>JAVTVX010000009.1:13862108-19132549 GCA_033439265.1 Dillenia suffruticosa | reverse complement strand
AGATGGTAATTACACATAGGTTTAAGATGGGGAGGGGGAGGGCGAGGACATATATATATATATATATTTTTTATATTTTTAACTTTCATTATTTATTTAGAGTTTCATTCTGATTAATTAGAATTGAGGAGTTTATTAGGCCTCAATTGAGGAGTTCTTTCTTAATAATATTTTTTTTAATTAAGGAAAAGTGGAATTTCCGACTTAGGGTGTTCTTTCCGCTTTCCACTTTCCACTTATGCCAACCTGTGTCTCTGGCGAGGGCATATATGATGTAAACAGAAACCACCCGCAGCTGTAGATATTAGACCGAAGACCAAATCTCTCTCTCTCTCTCGGGTTCAATTCATTTTGCTCAGCTGCTTGTTCCTCTTCTCCTCCTTTTTCTTGACAGGCACGGATCAACTTTGATTCTTAGAGGCTTCGATTCTGATTTACTGGGGTTTTTGTTAATTTTCCTTGCCTGGTTTTGATTAGGGTTTTTGTGTGTTTTATAATTATTCGGCAGTTTGAAGATGGAAGCAGCGAGTGTTGTTCGATCGTCTATGGGAGTTTGTCGACCTCCGATTTTTGTTGCTAAATCCGGAATATTGGCCTCTACTAGACCTGATTTTGTGCGTTTTGCCTCCAAATTTCGATTTTCTGGCGGATTTAATGAGGTATCATTTCTATTTCTTTTTTATTTGTCATCTTTACAACTTTCGATTTCGATGGTTGATTGTGTTACATCAATCTTAAATGATTTTATGTTTTATTGACCCATGTTTCGAAGTTAATTCACTTGGAGTACTATATAGACCTTAATCTTTCTTGTGCTTGATAACGTATGGAATCATATAATCCAATTGTACTTCTCCTATGTTGAGTTTTTGTTCTTGAGGAGCAAAAATCAATCATGATTTGATCCACCCAAAGAAAGGTTGGAAATCTGCCCAATTTGGTTCTCAGGCATCATCTGCATTTGTTGTTTTAATGGACTCAGTTGGTAAAGAAAATGTTCATATGTACTGTATCGGGAAAACCTTGGTTTCCACTGATGTTTTTCATGATACCTTTGTATTACAACCTACGTATTGTTTCATGGATACAGCGAATTTCCCTTAGTTAAGCATCTTGTTTTGGAATTCTTTTGCTAGTGAAGATGCCAGAACAATTGGTGGGGGGGGGGGGTAAAAAATTTCTCGAGGGATATTAAGGGTTAAATGCTAGGCTAAGGGGTTTTTGAGAAGGTTGAGGTGTGCTCTCTCTCAAATAGTCATGCACTTTAAGTAGCTTGGAGTGCCATGTTTACTGGCCCATAGCCTCTCCTGCACACAATTGAATTGCCCCTTGCTTTTTACTACCTTTTTATTATTATATATTTTTTGGGGGGTTTGGAAGGGAAGAGGTGGGGAAATCCTTCCAAACCCCAATGGAGATATTCAGAGGAAAGAGCCACTGGCGTTGGCACTTTATTTCACCTTTTGATTTGTATGTAGAATGCATATATTACACTGGGGTGCTAAAAGTTGACACACACACACACACACACACACACCCATGCACACAAACAAATTGCATGCATATAAATTTTGCTGATTTTTTTTTTTTTTTTTTTTTTTTTTTTTTTTTTTTTATCCCAGCTGTTTGCTGTTTGTTAGTTGACATTGCTAACCTTCATGGTTTTGCTTACAGTCATGTCTTAAAAAAGACTGCTATCATATTCTTGCACTATCAATATCTCAGTCCTTTAACCTTCTTTTACATGAAGCTTGGATGTGATAATTGTGACCATTCCGCATGCCTGGCATTGCAAATAAGGCTTGTTTTATTAGTTAAAATGAAATAAATTTAGCTGCTCATACTTGTGTTATTTGTACAACCAAGGTTTTTAGGTATGTGAAGACATTTTCATATGCATGAAATAGAGTTTGTGAAATCACAAATTTTCAAACTATTGAATGCAAATTCTTTCAGCGCCTAATTATACTGGTAATAGTTATTTCGGAGTAACTAATATTTGTAGATTGTCAAAGTTTGTGGATATCTATTTCTTAAAGAGTATGCAGGAAGAAATGTATTGATTTTATAGGTTTTCAACTGTGTGTACCATTCATAACATCAACCTTGAATTGTTGAATTGAAACACCGATGTGACATGGGGAAAGATAATTTATCATTCAAAATAGCACTTGCTCTTCTTTGGTTTTGGCAATTTGTTTACTTATTTATTTATTTTTTTTGGCGCCCCGGGGGGGGGGGGGGAGGAATTTGTGATTATGGTACCTAAACTAGTGGCTGGGTCCTGAATAAATACATAAACCTTATTTTGGACTCTTTGTGTGCGTACACTTCAATTTGAGAATAAACGCAGACCTGAGGTCACTCTTGGTTTATGACTTAATGGAGTTTGTCTTATGAGGCACTAATAGATGTTGAGTTGGCACTGCTGGACGTTGAGATGACCATTCAATCCATAACATGGTTGTCATCTGTCAAGTGATGACGACTCAAAATAGAATTTTGGCAAGTGGACTGAATTGGGATAACCAGTTATTACAATCATTGTTTATTTTTCACTTTCTCCAAATGGTGGGTGGGAGCTTTTGTGCCAAGCCCCGGTTATTATAACCATTGCTTATATGTCATGTTCTCCAATTAATTTTCCACTAAAAGCCAACTTTCCCCAAACAAAGATGGATGTTTGAGAGATTTTGTGGATGTGAATTGATCAATTTCCATTTTTTCTGCAAAATCAAGTGATGTTGAATTTAAACTTTGGTTTTCCAATACTTCACTGGGAAGTATTTTCTTCCAGATATGGCAAGGAAAAACCAAAATTTTTGTTTGCAGCAATGGAATCAATGCCAAGATCTAGATTCACACCACCTGATTTTGTAGCAAACAATGGAGTTGATTAATGAACATCCACAAAATCTCTTGGAAACCCTAGATTCTTCTTTTTGATAAAGTTAACAAGTAACAAAGAGAAAGAATATACTAATTTGTTTCTGGAAAGTGACAGATAGAGAATGTTGTCATACTTGGTTTCGCATTGAAACTGCCACCAACCACTTGCCGTGTTTTCTCTATACTGCTACATGTCACTTGACTACTAATGGTTGAATGAACCACGTCATCATCTAGTAGTGCCTGTTGAGCATGCATTAGTGCCACATGGGACAACTTTGTTAGCTTCTTACTGAAGGGTGAAGTTCAGGTATGCAAAGAGCCCCTGATAAAGTTCATGTAACCCAAGCAATAGTTAAGATAGCACAAGCGTTATAAGGAGGTAAATACTTTTTTTTTCTAAAATGGTATTAATGAATATTGTTGTCCTAATGCTTGGTAATTGTATGCCTTTCAAAATGTTCCCCATGTTATTTTGGATTTATGTGGCCAAAGATTTTCAAATCTGGCTTGCCAAGTTGCTCTGTGTACAACGGACAAATGTAGCAAAACCCCATTTAAATTATTAATTCGACAGAATTTATGTAACCGGTGGATATAATGTTGTGAAATTGCTCTAGTTATTGGATTGGACTCGTGAAACACTGCCGTCTTTACTCTTGAATCGGAGAAAATGGTACAACTTTCTCAGTCTGGTGTTTAAATCCACTCCAGCAGTATGTAATAGGTCTTTCTCTGCATAATCTGTATAAGTGTTGTCCAAAGCTGGTATTGGTGTAACATGTGCCACTGCAGTAGTTAAAATTTAGGCTGGCTCTTACTTCATCAATCATTACATAATTGTTTAGCTTCATCTTTGCATATGAGTTGCACGCACAAAGTTTACTATGATGTTTCTTAAGGAGGATATTAAATTGTGAAAGGCTTGACACTTGATTTGTCATTCAACTTTTTAATATGGTGTTTGATACGTTTACTTGGTGGCTGACAGAATTTCTCTCATTCAAAGATGGGGCATAGGAGAATGGTTTCTAGAAGCAGAAGGTGGCCGATGATCAGAGCTTCCATTTCTTCAGAGTCGGAGGGTTCAGCTTCTCAAATTGCTCCGCTTCAGCTGGAGTCTCCAATAGGTCAAGTCTTGTCACAAATCTTAGTAAGCCACCCACATCTTGTCCCTGCTGCAGTTGATCAGCAGCTGGAACAGCTTCAGACTGACCGTGATGCAGAGAGACAGAAAGAAGAGCCTTCTGTTTCTGGAACAGACCTTGTCCTGTACAGGTTGGTGCAAGATCTCACATCATGTAAACGAATTCTCAAAAGTGAAATGTATAATTCAAATAAAAAGCTGAAAGTTTTGCTGGGCCTTTAATGCCTACAGGAGAATTGCTGAGGTTAAAGCTAATGAAAGGAGAAAGGCTCTCGAGGAGATACTGTATGCCTTGATTGTGCAGAAATTCATGGATGCCAATGTATCAATGATACCAACAATTGCTATATCTGATCCTTTGGGTCGAGTTGATTCATGGCCCAGCGAGGAGCAAAAGCTCGAGCAGCTTCATTCGCCTGAAGCTTATGAGATGATACAGAACCACTTGTCTCTCATTCTAGGTAACCGCATGGGTGATTCAAGTGGAGTTGCGCAAATCAGCAAACTTAGGGTGGGACAAGTTTACGCGGCATCAGTGATGTATGGTTACTTTCTCAAGCGGGTTGATCAGAGGTTTCAGCTGGAAAAGACAATGAAGATCCTTCCGCAGGGAGACGATGAAGAAGGGAATGGCATTGAGCATACTATGAGCGATACAAGGCCCAGTGCTAGTCAGGACCCGGTCCAGAATGTGCAGTCACATCCTGAAGTTTCTTCTTGGGCTGGTGGCGTCAGCCCTGGAGGATTTGGTAATGGAATAAAACCTTCTAGACTGCGTGCATATGTGATGTCTTTTGATGCAGACACATTACAAAAATACGCAACCATAAGATCCAGGGAGGCTGTGAGCATCATTGAGAAGCACACGGAAGCATTATTCGGGAGGCCAGAGATTATTATCACACCGCAAGGGACTATAGACTCATCAAAGGATGAACTCATCAAGATCAGCTTTGGTGGTTTGAGGAGATTGGTTATGGAGGCTGTGACCTTCGGTTCTTTTCTGTGGGATGTAGAGAGCTATGTGGACGTGAGGTATCATTTTGTACTAAACTAGAGTCTCTTGTTTTGTATGCTGGCTAATGCGAACTCTTAGCAGTGGCAGGGCAAGATGCTAACCCAGATGGTACTTGAGTGACCAAAACTTGAAGAGAAGTTGAACCAGGGTGTTCATGGGTGCTATGGCTCTGTATGTATGATGTTGATTTGGAATTCAGCTGAATTTGGCACATGCTTTTTGTTTGGAATATTTGTTCCAACTTTTTCTAATTGGGGTTATGCCGCATGGTGGTTATTCGGTCGAATGATAAAAGATTACAAATACATATACCTCTCTCTCTCTATCTCTCTCTCTCTCTCTCTCTCTCTCTCGACGTCGACGCTCTCGCTGTCTTGCTCCCCCAAAACCCTTAGTCCAATCGTTCGAGCAGCTCTCTCATGCTGCTCGACAAGGTAAGTAGTCCCTTCCCTCTCTTCTCTCTCCTCTCTCCTCTCTCTCTCTCTCTCTCTCTTCCTTGCTCCCTCGCCTACTCTTTCCCTTCGAAAACCTACCTCCTGTGTCTTCTTCCTCGCTCGCGACCTTACTCCCTTTCTACCTCCCTCTCCGTCTCTTCACTCTCGAAAACACGCCCCCTTATCTCTTGCGATCTCTCTCTCTCTCTCTCCCCCCCGACCCCTAGGCGAACCAGATCTACCCTTCCACCATAACATCCGGCCAAATTTGTACTCGGACCCTGGAAGCCCCAAATCTTGTTGGAAATCAAGATCTATCTCTCCCGACTCGGTAAAAAAAAAAAAAAAAAAAAACTCAGATCTTTTGATGGATATTTGATTTCAGGACCCATTCTCGCTCTCTTGCACTCTCTCTCCCTCTTTCTCTCTCTTTCTCTCTCTCCCTCGTTGACCCCCCGCCTACTCTCTACCTCCCTTTCCACTTGCTGTCCTCGGCAGGAAGCCTATCACCACTCCCAAGGAAAAAACCCCTCCACGCCCCCGGCTTCCCTCTACCCTCTACCCTCTTCCTTGGTCGCCTGCTCTCTCTCTTTATCTCTGGCTCCCTCCCCCCACTTGCCTTCCCCATCACCTTCTCTATCCAGTGCTAATAGCATTGGTACTGTTAGTAATCCTATAATAAGTATTAATATTACTATTATAAGTGGAATTATTATATCATTAGTAACTATTATTATTATTATTATAAACATTATTATTACTATTAATATTATCACTACTCACTATTTTGTCTTAATAATCTTATCATTAATAGTAATACTACCATTATTAGTGTCAGTATTATTACCATTTAGGAATACTATCATATTTAATATTATTAATAACAATATTAGTATTAACAATAGTCTAATTTTTAGTGTTATTAACAATATCCCTATCTGTATTACTTGTATTATTACTATCATTATTCTTACCACTTCATATATATATATATATACATATCATTTTAATATCTATTTATTTATTCATTTATGTATTTATTTATTACTAATAGTTATTTTTTCATCTAATTCGTTTTTATATCTCATTATTTTAAGAATTCCGTCACGGTCGGTCTCAAGCCTGGATAAAGGAGTAGGGTTGCGGTAGGTTGATAGCAAGCGTAAAATTTTTTGTTAAATGAAAGATGAGAGACAGATATATAAATACTTTTGGGGCGTTTCCCCGTCAGCGACGCGCTATATCAAATCCAGGATGTAGCGACAAGTTAACAAAGAATATTAGAGTGCGGATAAATAAGTTAGTACATGAAAATAGGATTCGTTTAGTCACTTGGAATATAGGATCTTTGATGGGTAAGTTAGGAGAGATTGAAGACATAAGGGATAGACGAAAAATTCAT
The DNA here is from genome assembly GCA_033439265.1 of Dillenia suffruticosa. Lineage (NCBI taxonomy): Eukaryota > Viridiplantae > Streptophyta > Magnoliopsida > Dilleniales > Dilleniaceae > Dillenia > Dillenia suffruticosa. Next base: position 19,125,659 of record JAVTVX010000009.1, on the reverse strand, counting down.
ATCATGTGTTTTCAAGAAACTAAGTGGGTCAGGGAGAAAGTTAGAATAGTAGAGCCATATGGTCATAAACTTTGGTACACAGGAAGAGATATGAGTAAGAATGAGGAAGGAATAATTGTACATAAAACTCTGTTATAGGATGTGATAGAGATAAGAAGGAAATGAGATAAAATTATACTTGTCAAGTTAGTAGATGAGGAAAATATAGTTAATATAGTCAGTGTGTATATGCCCCAAATAGGTATAGATACAATTAATAAAAAACAATTTTGGGAGAATTTAGATAAATTTATACAAACCATACTTAGTAGTGAGAAATTATTTATTGTCGGAGACTTAAATGGACATGTAGGAGCAAGAAACGAAGGATTCGAAACCGTACATGAGAACTTTGGATTCGGTAGTAGGAATGAGGCAGGGGGTACCATTTTAGAATTTGTCTCAGCATTCGATCTAATAGTTGTAAACACTATTTTTAAGAAAAGAGAAGCGTACTTAGTTACATATAGAAGTGGATCTAATGCTAATCAAATACATTTTTTTCTTACTAGAATAGGTGATAGAATGACTTGTAAGGATTGTAAGGTTATCCTGGGAGAGAGTGTGACAACTCAATATAGACTCCTAGTTTTAGATATGCGCGTGTTTAAAAGGCGAAAGAAGTACCGCCCATTTGTAGAGTCAAGAGTTAAGTGGTGGAATTTGAAGGAGAAAGGATAACGGTTTTTAGAGATATTACTTTAAGTGGCAAATTGGTCTACTAATAATGATTTGGAAACAATGTGGAAAGAGATATCGACTGACATTATGAGTATAGGTAAGGAGGTTCTTGGTATATCTAAGGGTCAGACCCCAATAGGTAAAGAATCATGATGGTGGAACGAAAAAATTCAAACGGCTATCCGCACCAAACGAAAGTGTTATAGGAATCTTAAAGATAATAGCAGTAGCAATGCATATGACAAATACAAAAATACGAAAAAAAGATGTGAAAAAAATTAGGTGTATAATGAACTATATAAGAGATTGGAGACTAAAGAATGAGAGAGAGATCTACAGAATTACTAAGCTAAGGGAAAGAAAGGGTAGAGATCTAAATGATGTTAGATGTATTAAGAGTGAAACTAATAGTATACTTGTAAAGGATGAGGATATAAGAAGACAGTGTGATTATTTTGATAATCTTTTTAATGTTAAAAGTACAACAGATATATGAAATATCGAGATACCTGTAGAAGAAATTAATAGAGATTTTAAACGAAAAATTTGCCTCCATGAAGTGAAAGAGGCTCTAAAGAGGATGAAAAATAATAAAATTGTATGACCTGATGACATTCCTATAGAAGTATGGAAATGTTTGGGTGAATTTGGTATAAAAGTGTTAACGGATATTTTTAATAAAATTTGATAAACTAAGATAATGCGCCAAATATGAAAAAAGAGTGTAATTGTATCGCTACATAAAAATAAAGGAGACATACAGAATTGCTCCAAATATAGAGAAATTAAATTTATGAGTCATACCATGAATTTATGAGAGAGAGTAATAGAGCATAAATTGAGATTGAAGATAAATATATCTCAAAATTAATTTGGATTTATGTCAGAAAAATCTACCACGGAAGAAATCCACTTGTTAAGACATTTGATGGAGACATATAGAATACAAAAGAGAGACCTACACATGGTATTCATTGATTTAGAAAAAACATATGATAGGGTTTCTAGAGAATTATTGTGGTGGATGTTAATGAAAAAAAGGATATCTTTGAGATACATTAATTTTATTAAAAATATGTATGAGAGAGCTGCAACCGGTGTTCGAATTTGCGGGGGTTTGAGCGATAATTTTCCCATTAACATTGGACTCCATCAAAATTCGGCATTAACTCTCATTCTTTTTGCAATAGTGATAGACGAAATTATAAAAAATATCCAAAATGAAATATTATGATATATACTTTTTACAGATGATATAGTGTTAGTTGATGAAATCAGAGAGAGTGTTAGTGTTAAATTAGAGTTATGGAGACTCACACTAGAATTCAGAGGATTTAGATTGAGTAGATAAAAAATCTATAGATGAGATGTATATTTAGCGATAGTTATAGGAATGATGAAGAAACGATTAGATTAGATGTGCAAGATGTCCCCAAAAATAAAAGATTTAGATATTTAGGCTCTATCATTCAAAATGATGGCAATATAGATAAAGATGTGAACTATATGATTCAAGCGGGTTGGATGAAATGGAGAAAGGTATTCGGAGTTCTTTGCGATCAGACGATGCCATTACACCTGAAGGGAAAGTTTTATAGAAATACGATTAGACTTACACTATTGTATGGTATTGAGTGTTGGGCTATTAAACAACAACAAGAACAAAAGATGACTGTAACAGAAATGAGAATATTTAGGTGGATGTGTGAAAAAACTAAAAAAGATAGAATTAGAAATAAAAAGATTCGTAACAAATTGGGAGTTAGTTTAATTGTGGATAAAATGCGAGAGTGTCGTTTGAGGTGGTTCGTGTATGTGTAAAGAAGACCTAAAGATGCACCGGTTAGGAGAATCGAGAATTTAAATATATGAGATCTAGTAAAACGTAGAGATAGACCATTGAAAATTTGGATACAAGTTATCCGTAAAAATATGAAAATTAAGGGTTTAGAAAAGAAAATAGTTTTAGATAGGAAGGGATGACATAGACACAAATTAAACAAATATATTTCAGATATTTGTCTATTGACTTATATATTTATTTTTATTTTATTTTTCTCTTATTTTATTTATATATATATATATTTTTTATTTTTATTTTTTTATTTTTTTTATTTTTTATAAATTGGTCTCTCAAATGACAAAAGGAATAAGGTTCAGTTTGTCGTTGTTTTTCTATAAATCTGCTTAAAATTAGGACAAGAAACCTTTAACCATTATTTTGCATGCAATGGAGGTAATTTTAATGTATAAAACATTGATAAACAAATTGGGTGGCAGCCTAAAATAAATTTGTCCAAACCTTCTGTCGAGGTCTACGAGGTAAGGAACTTATATGTAATTTTATCATATTCAGTCTTAATAAAACGGGATATGAAACTCCAAGTCAAGTTTCATACCGAATTTTGGAATCCGACAGCTTGGAATAAATTGTCTCCAGAGGTCTACTTTCTTTATTCATACCCCCATTTATTAATTTTAATGTTTTTTTTTCCAAATTTACTCTCTCCTTTTATATTTTAACACAAAAGTCAAAAACTCTTCTTCCATTTTGTTTTGTCATATTATTTACCAACATTCCAAAATAATATATTCACACTCCAAACAAATTATAATTTCATAACTAATTTGTTTTATAGAAAGAAAATTTGAAATAATTTAATTTTTAAGAGAGAAAATTATTGTGTTTGGTTTTAGAGAGAGAGAGAGAGAGAGAGAGAAACCAAATTTTATTATTTAATAAGAAAAACTTTATCGAATGCATTCCGTAGAGATTGTAGGGGAGATCAGAGAGCAAGGAAGCAAACCAACAAGTTGGAGATGGAGGGGGATGAAGTCCCAATGATTTTCCCCGGTGCGTATCCTACTCCCTTGTGGGGGTAACAATTAACCCTAACACTCGAAAAAACGAATTGCATTTATCAAGCATTCTTAGAAGGGGCCAAAATTAGGGGTAAGCTGCTCTCTCATAATTAATTTGGATCCGATTATAACTCAAACCGAATTAATCGAAATATGATTTTGAATACTCATAGTTAAACACCCAAAAAAGATAAAATAAAGAAGAAAAGGCCAAAATTTAAAAGAACAATTTTCACCCATTTTCCCCGGGACACATCCTAAGAAATCAAAAGCCAAGCGTGACAATAGGGTTGGACACAAGTTATGAAACCCTTGCACCCTGTAAGACAGGTTATAATGACTAAACTAGGAAATTACTCTGCATACTATGGAGGAACACATTAAAAGGGAGGGAAAAAAAAGCCCCCAAAATGTTAAGATGCATGGGTTGGGAATTGATCGAGAATATACTCATTTCTTCCATATGATAACTGCTATAATTAATTTGTAAATCCCTAAAGAGTGTTAAGGAAAAAAAAAAAAATGCTAAAAAGCTCCGAGTTCTAAAATTCGCTAGCTATGCTCAGCAAAATGAATGATTGTCAAATGAGTACGAAGTGTAGAAGTATACATTCATTTCCAGCTCCTGCCTCGATGTCTCTAAATTTCCCGAGGGAAAAAAGGGTAGTGAGTAACCAACGCCAAAACCATGCTGCAATCATTTCTACTCCAGCTTTGAGATGGTATGCAAAATGCATCCACTTGCGCCTATTAGCTGTCAAGGCTTTAGTGGCACAGCCCGTCTCTTTTCAGGAAAACTCGACATGTACTACTTTTTTTTTTTTTTTTTAAACTTGTCGAGTTTTGAAAATTCGATATATTGTATCAATTCCAAAATTATTTTCCCCAGGAGACATTTTAAAATTTTTTTATGGATATATCCGTACAAAGCTCTTGGTTGTGCATCATTTTCCATTTTGAATTTTCCTGCATGATTTGATGAATGCACTGCATACTTATTCTTTTTTGAATAGAAATAGTACCTATATATATCTTGAGTAATCATTGATAATTATAAAATCATAGTATTTTCCTCCTAAATTTTGTATTTTAGTTGGACCAAAGAGATCCGTTTGAAGTAATTCTAATGGTCTGATGTAGAGACTATATTTTTGGATTTGAAGGAAGATTTGATATGATTTCCCTTTATGCAAGCATCGCAAAATTTATTTTTTTTCATATTTTAGTTTTAGAATTCCTTTAACCATATTTTCTAACTAATTTTGATATTAAATCCATACTTGCATGTTTTAATCTCCTATACCATAACCATGTATCATTATTTCCAATAGTCATCAAGTAAGTTTCATTTTGTACACTTATGTTGTTATCTAAATTAATAACATATATGTTTCCTTACAAGTTTCCTTTGAATTTTACTTCATTGTTTGATTTGTTTATCACATTGTAATAATTATGATCAAATAAAATAATAAAACATTTGTCACACAATTGACTAATTCTAAATAAATTATATTTCAATTCTTTGATTAAGAGAATATGCTTAATTTGAGTAAAAACATATCTATACTCCCTATGCCGATTATTTTACCTTTTGAATTCTCTCTGAAAACCACTTTGCCTCTTTTCTTTTTTTTCCAAACTACTGAACTTAGAGGAATCTCTTTTCATATGCTGAGAGCATTCGCTGTTTAGAAACCATTTATTTTTAGGAGTTTTGGTCTTGAGACAAATTTTCACATTAAAGAAATCAAGTGTTGGCCTTTGGTATCAAAATTTTTTGGGTCCGACAGTGTTAGTATTCAATATGGTCTCAAATGTATTCTTTGGTTCCCATTTCAATGTCATTTTCTAATTTTTTTAATCATTAAATCAACATTTATCCCTATTATGTCCATTTTTATTGTAGTAAATGCATTTGACATGCGTTTTAGGTGTTTTTGTTTAATTTAGACCAGATTTTCTTCAAGTTTGCAATAATAAGAGCTGTGTCCTTATTTCATGCAATAATGACATTTAGAATTTAATCTTTTATTTATTGAGCTTGGACAAAGAAACTATAAAGTTTCTTTAAAGTCATGGTAAGATTGTATCCTAATCCAGTTTTATCATAAACAGCTCTCTAAACTCCAAGTATCAAGTCCAAATTTTCTTGTTATTGAGCAAATTTATATAGCAAAGAGCTCAATTTTTTGTTTCATTCTTTTTCTTGATCTGACTCATTCTTTATATTTTCATTTTTGCTTTTCTTATTAATGTCATCTAGATGCTCAATTCTTGTGTTTGCAATTTCTAATTTCAAATTATTTCCCTTTTGTGTTTTATTTTTAAGCAGATCAATCTTCTCTTCTCTTAGCTTGTCATTTTCTAATCTAAGTTTTTTATTTTCAGATTTTAATTTATTCATTTCTTCTTCAATTTGATCATTTCCTTCATTAATGAGTTATTTTTCTTGGTCATATTTTTTAAATCTTTGATAGATTCTATAAGTGTATAATGCAATTCATCAAATGAGAGTTCATGATCAAATTTTGAATCAGAAAAGTATGATGTTGAAGAGGTTACTTCAATGTTTGAGTCATCTTCTAATACCATGAAACATAGGTTTGCTTGCTCTTGTTCACGTTCCTCCTCGCTTGAGCTTTCATCCTCATTGCTCCATACTACCAAAACCTTTTTCTTTCCCTTCTTTTTCTTCTTCTCAGCTTTCTTTAGTAATGGACAATTAGCCTTGATGTGACCAAATTTCTTGCACTTATAGCATCTTATTTCTTTTTTCCTTTCAGGTTTCTTGAATTCTCTTCTGCCTTTGTTTTTTGTTCTCATCATGAATTTTTTGAATTTTCTAGTTAGAAGATCCATGCCTTTACCTTCGTTATTACTTGAGTTATCTTCTTCATTTTCAGCTTTTAGTGCTATGAATTTGCCTCTTTCTTCATTTCCATTTCCTTTGGAGTTTATTTTCATTTTATGAGTTGTTAATGAACCGATTAACTGATCCATTGTGAGAGTCTCCAAATTTTTGGATTCGTCAATTACTATAACCTTGGCTTTCCATGACTTAGGCATGCACCGCAACACTTTATCAACCATATCTTCTTGATTAATTCCTTTACCTTGCAGTCTTATTCATTTGTGATGGTATTGAACCTTGTTATCAAATCTCTCACAGTTTCACCATCCTTTATTTTGAATGTTTCATATTCTTGCTTTAGCATTTTTATCTTGTTTTTTCATACTTGATTTGTGCCTTCATAGGTAGCCTTCAATCTTTTTCATATTTCTTTTGTAGTGATGCAAGATGAGATTCTGTTGTATTCGTTAAGACTCATTAACTGTTTTACAATTAGCTCTGTAGGTCTTCTTTTCTTCGGAAGTTATATTTTTCATTTTTACAGGGACTCTTATCTTATCAATTTTTTCAGTTGGAAATTCAATTCTTTCTTCTATAATTTCCCATACTATTTCATCTTGAGCAATTATGAAGTTTCTCATCCTTTGCTTTCAATAGCTATAGTTGTTGCCATTGAAGAATGGTGCCCCATTGGTTGAGCAAGTTTCGTATGGAATACTATCTCCATTTAGTGCCATCTTTGATATTTACTTCTAAGATTGTTGAAACCTTTTCTAGAAGATCCACTTTGATACTACTTGTAGATATTAAATATGATAATCTAAAGGGGGTGAATATGTTATCTAATAAATTTTGATTAATTTTGGTGTTTAAGAGACAAAGACCTATTTGTGAAAATGAATTTTCAAATCCATTATTCTATCCAACAATTTACAAGCTATCTTCTCAAGGTGTTAGTGTACCCTTATAAGTATTTTTCAAAATACTCTCACTTGCTTTTCACAAGAGCAAGATAAACCTAAACTGATCTCTTCTTGTTAGCTCTCAAGCTCGAGACCAAGAATGCCAAGATTTTGATCTTTTTGCAATAGATAGAGAGTGAGTATAATAAGCAAATATGAGTTTTAATTTTCATATTATGCTTACAGTAATACAAACAATTTAAAATAAGAAATAAAAATAGTCTGATGAAAATCTTTAAATTGTTGTTTAGGCTTCACCAAGATGCTTTCTTCTTCATCCTTCAGTTATTCTTATAGTTGGAGAAGAAGATTTAGCCGTTGAACTCCATTGAATGCATTTTAGTGGTTGATGAGGTCGGTGAAAGATTCATTTAATTCGAAACAATTTTTCTGAACAAATGGACGCTAGAAACTAGATCTCCTGAAACTTCAAGCAGACTTGGTTTTATATTTTGAAATTTTGGATTGGCTTGTTGATTGCTCAAATCTACTTGTTAATAATTCAAATGTGAGAGACAAGAAAACTTATCTACACCATGAGTGAACTTATCAATTTACAAGTCTTCTTAATTTAGGTGGCTTTGGATGAATTTTGAGTCTACTTGTCTACACCATGAGGGGACTTGCTCAAATCATATGGACTTTTAATTTACAAGACGATTTGTGTTTTTGAATAAGGCGGCTTACATACCTGAAATTCTTAGTTAGGTGGCTTTGGATGAATTTTGAGTCTATTTGTCTTAATTTCAGATTCAGACTTCTGTGACCATACATTGACAGGTCGTCTTGCTATTTTCATTGGGTCAACTTATATCTTTTGATTTCTATGGTCAGGTCGTTTTGTACCTATAGTTGGGTTACCTTGGGTATGTGCAGACATAGACCTTTGAGGCATATTTTTCTCACATTACTAGAAAACAAGGTATTAGCGACGAAAATATCTGCCGTTGATAGTAAAGATTCTATCGTTGATTAGTATTAGTGACGGAAATTTTCTGTCGTTGAAAATCCTCTCACTAAATATTAAAAACGAAAGACCATCGGTCACTAATTTTTTCGATGGATTAGCAATATAAATTTTTTTCGTCGCTAATGTGTTACCGATTTCAAACAATATATAAAACAATCAGCGATAGAAATTCTATCGCTAATAGTTTTACATCAATCCGCTGGTGTCTGTGCCCACTCGTTGTCGCCCACGCCCGCCCACCAACATGCCACCTACTCGCCCCTGCTCCAGCACCCGCACGTGTGCCCACCTACCCCACCTGGTATGACCGTCAGCCCCCGATCTAGCATCCCCGTGCCTGCTGCCTTCTTCTTTTTGCCAAAAATGCCTTAAGCGAGATTCGAAATTGCGCATGCGAGTAATGTTTGAGATGCCACAACTATTATACCAGATTGACTTATTTAATATCTTTTTTTTTATTTGTTATCTTACATTCATATTTTTTTTAATAATAATGAAATAATATAAAATGATAATTTGTTATTAAATAATAAAATAATAAAATGTTAGCTTAAAATAAAATAATAAAAAATTTAAAAAATAAAATAATATTATTCTTTAAAAAAATAAAATAAAATGCTATTTTAAGATATTATTTAAAATATTATAAAATAATAAATATGATTTGTTAACATAAAATAATAAAATAAAATAAAATAAAATATAAAATGTTAATTAAAAAAAGAAATGATAATTTTTTTATTAAATAATAAAATAAGAAAATACTAACTTAAAATAAAATAATAAAAGATTTAAAAAATAAAATACTATTATTCTTAAAAAAATAAAAGAGTAAATTATTTGCCTAGTTCTTAAAGTTTGTTCCATTTTCACAAATTAGTTCTTATAGTTAGGAATACTATCTTATGATACTCAAACTTCCAAAAGTGTAACAAGTTGATCCTTCCGTCAATGACAGCGACAGGCTGGCCATTAACTGATGATATGACAATAAATTTGATTATAAGGATGCTGATTTGGTGCTGACGTGATTGCTGACATGGCAGTTCCACCATATTATCTTGTTGACGTGGCAATTCCACCATGTTATCTTGCTGACGTAGCAGTACCATGTCAGTACAAGAGGGCATTATCATCAATCCACATGGCAGTGTCCAGCTTTACCTTTTGGACTCCTTATTTCTACTGGTTAGAAGGCTTGTTCAACTTGATAGAGAAGGAAAAAGAGAGAGAGAGAGATATAGAAGTATGAGAATACAGTCTAGGTATTCTCTCAATCTACATCTCTCTCGTACTGTAGTCTAAGGTGTGGAGATTACTCTTATAAACACACACACACACATTCTCTCTCTAAATTTTTGATGGAAGATGCTCCGTTGAAGTGAAGATGTGATCTTGATGCCATCTTAGTGATTTCATGGACCTCTCGAAATCCTTCACGTAGGTTCTACGATTGCCTTAACTTCTGGGTAAGTTGATTTTTTTTTTTTCCAAACATAATAACAAAATTTGATGTAAGGGCAATATTCTCCATTTTTTGTAACACTATCTCATTTCTCTATTTTTAATATAGGATGGGAATGCTTGTGAATTTTTTCAGTGGTATGATCCACTATTGTTTGATCGTGCAATTGAGGTCATCCTAGGACCGAGAAACAGAATTGAGGAGGAAAAGACAAGAAACAGTTCTATGATAGCTGATTTTAACATGAGAATGGCAGCGGCAAGTAGCATGATTGAGAGGCTGAAGGAGGAAAATCAGCTTCTGACATTGAAAAAGTTAGAGATGGAGGACATTTGTTCCAAGATGAAGACTTCAAAGGCTACAAAACAAAGATGTTCAAAGACGACAATGTTTTGGGGGTAGATGTATCTAGGTAATAATAAGTATTGTAATTTTCATGTTTGCTATCATGATCCAAAATGAAAGGAGTGGAGACTTTGTGTTGTTTTTGCTTGGAAAAGTGTAAATTGTTGTTCGACTGAAATGGAATGAATGAAGCAATGCTGTTGATCAGAAATATGTTACTTGCTGGATTTCAGTGCAAAAGGAAAAATTGCTTGGAACCATCCTATAATAAAGAATTGAACAATATCCTATAATGTTTAAAAATGAATGGAAATGTGGTACAAAAACATCCTATACAAATTTAAAAATAAATGGAAATTGGGTACAAAAACATCCTGTATAAAAATAGCACCGGTGCACAATTCACAGCAGTAGTATACAATTCATTTAACCATCCTGTGAATGGAAATGTTGAACCTTCATTTAAAATGCAAAACATCAATACAGACTTAACAACATCCTGTACCATAGTGTACAATTCATTTCATTAACATCCTATACAATTCAGAACAATTTTGAATGGAAACATCACATACATTGCAAAAGGTGTTGGATATCAATTCAGAACATTTATAATATTAAGAACCTTCACAATACAGGCTAAACAACATTCTGTCTCAACATCACATTCAAAACATTCTTAGACAACATACAGTCTCATCCAATTTCAATTGTCAGTTCTTCCAATTACACATCATTAATATTTTACAGAGTCAGAAAGCAAACTTATATTGCAATCTCATACAACTGCTTAGAACCATTACAATCTTATAGGAGGTGTTGGGTTATCCACTTGTGACCATTTTTGTGAAGCCTGAGGAGTTGTTTGACTTACCTCATGGGACTGGTGCTGGAAAGTTTGAGATGAACTAGTTTCACCCTATAATAAATAAAAAGATATTTAAAGAGATGAACTGACTAATTTTAGTATTGAGGATAGAATAATTATAATACAACCAATGATAGATTAAAGAATAACATTTTTCTTGCATGACCTCTTGTTGTGTCCAACTTCCTTGCAAATGGTATACTTGATTTTTGAACCAACTCTTGATAGACGATGGGAGCCTTTTGCTGGAACTTCAGTGGCCTCCTTGCGCCTTTTCTTTGATGGATGCCAAGGTTTCCTTTTGTAAATTGGAGGCAACAATGTTGGGACATCATTTTTGTCCCATTGGAACCATTGCAAGGATAGATAATGGGACATAACATTTAGCATAGACAGAGGGAGAATAGGAACTGGAGACATATTTCTCAGCCTTATCCTTCAATGCAAAAATACACCTAATTGCATGAGGATATGGAATGCCACTTAATTCCCATTTTCTATAGCTGCATGTCCTATGATCCAAATTTACAATAATTTGTTCCTGAACCTTGAAACTCATAAATTCCACCCCCAGCGAATAAAGGAAACCAATGCTTGCTCTGTTTCTTCAAACTCTCAAGCTTTTCTTGAATGACATAACATATTTCACTTTGAAAAGATGAAATCCTAGTCTTATTTTCACTAAACTTGGCCATCAAACAAGTTTTATAAATTCCAATAAACTAATAACAGACAACTCTCTTGCATCCAATATTTTTGTATTAAAGAACTCACATAAATTATTTACTAATGTATCACATTTACTATATGCAGAAAAGGCTGACTTTGTCCATGTTTTCCTCTCCTTCTCCATCAACCAAGCATACGCTCTTGGGTGTCAGTTTTTTGGATTTCTGTCACGACTCTAAAAAATTCAGCTTCATAAGTGACCTTAACAGTAGTATAAAACACGTTTTTCAATTTCAAGTCTAGGAAATGCTTGTGGAAATTGTTGTACATATGTTTGACACATATCCTATGTTTAGAATAGGGGACAATGCTGAAATTGCATTTATCAATCCCTACAAGACACATAAGCTATATTTAGTGTGCAACAAATTACAATTTCTGTAGTATGCAATAAAACAGGGGAACCAGGACAATACCTTTTATTGATCAGAAATGAAAGTCCACCTTCTGTCCTCCCCAATGTCTATTAGCAAATGTTGCAAAAGCCACCTCCAAGAATCAGTATTCTCTAGCTTAACGAGGGCAAAAGTCGAAGGGAAAATCCTATCATTAGGATCTCTCTCAATTGCAACCAATAATTGCCTCCAAATGTTGTCTTCAAGAAACAGCCATCAAAGCCTATGAAAGGCCTACAAGCTGACAAGAAACCTCTCTTACATGCCACTAGACAAATATACAATCTTTTGAAAATTAGAGTATTAGGGTACATGTCTCTTAAAGGATGCTCTCCACAAGGTACAATTGAACTCTCAATTTTGCAGGTACTCCCCTTATTTGTTCTCAAAATTTCTTAAAAATGCTGCTTCAATAGGAAAAATTGTTCTATATCCTACCCTTTTGCAAGTTCTTTGGCCAATTTTTTTGGCTCTCCTTGCCTTCATTCGTATACAATCCAATCTAAATTTATCTTTAGCTTTTCGCTACAACACATTCACTTTGATGTTAAGATCACCTTTAACCTTTTTTATCCTTTTTTTGCCAACCAAGCAGCTGTAGCATGCTTGTTCTTCCATGACCTAGCACAAGTGTGTCTAGGCTTATATGTGACCAACAAGGCTGTCTTCTCATGATCACATAATTTCTTTGCATACACTAACCATTCACATCCCTCAACACACCCCATCCTGACCCTGAAGTTGTCATTTTTTATAAACCTCAGGTTCTTTCCATTGTAAACAGCGTAATCTCTCAACACTTGTTTAAAAAAGTCTAAACTCTCAAATAGTTGGCCCTTCCTTGATTCTGTGTCTAGGGTTGTAATCCTGTTTGAACTCCTCGTAACTCCTCCTATCTACTTTTGGCTGCATCCCATCATCATTACTATCATTGTTCAAAATAGTATAATTTAAATCTTTTTCATCTTTTATAAAGGGATCAATCCAATCATTAAAATCTATAGCACCGCCCTCATCCTTAGAGTCATCCAAGCCCATGGCAGTAGGGTCACTATCACTATGAGACATGTCTGCCCTTTCATCATCACAATCACTATCTTCAAATTTGAAACCTAAGCCACTGTCTTCCGAATCAGAATAAAAAACTTGATCCTCAAAATCACATCTCTGTATGGGCTACCCTGCATTGCTTCTATCTTCTCCCTAAGAACATTTTAATCAACAAAATTAGTCTCATCTATCATGAGCTCTATGTAGAAATGAACTTTCTTACTTAGTTTTTAATCTTTCCTCTAAATATTCCAACAAGTCAATATTACTAAAAAAATTCACAGAACCCATCTCCATCAATTTGGCCCAATGCCCTTACAAAGTTTTTATAACCTAATTGTATTACTATACTTTTCAATTCAACCAGAGACATCTTATCTATGTCACAATTATCAAACTAGGTCAGGTCTCCACCTTCATATTTTTTAGGTCCCACAAATTTCCCCCGTGATGAAATGCAGTAGTCAATTTTATGGAATCCATATTTGACAATGAAAATGTTAACAAAAACATAATTTAGTAACAGTCAGAACATATTTGAAACATGAACAATACAATTGGTACCAATTAACTGTGTATGAGAATATAATTTAGTGACATATTTGAAACATGAACAATACAATTGGTAAATTAAGAATTGGTGAATTAACAATTACAACCCCTAAAATTGAAACCTTATATTTGAAATTGAAACCCCCAATTTTGAAATCCTAATTTTCAAATCCAATTCGATAACCCAAATTTTAAATTAAATCTTATATTACTAAAACCCAATCAATTAATTTCTTTAACACTAATTTAAATCCCTAATTTAAAAGACTATTTTAAAACCCTAATTTTAAAGAGTAATTTCAAACCTTAATTTCAAACCAACGACTTAACGACCTTTAGACCCATTCGTAGGACCCATTTGTGCAAAACCTAAATGTAAAAAAAGAAATAAATATTAAAAGGAAACAAGTCTAAGCGATAGATTACATACCTTCCTTAGAGGACTTGACTTCTTTGGCCTTGCCTCATTGTCTGATGATCGAAAACCACACCTTCGGGACCACACAATCTACCAATGTCTCTTTCAATGCAATACTTTCTTTTGTTTCGATACTACAATCTCTCTCTCTCTCTTCCAAGCTTTCGCTTTCTGTGTGTGTCTCTCTCTATCTTTCTTCGATAGAATAAAAAACGCGAAAGGTTCTCCTTTTGAGAATACAAAACAAAATAAAACCTACTGTGACACTGTCATGCGGATTGACGATAATACCCCATTTGTGCTGACGTAGCACTGCCACGTCAGCAAGATAACGAGGTAGAACTACCACGTCAGCAAAATGCTGACGCTTCATGCCATGTCAGCGCCAAATCAATGTCCTTATAGCTGGGTTTGTTGCCACGTCATCAGTTAACAACCAGCCTGTTGCCGTCATTGACGGAAGGATCAACTCGCTATACTTTTGAAATTTTGAGTACCACAAGGTAGCATTCCTAACTATAGAGACTAATTTGTGAAAATGGAGCAAATTTTAAGAACCGGGCAAGGAATTTACCCAAAAATAAAAAATAAAAAATAAAATAAAATGCTATTTTAAGATATTATTTAAAATATTATAAAATAATATAAAATAATAAAATAAAAGAAAAATAAAATAAAATAAAATATAAAATGCTAATTAAAAAATGATTAAATATCAGCGACGGATTAACGATGGAAAATTTCCGTCGTTAATTCATTGTTAATAGTTTTAATCTCTGAAATCAGCGACGGAAATTTTCCTTCGCTAATTTCTGTCGCTAATCCGTCCATGATCTCTCGATGATATTTACTTTTTTATTTTGTAACGTTTGACGTTAATCCATCGCTGATCTCTTGTTATTTCCTATGGATATTTTTTCGTTGCTGATACCTAGTTTTCTTCTAGTGTCAGGTCATCTTGTACTTAAAGTTGGGTCACTTTAGGTGTGTGCAGACTTAAACTTCTGAGACTGGTGTTCCTTAGATCGTCTTGTGTTTAAGGTTGGGTTGCCTTAGGTGTGTGTAGACTTAAAATTCTGATATTAATATTCCTCAGGTCGTCTTGTACTTAACTTTGGGTTGTCTTAGGTGTGTGCAGACTTAAATTTCTAAGACTCATGTTTGTCAGGTCGTTTTGCTAAAGGTTTGGTCGCCTTAGGTGTGTGCAGTGATTGACTTTTGACGCTAGTATTTCTCAGGTCATCTTAAACATGTTTTTGGGTTGCCTTGGGTGTTTGTACTTAGCCAATTCTTTTTTTATTCATGCCCTTAAGTCGACTTCTACTATATGAGCAAGACGACTTTCCTATACAAAATTTAATTTAACAAATTTTTTTATTTATTTCTAATTTAAATTAATTAATCTAAAATCAATTTTTATTAATCCTAATTATCATTAAATCTTATTTTACTCAATAGAGTGAGTTACAAGGGTTAGAAATTAGGATTCTTGACGACAAGATACTTGAAAGGGCTAGAAAGAGTGAAAAGAAAAGAAGAAAAGTGTAGAAAACCAATAAAGATTTAAAAACTCCCTTCTCTCTCTCCCTCTCGGCTACATACACCGATACACAACCCTTCCTTCCATTTTCTAAAGTCACACACCCACTCACACTTCTCTTCTTGTTCTAGATGCAACCTACCACACTTTATTGCTTCTTTGACTTTTTCTACCTCATGTCACAAAAAGAATAAAAAGAGAAGAAAAATGCCCATGCAGGGAATGTGGGGTGCTAGAAAATTGTCATGTGTGTGTATCTAAATTGGAGTGATTAAAATATTATTTTAATTCCATTTATATATATAATATATATATATATATATATATATATATTTACTCAAAGATTATGTCTAAAAGTTTGAATTTTATCACTAGTTCAAACCAAACCCAAATTCAATTTGTTAATCCATCCATATTCATAGTTCAAATCTATAACATCAAAATTTAATCTATAGGGTATAAGTTATTTATACAACTAGATATCGGATTTCCAGTTTTACAATTAAAATTTTTATTTTATTTTATTTAAAACTATAACAAGTAATATGTAGTAATTGTGAAAAGTTAACACAAATATAATCTGGTTAAAATTTTCCAAATGGGTGTTAGTAGTTCAACTTATTTGATGAGGGATCAACTCATATATCAAAATTAATTTTGCACACAAATTTAGAAAGTATGTAAAGAAAACAAATATTATTAGAATAGGACCAAATGGATTGGTTCAACCCAAGAACCTATGAACTAGCCCCTCAACCAATTTGGTTAAAACTATTGGATCCTTTTGTTTAATTGAGTTGACATGCCCTAATAGAAGCAACTGAGTTTATGCCAAAATCAACTACTTCAGTAAACAAGACGAGTTACTTTGGTTCATAACTTTGGGGAAAAAAAGGGTTTTCTTGTAGAACCAGTGATTGTGATTCTTGTTAGGTTTTATTTTCTTATATTTTGCATTATAAATCAATGTCTCTCCAAATATAACCACAAAAAAGTTAATATTTCTCTTCTCTCTCATTCTTTAAGTAACATACTCTATCGAAGTAAGTTTCTCATCATCTTCTCCTTCATTTTCTTCTTTCTTCAATCTTCAAACCCTTTAGTGCATCAACACATACACACTCACTCTCACACATACATATTTCCTGCTCCCCAAATTTTTTGGATTCTTCATCGTATTCTTCTCTCCAACAATAAGATCGCCTCCCAAACCTTTTGGCTTTCCTCCACCACCATTCTCCACCATGCAAGGTCTATGGGATTCCAACTTCCAAAACTTTGATGAGTGCATCCTTCTCCTCCTTGATCGAAAACAAATCACTAATACAATCTTTTTTATCAATACTAAGAAATTAGACTAGACCAATCAGACATACCGAAAAAGCTAGAAACTAGCCACCTAGTTGTTCCGATTAGGCTATAAAAACCAATTATGATATAACCAATCTTAAACCATCTAAATCATATGGTTCTAACATGTGGAAATGAAAATAAAATCACATCTTGGCTTTTGCTGTCCCATCATACCACACATGTTAGAAAATTAGATCAGACCAGACCAACCGATCATATTTAAAAAAGAGAAACTAGCCACCTGGTTGGTCGGATGAGACTATGAAAACTGGTGATAATAGAACCGGTTTCAAACTGTCCAAACAGATGGTTTTAATATGTGCAAATGCAAATAAAGACTATTGGATTTAGGATTAATAGGTTAAAACATGATTAAAAAAATAGCGTTAACATAAAGTGGAAATTAATAACTTCAAATCCATGATAAATCTTTCTTGATACATACTTCCAATAAAAACCTTAAGACCATTATAAAAAAAGAGTCAATTACTAACGGCCACCTTTACCGACAGCTGATACAACCGCCGGTATTGATGAAAAAAAAAAAAAAGCTAGAAGCACATAACATGTCCAGTGGCTCAACTGCTGGTAAAGGTCATTTTAAAACCTAAAATCACGTTCCCTCCCTCTCCCTCTCCTCACTCTTCACTACGTTCAGAGAAGAGACTTCGTCTCACCCTCTCCCTGTCTCTCTGGTTCATCTCTATACAAACCGACAAGGACGACTCATCTCCATACAAATCGATAAAGGTTGTTCTCTCTTTAGCTCATCTCTCAGGTTCATCTTCTCTCCCTCTCTCTTCTCTTCTCCACCTCATAGCCGTCGTCACCTCCATTCAATTCTTCTCCTTCTCTCTCATGTGCACTATCTCTCTCTACTTCAGATAGAGCAAGAGAAGCAGGATTCGACTTGCATTCCTTGCAATTTTTGTCGTCTACCCCAAATTCTCCTTCTGTGAGTTTTGTGTCTCTTTTCATTTCACGAAATTTATTTTGGTTGCAATTTAGGGTTTACAATTTAGGATTGCCTTAATGTTCCAAAGATAGGGAAATGTTTGTATTTCTGTCCTCCAACTATTTTTTGGATGGCCTAGAAGGAGATTAACTTGATTGATAGCTGGATTATAGTATCAAAAATTTTTTGCACTCTCTGAAGTTGCTTTTGAATGTGGATGAGTGTGCGTTTGACATTATTGATTTTTGTTGATTCATTCCCTCTATTTATTTGGATTTTTCATACTTTCAGTCCTTTAATTTGTTTCTTTGTTTAACTACAAATATAACTGGAATTTTTAATTTGATTTCTAATACTATTGAAATTTTTGTTCAGAGCTTCTCATTGAATATTATGTATTTTTTGTGGAATTTTTAATGAGGACACTATATTTGCTGTACTAATGTAATATGTCGTGAACAAAAATATTGTAGTCATTTAACTTATTTATAATTAGAGGAAAATGTACTAATGTTATCCTAAACACCAAGTTGTATATTATAATTAAATTAAATTAAGGCACAACAGTATTCTCAACTGAAGATTAACTTATTTCTCAACTCGACTTGGGTTGTCTATCCCTTGTTTGGCTGATTGCGTTGCCCTTGCATTGCCCCATTTGTCCTCTTCCACTCCTGAAACCTATGCATCTTTACTCCAAGGCATGATAGTTCTTATTCATTTAGCCTAGTATCTTTTGTCCCAGCATTTTCTTTCTTATAGCGATCTAGCAATGTATGTTGATACAGGGCTCCCATTTTTTGGCCTGTAACTCTCTAATTTTCATTATGCTTGCTCGGTTAGAGTTCTTTTTAGTAAAGTTGCTTCCATATATACTAGAGGTCTCAAGTTCAATTCTTGGAAGGTGTCTCTTCTTAATAAAAAAGAAAGTAAAGCTGTTTACACATTACCACACTGAATCCCATTAGTTTAGTAAGATGCTTTAACCACCAGGTGAACTTTCTCAGATGGAGTTCTCTGTGGTTTGGTTTGCAACATCAATTTTATTGAATGATCACTTAAAATAATGACTACATAATCTTATTTGCTGCAATTGTTCTTCACTTCAAAGTTCCAGGTTCAATTGAAGTGATTTTCTTTCTATTCAACAGTTTAGATGCTTCTAAGGTGGTGTTTACAATTTTCACCTCTTTAATTAGGAGAGTTTTTGTTTAGAGAGCAGGGCTTTGTATTCAACAAAGCACGTATGAAAGATGCAAGAAAAAAACTTCAATATGTATATCGACTGTGCTGATATATTACATGACCTTAGTCTTGATCTTTGTTAGCATTGATGGTGCTTAGATTAAAGCTTAATATATATCATGAAACTTCTCTGAATATGCATTCTCTAAAGTTTTTCGGTGATAAAAATTCTTCCAGAAACTAATAAAGTCTTTGTCTAGGTAATTTGTAGCAGGAGCTGTGGGAACAGCCAAACCTATTCCTACTGTTAAGCAAGCACCTCTTTTCGATGAGGATTTAGCAGTGTATGGACATCATTGTGTTGATGATGGTATATTGTTTGGGAAAATCTTATATAATAAAATAAATCCGTTTGACCTCTGACAAGATCACATTGGCATAATGATTTGACAAGGAAGGCAACCTGAATTTCTTAGAGGACATCTTTCAATCTGAGCTTTTTGAGCAGTTGTTTGTTTTTTTAGTGAGTTCCAAGTTCTATCTTTTATGTGCAACCATTACTTTATATTAGAAGGGCATATCCAAGATCCTTGACCTCTGTTTTAATATGTACCCGTTCCCATGGACCATGAGGAACTTGCTTTGTAGTATATCCTTGTAGCTTCATTTTTAAAATATTATAAATTAAAACCAAAATCTAAATCAATGGTTTTAGAATTGAAATAGGAACCGAATCCTCCATTTAAGATTCTATTATAATTTCTCTGAATTAAGAACCAAAAGGATGATTTTTACCCAAGTCAGTTTCTGCATGATGTCAAATTCTGCATGATGTCAATACACGTGGGAGTATGATGTTTTTACTCAAGTTAAAGATGATGAGAGTAGAGGTAGATGTCAATATACACTTGGGAGGATGATGTCAATATCCGTAGGGGACAAGTTAACCTTGACATTGCTTTTGGGAGTCTTCAATGCCTCTAAATAATCTTGATAATTGTGTGACGTATTTGCTGCATTAGTATCTATTTAGTGGTCCAAGACTTAGTGATTTTATCTGCCATTAGTGATACTTAGCTGCATGCTATTATAACTGTCAGTATAGTTAAACATTTTATCTGCTGCATGCTATTTACATCCTAGCTTTGTTCAATGAATAGAGCTTAATTGACTTGACCAAGATTTGTGTGGCTCATTGATCACAAGTGGGGTTTGAACGATTGTACGCAGTTTGGCTAGAGTTGAAGTCACAAATCTCTCACTCTAACTTCTTATCATTGATCCTATTTAACCAAGAGTTAGATTAGGGAAATTTTATGATTGTCCGAATTATTCTAATTTTTTTGATAATTTGTAATGACTTGAATTCAGAATATTATTTGATTTTGTAATGATTTTGTATGTAAGTTCATACTTTGGGCATAACTATATGACATATTAATGTTTTATAATTTTTTTTGTTAAAAAGCATATTTATAAAAAATTTAGTTACATATTATTTTTTTAAATACTAATAATATTAGAAAATAATATCCATAATATATGGTTTTTACAGGCATGTTGGATAGGCAAAACAGGATATCCGAATCTATGCCTGCAGCCAGGTTGGTCCTGACATAGATCTTGACCTATACCAGCAGTTGGTCACAAGTGGTATAGAATCCAACCTATACCAGTGGCCATGACCACTAGTATAGGTCATGGCCATTGGTAAAGTTTTTTACTATCGTCAATATAGTTGGTGGAAATTTTGACCGCGGGAAAAAAGTTCACAATCTTTGCTAACGGTATTTAAGATCTTTACTAACAGTTTTTGATCTCTAGTATAAGTCTTTTTTTTAGTGGTCTAGATATTTTCATCTAGATCCTGAGTCAAACTCTTTTACATTTCTCACGAATGCATCGTGTAGAATTCTAATGCTGCTAGAACTCTTTTATACAACCAATGCTAAATTTCAAATTAAAAAATAATTATATTAGCAAGAGAAATTAATATTAAATAAATAATTGTATATGATAAATAGTTATTTATCGTATAACAATTTAAAAATTATAACTTAGTTATACTTTTTCTAAAATTATGAACTAATCTCCTAATTACTCTTTATTCTTAATTTCAAATTAACATAACACCAATATAAATCTGTATAAATAAGTTATGAATACCAATTGAGCTTTTATGATAGCGAAGGAAATTAGGATATATTTATTTTACCTCTAAATAATTATAATATAATTTACTAATCTAGTTGCTACATTAAAATTATTTTACTTTGATTAATTTTACTAAATAATTAAAGTTGTGTTCTAAAATAAATGTCGTATTTACGAAGTCAATAAATAAATATTTATTAATTTTTTCTTGATGTGTATATATTTTTATATGCTACCCCTTTATGTAATAACTGTACTTGAGGTCATACAAAATATATAAATATATATATTATTATCTCATTAATTATTTAATATCTTCAGATTTTCATCCAAAATAGAGGATGTTCAAAATATTTAATTTATTTTCCATTAACCAATATAATTTGATAAATTTTAAGAACATTCAATATGATGAAAATTGTATTACTATATCCAATTTTTGATAGTCGATTAGGATAACTCAGAATATCGATTTTTGATTTGTATACTCAATATACGAAACTGTTGACTTAAAGATTTCACTGATAATATATCAAATTATATAATCATAACTTCACTGGTTCTTCAACATACACTTAAAATTAAGAGTGTGTAAACTATATACAATTATAGAGTCTTAATTTTCATTGATAGTATATTTTAAGAAATTATTTTATAGGTTTTGTTTAGTGTTAGCCACCTACACTAAGTACTATTGAGTTTGGAACTTATGCGAACTTGGATCATGTCTAATGATCAAGGTAAATCATCTATGATAATTAGAAGACTTGCAAACTATATTTTAAATCCTGATAAAGTGTACAATTTCATCAATCATGTTGATCAAATATATTTTGATGATAAGTAAATTTTTTATGATAATTAATTTATTTAATAACGATAAAAGTGTTTATTTAAAGTGTTTGCTTAAAAGTGTTTCAAGTGGTTTAAAATTTTGTAGAAGAAAACCACAAGACGACAAGTTAACCTAAGTGAACAAGGAGTCGATCTTAGTAAGAAACAAATACAGAGATAAGTCGACTTATTCAAGAAGTCAAGTCGACCTACAGAAGGGATAAGGGCAAGAAAAGTCGACCAAGATGAAGTATGAAGTCGACCAATATGAAAAGAAGTCCTAATAGTCAAAATTTTGAAAAATATAGAAAGACAAAGTCAACATAGGAGAGCACAAGTCAACCAACACTAATTATAACTTAAGAATTCAAAAATAATAGGAAAACATGAGTCAACATGATCAGAAAAGGAGACGACATGCTCAGCTCATGAGAACCAACATGAAAAAATAATGAAGTCGACCCATAGATTGAAAATGTGAGAGAATTGAAGTCGACCTGAAATACAAACGAGTTGACCTACTTTAGAACTAGGAAAGAGTTAAACCTAAATAGCAAATGAATTGACCTACTTGAGCTCAGAATTGTAAAAGAATCGACCTTAACAGCAAATGATTTGACCTACTTGAGCTGGAAGTCTAGAGTCGATGTTCTAATAGAGCTCAAGTCAACCAAAATAAAGAATGAATCGACCTAAACTAGCCTAACTCGTGTATAATTGAAGAACAAGTCAATCTACTATGTATAATGAGTAATTCTATAGGAAAGTTGTTGAATATTAAATGAGCACTTAATTCACCTCAACACCTTGCTAAGATTCTTTAACGATGGCTCTTTCAACAACTTTATAAATACAACATTTCATTAAATGCAAAATAAGGAAGAAAAGCAACAATTGAGCATTATTTATCAAGCAAAAATCCTGTTGTTTTGTATCTTTTGTTTCATACTTCAACGATTTATCAAAAGTAGGATCTTCTTTGTTGTAATCATAAAACACTTGTACTTATAATGTAAAAGGATAGAGAAAAGGGTTCTCTTGGTCTGGGTTTGTGTATTATTGATCTTTTGAGGAAGATTGAAAGTGGTGTTTGAGAGAAACACTACTAAGTTTAACTAGTACTTATGGTGAAAGTTAATTGCTGATTCTACTATTTCAGAAAAAATAGTAAAAATTTAGATGAAATTTAAGAGTAGATGTACATCAAGAATGGTGAAACTATTATAAATCACGGTATCTCATTTCTTTTCAAATTCTTTATGAACCCGACAAAATCAAAAAAGGGTTAGTAAAACCAATTCATCCCCTTGTGGTTCTATGCATTCTGTTCTTCAATTGATATTAAACTAGGTCTTTTGATAAAAAGGTTTAACAATTTCAAGAGAAAGGATCATAATGACACTCAATAGTGATCATGTTCCATTTGAAGCATGCTCAACCAATGGAGCACCATTCTTCAATAAGAACAATTATAGCTACTGGAAGGCATAGAATGAAAAACTTTATCATAACTTGGGATGAAACCATCTGGAAATAACTGAAGGAGGTATTGAATTCTTGATTGAGAAAGTTGATAGTGTTAAGATCCTAACAAAGATGAAGAATATGACTCCAGAGGAACAGAAAACAAATAGAGCAAAATGTAAGGTTGTCAACATAGTTTATCTTGCTTTAAGTTTAAATGAATGTAATAGAATATCTTACTACATATCTGCTAAGGAAATTTGGGAGATATTATAGACCACATATAAAGAAACTAATCAGGTTAGGAAGAATAAAATTAAAATGTTAAATCAAAAGTATGAAACTTTTAACATGAGAGATGATGAGACTATGAGGGATATGATTATTAAATTTAATACTATTATGAATGAACTTAGGTTGCTTGGGAAAGGGATTAGTCAGGAGGACATAGTTGACAAAGTTTTTAGATATATGCCAAAATCTTGGAAGGTAAAAATCACTGCAATAGAGGAGTCTAAAAATTTAAAAACTCTAACAATGGACTAGCATGTAGGATCATTAACCACACACAAAATAAAGTTAAATAATAAAGGAATAAGCAATAAGGAGAAAGGTAAAATAATAGTGTTGAAAGCTAAGAGCGGTTATGATAGCTCTTGTGATGATGAGGATATGACTCTTTTTACTAGAAGTCTTAAAAAGCTCATAAAAAGAAAAATAAGGGAAGAATAAAACATAAAAAGTTTTAAAGGAAAGAAGAAATTATATGCTATGAATGCTAAAAGCCTAATCATATAAAGGGTGATAGTCCTCAACTCAAGAAGGTAGAGAAATTGGGGAAGAAGAAAGCCCTTGTAGTAGTTTGGAGTAATGAAGGTAGCAACTCAATTGATGAGGAGAATGAGTAGGAGCAGGTCAATTTATGCTTTATGGCATTGGAGGAACAACAAGATGAGGTAAATTCTTGCTCTTACTCTTCTGATTTTGATGATAAGATTTCTATAAATGAAATGTATAAGACCCCAATAGAATCATTTATAGAAATTAAGAAAATGAGCCAAAAAAACTCTGCACCAAAGAAAATAACGACTAATATGGAAAAAGAAAGAAAGAAATTGAAAACAGAGAATGGAAGAATAAAAAATAAAATGATATATTGAAAGAAGAAAATAATAATTTGTATGCTCAGGTTAAGAAAGAAAGTGAAAAGGTAAATGACTTATATGAACTGAAATTAAAAAGATAAAGAAAGAAAATAAAAATATCTACATAGAAAATAATCATCAAAAGAAAAGTCAAGGAAAAGAACTTGAATAAGAAAAATAGAAGAATATAGAGTTGAATTCTATTTTGTTAAAATTTGTTAAAGTAAAACTAAATGTAATTTTAGGGGCACATAAAGCAGTTTTTGATAAAATAGAACTAGGATACAATCTTGCTACATTTCAAAATAAATTTTATACTTTCTTTATACTCAGTTCAAAGAAAGTTAAATTTGTAAATAGATGTCATCATTGTATGAAATATGAACACATGACACAATATTGTAAATTGAGGAAATCTACTAAAAGTAAAAATAAAAGATAAGTAACACACAACAAATGCAACTACTACTTTTAAAAAAAGGTCATAGTGTGAATGAGTGCTTCTTTAGAAATTTCTCACAAACTATAACAAATTGCAATGGATTCCTAAAGGTTTAAACATGACCGACAATGTTAGATCTAAGAAAATTTCAATACCAAAAATCAAAACTTAATTAAACTTCTGTATAGATATATTTCAAGGGCAAGGAACTCAGAACACTTGGTTCCTTGACAGTGGATGTTTCAAACATATGACAAGAAACTCTACAAAGTTTTGAAATTTGAAAGAGAAGAAAGTAGACAAAGTTGTCTTTAGAGACAATTCTAAAGATTGCATTGTCAGGATAGAATCGTACGTACTTTTCACTCAAATTAGGCATGTTTTACTTGTTAAAGTTTTGAAATACAACTTACTTAGTATTAGTTAATTATATAACAAATGTTATATTGTGGTGTTTGATTATGATGTTTGTCAAATAATAAACAAAGAAAGCAATGAAAGAAAATTTACTGAAATTAGATAAACATAGAGAAAATATGAAAAGTTGATGAGACATGTTTAATGGCTATTGTTGTCAAAATATGTTTTGATGATAAGGAAAACTAAGTAAAACTAGATTAGGTAATGAGTAAAAATATATTAGATTAATTTAAAAGAAATTAGAATAAATCTGAGAATAATTAAAGTTTGGTATTTAAGTAACAGAGCTAACACACATGCATGAAGCAAGTTAACCTGCCAAGTAAAAATCAATTTTCCTAGTAAAACAGAAAATTAGATAAATCGACTCGACTATGGATTAAATCAACTCAAATACGGCTATCTCTTCAAGAAGCTTATAAATGCAACACTCAATGAGAAGATAAATAGCGGTTGGAATATATCTTTGAATATCGGTGAGCATTATCTTCAATGAGCTTAATTTTCTTTGTGTTATATTTTCTTTTTGGACTAGACGACTTATCTGAAGTCAAAATTTTATTATATATCTTGTTTCACTTCCAAATTTAGTAAAAGATTGGAAAGAAGGGTTCTTTTGGTTTGAACATTGAAAGTGTGTTGAATGAAATATGAGAAACTTAGATTTGCTAGATCCTATACAAAACTAGTTAGGAGTGTTTGAGCTAAACACATGTAAGGATTGATTAGCATTTGAGAAAACTAGTTGTGTACTATTTGAAAAAAGTAATGGATTGAAAATTTAGGTATAGTTCAAGAGTGGACGTAGATTAGGGAAGAAATTACAATAGATCTCAGGTGCACAATCTTCATTTATTTTTTCTCTCAATCTTTATTCAAAACCTAGAAAAATTCAAAAGTCCTGAAAACAATCTATTCACCCGATATAGTTTGTTTATTGTTGTTTCTTCGGCTATGAATCATGAGAATGTTTGAATGTGATACAAAAGATTAGGACATCTATGTATGGATATAATTTTAAAATTGGTTAGGAATGATATAGTGAGAGGCTGCCAAAAATGAAATTTGATGAAAATAAGTTGTGTGATATTTGTGTGAAAGAAAACGAATTAGGAGTTTATTTAAATCAAAGAATGTAGTATCTATTGGCATGGCCTTTATAACTAGTTCATATTGATTTATTTGGCTCGATTAGCACTTAGAGTTTAGGAAGAAGACACTATTGATTTGTAATAATAGATAACCACTGAAGGTACACTCGACGCTTTTCTTAACTAAGAAAGAAAAGACCACTAGTGTGTTTATTAAACTCTACAACATAATTCAAAATGAGAAAAACTACACAATCTCTAAGATAAGAAGTGATTATGAGAAGGAATTTGAAAATAAATTGATACAAGAATTCTATGATCAACATGGAATTAATCATAATTTCTTGACCTCCCTAGAATCCCACAATAGAATGATGTTATGGAAAAGAAAATAATATTTTAGAAAAAATGGATAAAACAATACTCTATGAAAATAATTCAACAAAATATTTCTGAGTTGAAATTGTTAATATAGTTTGTTATGTATTAAATAAAGCTCTAGTTAGACTCATTTTAAATAAGACACCATATGAGCTTTGCAAAAGAAGAAAGCCTAATATAACTTACTTTCAAATTTTTGGATACAAATACTTTATTTTCAATAATGAAAAGGATTTTTTTGAGAAAATTTGATATTAAGAGTGACGTAACTATTTTCTTAAGATATTCATATGATAGCTAAATTTATAAAGTTTATAATAAGATAACTATAATGGTTTAAAAATCTATCCATATTCAATTTGATAAAATAAATCAAGTTCCACGAAAGAGTCACTTTTGCGACATATTATTTCAATTGATTTATCTCAAAAAAATATATATATAAGTATATTAATATTTGAAATTATAATTATATCCACAATTGGATGTAAACTCAATTTTATCCTGATGGATTTAATAAGTCTTTAGCGTATAAATGGCCCAAACCTAATAGTCTAAAATAAATAAAAATCTTATAACTACCGTGTCATGCTATCCATAGAGCAATAATGTTCTGTCTATTTTAAAAGTCTTGATAGTTGACTCAATATTGTCAATTCAACTACCAGCCAACCATGAAATATCTGAATAAAGAATCTCAATTTTAATTAAATACGTGTGGATTTAATCTTTAAATGACATATTTCTTAATCCCAAACATGCAGCCGCAAATTAAGAAAAACAATCCCAATATTTCAACCACTAAATCAATTTTCTTAATCGTAATTTTTTAATAAAAACTAATTCGATTTCTGAGTCCATCGAAACAAAACCAAACAAGACGAAAAATAAAATTTTTCTTTAATTTTCTTTATCTAGAAAAATAAAACCAACTAATAAAAATCATAAATATTATACACACACACACACACACAAAATATATATATATATATATATATATATATATTTATAAAAAAAACCATAATCAACATATTTGAATATAAAATCAACAAGGCAAATAGCCATAATCATATTAAATTGAAAATTTTGATATATTATTTCTTAATGATTCAATATGAGGAGATTCTCGTAGCACTTGTTAGTAAAATAAGTTTTAGTGAAAATTATCATTTATATATTTAAAATTTCATATTAAACTATCAATAAATTATTAAATCTATAAGTGAAAACGTATCTTAATTCATAATGACCAAATTATTGTTTAGAGTCAGTACTGTTGGTCTTCTAAATTAGTGTATTTCTAAGAGAATTCTTATCTTATCTTATCTTTTAGTTTTCTCTCTATATGATGAGATGTAAGGAGAAATGAAAATACTATGTGATTTGGGAAAGAGCATAACCAGTATATATAAATAATTTTGTTATCTTTTGATATTCTTATCTAATAAATTTGTTATACTTATCACAAAAATAATAATTACACTTACGGCTCTTCACATTAAAGTATCACACACTATTACGTATGTTAAAATTCAAATTATCTAAAATTTTAATAAATTACTTTTAAATGAATTTAAAATTATATGACATTTTATATTATGTAATTTTTCTCATATATATTTATTTATCTATAGATATATATATATATATATATATATATATATTTATTTATTTATAAGCTCAACGTTAGATGAAGGATCAACTTTGTGTACCTCCATCTGGTATTCTATCGTAGCTTTGGTTTTCCGAACATTAACAAAAGTAGGGGCCACTCTCGCTAGACCACTCCCTTCTCACGTCGGATCCCACCATGTCCACTTGCCATGCGTATGTCTCCGAGAGACACCTCACATTGGTTGGCCCTCCTTGTACTTGAGCTGACGCATGAGATGATTTCATATATTATATTTGACGAAAAATCTTAATTTGGGTGTTAAGAAAAAAAAAAAAAAAAGTAATTTTGGGCCTTTTTAAAAATTTTTTATGATCTTAGAGGTTGGATCGCCCCGTCAACACCGTACGCCAGCCTGCCCTAATTTAAACTATTATATTTTATAATATATTTTTATCAATAAGGTTAAATTATTTCAGCTCTTTTTTTTTTTAATTTTTTAATACTAAAATTAAGATTTTTTTATATATTTTATAATATTATTTTTAAACTATTTAATTCTCAAACCATTTAATCCCGATTTATATGTGATTTGATCACTAAACATAAAAAAAAATAATAGTCAATTGAAATAGTTAGATATAATGTTAAATCTCTTAATTAAGATTTTAAGTTTAATTCATAATTTAGATATATAGTAGACTATATTGAGAGAATAATTTTTTAAATAAGATATTGTAAGTTTTAGATTAAATTAATTAGATTATAATTTTAGATATCGATATATATTAAAAAATAAATAAAAAAGTAAACATAAAAGAGAGAGAGAGAGAGAGAGAGAGAGAGAGGACCATAGCGGTCATTGTGAAGGGGAGGACGTGGAGGGGTTAGGTTGTACAATTTTTGACGTTAGGTTCTTCTTTACCTTTGAACAGCACTTCAATCACTGAACCACCGAACGCCCATTAATAGGAGTACATTTGAATCCAATTGATTTTGAGTATACTTCTAGTCAAACTCAGATTCAAAATTTTTAATAATATTCAAACTTAAAAACTCAAGTAATAATAATATAATTCAAATTCGATTAATTTATAACATAATAAATTTAAAATCGATTCGAAAACTTAAAAACTCAACTTGTTTATAAATATAAATATTTATATAATAAATAATATATTTCATTTAATTTAATTTTTTATATTCTAATAATATATACGTATAGATAATATATTATTGAGTTACTCAACGAGTTTTTAAATTTAAAATTTTATTACTCGAAATCGTATCGATTGTATAATGAAACTATTTGAATTTGACTTGATTTTGATCAAAATCGAGTTGAGTCTAACCTTTGACCAAATGACTCGCAAACGACTCGTACTCGACTCGATTCGCATAATAGCCTTACCCATTAACAACAATCGGTTGAACCATCAGTAGCTATTTAATCCCTGAATATTATAAATTTACTGCAGTAACCAAATAGTGGGGGTAAAAATAAATGCTCTCTCATTCCACATCTTAAGTACAAGAGCTCCTAAACAAGTAATCGTCTTCAACCAAAAGTGCAAATAATTCTGAATCCCCTTTATAAGCATGGTCTTTTTTTTTTTTTTTTTTTTTTTTTTTTTTTTTAAAATAATTTGGTCACTTATTTGAGTAAAATAAGGTTTGAATAATCTGGAACTGAAAACCGACAATTCCAATGGTTCTTGAATCGTGACCACAGCTAGACTAGACTTGGTCCCCTTGTAATGGCCAATTGAATTACTCAAATTGTTGTTAGCTGTTGACATAAATTTTTTTATTTTAACACTTTGACCCAACAACTTTCGGTTGTTGAATTAAGAATAAGGGGGTCTATTTAGTTTACCTAATAAAATTTAGCTGATAGCTAATGGTCAGTGGTTGATAGTTACTGTTAATTAATATTAATATTTGATTATCTAATTCATATTAGTTGGTATTCATATCTAACTAAATTTGTTTTATTTTTAAAATATTTCTTTTAATATTATTGTTGCATATTAAAATATAAAATTTATAAATCTAATATCAATAATTTTTAAAACAATTAATTCAAATATATATTTAAAAGAAGACACAAATCATATAAACTAGGTCTGTATAATACTACTAGAAAATAGATTTTCAGTGACAGAAAATTACCGAATGATTTTTTTTCGTCAGTAATAGCAACGGATTATCGACAGAATTTTTACCGACGGATTAGCGATAGATTTTGTATAATTTTTTTTATTTTTTTAATTTTTTTAATTTTTTAATTTTTTAATTTTTTAATTTTAATTTTTTTAATTTTTTTATAAATTTATCAGCGATGAATTATCTACGGAAATTTTACCAATGGATTACCGACGGATTTTTAATTTTTTTTTAATTTTTTAATTTTTTTAAATTTAATTTTTTTAATTTTTTGTAAACCTATTAGCGACGAATTATTAACGAAAATTGTATCGTTGGAAAAATTAGTGATGAATTATCAACGGAAAAACTAATGACGGATTTTTTTTAATTTTTAATTTTTTTTTTTAATTTGATTAATTATTTTAATTATTTTAATTATTTATTCAATATAATTATTTTTATTTTTATTTTATTTTGTAGAAGGATAATATTATTTTATTTTTAAAATTTTTTTATTATTTTATTTTAAGCTAAAATAAAATTATTTCATTATTTTTAAAAAAATTGTAATTTTATATTATTTTATTATTATTAAAAAATTATAATTTGTTTAAAATTTTTTATGAATTCTTTTTATTTTATTTAATTTTGTCAAAAAATAATATTATTTTATTTTTTAAAATTTTTTATTATTTTATTTTAAACTTAAACCTTATTATTTTATAATAAATTATCGATTTATATTATTTTATTAATAATAAAATATGAAGTAAAGATAATAAATAATAAAAAAAGAACATGGACATAAAGGTAAGTTTGGTATGATGGTTTTGTTTCTTATTGTGTTTCACGTGTCCCAGGTTTGCTCCAAGGTGGAGACACAAATTAAAGCAAGCGGGCGGGAGGGAGGGTTGGGCGCGTGGGTGGCACGCGTATTCATTTGAGGGGTTCAAAAATTAGCGATGGATGAAATATCCGTTACTAATAATTTATTATCAGCGACGGAAAATTTTAAAAAATTTTTTTATCAGCAATGGAATTTAGCGACGGATAGAGTTATGTCGATAAAAAAAGACAATTTTTAACTATTTAAAAAAGATAATCAATTAACCTAAATACATTTAGTAATAATAATTTAAAATTTATCTTATAAAATTTAGAGAGTAAAATAGTAAAAATTAAAAAATATATATATATAAGATGTACAAAATAATTTTAACCGTTAAAATTTGTTTGTTATTATTAACATAAAACAGGTAAAATAGTAAAAAATGTCCGCAAACACTTTTTGAAGAGTAAAAGGTACTTTGCATAGGTGTATTTTTTTGACTTTTTGACTGCTTTTGAATTATCAGTATTAGCTATCAGTTGACTTACTAAACACACGTTTTAACTGTAAAAAAGTCAACCAACCAAAGCAATCTCCAAAAGTCATATCATGCACCCTCTAAAGAGATGTAATTTTTTTTCCCAATCACCAAAAATTTTGGAAATTAATCGGGATTTCATTCCTTTCATTAATTTTGTAAGAGCCCAGAGCCCTTTCCCGGGCAAATTTGTATTCGGTCTTTCTATTTAATAAAGTTTATTGTTATCTAGAATTGAATGTTATTTATATATAACTGATGATCTATAATTAGAACGATCCAAATCGCATTGGGTTTATAATTAACTAAGAACTACTCCCCTTGTTCCTCTTGTCTATTCAGTCGACAGTTGCTCAATCGATTAACCAATTGAACTGAAAGACCTGTTATCACTATAAGGCCTGAAATCTTTTGGACCACTGACCCACGGGGCATATCCACTGCAACGTGTCGTTAAATATAGAATTTATCTCCTAGTCGGGTGAACACAATCCATACTTGCTCGGTATTCACCGAGCAGGCCCTAATTGATAAATAGTTGCCTAGTCGCAACGCCTCCTCAGTGTTCGATGATCGTCATTCGGCCCAATGAGGTAAATATTCACTCTTCCCTAAAATGCAGAGACAGAATCTTTCATAAACGAAAATGAGACTCCAGATGACAGAAAGAAATCTCTACACCCCATCAAACTTTCCTAATTGACAGTGTTTGAAATCTTTTGGATTCATTCCGTCGGGTTCTCCATAATCTTGGGAACCTTCCATAAAATAACTAGAATTTTAATACCACGCATACACACGTTTTTCCCATGAGATAATTATATATATCTCGTGAAGTCAACCAAAAGGAGATACGCAGAGCTTTCTTGTCACGCCCCGACCCACTCCCGAGCCAGGCACGCAACCAGCCCGCCGCGGCACCCAGATGCATGGGCACCACGTCCTGCACATCGAAGTACCGTAAGGCTGTCAACATTCACATAATCCAAGTTTTCAAATCACAGAGATCCCCAAATGATAAAAATAATATATGTATGCCTCAATGTAAATTAAAACGAGTGAGAGTTAACCTTATATAGATCAGAAGAATTATAAATACAGTCTTCCAAATTTAAACAAATACAATGGTCATCCTAACTTTCTCAAGATGAAACAATAACCTCAATATATAGCGGAAGAGTGGGTAGTCATACCCCGGCCCAGTAGTCTCCAAAGAATATCCAATACAACAATACGCACAAATCTCTCAGTTCTAGTCTACCCCTGTAGGAGGGAAATGTGAGGGGTGAGTACCGTAGAGAGGGGGGTTGGTACTCAGCAAGTCGGGGGGATGACATGCTACAATTAATTTTTGGGTGAATTAGGAGTGCCAAAATTTTATCCCAATAAATCCATAGTATGCAAAAAAAATATTATGGTATCTCAATAAATCATTCACAGCATACGTATCAAATCAAATATGTATCCAGTATGTATGTCCGTTATACATGTAGAGCCGGCCGAAAATATCCCGGCAAGGGCCAACCATGGCCAAGGACGGGCAACGTTGGGGGTATTCACAGTGCAAGTAATAAAATAAGGCTCTCTACCCCAACGTTGGCCACAGACTACTCCAACTAGCCTGTATATATATATATATATATATATATATATATATATATTTATATCGTACACGTATCAAGGATCAAGCGTGTATGGAAACCCGCCGGTGCTAGATCTACTAAGGTCCTCCCCAGAGTGGTTCAACCGACGACTGTTCATACAATATATATGACAATTTGGTGGATACCCCCTGCAGAGGCGTATCTAGGCACAACAGGTGCCTCTACCAAATATCTTTCGTAGCTACGGAATGCCATAGGAAGCATATCATCATTATCACAGTATCCACAGGGACATCCAGCCCAAATCACATATCTCAAGCCAAATCATCAAGTCCTATCATGTCAAAAGCATGTGCCATTATGCAATGGAAGCATAAAATCATGTAGGATATATCAAAGTGTGGTACAATCATCAAGTATCAAAATTATGGATGCATATCGATATAAACAAGTTGGGACACTCCATATATCACAAAACATTTTCATAAATCCAGAAGAATAGGTCAATCATACCATTTTAAATCAAGCTTTTGAAAGCTTTTTAAAACACGATATCAATTAAAAGTAGATGTCAAGTCCCACTCACTATTAGGGGAGGATAACGCACTCCCCAATATTTCCACAAAGCGTAAATCAAGTGTCCCCTCCGTTCAACTCAAATAACTCTTAGGGGGACAAACAGTTTGAAGATTTTTAACCTGCGCAGTCATGGAAAATAGACTATAACTTTGGCTATACCAATCCAAATTAGATGATTCTTATCTCATTTTAAAGCTAAGAGATAGCACTATAACTTTCATTTTGCACACTTCCTCAGATTCAAATCACAGAATTCTCGGTAAGCCTCATTTTGTTACAGCCATATTTAAGTTTCAGATTCTGTCCAGTTTTGGTACAGAACCTATAACTTTCATCCTACTCACCAAAGTCTAATGATATTTTAACATGTTATAGATAAGATGTAGATCTACAACTTTTGTGTTTTGAGTTTTATCCAAATATGTCTGGAAAGGGTTGAACAAAATTCATGAACAGGACAGATACGTTTTAGTGAAACATACAGTTTCTGTCAACACAGTTTTAAGGAAAATTGTATAACTTTCAATTTCCTCATGCGAAATGGCTGAAATTTTTATATGTTATAGGCAAGGCATATATCTATAACTTTCATGTTGTGTTTCTTCAAACTAAGATTGGAGAGGGGTCGTTTTTACTCACTACCGTCAAGATTCGAAACAGGATGCTTCTATGTCGAGTTTCAGGAAAAATGCCATAACTTTTTGCACAGGCATCGAAATTTGGTGATTCTTACCTCGTTGAAAAGATAAGACTTAGATCTACAATTCATATAACTATCACATTTTCAAATTCTGGCTCTAAGATACCTTAAAATAGAGATGAAGTCACGGACAGAAATAAAATTTAAAGTGAGACAGGATAAAATTTCTTACCTCACTTTCTTTGTCTTCCTCTCTTGCTTCTCTCCTTGTTCTCACGAATTTGGAAAGAATGAACAACCATTCTAAGGCCTTCTTCTTTTATTATTGTGTTAATAACTCACCACCCTAGGATCAAATCTCTAATTAATCTAAACCATAGGATCATTTTGACTATTGCATGTGTTTTGATTGATTTTTTTTTTCATGTGCATGTGTTCTCATTGGCCCACCTTACCTTTCTCATTTCCATTTGGCCAACACTTGTCCTCCTCACTATAACACTTGTTCAATACAAGAATACACTTGTCACATTTCATTTAAGTTTTGTTAATTGCTAACAAGTCCTTTGACTTATAAAAATTCTAATTTGACCCCTAAAATTTTCATAATTATACACTAGGCCCAAAATCTTATATTAGACCTAATTAAATTAATTTAATGTGAAATTAAGGTTTTGAATCTCTTTGAGTCAAAATTAATCCGATTTGTATTTTACCATCAAATATCATTTTTTTTTTATGAAAATTCATGAACGGAATAGTAGAAACATCATATATATATATATATATAAATATATATATATATATATATATAAATATATATATATATATATATATATATATATATATATATATATAAAATGGAATTCACTATAGAATATACCGAGAGTCGGTGTTACATTTTCCTAATCTCTTAAAAACAAGTTTCGTCCCTGAAACTAAAAGAAAACCATATAGGGAATGGAAAATTACTCAGTAAATAGATGAGGGTACTGTCCCCTCATAGTCTCCTCGGGCTCTTAAGTCTCCTCTTCGACTTGGTCGTTACGCCACAAAATGCATACCAACGGAACATCCTTGCTTCGCAGTCTACGGATCTACTGGTCAAGGACTGCTACGGGCTGTACAGGTAAACTCAGGTCCTCCCGTAGCTCAACTGGTGGCGGTTCTAAAACATGAGAAGGGTCAGGCATATATCTCCTAAGCACCGAGACATGGAACACATCATGAATATGTGCCAAGTCCTCTGGCAGGTCCAATCTGTATGCCACACTTCCGATCCTCTCAAGAATACGGAAGGGCCCAATATACTTGGAGCTCAGCTTGCCCTGCTACCTGAAACGGATCACCCCTTTCCAGGGTGAGATCCTCAAGAATACCATGTCTCCCTCCTGAAACTCCAGTGGTTGTCGCCTACGGTCTGCATACGCTCTCTGTCGATCCTGGGCGGCTCTCATCCTCTGTTGGATGATCTTGACCTTCTCCCTCGTCTCCTCAACAAGCTCCACACTGCTGAGGTGCCTCTCACCGACCTCGTCCCAACATAAAGGTGTACGGCATCGCCTCCCATACAATGCCTCGTATGGAGGCATCCCGATACTCGCCTGGTAGCTGTTATTATATGCAAACTCTATAAGTGGTAAATACCGATCCCAGTTACCATGAAAATCAATAACACAAGCCCAAAGCATATCCTCAAGTGTCTGAATCGTACGCTTTGACTGGCCATCTGTTTGAGGATGATAGGCTATGCTAAAGTTCAGTCTAGTACCCAATGCCTCCTGCAAACTGGGCCAGAACCTAGACGTGAACCTGGGGTCCCTGTCTGAAACAATCGACACAGGCACCCCATGAAGTCGTACTATGGTGTCCATATAGAGACGTGCCAGTACCTCCAAGGAGTAGTCACCACGGATGTGGATAAAGTGTACAGATTTGGTGAGTCGATCGACAATCACCCAAATCGTATCATGCTGCGTGAAAGTCCTCGGTAACCCCATCACGAAATCCATAGTAATATGTTCCCACTTCCACTCAGGAATGAGAAGTGGCTGTAAAATACCTGCTGGTTTCTGGTGCTCAGCCTTCACCTGCTGGCACACCAAGCACCGTGCTACAAAATCCGCTATCTCCCGCTTCATGCCCGACCACCAATAACTGCCTCTGATGGTGTGGTACATCTTTGTACCCCCGGGATGCATAGCATAAGCCGAAGAGTGTGCCTCCTCAAGGATATCACGTATAAGCTCAACATCAGCTGGAATACACACTCTGTCTCTGAACACCACGAGTCCATCAGTACGGACTCGGAAATCCCCGCCCTCTCCTCGGTGAATCCGATCGTGAATAGCCTGGAGCTCTACATCTGTACCCTGAAGCTCTCTGATGCGGTCAAGTAGGCACTTCAAATCTGACTAACAGTGTACCCTGCTTATCGCTAGCCAAGCTGACTCCCAAAGCTCGAAGTCCTACCAAGCAAGAGATGTAAGCTCTCTCTGCTGCCTGAGAAGTGGTAGAAGAAGATGACTTCCGGCTCAAGGCATCTGCTACTACATTTGCCTTGCCTGGATGATAGTCAATAACCAAGTCGTAGTCCTTCAGCAGCTCTAACCATCTTCTCTGTCTCAGGTTTAGCTCTCTGAGTAAATAAATACTTCAAACTCTTATGGTCTGTGAAGACCCTGCAAGTAACTCCATATAAGTAATGCCGCCATATTCTCAGTGCGAAGACTATGGCTGCCAGCTCTAGATCGTGAGTAGGGTAGTTCACCTTATGCTTCTTCAACTGTCTCGAAGCATAGGCGATCACCCGTCCATCCTGCATCAATACGCAACCCAACCCCTACCGGCTGGCATCACTATACACAACATACTCCCTACCGCTGGTAGGGAGAGCCAAGATAGGTGCCGACGTCAGTCGTTGTTTGAGCTCTTGAAAGCTCGCCTCACAGTGGTCATCCCATCAAAACTTGATGTCTTTCCTCGTCAATCGGGAGAGTGGAGCAGCAATTTTCGAGAAACCCTCTACGAATCGTCTGTAATAACCAGCAAGTCCAAGAAAACTTCGGATCTCAGTAATGGTCTGCGGCTGCTCCCATCTCAATATGACCTCTACTTTCTGCGGATCAACAAAAATCCCCTCCGTAGAAACAATGTGGCCCAGAAATCCAATCTCCCTTAGCCAAAATTCACACTTGGTGAATTTGGCATATAACTGCTGCTCACGGAGAGTCTGTAAGACCACCCTCAGGTGTTGTACATGCTCCTCATCACTCCGTGAGTATACCAAAATGTCATCAATAAAGACGATAACGAAACGATCCAAGTAGTTATGGAAAACCCAGGTCATCAAATCCATAAAAGCTGCTGGAGCATTAGTCAATCCAAACGGCATCACTAAAAACTCAAAGTGACCATAGCGAGTGCGGAATGCAGTCTTGGGCATGTCCTCGGCCCGAATCCGTAACTGATGATAATCAGACTGCAAATCGATTTTCGAAAAGACCCGTGCACCCTGAAGCTGGTCAAATAGGTCATCAATACGTGACAGAGGATACCGATTCTTGACGGTCACCTTATTCAACTGCCGATAATCTATGCACAGTCGTAGGGTCCCATCCTTTTTCTTCACAAACAACACCGGAGTACCCTAAGACGAAGTGCTCGGACGGATAAAACCCTTATCTAGTAATTCCTGCAACTGGACCTTGAGCTCTTTCAGCTCAGCTGGCGCCATTCTGTATGGCGGAATAGATATAGGGGCGGCTCCCAGAACTATGTCAATCTCAAAGTCAAACTCCCGAGCCGGTGGAAGGCCGGGTAGCTCCTCAGGAAAAACATCTGTAAACTCCTGTACTACAGGGACATCCTCATTCCTTGGTCCCTTCACAGTAGTATCCACAACATGGACCAAGTACGCCGTGCAGCCTTGGTGTTTAACCTCATGGCATCCATCACCGAAATAACACAGCGAGGCAACACTCTCCTCTCACCAGAAAATCTCAAAGTAAGCCCCTCTGATCTCCGAAACTCGACCTCCTTAGTAAAACAATCAACGGAGGCTCTGTGTCTGCTCAGCCAATCCATGCCAAGGATGGCATCAATATCGGTCAGGTCCAAAGGGATCAAATCTGCCTCAAGTATGGTGTTTCCAATCATGATCTCTATCCCTCTATAGACTGAATCTCTCAAGAACTGTTCACCGAAAGGAGTGAAAACCAATATCTCCTCTCTAAGTGGCGTCAAAGGCTTACCCATCAGGTGGGCAAAGGACGTTCTCACATACAAGTAGTTCGACCCGGTGTCGATAAGGATACGGGCATCGACTCCATAAATCCTCATAGTTCCTAAATGTGGGGAAAGTAAAGAGATCATTTTAAATAAAGGTGGTAATAGATACTCATCATATATATCTCAAAAGTATATGTATCTCAAAAGTAGGTACAGCCAACATAGTCAAGTCTCTAAGGCTTTGGCTTATGATGAGTCTCAAAATAAAAGTACAGTGGAAATCTCGAAGTGTGTAAGTCAGAAAAGGGAGTACCAATAATGACATCGGGGCTCGTCTGTGCATCCTCCTGCGTCATCGCGTACACTCGGGCCTGAGCCCTCGGCGGCTGCCGCGATGGTCCCGGTACCATACTACTCCCAGCTACTGCTCGTGGGGCTATGGGGGTAGAGTGTGCCGGTGCTCCCTGCTGTCCCCCTCGTGGAGCACTCGACTGAATAGAAATTGTTGGACCCCCTGCTCCAAGATCAGGGCACTGGCTCTTGATGTGCCCCTGTCTCCCACACTGGAAGCAAGTCACTGTCACCCCGCAGGGGTGATGTCTGCCGCATCGATGACAAAAAGGTGTCGTCGGGCTGTAGTCTGAGCAGAGGCACTCGGGGTTGGTACTCTAAACCCTTGGGACTGCGATCCCTGCCTCTGGGAAGGGTCCTCGCGAAACCCTGAGGTTCTCCCTTTCTTCGAACTCTGGCCCCCAGAAAACTCGGGCCTCTTCCTCCTCTGCTCCCTCCTCTCTCTCTGTCGTCCCTCAGCATGGACGATCTCCTCGGCCCGGAGTGCTGAGTCTACTATCTCTAGCAATGAGAAGTTAGGGGTCACCGTCATATATCTCCGGACGTTCAAGTTGAGGCCATCCCAAACTTGAACCTCAACTGACTGGGTGTGGCTAGGTCCGGAACAAAAGCGGCCAGTCTCCTTAACTCGGCCTCATACTCGATCACAGTCCGAGTCCCCTGCCGCATGTGGTGGAACTCCGTCCTCTTCCTGTTCTGCTGGAATGCTGAAAAATATCTGCGGTTGAACTCCCGCAGAAAGTCCTCCCAACTCTTGGGCTCCGTTGCATCATCACAAACTGCCTCCCACCACGAGTGGGCATCTCCATCCAATAATCTCTCGGCCACTCAGAGTTTGAACTCCTCACTCAAGCCAAGGTCTGTCAACACTCGGCGGGTGCGGTTAATCCAGTGCTTCGCAGCAGTGGAATCACCCACCCCAGAGAACTCGGTACAGCCTAGCTGTCTTGCCTCCTTCACGAGTTGGGTGAGCTCGTGAATCCGTCTCAACGTCGAAGAAGTACTGTCACTGGGTCTAGAAATTGCAGATGGACCAACAACCAGTGGAGGCTCTGGTGTGACTGGTCGTGGCACGACCGTAGGGGTTGGCTCAGCCATCGGTGGTGGTGGTGGCATCTGAATGCCGTGGGCAGCGTACCACTCGAACACCTGTCGGTAGGCGTCCAGCGGTGGCGGTGGTGGTAGATCTGCGGCCGTGGTGATCGGTGGTGTAGGCACTGAAGGAGAACCGTGTGAGGAAGACACGTCCTCCGATACACTAGGGGGCTCGGTAGGTAAGAAGTGGGTACCTCGCCTAGTCGTCATATTTCTGTGAGGAAAAAGACACTAATCAGGCAGATATATAAGAATTAGGGTTAGTTATGAAATAACTAACCCCCTAAAAGAAATCAACTTGGCATCGAAACCAATGGATAAGGTATGCTAGGTTAGATATGATCCGTATCCAACCCTCTAAAAATGGATGAACTCATCTGCCTATGACCATATACTGGGGAATCACTGTACAGTAACTTTCACATGCATTGAGGACTTTCAAAATCAGATTTACCTGGGGATATTTTTTTTTCTTTTTGAAATCAGTTTCTCAACTCAACTTTAACCAAGAGCTCTGATACCAACCGAGGCCTGTCACGCCGCGACCTACTCCCAAGCTAGGCACGCAACCAGCCCGCCGCGGCACCCAGATGCACGGGCACCACGTCCCGCACATCGAAGCATTGTAAGGCTGTCAACATTCACATAATCCAAGTTTTCAAATCACAGAAATCCCCAAATGATAAAAATAATACATGTATGCCTCAATGTAAATTAAAACGAGTGAGAGTTAACCTTATACAGATCAGAAGAATTATAAATACAGTCATCCAAATTTAAACAAATACAATGGTCATCCTAACTTTTTCAAGGTGAAACAAGAACCTCAATATATAGCGGAAGAGCGGGTAGTCATACCCCGGCCCAGTAGTCTCCAAAGAATATCCAATACAACAATACGCACAAATCTCTCAGTTCGAGTCTACCCCTGTAGGAGGGAAATGTGAGGGGTGAGTACCGTAGAGAGGGGGGTTGGTACTCAGCAAGTCGGGGGGGATGACATGCTACTATTAATTTTTGGGTGAATTAGGAGTATCAAAATTTTGTCCCAATAAATCCATAGTATGCAAAAAAAATATTATGGCATCTCAATAAATCATTCATTGCATACGTATCAAATCAAATATGCATCAAGTATGTATATCCGTTATATCATGTAGAGCCGGCCGAAAATATCCCGGCAAGGGCCAACCATGGCCAAGGACGGGCAACGTTGGGGGATTTCATAGTGCAAGTAATAAAATAAGGCTTTCTACCCCAACGTTGGTCACAGACTACTCCAACTAGCCTGTATATATATATATCGTACACGTATCAAGGATCAAGCGTGTATGGAAACCCGCCGGTGCTAGATCTACCAAGGTCCTCCCCGGAGTGGTTCAACCGATGACTCTCCATAAAATATATATGACAATCTGGCGGATACCCCCTACAGAGGCATATCAGGGCACAACAGGTGCCTCTACCAAATGTCCTTCATAGTTACGGAATGCCATAGAAAGCATATCATCATTATTACAGTATCCACAGGGACATCCAGCCCAAATCACATATTTCAAACCAAATCATCAAGCCTTATCATGTCAAAAGCATGTGCCATTATGCAATGGAAGCATAAAATCATGTGGGATATATCAAAGTGTGGCACAATCATCAAGTATCAAAATTATGGATGCATATCGATATAAACAAGTTGGGACACTCCATAAATCACAAAACATTTTTATAAATTCAGGAGAATAGGTCAATCATACCATTTTAAATCATGCTTTTGAAAACTTTTTAAAACACGATATCAATTAAAAGTAGATGTCAAGTCCCACTCACTATTAGGGGAGGATAACGCACTCCCCAATATTTTCACAAAGCGTAAATCAAGTGTCCCCTCCGTTCAACTCAAATAACTCTTAGGGAGACAAACAGTCTGTAGATTTTTTACTTGCGCAGTTATGGAAAACAGACTATAACTTTGGCTATACCAATCCAAATTAGATGATTCTTATCTCATTTTAAAGTTAAGGGATAGCACTATAACTTTCATTTTGCACACTTCCTCAGATTCAAATCACAGAATTCCTGGTAAGTCTCATTTTATAACAACCATATTTAAGTTTCAGATTCTGTCCAGTTTTTGTACAGAAGCTATACCTTTCATCCTACTCACCAAAGTCTAATGAAATTTTAACATGTTATAGCTAAGATGCAGATCTACAACTTTTGTGTTTTGATTTTTATCCAAATATGTCAGGAAAGGGTTGAACAAAATTCATGAACAGGACAAATACGTTTTAGTGAAACATACAGTTTCTGTCAACACAGTTTTAAGGAAAATTGTATAACTTTCAATTTCCTTATACGAAATCGCTGAAATTTTTATATGTTATAGGAAAGGCATATATCTATAACTTTCATGTTTTGTGTTTCTTCAAACTAAGACTGGAGAGGGGTCGTTTTTACTCACTACCGTCAAGATTCGAAACAGGACACTTCTATGTCGAGTTTCAGGAAAAATGCCATAACTTTTGGCACAGGCATCAGAATTTGATGATTCTTACCTCGTTGAAATGATAAGACTTAGATCTACAATTCATATAACCATCACATTTCAAATTCTAGCTCTAAGAT
Source organism: Dillenia suffruticosa (assembly GCA_033439265.1). Lineage (NCBI taxonomy): Eukaryota > Viridiplantae > Streptophyta > Magnoliopsida > Dilleniales > Dilleniaceae > Dillenia > Dillenia suffruticosa. Next base: position 19,082,254 of record JAVTVX010000009.1, on the reverse strand, counting down.
GCCTTAAAACAGAGACGAAGTCACGGACAGAAATAAAATTTAAAGTGAGACAGGATAAAATTTCTTACCTTACTTTCTTTGTCTTCCTCTCTTGCTTCTCTCCTTGTTCTCACGAATTTGGGAAGAATGAACAAGCATTTTAAGGCCTTCTTCTTTTATTATTGTGTTAATAACTCACCACCCTAGAATCAAATCTCCAATTAATCTAAACCATAGGATCATTTTGACTATTGCATGTGTTTTGATTGATTTTTTTTTTTTTCATGTGCATGTGTTCTTATTGGCCCCACCTTGCCTTTCTCATTTCCATTTGGCCAACACTTGTCCTCCTCACTATAACACTTGTTTAATACAAGAATACACTTGTCACATTTCATTTAAGTTTTGTTAATTGCTAACAAGTCCTTTGACTTATAAAAATTCTAATTTGACCCCTAAAATTTTCATAATTACACACTAGGCCCAAAATCTTATATTAGGCCTAATTAAATTTATTTAATGTGAAATTAAGGTTTTGAATCTCTTTGAGTCAAAATTGATCCGATTTGTATTTTACCGTCAAATATCATTTTTTTTGGTGAAAATTCATGAACGGAGTAGTAGAAACATCATATATATATATATATATATATATATGAAATGGAATTCACTATAAAATAAACCGAGAGTCGGTGTTACATTTCTACTTACAATCATACATTTTCAGCATAACAAGTTTTCTTTTGGTCTATTTTCCTTCATTTTGAAAACCGTTCTTTAACTTGAATGACAAAGACAATACCGTCAGAAAATCCTAGCAGTTGATCAATGCTATTTGAATTAACAGAGTTATCATCTGTGGAGCTAAACCCACCTCCAACAATAACTATTTTTATTTATTTGTAAAATAAGAGTGCATATATTTAGACATGGCAACCTGAATACTTGAGAAGCTCTAACTATTCGAACCATGCTCCTAGATAAAGAATCTTTATCTTCTTCTTCCACGTTGTGTACTATATTTGCCTTTGGTTTGTTGTCTAAAACCATCATCCTCGTCGTTGAATACATTTGCCTTTTAGCACTCCTCCACAAGTCCTTTTTTGACATTTTTATCAGTGCATCTTATTGAATATGCTATCAGCCTATCCCTTTGTTCTGCGAAATTCTTCATTGTGCATCTTTTTTCACCTCACTTATTGAGTATAAAGCTTTTCTTAGTACGAGTTTAGATGTTCCAATCCACATGCTGCTTGAAGGTTCTTACATCTTCTTAACATCAAAGATATTTTGAAAATGAACAAAGCCAAACCGATGTGCCCTTCTATTCAATTTGGTTGCCACAAAGATATCAGTAACATCTCCGCACCGCAAAAAAAACAAGGCGTGTGACTCAGAGAATTCCAAACCAAAGGAGGGAGCTTTTTCGATTTGAGTTTTATCCTTTTTTTTTTTTTTTTTTTTTTATAACATAGTTTGTTTTTTAATAACAAAACTAAAACTTATTCTCAAATTTTAAAATCAATGTATGAGAAATCAATATAGAAGGGATATGGGAGAAAAATTGGAAAAAAATAAAATAACATAAATTAGAGTTTGAAAACAAAAATAAAGAAAATAAAACTAAATAATAAAAATAATAAAATGAAAATAAAAAATTCATAAAAACTTAAAACAAATCTAGTTTGTTTTTGAACCTTTGCTTTAAATATATATATATATATATATATATATAAATATATATATATATATATATTGCGCGTAGGGTAGTGCTTATATAATTTTAATTTTTTCTTTTCATTTTTAAAATCAGGGAGGGGTGCAGGTGAGATCAATTAATATGCATAAACTACTCACGGCTTTGGAGTCTTGGCAGTTAATCTTTGTACTAAGGTTGGTTGTGATGTGCATAACACAAAACCATTAGAGTATTTATTTATTTATTTATTTTTTAACTCTATTTAGTACTTAGTACGGAAACTCTTTCTTATGTTTTTTTCTTTCCTTGTTGTAAATAGTTATACTTTTAATTTACCAAATGGTAAATTCACTCGTCGTAAATGAGGAAAAAAAAAAAAAAAGAACTAGTAAAGCCAAGGACTGGTACTTGATAACCCAGCCTATAATTGGGAGATATTTTAAGTCATTTGGGAAGATCACATATGTGGGGATGATAAAATAATTAAAAAAAAAAAGAACGGGTACAGTTGGGGCTGGGGAAGAGGGGGCTTACCATTGAAAGCGAGACTAATATTGTAAGGTGTATTTGAGTGGAATTAGGGTTTTGGATGTCATGATGCATTTGGAACCAAACAAACAACCCTTTAGAGTCTACAAACTTCTTACTCGATGGGTCCACTTTGGTATGTTTATCAATGCTGTGATGAGAGAATTTACACCCACCCGTTTAATTCATGTGTTCATAAGGAACTGATAATGTGACGAATAACTCAGAGAGAGAGAGAGAGAGAGAGAGAGAGAGAGAGAGGAGAAATCCCAATAGGAGACAATCCTTTCATGAAAATTTTAACACCCGTCTTACTCAGGATATTGGATACCCAACCGTTCAACGGTTCACTATTTTGATAGAGAGAGGGCACTTTCTTGGACTGTAATTTTCTTAGATATACCCTCCGCAGAAGAAAATGCAACCAAATACATCTCCCTTCCTATCCTTCCCTTTCCTCCATTCAATTGCCCTAATACCCACATCTTTCTCTCTCTCCGTCTCTGTCACTGAAGCTTTTTTTTCTTTCACAGAATAGAGAGCCCCTCTCTGATTCCCACTTGATAGTCATGACAATCATGGTTGCCTTATGAGCTTTTTTCCTGAAGAAAGAGAAGTTTTCTTCGAGGAAAATGTCCCTAAAAGAGTTTGCTAAAGAGTGCTACTCTTCAAATCAAATCCCTGATCTCTCACTTCACATAAGCCCTCCAAACAGTGCTCCTCCTCCGCTCAACCAAAGCAAAGACACCTCCTTCAACCACCATCACGGCTTCAGATCAAACAGTGAAGAGTCTTTAAGATCCAATATACCAGAAGCTGACACTCACCTCTCGCTTACCCTAGAAGCCGGGACCCCATGCCCGATCAATAATGATCATCAACTTATTTGCAACAAAATTAACCAAGCAGGACAAAAGAATCAAGGGGTTTCAGTTTCATCAATACTGGAAGTACCCATCAAAGGAATTCCAATCTATCAAATGAAATACCCCTCTTTCTCTTCTTCATCTTATAGATTTGATGCAACGTCGAGGTTTAGTGGCTTATCAAGCAAGGCAATAAACCCCCATCAGCATCAGTTTAGCTACCTACAACAAAAAAGTCCCCATAGTGGTAATTCTGCAGAGGTGATGATTAGATCTGGTTCTAGATTCATGATGCCAAAGAAACCAACTAAGAGAAACGTTAGAGCTCCTCGGATGCGTTGGACTTCCTCTCTCCATGCTCGTTTTGTTCGTGCTGTTGACCTTCTTGGTGGCCATGAAAGTAAGCCAATCAAACCCTCTCTCTCTCTCTCTCTCTCTCTCTCGCTAGCTTCTAACTAGCTAAGTTCCTTTTTTTATGTTTCTTTTTCTCATGTATTATTAGGAGCAACACCGAAGTCAGTTCTAGAGCTCATGGATGTCAAAGACCTCACTCTAGCTCATGTCAAAAGCCATTTGCAGGTCTCTCTCTCTCTCTCTCTATTTTGGTCAGTGAGAGGTGAAGGTCTATGTCCATCTTGGCACGGTAATCGTTGCAGGAATGCAGAGAGTGAATTATGACTGAACCAACAGTTGAGTCTGTTGGGTCTGATACAGGACAACCTTTACTTTTTGAAATATGAGATGCCAAAACTGAAAAAAGTAGTCATCATTTCTCAATAACACAAAGACCCCTTTAGTCTTCATTCATCCCATTTAACTTGGATCCAGGATTTGATTTGATTTTCTTTGCACTTGTTTACTTTATTTCCTTCTCTTCGAAGATAGAGATAAGAAAAGAAAATGATGACCTGATCTATGCACATAAATCAATATTTTATTGTTCTTAATTAGTAGCGTTTAATGAATCTTTCTTCTCTCTCATGCTTTGCATCACTTTTACCACCTTGTTTTGCTTGCTCGCAGATGTATAGAACTGTTAAAAACACTGACAAATCTGCAGTATCATCAGGTAAGAATTAATTTGTTTGTTTGGTACATTATCACTAATCCATTTCTCTTAGGAGCTCTTTTTGAGGCCGGGAGGTTCACACACACACACACACACACACACACTCTCTCTCTCTCTCTCTCTCTCTCTCTCTCTCTCTCTCTCTATTTGGAGGGATGTGGTTTTTATGAGGGAGGGGGAAGGTTGGGCTTTTAGCTTTCTCAATGGACAGCATATGTACATTGGTGCAATGCCGTTATACCATTGAAATATATGTACGTGAGTGTGTGTGTGTGTGTGTGTGTAAGAATTAGTATCATTGAAACACCATTGCTTTTGAATCTTTGTTGGAGGCTTTATCAGATGGAGATGATGATTTCTTTGTTACCTCCATGGGGAATAATCAAAATGCAAATGACTTGATCCGTCAAGAACGATCAGATAGTTCTCCAGAGAAGAACACTGAATTATCTGGTAGTGCTAAAATGTGGAGCAACTCTTCCAGGTAAATTTTATTTTCCCCTTTTCTCAATATGAGCATTTTAAAAGCAACATAAGATGCTTTGAGGATCAACATTTATTTATAATCTTAACTTGCCAAAGAGTTTAAATGGACCGAATCTTATCCGCCGGTCGGTTTTAGTATGTTTTGTAATTTATTTTTTCTTATTTAATTCGGAAATCATTTTAAGTAATTCAAAATTACTCTAATTTGAAATATTATGCTTTTTATGATATATATATATAAGATTTGATTTATTTAGTTTTTGATTCATTTCCTCTATCAATATCAATAAATTGGGCGGAGTTAACCTTTATATACTTATGATTTGATTTTTAGCATTTCGGTATCAATATAGTTTAATTGAATTTCCCTAAAGTAGGATTAAGAAAATCTCAAAATAAAAATAAAAACTGTTTGGTCATAATAAATAGTATTTCACAATAGAAGTGTTAAGAGCAGCTTGTTTTTGGAAAATCATAAAGGTAAACAGTTTAGCACATCAGCAATTCGAGAAAGTAAAAGGAAGTGGTGTTATAAAGAAGGTGATAAAGGTCTAGTGTTAAGTAGAGAATAATCATAAAACCTTTTCTCTTCCCTCCTTTTTTGGAAAATTGGAAGAGAAGACACTGTGGATGGGAACTCTTCAATCCTCTCTTCTCCATCTCAATCCCTTCCCCTCCCTCCAAACACACACACACACACAAACAATATCATTAAGTGCCTTTACTTTATTCTCGGTGATGGAGACACCCTCTCTCCTCTCTCTCTTATGTGTGTGCATAAATTGTGAAGGACTTGTTTGCTAGCAGCTTTTCTTTAATGCATTAAGCTTTTGACTAAAGATCTCTTTAATGGAGTCATTCAGCTTTTGATAGGGTACGGAGTGGAGAAAGAAAAGCAAAAAAAGTGAAACGAACAGTGTTTAATAATTTGATAATGAAACAAAACAAATACTATAATTTGCGGTCTCAATGTGCTATTTCCGTTCTAATGAGGAGAGAGACAGTCAAGAGACATGCTATTGCTCGACTAACTGTCTACCCTATTTTTGCATGAGAAGAGAAAGATTTCTGCACCTTCAATCTAACAAGGAATATATAATATAAGCCTAATGAATTGGATAATTTTTATTTTATAAATATTATTTATTATAACAACGATAACAATAAACTCATTCTTAATTTTAAATTTTTAATCGATCATTTAAGAAATTTAGAAGAGTCTCTTGTTGTTGACAAAGATTTTACACAGACCGTTAACCTATCTATCGAAACTCTTCTTCTCTACTTGGATTTAAGACCGACAATGTTAAGGATTTTATTTTTAAAAATGTTCCTTATAGAATAAAAATTCAAAGATTCATATTTTTACTTTTTTTTTTTCTTTTAAAGCCTCGATCCCAAGTTGTGAAAGTTTTAAGAAGAAAAGAGACTTGAAAATTGCTAAAAGTTTTGGTGTTGTGTAAGAGTGATGGATGTCCTAGTGCGGAGTTGATTATGGGCAAGCATTCACCCCCAATATTAGAATGGTGAGAGTCGGTGGTCATGAAGAAAAAATTGCTTGAAATCAAGATTTACAAATGTACGAATTACCGTTTTCTAGAGGGTTGGAATATAGGGATAAATATTAAATATTCAAAAGAAAAAGAAATAAATATTAGAGGATAGAGTGAAAATAGGGAGTGACACCCATTGACAAATGGGATACCTCTGTTGTCATCTCGTTTGGTTCTTTCCTACTCTACTCCTAGACTTGTCCGTAGGCAATGGGTATTAGGAGTTCTGCACTTGGCTTCAGGCTGCTCCAGGCGTTTTGACAAGTCACGTTATCCCTGACTTTTGTTGGACACCGGTTGGGTAAATAGGCCTTTTATTTTTTCATGATATTTAAAACCATTGACTAATTAATATAATTCAAATATTTATAAGAATCTATTTAAAAAATAATTTTTTAATATATATATATATATATATATATATATATTTTAAAAATTTTAAATCAAAAATTTAATTAAAAAATTTAGTATCCAATCCGTATCATCGTTGGCGGATAAATAAAGCATGTGATGCGGCAAATTTGAGTGACTAAAATTGTGGATCCTAAGACAACTAATCAATTTTCTAAATAATTTTTGATTTATATTAATTATCTAAATTTATATAACCAATTTTTTTAATAAAAAGAAAATAAATAACTAAATAATAAAGCAAATGAATGTAAATAAATGATAAACCTTAAAAATAATTCATAACCCAAATTATGAAATAAAAACTGAGGCGGAAAAGATAAAGAGTTGAATTCCAATAGTCGAGGGCAGCGACGAAAATGGAAGAAGACAACACTCAAAATTTGAAAAACAAAGGAGGTCGAACTTGAAGCAATTCCAAATTAGAGCCACAAAAAGGAAAAAAAACTCTCGTCTTATTTCCGATTTTTTGCAAGATTAGTATGATTTTCATCAAATTGATTCGTGTCTTCACAAAGATGTTCCCCGGTTTTGGAGGTTGTGGTTCTCTAGAATTGGAACTTGTGTGGGCTTGAACGGGCCCTGGTTATCGATGGGCTTTGATGTTCGCATTGAGCTTTGAGATTGGTTGAATTTTTGCTTAAATTCCTGATTGCAAGTATATTTATAACAATGGAGTAGAAAACTAATCAATTTAATCCAAAAATGCAAGCTTATCACTATCTCACTATACCTGCCACAACTTAATTGCAAAAATCGTTGTCCCTATTCTTACTCTTTAACATTGATTTTTTTTTTTTGTTATACAAAAATTTAAATCTGAGATCAACGGTTTGAGAAAGGGAATTTATATCACTAAACTATCTTTTCATCGTACCCAGGATAGTCTAATTCTTCCGTTCCATCACCCTATTTTGTTGGAGAGATCTTGGGATAGTCAATTAGTTGCCCGATTCCATGAGTTTCACAAAAAATCGAGAATTTTTTAGAAATAAATGTTAGGCGGCAAAGATGGTTGGCGTAGTGACCAAAAAACCAAAGAGGTAGCATGACGAATGCACCGGGAAGGTTCCAGAAAAGACTTCCATTTAAAACTCAATCTCCTTGGACAAAACATTTCTAGACATGAACTGAATCATACTACTACTTGCAGGAGTCTGTGGGCATGATAGGAGCTATCAAAGAGGTGATAAATGCAACTACACTTTCACCTCATCAAGGATAGAAGAGAGATGGAGGAGGAAGATACTAACTGATTTTTTATTTTACTTGATCTCAAATTCCTTGAGTACGTGGGTATTTATAAGAGTTTCCCGACACACCACGAGACGCTTTAGTATTAATAGGTTCACTATATATCAAGTGATATTCTACAAAATTTAAGAGTTTCACTACATACCAAGAGTCATCCATGCATGGATTAGGAGGCATAAAACACCTGTTAATTTTCTAGATTATTTTCTACCATTTGGCCCTTCAAAAGACTAGTTTGAAAATGACCCTTCAATGCTCAATTTATCCCTTCAACATTTCTATCACCATGACCCTTTGAATTCAATGTTCAAGTTTAATTATTCACAATTCTCCACAACCCCGTAAACTTGACCTTTTTCCAACTCCATCTCCTTGTTCGCAATACACTCTGAATAAAATAAAATTTACATCTATATACTTACTTCATTCATGAAACATTGGATTTTTTGCTAGAGCTATGGCTGACTTGTTATCCATCATAATCTTGGTTGGCTCTTGTTATTCAAAATGGAGTTCTCTTTGTAGTCACCTTTGCCATATTGCATGACATGTACTGGCTGCTGCTACTACATATTTTGATTCGCATGTTAAGAGCATTACTATGGGTTTTTTTTTGGACTCCATGAAATTGCATTCTTTTCCAATAGAATACAAACTAGTAAGGCTTTTTCAATCATCAATATCACAGCATAATCACTATCAGAATACCCCTTTAGATTAGTGTTATCTGTTATCGAATAAAACAATCCATAATCGAGAGTGCCTTTCATATATTAGAGAATTCTTTTTGCTGTCTTCATGTGTTCTTCACTTGGACATTCCATAAATCAATTCACTACTCCAATTGAAGAAAGTATATCGGAGTTGGTACATGTCAAATACCTTAAACTCCCAATAATACTCTGAAACACCTCAGATCGGTTCTTTTTGCTTCATCCTTCTTGGAGATTTTGCTCCATAATATTCCATTGAAGTATTTAGAAGATTATAGTCCCTCATCTTGAACTTCTTGATGATCTCTCTAGCATAGGCCACTCAAGAGATAAACATTCCATTATCTCTTTATTTTACCTCTGTATGACACGAAACCCATATCACTCATCTCTAATCCTAACCCATTGCCTTCTTGAAATCCTTATAAATTCGTGGATTATTCCTGTAAGGATTAGATTATCCATATAGATGCATATAAACAAGATATCTCCTTTCTTCTTTTTCACATGAAGTGTATACTCAATGAATAAATCTAGAAAATTCATTCTCTTGAAGGTATCTGTCAAGATGACTGTACAATGCTCTTGGTGCTTGCTTGAGCACCCATATAAAGCTTTTTTTAGTCTTAGCACCTTGTCTACATGGCCTCATGCCGTAAATCCTTCCAATTGTTCCACGTACACTTCTACTTCAAGAGAGCTGTTCAGAAAAGATCTGATGAATAGTCCACTGATTCTAGGCTGCAAGGGTGATCAACAATTGTATTGTCTCCAATCATACAACTGGAGCAAACACTCCTTTGTTACCCCCTAGCAACTAACCTTATGTTGTGCCTTATCACTTCTCCATTGGCATTTTACTTTATCTTGTACACCCTTTTCAAGCCTATCGCTTCATGATCACTAGGAACTGTTGTATACTCCCATGTGTCATTTTTCTCAATTGTGTGAATTTCTTCCCTCATAGCGTGTACCCATTTCTTTTTCTTTATAGCTTCTGTGTAAGTCAATAGCTCCTCATTGGTAAATAGATAAAATAAATTCTCTCCGTCCATTCTTTCGATAGTATCATTCAAATCATGTGTATTCTGAAATCTTGGTGGTTGTCCATTTGGGCTTGTTGGTATACTAGGGGTTGTGTTCTTGCCCTCGTCTCCTTACTCCCTAATATAGAAGAAAATCATATTTCTCCTATAGATTATTTTTCTATGCTTGATATATCCAGCCCAACTTATGGCTTACGGGATATCGTAGAGAAGGGTTATGATGAACCTATCGACAAAAGTACTCTCACAATAATCCAACTTGACCTTTAGCAAAGAGCAAAGAAGAGAGATGGAGGAGGAAGATACTAACTGATTTTTTATTTTTCTTGATCGCAAATGCCTTGAGTATATAGGTATTTATAGGAGTTTTCCTATACACCAGGAGACACTCTAGCATTAATAGGTTCACTACATACCAAGTGACATTTTAGGAAACCTAAGGGTTTCATTACATACTAAGGGTCATCCATGCATGGATTAGGAGGAATACAACACATGTTAATAATCTAGATTATTCTCCACCATTTGGTGCTTTAAAAGACTAGTTTGAAAATGACCCTTCAATGCTCGACTTTATCTCTTTAACATTTCCACCAACATTTCAAATTGTCCCGTTTCTTTGCTTGACCCTTGACATTCTTGGGTCTTATGGCTTATGGGATGTTGTAGAGAAGGATTCTGATGAACCCATCGATGAAAGTACTCTTACAATAGTCCAACTTGATCTTTTGCAAAGATTAAAGAAGAGAGGTGGAGGAGGAAGATACTAACAGATTTTTTATTTTGCCTGATCTCAAATGCCTTGAGTACATGGGTATTTATAGGAGTTTCCTATACACCAAGAGACACTCTAGTATTAATAGGTTCACTATATACCAAGTATATTCTAGGAAATCTAAGGTTTTTACTACATGCTAGGGGCCATGCATGGATTAGGAGGCACATAACACATGTTAATAATTTAGATTATTCTCCACTATTAGGCCCTTCAAAAGACTAGTTTGAAAGTGACCCTTCAATGCTTAATTTTATCTCTTCAACATTTCCACCACCATGACCCTTTGAGTTTAATGTCCACAAATATTGGCATACGAACAAGATAGAGTGACTCAAAGGCTCTTGACATGGCCTTTTTGGAAAACTTTTTCCTGAATACTACCAAAGTGAGAATGTTTCATGTGTTTGGTTGGGGTTGTCTTAGAGTACCTTTCATAGTTTCCTTCATTCCCAAGAAATTAGTGTAACTGAAATAGACGTGGCCAAGTCTTATATGCCATGCCATACCTATGATGGATCCTCCACATATGCCTACATGCACGAGGATTTGTCCATTTGAAAATCCAACAGCAATAGTCAGTTGTTCTTCATAGGTACCTTAATTATAAGTTTAGCATCACAATATTTTAATCAAAGAAACGGGAGTTCTACATAAATCTTAAAGACATTTCCAAAAGTTGTCCAAACTAAGAATGTTACAGACAATTTTGAAATGTAATAAATATCAGTTAGCAATTTAAAACCATTTTCTTTTACCTAAGATTGTAGCTTTGCCATGGATCTCCACCTTTGTACCTTCTCCAAAAGATACATTTCCAATGAATTTTGCATTAGGCTCTACAAATTTGCACATATCTCTTGTTGTGTGGTTACTTGCATCATTGTCCTAGTAACATGTACTTGTCTTGTTTTTGAATTCTTCTTCGACGAAAGAAGCAATTCTGACTCTTACACTACCTTGAGCTCAACAAAGTTTGTTTCTTACCTTCTTATTTTCATATTCCTAACCATAATGACCAAGATTATGATATACATAGCATTGAACTTGGGATTTGTCATTCCTTGTACCGTTGTTGCTTCTTCCTTTTCCATCTTCCACGGAGGAGTTTTGATGACCATGTCCACATCCATGACCATGAGCTCTTTCATGTGATTGGCCTCTTCAACCTCTTAGCAATTCATCTCCTTTGGAAATAACAGCCTAGTTTTGCTTGCAATACTTGCTTATTGAGCTCACTCTTAGTTTGATAATCCTATCTTCATGAACACACAAAGAGCCATTGAGTTCATCAACGTACATCTCTTCTTACTCCTTGGAATACATGGTTGAATTTTGAATTAAGGGAGTGGAGAATCTTATTCACCATACAAAAATCTTTAATATCTTTTCCCACACTTCTCATTTGATTTATCATGACCTAAATTAGTGTAAAATATTGTGAATGGATTCGCTTTTGTTCATCAATAGGGCTTCAAACTTATCCCTAGGGTTTGAATTCTTATTTTCTTTACTTTGTTGAATCCAATGAAGTTAGTCCCTCTCATCAGGCGAGTTTGGTGAGGAACTCGCCTAGTCAAATCTTTGATCCAGACTGTTGACCAGGTTCAGTTTATAGTAATCCCAAAACAATGATAATAATTTGGTTTTACTTGTGCACTTGCAGGGAAGAGGACATATCCAACCAAAAGGCTACAAGGACCCTAATTTGGAATTCAGTATAGGCAGATGTATTAGGCAAGGAAAATGGCACAGGGTGGTTTGGTATATTAAAATGTGAGGGATAGATATAGTTTCATAATCAGTTAACATACAAGTATTCATTAGTATTTTTTCAAGTGTCAGTTTCATGCAGGACATAATTTTTTGGAGCAGAAATGAAAAAACAAAAGTAGAAGGGAAAAAAAAAGGTCAGGCTTGTGGGCAATTTTGGCAACATGGCCTCTTTCATCTATCTGCTCTAAAGAAGACTTTAGCCTCAAAGCTTGACTGACATTAGTGTGATTTGCCTAGTCAATGATGGGAAGATTTTGGTAAGTCCTTTACTTTGAGTTGTGCAGAAAAGCAAAATGTTTTTCCCTATCTGGGTTGCTTGTAGATGTAATACGAGAAGAGGTTGCTTCGATGTCTAAATTTATTGATATAATGACTACTTTAACTATATTTATAATCTTTTGGATAATTCTAAGCACAACATTCTTGCCTTGGAAAAGAAATACTCCAGGTGAAAATAATAATAATAATAATAAAATAAAGGAGAGGAGGATACATGAGGGTACCCAAGCGCACCCTATAGTGACCACAAATATGAAAGTATGGACTTTTTAGTGAAGGTCACATGGAAAGCATGGATAAATTTTCCAAGGAAAATAAAAAAAAAATGAAGATTATGGATGGCTTCTGGCAACCAAAGTTGTATTTTTTTTTGTTTTCGTTCATGATGATGACTAAAAACCATCGCAAAATAGAGTTATCAAATTTGCGACAATATAAAATGCTGTTGTCGCTAATGACCAGTGAAACTTAGTTCTCACAGAAGTCATCACTTACTTAGCGCCTACCAATCATCAGCGTGGTTCTCGCTAATTGTAAGGCCATTTTTGTTGCGAAAGCATTGTGACAAATTTGCTAATTTCATCACTAATTAGTTCCCATGGATTTTCAAAGAATTCAGCAAGGTAAGCAGACATACCGAGGATGACATCAGCAACGAATTTAACGAGATGCCTTTTTTTTTTTAAAAAAAAAGACTGTTTTTTCCTTTGAAATATTAGTTTATTGTTTTTTTATTATTATTTAAATAAAATATTAAAATAATAAAATACTTTTTTGTTATTTTCTGTTTTGAAATATTAAAAATATTTTTAATTTTTAAGTACACAAAGGTATGTACAACACATAATATAGAAAAAAATAGTGTAAATAATAAAATCCGCACTTTGTTCGGTACAAAAGAAAAATACAAAAATATTTTTAGGTCCTAAAAAGTCTATACGTATGAATATTATCATACGGAATATAAAAGTCAAAATATAGAAATCAACAAAAATCAACATTGATGATGCAGAAAAGAAAGACCACCCCCGGGCGGGCCGGGGGGGGGGGAGGGGGGAGATCTGGGTTGAAACGCCGGAGAATGGAGTGATCTTGCTGTTAGAGTGCTCTAACGTAAGCATTCTTCTGTTATGCTAAGGGGAGTCTGTGTAATAATTATTAATCATAATGGTTAATAGTTAATTATAATTTGTAAAAATAGTTAGTAGTTAATTATAGAATTGTTAGTTAATTAGGTGAAATAGTTAAATAGTTAATGAAATTAATTAGTGATATTAGTATAAATAGTACTCCAATACATGTAATGAGATAGTAATGAGATTGTAATGAATTCTCTCTTTCTCTTTTATATTCTTTTTCTCTCTCTCTCTCTCTCTATCTCTCTCCCTCTCTATCTCAATTTCTCTTTATTCTCTTCCTAATCTCTCTCTTTCTCTCGTATTTTTTCTCTACCATAATTGGATTATGACAAATTTGTATCAAAACTTATGAATTTTTGGCTAATATTGAAAAATAACAGAAGAAATTGGGTATGAAGATATCGAAGAGGAAGCCTTCTATGAAGCCATCGAAAAACAACTCAAAAGGCAAGAAATTACAATGCAAGAAATGGTTTTAGAAATCAAAGAATATCATTTACATGTTAACAATAAATTGAGAAAAATCAACCAAATAATTGATGAATAAAACCAAATGATTGACGATTTTATGGTAAATGTTGATGACAAATTTAACAGTTTATTGAAAATGTTTGATATCGATGAGAATATCAAAACTTTGATGGAAAAAGAGCAAGAAATTGGAAAGAAATTGGAAAGCAATAAAACAAATCAAATGATAGAAGAAGCAATGCCAAAATCCATAAAAAAGCAAGGTATTAAATCACTTTCTAAACCGTCAATTTTATCTACTTCTAGTGAAAAAATATTGAGAGTAGAAAATTTTCAAATATCTAAAAAAGAAGGGTTTTGCATGTCCAAGAAAAAATGTTCTTGCATGATCAAGAAAGAATGGTTTTGTATGTCAAAGAAAGAAAGGTCTTGCATGTTCAAGAAACAAATTATTGATGGTGAGTTTTTATCAATTCCTCCAAAAGTTGACTTTTCGGTAATTATTGGACAAATTCCTTCACAAAAAAGAAGTTCAAGAAAAGTCTCTCTCAAGATTTTTCATTTCTATTTTGCTTTCACTTTTTTTCTTACAACTCAAATCACATCTATTGTTCGTCTCCATCATTTTATCTTTCAACACGCAAATCTTGATTCAAGATTCATGAATTTAAGTTTAATTCTTGGTTTTCCATTCTTGAGAATAAGGATATTCTCAAAGAAGAGAAGTATTCTAACAACTATTAATCATAATGGTTAATAGTTAATCATGATTAGTAAAAATAATTAGTAGTTAATTGTAGAGTTGTTAGTTAATTAGGTGAAATGGTTAATTAGTTATTGAAATTAATTAGTGATATTAGTATAAATAGTATTTCACTACATGTAATGAAATCGTAATAAAATTGTAATGAATTCTCTCTTTCTCTCATGCATTCTCTTCTCTCTCTCTAGCTCTCTCCCTCTCATCTCTCTTTCTCTTTATTCTCTTCATAATCTCTCTTTCTCTCATATTCTTTATTTACTCTACTTGGGTTATGACAAGTCGCCCCTCTTGTTGTGTGACCTGACAAACATCATTAGAAGTAGGGGTGACCACGGTTCTGGAACCATTGGTTCCGGTTCATCATCCACTAAAATCAGAACCAAACTGCTTACCGATAGTTTCGGTTCCTTACGATTCGGTTTTGATTAGAACTGCTTGGAACCGAAATTTAAATTATTTAATTTTGATTCTCTCATTCTTTTATTATGTCGATTTAATTATTTTGCTTTTCAATTCATGAATTCGATCAATTTATTTTAACTTAAATTGTCTTGTATTTAAATTATATTTAAACTCAAGTTTTATATGTGGGAATTCGACTGATATCAATTTATTCATTTTATGTTACTTTTTAAATCAAACATTTATCGTAAAAACATTTTTATCGAAATATATTTGAACAACAAATACACATCACCAAACAAAAAAAAGAATACATATATTATCATTCTTATAATTACAATATATCATATTTAATTGTTTGGTTTTATAATTAAAAGAAAAGAAAAAACAAAAGAAAATGGCTTGAATTTAATTTATATAAATTAAGCTGCCTGCGTATCCTTTGGGGCTGGGGCTTAAGAAATCAAAGCTCTCATAGTTCACTTACCATTTGAATATATGACCCTCTTACCTTAACTTAATCTAAAATGTTGTCAGAGGTAGCGGTTGATATGTCTTCGGTTGTAAATTCAAATAAGTTTTCATAATTCTTCTTCATTATTTCTTGTTGTCTAAGATCTACTCTATATCAATCATCCAGATAGATTTGTGCATCAAGTGATTCGGGAATCATATATGACCTTGTCTCATCCAAAATATTTCCTTCTACACTAAATGTTTGTTCAACCACCACAGTTGACACAGAGGTTGCTAAAATTTGTTTAGCAATTTGTGATAATATAGGAAAATTGTTTGCATGCTCTTTCCACCATTATAGAATTGGAAAATCTTTGAAAGATGGAAAGATACTAAACTCAAAAGAAATTGTTTGATATAAATCAATTTCAAATATAGAATTTGAACCTCTTGGTTTTTTTTATCTTTGAAATAATAGTTGCTCAGCTTTACTCATTTTAGAACATTCCCCAATATTTATAGATTGAGAAGATTGTTGAGTAGAATTATCAAATGTCACACTAAATTCAACATATATATCAAAAATTAATTTTCTAATATAATTATTTTTTGTGCAACTTCATAGTCATTTATTCCTAAATTTTCATTATAGAGAGTTAAATAATCAAGTAAACCATCTAATTTACATCTAGGATAAAAAACAATAGCAACAAGATAAATGTCAAGAATTTCACAAAAATAATTGCACAATTTTATTTTCATTAGATAAACTGTATCTTTTAAATCTTCATCATTTTCATACTCTTACATAGTATTTACAATATTGATACTTTCTAATAAAAATAATGAAGATGTATATGTAGCATCATTAAACACTTTTAATAAATTTAAAATTTATTCATAAATAGTCCATTGGTGTGGATATAAAAGAATAGAATTAATATTATTTGCAAAAAAAAAGCACATAATAATTGTCTATAAGAAAATGATTCATCTAATAATTCATAAGTTGAATTCCAACGTGTTGGAATATTTTTAAAAAATATTTTAGGTCTTTTTCCATTTTCTTTACAAAATCTAGTCCAATCTTTCATTAATTGTGAATAATTGCATAAATAAGAAATTACTTTTTTAATAGGGATAAGATAAATTTCAAAAGATCTTAATTTATCTTGAATACATAAATTTAATACAGATATGAATATTTTATATGAAAAAATTCATCACCAAAATTAGGTTTACAAATATTTTCTAAATCTCTAATGGAAATAGTATTAGCAGAAGTATTATCAAAACCAATAGAAAAAATTTTATTCATTAAATAATATTCTTGTACAATTGAACTAATAATTTTATAAATATTTTCAATCGTATGTCTTTCATTAAAAACTCTAAACGCAATGATACGTTTTTAGATATTCCAATTATTATCAATCCAATGACATGTAATAGTCATATATAAATGTTTTTACCAATGATCACTCCAAGTATCAACAAAAAAGACTTGATTTCGGTTCCGATTCCGATTCTGGTTCGGTTCCGGTTTTTAAAAATTAGGAACCAGAACTAAACCAGATGTCTCTAGTTTCGGTTTTAGTTTCTGAACTGGAACTGAAAAGACGATTCCGGTTCGGTTTTTGAGCCTTCAGTTCCGGTTCGGTTCACGGTTTGAACCAAACCGTGGTCACCCCTAATCAGAAGGCTGGGATTGGGAGCTGCAGATCCTGGATGCTGCCTGGCTTGCTCAGTAAGATGTGTCCATGCTTCACACTACCGGACGCTAGAATGCAGGTATCCATGTCATCGACAGACTGAAGAAGCAGCAACAACAGAGCTGCTGACACCATCAGAATGGGTCCTCATAAGTTCCTCCCTGCACTACAATGTCAAAAACATTAGGTGTTAGATACTTTAACTGGTTTGCAAAGAAATCAGAATTTACACATCATAGTGACCAATTTTACTCACCACAACTTCTGATGGGCAGTCCAAAAAGACTCCCTGAAAGTGGGCTTCTTATCAAGAGCCTACAACACTATCAAGTCTATACGGGTTAAAATGTGATCTGTATAAAGGCATATGAGTTAAATAACATCATATAAGTGAAAGTTTATAAAAGTTAAATGACATCTAATAAAACTTACCAGTTTCTGATCATGCTCCCTAATGTTAATGGAGCAGCCCCCCCTCCTGCATACGCTGGATAGCACTCAACCATCCGCACCTCTCCTGTTTCTCTTGTTTGTTGCAGGGTTGTGGTAGGCACCTTTCTCCCAATTCTCCTGTATCACTGCCCATTGTGTGTCACACGTCCACTTGTTCACCTTTGAGTCTGTTTATAGTGTGGTGAATGAACTTGTGCGCTTTACGAGAGACTTAAGTGAATTTTCTTCTCGTGGGTTGGATCCCATATGTAGTTTTTCTGCAAGTTATAGACCATGAGATAATGTTAGTGATACTGGAAGCAAAACATTCATTTGGATCCCATATGTAGTTTTTCTGCAAGTTATAGACCATGAGATAATGAATTTTCTTCATCATTTTCATCGTTTTCGGGAACGCGTGAAGCGAGAAAGAGAGAAAGAAAGGGAGAGAAGAAAGAGTCAGCGTGCCGTCGAAGGGCTTGGGGTCTAGATTAGGTTATTCCATAGTCGCAAAGTAGCGACGACACTGGTAGCAACCCAGTAGCCATAGTCACTAATTTCGTTGATAATAAAGTGTTGTTTTAATTAATATTTAGCGATGACATTAGCGTCGAAACCGAAATTCCTCGTCAGCTACCGGTTCTTAGGCTACAATCTGTACCATTGATTTTTTTTTTTTGGGTTATCGGCGGCTGTGAGCATTTTTCTTTTTTGGGAATCCATGAGAAATAAATTTGACCAATTAAGAGCAATTGCACAATTTATAATGGATCATTAATATCATCACCAATTTAGTCATATATAGAGTGAGGATTGAAGTTTGTCCCTAATACAAAAAGGAAACATAATGTTTCTACGTAATGTTTCTAAGTTCGAAATCAAAATCATTATCCTCTGTTTCATCTTCACCTTCATTGCCACGTTTCTATCTTCATTATTATATTCATCCTCTTTATTATTAACAATATAGATATAAGTATGAAAGACCCCTTGCCACCTGGGTTTCGTCGTCCTCCAATTGACGCAGGGTGATTGGTCGTTGGTGAGGTGAAGCTGATGTGGCCCGTTGTTTTCTTGTTTTTTTTCCTCTATTTTTTTTTTCTTTTTATTTCATTTCATTTCATTTCAGAAATATTAATGTGTTTGTTTTCTTTCACTTTCTCTCTTTCTGTCTTGTCATTTCAGAAACATTAATGGAGTAGATTTTGTGGCTGATTTCACTGAAGACATGTTTGGGGTGGTTGGGAGGACTTTATCGTAATTTACCTTTTTGTCCCTATTTATATGTGTGGAGGCCATCCCTTGAGTACTCATTGCGTTCTGCACGATTAGACATTCTCCTTTCTGATTCACGATTTAGATAGAGGATAGTGTGCCATGATCTTAATGATTATAGTGTATGCAAGCCATTCCTCTATGCTTTCCGCTCTCTCTCTCATTATCTCTCTATAAAGGCCAAACACATGCGCTCGCTCTCTCTCTCTCTCTCTCTCTCTCTCTCACTCTCTGAGTAGGGCAAATGGAGACATTTGGGTTCAGGTGCTGATTATGAGAGTGATTTCTCTCTCTTGTGAAGGTTTGTCTTTGTCTTTGTTTCTAAACATTTACTTTCTTCGATGCTTATTTTACTTGCTGCTTTTTGTATTTGTTTCTAATTCAAATATTTTGTTTTTTTTGTTTTTGTTGAGAAGAGTGGTGTGCCTAATGATGATGATGTATGGAGACGATTTTCTCTGTTCTCAGGATTTGTATTTGTAAGGTTTTGTTTGAGTTTGTGTTGTTTTGCTACTCTTCATGTTTATTGCTAATTTTTTTTCAGCTTCTGGAGAGTGGTGTGTAAGTATTTACTGTGAGATTTTGATTTTCTTGCTTGGTTGGGTTTTGGTATTTCTTTGGTTTTGATTTTTATTGTTTGTTTTTCATTTGTTTTGTGATTTTTTTTTTTTTTGCATTTGGCTTCTGCTCCTGTTTTTACTAGACTACAACTAACTATGTCTCAATTTTTCTACACTTGGTAGGTAGTTCTGTATTTGGTAGTTCTCCAATAGCACTTTGGTGGTTTTGCTGATCGTTCTTTCCGTAATGGCTCGGTTCTGCAATGGCTCCGCCTCGTGGTTTTGCAATTGTACTTTGTTGGTTCTGCAATAACTCAGTTCTGCAATTCTGCTGATGGTTCTTTCTGTAATAGCACTTTGATGATTCTGCAATAGTTCTGTAAAAACTAAGTTCTGCAATAACTCTGCTCCGTAATTCTGGATTTAGGATAGTTCTGCAATAACACTTTTAGTTCTGTAATAGCTTCACTCGGTTGTTCTGCAATCGTGAGCCTTGGGTCTGCGGAACTTTATAGTTTGTTTGGTTGTTTTGTTAAATACTTGTTTGGTCGCTCTTTGTATTGTTTTTTGTTATATTGTTTTCTATACAGGCCACCGTTATCATTTGGTTTCTACATATATCGTGAATCTTTGTGTTATAATGTATAAGGTGCAAAAGTACTTTTTTTTTTTGATAATGGCGTATGACGTCAATTTTGATTGATGGATCTGAGTTGGAGAGCCAAAAAATAACACTTGTAATAATGTATTTAGTGTTAGATAAATATGTGAATATTTACATTCAATATTAACATAATATTTAATGTTACAGAAATGCCATGATATATAAAAAAAGGGTCGTTTTATGTGATGGAGAATTCAAATAATATAATACTAATATTGATATTAATATTATTATTTTATGTAATATAATGATATGAGATCAATGATTAAGAAATTATATTGAGATATATCAAAATTTACAATTAGATTCAATTGAAACAAATAAGAATGAAAAAAAGAGATGGTACAAAACTAAGTGGTTCTGTGCAGTGTAGAACTCCGAAATTCTGTACAATGCAGAAGTGCGGAACTGCAGAATTATGTGGTTATGTGCATTGCAGAACTGAGTGGTTTTGCGCATTGCAGAACTGAGTGGTTCTGCGCATTGCAAAACTGCAGAACTCCATAGTTTTGCACAGTGTAGAACTTCATAGTGCATATAAGAATGAAAAAGAGAGATAGCCAGAACTGAGTGGTTCTGTGCAGTGCAGAACTCCGGGGTTCTGCGCAATGCAAAAGTCCAAAACTTCAAAACTATGTGGTTCTGCGCATTGCAGAACTACAGAACTGCATAGTTTAGCACAGTGTAGAACTTCATTGTATTAAACTACATTGTTCTACGCATGGTGTAGATGCACCGTTATCGTTTAGTTTCTTGATATGTTGTGGATGTTGGTGTGTTATAATGTATAAGGTAGATTTACAACTGATGCTTCAAAACTACTGAATATGCAGAACAACTATATGAAGACATAGAAGTGCTTTTTTTTTTTTTAATAATGGCATCTAAAATCTGGATTTTTTGATTAATGAGTTTGAGTTGGAGAGTTGGAGAGCCAGAGAATAGTACTTGTAATGTTGTATTTAATGTTAGATAAATATGTGAATATTTACATTCAATATTAATAAAGGCTTTAGCGTCACAGGAATGTCATAACATATAAAAAAAGATGGTTCTCTGTGATGGTGGATTCGAATAAATAGAAATGAAAAATGAGAAAAAAAAGGGACATGATGCAGAACTAAGTAGCTCTACATCATGTAGAACTCCGAAGTTCTGTGCTGTGCAAGACTACGGAACTCAGAACTATGTGCGCCATTCGAAACCACTTTCTTTCTTTCTTTTTTCTCCTCCTCTATTTATCTATTTATCTAGGTGTGCGGTTGTAAGAATGCATGCAATGTGATAATTTTATTTTATTTTTATGGTTGAACAAATTCAGTGTTTCGTTGTTTAGTTATCTCAGAGTTACAAGTACGAGTGTTGCTAACAAAAAAATGGATTGTTTTGCAGTGCAGAACCACCATAATTATGCATGGTGTAGAACTATTGGGTAGTTTTGCATAGTGCAGAACTACCGATGATTACACTTGGAATATTAGAAATGTTTGAAAAAAATAAATGATCTATGATAAATTTTCCATGATATTATCATAATGTAAAAAATATAATTATAAAAATATTAATTAAAAAGGTGAAAACTTTTAAATATTAAAAAAATATTATTTCTTTAGGCCATGTGTTGTTCGTATAATGATGATTTTATTATAAATTTTTCTGATTATAGTAAAAATACGAAAAAGAATTATATAGATCGTTTTGTTTTTTATCATTATTTTTTTTATTATATACGAGTGTTGCTGACAAAAGTTTGATGGTTTTGTGGTGCAAAACTACCGTAATTCTGCATAGTGCATAACTACTTATTGGTTCTGTATAGTGCAGAACTACCAATGTTTTCTATCGTCGACCTTCATTTGGGTATCTAAACAAAACAAAAACAAATATTTTCGGGTGCTTTAAAAATAATAATAATAATTTAGAAGATTAAAAAACTCCATTGATTTAAAAATTTCATTTGTTATTTATAATCAAACTATTTAAAATTAATTACACCAACATGTCTTATTTAAAAGAAGAAAAAAAAATTTTTTTTTGGCCAACCTTTCGGATTTAAAAAAAAAAAATTAGCGTTCGTTAATGAAAGTAGACAACTTCATCAATGAAGGCGTGTGGTTCTACTCAGTAGAACTACAGTAGAACAATACAGTTCTGCTATACTACAGAACCACATGGTTCTGCTGAGCAGCAGAACTAGAACTATATAGTTCTGCTGCATAGCAGAACATTATCGTTCTGTTTGGTAGAACTATGCGGAACTACATAGTAGAACTACATAGTTTTGCTGTGCAGAATTCTATAGCTTTGCATACTATTATTCGAATATTCAATTATTAAGAATTTAAAAAATAATTTACTTGAATATTTGATGTTTATTTAAATAAAATATAAAATTGTAACATAAAATGTGAAAATATTAAATGATGAATTAAAACAATATTATTAATATCTTTCTATAAATAGATTTATAAATATTTTTATTCTTATAAAATTTTAATTTGCATATTAATATTTATAAGTTTTAGTTTTCGTTTATTATTTAATATTTTTATATTTTATATTACGATTAACATTTTATTTGAAATTCCGATTTAAAACTCTAATTTGAAAACTCTGTTGTTAACTCTAAGCAATTCCTAAATTACTTGAAAAAAAATAAATGGAGTTTTAACTTATAGAGTTAGATCATTTATATATAAATAGATCAGCGTAAACTCATATTGAATACCAACCAAAAGAATATTTAATTTATTGTATGAAATCTTTAAATAACTAAATTATTTTTTATATTTTATATATTTTACAAACTTTAAATTAAATATTAATATTGTGTGTTTTTATATTTAAATTATTAAATATTATAATTTCAAATTAATATTTATATATTTTAACTTTCACACAGATATTAATATTATGCATATTATATCAACCCACTCCAAAGAGCTACAACGTCATGTTCTCCGCGCGCAAAACTAAAACGTCCTGCACTATTCCATAGTTCTGTGCATTTCATTGTTTTGTATTCATGATTCTGCATTTGCACTTCAGTTTGCTTTTAATATTATCAAAATATTTTAACATTTAAAATATTTACAAAACTATGGTTTTTAATAATATCTCACTCTTTGTCAAAAAATTTTACATAAAAGGAGAAAAATTATATTTGTTTTACAGAAACAAATCCAATTTAAATTTTTTAAAATCATTTGGATGTAAATTCTAAATCATTTACACCATCACAACCCTAAACAAACAAAAAAAAATATTTTCGGGTGCTTTAAAAATAATAATAATATTTTGGAAGATTAAAAAATACCATTGAATTAAAAATATCATTAGTTATTTATATGCAAACTATTTAAAATTAATTATACCAATATGTTTTATTTAGAAGAAGAAAAAACGTTTTTTTTTTACAACCTTTCAGATTTTTAAAAAGAAAAAAATTAATGTTCCTCAACGAAAGCAGGCACCTTCGTCGACGAAGTCGTGTGGTTCTGTTGGGTTCTGCTGAGCAAAACCATCAGCAAAACTACAGTAGAACGATGTAGTTTTGCTATGCTGCGGAACCACATGTTTCTACTGAGCAGCAGAACCATGTCGTTCTGCAATTCTGCTAAGTAGCAGAACTATATAGTTTTGCTATGCAGAACTCCATAGCTCTACATACCACCATATTATTTGAATATTCAATTTTTTTGAATTTTAAAAATAATTTATTTGAATATTTGATATTTATTTAAATAAAATATGAAATTGTAATATAAAATGTGAAAATATTAAATGATGAAGCAAAACAATATTATTAATATTTTTCTTTAAATAGATTTATAATTTTTTTTATCATTTAAAATTGTATAAGAATAAAATTAACAAATTAGATATATAATTTTTAATATATAGCATGCACACCACGCACTAAAGTAACATTTTGTCACGCCTCTTTTTATATAAAAAAATGCCTAAAAAAAAGAATATACAAGTGCTCAAAAACAATTATGTCGTTTAAATATAATGTTACACAGATAATTTTTTTCCAAATATAATTTATTTAATATCTAATGTATGCAAAAGTGTGAAACTGCAGAATTGTGTGGTTCAATGCATTGCAGAACTACAGAACTCCATAGTTCAGCATGGTGCAGAACTTCATAGTGCATATAAGAATGAAAAAGGGAGATGGCGGAGAACTAAGTGGTTCTGTACAGTGCAGAACTCCGAAGTTCTGTGCTATGCAGAAGTGCGGAACTGCAGAACTATATGGTTTTGCGCATTGCAGTATTGCAGAACTGCATGGTTCAGCATAGTGTAGAACTTCATTGTACTGAACTGCATTGTTTTACATATGGTGTAGGTACACTGTTATTGTTTAGTTTCTTGATATGTCGTGAATATTGGTGTGTTATAATGTATAAGGTGGATTTACAACTTATATTTCAAAAATAATGAATATGCAGAACAACTATATGAAGATATAGAAGTGTATTTTTTTTTTAATAATGGCGTCTAAAATCTGGATTTTTTAATTGATGAGTTTAAGCGGGAGAGCCAAAGAATAGTACTTGTGATGATGTATTTAATGTTAGATAAATATGTGAATATTTACATTCAATATTAATATAGTATTTAATGTCACAGGAATATCATAACATATAAAAAAAAGGTGGTTCTTTGTGATGGTGGATTCAAATAATATAATATTATATTAATAGTATTTTTTTAAAATAATATAATGATATAAGATTATACGATTTTGATCCAGTTGAGAAAAATAGGAATGAAAAAAGGGGAACAAAAGGGACACGGTGCAGAACTAAGTAGCTCTACATCGTGTAGAACTCTGAATTTCTGCGCTGTGCAGGACTGCGGAACTGCAGAACTATGTGCGCTATTTGAAACAACTTTCTTTCTTTTTTTTTTCTCCTCCTCTATTTATTTATCTATCTTGGTGTGCAGTTGTAAGAATGCAAGCAATGTGATAATTTTATTTTATTTTTATGATTGAACAAATTCAGTGTTTCGGTGTTTAGTTACCTCAGAGTTACAGGTACAAGCGTTGCTAACAAATAAAAGGGTTGTTCTGCAGTGCAGAACCACTATAATTATGCATGGTGCAGAACTACCGATCCTTTTTATTATAGTTTTTATAATTGAACGATCATCAAATTGATGATCCATATATTAAATAATAAAAAGAAAACACCTCTTGCTCGATCATGAGAGTTATTCGGCAAGTGTCTGTGGAGTATATCTGTTCGACTATTGGGTATTCGATAATAGAGTAGCTGTTCTGTTGCAAGTCCTTGTCTTGCGCTCATTTCGTTGTTTAATTACCTCTAAGTTACAAGTACGAGTGTTGCTAGCAAAAGTTTTTAATTTTTATCCAGGTAATTTTCTATTAAAAATCATTAATTTCAAATTTCAAATTTTATTAATATTGATAAAAATTAATTTAATGATATTATTTAAATATATCAAAAAAGAAAAAACTAATAGGGAGTTAGATAAGAAGAGGAAAAAAAAAGGAAATTGCAGAATTAAGTTCTACACTGCAGAACCAGGTAGTTCTGTGATTTGCAGAACTTCACAGAACTAGGAAGTTTTGCGATATGCAGAAGGCGATCTGCAGAACTAGGTAGTTATGCGATATGTAGAACTAGGTAGTTCTGATGTTTCCTGTGACAGATTTTTAGATTTATATTGGTGTTTTAAAAATAATATTTAAGAAATGCATGACTTAAATTAAAATTTTCATTTATGATTAATCTATTATTTATACACAAATTATTAAAAATTATTTACTTTTTTTTGTATTTTTGTGTGGATGGACATATTTTATTTAAAGCAACAAAAAAACGTTTTTTTTTTTTTTTACAAACTTTAGATTTTTTGGAAATAACATTCGAGAAAATTTAAAAAATTCATGAACCAATTTATTAAAAATTTATCCTTATTCATATACAAACTATATAAACTGAAAAATAAAAAATAAAAGCAAATTTAAAATCACTCCCGAAACCCGAAACCCGAAACCCATTTTTGTCCACCTCGACTAAGCTTTTCTACCTTAGCCAATAAAATTTTTTTAATTATCTGTATATAAAGATAAATTTATAAAAAAAAAATTACTAACCTAGACTATCATTTCAACCAATTGATATATTGCATGAAGTTCAACGCTGTTCGAAGCAACTTTCTTTTTTTTTTTCCCTCATCTATTTATCTTGGCATGTAGTTGTAAAAGTGTATGCAATATAATAATTTTATTATAGTTTTTATAACTGAACAATCATCAAATTCATGATCCATATATTAACTAATAAAAACAAAACACCTCTTGTTTGATCATGAGAGTTATTCAGCAAGTGCCTGTGGAGTATATTTGTTCGGCTATTGGGTATTCGATCATACAGTAACTGTTCTATTGCAAGTCCTTGTCTTGCGCTCATTTCGTTGTTCAATTACCTCTGACTTACAAGTACAGTGTTGCTAACAAAAGTTTTTTATTTTTATCAGGGTAATTTTCTATTTAAAATCCTTAATTTCAAATTTCAAATTTTATTAATAATGATAAAAATTAATTTGATGATATCATCTAAATATATAAAAAAAAATGAATAGGGAGTAAGATAAGAAGACGAAAAAAAGGAAATTTCATAACAATAGTTCTGCATGGTGCAGAACTAGGTAGTTCTGGGATTTGCAGAACTAGGAAGTTCTGCGATGTGCAGAACTTGGAAGTTCTGCGATGTGCAGAACTTGGAAGTTTTAAGTGTAGAACAGGTAGTTATGTGATTTGCAGAACAAGGTAGTTATGCGATTTGCAGAACTTGGTGGTTCTGCGATTTGCAGAACTAAGAAGTTCTGCTATATGCAGAAGGTGATCTGCAGAACTAGGTAGTTCTACGATCTGCAGAACTAGGTAGTTCTGCGTTACGCAGAACTAAAAAAAATATTTCCTGTGACAGATTTTTAGATTTACAATGGTGTTTTAAAAATAATATCTAAGAAGTGCATGAACTAGATTAAAATTTTCATTTCTGATTAATCTATTATTTATACACAGATTATTAAAAATTATTTCCTTTTTTTGTATTTTTGTGTGGATGGATAATATTTTATTTAAAGCGATAAAAAAACTTTTTTTTTTTACAAACTTTTGGATTTTTTGGAAATAACATTTGAGAAAATTTAAAAAGTTCATAAACCAATTTATTAAAATCTAATGGGATATTGCTGTGTCCTGCACATCGGAGATTGAAGAGTGGTGTCACATGATCTTGTGTGTTTTCTTTGACTATCCCTCTGCTTGTATATAAACAGAGCAAATCAACAGAGGAAGAGATTGTAACTGTTTCTCTGCCTTTTTCTTTTTCTATGTAGGCAAGGCAGATGGAGATGATGATGGATTGTTTATTTTTTTTTTTTTGTGTTTCAAACATTTATTTGTTTTGTGCAAAACTTGTTTGTTGCTCTTTGCATTTTTTTCTATAAAAGCCATAGTTATCGTTTGATTTCTTGATATGTCATGAATTTTGAAAAATATAATAAATGGTAACTGATATTTGATGCTCGATTGGATTTCAAGGACGCAGACTTGTTGGCAGAGAGAGACAAATGGAGGAAGTGAGAGAGGAGTGAGATTTGGGGTTCGCAGAACAAGCGCTCACACAACAGGCAACACTTGTTATTAAATGTTAACAATATTTAGTCTACAATGAACTGTTGAATGGGGAACAGGCGCACGCAGAATAGGGGTTCACAGAACAGACAGTGTCCGTCATTAAATGTTAACCATATCAATCCTGAAATGAAGCAACAAAATGATGTTATTATGTAAAAGAAGGTGGATTTACAATCCACACTTCAGAAATCAATTTGCGATTAGTAAAATTAATAAAATCTGAAATTTTAGACTAATGGGTTTCGGCCGAAGAGCCAAAGAACAACACTCATAACCATTGAGATAAGTGATAGCCACTGAACCGTGGAACAGGCAAGCGCAGGAGAGGATTCATAGAACTACTTAATGTAAATACAGAACTACCTTTATATATATATATATATATATATATGGCATGCAAAACAACTTAATGCAAATATAAAATTACTTTTTTTTTATGGCATGTATGCAGAACTACTTGTAATATTGAATGTAAAAATATTAAATAATAATGCAAAACTACATCATTTAAATTCAATAATTTAATTTAAGCAAACTTATTAAAATTTTTATCTGATTTTGATAGGAAAAAAACATTTAAATTAATAAATATTTGTTTAACATTAAATATATTATACTAAAATAGAGAAAATATATTATGTTTAGATGGAAAGCATATTTGTATAGTGTTATATTTAAACATGTTTAAATGTTTGTTGTTGGAGTTTATATAAAAAAAAAAAGAAGAAGAAAAATTTGATAAGTTTATAGTTTTTTAAATTAACAAGATCAATATATCATGTTAATTTATAGTATAAAATGTAAATAATAATAATAATAATAATAATAATAACAAACTGAAACTACCGTGGTTTATTAGAGTTTATATCAGGCATAGTACAGAACGAATGTGGTTCTGCACTGTCTATCGTGGTTCTGCACACTGCAGAACTGCCGTCATTCTACACTATGCAGAACTATAGTGATGCGGCACAAAACCACGATGGTTCTGCAGAGCACTAAGTGGTCGTACCAAGTGATTCTGCACTATACAAAAATATTAAATAACAAACCAAAATTACATTAATCAATTTATCAAAATATTTTTTTAAAATAAAAAATTATTTCAAAACTGGAATATTTAAATTTTAATATTTAGATATTTAAATAAGATATTAACTTGTAATATAAAATGTAAAAATATTAAATAATAATGCAAAACTACATCATTTAAATTCAATAATTTAATTTAAACAAACTTATAAAAAAATTTATCTGATTTTAAACTGTATAAGGAAAAAAAACATTTAAATTAATAAATATTTGTTTAGAATTAAATATATTATATTAGAATAGAAAAAATATATTATATTAAAATGGAAAAACTATTTCTATGGTGTTATATTTAGATCTTGTAGTCATGTGACTCAACTATAGAGCAGAAGTCATGTAGAAAGATCATCAAAAAATTAGTTCTGCACTCAGATCTATAGTTTGACGGTGCAGAACACGGTGGTTCTACGGAGCAGCAAGTAGTTATGCACTATGCAAATATATTATAATTATAAAATTATTATAATTTCAAATTAATTTTCATATATTTTAAATTTTATTCGGATATTAATATTATAGAGATATTCTTTAATTTTAATTTAGGATATTTAATATTAAATCACTATTTAAATATTTAAATAATGTGTATAGTAGAAATACAATTTGTAAAAATTACAATTTAAAATTTTCAATTGATTACCAAGAACTTAACAATTGGAACTCTAATGGGAATTTAAAATTTGAGGGTCTATCAATCAAAAGTTTAAGAAAGTTCCTTCATAGCCTAAAAGATAAAATCTATATTTATGACTAAATCAATTATTTTCTTACATTTTACAAGGTGTAGAAATCTGAAATGGTCATTCAAACTTTTATGATTATTAATTATACTAATTAATGAAATATTTTTCAATTTTCTTACAAATTTCAATATTTTGATTTATGTTAAGTTAACTCATTATAAATTTAAAATTTAACACACCTTATAATAATAACAACATTTTAATTATTTTTTTCTACACTTATTTCCAATGGGTACATAATCCCAATATTTTATATAAAATTCAAATTTCACACCGCGCTTTCGCATTCAAACTCCACACGCATTCAAATTCTTTTGGTATGAGAAACAGGTAAGTCAAGAGACTACTGATACTTTGAGAAACTCTCTTGGTAGATCTCTCCGTAAGCCGAAAGAGTACTTATATTTTGTGATCGAGAGAGTACTCATGAGACTCAACACTGAGAAACTTGCACCCAAAGACTTATACCTAGGGACACATGGCCACCGACGAACTTAGAGGGGCTCAAAATCTATCGAGAGACTCACAAAGACAAAATGAGGCTGGACATATGGACATTAGCCGAGAGCCCCAATAAAATACCCACCATTTTCAATTAAATCCATTAGTTGAACAACTCTTATATATATATATGTAGTTTATATTCACTTCTTAAAAGTACGTTAAAAATATTTATTAATTCATTTGTCATTTCTCACCGTCCACTCTTTATTTCTAAAACCTTCTCATTCAAACTTATTATTTTAACTAAGAAATACCCTCACTTCAGTTGGTTGAAAGATATTCAATATTTTTACTGAGAGTTTTCTTCACACTGTTACATCTCTTACTCTAAAAAACCTCACATTGTCGAACAATAATTAAGAAATGCTAAACATTTTCTTAAACAATAACAGAGAAATGCCCAACACTTTAACCGAGAGCGTCTTTATACCAATCTTTAATTTATGTTGATTTAACTTTGTAAAAATTCAAAATTCAATACACTTCATAACAAGAACATTTCAATTAATTTTTTATACTTATTTCTCCGATTAGCTCTAGGCTTCTCGATTTAATATCTTTTCGGTCAATATACTCTTAACTGCTCAAACTATTAAGTTTTTAATTTCAAACTCGTAACACACTTTTCCTCTTTCAACTGCCGGTTACTCCTATATTTTATAGATTATATATCCCACATGGCTCCTTTCGATTGATCTTTTACAATTTTTTTCAACGGACATTCAGGACAAGAATTCCACACCGCGCATCCGCGTGGTGTACTCCTCCTAGTTATTATCATATCTGTCACTACCATTGTCGACACTAATGCATCCTCTTCATTATTATCTATATCATCATTAATCTTAATCAATGCATCAACTCAATTTTCCTGAAGTATATATCTCCTTTAGTCCATACTCATTATGAACGTCTATGAGGTTCGCCTCAAATACTACTTCCTTCCGATGTTCTCCCGTCCTTCTTTAGGATCAGTTTTGCATATAGTGGTCAAATTTGAAGGAATATTGACGTGTCATCAGACTATCAAAAATAAATTAACCTACTTCACTAAATATTAATATAGAGCGACGAATTTGTCTCTTTTAAGGAAATAAAAATAATAAAATATAGGGTTTTGAAAATTAATTTAAAAAAGAAATAATTGACTGAAGGAAAATAAATAAATAACTCGAAACTAAAAGAATAAAATTTAATGAAAAATCAATTTCTAGTCAAAGGAACTATATCTACCTTGATTCAGATTGATTGATCATAAATCTATTTAATGAATTCAATAAATCATAAATAAATTTGTTATACTCATTTAACAAATGCCGAACAATCAATTTTTTCTTATTTCATTGATAATTAAGAGAAACTCATTAATTATTTCCCTAATCGAAAGACAACCCTAAAAAAATTCTTAAAATTTAGTGTTATGATAGTATTAAAATCTAGACATATCCAATTATAATTAACAAATATATAATAGATTTATTTAAACGAGATTATTTAATTTTATGATATAGATTAAACTATTAATAAATGCATAAATTTATGTCATTTACCATTATATTAAAACAAATAAATAATTACATAGTTATTGTTTTAATTAGTTGTAAATTATTTTAAAATTATTAAATATTAATCTTTTATTTGACAAACCTAAACAAATCATAAAACAATAAAATATAAGAATTAAATAAATAGTCATAAAATATTGATATAATATGTTCAATTAAATTTTATAATTATAGAAAATCAAGATTTTAATAATTTTTTAACTAAAAAATAAACTTAAAAATAAAGTACGGGAAAGAAAGACTTTCAAAAGAAATAAATTACTGCTGGAATAACAAATATGTTGGGACAAAATGTGCTGGACTGTACATGGATGTGACCTACCGCTCTCCCTCAATTAAAGGGAAATAATTCTTAACCTTTGATACCTATTAAATAAATAAAAAGAAAATTTTTCTGGACTAAATTGACTAATTGACTTGTTAAAACTAAAATAGAAAATTATAAAAGTTAGACTTTTTAAAAATTCTATCCTTAAATATTAAGAATAAAATAATATCTTTAAATTTTTTAATATTTTCAAATCTAATTCAATTCTTTCTTGAATTCACTCGCAAATAGAAGGAAATATACTGATTTGGTATTCAAGAAAATTTTGCATAAATACTCCAAATTATTTTCTTTTTTTTTTTTACTTTCCTTAATAAATCTCTTCTATTACTTCTAAAATATCAAATATTATAAAATATAGTTATTAATATAATATTTATTCAAAAATAAAATAAAATCAATTAAAATTATTACACTAATTTATATCTTATTAAATTCTCTCACACCTAAACTATACTTGTGCCCAAACATTTCTAACTCAAATAACACAAAACCTATTTTGTAAAATAACCTATTTTTTTCCAAACTTCCAAGTCAACATATGTCACAAAAATCAAACAAAAAGTGTAATAAAAACAAGTATTTCACAATATTTTGTATCACGACAATTATTACATTTCCTAGCAGATCATTCGAAATCAAAATTGTAAAATTTAATAATTCTCTCCAAGGATTCATTCAAAGACATTCAAAATTGGATATAGAATATATATCAGTCAAATCAATACAATGAAATAGTATTATCATAACTTTGTAAATATATCAAATCTTCACCACTCAAAAATTTGAATCTCATGCACCAATTAAAAGTTATTTCATTTAGTTGAATGGGTTAGGGTTAAATGTAGGAGAAAAGAAATATTTAAGGATGAAAATGTATCAAAAGAAATATATGATTAATCACGTAATTTTTCTAAAAAACATAATTATGGATAATATACACGAAACAATTCATCATCAATCGTATATTAAGGCATTTGACTCATGCAAGAATGGATAATATATATATATATATATATATATATATATATATTTACTGAAAATATAGGAGATAATATTTGGATAAACAGGTTTCTTACCATTTCTCCCAGCTCCTTCCCTCTTGCACTATACCTGAGGATTAAAAAAATGTGCTGCAAATATTAACACTTCTTCGATGATGGACGCAACGATCTGCCTTGTGGACCCGATTACCAATAATACAACCTAAAGTCAAACTATTTAAAAGGTAAACTTCTTTATTTATAAGGCTTAACTTTTATACAATCCCCATAAAATGGGCAATTACCAAAAACGGTGACTACAAAAAAAAATATATACTTTTTCTAATAATTTTTTGTCGGTCTTCGATATGCTAAAGATTGGGGTGATGAAAAAAAAAATTATTGGGGAAAAAACGTTAGGGACTTTTTCGATATTTGCAAATAAATGTTGACAAAAAATTACCAATCCCTATATTTGTGAACGTTGGCAAAAGTTGTAATTTGTCGTCGTATTGACAAGAAAAAAATGTTGAGAAAAAGTGAGACCATTTTGACGTTTGTGAATAAGTATCGATAAAAGCTAAGCATTTGCCGACATTTATTCAATGAGACGACAACAAATGATAAAACATTTGCTTACGTTTCATTATGAAAATGTTGGCAATTCTTTATGTACTTAGCAATGTTTTTTGACACCAAATGTGGGAAGATCTTGTATCATTTTGAAAATTTTAATTCCTTTACAATGGAATAAAAAGTTTGCTTCAAAAACTATTCATTAAATATCCATCCACCATAATATACACATTTCATCGATTTTTAACACTTCATCCACATATCTATAAACGATATTTCAAATATCAAACAAATAATTATTGATCATAAATATAAAATATAACTCTATCAATCATAAAGTGCTTATAATATAACTTCAAAGATCCATTAAATACAAACATAATCTAAATATGATTTCAATTACAAAAATAAAGAAGTCATGAATAGATATTTGATTAATTTAAACAAATCTATATATAATAGTTAAAATATATTCATACCAACATTTTATACAAAAGATTACACACAATATCCTATCATAAAAATTAGTTTCAAAACATATCACCCATTGTATGTATGGAGAGCCTCCACCACCACATCCTGCTGATACATCATTAATAATACTTTCTTTTTCTAATTTTTATAAAACTCACTACTATAAAATAATGTATCAACGATGAAAATTGTCGCCAACAGTAAAGATTCTATCGCTGATGAGTATTAACGACAGAAATTTTTTATTGTTAATTTCGTTCCTGAAAACCTCTCCGCTAAATATTAACAATAGAAAACCATCCGTCGCTAAATTTAGTGAGAGATTAGCGATAAAAAATTTTCATCGTTAAATATTCTGTCGCCGATTTCAAACAATATATAAAACTATCAACGACGGAAAAAGTTTTATCACTAATAGCTATACATAATCAGTTGGCTCCTATGCACGCACACACGCCCGCCCACCCACCCTTCCGCGCCCTGCCTTCTTTCCTTTTGTTCCGAAAACTTTCATCACACTAACTCGAATCTGCGCACACCCGCCCGTGCCTGTGCTGCTTGCACCCGCCCGTGCCTGTGCTGCGCACACCACTATACCACAATGTCAATTGTGATCTTCTTTTTTTTATTATTATTTGTTATCTTATTCTCACATTTTTTTTTGAGAATAATAAAATAATATGAAATGCTAATTTATTATAAAATAATTAAATAATAAAATATTAACTTAAAATAAATAATAAAATATTTTAAAAATAAAATAATATTATTCTTTAAAAAGATAAAATAAAAAACTAATTTCAAATATTATAAATTAATAAATATGATAAAATAATTTTATAAAATAATAAATATCATATAATATTATCAAATAATATAAAATAATAAAATAAAATAAAACAACCATCTATTATTTATCATATTATTTTATTTTTCTTTTCTTTTATTTTATAATATTATTTTATTTTATTTTATTTTATAATAAAATAACATATAACAAATAATAAAAAAAAAGAAGATCATAAATGATATTGTGGTATAGTGGTGTGCGGGGCGTAGGTATGGGCGAGTGTGCATGGGTTCAAGTTCCGTGTGATGACAATTTTCGGAACAAATGACATTTCATCACTGATAGTTTTAATTTCTGAAATCAGCGACGGAAATTTTTTGTCCCAAAAATTCCGTCGCTAATTTATCGCTGATCAGTCAGTGATGTTTACTTTATTTATTTTGTAATATCTAACGTTAATCCGTCACTGATCTCTCGTTATTCCCGACGGATTTTCTTCCGTTACTAATTTACGTTGTTGATATTTTGTTTTCTTGTAGTTACTGTTTGAAAAGTTTGTATAAATTGATAAAATATAAGGCAAAAAATTTTCAAATAAGACCAAATTTAGAAAGAGAACAAATAAAAGAAAAAAACCATCTTTTCTATTCTTTAGAAAAAATCAAAAGAGAGAATGAATTAAAAACTTTTTTTCCTTAATATATTACAAGAAAAATAATCAAGTTATTTTTCTTGTCGATTTGAGATTGTTAGCATTGGCATTCGAATCAATTACAAATCTCAAATCCCAATATCATTTGGCGAATTCATTATCCTGATTGAGGGATCAGAGACCCGTTGCTTGTGGGGTTAATTTCAGTTTGTTAGTGGGAGCTTGCTTGTGGGAGTTTTGTTTGTTTGAAGGGGTATCTATTGATATATGATACGCAACCCCCATTTATGTTCCATCGAAGCTTCTTGTATATATATATATATATATGTAATATGTATGAGTTTAAAATATTCCATAAAATAAGTCGTTGATCCAATAAATTAAAATGATTGAATTTAAATATAATTTTTAAAACATATCTATTCTGCTACGCGATTTTTTATCTTTTTCTAACAAAACCATAAGGGTCTACCAGCATTTTTCAAGGTTTCTTTGCTCTTGAAAAATTCAAGAACAGCGTGCATTGATCGAGAGAAGAGAGATAAATTATAGGGCAAGGCTAATTGGCTGACTTGACAAGTTGATAGCAATTAGATGCAAATGCTCCTCTACTATTGCCTTGGAGGATGAGCAGAAAAAAGTATTTGGTCAACTTGTATATGAGGAAAACCTTATGCCCTTTGTCAGAGACTGCGTTGTCCTTGGACCGGTGAACAAATATGATGGGTGCATAACTGACTTCGCCATCGAGGCCAAGTTCGGTTTTAAAGGAGCAGCGGAGATAAGTCGAGAGCTCATGGCCTTCTGTAGAGAGGCTAGTGATAGCCACTACATCCGCGATAGTCAGGTTCATCATTCCAAAGGGAAGATGAAAATGTTGATATTTGATGGTACATGGCTCAAATCTTGTGGGGCCAGACTTGTTAGGCCTGCGGTTCATCGACACACCTCGTTGGTACTTGTCGACTGCTCTTCTTTGATAGTCAACTACTCGACACCTCAACCGG
The DNA here is from genome assembly GCA_033439265.1 of Dillenia suffruticosa. Lineage (NCBI taxonomy): Eukaryota > Viridiplantae > Streptophyta > Magnoliopsida > Dilleniales > Dilleniaceae > Dillenia > Dillenia suffruticosa. The sequence continues at coordinate 19,045,548 of JAVTVX010000009.1, read as the reverse complement.
TCAGTCTCAAGTTTTCTCTTTCGGTATCAGTCTGTTTCTTTTTTTTCAAAAATCACTCTTTAATTTGAGTGTCGGAGCCTCCCCTGCTTAAGTATCTTTCAGCAGTTTTTTGTAGGTCATTTCGATCAAGATTGCCAGACGGTCAAACCATCCCATTCGAGTTATTGGAGCCATTATCTGTAGAGCCAAACCAATCTTCAACAGATTGGCATGTCGATTGGAAGAGACTGATTTTCTGACGATATTGCCCTTACTACCATCTTCTTCTCTCTATCATGAATCAAAAGAAAGAGGTTAACAACTGGTTTTAATGATTATGATTTAACAGAAGTTGATATTCGCCGAAATGATCCGTTAATCATCACAGCAAGAATTGGCTTTTACCTCGTCAATAGGACATTCGTAGATCAAAGAACGAAGCGCGACATCCTTTTCTAGGATGCCTTTCAGTAGATAAGTTTCGTCCAATCTAAACTACAATTCTCTTATCAGCCCTTAGATGGCTCTCCGGTGAATGCATACGGCCAAAATGCCTTATCTCGCTCATTATATCACTAGAAACACCTCATCATGTTGCTATCAGAACCACTTTTTACGTTGTAAAACTTTCGTTCCCCTACAATGCCATCATGGGTCATCCTAGTCTAAACAGTCTCGAAGTACTACAGAGCACTAGACACATGAAAGTCAAATTCAGGATGCCCTTGGGCTTCACGACACTTCATGGCGACCCCGATTCATTAACCGTCCCTATAGTAGGAGAAGAAGGAAAAATCTTAGCAGTAAGCACTATGGAACTCAAAGATGACACCAAACAAAAATTAAAACCTCAACCTCAAGAGAAAGTAATTGAAGTTCTCATCACCGACACATCCAATCAAACCATCTAGGTTGGTGCCCACTTACCAACATCCCTTCAAAAGACAATCGTGGATTGTCTGCAAAGCCATTCTAGAGTCTTTGTGTGATCTCCCGAATACATGCTAGACATTCACCCATCGATCATAGTTCACAAACTGACCGTAGATGGTAGTCACAAACCCATCAAGCAAAAAAAAAGGGTGTTCGCACTAAAACGCTGACGTGCGATACAAGAAGAGGTTCAAAAAGTTTTAACATTAGGGTTCATCCGAGAGATAGAATACTCCGAGTGGTTAGCCAACGTAGTCATGGGAACAAAAGCAAATGGGAAGTGGAGAATGTGTATAGATTTCACCGATCTTTATAAGGCGTATTCAAAGATAGCTATCCTTTCCCCAATATCGATAAGTTGGTCGACTATTCGTCTGATTACCAATTCTTGAATTTCATGGATGCATACTCTGGTTTCAACCAAATACGTATGGCTCCTAAAAATAAGGAAAAAACTAGTTTCATTATGGAATTCAGTACCTATTATTACAAAGTCATACCGTTCGAATACAAAAATGCCAGGGCAACCTTTCGATGCCTAGTCAACAAGGTTTTCGGTGAATAATTCGGCAGAAACGTGAAGGTCTATGACAACGATATGCTCGTCAAAAACTCTAATGCCGATAATTACGTCGTAGACCTAGAAGAGACATTCCAAACGCTAAAATGATACAACATAAGGCTAAACCCTGCGAAGTGCACCTTCGGATCACGTCTAGGAAACTCTTGGGTTTTTTAATTATCCATCGGGGAATTGAGGTGAATCCGGAGAAAATTCAAGGGATACTAACATGACACCACCGAGAATAGTGAAAAATGTGCAACACCTCATAGATAGGATTGTAGCCCTAAACCGATTCATGTTGAAAGGGTGAGAAAAGTATAAACCCTTTTATAATGCCCTGAAAAAGTCTTAGAAGTTCGCATGGATGCCTGAGTGCTAGGCCACGTTCGAAAGGCTCAAAGAATATTTTAGGCTCAAAGAATATTTTACGTCGCTTCGTTCCTCTCCCAATCAGTCTTTGATGAGAAACTATACCTCTACTTTTTTATTTTTGACCACGCGCTCTACTCTGTCCTTGTAAGGCAAAAATCCACCGTAATAAGCTGGTATACTATGTTAGCCATATATTTCATGAGTCCAAAGTGAACTACAGACCCATTAAGAAGATAACTTTTGCCTTGGTCATCACCGTCAGGTATCTCTAGTCTTACTTCTAAGCCCACACTATCATAGTGTTAATCAACCAACCCCTAAAACAAATATTACAAAAGAGGGATATTTCAGGTAGACTCATCAAGTGGAGTATCGAATTAGACAAATTCGACATTGAATACCAGCCGAACTGGCTATCAAGGGCCAACCCCTCGCAGACTTTATCTTCGAGTATATATTCTCGACATCTTTCTAACAACCCCTTGCCAATGACAAAGAATAACACCCACAGCTCGAATGGACCCTCCATGTCGACGGGTCATCCAATTCTTTAGGAAGTAGAGCTGACTCATTCTAGTAACGTCAAATAATTTTAAAATTGAATACGCCCTCCATCTTGACTTTCAAGTGACCAACAACCAGGCAAATACGAAGCCCTTCTGATCGGGTTGCTGATCGCAGTGTCATTAGGGACCCGAAGCATACGAGCCTTCACCAACAGCCAGTTGGTTGTCAAGCAGATCAAGGGGGTTGATAGGGTTTAAATGTGTGTAATATTTGTGATTGATTTTACATTATTTTTGAATAAATATTACACTAATATTTATATTTTGTGACATTTGATTTAGAAGGAGATTTATTATTGGAAAGGAAGAAAAATAAGCTAAATTGGAGCAATTTTGTAAAGTATGAAAAATTGGATAGCAATATTCTTTTATTAGTATGTGGGTACGTGGATTATAATAGGCAATGCAAGGATTTTTGAAGATTTACCGCAGTAAATTTCCTTTCCCAATTACACATTCAAGAGAAAATTGGAATGGAATTGGAATATTGAAAATTTTGAATAATTTTATTCAATTCCTAATATTTAGGAAAATGAATTTTTAAAAATGTAAATCTTTTAGACTATTATCTTTTAGGAAGTTTACTTTTTACTTTCTTTTTATTTATTTAGTAGTTATTTAGAGTTAACAAGGAGCTACTTATATATATTCTCTTTATTCTTGGCTTGAGAGAGAACTTTGGGGAGAGGTGTGCAGCCCACTTGGGCTACAACTGACAGCTATGAGAGAGGTGCATCTCCTTGGTTTTGGACATGAAAAGGGGACATATTTTGGAAGAAGGCAGCAGCAGCTGAGATGCATATTCAACCATGTAGTCCAAGCTTTTTCTTTCCATTTCTTATTTATTTTAGTGAGTTTATTTTCTTCATGTTTTATTTTTAATTTATTTTTCTAGTCAAAAAATTATTGAAATCTTGATAAATGATGATTGTGAGATCTAAATGATCTTATTTGCTTGATATTTATGAATATTTATTTAATCTCTGTGTTTAATGTTTATCATTATTTTAAAATTGTTAAATAGAGGCATATATTTAATAACCCTAGAATAGTCTATAACCATTTAAAAATAGCAAGATTTGTGTGTTTTTAATAGAGTGGTGATTGATATAGTTTTATGGCCTCGCAAGTGGTAGGATTTATGTCAAAAGATTAGATAATCTAATTTAAATAAATTCAGATTGGATACTGGTTAGAATTTGATCTCTCTAGATTTTAATGCTGTCGGAACATTAAATCCAATGAGGGTCTCTTGGATTATCTTTCGATTAGAGAAATAATTAACGATGACATCTTGATTACCGAAGAAGTAAGAAGAGATTGGTCGTTTCGTGGTATTTCACGACTATAACCAATTTATTCATATAATATCGAATAATTTTTTGTACCGATAATCAATCAAACACATCAAGGTGGAAATAACTCCTTTGACTAGATTTTCTCTCATTGATATTCTCTATTTTAATTAGCATTATTTAGTTGTTTTATTTTAGTTAATTTTCATTGATTTATTTATTTTTGTTAAACTTAGATTATCTCACAAACCTCCCATATTTTCATTTTCCTTGAAAGAGATAAATCTACCATTTCCTGTGGATTCGACTCTGCTCACCCTAGACTTGTCTTTAGTGAAGTAGATAATTTTATTTTTGATTGTTTGACGACACACCAAATTTTGGCGTCGCTGCCGGGGAACGGTGTTAAGTGATTTATTTCTTTTAAGTTTTGTTTTCCTTTTTATTTTTGGGACTAATATTTGCAGTGAACTTATTAGAAGTTTGTCAACGACATTGAAGAGAACGATTTTAAACACTCGGACATGGCCGGTCAAAAGACTTTAAGCGAGTTGTTATTTCCTGATTTTAATAAACATACTTTTTGTAGTGATTTTCCTAATATTGAAATTTCCTATCAATTTGAAATTTGACAAGATGTTCCAACAAGGGTCAATGAGGTGAGTAGTTCTTCTCTCGAACATAAAATAGATTCCCTAACTTCTATTGTGGAAAGATTGGTTGTAGGACAAATCCAACAAGTGAAAGCATGTGGTATTTGCTCGAACATGGGACACCCAACCGATATGTGCCCAACTCTTCAAAAGGAGTGCATCGAACAAATGAATGCAATTGGGGGATTTCCGGGACAACTATAACGGAAGTATGATCCCTATTCAAACACTTACAACCCAGGATGGAAGGATTATCCAAATTTTAGTTATGGGAATTGACAACAGTGGTTTCAACAATAACCTCGACCACAATTTTAACCGCATCAACCCTCTTCAAATCAAGGTATGTCTATAGAAGAAATTGTTAAAAGTATGGCTAACAGCACTCAATTGTTTCAACAGGAAATCCAACGATTACAACAAGAAAACCAACGATTTCAACTAGAGATAAGAATCAGCATCCAAACTTGGAAAATCAGGTGTCGCAACTGGCAACGACCATGAGTCGAATGGAGAAAAATAATGGGAAGCTACCCTCTCAAGTAGAGATCAACTTGAGAGAAAACGTGAGTGTTATGACGGTCAAGAATGAAAGGAAATTGCAGGACAACTTGTCAACAACTGAAGAAGATAAAGAGGCCGAACAAAATAAAACATCAATATTGAATGAATCGGCTACGAAGGTAAGTGAGGAACCGAACAATTCAAATTTGAAACTATCTCTTCTCCTTTTCCTGGTAGGTTGGCATATTCCGCAGAGTAAGATGATGAGAAGGAGGACTTCATAATTCATGACTCTTTTGTGCAAAATAAATTGGATTTTGTGTTTAAGGAGAATTTTACAAATAATTTTGCACAATGGGACAAATTTTTTCAAGACAAACTCCCATAGCAAAAGCAATTTATGGTAGGCCAAAAAGTCCTTCATTTCATTTCGAGATTGAAATTCATTCAAGGCAAGTTGAAGTCAAAATGGACTGAACCGATATTTGAGCGATGTTGAAGCGAGGAGATCATGTCGAGCCAAAAACACAAAACAAAGACGCTTATTGGGAGGCAACCCAATATTTTCTTTATGATTTATTTATTTTTATTTTTGTTTATTTACTCTCATTTATGTTGGTTTGATCCTTGATTTAGGTTTGAAAAAAGAAAAAAACAGAAGTGGACTCTTGTTAAGGCGTGCCACGCCCTAACCCAACTTCTCTTCTGCCCACATAGGATTACATGGACAGTTTTGCTCCTTGTTTAAGGCGTGCCCACGCCCTAAACTAATTCCATTTCTGCCAAATGAGCATACATTTCACTGCATGATCAGAAACACTCATGACTTAAGGCGTGTCCACGCTCCAAATACACTTCACTTCTGTTAAAAAAAAAAAAAAAAAAAAAAAAAAGGAGAGAGAGAGAAACAATTAAACTTAACTTCTCATATTTGTTTTTCATTTTTTTTAGGGTTTCTCTCTCTACCTTGAAACCTCACGAATGGAGTGAAATGCTTGATGATTACGGCATGCCCACGTCATAGATCTTTTTTTGAATTTGTTGGAATTGTTCCTCTATTTTTCACTCCACCCTAGGGGAGTATTGTTCTCACATTCCTCTTTTATTTCTTTATTCCTTTCCTTTTATTTTGTATGATTGATTTTATGCATTTTTTTTCTTCTTTTCCTTTTTCCCTTTCTTAACTTGAGCATACATTGTGGACAATATATGATTTAGGTGTGGAGGGATGTTAGGTATTTCCTTATTTATTTTTTTTAATTTTTTTGACACCATATTTATTTTCTTTACTATATTAGTTTAGATTTTATTAAAAAAATGAAAACAATTCCGAGATTTTTTAGTTGATGTATACTATTTGGTTAACTAGAGATATATGAAAAATGGCTTGTATCAATAGCTTTTGTGTTGAAATGGCTACTCATATCTTTAATAGTTTTTTTTGAATGATGAACATACAAGATTTGGCACAAACCCCATTTAATAGTGAGGTTTTGAGTCTAAAACGAGTAATTTCATTCTTTGTACTCGAAATTATTTTTCTTAATGAGTAATTATCACACTTTGATTGTACATTCTAAAACTTGTATTGTTATGCATTTCGAGCCCACATTCTAGAATTTTATGCATTGAAATGACAAAGGCAATTAGGTTTTACCCAATTTTTGGTTTTCTTAAAATCCCTACCGTAATTTCATAAACTCTTAGTTAACCAATTTGAGCCTTTAACCCTTTTTCTTTTTTAAAACTCACTCAATACAACACATAGCCTTTGATTTTAACCTTCGTTTCAAACCTTAGTGCCAAAGGTATATATATTTAATTGCGTGATTTTGGTTTTATCTTCACCTCAATACGAAGATGATGATTGGAATTTTGATATTGACATTTTCATGAAAATGACATATATTAGAAAAAAAGGTAAAAAAAAAGAAAGAAAAATGATGAAAAAAAAACGAAAAAAAGAAAAGAAAAAAAAAGTGGATGAGAAAGAGAAGTGTTGCATTTTGATTGAAAATTCATTCATTTCTCACTTCAGTTATGGAAATTGAGAAAGCATTTGATATTCTTGTATATTGTTTGTTATTGGCTATACATTTGAATAGCAAGAAGTCAAATTTTGTATATTATTTGTTTGAGGCAAAAATCGATCAATGTTATGAAAATTGTGTAGATTGATTATATATTACCTTTGATATATTTTTAAACCTTAAATATCATCTTGTCCTACCCTTTACACAAACCTCGTTGCAACCAAATATAAGATATTTAGATTGATGCATGAAATTCCAATTTTTAAGTTGTGGAGATTTGATATATTTGTAAGTATATGGTAGTGTCATTTTATGTTATTGATTTGAGAGATATATATATTCTTCACCCTTTCAGTGCATTAGAGTGACCTTTGAAGAGGATTGTTGAATCTTGTTGTTTGGATTTCATAAGAGACTGTTGGTATATGTAGTGTTGTTTTAGTGTAGACTGTTGTGAAATACTTATTGTTTCAATTATATTTTCGGTTTAACTTTTATAATGATGGTTGACTTGGAAGCTTGGAAGAAAAAAAATAGGTTGGATAGTTTTAATTTTATTTTAGTTAGGGATACTTAAGGACAAGCATCACCTAGGTGTGAGGGAATTTGATAGGGTTTAAATGTGTGTAATATTTGTGATTGATTTTATATTATTTTTGAATAAATATTACACTAATATTTATATTTTGTGACATTTGATTTAGGAGGATATTTATTATTGAAAAAAAAGAAAAATAAACTAAATTTGAGCAATTTTATAAAGTATGGAAAATTGGACAGCAATGTTTTTTTATTAGTATGTGGGCACGTGGATCACAAGAGGTAATACAAGGATTTTTAAGATTTACTACAGTAAATTTCCTTTTCGAGTTACACATTCAAAAAAAAAAATTGGAGTGGAATTGGAATATTGAAAATTTTGAAAAATTTTATTTCATTCATAATATTTAAGAAAATGAATTTTTAAAAATATAAATCTTTTAGAGTATTATCTTTTAGGAAATTTATTTTTTATTTTCTTTTTATTTATTTAGTAGTTATTTAGGGTAACAAGGGGCTACCTATATGTATTCTCTTTATTCTTGGCTTGAGAGAGAACTTTGGAGAGAGGTGTGCAGCCCACTTGGGTTGCAATCGACAACCATAGGGAGAGGTGCATCCATGTATCAAGTCACATATGTAGAGCTGGCCGAACAAACAACCCCGGCAATGGTCTATCTCGACCAAGAACGAGTGCATTAGGGGTTTTTACTATGCAAATATCAAATAATGGCTCTCTACCCCAATATTGGTCACAGACTACTACAACTAGCTTGTAAATAATAATAATAATACATATATATAGTCGGTCGTGTATGGTGCCCCGCCCAGTGATAGACACAGGTAAACTCACGTCCTCCCCGATGAGGGTCAAGTTGAGACACCCATACACATGATGATTTGGCGGATACCTCCTGCCGAAACGTATCCGGGCACAAGGGGTGCCTCTACCAAATGTCTTTCGTAGCTACGGAATGCTATAAGAAACATATCACCATATCACCAAGTCGGCCGGTCATGTAGCCCCATGCATCAAATCATCACATCGGCCGGACATATAGTCCCATACATCGTAACATAATGTCGGTCGGGCATACAGCCCAAATAATACATGTAAATCCATTCAAAACTACGTGCCAATACAGTGGACGCATTAAAACATGTCAATATGTCAAAAAAATGGCACAGTATCCGGTTATCAAATTCATGGATGCAAATCAATAAAATCAAAAGTTGGGACACTCCAATGGTCATAAAAATATGTTTATCAAAATCTAAAAATTTAGTTTTCACACATATAGAAATCATGTCGTTTGAAAATCGGTAAAATATGATTTGTCAATCAATAATAGATGTCAAAGTCCTACTCACCTTTCTAGAGAGGGTGGTCACTCCCTATTTTTAAAACAAATCCAATCTGACTCATCGAGTTTCCAAAAAGATCAATCTAATCAGATTATCACAATTTAATATCAAATTTTCAAGTATTATAAGGTTTATCCATTTTCCCTAAATTTGTACAAATCTTAACTTTTCAATTTATGAATACAATCTAATGTCATCAATTGCATTTCATTTATAAACAATTAACGTATTTTTAAATCAAGTCTAATTCAACCCTAAAACTACTCAAGATCGAAAATAAACCTTAAAATAAATAATTTTCCTATAAGATGAAAATTTTTTTAAAAATCATACACTTTTCGATTTCTATCCAAATGCTTCAAGCCATATGTCATTTTCAAGGTATAGGAGTCTATTTTCATAATACGGAGATCGTATTTAAATTGTCTATGAGTAGAACAATTTATAATGAGAATGGTTGCATCAACCCTTGAACTCAAATCCCAATTTCCAACTATTTTCATGCATAGGTCAGTTTAAACTCCAAAGGAAACTATTCTAATCAACTTAATTTGATTCTATCATCCTGAACAGTCCCATTTCATATAAATTCCTACAGTTAACCTAATGAATCACATACAATGTCCGAAAATGCGTTCTATTCGAATCTAGCTTTTATTCTAGCATATACAAGACTTCTTATCCTAAATTTATCCTAAATTTCATAACCAAATTGAATGGATCCGAAATCCCTCACCTAGGGTTTTCTCGAAGAGCAGACCTTCGTCCGAATGTCTTCTCGATCACTCCAAAATCTGAAATGCTACCTATCAAGACAAGATTTATTAGTTAGGTCATAAACATTTAGATCAAAATCAAAACCCTAAATCAGTTACTTGCGTGGAGGTTCGTGGGCTATCGTGGGCTATCATGGGCTCACGGGCCTTCGCGGGCTGCAGCGGGCTCGCGGGTCAACAGGCTGGTAGGCTTGCGGGCCACAGTGTGCTTCGTGGGCCGCAGTGGGTTCGCGGGCTCGCGGGTCAGCAGGCTGGAGGGCTTGCGCGCTAACGGGCTGGCGTGCGCTCGCGGGCTGGCTCGCGCTCGCGGACTGAGGCGTACGCTCGCGAGAGGGTCGCACGCTGTGTTTGCGCTACACTCGCGCTTGGGGTTGAGGCGCGCTCGCGAACTGAGGCGCATTGTGTTCGCGCTGTGCTAGCGCGGGGAGGATCGCACAGGGGTGCGATCGTGTTCGCGCGGGGAGGATAGCGCAGGGTCGCGGTCGTGCTCGCGCTGGGTGGATCACGCATGGGAGCACTTGGCTCGCACTGGGGAGATCGCGTGGTGGCGGAAGGAGTTGCCGTCGTGATAACGGAAGATCGGTGCTCGCGGGAGGAAAGAGCAGTAGCGGCGATGGGTGGTGGGTTCGGGTGAAGCTGAAGAGAGAGAGAGAAACAGAGAGAAACAGAGAGTGAGGTAGAGAGAGAAGACAGAGGGGGTGCTCGGCTAGGGGTGGTGACAGTACCACCGGTGAGCGGTGGAGAGGATGGCGGAGGAGAGGGAGGGCGGCTGTGCATGCGGCGGAAGGACAGAGAGAGGCGGGAGGAAGATGAAGAGACGGGAGAGGAAGAGATTAGGGTTAAAAGCCCTAATCCCATTTGGGGGAGATGTTGCGTTTTGGGATAAAACGCAGCGCTTCCCCCCCTTTTTTTTTACAATTATATATATATATATATATATATAATTTCACACCCATGATTGCGAACACGGAATTTAGAATATACCAAAAAATTTAAATTAAATACTCTAAAATCAAAAATCAATATAAATAAAAATAATTTCTCTGTATATATATATATTTTTTCAAAACCAGTACACTTGTAAGGAACACCGCAATGTCGGTGTTACAGCATCCATCTGAATGGCTGCTTATCAATAGCAGACGACAAGATACTACAACTGACATGTTAGAACCAGAATGTTCAAACCAGGTGACTTGGTACTCAGAAAGGTTGGAGCCACTGGTCAACCCTAACTAGAGGGCAAGCTAGTGTCTAATTATGAAGGTCCTTACAGGATATGGTCTAAAGTTTGTTGAGGCACTTATCGTCTCGACCACTTAGACTGCTCAACCGTACCCAGAATGTGAAATTCCAAGAACCTACGCATCTATTATCAATAAGGGTCAATACTCTATCAAATGAACATATCTTGTTCTACGCATAATCGAACGATCAAGTACAACCCTTGTGGTCCTCTATCTTATTGTGTTAACCTATCGATTTGCTCTTATGCTTCCCAGAACGTGCCGTCAATAAAGGATCTGTCTTCCCGATCGGGCAAATATCGTCTCGTCCTCCCTAATAGAATCTATCTTTGGGATTTATCTCCTCAAATGGGCAAGTGTCATCCCTTCTAATGAACGGATGTGTTAATAAATGAGTCTCAGGAACAATATGTACATGGCCCTTTCACTCGGTTAACCTCTCAAACGAACTGAACCCACTACTCAAGCGAACTCACTCTCTCAGTCAAAGATTACATAAAGGATGAAAGAATAACATTGTTCCAGCAAGAAAGCCAGCCGACCTTGAAGCCTATCGTTGGGATCTATCTCTTTGAATGGACAAACATTGCCCAATCCTCCTATATGGAGTCTATCGTTGGGATCCATCTTCCCGAATTGGTTAGTGTCGCCTCGTATAACCAACAAATGTGTTAAGCAAGAGTATCTGGAACAAGATGAACATGGCCCTCTTACTCAGTTAAGCTCTCAAATAAGTTGAACCCCCTACTCAAGCGAACTCACTTTCTCAGTCAAAGATTACATGAATGACGAAAAAACAATATTGTCCTAACAAGAAAGCCAGTCGACCATGAATCCTCTTATCAGTCAAATCCTATCAGTTAAGTCATTTGCTCAACATTCCAGTGCTCATCACATACATCAATAGACTACTAACGATGAGATGATCATTCAAAAGCAAGATCGACAAGTAAGTAATAAAAAACTCTACTTTTATTTTAATACGATGAACACATATCAGAATACACAGTCAGATACAATACAAAGAGAATTTACAAGTTTCTAAGTCATACCGAGTTATATCGAAAGAAATACATGAGGAATCTATAATAGAATGTCAACTGAGAGTTAGAAAGTCAATCGAGAACCGGAGGAAGTCTCACAACTCATCGACGTTACACAATCGAACCATAGGAGCCTCTACATCTATCAAACTACCCACGAACGATAGAGTTGAGGTGGGTAAAAGCTGCATACCCTTCCCAACAAAAACTGGAAAGGATTTTGAGAGGGTAGGAGTTGGCAAAAAAGGAGACAGAAAATGTGTATTAGGTTTCAAATCTTATGCCTTGCCCTGCCTCCACCGTTTCCCAGCTCCTCTTATCACCCCACTCGATAGAGCACCAAGAAATATCCCAGGCAACCTCTGCTACTCCGAGCACCACGAGTTTCCTCCGTGGGCAAATATCTCTCCTATCATAAGATTGAGAACTCTAATGAGAGCCCCGACAGTTTCCACCATGACGAACGAATGCCGAACTACACGATGGAGCCTTACATCAGCAGACCCATTCTTGATGGAACCTCGCATCGATAGAAGTCTCTTAAGCCACATGATTTTGTGACTCGAATCCCATAGTCAAAATATCTCTAAAAAACTATAGATTCTCAGTAGTGAAAACTCATAAAATCGCTCAAGAAAATACACAAAAACTTTTAGGGATGATGCTGGGTCATACAGCCCCTATCTATAGCTATGAAAACACGATCTTCGCAATCTTGGGCAAACAAAATGATCCAATGGGGAACGTGTACAATGAATGTGGAGTCTCAACCTCTTCAACTTCTCACGAAATATTTATTCCGGAATCATTTACTCAGGGTTAAATGCATTTACGTTATCGCAACTCTCCAAGTATCAACCCTTGACTTACTCCTTACATCTCTCCTTCGAAATGACATAAGGAGTAGGAGGCAAGTGATGGTATATGGCCCAAATCGTGTGGGGTCTAGACCTGTTAGGCCCGCGGCTTGTCAATAGACTTCTTCTTCTTTTTTTGTACTTGCGGACTGCTCCTCTTTCAATAGCAAACGGTTTGGCATTTCAACCAGTCGGTTCCTAGATTTCTCGATGCTTGGTGTAAACTGCTTGATTTGCTAAGGAGATGTTCACTTTTCCTAAACAGATAGAGACAAGGCATGGGTAAATCGGTAGCTTAACTCATTGCGGAAGATGAACTCTTTGAGGGTTTTGTAGCCATCATCAGTACTTGGTTCAAGGAAGTACTAGTCACTTCCTTCTGAAATTCAATTTGTTTGCCAAAGGGATATTGGGAACTTCTTGGAAAAGTTCCTTAGGAGTGGGAGTAACGAACAACGAAAGAAAGAAATATTACTATTGAAAAGATGACAAGCAGAAGTTTATAAAATAAAGGTTTGTAGAAGTCGAAGAAAGAAGGTGATGGAGGTTTGAGGATTGCTTGAAGGTTGGAAAAGAAAGAGTGCTTTTGTTTAGGACAGTTCCTTTAAAAGGGAGAACAAGGCGTCTCACAATCACTACAAAAAAACTTGTATTTAGCCACAAATTTTACGACGAAAATTTAAGAAATATTCGTCGCTAAATTATTTAGCGACAAATTTTTCGACAAAACAAAATTTGTCGCTAATAACTCGTCGCAAAATTTTCCGACAAAAAATATGATATTTGTTGCCAATTAGCAACAGATTATAGTTCGTCGCAAAATTCGTCGCAAACATTAGCAACCAAAACTTTTTAGTTGTAATTTTCCGATAAAATTTGCGACGAAACATTTCGTCGGAAAAATTTCCAACAATAAAATATTTGTTACAAAAATTGTTGCACAAATTAGCAACCAATGTTTTTTTGTTACAATTTTCCGACCAATTTTGCGACGAAATAGTATGTTTCAAAATTCTCTGTCGGAAAATTCATCGGATAAATTAGCATCAAAAAATTTTTTCTTGCAATTTTGCGACCAACACAACGACGAATATTTTTTGTCACAAATTAGCGACAAATTTTGTCATTGCAAATTTCCAGCAATAGTTTTTTTGTTGCTAATATTTGCAACAAAATCTGCGACGAAATTATTTTCGTCGCAATTTGCGACAAAATTTATTTGTGATATAATTTGTCGCAATTCTGCTACAAAATCGGCAACGGCTTTTGCGACGAATTTTGTAACAAAATCTTAAAAATTCAGCAACAAATTTTGCAACGAATGTCAAAATCAACGACGAATTTAGCGACGAATGTAGAAAATTTGCGACAAAAAAATTTAATTTGTTTAATATTTGTACCAAATTTCCATATATATCATATTCCTCCCTGATAGTCTCAACCAACCAATTTATGAACTAAACCACCAACATCATCATCAACAAATCATCCAGGGTACCATCGAACAGCCATGAATACGAAATTTATGCAGTCTCTACTAATTCAAATAACTGACCATCTAATAGTATGAATGAAATAATAAATATAAAAACACTACCATCGTTATGAAATAATATTAAACAGTACTAAATAAGTTATAGAATATCGAATTTGTAGAAATATAAATGAAATTCTAATGAGAAGTCTAATTAAATATAAACGTGAAATAAAAATTGTTTCAAGAAACATTATCACCATCATCGTCACCATCACCATTACCGTCACCGCCACCATCACCATCACCATCACCAAATATGTCATAATCATCATCACCATCATTTGGAGGAGATAGAAAAGGGGGAATCGAACTTGAAGCGGAGACTAGCTGAAGATGCTGCATTATAAGCCTCTGTTGTGCGCGAAACTCTTCAAATTCATTGTCTCTTCGCTGCTGTTCAACGCGCATGGCTTGAAGTTCATTGTCTCTTCGCTGCTGTTCTACACGCATGACTTGAAATTCATTGTCTTTTTGTGCTAACAGCTCCTTCATGTGGCTCAGCTCTTGGTTCATTTGCATTAATTCTGCTCTTACTGGTGTTTGGCCGGAAGAACTTAGACCACTGAGTCTGCAAGTTCTGCTCAACGAGCCCATCCCAAGTACTCTTCCCTTCTTTGCTCCACCAGTTACCTCGAGCCATAAAACCATATCATTAACAGATGGATCAGACGTTGCAGCATCATCATTACCACTGGAATTTCTAAGTAGAAGCTGGTCATATTTCTCCTGCATTATCGTATAAGAAATTAGAAGAAAAATAAAATAACAATATACTAAAATATCCAACGAAAGAAATAGAAGTGTCAATTAACAGTTGAACAATTTTATAAAAAATCTAACAAATAAAGTCAGAATACAAAATTGTATTTCTCATTAAGCGATTGACAGTAAGCAATAAGACACAAAAATTATCTTTGTCAATCAAATATTATAAATTTAATACACTTATGGAATTCAAATTACACATACTTATATTTATATATTTTGTTGCTTAATCCATTAAAATGATATTTAGATAATGAGGAGTGTTGTAATTGAAATTAAAATTCGACTACTATTACGAGTTTGAAACTATAACAGATCGAATAAAGGAAAAAATTATACAATACGTGACATAATGAACCAACCATTTGGAATGGACGTAACAAATTTGATATTATGTATTTTCTAATTTTATTTTATAATGAAATATATATATATATATATATATGAATTTGAAATGAAAAGTTCAATTTAAGTATTTGAGAAATTATTGGAATAGACAAATCTATTAAATTCATTATAATGTTGTGATGATAAATTGAGCATAATATGTTTAAATAAAAGTTTTTATAAAATAATTTAAAATTTTGAAATTACATACCATAACTGTTCTAGCTCTCTCCCCACTCCAGGTCTTGTCTTTTTTCTGAAAAGTCCGTGTGAAAGTCTCTCTAAATGATGGCGGTGATCCCATTTCCTTGGTCTAAAAACAAAACACCGTTAGATGAATTAATGAAAAAATAAATGAATTAAATTCAAAAAAATATTAATTGAACCAAATTACCATTCTAATTCTATGCTCATCAATATTGATTGAGCCTCCCGCATAAGTAGCAGATGATTCCCCATAATTATAAACTCGATTTATTTTATTTTGCTCACTCCTCCGTTGGCTCTCATCGGAATCCCAGAAATTTAAAATGTTGAGCCAATTTTCTTCGGTGATGCAGTGTGGCTTCTTTCGGCTCTTTTTTGCATGATTTAGTACATCTCGGATGTGATGACCGCATTTTTTTTTAAATATTCTTCTTATTTCAAGCTCCTCGGTCTCATCCCAATTGAACTTTCGCTAAAAAAAAACAATTTGTTATATTTAAATTATATACTGAATTGTATATTTAAACTTAGATGCCTCATTTACCTTGAATTCTCTCTACCATAGCTCTTTGATATCATCTAAAGTACTTGTGTATGACATCGATGCTCCTCCCTAATGGTTGTTAATAATTCTATTCAGCTCATGAATAATATACACAGAATTTGTGAATCTATCATAAAATTAGAAATAAAAAAAATGGTTAGTAAAAAAATTTTTAAATAAACTAATCAAGTATATAAATAAAGAAACAATTGTGATAATATTTCAAAATTTAATACTTACGAATCTCCGCAAGGGGATATCACCTCTCGCATATCTTCCCCTTCAACGTGTGAATCTTGCATTGAAGGTACAATTGAAGGTGCAACTGATGGAAACGGTGAAGGTATATCAGTACAAGGCGAAGGGGCATGGGAAGGTGCAGCTGAAACGGACGGTGACGCCGAAGAGTTTGGTCTTGCATTAGAAGATCGTCTATGTCCTCCACGTTGAAACTGTAACAAGAGTTTTTTCTTGCAAACAATGAATATTGCATGATTATAAAAAATATAATAGAGTATATGAAGAAACATACCATATTTAAATTGTCGTCCGAAATGATCTATAAAAAAAGAAAATATATTAGCAAATAATATTTCGAATATGAAACATGAGGCACTAAATATAACATACAAATTGAGAAATTTAAAATGCAAATCTAAATGTATTTTTATATGAAAACAGTAAAATAAAATTTCATATGATATTAGACAATTTTAATAAATCTTAAAAAAACAATACTTACCGACAATCAAAAATCAAAGTCATTATTGTCATCATCATCCTCATTATCAGAGTCTTCAACATCAAATTCATCCTCATCTTCATCCTCATCTTCATCATCTGTCTCCAAATCAGGTTCTTCATCGCCAGACTCATGAATTTCATTTTGATCCACATCTATCATTACTCCATGTGGATCTCGTAATGTTGGAATAATATATTCCTCAGTCTGAAATGTATTGGCAACTTCCATTTGTTGATATGCCATGTCTTCCCAACGTTCCTCAATTTTCTTTCGTGCTTTCGTTTTACAAACAGCCCACCAATCAATTTTGTCACGTTTCAAACTAAGATATGAAGCATAATACACTTGAATCGCTTGTTGTGCTAATACGAATGGTTCATAACTTTTATAAAATTTTTTATGATTTATGTAAACCAATTTAAACTTTGGATGCACATTCATCCCTTTTACGGGGTCAAACCATTGGCACATAAATAAAACGACTCGCAACTCTGCTCCAGTGTACGCAACCTCTATAATTTCATCCAACAAATCATAAAACTCATCTTTTACACCTCCATCGTTGGATGACTGAACACAAACACCACTATTCATAGTAGCTTTTCCGGTTCCATATTCTTGAGTGTGAAAATTATACCCGTTTATAAAATACGATGGCCAAGTTCGCACCGTCGAATTTGGACCCCATGACAGATTAAGAAACAATTCTTGTTCAACTTCATCTTGATTACATTGAATCTGAAGTAAAATAAATGTGTTATTTTTTTAATAATCAAATAGATATAAAATTTAAAATTCGTAAAACTAACATATGTTTTGAACCATGCTGCAAAATCTTCATCGCACACACGATTGAACTCATGTATCGATAGTTCAGACCGTGAATGTTGAAAAATCCTACGATTAAAGAAAACGATTTATGTCAACAATTTTATCAAAAAAAAAACACATTTTTTATATTTGAGAAAAAAGGACTTACTCGAAGTATGGCGTAACTTCTGGACAGTTCAGTAAAATATATGTATGGGCTGCCCGCCATTCTTTCGCAGTTAAATATCTAACCTTACATGACCCACTTGGTCGACCGAGATAGTTGAAAATAGAGAATGATTTTAAATTAGGATCAACAGGACCCTCATCATTTCTACCCGCGCGCCGTCTCTTACACTGGACATGAGGCTCGAAATAATATGAAACAAAAGTTGTCACTTCCTCCGCAATGTATGCATTAACAATAGATGCTTCAACCCGTGCCTTATTTTTCACTTTTCTCTTCAAATGATATAAAAATCTAATTGATATGGAATAAAAAGTGTATCAGAAAATGATATATAATAAATTTAGTACATTGACATGCACTATAAATATTATTATGATGAGAATGTGCAAAAGTTACCTTTCAAATGGATACGTCCATCGATATTGGACGGGACCTGCAACTCTGGCCTCATAAGGCAAGTGAACCAAAATGTGTTCCATGGAATCAAAAAATGATGGAGGAAAAATCCTTTCTAAATTACATAAAATGATAGGGATATCTCTCTCTAATTTCGCCATATGTGATTCCTTTAATACTGTCGAGCAAATATCATGCAGGAAAATACTTAACTCTGTAATGACGGCCCATACAAAATCTGGTAATAGTTCCTTAAAAGCAATCGGAATCAATCTTTCCATAAATATGTGACAATCATGACTTTTCAAACCAATCAACTTGCATTCTTTCATATCGACACATCTCCCAAGATTTGAGGCATAACCATCAGGAAATCAGGGATTTCAACCATTCACAAACTTTCCGTCTCTGATCCTTATTTATTGTATAAATTGCCTTTGGTTTTGGTCCCTTACTACTTCCATACGCATCAAGTGTAGGCCGATTACAATGAAGCCGCATATCTTTTCTCGCATTCAAGTTATCTTTCGTTTTTCCAGAGACATCCATCAATATATTAATCAGATTATCGAAAACATTTTTCTCGATATGCATCAAATCGAGATTATGATGAATCAGATGGGTCTTCCAATATGGTAAATCCCAAAATATACTCCGTTTGGTCCATTTATGCACACTTCCATATCCGTACGTTGTACCATGTGGGTCTTCAATCGCAGATGGAAATTGAGACACTCGCTCCCAAATTTGTTGACCAGTTAATCTCAACGGAGGAGGTGTTTTTTCAAATTTATTTTTCGTAAATTCTTCTTTATTTCTTCTAAATTTATGATTTTGTGGTAAAAATTGTCTATAACAATCAAAATAACTTGCCTTCTTACCATATTTCAATCTGAATGACTTAGATCTCTCCATACATATTGGACATCCTAAAACCCCAGCAGTACTCCATCCCGATAGCATGCCATAAGCTGGGAAGTCATTTATCGTCCAAAGAAGAATTGCCTTCATTACAAACATCTGATCAGTGTTAACATCATACGTAAGAACACCGTCATCCCATAACTGTTTTAACTTCGCAATCAATGGTTGCATATAAACATCAATCAACTTTTTCGGATTTTGCGGGTCCGGTATAACCAATGTCAAAAACATATAGGGTGTTTTTATACACATACCCGGAGGAAAATTATAAGGAGTTAATATCACTGGCCAACATGAATAAGTTTTTCCCGATTTTCCAAATGGAGCAAAGCCATCAGTACAAAGACCTAACCTAATGTTTCGAGTCTCTCTTGCAAATTCAAAATATGTCATATCAAAATTTTTCCACACCTCTGTATCCGAAGGATGACACATTAACCCTTCCTCTGTTTGATGATTTGCATACCAAGTCATATATTCAGCAGTAGCTTTCGATGCATAAAGTCTTTGCAATCTAAGAGTCAAGGGCAAATAAAACATTTGCTTGAATGGTTTACGTCGCTCAGTACAACCTGCTGTCCTAGTACTCTTGTACCTACTTTGGTTACAGAATTTACAAAATTGTACATTTTCATCAGCTCCCCAAAACAACATGCAACCATTTATGCATACATCAATTCTTTCCACCGGAAGGCCCAAGTCATTCACCAACTTTTTCATACTATAAAAGTCATTCGGTATTATATGATCACGAGGCAATACTTCTCCCATTACTTGAACAATATCATTGAAGCAATTCTCAGACAAATTATACTCTGCCTTAACATTTAACATTCTAGCCGTTAATGACAATTTAGTGTGGGTGTCACAACCAACCCATAACGGTTCATCTGCAGCTCTTAATATAATAATAAAAAATATTTTATTAGAAAAGTTAATTTTTACTTGTAAAATTGTATATTTTTATTAATTTTTAAGTAAAAATATAATAAGTAAAATAAGATAAATTAAAATAAATTGGGAGAAGTAAAAATTTAGCGCACACATTTTCAAACAAACAATTCAAATTATGATTAAACTGAGTACCTGATATTCTAATAAGTACCTACATTGAAGTGTGGCAAGAAAAATCTTGACAAAAAGTTTTGTATAATAGCAGATGACAAGACAAAACGCTTATTTTGTATTTTCCCTAGTTCCCAACTTGCCATTTGGCACTGTTTCCTTTTTTTTGTTTGCAGGATGGCTATGAAATACATGATGTTAAATTAAGGTCAATCTAAGAAGCAATGTGTTAACTTGACAATTCTAAAACTCAAATCAGCAAACCAAATTCTGAGAACAAGAGCAGCACCCCAGATTGATCCCCAGAATCATAGATAATGAAAAGAAAATCAAACCCAAAATGAGAGAGAGAGAGTTATACCGAGCGAGTCTCATAAAGCTTGAACTTCTGTAAAAAGCTGATCTTGAACTCAGGCCGATCTTCGATCCAAACCTGATGCTCGTTCTCTGAAGTCATGGAGTTCGGATCCCGAGCCTTAGGCGTGGGGCAAACTCAGATTCACATACACCACAGGGAGATCAACACACAATTGGGAGCTCAAACATGAAGTTCGAAAAAGAAACCCTAGATTTCACACAAATTGGGTTCACTCGCAGCTTCTTCTTCTTCTTCTTCTTCTCCTTCACCAAAGCTATTGAACATAGAAAACAACGAGATTAAAACCCAGTAAACTCAAGAATCGAATATCAGTCCATGCCTCTTTATCAAGCAAAAACAGTGTTTCGGGAATCAAACGAAACTCAAGCAGAGATATTGATACTAACGAGAAAGTTGAAACTCTTCGAGGATAGAAAAGATGGAATAAAACCAGATATAGACAGAGAGAAATCAAACGAGAAAGGCTTGCATGAGAGAGAGAGAGAGAGAGAGAGAGATGCGAGACGACTGTGTATTCACAGAAAAGAACAGAGAAGGAGGGCAAAAGGGCATTTTGTGGCTTCAACTCATTTGTTTTCCAATTTATACGCTACTAATCATTGGGGCAAATTTGTATTAGACATAGAAACTTCTGAGGGGCGCTGCCCCTCCCCCGGTCGGCCCCGCCTACGAAGATGCGGGCGGGGCCATCCCGTCCCAGATCCAGCCTCTGTGGCCGAATCTCAGCAGGGGGAGGCACTGCGGCGCCTCCCCCGCTGTTCAAAGAAACCCGGGGGAGGGGCGCTGCCCCTCCCCCGGTCGGCCCCGCCTGCGAAGATGCGGGCGGGGCCATCCCGTCCCAGATCCGGCCTCTGTGGCCGGATCTCAGCAGGGGGAGGCGCTGCGGCGCCTCCCCCGCCGTTGAAAGCAACCCGGGGGAGGGGCGCTGCCCTTCCCCCGCCAAGATCCGGCGGCAATGCCGCCGGATCTAGAGAGAGAGAGAGAGAGAGAGAGAGAGAGTACCTCGTTGAAGCCGTGATCCAGAGGGAGACGACCGCGGGGAAGAGAGGGAGAGAAGGAAGAGAGGGACGGGAAAGTGGGGGAAGAGAGGGAGAGGAAAATTGGGTGGGAGGCATTAAAAAATTTTTGCAATGAAATCAGCGACGAAACAATGTTCGTCGCTGAAATTAGCGACGAAAAAGGTTTTCGTCGTTGAAAACAGCGACGAACATCGAGTTCGTAGCTGAAAACAGCGACGAACCGCGCGTTCGTCGCTGAAAACAGCGACGAAGATCCCGTTCGTCGCTGAAAACAGCGACGAACCACTCGTTCGTCGCTGAAAACAGCGACGAACCACTCGTTCGTCGCTGTGAACATCGCGTTCGTCGCTGAAAATAGCGACGAACCACTCGTTAGTCGCTGAAATCAGCGACGAACACCGCGTTTGTCGCTACAAACAGCGACGAAAACCTCGTTCGTCGCTGAAATCATGACATTTTTTTGTTATTTTAAAGTTTGTTTTTTATTTATTTTTTTACATGTCTACGGAATGAAAAGTATGCGCAAAGATCAAAATCATGACATGCTATTATTATTTTTTCATCTAATATCTTTATATAATTTTTTATTTATTTTAATTACTAACTATCTACTTAATTAATTACTATTACTAACTAACTAACTAATTACTCTGTCTTAGTTGATTGCCTTTTACTTTTGGCATCCTTGCCACGTATTTCGGCTCCAATTGCATGAGCTTTGGGTTTCCTTTCTTATTTTTAGACAAAGTGCATTAAGCACATCAATGTACATTCGTGAGGGGCAAATTGTACAAATATAGAGGAAATGCATGAATAATTATGCATAAATCAACACTAGCAACGCTTTCGTCGGTTTCATTTAACTATTACAATATTTAGTTATTAAAATGTGCACTTTCATTTAATAATATTTATATTTGATTAGGAAAAATGTCATGTCAAATTTAAATATTTTTAAATTTTTATTAAATATAGATAATGAATCTGCAACGAAAAGGTGTTTTCGTTGCCATTTCAGTGACTAAATCTCTGCGCGTCGCTGATTTTAGCGACGAACAACTTATTCGTGGCTGAAATCTGCGACGAATACTTTGTGTCGCTAAAATTAGCGACGAAACTCGTTTTCGTCGCTGAAATCTGCGACGAAGTCATTCTTCGTCGTTGAATGTGCGACGAAAAAGTTTCTGTCACAGATGTTGCGATGAAAACTAATGTCGTCGCTGATTTCAGCGACGAAACATCTGTTCGTCGTCAATTTCAGCGACGAAATATCTTCTCGTTGCTGAAATGGGCGACGAAATTCGTTTTTGTCGCTGAAATCTGCGACGAAATTCGTTTTCGTCGCAAATTTAGCGACGCAATTCGTTTTCGTCGCAAATTCAGCGACGAAAAATGATTTCGTCGCTAAGTTAGCTACGAAGCTTTTTTCGTTGCTAATATCGTTGGAAAATGGTTATGAAATTTATTTTCGCTGCCAAATTCGTCGCAAAATAGCAACAAAAAATGTTTATCGCAAAGGTCCGTCGCAAATTCCGTGTTTTTTTGTAGTGAATTAGAAAGAGAAGAATGACAACTTACATTTAGGGATATGTGTTTAATTCAAATTTTGTTGGTTTAAAGTAAAGTGTTACAACACTCTTTAATTTCCTAATATTATATGTCAACCGGAAGTTTTAAGAGAGGCATTGTGAGAACACAAAAAATTTGGAGAAAGTTGGTCGATGAGCGTAGGAAAAATATCGGTTTGTGCTTATGGGTTGAAGGTGGTGTTAGACATCAGTGAAGTAAGAGAGTTGGAATCAAATTCAAGTTTGACAATAAGAATGGGCTTAACTGAATATATATATTTGAATTAAGTTGGTAAAAGTTTCAGTCTTATCAAGACGCTAATATGATGGAAATTTGTTCCAACTGATTTTTAAATTTGAACAAGGGAGGGACTTGAGTTGGGACATCTCTGTAGTCAATGCTACTCCTTGGAGCAAATTTTTATCCTATTGCTTTAACTCAAATTTGCATATCCGGTTTAAGGAAATTACTAATAGTTAGTCGCATTACTAATAAATATATGCTTATTCTTTATTGCTGAACCTTATTTATTTAGAACTTTTATGGATTATTTTAGGAATCTATTATCAGAGAAATTCAGAATATAACTCTCACATCGTATTAAAAATGAAAATTAATATAATAATATTAAATTTTAATAATCTTTTATTTTAATTAAAATATCATAATAGTTTGATTTTATATTAAAAAAATTTATTATTATAAATATAAAAAATAAAAAAATAAAAAAATAAAAAAAATAAAAAAAAATAAATATTTTAAAAATATATAACATCTTCTGATATCTATAATTGACCAACTCTCCGTCAGTAAAATTGTGGGTGAATATTGGGAATTCCACGGTTACAATAATCACTCCATCCCGTAGCGGACAACATGGGTTAACCAAGTCGACTCAACAATAACATATATGTAAAAATAGTAATTAATTATTCTTTCAGGAAAAAAAAAAATAGATTTTAAAAATCGACGAATTCAACTATCACGAGCCGGACATCGCGGCTCCCAAGAAGATGCCCAGATCCATGACTGGCCTAGCCTACCATACCAGACAAGTACTAAGACTCTTGTGAAAAGTCCAGGAGGCATTTGGAACCTATGAATACCATACCATGTGGGGAGCAATATGTGGATGGAGTCGATCATGCCTTATTTATTTTACGTAAAATTTCAAAAAAATTCAATTTTTTTTTATTTAAAATTCAGATTTAAATTTTATAAATAAAAAAAATTATATTAAGAGAATTTTCACTATAAACAATCCGATAATAATTCAAATTAGATTAATTAAAATATGACTATAAATACTAACCAATCAAGTAAAACAAAGAATGGGTTTCAACTCAAATGATCATAAGCACGTGCCTTTGTAGGTAAATTATAAATATTTTGATGATAAACCATTCAGAAGCTCCAATTCATTGGCCAGCGCCTCAATCTCTACTAGCACATGGATTTGTTCAACCAAAATCAGTGGACTGCTGTGCTGCCCCTCATTCATTAACAAATGCCCTTACCTCTATACTTTTACCCTTTAATATGCCAATATCAGTGTAGTCGTTTTTTTTTTTTTTTCTTGAACTTGATGTATTAAGAGAAATGAGATGAATTGAGATATAACTAATCAGTCAACTTCAAATTGTTTTACAAAGCATTTATTAGTTTTCAACTGCATCTGGGGAAGTCAAACCACCCACAACTTTTTTGGTCCTTTCCCCGCACAAACAAACAAAACAACCCCCCTAGCCATACAGAGATCAAGAAATTAGACCAGACCACAGAGATATTTCCTCTATCTCTCTCTCTCTCTCTCTCTCTCTCTCTCTCTAAGAGGCTACTCAATTATATAGTACACTAAAATGCCATGAAAAACATTGGGAACTTTCAATGAAAGATCTTATCTACAAACCCAACACTTTTTGATCCAAACAAGAGATAGAGAGAGAGAGAGAGAGAGAGAGAGAGTGATGGCAAGTGAAGTAGTGAAGAGAGTAGTATGTGGGTGTTGTGGAATATGGGAAGAATGCACGTTGGATTACATAGGGTGGGTGGAGGAGAAGTATGGAGGGGTGTGGGTATGTGGGCTATGTGAAGAAGCCATCAAGGATGAGCAGGCACGCCTCGGCGTTGAAGTTGGTGTGGCCCTCAGGCTTCATGCCATGTTCAGAGAGACAGTCTCCTCAAATAATGATGATCCTCCTTCAGTATGCATTGCTCACTCTCTCATCCAACTCATCAAAAAGATCATCTCTTCTTCTTCTTCTTCTTCTTCTTCTTCCTCTGTCAATGCCTCTCCTAGTTAGTCCTACCCCATGTATGTCTGTCCATGTATTAGTGACCTTCTCTTTTTTCCTTCAACTCTAAGCTAACCTCCTCTTATGTGCTTTGATTTAACTTCACTTGTGTAAATTTGCTTAATCTAGTTTATTCTCTCATTCGCAATGGTTTTTTCACGTGGCAACCTCAAACACCAATATCAATTCTTATGTTCCATTATATTCTTTTGTTGGATTATATCCTACTTTAATATATGCTTCAATTTTACATTAATAAAATTATGGCATATACATATTATATAAATATATAATATTTTTCTTTTACTCCAATGGGTTTCAATATTTATGATGTTTGGTAGCTGTTGTATCATTGTTGAATCATTACCCATTATTATATTATTTCATATCACCAAAAATAGTAATCAGACGATTAATTCTATAAATTTTAATATTATGGGTAAAAAGTCCCCACGTATATAACATTCGAGCACTAGAAGCGTCGAGCTTGTCTTTACTTTATGAAACAACCTTACAACTTAGAAAAGTTGACATCCCGTATTACTCGTGAGGTTTAGAACACAATAAACGGTCTCTTTCAATCAAAAGATATGGTGGGTGGTGATTAAGAAATATCATGAATGCAAAATATATATACAGGAATGCTTACATAGTCATATGATTTTTATAAATATTGATATTGCCCCAAGTAGGAATCTCTCTCTCTCTCTCTCTCTCTCTCTCTCTCTCTTATTTATTTTATGATTACATTCAGTGTGGATAGAGGCCACTGTCGGTGTAGGACATTTGCAAGGCTTTTAAGTCTTCTTTTTCTTCCAATTATAGGCAGAGCAAGAAGGGCATTCCCCTTTTTCTAACGGGTGAAGTATTCAACACAACTCCAATTTGTGCAAAATCTTGTGATTATGTGATACCCAACGTGAAAAAATTAATGTTTCTCAAAAGAAAAAAAAAATCTAATAAATAGAAAATGCACGTGTTAATTTGTTAGTGATTTATTAATGAAATGGTGAACACCAAGCTGGGAAGATGATACTGAGCTCCCCACATGATGAGGATAAGGATAGCAGTGAATGCAGTGGATTGCATGCATTAAATTGGGCAAAAATGTATAAGTGAGGGAACAGAAGTAACCCAAAAGTATTCAGACCAAATTAATGCCGCTATATGATTGGTCCAACTTGCAAAATTAAATTCAAGCTTACTGTATAATGTATAATTCAACCATACAGTTTTAAAAAAATAAAAAATAAAATGGGTTTACATATTTAGGTAATGAAAAAATCCACTTTAGAGCCCAGACATTCCATAGCAGATGAGATACATCATGGTAATGCCCGGAGAAGATAACCCTTTTGTGCGAATAATAGGAAGAAAAACACTCCCTCACACGCACCCCTTAGAACACTTCATATTCAAGGCGGGATTAACTCGTTGAATTGTTTACATATTGGTATGAAATGTTGGCTAATGCGGAGTAGGACAAAGAAGAGAGAGAAGAAAGGTTCTGTAATGGCCCGATGTCTCAGAGTGAACTGCATTGTTCAATGAATTTTTTTGTATTTCCTGTGGTACTCAGCCTTTATGTACTGCATATCAAATCTCAGTCCTTGTCACCATCAATTCCCATGCCTTTCATTGCCTTGTGCAAAACCTGAAAAGGTTTTAGATTTCATCAGAAAATTTGAGAAAACTTGAAGTGAACTGTCTGCATTTGCTTGTCAACAGAAGAAACTGATTCACTTCTTTAACCACGCCATCCTCACTTTCATTACATCAAACATGATCTCCGGTGCAAGAGAAGGTCTCTTCTTCCATCTATTTCTCAAATATAGAAGTTCTCTCATTTATTTCATTGCCATTCTTTTAGCCAAAATCATTTCTCTTTCCAACTTTTGCACGTGAACCATCTATCTGCAGAAAAGGCAACCTTGTCGTTCCTGTTAACTTTTCTTTTGGCCCCACTTTCAAGCACTAAAATCCAACACTATAGCTTCTTGGTGTGTTGATGAAACTAACTTAGCTCCTGAAGAAAGATGATTGTGCTAGGAACTTATTATACTGTGAAATTAACTACAATTCAACGTTACTCATCTACAATTTCTCTAGTTGTAAGTTGGATGTTTTACCATATATCTGTTGGAAGCTACGTTAGTGTTTTTTTTTTGCTTAGTACAAAAATATATAATCAAGCAAAATCGAATTGAGAAAGAAACGATAAAAGTGGGAGATTCTACCCCTTGAATTATCCTTGAGTGGCCAAAGCTACATTAGTTGGTAAAATTATAAAAATGGAAGTCCTCAGGACAGCTCAATTAGAGATTTCTCACTTCTATTCTCTATTTTCGATTCAATCCCGTTTGATTTCATTTTTTTATATTAAACAAAAAAGAATTATAAAAATGAAACGGCAGTTGGGTGGCCCATGTCTGTGTGAGCCCATTCCTATAAAGAAAGGGTATATTAGTAAAGGTACGAAGAATAGGGTTTTTATTCTTCGAGGAACCCTGTACATTAAAAATAATTAATAATATGATAATTTAAGTTTTTCTTTTTAAGTAATCCGCAATTAGTCCTATGCGTTTAATATAGAAATGTACATATGCCCTTGTTTGTTTACTTATGGTTTAGATTTAATGTAATCTACCTAAAGCTAGCAACAAATTTCGAATCGAAAAGAGCAAGGAAATTTGAGTTAGCCAAATTGAAATTGTTTTAATAAAAAAATTGCAGCCTTAAACACTAAAGTAATTCATCCACAAAGAAAGAAATTATATTCTCTAATTTTTCATAATACTAACTTGATTTCAAATCAAAGATCTTCACTTTCTTTTTTTACGATGATTTGAATCTTAAATCATCAGATTAGGGGAGGGGGGGTTTGTACTACTACACTATCCCCTTGACAATATCAAAGATCATCACTGTTTGCAAACCAATGAGATGAACGGTCTTTGTAGGCCATAAGCTTGTTTAAACATTGACTTGTGGAAATCAAAACCTCTCTGATAAAATTAAAGAGAGTGTCAATTTGAAATAGTTAAAGTGTTCAAAATTTAAAGATTTGAAGGTATCAAGTCCTCCACAATCCACATTGGGTGCTTGATTTTGCATTGCTTCTGAATTTGAGAGAGAGCTTAAAACTTGTGATGGTACTCGCATCTTTTGGTTTTGGTGAGACGTTGGCCAAGGCAGTGGATATTACTACACGTACATAACACATCTCTGGGCTGTGTTGATCAGTGGAGAAGACAATCGATTGCTTAACTCTGTGATTGCCACTTTTTTCAAAGGAATTATGTTCAGTGATTATGAGTTACAGGTCACTGATTACGAATTTCAGAAATACGAATAATGCTCAAAACTCCCATGTTCTTAAGTGTTGAATTAGATGATCCTCTTTATAAGCCCAGTTAGATAGCACTTCAAAAAGATCCGCTCGTGGTTTGGAGATAATATAATCCTCTTTTTTTTTTTTTTTTTTTTTTTTTTTTTTTTTTTTTTTGGTACCATGTCTTTGACATTGTCCTGTATCAAGGGTTTTATCTTGACTAATCCGAACCGATCGCTGCAATAGCTCCTTTTGGAAAGCGGGTCTCCCTACGAAGAATGCTCCATACACATGAGGGTCCGATACTCCCGGTGGGAGTCAAACCTCGATCATGTTTAACAATACTCAATCCCACATTTAATTAAATCAATCTATATCGGTTATACTCCCTTTCAAATTGACTTCCTGTGGGTCCCATCATGCAACTCCCATGGGGAGATGATCTCGTTACATGCATAACCATACCCATCTCAATGTTTAAACTATGATAACAATATCACTCGTACAATAATGACCGGCCGGTGTTCAAATATACAATTGTAGGGAAGGTATCACTTAAATCAAAAGTCATTGATAATAAGACCTAACTCACAAATACTATGCTCTATTGAGATCGTGACGTGTTCAAAAGATTTTGAATACTAAGTATTATAAAAAATATTTGAATAAGGGATTTTTATGGTTCGAATGTCAGATACCGTAATATATATTTATCATATATATAACGTTACACAGAGGCCAAAAGTATTTATTATATATATACTGTTAGAAAGGCCAACCCGCAAATCAGCGAGGTTCATGTGAAGTGGGCCAAAGGGCTCGAATATAGGAGACTGGTTTACAAGCCGAAGCTCGAACATAGCCCCTCAAGTCCCAGCCGGCTCAACAACCCAAAAGAATAACTGTGATGGACTTAAATAATGGACTCAAGTTTAATAAAAATACTCAATCCAAAATATCGATCTGTTGGATGAGAGATCTTATTGGATTTAAATACTATTTTATGATTTCTTGGGAATTCAATGTGAAATTCGTAATATTATCCTCCCCTTGAGAAGCCGGACGTCCATGGATGGCTCTCACTCTAGTACCGGGTAACCCTCTTCCAAGTAGTCATTTTTCATGTTAGACCAGAGACTCTGATATCAATTTATCATAAATCCAAGTGATGGACTCAAACCCATAGGAGAACTTAATCCAAAAGATCGACTTGTTAGATAAAAGAATCTATTAGATTTAAGTATTATTTTATGATTTTTTGGGGATTCAATATGAAATTCATAACAATAGCCACCAAGTGCGGTGATGCACCCACAACTTAGGGATGCAGGTGTGCTCCCTTATAAGGCTTCACAACCAGAGGCCTACAAGTTGCTCCCATTGTGTGCAGTCACAATGAGCGTCGGAGTTACGTAGAAAAGAGAATAGGCAATTACCCACTACATCAAAATAATTCTAGTCAAATTAATATTATCTTCGTTCGATCTAAAATATTATCTTATTAAAATTGTCAGTTGACCTATAAAGATATTACTCGTATTCGATCCAAAGTATTACCTTATTTAACGAGCTTGTGCCTTAAAAATATATGTTATTCTATTCTATGAAAATATTTTGCACTCACTGCCCTCCGTCCTCGATCCACTACTGGTTACAATGGCAGCTACGCGCAGTTGCAACATAGTAATGCCTGTGCATGTCGGTCGCCCCATGCCCTAAACACTGCTAGTTCACATACTTTTCAAATTTTGTTTTTCACGTACAAAAATAGACTAACAACAAAACGAAACGAGGAAAAAAAAAAAAGGAAAAAAGCTGATTTACCTAGAAATAATAGATGTTTTCATAGTTTAACTATGTTCGTTCGTTTTGACATATCCCTACTGTTTTTTAAGAAAAAGGGCATGGAAAAATTGAAATTATTTTTATTTTATAAAATATTGATATAACAATAATCTTAATATTTCTATTAAAGAATCTAAATTTATTTATAAAAATTTATAAAAATAGGTGCTCAGTAGCCGGCGGAACAAATCGGGGCCCTCTAATTTTAGGCGGTGCTTGTATGGCATAGTCAGTAGTTTACGAATAATCAGTTTAATGGAATGAGATATTAAATTTTTTAATCAGATCTTAAATTCAAAAATTAATAATGAAAAAAATCACGCTAAGAGAACTGTTTCTAAACAGAGTCCCGACAAATATTCGAATCGAATTAGTCGAAATATAACTTTGCATAAAATCAAAAAATAATAATAATAAACAACCAGATAGGTGACACCGGTTCGAGTATTGAGAAAGACATACGTAGTTATAGATATGAAATTCTCAAATAATAATTATTATTATTTAATTGTTTAATGAAATTCTAGATAATCAACTTTTGTCCAACTTAGAATCCAAATATTTAAGAGATTGGGTAGGAGGGCCCCCAAGCTGTTCATGGCCCAACAAAATATTAACATGGACATGGCCCAAATTACATCAGGCTCTTTTTTCTTGGTTCCTTATATAAACCCTCAGGCTCTTTCACAGGTGGCCATTGTACCAACTTAGCACCTTAGAAATCCCTTCCTCTACAAATTATTTTTCTCTCCAATTATTTTTCTTAATTTCCATACAATATATGACGAAAAGAAATATGAAAAAAAATATATTAATAATACCTTCCTCTACAAATTTAAAATTTGGTGGGGATTGCCCACAAACTGCAATCTAGAGCCAAATAATCCATCAACAAACTCATATGAAATTATCGAATTGAATATTATAAGATATATTTAAAATCTCTTAAAATATTAGTAGATATTATAAAATACTTTTTATTTACTCATAATATTTAATCTTTTACCTTTTCTTGCTATAAATAACCGATAATAAAAAATTACACAAAATAAATTATGCTGAGTAAAACTCTCTTAACATCTCTTCTTTTACGTAAGATTTATCAAAAATTGATACCTAATTTTATCTCATAATCCTTATATGTTGTATTTATCTCTTGTAAAAAAATTTTTAACTTTTTGATAGTTTTGAATTTTATCACCATATTCGAGTTGTAAACAATCTATTGAGATAGGTGGCCTCACGTGACAAGTCGCATACTAAAATTCTGGACTAAGTTAATATTGTGTACGTATCAACTATACCTCTGAACTAACCACTAAAGAAAAAACACGTGTCACTGTAGCAGGAGTGCCAACACCACGACTTGTCTTCATATTCGCCGCATAGCCAACCAGCAACTAACTGGAACGGACACGTGGCATGCTTTGAACCCTCCGCTTAAGATGATGAGGGCAGCTCATAATCTCACGTTACCATCTTTGCCAAGCTAAAACTGAAATTACATTTGCCTATGCTATATACAAATTAATTTCTAATTAGGATGCCTTCTTGAATTTCCCCGGCCAACTAGCTTCTTAATTTTAACCGATGGAATCGATTCTTAAAATGACGCTTGCAATTTTAGTTTTAAAATCATTGGTTTCAATTCCAAATGGTCCTAATATCAATTCTAAAATCCGACTATAAAAAAAATAATAAATAATTATAATTATAATAAAAAATACTACAAGAATATAGTACATTAGCGACAGAAAATCAGTAATAAAAAAATCCAACGTAAATAACGATAGATTTGTGACGGATAAATATCAAACATTACAGAAAAAAAATAAAAAAATTATCAAGAGTTAGCAACGAATCAGAGACGACAATTGAGACAAATTATTGTTTCATCGAAACTATAATAAGGATTGTTAATTAATGAGGAATTACCAACAAAAATTAGTGATGAAAATTTTCCTTTACTAATCCGTCAATGTTATGAAAAGAAAAATTGATTCTATAAAATTGCTCTCTCCCTTCGCCTTCGCTCGCCTCTCTCCCTTTCTCTCTTTCTCTCTCCCCTTCCCTCTGTCTTCTGTTCTCACTGGTATAGGGTCATTGGTGGCTATCGTGAAAGGGGAAATTGATGGAAGTGTAGTGACAACAGCAGCAGGGACATATCTTTTTGTTAGATTAGGGTTTCTCTCTCCCTTGAGGTTCGTCTCTCTCTCTCTTTCTGGTAGTTAACACAACTAGGGTTTCCTTTCCTTATTGTTGATTTAATTAGAGGGCATGCTGATATGTAGAAGCTATTTGCTATTCTGTTATTTCTGTTAGGGAGAAATCTGTTAGTTTGTTAGAATAGATGAAGGCAAAGGCAAGGAAGAGAGAGTAAGAAGATTTAGTCATAAGTGGAGGGAAAGTGTCATGTATGTGTTAGTATAAATGTAACTCACAGCGAGGAGAATGAAAGCAAGCAAGAAGATCTTAATCAGAACTCTAAAATTTTTTCCTTTTCTACTTTTTCTTTCTCTACCACGTATCATTGGTATCAGAGCAGACCTTTCTATGACCATGGAGACTAGGGTCACCACTCGGCTACAACAGGAACAAAAGGAGATGAAGCAATAGATTTTAGAATTGATTGAACAATTGAAGGCAGTGACGGACAGACAGGAATCTGAATTTATAGAAATTAAAAGATTTATGGCAACCGCAAAGGGGAAGATGGTTGTCGATAAAGAATTCCGTGAGCATGAGCTTGAACAAGGAGGAAATTCTGCATGCTAGAATCCAGCCGTTCATGTTGGCAGAGGTACTGCCAGCAACTATATAGCTCCGACTAGACAAACAAAGGTTGAATTTCTTAGATTCAATGGTGACGATCTTAAAGGGTGGCTTTATAAATGTGATAATTTCTTTGAGCTAGACTTGATGCCTTGGGATATGAAGGTGAAAATTGCAGCGATTCATATGGAAGGAAAGGCTTTACAACAGCACCAGATGTATATGAGGAACCGAGTAACCAGGGAGACACCACACTAGGAAGAATATGTTAGGGCTTTCCAGATACGTTTTGGCAATAGCATATACGAGGATCCAATGGCTGAACTAGTCAATCTAACTCAGTCAGGGAGTTTGGACGATTTCCTGGAGTCGTTTGATTCGTTGTCAAGCAGATTGAATCTGGTAGAAGACTATGCAATCAGCTATTTTCTTGCCAAAATTAAACTAGAAATTGGAAATATGGTGAAGCTTCTCAAACCTAAATCTCTGCAAGAAGTATATGCCGTAGTTAGGCAGCAAGAACTTAACCTAAAGTACTCGTATAGTGGGATGACAGTACCACATGTAAAGTTTGGAGTTGTCAAGTATTCTCAGCATTCTAGCAGTCCTAATTCTGTAGCGATTTCTGGAGTATTACCTACTCCTAAAGAGTACCAGAAGCAGAAGGAAACAAAGGGAAAGGTAGTCAGAAGAATGACTAATGCGGAAATGGATAAGAAGAGAGCCAAGGGACTTTGCTTCTAGTGTGATGAAAGTACTCTTTTGGGCATAAATGTAAAAATAAGCAATTACACAAGATGACAGTGGAGGCAATACTTGGCAATGAGGAGGAAGATTAGGAAGAAGATGAGAATTGTACGTTCAAAGTAAGCCAAGAAGCTCCCTGTCTCTCGTTGAGTGCTTTTATTATAATAGAGATAGGCCAGAATTGCAGCACAATGAGGATTGCATGTCATTTTAAAAAAAAAAAGAGAAGTGCCTATATTGATTGACTCTGGAAGTTCTCACAATTTTTTGGATATGAACACAGTTAGAAGAATGAGATGTTTAATTTTAAAAATCAAACCTGTCTATGTGACTATGGCTAATGGAGAGAGACTCGTGTGTAGTGCAATGTGTAAAGGTGTTATTTGGGTGATGCAGGGGAGTAAATTCAAGGCAGATGTAAACTTAATTCCACTCGGTGGCTATGAAATGGTTCTGGGTGTACAATGGCTTGCTAGCTTGGGAGACATTACTTGGAATTTTCAGGTGTTGGTGATGAAATTTACAATGAACGGGAAGAAGTGTGAGCTTCAAGGAGCCACTGAGGCAACTCTAAAATCTATGGAAGCACCTGCTTTCAGTAAGATGATAAGCAAAAGAGATTTTTCTTAGCTATTTGTGTTGAAGGTACACAACAATCAGCTGACAATGATGGAGGAAGGAAGCAGTAGACCAAAAGAAGGCATTCCTGGGGAGGTTCAACAACTTTTGGCCACCTTTAAGGATGTATTTGTAGAACCAACTTCACTGGCCCCACATAGGTACTGTGGTCACAAGATTCCTCTGAAACCAGGTTCAGCACCGGTAAATTTGAGACCCTATCGATACTCAAACTTGCAGAAGGATGCCCTGGAGAAATTAATCAAAGAGATGCTGAGTACAAAAATGATTCAACCAAGCGCTAGTCTATACTCATCACCTGTAGTGCTCGTGAAGAAGAAAGATGGTCGCTGGAGGATGTAGTCGATATAGAGCTTTGAACAGCAACACCGTAAAAGATAAGTACCCTATCCCACTTGTAGAAGAATTGTTAGATGAGTTACATGGTGTTATTATTTTCTCAAAGATCGATTTACATTCCGGTTATCATCAAATTCGAATGTTCCCAAACGATATGAATAAAATAGCATTCAAAACTCATGATGGTCATTATGAGTTTGTGGTAATGCCCTTTAGGTTATCCAATGCTCCTGCCACCTTTCAGCAATTGATGAATGATGTCTTTAGGGAACATCTTCGTAAATTTATCTTTGTGTTTTTCAATGACATACTAGTTTTTAGTCGTAGTTTGGAGGAGCATTTGCAACACCTGGAAGTAACACTAAAGTTGTTAAGGAAGCACTGTTTGTTTGCAAAAGAGAGTAAATACTACTTTGCTCAACCAGAAGTGGAGTATCTCGGCCATATCATTAGTGCCCAAGGGGTCTCCACAGATCTTCAGAAGGTTAAAGTAGTAAGGGATCGGCCAGTACCGAGGGATGTAAAATAGCTTCAAAGTTTCTTAGGGTTGGCGGGATATTACTGGCGGTTTGTTCATGGTTTTGGATAGATTAGTAGGCCACTAAATGATCTAGTCAAGAATGAGCAATTTACTTATAGTGCACAAGCACAAGCTACCTTTGATCAATTGAAAGCAGCTTTTGTTACAGCCCTAGTACTAGCTCTTCCTAATTTTCAGTAGACGTTCGTTGCCGAGACTGATGCTAGCAGTCATGGAATTGGTGTTGTGCTCATGCAAAACGCTCATCCTATTGCCTATTTGAGTAAGGGACTCTCAGAGGAAAAGTATCGTGGATTGTCAATATATGACAGAGAGTTGATGGCCTTGATGTTTTCAGTAACAAAATGGAGGCATTACCTATTAGGGAGGCTTTTCTTTGTTTGTACAGACCACCAAAGCCTCAAACATCTTCTCACACAGAAGGTACACAGCGCAAACCAACTTAAGTGGCTGACTAAGTTGTTGGCTTTTGATTATGAAATTTGTCATAAGCAGGGAAATGAAAATGCGACTGTTGATGCCTTATCAAGGGTGCTAGGAATTGAATTGTTAGCATTAACTATGACAACTATCCATCCCACATTACTTGAAGAAATTAAGCAAAGCTAGAAAAAGGATGAGAAGTTACAGCAACTGATAGAGCAACTTAAGGTAGACAAGGAAGGTGATAAGATATACAGCTAGTCACAAGGCTTACTTAAAAGGAAAGGGAAACTAGTGGTTGGTCAAGTGGAAGAGTTACGAAGGAGAATCATCAAAAACATACATAGCTCTCCTGTGGGAGGACACTCGGGTGTAAGAGCTACTACCAAAAAGATTGCAAACATGTTCCATTGGAAGGGGTTAGAGAAGGACATTCAGAGAATCATTCGAGATTGTGAAATTTGCCAAAGATGCAAATATGACCAGACTGCACTTCCTAGACATTTACAGCCATTATCAATTCCCAAAGGAGTATGGGAGGAAGTCGCAATGGACTTTATTGAAAGTCTTTCGAAATCTATGGGGAAGGACGTGATCTATGTGGTGGTGGATTGCCTAAGTAAATATGCACATTTCATTGCATTGTAACACCCTTTCATAGTAGTGGGAGTAGCACAAGCATACATTGAAAATGTCTATAAACTCCATGGATGGCCGAAAGTGATAATAAGTGATAGGGATACCATATTTCTTAGTAAATTCTGGCAAGAATTTTGTAAAAAACAATGTGTCGACCTATATTACTCTACATCATACCATCCTCAAAGTGACGGCCAAATAGAGGTGGTAAATAAATGTTTGGAAACATATCTAAGGTATATAACAGGAGATTGTTTGAACAAGTGGGTGCAATGGTTACTTTTGGCTGAATTATAGTACAACACTAGTTGTCATAACTTTACAAAGTACTCTCCTTTTGAGGTGTTGTATGGATATAAACCACCTTTGCACGTTCCATATGTTCCCAAAGATGAAGTTCTATCTGTAGTTGATCAGAAGCAAAGAGAAAGGGAGGAAATGATTAGATTGCTTTGGGAAAATTTGTAGAGGGCACAGGATCGAATGCGAAGCCTAGCAAACAAACGAAGAACAGAAAGGGAGTTCCAAGTGGGGGAGCAGGTGTATGTCAAACTGCAACCTCACAAGCAGGGAAGCATGTTCAGAAAAATAAACAAGTTACAATTTTTGTACTATGGCCCTTTCCAAATACTATAAAGAATAGGATCAGTGGCCTACAAGTTGCAATTACCACTAGGAAGTCAAATACACCCAATTTTTCATGTTTCCAAGCTCAAGAAGAGGATAGGAACCAACGAAACAGTACAGCTGCAGTTACCACAATCGATGGATGCTTTAGCAGCTATACCAATTCGCATTCTGGATAGGAGAATGGTTCAAAGAGGAAACCGAGCTGCTACTCAAATTCTCGTTCAATGGAGCAATGGAATTGTGGATGAGGCTACTTGGGAATTCTATTATGATATTCAAAAGAAATTTCTGGATATAAACCTTGAGCACAAGGAACAGTTTTGGCAAAGGGGAGTTGATATGTGGAAGCTATTTACTATTCTGTTATTTCTATTTGGGAGAAATCTGTTAGTTTGTTAGAATAGATGAAGGCAAAGGCAAGGAAGAGAGAGTAAGAGGAGTTAGTTACAAGTGGAGGGAAAGTCTCATGTATGTGTTAGTATAAATATAAGTCACAGCAAGGAGAATGAAAGAAAACAAGAAAATCTTAATTAGAACTTTAAATTTCTTTCCTTTTATACTCTTTCTTTCTCTACCATGAATCACAAGCAGTAGACTACATTGAAGTGAGAAATCCTTGACTAAATCTTACATTCGGTTCAACATAAGACTTCACAATGCAAAATCCGTATCATACCTTTCTTTATCAAGAAAAGGCTTTCTGAAACTGTTGATGAGGGATAATCGTCTGTCATTTCTTCCTTGAATCCTTCTCAAGATTAGCTGCTATCAACACGTATCTACCATCTTCCAAGTATAGCTAATTTGGAAACATTGCAGCCTAGTTCTTCAACTACCGAAAGTCCAATAGAGAGCTCAGACAAGAACATAATTGAAAAGTATGTTTAACCACTATAGTTTTTTGGTTGTTTTCCTACATAATGTAACTGATGAAAGAAATGATGAACTTAAATCTTGTTTACTTTACTTATTGGTTGTTGTCCTGCATAATAGAACTAATAAAAGAAAGGATGAACTATAATCTTGTTACATGTTGTGATCATCGGATTCCAAAAAGTAAAATACTGCATATACAGTTAGGTTAATCTTTCTTATATCAGTTCAAGATTGGCCTTCATATGCATATTTTTCCTAAGACAGAGCAACCATGGTTATGGGAGCATACTCCCCTAAGATTTATTGGGTATCTGCAAGGTCGATTATATATATACTATGTACATGCAGAGTCATCATACTAGTCTTGACTTCAAATTAAGTAGATGTCATTTAGTAGGGTGTGACTTTATTTATTTAAATCGTAGCATACTTTGCATTCTTGTTTGTTAGTCGCAAAAGTCTGGCACATCACATGCCCAAGATGTCATCTCTTGTCACCACATAAAGCTATATATAGATAATAGGCGACTATTTTTCGCATAAATTAAGAGTATCTTTGAATCTCTAACATGTTGTACATTTTCTTGACGTCAATTCTTTAACAATTTCTTTATATAGTCGAAAGAATTTTGTCACGCCCTGAACCGGGGTTATGAACAGCCGTCCGTTGTCTTGGATGCCGGCTACATTCTATAGAAATCGGGCAGAATCTCCCCATATTTCGGATATCTCCCATATACAGACTGACATGTATATTAAATGATCATTCTGCTACCTAAATAAACGGACCAACCACACCTCACAACAAATCAACCACATTCGTATAATACTAATCAATCTACAGCGTACAAACCAGGACAATGCAAGGCTATCATGAATAATAACAATTCTTGCTACAAACCTTTACTGTCATGTCCAAATAAAACATGAGCAACTACTATACCGAACGGACCTAAAATTTTTGTGCATGTGTACATCAAATTCCCAAGTTAAGAAGTTAAATGCGTTCAAGTGTCTCAATACAGGTGTAATGAGTCAATATGAGAATTTCACAAATAATTGTCAATAATTTATACAGTCATCCCATAAAATATACATGTCCATCAACGGATCTCAATATCAAGATCTTGCAGGGTTGATACACATAACAGATCTCATATTTCAAATGAAATTTAGATCTCACCGTAGTGAATACGTAAATCCACAAATACGTGACAAAGACGTCTAGAGTCTGACGTGTCGCTTTATCACAATAATTTTGTCTGAGAAAGGACAGGAGAGGGATAAGTATCAAGGGAGATACCTAGTGAGTGACGGGATCAATATCAAGCATAAATAGTGCATATGTGAGTTATTGAAGTATCAAACATGATTATTTGTAAACAATAATTCACATTTTGCAAAAAAAATATGGTATGTTTAGTAAAATAAAATTATATAGTCTATCACACAGTATCATACATATATGCATCCATTCAAAATCAA
Source organism: Dillenia suffruticosa (assembly GCA_033439265.1). Classification (NCBI taxonomy): domain Eukaryota; kingdom Viridiplantae; phylum Streptophyta; class Magnoliopsida; order Dilleniales; family Dilleniaceae; genus Dillenia; species Dillenia suffruticosa. The sequence continues at coordinate 19,005,722 of JAVTVX010000009.1, read as the reverse complement.
GTATTTCTAGAGCAATCAGAATATGATCCTGGCAAAGGTCAACCATAACCACTGATAGGCGTATCGGGGGTTTTATTATACATAAATATTCAAAAGTCACTCTCTACCCCGACGTTGGCCATAAGTTTCACCGAGGTTAGCTCATATATAGATCGGATCACATATAAGACCCCGCCCGATGGTAGATAGTTACGTCACATATGCTCTCTCCCTTGCGGGTTCAACCGGCCACGTCTATAACCATATACAAGACGTTTGCAGGTACCTCCGCGCGAAGTGTACCCAGACACATACTCGGTGCCATCACAAATGTCCCTCGTAGCTATGGTCATCCTCTTGGGACTCAATCATATCTTAACAGTTATCCCACGGCCACACGGCCCCAAATCAGTAATATAAAAACCATAGTACTCAATAAATGTGGCATATTGGGTCATATTAAATTAAACATGTGAAAATCATAAAATATGGCACCATTTTAGTTGAATCAAATTTATGGATGTATATTCATAAAAAATATGACTTCACGACACTCCAATAGCCACAAAACAAATTCAAAATCTAGTGGTACACATCGAGTCATACATGTTAAAAACATGTTTCGTGAAAAACACGACAAAATCAAGTCTCACTTTTCATGCATGATATTTGAGTCCCACTCACAATAATAGAGAGGGTATAGCACTCCCAAATGAACCTCAATTGCAATGTATCGAGCTCTCTTTAACGGCTTGGGCAAAAGTCACCTAACTAATTCACTCATAGTTCTCCACTTTGGTGCCACTTTGTGTAGTCCTACAAAAATTTGTATAACTTTTTATATATCAGTCCAAATCAAGCTAAATTTTGATATGTTGTAGCTAAGAGGGATATCTACAGCTTTTATGCTTTGAGCTTGCCCAAACTAGGACTAGAAGAGGGTTGTTGTTATATACTAGGATAACCTTCTGTCGAGTTTCAGGAAAATTGCCATAACGTTTGACACAGGAATTGGATTAAGGTGATTCTTATCTCGTTGGAAAGATAAGACCTAGACCTACAAATTATATAACTGGAGCATTCACTAATTCAGACCACAATACACCTCAAAATAGAGGCTACGTCACTGACAGAAACAGAGCTAAAGCAGGACAGAACAAAACTTTCTGTACAAAACACTTAATTTTGAAAAATCATAATAAATCCAATTCTCATCAGAATGCAACGAATCATAACCCATTTAAAGCTCTGTGAATCTAGTTTCACCTGAAATTAATCTAACTCAGTTTACCTTTGTACAGAAAATGTTATGACCAAAATATTACAGCATTGTTAGAATGTCTTATTTGCAGAAACTTCCAAAATTTTCATTTAAATTTCTTGGCCAAGCAAGGTTCAGATTTTTCTACACTCATTTCTTATGTTCTAATGGGTTCCACTTAGCCTCTAGGTTATAGAATCACGCTCAAAACATCACATTCAAGCATTCATACAAAGCAAAAAAAAAAAAAAATCAGTAAGTGCAGAATTTCTTAACTCCTTGAAGCTTTTAGTCTCTCTCTAGATCCACTTGGTTAGGCTTCTCCTTTCCTCCTAATTTTTGGATATGTTAGACTCTTGGGTGTGGGTAGAAAAACCCCATAGCTCAATGGAAGGAAGGTGCTGGAAAAATTGTAAACCCAAGCCTTAGTGACTCACGGGTATGAGAAAGAAAGAAAATGGAGTTTTATTTATTCTTCCTTGGGTGCCTCACGATTGTTGGAAAGGTAAAGAAGAGAACAAAACTTAGTCTTTTTGTTCTCTCACTATCCCACAAGTCAAGCTTCCATTAATTGGTTCATTAAATGCCTTGTCTCCCAACCACCTAATCCAATAACTCAAAATTTTCTACATTTTCTCCATTTTCTCCATCAACTTCCACCATTGATTTAATTTCAATAAGTCAAACACCACTATACTTGAATAGCACCTTTTTAAATTTGCGTGAAAATTTCTATCTCGATTTTCATGTAATGGGCGGCGAGATCAACATTCGACCCGAACTCCCAAAAAATTCAAATTTACCAATTTGGTTCAGTTTTTCACACTAAATCCAATAGAGTTGGTCTCACACGTAGATGAAGTCATTTGACCTTCCAAATCGCCCTTAAACGCATTAGGTTTTTAGGGCGATTTTGTTTTCCGTATTGCATTTTGCCAAAATTCCTTGACCCTTGACTTCTAGGGTGGATTTTTATATGTGTAAATCTGATGACATTAAATTTGCATGAGTGGATTTTAAAATGGCACCGAGGGAAAAATTTTTTAGCTCCCGTCAATTTCGCCAAAAATTTTTAAGAGCATTATAAATCGAAAAAATTTCTGACTGACTTTTCTCTATATGAAAATGAAAATATATCATATATGAAATAATGAGGAGTACAGTAAACAATATACCGAGTGTTGATATTATATTTCCTAACCCCCTAGAAACAAGTTTCATTCTCAAAACTAAAAAAAAGCTATATAGTAAACAAGTGGGGGTACTATCTCCTCGTAACCTCCTTGGGCTCCGAGGTCTCCTTCTCGTCCTGGTCACTCCTTCACAAGACTCTGATTAATGAGACTTCCTTACTCCACAGCTTCCTGACTTGCTGATCTAGAATAGCCACGGGCTGAACTGGAAGGCTGAGGTTCTCTTACAACTCAATAGGCGGAGGCTCAAGTATATGAGAAAGATCACCTAGGTACTTCATGAGTACTGAGACATGAAAGACATCATGAATACGGCACAGTTCATCTAACAGCATCAATCTGTATGCCATACTCCCGACCCTCTCAAAGATACGGAATGACCCAATATATCTAGGGTTCAGGTTGCCCAGCTACATGAACCGTATAACTCCCTTCAAAGGAGGTATCCTCAAGAAAACCATATCTCCCATGGCAAACTCAAGGGGTCACCACCTACGATTGGCATATACCTTCTGTCTGTCCTAGGCGACTCTCATCAGTTCATGGATGACCCTAACATTTTCCTTCATTTCTTCAATCAACTCAACACTGCTAAGACGTCGCTCTCCGACCTCATCCCAACATAACAGGGTGCGGCACTTCCTGCCGTACAGTGCCTCATATGGTGGCATCTCAATATTGGCCTGATAGCTGTTATTATATATAAATTCGACTAGTGGAAGGTGCCGATCTCAACTACCCTGAAAATGTATCACACATGCTCTCAGCACTTTCTCAAGAGTCTAAATGGTCCTCTCAGACTGACCATCCGTCTATGGATGATAGGCTATGCTAAAATTCAGACTCGTGCCTATTGCCCCCTGTAACCTAGGCCAAAACCTGGAAGTAAACCTCGAGTCCCTGTCTGATACTATCGACACAGGAACACCATGCAGCCTGACTATCTTATCGATATAAAAACGTGCCAAGGTCTCTAAAGGATAGTCGCTGCGAATAGGAAGAAAATGTATGGACTTGGTGAGTCGATCCACAATCACCCAAATGGCATCATGCCATGATGAAGTCCGCGGTAGCCCTATCACAAAATCCATAGTAATGTGATCCTATTTCCACTCACGAATGGGTAAGGGTTGCAATGTACCAGCCGGCCGCTAATGCTCGGTCTTCACCTACTGACAAACTAAACACCTAACTACAAAGTCCGCAATCTCCCGTCTCATGTCGGGCCACTAATAACTCTCCCGAATGGTCCGATGCATCTTAGTACCACCCAGATGCAATGCATAAGCGGAAGAGTGTGCCTCCTCAAGTATAGCCCTGCAAAGATCTGTATCAGCGAGAATACAAACCCGCTCCCTAAATACTAACAATCCATCATCTCGGACCCTGAAGTCTCTGCCATCAGCTCTATGGACTCTATCAGCAATACCCTAAAACTCCTCATCCATACTCTGGAGCTCCCTGATACGGTCGAACAAAGTCGGCCTGATCTCAAATCTGGCTAGTAAATCTCCCGGATCATCGTTAGCCAAACTGACTCCCAAAGTTCGGAGTCCTACTAAACAAGAAATGTATGCATCCTTTGTCGACTGTGAGGATGATACTGAGTTCCGGCTCAAGGCATCTGCCACAACATTCATCTTACCCGAATGATAGTCAATAATAAGGTAATAATCCTTGAGGAGCTCTAACTATCTTTTCTATCTCAAATTCAGCTCCTTTTAGGTAAACATATATTTCAAACTTTTGTGATCTATAAATACTCTGCAGGTCACCCCATAAAGATAATGTCGCTATATTTTCAACGCGAAAACTATGGCTGCCAACTCCAAATCGTGTGTCGGGTAGTTAATCTTGTGTTTCTTCAGCTGTCGCGAGACATATGCAATAACCCGATTATCCTGCATCAGAACACAACTCAATCCCTATTAGCTAGCATCACTGTACACTGTGTATTCCCGATTACTAGTGGGAAGGGCTAAAATGGAGCAGAACTCAACCGTTGTTTGAGTCCTTGAAAGCTCGCCTCACAACGATCATTCCAAACAAACTTGACCACTTCCGAGTCAATCTAGACAACAGAACAGCTATCCAGAAAAATCTCTCTACAAATCTGCGATAATAGCCGACTAAACCGAGAAAACTACAGATCTCGGCAACTGTTTGTGGCTGCTCCCACTTCAATATAGCCTTAACCTTCCGCGGATCAACATAAATACCCTTCACGGAGACAATGTGCCCCAAAAATCCTATCTATCTCGGCCAAAACTCATATTTTGAAAATTTGACATATAACTACTTCTCACGGAATATCTGCAATACCACCCAAAAGTGCTAAGCATGATTTTCATTACTCCATGAATACACCAAGATGTCATTGATAAATACGATGACGAACCGATCCAAGAAGTATGAAAGACTCGGTTCATCAGATCCATAAAAGCAGATGGGGCATTAGTCAACCCAAACGACATGACTAAAAACTCATAGTGGTCGTATCGGGTGCGAAAAACTGTCTTGGGCACATTCTCGGCCCGAATCCTCAATTAATAATAACCTGAACGGAGATTATTCTTAGAGAAAACCCTAGCTCCCTGCAGTTGATCAAATAAATCATCAATCTGCGGCATGGGATATCTATTTTTAATTGTGGCTTTGTTCAACCATCTGTAATCCACACACAGCCAAAGTGTACCATCTTTTTTATTTATAAATAGCACCGGAGCGGCCTAGGGTGAAGTGCTCAGGTGAATAAACCCCTTGTCCAGAAGTTCTTGCAACTGAACCTTGAGCTCTCTCAATTCAGCATGCGTCATTCTATATGACGGAATAAAAATAAGAGCTGTCCCAGGTACTAGATCAATCTCGAGCTCAAACTTCCGAACTGGTGGTAATCTGGGAAGCTCCTCGAGGAGCACATTTGGAAACTTCTGCACCACAGGGACTTTCTCAAGTCTTGGTCCCTCAGTGGTGGTGTCAACGACATAAGCCAGATAAGCCATACACCCACGGCGTACCATGTGTCTGGCCTCCATAACCGATATAACACAGTGGGGCAATACCCGTCTCTCGTTCTGAACACCAACGGTAGCTGCTGGACCTCCGATACTTAATCTCTTTCATGAAACAATCCACGGAAGCCCGGTGTGAACTCAGCCAATCTATCCTTAGAATGGCATCAAAATCCGTGATATGGAGCAGATCAGATCTATCTCTAATGATATGCTTGTCGAGAAGAGTGATAACCATAATCTCTTCATCAAGTGGCAAGAGAGGCTTATCAGAATGGTGAACGAATATGTTGCTCACATATGAATAATTCAACCCGGTTTCTATGAGAATATGGGCGTCGATACCAAATATTTTCATGGTACCTAAGGATAAGAAAAATTAAAGATATTTAAAATGTGAGCTTAGTCGTATATATATATATATATATATAAGCTTCTAAAGATTTAATTAGTCAAAACTGTACATCGATATCATGGTATACAAGATCTCATAAAGAAAGTACAATAAAAGTTCTATACTGAGGGGTTTGCGGAAAGATTACCCATAATGACATCAGGGTTTGCATGTGCGTCATCGCAAACACACGAGCCTGGGCCCTAGGCTACTGTCGCAAAGGTCTTGGTACTGTATTACTCTCGGCTGCAATCCGAGGAGCTGTGAGAGTTGAGAGCGCAGGTGCCCTCTGTTGGACTGTACCAGAAGCACCAGTATGACTCTGTAAAGTCTATCCTTCTCGACTCAAATCTTGGGAGGTACTCATAATGTGACCTTACTTTTTATACTGGAAGCAAGTAACCGGTACTCTACATGTCCCAAATGCATGATGGTTGTCGCATCTATGACAGAAAGGCTGTCTCTATATAGTAGACTATGTAAAGGCACTAGGAGCTGTGGCCCTAAGCCCTGTGGTTGGGGTCCCTGTCCTGGTCCTGCTGGTCTGAAACTAGAAGACCCTCCGGGATAACCAGAACCTCTACCATTCTGCAAAAACTGACCGCCTTGTGACCCAATCTTCTTCCTTTTCTGGTGACTCTCTTTCTGCCTGGCCTCAGTTCGGACGATCTCCTCTGTCCGATATGCTGAATCAATCACCTCTGAAAGTATAAAAGCAGGAGTCATAGTCATATACTTCTTGATGCTCAAATAGAGGCCATCCTCAAACTTAAACCTCATTTGAGCTGGTGTAGCTATGTCGGGGACAAATGCTGCTAATCTCCTAAACTCAGCCTCGTACTCTGAAACTGACATAGTCCCCTGACGTAAGTGCAGGAACTCTGTTCTCATGCGATCCTATAGAAACGGGGTAAAGTACCTGCGGTAGGACTCTCGTAGAAAGTCCTCCCATCGCAAAGTCTATGACAGACCAATAGAACTATCACAGATATCCTCCCACCATGAGAAGGCATTCCCGTCGAGGAGTCTCTGAACAACTCTCAACCTGAGTTTCTCTATCAACCCCAGATCAGTAAGGATCTTGCGAGTCCTGTTAATCGAGTGCTTCACCACTGTGGCATCACCAGATCCTAAAAAATCTATGCATCCAAGCTGTCGTGCCTCTTTTACCAACTGTGTAAGCTCATGGATGTGCCTCAAAGTAACCGATGTATCATCAGTCAGACTAGAAATGGATGGACCAACCACCGGAGGAGGAATCGGTGCCGTAGATGCAGGTACGGCCGCAGGTGTGGTCACTGGAGTCTGTGGTGGAGGTGGTGGCATCTGCACCCCATATCTCCTATACCACTCCTACCACTGCCTCAAGGCATCGAGTGGTGATGGAGGAATCTAGGCTGTAACAGCCGGTGGAGGTGCTAAGGGTGGTGTTGGTGAAGGTGCGTAAGTAGAGGAAGCATCCTCTAGCACTCGTGGAGTCTCGGGCACCCTAGGTGCATCAGGCACTAGGGGACTCTCTGGTGGTATGAATCTAGCACCGTACCTACCATGTCTAGGTGGCATAATTCTACAAAAGAGTATATTTTTATTAGGTTGAAATCAAGGATTAGGGTTAGTTACTGAGTAACTAACCCCCTAAAAAAATTGAGTTATAAATCAAGACATTTGAATGCGAAATAATGGATTAGATGCGTGATGTATTTAACGCCCTAAAATAGATGAATTTATATGCCTATGGCGATGTATGAGATTTTAAATGACTGTATGAAACTCTCCAATGCATTGAGGGCTTTTAAATGTACTTGGAAAATTTTTCATTACTATCTTTTCTCTAACCTAGACGCTCTGATACCAAGAGAACTGTCACGCCCTGAACCGAGTTCGTGAACAGCCGCCCGTTACCCTAGATGTCGGGTACATTCTATAGAAAATCGGGGAGAATCTCCTCATATTTCAGAAGTCTCCCATATACAAACCGACCTGTATATTAAATGATCATCTTGCCACCTAAATAAACGGGCTAACCCGGCCTCACAACAAATCAACCACATTCGTATAATACCAATCAATGCACAGCGTACAAACCAGGACAACGCAAGACAATCAAGAATACTAGCAGTTATAGCCACAGATTTCTACTATCATACCCAAATAGAGCATGAGCAGTCGTCACACCGAATGGGCCTAAAATTTTTGTGCATGTGTGCATCAAATTCCCAAGTTAAGAAGTTAAATACTTTCAATTGCCTCAATGCAGGTGTAATGAGTCAATATAAGAGTTTCACAAATAAATGTCAATAATTTATATAGTCATCCCATAAAATGTACATGTCCATCAATAGACCTCAATATCAAGATCTCACAAGATCGATATACAACACGGATCTCATATTTCAAATGAATTTAGATCTCACCGTAGTGAATACATAAATCCACAAATACATGACAAAGACGTCTAGAGCCCAATGAGTCATTCTATCACAATAATCCTGTCTGAGAAAGGAAAGGAGAGGGGTGAGTATCAAGGGACATACCCAGTAAGTGAGGGGATCAATATCAAGCATAAATAGTGTGTGTGTGAGCCATTGGAGTATCAAACATGATTATTTGTAAACAATAATTCATATTTTGCATAAAAACATGGTATGTTCAGTAAAATGAAATCATCTAGTCCATCACTTAGTATCATACATATATGCACCAATCAAAATCAAGTATTTCTATAGCAAGCCGAATAAGATCTTGGCAAAAGTCAACCATGACCAATGATAGGCGCATCAGGGTTTTATTATGCATAAATGTTTAAAAGTCGCTCTCTACCCTGACATTGGCCATGAGCTTCACCGAGGCTAGGTCATACACAGATCGGATCACGTATAGGACCCCACTTGATGCTAGACAGTGACGTCACACATGTTCTCCCCCTTACGGGTTCAACCGGCTGCGCTTATAACCATATAACGGACATTTGTGGGTACCTTCACACAAAGTGTACCTAGATACATACTCGGTGCCATAACAAACATCCTTCGTAGTTATGGTTGTCCTCTCGGGACTTAATCATATCATAATAGTCATCCTACGACCACACGGCCTCAGTGAAATAGAAACCATAGTACTCAATAAATGTGCCATATTAGGTCATATGAAATTAAACATATGAAAGTCATAAAACATGACACCATTTCAGTTGAATCAAATTTATGGATACATATTTATAGAAAATTTGAGTTCACGACACTCCAATAGTCACAAAACAAATTCGAAATCTAGTGACACATGTCAAGTCATACATGTCAAAAGCATATTTTGTGGAAAACACGACAAAATCAAGTCTTACTTTTCATGCATGAGATTTGAGTCCTACTCACAGTAATAAAGAGGGTATAGCACTCCCAAATGAACTTCAATTGCGATATATCGAGCTCTCTTTAATGGTTTGGGCAAAAGTCACCTAACAAGTTCACTCATAGGTCTCCATTTTGTTGCCACTTTGCGCAGTCCTACGAAGATTTGCATAACTTTTTATATATCAGTCCAAATTAGGGTAACGTTTGATATGCTGTAGCTAAGAGAGATATCTACAGCTTTTATGCTTTGAGCTTGCCCAAACTAGGACTGGAAGAGAGTCGTTTTTATACATTGTTCTTAGGGTTCCAAACAGGACAACCTTCTGTCGAGTTTCAGGAAAATTGCCATAACGTTTGACATAGGAATCGGATTAAGGTGATTCTTATCTCGTTGGAAAGATAAGACCTAGATGTACAAATTACATTCTAGATTATTTGCTAATTAAGACCATAAGATACCTAAAAAAAGAGGATAATTCACTAACAAAAACAGAGCCAAAGCAGGACAGAACAAAAATTTCTGTGAAAAACACTTAATTTTGAAAAATCATAATAAATCCAATTCTCATCAGAATGCAACGAATCATATCCCATTTTAAAGCTCTATGAGTCTAAATTCACCTAAAAGTAACCTAGCTCAGTTTGCCTTTGTGTAGAAAAAGTTAGGACCAAAACATCACAGCATGGTTAGAATGTCCTATTTGCAGAAATTTCTAAAGTTTTCATTTAAATTTCTTGGTCAAGTAAGGTTCAGATTTTTCTGCACTCATTCCTCATGTTTTAATGGGTTCCACTTAGACTCTAGGTTATAAAATCATGCTCAAAACATCACATTCAAGTATTCATATAAAGCCCAAAAAAAAAGAATTCAGCAAGTGCAGAATTTCTTACCTCTTTGAAGCTTTTAGTCTCTCTCTAGATCCACTTGGTTAGGCTTCTCCTTTCCTCCCAATTTTTGGATATGTTAGACTCTTGGGTGTGGGTAGAAAAACCCTATAGCTCAATGGAAGGATGGTGCTGGAAAATTGGAGACCCAAGCTTTAGTGACTCACGGGTATGAGGAAGAAAGAAAATAGAGTTTTCTTTATATTTCCTTGGGTGCCTCACGGTTGTTTGAAGGGTGAAGAAGAGAACAAGACTTAGCCTTTTTGTTCTCTCACTATCCCACAAGTCAAGCTTCCATTAATTATTTCATTAAATGCCTTGTCTCCCAACCACCTAATCCAATGGCTTAAGATTTTCTACCTTTTCTCCATCCAACTTCTACCATTGATTTAATTTCAATTAGTCAAACCCCACTATACTTGAATAGCACATTTTTAAATTTGCGTAAAAATTTCTATCTCAATTTTCACGTAATGCATGGTGGGATCAACATTCAACCCGAAATCTAAGAATATTCAAATTTACCCATTTGGTTCAGTTTTTCACACTGAATCTAATCGAGTTGGTCTCGCACGTAGATGAAATCATTTGACCTTCCAAATCGACCTTAAACGCATTAGGTTTTTAAAGCGATTTTGTTTTCCGCCTTGCGTTTTGCCAAAATTTCTTGACCTTTGACTTCTAGAGTGGATTTTTACACGTGTAAATTTAACGGCATCAAATTTACATGTGTGGATTTTAAAATGACACAAAGAGAAAAATTTTTTAGTTTCCGGAAATTTCGTCAAAAATTTTCAAAAGTATTATAAATCGAAAAAATTTTTGAGTGACTTTTCTCTATATGAAAATGAAAACATATCGTATAATGAGGAGTACAATATACAATATACCGAGTGTCGGTGTTACAAATTTAACACGATTCATTTATCATATTTTTTTATATTATTTATCATATTTTTTATATTAGGAAACACTGTACTTCGGCTTTCTTTGCCCATAATTCCCCATTTATCTTAGTGTATTTGGTATACCCTAAGTCTCTTTCGTATACACTTGACATCCATGGAGATGTTATTATCCCTTAATTCATACAAGGTGCAGATATTGTTGAATGTGCTTTTCATTTATAATATTTAAAGAAAGTAGAGATATTCTCACCAAATATTCTCGCATCTGGTAATGATCTACACTTTGTTGATGTATGGCATCCATCACTCTTCTTATCAATGAGTATTTATAATAATAAGAACATTGATTGCACAACAACTTAGACCAAGGGATCTGTCTTGAATGGTCATTTTATAGGAGTTCAATCTTCCTAGGTTGTGAAGATCAAAGTTTAAAATCCCATTACTCTCCTTTGATTGCATCCTTCTACGGGAAAAAAAATATGTTAAAAGAAATGCAAAACATTGAACCTAGAAACCCATTTAATTAGTATAATTATTTTCGTATGGAAGTAAAACATTAATTCCTTTTCTTTTCTTTACTACATAAAAGAAAGCAGCTAGCAGCTGTCTAAGGCACCTGTTTCCCACTTGTCTCCATTGCGATTTCTTGTAGTTGGTAATACCACAACTATGATTATTGCTTTAAGAATTTATCTGCACTCTTTTTTTTACTTGGAAATTCTTTTAAATATGAAGGCATTGTGGCTGGTCATTGGGTGAAGGTGGTGTAGCCTGTCCATTTCATAGAAAGATACAAGTATTTCATTTTAGTAGCTAAGATAGTGGGCCTGTAGGTAATTTCATTTTTTTGGAGTCCAATTAATTACTAAAAACAATCGTCTCTTGTTAATACTTTAGTTTCTTTACTTGGAAATCTTTTAAATATGAAAGCATTGTGGCTGGTCATTGGGTGAAGGTGGTCCAGCCTGTCCATTTCACAGAAGGATACAAGTATTTCATATTACTATCTAAGACAGTGGGCCTGTAGGTAATTTCATTTTTTGGAGTCCAATTTATTACTAAAAGCCGTCGTCTCTTGTTAATACTTTAGTCTTGTAGTATGTATAGCTCTCCCTCCCTGCCTCTCTATCTCTCTCTCTCTCTTTCTATGTTTGTTTGATGTGTGGAGGTCGTGTGAAGTTGGGGAACAAATGAAAGATTAGAAAGTTAACTAAATTTATCATATCTTGAATATTTTTTCAAGTACTGTTCTTTGTTGACGTGAGTCCCTTGTATAATTATAGTAATTTATAAATATTTATCCCTATTGTAATTTCTCTTCCTCTTGGACTTATATTTTCATTTAGTCAAAAACCGTTAATACATGTTCTTAGTAATATTTAGTTTTGTAATATTAAAATTATTAAAAATTTATTTCTTTTTATAATTTTAATATATTACATTGATTATTTTTTATACAGTTGGTACTTTGAAATGTGGTCTATTGATCATAGTTAGATATATCATTGCAACTAATAGATACTTGACAAATGAATTTGTTGAGAGTGTTGATCAATTCTTGAATTTTGCATGTTCTCAACATAAGTTCATGGATGGATTCAAGATTAGATGTTCTTGTCATAATTGTCGGAATTATAAATTTTGTAGTCGAGATGATGTCGTGGTGTACTTGTTCTCAAGAGGATTTGTTAATGGTTATAGCATATGGGTTTGTCACGGAAAAGTCAAAAATGGAGAATCGTTTGAAGGAGAATCATCTAGATGTAGTGAGGATATTGAGACTTCATATAGATCCATGGTTGTGGATGGTTAGGCTCTCAATTTGATTGGAATTGCAATAATGATCACATGAATGTTGATAATACTGAGCCACTGAATCCAGATGCGGCATTGTTTTATGAGTTGTTGAAAAATACTGAAGAACCATCATGGAATAGGTGTAAAATGTAGACAACGTTGTCTAACGGTTTCACAATTATTCAATTGTAAGTCAGATTTCAACATGAGTGCAACATGTTATGATCACATCAATGGGATTATACAAACTATGTTATCAAAAAATTCAAAGTTGACAACCTATTTCTACGGAGCAAAGAAGCTGTTGACAAAAATTAAACTTGGGTATGAGAATATTGATATTTGTGAAAATTATTGCATATTATATTATCAAGAAAACCGAGATAAGACCAACTATGTGGTATGCGATTATCCTCGATATAAAATAAGAAATGTAGGTAGTGGAAGACGAAAGAAAGTACCAAACAAAGTGTTACGATACTTGCCTCTAACACCAAGACTTCAAAGACTCTACATATCAAGATTTACATTAGAGCACATGACATGGCATGCTAGAAATCAAGTAGTGACGATGAAGTTGTTACACACCCAGCCCATAGTGAAGTTTGGGAGCATTTTGATTCTACTCATCCATCATTCGCCTTTAAATCTCGAAATGTGCTTTTAGAGTTATGTACAGATAGATTTGTGGCAAATTAGAGGAGAAAAACTATTTTTTTGTTATTTCTATGTATTGTACAAGAGTCTTTAATGGACTATATATACAGAATTCTTCATATGAAAAACAAAATAGCAACTACCCTAATTTTGTATATCTTCTAATCAAGAATTCCTGATTTCCTCTTAACTAAATCCTTTTATTTTAGGAAACAAATATTTTCATAATTCCTAAATTAGGAAAACAAATTGACACGTATTTTTCTACACTCCTCTTCAAGCTGAGGAATAGATATTGTCCATTCCCAACTTGGAAGTAATGTCTTGAAATGAAGCATTGTTTAGTCCTTTTGTGAGAACATTTGCCAATTAACCTCTACTGGAAACATAGGGTGTGCAAATGAGTCCACTTTCCAGTTTCTCCTTGATAAAGTACTTGTTTATCTCAATATTCTTCATTCGATCATGTTGTACAGAATTATGTACAGTACTAATTGCTGATTTATTATCACAGTAGAGTTTTATTGATTTACTCTATTTAATCTTCAAATCCTCAAATATAATTTTCAACCATAACAATTCACAAACACCTTGAGTCATTGCTCTAAATTCTGCTTCTATACTTGACCAAACGCATTTTGTTTCTTACTCTGCCCTGTCACTAGATTTCTGTCAAGAAATGCGCAATAGCCAGAGGTTGACCTTCGATCCATAGGGGACCCTACATAGTTTGCATCTGTATAGACTTCATGAATAAGTTCAGAATTCTTTCTGTACAGTATTCCTTTCCCTAGATTAGCTTTCAAGTAATAAAGGACCCTATAGGCAACCTGTAGGTCAACTTCTTTAGGATCATGCATGAATTGGCTAATGACACTCACAGAGTATACAATGTTCGGTCGGGTGTGAGAAAGATATATCAATTTACCAACCAATCTTTGGTACATCTCCTTGTCTACTGATTGATCTCCAACAGCCTCTCCAAGTTTATGATTCGGCTTTATAAGTGTTCCAATTGGTTTACTCGCAAGCATCCCTATTTCTTTAAGAAGATTAGTAACATATTTCTGCTAGGAAATGAAAATCCCTTGTTTAGAATGATTCACTTCAATTCTCAGAAAATACTTTAATCTTCCCAAATCCTTGATCTCAAATTCTTTGATCAAACACTTTTTCAAAACTTGTTTTTCTTTTTCATCATTTCCAGTCACAATTATATCATCCATATAGACTATTAGGACTGTAACTCTCCCTAAAGCTAAGTATTTGATGAAAAAAGTATGATCGCTTTGACTTTACTTATAACCCATAGCTACCATTGCTCTAGTAAATCTCCCAAACCAAGCTCGAGGTGACTGTTTTAGACCATATAAGGCTTTCTTCAATTTGCATACCTTATTTCCTCCAACTTCTCCAAACCCCAGTGGAATATTCATATATATTTCCTCTTCCAGCTCACCATGAAGGAAGGCATTTTTAATATCATATTGCTGTAAATTCTAGTCATAATTGGTTGCCAACAATAATAAAATTCTCATTGTGTTCATTTTTACAACTGGAGCAAAAGTCTCTTAGTAATCGACTCCATATGTTTGAGTGTACCCTTTTGCAACTAATCTTGTTTTATAGCATTCCAATGAACCATCAGCCTTATATTTCAAAGTAAAAACCTGCTTACACCCCACTGCCTTCTTCCTTTTGGTAGATCAACTAACTCCCATGTCTCATTTTTCTCCAATATATCAATCTCATCTTTTATAGCTTTTCTCCATTCTTCCTTAGATAATGTCTCGGATACAATGTTTGAAATAGGAATTTCATTTAGACTTGTGAGAAAGGCTTTATGGGTTAGTGAGAATTTTTCAAACAACCTAAATAACTTTAGGGGTACATTGGTCTTTTTGTACATTCTCAGTTCCTTTCCTCATAGCTATAGATAGATCTTGATCCCTGGTTTTAGTTTCTAGAGGCTGGTCTTGCACCTCGCCGTCTTGAGTACACGTTTCCTTTCCCAAACCGCACTTGAATAGGATGCAGGGACTCGGGGATAGATTTGGGTTCAGATTGAGGGTTTTGCACGGGTGATATAGCCGGTGAAGTTGATGATTCTGAATTGGACTGAGGGTGTTTTAACATAGGTGACACAGCCGGTGAACAAGATGACAGATCAAGGAAATAAAAGTCCTTATCTTCCACTGTAGATGACTCCGCCTGAAGATAAGGTTTAGTAAAATATGGTTTTCCTTCTGTAAATGTGACATCAACTGAGACATAGAGTTTCCTTGTGGGTGGATGGTAGCCTTTATAACAATTTTGTGTGGATGAGTATCCAACAAAAACACACTTGATGGCTCTTGGATCTAATTTTCCCCTGTTATGGCTATGGATATAGACAATTGAAGTGCACCCAAAAATTCTAGAAGTAAAAAAGGAAACAAAACTTGAATATGCCAAATACCTTTCATGAATTATTTCTTCCTTTGTGAAAAAAGGAGACAAAACTTGATTGAAATAATCTTTTGCATTATCCAAGCGAAAACATTTAATTTTAGTACTAAATTAGATGTGAATCATGGTATGAAAGTTTGGAAAGACAACACTCACATCTGATTTATTTTTTAGCAGAAAAATCCAAGAGACTTTAGTACAATCATCAATAAAAGAGACAAACCACCGTGAACCTGAAATATTTGGAATTGTAGAGAATTCTCAAATATCACTATGAATTAAATGGAAGGGAAAAAACTCTTTTTATTGCTAATAGGAAAAGATACACGAGTGTGTTTGGCATATTCGTAAATGTCACAATGAAAGGTTCAATATCTAATCGCTTGAAAAGAGAAGGAAACATAATTTTTAAAACAGTAAACGAAAGATGTCCTAGACAGAAATGGTGCAACCATATGACATTTTTATTAGACGAAGAAAGAAAAGAAAATAATAAATTTGTTTTGGAAAGGATCGGCGTCTTAAGATAGTAAAGTCAATCCTTTTCTTTAACAAGTCTCATCTTTTCCCTGAGCCCTGTTCCTAAAGAACACAATAAGAGAAATAAAACGTAACATGACAGTGTAAGTCTCTTATAAGTTTTTGGATAGATACGAGATTAGTAGATAACTTTAGAACATGTAAGACATTTTTTAGGATAAGCTAAGGGTTTATCTAGACATCTCCTAAACTTGTTACTGTGGTCGTAGTTCCATCTGTAACAATAATTTTTTTATTGCTTGGACATGGTGTATAAGTGCTAAAATGGTTAAAAACATGTGTCATATGGCCTGTGGTCCTTGTGTTTAGGATCCATGAATTTCCAAATACTTTATCAAAGATATTTAATCCAAGAGAGTTTGAAAGTTTACTTGAAAGTGTTAAGGAGCAGCCACCAATAGCTGATTTTTCAAGGATTCCCAATAGATTTTTCAGCTTCTCTATTTCTTCATTATTAAAAACTCCATATTCTTTCTACTATTCATGTCCCCTCTGTATGGTCATATGAGCTTGTCATAAATTCCTTTGCTGTTATCCCCCTTTGTTTCCCCATTCTCAGCTAGAAGTTGGAGGTTTTCCATGTAATTTCAGCAACGTTCCTCAGTGTGTCTCAGCTTTTTGCAGTATGTACACAAGAGATTGTGCCGATTGGCATTCTTTGACAATTCTGGCTTCCCATGCTTTGCAATTTGTGGCTGTTCTGGTGTTAATCCTTGCCGCTTATCACCAGAAACTATAAGCACTGAGCCATCGATAGTTTGAGGCTCAAGCATAACTCCTCTCTGACTTTCCTCAATCATAATCAGTGAGATCACCTTATCTAGAGTTGGTAATTCTTTACCGAAGATTTGAATCCTTACTTGATCAAATTCAGGATTCAACCTAGTAAGAAAATCATAAATACAATCATTCTCGATTAATCGTTTAATAATTGCTGCACAATCACTACACTTTAATTCAATCACTCTATAGTGATCCAGTTCCTGCTATTGGTTTTGCAAAAAAGTTGCATATTCTATCACGAATTTACTGCCCTATTTAATCAAAGATGTCTTGACCTTGATCTCATAGACTCGTGCTGCATCATTAACCTTGGAGTATGTCCAATTGAGAGTGTCCCAAATAGCCTTAGCGGTTGGAAGGAACATACATGTATCACTAATTTCGAGTGTCATAGAGTTCCACAACCAAGACATGATCATTGAATCTTCCTCATCCCATGCATCAAAGCCTTCATCTCTTTCCTTTGGTCCTGTCCCAAGTAAATGGCTTAGTTTTCCCTTTTCAGAAAAATTCGTACCAATTGAGACCATTTCAGGTAGTTTTTTCCATTAAGATGATACGTTGGTTGAATGTTTTGCAGGTCGCCAGTTGCTGGTTGGAAATTCTGCTATTAGCCAGATGACTGTTGAATCTGTACTTGTTCAGACGATGCAATGGCTATCTCTGATATCCTTCAATGGTTGGCTATGAAGGTCAAGAAATAGGGAATAGTTAAGGTTAAGAAAAAAATGATAGATAATTGACAAGGGTGACTGCAATTAAGGTAAGTCACAAACAAGAAGATTGGCTTTGAATGTTAGAAAAAACTAAGAATTTCTTAGAAAATACGCCTTACGGCTCTGATACCATGTGACAAATTAGAGGAGAAAATTTATTTTTTTATTATTTTTATATATTATACAAGAGTCTCAAGTGGGCTATATATACAGAATTCTTTATAGGAAGAAAAATAGTAACTACCTTAATTTTGTATATCTTCTAATTAAGAATTCTTGATTTTCTCTCAACCAAATCCCTATATTTTAGGAAACAGATCTCTAATCATGAATTTGCAATTTCCTCTCAACCAAATCTTTATATTTTAGGAAATAGATATTTCTATAATTGCTAAATTAGGAAAATAGGTTGGCACGTATTTTTCCATAAGATTTAACCCTTTTGGTTAGTTAACTATTGCTTACTCTTGTTGGTTAGTATTTATCACGGTGTACAATTTGCCTCCTTCTATTTGTATGAAATAGCCTTTCATTTATCTGAGTCTGATTATCCCGGGCCCAAGAAATCTGATTAAACATATTGATATCTTTTTGAGACCTTTGATTGAAGAATTAAAAATGTTATGGACCGAAAGTGTTAACACTTATGATATTTCAAGAAAGCAAAACTTTCATATAAGGACAGAACTTTTATGGACAATAAGTGACTTTTCTGTTTATGCAATGTTGTTTGGATAGAACACGCATAGAAAGTTAGTTTGCCCTTATTGCATAGAGTACACAAAATCTTTTGTTTTTGCAAATGGTCGAAAGACTTCACTTTTTGATTGTCATCGTCAATTTCTTTCTATTGATCATCCATATCAGAAGCAAAGGAATAAATTTCGTAAAGAAAAAGTTAAATTGATGAACCTCCTTCTTAACCATCTTTGGCACAAAATGCGGTAAACAAACTATTCAAAACTTTGGGATCAAACACAACTGGGTGAAAAAAATTATATTTTGGGAGTTGTTTTATTGGAAAACACTTGTTATTCGCCATAACTTGGATGTGATGCATATGGAGAAAAATATGTTTGACAATGTCTTTAATACTGTTATGGATGTTAAAGGAAAAATGAAGGACAACATTAAGGCAAGACTTGATTTGAGGTTGTACTGCAAACGGCCTGAATTAGAATTGAAAGAAATTAATGGGAGAACTTGAAAACCAAAAGATTCATACACATTAAATAAAGATCAAATATTAGATGTATATCGATGGGTGAAAATTTTGAAGTTTTCTTATGGATATGTTTCAAACTTGGCTTGATGTGTCAACTTGGAGGAATGCAAATTTTATAAGATGAAAAGTCATGACTATCACATCTTTATGCAGAGATTGATCCTTTCGTGATCTTGTGCCTAATGCTGTTTGGGATGCTTTAATAGAACTTAGTAATTTCTTTAGAGACTTATGTGCGACTAAGCTGGGTATTAAGCATATCGAGTTATTAGAGAGAAATATAGTTGAGATGCTATGCAAGCTTGAGAAAATCTTCTCCTATCATTCTTTGATAGTATGGAGCATTTGCCTATTCACTTATCTTATGAAGTCAAGATCTAAGGACCCGTTCAATGTAGCTAGATGTATCCATTTGAGAGGTAATGTCTAAAACTTTTATTCAATTAACATTATATATTAATTTTATAATTATTGTGCATTAATTTTTAGGTGTATGTTTCGATTAAAAAAGAAAGTGCAGAATCCAGCGTACGTTTAAGGTTTCATATGTGAGAACTATATTATTAAGGAGATTTCTATATTTGCTCCTTTTATTTTGAACCGCATATTGAAACAAAGTTGAATCGAGTTCCTTGAAATGATGATGGGGGATCTGTTTGATGTATGGGGAGGTTATTAGTATTTTCTCTCTCAGGTTGAGCAATTGGGGAATCTCATCATAGATTTCTATCATAATAAGAATACAAGGCTATAGTGATATATGTGTTATTGAATTGTATTGAACTTAATGAATTTATAGAGTAAGTATCTTGATAATCGTTTACTTTTTACATCGATTGGGATTGAAAAACTAATGACATGTTATATCGTTATTTTGAGTAGGATATTTGATGATATTGTTAGGCAACAAAATTCAAATATCACAGATAAGCAACTAGAGAAAAGATGTGAACAAGAATTTGAAAGTTGGTTGAGGCATTTTGTATGTAGCACATTCCTTTAGCATAGGCAGAGTCATTGCAAAGTATATGTTTATCATTATTTTACTTAACTATATTCTATTTATTTCTTTTATTAATAGGTAACATATGAGAGGAATTTTATAAATAAAAATGTGAGGGATCTAGTACAAGAGCCATCACGCTCAGTGAAATGTTACAAAAAATATTTTATTAACGGTTTTAAGTTTCACACACACAAGTATGGATAGAATAAATCAACAATGAATAGCGGTATATGTGTGAAAGGGAATTATTACAATGATTGTGAACGTAACTTCTATGCCAAGTTACTTGATATAATAGAGTTTGAGTACTTTGAAGTTGGTAATAGACTAGTATTATTTAAGTGTATTTGGTATGATATAGAAAAAGAAGTCAGGGTACACCCTCATCACGGTCTTATTGAAGTTAATCATAAATCAAAACTGCATTCAATTGAGCCTTTTGTGTTGGCAACACAAACACAACAAGTTTACTCACATCATACACTTCAAAGAAGAAAGAGAGAAATGACTGGTAGGTTGTATGTAAAACTAAAACTCAAGAGTTAACTAATGATGGTGTTACACTTCCGATCGTAGCTGAAACTTTTTATCAAGAAAATGAACCATCAATTCCTATAGTTGTTAACTGTACAACTGAACTTGATAATTCTACAATTCTAATTATTGGTGATATGGAAAAGATAAATCCAAGTGAAGAACGCGAAGAAGAAGACATTCACTTTAATTTGTTAGTGGATATTGAAAAAGAAGAAGAGTTGCATTCATCAGAAATAGAGCAAAATGAAGAAAATGATTCCGATGGTGCTGATGATGACATGGAATGATTATATATTTGCTTGACTTATGTATTTGTAGATATTGATTTTATGGCATAGACTTATGTTTATGTGCATTTTGATTTTATAGTGTATTTATTTGTTAATGATTTTATGGTATATTTATTTATTAATGATATTAATATTTCTTTATTTTTGTTTCATTCATTTGTTTGTATCATTTAAAAGTGTCCACAATTTCAATTAGGAAATATTTAGAACATCATATTGTTAGATTTCGTTGAAAATACGGTTTTTAATAATATCATAATTTTCTCTCTTTGTTTTGTTGTTTAATTTAACAATTCTATATCAGATAAACAGATATGGTATGAGGTAGAGGATCTAGCTCTAGGGGAAGCTCTAGGAGAGGTAGTGAGAGCAGTCGAGGGTCCTTGCATATAAGTCAAATCCTGGAGACCATTGTTCATCACGAAGCTCCCAATGTTGAGGAGGCTAATGCAGGTTCATCTTCCGCTCAAGGTAGAGGCCCAAACTATGGAATTGAGGTGCCACTCAATCTAGAGGCTAGAATATTTATTAAAGAAGATAATCATACGTAAGACAAATAGTTCTTTATATTCATGTATTTATACTATTTTATATGTAAAATTAATACTAAATCAATAATTTTTTTGGGGAATAGTTTTCTTGATCCTAAAATTGTTCGTTCTATTACTGAAAATATTAAGGGATATCTTACTGGGACATGGCCTACTTGGCGCATGATGCCAAAGGAGACTAAAGATGTGTTTTGGGAGAAATTTCATGTTAAAATTTATTTGAAAAAAATAATGTTTATTAACGATACTTGTGGATTTCTATATTTTCTTTGTATTCTTTCTCATGCATAAAAAAGAGTTCAATTATACTATTGCCTCTAAGATTTATGTCAAATTGCCTCTTAAAGAGGAGGCACATGTTCATTTTGTAGCTTAAACTATATATGTATGTATGTATTTATATTTACATATAGTATAGGATTTGGTGGAGAAAGTTGTAGAAGCAAAATCAAACTGACCACACAAAGAACTTTCCTTGTGATATATTTTACTTCTCTCTCTCCATTCAATTTTTTCAAAGGATTTGGTTACAATTTCCTTGAGATATATATATAGGATAAGAATTCAAAAGGAAAATGGTTTATTAGTTTAAGACTTATGCATTATAGAGGGAAAAAAAAAAAGGAACCAACAAATAGATAGAAGAGCAAGACCTACACAATAACTAGTTTAGCCCCTGCAGCTAGCTTCTTTTCAAGTTATCCGAACACATTTGTAGGCTGAATCGATCCTGAATCCTTAATCTGGATTAAGAATAAGATCCTCAAGTGTTATGCCCATTTCAAGAAAGTGTTGTGTAGAAGCTAGTGCTCATTGTCTCTGCAAGTCCATAAATATTTACAATTGAGTCTATTTACGGTATAGGTTTGTGCAGTCTTAAGAATCACAAGGAATCTGGGGTTAGAAGTGAAAACTGAACAGCGACATGCTGCGTTCATTAGCTCTACGATGTTGATTATCATTGAATGCGTTATCTTGCTGCTTGCTTGTTCCAGCATACACCTGGACTTCAAATGTTGTGTCTTCCCAAAATATATTATTCAGATTAAATGACAGAATTGCACCAACACTATGCACATGGCTATGATCACTGCAGTTTGTAATCAATGCACGTAGGAAAATTTGTTGCCCACTGAGTTTTCAAATATTGAAATTCTGCTATTGGCTTCACAGTTAAGCTTATAATCTGAACTATCTCCAGAAGAAATTTTTTACTTCTGAATCTCAGCGAGAGTGCAGAAACTTTTTGCATTCCAATTCCTGTTTGCCTGTCCATAATACTCATTGGCTGGTCTTTACCTCAACAATAAAGCATGCCCATATCTTATTCTCTTCAGTTTCCATTGATCCCTTCACATTTCCATTGAAAGAGGAGTGATATAGTCCACAACCTGACAATCACAACTCCAAAAGAGAAGAGAATGAGTTCATTATCCATAGCCAGTTTCTGACACCACTAAGATCCACTCCATTAGTACTGGTTGCTATAAGTTTAAGAACAAAACTGAATTTTCGCATGGTTGAGGGCTAAAAAAAGGACTTAAACCTACATTGTTCCTGTGGAAATTTTGAAGGGAAAGAGTGGGGAAACCAGCTCTGCTAGGTTTATATAATAACTCATGGACTTATGAAGAAAATATGTGTATGATAACAGTTCAGAATACCCAACAGGCAGGAGCAAGTTAGAAAGCAGTGAGCCCATAAAGTGGAAGCACCGGTATCAACATATGATACATAAAAGGGAGGAGAATTTTGAGGATATGGAATTCTTACGCACTAGAGCTGCAGTAAACGATTGAAATAGAAGTTCCATAAAGACTAAATAAAAGATTAAAACATGACAACTTGCTGTAGAAAAAAAAAATCAAAAAGAAAAACCTCATTTTATCCATAACTTGATGTCCTTTTTGTTATTGACTTTGAAAATTCTTCTTGCTTTTCTACAATTTGATTTTCACCCAGTATTACTCAAATTCATTCTTATTCCAACCCCCCCCCCAAAAAAAGAAAAGAAAAGAAGGCATCTTGAACCCTACATTTTGGAAGACCTACTTGAAATGGTGGATATTAGGATGATGATGATCTGGAATTATAGGCATGAGCGGTGAACAGCAGCACCTCTTTCAGTTTCCTTTCTTTCAACTACTTGAAAGAGTGCCCATAATACACATTTCCTTTCTTTCAGTTTCCACTTTTCCAACTAGGCCCATTCCATGAGTTCTCTCTCAGAACAATAGCACCTCTTTCACAGCTTGCTACATAGCATAACAACACAAAACTCAAGCACTATGCATAACATGAAGTCCTTGTTAGGGAACTGAGGGGAAATGCAACGATTCATTCTCTGATTTTGTGTGATCACAAATTGATCTGAAGTTGAAGATACAGCCTTTCCTTGTCTTGCTGCAGAACTGAAACAAGTGATTATAGCATCATCTTGTATATTTTCTTCTCAACAATGAACAATGGAATTTGTCACTACAAATATGTAAGAAGTGATCGATCTGAGATTGTTTTCAGAGATGAAATGTCACAATTATTTTTGTCCAAGTCAAATGTGTGCCAGCGGATTTGTTGCTTCATTAATTTGACTATTGTCTTCATTTTTTTTTTGGGGTGGGGTGGGGGGACTGTTTATTTGTTGCTTGCAATTTCCAAATTTTTTTCTGTTACTTGTAAGAATGATGGATTTTTTTTACAACTGGCTAGTTATTGGTTTGGGCTTTATCACATCTTCTTCCAAGGTGGGGTTGGGGCCATGTATGGAACACCATTTTCTCTCTGGGCATAAACTTCCATGTACTTTGTTTAGCAGATTTCAGACTTCATGTTTGAAAAATGGCATGGCTCGGCTCTGTTTCATATTTGATTGTCATGATATTGTGCAAAGGGATAGTATTAAAGTCCTAATCTGGGAGATCATTCTCAGTCAAGAAAGCAAGTCCGTAGGCTTCGATGAGATTGTGTGGCTCCTATGCCTAAGGACAGGCCTTCTATGAATCACGTTTCTGATTCACTGAGTAACAAGGCAAAAGTTCATGGTTTCTCAGAACATTATGATGATTTTGGACTCATCTTTGGTGGGCAAGATACATAAAATCCTGCCTACCTTCTAGCAACACGGCAGAAGCAAGAATGAAGAGCATGCACTCTTAGAACTTGATGAAAGCTTCTAACAGCAGCTGCATCTTCTCCATTCCAATGGCTTTCGTTATTTGGTTCCATGCATAGGCAGAGACATCTGTAAAATACAATAACCTTATTTATCTGTCTTCCTGTGATTCTGATACCTATTATTTGCAATGTTCTTCAAAACCGTCATACGATGCCATATGATATCTGTAATATTCCTCTCTGTTTGTAACCTCCAACAATTGACATTGACTATGATGAATAAAACTTGAAATGCAATCACAACTTAGTGTCCTCTGCAGTATTAAGCTTCTGGCAGCAAGTTTGCAGTCCCTGCTATCTGTGCCATCATGTCTGCTGTTCTGGTTGTTCGCTACCTTGCTAGCACTTGATAATGATTGGTTTCTCTGTTTAGTATGGTAGTGAAGTTGTTGTTTTCAATTTGATTGGATTAGCCATTCAGTTACAAAACTGTTACTGCTTCATTGTTGATCAGTTGGTTAGTTTATGCTTCATTGGTGGGAACCTGCACATAACCATGCATGGAGATGGGAATGCATTCATTTAAGGTTTTATTTGTAGGGCATGTCGAATTTCACTGCTCTAATCCTCTAAGACAACTCCATAAAAATTTATTAATACTAGTTGTAGTTGGTAGATTAGGTAAATTAAGTGGCAGATCGGAGGGATTGAAGACCATTAAGCCTAAGGCCTATCCTTAGGCCTAGGAGCCACACAATTACACACGTTATCAAAAGTTGCAAATGCATTTGAGGCATCTTATTTCATACGCATAATTATCATCTTAAGCATCTAATTTACTTGCTTATTCTCACTTTATTTATTATGTGCATCAAAAATTCACATGGCGAGACGAAAATTCACATTCGATATATCATGCATGGAAAGTGTCACGCACAAGGAGATATTCCGATATGCTTGCGGTAGCAAAGCAAGCAATAGAAGCTGTTGGTACTACAAATATAGCTGAAACCAAACGTAATCCCCCTATATTCTTGACTTTTGCTGTTTAGGATAAATTGATTGATAAATATTAGAATACACCAAAATGGTAACAGAAGTCAAATGTTACAAAACAAAATCGAAATATAGAGAAAGAAGGGGAAATTACAAGGCACACAGCCGGTTCAATCCTATTTGTGACTCACATGAAGAGAATGGTTTGTATTTATTTTTTCTTTACAAATTGTATTGATAATTTGTATATTGGTGAAATTACTAATGAATTTTATTATTTTCAGTTTGAAGAAACCAACCACTCAGTTTCGCATCTTGAACTCTTTAATCGTATTCACAAGCATGATAAAGGAAAAGGGCAATATGTTGATAAGAAATCTGAAACAATTGCTATAAGATAAATTCATTTTTCTTTATTTATAGATAACATTGAAACGTTAATATTTTCACAAATGTAATTATATATGCTTACATTTTCACAAATATAGGGCAAGTACAAACAATTGATTGAGGAAAAATATGGATCAGATAGCACTTCTCAGCCAGAGTTTGACGCCGGATCATGGTGTGAGGTGACTAGGGAAATGAATGGACGTTTATATGGTTTTGGAGAGAGAGTCGATGTATTGACCATAAATTCATCGGGTACCACTTCATCTCCATGCATGTGTTCATCTCAGATGTATACAAAGGAGGAGGTAGATGGAATAATAGAGAAAATGAGAAGTCAAATGATCGAGAACATGCAAAGCCAAATTTTGTAACAAGTGCAAAATCGAGTCAAACAGCAAACTGGGGCACAAATTCATGACATTCTTGCACAAATAGGTATCCAATGTACACCACCTAGCCTAGATAGTATTCAGTCACCAGATTCTGAGCCCCCACCTCTGTGACACTTATGATTTTATTTTTATATACTTCAGTTTGATGGTGTTGAATATTAGGATTGTAGTTAATTTTATTGAGTTATTTGATATATATACTGTACTTTGTAACTTGAGATTTAATGTGTTGCATGCAACTAATATAGTTGCTTTTTATATCAATTAAACAGCGAGTTCTTTGTAATATAGTTCATAATACGAGAACTATGATGAAATAGGTTGATTGAATTACATGTTAACAGGTCGATCGATTTTATTTGAATTGAATAAGGTTGGGAAATTATATTCAGTGACGGGCTACCAATGGAAAATTTCCATCCTAAATCTATCCATCACTAAATTGAATAATCGTAACCAAGTATCAGCGACGGATTACAGATAGAAATTCTATCGATAAGAAAACCATCGCTAATCCCTCGCTAAATCAACAACGGATTAGAAACGAATTATTTATGTCGCTAAATAATCCATCATTGATAGTTTTGTGTGATGTTGAATTTGCGACGGATTAGTGATGTATTTTTCAACAACAGAAATAATCTGTCTCTAATCTATTGTAGAATCTGCGATAGATTACCGAGGGATATTTTTAGTGAGGGAAATTACCCTCGCAAATCCCTCGGAAATTTTAGTGAAGTACTTCTCCTTGTCCCTAATATTTAGCGTTCATATTTTTAGCTTAGAGTTGATATTTTCAGCGATAGAATTAGAGATGGAAATTTCCATCACTAATTCTTTTTAGCGATGGAATCCTTACTTTCACAAACAGATACTTCCGTCGGTAATACTTTGTTTTCTAGTAATAAAAGAGAGAAAGAGTTTGAAAGTTTTTATTTCTAAAAACTGAATTACTATATATAGTTATGGATGTAGAAAAATTAAAATTCACAAAGTTCGCTTACCTTTTTATCTCCTTATTAGACATGTCCATGGTTTTGAAACTTGTTAATAAATTATATTATCATTATGAGAAAAACTAGGTTAAAGTTCTGAAAGATTAATTTGGAAATAATTAAAACAAGTTTAAGAATGTCTAATGTTAATTAACTAAATTATAAACAACAAGTCGATTCACTTATGAAGTATGTCGACTTAACAAATAAAATTAACTTACCGGGTGAAATAGTAAGGTTAAATAAATTGAGCCACACAAAAAAAAAAAAATCAACTTTCAAAGAAGATAAACTAAAGTTAACATTCTAATGGAAGAAAATTTGAAAATCTAACAATCAAAATTTTGATTAAGTCATCATATACTAACTTTATGTCAACCTGCACACTTTAGAATTAGACAATCAGTGAACTTGTATGACTTCAAATCAACCTAGTAAAATTACAAGTCAACTTGCCACATCTACACTTAGTAGTATTTATAAAAAGTTGAAATTTAAATTAACTCATTAAGTTATTAAGTTGACCTAACATGTGAGTAAGTCGACCTGTATATAATTGACTCAAGAAAATTTAAAAGAAAGCTAAAGTATAAATCAACCTAGATATAAGATAAGTCAACTTGATGAGAACATGACTTAACTTGATAAGAGCATAAGTCAACTTGATGATAGTACAAGTCAATTTGATAATGACACAAGTCAACTCGATGAGAATGCAAATCAACCTACTCAGTTCGTTTGATAAAAAAAGTTGACCTTATAAGCAAAGGTATCAACCAGCCTAAATTTAAGTCTACCCATGGAATAGTTCAAGTTGACCTATAGATGAAAAACTTAAGAACTATTGAAACTAGACAACCTGAAGAGCAATAACAAGTTAACCTCAAGCAAGTTCAAGTCGACATAAAAAAGAAATGAGTCGTTTTGAAATATAAAGATATCGAAATAGAAAAGTTGATAAGATATCTACACAATGAGATTTTCAAGTTTGTTCAACGTGAGTGGCAAACAAGTCAACCTATATAAACTCAAAGTCAACCTACATAAATTCAAAGTTTTGGAAGATATATTAGCCTAACCTATGCAAGACTAAAGAAGCCAACATACGAAGGTAATGAATCAACCTACATGTATGCAAGACAATGAAAGGTTTAAGTGTCATTAAACACAAGTCACCATGATACAAACACGAGTTGACCTACACTAACCTAAATTTTATAGAATATCAGTACAAGTCAACCTGGACATAATGGAAGTCGATTTACATGAATGCATAATAGTGAAAGGATTAAGCACAAGTCAGCCAGATACAAATGTTGATTTTGATTTTTGTAGTGAGATGGAACTCAAAATATTGTGTAAAAGTTTGATTGTTTGTGAGAAAGTTTGGATGGGCAATGGTAAGCCAATTTGAAGGAGGCTCAAAGAAGGTTTAAAATGGTTAAAGAACAACAAAAGAAGACGATTTTGGTAAGAGAATTATTTCAATGTATTGCTTTGATAATTATCATAGTTATATGACAGAATATTCAGACAATGCTTAAACAATATAACAAGTGATTGAGACACTTTTACCTTTAAATTTGTATAAGGGGACTAAGATCCAAAATTACATTTCTTCATCCCTTAGTGCCCTATTTATTAAAGAATAGAGAAGTCTAAAATGAGAGGAGAGAATATGAGAGAGAAGAAAGAGCCATTGGGGGGACAAAGATGACATACTTCTATCCGCATTGCACTGCACAATAGCCAGATTTTCTGGCTAAGTGTAGTCCAATGGCTAGTTCTTAGAACTAGCCATTTGAGCCTTTTTAAGGTTTTTTTTTTTCATCCTTTTTTCAGCTAAAACATGCCAAATAATTTGGCCATTAAGACTACCTTGGATCGGACCATTTGCTTGGACAAAATGGGATTGAACCTTAGACCAAATTGGGCTAAGATCTTGAGCACAATAGGCTTGTCTTCTAGGTTTCATTTGGGCCTCCTGTGCAGTCCATTATGGCTTGGTTTAGGGGCTTCTTTTCGCACTCTTGAAGTCACATTTAAGTGGGCCAAAGATGGGCTTCATCAGGTTGGTTGAATGGTTATGGGTCTGGCCACATTGGGCCAGGCCAATAAGCAAAATTCTAAGCTATTTTCCTAAGCAGTTTATCTCATTTTCTTTGGGCAGCCTGCTTAGTTACTTTGAGCACTTTCTTCTTTTCTTTTTCTTAGACTTTGTTTGATGCACCTTCGTGTCTTAAATGTTGTCCAAGATGAGGCAATCTAGAGTCTCAAACTTTATGGGCATCCATACACATTCCTTGAGTAGAAGGTCTTCACTTTCAACACTCCCCCTCAAGTCCAGTGGATGGATCTCTAGGAAGACTTAACTTGTAGAAGTTGTGTCAGATGATTAAGTCTCCTTAAACTTTTTCTTCTTTTTGCTTTTTTTCTTGGATTTGGCTTTTACCTTCCCCTTATGTTGTTGCCTGAGAAGAGCTAGGTTGGCCATGCTCTCTTATGCTCTCCCTTTCTCCATATTTTCTGGAGTTTCTTTAGGTAGATTCAGTAGTATTTTTTCATCAAATTCTGCGAAATAAAGATTATTTTTGGCAAATATCATATCTTTTAACGTATATGTCTCATTAGTCTTAGGATCATAACATATATATCCAAACTGGTTTGATCTATATCCTAAGAACATACATCGCTTCCCATTTACATAGCATACATATCTAAAATTTTTAAAGTGAGATATACTAGGTTTGCTATTTTAATGATTTCCAAAGGAGATTTTCCTTAGAGTTCAATGTTGGGAATGTGATTATAACAATGTGTAGCAGTACCTATTGCATTGTACCAATAGTCTTGAGTCAAATTTGCATTAGACAAAAGTGTTTGTGCAAGTCTGGAAATATGATAGCCTTTTTCCATTTCATTTGGTGCACATTTTTCTTGACTCAAGTTTTTAAAGTTTATGCCATTTTCTTTTAAATAATCCTTAAGATTTGGGATAATATTTACTCCTCTATCATTTACCCTAAATTCTTTATTTGATGCATTATATTCTTCAGTAATAAGAAAATAGAATTTCTTGAATGCATTGAGTGATTGTGCCTTATCCTTAAGCACATAAACCCATGTATTTCTAGTGTCAAGATTAACAAGTGTTGTGAAATGTTTGTATCCATACTTAAATATGTGAGAAGGTGTCCAAATATGGCAATGCACTATATTGAAAGCATTCAAGTTTAGGTTTATGCGAGTACCTTGATTTGGATGCTTGCTTGTTGATGTGTCCAGCCTTTTGTTGAGAGGCATGTATTGGGAAGATTCTCCCTTTAACTTGATTCCATTTGGCTTGAGATTTGGATGCAGATTCTAGCATTTTTTCATGGTATAGTCTACCCTTTTGTAATGAGGACATATGTTCTTTGCATGTTGCTCCTCTATTGTGTTTGTTTTGAAGTCATTTCCTTCCTTCTGAGGTCGGCTTTCTTTCTTAAGCATTCTGGACATTTCGGCTTGCTGGACTATCTCTCTAACCTCCTTATAGGATTATAAAGTTGTTATACTGAGGATGTCTTGACGCACCTTTTTCCATTGCTCATTGTAATTGGATGCTTCAAAAAGCTCATTCAAGATGAAGCTCAATGAATCAAATAGGTTCAGCAGCCTTCAAACAAGATCAACCCATTTAGTGTAATTTTCAGAGTTCATTAGAGGAATAGCAATCTGCTCTGATACCATCTTGATTTTTGTAGTGAGATGGAACTTCAAATATTGTACAAAAGCTTGATGACCAATGGTGAGCCAATTTGAACGAGACTCAAAGAAGGTTTAACGTGGTTGAAAAACAGCAAAAGAAGACGATTTTGATCAGAGAATTATCCTAATGTATTGCTTTGATGCTTATCAAAGTTACATGACAAAGAATACTGAAACAATGTTCAGAGAATACAACAATTAGCTCTAAATTTGTACAAGGCGAGTAAGCTTCAGAGGAAGAGAGGAGACTAAAATGAGAGGAGAGAATGTGGTAGACAAGAAAGAGCTGTTAGGGAACAACGGGGATAGAAATCTATCCCTAATGCACTGTATAATAGCTAAATTTTTTGACTGTGTGTAGTTTAATGTCTAGTTCTTTAGAACTAGCCATTTAAGCCCTTTTAAGGGTTTTTTTTCATCCTTATTTTAGCTAAAATATACTCTATAATTTGGACTTTAAGACTGCCTTGGACCGGGCCATTTGTTGGGACAAAATGGGCTTCAATCGTGGACCAAATTGGGCTAAAATCTTGAGCACATTCTAGATAGCTTGATGGGCCTGTCTTATGAGCTTCATTTGGGCCTTCTGTATAGTCCATCTTAACTTGGTTTAGGGCTTCTTTTCATACTCTTGAGGACACCTTTAAGTGGGCCAAAGATGGGCTTCATCAGGTAGGCCAAATGGTTATGAGCTGGCTATATTGGGCCAGGCTAGTGAGCAAAATCCTGAGCTATTTTCCTGAGTAATTTGTCCCGTTATCCTTGAGAAGCCTGCTTGGTTACTTTGAGTCCTTTCTTCTTTTCTTTTTCTTGGACTTTGATTGATGTACCTTTGGGCCAAAGATGAGCTACAATGACTTCACTGCACTTTCAAATTTGAAGCTTACAACTTAAATAAAACAAACAATCTTACAATTGGATGAACATTGGTGAACACTAAGTGTATGTCTTTGCTTGTATCAATTGATATTGTATTCATATGACTTATATGATTATTTGAGAATGAATTTAATTGAACAACTATTGTGTATTTATTTTTTAAAAGGTTTTGTTGTCAGCAAAAAGGGGGAGAATATTGAAGAAATTATTGTCTTCTTAGTTTTGATGATAACAAAATCTCTCATGTGGTTCTAATTAATTTATTTAGTGTGTAGAATTTTTTATTCAATTGAAAAATAATAAAACCAGTCATAGAATCGATCATAGAAGCAAGACTTATTTGGTCATAGAAATACGATTTTATATCGGTTGAAAATCCAGCCAACAAGATAAGTGTAGGTTGGGTACTACATTTAACCTATAATTGATCCTAGATGTACACAAAAATGCCCCAACATGAGAATACTGCATATTCCACCACTTAGAAATTTTCTAAGTATAAAATAGTGATTATTTGACCATATTTGGACGTTCATATCTTCTTATATGCTGAAATATTTTCAATACTGAAAATTGTGTTTCAAAGAGGATATATTGAATTTCAAATTCAAGTAATTACAGTACATTTATCTTATTGGAATGGTGGAGAAAATTCAGCCAGAAGTTGTTTGGTAACTCATTTTACATAGTAGAAATTTTGGATAGAATATGATTTTCAGTGGATATTTGAATCTCGATAACAGGAACTTATGAGTTTATTTATTCAACATTATGTTACTACGGTTGGATAATAAATATATGTTGTTATAACACAATTTCATCGAGATTTTGATGGAGAAATCAATTGGCAAAGTTAGCTAATTGTTCTGAAAAATTCAAAATATAAGGCTGATTTCCTGAAACTGTTTTCAAATTTTTTGGAAAAACAATCATCTAGATATAAAACAACTTTTGATTATCTTATAGGGAAATTTAAATTTCAGAAGAAAAATATTTACTGTTGGTAAATATCATTATTCAAGGAGAATTTGAAGCCTATTTTTCAGAATGGTTAAAGGAGTTATTGTTGGTAACTCTACGAATTTTTACTGTAGTTAATTGAGTCTCTTTGCCATCAAATACAGCAGCTATCAGCAAGTTTTTTGAAGTGAGAAAGAATAAAGAACGTCAGTGGGTGAATGAGTATCATTTTTTTGAGACTTCATACACCAAAAAGAAAAACTCAAAAAGAACTTCTGCAATCCTGAGAAGCCTGTCGTCACATTTTCTCATGTTACATTTACTGTAAACTTTTGATTGTTTTTTTATGTGATTTGTCTTCCATTGTTGGACAAATGATTTTACATGGTTTGAAGATCAGAAGTCAACGAGTGGAGTGTATGTTGTATATTCGACTACAGTGGAAACTAATAGATTGCTAGATCCCGACTTGTTGGCTGGAAGAGTAGACGTAGGCACAAAGCTGAATCACTATAAACAGATTTTTTCTTCTATTCTTACTTTATTTTCTATTGCATGAGTATCATTGATCATAGAATTAATATTAATCTAAATGGAGTTAGATTAGAATTTTAAAAAACCAATTGAAGATAACAAATTCAACCCCCCCTTCTTGGTTGTCACAGGGACCAACAATCTGATGGTTTCTTTGTCGATTTAGGTTCAGCTTTTTTTATTCGCCTCTTACTGACACACTGTCTTCTCTCTTCATCTTACCCTCTCCCTGTCTCTCAGCTTCGTCTCTATACAAATCGACGAAGGCTTTTCTCTCTTCGGCTCATCTCTTAGGTTTGTCTTCTCTACCTCATCTTCTGTATTGTTTTGGATGGAAATGTAAATCAATCCAATTGGTCTGATCAGATGTTTGTGGTAAATAAGGTAAGTGTATGAATAACGCATGAAATATGTTCGACAGTATACCTCTGAGAGTAACGTCATTTGTTCTTAAAAGATTTTTGAAAACATATACTTTTAAAACATTGTTAAATAATTTAACCCATAAATACTTTTAAAATTGCATCAACAAATTTTGACATTGGTATTTTTCCTTGTACATTATGCTCACTTCTGGCAAGAGCAGCTCAACAAGCTTTTCCACATTTATTCCTTGGGAAAACTTAAGGTAATATCTTTAGTTTATGCTAATCCCTTTCAGTGACTTGATTAATGATACTGTTTACTTCTAATTCCCTTTTTGTGATGTTCTACACAAGTGAATCCTACAGCATTTTATGTGTGTTAATTTTTAGTTAATTATTCTCTACGTTGAAGTAGGTTAACTTTTTGTCTTCCTAAATATGGGAGGCTAGGTGTAAAAATTATAAAGAGAAAGAACTTGAACCGACTCCCTGTCCATATATTGGGTTAAACTGACTCCCTGTCCTTGTTGACCCAACAAAGGCTTCTTACCCTAGACAAGGGGAGATAAGTGAAAAGATTCCAAAATACTATTGAAAAGAGAAAGATCCACCACTTCCCTTTCATTCAGATTCTGAAGAAGTAAAGACTTCATGAGTTCCCATCAAGGGTATAAAACAACAAAGACGTAATTTGATACAAGACCAAAAAAAGCAAAAAATGGTACTATAATCCAGCCAAAGATCTTGCCACAAGTAAATGAGTACAATTACATGCTTTAAATGGGGCTAAGAAAATAAGATAGTATATTCGGGGTATAAACTCCTGAGGACTAGCATGGCTACAGCCTTTATTCCTAGCTAAGCATCCCTTCACTTCTTGTGACAGCCAAGCTTATTGTTTACACTGTATGCCGAAGAAAGTAACTACAGAAAATTACTCCCAACTATTTACCATTAAGTGAAATGTTATTAGTTGCTAAATAGCTGAATCTGGAACACCCCTGAGACTTAAGCCTAGAAACAATTTCCCAATCTTATATCACTAATAGGTCGTTTCTGCATACTTACTCCAAATTACATAAATTTTTTCACCAAATTCTCATGCATACACCTGTCCCGCATAGAAAAGGCAACATTACCAGAAACTTCCTCCTGTTTCTCCAACCCTTCTTTGAGTACCCATGTGAAAACCTTTCCCTCTGAAGAGTTAAGAAAATTAACCTTTCAGACTGATACATTTTACCTTCTTAATCAGCCAATTATCACACCTTGCAAGATCCCCAAAAAAGAATTACAGAAAGTCTCAACTAGCGGCCATGAAGACATCATGTACGTCCTTCCAAACTGCAACAAAACAAAACTCAACTACTGTCTTCAGTTGATCACCCACACGTACAGTACTATGCCAGCACATACTACCCTCTGCAAAAGGGCCTTTCTATACCATAAATCTCTACAATGACTTACCTGGTGAAAGCTTGTTAACAAAACATCACCTAAAGATCTAGGGCTCTAAACTCCACAGCCAGATTGACATTTTGCTAACTCCCATTTTACCAGGTGAAACTCATTCTTGTGCAAGTATTGTAATGATGTGAAAAGCTCTAAGAGTAGATGGGAGGATGTTTGAGACTCACAATGTTTTTATTTATAAAATCCTGCTTTAATTCATTACAAGGGCTTAGACAGTGTAATTATTTATCACCTTGGTGATAGACAATCTTTTTATTGGTTTGGACAATTTTCACAATGTTCACAATTTCAATCTGAAGATCACTATCCTTTTCCCAAGTATATCACCGGAAATCAGTGTCCTAGATGACATTTAATATGGTCTCTCATTGAGGACCATGTCTGTAGCACCGAGAAACAGAAAATTAACTGACTAAAGGTGGAAAAGCATGTTACATTATTATATAAGTGGTTATATGTCAATTTTTGCAGCCAGTCCATATTCGATCAAGTGGCGGCCT
The DNA here is from genome assembly GCA_033439265.1 of Dillenia suffruticosa. NCBI lineage: Eukaryota > Viridiplantae > Streptophyta > Magnoliopsida > Dilleniales > Dilleniaceae > Dillenia > Dillenia suffruticosa. Next base: position 18,969,837 of record JAVTVX010000009.1, on the reverse strand, counting down.
CAATGTTGTATTCATATGTCAATTTTTCACTTTGATTTGCCCGTATGGGAAGATCTAATGTTGTATTACTTTAATGTTGTATTCATATTTGATAAAGTGGTCAGACCCAAAGATGTTAATGTTGATATCATTGTTATCTCAATTACTTGGTTGCTATGAGTCCAGGAGCTTTCCCAATCAGGACTGAAATGATGCCTTGAGTTAATTTTTTATGTGTTTTTTATTTATTTTTATTTTCATTTTTTAGCCGGGGTGGGAGAGGGATTAAATTATAAGGTTCTTAATTTTGCTTAGGAAATTTTAAAAGGGGTCTAGGTCTACAATCTTGTAGAACCAAGTGTTAAATTGAACCGTTTCCCTCTTTTCCCAAGACACAGAATCACAAGGAAAAAATTTTAGCATGTTAGTCATGAGTCAAACATGCTACCTACCATAGTAAAAGGGACTGGGGTCTCATCCTGTTCTGGTATTTCCACGTTTCTGTTTTTCCAGTCTATGGTTTTCCATTTTTTCTTTCCATTCACCCGTATTTTTTTTTTAAGCATTTCTTTACTTGCATACAAATTGTGTTAAGATTTTTGTAATGCTGAAATGTGCAAAATATTTTGGTGTTGATGTAGGTCCCTTTCTGTTAGCAGCCTCTGAGTTTTGATTACTCACAGACCCATTAAAATGATTTGCTTAGGTGAGCAGATGTTGGATTACTCACCTTTCTTTGTTGGTTGCTTTATTGTGAAAGACTCTATATTTTGCATCAGTTTTAGCTTCTTGTTTCCATTTTTGGGTCATATAGTAGTTCACTAGGGGTTGGAGGACATTAGTTCTAAAGACCTGAACTTAAGAAATCCAAATTTAATTAACATACATATAGTGGGTAAGCTAAAAATAAAAAATAAAAAAGGTAAGATGTGGTTGCCACTTTTCATGCGTTCTCGAGTTGGTGTCAACCGAATGAGAGAGAATGAAAGGCAAGATTGGTGGATTCTTCATGCACCACACTTCCATAACTTTTCTTTATTTGGACTCTCTATTATTGCACCCATCCACCACATTTTGCTATTATACCGCCACCCAAATCCCGAAACAACATTAGCAAAACACAGTGAAGTGGGCAAAAAAGAAAAAGATAATAAGGTTAGAATTGAGCCATGACCTCCATCATATATTTTGTTGTTTTTGTCTGCGAAAAGCTACTCATGTGGATGGCTATGATTGCTCTATTTATGTTGTCTAGATGAATGAGACTATTTCCATTAGTATTTTCTAAGAGAAAAAGAAAGGAAAAGGGCATGCCACCGATGCATGAAAAAGAAATGAAATAGGAAACATAGAGAGAAAGAGTGATTAGAGTGATAAGAACTAATGTCAATATTTTGTCCTATTTTATCATATTGGTTCATTGCTTTAATTATGACAGATTTGTATCCGCATTTTTCTGCAACTTGTATATTGTGTGCAACTAACAATATGGAAGTCTAACTTTTTGTGCCAAGTGTGCCAAAAAATGTAAGAATATTCATTTGCTGCTGCTATCATTTCTTGTTGCCCTTCCCTGGATGTTGTGAGTTCTTCTGTCATACCGTTATTCTGTTTAACATCGCAATGTATGAGTCCTCTGATGATCTAACTGATAGTCATATTGCATCTTTGAATTGATCCTTTAAATGAATTACAATCATTGTGCAAATAGAATATTATAGATAAAATATTTGGCATTGGAAGCATTACTTTTGACTAATATATGAATAATGTGGCTATTGAATTTAAATTTAACTTCATATCTATTATTATAATATGTTGCATGAAAGAGGGGACATAAAAAAGGAGATCTACAAGTAAGAGAGAAATGTCAAATTTAATTTATTTGATTATATGATTATTATTATTCAATTAATCATATCACGTCATCATCATTTGTTATACATTTGAAAAGAATTTTATTACATACAAGTCTTTTGCCTCTTCTTAAATCTTTTGTTTTTTTTAATTTGTAGAGAGAGATGATGCAAAGCGATAGAGTGTGAATGTATAATAAGAATTTACCTGACCGTCAAGGATTGACCGATGAGTTTCGTATTGGGTTGGAACAATTTTTGGATTTCACTAGTAGTAAAGTTGAGTTCATAGATGGAAATAAGTTAAGGTGTTCTTGCAAGAAATATAGTAATGGTAAGTTTCATGTGTATGATAAAGTTAGAGAATATCTTTGTAAATTTGGTTTTACTCCGAATTACTATAATTGGATTTGTCATGGTGAACCGTTTACATCTGAGGAAGAATATGGAAGAAGTAGACAATTTTCGAATAGATGAGAATATAATTATAAACATTTAAACCCATTTTTTAGAATGGTAATTGATGCAACTGGTGATAATTTTGTTTTACAATCGAACTATGCAAGTAATAGTTCTGCTCCAATATTTGAATAAGTGTATACTAGTTATGCAGAACCATTGCAGGAGGTAAAAGTAATAGGTGTTGATGCGAATGCAAATAATGAAACTTTTTTGTCTAATCAATTTGGAGAAGCATTGAAAGCTTTAGATGAACATTTGTGGGGAGGTTGTGATAGTCACACTAAGTGATCAGTGACGGCAAAACTGTTAAATATCAAGACAGAATATAATGTGTCTGAGGAATACTTCAATGATTTTGTTCAAGTAATTCGAGAAATATTGCCTCGTGATCACATCTTGCCAAGTGATCCTTACGATATGAAAAAGTTAGTGAAAGACTTGGATCTCCCTGTGGTAAGAATTGATGTATGTAGTTAGGGTTGTATGTTGTACTGGAGGGATGATGAAAATGTAGAATTTTGTAAATTTTGTAATCAATGTAGGTAAAAGAGTAGTAGGAGGATGGGTCATAACAAGTGGAAACCATACAAGCAAATGTTATATTTGCCCTTAACCCCCTGATTGCAAAGGCTTTATGCATCTAAGGCCACTGCTAAACACATGACGCAGCATGCAAACCATCAAATAGAAGAGGGTCTAATGTGTCATCCTTCAGATGTAGAGGCAGGGAAACATTTTGATAGAATATATCCTGAGTTTGCAAAAGAGCCTTGAAGCTTTAGATTGAGTCTTTGTGCTGATGGTTTTACTCCATTTGGCAAATCGGGAAAAAGTTATTCATATTGGTTAGTTATCTTAACTCCATACAATTTTTCCCCTAGTATGTGTATGAAAACACCATATATGTTTCTAACGTTGATCGTGCCTGGCCCACAAAATCCAAAAAATTTAATAGATATTTATATGCAGCCACTGATTTCAGAGTTAAAACAACTATGGGATGAAGGTGTTCGTATATATGATATTCATTCTGATCAGAGCTTTCTAATGAAAGCTGCGGACGATAAATGATTTTCCAGCTTATGGCATGTTATCTAGATGGAGTACAGCTGGGATTTTAGGATGTCCGATATGTATGAAGAAATCAAAATCATTCAGATTAAAAAATGGTAAGAAGGCGAGCTATTTTGATTGTCATAGACAATTTTTACCACTAAATCATTCATTCAGAAGAAATAAAGTTGAGTTCATAAAAAATATGGTTGAAAAATCACCTCCACCCTTAAGATTGACTGGTGATCAAATTTGGAAACGAATGCATAACTTTCCATCTGCTATTGAAGACCCTCATGGTACGACTGTTGGATATGGAAGTATACATAAATGGATGAATATATTTTGGGATTTACCATATTAGAAAATCTATCTTTTTCGTCATAATCTCGATATGATGCATGTTGAAAAGAATGTTTTTGATAATGTTATAAATACTATCATAGATATTTCTGGAAAAACAAAAGATAACTTGAATGTAAGAAAAGATATCAGACTTGTTTGTAATCGGTCTGCACTAGATTTGGATATAAGTAGTAAGAGGCCAAAGCCTACTTTATACATTGAACAAGGATCAGAGACGGATTGTTTGTGAGTGATTGAAATTGGTGTAGTTTCCTGATGGATATGCTTCAAACCTTGGGAGATGTATCGATATAAAGGAATACAAGTTGACAGGTTTGAAGAGTCATGCGTTTAAAGAACTTTTACCAAATTTTATATGGGGTGCCATTACAGAGTTGAGTATTTTTTTCCATGACATTTGCTCAACAGTGTTGAACGTATCACACATGGAGAAACTAGAGAGAAATATTCCAATTATTCTTTGCAACTTAGAAAAGATATTTTTTCCATCGTTTTTTGATTCAATGGAACACCTCTTAGTTCACTTGCCTTATAAGGCCAAAATTATAGGTTCCGTCCAATTTCGTTGGATGTAGCCATTTGAGAAGTGAAATATTTATCTCAATTGTTTCAAAATTATACTTCTTTATAGATTTCCTTTAATAATCTTCTTTTTTTTATTACGATTAGATTTTTATATCATTTGAAGAAAAAAGTGAAGAATAAGATATAGGTCGAAATCCCTATTGTTAATGCATATATTGTGGAGGAAGTGACAACGTTTGTATCGTACTATTTTAAACCTCACGTATAGTGCAAGAAGTGAAGAGCAGGAAGAAATGATGAGAGTCCTAGCGATCCCAATTTTTCATCATTTTCTATTTTCAACTATCTTGGTCAACCTAATGGGACATGTAAGAGAAGATATTTAACTGGTCAAGAATTGCTAGCAGCTCATACATATATTTTATTGAATTGTCCATAAGTGGGACCATATTTCGAGAAGTATACAGTTGCAAACATATGTATTTTGTTTGGGTCAAAAATTTATGTAATATATAAGTGGTATTTTATGATAGGATTTTTCAAAACTCATTTTTGGAACTACCTAACAAGGCGTTTGATCGTCTGTGTGATGAGTAATTTACAATATGGTTCAAAACATATGTAAGTTACATATTTACGAAATTTCCATCATATTTTGTTTTTATAATCATTACTTAACAACAATAGTTTGGTCACTTTCCTTTAGATTCATGCCAATGATGATCAAGTTGAACAATGATTGTTACATCATCTATCATGGGGTCCAAATTCATTTATATGAACTTGGACAGTATATTTTATAAATGGGTTTACTTTTCACACTCAAGAATATGAAATTGGAAAAGCCACAATGAATAGTGGGATATGTGTTCGATCATCCAATGATGGAAGTATAAAAGATAATTTTTATAGTTTATTGGATGAATTCATAGAGATAGAGTATCCTGGAGCAGAATTACGAGTGGTATTATTTAAGTGCAATTGGTTTGATCCCATCAAAGGGATGAAGGTGCATCCAAAGTATAATTTGGTTAAAATAAATCATAAGAAAAAGTATAGGAAATATGAACCATTTGTATTGACACAACAAGGAATTCAAATATTTTATACATCATATTCTAGTTTGAAACGTGACAAAACTGATTGGTGGACTGTATGCAAAACAAAAGCATGGAAAAAAATCGAAAAGCACTAGGTTGATATAGCATATCAACAAAAAGAAGTTACTAACACGATTCAAACGGAGGAATATGACATTCCAACTTTACGAGATCCATGTGGAGCAATTATAGATGTGGATCCAAATGAAATCTGTAGGGATGACGATGAAGAATCAAATTTTCATACAGATAATGAGGATGAAGATGAAGATGAGAATCAGGATGAAGATGGAGATGGAGACGAATGTGAAAGTGGAGATGATAATGAAGATTTTGATTTTCGATACTGGGTAAATTTAGTTTTGTACACACATAGATATGCTCAATGTAATACATTTGCGTTTATTAAACATTTATCCGATTTCATTTTGCTTCCTTATGATACAATTGTTTTTATTATACATCATTTCTTTATTTATCTATACACATGCTTATGCTTTTACCATTCACTAAATTTGTATTTCTCTAACTTTAAACCATGTTGTCATCCCAAACCTAATACTTTGCTTTCTTTTTGTTTGTAGATAATTCGGGTTAGGTAGTTAGACTATTGGTGATATTTTGTCGGCTACAAAAGTTTGAATATGGTAAGTTCTTCATACCCTTTCTTATGTTTTGTTAAAACATGCAATTATTGTTTTCGTCATTTGTCTAACATTTATGCTTGTCAGTATAAATATGGAGGATACGTTTAAACTTCACAAGGAAGATCAAACACTTCCCCTTCTCTTTCCCCTTCGCCGTCCCCTTCCCCCTATCCTTCTGCTTCAGCCCCATCATCTTCAGTTGCACTTTCAATACAACAATCAAATGATGTAGGGGATACAAGTATAGACAATAGACGAAACATCATATCCGTTTGTGAAGACTTATTTAATTTTAAAATTCCACTTAATTTGATTATTTTATTTATGTATATGGTTATTTAAATTATCTTATTTATTTATCATTGTTCATTTGTAAATTATTCATATCTAGATTCTCAGATCCAGTATATGTGGTACGTATGATAAATAAAATTGTTAATAACCACTGGGAAGGAATATCGATGAATTACACAAGCACGGAGAATGAAACAAAGGATTTATGGTGGAGAGAATTTAAGGTAAATTTTTTCTTTCAATTGATACATCAATTAAAGTTCTTGTCTTAATAAAGATAATTGTTTTTTAGTTTATTGCAGCAGAGATTTAGTTGGATTGAATCAGAAGAGACTGGGATAAGAAGAAATTTCAAAAAGAAAGCTGGTGATCACATTCAAAATATGATCAACAAAGCCAAAACAAATCGGACGAAACCGAATTGCATGACAGAGGAAAATTGGGTAAGAATGTTGGTAATTTGGGAGTTCGACGACAGCAAAAAAAGAAGTGAGCAGAATGAAAGGAACGGATCTTGTAATTTCGGCCAAGCGTCTACCACTTACGCGGGGAGGTCAATCAATGTCGATGAATATAGAAAGAGATTGGTAACTATTGCAAACACTTATATTTTTATTTAATTAATTTAATTCTTTTTTTACTATTTCACTATTCGTAATTATGAATGATTTTTTTTAATTTTTTATAGGCCATGAAAAGGGGATCTGAACCATCATACATCGACACTTTTGAGTGACATTTCAAAAGAAGGACAACACTTGGAGTGAGGAAAGAGTAAAAGTAATATCAATATGTAATTGATCAATTTTGACAATTAAAATTATAATTCCATGACTTGATGTGCTTACACTGACTACGCTGGCCTAGATTTCTCCTTCTCTTGCACGTTATCTTTCCGGTAAATATACTCTACATGCATCTATTTTTCCCTCTCTTTTTTAATATGATATGATATAATCTAAATGGGTCTTCCCTTCCCCAAGCATACATTATAATTTTGAATTTTGTATAGGTAAAATATGTATTGCTGACATATGTTTAGTAAAAAATGCTATTGACATGTACTTATGATAGTTTAATGTGGACATATGTTTGACATGCACATACAGTGCAATGTGGACATATTATTTTTGTCCCCAAATGCCTAGCTCGATTATACCAAAGCAAGGGAATTGTGTCCCACCCCCACACAGAATCAACCCTTTTACTAAACATAATTTTGACAAATTTAAGGACAAATAAAACTAAAACTATAAACAACCCACCCAACTCCCTTTCACTAAACTAAAACTAACAGAAAAACCCCACCAAGTGACACTTATCAAGACTCCCTTTCCCCCCAACACCATGATACTTCCAAGATTGTTTATATTATACTTGGGACACTTGCATATAAAAAATATACGAGGCTATATATCCGCTTCTTTGTTAGCCTATAGAGGAAAGTAAACAAGAGGAAAGAACCAAAAATATACGAGGACGAGAAGCTATGAAAAACATTCCTTCTTTCCCAGTAAGCTTGTGTAAAGAAACTACAAAAGATCCTGGAGGTACATGACCTAACATCTACAACATTGCCAACAGTGGGCATGCTAATGTTCCCCATTCAAGGAAATCATTGGTCTGCTATCCAGTCCAGCATCCACGAAATACAATGCGAAGAATTCTTGGAGAAAAATGTAAAAGCACCAAGGTGTTAGCATGTAGCTAGAAAACTCCATTACAGAATACACAACATTTCAGCAACACTCAAATAGAAGGGCTTAACTCACCTAACCAGGCTATTTGTGAAGCACATATGAAACATCACGCTGAGATTAGCAAGAAGGATCATTTTTCCTCGTGCTTACATGATATTGTCTAAGCAGGGCAAGATTTAAGTGCAAAGAGCCTTACGGCCATAATTCAAGAAGAAGGCAAGGAAGCTAAGAACAACTTAGAATTAGCAAAATCATTGACAAATATTATAAAGTGATTTAAAATTTGAAATATTTTATAAGTGTGAAATATATACATGTACAAGGAATCTCAGTGTAGTTTCACATATGTGCATTTCCTGGCTTGTATTTAACTGCTCTCCAAATGAATTCTAGCTACATAGTGCTTGAAGAGGGATTAGCTTTAGAAGAACATTCATAGGAAAATAATAACAATAATAATAAAAATAACTACCAAGCCTCTTCAGATATAACTGCATGAGTATGCATAATTCAATTACATTATACATATGTAATATATATATATATGAACAGACAATCTTTACCTGCCTACTATGAACAATCCAACATGTGGCCACCAGATGATGTAAATGGTGTGAATCTATCAAAATTTAAGATGTTTGCACATGCATTGCAATATACAATATTACATGATAGATACATCCTGTGCATGCATTGTCCGAGAGCATAATGGACTTGTTACTCTGGCAACAAGACTGCAAAATGATAACTACAGTCTCTTGGTTTCATTCTCTCTAACCATATATATATATATATATATATATTGTTTATATTATACTTGGGACACTTAATGGAATGCAATATGCTTCACGCCCACAAAAACCTTGTTTTGACGTGTTTGACTTTTGAGTTCTCTTTCACTTGGTATAGCAGCTCTGCTGCCTATAACCATAACCTTTTGAATCACTTTGTGAGAGGTTCTTTTTAGACAGATGCAATTGTTGAATTATTAAAGAGGAATTCTCATTTAGAAATAATGCAATAAGACAACTTGTAATTGTTTTATCATACATAATCAATTAGTTGAATTCATGACCTTGTAATTGTTCATTCTTACTGTTTTACTGTACTTTTATTTTGATTTCCGTCATAATAATGCAAAAAAAATATAATGAACTTCTGTTGACTAATTCGAGTAGTGCTGATTATGACGGCTCATCTAAGCCATCCGTTGATCGTTGATAGTATGGCTTTGTGGTTAGAAGCATCTGGGGGATAAAAAGGGGAAGAATACTTGGGATGGGATCGTTGAGCAGAATGTACACACCAGGCCCATCTTTGTCCACCGCGATCGCTTCAAGAAAAAAAATACAACTAGATAAAGAAGTACATAACCTCAAAGCGCAATTTGCAATGAAAGATGAAGAAATCAAAGTGCAACTTGCAAAGAAAGACGAAGAAATCAAAGAAATCCGACAATCGCTTGAGATAACGCAACGACTTATTTTATAGCATTTCAAATTGAATGCAAGTCAGTTTCTTCCCTGACAGAGTCAAGTTCCCCCTTCTGTGCCTCCAACTGATAACCCCGATAATGATGACCAGGATAATGACTTATGGTTGTTCGTTGGATTTTATTATTGGATATTAGACAATATTAATGTTATTATTACTATTTTCTTGAATATTAGATATTTGACTATATTTTTATTTATTTCATTTTATTCTTATTAACATTTTGTTACATGTACAAAAATTTATGAACATTGTTTATTGATTAGATCCCTATCGGATATTATTGACATTTTGGAATTCGATATATATGTTGTTTGAATTGAATAATTTTTAGATTTTTTGTATGGATGTCGATGGTTTATTGGTTGAATTGGATATTTATGACTTATTGGTTAGATTCTAAATAATATTGGATTTGATGGATATTGATGGTTTATTGATTTGATTAGATTATATATTATAAAAGATATTGATTATTATCAGGTTTATGTTTGTTGAACAGGGACAACATTTTTTTTAATAGGCCAAAATATGAAAAATAACAAAAAAAAATTTTCTTAAATTTTATGATCCGTCGCTAAATTTAGCAATAGATTTTTACGACGAAAAATTTTTTATCGCTAAATTGACGACGAATTTGCCACTTTCATTGTTAAATTTTTGCGACGCGTTATTAGCGACGAAAAAATTTTCGTCATGAAATCTATCGCTAAATCCGTCGTTAAAATGGTGTTTTTTATAGTGGAAGTGATCAGTTATCAAACCGTCTTATTGGGAATAATAAAACAATTCAAACATTGAAATTCTTATAGAAATTCAGATATATGAGATAGATGTGATAGATCTTAATCATCTATTTCCTTTTTTTTTTTCAATGAAAAACCTTATTAATTAAGACCCCACAATTAGATATTGTCGATATGATAAAAAAAAAATTTGGTAACGAAAGAAGGATTCTTCTTACAACTTACAAATGAATTTTTGAAAATTCATTTTTTATTTCGAGTTTCTAGAAAGCATTTTGTCAAAATAATAAATTAAATCAAAAAATATAAGGTATAAAAATAGAAAATCTATTCTCTTTTTTTTCAAAAAAAGGTCTTGGAAATTGTGTAATGCTTACTCTCAAACTCTGTGTTTACACACCAATGATAGTTTTTATTTCTCTTTTTATCTTTGGATTCCTATTTAATGATTTAGGGCGTAATCCTGGATGTTGAAGAATAAAAACCAAGAATTTTTACTTTTTCTTGCTTGATTTTCAAATTCTCTTAGAATTTTTTCTTTTAGGTATTCTACACGTTTAGCTATGAGAAATTAAAAAGATTCAAAATTTAAAAGAGAAATAAAGTATCAAGTTATCAACGAAAACGGAAAGAGAGGGATTCGTACTGTCGGTACAAATAACTCATACAATTTCGAACTGTCGGTACAAATAACTCATACAACAGATTAACAATTCGACGCTTTAATCCACTCAATCATCTCTCCTAATTGAAAAAAGATCATAAATATATTACTTTACACACAAAATACAAAGGAAGGATTAAAAATATATACTTTCTTTATATTTTACTTTAGTTATACTTTATATAAATATTTACATATATACAACTTTATATCAGTAATCTCAAAATCTGCGACTTCAACATAATCATAGAATATATCAATCTACATACGAATCAAAAAATTTGATGTGTTATGAGATCATGGTTGCTATATACCCTCTTTGGTCACAATTGCAACGTTGGACCGCAGCAATGATCCTTGGTCGCAGCTGCAACACATCAAAGCTCATTTATTTTGAAGTGTCGTGCCTCTTCAACCCCTGTGTTATACATCACTGACTTTAAAAAATTTTGGTGCAATTAAAATACATGAATAATATGCAATCATTTTTAGATATAAAAAATCCAAACCAAAATAAATTTCAAAAAGACATAAATCTAAAGGAATATCGAGATTTTCATATGTTGAAACTCTTTGTTTTATATATATTAGGTGATATTTTGATTAAATCACCTACTATAAGGGTATTTTCATCCACTCAAATTGTACACGAGCCATACACAATTCTTTTTTTTTTTTTTTTTTTAATAAAATCTCATCACAAACTGAAATAAATTTCAAAAAGAACGAAAAGGAGGGAAAGATCATTCCATCCCAAATAAAAAATAATTTTCATCCGGCATCGGTTTCGCGAATGTTGCCTAAACTTAAGAGGGAAGGAAGGAAATAGGCAAAATTAAGAGCATCAAAAACTATGTCTACATTTGATGTGTCATTGAACCTCGACTCACTCTACTTGCTAATCCATCTTAATTTAGACACTCCATATTTGGAGAGAGAACACACACACAGAGAGAGAGAGAGAGAGAGAGAGAGAGAGAAGAGGGTAACCAAATTTAGAACAGTTTTCAGTCATATATAACTATGCAGGTGATGCGTCCTATGATCTCCTTGGTACCGATATCTGTGGTTCGATTTCCTCCCATACCCATCGGTCTCAAAAACAAGAAAACAACAGCACTGATTTCATCAATCCCAGTATCAGAATTCCCCATTCAAAATTCACGGATTATAATGGAATCACCATCGTCCTCATCGTCCAAGACGATAATCCTCACGTCCGGGGCCAGTGGGCGCGTCAACGCTCTCTTCTCAATGTGGGCTTGGCGCAGCCTACTCTCCTTCCTTAACGCATTGGTCTTGCTCTTGCTCGTGCCTTTTCGGGGCTATAAATCGCGTCAGGTTTCGGTCAATTCACCGGACAAGGAGGCCGCGAAGCAGGAGATTAATGGTGGGAGGAAGGGAGGAGGAAGGCCGGTGGTTAGAGTTCCAGCGTCCATGGTGGCGCGTAGGACGGCTACAGACCAGGAAGTGGCGGCGCGTAGAGCGTTGGCCATTAGGAGAGTTTTTGGGGATGTGGATGAGAATGTGGCGAGGGAGTTTTGCCTGTTCGTTCCGCCTCGAGGCGGTACTCTTTTCACCCAATCCTGGTCTCCGGCCAATGGGAAAATCAGGTAATCCCTAATTATTCTATATTTATTTATTTATTTATTTATTGTTAGCAATGTCATTTCTTTCTTTAGGAGAATTGATGAATTTTAATCTAGATTGTGGGTACATTTTTGTCTAGAACCTTCATGGAAGGTGGACCCACTTTTTTAATGGGTTTGTCAGGTGGCTTAAAGCTGCTCAATTTAACTTTGAGGTTTCTGTTATGAACAAGTTTCTGACATTCACAATATTGTAAAATATACTTAAATACGTTGGATATATGGGAAATCATGGTATAATCGTATTAATCGAGGAGAAGATTTGGATAATAACATTAAAATATAATATAAATTATTTAAATATAGATAAAGATATAAAATAAGATAAAATAAAATGACATAAAAATATTTATATACCGATCTAATTGTGTAAAATAAAAACACAATATTATTGTCGTATAAAAAAAATCATCATATAATTAAATTTGATTTAAAAAGATGAATAAAAATTTAATTGTTATTATTATTGTTAATCTATCCATTATTATATTTAAAGTTTTAAGTGATGATCTTAAACATTTGATTAATGAATTTGGGAATGACATCAAGTTTTGGGCATTGTGGGGGTAACTCTGGGTGTTTTATAATAATATTAGGATTCTGTGTGAAAACCTATGACAACCCAGAACTAGTTTACAAAGTTAAATGTGATTTGGTTCCTCAAATTTAAATTCACCCACATCACCAACACTCCTAATCACCATCAGCATTAAGGATTAATTGAAACTGAATTTTCCTTTCTTCTTTTCTTTGTGAATATGCCTTTAACTTCTTCACTTGGCACTGTTTGCGTTTAAAAAGAGAACCAAATAAAGAGATGCTCATATTTTCTTGTTTAAATCGACTTTGAAAGATGCACATAAAAAGCTAACAAAAGATGTGATATTTAAACGGCTGCATTTCCAACAGCAATGGAGCATATTCTCAAACATCCATTTACTCTACCCCTCCTTGAAAACTATGTGTTGTCTCATTAGAAGGGCCGCCCCTCCAAGTGGTTTTCAGCATTTTTTGTTGCTGTCGTATTCAGAGAATATGTGGGGCAGAGAGAGAGAGAGAGAGAGAGAGAGAGAAATAGTATTATATTTTAGCACTGTCCTTTTCATTTAGGGTAGTAAATGGTGGAGCCACAGAAAGTGATGCATAATTGAGGATGTAGAGAGGTTATGGAGTTGAGAAGAATTTTTCCAGGTTCAGTTGGGGCAGTGCACTATGTCGTCACGCATTAATAGTTTTGAACAAAAGCAATGTCGTGTTGCACTTTGCATCGTGAGAGTGTTACAGTTCATGATTGGCTCACAGTTCTAGGCAGCTTATCGGGTCACTGCTCTGACACTTTCCCAAATCCCTTTTTTTGTGTAAATGAAGGTAGTGATGGAGCTCACACCTTTTTGGCTTAGTTAGGAGAATGGGAAGTAAACAAGTTCATCTGAATGTGTAGAAACTTTTGTCTGAATTCAGAAATTGTTGCTAGGGAAATAAAGGATAAATTAAGGAGCGGAGCTAAACTGAACTGAGACATGTTATTATTATTTTATATAAGTAATGGTCAAATTTACTTATATATTGGTAATTATATTTCCCACAAAGTGTGTATGTACTTATCCTAGATCGCCTATTGATCTTGACTTTGAACACAGAAATTGCTAGAGTTAATTGTAATCATTTGTATATTGTTGTGCTACCTTGCAACATTATAAATGAAAAACTGTAGAGATTTGGACATGGTAACATTAACAGATGTAGAGATTACTATCAGGTCTCAATCCTCTGCCATAATTGGATGGATGCCCTCAAACATAACAATGTGTTCGAATATCTCCTTCTGTGGAATCAGCCTCTTGGCCTTTAAAAGTACAAGAGTTCCAAAGTTTCTCATCTTTGGAGGCTGAGTAATAGAAATTGGCTTTCTTCCATTCAAAATATTACTACCTTTTCGTTATTCATTATGTACCCCATTTATAGTCTTTTCTCAGTATTCTGCATTATTTCTTCCTTTTCTGTCTATCTGAAGTAGAAGTAAAATGAAAACTCCTATGAATGCACTTATTCTTATATTTGCTTATTCTTCCTGATATCTTTCATTTGATGCTTACAATTGTTTTGATCTATCTTTGTCCAGAGGGTTGGTTGTTGTCTTGCATGGCCTAAATGAGCACAGGTTTGTGGCCTGTTTTTCCACCCATTCAAATCAGACAATCTCACATGTTCAATGATATATTGTATAATTTTGTGTTGCTTACACAACATTCTATTTCTTCTGCACAGTGGCAGATATAGTAGTTTTGCAAAGCAGCTGAACGCTAATGGGTTTAAAGTATATGCCCTGGACTGGATTGGTAAGTCCTAAATGATTTTAGTTTAAACTATCCCAACTGGTTGATTTATTATGCCAAAAAGAACTAACAGAGATTCCTTTGAATGCCCATATGTTGTGGCTGACTTAAATTACTCTCCCCTAAAAGATGTTTTAGCCTACTGCATATAGATGATTGTTTACACGCACATATATATGTCTTTTTTTTTCGAAGCACAAGAATCATCCTTTTACTTACCTAACCACATCTGAATATGGCACGGATTGACTACTTCAATTCCAATGTGCATCACTGCCAAAAGTTGCGTGAGAATCTCGGGATGGAGATTCAAGTCATTATCAGTGGTTATGCCTTGATCTTTCCACATTTGATTGGCTTTGATTGGAAAAATGATTTATGTGGTTAACTTCACACAAACTATATTATCCTCTTTCTTGCATGCATCATGAAAAATGTCTTGTTTGTTCTTTGTCATGAGATGACTTTGAATTATGCATGTCAATAAACTTTCAATTTAATGTTCCTTATTGCAGTTTCCAAATGTCTGATTCGAATCTTCAGCAACAATGCACCTGTTACTTGATATAAACATGATTGTCTTCTTTTAGTGTCATTTTTCAATCTTTGATTCTTCTAGAAAGTAACAATTGCAAATGCATATTTTTACTTGTTTCATTCTTTGCCCGTCAGACTTATTGCTGAGATGTGTTAACATCTTCATCATCTCAGTCTGTTGATCATAGTGGATAATTGTTAACACTAGTTCAGTGATGTGTTTGTTCATTTATCAGGACATGGAGGAAGTGATGGGCTGCATGCATACGTTTCTACTCTTGATGACGCTGTAGCAGATACAGTATGTATTTGAAATAGGTATTTATAGGTATACATTTCGCTCTTGGTTCCTTGGAAAATTTAACCTACACAATTTGGTTTGTCTGTTTTATGATCCAGAAATCATACATAGACAAGGTTTTAGCCGAAAATCCTGGACTCCCGTGTTTCTGTTTTGGGCACTCCACGGGTGGAGCTATCATACTCAAGGTTAGAAATTTCTCAACTAATCAAACCATTGATCAACACGTATAACCCTCAACTCATCGACAATTAGTTAAAAGTCGGTACTTGTCAATGTAGACAGCAATGGACCCCAAAGTTGAATCATGCATAAGTGGCATCATAGCGACTTCACCAGCAGTAGGAGTTCAACCATCCCATCCAATTTTTGCAGTAAGAACCTTTATATAAAGTTTGAAATTGATTATGTTTGTTAGGAATATATAACCTTAATTTGCTTCTCTTCTCTGTGTTACGGTAGGTAATTGCTCCAGTTATCTCACTTTTGTTACCAAAGTACCAGCTTAGTGCTGTGTACAAGCCAGGCCCACCAGTTTCTCGAGATCCAGAGGCTTTAGTGGCCAAATACTCGGACCCACTTGTGTTCACCGGATCTGTAAGGGTGAGGACTGGTTATGAGATTCTGCGGATCAGTCTCTACTTGCAGCGTAATCTGAAGAGAGTGAGAATCCCTTTTCTAGTTCTTCATGGGACTTCGGATACAGTAACAGACCCATTAGCTACTAAGAAGTTGTATGACGAAGCCTCTACTGAAGACAAGACCATCAGATTACTAGATGGGTTTTTGCATGATCTTCTCTTTGAGCCTGAACGCGATGAAATCATTAAGGACATCATTGAATGGTTGAATTGTAGGACCAAATGAAAAAACAAGCAGAGTTTCAAGGAAGACAGAGTCTGATTAAATGGTAAGAAGTGAAAGAAAAAGTTGTTTCAAGGGCCGTGCTGCTCATGACTTTGAAAGGGGAATTCTGTGGCTGAAAAGATTCAACATTTTACTTGGTTTTGATGCTTGGTGCTGTCTTGATTTTGCCGAAATTGGGAGCACATTCTGTAGGTTTTATGATTCTTCTTTGGTTGTTATCTCCTCCCCTTGGATTGTAATTTTAAAAATGTCTGCAGAAACTTTGCTGCACAATAAGGCTTAAAAGTCTGGGAATTCAATTCAACCAGCATACCTTTTTGTTTATTATCTACTTTTATTAACTAAAATTTAGCAACCAAACGTGTCAGTTGCTAATATCTTTTAGCAAGTGATTCCTATTGTTGTTGCGAACAATCCCATGTTTTTAATGTAGTCGACCACGGAAGTAGCATTTTCGTAAATGTGGGTATGGTACATGATGTAGTCACTTGATTATGAATGGCATTGTCCACAAGACAGTGTCATATTTAAGAGAATGATTGAAAAAGAGCGTGTTTTTGCTTTCTTGGTTGGTCTGAATAATGATCTCGATGAGGTTCGTGGAAGAATTCTTGGACGTGAGATCTTGCCATCCACTCGGGAAGTGTTCTCCGAAGTCCGTAGGGAGAAAAGCAGAAGGAACGATATGCTGGGTAAGGAAAATCGAGAGACTCTTGAAACGGAATCATCAGCATTGGCAGCCAAAAGCAATCGATTCTCTAATATCTCAAATGGAGGTAACGATACTCAGAATAAAAGGGAAAACAGACCCTGGTGCAATCATTGTAAAAAACCTGGTCATACCCGTGAGACTTGCTGGAAGTTGCATGGAAAGCCTCCTTATTTAAAAAATGGACAATCTGATCAAGTGACTAGCAGAGCTCTTCAAACGGGTTTAGAAGAATCAACACCCGAAAATTCTCTAGTTTCCCTTAATAAAGAACAGTTGGAATGTCTCATGAAACTTCTGAATTCAACTTGTACTCCATCTGCCTCCATTGCACAGAAAGGTAATTTTTCTCAGACCTTTAGTTCGCTAACTGAGGACAGAACTCCTTGGATCCTAGATTCTGGTGCCTCTGATCATATGACAGGTTGTTCTTCACTCTTCTCCACTTATGCTCCTTGTGCTGGTAATTTGAAAGTAAAGATTGTTGATGGTTCATTAGCCACTGTAGCAGGGAAAGGGTCAATTATTTTGTCAAAAAATCTGACCTTAAAATCTGTACTTCATGTTCCTTTACTTACATGTAATCTGCTGTCCATTAGCAAACTCACTCATGATCAAAATTGTGTGGCTAAATTTGGTTCCTCCTCATGTCAATTTCAGGAACTGGTTTCGGGGAAGATGATTGGCAATGCTAAAGAGTGTGGATGACTTTACTACCTTGACAAGGAAGACAAGTTCGGTTTGCAAATCCTTTTCTGTTTCTTTATGTGAAAATAATGTCATGTTGTGGTACTATAGACTCGGCCACCCTAGCTTTCCCTACTTGAAAATTTTATTTCCATCTCTTTTCAATAATAAAGATACATCTTCCTTTCAGTGTGAGATTTGTCAATTTTCTAAACATTATCGTGCACCTTTTCCAGTACAGTCATATAAGCATTCCACCCCTTTCTCAATAATACACAGTGATATTTGGGGTCCTTCACGAATAAAAAATTTTTCGGAGGCTAAATGGTTTATTACCTTTATCGATGATCATACTAGACTATGTTGGGTATATCTCTTGAAGGCAAAATCTGAAACAGAACATGTCTTTAAAAGTTTTCACTCAATGGTCAAAACCCAATTTCAAACCCAAATTCAGATTCTTAGAACAGACAATGGGAGCGAATATTTCAAAAATGTTCTTTGAGCATTTCTTCAAGAAGAGGGAATCATTCATCAAAGTAGTTGTGTAAATACTCCACAACAAAATGGGTTGGCGGAAAGGAAAAACAAACATTTACTTGAGGTTGCTAGATCCTTAATGTTCACCACAAATGTGCCAAAACCTTTTTGGGGGAAGCTATTCTTACTGCCTTATTTCTCATTAATAGGATGCCTACTCGTGTTCTAGGATACAAGACTCCTCTAGAAGTGTTTCAAAGTGCCTATCCAACAAACCGCTTAATTACCAATTTACCACTTCGGATATTTGGGTGTACCTCCTTTGTTCATATACATTCTCATAACCGTAGCAAATTTGATCCAAGGGCTGTCAAATGTGTTTTCCTCGGATATTCACCGACAAAAAAATGGTATAAGTGCTTTGATCCAACAACTAAGAAGATGTTTGTTAGTATAGATGTTTCCTTCTTTGAGAATCAGCCTTACTTCACCAAAAACTCACTTCAGGGGGAGAATGCGACCATAGAAGAGAGTTTTTGTAATTTTTGAGATACATTGCCTACTCTTTTTTCAGACCAATCAAACTCAGTCAGCCCTATCAATTGTTACCCTACTCCTTTTACGCCTCTCGTTTCTACTCATATTCCTCTTCCAGACCAAGAAATACCCACTACAATCACTAAAGAAATAGAATTGGAAATTCAAAGTCCAAAATTACTTGTCTATGAGAGATGAAAAAGAAAGGAAAATGAAAGAATTCACACACTTGAGCAGAACCATTCATTGGATCCACCAGTTCTTGATGATGCGTCAAATCAGAATTTTCCTACACATCATGCCACCTGTGAAAATCAAAGTATTTCAACACTTGTTGAGGATCTAGATATTCCTATTGCTCTTAGAAAAGGAAAAAGAACTTGTACGTCTCACCGTTTTTCAGATTACATGTGCTATAGCAGTTTATCTCCTCCCTATTGGGCTTTTGCTACTAATCTGACCAATATAGCAATTCCCAAGTCAATCCAAGAAGCATTGAGTATTCCAGAATGGAGAGCAGCAATTATGGAGGAGATCAAAGCACTGGAGAAAAATGAAACATGGGAGTGCGTGTCAATACCGAAGGGAAAGAAAACAGTGGGGTGTAAGTGGGTATTCACAGTGAAATATAATTCGGATGGATCAATAGAAAGATTCAAGGCTCGCTTGGTTGCAAAAGGATTCACACAATCATATGGGATAGACTACCAAGAAACATTTGCCCCGGTAGCAAAGCTCAACACTATTCGTGTTCTTCTCTCTATTATAGCTAATTTAGACTGGAAGATTTCACAATTAGATGTCAAGAATGTCTTTCTAAACGGAGAATTAACAGAAGAAGTTTTTATGGATATTCCTCCTGGTTTTGTAGATGTCTATGGCATTAATACAGTTTGCAAACTGAAAAAATCTCTCTACGGATTGAAGCAATCTCCTAGAGCCTGGTTTGATCGTTTCTCAAAGACGGTGAAGAAATATGGCTACACTCAAGCTCAAACCGATCATACTTTATTTTTCAAAAAGTCTCAAGATGGGAAGATCTCAGTCTTAATTGTGTACGTTGATGATATTCTACTTACAGGGGATGATACAACTGAAGGAGAAAGAATGAAGAAAGTTCTAGCCAAAGAATTCGAAATCAAGGATCTCGAGCCTATGAAATACTTTCTTGGTATGGAAGTTGCAAGATCAAAGAAAGGGATTTATGTGTCACAAAGGAAATATATCATTGACCTGCTCAGAGAGACAGGTTTTCTAGGAAGTAAACCGGCTGATACACCAATTGAAGAGAATCACAAGTTAGGATCTAAGAAAAGAGAGGTCCCTGTTGATAAAGGTAGATATCAAAGGTTAGTGGGACGTTTAATTTATCTGTCTCATACACGACCTGATATTGCCTACGCCGTCAGTGTGGTCAGCCAATTTATGCATGAGCCTTATGAGGAACATCTAGAAGCAGTTCAACGTATTTTGAGATACCTCAAAGGAACTCCTGGAAAGGGACTCTTTTTCAAGAAAAATGATTCAAGGAAGATAGAGGCATTCACTGATGCTGATTGGGCCGGGTCAGTTAGTGATAGAAGGTCTACTACTGGGTATTGTACATTTATATGGGGCAACCTAGTGACTTGGAGGAGCAAAAAGCAATCAGTGGTAGCAAGAAGCAGTGCTGAGACTGAATTTCGAGCTCTTGCACAAGGAATATGCGAACTTCTATGGCTAAGAAGAATCATGGATGAGCTTTCACTTCAAGGTGAGAATCCTATATTGCTGTATTGTGACAATAAGTCAGCAATCAGTATTGCTCACAATCCAACTCACCATGACCGTACAAAACACATAGAAGTGGATAGACATTTCATTAAAGAGAAGATTGAAGGACTTGTGTGTATACCCTACATTACATCCAAGGGACAACTTGCAGATTTCTTAACCAAAGGTTTATCACGAGTCAGATTTGAAGAACTCCTATCCAAGTTGAACATGACTGATATCTATGCTCCAACTTGAGAGGGAGTGTTGGAATGATACATTTATTTAGGAATGTTTCCTATCACTTAGAAATCTTTATTTTAGGAAAATAAATGTAATCTTTGAATGATTGATTTAGATTCTATTTTATGGCCTAATTTATGGCTGTAAATTAGGAGTAATTAGGAGTTAATTTCCTAATTCTTTATCTATTTTATTGTATATATAGATGAGGTACATCACCTCTTATGAATAAGATGGAGAGTATTCGGCTAGATATTCTAAAACCTACCGATTCCACAGTTTTGGAGATAAATCCGTATTACTACATGCTTCAGTTGATGTGTCCTTTGGGCTAGGGATCCGGAGGGTCTCAAGCCTTGTAATGATGATAGGTTTTCAAACTAACGATTGATCAATCAAGTAGCTACCTACTAAGTGGGCAATAGGAATACAGGGAATCATTTTGGACCAATCTTGAGTCAAGTGTAGTTTGGACCGTTTTGGCCATGCATCATCAAATCTCATGCTCACAAAAGTTTCTTTACCACCTGGTTATCCTATGAATTGGCATACTTGAACTAAGGGAATACGATTCGCAAGTGCATTCCATTATGAGTTTAATTTGTGTTACCTAAAGAAATGCATGACAAGAAATAAACTTGTATAGATCCAATTAAATACCGCTATTAGTCAAATAAATAGCAGAGATATTAGCATAGTCATCTTATCTTAATTTAATCAAAATATTAAAGTTTAAATATAGAAAATATGTTACTTAACCCTTCATCAATTAAGTATTCATTATAGTTGTCCACATTTTTAAGCTTCAAATTTATCCTATCTTAAAATTCATACTTATATATATATATCTCTTTAAAGTTCATGAAATTTATATCCTAAATTCCATGCTTATTCATATCTTGATATTCATGTTTATTTGTATTGTATACTATCTATATCATATTCATGTTTATTCATATCTTAAATATTAAGAATTCCTTCAAGCTATCCAAAATTTAGGGGCCAAGTTTACAATTAGGGCTCCCAAACATCTTTATTTGAACATTAGTATTATTAAAAATAATTATAATAATTACAACCAAACCAAAAACACTACTAGAAAATACGTCTTCAGCGATAAAAAATTACCGACAGAAAAATATCTGTCGGTAATAATGATGGATTTACGACGGATTAACGTCAGATTTTTACCCTTCTACATTTAACTCCGGACAAGAGTGCCCTTCTACATTTAACTCCGGACAAGAGTGCCCTTCTACATTTAACTCCGGACAAGAGTGCCTAATGTGACCCTCCTTCCCACAATGGTAGCATCTTTTGGGTTCCACACATGGACCCGGATGACGTCCCTTGCAATTTGGGCAAGTTTCTCCTCTGCCACCCATGGACCCTACTCCCATATCAACAGTTCTGCTGGGAGCACTAGGCCTAAAAGTAGATTGTCTCAGAGGAAAACCAACCGATCCCGAAAAGGATCTACCGCTATAAGAGCCCATGCCTCGACTTCTTTTAAAACCTTGACTCAAACTGGAGCCACTAGGCCTCTTTCCTTTCCCATGATGCTCTCTGACTTTGTTTCTCTCCATCACCATTTTCTCAGCCCTCAAGACCAAGTCTAGAATGTCTTGGAAAGTATGCCCCTTGGTGATGGGCATTTTCTCTCTGATATTCAAATTTAGTCCCGACTCGAACTTTGAACTTAGAGACTTCTCGAAGTTCACAAACTCCGGAACATAATTAGCAAGCTCTCTCAGTTCTGTCTCGTACTCAAATACTATCTTGTTTCCTTGAGCTAATTTGAAAATATCCTCTTTTTTTATCCTGATAGAATCGGGTGTCGTATTTCTCCTCGAAGGCCCTAAGAAATTCTGTCCAATTAGGAGGAACAGGAGCCCTTCCCTTCACATTCTCCCACCACGTCCTTACACCTTTATCCAACAGTTTCACCGCCACCCATAATTTCATCTCATTGCTTAATCTCATGTCGGAGACGGTCTCTTGAATTCGGCCAATCCATTCCTTGGCCACTGAAGCATCAGAAATACCCGCGAATGTCACATCCTAATTGTCTTGCCTCCTTTATCAACTTAGATAACCCCACAGTAGGGCGATCAGTTGTTGTGACAATCAGAGGAGGAGGCGCTAGTGGGGTACTAGGAGTAGCAACCGGCACTGAAGGAGTAGTCGGTGGAGGAGCTGAAGTCGCATGTGGAGCTTGGTACTGCGCTCCCAAGGTGCTCCACTACTCCATTACTTGCTGAAGAGCAGCAATAGGAGAAGCCGAAATCCCGGTAGGAGGAGCCGGGTGTGTAGGCACGGAAGGAGGAAGAACATGCGAGGACGACTCATCCTCATGCTCCGGTGGAGGAATCTCGTTGATATTCCTCATTCTCTTTCGTGGAGGCATAGTGATCTACACAACAAGAAGTTACAATTAAGTCAAACGGTTAAGCGAAGGCTAATACTTAACCCTCTAAAAAGAATGTTTCTAATTTCCTAAGAAATCCATGGATGACTTTGAACATTCTCCGAAAACCTTTTTCAAAAACCAAACATTTCAAAATTTTTAGAAACTTTCGGGACATTTGGAAACATTTGAAATTATATCCAAAACCATCAAACTTTTAAATTCGTGAACCTGTCTCTGATACCAATAAAGTTGTTACGCCCCGATCCTCGGATCGACTACGCAACAGCCATTGCGTTGTCTTGGTACACGGGCAGAACCTCCCCTTATACCGCGACTCCGCAAGGCTACAAATCAGTGCAAAACTCATCCAATACACAATTCCATCAGAAATTAGAAAATCGTATAACAATATACATATAAAGGACCCATCCGGTCCATTCTTGTACACACAAGCATGCGTCGATACACAAATGGGGCGGGGGTTCCTGTACATGCATGTATGCAGAATTGGTCATCCCAGCCGTTCCATAATTCTCAGCACAATTAACACATTTAAAACAAAAAAAGTCTCAAATCATAATCGTAGGATTTTTCTAACACTCGCACGAAGAAATGAATTAGCGTCAGTAAAATTCAAGCGGTATGAGATGTACAGAACTTCACAAATTCAAAAGAAAGTATCGAAATTCAGAATTTTCAATCCAAATATCCCAAATGAGAGTTTAAAAGAAAGTGAACAAGTTCCGTACAAACCATGTAAGGATTCCATCAATACTTGCTCTTATATACGAAACAAGTATTAATTTAATCCATACCAAAAGAATTATACAAGTCTTTCATTCCATGGACTTCAAAATCAACCAAAATGAACTTGCATTTCTATGTACCTACACAAGTCAGCAGAATAAATCTCCCCCACCTCCAATTTCTGCAGCAGATCTAAACTTCCTCTGAAAAATGTTAAAGAGAGGGGTGAGTATTGAGAAATATTCAGTGAGTGGAGTGCAATGGTATAATTGTGTGATAAATGAGGGGTGAATTTGGGAGTGTCAAAATATATCTCAAATAACATTTCATATATATCGAAACATTTCTCAATAAATCAGATAATTTGCAAAGTATGCATCCATATCAAGTATTCTTTCAGAAAATCACAAGGGTCCCATCAAATTACTTCCGTCTTACGTTTGGCCAAACCAAGACGAAATCCCGCCAAGGGGTTTTCCATTTCAGTATTTCAAACACTACCCCCTTTCTTGGCGTTGGCTCGGACCTCCCCGAGGTACAATCCGGATAGTCCGACGTGGCAGAGAAGATGCCGCGTATACCTCTCTCGCAATAAAACCCCAACCACGCCACCCCGTCGGGTCGCTCCGTGGAGGGAATGACTATAGCCATTAACTACTAGCACCATGCATTTCTCAAATATGTCATTTCTCAAGTCATGTGCCATAATTTCTAGCAAACAATCATCAATTTCATGTCATAGCAATTTATAGAGCAACATCAAATCACATAGGCACATATGCATTTATAAATACAATGGATGCATTCATGCTTCACAATCTAGTCCAGACATCCCACGATCACAAAACAATTGATATAAAACATGAAAAATCTTACAAAATCATTTATAAAACAATTTTAAACTCATTTGCTTATTTATAACACAACGGACCATTCACTCACCTTCTAGAGAGGGTATTCACTCCCTAATTCCATAAGTTTTTCAAAATAACTCCCTTCAAGTCTCCAAAAAGTCAACCTAGGCCAATAATTTACAATTTCAATTCAAAATCCAAAGAAATCTATTCTAATCAGCCAAATAAGTTCTAATTTCATCTAACACGTTTCTTTCGTATTTAATTAACCTAAATTCATGTAGAATTTAGACGTAACCCTAAAAATCACATATCAAAATTCAGCAAAATACACTCTTTTCAAATTTCAGACATTTTCAGAGTATATACAAATCTCTCATTCTAAATTTGGACTAAACTCATTCAAATTTCTGAAGGAACTAGAATTTCTCTTACCTAGGGTTTTCGCAACTTGCAGCTCTAGCGTCCGTGCGTCTACAACTCGGTCCAAACCCCTGTAATGTTTCCAAACCGAAGCACACTTTAGCAATTAACCCTAATTTCCAAGAGAATCAAAACTCCTAAACTATTGATCAGAGAATCGTTCTTACCTGCGTAGGGGATGAAATGCAGGTCGCAGCCTAGGGTTTCGAATGTCTCTTGCTACTACCGGCTTGGGCTCCTGCGAGGGCTGCAGAAGAGCTTTCGGCAGAGGGAGAGAGCAAAGCGCGCGAGTGCGGGAGCAAGGAGAGGACAGCGCTACTGTCGCACGCTCGAGAAAGGGAGAAGAGAATCTGTTCGCGCGTGCGCGGGAGAGGAGAGAAACGGAGAGCGAAATAGAGAGTAAGAATGAGAGAGAGAGAAAGAGAGAGAGAGAGAGAGAGAGAGAGAGTCGGGAGAGGGAGAGATTGGGGGCGAGAGATGAGAGAGGGTGCGGGAGAGAAATGAGGGAAAGAAATTGGGAAAGTGACTTTTCATTTTCCCTTTTTTTTTTCTCTTTGTCGGTGCCACATAAAATATATTGAGTTGACTTAGGAAAAGGACAAATTGACTCAATAACATTTATAAGTCAACTTAATATAGAGATAAATTGACCCGGAGAGAATTCTTAGGAGACATATTAAATAGAAAGTCAACCCAGACTTAGTATAACTCAACATAGGCAAAATAAATTGATAATCAAGTGGACCCAATATAAGCTTTTTTATTCTATTTATATACTCACATGATTATTTTTATTCCATTAATATTCTCATTTAAATGATACAAAATTTTAAATATATCCATTAATTTTTTTTATTTTTAACTTTATTTCAAAAGTAAAAAAGTAAAAGTGGAATTAATTTGTAATTTTTAACTTTATTTCAAAAGTAAAAAAACTAAACAATTTTTAACTTTTTTTAAATGAATTAATTTTTATTTCTCCTTAAAATGAGAAAATAAGTTGAAAAAAAGTCCTGTCAAATGGGCACTTAATGAAACTCAATGACTTATTTGGCTTGAACAATTATAAATACAGCACAAACAACAAAGAATGAAGAGTTTTTGAGATCATTGACTAAGTTTTTATACTGTCATTCATTCTTCTGTACATAAATTCTTACTATTGTATTTTTATTTCTGAGATTTAACAATTACATTAAAAGTTAAAATAATCATTGTTTCACTTTCAAACTCTGTAAAAGATCAAAAGAAATAAGTCTTTTGATTTGGGTTACAAAGTTAAAGTACTAAATAATTGTGAGATTTTCTTGCTTCTGTGTAAAAAGCAAATGGGAAGTGTTTAAGACAAACACTTGTAAGGCAAATTAGTTGTATACTATTTGAGAAATATAGTGGATTAAAAATCCAGATGAAGCATGGAAGAGAACATACATGGGAGAAGATGAAATCACTATAATTTTCTAGTGTCATAATATTCTCCCTCTTTTCCTAAATTCTTGATGAAATCTAGAAAATTATAAGAAGTATCAAAACAACATATTCAACCCCCTCTAGATTGTTAGGTTGTTTTTTCAATTGGTATCAGACCACGTCTTTTGGTGAAAGGTCTAACAGTCTCAAAAGTAAAGATCAAAAATGGTACTAAATAATGGCAGCGTCCCATTTGAAATATGCTTCATAAATAGAGCACCATTCCTCAACAGTAATAACTACAACTACTAGAGTAGCGAATGAGGAATTTCATAATTGTTGAGGATAAGACAGCCTGAGAAACTATAGAAAGAGGGAATTGAATTCCCGATAGAGAGATTGATGGAATCAGGGTTCCTGTAAAGATGAAAAACATGACTATTGAGAAGAAAAAAATAAATCGAGCAAATTGAATTTTCTTCACTTGGCTCTGAATTTAAATGAGTACAATATGATCTCTTCATGCATAACAGCTAAGGAAGCTTGGGAGAGATTAGAGACAACCTATGAGAGAACCAATCAACTTGGGAAAAATAAAATCAAAATGCTGAAATAGGAGTATGAATTATCTAAAATGAAGGATGAAGCATCAGTTAGGGATATGATCACTAAGTTTAACACAATCACAAATAAGCTCACGTTACTTGGGGAAAGGAATTAGTGAGAAAGATATAGTGGATAAGGTTCTCCTATACATGCCCAAGTCATAGGAAACTAAAGTTATAGTCATAGAGGAATCCAAAAATCTAAAAACCCTCACTATGGATTAGTTGGTGGGTTTTTTGAGATCCCATGAGATGCAGATAAACTCCAAAGGAGTAGGCAATATGGAAAAAGGCAAAACAATAACTCATAATACTGATGTGAGAAAAATAGTTCAAGTGATGATAATGATGATGAAGATATGGCTCTCCTAATCAGAGATTCAAAAGATTTATGATGAGAAAGAATAACAAAGAGATGAGAGAAATTAAGAAACTATATAAAAAAGGAAGAGATTGGATGCTATGAGTGTAAGAAGTCTGACCACATAAAGGCCGATTGTCCGTTCTTGAAGAGGGCAAAAAAGAAAGAAAAAACGGAAAGAAGAAAGTCCCGATAGTCAGGAGCAATGAAGATAATAGCTCGAGTGATGAAAAAAAATCAACAAGAACAGATCAATCTATGCTTTATGGCATTACGAGAAGAAAATGATAAGGTACTCTCTTTTTCTTACTCTGAACTTTTAACTCTGACAAAGATTTCTCTGTGAATGAAATGTATGAGACAATGATGGAAGCATTCAAAGAACTTAAAAAATAAGTATAAAAAATCCTCATTAAAGAAATCAATAATCAACATAAAAAAGAATCAAATAAGTTAAGATTAGAAAATGAAGGGACTAAAAATGAGAATACTATGCTAAAAGAAGAAAAGAATAGTCTACAAGAACAAATTACAAATGAGACAAAAAAGATAGATAAATTGCAGAGTGAAATTAGTAACATAGGAAATGAAAACATGAAAGATAAAAATAACAGAGAAAGCTTAATGAATGAACTAAAACAAAAAAAAAAAAAGAAAAGAACAAGAATTTAAACTCCTTACTATATATATTCATTCAGAATCAAAAAAAAAAAAAATTAGACTTAATACCAAGAGCATAAAGATATATATTTGGCACAAAAGAAATTATATACATTCTGTGTTCCTAATTCACAAATTACTAAGCCATAAAAAGATGTTACAATTGCATGAAAATTGGATATAGTGCTTATCACAATAAATTAAGAAAATCCGGTGAAATTAAATATAAAAAGGAAACTAGGTACAAAAACGCTACTTTTGTTTTAAAAATAATCATACTCTGAATGATTGTTAGTTTAGAATTTGAGAAAGAGTTAGAATTGAAAGACTAGAATGGGTCTAAGTTTGGTGTATAAACTCCACGTGATTGATCATGTATCGGTGAGAAAGCCCTGTTACCATGACGACTAGTTATCATGTTGGAAACGGGAACCCAATCATATGGCTCAAACCCACCTAACCAAACCTCAATGGTCGGCCGACCACAATTATTTTCTACTCATGCCAACCGACCACACAGCCAACCCCGCCTGGAATATTCAGAAGCAATGAACACAAATTGTACTTCCCAAACCACATTTTGTGCCCCTCAAAATATAATGTGTAGAAGCTGAAAAGCTAACAGTGTTACCCAACAATGTGCTTTTTCATCTGTTCTCTTTAATATACATAAATATAGAATAATAACAGCTCCTAGAAAAAGTACCTAAACCGATTTTCTGAGGGAAACATGATGTTAGCCCAAAAATAGCTACTCATCCTCTTCTTGATAATTCATTATTTGTTTCTTTTTTTACTTTTTTGAATACCCTTTCATAACTTCGCTGCCCAATTTTTTATACTAAGGTCTTTCTCCTACCAACTTGATTTTTCCTAGAAAAAAAAAATTATTCAATTTTGCTTCTTTCTTGTCAACATGTAAGGTGGTGCCTCTTCTGTTCTTCTGTTACTCTTGACATCAGATTGATATTAAATTCAACTCAAATGCCATCAATAGAGGTCCACTGCTTATAGTCACCATCGTCAAAACAGCCCTTTTTCCAATTTTCTTAAAGCTGCTAGTGAGGATCTTTTATTCATCTCTCTTTGGCCTTGGCGAGTGCCCACAACACTCCCTTTTTTTTCGTATCCTTGCTCTCTCAGCCCACACCATGCTTCTGTAGAGGGGGGGACTCTCTCTCTCTCTCTCTCACTCACTCATATTTTCTTCATTGACCAATTTGTTTTCCTTGCTTGAAGGTCATGTGGTCTAAATTAATTGCAAAGAAGATCCACAAAAAGAGATCAAGCGGCAATGATATGATAGCTGACTGTCCTACTACCACAGATCAAGCCCTGCTTAAAATATCAAATTCTAATCAACCATCACCATGTTCTAAGTATTTTTCTATCCCTCAACTTCATCGTTCTTCATTAATATGAACCCTCTAAGCATGACATATAATTTATTTACTTGAATAGAAGATTATTCGTTAGCACCTGGAATGTTGGAGGAATCGAACCACCAGATGATTTGAACATGGAGCACTTTCTTCAAATCCAAAATAATCCAGCCGACATTTATGTACTTGGGTACTTAAAAAATCTCATTTATAATTTCCTTTTTTTTTTTTTGAAAATGAAAATATATATTATGGTCATGGCAGGTTCCAAGAAATTGTGCCTCTAAATGCTGCCAACATTTCAGGATCCAAAAACAGTAAAATTTCAAAGAAATGGAATTCTCTTATTAAAGCAGCTCTAAACAAGACCATACCCACAAAAGACATATCCAATATAGTTCTTGAACAACAACCAAAGTTAGATGGAAAGCTTCAAAAGGTATATCCTGTAAAGGATCAGACGTGCATCATAAGCAAGCAGATGGTTGGAATTTTCATCAGTGTTTGGGTTAGAAGCGATCTCCGCAGCCATATCCAACATCCTAGTGTTTCATGTGTAGGCTGTGGCATCATGGGATGCCTAGGAAATAAGGTATGTGCCTTTATAAATCCAACTGTTTGGCAAATTTTGGAAGTGCTGTCTTTTGATGAATATGATTTTTCAGGGTGCTGTGTCAATCAGATTTTACCTGCACGAAACAAGCTTTTGCTTTGTCTGCTGTCACTTGGCTTCAGGAGGCAAAGAAGGGGACGAAAGGCATAGAAATGCAGATGCTTCTGCAATACTGTCTCGTACAATCTTTTCTCATGGCTCTTCCCATGATTTGCCTCAAAAAATTCTAGACCATGAGTAAGTAGGAAAATGTTAGGCTCATAATTTAATTGGAATTACATTTTGCTATTATTAACGAACATACAACTTGGTAGATAAATATCTGTGTAATATTTTTGTTTTGAAAGATGGGACTTAGTAAGGAAAGTGATTATTTGTTTAATGTGTGGTCATATGATTATTTAATGAAGGTTTTGGGTATATTATTATATAGCTGTAGGATTACAATATATTAATATCCAACTTGGTAACTTTCTTCTTTTTAAGATTCATCAAAGACCCACGAGTTTAAAATCACATCTTTAAACAATTACAAAAGGAACATCAGACTATGAGTATTTGTGCATCCAACTTAGTATTTAAACTTAATTTTATGTAGTATTAAGTATGTATTTAATGATTCTCGTGCAGTTGTGTGATTTGGCTCGGCGACTTGAACTACAGAATCTATCTGCCAGAGGCCACAACTCGTAGTTTAGTAGACAAACAAGAGTGGAAGGTGTTATTAGAAAATGATCAGGTAGTAATTTTGTTAAAGATTTTTGTATAAACTTTTTCCTTTTTTTTTTTTTTTTTTGGAAGCAAAAAAAGAATATGGGTATACATGGTCTTTAATAAGATATGAAATTTTGGTGTAAATTAATTTAAAAAGCTTAAGGCAGAACTTGGGAAGGGTGGCACATTTGAAGGTTGGTATGAAGGAGACATTGAATTTGGTCCCACTTATAAATATGATCAAAACTCTGATTCATACATGGGATCCAATGGAAGAACATCAAGAAAGCGAGCTCCTGCATGGTAATACTTTTCATATTTACTTGAATTTTCCCCTTTTTTTTGTAAATGTGTTGATTAGAAAGAGGAAATTTTGCAGGTGTGATAGGATAATTTGGTGGGGGAAAGGATTGAAACAAGATGAATATAATAGAGGGGAATCAAAATTGTCGGATCATAGACCGGTTCGTGCAATTTTTATGGCAGATATATGTCTTATTAGGAAGTCATTTTCAGAATTGACATTGATATGATATGAATACAAAGTAAGGGCTAAGAAACTTGTCTACTTGTTTTTGTATTGCCCCTAAATATGAAGGGCCTAATTGTGTACTTTTCAACCAAACATCATTGTTCCTTCAATACTTGTTAATTTTAGTTTTGCTTTACATGGAGAATTATATTGAGAGAAAGAGAGAGAGAGAGAGAGATGGTATGGTAAAGCAAAAAGTCCTCATGGGATTCACAAATTGTTCCCTTCAAGTTATACATGCAATAGCCAGCTTAATGTCACCACTGGCCCCCAACCAACCAGTCCCAAAGTGAAAGCCCAAAAAGCTCAGCAATAGTTGACTAAGGCTTGCAAGACTTAAATGTCCAATCCTATAAAGGGATTCATTAAAAAAATCCAACAACTATACTCTCTCTCCAGCAAATCTGAGGAGTTTCATTTAGCATCTTCTCCAACATACCTCAAGCTCTCTCCAATGGCGATCCCCGAAACTTCTACTTCTCTCATCATCATCAAAGCCTATCCCGGGCCCACCATTAACAATTGGGTAATCTATGGCTAATGACCTTTGAGGAATAACAAGCTTGCCATTAGTAGAGGATTTAAGGTACGAAACTTAAGTTTGTAAGAATCGATGGATATTATAATGGTATACATCCTACCAGTGGCAACTTTTCCCATTATCATTGTGACTTAAATAAAGGTTAAATTAGGACATCTCCGTATAAATTAGTACCAAAAACAATAGCATGCCTCGGATGAGACAACCATTAAATCATAACAGAAAGAAAATAAGAAGTTAAAAAGACAGAAAAACGAGAGTCAGATTGGGAAAAGAGAGTCTGATAAGGAAATAGAGAGAGATGAGATGAAAACAGTCAGATGGAGATTGAAAATAGAGAGAGGAGCAAAGCAGTACAGGAAGGAGTTGGCTAGATCTCTGTGAAGGAACATTGGTTTGAAAGATGACCCCCCCTCTGGACAATCCAAACAAACCTTTGAGCTTCCATAGCCAAGTCCATGTTGCATACATTACGCACCAGCACACTCCATGCAGGCACGCATTAGAGAATGGCAATACTACTCGTATACTTTACATTGCTTGAAATCGACCATAACATATAAATTTCTTATTTCTTGTGCAGCAGTATCTCACTTGCTCAGGGATGGTTTTTAATTTTCTTTGAAAAAAAAAGGAAGAAAAAGAAAGAGGAAGCCCACTGATATGGTATACAAAGGATAACGTGCATTTCAAGCAAAATCTTTCATCGGAGGACAGCTACAAAAATCCTCATTCTGTGCATGTAAACCATGTCAAGCATGACTCAGCGCCAAAGCCTGCTAATGAAGCCTTTCTTCTCTGTCATCCTGTTCTCAAGAGATGGGAATTTAATTAAGTTGAATGCAATGTCCCAAACAATGGGATTCTGGGGAATAGCTTCGAAAGATGGCGGAAGATGCTCAATTGTTGGAACTCCTTTTATGTTAGGCTCCCCGACCACAGATTCATAGATGTCACAAGAAGGAATTTCTCAGGCTGAAATGTAAATGAATCAGATGAGCATGTCAATTGAAAAGCGTATGAAAAGATAACCTAAAATATTAGCAAAAGTACAAGACAGGCATATAATCAGGAAAAATAACTGCCATTACATTTACATTCTACTCTGGCTGTCAAACTGGTATTGATCATTTTCAAAGATGAATATAAATAAAATTTTTTGCATGTAACTTGTTTGATTCAAGATTTATTAGCTAGACATGGTTGAATATTTAATTTATAACCACGAATCATTAAAGTTAAATTTATATTAGCAATGAAAGTTAAGCGCCATGTAGCAATTATGTTTTGTGAAGTTTCTTGTATGAGAAGAGACATAGAATATTAGTGAAGTTTAATTACAAACTTCAATCATCAATGAATTAAATAGACATCATTACAATGTAAAACGTATGAAGATGATCCATTAAGTTCATTATTAGAGAAGATCCATTTCACATAATTATCTTGAAGTTAAAGTTTTGACCCCACCCACACAATGGCCTAGAGAGATATAATCTTCAATAAGCTTGAACTGATGTGGGTTTCAAAACCATAGAAGTGAGACTTCCCAAAAGAAAACTGGTGAGAAAGTGATTATAGGAGGGAGGCCTCGGTGTAGTGCTTGCTTATATGTAAAACAAATCGAAAGATCACTTTGATAGAGGGAAAGAAAGAGATTCCATACCAAAGGTCAGTCGGAGCAGTGGAGAGAGCTCTGCGTCCCTTAACCAAGCGTTCAAGTTCAAGCCTCCTTGGGAACGGAAAAGACTACTTTGGAAGACCTCTCCTCTATAGAAGGTTTTATAGGAGGCCCGACAGTCAAATCGACTCAAATTAATCGAAGCGAAATTTCGGAAACCGGGGGTCAGGGACCAAAAAAAAAAGAAAGAGATTCCATTTATTTATTTACATTGCATGTCTGATACTACTATTAAATCACCACAGTGCGTAACATCACAAGAAATAGTTAGTAGCATTCTCTAGACTAAAGCCCCTAAAAGGTTTGAGGTTAGCTCTGAAACTGCGTCAACAAAGAAAAAATAGATATAAGGTCTTAATTAGATTCTGGGAAAATAGTCATTAATTTATTTATCTATAATTTTGTAGAGTATGTTTTGTTTATTTTCACAAAAGCAAAATCCAGAGTCAAGTCTTAAGGATGGTTTGTAAAGCAACATAGACCAAGGTTTGCCTTCAAACTCTTTTGAAAAAATATCCTGTTTTGGAAAATGATTTCAAAAGTTTATCTGGTAGGAGTCCTATTTAGTCAAGAATTAAGGTATGGTATGAAGGTTTTTTTGGTGATATTCAACATGAACCAAAATTTGTCAAATAGGAATCCTATTTGCTCAAGGATTAAGGTATGGTATTAAGCAACGTGGACCAAGGTGGTCAATCTTTGCCTTCAAGCTCTTTTCTAAAAAGGGATCCTCTTTGGCAAAATGATTTTCAACAATTTGTCTGGTAGGAGTCCTATTTTGGGTAAATCTACCTGTTGCGAAAAAACTCAATCCAGTCTTGGCATAGTTCAAAGTTTTGCCAGAAACCATACTTGCCAAAGTAACCCTGATGACTTTTTGAGTTCTATGGGTAATCCTATTTCAGCTTTAGCCCAGAGGGTGAGAGGGATCGCCAAGAACAATCAATTCTCAATAGCAAAGTTGCTTGAACATAGTCTTGTAGCCTGTTGAGTTCTTGCCTCAGCCATAATAGCCTGCATGGGTGTAGGAGACAAAAGCGAATATATATTAATATATATGTGTGTTAAGCTAGATACAAACTGGTAAGTTAGAGCCAGAAAGTATAAATATATATAAACTGGTAAGCTAGAGCCTGCAAACCACACAAGTACACACACACAGATCTACCATTGCAATTCTAGGTTGGCTTGAGCTTAGAAACTGAGAAAGAGAACTTTGATAGATTACTAGAAGGGGTTTTACAAAGTTCAAAATTTTGTTCTTCAACCTTCGTAGTCACTTCTTGGCTAGTTTTCTCTTTTTTCTTTTTTAATTTTCTAGACCAGGTGATTTTATTTATTTATTTATTTTAAGAAGGGGAAGAGAGTTTGGAAAGAAAATGAAAATCACAAATCTTGTTAATCGTGGAATGAGGATTCTCACATTCCAAGGTACCAGACACATTTTATGATATTTTTGACACAGTACTTTTTGAAGATTTGCCACTCTTATGGTTTCCATTTTAAGTAGTAGTATCCAAAAGAGAATACCTTCATATTATCCTTGTAAGTCTAGAAATTTCGAGCAATATTGCAGCCTAGAGCACATAGGAATAACAATTACGTGGAAGACTAAAGCTTCAAATCAAATCACAAGTCTTTAAATAGACCAACCTCCAATTTTGCTTTAAAGAGGTGCAATGCAGGGCCTTCCATTTTGCCAATTTGTAGAAGTTCAGAAGTTAGCAAATTGCTTTCGCCAATGTTTTGAGAGCAATATGGAATGCTTAGCTCTAGCTCTTCCACATGCTCACGGCACAAGACCTGGTTCTCCAACTCCCCATATTTCCCAAGTTGCTCATGAACTGCCCTATTAAATTTGTCTAGCTAGCAGTTAGCAACATGAATTGAACAAGGAACTAAATCACATATAAGCAATAGTTGCATTATAAACCTGACGGAAAGCTTTCTCAACTGATCAAAGAGCAAGCCAAACAAAAAGATATTGGACAACTGCTAATTTGCAAGATTTTAACTACATAACAAAACCATTTATGAACAATCAAGTCAAACTTTAATATAACCATTGAAGGACATAGCCCTATACGCTTTGTAGCCAACATATTGTGCAGTTAATTACATTCTGTAGCCTATACAAATTTCTCTAACAAAAAGATTAGCGCACCTGGCACTATTGAAATTCAGCAACACAATCACCCAGTTCTTATCTTGTTCAAACAACAGTCGCTTTCACATAAGAGGTATAGGCCTGAAAATCAGAAATGAAAACTCAATTAGTTGCAACGTGGAAAGAAGTGAAAAAAACAAATAACAAAAATAGAAGGAAGTACTATGTTTGAATTACTGCAGCTACTATAGCAGTATGAACCACAATTGCAAAATTAGAAGGGAACTGAGGAATTGCAACTGTAAAGCTCAACTTCTACTAAGAGACTACAAATTGGTCACATCTACATCACAGCCCAGAGATAACAAGAGAACAAAAAGGAAAGAGATGTAAGACATAAATGGAAGAGGACAACGGACTCTCTATTTCTTCAAATTCACTATACACAAATTCTGCAGGCACCCATTGGATATGGAGTAAGAAGTGCTATATATAAGGTGATTCCAAGATAAATGAAGCAAAAAATGTCTATCATTGCATTCTCTTCTCTGCTCAGGGCATCTATTCACCCAAAAAAAGAACCCTCTACTTCAAGATTATTTTGGGTAAAATCCTTCCCTAAACTACATCGCAAAGGCATCAAAAGGAGTACCGTAGAAGGCAAAGAATTCTCCGGTACTGCTTTCCAAGAAAATTGTTCCTCCTTTCTATCATCCTCATACTAATAACCTTTTACCTCAAAATAACTCAGCAATGCAGTCTCCTAGTTCTTATCTTGTTCAAACAACAGAGTCCCTTTCATGTAAGAGGTATAGGCCTGAAAATCAGAAATGAAAGCTCAAATAGTTGCAATGTGGAAAGAATTGAAAAAAACAAATAACAAAAATAGAAGGAAGTCCTATGTTTGAATTACTGCAGCTACTATAGCAGCATGAACCACAGTTGCAAAATTAAAAGGGCACTGAGGAAGTGCAACTGTAAAGCTCAACTTCTAGCAAGAGACTACAAATTGGTCACATCTACATCACAGCCCAGAGCAAAAAGGAAAGAGATGTAAGACATAAATGGAAGAGGACAATGGACTCTCTATTTCTTCAAATTCACTATACACAAATTCTGCAGGCACCCATTGGATATGGAGTAAGAAGTGCCATATATAAGGTGATTCCAGGATAAATGAAAAAAAATGTCTATCATTGCATTCTCTTCTCTGCTCAGGGCATCTATTCACCCAAAAAAAGAACCCTCTACTTCAAGATTATTTTGGGTAAAATCATACCCTAAACTGCATCGCAAAGGCATCAAAAGGAGTACTGTAGAAGGCAATGAATTCTCCGGCACTGCTTTCCAAGAAAATTGTTCCTCCTTTCTATCATCCCCATACTAATAACCTTTTACCTCAAAATAACTCAACAACGCAGTCTCCCAGTTCTTATCTTGTTCAAACAACAGAGTCCCTTTCATGTAAGAGGTATAGACCTGAAAATCAGAAATGAAAACTCAATTAGTTGCAATGTGGAAAGAAGTGAAAAAAAATAAATAAATAACAAAAATAGAAGGAAGTCCTATGTTTGAATTACTGCAGCTACAATAGCAGAATGAACCACACTTGCAAAATTAGAAGGGCACAGAGGAAGTGCAACTGCAAAGCTCAACTTCTAGCGAGAGACTACAAATCGATCACATCTACATCACAGCCCAGAGATAACAAGGGAACAAAAAGGAAAGAGATGTAAGACATAAATGGGAGAGGACAATGGGCTCTCTATTTCTTCAAATTCACTATACACAAATTCTGCAGGCACCCATTGGATATGGAGTAAGAAGTGCTAAATATAAGGTGATTCCAAGATAAATGAAGCAAAAGATGTATATCATTGCATTCTCTTCTCTGCTCAGGGCATCTATTCACCCAAAAAAAGAACCCTCTACTTCAAGATTATTTTGGGTAAAATCCTACCCTAAACTGCATCGTAAAGGCAGCAAAAGGAGTACTGTAGAAGGCAATGCATTCTCTGGCACTGCTTTCCAAGAAATTGTTCCTCCCTTCTATCATCCCCATACTATAACCTACCTCAAAATAACTCAACATGCTGCCTTCCATACTACCACATCACTCCTCCCATGGGTGACAAGCACCACCCAAGAGCTGCAGGGAAAAAATAAAATAAAAAATAAAAAATCTTTTGCTCCCAATCATAGCACTGTTTATAATATACACTCAACATTTGAATGTCCATGACCCCCTTGAAGCGGCAGACATGAACTGACTAAACCAAAGCTTATGTCTCTCCCCCTGACAACAAATCTAGCAAATGATCCTCAAAGGGAAGAGAGCCACACGAAGAAAGTCTGAGGTTGTCTACTAATTACTCATTCCTAAGATCATTCATCCCCCAAATAGACTCTTTTATTCTGTAGCCTCCATTGCACGCACCCTCTTGGTGTTCCCTTTGTTTTGGGTTTCAATGAATTTGCTTTCAAGTACAATCCCACCCACCCCCAACCCAAGAAAAAATGGACCTCCATTAGGACTCTGTCAACTCTTTTTCCATTTTATCTTATTTCTAGCCATCTTTCCTTTCACTTTTCAAGGAGACTGACCACTCTAATCTCTTCAACTCTCTATACTTAATCCTTTAAAATCTTAACTTTATCTGATATTATTCACTTGCCTTTTGTATGTAATTCCTCAAGATTAAATGAAATCCATTCATCTTATTCGTCAACAGCCAATCCAAGACCACAGCAGATACAATGAACTTTCATACAGCCAAAATGATGGCTTCCTAACCATAGCCTCCCTTCATCCCTTTCAACTAAACTTCTCTCAGAGAGAGTTTCTCATGTCCTTAAAGACTATTCTCTTGTTCCTCACCACAAGAAATTAAATCAATCACCATTTTCCCAACTCCTATGTCATCTTCAAAAAACTGCAATGTATCTGCCTGGCTGGTAAAACCTGTTGACAATCTCAGTGGAGTGGTTGTTTGTGCTACCTTCTTTGTCTTCCACCTAATTTTTCTCTCAATTGTCAAAGGAGAAGGATTGCATACTAACTATGTTGAGCTTTCCCGTTTGTTTCCCAAACTGGAAGAAAACCTCTTTCCCAAAGTTAAAAAAGAAAGAACCATAACATCTCGGCGGCAGCTTTCTTTCCTCTTGCCCAGACAAAACCACGGATCAATTTGCCACCTTGGACTGAGATGATCTCTGCACTAGTTCAAATACTTCAGAAAAACACAAACAGGAAAAGTTGCACGAGGGCCAAAAGATTCAATGTCCCATCTAAGCCATTATTTTAGGAATTGGACTGCATGCCCTTTTTAGGTTCTCTGTCCAGATGAACTGTGCAGAAGAATACTGAACTCATCTTCAGAGAATCTAAAAGGCCCCTAACACCAGCCCCTCTGGATCTGGATTTCTTTTGGGCTCAAATAGCCTATTCATGCCCAGTTTGTGGAAATGTTGAGTTAACCACTTCTCCTAAGCAAAATCATCGACACAACATTTATCCAAGTATTTGTCTTCTTCCTTGCATATACACCTGGCTTAACTTCTCAATTGAGTACTCCACCCCATCAATAACTTCTTTAAATCATCATCAACTAATACCTCATTGCATAGGATGCAGCTGAACTGAGGTCGAAGCACCAAAAAATGCAACCACTGAAAGTTCCAAAGACTCAACCCCATACAAGCCTTATAAGGTCACAAGATCTTAATGCTCCCATCCTCCAATGATGATCTCCCTGCCATTATCTAAACCTCTAGCAGCCACAACCTTTCCCCCAATCTCTCCAATGGCTTCTGACAAAGTTCCAAATTAATCAAGAAATACCATGCTCCTAGTGGCTATACAAAGAACTTCCATAGGCACTAGAAAAAGACTAAATCTATTACTTTAAGAGACAGAAGAATCATTCCATCACACCTCCTTGACTGGTGAGCCTAAAGTTCCCTTAGACTCTAGTTCCAGAACTTCCTCAATATTTCAGAGATACACTCGAATTCTCGTTCTTGATGAGGACAAAAATCATGAAATCATGAAATTTCCTCTACTTTATCAATGACAGATCTGGGTGTGTATTGTGGGCACGGTTACCCCCACTCAAAGTTTTATAATCCCTTTCCCAACCTATTGGCTCATACACTCACTGCATCTCCTTATCTTCAATTGGCCCCCACAAATTTTAGAACAACAAATATCTGGTGTGATTGCCAAATTAATTTGAGAAGAAAATAGTTAACACATTCATTTTGATCAAGAAGTACAAACAAAATTGATTGAAATGTTATTATAAATTTTAGGGTATTATCCATTTTATGCACATAGAACATATTGTGTACTTTCTAATTGGGGTCATTATGCTATGCATGTTGACATACACCAGCATGTCTTATCTGTCATACTTTTTTGTGTGTGCACATGCATTGGCCCCACTCAAAAGAGTTTCTAGATACACCATTGCCTATTCTTACTAACATATAGCATGTCCCCCTCCCAAAATCACCGCATGGAAAGACTCAGTCATCACAAACTATTCTTCACACTTATAATCACTTAAGAGAAACTAGTGGTGCATTTAAGCAAGAATCCAGTTTCTTTTCAATTGATTTTTACAATCATGTTTGCCTGGAAATTA
Source organism: Dillenia suffruticosa (assembly GCA_033439265.1). Lineage (NCBI taxonomy): Eukaryota > Viridiplantae > Streptophyta > Magnoliopsida > Dilleniales > Dilleniaceae > Dillenia > Dillenia suffruticosa. Next base: position 18,929,167 of record JAVTVX010000009.1, on the reverse strand, counting down.
CTCAATGACAGGTTGATATATGAAACATGAAATGCATTTTATTAAAATCTAAAATCTCTAAATTGTTCCATAACAAAGTGAATCACATATACAAGGGTAATTCGCATTATAGTTTCTACATTAAAAGTGCACATTCATTTGAGGATCATAATAGCCATTGGTGTATGACTCAATACTCACGTCATGAATAGCTCCAAAAGGCAGACTTTAACAGACCTCAGCTTCCAGTGATGCTCTGGAGTCTCCCTTGCTTGCACATAATTGGAAGAAAAGAGTGGCCCATTTAACCACCTTCCTCATCCTTCCAATCAAATAGCTGTGTTGTTGTGCATTTGGACCATCTGGAAGCTGTCTCTTCTCCATGGCATGACTCCTAGCCTTTTATGCTGCATAAAGCACCTGATGGAGAAACCTATTTTGGACCCCATCAGAAAAAAAGATGATCAACTTGACTTCAAATAGGCTTATTAAATAAAGGATAATGCTGCTCAGTTAATTCTAGTAATTATCAAGGCTGCAAGGATGCCCACCCCCCCCCCAAAAGAAATCAGGGTACACAAAGTAAGAAGCTACAAAAGGAACATGAAGGATAGTATTCCTTTGACTAGAATATGAAGAAACAAATGACTGTTCCTGCATTATTACCATAAGAGGTGATCATCCGACCCTAAAAAAATAATAAATCAAAAGGAAAGTAAGAAAGACGTGTTCATTATCACTGCATGTAAAAGGATAATAGGGATCAAACAATCATCCCAGATACATAAGAGACATTGGTTTGCGAATTCAATTTGAAAGTCATCTGGAAATTTTGGAAGACATCGTTTAAACCCAGTTAGAGTATAATACCCTCCATTTTCTTGTCTAGGGTGACTAAAATGATGAAAATACTTATGGTAGCCTCCAAACCATAAACAGCAATGTGAATTTGCATTCCCGTCAAGTCATCAAGAGATCAAGAATAAGCTGCCGACACAGTTGGCAAAAGTTGTCTGGATTACTCAACAATCAAAGTCAATTTTTCTTTATCAAAAGAATATATCGACAAACTTCTACAAAACAATTTCCCAAGATTCAATCGACTACCAACTGTCATGATCGTGCCACATGATTTAGAAATCGAAATTCATTTCATCACAGGATTTCCTGCTACTGTGAAAAGGGCTGTGTGCACACACGCATGCATCTGGTGTTATGGGAAAGTGAGAGATACACATCTACAGTAAAAAAAAAAGGCTTTCAAACTTGTTCACAACAAATGCCTCACTGGGAAATAGATGTTTACATTCTTGCTATGACTAAATTCGAGGGGTGGGGCCAGTGGCATTTCCTTTTTTTTCCAAAAATACAGCTAAAAGTCACAGAAACACAGATAGAAGTCTTCAAAATGTCATTAAAATCCTTTTACTCCCTAAAGATTATCACGTTTGCTCGCCCTCTGCCCGTCTCCTACATTTTGTATTTTGCATTTAAAACTGTGAAATCATGCAGGAAAAGTGTCTGGTATGGACACTTGTAGAAATGTTTGTGCATAACCACATAACCACCAGATTTGAGAAGAATCAAACAAGCCAGCCTTACCGCCACCATGATTCTAAGATTAAAAGCCCAAATTTTCCCTTACCATCCACACTTGACATCATAAAAGCCAACAATAGATGAAGAAGTTGAATTTGAATAAGCAAAACAACATTGTTGAATGTAAGAAAGAAGAGTAAACCTCGCTTCAGTGTCAGTAGACTCGGTGATGGCCCTTCGGGTGTATTTACCACGGCCACGAGTGAACTTTAAAGATTTGTACAACCTCCTCAATCGAGCAGTGCAATATCTCCTGCAAACCCGCCCAAAATCAGATTTATAAGAAAATGTGATTCAGAGAAAGAGAAAAAGAGAAAGAACTATGAACTATAACGGGTGTAATCACCATGTCGCAATCCATGTTGCATCTGAGCAGATTTCAAGAGCTGCAACACTGAAGAATTGAAATTCAATGGGGAAATACAAGAACATTAAATTGGGTTGCATTACAGCATAGCACTAACAGAAAACTTAGGGCTGAAGATTTGATTCTGATCAGAAATTGCTGCCGAATTTGAGTTTGAATTGTCGATTTCCCTTGCACTTTCTTATATCTAATCCAATCCCAAAAACGCAACCCAATTAAGAGACAGACAGAGAGAGAGAAAGAGACGCGAAGGGGCGGGGGAGGGGGAGGGGGAGAGCGAGAGAGAGAGAGAGAGAGGAATACTTAGGAGTTAGGGTAAAGTCGAGTTGACGCGGGGAGAGTTCGAAGATAGCAAAGCGTGTAGCGGAGAAAAATTTGCAAGGAGATTGGAGCTTTGTACCGAAGTAATATTTTTAAAAAAATTTAAAACACCGACAGAAATATTTCAAATAATGATACTGAAATCCCGATATCTATCTTATATGTTATGTTTTCAAGACTTAACATATTCGTGAACTATAATCCCCTCTATTTCTATCTTTTCTTCTCTTCTTCTCTCCTCCACCTTCTGTAAACCCACGCACGATCTGCACCATTTGAAAAAATCTGCAATCTCCATGATTTGAACTGAGTAACGTCAAACCTCTTACAAGATATGCAGTATCAATTTGAGAAAGTAAATTACTCTCCTCTATAATTTTTCAAAAGTAAAATATTTATATTGATTTGTTATTGATATATATTGTTAAATTGATATCTTTTTTGTTCATTAAACTAAATTCATAAAGATTTAATTAGAAAATTTAGAGTTTAAAATTTATTAGAAAATTAGTATTAATTTAGGGATTAGGTATTTTAATTTTAGTATCAATTTAGAATTTAAGATATTTTGATAAATTTATTAATAAGTAATTTTATTGAATTTATTATTTATACTTAAATTAATAATATTTAAGTATTATGGTTAATTATTTGTTGATTTGTTAAAAATTTAAATTAGGGTTTAAATTGAAATTTGAATTTTTGAGTTATATTTTTTGTTAAATTGATATAATTATAATTTTCGGATTTAAATTTATTTTGGAAATGTTTTGTTATTTTTTTGAATTGTTAATTAATATAAAATTTAGTATAATTTTATATTTTAGGGAAATAATTTAAAAATTAGGGTTTAAATTAATTTATGAATTGTAGAGTGATCATTTTATTGAATTATTAGTTGATATAATTTTTAAAATTCTTATAATTATAAATTTAGAAATTTAATTGCATTATTTGATTAGATGTTATGTTATATGATTCTCTTAAATTGATATTTTCGATTACATATTAATAAATTGTTTTTTGATATTGAGTAGAAATTTTGATGTTGAGTAGAAATGGCGGATATGGTAAGATTGTTATATTATAGTAATTGTGAAATTGTCACAGGGGGTGAGAATGGAGTTAGTTATGACCGTAGACCTTCAAAATTAATTTAAATGAAAAAAAAATATCTTTTAATGAGTTGGTATTCGTGATGTATAAGGATTTTCGGATAAATTCCATAAAACAACGTGTAGAAATTTTTCATCGTTATCCCGTGTTACACATACAAGGGGGGAATGTATGGTACGAATTGATACCGATCAGTGACGACAATAATATTTTAAACTTGATGAAGTTTGCGATGAGTATGGGAATGTGTACAACTCACATACAAGGGGGGAATGTATGGTACGAATTGATACCGATCAGTGACGACAATAATATTTTAAACTTGATGAAATTTGCGATGAGTATGGGAGTGTGTACAACTCATGAGTTGTATATCAAGACATACAATGCAGGAACGTCCGTGCAATAAGGTTGTGATTATACAGATAAATATCTACATATCAACTCTCGAGTGGATCTTGTTGTCGCAGATATGGATAACAACGTGGATGATGAAGAAATGGTGGAAGAAGAGGCGGAAGAATTGGATGATAATGAAGAAGAAAATGACGGAGAAGTTGGTCATGGTAGTGATGGTAGTAGTTGTTCTGCGAACAGATAATCTTGGGGTTCTCCTTAGCGCCTCCATCCATTGGTGGTAGTCGGAGATATATCTATAATGGAGTAGATGACTCAATTCCTTTCATGAGCACTGCACAAGGAGGAAATGATTATGTGACTTTTGAGCAAAATTGTAGATTTACAATGATAGTATTTTAGCAATAAATTGAGAAAATGGTTGAGATTTGAGTCAAAGGAACAACTTATACATTGTGTAAAAATGCATCATGTAGAGTATCACTATCAATTTCGTGTTGGGAGATCAACCCCTACACTTTGTACAGTGATATGTACTCAAAGGGATGAAAATTATAGGTGGAGCTTGCGTGCACATAAAACAAGACTTGGTGGTGCCTTTGTGATAACTGTTGTGGAAGGACTGCACACATGTGTAAATGCTATGTTTACGCAAGATTATTGGTAGTTCGATTCAAATTTGATGGGCCGACATTTTCTTAACTATGTAAGGGAAAACCCAAGTGTCAAAATTTCTTTCATATGAACCGTAATGACGGAGAGAACCACGTATGCAGTTTCTAGTAGACGCGTTTGGCCCGTGAAAAGAAGGGTTATAAAGATGGTATACAAGGATTTGAATGATTTATACAAGGAACTACCTCTACTTTTGGATGCAAAAGTTCAAAGGAATCCAGAAACAAAAGTAAGTTGGAAGTTGGGTTCACCCCAAGTAAATAGTGAAATGATTTTTGAAACTGTGTTTTGGGTATTTGATCATAGTATCATGGTATTTAGGAGTTGTCGGCTATTGATAAGTATAGATAGGACTCGCATGTATAGGAAATACAAATACAAGTTGTTGATTACATTCAGTATGGATGACGCGAATCACATTGTCCTATTGGCATTCGGTTTGGTTAATGGAGAGTTACTTGTATCGTGGTCGTGATTTTTGATGTGTTTGTGAAACTATATTATTAAAGATAAACATGATCTCATTGCTTGATTTTAGATCGATATGAAAGGATAAGAGCAACTGTTGCTCGTCCGGAGTTTAGATAGTCACCTCCTAATGCGGTGTGGCGATTTTGCATGCGTAATGTTGCTAGTAATTTTAACATGCATCACAAAAGTCAAGTTTGTAAGAGAATTGTTACTATTGCTGTATTACAACCACAACGTAAGAAATTTGATCTATATATGATGAAAATGAAGGAGATAAAAGAAGGGTTATTTTGCAAACATTGCCCTAAATAGTGGACCATTTCTCATAATGGTGGCTTTCGTTTTAATTATATGACGACTAATATTAGTGAAAATTATAATGTTGTGCTTAAGGGTGCAAGAAATTTACCAGTTTCTACTTTGGTATTTAAGACATTTTATAATTCGGTATATTACTTTGAGACTCAAATTTGTGAGGTGAAAGTGGGAATGGCAAGAAGAGAGTGGTACACGAAGTATGTCAATGTCATGCTAGGAAGGTGGATGAACACTACTAACCTCCATACAGTTGTTTCTTTTAGTAGGGAGAATGAGATTTTTAAGGTAGAAACAGATCATAGACAAACATGGTATGACTACAAGGGAGATAATAGATATATTGTCGACATGAAAAATGAACATTGCACCTATGAGAATTGCACCTATGAGAAATGACAAACGTATAGAATTCCTTACTTACATGCAATTGCTGCACTAACATAGATGATAATTGTTGTGCATATGATTGTCGGGAAATGGTATACATGGGAATAACAATTTAGAGTGTACAAGTCTAATTTTTAACCGATAGGAGACAGATCTGGATGACTGTGGGTTTGTACCTAACTATCATTCTCGATATATCACTTAGATGTGAGAAAGAAAGACCTAAGTTATCTCGATATCATAACAAGATGGATTTTCGAGAATCATTTTCGCGAACATCATATGGCAGTTATAGTGCAGAGGGGCATAATAGGAGAAGATACACGAAACAAATGAAATATGGTCTTTGTGGCAAATAGGGTCACAATCGAAAATATTATCCAATCCAATCGTATGAAAATTGATTGTATTTGTATTTTAATTATAATTAATATATTTGTTATTCTAGCAGATATCGTGTATTTGTTAAATTTATTAATTATTTGTTTTTGTTGTATTTGTTAATACACATTCATAGATGTTATTGTAATTTTTTGTATTTATTGAGTATTGATATTTTTAAATTAATTTAATATTTATATTTTTTTAATGCACAATAACTATTATGTATTTATAATCTTAATTAATTTTTCTTTTTTTTTTCTTAACAGATAGATCTAGAACCTACTGATCTGATCCTTCTACGCTTATAGCGACGTCATCGATCTTCTAGGGTTTAGGAGCGAGAGGACACGACCGCTTCACTCACTTGCAATTGATGTGAGGCCGTGCTATGCCGTTGGGAGCACGGTCACATCGACGAGCGAGTGCTTTCTCTTCTGGAGTAGTCAGGATTTTTGGACATAATTCGATTGCGATTTATTCAATTAGATTGGCACTTCATTATGGTTCTATTAGAGCCATGGAGGCCAAAAACTCACACTTTTTATCTCCCCCATAGTGAGTTGACTATTACCCTTCAGGATGTAGAGACTATTAGGTGAGCTAACTATTACCCTTCAAACCCACACTTTTCATCTCTCCCACGATGAGCTGACTACCTTCTAGGGTTACCTGTAAATGGACATCCCGTAGTAGCTAGGATGACGAGAGTGCCATGGGGTGATGTTTGTGAGAAACTATTATGTGTTAGGCCTCCATGGTATGTGTTTAGAGGTTACATGTTGAGCATGCCATAGTTGTCCGAGTTTTCTTCTAATTTGCCCGATAGAATAGATGATGTAGATATTATATGATGGACATAGACTTATATTTTAGTGTGTTGTTTTGTGATAAGACAGTATATTTTGTACATTTACAGTTTTTATTATTATTAGAGAACTTAGAGATTTCGGGTAATTATAGTTGGGGGGTCTGCGTGCTTGACATATTTGTATAGGCAGTTTTGTATTACCATGCACGTAGATTCACGTGAGATAGGTGGCCCACTAATAATGTTATAGATTTGGGAGTGGGAGCGATTTCCTTACATAGTTCATATTCGATAATCTTTGCACATAGATAAGGATAGTCCACTCGCTTTACAATGGAAAGCAAAGTTTGATGTCACTATATTCTCTACACACATCGTATTAGTGTATTGGGAGGCACTAAATAAGCAGACTATGGATCAGGTGGTATAGGTATACTGATAATTTACTGTCATTCCTCTCCAACTACTGTCACAAGGGGAGGGATATTTGGCACGCGCGGCTCCCATTGATATGTTTTAATATCATGGAGTGATACTTCCTAGATAGATTGTTACGACAATTTGGAGAATTTCAGGACATTCCTATTCACTGTGATATAGAGAATCGACTCTACGATACGAGTGCGAGAGGTATATTAGAGGTCGATTGGTCATAGTGCATGCAGCCTACGTTGATCTTTAAACTCACCGTTACGATCATTTTGTTATACTAGATACTTCACTCGGATCTGCCATCGATTCTGTCTACTCTACATAGTTTCGCACCACCTCCAGCAGATTCGTTTGTTGTCAGGGAGATTCTTTGATTTACGTGGTAAGTATTCTACATTTATCTTGTTCCTTTCTCAATCAATGATTTGAATTTGTTCTTTTAACTAACTTTTACATAATTTTTTGTAGTGGGATACGTTACACGAGATACGAGACAGATCGAGTCTCAACATTCAAGAACTTACTGATTCAACCATCTCGGTTATAGCAGATGACATGGCGTATCTTTTGAGACCTAGACCTGTTAAAGGTGGCAACGATAGTGGCTATGCAAACCAAGCATGTGGGCGACGACAAGGGAGAGGACGGCGTACGAGACTACCACCCTCGTCCACTCATACATTACTACCACCGTTTCAGTAGCCGAACGACGTCATAGGACTTTTGACTATATATGGTAAGTTTTCATCTTTTTATACACCTGTGTTTGATAACTTCCTTCATGTTTTTACTCCGGGGGCTTCTTAGAGGGGAGCTCGTCTCGATAGTTATAGATGAGAGACTGACACAGGTAGAGAGAGAAGATGCACCATATATGTATCACGTGTCCCTGCCTATTTTTTTGACCTCCACCAATAGGATGTAAGCTCTTTTCAAATCACACAGATAGATATCTTAGTTTACTATTTCACGATGCTTGTACAGATAGTAAAACAGATTTAAATTTTAAATAGTATATTAGGAGAAGAAGACGACGTTGAAATATGTCTTTTGTAATATGTACATTTTTTTAATTAATGAAATTTCTTTTTTTTTTTTTAATTTTTTCTCTTAATTATATTTTATGTTATTTGTTCTTTTTCTTGGATCTGCTGTATTCTTGAGATATTTGGGTTGTGTTGTTAAGAAATTTTGTTGTGTTTCGAAATTTGGCTGTGACAAATTTTGAGAAATTTGGTTGTGTTCTGGTTGTGTCAAATTTTTTGGAGTTTGTAAATAGGGTTGGGATAGTATTTACAAAGTGTTAAGGGTTGGGGGAGGGATCCATGTCAAGTCTTAGACTCGATATATACAATGTATATCGAGTTTTGAAAACTCGATATATCAGTATCATTTTTGGAAATATTTCCGTGAGTGTATTGTTTTAATTTTTTTTTTTTAAAGTGTTATTTCAGTACAAAGCTCTGGAGATTGTCTGGTTTTAAGAAATAAATAAATTGCCTTAGGGCATATTTGTTTGGTTTTAAACATTTTTAAATAGAAATTTTTTAGGAGACAAAATGATATTTAATTTTTTTTTCTTAAGATTATTAGGTAGATATTATTATTTAAGGGCCGATTAAAATTTTTAGGGGATAATATCATTATCGTTAAGATTTTTTAAATTCACATAACTAAATTTTTTTTTTAAAATTTAACGAGATAGTTGGCTTTTCGTTCAGATTCTATTTAAAACTATCACAAGTAAACAATTTACTTAACATTAGGGTTTGAAAGAGAGAAAAACAAAGATGAAGAGTAAGAAAATGGTCAAGATCTCGAATCTAGATAATAAAAAATTGATTGAATGAAATTTATAACCGTATTTTGCAGGAAACATATAAAAGTCTATATATAATTTTTTTTATTTTTCTTATCATTTTAGTTTTTAGTTATTTTATAGTCGTTTCGTTCAATTTAATAAAATTTTAATTTCTTTTTAATTCATTCATCGTTGTTATTCATTCCATTCATTCCTAAATCAATAATCCAAAATCCAGTAAAAGGGTTCGTTGCTTGATGCCTATTGCTAGATATGAAAAAAAAATCATGAATATTCTCTTAATTATGCTAAATGATACCATATATATATATATATATATATATATATATATGTAATTATCCTACTTTTATAACATTAGTAAAAATTTTAAAAAACTCAAAAACAACAATCAAAACGGTAAAAGAGAGTAATTGCATAATGTGATAAAAAATGCGATATTTATAAGATAAGTTGATTTATATAACCATATAAATTCGTTGATACGATTATCATATTTTTTTAATTTTATTTAAGATAAGTTAGATAAGCATATTTTTTTATAATCAAACTTTAATTTGGTGTTGAAACTGTGTGATGCACAGAAGATATAATTAATAATATATTACTTAAAATATTTTAATTTTAAGATATTATTATTATGGAGTTTGTACAGATTTAACATAAAAAATAAAAAAATTTTAAATAATCCAAATGGAAAAATATTTTCGTTACTAACCTGTATTTGTTGGGAGTTGAAGATGTAACTTATTGTGTCGCGTTTTCAACCCGCGACAAATTCCCCCGAGAGAGAGAGGAGTTCGTGGGGGAGGAAGAGAGAAAGGAGAGGAGCGCGGCAGGGGGCGGAGGGGGGAAGGAGAGAGAGGGGAGGACTGCGGCGGGGTGCGGAGGGGGGAGGGAGAGAGAGAGGGGAGGGCGGCCGAGGGGGGAGGGAGGGAGAGAAATAGGGGGCACGGCGGGGTGCAGAGGGGGAGGGAGAGAGAGAGGAGGAGCGGTGGCGCCAGGGAGGGAGAAGAGACCGAGGAGGAGCGCGGCGACGCTGCCGCTCCTCCTCTATCTCTCTCTCCCTCCCCCCTCCGCTTCTCCCCTCTGTCTCTCTTCCTCCCCTCTCTGCCCCCTTGAGGCCCTCCCCTCTCTCTCTCCCTCCCCCTCCGCACCCCGTCATGCCCCTCCCCTCTCTCTCCTTCCCCTCTCCACCCCCCGTCGTGCTCCTCCCCTCTTTCTCTGTCTGCCTCCCCCGACTGACCCTTTGCCGCCCTCCTCTCTTTCTTTCCCTCCCACCCCCCTCCGCACCCACCGCGGTTCTCCCCCTCTCTCTCCTTCTCTCTCCGCCCCCTGCTGCGCTCCTCCCTTCCCCCTCACCTTCCGCTGCGCTCCTCCCCTCTCTCTCTTCCTCCCCCGCGAACTCCTCTCTCCCTCTAGGAATTTTGTCACAGGTTGAATACGCGATACAATATATTACATCTTCGATTCCTGATAAATATGAGATATGGGTTAAAAACGAAAAATTTTTTTCATTTAGTTTATTTTTATTTATTTTTATTTTTTTTAGCTTAAATTCGTACAAATCACCTTGTCACGGGTTTAATTAAAGCGGAGAGAGGGATGCAAATCAAGAGCAGAGGTCGGGGCATAAAGGACAATAGGGAGACGGAGTAAGGGTAAAATAGGAAAGAAGGAAGAATTATCGTGTTCAGACAGCAACCAACTCCTCCGCCGTCTCTGGTAAGACTCTCCCGCACCACCAGGTGAGGTTCTACAAGTATAAATAGTAGAGATGAAAAGCCCACTCCACCAACAATCTCATTCTCTGTCTCTAAAGTTGTTTTAGGGTTTTTTGTTTCGGTGAATGCTGTTTGGACCATCGACATGGCTTTTCATGCTAAAAAGCTCATCAACAATCCTAATGGTTCGTCCTTCCCTCCTTCGGATTCCAGTCTTCGTTCTTCAGCATGATTCTCTCCAGGCGTTTTGACATGCATTGACCACGAACTCGCATTTCCTGTTTAACTAATTGCGTATAATTGTTCTCTTTTCCTGTTTAACTAATTGCGTATAGTTGTTCTCTCAATTGACTTAATTGCGTTCTTCAATTTAGGATTTTGTGTATTGTTTACCTTTGCGTCCGCGATCGCATAATTCAGCAATTAAGTGCATTGAATCATTGAATTGGGGTTGACTTGGTTGCCAAGTAGTAGTGCGTTTGAGATTTGACTTTAAATTTGGGTGTTTTGTCTTAATTTCTGGGCGATCAAGCATAGGGATAATTTGATAAATCTAATTCCCTTGTGCAGGAGATGATTGGTTTGATTTTCTTCCCTTTGTGTTTATTGTTTTGGAACTAATTTGAAAATGATAATTAGGACTTTAGAATTTCTGGCATTTTGTCATGATGGGAATATAATGATTTTCTGTGCCAGATGTGGTGACTGAGTTCATTGAGGGTCTTGTCGAAACCTATCCTGGGTTACAATACCTTGATGGCTTTCCAGAGGTAAATGGCCTTGTGTTGAAATGACGCACTTAATTTTACCCAATTCCAATATTGGATTTCATCTCATGGGGGTGTATGCTTTCTGGAATTATTAGGTTAAGGTTGTGTTGCGAGCTGATGTCGTAGGCACTACATATGACAAAGTCGCCGTAATTTCAGGTTTGACACTTTGCACAAGATTTAATTAATTCCCTTGTATTTTGATTTTGGGCAGCAGACATTGCTATGTGGATAAAAAATAATAACCAATGAAGCTTTTTGTATCGTGTAGTGCCTAGATGGCTTCTCCTAGCATCGCCCTCTTTTGGGAAAATTAGTTTCATTGTTTGCCCAATTGTTTCTGTTATTATTTTGTGACATTACCTTTTTTAAATTTGAAGAATGAACATTTAATTCTTTTGGAATTCTTATTTGCCCCCAAATATCTATTTACATTCTCTTTGTGTACGTGAAGTCCTAGAATTTGCTTAGATACAAATGTCTTCAAAATCATTGTCCATTTGACAAATGTAATTCCAGTGTCAATCGCAATGCAGAGGGGCATTGAAAAGGCCAGATTAAATGTCATCATACCATTTGGTAAATTTGCACATAATCAAATGTTTCCTTGCGCTTCTCAATGGATGTCTTTGTTACTGCACTGAGATACAGCTCCATGCATTAAAATGTTGAAGGTAAGCTTATGGATATTAAAGGCTTAAATTTAAGACCAATATTATCCAATAGGTTTTGTACATTAAGGTGCCACAACTTGTCAACCCAATCATTTATATTTAGACAGCACTTTCTACTAGCAGCATTGAGTGGAAGGAATAAATACAAAAAGTTGGTGATAGTTGATTTGTCTGAAAGCTTTTGGCCAAGTAGCTGGATCTCTGGGAAATGCCACCAGGTGATGGTGGAACTTTTGGCATGAATCCTTCACTTTCTTACTTTGAAAGGAGGGAAAATAATTGGCAATCATGGAGCCTCGGTGGTTAATATTTATTGAAACTTTTTGAAAAACATTTGCTCTTTGGACCCTTTTTTTAAGAAAAAAAAATTGAAGCAGCATAAAATGCAGGCTAAAGTTAGCAAAGTATTCATTACCCTATTACTCTGCTTAACATTCCTAACAAGAAGATGTGTTGTTTGTTGGCTTTGTAATTATTCTTATCTTCTTCACGTGATTGAATAACAATCAGACTTTCACCCAAAAAGGAAGAAAAAAATGCAGGACACAGTTGATTATGTAGCCTCATTAAAGAATGAGGCCTATAGAGGTCAAGAATGAAATTTTTAGATCAGTTGCAAATTTATATGAGTTAATCATTTCCAACCAAAGTGTAGCTCTTAATTGCACTTATCTCTGGTGTGAGATAAAATCACCTATAGCTTTGTACCCTTGGTGATATTTTATTACCAGTTCTCCCTCACAGTCATCAATGGATGATTTATTTGTTATCCAACCATTACAAACTTCCTTCTCGATATGGTATTTCACTGATCCCTTCAATTTATCTGGAGACTTTTATTCGATGTATTATTTGTAATTAAAATATTTCCTTGGCAAACCTACCGTTGTTGATAGTGGTTGAACCATATATCTCAGGTGGTGGAAGTGGACATGAGCCAACTCATGCTGGATATGTGGGGGAAGGAATGCTGACAGCTGCCATTTGTGGTGATGTTTTTGCATCACCAAATGTTAATTCAATATTAGCTGTAAGTCATGAGAAAATGCAGTGCTTGTACTATTATGCCAGTTACCTCTATCATTCTTCTTCTAGATGACTCTAAACTGATTGTATACGCCTTCAGGGCATTCGAGCTGTGACCGGCCCCAAGGGATGTCTTTTGATAGTGAAGGTACTTGTTTCTTAGCTTTTTGGGCAGTGTATAGTCTCCATGTCAGCTAGAATGCAACTTTATGGGCATTGTTATTGTAAATCACCACTTAAACCAGAACAGTAAGTGCACTATGGATATTGCTAAAGAATTGATAAAAAAGATCAGCATGATTAGATGCTTCTTATTCAGTTAGCATCTCTTGAGCTATTGTTTTCTTTTCTGTTTCAACAGAATTATACTGGTGATAGGTTGAATTTTGGTCTGGCTGCGGAGCAAGCAAAGTCTGAAGGTTATCAGGTGGAGGTAGGTAACTATGTGCATATATGTGCTTGTTACAGCATGTTTATCTTTCTGCTCACAGATATTTGGAAGCAAACTTTTTTCCTCAAATCATCCTGCATGAATGAAAGAAAAATTGGACTCTTCTTGACAAAAGATATTGAACCTTGCAGACAGTTATTGTAGGAGATGATTGTGCTTTACCACCACCTCGGGGCATAGCAGGAAGAAGAGGTTTGGCTGGAACAGTTCTGGTTCATAAGGTCTCTCTCTCTCTCTCTCTCTCATGCATACACGTGTGTTCCAATGAAAGACATGCATGCATTGAAGTCTAATGCCGTGGCATAACCAATTCGCATTTATGGAACTATCTAAAGTCCATCTCATTATATTGCTAACTGGTTCTCTTTATAATGTTGGGTGAGTAATTAGTGCTCTTACATCTTCATTCAGCTGTCAGCATCCTTAGGCTGTCTTTGATAGCTAGCCTAATGCTTGATTTCATTATCAACTCACATATTATGAAACTATGATATTTTAGTATTTCATTAAGAATTGGACTGAAAGTTGAGGTAGAATGTGCTGCCTCCTTACTAAATGCTGAGAAATCTTATATGTGTCACCATTTTTTTCTTTTTCCTGGGGAGGGGGTTGATCATAAAATTTCTCTTTCAGCAACTTCTTTTAATTACGCACATATCCAATGCGAAATAATAAAAATATTTAAGAAACTCCTTAGTTAGGATATTTTATCATTGGTTAGAGGCTTATCTAGCAGAAGGAGGTTTACTCATATGGTAAGCAAGTTTGCTCCACTTTGAGATCTTGAGCTCAACCCCATCGGAAGGCTGTGAAACGAAATTCTCAGGAATTGGCTTGGCCCCTCATAGATGAGCCTGCTTGGATTTTCCCTGGGGAAGGGACTATCAAGGCAAATTTAGGAGACCTTACCACATGACCAAAAGAAAAAGAAGAAGTTAAAGCTTGTTTAGCTATATATGCATAGGCACACTTAAGTAAATAACTATGTTACTTTCTTTTATAAATTTTGAAGTAGGATTGAATTATAATTGATCTACAGCCCTTTCCTTAAGCTCTGATACCATGTGAAAGGTTGCTGGAGCTGCTGCTGCTGCTGGCCTTTCGCTCCCTGATGTTGCTGCAGAAGCAAAACGTGCATCTGAAATGGTTGGAACAATGGGTGTTGCATTATCTGTTTGCACATTACCAGGTCAGGTCACACCAGATCGCTTGGGCCCAGGAAAGATGGAGCTTGGTCTTGGAATTGTAAGTTCAAGCACAATAAGCCATTTTTGCTAGAAGTTGGAATCTTGTGTTAGGGTCTTCTAAATATTACTTCTGTCACTTTGTGGTATTGTTGATTTGTTTAATTGTAGCATGGAGTGCACTCTTTTCTTGAGCTTGTCAAATTATATATATTTTATTGGAGAGTTGACATCTGGTCCCATCTGATTTGCACTTTGCCATCTGTATTGGTGCCTCTGTTTCCTTTTTGCATAATTCTAATTCCAATTCTGCAATATCCAGTTGGTTAAACTTGGATTTGTTTTCAGCATGGGGAACCTGGTGCTGCTGTTGCTGACCTTCAGCCTGTAGAAGTGGTGGTTACCCATGTACTTAAGCAGATATTGTCTCCGGTATGTCCAGTAGATGGTAGTGTGGTTCTTCAGTGACTTCCTCTCATTGATTAATTAAATATTTTGGGCTACTTCTTTGGTTTTCTTGTTTATTAGTTATTATATTTGTTTTTTTTTTGGGGGGGGATTGTCCTCTCTAGGCGAGCACTAGAGAAGTCAATGAGAAATCCTTGTTTAAATCTCAGTCCATGCAGGATTTAAAGAACAGGAACATTTTCCTTCAAAAGTTGCAATCTGGCTGAATTAGCTACCTAGGCCAACTGAAAATGACTTTTTAATTCATATCCTCAATAAATTTTATGGCTATAATCCATCCAGGGAAAAAAAATAAAAATCTGCATTCCAAGTTTGATAACAAAATAGAGGAGGATATCTGCATGTCTTCGGTCACAGAAGATCACATGTTGAGCCTCAAAACCATCTCTCCACTCTCTCTTATAGATGAGATAAAATTGGCAGTGCAAGGATTTGTATGGGATTGGGACCATTCAAGGTGAATTCCTTCTGTTCACTGCAAATGTTGGTTGGAAGGGTATGTAGATGTTGAAATGGAAAAATCTGTTCCATCCAAGGTTGCTATTTCTCCATGTCCTGTAGGAAGAGGATTCCAAAGGATTTTGACATGTGGTAATTTGCAGTGTGGGGATGGGGTTTTAGAATAGCTGGAGCCATTTTAAAGGAAACTTGTGAAGTATTTTTAGCTTGTTTTAAATCAAGCAAGAAGTTGTGGGTGTTGGCTTCTTCAGTTATACACCTTGGATTTTTGCTTTCTGAAGTCCATAAGATACTTCTTGTCTGGGCTATTTAAACAAAGAATTTATGTTTCAAGCCAAATGGTTTAGACATGTTTATAGTGGTATGTGCAGATAAGATCAAATATGCTGCTTACATTAACTTTTCATTCTTGCAATCCAAGACCAAAAGCATCTTGGGAAGCTATTAAAATTGGTTGCTATGTCTGGTCCGGTTGGTTTTGTTCTTCCACTCTCACATCTCATGGTTAGAAGGCCCCATAATTTTGTTCCTCACCTTGATGGATAATTGGAAATGCATTTGCAATGGGATGCTAGAATTTTGGTCTATTCCATTTTGTTACTGACATCTTTCACCTCATGGCTAGGGTGCAGAAGGACTTCTTGAGGGTTAAAGTGAGTTCAAATTTTGGTATTTTAATGAAACAAGATGTAAACTTGAGAATTACTTACTCCATATGCTGATGGGTCTCCGGTTTCTCATTTTCTCATTTTTTCCTGGCCTCTCTCCCCCCCAGCCTTAATACAAGTCAAGAAATGCATTCTGTTTTTCTTTCTGGCTTGCCTTGTTATCAATTTTCTTGTGGTATTAGGGATATATTACAGAATGTGAATTGGGTTCAAGTCGTCCCATCCTTTTGCATACGCATGTTGATACCTATTTATATTTACAAAAAGAAAAGATAAATGCTGTACATGTAATCCGTGTTTTGTACTTGCATGCTAAACCTTTAGAGATTGATACATTTTTCATCTTGCTTAAATATGTAGAGCGCTTTTAGATGTTAAAAGTAATTACAGTCAGGTTGAGTTAACAAAGATATTTGTTCTAAGCATATGATCATGTCAATTTGCATTTTCTGTTGAACTTTCAGCAAGGAGCTTGGTTTAGGAGGAAATATTATTGAACATGACCAACTTCCAGACATAGATTGTTTATTGGATACAGGCCTTGTGTAAGGGACCTATTTAACTAGTTCTCCCAGCATATGTATCTCGTTATCAGCTGTGGACTGTGTCAGGACATATATGCCCGTCAATTTAGTTGCAACAAACCATTTGTGTCCCATTATAGAGATCAGGTTTTAATTCCTCTTAGGAGATCCCTTCTCTAGATTGTTTATTGGGTACAGGCCTTGTGTAAGGGACCTATTTAACTAGTTCTCCCCAAATATGTATCTCGTTATCAGCTGTGGACTGTGTTAGGACATATATGCCTGTCAATTTAGTTGCAACAAACCATTTGTGTCCCATTATAGAGATTAGATTTTAATTCCTCTTAGGAGATCCCTTCTCAGTCATTGCACCCTATCTAGAAAACTGTTATTTATTTTATGAACCTTTGCTGGTTACATCAAATTATCACATGAGGGAGAGAGAGAGAGAGAGAGAGAGAGCTATGTGCCCAAAGAATATTACTAGTTTGCCTTTTTGTTACTATTCCACTACTTGTGTTGTTGTCTTCCACCACCACTCCCCTTCTTGGTGCGATCATCTAGGTCTAGGATCATGTCCTGAGCTGATCGTCTGTCTGTTACATGTTGTCATCAGCTCGTTCTATCCAGGTCCATTTTGAGCTGGGCTAGGTTCGGCCCAAAAGGTCTGGTGCCTAGCTTGGCCTATTATGGCTTGAGCTCAGTTCAGTCACTGAGTTGAGCTTTGTTCGACCTCAACCTTGTTGAAATGAGGTTGGTCCATGATGCTCCGTGCCTAGCTCAGGTGGTGATTGAAAGCTGTAAACTCATGCCCTCATATTTTTACCTTTCACTATAATAATCTGCACTATTTTGCTACCATAGTAATAATAATATAATGATATGTTCTTTTCCATTCGCACATTTTCTTTTTCGGAGATTTTTCCCTTTTCCCCCACTTTTTAGGTTTATATATCTGCTTATGCTTTGTGCATCCCTTTTATATTTATTATATTTCTGTGTTCCATTGTACTATTTTGTTCTATATCTGGATATCATCAGAACTGCATTTGTTTCCTATATATTTGCAGGAAACCAGCTATGTTCCAATTACTCGAGGGAATAGAGTGGTGCTTATGATCAATGGGTAATTCTCTGAATTTATGCATCCGTGTTAATTACCATCTGGGTAATCATTTTTATGGGTCAACTCAGGAGGATTGGTTTCTTTGTCTTTGCAACTTATTCAATGAGTCTGCCCTCATGACTCAGATATGTGACGTTGAGTCTATCAGCAAAAGAATTTTACTTTATATTGGCTTGAAATTATGTGATTTGGTATGAGTAGACATGAAGATGGCTTAAGCATTGATCATTAATGGGCCCTGATAGGAAATAAACATTGGTAGTAGATGTTGGTGAAAGGTGGTTGTGAAGAAAATTTGTGTTGGATCATGGTGGTAGAATTATAGAACTACAAAGGCTACTGGAGTTTCTACAGGATAGGAATTTGATCCATATTAGGAATGATGGATGTTATTTCTTCTCAAGATTCTCTTTGTTTCTAAAGATAGCAACTTAATCTTGATAGAGTTTTTCAATAAAAAAAGCAAGGAGGATGTTTGTATCATTCTTGTGGTATGCCTTACCTATTAGGTGTAACTTAATGAAATTCTGGGTGATTTCGCTGGCCTATCCTTCTGGCTGATCCTTGAGTTGAACTTGCCATCATTCTTCTTTGACTTTCAACCTGAGAATCTTAGTATTTGAGAGCCTATCGCCTGCCTATGCACCTGCCTGCACCTTGATAATACGAGGATGTATAGAAGCAGGAAGTGCTTCTTCCCCCGTTTTATCTTATTCAAAAGCCCACATTTATTATCCAAAGCAAAACATTTCATAAAGGAAAGTATTTTCTTTTATACCAAGCTAAAATTTTCCCATAAAATGATCTCAGATTGTCATTAATGTAAATCTATTTTGGTTGGAATAGAGTTTAAATAAATGTAAGTGCTTATGATCCTTTTGGGAAGTGCATCCAAATTGGGTGTCCTTTTGATGAGTCCTTCCGAATTGGGTCTATATATTATGTTGTTGCTGACAAAGCTCAGGAACCAATATATCTACATCTATTTGAGGAGTTTTTAGTTTTAGGCTATTCCATGGTATAGGATCCATGAAGTAATGTTTGAAGGGTTGATTAGGGTATTGCAATATGAAGTTACATTCTCCCTTTGAAAAATCAATAAATAAATAAATTGAGCCTCAGGACTGAGCCTTGCTAGTATTCCCACAGATAATTTCAATTGATTGTTGGCATTGGCTTTACTATTTTCTTTTCTCATTCAATTGCAGGTTGGGTGCCACTCCTGTCATGGAACTCATGATTGCAGCAGGAAAAGTGGTCCCTCAATTGCAGCTGGAACATGGGCTGGCTGTTGACAGGGTGTACACCGGATCATTTATGACTTCCCTTGATATGGCAGGTTTGTTGGTTTTCAGCATATAATACCTATTATTTATTTATTTAATCTCGATGTCTCATCTTGTGTTTCTGGCAGGATTTTCAATTTCTATCATGAAGTCAGATGATGAAATTTTGCAACGTTTGGATGCTCCAACCAGGGCTCCATCTTGGCCTGTTGCTGCTGATGGCAAGCTTCTTCTCTTTTGTGGCATTTAAGTTATTCCTTTTTATTGGACTACTAAAAGTTCTAGTCTATTGATCATTTCTTTGTTATCATGTTCCAGGTAATCGCCCACCTGCCAAAATCCCTATTCCACTACCTTTGTCTCGCTTGTCAAGGGGCGAGGAGGTATGCCACAAATTATTCCTTACTATCATGTGGGTTTTAAATTACAAAAAGATGATTATGTTTATATGTGAAAATTGATTTACTTGAACTCTTCAATGCCATTTTCCTATTATCCTTGTCAAATCTGGGGCCTGCTGAGTGCCCTGAGGACTAAAATTTATCCACTGATATGTTTTTATGTATTTTTTTCATGTATAACAATGACATTGTCATGGATAATGAATTTATGGTATTCAAGAACTATTACAAAGTTGTAAAACTTGATGGCATGAGTAAGAAACTGGAATGGATAACTGTAGGTTCATGCCATTATATTATTCTTGACCAGAAGATTTCAGTGCCTTTGATCCTTGTTGCTTAGATTGATAGTGTGTGTGCATAGAGATGATAATCCATTGAGATGGTAATGACATGGAAACAGAGGCCTATCACTAATATGCATTACGTACTTTTTTTTTTTTTAATCTCTGAAATCTTGTGAAAAAATAACTTCATTTGACGTGTCAGAATAGTAACTTTCTTGTATATATAGCTGCAGAAATGTGCAAAAGGCCATTATTTAGCCTGAGTAGTGTTGAAGGAGTTGGGATAGGATTCTTACTTTTTTCTGGCACTTGGCATATACTGAATGGAGTCAGGAGTGGTCTAACTAAATTTGTACTCACCAGCTCGAGATTTTCATTATTTTCTCAACCAATAAGATCACCTGTGGATTTTTATAATAATATTTAGCATGCTCATGGATATTCTACTGGTGAAACAAATGTTTTCCTGATGGAGTTCCATGTAGTTTGGATGATGATTGCCGATATAAACTAGTTGCATGGCATTTGCTGCTTTCTTTTGATGAAAAAATTTCCAGTTTAGCTTATCCGACTGCCATGTCTACGTTTGATCAGTCTCTAAGCCGGCCTCAGCAGCTCACTCAACAAGGTCATCTTCTTGAGGTGGCTATTGAAGCAGCAGCGAATGCAATTATCAACCTTAGGGACAGTTTAGATGCATGGGATGGTAAAGTAGGTGATGGTGATTGTGGATCAACAGTGAGTCCTATCCTTGCCTCCTTTCTGTTGTGATGTGTTACTTGTTGTATGGCATTTGAATTGATGTTTGTAATTGTTATTCCTGCAGATGTTCAAAGCCGCAACTGCTATTCTTGAGGACATGAAGAAGTAGTACGTTTTCTTCTATGCTAGACTATTTGCTTAATCTATTGATGTCCACTATTTGGAGTGCTAGTACATCCAATACCTAAATCCATCATGATGTTGAATCATTTTGATGTGCTTTCCACTGGACTATCAGTCCTTGAATTATTATCCAATGGGAAATAAGATGAGAGTAAGAACATGATCCTGATTTTTTTCTGCATATGATGTTTTAAACGTCAGAGGCATCCTTTTGTTCTTACCATGATCATTGGTTTGGCAGCAGTAACTTTTTATGCATCCATATTTTATAGTGCTTTTGCAGCATATCAGTGATGCTCCCATGTAATAGCTTGATAAAATTCACGGCTTATGTATTTGGACTATTGCATTCCCTTTTTAGGCCAATATATTTCTATAGTTGTTTTAGAGTGTTGGGCATATTGTTCATGTTACATTCACTGTTGGATGCTGACAGGCTCCGTCACAATACATGAATTGTATTAGTAAAACTCTGATTGGAATGCCAGATGAAATGAGTTTTTTTAGTTGGATTTTTTTATGAAACTTTACTGATATTTAACGATACCGAATTTAATGTCGTCTCTCCTCTATGTTCCAGTTTTCCTTTGAATGATGCTGCAGAAACCATAAATGAAATTAGTTCTTCCATCAGAAGAGTCATGGGAGGCACAAGTGGAATTTTGTACTGTTCTTTTTGCCTAATTCAAAAACCCCACCATTTTCTTTGAAATTTTGTTGGTCACGTGCTGATAAATTTGTAATTGCTTTGTGATAGATATGATATTTTCTGCAAGGCAGCATATGCACGGTTGAAAGCAAGTGCACAACCAGTTGCAGCAAAGCAGTGTGAGTTTTAAGTCTTTGTACTTATGCATATTTAGCTTTTCCTTTTGGAGGCAAGGAACCTGCCTTTTATTATTCTTTTGTTTTGGAATTATTAAGAATGACTGCCTGGTTCAGGGGCGGAAGCACTAGAGGCCGGGATAGCCGCTGTAAGTAAATACGGAGGTGCTAAAGCAGGTTATCGAACAATGCTGGATGCCCTTATTCCAGCATCAGAAGTTCTTCGTGAGGTAGACAGTGATGGTGTACTGTTCTCGCTTTTGTTGGCTGCTTATTACTCTAGTGATGAATATTTATTTTCTGAAATAGAGGTTAAATGCTGGGGATGATCCGGTTGCTGCCTTTGTCCTCTCATCTGAGGTAGCATTTGCTGGAGCAGAGTCCACTACACACATGCAAGCACAGGTGAAGTGAAATTGTTCCATTCTTGCTCTTTAAGGATTTAGAGTGTTTCTTTACACGGTAGGAAAAACCACCCAAAGCTTTTGAATATAAGAATTTCTCTATTGAGAGATCAGTACAATCAAACAACAAAACAAGTATTCAGATCATTATTGCAGTTCAAATTACAATTCAATCCATTAAGGCCTTTTTTGAGATGTGTGATTTTTATCTTTGCTCCCATGGGCCACCCCGGACGAAATTTATGTCGTTTTGATTCCATTGATTATCAAATTTCTTGCAAGGTCAAGGCCAACCGGTCATAGGTCCTGTCTACCTCTGCGATTTCACATCAGTAAATGCAAACTTAACATAGAATCTGTCACTAGGAATAATGTTTAGGAAGTTCCTGTGGTGCATCTTTTAGTTGGGAAGTATGGAATTTTGATGGTATGGCTATATTGTAGGCTGGTCGTTCAACCTATGTGCCTGGAGCTATCCTCACATCAGTTCCGGATCCAGGTGCCATGGCTGCAGCATCATGGTACAAAGCAGCCGCATTGGCTGTCAAAGACAAACTGCAGGGATCATAGCCGCCGGAGGAGCAGAGTAGCCTATATGTCTAGCCTGCAATGTTAACTGGGTAAAGTTTTGGTCTGGATTGATACCCTGATGCCCTAACCAAGAGGCTTTCCGCTTATGCTTTTAGTGCATAAAGCTGAGAGAGCGAGCTTGAATGATTCCGTAAGTGTGACAATGTAAATTCAAATCATTGATTACTCACAGTCAAAATAATACTTGATCGGATTGTAAAAGCATGGTTTTCACAA
This sequence comes from Dillenia suffruticosa, assembly GCA_033439265.1. NCBI lineage: Eukaryota > Viridiplantae > Streptophyta > Magnoliopsida > Dilleniales > Dilleniaceae > Dillenia > Dillenia suffruticosa. The sequence goes on along the minus strand of JAVTVX010000009.1, from coordinate 18,906,165 downwards.
ATTCAATGCCCATCTCTTACCTCACCTTCTGTGCCTCCTATATTTATTTTTTTTCTCTTCGCAAAGTAATGCTTTCCCTTGTCATGCTCAGTAAGCATCACTTGCGGAGATTTGCAGTCTTCTTTTCTCCTTGTTTTCAACAATTTCCTTCTACTTATTTTGTTCTTCTTCCTCTTCTTCCCTTTTTTTATTTTTTTGAGGGGGTTGGGGGGAGGAGGGTATTCTTTTGTGATGAATATTTCTAAAATGATGAAAATTCTCCTTTTAACTTATGGCAAAATGTGAATTACCCCTTTTGTGATTTTCGAATTCATCATTGTAAAGGCACTACAAAAGTGTATACGTGCCAGCCCTTCCTCATCACTATGACTCCTTTAATTTATAAATCAAAAAAAAAAAAAAAAAGTTTTTTCTAAATAATATTTCTTTATACATGTTTTATTTTCGTATATTATGATATCAAATCAAGATTTATTAAATAAATTACTTTTTGAATAAAATAAGATAATTTATAGAAAATTTATAGGTTTTTTGAGTTGAGTTGCCTTGAGAATGGATTTTTATTCCCCTAGCTGCTTTTGTTAACATATGACTCACCAATTCATTTGAACATGTCATCCGCAACTAGTCGTCGGATATTTTTGTTAAAATACAGATTTTTTTCTTCGGACAATTGAAAGGCTTTCCGGGAAAGATTTTGTTTGGGTCTAAGTTTGAGGGGGTCTAATGCATAAAAAATATTATTAAAATAATAATTTTAGTTTCTTTACGAAAATTTTTTATTTGTTTTTCTAAAATTATATATTTTTTTAAAATAAAGTTAATCAAAAATTTAATAAATAAAAATAAACTATGATCGGTTAAGATCGGACCAAAATGTGATAACTATGACACTTCTCAACGTTTTACAAGTGTAACATGACTACAAAAGAATAAATATCGGTAAAAAATTGGTCAGGAATTCTTCCGACGTTTATCCGAAAATGTTGATATATTGTCGATATTTATAAATGTTGGCAAATACATTATGATTTTCTGATGTTTCAGAGCTAAAATGTCAACAAATGCCTTATGATTTCTTGATGTTTCGAAACTATAAAGTCGACAAATCCATCTACTTGTCGACGTTTATCTCTAGAAATGTTAGAAATGTCGGCAAGGATTATGTTTCTTTTTTTTAAATATATATATATATACGGTTTGTTTAATTTTGTTATCAAAATTTGCTCTTAAACCCAAACCAAACTCAAATCTATTTATCACATTTTCATCGATCACACACAATAACTCCAAATTTTATATTTCATCCGTATTTCATATTTTAAACAAATATTTATTCAACTATCAATACCATTACTCTAAACGAATATAATGTACCCATTAACTTTAAATCACCAATAACTCATTACTCTAAATATAATATATATTTCAAAAAAATAAACAATTATCCACACATAAATTCAAATAAAAAAATAAAAATTTTATTAACAAAAACATAAAAATGTTCATACAAAAAGAAAAATGGACCAACATTGCATTATATATTGCTGAGAAAATTATTATTTTCTTAGTTTTAATGATAATAAAATCTATCATGTGATTCTAATCAATTTATTTAGTGTGCAATATTTTTTATTTAATATAAAAGTGATAAAACCAGTTATAGAATCAATTATAGAAGTAAGGGTTATTTGATTATAGAAGTAAGATTTATGATATCTGTTGAAAACCCAACCAGCAAGATAAGTGTAGATTGGGTACTACGCTTAATCTATAATTGATTCTAGATGCACATAAAAAAATACTCCAACATGAGAACAATTCATATTCCAACATTTAGAAATTTTTCTAAATGTTGAAGTGTGATCATTTGGATATATTTAGATAGCCACATCTTCTTATGTGTTAAAATATTTCCAAAACCGAAAATTATGTTTCAAAAAAGGTGTATGGAACTTTCATCTCAAGCATTTATGGTTCAAATATTTTTTGGATATATTGGAGAAAAAACAGCTGTAAATTTGCTAGTTACTCATTTTTCACAACAGAATTGTGTATCAAATTATGGCTGTCGGGTGATATTTGGCATTCGATAATTTCACCATTTGTCTTGGATGTTTGAATTTGATTATGCTAAATCATAATACTACAATTGAACAGCAAAAATGATGATTCCTGACACATTTATCTTGAGATTTTGGTGGAGAAATAAATGGGCAAATTTGACTAGTTGTTCTGAAAAATTAAGAACTGGGAGTAGATTTTCTAGAGTAGGTTTCGAATTTTTTGGAAAAACAATCTTTTGGATATAATCAAAACAACTCTTGAATATGTTAGAAAGATATTTAAATTTTATGAGAAAAATATTTACTCTCGGTAAATATTAAATTTCAAAAGGATTTGAAGTCTATTTTTCCAGGATTGTTGCTGAAGTTGTTGCAATAATTTTGAGAAATTTTTACTACTATTTGTTGAGTCTCTTTACTATCAAATACAACAGCTATAACGGGTTTTTTAGTGTGTGAGAATAGAGAACGTGAGTGGATGAATGAATATCATTTTCCGAGGCTTCATAGCACCAAAAAATTCAAGAAGAACTTCTGCAATTCTGAAAAGTCTGCTGTCACATTTATTTTCATGTTACATTTGTTGTAAACTTCTGATTGTTTTTGTGTGTGATTTGTCTTTTATTGTTGGATGAATCAATTTTTATGGTATGAAAATCAGAAATCAACAAGTGGATTTACATTATTATTATAGATTATAGTGGAAACTAGCAAATTGTTAGAGTCCGACTTGCTTGGCTGGAAAAGTGGATGCAGCCACAAGACCGAACCACTATAAATCAGATTTGTCTCATTCTATTCTCTTTTATTTTTGCTATATATTCTATAGATTGACCATAAATTTATTTAGATCTAAGTGGAGTTAAATAAAAATTTGAAAAACCAACTTTAGAAAATCAATTCAACCCCCTTTTTGGTTGTCTTTGGGACCAACAATTGGTATCAGAACTAGTTATCTACTGGTTCTCTACTCCATTAAAGAGATCTCTTTAAAGTGTTTAATCCATGGCTTTTCCCTAAACTATGGTCAGGCCGTGAATAGGACACCATATTTCGATGGTATAAACTTTTTCCATTGGAAATATAGGATGCAGATATTTATTCAAGCCACTGATTATGAGACTTGGGAAGTGATAAATTCTGGTAATGTAAAAATAAAATTGCCCATTATCACAGAGGATGACAAGAAAAAAATGTCTATTAATTCTCGTGCTAAACACTTGCTTTTATATGCTATCTCACCAACTGAGTTTATGTTAGTTTCTTCATGTGCAACAGCAAAAGAAATCTGGGATCGGTTGTGTATTACACATGAAGGAACCAACACTGTGAAAGAGACACGAATCAACTTGTTGATGCAAGAATATGAGCTCTTTCGTTTTCAGCTAGGAGAAAGTGTAAAAGACATATTTAATAGATTTTCTATAATTACTAATGAACTTGATTCTCTTGGAAAAAAAATTTCAGATTCTAATCAAGTGAAAAAGGTTTTCCGAGTATTGCCAAGAACCTGGGATGCTAAGAAAATTGCTATTGAGGAATTCTAAGACTTGAACAAGCTGTCTCTCCATGAACTAAGAGGAAAATTGACATCCTATGAAACTGAAATATTTCACTGCTGGATCTGAAAACAAGAAGAAATCTTTTGCATTTGTTGCTGAAGAGAATGAAGATTTTACAGAAGATGACAACAGTGATCAAGATATCAGCATGCTGGCCAAAAAGCTCTCCCGTGTCTTCAAGAAAAATGGTAAAAAAGGTTTTAAATCTAACAACTTTCAGAACTCACAAAAGTTTAAACTTAGTGTAGGAAAGGACAACAGAAAAACAAAGCAGAAGGATGAAAAAATCTGTTATGAGTATAAAAAGAAGGGATACATTAAATATGAGTGTCCAGTGTTGCTGAAAAAGATTGAAGCATTCAAGAAGAAGAGCAAAGCAACGATGGTTATATGGAATGATTCAAAAAATGAGGACTCAGATGATGAAAGTTCAGAAATATTAGAACAAGTTAATCTTTGTCTTATGGTAAAAGATGAGATGATCTCTAAAAATTCATTTGATATTGCTAAATCTGACAGTTTGCTAAGTATAATTTCATAACTGAAAAATAAAGTTAGCATAGAAAATGAGAAGGATTTATTTAGACAAACCAATGACTTATTGAACTTTGAAAATGAAACCATTAGAGCTGAAAATGAGATACTAAAAACTGAAAACTATGGATTAAAAAATGAAATACATATTCTAAAAAATAGGATAGCTAATCTATCAAAGTCAATAGAAAATACATTCTAAAAGTTTCATGAAAATGATGAGAAATTAACTAAATTGTTTTCCATACAAAAACTAAATTTTTCAAAAAGAGGTTTAGGTTATATTAATGATCATGAGAAGTCTTTAAATTATAACGATAGCTGTTTTGTTAAAGCTATAGAAACAGGAAATAAAATCACATTTCAGCCGGCAGAAAATGTTTACAGAACCATACAAAAGTCTGCACAAAAAGATCAAAGTTTTGCTTCAAAAATTGTCTAGCAAACTGCACAAAACTTGTATAAAACTCCCTCACAATCTGCACAAAATATGTACAGAATTTGTTCACAAATTACAGAAAAATATCACAAAGTGCCATATAAAAGTTTATATAAAAACACCCATAAAACTATCCATAGAAGTTTTAGACAGAAATCAAATTTTTACAAAAATTTTTATTCTAGATTTGGATATAATAAATTTGACAATATACAAAATTATTTCAGTTATAAATCTTATTATGCAAAAAATAAAAATAATATTGGTTCTTGCTACATATGTCATAAAATTGGTCATTTTGCTATAAAATTGTTTTTTGAACAATCTTAGTGCATATCAAGACAAAATCAATTCATATACAAATTTGTTTTCAAAAGAACCCAAATATGTTTGAGTTCTCAAGAACAGATAATGGTTTTTCTTTATGTATAAGAACAAGATGCAAAAATCAAAAGAAAATGGTATGTTGATAGCGGATGCTCGAGACATATGATTGGTGATATCTCATTGTTCAACAAACTCGAAAAAAAAATCATGGAGTAGTGACGTTTGGAGACAATCAAAAAGGAAAAATAATTGAAAAACGGCACTGTAGGTATAAATTCTACATCTATAAAAAATGTGATTTTTGTTGATAAATTAATGTATAATTTGTTGAGTGTAAGTTAATTGTGTGATTTAGGTTATAATGTGTTATTTAAAAGTGATAAATGTATAGTGTTTGATAATGAGTCGCATTAACAAATTCTTGAAAGAAAAAGATTAGACAATATTTATATAGTAAACTCTATAATGTTAAATAATTTAAAAGAAAATTGTTTAATATCTTTTAGTAATGATATTTTTATATAGCATAAAAAACTTGGTCATATAAATTTCAAACAATTAGAAAAATTGTCCAAAGAAAATATGATTGGAGAAATTTCTGAGTTTTCATTCAAAAAACCTATAACATGTAATGTATACTCTTTAAACAAACAAGTAAAATTATCATTTAAAAGTAAAGATCACATTTCCACATTTAGACCATTAGAAATATTGCATATGGATTTATTTGGACCGGTTAGAAATCTAAATCTTGGAGGAAACAAATATGCATTAGTTATTGTAGATGATTTTTCTAAATTCACTTGAATTTTATTTTTAACTCACAAAAGTGAAACATTTGAATTCTTTAAAATTTTTGTAAAGAAAATTTAAAATGAAAAAAATTTAAAAATAGTTAGTGTAAGAACCAACTATGGAAAAGAATTTGATAATTTAGAATTTATACATTATTGTGATAAAAATGGAATAAATCAAACTTTTTCAGCACCTTACGCATCACAACAAAATGGGGTAGTCGAACGTAAAAATAAAATTATTCAAGAAATGACTAGAATCATGTTAAATGATAGTGGTGTAGGAAAATATTTTTGAATTGAAACCGCATTTACAACATGTTATAAAATAAATAGAGTACACACAAGATTTATTACAAACAAAACCCCCTATGAAATTTTTAAAGGAAGAAAACAAAATATCTCATATTTTCATACATTTGGATGCACATACTTTATTTTGAAAAATAGTATGAATATTAGAGGTAAATTTGATGAAAAAACCATTGAAGGAATATTTCTAGATTATTCATTAAATAGCAAAATTTATAGAGTTTTCAATAAAGAGTTTAAAATTGTACAAAAAACAATAAATATTAAGTTTCATGAAAATGAATTTCAAAAAGTAGAAATGGAATATGATCATAATATACAAATTGAAATCCCCTTTGAAAAACAAAATGCAAAACAAGATGATAAAAATAAAATAAATTAAAATGAACAAAGAGAGAAAAAAATTAGAAGTTAGAAATTATTACCCATTCATTCACCTAATGATATAATGAGAGATGTAAGTGAAAAAATAAGAACTAGATCAAGTTATAGAAATATTGAAAATCAAATCTCATTAATCTCTACCATAGAACCAAAAACCATAGAAGAAGCTGTAGAAGATGAAAGTTGGATAGAAACTATGCAAGAAGAATTAAATCAATTTAAAAGAAATGATATTTGGACTTTAGAACCGAAACTTAAAAATATATTAATAATTAGAACTAAATGGATTTTTCGAAATAAATTGAATGAAAATGGAAATATTATAAGAAACAAAGTTAAACTAGTTGCAAAAAGATATTCACAAGAGGAAGAAATTGACTATGATGAAATTGACTATGATGAAATTTTTGCACCCGTTGCTAGATTAGAGGCAATACGATTACTTTTACCTTTTGTATATTTTAAAAATTTTAAATTATATCAAATAGATGTTAACAGTGTATTTTTAAATAGCTACATAAAAGAAAAAGTATATGTTAATCAACCATCCAGTTTTGAAGAATATAATAAGAAAGATTATGGTTATAAATTATAAAAAGTATTGTATGGTTTAAAATAAATACCAAGGGTATGGTATGATAGGTTAAGTGAATATCTTGTAAAAAAATAATTTCAAAAAAAGAAATGTAGACACTAATTTATTTATCAAATATGTTAATGATGATATTCTTATTGTTCAAATATATGTTGATGATATTGTGTTTGGATTTACAAATGAGAATTTATGTGATGATTTTAGCAATATCATGAAGAGTGAATTTGAAATGTCAATGATAGGTGAATTAAATTTCTTTCTTGGATTGCACATTAAACAATTTTCTCATAGTGTATTTATAAGTCAAGAAAAGTATATAAAAGAATTAATTAAAAAATTTAGTTTGAAAAATTCGAAACATGTTAATACCCCCATGTCCACTTCTATTAAATTAGACCTAGATGAAGAACGAAAATATGTAAATGAAAAACTCTATAAAAGTATGATAGAATCATTATTATACTTGACCATTTTTAGACCCGATAATTTATTTAGTATATGTTTGTGTGCTAGATTTTAAATCAAACCTAAGCAATCTCATCTTAGAGCCACCAAAAAAATTTAAAAATATATAGCTGGTACCAAAACTTTAGGAATATGGTATCCCAAGAATTCAAATTTTGAATTAATTAGATATTCTGATACCGATTATGCCAGTTACAAAATTGATCAAAAAAGTACCTAACATGTCAATTTTTAGATGATAAAATTATAAGTTGGGTATCTAAAAAACAAAATTCAGTTGTGTTGTCAACAGACGAATCAGAATATGTCTCGATAGAAAATTGTTATGCTCAAATTTTATGATTAAAACAATAATTTAGAAACTATGGGTTAGATTATAAAAATATTGTCATAAAATATGACAATACAAGTGCCATTTGTTTTACTAAAAATCTCATAAATCATTCAAGATCAAAACATATAAAAATTAGGTACAATTTTATTATAGATCACATTTTAAACGGAGATATAATTTTGGAATATGTAGAGATATAAAATCAATTTGTCGATCAACTTGTCGATATTTTTACAAAATCTTTAGATAAAAAAAGATTTGAACACATTAGAAATGAAATATGAGTGTACTTTCCATTTTAAAAATTAAAAAAAAATTCAGCACATAGAGCTTAAGCTTACAGAATACATAGAGCCTCTACAACAAATAGTCCCTTTCTCTCTTCGAAAGCCCTACCAGAGAACCCAATTTTCAAATCTAAAATGGCTACACGCAAATCTTTAAGAATCATGGGAAGAACAACAAAAAATCCATATTTTTCACACATTAACATCTCAAGTTCTGATTCTCAAAACTCTAATTCTTCAACTTTTGATTTTTCAAAATTTTGTTTCAATCATGATCCTCAGAACCCTAGATCAAGTTCAACAACCTCTCGTGATTCTGATTCTCAATCAACTGAAAATCAAACTCATTACTCGACTCAAGAAACTCATCAAATCTTATCAGAAAATCAGATTCTTCAACTTCTTCGAATCGAAATTCCCTACACTCCGTTACGTCCAATTATGTTCGAAGTTGGTTCCTGTAGGTTCGTAAATTTTAACTTTTTTGAGCAAATGGGTTTGGATATGCAAACTATTTTTGAGAGGATTGGAGGTGTTGGATTGTGTGATAGCAATATGAACTACATAAGGAAGGTAGTCTTTGATTTCTACAAGAACTTAGATACTGAAAATTATGATATTTTGAGATCAAGAATATTAAGTATTAGAGTTGAGATTACCAAGAATGATATTGCTCATTGTTTAGGACTTAAACGGACAGATGATTAGTCACTTGAAAACAGGAAGAAAAGAGATATTTATAAGTTGTTTCATGCAAATTCTAACTCTGGAATAGGTTACATGTATGAAAAAAACTTTCCTTTCATTGTTAGAATTCTGTACAAGGTTGTTTTGATGTGCCTCATCCCAAGGTATGAAATTTCTACCACTGTGACTGTAGATGATGGTAGAACTTTGGTTGTCCTTCTGCTAAACAGACAAATAAATATAGTGAATGTCTTTATCAATTACATTCATAGGAATAAGTGCAGCAAATCATATGAAAATATCTAATGAGACTATTTGAGTTCAAAGGATTTGATTTTTCATATTTAAAGGATCCTGTCCTAGAACCATCAATTTTAGGAGACTCAATGGTATCTCACATGAAAATAACTATTTCTGATGATAATGTCTGAATAGCCAAAAATGATTCCTTCTGGAAAGGAAAATTTCAAGAAAATGGAGGAATAGGTTGTCCATTTGCAGAAAGAGCAAATAAAGAACCTCTGAAATCCACATTTGACTATGGTGCATCTTCAAAAAGAAAGAAAAAACAAGTTAAAACAACTGATAAAAATGATTGGAAGTAAAGGATTGAAAAGAAAATTGATAAATGTATAGAAAGACAAAAAAAAACTCAATATCAGATTTTTGAAATTCTAATGTTGCTGTCCAAGAATGCATCTTAAGTTTACACATTTTCTATTATGAAATTATGAAGTGTATGAAAAATTGATGAGTATATGATATAGGTTGTCCCTATACTTTGTCATTTCTTTCTATGATTTGACAAAGACATATCTTTTATATTCCGATACTGCTGTATCTTTGTCAAACTTCCATAATATTGATGTCTTTTTTGGTATCAGAATGTCTTCAATAAAATTGTGCTTCAATGCTTCACTACTTCAATCCTTCTATACTACAATACTTCAATGTTTCATTGTTATATTTATTTTTAATGCAACAAAAAAGGGAAGAATAAATTAAAAAAAAATTGCTCACACAGAATTCAAATAATGCACCATCAGAAGTGAAGTGCACAACTAGAAGTCATTCTGTTTTATTTGAAACTTCATTCTGAAGACAAAAGGAATCTGCGCACATTGAGGGGGAGAACACATATTGAGGGGAAGAACATTGAAAACATTATGCAACAAAATATTCAAAACCATTGACTGCACTTTGAAACTTAGAAAATTACTAATGTCTGCACAATGACTTGACTGCACTTTGAACTTTGAAGCTCACAACTTAAATAAAACAAACAATTTTTAAATTGGATGAATATTGATGAATACTAAGTATAAATATTTGTTTGCATCAATTGATATTGTATTCATATGACTTACACGATTATTTGAGAATATGTTATATTCAACAATTATTGTGTATTTATTTTTTAAAGGTTTTGTTGTTATCAAAAAAAGAGAGAATGTTAAGAAAATTATTGTCTCCTTAGTTTTGATAATAACAAAATCTTTTATGTGGTTTTAATTAATTTATTTAGTATGCTGAATTTTTTATTCAATATAAAAGTGATAGAACCAGTCATAAAATCAATCATAGAAGTAAGGATTATTTGGTTATAGAAGTAAAATTTTATGATATCTGTTGAAAACCCAGCCAACGAGATAAGTATAGTTTGGGTACTACGCTTAACCTATAATTGATCCTAAATGTATATAAAAAATATCCCAACATGAGGACAATCATATTCCACCACTTAGAAATTTTTCTAAGTATTGAAATGTGATCATTTGGACATATTTGGATAGCCACATGTTATATGTTAAAATATTTTCAAAACCAAAAATTACGTTTCAAAGAAGGTGTATGGAACTTTAATTTCAAACATTTATGGTTTAAATATCTTGCGGATATGTTGAAAAAAAAATTAGCTGGAAGTTTGCTAGTTACTTATTTTTCACAGCAGAATTGTGTATTAAATTATGGCTGTCAAGTGGTATTTGGCTTTCGATAACTTCACCACTTGTCTTGGATTTTGAATTTGATTATACTACATTATAATACTATAGTTGAACAGCAAATATAAAAATTCGTGGCATATTTACCTTGAAATTTTGGTGGAGAAATAAATGGAAAAAGTTGGTTAATTGTTTTGAAAAATTCAGAACTGGGAGCAGATTTTTTGGTGTAGGTTTCGAATTTTTTGGAGAAGCAATCTTTTGGATATAATCAAAACAACTCTTGAATATATTAGAGGGATATTTAAATTTCAGGAGAAAAATATTTACTTTCGGTAAATATTAAATTTCAAGAGGATTTGAAGCCTATTTTCTTGAAACTGTTGCTGAAGTTGTTGCAGTGATTTTGGGGAATTTTACTGCTGTTTGTTGAGTCTCTTTGCTATCAAATGCAGCTGCTATCAGCAGGTTTTTCAGTGTGTAAAAATAGAGAATGTGAGTGGGTGAATGAGTATCATTTTCTGAGACTTCATAGCGCCAAAAAACTCAAGAAAAACTGCTGCAATTTTGAGAAGACTGCTGTCACATTTTTTTTCATGTTACATTTGCTGTAAACTTTTGATTGTTTTGTGTGTAATTTGTTTTCCATTATTGGACGAAGTAATCTTCATGGTGTGAAAATTAGAAGTCAATAAGTGGATTTACATTGTTGTTATGGATCATAGTGGAAACTAGCAGATTGCTAGATTCATGCTTGCTTGGCTAGAAGAGTGGATGTAAGCATAAAACCGAATCACTATAAATTAGATTTGTCTCCTTCCATTCTCTTTTATTTTTGCGATATATTTTATAAATTGATCATAGGTTTATTTAGATCTAAGTGGAGTTAGAAAAAAATTTGAAAAACCAACTTTAAACAATTAATTCAAACTCCCCTTTTTGGTTGTCTTTGGGACTAACATATATAAAATCCTCATCACTTCTCAAGTCGTAGGACCATTTCCTTGGATGAAATAAAAGCCATTACCTTCACCAAACGAACCATCGTATCCTGTAAGAGAACAAAAGTTAATGTATTATCTAAAATGTCATATAAGATAATTCCTATTATGTAAAAATCAAAGTTAGTATATTATCTCTTTCCGCATCTCAGGAGATACTTTCATATCTAGAAATTTTGATGTAAATATTTGAAATAAGATTTCGACTTTTATTTTATTCAATTCACGGCACACATTGATTAATTTTTTGGTAGAGTTAGCCTTTGTAGGAGAAGATGAGGATTTTCCATAGTAATTGATAAGTGTTAGCCCCAGCGTTTTATCTCCAACTTTACATGAACATTTCTTGTTAGTTACTTTGACAAACATTCTGTTCTCAATTTGATTGATGAACTTTTGCATTGAGAAGGTTTGTTGAGTTGTCATCGTTTCATTAACTTGTTTCCACATCTTAGAAGTACTTTCATATCTAGAAATTTTGATAGAAACCTTTGAAATAAGATTTCAAATTATACTTTTGTTTTCTTCGATTCATGGCATATCTCAATTAACTCTTAGGTAGAGCTATTCTTCATCTGAGAAGATGATAATTTTTTGTAGTAACTGGTAGGTGTTGGCAACATCCCCTTACCTCTGACTCTATTCGGACATTTCTTGCTAGTCACTTCAAGAAATATTATGTTTTCGATTTAATTGATGGACTTTTCTATTAAGGCGTCTTGTTAAGTCGCCATCATTTCATTAACTTGTTTTTGTGTATAGTAAATTTATACGAAAATATAAACACAAAATTTTATAAAAATATCAACACAAACGCTTAAAAATAAGTGTGTATGATCCATTCTTTTTCTCATGGATAGTTTTGTATAGTTCTATTATGTTAGATGATATTCTATCTCTAATTTCTGAAATAAAATTATTATCAACTAAAAAAATATTATCAAATACAATATTACTATTTAAAATAATTATCAATTTCCTTGCTCACATCATAAATGACTTTAAACTGTAAGTGTGTGTATACGTTAGCTGCAATTGTATTGCTTCCTTATCTTAGATTCCTTCTGCAATTTGGATACTCATCAATATGCGTCCATGGTGCTTTCTTGGAGGATTTAATAATTTTAACTCTCTTAGGTTTTTCTCTTTTTTGAGACATGTTTTTGGCATAAGAATTAAATGTTTGTAACACGTGTTATTTTGACATAAACAATCATATAAAACTAAAAATGAATGAAATGAATTTAAAGTAATTAGAGAATAACTAATTAACCAATAATGAATATACATATAACATTCCTCTTTATACATATTATATTAATCAAAAGAAAAAAATAAATATATATGATGAATCAACATTTTATATATGCAAAGAAATCATTAAATCAACATACATATGAAGCACTTAGAGTATTTGGATATTAACTAACTAACCAGTAATGAATTTAGAGTTAACATTCATTATATATATAAATGTTAATCAAAAAACAAAAACCAATATATACATAATAAATGAACATTATAGGCGCAAAAATAACATTAAACCGATATATAAATATACAATAAATAAATAACTAGCTATTTTTCAAATTTACTGTCAAATTTCTATCAATGTCTATCATTGAAACATGTATACACATAAAAGACTTGCAAACCAATAGGTATACATATATGCATGTATATCGAAACCAATATACATATCTATTTTTGTAAAATATGCAAACTTTTGGCATATGTGGCTAAACTAATAGCAAATTTCTAAATTAGTGGGTCGATCGTTATTTCAATTATACATACATATATGTATACATATATATATATATATATATATATATATATAAAAGTAAATTATTTTACATAACTATTTTAAAAATTTATTTTGAAAGTAAATATTATCTCTAAACTCTAAAGATAATACGTATATAACATGTATACATATATATATATATATATATATATTATTAATAAAAGTATATATGGGATTTACACATGAATATAACATATTTATATAAGTTATTAACAATAATTGTTAATATTATCTTTTTTATGTATTACTTTTATAAATTATTAATAATTAATAATTTAAATACATTACATATAAAAAGTAATATATGTTAATAAAACAATTATTAACTAAAAATAATACCTATATAGTATATATACATATATATATTATTAATAAAAGTATATGTGAGATTTATTTATGTATATAGCATATTTATATAATTTATTAACAATAATTGTTAATATTATCTTTTATATGTATTACTTTTAAAAATTATTAATGATTGTTTATAATTTTTAATTGGTATATATAATATTTACTTTTATGTAAATATTTACTTTTATTAATAAAAGTATCACACCATAAGTTTTAAACCATAAACACTAAACTCAAAACCCAAAAGTTTAATTACTAATTTTTCCCTGACTTGTAACTCTAGTGTTGCCTAATTTTGCCCTCATTTTGTTTCTAAATTTGTCCTAATTTCATCCTCATTTACTCTAGTTATAGTATGATAACATGAACAGTCTTTAATTTAAGCTAATTTTGTCCTAATTTTATTTTAATTTTAATCTATTATATCATGAAAATATGAATAGTTTTTAATTTAACCTTTACTTAACCAAAATTTTTCATAATTTTCCTCTAATTTTGTCCCTAATTTTGCCCTAATTTTATCCTAATTTTATCATAATCTTTCTCTACTCTAAACTCTAATCACGTATGGGTATCCAAAAATAGTAATAAATCCATCAATGATTACAGAAAATGGAGAAACTTACGCCGTGTTCATGGCAGAATGTACCTCCAACAGCTTCTTTCGATTACGGGGCAGAATGGTGATGTCCAGTTGGACAAGGATCTTTAGACTCAGTGAGATTCAGCGACGACAGCAAATGAAGAGTGCGGTAGATGAAAGAGAAAACAGAGAGAAGATAAGAAAAGAAATGTCTAAAACTTTAAAATATCCTCCTAATGTTTCTCTTAAAAACGTAAAAGATTTCTCTGCATATGGTAATATTTTTAAGTAAAAACGTTGACATATGTCATTTAATTTTTATCGACATTTCTACTGAAATGTCGGGAAAGATTTCTGTCAGTACTATTTTTTCAGGATAATTAATTTTCTGACATTTTTTCTTTTAAATATCTTGAAAAATGATTTTTTTTCAATATTTTTGTCTATAAATGTCAAAGAAAGAAAAATATTAGTGGTCAGGAAAATACCGTCGAGAAAAATCTTATTTTTGTAGTGTCACCTTTAGATTCAAGATTTTGCTGGCAAAGGTTTATTATCATTTTCATAAAGGCAAATTAATAAAAGTTTATTAACTTGTAAAAACATTATTGATAAGTCTTATAAAAATATCATCCATTGGGCATAGACAATCTTCTAAAGTGTATGGGAACCGAATCAAGATGATGGTCTTGATTCTTGTTGGGCTTTTACAATTCAATTTCCAATCCTATTTTCTCAATTTATTAAAGGTTTTAATTTTTGTTTCAACCGAAATCAGCATTTGATAGTTTCAATTCTAAAATTGGATTATAACAATTTATAATTTAGTTTTACAATGTTTGATTATAATTCAAAATCAAAACTTTAAAATGTCTAACTAAATATTAAATATACAATAAAAATAATTGAGGTAAAGGAGTAGGATTGTAGTAAGTTGACAAACATCATAAAATTTTTTGCCAAAATACAAAATGAGAGACAAATATAAGGAAAATAAAAAAGACTCTAGAGTATTCCCTGAAAGTGAACTGTCACATTGTTGTCTAGATGTGGTGTCAAATAGATAAGAGTTCCCGCATTTATGTGGATGAGTGCTTGTAAAAAAGTTAATCTATGAAAATAGAATTCGTCTAAACACTTGAAATATAGGATCCTTAATTGGCAAGTTATGAGAGATAAAAGAAATAATGAACAAAAAAAATTAATACTATGTATTTCCAAGAAACTAAGTGGGCGGGGAGAAGGCAAAACTAGGAGAGCTTTATGGATTTAAATTTTGGTATATAAATAGGGATAAGACTAGAAATGGGGTAAGAATAATTGTCCACAAAAATTTATGAGAGAATATAGTGGAAATAAGAAAAAAGAGAGATAGAATTTTACTTGTCAAATTAGTTAGTGGTGAAAATATAATTAATATAGTTAGTATTTATGCAAACCAAATAGACATAGATACGATTAGTAAAAAGCAAAAATTTATATGAATTTATGCAAATCATATATAGTAGGGAGAAATTATTTATTGGAGAAAATTTAAATGAACATGTAGGAGGGGAATAACGAGGGATTCGAAACTGAACTTGAAAACTTTGACTTTGGTAGTAAGAGTGAGGTGAGAAATACCATTTTAGAGTTTGTCACAATATTCAATTTGGTAATAATAAACACTTGTTATATGTAATTACATATAAAAGTGGGTCGAATGCTACTCAATTTGATTTTTTTTTCTCATAAGGAGAAATGACAGAATAACTTGGTTATATCAGAAGAAAGTGTAGCAACTCAACATAGGTTTTTAGTCATAGATGTGCGTGTGCCTAAACAGCAAAAGGAATATCTTTTATTAGTGGAATCAAGAATTAAGTGGTAGAAACTAAAAGAAAAAAAGTTGTGATTTTTAGAGATAAATTAATTCAAAAGGTAAATTGGTCTGTGAATGATGATTTGAAAACTATGTGGATAAAAATGTATAATAATATTAAAACTATAGATAGGGAGATTCTTAACATATTTAAGAGCCAGATTCCAATAGGCAATGAGTGATGGTAGTGGAATGAAAAAATCCAAACTGTTATATAAACAAAACGTGAATGTTATAGGGATCTGAAAAGTAAGATAAGTAGCGATATATTTGAAAAATATAAGAGTATAAAGAAAGAAGTGAAAAAAATTATTCATGAATTAAAAAGTAAGATATATAATAAACTATACAAAGACTAGAAATAAAAGATAGAGAAAACAAGAGTTACAGAATTACCAAATTAAGGGAGAGAATGAAAAAAAATTTAAATGGCGTTAGGTGTATTAAGAGTGAGACCAATAATACACTTGTAAAGAATGTGAATATAAGAAAGTGTTGAATGCGTTATTTTGATATACTCTTCAACATAGAGGGTACAAGAGATATTTACAATATCACAATATATATAAAAGAGATTTTAAACGTAAAATTCGTTTTCATGAAATAAAAGAGCCCTTAAAGAAAAAAAATAATAAAATCAAAGAATCCGATGACATTTTTATTGAGTTGTGAAAATATTTGGATGAAATTGAGATAGTAATGTTAATAGATATTTTTAATAAAATTTAACAAATAAAAAAATGTCCCAATTGTACAAGAAGAGTACAATTGTACCACTATATAAGAATAAATGAGATATACAAAATTATTTCAATTATATGGAAATTAAATTTGTGAGTCATACTATAATATTATGAAAGAGGGTGATTGATAATAGATTGAAATTGAAGATAAATGTATTTTAAAATTAATTTGAATTTATATTAAGACAATTTACTACTGAAACAATTCACTTATTAAAATATTTGATTGATATATTTAGAATATAGAAGAGATATTTATATATGATATTCATTGATTTCCATAAAATACATTAATTTCATTAAAAATATATACACGAGAGCCGGTACCAATGTAAAAACTTGTGGGATATATAAGTGATAACTTTCTGATTAACAATGGATTTTACCAAAATTCAGTATTAAGTCTCATACTTTTTGCAATAATGATTGATAAAATTACAAAAAATATATAAAATAAAATACTATAATATATACTTTTTGTAAATGATATAGTGTAAATTGATAAAATTAGAGAGGATATTGCTACTAAATTGAAATTTTGAAGAGATACTAGAATTTGAATAATTTAGATTGAATTGATAAAAAACTAAATATATGAGATATATGTTCATTAGTAATTACCAAAATGATGAAAAATAATTAAATTAAATGACAGAATGTACAAGAAAGTGAATGTTTTAAATATTTTTGGTCCATCATTCAAAACGATAACAATATAGATATTCAATCGAGTTGGATGAAATGGAAAAGAATATCCAAAATTTTTTGTGATCGCACAATACCACTGCATTTGGAAGACAAGTTTTATAGAATTGTAGTAAGGTTTACATTATTGTATAACACTGAGTATTGGACTATTAAATAACAGTAAAAATATAAAATAACTATAATTGAAATGAAAATATTTAGGTGGATATATGATAAAATTAGAAAAAATAATATTAGAAATGAAAAGATACGTAATAAGTTGAGAATAAATTCAATTGTGAATACAATACGAAAGTATCGATTGAGATAATTTGGACATATGTTACGAAAACCCAAAGACACACTAATTAAGAGAACCGAAACCTTAAATATAGAAAATTCAATGAAATGTTGATATATGCCATTAAAAATCTGGATGTAATATATCTGTAAAAATATGATGATTAAGGAGTTAACCGAGAAAATGATTTTAGATATGAATGAGTGACATAAGCAAATTAAAACAAGTTAAATCATCTTTTACCATTGTAAGTTAATATGGATAATTAGTTTATTAGTTTGTTTTTTGTTTTTTTTTTTTGTTTTGAACTTTTTTTTAACTACGTTATATTTGTTTTTTAAATAATTGATTCTAAAATTTAAAATTAAAACTCTGTTGTTGAATATAATAATAATAATTAAGATTTCATTCCATTAGACAAGATCAAGTATATTGACATTTGTATATTATTATACTTCATTTCGTAACGTTGATTCATTTATATAATTATTTTTTTATACCGTAACAATAGTTAGTATTTAATTTTTCAACTAAAGCTAACATGGATGGTCAATAAAATTTTTGACATGGTAGGTATTGATTGACCCATCAATGGAATTATTGTGGGTGAAAAGATTTTATTTTGTTTGATCGCAAAATGTCAAGTTTAAAGAAATAAAAAGGAATTTTGGGAGTTTTTGGAAATAATCAAATTATCTTTATTGCCCTTACATTTAATTTTAAAAATAAAAAATGCACCCTTTAAAGACTAATACAACAATATATTTTTTTTATTTTATTTATTTTTTAATTTTGAGTAAAGATATTTTTAATTTCTTTTTCTATTATTCATAAATATAATTATATAAGGGTCAATTTAGCTTACAATGACTTTATTTTAATATTATTTATAATATTAGTTTTTTTTGTCAAGTTGGTAACTACCTATTGTCTTCGTAAATTAATATTTTTAAAATCTTCAAGGGGAGTCCAATCCAACCACCAACAGCCACGAGGCCATTTCCTCGAATTTTGAAACCCTATGGGCGGGCAAGGGCGAGAGAGAGAGAGAGAGAGAGAGAGAGACAGAGGCAGAGGGGGCAACATAAAAGTCTGAAAAAAGAGAAGGACCTGATCAGATCAAATTAAAGGAGAACCGTTGGATCAAAAACGAATTTCTAAAATGATGAGCTGGGACACGGAGTGAGAGAATCTCGGGGCCCCACCTAGATCGCTGCAAATTACCTTTACATTACAGGTCACAACTCGTCAAAACTCAAAACGACTTGACAAATTTCGAAAGCTCTCTCTCTCTCTCTCTCTCTCTCTCTAAGAAACTGAAGGAAAGAATCGATTTGATTTGAAGATGGCGGAGCAGTTGACGGAGGAGCAGATCGCAGAGTTCAAGGAGGCTTTCAGTCTCTTCGACAAGGATGGCGATGGTATATCTTTTCTTCTTCTTCTTCTTCTTCTTCTTCTTCTTCCATTCTTGCTATTTCTGCTCTTGCTCTCTCTCTCTCTCCTCTCCCCCTCCCTCTCTCTCTCCCCCCTTGTCATACGAAGTAGTTTGTTCACCTCACACCGGTGACACCGTACACATCATCACTTTGATTAGTGACAAGTACTAGATCTGAGCCTTTACTTTCTATGAGATTCATCTCTCTCTCTCTCTCTGTAATTTGTGTCCTCGTAATTGTGGCTGTGGTATGATCCGTCTTCAGTTTTGGTAATGCCCTAATTTGTTCATTCATACTCATAGGATAGGATTCGGATTGTATTTGAGTTGTGATTTTGGTTCAACTTAGACTGCCACAGTTGCCACCCAAACCAATCTTTTGTGGTTCCCTGCCCTGTGTGCGAGTCTGGAATGTCTCTTTCCAAATATCCGATCAATTTAATGATCTTTGATTGCGAAATGTTATCAATTTGCAACGTTTCATTTAACTACCTCGGAAATAAACACATTTCTGGCCTCACTACGGGATAACCTCAAATATGGCCTATCTGCAACTTTGGAATTGGAATTGCTATTAAATTATGATCATAATGGTAGGCATTAGGGCCCTGCCCTTGGTGCTGCAAACCAATGCTTTGTAGAATTCATGAAATAGTTTATCAATTTGGTCTCATCAGTTAAATGCTGGTTTCGAATTCAACCCTGAAATCAAAATTTTGTGCTTTCAGGTGCCATATGTGTAATCACCCCAAAATCTCTTGAAGATGTGTGTGCATATGGCCTTCTTGAATAAACACCTATCTGAGTCCCCTCATAGAAGGATGAGATACTAGTTAAAGAAATACTTGTATTAAGAAATACCCCAATAGCCTTGAGCAGTACACAAGATTTGAATGCTGGGCTTTATGGGATAAGCGTGCATATTGAGTCAAGCCGGGCTGACTTGACTTGCATATTTAGAAATACCTCATATTGAGTTGCATGGGTCTTTTTTGGTGAAGTAACTGATAAAGTAAGCCAAGTCAAACAGAAAGTAGTATGTCAGTGACTTACTCGCTATCTGCATGGAGCTGTACATTTTAAATGTATGTTTAGAAAGATAGAAGTTAGCTAGAGTTTGTGGGGCAGGGTTTAGGGAAACTGCAAAATAGCACCTTTAAACATAGTTCTTATGCCATTGTTTGCCGAGTGCAAGAAGAAAGGGAGCCATATTTTATATCACTTTTAGTGTCAACACGGTTTCTTTATGTATTTCTTCTCTATTGACTCAAGCAGATGAAACATTCACATTCAATGTGCCAATATACAATATCTTTGTGTCTCTGATTTTTATAGGTTGCATTACCACCAAGGAGTTGGGAACAGTGATGAGATCATTGGGGCAAAATCCAACTGAAGCAGAGCTGCAAGATATGATCAATGAAGTTGATGCTGATCAAAATGGCACCATTGATTTCCCTGAGTTTTTGAACCTGATGGCAAGAAAAATGAAGGTGAGATCCATACTTAGGCAGGGTAGGTGGGGTTCCCCCCAAGGTTGAAAAATGCCGTGTGTCACTCAGCTTATTATCATAATTTTCATTTATACCCTTTATGATTTTCTACTTTGCCCCCTCCCCCCAAAGCAAGTCCCCCAATCCATGGCCTCCCCTAGATCCGTCCATAAACATAGGGTGTAAGGTTTTCCTATTTAACATTTAAAGTGCCAATTGAAGCTATTCATTTCTGTTTGGACTTCAAGAAGAGAGATTTTTCTTTAGCATATGTGCCTTTTTTATCCTAAATAATTGCCATGGAAAATATTAAATGTCTCTCTTGAAAGGTATTGCTTTATATTTATAATATATATATATATCAGTTGACATGATTTTGACACAAATTCTCTCTTATATGTATCATAATTGCAGTAGTCAAATGTTTCTTCCTTTTCCGTGATATTGCTTGTATCAGTTCCCAATGTGTGCCTATTTTGTTCGTTTCTTTGTACAATCTTCTTCTCTCCATTAGGACAGAGGAAGTGTGTTGTATTTATTACATGATAAAAAAGCATTATAGACAAAATTGTGCTTATGTTAGGGTTTAATGTGTTTTTGATAAACTGTTTCATGAAATGGATGTTATTTACCTATGAATAATAAAGTTTGTCTCAATACCATTATTTTTATGATATCCAATTCCGTAGTTGTAACAATCCTAGTTGTCTTGTAAAGGATACTGATTCTGAGGAGGAACTAAAAGAAGCATTCAAGGTGTTTGACAAGGATCAGAATGGGTTTATCTCTGCTGCTGAGGTTTTGCTTCTTATTGATTTGATTTCTTATTTTGAATTTCTTTCTAACTTTCAATTTGAATTCCAACTTATTCTGCTCACAGTTAAATACTAGTTCTCATTTAAGGTGCCTGACCTTTGGCATTGATGGTAATTCCTTACAATGGTGCAGCTCCGTCATGTAATGACAAATCTTGGAGAAAAATTGACAGATGAAGAAGTGGATGAGATGATCCGAGAAGCTGATGTGGATGGTGATGGTCAAGTTAACTACGAGGAATTTGTGCGGATGATGCTGGCCAAGTGATGGCGGAGCTGTTTGAAGAAAAACTTGATGCTTACAGAATTAATGAATGTATATCCACGAGTAGCTAATCATTTCTCCTCTTGTTCAGACTTTTATAGCACATGGTGAATTTGGAGCTCGCTTGTTATTGTTATGGTTTGTCGACTACGATGATAGTGGTTTATTAGAACTTATCTTGCTTGATGTTTTCTGTTTCGTTTCCACCCTCTTAGTAATGTTTCCCTATGTCAGTTGAAACTAATCACTGTTTTTGGTGATGTATGTTCCATGTATCAGATGTTGATTTCCGCTTACAAGAGCTCTTTTGTCATTCTTTTGTTATTCTGAGTCTTAAGACCAAGATGGGAAAGCTTGGAGTGGGGTTGCAGCACTAGTAGCCCCATTTCATAGTTGGACCATACATAACAACATATATGAAATATTACATATCAAATGTAAAATCATTTAACAAGGCCATGGAAACCTTTACAAGCTCTATCAACCACTCATCAGACCCCAAAATGCAATAATAGAAAGAGAAGATACATGCTTACCAAGGTCTTAGGGTTTGGGCCATAGGCACACATTGTAAAATCCTAATTTTTGGTCGTTTATGCTTTGAGAATATGTTATATTTGTGGTATAGTCTTTGTATTTTGTTTAAGTTGGAAACTTCTTCTGGCTTGTTTGTGTTAGGATTGCTCTTTGCTGGCCTAGTTTGGCTAAGGTTGCAGTTTTATTACCCTTTCTTTATAACTAATTTAAAAAATAGGATTTGGCTTTGACATATGTAAAAACTATTCAAGAAAGCCTACATTACTCTCAAGAATCCTTTGTCCATTTCTCCTGATCTTTATCCCGTTTGGATGATTGAGGAAGAGAGAAAGAACATTAACAAGCAATCCAAGTTGAGTATGGTTGATGAAGCCGAAAACAAGTCACGTTGGCTTGATGGGTCTAAACTTCAGAAGGATTCCACTGGTAAAGGATGACGTGGTGGCCATGGTGGTGGTGAAGTTCTCCCCAAGTTTTGATGGTGCTGCATGTGTGCTTCTAGGTAGAAATTTGCAAAATTTGAGGAAATTGGTATGTAAGATCCATTATGGCTTTGATGTTGTCTTAGATTATTATTTGTTGCGTGGGTAGATGTTTGTATGCTGCAGAATAATGCTTGAGGTTAAGATTGTTATGCTTATTGTATTTTTGAAGTGGGTTTTCTTTTATTTCTCATAAGCAAGTTTGAATTTTTAATCAACTGGAGATGATTTTGAGTAGTTCTAAATCATGTGAAGGATTGAGTGTTTGATTTTCAGAGTTGAGTATATTCATTTTAATCAAATGAACGATTTGGCTTTGAGTACTCTTTATTGTTCTTCAACCTTTCAAGAACACAAATTCAACCTGCTTTGATTGTTTGTACAACTGCACAAACTGAAAAGGTACAATATACCACACTTCTCCGACTGATTCAGGCACTTATTCCTTTGTCTAATTCTTATGCTCCCAAACAAGATGTATGAGTTTAGCTGCTCTGTGTTTGTCTTGAAATTCATCCTTTTTTTTTTTACCATCGGCATTCAGGTTTTACCTGATTAATTCGATTCGAGCATTTTAGGGCCAATTTTAAGGGTTGGTTCTCTCAAATCATTTTTCGTCATTTTTAGGGTTTAAAGTTGAAACCTCTGGTTAAGGGGTATAATATTTGATCACACAACCCAAAGAAGAGCAGTGAAATTCATCCCGTTTGTCCAACCTCACAATGGTTATTGCTGAAAACTTAGGATATGGATAGCCTAAGACGACAGGCGACTCTGCAGTCCACTTGGTTGGGTGTGTTCTGTATATCCCTAAGCTCATCCCCATCCATTTTATCATGGAAAAAAAGGAAGACTTCTCCATCTCTTGCCATTGCGGACTCCAACTTGAACCTTGTCTTTGTTTGTTGCTGATCTTTTCATATTTCTGTTGCAACTCCGAGTAGTCTCTTTGCGGCTCTGCCATTTCCATTTTCACCTTCTCAAGTTCTTTTATAGACTTGATCTCCTTTTTCTGTAGATGACCAGGCTCCTTCCTGTGGTGCTGCTCTCATCTTTACCTGTTCTGCAAATAGCACCTGCAATGAAGTTTAATTCTTCGATTTGAATAGATGGCATTATGTGTAAAGTGCAAGTAACTCTTACACCAAGAGTCAGAATTTGCATCAGGTTCCAAATAAATATTTACGTCCTTGGTCACATGGATACTTCAACACCCAGTTTAAAGTTCTTTTCTATTACAGTATGCAGGAGGTTCGGGGGATACATTTCATGAGAATTGAGCTTTCGCGTGGTTTTATCCCATGGCGATAAAGTTTTGCTTTCTACATAGGTGTATTGGGGATGGAAAATGCATCATTAATTAGAAAAATCCAAAATTTCAGCAATACAGTACAATAACCAACAGAAACCAAGGAAGAACTCAGATTTCTGTACAAAGACTGCTTCACCACAGCCCCAACTCTTTCTTGCTCCATGGAGGTAATTTGCAGAATTGAGATGGAAAGTTGCATGCTTATTTTGACCTCTTATCATTGCATAACTAAAAAGCAAAAATGGAAACAGGGTCATATGAATTCAATAAAATTTTTAGGCCATAAAAGACTGGACATGCGTCGTTAATTAGATATACGCATAACAAGTTCTGGCAATAACAGAACAACAAATTGCCAGAGACAAGCCTCCTGTTTGAAGGTACAAATGATTTACAGACAATTTATATATATAATTTTTCTTTTGAAAAAATGTTGAACCAAATTACAAATCTCCTTTTTTTTTTTTTTTTGTTACACAAGAATTCCAACCTTAAATCTCAGGGTTGAAGGAGGGAGATTGTGATCAACAGGCTGTCTCCTTGGAGACATTACGAATCTCTTTTTATTTGACCTCTTATCATAGCTTGTCTCCTCCCCTTCATGGCTTTCTCCCACCACCCGTCATCCAAGGAAAGAAACCTTCGTCTTATCACATAAAATGAGAGCACGGCAATTGGATTTGTAGGTTAAAAAGGAAGTTAATTATCATACTATTATTAAAAAAGACACTTCTCTTATGGTTAGCGAACAAATGCCATGTCATCCTAGGGTTTGATTCCAATGTTCTTCAAATTCTTCGCATGTTGTGGGCCTCCTATCAATTTATTTATTTTCCCTACCACTTCTAATAGTTAGCCTTATCGTTTGAGTCGAAGAGTTTGTGAGTTTGTGATGCTTGAAGATTCATCTTGATGTGATCTTATCTGAAACTAGTTTGTTCTTTGGAGTTGCCTATCATTTTCTTTCAAATTGTAAGTTCTCTTTACCCCCAAGTTCTGCTCTATTTCTTGTTTTCTTGGTTATACCGACACTCGTGGGATCCAGATTTGTGAAATTCTTCGGTTCTCTGTCCGTGCACCCACAACTTTTTCAATGAAAAACCTTATTAATTAGGACCCCACAATATCTGATTGTGGGTATGAAAAAGGTTTTTGGTAATAAAAGACAATGCTTGTTTTGAGTAGTCTATTGTTATTGATTAGTGTGTTTAATTATGATGATTTGGCAGTCTTGTCTCTCTATTTAGGTAAAAGAAAAGGGTATGGTTGAAAGTGAGTTTCTTGTGAATCAAAGGTTGTTTCTCATCCTTTCCACATATCGTTCTCGAAGATGTTCTCAAAAGCGATAATTCTATTCAATGCTTAGGGGTCTACTGTGGTTTACTTTAGGGTCATGGTCGGATGGGTTATGCAACTTGTCGGAGATGTTGTGGAACCTGATGATTGTGGGCATTTGAAGTCTAATAAGGATGGGTAGCTGATGTGACCAACTATATTCAAACCACCTTATGCAAATGTATGATTTGCCGGTAATAATAAGAATATTTTGTCATATTTCAATTAGAATTTTTTTATACGTATGTATTTATAGTTGCAATAGCTAAACAAAAAGAAAAAAAATACAAAAATAGTAAATCCTCTTATTTTAGGCTATAGGTCAAAAGGACTTATTTCCTAAAATAGGAATGTAATAACTACAAAAAATTCTATTATAATATATGATTTTTTAAAATAAAATACGTGTTCGTGTTTTTCAGGGTAAACAGCCTTTTTTTTCCATTGATGTCAGTGATATATGAAAGCAATAGTATGATCGGTAGTTATGAGATTTCCGTTGGGATCACAAATTTTAAAAAATTCTTATTCTGCAGAGCTTTATGGTAGAATGCAATACTCTTCTTCATCAGAGTGATTCCATACAGGAAACCCAGGTCACATTGGTTGAGATTAATCCAAATATATAAATAGACAACTTAAACACTCACTTGGTAGAAATGTGAGACATACAAGCGTATGGCTTGGATTAGTCTAAGACCTTTTCCCCGGCGGCCAAGATCACATCTCTCCTACTTATAATTTCTTTTGCTCCTACTTGTTGGCTACTTCCAACACTTCAACATCATAATCTCTTTTTGCATGATAACCTGACTAAAAACTGACTCTCAAGTCACGTAGACTCATTGGTTTTGTCATTTAGAAAACTCCTTGTATGGCTTGAAATATCTTCCCCAGGCCTACTTGGAACGTTTGAGTCATATTTTCACACAGTGTGGACTCCATACCGTGATATTGACCATTCAGGTGATGTTTGGTTAGAGGGAGTGAGAATCAATAATCGAATTAATTTCACTGGCTGTTTGGATAAATGGAATAAAAACAGAGGTTTGAAAATGAAATTCCATATAAGGGTTTATGAAAACCAAATAAAAATTATGGATTTTGTAAAATCCTTGCCAATATCATTAATTCCGATTCCGATTCTCGAATACGAATCAAATGTCGACTCATTTTGTAGAACTGATCATACCACACATGGAAAGTCAGCATCATTCGGGTAGCCCTTTATCGCCTTTACTCCCATCTGCAGATGTGATAATTTGCTGCATTCTATTTGTAACATTTCTCAACAAGTAAAATAAATTTTTACTTAGACACATGGAGCTTCTCAAAAAGTCATCTAAAGTTTTGGTAAATGAGTGTAAAGAGGCGATTCTACAAGTAAATTCTGACAATGAATCCTTCTCTGATGGTAAAGGTTGCCAATGCTTGGATCCATTCAGGGCCCAAAGATCAACTTGTATATTTGTTCACCGAGTCATCAGATGGAGCTCAAGTCAAATACATGATATCAACCTGCAAGCATACCATATTTGGCTCTCACCCGAAAGACCCGGGTTCAATTCAACATTATTATTATTTTTTATTTTGGTTTTCAAATTTTAATTTTATATTTAATCCATATTAATTGCTTGGTTTTGTGTCATTAATTAGCAATAAGGAATAAGAGTTTCCTTTTGAGGTTGAAAAGGATTTTTCAAGAATCTCCGGGAGTCCTATTTAATCATATTTCCTTTTTCCCAAAAGGACCGAAAATGAAGCCTTCCATATGTTTCCAACGTGTATTTTTTGTAGGGGTAACAAAACGCCACAATCAATATTCATACAAACAGATTTGCAACCATTATTTCTCTGCACTGCAACCAAACGTGATCACAGAAGCCAAGCCAAACCAAATTCTGGGCAGCTTCAACAAATCCATATTTCCACCTCTGCAAGCAGCAGTTCAAAAGCAAAAGAAATGAATTAGTTAATTATTTAGTCTTTGCCGGTAGTAAAATTTGTTATATTTAGTGTTTCTTGGGTTTTCTTATTTTCTTTTAAGTCTAGCTTGTTATGGGAATCTTATGTTGTGTTTCTTGATTTGAATTATTTATTTATTTATTTATGTGTAAATCAATTTTCGATTGGTACACCGCACCGCATGTACGAAAGTTCTAATCATGTCTCTTAACCGTACCATGAGCGGAAATAGCAATCCCAAGAAGCCTACCCCCCCTACCGCGTACCGTAAAAAGTGGCATACCACGTAACCACATTTGTCCCACATACCCTAGCCTGCTGGGATCCAGCTAACTATGGTCAGGTAATATAAGACGGACGCAATGAGACATTTGTACAAGTTAGACTGTTTGATCATAACAAATGGGTTCAAACGCAGATGGAAGCACAAAAGAGAGACCATCCACCCCAAATCCTGAACCCTCAACAGCACAAAAAAAAAGGGGTAAGGAAGCATCATAAAAGATAATACATGCATGGCATGCCCTTGCCCACAATTGTGAAATAATCCATTTAGATCCGTCATGCAATACATAAAATGACATTGGAATTTCCAAGGGTCGATGTGGTACTAATTGGAATAACTATTAACCATGAAAATTCTAGTTGGGCGAAGTTACCCCACAAAACCCATCAACATCGGCTCGATGGTCCTAGTCCCACCACCACCTTGTCAGGTTTCCCATGCCAACATGCATAACTTAAACCATCTACTTACCAAAATTCAATTAGTTGTTAAACACTTGTGTCCCTTCTTTTTTCTCTTCTTCACAATCCCCCTCAAAATCTGCTTCACACGCCCCTTAACGTATGCATATAGCTCGTGGGTTCTTAATTTTAAGTATATATGGATAAATCTGAATTTGTTGAATCATGACTATGAACTTTGGTGAAACTTTTTTTTTTTTTTTTTTTTTAAATCTAAGATATTTATATATTAAGTATATGGTATTAATTAGTTTGAGACATGTACATCGATTGTGTTGAATATCATTTTCTTGACTCGTCAATTATCTAAAAATTGGATTCAATAGTATGATGTTGAATCGTATCGGATATCTTCTTTTTAGATAAAAAAACTCAATCGAATTAAATGATTAAAGAGGTGATAATATATTGAATTTATCTAATATTATTTACGGCTTTACCTAGAGGACTAACATATAAAAATACATAAGATTAATGATAAAGAAAAAGATTATTATTTATTCGTATTTGTAAATAATATAATATTTATTTTGGATTGCAAGTCTAATTATTAAGTAAAATTAAATAAAGTTAAAATAATTTTTAATATTGTTAATGGTTTATAATTATTTCTGGAAGTCAAAATAAGCATGTTTAAATCCCTTGCTACTCTAAAATTCTATTGATATTTATTACCCACTGAATGTGATATTATTTTCATGTTAAATTAATTATAAAAGAAAAATAATATAGAAAGATAGGGGGTGTTTGATTTGTAAGCTTTAGAAATTATTACAACCGTCACTATAACCGAAATGACATATGGAGACGGACGAAAACCGTGAAGAAAAAATGGTAAAACCGTCGATAAAGTCTTTTCCGACGATAGAGTTTCAGTTGGGTATAAAGGGGTCGGGATAGACCTATATCGACACTTGTCAGGACCGTTGGAGCATGTTAAATTTTCGAACGGTTAAAAAAGTGTTGATAAAAATCGATATTATATTATCAATTGTAAAGGATGAGTAAAATTACAATTTTTATCGTCACTTATAAAGAGTTAGTAAATATTACTAATTTTGTTATCAGTCATTGTATTAGTAAATATTATTATTTTTATTGTCGCTTACAGAAGTATTATATTAGTAAATGTTACTACTTTTATTGTCGCTTACAGAGTTATTAGTCAGTAAATGTTACTACTTTTATATCGCTTACAGAATTATTGGGTTAGTAAATATTTCTATTTTTATTGTCACTTACAGATTTATTGGTTAGTAAATGTTACTATCTTTATTATCGTTTACAAAATTGTTGGGTTAGTAAATATACTACTTTTATTGTCGTTTACAGAGTTATTGGTTAGCAAATATTACTACATATACTGTCGCTTACAAAATTATTGGGTTAGTAAATGTTACTGTCTTTATTGTCGGTTACAGAATTATTGGGTTATTAAGTGTTACTACATTTATTATCGAAAGGATAATAAATATTACTACTTTTAGTGTCTCTTTTGTTAGTAAATAAATTTTACTACTTTTGTTATCGTTTAGGATATGTGGTTAAAAAGTTGTTATACTTATTATCAGTAACCAAATGTCACTACTCTTTTGGTTGGTTATCACAAGATTAGTAAATGTTAGGATATGTTAGCATAAATATTACTACTCTATTGTCAAAATATTACTACTTTATTCTCAAAAAAATGTTATAATTGTAGGTTAGAAAAGAGTTAGGAAAATTATAAATACCGTATCTTAGGAAATGAAATACATTTTATAGCATCATGGAATATATAAGACAATGTTATAGACATATTACAAAAGAAAGAATGTTATAGAAAGAATGTTATAGACATATTACAAGAGAAATAATGTTACAGATATATTACAAGAGAAAGAAAAAAATTGTAACTTCCGATTAGTACATATTTTCATAACTTCTGAAATGAAAGATTGAGGGCAAAAATGTTGACTTGGAGCACCCAAAAAATTCCAGCATCCGTAACATCCAGTTCCGATTCCAAGATCCACCGTGATGTGTGGTATCATTCTAGTAATGAAATTAATATAATTATAAGATATATTATAAAAACATGTACATTTAAATAGTACCTTTGGGGATAGACTTAGGAGGTGGTGATGATGATGATGGTTGGTTTCGATGTGCACTCTCAGCATCCTAACAATATAAATACAAATAATGTGGATTATTATTCAGAAATAAAAGTAAGATTATAGTAAGAAGTAAAGAAATGATTCAAATCCTATTGGTTGATTCAAGTCGTTCATTTCAACCAGCAAACATTTTCCTTTTTCTAAATTCCAGATATCTTGACAACGTGGGTTGGGTCTCTACATTTTCTTTTGAGAACTGCTTCAAATTAAAAATAAAAAATAGATAACAAAGTAATTATATAGAAATATATTATTAAACAGAAATGATTTATTTTTAAACATAAATTTAAACAAAACCAATCTGGAATATCACCTTCGAATAATTGAGATTCTTCAGAGTCAAATTGTTCTTCAGATGGTTCTAATTCTTTGTGTTCAGTTACAATGGTCATTTTTCGTTTATTTCGTCCCACATTTTTCATTAAAAATTTTTGGTTGAAAATATTCGAGAGATGTGAGGGAGAAAAATTTTTGAAGGAAAATAGAAATTTCGAATGTTTGTGGAGGGATGAAGGGTTTGTAGTATATATATTTGATATAGCGTCAAATAAATTATGGTTTATAGTATATATAATTTATTCGGCACAAAATAAAATTTTCAAATCTTGCCATTTTTCCCCGTTTATCAAATTTTAGTTTTTGAATTTTTTGCTATTTCCCTCTCTTTTTATAATTTGAGTGATTAATAGAAAACTTTGATTTTGACGTATTACAATATAATTTCGTGAATGAATTAGTAGTAAATATTATTATCATGTTACTAGCTCCATGAAAGAAAAATTAGTAAATATTACTATCATGTTACTAGATCTATGAATGAAATAGTAGTAAATATTACTGTCATATTACTCGATCCGTGAATTAAATATTAGTAAATATTACTACCATGCTACTAGAGCTGTGAATAAAATAGTAGTAACTATTACTATCATATTACTAGATCCATAAATGAAGTATTAGTAACTATTACTACCATGCTACTAGATCCGTCAATGAAATAATAGTAAGCCGTGAACGAACTATTAGTAAATATTACTACCATGTTACTATATCGGTGAATGAAGTAATAGTAAGCATTACTACCATGTTATTAGATCAGAAAAGCCGCCCAAGTAAGTGTGCCCACAAATGCCTGCACGGCACAACCAGCGACTAAATCGCCTAAGCAAGCGTGCGTGCAAATGCCTGAGCAGCACAACCAGCGGCTGAGCCGCTCAAATCAGATTAGGGCTTTTAGCCCTAATATCTCTCTCTCTCTATTTCTCTCTCTCTTCCTCTCTCTCTCTCTCTCCGCCTCTTCCCCTTCCCGCGACCCGCCGCCCTCCCTCGCCCGAATCCGCCGCTCTCTCTACTGCTGCTCTTCCCTCCCGCATGAGCGCGCAGCAGCGCAAGCTTCGTTGCACGAGCGCGAGCAAGCCACAGCGCGAGCGCGCCAGCCCATGAGTGCACCAGCCTGTAGCGGCTCCTTCCTCGCGTGAGCGCGCCACAGTGCTTGATCTTCTGCCAGTGCGCCATAGCGCAAGCGCAAGCACGCGACCGCATGAGCGTTCCACAGCGCGGCATAGCATGCCTGCTCGCGAGCGCGCCTACGCACGAGCACGTGTCAGCCCGCTAGCGCACGCAACCGCGAGCGCGAGCAGCCCGTGAGCCCACTGCGGCCCATGAAGACCACCTGGCCCGCAAGCCTGCTAGCCTGCTAGCCTGCTGACCCGCGAGCCCACGAATCTCTGCGCAGGTAACTGATTTAGGGCTTTGATACTAATCTAAGTGTTTATGACCTAACTAATAATTCTTGTCTTGATAGGGAGTATTACAGATTTTGGAGTGATCGAGGAGATATTCGGACGAATGTCTGCACTCCGAGAAAACCCTAGATGAGAGAAATGTAATTTTTTCAACATTTGAAATAAATTTTATTGAATTTAGGTTGAAATTTGTATCGAAAACTATATATATACTCTGAAATATGTTAAATTCGAGAAAAATTAGAAAAAATGAGAAATATTGGAAATTTGATCATTGGTGAGCTAATAATTTAAAATTTGATGAAACGAGAATTTAGAAAGGAGATTGTGTAAATTAAAATTGTATTAAATTGAAAAAAAAAATAGAAAATCCCTTATTAAGCTTTTATTTGATATTAAATTGTGATAATTTGATTAGAGAAATCTTTTGGGAGATTCGAGAAGTCAGATTAGATTTGTTTTAAAAATAGGGAGTAACCACCCTCTCTAGAAAGGTGAGTGAGACCCTAATCTCCTGTATAAAATCGTGAACTTGTTTTTCTTCCGTATTTTTAATAAAATATGTTTTTTATATGTATTGACTCGACGTGTAGTATTAAATTTCAAAATTTGTTTTGTGACATTTGGAGTGTCGTAAATTTATACTTTCGAAAACTATGCATCCATGGTTTGAAATGAATCAATGTCGTGCCATTATTTGAGAACTAGAATGTTTTCTACTCTATTATTGCACTAGCATGTTGATTTAAAATGATTTGATGAAATGTATTGGCACACGAATTTGAAATGTTTTGATAAACTATATGGGTTGGATGCCTACTAGTTATGTGATGTTCGCGAAATGATCGGTGCTTGTGCATGATTAATGACAATAGTCATTCCTCCGACGACGCGACCCGACGGGGCAACGTGGAAGAGGGTTGAATTATATTTGACGGGAGAGACAGACGTGTCTCCCTCTGCGGTAGGTCAGGCTATATCCGGTTGCACCCTGGTGGGGCACGACCCAACGCCAAGAAAGGGGGTATATTTTGAAATATGATGGAAAAACCCTTGGCAGGCTTTTGTCTAGGTTTCGGCCAACCTGAGACGGAAGTGTTTTCGATAGAACCCCAGGATTTTCTGAAAAAGATATTTGATACGGATGCATATATGTATGATATCGTGTGATTTATTAAATGAGTTTATATTTCGGCACATATTATGTTTCGTTACAAATTATGAACTTTTACTTAGAAAAAATGTTATTTGACACTTTAATGGTTTACCCACACTATTTATACTTGATATTAACCCTCCTCATTCACTGGGTATCTTTCTTGATACTCACCCATCTCTTCTCCTTTCTCAGGCAGGATTATTATGATAGAGCGATGTTAAAGGTTTTAAAAGTTTTTGATAGTTTCAGTAGATTTGGTATTTACTACGGTGAGCTCTAAGTTAAATTTGAAAAATGAGTTTCTTACTTTATTTCGACCCTGCGAGATCTTGATATTGAGATCCGTAGTTGGCCGTATATATATTTATGGGATGATTGTATGAATAATTGATATTTATTCGTGAAACTCTCGTGTAGACTCATTTCATTTGTATTGAGACACTTGTAAATATTTGAAATGTTAACTTGGGAAATTTGTTGTACATTTTATAAAAATATTTAGAACCGCTCGGTGTGGCGGTTGTTCATACTCTAGTTGAGCATGACAGTAGATGTCTGTGGCTAGAACTGTTAGAAATTTTATAGTCTTGCATTGTCCTGGATGTTTGCGATAGGATTTGTTGATTTTGGAGAGATTGGGATGACCATTTGTTCATTTAACATGTTGATTTTGAATATACAAGTCAAATTGTACATGGGAGACCTCCGAAATATGGGGAGGTTTTGCTCGATTTTCTGTAAAAATACAGTCGGCATCCAGGGTAACGGGCAGTTGCTCACGAACTCGGTTTGAGGCGTGACAATAATTGTTATTTGTTATAGATCACTTGTTATCACTTTTTATCAGTTGTTATCACTTCTTATCACTTGTTATATAGAGTAACATTTACTATATAATTACAATAAAAGATAGTAATATTTACTATAAAATAGTAACATTTACTATTATAATAACGAATGTGATACATAGTAAATTTATTTGTCTCTCATGATGAAAGGATAGTAACATTTACTATTAAACAAATCATAATAGTCAAATTAACAGATAATAACATATAATAACATTTACTATATAATTATAATAAAATATAGTAACATTTACTATAAAAACTATAATGAACCGCCGGCTTAAGGTATGAACCGCCGGTTTTAACATTAATTTTTTTAATTCACATTTAATTTAATAATATACCATTTTAACATTTCAATTTTAATATTTTATCGAGAACTCTATAGTAACATTTATTATTAAACTAATCACGATAGTTCAATTAACAGATAGTAAAATATAGTAACATTTACTATATAATCACAATAAAATATAGTAATATTTATTATAAAATAGTAACATTTAGGGTTATAATAACGGATGTGTAAATTAGTAAATTTATTTGTCTCTCATGATAAAAAGATAGTAACATTTACTATTAAATTAACCACAATAGTCTAACCACAATAAAATATAGTAATATTTACTATAAAAAGCACAATGAACCGCCGGTATGAAACATGAACCGTCGGTTTTAATATTAATTTATTTTAATTTACATTTAATTTAACAATATACCATTTTAACATTTCAATTTTAACATTTCAACGAGAACTCCATAGTAACATTTATTATTAAGTTAACCACAATAGTCAAATTAACAGATAATAACATATAGTAACATTTATTATATAACCACAATAAAATATAGTAATATTTACTATAAAAATTACAATGAATCGATGGCACGAGGTATGAACCGCTAGTTTTAACATTAATTTATTTTAATTCACATTTAATTTTACAATATACTATTTTAACATTTCAACGAAAACTCCATAGTAATATTTATTATTAAACTAATCACAATAGTCAAATTAATAGATAATAACATATAGTAACATTTACTATATAATCACAATTAAATATAGTAACATTTATTATAAAATAATAATATTTACTATTATAATAACCGATGTGAAGATAGCAAATTTATTTGTCTCTAATGATAAAAGGATGGTAACATTTACTATTAATTTAACCACAATTTTAATTTTAACATTTCAATGAGAACTCCTTAGTAATATTTATTATTAAGTTAATCACAATAGTCAAATTAATAGATAATAGCATATAATAACATTTACTATATAATCACAATAAAATATAGTAATATTTACTATAAAAATTACAATGAACCGATAGCATGAGGTATGAATAACCGGTTTTAACATTAATTTATTTTAATTCACATTTAATTTAATAATATACTAATTTAACATTTCAATTTTAACATTTCAACGAAAACTCCATATTAATATTTATTATTAAACTAATCACAATAGTCAAATTAATAGATAATAAGATATATTAACATTTACTATGTAATCACAATAAAATATAATAACATTTATTATAAAATAGTATCATTTACTATTATAATAACTGATGTGAAAAGTAGTAAATTAATTTATCTCTCATGATAAAATGATAGTAACATTTACTATTAAACTAATCACAATAATCGAATTAACAGATAATAAAATATAATAACATTTACTATATAATCACAATAAAATATAAGAACATTTACTATAAAATAGTAACATTTACTATTATAATAACGGAAGTAAAATATAGTAAATTTATTTGTCTCCTATGATAAAAGGATAGTAACATTTACTATTAAGTTAACCACAATAGTCAAATTAACCGATAAGAATATATAGTAACGGTTACTAAGTAATCACAGTAAAATATAGTAACATTTACTATTATAATAACACATGTGAAACGTAGTTAAATTATTTCTCTCATCATAAAAGGATATTAACATTTACTATTAAACTAACCACAATATTCAAATTAAAAGATAATAAGATACACTAACATTTATTATATAACCAAAATAACATTTACTATAATATAGTAATATTTACGACAAAATAGTAACACTTACCGCTTTTTATCATTTCCTTTTATACTTATCATTTCTTACTATATTCATTCATCATCACAATAGTTGAGATACTTTTCAAAATCATGACTACAAAACCTATATTTTGTCATCACAACTTATAGCCGTAAGGATAGGGTTATGTAAATTTAGACGTTCTTATATTCAAAGTTTAGAGTGTTGTTTATACAAACGGTTTGCTACCTTTACCCACTGTTCAAATTATTTTATCAACGACCATTTTAAAACCGTAAAAAAATATATACTACTCCCGACGGTTTCAACAGTAACTGTCTGTATTGTTTCAAAAAACGTTGATAATACTTACCGAGAGTAAACGTCACCGTCATTATAATGCTTTTAGTTTGTAGTGTGTTTTATAATTTTTTAAAAGATATTACCACTATTTTCTAATTTTGGAAAGCTTTTGTAACTAATTTGTTATTTTCCAAAATTATTGTTGGCTGTTTTGTTATTTTGAGATGTTTCAAAAAACTAATAAGGGAATTACAATTTTGACAAATTCTATCGATCACTTTATTGATTACTAAACACTAATTAATGTCTCTTCCTTTCTCTCTTCTTCGCAAAAAAGAAGTGTAAATTTGTGATGGAGAAGGGTAGGCTCCAAAATTAAAAGCTTTGGGGGGGGGGGGGGGTGGGGGGGGGGAGAAGAAGTTGTTTCTTATTAAAATTTGTCAGCTTCCAAACTTAAATACAATGGAGGTGAAGACACATGGTGAAATTTATTAGTGTTGAGCCAAAAGGCAAACCTACTCATCTTCTAATAATTGATAATTGTGAATTCTGCAGAGATGGATTGGAGAGAAGGAGGGCGTGGGGGCTCACTCTATTTTCATTCTTGCATGCAATAGTTGCAGTATTATGAATTTTGAATGTGCTGTCCAAGACATTGTGCTAAAATGTAAATGCAAATGTTACTACACCAAATACAAAGGATAAGAGAGAGAGAGAGAGAGAGAGAGAGAGAGAGAGAGAGAGAGAGAGAGAGAGAGAGAGAGAGAGAGAGAGAGAGAGAGAGAGAGAGAGAGAGAGAGAGAGAGCGCAAATGCTAGTAAAATACACATCATATCTTTTTGGTTAGACAGTTGTGTAGTTATGAGGAAGAACCTAAAGACTAAGGAGAAGAGGTTGAATTGCTCACGTCTATTTTATTAGTAATAGAAGAATCATATTTGATATTATCCTTAATTATATTTGATATTAATAGCTGATTCAAGAACAGGACACGACATATGATTAATTAATTATTACCTTCCAACACATCATAAAAATTTCAATACTATCGATAAGTTGTAACTCAACTGATATAATCTCTTCTTTTTTTTTAAAATCTTAAATTCGAATCTCTCCTATAAATAAAAAAAAGTTTTAATATAACTATATAATAAGAATTTTAATTTTCTTATAAAAAAATTTTATATTTTTATTTACAAAATTACTATAATTTTTTATTATATTAAAAATATTAAAAATAAAATAAATATGAATAATAATGCAAATTATGACAAGTAAAAATTTGCCAAAATTCCTTCTGCTTCTGGCTGATATTGTAAAATAAAGTTGTATGTACAAAGGGTAAAGCAAACCCTCTCAAGTTTTATGATTGTTTGTATTAGCAATATTTATTTTTTGTTCTTAAATAGTTATTTGAATGTCTTTGGATACGGATATTTGTTTGCAATAAAAGATTGGATTTAAATTATGTATACAAAAAAAAAAAATCAAATTTATTAACAAATTAATATCATAAGATTGTGGATTAATAGATATATGCATAAGGCAGTTATTATTTTAGATCATACATATTATTTTACTAACACCCTAATTAGTCTGATGATCAAATACTGATATTTCTTAAATAAGATTTCGAATTCGAATTTAAAAAAATGGGTGTTAGGTGGATCCAACTTGATTCAAATAAAATTTAGTCGAATCTAATATAATTTTCGAATAGTAGTAGTTTATCTCTAAAAATAAATGTATTATTTTGACAGTAATATTCTACCGACAAAGAAACTTCATTTGAATTTCACATTTCATTCATAATATAATTATTAAATACTTTGGGCTAATAAAAAAGGTGTAGTGTTTGCTATTATGACTATTCTTTTGTGCATTATCTTGAAGGTCTTTACCCTGCAAGCTATGGAAATGAGATGTGTGAGTTATAACTGTGACACCCAACCCAAAATTTAAGTAACGATTGCAAGATATGGGGAGTCGGCGCAAACAATCGAAAAGCTCAAGACCAATAAGATTTGACCAAGGAGGCGTATTCAAATTGATTGGAGATTAGAACTAATCGGATAAGTATCATAGTATGAAGTATACAATGAGAGATATGTATGAACTATACCTCTATCTTTTAAGCTGAAACCATTTCCACCGTTCTTTTTTTAATTGGAAACTCTAACTATAACCGCTTTATCATATCATATATACGTAAAAATTTGAATTTGAGATTTTTAGATTGAGAGAGGAGAATATAATCACTAAACTGTTAATTTAGAGATGTATTATATATATGTAATATTTACTTTGTAGATAAAACTACTTTGGTACTTTATATACCTCATCATACTCTTAAGTCATTTTCTGTCATGGGAAAATTGTGGCAACCTTGAAATATAACTCATAATTTGAATAATTGAAATATAACATATAAGATTGGGGAAATTGACTATAGAAAGGAAGAAGAATATTGGAACTAAAACATAAAACGTTTTAGGGGACTATTTCTCGTGCCACCATTCTCGTTTCTCAAAAATATAAATACGTTACAATTATTTGAATTTGAATCAAATTTTGTTTTTGGTCAAAAAGAATGTCTTTTGGATTAATATAGTATCCATCTTTTTTATATATGGGGGGGGGAGAGAGAGAGAGAGAGAGAGAGAGAGAGAGAGAGAGAGAGAGAGAGAAGCATAGGATGTTGTCCACATTCCCTCTTACTAAACGACATAGGCAATGTTTCAAAACTCTGAAAAGAGGGTTGGTGCCCAAAAGAGAAAGAAATGGGAGAGGGTGTTCCAAAGTGCAAGGAGGATTATATTATATATATAAAGTTAAATTTGGGGGTAGAATGTAAGAAGACAAAAAAAGGGGGAGAAATGTCGAAAAAGAAATGGGTGTTTGACTTTTTGCGCTTCCTTAAGTATGTGCTGGAAATGGATACCCCATCTCTCGCTCTCTATGCCTAAAATAAAAAGGGTATCTTTGTCATTATATACATTCTTGTCTAAATAGGTAACGGGTAGCCGGTCATTGAATTCTCGTCCAACACGAAGTGTCTCATTAAATGGGGCCTTTGCAAAGGTGTTCACACCTGGCCCCTCCGTGCGTGCGTGCGTGCGTGCGTGCGTGCGTGCGTCCGTGCGTGCGTGCGTGCGTGCGTGCGTGCGTGCATCTGAATGTGCATGTCCAGCCGGTTAACATTCACTTTCACCAAACCCACTCTCTCTCAACGCTTACTCATTAGATGGAGAGAGGGAAAACATAGAAGAGTGTATGTTCTCCCGTGGTGAGTAGGAAAACTTAAAATAAATTCCGTGGAATCAGAGAAGGAAAAGGCTTTAAATCCGTCGATTACCTGCACCGTAATCTCTCTCTCTCTCTCTATGGTGTACTGGTGATCTTCGCAAACCACGCAACCCCACAAAAGCGCTCTTAATTACAAATTGCCTCCTCCAAAGTCCTAACAGCAAACACCCCAACACAACACAAACCCCGAAAAACCCAACTCCTCTCTCACTCGCTCTCACTATATTTTCAAGCATCCACGATTCTTGCCAAAATCTCTGATTTTTCGGCCGTTACTTTCTCTCTCGAAATGGAAAGGGTAATGCGTGTTTGAAATACAATGCTCCAATGCTGCTACTCCTACTGTTACTACAACTGCAAGACAAGCTTCAACCAGCGTCCAAACAGAAATTTTAAGACAAGACCCAAAATCGAATCTTCTGATTGTTAATTCATTATATTATTTTTTCTGGGTTTTCTAATATTGTTGTGATTATGAGAGAGAAAGAGAGAGAGAGAGAGAGAGAGCGCTGAGGGAATAGAGAGAGAGAGTAAAAACAAAGAAATGGAGTACGGAATAGGAGGTGGTGCTGGGTCTTCAGCAGGAGGAGGAGGAGGAGACCACCATGACTCCTCTGACCCACACAGAAATAAGAAACGATATCATCGTCACACTGCCTACCAGATTCAACGTCTTGAATCGTATGTTTTCTTATTTATGTTGCCTTGGGGGTCTGTTTTCCAAAATGGACTTGTGGGGCTTTACTTTGCAGTTCCAAGTTATATTGCAAATGGGGGTTGTTCTTAATGTTAATGGTTCTTTTTTTTTTTAATTAATCGGAATGAAGATTGTTCAAGGATTGCCCACATCCAGATGAGAAGCAGAGGCTGCAATTGAGTAGGGAATTAGGTTTGGCTCCTAGGCAGATAAAGTTTTGGTTCCAAAATAGAAGGACCCAAATGAAGGTATTGCCCTTTGTTCTCTCTTTTTTTTTTGAGTTACTTTTAGTATTTTTCTTGTGGGGAGGGCTCGTTGTCATTGGCATGGTTGCATTTGGTTGGTTAGGCACAACATGAAAGGGCAGATAACTGTGCACTTCGTGCAGAGAACGATAGGATAAGATGCGAAAACATTGCAATTAGAGAGGCTTTGAAGAATGTGATTTGCCCTTCTTGTGGCGCCCCTCCCATGTCTGAGGACTCCTACTTTGATGAACAAAAATTGAGAATGGAGAATGCCCAATTGAGAGAAGAGGTCTTTCTCTCTCTCTCAACTCGACTATACTTTTCTTAATTGTGCAGTGGATAGATTGATTTAAATTGAACTTTTGCTATTGCAGCTAGATAGAGTATCTAGCATTGCTACCAAATACATGGGGAGACCAATTTCACAACTCCCACCTGTACAACCTATACACATGTCCTCATTGGACTTATCTATGGGCAATTTTGGTCCTGGAATTTGTGGTCCATCCCTCGATCTCGATCTTCTTCCTGGAAGTTCATCTGCTAGTATTCCAAATTTGCCTTTTCAGCCTACTGCATTTTCTGATATGGATAAGTCTCTTATGGCCGATATTGCTGCCACTGCTATGGATGAATTGTTGAGGCTTCTGCAGACCAATGAACCGTTGTGGATCAAGTCCCCTACTGATGGAAGAGATGTACTTAATCTCGATAGCTATTATCACCTTTTTCCCAGGGCTAACAATCACTTGAAAAATGTCAATGTTCGAATTGAGGCTTCCAGAGATTCTGGAGTTGTGATCATGAATGCTTTGGCTTTGGTTGACATGTTTATGGATACGGTTTGCTCCTCATCGTGGGTTAATTCTTATGTTTTGAGGGCTTAACTTGAGTGATGATCATTGATTGATTTCCTTTTGTAGAACAAATGGATTGAGCTATTTCCCACAATTGTCTCAATGGCCAGAACAATTGAAGTAATACCAACAGGAATGCTGGGTGGTCAGAGTGGCTCATTGCATTTGGTAGGTGCATTTTGAATTTTAGTTTAAATGTGTTGGTAGTTACTGCTTGAAAGATTCTCACTGGATTTTATCGGTGCAGATGTATGAGGAGCTACAAGTACTATCACCACTAGTACCAACTCGTGAGTTCTATTTTCTTCGTTATTGTCAGCAAATTGAGCAAGGATTGTCGGCTATTGTGGATGTGTCATATGATTTGCCCCAAGACAACCAGTCTACATCTCAGTATCGATTGCATAAGCTTCCTTCAGGCTGTCTGATTCAAGATATGCCCAATGGGTACTCCAAGGTTGATCAAATTTAGAACTTCACACTAACTGTCATTGCCTTCCTTTTCTGAATGCCAGCAATAAGAGAATTGAATGCTGGACTACATGTTTTTTTAACTCTGAAATTCCAAAATAGGTTACTTGGGTTGAGCATGTGGAAGTAGAAGATAAAACCCTGATTCATCCTTTATATAGAGTCCTTGTCCATAGTGGACTGGCCTTTGGAGCCGAACGATGGCTTGCAACTCTTCAAAGGATGTGTGAAAGATTTGCTTGTCTAATGGTGACAAGCACATCAACACGAGATCTTGGAGGAGGTATTTGTGGTATCAAACTTGTTTTGTTTTTTTATCTATCTATCTGGATATGCTGATGAAGTTTTCCCCTTTTCAGTTATTCCTTCACCCAATGGCAAAAGAAGCATGATGAAACTTGCCCAAAGGATGGTCAACCATTTCTGTGCGAGTGTTAGCATGTCCAATAACCAAAGATGGTCCACACTTTCTGGATCAAGTGATATCGGAGTTAGGGTCACTGCTCATAAGAACACAGACCCAGGCCAGCCTAGCGGCGTGGTTCTCAGTGCAGCTACAACAATTTGGCTTCCAATTTCACCGCAAAACGTCTTCAACTTCTTTCGGGATGAGAGATCAAGGGCTCAGGTATACTTTCCCACAGGACTACTATTGAATCTGAAATGAAACTTGACATAATCCTTCTTATTT
Organism: Dillenia suffruticosa; assembly: GCA_033439265.1. Lineage (NCBI taxonomy): Eukaryota > Viridiplantae > Streptophyta > Magnoliopsida > Dilleniales > Dilleniaceae > Dillenia > Dillenia suffruticosa. Next base: position 18,863,177 of record JAVTVX010000009.1, on the reverse strand, counting down.
CCCTTATTTACTTTCTATAGTGGGATGTTCTTTCTAATGGCAATGCTGTTCAAGAGGTTGCTCACATTGCAAATGGGTCACATCCAGGCAATTGCATATCCGTTCTTCGAGTAAGATTCTTAACGATAAAGTGATCTTGACTTTGTTATTATAGTGTCTAATTTGTCTGGATATGCATGGGATTAGGCATTCAACAGTACACAAAACAACATGTTAATACTCCAAGAGAGCTGTATAGACTCATCAGGATCATTAGTCGTGTATTCCCCGGTCGATCTACCAGCCATTAACATGGCGATGAGCGGTGAAGATCCTTCGTACATACCACTCCTCCCATCGGGGTTCACAATATCACCGGATGGGCGAACAGGAGTTGTTGGAGGAGATGGAGCATCAACAAGTAGTAACACACATGGGAACATGGGGAAGTCAGGAGGAGGATCACTTATTACTGTTGCATTCCAGATACTAGTTAGCAGCTTGCCACATGCTAAGCTTACAATGGAGTCGGTGACAACTGTTAATAACCTTATCAGTAACACTGTCCAGCAAATTAAGGCTGCCTTGAATTGCCCTGGTACCTGATGATGATGATGATCTTGTTCTGCATACTTGGTATTTTTTCTTCCTCGTTTTTACTGCACCACAACCCTCTCTCTCTCTCTCTCTCTCTCTCTCTCTACATGCACTCCCATCTTTAAATACTCAAACAGCTGGTTCTGAAGCATTCAGAGACTGCCCCTCATTCTAGTATGAAGGGATTCATTGAATGAAGGGAGATAGTGGTAATACATTTTTTTGGGAGTGGGGGGTTAGTTGGGGACTTTGAATGCTCCCTCATCAAGTGCTGAAGCTGATTTTTGCTGCTTGTTTCTTTTGCCACCTTCCCCCCCCCCCCCCAAAAAGGAAATACCCCACCTTAAAAGTGCCACTTATTGATCTCAGTTTTATGGAAAGCAAGAAGAGAAACAAGAAAAGAGGGAGTCAAGAACGCACCATATCTGTCTTTTCTTTGCTGTGAGATTGCCTACATTTTCCTAGTTTCTTGCTTGGATATTTTTTTGGTCATACTTTCCTTGTTCCACTCTCAAACACAGCAAGAATAATGTATGGTTCGGGTATTGACTTCTGTTCATGGACTTGTGTTATAATTAAAATATTATCATCTATCTTATCTCTCTCTTCCAATTTTATCGGATGTCCCCGAGGGGACTATCTTCTCTCTCTCTCTCTCTCTCTATGATTGCATGTTTGAAACTTATCCATTATTTGAATCAATCATAAACCAACATAATAATGTTTATTTAAATTATTATTATATTTTGATTAATTTAAATAAATATTTAATTTAAAATTGAATACAACATGGTTGTATTGTGAATTGTGGCCATGGGAAGTCAATGAAGAAGGACCTGACATTGTCAGTTGACTGCTTTTGTTCGTTTCAATCGATGGCTGATCTCTCCAATGCCAAGTCAAGTCAATGGATGGTTGTGTTTTGACTCAATTCGGAGAGGGGAATAAATTGAATTGATAGCAGCCGAGAGGCATGAAGAAGAGTAATTGAACTCATTTCCTTTGACAACAGGATCAACTCAACACTAATAGTGGTAGAGGGTGGATGATTTTTTTTTTTTTTTTTTTTTTTTTTTATTTTGTTACATAAAGATTTGAATTTGAGATTAACAGATCGAAAAAGAGAGTATACCATTAGGCTATCACTCGGGACGAGGGTGGGTGAACTATAACCTTGTTTATGCTTGTTCTAAGAGTATTGTTGGAATTGAGTTAGTGGGCAATTACAGTTCCATATTGTTTCAAAATTTCTTTGAAAATTGATAGTGTAGGGGTTAGATTGTGAGTGGTTGACAGCTTTATAAATTGCATACATCTCATGCATTTGTGCATTTGAAATTACGTGAGGAGTTTTAACATGATTTGGACCCTAGCCGGAGTTATACAAAGGAGCAAAGGAGGCTACGAAGGAAGAAAAAGAGAAAATTTTGATAGAATATAACATCATTATAATGTTAACTATGTTATATTATTTAAGTTGGAGATTAATAAGGATTGTGTCACTTGTAATCTGTACAATATTAGGATGTGTAAATATATTGATTTTACCACACTTCAATATATTAGCCATTTTGTAAACATTTTCCTTTGGAGGGCAGAGAGAGAAACTTTACACTTCTCTTTATCACCTAATTAAAAACAGGCCATGACATTTCATGGATGATTCATGCTTCTTTAGCTAGGTTTTATCATCTCACACGTTTCATGTACTTAGGTTCATTCAAAGGTAGTCAAAACTTGTAGCTAAGGTTTATGAGGGGACAATCTAGTGGTACAAATCTTCTTTTCTCGACTTGATGATTTCAGATTCAAATTTTTGTAAAAAAAAAAAAAAAAAAAAACTTGTAGCTAAGTTTGTATTTAAGGAATTTTAAAGTTAATTAGCTTTAGTTACAATCTTTACTTCCCCACTATCATCTTCTTCATTTTTAACACTCTTTTAAAATATTTTGAATTTCATTACCTTATATACTTCTTGTAGGATCGACACCCTCTCTTATCGAGTTTATACTGCACCTCTTATGCTTGACGACACGTGGTTAATTGATTCTATCTTGTTTTCTATTGCAATTCGTTTATATCATTTTTTGTTTTGTTTGTTTGTTTGTTTATTTGTTTGTAAGGTGATAAATTTTGGAGTAAATTACTAAATTAGTCTCCAAATACCTCTTTATATGTTTATATAGTTTGAGCGGCAAATTTGAGAAAGATTTTTCACAAATGCCTCTTTGTATTATATGTTTTGCGAGTTACATAGGAGATTGGAGTTACATTCATTCAACTTTTTAAAATCTCATAAAGCGCATACACGGTAGATGGTCCTTAGAATTAGCATTAGGAGAGCCATACCCTAAAATGGAATACACTTTCAGAACAAAAAGTAATGTTCGTTGGTCTAGTGGGAAGAACATTAGTATCTCACACCAAGAATCGGAGTTCGAGTATTGGTAGTAGCAAAAATGACGTTAGGAGAGCTCATTTCTGATTGGAACCTGACAACAGTTCGGCCGAGATTAGTCGGATTAAAGTTCAGGATATTTAGCGGTGGATCAAGTTCAGGAGACAAAAAAAAAAAAAAAAGTAATGCTACTTGCTTTGCCAATCAGTCTCATATCCTTCGCTTGCTACGAATCTTCTAAGGTCTGAACTTTAAAAATCGTTGTAGGTATCTCGATGAGTTTCTAGGAATATAGTCAACCTTTAGGACTGTCGATCTCGCTGACAAGGATACCAAATTGATCCCTCTCTCCTTGTTAAAAGAAAATACAAAAAATTGGCTCAATATATGCAATATCATAACTCGAGGATAATTAGTTAGAGTTTCTAGCCAAATATTTCTGTTTCTCTAGGTTGGTCAAGTTAAACAGAGAAATTCTTAACCTCCAAGTGATATGTTTTATGAAACTTGAGTGAGGTTTAAAGAGTTGTTGAAAGTTGGTTTACACCACGAAGTCAATTATCAAAGCAAGGAACAAATAAGTGGTTAATGCCTCTTATAACTACATGAACAAAACATCAAAGGAAGTAAGTTATATTTTTTTTTTGGTTGTACAAGACTTTGAATATGAAATCACCAGGTCGAGGGAAGAGGGTTTGAGGATATAAATGAGAACTCACTGTGACATGAGTCATCCTCAAGTGTGACCAAGCAAAACAATGAGCGGCTGAGGGATTGTTAGAGTTGGGATCTAATTGAGATGATGCCATCCAAAAGGTGGATACATTGTTAAAGAGATTTGACCAATTGCTAGAGATGAACAAGGCCAATAGAGTCATATCTAGAAATGGATAAGAAATATATGTTATTTGTGCTAATCCTTTACCCTTCTCTTGCGATTGCCTTTTCATACCTGAACCCTCTTAGATTCTAGAAGAGCACGACAATGTTACTCAAGGATCCTAGTACTTCCTAGCCCATAATAATATCAACATGAATGCATATTATCTAGGCACTAGAAACCATCCAAATTTCTCTAAAGAAATCAATATGAAAATTTGAACCCACCTTTGTATCAAGAAGTTTGCCCAAATCACCAACCAATGAATCTATGGCATTAACACCATCAATACTCAAATCAATCAACGCCCTCAAGTTTCTAATACCCAGGTACTATCGATCTAATCCTATTGCATTATTTAGCTCATCTAGCTTTGAGGATAAGGTTCTATCCATATTGAAAAACTCAAAGCCTCCATAATAAATAGTGACCTCACAAACGCAATATGCAACAAAGCTAGAAACTCAAATCGGGCAACTAGGTAAACTCAATTGAGTAAAACCCTAGGGTGTAGGCTAATGAGCATGTGAAAGACATTCATGTGTTGAGAAGTGGAAATGAGTTTGATAACAAAGTTAGGAAAAATTTAGAACCCGATGCTAAGGTAGAATAAGAGGGAGAGCTGCCATCCAAAAAATAACAAAGCATGCTTCAAGTTATCAAGCCCTAATATGCTTCATCCTACCCTTGCATTAACCATTGCAGATACTACCGATAATTGCAGGATTGGAATCATGAAGGAATTTGTTCTTGATATAAGGGTTAAGCCCAGCCTATGACCGATGACGAGTGAGAGTGCTTTTGGAATAACATGGGTTGATGATTTGGTGGAAGATTCACCACCATATATGCTGAATAGTGATTCCATTACCTTAGGGACTTTGAGGAACTAGAAAAAGCCCTACAGAAGAATAAGACATCTCATACATCATCTTCTAAGATCAATATATATGAGACATTAACAGTTATCCCTCTTATTTTATCCTTTACCTAGCTAATCGATTTAATATATATGTTGTTGATTGAATGATACTTGCTTTCCTATACTACCATTCACATATCATGTTTTATGTATAATAGCTACTTCATGCATTGGTGCATGTATGCATGTTTCCCTTTTCCCCATTCCCCTTAAGAATACTTGCCGAACGGTGGTTTGGCTTGTTGACGTGAGCTGTCAAACTAGAGAAATTATAGAATAAATCTTTAATGTAAATCTCTTGATTGATAGTCCCTGATTTAAGGGTCAATCTCTTGATGATAATTCTTGATTTAATCCCTGATTCAAGGGTCAAGCCTTATCATAGCCATAGTTTATGTATAGCCAAAAATAGATTAGAGCATGTGTATATATATGTATACTCATTCCCTATAAATTTATGAAAGAAAAAGAAAGTCTCTCTTCTACAAAATCTGTCATGGTATCAGAGCATATCGGTCCTTGACAAGTTTACCTACCTGTCTTTCAATAACCATGTTAGAGTCAGAAACCTCAGATCCTTATGGAGAACAACAACTCAACCCTAACCTTATCGAATTAACTTCCAAAATGGCTAAAATCTTGAACAAACAGACCCCAACTACAGAAACCTCCGCTGCTCCGATTGGCATTAAGTTGGATGGCACCAACTAAGCTCTTTGGTCCCAAGTTGTTGAGATGTACATCTCAGGCAAAGACAAATTGGGATATATTAATGGCGATCTTCCTCCACCTTCTCCGACTGATCCAACCTTTCGAAAATGGCGCACAGACAATGCCATTGTCAAAGGTTGGTTGATCAACTCCATGGATGTATCTTTGATTAGTAACTTTATCCGATTTCCTATAGCAAAGATGGTGTGGGATTCTATCGCTACTACTTACTTTGATGGTAGTGATACCTCTCAAGTTTATGATCTTCGACGCCGTGTGACCCGCTTGCGACAATCTGGCGGTTCTCTTGAAAAATATTATAACGATCTCCAAGGTTTGTGGCGTGAGATTGATTTTCGGCGTCCAAATCCAATAGTATGTGCTATAGATATTCAACATTATAATAATCTTCTTCAAGAAGAGAGAGTGTATATTTTTTTGGATGGCCTCGATGACCAACTTGACAAGATCCGAGCTGATGTACTACAAACACAACCTTTTCCTACCGTGGAACAGGCGTACGCACAGGTTCGGCGGGAAGCTATTCGACAAATGGTCATGATCACTGGTAACAATAATGAAACTCCAGGGGTTGTTCTGGCCTCCAAAAGCATCAAATCTGGACAATCTATTACATCCTCTACAGGCTCTCTTTCTTTGAGCAATGAAAAATCTGGTATGTCCTCCAAATCACGAACCTCATCTAATGGAATAAAATGTTCTCATTGTGGCAATTCAAAGCATACCCGCGAGAATTGCTTCAAACTACATGGTTATCCGGATTGGTGGCATGAACTCCAGGCTCGAAAATGTCATGACAAGGCTGAAACTGAGGGTAAGGTTGCGATGGTTACAACAGAGCCCCAACTCTCCCTCACACCATTTGTTGAATCATCACAAGGAGATGTACTTCTCTCAAACTCAGGTAACAGTTTTTCTCATCAAGCTAGTGATACTGGTGCCTGGATACTTGACTCGGGGGCCACCGACCATATGACCTATGATGCAACTGATTTTTCAACGACTTCACCACCAAGACGCACTACAATTGCTAATGCTAATGGGGTTATATCTTCTGTCACAGGAGCAGGCACCGTGGCTTTGTCACCTACAATATCATTAAATAACACTTTACTCGTTCCTTCTCTCTCCCATAAATTACTATCTGTTAGCCAACTGTCCACTGATCTAAATTGTGTTGCGCTCATTTATCCTACCTTTTTCCTTCTTCAGGATGTTCTCACCAAGGAGATAATTGGGCGTGGTACTAGGAGGGGGGGACTCTACTACATGGATGATATTAGTGTGGGTCGAGCACATCATGTACATCATCAAAGTAACACCAAAGAACTGCAGATTTGGTTGTGGCATCGCCGGTTGGGACACCCATCTTTTGGTTACATGAAGCATTTGTTTCCTGATCTATTTAAAAAACTTCATCCTTGTGAGTTTCAATGTGACACCTGCATTTTAGCCAAGAGTCATAGAACTATCTATCCATTAAGTATGAATAAAAGTAAAGTTCCATTTGCTTTAATTCATTCTGATGTGTGGGGACCTTCCCCGGTGATTACAATATCTGGTTTTCGCTGGTTTGTTATTTTCGTTGATGATTGTACACGCATGACATGGCTATATCTACTGAAACAAAAAGATGAAGTGCTGACTGTTTTTCAAGCTTTCCATGTAATGATCCAGACTCAATTCTCGGCTAAAATTCAGGTTTTCAGGTCTGATAATGGTGGGGAATATATGAATCATCGATTCCGGGAGTATTTTCGTCTTCATGGATTACTTCATGAGACCTCATGTCCACAGACCCCTCAGCAAAATGGCATTGCTGAGAGAAAGAATCGGCACATACTCGAAACGGCTCGTGCTCTTTTACTTGGAGCACATGTACCTAACCGACATTGGGCTGATGTCGTTGCTACTGCTGTCCACCTCCTCAACCGAATGCCATCTCGAGTCTTAGATTTTAAAACTCCATTACAAGCTCTTTCCTCACATGTTTCTCTGCCATCCGTGTTAATGATTCCACCTCGCACCTTTGGCTGTGTAGCATTTGTGCACCTACATAAAAATCAACGCACAAAACTTGATCCATGTGCAATTCGATGCGTATTCTTGGGATATGCCTTGCATCAGAAAGGCTACCGATGTTATAATCCAACCACCAAGCGCACCTATATTACCATGGATGTCACTTTTTTGGAATCTGAATCGTTCTACTCTCCTTCCCCATCAAATTCTTCTCTTCAGGGGGAGATTCATAATGAAGAACAAAATTGGTTTTTACCCAAATGGTTGGATAATGCTTCTACAGCATCTCCAGAATTGGCAAATAATACGGAACACCCTATAACGGAACCGGTGGTCACTGAGGTACCCTTTCCATCTTATATAGCTCCAAGAGAGATATCTATAATGCCACTTCCAACTGAAATAGAGATCTCGACCCCCTTAGTACCTAAAGACCAATCTCCTGAGAATATTCCTGAGGTAAGCTCTCCTACTCCACCTTCAAACACTGATGACATGAATACTTCTGCTGGTTACACTTTACCTTTCAGGCATAACCGTGGCAAACCACCAAATAGATATTCTCTAGATATTGAAGATCAAAGATCAAGATATCCAATTGCAAATTATGTCTCAACCAAAAGGCTCTCTAAGCCTCTCAAAGCCTTTGTGCAACAACTATCCTTAAATCATGTTCCTACCAGTGTTCAAGAAGTTTTGACAAACCCGAAATGGACTCAAGCCATAAATGAAGAGATGGAGGCACTGGAGAAAAACAAAACATGGACTCTTGTTACCTTGCCTGAAGGGAAAAGAACAGTAGGGTGTAAATGGGTATTTTCCATTAAATACAAGGCAGATGGGACGATCGAGAGATACAAAGCAAGGTTGGTCGCGAAAGGCTATACACAGACATATGGTGTAGACTATCAAGAGACCTTCTCACCAGTAGCAAAATTAAATACGGTAAGAGTTTTATTATCTCTTGCAGCAAACCTTGATTGGCCATTACACCAGCTTGATGTAAAGAATGCTTTCCTCCATGGTGATCTTGAAGAAGAAGTGTACATGGACATCCCACGGGGTTACACATCGAATTCCAAAAACAAAGTTGTGTGTAAACTCCAGCGAGCACTATATGGACTCAAACAATCACCACGGGCATGGTTTGGGCGGTTCAGTTTGGCAATGAAAAAATATGGCTTTCAACAAAGCAATTCAGACCATACACTATTTCTAAAGCACCAACGGGGAAAGGTAACAATCTTGATAATTTATGTCGATGATATGATTATCACAGGAAATGATCCAGAGGAGATAGCAACACTTCAAACGCAATTGGCAACTGAGTTTGAAATGAAGAATCTAGGGGGGTTAAAATATTTTCTCGGAATTGAAGTTGCGAGATCAGGGCAAGGTATATTTTTATCTCAACGGAAATACACCTTGGACTTACTATCCGAAGTAGGATTTTTGGAGTGCAAGCCGGCAGACACACCAATTATTCAAAACCATAAACTTGGAGAATATCCAGATCAAGTGCCTACTGATAAAGAGAAATACCAAAGGCTGGTTGGTAAACTTATTTATCTGTCACATACGCGTCCGGATATCGCTTATGCTGTAAGTGTAGTGAGTCAATTCATGCATTGTCCGAGTGAAGATCATATGGATGCTGTAATTCGAATCCTTCGCTACTTGAAGTCCTCTCCTGGAAAAAGACTTATGTTTTCAAAGAACAATCACTTGAAAATTGAAGGCTACACAGATACAGATTGGGCAGGAAATATCACGGATAGAAAATCCACCTCAGGATACTTCACATTTGTTGGTGGCAATCTTGTTACATGGAGAAGTAAAAAACAAAAGGTGGTGGCATTATCAAGCGCTGAAGCTGAGTTTCGAGGAATGGCTAAGGGTCTTTGCGAGCTTCTTTGGCTTAGAAGATTAATGACTGAAATTGGTTTCTCCCCAACTTCTGAGATGGATATGAATTGTGACAACAAGGCTGCCATAGATATCTCTCATAATCCTGTCCAACATGATCGGACAAAACATGTGGAGGTAGACCGACATTTTATCAAACAAAATCTCGAAAATAAGATCATTCGATTCCCCTTTGTTAAATCCGAAGATCAATTGGCAGATATACTTACAAAAGCTGTGTCAAGCAAAAACTTCTACAGCTCACTTGACAAGCTGGGCATCCAAGATTTGTATGCACCAACATGAGGGGGAGTGTTGACGTGAGCTGTCAAACTAGAGAAATTATAGAATAAATCTTTAATGTAAATCTCTTGATTGATAGTCCCTGATTTAAGGGTCAATCTCTTGATGATAATTCTTGATTTAATCCCTGATTCAAGGGTCAAGCCTTATCATAGCCATAGTTTATGTATAGCCAAAAATAGATTAGAGCATGTGTATATATATGTATACTCATTCCCTATAAATTTATGAAAGAAAAAGAAAGTCTCTCTTCTACAAAATCTGTCATGGCTGACCCAATTCTTAATATTTAGTGTGTTTCGAGAATTGGAAAGAAGAAAAGATAAAGAGAGATTCACCAGCAATAAGATATTAGATCCCATTCGCTTTTCATTATCGACCTGATCATTTATGATGTGATTGTTATTTGTTTTAGCATTTCATTCTAATATAACAATGTATTAATAAGGGCCATAACTTATGCAGAAAATAAGTAATAATGAAACCAATGACATATCTACTGTTTTGACTCATAGTATTAATTTGATGTGATGATTAAGTTTAAAAAACAAATTTTGATGATTCATTCAGTTGTGTATTGGCATATGTTAATGCTTAACCCTAATATTGGTATCGATGAGAGGGATATAATCCCTATTGTATCCTAGAAATGTTTGATCATAATATTATAGTTTTTAAGTTGTTTTTATAGTGTCTTGTGTGGCCAGTTTTAGCCCATTTATAGGGGACGACATTCTACCTATTTTTTTGAAAAATTTTAGTTAAGGATTTTAAATATTTTTATCCTTTATTCCTTCTGTATTGTCACACATTGGATGATGATTCAAAAATCGCTATCTTGGGTGCCGTTTATTCTTAATGGTTTAAGTCTTGCTTTTGTTTGTTTTGGTCCCTCTTTTGCTAAGGGTCGCAATACTAGAATAGCAGATTGTCACATTGCCTGCCTATACCTTTTGGCCTTGATATAATATAATATGTTACATTTTTTCCAGCTTGTTTGATGTTGAGATAATTTTCATGCCTCTCATGGGTCTGGTCAATACAGTTGGTATTATAATTTTATGTTTATGATTTTCGAGATAAGAAGTCATTGGGTTTAAAAGTTCCTGGTTGGTGATCTTTGAATAGAAGTCCTTAGAGGTTTAGAAACTTTAAATTAAGTCAAAAGAGTTTTGATGTGAAACACGATATGATTGTATTCTTACCATAGTTTTGTAGCAACCGTGAGCTTATAATTATAGAGCTCGAGCTCGGCTTGAAATGTTATTGAGAAGCTCGAGCTTGAGCCCGAACTCATACTCGAGCTTTTACAGAGACAGAGAGATTTTGCAGAGAGCATACCCAAACGCGAGCTCGAACTCGAGACCATACCCAAATCAATACTTAAATCATAGAAAGAAATTTTGCAGAGAGAGAGAAAGATTTCTGGAAACGAATCAACATCAAAACCCTAGAAACAAAACCCTAGAATTTTCTAGAAACAGAGATAGAGAGAGAGAGAGAGAAAGTTTACCTTTGATTCGACTAAAACCAAGGATGTTGTGGCGGCGACGGTGACATTGAACAATGGACGATTCACACTTCGCGAATCTCTGCTGCATAAAAGGAGATAGCTGAAGAGTGAAGCCTAAGGGACACGAACAAAAATCTCAAAAAACCCTAGGTTCATAGATCTTTCAAAAACCCTAGAGAGAGACAGAGGGAGAGAAAGAGAGGGAGGGTTTACCTTCGATCGATTTGACCTTTGAGTAGTGATATTGCAGTAGCGACGGAGAGGCGAACAAGATCTTCATCCACAGAGCTTGAACTTTGAAGAATCAAGGTCGAGAGGCGAGAGGCAAGAGGCGAGAGGCGAGGTCTGAGAATCGATTGAGAATGGAGAGCTAGGTCTAAAAATAAGGTAAAATGATCATTCCGTCCTCTAAGTTTTGAAACCTAAGAATTATTCTTTGTAGGGTAAAAACGTAATTTACATGTTCGGGTAGCTCGATGACACTTCGAGCTTAACACAATATGGGCTTGAGCTTGAGCTCAATGCCTAAATAGTTAGGCTTGAGATCAAATAAGCTTTTGCTTATGATACCATAGAATAAGAGAAGACGAGAAGGTTTATATCGGAACTACTTGAAACAATTAGGTCATGTCAAAACATCAACATGTAAAAATGTATTACTACTTGAAAGTTAAACAACACCTCGAAGGAGAAAAGGAAAAGGTCAACTTGTGAAACTTAAGTAAGCAGGTAAAAAATATGGTATAACGTATAATATAACATTTTAATGTAACTATGCATAACATAAGTATAAAACACAAACATTTATTAAAATTATCTTATCAATCCAACTGCTCATTTGTTGGCCTTCAACATGATACATCAACTAACAAAATCAAACTACAAATTTCTTTGGATTCAATGGGTTGTAGGTCACCCCAAACCAAGCTAAAGTGCTCTCTAATAGAATATAACCCATTACAACTCATACGAGATAGACTTTATACGTGTAACAGATCATCTTACATATCTTGATCTAAGTATATAGCATAATTATAAAACAGTAGCAAAATATCATAACAGGGATAAGATAGGTAAAATTAGATCACACAAATTACGCAACCCTTGTTTGACAGGGCAAAGACACAATCATAACGTATCAACAACATGAAATATGTTTCATGCCATCACCACATAACATATACGAATCAGCAAATAAAATACTGATAAAGTAATCAGGAGTTGAATCAATACAAGCCTCACTTGCCCACTAAAGCTAAATGGGCCAAATCGGGTTAAGTGGGTTAAACCTGGTCAAATGGGTCAAACCAGATAAAACTAGATCAAGTTAGGTCAAATTAGTCAACTTCAATCAAGGTAGGTAAACTAAACAAACTAGATCAAAGCAAACTACCTAATATCTAAATGGTTATAATCTAAGATTTCAACACAAAAAAATCATCGTGACTATGATGAACCTATCATAGTCTACTACAAAAAAAACTGGTCCTTAGTGCCATGGCCATTTTGGTCAATGAAGGTCCAAATGTCATTACTAAATCACATTAGTAACAAAAAAAATGTCGGAGTGATCACCAAAACTCCATCACTAAAAGTCATTGGTGACGGAGTACAAAAAGTCATTATTAAATGGTCAACTTTAGTGGCCAAAATTTTTTTCATCACTAGGTTAGTGACCAAAAAAGTTGTCACCGAGTTGACCACAAAAAAGTACAAGTAGTCACCAAAGATAGATTAGTTAACGCATTTCGTGATGACATTTGGTGACTAAAAAAGTAATCACTAAAAGTGACTGATGGTCAGGCCGAAACTGCCAGGAACTATCGACCACTTGAACTACCATAGGTGGCCAGCTGGCCATGGCGGTCAGTCCCAACATCTAGTGGTCCCCCTAGCACTAGTTGCCTAAACTGGCCACCTGAACCACCACCGGTGACCGGCAGTTCAGGTAGCCGGCCGACCACAACCACCGGTGCTGACAATCGATAGTCCCACCTGAACCGCCGTAGGCCGCGGCCACCACCAGCATCAGCAACCTGAACCAATGGTGCTGGATCTATCAGGGCTAGGGCCTAATGGTACGGTTGGGAAGATCTTTAGATTGTCCAATTATTGTGGTTTCGAGGATACTTATATGTAGCTCAAATTTTGTTTTGTCATCCAATGTGAGATTTTCATGACCTTTTGAGTGATGGCAATTATATACATTTAGTAACGACTGCCGTCATCACTAAAAATTGCAAGAATTGACCACAAGTTTAGTGACAAAAAAAACTCGTCACTAAAAGTCACCAAAGATCATTTTTTTGTAGTGCCATTTAGTGACCAAATTTTTGTGACAAAAAAAATTGTTTTCATCAAATTTCACTATAAAAAAATACGGTTTTAGCCACGAATTTTTACGACGGAAAAAATTCATCGCTATTTTGCGACGAATTTAGTGACAAAAACTTTTTCATCGCTAATTTGCCACAAAATTTGCGACGAAAAGGAAGTTGTGGCTAAATTAGCGACGGACACATCATTCGTAGCTAAATTTATCGCTAATTAGTGACGAAAAAATTTTCGTGACTAAATTCGTCACTAATTGGTGACAAAAAATTTTTCGTTGCAAATTTCGTCGCTAATTAGCGACGAATAATATTTCGTGGTTAAATTTTGTCACGGATTTAAAATCCGTCGTAAAATTTAATCTTTTTTAAATAGAATTTTATTTTTTTTATTTTTATTTTTATTTTATTAATATGTTATATTTAAGTTAAAAATTAATTTAGCGACGGATTTGTTTTACGTCGCTAAATTTAGGGACGAAAATCCTAATCTGTCGCTAAGTTTTTTATATATAATTAAATAAAATATAATATTAATATAATATTTAAATTAAAAAAATAATTTAGCAACGACGAAATTTATCCATTGGTAATTTAGCGACGGATTAAAATTTGTCACTGAATCAATGACGGATTCCAAATCCGTCGTTCCGTCGTTGAATTTAACCTTTTTTTAATTAGAATTTTATTTTATTTTATTAATTTATATTAACAAATCATATTATTCTTTTATAATATTTTAATTTACATTTTATTTTATTATATTATATTTCATTTTTTAAAAGAATAATATTATTTAATTCTTAAAAAAACCATATATTTTATTTTATTTAAATTATATATATGTTTTAATTAATTTATTATTTTTTTTCTTTTTTTGTTTGATTTAATATTTTTTATTATTGTATAGGTAAATTTTATTTTATTTGTATTATTTTATTCAATAAGACAAAATTTTTAATTAAATATTAATCTGATGGATATGCTGGGCGTGAGCCTGCGCATGCATGCACGGACGCCCACCCTTCATTGTTTTAATTCTAAAAAAAATGCTAAATGCTATTGAAGGAATTCGAACCTTGGAGGCAGGAGTTCGAACCACGGTGGAGGCTTATGCGTGTGCGTGCAGGTGTGCGGGAGTTCGAACCACGGTGGAGGCAGGAGACAAAGTAGCATTTTCCAGCAATTAAGTGAGGAATTCTGACGCTGGAGCGGGTGCGCTTGCAGGCGGGGGTGCTGGCTTGGGCAGGCGGGCAGCTTGCAGGCTGGTGCTGGCTTGGGTAGGTGGGAGTGGGTGGGGCCCGTCCAGACACGTGGCTTCCAGGTTAGTGCTGGCTCGGGTGGGCAAGGGCCCGTCCAGACACGTGCGCTCCCTGGGCATTTCGACCAATTTAGAATCAGCGACGGATTCCAAATCCGTTACTAATTCAACGACGGATTTTTTTATTCGTCGCTAAATTAGGGACGGATAATTTTTCGACGAACTTTTTTTTTTTCTAAATTAGCGACGGATTTTAGCGACAAAAATTATCTGTCGCTAAATTTAACGACAAATTTTAGATTTTCGTCGCTAAATTTAGCAACGGATTTTTTTTATGTCACTAATTTAGCGACGGATAATTTTTCGTCGCTAAATTTTGTGACGAATTTTATCGACGAAAAATTATTTGTTGCTAAATTTAGCGACGGATTTCAGATTTTCGTCGCTAAATTATTTGTCTCATTATGACCCCGATTATAGTATCGCGGTCATGATATAAGTCTGCAGCCATGTTGTAGCTCTTATTGTAGTCACGATTAAGCTATTGTGACTATGATTAGCAAGGCAAAAACCACAAACTAGACTTTTAAAGATTTTTAACTCTGATAAACACGAAAATCTCAATATTAGGGTTACTCTAAATGTGAAAACTCATACTTAAAAAATTTTTCTTTTCTATGAATTTGCATTTTTCATTGCATAATCATGACATTAAATGTGTGAAATTAAATTAGGTGTGTGCGTGTGTATTTCTCAGTGTGTGTGTGTGTGTTAGGTTAGATCTTAGATTTAGGGTTTATTAAGCTTAGCGTTTAACAAGGACCTAACTAGTCAAATAGGTCAACCAATTTATTAAGATAACAAAAGAAAGAGAAAAGAGGAAGAGAATGCCAAAATCGTGTGGTTATAAACCTACTTTATGATTAAATAGAAGCAAAGAAGTCAATTCTTGAGAGTTGAGGTTTTGTTAATCAAGGAGAACTCTAGATTTTTCTTCCCATTTTTCGTAATATTAGAAATATCCCAAGTTTATAAAAGAATAAAATTTTATGAAATAAATGCTTTTGAGGGGGAATATGGTTTTATATGCAAGGACTAAACTTCTGATGAAAAATGTATTTTCATCGTTATTGTTATCGGCACCACCATCCCACCTCGGCTGGCACCAAGTAGGGGTGTTATGACACCCGGGTTGAGCTCGGGTATCACAATACCCGAGCTCGAGCTCGATGTATAATAGGTGAGCTCGAGCTTGAGCTCGAGCTCGTCGAGCCCATAATTCTAGAGCTCGAGCTCGACTCGAAGTGTTATTAAGGAGCTCGAGCTCGAGTGTCGCGAGCTCGTCGAGATCTAAATGAGTCCAAACTTGAGCCCGAGCCCGAAACGGAGCCCGATATCATACTCGAGCCCGAGACCGAGCTCGACATGATACCCAAGCTCGAGCCCGAGCTCGAGCCCGAGATGACACCAAAGCCCAAACCGGGCTCGAACCCGGGATTACCTGAGCTCGTGATTAATAGATTGTGTTTCAAATTTTGGTTTTCTGCTGAGCAAATTGAAGTTCTCTATAAAATGGGCAAAATTTTGCCTAACTTCATAATTGCATAAATTCCTAATTTCAAAACTGACAGAATCTCCCCTATTTTTTTAACATTCCAAATCCATACCTGCTTATAAAATTAAATAAAATTCAAATCCTAATTGAATCCAATCACATTCTTGTTTACAACCATGCAAAAATTAAATAAAATCTATAACAACTACCTAATAAATCCAACCACATAAGTGTCCAACCAGACAAATCAAAACTAATTATATATTACATTTATAACAGTCATTTTGAATAAAAGTATGACAAATCCTAACAGCAACATCAACATCCTCCAACAATAAACCAACAACATCCTCCAACACTCACCAACAGCAACATTCGGATGATAAATCTTTCTCAACAGCAACAGCAGCACTTAACAACTCAATCTACACAAATCATAAGTGTTATGAAATAAAATTATATCAATAATAAAAATAAAGATGTTGATACAATTATTTACTTACTTTTTGTTGGACGTACAAGCGGAATAGAACCTGTTGAAGCAATAATAGGTGTAGCCGACAATTCAGTTGGATCTACATCTTCAGATTCATTTCTCATTCTCTTCTTACCACTACTTGTGCTTGCTTTTGGATCCATTCTTTTATTAAGAATAAAAACAAATAATTAAGAATCAAAATCAAGTATGATACGATGATAATGCATAAAAAAAGAAAAATGAATGGTAACACAAATGAATGATAATTGCTGTAAGAGATTATATATATAATCGGTAAAAAATGAATAAAAATAGAATAAAATTAATGTCAATCTTAAAAATCGCAGAGAGAAAACTTTGTTCCAAGACATTTGCTATCACTAGCATCACCAAACTGCAAGCACAGCAAATGTATAAGCAGAAAACTTTGTTCCAAATCCCTGCAGTACAACTCTTTCAAAAGTTGGTATTTGTTCAGTAACTTCTACATCTCAATAGTTTAATTGGTTAATGTGAAGTTGTTTCAATGCAAAGCAATTGAAAAATTCATAAGCAGAGGATGCAAATATTGAATTCATAGAAAAGCACCGAAAACTAACACTATGGCCTCACAACTCAACAGATCAATTACTGAACCTTTAACAGCCCATACTGCAAGATCACTTGCCAAGGCAGATACTTGAAAACATAACATGACAATGAAGAACTCCCTGCCTCTCTTTTTCCCAGAGAGAAAGAGAGAGAGGAAGAGCAAGAGCCCCAGAGTCCCAAAATAGCATACTTTTTTAAAGCACACTATATGCTAAATAAACCAATTCAGTATTAATAATGATCTATAGAGTATATGCATAAAAGAGGCATGCAAACATTTTTTCATATTTTTTGTCAGTCTAATACTTCCTGATCCATATTTTTTGTCTTTTGCCAGTCTAATACTTCCTGATCCATATTTTTTGTCTTTTGCCAGTTTGATACTCCTGCTCCTCAATAAAATCACTACCCTTCCGCTTCTTTTGCTTCTTTCTCTTATTCTCTTCTTAATCTAAATCAGAGTTCTCTACATCATCATTATGATAGTTGCACAGTCTGCACAACAAATCAGATTGCATTCGCAACAAATTGGTCGGGATTCAAATTGACTCCCCGAAAAATATTTTAAGTTTCTATTTGATATCAATTCTCCACAAAAATAGATGGTAAGATTGAGATTATAATAAGTACTCCCCTAAAAAGATCTATGCACATGGACCAATATTATTAATGGTTAAATAGCAATTGATATATTTATAAACACTAAATAATAATATTTATAAATATTGAATTGTATTGAAAACTTATCATAAGTAAAAATAGATAACCA
Source organism: Dillenia suffruticosa (assembly GCA_033439265.1). Lineage (NCBI taxonomy): Eukaryota > Viridiplantae > Streptophyta > Magnoliopsida > Dilleniales > Dilleniaceae > Dillenia > Dillenia suffruticosa. The sequence continues at coordinate 18,844,942 of JAVTVX010000009.1, read as the reverse complement.
CCAATCCTGTCTTCTTCCTCTCTTCCTCTCTCTTTCTCCTCTCTTTAGAAGACTTTCAAATTGGCACACCTTGTCAGCTTGCCATTGTAATACAAAATTGGCTTAGTTGTGTTGGCCAACATTCTTGACATCAATGGTAGCAGTGAGATGTCTCGAAATAGGGGAGACATTGGTGGTCGAGCATAAAAAGTATCCAAGGAGAAATAACAGGAAGTATCATTTAAACTTGTGGGATGAGACATTTTCGGTGTGCATCTGCATCGTATCTCTTGTTTTAACTGACTATATTTTAGTGTTGAGAAATACTTTCTCATCTTTGAGGATTCAACCAAAGATGAACAACTCAAAACATTACGTCCAGTGTAGGGGATTCCTAAAATTCGTCGTATGTTATCAGCTATGAGCTTAAAATTCTGATTTAGACCTATGCAAAAACGTTTTTCCATTGATTCAAACCTCATTACCAGTTCTACACACAATTTTCAACTCAATGTGTCACAAGTAAGCTTCAAAAGATTGTCAAATCCCATATATTTTACTATACATTTCATGTCACGAGTGAAGGTAGAAATTAGCTTATTCACTTACTTAAGAGAGCACCTGGTTTGAATCGGTGTCGTTGCTCTCCTTACCCCAGCCAATTCTCTCCTTTTCTTCACTGTTTTTTTGTACTTCTGACTTTCATGTTCATTTATTTTCCTCAATTTTTTAACACATTTAGTCTATTCAAAAAATCATATTCATTCTATTCAAATCAAAATGTACATAATGTATATAATGAATAATGAATAATGAATAATGAGTAAATTATATGTTATTAATAACTAATGATACATAACAAAAAAATAAACTAACCGTCATCGTAAACAAACCATTCATGAATTTGACTTTGTTCTTAGAAAAAATTTCCTTTCTGTAAGGACGAGAATATTCACAATTTGTTTATATTAAAATTTTACTTAAATTAAAATTTTGTTTATATTAAAAGGTAGAATAAAGACTAAAATAAACTAAAATAAAATAAAGCATTAAAAAAAAATTGTTGATATTAAAAACCAGTAAACTAAATTTAATTTAAATTTGTAGCGAAATACAAAACTAATAGTAAAATACTAAATCTTTCAAATTATCACTAAACTAATCACAAAAACTAAAGCTTTGTTCAAGAAATATAAATTCACCTAAAAAATTTGTACCCTATAACATCTTTCTCTCACATAGTAACATCTTTCTCCCCTGTAGTCTAATTGTTGGAAAACCTACTAGTACTGGTACAGGTTCTGGTTCAATCTATGTTTTTCATTTTTGATTTTGATCTAGGTTTTATTTTTGAAATCTTCAAAATCTTCAAAAAAAATTATTCACCGTCAAAATTTTTGAAATCTTCTTGACCTTCCCCTCACAATCCTCACAAGCTGTTCGCTATAGAAATTTCCTTCCACTCTCTCGACTGTCGATTCCTCAAATCCACCCTTTCTACATAATTTCAATTCAAGTTTGGATTAGATTAAATGTTAAAAGACCATAACCATTAGATGGGTGTTTAATAATTCGAGATAATTTTAGTTATTGGATCAAAGTGAATTGAAGTGTGATATGTACCTTGAAAAGACATTAGCCTGTAAAGATACAGTTCCAAAATTGAAGCTCCCAACAACAAACCCCAAGTATTGGATCAATTGTACCACTCACCCCAACCATTGGATGAATTGGGTACCCAACCATCAATTACCCACCCGCATATGTAGCCACCCTACCTACATATCAATTACCCACCCACATATGACCCCACGACCCAGCATCATTCGATTTGGGATTTAAAATATAATAATATATCAATTATTACTATATTTCGTTACTACTATATTACTACTATATTACTTTACATATATACTATATTATATTTTATTATAATAATACTACATGTAATAAGTAATGCCAAATTATATAATGTCAAATTATTTAGGATAAATATCACTACTATATTTAATCTATATATATAATGCCAAATTACATATATATAACAATTCATTCTATGATATTATAAATTAATTAATTATAAATATCAATTTGATTACATAAAATTAATATTAATAATGGATAATAATTATCAATATTAATTTAAATAATGTATTATTAGTAATTTAAGTATTTTGGATTTATATATGAAAAATATTAGTTGTGCAACATATGTTTCATGCAAATTTGCATTAATCCGCCAACAAACTTGTATAAAGGAAAAATATTTTATATATTGTTTGTTAATTTTATTAACTTGTAGAAGATATATGAGTTTTTTCTGCCAAATCATTAGAACTCATTTTTTTTTTGGTTCGCAATGGAAGGAGAACAAGACTCGAAACCTATACCCTTTAACACCATCAGATGAGTTTGGTCAAGATTTCAACTTATTTGGATGAGCTTGGTCAGCACATACGCACACCAACAACAACACACACAATAAGAAGTCGACATATGTTCACAATGTTCACAAGCCTACACAACAACAAAAAAGTTCACAAGCCTTGATTGTCTTGATTGTCAAGCTGAATACAACAAAACAAAAAAAGAAAGAAAAGATTCACAAGTGTGCTTGTTATCTTGACAAGCCAAATCCAAATCCGTATAGAAGAAAATGTTCACATACATGTTCACAAGCAAAGCATAGCCGTGTAGCCATGTACAAACAAAAGAGTTCTTGAAAAATTCTAGTATCTCATGATCTTATCTTGACAAGGCAGCCATGACAAGCCCGTATAGTTCATCACAAGGAAATTTACAACTAAACAACACAACAAAATAATAAAACACAAATACAGTATTCAATTCAAGAATTCAATTCATTGATATGTTCAACTCCATGCCATCATACACAATTATCTATATCTAATAAATACATACTCAACCCAATTTCACACCTCCACTCAAATCCACTCAAATGGTTTAGAAAATATTCTCAAAATCCGAAGAAATCCTACACTCGCTCGCTCTTGTTCTTACTCTTGTTCTTGTTTGTTCAAGCAAATCTTACATCCAACAACAAATTTTATAACTCTCACACTTTCTTTCTTACATATTCTTACAACTCATACGCACACACGTATATAAAATTTGACAAACAAATCTTCTCTCTCTCACAAACTCTCTTCTCGGCTTTTTTCTCTCCCTAATCTAAACCTCTTCCTTCTTCTTCTTACCAACCTTATTTTCATTTTTCACTCACAAATTACTACTCTTGAAAAGGCAAAAAAATTATGATAGAATCAAAAAATTACAATAGTAGGGATTTCATTCTCTTAAAAAAAGCAAACTATTTTAGAAATTATTTTCTCATCGAAACATTACTAATGGTCGCTTAATAGACTGAGATTTTCTGGAGAGCATATGTTTTAAACATGCAAGTTATTTACAACAAATCTATTTTTCTTGGATTCTCAATCTAAGCAAAAATATATATATATGAGAATGTAATGAGAAATTTGTACAATAATACGGAAGAAATTGATAGTCATAATTGTGCAGTTATTAACGATAAAATTACATCATGTGCTTTTCAAACTTATTTTAATGGTCAAAAAATTGAAGTGAATCCGAGAATGATATGCAGAGAGGGTAGTCTTCGATGAATCGACTACGAAGAATGTGTCTCATATTTGCAAAGTGAGATACTAATCGATACTCAGATAATATTTGATAATAATAGTTTAGAGAATTTTAGTATACATGCGACCAATTTAAATTTCTATGAAATAATTTTTCACTTTCTAATCATATACGCTATTAATCCACAAGAAGATAATTATATATCTATTAGTAGAGATGATTTTTGGCTAATGGCGCATATTATTAAAAGAAAAAATCCAAATTTGTATTTTTTGCTTCCTTACTTTATGATAACCACAAGAGTTTCTTCAAATTCAAATTTGGCATATTGTAGTGTGGTTACCGATATTTTAAAAAATCAAGAAATAAGTCTAAAAAAGAAAATAATGTACAATTAAGTATTAAAAATGGTATAAATGACAAAACCTTACGTAGAGTTTATTGGATTTGTGAAGATGGTGTTTGAATTAATGTAAAAAAAAAAGATGTAGAATATAGGCCAGAGTCATAACATAGGCTAGATTTAGAGCCAGAAGTAACTGAGGACACTGGGAATGAGAATAAGAATGTTAGGTGGAATGAACTCTTTAAATACATCCATAGTATGAAAACACAATTCATGGATAGTGTTGATGAAAAATTTGTGAAAGTTCAGAGGGAAGTGGGAGAAATTTGGAGGGAAGTGGGTGAACTGAGATATAGTTTTGGTGAATTCAAGCAACACAATGAGAAAGAACATAAAAAAATATTATTTGACTTGATAAATAGGTCTACTGATATAAAAGTGAATAGCAATTTTATTTTGTGTATAAGAGACCATTTGCTGGTAACAAGGCCGATTGGATCTTCTTCCTCTGCTACAACTACTACCAACACCGAAACTACGCCACCTCATCCTCATTTGAGCTCCTACATGCAAATCTCTTCCTACCCAATTGTTATGCGTCATTTGTTTCATTCAGTTCTCCTATCAAGGTTTTATTATGTTCTCTTAAGAGGAGTAGAGATGATAATTCTTTTGACATTCATAACATTATTAGAGGAAGTTCCTCTCTTACTGTATCCTCTTCTGCTGCGAGTAAAGAAAAAGAAAAAAATTTTAAATCTAAAGTTAAATTTCCTTAATTGTAATTCCCCCGATTTTTCTTCATTTTTTTTTTCATTTTTTTCCATTTTTTGCACTGTATTTTACTTAATTCTCTTATATATGATACAGTATATATATTATATATGTATGTGGAAATTTTTTTTTGCAAAACTCAATTCTTCAAGTTTTTATGAATTTGTATGGAATATTTATCTAGAATTTATATGTGGAAAGTCCAAGCAATGCAAACAGGCAACCGACGCGGGCCGCGGGCATGTGTGGGGCTACTGTGCAAGCAAGGACATACGCGGGCCCCTGCGCATGCATTGTGGCTCTACCACGCATGCCACACGGCTCCATCGTGCAGGCGAGCGCGGGCCATGGGCATGGTCCCCTGCACTTGCCCGCACGGGTCTATTGTGCACGCAAGCAAGGGGCGCGCATGTGCACTACCCCGCGCTGCCCCCTTGCGCTATTCTACCACGCAGGCAAGCACGGTCCTATAGTACCATATTCTTATTTTAAATTATTAATATTATTAATTAAAATAATATAATGATATGAAACTATTAATTTAAATTATTAATATTATTATTTAAAAATTATAATGATATTAAATTAGTAATTTATATAATATAGTGTTGTGATATATTTTTTATTATTAGATAATATAATGTTATAATATGAAATTATCATCAGAATACATTAATTATTAATATTATATAATTTTATATAAATTCCAAAAAAAAACACCTAACAACATTCATATTAATCACGTTTACAAAGGCACGACAAAACCTCTTATCTTGGCACTAAAAACAATTTTTGATGCCAATTTATTCAAATTTCTTTTTTTGGCGCCAAAAATATATTTCCATATTTATTTCATTTATTTCTCTTTTTTCTACTATGTTTGCTTTGCTTTGCTACATTTATTTCATTTATTTATCTCTCTCTTTGGCTTTTACAATTATGGACAAGATATGGATATATTCTAAATCAAGAGCAAGTGATGAATATATTGGTAGGGTTAATGCATTTCTTGAATTCACATCTTGAGATAATAAATCTATCGATGACAAAATATCATGTTTTTGTGTCAAATGTTTCAATATATTGAGATTTCTTACACACACGGTGTTCAATCACTTGCTACGTTAAGGGTTTCAACATGGTTATGATAAGTGAATATATCATGGATAGAGTAATATAAAATTTACATCTCATGCATCCAATGTATCCAACCTACATGATAATCTTTTTGACCATGATATGTTTGGAATGTTACATGATGCATTCGCACATTTACATCATACATTCAATGTACATGAACCAAGTTCTCATGCATTTAACGTAGATGAATCAACTTTAACTTCAACTTTAGATATGTTTCATGAATTACTTCAGAATGACAAAAACCAGTATATCTAAAATTGAAATAACCTATACTTACAACTATTGTGCACTTATATCATTTAAAATATTTGTGTGGATGAACCAACAAATCTTTTTCATTACTATTAGTGTTTTTAGGAGAATTGTTGACTGATAAAAACATATTGCCAAATAGTTGTCATGAAATGAAGAAAACTATTTTAAATTTAGGGTTGAGATATGAGAAAATACATATTTGTTCTAATGATTGTATGTTGTACTAGAAACATAGAGTTAAAGACGATGCATGTTATGTGTGTGGTGCTTCTAGATGGAAACCAAATGCAGATGGAGATCAAGGAGATCAAAATATTAATAAAAAAAACTGTCAAAATATTAAGATGATTTCTTTTAATTTCTAGATTGCAAAGACTATTTACATGTGGTTAAACTGTTTCTTTGATGAGATGGTATCATGATAAGAGAATAAAGGATGGACTTCTAAGATACCTAGTAGATTCTCCTACATAGAAGGAGTTTGATTCCCTATAATCTAACTTATCTTCTGACCCAAGAAATCTTCGATTAAGGATAGCAACAGATAGTTTCAATCCATTTAAAACAAATGAACGTTATGCATAGCACTTGGCAAGTGCTCATAATACCATAAAACCTGCTTCCTTTGTTATGCATGAAGTCTACAAACTTCATACTCACATTACTTATTTCTGGTCTTAGAAGTCTTGACGACAAAATAGATGTGTACATGCAATTATTGGTGGAAGAACTGAAAGAATTATGGAATGAAAGAGTAAATACTTATGATTTTTTAGTTGGTGAAAGATTTAAAATGTATGCAACATAGTTATGGATCACTAATGACTTCTCTGCATATGCTAATCTGTTTGGATGGAGTAGTAACAGTAGATTTGTATGTCCAGTATGTGGATATGACACATGTTCTCAATGGTTATGTCATAGCCAAAAGTATTGTTTTATAGGACACTGATGATAGTTGGCATCAACTTATCCATTCAGATATGATAAACATTCTTTTGATAGGACAAACAAATTTAGAGTTGCTTCTAAACAGTGACCTGGAACCAATGTGTTGCAAGTATTAGATGGGATTGACTTAACAAGTCCCAATGACATGCAAGGATAAAAAAAAAAAAGAGCATATTGCTTCATTTTCCTTATTGGGAAAATGTTTTAATTAGACAAAAATATTGACATGATGTATACCGAGAAAAATTGTTTTGATATAATTGTTGCTACAATTCTTAGGCAAAAAGGAAAGTCTAAAGACAATTATAAGGTTAGACTTGATTGTGAAGAGATGGGAATAAGAAATGATCTACTTATACATAGAACAAACTCTTCAAATATATTTTTGCTTAAAATGTATTATCAAATGACTTTATAGGAAAAAGATGCATTTTTCAAGATTTTGAAGTACTTAAAACTTCCTGGCAAGTGCTCTACTAATATCTTCAGATGTGTTCAATTGAAACAATAGAAATTAATAAATCTAAAGTGTTATGACTATCATATTTTAATACAAGAGTTTATTCTCATAGTAATTCGAAAATCACTGCTTACAATATTAACTCTGTTATCATTAAAATTTGCAACATTTTTAAATATCTTTGTTCTAAAATTCTTGACCCACAAGAACTTAAGCAATTAGAGGCATCGGTTCCACAAATTATATGTGAGCTTGAAAAGATTTTCTCTCCTTCATTTTTTACCAGCATGATACACTTGATTATGCACTTGACAACTGAATCAAGGATTGGTGGACCAGTAACAAACATGTAGATGTATCCAGTTGAAATGTTTTATTTTGATCACTTATTTAGCAATCATATACATGTAATATAACATATATCTATGTAGATACTTATCTTAACTCAAATCCTATGTACATAATCGAGCATGGCCTAAAGACTCCATTACGAAAGAGTATATAACAAACGAGCGCTTACTGTTTTATTTAAAATATTTAGACGGGGTTGAAACAAGTTTAATCGTCTATTGCGGAATGATGACAACCACATTGTATTTGGAGAAGATGACTCCACTTTAACATCTATCGGAAGGCCTTTGGGAATAAAGACATGTAGATATGTTAAAAGATAAAAAAGAAAAAGAATATCTCGAATTCATCTCGATGAGAAATCATTCCAACAATGCCATAGATACCTACTATTTAATAGTGACTCAATTGCCTCATTTAAATTGTAAGTATACATTGTTATATATTTATAAATATTAAACTCTAATTTCATATAATTATATATGTACTATTTCATATGAAGGGAACAAATGTAATATGTTCGAAAAATAAATCGTGGGAAGAAATTAAACACTTTCCAGATTGACAAACTTCATAGTACAAATTTCACTATTTGGTTTAGTTATCGTGTAAGTATATCAATATTTAATCTTTTCAATATTATTAATTTATTCTATTTATATGCTAATTATATCAATAGTTAATATTCTTAATATTATTAATTTCTTCTATTTACATGATTTCTTTTTCCAAATTACGAATCCAAGATACCCTAGAGAGATTACAGATGAAATTAAATGGATTGCTCATGGACCAGATCCATTGTTAGAAATTACAATGGGTATGTAATCAATGGATATCGATTCCATATAAAAGATCGCGAGAAACTCAGAATTCAAGAGTTGTGGTAGTAGTGAGTGATGTTTGTTATGCAAGTGTGAGAGATAAAAGGCACATTCAAGATAAAGTTAATTATTATGGAATGTTACAGGAAATCATTTAAATAAACTATAACGGAATGTATACGTTTGTGTTATTTCGATGTGATTGGGTCAACCTACAACGATAATGTAAGAAGGACAGATTTGGTTCAATATTTATGAATTTCTCCTATCTCAATCATTCGGGTGCCGATTTATTGGATGATCTTTATGTGTTGGATCCCAAGCAAAGAAGATATTTTATGTGTCTGATGAAAGACATAAAGGATGGCTTGTTGTAAAGCATATCAAAGTTAGAGATAAATTTGACATGGGTGATGAAGTGACGAATAAATGTATGAATTCAGAAAGTAACCTCTCAAACAATCAGGTATGGACTCGGACTAATATCGATGAATTTGAAGGAAATATATCAACACAGACGAATGATGATGATATTGATAGAGTAGGATGGGATGCATATATGTAAAAAATGTAATTTCATTTACATATTATGCAATCATTGATTTGTTTTCTCTATTTTTATATTTTTATTCTCACTTTTATTTGATATATCATGTGTAGTGATATGGCTATAAAGTACTGTAACAAGTGGTAACAAATGATATTGCTATAACAAGTGTTATAGTAAATGGTAACAAATGCATCTTATATCACAAAAATTAGCTTTTGATATGAAAATTTAAGTAAAAACTAGATTTAAAGATAATCTAATAAATTTGTTTAAATTAAATTATGCTGCCAATGGCTAAGGTGCAAAGTACAAACAAACCGCAAGTACTCCAAGTTGTCATAAAAATTGTATGAAATGTAATCATTACAAGATAACAAGTCATAACAATATACGAGAAATAACACATATGGGAAAATTAACAAATCCCAAAAATTGCATGAACTGCATGAAACGTAGTGTGACGTAACATGTCGTAACAAGTCCTAAAATTTACATTAGTAAACATATGGGAAAATAACACATATGGAAACATATGGAAAAGAAAGAGGAGTATTGACTGAAATATCGTGCGACTAAAACAATGATCAAAGTGTGTAAGGAAAAACAGAGATGGGTAAAAGGGTGGGTAAAACTAATAACACGTCCCAAAAAAATTGTGCAATGAAAAGACACTTGAAAAGGGTTTAAATTTTGTAATGAAAAATGGTGCGGAAAAGGAAAAGGGGTTTTAAAAATTTATTCTCAAAATTTGTTTATGAAAATAGTAGCCTGTAAGATTATGTCACTTGAAAGAGATTATTACAATCGTTGGATTAATATGTCCACTATTGGACTAATGAAAGTGCAAAAAATTTGGGATTGTTTTGAGAAATAAATAACATAATAATATCAATTTAACATTACTATATAATAGATACATTACTATATGCATTTACTGTAAATTACATTATCGATTGGATAATTTATGTCAATTTAAGTGACACGATGAGTGGATGACCGGAGCTAGTTTCACAATATAAAATTATTATAATTATGATTATCAATATTAATTTAAATAATGTAATTATTAATAATATTATATTAGTATAATATAATATTAGTATGTTATATAATTTAATTAATTATCAATATTAATATTAGTAAATATTATAATATTTATAATTTAAATAATGTTATATGTGAAATATAAAATATTTCATGTTAAAGGTATTTTCCAATATTAGTGATTTTAAATAATTATTAATTATTTATAATAATACTGATTGAGTTGACTCTAGATTTGGTTTGGTAGGGTGGTGATGGGGTATTAATCGGTATTAATAATATTAATCTCAATAGTACACATGAGAGTTCATCTCCAACAGGGCTAAGAGGAGTTGGGAAGGCGTCTCTTCAATTTTCTCCACCGAACATTAATTAAATTTCATGTAATTTTTTTAGGTTTTATCATTATTAATTTAAATAAAATTATTAGTAATTTAAATAATTTAAATATTGTTCCTAGTTATTTAAATATTTTAGAGTTTGCCAAATGCAATCCAATATAATGTGATTTATGAGATTGATAAAAGAACTCATTTGTATTGTTTTCATTTTCTAATAATATAATAAAATAATAACTAATGTACCAACATAATTAATTATGTCATTACATTTCATAATTTCAAATTATAACATAGTTTTAAAAAATATAACACTATATTATATAAATTACTAATTTATATATATCACAAATGGCTCATGGCATGTGCGCAAGGCCACGCCATCCGCACCTCTGTAACCGTGAACATGCACACCACTTGGGCAAAGTCATATTTTTCAATTATAAAATCTAAAATATGCATATGAATTTAAATATGAATTAAGTATAATGATGTATATGGTGTAATTAATATTATTAATTTAAATAATGTAATGATATGAAATTAAAATATGATATGGTATGTTTGATATACATGTCGCATGAAATGTAATAAGAGTATAGTAATAATGTAGTAATAACAGGTAACAATGTAATAATAATGTAGTAATAACAAATAACAGTCAGATAAAATGTAGTAAATGATTTTTTGAACAACACCTAATGTAATAATAAAAAAAAAGGTAAAGATAAAAAGTGTGAAAAAATTTGTTTGTGAAAATAGCATGTGCATGCGCAGTCTACCACGCATGCATGGTCCGTGCATGGGCAGTCTACCACGCCTGAGCATTCACACACATGCGCACATGCACACCTTTGCCACCGCTTACGGGCGTACTACCTAGTCCATTATTGAGCGAAGTAACATTTCTCAATTATAAAAAAAATATATATATATGAATTAAGTATAATGATGGTTAATTAATATTATTAATTTAATTAATATAATGATATGTAATTAAAGTATATGTATGAAATGTAATAATAATGTAGTAATAGGAGGTAACAATTGTGGTGATAATGACTAAAAAAAACACAAACAAAACATAAAATTAATGATATAATAATAAAAAAAGCGGTAAGACACAAAAAAAAACTGATGTAATAATGAAAAAATATAGCAAAAAGTAAAAGTGAGAAAAAATGGTGAGATTTTGAAAATTTGTTTATGAAAATGATGGTGAAATAACTAAACTAAATATACTATAAATCATCTTGCGCAAACCATCAATGCTTCTCCCTCCCTCCGAAAGCTCTCCTCTCCTCAAAACTCTCATAATTTCTAACTCAACCAAAATTTTATTCTTATAAAATATTTTTAACAAAAAATCGAAAACTTTACCCCCTAACCCATCTACACCTCTCACTAAAGCTTTCGTTTAAACACTTTATAACATATATTCAACCAAATTCATTGACTCTGTAGTCAGAGTGCATTTGATTGCTCCAATAAACTATAGGATTTGGTGTGACATGCCAACAGGGTATAAAGAGAACATATAGAAAATTGTATAGATATCTAGTTTTATTACTTAATCGCATAATGTCATAGATGAAAATTAATATATCTAATTTTGTTTTTTTACATATTTGAATTGTAGTGAAAGATTACTTTCAAACCACTCAGAGATGACACTAAGAAATTAATTATTGTAAATTTGTATGACAAATGAAAGAATTTTATAAATACTCTGAAATCAAAGTGATCCGATAATTCACTTGAAATAGATGAAAATATCAAGAGAATAGAAAATGAAAGGGTTGATCCAAATCAATATAAGGAGTTTGTTACTTTCTGGTTGAATGATAAAGGGAAGGTACACATTAATGATTTTTCTTAGTATCGCTATTCATTTGTTTTCTAATACTTTTTTCTTTGTACTAGGAAATTAGTAAAAAAAATTTAGAATGCTGCGCAAATTTGACAGATCCACATTACTTGGAATTTAAGTTATTTGCCAAACTCATATATGAGAAAATATAAATAATTCATATTTTATTTTATTTGTAATTAATTTTACTACATAATACTTTAAAGTGGTTTACTTTTATCATTACAGACGACACAATTTGGGATAAAATTTTATAGAGCTGAACTTTATATTACAAGTAAAATCTGATTAGACGGTAATTTAGTTTCTATGAAAGTATAAAAAATTGTAGCATAGATGACTATTTTTATATAATTGTAATTGATATGTTTATGGAGATTGATGTTTGATTTATTTACTTGTCCCAAAAAATGTTGAAAAGTAGAATGGAGTCAATTTAGAGTGAAAAAGGACAAGTCGAAAGTTCTAATTTATTCTAGAAAAGTGATATCATATCTAAAGTTAAAATGACTGATTCGAGGGGAAGAATCAGATGTGTAGGGAAAGTTAGAATTCCATCACAATGCATGCATTCAACCAGACCTGAGAATGAAAATATGACTATTATGATGGAACGATTAATGAAACAAAATCATAATTTTACTAATTTGGTGAACAATATTCTTATGCATGTTGTTATGCATGCTGGAAGTAGACAGCAAGATGAATTGATGAATCTGATTAATGAAACAAGGCGTACTAGTATTTAGGTACAAATGTTATTTCTCTGATTTTCATCATAATCTTACTAATTTCACTTTTGTTTTTAAATAATAATTCAAATTATTTGTATTGTTAGTTTCCTTTAATACCATATGTTGAGAGCGCACAGAGAAGCCAAGTATATCATCATCACCACCTGACTCCATCCCAAAAACTAATATTTTTGTTTATAACCATTTTTTACAATATACCATTATATTATATTCATTTAATCACTAGCTTTTATGAATAGATTGACATGAAAAAATGTGCATAAAGTTGGTCACTTGCTTTGTTTTGATATTGGGACTGTATTTTCAAATTGTGATAGTAATAACTTTGTGATCGAAGTGAACATTTTTGACATGCGCATATCAGAAAATATGTAGTTGCGGGACATGCAATATTTTTTTGGTCTTATACGTATCCTATTAATATATCAATCATTTTTGCGTATTAATACGAGAATTATGTTTATATTACTTTTGTAATTTCTTTATTTTATAGTCTCTACACCATTATCATGTGTAACCCGATGATTACTAACATTTCCTAACACTTATGATACTGCTTTCTTAACATTGTAATAACCAATGATAAAAAGTACTAATCTTTCCAATCACTTGTGGTAAGTGATAATGATAAAAGACAGTACATTTCTTAACACTTTTGGTAAACGATGATATAGTAATTTATACTAACATAAAGGACAATAATTTTTCCTAACCATTTTCTATTCAAACTAATGATAATGAGTAACTTTGCTAATACTTGTGGTAACTAACGATAAAATAGTAACATCATAGTAACCGATGATACAAGATAGTAAAGATATGTGGTAACCTGACACTTATAGTAATCGATAATTACTACAAGAAAACAGAGTATCAATGACGAAAAATTACCGATGGAAAAAATCTATCGGTAATTGCGATGGATTTGTGAGGGATTAACGTGAGACGGAAGGGAAAACAAAGTTATAAATTTCCAATAGATCAGCGATGGATTTATCGACGACGTTGAAATGGATAATTTTCATTGGTAAATTTGACGGTAATTCAGGCACGTGACTGATTAATATTCTGTGAATCTTATTTTCGAGAGAATAGCGACGGATGAGCGAGGGAACTAGAAAAGGAATAAAATCTATCAGAAATCCATCGTAATTGTAAATTTTATTTTAAATTAATAATGGATTATCGACAGAAATTACCAAAGGAAAATTTCTAACGGTAATCCATCGGTGAAAGGGGGAAAAATCCTAAGTTCTGAAAAAACTGCCGCTTTCCTTCACTCGCGTCTCTCTCTATCTCTCTCACTCTCTGTATCTCCGTGGCCTTACTCTATAATTCACAGTGGTAAATGATCGTCGCCGCATCTCGTCAGCAACGAAATGGACGAAGTGGAATTTAAGTCACCGTCGCCATCGCGGTCATTCGTCCCTTCAGGTTCATCTTTCTGTTTGTCTCTCTCTCTTTCATACTTTAGGGTTTGTTCGCAGAACATAGGAATGTTTTTTGTGTAGACATCATAATAATCTGCATATTGCAATTTGGTAGGTACAAATGAATATCAAAATTTGGTAGGAAGAAACTCAAATAGTGGTTATAATGCTGTTAGGTCCAAATGAATGTCGAAATTTGGTAGGAGGAAACTCAAATAGTGGTTAAAATCCTGTTAGGTCCAAATGAATGTCGAAATTTGGTAGAAGGAAACTCTAACCTAGATATAGAAGTTCCATGCTTCGCTTTGGTCTGTAGATACCGTAACTTTGGAGAGCATTAAGTGATAAGCTAAGTTATTGCCTAGTAATTTTATGATTAGAGATCTTCTCTAAGGTGGCATCAGTCTCGTTAGCTTGTCCTTGGACATCACCATTGAGGGTATGGGATAGTTAAAAAAATATGAAACATCATCTCCCACAATCCAAGATTTTTCCTCATTTTGAAACGCTATCTCTTTCTCTTCGTCCATGCAACAATTTCCCTAAGACTCGCCCAAAAGCATCTCCTTGAAAAACAATTTTCTTGCTTCCTATTCAGCTTGCCTATTTTATGAGTATTTTACCTTCTTATTGCCCCTTTGCATATCGTCTTCCTCGTCAATGGAGTTTACATTGTTGGAAACTTCCATTGCAGCCATATCTTTGAAGGTCCATACAACGATCTCTCTTGAATGTGTGCTTATTGATCAGCTTGATTTACAAGCAATTTCATACATAATATTGTTAGACTAAAGGAATAGGATACGCAAAGACTAATCCTTCATATCTGAACTTGATTGATGTTCAGGGGAATATGAAATGCAAAGACCCTAAAAAAATTTCAAATAAATTAGATTTTTAAAGGGGGTGTTTCTTATTTGCATAATGTATATGCCATTGATCAATAATAGTAAGTGTAAATGGGCGAGAAATAGTTATTGAAGTCTTAAATTTTCTATTGCGATGTCTTTGGTACTGACTAACTCGGTTCAAAATTTTGATTGCACTCAACATTCATCCCAATTGGATATTGGCTACTGCGAATAGTTGTCAATCCCGACTCATACAGGTTGTTAATCCAAACCCTTTTGTTTTTAAAATACTACTATCTATCATGGGTGGAGTTCACCCTTATGTCACAATTAACTCTTTTTATCAACTAAAACATTATCTAAACTTTTTTCCACATGAAGCAACAATATGAAAAGGATATTTTAAATTTTGATACTTGTGTTGCTATTGTTGAGATTATACTTTATGATGTTATCTCATGCCTCTAGAAATTTAAAATACTATAGGTTATGCCAAACTTTCATCCCTTTCATCACTAATTTTGTAGTTTATAATTTTTAAGTCGCATTTTATTGCACAGCCACTCTTTAGAATGTATTGCTTCGGTTAACCATGGGTCGGTACGACATAACTAACTTACCCTCAATCCATACACTTACACTGTATTGTAATGAGTGGCTCTTTCCAGAACACGTTTCATGATTGTAAAGTATTCATTTCAGCATCAAACAATGTCCTACATTCATGGGGTGTGCTAATCTCGACCTCTCTTTCCTTCAAACAATTGTCTTACCATGTCAAAGAAGCAAACAAGGGGGCATAGGGAAATCACAAATCTCCATCATATCTTTTCTCCTTTATGTAACCCTTTAATCAGCACATCCTCGAACCAACAGTTACAATATCATGCCATGCTCTGTCTCTTTCTCTCTCCAATTTATAAATTTTTGCAGGGCTTTTTTTTCTAACTAGTCATATTTCTCCCTTTGTTTTTTTTCTAACAATTGTATGGCACTTTCCAAACAATGTTTGACTATAGCCAATCCTTAAGGAACAATTTTAAGTTCTATGCATATAAATTTATTAAAATTAATCATTGTTTATAACATATAATTTTTTCTAATAATTGTACATACTTCTGATTTAATCACAATTTCCATTAATTACATTTAACCTTTAAAATTTCACAGTTGTGTAATTGTAAAGAGAGTTTTCCCTCCAAATTTGCTTTTTGCTTGTCCTACCTTTAGCCCTAATGAAATCAGATGAACTTTATCCCAGACTATAGTGTAGCTGCTTTTGCGCGGGTCCAATGTAATTGAAGACAAGTTTCTGGGTCCATGCATACTTTTCTGTTTTACAATATTTGGAGATTGGTTTGGTCAATCCATGAAGGCCCAAATAGTCCACTTAAATTGGATAACTCTACAAACTGCCCCAATTGGTTCACTTAGTTCTCTTCACTTTCATTTCTTCCAACTTAGACCATCTACTTCGAATTTCAATTTTTCGACCTTGTTATACCAAGCTTCCATCCTTTGCATTAGTTGTTTTCATATACCAAATATATTTCTTTATATAATTTTTATATATTACATTGATTATTTGTTATACAATGTGTACTTCGAGAATGGGATCCATTGATCGTAATTGGATGTATCGTCGCATAGCTAGTAAATACTTGACAGATAAATTTGTTGAGAGTGTTAATGAGTTTTTGGATTTTGCCTATTCTCAACATAAGTTCATGGATGTATTCAATATTAAATGTTCTTGCCATAAGTGTTGCAACAATAAATTTTGTAGTCTAGAAGAAGTCGCAGTTCATTTATTCTCAAGAGGGTTTGTTAATGGTTACACCATATGGGTTTCTCACGAAGAAGTGAGAAACAGAGAATCTGTTGAAGGGCAATCACCTAGACGTAAACAGGATATTGAGACTCCATATAGATCCATGATTGTCGATGCATTAGGCCCTCAATATGATTGGAATTGCAATTATGATAACATGAATGCAGAGAATATAGACAGTCCTAATTCGGAGGCAACATCTTTTTATGAGTTGTTGAAAACTGTTGAAGAACCATTATGGAATAAGTATAAAATGCAAATAACGTTGTCAGTTGTATCATAGTTGTTAAATTGTAGGTCCGAGTTCAACATGAGTGGAGCATGTTATGATCGCTTAAATGAGATTATTCAAACCATGTCCCTCGAAGATTCAAAGTTGCCAACAAATTTCTACAGAGCAAAGAAACTTTTGAAAAAATTTGGATTTGGATACGAGAAGATTGATATTTGTGAAAATTATTGTATGTTATATTATAACAAAATTGGGATAGATCGAAGTGTGTTGTCTACGGTCATCCTTGATATAAAATAAGAAATGTTGGTAGTGGAAGACAAAAGAAAGTCTCAAATAAGGTGTTACGATACTTGTCTCTTATGCCAAGACTTCAAAGACTTTATATGTCAAGAGGTATATCAAAGCACATGATATGGCATGCTAGAAACGAACGTAGTAACGATGAAATTGTTACACACCCAGCCCATAGTGAAGCATGGAAGTATTTTGATTATAGTCATCCATCATTTGCCTCTGAATCTCAAAATGTATGCTTAGCGTTATGCACAGATGGATTTAACCATTTTGGTCAGTAAATCATTCCGTACTCTTGTTGGCTAGTACTTATCACTGTGTACAATTTGCCTCCTTCTATTGTATAAAGCAGCCCTTCATTTTCCTGAGTCTGATTATCCCGTACCCAAGAAATCTGATAAAACATATTGATGTCTTTTTGAAATTTTTGATTGAAGAATTAAAAATGTTATGAAATGAAAGTGTAAATACTTATGATATTTCAAGAAAGCAAAACTTCTATATGAGGGCAGCACTTTTATGGATAATAAGTGACTTTCCTGCTTATAAGATGTTGTCCGGATGGAGCACTCATGGAAAGTTAGCTTATCCTTATTATATGGAGCACACAAAGTCTTTTGTGCTTGTGAATTGTTGAAAGATAATATTTTTTGATTGTCATCGCCAATTTCTTCCTATTAATCATCCTTATCGGAAACAAATGGATAAATTTCAAAGAGGAAAAGTTGAGATTGCTAAACCGCCTCCTAGACTGTCAGGGGAGGAGATGTTTTATCGAGTATTTTCTCTTCCGGATATTATATATGGCACAAAATGCGGTAAACAGACTATTCAAGGTTTTGAGATCAAATACAACTGGGTGAAAAAAAGTATATTCTGGAAATTGTCTTATTGGAGAACACTTCTTATTCATCATAATTTGGATGTGATGCATATTAAGAAAAATGTGTTTGAGAATGTCTTTAACACTGTTCTGGATGTTAAAGGAAAGACAAAGGACATCATAAATGCAAGACTGGATTTAGAGTTGTATTGTAAACGATCAAAATTAGAATTAAAGGAAATTAATGGGAGGACTAAGCTTCATACACATTAAGTAAAGATTAAATATTTGATGTATGTTGCTGGGTGAAAATTTTGAAGTTCCCTGATGGATATGCTTCAAACTTTACTTGATGTATGAACTTAGAGGAAGACAAATTTTATGGGATGAAGAGTCATGATTGCCACATCTTCATCCAGAGATTAATCTCTATTACCTTTCATGACCTTGTACCTAACGTTATTAGGGATGCATTAACATAATTCAGTAATTTCTTTAGAAACTTATGTGCGACTGAGTTGCGTATTAAGTATATGGAGTTATTAGAGAGCAATATAGTTAAGACAATATGCAAACTTTGAGAAAATCTTCCTCCTATCCTTCTTTGATAGTATAGAGCATTTACCTGTTCACTTAACTTATGAAGCGAAAGTTGGAGGACTCGTTCAATACAGATGGATGTACTCATTTGAGAGGTAATGTGTACAACTTTTATTCAATTCATATGAATTTTATTAATTTTCTAATTACAGTGAATTAATGTTTAGGTGTATGTTTCATTTAAAGAAAAAGTGTGAAATCGAGCATGCGTTGAAGGTTCCATATGTGAGGACTATATTATTGAGAAGATTTTCACATTTTGCTCGTTTTATTTTGAACCATATGTTGAAACAAAGTTGAATCGAGTTTCTCGAAATGATGATGGGGGTTGTCTTCAATCAATGGGAAGATTATCAATATTTTCTCTCTCAGGTTGAGCAATTAGAGAATGTCATCGTCGATTTCCATCAGAATCAGAATACAAGACCGTGGTTATATATGTGTTATTGAATTGTATTGAACTAACTAAATTTCTAGAGTAAGTATCTTACTATCCGTTTAATAGTTACCTAGAGTGGAATTTACAAGGTAATGACGTGATTTATTGTTGTTTTGAGTAGGATGTTTGATGATGTCGTCAGGCAAGAAAATGCCTTCATCACAGATGCACAACTAAAGAAAAGATGTAAAGAAGACTTGGATAGTTGGTTGAGACAATTTGTATGTGCACCATTTTCATTCCAAGTATAATGTGATTTCAAAGTATATGTATATCATTATTTTATCTAACAATGTTCTATTTATTGATTTTATTAATAGGTAATAGATGAGAGAAATTCCATATGTAAAAATATAAGGGATATTGCACAAGGGGCATCATACTTAGTAAAATATTACAAGGGATATTTTGTTAATGGTTTCAAGTTTTATACACACGACGATGGTGTAGGCAAATCAACAATGAATAGCGGTGTATATGTGAAAGAGAGTTGTTACAATGATTTTGAGCATGACTTCTATGGCATGTTGTTTGAGATCATAGAGTTAGAATACTTTAAATTGGTAACAGACTGGTGTTATTTAAGTGTATTTTGTATGATATTAAAAAAAGAGTCGGGGTACACCCTCATCATGATCTTGTTGAAGTTAATCATAAATCAAGATTGTATTCTAATGAACCTTTTGTATTGGCAACACAAGCATAATAAGTTTACTGCACTTCATACCCTTCTAAGAAGAGAGAGAGAGAATTGACTAGTGGGTTGTATGTAAAACTAAGACTCGAGGGTGTGCTATGATGGACTTACGGTACCGATTGTAGCTGAAAGCTTTTATCAAGAAGATGAACCATCAATTCCTCTTGTTGTTGATCGTACAACTGAACTTAATGATTCTAGGATTTTAATTGGTGGTGATATAGAAAAGGTAAATACAAACGAACTTCCACAAGATGAAGACAACCACTTCCATTTGTCAGCAGATATTGAAGATACTGAAGGAGAAAAAGGAGAAGAAGGAGAAGAAGGAGAAGAAGACGAAGAGTTGTCTTCTTCAGAAACTGAGCACAACGAAAAAATTGATTCTGATGGTGGTGATGATGACATGGAATGATTACACTTGTAACGGTGGTTGCTTTGCCAATTTCTATAATTTTGAGAAACATTACGTAATCCTCCGAAAGATATGTTAGATTTGGTTTATCCTCTATCTAATTTTTAGTCCGATGCTATACATGAGGTTTTGCACAACTTCCCCCTTGTCCCTTCTTCCTTTGGCTTTTCTATGCTGCTTTATTTATTCGTAGGTCATGCAATTGACTAGATGTAGTTTCATGATACAATTAATAGGATGCTCAACTTTTTCTCAAATTTTTTCGACATGCAAACATAGTTTGACTTCGCAATTTCTTAATGATGTTCGTTGGTATGTCATTATCATGTTCTGTGTAACGAGGAAGTCATAATGGACTCCCCTTGGGTACACTTGATAGTTAAAAAAACCATCATTTCGTCCTAATTTTTTGCTCTTTTTGTTTGTTATGCATCATTGTAATGGCATGAACCTGCTCCTTCCGTTTGTTAGAGGTTTCATTTCATACTTATACAATTGCAATGAACTTCTTTCATTTGTCTATATATTCGCAGGAAGTGCGACATCATTTGTTTCTGAGCTTGCAATATTCATAAGGTATTTTTCTGCTCCTTAGAGGTTCGAAATGTGGTGCTTCATCCTTTGTTATGTTCATGGTTAGATATGGTCTTTTACTAACTCTACGAAGTGCTGACTGTAGACACAACTAAAGTTTCCTGATCGTTGTGCCTTTCATTCCATTCACGGAAATGAGGTGCTGTTATCTTTTTCTTTCAGTTCGCATCATTTTTCTGTTTCAATAATCATCTTCATAAGGCAGATATTGTTCACCAAAGAGTACTATTATACTACAAAAAAACACGATTTTAGCCACGGATTTTCATGACGGAAAAAATTTATCGCTATTTTGCGACGAATTTAGCGACTAAAACTTTCGTCGCTAATTTGCCACAAAATTTGCAATGAAAAGGAAGTCGTGGCTAAATTAGCGACGGACACATCATTCGTAGCAAAATTCGTCGCTAATTATTGACGAAAAAATTTTCGTGACTAAATTCGTCGCTAATTGGCGACAAAAAAATTTTCGTTGCAAATTTCATCGCTAAATAGCGACGAATAATATTTCGTGACTAAATTTTGCCACGGATTTAAAATCCGTCACAAAATTTAATCTTTTTTAAATAGAATTTTATTTTTTTATTTTTCTTTTTATTTTATTAATATGTAATATTTAAGTTAAAAATTAATTTAGTGACGGATTTGTTTTCCGTCGCTAGACGAAAATCCCAATCCGTCGCTAAGTTTTTTATATATAATTAATTAAAAGATAATATTAATATAATATTTAAATTAAAAAATTAATTTAGCAACGACGAAATTTATCCGTAAGTAATTTAGCAACGGATTAAAATCCGTCGCTGAATTTAATCTTTTTTTAATTAGAATTTTATTTTATTTTTATTTTATTTTAATAATTTCAACGACGGATTTGGAAATCCGTCGCTGAATTTTATCGTTTTTTAATTAGAATTTTATTTTATTTTTATTTTATTTTATTAATTTATATTAACAAATCATATTATTATTTTATAATATTTTAATTTCAATTTTATTTTATTATATTATATTTCATTTTTTTAGAACAATAATATTATTTAATTCTTAAAAAAAACCATATATTTTATTTTATTTAAATTATATATATTTTAATTAATTTATTATTTTTTTTCTTTTTTGTTTGATTTAATATTTTTTATTAGTGTATAGGTAACTTTTATTTTATTTGTATTATTTTATTCAATAATATAAAATTTTTAATTAAATATTAATCCGTCAGGATCGCGAGTCTGCGCGGACGCCGGAGTATGTATGCACGGGCGCCCTGCATGCATGGGCGCCCTGCATGCATGGGCGCCCTGCATGCACGGGCGCCTGCTTGCCTGCTGGGGCGTGCCTGCCTGGGCGCCTAGGCAGGCACGCGGGCGGCGCATGCACGCACGGGCGCCTGCCTGCCTGGGCGCCCGCATACAATGCAGTTGAAGGGATTCGAATCTTGGATCTCGGATTTGAACGGAGAACATATTATCACTGCACCACCACTTAGTGTTATGTGATAATATATTTTTTCTTTCTTCCTCCTCATTTGTTTTCTATTCTCACTTTTTTTCCTTCCTCTTACTCTCATCTCTATTTTTGGGTTTTTTTTTCCTTTCTATTCTCATTTCTTATATTTAATAAGTATATTGAAATTTCTTATAACGAATAAAAATATTTTGTGATTAAATATATAGATTTTTTAAATTATTAATATATTATAATTTATTGATAATTATAATTTTATATTTTTGAGATGTCGTAATCCATTTTTAAATTATAGATTAAAAAATAAAATAAAAATGAAAAAGAATAATAAAATAATAAAATAATAAAATAAAAGAAAAAGGAAGAAATCAAAATATAATATTAATATATTTTTTAATTAATTTATTATTTTATTTTAAATTAGTATTTTATTATTTTTTATTTTATTAAAAATTATCATATTTATTATTTTTAATTAATATTATTTTAGGTTGGTGGTATAAATAAAAAAAGTTATTATATTTATTATTTAAAATTGTTATTATATATTATTTTATTATTATTAGAAAAATGTGAAGAAAAGATAATAAATAATAAAAAAAATTATATCACGTAATATTCTTTGGTTTGGTGGTTTACAGGTTTATACTTATGCGTGTACGTGCAGGAGTTCGGAGTTCGAACCACGGTGAAGGCATGGAGTTCGGAGTTCGGAGTTCGAACCACGATGAAGGCAGAAGGCAAAGCGGTATTTTCCAGCAATTAAGAGTTGATGCTGGAGCGCCTGCCGGAGCGCCTACTGGAGCGCCTGCACGGGGGTGCTGGCTCGGGCGGGCGGGCGGGCGGGCAGGTTGCAAGCTGGTGTTGGCTCGGGCGGGCGGGGCCATCCAGGCACGTGCTGGCTTGGGTGGGCAAGGGAGGGCAAGGGCGGCACGTGCTCTCCCTGGACATTTCGACGAATTTGGAAATTTGGAATCAGTGACGGATTTTTTTATTCGTCGCTAAATTAGGGACTGATAATTTTTCGACGGATATTTTTTTCCTTAAATTAGTGACGGATTTTAGCGACAAAAATTATCTGTCGTTAAATTTAGAGATAAATTGTAAATTTTCGTCACTAAATTTGGCAACGGATTTTTTTATGTTGCTAATTTAGTGACGGATAATTTTTCGTCGCTAAATTTTGTGATGAATTTTAGCGACGAAAAATTATTTGTCGCTAAATTTAGTGACGGATTTCAGATTTTCGTCGCAAATTTATCGACGGATTTCTAATTTTCGTTGCTAAATTTTTGTGACGCGTTATTAGCGACGAAAAATTTTTCGTTGCTAAATTTGTGGCTAAAAGGCTGTTTTTTTTGTAGTGTTATTGAAATTTTCAGAACGTAAAACTCTGTGTTCTTGTATTACAATAGGAATTTTCTTTAGGCTCTTTTGGGGAAGTATTTTCTTGAGAAATGGAGTCTTGTCTATTGCATGGAATAGTGCATCTCTCTTTGTGGCGATGCTGTGAGTTCATGAGCCAGTGAATGAACCCTTGCCTTGAAAGAAGGTCTTGCGCGTTGGTGCTATCCAGAACACTAGCAGTGAAAAGCACTCTGATTAAATTGTTCATATATCCACAAGAATTAAAGTGCCTCAAGGATTTTAACTATTCATTGCACTTGCTGCCTTTTCTGGTCTAACAAACCCTAGAAGTTATGCACTTTTTGACTTTCTGGGCTCTTTTTCTACTATTCTCTTGGCTTGTTCGACAAAATTATATGGTCAACTGTATTGTATAAGCCTTTGATGTGTATGTAATATCAATGCCTTAGCTTTCATGCCTGTTTGCTTTCGTCTCTGAAGATTGTGACAAATCTGTTTTGCTTCCCATCCATTGTTGTTGCAGTAGAGGGGCAATGTGTATTCTACCACTGGTAGGAGACTCTTTGGCAAGCGCCTTATTAAATAGGAAAGGTACTCACAGTCCCTAAATAAATGAAGGAAATTAATATATGGGTTTATCGGTCTTTTATCTCATTGGGTGGGGAGATGGCTTAGGACGAATGATTAGGCAGCTCCCTTTTTTGGTTACTAGTTCTGTTATAAAAAATTTTATGGTTTCACTTTTTCTGAGTAATTTACTTATATTCAATAGTGTCTTCCAACCTTCTCAAATCCAATCGTATTGTTCTGATCATTGCTGTGTTTCTTCATTTAAGTTTGTTTGATTGCAGATACTTGACTTGTTTTGTTGCTCCCATTTTAGGCAAGAGGCGGCCCTGGAGAGCTTTCCTCTTGCATGGAACACCTGGAACAGGA
Organism: Dillenia suffruticosa; assembly: GCA_033439265.1. Lineage (NCBI taxonomy): Eukaryota > Viridiplantae > Streptophyta > Magnoliopsida > Dilleniales > Dilleniaceae > Dillenia > Dillenia suffruticosa. Next base: position 18,819,698 of record JAVTVX010000009.1, on the reverse strand, counting down.
AAGTCATACTTAACCAAGGCTGTTGCAACTGAAGTAGATTCCACGTTTTTTGGGTATTTTATCTTTGAGTACACATTACTGTTATGGAATGGTGATGCAAAGAGTACCCATACAAATTATCCTTGTTAGTTGGGACAAAGGTGTTGAGTTCAGTTACTTGTCCCGTTAACTTCTATTGGCTTCATGTGGTTTGGAACTAAATTTATCGGTCGTTGTTGGGTGAAGGAGTATGGACCGAAAGGTTGTGTGACCAAAACAATAAGATACGTCAAGTTTTTCTTTGTCCTAACGGAAATTGTTGTTTCTTATTATCATTTCAAGTCATCTAGTCCCATTTGGTTCACATTTAAAAAAAAAAAAATTCCCTTCTTTTATGGTGTGCAAGTAATAGTAATGGTGCCTTATGAATAATCATCTTCAGAAATTAACGGAGTAGAAATATGGTATGAGATAGAGGATCAACCTCTAGAGGAAGCTCTTCGAGAGGCAACAAGAGCAGTCGAGGGTCATTATTGTACTGCCTGAAGAGTCAAAGAGCTGAGGATCAAGCTAATGTCTGTTCCTCTTCTGCTCGAGTTAGAGGCCCAAATTGTGGGACTGAGGTGCCACTCAATCCGGAGGGTAGAACCTTCATTAAAGCAGCAAATCATACGTAAGAGAAATAATTCTTCTATTTTTATATATACGGGTTAATGGTATTTTATGTGTATAATGAATACTAACTCAATAATTTTTGACCAATAGCTTTCTTGATTCTAAAATTGTTCGTTCAATTACTGAGTATATTATGGGACATATTGTTGGCGCTTGGCTTGCTTGGCACATGGTGCCAAAGGATATCAAAGATTTGGGAGAAATTTCAGGTAACAATTTATTTGATTGGCCTTTTTGACTCAAGTAAACTCAAGTAGCTATAATTTGTAGTGTTGAGCTTTAGTCAGTATTAAGAAGAACCTCATCTTTATTGACAAAAGAAATATCTCCATGGATATAAGTATCAGCAAGACCCTACTTAGCCTCTGTTGCAACCTGTCAAAGAATCTTCGAGTTTAGAAGATGAAAAAAAAAATTAACTTCCAATCATTGCATGACCTGTTCTATATTGCTGAACTGTTCCTTGGTATAAAAGTTAAGCTAATACCTTCCTCAAGAACTGAGGATTGTGAACCCTAAAACCAGATTTCAGATAAGATTTCTTACTGGTATCCCCAAAGGTGAACACTGCACCTCCTTCCTTATATATGCTGGGACACCAGAAGAAACATGCTAACTAATATCCACATTTCACTTCAGACTAAATTCCTATTTACAAATTAATCTTGTATACTGCCACAACTAAATAATGATATACATAACAATGTGTGCAGTTGCATTCATGCACATTCGCCAGTCAATGTAAAGCAACAAAGTGGTATAAAATATGAAAAACGACATCATAGTCAAAATGGCTCAGAAAGACTGCAATGGCAGCTGCTACCATTTTGATGGGCCTAATGACTACTGGATCAATATTATAGTTGACGCATCTACAAGTCTCTGCTGATCCTTTATAATGTCGTCACTCAGATAGTTATTTCTAGGGTCATCCTTTGTTATGATGTAAAAAAAGGTCTTCAGGCATGATGCTTGTGTAAGTAAGGTCTTCAGGCATGATGCTTGTGTAAGTGGCATATATTTATCTGAGTGCTTGCACAAAACTAAATAAAGCAACAGACAGCACCCAGAATTTAAATTTTAGCAACACAAGGACAATGAACATATGTTAATATGTTGCTGCATTTTCTTGGAGAGGAGAAATGATTTTCTTAGCTCACAGTCCTGTAAGGGTCGATGGGTGTATTTTTTTAAGTGCATCTTTTCAGTAAATATTGTCTTGTACATATATATTTATATGAGAGATGGAGAGAGGAGAATTCTTGAACTTTCTGAAGTTCAAATTCTATTGAATAAGGTCTTAAGTATCTGAATCATTCAAGTTTTCTTTGCTATCAAATTTCAACTACCTTTTGATCTTGAGCTGTTTTATCATTTAGCATTGTTGGGCAGTTGTGATCATTTCTCAAAGTGTGGAATCTCTTGAGATTCAGAGAAGAGGAGAATTTGTGATGCTGAATTATTAACATTAATTGAGGTGCTTAAGGAATTCATTATTTTATTTCCTGCTTTTTACTAGGAGGAGGAGGCAAAACCTGAACCTAAAGGCAAGAGGTTAAAGTCATTTGATGGATCTAAAATAGTGTTAACCAAATTTTAGGTAAACTTAGTTATAGCATACAAAAATTTGCAAAGTGAAGACAATCGTGCAGCTCATGAATTTGTTTCTTCCTTTGTCTCTTTTATATGCAATTGCAGATTCTCCTTCAAACATTGTTTCTGAATGTCTACATATAAAAGAATAATTAGTACATGACAATGAATGCACCAATATTACAGATTTGAGTCTTATTATATCTTTTTGATTCTTCATCCCCCGAAGTTTGAGTGACTTCTGTGGGAGTGTACTCTGCGCATGCGGAGGACAAATGAATGTCCACTTCACTGTTGTCTACTAATTACATGTATGCTGTTTTTCAAGGAAGTACTGCCACGGGATAAAGTCCGTCCTTGAGAATACATGTAACTACTTGTTGCTGTTGATTTATCCAAGTTCTTCTTTAGCTTACCGTGAGGCATTTATGTTTCCCTTCATATGCTAGGATGTTATTGAGTTTCGATACTCAATATTGATCACTTATCCACTTATGCACAGCAAAAATTCGCATGGCGAGGTGAACAATCACCTTCAATATATCATGCGTGGAAATCTTCCTATAGAAGGAGATATTCGGATATGTTTGGCACAACAAGGAAGCAAGCAATGCAAGCTGTTAGTACAACAAATATTGCCAAAACGAAAGGTCATCCACCTATGTTCTTGACATTGGCTGTATGGGATGAACTAATTGATAAACATTGGAGCATACCAAAGTGGCAACAGAAGTCAAATGCGGTAAAACAAAACCGAAATACAGAGAAAGACTGGGAGATTACGAAGCACACAGCCAGTTCAATCCCGTTTGCCACCCACATGAGGAGAATAGTATCTTTTTATTTCTTCTTTTAAACGTGTGTTCATAATTTATATCTTCGTGAATTTAGTGATGAATTTTTTTTATAGGCTGAAGAAACGCAGCACTCGGTTTCCCATCTCGACCTCTTTAATTGCACTCACAGGCGAGACAACGAAAAATGACAATATGTTGACAAGAAATCTGAAGCAATAAGTATAAGACAATTGCATTACTATTTAATTTTATATAACATTTAAACATTAACAATTTCACAAATATAATTATATATGCTTATTGTAGGGCAAGTACAAAAAATGATTGAGGAAAAATTTAGTTCAGATAGCACTTCTCAGCCACGGTTTGATGCGGGCTCATGGTGTGAGGTGATTGTCCCATAAAGGACCATTTATATGGTTTTGGAGAGAGAGGTGATAACGTATTGACAATTAACTCATTTGGTGTCACTTCATCTCCATGCATGTATTCATTTCACATGTATACTAAGGAGGAGGTAGATAAAATGTTGGACAAAATGAGAAGTCAGATGGAGAGCCAAATTTTGGAACAAGTGCAAAGTCGAGTGCAGGCGGAAACAGAGGCACAGGTTCGTGACATCCTTGCACAAATTGGTTTCCAACAAACACCACCTGGCCTAGATAGCACTGAATCACCAGATTTTGATCACCCACCTCTGTAAGACTGACGATATGGTTTTTCTATACTTGAGTTTTATTAATTTAGACGGATTGTAATTAATTTTACACAGTTCTTTAATATATAAATTGTACAATGTAACTTGAAAATTTATGTATTGTCTGTTGCAACTATACTTGGCTCCTTGGTATCAATCGAATGGAATTTTCATAACATTTATACTTGTGATGAAATAGGTTGATTGGGAAATAGGTTAACAGCTAGATCAAATAGATTTGAGTGTAATAGGGTAGGATAATGTATTATACTTACATATTACCGACAGAAAAATTCTGTCTCTAAGTAATCCGTCGCTATGCTATGAAAACCTGTCCATACATCAGCGACGGAATATCGATAGAATTAATCCCTCGCTAACAAATCCGTTGCTATTCCATCCGTGATGTGAAAACTCTGATTAGTCCTTCAGCGACGGATTACATACGGAAAAAATTTGTCTCTGATTTATTTGATCTGTCACAAACAATCTTTGATTATGTTTGAGATCAACGATTGTTTAGCGATGGATTACTCAGCGATGGATATAATCCGTCTTTGATCTATCGTTGAAGGACAAATGAGGCCAGTGATATCACCGATGGATTAACGAGCGATTAATTTAGCGACGAAAATAAGCCTTGCAAATCCATCAAAAATTTTAACGACAGAAAAAATTCCGTCATTAAGAATTAGCGTTGTTGTTTTCAGAAACCGAATTACAGTTGGAAATATCCATCGCTAATATGTTTGAGCGACGGAATAATATCTTTCACCGAGGGAATTTTCCATCGTTGATAGCTCTATTTGTGGTAGTGAATATAAGATAGTAACTTATACTAATATATGTCGTAACTGAAGATAAAAGTTATTTTCTAACTTTTTTCTAGCAGACGATAAAAGTAGTAACATTTTCTGATATTTGTGATAACCGATGATACAAAATAGTAACTTATACTAACATATGTGATAACCAACGATAAAAATTAGTAATATTTCATAACCCTTTTCTAACTCACGATTAAAAGGGAGTAATATTTTCTAACACTTATGATAACTGACAATACGCGACATTAATTTATACTGATACATGTAGTAACTGACGATAAATGACCGTAACTTTTTCCAACATTTTTTCTAACCGAAGATAATAAATATAGTAAATTTTTTCTAATGCTTGTGGTAACGACAATAAAAAATAATAACATTTCTTAACAATTGTGTAATCACGATAAAAAGGTAGTTCATAACACCTGTGTATCTGACAATAAAAGATAGTAATATTTACTAATAGTTGTGATAACCGACGATAAAAGTTAGTAACATTTCCTAATATATGTGGTTACCGATAATAAATAGCAATAACAATTCTTAACAGTTATGGTGACTGACGATAAAGGTAATAACATTTCGTAATACATGTGGTAACCGGCAATATAAGATAGTAACTTTTAACAACCCTTTTGAAACTACTGATAAAAAATAGTAATTTTTACCAGCACTTTTCTAACCATCCATATAGATCCAGGACATGCTCTAATGGTGACCAAAATTGTCGAGATAGAGCTACCCCGATCAATGTATAGCCAATTGAAGGTCCACCTATTGGAGAATGCTCTATCCACGATTTTATTAGGTTTGGCAGACGATTTTTATCCGTATGGATAGGGTATTTGTTTTATAGTTGCAAATATACGTTTGTATGTCTTTCTCTTTTAGATGTCATGGCTTAGTAGGGCAATCACTTATTTTGATTAAATAATTATTTTTGCAGATACAATGGCTAAGTAAGGGATAATCAAAACACATATTTGGTTGTCGAAAGATTAGATATGCAATATGAATGATTTTATATGTCTCTCATGTCTCTTTGAGTTAAGATAAGTGCTGAGGGCTTGTGTCTCTTTTGTTATCCTTAACATGTTAATTTGATTATGTTATATGATCAACACATCGAATAATAACATGCATGTTTGAAGGAGAGAAAGGATTCCAACATATGATTGTTAGATGAGATTTCATTACTTTGATAATGATGTATTTTGATAATAAAAACTTTTAATATTTAAGCAACGTAAAGTGAAACCTCTCCATGATAGGGACACACGATTCACATTTGATGGAGAGAAAAGATTCTGACATGCGATTGTTAGAAAAGATTTCATTACTTTGATAATGGTATAATTTATTAAAAAACTTTTAAAACTTAAACAATGTAAAGTAATATCCTTCTGTGGTGGGTATACTGATCGGGTACCTCCTAAGTATGATTTTATTAGCAAGGGATGGATAAGAAGACTTTCGGCCTTGGTTACTTTGACTGTCACTAAGGAGTCCATGTTTACTCACGAGTTGAGAGACATTGCCCATGAGTTAATCTTCACAGTTAAAGGTAGGTGCACCTTCCATAGTAAGAAGCTTATGAACAAGATAATAATTGAAAAAAGGCAACAAATACACTTAAAGAAAAGTAAAACAATGAAAACTAATAGGAATATGACTTAGTACCCTAGTATAGCTCAAGCTTCAAAGGCATCAACTGTTTGTCATTCTTTTCCTTGTTCTTTGCCTATATTTTCCTTATGTTGTGATGTATATCTTTATTAAGTATTGCACGCTTTCCCTATTTTGTCATTCATGTCACGTTCCGAACCGAGGTCATGAGCAGTCGATCGTTGCCCTGGATGACGGCTATATTTTTACAGAATATCGGACAGAAACTTCCAATATTTCGGAGGTCTCCCATGTACAATTTACCCTATAATATTCACAACCATCCTGTCAATTTAATAAAACTGTCATCCCGATCTCACAACTATTAACAAAACCATAGCCGACAACTAGGATAACGCAAGAGTATAGAAATTTCTAATAGTTTTAGCCACAGACCTCTACTGTCATGCTAAACTAAAGCATGAGCAGCTGTCACACCGAGCGGAGCTAAATGTTTATACACTTGTACAATAAATTCTCAAGTTAAATACATATAGGTACCTCAAAGCAAGTAAACTGAGTCAATATGAGAGTTTCTCGTATAAATGTCCATAATTATACAGTCATCCCAAAATATAAATAAATGAATACATTGATCAAACTAAAATCTCCAATAATTGTAGCGGAAGATATGGTAACATCCATACCCAAGTTCGGTACTATCAAATTCACGTCACAAGTATAAAATCAAGAAATTTTTCTTTAGTCCAAGACTAATCCTGTGGGAAAGTAAGTGAGAGATAAGTATCTATGGGAGGATACTTAGCAAGTGGGGGGATTGATATCGTGCTATCAATATCGTGTGTGAACTTGGAGTGTCAAAACATATAACATAATATCAAGTGTGCGAAAATAATATGTTGTTTCAGAGTAAAACATATCTCAAGACACATATTAGAAATAACATATGCATCCATCCATGTATCGATTCACATATGTAGAACCGACCGAACAAACAACCCCAGCAATGGTCTTCCTGGACCAAGGACAGACGTATTGGGGGTTTTCACTATGCAAATATCAAATAATAACTCTCTACTCCAATGTTGACCACAGACTACTCCAACTAATCTGTAAATAATAATAATAATATATATATATATAGTCGGCCGTGTATCCGTCCAGTATTAGACAGAGGTAAACTCACGTTCTCCCCGATGAGGGTCAACCTGGGACACCCATACACATGACGATCTGGCGAATACCTCTGGTCGAAACGTATTCGGGCACAAGGGGAGCCTCTATCAAATGTCCTTCATAGTTACGGAATACTATAGGAAGCATATCACCATATCACAAAGTTGGCCGGGCACGTAGCCCCATGCATCCCATCATCATGTCGACCGGGCATATAGCCCCATGCATCGTAACGTAACGTCGGCCGGACATATAGTCCAAATAGTACATGTAAATCTATTTAAAACTACGTGCCAATACAGTAGAAGCATTAAAACATGTCAATATATTAAAAAAAATGGCACAGTATCCGGTTATTAAATTCATGGGTGCAAATCAATAAAATCAACAATTGGGACACTCCAATGGTCACAAAAATATATCTATCAAAATCAAAAAAATTTAGTTTTCACACGTATACAAATTATGCCGTTTGAAAATCGGTAAAATATGATTTGTCAATCAAAATTCCACTCACTTTTCTAGAGAGGGTGGTCACTCCCTATTTTCAAAATAAATCCAATCTAACTTCTCGAGTCTCCAAAAAGATCAACCTAATCAGATTATCACAATTTAATATCAAATTTTCAAGTATTATAGGGTTTATCCATTTTCTCTAAATTTGTATAAACCTTAACTCTTCAATTTATGAATACACTCTAATATCCAGTTGCATTTTATTTATAAACAATTAACGTATTTTTAAACCAAGTCAAATTTAACCCTAAAACCATTCAAGATCAGAAATAAGTTTTAAAATAAATAATTTACCTATAATATGAAAAATTTTTGAAAAATCATACACTTTTCGATTCTCATCCAAATGTTTTAAGCCATATGTCATTTTTAAGGTATAAGAGTCTATTTTCATAATACGGAGATCGTATTTAAATTGTTTATGAGCAGAATAATTTATAATGAGAAAAGCTGCATTAACCCTTGAAGTCAAATCCCAATTTTCGACTATTTTCATGCATAGGTCAATTTAAACTCTGAGAGAAACTATTTTAATCAACTAAATTTGATTCTATCATGCTGATTAGTCCCATTTCATATAAATTCCTACAGTTAACCTAATAAACCGCATATAATATCCGAAAATACATTCATTTCAAATTTAGTTTACATTTTAGCATATACAAGATTTCTTATCCTAAATTTACCCTAAATTCAATAACCAAATCGAATGGATTCGAAATCCCTCACCTAGGGTTTTCTCGGAGCGCAGACTTTTGTCCGAATGTCTCCTATATCACTCCAAAATTTGAAACGCTCCCTATCAAAACAAAATTTATTAGTTAGGTTATAAACACTTAAATTAGAATCAAAACCCTAAATCAATTACTTACATGGAGGTTCATGGGCTGTTACGGGCTTACGGGCCGTTACGGGCTCACGGGCCGTTACGGGCTCACGGGCCGTCATGGGCCATCGCGGGCTACAGCGGGTTCGCGGGTTTTCGGGTCAGCAGGGTGGATGGCCTGCTGGCCGCAGTGGGCTTCGTGGGCCGCAGTGGGCTCTCGGGTTGTACCGGGCTCGCGTGCAAGCGCGCTCGTGCCCAAGTGTGCTCGCGGGCAGGCCTGCCCCGCGGGTTGGCTTGCGCTCACGGATTGAGGCGTTAGCTCGCAGACTGGCTCCCGCTCACGGACTGGCTCGCGCTCGCGGACTGAGGCGTGCTATGTTCGCGCGGGGAGGATCGCGCAGGGGCGCGATCGTGCTCGCGTTGGGTGGATCGCACAGGGCGAACTCGGCTCGCGTTGGGGAGATCGCGTGGTGGCGGAAGGAGTTGCAGTCGCGCTCGTAGGAGGAAGGAGCAGCGGCGGTGAAGTGAGCGGCAGCGATGGGTGGTGGGTTCAGGCAAAGCTGAAGAGAGAGAGAGAGAGAGAGAGAGAGAGAGGAGATTAGGGCTAAAAGCCCTAATCCCATTTGGGGGAGGTGCTGCGTTTTGGGTCAAAACGCAGCGCTTCCCCCTTTTTTTTTTACATTTATTTATATATGTATGTATATAATTTCACACCCATATTTCGTTAGAATGCGAATTTCATAAAAATTGCGAACACAGAAACTTTTACCCAAAAATTTAAATTAAATACTCAAAAATCAAAAATCAATATAAATAAATTTTTCTTTATATATATATATTTCAAAATTAGTACACTTGTATGGATACCGAAATGTTGGTGTTACCATTCACATATCATATTTCATGCATAGTATTTGTCTTATGTAATGCACATACTATACATATTTCTTCTCCCAAATTCTCCTAAGATTACTTGCTTAATTGGTAGTTGGCTAACCCAAATCTCAGCATTTTAGGCTTTTTGGGGAGCTAGAGAGGAGTTAGAAGAGGTGGATAGAGAGGCATTGGAAGTGGGATACTAGATCTCTTTGCTTTTGTTTTTTATCGACCCTTTTGTACTTTTTGATATGATGTGGATGTCATGTACTTCTCTTCCTTTCGATATTTCTTTCTATTATGAATGTGTGTAATATAGAACGCGTGTAATAATAATGACCTTAACTTATGGAGAACGTATGTAATAACATTGGATTAGTTTTTATTTACTATTTTAACTTATAGTCCAATTTAATATGATTTGTTGTAATTAAAGAAAGCTTTCTAATTTCTTTATTTCCTTGTGTTAATGCTTAACTCTGATGTTGGTATCAAGGTGATGGGATATAGTCCTTATGTTTGCCGTTCGAAACTATCATCGAAATATTACAAGTTTTAAACTATTTTTATTTGTCATGTGTGGCTGGATTTAGTGTATTTATAATGAAAATTCAACTCGACTTTCTAAAAATTTAATAAAATTAAAAGTTGTAAAATTTTCTGCATTTATCCTCCTCCCATGTTATCGTTCACTTGAAAGACAATTCAAAGATTGTTATCTTGTGTGCCGGTTGTTTTTTAATAATTTAAGCTTTGCTTCTGCATGTATTTTAGCTCTTTAACTAAGAGATGCAACACTTGAATAGCGGTTAATCACACTAAACTCTGATGGACACAAGAGAAAAGGTTAAACAAGTTTCTAAAATATGGAAGAGATCGAAGATCATACAAAGAAAATATCCAAATCAAGAAAATAAAAAAGTAGTGTACCTAGTCTGATTCTTGAGCAAAGACGACGGATCTTTGATTGAACCTCTAAACTTGAACATAGCAGTAACCATCAAAATTCACCACTATACTACAAATCTCTTTATCTTTTGAAATATTTACCACTATACCCCTTCCCGAACCCCGAGATATGGATTCAAATCTCGTTATAATAAAAAAAAATGATTTGATTTGAAATTAATATAAATCAAGGTGTATAGGTAACTCCGTAGTAAATTCTCTTTTCTTCTTCTTCTCGTAATTATTCTCAATATGATTTTCAATAAAAATTATATCAATACTTCTAAATATATTTATGTGCTTTAGATCCTATAATTTGTACTCAAATTTGTTATGCTTATAATCTAAGAAGATACTCTCTTTCATCCTATCATCATGTTCAAATATCTCTATCTTTTGATGAAGTGCACTTTTGTCATAATTATCTCACTTTTAAAAGATTTTAATAGCCTGACTTTACATACAAACCATCCTTTTTGCAAAACGATTATATTGTGGCGTTTTTGGAGTGGTTTTCTCAATTGTGGGGTTGTCTTGTAATAGGCCTCAAATGACTTTCTATATCTGTTACAGATTCTAGTTTGTTTCAAATGTTGTCCACTCAAGACCTGTCTAAATATCTTGATTATTTGGTCATATTCCATTTATTAATGGGTATCTCCTTCGCATTTATCTACATTATTCTTTTATTATATAAAAAATCTAATTCCCAATTTGATTTTCAAATGCATCCTAAAAATATTGTCTAATCAAAATGCTATCAAATTAATTATTCATATACAAATATTGTTATACTAGCTCCTCCTCCCAAGTTCTAATCGATTATTTTTACAGACAATGCTTGCCATTTTGCTGAGTTGCACCAAATGTGTGAGACTTGGTTTCAACAGACTTTTTTTCTGATGCCATTGGGATCCAATGGCCTAACCTTTTGGTTATCCTTTTTACAGGACTATTATACCAATTATTTTAAATAAAAGACATTTCATAAATTTAAATATTTAAATAATTTATAAAAATATTTATTGAGATAAATAATTATATTTTTGTATAAATTTTTATTTATAAAGTAATAATATAAAATCAGATTTGCGTAAATAGTAAATATTTTGTTTTGTTTTATATTTATTAAGGGGTATTTTATAATATAAAAATAATCTGAATAAAAAATTAATAATTAAAGGGCATTCAAAAAAGGAAAAGAAAACTTGTCATTAATAATTAAAAATATTTGGAAATTTCAGTAAATAAATTATTTAGTTACAAAAATTAGGAGGGGAGTGAGGGAGTTGGGAACCAAGGAAGTTTCGGTTTTATGTCTCTGTCTTATTTGCATTCAGACATTGACTGCTCCTTCTAACGTCATCTTTCTTTATTTTTTATCTTTCCCTCTCAAGACTCCTCTCTCTCTCTCTCTCTCTCTATGGTCAGCGCTTGAGGTCTTCTGGTCAGGCCGTCTGAGGATGAACATTTCAAAGTTAAACTTGTATACATTAGCTGAAGCGTCTCTCTCTCTCAATGGGCGTGAGATTTTATGAGGACGATCAAGGTTTGTGAAGTGACGCATTTGGGCATTTTGTGGGGATTAAATTTGATTAAAGGCCGGCCAGGTTTGATCCCTCTCTCTCTCTCTCTCATTCTGATTCTCAATTTTCTTTCGCTTTGGGGGTTTCTTAAGTGAAATTCTTAAGCTGCCTCAGCTGTCCTAGTTTTTAATGCAATTGTTCAATTTCTTGTTGTTTTTCTGTTTTTGGCATTTTGGGGTCTTCTGGTTTTCTTTTCTTTTTCCCGGGGGGGGGGGGCTATGGAACGATTCATCAATTTCAAATTAGAGAGAAGATGACTAGGAAAGGATAAGTATGTAGAAAGCAATGCTGCTGCTCTGACTTTGATAATCAAATTACCCATGGTATTTTTCCTCTTTGATTTCTATTTATGCCGTTCAAATTCTGATGGGTCTATCTGGAAATTTGATGAAATTTAGTTGGAAGTTTACAGGCTACATTGGACGGAGTCCATCAACGGTCTATTTAAATATTTGTTTTCCTCTTCCTCCTTGGGTCCAGAGTGATTAAGCCTTTCAGTGGGGTGACTTTCCCCTTATTATAAGCTGTTCTTTGGCCCAAAAAAAAAAAAAAGAAAAAAAAGAAAAAGAACAGAGAAAAAACAAAACATAAGCTGTTGGGACCCATATCTGGATATGCAGTACTGGGGGCTTCAAGGACATTTTCTTGTTGTCATCCCAAAGTTTCTAGACAAGTTCGGGTGTTGGCATAAATATATTAAAAGTCAAGGTGCAAGAATTGGTTAAGGAGTTGGTGTTATTGGTGCAAGGGGGGTAGAATGAGCAACATCTTGGGGATGGGGCCAGGGTCTAGACAACTTAAGGGCGCCTAGGGTCTTTAACAACACTGCTCTCGTGATAGCAAGATCTTTAGTTAAATAGATCCTCAAGGTAATCAAGAAAGAATGTAGAGGCTACGAATGATATCGCTAGGACTATCAGTTGACAGGATTGATTGGCTACTCATATTATTCAATTGCATATTGATTGCAATAAGCCGGAAATGTGATGTGCTTCTTAAAATCGAAAAATATGTGTCGGGAATGATATTATTAAGCACCATAACATTATTGCAATTCTTTTTGATATTTTGTTGTGTTTGTAAAACCTTTTTTTTTATTTGTTTTCCAGGTGTTGTGCATGAGAAATGGATACTGGTGAAAAAGATGAAATACCAATGCTATCAGATATCCAACTGCAGGCATCAGATGATTATGTGGATTCTCGGTTCCGAAGACTTACGTCCAGGAATAGGAGTGCCTCTATTTCCATTCCTATGAACTCGGTGGAGTCATATGTGAGTGAACAAAGTCTTGTAGCTTATACTGGTCCTCTGCGGGGTGAAAGACGTACACCATTGACACAGATGAGTGGGCCTTTAATCAGCCACAGAATTGAGAACCATTTTAATTCTGTGCAAGGTCCTCTGGGGCATAATACACCAAGAGCTATGGAAGAGAAGTATCCATCCTTTAAGGGAATGGATGAATATAATTGGCAAAGGGACAACAATTCTGGCAAAAACGAACATCTACTAAGATCTGGTCAATTGGGAATGTGCAATGATCCATACTGCACAGTGTGTCCCACATATTATAGCTATAAAGCAGCACCGAAGAACTCAAAAGATTCAAGCATATTTGATTCCAAGGTTTTTCCTTCGTTAACTTAATACGCTAGCTATTGCCTATTTGCATTTTTTGCTTTATCAATTGGTCGCAATTTTTCTCTGTGAATCTGGATATATAAATCTATAAACAAATAAATTTATATCTTAAAATGTGTTTCTTACATGTGAGCCATAATTTGAGCAATTTATGATGACTATCAAAACATATGGCCTTATATTCTGCTTGCTTATCATTGTGTGCAACCTTTCTCTCACTCTTGATGGCTATATATCAATATATTCGCGGAATATGCTAGCTTCTGTCTAGGAAAATATTTATGTCAGATAGAAACCTCACAGATATGTTACTGCTTTTTGTCTGATCATTGCCATGGTATAGATAGCTTAATGTTATGGTGTTTGGTCAAAGACATTGGATGTGTGACATTACATTTAGTTCCCCAGAGAACACAATTGGAAATGCTTACCTGATCAGTCAACTGCCTTAAAAAACTGATGCGCTAGTGAATTACCACCCAAACTTAAGTACTGTGGAAACTAGGAAACAGAAATTAAGGTCTAGAGGCTGCGTTTGTCAAATAATTGATTGAAGCAACATGAGCTGTTCATATTATAACCATATGGATATCAGTATTTTTATATTACTCTGTATTCAAACAATAGTGGATATACTTCAGAGAGTGAGATTAGTCGGGGCAGGTAATTTTCTCCCACATGTAGTAATGACACCTTTTTGTTTGTTTGTTTGTTTGTTTGTTTGTTTGTTTGTCTGGAATAGTATAGACATTGATCCGACTTGGTATAAGAATTTCAAATATTTTTTTGTTGTCTTAGGATTTACAAGTCAAGAATAAAACTGCTGGTTGGTTCTTTCTGGGTTCTCTTTAGTGTGTAGTTCAAGGTATCCCTTTACTTGTTATTTATGTTAGATGGTTAGGATGGTCCTTTCTTCTCTCTTGGAGGCTGTTTAATGTTGTGCTTGTTTAAGATGCTCTTGGTATAGCTACTAAAAGTAGAAAACTGACTAGGGAGGTTTTAGTCTGGAATGGTTTTGTCAAGTAGATCATTTAATTAGTAGAGAGGTGAAATATAAACTTCTAAACTTATGTAGGCCCGGTATTTAAAAATTTGTTCGTGGACATTCCCTGGTTGGGGAAATTGCCTTCTTGGTTTCATCCAGAGGTGGTTTCCCAAACATAAACTGTGAAAGCCAGTGTTGTCGAGGAGCTTCACATGTAACAAAATGTATAGACGAATGATAGGGCGTAAAATGCAAAATTTATGCAATTCTCTTGAGAGACACTTCTAGAAATGAGTGTCCATATTAGAGACATCTTTTGGGCATGACATTATATGGCATATTGTAAATTTCAATAGTTTAAAATTTTATATAACTTCATGATGTTGCTGTGCTGTGCTTGTGTTGTGTCATATGTTAAATTGAGAAATCAACTTTGTGCTTCTTTCGTGGGAAGGGGATATTCTTTCTTAGATGAATGGAAGGTTGTTTATTACTATCTATTTGGATTCAGTTTAAAGTTCTTTTGTATTAAATAGACAGAAATACTGGATGTTAGAGTAATATGATCAAAGTTTCTTCTTGCATTTCTTTTGAATTTACAAGACTTCTAAATCTATTTATTTTTGTAATTCACTTTAAACAATTGCTTGATGCTAACACCTTGCCTTTGGTTTATCTTACCTAGAAAAGTACAATACCTATTAATGCCAAGGCTGCAGGTTGGGCCATTGTCTTTATCAGACTTAATGCAACTGACTTATATATTTCTGAAGTAGCAAATCTCACACGTTTACATTACGTTGTTACTTGGCCAAATTGGAACGTGCTGTTTAGAATTTTTGGTGATTAGTGAATTGTGCTCCTAGATGATAAGGAGAACTTATTTATCATTTTAGATATGTTGCTGAGGCTGGCATAAGGTTGAACAGATACTTTTATGTCCTTGGGCCAAAAATATACAGTTCAAGCCAAAAATATACACTTTAAACATTTGCTTGATGCTAACACCTTGCCTTTGGTTTATCTTACCTATTACCTAGAAAAGTACAGTACCTTGTAATGCCAAGGCTGCAGGTTGGGCCGTTGTCTTTATCAGACTTAATGCAACTGACTTATATATTTCTGAAATAGCAAATCTCACACGTTTACATTCCGTTGTTACTTGGCCAAATTGGAACATGCTGTTTAGAATTTTTGGTGATTAGTGAATTGTGCTCCTAGATGATAAGGAGAACTTATTTATGATTTTAGATATGTTGCTGAGGTTGGCATAAGGTTGAACAGATACTTTTATGTCCTTGGGCCAAAAATATACAGTTCAAGCAAAAACTAAGCCCATATTTTCTCCTTTCTCCTTTTTTTGTTTTTCCTTACTATGCCTGCACAACACTTAAAATTCTATTTATTGCTTCTTTGAGTCTCCTACTTATTTTATTATTTATTTATTTTTAATTTTTTCCTCTGCATTGCACTTGCCTTGAGCTCACATTTTTCTTTCTTTTTCTTTTTTATGTTTTGTAGTTCCATCATGCTCTTTATGGAGATGCCAAAGGCTGTGCCAGGAGACTTTTTTCTTTTCTGCTACCATGTATTCCTGGTGTCATGAACCCTCATGCTAGAATTGTTCAACAATGGAACAAATTTTTTGTCATTTCTTGCTTGGTGGCGATATTTCTGGATCCAATTTTTTTCTTTGTGCTGTCTGTGCAACAGGTAAGCCCTTTTTGTTTGATAATGATTATTAACTCTATCATAAATCCTATTTCTCTTGATTTCATCTCCAATTACTTAAAAAAGTTGTACCTGCCTTTTTAACTCAAAGTAACTTTTTGATCATATGCTGCAATTAATGTTCTTAATGTTCTTTAGATTTTCTTTTTCTCCCGGGGGGGGGGGGAATCTGTATTCTTTTATTTTGTCAAAAACATTCTGGATATGCCATATCAAGTTGTCTGTTTCCCATATGCGTATTACAAAATTGAGCAGTAGGAATCAGATAATGATTTGAGTTCTGTAGACGGCTCATAGGCCAATGTGCTATACCGAAACATTGATATTGTTGTTTATAAAAGGCTTAAATCCCTTTCTGGCACCTAAACTATAGCATAAAACCACCTATTATGTATGTATATGTGTGCATATATATAGAGAGGGATAGAAAGCAAAATAAATTGAATTAAAGGGGAAGAAGAATGTACAAAACTCCAAGGATATGATGTCTTTAGAGGAAGAAAACAAGATCAACACAGAACACTAATGAATGATACCTCTCCATTCTCTTTTCAACTCTTCTAAATTATAATCTTTATAAACAATTTTTCTCATTGAAGACACAACTCAATGAACTGATATCTGGTGTTCCGCTCTCTCCAAATGCACAAGGAATAGCTGCCAATACGCATTATGCCATAAATAATTGAATTCCATGGGGAAATCTTCAAAGCCACCTACTAGCTAGGGAGATATTTTTTTGGAAACCACATTACGGAGAACCAAGCTATCCTTAGCCTTAGACACATGATCCCAACTAACTAAATGATCCCTTCTATGCAACCCACTCCTTGATTAATGAAAATCTCTCATAAGCTTTTCAATTCTATCTGCTATTGCTACCCCAACAGGAACTCTAAAAAGGGAGAGGAAATAAAGAGGAGTATTTGATAAAGAACCAATGAGAAGGGTAATGCACCCTCCTAAAGTGAGAAAATCTCCCACACCTGTCTAATCTCCTTTTAATTCTACCTACAACAGGATCCCAAAAGTGAACACTTCTAGGATGAAGGAACCCTTAGGTAAGAAATATGCCACTTTCTCTATGCATAATTAGCAATGCCACCAACTGATCAGGAGTGTCACCAAAGACGTTAATATCAAGAAGCTCAAACTTGGCCACATTAATTTTAAGCCCAGAGATTCTCTCAAAAATGTTGAGCAAGGAAATTATATCTCAAAAATTTTCTCTCTAAGAAAAATGATGATAACATCCACGAAGGGAAATAGAACTCTCATTATCCCCTACTCTGAAGCCAAAAAACGCATTGGCAGTAACTCCTCTCTATCACTCTACTCAACTGGTCCACACCCCTAGAGTGAAAAGGAAAGGAGAAAGAGGATCTCCGGTTTCAACCCTTGGGAAGCAGAGAACCACTTCTTAGGCCAATAATAACGAAAATAGAGGTTGAACTCAAGCAACCTCTTATCCATCTCCTCCGAAGTGTCCAAAGCTCTTATTTGTCATAAGGTTATTCTAGGACCTCCAGCTAACCGTATCATAATCATTCTCAAAATCAAGCTTCAAAATAACACCCCTATCATAAAAAAAAACCACTTTTTGCTCCTAACCTTTAGAAGCGTTCTTAAAATCCCATCCTTTGCTATGAGTTGCACTTTTGGAAACTCCATTACTTTAGGCCTGTCAAACGCTGAATGCTTATGTGGTTTTTTTTACCATAGAAAAATTGCTGCTGTGGAATTGCCACATCAACAGAATAAAATATAGAACTGTTGTTTGGTAACTTTTAATTTTAAGGATAATTAAAAAAGAATTTCTGGTGATGAAAAAAATTCTTTTTTTTTTAAGAAATAAAAAACAGATCTAGGTTAAAACTATTTCTTGGTTAAATATATATTAAGATTAGAAATATTTCCTTGGAGTTTGAAATTTCAAACCTTAGAGAAAAAGTTATTTCTTTCTTCCATAATTAAGAACTAATTATTTCATGATGTAATTAAAAATGTCAAACCCTCTAATAGGAAATAACTATTTTGGAAAACACCGCACGTCCTTAAATTTGAGGTCTAATATTAGAATCTTTCTAAATGATTCTTTTGGTCACAAAATGGCTTTAAATTTTCAATTGGTAGCACATCTATCCTTGTTTAAACTCTAGTTTTTAATGACATGGCACCAATGAAGATTAGTTGGTAGTTTTGGTGATTGAGGTGGACTGAACAACGATAACAAACTGAGCTCTAATTCCAAAATTTGAAGTTAGCTGTTTGAGACCAATATAGGAAAAGGAGAGAAAAAAATAGTGCATTAATTCAATTGGTATGGATTATCCTATGTAACTTATTCCTATTTAAAGTTATATTTTCAACAAAATTTTTGATTCATATCTTTATTGATAACTTGTATTCATATTTTCAACGTCCTACGTTGACGTTTTACTAAATTTTCTATATTTAAGATCTCGCTTTTCCAAACTAGTGCGCCTTTAGGTTTTTGTTGCACATGTCTAAACTACTTTACGTGATATTCTCTAATTTTATCTACAATTAAACTTACTTCAAACTTAATGCATATCTCTTTATTTTTTTAATTTTATCGTTTTTAGTTTTATCATGCATTCATCTGAACATTTTCATTTTAGTTAGTGTCATTTTATATTCTTATTGTTGTTTAATGGTTCAAAATTCGGTATTATATAATAATGCATATTTTACTGTGACTTTATAAAATCTCTCCTTTAACTACAATGGTATCGTGCAATCGTAAAGAATTTGGGATATATTTCTCCATTTCATCAATCCCGCTTGAATCTTATGATTTACATCATCATCTATGTTGCCATCGTTTTAAATGATTGACTTAAGATATCTAAAATATTCACTCTTTGGTATATCGTGTTTCCTTAATTTGATTGTTTTTCTATCATTCTGATGAGTGCCACCAAACGTTTGTTTTATTTACTCATTTTTTGACCGATTCAATCCTCCATAACTCCAATTTAGCATTAATACTCTCTTTAATTTCATTGACTAGCACTATATTATCTGCAAAAAAACATACACCATTATATTTTTTCTTAAATATTTTTTGTTATTTCATCTATCACTATTACAAAAAGGACGGGGTTTAATGCTGAATTTTGGTGAAACCTAATGTTAATTTGAAAAATCTCACTTCAACCCCTGCAGGTTCTTACATCGGTAATAGTTTCCTTATACTTGTCCTTGATGAGATCAGTGTATTTTAAGGAGATTCCTTTCTTTATCAACGTCCATCACAATATGTTTCTAGAAACCCTATCATATACTTTTTCTAGATCAATGAATATTATATGCAAGTCTCTCTTTTATGTTCTAAATTTTTCTATCAAATGTGTAATCAAGTGAATGGTTTCTGATACACTTATTTCCAATTTCAATCTATACATTTTCACTCTCTCCTATAATTTCATAGTATGACTAATAATTTAATTCCTCTATAATTGGAATAATATTGTATGTCATCTTTATTCTTATATAATTGTACAACTATGCCATCTCTCCATGCTTGGGACATTTTCTTGATTTGCTAAATTTTGTTAAAAAGATCCGTCAATATTTCTATCCTTACTTCACCCAAGCACTTCCTTACCTCAATAGGGATGTCATAGGGTCCTATGACCTTATTATTTTTCATTTTCTTTAATGTCTCCCTTATTTCATGAGTATGATTCTTGCATTTAATATCCCTGTTGATTTTCTATATAGGTATTGTGATATCATCGATATTTCTTATACCTTCAACATTAAAGAGTTTGTCAAAATAGTTTCTCCAACGTTTTGTTATATCCTCATTCCTTACAAGCACACTATTGGTTTCACTAATGATACACCTGACATCATTTAACTTTTTCCATTCCTATTCTTTAGTTTGACAATTCTGTAAAATTCTTTTTCTCCATCCTTAGTTCTTAGTTTTTTATATAATTCATTATATACGTTGCTCTCTGATTCATAAATAATTTTTTTCACCTCCTTTTTTTTGCAATCTTATATTTCTTAAACGTATCGCTATCTTTCTTACTTTTAATATTCCTATAACACTCTTTCTTGATTCGTATAGCAGTTTGGATTTTCTCATTTCACCACCATGATTTTCTGCCTATTGGCGAGGCACCCAACCTCTGGATATGTCAAGAACCTCCTTATCGGATTTTTTAATATTACTAGACATTTCTAGTCATATGATTTCTGAATTATCATTAGTAGTCTAGGTAGCTTCTTGAATTAACTTGTCTTTAAAGGTTGCCATTTTTTTTTTCTTCTCTCCCTCCGGATTCTATTACTTAATTCTTTGCTCCATAAATTGTCAATTCTTCAATTGCCTTTTAGGTACACGCACATCAAAACTAAAAGCCTATGTTGAGTTGTTACAATCTTATCTGGTACAATCCTGCAATCCCCATAGGTTATTCTATCGCTGTTCCTGGTGAGGAAGGAATTTATTTGGTTGACATTCGACCCACTCTTATACATGACTATATGTAACTTTCTTTTCTTGGAAAAAGTGTATACAAGTATCAAATCAAATACTATTGCAAACTCTAAACTAGTACCCCCACCTTCCTACTGCCAAAACCAAAGTTTCCATGTACTGCTTTAGATCCTGCATTATTTTCACTTACATACCCATTTAAATCTCCTCTGATAAATAACTTTTCTTTGTTAGGTGTGGATTATATAAATTCATCTATGTTTTCTTAGAACTGCTATCTACTAATTGCATCTATATCTATTTAAGGTGTGTAAAGATACTGATTATATTAATTATATCTTTATCCACTAACTAACTTGACAAGCAAGATTCTACCTTCTTTCCTTGTGATCTCCACTACATCTTCTGTAAATCTTTTTGGATAATTATTTCTACTCTGTTTTTAGTTTTATTCTTACCTGTATATCAAAGGTTATGGCCATAAGGTTTTATTTCTATGGTCTTCTCCCCCATCCACTTAGTTTTGTGAATACACATAATATTAATCCTCCCTCTGGTCCTCGATTTTCCTCTCTCTCCTAACTTACTGATTAGAGATCCTATGTTTCAAGTGATTAGACGAATTCTATCATTGTGGACTACCTTTTTTACCTACATCCGTCCATATAAATGCGGGAACCCTTGCCTACTTGTCACCATATCCATGTGACGATGTAGCACATCGCTTCCAAGCGACATCCTAACAGTGCTTGCCTATTTTTTACTACTCCCGGAATCTGATGCAGCGCATTGCTGAAAAGGGAACGTCCTAACAAATTTTCTATTTTGGTCTCTCATGGTGTTAACAAAATTTTTACACTGACTTTGTACCTACTGCAACCTTCCTCCTCTGTCCGGGTTTGGGATGTGTTAAAAAGATGTTTACGTTTTGAGATCAAACATAGATAGAGTTTGAGGTGGACTAAAATGTTCAAATAATCTCAACTTGAATGAAAAATAAATGAATGCAGAAAGAATGAACCCATTCAAAACATTGACAATTTATTACTGCTAACATTTGTCATCTTTGTAAACAACCCAAACTGTACCATTTCTTGCTTTGCTGCCACCACTTGCATCCCTTGTTACAAGTAGATAGGAAATAGAGGGGGTGTAAGCTACTACTAGTCCTGCCAAAGCAAAGGCTTAAAAAATTTCCCTGAGTGGATGCGTGAGACACCATGATTTTGAATATCTTACTGTTGCTGATGTAGCTTCTTTAAGATCCGAGTGAGATATATGGTTTGACGCTCAGGATAGAGTGCCAATTAGCCCTAGAAACTTTCCTTACCAATCAAAGATGAGACTGGGTTCGACTGTAATATCTGGCAATACTTTAGCCATATTTATTATATGCTACTCAGAGGTTAATGATCATAATAATTTTGACCAGGGAAAAACCAAGACAATGGTTTTCACTCAACCCACATTTTGACTAATTGAGTCCATGCCATACACTGTTAGCTTTGTCATATATATATTTTAAAGATTAACCAATTCCTTGAATTTCTCAAATCCTCTCCCAAAAACACGGGTTCCTCTGTTTTTGAGAGTACAATTCTTTGTACTTTTCATTGAATCTCGCTTTTTATGGATATAAGGATGTCAATTTCCTGAGATTGGGATATGGTTTGAATCCATGTTAAATTCATAGTTTATTGAGATTTGTATTTGAAATTCGATATTTTCGGTTCCTATGATATCGCCGTACCAAAATACCATGAGTGCCACCTTCAATTTGAGATCATTGTTGTTGTTGTTGTTGGGATTTTTTTGGGTCAAATTTTTCTCTTTGGTTTCTATGAAATCCTGATGACTAAAGCCAAGTGACGAGTTCACAAGGACTTAAAGGATTGACCCACTACATCTATGGCAAAGGAAATATCCAGTTTGGTGACTGTCACATGATTTAACTTACCAACCAATCCCCGATAACATCAAGGATTAGCGAATTTGTCCCTTGTTTCAGTAAGAATCTGCTTTTGGGGTCCATTCAAGAGTCTAGATGGTTGTGCCACATGCATCCCATTTTAGGTAGCAAATCAAGTATGTATTTCCTTTGAGATGTAGGGATCCATTCTTTTGGTGTGGCCACCTCAAGACCCAAAAGTTGTTTCATTTCTCCCAACTGCTTGATCCCTGTTGTTTCATAATATCATTATACATGATCCATAGCATTCTTCGCGCATCTATCTGCAGAGGAAACATAGTGATCCACCCTGCATCCTGTTAGACTAAAATCAATTGCTAGTTCACTAAATCTCCTGGACCATTCATGCAGAATAAGTCACGAATCAAGTCAATAAGCCAAAGGGAAGACTCGAGAGTTGAATTAATAAGTTGAAGAGGTAAAAAAGTTGTCCGAGACTGCAGTAGGCATGGCCAAAGCCAATGCACCTGCTTCCATGGAACATAGATGCATTCCCAGGATTGGGTGCACATATGCTTCTGCATGAATAGGTCACAGCTGTGACCATGCCCTCATCTGTGCTCCACTATCCAGCCCTCTACAGCGCACCTGCGATGCTCCGTTGCAGCTGCAATTGCCAATTAGATTATATTGTTTACTTTATTATTTTAGGGCTATTATTCCTACTTTTAGGTGTGTTGTATTAGGGTTATGTTTATTTAATTCCCTTATTTTAGAAGATTGTTTGGAAATATATAAGCTCTTGTAGACATGACCACGGTTCCTGAACCTTTGGAAAAAGCAATGTAAATCTCTACATAATTTACCAATGGACGAGGGACAGATGTAGGAGATGAGGGTGGTGATGGAACAGAGACAGAGGTTGCTAGTGTCAAAGGCTGTGTTATATGATTTTTCTGACTAGAGTACACTTACATGCTTGGAAGCTGTCATGAAGGCTTTCCTACATGTGTGGAGGCAACATCTATGGAGTCACTTCTAGGCAACTCATGTTTATTCCAGGGGTTAGTAACTGTGTGGATCAGAACCATTTTGGGTAATGTGGCGTTTTCATCTGGAAAGATAATTGAGGCCCTCATTGGCGTATTTGATCTCTACTCATCAGGCTTTCCTCTTGCTCATTGGATCTTTTTTCTTCGGAATTACTCGAAGGAGGAAGAAGTTAGATTACCAGCATCTCCACTTTCCACTTAACTCAGCATATAAAAAAAAGAGATGACGAGGGCATCTTGTAGCAAAAAATGAAGTTATCATTGCATGTAATATCTGACAAAATAAAAGAGAATTTCTGAAAAATTGTTCTGCTTATTTCATTAAGAGAATTACAATATATAGATATCAAGAATAATCAAATCCCTTAGTCCTAGACCTATTACAAGAAAAATTACAGCATTAATTACAGTAAGAATATTTACAACAATAATGAAAATATTTAGAGAGCTAATCAAGGGATATACAACTATAACAAAATTAAATAAGAAAAGAAGAAAATATTGACATCCCCCCTCAAATTGATGTGGGTAAGTTGAGCAGCATCAATTTGCTACTGAGAAACTTGTGTCGTTGGCGTGTCAAAACTTTCGTAAAGACATCAGCGATTTGAAGATCAGTAGTAAGATGAGGAAGAGTGATAACACCTCGAGTGAAGGCCTCCCTACTGTAATGATAGTTCACCTCTATGTGCTTTGTGCGTTCATGATATACTGGATTCGCAGCTATTTGAATGACACTAGTATTATCACCATGAAGTGGAGTCGGATCAGTCGGAGGAAATCCAAGTTCGGAAAGAAGACCACGTAACCACACAATTTCATAACAAGCTGTAGACATGGCTCTATACTCAGCCTCCGTGGAAGATTTAGATACAAAATCCTGCTTCTTATACTTCCAAGAAATTAAGGCATTGCCAAGAAAGATGCACCACCCTGTTGTAGACTTCCTAGTATCCGGGCAGCCAGCCCAATTTGCATCACTATATGCAGTCAAATGAAGAGCAGATTTTGTAGGAAAAAACAACCCACGAGTAGGTGATCCAATTAAGTATCGAATAATGCGATGAACTGTAGCAGGATGAAGATGTCGAGATGATTGCATAAATTTGCTGACTATATGGACAGCATATGAGATATCGGGCCTTGTAATTGTTAGGTAAATAAGACTACCAACAAGTTGTCTATATAAAAAAGGATCAGGCAAAAGCTCACCTTCATCTTTTTGGTATTTCACATTCACCTCCATTGGCGTATCAACTGCAGTAGCATCCTTTAAACCAACTAATTCAATGAGATTTTGGATATATTTATGTTGATTTAAGGACAAAACATGATTTCGAGAGTGAACTTCCAGCCCCAAAAAATATGTGAGGTGCCCAAGATCTTTCATTTTAAATATACTATGCAACATATTTTGAAACTTTGTGATCAACTGATTGTCATCACCAGTGATGATAATATCATCAACATAGACTAAGAGAAAGACCATACCAGTTGCTGTCTTGTGAAAGAAGAGTGATGAATCATATTGACTTTGTGTGAAAGAGAAGGTGAGAAAAGTGCTGCGAAACTTCTCAAACCAGGCCCTAGGTGCCTGCTTCAACCCATACAAAGAGCGTCTTAGCTTGCAAATTTCATGAGAAGCCGTCATTGACATAGCGGGTGGAAGTTTCATGTAAATCTCTTCCTTAAGGTCCCCATTCAAGAAGGAATTTTTTACATCCATCTTATGCAAAGCCCAAGATTTAGAAGATGCAATAGCAAGAATGGTTCTCATCGTGATCATCTTAGCAACTGGTGCGAATGTTTCTTTATAGTCGAGGCCATATTCTTGTTAATTGCCAAGAGCAACCAATCGAGCTTTGTAGCTGTCCAAAGAGCTATCAGACTTGAGTTTCACAGTATAGACCCACTTACTACCAATGGGTTTAACATTTGGAGGACAAGAAACAATGTCCCAGGTATGGTTTTCCTCAAGTGCTTGGAGTTCTACTTCCATTGCTTGTTGCCAACGCTCATGTTCCATAGCCTGTTTATAACAAGTGGGAATGGAAATAGAAGACAAAGTAGTAGACATGGCCAAAGGGTTGGGAAACCCATACCTTTCAGGAGGTTTGTGAGGTCTAGAGCTTCTTCGAAGAGGAGGTGGATCATTGGAAATTGGTAGAACAGAATCAGATGCCGCTGGAAGATGTGGAGGGACCTCAGTGAGACCTGTAGGAGGATCAGATGTAGGAGTGTGTCGACGATAAACATAACCAGGTTTAAACCTTTGGATTGATGTTGGCGACTCAGGAAAATGTGGTAAAGCAGATAGAGAAGGGAATTCTGAAGTTTGTTGTGTGCTAAAGAAGGGCTGATTTAAAAAAAAATGACATTCCTAAAGACACGAGTTCGATGGGCA
This sequence comes from Dillenia suffruticosa, assembly GCA_033439265.1. Classification (NCBI taxonomy): domain Eukaryota; kingdom Viridiplantae; phylum Streptophyta; class Magnoliopsida; order Dilleniales; family Dilleniaceae; genus Dillenia; species Dillenia suffruticosa. The sequence goes on along the minus strand of JAVTVX010000009.1, from coordinate 18,793,377 downwards.
TGAGGATCATAGCGAACAAATCCTTTTTGGGTTCCAGCATTTCCTAAAAGGGCACACTTGACAGATTGGGTACTAAGTTTATTTCCTTCATGTGCAAGAAGGTGAACAAAACAAACACATCCAAAATTAAGAAAATTGGAATAATTTGGTGCATGCCCAAACAAACGAAAGTAGGAAGAATCATTGTTCAAGTTGGGAGATGGTAATCTATTGATCAAATAAACAGCAGTAGACAAAGCTTCACACTAAAAATAAGAAGGAACACAAGACTCAATTAGAAGAGTTCGAACAACATCGAGAAGATGACGATTCTTTCTTTCAGCCACACCGTTTGGTTGTGGAGTGAAAGGATAAGAACGTTGTGATATGATCCCATGACTTTGAAGTAAAAATTGAAATTCATTTGACATATATTCACCACCCGAATCAGATTGTAAGATTTTGATTTTGACAGAAAATTGTGTTCCAACTAAAGCAAGAAAGACTTTAAACACAGAGAAAACCTTACTTTTAGACCGAAGGAAATATACCCAAGTGAAGCGAGTGAAATCATTGATAAATGTAACAAAGTATTTGTAATGTTCATGAGAAATTACATGTGCAAAACCCCATACATCAGTATGTACAAGTTCAAAAGGCTTGGTGGTGCAGGTTTTATGCGATGGAAAAGGAAGCGTTTTGCTTTTACCAAGTTTGCAAGATGCACAGTCAACAATGTCATTATGAGAAGAAGTCGAATTTTTATTTCCAAGTAAACCAGATTTAAGCAAGAGTTGAAGAACATGAGGATTAGAATGTCCTAAACGTCTATGCCACACCTGATTTTCACATTGAACAGCATTACAAGCAACATAATTTGACATCGGAGAGGGAGATAAAAATAAAGGAAAAAGACGTCCCACTTTAGGTCCCTTTGCGATCATCTTCTCGGACACTTGATCCTGCACAAGACAATCAGAATTTGAGAATTGAACACTACAATTATTGTCAACTAATTGACCAACAGATATAAGATTAGTGGACAGGTTAGGAGACACAAAAATAGTATTTAAAAAGGCTGAAATATCACCGACAGCTGTGATAGGTAAGGAATTACCATCGGCAATATGAATTTGAAGATTGTCTTTGTATTTTTTAACATTATTTAATGGTAAGGCAGTGTTGGTCATGTGATTGGAAGCACCAGAATCAAAATACCAAAGCTTAGGATTAGAATTTTTGTTACCTGAGAGGCCTAAAGCAGAAAGGGCAGAAACGATAATTTGTTTGTCCGTTTCAGGAGTAATAGAAGACTGACCAGGACTAGGGGTATTTGAGGAACCAGTCGAGACATTGTAGGTAGTTTTAGATTTCTTTGGAGGCCGAATGGAACAATTTTTGATGATATGTCCCGTTTTCTTACGATAATTGCAAAATTTTTTAGCACAATTAGTGGCAATGTGCCCAAATCCTATGCAACTATAGCCCTGGACATTAGTCATATCTTTGCCTCCTTTAGATCTCCCTTGAGCAGCGTAGGCAATAGGAGTTAGAGCAGAATTTTGAGTTTTCTGCTCCAAGACAGCCTGTGTAATTAGCCGTTGTTCTTCCCTAAGAAGCTCTCCTACACAAATATCCAATAAAGGAACTGGTTCTTTATTCATCAGGTTAGATCTAATTGGTTCAAACTCCCCCTTAACTTCATTAAAAACTGGTCACGCTTGCTAGTCTCATGCACTCATTGGATAGCAATGAGTCCTTCGGGAGGTACACTTGCATACACAATATTAGTATACTCAGCCCAAAGATTACCAAAGGAAGAATAAAACTCTTGGATTGACAGACTCCCCTGAATTAGTTGACCCAACTTGAGTTCCAATTGAAACCTTCGTGCTGCATTGCTTTGATTGTAAATTTTCTTCAAGTAATCCCACATTTCTCTAGAAGTCTTAAGGCTTGAGATTGAGAAGTATGGAGGGTTCCACACTTCCAAGGATCCAAGACATAATCTGAGCATCCTTCACCTCCCATTTCACATATTTCTGTTTCTCCTTCCCATTGTTAGGTACAGGATCTGTCCCATCAATATGACCCCATAATTCCTTTCCCTTGACAAAGATCTGAAATTGGAACGCCTAAGCAGAATAGTTCTTGCCATTAAATCGAACAAGAAAGTGTTTAGATTGTTCCAAAAATATGATCCAACTAGAAACAAGAACTAAAAGACCAGATCCAAAAAAACAGAATAGAAGAACACAAAAAAAAAACAAAGGAACAAAGCACTAAGATCTTGGAGATAGACAAGGAACCAGATACAAGATGAAATAATCTCAGACTTTTGACTCTGATACCATGACAAAATAAAAGATAATTTTTGAAAATTTGTTCTGCTCATTTTATTAAGAGAATTACAATATATAGATATCAAGAATAATCAAATTTTTTAATTCTAGGGTCTAATATAGTAAGCATAATCAAATCCCTTAGTCCTAGACTATTACAAGAAAAATTACAGCATTAATTATAACAAAAATATTTACAATAATAATAAAAAATATTTAGAGAGCTAATAAAGGGATATACAACTATAACAAAACTAAATAAGGAAAGAAGAATATATTGACAATATCCTGGTCCTTAGTGTTCTACATGGAGAAAATTACTCCTAGCAGCTCAGTGTTGTCAAGATTTGAAACTAGACTTGATGATCGTACTTGTGTTCAATATAGACAAGTAATGGTGTCTCACCCATGTAATTCTGTGCTTTGGACCTTCATATAAGTCATGGAGGGCCCACCCATGAGGAGAGAGTGTTTATATAATACAAAAGCAATAAAATGAACTTTTGTAACTCAAATGTAACAAACTTATAAGTAAATTTTATTGGTTGTTTCACATAAAATTATAAGTAATTCAAATGCCAAACTTACGTGCATGAGTATCTTTTCTTTTGCCTTTTTTTAAGTTGTTCTAAACAAACAACCATAAAAGTTTCTTTTTATGATCTTACATTAAGATTTCAGCAATTTTCTGATTATCTAATAGTTACTAACTTTGATTTTATCTTCCCCCCTTATTTTATTATGTAATAATTTGGAGGCCACTCTATATAATTTGTGCACATACCATTAATGGAGACATATGGTTGTTGTCTTATGCTACACCAAATTCATCCTATTAGCAGGAGGACTATAACCTCTGGACATCCCTCTCTCTGCCATTGGATGCACAATTTTTGTTGTTGCATATAGATTTTTAGTCTTTTGTGTATTCTTCTGAGAAAGCTTTTCTATGTTTTTGATTTGTTTTTTGTACTCCATTAACTTAGAAGTGCATCTTATAAAAGCAACCCCTTTTGGAAGTTGTCTTACTTAATTTGTTCCTTCTTATTAACATTTTCTTTCCTCTTGCAAACAGAATAACAAGTGCATCGTCCTTGATTGGCCCACGACAACTACAGTAGTGGTTCTTAGAAGCATTACTGATTTCATTTACTTTTTGAACATGCTTCTTCAGGTGAGTACTTGCTCATTATTTATCTTATAAACATGATTCCATATATTAGGATCTCTTTTATTCCTATGCTATATCTTTTATCTGTTATTATCTTGAATTTCAGCAGAAACTCCTAGGCCTTGAGCTCTATATCTACCTTAACTCACATTATTTAGTTCTCTCTCAAACACCCCCCAGGGTTTTAGCTTTCAAAGTTGGACATGGTTCTTGTGTTCAATTTTGGAGGATTGGGTTGGGGATCTGTCCCTTTCTCTTTCTTTTCCTCGACTCTGTTAGATATCTTCACTTCATTATACCCCACAGATTTCTTTTTATCTGTCTCTTATAACTTTCATTGCTTTAAACATCTCAAGGATAGGGAAGTTACCATTGGGTTGAGTGGTAGTGGGGCTCCTTCCCTAACTTAGGTCAAGCATTTTAGGCCCTCATAAACCTCCTCCCTCAGTGTAGCAAAAAAAGGGAAAAACTTTGTGTCAAGGGTTTAAACTTTTTGTTAGAGTTGTGATGGCAGAATTTGGAACTTTGATACTTTTGATATCTTTTCATGGAAATCTTTTCTTCATCATATTTTTTGCCTTCCAAATAATCCCTCATTTCGGTTAACAAATTTATTTGGAAAGCAAAGGGTCTTTCCAAGTTAAAGCTTCAATTTGGTCCACAATGCTTTAGAATATTTATTGATTTTTTTAAAGACATTGCAAAGCCTTTTCTCCTGATATTCATATTATATGCTATAAGGATTATCAAGATGAATACATATTTTCTACAAAGACTTTTCTCCTGATATTCATGTTTTACGCTATAAAGATTATCAAGACAAATATATTTTTTCTTACATTGCTTTGTAGCACTTGTGATATGCAACCATCTCTTTGTCACCTATGAGTGATAGGTTTGGTTTGTCTAAAAGTTTGCTCGATTTTCTTTTGACAAAGTTTAGAGGATTTGGAGGAAAAATGCTTCTTTGTTCTGAGAAGAAGCCCTCAAACTCATTATGCCTTGTGTACTTGGACTGAGCAGAATGCTAGTAATGCAGCCACTAAGGAAAGGAATAAGGGAAACAAAGAATAAACCATAACAGCCACTAGGGAGTGGGAAAAAGAAGGGAACATACCTCTATGAAAATTCTTGTCAAAGAAGTTGAATACAAAATAATCTGCCGTCTCCCTCTCCAAACTCCTTATTTGTAAGAGCTAAAATTGATAATAACAAGGTGGCTATTCACTTAATGCTCTCATAACCCCACAAAGAAGCTACATCCCTCCTAGTAAAGAAATTAATACCTACTAATTCCCAAGAGTCACCAACATGAACTTGAGGGGAATTAATATTTACTTATTCCCAAGAGTCACCAACATGAACTTGGTCGGAATAGCATTACTGCACATTACATCCTCCTCCCCGGGTGACAGAAAACTAGTCCAGAATGAGTGTTTTTCGTCAAAGTATTGAGCTGATGTCCTCCACATGCCTCTGTGTGGTCTTCATCTCCATGAAATTATGTCAGGTATTCCAAGAATTCTTGATCTTTAACAATGTCCCCTCCAGTCTCTGAAATCCATCATATCTGATCTGGTTTCTTCTGGCAGCTACTTTACAAGAGCTGGTGATATAGCTTTTGCAAAGCTTTTTGGTTGTCCCTTAACTTAGTCATGCTGTCATTTTCTTTGGAGATGATTAGACTAGCAATAAAAACTTCACACATCTGACTTTCTGCAGTAGTGGTTTCTTGAGAGGATGGAACATCACTTTGTCCACTAAGGTCGGAAACACTGTAATCTCTCTCAGAAATAATTTCCGCAAGCTAGAGTTGGTCTCTTTTTCAGCAACCAATGTGTTGTTTTGTTCCTCTGCCAGTGCATCATTGGTGATTTGTTTTTCCACAAGTACAATGCCTTCTTGACTGCCTGAAGTCAAGATTTGATCATCTGCTATTTCACCAATGGTGATCTTCCCTTCAGTTATTTGACCAAGTCAAGATTTGATCATCTGCTATTTCTCCAATGGTGATTTTCCCTTTAGTTATCTGACCAACTGTGGATGTACTCTTCTAGGGTCAATGTTTCAGAACTTTTCTCTTTTGGAGTTTCAACCATAACTGCCACAGACTTGGCTAAGTCAGAGATGATGCTTTCTGCAACTTTGTCACTTTCAGTCAGGATATTCACGAGTTCACTTTCCTTACTTTCTTTGACAAAGTAAGGAAATCAATTTCCACTCCTATACTACTCAAGGATCTAGTTTTGACTTCCACTTTACAAGGCAAAGGAATTCTAAATCTGTTTCTATGACCATCATGATTGGCACACCTATTATATTGCCAATGTCTCCTTAAAAATATATGATTAGCATCCACGGGAAATATATCACACCAAATTTTATCTTTGTAATTTTTACCCATAGAAATTGAAACCAGACAGTCCTTGGTTACCTTAGGCTCATTACCTTTCTTGAACCATGCAAGTTTGTAGGTTTTTGGGTGAGGTTCTGCCTTCAGCTTGAGTTTAATCACCAACTCGTGTGAGACAATATTTGAACAACTCCCACGTTCTATTACCAAGGAGCAAAACTTTCCCTTGGCAGTTGCATTTTGACTTGAATGTACTGTGCCGAAGCCAATCTTCATTTTCATCTCTTTTTGCCTCGGCAGTAGCAAGAGCCTTTAGGATCACCAAAAGTTCACCAACTTCCGTTTCAATCTCCTTCCGCTCAATCTCACCATAATCATCATAAATTGGTTCAAGAGTTTTATCAAAAGGCTGCTGCTATTTGCTTCTTCTGCTAGATTCATCCTTCTCAATGAGCAATCACTCAAGCAAGGGCCAACCTTCCTGCATTTGAAACAGGTTATTTGGTGATTACTTTGACCTGCAGCTGAACTTTTCGGGGCGGGTTTGCCTGAATCCTGTCCTTAATTTTCGGGTTTCTTAGTAATACTGTTGCTGTGAACAGATTCACCTTTTAAATGTAGAATAGGAGGTAGAAGAATCATCAAATCTTTTGGCCTTGTTACGACCTTTTCTAACCTCCACTTTCAAGGCCAATGTTAGAGGTACTGGTCTTAAGAGAGAAGGAAGGAGACAAGACCTTAGTATTACAGAAATTTAAACCCAAAGCTGTCCTTTTATTCTCACTTGCAAGATGCTTCACAATAATATATGCACTAAAACACAGTGATGTGAAGGTGAAAACGATATGATAAGGGTGAGGAATGAAATTTTGTGATCTTATCAGATTTTTGTCTTATATGTATATAAGATCACTTTGGTAACTGGATAAAAAAATCTAACTACAAGTAGATCACTTGGTGTGTAGGCTTACTTAGATAGTTAGACTTCAATTTTCAGCGATAGTTTGCTTTCACTTAAGAAGTTCACATGATTTTGTTTGGTCTTTATTGATAAATATATGCGAAATAATCCTTGGATATAGGAAAAGCAATACTACTTAGTTTGTCTCATGTTACTCTTAGAGAAACCCTATCATGTTTAATATTTAAATTATTCTATCATTATTTAGGGAAGAGGAATTCATTTTTTGTAGTAGCCCTGTTCATAGAGAATCAATCTAGGTGCTCTTTAGACACAAAAAAAGGCATTAGTGTAGCTCATTCCAGAACGTTTATATGTCTTCTTTTTGGATAATGGTAAATATTTTAACTTATATCTTGCAGTTTAGGCTGGCTTATGTTGCTCCAGAGTCTAGAGTGGTTGGTGCTGGAGACCTAGTTGACCATCCTAAGAGGATTGCTCTCAATTATCTCTCTGGTTTCTTTTTGATTGATTTGTTTGTAGTACTGCCACTTCCTCAGGTGTGTTCCTATATCATATGAAGTTTAAATTTCTTCAGTTCTTTTTGCTATAATTTAGTGCAACATTGTGTGCTTCATGCTAATTGATGTGTCTTGTGATCAAGGCTTTAAATTGATGTCTGAAGTGGATGTAGCATATTATCCTTATTATGAATTTTGATAATATTTAGCCTAATTAGTGTTCTGTAAAACATTAATCAAGTACTTAGAGATGTATCTTTTTTTCTTTTCCTGTTCCTTCCGCGAAAATTTTTTCCATTTGATATGTCCCCTTTTATCACCTTTTTATCAAACAAAAATATCATATTTCATGCTTAGTCTTGGATGAAGGAAAATGTTTGCAATAGCCATTATGGCTAACTCATGGTGGCAGAACTATAATTGAATTTATTGTGTTTTATTTTACATTTTTTGTTATTTTTTTTATGATATTGTTGATTGTCTTCATTAAATGTGGACCTTGTTACATTGCATGGAGTGGGAGCATTTGCATGTGTATATATGGGGCTAAACCTTCGGACTTTATGTGTCCAATGACTTGAAAATTCAGATACAACACAAATAAAGTCGCTATACAATTTTTGCTTTCCAATTCAAACCGGAGAAATCCTTGTAGCATTAAACTTTGCAAGAAAAATGAAACTAGGTAGAAATGGGAATCATACGTTGATTTCTGAGTGATTTGAAGTTAAAAAACCTTTTGGAATTTGAAGATTGAGTTTGCTGGATTTTGATGATGGTGTTGGGAGTGTTTTGAGGTGTTTTTGAGTGGAGAACATGAAGAATGAAATACTATCAAAGGGGTTTGAGTTAACAGTGCTTTAAAACTGCAAGCACAGAGCACCACCTATATGTTTGAATGTACTGAGCTTCTGCACTCAAAAACTCTGCAAAACTGCTGGAAAACAGTGCAAAGGCTTCATACCATCTGCATACTCGAAGGGTAGACATGGAACCGGGCCGGGCCGGGCCGGTTCCGGTCTGGTTCAAGGCCGGTTCCCGGAACCGTGGGCCGGGCTGGCTGCGGTTCCTAGGCCAGTCCGGGTCGGGCCGGGCCGGTTCCAAATTTTACGAAAATTTGAACCGGCTCGGCCCGCTGAACCGGAACCACCGGGCCGGGCCGGGCTGGGCCCGGTTCGGCCCGGTTTTTTTAAAAACATTTTTTTAACTCTATTTTTTAATTTTATTTTATTTTTGTAACTCTATTTTTTTAATTTAGTTGTTGTTTTGTTTTTTATTTTCTTGTAATGATTTATTTATTAATTTTGTCTTTTTTAATTCATATTTTATAAAAAAAATAAATTAAACATTAGAGACACAAAATTTTTAGAGTGGTTCCACCGAATTTGCTGTACGTCCACTACCAAGCTCATCACTTGGATTTTAGAATCCACTAATATTTTTTTTTTACATTATTTTGAATTTTACATCATTTTGATTTTTTTTGTTACATTATTATTATTATTCTTATTCTTTTTCTACTTCTTGTTCATCATCTTCCGAAACCTTCATGATTCCTTGCATTCTTTTTTCTGCATCCTTCCAATCTTTAATGCAAATTAAGGCTTCTAAAGTATCGTCCGCTAAATCTATACGTTTCTCGGTTAGCACTCGACCACCTGCACTAAAAGCACTTTCTGATGGCACTGTGGATACCGGAGGGGTTAGTACATCTTTAGCCACTTGAGCCAAAATTGGATAATACGATGCATTATTTTTCTACTAACATAACATATCATATAAATTAGTATCATCAAAACCTTCTAATCTAGGTGTTTGTTTATATAAAAGTAATTTATTAAATGATGGCGAAGTTTTTTGTTTTTTTCCTAATATGTGTAAGGGATTAAATGAAAATGAAGATGATTGAGTGGTATTACTACTACTACTTTCTACATTATTAGTATTTAAATTATTTTTTTCCTTTTCATATAGTTCAAATATTGCTTGTACAGTAAAAGATGTTTGTTGTTTTAAAAAATATGGGTTAATAGATATTTCTGATGGAAAAGCTTGTGCAAAACAATCAATTAACATTTCAACACCTTCAACTTTAACACGTGGATCTAATGCACTGTAACTAAATATAAAATTAGAATTTTTCATAATATTTTAACAATTTTGTTTTCATAGAAAGAACAATTTCACCAAATCTTTCTTCATTTACAAATTCATTAAATACATAAATAATTTTACAAATATTTGGTAATATTAAATGAGTAGTTGGATAATAATATCCGGATAATAAATTTGTACATAATTAAAATATTTCCAATAATTTAGTAAGTGTAGATGTAAAATCGAAAGCGTTATTATCGATAAAACCATATTCGTAATTTGAATTTGCAAATTCAATTAAAATATTTTGAAAAGGAAGTACACCTTGTAACATGTCATATATTGAATTCTACCTAGTATCACATTCCATTTTAAATTTTTAAAATTTTTTATTATATAACAAACATAATTGTCTAATTTCTTGGGTTTTTACAGAAGAATTTCTTATTTGATGAATTAAATCCTGAATAGGTTTTAAAAATAATTCTCCCATTGCTAAACCATCTATAACATATAAATTAATTATATGGCATGCACATCTAACATGAAAAAAAATTCCATTTAAAATTGTATTTAAAGAATTTTTTAAACTATTAACTGCAGTTGTATTAGCCGAAGCATTATCAAATGAAATAGAAAAAATTCTATCACTTATTCCATAGTCTTAAACAACATTTGAAATTATTCTAACTATATGTGCACCGGAATGTGGAAATTCCCAACGTTGAAAAGCTAAAATTTTTTTTTCTAAAGACCATGAATTATTTATCCAATGACATGTTACTACAATATAATATTCTTTTTTATGTTCATTTTTCCAGCTATCTGAAATTAATGAAAATTTACAATCACTAATCATAAATTATGTAATTATATCATTTTTTAATTCTTGATATCTATCTAATGATCTCCTTCTACCGGATCTTCTACTACTTTTTTTATAACTGCTTGTAAATATTTTTGTACATATTCTTCAAATACGGGACATGCAACTATGCTAAGTGGTAATTCTTTTCTTGCTAGCCATTCTATTTGTCCAATTTTTTCTTTATCCGAATTATATTTAAATATACCAGTTATATTACCTTCCGCTGTACTAATTTGTGTTTGTCTTGTTTGTGATAATTTATCTGGATGATTATTAACTAAGTGTCTTCTAAGTGTGTCTACCCCCAACCTTTCAAAAATTTATATTTTTGAGGACAAATTTTACAAATTGCTTTTTGTTCTTCATGTTTTTGCTCAAAAAATGTCCATATATTAATATCATTTTTTTTAGTCCGTGTTGTATTAAATTCTGTATTACTAGATTCAGTTTTTTCGAAAAAAGTTTCAATATCTATATTATCGGGAATTTCATTTTGAAAAAAAAATGGAGGCATAGGAGATTGTTGAGAAGATTGTGAAGAGTGTGTTCCGACCATTTTATTAAAAATTTAAGAATAAAATTTTAAAATTAAATATACGATTAAATTTTTAAAATGAAATTTAAGATTAAATTTAAAAAAAAAAAACTTTTAAAATTTAATTTTTTTTAAAAAAAGTAATGCAAATGTAATGCAAATATAAGAAAATAAAGATGCGAAAAAATTAAATATACCGACTTGACGGATATCGCAGTTGTTTTTTACAAAATCTTGAATTTGAGCTCTCAACCTTGAAATCTTGCCAAATCTTAATCAATGTTGAAGGTCGTGGAAAATTTGTAATCCTTCATTCTCCACTCAGACCGTTCTGTAGCAAGAGCACCAGGAAAGTTCTCAGGTAAGAGTTGGAGCTCGTCTGTCCTCGCTTAAGTACCTCTTTCCTTCGACAATTAATTGCCCCCAGACAGAACTTTCCTAGACATGCTATGCTGTTGCATACTGAGTCAATGAGTTTCACAAAAGTTTAGAATACAAAAATGGTGAAAAAGATAATAGAAATGATAATGGTGGAAATGATAATGGAAATGATATAGAAATTGGTAGAAATGGTATAGAAAATGGTATGAAAAATTTAAACAATGGTGAAAAGGAAATGATAATGTGTTTAATAAAGATAATGGTAGAAATAATAATGGAAATGGTATAGAAATTTGTGGAAATGGTATAGAAAATGGTATAGAGAATTTAAAAAATGGTGAAAAGAAAATGATAATGGAAATAGTAATGAAAATTGAGAGAATATAGTAATATTGAGAGAATATAGATGTGAGAGAGAGATATTTTGTTGTGAAGTTTTTGGAAATGGGGTGTAAGGTATTTATAGGAAAATTTTTTGATCTTATGGACCAAAATAATCTCAAAACTAGCCATTTTATAGCTGTTGGGAGGGGTAAAAATGGAAAAAATTCAAAAAAAAAAAATCGGGTATAGCCGTTGGAACCGCCGGGCCGGGCCGGTTCCGGGCCGGTTCACGGTTCCAAAAAGCCCTGAACCGGCCTGGCCCGCTACAGTAACCGGTTCGGGCCGGTTCGGGTTATTGTAGCATCGGCTCGTTCGCAGGCCGGCTTTTTTTGGGCCAGCCGGGCCAGCCGGGCCAGCCGGGCCGGTTTTCGGGCCCAAACCGGCCCGGGCTCATGTCTATCGAAGGGGGTGTTCGCGCCACCTGTGGGCTGTTAGGAAAAATAAAATGGGCTGTTTTGATCCCCCAAAGCAATGGCATAGGTAGGCTTCTAAGCCCAATTAAACTTTGCTAAAACACATGGTGTGAAGCTTGATGAACACATTGGATAGCTTGATGGCTTACATGGTGTTTAGCAATAGCTAAGCTCCATAGCTTCTCACTTTGGTCTAAGATTTCCACTGGTTACTACCACTAGTTCATGTCTTATAAAGTATGATGAATCCAAAACATACCTCCAAAGGGAAATGTGAAATACATTGTATACATCCAGGGGCAAAAACAAAAAGTTTATACTGGGGGACGAAAAACAATATGCATTTGGGATTATAATTTCAAGACGGCAGAGTTTGTAATTTTTATTGAGACAAACAAAATTGAGTTATAATTTTTGAAATTACAAACATATATACTTTTTTCTTAAAATCACAGGGGGCAGCTGCCTCCTTATCCCCCTCCTTTCGCCCTTGTGTTCATCTGCTAATGATGGAGGCCAGGCTAACTCATATGCTGATGGTCCCACTTAGCCAACACTTCAGAGAGTCCTATGCAATGAGGACTGAGTTATTTCTTGTTGCTAAACCATAATATAGTCTTAATCTGAGAGATAGTAAACCTTGTCACTGACCTAGAATATGCCTTCTCTATGCTTAAGATCTGTATAGCTCTTTCCTTGTGTTTTGCGACTCGAAGCCATCCATGTCCTCTTCAACTCACATTCTCACATAACACAGGTTCTAAATCTTACTCTTGGGTTTAAATTCACACAATAATCATATCACTTTTCATAGGGTCACCATGTTTTGCATGAGCTAAATGAAATGTATGCTTCAAGGTGTGCAAGTGGAGTGTTACAGGTTCGATGCAGCATGTCCTTCCATATTCTTCGCCATAAATTCTCAACTAGTTCTTATACAAGAGGTTAATCCCGCCTCCAATAATCATCACATGCTGCTATTATCAATCCCCCAAGCACAAACTCTTTTGATTTACACTTCCCACACCTTCAATGCCATTATAATGCCTCCCAATACTGTGCATTTGATGGTGACAGCGAGGCTGACTAAGTTTAAATAGGCTATGCCCAACTCTCAAAGAGATTTCATTAAGAATCTCATTGGTTATATTAACACCAAAAATTCTACTCTTAGCTAGCTTGATCCTAAGATCCGATATAATTCTGAAACATTATCAACAAACTCGAATTTTTTTTGAAGAAATGAAATAGTATCAGCTGCAAACTAAAGAAGTGAAACCTTAATATCATTGAATCCAACTCTCAACCGCAAAAGAACTCCACTTTATCCACCATGAGGGTAAGCAAAATAGGTGATAAGGGCCCCTGCAGCTATCTCCTTAGAGGATCTAAACCACTTGTTAAATTGGCCATTAACAGTCATTGAGGACATTACGTATTCTACACAATCTCTCATCTATCTCCTCTTTCCACATCTTGCTACTAAACCTCTATTAGAAAGACCAGCACACTATCATAGGCTTTCTCGATCCAAACTTATGAAAAACTCGTTCCCCCCTGTTTACATCATCCACAATCTCATTAGTCTCTATGGTTGCATCCAAAAGTTGTCTTATTCCCACAAAACACCCTCATTGTTAGAAATCGTCTCATTACGTATCTTACACATCCGTTCAGTTAAGCCCTTGGCTAAAATGCTGGAGACTTTATTATGATCCTTTGGGGTGGAGTGATGAAAGTGGGTTTTGACACAAAACAAGGATGAATAATTTTTTTATATTTCTTATTAATTGAATGAAATTATACATAGCTATTTATTGATTATTCTAGATTATAGGAATTAGGAAATTATCTAGTCATAACATACAAAAATAGGAAACTATTTTAATTTACAAAAAATAGAAAACAATCTAATCGAATCATACAAAATAGGATACTATCCAAAGCCAATCCTATATCAATCCTATAATTCAAGGAGTCAAAAAGTCACACAATCACTCGACTTTCCTAATAAGGCCACATAATTTGACATTATCCCTCAAGCTGGTGAATGGATATCCTCCATTCCGAGCTTGCTAACAATGTCTTGAAACACAGTGCTTGACAACACCTTTGTGAGTGCAACTATTAATTGATCCTTTGTTGAAACGAATGTCGTACATATTAGGCCACTATCAAGCTTGTCCTTGATAAAATGTCTGTCAACTTCTATATGCTTCATTTGGTCATGTTGTACAGTAATTGATCCTTTGTTGAAACGAATGGTGTACATACTAGGCCGCTATCAAGTTTCTCCTGAATAAAATGTCTATCAACTTCTATATGCTTCATTCGGTCATGTTATCTAGAATTATGAGCAATGCTGATAGCAGATTTGTTGTCGCAATACAACCTCATTGGTCTTTCCCATTTTATCTTCAGATCATCAAGAATTATCTTCGGCCACTGTAGTTCACATATTCCCAATGCTATTGACCTAAATTTAGACTCTGCACTTGATTTTGTGATCACAATTTGTTTCTTACTCCTCCATGTTACAAGATTCCCTCCTGAGAAGGTGCAATACCTTGAAATTGAGCTTTTGTCATCTAGTGACTCGGCATAATCACAATCGGTATAGGCCTCCAGCGTCATTCTTCACCCTTTACTCATCTAGGGTTGCCCTTCAAGTATTGCAAGATTCTATAAATTGCTTTAAGATGTATTTTTTTTTTTCTTTTAGGATTATGCATAAATCTACTAACAGCACTCATTGCAAATGCAATATCTAGTCTCGTATGTGCCAAATAGATCAGCTTCCGTACAAGCCTATTGTAAGAGTCTCTATTTACCATAGGATCCTTTGGAGCATCACATAGTCCATGATTGAATTCAATGGGTGTGTCAACCAGCTTATAACCCAATTTCCCAGTTTCCTTTCAAATCAAGCACATACTTTTTTAAGAAATAAAGATCCCTTGTTTCAAATATGCCATTTCAATACCTAGGAAGTATTTCAATTTCCCAAGTTCTTTGATATCAAATTCTTTTAGAAGATATTGTTTTAAAGTATCCATCTCTCTTGCATCACTGCCCGTTATGATAATATCGTTAACATACACTAATATGGCTGTAGCTCCCCTTGAATTTGAGTGTCTCACAAACAAAGAATGGTTGCGCTGACTCTGTTTATATCCCAAGATAGTCATCGCCTTGGTTAATCTTTCAAACCAAGTTCCTGGTGATTGTTTGAGTCCATAGAGAGCTGTCTTCAGCTTACACATCATTCCCTCTTTTGATTCAAAGCCTAGAGGAACTTCCATATAGATCTCTTTCTCTAGGTTACCATGGAGGAATGCATTCTTAACATCAAACTATTGTAGATTCCACCCAAAATTGGCCACCAATGACAAAAGGACCTATATTGTTTCATCTTTGCAATCAGTGCAAATGTCTCAAGATAATCAATGCCATATTTGAGTGTACCCTTTGGCAGCTAACCTTGCTTTGTGTCTTTCTACTAAGTCGTCTGACTTATACTTCATAGAGAAGAGGCATCTCCCTCTGGTTTCTTTTCTTTTGGTAATTCGACCAACTCCCATGTCTTACTTTTTTCGAGAGCTTCCATAACCACTTTCATAGCATCCTCACACTTCTTGTTCCCTAATGCCTCATATAGATTTCTCGGAATGGGAATTGTGTGAAGGTTGCTTAAGAGGGCTCTATGGCTTTGAGAAAGATTTTGGTAGGTCAAGAATAGGAACAACGGATGTTTAGTACAGGTTCTAGTTCCTTTCCTACATGCAATTGGTAGGTCGATGTTACTTGGTTTTTCCGATTCATCTAAGCAGTAGCACGAATAGGAGATTGTACTTGTAACAATCGAGAAACTGGAATTTTCTTTCTGGAATAGACCTGCAGTGGAAATAGTCTCTTTGCAAAAAATGCAAGGGGAAGACTATGTACATATACGCTCACCTTTTCTCCTATCCCGTACTAAACCGGGGAACATTTTGTGCACCGGGTGAGCCCTTCTTCTAATAGACCTGCAGTGGTTGAGTATTGTTTTGTTTCCCTTATCTTTCATCACTTCACATGACTTGGGTGACTCAACAGTAAGTTCAACAGTAGATTGAACTGGTGACTCTGAAATGGGTTTAAATAGAGATTAAGAGTCAACAGGCTCACTGTAAAGATCAAGAAGAAACTGGACCTTTGCTCTATCTTCACTCACATTCTCCCCCTGAAGATAGGAATGTTGGAAAAAAGACTCATTTTTTATATACGTAACATTAGCAGAGACAAAATTTTCGGGTAGCAAAATACACATAAAAGTACATGGATCAAGTTTTTCCCTATTTTGAGAGTGGATATGGACCAAGGCAACACTTTAAAAAATTCTAGAAATAAGATTGTTTGAAATATTAAAACTGGTAAAAAAAAAACTTTCTGTGAATTTCAATTGGACTTTTGAAGTCAAAGATCCGAGTTGGACAATAAATGAAACAAACCATTTTCCACCAGAAATATTCAAAATTGGGGAGGGTCCCCAAATATCATCAGAAAAAAGTGATGCAGATAGGGAATTCTTAACTATAGTTCTTTCACTTTGAACTTTCGGGTAGTAATGACCATTTCTTTCACCGGCACGTCCAATCATCCTCCTCTTGCCCTGCTCCTAAAATACATAGTATGAAGGAAAAAAAAGTTTACATTGCAATTGGAATCGTGGGTAAGCTTTTGAATGGAAGCAAGATATGCAAAGAGTTTTGGAACATGTAGGACTTTTTTTGAATGAGAGAATCACACATATAAATTTTCCCTTGTGCAGCTACACCGATGATGGACCCATTAGCTATAGTTATTTTATTATGATTAGGGCACGGAGTATATGAAGAAAATAGGTCGGAGGAACATGTCATTTGATCTATTGCCCACATTTTGCAAAAATTTTCCCGAGACATTAGTAGTAGAAGAGGAAGAAGAGATACCTGAAAATGCAAGAAAACATGTACCGTGATGACTCCCTTCATAGTTCGATTGAATGTTCACCACATGTGCTTGACTTCTGTCATTGGGACTTAGGTTGGGCCTGCCATGAAGTTTCCAATTGTGCTTCTTAGTGTGGCGGTGCTTCTTGCAATACGTGCAAAATAGAGAATCTTGATTGATGGGTTTGGACTGATTTGCTTGATTGACAGGAGTGTTGGATTCCTTTAAACCAACTACTTTGGGCTGAATTATCTCCTTTGTGGGTCTTAAGCATAACACTTCGCCATCCCATTTCTGCTCGGATGATCGAAATTATCTCATTCAAGGAGGGTAAGCCCTCTTTTCCCAAAATCTTTACTTTAGTAGCATCAAATTCGGTGATTAGACCGGCAAGAAAGTCGTAAAAGCGATCCTTCTCCATGAATCTCTTTAGTGTCGCAGCATCCTCACTGCAGTGCATTTGAATAATTGGTAATGGTCCATCTCCTGCCACAAGCCTTGCAAGAAACTTGAATATTCCTTGACAGCTTGAATCTTTTGCTTGGTTGCTGAAATTTTTGTCTTAATTTTGTAAATCTGGACAGCATTATGAACCATGTTTGGATAGCATCCCAAATCTCCGTGGCTGTTCGGAGAAACATTCCACAACCATGACATCACCATGAAATCTTGTTCATCATATGTGTTGAATTTAGGATGCCCCTTTTTGAGGCCCTGTGCCCAACAAATGGCTTGGTTGGCCTCTTCACTTAAGAAATGTACGGACAAACTGTGGCCACTTTAGGTAGTTCTTCCTATTCAATCGATATGCAATTTGTATATTCTGTAATTCTCCTGTTGAGATTGTAGCAGAATTCTCGCTGGCAAGCACTTCCTGAGCAGGGTTGGTTTTGGTTGACTTAGACATGGTGATTTGAAAGGATTCGGGGGAAAAGAAGGGTAAAACAAAGAATGAAATATTCGGGTAAAATTGAAAATCGTAACAAGAGAGAAATCCTGAGAAGAGGAAGAAGAGCAGATGGGAGAACAACAATGAAGGCTGCACAAACATAGTGAAATATACTTTGTTTTTAGACTAGAAAATAGCGTAAAAGACATAGACAAAAAAATCACATTTTGATTTCCTAAAAAAATCTAGGCCCCTGATACCATGACACAAAATAAGGATACATAATTTCTCGGTATTTTTTATTAATTAAATGAAATTGTACATGACAATTTATAGATTATTCTACATTACAAGAATTAAGAAACTAACTAGTTAAATCATACAAAAATAGGAAACTATTCTAGGTTACAAAAAATAGAAAACAATTTAATCGAATCATACGAAATAAAAAATACTCAAAGTCAATACTATATCAATCCCATAATTCAAAAGTCACTACTCCCATAGTTCAATGTGTTCACATGACTTTCCTAATAAAGCCACACAATTCGACACTCCCCTTTAAGCTGGTGAATGGATATCCTCCATTCTGAGCTTGCTAACAATGTCTTGAAATAGAGTGCTTGACAGAGTACACCTGCTAATTGATCTTTCGTTGAAACGAATGACGTACATATTAGGCCACTATCAAGCTTCTCCTTCATAAAATGTATGTAACTTCTATGGATTTCATGCTTTTATCTGCATCACCATTGAAGTAAAACCTATTAAAAACCCTTAAGATGATGAGATACAATCACCTCCCTAACAATCATAGGGCAAGGGGCCAATAGTCCATCTTCCCTAAGGGCACTCTACCCGACATTGCATTTCTTATTTCCTCCATCAGAAAAGACGTTTTAGGCGACTAGGCTTTCAAACTACCAATAGGATCCCAATTATGCCTAGTAATCTTGGTCTAAAAACCACATCCTTCATATAAAACTCCTAATAAAACATAGTAGTTTCCTCACCCATCAACTCCGGAACACTCTCCCCATTCTTCTTATCAACAAGAAAAAAACTATTATTATTATGATAAACTAGGATATTCCCAGGTCAAGGCACCACTTAGAAAGCTGATAGGATCTGACACTGACAATCCCCAGCTCCACCACTCTCCTCCATGGCTTACCACCAGAAAATAGCCTTTTGCTTTATTTTCTTATCCAAGGAGCGTTTGCTTACATTTAGCCCTTTACTGCAAGTACATGGGTTGAATTTAAAATAAAGGGTGAGCAAGAGTATTATTCCCATGAGGAAGAAATGTATCAATCATGGAGAGTGAGATTTTGTCAATTAATTAGACATTTCATTTGAGTAAAAAGTGATACAATTAAGTGCATTTAAGCAAGAGAATTAAAAATTAATGCAAATGAAATGAGAAGGGTGAATGATTCTTGGGTTTGAACTTCATCAACTAAATGCGTATGGTTTACCTCAATGAAATGATTGATTTTCATTTCCTACATTGATGACTAGATTTTCCACGATTATGAGATATTCTCTTTCGAGACACAACATGTGCCCATATTAAGCCTGTGTCTACTTTCGTGATCAGAAGCTTTAACACGAACGCCTTAAATTTCATGAAAGCCTATCAAAAGATCACAAAGAGAGTGCCCTTTCTGCACCAAAGATCTAAACTCTAGACTAATTTTCTCAGTGAACAAATATCAAGCTTCCACTCTCGCTACTTCACTTAATACCTTTGACAAGTAAATAATGATCAAACATTTGCAATGGTTAAATATAAAATAATTGATTAAACTTAATAGGAAATAACTAATCAATCAAGTTCAAAGAGCAATCATAGGTTAGTTAGTGACTAGATTCAAAACCCTATAACAAAAAGATTACTTGTGGAAACAAAGAAATCACACACGAGCATTGATGAAATATCTCTTAATAGCATAAAAAATAAAGATACAAATGTTTATAGTATATTTTCTACAAAAAGAAGTGATAGATCTAAGAAGGATCTAGAGAAACATGAAGAAGATACACACAACCCAAGTCTTCTCTTGAAATTTGTTCATCTAGGCATCAGATATATATTTTTTTTCTTCTCTCTCTCTCTCTCTCTCTCTCTCTCTCCCTCCAGATTCTCCCCTTTCCAAGGTGGATTCAAGCTTCCGACCCTTGTTCTCATTCTAATGTGGAGGCAAAGTGAGAAGAGAGTATGCTCTCTCTTTCTCTTTAGCTCTTTATTCTTACCTAAACTTAAGAGGAATTGAATGCCCTTAATTACCCTAAATGATCTTTTATAGACCCCCCAAAATTTCCAAAAATGCCCCTTTAAGGATGTTAATTTGTCTGAATGAGTTTTTTCTCCTTTGTTATTCTATATATATAGAAAATTATACAGAAATAATTCAGGAAAGTTTTTAAATTACAATCGTGATCTTCTCTCATTCCTAATCTATATATTCTATTTGTGGTAGTCTAATTATGTACAAGATATAATAAGACAAAGTGATGAAATCCCTTGATTTTCTAATTGACTAGCCAATTGATGGAATCCTTTTATTTCCGAATTTACTTGTAGATTGATGGAATCCCCTTGATTTCTGAATTGGCTTCCTCCATTTGATGTTGATTCTTTAATTAACTCTGTTGATTAAATCTTTTCCGAATTGACTTGCTTTATTTGATATTAATTTCTTGATTGGCTCTGTTGATTAAATCTCTTATTAACATCCCCCTCAAATTGATGCGGCTGATCAAGAAGTATCAATTTGTTAATGAGAAACTGGTGACGAGGCCGAGATAGTACTTTGGTAAGTACATCAGCCAGTTGAAGTTCGGAGGTAATATGCGGCAGGGAGATAAACTTATTTTCAAAAGATTCACGGATAGAATGACAATCCATTTCATTGTGCTTGGTGCGTTCATGAAAGACAGGATTAGCAGCAATTTGAATAGCACTAGTATTATCTGCATAAAGAGGTGTGGGGTCGGATTGAGGAAATCTAATTTCAGTCAATAAACCGCGAAGCCAAATAATGTCTGAACAAGCAGTAGACATAGCACGATATTCCGATTTGGTGGAAGATTTGGATACCTGAGCTTGTTTCTTACTTTTCCAAGAAATGAGCGCAGAGCCAAGAAACATACACCAACTAGTAACAGAACGTCGGGTGTCAGGGCAGCCGGCCCAATCAGCATCACTGTAACCAAGTAATCGAAGGGAGGAGCCAATAGGAAAAAATAAGCCACGACCAGAAGTACCCTTCAAGTAGCAAATGATACGACGAATAGCAGCGAGAGGGGTATGCATAAACTGACTGACTTGCTGAACAACGAAAGAAATGTCAAGACGTGTAATTGTTAAATAATTAAGACTTCCTACCAACTGACGATATACCATAGGATTAGAAAGAAAATTACCCTCATCACGACTAAATTTCACATTAACCTCAAGAGGGATGTCAACAAGAGAAGCAGATTGCTGTCCAGCTGAAGAGATCAAATCCTCCATATATTTGTGTTGATGCAAAAAAAATACCCTTCTGATCCAAACGGACCTCAAGACCCAAAAAATAGTGGAGAGAACCAAGATCCTTCATATGAAATGAAGATTGGAGCTGCCGTTTAAGCTGTTGAATCAAAACACTATTTGTGCCGGTGATGACAATATCATCAACATAGACGAGAAAAACAACACTATCCACAGTTTTGTGAAGGAACAAAGAGGAATCATACTGGATTTGGTTAAAAGAAAAGTTGAGTAAAGTAGAGTGAAATTTCTCAAACCACGCCCGAGGTGCTTGTTTCAAGCTATAGAGAGAACGTCGAAGTTTGCAAACGCTAGAAGAGGAAGAGAATAAACCTGGAGGAGTCATAAAAATATCCTCTTTAAGATCACCATGCAGAAACGCATTTTTAACATCCATTTGATGAAGTGACCATCCCTTAGAAGCAGCAATGGCAATAATAGTTTGAATAGTAGTCATTTTGGCCACGGGAGCAAAGGTTTCATCGTAATCCACCCCATATTCCTGCCTATTGCCAAGAGCAACCAACCGAGCCTTATAACGATCAAGAGAACCATCAGAATTCAATTTCATAGAATATACTCACTTATAGCCAATAGGTTTAACACCTGGAGGACATGGAACAACATCCCATGTATGATTTTCTTGAAGCGCTTGGAGCTCATCTTGCATTGCTTGTTTCCGGCACACATGTTGGGCTGTCTGAGAATAACAAGTAGGAACATGAATGTTCGATAAAGTTACATTAAGAGATGTATGTGGGAACTCATACCGATGTGGTAGATGAGAGACACGTGTAGATCGTCGAGGCATTGGAGGTACAGGCTCAGAAGGCGGCTAGTGTCACAAGGAGTTAAAGTGATTTTACGTCTCGTATATACAACACCTGGTTTGAAATGCTCAATAGGAAACAGAACATCATCAAAGTGATGAAGCATAGGAGGAGTAGAAGAGACCACATGAGACTGAAAAAAATAGTGATTCTCAATGAAAATCACATTTCGAGAGGTACGAAGACGATTAGCAATAGCATCATAACATACAAAACCCTTTTGAGTGGTACTGTAACCCAGAAACGCACACTTAACAGCTTGGGCACCAAGTTTGTGACGTTCAGTAGATGGTAAGTAAACAAAACAGACGTACCCAAAAGTATGAAGTGTGTGATAACTAGGATGAGTGTTGTAAAGACGAAAAAATGGTGAGTCAAAGTTCAAGACTTGAGATGGAAGACAATTAATCAGATAGACAGCGGTAGACATGGCCTCAACCCAAAATCGAGGGAGAACAGAAGATTCAAGTAGTAAGGCACAAGTGACATCCAACAAATGTCGATTTTTTCGTTCAACAACACCATTCTGGTGAGATGTATAAGGACAAGAGCGCGGGAAAATAATACCTTTGCGCTGTAAGAAAACTTGGAATTCATTTGATATATATTTTCCTCCAGAGTCAGATTGCAAGACTTTAATACTAGTAGAAAATTGATTCTCAACATATGCCAAGAAACTTTGAAACATGG
The DNA here is from genome assembly GCA_033439265.1 of Dillenia suffruticosa. Classification (NCBI taxonomy): domain Eukaryota; kingdom Viridiplantae; phylum Streptophyta; class Magnoliopsida; order Dilleniales; family Dilleniaceae; genus Dillenia; species Dillenia suffruticosa. The sequence goes on along the minus strand of JAVTVX010000009.1, from coordinate 18,770,514 downwards.
AAAAGACCTCAGCTTTAGAGTGAAGAAAATAAATTCAAGTAAACCGACTGTGGTCATCAATAAATGTCACGAAATATTTGTGATTTGTACGAGAGAGTACAGGAGAAACACCCCAAACATCACTATGAATAATATCAAAACACTTTTCTGCACGATGACTAGAGGAAGGAAATTGTAGAGTCTTACTCTTAGCAAATTTACACGTAGAGCAATCAAAAAATAAAGAGGAAGACTGATGTTTATTGCCCAAAAATCCATGCTTCAATAAGTGAGACATGACAAGTGAATTAGGATGACCTAAACGTTTATGTCAGACCTTACTTAGATTAGGTATAGTATTACAAGCCAAAGAAAAAATACCATGACTACGGAAATGTATAGGACACAATCTTCCCACTTTAGGCCCCTTCGCGATCATTTTCCCATACCCCTGATCCTGCACAAGACAACCATCACGAGAGAAATGCACGTTACAATTATTCTCTATCAATTGATAAACTGAAATTAAACTTGATCAAAGCCCAGGGGACACAAACACATTACAAAAAGAAGAATCAATATCACCAACAGCAGCAATAGGAAGAGAACTACCATCCGCAATTTGAATATGTTGTGCACCACAATATGGTCGAATATTGTACAAATAATCAGAAGTACCAGTCATATGATTCGAAGCTGCAGAGTCAACAAACCAAGGTTGAAAAGTGTGTTTAGTCGTACCTTGAATGCCCAAGGCAGAGAATGCTGAGATAATCATTTGTTGCATCATTTCTAGAGTCAAGGCAACTTGATTAGAGACTACCGGAGGTGCTGTCATGGGATCCTGATCTGCTGGCTCTGTAGGGGAAGAGGAATGAACCGCTGCATGGAAGGCTTTGGTTGGACGATTCTCTCGTCGTGTTGGGCATTCTTTAATAATGTGACCACGTTGTTTGCAACAGTTGCAGAATTTTCGGCTGCAACTTTGAGCAATATGTCCAAAATCCTTGCATGAATAACACTGAATCTGCTTTATATCTCTTCCTTTTCTCTTCCCTTGAGCAGCGTAGGCAACTGTTACAGGTTCTGAAGTAAGTTTGTCTTATGCCATAGCTTCTTGAGTAATTAATCGCCGCTCTTCTCGGAGTAATTCTCCAACACACGTCCAGAGAGGGAATTGGATCTCGGTTCAGCAAAGCAGCCCTTGCAATCTCAAATTCTGGTCCAAGTTTCATGAGAAACTGATCCCGCCGACTAGTGTCATAAAGGTCTTTGAGGACAGACAGTGCCTCTCGTGGTACTTTATCATGTATAATGGCTGAATGTTCTGTTTATAAATTAAGAAAACCAGAATAGTATTCTTGAATTTAAAGATTACCCTGACTGTAATTTGCAATATCGAGCTCCAACTGAAAGCGTTTTGCATTGTTGTCTTGATTATAAATACGTTTCAAATATTCCTACATTTCCTTGGCTGCTGTAAAAGAGCGTAAATTGTTGATCATGTGTGGCTCAATAGATTCCAAGATCCAAGAAATAATTTGAGCATCTTTTGTCTCCTATATAGCAAGGCCAATTTTGTCATTTGGTACAGTAGAAGACCCATCAATACGTCCCCAGAGTTCTTTACTTTTGACATACATCATGAATTGAAACTCCCAAACCGAATAGTTCTTTCCACCGAACCGAACTAAAAAGTTTTTTGTTGCCATAGTGATCTAAAAAAAACTCAAAAGTGTGTAACTCTCCGAAATAAAAATCTCACAATATATGATCCGGAAATAATTCCAAAATCAGAACTACTAAACAAAAAAAGGAAAGGACCAAATATTCGAAAGCCCTTAGGGCTGAAACAAGAAGGACACTAAAGTCCCTAGAACTGAACCAAAGATATTCGAGAGCCCCTAAAGCTAAAAACAAGACTATTTTAGATTTCGATAGAAGGCTTTGATACCATGTCAATTTGTCTGAATGAGTTTCTTCTCATTTGTTATTCCATATATATAGAAAATTATATAGAAGTAATTCAGGAAAGTTTTTAAATTACTATCGTGATCTTCTCTCATTACTAATCTATATATTCTATTTGTGGTAATCTAATTATATACAAGGTATGATAAGACAAAGTGATGGAATCCCTTGATTTTCTAATTGACTAGCCAATTGATGGAATCTCTTGATTTCCGAATTTACTTGTAGATTGATGGAATCCCCTTGATTTCCGAATTAACTTGTAGATTAATGGAATCCCCTTGATTTCCGAATTGACTTGCTCCATTTGATGTTGATTCCTTGATTGACTTTATTGATTAAATCTTTTCCGAATTGACTTGCTCCATTTGATGTTGATTCCTTGATTGGCTCTATTGATTAAATCTCTTATTAACAAAGGAGACAAAGCGAGGGACAGATTTCAAGAAGTTCGAATTGTTGCTGCTTCTCTTCATTTGAGTGCTGCCACGGGAAGCAATGGTAGAATCTATTGCCTGTTGGCTGCTTCTTCTTTATTCCAGTGCTGCTTCTTCAAGGCCTGTCCCTGCTTTTTCAGGAAACAGTAGTGATTTCCTTTTTTCTTCAAGGACCTGATATCTAATCTCATTTTTGGGCCAACATCTTTCATTTCTTCAATCCTCAACCTACATATACCTGTGAAGAGAATATTGACAAAAATGAGTATCATATGGAGCTATAAATATGAGAAAATATGTGAATTTATGTCCAAGGTAAGGTGAAAACAAGTGAAAAATTATAAACCTATCAAGGAGCCAAGGGAGAAGAAAAGTAATAAAGCTGGAGATGCATGTCTGAATTTTCTCTTTCATTTTCTATATTACAGTGGCATCATTAATGGGCATATTTTTCTTCAAGCTGTTAAAATGGTTGTACTAAATGTTATCATTTCAGTAGGCTGATACAAACCTGGTTATCTTGATTAAGTAAGCCATAAATGGAAAATGTTATTTCAGCACCATTGTTCATGTATGCATATAGGTTAGACCTGTCCATGTGTATTTAAGCTTCACTTTGACAATATTAATGAGATTTTCTTCAATCATGTTCAGATTATAATATTGTTTGTTCTACCACGTTCTTTGGGATCATCTGGGGCAAACAATGCAAAGAATCTTTTGCGAACTGCAGTTCTTGTTCAATACATTCCTAAATTGTTTAGGTTTCTACCTTTGCTTGCTGGTCAATCAACAATCGGCTTCATATTTGAGTCGGCATGGGCAAATTTTGTCATTAATCTTCTCACCTTTATGTTAGCGGGTCATGTTGTGGGATCCTGCTGGTACCTTTTTGGATTACAGGTATGTTGAGCTCATTCCGAAAATGATTCAAAATATATTGGAAACTATTTAATGTTTAGGGTTTAGAATAGTTAATATAATTTAGTTGTTCCTAGTACTTTTCGATTGTGCTTTTGATATTATTTCCATATTTGTTTTAGGATCATACCAATATGAATTATATTGAGTCTTGTCTCTAAGTTATCAGTGGATTCAGAGAGTCCTTCTCTGTATCCCTCTCTGAGCAACACTTTGGGAATTATGTCATTAACATAAGTTGCTGTCTGTAAGTAGCTGGAAAATAAGCATAAATGATTCTCCAAGTACACTCAAATTATCACCTGAATTTTTTTTTTTGGGTGAGGAAAATCATCTTGGCTTTGACCCATTTGATTTGAACTTGTAAAGCTGCTTATAAACATTGTTGTTGGTTCATAGGTGATGTGTTATTTTTCTCCTGATAGGCATGGACATTTACGTAGAATGGCATTGATTGAATTCTTACAATGAAATTTTTACATCAGAGGGAGTAGCAAAGATAGCAAACACTGTAAAGTTTGGATAATATGCATTTTTCTTGCAATTAGTGTAATTTTCCTCCTTGAGCGTTTGTACTCTACTGTGGAATTCTTCTGATCCCAGTTATTTGTCTTACTGAAAGCATCCTTGAAGTGTTAAGGCCATCAGTTCACTTGAGATAGAAATGTCGTTAAGTTGGCACCAACCTCTAAGCATTGTAGTATTTTCTGCAGGCATGAATTCCTGTGCAGGATTTAACCTTTTCATGGTTGAAACACAATTTGTTGGCTCCAAAATCATCCTAACATGTACCACACTTCAGATCTCCAAGCATACTTCAAAACACTCTTTAACATCTCAGAAAGTGCTATATACATGTCATATACCAGGCTGATTCTTAGAATATTTTAATGTGGTTAATACTTCAAATATGCATATCACAAACATATACATTTTGGACAGAGCAGTTGTTCTGTACTCAATGATCATTATTTTTAAGTGATGAAAAGATAACTGCTACAATTATGGATGTTTTTCACTGTTAGTAACATGCATTGTTTAAGCCAATATATATTAGTTCATTTTTACATGTTGCTGTCAGTGTTATTTGCTAGTTATATAGATATACTTAGTTAAGAGCATTTTTCTATGTACATCAGTTCATTTGTATAAATAGAGGGGGTACTCACCGGTTATGCAGTTTTCCAGTTTAACCAGATCTCTTTTTTCTTTCCTGACAGATATTTCTTTACTTTTTTTGTATACTGCATCGCTTTGACTTTGATAAGTGTTGCCCATTTGTATGTCTGTTATTGGACAAAGCTGAATGGAAGATAACTTGCATTCATTTTTTCTTTACTAGAGGGTAAATCAATGTTTTCGAGATGCTTGCCATGATTCTGGAGTTGATGGGTGTTCAGAATTTATAGACTGTGGGTATGGCGACAAAATAGAAGGATTTAGTAAACAATCAACATGGGCCAATTGGACAAATAATGACAATGCAATTGGGTGCTTCAGTGGTGGAAATTTTGATTATGGAATCTATCTGCAAGCTGTTAATCTTACAACAGAGCACAACTTCATTACAAGATATGTGTATTCGCTCTTTTGGGGTTTCCAGGTACTTCTAACAACTTTTTATCCATTTCATTTCTTTACCCTCTTTCTGTAACTACTCATTTATCATTGTTCCAAGTTAAACTAAAGTTCTTCATGGGGTGTTTATGTAAATAGTTGAAAAATAGATATACGTTATGTGGACATAATGGAAGCCTGGACATAATGGAAGCCCTCATTTTCAAGGAAGATGGAAGCACTCATCATGTATAGCTTTACTAATGAGGGAAACTATTATATATATATATATATTTTTTTATACATAAGAGTGACTCGAACTCGAGATCTCTAAGAGGAAAGGCATGGTGCCACACCTATAGCTCATTGGCAGAAACTAAATATTTCTCATTTCAAAATAACTTATCAGATTCAGTTGTGCCTGATGCGGACTAGAAATTGGGTCCTTTGGTTTCTCTTTAATAGCATTCTTGTAATCGTATTGTGGGATTTTTGCAGGCTATAGAGGGTCAGCCTAATAGGATTTTGTGGGCCTTGTTTTAGTTTTAAGTAAGCTTTAGTTAGGGTCTATCAAGATGTCTAGGTGGGATTTATGTTTAGTGGTAAATTAATTCATAGGCAACTATTTTGTTGTTAAGTTTACTTGGTGTTTAAGCAATTGATCTATGAAAATGTAATTTAGTACTGCCCTTAAGATGGAGAGAATGGAAGAGTTTTAGAATCTGAAGCCTAGTACTTCAATTGGAGATGCGATAGCCTTCTTCACTGTTAAAGAACCTTTTGTGTGATGAGTTGGTATCAGAGCAGGGAGAGAACTGTCTGCCACATCAAGAGAGTTTAGAGAGGAGGACCTGCTGAAAGAGATGAATTGCTTTTAAGGCTTCTTGAATTGTAGGAGCTAAGATTTCAACTAGAAGGCATTGAAGATCGTGTTGTGGTGTTAAAGTCTAGGTATGCCCAGTCTACAAACAATTCAAAAGCAATTACTAGTGCAAAATAACACAAAACAGGGATGAATAATTTTTCTGTTTCTCATTAATTAAAAGAAATTGTAAATGCCAATTTATAAACTATTCTAGGTTATAAGAATTAGGAAACTATCTAGTTAAATCATATAAAAATGGGAAATTATTCTATGTTACAAAAAATAGGAAACAATCTAATCAAATAATACAAAATAGGAAACTATCCAAAATCAATCCCATATCAATCCCATAATTCAAGGAGTCAATACTCCCATAATTTAAGGAGTCAAAAAGTCACACAATCACATGACTTTCCTAATAAGGCCACATAACTCGACATTCCCCTTCAAGTTGGTGAATGGATATCCTCCATTCTGAGCTTCCTAACAATGTCTTGAAACAGAGTGCTTGACAGCCCCTTTGTGAGTACATCTGCTAGTTAATCCTTTGTTGAAACGAATGGCGTACATATTAGGCTGCTATCAAGCTTCTTGTTGATAAAATGTGTGTCAACTTCTATATGCTTCATTCGGTCGTGTTGTACGGGATTATGAGCAATGGTAATGGTAGATATGTTGCCGCTATACAACCTCATTGGTCTTTCCCATTTTATCTTCAGATCATCAAGAATTATCTTCAGTCACAGTAGTTCACTTATTTCCAATGACATTGAGACTTTGCTCTTGATCTTGCCACCACGTTTTGTTTCTTACCCCTCCACGTTACAAAATTCCCTCCTAAGAAGGTACAATACCCTAAAATTGACTTTGTGTCATTCAATGACCCAGCATAACCTGTATCAATATAGGACTCCAGCATCATGCTTCACACTTTCTTGAACAAAATACCTCGTCTAGGTTTGCCCTTCAAGTATTGCAAGATTCTATGAACTACTTTAAGATGCATTTCTTTAGGATTATGCAAAAATCTACTAACAACGCTCACTGCAAATGCAATATTTGGTCTCGTATGTGCCAAATAAATCAATCTCCCAATAAGCCCATAGTAAAAGCCTCTATCGACCATGGATTCCTATGAAGCATCACATAGTCCATGATTGAACTCAATGGGTGTGTCAACCGGCATATAACCCAAACTTCCTAGTTTCTTTTAGCAAATCAAGCATGTACTTCTATTGAGAAATAAATATCCATTTTTTCAAATGTACCACTTAAATACCTAGGAAATGTTTCAATTAACCAAGTTCCTTGATATCAAATTCTTTCAGAAGATATCATATCCATCTCTCTTGCATCATTGCCCGTTACAATAATATCGTCAACATACACCAATAGGGCTGTCACTCCCCCTGAATTTGTTTATCTCACAAACAAAGAATGGTCGCCTTGACTCTGTTTATATCAAAAGGTAGTTATCACCTTGGTGAATCTTCCAAATCAGGCTCTTCGTGATTGTTTGAATCTATAGAGAGTTTTCTTCAACTCGCACTCCATTTCCTCTTTAGATTTAAATCCTAGAGGAACTTCCATAGATCTCTTCCTCTAGGTCACCGTGGAGAAATGCATTTATTCCAACCAAAATTGGTAGCCAATGACAAAAGGAACCATACTGTATTTATCTTCGTAAGTGGAGCAAATGTCTCAAGATAATCAATGCCATAAGTTTGAGTATACGCTTTGGTGACTAACCTTGGTTTGTTTCTTTGTACTAAGCTATCTAACTTATACTTCAAAATGAAAACCCATCTACATCCCACCAGTTTCTTTCCTCTCAGTAATTCGATCAACTCCCATGTCTTATTCTTTTCGACAGCTTCCTTCTCCACTTTCAGACCATCCTTCCACTTCTTGTTCCCTAATATCTCAAATAGATTTTTCGGATTGGGAATTGAGTGAAGGTTACTGGCTTTATGGCTTTGAGAAAGGTTTTGGTAGGTCAAAAATAGGTACAACAGAAGTTTAGTTCAGGTTCTAGTTCCTTTACTACATGCAATTGGTAGGTCGACATCACTTGGTTTTTCTGGTTCATCTACTATTTCAATGGGCTCAGCTAATGGTGTGGAAGCGATTTTGAGTATTTGGGCAATAACACGAATAGGATATTAAACCTGTACCGATCGAGAAACTAGAATTTTCTTCCGGGAATAGACCTGCGGTGGTTGAGTATTGTGTTGTTTCCCCTTATCTTTCATCACTTCATATGACTTGGGTGACTCAACAGTAGGTTGAATAGGTGACTCAACAGGTGACTCTGAAACAAGATTAAATGGAGATAAAGACTCAATAGATTGATTAGGGAAATCAAGAAGAAATGGGTCCTTCGCTTTATCACTCACATTCTCGCTTGAAGATAGGAATGTTGGAAAGAAGACTCATTTTTGACAAACATAACATCAGCATAGACAAAAAATTTTATGGTAAGGGGATAGAAACATTTATAACCCTATTATGTGGAAAAATATCTAATAAAAATACACCTAAGAGCATGAGGATCAAGTTTTTCCCTATTTCGAGAGCGGACATGGACAAAAGAAGCAACAACAAATTGAACGTTAATCCCAAATTTTGAGTTAGGCCATTTGAGAGACCAATATAGGAGAGAAGAAAATATGAATAAAAATAATAAAAATAGAAATAAAATTAAAGTTTGAAAACAAAAATAGAGAATATAATACTAAAAAATAAACAATAAAAATAATGAAAGAAGTAAAACTAAACTATAATAATAACAATAACAATAACAATTCTTTCACGCTACTCATTCATATTTAAAGTGATCTCATCAACTAAATTCTTGACACTCAATTCTTTAGGGATAACTTATATTTAGATTTTTAATGGCCTAACCTGACGTTTCACTAAATTTTTTACATTTAAGGTCTCGCTTCTCCTAATTAGTATGTCTTTAGGTCTTTGTTGCACATGTCCATACCACATTAAACGATACTCTTTCATCTTATTCACAATTGATTTAACTCCGAACTTAGTTTGTATCTCTTCATTTCTAATTATATCTTTTCTAGTTTTATCTCACATCCATATGACTATTCTCATCTCAATTACAATCATGACTATTCTCATCTCAATTACAATCATTTTATGCTTTTGTTGTTGTTCAATTGTCCAATACTCAGTATCATATAATAATACAGGTTTTACTGTAGTTCTATAAAACTTCTCCTTCAACTGCAATGGCATTGCGGGATCACAAAAATCTTTAGATGCACTTCTCCATTTCATCTAATCCGTTTAAATCTTATGATTCACATCTTATCTATGTTGTCATTGCTTTGAATGATAGATCTAAGACCAAAGGGGGAGTTTATCAACTTGGCTCAAAATGGAACAAATTTTGAGATAAAGAGAAAATTTAAAAATAGAGAATCCATGTATCGCTTCCAATTTGTCTCTTGTATGCCCAAATATGAATCTTTGCTAAAAGAAGAAAACAAATGGAAGAATGCTTCTGGATGTATTTAATATAAGGATACTAAAACTGGATCAAATCAAGAGAGGCTTGTTGGGATATGGGATGTAAATATTGTTGAATTGAATAAAGAAAAGCATTATACTTGTAAGATATTGACTAGAAAACAGCTAGCATCCCTTTAGGAATCCATATCCAATCATGAAACCTTGTGAGAGTTACCTTTAAGAAGAAATAAATTATCTGTTTATTTAATAGACTCGATTATTTTATCTCAAACTATAAAATCTCCTATAAAAAGACATTAAAGGAAAAGATATTGCAAATGGCACAATAATAGTAACTATCATACCACTAATTGTGTCTAATTTTGAATTTGGTATCGGAAGCTTTTGATAATTGAAAACCCAGATTCTCGAGGAAAAATAACATGTCTATATACTATCTACAATAAATAGTAATTGACCCGTCATCAAATAAAAACTTGAACAAGTAGATAAACATAGAATAGCTATTAGGTTGATTGGAGTCGTTGATCTATTACATAATAAATATGAATTATTTAATACTTGGGGTTTTAAAATAATTTATACATTATAGTTTGTTTCCAATTTTTGTAAAATTGTTCTACTTACATTATTTTCATATTTTTTGTATGGCCTTGTCAATATATTTAGCCATTAGGGTTTATCATTTCTTATCCTTTGATTAATAAATTAACATGAGATTTGTCTTTAAGCTATTGATGAATTTTGATAGTCCCTCTTTGTATCTTTCTAATTCTCCCTTCTCTCGTTTCTCCCCCCCCCCAAAGGATATCATGACAAAATCTGACTTATCTTTGCGAAGCCTCTTAGGGGACCTCCAAGTTACTATACTTGTAACAAGTTTGGCACATATAGTCTATATTCTCCTCTTTGAGGGAGATTGTTGGAAATAACATCCTGGGGAATAGTTAGAAATGGCATTCGAAAAAGCTTATAGAAAATTGTTTTTGTCATCTTGGAAAAAGCTTGGGGCCAACTTTGTAAATGTCATATTGTAATGAAGATGGAGAGAAACTAACATAAGATTAGAAACTGCCATGTATCAGTTGGAATGTTAACATGTCATAGCTTCTAGAGGGAGGGTGCAAAGGCAGAAAGAAAAAGGAAATAATTGTTGGAGAGATACTATAGTATATAGGCTCTCTTTTTTTGCTCATATAGTAACATCATAGTTTTTTTTGTTTTGTTTTGTTTTTGTTTTTGTTTTTGTTTTTGTTTTTGTTTTTGTTTTTGTTTTTGTTTTTGGGGGGATTGAATATATAGTTACTTCTTAGTAAAAGTTACAAAAAAATCTTTAGTCTATCTGTGAACCAGTGTTGCTTACTTCACCCCTCCCCTCTACAATCTCTGTTCCTGTTCGAGTGATCAGGATTGTTTTCCATTGTTCTCAATCGGAATGATCAGATTCAGCACAAAATTACGTTTACGAGTTGGAAAATTAATATATTCAAGCAAAAATCAGAAGAATTATGCTTACCGTGGCGATTAGAGCTCGAATCATGGTGGCTATGGTGGATTTTGGCATTACGCAATGGAATTGTTGGCTAAGTGTATTTGAAGAGTAAAGATGATATAAGAGGTTAAAATCAAAAAGGAAAACGAGAAATTTTGGAGGGGGAGAGAGGGAGAGGGAGAGAGAGAGAGAGAGAGAGAGATGAGATAAAGAAAGAGCTAGAGAGGGACTGTCGTTGATGAAGAAGAAGAGACACTGTGGGAGTGGGGCTCTCGAGAAGCTGAAAAGGACAATCTTTTTTTTATTTTTGTTATTTTTAATCTCAACTTCTTGTCCTTTTAATTTATTATTTTTATCAACAAAACACATTCATTGACTTTATGTACTGGATAGGAAATAGACAGACAACAGAAAACTATTTATTAATATTTTTAATTTTGGACTCATTTTTAATCTAAAACATGAGATATCTTTTCTGTTTTATTTTATTATTTTGAATAACAAAGTCATTCCGTTGGATGTAATGGACAGTCATATTTTTTTATTTAAACAATACAATTAATTAGCTACTTTTTTAATACATAAAAGCTTTCATAATTGTTAAAAATTATGAATATACAAGAAATTTTTAGTATGTAAATAACTTCGAATATATAGTTTTTTTTGTATATAAATTCAACCAAGTTAAGTAACACTACCACGTTATACTGCAAACCAAAAATAATAACCATACCCCGTTATTTCGAATTATCAAAATTATCGTAGCCCGTGGCCGAACTGGTGTCACATAGTGTGACAAACCGCATATTTTGCAACACTGCTCTCCATAGTAAAGGCACATTATCCAAGTCTTCTAATGTGTTAACTCCATATTAATGATAATGCTGATGAACTAGACTATGGAACTAATATGCACCAGCATGAATGCTTGAATCTAAGTGATCATCCATGTCTTAGTTCATGAAGCTGCAAGATGGGTAGCTTCATCCTTCTGTAACCATGTGGGATGGGTTTCGCTTGATGTGCTGGTCCAGTCTGTTCAAGAGGCTGTTGCTTGTGTTGTTTGGGGTTCTTTGGTTCTGCTTTGTTGCTCAGCTTCCCTTATCAGGAAAAATAATAGGTTATTACCAGTGTTTGTACTGCAATTTAATTTCCATGGAAAATAAAGAGATTCTTAGAATTGTTTGGTTGCAAATATACATATGCAGGTGAATCAACTAATTTGACGATGATTCAATTGAGACTATTTACTTTATTCTGTCCCTCTATTATTTACTAGACATCTATGCTTTTGTTGCTTTTTTGTTTTTTTCCTCTCTCTTTCAAGTTGGTCTTTTCAGCTTTGTGATATTTTTACATTTTTTAGCAACTGATAGATGAATATCTTCTGGAACCTTCATCAATTGTGTCATTTGAATTGCCTATAATTATGCTTATGACATCATTTGAATGTGTCATTTCTCATCATTTTCCAAAGCAAATCAGCACTCTGGCTGGAAACCAAGTTCCTAGCTATTTTGTGTGGGAAGTCCTGTTTACCATGTTAATCATTGGGCTTGGTCTCCTGCTTTTTGCTCTTCTCATTGGCAACATGCAGAACTTTCTTCAGGCTCTTGGGCGGCGGTATGACTTTTCACTAAAGCACTTTGTCTTTGACAGATTTTTTTTTTTTTTTTTATTTATAAAATCTCTTGATTGAGAGTTACTGATCCAATGCTACTTGTATTTTCTCTTTGATGTGTTTTCTACTAAGGCCTTGTTAGTTTTTTAGTAGAGAATGTCCTTATGTTCTCAAATGTGCTTGTGATTAATTTTCGTGCTATTCCCTTGAGATCATCAACTTCGCAGGGAATGGATTGGTACCTCAAATTTCAGAACCTTTTCCCAGCCTTAGTAACCCTTTGATAAATACTATTCTTATACAATCCTCACTCTGGAGGTCAAGCACGTGCATGTTATACCACATAACTCTGAAGATCTCTGTTCAAGAGCCACTAGGCAATGCAATGGAATGAATTCTTCTCAAAATTTACACGTAATACACCTCTTAATTCTGTTATCAGGTCCAATATAGATGAACTATTACCCAACGCAGCTGTCCACAAGTACACTTTCCCATGAATAATTACATCAGACAACTCTTTAAATAACATTAGAATTACAATTTTAGGCAGTTTGAAATTACCAAAAGCATTTGGCACAAATATGGAGGTAAAGATATTTGCCACTTTAGAATTCTAATAGTAATTTGGAGCATTTTTTTTAATCTATTTTTCTATATTTGTGTCATATATTATAACAATTCTGAAAATAGAGACAATCTGTTTGTATATTGTTTATTTTCACGGGAGATGTAGAATCGCCTATTTGCAGTGGATAATAATAGTTTGCCCCAAAAACTTCCTAATTTGTTGCTCATGAAATTTAGAGATTTTGGAGGGAAGAAAGATGCTTTCATGTTTTGAAAATGTGCGTTTGTAGCTATTCCTTGGTGTATTTGGAGAGAAGTTTGTAGCTATTCTATTTGGAGAGAACTAATTGCCAGAATATTCCAAAATCATACCATAGATTCCTTTCATCTATTTGAGACAAATTGTATTTCTACTTCTATGTGTGATGATGCTTCCAAAATTTACGAAGATTGTAGTGTAGAAGCGTTGAGAAAGGATTGGAAAGAACATTATCTATTAGTTTTTGTCTTGTTCTCTTTTCCATTTTTGAGTACATTCTTTAGTACCTGTAATACAATTTCTTTTTCTATCAAAAAAATTAAAAAAAAAAATCAAAGCATTTAATAAGAGAGGAATGCAGAAGTTTCTAGCCATGACTATCTCCCACCCTATCTATTGTGGGATAGGATGGCTTTCTTGCCTTTTTCTGTGCTTAGCCTCAAGGTACTTAAAGTGAATACATCTAGATGATTCTTAGTGAAACTACCGAGGCTAACTTTTTGAATTTTCTTTTTTGTGTCTTCTTTTACTTCAGTCATTCACGGAACACCTCATCCTCTTCTTTGTTGTATATGTTTTTTTTTGTCTTTAATAGTTGTTCTTTAAAAGCTATTTGGATGAATCTGCAACAATCTTAATTTACCTGACATTTAAAGCATTCCCGTTGACACATATGTGGGTTTGAAATGGCCAAAGTGTTGAGCATCATTCCCTCTTTTGTATAGAAGAGTTTGCTGTAGATTGACCATCCAATTCAATTTGTACATGGCAAATATTTGGATAAATGAGAAACCCGAAAAGTTACACTGTTGCTTATTGGTAACATCCATTGGCCTGTATGTGGAAATTCACAAAGTAAAATGGGAAAATAGATACTCTTGATGATAAACTATCATGATGTGTGTTCTAATGTGTTTTGAATAGTTAATATATCAAGAAAGACCGTAAATAATCGGATTTTAATTCTCAAAGGAGGTTCAACTTCTTTAAATTGGTGAACAAGGGAAATAGAACTCAAACCCAACATATATTATATTGTATCATCTTATATTATGATCTGGTGTGAAAGTAAAAGCTTAAAACTCCAAAACCACAAATAGTTTATACATCATCAACCTCTCTACAATGATCACTCAAACTTATTGCTACCTGTGCACAGGGGCAGTTAGCTTGCTACCCCCAAACTTCATTCATTTTCTTTTCATTGCATGAAAATCATGTTTCACGATTAAGAAATTCAAATTTAAATATCAAAATATTAGGGTTTTCAATATATGTTTAAATTAAGACAACTCGAAATTCACTCAAATTTCCACCTAAAAGTGCATCATGGAAGCTTAAAATTACCTCAACAAAGGTTTGCTAACCCCCCAGGTTGTACGCTAAATCCCAAAATGAGGAACAATTGCCACAACTCTAAAATCCTAGCTTACATCAAGAATTGATGTTTTATCAACTCCACCAAGCTAGTACTCTGGTGAAAACACAAAGCCCACATTAGGATTTGTCGAGATATGGATATTTTATTCTTCCCTAATTTATGTAATATAATTAGGGAAGATTTTTGGATTTTATTCATCCCTAATTTATGTAAAATAATTAGGGAAAGACTTTGACTTTATTATATTCTCTAGATTTATATAAGATCAAAGATTTTTGTATCTAGATTTTTCATTTCTTAGCTAGCGTCCTATTTTAATTCACGGTAACACTTGTATATATATTTGGATGAAACTATGTACAATATAGAGCGGAGAAATACAAAAATTTCTTTCATTATTATTTTCTCTTTCATTATTTTTTCATTCTCCACAGGCTTAACTTGAAATTTCAGGGGAAATTGATGGCTGAGATGGCATAGAAAGGACTTCAAGGTTGGGAGGTTGTAAAAGTGATGATGGTGATGAGAAATCACTAAGAAATTTAGCCTTTCATTGTTTTGTAGACTTGGATTCAAGGTTCTATTGGAGATGGAATTAAAAGAGGGTAAATTGAATAGAGAAGAAAAAAGAGAGGGAATTTTTGAGCAACAATGAGAGTGTCAAAATGAAACGTTGCTCAAGGGGTTATAGGGTGGTTTGAAGATACCAAAGGACTAATATACCCCTAGCATACTATTTAAACATAAGATCTCTCCTAATTAACCCTAACCAAACTCTAAACTATCACAAAATGTTGAATTTAGTTCAAATTTGGGCTCCACGTAGGGTCCTAGTGAAAATTGGCCCAAAGAACCAGAAAAATGAACTTGCACTCAAAAGGTCATAACCTAAAACTATATTCAACAAAAACACAACAACCCACAACTATTAAATCATTGTTAGGGATGAGGTAAATACGGATGGATTTTCCCAGATTACTTCCTGGGTAGCAGGTGTAGGTGATCTGTTCAGAGATGAGTATGGTTTATGGGGGTTGTTCATAGATGAGTATGGTTTATGGGGGTTCCTAATGAATCTAGGGGTTTCGAATCTGTTTACTGCAGAGCTATGTGGAGTTGGAGAGGGACTGATTCTTTTGAGTTGTACAAAGTTCTCTGCGGTTATTCTTGAGATTGACTTGGCTGAGTTGTTTCGATCCTTACCTCCGATGTAGCTCCCTTACACGCAGCTTACCATACAGTCCGGGAATGCAAAGAGCTAATTCGTAATACGTCCGTGCATTAGGTGATTTTGGTTCACAGAGAGGAAAATACTATGCCAATATGCTTGCCAGATTGGGGCGGTCAGTCAGCCTTGGACTCCATGAGCTATGTTCTCATCCTTGTGAGGTATATCATTTACTAAAGTATGATATGCTAGGTAGGACTTCCATAAAGAAGCTAGGCCTTCCCTCTTCCCTTGTAACCAAAAAATATATAAATAAATAAATAAAGCCATTGTTAAGCTAAAAATTGCAAACAAGTTGAAACTCAATTAGAGCAGATAAATTACAAGCTAAAATGACAGAGACCAAGTTTGACTTAATCAATGAAATCATCCATTACTCTACATCACCAGTGTATAATTGCCCCCTAAAGGAAAATTTTCTAGAGCACATGAAAAATGGGGATCTTATGGCAATTGCATATTATAAATATCTTGAGTTGTTACAACTGACATAGGATGAGGTACGATTTGTCCTAAACCCAAAGTTGTTTTATTGGCCTTTGGGCCCAGTTCCACTTAGAGAGAGAGAGAGAGAGAGAAACTAATTTGCTAAATTATAAGATTCCTTACTAGTAATTGACATCATTTGCAGTAACTTAATAGAACTTACATATTTTTAGATACTTAATATCGATCTGATATAGTGGACGCATTTATATTTGCGAGTTCTTCATGATTTTGTTTGCATATCTATGTTCTTTTGAGAATGTTTTTCCTAATATCACTGTCTCTTGCTCCATGCTACTTGCTTGTGAATTAGAAATTTTAAGGTTATTCGTGATTACTTAGTTGCTATCAGAAACGTAATTGCTCCGGTGAAGATCTTCATACAGTTACTTAACAATAATGCTACACATTTGTTTCTATCGTATTATTTCCATTGATGTGAGAATTCTTCTTTCTTAAGTGTCAGTGATCCATTTCAACATTTAATTTTTCTTGGTCTTAGGAGGTTAGAAATGTCACTAAGGCGTCGTGATGTGGAGCAATGGATGAGCCATAGACGTCTTCCAGATGATCTAAGAAGGTAATCATTTTTGTGATCTTGTCTTATTCTTTTTCAGTAATATTAGATCTAGCAGTAATTCGTTTTTCTCTCTTTATTTTGGAAACGGGTGTGTGGGGTTTGAATTTTTGACTTTTGATGCAACAGTTTCATATCATACAAAAGGCTTTTTGAAACTGAGTTGATCTTTGCTTATTTTTTTGCTTGAAAAGGTGTCATTTGCAACCTTGTGGCTGGTGGTAGTGTATCCGCCAATAGATTCCTGGTTGCATTTCCTAACTTCTTCAATATTTAAATTGAAGCCCGTACAAGAATTGTTCATACCCCTTTTTGGACACATTGATGACAAAACTAGTAAAACTCGAAAGCATTTTGAGCTCTCATAATTTGCCTGAGTTAAACCTCTTAAGGCCATTTATTTATGTCATCTGTTCTCTTTGACAACCATCTTTTCCTTAAACGTGCCCTTTGAAGAATAAATTGCATGTTGTCCATAGTATTGAAGCTTTTGGATCCTTGAGCTACATAGCTTTCAACATTGCTAATTTAAGTAACTTAATTTTAAATCTTATAAAAATTAAATAGTCTTAAAATAGCCATGAGCAGCACAATGGTGCAATGTTGCGTTTATGTCCCAATTTTTATTATGCATTGTATGATTTATTTGTGCACGAAATGCAGCACCATCCTTAGGTTATGCACTAACATTTTCTTGATTTAGACGAGTTCGACAATCGGAACGTTATAATTGGGCCGCTACACGAGGAGTGAATGAAGAAATGCTGCTCGAAAACTTACCTGAAGACCTTCAAAGAGATATAAGACGCCATCTCTTTACGTTCGTTAAGAAAGTGAGATTTTCCTTGATTTACAGCGATTTGCACCAGTTTCCTTGGCATATATCTCATAATAAATGTCTCAAAGAAATTTATAAGGTTCTTCTAGAGGTGTGACCATTCACTGCCTCCCCAATAGTGTTGGATGTTGCCACTTATGCGAGAATAAGATCATTGGGCTTCTCCAGTGATGGGCTTCAGTTTATCCAGCTTTCATACCTTTAGACTACCAGATAAAAAATGGGAGTGTCATTCTCCCTCTAGTTTTCTCCGTCAGAAAGGATTTGATAGGAAAGCTTCTCAATAGAGTTTTTTATCACATTATAGTCATTGTTATGGAATCAGCAGTTTGATATTCATTTCCCAAAATCAATTCTATAATTTACAGGTCCGGATATTTTCCCTGTTGGATGAACCCATCCTAGATGCTGTATGTGAAAGACTAAGACATAAGACGTACATCAAAGGTAGCAAAATCCTATATTATGGTGGTCTGGTGAACAAAATGGTTTTCATTGTTCGTGGAAAGCTGGAGAGCATTGGGGAAGATGGTAATAGTATTCCCCTGTCTGAAGGGGATGCTTGTGGAGAGGAACTTCTCACGTGGTGTCTTGAACATTCTTCAGTAAATAAAGGTATAATGAAAACTTTAATTCAGTCATATTTTACTTATTTTGTTTCATTACCTAGCTGCCAGTTATAGATTCTATGGCCCTTATTCTTAAAAGTAATCCCACTGATTCAAAATGTTCAGTAGGATTTTTGGGTTGTAAAGGTGAAAGCACTGCATTTAAATCAATTTTGCATGATTGGAGGAGGCTTTAGAAGCTCTGTTAAACATTGAAAGACTGAAAAACCTGGTTAAACATAACTTGCTGGGAGTTGGAACTATTGCAAGACCGGAAAAGAGAGTGCATAACTAAATGTAGTGATACATGAAAAGAGACAACCTATATCAACATAAATTAGTTATATGAGGATCGTAACCAGTTATACACCAATTGAGTTCATAAAAGTGACTCAGTGCAGTTAAATGCCTTGTGAACATTGACCAAAACAAATGTCTTTGTTTGAGGACATCAGAAGTGGTATCATCTATTGCTGTTTGGGTTAAATTACGTCTCTGTAATTTTGCAAGAGGTGACCAAATTTTGCAACATAACAAAAAGAGGTTAAGTTAGTTTAATGTTCTTTTGGCCTAAATGTACACGCATACTGCATAGATACTCCTGCATGCATTTATATGTCAATATGGACACAGCTACATGTATCAGTGATTGATAGAAGAATTTTATCCATATCTTGAATCATACCATACGAGAGATTTATATACACTAACCCTAGTAAACAGAAAGGAAAGCTGACCCATCAGATCCCATGATTCATGGGAGTTGACCTATTAAGTCTCAAGAATCATGGGATACCCTAACAACATAGGAAATTTAATTAAATCAGCCTAATTCTAAAGGTAGACAATCTGTTACATGACTTTCCTAACATAGCTAACTGTACAATACATGCAATTAATCACATTTTTCCACACTCCCCCTCAATCTGATAAATTCGAATTCTCTATTCCCCGCTTGGGTACAATAGTGTGAAACACCGAACTGCTTAAACCTTTGGTAAGTAAATCGGCAAGTTGCGCATGTGTAGCACATAAGGTGTACAAATCAATTTGCTCCCCAACTTTTCTTTGATAAAGTGTGTCAACTTCGATGTGCTTCGTTCAATCATGTTGTACCGAGTTGTATGCTATGCTGATTGCGGACTTGTTATCACAACAAAGTTTTATTGGACCATCCCACTTAATCTTAAAGTCTTCTAGAATGATCTTCAACTAGAGTAGTTTACACACGCCTTCAGCCATTGCCCAAAATTCTGCCTCCGCACTAGACCGTGCTTCCATATTCTGTTTTTTACTCCTCCATTGTCACAAGGTTTCTGCCAAGAAAAGTGCAATATCTAGTGGTTGACCTTCTGTCAACAATTGACCCAGCATAATCGGCATCCATTTATGCCTCTAAGTGCTAAACCTCCATTCCTTTTAAACAGAATACCTTTTCCCAGTGTTTGCTTGAGTTACTGTAACACTCAGTGAGCTGCTTGCAAATGAACTTCCTTCAGGCTATGCTTGAATTGGCTAATCACACTACCCGCATATGCTATATCTGGTCATACGTGAGATAGATAAATGTGTTTTCTTGTGATGCTTTGATTCATTTCCCTGTCTACTAAAGCATCCTTCTCTACTTTTCCAAGTTTAAGATTCGTATCTATTGTGGTACTTGCCGGCTTGCACAGTCTTGCTAGTTTCTTTGAGGAGATCCATAACATACTTCTGTTGGGAGATAAAAATGCCCAGCCTAGAGCGAGCAACCTCAATCCCAAGAAAATATTTCCACCTCCCTAATGCCTTGCTCTTAAATTTCTTAGCGAAACACTCACTTAGGACCTGTTTCTCTTTATTATCATCTCTTGTCATTATTATATCATCGACATAAACCAAAAGAGGTGTGACTCACCCTGAAGGTGAAAGTTTAATGAATAGTGTATGATCCCCTCAGCTTTGTCTGAATCCCTAGTCATCATAACTCTCGCAAATTTTCCAAACCAAACCCGTGCACTTTTTCCAATTTACATATAGAATGAGCAGCCAAGTTTTTCCCATAACCTTTGGGGGTACCTCCATATAAATTTCTTCCTTTAAATCACTATGCAAGAATGCATTTTTGACATTAAACTGTAACCATAATTTGCTGCCAATGACAATAACACTCTAGCTATATTCATCTTTACATTAATTCCATAGGTTTGAGTATACCCCTTGGCCACCAACGTTGCCTTGTATCTTTCTAGTGACCCATTTGCTATACTTCATTGTATATACCCATTTACACCCCACTCATGTCTTTCCCGCCAACAATTTCTCCAACTCCCAAGTTTTGTTTTTCTCCAATGCCTCATTTCCACATTCATAACTTGTTTCCATTTCTTATCGAAGGAAGTCTCAGATAATTGATAAAGATGGTAATGGTATTTAAACTAATGAGGAAGGCTCTATGGTGAAAGTTTCTTAAAACATAGGAAGTTTGCAAGAGGATATAAAGGTTGTTTTCTGCGCTCACTCATTTCCTAATAGCAATCTGAAGGTCTTGGTCATCATTGCCCACGTGAAATTCAGTTTCATTTGCAATGAAGGATTAGAAACTGTTACCTCATTCTCAGGATTTGAGTTGGACTCTTGGACATGCATAGATTCAGGGAGAATCGTCCTCTTCCGTGTGAATGCCTTGCCCTTGCCAATCTCATATTCTTAAGAGCAAAGTCTGTTTTTTCTTGAGGATTTTCACACAAAGGTTCAGGTTCAGACACGGATTCCGGGGATCTTCAAGCACCTGGTTTGGCACAATAGAGTGAGATAAGGTGGTTTTGACTTGGGAAGTGATGACAGATCAAGTAAAAAATCCTTATCTTTATCATCTTTTGTTGAATTCTCCCCCTGGAGATAAGGACTGGTGAAGTAAAACTCTTGTTCATTGAAAGTGACATCTACTGTGACATAGAACTTGTTTGACGGAGGATGGTAGCACTTATGCCCGTTATGAGTTGAAGAATATTCCACAAAGACCCATTTTATTGTCCTTGGATCTAGTTTCCTCCTATTTTGACTATGGACATGTACAAATGACACACCCAAATATTCCAGGAATAAGATTATTTGAGTGTGTAGGCTAGGATAGAATGTTGAGAGTATTCCATTGAAGTCTTGAATTCCAATATTTTAGAAGGCAAACAATTTATGAGATGAGTAGTTGTAAGAACAGCTTCCCCCAAAATGATTTAGGCACATCTTTTTGAAACATAAAAGCTCGGGTTATTTCAAGGAGGTGATAATTTTTTCTTTCTGTTACTCGATTTTGCTATGGAGTATTAATACATCAAGTACTATCCCTTGTTTCTGAAAGTATGGAGTTAGGATTTGATTAAAATAATCCATGGCATTATCTGACCTAAACCTTTCGATGCCGACCCCAAATTGGTTTATAATCATGGAACAAAAATTTGGGAGAACAAAACTAACATCTAGACTTATATTTGTGCAGAAAAATCCACGTAAGATGAGTACAATCATCTATGAGTGAAACAAACTATCTTGCCCCTGAAACATTAGGAATAGTAGACTGACCCCAAATATCATTGTGAATGAGACGAAAGGGAACAAAGCCTTTATTACTAATTTGAAACGGTATACACTTGTATTTAACAAGCTCACGCACTTAACAATGAAAGTTGTCTATAACTAGAACTTCAATTAGAGAAGGAAATTGAATTTTAACAACTCTAAAAGATGGATGCCCAAATCGGCAATGGTGAAGTCAAAATTTCTCTTTATCAGATGAAAAAAAGTGAAATGAAGGAATGAGATTAAAAAAACTCCCGTTAATATTGGACTGACTAGGTTGTTCAACATAGTAAAGGCAATCTCATTATCTAACATGTCCAATCATCTTCCCCAAATTCTTGACATCTTACAACCTACTACAGTGGTCAGAGAACGACTGTTGCTATTTTTTGATTGCTTGGACATAGGAAATAGGTGGGAAAAAAAATGTTTGACGAGTGGGTCATATGGTTGGTAGCCCGTGACTCCATGACCTAGACATAGCCATAGTTCCGAATCGTCAATTCCCGTTTCCTGATTTAGAGGAACAAAATCTTAAAGGGGCGGTTCTGATTCCGGTTCTAAAACTGTTGATTTCAATTTTGATTCTAAAATCGAAATTATAAACGTTAAAAAAAATAAAAATAAAAATAAAACCGATCTTTTTTTTGTTAAAAAATGTGACTTATTAATGCTGGAATCATCTTATTAGTGTTGTCTGAGGTGGTTCGGACATGTGTAAAGAAAACCCAAAGATGTACCGGTTAGAAGAATCGAGAACTTAAATATGGGAGATCTAGTAAAATGTAGAGGTAGACCGCTAAAAACTTAAATGCAAGTTATCCGTAAAGACATGGAAATTAAAGGTTTAGAAGAAAAAATGGTCTTGGATAGGAATGGATGGCGTAGAAGAATCCGCACAAATTAAACCAATATATTTTAAATATTTATCTATTGATTTATTTATTTAACTTTCTTTTTCTTTTCCTTTTCCTTTTTATTTTATATATATATTTTTATTTTTTTTATTTTTTATTTTTCTATCTTTTTTAAATTTGTCTATCAAATAACCGACCCCAAATATTGGGATTAAGACTTAGTTTGTTATTGTTGTTTACATGGGAGGATGGCAAATTGACTTCTAAAGTAAGCCCTTTCCTGAATATCATGCTTTAACAAGCGATATATTTCAGGAGGAGAATGTGGCTCGTGGACTCCATGGCTATTTACTGGCAAGCATATTTGCGTAGGTATTTCCCTCTTTATGAGCAAAAATCACCTGATACACTGACGTGTTATGGATTAAATCGTGGTGTTTCCGGATTATACAATAATTTGCATGTGAGGGAGCTACATCCAAAGTAAGGATCAAAACAAGTTCAGCAGAGTTGATCTCAAAAATAACTAGGGATGACTCATAAGAATCAGGCCCTCTCAAACTCCACACAGCTCTGTAGTAAACGGATCTGCAATCCCCAAATTTACTGTCAATCCCCCAATCCATAACCCATGGCCCATACTTATCTATAAGAAGACCCTTGCACCTGCTACCCAATCCATCTGTATTTAGCTCATAAAAGCCGAGGGGAGGAGGGACCCACCTTATCCAATATCCTACGTGAGGGATAGTCTGAGACTAGCCACCCATCCCTAGAACAACTGGAGGCAAAGGTAGCCACACTTTCTAGAGAGAAGGTTATATCCTCAAAAGCACTTCTACATCGAGCTTTCCAAATGGCCCATAAGGTGTATACAAAATAAATGGTCCATGGAATGCCACTATGAAGAGCGTGGGATTTGAAATTCCTTACCAACAATTTCTTCATTGGTAGGCTCCCCACCACCAACCTTGATAGGGAGGATGCATGAAGAACCCAATCCCAAATCTCACGGACGAGGGCACAATCTCGGAATAGATGAATACATGTCTGCATCCTCTCTCAACAAAGATGACACCGTGGGTCATCCGTGAAACCTCGATGACACCACGTGGCATTGGTCATTAGGTATCATGGGATTTGAGCCGATAGAACTTTAACATGTCCTTTGCATTTCAATCTCCAAATCCACCTCCATGAGCCATCCGGATTGAATTTAATTGAAAGTCTATTGTGTCTATTTTTTTAACTGAATTTTGTAATCGATTCAGTAGTGAACATTTGAAACCTACTTTGCTGTAGGCGCAGCCTAAGGCTAAGTATTTATTACCCCATTAAATTTGTAAAATAATTTATTTAAATTAGTTTTTCTAATATAAAAGTTATATGTATTTTTATAATTAAATTTTAATGATTATATTAAATTTAACATTAATTAAAATAGAAAATTTTCTACTTCTACATTCAAACTAACAATAATAGTTTTTTAGTATTTTCAAATTTTAATCACTTATTTTGTAACCAAAAAATTAATATATATATGTATATGTTAAAAAACCTTCGATTCAAATTGACGATTCGAATCGTCGGTTTCCAGATCTTCAAAATGAGGAATCGGAACCACACCTTTAGACACAATTCCGATTCGAGTTCCTGTTCATGAATTGTGAACCGGTCAACAATTTTTTGAACCGTGAATCGGTCAATAAGTTTTTGAACCGTTGACCACAGTTCGGTTAGTTCCGCTTCCACGATTCAGTTAGAATCGCGATCATATCTACCATGACCCAAGAGTTGACAAATGTTGTGATCGAGATGTGTAACCCAATAGAGAAACAAGTGTCTGAAGATTTTGCAAGGTTGCTGATAAGTGATTACTCCTCAATCTCTTCTTGTTTGAGACTCTGTGTCTCCTATGGGGTTGATTCACTTTGACATACTGCAGCAACATGGGCCTGCCCATTGCCCCTTTGCTACACACCTTTGTGTCATTAGAGACTTTCCATGAAGCTTCCAACACTTTTCATGAGTATGACACACCCTCTTGCAATAAGTGCACCACAAGCTGTCACAATTTTGAGCCTTTGACTGACTAAACTTTCCACTTTCAAAAGATGGTGCTTTCCCTATTTGTGGCTGATTTATTGTCACCACGCCACTTTGGCTGAGCTGTCCATGATGTGTGGTTCAAGCATCAGTCCTCTTCTACTTACCTCACTCTAGATTAGTGCCTCCACTTCATTAAAACATGGAACCTTCGGCTTGTCAAGAATCTGGATCCTCACTTGATCAAACTCTGGATTAAGACCAACAAGAAAAGCATAAACCCTATCTTGCTCGATGAAGTCCTTTAGAACACCCGTATCATCAGGATATTTGGTTTTTGTTATCCTATAGATCAAGTTCTTGCCACAAGGATTTCAATTGATTGGCATACCCGACGACTGTTTTATTTTCCTGTTTTGCAGCCATGTCTCTACTTTGGCTTCTCATACTTGTGCAGCATCCCTGGCTTTAGAATAGGTTTGTTGAATTGCATCCCAAATATCCTGGGCAGTAGCCAAGAACATACATGAGTCGCTAATTTAGGGATCATAGAAATCCACAGCCACACCATAATCACAGAGTTTTCTCCATCCCATGCTTCAAAAGGAGGTTCGTCCGGCTTAGGTCCTGTACTTAGAGGATGACAGATCTTCCCTTTTCCTTTAAGCACCTTATGAACAAGTTGGGACCACTTGAGGTAATTTTTTCCAT
The DNA here is from genome assembly GCA_033439265.1 of Dillenia suffruticosa. NCBI lineage: Eukaryota > Viridiplantae > Streptophyta > Magnoliopsida > Dilleniales > Dilleniaceae > Dillenia > Dillenia suffruticosa. Next base: position 18,745,057 of record JAVTVX010000009.1, on the reverse strand, counting down.
CCGGCCTGTATGCAAACCACCAGATACTTTGCAGTTCTCAGAGTTGTTGAGATCGATCATCCTCCTCAGATTGGGCTGTACCAGTTATCCCTGCAACCTCAGACATCTTAAAGAAAAAATCTAGGCAATTAAGGCCTTTTACATGAAGAAGATATCACCAGCAATGAAGGCAGGCCAAAATGCTCAATTTTAATACCAGGAAACAGAGTAAAACAGATCACAAAAGGGCTCCGAGTGCCAAAGTTTTCGGTGCTAGAACAGACTCTGCAGCTCTGATACCATATCAGTGATTGAAAGAAGAATTTTAATTCATATCTGAATCATATCATACCAGAGATTTATATACACTAATCCTAGTAACCATAAAGAAAAGCCGGCCTATCAGATCCCATGAGTCATAGGAGTTGACCAATGAAGTTAAATGAATCATGGATCATGGGATACCTATCATATCCCATGAATCATAGGATGTCCTAACAAAATAGGAAATTTAATTAAATTAGCCTAATTTTAGAGGTACACAATCTGTTGCATGACTTTCTTAACATAGCTAACTGTATAATGCAGGCCATTAATCACATTTTCCCACAACATGCATATCCATGAACATATGCATGTACAAATATTATGTTAAACAAGAAACAGTTGATGGTGCTAGCTTTTCTTTTCATGTAGCAACGGTGCACCTGGGTACAAAATTTCCGTTTGCTTGGGGGTTGGGAGGACAGGTGCACGGGAGACGGATTAAGAATTTTAATTTATCCTACTATTGCATTTTAAATAACTTATTCTCAAGAACACAATCAACTTATTCAATGTCCATTTGTATTAAACTTTAAACCTCCAGTATAACTTCAGAAATAAATATGCTTGAGATTTGTGTATACCACAATTTTTTTGGTGGGCATTGCATAAGATGAATTGAAATTTTAATTTATCTAACTAGTTTATCTCTAAAATAACTTACACATGATATTCGAATCTAAGATTTAGATCAAAAAATAAATTCATAAAGTGAAAGCAACATTAGATAATTCTAAAACTCTAAATTAGACAAATAATGTCATTTGGATTTTCGGTTATATATTTGATACATTGAAAGGAGGTTCATTTTGAAAAAAATACTCGCCAATTTGTTGTGATATTTTCAAGTGAGTTGAACTTCAATATTCCATGCCTTCAACCATCATTGACAACCATCACAATCACTCACAATTAGCATTGCATTGTCTCCAACCTCCTTCACATTCATAGTAAACATCATTAGACTGTGAGTTAGGCCCATGAAGATTATTTTCAGGTTATACAAGACCAGATTGGCCGCCCATATGATAACATCTTTGACGAAAGGCGGTCTATATCTCCTTCAACCTCTCTATGGAGAATCAGGCAAAGAGGGAGACAAATCTCAATGGCAGTATTTTTGGCCTTTGTTTATAGGCGATGAATCCTATCTATAATGTATAAAATAACTCAAACCAAACTCTAATAGATTTGGAAACTAAATACTAAACTCCTAATAGGACTCGAATAAAAATGGAAATGGAAATGTTAGAAATAAGAAATATTCCTAAATATTGAGCGATTTGCGTTACATTATAAGTTTTGTTATTTATAGTTGATTATCAGTTAGTAGAATAATATTTTTTAAATAGAATAACATATTTTATATTCATGACAAGTAAAAATTAATTAATCTATTGACATAAATCTAAACTAATATGACTGGAGACTGATAAGACTCGATGGTTGAGTGTTGACACAAAAGAGCCAAGCATGGATGTCATTTATTGCAGATTGAACAACTCATATCCTTCCACTGTTTTACAATCCAAAAAGAATGCAACTATTGGGAAATTAAGTTAGCAAAGTCCCAGAGTTTCTAAGAGACCTTGAACCTTGCAAGCTTAGTTGTTGGTAATATATTGATGACAATATATACCCCATGTATGATTGATGATGGTTCTCATGTTCTAACTATAGTCAATGACTATAATTAGGATAAACTACATAAAACCTCTCTGTGGTTTGGCCTGTTTATACATTGCTAACCTGTGGTTTGGCCTGTTTGTGCATTACTAACCTGTAGTTTAAGACTAGTTAATATTTTTGCATATTTGACTCCTTATTTGATAAGTTTTAACATACTCAAAATGCATTAAATAATCAAAGGACTCTTAGGGAATATGTGCTCTAATCACTGAAGACAGACACAAATTGAAAGTTTTAGAGCAATCATGTGGTTTACATATGATAGTCTTTTATAATGTTTCTTTGTTAATTAATGGCAGGGATGGGGAGTTATGTGCTAATACTGTAAATCACTAGGTAGTTAAAGTTCTAAGTCTCATGGCGGTAATCTGCATATAGGGAAAACCTTTTAGAGGTTTTGTGTATCTTACCCTTACTGCCATCATTAAATGAAGAAAAGGCAAATATTGAAGAAATTTGATTTCATTAAGCTTGGAAAACTTATGAAGCTTAGTAATGCAATGAAAGCTCAGAAAACCTATTCCTCTATATCTTATTTAAGAAATGTCTTTCTCTATTTCATTCTGGTCATTCAGTAATTGACCTCTCAATATTAACATTGCAGATGGGAGGAAAATAAGGCTTCCGGGTCAGCGATTACTTAGCAATAGGACTGTGAGATGCGTAACAAATGTAGAAGCCTTTTCACTCCGAGCTGATGATCTTGAACAAGTCACTAGTCTTTTCTCTAGATTCTTGCGAAGCCCTCGTGTTCAAGGAGCAATAAGGTTAGTATAAAGATAAGCTCATGATCTCACACTTTTATTGCATGCACAACTGCAGGCTTACCTTTTTCCCATCTTCCCTCTTTTGTATAGTTGTCCTTAATGGCTTAGCATGTTATAGAGGAGGTATAATCCTGAATATGAAATATGGCCTTTGTCAGAGAAACTTCCTGGGTTCCTAATCCTGGAATAAATTCGGATCTTGGGGTGGATTACCAATTAAACACGCATTTTAGGATCTGGTCCAAACATTTTTGGCCAAAGAGGCGCGACTCGCCACGTTCTTTAAAAATAGAAACAAGAATAATGATTTCACAACCATAATTCTGCTTTCAAAAAATAGTTAAAAAGGAAAACATGTTAAAAACATGATTTCACATTCTTTAATGGATTGGTTCACATGCTTTGAAAAACCTAAAAAGGCACCCCTATGGTTGATAGATTGGTGCAGTGCATGGTTAATTCTACACGCATTGTTGCTTCATCAAAGAAAATAGTGTTCAAATTCACCATTGTTGGTAAATGGACAGGTACGAGTCACCCTACTGGAGAGGGCTTGCTGCAAAATGCATTCAAGTCACATGGAGACACCGACAAAAGCGTCTCAATCACACAAGCACTGCAAATACTTATGCCAATTATTCTTGAATTTTATGCATATGATTACCATTTGTTCTCAGGTTGTGATCACCTTGATAGAATTAACTAAGGAGGGTAGACCTTTTTTTTTGCAGCAATGGTAGTGTGTAAATTATCCATCCACAGGCTTTGCGTCACATTTGATAAGAGCACAAGGATCTGGTTGTTCCTAATGTTAGTGTACTCTCTGTCTCTCTAATTTATTTAAATGAACAAATTGAAATTTAATATTCTTAATTGCACATGGTTCTTGTCATGTCCCACCTGGAATTGATTGATGCCTCTCTCGCTTGCTCTATAGCCAATACATACAGTAAATTTCAGAAGTTTTGCGTGCAGGAGAAATGAATTCATTTATTTTTTTAATTAAAAATATATGAACAAGATATATAATCTGACTTTATTTTTCTATGTAGTTAAGAAATAGGAGTAAATTAAGGTAGAGCAGCTTGACTGAGTCAAGAGGAATATAACAATTATTGGCAAATTGCTATGTCCTGTCAGAGATATAGAATCAGTATTTTCTTCACTCGGTTTGAGGATATCTGCCCGGTTTCCTTGTCATTGGATGTACTATACGCGTCCCCATCGACTCACCAAACTTGCATATGGGTCAACTCCAAGCTCCTGCCTTGCCTTATCATCCCACTTCACCATCTCAATTTCACAGCTCATTCATTCATTCATTCGAGAGAGAGAGAGAGAGAGATGGGGGCGATTGAGTTTGATCTACGCAAAACACATTTCAGCCATCCTCACCTACTTGAGCTCTCATACTATGACTCCCACCAACCACAACCTCAAAACCAGTGCTCCGGTTGCAAGTTTCTACTCTCCTCCGGTTGGGTCTACACATGCAAGCCATGCAACTTCACTCTCCACACATCCTGCACCCAAATCCCCCAACTCAAAACCCACCCTTGTCATTCCCTCCATCCTCTCTCTCCTCCCTAAGCCTGCCTACTCTGCCGGCTTCTTCAACTGCAATGCTTGTGGCCATCGAGGCGATGCTTTCTGCTATCGCTGTCATGACTGTAACTTTGACATCCATGTTACATGCGCCGAAAAGCCACTCACCATCAACCATCCCTCTCATGCCCATCAGCTCAGCCTCTTCTTTTGTCCTCCTTATGATACGAAAGCCGGCTTCTCCTGTAACATATGTGGCCGCCTTGGGACCAACCATTGGCTCTACAGCTGTGGCGGGTGCGAGTTCGACGCTCATCTAGACTGCGCAACTTCTGTGGCTTCCAGAGTTCAAGTACAGTCACAACAACCACAGTCACCAAGGCATTATAATACATTTGCCGGGCCAAATCAGGTCATGACTCAGCCCCCGGCCCACAAACACGACCTAGCAGGCCAAATTATTACTACTTGCACAGTGCAAGTATGGGAACCGTAACAAATTATCAGCCCGTGGTGCCGCCCGTAACAAATTATCAACGGCCCATGATGAACTATCAGCAATATTTGGCAACGAATTATCAACTGCCCGTAAACAATTCAACGGGTGGTGGGCTGATAGGTGCGGCTGTTCAAGGCCTGTTGGAAGGTGTGGCCCAGCAAACTGGCAAAATTTGTTCCAAAGTTTTACGGGTGGTGGTGGCAATGGTGGTGATTCTAACAACAATGATGGCAATTCATCTATTTTGCATGCGGGGCTTTCACTTGAGTCTGGCTTGTTTGGGAACTCGTATAACTAATCAGCTCCTAGATTTTTCTTTGGAAAATTTTCATAGTCATGAACATAAGTGTTTGAAATATTAAGCACTTTTGTAATATCCTATTTTTGTTGAATTCTGAAAATTATAAACTGCTTGAAATTTTTGGAGAAAGTATCTCTCTCTAGACTCAAAAAAAACTAAATGGAGTTATCTTTCTACAATCACCATCCTTGTTTTGCCAACATTAATATCAAACCAAAGAACAATAATATTTCCGTTGGAAATATAAACACTTTCTAGACCCAAATAAATTTTGATGAAATTATAAACACTCTTCTAGGAAAATTTCGTTTTCCCAACCTTAATAGATTGTATTCGAGAACTCCAGGCTGCCGATGATAAATCGAAGATGATGGTTGGGAAAGTCCACAATGGAGAAGAATGTGAGTTTAGAGTTCAAGACGTTAGAATGTTTGTGTTTAAAAACAGAATTTGTGTTCCTATGATATTAATCCCCGTAAGGCTATTCTTCAGAAGCACACTTATCATATACTATGCACTCAGAAATTATTAAGATATACCGAATAATTAAGGAGACTTATTGATGGTCTGGAATAAAAAGGAAAATTGTTGAATTTGTATTCAAGTGTTTAATGTGTCAACTGTAATACTGACACTGCGGTGTCTGTAATATTGTACCATTTTCGAAATATATATATATAAATAAGATATTCTTCAATTTATTTATATAGAGAGAAATTTCATTTATTTAAATTGATTTTTGATTTTTAGGGTATTTAAATTAAATTTTTGGTATATTTTAATTTGCTGAATTCGCGAATCCAAATAAACCCCGATTGTATCAAAAAAAATTTAAATTTTAGTGAAATGTGGGTGTGAAGATATATATATATATATATATACAAAAAAAAGAACCCAAATTTAGGAATTAAGGTTTAAAACCCTAATTCCTCTCTCTCTCTCTCTCTCTTCCTCTCTCTCTCTCTTCCTCTCTCTCTCTCTCTCCTCGACTCTTCATCTTCCCGCTCTCGCCACTGCTCGCCCTCCACCGTGATCTGCCGCTCTCTCTCCACGAGCGTGATCTCCCTTGCGCGAGGGCGCCACAGCGCGATCCTCCCCTGCCCGAGTGCGCCACAGCGCGATCTCCCCTGCGCGAGCGCGATCCTCCCCTGCACGAGCGCGCCACAGCGCGATCTCCCTCGCACTAGCATGCCACATCGCGCGACCTCTCGCGAGCCTGCGACTACCCGCAAAAGACACAGTGCGTGACTACAACGGTTCCCTATTCTTCCGGCGCGCGCCAGCTCCGCAACAATGCACCAGCCCATGAACACGACTGCTCGCGAGCTCACGGCCTTCTCCCGAGCGCCCCACAGCGTGATAGAGCGTGACTGCTGTCCCAGCTCGCAGGTCCACCAGCCCACTATGGCTTGCGAAGCCCACTACGGCCCGTAAGCCCGCTAGCCTGCTGACCAGCGAGCCCACGAATCCGTGAGCTCACTGTAGCCCTCGAATCCACGAGCCCATTGTAGCCCGCGAGCCTGCGACAGCCCTTGAGCCCGTGAGCCCATGAACCTCTACTCAGGTAACTGACTTAAGGTTTTGATCATAATCTAAATGTTTATGACCTAACTAATAAATCTTGTCTTCATATGGAGTATTGTAAATTTTGGAGTGATCGATGAGACATTCAAATGAAAGTTTGCGCTCCGAGAAAACCCTAGGTGAAAATTTTCTTACCCATTCGATTTATTTGAATGAATGTTAGGGTTAAGTTTAGAAATGAGGAGAAATGGTGGGCGTGCAGGTGCTACGCACCCTACACATGGGCGCTGCGCAAGGGCACTGCGCGCCCTGCACATGGACCCTGCACATGGGCACTGCGCAAGGGCGCTGCGCTCTTTGCGCATGACGGTTGCGCGCCTTGCACATGGACCCTACACATGGGCGCTATACGCCCTGCACATGGGCACTGTGCGCCCTGTACATGGGCACATGGTTACTGCACACCCTGCACATGGGCACTGTGTACCCTGTACATGGGCGCTGCGCACTGCATAGAGGAGCGCTGGGCTGTGGCCCTGCTAGCCCTTGGGTGCGAGCGAGAGATTAGATTGGTATGAGCCCTGTGCGGGATTGGTTGAGTACCAACACTTGAGTCTTGTAGACATGTTGTATGCATGAACAAAATATGAGGAATTAGGGCAGGGTTTTAAAGGATTCGAGCTACCTAATTTGCATATGTGTATTAGAAGTGATAGCCTATTTCCTATAACTGCGTAGGTTTGAAGCTTGCTGATTTTTTTATGTACATATATACATTCATAGGTGTTGGGTGCTTTGATTTAGGGGAGCACTTTTCTTCGCTTCGGGGTATTATTAGGGAGTGCACTACCCTCCCCCATACAGTAAGTGGGATTTTGATATCTGCTATTAATTGAAAACCAAGTTTTAAAAAAATGTTTTTCAATGACATGATTCTACAAATGTATGATCATTAGAGTTTTGAATATTTTATAAAATATTTTTGTGACCATTGGAGTGTCCCAACTACTGATTTATTTGATATGCATCCATGAGTTTGATAACTAGATATTGTGCCAACTTTTCGACATATTGACATGTTTTAATTACTTCTACTGTATTGGCACATGGTTTTGAATGGATTTACATATACTATTTGGGTTGTACGCCCAGCCGACGTTATGATATGATGTATGGGGCTATATGCCCAGCCGATATGATGATGCGATGCATGGGGCTATGTGTCCGGCCAACTTGGTGATATTGTGATATGCTTCCTATAGCATTCCATAGCTACGAAGGACATTTGGTAAAAGCACCTCTTATGCCTGGATACGTTTCGGCCGGAGGTATCCGCCAAATTATCATGTGTATGGGTGTCCCAGGTTGACCCTCATCGGGGAGAACGTGAATTTACCTCTGTCGAGCACTGGGTGGGAATATTTGATATCTGTCGAGCATGGTTATTTATAGGCTAGTTGGAGTAGCCTGTGGCCAACATTGAGGTAGAGAGTCATTATTTGATATTTGTATAGCGAAAACCCCCAATGCGCCTGTCACTGATCAAGGTAGACTCTTGCTGGGAATATTTAATTGGTCGGCTCTTCATGACATTGATGTAAATATTTGATGCATATCTTGATTTCTGATGTGTGCGTATGATATATGGTTTTGAAATGATATGATCGGTTTGTACACTGTGGATATTATTACCTCGTTGTTTTTGCACACTTGATATTATATTACATGTTTTGACACTCCAAATTCATCCTCGATATTGATAGTATGATGTCAATCCCCTCACTTGCTGAGTATCCCCCATAGATACTCACCCCTCACTTTCTTTCCTACAGGATTAGTCGTGGACTGAGGAAGAATTATTGTGATTGTATATTGGGGATGTGGACTTGATAGTACCGGGTTTGGGTATGGATGTTACCATATCTTCCGTTACGAATATTGGAGATTTTAGTTTGATCAATATATTTATCTATTTATTTTATGGGATGAATGTATAAATTATGGACATTTATTCATGAAACTCTCATACTGATTCAGCTCACTTACATTGAGGCATTTGTATATATTTAAAATGTTAACTTGGGAATCTATTGTACATGTATATAAAAATTTAGGTCCGCTCGGTGTGGCAGCTGCTCATGCCCTATTTGGAAATGACAGTTGAGGTCTGTGGCTAGGACTGCTAGAAAATTTTATAGCCTTGCGTTGTTCTTGTAGTTTGCTGTGGTTTAGTTAAAGATTGTGAGGCCGGGATGACCATTTATTTAAATTGATAGAATAGTTGTGAATTATGTAGGTTAAATTATACATGGGAGACTTCCAAAATATGGGGAGATTTTACCCGATATTCTGTAAAAATGTAGCCAGCATCTAGGACAACGGGCGGCTATTCATGACTCTGGTTCGGGGCGTGACAGTTCGGTTGGTATCAGAGCGGGGTTGGGCAAAGGTTAGTAATAAAAGTATTCCTAAGTACATTTAAAAATCCTCGATGTATTAGAGAGTTTCATATAATCATTTAAAGTCCCCTACATGGTCGTAAACCAAGAATTTCATTCATTTTAAGGGGTTAGTTACTACGTAACTAACCCTAATTTTTAAATCATGCCAAACTCTAGAGTTATATCTAATGAAAATTCTTTCTTTGTAGAATTATGCCGCCTAGACGCGGTAGACCAGCGGGACGCGGAGCTAGACTCGTGCCACCCGAGATTCCTCAAGTACAACCTGAGACCCTTGGAGTGCCTGAGGTTGCTTCCTCTTCACGGGCGCCCCCTGCAGCGCCTACTCAGCCGGCTGCTCCAGCCGAGGTTCGACCACCATCCCTTGACGTGTTTAGGTAGGTATATGAGTGGTACACCTCTCACGGGGTTCAAATGCCACCCCACCACCACCAACGGCAGTGCTGACTCCTACGGCTATGCCACCTCCACCAGTACCGATGGCCGTGCCGACTCCTACGGCCGTGCCACCTTCAGTTGCACCAGATTAGCCCCCACTTGTTGGTCCTTCCACTGTTTCAGGACCTAGTGACACTGCCTCCTCCACCTTGAGCCGTATTCACGAACTCACCCAGTTGGTGAAGGAGGCGAGGCAGTTAGGCTGCACGGAGTTTGCGGGAACGGATGATTCCACAGCAGCGAAGCACTGGATCAACCGCACCCACAGAATTTTGACTGATCTTGGTTTGAGCGAGGGAACCAGGACAATGACAAACTATGAGGTGGAGTTGAGGTGACTAGCCGCTTTCATTCCAGACTTGGCGACGCTGAAACAACTACGGTTCAAGTTTGAGGATGACCTCAACTTGAATATCAGGAGGTATATGATAGTGACTCCTAGTCTCTCCTTTGCAGAGATCATGGACTCAGCACATAGGGTGAAGGAGATCGTTTGTGCTGAGGGCAGACAGCGGGAGTACAGAGAGCAAAAGAAAAAGAAATTTGGGGCTTCTTTGAGCCAGGGCTCGAAGAAGGGTAGGACTTTAAGATATCAGGGAGGCTCTCCTCAACCGAGACAGGCACATACAGGGCAGGAATCGCTACCTTAGGGGTTTAGAGCACCGGCCCCTAGTGCCACTACTCAGACTCCAGCTCAGCGACACCCCTTTTGCCGCCATGTGGTGGACACCACCCTTTTGGAGAGTGTAGGGTGCCTGTTACATGCTTCCGGTGTGGGAAGCCAGGACATATCAGGAGCGTCTGCCCTAAGTTAGGATTTGGAGGTCAGATAGCTTCAGGACTCTCGAGTGTTCCCCGAAGAGGACAGCAGGGAGGGCTTGCGCACTCGAATCACACCGCTCCACGGACAGCAGTTGGGATTAACACGGTGCCAGGACCATTCGGACAGCAACAGAGGATACAGACTCGTGTATACGCTATGACGTAGGAGGACGTTCAGGCAAATCCTAACGTGATTATTGGTACTCCTCCCACCAATCCCCATGTTTAGAGATGTCCATGTACTTTCTTTTGAGAACCATCACTAGTTAAAGCCTTAGAGGCTTAACTAGGTTAGTTTGTACATACATTTTGATATATATATATATATGTGTGTGTGTGAGCATATATTTTCTTCCACATTTATCAACTGATTTTTTTAATTTTCTCACATTAGGAGTTATAAAAATATGGGGAGTCGTCGCTTGTGTCCTCATTGACACTGGGTCGAACTATTCGTATGTGAGAGTATCTTTTGCCCATAGGTTGGGTAAACATTTGTCGCCACTTGATGAGGAGATATTAGTCGTCTCTCCTCTCGATGAGTAGATACTTAGAGATTCTGTCTACAGAGGGAGCAAGGTCATGATCGGAGATGCAGTACTTGAGGCAGACCTGATTCTACTTGAGATGACGGATTTCGATGCCATCCTAGGGATGGATTGGCTAAGCATGCATAGAGTCTCAGTAGATTGCTTCACCAAAGAAGTGGAGTTTAGAAGACCCGAGGAGCCGTTGTTGAGGTTCCTAGACGAGAGGAGAGTGTTACCTTGCTGTATTGCATCGGTGATGGAGGCAAAGAGATTGATACGCCGAGGGTGCACGGCATACCTGGCTCATGTTATTGACACCATACTAGAAGGGCCGAGCATTGAGGAGGTCCTAGTGGTGTATGAGTTCCTAAATGTATTTCCCGAGGAGCTACCCGGACTACCCTCAGTTTGGGAGTTTGATTTCGAGATTGACCTAGCTCTAGGGACCACTCCCATATCTATTCCGCCATACAAAATGGCGCCAGCTGAGCTTAGAGAGCTCAAGGTCCAATTGTAAGAGTTACTGGACAAGGGTTTTATCCGTCCGAGCACTTCACCTTAGGGTGCTCCAGTGTTATTCGTGCAGAAGAAGGATGGGACTCTACAATTGTGTGTGGACTACCGGCAGCTAAACAAGGTTACCATTAAGAATCGATATCCACTGTCATGTATTGATGACCTATTTGATTAGCTTCAAGGAGTGAAGGTTTTCTCAAAGATCGATTTTCGATCTGGATATCAATAGTTGCGGATCAAGGCTGAGGATGTGCCCAAGACCGCATTTCGTACCCGATATGGACACTACGAGTTTGTGATCATGCCGTTTGGGCTGACCAACGCACCAGCAGCCTTTATGGACCTAATGAACCGGGTTTTCCATGATTATTTGGATTAGTTCATCATTGTATTCATCGACGATATTCTTGTATATTCGCAGAGCAATGAGGAGCATGCGCATCACCTTAGGGTGGTCTTGCAAATTCTCCGCGAATGGCAGTTGTATGCCAAATTCACCAAGTGTGAATTTTGGCTTAGACAGATCGAATTTCTTGGCCATATTGTTTCTGCGAAGGGTATTTATGTTGACCCGCAGAAGGTTGAGGCCATATTAAGGTGGGAGCAGCCACAGACAGTGACCGATGTACGAAATTTTCTTGGTCTTGTGAGGTATTATCGGCAGTTTGTAGAAGGATTCTCCCGGATCGCTGCTCCGCTTTCCAGACTGACGCAAAGGACGTCAAGTTCTTTTGGGACGATCGTTGTGAGACCAGTTTTCAGGAGCTCAAACAACGATTGACGACGGCACCAGTGTTAGCTCTCCCCACTAGCAGCAGGGAGTACGTGGTATACAGCGATGCCAGCAGACAAGGATTGGGCTGTGTACTAATGCAGAATGGTCGAGTGATTGCTTATGCTTCTCGACAGTTGAAAAAGCATGAGCTGAATTATCCGATGCATGATTTGGAGTTAGCAGCCATAGTTATGCATTGAAGATATGACGGTATTATCTTTATGGAGTGAACTACAAAGTCTTTACTGACCATCAAAGCCTAAAGTATTTGTTCACTCAGAGGGAGCTGAACCTCAGACAGAAATGATGGTTAGAGTTGCTAAAGGATTATGATCTGATTATAGATTATCATCCGAGTAAAGCGAATGTTGTGGCAGATGCTTTGAGCCAGAAGTCGTCCTCAACTTTTTCTTCTCAGGCAGCAAAAAGAGCGTAGTTTCTTGCCGTGGGACTTCGTGCTTTGGGAGTCAGTTTAGCTAGTGACAGTCATGGTACACTATTAGCCAGATTTGAGGTGCGACCTACTCTGCTTGATCGCATCAGGGAGCTTCAGGATTCTGATAAAGGGCTCCAGGGTATTCACGATAGGATCCGTAGAGGAGAGGGCGGAGAGTTCAGAGTCCGTGATGATGGACTCGTAATGTTCAGAGATAGAGTGTATGTCCCGATCGATAGTAAGCTTCGGCGTGTTATCCTTGAGGAAGCACATTCTTCTCCATATGCTATGCATTTTGGGGGTACAAAAATGTACCGGACCATCAGAGGTAGCAATTGGTGGTCAAGCATGAAGCGGAAGATAGCAGAGTATGCGGCACGATATTTGGTGTGCCAGCAGGTGAAGACCGAGCATCAGCGTCCAGCGGGCACACTGCAACCTCTTCCCATTCCTGAGTAGAAATGGGAGCATATTACTATGGATTTCATGATAGGGTTGCCGCAGACTTCTACACGGCATGATGCGATTTGGGTGATTGTCGATCGACTCACCAAATCTACATATTTTATCCGTATCCGCGTTGACTATTCCTTCGAGGCGTTGGCACGTCTCTATATTAATACCATAATTCGGCTTCACGGGGTGCCTGTGTCGATTGTTTCAGATAGGGACCCTGGATTCATGTCTAGGTTTTGGCCTGCAGGAGGCATTAGGTACTAGACTGAATTTTAGTACGGCATATCATCCTCAGACGGACGGCCAGTCAGAGAGGACGATTTAGACGCTCGAGGATATGCTTCGGGCATGCGTCATTGATTTTCATGGTAGCTGGGATCGGCTCCTTCCATTGGTGGAGTTTGCATACAACAACAGCTACCAGGTGAGTATCGGGATGCCTTCGTATGAGGCACTGTATGGCAGGAAGTGCCGCACCCCAATATGCTGGGATGAGATCGGAGAACGACGTCTCAGTAGTGTCGAGTTGATTGAGGAAACGAAAGATAAAGTTAGGGTCATCCGTGAGCGGATGAGAGCTGCCCAGGACAGGCAGAAGGTATACGCCGATTGTAGACAACGACCTCTTGAGTTTGTCAAGGAAGATATGGTTTTCTTGATGATATCTCCTTTAAAGGGAGTTATACTGCTGAGCCCTAAATATATTGGCCTCTTCCATATCCTTGAGAGGGTCCAGAGTGTGGCATACAGATTAGAGTTCCCAGATGAACTATCCCGTATTCATGACGTCTTTCATGTCTCAGTACTCCGGAAATATCCAGCTGACCCTTCTCATGTACTTGAGCCTCCACCTATTGACTTACGAAAGAACCTCAGTCTTCCAGTTCAGCCCGTGACTATTCTAGATCAGTAGGTCAGGAAACTACAGAACAAGAAAGTCTCATTGGTCAGAGTTTTATGAAGGAGTGACCAAGTCGAGAAGGAGACTTGGGAGTTCGAGGAGGATATGAGGAGAAGTACCCCCATTTGTTTACTGTTTAGTTCTCTTTTAGTTTCGAGAACGAAACTTGTTTTTAGGGGGTTAGAAAATGTAATATCGACATTGCGTTGTCTATAATATTATATCGTTTTCGAAATATATATATAAATAAGATATTCTTCAATTTATTTATATAGAGAGAAATTTCATTTATTTAAATTGATTTTGATTTTTGGGGTATTTAAATTAAATTTTTGATATATTTTAATTTTCCGAATCCGTAAATCGAAGTAAGCCCCGTTTATACAAAAAAAAATTAAATTTTAGTGAAGTGTGGATGTGAAGATACATATAAATATATAAATATATAAATACCAATAAAAAAAGAACCCAAATTTAAGAATTAGGGTTTAAAACCCTAATTCCTCTCTCTCTCTCTCTCTCTCTCTCTCTCTCTCTCTCTTTCTCTCTCTCCCTTCCTCTCTTTCTCTCTCCTCAACTCCGGTCTCGCCGCTGCTTGCCCTCCACCGCGATCCGCCACCCTTCGCCGCTCTCTCTCCGCGAGGCGATCTCCACTGTGCGAGCACACCACAGCGCGATCCTCCCCTACGTGAGCATGCCACAGCGCGATCTCCCCCCGCGAGCGTGCTATAGCGCGATCTCCCTCGCACGAGCATGCCACAGCGCGCGACTGCCCGCAGAAGCCACAGCGCACGACTGCAGCGATTCCCTCTCCCTCCAGCGCACGCTAGCTCTGCAACAGCACGCTAGCCCGTGAGCGCCAGCCTTCTCCCAAGCGTGCAGCCTTCTCCCGAGCACGCCACAGCTTGACAGAGCATGACTGTTGTCCCAACCAGTAGGCCCGCCAGCCCACTGCGGCCCGCGAAGCCTACTGCGGCCCGCTAGCCTGCTGACTAGCGAGCCTGCGAATCTGCGAGCCCACCGTAGCCCGCAAGCCTACGACGGCCCATGAGCTCGCGAGCCCACGAACCTCTGCGCAGGTAACTGACTTAGGGTTTTAATCATGATCTAAGTGTTTATAATGTAATTAATAAATTTTGTCTTGATAGAGAGCATTGTAGATTTTGAAGTGATCGAGGAGACATTCGGATGAAGATTTGTGCTCCAAGGAAACCCTAGGTGAAAAATTTCTTATCCATTCGATTTATTTGAATGAATGTTAGGGTTAAGTTTAGAAATGAGGAGAAATGGTTGGCATGCAGACACTGCGCGCCCTGCACTTGGGCTCTATTCGCCCTGCACATGGGCTCTGTGCGCCCTGCACATGGGCACTGTGCAAGGGCACTACGGGCACTGCGCAAGGGCACTACGCGCCCTGCACATGGACCCTGCACATGGGCGCTGCACAAGGGCGCTATGCGCCCTACACATGGGCGCTGCATGCCCTGCACATGGACCCTGCACATAGGCGCTGTGCAAGGGCGCTGCACGCCTTGCACATGGGCACTGCACCCCTTGCACATGGGCGCTACACGCTACACAGAGGAGCGCTGGGCTGTGGCCTTGTTGGCACTTAGGTGCGAGTGAGAGATTGGATTGGTGTGAACTCTGTGCGGGATTGGTTGACTTGAGTCTTGTAGACATGTTGTATGCATGAATAAAATATGAGGAATTAGGGTATGGTTCTAAAGAATTCGAACTAGCTGATTTGCATACTTGTATTAGAAGTGATAGCATATTTCCTATAACTTTGTAGGTTTGAAACTTGCTGATTTTATATATATATATATATATATATACATTCATAGGTGTTGGGTGCTTTGATTTAGGGGAGTACTTTTCTTCGCTTCGGGGTATTATTGGGGAGTGCGCTACCCTCCCCCATACAGTGAGTGGGATTTTGACGTTTGCTATTAATTGAAAACCAAGTTTTAAAAAAATGTTTTTCAATGACATGATTTTACAAATGTATGATCATTAGAGTTTTGAATATTTTATGAAATATTTTTGTGACCATTAGAGTGTCCCAACTACTTATTTATTTGATATGCATCCATGAATTTGATAACTAGATATTGTGCCACCTTTTCGACATATTGACATGTTTTAAATGC
The DNA here is from genome assembly GCA_033439265.1 of Dillenia suffruticosa. Lineage (NCBI taxonomy): Eukaryota > Viridiplantae > Streptophyta > Magnoliopsida > Dilleniales > Dilleniaceae > Dillenia > Dillenia suffruticosa. The sequence goes on along the minus strand of JAVTVX010000009.1, from coordinate 18,728,940 downwards.
TTCTACTGTATTGGTACATAGTTTTGAACGGATTTACATATACTATTTGGGCTGTACGCCCGGCCGACGTTATAATATGATGCATGAGGCTGTATGCCCGGCCGACGTGATGATGTGATGCATGGGGCTACATGCCCGACCGACTTTGTGATATTGTGATATGCTTCTTATAGCATTCCGTAGTTACGAAAGACATTTGGTAAAAGCACCCCTTGTGCCCCGATACGTTTTGGCCGGAGGTATCTGCCAAATTGTCATGTGTATGGGTGTCCCAGGTTGACCCTCATCGGGGAGGACGTGAGTTTACCTCTGTCTAGCACTGGGTGGGATACCATACACAGCCGACTATATATATATATATATTATTTATATTATTTAGAGGTTAGTTGGAGTAGCCTGTGGCCAACATTGGGATAGAGAGCCATTATTTGATATTTGCATAGTGAAAACCCCAAATGCGCCCGTCACTGATCGAGGTAGACCCTTGCTGGGAATATTTCATTGGCCGGCTCTTCGTGACATTGATGTAAATATTTGAAACATATCTTGATTTCTGATGTGCTCGTATGATATATGGTTTTGCAATGATATGATCGGTTTGCACACTATGGATATTATTACATCGCTGTTTTTACACACTTGATATTGTATTACATGCTTTGACACTCCAAATTCACTCTCGATATTGATAGTACGATATTAATCCCCTCACTTGATGAGTATCCCCCTATAGATACTCACCCCTCACTTATTTTCCCACAGGATTAGTCGTGGACTGAGAAAAAATTATTGTGATTGTATATTGGCGACGTGGACTTGATAGCATCAGACTTGGGTATGGATGTTACCATATCTTCCGCTATGAATATTGGAGAGTTTAGTTTGATCAATGTATTTATCTATTTATTTTATGGGATGACAGTATAAATTATGGATATTTATTCATGAAACTCTAATAGTGATTAAATTCACTTGCATTGAGGCACTTGTATGTATCTAAAATGTTAACTTGGAAATCTATTGTACATGTGTATAAAAATTTAGGTCTGCTCGGTGTGGTGGCTGCTCATGCCCTATTTGGGCATGACAGTAGAGGTCTGTGACTAGGACTGCTAGAAAATTTTATAGCTTTGCGTTGTTTTGGTGGTTTGCTATGGTTTAGTTAAGGGTTGTGAGGTCGGGATGACTATTTATTTAAATTGACAGGATGACTGTGAATTATACAGGTTAAATTGTATATGGGAGACCTCCGAAATATGAGGAGATTCTGCCAGATTTTTTTAAAAAATGTAGCCGGCATCCAAGGCAACGGATGGCTGTTCATGACCTCGGTTCGGGGTGTGACATCAACAAATAAAGGCTGAACACCAAAGATCTGCCATGTCCTCCAGCCATTGCCAATCCCTGAGTAGAAATGGGAGCATTTACTATAGATTTTGTAGTTACCACATACACCGAACAGGTATGATACTATTTGGATGATTGTAGAATGTCTCACTAAATCAGCTCACTTCCACTACTAGAAAAATCAGTGTTAGCAACAGATAAATACCGTCGGTAAGAGTGACGAATTTCTGATGGATTAGTGACGAATTGAATACCGACGGATTAGCGATGGACTGAATACTGACGGATTAGCGACGAAAAATTAGTGACGGAAATATTTCTGTCGCTAAACCCTAAAAATAAAAAATAAAAAAATTATAAAATTATCACTGACGGATTACTGACGAAATTTTTAGTGACGGAATTATTCCGTCGCTAATCCGTCAGTGAACTGATGAAGGAAAAAAATATAAAATATATATGTACAACAATTAGCGATGGATTACCGATGAAAAATTAGCGACGGATTATTTATTTATTTATTTATTTTATTTATTTTTTTAATTTTTTAATTTTTTTAAATTTTTAAATTTTTAAATTTTATTCAATAATTCTTTTTTTTCTAATATTTTATTATTTTATTTTAAGCTAAAATAAAATTATTTTATTATTTTATAATAAATTATAATTTTATATAATTTTATTATTATTAAAAAATATGAGATAAAGATAATAAGTAAAAAAAAAAAAGAAAAATGTGTAGATAACTAAGTTGGTTTTGTGACCGACTTGCTCTCATCATTTCCGTTGTATCTGGGTTCGAAACTCACGGGAGGCAATTTGAGACAATTTTCACAAATTAAAAGAAGGCTGTGTGGGTGGGTCAAGCTCTTAGAGCAAGCTTCTCTTTTTTCTGGATATTTTTTTGTCGTTGAATTTTTTTTCGTCGCTGATATTAGAGACGGAAAAAAATCCGTCAGTGATAATAAGCGGGGTCACTATCAATGACGGAAAAAATCCGTCGCTGATACTTTTCAGCATCAGAAAATGGGCATTCAGTGACAGATTTTTTTATTACTAAAAGCCCATTTTCTGGTAGTGTTCGTACCGATTCAAAAAACCATCTATCACTGAAAGCCCATTTCTGGTAGAGTTAGTGCCGATTCAAAAAACCTACTCCTTGAAGAAGCTATCTAGGTCATACATCGATGAAATTGTGAGAGTTCATGAGGTTCCATTGTTGATCGTGTCTGATCATGACCCCTATTTTATTTCTCGATTTTGGCCAAAGTTACAATATTCGTTGGGTACTAAATTGAAGTTTAGTAGTGCCTTTTACTCTCAAATTGATAGACAATTAGAATGCACAATCTAAACACTAGAAGACATACTTAGAACTTGTGTGGTAGATTTTCAAGGTAATTGAGATCGGCACCTTTTTTTGATAGAATTTGCCTACAACAACTGTTACTAAATTAGAATCAGAATGGCCCTATATGAAATCTTATATGGATGGAAATGCAAAACAACATTGTGTTGGGATGAGGTAAGGGAAAGGATGATTGAGATTATAGAGTTGATTAAGGCTACTGTCGAGAAGGTGAAACTGATACGAGAGAGGATAAAGGAAGCACAGGACCAACAGAAGAACTATGCTAATGAAAGGAGAAGACCATTAGCATTTGAGATCGGTGATATGGTATTTTTGAAAGTATCTCTTTGGAATGGTGTAATATGATTTCGGAGACGGAGAAAATTATATCTTTGTTACATTGGTCCTTTCAAAGTTATCGAGAAGATTGGAAGGGTGGCTTATCGATTAGAATTACGCCCAAAATTAGAAAAGATTCATAACATTTTCCATATTTCTATGTTGAAGAATTACTTGCCAAATCCCTCCCACGTTCTTGAAGCTCCTCAAATTGATTTAAGAGAAGATTTAAACTTTGGAGTCTAACCAATAGCCATCCTAGAGAAGCAAGTTAAGAGACTGAAAAATAAGTAGATTCCAATTGTCAAGGTTCTATAGAAAAATAACCATATTGAAGAGATGATTTGGGAACTTATGGAGACAATGAGGAGGCAGTATCCTCAACTCTTTGAGGAATAATTATGCAATGAAATTTTGAGAACAAATTTTTTTTTAGGTGGTAGGAATTGTAACACCAGACAAGTCCGGATTGTGATGTTAACTCTAAAAAATTATTTGAAATCTTCTATGACTTGTAAAAATATAGAAAAATAATTAATTTTGATTTAAATGTGAATTTTATCTATTGGGTTACACAGGAGTTTTCTTAGACTATCAATAGATAGACTCTAAATTTTTTAAGTCCTCTGTTACTAGGGTGTTCGGTATTCAATAGATCTTGGATTCTCTATAGGAATTGTCTTCTCGGTAGAATTTGACTTCTTTGTGAGAAATTGGTTTATTATCTCTCGATAATGTTTTTCTATTTATTATTTCTTGGGTCTTGATGTTGAATACACTTGAATCTCTCAGTTACTGAACCATTTGTATTTACATTTACCGGATCAATTACACCTACATTTACCAAGCATTTACACTTATTTCCAAGTATTGTATCATTTACCTGCCTGTCGGTACACCATTTCAGATAACTGAAAACTGTGAACCTCCCCAGTATATTGTAAAGTTTGTAGCTTGTCGTTATATTGTGAATTCTATCTGTTTATCATTTTGAAATCTCATTTTGAGACTTCTCCTCAATATATTATAAAGTTTATAACTTGTCGGTATATTGTAAATTCTGTCTGTATATCATTTTAAAATCTCATTTTTAGACTACTCCTCAGTACACCATTTTCCATTTTCTCAGTACTTTGAATTTTCTAATTCTTCTTGGCACCGTTCAAGAAACTCTTGCTATATATATTTTCCTATTTTCCATTTACATGGCAGTACCATTACCGTTCATGATCTCATAATGTTGTTTGCCATATACTATTTGCTATCTCTCAATAATGTCTTGTTGGCTGTCGGTAGTTGTCTTACAAATGGAACCCTTGCATTTCTCGGTTCTTACCTTGTAATATTTACAATACATTGGCTTATTGTTTGGTAGCCGTTTGGAATTGAACCCAACTCCATTGAGACATCCAAAAAGCTTATTACCACTATGCCATTTGATCTTTTTAATAATATATTACATAATTTATATTATATCCCATACAATTTAATATTCTAAATTTTAAATCCATAGGGTTGATCCTCCTAATAAACTAAATGGACATATTGGATATATGTGCAAATTGGAAGTGAATGAGTGCCATTAGACAAATATTGAAAATGGATTTGAGGATAAAAAGAGAAGTAAGATTCCAGAACTCATGAAACCCAAATTTCATCTCTCTCTAAACTATTCTCCTCTACTCTCCCAAACGCAAATTTCTTCACCACCAAAGCTCAAATCAAAGACTCCTAACCACTTATCTAACACCTCAAAGTCAGATTCTAGGATTGATTTCGAAAGAGTTTAAGGATCTAAAATTGTTACAAAAAATGGCAGAATTCTAGGGTTTAGTATAATCCAAACGGAAAAGTATCTTTAGAGACAAAAATCAAGATATTTTAATCTTCCAAACCCAAACTTTATTTTATTTAACTATCTGTCCATTTGGATTTAGAAGATTTTAAAGTCATAGTAAGTGAGTGAAAAAAATAGTTTTGAATGTTAAGGTTTATGAGTTGATGTAGTTTGATTTATATTGATGATTTTGGTGATTTGGTGGTGTTCTTTAGGGCTTGGGCAAGCCGATTGGAGCAAAACCCTTGTTGTAAAAAATTCTGGGAGTGACTACCCTCCCTTACACTGTAAGTGAATGGATTGTTGTGTTTTGTAATTGAGAAAATATTTTCTCCTGATTTTTCAAAAATGATTTTTAACATGATTTCTATATATTATTTTGTGAATGTAGAGTGTTACCAAAAATATTTTGATTTGAGCCATGAAGATTTATGCTTTTGTAAATATAATTTGTGTCATGCTAATTTTTATTGTAGAGATTATTGTTGAACTCATGATTGAGAAATTGTTAAATTTCCATGACACATGATATGATGTTTTGTGAAATCGTGCATGTGTAGAGTGTGAGCACCCATGTTTATGTGATGATCAGTTTAAACTTTCTCAGTCTAATTCGATGGAGCGGCGTGGTGAGTTTGTTAGACTTGAGGGGTAAGCGCGATAGAGAGATGCCCCCAAAGTCCCCTTCGGACTAAATTGATTTGCACTTTCTCGAAGGTCCTAAGTTAACGCCAAGGTGTTGGGTGATTTTTTATTGAATTGGTAACACCTCTTGGTGGTTCCACCATTGGTCTGGGTCAAGCCTTTTATGGAAAGATGTTTTAGGCAACCCTTTTAGTTTTAAGAAAGTGCATATTGGATACTCAATTGGTTCTTGAAAAATCTTGACTCTCATTAAAAAGTGTTTGGTTGACAACTTGATATTTTGTTGAAACAGAAATATGTTTTGAATTTGTTGTTTGATACTTTCACACTCACCACTCACTCACTTACACAATTATGTCATTGCACTACTGAGTATTTTAGTATTTTATACTTATCCTTTAATGTTTATTCTTTTTCAAAGGAAGTGTAGAGTTCAAAACTATTTCATTGTTAGCTAGATCCAGTCGAAGAGAGAATTGTCAGAGACTGACTCTTGGTATTGGTCCTTTTTAGTTGTGAATTTTGAGATATGTAGACGGACCCATCAGAGAGTATTTTAGAAGTTAAAACTTATGTTCTAATAATTATATTTTGAAACCCTTCTTGTAGCAATATTTATAATTTTTCTAAAATTGAAACATATATTTTGAAACGTTAAGAATTTATTTATCTTTTATATATTTCTAGATTTAAATATTTTATGTGAGAGATTTCTAAACTTAGAGAAAAGGTATTTTCTTAGCCTTGTGGATCTTGGGGTGTGTGCTGGTGATCGTTTGTACTTTTAGATTACGATCTTTTGATTATGGTACTTCTATTACCATCTTTTAGCCATGATACCCTTGATCATGGTTTCCACTTGACTTCCCTCTTGTCTGGAAGTTCACAAAAATCATTTTAATCTTAGTCTATGAAAAGCAATTTGGGTTTGTCCAACCCCCCACTTAAACCCTCTGTGGTTCCTTTTTCTTCCTGTTGATTTTGTTTTGAATGTGGCCAAAAGAGAAATGGTTTCAATCTTTAACATTTTCTTTCTCACCTTTATTTTTTATGGTGTTTGAAAAGCGAATATCTATTTGTTTCCTTCTTCTAGGAATGGAGCCCATATTGCCTTACCTTTAAATCTCGGGTATAACTTATTAAACATCTTATTATCTCTAAAATAATCTACACATGACATTCGGATCTAAGATTTAAATCAAAAAATAAATTCATAAAGTGAAAGCAACATTAGATAATTCTAAAACTCAAAATGAGGGACAAAGATATCATTTGAATTTTTGATTATATATATGATACCTTGAAAGGATGATCATTCTGAAAATAAAAATAAAAATAAAATAAATACTCGTTAATTTGTTGTGATATTTTCAAGTGAGTTGAATTTCAATATTTCATGCCTTCAACCATCATTGACCACCATCACAATCACTCTCAATTAGCATAGCATTGTCTTCGGCCTCCTTCACATTCATAGTAAACAATATTAGACCGTGATTGAGGCCCATGAAGATTATTTTCAATTTATACAGACCAAATGGCCACCCATATGATAACATCTTTGATGAAAGGCGGTTTATATCTCCTTCAACCTCTCTATGGAGAATTAGGCGAAGAGGAAGACAAAACTCAATAGCAATATTTTTGGCTTTTGTTTATAAGTGATAAGTAAGATAAATATTAATGAGAAATATTAACAAAAGGCAGTATATATCTCCTTCAATCTTGATGGTTGAGTGTTGATACAAAAGAGCCAAGCATGAGAAAGAAGAGTTGTTCATTGAACAATGTAAGTTACATAGGCAAAATAAATATTCACAATGATACGAAAATACTGGTAATCTTTAGAATTGACTAACTCATATCCTTCCACTGTTTTACAATCCAAAAAGAATCCAACTATTGGAAAGTTAAGTTGGCAAAGTCCAGAGTTTCTAAGCGACCTTGAATCTTGCAAGTTGAGCATAATTCAAAAAGTAAAAGCATGTTGTGGTTGTATGTAATATTTTGATGACAGTATATACCCCATGTATAATTCATGATTGCTCCCATGTTCCTACTATAGTCAACGACTATAAGCAGGGTAAACTACATAGAACCTCTCTATGGTTTGGCCTATTTTTACATTGCTAACTGTGGCTTGGCTTATTTGTGCATTACTAACCTATAGTTTAAGACTCGACGGTTAATATTTTTGCATATTTGTGCATTACTAACCTATAGTTTAAGACTCGACGGTTAATATTTTTGCAAATTTGACTCCTTTAATAAGTTTTAACATACACAAAATGTGTTAAATAATTAAAGGACTTGATTATGGAAGATGTGCTCTAATCACCAAAGACGAGCACAAATTGAAAGTTTTAGAGTAATCATGCGATTTACATATGATAGTTTGTTATGATATTTCTTTGTTAATTAATGGCAGTGACCGGGAGTTATGTGCTAATACTGTAAACCACTAGGTAGTTAAAGTTCTACGTCTCATGGCAGTAATTTGCAAATATGGCAAACCTTTGAGAGGTTTTGTGTATTTTACCCTTACTACCATTATTAAATGAAGAAAAAGAAAATATAGAAGAAATTTGATTTCTTTAAACTTGAAAAACTGATGAAGCTTAGCAATGCTATGAAAGCTCAGAAAATTTCAATGTGGATTAACATAATAGGTCGACCCGTGAATACAATACGATAATATAATACCGATTAGTGTTCCTTTTCCTAAACTCGAATCTATTGGTCTCAATTCAGCTGCTTTCCTAAATCTGCCCCTTGAACCTCAATTTATCTTCCGGATCATAAGTAAATAGACTAAAGTAGGAACACTGAACCAAAACTTCGAGAAACAGTCAAAAGTAATAAAAGTATAAGAGATCCAATCTAATGGATGTCGGGTCTCACACAGTGAGAATGGAGATCACGATCACTCTATCATCTTAAATAATAATTTCCATTGTCCTATGGTCGTCGTATCACACGTGGTATGAAACATATGCCATAGTGTTATTCCTCAATCTCTCAAAAAACGCATATGTCAGATTTCTCTAACACTGTGTAGGTATGAGACTCAGTCTACATATAAGACTTTACCCAGACATCTCAGAGAGAGAATCTCGGAGACAATATCACTAGTCGCAGGTGATATCTAAGATCTCAAACTTGGCTATTTACAGACAACATGGATGTGGGTATTTTCATGTCAGTCATATCGCAGATGACCTCCTCCTAAGTACATATCAAGGCGACTTATGTTCTAGTAGGGTCACTCTCAAATGGTCTTACGCTTAGAAATCGTCTCATCTCAGCGGTCACTCGTGTATGAGAGTCGACCATGTCTACTTGACATATCTTTTATCACAACATATAACAAAAATATATGACAATAAATGAGTTCAAGAAACAAACTTATGACCTAACGATGCACACATGTCATATATTTCAATAAGCATCAAAATCAATACATAGTAAAAAATATCAAAGTACACTAAACCCAATGATTTCATATCTCACAAAGAAATCTCTCACAATGGGTTTGGTGAAGGTATCAATCACCATGTTATATATAAAAGTATATTTAATCATTACTACATCCTTCTTGGTGATATCTCTTACAATGTGGTATCTGATATCAATGTGTTTAGTTTTATTATGATACTTAAGATCTTGGTTGTTGGCAATGACAGTCTAATTATCATAGTAATCTTCACTGACCCCCCACTATCCGTCATAATCCCTAAGTCATTCAGAAATTTATGGAACCAAACAATTTCATGAACTGCTACTGAGCATACTACAAGCTCAGTCTTTATTGTAGATAGAACTATACAGGTTTGCTTCTTACTGCTTTAAGAAATGACACTTCCATTGACCAAGAAGACAAAATCTGATGTCAATTTGCGTTCATCCAGATCGCTAACCCCAGTCGGCATCTGTATACCCAATGAAACGCAAATCACCTCCGCCGTAACACAAGGAAAGGTCCGCAGTTCTCTTTTGATATCTTATAATCCTTTTCACTACTTTATAGTGATATATTCCAGGATTCGATTGATACCTACTGATTAGATCGGCTGCAAAACAAATATCTAGCCGTATACGCCTCATCGAATACACTAGAATGCACATTGCATATATATACCTCATCGCATACACTAGAATACATATTGTACTAGTATAAAGAATTCTACTCATCTCTATTATTTTTTCCTAAATTTTAATACATATGTCAAGACTCAAGTCTTCACCTTTAGCGATAGGAGTATCTATTGGATTGCCATTGCTCATCTCGAAATCCTCAAGAATCTACCTGATGTAGGACTCTTGTTAAAGAGTCAACATCCTTTTCGAGCAATCCCTTTGGATCCAAACTCTAAGAATGAATTAAGGCTCACCCATGTCCTTTACATCAAATCTCGACAATAACCATATTTCAATAGTCATTAGATACTCTTTATTGTTCCTGACTAATAGAATGTCACCCACGTATCAGAACATGATCATAAAAGAGTTATCGAAACGTATCAAATAAAAAAATGATCTTACTCGATCATTATAAAACCATTAGATATCACATTCTCATGAAATCTTGGATATCACCGTCTGGATAAATGTTTAGGCTGTATGTTGACTTCGAGTGTCAACAGACCTTGTCCTCATGACCTATTAGAATGAACTCAGGGGGTTGCTCCATGTAGATTGCCTTATCCAGACTTCTATTATAGAAAGCAGTCTTTACGTCCAACTAGTGTAACTCCAAATCCATATTCGTGACAATCACTAAAAAATAAACGAATAGAAATAAATTGGACAACTACTCCTCGATAGTCCACCCCTCAGTTTAAGTGTAACCATGGCTATTAGATGGATCTTATACCTCTTCATTGATCCATCGGCCTTTCTCGTGACCTTGAGAACCTACTTGTTCACAATAGTTCTTTTGCCCTTAGGCAAATCAACTAGGTCCCAGACCCCTTTGATTCTCATTAACTCTTTCTCTTCGTCTATGACCTTCAACAAATGGTTCTTCGCAGAACCTTCGAGAGTCTCTTGGATCATTTTAGATTTCTTATCATCCTCTATAGTCACAATGAGGGACTCACCCTCAATCTGGAAATGACGTTTAAGTACGCATCTTCGATATCTTATAAGGAAAGAGAATCTCTTCACTTCTAGATGGATCACTCTCACTGGGACCAAGATCCGTAATGGACTCTTGTATCCCTCTGCCCGAGCCATTAGGCTCATCCATCTCATAGAAGGTAAGGTTTAGATTGATTTTACCTCTATTAGCGAAATTATTCTTAAGGAATGTGGTATCATAAGACTCAATCTTGATGATAGTACCGTCCGTATATTCATCTAAGATCACATACTTTCTCGCATGCCAAACTTTTCATGTGGATGCGAGAAATCGTGATCATACGCAGCACAGCCCCATAACCTCAAGTAACTAAGGTCATGTTGGCTCCATATCCAAATCTCATATGAGGTATTGATTACGGAGTTTAACGAGATACGGTTAAGGACGTAGGCTATAGTCAATAAAACATCTTCCCAATGAGAGATGGATATATTGATCTGCGCCATTATATGTCACGCCCCGAACTGGGGTCGTAAGCAACCGCCCGTTGCCCTGAATACCGATTATATTTTTACAGAAAATTGAGTAGAATCTCCTCATAAATCAGAGGTCTCCCATGTACAAATAAACCTGTTTAAACCTGTATAATTTAAAATCGTCCTATAAGTAAAATAAAATGACCATCCTGGCCTCACAACCAACCCACCAACCACAGCAGACATCCAGAACAACGCCAGGCTAAGTAAATTTCCAACAATCCTATTCACAAACCTCTACTGTCATGCCCAACTAGAGCATGAGCAGCCGCCACACTGAGTGGGCCTAAGTTTTATGCAATTTACAACCAATTTTCCCAAGTTAACATTCAAACACTATAATTTGCCTCAATACAAATGAAATATGAGAGTTTCGCAAATAAACGTACATAAATTATACAGTCAATCCCATAATAAATACACGGTCAACTACGGATCTCTAAGCCAAGACCTCACAGGGTTGAAAATGAATTGCGGAACTCATATCTCAATTTAATTTAAATCTCACTGTCGAAAAACACTCAAATCCGTCAGCGAGCTACCAAATCCTCTAGAACCTGAAACATCGTTCTAGCATAATAATCCTGTTTGAGGAGGGAAAAAAGAGGGGTGAGTATCAAGGAAGATACCCAGTGAGTGAAGGGATTAATCTCAAGTACTAATAGTGTAGGTGAATATTGGAGTGTCAAATAATATCATTCATAACCAATAATTCAAATTTTTACAGTAAATCATGATATGTTCGCTAAAATGAACTCATTTAATTCTTCACACGATAGCATACATATATGCATCCATTTAAATCAAGTAGATCATAGAGCAAGCCGAAAGGATCCTGGCAAAGGTCAACCATGACCAAGGACAGGCGCATCGGAGGTTTTATTATGCAAAGAGTTTTCAAAAGTAGCTTTCCACCTTGACGTTAGCCATGAGTTCGCTAGGGTTAGCTCATTATGGTGTATAGGATCCTGCCCGGTGCTAGACGGTGGCGTCACACACGTCCTCCCCATCGTGGGTTCAACCGGCCGCGCCTATAGCCATTAGACATATGACGTTTGTGGATACCTCCTACAGAAGCGTATACCCAGTGCCTCTACAAACACCCTTCGTAACTACAGAATCATCAATATCATCATCATAATCTCATCACAAGTGGGCACAAGACCCACACATATCATCAAATCATATCAAAAGCATGTGCCAATATATTTCATCAAATCATTTCAAATTAGTGTATCAATGCAATGGTAGGATAGAAAACATTCCATTTCTCAAATCATGGTACAATTTCATTTCATTTCAAACATGGATGCATAATCGTAGAAAATATAAGTTCGACACTATAATAATCACAAAACAAATTTGAATTTCAATTCCATACGTCGAGACAATGTATATCAAAAGCATATTTTATTAAAAATATGATAAAATCATGTTTCACTATTTCATGCAAGAGATTAGGGTCCTACTCAATCGAATAAAACCACAATACGTAGAACAAAGCTCCCCTCAATCGAATCACCAAACAAGTATGAAGGCAAACTGTCCACAGATTTCACACTTGCGGAGTCATGGGAAATAAGCTATAACTTCTGCTATACAAGTCCAAATCAGATGGTTCTTATCTCAAATTAAACATAAGGCCTAGACCTAAAACATTTGTGTTTTGGTCTCATAGTGAGTCAGATCAGAAGAGGATCGCTAAATGTGTCACAAAGTCACTACTAAAAATAGGATAGAACAACAATTTTTTTGTAAATGATCTAACATTGAAAATCCACCAAAAAAATTCAACTCATCTCCAAATCAATCGGGCCATATCTCATGATGTCTAGAATCCAATGCAGAAAACCTCATATCATTTGGAGTTATGCTAAGGAAGTTATGATAAAAAGAGTACATACTGTCCCAGTGTCTAAAATGCATGTATTTTCCTTCCAAATTTCTCACGCCATGTCTAAGTAGTTTAGGTCACTACCTTAATTCCTTATGTTTGTTTATACCTACAACTAGTCTACAAAATTTAAGTGTTAGCATACTTCAAATGCCCTTAGCAAAAATCAACTCAGCGCATTCCAACATCAAAAACCTCCCTTTACAAGCATGAAATGGCATCCCTTTGATGCACGCAATAGTGCAGAAATTTCTGCATATTCACACATACTTTTCAAGTTTCTAAATGTACAAACAAACACTCAAACACTATTACTAATTCAAGCCAAATTCTGCACATGTTTGCTGCCCATTTCCATGCTATAATGCATACATTTTCACACCACTTACATTCCAAAAGTCAGCACACTTTTGCATCTCATTCATATGCCAAAACACACATAATTTCACACCATTTTCATACTAAAAATCTGCACATACATAGGTTCAATTAAGGATATATTTTTGTACTCAAACCAAAGCTAAAATAAGTCCAAACTTCCTACACATAAGACCATGCCTCCAGCTCACACAAAATGCCTCAAAACATTCCATTTTCAAGTCAAAACATGTGCAGAGTTTCTGTACTCATCCACATAGTTTCAGCATGCCAAAATCAATTTAAATCAGTCAAAGTACAATCCAACATACTTCAAAATTTCTACACATTTAACCACATGCAATGTCGGAAAATGCATTATATTCGAATCTAGTTTACATCATAGCATATACAAGACTTTTTATCCTAAATTTATCCTAAATTCAATAAATAAATCGAATGGGTCCGAAATCCCTCACCTAGGATTTTCTTAGAGCGCGGACCATCGTCCGAATGTCTCCTCAATCACTCCAAAATCATATCAAGACAAGATTTATTAGTTAGGTCGTAAACACTTAGATTTGGATCAAAACCCTAAGTCAGTCACCTGCGCAAAGGTTCGTGGGTTGTCACGGGCTCACGGGCCGTCGCGGGCTCGCGGGCTACAGTGGGCTCTCGGGTTAGCAAACTTATGGGCTTGCAGCCCGCAGTGGCTTCACGGGCTTCAATGGGCTCACGGGCTGCACACACTAGCGGGCTGTCGCACGATCGTGCGCAGGCGTGCTCGTGAGTAGGGTGGTGTGCTCACGCTGTGGTACGCTCGCGCGGTCGCGCTGTGGCGCGTTGGCAAAAGGTCACGCATTGTGGCGTGCTCGCACTAGGAAGGAGGCGCTACAGGCTGGGGCGCTCGTGAGAGGGAGGATTGCGCTACAGAGTGCTCGTACGGAAAGGCGGTGCTCGTGGGAGGAAGGAGCAGTGGCGGTGGGTGGCGCGCTTGCGGCGATGGGTGGCGGAAGGGAGAGAGACCGCGGTGGAGTGGCAAAGCCGAAGAGACAGAGCAACAGCGAGAGGGAGAGAAATGGTGAGACTTGCGGCCAAAAGGGGAAAGAGAGAAGTAGAGAGGAAGAGACGAGAGGTGGCGAGCGGCGGCGATGGCGCGCTCGCGGGAGGAAGGTAGAGAGAGTGCGGCAGCCGTGGGAAGATGAAGAGTCGGGGAGAGAGAGAGAGGAAGAGAGAGAGAGAGAGAGAGAGAAAGGGATTAGGGCTTTTAGCCCTAATCCAATTTGGGGTTTGCTTCACTAAAATATAATAGTATATTGATATATACGATATTAATAGAAATGTATATTAGGATTTAATATAAAGTAAACACTAGGTTGTACAATCGAAAGTCAAATCCAAATATTTTTCAGACAAAGAATTATCAACCATCTAAATATCTTACTTGCCTTGACTATACGCGCAAACCACGGACATCTACATTAGTAAAATAAGGAGGAAAATAAGTAGATAATAAAACTATATTCAGATTATTACTAAAATACTCCATTAGGTGAGAAAAGAATGATGTGTATATGGATATGATAAGATCATGTTTGAAAACTAATATTAATAAGGTTTACTAAAACAAGTTTTCTGCAGAAGCTTGGGTTCCATGGTAGCTTTCACCTCATTTGATGGAGTAGTTATTTTTTTCTGAAAGAATGGAAGAATAGGTAGGTGTTGAGGAAAAATGAAAATATATGTTGAGAAAAGATGAAAACATAAATAAAGATACATTAACAATACTTGCCGAAAACCATAATAGAAAAACATACCAAGAGAAGGATGACTTGGAGCATGAGTTTGGGCAGTAGATGGTGTTGAGTAAAAGTATGTAGTATTCCATGGTTTGCAAATATAATCAAACATATTCATTATATAATCACTATATAATCATTATCATGTAATCATAATATTAAAAATAAATAGAAAAAATTCATAGATTCATACCAATGTTTCAATTCAATGAGGAGGAAGCAGTTCATAGGTATCGGTCTAGCACATGTAACTTCTAGCAATATTACACAAACTTGTTCTATCAATTGTCATAAAAATTGGATTCAATAACATTGTTGAGAATAAAAAAGTTTTGATGATGAGAGAAAGAAAGAAAATAGGTTCAAGAAAATCAGAAAAGAAACAAGAAATCAGAAGTCTGCAGATCATGTCGACCTAACCTTCAAACACATCGACCTGTTTCATAGGTCCACCAATTTAAGCCCTATATCGACCAGTTTTTAATTCTATCTTAAATACGTTGACCTGATGAGCATACCTTGTCGACCTGAGTTATAGGAATGCCATATAAATAGTTAAGTAAAAACACATCGACACACCTGTAAACATATCGATCCATTTCTCACATCGACTTGAATTTAACATACATCGACCTAAACAGTTTCAGGTAGATAAATTTAGAGTGATATGTCAACCAGTTTTAGAAACACATTGACCCATCCTTTATATATATCGATACACACTAGGAAAAAATACTAGACATCGATATGCCCAATAACTTGTCGACTTGTTATACTTGTTTTCTAAGAATCATACATCGACCTGCCTTCAACCTTGTCGATATGCAAGCAGCACATCGACCTATTTTATAAGTCATGTCCACTAATTTTAAAAAGACATAGGAACATGTCAATGTGAGATCAAGACATGTCGACCTGATGTAGTATTGGTTAAGTATCACACATCGACTCGCTGTCTGACCTTGTCGACATACCCTAACACATCAACCAATTTTAGAAGATAGTTCTACTTACTTTAAAATTGAATAGTGACACGTCGATGCCTAAAGTAAACATGTCGCCTTAATAGCTTTTGTTTCTCAAATATCACACATAGACCCGCATGCAGATGTGTCAACCTCAAAGACACATTGACCGATTTATAAATCCAAGTCCACTAATTTCTTACTTCCATAGTAATATATCGATGTATACAGTAGACTTATCAATATGATGTTTACTAACTTCTTTAAATCACACATCGACCTGTCCTTATTCTTATCGACATGCGCACACACATCGACCAATTTAAATCTATGTATCTACCTATTTTTATTTAGTACATGACCTTGTCGACCTGTTTGTCCAAAAATGCAATACCAATTTTTGAATTTTGATCGATATCTTACCTGAACATGTCAACCTGAGATTGTTAGAAAACAAATTTGTAAAACAGATTTGAACTACATGGCCAATTTGTTTCCTGAATTTATGAAACATTTCCATTTTATCAAAGCTAACGCTCAAATGCAATACAAACTTGCTTTGATTGGCTAAAGAAAAGTGGCGCCAGTGAAGGAATGGAGGTTTTACGTGAAAAATGGGTACTATTACAAAATATTAATGGCAAAAATTAATTGTTCAACATTTGAATATAACAACCCTGATTAACCTCCAATGGATCTCTTCAATATATCAATAAATACTGAGAGCTGAAGCAAAGAAGAAGGTAGACGAATTGAATGTTTGATCGAATATTCTAAAATATCTATACTTACATTTGTTGTATTAATTGTGTTCTTAAATTCTTTTATTTGTCTCAAAATTTTAAAAACATGTTCACAAATTGTCATATCTGAGGATAGAAAGTCTCTACTCTTGACATTCATTTTTCAATTTGAACAAATATCAAAAGACTAAAGAGTGTGAATCATTGCTTTAGATCTTAAAAGTGAAAAATCAATCTGTGAATGATTGAAACGTACCATTGGGTAGAAAACTGTAAAGGTTGAATTTGAATTTGCAATCAAGTTTGTATTTTTAAGCCGTTAGTAAAAATCCAGTAGGAGTTTGGAAGTTGACGTACACCGAGTTTGGCAGAACCATTATAAAAAGTCTTGATATTCTCTATTCTTGATTTTTTATTTCTTTATGTTACAAGTTTAAATTTTCAAAAAGTCATGAAAGGTCCATATTCAACTAATCACCCCCTCTAGTTGATTATCAATTGGTATCAGAGCGGGTGAATTGATGAAAAGCCTATCAGCTTAATACTAAATATCTAAATGGCCATCAACGGAGATAATGTACCAGTAGAAGCTTACTCAATAAATCATACACCTTTTTTTCAACGAAAGCAACTTCAGTTACCGGAAACAAAGAATGCGTAATTTCATAATTGCATAAGATCTAAATGCATGGGAAATAATCGAAGAAGGAATTGAATTTCCCGCAGAAGGAATGCCGAACTGAAAAACACAATAATGGAGTAGAAGAAGGCTTATCAAGCCAACTGCAAAGTTATAAATCTCCTTCACCTTGCTTGGAGCATCAACAAGTACAATTGAGTCTCATCATGCATCACAACAAAGGAAATTTAGGAAAGACTCAAGGCTACTTACGAAGGCATTGATCAAGTTCGCAAGAGCAAAATCAAACTGTTGAAACAATAATACGAAGTTTTCAAAATGAAGGAAAGAGAAACAATCAGCGAAATGATAACAATATTCAATAAGGTAACAAATGAACTAAGATTGTTTGGAAAGGGAATCCCTTAGGAAGATATGGTGGACAAAATTTTGAGAAGTCTGTCAAAATCATGGGAACCCAAGGTTACTGCAATTGAAGAATCTAAGAATGTTGAGACTCTGACAATGGATGAAGTCGTGGGGTCTTTAATAACCCATGAGATGAAGCTAAATATGAAGGAGCCAACAAAAGAAAAAAAAAGGCAAAGGAGTGGCTCTAAAAGCTGATAGTGATGAAAGCATATCAAACTCAGAAGAAGAAGATGATGATGAAGAAGCTCTCCTAGCTAAAAGATTCAAGAAATTCACGATAAAAAGAAGAAACAAGAACAAATCATTCTTCAAAAAGCTTGAGGAGAAAGAGGAAATCAGGTGCCTTGAGTGCAAGAAACTAGAACACATAAAGTTTGATTGTCTTTCTTTGAAAAAGATGAAAAGAAATATAAGAAAGAAAGAAAAGAGAAAAAAAGAAGAAGTCAATTGTAGCCTGGAGAGATGAAGATTCTAACTCAAGTGAAGATGAACAAGCTGAGGAACAAGCCAACGCATCTTTCATGGCTAACGAAGAACTTTCAGACAATGATGTAAATTCTACATCATATTCCTCTTATTTTGATTCTGATGAAAACCATTTTACCATCACTAAACTACATGAGGCATTGCTAGAATCTCTCAAAGAATTAAAAAGATTACAAATGAAAAATACTTTGTTAAAGAAAGATTTAACTGAAACCATTAGGATTTTAGAAGAATAAAAAACTGAAGCAAATGTATTAAGAAGGAAAAATGTTGAATTATAAATGAAACTTGTTCAATTTGAAAAGGAATTAAGTGATAAACAACTGAAAAATGATTGTGAGAAATAGATAAATGAAAACATAGCTCTATGGAAGGAACTAAATGAATAAAAGGAAAAGAACCTTAGAATACCAATGAATTTCATTCAAGGCTAAGAAAAGTTAGATGTCATGCTAGGAGCACAAAGAGTTGTATTTGATAAGGATGGATTAGGATATAACCCAACTCAAACTCAGAAAAATTTATATAAATTTTTTGTACCAAGTTTTGAAAATTTCAAATTACAAAGATGTCATACATGCATGAAAATTGGGTATAAGACAAAAAATTACAAATTTAAAAAACAAATTTTCAAGTAACATTAAAAGCACAAGTGTGATTAACAATTATTATACATACTACAAAAACACTAGACATTCTATTTACACTTGCTGGTTTCTAAACTCATCAAGAACGAACTTAAAATGGATCCTTAAAAATCAATTTAAAGCTAACTCGTCAGAGCCAAGAAGATGTGGGTACCAAAGGCAAATGTATGATTGAATCTTATTGTAGGTATGTTTGAAATCAAGAGAGTCTCCTAGGAAGTCAGTATGGTGCATAGACAATGGCTATTCAAGACACATGACTGGAACTATCTCAAAATTCTCATATCTCGAAAGCAAGAAAGGAGGAAAGGTTACTTTTGGTGACAACTCAAAAGGAAAAGTCATCGTAATATGCAACATTGGAGGTAAGTCCACTGACTCTCATATTCAGAATGTTTTTCTTGTTTCTGGACTTGAATTTAGTCTGTTGAGTGTCATCCAATTGTGTGACAAAAGTTATTTGGTCGAAGATTAGGATATACAAATATAGACACAATCTCAAAGTTAGTTAGGAAAGACCCATGAAAGGTCTGTCAAAATTGAAATTCAAAGAAAATAAATTGTATGATACTTGCATGAAAAGAAAACAAACCAAAAGCTCATTCAAACTAAAAAATTGTGTATTAACCACCAACTCGTTAGAACTTCATATTGATTTATTTGGACCAACTAGAACTCAAAGTTTAGATGAAAAATAATATGGTTTGTAATCATTGATGATTACTCTAGGTACACATGAGTTTTATTTCTTGCAAAAAATGAAGAAACTAGTGAACCTTTCATCAAATTATGAAAAAAATCAAAATGACAAGGGAATGTCAATAAAAGTATTAGACTATAAACTTCTAATTTATATATATCACGGCATGTGCACAGGAGCACAAGCATGCTTATGCACACATGCCCACCTCTGCCACCACGGACATGCATACTGTTTGGGTACAATCACATTCTCAATTATAAAATCTAAAATATAAATTAAGTATATATTATTAATTTAAATAATGTAATGATATAAAATTAAACTATGGTATACTATGTATATGATATGTATTGATATAGAAGTCGCATGAAATATAAGTTATAGTAATAATGTAAAAATATAGTAATTGAATTTTTTAACAACACGTAATGTAATGTGTAATAAAACAAATGTGTAATAATGAAAATAAAAAGTAAAGGATAAAAAGCAGGTAAAGATGAAAGTGTAAAAAAATTGGTTGTGAAAAAAAATAGCATGTGTGCATGTGTGCATGTGCGGTCTACCGTGCATGTGCATGCACACAAATGCACACATACGCACCTCTGCTACATGCGCACCGCATATTCTATTATTAAGCAAAGTTACATTCCTCAATTATAAAAAAATTTAAATATGAATCAAATACAACAATAGTATAATAAATATTATTAATTTAAATAATTTAATTATATGAAATTAAAGCATATGTATGCAATGTAACGTAGTAATAATGTTGTAGTAATAGAAGGTAATAATTGTGTACTAATGACCGAAACAAAAACACAAAAACATAAAAGTACAAAATTGATGATGTAATAATAAAAAAGGGTAAATTGGGATAAAATTAAAGTCACAAAACTATGTGATGTAATAATGAAAAAAATTTGCTAAAAAATAAAAGCGTAAAGAAAACAGGAAAAATGGTGAGATTTTGAAAATTTGTTTGTAAAAATGACAATGGAATAACTAAACCAAATATACTATAAATCATTCCACGTAAACTCTCTTTCCCTTCAGAAGCTCTCCTCCTCTCAAAATCTATCATTCTCTCAAAGTTTTCAAAACTTCTAATTTAATCAAAATCTCATTTTTATCAAATATTTTCAACCAAAAATCAAACAAAACCTTTCATTAAAATACTTTATAACATATATTCAACAAGTTATCTGCAAACTTTTATAAAAGATAATCACATTTTTTTAAAAATAAAAGTTGAGTTCTACTGTATTTTGAAACATTTTAAAATTTTATATCTTGTGATCAATATGGGACAAACTAAACGAAGGATAAGCATTGTAGCTAATCATGAAGAATCATAACTATCCCAAGAACAACTTGAGTCTGAAGAAACCCAATCATCCCAAAATACAACCCTGGGTTTGGTTTAAAATCAAATCATTTTATTATGAGGTAATTGTAATTATCTATTTCTAATTTTTCTAGATGTTTGGGATTTGAAAAAAGGAAAACATATGATGGTGAAATAAACGAATTAAATCAATAAATAGGAATCGATAGTACAATCTTTACCAGATTCCTTGTCTCTATAGTCAGAGTGCATTCAATTGCTCCAATAAATTATTAGCACAAAAAAAAAATTGCTCCAATAAATTATAGAACTTAGCGTGATATAACAATAAAGTATAAAGAGGACGTGTGGAAAATTGTACATGTATATAGTTTTATTAGGAAATTGTACAATCACACAAATGGAAACTAATATATCTAATTTTATTTTTTACATATTTGAATTGTAATCGAAGATTACTTTCAAATCACTGAAAGATAATACTAAAAAATGGATTATTGGAAATTTGTATGACAAATGGAAAAGTTTTAAAAATACTTTGAAATCAAAGTGATCCGATAATTCACTTGGAAGAAATAAAAATATCAAGAGAATAGAAGATGAAATGCTTGATTCAAATCAGTACAAAAAGCTTATTACTTTCTGGTTGAGTGATAAAAGAACGGAACAACTTAACAATTTTTCTTAGTACTAGTATTGACTTGTATTCCTATATATTCACTTGTATTCTAATACTTTGTACTAGGAAAATAGTAAAAGACATTCAAAATATCATGCAAAATTGACAGATCCATACTACTTAGAATCTAAATCATTTGCTAAGATCATACATGAGAAAATATAAACAATTTATATTTTATTCTACTTATAATTAATTTTACTACATGATACTTCAAAGTGAAACCACTTTTATCATTACAAACGACATAATCTAGAAAGAAACCTTGTAGAGCTGAACTTTAGATTATAAGTAGAATCAGATCATATGGCAGTTTAGATTTTATGAAAATATTAGAAGTTGTGGTATGGATAATTATTTTTATGCAATTCTAATTGATATGTTTATGGACATTCACGTTTGATTCATTTACTTCTCACAGGAAATGATGAAAAATGGAATAAAGTTTATTAAGAGCGATAAAAGGCAATTAAAAAGTTTGAATTTATTTTGGAAAAGTTACAATTTCATTTCAACTTGTGCATTCAACTAGACCTAAGAACAAAAATATAACTATTATAATGGAAAGATTAATGGAATCATAATCTTACTAATTTGATGAGAAATGTTTTTATGCATGTTGCTATGCATGTCAAAAGTGGACAATGAGATGAATTAATGAATATGGTTAATGAAACAAAACTTATGGCCAGTATTCAAGTATGAATGTCATTTCTCTGATTTTCACCATAATCTAACTAATTTCACTTTTGTTTTTAAATAATAATTCAAGTTATTTATATTGTTAGTTTTCTCTTATATTAGATACTGAGAGTACACATAAAAACCAACTATCATCATCATCACCACCTGACTCCATCTAAAAAGATAATATTTTTATTTACAACCATTTTTTTATAATGTACCATGATATTATATTTATCTTACTACTTATTTTTATAAATAGATTAACATGAAAGTTGATGTTGGGGTTGTGCTTTTATGATGATAACATTTTTTATAATTAAAGTGAAGCATTTTTGACATGAGCATCTTAGAATCAAAAGATATGCAACTGTGACATGCAATCTTGGTTATCCTATTAATGTATCAGTTATTCTCATTAGTACGAGGATTACAATTATATTATTTTAGTAATTTCTTTATTTTATAGTTTCTAACATATCTAACATTTTGATAACCAATGATGAAAATGTAGTAATCTTTCCAATCACTTGTAGTAACCAAACATGATAAAAGATAATATATTCCCTAACACTTGTGGTAATGACAATGATGCATAAAAGACAATAATTTTTTTTTAACCCTTTTCTAATCAAAATAAACAAAGAGTAACTTTTCTAACGCTTCTATAACCAACGATAAAATAGTAATATTTCCTGATACTTATAGTAACAGATGATACAAGATAGTAACTTATATGACACTTATATGACACTTATAATAACCGATAATACAAATAGTAATTTATACTAATATATGTCGTAATCGACGATAAAAGTTATTTCCTTACTCTTTTCTAGCAAACAATAAAAGTGTAACATTTCCTGACACTTGTGGTAACCGATAATACAAGATAGTAATTTATACTAACATATATAATAATCGACGATAAAAGTTAGTAATATTTTCTAATAATTGTGGTAATTGACGATAAAAGACAGTAACCTTTTTTAACATATATAGTAACCGACTATATATAACAGTAATATTTCTTAGTTGTAATGACTGAAGATAAAATATGGTAATATTTCCTAACATTTGTGGTAATCGATGATAAAAAATAGTAATATTTCCTAACATATGTGGTAACCGATGATAAATGACAGTAACTTTTCTTAACAGTTATGATAACTGATAATAAAAGATAGTAATATGTTCTAACACTTGTGGTAACCGACGATAAAAAATAGTAACATTTCTTAACAGTTGTAGTAATCGATGATAAAATATAGTAATATTTTCTAACATATGTGGTAACCGATGATACAAGACAGTAACAATTCTTAATAGTTGTGATAATTGACGATAAAAGGTATTAACATTTTTTAATACATGTGGTAACCGATAATAAAAAATAGTAACTTTTATCATTAATTTTGAAACTGATGATAAAATATATTAATTTTATCAACACTTTTTTAACTATTAGTATAAATCCAGACATATTTCAACGATAATAAAAATTGTCGGGATAGAGATATCCCGATTTGTGTAAAGTCAACTAAATATCTATTTGTTGGTAAAAGTTCTGTCGACGATTTTAATAGATTTAGCAGAAGGTTTTTGTTCGTTTGAATAAGACATTAGTTTTGTTGTGCCAATATCAATTCATATAGTTGATTGCCCCTACACTGAAGTTGTCTGGTCCACATCAATTTATGAATGAGATCTTTTGTATGAGATGGCTATTTCCATGAAGTGTGAACTTGAAGACTCGAAAACAAAAACATTGCTAAAAGAATGAAGAAAAAGTATAAAAAAATATTAGGAAAATACTGACAATATCAATTCATGTTGTTGATAGTCCCTACATGAAGTCGTCTGGTCCACATCATGTATCTGCTAATGAATTCGTGAAGGAGATTTTTTGCATAGGATGGTTATTTCCAAGAGGTGTGAACTTGAAGACTCAAGAACGAAAGACACAGCTAAAAGAATGAAGGAAAAGTATAAAAAATATTGGGGAAATATTGTATCAATTCATGCTGTTGATTACCCTGGTTCTTGACCACAGTTGCAAATTGAGATTTGTGAACTATGTTATTGATAAATCATACGATGAGATGTCCTCTTAGTAATCACAACTCCTTTTTTTATATGCGGATTCAAATATCATGTTAACGAATTTTATTTTAATTTTTATTCTAAATTTATAAAATAGTTTTTTTTTATAACTTTTTTAATTTATATTTTGTATTAGAAGCTCTTTCATTAATAAGTAACGCCCACAAGGGTGGACAAAAAACCATACATTGAGGCGGCTCAAAATAACCTTATCAGTGCTAACATGATCTAACCTAACATTAACCTTATCGTGTCTTTATTAATTTAATTTTTAAATTCTAAATAATTTTAAAAAATTAAAAATAAAATTGAGATCGCCCCGATCTCGCTTTCCTATATTAATGGTTCTCAGGTTGTTGACCTATCGTGTTATTTATACTCAGGAACATTATGGATGCTAACTGTTTCTTTGACTAGTTACCGAGCAGACCTCTCTTCTTGTTCAAGCCGGCCAAAAATCAGAATACCCAAATTCCTCGTGTCTCTCTAGGGTTTTTAAGGCGGAAAGAGAGAGAGAGAGAGAAGAGAAGCGTTGAAAAGGCTCCACAACCAATCAAACACCCCAACCCAACTTCCTCGTCTCTCTCAAGGGTTTTAAAGGAGAGAGAGAGAGAGAGAGAGAGAGAGAGAGAGAGAGAGAGAGAGAGAGAGAGAGAGAGAGAGAGAGAGAAGAGAAGAGTTGAAAAGGCTCCACTTTGGTGGGACCCACATATCTACCAAACCAGATATAACATTTATGGACACCGATAAATGCCCATTTCTTATATGTTCCCCCATTTAACAATTATGGATGGCAATAAATGCCCATTCCCTATATGTTTCCCCGTTACGCAGCGAGATTCAAGATCGCGCTTTTTTAAATACGTAATCTTTTTTTATTTTAAAATTTAAAAAAAATAAATTAATAAATTCGTAAATGAGAATATCGAATTCATGAAATCGCGATTTGTTTAGATATGAAAATAATAAAAAATAATAATATTTAAATAATTTTATAAAAAATGATATTATTTTGATAAAAACACTCACATAATGTACTTGACTTCTAAAAACATATTTCATTGTAAAGTCAAATTAAGTGATTTTAGTTTTTAGGAATAAATTAAACGATAGAATTTTTTTTTTATTTTTATTCTCTCGTTCTCATCTTAATTTCATTTAATTATATTTTTTTATAAAAAAAATTAAATGATTTCCACGTAAAACCATTCACCAATCGGTGATTGTCACTTTCAATTACTATTGGGTTCAAATAAAGTTCAAGAACCAATCAAATTCCACCTAGAAGAGCAATCGCCCGTGAGTTAATATATCTGATCAACCAGCCTACTCATAACAATTTGCAATAATGAATTCATTTGCTTCTTTCTAAAACCAACTGACCTCTTCCTTCATCAATTGCTATGTCAACATTTACTTTCAACCAGCCATACGATAGAAGAGTATTTTGGAGAACTAACTTTTGAATCTAGGGCGTTGCCTGCATGTTCAACCTCATTTTCTGGCTTTTTGATACTTTAACAACACGAGAGATGCTTTTTGCACTATCCAATTCTATCCATCACTTCATGACATGTTGATAAATATACCCACATGGGGTATTTTATCATAAAAAAATAATTAAATTTGAATTTAAATTAAGAGATAGTAGATGGTTAACACATTATCTCAACTCCCCCTAAAACATCTTACTTATGCTTATGCAAGTTTAATGATCTTTTTCAATTAGAGTTGAGACATCATTCTCACATAGAGCACATTATTGAGAAAATTGAGTTTGTGTGAAACATATATTCTCTAGAGTGAAATCAATTGAGAGTTTAGAAAAAATTTAGAGTAGAGAATTTTTAAGTCATTTAATCATCGAATTTAGTCTTGTAATATTGTGACATTATAGTGATAACTGATTTGGCATGGTTAACATTCCGACTACAAGATCATTCAAGAAAGATTCGTAGTTCTCGAATTTTCTACGTCTATTCACTAAATTATACCCGAAAACTCAATGTTTTAATTTTTTCAAAAAATCACCTTACTTCGGCTAATGTTAATGAAATTTAATATTGGTTTCAGGGTGATTTTGTAATACCGACACTGCGGTATCTGTAATTTAATTATATATAGAGAAATTTTATTTATTTAAAATGATTTTTGATTTTAGGGTATTTAAATTAAATTTTTTGTATATTTTAATTTGTCGAATTTGCGAATCGAAATAAACTCCGTTTTTACAAAAAATTTAAATTTTAATGAAATGTGGGTGTGAGAACATATATATAAATATATATATGAATACAAAAAAAAAAAAAAAAAAAAAGAGATAGAGGAGATGCTGCGCTTTGGAGTGAAACGCAGCACCTCCCCTTTTCCCAATTAGGATTGGAAACCCTAAGTTATTTCTTTCTCTCTCTCCCCGACTCTTCACCTCCTACAGCTGCCTTCTCCTTCCGCCACAATCGGTCGCTCGCCCCGCCACCTCTCTTCACCGTGAGCAACCGCACCACCACCACCATCTTCTTCTTCTTCTCCCCCTCTCTATCTTTCCCTCTCGGATTCTCTCTCTATCTCTCGCGATCTCCCTCCCTCTCGATTGCCCTCCGCCACGAGCCTCCACGCACGCTACCACCACGAGCGCACCACAGCCGCTGCGGCTCCTCCCTCCCGTGAGCGCGCCGCAGCGCACGCTTCCCCCGCGAGCGCACGACCGTACCACAACGTGAGAGCGCCTGCGTGCGAGCGCACTCCAGCCCACTAGCGCGCGCAACCCGCGAGCGCGCGATTGCAGTCCAGCTCGCAAGAGCACGTGCCAGCCTGCGAGCCCGCGAGCCCACCATCCTGCCAGCCCGCAAGCCCGCGAGCCCACCAGCCCGCGATAGCCCACGAGGCCGCATAGCCCGCGAGCCTACTATGGCCGCGAAGCCCACTGCAGCCCGCATCCCACGATAGCCCGTGACAGCCCGCGAGTCTCTGCGTAGGTAACTGACTGAGAGTTTTGATTTTATTCTAAATGTTTATGACCTAACTAATAAATTTTGTCTTGATAAGGAACATTGTAGATTTTGGAGTAATCGAGGAGACATTCGGACGAAAGTCTGCGCTCTGAGAAAACCCTAGGTGAAAAAAATTTCTTACCCATTCGATTTATTTGAATGAATGTTAGGGTTAAGTTTATAAATGAGGAGAAACAGTTGGCGTGCAGGTGCTGCACGCCTTGGGTGCTGCGCAAGGGCGTTGCGCGCCCTGCACATGGGCACTGTGCACCCTGCACATGGACCCTGCACATGGGCACTGCGTGCCCTGCACATGGGCGCTGCGCGCTGCATAGAGGAGCGCTGGGCTGTGGCCCTGCTGACCCTTAGGTGCAAGCGAGAGATTGGATTGGTGTGAGCCCTGTGCGAGACTGGTTGAGTACCGACGCTTGAGTCTTGTAGACATGTTGTATGTATGAACAAAATATGAGAAATTAGGGTAGGGTTCTAAAGGATTCGAACTACCTGATTTGCATACGTGTATTAGAAGTGATAGTCTATTTCCTATAACTGCGTAGGTTTGAAACTTGTTGATTTTTTTATATATATACATTCATAGGTGTTGGGTGCCTTGATTTAAGGGAACACTTTTCTTCGCTTCGTGATATTATTGGGAAGTGCACTACCCTCCCCCATACAGTGAGTGAGATTTATTTCAATGCCTTTGTTTAATACGTAAACCCTATTTTATAATATTTTGATAAATGAGCATGATTTGTCGTGTGTTTGAAATGTTTTGATTGGTTTTGGAACTGACTTTTTGTGAACAGTTGGAGTGTCCAAAAATTGGGTTGGATTATAAAATGATACATCCATGTGGTTGAAATGTATAATGTGTCATTTTATGCTATATATTGCATTTGGTTTGTGAACCTGATTACGACACATTCTTGATATGATATTGATTTTGGCCTTGAGGGGTTTGGTATGTATTGTTTCGTAGCTACGAAGGACACTGTGAGAGGCGCTTAGGTGGCGTCCGGATATGCCTAGACCTAGGGTATCCCACGAGTTGTCTCGATTTTATTAACGACACGGTACTAACCAGGTTGAACCCGAAAAGGGGGAGGATTTGGATACTCTCTCTAAGTCTAGCTCCTGGACAAGGTCCATCTCCAACGCCAGGGTAGAGAGCACTTTAAATAAATTTGTATATAACACCCCGGTGCGCCTATCATAGGTCGAGATAGACCTCTGCCAAGACACTTTCGACTAACAGCTCTATGATTTTAATGACAGTGCTTTGTATTAATGATGTATATGTATTTTGAGCTCTATAGATGACCATTGTATAATTCTGGGATGATTGTACAAATATGGATATTTAAATTATGGAACTCTGAATTCATTGCATAACACTTGCATTGTGGCAAATTTCTATTCATTGTGTATGTTACTTGGGAATGTGTCATATCCTAGAAGTGTACTTTAGGACCACTCGGTGCCACCTCAAAATCACAAGAGGGGTGACTGGCGACTGTTCATGCCTTTGACGAGGGCATGGCAGTAGAGGTCTGTGGTTAGGACTGTGAAAATTCGTTTTGTTAGCCTTGCGTTGTCCTGGATTGTGCGGTATGGATGTGTTGGTCTGATATTGAGATTTGATTTATGTATTGTGAGGCCGGGTTGGCCCTATTGTACAGGTAGCATGTTGATTGTTATATGGGAAACCTCCGATATACGGGGAGGTTCTACCCAATTTTCTATAAAAATACAGCCGGCATTCAGGATGACGGGTGGCTGCTCACGATCCCAGATCGGGGAGTGACAATTGACTTGGTATCAGAGACCTAGGTTGAGAGCTATGTAGGAAGAGAGTCTTGAAAACATTCCTGAGTGTGTTTGTGTTTAAAGTTCTCAATACATGAGAGTTTCATACAGTCATGAAGTCCCAGTACATGGTTATAAGTATATGTGTTCATCCATTTTAGGGGGGTTAGATACGATTCTATCGAACCTAACATATTTTTTTTAAGGATTCCATTCTTTGTGAGGATAGTCAAGATGTGACTAGTCCAAATTTCTTGAACCATGCCTATTTTTTGAACGATACCTAATAAGGATCCTTCTCTTGCAGAAGTATGATGACCCGATGGAACGCCCATTTTGCCCTACCAAAGGAATTAGATGAGCCGGAGGATCGTTCCTCGACTCGCGTGCCACCACCGGTACCTACTCAGCCAGCTACTTAGGCTGAGACTCCCGTACCCACATTCGACGCCTTTCGGCAGGTGTACGAGTGGTACGCTTCGCATGGGGTCTGGATTCTACCCCCACCACCTCCTACAGCGGCGTCTGCGTCTGTGCCTGCGCCTGCGCCTGCACCTGCGCCTGCCGTAGCGCTAGTTCCTTTGGCATCGGTTCCACAGCAGGTGGCCAGTTCTTCTATCTTGTCAGAGCCGAGTAAGACCACATCGACTACTCTTAGACGGGTACATGAGTTGACTCAGTTGGTTAAGGAGGCCTGTCAGTTGGGGTACACTGATTTCACAGGGCTTGGTGATGCTGCGGCAGCCAAGTATTGGATCAACCACACCCGCAAGATTTTGATTGATCTGAGGATTGGAGAGGAAGTCTACCTAAAAGTGGCACAGCGATTATTAGAAGGAGAGGCCCTCTTATGGTGGGAGGCCCTCACTGATGAAGTGACAGAGCCACTACGGTGGGATGACTTCTTTCGGAAGTTTAATCGTAGATTCTTCCCACTCTACCAGCAGGATCGGATGAGGTCAGAGCTGGGACGGCTTATACAGCGGTCCAGATCTGTCTCAGAGTATGAGGTAGACATGCGGAGACTTGCCGCATTTGTACCGAATCTGGCCACACCTCAGTATTTGCGCTTCAAATTCGCAGATGGACTTAGCCTCAGCATAAAGAAGTATATGACTGCTACTCCACAGTTTACACTGGCCGAGGTGATAGACTCTGCTCACCACGCGGAGGCTTTGGTCCTCGCCGAAACTAGGCAGAGAGAGAACAAAGAGCTGAAGAGAAAGAAAGAAAAGTCTCATTCTGTGCAGAGCTCCAAGAGGGGCAGGGGATCTAGTTCGCATAGTAACGGATTTGGATCTGAATCTTCTAATCTGGGATGGGGACAGTACTCTTAGGGTTCAGACAGCCCGCTCCGACCCACCCTGCACAGTATACTACTCAGTGGCATCCTTATTGCCGCAGGTGCAATAGGTCCCATTCGATAGGAGCTTGTTCAGTATCGGTCACTTGCTTCCATTATGGGAAGCCAGGGCATATCAAGAGTTCCTGCCCTGAGTTAGGACTCGAAGGATAGAGTTCACAGAGTCGTACTAGTACTCCTCATATGGGTCAGCAGGGTCAGCCTACTCGGCCAGTATCTTCTACTCCCAAGGTAACCACCGGGAGTAACACAGTGCAGACCCAGGCACAACAGCAGCCTAGGGCTCAGGCCTGGGTTTATACCATGACGCAGGAGGATGCCTGGGCGAACCCCAACATCATCATGGGTACTCCTCCTTCTGATCCTGTAGAATATGATCTTTATTCATATTTCTACTTCTTTTGAGGATGTCAACATCGTATCATGATAGTTGTATAGGTATTTTATGTTGTGTACCCTTTTGCTGACATGATACTACTCTGATATTTTTGTACACTGAAGTTGTGAAAGCCTTAGAGGCTCAACTATTTTGACTTATATATATATATATATATATATATATCAAATTTGAAATTATTCTAAGTCTATGTGCATTTTGTTCAATGATAGGTACTCTACTTATCTTCGGAATAAATACTCGTATCCTTATTGACACGGGATCAAACTATGTGTATGTGAGCGATCAATTCTCCCGACATTTTGACAGGCCGCTCTCACCTTTGGATGAGGAGATATTGGTCATCACTCCTCTGGGTGAGCAGATTGTGCGCGACATAGTGCATAGAGAATGTGAGTTCAAAGTTGAGGATACAGTGCTGAAGACATATCTAATCCCTCTCGCCATGACTGATTTTGATGCCATTTTGGGGATGGATTGGCTACATATGCATCGGGTTTCAGTTGACTGCTTTAAGAAACAGGAGGAGTTTCGAAGACCCAATTAGCTAGTGTTGATTTTGAGGGCGAGAGGCGGGTTTTACCTTGCTTTGTCATTTCAGTTTTGGAGGCCAAACGCATGATTCGCCGTGGGTGTACGACATATCTAGCTCACATCATAGACACCACTGCTCAGGGACCGAGACTTGAGGATGTTCCAGTGATACAAAAGTTTACTGATGTTTTCCCCGAGTAGCTACCCGGATTACCACCGGTTCAGGAGTTCGACTTTGAGATCGATTTAGTTTCGGGAACTACCCCTATCTCTATGCCATCATACAAGATGGCACCGGCTGAGCTGAGAGAGCTCAAGGTCTAGCTGCAGGAGTTGTTGGATAAGGGGTTTATCCGTCCTAGCACGTTACCTTGGGGTGCTCCAGTGTTGTTTGTAAAGAAAAAGGATGTCTCACTGAGATTGTGTGTGGATTACAGGCAGCATAATCGGTTAACTGTGAAGAACAGATATCCACTGCCTTACATAGATGATTTGTTTGATCAATTGCAAGGTGTTCGAGTTTTCTCGAAGATTGATCTTCGGTCGGGATATCATCAGTTGTGGATTAGAACTCAAGATGTACCAAAGACAGCTTTTCGCACTCGATACGGGTACTATGAATTCCTTGTCATGCTGTTTGGGCTGACTAATGCCCCACTGTGCTCATGGACTTGATGAACAGAGTTTTTCACAACTTTCTAGATCAATTTGTCATAGTCTTCATAGACAATATGCTGGTGTAATCACGGAGTGACAAGGATCATATTCAACATCTTTGCACCGTTTTACAGATCCTCCACGATGAGCAGCTGTATGAGATAGGATTTTGTAGAGGGGATTTTTGTCGATCCGCAGAAGGTCAATGCCAGTATGAGATGGAACAGCCGCAGATAGTGACTGAGATCAAGAATTTTCTTGGTCGGCCGGGTATTGCCGCAGATTTGTTGAGGGGTTTTCCCGGATAGTTGCACCATTGTCTAAATTGATGCGAAAGTGTGTCAAGTTTGCATGGGATAACCGTTGTGAGGCGAGTTTTTAGGAGCTCAAACAACGGTTGACTACAGCTCCAATTTTGACGCTTTCCACCAGCAGTCGGGAGTACACAGTGTACAGTGATGTTAGCCGACAAGGGTTGGCTTATGTTTTGATGTGGTCGGGTGATCGCCTACGCTTCTAGATAGTTGAAGAAACATGAGGTGAATTATCCGACAAACGATCTGGAGCTTACGGCCATAGTTTTCGCATTGAAGATATGGCGCCATTACTTGTACGGGGTGACTTGCCAGGTGTATACAGATCATAAAAGTATGAAGTATTTATTCACCCAACGAGAACTTAACCTGAGATAGAGGAGATGGTTGGAACTTCTCAAAGATTATGATCTTGTTATTGCTTATCATCTGGGCAAGGCCAATGTGGTTGCTGATGCCTTGAGCCAGAAATCAGCTTCATCGTCTCAGGAGAACGATATGGCATACCTTACTTATTTGATGGGACTCTGGGATTTGGAAGTCAGATTGGCTAGTGATGATCAGGGTACTCTGCTAGCCAGGTTTGAGATCAGGCCAACGCTGTTAGACCGTATTAGGGAGTTTTAGGGCACTGATACCGAGCTGCAGGCTCTTACTGAGAGAGCCCGCAGAGGTGATATAAATAATTTCAGAATCCGAAGTGATGAACTTCTGACTTATCGAGATAGAGTGGCTATACCCGCCGATGAGGATCTTTGCAGGTCCATATTAAAGGAGGTACACTTCTCAGCCTATGCCTTGCACCCGGGTAGTACAAAGATGTATCGAACTATTCGGGATAGTTATTGGTGGCCAGGTATAAAGAGGGACATTGCGGATTTTATAACTAGATGTTTAGTCTTTTAGTAGGTGAAGGCTGAGTATCAGAGGCTAGCGGGTTTAGTACAGCTCTTCCCATTCCTGTATGGAAGTGGGAACATGTGACTATGGACTTTGTTATGGGATTGCCACGGACTAAGGCCAGATATGATGCCATTTGGGTGGTAGTCGATTGATTCACCAAGTCCACCCATTTCATCCCGATGCGCAGTGACTCTCCATTGGAGACATTGACATGTTTGTATATTGACGAAATAGTGAGATAGCATGGAGTTCTCGTGTCCATAGTCTCAGATAGAGATCCGAGGTTCACTTCTCGATTTTGGCCCAAACTGCAAGAAGCCTTGAGCACGCGGCTTAGTTTTAGCATAGCAAATCACCCACAGACAGATGGTCAGTCGGAGAGGACCATTCAGACGCTCGAGGATTTGCTTCGAACTTGTGTCATGGATTTTCGGGGTAGTTGAGACAGACATTTACCACTGGTGGAATTTACATATAATAATAGCTATCAGGCTAGCATCGGTATGCCACCCTATGAGGTACTCTACGGTAGGAAGTGTCGCACCCCATTGTGCTGGGATGAGATAGGCGAGAGATACCTTATCAATGTTGAGTTAGTCGAGGAAACTAAGGAAAAGGTCAGGGTGATCCGTGAGCGATTAAAAGCCGCCCAAGACAGACAGATGGCATATGCGGATTAGAGACGCCAGCCTTTAGAGTTTGAGGTGGGTGATATGGTGTTTTTGAGGATTTCTCACTTGAAGGGACTCAGTCGACATCGGTAGCGGGGCAAATTGAGCCCCAGGTACATTGGCCCGTTCCGTATCCTCAGTAAAGTTGGGAGCATGGCATACAGACTAGAGCTGCCAGACGAGTTATCTCAGATTCATGATATCTTCTAAGTATCAATGTTGAGGAAGTATATCCCAGATCCTTCGCATATTTTAGAGCCTCCACCTGTTGAGTTACGAGAGGATCTCAGTCTTCCAGTTCAGCCTGTGACTATTTTAGATCAGCAGATCAGGAAGTTGCGGAGCAAGGAAGTCTCGTTGGTCAGAGTCTTGTGGAGGAGTAACCAGGTCAAGGTGGAGACCTGGGAGCCCGAGGAGGCTATGAGGAAATAGCACCACCATTTGTTTGCTGTTTAGTTCTCTTTTAGTTTCGATGACGAAACTTATTTTTAAGGGGTTAGAAAATGTAACACTGATACTGCGGTGTCTGTAATTTAATTATATAGAGAGAAATTTTATTTATTTAAATTGATTTTGATTTTGGGGTATTTAAATTAAAATTTTGATATATTTTAATTTGTCAAATCTACGATTCGAAATAAACCCCGTTTTTACAAAAAATTTAAATTTTAGTGAAGTGTGGGTTTGAAGACATATATATATATATATAAATATATGAATACAAAAAAAAAGAGAAAAGAAGAGAGAGAGGAGATGCTACGTTTTGGAATGAAACGCAGCACCTCCCCCTTTTCCCAATTAGGGTTGGAAACCCTAAGTTATTTCTTTCTCTCTCTCTCCCCGACTCTTCACCTCTCGTGGCTGCCTTCTCCCTTAGCCATGATCGGTTGTTCACCTTGCCACCTCTCTCCACCGTGAGCAACCGTACCACCACCACCATCTTCTTCTTCTTCTCTCCCTCTCTATCTTCCTACTCGGATTCTCTCTTTATCTCTAGCGATCTCCCTCCCTCTCGATAGCCCTCCGCCGTGAGCCTCCATGCATGCCACCACCATGAGCGCACCACAGCCGTTGCGGCTCCTCCCTCTCGCAAGCGCGCCGTAGCGTGATCCTCCTTACATGAGCGCGAGCGCACCGCAGCGCGCACTTCCCCGCACGAGCGTGCCACAGTACAAGCCGAGCGCATAAGCGCGCGACCGTACCATATTGTAAGTGCGCCTGCTCGAGAGCGTACCTACGCACGAGTGCACGCCTACGCATGAGCACGCTCCAGCCCATTAGTGCGCGACTGCAGTCCAGCTCGCGAGCACATGTGCCAGCCTGTGAGCCCACCAGCTAGCGAGCCCACCAGCCCGCGAGCCCACGAGAATGCTAACCCGAGAGCTTTGGTATTATTTTTGCATTGAGGGCTTTTGTATGTATTGTTCCGTAGCTACGAAGGACACCATGAGAGGCACTTAGGTGGCGTCCTGATATGCCTAGACTTGGGGTATCCCACGAGTTGTCTTGATTTTATTAACGACACGGTACTAGACAGGTTAAATCCGAAAAGGGGGAGGATTTGGATACTCTCTCTAAGTCTAGCACCTGGACGAGGTCCGTCACCAACGTCGGGGTAGAGAGCACTTTAAATAAATTTGCATATAACACCCCCAGTGCGCCTGTCATAGGTTGAGGTAGACCTCTACCAGGACACTTTCGGCTGACAACTCTATAATTTTAATGACAGTACTTTGGATGCATATTTGACTTGATAATGCGTGCGAATGATATATTGTTGAAATGAAAAGCATGATGATTTGAAGTATGATTTGTATACTTACGCTTTGACACTCCAATTTCACAATTCTTATTAGATAATTGCATTGACCCACTCACTCACTAAGTATTCTTTTCCTGAATACTCACCCCTCATTTTCTTTCTTGTTTCAGAGATAGTATTTGGCAAGGAGCGTTGCTTTTAGGATGCTTAATATCATTGGGAGATCTGGTTTGGACTTGAGGAGCCATTGTATATTTTCACTACAATTTCGTGAGTTAAAAATTGTATTGATGATATATATGTATTTTGAGATCTATAGATGACCATTGTATAATTTTGGGATGACTGTACAAATATAGATATTTAAATTGTGAAACTCTCATGTCATTACATAACACTCGCATTGAGGCAAATTTCTATTCATTGTGTATGTTACTTGGGAATGTGTCATGTGCTAGAAGTATATTTTAGGACCGCTCGGTGCCACCTCTAAATCAGAGGAGGGGCGACTGGCGGCTGTTCATGCCTTTGACGGGGTCATGGAGTAGAGCTCTGTGGTTAGGACTGTGGAAATTCATTTTGTTAGTCTTGCGTTGTCCTGGATTGTGTGGTATGGATGTATTGGTCTGATATTGAGATTTGATTTATGTATTGTGAGGCCGGGTTGGCCCTATTGTACAGGTAGTATGTTGGTTGCTATATGGGAGACCTTCGATATGCGGGGAGGTTCTGCCCGATTTTTTTGTAAAAGTACAGTCGGCATTGAGGACAACGGGCGGCTTTTCATGATCGCAGTTTGGGACGTGATAGATTTAGATTTATTAAAATATTTTTTAGAATTTTTGGTTATAAAAATGTAGGGTAAAAAAATTGAGGGTTCGGATCACGGATGAGTTTCGTGAATCCAATTATATCACGTATTATCCATAAGTATGGTGTCCGTTGACTCATATACTTGCTTTGAGGGTCTGTACTTGAATCATTTAGAATTTATTGATTCGTAAAGTATGCAAAATTATAAGACTAAGTATTATATGTCACTAACGTCACTTTTCTTTTGAATAACAAAGACAATATCTGTAACAAAAAATGTCATGATTGATCTCGTAAGGGGAGACAAACTGAACAATGACAATTATAAGATTTGGTATCAAAAGGTTCAGTTAGTTTTCTAGAAACAGGAAATAACAAATATTCTATAACACGAGATGAAGGATCTCGGGGAGGATACTATGCCTCAGGCAGAATGGGATCAGGAGGTGTACCGTGCATGAAAGAGGAAGGATGACTAGGTTAGGGCAATCTTTCTGAGCAGCATGCACAACGATATAATCCCTATTTGTGAGCAATATCCTACTATAATGTCAGTCTAGCTTGTTCTTCAAATGCATTTGGACTCTCGGTCAGCTCATAAGTTGAAAATATTGACCTATATGTTTATTACCAACAAGAACAGTCTAGATCATAGCATGAAACAGTATTTCATGCACATGTCGAGTATGAATACCTCTTTAAAGAATATGAATGAGCGACTATCAGATAAGTTTCAAGTACTGGAAGTGATCTAATCTCTACTTGATTTCTGGGAGATTGTTAAGACCATCTCACACACACTGAGAGTATTTGTACTTTCATAGATGTAAGTAGACTCTATGAGCTGGAGAAGAAGTACCAAAAGGTGACTAGATCTGTTTCGGGTCATGCTTTTGTAGCGAAATCATGTAAGGGCTCCTGGGACACCAAGCGTAAATGGTGCAAACATGACAAGAAGACCAAATGCGAATGCAAGAAGAAATCATCTGTCAAGACTGACAACAAAGGATAGAAGCATAGGAGAAGGAGCTCGAAGTAGGATCAAATGCTACATATGTGACAATTTTGGGCATTTCGCTCGTGAATGAGGTAA
Source organism: Dillenia suffruticosa (assembly GCA_033439265.1). Classification (NCBI taxonomy): domain Eukaryota; kingdom Viridiplantae; phylum Streptophyta; class Magnoliopsida; order Dilleniales; family Dilleniaceae; genus Dillenia; species Dillenia suffruticosa. The sequence goes on along the minus strand of JAVTVX010000009.1, from coordinate 18,691,040 downwards.
GCGAAAGGTATGTCCTTTTTCATTATATGGTTTGAATTTTGTATCATCTATTGTAATACTCACCAACTCCTTTCTTTTGTGGATTGTAAACTTAAAGAGTCACTAGCCATATAGCTTGAGACAGGAGCATGTACGTAGAGTTTCGCCGACTGAGTCCCCATGCGAGGAGACTATACATAGGGAACGGAGTATTTGTGGCTATTAAAGGGATTAGAACGTGAAAATTGATGCTGTGAAATAACCAAATCCTATATTTACATGATATTTTTATGCTCTCGAAATTCGATAGAATCTAGTATCTATATTTTGTCTTGATTGTTTAGGATATTCTATCTTCTTAGGAAATTCTCGTGTTTCTGTTTCGTATGACAGTTATTTGATTTGTACTAGTTTAGTCCATAATGGACTATATGCACTGAATGTGATTACTTTTAATGATATTTCTCATTTATCTCATATTGCCTTTACATCTAATAATGTAGTTGATGATGTTACTATTTGGCATAGTAGACTTGGCCACATAGAGTAAAAGAAAATGAATCGGTTAGATGGGAGTGGCCTGTTGGGCCTGATAATTAGGGTCGAATTACCCCTATGTGAGTTTTGCCTAGCCAGCAAAGCCATAGGGAAACTATTTGGAAAAGCAATTAGAGTTGAGACTCCATTGCAGTTAGTTTACCCTGATATTTGTAAGCCTTTGAACGTGAGAAACCGAAATTGAGTTATACATTTTATTAGTTTATAAATAATTACATGCGTTTTGATTATGTCTATCTGATCTCGCAGAAGTCTGAAACATTAAAGTATTTCATAAGATTTATTAGCGAGATTGAAAATCAGTTAGACATTATAGTGAAGACTTTCAAAACAGTTCGAGAGCATCAATATCTATCTGAATAGTTCAAAAATCTCTATTTCTAGAAGAGGATTACGAATTCCCCAGCAGAACGGAGTAGCTGAGTGAGATCTATGATAGTGCAAGCCAATTTGCCCATCTCCCATTGGGGAGATACATTATTGACTGCTACTACATATTCAACCATATTCCAACAAAGTCAATAGTCAATACGCCATACGAATTTTGGACAAGTAGACAGCCTGACCGTAACCATTTGAGGTCATGGGATTATGCCACATATGTTCATGATTTCTCGCATCCACATGACAAATTAGACTAACGAGAAAAGAAGTGTATCTTTATAAAATATTCTAAATATTTCAAAGGACATACGTTCCTAGGTGAGTATACGGACGGTACAATTACTGAGATTGAGTCTTGTGATACCATATTTCTAGAAATGATTTCCCTAAAAGAAGCGAAATCAATTGGGACTTCACCTTCTTTGATATAAATGAGCCTAATGGCTTAACTGAGCCTAGTGGAGAGACTCAAAAACCAGTCATGGATCGTAGTCCTAGTGGGAGTGGCCCATCTAGGGTGATGAGATCCCCCTCCTCATAGGAGTAGTTGGGGACATATATCTCAATATCATTTTTCGATCGAGGATGAAATCCTCATTATAACTCTCGAGAATGATGAGAAGCCTAAGACATTTAAGGAGGCTCTTAGGTATCCTATGAAGAACCAATGGTTAAAGGTCATGTAAGAGGAGATGGAATCCATGAAAGTCAATAGGGTATTGGATCTAGTTGACTTACCTAAGGATAGAAAGGCAATGAGAACAACTGTATTCTCAAAGTTAAAAGAAAGACCAATGGATCGGTAGAGAAATATAAGACCCGTATGGTAGTCAAATGTTATACGCAGACAAAGAGTATTAACTATGATAAGACTTTCCCTCCTATGGTCAATTTATATCGATCCGTTTTACCCTTAACGATTGTTACAAGTATGGATCTGGAGTTACACTAAATGAATGTAAAGACCGTCTTCTTTAACAGAAGTTTAGATGAGGAGATTTACATTGAACAACACTCTGGATTCGTTCTAGTAGGTCAGGAGGATAAAATTTGTTGATTTCAGAAGCTAATATACAACCTAAGGCAGTCATTCAAGCGATAATACCTGAGATTTTACAAGAAAATGATATCTTATAGTTTTATAATGATTGAGGAGGATCATTGTATCTTTTTGATGCGTTTGATGACTCTTTTGTAATCCTATCACTATATGTTGACTATATAATATTGGTTGAGAACAATATTGAGTATCTGATGACTATTAAGACATAGTTATCATCGAGTTTCTGCAACACCGACACCTCGGTGTATTTGTATTGTATTTCTCCTCACACATATATGTAATATTCCTTATTTAAATATAAAAAATTCACTAAGAAATTTTTTTTCCAAAAATGAAATTGTTAGCAAATTGATTCAATGGTGAGGATTTGAAGAACATTAAATCAATGGTCAAGAAAGGAATAGAAGTCCAAATTGACTGCTTTAAACTTGAGACTAATCAAAGGGAGATGAAATTGTTGACTTTGGAGATTTGATCCAAGGGTGGAGATTTATTAGAAGAGAGTAGAGATTAATGTGAACCTTAAGATCAAAATGGTGGGATCCATACATTTAATGAAAATGTAAAATTGGTAGAGAGTAAAAAAAAATAGTATTAATAAAATGAGAAAGTGAGTGGAAGAGAGAGAGAGAGAGAGAAAACGTGAGGGAGAGAGAGAGGAGGAGAGAGAGATAGAGACTAGTCTTGCTTTAATTAATGAAATTCAAGGGTTAGAATTGATTTTGAGACAATGGATGGTCAAGATTAAATATGAGTTAAATAAATGAGTTGGGAACCCTAGACTTCTCTCCATTCTTTGCAAAAAAAAAAAAAAAAAAAAATTCGTGTGAGCCCAAGAAAGAACCAAGAAAAGCTTCCCTCTTTCTTTCTCCAAAATCATTACCTATCTCTTGAAGGAACACTTGATTTCTTCAAACAATCCTTCAATGTTTTTGCACAAATCAAATACTCTTCATCCCTAAACCAACATATTCAAAAATTAGAAGAAGAGGAGAGGATTTGCTTGGTGAACCAAGGATGGAAACCGTGGGCTTCAAGTGTAGAGATCTATGGTTCCTTCAATTTTCCTTCAACATCTTTAGGTAAGAAAGCTTCCTCTCCATCCCTGGTACAACATATATTGAATTGGAGCCAAAAAGGAAATGTTTAACTTGATGACCCTTTGTTGACCCAAAGCTAGGAACAAGGAGGAAAGGAGAGATCTTTGAAGAGAAGGCTTTGTTTGGTCTTGAGACATCAAATCTAAGGTAAAGGAAAATTCTGCACTTTGTTTGAATTTGGGAACCTTATGTTGGCCTAGAACTTGAATGAGGAATGAGGATGCAAAAACCTGATTTTTGAAATTTTGGACATATGACCTTTCTGCACTATTTAAATTATAACTTTATCTACACTCAAGCAAATTGAATTAGGTAACTTTCGGCTAAAACTAGACTTCAAGAGCTTTAAAATGACACATGATTCACTGAATTCTGATGAGAATCAAAATTTTAATGATTTTTCAAAGTGAGGCGTTCTGCAGAATCATGCTCTGTTTTGCCCTGTTCTGTCCGTGATTTCACTATGGTTTTGAGCTGTCTTCAAGGCCAAATTAGGCTATGCTCTAGCTATGAAAAATGTAGATCTATGTCTTATATTTAATTTGATATAAGAATCAATTAAATCTGATATGTGTAGTGGAAGTTATGGCTGTTTTTCAAAGATTGCGCAAATGTGCATGTGTGCAGAAATTCTGGATAATGAGTTATAGGTATATGTGTTAAGGTGATGTGAAGAAAAGTGTAGGAATTGGTGTATGTGTATATGTAATCATTGTAAATGTGAAACCTTCTAAGGAGTGATGGGTTGAGGGTTTAAAGAGACATTGTTTTGTTGAAATGTACCTTTAGAAGTGGGTATTGGAAGTTGTTGGTTTAGTGATGGAAAAGGGGATAGTACATGTGAACCCTAGGAGCATACTTATGATGCTCTAAACTTTGATCTTAGATGAAGGAATTGTTAACCTAGTTATTTCCAATTTCATGACATATATCATGTGTTGCGTATTGTAGTGTTACGTTGGGAGACATATCGAGCGAGGGGAACACTTCCGTATTTATGTGCTTTCAGGGAGTGACACACCTCCTGTATACTATGAGTGGGACTTCGATGTTATGCTTTCGATTGACAAATTTATGTTTTATTGTTTTTTTTTTCAAATGACTTGTTTTATGACATGAGTGAAAGCATATGATTTTGACTATATTTTATAAATGATGGCTTTTGTGATTCATTGGAGTATCCCAATGATTGATTCGAATGTTATGCATCCATGGTTTGAAATGAAATGATATTGTGCCACTATTTGAAATCTTGATATCATTTATATGCTACCATTGCATTGACACTAATTTGAAATGTTTTGATGAAATATATTGGCACATGGTTTTAATATGATTTGATGAGATATATGGCACGTGATGGATTCCGTAGCTACGAAGGGCGTTTGTAGAGGCACCCCAAGTTACCCGGATACGCTTCGGCTGGAGGTATCCGCAAACGTCATATGTATTGTTGCGCTTGGATGAACCAAAATTTGGGGAGGATGTGTATTACGTCACAGTGTAGTTCCGAGTGAGGTACTATACTCAATTTGTTGATTATACGTATAGACATGGGCTAACTGGTTGAACCAAATGTGGGAAGGATATGTGTTATGTCACTGTCTAGCACTTGGTGAGGCCTGTGGCCAAGGTTGGAGTAGAGAGCTAATTTTATATACTTGCATATGAAAAAAAAAACCCCCCAATGTGCCCTTCATTCGTCGAGGTAGACCACTACAGGGAATGTTTTATTGGCAAGCCCTATATGATTTTGAAATTGTAAATGGATGCATACTTTGACACTAGATGTGTAATATGTGATCACTTGATCTCTGGAAATGACATGCTTGGTTTTGATATCTTTATGGTTTTGAAATATACTTTGACACTCCACACTCATAGTTATGATTGAGATCATATTGTCGATCCCCTCACTCACAGAGTATTTTCCCATAATACTCACCACTCACTTTTCCTTAATTTTAGTTATAGATTTGTTAAAGAGACGTATCGAGAGAGTTCGACACACTTGATTTATATTTGAAGACCTTGGACTTGGGTATGGTATCGACCATTCTTCCACAATGATGTATTTGATCATGTTGGATGATATATATGTACATTTGAGATTTATAGAATGACCATTGTATACATTTATTGGAATGACTGTAATTATGTTGTGTAATATAATTGAAACTCTCAAAGGTGTTGCATATTTATGCATTGAGGCAAATGTCTCGCATTTTACATTTTTTACTTGGGAAAATGATATTTTGAGGAAAACGGGTTTTATACATGTATTGGTGTTAGCCTTTATTGCCTTGGTATGCGTGTCGAGTGGTGGCAGTATATGGGGTAATGGGCGACTATTTATGGTCTCCGATCGAGGATCAGGGCGTGACAGTTTGGTTGGTATCAGAGACCTAGGTTGAGAGTTATATTTTATGAGATGAGTTTGAAAATATTCCCAAGTACATTTTTAAAAAGTCCTCAATACATATGAGAGTTTCTATATAGTCATAAGATCCCAGTATATGGTCTTAGGCATATGAGTTCATTTATTTTTAAGGGGTTAGATACGGTTCGTATCTAACCTAGCATATCATTCCCATCGATTTTTAAACTAATAACTCTATTCCTTTTAGGGGGTTAGTTACTTCGCAACTAACGCTGACTCTTGAATCATGTCTAATTAAAATTCTTCCTTTGCAAAACTATGACGACTAGGAGGGGCACTAGATTTGCACCTGAGACATCTACAGTATCTGAGGATGTTTCCTCATCATGTACACCCCCTCTAGCACCTTCTCAGTCGGCTACTACAGTCGCGATTCCACCACCGTCTCTTGATGCATTTAGGCAAGTGTATGAGTGGTACACCTCTCACGGGGTTCAGATGCCACCCCCACCACCACTGATGGCAGCGCCGACACCAACGGCCATGCCTATTCCTACTGCAGCACCTACTCATACGACATCGGATCCTCCACCGGTAGCCGTTCCTTTTATAGTTTCTGGTCCAAGTGATACCACAGGCGCATCCACGAGCTCGCTCAGCTAGTCAAAGAAGCTTGATAGTTAGGATCCACAGAGTTTGTGGGACTTGGTGATGCCACTATGGCAAAGCACTGGGTCAATTGGACCTGTTGGATTTTGACGGATTTGGGCTTGTGCGAGGAGTATAGGCTGCGGGTAGTAGAGAGATTATTAGATGGTGATGCCCTCACTTGGTGGGATGCCATTTGTGATGAGGCTACTGAGCCACTACGGTGGGAAGACTTCTTAAGGGAGTTCAACTGCAGATACTTTATAGAGTTCCGAGAGGATCGTAAGAGTACGGAGTTCCTATATCTGAAACAGGGGACTAGATCCATTGTTGAGTATGAGGCAGAGTTGAGGAGACTGGCTGCCTTCATCCCTGACCTAGCCATACCTAGGTAGATGAGATTCAAGTTTGAGGACGGCCTCAACTTGAGTATCCAGAGATACATGAGTGTGACACCCAGCTTCTCCCTCTCGGAGATTATTGATTCAGCCTACCGTGCAGAGGAGATTGTCCTTGCTGAGAGTAGGCAAAGGGAAAGTAGAGAGCAGAAGAAGAAAAGGGCTGGGACCCATTCGAGTTAGGGCTTGAAGAGGGGTAGGACTTTTGGATTTCAGGGAGGCCCCTCTCCCTTTGGACCAGCGCAATTCAGACAGGGACCGCATCCCCAAGGGTTTAGAGCACCGACCCCTAGTGACTCTAGTCATTCCACAGCGCAGAACCATCCTATCTTCCACAATTGTGGCCGACGTCATTTTGGAACTTGCAGAGATCCCATCAGATGCTTCCAGTGCGGGAAGCCAGGGCATATCAAGAGTTCGTGCCCTGATTTAGGACTTGGAGGTCAGCCAACTTCGAGTTACCCGAGTGTTCGGCGTGTAGGACAGCAGGGGGCACCTACGTATTCGAGTCACACTGCTCCACGGACTGTAGCCGGGAGCAATACAATACCAAGTCCTTCATGATAGCAGCTGAGGGCACAATCCCGTGTGTATGCAATAACTCAGGAGGATGGTCAGGCAAACCCAAATGTAATCATGGGTAATCCCCCAGTAGATCCCTTTATTTAGAAGTCTTTATACACTTTTCTTTTTTGAAAATCATGTAGATCATGATGATATGAATGGACATGAGTAGTGAAAGCCCTAGAGGCTTAACTATTTTGATATATATATATATATATATATATTTATATCTTTTGCTTACTCTCAATTGATTCTTCTTAAATTTCTCACATCTAGGTACTATGAAAATATATGGATTGACACCGGATCGAATTATTTTTACATGAGAGCTTCTTTCGCTCAACAGCCAGATAGGTTGTTGTCGCCCCTAGATGATGAGCTATTGGTTATCACTTCTCTTGGTGAGCAGTTGGTCAGAGATTCAGTATATAGAGGGAGCAATGTCATGATTGGTGAAATAGTGCTAGAAGCAGATCTGATTCCACTTGACATGATAGATTTTGATGCCATCTTAGGGATGGATTGGCTGAGTACTCATAGAGCTTCCGTGGATTGTTTCACCAAGGAAGTTGGGTTCCGAAGATCTGAGAGACCATTATTGATGTTTGCAGGTGAGAGACAGGTATTACCCCATTTTGTAGTATCAGTGATGGAGACCAAACGGATGATACACCGAGGATACATGACATATCTGGCTCACGTGATAGATACCACCATAGAGGGTTCGAAACTTGATGAGGTCCCGGAGGTATAGGAGTTTCCTGATGTATTCCCTGAGGAACTACCCAGATTATCACCAGTTCGGGAGTTTGATTTTGAGATCGATTTGACTCCGGGGACTACTCCTACTTTTATTTCGCCATACAGAATAGCACCAGCCGAGTTAAGAGAACTAAAGGTTCAGATGCATGAATTGTTGGACAAAGGATTTATCCGTCTGTGCACTTCACCATGGGGTGCTCCGGTCCTATTTGTGAAGAAAAAAGATGGGATACTCCGACTTTGTATAGATTATCAGTAGTTGAATAAAGTCATTATCAAGAACTGATATCCATTACCACGCATTGATAATCTATTTGATCAGCTTCAGGGTGCCAGGGTTTTCTCGAAGATAGATTTTCGAACGAGTTACCACCAATTACGGATTAGAGCAGAGTATGTGCCCAAGACCACATTTCGTACCCGATTCGGACATTTTGAGTTCTTGGTCACGCCATTTGGGCTGATCAATACACCAGCCGCATTTATGGACTTGATAAACTGGGTTTTCCATAATTATATAGATCGGTTCGTCATCGTATTTATTGATGACATCTTGGTTTACTTGTGAAGTGATGAGAAGCATGCTCAATACCTTCAAGTTGTTTTACAAATCCTTCGCGAGAGACAGTTATATGCCAAATTCACCAAGTGTGAATTTTGACTGCGACAGATTGGTTTTTTGGGGCATATAGTTTATGCGGAGGGAATTTTCGTTGATCCGCAGAAGGTTAAGGCTATATTGAGATGGGAGTAGCCGAAGATTGTGACTGAGTTTCGGAGTTTCTTTGGTCTTGCAGGTTATTATCAGCGGTTTGTAAAGGGATTCTCTCAAATCGCTGCTCCACTATCTAATTTGACACGGAAGGACGTCAACTTTCATTGGGATGATCATTGTGAGGTCAGCTTTCAAGAGCTCAAATAGTGATTGACATCAACACCACTATCTGCCCTTCCTACTAGCAGTCGGGAGTAAGTGGTACACAGTGATGCCAGCTGACAAGGATTGGGTTGTGTACTGAAGCAGGATGGTCGGGTGATTGCATATGCTTCTCGATAGCTAAAGAAGCACGAGTTAAACTACCCAACCCACGTTCTCGAGTTAGCCGCCATAGTCTTTGCTTTGAAAATATGGCGACATTACTTATATGGGGCGACCTGCAGGGTATTCACAGATCATAAGAGTTTGAAGTACTTATTCACTCAATGGGAATTGAATCTGAGACAGAGGAGATTGTCGATCATGTGCCATAGGTGATGCGAACTTTTCCAAATGGTGCAGTAATTTTTTTGAATCCGATTGTCGATCCCACCCGAATTACTCACTTTTAATTAATAATCTATTTGTCTTATCTAACTGAAATTATGTGATCAATTTTGAATTTTAAATATATTGAAAAAGCAAATAAACAACTAACAACAAACGAACCTAAATGCAACTAAATATAAACTGTAAAATAATTATGTACATAAACTATAATTAAGAAAAAAACAACTAAAAATTAGTGACTCGATCGTTATATGAAAATATTAATTAATTTTAAAATTCTAATAGGCGCTACAAAAATATTTATGGGTTTTTATATCTATTTTCTAAAATTGGTATCACAACAAGAAATTAAAGTCTTAAACAACAAATAATAGATAAAAAAAAAAATTATAAGAAAATATTTACCTATTAGAATCATCGGGCTCTCCCCCCGTCTCTCTCTGTCTCCCCCTCTCTCTGCACCTTATTTCAGTCAACGGATTCTAGAACATTGAGGAACTATTTAGATGGCATGAAAAGATTGTTTTGGTTCTCCATTCTTGACATCTCAATGTGGTAATCATCTTCAGGATCAGAAATGCTGCCACGCATGACCGTTCCATTTTACTTCCCTTCTATTGCTGTGTCAACGTTTCAACGCGCTAAGTTAATTAATATTTATACAAAATTCATATATCTTCTACTTTTACATATTTTTCTTATCTAACGAAATACTTTTTATTTTTTTATATTTTATATTTTTATATTATTTCGGTCATAAGTAACAATTACACATTTCGATCGTTTTCTATTTTTACAATGAAATATGGTTATTCTATTATTTTTAAAAAATAATTAATATTTACGTAAAAATTCTTATAATTTTTGTATTTACACATTTGCCCACGTCTCTTTTTCCTGTATTTTAAAATGTGCCGTTTTCCCGTCTCGTTTCATAGTCGTTTCTGTATCTGTACAACTTAGGAAACCTGTATATATCTAAAAAGGACATTAAATTGTGGACTCTATCTATCACAAAAGATTCTACACGAGTTCCGTCCCCAAAGGAAATGGAAAGAAGAACGGAGATTTCCTTTCGCTAACGTTTGCACTCACCGTGCGCGAGCCTGCACATTATCTCGTATGAAGTATAAAATTTTCCGGTCAAAGAAAAATATTATTTCAGGATAAAGGCCAAAACAATCCGGGGCGTTCCAAAAAATGTAAACATCTTGCAAGATTCGTTAGAAGATGGAAATATCATCCCCCGGCATCTTTTATAGCAGAAAATTTTATATCATAAATTCTCATTAGTCAAAATTTTTCAGTGATATAAATAAAAATTAAATGTGGAAATTGTTAGCAAATCAATCACCTGAAGATCTTGTGTTCCAAATCTTCGTGATTTCATTTAGGTATATTAGCTATGCATTTTGTGCGAGTTTCCATAAATAACTTAAATAGCGCCGTGATATTTTTCAAAACATTATATCCGAAAGGGGATGGTTTGCTCATAACACAAATATGGCAAAATGGGTGTATATATAAGTATGTAAGCGTGTATATTAGACACACAAAAAAGCTACGGGCTAGTGAATCAGGGAAAAGAGCAAGAAAGAGAGAATGGGTAGATTAATTCGAGAAATGCGATGTTTGACAATTTTTGTCGTCCTTATTTTAGGTCTCGAGATTTGCTCATCGGAAAGAGAGGAGAGTATTGACTTTGGAGTGTATCCAAAAGGGCCTCTAGTTCCTCCTCCGGGTCCGTCCCATGGGACTTCGGATCCTCCACCTCCGCTCCTAAATTTCGGGAGATACCCAAAAGGGGCTCATATTCCTCCTTCTGGCCCGTCACATAGGACTTCGGATCCTCCTCCGCCACCTAGGCTGCTAGATTTCGGGAGATACCCGAAAGGGGCTCATATTCCTCCTTCTGGGCCATCGCATAGGACTTCGGATCCTCCCCCGCCACCACCATTGCTAAATTTTGGGAGATACCCAAAAGGGGCTCGCATTCCTCCCTCCGGGCCGTCACACAGGACTTCGGATCCTCCTCCGCCACCTCATCGCCCAAAAATGTAGGAGGGAGTTTCTATCCCTACCCAAGAGGCTTTTGGTCCAGATGTTGGTTTGCTCGTATGTGCATCGTTGAATAAGGACGTTGCTGGACGTTCATTCTTCTAAAAGGTCTTATATGTCGTATTTTTTTCCTTTTGATTATAATGCATATTTTTGTGTCCCTTGTTTTATTTTTTTCCTTACTCTATTGAGAAGTGGGTGGTCATCAAATTGCTTTCCCCTTTGGACCTAGCTAAGGAGTTCCTCCCGTTGTAGCTCTTGTGAAAGCGAAACTAAGTGGCTCAAGAGAAAATTATTCTCAAAAAGTAAAAAAAAAAAATATAAATGACATACGTATTATTCAATCAAGAGTTATACTTCAGGTTAGATATTTTGTTTTTGATCGCATAATATATATTCACGCTCACAGATTGTAGAGGATATTAATGAACAAAACTTGAGATCATTTTGAAGATGAGTTTAAGAATTAAATCTGACCTACTATAAAGTGATTTGTTTAAACTGTAGTTATTATTCTAAAATGAGGAATCGCCTTGGTCAAGGGACATTCTAAGTTTGAAAAAGTGCGGCTGTGTCTGGGCAAGGAACGGAGCTCGAGCTAATCCTAGTTGAAATGCCGATTGTCTTCATATGGAGAGCAAAAGCTCGACCGATAAACAGAAGTTAACACCGGCCAGGCAGATCCATCTGTAAACCTAAAAGGCTATGGATCTTCGCAAATTATGTTATTTGAATGTTTAAGATTACTCCATGCCCGCATCTCCTCAAAACAGAGGGACATTGCCGGTTATTTTGCATAAACGCTTTAATAATAGCTCCCGGAGGCCCCTTTTCCGGTCTCTGCTTTTAATATTTAATGGAAATGAAATGTAGAACCATTTGAATCAAATGAACGATTGAGACAGAGTTAGTGAGCAGTCTAATCGAGAGTTGATTGGTCGTAGATTTAAATCTAATTGAAATATAAATTTTCTTAGACATAATAATGTTCGATGGATTAATGAAATCATGAATTAAATAGATCGCCACATTAATGTATTTTTTGTAATTTTATTTGAATTGGTCAAAATATGTTAATAATTTTACTGAAAATGGATATAAGATTGAATTGTCGTATACAATTTGATCATAATTTTATTTAGGTCATCTAACATTACTGTGCTGTTTTCATCATCTAGTAACATAATTTCCGGTCATTAAAGTGCGGATGGAACTTTCATACAAATGAACAAACTTCGTATTACTCGTCGAACTCGCAATTATTTTGGAGGGATTAGAGTGTAGTCCTATAAAATTTTTGTGGATGGGAAAACCGTTGACAACGTTCCCCGACACCACACTGTGAAGTTTAATTGCTTTTTTTTTTTTTTTTTTTTTTTCTTTCGACACGAAAATCATGTGCTATAGGTGATGCGAACTTTTCCAAATGGTGCAGTAATTTTTTTGAATCCGATTGTCGATCCCACCCGAATTACTCACTTTTAATTAATAATCTATTTGTCTTATCTAACTGAAATTATGTGATCAATTTTGAATTTTAAATATATTGAAAAAGCAAATAAACAACTAACAACAAACGAACCTAAATGCAACTAAATATAAACTGTAAAATAATTATGTACATAAACTATAATTAAGAAAAAAACAACTAAAAATTAGTGACTCGATCGTTATATGAAAATATTAATTAATTTTAAAATTCTAATAGGCGCTACAAAAATATTTATGGGTTTTTATATCTATTTTCTAAAATTGGTATCACAACAAGAAATTAAAGTCTTAAACAACAAATAATAGATAAAAAAAAAAATTATAAGAAAATATTTACCTATTAGAATCATCGGGCTCTCCCCCCGTCTCTCTCTGTCTCCCCCTCTCTCTGCACCTTATTTCAGTCAAGGGATTCTAGAACATTGAGGAACTATTTAGATGGCATGAAAAGATTGTTTTGGTTCTCCATTCTTGACATCTCAATGTGGTAATCATCTTCAGGATCAGAAATGCTGCCACGCATGACCGTTCCATTTTACTTCCCTTCTATTGCTGTGTCAACGTTTCAACGCGCTAAGTTAATTAATATTTATACAAAATTCATATATCTTCTACTTTTACATATTTTTCTTATCTAACGAAATACTTTTTATTTTTTTATATTTTATATTTTTATATTATTTCGGTCATAAGTAACAATTACACATTTCGATCGTTTTCTATTTTTACAATGAAATATGGTTATTCTATTATTTTTAAAAAATAATTAATATTTACGTAAAAATTCTTATAATTTTTGTATTTACACATTTGCCCACGTCTCTTTTTCCTGTATTTTAAAATGTGCCGTTTTCCCGTCTCGTTTCATAGTCGTTTCTGTATCTGTACAACTTAGGAAACCTGTATATATCTAAAAAGGACATTAAATTGTGGACTCTATCTATCACAAAAGATTCTACACGAGTTCCGTCCCCAAAGGAAATGGAAAGAAGAACGGAGATTTCCTTTCGCTAACGTTTGCACTCACCGTGCGCGAGCCTGCACATTATCTCGTATGAAGTATAAAATTTTCCGGTCAAAGAAAAATATTATTTCAGGATAAAGGCCAAAACAATCCGGGGCGTTCCAAAAAATGTAAACATCTTGCAAGATTCGTTAGAAGATGGAAATATCATCCCCCGGCATCTTTTATAGCAGAAAATTTTATATCATAAATTCTCATTAGTCAAAATTTTTCAGTGATATAAATAAAAATTAAATGTGGAAATTGTTAGCAAATCAATCACCTGAAGATCTTGTGTTCCAAATCTTCGTGATTTCATTTAGGTATATTAGCTATGCATTTTGTGCGAGTTTCCATAAATAACTTAAATAGCGCCGTGATATTTTTCAAAACATTATATCCGAAAGGGGATGGTTTGCTCATAACACAAATATGGCAAAATGGGTGTATATATAAGTATGTAAGCGTGTATATTAGACACACAAAAAAGCTACGGGCTAGTGAATCAGGGAAAAGAGCAAGAAAGAGAGAATGGGTAGATTAATTCGAGAAATGCGATGTTTGACAATTTTTGTCGTCCTTATTTTAGGTCTCGAGATTTGCTCATCGGAAAGAGAGGAGAGTATTGACTTTGGAGTGTATCCAAAAGGGCCTCTAGTTCCTCCTCCGGGTCCGTCCCATGGGACTTCGGATCCTCCACCTCCGCTCCTAAATTTCGGGAGATACCCAAAAGGGGCTCATATTCCTCCTTCTGGCCCGTCACATAGGACTTCGGATCCTCCTCCGCCACCTAGGCTGCTAGATTTCGGGAGATACCCGAAAGGGGCTCATATTCCTCCTTCTGGGCCATCGCATAGGACTTCGGATCCTCCCCCGCCACCACCATTGCTAAATTTTGGGAGATACCCAAAAGGGGCTCGCATTCCTCCCTCCGGGCCGTCACACAGGACTTCGGATCCTCCTCCGCCACCTCATCGCCCAAAAATGTAGGAGGGAGTTTCTATCCCTACCCAAGAGGCTTTTGGTCCAGATGTTGGTTTGCTCGTATGTGCATCGTTGAATAAGGACGTTGCTGGACGTTCATTCTTCTAAAAGGTCTTATATGTCGTATTTTTTTCCTTTTGATTATAATGCATATTTTTGTGTCCCTTGTTTTATTTTTTTCCTTACTCTATTGAGAAGTGGGTGGTCATCAAATTGCTTTCCCCTTTGGACCTAGCTAAGGAGTTCCTCCCGTTGTAGCTCTTGTGAAAGCGAAACTAAGTGGCTCAAGAGAAAATTATTCTCAAAAAGTAAAAAAAAAAAATATAAATGACATACGTATTATTCAATCAAGAGTTATACTTCAGGTTAGATATTTTGTTTTTGATCGCATAATATATATTCACGCTCACAGATTGTAGAGGATATTAATGAACAAAACTTGAGATCATTTTGAAGATGAGTTTAAGAATTAAATCTGACCTACTATAAAGTGATTTGTTTAAACTGTAGTTATTATTCTAAAATGAGGAATCGCCTTGGTCAAGGGACATTCTAAGTTTGAAAAAGTGCGGCTGTGTCTGGGCAAGGAACGGAGCTCGAGCTAATCCTAGTTGAAATGCCGATTGTCTTCATATGGAGAGCAAAAGCTCGACCGATAAACAGAAGTTAACACCGGCCAGGCAGATCCATCTGTAAACCTAAAAGGCTATGGATCTTCGCAAATTATGTTATTTGAATGTTTAAGATTACTCCATGCCCGCATCTCCTCAAAACAGAGGGACATTGCCGGTTATTTTGCATAAACGCTTTAATAATAGCTCCCCGAGGCCCCTTTTCCGGTCTCTGCTTTTAATATTTAATGGAAATGAAATGTAGAACCATTTGAATCAAATGAACGATTGAGACAGAGTTAGTGAGCAGTCTAATCGAGAGTTGATTGGTCGTAGATTTAAATCTAATTGAAATATAAATTTTCTTAGACATAATAATGTTCGATGGATTAATGAAATCATGAATTAAATAGATCGCCACATTAATGTATTTTTTGTAATTTTATTTGAATTGGTCAAAATATGTTAATAATTTTACTGAAAATGGATATAAGATTGAATTGTCGTATACAATTTGATCATAATTTTATTTAGGTCATCTAACATTACTGTGCTGTTTTCATCATCTAGTAACATAATTTCCGGTCATTAAAGTGCGGATGGAACTTTCATACAAATGAACAAACTTCGTATTACTCGTCGAACTCGCAATTATTTTGGAGGGATTAGAGTGTAGTCCTATAAAATTTTTGTGGATGGGAAAACCGTTGACAACGTTCCCCGACACCACACTGTGAAGTTTAATTGCTTTTTTTTTTTTTTTTTTTTTTTCTTTCGACACGAAAATCATGTGCTATAGGTGATGCGAACTTTTCCAAATGGTGCAGTAATTTTTTTGAATCCGATTGTCGATCCCACCCGAATTACTCACTTTTAATTAATAATCTATTTGTCTTATCTAACTGAAATTATGTGATCAATTTTGAATTTTAAATATATTGAAAAAGCAAATAAACAACTAACAACAAACGAACCTAAATGCAACTAAATATAAACTGTAAAATAATTATGTACATAAACTATAATTAAGAAAAAAACAACTAAAAATTAGTGACTCGATCGTTATATGAAAATATTAATTAATTTTAAAATTCTAATAGGCGCTACAAAAATATTTATGGGTTTTTATATCTATTTTCTAAAATTGGTATCACAACAAGAAATTAAAGTCTTAAACAACAAATAATAGATAAAAAAAAAAATTATAAGAAAATATTTACCTATTAGAATCATCGGGCTCTCCCCCCGTCTCTCTCTGTCTCCCCCTCTCTCTGCACCTTATTTCAGTCAACGGATTCTAGAACATTGAGGAACTATTTAGATGGCATGAAAAGATTGTTTTGGTTCTCCATTCTTGACATCTCAATGTGGTAATCATCTTCAGGATCAGAAATGCTGCCACGCATGACCGTTCCATTTTACTTCCCTTCTATTGCTGTGTCAACGTTTCAACGCGCTAAGTTAATTAATATTTATACAAAATTCATATATCTTCTACTTTTACATATTTTTCTTATCTAACGAAATACTTTTTATTTTTTTATATTTTATATTTTTATATTATTTCGGTCATAAGTAACAATTACACATTTCGATCGTTTTCTATTTTTACAATGAAATATGGTTATTCTATTATTTTTAAAAAATAATTAATATTTACGTAAAAATTCTTATAATTTTTGTATTTACACATTTGCCCACGTCTCTTTTTCCTGTATTTTAAAATGTGCCGTTTTCCCGTCTCGTTTCATAGTCGTTTCTGTATCTGTACAACTTAGGAAACCTGTATATATCTAAAAAGGACATTAAATTGTGGACTCTATCTATCACAAAAGATTCTACACGAGTTCCGTCCCCAAAGGAAATGGAAAGAAGAACGGAGATTTCCTTTCGCTAACGTTTGCACTCACCGTGCGCGAGCCTGCACATTATCTCGTATGAAGTATAAAATTTTCCGGTCAAAGAAAAATATTATTTCAGGATAAAGGCCAAAACAATCCGGGGCGTTCCAAAAAATGTAAACATCTTGCAAGATTCGTTAGAAGATGGAAATATCATCCCCCGGCATCTTTTATAGCAGAAAATTTTATATCATAAATTCTCATTAGTCAAAATTTTTCAGTGATATAAATAAAAATTAAATGTGGAAATTGTTAGCAAATCAATCACCTGAAGATCTTGTGTTCCAAATCTTCGTGATTTCATTTAGGTATATTAGCTATGCATTTTGTGCGAGTTTCCATAAATAACTTAAATAGCGCCGTGATATTTTTCAAAACATTATATCCGAAAGGGGATGGTTTGCTCATAACACAAATATGGCAAAATGGGTGTATATATAAGTATGTAAGCGTGTATATTAGACACACAAAAAAGCTACGGGCTAGTGAATCAGGGAAAAGAGCAAGAAAGAGAGAATGGGTAGATTAATTCGAGAAATGCGATGTTTGACAATTTTTGTCGTCCTTATTTTAGGTCTCGAGATTTGCTCATCGGAAAGAGAGGAGAGTATTGACTTTGGAGTGTATCCAAAAGGGCCTCTAGTTCCTCCTCCGGGTCCGTCCCATGGGACTTCGGATCCTCCACCTCCGCTCCTAAATTTCGGGAGATACCCAAAAGGGGCTCATATTCCTCCTTCTGGCCCGTCACATAGGACTTCGGATCCTCCTCCGCCACCTAGGCTGCTAGATTTCGGGAGATACCCGAAAGGGGCTCATATTCCTCCTTCTGGGCCATCGCATAGGACTTCGGATCCTCCCCCGCCACCACCATTGCTAAATTTTGGGAGATACCCAAAAGGGGCTCGCATTCCTCCCTCCGGGCCGTCACACAGGACTTCGGATCCTCCTCCGCCACCTCATCGCCCAAAAATGTAGGAGGGAGTTTCTATCCCTACCCAAGAGGCTTTTGGTCCAGATGTTGGTTTGCTCGTATGTGCATCGTTGAATAAGGACGTTGCTGGACGTTCATTCTTCTAAAAGGTCTTATATGTCGTATTTTTTTCCTTTTGATTATAATGCATATTTTTGTGTCCCTTGTTTTAT
Organism: Dillenia suffruticosa; assembly: GCA_033439265.1. NCBI lineage: Eukaryota > Viridiplantae > Streptophyta > Magnoliopsida > Dilleniales > Dilleniaceae > Dillenia > Dillenia suffruticosa. The sequence goes on along the minus strand of JAVTVX010000009.1, from coordinate 18,672,746 downwards.
TTTTTTCCTTACTCTATTGAGAAGTGGGTGGTCATCAAATTGCTTTCCCCTTTGGACCTAGCTAAGGAGTTCCTCCCGTTGTAGCTCTTGTGAAAGCGAAACTAAGTGGCTCAAGAGAAAATTATTCTCAAAAAGTAAAAAAAAAAAATATAAATGACATACGTATTATTCAATCAAGAGTTATACTTCAGGTTAGATATTTTGTTTTTGATCGCATAATATATATTCACGCTCACAGATTGTAGAGGATATTAATGAACAAAACTTGAGATCATTTTGAAGATGAGTTTAAGAATTAAATCTGACCTACTATAAAGTGATTTGTTTAAACTGTAGTTATTATTCTAAAATGAGGAATCGCCTTGGTCAAGGGACATTCTAAGTTTGAAAAAGTGCGGCTGTGTCTGGGCAAGGAACGGAGCTCGAGCTAATCCTAGTTGAAATGCCGATTGTCTTCATATGGAGAGCAAAAGCTCGACCGATAAACAGAAGTTAACACCGGCCAGGCAGATCCATCTGTAAACCTAAAAGGCTATGGATCTTCGCAAATTATGTTATTTGAATGTTTAAGATTACTCCATGCCCGCATCTCCTCAAAACAGAGGGACATTGCCGGTTATTTTGCATAAACGCTTTAATAATAGCTCCCCGAGGCCCCTTTTCCGGTCTCTGCTTTTAATATTTAATGGAAATGAAATGTAGAACCATTTGAATCAAATGAACGATTGAGACAGAGTTAGTGAGCAGTCTAATCGAGAGTTGATTGGTCGTAGATTTAAATCTAATTGAAATATAAATTTTCTTAGACATAATAATGTTCGATGGATTAATGAAATCATGAATTAAATAGATCGCCACATTAATGTATTTTTTGTAATTTTATTTGAATTGGTCAAAATATGTTAATAATTTTACTGAAAATGGATATAAGATTGAATTGTCGTATACAATTTGATCATAATTTTATTTAGGTCATCTAACATTACTGTGCTGTTTTCATCATCTAGTAACATAATTTCCGGTCATTAAAGTGCGGATGGAACTTTCATACAAATGAACAAACTTCGTATTACTCGTCGAACTCGCAATTATTTTGGAGGGATTAGAGTGTAGTCCTATAAAATTTTTGTGGATGGGAAAACCGTTGACAACGTTCCCCGACACCACACTGTGAAGTTTAATTGCTTTTTTTTTTTTTTTTTTTTTTTCTTTCGACACGAAAATCATGTGCTATAGGTGATGCGAACTTTTCCAAATGGTGCAGTAATTTTTTTGAATCCGATTGTCGATCCCACCCGAATTACTCACTTTTAATTAATAATCTATTTGTCTTATCTAACTGAAATTATGTGATCAATTTTGAATTTTAAATATATTGAAAAAGCAAATAAACAACTAACAACAAACGAACCTAAATGCAACTAAATATAAACTGTAAAATAATTATGTACATAAACTATAATTAAGAAAAAAACAACTAAAAATTAGTGACTCGATCGTTATATGAAAATATTAATTAATTTTAAAATTCTAATAGGCGCTACAAAAATATTTATGGGTTTTTATATCTATTTTCTAAAATTGGTATCACAACAAGAAATTAAAGTCTTAAACAACAAATAATAGATAAAAAAAAAAATTATAAGAAAATATTTACCTATTAGAATCATCGGGCTCTCCCCCCGTCTCTCTCTGTCTCCCCCTCTCTCTGCACCTTATTTCAGTCAACGGATTCTAGAACATTGAGGAACTATTTAGATGGCATGAAAAGATTGTTTTGGTTCTCCATTCTTGACATCTCAATGTGGTAATCATCTTCAGGATCAGAAATGCTGCCACGCATGACCGTTCCATTTTACTTCCCTTCTATTGCTGTGTCAACGTTTCAACGCGCTAAGTTAATTAATATTTATACAAAATTCATATATCTTCTACTTTTACATATTTTTCTTATCTAACGAAATACTTTTTATTTTTTTATATTTTATATTTTTATATTATTTCGGTCATAAGTAACAATTACACATTTCGATCGTTTTCTATTTTTACAATGAAATATGGTTATTCTATTATTTTTAAAAAATAATTAATATTTACGTAAAAATTCTTATAATTTTTGTATTTACACATTTGCCCACGTCTCTTTTTCCTGTATTTTAAAATGTGCCGTTTTCCCGTCTCGTTTCATAGTCGTTTCTGTATCTGTACAACTTAGGAAACCTGTATATATCTAAAAAGGACATTAAATTGTGGACTCTATCTATCACAAAAGATTCTACACGAGTTCCGTCCCCAAAGGAAATGGAAAGAAGAACGGAGATTTCCTTTCGCTAACGTTTGCACTCACCGTGCGCGAGCCTGCACATTATCTCGTATGAAGTATAAAATTTTCCGGTCAAAGAAAAATATTATTTCAGGATAAAGGCCAAAACAATCCGGGGCGTTCCAAAAAATGTAAACATCTTGCAAGATTCGTTAGAAGATGGAAATATCATCCCCCGGCATCTTTTATAGCAGAAAATTTTATATCATAAATTCTCATTAGTCAAAATTTTTCAGTGATATAAATAAAAATTAAATGTGGAAATTGTTAGCAAATCAATCACCTGAAGATCTTGTGTTCCAAATCTTCGTGATTTCATTTAGGTATATTAGCTATGCATTTTGTGCGAGTTTCCATAAATAACTTAAATAGCGCCGTGATATTTTTCAAAACATTATATCCGAAAGGGGATGGTTTGCTCATAACACAAATATGGCAAAATGGGTGTATATATAAGTATGTAAGCGTGTATATTAGACACACAAAAAAGCTACGGGCTAGTGAATCAGGGAAAAGAGCAAGAAAGAGAGAATGGGTAGATTAATTCGAGAAATGCGATGTTTGACAATTTTTGTCGTCCTTATTTTAGGTCTCGAGATTTGCTCATCGGAAAGAGAGGAGAGTATTGACTTTGGAGTGTATCCAAAAGGGCCTCTAGTTCCTCCTCCGGGTCCGTCCCATGGGACTTCGGATCCTCCACCTCCGCTCCTAAATTTCGGGAGATACCCAAAAGGGGCTCATATTCCTCCTTCTGGCCCGTCACATAGGACTTCGGATCCTCCTCCGCCACCTAGGCTGCTAGATTTCGGGAGATACCCGAAAGGGGCTCATATTCCTCCTTCTGGGCCATCGCATAGGACTTCGGATCCTCCCCCGCCACCACCATTGCTAAATTTTGGGAGATACCCAAAAGGGGCTCGCATTCCTCCCTCCGGGCCGTCACACAGGACTTCGGATCCTCCTCCGCCACCTCATCGCCCAAAAATGTAGGAGGGAGTTTCTATCCCTACCCAAGAGGCTTTTGGTCCAGATGTTGGTTTGCTCGTATGTGCATCGTTGAATAAGGACGTTGCTGGACGTTCATTCTTCTAAAAGGTCTTATATGTCGTATTTTTTTCCTTTTGATTATAATGCATATTTTTGTGTCCCTTGTTTTATTTTTTTCCTTACTCTATTGAGAAGTGGGTGGTCATCAAATTGCTTTCCCCTTTGGACCTAGCTAAGGAGTTCCTCCCGTTGTAGCTCTTGTGAAAGCGAAACTAAGTGGCTCAAGAGAAAATTATTCTCAAAAAGTAAAAAAAAAAAATATAAATGACATACGTATTATTCAATCAAGAGTTATACTTCAGGTTAGATATTTTGTTTTTGATCGCATAATATATATTCACGCTCACAGATTGTAGAGGATATTAATGAACAAAACTTGAGATCATTTTGAAGATGAGTTTAAGAATTAAATCTGACCTACTATAAAGTGATTTGTTTAAACTGTAGTTATTATTCTAAAATGAGGAATCGCCTTGGTCAAGGGACATTCTAAGTTTGAAAAAGTGCGGCTGTGTCTGGGCAAGGAACGGAGCTCGAGCTAATCCTAGTTGAAATGCCGATTGTCTTCATATGGAGAGCAAAAGCTCGACCGATAAACAGAAGTTAACACCGGCCAGGCAGATCCATCTGTAAACCTAAAAGGCTATGGATCTTCGCAAATTATGTTATTTGAATGTTTAAGATTACTCCATGCCCGCATCTCCTCAAAACAGAGGGACATTGCCGGTTATTTTGCATAAACGCTTTAATAATAGCTCCCCGAGGCCCCTTTTCCGGTCTCTGCTTTTAATATTTAATGGAAATGAAATGTAGAACCATTTGAATCAAATGAACGATTGAGACAGAGTTAGTGAGCAGTCTAATCGAGAGTTGATTGGTCGTAGATTTAAATCTAATTGAAATATAAATTTTCTTAGACATAATAATGTTCGATGGATTAATGAAATCATGAATTAAATAGATCGCCACATTAATGTATTTTTTGTAATTTTATTTGAATTGGTCAAAATATGTTAATAATTTTACTGAAAATGGATATAAGATTGAATTGTCGTATACAATTTGATCATAATTTTATTTAGGTCATCTAACATTACTGTGCTGTTTTCATCATCTAGTAACATAATTTCCGGTCATTAAAGTGCGGATGGAACTTTCATACAAATGAACAAACTTCGTATTACTCGTCGAACTCGCAATTATTTTGGAGGGATTAGAGTGTAGTCCTATAAAATTTTTGTGGATGGGAAAACCGTTGACAACGTTCCCCGACACCACACTGTGAAGTTTAATTGCTTTTTTTTTTTTTTTTTTTTTTTTCTTTCGACACGAAAATCATGTGCTATAGGTGATGCGAACTTTTCCAAATGGTGCAGTAATTTTTTTGAATCCGATTGTCGATCCCACCCGAATTACTCACTTTTAATTAATAATCTATTTGTCTTATCTAACTGAAATTATGTGATCAATTTTGAATTTTAAATATATTGAAAAAGCAAATAAACAACTAACAACAAACGAACCTAAATGCAACTAAATATAAACTGTAAAATAATTATGTACATAAACTATAATTAAGAAAAAAACAACTAAAAATTAGTGACTCGATCGTTATATGAAAATATTAATTAATTTTAAAATTCTAATAGGCGCTACAAAAATATTTATGGGTTTTTATATCTATTTTCTAAAATTGGTATCACAACAAGAAATTAAAGTCTTAAACAACAAATAATAGATAAAAAAAAAATTATAAGAAACTATTTACCTATTAGAATCATCGGGCTCTCCCCCCGTCTCTCTCTGTCTCCCCCTCTCTCTGCACCTTATTTCAGTCAAGGGATTCTAGAACATTGAGGAACTATTTAGATGGCATGAAAAGATTGTTTTGGTTCTCCATTCTTGACATCTCAATGTGGTAATCATCTTCAGGATCAGAAATGCTGCCACGCATGACCGTTCCATTTTACTTCCCTTCTATTGCTGTGTCAACGTTTCAACGCGCTAAGTTAATTAATATTTATACAAAATTCATATATCTTCTACTTTTACATATTTTTCTTATCTAACGAAATACTTTTTATTTTTTTATATTTTATATTTTTATATTATTTCGGTCATAAGTAACAATTACACATTTCGATCGTTTTCTATTTTTACAATGAAATATGGTTATTCTATTATTTTTAAAAAATAATTAATATTTACGTAAAAATTCTTATAATTTTTGTATTTACACATTTGCCCACGTCTCTTTTTCCTGTATTTTAAAATGTGCCGTTTTCCCGTCTCGTTTCATAGTCGTTTCTGTATCTGTACAACTTAGGAAACCTGTATATATCTAAAAAGGACATTAAATTGTGGACTCTATCTATCACAAAAGATTCTACACGAGTTCCGTCCCCAAAGGAAATGGAAAGAAGAACGGAGATTTCCTTTCGCTAACGTTTGCACTCACCGTGCGCGAGCCTGCACATTATCTCGTATGCAGTATAAAATTTTCCGGTCAAAGAAAAATATTATTTCAGGATAAAGGCCAAAACAATCCGGGGCGTTCCAAAAAATGTAAACATCTTGCAAGATTCGTTAGAAGATGGAAATATCATCCCCCGGCATCTTTTATAGCAGAAAATTTTATATCATAAATTCTCATTAGTCAAAATTTTTCAGTGATATAAATAAAAATTAAATGTGAAAATTGTTAGCAAATCAATCACCTGAAGATCTTGTGTTCCAAATCTTCGTGATTTCATTTAGGTATATTAGCTATGCATTTTGTGCGAGTTTCCATAAATAACTTAAATAGCGCCGTGATATTTTTCAAAACATTATATCCGAAAGGGGATGGTTTGCTCATAACACAAATATGGCAAAATGGGTGTATATATAAGTATGTAAGCGTGTATATTAGACACACAAAAAAGCTACGGGCTAGTAAATCAGGGAAAAGAGCAAGAAAGAGAGAATGGGTAGATTAATTCGAGAAATGCGATGTTTGACAATTTTTGTCGTCCTTATTTTAGGTCTCGAGATTTGCTCATCGGAAAGAGAGGAGAGTAATGACTTTGGAGTGTATCCAAAAGGGCCTCTAGTTCCTCCTCCGGGTCCGTCCCATGGGACTTCGGATCCTCCACCTCCGCTCCTAAATTTCGGGAGATACCCAAAAGGGGCTCATATTCCTCCTTCTGGCCCGTCACATAGGACTTCGGATCCTCCTCCGCCACCTAGGCTGCTAGATTTCGGGAGATACCCGAAAGGGGCTCATATTCCTCCTTCTGGGCCATCGCATAGGACTTCGGATCCTCCCCCGCCACCACCATTGCTAAATTTTGGGAGATACCCAAAAGGGGCTCGCATTCCTCCCTCCGGGCCGTCACACAGGACTTCGGATCCTCCTCCGCCACCTCATCGTCCAAAAATGTAGGAGGGAGTTTCTATCCCTACCCAAGAGGCTTTTGGTCCAGATGTTGGTTTGCTCGTATGTGCATCGTTGAATAAGGACGTTGCTGGACGTTCATTCTTCTAAAAGGTCTTATATGTCGTATTTTTTTCCTTTTGATTATAATGCATATTTTTGTGTCCCTTGTTTTATTTTTTTCCTTACTCTATTGAGAAGTGGGTGGTCATCAAATTGCTTTCCCCTTTGGACCTAGCTAAGGAGTTCCTCCCGTTGTAGCTCTTGTGAAAGCGAAACTAAGTGGCTCAAGAGAAAATTATTCTCAAAAAGTAAAAAAAAAAAATATAAATGACATACGTATTATTCAATCAAGAGTTATACTTCAGGTTAGATATTTTGTTTTTGATCGCATAATATATATTCACGCTCACAGATTGTAGAGGATATTAATGAACAAAACTTGAGATCATTTTGAAGATGAGTTTAAGAATTAAATCTGACCTACTATAAAGTGATTTGTTTAAACTGTAGTTATTATTCTAAAATGAGGAATCGCCTTGGTCAAGGGACATTCTAAGTTTGAAAAAGTGCGGCTGTGTCTGGGCAAGGAACGGAGCTCGAGCTAATCCTAGTTGAAATGCCGATTGTCTTCATATGGAGAGCAAAAGCTCGACCGATAAACAGAAGTTAACACCGGCCAGGCAGATCCATCTGTAAACCTAAAAGGCTATGGATCTTCGCAAATTATGTTATTTGAATGTTTAAGATTACTCCATGCCCGCATCTCCTCAAAACAGAGGGACATTGCCGGTTATTTTGCATAAACGCTTTAATAATAGCTCCCCGAGGCCCCTTTTCCGGTCTCTGCTTTTAATATTTAATGGAAATGAAATGTAGAACCATTTGAATCAAATGAACGATTGAGACAGAGTTAGTGAGCAGTCTAATCGAGAGTTGATTGGTCGTAGATTTAAATCTAATTGAAATATAAATTTTCTTAGACATAATAATGTTCGATGGATTAATGAAATCATGAATTAAATAGATCGCCACATTAATGTATTTTTTGTAATTTTATTTGAATTGGTCAAAATATGTTAATAATTTTACTGAAAATGGATATAAGATTGAATTGTCGTATACAATTTGATCATAATTTTATTTAGGTCATCTAACATTACTGTGCTGTTTTCATCATCTAGTAACATAATTTCCGGTCATTAAAGTGCGGATGGAACTTTCATACAAATGAACAAACTTCGTATTACTCGTCGAACTCGCAATTATTTTGGAGGGATTAGAGTGTAGTCCTATAAAATTTTTGTGGATGGGAAAACCGTTGACAACGTTCCCCGACACCACACTGTGAAGTTTAATTGCTTTTTTTTTTTTTTTTTTTTTTTCTTTCGACACGAAAATCATGTGCTATAGGTGATGCGAACTTTTCCAAATGGTGCAGTAATTTTTTTGAATCCGATTGTCGATCCCACCCGAATTACTCACTTTTAATTAATAATCTATTTGTCTTATCTAACTGAAATTATGTGATCAATTTTGAATTTTAAATATATTGAAAAAGCAAATAAACAACTAACAACAAACGAACCTAAATGCAACTAAATATAAACTGTAAAATAATTATGTACATAAACTATAATTAAGAAAAAAACAACTAAAAATTAGTGACTCGATCGTTATATGAAAATATTAATTAATTTTAAAATTCTAATAGGCGCTACAAAAATATTTATGGGTTTTTATATCTATTTTCTAAAATTGGTATCACAACAAGAAATTAAAGTCTTAAACAACAAATAATAGATAAAAAAAAAAAATTATAAGAAAATATTTACATATTAGAATCATCGGGCTCTCCCCCCGTCTCTCTCTGTCTCCCCCTCTCTCTGCACCTTATTTCAGTCAACGGATTCTAGAACATTGAGGAACTATTTAGATGGCATGAAAAGATTGTTTTGGTTCTCCATTCTTGACATCTCAATGTGGTAATCATCTTCAGGATCAGAAATGCTGCCACGCATGACCGTTCCATTTTACTTCCCTTCTATTGCTGTGTCAACGTTTCAACGCGCTAAGTTAATTAATATTTATACAAAATTCATATATCTTCTACTTTTACATATTTTTCTTATCTAACGAAATACTTTTTATTTTTTTATATTTTATATTTTTATATTATTTCGGTCATAAGTAACAATTACACATTTCGATCGTTTTCTATTTTTACAATGAAATATGGTTATTCTATTATTTTTAAAAAATAATTAATATTTACGTAAAAATTCTTATAATTTTTGTATTTACACATTTGCCCACGTCTCTTTTTCCTGTATTTTAAAATGTGCCGTTTTCCCGTCTCGTTTCATAGTCGTTTCTGTATCTGTACAACTTAGGAAACCTGTATATATCTAAAAAGGACATTAAATTGTGGACTCTATCTATCACAAAAGATTCTACACGAGTTCCGTCCCCAAAGGAAATGGAAAGAAGAACGGAGATTTCCTTTCGCTAACGTTTGCACTCACCGTGCGCGAGCCTGCACATTATCTCGTATGAAGTATAAAATTTTCCAGTCAAAGAAAAATATTATTTCAGGATAAAGGCCAAAACAATCCGGGGCGTTCCAAAAAATGTAAACATCTTGCAAGATTCGTTAGAAGATGGAAATATCATCCCCCGACATCTTTTATAGCAGAAAATTTTATATCATAAATTCTCATTAGTCAAAATTTTTCAGTGATATAAATAAAAATTAAATGTGGAAATTGTTAGCAAATCAATCACCTGAAGATCTTGTGTTCCAAATCTTCGTGATTTCATTTAGGTATATTAGCTATGCATTTTGTGCGAGTTTCCATAAATAACTTAAATAGCGCCGTGATATTTTTCAAAACATTATATCCGAAAGGGGATGGTTTGCTCATAACACAAATATGGCAAAATGGGTGTATATATAAGTATGTAAGCGTGTATATTAGACACACAAAAAAGCTACGGGCTAGTGAATCAGGGAAAAGAGCAAGAAAGAGAGAATGGGTAGATTAATTCGAGAAATGCGATGTTTGACAATTTTTGTCGTCCTTATTTTAGGTCTCGAGATTTGCTCATCGGAAAGAGAGGAGAGTATTGACTTTGGAGTGTATCCAAAAGGGCCTCTAGTTCCTCCTCCGGGTCCGTCCCATGGGACTTCGGATCCTCCACCTCCGCTCCTAAATTTCGGGAGATACCCAAAAGGGGCTCATATTCCTCCTTCTGGCCCGTCACATAGGACTTCGGATCCTCCTCCGCCACCTAGGCTGCTAGATTTCGGGAGATACCCGAAAGGGGCTCATATTCCTCCTTCTGGGCCATCGCATAGGACTTCGGATCCTCCCCCGCCACCACCATTGCTAAATTTTGGGAGATACCCAAAAGGGGCTCGCATTCCTCCCTCCGGGCCGTCACACAGGACTTCGGATCCTCCTCCGCCACCTCGTCGCCCAAAAATGTAGGAGGGAGTTTCTATCCCTACCCAAGAGGCTTTTGGTCCAGATGTTGGTTTGCTCGTATGTGCATCGTTGAATAAGGACGTTGCTGGACGTTCATTCTTCTAAAAGGTCTTATATGTCGTATTTTTTTCCTTTTGATTATAATGCATATTTTTGTGTCCCTTGTTTTATTTTTTTCCTTACTCTATTGAGAAGTGGGTGGTCATCAAATTGCTTTCCCCTTTGGACCTAGCTAAGGAGTTCCTCCCGTTGTAGCTCTTGTGAAAGCGAAACTAAGTGGCTCAAGAGAAAATTATTCTCAAAAAGTAAAAAAAAAAAAATATAAATGACATACGTATTATTCAATCAAGAGTTATACTTCAGGTTAGATATTTTGTTTTTGATCGCATAATATATATTCACGCTCACAGATTGTGGAGGATATTAATGAACAAAACTTGAGATCATTTTGAAGATGAGTTTAAGAATTAAATCTGACCTACTATAAAGTGATTTGTTTAAACTGTAGTTATTATTCTAAAATGAGGAATCGCCTTGGTCAAGGGACATTCTAAGTTTGAAAAAGTGCGGCTGTGTCTGGGCAAGGAACGGAGCTCGGGCTAATCCTAGTTGAAATGCCGATTGTCTTCATATGGAGAGCAAAAGCTCGACCGAAAAACAGAAGTTAACACCGGCCAGGCAGATCCATCTGTAAACCTAAAAGGCTATGGATCTTCGCAAATTATGTTATTTGAATGTTTAAGATTACTCCATGCCCGCATCTCCTCAAAACAGAGGGACATTGCCGGTTATTTTGCGTAAACGCTTTAATAATAGCTCCCCGAGGCCCCTTTTCCGGTCTCTGCTTTTAATATTTAATGGAAATGAAATGTAGAACCATTTGAATCAAATGAACGATTGAGACAGAGTTAGTGAGCAGTCTAATCGAGAGTTGATTGGTCGTAGATTTAAATCTAATTGAAATATAAATTTTCTTAGACATAATAATGTTCGATGGATTAATGAAATCATGAATTAAATAGATCGCCACATTAATGTATTTTTTGTAATTTTATTTGAATTGGTCAAAATATGTTAATAATTTTACTGAAAATGCATATAAGATTGAATTGTCATATACAATTTGATCATAATTTTATTTAGGTCATCTAACATTACTGTGCTGTTTTCATCATCTAGTAACATAATTTCCAGTCATTAAAGTGCGGATGGAGCTTTCATACAAATGAACAAACTTCGCATTACTCGTCGAACTCGCAATTATTTTGGAGGGATTAGAGTGTAGTCCTATAAAATTTTTGTGGATGGCAAAACCGTTGACAACGTTCCCCGACACCACACTGTGAAGTTTAATTGCTTTTTTTTCTTTTTTTTTTCTTCTTTCGACACGAAAATCATGTGCTATAGGTGATGCGAACTTTTCCAAATGGTGCAGTAATTTTTTTGAATCCGATTGTCGATCCCACCCGAATTACTCACTTTTAATTAATAATCTATTTGTCTTATCTAACTGAAATTATGTGATCAATTTTGAATTTTAAATATATTGAAAAAGCAAATAAACAACTAATAACAAACGAACCTAAATGCAACTAAATATAAACTGTAAAATAATTATGTACATAAACTATAACTAAGAAAAAAACAACTAAAAATTAGTGACTCGATGGTTATATGAAAATATTAATTAATTTTAAAATTCTAATAGGCGCTACAAAAATATTTATGGGTTTTTATATCTATTTTCTAAAATTGGTATCACAACAAGAAATTAAAGTCTTAAACAACAAATAATAGATAAAAAAAAAATTATAAGAAAATATTTACCTATTAGAATCATCGGGCTCTCCCCCCGTCTCTCTCTCTCTCCCCCTCTCTCTGCACCTTATTTCAGTCAAGGGATTCTAGAACATTGAGGAACTATTTAGATGGCATGAAAAGATTGTTTTGGTTCTCCATTCTTGACATCTCAATGTGGTAATCATCTTCAGGATCAGAAATGCTGCCACGCATGACCGTTCTATTTTACTTCCCTTCTATTGCTGTGTCAACGTTTCAACGCGCTAAATTAATTAATATTTATACAAAATTCATATATCTTCTACTTTTACATATTTTTCTTATCTAACGAAATACTTTTTATTTTTTTATATTTTATATTTTTATATTATTTCGGTCATAAGTAACAATTACACATTTCGATCGTTTTCTATTTTTACTATGAAATATGGTTATTCTATTATTTTTAAAAAATAATTAATATTTACGTAAAAATTCTTATAATTTTTGTATTTACACATTTGCCCACGTCTCTTTTTCCTGTATTTTAAAATGTGCCGTTTTCCCGTCTCGTTTCATAGTCGTTTCTGTATCTGTACAACTTAGGAAACCTGTATATATCTAAAAAGGACATTAAATTGTGGACTCTATCTATCACAAAAGATTCTACACGAGTTCCGTCCCAAAAGGAAATGGAAAGAAGAACGGAGATTTCCTTTCGCTAACGTTTGCACTCACCGTGCGCGAGCCTGCACATTATCTCGTATGAAGTATAAAATTTTCCGGTCAAAGAAAAATATTATTTCAGGATAAAGGCCAAAACAATCCGGGGCGTTCCAAAAAATGTAAACATCTTGCAAGATTCGTTAGAAGATGGAAATATCATCCCCCGGCATCTTTTATAGCAGAAAATTTTATATCATAAATTCTCATTAGTCAAAATTTTTCAGTGATATAAATAAAAATTAAATGTGGAAATTGTTAGCAAATCAATCACCTGAAGATCTTGTGTTCCAAATCTTCGTGATTTCATTTAGGTATATTAGCTATGCATTTTGTGCGAGTTTCCATAAATAACTTAAATAGCGCCGTGATATTTTTCAAAACATTATATCCGAAAGGGGATGGTTTGCTCATAACACAAATATGGCAAAATGGGTGTATATATAAGTATGTAAGCGTGTATATTAGACACACAAAAAAGCTACGGGCTAGTGAATCAGGGAAAAGAGCAAGAAAGAGAGAATGGGTAGATTAATTCGAGAAATGCGATGTTTGACAATTTTTGTCGTCCTTATTTTAGGTCTCGAGATTTGCTCATCGGAAAGAGAGGAGAGTATTGACTTTGGAGTGTATCCAAAAGGGCCTCTAGTTCCTCCTCCGGGTCCGTCCCATGGGACTTCGGATCCTCCACCTCCGCTCCTAAATTTCGGGAGATACCCAAAAGGGGCTCATATTCCTCCTTCTGGCCCGTCACATAGGACTTCGGATCCTCCTCCGCCACCTAGGCTGCTAGATTTCGGGAGATACCCGAAAGGGGCTCATATTCCTCCTTCTGGGCCATCGCATAGGACTTCGGATCCTCCCCCGCCACCACCATTGCTAAATTTTGGGAGATACCCAAAAGGGGCTCGCATTCCTCCCTCCGGGCCGTCACACAGGACTTCGGATCCTCCTCCGCCACCTCATCGCCCAAAAATGTAGGAGGGAGTTTCTATCCCTACCCAAGAGGCTTTTGGTCCAGATGTTGGTTTGCTCGTATGTGCATCGTTGAATAAGGACGTTGCTGGACGTTCATTCTTCTAAAAGGTCTTATATGTCGTATTTTTTTCCTTTTGATTATAATGCATATTTTTGTGTCCCTTGTTTTATTTTTTTCCTTACTCTATTGAGAAGTGGGTGGTCATCAAATTGCTTTCCCCTTTGGACCTAGCTAAGGAGTTCCTCCCGTTGTAGCTCTTGTGAAAGCGAAACTAAGTGGCTCAAGAGAAAATTATTCTCAAAAAGTAAAAAAAAAAAAATATAAATGACATACGTATTATTCAATCAAGAGTTATACTTCAGGTTAGATATTTTGTTTTTGATCGCATAATATATATTCACGCTCACAGATTGTGGAGGATATTAATGAACAAAACTTGAGATCATTTTGAAGATGAGTTTAAGAATTAAATCTGACCTACTATAAAGTGATTTGTTTAAACTGTAGTTATTATTCTAAAATGAGGAATCGCCTTGGTCAAGGGACATTCTAAGTTTGAAAAAGTGCGGCTGTGTCTGGGCAAGGAACGGAGCTCGGGCTAATCCTAGTTGAAATGCCGATTGTCTTCATATGGAGAGCAAAAGCTCGACCGATAAACAGAAGTTAACACCGGCCAGGCAGATCCATCTGTAAACCTAAAAGGCTATGGATCTTCGCAAATTATGTTATTTGAATGTTTAAGATTACTCCATGCCCGCATCTCCTCAAAACAGAGGGACATTGCCGGTTATTTTGCATAAACGCTTTAATAATAGCTCCCCGAGGCCCCTTTTCCGGTCTCTGCTATTAATATTTAATGGAAATGAAATGTAGAACCATTTGAATCAAATGAACGATTGAGACAGAGTTAGTGAGCAGTCTAATCGAGAGTTGATTGGTCGTAGATTTAAATCTAATTGAAATATAAATTTTCTTAGACATAATAATGTTCGATGGATTAATGAAATCATGAATTAAATAGATCGCCACATTAATGTATTTTTTGTAATTTTATTTGAATTGGTCAAAATATGTTAATAATTTTACTGAAAATGCATATAAGATTGAATTGTCATATACAATTTGATCATAATTTTATTTAGGTCATCTAACATTACTGTGCTGTTTTCATCATCTAGTAACATAATTTCCAGTCATTAAAGTGCGGATGGAGCTTTCATACAAATGAACAAACTTCGCATTACTCGTCGAACTCGCAATTATTTTGGAGGGATTAGAGTGTAGTCCTATAAAATTTTTGTGGATGGGAAAACCGTTGACAACGTTTCCCGACACCACACTGTGAAGTTTAATTGCTTTTTTTTTTTTTTTTCTTCTTTCGACACGAAAATCATGTGCTATAGGTGATGCGAACTTTTCCAAATGGTGCAGTAATTTTTTTGAATCCGATTGTCGATCCCACCCGAATTACTCACTTTTAATTAATAATCTATTTGTCTTATCTAACTGAAATTATGTGATCAATTTTGAATTTTAAATATATTGAAAAAGCAAATAAACAACTAATAACAAACGAACCTAAATGCAACTAAATATAAACTGTAAAATAATTATGTACATAAACTATAACTAAGAAAAAAACAACTAAAAATTAGTGACTCGATGGTTATATGAAAATATTAATTAATTTTAAAATTCTAATAGGCGCTACAAAAATATTTATGGGTTTTTATATCTATTTTCTAAAATTGGTATCACAACAAGAAATTAAAGTCTTAAACAACAAATAATAGATAAAAAAAAAATTATAAGAAAATATTTACCTATTAGAATCATCGGGCTCTCCCCCCGTCTCTCTCTCTCTCCCCCTCTCTCTGCACCTTATTTCAGTCAAGGGATTCTAGAACATTGAGGAACTATTTAGATGGCATGAAAAGATTGTTTTGGTTCTCCATTCTTGACATCTCAATGTGGTAATCATCTTCAGGATCAGAAATGCTGCCACGCATGACCGTTCTATTTTACTTCCCTTCTATTGCTGTGTCAACGTTTCAACGCGCTAAATTAATTAATATTTATACAAAATTCATATATCTTCTACTTTTACATATTTTTCTTATCTAACGAAATACTTTTTATTTTTTTATATTTTATATTTTTATATTATTTCGGTCATAAGTAACAATTACACATTTCGATCGTTTTCTATTTTTACTATGAAATATGGTTATTCTATTATTTTTAAAAAATAATTAATATTTACGTAAAAATTCTTATAATTTTTGTATTTACACATTTGCCCACGTCTCTTTTTCCTGTATTTTAAAATGTGCCGTTTTCCCGTCTCGTTTCATAGTCGTTTCTGTATCTGTACAACTTAGGAAACCTGTATATATCTAAAAAGGACATTAAATTGTGGACTCTATCTATCACAAAAGATTCTACACGAGTTCCGTCCCAAAAGGAAATGGAAAGAAGAACGGAGATTTCCTTTCGCTAACGTTTGCACTCACCGTGCGCGAGCCTGCACATTATCTCGTATGAAGTATAAAATTTTCCGGTCAAAGAAAAATATTATTTCAGGATAAAGGCCAAAACAATCCGGGGCGTTCCAAAAAATGTAAACATCTTGCAAGATTCGTTAGAAGATGGAAATATCATCCCCCGGCATCTTTTATAGCAGAAAATTTTATATCATAAATTCTCATTAGTCAAAATTTTTCAGTGATATAAATAAAAATTAAATGTGGAAATTGTTAGCAAATCAATCACCTGAAGATCTTGTGTTCCAAATCTTCGTGATTTCATTTAGGTATATTAGCTATGCATTTTGTGCGAGTTTCCATAAATAACTTAAATAGCGCCGTGATATTTTTCAAAACATTATATCCGAAAGGGGATGGTTTGCTCATAACACAAATATGGCAAAATGGGTGTATATATAAGTATGTAAGCGTGTATATTAGACACACAAAAAAGCTACGGGCTAGTGAATCAGGGAAAAGAGCAAGAAAGAGAGAATGGGTAGATTAATTCGAGAAATGCGATGTTTGACAATTTTTGTCGTCCTTATTTTAGGTCTCGAGATTTGCTCATCGGAAAGAGAGGAGAGTATTGACTTTGGAGTGTATCCAAAAGGGCCTCTAGTTCCTCCTCCGGGTCCGTCCCATGGGACTTCGGATCCTCCACCTCCGCTCCTAAATTTCGGGAGATACCCAAAAGGGGCTCATATTCCTCCTTCTGGCCCGTCACATAGGACTTCGGATCCTCCTCCGCCACCTAGGCTGCTAGATTTCGGGAGATACCCGAAAGGGGCTCATATTCCTCCTTCTGGGCCATCGCATAGGACTTCGGATCCTCCCCCGCCACCACCATTGCTAAATTTTGGGAGATACCCAAAAGGGGCTCGCATTCCTCCCTCCGGGCCGTCACACAGGACTTCGGATCCTCCTCCGCCACCTCATCGCCCAAAAATGTAGGAGGGAGTTTCTATCCCTACCCAAGAGGCTTTTGGTCCAGATGTTGGTTTGCTCGTATGTGCATCGTTGAATAAGGACGTTGCTGGACGTTCATTCTTCTAAAAGGTCTTATATGTCGTATTTTTTTCCTTTTGATTATAATGCATATTTTTGTGTCCCTTGTTTTATTTTTTTCCTTACTCTATTGAGAAGTGGGTGGTCATCAAATTGCTTTCCCCTTTGGACCTAGCTAAGGAGTTCCTCCCGTTGTAGCTCTTGTGAAAGCGAAACTAAGTGGCTCAAGAGAAAATTATTCTCAAAAAGTAAAAAAAAAAAAATATAAATGACATACGTATTATTCAATCAAGAGTTATACTTCAGGTTAGATATTTTGTTTTTGATCGCATAATATATATTCACGCTCACAGATTGTGGAGGATATTAATGAACAAAACTTGAGATCATTTTGAAGATGAGTTTAAGAATTAAATCTGACCTACTATAAAGTGATTTGTTTAAACTGTAGTTATTATTCTAAAATGAGGAATCGCCTTGGTCAAGGGACATTCTAAGTTTGAAAAAGTGCGGCTGTGTCTGGGCAAGGAACGGAGCTCGGGCTAATCCTAGTTGAAATGCCGATTGTCTTCATATGGAGAGCAAAAGCTCGACCGATAAACAGAAGTTAACACCGGCCAGGCAGATCCATCTGTAAACCTAAAAGGCTATGGATCTTCGCAAATTATGTTATTTGAATGTTTAAGATTACTCCATGCCCGCATCTCCTCAAAACAGAGGGACATTGCCGGTTATTTTGCATAAACGCTTTAATAATAGCTCCCCGAGGCCCCTTTTCCGGTCTCTGCTATTAATATTTAATGGAAATGAAATGTAGAACCATTTGAATCAAATGAACGATTGAGACAGAGTTAGTGAGCAGTCTAATCGAGAGTTGATTGGTCGTAGATTTAAATCTAATTGAAATATAAATTTTCTTAGACATAATAATGTTCGATGGATTAATGAAATCATGAATTAAATAGATCGCCACATTAATGTATTTTTTGTAATTTTATTTGAATTGGTCAAAATATGTTAATAATTTTACTGAAAATGCATATAAGATTGAATTGTCATATACAATTTGATCATAATTTTATTTAGGTCATCTAACATTACTGTGCTGTTTTCATCATCTAGTAACATAATTTCCAGTCATTAAAGTGCGGATGGAGCTTTCATACAAATGAACAAACTTCGCATTACTCGTCGAACTCGCAATTATTTTGGAGGGATTAGAGTGTAGTCCTATAAAATTTTTGTGGATGGGAAAACCGTTGACAACGTTTCCCGACACCACACTGTGAAGTTTAATTGCTTTTTTTTTTTTTTTTCTTCTTTCGACACGAAAATCATGTGCTATAGGTGATGCGAACTTTTCCAAATGGTGCAGTAATTTTTTTGAATCCGATTGTCGATCCCACCGGAATTACTCACTTTTAATTAATAATCTATTTGTCTTATCTAACTGAAATTATGTGATCAATTTTGAATTTTAAATATATTGAAAAAGCAAATAAACAACTAATAACAAACGAACCTAAATGCAACTAAATATAAACTGTAAAATAATTATGTACATAAACTATAACTAAGAAAAAAACAACTAAAAATTAGTGACTCGATGGTTATATGAAAATATTAATTAATTTTAAAATTCTAATAGGCGCTACAAAAATATTTATGGGTTTTTATATCTATTTTCTAAAATTGGTATCACAACAAGAAATTAAAGTCTTAAACAACAAATAATAGATAAAAAAAAATTATAAGAAAATATTTACCTATTAGAATCATCGGGCTCTCCCCCCGTCTCTCTCTCTCTCCCCCTCTCTCTGCACCTTATTTCAGTCAAGGGATTCTAGAACATTGAGGAACTATTTAGATGGCATGAAAAGATTGTTTTGGTTCTCCATTCTTGACATCTCAATGTGGTAATCATCTTCAGGATCAGAAATGCTGCCACGCATGACCGTTCTATTTTACTTCCCTTCTATTGCTGTGTCAACGTTTCAACGCGCTAAATTAATTAATATTTATACAAAATTCATATATCTTCTACTTTTACATATTTTTCTTATCTAACGAAATACTTTTTATTTTTTTATATTTTATATTTTTATATTATTTCGGTCATAAGTAACAATTACACATTTCGATCGTTTTCTATTTTTACTATGAAATATGGTTATTCTATTATTTTTAAAAAATAATTAATATTTACGTAAAAATTCTTATAATTTTTGTATTTACACATTTGCCCACGTCTCTTTTTCCTGTATTTTAAAATGTGCCGTTTTCCCGTCTCGTTTCATAGTCGTTTCTGTATCTGTACAACTTAGGAAACCTGTATATATCTAAAAAGGACATTAAATTGTGGACTCTATCTATCACAAAAGATTCTACACGAGTTCCGTCCCAAAAGGAAATGGAAAGAAGAACGGAGATTTCCTTTCGCTAACGTTTGCACTCACCGTGCGCGAGCCTGCACATTATCTCGTATGAAGTATAAAATTTTCCGGTCAAAGAAAAATATTATTTCAGGATAAAGGCCAAAACAATCCGGGGCGTTCCAAAAAATGTAAACATCTTGCAAGATTCGTTAGAAGATGGAAATATCATCCCCCGGCATCTTTTATAGCAGAAAATTTTATATCATAAATTCTCATTAGTCAAAATTTTTCAGTGATATAAATAAAAATTAAATGTGGAAATTGTTAGCAAATCAATCACCTGAAGATCTTGTGTTCCAAATCTTCGTGATTTCATTTAGGTATATTAGCTATGCATTTTGTGCGAGTTTCCATAAATAACTTAAATAGCGCCGTGATATTTTTCAAAACATTATATCCGAAAGGGGATGGTTTGCTCATAACACAAATATGGCAAAATGGGTGTATATATAAGTATGTAAGCGTGTATATTAGACACACAAAAAAGCTACGGGCTAGTGAATCAGGGAAAAGAGCAAGAAAGAGAGAATGGGTAGATTAATTCGAGAAATGCGATGTTTGACAATTTTTGTCGTCCTTATTTTAGGTCTCGAGATTTGCTCATCGGAAAGAGAGGAGAGTATTGACTTTGGAGTGTATCCAAAAGGGCCTCTAGTTCCTCCTCCGGGTCCGTCCCATGGGACTTCGGATCCTCCACCTCCGCTCCTAAATTTCGGGAGATACCCAAAAGGGGCTCATATTCCTCCTTCTGGCCCGTCACATAGGAC
This sequence comes from Dillenia suffruticosa, assembly GCA_033439265.1. Lineage (NCBI taxonomy): Eukaryota > Viridiplantae > Streptophyta > Magnoliopsida > Dilleniales > Dilleniaceae > Dillenia > Dillenia suffruticosa. The sequence continues at coordinate 18,652,257 of JAVTVX010000009.1, read as the reverse complement.
TTCGGATCCTCCTCCGCCACCTAGGCTGCTAGATTTCGGGAGATACCCGAAAGGGGCTCATATTCCTCCTTCTGGGCCATCGCATAGGACTTCGGATCCTCCCCCGCCACCACCATTGCTAAATTTTGGGAGATACCCAAAAGGGGCTCGCATTCCTCCCTCCGGGCCGTCACACAGGACTTCGGATCCTCCTCCGCCACCTCATCGCCCAAAAATGTAGGAGGGAGTTTCTATCCCTACCCAAGAGGCTTTTGGTCCAGATGTTGGTTTGCTCGTATGTGCATCGTTGAATAAGGACGTTGCTGGACGTTCATTCTTCTAAAAGGTCTTATATGTCGTATTTTTTTCCTTTTGATTATAATGCATATTTTTGTGTCCCTTGTTTTATTTTTTTCCTTACTCTATTGAGAAGTGGGTGGTCATCAAATTGCTTTCCCCTTTGGACCTAGCTAAGGAGTTCCTCCCGTTGTAGCTCTTGTGAAAGCGAAACTAAGTGGCTCAAGAGAAAATTATTCTCAAAAAGTAAAAAAAAAAAAATATAAATGACATACGTATTATTCAATCAAGAGTTATACTTCAGGTTAGATATTTTGTTTTTGATCGCATAATATATATTCACGCTCACAGATTGTGGAGGATATTAATGAACAAAACTTGAGATCATTTTGAAGATGAGTTTAAGAATTAAATCTGACCTACTATAAAGTGATTTGTTTAAACTGTAGTTATTATTCTAAAATGAGGAATCGCCTTGGTCAAGGGACATTCTAAGTTTGAAAAAGTGCGGCTGTGTCTGGGCAAGGAACGGAGCTCGGGCTAATCCTAGTTGAAATGCCGATTGTCTTCATATGGAGAGCAAAAGCTCGACCGATAAACAGAAGTTAACACCGGCCAGGCAGATCCATCTGTAAACCTAAAAGGCTATGGATCTTCGCAAATTATGTTATTTGAATGTTTAAGATTACTCCATGCCCGCATCTCCTCAAAACAGAGGGACATTGCCGGTTATTTTGCATAAACGCTTTAATAATAGCTCCCCGAGGCCCCTTTTCCGGTCTCTGCTATTAATATTTAATGGAAATGAAATGTAGAACCATTTGAATCAAATGAACGATTGAGACAGAGTTAGTGAGCAGTCTAATCGAGAGTTGATTGGTCGTAGATTTAAATCTAATTGAAATATAAATTTTCTTAGACATAATAATGTTCGATGGATTAATGAAATCATGAATTAAATAGATCGCCACATTAATGTATTTTTTGTAATTTTATTTGAATTGGTCAAAATATGTTAATAATTTTACTGAAAATGCATATAAGATTGAATTGTCATATACAATTTGATCATAATTTTATTTAGGTCATCTAACATTACTGTGCTGTTTTCATCATCTAGTAACATAATTTCCAGTCATTAAAGTGCGGATGGAGCTTTCATACAAATGAACAAACTTCGCATTACTCGTCGAACTCGCAATTATTTTGGAGGGATTAGAGTGTAGTCCTATAAAATTTTTGTGGATGGGAAAACCGTTGACAACGTTTCCCGACACCACACTGTGAAGTTTAATTGCTTTTTTTTTTTTTTTTCTTCTTTCGACACGAAAATCATGTGCTATAGGTGATGCGAACTTTTCCAAATGGTGCAGTAATTTTTTTGAATCCGATTGTCGATCCCACCGGAATTACTCACTTTTAATTAATAATCTATTTGTCTTATCTAACTGAAATTATGTGATCAATTTTGAATTTTAAATATATTGAAAAAGCAAATAAACAACTAATAACAAACGAACCTAAATGCAACTAAATATAAACTGTAAAATAATTATGTACATAAACTATAACTAAGAAAAAAACAACTAAAAATTAGTGACTCGATGGTTATATGAAAATATTAATTAATTTTAAAATTCTAATAGGCGCTACAAAAATATTTATGGGTTTTTATATCTATTTTCTAAAATTGGTATCACAACAAGAAATTAAAGTCTTAAACAACAAATAATAGATAAAAAAAAAAATTATAAGAAAATATTTACCTATTAGAATCATCGGGCTCTCCCCCCGTCTCTCTCTCTCTCCCCCTCTCTCTGCACCTTATTTCAGTCAAGGGATTCTAGAACATTGAGGAACTATTTAGATGGCATGAAAAGATTGTTTTGGTTCTCCATTCTTGACATCTCAATGTGGTAATCATCTTCAGGATCAGAAATGCTGCCACGCATGACCGTTCTATTTTACTTCCCTTCTATTGCTGTGTCAACGTTTCAACGCGCTAAATTAATTAATATTTATACAAAATTCATATATCTTCTACTTTTACATATTTTTCTTATCTAACGAAATACTTTTTATTTTTTTAAATTTTTTTTTTTTTATATTATTTCGGTCATAAGTAACAATTACACATTTTGATCGTTTTCTATTTTTACTATGAAATATGGTTATTCTATTATTTTTAAAAAATAATTAATATTTACGTAAAAATTCTTATAATTTTTGTATTTACACATTTGCCCACGTCTCTTTTTCCTGTATTTTAAAATGTGCCGTTTTCCCGTCTCGTTTCATAGTCGTTTCTGTATCTGTACAACTTAGGAAACCTGTATATATCTAAAAAGGACATTAAATTGTGGACTCTATCTATCACAAAAGATTCTACACGAGTTCCGTCCCAAAAGGAAATGGAAAGAAGAACGGAGATTTCCTTTCGCTAACGTTTGCACTCACCGTGCGCGAGCCTGCACATTATCTCGTATGAAGTATAAAATTTTCCGGTCAAAGAAAAATATTATTTCAGGATAAAGGCCAAAACAATCCGGGGCGTTCCAAAAAATGTAAACATCTTGCAAGATTCGTTAGAAGATGGAAATATCATCCCCCGGCATCTTTTATAGCAGAAAATTTTATATCATAAATTCTCATTAGTCAAAATTTTTCAGTGATATAAATAAAAATTAAATGTGGAAATTGTTAGCAAATCAATCACCTGAAGATCTTGTGTTCCAAATCTTCGTGATTTCATTTAGGTATATTAGCTATGCATTTTGTGCGAGTTTCCATAAATAACTTAAATAGCGCCGTGATATTTTTCAAAACATTATATCCGAAAGGGGATGGTTTGCTCATAACACAAATATGGCAAAATGGGTGTATATATAAGTATGTAAGCGTGTATATTAGACACACAAAAAAGCTACGGGCTAGTGAATCAGGGAAAAGAGCAAGAAAGAGAGAATGGGTAGATTAATTCGAGAAATGCGATGTTTGACAATTTTTGTCGTCCTTATTTTAGGTCTCGAGATTTGCTCATCGGAAAGAGAGGAGAGTATTGACTTTGGAGTGTATCCAAAAGGGCCTCTAGTTCCTCCTTCGGGTCCGTCCCATGGGACTTCGGATCCTCCACCTCCGCTCCTAAATTTCGGGAGATACCCAAAAGGGGCTCATATTCCTCCTTCTGGCCCGTCACATAGGACTTCGGATCCTCCTCCGCCACCTAGGCTGCTAGATTTCGGGAGATACCCGAAAGGGGCTCATATTCCTCCTTCTGGGCCATCGCATAGGACTTCGGATCCTCCCCCGCCACCACCATTGCTAAATTTTGGGAGATACCCAAAAGGGGCTCGCATTCCTCCCTCCGGGCCGTCACACAGGACTTCGGATCCTCCTCCGCCACCTCATCGCCCAAAAATGTAGGAGGGAGTTTCTATCCCTACCCAAGAGGCTTTTGGTCCAGATGTTGGTTTGCTCGTATGTGCATCGTTGAATAAGGACGTTGCTGGACGTTCATTCTTCTAAAAGGTCTTATATGTCGTATTTTTTTCCTTTTGATTATAATGCATATTTTTGTGTCCCTTGTTTTATTTTTTTCCTTACTCTATTGAGAAGTGGGTGGTCATCAAATTGCTTTCCCCTTTGGACCTAGCTAAGGAGTTCCTCCCGTTGTAGCTCTTGTGAAAGCGAAACTAAGTGGCTCAAGAGAAAATTATTCTCAAAAAGTAAAAAAAAAAAAATATAAATGACATACGTATTATTCAATCAAGAGTTATACTTCAGGTTAGATATTTTGTTTTTGATCGCATAATATATATTCACGCTCACAGATTGTAGAGGATATTAATGAACAAAACTTGAGATCATTTTGAAGATGAGTTTAAGAATTAAATCTGACCTACTATAAAGTGATTTGTTTAAACTGTAGTTATTATTCAAAAATGAGGAATCGCCTTGGTCAAGGGACATTCTAAGTTTGAAAAAGTGCGGCTGTGTCTGGGCAAGGAACGGAGCTCGGGCTAATCCTAGTTGAAATGCCGATTGTCTTCATATGGAGAGCAAAAGCTCGACCGATAAACAGAAATTTACACCGGCCAGGCAGATCCATCTGTAAACCTAAAAGGCTATGGATCTTCGCAAATTATGTTATTTGAATGTTTAAGATTACTCCATGCCCGCATCTCCTCAAAACAGAGGGACATTGCCGGTTATTTTGCATAAACGCTTTAATAATAGCTCCCCGAGGCCCCTTTTCCGGTCTCTGCTATTAATATTTAATGGAAATGAAATGTAGAACCATTTGAATCAAATGAACGATTGAGACAGAGTTAGTGAGCAGTCTAATCGAGAGTTGATTGGTCGTAGATTTAAATCTAATTGAAATATAAATTTTCTTAGACATAATAATGGTCGATGGATTAATGAAATCATGAATTAAATAGATCGCCACATTAATGTATTTTTTGTAATTTTATTTGAATTAGTCAAAATATGTTAATAATTTTACTGAAAATGCATATAAGATTGAATTGTCATATACAATTTGATCATAATTTTATTTAGGTCATCTAACATTACTGTGCTGTTTTCATCATCTAGTAACATAATTTCCCGTCATTAAAGTGCGGATGGAGCTTTCATACAAATGAACAAACTTCGCATTACTCGTCGAACTCGCAATTATTTTGGAGGGATTAGAGTGTAGTCCTATAAAATTTTTGTGGATGGGAAAACCGTTGACAACGTTCCCCGACACCACACTGTGAAGTTTAATTGCTTTTTTTTTTCTTCTTCTTTCGACACGAAAATCATGTGCTATAGGTGATGCGAACTTTTCCAAATGGTGCAGTAATTTTTTTGAATCCGATTGTCGATCCCACCCGAATTACTCACTTTTAATTAATAATCTATTTGTCTTATCTAACTGAAATTATGTGATCAATTTTGAATTTTAAATATATTGAAAAAGCAAATAAACAACTAATAACAAACGAACCTAAATGCAACTAAATATAAACTGTAAAATAATTATGTACATAAACTATAACTAAGAAAAAAACAACTAAAAATTAGTGACTCGATGGTTATATGAAAATATTAATTAATTTTAAAATTCTAATAGGCGCTACAAAAATATTTATGGGTTTTTATATCTATTTTCTAAAATTGGTATCACAACAAGAAATTAAAGTCTTAAACAACAAATAATAGATAAAAAAAAATTATAAGAAAATATTTACCTATTAGAATCATCGGGCTCTCCCCCCGTCTCTCTCTCTCTCCCCCTCTCTCTGCACCTTATTTCAGTCAAGGGATTCTAGAACATTGAGGAACTATTTAGATGGCATGAAAAGATTGTTTTGGTTCTCCATTCTTGACATCTCAATGTGGTAATCATCTTCAGGATCAGAAATGCTGCCACGCATGACCGTTCTATTTTACTTCCCTTCTATTGCTGTGTCAACGTTTCAACGCTCTAAATTAATTAATATTTATACAAAATTCATATATCTTCTACTTTTACATATTTTTCTTATCTAACGAAATACTTTTTATTTTTTTATATTTTATATTTTTATATTATTTCGGTCATAAGTAACAAATACACATTTTGATCGTTTTCTATTTTTACTATGAAATATGGTTATTCTATTATTTTTAAAAAATAATTAATATTTACGTAAAAATTCTTATAATTTTTGTATTTACACATTTGCCCACGTCTCTTTTTCCTGTATTTTAAAATGTGCCGTTTTCCCGTCTCGTTTCATAGTCGTTTCTGTATCTGTACAACTTAGGAAACCTGTATATATCTAAAAAGGACATTAAATTGTGGACTCTATCTATCACAAAAGATTCTACACGAGTTCCGTCCCAAAAGGAAATGGAAAGAAGAACGGCGATTTCCTTTCGCTAACGTTTGCGCTCACCGTGCGCGAGCCTGCACATTATCTCGTATGAAGTATAAAATTTTCCGGTCAAAGAAAAATATTATTTCAAGATAAAGGCCAAAACAATCCGGGGCGTTCCAAAAAATGTAAACATCTTGCAAGATTCGTTAGAAGATGGAAATATCATCCCCCGGCATCTTTTATAGCAGAAAATTTTATATCATAAATTCTCATTAGTCAAAATTTTTCAGTGATATAAATAAAAATTAAATGTGGAAATTGTTAGCAAATCAATCACCTGAAGATCTTGTGTTCCAAATCTTCGTGATTTCATTTAGGTATATTAGCTATGCATTTTGTGCGAGTTTCCATAAATAACTTAAATAGCGCCGTGATATTTTTCAAAACATTATATCCGAAAGGGGATGGTTTGCTCATAACACAAATATGGCAAAATGGGTGTATATATAAGTATGTAAGCGTGTATATTAGACACACAAAAAAGCTACAGGCTAGTGAATCAGGGAAAAGAGCAAGAAAGAGAGAATGGGTAGATTAATTCGAGAAATGCGATGTTTGACAATTTTTGTCGTCCTTATTTTAGGTCTCGAGATTTGCTCATCGGAAAGAGAGGAGAGTATTGACTTTGGAGTGTATCCAAAAGGGCCTCTAGTTCCTCCTTCGGGTCCGTCCCATGGGACTTCGGATCCTCCACCTCCGCTCCTAAATTTCGGGAGATACCCAAAAGGGGCTCATATTCCTCCTTCTGGCCCGTCACATAGGATTTCGGATCCTCCTCCGCCACCTAGGCTGCTAGATTTCGGGAGATACCCGAAAGGGGCTCATATTCCTCCTTCTGGGCCATCGCATAGGACTTCGGATCCTCCCCCGCCACCACCATTGCTAAATTTTGGGAGATACCCAAAAGGGGCTCGCATTCCTCCCTCCGGGCCGTCACACAGGACTTCGGATCCTCCTCCGCCACCTCATCGCCCAAAAATGTAGGAGGGAGTTTCTATCCCTACCCAAGAGGCTTTTGGTCCAGATGTTCGTTTGCTCGTATGTGCATCGTTGAATAAGGACGTTGCTGGACGTTCATTCTTCTAAAAGGTCTTATATGTCGTATTTTTTTCCTTTTGATTATAATGCATATTTTTGTGTCCCTTGTTTTATTTTTTTCCTTACTCTATTGAGAAGTGGGTGGTCATCAAATTGCTTTCCCCTTTGGACCTAGCTAAGGAGTTCCTCCCGTTGTAGCTCTTGTGAAAGCGAAACTAAGTGGCTCAAGAGAAAATTATTCTCAAAAAGTAAAAAAAAAAAATATAAATGACATACGTATTATTCAATCAAGAGTTATACTTCAGGTTAGATATTTTGTTTTTGATCGCATAATATATATTCACGCTCACAGATTGTAGAGGATATTAATGAACAAAACTTGAGATCATTTTGAAGATGAGTTTAAGAATTAAATCTGACCTACTATAAAGTGATTTGTTTAAACTGTAGTTATTATTCTAAAATGAGGAATCGCCTTGGTCAAGGGACATTCTAAGTTTGAAAAAGTGCGGCTGTGTCTGGGCAAGGAACGGAGCTCGGGCTAATCCTAGTTGAAATGCCGATTGTCTTCATATGGAGAGCAAAAGCTCGACCGATAAACAGAAGTTTACACCGGCCAGGCAGATCCATCTGTAAACCTAAAAGGCTATGGATCTTCGCAAATTATGTTATTTGAATGTTTAAGATTACTCCATGCCCGCTTCTCCTCAAAACAGAGGTACATTGCCGGTTATTTTGCATAAACGCTTTGATAATAGCTCCCCGAGGCCCCTTTTCCGGTCTCTGCTATTAATATTTAATGGAAATGAAATGTAGAACCATTTGAATCAAATGAACGATTGAGACAGAGTTAGTGAGCAGTCTAATCGAGAGTTGATTGTTCGTAGATTTAAATCTAATTGAAATATAAATTTTCTTAGACATAATAATGTTCGATGGATTAATGAAATCATGAATTAAATAGATCGCCACATTAATGTATTTTTTGTAATTTTATTTGAATTAGTCAAAATATGTTAATAATTTTACTGAAAATGCATATAAGATTGAATTGTCATATACAATTTGATCATAATTTTATTTAGGTCATCTAACATTACTGTGCTGTTTTCATCATCTAGTAACATAATTTCCAGTCATTAAAGTGCGGATGGAACTTTCATACAAATGAACAAACTTCGCATTACTCGTCGAACTCGCAATTATTTTGGAGGGATTAGAGTGTAGTCCTATAAAATTTTTGTGGATGGGAAAACCGTTGACAACGTTCCCCGACACCACACTGTGAAGTTTAATTGCTTTTTTTTTTTTTTCTTCTTTCGACACGAAAATCATGTGCTATAGGTGATGCGAACTTTTCCAAATGGTGCAGTAATTTTTTTGAATCCGATTGTCGATCCCACCCGAATTACTCACTTTTAATTAATAATCTATTTGTCTTATCTAACTGAAATTATGTGATCAATTTTGAATTTTAAATATATTGAAAAAGCAAATAAACAACTAATAACAAACGAACCTAAATGCAACTAAATATAAACTGTAAAATAATTATGTACATAAACTATAACTAAGCAAAAAACAACTAAAAATTAGTGACTCGATGGTTATATGAAAATATTAATTAATTTTAAAATTCTAATAGGCGCTACAAAAATATTTATGGGTTTTTATATCTATTTTCTAAAATTGGTATCACAACAAGAAATTAAAGTCTTAAACAACAAATAATAGATAAAAAAAAAAATTATAAGAAAATATTTACCTATTAGAATCATCGGGCTCTCCCCCGTCTCTCTCTCTCTCCCCCTCTCTCTGCACCTTATTTCAGTCAAGGGATTCTAGAACATTGAGGAACTATTTAGATGGCATGAAAAGATTGTTTTGGTTCTCCATTCTTGACATCTCAATGTGGTAATCATCTTCAGGATCAGAAATGCTGCCACGCATGACCGTTCTATTTTACTTCCCTTCTATTGCTGTGTCAACGTTTCAACGCGCTAAATTAATTAATATTTATACAAAATTCATATATCTTCTACTTTTACATATTTTTCTTATCTAACGAAATACTTTTTATTTTTTTATATTTTATATTTTTATATTATTTCGGTCATAAGTAACAATTACACATTTTGATCGTTTTCTATTTTTACTATGAAATATGGTTATTCTATTATTTTTAAAAAATAATTAATATTTACGTAAAAATTCTTATAATTTTTGTATTTACACATTTGCCCACGTCTCTTTTTCCTGTATTTTAAAATGTGCCGTTTTCCCGTCTCGTTTCATAGTCGTTTCTGTATCTGTACAACTTAGGAAACCTGTATATATCTAAAAAGGACATTAAATTGTGGACTCTATCTATCACAAAAGATTCTACACGAGTTCCGTCCCAAAAGGAAATGGAAAGAAGAACGGAGATTTCCTTTCGCTAACGTTTGCACTCACCGTGCGCGAGCCTGCACATTATCTCGTATGAAGTATAAAATTTTCCGGTCAAAGAAAAATATTATTTCAGGATAAAGGCCAAAACAATCCGGGGCGTTCCAAAAAATGTAAACATCTTGCAAGATTCGTTAGAAGATGGAAATATCATCCCCCGGCATCTTTTATAGCAGAAAATTTTATATCATAAATTCTCATTAGTCAAAATTTTTCAGTGATATAAATAAAAATTAAATGTGGAAATTGTTAGCAAATCAATCACCTGAAGATCTTGTGTTCCAAATCTTCGTGATTTCATTTAGGTATATTAGCTATGCATTTTGTGCGAGTTTCCATAAATAACTTAAATAGCGCCGTGATATTTTTCAAAACATTATATCCGAAAGGGGATGGTTTGCTCATAACACAAATATGGCAAAATGGGTGTATATATAAGTATGTAAGCGTGTATATTAGACACACAAAAAAGCTACAGGCTAGTGAATCAGGGAAAAGAGCAAGAAAGAAAGAATGGGTAGATTAATTCGAGAAATGCGATGTTTGACAATTTTTGTCGTCCTTATTTTAGGTCTCGAGATTTGCTCATCGGAAAGAGAGGAGAGTATTGACTTTGGAGTGTATCCAAAAGGGCCTCTAGTTCCTCCTTCGGGTCCGTCCCATGGGACTTCGGATCCTCCACCTCCGCTCCTAAATTTCGGGAGATACCCAAAAGGGGCTCATATTCCTCCTTCTGGCCCGTCACATAGGACTTCGGATCCTCCTCCGCCACCTAGGCTGCTAGATTTCGGGAGATACCCGAAAGGGGCTCATATTCCTCCTTCTGGGCCATCGCATAGGACTTCGGATCCTCCCCCGCCACCACCATTGCTAAATTTTGGGAGATACCCAAAAGGGGCTCGCATTCCTCCCTCCGGGCCGTCACACAGGACTTCGGATCCTCCTCCGCCACCTCATCGCCCAAAAATGTAGGAGGGAGTTTCTATCCCTACCCAAGAGGCTTTTGGTCCAGATGTTCGTTTGCTCGTATGTGCATCGTTGAATAAGGACGTTGCTGGACGTTCATTCTTCTAAAAGGTCTTATATGTCGTATTTTTTTCCTTTTGATTATAATGCATATTTTTGTGTCCCTTGTTTTATTTTTTTCCTTACTCTATTGAGAAGTGGGTGGTCATCAAATTGCTTTCCCCTTTGGACCTAGCTAAGGAGTTCCTCCCGTTGTAGCTCTTGTGAAAGCGAAACTAGGTGGCTCAAGAGAAAATTATTCTCAAAAAGTAAAAAAAAAAAATATAAATGACATACGTATTATTCGATCAAGAGTTATACTTCAGGTTAGATATTTTGTTTTTGATCGCATAATATATATTCACGCTCACAGATTGTAGAGGATATTAATGAACAAAACTTGAGATCATTTTGAAGATGAGTTTAAGAATTAAATCTGACCTACTATAAAGTGATTTGTTTAAACTGTAGTTATTATTCTAAAATGAGGAATCGCCTTGGTCAAGGGACATTCTAAGTTTGAAAAAGTGCGGCTGTGTCTGGGCAAGGAACGGAGCTCGGGCTAATCCTAGTTGAAATGCCGATTGTCTTCATATGGAGAGCAAAAGCTCGACCGATAAACAGAAGTTAACACCGGCCAGGCAGATCCATCTGTAAACCTAAAAGGCTATGGATCTTCGCAAATTATGTTATTTGAATGTTTAAGATTACTCCATGCCCGCATCTCCTCAAAACAGAGGGACATTGCCGGTTATTTTGCATAAACGCTTTAATAATAGCTCCCCGAGGCCCCTTTTCCGGTCTCTGCTATTAATATTTAATGGAAATGAAATGTAGAACCATTTGAATCAAATGAACGATTGAGACAGAGTTAGTGAGCAGTCTAATCGAGAGTTGATTGGTCGTAGATTTAAATCTAATTGAAATATAAATTTTCTTAGACATAATAATGTTCGATGGATTAATGAAATCATGAATTAAATAGATCGCCACATTAATGTATTTTTTGTAATTTTATTTGAATTGGTCAAAATATGTTAATAATTTTACTGAAAATGCATATAAGATTGAATTGTCATATACAATTTGATCATAATTTTATTTAGGTCATCTAACATTACTGTGCTGTTTTCATCATCTAGTAACATAATTTCCAGTCATTAAAGTGCGGATGGAGCTTTCATACAAATGAACAAACTTCGCATTACTCGTCGAACTCGCAATTATTTTGGAGGGATTAGAGTGTAGTCCTATAAAATTTTTGTGGATGGGAAAACCGTTGACAACGTTCCCCGACACCACACTGTGAAGTTTAATTGCTTTTTTTTTTCTTCTTCTTTTGACACGAAAATCATGTGCTATAGGTGATGCGAACTTTTCCAAATGGTGCAGTAATTTTTTTGAATCCGATTGTCGATCCCACCCGAATTACTCACTTTTAATTAATAATCTATTTGTCTTATCTAACTGAAATTATGTGATCAATTTTGAATTTTAAATATATTGAAAAAGCAAATAAACAACTAATAACAAACGAACCTAAATGCAACTAAATATAAACTGTAAAATAATTATGTACATAAACTATAACTAAGAAAAAAACAACTAAAAATTAGTGACTCGATGGTTATATGAAAATATTAATTAATTTTAAAATTCTAATAGGCGCTACAAAAATATTTATGGGTTTTTATATCTATTTTCTAAAATTGGTATCACAACAAGAAATTAAAGTCTTAAACAACAAATAATAGATAAAAAAAAATTATAAGAAAATATTTACCTATTAGAATCATCGGGCTCTCCCCCCGTCTCTCTCTCTCTCCCCCTCTCTCCGCACCTTATTTCAGTCAAGGGATTCTAGAACATTGAGGAACTATTTAGATGGCATGAAAAGATTGTTTTGGTTCTCCATTCTTGACATCTCAATGTGGTAATCATCTTCAGGATCAGAAATGCTGCCACGCATGACCGTTCTATTTTACTTCCCTTCTATTGCTGTGTCAACGTTTCAACGCGCTAAATTAATTAATATTTATACAAAATTCATATATCTTCTACTTTTACATATTTTTCTTATCTAACGAAATACTTTTTATTTTTTTATATTTTATATTTTTATATTATTTCGGTCATAAGTAACAATTACACATTTTGATCGTTTTCTATTTTTACTATGAAATATGGTTATTCTATTATTTTTAAAAAATAATTAATATTTACGTAAAAATTCTTATAATTTTTGTATTTACACATTTGCCCACGTCTCTTTTTCCTGTATTTTAAAATGTGCCGTTTTCCCGTCTCGTTTCATAGTCGTTTCTGTATCTGTACAACTTAGGAAACCTGTATATATCTAAAAAGGACATTAAATTGTGGACTCTATCTATCACAAAAGATTCTACACGAGTTCCGTCCCAAAAGGAAATGGAAAGAAGAACGGAGATTTCCTTTCGCTAACGTTTGCACTCACCGTGCGTGAGCCTGCACATTATCTCGTATGAAGTATAAAATTTTCCGGTCAAAGAAAAATATTATTTCAGGATAAAGGCCAAAACAATCCGGGGCGTTCCAAAAAATGTAAACATCTTGCAAGATTCGTTAGAAGATGGAAATATCATCCCCCGGCATCTTTTATAGCAGAAAATTTTATATCATAAATTCTCATTAGTCAAAATTTTTCAGTGATATAAATAAAAATTAAATGTGGAAATTGTTAGCAAATCAATCACCTGAAGATCTTGTGTTCCAAATCTTCGTGATTTCATTTAGGTATATTAGCTATGCATTTTGTGCGAGTTTCCATAAATAACTTAAATAGCGCCGTGATATTTTTCAAAACATTATATCCGAAAGGGGATGGTTTGCTCATAACACAAATATGGCAAAATGGGTGTATATATAAGTATGTAAGCGTGTATATTAGACACACAAAAAAGCTACAGGCTAGTGAATCAGGGAAAAGAGCAAGAAAGAGAGAATGGGTAGATTAATTCGAGAAATGCGATGTTTGACAATTTTTGTCGTCCTTATTTTAGGTCTCGAGATTTGCTCATCGGAAAGAGAGGAGAGTATTGACTTTGGAGTGTATCCAAAAGGGCCTCTAGTTCCTCCTTCGGGTCCGTCCCATGGGACTTCGGATCCTCCACCTCCGCTCCTAAATTTCGGGAGATACCCAAAAGGGGCTCATATTCCTCCTTCTGGCCCGTCACATAGGACTTCGGATCCTCCTCCGCCACCTAGGCTGCTAGATTTCGGGAGATACCCGAAAGGGGCTCATATTCCTCCTTCTGGGCCATCGCATAGGACTTCGGATCCTCCCCCGCCACCACCATTGCTAAATTTTGGGAGATACCCAAAAGGGGCTCGCATTCCTCCCTCCGGGCCGTCACACAGGACTTCGGATCCTCCTCCGCCACCTCATCGCCCAAAAATGTAGGAGGGAGTTTCTATCCCTACCCAAGAGGCTTTTGGTCCAGATGTTCGTTTGCTCGTATGTGCATCGTTGAATAAGGACGTTGCTGGACGTTCATTCTTCTAAAAGGTCTTATATGTCGTATTTTTTTCCTTTTGATTATAATGCATATTTTTGTGTCCCTTGTTTTATTTTTTTCCTTACTCTATTGAGAAGTGGGTGGTCATCAAATTGCTTTCCCCTTTGGACCTAGCTAAGGAGTTCCTCCCGTTGTAGCTCTTGTGAAAGCGAAACTAGGTGGCTCAAGAGAAAATTATTCTCAAAAAGTAAAAAAAAAAAATATAAATGACATACGTATTATTCGATCAAGAGTTATACTTCAGGTTAGATATTTTGTTTTTGATCGCATAATATATATTCACGCTCACAGATTGTAGAGGATATTAATGAACAAAACTTGAGATCATTTTGAAGATGAGTTTAAGAATTAAATCTGACCTACTATAAAGTGATTTGTTTAAACTGTAGTTATTATTCTAAAATGAGGAATCGCCTTGGTCAAGGGACATTCTAAGTTTGAAAAAGTGCGGCTGTGTCTGGGCAAGGAACGGAGCTCGGGCTAATCCTAGTTGAAATGCCGATTGTCTTCATATGGAGAGCAAAAGCTCGACCGATAAACAGAAGTTAACACCGGCCAGGCAGATCCATCTGTAAACCTAAAAGGCTATGGATCTTCGCAAATTATGTTATTTGAATGTTTAAGATTACTCCATGCCCGCATCTCCTCAAAACAGAGGGACATTGCCGGTTATTTTGCATAAACGCTTTAATAATAGCTCCCCGAGGCCCCTTTTCCGGTCTCTGCTATTAATATTTAATGGAAATGAAATGTAGAACCATTTGAATCAAATGAACGATTGAGACAGAGTTAGTGAGCAGTCTAATCGAGAGTTGATTGGTCGTAGATTTAAATCTAATTGAAATATAAATTTTCTTAGACATAATAATGTTCGATGGATTAATGAAATCATGAATTAAATAGATCGCCACATTAATGTATTTTTTGTAATTTTATTTGAATTGGTCAAAATATGTTAATAATTTTACTGAAAATGCATATAAGATTGAATTGTCATATACAATTTGATCATAATTTTATTTAGGTCATCTAACATTACTGTGCTGTTTTCATCATCTAGTAACATAATTTCCAGTCATTAAAGTGCGGATGGAGCTTTCATACAAATGAACAAACTTCGCATTACTCGTCGAACTCGCAATTATTTTGGAGGGATTAGAGTGTAGTCCTATAAAATTTTTGTGGATGGGAAAACCGTTGACAACGTTCCCCGACACCACACTGTGAAGTTTAATTGCTTTTTTTTTTCTTCTTCTTTTGACACGAAAATCATGTGCTATAGGTGATGCGAACTTTTCCAAATGGTGCAGTAATTTTTTTGAATCCGATTGTCGATCCCACCCGAATTACTCACTTTTAATTAATAATCTATTTGTCTTATCTAACTGAAATTATGTGATCAATTTTGAATTTTAAATATATTGAAAAAGCAAATAAACAACTAATAACAAACGAACCTAAATGCAACTAAATATAAACTGTAAAATAATTATGTACATAAACTATAACTAAGAAAAAAACAACTAAAAATTAGTGACTCGATGGTTATATGAAAATATTAATTAATTTTAAAATTCTAATAGGCGCTACAAAAATATTTATGGGTTTTTATATCTATTTTCTAAAATTGGTATCACAACAAGAAATTAAAGTCTTAAACAACAAATAATAGATAAAAAAAAATTATAAGAAAATATTTACCTATTAGAATCATCGGGCTCTCCCCCCGTCTCTCTCTCTCTCCCCCTCTCTCCGCACCTTATTTCAGTCAAGGGATTCTAGAACATTGAGGAACTATTTAGATGGCATGAAAAGATTGTTTTGGTTCTCCATTCTTGACATCTCAATGTGGTAATCATCTTCAGGATCAGAAATGCTGCCACGCATGACCGTTCTATTTTACTTCCCTTCTATTGCTGTGTCAACGTTTCAACGCGCTAAATTAATTAATATTTATACAAAATTCATATATCTTCTACTTTTACATATTTTTCTTATCTAACGAAATACTTTTTATTTTTTTATATTTTATATTTTTATATTATTTCGGTCATAAGTAACAATTACACATTTTGATCGTTTTCTATTTTTACTATGAAATATGGTTATTCTATTATTTTTAAAAAATAATTAATATTTACGTAAAAATTCTTATAATTTTTGTATTTACACATTTGCCCACGTCTCTTTTTCCTGTATTTTAAAATGTGCCGTTTTCCCGTCTCGTTTCATAGTCGTTTTTGTATCTGTACAACTTAGGAAACCTGTATATATCTAAAAAGGACATTAAATTGTGGACTCTATCTATCACAAAAGATTCTACACGAGTTCCGTCCCAAAAGGAAATGGAAAGAAGAACGGAGATTTCCTTTCGCTAACGTTTGCACTCACCGTGCGTGAGCCTGCACATTATCTCGTATGAAGTATAAAATTTTCCGGTCAAAGAAAAATATTATTTCAGGATAAAGGCCAAAACAATCCGGGGCGTTCCAAAAAATGTAAACATCTTGCAAGATTCGTTAGAAGATGGAAATATCATCCCCCGGCATCTTTTATAGCAGAAAATTTTATATCATAAATTCTCATTAGTCAAAATTTTTCAGTGATATAAATAAAAATTAAATGTGGAAATTGTTAGCAAATCAATCACCTGAAGATCTTGTGTTCCAAATCTTCGTGATTTCATTTAGGTATATTAGCTATGCATTTTGTGCGAGTTTCCATAAATAACTTAAATAGCGCCGTGATATTTTTCAAAACATTATATCCGAAAGGGGATGGTTTGCTCATAACACAAATATGGCAAAATGGGTGTATATATAAGTATGTAAGCGTGTATATTAGACACACAAAAAAGCTACAGGCTAGTGAATCAAGGAAAAGAGCAAGAAAGAGAGAATGGGTAGATTAATTCGAGAAATGCGATGTTTGACAATTTTTGTCGTCCTTATTTTAGGTCTCGAGATTTGCTCATCGGAAAGAGAGGAGAGTATTGACTTTGGAGTGTATCCAAAAGGGCCTCTAGTTCCTCCTTCGGGTCCGTCCCATGGGACTTCGGATCCTCCACCTCCGCTCCTAAATTTCGGGAGATACCCAAAAGGGGCTCATATTCCTCCTTCTGGCCCGTCACATAGGACTTCGGATCCTCCTCCGCCACCTAGGCTGCTAGATTTCGGGAGATACCCGAAAGGGGCTCATATTCCTCCTTCTGGGCCATCGCATAGGACTTCGGATCCTCCCCCGCCACCACCATTGCTAAATTTTGGGAGATACCCAAAAGGGGCTCGCATTCCTCCCTCCGGGCCGTCACACAGGACTTCGGATCCTCCTCCGCCACCTCATCGCCCAAAAATGTAGGAGGGAGTTTCTATCCCTACCCAAGAAGCTTTTGGTCCAGATGTTGGTTTGCTCGTATGCGCATCGTTGAATAAGGACGTTGCTGGACGTTCATTCTTCTAAAAGGTCTTATATGTCGTATTTTTTTCCTTTTGATTATAATGCATATTTTTGTGTCCCTTGTTTTATTTTTTTCCTTACTCTATTGAGAAGTGGGTGGTCATCAAATTGCTTTCCCCTTTGGACCTAGCTAAGGAGTTCCTCCCGTTGTAGCTCTTGTGAAAGCGAAACTAGGTGGCTCAAGAGAAAATTATTCTCAAAAAGTAAAAAAAAAAAATATAAATGACATACGTATTATTCAATCAAGAGTTATACTTCAGGTTAGATATTTTGTTTTTGATCGCATAATATATATTCACGCTCACAGATTGTAGAGGATATTAATGAACAAAACTTGAGATCATTTTGAAGATGAGTTTAAGAATTAAATCTGACCTACTATAAAGTGATTTGTTTAAACTGTAGTTATTATTCTAAAATGAGGAATCGCCTTGGTCAAGGGACATTCTAAGTTTGAAAAAGTGCGGCTGTGTCTGGGCAAGGAACGGAGCTCGGGCTAATCCTAGTTGAAATGCCGATTGTCTTCATATGGAGAGCAAAAGCTCGACCGATAAACAGAAGTTAACACCGGCCAGGCAGATCCATCTGTAAACCTAAAAGGCTATGGATCTTCGCAAATTATGTTATTTGAATGTTTAAGATTACTCCATGCCCGCATCTCCTCAAAACAGAGGGACATTGCCGGTTATTTTGCATAAACGCTTTAATAATAGCTCCCCGAGGCCCCTTTTCCGGTCTCTGCTATTAATATTTAATGGAAATGAAATGTAGAACCATTTGAATCAAATGAACGATTGAGACAGAGTTAGTGAGCAGTCTAATCGAGAGTTGATTGGTCGTAGATTTAAATCTAATTGAAATATAAATTTTCTTAGACATAATAATGTTCGATGGATTAATGAAATCATGAATTAAATAGATCGCCACATTAATGTATTTTTTGTAATTTTATTTGAATTAGTCAAAATATGTTAATAATTTTACTGAAAATGCATATAAGATTGAATTGTCATATACAATTTGATCATAATTTTATTTAGGTCATCTAACATTACTGTGCTGTTTTCATCATCTAGTAACATAATTTCCAGTCATTAAAGTGCGGATGGAACTTTCATACAAATGAACAAACTTCGCATTACTCGTCGAACTCGCAATTATTTTGGAGGGATTAGAGTGTAGTCCTATAAAATTTTTGTGGATGGGAAAACCGTTGACAACGTTCCCCGACACCACACTGTGAAGTTTAATTGCTTTTTTTTTTTCTTCTTCTTTCGACACGAAAATCATGTGCTATAGGTGATGCGAACTTTTCCAAATGGTGCAGTAATTTTTTTGAATCCGATTGTCGATCCCACCCGAATTACTCACTTTTAATTAATAATCTATTTGTCTTATCTAACTGAAATTATGTGATCAATTTTGAATTTTAAATATATTGAAAAAGCAAATAAACAACTAATAACAAACGAACCTAAATGCAACTAAATATAAACTGTAAAATAATTATGTACATAAACTATAACTAAGCAAAAAACAACTAAAAATTAGTGACTCGATGGTTATATGAAAATATTAATTAATTTTAAAATTCTAATAGGCGCTACAAAAATATTT
This sequence comes from Dillenia suffruticosa, assembly GCA_033439265.1. Classification (NCBI taxonomy): domain Eukaryota; kingdom Viridiplantae; phylum Streptophyta; class Magnoliopsida; order Dilleniales; family Dilleniaceae; genus Dillenia; species Dillenia suffruticosa. The sequence continues at coordinate 18,632,951 of JAVTVX010000009.1, read as the reverse complement.
ATGGGTTTTTATATCTATTTTCTAAAATTGGTATCACAACAAGAAATTAAAGTCTTAAACAACAAATAATAGATAAAAAAAAAATTATAAGAAAATATTTACCTATTAGAATCATCGGGCTCTCCCCCGTCTCTCTCTCTCTCCCCCTCTCTCTGCACCTTATTTCAGTCAAGGGATTCTAGAACATTGAGGAACTATTTAGATGGCATGAAAAGATTGTTTTGGTTCTCCATTCTTGACATCTCAATGTGGTAATCATCTTCAGGATCAGAAATGCTGCCACGCATGACCGTTCTATTTTACTTCCCTTCTATTGCTGTGTCAACGTTTCAACGCGCTAAATTAATTAATATTTATACAAAATTCATATATCTTCTACTTTTACATATTTTTCTTATCTAACGAAATACTTTTTATTTTTTTATATTTTATATTTTTATATTATTTCGGTCATAAGTAACAATTACACATTTTGATCGTTTTCTATTTTTACTATGAAATATGGTTATTCTATTATTTTTAAAAAATAATTAATATTTACGTAAAAATTCTTATAATTTTTGTATTTACACATTTGCCCACGTCTCTTTTTCCTGTATTTTAAAATGTGCCGTTTTCCCGTCTCGTTTCATAGTCGTTTCTGTATCTGTACAACTTAGGAAACCTGTATATATCTAAAAAGGACATTAAATTGTGGACTCTATCTATCACAAAAGATTCTACACGAGTTCCGTCCCAAAAGGAAATGGAAAGAAGAACGGAGATTTCCTTTCGCTAACGTTTGCACTCACCGTGCGCGAGCCTGCACATTATCTCGTATGAAGTATAAAATTTTCCGGTCAAAGAAAAATATTATTTCAGGATAAAGGCCAAAACAATCCGGGGCGTTCCAAAAAATGTAAACATCTTGCAAGATTCGTTAGAAGATGGAAATATCATCCCCCGGCATCTTTTATAGCAGAAAATTTTATATCATAAATTCTCATTAGTCAAAATTTTTCAGTGATATAAATAAAAATTAAATGTGGAAATTGTTAGCAAATCAATCACCTGAAGATCTTGTGTTCCAAATCTTCGTGATTTCATTTAGGTATATTAGCTATGCATTTTGTGCGAGTTTCCATAAATAACTTAAATAGCGCCGTGATATTTTTCAAAACATTATATCCGAAAGGGGATGGTTTGCTCATAACACAAATATGGCAAAATGGGTGTATATATAAGTATGTAAGCGTGTATATTAGACACACAAAAAAGCTACAGGCTAGTGAATCAGGGAAAAGAGCAAGAAAGAGAGAATGGGTAGATTAATTCGAGAAATGCGATGTTTGACAATTTTTGTCGTCCTTATTTTAGGTCTCGAGATTTGCTCATCGGAAAGAGAGGAGAGTATTGACTTTGGAGTGTATCCAAAAGGGCCTCTAGTTCCTCCTTCGGGTCCGTCCCATGGGACTTCGGATCCTCCACCTCCGCTCCTAAATTTCGGGAGATACCCAAAAGGGGCTCATATTCCTCCTTCTGGCCCGTCACATAGGACTTCGGATCCTCCTCCGCCACCTAGGCTGCTAGATTTCGGGAGATACCCGAAAGGGGCTCATATTCCTCCTTCTGGGCCATCGCATAGGACTTCGGATCCCCCCCCGCCACCATCATTGCTAAATTTTGGGAGATACCCAAAAGGGGCTCGCATTCCTCCCTCCGGGCCGTCACATAGGACTTCGGATCCTCCTCCGCCACCTCATCGCCCAAAAATGTAGGAGGGAGTTTCTATCTCTACCCAAGAGGCTTTTGGTCCAGATGTTGGTTTGCTCGTATGTGCATCGTTGAATGAGGACGTTGCTGGACGTTCATTCTTCTAAAAGGTCTTATATGTCGTATTTTTTTTCCTTTTGATTATAATTCATATTTTTGTGTCCCTTGTTTTATTTTTTTCCTTACTCTATTGAGAAGTGGGTGGTCATCAAATTGCTTTCCCCTTTGGACCTAGCTAAGGAGTTCCTCCCGTTGTAGCTCTTGTGAAAGCGAAACTAAGTGGCTCAAGAGAAAATTATTCTCAAAAAGTAAAAAAATATAAATGACATACGTATTATTCAATCAAGAGTTATACTTCAAATTAGATATTTTGTTTTTGATCGCATAATATATATTCACGCTCACAGATTGTAGAGAATATTAATGAACAAAACTTGAGATCATTTTGAAGATGAGTTTAAGAATTAAATCTAACCTACTATAAAGTGATTTGTTTGAACTGTAGTTATTTTTCTAAAATGATGTGATTTGGTGGGACTCCGTGCATTAGGTGTCAGTTTGGCTAATGATGACCGATGAGCACTACTAGCTCAATTTGAGTTGAGGCCGACTTTGCTCGACCGTATTAGAGAGATTCAGGGATCTGATATGGAGAACCGAGATATTCTTGATAGTGTCCACAAAGGTGATGGTGGCGATTTTCGAGTCTGTGATGACGGACTAGTAGTATACCAAGAGCGGGTTTGTATTCCTGCCGACAGCAAGCTTCAGAGAGCTATTCTTGAGGAAGCTCATTCATCTACTTATGCTATGCATCTAGGGAGTACAAAGATGTATCGGACGATCCAAGGTAGTTATTGGTGGGCCGGTATGAAGAGTGAGATCACAGAGTTTGTTGCTCGCTGCTTGGTTTGTCAGCAGGTGAAGGCCGAGTATCAGCGACCCGCCAGATTCCCGAGTAGAAGTTGGAGCATATCATGATGGATTTTATGATGGGATTACCGTGGACTTCAACACGGCACGATGCTATATGGGTGATCATTAATAACTCACCAAGTCCATACATTTCATTCCAATTCGGGCTAATTATTCCTTAGAGGTGTTGGCATGCCTCTATATTGATATGATTGTTAGGCTTCATAGGATACCTGTGTCGATAGTGTCAGACAGAGATCCCAGATTTACATCTAGATTTTGGCCCAGATTACAGGAAGCATTGGGTACTAGGCTGAGTTTCAATACAGCATACCACCCCAGACTGATGGTCAGTCAGAGCGGACCATCCAAATGCTAGAGGACATGCTGAGAGCGTGTGTTATGGATTTTTGGGGTAGTTGGGATCGGTATCTCCAGTTGGTAGAGTTTACGTATAATAACACTTATCAAGCAAGCATTGGGATGCCTCTGTATGAGCCATTGTATCGGAGAAAATGTCGTACTCCGTTATTCTGGGATGAGGTAGGAGAGAGGCAACTCAGTAGTGTTGAGGTTGTTGAGGAGATAAAAGAGAAAGTGAGGATCATCCGTGAGCGGATAAAGGCTGCCCAAGATCAACAAAAGATATGAGATGGAGACCACTTGAGTTCGAAGTGGGAGACATGATCTTTCTTCGGATATCTCCCTGAAAAGGGGTGATTCGATTCAAGCAGCGGGATAAGTTGAGCCCTATATATATTGGATCTTTCCGTATCCTTGAGAGGATCAGAAGTGTGGTGTACAGATTAGAGCTGCCAGATGAGCTTTCGCGTATCCATGATATTTTCCATGTTTTGGTACTTATGAAGTACCTACTAGATCCATCTCATATATTAGAGCCTCTGCCAGTTAAGTTGTGTAAGGATTTGAGCCTAACAGTTCAGCCAATGGCTATCCTTGATCAGCAGACTAGGAAGCTACGAAGCAAGGAAGTTCCTCTGGTCAGAGTTTTATGGAGAAGTGACCAGGTCGAGGAGGAGACTTGGGAGTCCGAGGAAGCCATGAGGAGACAGTACCCTCAACTTTTCACTATATAATTTTCTTTTGGTTTCAAGGACGAAACTTATTTTTACAGGGTTAGAAAATGTAACACCGACACCTCAGTGTATTTGTATTGTATTTCTCCTCACACATATATGTAATATTCCTTATTTAAATATCAAAAATTCACTCAAAAATTTTTTTTCCAAAAATGAAATTGTTAGTAAATTGATTCAATGGTGAGGATTGATGAAGATTAAATCAATGGTCAATGAATGAAGAAAAGTCTAAATTTACTTCTTTAAACTTGAGACTAATCAAAGGCAGATGAAATTGTTGACTTTGGAGAATTGATCCAAGGGTGGAGATTTATTGAAAGAGACTAGAGATTAATGTGAACCTTAAGATCCAAATGGTGGGAACCACACATTTAATGAAAATGTAAAATTGGTAGAGAGTAAAAAAATGGTATTAATAAAATGAGAAAGTGAGTGGGAGAGAGAGAGAGAGAGAGAGAGAGAAACGTGAGGGAGAGAGAGAGACTAGTCTTGCTTTAATTAATGAAATTCAGAGGGTTAGGATTGATTTTGAGACAATGGATGGTCAAAATTAAATATGAGTTAAGTAAATGAGTTGGAAACTCTAGACTTCTCTCCATTCTTCTCAAAAAAAAATCGTGTGTGCCTAAGAAAGAACCAAGAAAAACTTCCATCTTTCTTTCTCAAAAACGGTGACCTATCTCTTGGAGGAACACTTGATTTCTTCAAACAACCCTTCAATGTTTTTGTATAAATCAAATACTCTTCATCCCTAGACCAACATATTCAAAAATTAGAAGAAGATGAGAAGATTTGCTTGGTGAACCAAGGATGGAAACCGTGGGCTTCAAGTGTAGAGATCTATGGTTCCTTCAATTTTCCTTCAATAACTTTAAGTAAGAAAGCTTCCTCTCCATCCCTGGTACAACATATATTGAATTGGAGCCAAAAAGGAAATGTCTAACTAGATGACCCTTTGTTGACCCAAAGTTAGGAACAAAAAGGAAAGGAGGGATCTTTGAAGAGAATGCTTTGCTAGTCTTGAGACATCAAATCTAAGGTAAAAGAAAATTCTGCACTTTGTTTGAATTTGAGAACCTTATATTGGCCTAAAACTTAAATGAGGAATGAGGATACAAAAATCTGATTTTTGAAATTTTGGACATATGATCTTGCTGCACTGTTTAAATCATAACTTTATCTACACTGCAGCAAATTGAATTAGGTAAATTTTTACTAAAACTAGACTCCAAGAGCTTTAAAATGACATATGATTCACTGAATTCTGATGAGAATCGAAATTTTAATAATTTTCAAAGTGAGGCACCCCATGTTGCCCGGATATGCTCCAGCCAGAGGTATTCGCAAACGTCATATGTATAGTTGTGATCGGATGAACCAAAATTTGAGGAAGATTTGTGTTACTCCACAGTCTAGCCCCAAGTGAGGTACTATACTCGATTTGTTGATTATACGTATAGACACGAGCTAGCCGGTTGAACCAAATGTGAGGAGGGCATGTGTTACGTCACTGTCTAGCACTTTGTGAGGCATATGGCCAACGTTGAGGTAGAGAGCTAATTTTATATACTTGCATATGAAAAAAAAAAAAAAAAAAAAAAACCTCAATGCGCCCTTCATTGGTCGAGATAGACCACTGCAAGGAATGTTTTATTGGCAAACTTTATATGATTTTGAAATTATAAATAGATGCATACTTTGACACTATGATGTAAAATATGTGATCACTTGATCTCTAGAAATGACATGCTTGGTTTTGATATCTTTATGGTTTTGAAATGTACTTTGACACTCCATGCTCATAATTATGATTGAGATCATATTATTGATCCTCTCACTCACTGAGTATTTTTTCATAATACTCACACCTCACTTTTCCTTAATTTCAGTTATAGATTTGTCAGAGAGACGTGTCGAGAGAATTCGATACACTTGATTTATATTTGGAGACCTTGGACTTGGGTATGGTATCAACCATTCTTCCGCAATGATGTCTTTGATCATGTTGGATGATATATATATATACATTTGAGATCTATAGAATGACCATTGTATACATTTATTGGAATGATTGTAATTATGTTGTGTAATTAATTGAAACTCTCAGAGGTGTTGCATATTTATGCATTGAGGCAAATGTCTCGCATTTTACATTCTTTACTTGGGATAAGGAAAACAGGTTTTATACAGCCATTGGTGTTAGCCTTTGTTATCTCGGTATGCATGTCGAGTGGTGGCAGCATACGGGGTGACGAGCGGTTGTTTACAGCCTCAGATCGAGGATCGGGGCATGACAGTTTCAACATGAAAGACATGAGTAGAGCTGAGTCCATCCTCAAAGTTAAGATCCAAAGGTATCGCTCTAAATGGATATCGGCTCTTTTATAAGAAATCTATATTAGAAAGATTTTCGAGCGCTTTGGGATGGATGATCTATAGATAATAATATCGTCAAGTGTGATGGTCTGAGTTTTGAGATATGCCCCAAAACTCATGAAAAAAATAAGGGAAATGAGTAAAATCTTTTATTCTAGTACAGTAAAAAGTTTAATGTACATGATATTGTGTACACGATCAGACATTTGTTATCCAATCGGTCTATTAAATAAATACCAATCAAATCGTGGAAGGGGTCTGTTGACACTAAATGTGATAATATAGAGGGGATGAATAGATTATCTAACTAATTTTGTTAATTTTTAGGATTTAAATCAATTTACAAAAATAAAAAGAAGAAATTTAAAGAAAAATTGACATATACAATTTATAGTGGTTCCACCTTCCTTGTGTACATCTACTCATCGGTTTTATCTAGATTTTAAATCCACTATTCTATCCATAGATTTACAAGCTAGCTTCCCATGATACTAGTGAACCATATAAGTATTTTCCCAAATACTTTAACTTGCTTTTCACAGAATCAAGCAAAAACCTAATCTGATACCTCTCGTTATCACTTACACTCAAGATACAGAATAACAAAATTCTGATCTTTTACAACAAGTAAAGAAAGAAATAAAGGCAAAGTAAAGCTTTTAATCTTCAAATTTGCGAGCAGAACAATATAGCAAAATGAAGAATAGAACTTGTCAAGAATGCTCTCAATGTTGCTCAATCCAATCTCATATCTATTCTTCTTCATCTTTGATTTTTTTTTATTGTCGAAGCAAAGGTTTTAGCCGTTGAAGTCCATTAAATGCATTGTAGAGGTTGGTGATATAGCACAATTAATTCGAACCAACTTTTCTGAATAAATGAACGTTAGACACAGCAGGTCGATCTCCTGAGACTTTAAGCAGACTTGTCTTTATATTTTAATTTCTTAGGCTGGCTTGATGATTGGTCAAGTCTACTTCTCAAAATTTCATATGCGAGAGACAATGGGACTTATCTAAACCATAAGTAGACTTATCAAGATATAAGGCTTCTTATAGGAACATTAAGTCGCCTTTAGCCTTGATTTTTAATTTACAAGGCAACTTGCACTTTTGAGTAAAATGACTCACATGATTAAAATCCTTAATTAGGTCGCCTTGGATAAATTTGAATCTTCTTGCCTTAATTTCAGACTCTTACTTCTGTAACTACACTTTGTCAGGTTGTCTTATTGATTTCATTGAGCCGACTTGTGCTTTTCAATTTCTATGGTCAGGTCGTCTTATGCCTATGGTTGAGTCGTCCTGGGTATGTACAGACACAGACCTTTAAGGCATGTTTTCCTTAGGTTGTCTTGTGCTCAAGATTGGGTCGCCTTACATGTGTGTGACTTAAACTTCTGAGACTCATACTTGTCAGGTCGTCTTGTCTCAAAGGTCAGGTCGTCTTAGGTATTGTGTAGACTTAGAATTCTGAGACCTATATTTGTCAGGTTGTCTTCTGTCAAAAGTCAGGTCGCCTTAGGTATTGTACAGATTTAGACTTCTGAAGTTTGTCTTTCTCAGATCATCTTGTACTTAAGGTTAGATCACACTGAGTGTATGCAAACATTAATTTCTGAGACATGATTTTCTTAGGTTATCTTGTGTCTATTCTTGGATCGCCTTAGATATTTGCACTTAGCTGATTTTCTCTCATTCATGCCCATAGGTCGACTTGTACTATATGGATATGGCGACATGATTATACAAAATTCAATTTTAACAATTTTTTTATATCTTTCTAATTTTATTAATTACCCAAAATCAACTTTTATCCCTCCTAATCATCATCAAAACTTATTTTACTCAATAGGGTCACTGAAGAGTAGTGAAAATAATTTTTAGATATCTCAATGGTGGTACCATTTTTTGGAGCAATAAGAAGTAAATCTGTATAACTCTATATACAGTGGAGACTGAGTTCATGACTTGTTAGTTGCAGTTCAGGAGAGTGTTTGGTTCAAAGACTATTGAATGATTTAGGGATTGCGATAGATAGGAAGAGACCAGTTACACATGAATAACTTTATATATATGATTTCTGTGTATTGTGCAGTTACACATGAATAATTATATTTTTTATTTAATACATTTGTTTCTTATCATATATTTTGTGATGTGATAAAAAGATATATCAAGCAAACGAGATCGACTCTCTCATACAAGTGACTACCTACATTTCTGAGTGAGTGGGGATGAGACGACTTCTAGTTATAAAAGATTTTGAGAGTTACCCTACTAGTATATCAATTATCTGAATATGTATTCAAAATGAAGTCATATGTGTTATAATCAACATGGACATACTCACATCGATGTTGCTTATAATTAGTCAGTTTTGAAATCTCAGATATCATCTATGGCTAGTGATATCATTTCTGAGATACTCTCTTTGAAATTTTAAGGTAAAGTTTTATATATAAACTGAGTTTCATTTCTGTATAGCATTAGAAAAATCTTATATATGTCCTTTTGAAAGATGTGGGAGTAAAACTGTGACACTTTTCATACCGCGTATGATAAAACGACTAGGGATAATAGGAGCTATACTACATGAGACGATAATCTGGTCCTTATCCTCATGCCCCACTGTATGAGATCTGGGATCTATTTTGTGGGATCTCTTATACCCTTATTACTTTCATCCGTTTCTTTAAATCTTGGTTCAATGATGCTACTTTAGTTTATTTAACTATCGCCTAGAAGATAATGAGTTCTAAGGGGCAAGTCTAGAAAAATATCTGAATTGAGACTAATAGATTCGAGTTTGGGAAAAGAAAAACCAATCGACATTATAATATTATATAGTATTCACTGACCGATTTGTTATATTTATCCATGTTGGGATTTAAATGTAATAATGAATAAACAATTGAGCAATATTTGGGGATCATTTTTTATAAGAAAAGTGGTTCGATGAATGTAACTATATTGAGTTTAGGGTACAACGAATTCTTTTTTATATTAACTGTGGCTTCTCGATCATTCTAACAGATGTATCGAGAAATCTTTGGTTGTAAGTATATTCGCTACTTACACGACATCTAATCCTGTATGAAAGTCCAATAAGGTGATATGGAAGATCACATGAGTTATAATCTTATGATGAATGTAAAATACCCTTGTAAGCAAGTGAGAGATGTTGGAAAATATACCCAGATAGGGGCATTTTACCACAAAAGTAAAAATAATTAAATTTGAATTTAAATTAAGAGATAATGTGTGGTTAATTCATTATTTCGACTCCTCTTAACACATCTCTCTTATCCCTACGTGAGTTTAATGATCTTCTTTGATTAGAGTTGAGGCATCATTATCACAAAGAACACATGATTGAGAGAATTGAGTTTGAGAGAAACATATACTCTTTAGAGTGAGATCAATTGAGAGTTTAGAAAAAATTCCAAATAGAGAATTTTTGTATCATTTAATTACCAAATTTAGAGTTGTGACGTTGTGACATTGTGGTGATAACTTATTTAACGTGGTTATCATCCCAATTGCGAGATCGTTTAAGAAAGGTTTCATAATTTCCAGATTTTCAGTATCTATTCACTGAGATATACCCAAAAACTCAATATTTTAATTTTTTTGAAAAATTATTATTCTTCCGCTAGTGTTAATTAAATCTAACCAAACATGTATAAGTTCCTAGAATCAAGCTATCCATAAGATCATTGCCTTAAACTCAATATCCCCTATTTTTAACCCTATTAAATGGGACTCCCAACTTTTGAAATCAAAGGCAGCAAAATGAAATGATTGAAAAATGACTTTAAAATTTTCACTTTGATTACCAAGGCAAACAGAAGTGCATGACTAATGGTTTCTTTAGCCAACAAGCATGTTAAACATACCTTTGATTGTGCAGTCTGCCTTTGGAAGAGATTATCCATGGCGCGGAGGGCATTTGAGCATGCTGTGGGGATTCTTCATTCCCTTCGTTCACTTGATCTGATACTAATGCAAAGTGATATGCACTTTTAACCATAAATACTCCATCCGAAAAATCTTTCCAAATTATGTCATCTTCAAGGTCTTTGAATGTTGGAGGTATACTTAGGATGGAAAAGACTATATCTTACAAGCTTTGCGTCCAAAGCAAATGAAAAGTCATTTATAATATACTTTGGCATCTCGTGGAAGATTTTTTATTGGGCTCTGAATTTTATACTTGAGAGGTCTAGGCACCCATTTGTTTAACCAAATCACTAAAAGAAAACAGGGTATTAACAATGGATAATTACCGATGAAAAAAAATTCGTCGTAAATACCGACGAATTAACATCGGACGGATTACCGAGAGATTAGCGATAGATTAGCGACGAAAATTAGTTATGGAAATATTTCTGTCGCTAATCCATTGCTATAGTAATCTAGAATATAAAAAATATATAAATTTATCAGCGACAAATTAGCAACGGAATATTTAGCGACAGAACTAATCCGTCGGTATAGTGGTGAAGGAAAAAAAGAAAAACCAAAATATGTATAATTATTAGCAACGGATTAGCGACATAATTTTTAACAACAGAAAATATCCATCGCTAATTAGTGTAGTAGTGAAGGGAAAAAAAAATATATGTACAGTTATCAGCAACGGATTAGCGACGGAATTTTTAGCAACAAAAATGTCTATCGCTAATCCGTCAGCGTAGTGGTGAAGGAAAAAAAAAACAAAATATGTATAGCTATCAACGACAGATTAGCGATGAAATTTTTAATTACGGAAAATATCCGTCGATATAGTGGTAAAGGGAAAAAAACAAAAAACAAAATATATATAGCTATCAGCGACCAATTAGCGACGGATTTTTCGCAACGAAAAAATTCCATCACTAATCCGTTACTGATAGTTATACAATCACCGATAGAAATTTTAGCGACAGATTATAGACAAATTTTTTTTCTATTTTCTATTTTCTTATTTTTGTTTATTTTAATTTTTTTCTTCTCTTTATTATTTTATATTTCTTTTTCTTTTATTTATTTAATTTTTGTCTTTTATTCTATTTTTATTATTCAATTTAATGGGTAAATCAAAAAAAATAATTTGCTATTCTATCTTAATTAATGAAAGAAATATTTTATTTCTTTATTTATCGTAAATTTAATCAATGTCGAATTTAAACAATTAGAAAATTCAATGAAAATATTTAATAAAAAAATGATCCTAAGATAAAGGAAATGTGAGAGTAAGAAAAAAAAAATTAAAAAGTGAGAGTTAGATAATAAATTAAAAAAATATATATATTACAAAAAGAATTGTGGTATAGTGGTTGGACAATTCATAATCCACCATGCAAGCATAGGTTTGATTCCGTTTGGAGACATTTTTCGCAAAAAAAAATGCAAGGTGTGCATGGGGATTGGTGTGCAAGCGCGGGCGGACAAGCAAGTGCCCGTGTGGGGGCTGGTGTGCAAGGGCGAGAGGGCGGGCGGGCGGGCAGGTGCCCGCATGGGGGTTGGTGTGCAAGCGTGAGAAGGGGAGCACGCTTCCTCAAGTGCCAAGAATCAGCAACTGGTTAGCGGAATTTTTAACGATAAAAAAATTTCGTCACTAATCTATCATTGATACTTTTACATATTGTTTTCTATTAGCGATAGATATTTTAGCGACAAAAATTTTCTATCGCTGATAGTTTAACAACGAATATATTTTGTTGGTAATATTTAGCAGGGTGATTTTTAGTAACAAAAATTTCCATCGCTAATACTTTTTAGCGACGGAAACTTTATTATCAGTGACGGAAATATCCGTCATTGATATCTTGTTTTCTAGTAATAAATCCTATTTGCTTGCCCTTACCAACTCTCTTAAACACCCCTTTTTTGATAGCTCTTTACTTGTGGATATACTTTTCCTATAGAAAGATGAGTTCTCCCAATTTTCGCATCGATGAAAGAGGTATGGGAAAAGCATCTCTCTCTCAAATCCCAAAAGAATTAAATGTAGTTATCTTTCAATAATCTCGATCCTTGTTTTGCCAACATTACTAAATTGAAGTATCTTAAGTCTCTAAACCCCATAACGCCTTCCCACTTGGATTTACGCATTTTATCTCACCTTATGTGCCCGAATGCTCCCCCTCTCTCCATAAAACCCTCTTTCTCTTTGTCGAGAGGTAAAGAGAAAGAAGAAAATTAATCATTTCTTCTCTTATTTCCTGTGAATGGTCCTATCTAGTATCAAAAAGTTGCTCGTGCCAATGCACCATCTTTTCCTTGATTTGTTGTCCCAACCACAACTTGGCCAATATAGAATTGATCTCTGAGTAAAGGCAAACTGGGAACAAAATTACTCCCATGGCGTAGGCTTAGGCCGGCATGGCTTGAGTTATGGATTTTATCATAATTTTTTTCTCGACTTGAGAGAGGTTCTTCTCTTTCCACCCATTAGTTTTCCTTTGTTTTTTGACTAACCAATCAAGGTTGGAAGACCTAGACACTTACGGTGAGTTTCCAATCTCAACATCCCCTAATGTTTTCTCGGGAGGTGTTGGTGGCATTCAGACCAAAGAAGACAAGCAATTTGTCTATGTTAATCTGATGACCAGATGCTCTCCCATAACATTTGAGTATTTCCACAATTGACAGGGCATTGTTTATATTTGTTTCTAGAAACAGGCGGCTTTCATTTACAAATAATAGATGAGAAATAGTAAGAATTCTTCAAATTCTGGCTATCGAACTTATCTTCTTTTCTATTTATAGATTACAAAGAATTTTTGAAAGGCCCCCATTGCACAAAACTAGAAGAGATAGGAGTTGAGTGGATCCCTTGCATAAATCATCTTTCTAGTTTGAAGAACTTAAGTGCTTTCCATTAACTAGGACCAAAAAGGTTGTTGAAGCGACACATTTCATAATAAAACAAATCCATCTTTTTGAGAAGCCCATGTGTTTCATTGCTCTTTGTAAGGACACACACTTCATTCTGTCATATGCTTTGCTCATGTCTAGTTGATTGTTATCTTTCATTTGCTCCCCCTTTTTCCATCTTTTAATAAAATGCATGGTCTCAAAAGCATGAAGATTGTTATTCGATATTAACTTTCTACGGACAAGACCATTTTGATTTGGAGCTATTATAGAGAGAGCAAAATTAATTTCAATCGATTTGCCAATACTCTTGCGATTATCTCATGTAAGACATTGGGACTGGTCGCCTAAAATTAGTCATTTTGTTTGGTGACTTGGATTTTGGGATGAGAACAATATATGTGAAGTTTATTTCGGTTAACAAATTACCTCCCTAACGAGAGGAGGAGGAGAGCAACAACATATGTGAAGTTTATTCTTGTGAAGACTACAATTTGATTGTATTGATTTAAATTCATATATCGAGTAATAATAAATATCAATAGAGTTTTAAGAGAGAGAAGAAATTTAAGATATATTTATTTTAACTACAAATAATTATTATGTAAATCTCTCTTAATCTAATATTTATAATAAATTTTTTAAGTCTAATTAGTTTTGCTAAATAATTAAAATTATACTTCAAAATAAATATTATATTATTTACAAAAGTTAACAAATAATAATTTATTGTTTTGTCCTTGGCCCATAGATAATTATAAGTTGCCACTCTATATAACACTAATAATTGAGATAAGATGAATTAAATATACTATCATCTTTTCAATCATTTAATATCATTATCTCTCATTCAAAAACAGGATATTGAAAAATATCGAACTTATAACCCGTTGATCAATGGAATTTTACGAGTTTTAAGAACATTTGAGACAATATATAATCGTAGCACTGAATTTAGTTTTTAAATAATTAATTAGGACGGTTAAAGAAAATGATTTTTAACAAAGTCGACAAAGATATTGCATATACATGTCTCAAAATTAATAGTACATGAACTATATGCAACTATAAGGTACTAATTTTTATTACATAGTTCATTTAAGAAAATTACTTTATATGTCTTGTTCAATACTAACTAACTACACTAATTTCTATTAAGTTCATATCCAAAATAAATTATCTATGACTAGCAGAAAAACTCTTAAACTATAATTTTTATATGATAAAATGTCTAGATTTACTAATGAGTTATGAAAATTTTACGTTTGGTCTCTATAACCATTTGTATGTACCATTAATCCAATCAGATATACAAATCATTTATACTGAGCCACATAACTTTATTCATGTACACAAATAATATAACATATACATGTACATAACTAATGTAATGAATTTATCTACAACAACAGCAACAACCACCACCTCAGTTTTAATTTCAAATTTTGGGATTGACAATTTAAAAAACAAATATAAGAAAGATGAAAAAAAAACATAAAATTAAAATTTAAAAACAAAAATAAAGAAAAAAACACTAAAACGAATAGAAATAATAATAATAAAAGAAAAAAATAAACTATTTATAAAAATTTGAAATAATAAGAGAGATAATTTAACTGTTTCACATTCTCTTACGTCATTATTTATATTTAAAGTCATTTTTCAACTAAATTATTGACACTTATATTTTTACAAATAATTTGTATCAAAATTTTCAATCGTGTATCTCGATATTTCACTAAATATTTTATATTTAAGATTTCGTTTCTCTTAATTAATACGTTTTTATATTTTTGTTACACACGTTCAAATCATTTTGGATGATACTTTCGCATATTATTCACAATTGAATTCATTTCTAACTTAATACATATATTTTCATTTTTAATCCTATCTTTTCTAATTTTACCACACATCAATATGAATATTCTCATTTTAGTTATAGTCATTTTATACTTGTGTTACTATTTAATGACTCAAAACTTGATATCATATAATAATACAGGTTTTATTGCGATTCTATAAAACTCTCCTTTAATTAAATAATATCATGTGATCATAAAAAATTTACATTTCTATCTATATTGCCATCATTTTGAATAATGAATTCAAAATATTTAAAACGTTCACTTTTTGATACGTTCTGTCCTTTTAAATTAATCATTTGTTCATCATTCTAGTGACTACCACTAAACATACATATTTTTAGTTTTTGATCAGTTCAATCTAAATGTTCTGAATTTTAATACGTCTCTCTATAAGTCTAATTTAATATTAATACCCTCTCTAATTACATTGAGCAGTATTATATCATCTGTAAAAAGTTTATACTATGATATTTTATTTTGAATACTTTTATGATTTTATTCATCACTATTGCCAAAAAAAGAGAATTTAATATCAAATTTTGATAAAATTCAATTTTAATTTGACAACTATCACTTAAACTATCATGTAGATCTCTTGTATATATTTTTTATGAAATTAATGTATTTCAAGAATTTTTTTTTTTGTCAACGTCCGTCACAATATATTTCTAGAAATATCATCGTATATTTTTTCTAAATTAATGAACACCATATACAAATATCTCTTTTTTCTAAATATTAATATTTTCATCAAATGTTTTAGTAAGTGAATAATTTCAGTAGTGAATCATTTAGTATAAATCCAATTGATTTCAAAACACATTTATTTTTAATTTCAATTTATATTTTATCACTCTCTTCCATAATTTTATAGTATGATTCATAAGTTTAATTTTTTATAATTAAAATAATTTTATATATTTCTTCTATTCTTATGTAGTGATATAAATCGTATCATTGAATTCAATTTTTGAATAATTAATTAGGACGGTTAAGAGAATGATTTTTAACAAAGTCGACACAGATATTGCAGATACATATCTCAAAATTAATAGTATATGAATTATATGCAGCTATAAGGTACTAATTTTTATTACATAGTTCATTTAAGAAAATTACTTTATATGTCATATTCAATACTAACTACACTAATTCCTATTAAGTTCGTATCCAAAATAAATTATCCATGACTAGCAGAAAAACTCTTAAACTATAATTTTTAAATGATAAAATGTCTAGATTTACTAATGAGTTGTGAAAATTTTACGTTTGGTCTCTATAACGTTTTGTTAGTACCATTAATCCGAACAGATATACAAATCATTTATACTGAGCCATTTAACTTTATACATGTACATAAATAATATAACATATATATGTACATAAGTAATGTAATGAATTTATCTACAACAAGAACAACCACCACCATCACAGTTTTAATTCTAAATTTTGGACTTGTCAATTTGAAAGACAAATATAAGAGAGATGAAAAAAAAACATAAAATTAAAATTTAAAAACAAAAATAAAGAAGAAAATACTAAAACAAATAAAATAATAATAATAAAATAAATAAAAATAAACTATTCATAAAATTTTAAAATAATAAAAGAGATGATTTAATTGTTTTGCATTCTCTTATGTCATTTATTTCTATTTAAAGTTATTTTTTCAACTAAATACTTGACATTTATATTTTTACAGATAATTTGTATTCGGATTTTTAACCGTGTATCTTGATATATCACTAAATCTCTTATATTTAAAATCTTGCTTTTTTTAATTAATACATTTTTGGGTTTTTGTTACATATATCCAAATCATTTTAGGTGATTTTCTCGCATATTATTTATAATTGAATTCGCTCTTAAATTTGTACATATCTTTTCATTTCTGATTCTATTTTTTTTTAATTTTACTATACATCCATTTAAATATTGTCATTTTAATTATAGTCATTTTACACTCGTATTGTTGTTTAATGGTCCAAAACTTGATGCTATATAATAATATAGGTTTTATTGCGATTTTGTAAAACTTTCCTTTAACTATAATGGTATTGTGTGATAAAAAAAAATCAAATGTATTTCTTTATTTGATTCAATTCGCTTGAATTTTATGATTCGTATTTCTATCTATGTTATCGTCATTTTGAATGATAGATTTAAAATATTTAAAACGTTCACTTTTTTATATATTTTGTCTTTTTAAGTTAATCATTTATTCATCATTTTAGTAACTATCACTAAATGTACATATATTTAGTTTTTGATCGAATCAATCTAAATATTTTGAATTTCAGTTGTCTCTCTATAAATCCAATTTAAGACTAATACTCTCTCTAATTACATTGACTAACACTATATTATCTCTAAAAAGTATACATTATGATATTTTATTTTGAATATTTTTTTATAATTTCATCCATTACTATTGTCAAAAGAAGAGGATTTAATATCGAATTTTGGTGAAATCTAATTTCAATTTGAAAACTATCACTTAAACCATCATACAAGTCGCTCGTATATATTTTTGATGAAATGAATGTATTTTAAGAAAATCTAATTTTTGTCAATTCCCATCACAATATGTCTATAAAAATATAACTCTAAAAATACTATCATATGTTTTTTTCTAAATCAATGAATACCATATATAAATATTTTTTTTGTACTCGAAATGTTTTTGTCAAATATTTTAACAAGTAAATGATTTTAGTAGTGAATCATTATAGTATAAATATTATGAAATACATTTATTTCTAATTTCAATTTATATTCTATCACATTTTTTTATAATTTCATAATATGACTTATAAGTTTATTTTTTATAATTAAAATAATTTTATATATTTCCTCTTTTCTTATATAATGATATAAATATACTCTTTCTCTATGTTAGTGTTAGAGTATTTTCTTGATTTATCAAAATTTATTAAAAAATTCCGTGAAATTGTTCCATCACTTATCAGACCTCGCTGCTCAAAATTTTCTCCCAGAGCCTATGAAACACGTTTAAAAGGAGAGGGATGAGACTCACAAAGCGAATGTGAGACAGAACCGTACACGGAAGCCCATGAGACATTTCGTTCATAGTAGTGAGGACCGGAATTTTTCTTCGAATTCCATTTCTACCCCTTTCCCCGGCGCTACTGATTTGATCCCGTCTCGTTTCCGCGGAAGAAAGAGAGAAGAGAGAGAGAAGTAGAATAAAAAGGGAAAGGGAGAGAGTAGGAAGGATCTGCTGAGAAACCCTAATCATCAGAAAGAGAAAAGCGGGAGTCAACAATGGGAAGGCAAGCCACAAAACTGATAGGCACTGTCGCCTCCAGATTATTGGCTCGGCGTAACTACGCCGCCACTCCTGCGCCGCCGCCCGCTGTGTTCGTGGACAAGAACACTAGGGTGATTTGTCAAGGAATCACTGGCAAGAACGGTACTTTTCACACCGAGCAAGCCATTGAATATGGCACCAAAATGGTATCATTTCATCTTTATTTTCGTATTTGTGAATTCGTACGTGTTTGCATTTTGTATATTCATGGTGTTCAATGGATTTAGATCTAATCTTTCCCATCGCGGGTTTAATTCAGGGTTATCCTATAGTCCTGAAATATGGTTTTTTTTTTGTTTTAATTGCAAGGTAGAAATGAAAATTGATTTAATTTGAAAGGTCTTGTTTTGATTCTTCATGTACTTGTATTTTTAAAAGCAATGAAAGCAAAATTTGATGTGGAATATGGGATTCGCTTTATAAAGGACTTACTACTTGTTCCTGCAAATTAGGTTTTCATGACCATTACAAGTGGTGTAGGCCATTTTTTGTCCACCAATTCAGTGTTCTAGTAAA
The DNA here is from genome assembly GCA_033439265.1 of Dillenia suffruticosa. NCBI lineage: Eukaryota > Viridiplantae > Streptophyta > Magnoliopsida > Dilleniales > Dilleniaceae > Dillenia > Dillenia suffruticosa. The sequence continues at coordinate 18,614,230 of JAVTVX010000009.1, read as the reverse complement.
AATTTTATCTATTTAAATGATTAAGCAAAGGTAAATTAGAACCAAAGACTATATACGCATATTTTGTATTATAAAATATGGGGATATTTTAGCTCTTTTGAAATTTTAGGTTCAATACATGGATGTTCTGAAATTTGGTATTTGTTTTATTGAACTACCATGGGCCATAATGAGTTTTCTTCTTATAATCGACTGGTAATAGGCCTTTGTATGTGTTCTTGAACAGTGTTTGATTGGTTTGCTTTTCAAATTTTTCTTACTTTATGCTCTCAGTGTGCTTGTTAAAGGATAGCCATAAAGGTACTGGGGCTCCTTTCTTGACCTCAAGTCAGGAGTTTGAGCCATCATGCCCCCTCACCAAGGGCAGCTGCCCTCCTCTGAACAAACCAAAAAAAAAAAAAGGAAGCAATACCGCAGAGATTCTTATAAACAATATCTTATGTAACCTTTAGTTTCAGGCACACAAAAGATCTGATACTTCTATTTCAGCTGGCATAAATGATTTTAATGTAATTTTGCATGGGATTCTTGTGCTTTTTAAAATTTTGTAAAACATATATTTTGATAATTTTCTTTTTCATAGTTCCCATCTTTTTTTTTTTAACATGCTAAGTCTGTGTTTATAATTTTTTACCAGATGACTTTGTTTTGATTTTGTTTTATTTTCTGACATAGGTGGGTGGTGTGACACCAAAGAAAGGTGGAACTGAACACTTGGGGCTTCCTGTCTTTAACACAGTTACCGAGGCAAAGGCTGAAACAAAGGCTAATGCATCAGTCATATATGTTCCTCCACCTTTTGCTGCAGCAGCAATCATGGAGGCCATGGAAGCAGAGTTGGACCTTGTTGTTTGCATTACAGAGGGAATTCCACAGCATGATATGGTAAACTACTTTTACCCTTGACCATTGCTGCAACTAGATTATGTAAATTTTGTTAGATAATATACCAAAAAAAAAATAGTTGTTAATCACTTGACTTGCCTTTTTTTTTTTGTTTAGTGTTTTAGCTCCACCTGTTGTTCATATTTACATGTATGAATACAAGAATGTGGCAGGTGCACATGATCTTGGTTGGAGTTATCTTCACTGCCCATTTGTGAAGCATCAAATGTTGATATGAAATTCGAGGGGGTTATGAATTTTCAGATAATGATTTGTGCATCCAAATATTGAACATGTTGAGCACTATGGACTCTATAATTTTCACAACTTTTCTTTTTTTGCAAAACCATTGTATGGAAGTTAATCTTTTCATATTGCAGGTACGAGTGAAGGCTGCTCTTAACCGGCAGTCTAAAACTCGGTTGATTGGACCAAACTGCCCTGGTATAATAAAGCCAGGAGAATGTAAAATCGGGATTATGCCTGGTTATATTCACAAACCTGGACGTGTGGGCATTGTTTCTCGTTCTGGTACCTTGACATATGAAGCGGTAAGTTCTCTGTAGAATTGTAGAAAATTACAGTGATGAATTTAAAACCCTATAGAGTGACGCAGCACAAAGTTTAGAATATTTATGTTGTGTAATCTTAGGAGATTTTGTGGATATTGTAATGCCTTTCTATTTGACTTTAATAGAAATTTGAAGAATATTTGGTTTCCTTAAATTTCTTAGGGCCATTTGATCTACTTTCCTTATTGACTATTATTGAAGACTAGTTATCAATCTAGGTCTAGGGTTATAGCATTAATGATTGATTATTGAGTAACTATTTTTTTAATCCATTGTTATTATTATTATTATTTTTATTACTTTGTCAGTTTTTCCCTCTATTTCTCAATGTTCTCCCTTGTCAATTTTGAAATATATTTCTTTCCATATTATTATAGTTATTATTATCTCTGCTTATGCTCTCTCTCTCTCTCTCTCTCTCTAATTTTTGTTTGTGCACTACCCAATTCTCTTTTATGCTCAAACAACCCCCCTCCCTTTTTGGGGGGTGGGCAGGGTGGTTGGGTGTTGGAATGGAGGGGAAGGGACAAGACTAATGATTCACCCCTAATTCTTAAGTTAAATTGAACAAGAGGGCCAAATTTAATTGGTTAAAGTTTTTTCCTTTTCTCTCTCATTTTCTTTCAAACTAACTGCCTTGTCTCCAACAATTATTTGACATTCACACATTGTGCCTCCCTCCTCTTTGTTCTCCTCCCATCATTTTCTCCTCATCTCCCCTCCCTAAAAAACCAGAAAAAACATAAGTCACTGAGTTCTCCTCATTCATTTAGGGTATTTCGCAACCCCAACAATCTTCCTGTTTTACTCACATAATCTATATCATTTTATTGAACATGTCCTTGTGAAAGTCCCTATATTTTTCACATTTTTAAATCTGTCCAACAGCACAACTTCTCCACCACCACTTCTCTTAACATGGCCTCCTCCATGTAAGGGCATCCTTAAGCTCCTAATTATCTATTATTTAGATCTTTGATCTTCATCTTGCTTCCTATTAATGTAACCCTTTCCATACACAAGTAATTTCTTTTTTTTTTTTCAAAACCCATTCTTGAGTTGCTCAACTGTTCTACTGTTCTAATTATCAAATCAAGTCTCTTTGGATTTTTTAGTGGCTCTATTTTTGCTCAAAGTGCACGTTCTCTTTTCATGGTTTTATAGTGTTTTCACCTTTGTTGTGTGCTTCAACATGTTATTTACTACTCTCCCTCTCTCCCTCCCTTCCATCAACCACGACCCAAATTAAGTTTGAAAAATTGAACAAATGGACTGTCTTTGTATCCCATCAAAACCTGCTTCGTCATCTTTTCTATCTTCATTACTCATTTTAGAGGTAAGGTTCTTCATCATTGCTAGATTTTGAGTTTTCTCCCCTGGCCTCCCTCATCCTACCTTTCTTGTGTTATTAGATCTTTAAACCATAATTTTGAATTTTATAGTTGAAATATTCTCAAATGCTAGAACATGGCTATTTTACATTACAAAATCTAAACAAACATTTGATAAATTTTATTAGTAAAATAGTGAGAGTTCTAATCTTTTGAAGTAAATGTTGAAGATATTTTTTGCAGTAATTTTAATTATATACATTGATTTTATTGGCAGATTCTTAAATTTTATTTTTAAAATATATTTTGTACCAAAACCTACACTAATTGTATCCCTCCCACTGCAACGCACTAGGTTTCCACTAGTGATGCCTCTATATATAACTCAATACCTCTCAAAATTTCATTAATTATACCCATTTTTATCATTCATTCTAAAGAGTTCTTATATTGAAATCAGTTGGGAAATAGTTGGTGAAAGAATTTCAAACTTTGGCCTTGTGAATTATCATCTTTGCATGAATTTGATTCCTTAAGTACAACTTCTAGATTGGTCTTTATCATAACTTCTGACTCTAAGGAACTGGAAGTACCATTTAGGTTCCATGCAATGCTATCACCACCTTATTCACTTTATGGATTCATTTCCTATACAACCAGTAAATCTTAATTTTTATGGTGGCTACGTTTATAGTGACCGGTATAAATACACAAACTGAGTATTGGCCCTATCTTGGTCTAGACTAGATTCTACTGGTAATGGTTTATTTGGATGTGCTAAAGGCAATTTGGCAAGTAGCTATAAATAATGGGAGTTCTGATGTCCTTGAACATTTTTCACCCAGGTGTTCCAAACAACAGCTGTTGGCCTTGGACAGTCAACCTGTGTCGGTATTGGAGGTGATCCTTTTAATGGGACAAATTTTGTTGATTGCATGAAAAAATTCATCGCAGATCCTCAGACGGAAGGTAATTATTTCTTACATTGAATAATCTTTCCTCTCCTTCTGCTTTCTACCTATATTATATATGAATGCATGTAAACATGCACATTAATGTATGCATGTAAACATGCACATTAATGTATGCAAATTTTTTTTTTTTTTGCCAATGATATCCTTGGTAGTGTCATGACATATTTTAAAGGTTTTCTCAGGCAGTTCAATTTGCAAGCTTTTTCAATGTTTTGTGTCCTTAAAGTTGCAACTAGGGTAGGTTAGATTGGGGTAGATACCAAATCAAGCTCAATCTGAGGATTATAACCCCTTTATCTTAAAGCACTGCTACTCCAACCTCAAATATGAGGATATTATCCCAGACTTGAGGAGGGTGGGAAGGAGGGCACATAAATCCTGGAGAAAATTTGAAATAGCCAAAGGATTACGATTTAAAATGTTTTCTGTCTGATAGCTTAGTCCAATCATAAGTAAAGTTGGCTATTGACTGTTGAAAACCACCCAAAGCCCATACAACAACAATCTGGATCTTAATCCCAAAGTCATAAATTATCAAATTAAGTCTGAAATTAGATTGTATGTGTTGGTCCAGATTTGACTTATATGAGTTGCATCCCTAATTGGGGATAAGCACCAAACTATTCCAGGGAAGCATCGGGTTTGAATGAGACTTAACAAAATCTAGCTTTTCTTTTCCCCAGGTGGATCATCAAGGACATCGGGAATCATTTGAGGTCATATGTCTCGCAAGTCAAAATATACTGTCTAAATTGCATAAGCTTATTAGTATATTATACTTGATTATCTGCTGCAATAAAATTGGATATCAGTGTGACAAAAGGACATTTTTTCACAGATTGATTGTAGGATGTATAATTTAGTTCTAATCAGAATATGAAAATAAGAAGGAAATGAAAGGTCTCACATGGACCATTAGATGATTATTGAAGGATTAAAAATTTGTCAGAAATAACATTTGAAGTTCTGGAAAATGTTATGAATTACTCTTCTGAGATATAGAATTGGGTATCCATTGGACAGCACAAACAAGTCAAATCTTGGCAGTTGTTACTTAGGAGATACATGGTGGCAGAAGTTGGCCTCCAAAACTAACAAGTGAAGGACAGTTTTGAAGATCATCCACCTTTAAGCTCAGTGGATGGTAAAATCTAAATTTTGTCATCTTAGGATCTCATCTCAAGTTTACCACTTTCCAGCTTGTTGAAGATTTGACATTACTTATCAGTGATTAAAAAAACTAACAGTTAAAGAAGAAAATTGGATAAATTACATATCCTGATAAGTAATCATCCAACTAGCAAAAAATGAACTGGAGTATGCCTATATGCCTCATGATTTTCTTGTGATAGCTATGAACAATTAAAAGATGCTCATTTACTTTGAAGATGTGTTTTGGTGGCCTTGATGCATTCGGAGAGAGAGTAATACTAAGATCTTTAGAGACCAATTCATTGATTCTACTCTTTTGTAGGATAAGATTGTTTTTTATTCCTTTTTACAGGCTCATGCTTTAGGGGTCTATAAAAATTATAGTTTGGAAGAGTTAAGGAGGGATTCGAGAGCAATGATCCATTAGTTTTCTTTTGTTCTTTTCATCTGCATGTCCTCGGAGTTGTGTACATTCCTTTTGTTCTAGTATAATTTCTTTTGCTATCAAAAAGATAATAATAAAATTAAGAAACAAAGAGATAAAATGTCAAGTGGAACTTGGTAGTGATGAGGTTGCTGCATAAATAGAAGCTGCCTCTCTAATAGCTAGGTTAAGGCCTTGTAAATTTAATTTTCATCAATCCATATTTTGGAGGGGTTCTTATTTACTTGGTCACTTTGAAAAAGATATATATGAAAGAAAACTGTTCAACTATGTCTTGTAGTTAAAAGGATCAAATGTTAAACATACAGTTATGGTGTTCTCCACTTTTCAGGGATTGTTCTCATTGGAGAGATTGGTGGAACTGCAGAAGAGGATGCTGCTGCATTAATAAAGGTAAAATTTGTTTTATTACTATTTTTTTTCTTCCTGTGATTTGTCTCTGATATATGCTTTGTATGGTATCTAAGCATTAATAAAGTAGAAATAAATAATAAATCAAGCTCCAAAATGTCGTCTATTAGAATTGGTTGGGCTTCAGAAAACCCCATTAATAGAAAAAAATAAAATAAAAAGCATTATGATGGAATTAATTTATTAAACCATGTTAGGCTCTTACGGTCAACCATGATGATTTCCACTTTAAATCTTTCTTGCAAAATTTGTTTAGCCTCTGCATTATGAAATCTCAAGGTGCATTTTTGGGTTTGTACATTTTGGCTTTGTGGGGGCATTAATGAGATGTATGCACAAGTCATAATTCCAAACACATTAAGGATGAAGAGTCATGAAAGACATTTTGGATGTCTATTACACTTTGTGGCACATTTCCTTGCTTTCTCCCCTTTTCGGATCTCTAGCATATCTCTTGATTATTGTTGTGTCGCAGAAGATATGCAAAACCTAAATATTTCTGCTTTCAGTTCTATCTGGGGCCTGACTGGGGAAAGGTCAACTTTCCTTCAGTTGTCTCTGTAAAATTTTTCGTAAGAAACATAGGCTTTTGCAAGTAGAAGTCAAATTATATCTCCTAAAATAGATAGGCATAATTTTCTAGTTAATGGGTACTTGTATTTAGTAGATATAGTTTACTGACGCATGGAATGCAAGATTTTATATTGTTACTGCATTACAATTGAACAGGAAAGCGGAACTGACAAACCTATTGTTGCATTTATCGCTGGGTTAACTGCTCCTCCTGGTCGTCGTATGGGTCATGCTGGAGGTATACCATTTTTCTCGAGATCTTTTTGCTAGCCTTTTCCTGTAATATTTCCTCCATAAGATACTTCCCCTTTTGTTGTGCATTCTTTATCCTGGAACTTGTAATTACCCTTGTTTGCAAGTAGGATGCGGTCCTTTAACTATGACATGTGTTGGCATTTAGTGTAAAGTGTAAATTAATGTGCTTTATTTTTCGATTATTTTTTCCAAACCCCCAAAAAAAAACACTTAAAAGAGAAAAAACGAGGTTCCTTACATCGCCATTTGGATTCATTGGGACTTGAATTTGTAGAAGGAAATGATTCTATATTAACTTTAATGGTTTTTGAAGAGAATAAATATGGTAGATTGTAAAATGCACCATCGGTAAAATTGTCATATGCAGCCTCAATTCTTCAAAGCTAACCTTTCTGTTTGTAAATTAACTTCTTTATGCATGCACTATCAATTAAAGTTGAGATCACCCTGTCAATTAGTTGACTGAACAGGTGGAGGTGTGCCTAATAGATGAACTAAGTAGAAGTTCATCTTGTCATGCACAAAAAATGCTGCCAGCCCACCAAGCTTTTTTTTTTTTTTTTGGCTTTTGGCAATGAATTCTCGAATCTGGGACGAGAAAAAAAAAACTAGACCAAAGGTGGTTTCACCATTTAGGTAGCAGAGGGTTGGTTCCAAGCAAAGCTTATTTGACAATTATAAAAACTTCTGGAATGATTAAGTTGACCATGAGGAAGAATTAGTCAGAATGGTTTCCGAATGTTTTCCAGTTTTCTCGTACAAGCACCTTCTTCATCACTTGAAGTAGCTACTGGTTTATAACATGGTGAATGTTTTACGTCATTGGTACTTTTCTTGTCCATGCAGCTATTGTTTCTGGTGGGAAGGGCACAGCACAAGACAAAATCAAAACCCTCAGGGAAGCCGGGGTTACAGTGGTGGAATCTCCTGCAAAAATTGGTGCAGCAATGCTTGAATGCTTCAAGCAAAAGGGCCTGCTTACTTAGTTTGAGCACTTGAGTTATGCCTTTTAATTTGATGTATTTCTTGTCCCATACAAATCTGGCCGTGCCATTTTTTTGTTGACTTGGATTATGATATCCGGTATGGCACTCCGTTTTTCCCAATGACATGCTGTTCGATTTTCAAATAACATACTCTGATGTGGGCTTGAGAACAGGGGGAAGTGGTAGTGACACTGATTTTGAAGTGCAAATGGTTGAGTGTGCGGTTATTACATAATATTGATATTCTACAGTTTTATATTATGAGTGTGCCATGGCTAAGATTCTACATTTTTAATCATGGACTCACCGTGCCATCTGATGAGATCATCAAGATTGTAAGGAATTCACGAGATCCAACTCAAATCCCAATTGGGCCGGTGACAAAGGTCCGAGTTAAAAGATTCAAAGAACCATTGAATAACTTAATTCAATGGGCTTTACAACAAGAAATTTGAGTCTAAATAAATAAAGAACCAAAAGGGGTTTTAATTATACTCATACAAGTCCAGTTAGAAGAATAAAAGACTCAAAACTATCCAAAACTAAGAGAGGACGAAAATAAAGAAAAATAGCAGTAAGACTTGGTCAAAATAGTTTGATTGATTTAGTTTCCTAATTTTTATTTTTTGTAACTTATATTTTAATTTCTTATTCTTTATTATTTAGGGAGTTACTAAATTTTTAGTTGCCAATTAAGTTTTGACCTTTAGACCATAAATATGTCATTATATATTGTGTAAAAGATAACACTTTGGAGAAAATTAATAAAATTGTGAGAATTCTTCACATAAATTTTGTTCTTTTGAGAACTTTGAACTTATTCAAGATAGGAGTTTTGTTTAGTTTTTTGACTTATCAATTTAGGTTTCGAACCATCTAGATTGTGGCGTCATTCATTCTATCTTTATACCAAGATTCTTGATCTAGTGAGAAACGGGTCTAAGGTCAATACCTTAGGTTCTCCCTCATTTATGGCAAGAGTTGAGATCTTTAATTCCATCGGTTCAAATAATTCATTAGGACGATTTTTGGGCTAAATTAACATGTTCGTGGGTTCTAGGGTTTTTATACCCAACGGGTTCACATCAGTTGGTATCAGAACTAATCCAGGTTTTTTTTTTCTTCAAATTATTCTTATTTAATCTTTTTCCTTTTTTGTGTCTGAAAACTCTTCATTCGTTGGTTTATTTCTTATTTTTGGTGTACTTATTCTTTATTTTTGTGTTGTCATATTCCCAAAAAAAAGAAGGGCAAAAAAACCCAACAAAAAAAAGAGGCCGTGAAAAAAGAAAAAAAAACGAAAGGCCAAAAAAAAGGGAGAAAAAGAAAAGACCCACAAAAAAAAGAGAAGAGGTCGTGAAAAAAAAAGGAGCAGTTTTCAAATTTTACAAAATTGATAATTTTCCATTTTGTGATTTTGTTTAAATTTAGTAAATTTTAAAGTGTTATTACCAAATTTGAATTAGAATTTTCTAAATTTTTTTGGTTGGCTTTGAAATATTTCCTTATTTGTACACTTACCCAAATTCAAACCTTTCATATTTGTTCTCCTTTCATGAACTATTTCTTTATTTGTTCACCTTCCTTATTTATCTCATTCCATGGCTGTTTCTTTTTTAATTTAGAAATTTCTTTTTAAATTTACTACTTTTCTTATTCCTTATTTCTTATTTTTCTCTTTCCTTCTTACTTTTCTTGTTATACTTTCTTCTATATAAGTCATTGAATTTCACAAGACAATTATTTTTGAGTTGAGTTCTCGAGTTCAAAAAGAATTTGACTAAGTGAAGTAGAGTGGTAAAAGACAAGAGAGAATTCATTAAAAATAAAAGCTAAATACATATAGTGAAACACGAGTGGATTTGAGTGAATCATTATTTTTGAGTGAAATACGTGAGGGAGTGTGGTGAGTTTCTTTCCTATTTTATTCTAATATTGTCTTGCAGATTCCAATCATGACTCAAAATCAAAAAGATAACATAAGTAAGGAGGTTCAATCACAGGTTGGGTCGAATCTACAACTACGAGCATTTATGGGGGAGATGAGACGGATGATGAAGAGAGAGTTAGATCTTATACATGAAAGGTTGGATAAAATGGAAGAGGGGTCGCAAAGGGGGCAACCATCAATACTGTCAGCCCCCTCCAGGAGGAATAGGTTTCATCAAAGAGAAACTAAAGTTGTGGATGAGTTTGAAGGGGATGGGTCAGAAGAGGAGTTTGATAGGTTGTTAGTGGGTAGTCATAGGAGACTTGGTCGAAATAGAGAAGTTAATAATTGGGTAGACAACAACTTAGGTCGTATCAAGATGAAAATTCCGTCTTTTCAAGGTAAAAGTGATCCCGAAGCGTATGTTGAGTGGGAAAAGAAGATTGAGTTAGTTTTTTATTGTCACAGCTATTCTGAATTAAAGAAGATTAAACTTGCTGTTATTGAGTTTACTGATTATGCAATTGTATGGTGGGATCAGTTGTGCATCAATAGACGACGGAATGGGGATCGACCCATTGAAACTTGGGGTGAGATGAAGAGGGTGATGAGACGACGATTTGTGCCGAGTCATTACTATAGGGATTTATATCTCAAGTTGCAGAGTCTCCACCAAGGTAATCGAAGCGTAGATGAGTATTACAAAAAGATGGAAATGACTATGATTCGAGCTAATGTGGAAGAAGACAGAGAGGCGACGATGGCTAGATTTTTGAAGGGTTTAAATCGAGAAATTGCCAACACGATCGAGTTTCACCATTATGTGGAGTTGGAGGATTTAGTACATATGGCAATCAAGGTTGAAAGGCAGCTTAAGAGAGGTAACACACGACCAAAACCAACACCACAGATTCCGAATACAACATCTTGGAGAATGAGCTATCCGAAGAAAGAAGAAAATTTAGTCATATCCAAAGTTAAGCCTGAACATAAACCAGCTATCTCTATCACGACTTCTCAAAGTAAGTCAACCCCTACTTTAACTCGATCTAATGAGATTAAATGTTTCAGGTGTCAGGAAAGAGGACATATAGCTAGCCAATGTCCAAACAAGCGAGTTATGGTGATTCGAGAAAATGGTGCAATCGAGTCTGAAGATGAAGGTGACATTGATTGTTTGCCTCTATTGGAAGACGTCCCCATCGGAGCTGAGGAGTATGGGGCTGAACATGGTGAGATGTTAACGCTAGTAACATGTCAAGCCTTAAGCTCACAAGCCAGAGGAGATGAAGAAGAAGTACAACGGGAGAATATCTTTCACACTCGTTGCCATGTGAAAGACAAGTTATGCATTTTGATCACTGACGGTGGTAGTTTTACTAATGTTGCGAGTAAAACTTTAGTGAAAAATGTGAATTTGGCAACCACTAAACATTCTCAACCATACAAGTTACAATGGTTGAATGATAATGGAGAAGTGAGGGTTACAAAACAAGTTGTTGTACCATTTCGGATTGGGAAATATGAAAATGAGGTGTTATGTGATGTGGTGCCAATACAGGCTGGGCATATTTTGTTAGGAAGGCCTTGGCAATTTGATCGACATGTGCAACATGACGGCTTCACCAACAAATATTCATTCATGTTCAACCAACGAAAAATCACTCTAATTCCGATGACACCAAAGCAAGTCTATGAAGACCGAGTGAGATTGCAAAAATTGAGTGAGCAACAGAAACAAAAAGATCAAAATGGGTTGAGAGAAGAGAAAAAATAGAGAAAGGCCGAATTTGGTGAGAAAAAAAAAGAGAGAAAAGTTCGGCCAATAAGGTAAAATCCGAGAGAAAACAAAAGAATTTCTATACCAAAACAAGTGAGGTTAAGCAAGCGTGCTCTCAAGACGGCCAATAATTGTACTTATATACAAGGAATTCCTTTTAAACACTGACCAACTTAACCCTTCTTTGTCGAGTGTTACTTTTGCAGGAATTCGAAAATGTATTTCCTGAAGAGCTACCCCAAGGTTTGCCACCTATCCGAGGGATTGAACATCAAATTGATTTCATACCCGGTGCATCAATTCCAAATCGTCCAGCATATAGAAGCAATTCAGAAGAGGCGAAGGAGTTTCAAAGACAAGTCCAAGAGTTGATGGAAAAGGGGCATGTGAGAGAAAGTATGAGTCCATGTGCAGTTCCGGTGATTTTGGTACCTAAGAAAGATGGAACATAGTGGATGTGTGTTGACTGCCGAGCCATCAACAACATAACGGTAAGATATCGATACCCTATTTCTCGTTTAGATGACATGTTAGATGAGTTGCATGGTACTTGTGTGTTTTCTAAAATTGATCTTAAGAGTGGATATCATCAAATACGAATGAAAGAAGGAGATGAATGGAAAACAGCTTTTAAAACTAAATATGGGTTATGTGAATGGTTAGTTATGCCCTTTGAATTAACCAATGCTCCTAGTACATTCATGCGCTTAGTGAATCATGTTTTGCGTGCTTTTATTGGTAAATTCGTGGTTGTTTATTTTGATGATATTTTGATATATAGCAAAAGTTTGCATGATCATGTCTCACATTTGCATTCGGTTTTAGATGTACTTAGAAAAGAAAATTTATATGCTAACCTCAAAAAGTGTACCTTCTACACCGACAAGCTTGTTTTTCTGGATTTTGTTGTGAGTGCTAAAGGTATCGAGGTGGATGAAGAGAAGATCAAAGCCATCCAAGAATGGCCAACCCCCTCCAATATAGGTAATGTTAAAAGTTTTCATGGTCTTGCTAGTTTTTACAAGAGGTTCGTGAAAGATTTTAGCACTATCGCTGCACCGCTTACACAAGTTATCAAGAAAAACGTTGCATTTCAATGGAGTGAAGAGCAAGAGAAGGCATTTCAACTTATTAAACATAAGCTTACTCATGCACCTTTACTTGCTTTACCGAACTTTTCTAAAACATTTGAAATTGAATGTGATGCTTCTGGTGTACGTATAGGTGTTGTTCTTATACAAGATGAAAGACCACTTGCATACTTTAGCGAAAAGTTAAGCGGGGCTGCACTTAACTATCCTACCTATGACAAAGAATTGTATGCCTTGGTTGGAGCTTTGGAGACATGGCAACACTATTTGTGGCCGAAAGAATTTGTTATTCGTACGGATCATGAATCCTTGAAACATTTGAAAAGTCAACATAAGCTGAATAAGAGACATGCTCGATGGATGGAATTCATCGAAATTTTTCCTTATGTCATTCGATATAAACAAGATAAGGAGAATGTAGTTGCGGATACACTTTCACGCAGATATGTCTTAATCTCTACTCTTGATACTAAATTTCTTGGTTTTGAGCATATTAAAGAACTTTATCATGATAATCATGATTTTGGAGAAATTTATAGTGCATGTGAAAAATCTGCAGAGGACAAATTCTATAGGCATGAGAATTTTTTGTTTAGAGAAACTAAGTTGTGCATGCCAAATTGTTCATTGAGAGAGTTGTTAGTTCGAGAATCTTATAGCGGAGGGTTAATGGGACATTTTGGAGTTGCCAAAACCTTGGTAATTTTACAAGAGCACTTTTATCGGCCACACATGAAGCGAAACGTTGAGAGATTTTGTGGTAGATGTATTACCTATAGGCAAGCTAAATCTAAGGTTCAACCTAATGGTTTTTACACACCCCTACCTATTCCTAGTTCACCTTGGATTGACATTTCAATAGATTTTGTTTTGGGTTTACCTAAGAATAAATATGGACGAGATTCGATCTTTGTAGTTGTAGATCGATTTTCTAAGATAGCTCATTTTATTCCTTGTCATAAATCTAACAATACCTCTCATATTGCGGAATTATTCTTTAGGGAGATTGTGAGGTTACATGGGATGCCTAGAACAATCGTTTCAGATCGGGATGCTAAGTTCCTGAGTTACTTTTGAAAGACATTATGGGGAAAGTTATGAATGAAACTTTTATTTTCAATAACTTGTCATCCTCAAACTGATGGTCAAACAGAAGTAATCAACAGAACTTTATCCACTTTATTGAGGGCTGTCATTAGTAAAAATATTAAAACTTGGGAAGAATGTTTACCACATGTTGAGTTTGCATATAATCGTGCTGTTCACTCTACTGCTAAATTCTCACCGTTTGAAATTATTTATGGTTTTAATCCTTTAACTTCTTTGCATTTCTTACCTTTACCTATTTCTGAGTAAGTGAATTTAGATGGTAAGACAAAAGTAGAATTTGTAAAGCAACTTCACGAGAAAGTACGGTTTAATATAGAGAGGAGAACCGAACAATATATCAAGTAAGCTAACAAGGGACGTCACAGGTTGATTTTTGAACCCGGTGATTGGGTTTAGTTACACATGCGGAGGGAAAGATTTCCGGCACAGAGACATTCCAAGTTGTTGCCCCGAGGAGATGGTCTTTTTCAAGTGCTAGAACGGATCAATGACAATGCTTACAGACTTGATTTACCAGGTGAGTATCATGTTAGTGCTACTTTCAATATTACTGACTTGAGTCCTTTTGATGTAGGTGACGATTTGAGGACAAATCCTTCTCAAGAGGAGGGGAATGATGAGATCATCAAGATTGCAAGGAATTCACGAGATCCAACTCAAGTCCCAGTTGGGCTAGTGACAAAGGTCCGAGTTAAAAGATTCAAAGAAATACTGAATAACTTAATTCATAGGGTTTTACAATAAGAAATTGGAGTACAAATAAATAAAGAATCAAAAGGGGCCTTAATTATGCTCATATAAGTCCAGTTGGAAGAATAAAATGCCCAAAACTACCCAAAACCAAGGGAGGACGAAAATAAAGAAAAATAGCAGCAAAACTTGGTCAAAATAGTTTGATTTATTTAGTTTCCTAATTTTTATTTTTTGTAACTTATGTTTTAGTTTCCTGATTCTTTATTGTTTAGAGAGTTACTAAATTTTTAGTTGCCAATTAAGTTTTGACCTTTAGGCTATAAATATGTCATTATACATTGTGTAAAAGACAACACTTTGGAGAGAATTAATAAAATTGTGAAGATTCTTCAAATAGGTTTTGTTATTTTGAGAACTTTGAACTTATTCAATATAGGAGTTTTGTTTAGTTCTTTGACTTATCAATTTAGGTTTCGAACTATTTAGATTATGGCGTCATTCATTTCATCTTTATACCAAGGTTCTTGATCTAGTGAGAAACGGGTCTAAGGTCATATACCTTGGGTTTTTCCTCATTTAGGGCAAGGGTTGAGGTTTTTAATTCCACCGGTTCAAATAATTCGTTGGGATGATTTTTGGGCTAAATTAATTTGTTCGTGGATTCTAGCGTTTTTATACTCAACGGGTTCACATCACCATCTTTTTTGGTTTTTCTTTAATGGTGATACCAAATCGTGAAAACAGGTGGAAGCAGAGAAGTTGGACCAGAACAGTAATAGGTTTTGCAGTCAAAACAATACCTTTATGCAGCCATCCATGGCAGGATTCAAGTCCTGATTTTGCTCTTCAAATAATACTCTGATTGTAAGTCTCTTGGAACAAATTCTCCCTCGGAAGAGTCCATTATTTACATTGCCTGTAAGGCCTTGTTTCGATTTGGTAGTGGAAATCGACAACTAAAGAAAGTGGCAAAAAAAGAAAGAGTGGTCCTCTCACCCTTGTGCCTCTCACCCTTGTGCCCTTTTCTATGGAATTATTAAGTATACGTACGTTACCGGTAATTGTGATATGGTGAATCGTTATTAACTTAGTTTTACTGGGAAGATACTAACCATTCCGGCCAAGCTTGTATAATATTTTATCATTTGACTCTTACTCTTATCCATTGGTTAGCATCTTTTATGACCTATGATCAAAAGAAATAATAATAATAATAATTTTTATTTAAACAAACTTTTTTCTTTTTTGGCTTATACATGGGGTTCGTTATCTCCCTCCATTTGGAAAATAATAAAAGGGTTCTATGATAGCATCAATCAATCACTCAAGGTGATTGTACAATTTATTTAATCACACAATTATGTAATTTAGCATCATTAGAGGAGTACAATTAAGCATCATTCAAGCTTAATAAATGGAGCGTGATTCAAGAGATTTGTCTTAACTTATAAACTATACTATAAATATGCAACTTTTTTTTTTGTATAAATAACACCATGGTATATAAATGTCCGGGGCTCAACTAGGACATGCAAGCGGAACTATCAAGTTGGATCACGATGAGTAGGGAATTTCTCAATCGAAAGACAAAAGATACAACAACTATCTCAACATCTGAATCTTAATTCTAAATTTTAGTGTCAAACATTTTAGAGACAAATATAAAAAATGAAAATGTATATATAATTATTAAAAAATTAAAAAAAAAAACTATTCATATAAACTTACAATGACATGATATATGATTTAACTTATTCTAATTCTTCCATACCATTCATTTCTATTTAAAATCATTTTCTCAACTAAATTTTTAACTATCATATTTTTATAGATAATTTGTATCCATATTTTTAACGGTTTATCCCGATATTTCACTATATCTCCTATATTTAAACTATAGGTTCTCTTAACTAGTGCGTTTTTGAGTTTTCATTACATATGTCCAAACCATTTCAGACAATATTCTTACATTTTATCCACAATTGAATTCATTCTCACTTAGTATGTATATCTTCATTTTTAATCATATATTTTCTAATTTTACCACATATTCATTTGATTATTTTTATTTCAATTACAATCATTTTATATTCTTATTAATGGCCCAACACTTGATGTTATACAAAAATACAAGTTTTACTGCGATTCTATAAAAGTTCCATTTTAAATGCAATGGTATCATGCGATCGCACAAAACTCTAAATGTTCTTCTCCATTTCATCCAACCCGCTTAAATCCTATATGTCACATTCTCATCTATATTGCCATTGTTTTGAATGATAGGTTCAAGAAATTTAAAACGTTTATTTTTTGTACGTTTTGTCTTTCTAATTTAATCGTTTTTTCATCATTTTGATAATTGCCACTAAAAATACATCTTATGTGTTTAGTTTTTTATCAATTCAATCTAAATCTTTTGGATTCTAATATATCCTTTCGTAACTCCAATTTAGTACCAATACCTTCTCTAATTTTATCGACAAACACTATATCATTGCAAAAAGCATATACCATTATTTCATTTTGAATGTTTTTTGTGATTTTATCTATTACTACTACAAAAATGATGAAATTTAATATCAAATTTTGATAAAATCTAATATTAATTGAAAAGCTATCACTTAAACTTTCGTAAGTTTTTACACTGATAATAGCTCCTTTATACATACCTTTGATAAGATTAATGTATATCACAGAAATCCTCTTTTTCATCAACGCTTGTCGTAATATGTTTCTAGAAACCCTATCATATGATTTTTATATATCAATGAATACTACATGTAAGTCTCCCTTTTGTACTCTATATATCTCCATCAAATGTTTTAATAAGTGAATTTTTCAGCTAGTGGAGCGTTCTAATATAAATTCAAATTGATTTTGAAATATATTTATCTCTAATCTCAATCTATACTCTATTACCCTCTCTCATTTCATAGTCTGACTCATAAATTTAATTATTCTATAATTAGAATAATTTTGCATATCTCATTTATTCTTATATAGTAGTACAAGTATATTCTCCTTCCAAATTTAGAGCATGTTCTAGATTTGCCAGATTTTGATAAAAAAATTCCATTAACATTACTATCCCAACTTTATCTAAACATTTCTACACCTTAATTGGAATGTCATGGGTCCTATGGCATTATTATTCTTCTTTCTCTTTAAAACATCTTTTATTTCATGAAAATGAATTTTATGTTTAGAGTCCGTATTGATATCTTATACAAGTATCGTGACATTACCGACATTTCTTATATCCTCAACATTAAAGAGATTAACAAAATAATCTCTCCGACACTTTCTTATGTTCTCTTCCCTTACAAGTATATTATTGGTCTCACTCTTAATACACATATCACTATTTAAATCTTTTCCCTTTCTCTCCCTTAGTTTGACAATTTTGTAAATCTCTTTTTTTCCATTTTTAATTTCTAATTTCTTTTATAATTCGTTATACATATTATTTTTCAATTCGTGGATAATTTTCTTCACTTCTTTTTTTACACTCCTATATTTTTCAAATTCATCACTACTTTACTTAATTTTAAAATTCATATAACACTCTCGTTTGATTCATATAGCAATTTTGATTTTCTCATTCCACTTCCATGACTTCTTGCCTATTGGAGTCCGACCCCTAGATACGCCAAAAATCTCTTTACCTATACTCTTAATATCTTTGGGCATTTCTATCCACATGGTTTCCTAATCATTAGCGGATCAAATTGCTATTTAAATTAATTTGTCTTCAAAAATCATCACTTTTCCTTTTTTCATATTCTATCACCTAATTTTTGACTACACAAATGAGCAATACTTTTTTTGTCTTTTAGGTACATGCACATTTAAAATTAAAAGCCTATATTTAGTTACTACACTCTCTTCTAGTATAACTTTACAATTCTTACAGATCATTCTATCACCTCTCCTGATGAGAAAGAAATCTATTTTGCTAGCATTTAACCCACTTCTATATGTAACTATATAAGACTCTTTTTTCTTGAAAAAAATATTTATAAGTATCTGATCAAATATTATGACAAACTCTAAAGTGATATCTCATATCTCATTCTTACTAGCAAAACCAAAGTTTTCATGTACGATTTCAAATCTATTATTATTCTTTTCTTTATGTCTATTTAGACCTCATGCAATAATAATTTCTCCCCAGTACGTAAATCGAAAGACAAAAGATAATTCTAACAAGATATTTTAGAAAATCTCCAAAAAAATTATTTTTCTAGACCAACTTCTATGAATATTCAATATGAAGAAAGAAATGAATTTAAAACAGCACAATTTTCTGGAGATGTCGTATATGAATGGAACATATATGGAAAATTAGATTATGAAATTTTAAATTTATTATAACAAATGTGTATGGCAGAAATCTGCATCATAAAAAATATTACTGATCCAGAAATAAGTAATAACCTAATATAAAAAGATTTTGATGAAAGAAATATTCTAACAAAATCTAAACATATACAAATGAATAATGAATACTACGAAATATATAAAAAAGAAATACAATTTTTATTAAACAAAAATTTAATAAGACCATCCAAATAACCATGGAATTGTACAATTTTTTATATCATAAATACTGCAGAAAAAGAAAGAGGAGTACCACCATTAAACAAAGTATTACAATAGATTAGGTATTCTATTCCTAACAAAAAACATTTAATAGAAAGATTATATAATATTATAATATTTTCAAATTTTGATATAAAATCAGAATATCGGCAAATACAAATAAATAAAAAAAAATGAGTACAAAACTGATTTCACAGTACCCTTTGGGTATTATGAATGAAATGTAATGTCATTTGGGTTAAAAATATATCATTAGAATTCCAAAATATAATGAATGATATATTCAATCCCTATCACAAATTTATTTTTTTTGTACTATACTAACCGGTATCCGGAGTCATACTCCGATTAATCCAGTTCAGAACTTACAGTAACCCATTTAAGGGGACTACCCTCCCAATGTAGTTTTTTTCATATTTAAGTCGTGAGTCGAGTTCAAAAACTTGATTAAGAGATCAAGCGCCACAACCCACTAAACCAACTATCCGTTGGTATCCCTATCACAAATTTATAATAGTATACTGGTATATTAATATTTTCATAAACTATTAATCAACATTTTAAATATTTAAATATATTTTTGAATATAATAAAACAAAATGGATTAGTTATATTAAGACAAAAAATAAAATTGTTTCAAACAAAAATTAGATTTTTAAGACATGAAATATATAAATGCACAATTAAATCAATCACTAGAACTCTAAAATTTGCAAATAAATTTTCAAATGGAATAAAAGATAAAAACTAATCTTTTTAAAATGTTTTAATTATGTAAGTGATTATTTTCAAAATCATGGGAATATTATTTCATATTATATCAAAGACTATAAAAGAATCCAAAATTTTGGATCAGTAAATATATCAAATTAGTACAAGAACTGAAATAAAGAGTCAAGTCTTTACCATGTTTAGGAATACTAAACTTTTATGATAGTAGAAACAGATAATTCAAAGATAACATATGGAGAAATACTAATGCAGAGACTATAACAAAATAGTTTAGAATAATTAGTTAGATATTATTCAAAAATATAGATAGATGCTCAACAAAATTACTCTATCATTAAAAAAGAAATTTTATCTATTATTAAATGTATTTCAAAATTCCAACATGATCTTTTCGACAAAAATCTTTTATTAAAAATTGATTGCAAATCTGTAAAAAAAGTTTTAGAAAAAGATGTTAAAATATTAATTCAAAACAAATATCACGAGATGGCAATATATTTTATCAATTTTTTATTTTAAAATTGAATACATAAAAGGTTCTCAAAATTGTTTATTAGATTTTCTTACTAGAGATTTTTTACAAAGAAAATCTTCTTTGTCTTATGTCAATGCAATCAAAAACACCCCCACAAACTCCCAAAGACTGTGACATGTGTGTCACAATCATACAACCATCTCACAACAAATCCGTTACAAAGCCAACTTTGAACATTCCAACTTATAATCAATTCGATAACAGTTTTGATTTTCTCATTCCACCTCCATGACTTCTTGCCTATTGGATTCTGACCCCTAGATACACCAATAATCTCTTTACCTATACTCTTAATATCTTTGGGCATTTCTATCCACATGGTTTTCTAATCATTAGCGGATTAAATTGCTATTTAAATTAATTTGTTTCTAAAAATCATCACTTTTTCTTTTTTTCATATTCTATCACCTAATTCTTGACTACACAAATCAGCAATACTTTTTTTGTATTTTAGGTACATGCACATTTAAAATTAAAAGATTATATTTAGTTATTACACTCTCTCTTAATATAATTTTACAATTCTTACAGATCATTCTATCACCTATCCTGATAAGAAAGAAATCTATTTCGCTAGCATTTAACCCACTTCTATATGCAACTATGTAAGACTCTTTTTTCTTGAAAAAAATATTTATAAGTATCTGATCAAATGTTATGACAAACTCTAAAGTGATATCTCATGTCTCATTCTTACTAGCAAAACCAAAGTTTTCATATACGATTTCAAATCTATTCTTATTCTTTTCTTTATGTCTATTTAGACCTCATGCAATAATAATTTCTCCCCAGTACGTAAATCGAAAGACAAGATAATTCTAACAAGATATTTTAAAAAATTTTCAAAAAAATTATTTTTTTAGACCAACTTCTATGAATATTCAATATGAAGAAAGAAATGAATTTAAAACAGCACAATTTTCTGGAGATGTCGTATATGAATGGAACATATATGGAAAATTAGATTTTGAAATTTTAAATTTATTATAACAAGTGTGTATGACAGAAATCGCATGCATCATAGAAAATATTACTGATCTAGAAATAAGTAAAAACCTAATATAAAAAGATTTTGATGAAAGAAATATTCTAACAAAATCTAAACATATACAAATGAATAATGAATACTAAAAAATATATAAAAAAGAAATACAATTTTTATTAAATAAAAATTTAATAAGACCATTCAAATAATCATGAAATTATACAATTTTTTATATCATAAATACTGCAGAAAAAGAAAGAGGAGTACCACCATTAAACAAAGTATTGCAATAGATTAGGTATTTTATTCTTGACAAAAAAGATTTAATAGAAAGATTATATAATATTACAATATTTTCAAATTCTGATATAAAATCAGAATATTGGCAAATACAAATAAATAAAAAAATGAGTACAAAACTGATTTCACAGTGCCCTTTGGGTATTATGAATGAAATGTAATGTCATTTGAGTTAAAAATATATCATTAGAATTCCAAAATATAATGAATGATATATTCAATCCCTATCACAAATTTATTTTTTTTGTACTATACTAATCGGTATCTAGAGTTATACTCCGATTAATCCAGTTCAAGACTTACAGTGGCCCATTTAAGGGAACAACCCTCCCAACATAGCTTTTTCCATGCCTAAGTCGCGAGTCGAGTTAAAAAATTTGGTTAAGAGATCTAGCGTCACAACCCACTAAACCAACTATCCGTTGGTATCCCTATCACAAATTTATAATAGTATACTGATATATTAATATTTTCATAAACTATTAATCAACATTTTAAATATTTAAATATATTTTTGAATATAATAAAACAAAATGGATTAGTTATATTAAGACAAAAAATAAAATTGTTTCAAACAAAAATTAGATTTTTAAGACATGAAATATATAAATGCACAATTAAATCAATCACTAGAACTCTAAAATTTGTAAATAAATTTCCAAATGAAATAAAAGATAAAAACTAATCTTTTTAAAATGTTTTAATTATGTAAGTGATTATTTTCAAAATCATGGGAATATTATTTCATATTATATCAAAGACTATAAAAGAATCCAAAATTTTGGATCAGTAAATATATCAAATTAGTACAAGAACTGAAATAAAGAGTCAAGTCTTTACCATGTTTAGGAATACTAAACTTTTATGATAGTAGAAACAGATAATTCAAAGATAACATATGGAGAAATACTAATGCAGAGACTATAACAAAATAGTTTAGAATAATTAGTTAGATATTATTCAAAAATATAGATAGATGCTCAACAAAATTACTCTATCATTAAAAAAGAAATTTTATCTATTATTAAATGTATTTCAAAATTCCAACATGATCTTTTCGACAAAAATCTTTTATTAAAAATTGATTGCAAATCTGTAAAAAAAGTTTTAGAAAAAGATGTTAAAATATTAATTCAAAACAAATATCACGAGATGGCAATATATTTTATCAATTTTTTATTTTAAAATTGAATACATAAAAGGTTCTCAAAATTGTTTATTAGATTTTCTTACTAGAGATTTTTTACAAAGAAAATCTTCTTTGTCTTATGTCAATGCAATCAAAAACACCCCCACAAACTCCCAAAGACTGTGACATGTGTGTCACAATCATACAACCATCTCACAACAAATCCGTTACAAAGCCAACTTTGAACATTCCAACTTATAATCAATTCGATAACAGTTTTGATTTTCTCATTCCACCTCCATGACTTCTTGCCTATTGGATTCTGACCCCTAGATACACCAATAATCTCTTTACCTATACTCTTAATATCTTTGGGCATTTCTATCCACATGGTTTTCTAATCATTAGCGGATTAAATTGCTATTTAAATTAATTTGTTTCTAAAAATCATCACTTTTTCTTTTTTTCATATTCTATCACCTAATTCTTGACTACACAAATCAGCAATACTTTTTTTGTATTTTAGGTACATGCACATTTAAAATTAAAAGATTATATTTAGTTATTACACTCTCTCTTAATATAATTTTACAATTCTTACAGATCATTCTATCACCTATCCTGATAAGAAAGAAATCTATTTCGCTAGCATTTAACCCACTTCTATATGCAACTATGTAAGACTCTTTTTTCTTGAAAAAAATATTTATAAGTATCTGATCAAATGTTATGACAAACTCTAAAGTGATATCTCATGTCTCATTCTTACTAGCAAAACCAAAGTTTTCATATACGATTTCAAATCTATTCTTATTCTTTTCTTTATGTCTATTTAGACCTCATGCAATAATAATTTCTCCCCAGTACGTAAATCGAAAGACAAGATAATTCTAACAAGATATTTTAAAAAATTTTCAAAAAAATTATTTTTTTAGACCAACTTCTATGAATATTCAATATGAAGAAAGAAATGAATTTAAAACAGCACAATTTTCTGGAGATGTCGTATATGAATGGAACATATATGGAAAATTAGATTTTGAAATTTTAAATTTATTATAACAAGTGTGTATGACAGAAATCGCATGCATCATAGAAAATATTACTGATCTAGAAATAAGTAAAAACCTAATATAAAAAGATTTTGATGAAAGAAATATTCTAACAAAATCTAAACATATACAAATGAATAATGAATACTAAAAAATATATAAAAAAGAAATACAATTTTTATTAAATAAAAATTTAATAAGACCATTCAAATAATCATGAAATTATACAATTTTTTATATCATAAATACTGCAGAAAAAGAAAGAGGAGTACCACCATTAAACAAAGTATTGCAATAGATTAGGTATTTTATTCTTGACAAAAAAGATTTAATAGAAAGATTATATAATATTACAATATTTTCAAATTCTGATATAAAATCAGAATATTGGCAAATACAAATAAATAAAAAAATGAGTACAAAACTGATTTCACAGTGCCCTTTGGGTATTATGAATGAAATGTAATGTCATTTGAGTTAAAAATATATCATTAGAATTCCAAAATATAATGAATGATATATTCAATCCCTATCACAAATTTATTTTTTTTGTACTATACTAATCGGTATCTAGAGTTATACTCCGATTAATCCAGTTCAAGACTTACAGTGGCCCATTTAAGGGAACAACCCTCCCAACATAGCTTTTTCCATGCCTAAGTCGCGAGTCGAGTTAAAAAATTTGGTTAAGAGATCTAGCGTCACAACCCACTAAACCAACTATCCGTTGGTATCCCTATCACAAATTTATAATAGTATACTGATATATTAATATTTTCATAAACTATTAATCAACATTTTAAATATTTAAATATATTTTTGAATATAATAAAACAAAATGGATTAGTTATATTAAGACAAAAAATAAAATTGTTTCAAACAAAAATTAGATTTTTAAGACATGAAATATATAAATGCACAATTAAATCAATCACTAGAACTCTAAAATTTGCAAATAAATTTCCAAATGAAATAAAAGATAAAAACTAATCTTTTTAAAATGTTTTAATTATGTAAGTGATTATTTTCAAAATCATGGGAATATTATTTCATATTATATCAAAGACTATAAAAGAATCCAAAATTTTGGATCAGTAAATATATCAAATTAGTACAAGAACTGAAATAAAGAGTCAAGTCTTTACCATGTTTAGGAATACTAAACTTTTATGATAGTAGAAACAGATAATTCAAAGATAACATATGGAGAAATACTAATGCAGAGACTATAACAAAATAGTTTAGAATAATTAGTTAGATATTATTCAAAAATATAGATAGATGCTCAACAAAATTACTCTATCATTAAAAAAGAAATTTTATCTATTATTAAATGTATTTCAAAATTCCAACATGATCTTTTCGACAAAAATCTTTTATTAAAAATTGATTGCAAATCTGTAAAAAAAGTTTTAGAAAAAGATGTTAAAATATTAATTCAAAACAAATATCACGAGATGGCAATATATTTTATCAATTTTTTATTTTAAAATTGAATACATAAAAGGTTCTCAAAATTGTTTATTAGATTTTCTTACTAGAGATTTTTTACAAAGAAAATCTTCTTTGTCTTATGTCAATGCAATCAAAAACACCCCCACAAACTCCCAAAGACTGTGACATGTGTGTCACAATCATACAACCATCTCACAACAAATCCGTTACAAAGCCAACTTTGAACATTCCAACTTATAATCAATTCGATAACAGTTTTGATTTTCTCATTCCACCTCCATGACTTCTTGCCTATTGGATTCTGACCCCTAGATACACCAATAATCTCTTTACCTATACTCTTAATATCTTTGGGCATTTCTATCCACATGGTTTTCTAATCATTAGCGGATTAAATTGCTATTTAAATTAATTTGTTTCTAAAAATCATCACTTTTTCTTTTTTTCATATTCTATCACCTAATTCTTGACTACACAAATCAGCAATACTTTTTTTGTATTTTAGGTACATGCACATTTAAAATTAAAAGATTATATTTAGTTATTACACTCTCTCTTAATATAATTTTACAATTCTTACAGATCATTCTATCACCTATCCTGATAAGAAAGAAATCTATTTCGCTAGCATTTAACCCACTTCTATATGCAACTATGTAAGACTCTTTTTTCTTGAAAAAAATATTTATAAGTATCTGATCAAATGTTATGACAAACTCTAAAGTGATATCTCATGTCTCATTCTTACTAGCAAAACCAAAGTTTTCATATACGATTTCAAATCTATTCTTATTCTTTTCTTTATGTCTATTTAGACCTCATGCAATAATAATTTCTCCCCAGTACGTAAATCGAAAGACAAGATAATTCTAACAAGATATTTTAAAAAATTTTCAAAAAAATTATTTTTTTAGACCAACTTCTATGAATATTCAATATGAAGAAAGAAATGAATTTAAAACAGCACAATTTTCTGGAGATGTCGTATATGAATGGAACATATATGGAAAATTAGATTTTGAAATTTTAAATTTATTATAACAAGTGTGTATGACAGAAATCGCATGCATCATAGAAAATATTACTGATCTAGAAATAAGTAAAAACCTAATATAAAAAGATTTTGATGAAAGAAATATTCTAACAAAATCTAAACATATACAAATGAATAATGAATACTAAAAAATATATAAAAAAGAAATACAATTTTTATTAAATAAAAATTTAATAAGACCATTCAAATAATCATGAAATTATACAATTTTTTATATCATAAATACTGCAGAAAAAGAAAGAGGAGTACCACCATTAAACAAAGTATTGCAATAGATTAGGTATTTTATTCTTGACAAAAAAGATTTAATAGAAAGATTATATAATATTACAATATTTTCAAATTCTGATATAAAATCAGAATATTGGCAAATACAAATAAATAAAAAAATGAGTACAAAACTGATTTCACAGTGCCCTTTGGGTATTATGAATGAAATGTAATGTCATTTGAGTTAAAAATATATCATTAGAATTCCAAAATATAATGAATGATATATTCAATCCCTATCACAAATTTATTTTTTTTGTACTATACTAATCGGTATCCAGAGTTATACTCCGATTAATCCAGTTCAAGACTTACAGTGGCCCATTTAAGGGAACAACCCTCCCAACATAGTTTTTTCCATGCCTAAGTCGCGAGTCGAGTTAAAAAATTTGGTTAAGAGATCTAGCGTCACAACCCACTAAACCAACTATCCGTTGGTATCCCTATCACAAATTTATAATAGTATACTGATATATTAATATTTTCATAAACTATTAATCAATATTTTAAATATTTAAATATATTTTTGAATATAATAAAACAAAATGGATTAGTTATATTAAGACAAAAAATAAAATTGTTTCAAACAAAAATTAGATTTTTAAGACATGAAATATATAAATGCACAATTAAATCAATCACTAGAACTCTAAAATTTGCAAATAAATTTCCAAATGAAATAAAAGATAAAAACTAATCTTTTTAAAATGTTTTAATTATGTAAGTGATTATTTTCAAAATCATGGGAATATTATTTCATATTATATCAAAGACTATAAAAGAATCCAAAATTTTGGATCAGTAAATATATCAAATTAGTACAAGAACTGAAATAAAGAGTCAAGTCTTTACCATGTTTAGGAATACTAAACTTTTATGATAGTAGAAACAGATAATTCAAAGATAACATATGGAGAAATACTAATGCAGAGACTATAACAAAATAGTTTAGAATAATTAGTTAGATATTATTCAAAAATATAGATAGATGCTCAACAAAATTACTCTATCATTAAAAAAGAAATTTTATCTATTATTAAATGTATTTCAAAATTCCAACATGATCTTTTCGACAAAAATCTTTTATTAAAAATTGATTGCAAATCTGTAAAAAAAGTTTTAGAAAAAGATGTTAAAATATTAATTCAAAACAAATATCACGAGATGGCAATATATTTTATCAATTTTTTATTTTAAAATTGAATACATAAAAGGTTCTCAAAATTGTTTATTAGATTTTCTTACTAGAGATTTTTTACAAAGAAAATCTTCTTTGTCTTATGTCAATGCAATCAAAAACACCCCCACAAACTCCCAAAGACTGTGACATGTGTGTCACAATCATACAACCATCTCACAACAAATCCGTTACAAAGCCAACTTTGAACATTCCAACTTATAATCAATTCGATAACAGTTTTGATTTTCTCATTCCACCTCCATGACTTCTTGCCTATTGGATTCTGACCCCTAGATACACCAATAATCTCTTTACCTATACTCTTAATATCTTTGGGCATTTCTATCCACATGGTTTTCTAATCATTAGCGGATTAAATTGCTATTTAAATTAATTTGTTTCTAAAAATCATCACTTTTTCTTTTTTTCATATTCTATCACCTAATTCTTGACTACACAAATCAGCAATACTTTTTTTGTATTTTAGGTACATGCACATTTAAAATTAAAAGATTATATTTAGTTATTACACTCTCTCTTAATATAATTTTACAATTCTTACAGATCATTCTATCACCTATCCTGATAAGAAAGAAATCTATTTCGCTAGCATTTAACCCACTTCTATATGCAACTATGTAAGACTCTTTTTTCTTGAAAAAAATATTTATAAGTATCTGATCAAATGTTATGACAAACTCTAAAGTGATATCTCATGTCTCATTCTTACTAGCAAAACCAAAGTTTTCATATACGATTTCAAATCTATTCTTATTCTTTTCTTTATGTCTATTTAGACCTCATGCAATAATAATTTCTCCCCAGTACGTAAATCGAAAGACAAGATAATTCTAACAAGATATTTTAAAAAATTTTCAAAAAAATTATTTTTTTAGACCAACTTCTATGAATATTCAATATGAAGAAAGAAATGAATTTAAAACAGCACAATTTTCTGGAGATGTCGTATATGAATGGAACATATATGGAAAATTAGATTTTGAAATTTTAAATTTATTATAACAAGTGTGTATGACAGAAATCGCATGCATCATAGAAAATATTACTGATCTAGAAATAAGTAAAAACCTAATATAAAAAGATTTTGATGAAAGAAATATTCTAACAAAATCTAAACATATACAAATGAATAATGAATACTAAAAAATATATAAAAAAGAAATACAATTTTTATTAAATAAAAATTTAATAAGACCATTCAAATAATCATGAAATTATACAATTTTTTATATCATAAATACTGCAGAAAAAGAAAGAGGAGTACCACCATTAAACAAAGTATTGCAATAGATTAGGTATTTTATTCTTGACAAAAAAGATTTAATAGAAAGATTATATAATATTACAATATTTTCAAATTCTGATATAAAATCAGAATATTGGCAAATACAAATAAATAAAAAAATGAGTACAAAACTGATTTCACAGTGCCCTTTGGGTATTATGAATGAAATGTAATGTCATTTGAGTTAAAAATATATCATTAGAATTCCAAAATATAATGAATGATATATTCAATCCCTATCACAAATTTATTTTTTTTGTACTATACTAATCGGTATCCAGAGTTATACTCCGATTAATCCAGTTCAAGACTTACAGTGGCCCATTTAAGGGAACAACCCTCCCAACATAGTTTTTTCCATGCCTAAGTCGCGAGTCGAGTTAAAAAATTTGGTTAAGAGATCTAGCGTCACAACCCACTAAACCAACTATCCGTTGGTATCCCTATCACAAATTTATAATAGTATACTGATATATTAATATTTTCATAAACTATTAATCAACATTTTAAATATTTAAATATATTTTTGAATATAATAAAACAAAATGGATTAGTTATATTAAGACAAAAAATAAAATTGTTTCAAACAAAAATTAGATTTTTAAGACATGAAATATATAAATGCACAATTAAATCAATCACTAGAACTCTAAAATTTGCAAATAAATTTCCAAATGAAATAAAAGATAAAAACTAATCTTTTTAAAATGTTTTAATTATGTAAGTGATTATTTTCAAAATCATGGGAATATTATTTCATATTATATCAAAGACTATAAAAGAATCCAAAATTTTGGATCAGTAAATATATCAAATTAGTACAAGAACTGAAATAAAGAGTCAAGTCTTTACCATGTTTAGGAATACTAAACTTTTATGATAGTAGAAACAGATAATTCAAAGATAACATATGGAGAAATACTAATGCAGAGACTATAACAAAATAGTTTAGAATAATTAGTTAGATATTATTCAAAAATATAGATAGATGCTCAACAAAATTACTCTATCATTAAAAAAGAAATTTTATCTATTGTTAAATGTATTTCAAAATTCCAATATAATCTTTTAAACAAAAAATTTTTATTAAAAATTGATTGCAAATATGTTAAAAAAGTTTTAGAAAAAGATGTTAAAATATTAATTCAAAACAAATATCACGAGATGGCAATATATTTTATCAATTTTTTATTTTAAAATTGAATACATAAAAGGTTCTCAAAATTGTTTATTAGATTTTCTTATTAGAGATATTTTACAAAGAAAATTTTCTTTGTCTTAGGTCAATGCAATCAAAAACACCCCCACATACTCCCAAAGACTGTGACATGTGTGTTACAATTATACAGCCATCTCATAACAAATCCGTTATAAAGCCAACTTTGAACATTCCAACTTATAATCAATTCGATAACAGTTTTGATTTTCTCATTCCACCTCCATGACTTCCTGCCTATTGGAGTCCGACCCCTAGATACGCCAAAAATCTCTTTACCTATACTCTTAATATGTTTGGGCATTTCTATCCACATGGTTTTCTAATCATTAACGGATCAAATTGTTATTTAAATTAATTTGTCTCTAAAAATCATTATTTTTTTCTTTTTTCTTATTCTATCACCTTATTCTTGACTACACAAATGAGCAATACTTTTTTTGTCTTTTAGGTACATGCACATTTAAAATTAAAAGTCTATATTTAGTTACTATACTCTCTCCTAGTATAACTTTACAATTTTTACAGATCATTCTATCACCTCTCCTGATGAGAAAGAAATCTATTTCGTTAGCATTTAACCCACTTCTATATGTAACTATGTAAGATTCTTTTTTCTTGAAAAAAATATTTATAAGTATCTGATCAAATGTTATGACAAACTCTAAAGTGATATCTCCTGTCTCATTCTTACAAGCAAAACCAAAGTTTTCATGGACGATTTCAAATTTATTATTATTCTTTTCTTTATGTCTATTTAGACCTCATGCAATAAAAATTTCTCCCCAGTACGTAAATCGAAAGACAAAAGACAATTCTAACAAGATATTTTAGAAAATCTCCAAAAAAATTATTTTTCTAGACCGATTTCTATGAATATTCAATATGAAGAAAGAAATGAATTTAAAACAGCACAATTTTCTGGAGATGTCGTATATGAATGAAACATATATGGAAAATTAGATTATGAAATTTTAAATTTATTATAACAAATGTGTATGGCAGAAATCGCATGCATCATAGAAATATTACTAATCCAGAAATAAGTAATAACCTAATATAAAAAGATTTTGATGAAAGAAATATTCCAACAAAATCTAAACATATACAAATGAATAATGAATACTAAACAATATATAAAAAAGAAATACAATTTTTATTAAACAAAAATTTATTAAGACCATCCAAATAACCATGGAATTATACAATTTTTTATATCATAAAAACTGCAGAAAAAGAAAGAGGAGTACCACCATTAAACAAAGTATTACAATAGATTAGGTATTCTATTCCTAACAAAAAAGATTTAATAGAAAGATTATATAATATTACAATATTTTCAAATTCTGATATAAAATCAGAATATTGGCAAATACAAATAAATAAATAAAAAAATGACTGCAAAACTGATTTCACAGTACCCTTTGGGTATTATGAATGAAATGTAATGTCATTTGGGTTAAAAATATATCATTAGAATTCCAAAATATAATGAATGATATATTCAATACCTATCACAAATTTATTTTTTTTGTACTATACTAACCGGTATCCGAAATCATATTCCGATTAATTCAGTGCAGGACTTACAGTGGCCCATTTAAGGGGACTACCCTCTCAATATAGTTTTTTCCATATCTAAGTCAAGAGTCGAGTTCAAACACTTGATTAAGAGATGTAGCGCCATAACCCACTAAACCAACTATCCGTTGGTATCCCTATCACAAATTTATAATAGTATACTGATATATTAATATTTTCATAAACTATTAATCAACATTTTAAATATTTAAATATATTTTTGAATATAATAAAACAAAATGGATTAGTTATATTAAGACAAAAAATGAAATTGTTTCAAACAAAAATTAGATTTTTAAGACATGAAATATATAAATGCACAATTAAATCAATCACCAGAACTCTAAAATTTGCAAATAAATTTCCAAATGGAATAAAAGATAAAAACTAATCTTTTTAAAATGTTTTAATTATGTAAATGATTATTTTCAAAATCATGGGAATATTGTTCCATATTATATCAAAGATTATAAAAGAATCCAAAATTTTGGATCAGTAAATATACCAAATTAATACAAGAACTGAAACAAAGAGTCAAGTCTTTACCATGTTTAGGAATACTAAACTTTTATGATAGTAGAAACAGATAATTCAAAGATAACATATGGAGAAATACTAAAGTAGATTCTATAACAAAAAAGTTTAGAAGAATTAGTTAGATATTATTCAGAAATATAAATAGATGCTCAACAAAATTACTCTATCATTAAAAAAGAAATTTTATCTATTGTTAAATGTATTTCAAAATTCCAACATGATCTTTTTAACAAAAAATTTTTATTAAAAATTGATTGCAAATCTATAAAAAAAGTTTTAGAAAAAGATGTTAAAATATTAATTCAAAACAAATATCACGAGATGGTAATATATTTTATCAATTTTTTATTTTAAAATTGAATACATAAAAGGTTCTCAAAATTGTTTATTAGATTTTCTTATTAGAGATTTTTTACAAAGAAAATCTTCTTTGTCTTAGGTCAATGCAATCAAAAACACCCCCACAAACTCCCAAAGACTGTGACATGTGTGTCACAATCATACAGCCATCTCACAACAAATCCGTTACAAAGCCAACTTTGAACATTCCAACATATAATCAATTCGAAACCTTTCAACAATACCCATCAATTTCTTATAATCAATCCATAAAAGTTGCCTTTTCCATTATATCTAATCAGAGAATTTAAAACCAAATGGTGGTCCCAGTTTACTGTAAAACTTTGTTCTATAGAGAATATCAAGAAATTTTTCACAACAGGAGAAACCATTAAAATAGTCATTTCACAAATCCTCCCGACGCTAGCTTCCCCTCCAAAGCAACACAAATTTGTTGACATTTCAGATTATAAGAAAAATCAAATCTAAGAAAATCCTAATCTTTTTGCTAAAAGAGAAGAATTATTCAAATTTTTTGAAAAAAAAACAGGAATTCTCAAATATTGGGCTCAAGAAGCAAAAAATAAATATTTATCTGATAAAGAATCCCGATTTGAAGCTTCTTCATCGGAGTCGGTCAATGTTTTTGACCAGTTATACCAGGATGTTTAGGATCCCTATGATTTCTAACAAGATAATGATGAAGATTCAAGAACCGCAGCACAAGATCAAAACAAGACAAAAAAGATTATCTCCTGTCCAAAAACAATTCAAGCGAAGGACTACAAGTAATCTTCAGTAGACTGAACATACAGAGTAATACTTTTCTCAGCATGGCCTATGCAATGAATCTAGACAAAAATGTGGATGAAGTAGACTTAACAAAAACAAAACAATAGAAAATTTAGACAAAAATAAATTTACAAATTACAAAAATAATAAGAAAAGTTTTAAAACAAAAGATTTTCTCATGTTCAATCAAAGACTTCACAATAATGCTTATACAATAGAGGACATAATTAAAGAATATGGACTTCCTAACTATTACCCCTACTTAATTGTACCAAAGCAAAAATTCATCACTGTTGACAATTGGCAGATACAAGAAAAACCGAATACAACACCCATAAGTTTGCAAGATTGGCTATCAATCAGCTCAGATGATTGAGAGAACTTATCAGATTCGGATAAAGCTGAACCTATCAATCTAAATAGAAAAAGAATACAAGCATGAGCAAGTGGTAAACATAAAGGACAATCATTACAATCAAAAAAGTAAATGGCAGACAAGTGGCACCTCCTTTAATCATAATCATGGCATTTTCGGGCAATTATCACAACAATTTGACAAACCAACAATAGTGGAAGACAAAAAAAGAATCTTATCTACAATAATGTAATGAACAACTGATCACCATTATCTCAGATTTCAAGTAACAATAAAATATAATGTAATGTTATGTCTATATAAAAGTTTGTAAAAATCTAGTTTGAGTATCGAGTGTTTTTTCATTCTCCTTTCCTTGTAAGATATCTCTCTTGTAAATATTTCTCTGTGTTCAATAAAATTTGAAGAATTCTCACAAGATTCATTATGTATGTCTTTCTCAATAAAATTTTTTATTTTTTTTGTTTACTTTAATATTTTCTTATTTTTAAATCTTTATTTTCATTATAATTGATCGATGTTGTTCTCTTTTGGTATCAGAGCCATTTTACTGTTTATATTTTCTTAATTAAGAAAGATTGTTCAATATTAAATTACTTAGGAATCTTAAACCTAAGGATTAGTGTTGGTAAGACGTTGGTGATGTTATAAAGCCATTGGTTAGCTTGTAGGTGGTCCTGGTAGACTGCTCCCGTTGTTCCTATTAAGTCCTAGATTTAAGCCGCTAAGGTAAGTTGATAGAGGATATGGCATCTTCATTAAGAAGAATATTAACAAAGAAAGGATCTACCCCTTGAACTAGTTATGAAATAGGAAATAGTAGTAATATTAGTTTAGATATGATATAAAACTATAAATAAAATTACCTTATAGATTATAGAAATTGGACCATTGCACAAAAGAAAATAGAAACCATATATTCAATAAGACCATTAGATTTTAGAACAGTCTTTTTGGTTAAAACCCATGAAAAAAAACCTCAATACAAAATGAAAATCAAAGTATTAGAATTTTATCTAACATATCTTTAACAAAAAACTTAGACAAAGGATCTAAATACATACATTATGGATTAATATGGATAGCTATTAAACCATTAGAAAGATCAGAAATAGATGTAATAATATATATGACACTTAGTGATAAAAGATTATTAAGTTACAATGATTCTATACAAGCCATGATACAAACTAATATATGTAATAAACCAATATATTTTGACTATTGTTCAAACTGTTCAGTAGATATTGTAGATCCACACATATTAGATACCCTAGTATTAGACATATATCTACAAGGAAATAAATTTAGGGAATGGAGTAAAAATTTTGTAATTATATATAGAGTATATTATAGATTAATGATATCATAAGTAAATCCTAAATTCAACAAAACAATTCCCAACAATAATGAAACAATTTTACTACAAATAGAATCTGAAAAATCAAACATATTTATACCAAAATTATTAAAATAGTAAGAAATTACAATTTCTAAATATTTTCATATCAATAACAATGAAAATATAAAAATAGAAAGAAGAAATATATCAGAAATAATAGAAAAAATCTCAAGAAACATAATATTAAGATTTCCTAGTATAAGAAGATCATGTTATTTACAATTATCTGAACCATATAGTAAACCATCTAAACGATCTGAATCATCTACAATCAATAAAACTACTGTTAAAACCAACAAGAGTTTCAACATCATCAATACTAATACAAGAAGAAACTCTTATGAGATATAATAATCCAATGCTAGAACCCGTAGAAACACAAACTTCTCCACCAAACTCTCCAATACCTTCACAAGTAAGAAGTCATTATATAAATACAATTGTTAAGAAATAAACTCTAGATTATGAATATCTATGTGAGGGTTATAATCTTAAACATTTTGAAAAAAAAAAAGACAATGGTTTGAACAATTAGATACAGAAATATAAGAAAATTTAAAAGAATTATGGGAAAAAGATATGAAGAAAAAATAAGCAAATCAATTATTATTTAGTTGGATAAAAACCTATTTAATTAAAAATAATTTAATTACCAGTTATGAAATATCCTTAGTAGAAGCCAATACAAGTTTATACAAAAAATAGAAATTAGCTATCAATAATATAGTTGTAATCTCAATAAATCCACCATTTAGAAACCATTATTATTTCAACACAAGAATGAGATATTATAGGTTTGCCTTTTAAGAAAGGAAAAGAACAAGATGAGTCAGAAGCAAAAATAGAATATATCAATAAGATTTATCAACAAAATAATTATAGTAATCAATCTCTAAATCATATAGGAATTCAATTAGAATATGTAATGATAAAATTGTGCGAAAAACAGGTCACAAAACAAATAAGTGTTATGTCAAAAAGAAAATAAATGAAATCGAAAATGAAGGTTTAAAGAATGAATTAATGAATCTTTTGATAAAGGAAGAAGAAAGTCAATTCTCGTAACAAGAATAAAGTGGAATAAGTACTTAATTAGAAGAATATTTAAATATAGAAGAAATTGAATTAGAAAATGAAGAAGATGAAAAAGATGAAAAAGAAGAACAAATAGCACCTATATGTTTTAAGAACATTAACGTCTTAACAAAACAAAGAAAAGAAACATTATTTGATACAATTATAAAAATAGAAAATTTAGAAACTAGAACTCAATTATTAAACAATTTAAAGGATATAATTGTAGAGGATGAAAAGAAATTTAAATCAAAAATTAAGAACCTTTAAGCCTAAACAAAATTTTTTAGAAAAAACCGGTAGAAAATAAATATAACAAATAACTACTAAAAACTTATAAAGAGAAATAAAAAAAATTAAAAATACAAATAAAACAACTTAAAGAAGATATAGAGATATTACAAATTAAAGCAAAATTAAACAATAATATAACAACTAAAATAGGAGAAAGCTCGGAACAAAATCAAATTATAGAGCTAGATGGTCACAATAATCACACATATCTACAAGTAATAGATAAAGTAATAATTCAAAAATAGTATATAGAAGTAATCTTAGTAGTAGATAGAAATTTCACCTTAACAATAAATTATATTAAAATAGAATTAGTACCTACTAAGTACTATATAAAAACAAGAGAAAAGTTATCATCAGCGAACTCCATCATGACTCCTTGCCTACTGGAGTCCGACCCCAGATATGCCAAGAATCTATTTATCTATATTCTTAATATTATTAGACATTTATATCTACATGGTTTCCTAATCATTAGCAGATCAAGTTGCTATTTGAATTAATTTATCTCTAAAAATTATTACTTTTTCTTTTTTTCTCGTTCCACTACTTAATTTTTTATTCTACAAATGAACAATAGTTCTTTTATTTTTTAGGTACATGCATATTTAAAATTAAAAACATATATTGGCTTGTTACACTCTCTCCTAATATAACCTTATAATTCTTACAGATCATTCTATCTCCCCTCCTGATAAGAAAAAAATTTATTTCATTAACATTTGACTCAATTTTATATGTAACTATATGAGACCCTTTTTTCTTGAAGAAAATGTTTATGAGTTTTAGATCCAATATTATGGCAAACTCTAAAATGATACCTCTTACCTCATTCCTACTAGCAAAGCCAAAATTTTCATGTATGGCTTCAAATCTGTCATTATTCTCTCCTATATATCTATTTAGATATCTTTCAATAAATAATTTCTCCCCACTAGGTAAATCAAAAAACAAAAGATAATTCTAAAATATAAATTGATTACAGTGGAATAAACACCTTCCTTTCGGGAAAACTTAGAGCCAATACTTGCTCGACTATAGCAACAAGTGTGCGTTGATTTTTGCATGAAAGAGTTGCTTGAGGTGATTAAGCGTGAACAAAAATTATGCTTGGCAAGAATTATTCGAACATGATAAAACAATGGGCTGAGTAACTGTTTTAGTAGTAATTGACTGATGATAAACGCCATTTCCAATCCCACAGTATGTTAAAAGAATCATATGATAATAACATGCTCATAGTGAAAATTAGAAAAAAAAAAAAAAAACTAGGACAACTTTTTGATCCATAAAGAAAGAGAAATTTTGTCTTTCCTTTTGATGGTCATTGTGTTCACTGCAGTTATGTTATGAACTTTGAAGACGCAGGTTTAAAGAGCTATTGATCGATCTGGGATCATGGGAATTAGGCAGCGTATCAGCTCCTTGTATAAATGACAGCAAATGGTGTTGCTGTCTCCAGCAGCATCATGAGCATTGAAAGTGAAAGACGCGCTAGAAGGCCTCTCTGAAGAATATGATGTGCTTTCCTCATGGGAAAGTGAAGATGAGAAGAAAGACGGCTGCAAGTGGTTGGGAGTCTCTTGTAAATAGACAAAACTAGTAATCTTATTGAATTTTCTGTAATTTTTTTTTTTTTTTTTTTTTTTTTTTTATGTAAGGACAAAATCTAGATCTCTCCTTTGGTTGGATTGCATTATCTTAGGATTTCTTCGGGCCTTAGTATGCATAATTTTGTTGGAGAAATTTCAAGTCAGATTGGTAATCTTTCAAGCTTGGAGCTTTTGGACCTTAGCATCCAGTATGCAAGTGATGATTGCCACATCTATCATGATTGTTTCAGTGGAAGCAAGCTTCAGTAGCTTTCAATTCTTTCACACTTGGAACACCTTGATTTGAACTCCAAAATGCATTAAATACCAGTGATGGACACTCAGGGGGGCACGGACACAGGCCAGCACACGTGGGACACCCGACATGGGATGTCATCCTTTATTATTATTTTTGAATCTGGAGGCATAGTTGGGGGCACAGGGGGGATACTCTGAGATTACCACACAATGGACACACCACACAATAGTCATACATTACAAAAAACAAGTGTATAATTACTAAAATATAAGAACATCTCTTCATTCTCAGCTTTTTATTTTTCCACTTCCTATCAACTCTGTTTCTCTTTATCTTTCTCTTCTCAACACAAACATTGTGCATTTTCTTTTCCTCCTCAATTCACGTATTCTGTATTTATATCCATATCAGTATTTTTATTTGTATCATATATTTATAATCTCAGTATCTGTGTTCATATATTGTGTCTATATTTCAGAAGATTTCAAAATTTTTAAACTTTAATGATGCCATTGGTTCGTCACACGTGGTTAATGATCTTTGTTGCTCGTGTGTCTGCGTTTGTATGAACTTAAGTTTCAACATTAATGTAACTTAGTTGCAATACAAACCATCATACCTAAGAACCTGTTTCCCGAGTGTAAACATGTTTCCTTGTATACAAACATGCTCAGAGAAAAAAACAATTAGAAATAATTAAGAGATGTTGCTTTTATTTTATTAAATTATTAAATTAAAAAATATTTCTTGGTTAAACAACAAAAATAAATTATAAAAAAGTAAATCATTTAATTCAAAAATAATTTAGCATATTTATTTTATTCATCAAGAAAAAAATTTTACTTTAAAATTGTTAAATATGTCTCTTTTTTTCTTTCTTTTAAATAAACCACCGATATTTGATAATCACATTAGAGTCTACTAAATTTGACCATTAAGAAACAAAACTTTTTCGATATTTATTTTCTCTATATATAAAATTGGTACTTTGCACATTAATTTTCTCTTTCGTATTTTACTATCGTAAAAATTTTACATTGCAACATATTAATTACATATTTAATAGCCACTCCGATGATCATAAAATTAATTTAAGTACTAAAATTATTATAAATATTTATTTAAAGAATAAATATTTATATAAAATTATTAATCTTTAGAAAAGATTTGGAGTGGTTTTGGATTATAATTGAAAAAAATAATAATAAAATGAAAAAACGAAAACCGACATTTTGCAGAACGTTGGTGTGCCCCAGCATAGCCCCCCATTTTCAGTCACCGTCTCCCTCCCTCTCTAGCTTGATTAATGGCTACGCTCAGTTACTTTTAATCTCTTAGGCGTCTTCTTCTTCTTCGGCATTTTGGATGGTGCGTCATTACTGAAACATCCAGGTAAGTCTCTTCTATTTATATTTCCCATCTCATGTGCCTTTGCGATTTTCAATTCCACCACTGATTTTACTTGAAATTATGGAAAAATCCCTCCAAGAACTTCGTTTATAACTGCGATTCACCAACACTCCTAATTTAGGTTTGTATGGGACTGGAACTGGAACTGTGTTAGGTGTATTCAGGGTTTGAAATGAGCTAGCCTTTTTCATGTTCAATTGAGGAGGTAGACATTTAGCTTCTAGGTTACAATAGCATAATTACACAATACCCTCATTCTTCTTTTCAACTGTAATATGCATAAAAAGATTAAATATTTATGCTAGTAAGGGTCAGTAATGCAACTAAAACCATGAGGACCATTTTCTTTTTTTTATTTTTGAGTTATTCTTGTACAGTAGAAAGTAATGGGGGACTTTTCAAATAAGTTCGATGGCATGAAAGCATGGACGGAGGGGGGACCTCAAATTTTAAGAAAAAACAATTCTATGTTCAAATGTTATTTTCCCCAAAAATATTATTACCCTCGCCCATGAAATTATAACCCCAAATATATTGTTGTACATCACCCGATCTAAATTTCTATCTTCACCTCTACTTGAAAGAGTAGGTTGCAATAACACTATCTGCCCAAATTGTATTTGCTTCTGCCAGATAACATATGGTTTCTGCTGTGTGTCCGTGTGTCGTGTTTTCCTTTCTTCAAACTCAGTTTAAGTGTTCTTGAACCGTTTTTAAAAGAAACATGCAAAGTATAGTGTTCTTTTTTTTTGTGGAAAGGAATGGATGGTGTGGAAATTAAACTGCGACATCCTTGGACAATGGAAGGGAGAAAGATAATGCTAGTGCAAGCCAGCTATCACAGTCTGTGAGTAAGAAAAAGAAATCAGGAGCTAGGGTTTCCGTGGTATGGGACCATTTCACTAAAGATGGAACAAGTGGCTCAGGGGACCCACGAGCCTCTTGCAACTATTGTGGCCAACAATATTGTTGTGATCCTAAGACAAATGGGACAAGTAGTATGTTACATCACTTGAATAAGTGTAAAAAATATCCTTACAAAGAGGTGGAGACGAAAAACAGTGCCTAATGATTCAACCAAACAAATGGGTAGAAAATGACAGCGCTCTCTTCAAAGGGGAAGAAAATGACACCAGTCATGTCGCCACCACATTTAGTCAAGGGGCTGGAACTCGAGCACTTTCCTGCATGATTTTGGTAGAGGGACTACCATTTGATCTTGTGTACGGCCAAGGTCTGAGGCACTATTCATGAGTATTGCAACTACAATTTGTCGTACCATCATCTATGACAGTTGCAAGAGATTGCCTCAAGTTGTATGCAGAAGAAAAGGCAAAGTTGAAGAAAGTATTCAGAAGATCAGCCCAAAGAGTTTGTCTTACCACAAAAACATGGATGTCTGCACAAAACTTGAACTATGTGTGCATCACAGCACACTTTATAGATGATAATTGGAACTTAAACAAAAGAGTCATCAATTTTTGTCCAGTTCCAAATGACAAGGCGAGACAATTGGAATGAATTCTTGAAAACA
Source organism: Dillenia suffruticosa (assembly GCA_033439265.1). Taxonomy (NCBI): domain Eukaryota; kingdom Viridiplantae; phylum Streptophyta; class Magnoliopsida; order Dilleniales; family Dilleniaceae; genus Dillenia; species Dillenia suffruticosa. Next base: position 18,573,036 of record JAVTVX010000009.1, on the reverse strand, counting down.
GTAATCAAGGATTGGGATGTGGTGTTGGAAAATGAATTCTTACAGATGCATTGCTTGGCTCATACTCTTAGTCTGCTTGTTCAAGATGGATTAGATGATGTTCATGATTCAGTTGTTAAAATTCGTAATGCAGTGAGGTATGTGAGATCGTCTTCTTCCTTCAAAAGTTCAAGAACTGTGTGGAGAAGTTGAAACTTCCAACAGATATTGTTTATGTTTAGACATCCCTAGTAGGTGGGATTCCACCTATTTGATGTTAGAAGCAGCTGAAAAATTGCATAAAGCTTTTGAATTGTTGAAGGAGGAGGACTTGGACTGTGTGTGCTATTCTGGGGACGATGATGGGAATGGAGGAAAGATAACTGGGCCTCCTAAGTGGGACTCCTGCGAGAATATTGGCTGTTTTCTGAAGTTCATGAAGCCATTTTATGATGTTACGTTGAAAATTTCAGGTTCTTCATGTAGCACATTGAATGAATACTTTCATTTGCTAGTTGAGATACAAGGTGAGCTAGAAGAGTTGCATAGCAGTAGGGATAAACATTTGCATGCAATGGCCAGAAAGATGAAGAGGAAATCTGAAACATTTTGGGGGAATGAAGTTAACTTTTTTGTGTATGTGGCAATAGTGCTTGATCCTAGTTTTAAGTTGGACTATGTGAAATGTTGTTTTAAGGAGATTTATGGGGAATCTAAGGGTTATGAAATGATAATGAAGGTGAAGGCTTTCATAGGTCGATTATTTGATTTTTATAGCAATCATGTTTTGGGTTTGAGTGTGGAAACTGAAAAACCCAGTGCAATTATTGCAAGAAAAGAGTTGCAAGTCGAGGGCTGTTCCTTTCCTGTTCTTAGAAGGATACAATCTCAGTTCAGGAGATATGTATAAGAAGTTGATTGCTTGAATAACAGGATGGAATTGGAGAAATACTTGGGGGACGGCACTTTGTATGTGCCAAGTGATGTGGGTTTTGATATATTGGGATGGTGGAGGGCTAATTGTCACAACTATGAGGTACTTTCAGCTATGGCTCGCGATATATTGGCTATTCCTATATCCACAGTTGCCTTCGATTCTGCTTTTCATGTTGGAAGATGCATTATTGATCCTTTCCAAAGTTCGCTGGGACCAAACACATTGGAAGCAATTGTGTGTGTGCCCAAAATTGGCTTCATTTGCCACCTGCTGTTGATATTCAGCAACCGCTTAAGGAAGCTAAGAAATATGAAAAGATTGAGTTAGGTAAATTCTTTATTGTCGTATCATTTTCCTCATTTGTTTTTATTCCTTTTGTCTTGCTTCACGCATGTCGAAATCTTTCATTTTGCGGGTTGTGCTACTCAAACTTTGATTGAAATTTGTGTTTGGGGTTAATTAACCGTTGCTTGTTTGTGTTCCCCCCCCCCCCCCAAAAAAAAAAAAAGAATTGATGGGCTTATCAGTTGGAGATGTTTCCTCAAGTTCAAGTATGGTAGAAGCTTGAGATTGCAAGTCCCTCAAGTTCAAAATGCACCTACATGTTGGTAATGTATGCCCAAGAGGGGCATTTTGGTAATTTAGGAGATAATGGGGTAACTTCCATTATCTCATTTTTACCACTCCATAACTCCCATTAACCACTCATGATTATGAAATCCTAATGACCTTTGGAGAGTGCCTTGTGTGAGAACAACTTTTTCCGTAGTGAACAGGGCAGTTAGGTTTTCTTGAGAGAATATGCAAAAATCTCTAGAGAGAGACAACACGATGAGGGTCGGAGATTTTCGCATAGGAAAATCTCTCTCGTCAAAGAAATCACCGGACTTGGATTGAGGTGTTGTGATATTACGGTGGCGATTCGATTAACATCATAATCACCATCCCGACCGTGAGATCCGATCGAGAGACATATCGTTTTGTTGATTTTGAAGATCTGCATATTGAGGTATCTCGATCATTTTATTTTTTCGAAAATGATTGTATGTTTTCACTGTGCATGAATGAGTTACCGAAAATATCCAACAACTTACGAACCCACATTGGCCAAAGAAAGTTGCTGTTGCAGAGGAAATTGAAATAGGGCATCGGTAAACAAAATCAGGCACAACTCTGGACAGGAGGAGTCCAAGACAAGCGATTCGGCCCCACTTGGAGCTGATTGTGCAGTTGCCTTGCATTGCTGATTGAAATTATCATTTAGTCCTTCATTTTGGTCAGAACCAAATGGTAAGAGTATAAATGAAGATCCAGATTTTTGGGAAGCAAAATAAGAATTAATTCAAAATTCCTTCTTACACTAAACTACAGTCCTTAAACTACAGGGTCGGGGAAAACAACTTCCTCCTGGAGGTGACAAACATGGTGTTCAGTGTTTCAGATTTTTAGTTATAAACAAATATTAAAAAAGTTTATTTACTTTTGTTTTTGGTTATTTATTTATTTATTTTCATTTTAACAGATGTCAAAGCCCTAGTTATATTTCAAAGTGTGTGCAAAACTCAGATTTTTCCCCCAGAATGGCATCCAAGAGAATAAAATCAAGGCAATCTCAGGAAGTAGTTGGTTCTTCGTGGGAAGGTATCAAATTGTGGCTTGAGAGCATCATATAGACTGATTAATGACTGAATTAGGCACATGAGGACAGGTGAAAATTTTAGTAACAGCAGGAGTTTCACGAGCCCTAGACTTGACTTATATGCATTCTGATGCCTAAAGTGCGGTTCCCCCAACCCTTGTACTTCAAATAAGTGAGAAAGAAAACAGGGTTTCTGTTATAACCAAAGAATGCAGCTACGGCAATCTACCCACAATGCATGCTTTGAACTATTAATCTATATTCACTTATGAACAACAATATCCCAATTTACTCTCTGGGCATTACTTATTTTTTTGTCCTTTTGGATAATTCACAAGATGGGTTGGTGCATCTCTAGAACATCTTTCCAACTCCGTCCTTCCGTAGAACAGACTCATCTATGTCCATTTTGCGCCAATTACCCACTAATGAAGCCATCTGGTCAACCTTGTCAAACAGCCCGAGCAGTCCACCAGTGTGTATGAAAAGAACTTTCCGTCCCCCCCACTTTGCTGGATTGTCATCCATGTCTTTCAGCATTGCATAAGCTGCTTTTCCACTAAGAATGCATAAAATGGCAATCTGGTCATTGAGGAATGTACCTGTTCTGTGTCTAAATTATCTAATTAAAACACGAGCTTTGTACGAATGTATCCATATGAAAAAAAAAAAAAAATTAAGTGGAAAATAAAATACAAAATGACATAATATGTCGAGTTTTCAAGACCCGACATAATTAAAAAAAAATAACATGTTAAGTTTTGAAAACAGATATAAAAACTAGACATGTGCTTGAATATTGCATGTCGAGTCTTCAAGACTCGACATGCATCCCCTCCCTCTTCCCCTCTGCCTCCCTCCCTCTCTCTCTAAGAGGTGGGTCCCACCCCACCCCCTCCCCTCATCCAAGAGAGAGGGGGTGGGACCCACCCCGTCTCTCCATTTCTCTCTAGATAGAGAGAGAGAGAGAGAGAGAGGGTGGGACCCACCCCCCCTCTCTCTCTCTGATTGAGAGGGGGAGGGGGAGGGAGTGTGAGAGAGGGAGGGAGAGGGGGACTCTCTATGATTAGATAGAGAGAGGGAGGGCTCTAGAAATTCGAGAGAGAGAGAGAGAGAGGGAGGGGGGAGGAGAGGCGGGAGAGAGAGGGGGAGAGGGAGGGAGACACATGTCGAATTTTGAAAACTTGACATATTATTTTTTTTTAACTATGTCGGGTCTTGAAAACTCGACATGCATGAACAGTGCATGTCGAGTTTTTTTGTACTTTGTTTTCTGCGGGTGATGTTTTAAAAAAAAAAATTTTCACAGGGATACATCCGTACAAGACTCATTAAAACACTATTGGACTTAGAAGTATGTAGTTTACTAGTGTTGAGCTACCTGTAAACTGGGTCAAGAACAACGCCTGTCGCTGCAGCAACTTCCTTGACAAATTTTAGCTCCTCAATGGTATTCATTGCATAGCCAAGACCTTTAGCCTGCATAAAGAGATGAGAGTTGATAACTTTGAAGCCACTTCCACCAACCTCAAGTTCATATGAGGATGAATTTTCATAGTACTCAAATCTAATCCTAATTAAACTCGACATTTGTCTGGAAAACATGAACCACAAAAATTGAGCTACCAAACTGAGGTCCTCACATTTTGAATGTCAATGATATCACGCGTGCTCACATCAGCATGAAGCCCATCAAGTAGGCCTTGAACAAAATCATGAAAGTAATCAGGGTCATCACATACAGAGAATGCATGAACCTGCATATTCACATCAAACCACTTAATACTAACAATGCTGACATATATGGGAGCAAGTTGGTAACTTCAGAAAAGGAACGCACTTTTGCCTTCAAGCTACTAATCGATGATCCCAAGGACAGACCAGCAATTGTGCCCCCACTAGAAAAAAGATGATAGAATCATATTAAATAAACTCATTCTGATATCAGAATTGAAAAGAGTTCAACCATGTAAACGGTACAACAAAATGCCTTCGGAAAAAATATACAAAGAATCAATAAATCCCATAGTGCTGATAGAGAACTCAGCTCCAGAATGTCAACGATGCGAAAGCACAACAATGATATTAGAGTTTGAACTCTACTTATCATGGCTAACTTGACATGGAAAAAGAAAATTATAATTAAATCACAATTTGATAATTTTGAAGGTTTTCAAGCAATAAAAATAGCCTTCCTACACTAGCCTTCAAAGCAAATAGCAAGTTTTTGAGCACTGAACATATCCACCAAGCATATATGGACTGCAGCTACCACATTGAAAAACCGCATACTATTAAAATAAGGGTAAGGCATAGTAAGGGTATAAACTATTATCCAATGTGCAACTAAAGGCATTATTTCACAACTTTGTTCAATTTAGGACATCAATTAAATTCCATTAATGGTGTTAGCAAAAAATGCCTTTCGGCATTGGCATGGACAACTTCATGACATGGCATTTAATTTCTTTTAGTTTAGTTCTTTCTTCTCCTCCTCTCTTTTTTCTCTTATTTCTTTTCTCCTTACTATATAACCTAAGATGCTCGACAGCATCAATAGATTGATATATAAAATTGATCTGTAAAAGAATTGTCTAATTAGAGTTCAGTTGCTGAGATAGGAGAGAAGTATGAATCTTGTGAGATCGGTTTCTTTTTTTTTTTTTTTGGATAAAGAATTAAATGCCTCTTCTGCTCTTCTCTAATCACAGGGTAAATATTATACAAAATATTTTACTACCTCTGCAAGGATAGGGATTGCTAGTGAGCGTGCATTTGCACTTCCAAGAGATTAAGCAAGATTGCAAGAAATCAAATGAGGGTAACTGTTTTCTCAACAATCCTGGATGCTACCTGGTTGCCTTGCTTTCTTGCGTTCGCATTGCAGTCTGAAGCCTAAATGACTTAAAAAAAAAAAAAAAAAAAATGAAGTTGGGTTTGATGGTGAAGGAAAGAAGAATGACCAAGTCCCGATTTGCTAGTAAGAAAAAAGATAGAATTAACCACCCTGAGTAGTGGCAGAACGAGAAAGTTTTCTCAGCTAGGTCACTCAAATAACATGCTAAAAATTTACATCACATATTACATTAATTTTAATTCTAAGCAGTAAATCTCCAATGTCTAGACTCACTTGGACCCCTAAAAACTCAAAGAAATAGAAGAAGTTCTTCAAGTTTCGGTCATTTGCTTGTTTGAAAACGATAAATCCCAATGGAGATGGCCTCCATGCAAGAAGACTAGAGACTCAACAAAGTATCCCTATTAGCAGCGAACTCCCAAAAATTTTAGAAACGACTCAAGGGCAGAAGTCACACCATGCCATGCCAATTTCCTGCCTTAAAACCCAAATTGCTAGAGTACACACCCACTCTACCACATCTCTATCCAAACTGCCACCGCAAAAGACAAACCCACTCCACCCATCCTCCACCCTTCTGAATGAAGCCATACTTGGAAAGTTGGAATCAATCACCACTTTGGACCTTAAATGTACACCTATCAACTACCTTCTGATTATTTTGATTTCAACTTCTTTTGTTAAAGAGTTATGCCGATTAATTTTGATACTTTTTAGGTTTGTACAAGCATCCTTTAGACAACCAGTCACACTAAACTAATTTCGCAAGGGCAAGCAATCCTCTAGCTAGAGTGCTAGGATGCATCCAAGGGAGGATTTCCAATTATTAACTTGCATTGGAGACCCTAGAAGTGGTAACCTAACCATGGTAGAGAATCAATACTCTCAGTGAGTCAAGATACAGTACCTTTAAACACGAGTACGTATATAGGTAGGTAGACGCGAGTTTGTATGTGAACACTGGGGGGAAAGGGGTGGGACTTTCGTTTGTATGCCAAAAAGAAAGCACACCCACATTATTCTGAGCCACCTTTGGTGCTCATCTCCTGGAACATGGTGTTATATGTACCAATGCTTTTGAGTGAAAACAGGCAATATTAACTACAAGAAAAGAGGAACAAAATTTAATAATTTTAAGCCTAACTCTAGAAGCAATTTCTTGGTAAAACATATATATTACTTGCAACTAGCATAGTCTGGAAAAATTAAAATGTTTCTGGCTGGCATAATCCACTTCTTCTGCCACAAATTCAAATAATGGCTAATTTTTTAGTCAAGAAGCCTAAATGACAACCAAAGGGGCAAAATTCAAATTCAAGTGAGTAACCCAAGTACTATCCGCAATTTGTTGTTCAGTTGAAAGTAACTAAGTCAAACGGGCTTGCTCAGCCACATTAGCATGAAACCAATACCCGGAATAATGATTTTAAAAACCTAGACAAACAGTTTCATCGTAAGGAAAATATTTAAAAACAAACAGATTGCATGGGTAATACTAAAACCACATCTTGATTAACAGTTTGGAAATTATCTCCGATGGCGTTTTGAAAGTGCCATGGCTGGCCAAACCTCTTTGAGTTTTTGACCCAACACTAGACCCGGGAAATTCGACTTCCCTTCAGCCTCTCAATTTTGCCAATCAAGGAGTATTAAAATTTTTTCATAATTTTTGATGCGCTAAACAACAACAACAACAAACCGAACCTTAATCCCAAATTATTAGGTCGGCTGTTTGAGAGAACAATATAGGATAGAGGAAAAAAAATAACATAAAATTAAAGTTTGGTGCACTAAACTGGAAGAAAGTAATAGACATAGAATATGCTAGATAAACAACTCAAGTGTACTGGTTTTGAGAAGAACCTGCCACATGCCACCACAATGTCATCAAATTCTAGATTGCCAGTCCCAGATTGAAGCTGCAACTCAATTTCCCTAATTGCTTCAATGTAGCCCCTGGACAAGAACAAGGTAGGTCAGACAACAATAAAGCATCCCTATATTGGGATAATCAGAGGACATATAACACCGTAAAAAGAGGCTTTATAATGTTTGAACCACTATGAAACTCTTAAGTCGGATCGAAAATCATAAGAGGTGGCTTTTGTTTCTTTACACATATTCTGAAGCATCACAAACCTTGGAGGCATGGCTAGCTTGCAATGTTTCCAAACTATTGCAAACAAGATGCATAAACACTTCATGCCATCAATGAAGTTTGAACTTGGAAGGGCAAAGGGTAAAGAGAGGATCCAAGTCTACAGCTGCAAAGTATTAGAACTAAATAAAAAGAATCACAAAATATTCACTTTGTTTCTTTTAGGGGTGAGAGTGGGACATATCACCAAAATAAAATCAGAAAATAATAATAGTAACAAACATGTAAGACCGAGAAGCGTCCCCACCCCCCAGGGTCCAAAAAAAGGAGAAAATAAGAATCAACAAACAAAAGAAAACATGCAGACCTGCTATCCCCTTTTTGGTTCAAGGTGGTGAGTGTTTTGAGAAGAACTTTGGAGATGGTGGGCTATTGGTATCAGAGTTTTCTTTGGTCTCAAAGTAAGGGTAGAGGGTGTCATTGTCACTCATTTGAAATCCGCTGACCATACAATTCCTTCTCTCAGATGATTTAAATGGTTTAAAAGACATCCCTAAGATCTTTAAGGTGTTTAAGAGCATTTTGATTTTAATGACTAATATGGTTAAGAGCACAGTTCTACTTTTCAATACGGAAGACGAGATTTTATAAGAATCTCTTTCAAATGTAAGGATGGTCTAGATCAAAATGGGCCCTAAGTTATTTGGGTGTCCTATTGATCAATTTTTCTCTTGAACCTGATGACATGCAAGGTTATAAAAAGTTCTGATCCTAGGAAATGAGCTCCTTTTTCTTTAGAAGCTTAGATTACACTAATGAAAACGCGTGCATACAAACAATTTTTATCATTGATTTAATTTAATGAATTGAAAATTTAAGCTTTGTTGAATTTGAATTATATGTGCCAATTTAGGTTTCTGTGCGAAATTGGCAATTTCAGGGTATGTGTTTGAATTTACTATCATGTGGCAAGACTTTAACTTTGGGATTAAGAGGGAGAAAGATAGGAGAGGGGGAATGGAGAGAGAAATCAAACATCTGAGAGTAAAATCAATGCTGCAAGGAGAGAGATAACTCAAAATTGCAGCAAGTAATGTTAAGAAATTTATCAAATATGATGAATCAGACAACAAGATACACACAGCGAGAACGCTTTTTTCCATATAAAACAGTTGCTTTACATGGTTTGCACTATTTTCTTTTTCCTATTTTCACCCAAAATGTGAGCATCAATGAGCTTTTCTGGCATAGCTTCTAATTGCTTATCTACCCAGAAAATAAAGAAACAAAAAGCAATATACCACTAGTACAGCACAAATCAAAGTTCAGGATGCATCTTAACATTGTCAAATAAATAATCTAATTAAACTTGACTTATTGCCTTCAAATGTCGGAACCACTCACAATCCATGATACATGAGTCTTAAATTTAGGACCATTAGACTTTTAGATGTAAATGTTGCTTCAGCCCACTTAGTGGCAGCATCGACAACCCTTGTGTTCTTCATTGGCAAACTCTGGCATCAAATTCATCGCCGTCTAAGGTGAAAGAGGAAGCATGCAAATAGGGTCAGGTGAATGTCATGTCATCCTTGGAAACCTAACAGTGTCAATTATTGTGGTATGTTGAAAGTTATTTGAAATTTTTTTTGGGAGGGGGGTAATTAGCTGCACTTAAAGTTTACAGGGCTATTTTAAAGTAGGTCACAAGTTTGACAGGTTATTTGTGGTTTTGGCCTTTAGTGATCTCCACCCTTCATAATGATCCTATTTCTGCTTTTACGCATGCTAAAGATTGATAACACCCTGGGGTCTTCATTTTTGAATGAAATTTAAATGAAGGAAGTGTGGAAATATAATTCCCTAATTCATCATTTGGAAGATAAGTCTTTCTCAGCCATCCATGATGTAAGGATATGGAATGTTCAAGCTACTGAAATCTTTTCTTGCAAATCTATTTTGTCATCTTGGTTAGTAATTAAGTGGTTCTTAACCTGCCTCATCCTTTAACTGACATTTGGAAGGTTAACATTCCTTCAGACTAAGGTCTTCTTATGGACAATTCTTAGTAGAACCAATGTAAATGACATGATGCAAAAGTAGGAGACTGAATTGGTCTTTGGCTCTAACTTTGAGTAATGTGCTACCAAAGTAGTGAATCCCAAGAGAATCTGTTCTTACATTCTCCAGTTTCTGGATTCATGTAGATGCAAATTGATATGATTTTTAGGGATTTGATTTGGATAAGTTTTGTGCTATCCACGATTTGTGGATATTCATATGACGGGATTTGGATCATCTGTTATATGCCAAAATCCTTCGAATGGTGTGTTTGGCTAGAGTGAAATGCTCATTTCTTTTTATAATCAGTGTCTTCCTATTCCAATCATTTCAGATAAAACTGTTTTTCTCACTACGTTATGGGCTACAGCTGCAGGAGCTTCCAAAGGAGTTCCTTTGTAATTGGTGAAGAGGGGGGACTAGGAATCTCTCTCTCTCTCTCTCTCTCTCTCTCTCTCTCTCATATTCTTCTTCGGTTCTCTTAAGATGGTGTCTCATCCTCTTCTATATAATCTCTTCTCTTCTCAATACAAAGAAAAACATATATATATGCCCTAAATTCTTACAAAGAAGTATTATCCCCCGACTGGAAACAATGTACTTGGTACAAGTTTACGCTTCAAACATTTGGACTGCCCAGACAGAAAAAAGGCTTCAAAACCTTAAATGAATATATTGAGCAAAGAATAAATGAATATAAGAATATTACCATGTTCCTAGTGAATCTGATCCACCAACAGGAATGACATATGGCCTCCTACCTTCTTTTTGTAGCTTTTCTTTCAGTAAATTAGTGAGTGTCTGGTATCACATCAAACAAGAAAAGAATAATTTCTGTAAACAACTCAATGAAGGATTTAATGGCCATAAAAAGTTTCCAGTACATATCTAATTTCTTAAAAACATTCATCATACTCATACATTTTCCTCTTAGAGTCACTTTACCAGTCATAGCTTAGCACAACCTAAAATGACTAGGAATGACATATGGTTAACAGAACGTCTCAGGTTGCTGACTCTCCCAAAGCATGGCCATATCTTGTCTTCATGTTCTAGGGTACGAGAACAAATATTAATCATGAAGAGAGCGTCATATAACATATAGATATAAAGCATAGTGAATGGCCTATTTAACATTCCAATATACCATTTTTATGGATAAAGATGAAGCAAATGGCATTGAAAGAGACTTCAGCAGCAGTACTTTCAATGTCAATGTGACTTCAGTACTATGGAAATCCAAAAACAATGATTTCAAAATAATAATGTAAAGAGCTCTTTCACTACATAAGTCATCTTTTAGAGGATGGAAATCGACTCTAGGACTGTTAATGTTTTATGCTCATTATAGTAATCTCAATGAGTTTACAACAAGATAGTTACATTGGTTGAAGAAACTTAGCAAGGAGCAAAGGACAAACCACGCTTCCAATTTTTGCATATTCTTCTTTAGAAACAAGGTCCACATGAGCTCCAACCAAACGCTCCACCAGGAGATTGCCTGTTAACCCTGGATCTTGGTCCACAAGAAGCTGCAATATGGCATGAAATGGAAGTAAAGCAAACAACCACTCACAAGGAGAAGTTTTTCTAGCAATCAAATGAAATTAAAAGACCAAAACCAAAACCTTGGAGGTGCGCAGAATCAGATAACAATCAAGTTGTAGATACTTGGCTGCAACAGCAGTCGCACGACAGTGATTGCTTTGAATGCCTCCAATAGTTATTATACAGTCTGCTCCTTTTGCCACTGCATCTGCCATCAAAAACTCCAGTTTCCTCACTTTGTTGCCGCTCAATTGCATTCCCGACAGATCATCACGCTACATCATTGCCAAATTTCTGACTTTGTTAGTGCAGCAAAGCATCAAAGTGAACAAATTTATGAGGTGTCTCATGTTTTGATCTTAAAAGCATGGTAGTTGTAGAATTAGCAATTTTTGAGTAGCTTAATAAATAAATGAAATAGTGGGTATTGATGGGTGGGATCAAGAGTCAACAAGTGTGTGGGATGGGAAGCCTTAGCTATCAAATTCGAACCCTTTTAACATTAATCTGCAGTGTCCAAATCGCCGACCAAGCTTTAAATCAAATCCCCAATCTCAAACAACGCCATTGGAACAGTAAATCTCGAAATCATGTTTCTAATTTTCAGTTTACTGTACAAATGTTCTGATTAAAGAGCTCTCACTCTTCTCTCTCTCTTTCTCTCAAACACAAATAATAATGACATGGGTGCAAGTGAGAAAGAGGGAGAGGAAAATGATACCTTCAACCAAAGTTGAGTGCCTTGAGGTAGATTGGGCAAATTCCACCGGTGAATAGGGGTAGGAAGATGGCCGAGAGAGAAGACGTGGGAGGGAATGGGAGAGAGATGGGAGGCCCAGGAAGGAGGATTATAGGGTTTGCATGACAGAAAATCAAAATTCGGAGAAGCCATTGGAGGGAGAGATTGATTGAGACTGAGATTGAGACAAAGATGACGAGAAGGAACCACAAGTCTTCCCCACTGTTTGCCCTTGTTTTTGTTCAACAAGAATAACCCGGCTGCTGCTGCTCTGGATGTGCTTGTGAGATGCCAACAACTACACTGCATCCCCTTCCCCACACTCTTGACCGGTTTTTCTGTCTCTTCCTATGTTAGGGACCTGGTTGGTCGGAGCCCCGGAGCGCAACGTGAGCATATAGCTTACTTGTAGAGCTGGAAATTCATGTAATGTTCGAGATAACTTCTTAATACTAATGTTTCTTATTTTAAAGATATTTTTTAATATTAATATTTTTCCTTTTTAAAATATTTTAACATATTATATTAATTAATATTTATATAAAAAATTTGATATTTTCTATATTTATGTATATTTTTATATTTAATAAATTATCTATTTAATTATAATATTTACTTTTTTATTATTTATTATACGATTAATAATTACAAATTTGATCATTTAAAATTTTTGTTATAAAATATAATTATTTTGTTATTTTTATAAAAATAATTAATATTTATATAAAAATTTTTATAATTTTTATAATTTTATATTTATCCACATTTCTATTTTTATATTCTTATAAATTGTTCTGTATTGTTTCATATCCTTTTGGTTTATGTTTCTGTGCAACATAGGAGGTATGATTGGCTTGTCACTCCATTTGTTTATTTAATTAAATTATATATTAAAGATAAATGATATATTGTTTGAATAAATAGATTCATTTAAAACTCGATTTAAATCATTAAAATTTCATGAGTTTGAATACCCTCCAACTCAAACTCATGTTGATTTATTTCTAACCATATAATCTCCTATAAAAGTTGTAATTTTTCAAATATTTCAACTCAAATTATGAGTTTCAGATGATAAGAAAACATAATTATGAATATTTTTTTTTAAAATGAGTTGTTGTTGATATTTGTAAAAATGTGAAGTCTTTGATTCATAAAATTCTAAGGGAATAAAAATTTTCATGGTGTCTTGTGGATTTGACTGAATACAAACATGGGTCTTAAGTTTCGGAATCAAAAAGTTTAAGCTCTTGGGTGTGACAATTCGAGGATTTTTGTGACGACGCGCAGCAATGCAATCTCCTGTACGGTTGTTATGTTCAAGGTTATGATTTTTCATGCATTCAAGAGACACAATAGGAGGCTCTGCATGCATGTTTGCACGAAGCTACGCCACAAGTTGGCATGTGAATCATAGATTATCATCCGACTCCTTTTTGGGGTTCGAATACATTATAATCCGATTCTTTTTATTTTTTTTTGGAGTGCATACAGAATGATAGATTTTTAATATATTTTTATTATATATAAGATTCAAGACCAGTAATCTTATTTCGATCAAATGACTTTTGTATTAATTGAATCAAAGTTTATGTGATAATCAATACTAACACATAATGATTTACCAGTAATAGCAACAATAATAATCAAAACCAATGTTCGTTGGTTTAGTGGGAAAGACATAACACTCCACATTAAGAATTGAGATTTGCATCTTAGTAGTGACAAAAACGACATTAAGAGAACTCTCTCCTGATTAAGATCCGACAGTATCGATCGAGATTAGTAAGAATAAAACTTTAAATACTCGACGATAAACCAAATCCAAGAAATAAAAAAAAATAACAATAATCAAATATTTTTCATACCAAGTGAAACCGACCGTATAGATTATTTTATATCATTTTATTCCATTTTATATCACACGATCACTTGTTTTTTATTAACATATTATGATTTATCATTAATTAAATTAATATATTTTAATTAATTTAAAAATATACAATTTATTAAAATATATTATTACATGAGATTTGATTTATTTAATTATTATCGCATTAAAATAAAAAAATGGAATGGAAGAGAAAATATAAAAAATATATAATTAACAAATTAAGAGAAACCCTCGTTGACTAGGGGATTGTACTGGAAGTGCAACATAAGAGTACTTTCGTCAAATCGAAATGCACTGATGCTAACGAAAATCACATTCTTCTCATAGCATCTCTCTCACTCTTCTTCATCTTCTTCTTCTTCGATTCTCATTTCCACTTTTTTCTGATCCAGAATGGAATGATCCTCTTCTTCCTCCTCTCTACTTTCAGAATATTCACTCACCATCGCAATTAGGGTTTTGCTTCTACTACTGTTTCAGTATCAGAAATGGTGGGAAAATCTGATTCAGTGAACGATCACAAATCGTGATCCTGTCAGTCTCCGAGTTTGAAATCGGATCTAATTTCTCCGACCATGCTCAATCTCAAAACCCTAAAACTAAAACCAAGCAGCAAGAGCTGCTAATCCCAGTGACGATCCTCTGTCTAGTTTACGTCTCGGCATTCATCGCTCGTCTCTTGAGTGTTCTTCGCTATGAGAGCATGATCCACGAATTCGATCCTTCAAATACAGAACCACTCTGGAAAAAAAATATAACGTTATTTAAGTAATTTTAGTTAAAAAATACATTATTTAGGTAAAAAGCTCCTAAGAAAGTAGCTGGTTCTTTTGGGGAGGGGATCAGATTGTGGCCTGAGAGGATCGTATAGGCAGATTAATGACTGAATTAGGCACATGAGGACAGGTGAAAATTTTAGTAAGGCAGAATTTTCAGGAGCCCTAAACTAGACTTGTATGCACTCTGATGCCTAAAGTTATTGGTAGTGGTTCCCCCAACCCTTGAACTTCAAATAAATGAGAGAGAAAACAGAGTTTCCATTATAACCGAAGAATGCAGCAACGGCAGTGTACTCGCAATGCATGCTTTGAACTATTAATCGATATTCACTTATGAACAACAATATCCCTATTTACTCACTGGCCATTACTTCTTCTTCCTCTTTTTTTTTTTCGCTTTTTAATAACTCACAAGTTGGGTGGGTGCATCTCTAGAACATCTTCCCAACTCCATCCTTCTTAAGAACGGACTCGCTTATGTCCATTTTGCGCCAGTTACCCACTAATGATGCCATCTGGTCAACCTTGTCAAACAGCCCGAGCAGTCCACCAGTGTGTATGAAAAGAATTTTCCGTCCTTCCCACTTTGCTGGATTGTCAGCCATGTCTTTCAGCATTGCATAAGCTGCTTTTCCACTAAGAATGCATAAAATGGCAATCTGGTCATTGAGGAATATACCTACTGTGTCTAGACAATCTAATTAAAACACTATTGGACTCAGAAGTATGTAGTTACGAGTGTTGAGTAACCTGTAAACTGGGTCAAGAACAACGCCAGTTGCTGCAGCAACTTCCTTGACAAATTTTAGCTCCTCAAGGGTATTCATTGCATAGCCAAGACCTTTAGCCTGCATAAAGAGAGAGTTGATAACTTTGAAGCCACTTCCAGCAACATCAAGTTCATCCGAGGATGATTTTTCATAGTACTTGAATCCAATCCTAACTAAACTCGACATCTGTCTGCAGTGTGTTTGTTAATAAGTAATGACAGAGGAAAACATGGACCACAAAAATTGAGCTATCAAACTGAGGTGCTCACATTTTGAATGTCAATGATATCACGCGTGCTCACATCAGCATCAAGTCCATCAAGTAGGCCTTGAACAAAATCATGGAAGTAATCTGGGTCATCACATACAGAGAATGCAAGAACCTGCATATTCACAGCAAGCCACTTAATACTAACAATGCTGACATATATGGGAGCAAGTTGGTAACTTCAGAAAAGGAACGCACTTTTGCCTTCAAGCTACTAAGCGATGATCCCAAGGACAGACCAGCAATTGTGCCCCCACTAGAAAAAAGATAATAGAATCATATTAATTAAACTCATTCTGATATCAGAATTGAAAAGAGTTCAACCATGTAAATGGTACAACAAAATGCCTTCGGAAAAAATATACAGAGTCTCAAGTCAAAGTGGAAATAAATCCCATAGTGCTGATAGAGAACTCAGCTCCAGAATGTCAACGATACTCAATGCACAACAATGATATTATAGTTTGAACTCTACTTACCATGATTAACTTGATGTAGAAAAAGAAAATCATAATTAAATCACAATTTGATAATTTTGAAGGTTGTCGAACAATACAAATAGCCTTCCTACGCTAGTCTTCAAAGCAAAGAGCAAGTTTTTGAGCACTAAACATGTCCACCAAGCATATATGGACTGCTGCAGCCACAATGAAAAACCACATACTATTAAAATAAGGTTAAGGCATAGTAAAGGCATAAACTATTTCCAATGTGCAATTAAGGGCATTATTTCACAACTTTGTTCAATTTAGGACATCAATTAAATTCCATTAATGGTGTTAGCAATTTGACATTTTTTAATCCAAAAATGCCTTTCGGCATTGGCATGGACAAGTAACTTCATGACATGGCATTTAATTTCTTTTAGTTTAGTTCTTTCTTCTCCTCCTCTCTTTTTTCTCTTCTTTATTTTCTCCTTACTAGTAACCTGAGATGCTCGACAGCATCAATAGATTGATAAACGAAATTGATCTGTAAAAGAATTGTCCAATTAGAGTTCAGTTGCTGAGATAGCAGAGAAGTATGAATCTTTAGAGATTGATTTTTTTTTTTTGGATAAAGAATTAAATGCCTCTTCTGTTCTTCTCTAATCACAGGGTAAAAATTATACAAAATATTTTACTACCTCTGCAAGGATAGAGATTGCTAGTGAGCGTGCATTTGCACTTCCAAGAGATTAAGCAAGATTGCAAGAAATAAAATCAGGGTAACTGTTTACTCAACAATCCTGGATGCCACCCGGTTGCCTTGCTTTCTTGTGTTCGCGTTGCAGTCTGAAGTATTCTGTCTTCCTATTTGTGTAACTATTTAGGGTTTTCACGCTGTACTACAAGCAGATAAATAATCACCTTCTCATGTGTTGCCAAAACAGAGCCGTTGGAATCTTAACTCTAAAAGCTCTTCCCGCTTAAATGACTGAAGTTCAATGCCAATGTAGCAATCCCTGCTAATGATTCTGAAATTCTTTCTTGAGGTTGTCCAAGTGATTTATTGATTTTTTATAGTTTGTATTTCACTGAATTGAGTATCTGGATAATTAAATTTTAAACTTGGAATTGCAAATGTTGATTGGAGGATGGATCCAAATGATCTTCCTCTGTTCAATAAGCAATCTACTTTGCACACAACCATAACAAGGGTTCATCAAATACTTTAAAAAAAAAAAAAAAAAAAAAAAGTTGGGTTTGATGGTGAAGGAAAGAAGAATGACTAAGTCCTGATTTGCTAGTAAGAAAAAAGCTAGAACTAACCACCATGAGCGGTGACAGAACGAGAAGGTTTTCTCAGCTGGGTCACTCAAATAACATGTTAAAAAATGACATCATACATTACATTAATTTTAATTCTAAGGAGTAAATCTTCAATGTCTAGACTCACTTGGACCCCCTAAAAACTCGAAGAAATAGAAGAAATCCTTCAAGTTTCGGTCATTTGCTTGTTTGAAAACGTTCAATCCCAATGGAGATGGCTTCCATGCAAGAAGACTAGAGACTCACCAAAGCATCCCAATCAGCAGCAAACTCCCAAAAATTTTAGAAACAACTCAAAGGCAGAAGTCACACCATGCCATGCCAATTTCCTGCCTTAAAACCCAAATTGCTAGAGTACACACCCACTCTACCATATCTCTATCCAAACTGCTACCGCAAAAGACAAACTCACTCCACCCATCCTCCACCCTTTTGAATGAAGCCAAACTTGGAAAGTTGGAATCAATCACCACTTTGAACCTTAAATGTACACCTGTCAACTACCTTCCGATTATTTTGGTTTCAACTTCTCTGGTAGAGTTATGACAATTAATTTTGATACATTTTAGGTTCGTACAAGCATCCTTTAGACAACCAGTCACACTAAACTAATGGCGCAAGGGCAAGCAATCCTCTAGCTAGAGTGCTAGGATGCATCCAAGGGAGGATTTCCAATTATTAACTTGCATTGGAGACCTTAGAAGTGGTAACCTAACCATGGTAGAGAATCAATACTCTCGTTGAGTCAAGATACAGTAGCTTTAAACACGAGTACGTATATAGGTAGGTAGATGTGAGTTTGTATGTGAACACTGGGGGAAAGGTGGAATTTTCATTTGTATGCCAAAAAGAAAGAACACCTGCATTATTCAGAGCCACCTTTGGAGCTCATCTCCTGGAACACATTGCTATAAGTAATAATGCTTTTGAGTGAAAACAGGCATATTAACTACAAGAAAAGAGGAACAAAATTTAATAATTTTAAGCCAAACTCTAGAACCAATTTCTTGGTAAAACATGTATATGACTTGCAACTAGCATAGTCTGGAAAAATTAAAATGTTTTTGGCTGGCATAATCCACTTCTTCTGCCACAAATTCAAATAATGGCTTATTTTTTAGTCAAGAAGCCTAAATGACAACCAAAGGGGCAAAATTCAAATTCAAGTGAGTAACCCAAGTACTATCCGCAATTTGTTGTTCAGTTGAAAGTAACTAAGTCAAACGGGCTTGCTCAGCCACATTAGCATGAAACCAATACCCGGAATAATGATTTTAAAAACCTAGACAAACAGTTTCATCGTAAGGAAAATATTTAAAAACAAACAGATTGCATGGGTAATACTAAAACCACATCTTGATTAACAGTTTGGAAATTATCTCAGATGGTGTTTTGAAAGCGCCATGGCTGGCTAAACCTCTTTGAGTTTTTGACCCAACACTAGACCCGGGAAATTCGACTTCCCTCCAGCCTCTCAATTTTGCCAATCAAGGAGTATTAAAGTTTTTCCATAATCTTTTGGTGCGCTAAACAACAACAACAACAACAATAACAACAACAAAAAGCGGAACCTTAATCCCAAATTATTTGGTCGGCTGTTTGAGAGAATGATATAGGATAGAGGAAAAAAAATAACATAAAATTAAAGTTTGGTGCACTAAACTGGAAGAAAGTAGTAGACATAGAACATGCTAGATAAAAAACTCAAGCATACTGGTTTTGAGAAGAACCTGCCGCATGCCACGACAATGTCATCAAATTCTAGATTGCCAGTCCCAGATTGAAGCTGCATCTCAATTTCCCTAATTGCTTCAATGTAGCCCCTGGACAAGAACAAGGTAGGTCAGACAACAGTAAAGCATGCCTATATTGGGATAATCAGAGGACATATAACACTGGAAAAAAAGGCTTCATAATGTTTGAACCACAATGAAACTCTTAAGCTGGATCGAAAATCTTAAGAGGCTGGCTTTGCTTCTTTACACATATTCTGAAGCATCACAAACCTTGGACGTATGGCTACCTTGCAATGTTTCCAAACTATTGCAAACGAGATGTGTAAACACTTCATGCCATTAATGTAGTTTGAACTTGGAAGCGCAAAGGGTAAAGAGAGAATCCAAGTCCACAGCTGCAGAGTATTAGAACTAACTAAAAAGAATCACAAAATATTCACTTTGTTTCTTTTAGGGGTGAGAGTGGGACATTCACCAAAATAATATCAGAAAATAATAATAGTAACAAACATGTAAGACCAATAAGTGTCCCAAGACCAATAAGTGTCCCCACACCCCAGGGTCCAAAAAAAGGAGAAAATAAGAATAAACAAACAAAAGAAAACATGGAGACCCGCTATCCCCTTTTTGGCTCAAGGTGGCGAATGTTTGGAGAAGAACTTCAGAGATGGTGGGGCTATTGGTATTGGAGTTTTCCTTGGTCTCAAAGTAAGGGTAGAGGTTGTCATTGTCACTCATTTGAAATCTGCTGACCATACAATTCCTTTTCTCGCAGATGATTTAAATGGTTTAAAAGACATCCCTAAGATCTTTAAGGTGTTTAAGACGATTTTGATTTTTGATGACTAATATGGTTAAGAGCACAGTCCTACGTTTCAATATGGAAGACGAGATTTTAGAAGAAAAGGATGGTCTAGATCAAAATGGGCCCTAAGTTATTTGGGTGTCCCCTTGATCAATTTTTCTCTTGAACTTGATGACATGCAAGATTATAAAAAGTTCTCATCCTAGGAAATGAGCTCCTTGTTCTTTTGGAACACAGATTAAAATGCTCATCCCGTACACAAAATGCTCCCCAGATTAGTGCGGGGATAGGGGGAGGGTGAACATATATGTACGTAGCCTTCCCCTTGCATTTTTGCAAAGAGACTGTTTCCACGTTTCGAATTCGTAACCTCAAAGTCACCAAAGGAGCAACCCAACCATTGCACCGAGACTCGCATACAAACAATTTTTATCATTGATTTAATTTAATGAATTGAGAATTTAAGCTTTGTTGAATTTGAATTATACGTGCCAATTTAGGTTTCTGTGTGAAATTGGCAATTTCAGCATATGTGTTCGAATATACTATCATGTGGCAAGACTTTAATTTTGGGATTAAGAGGGAGAAAGATAGGAGAGGGGGAATGGAGAGAGAAATCTGAGAGTAAAATCGATGCTGCAAGGAGAGAGAGAACACAAAATCGCAGTGAGTAATGTTAAGAAATTTATCAAATATGATGAATGGGACAACAAGATACACACACAGAGAGAACACTTTTTTCCATATAAAATAGTTGCTTCGCGTGGTTTGCACTATTTTCTTTTTCCTATTTTCACCCAAAATGTGAGCATCAATAAGCTTTTCTGGCATAGCTTGTAATTGCTTATCTACCCAGAAAATAAAGAAACAAAAAGCAATATACCACTAGTACAACACAAATCAAAGTTCAGATGCATCTTAACATTGTCAAATAAATAATCTAATTAAACTTGACTTATTGCCTTCAAATGTTGGAACCACTCACAATCCATGATACATGATTCTCAAATTTAGGACCATTAGACTTCTTTAGATGTCCCCAAATCGTTGGGATTAAGGTGCAGTTGGTTGTTGTTGTTGTTTGTAGACTTCTTTAGATGTAAATGTTGCTTCAACCCATTTAGTGGCAGCATCAACCGCCCTTGTGTTCTTCATTGGCAAACTCTGGCATCAAATTCATCGCCATCTGAGAGGAAAGAGGAAGTATGCAAATAGGTCAGGTGAATGTCACGTGATCATCGGAAACCTAACAGTGTCAATTATTGGGGTATGTTGAAAGTCATTTGAAAAGTTTTTTTTTTTTTTCTGGGGGGGGTGTGATTTGCTGCACTTAAAGTTTGCAGTGCTATTTTAAAGTAGGTCACAAGTTTGAGAGGTTAGTTGTGGTTTTGGCCTTTAGTGATCTCCACCCTTCATAATGATCCTATTTCTGCTTTTGTGCATGCTAAAGATTGATAACACCCTGGGGTCAATTTCTGCTTTTGTGCATGCTAAAGATTGATAACACCCTGGGGTCTTCATTTTTGAATGAAATATAAATGACAAGGAAGCATGGAAATATAATTCCCTAATTCATCATTTGGAAGCATAAGTCTTTCTCATCCATCCATGATGAAAGGATATGGAATGTTCAAGAAACCGAAATCTGTTCTTGCAAATCTTTTTGATCATCTTGGTTAGTAATTAAGTGGTTCTTAATCTGCCTCATCCTTTAACTGACATTTGGAAGATTAACATTCCTTCATATTACGGCCTTCTTATGGACAATTCTTAGTAGAACCAATGTAAATGACATGATGCAAAAGTAGGAGACTGAATTGGTCTTTGGCTCTAAATTTGTGTAATGTGCTACCAAAGTAGTGAATCCCAAGAGAATCTATTCTTACATTCTCCAGTTTCTGGATTCATGTAGATGCAAATTGATATGACTTTTAGGGATTTAATTTGGATAAGTTTTGTGCTATCCACGATTTGTGGCGATTCATATGAAGGGATTTGGATCATCTGCTATACGCCAAAATATTTCGAATGGTGTGTTTGGCTAGAGTGAAATGCTCATTTCTTTTCATAATCAGTGTCTTCCTATTCCAATCATTTTGGATAAAACTGTTTTTCTCACTACATTATGGGCTAGAGCTGCAGGCACTACCAAAGGGGTTCCTTTGTAATTGGTGAAGGGGGGGGACTAGGAAAATCTTCTCTCTCTCTCTCTCTCTCTCTCTCTGCCCTTTTTAGATAGTTTTTGTCACTTTTTTCTCATATTCCTATTCTGTTCTCTTAAGATGGTGTCTCATCCTCTTCAATATAATCTCTTCTCTTCTCAATACATTCTTCTTTGCAAATCCAGAAAAAGAAAAAAAAAAAAAAATATATATATATATATATATATATATATATATATATATATATATGCCCTAAATTCTTACAAAGAAGTATTAACCCCTGACTGGAAACAGTGTACTGGATACAAGTTTACACTTCAAACAGTTGGACTGCCCAGACAGAAAAAAGGCTTCAAAACCTTAAATGAATATATTTAGCAAAGAATAAACGAATATAAGAATATTACCATGTTCCTAGTGAATCTGATCCACCAACAGGAATGACATATGGCCTCCTACCTTCTTTTTGTAGCTTTTCTTTCAGTAAATTAGTGAGTGTCTGGTATCACATCAAACAAGAAAAGAACAATTTCTGTAAACAACTCAATGAAGGTTTTAATAGTCATGAAAAGTTTCCAGTACTTATCTAATTTCTTAAAAACCGTGATCATACTCATACATTTCCCTCCTAGAGTCACTTTACCGGTCATAGCTTAGCACAACCTAAATGACTAGGAAACAAAGTTAACAGAACCTCTCAGGTTGCTGACTCTCCCTGGCCATATCTTGCCTTCGTGTTCTAGGGTACGAGAACAAATATTAATCATGAAGAGAGCTTCAAATAACATATAGATATAAAGCATAGAGAATGACCTATGTAACATTCCATTATACCATTTTTATGGATAAAGATGAAGCAAATGGCATGGAAAGAGATTTCAGCAGCAGTACTTTCAATGTGAATGCGACTTCAGTACTATGGAAATCCAAAAACAATGATTTCAAAATAATAATGTAAAGAACTCTTTCACTCCACAAGTCGTCTTTTAGAGGACGGAAATCTACTCTAGGACTGTTATTGTTTTATGATCAACATAGTAATCTCAATGAGTTTACAACAAGGATAGTTACACTGGTTGAAGAAACTTAGAAAGGAGCAAAGGACAAACCACAGGTCCAATTTTTGCATATTCTTCTTTAGAAACAAGGTCCACATGAGCTCCAACCAAACGCTCCACCAGGAGATTGCCGGTTAACCCTGGATCTTGGTCCACAAGAAGCTGCAATACGGCATGAAATGGAAGTAAAGCAAACAACCACTCACAAGGAGAAGTTTTTCTAGCAATCAAATGAAATTAAAAGACCAAAACCAAAACCTTGGAGGTGAACAGAATCAGATAACAATCAAGTTGTAGATACTTGGCTGCAACAGCAGTCGCACGACAATGATTGCTTTGAATGCCTCCAATAGTTATTATACAGTCTGCTCCTTTTGCCACTGCATCTGCCATCAAAAACTCCAGTTTCCTCGCTTTGTTGCCGCCCAATTGCATTCCCGACATATCATCACGCTACGTCATTGCCAAATTTCTGACTTTGTTAGTGCAGCAAAGCATCAAAGAGAACAAATTTATGAGGTGTCTCATGTTTTGATCTTAAAAGCTTGGTAGTTGTAGAATTAGCAATTTTTGAATAGCTTAATAAATAAATGAAATAGTGGGTATTGATGGGTGGGATCAGGAGTCAACAAGTGTGTGGGATGGGCAATCAAATTCGAACTCTTTTAACATTAAACTGCAGTGTCCAAATCGCCGACCAAGCTTTAAATCAAATCCCAAATCTCAAACTACGCCACTGGAACATTAAATCTCAAAATCATGTTTCTAATTTTCAGTTTATTGTACAAATGTTCCAATTAAAGAGCTCTCACTCTTCTCTCTCTCTTTCTCTCAAACACAAATAATAATGACATGGGTGCAAATGAGAGAGAGGGAGAGGAAGATGATACCTTCAACCAAAGTTGAGTGCCTTGAGGTAGATTGGGCAAATTCCACCGGTGAATAGGGGTAGGAAGATGGCCGAGAGAGAAGACGTGGGAGGGAATGGGAGAGAGATGGGAGGCCCAGGAAGGAGGATTGTAGGGTTTGCATGACGGGAAATCAAAATTCGGAGAAGCCATTGGAGGGAGAGATTGATTGAGACCGAGACTGAGACAGAGATGACGATAAGGAGCCACAAGTCTTCCCCACTGTTTGCCCTTGTTTTTGTTCAACAAGAATAACCCGGCCGCTGCTGCTCTGGATTTGCTTGTGAGATGCCAACAACTACACTGCATCCCCTTCCCAACACTCTTGCCCGTTTTTCTGTCTCTTCCTATGTTAGGGACCTGGTTGGTCGGAGCCCCGAAGCACAACGTGAATCAGATGGCTTTCTCGTGGAGCTGGAAATTCATGTAAAGTGGCGAAACAATGTATGAAAAATTTTTAATACTACCTTTTTTATTATTAAAATATTTTTTTAATATTAACGTTTCTTATTTTTAAAAAATTTTTAAAAATTTTTGTTATATTAAATTAATTAATATTTATATAAAAATTCTTATATTTTTTATATTTATACGTACTTTTATATTTAATAAATTATTTATTTTATTATATTTATACTTTTATATTATTTATTATTTAATTAATAATTACATGTCCGATCATTTTTAATATTTATTATTAAATATGAGTATTTTATTATTTTCGTAAAAATAATTAATATTTATTTTAAAAATTCTATATTTTTTATATTTTTATATTTCTCTATATTTCTATTTCCTGTATTTTTTTATATTGTTTTATATCCGTTTTTTTTTTCTATTTCTATGCAATATAAGTGGTATGATTGGCTTGTCACTACATTTGTTTATTTAATTAAATTATATATTATTTGTATAAATAGATTCATTTAGAATTCAATTTAAGTCATTCAAATTTTATGAGTTTGATGTTGATTTATTTATAACTATATAATCTCCTATAAAAGTTGTGATTTTTAGGATATTTCAACTCAAATTATGAGCTCCAAATGATACCAAAATATGATAGTGAATATTTCTTTAAATATGTTATTGTTGATATTTGTAAAAATGTGAAGTCTTTGATTCATAAAATTCTAAGGGATTGAAAATTTTCATGGTGTGTTGTTGGTTTGATTGAATACAAACATGGATCTAAGTTTAGGTATCAAAAAGTCTAAGCTCTTGGGTGTGACAATTCTATGATTTTTGTGACAACGCAACAATGCAATCCTATGTATAGTTGTTATGTTCTTGACATAAATTTTTATTTTTCAATTTTAAAACAGGATTTTCCTACATTCAAGAGACACGATAAGAGGCTCTGCATGCATGTACGCACGAAGCTACGCCACAAGTTGGCATGTGCCCCTTTTGCATGTATGCAGGGCAAGGGTGGCCGGGTTGTCAAAATTCTTTAAATTAATTCTAATTCTCTCAATGCAATAACTTATAATAATAGTGGTATCACATCGAATCATACGGGAACTATGTTAACTTAACTTCTTAATAAATACCAACGGGGATTTATAAAATAAATTTTTAAATCAAAAATTAAATACCTAAAATTAAAATACAAATCAAATATGTAAAAATATTAAAAATTGGAGAAGAAATTCAATATATTAAACATTCGATCCAAGAGTTCACACATTTGATTGTTTTACTGATTTTCGGTTAAAAAAATGTTATTCTACAATTCAAGTATTTAATTTTAAATTTATTAGAATTGTCATATTAAATTTTACGTTTTTCTAAAATAATTGACCAAATATAACATTCAATCAAAATTTATTATTAATCGACTAGATACGATAGCGTTTTATATCCACATAATAACAGTATTAAGTTCTGTAAAAACAATTAAACCAAAATACTAATAAGCAGAATAACCATACAATTATTCGATTTTGTTCTATCAATTTTTTAGGTTAAAATGAATATTGACAACAACTCATAAATATAAATAACTTATTTGCTACTCGTACCATTCATTCATGACAATAACGGATCACTGAAATCCTAGATATAGTAGAAAAATTGATATTGAATTAAATTATCAGATCAATCAATACCAATCTTTCATAAAAATAAATCAAAAATCGACGAATACTTAAATTAAAAATGTAAGAATTTAAATAAATCACATAATCTCACAATAAATATAATCAATGAAATTCCCCTTAAATCAGAAGAATGAAACTAGCTACTCATGGTGGCAATCATATTATTGAATAATAAAATGAAATAAATGAACTAATGGAAAAAGAAAGAAAATAACTAATAAACAAATGTGCAAAGTGTTCTCAAGTGTGTAAACTTTCAACCTTCTACGGTGGCTGACAGGAGCATCCACACACCATATATATAGCCAAGATCTCCTAGAAGAAGCTAATGTGCTTGCTCTAGATCTAGATCTAGATCTAAGAATATTTTTCTTACCAAAATCCCTAAAAATGGAGGAACAAACAACCCCTTTAAAAATAAATTACTTGAAATAAAAATTTTCTACTACAAGTAAGTCTATATTGTAGCTCTTCCTCTTTTATTTGTAGGCTCAAATGCTATCTTGAACCATTTATCTCCAAAAGTGTATCTTTAAACCCATTTTAATCCAATCTCCACTTGTGATCTTTAAAAATAAAAAAGACCATAAAAATATCCATCAGGGTACTAACCAATTCAAAATCATACTATAATATCAACAATAAAAATGATAATTTGTGTATTATCAAATTCCCCCACACCGAACCAATACTTGTTCTCAAGCATACTCTAAATCAACAACTCATAACCATTCTCTTTTTCACACATTCCCCTCCTTCAATTCATTTTCAAATAATTCAAATTAGCACATATCGAAAAATTCAAACCAAAACAACAATCTGAAAAACAAGTGACCATAGTATCGTAACCTTAAAAATAAATGCATCCCATCAAACTCAACAATTTCATCAAAATTCAATATATCAAGATCCAATACCTTCACAAGAAGTTCACTCTATACATTCAAAGTGTTTAAGGGAATTTATTAATAACTCTCAAAATCAAATCAAAATACGTCATTACCATAAACTTGCTTATTTATCAAATTTTCACAACCACATATGAATTTTAAACAAAAATCTGAGAGTCTTTATAATGGTTATAATGTGGCTTAGGTAAAGGTAGGATAAAAGAATAAATATGATGTGTAATGAATATATCAAATAAGTATATCAAGAACACAAAACCATTTCCCCTATCAAACATATCTCATATCATGAAATACAATCAACCCAAAGAAAAATAACTCAATCAAAACTATCTCATTCCTCAATCAAACTTTGAATTTCTCTAAATTCCCCAATTTTAACTTCTAGGAATTTTTCTTCTTTTTCTTCTCTTTTTTTTTTTCATTTTCCCTTTTTTTTTTTGCCCTTTGCTCTCTTTTTTTTCTCATCATCATCTTTTTTTCCTTTTTTTTTTCAAAGACAATCAAATTTGATGATAAATGAAAATATAAAGCATACACAAATCATTCCAACATATGATCGAATCCCTAAAAATAATCTCCAAAATAAAGTTATTTCATTCCCTTTTACAAATAACCACACAATTCTTACTCTAAACACATGCCTCTTTAATATAAGAATAAAAAAAAGGTTAAGCGTAAAAAGAAGGTCATGTGTTAATTAATGAGGTTAAAGCAAAGAAAATGGGTACAAACTCAAATGGGTTCACTAGGGGGATTAATATGAACGGGAATGTCTTTTTTTCGAGAGCTAAAAAGTGTAAACCTAAGTACCCCATCATATTAATGTATGAACTCATTGACGTGGTCTAAAAAAGTATAACAAAGCAAGTTCTAAAACAAATATACTATCATTGATAAACACTCATGAAAAAAAAATTTAGAGCAAAATGATGAATGCTCTTAAGGTTCAAAAGCTCACAAAAATATTTAATATATATCAAATCTATCGCATCTTCAAATGACTCAATGATCAAGATCAGTGGGACACTTAAAATAATTTTATCTAAAATTAACCAATCATGCTTGTCTCCTTCACGCATTCCAACTCAAATCAACAATACAAGATCAGTGGCCCTCGTGCACTTTGATGAGGCTTTGCAGGAGGAAGATGCACCCTGGCGATCTTGAAGCCCATATCGATATCCGGGAACTCGCTTCTTGCCCATGGTGAATTGATTGCAGTGATTTAGGTTTTTGGGTATGAACCTTTTGTTGAAGAGACACGATACGAAGCCTCAACGACGCCTTCAGAATTGGGATTGCGCTATTGAAGATTCACAGAACAAAGCCTAAGGTTTGATCGAAGAGATGGTGTTGATCAATGGACGGATGAACGAAGCAAGCTCTCAGATTTGGTGATGCGTTATGAAGGTAGGTTAGGGTTCGGTGTCGGGCTCGATTTTGGGAGAATGGGAACGGTCTTCAGAACAAGGGAAGCTTCTTCAGAACCGTTTCTCCCCTTTTTTTTTTGAATTTCCTTCTGAATCCATGTGATTACGCCTTAACGCCATGGCTGCTTCTATCCTATTTTTTTGAACTTCCTTCAAAAAACTGCGTGATCACGCCTTAATGCTTAGACTACCTCTCGATTTGAACAGCTGAAACTCTTTGAATTCTCCTCTTAGGTACAAAAAAAAATTAATCCATAAATAAAAGGAACAAATGTTACTAGATAATACAAAAAAAAATCTAAAATCAACGAAAACAATTTTTAGGAGAAATGTTTGGGTTGTCTCCCAACAAGCGCAGTTGTTTAACATCATTATACTTGACGGTATTCATTGGTAACTCAGTTTGATGAATAATCAGGAAGTTTTAATACAACGTCCAATATTGTGGATATCACCATGCCCTCATGAAATATCTTCAACTTATGTCCATTCATTTTGAAGATCTTATTTGTGTCAAGACTTCTTATTTCCACTGCACCATGGGAAAACATATTAGTTACAACAAATGGACCAACACATCGAGAATGTAACTTACCTGGCATAAGTTTGAGTCGGGAGTTGTACAAAAGCACTCTTTGCCCAACCTCAAACCGTTTTCTCAATATTAAACCATCATGAAACAATTTTGTTTTTTCCTTATAAATTCTTGAATTCTCGTAGGCTTCCAATCTCAACTTCTCCAACTCTTGCAATTGCAATTTCCTTGATGTAGCGGCTTCATCCAAATTCATATTGCAATGTTTGATTGCCCAATATGCCTTATGCTCAATTTCCACCGGTAAGTGACAAGATTTGCCAAATACTAACCTATAAGGGGACATCCCTATTGATGTTTTGAATGTTGTTCGATATACCCATAGCGCATCGTATAAATGTAAACTCCAATCCTTTCATCCCGGATTGACTGTCTTCTCCAAAATGGATTTAACTTCTCGATTTGAAATTTCAGTTTGTCCATTTGTTTGTGGATAATATGCCGTAGCAACCTGGTGATGTACCCCATACTTCTTCATCAACGTTTCAACTACTCGATTGCAAAAATGGCTCCCTTGATCGAGAGATCCCAAACCTATTGAAAATGTTAGACTTGATAAAACCTACAACAGATTTAGAATCGTTAGTCTTGGTTGCTTTTGCTTCCACCCATTTCAAAACATAATCAACTATTAAAAGTATGTAAGCATACCGACAAGAAAAAGGAAAAAAGACCCATAAAATCAATACCCCATATATCTAATATTTCACAAACAAGAATAAGGTTTTAGGACATTTCATTTTTATGGGACAAATTACTTGTTCTTTGACATTTATCACAACTCTTATAAAACAAGTAAGTATCCTTAAACAAGGTGTCCCAATATAGTCCACTATCTTAAACTTTTCGAATAGTTCTCTTTGGCCCAAAATGTCTCCCACAAGCATAACTATGACAAAATGCTAAAATAGACTTATGTTCATTTTTTGGAACACACCTAATTATTTGGTCAGAGCAAAATTTTCACAGATAAGGCTCATCCCACACATAATATTTTGCCTCATATCGAATTTTTTCTTTTCTAAACTTACAAAGGTGATTAGGCAAAATATGAGTGACCAAATAATTCACAATGTCTGCATCCAAGGGGTCATACCTTTCAAGTGAAACAATTGCTCATTAGGAAAAATTTCGGAGATAGGTAATTGTTCCTCTTCCCTTATCAGCCTGTTTAGATGATCAACTACCAAGTTTTCAACTCCTTTTCGATCTTTGATTTCCAAGGCAAACTCTTGCAACAAGAGTATCCATCTTATCAACCTTGTTTTGACTCATTTTTTGCCAATATATACTTCAAAGCTACACGGTCAGAATACACAATCACTTTAGAACCAAGAAGATATGATCTGAATTTATATAAAACAAAAACAATTGCTAAGAGCTCTTTTCAGTGGTGGTGTAGTTGCATTGAGCAACATTCAATATCCTTGAAGTATAATAAATGACGTGGCTCTTCTTATCAGTCCGCTGGCCCATAACAGCTCCTACAGCAAAATTGCTTGCATCGTACATGATTTCGAAAGGCAAGTCCCAATTAGGTGGTTGAATGATTGGACCTATGGTCAGTAGATGCTTGAGTTTATCAAATACTTTCTTGCATTGTTTTCCGAACTCAAAAGGTACGTCTTTTTGAAGCAACTTGGACAATGACAAAGCAATCCTTGATAAGTTTTGAATAAACCTGCGATAAAAACCTGCATGTCCAAGAAAAGTACGTATTTCCCTAACATTTATAGGGTAAGGTAAGCCTTTGATCAAATCAACCTTTGTCTTATCTACCTCTATACCTCTAAAAGAAATCACACGCCTTAGTATAATGCTTTTCTTCACCATGAAATGACATTTTTCATAATTTAGGACCAAGTTCATTTCCATGCATCTTTTTAGAATTTTTATCAAATGTTCTAAATAATTATCAAATCAATCTCCATAAACAGTAAAGTCATCCATGAACACTTCAATGTATTTCTCAATATATTTAAAAAATATGCTCAACATATATCTTTGAAATGTACCTGGGGCATTGCATAGACCAAAAGGTATCCTCTGTAATATCGACACTGCGGTATCTGTAATTTAATTATATAGAGAGAAATTTATTTATTTAAATTGATTTTTGATTTTGGGGTATTTAAATTAAAATTTTGATATATTTTAATTTGTTGAATCTGCGAATTAAATAAACCCCGTTTTTACAAAAAAATTTAAATTTTAGTAAAGTGTGGGTGTGAAGACATATATATATATATTAAAAAAAAAAGAAGAAAGAAAGGAGATGTTGTATTTTGGAGTGAAACGCAGCACCTCCCTCCTTTCCCAATTAGGGTTGGAAACCCTAAATTACTTCTCTCTCTCTCTCTCTTCCTCTTTCTCTCTCTCCCCAACTCTTCACTTCTCGCTACCTCTCTCCACCGCGAGCAACCACCACCACTACCACCATCTCCTTCTCTCTCTACTTCACTCACTGTCTCTCTCTCACCGTTTCTCTCTCTCTCCGTTGCTCACTCTCTCTCTATCTCTCGCGATCACCCTCCCTCTCGGTCACCCTCCCTCTCGGTCACCCTCCACCCCGAATCCGCCACCCTCCACCGTGATCCACCACCACCACGAGTGTACCCAGCCACTGCAGCTCCTTCCTCCTGCGAGTGACCCGCTGCAGCTCCTCCTTGCATGAGCACAAGCGCGCCGCAGCGCATGTTTCCCTGTGTGAGCACGCGACTGCATGAGCGCACCACAGCGTGAGCACGCCTACTCGGGAGCACGCCTGCTCGGGAGCACGCCTGCACACGAGCGCGCCCCTGCGCACGAGCGCGCGCCTGCGCCCGAGCGAGCTCCAGCCCACTAGCGCACACCTGCGAGCGCGCGACTACAGTCCAGCTCGCGAGCGTGCCATCTCACGAGCATGCCATCTCGTGAGCGTGCCAGCCGCGAGCCCATTAGCCCGTGAGCCCACCAGCCCGCGATAGCCCATGAGCCCACTGTGGCCGCGAAGCCCACTGCAGCCCGTAGCCCGCAGCCCGGGATAGCCCGTGACACCCGCGAGTCTCTGCGGAACATTGCAGATTTTGGAGTAATCGAGAAGACATTCGGACGAATCTCTGCGCTCCGAGAAAACCCTAGGTGAGAAAAATTTCTTACCCATTTGATTTATTTGAATGAATGTTAGGGTTAAGTTGAGAAATGAGGAGAAATGTTGGCGTACAGGCACTGCGTGCCTTGCACATGGACCCTACACATGGGCACTACGCGCCCCGCACATGAGCGCTGCACGCTGCACAGAGGAGCACTGGGCTGTGGCCCTGTTGGCCCTTGGGTGCGAGTGAGAGATTGGATTGGTGTGAACCCTGTGCGAGATTGGTCGAGTACCAACACTTGAGTCTTGTAGACATGTTGTATGCATGAACAAAATATGAGGAATTAGGGTAGGATTCTAAAAGATTCGAACTACCTGATTTGTATACGTGTATTAGAAGTGATAGCTTATTTCCTATAATTGCGTAGGTTTGAAACTCGTTGATTTATATATATACATTCATAGGTATTGGGTGTCTTGAGTTAGGGAACACTTTTCTTCGCTTTGTAGTATTATTGGGGAGTGCGCTACCCTCCCCCATACAGTAAGTGAGATTAATTTCAATATTTTTGTTTAATATGTAAACCCTATTTTACAACATTTTGATAACTGAGTATGATATGTCATGTGCTTGAAATATTTTGATTGGTTTTGGAACTGACTTTTTGTGAACCGTTGGAGTATCCAAAAATTAGGTTGAATTATGAAATTATGCATTCATATGGTTGAAATGTATAATGTGTCATTTTACGCTATATATTGCATTTGGTTTGTGAATCTGATTACGACACATTCTTAATATGATATTGATTTTGGCCTTAAGGGTTTTGGTTTGTATTGTTCCGTAGCTACAAAGGACACCGTGAGAGGCACTTGAGTGGCGTCCGGATATGCCTAGGCCTTGGGTATCCCACGAGTTGTCGTAATTTTATTAACGGCACAGTATTAGCCAAGTTGAACCCAAAAAGGAGGAGGATTTGGATATTCTCTCCAAATCTAGCACCTTGACGAGGTTCGTCGCCAACGTCGGGGTAGAGAGCACTTTAAAATAAATTTGCATATAATACTCCCGGTGCGCCTGTCATAGGTCGAGGTAGACCTCTGTCAGGACATTTTCACCTGGCAGCTCTATGATTTTTAATGACAGTGCTTTGGATGCATATTTGACTTGATAATGCGTGCAAATGATATATTGTTAAAATGAAAAGTATGATGATTTGAAATATAATTTGTATACTTACGTTTTGATACTCCAGTTTTACAATTCTTATTAGACGATTGTATTGACCCACTCATTCACTAAGTAGTTTTCCCTGAATACTCACCGCTCATGTCCCTTATTGTTTCAGAGATAGTATTTGACAAGGAGCGTTGCTTTTAGGATGCTTAGTATCATTGGGAGATCTGGTCTGAAATTGAGTAGTCATTGTATATTTTCGTTACAATTTCGTGAGTTAAAAAAATTGTATTGATGATATATATGAATTTTGAGGTCTATAGATGACTATTGTATAATTCTGGGATGATTGTACAAATATGGATATTTAAATTGTAGAACTCTCATGTCATTGCATAACACTTGCATTGAGGCAATTTCTATTTGTTGTGTATGTTATTTAGGAATGTGTCATGTTCTAGAAATGTATTTTAGGACTGTTCGGTACCACCTCTAAATCATAAAAGAGGCGACTGGCGACTGTTCATGCCTTTGACGGGGGCATGGCAGTAGAGGTCCGCGGTTAGAATTGTGGAAATTCGATTTGTTAGCCTTGCGTTGTCCTGAATTGTGCGATATGGATGTGTTGGTCTGATATTGAGATTGGATTTATGTATTGTGAGGTTGGGTTGGCCCTATTGTATAGCTAGCAGGTTGATTGTTATATGGAAAACCTCCGATATGCGGGGAGGTTCTGCATGATTTTTTATAAAAATACAGTCGGCATTTAGGACAACGGGCGCCTGCTCATGATCCCAATTCGGGGCGTGATAGTTGACTTGGTATCGAAGTCTAGGTTGAGAGCTATATAGGAAGAGAGTTTTGAAAACATTTCCAAGTGTGTTTGTATTTAAAGTCCTCAATGTATTCCCGAGTGTGACTAGTCCAGATTTTTTTGAACCATGTCTATTCTTTGAACAATACCTAATAAGGATCCTTCTCTTGTAGAAGTATAACGACCCAACGGAGCACCCGTTTTGCCCCACCAGAGGAATTAGACGAGCTGGAGGATAGTTCCTTGACTCGCGTGCTACCACCAACACCTACTCAGCCAACTGCTCAGGCTGAGACTCCCGTGCCTACACTCGTTGCCTTTCGACAGGTGTTCGAGTGGTACGCTTCGCATGGGGTCTAGATTCCGCCCCCACCACCTCGTGCAGTGGCGCCTGCACCTACCGTAGTGCCAGTTCCTTTGGCACCGGTTCTACCGCCGGTGGCCGGTCCTTTTATCTTGTTAGAGCTGAGTGAGACCACATCGCTACTCTTAGACGGGTACATGAGTTGACTCAGTTGGTTAAAGAGGCCTATCAACTGGGGTGTGCTGATTTCACAGGGCTTGGTGATGCTGTGGCAGCCAAGTATTGGATTAACTGCACCCGCAGGATTTTGACCGATTTGAGGATTGGAAAGGAGCTCTGCCTGAAAGTGCACAACGATTATTAGAAGGAGAGGCCCTCTTATGGTGGGAGGCCCTCACAGATGAGGTGACAGAGCCACTGCAGTGGGACGACTTCTTTCGGGAGTTTGACCGTAGATTCTTCCTACTCTACCAGCAGGACCGGATGAGGTCAGAGTTGGGATGGCTTACACAGGGGTCCAGATCTGTCTCAGAGTATGAGGCAAACATGCGGAAACTTGTCGCATTTGTACTGGATCTGGCCACGCCTTAGTATTTGCGCTTCAAATTCGAAGACAGTCTTAGTCTCAATATAAAGAGATATATGACTGTTACTTCATAGTTTACACTGGCTGAGGTGATACACTCTGCTCACCGCGTGGAGGCTTTGGTCCACACCGAGACTAGGCAGAGAGAGAACAGAAAGCTGAAGAGAAAGAAAGAGAAGTCTCATTTTGCGTAAAGCTACAGAGGGGTAGGGGATCTAGTTTACACAGAGACGGATTTTGATCTGGATCTTCTAATTTGAGACGGGGACAATACTCCTAGGGTTTCAGACAGCCCACTTCGATTCACCCTGCACAGTATACTACTCAACGGCATCCTTATTGCCGCAGGTGCTATAGGTCCCATTCGATAGGAGTTTGTTCAATGTCGGTCACTTGCTTCTACTGGGGAAGCCAGGGCATATCAGAAGTTCCTGCCTTGAGTTAGGACGTGGATAACAGAGTTCACAGAGCCGCACTAATACTCCTCGTATAGGTAGCATGGGCAGCCTACTCGGCCAGCATCTTTTACTCTCAGTGTGACCACCGGGAGTAACATAATGCAGACTCAGGCACGACAGCAGCCTAGGGCTTAGACCCGGGTTTATGCCATGACGCAAGAGGAAGCCCAGGCAAATCCTGATATCATCATGGGTACTAATCCTTCTGATCCTGTAGAATAGGATCTCTATTTTTATTTCCACTTTTTTTGGAGATGTCAACATTGTATCATGAGTTGTATAGATATTTTATGTTGTGTACCCTTTTGTCGACATGATACTATTCTGACATCTTTGTACACTGAAGTTGTAAAAGACTTGGATACTCAACTATTTTGACATATATATATATATATATATATATATATATATATCAAATTTGAAATTATTCTAAGTTTATGTGCATTTTGTTCAATAATAGGTACTCTACTTATCTTCGAAGTAGATGTTCGTATTATCACACCCTGAACCAGAATCGTGAACAGCCGCCCGTTATCCTGAATGCCGGCTGTATTTTTACAGAAAATCGAACAGAACCTCCCCATATTTCGGAGGTTTTCTAAGTACAATTTATCCTGTATAAATCATAACCATCTTATAATATAATCAAATGGTCATTCCGGTCTCTCCAAAATCAACCAATCTCATAGCCAACATCCAGATAACGCAAGGCTATAAAAATTTCCTACAACCTAACCACAGACCTCTACTGCTATGCTCCCGTCAAAGGCATGGACAGCCGCCAGTCGCCCCTATTGTGATTTAAAGGAGGCACCGAGCGATCCTATAATATACTTCTAAGACATGACACATTCCACAGTACTTACACAATGAACCAGAAATGCCTCAATGCAATGTTATGTAATGACATGTCCATATTTATACAGTCATTCCAGAATTATACAATAGTCGTCTATCGATATCAGAATACATATACATCACCAATACAATTGCTAACTCATGAAATTGCGGCAGCAATATACGACTCCTCAAGTCCAGACCAAATCTCCCAAGGATACTGAGTGTCCTAAAAGCAACGCTCATTGCCAAATACTATCTCTGAAACAAAAAGAGAAGTGAGGGGTGAGTACTAGGAGAAGAATACTCAGTGAGTGAGTAGGTCAATGCAATCGTCAAATATGAAGTGTGAAACTGGAGTGTCAAAGTATAAGTATACGAATCATATTTCAAATCATTATACTTTTCATTTCAACAATATATCATTAGCACGCATTTTCAAATCAAATATGCATCCAAAGCACTGTCACTAAAAATCATAGAGCTGCCAGCCAAAAATATTCTGGTAGAGGTCTACCGCGACCTATGACAGGCGTACCGGGGGTGTTATATGCAAGTTTATTTAAAGTGCTCTCTACCCCGGCATTGACGATGAACCTCGTCCAGGTGCTAGACTTGGAAAGAGTATCCAAATCCTCCCCCTTTCGGGTTCAACCTAGCTAGTACCGTGTCATTAATCAAATCATGACAACTTGTGGGATATCCCAAGCCTAGGCATATCCGGATGCCATCAAAGCGTCGCTCACGGTGTCCTTCGTAACTATGGAACAATACATATCAAAGTCTTGAAGGCCAAAATCAATATCATATCAAAATGTGCCAAAATCAGGTTTATAAACCAATGCAACATAGAGGCGCGCTAGCGCTCGCGCAGGAGCGTGCAGAGGCACGCAGGGGCGTACTAGCGTGCAGAGGCGCATGCTCTCGGCTAGGGCGCTCGCTCGTGTGCAGATGCGAGTGCTCTCAGCAGGGGCGCAGTGGCTTGCAGGCGCTCGTACTACGGTGTGCTTGAGCGATCGCGTGCTCACGCGAGGGAAGAGGCGCTATAGACGCTTGCTCGCGGGAGGGAGGAGGTTGCGGCGATGGTGGAACCGGCGTGCGCTGGAGGGAGGGAATCGCTGTTGCTGTGGTGGTGGTGCCCGCGAAAGCTCGCAGGTGGCGGGATTGTGTAGAGAAGCGGATCGTGCGGTGGCGCGTGGAGGAGGGCAGAGAACAATGGAGAGAGAGAAACTGAGAGGGAAGGGTAGAGAGAGAGAGAGAGGGAAAGTGAGAGAGACGAAGAGAGAGGGAGACGCGACAGCGATGGTGGTGGCGGAGGAAAGCACGGCCGCGGGAGAGGATCGGACAGAAAGAGAGAGCGGCGGGGGAGATGAGGAGTCGGGGAGAGAGAAAGAGGAAGAGAGAGTGAGGGAAAAGATTAGGGCTAAAAGCCCTAATCCCAAATTGGGGGGGTGCTGCGTTTTGTCCCAAAACGCAGCACTCCGCTGCTTCTTCTTGTTTTTTTTTTTGGTGTTACACGTATCCTTATTGACACGGGGTCTAACTATTCAATGTGAGTGATCAATTCTCTCGACATTCTGACAGGCCACTCTCACCTTTGGACGAGGAGATATTGGTCATTACTCTTTTTGGTGAGCAGATTGTACGCGGCACAGTATATAGAGAATGTAAGATCAAAGTTGGGGATACAATGCTGAAGGTAGATATGATCCCTCTCGCCATGACTGATTTTGATGCCATCTTGGGAATGGATTGGTTACATATATATCGGGCTTCCGTTGACTACTTTAAGAAGCAGGTGGAGTTTCGAAAACCCGATCAGCCAGTGTTGCGGATTAGGACTCAAGATATGCCAAAGACAGCTTTCCGCACTCGATACGGACACTATGAATTCCTTGTCATGTTGTTTGGGCTGACTAATGCCCCAACTGCGTTCATAAACTTGAAGAATAGAGTTTTTCACTACTATCTGCACTAGTTTGTCATAGTCTTCATAGACAATATACTGGTGTATTCGTAGAGTGACAAGGATCATGTTTAGCATCTTCGCACCGTTTTACAGATCCTTCGTGATAAGTAGCTATATGCTAAATTCACAAAATGTGAATTTTGGTTAAGACATGTTGGATTTTTGGGACATGTTGTTTTTGCAAAGGGGATTTTTGTTGATCCACAAAAAGTCAATGCCATTATGATATAGGAGCAGCCACAGACAGTGACTGAGATAAGGAGTTTTCTTGGCCGGGTATTACCACAGATTTGTTAAGGGGTTTTCCCGGATAGCTATACCATTGTTTAGATTGACGCGAAAGGGTGTCAAGTTTGTATGGGATAACCGTTGTGAGGTGAGTTTTTAGGAGTTCAAACAACGGTTGACTACAGCTCCAATTTTGGCGCTTCCCACCAGTAGTCGGGAGTACACAGTGTACAGTGATACTAGCCGACAAGGGTTGGGTTGTGTTTTGATGCAAAATGGTCGAGTAATCGCCTACGCTTTTAGATAGTTGAAGAAATATGAGGTGAATTATCCGACACACGATCTAGAGCTTGCGGCCATAGTCTTAGCATTGAAGATATGACGCCATTACTTGTACGAGGTGACTTGCCGGGAGTATATGGATCATAAAAGTCTGAAATATTTATTTACCCAGCGAGAACTTAACCTGAGACAGAGGAGATGGTTGGAACTTCTCAAAGATTATGATCTTGTCATTGATTATCATCCGGGTAAGGCCAATTTGATTGCTGATACCTTGAGCCAGAAATCAGCTTTATCGTCTCAGGAGAACGATACGACATACCTCACTTGTTTGATGGGACTCCAGGATTTTAGAGTCAGATTGGCTAATGATGATTAGGACACTTTGCTAGCCAGGTTTGAGATCAAGCTAATGCTGTTAAACCTATTAGGGAGTTTCAGGACACTGATACCAAGCTCCAGACTCTTATTGAGAGAGCCCTAGAGGTGATATAGATGATTTCAGAGATCATAGTGATGGACTTCTGACTTATCGAGTTAGAGTGGCTATACCCACCGATGAGGATCTATGCAGGACCATATTAGACGAGACACACTCCTTTGCCTATGCCTTGCACCCGGGTAGTACAAAGATGTATCGAATTATTCGGGACAACTATTGGTGGCCAGGTATGAAGAGGGACATTGCGGAGTTTGTAGCTAGATGTTTAGTCTGTCAGCAGGTGAAGGCTGAATATCAGAGGCCAGCAGGTTTACTACAGCTTCTTCCCATTCCCGTATAGAAATGGGAACATGTGACTATGGACTTTATTTTGGGATTACCGCGGAGTAAGGTCAGATATGATGCCATTTGGGTGGTAGTCGATCGACTCATCAAGTCCATCCATTTCATCCCGATGCGTAGCGACTCTCCATTGGAGACATTGACAAATCTGTATATTGACGAGATAATCAGACTGCATGGAGTTCCCGTATCCATAGTCTCAGATAAAGATCCGAGGTTCACTTTTGGATTTTGGCCCAAACTGTAGGAAGCTTTGGGCACACAGCTCAGTTTTAGCACAACATATCACCCACAGACAGATGGTCAGTTGGAGAGGACCATTCAGACGCTCGAAGATTTGCTTCGGGCTTGTGTCATGGATTTTCGGGATAGTTGGGACAAATATTTACCGCTGGTGGAGTTTGCATATAATAATAGTTATCAAGCCAGTATCGGTATGCCACCCTATAAGGCACTCTACGGTAGGAAGTGTCGCACCCCGTTGTACTGGGATGAGGTAAGCGAGAGACACCTTACCAATGTTGAGTCAGTCGAGGAAACTAAGGAAAAGGTCAAGGTGGTCCGTGAGCAGTTGAAAACCGCCTAAGACAGACAAAGGGCATATGCGGATCGGAGACACCGACCTTTTAGAGTTTGAGGTGGATGATATGGTGTTTTTGAGAATTTCTCCCTTAAGGGGACTCATTCGACATCGGTAGTGGGGCAAATTAAGCCCCAGGTACATTGGCCCCTTCCGTATCCTCAATAAGATTAAGAGCGTAGCATATAAACTAGAGCTGTCAGACAAGTTATCTCGGATCCATGATATCTTCCATGTATCAGTGTTGAGGAAGTACATCCAGATCCTTCTCATATTTTAAAGCCTCCACCTGTTGAGTTACGAGAGGACCTCAGTTTTCTTGTTCAGC
This sequence comes from Dillenia suffruticosa, assembly GCA_033439265.1. NCBI lineage: Eukaryota > Viridiplantae > Streptophyta > Magnoliopsida > Dilleniales > Dilleniaceae > Dillenia > Dillenia suffruticosa. The sequence continues at coordinate 18,532,589 of JAVTVX010000009.1, read as the reverse complement.
TCGTGGCTATTCTAGATCAGTAGGTCAGGAAGCTGCGTAGCAAGGAAGTCTCGTTGGTCAGAGTCTTGTGGAGGAGTGACCAGATCGAGTGGGAAATCTGGGAGCCCGAGGAGGCTATGAGAAGACAGCACCCCCATTTGTTTACTGTTTAGTCATCTTTTAGTTTTGAGAATGAAACTTGTTTTTAGAGGTTAGAAAATATAATACCGACACTGTGGTGTCTATAATTTAATTATTTATAGAGAAATTTATTTATTTAAATTGATTTTTAATATTTAAATTGATTTTTGATTTTGAGATATTTAAATTAAATTTTTGGTATATTTTAATTTGTCGAATCTGCGAATCGAAATAAACCCCGTTTTTACAAAAAAAAATTAAATTTTAGTGAAGTGTGGGTGTGAAAATATATATATATAAAAAAAAGAGAAAGAGGAGATGCTGTGTTTTGGAGTGAAACGCAGCACCTCCCCCTTTCCCAATTAGGGTTGGAAACCCTAAATTACTTCACACACACTCTCTCTCTCTTCCTCTTTCTCTCTCTCCCTGACTTTTAACTTCCCACGACTGTTCTTCCTCCACCGCGATCGGCCGCTTGCCCCGCCATCTTTCTCCACCGCGAGCAACCACCACTACCACCACCATCTCCTTCTCTCTCTCTCTACTTCACTCACGGTCTCTCACTCACTGTTTCTCTCTCTCCCCACTGCTCACTCTCTCTTTATTTCTCGCGATCTTCCTCCCTCTCGATCGCCCTCCACCACGAATCTGCCACCCTCCACCGCGATCCGCCACCACCGCGATCCGCCACCACCACGAGTGCACCCAGCTGCTGTAGCTCATCCCTCCTGTGAGCGAGCCGCTGCAGCTCCTCCTTGTACGAGCGCGAGTGCGCCGTAGCATGGGTTTCCCGGAGCCAGCGCGCGACTGTGCGAGCGCACCACAGCATGAGCGCGCCTACTCGGGAGCGCACCTACGCAAGAGTGCGCGCCTGCGCACGAGCGCGCTCCAGCCCACTAGCGTGCACCCACTAGCATGCAACTGCAGTCCAGCTCGTGAGTGTGTCAACCCGCAAACCCACCAGCCCGCGAGCCCACGAGCCTGCAACAGCCTACGAGCCCGCGCAGCCCGCGAGCCCACTACGGTCACGAAGCCCACTGCGACCCGCAACCTGCAGTCTGCGATAGCCCGTGACAGCATGTGAGTCTCTAAGAAACATTATAGATTTTGGAGCGATCAATGAGACATTCGGACGAAGGTCTGCGCTCCGAGAAAACCCTAAGTGAGAAAATTTTCTTACCCATTTGATTTATTTGAATGAATGTTAGGGTTAAGTTGAGAAATGAGAAAAAATGTTAGTGTGCAGACGCTGCATGCCCTGGGTGCGCGCACTGCATAGGGGCGCTGCATGCCCTGCACATGGGCCCTGCACGCCCTGCACATGGGCCCTGCACATGGGCACTACGCGCCCTACACATAGACCCTGCACATGGGCACTGCGCACCCCGCATATGGGCGCTGTACGCTGCACAGAGGAGCGCTGGGCTGTGGCCCTGTTGGCCCTTGGGTGCGAGTGAGAGATTGGATTGGTATGAGCCCTGTGTGAGATTGGTCGAGTACTAACAATTGAGTCTTGTAGAGATGTTGTATGCATGAACAAAAATGAGGAATTAGGGTAGGGTTCTAAAGGATTTGAACTATCTGATTTGCATACGTATATTAGAAGTGGTAGCCTATTTCCTATAACTGCATAGGTTTGAAACTCGTTGATTTTTATATATATATATACATTCATAAGTATTGGGTGTCTTGAGTTAGGGACACTTTTTTTTGCTTCGTGGTATTATTGGGGAGTGCGCTACCCTTCCCCCTACAATGAGTGAGATTTATTTCAATGCCTTTGTTTAATATGTAAACTCTGTTTTACAACATTTTGATAATTGAACATGATTTGTCGTGTGTTTGAAATGTTTTGATTGGTTTTGAAACTGATTTTTTGTGAATCATTGAAGTGTCTAAAAATTGGGTTGAATTATGAAATTATGCATCCATGTGGTTGAAATGTATAATGTGTCATTTTACGTTATATATTGCATTTGGTTTGTGAACCTGATTACAGTATATTCTTGATATGATATTGATTTTGTCCTTGAGAGCTTTGATTTGTATTGTTCAGTAGCTATGAACGACACCGTGAGAGGCGCTTGGGTGGGGTCCGGATATGCCTAGACCTGGGGTATCCCACGAGTTATCGTGATTTTATTAACGACACGGTACTAGTCAGGTTGAACCTGAAAAGGGGGAGGATTTGGATATTCTCTCCAAATCTAGCACCCGGACGAGATTCATCGCTAACATCGGGGCAGAGAGCACTTTAAAATAAATTTACATATAACACCCTCAGTGGGCCTGTCATAAGTCGAGGTAGACCTCTGCCAGGACACTTTCGGCTGGCAGCTTTATGATTTTTAATGACAGTGCTTTGAATGCATATTTGACTTGATAATGCATACAAATGATATATTGTTGAAATGAAAAATATGATGATTTGAAATATGATTTGTATACTTACGCTTTGACACTCTAGTTTCACAATTCTTATTAGACGATTGCATTGACCCACTTACTCACTGAGTATTATTTCCCTGAGTACTCACCCCTCATTTCCCTTCTTATTTTAGAGATAGTATTTGGTAAGAAGCGTTGCTTTTAGGACGCTTAGTATCATTGGGAGATCTGGTCTGGACTTGAGAAATCATTGTATATTTTCACTACAATTTCGTGAGTTAAAAAAATTATATTGATAATATATATGTATTTTGAAGTTTATAGATGACCATTGTATAATTCGGGGATGACTGTACAAATATGGATATTTAAATTGTGGAACTCTTATATTATTGTATAACACTTGCATTGAGGCAATTTTTATTCGTTGTGTATGTTACTTGGGAATGTGACATGTCTTAGAAGTGTATTTTAGAACCGCTCAGTGCCACCTCTAAATCACAGGAGAGGCAACTGGCAGTTGTTCATACCTTTGACGGGGGCATGGCAGTAGAGGTCTGTGATTAGAATTGTGAAAATTTGTTTTATTAGTCTTGCGTTGTCCTAGATTGTGCGGTATGGATGTATTAGTCTAATATTGAGATTGGATTTATGTATTGTGAGGTCGGGTTGACCCTATTGTACAGGTAGCAGATTGATTGCTATATGGAAAATCTTCGATATGTGGGGAGATTTTATCCGATTTTCTGTAAAAATACAGCCGGCATTCAGGACAACGGGCGCCTGCTCACGATCCCGGTTCGGGACGTGACATCCTCCTATAAGCAAACGTTCCAAATGGGTATGTGAAGGTGGTCTTCTCTTGATCTTCTTATGCGATCACAATTTGATAATAACCTGAAAAACCATCAAGAAAACAAAAAAATGATTTCCCCGCTAATCTCTCTAACATTTGATCAATAAAGGGTAGAAGGAAATGATCCTTTCTAGTGGCTAAATTGAGTTTTCTAAAATCAATAACCATTCGCCAACCATTTTGCACTTGCATGGGTACCAACTCATCGTCTTGATTTCTTACCACCGTGATACCCGTTTTCATATGTACCACATGAATTGGACTTACCCACTTACTGTCCGAAATTGGGTAAATTATTCCTTCATCCAAAAGTTTAAGAATCTCCTTCGTCACAACTTCCATCATGGTTGGGTTTAGTTTCCTCTGTGATTCCCTCACCAGTTTGGCTTCCTCTTCCATGAGAATTTGATGCATACAAATTAAAGGACTGATTCCCTTTATATCAGCTAAAGTCTAACCAATTGCTATCTTGTGTTCCTTTAGAACTTGGAGTAACCTTGTTTTTTGCAATAACCGAGTTTTTTGCTCATCTGTCAACTCATTTGCTATGATTACGAGCAAGGTTTCTTCATCACCTAAGTAAACATACTTAAGATGATCCGACAAGGTCTTCAATTCTAACTTTGGGGCCTACAAAACAGAGGGCAGCAATTTTTTATGAGAAATAGGCAATAATGTACCCGAATTTAATGACCTTAATTGTGGCTCTAATATTGGTTCTGAATTTTCACAATTCTTAGTATCTCTTCCTTAATGTTTAATTGTGCATCCAATTCAAGATTTGTGTCATTTTTTTCTTCAAAAAATTTCTACATAATTGAATCAATGATGTTAGCAAAGCAAATCGAATGACATTCATTCGGGTACCTCATGGCCTAAAAAATGTTGAATTTAACAATCTCGCTATCAAACTCGACGGAGAGGGTACCCTCACTCACATCTATTTTTGTTCTTGCTGTCTTCATGAATGGTCTCCCTAGTAGCAGTGGTGTTGAATTTGTAATGGTATCTTCCTCCATTTTCAAGATGTAAAAATCTATTGAAAAAATTAGCTCGTTAACCTGCATCAAAACATTTTCAACAATTCCTTCTGGATACAAAATAGAACGGTCAGTAAGTTGAATAACCACTCTAGTTTCCTTCAAAGGAAATAGATTCAAAGCAATGTAAATAGAATATGGCATGACATTGGTCGATACTCCTAAATCTAACATAGCACGTTCAAATTTCTTTATACCAATTAAACATGGTAAGGTAAACAAACCTGGATCTATACATTTCTTGGGTAGAGATTTTTTTATCACAGAAGATACATTCTCCCCCATACTTATTTTCTCATCACCTCTCAACTTCCTTCTATTTGTGCACAACTCTTTAAAAAATTTTGTATATTTTGGAATTTGCTTAATGGCATTCAACAATAATATGTTTATTTCTACCTTCTTAAAAGTTTCTCAAACCTCTTTCTCATAAGTTTCATTCTTGGATCTCTCCAGCCTGCTAGACAATTGGGTTAGAATTCATCGGAGAAGGGGATCAGATTTTACCTTAATAGGATTTTCATTTGCAGTCTCATCCTCATCCTCATAATCCTTTCGTTCAGCTACCTTCTGGGGCGATGATGGGGTTGATCTCAACTCCTCTCCATTTCTCAACACCATTGCACTAGCATTCTCCTTAGGGTTTACTACTATTTGTGAAGATAGTTTTCCTGAAGTTCGAGCTTCCAAATTGCTAAGCGAGGTTGCCAATTGAGTGATTTGATTCTCCAAGTTCTGTATGCTCGTTCTCATTTTCTGTTGAATTTGTTGGGTGTTAGTTGCAAGGGCTTTCACTATATCCTCCAAAGACATACCAAGAATTTGAGGATTGTGCAGGTGCAGGTGTTAGTCTGTTGAAATGTTGAGTTGGATATCTAGTTTGTCCTCCTTGTGTTCTATAACTCATGTTAGGGTAATCTCTCCATCCAGGATTGTAATGAGTAGAATATGGATCATACTTCCTTTGGGGTTGACTAGGAAATCCTCTTATGGCATTTGCTTGATGAGTGGGATCTTCTTGTAGAGATGGACACATATCCGTTAGATGTCCAAAAATTGCGTATATTTCACAAATCTTGGTTGCCTGTATATGTCCTACAACTATCTGACGATCCAAAATAGTTAGTTCAGAAATTTGATTTTCAAGCTTTGAGTGACTCACCTCATTTACACGTCTTGTAGATCCATCCCCTCTCATCCCAAATTGTTGAGAATTTTCTGAGATAGGAAATCAACTGTCTAGCTTCTTCCAATATTTTATTTACCAAGGCTCCTCCACGTGTTGCATCCACCATACTTCTATCTATAGGTAGAAGTCCTTTATAAAAATATTGTATCAGAAGCTGATATGATATTTGATTATGTAGACAACTGGCGCAAAGTTATTTGAACCTCTCAAAATATTTGTACAGTGTCTCTCCGCTAATCTGTCTGATCCCACATATGTCCTTCCTGATATTGGCAGCCCTAGATGCAGGAAAAAATTTTTCTAAAAATAATTTTTGCATTCCATTTTATGTATTGATCGAACCAGAAGACAAATAGTACAACCAATTTTTCGCCTTATCCTTTAGGGAAAAATGAAAGGCCCTCAGTTTGATTTGTTTCTCGGTCACACCTTGAGACTTCATACTTGAACAAATAATATGAAACTCCTTCAAGTATTTATGTGGATCCTCACCTGGAAGACTACAGAAAATAGGAAGTAAATGAATCAAACCAGATTTGAGTTCAAATGCTACCTCAAAAGCTGGATATTCGATGCATAGTGGTTAATGATTCAGATCTGGTATAGCCAACTCTTTTAGAGTCCTTTCAGGGTTTTCCATCATTTCCTCTTTTTCTTCAAAAATAGATGTGTCACAAATGGTTAGATCAATCTCTAAATCCACCCTTCGACGTAGTTTACCTTTTCTCTGTCTGGCTTATTTTCTTAAATGATGAGCAATTTTCTAAATTTCGGGAATGTATTCCAATTCACCTGTCTAAGAAGAACACGTCATAAAATAAAGAGGTCAGCAACACAAGTAAAAAAAGTAACTAAGAAATTAAAATAGTTCCCCGGTAACAGTGCCAAAATTTGGTCAGGTTGTCGAAACCCCTCAAATTAATTCTGATTTCTCCAATGCAACAAACTTGTAGCAATAGTAGTATTAGGCCGAATCTCATGGGAACTATGTTAACTTAACTTCTTAATCAATGCCAAAATAAAATGGAGAGTTTATAAAATAAATTTTTAAATCAAAAATTAAAAAACAAATTAAATATGTAAAAATACTAAAAATTAGATAAGAAATTCAATATGCTAAACATCTGATTATTTCACTGATTATCGGTTAAAAAAATGTTATTCTTATGATTCAAATATTTAATTTTAGATTTATTAGAATAATCGTAATAAATCTTGCGTTTTCCTAAAATAATTGACCAAACTTAGCATCCAATCAAAACTCATTATTAATCAACTAGACACGATAGCGTTCTATATCGACATAATGACAACATTAAGTTATGTAAAAATAGTTAAATTAAAATACAAATAACCAAGATAGTCGTATAATTATTCGATTTTATTTTATTAATTTCTTAAGTTAAAATGAATATTGACAACGATCCATAAATATAAATAATCTATTTGTTTCTCATACCATTCATTCATGACAATTATGGATCACTGAAATTATGAATGTAGTAGAAAAATTGATATTGAATTAAATTGTCAGATTAACTAATACCAATTTTTCATAAAAATAAATCAAGAATCGACGAATCTTGAATTAAAAATATAAAAATTTTAATAAAGCACATAAGCTCATAATGAATACAATTAATGAAATTTTCCTTGAATCAAATGAAGGAAATTAGCAACTTATGGTGGAAATCATATTATTGAATAATAAAAGGAAATAAATGAATTAATGGAAAAGGAAAGAAAATAACTAATAAACAAATATGCAAAGTGCTCTCTCAAGTGTGTAAACTTTCAACCTTCTACAGCGGCCGGCAGGAGCATCCACACACCATATATATTAGAGATGTGCCTGTGCCGGTTTGGGCCCAAAAACTGGCTCAGCCGGCCCGAAAAAAGCCCAGTCGGTGAATTGGACCGGAGTTACAGTAACCCGACCTACCCGAACTGGTACCGTAGCGGTCTGGGCCGATTCAACCGATTTTGGAACCTGAAATCAGGAATCAGCCCCACCATGGAACCGGAACCGGCCCGAGCATGGAAGCAGCCCAGCCCGTCCAGTTCCAACGGCTCCTACAAGATCCTTTTTTTTGAATTTTTTCTAATTTTACCCCTCCCAATAATTATAAAACGACTAATTTTAAGATTATTTTGATTCATAAGATCAAAAAATTTTCTTAAAAATATCTTACACCCCATTTCTAAAATCTGCACAACAAAATATTTTTTTCTCTCTTACATCTACATTATCTCAATTTTACTAAATTTTCTCAATTTTCATTACTATTTCCATTATCATTTCATTTTCACCATTTTTACAATTCTCTATACCATTTTCATTACTATTTTTTATATCATTTCCACTAATTTCAACACCATTTCCATTATCATTTCCACCATTATCTATATTTCCACCATTATCTTTATTTTTATCATTTTATTCATTAAACACATTTTCATTAAATATATTCTCAAATCTGTACTCTAAACTTTTGTGAAAACCTATTAACTCAGTATGTAACGGCATAACATGTTTAGGAAAATTCTGTCTGGGGGCAACTAATTGTCGAAGGAAAGAGATACTTAAGTAAGGATAGACAAGCTCCACGTTTTATCTTGGAATTTTCCTGGTACTCTCGCTACAGAACGGTTTCAGTGGAGAAGGGAAGATTACAAATTTTCTACGACCTTCAACATTGATCAAAATTTGGTAAAATTTCAAGATTAGGAGTTCAAATTCAAGATTTTGCAAAAAACAACTGCGATATCCGTCAAATTAGTACATTTAATTTTTTTATATCTTTATTTTTTTGCATTTGCATTACATTTGCATTACTTTTTTTTAAATTAAATCTTAATTTTTTTAAAAAAATTTAATTTTAAATTTTCTTTTAAAAATTTAATCGTATATTTTATTTTGAAAATTTATTCTTAATTTTTTAATAAAATGACCGAAACACACTCTTCCCAATTTTCTCAACAATCTCCTCTTCCTCCATTTTTTTAAGATGAAATTCCCGATAATATAGATATTGAAACTCTTTTGGAAGATACTAAATCTAGTAACATAGAATTTAACACAACACGAACTAAAAAAGATAATATTAATATATAGACATTTTTTAAGGAAAAAAATGATGAACAAAAATAAATTTGTAAAATTTGTCATAAAAAATATAAATTTTTGAAGGGTTGGAGGGTAGTCACACTTAGAAAATATTTAGTTAATAATCATCCAGATAAATTATCACAAACTAAACAAACACAAATTGTTATATGGGGAGCTAATATAAATGTTACATTTAAATATAATTCGGATAAAGAAAAAATTGGACAAATAAAATAGTTAGCAAGAAAAGAATAACCATTTCGTATAGTTGCATGTCCCGTATTTGAAAAATATATATAAAAATATTTACAATTTCGTTATAACAAAAGTAGTAAAAAATCCAATAGGAGAAAATCATTAAATAAATATCAAAAATTAAAAAATAGTATAATTACACAATTTATAATTAGTGATTGTAAATTTTCATTAATTTTTTATAGTTGGAAAAATGAGCATAAAAAAATATTATATTGTAGTAAAATATTATATTATAGTAACAAATTATTGGATAAATAATTTATGATTTTTAGAAAAAAGAATTTTAGTTTTTCAATGTTGGGAATTTCCACATTTCGGTGCATATATAACTAGAATAATTTCAAATATTGTTTATGACTATGAAATAAGTGATAGAATTTTTTTTTATTTCATTTGATAATATTTCGGATAATACTACTGCGGTTAATAGTTTAAAAAATTTTTTAAAAACAATTTTAAATGAAACTTTTTTTTATATTAGATGTGCATGCCATATAATTAATTTATGTGTTAAGAATGGTTTAATAATAAGATAACTATTTTTAAAACATTTTCGCGATTTAATTTATTAAATAAGAAATTTTTTTACAAAAATCCAAGAAATGAGACAATTATATAAGTTACATAATAAAAAATATAAAAAAATTTAGAATGGAATGTGACACTAGGTGAAATTCAACATATGACATGTTACAAAGTGTACTTTTTTTTTTCAAAATATTTTAATTAAATTTGTAAATTCAAATTATGAATATGGTTTTATTGATAATACCGTTTTCGATTTTGTATCTACATTTACTAAATTATTAAAAAAAATTTATTTATGTACAAATTTATTTTTCGGATATTATTATCCAACTACTCATTTAATGTTACCAAATTTTTGTAAAATTATTTATATATTTACTGAATTTGAAAATAAATAAAGATTTGGTAAAATTATTTTTTTATGAAAACAAAAATTTTAAAATATTATGAAAAAATTCTAATTTTATATTTAGTTGTAAGTGTATTAGATCCACGTGTTAAGGTTGAAGATATTGAAATGTTAATAGATTGTTTTGCACAAAATTTTCTATCAGAAGTATCTATTAACCTATATTTTGTAAAACAACAAATATTTCATATTTTACAAACAATATTAAAACTATATGAAAAGGAAAATAATAATTTAAATACTAATAATGTAGGTAGTAGTAGTAGTAATAACACTCAATTATCTCCATTTTCATTTAATCCCTTACACATGTTAGGATAAAAATAAAAAATTTCATTATTATCATTTAATGAATTATTTTTATATAAACAAACACTTATATTAGAAGGTTTTGATGATACAAATTTATATGATATATTAGGTTGGTGGAAAAATAATATATCGTATTATCCAATTTTGGCCAAAATGACTAAAAATGTATTAATCCCTCCGGTATCCACAGTACTATCGGAAAGTGTTTTTAGTACATGTGGTCGAGTGTTAACCGAGAAACGTATAAATTTAGCGAACGATACTTTAGAAATCTTAATTTGCATTAAAAATTGGAAAGATGTAGAAAAAAAATATAAAAAATCATAAAGATTTCGGAAGATGATGAACAAGAAATAGAAGAAGAAGAAGAAGAAGAAGAATAATAATAATAATAATAATAATAATAATAATAATAATAATAAATTTTTTTGTATAAAAATCATTGTAAATAAAAAAAAATCAAAATGATATAAAATCAAAATAATGTAACAAAAAAAATTAGTGAATTTTAAAATCCAAATGATGAGTTTGGCAGTGGACATATACCAAATTCGATAGAATCACTCTAAAAATTTTGTATCTCTAATTTTTAATTTATTTTTTTTTTATAAAAAGTGAATTAAAAAAACAACAAAATGAAAAAATTTCGGACCGAATCGAGCAGGCCCGGTGTGAACTGGCCCGCCGGTTCTAGTTCAATGGGCTAGACCGGTTCAACTAAAAAATTTTTAGAACCGGCCCGGCCCGAACTGGCCTAGGAACGACAGCCAGCCCGGCCCGCGGGTTTCGGGAACCGCCCTTGAACCGGACCGGGCCGGCTTGCTCGGTTACAACTCTAATATATATAGCCAATGTCTCCTAGGAGAAGCTAATGTGCTTGTCTTAGATCTAGATCTAGATTTAAAAATATTTTTTATTCAAAAATCCCTAAAAATGAGTGAACAAATAACCCCTTTAAAAACAAATTATTTGAAGTAAAAATTTTCTACAACAAGTAAGTTTTCACTATACATCTTCCTCCTTCATTTGCAGACCCAAATGTTATATTGAATTATTTATCTCCAAAAATGTCTCTTTGAACCCATTTTAATCCAATCTCCACTTGTGATTCGTAAAAATAAAAAAGGCCTTAAAAATATCTATTAAGATATTAATCAATCCAAAATCATACTATAATATCAATAATAAAAATAACAATTTAGGGCAGCCTTTAGTTTGTTCCCTAAACACTCTGTAACCTTTGAAGAAGGCTCTAAACACATATTGAGCTGTAACCTAAGTCTAGGACTTCTTGAGTTTAGGGTTAATTTGGAAAAAAAAATCAAAAATAATGTTTTTTTTACAACTTTTGGCTTTTAGATATACTTGTGATCATTAAGTTTTGGGTAACCATATTAATAGAAGTGTCTTTTCATTGTATCTCAAAATGCCTATAAATAGGCATCATTGTAATTTTATGTTGTATACAAAAAAATGAAGAAATAAGATTATTCTTCTCTCATTCTCTTTAAATTTTTTCTATTTTATAATACGTTATCAGTACGAATTTTGATCAAAGTCAACATCAAGGCCATCTTCGATAATCACAACTTGTAAGTAAACTTTATATACATTTATCCAATCAATTAACATGGGATACATTTTTTTGAGTAGTTCTTTGTTCACATACTTCAAATTTTTGATGTATTTGTGCATCTTAGCTTTGCTATTTAAAATTGGAGTGGAATCATGTATACGTTCCCCCAAGTTTCAATTATTTTTTTTATTGCCTTGTGATGTAAGTCTACATGTTGGTAAGACCCTGTCTTTTCCCATCCGTACTTAAAATAGGACAACAGCATTAAGTCAACAAAATGCTCTCAAGATTTGGTGCTCGACTATTCCTTTTTTACTACTTTTGTTTCTTTCTGCTTATACACTTGCCAATTGAATTGGTTAAGACAAAAACTTAATTGGACTTCTACATATTTGTCCATTATCTCGGGTATCATTTTCTTAAGGAATTTCTTACCATATTTCATACCTAATAATTTCTTAGCATATTGTCATCAATAATATCTTTTAGTAACATTTGTATAGATTATTTTCTAATTTATTTTTATGCTTATGTGATAGTATTTTATGGCAAATCTCACCAAACTTGAGTTTGTGGCTCTCGACATTTCGGGAAAAAATTACTTATCATGGATCCTTGATGCTGAAATCCATTTGAATGCAAATGGACTCGGAGAAACAATTAAAGAAAATAATAAAGAGACTTTACAAAATCGAGCAAAGGCGATGATTTTTCTCTGTCACCACCTCTACGAAGATTTGAAAATCGAGTATTTGACTGTGAAAGATCTACTTGAATTATAGAAAAGTTTGGAGGAAAGGTTTAACCACCAAAAAACGGTAATACTTCCTAAAGCTCGTTATGATTGGATTCATTTGCGATTCTAAAATTTTAAATCTGTGAGTGAATATAATTCAGCCGTTTTTAAAATCAGTTCTCAATTAAAATTATGTGGAGAGAATATTACCGATTATGATATGTTAGAGAAAACACTCTCCACTTTTCATGTCTCGAATATGCTCCTGCAGCAGCAATATCGAGAGAAAGGCTTCAAAAAATATTCTGAACTAATTTCTTGTTTGCTTGTGGCTGAACAAAATAACGAATTATTAATGAAAAATCATGAATCTCGTCCAACTGGCTCTAGTCCATTTCCTGAAGTGAATGCGACAACTCACAACAATTCTGGACATGGACGAGGACGTAGAAATGGTCGTAGTCGAGGACGAGGCCGTGTCCGTGGCTGGAACGTTTACCGTAATGATCATACAAACTACCAGAAGTGGAAAAGTAATGAGAAAAACCAAGAAAAATGTGGATCTAGTCAGAATGCTGAGAATAAATGCTATCGATGTGGAGTGATTGGACATTGGTCGCGTACTTGTCGTATGCCAAATCATCTTGTCGAGTTTTATCAAACCTCGTTGAAGGAAAATGATAAGAATGTGGAGGCAAATGTCTTATATCAAAATAATGACCCTACTAATATCTTTGAGGGTCTTGAAATGTTACCCCAATTAGAAATTGATGATTTTCTTGAGAATGCTGAATATGGTGCTTTTAATTAATATAATTGTTCTTATTTCTCAATATTTATAAATTCAAATTTATTGTTATTTATTTATTATTTTTTTTTGAAGACCTATGGATATTATTGGATCAAAGATCAAAGATGAGGATTTCTGTCTTGTAGATAGTGTAACTACACACACAATTTTCAAAAGTAAAAGATATTTCTCTCATCTTATCATAGATATGTAACCGGGCCGGGTCCGGTTCAAAGGCGGTTACAGGAACCGCGGGCCGGGCTGGCTGCGGTTCCTAGGTCAGTCCGGGCTGGGCCGGTTTGGCTAAACAAGGAGGGGGAAAATTATTAAAAAAATTCAAAAAAAAAGGGACAAAGAACCGTTGGAACCGGCCGGGCCGGGCCGGTTCCATGTCCGGGCCTATTCCGGGCCGGTTCACGGTTCCAAAAACCCTTGAACCGGCTCAGCCCGCTACAGTACCAGTTCGGGTTACTGTAGCACCGGGCCGGTTCACTGGCCGGGTTTTTTCCGGGCCGGTCGGGCCGGTTTTCAGGCCCAAACCGGCCCGGGCTCATCTCCATCTTATCATGCAAAAACAAAATGTGAATACTATATCTGGTAGTGTAACCCTAATCGAAGGCTCCGGAAAAGCAAACATTGTACTACCAGAAGGAACAAATTTCTTGATCAGTAATGCATTATTTTCACCCAAGTCCCACCGAAATTTATTAAGTTTAAAAAATATTCACCTCAATAGCTATCATATAGAAACAACCAATATGGGAAATAATGAGTATTTGTGCATTACTAATGTTAAAATGGGACATAAACATATTTTGGAAAGACTATCTATCTTCTCTTCAGATCTTTATTATACACACATTAAACCAATTGAAATAAATGCCATAGTAAACCAAAAGTTTACTAGTCAAAATGAATTCCTTTTATGGCATGATAGATTGGGTCATTCTGGATCTGTAATGATGCGACGAATTGTGGAACATTCTTTCGGACACCCATTAAAGAACCTGAAGATTCTTCAATCGAATGAATTCTCATGTGTTGCATGTTATCAAGGCAAATTAATAGTAAAACCATCACCAAGTAAGATTGAGTTTGAATGTCTTACATTTTTAAATCGAGTTTAAGGTGATATATGTGGACCGATTCACCCACCATGTGGACCATTTAGATATTTTATGGTTTTAATAGATGCATCTATAAGATGGTCACATGTGTGCTTATTATCAACTTGGAACCTGGCGTTTTCGAGATTACTTGCTCAGATAATTCGATTACGAGCACAATTTCTTGATTATCCCATCAAAACAATCCGCCTTGATAACGCTAGAGAATTTATGTCTCAAGCATTTAATGACTATTGCATGTCCATTGATATAAAGGTTGAACATCCTGTAGCTTATGTTCATACCCAAAATGGCCTAACCGAGTCATTTATTAAACGTCTTCAATTAATAGCAAGACCATTACTTTTGAAATCCAAACTTTCCATTCATACTTGGAGACACGCAATTTTACATGCAGCAACACAGTTCGCATTCGACCCACTAGTTCTCAAACTTCACCTTTTCAATTGGTCTCTGGAAGAGAACCTAATATCTCTCATTTACGAACTTTTGGATGCGCAGTTTATGTCCCTATTGCTCCTTCTCATAGAACAAAAATAGGGTCTCAAAGGAAATTAGGTATTTATATTGGTTATGATTCTCCTTTCATTATCAAATATCTTGAACCCATGACAGGAGATATTTTTACTGTAAGATTTCTTGATTATCGGTTTGATGAGACATTTTTTCCAACCTTAGGGGGTGATAATACTAGGAAGGGAAAGGCGGAAAAAGAGATTACCTGGAGTAATCCATCCTTATGTCATTTTATCATCGCACAAAACAGTGTGACCTAGAAGTTCAACGGATCATTCATTTGCAACAGATTGCAAATCAATTACCAGATAATTTCTCTGATCCAAAACGAGTAACGAAATCACATGTTTCAGCAGAAAATGCTCCTATTAGAATTGATGTCTCTAAAGGACCCCTCCCAATAAATGAACCTAAACCCTGCCTGAAGCGTAGAAGACCAATGGGTTCTAAGGATAAAAACCCTCGAAAGAAAAGAGGAATAAATGAACAACTTGATCGTATAGAAAAAGGAAAGGATTCGATCCAAGAAGAAAAACTTCCAAAAGAAGTTGAAATAGATAATTAAGAAATATCGATAAATTACATTTTTACAATGAAGACATGGGATCGAACAAATACAAATATCGATGATATATTTGCATACAATGTGGCAATTGATATTTTGAGTGAAAATGAGGACTTTGAACCCATAAATTTAAAGGAATGTCAATTAAGAGAGGATTGGCCAAAATGGAAGGAAGCAATTCAGACAGAACTGACATCTCTCTCAAAACATGAGGTTTTTGGGCCCATTGTCAAAACACCTGAAGGTGTTAAACCAATAGGATATAAATGGGTATTCGTGCGAAAAAGAAATAAGAAAATGAGATTGTGCGATACAAAGCTCGACTAGTTGCACAAGACTTTTCGCAAAGATCTGGAATTGACTATGAAGAGACATATTGTCATGTTATGGATGCTATTACTTTTCGTTATCTTATTGGTTTAGTAACACAGAAAAGACTTCATATGCAGATGATGGATGTCGTTACAGCATATTTGTTTGGTGCACTAGATAATGACATATACATGAAAGTCCCAGAAGAACTAAAGATGCCAGACTCATGCAATTCTCGAGAATTATTTTTTATTAAATTACAAAGATCTTTGTATGGTTTAAAACAATCTGGGCGAATGTGGTACAATCGCCTTAGTGAATATTTGTTGAAAGAGGGTTATACAAATAACCATATTTGTCCATATGTTTTTATAAAGAAATCCGGACATGGTTTTGTAATAATCGCAGTTTATGTTGATGACTTAAATATTATTGGCGCTCCTGAAGAGATCTGTAATGCAATAAAGTATTTAAAGAAAGAATTCGAAATGAAAGAGCTCGGTAAAACTAAATTTTGTCTCGGCCTGCAGTTCGAGTACTTAAAGAATGGAATTTTTGTTCATCAATCAATTTATACTGAGAAAGTTTTAAAACGATTTAATATGGAGAATTCATACCCATTAACCAGTCCAATGGTTGTTCGGTCACTTGATATACAAAAGGATCCTTTTCGTCCTCGAGATGATAATGAGAAGATTCTTGGTTCTGAAGTGCCATATTTAAGTGCAATTGGTGCTTTAATGTACCTTGCTAATAATACACGACCTGATATTGCTTTTACTGTAAATTTATTAGCAAGATACAGTTCTGCTCCAACCAGAAGACATTGGAATGGAATTAAACAACTTTTTCGATATCTCCGTGGAACAATTGATATGGGTCTATTTTACTCTTATGAACCAAATGCATAATTAATTGGGTATGCTGATGTAGGATATTTATCAGATCCACACAAAGTTAGGTCACAAACGGGTTATGTATTTACATATGATGGCACAGCAATATCTTGGAAATCTATGAAGCAAACAATACCTGCTAGCTCATCAAATCATGTTGAAATAATTGCACTTCATGAGGCAAGTCGTGAATGTGTATGGCTCAGATCAATGACTAATCATATTCAAGAATCATGCGGTTTGTTAATAAACAAGAAGATTCCAACGATACTCTATGAAAATAATGCAGATTGCATAGCTCAGTTAACAGGTGGATATATCAAAGGTGATAGGACGAAACACATCTCTCCAAAATTATTTTTCACATATGATTTACTACAAAGTGGAGATATTGACATACAAAAAATTCAATCAAACGAGAATCCTACAGATTTATTCACAAAAGCATTACCCGCTACAGTATTTGAGAAATTGATCCATTAGATTGGAATGTGACTTTATAGAGACATTAAGTAATCTCTTTAACAGGGGGAGTATTGTCTCGAAATATTTGTATAAAGAAAGATATACTCTTTTTCCTTCACTAGGGCTTTTGTTCCACTGGGTTTTTTCCTAGTAAGGTTTTAACGAGACATATTCTTTATACGATAGATATCCAAGGGGGAGTGTTATAAATAAAATGCATTTATTGTGGATGTCTATTCATATGAATGACTTTTTAAATGGATGAATAAATTCAAGAATGACTATTGGCTTTTGAGTTACTCTTTAATGATATTACTACTTTTGGCTTTTAGATATACTGTGATCATTAAGTTTTGGATAACCATATTAATAGAAGTGTCTTTTCATTGTATCTCAAAATACCTATAAATAGGTATCATTGTAATCTTATGTTGTACACAAAAAAAATGAAGAAATATGATTATTTTTCTCTCATTCTCTTTAAATTCTTTCTATTTTATAATAGTTTTAATGCTTTTCTAATTTTTGGAGTTCTAATAAATTATCATCAAACTCATTTTGTTTGTTTTGGGATTGCACACACGAGGATAGATTTTTAATATATTTTTATTATCTGAAGGATTTCAATGCCAACAATCTTATTTTGATCAAATGAGTTTTAAACTAATTAAAATAACAACAACAATAATCAAATATTTATCCTAAAATTATTTTATGTCATTTTATTTTATTTTATATCATATAATCATTTATATGATTTTTTATTAACATATTATGATTTATCATTAATTAAATTAAAGATATAAAATTTATTAAAATATTTTATTACATGAGATTTGGTTTATTTAATAAAAAAAGGACTGGAAGAGAAAATATGAAAAATATATAATTAACAAATTAAGAGAAACCCTGGTTGACTAGGGTACTGTACTGGAAGTGCAACATAAGACTACTTACTCTCGTCAGATCGTAATGCACTGATGCTAATGAATCTCACATTCTTCTCATAGCGTCTCTCTCACTCTTCTTCATCTTCTTCTTCTTCGATTCTCATTTTCACTTTTTTCTGATCCAGAATGGAATGATCCTCTTCTTCCTCCTCTCTACTTTCAGAATATTCACTCACTATCGCAATTAGGGTTTTGATTCTACTACTGTTTCAGTATCAGAAATGGTGGGAAAATCTGATTCAGTTAACGGTCACAAATCGGGATCCAGTCAGTCTCCGAGTTTGAAATCGGATCTAATTTCTCCGACCATGTTCAATCTCAAAACCCTAAAACTCAAAACCAAGCAGCAAGAGCTGCTAATCCGAGTGACGATCCTCTGTCTAGTCTACGTCTTGGCATTCATCACTCGTCTCTTCAGTGTTCTTCGCTACGAGAGCATGATCCACGAATTCGATCCTTACTTCAATTACAGAACTACTCTGTTCTTGATCCAGAATGGGTTTTACGAATTCTGGAACTGGTTTGATTCTGAGAGTTGGTATCCGCTAGGTCGAATCATCGGAGGCACTTTGTATCCAGGTTTGATGGTCACTGCGTCCATAATTTACTGGACTCTCAGATTTCTCCGATTCGCTGTTCACATTCGCGAGGTCTGTGTCTTGACTGCTCCTTTTTTTGCTTCCAATACAACTCTGGTTGCTTATTTCTTCGGGAAGGAGATTTGGGATTCCGGGGCAGGACTTGTAGCGGCTGCACTGATAGCGATTTGCCCCGGTTACATCTCGAGATCAGTTGCAGGGTCATATGACAATGAGGGTGTTGCTATATTTGCTCTGTTGCTGACATTTTACTTGTTTGTTAAGGCAGTGAATACAGGGTCATTGGCATGGGCTTTGGCCTCGGCTTTTGGGTATTTCTATATGGTTTCAGCTTGGGGTGGATATGTGTTTATCATTAATTTGGTTCCTCTTTATGTTATGGTGCTTTTGATTACCGGAAGATATTCAATGAGACTGTATGTTGCTTATAATTGTATGTATGTGTTGGGAATGCTCCTTGCTATGCAAATTAGATTTGTCGGCTTTCAGCATGTGCAGTCTGGCGAGCATATGGCTGCTATGGGCGTGTTCTTCTTGCTTCAGGTTCTGCATTCTCGTTCTCTCTGTCTTTTTCATGTCTAAAATCTTATGAAGTAACTCGCGCTGGTATTTCATCTATTTTTTTGGAGTATTTTCATGATTATTAGTTTGAGAAACTTGTTCACTAAGCGCCTTCACTTTGTACCTCTTTTCCACATCCTCTAATAGTGATTAGAGAAATTTGAAGGACGTTCCCATGAAGAATTGAAGAAACCCCAAGATTAGAAAACAATTGGGACAAGGGGGAAAAAAAGGAGAGGGAGTGCTTTCCCTTTTTGGTTTTTTTAACATGGAACTGTTGCCAATATAAAAGTGGTTGGATAATCAAAATGAGTTAATTCATGGCTTTTTTTTTCACCTCTATATTCCATTGTTTTCATTTCTGAAATGTGGACCTTCTGACTTGCTCTACAAATGTGATCACCATTGAAGTTGTTATCTCTAATGATGTGATTGGTTCTTGCAGGTGTTTTACTTCTTAGATTGGGTGAAGCACATGCTGAGTGACACGAAATTGTTCCAAGCATTCTTGAGAATCACGGTTACCTCTGCTGTAGTTGTTGGTGCTGTTGCTCTAGGAGTAGGCACTGCAACTGGGTATATCTCACCATGGACGGGCCGCTTCTACTCGTTGCTAGATCCAACTTATGCAAAAGATCACATTCCAATAATTGCATCTGTCTCTGAACATCAGCCAACTGCCTGGTCATCTTTCATGTTTGATTTCCATATTTTACTTTTTCTTTTCCCTGCCGGCCTATACTTCTGCTTCAAACGATTGTCGGATGCTACAATTTTTATAGTTATGTATGGTCTTACAAGCATGTATTTCGCGGGTGTCATGGTTCGGTTGATTCTTGTTGCTACACCTGCTGTCTGTCTCATCAGTGCAATTGCAGTTTCTGCCACCATAAAGAATTTAACTCGGTTGGTAAGGGCAAAGATCAAGGTTCCTAGTACTGGTTCTAGCAAAGGAGCTAGCAGTACAAAATCTTCATCAAAGGTGAGGATTTTACTACATTTTGTCCAATACTTCTGGTCATTGTTATGTTTATGCATTTTGGTGTCACCATTCTTTATGTCTCTTCCCTTCCACACTTGGGAAGTAAATTGATTGCACAACAGGAACATTTTAATCAAGAGAGCTACCATCTCATTTTTTACGCAAGAGGAAATTCTGATATATAGAAGCATTAGATGCCCTAAAGTTTTTCCAAAGTTGCTTATTAGTCCATGATGTCAATTAGCTTATTTATCAAGTTGCTTTTGGGGGACAGGAGATGGAGTTCAAATTTGAACTTCAGAACTACAGCTTGTTTCACAAACTTATTCCTAGATTGAAACTTGATTCCAGTTCCTAACTTAATAGATTCTCATTTTTGCACTTAGGCTGTTCCAGGCTGCAATCCTCATTTTTCTTTTTTTGGATTCTTTGATTCCCTCTGGAAGGAAAGGAAAACAACTAATGAAGATGCAAAGCTCAATCACGCTCAGATATTTTTACATAAACCATGTCCTATTCATAGAATGAGCTCCAGCGGAAATGTCTACTGGAGAAAAGTTAAATGGGATGGGGGGGGAAACTTTAGCTCCTCAAATGTGAATACAAACAAATTTTCCAAAGCTAATAGATATTTTAGTTCTAATACTGTTAAACTTCCAGTTTCACAAGTATGACTCTTATCTCACCAAGCTGACCTTTTTATCGTATTGAAGATTTCTTTTTCTCGTTCGGGTGGTTATATATTAGTAAGGATGAAAAGTACAAGAACCTGATTCTTCTGGTTGTTTTCCTACAGGCTTCTCTTGATCAATCTCTGCCTTTCCAGAGAAATGGTGCCATTGCATTGCTTGTGGGTGCTTTTTACTTGCTTAGCAGATATGCTACTCACTGCACTTGGGTCACATCAGAGGCCTACTCTTCTCCATCCATTGTCTTGGCTGCAAGGGGCGCTTATGGAAACAGGGTCATTTTTGATGACTATCGTGAGGCATACTTTTGGCTTCGGCAGAACACCCCTCCTGATGCTAAGGTGATGTCATGGTGGGATTATGGTTACCAGATTACAGCCATGGGAAATAGAACTGTAATTGTGGACAATAACACCTGGAACAACACACATATTGCTACTGTTGGACGTGCAATGTCTTCATATGAAGATGAAGCTTATGAGATAATGAGATCGCTTGATGTTGACTATGTTTTAGTTGTATTTGGGGGTGTTACTGGATATTCTTCAGATGATATCAACAAGTAAGGGATTTATCCTTTAACCATAAGAGCAGATTATTTTACTTCTTCAGGCACAGTTTTCTACTTCAGTTGATATCTTTCATATAGATTGGAACTGTATTTGGATGATATAAACCCCTGCTAAGTAGGTTCTTTTTCATTTGCATAACTCATCTTTTGTTGCTATACAGTTTGTGTGTTAGTGTATATTGCATATGGCATGTATATTGCATATGGACATGGATCTATACATGTAGACACAGAGTACGTAAATAATGTTAGTTAAAATTCTAGGGACCTTTATAGGGAACTTTTGCACCCCCTATAGATTGTTATTTGGACCCTCTTAAAGAAATCTTATTTTAATCTTCAACAGTCCAGTGACAGAATTGTGATGGGGAGCTGAAAGTTAATAGCACCTTAGAACATACACACACTGTTCTCTGTTTTTATGTATCTGTGTTATGCATACACAAAAGATTCATCTATGATCGTGTAGACAGCATCTGCCATGTTGCATTCTCCCCTCTATATTGTCCAGTACAGTTTCAAGCATTTAGGGTAGTTAACAGCTGTGAACCATATCAAATTGACATACTCAGGGCTTTATCATTGGGCATCCAAAGAGCAAGTTATAGATTTGCATGCTTATAAGGACCACTGTGCTAGTTTATTATGGACTTCCAGAGATAGAAGATCATCATTTGGGTGTTTAGATCATCGCAAGTTTGTGCTTTTGTTATTCAGAGAGAAACGATGCTGCATTAAATTTCACTTGATGAGTTTGATCCTTCCATTTCTTCTCTCCTTAGCCTTCTCTTTCCTTTGACCAGCGAGCAAATGTGTCCATCCTTTGGATAGGACAAGCCTATATCTAAACGTATATACATCAAGCCATAGCAAGAGGGAGGGCAGTGACCTTCACCTCTCTCAGGTTGTACAGGGTGTTCTGCCAGAGCTCACGGTGGTCTATTGCATTTCCAGAGTTAGTTGATAAGGGGCCTTTGGCTATTCAAGGGTCGGCTAGTCATCTAATCAGGTTTATAGTTACATGAATCTGTGAGCCATTGTGTGGGTGGACTCAGTTTCTTCCACTTTTAACTTACCTGAGGTTTTCATCTGTCACCATATGTATTGCTGCTTTCCTATCCCAACTCCCTTCAGTCTCTTTTATCAACTCTTGTGGGTGTGCTTGTGTAGTTCTTTTGGCCATCCTTCATGTCAAAGTCTTAGCTTATAGATGGTTTTGCATTAGATACCTACAACATTTTCTTCTACTTGGGAAGAACGTTTTAGCATTAGATGATATTTGTTATTTGTATATTTTGCACTTTTCCTTGTATGTGATAGTATTGGAATTCCTCTTAGCTTAAGAAACTTCCATACTTGTTCTGGTGATATAATGACTTCAATACATTCCTTACTAGATTTTTGTGGATGGTGAGAATTGGAGGTGGAGTCTTCCCCGTCATTAAGGAACCTGATTACCTTGTGAATGGTGAATATCGGGTAGACAAAGGTGCAGCTCCCAAAATGTTGAATTGTCTCATGTAAGTTTCTTGTTGCTGCAAATGAACATTTTACGATTTTTTTGCTTTTTGCTTCCCCCCCTTTTTTGTGGGTTTTGTATTAAGTAGTTTAATTCAGATATGAATTCCATGATATTCCATGATATCCTAGCTCAAACAGCCTGTGATATGTTTTTTCTGTTTTTGGCTTAAAAGTTATTGCTTCTCTTCCCGTTTGTGTATGCTATGATTGTTGCGCATACTAATACTTATCTAGGTCAAATGCCAATAGTTCTCTGTGTGTGTTTATGTGCGCGTGCGTGTGTGCGCACATACGTGCGTGTGTGCGCACATACGTGCATGTGTGTTGTGTGGTTTTAACTTAGTTTAAAACAAAATATTTTGTTCAGCATGATAGGCCTCATTAACCAATGGAAGTGTGCAGAATATGTGTTGTGTGTGTTGTGGGTTTAAGTGACTGCTGCCTTTCTTCCCTGTCCTCTTCTCAATTGGTCACCCATTATTTCATTTCATTTCCTTTGTTTTTGGAAATCTCCTGCACTTGATTTCTTTCTTTGCAAAATCAAGAAACCTGCACTTAGTTTGCAGGATGATTCCTTAAGTAGTAGTGCTCAACTATCAATTAATTTAACCTTCTTATTTCTTCTTTGGCACCTATTCAGCAATTTCTTCTATACATTTTTGGAGAATCTAGAAGTTGATGTCTGGTTGCTGATGCATTGATTTTGTTGCTGCAATTCTCTGAATTAATATATATATATATATATATATATATATATATATATTTTTTTTTTTTTTTTTTTGTATAACTGTCTTGTTGCTTCCCAGGAATGCTAAGTATTTCTAATTTGTGAATTTTGTGATTAGGTACAAGCTGTCTTACTATCGCTTTGGTGAGCTCATGACAGAATATGGAAAGCCTCCCGGGTAAGCATAATCTCTCTCTCTCTCTCTCTCTGGCTCCATTAAAAAAATAGGGGGGAAATGATTACCACCACCAGCCCTCTGATGTCTTTTCTGTCTGTGTGTACCTATTGAAATGTATGCATCTATGTGTAAGGACGCACATACACACATCGGTGAAGATGTGTACCAAAGTTTTCAGTTCTCCGCAAGGACATTTCATGAGAATTGCTCATTGATAAGTGAAAATTATCTTAGGAGGAAGGATGGGAGATGTGCCTGAAAGCTTGAAATTTTAAAAGATATTTGCCAAAGTTTCTGCCACATCGTCTGAGTTGTACCTACAATATTACTAGCCTGAAGTCTAGTCTAAAATTTCTTTTGTTCCTTGAAATAGCATTTACAAATATTAACCTAATGAATTGCTTTTAATGACAGAAATTTTAGCTTTGGATATCATGATTATGAAGAAGTTTGCTCCGCCATACTTGATCTATCTTTTCTGATCAATTTCCACCCAACAAAGTCCTTTTCTTTTCCTGTATCAGTTTCTTTTTCAAAGACGTACCATGGTGATCCAATCCTTGCAATCTGCGAGCATGGTGAATGAATTGGCCTAATGCAAAGAATATTAAACCTAAATGCTGATATTGCTTTCAACTTCTTTTTGACTTGCATTTTATTTCATCAAATTTCTCTTGAAGTTTCATTTGTTCTTGCGCCCTGGGGTTTGCCCCTCATTAATCTTGGGTTATATTTAAGTGGCGGCTTCAAATTTTTTGGAGCGGTAACAGATAATGTAAAACTTTTAAAAAGTCAAAATCCCAACTTCTTTAGTTTATAATAACAAAGTGGACCTTGAAATTACTGCTAGAACTTTCAATTTAAGTCAAAAACTGTGACCTCCACTCAAGGGTGAAACCACCCCCCCCCCCCCCCCCCCGGCGCGGGGGGGGGGGGGAATTTAATACGTACCCCTCTCTGGCTGCATTTGAAATACTGCTAAAAGTCTCAGAAATTCTGCTAAATGTCCTGAAATGCTGCTAAAATCATTCAGAATCCTGTTTGTCCCTTCAAAATTATAACTTATGCCCTTTTCCACCCCCCCGGGCTTCTTGTATGTTGTACATCGGCCCAATTATTAAAAATAGTTTTTGCTTGAACTTCACCCAGTTTGATCTTCCTTTTTCTCTCTACTTCTGTTTGTATATGTCTGTGTACATAATATATCTTATATTTTGTGACTTGTTTTCTCATTTCTACTTCAAAATTCAAATAATATTGATGCTAATTTTTTCTGTGTTGTTCGCTGCAATAAGATGTTAATTTCCAATGCTTTGAGCATTGTTAGACCAACATTTTAATGTTTAAATGAGATCAAGTTTTTTTTCCTCACATTTTTCTTATGCAGCATAAAGAAACACCTTTCTTCCATTTCAGAACAATGATGTGTATTCATTTGTTTCCATAAACATGTACATTTTTTTATTAATGTAAAGGGTTTTTTTAAGATGCCTAAATGTTGTCTTTTCACAATAATGGAAGTAGGTTTGTTCTCAAAAATTAACTTGAAACATGAGTTGATTACATCTATCAAATGTGTAGCTTGTTTCTGATTTCTCAAGGGGAGGGGATGGGAGGGAGGAGGGGAAGTACCTCTGGGTTGAGTGTGTGCCTTAGTGTTAAAGACAAAGGGGAGGGCATGTAATCTTCCCTTGTTTCTTTGAAGGTCGATGACAGGGGAATAAGGTAATTTAAAAGTAAAATTAAAATTTTCTTGAGTTTCCATTCCCCCCTTACATCCCCTCCAAATTGGAGACGAATTTTTTGAGTATTGGAAGGGATTGAGCTCCCTTTCCTCTTCTGAAATCATAATCAAACATGATTATAGGGGGCATCCACTCCCCTCCTCAATCACCTTCAAAGTATTGCAAGGATTGTCTTGTGTGTATGTGTGTGGGTGTGTAAGGTGTACGTGGGTGGGTGGGTGTCACATATTGAGAGAGATTGAGGCAAGTTCCAATACGGAACCCTTAAATAAACCCCTCCCCTAACTATTTATCCATGATACAAAAGGATACAAGTTTCTACAAGTCAACTCTCCTTAAGGAGCATTCTCATTTGTTATTTGTTGAGTGTAATCTATACTAGCATCATAAGTGGCTAACATTAGGCTGAAAACTTCTCTATGAGCCAAGTACTATTAAACATGAGCTATGTTCTCTATCGTGTTTATGAATTTCATTATGGGAAGAGGCAACAATCTGGTTTTGAGGTCATTCTTGTCTTCCTTGCACACAAATTAGATGTCAGGTTGTAGTCTAGCATAGCCATTGCAAGCTATACTTACAATAATATGGTCAGCCTTTTCTTTTATTATATAATTGACAGGCGAAAGATTGAATTATATTGGAAACGGTGAGAGGTACATTAGAGAGCATATGACCAAACAACCAAATTGGCAGAGGAAGAAGAAGAAACATCTAAAAAAAAAACACTTGATTTAGAAAAACCAGCTCAGCATTTTTCAACATAGCCATTTAGATGATTAAGACCACACAGAAACCTTCCTCTCTATTAATGGTCAGTCCTTAATATTTGTTGTTGTGGTCTTGTGAAATTGCTTACTTTGATCCTGTAAGATATGATATTAGGCTGGCAAGATCTCTCTCATTTGATTATCTCGTATTTATAAATTGTTTTGTGTTTATTTATTCAGTAACTCAAATTCTGCTGGAGACATGCATCTAGATTTTAGGTAGATTTGGTTCTTCGCTCTTCTTTATGCCTGTCCTAAAACACTTCTGTTATTGCTTTTTTTTTTCTTTGTAATTGCAGGTATGATCGTGCAAGAGGGGTTGAAATTGGAAATAAGGATGTGAAGCTTGAATACTTGGAAGAGGCATTCACAACATCAAACTGGATAGTTCGAATTTACAAGGTCAAACCACCGAATAATAGGTGGTGAAACACACAATCTCTCTCTCTCTCTCTCTCTCTCTCTCTCTGTGGGGAATAGGAAAAGAAAAAAGGTAGATTTAAATGTGAGGGCTAGATGTGAAACTTGTTTTGTTTTTATTTATAGTGTTTGAGCTAGGACTCGGCAATGTTTTGATTGGAGGTTGTACTTGTAACTTTTTGGTGCTCACATATTTAAGGCTTCTTTTTGGATATGACTATCTAAAATTGATTCTCTGCAGCTACAAGAGAGCCATTTCGAAGTGCCTGGCCATGAAAATATAATTGATTTTTTGTCCACTTTTAGGGTTAGCCATGGAAACTAGATATTTATTTGACCAGTTTGCTGAGTGAATGCAATGTCTATGATTTTTATGAATGCAGGATTTTGTCTTGCATATGTTTTGGCGATTGACTAGATTGGGTTGTTTTAAATTCTGTAGTAGTATTTATTAGATCTTAATGCATTGTTTGTGTTTGGTTCTATTGTTTCATGAGACCGGCTTGGTCACTTGCCTTGATACAAGTCAATAAGTTTCTAAAGATGGTTAACAGATTGTTTCAAATTGATGGTTAACAGATAAATGAGTTCAAAATATTAGTGATTGTCTAGATCATGATGGGCATTGATACAAGTTTATAAGTTTCTAAAGATGGCTCGCCTTGCCCCTTGAGAGTTGTCCTAACCTCACCATTCCCTTTTTTTTGGGGGGGGGGGGATACAAAATCACCTTCCTAAGCTTTAATCTATATATATATTTTATATTTGCAATGTCTTCTTCCCCTCCACTTTCAAGATTTGGCAATTTTTTCCTTAAAAAAAAATGGAAAAAACAAATGATAAAGGTAATATATTTTTTCACCAGAACATCTGCTTCAGGGGGCTTGAATGTGATGCTGCTTTAGACTTGTGATATTTGTGATGGCAGTGAACCGCTAAATAAGTGGTTGGTTTGTTTCTGATCTAGCATGGGCTAGGGCCAATCTAAGATTGTGAAAGGACAGTCTTTCGCCCGGATCCAATTAAAAGAGCATCGAGATGAGCAGAAAGAGTGTCAAGTTATACTTCCTCCGATCTTTTTTTTTTTTTTTTTGTACCTTGGCTGGGTCGTCGCTCAATATCCAAGAGCTTCTGGACCGATCGCCATAAGATTCGTTTTGTGAGGACGGATCTTCCAACATTTGTTTTTTTCGCTTCTACCCCGAGTCGAACCCCGGAAGTGGTGGAATGGTGCAATCTCTTTGGCCAGCTGCACCCACCAATATTGGTCCCTCCAACCTTTTCTATCACTGCGGAAAGGTTGCCATCTCGACAAGCTCTCAGCTGTGTGGCTGTTCAGGTCTTCATCTTTGAAGGAGGTTGCTTCTTCATGGGTTCTAGACAAGTAGAAGCATTTCAAATTGTCCTTGAATTGATTTGCAAGAACAAAAAGGATTCACTTGGCTTCCGGGGCGGGAAAGATTGGCCTGTCAAAATATGAGGCCAGGTATTGAGATCCCTTTCTGGTTTTGGCTGAAATTTATTTTATTTGTTTCACTTGATATTTGCTCGTATTAAAAGCATATTATATGCTACACCCTTTCATTTGTTTCACATTTTTCCCCCTTTTAAGAAGGGAGGTAGGGCAACTAGTGTTGCTATCCCTCATACACGACTACGAGGGTTTTCTCCATTCATCGCTCTCCCTCATGACGTAACAATAAGGGTTTTCCTTTGTTGTGGAATGTCCCACTTGAGTAATAATAACTTGCAGCCCTAGTAAGATGTAAAGGATGCGAGGTATAAGACTATGGAATGTCCGACTTGAGCCATGCTATTCTTAGAACAAGTTACAGTACAGCCCCACCGAGGCGTGAAGGCTGCGAGGAATACCGCTTGTATCTCAAAAATCGAAACCATAACGTCCGAAATTAAAATATTGTCCGCTTGGGTAACAACCTCCATGGTTCGTTATTAGTTTTACCTAAATATTATAAGCTAAAACCTTTTCCATTATTTTAATTGGTAACTGAGCAGGGTAACAAAACAATCGATGATACAGTTTCTGAATTCTGCAAATGTCAATGACAGAATACTCCACACACATTCACTTGATCAATGCATTTAGTTGACCCTGCAAGCCAGACCCATTAACTGACCTGAAAAAGCATGGCAGAATTACTCTTACTACAAGAAACACGGGCATTAAAAACATCATTCCATCACATGAGAATGAAGTGGGCATCCCCTGCAACATTTTCAGAAAACAGAGCCATTAATATAGACTCTAAATCTCTGCTGAAAATAAATTTCCCCTAAAGGATTCACTTTAACTAAAGCAGCCTGCACATATTCAATTATGGTTCAATGAAAACAGAATGTAGGTCTATCTCCAAGCAAACTCCGTTTGAGCATCTTACATTGGATTATGAGAAATAAAAGGGCAAGTTCTGTGTTTCTTGTTTAGTGTTTTTTAATTCAATGAAATAGTATTCTACCCTTATCACAATGTAAGACTTATACCTACAACTGCAGAATGAATATGGTTCTAATTCATTCTCTCTTCAAATTTCATACAAACAATTACAACTCAAAGTTTAAGCACAGAGACCACACAAGCATCTTTCTGCCAAAAAAAAAAAAGAAAAAAGAAAAAAGAAAAGAAAAAAGAAAATAATGGAGCAATCACTTGGCATTTGCAGCGAATTAATAATCAAAATTAGTTACAAACATTTCAATGCTATGGTTCTTCATCTGCTGCTACTTTGGAATTTTTTAATTCCCACTCATTATTGGACAGCATACCAACCAATTATCAATGTACCGACTTATTCTATACCACTACCTCTATCTCTGCATTTTTTTTCCCTCTTTCTTTCTTTCCGTTCTTCCTCCATCGCGACCTGCAATCCCCCTCCAGACACAGTGAACGGCTGCAATTTTTAAACGGATTCTCTATTCACAATTTGCAAACTGATAATGGCAGATGAGGATGATCTATGTCATTTTCCCTTTAACTGTGTCTTTCCTTTTATCAACTTTAGATATACCAAACAAGAAGATGATGGATTAGTCATTTGCATAATATCTGAACAAAATGTTTGATTAAGCTCACCAAACTGACTTGATTCCCAGAATGTGCACAGATAATGCTAATCAAGGGCAGGCTTGTTTCTGAGGCCACTTAATGGCTTCGTTAAGTTATCGAAGATTGGTTTCGTGATTGCAGCAGCTGATAGAGACTGCAAATCTGGTTTCAATCTCCACATGGATGTTGGCCAAACAGATGTTGGGATACTGTTGTCCAGGTTTTGAAAAGCTGGCGTACTTGACGACTTCCGAACTCCAGCAAGCTCATCAGCAATAACAGAATCCCCAAAACCAACAGGTATAGGGTTTAACGAGCTTGACTCATCATCAGCAGCCTGTGCAATCCGGCTTGCTGATTTTGGTCTCAAGGACAAACCTTGTCCTGCAATACCTGAACTTCCACCGCTGGAGTTACTCTGTTCTTCTTTAAATAGCATTACCGGCATGCCAGACCCAAAATCAACTTCAGCCTTTTGCCGCCTCCGCACGGATTTCTCATTTGATCTTTCATCATCTGCATCCCTAGCTTGTGCAAGTGGCACCTCCTCAACCACTTCCCTTTTCTCTTGCAAGAAGCCATTGCCTGATTTTCTCAACTTCTGATGCTGGTTCAAAGCAGGGTTGAACATTTGGGAGGCATTTGGCAGCAGTTCATCATCAAGGTGTTGTGAGCCTCGTGTACTATAAACTGCCATCTCCATTCCTTCAAATTCCCTTTTATTGTTTGCAGCTTTGAGGCCATAGTAGCTCTGTAAAGTGACCATGGCTGCAGAAATCTTCTGCTTGTTTGGTTTCAATTTGAGGGTCTGGAATGACTCCAACACATTGGACCGACTCTTTGGAGGTCTTTTGGTACTGCTTTCTCTGCAATTAAAAAAAGAAATCCATAATCACATATCGAGATCAATGAAAGCCTATCTTATTTCAAACACAATGAAAGGTTTATAACAATAGTTTTTCTTAGTTCAAACTTGGATAAGCAGTAAGAGTCTGAAGCATGTCATGCTCTGCAAAATGACACCAGTGTGAAGCTGCTAATAAAGTGCTGCGAACAAAATGTTGGACTATAACTTTGAACAAGTGCCAAGTATACTTAGAAGATTCTCAATAATCAGGCATGACATCCTTCTGAATGAATGACACCAAAAATTAGGCTGATGCACATCCATCACACTCAGAGTAGGTAACAGGCAAGTACAAAAACCAACTATTTTCAGAAAGATAATTTGATGGAAGGATTCTGCAAATGAAAAAAAAAACCCTTTATATAGGTAAAAAGCACTCTTTATAGGTGATCACACAGCAAGAACCAAAGTAATATGAAGAGAAGGCAAGTTACAAGACAAAGGACCTTAAGCATGACAATTGATAGAAACAAATAATCTCAAGTATCCCTAGAAAAAGGGGTATAGATACACATGAGAACTATTATTATAATTCAGAATTGGTAAGTCTCTCAAAATGAGTCCGACAATTCTTGACTCTTTCGTCGGTACGAAAGCCCAGTTCATGTTCAACCTTGTGTTGAATACAACACTTGTTCAAGACACTCATCAGACAAGCATTAGGTATGCCATGTGGCATGTTCAAAGATTTAGAATAAGATGAAAAACTACATGAAGGTTAGTGGATTGTCCTCCTCTCTTTCTTCTTTGCATGATGATGTTGTATCCACCGTATAGGCCGTATCAGGGATATGGGGCCTATATTGGATATAACAGCCAATTTCTGCCAACATTAGGGAAACCTCATTTTCCCCCTCATATTAGTCGCCCCCCCGGGGGGGTCTGAAATGGATATGTATTGGCCATAGACTAACCATTTATAACATGTGGAGAAAATGAACTAAATAGTTTGCTCATGATAGTAGGAACAACACCAACGTGGATTGACTCAACTGGATGTGGGGTTGAGTTCCCTTAAGCATGACCGGGGTTCGACTTCCGCTGGGAGCATCGGGCCCTCATGTGTATGGAGCGTTCCCCGTTGGGAGACCCGCCCTCCGAAAAGGAGCCACTGCAGCTGTCGATCCGGATTAGTCTAGGCAAAGTCTCGGATACCGGGCGGTGTCCAAGACGTGGTACAAAAAAAAAATGATAGTAGGAACAACAAGCTCCTACATGGAATGAGAATCTATGATATCAGCATCTATAAAAGACCACCAATCTGCCAGGTTGAATGGGGGGATCATTTCCCCAACTATGGCCAAAGGCTTGAGCTCCGTAAACCTTCATCCCCCTTTGCGTGGGAACAAAAAAATACACATCTAGAGAAGTAATAAAAAAACTTTGAAATTGATCAAAAGCACAAACAATTTATAAAATTATCCACAAAAACTATAATTTCTCCACACCTTCAAAGATTTCTTGTATTGCTTTTCCTCCAAATCATCCAAAACACAGCTTCAAGAAGCATCCTCACAACTCCTCTTTGCTATACAAACCCTTACACCTCTCCAGGCCCAATATGGTGCTTGAAGTCTCCAAAATCACCAGCCATAACTTCTATTTTGACAATGCTGTACCATTGTTAAAGAATTAGTTTTTTCTGTTGATCTGCTCTTCTCTTCTATCGTTTTTCCTTTTCCCATTTTCCTATTAGATCTATTGAAACTAGAAACCCTAAATTCAAGCTAACAAGTAGCAAGAAATATAATGAGATGTTTTCTAGCATCCAAATATCGTTGCCAGTGATAATCGTAATTTTCATCCTAAAGAATATTACGTCTTAGTGCAGCATATGTGGCATTATCACACCAAAAGTCAAGTCAGATTTCTATGAGAATATTTGAACAATTGAAGAAAGCAATGGTAAATGCTTCAAGAATGAACTCTGCATGTGATTCATGTGTGGTAAACCGTTTTTGTTCTAAAAATTTACAATAACAGTAATAACCACGGTAGACAAAAGAACAACAAGAAAGTCTCTTTTGTAATGAGTTATCATTCACACATAAAAACAGAGAGTAAAAAGCATACCCAGGATAGGAGGAACCATTAGTGAGTGAGGGAGATGGTGGATGTTTGCCGGGTAACGGTATTCGCAAAGTCTTGAGAGCAAACATTTGGAGATCTGTAGCCAACCCATTTATCTTCTTGATGTCAGACACCTGCTCAAATCAAAAACAAAATGTGCCCACAATCAATCAATGAAAAATATAATTGCTACAAATACACACACACACACACGCACACATACATATATTTAAAAGAAAGTCTAAGCTCAAACGAGTACAAAACCCTAGTTGATTAGCGCACCCTCCCATTCATATTCGATAAAGCAAATGTAGCTGGAAAATTCAATGTGCATTCTATATAGAAGAAGAAAGTTGAGAGAAGCTAAATTTGAAACTAGTACAAATTCTCCGATCTATTTAGGTGACAAATTTTGTGAAGCTTTTTGGAGTCAATCAAGATGAAAAATCTAAAGAAAACCTAACCCAGATCTTAAAATCAAGTCAAAACGCTCAAAATACTAAAAAGGGTCAGATTGAGTCAGATATGAAGATTTAGGGATTTGAATCAAGAAAAAGAGGAAGATACCTCAGCGCCATACTTGATGGCGACACCAGCAAGAGTGTCCATCTTGGATACATTGTGCTCTATGTATTTGATTCCATTGCTCTTTATATAGCCCCCACTTTCACTATTGAATGAAGATAACGACGTCGACGATGACGGAGTCGATAACCAGTCCGTGCTCGACGACATTATTATACACCGATTTTCTTTTCTCTCTCTCTCTCTCTCTCTAGGATCTCTCTCTATCTGCTCATCACCATCACCTTAAATTTTTATTTGTAAAGAGAGAGAGAAAGAGAGAGATGAATTTGCAAAGATGGATCAAAGAGGGGTTCTGGACTTTTGATTTGGCAGAATTATTACTTTATATGAAATTGGTCCAACTTCAATTCCCGGAAAAACCCAAACAACCCAATCAAATAATTAGTTGTGAACAACACACAGTCACACGCTCTCTCTCTCTCTCTCTCTCTCTCTAGATCACAGCAGCAAATCTTGAAAATGTAGAGAGAGAAGAAGAGAGGCTGCTTGGGGATGGTTTTTTGTTCGCGTGGAGTAGAAAATAATTACAGAGAGGAGAGGAGAGGAGAGGAGAGTGCGGGGTAGACGATTTATTAATTTGGCAAAATTTTGATTATGGATGACCCATCAAAATTAATTTCTATTAAGTGCAAAAAAAAAAGGGAACAAACTTGAAGCAGAAGAGATAAAAAAATTCATAACAACTATTATTCAGATTATTAAGAGGTACTTTTGACTATTGGTTTTTTCAACGGCTGTGATGATTCATAAGTCGCTAAAAATTGACTTTTCAAAAGCTATTTTGGATTTTTTATTATTTTATCTATTTTATATTAATAACAATGAATATCAAATTTTAATTAATTAATTAATTATTTAATTTTTATAACAAAAGATTTATTTATGTTATTATTTTGTTATGTATTTAAATTTTTTATAAAATCGTAATTGTTATATAATTTGTATCAATTTTTTATAATAAATATTTGAATTTATTATTTTTAAAAAAGAATTATGAATCTTTCATCAATAAATTCATATGTTAATATATAGTAATAATATAAAAAAATATATTTTTAAAATTGTTGGTAAATGATACCAACGTTGGGCATTTACCATTTGGTAAAAATTCAAATTAGAGATTAAGTGATAATGGATAACCATCCATTATCCTTAACCCCCACACTCTCTAATTTTTTCTCAAGATTCTGAACTTACGTGAAGGTGTGGTTTATTCTTCAATTAAGAGTAGTGCAAACTATGTTTTTTTTTTTTTTTTATGGTGTATGAAAAAACACATAGTAAGTGCATACTTTGATTGAGAGACAAAAAGACTTTAGAGAGAGATTTATAGAGGATTAAAGAAAATTCTAAGTAGAGAATTTTTACGTCACTTTTGTTACTGGATTTGAAGGTTGTAACGTCGTGATATTGTAGTGATAATTCGTAACATGATTATCATTCCGACTGCGAGAATGTTCAAAAAAAGTATTGTGGTTTCCCAAATTAGTGCGTTTTAATTCACTATTATATACCCTATACTTTGATCTTTTTATTATTTCGAAAAATTCCACCATACTTCCGTTTGCGTGTATGCATATTAAAATTCTAATATTGGTATCTGTGTGCATGTTGGTTTTATTAAATAAATTTTAGAAATTTTCATGTATAAAAATATAAGGTTAAAAATTTGGGGTTCGGATCACGGATGAGTTTCGTGAATCCGATTATACCATGATATTACCCATGTTACGTAGATCACAAATATATATATATATATATATTTTATATAATTTTTTGAGTATGTTTTGCCCATTAAATTTAAAACCAAAGTTTTCAGCTTTAATGGTATCCGAAATTTAAAATCCTAGATTTGTCCATATAGAGGAATTATTGATCTATAAAAATGACATATTTGTGTTTCATGTGTTTTGATTTACATTTTGTCATTTATTTTGTGAATTGTTGTTGCCGGAAACTGAGATTTCCAGCATGGTCGCAAAGAGCCAAAATTTTAGACATTTATTTCGCCGAGTTTAGGGCTTAAATCTAAAAAAAAATCAAGTTTACAATGTTTTTGAGAAGTCCAAGACTATTTTTTTGTTGAAATCGCCGTTGAAAATGTGTCGGAAATGAGTTTTCCAGAGAAGCGTCAACGAGCAGCGGGCGGGTGCATGCAGTGCACGCACCGGAGAGGCGGGTGAGGCCTCTGGGCGGTGCGGGTCGGTTCGGACCAGGATCAGGACGCGCACCCGAGCCCGACCCGATTTGCGACCTATGTGATGTGGACAAAGGGCATGAGAAACGCGGTTGCGAATGGGCGAGCGTGCGTTGAGTCGCTCTAGGCGAGTGGGCGCATGTATGCCGAGCCGTGCCAGGCAAGTGGAGGCGCATGTGTGGCACGCTGCATATGCTCCAAGCGGTTGCTAGTGCGTGGAGGCGCATGGCAGCCCATGCAGACTCACCGTCAGGGCGTATAGACCCCGGTGGCGCGTTGGTAGTCTGAAATTGAATTTTTTCAATTTTCTAAGGGTTTTATATCTATATTTGTGATTATTTGTTAGATTTTGTGCGCCAAATTCAAATTCGGATAGTGAGATGTGATCCCGAGTTGTGGTATATGGTGTCTGTTGACCTATACGCTTGCTTTGAGATCAACACTCGAATCATTTTGGTTTTGATGATTCGTAGGGTGCGCGAAACTGTGATAATAAGTATTATTAATCACTAACGTCTCTCTTTCTATGTAACAGAGACAAATGACTGCAACAAAAAATATCGTACTTGGTCTCTGAAGGGTGACAAGCTAAATGGTGACAACTACAAAATTTGGCATCGGAAGGTTTAGTTTGTTTTCGAGAAATATGACCTATCAGAGATTTTAAAGTATGAGATGTCAGACCCCGATGAGGGTACTACGCCTCAGGATAGACGGGATCTAGAGGAGTATCATGCATGGAATAAAAAGGATGGCAATGCTAGGGCAATTCTTTTAAGTAACATGCATGACGACTTGATCCCAGTGTATGAGCAGTATTCTATTGTGATGTCGGTTTGGGTTACTCTGAAAGATCACCTTGACTCCCGGTCAGCTCCTAAGTTGAGGATGCTGACCTATAGGTTCATTACCTATATGAAGAAACCTGATCATACTATGAAACAATATCTGATGTACATGTCGAGTATGATCGCTTCTCTAAAGAACATAGGGGAGACGATTCTAATGAGGTTCAGGTGTTGGGAGCGATCCAATCTTTGTCTGACTCTTGGGATGTGGTTAAGACATATCTCACTCACACTGAGAGTATTGGTATTTTAATGGATGTGAGTAAGTATTGTCAGCTCGAGGATGAGTGTCAGGAGGTGATTAGGTCTTTTTCTGGTCATGTCTATATGGCGGAATCGAGTAAGGGCTCTCGGGGCTTCAAGTGCAAATGGTGCAAACATGATAGAAGGGTCAAAAGTCAAGGTAAGAAGAAGCCATCAACAAAGACCGATAACAAAGGGTAGAAGCGTAGGAAGAAAGAGCTCGATAAGAGCAAAGTGAAGTACTACGTTTGTGGCAAGTTTGAGCATTTCGCTCACGAGTGTGACGAGCGGAAGATAAGTCATTCTTCCTTACATGGTTTAAGTTATATTTTATTCAATGTGATGCTCACTGATTCCTCTCCTTTATGGATTATAGATTCAAAGCCACCGACCATGTAACTCATGACAGGAGCACGTATGCGGAGTTTTGCCGATTGAGCCCTCATGCGAGAAGGTTGTATGTGGGGAATGGAGCATATATAGTTGTGAGGGGGATTTGTATATGCAAACTGATGCTACGAAGTTACCAAATCTTATATCTACATGATATATTATATGCTCCCAAGATTCGGTGGAATCTCGTTTTTGTTCTATGTTTAGATCGTTTAGAATATTCTGTTCTGTTCAGAAACTCGAGTGTTTCGATTTCGTACGATAATTATTTATTATGTACTGGTTTCGTCTATGATGGATTTTATGCGTTGGACATGGTTTTCTATAATAATATTTCTGATTTATCTTCTACTGCCTATATATTTGACAGCGTAGTTGATGATGTTTCTATTTGGTATAGTAGACTTGGCCACATAGGGTAAAAGATAATGAATCGGTTGGTAGCGAGTGGCTTGTTAGGCTAGCTAACTTGGGTCGAGTTGCTCTTATGTGAGTTTTTCCTATCTGGTAAAGCGACGAGAAAACCATTTGGAAAGACAATGAGAGCTGACTCCATTGTAACTAATTCACTCCGATATTTGTAGGGCTATGAATGTGAAAATCCGAAACGGAGCCACGTATTTCATTACGTTTATAGACAATTACACGCGTTTCGGTTACATTTATTTGATCTCGCATAAATATGAGGTATTAGATTGTTTTAGGAGATTTATCAACGAGATGGAAAATTAGTTAGACTGAGAGTTAAAACTCTTATACCCGATTGGAAGCGCGAGTATCTGTTTGAGCAGTTTAAAGAGTTCAGTTTCGAGAAAGATATTACGAGACAGTTGACTGTTTCTGCTATTTCCCAACAAACGGAGTAGCCGAGAGAAAAAACAAAACTTTATTAGAGATGGTGGGATCAATGATGACGCTTGGTAATTTGACTATCTCCTATTAGGAAAATGCATTGTTGATTACTGTCTACATTTTTAACCGTATTCTAACTAAATTCGTAGTCAGTACCCTATATGAGTTTTGGACAGGGAGGCAGCCTGACCTTAACCATTTGAGGCCATGGGGTTGTGCCGCATACGTTCATAATTTGTCATACCCATATGACAAGTTAGGCTCGCGAGAAAAGAAGTATATCTTTATAAGATGCTCTGAACAATCCAATGGATATGTGTTCCTAGGTAAACATATGGACGGTATGGTCTCTGAGATCGAATCTCGTAATGCTACATTTTTGGAAAATGATTTCCCTAAGAGAGGTAAAATCAATCAAAACTTCACCTTTTCTGAAAATGTTTGAGTTGATCTCAAACATGGCAGCCAATGCCCAACAATTCGGAGGGAGACATGAGGCCCCAAAAAGGGTCAATGAGGTGAGTAGTTCTTCTCTTGAACATAAAATAGATTCTCTAACTTCGATTGTGGAAAGATTGGTTGTAGGACAAAGCCAACAAGTGAAAGCATGTGGTGTTTGCTCGAACATGGGACACCCAACCGATATGTGTCCTACTCTTCAAGAGGAGTGCAACGAACAAATGAATGCAATTGGAGGATTTCCGGGACAACCACAACGGAAGTATGATCCCTATTCAAACACTGGATGGAAGGATCATCCAAATTTTAGTTATGGGAATCGACAACAAGGGTTTCAACAGCAACATCGACAACAATTTCAATCGCATCAACCCTCCTCAAATCAAGGTATGTCTATAGAAGAAATTGTTAAAAGTTTGGCTAACAGCACTCAATTGTTTCAACAGGAAACCCAACGGTTGCAACAGGAGAACCAACGATTTCAACTAGAGACAAGAACCAGCATAAAAAACTTAGAAAACCAGATGTCACAATTGGCAACGACCGTGAATCGAATGGAGAAAAACAATGGGAAACTACCTTCTCAAGTAGAAATCAACCCGAGAGAAAACGTGAGTGCTATGGCAGTCAAGAATGAAGGGAAAATGCAGGACGACTCATCAACAATTGAAGAAGACAAAGAGGTCGAACAAAATAAAACATCAAAATTGACTGAATCGGCCACAAAGGTAAGTGAAGAAACCGATACTTCTAAGACTAGAGTTGTAATTCCACCTCCTTTTCCTAGCAGGTTAGCAAGATCGAAGAAAGAGAATGAGGAGAAGGAAATCTTAGATACTTTTCGAAAAGTGGAAATCAACATCCCGCTCTTGGATGCGATCCGACAAGTGCCAAGGTATGCAAAATTTCTCAAAGAACTATGTACTAGGAAGACAAAACTAGGGGGGCAGTGATAAGATTTGTGTAAATGAGAATGTTTCAGCCATCATCCAAAGAAAATTACCCCCTAAGTGTAAGGACCCTGGTATGTTCACCATACCAATAATCGTAGGGGTTAAGAGTATAGAAAAGGCAATGCTTGACCTAGGTGCATCAATCAATGTTATGCCCTTAACTGTTTTTAGGTACTTGAATTTAGGACCTTTGAAGAAGACTAATGTGATCATACAATTAGCTGATAGGTCCACATCATATCCTGAGGGAATTGTTGAAGATGTCTTAGTCAAGGTCAATGAATTAATTTTTCCAGTTGATTTTTATATCATTGACATGGATGATGCTTGTTTACCAAACCCTGCTCTCATATTGCTTGGAAGGCCTTTTATGAAAACAGCAAAAACTAAGATTGATGTTGATAAAGGAACCTTGTCATTTGAATTTGATGGAGAGATTGTTACATTTAATATTTTTCATGCCATGCAACATCCAAATGATTCGGAATCCATTTTTCATGTTAGCATTATTGACTCTGTTGTGAATGAAAATGTTGAACAACATTTGGTACTTGATAAACTTGATCTTGTGCTGAAAAAGGGATGGACAGATAAACAAACCGAGGTAACTCGAGATGAAGACACCGAGGAAACTATCATGGCTTTGCAGTCTACACCGGAGTTACCCCTCAGGCAAGTCAGTAATTTCCTACCATTACCTTTTTCTAACGAGAAAATTCTTCCTTCTACAATGCAGGCCCCAAAGCTCGAGTTGAAGCCTTTACCTGAACATCTTAAGTATGCATACTTAGGTGACAACGAAACCCTGCCAGTAATCATAGCCAAGGACTTGACCGAAAATCAAGAAGAGAGCTTAATGCGGGTATTGAGAGAATACAAGATGGCTATTGGATGGACCTTGGCAGACATAAAAGGTATCAGCCCTTCTGTGTGTATGCATCGCATTCTACTCGAATCCGATTCCAAACCGGTAAAAGAACCTCAACGAAAACTCAATCCCATCATGCAAGATATTGTTTTGAAGGAAATTTTGAAACTATTAGAGTTAGGAATTATATATCCTATTTCTGATAGTCAATGGGTAAGTCCGGTTCATGTTGTCCTCAAAAAGAGTGGAATTCAATTGGTAAAAAATGAGAATAATGAGCTGGTACCAATGAGACTTCAAACCGGATGGCGAATGTACATTGACTTTAGAAAATTAAATACCGCCACTCAGAAGGATCATTTCCCTTTACCTTTCATTGATCAGATGCTAGAAGGATTGGCGGGTAAATTGTTTTTCTGTTTCTTGGATGGGTACTCGGGCTATTATCAAATAGTTGTAGCTCAAGAAGATCAGGAAAAGACTACCTTTACTTGCCCATTTGGAATATTTGCATATCGTAGGATGCCCTTTGGACTTTGTAATGCACCGGGAACATTTCAAAGATGCATGATGAGTATATTTTATGATTTAATTGAAAATTGCATCGAAATTTTCATGGATGATTTTACGGTGTATGGCGATTCATTCAATCAATGCTTAGATAATTTGTGTAAAGTTCTTAAGAGATGCATTGACACTAATCTAGTCCTTAATTATGAGAAATGCCATTTTATGGTGAAGGAGGGAATAGTGTTAGGTCATGTAATTTCTTCAAGAGGCATTGAAGTTGACAAAGCCAAGGTGGATTTAATTGCTAACTTGTCATATCCTACTAATGTGTGAGAAATTCAAAATTTTCTTGGCCATGCAGGTTTCTATCGACGATTCATCAAGGACTTCTCGAAAATAGCTCAACCACTCTCGCGATTGTTGCAACACGATGTTCTATTCGATTTTGGAAATGAGTGTAAGGAAGCTTTTGATACATTGAAAACTTTGCTAACTTCAGCTCCGGTTTTGCAGGCACCCAATTGGGATCTACCTTTTGAATTGATGTGCGATGCAAGTCACTATGCTGTGGGAGCTGTGCTCGGACAAAAGGAAGGGAAGCAATCTCATGCCATTTACTATGCATCAAGAACACTCAATCCAACGCAATGCAACTATACCACAACTGAGAAGGAGCTTCTTGCCATAGTTTTTGCTTTTGAGAAATTTAGATCTTATTTGTTAGGATCTAAGGTTGTCATTTACTCTGATCATGCAGCCTTGAAATATTTGATTTCAAAGAAGGAGTCAAAACCACGACTTATCCGATGGGTTCTGCTTTTGCAAGAATTTGATTGGGAGATTAAGGACAGGAAGGGACTTGAAAATTCTGTAGCTGATCATTTGAGTCGCTTGGTGCGAGAAGAAGAATCCTTACCTATATCTGAAACATTTCCGAATGAGCAATTGTTTACCCTACAAGGTAAGACAGGTAAGGAACCTTGGTTTGCTGACATTGTAAATTTTATTGTAACTGGGATTCTTCCTCATGACCTAAGTATTGCACAAAGGAACAAGCTTAGGAATGACTCGAAGTACTACATTTGGGATGATCCGTACTTATGGAAAATAAGATCTGATCAAATCATTCGTAGATGTGTGCCTAACGATGAAATTCATTCCATTCTTGCTCATTGTCATAGTCATGCATGCGGTGGTCATTTTGGTCCTAAAAGAACAGCTAGAAAAATTCTGGATAGTGGTTTCTATTGGGAAACACTCTTTAAGGATGCATACCAATATTGTAAGAGTTGTGCGAATTGTCAAAGGATGGGCAACATATCTTCTAGGGATGAAATGCCTCAAACCCCAATTTTATTTTGTGAAATTTTCGATGTATGGGGTATGGATTTTATGGGACCCTTTCCTAGTTCATGTGGCTTTCTATATATTTTGCTTGCAGTAGACTATGTCTCGAAATGGGTAGAAGCCAAAGCTACCCGTACTAATGATTCTACGGTTGTTGTAGGTTTCCTTAAATCTAACATTTTCTGTAGGTTTGGGGTACCGAAGGCGATCATCAGTGATCAAGGTACACATTTTTGCAACGTACGGTGGAAGCTTTAATGCGCAAATATGGAGTTAATCACCAAGTAGCTACCGCATACCATCCTCAAACCAATAGGCAAGCAGAAGTTTCTAACCGTGAGATTAAGAGCATTTTGGAAAAAACAGTAAATCCAAGCCGTAAGGATTGGAGTTTACGATTGGAGGATGCACTCTGGGCTTATCGTACTGCATTCAAAACCCCAATTGGAATGTCACCATACCGATTAGTCTTTGGTAAGTTATGTCATTTACCGGTTGCTATTGAACATCGTGCTTTTTGGGCAGTCAAGCAATGCAACTTAGATGCCAAGGAAGT
This sequence comes from Dillenia suffruticosa, assembly GCA_033439265.1. Taxonomy (NCBI): domain Eukaryota; kingdom Viridiplantae; phylum Streptophyta; class Magnoliopsida; order Dilleniales; family Dilleniaceae; genus Dillenia; species Dillenia suffruticosa. Next base: position 18,489,826 of record JAVTVX010000009.1, on the reverse strand, counting down.
TGGACGGGAGAGGAAGTTGCAACTTCAGGAATTGGAAGAGATTCGTTTGGAAGCTTACAACAATGCAAGGCTTTACAAAGAAAGGACTAAGCTTGTTCACGATAAACTTCGTCGGCAAAAACACTTCTTTGAAGGTCAAAAAGTGCTTCTTTTCGATTCCAAATTGAAGTTTATGCCCGGTAAGTTAAAATCTCGATGGACAGGACCATATTCGGTAGTAAGTATCTCTCCTCATGGTGCTATTGAAATTAAAAATATAGAGACTAACAACACTTTTAAGGTGAATGGACAACGATTGAAACCATTTATTGACAGATTTGATGTCTCTACAGTGGAGGAAGTTCATTTGGCACATCCCATATACAAGGAGGAGTAAGACGAGAAGACATTGTCGAGCCAAAGACGATAAACAAAGGCGCTCATTGGGAGGCAACCCAATAGTCCTATTTTTATTTTATTTATTTATTTGTTATTATTATTATTATTATTATTTATTTTTAATTATTCATTCTTTTTATTTTCCTTCTTTAAACTTGTTTTAGGAGTGATTATTCAAAAAAAAAAAATTTTCAGAAGCGGTCACACTATAGGGCGTGCCCACGCCCTATCTCCTACTCACATCTGCCCACCTCATTTACACGGGCAGACATCATTTTCTCTTAAGGCGTGCCCACGCCATAATCACTTTTCACATCTGTCCATCTCACTCCTACTGGCAGACGTACTCCCACGATAGGGCGTGACCACGCACTATGTTCCTCCATGTCTGGCCCTTCAACCATTAGACGGACATAATCTCATTTCATTTACGGCGTGCTCACGCCTTAAGTTCGGCCCACTTCTGCAACAAAAAAAAAAAAAAAAACAAGAAAAAGAAAAAAAAAAGAAGACGAAGAGAAGAATCCACTTTACCTTGTCTGATCTAACTTTCGCCCTTTGTTTTTTAGGGTTTTCTTTCCTCTTTCGCCTTCGACGCCATCTCCGCTGCCGCCACCGATGGCCAGGAAGCAAATCCACCCTCACCACCACCGTCGTCGCTCTGGCCTCCGCCCGCGTTGGCCCCAAGGACCGAAGAGTCAGGGTGCATCTCGCATCTCTCTCTCCTCCGATAGCGACGAATCGCCTTCATCGCCTCCCGCAAACCCTTCGCCTTCCACCGCTCACTCCAGCCCTTACTTACCCTCCAATCCACCCACGGGCCATCACGGATCTCCATCTTCATCTCCTTCGAGTGATCGCCCTCCCCACTCCCCTCCTATTGATCGCTCTCCGACTCCTGAAGTTCGTGAACCAGCGACGACAGCCGCACCCTCCTCTTCCATTCCGAAACGGCCTCGCGTCCGTTCAAGGGTAGCGAGAGGGAAATCTGTCTTCCCCCGCCGCGTACTCACCTTCGCGGCTGTCTGCGATTTCATTCTGCTGAAGCGCGTCAAAGGTACTCTGCTATTTCTGTTCGACGTATCATTTCTTGTAAATCCTTTCATTTTCCATCGTTGCAAGTATTGAATTTGCATGACTCCATTGCCCGATATCTCTCTGCTATTGGCTGGGAGCAATACTTGAACTGCACTTTCCCTGCCCTGCTTGAGCTAACTTATGAATTTTACACCACTTTCCGCTTTCACACACCCACGGATTTCACTGCCTACACCCCTAACTTAATTCACTTTCGCTTGATGAATCACTCATTTCATCTCTCTTTGACTGAATTTAACGTTGCCCTAGGATTCCTCAGTGAGGCTCACACCCAGTCCTCTGCATATCAGACTAGTTTCTGTGATTTCCCTCCCCATTTTAACTCTACATACATGCGCATCTGGACTGAGTTGACTGTTGATCCTATTCCTTATCACCCTAGTCATTCAAAGGGTACCTATTTGAAGGATAATGCATTGCGACTCATTCATAAGGTCCTGGCCTTTAGTTTCTCCGGCCGCAAAGATAGCTCCGCCGTTTGCACTAAACCTGAACTTTTTTTCCTATGGTGCATGCACACCAACCAACGAGTTAATTTCGGGTATTGGGTAGCCTCTCAATTCCTATCTTGTGTGAATAAGCCAAAGCGACCATTAATTTTGGGCTCCCTCATTATCCTTCTGGCCGTTAATTTGGGCGTGTTGGACTTGGCTAATCATGATCTACATGAAGCATGCCCCATCGAACCGTTGGATTTAGATTGTTTAGTCCGTATGGGTGTTTTATCGGTTTCCGATGGGCATTACACTTTTAACCCTTCGGGTACACGCCCGAAGCATTTTTCTTGTCCTCCTGCAGGTTCTCCCATCCCTGAGGCAATCCTTCATCCCTCTGCAGCCCCCTTTTCCACACCCACACTTCAATCTATCGACGACCGTTTGTCTCGCATGGAACACAACCTTATGACATATTTCGAGTTCGTCGGCTTTCGTCCTCCGTTTCCACCTCCACCGTAGGGGAGTATTGTTCTATCTCGCCTTCTTGTTTGTTTCTTCATTTTGGTATGTTTTCTCCTTTTCTTTTGCTCTTTCTTCATTTCGGCATACCTTGGGGACAATGTATGATTTAGGTGTGGGGGAGGTTAGCCTTATCTTAGATTCATACATAGGAGCATTCTTTATAGGCATTTTAAGTTCCCTTTGTTGATGTATGCTATTTGGGTGGCTGGAGATGTATGACAAATGACTTATATCAATGGTGTTTTTGTGCTTGAGATGGCTGCTCATGTCTTTAATAGTTTTCTTTGAATGATAAACATGCAAAGATTTGACATAAACACTACTTAAAAAGTGAGGTTTTGAGCCATAAACGAGCAAATTCATTTTTTGTGCTCGACGTTATGTTTTTTGATGAGTGATTATCACACTTGAATTGCACATTCTAGAACTTGCATTGTTATGCATTTCGAGACCACATTATAGAATTTTATGCATTGAAATGACAAAGGCACTTAGATTCTACCCCATTTTTGGCTTTCTTAAAATCCATACCCTGATTTCATAAACCCTTAGTTACCCAATTTGAGCCTTTACCCTTTTTCTTCTTTAAAACCCACTCAATACAACACCTAGCCTTTGATTTTAGCCTTCGTTTCAAACCCTAGCACCAAAGGTATATATATTTAATTGCATGATTTTGGTTTTATGTTCGCCTCAATAGGAAGATGATGATTGGAATTTTGATGTTGACATTTTCATGAAGATGATATATGTTCGAAAAAAAAAAGAGAAAAAAAAAGTGGTTGAGAAAAAGAAGTGTTGTATTTTGATTGAAAATTCATTTACACTTCAGTCATAGAAAATTGAGAAAGCATTTGATATTCTTGTATGTTGTTTGCTATGGTCTATTCATTTGAAGAGCAAGAAGTCAATTTTGTTTGTTATTTGTTGAGGCAAAGATCGATCAATGTTATAAAAAATTGTGTGGTTAGTTATATATGGCCTTTGGTACGTTTTTAACCCTTGATATTCCCTTTTATCCTACCCCCAACCCTAGCCACGTTACAACCAAATGAAAGACCTTTAGATTGATGCATGAAATTCTAAATTTAAGTGGTGGAGATTTGATATATTTGCAAGCATATGGTAATGCCAATTCCAATGTGTTGATTTGAGTGTTATTGAAATACTCTTTACCTTTTTGAGTGCATAAGAGTGACCCCTTGGAGAGGATTGTCGAATCTTACTGTTTGGATTTCATAAGTGACTGTTGGGATATGTAGTGGTTGTTTTAGTACGGAACACTGTGAAATACTTGCTGTTTTGATTATGCTTTCAGCTTAACTTTTAATAGTGATTATTAACTTGGGGACTTGAAAGAAAAACAAGCAGGTTTTTAGTGTCCGATTTAGATGAGTTGGGAATGCTTGAGGACAAGCATCATTTAGGTGTGGGGGGATTTGATAGGAACAAAATAAGTGTAATATTTGTAATTGATTTTTATATTATTTTGAGAAAATATTACACTAATTGTGGTGATTGATGTGTTAGATTAATCAGACAAAAGGCGGGGAGAAATATGAAGAAAAAGAGGCTTAATTGGAGCAATTATGCAAGGATAAAAGAATAGAAAGAAGTGACTCTTCATTAGCACGTGGACACGCTGAAATCAAGGAGAAATACAAGACTTTTGAAGATTTTATTCTTCATTCCTAATATTTAAGAATGTGAAATTTTGAATCATTGTAATTATTTTATTTTACTTGAAGTTTTTAGGATTTTATTCTTTAGAATATTTTATTCAATTTTAGAGAATATTATGGAGTAATTTTACTAAGGTAAAATTGTAGGAATTACTATTCCTTTAGGGTTTCCAGCCGCACACCCATGAGAGGAAATATTTAAGCTTTGTATTAGTAACTTCTTGAAGTGTGCAGAAAACAGGAAAAAAAAAAAGGAGGTTGCTGCCTTCTAACTTCTTGAAGTGTGCAGAAAACAGGAAAAAAAAAAAGAGGTTGCTGCCTTCCACCGGGAGAGAGAATTCCTTGTTCTTTTCTTCATTTTCTTAGAAACAACAATTATTTTATTGTGAGTTCTTTTCCATTATGTTTTCATTCTAATTTCTTTTCTAGTCAAAGGATTATTGAAGTCTTGATGAATAATGATTGTGAGATCTAAATGATCTTATTTGCTTGATATTTATGGGTATTTATTTAATCTCATGCTTAGTGTTTATGATTGTTTTGAGATTGTTAAATAGAGGCCTATGTTTAATAACCCTAGAATAGTCTACAACCATTTAAAAATAGCAAGGTTTGTGTATTTTTAATGGAGTGGTAATTGACATAATTTTATGGCCTCGCAAGCGGTAAGATTTATGTCAAGAGATTAGGTAATCTAATTTAAATAAATCCAGATTGGAATTTACTGATTAGAATTGGGTCTCTCTAGATCTTAATGCTGTCGGAACATTAAATCCAACGAAAATCTCTTGGGTTGTCTTTCGATTAGGGAAGTAATTAACGATGGTATCTTGATTACCGAAGAAGTACGGAGAGATTGGTCGCTTCGTGGTACTTAGCGGCTATAACCAATTTATTCGCATAATATCGATTAATTTTTGTATTGATGATCAATCAAACACATCAAGGCGGAAATAACTCCTTTGGCTAGATTTTATCTTAATTGACATCTTTTCCTTTGATTGATATTATCTCATCATTTTATTTTAGTAAATTTTCAGTGATTTGTTTGCTTAGTTATTTTAGATTATTTTATCAAAACCCCCCATATTTTATTTTCATTTTTATTAAAAGAAATAGATCTGTCGTTCTCTGTGGATACGACCCTACTCGCGCTATATTCGTATTGTTTGAAGTAGGTATTTTATTTTTGGTTGTTTGACGACACACCAAACAGACTCAAGAACCTGTTATAGATCTTGATTCTAATGGGAGTGGTCCATCTAGAGGTGAGGAGGCTCCCCCTCTTCATAAGAGTAGACGGGGAAATATACCCCGATGTTGTTTTCTGATTAAGGATGAAATCCTCATCATTACTCCCTAGGATGATGAGGAGTCTCGACTTTTAAAGAGACTCTTGAGAGTCTTATGAAAGATTAATGGTTAAAAACCATATAGGAGGAGTTAGAATATATGAGAGTCAATAGAGTTTGGGATCTAGTTGACCTGTTTGAGGATAGAAAGACCATTGGGAACAAGTGAATTCTCAAAATCAAAAGAAAGGCCGACGGATCAATAGAGAGATATAAGACCCGTCTAGTAGCCAAGGGTTAAATGTAGACAAAGGGCTTTGATTACGAGAAAACTTTCTCCCCTGTGGTCAAATATATATCGACTCGTCTACTCTTGGCGATTATCGCAAGCATAGATTTAGAGTTATATCAGATGGATGTAAAAATCGCTTTTCTTAACAGAAATTTGGATGAGGAGATCTACATGGAATAGCCTTCCGGGTTCGTTTTAGTAGGTCATGAAGATAAGATCTGTCGATTTCGGAAGTCGATATACAGCCTAAAGTAATCATCCAGGCGGTGGTACTTGAGATTTTATGAGGAGATGATGTCTTGTGATTTTACAATGATTGAGGAGGAATATTGTGTCTATCTGATACAATCTGATAACTATTTTGTGATCCTGTCCCTGTATGTGGATGATATAATGTTGGCCGGGAATAACATTGAGTATCTGATGATAATTAAGGCATAGTTGTCATCGAGTTTCGACATGAAAGATATGGGTGGAGCTGAATTCATCCTTGGAGTTAAGATTCAGAAAGATCGCTCGAAGCGAATGTTGATTCTTTCACAAGAGACATACATTAGGAAAATTCTCGAACACTTTGGGATGAGTGATTGTAATCCCATAGATATTCCGATCGCCAAGTGTTATGGCCCGAGTCTTGAGATGTGTTTGAAAACTCAGGAAGAAATAAGGGGATGAGCAAAATCACTTATTTTAGCGCAATATGAAGTTTGATGTACGCGATATTGTGTACACGACCAGACATATGTTATGCAGTCGGTCTGGTAAGTAGATATCAATAAAATCATGGAAGGGATCACTGGAGAACAGTGAAAATGATTTTGAGATATCTTTGAGAGCTTTTTCTTATGTTACAGAGGAGGAGATTTGTGTCTTGTGGGATATTCAGATACCGATTGGGGCGGTGATCTGGATAAATGCAAATCGACGTTAGGTTTTGCTTTCTTGTTCAGTGGTGGTGCCATTTCATGGAGTAGCAAGAAGCAAACCCGAGTGGTTTTATCTACGATAGAGACTGAATTTGTGACTTACTTAGTAGCAGTTCAGGAGAGTGTTTGGTTATAAAAACTATTAAATGACTTAGGGGTTGTGACTGATAGTGGGAGGTCAATGATAATCTACTGTGATAATTAGACCGCTATCGTTTACACTCGAGACCCTAAGTATCATAGTAGAACCAAACACATCGATATCAGATATAATTTTGTTAGAGACATTATCAAGAAGGGTGAAGTGATTGTCAAGTACATTTTAACACACGGTATGATGGCTGATACTTTCACCACACCCATTGCTAGAGACTCATTTGTAACACATAGAAAGTCATTGGGTTTGGACATGTTTTGATATTTCTCATTATGTACCGAATTGACGATGTGATATTTATTACTTTTATATATATTTGATTTTGTTTATTATTCAGTCACACTTGCGTTATTATTTTTCTTAAATAATGCACTTGTTTTAGATCATATATACTTTGATGTGATAAAAGATATGTTAAGCATGCGAGGTCCAGCTCTGAGTGAGTAGAGATGAGACGGTTTCTAGTCATAAAAGGTATTGAGAGTGGCTCTACTAGAACACAAGTCGCCCTGATATGTGTTTAAGATGAAGTCATCTGGGATATGATCGATATGGAAATACCCACATCTATATAAACTGTAAGTAGCCAGATTTGAGATCTCGGATATTACCTGCGTTTAGTGATATTGTGCTTGAGACACTCTCTGAGATCTCTAGGTAGAGTTTTATATGTAGACTGAGTCCCATATCTGCACAATGTTAGAGAAATATGACATATGCCCTTTTGAGAAATGAGAGATTAACACTATAGCACGTGTTTCATATCTCGTGTGATGAGACGACTATGGGATAGTGGGAGCTATTACTTGAGACGATAGTGTGATCGTGATCCCCATTCCCACTGTGTGAGATTCGAGATTCATTGGCTGGGATCTCTTGTACTCTTATTACTTTTGGTTGTTTGTAGAAATTTTGGTTCAGTGTTGCTACTTTAGTTTATTTACCTATGGTCAGCAAGATAAATTGAGGTATAAGGGACAGGTTTAGAAAAGCAATTGAAATAAGACTGATAGATTCGAGTTTGAGAATAGGCATTACATCATTGTGTAGTATTTATCGACCAGTTTATTATGCTTATCCATGTTGGGATTCAATGTAATAGTGAATACACAATCCAGCATTGATTGTGGATCATTTTCGATGAGAAAAGTGACTCGATAGATATAATTGCATTAAGTTTGTGGTACAATGAGTTCTTTTTTATACTAACACTATTCGATCATTCTAATAGGTGTATTGAGAAATTTTTGCTTGCAGGTGTATTCGCTAGTCACACGACACCCAATCTTTTATGAAAATCTAGTAGGATGATGTAGTAGATCGCATGAGTTGTGATCTCATGACGGATATAAAATGCCATCGCGTATAAGTGTGAGATATTGGTAAATGATGTCCACATGGGACATTTACCATTTGGTAAAAATTTAAATTAGAGGTTAAGTGATAATGGGTAACCACCCATTATCCTTAGCCCCCCAACTCTCTAATTTTTTCTCAAAATTCTAAACCTACGTGAAGGTGTGGTTTATTCTTCAATTGAGAGAAGTGCAAACTATTTTTTTTACGGTATATGAGAAAACACATAGTGAGTGCATACTTTGATTGATAGACAAAAAATCTCTAAAGAGAGATTTATAGAGAATTAAAGAAAATTTCGAGTAGGGAATTTTTATGTCACTTTCGTCACCAGATTTGAGGGTTGTGGCGTCGTGATATTGTGTTTTTAGTTCGTAATATGATTATCATCCCGACTGCGAAAACGTTCAAAGAAAGTATCATGTTTTCCCAAATTAGTGCGTTTTAATTCACCGATATATATCCTATACTTTGTTCTTTTTATTATTCTAAAAAATTCTACCATACTTCCGCTTGCGTGTATGTGTATTAAAATTCCAACAAAAATGATATAAATTTAATTAACAGAAACTACAATTACTATCAGTTAAGTAATTAAACACTAGCAACGTCTTTGATGTAGTAATAAAAATATCATATTTTTTTAAATTAAATTCTTAGATTTGAGTATTGAGAATGGAAAAAAAATTAATATTAGGAAAGTTCGTCCCTTAATGATTCGATAGATCGATTCGAATTTTGAAATCAATAAATTAATTATAAAATATTAACGGGTCAAAAAACTAAAAAAAAAAAAGATAATAAAACACTAATATTAATTAATAATAATTATCGCTTATCACCTCAATTTTACAGGGTAAACTAAACAAAGCTTTAAAAGAGAAAAGTCAAATGAACAAGGAAAGATATGAAGTGGAAGTCATTCTTGATTGAGAGAAAACTTTTAAAATTTGTAATTGAAAATAAGTCTGGTGTGGCATCCATGATCAAAATTTGAGCTATTTATTTTAATAGAATATAATAAATTAGAACAGACGCGGTTTTAAGAGAGATGAAAGACTGAGCCGACAGATTGGAAGAGGAGGCTGAAAATGGGGTCTATCTCTACCCTGCCATAGGCCCGACAAATCCCAACTTTGCTGTCCCGATTCTATCCATCATCTCATCATTTGAACCCAACAGCACTGCCGGCACCACAATATTCCCTTGCTTTGCCCCCCCCCTTCCTACCCTTCTGAGAGAGAGAGAGAGAGAGAGAGAGAGAGAGAGAGGGGTTTAGAGTTTAGGTGGGGGAGGGGGAGGGAGAGGGGGAAAATTGTTGAATTGAATCGTTAGGCACTATGTTTGGACACAAAACCTACTCGTTTGTTTGTCCCATAATCTATTCCTCACCCTCTTCAGATTATCCTCTAAAGCATTTTTCTGCAATCAATTTCAACCCCGGCTTGTTTTCCCAATTCTTATAATTGTCAAGGAATATCATTAAACTTCATGCTTCTAACGTAAGAGGCATGCAATCTCTCTTCTCTCTCTTTAAGTTTTGCATCGGAAGGAGATTCGGGAACCATTTTGTTTTTTCTCTTTTGTGGCTTCCCATTAGTCAAAATATTGGGTTTGAAAACTGCCCTTTGTCCTTGGTACTACCGGACTGTGGTTCTTCACTATTGCCGATTTGTAAGAAAATTTGAAAAGAAAAATAATTTTATTTTATTTTATTTTTTTATATATATTTTTTTAAGTTGATAGACATTTTTAACGATTCAGATATGTTTGACTTTTTTTATTAGTATTATCTAATGAAGTGTTCTTGTAGGATATTTGAGAGGTAAAGAGTTTTTATTCAAATATTGTTTCAAGATTTTATGTTTGAATTTTCATAAATATATATTTTCTCATTTTTTTTATAATCTCTCTCTCTCTCTCTCTCTCTCTCTCTGTGTAATATATAAAATCTAATGAAATGTATAGAGTGTTATTTCACTCTAAACTAAAAAGGATGCAAAGTATGATATAACAAAATAGAGAATACAAAGTGATGCTATATAAACAAGAGAAATTTTCATGCGTGGTAAAGCACAGGGTAATTCTCTCAAAATTGATTATTTTATATAAAAAAATTTAAAAATAATTTTATTTCTCTTAGAGAAAGAATTAATGTTATTAATACATTTAGAGAGAGAGAGAGAGAGAGAGAGAGAGAGGGCGCGAATCATTAGTTTTCTTAAAACACTAATGTTATTAATGTATTATTCATAGAATTAATTTTAGTTTTTCTAAAAAAGAAAAAACTCAAAACAAATATTTTTAGAAAGAAAAATTTAATTTAATTTTTTATAGAGAGAAAATTAATATACTTACTTTTAGATTGAAAAATTAAATTCGATATTTTTAAAAAAGAAAATTTAAAATCAATGTATGTAAATTAAATTTTTTTTAAGAGAGATTTAATATTCTTAGTAATTAAGAGAGAAACTAAGCTTCTTAATTTTAGAAAAATAAAAACTAAGTATGATATTTTAGAAGAAAAAAAACTTTAAAATCAATTTGTTTAGAGAAAAAATATACGAATTTAGTTATCCTTTTGGAGAGAAAAAAGAAAATAGAACTAAATTATTATTTTTTTTAATAGAGAAATTTACTATACTCAATTTTAGAGGAAAAAAAAAGTTTGGATCTCTTCTAAAGTTAAAAATATTAAATTTGATTTTTTTTAAAAAGAGAAAACTTAAAATAAATACATTTGAAAAGAAAAAACATGAAATAATTTGATTTTTCGTCATCTAACATTTTTCCTCTAATATTTTACTTGATGTCAAATGCGAAAAATGAGAAATGTTATGGAAGTAATATCATGAGAGAGAGAGAGAGAGAGAGTTGCTGAGTTTTGGCCCCTTGTCACCTGATGAAAGTCCTTGGCCTGGAAAATTTAGGTAAAGCCACCTATTTTGAGTGAGTATACAGCCGAAGTGCAGGTGCAGGAAATTGATGTTTGCCGTAAAGAGTCTCTCCACCTTTGAGCCATCGCATGATGAATACGAATAATAGTGAGTGAAATGAGAAAGAACATATTCTGATCAAGACCAGTTCTGATTGTTATTAAAATTAATATGATTAATACATATGGCAGGTAATGATCCTATATGCATAAGATAAACCATCATTCAATCTCAATTTGCCGCGGAGATTCTCCTTCTGGTTGGGTTCCTTCTTCGGTTACAATTTCCTCTGTAATCCCAGATGCCTTCACCGTTCTTGTGACCCATTCCTTGAGGGGATCTTCACTCAAATCAAGCCTCAAGAGCCCCGCAAACATCCCTCCCATGAATGCAATGGGTTCCTATGAACAGTAGCCACAAACTATTTCATGTTACAGCAGAACAAGAATATCCTACAACAGTCTTCATCAAATAAATCACTTACTCATTTTAACCTCAGTACCAGGTCATAAGTGCAGTGCAGAACCATGGGAAATAGATCTCTAGCCAACCTCACTCAAGGTTATTCAAACAAGGAAAACAGAAATGGGAAAACACATAGGACGCAAGGGCACGTATACATAATTAAGGCGTTCTGTTACCTGGACACAACAACAACAACAACAACAACAACAACAACTTGGTCCTCAATCCCATTATTTGGGATCGTCCATTTGAGAAACAAATTTGAAAAAGATAAAACATATATATATATATATATATATAAAATAGATAAATAAAATAAAATAAAAAGAAAAAAAAAATAATTCAATAAATAAATATCTAAAATATATTGATTTAATCTGTGTGCATTCTTCTACCCCATTCATTCCTATCCAAAACTATTTTCTCTTCTAAACCCTTTATCTTTCATGTCTTTATAGATAACTCGCATCCAAGTTTTCAGCGAACTATCTCTCCGTTTTATTAGATCTCTCATATTTAAGTTCTGGATTCTTGTAACGGGTGTATCTTTGGGTTTTCTTTGCACATGCTCGAACCACCTCAAACGACACTCTCGTATTTTATCCACAATTGAACTAACTCTTACTTTGTTATGAATTCTTCATTTCTAATTCTATCTCTTCTAGTTTTTCCACACATCCACCTAAATATCATCATTTATGTTACAGCCATATTTTGCTCTTATTGTTATTTAATAGCCTAGCATTCAGTACTATACAATAATATAGGTCTAATCGCGATTTTATAGAACTTTTCCTTCAAATGCAATGGTATCGTGCGATCGCAAAGAATTCCAGATGCTCTTCTCCATTTCATCAAACCCACATGAATCTTGTGGTTCACATCTCCATCTATATTGCCATCATTTTGAATGATAAAACCTAAATATTTAAATCGATCACTTTTGGATACATCTTACCCATTTAACCTAATCATTTCTTTATCATTTTAATAATTGTCGCTAAACTTACATCTCATATATTCGGTTTTCGATCGACTCAATCTAAACACTCAAGATTCTAGTATATGTCTCCATAACTCTAGATTCTCCCTAGCACTAACCCTCTAGATTCTAAGACAGATGCAAAAGGAAAAAAAAAAAAACAGTGTTCACCAGTAGCGCAGGTACCTCCACGTGCATGATAAGTGGCATGCATTCTTCTTCTCTATATATTAAAGTGAAATTTTTGTGTCAACACCTGAATATTTGTGTTCTAATCCGCTCAAAGCCTCTCCTCACCAATTTGGAAGGCTCTATCCTTGATCTATAAAGCTTAGAAACCTTCAAAACATAAATCATTTCTGTGTCACACCTGGTAGTTGCTCAAGATAGATGTTGGATACTCCATGCACAATATTCATTATTTTATGATTTTAATAAATGCAAGATACTTCATAGATAAATGTTGGATACTCACCTAATACTTGGCGTGTCTGCATGTTTACTCCTCAATGATACAGCATGTGTGAGTAAATCTTGTTTTTACTCTAATAGCAAAATGATTACCCCAATCTCATTCTCTTGATGATTCTCCAAGATTGGAAATGTAATAGAACATATCTTCTATGCTTTTTATATCTTTTTTCTTTTTGGATTTACAAGCAGGAATTGAACCATTGAGAGGGAGGGGGGGGGGTAGGACCCACACTATGATACCCTTAGCACATTGGTGCATGCTGATGACGCCAAGAAAGCATGCACGGCCTAGTTTCATGGTTGCTTGGATTGTTGGTCAGGTTGTGGGGATGGAGTCTTCAGAAAGATACTATGGCTCAAACTAAACACATGCCACAATGGGTGGAGATTCTTATGGTATTGCCAAAAGAGAGCAGTAATGCTTGTTGTCTGTGCCACCGGAAAATAAATGCTTCCATTTCTCTAAATGTTTATTACAATCTCTGAGTTAAATAGGAAAAAAGAAAAAAAATCTCACTAAAACTCAGTTCCAGATTATGCAAATCGGTTATTTGCAACGGTATGGATATCTATGATTCAACTTACTCACAAAAATACAAGATTTATTTTTATGATAAGAAAATAAGATTTATATATTTTTTTCCTTTTTGTATTTTTTCAAATATACTGTATTACCATCATCCATGTGATGTAAGATCCATGTTTAGTATCAGTATCCACAATTCACTGAATAATCCCTACCAAGTACCAGGAGCAACTAAGAAAACTGACCAGATTTCTCAAGCAAAGAAGTACAATTATGATTTCTTAAGTTGAAGAAGTTTTAGGACACTAGGTTTCTATTGTATTTCTCACATTGAAGTAGTTGAAAATGTCGGTGATGTGGCAGGAGGGATGAAGCAGGAATTTGTTCTAGTTTGGGCAAACTAGACCTGTGAGCATTATATTATATAAACTGTTATCTTAAAATGTGAAAAGGGTTACCAATGAAACTATGAAATTATAAATGAGAGAAATTTAATGTTAAGTGAAAGATTAATCCTTATTAAAATTTTTTAAAGACAATATTTTAAGGAACAAAAATAAACAGAGGGCATAGGAAAGCACAATTACATCATTCTAGCATTTTAAGCGATAGGTTTATTGCATCAATCATGTGGGAGGAGACTATTCCAAGGAGAGAAAGAAAAAAGAAAAATTCAAACAGAGAACTCTATAGCACCATTACAATGGTTTGGCAAAGCTTTGTTGTAAAATTCATGCAGGTGGAAAAGACAATCCATGAAAAAATGAAAAAAAAAAAAAAAATTGGCATGCACGGCTTTAGTAGTTTTTGTGAAATTAAAAGATTTTGTTATACGGGTTCCACTCATCAATAAAATTTTGTCAACACCTTGACTTTTTGGTTGTGATAATATTATTCAATAAATAATAGCTTGTAAATTAATACAATAAATGCAATTTAGCACCACAAAAATAAAAAGAAAACAAAAATCCAAGTCCAAGAGGAAAAGGCATAGAAGCAGGCTTGGTAATGGTGGTGCAAAACATGGCAAGAAACATAGCGGTAGCAGCAAAATGTATTTGGTCCATTGAAAAAGACATTCAAGCCCTTTATTTTTGCCAAGTAAAAGGGGTGGCAGAGGATGACAAGCATTCCACCTTTGACATCACCATGAAGGTTTCCATCTACCAAATCATAACCATTTGAGATTCAAGCATTCACTATGATTGGGGATTGCCTTTCTGTGCCTAATGAATGGTATAAATATAATTTGTTACTCTTTGAAAGTAAAAGTAACTAACAAATGAAGAGAGATGTGCCTTCAATATATATATAATCCTATATAATTAGAGTTGACCATACAATTTCTTCATCAATGCAGTGGGCACAACCATAGACTCTTCATGTATCCTTTAAATACTACACTATAGACCTGAACTTTCTCAGAACTTCAGCGAGGGCAATAGCCTGCCATTGCGGCCACTGCAATGTTGCCTTTGAGGCAAGGTCTACCCTCAACAGTTGGCCGATTGATATTTTGAGAGCTTAATGTGGAAGTTATATAAGTCACAGTTGCTATGAAGCATTCGGTGATATAAATGTTCTAAACCAAAGGATATTCCTACTCGATACCACTTTCCTTTTCAACTCCTGTCACATTTTGCATGTATTCGTTTAGCCTAAGAGGTATTAACTTCCAGTGTTGGAATCTTCAGTTTCATATCAGCAGTTGTCTACGTTGGTTTGGGAATTTAGATCCTAATACACTTCCTCGGTTGAGTAAGACATACTCAGAATTTAGATCCTCAGTTTCATATCAGGCCTTTTTTTTTTAGATTTTCCATCAACTTAGAAAGCTGCCTCCCAAACATAGATACCACCTGAGGGGACACTAAAAATTTCCAATGATCAAACACGATCCCCCTCCCTAGCCACTACTTCCAATGTGTAAAAAGTAACTCCATCTTCAAAGCCACCTTCAAAAGGCTCCTTATCACCACATCAGTTGTCTCACCGCTCTCATTGTAGACAGTTTGCATGTCAATTGGTTGCAACCAAACTCAATAGCTTTATTATTAAATCATATCAGAGCTTATCCTCCAAATAAAATGAGGTCCAAATGAAGTATCCAAACAATTTGTAGTAATACCATGAGCATCAAGTCATACTTGAAACACACCACAGATAATAGGCACGCATGCATGTTATGGATGCGGCGATATGTCAAACTTTGGATATATGGGAAATGATACAACAACATGAGCAATTACGTAACTCTAATTTCGTATTAAAACCTTGGTATTGCATTTAAAAAAAAAAATCAACATAAGCAAATAAGAAATTTACATAGTTCAAAGGTGACAGCTAATGGAGACTTAGTTTTAACCTCGGGGATGTTGGCGATAAATTGAAAGTGAAGAGCCAGACAGCAAATTAGGAAAATGCTTTCTTCATTGCACACGATAATAAAAATGACAGGGCCTATCATATAGCCTTACACTGAGCAAAGCAATACTAAATTTAAGCAATTAAACGAAGGGAGTGGGAAACATGGTCTACTGAACAAAGATAGTGGGAAACATGGTCTATTAACCGCTGGAATTAGAAAAACTGCTGCTAACTTTAGTTCCACCAATTTTGGAGCACTACTCAACAAATAAGCAACCTGTGAAAGATGCATTCCATTTAACAACATGACACATTAAGTATTTAACACTTATTCACAAAATATCTATCAAATATCATCTCACACACCTGTGTAATATTTATAATATTATAAGCCAAAATGTCTTTGCTCTATAGACCACAAGAGAGAGAGAGAGAGAGAGAGAGAGAGAGAGAGAGAGAGAGAGAGAGAGAGATCCACACTATTTAATCAGGCTTTGAAAATTCTAATTTTTTAACAAAGCTATGGCAGTGCTATAAGATGTGTATCCACAAAATGAGGTAACAATGAATTAGACATAATGGATCAAATTTTTTTGAGTTGAGTGGTCGGACACTCTATCCTCTTAACCAGAGGTCTCGAGTTCGAACCCTGAAAATGGAGAAAAAAGATTTGAGAGAACCAATCCCTTAATGGGCCTCACAGTGCTTGGATCAGATTAGTCAGGCAAAATTTGGATATCGGCCGGTCCAATAGCAAAAGAAAAAAAAGGAATTATCCAGTGGTGGTTTTAGTTCTTAAGTAATTACATAACAATGATAGGCTCTATCCATGAAAATGATGAAAATATAGTGTTAAAAGTTTCTTGATAGAACTTTCTTTTTTTTAATGGAATATCACTATAACAGCTAAATATAGAGAGATAAGGCACTAAGATCTTAAAAAAAGAAAAAACCCAACAAACACACACTAATTTCGAAGTCTGAATTTCAGCTCATTTGGAATTTAATGTGGGAAATTGATACAAAATTATGCAAGAGAAATTGCAGTTCGTTCCATTCCATGCTTGGACTGGCCTGAAGTCTTAACGCTTAATGATGTTAGAAAAACATCAGAGAGAGAGAGAGAGAGAGAGATCAGCATCAAGCAGGGACAGATTTCAGCATACAGCAGGCATAAAGGGCTAATTTCTACTAGCTTAAGTTTTTTCATAACCCTAGAAACTATGCTCCTCCTGGTTCATCATAACCCTAAAAACTATAGCCTAATCAAGTGGTAATTGAGCACCCTCCTTAATTAATAGATTTTCATACTCGAAATCAATTGAAATGCATCCAAAATTAAATCAAAGTCGGAGAAAATTGAAATGGGGGGAGAGAGAGAGAGAGAGAGAGAGAGAGAGAGACCTTAAAGGCTTCTTTCAGAAAGGGTTCTTGAGTAGGATTGATGAAACACGCCTTTACTCCAAAATTACGAGACAAGCGTCTCTGATTCATCGATTTCACAGGAAATTGTCTGATTATAGAGCTGCTCTTCAAGTGGCACCCGCTCTGTTTCCGAAAGCATGAAAGAGATTTGTCAACGGGGAAAGGCGAAGACTATCAGGGAGGGAATAGGGAATTACCGGTTGTGATATGAAAGAGTGGCGGTGAAGACGGAGATCCATTTTTCCCTTCTATTTGCGCTTATTACCTCTCTCTCTCTCTCTCTCTCTCTCCTGCTTTTTCATTCTCTCACTTATTGGTCATCACAGCAGAGGTCCTTTTTAGGCTATCTTTGTAATCAATTCCAATTCCATTTTTTTTATTCGGAATGAATTCTTTACGGTAATAAGAAAAAACCAATGTCCGGTCCAGTGGTAGGTGACTAGAGTGTATCAAAATAGAAATAGAAATAGAAATAGAAAGAGTGGATTTTTAAATTGGATATTATAGAATTGAATTAATAATATAATTCGGATATCGGTTGATCACTATAAAAACAATAATTAAATGAAAAAAAAAAACTTATCCATTAGAGATGAAACTCAGGAATTCAAAGATGTAACAAAAATATTTATTTTTTATCCCATCTGAAATTGGTTTACTTTAAAAATAAAAGTGATTATTTTAGGTCTCAATTGAGAAATTAGAACTTAGTGTCACAAGGGTTTGAAGATTTAGCTTACATTTTTTAAGTGATCCTCTGGTCTGTTATAAATAGCCTCTACACGGTTGTAATGGTCCA
The DNA here is from genome assembly GCA_033439265.1 of Dillenia suffruticosa. Classification (NCBI taxonomy): domain Eukaryota; kingdom Viridiplantae; phylum Streptophyta; class Magnoliopsida; order Dilleniales; family Dilleniaceae; genus Dillenia; species Dillenia suffruticosa. The sequence goes on along the minus strand of JAVTVX010000009.1, from coordinate 18,471,712 downwards.
AGAGTAGAATAATCGTAATTCATGAAGGGCCATTGTAAGTTTAGACTTATGTCCCTTAAATGTTTGTGGGTTCTTCATCTACTTTATTTTATTTGTTTTTGAATATATTTGAATTTGAAATTGAAATATTTTTGTAAAGGGCAATTTCCCAATTTCAAATTTACTATTGTACCTATCCTTAATAAATTAAGGTTTGCATTTTTGACATTTTAAGAAGGGTCTTGTTTAAGAAAGTTAGTTGAGGTCTGGAGAAAGAGAAGGTTAACGAGGGAGTCAGACACTTCTTTCGCTTATTCCCTTTGTTGTACTTATATTTGAAAGCTGCGAAGGAGAACAATGGTAGTCAAACAAAGCTAGCTATTGAAAACCAGGGTCGAGTTTTGAAAAGGAGCGATGGAGGGGGAAGATTGTAGACCCAAAGAATCAAGAGAAGAAACTGATCTGTTGCGAAGAAGTAACAAGAAGTTAAACAAGACGTGTGCACTGAAGAGAACCAGCTGAAGTTATCCTTCAAAGACATGCTATTGGGTCAATCAACCAGAAATGACAGAGAAGAAATGGATGAAGATTCAACTTCAAACTTTAGACTCAGGGTTTGAAGAATTCTTAGCAGAGGATCAAGCAGTAAGCTACCAAAGCCAGATGCCAGTAATATCCGTATCAAATGAGAAGCTAATAGAACTGTGGAAACTTTGGAGAAAATCTTTGATAATCAAGCTTCTGGGAAAAGATATTGGTTATCATCTTATGAACCTAAAAATTAACTCCACATGGAAGAATGAAGGAACAACTGAGCTATTGGATTTGGGGGCAATGTTTTTCCTAGTTAAGTTCTCCCAAAAACAAGATTACTACCGCATCTTAACCGAAGGGTCATGGATGATACACGACCATTACCTAATAATAAGGAAATGGCACTCGTGGTTCCAAGCTCATATAGCAAAAATCACCTCCACAGAAGTATGGATTCGTCTACTCTAGCTCCCTATAGAATTTTTTGAGAAGAAATTCTTTTTGAAATTGGTAAAGCAATTGGGAATCCGATCAAAGTGAATGGTAATATCACCAATGCGTGGAGAGGAAAATTTGCCCGAGTTTGCATTGAAGTTGACTTGAGTATACCTCTGGTGTTAAGGGTGTGCATCAGAAAGAGTGCAGAGAATCGAATACGAGGGTTTTGCAAACTCTTTGCTTCATTTGTGGAAAATCTGATCACAAAAGTGAAAATTGCAAAGAAATTTGATCACAAGCAGATAGATTGGGTCTGTGGATGCTCGTGACTGGGAAGCAAAGGCAAACCAAAAATGGCAATCAAAGAGTCAAAGGAGGAAAAGAAGAATACCAAACGAACAGATTTGTGAGTTTGGGAAAAGTCAACGACACCTCAGAGAATGAGACTCGTGTTCCGGGGGGCATGCAGTAGTAATTGATAAAGGTCTAGAGATGAGTCAAAAGTTAGAAAAATTGCTGGGGAAAGGAAAGCAGGAAAGTGGAGATGTAAGCAGGAGGAAAAAAGGAGGTCAGCAAAGTGACAAACCGTAGAGGCCGATTAGATTAAATCTGGAAGATGAGTCAACAAATAGTGGTGGAGCCATATCGGGTCGGGAAGATAGAGGAAAGGGTGTAGAGGGAAGTTATGTTGGGGCATCTCCTGGGGGGCATAAAAAAATGGGCCGTGGGCCTTAAGAGATTTGGGAAAGTGAAGGAAAAAGAACTTGATGGGCCCATGCTCTTGGTGCATGAAATGTCTGGGTCGGAAGGCCAAAATGAATGAGATATAGGGTGGATAATGAAACTAGCCCTTCAAAATCTCCTATTCATATGTTGGAATAATTAATTTAGAATTTAAAGAGTGTAAATGAATGTCAAGAGTTTAGAGTTTTTATGATCATGTGAAAAGTCATGAGTTTTCTTATTGTATGGAAAAAACAAAGAGTTTAGAGTTATTAAGATCATGTGAAAGGTCATGAGTTTCTTATATCAAATAAATATAAGAAATCAAAAAGTCATGGTGTGTTTATTAGGTGTCTCTTAGTGTGTTTAAGTACTATTATAAATTGATAGTTATTTTATATAGTTTTTGAAAAGAGTTTGAAATGTCACCATCATGTATATCTAATGAAATCTCTCTCTTCGTAGTATATTCTTGAGTATTCATACGATTCATATCTATATTCTTACTATATGACCTTCATCTCAAAAAACATAGGCTATTCTCTTGCCTAGTTGAATTCCTACAAATTGGTATCAGAGTAAGAGTTCAACCCAATAAATTGGTATCAGAGCAAGAGCTCAACCCAACATCATCAACGTAGAAAGCCTTCTACATGGACCTAGGAGAAGTAAGTCCAGGTGAAGCATTTTTTTTATTGTACAAAGATTTGAATGTGGGATCGTCAGGTTAAGAGAGAAGGTTTGAACCACTAGACTGTCCCCTTGGAGACCAGGTGAAGCATTTCAACGGTCATTGAAGGCTCCTCACCGAACTATAAGAAGACACCTACCTTGGAGGGAGGTCTGAAGTGGATATCCAATGGCAATAGTGAGACGAGTGAGGAGAAATTGAAGGAAGATAACATGAAATTTGACTATTATTAGATGGATCTAGCTGATCTCCATTTTCTTTCCCAGTTTTAAAATGAATTGCAAAATAATCATTTGGAATTGCAGAGACATTGGCAATGGCAGATTCGGATAGGTCTGTGAGAACTAGTGACAGATCAAAACCCGAAATCATCCATTTGCTGGAGATGAAGGCCGGCTCCAATAAGTTCCCAGACTTCCCCTCAAAATAAGGTTTGGAAGGTGAGTTCATAGTTGAGGCAAATGGTTTTAAAGGAGGTTTTTGGCTCAAATGGAATAAATGCAAAGTGAACATTCGAGTGCTCAAGCACTCGCACCAGTAGATCCATAATGGAAGTGTCCTACCAATGGTGGTTAAATTGCATTTATGTCAAGCCCTATAACAAGCATAAGGAGATCTTCTAGAGTAAAAAAAAGTAGTTAGCCAATGAGACCCATGGCCCTTGGTTTGTGATGGGTGACTTCAACGATTATGCAGGAACATCTAAAAATAATGTTGGAAACTGGAAGAGAGGAGTCATCTTTAGAGAAAGGTGGAAGGACTACAATCTTATAGACTTGAGAGCTCTTGGTCCAAAGTTCACTTGGACGAGAAAACATTAGGGCAAGATCATTCCTCAAAGGAAACTTGACAGAGTACTTGGGAACCTTGAGGCCAAGCTAGCCTTTTCGGAAATGAGAGTAATAATTCTTCCTTCTCTCCACGGAGACCACAACACAATCATCCTCTACACCCGACTTTCAATGCCCCAAAGACCTTATCGAAACCCTTCCGATGCGAAGCGGTTTGGCTTTTCATCCAAATTTTAATAAAACCTTTGAGAGAGCTTGGGTTGCTAGGGAAGGATTCCTTTTGCAAGCTATTAAAAGTAGAGTCGAAAAATTAAAGCGCTGGACAATATGGTTTTTGACAACATTTTTGTGAGAAAGAGGAAGCTCGAAACTTGCCTGAAGGGCATTCAATCTTCTGAAAAATACTCCCAAACAAAAATTCTTCAAGATTTAGAAAGAGATCTCCTAAGAGAAAATGACAAAGTGTTTGAACAATAAGAAGTTTTTTGGTATAAAAAATCCAGAATTAGTTTGCTCACCAATGGAGATAGAAATACCATTTTTTTCACATCACAACAAAGATCAGAAAGAATGGGAAAAGAATTATAGCTCTTCAAGTTGGAGGAGACTGGTGCACTGACTAGGAGATGCTAAGAAACTATGTCAGAGACCACTTTACGAACCTCTTTTAAGGGAAAGGCTATTGTGGAACCAAGTGCCAGATTTATGAGAAGCATATAGAAGATAGAAAAGAGTTCCCACAAGAGCCTTATCAGAATGGCCAGCAAAGAGGAAGTTAGACAAGCCATCTTCTCTATGTAGAGTCTCAAAGCCCCTAGTCCAGATGGACTGCAACTTATCTTCTTCCAGAAGTAATGGATAGTGGTCAAGGACTCCCTTTGTGGATTCATTAATTTACCCTAAAAGATGGATACTTTTGTCTTCAGATGGCCAACACTCGAATGGTGTTAATCCCAAAAGTTAACAACCCAAATTAGTGAACAAACTTAGACCTATTACTTTTTTAAACGCTTCTTACAAAGTGCTCTTACAAAGTGTTCTCCAGATCATTGTCCAAAAGTTGAGACCTCTCCTACAAAAGATCATTAGACTGCACCAAAGTAGTTTCCTCCCATGTAGAGGCACTACAGGCAACATAGTGGTTGTGTAATAGGTTATTCACTTCCTTTGCAAGTCCAATAAGAAGAATCAAGGTATGATCCTAAAGGTGAATCTAAGGAAAGCCTTCAACAATGTTAGTTAGGAGTATTTGAAGAAAGTCTTGGTAGATATCAATCTTCTCCTTCCTATAGTCAGACTAATCATGTTTACAGTTACAATCAGTGAAATATCCCTCATATGGAATGAAGAAGTGCTCCTATCTATGTAACCAGAATAAGGATTGAGACAAGGGGAACCCTTGTCTCCTTATTTGTTCATCTTAGTCATGGAAAGATTTTCATACATGATCCAAGAAAGAGCAAGGAAAAGAAGGTGAAGACCCATCATAATAAACAAGAACAACCCCTATATCGTATCTCTTTTTTTTTTGCAAATGATTTACTACTGTTTGCTGAGACAGAGCCATTAAATTTAAGCGTTATTCTGGAGTGTTTTAAAGAATTTTCTGCTGAGAATGGATTTGAGATTAATTCTTCTAAATCTAGGATTTGGTTCCGTCCTAAGATCCCATCGACCATCAAAAGCTCTTAAACAATAGTGAATAGATTCATCCTTCCAAAGATTTAGGTAGATAACTAGGAGCCCAAACCGTTCACAAAAGGGTTAGGAGAGACCACTATAATTACTTGGACAAGAAAGTTTAGAACAAATTGAGTGGTTGGAAAGCTAAGGTTTTGAATGCAGTGGGTAGGAGAGTGTTCATCCAAGCAATAAACAGTGCCATTCCTATGTAGTCTATGCAAATAACATAGCTTTCAAGGGAAATCCACAATAGATTGGATATATTAAATAGGGACTTTCTATGGGAAAGCAGGGAGGGAAGGTTCACCTGGTTAACTAGGAAGTTGTTGGCAAGCTTAAGAAGATGGGGGGCTTGGGGATCCAGAAGATGAGGTACTGTAATAAGGCAATGCTTGCCAAGCTAGGGTGGTCTCTGACTAAAGACGAGAAGTTTCTGTGGTACCAAGTGTTAATAGACAAGTACCTCAAAAAAGACAACTTCCTTGATTGTATAAATAAAATTGGTAGCTTTGGTGTGTGGAGGGGTATTCTAAACAACAGAAGTTGTCTAAAGTTAGGTATAAGATGGAGAGTTACAAGAAAAAAAGACCGACTTTTAGAATGATTTTTGGGTAGGGGATACCAGACTATTAGACCACGCTTTGCCTCTTATCATAGAGAGCTCCCCCAGTTTAAGGTGCAAGATTTTATAGATAATGAAGAAAAGTGGAAATAACAGGATCTCAGAGATTGGGTTGCTGCTGAGAATGTTGAAGAAATAAAAGGAATTACGATTACCAGATGGGAAGATATGGAGGATTTGATCACCTTGAGTATTTCTAACAATGGCTGCTTTTTAGTAGCTATTTCCTACTTGTCTATACAAGAACTTCATCTGAGTGGTAGTCAGGATGATGATGATTGGAAATGGGTTAAGAAAGCTAAAGGGTCGGAAAAAGTCAAGTTCTTCCTTTGGACTGCAAGGTTGGAAAGGTGCATGACCAATATTAAAACGAGGAAAGGAGATTCACTGAAGATGACAATGCCACTAGTGCAAGGATCTTCCTAAGACCTTGATTCATGTTCTCAAGAGATTATGTTGAGTCAAGGCCTTCTAGAGAAACTATTGTCTTGACCTTGAGAAGTTGGATAACTTTTAGGTTGGTAAGCTAAAAATCTTGGTTGAAGAAGGGGGTTGAGATCAAGTTTAACTTTCCCCAGTTGCAAGTAAACAGCCCTTTCATAGTAGCCATCTGAACTTTTTGGAAGAGAAAATGAAAAGTTGCTATTGAGAATTAAAAAGAAAAAAAATTTAGACATCAGTTATATGGGTGGGTATCATGAGCAACAAGTTGATGGAAAATTTCAAAGAAAGAAGGAATCGATGCGAGCCCTACTTGACATGGGTTAACTGGGAGACCCCTAATGCAGGGTGGGTTAAACTCAACTCCAATAGTGCTGTGTCCCTTAACAAGAAAGCGAGTATTGGAGGTCTCTTGCGAAGAGAAGATAGGAGTTGGCTGAAGGGTTACATTATCAACATTGGGTATACCAATGTTATCACTGTTGAACTGTGGGGGTTGAGAGAGAGGATGCGCCTTGCCAATATTATGAAAATCGACCATTGCAAGTGGAGGTGGACTGCCTCCCCCTTGTGCGCCTCATGGAAGACAAGAAAGTTGAAGATCAACCTCTCCACCTGGTTGTGTTGAAATGCAAAGACCTGATGAGGGAGCTAGGGGTGATGCATATTTCTCATGTCTTAAGAGAAGTTAATAGAAATGCTGATTTATTCGCTAAGCTTGGACACACATCTTCTCTTGGAATCTCTATCTTGGAGAATCCTCCTCAGAGCCGAAGTCCCTCTTTGCTAGGAGGGCTACTTTGTAGTGTTCTTTTTCTTTCTTTCTTTCATCACCAAAAAAAGAAAAGGGATTGAAGGCTTAACTTTTTCATCGTCAATCATGTCACCATCCTTTCTACTTCCGTCCCTCTCTCTCTCTCTCTTCAATGGCAAGAGAAGGGCAAGTAACAAATTCCCCTCTTTATGGCATAAAAGAGGAGAAAATTGTTTCTTTTGGAGATTAAAAATCACCACAACACTTATTAGATTCCTTAACTCATATGCCAAAGAACTTAGCTCTTAATTTGACTCTTTTGTGTGACCTTGTTATTCAATATTGGCTATCAAACATTAACATCATACGTTGGAAAAGCCCTCCACAAGAGTTGAAAGAATCGATTGATCGCTTGGCTCTTAAGTACAGGAGAATTTAGAAGAAGTTGGTATTTGTGATCCAATCATAAGAAGTTTGCATGACTTATATGATGCAATAGAAAAGAGAACACAAAATTTCAATAATCTGACTTATTTGTGCCTCTTTGTCAATTGTGAGCCTTTATATTTTGAAGCAGCTTCTTATAAAGAAAAAAAAAACTGAGAGATGCTGTAGATAAAGAAATTAAAAGAATAAAAAAAAGACACTTGGGATTTGTAAACACTTCCTAAAGGAAAAAACTCCATTAGAATTAAATATGTGTATAAAATAAAGAAAAATTAAAAAAGAGAAGTCAAGAGACATAAAGAAAGAGCGGTGGCCAAGGGGTACAAGCAAGCAAAAACATGGCATTGATTGTATTGAGATATTTGCTCCAATTGCTCATTTTAAAATAATTCATTTAACCATTTCTTTGGCAACTCAAAATCTTTGGAAGATGTAGTAACCCGTTATCATGATGTCGTACCCTTTACCATCACTATCAAGGAAAAGCATACATATGCAGAAGCAACTTAGCAGAAGCAACTTTATATGATTAAGCATAATGTGCAATGCCGTGGCTCATGTGAGTCATCCTCGTGTGATATGATATAGAAGGAATTGATTTAATTTGAAAAAAATTGTCTTTTATCATTAGTGAAAAAATTTGACAAAATCTCCCATATTTAGACACTGTCCAGTAATCGAAGGTATATGAGGAAATACGAGATTGAAATGAGTTGATTAAAGAGAATCTCTCAGTTCACAAAAAAGCTCAATATGAGTTTCCTTCTTCCTCTTCTCTTCTTTGACAAAGCTTCCAGTGATTAGCATCGGTGGTTGGAGAGAGAGAGAGAAAGAGTACCTTGTCACACCATGGATAAGTCATCTAGGGAGAGAAAAGGAAAGATAGCTTCATATCAAGATTGACATTTAAGGGAGAAAGAAAAGCAAAGTAGATTAGTGTGAGAGAAAGACAACATATTTACAATATAGCCAACCGAAATTTTACACTCTAATAAATGGGGAAAGGTTACATGAACAAACTTTAACCTCTTTTACGCTGTACCAAATACCGAGAGAGAGAGAGAGAGAGAGAGAGAGAGAGAGAGAGAGGTAGAGGTCGGGAGCTTTCTATAATGATGCTTCACTATTTGTTGCCGATCAAGAAGATAGGGCATTCGAGCTTTGTTTGCAAAATACTGACAAAATTTTTCCTAGCTGTATGAAAACTCGTCTAGGCAAAAGGGTAGCTGAGGCAATATATGTGACATTTAGATAGCTCAAAAATGAAAAACTGAATTATACTCTCCATGCCTACGTGAACCATGTTTTTTTTTCGATCGGTTAATATTCGGTAATCAATTTATCGATCCTGACTAATATGATTTTAATTAATTATCAAATCATTAAGGAGCAATTTTTACTTTCAAAAATGGAATTTTGATTAAGAGAATTTAATATTTTTGTCATCGGACCAATAAGATTTGATCTCTATTTTTTTTATTATAACGAGATTTGAATATTAAATTTTGGGATTAGAGGTAGGAATGTAACCATTAGGCTGGCGACGAGGCTTGGTCTCTATGAACTATGGCATGGGTGCACAATTAACACCATTGCTGTGGAAGGGATCACTTAAAACCCAAGGTCATGGTCACGTTGTTTTGAAGGTTCAACTCTGACGTGGAAATGGATCCAAACATGTTGGGCTCAATACTACAACCACCTCCAGAAGCCCAATAACTTCTGTGTGGGTAAAATAATGGGCCTGTTGTTGAAGAATGCAAAGTGCCGAAGGGGGTAAAAAGGGCTTTCTCATGGTCTACAGAAAACGTTGTCCCTATTCAGGCAGCCCAAAGGAGGGCCTTCTTCGCCTGTTGTGAAATCTAAATCAAGAACCAAGATAACATTTATTGAAACGAACTCTCAGGTCAGTTAGATCTTCAAATAAAAATTGATTTATATGCAAAAGGGACTATGCTTGACATAAGTACGTGTGGGGTTGAATACCTTTCTCGGCCTTTTGGCTAGGATTAAGTTCGTGGGGTGATAGATTTTAAATGAATGTAATATTTATAATTGATTTTACATTATTTTTGAATAAATATTATATTAATATTTATATTTTATGACATTTGATTTAAAAGAAAATTTATTATGGAAAAAGAAGAAAAATAAGTTAAATTGGAGTAATTTTGCAAAACATGAAAAATTAGACAGCAATACTCTTTTATTAGCACATGGACATATGAATCTCAAGAGACAAGTAAAAAGTTTTGAAAATTTATTATAGTAAAATTTTCTTTTTCCAATTACACATTTAAGAGGAAATTGGAGTAGAATTGGAGAAATTGAAAATTTTAAAAAATTTTATTTCATTTTTAATATTTAGGAAAATAAATTTTTAAATATATAAATCTCTTAATATATTATTTTTAGGAAGTTTACTTTTTATTTTATCTTTATTTATTTAGTAGTTATTTAGGGATAGAAATATTTATCTTTTGTAAATAGGAAAAATTTTACTTTTTTTATTAGGGTTACACCATATATATATATATATAAGAGTGTTTAATAACTTTTGGAGGCAGCCCCAAAGGAGTAGCAGCACTATTCACATCCAGGAGGTTAGGTTATAGTCGGCGGCCTAGAAACAAAAGGGTATTTTTTTTATTCTTGGCTCGGAAAAACACACATTTATTGGGAAGAAAAGGAAGAGCCGAGAAGCAATGTAACTTAACATCTTCCTTCCATTTTTTATTTATTTTAGTGAGTTTTCTTTAATATTTTATTTTTAATTTATTTTTATAGTAAAAAAATTATTGAAATCTTAATAAATGATAATTGTAAGATATAAACAATTGTATTGACTTGATATTTACGAGTATTTGTTTAATTTTCATGCTTAATGTTTATGATTGTTTTGAAATTATTAAATAGAGACCTATGTTTTAATAAGTCTAGAATAATCTACAATCATTTAAAAATAGTAAGATTTGTATGTTTTTAATAGAGTGGTAATTGATATATTTTTATGATCTCGCAAGTGGTAGAATTTATATCAAGAAATTAGATAATCTAATTTAAATAAATTTAGATTGGAATTTACTGATTAGAATTTGGTTTCTTTAGATCTTAATGCTGTCGGAACATTAAATCCAATGAGAGACTCTTGGGTTGTCTTTTGATTATGGAAGTAATTAACGATGGTATCTTGATTACCGAAAAAGTAAGGAGAGACTGGTCATTTCGTGGTATTTAGTGGTTATAACCAATTTATTCGCATAATATCGAGTAATTTTTGTATCGATAATCAATCAAATACATTAAGGTGAAAATAACTCTTTTGGCTAAATTTTCTCTCATTGACATTCTTTTTTTTAATTGACATTATTTAGTTGTTTTATTTTAGTTAATTTTCATTGATTTATTTATTTTTGTTAGAGTTAGATAATCTCTCAAACCCCCCATATTTTCATTTTCCTTGAAAGAGATAAATCAGCTATTCCCTGTGGATTCGAGTCTACTCACCCTAGACTTGTCTTTAGTGAAGTAGGTATTTTATTTTTGATTGTTTGACGACACACCAAATTTTGGTGCCGTTGCCGGGGAACGGTATTAAGTGATTTATTTTTTTTTATTTTTTTCCTTGTTTTCAAGACTAATCCTTTGTAGAAAACTTCCTGAAAGTTGTTAAGGACTTAAGAAGAGAAGCACATCAACCACGAGGATATGATAGCCCAAAGGACTTTAAGAGAGTTGGCAACCCCTGAATTTAATCAATAACTTTTCTGCATTAATTTTTCCAATATTACAACTCCATTTGACTTAAAATCTGAATTGATTCATTTATTGCCTAAATTTATGGTCTTGTAGGAAAGCATCCTCACAAACACCTTAATGAGCTTCACATTGTTTGCTCCACCATGAGACCATAGGGGGTAACCGAAAAACAACTTAAACTTGTTGTTTTTCATTTTTTTTAATAGATAAGGCCGAGGATTGGCTCTTGTATTTGTCTTCTGGTTCTATTACTACTTGGCCTAACTTGGAGAGGATGTTTTTAGAAAATTTTTTTCCAGCTTCCCATGCAGCTACTATTAGAAAGGAAATTTGTGGAATAAGGTAGTACAACGGAGAAATCTTATATGAATATTGGAAAAGATTTGAACAACTATGTGCCAGCTGTCTTCAACTTCAGATTCCAGAACAGTTGTTGATCCAATTTTTCTATGAAATTCTATCCCAAATGGAACGAAACATGATCAAAGCTGCGAGTGGAGGAGCATCAGTGAACAAGACATCCGATGACGTGAGAAATTTGATCTCAAACATGACAGCCAATGCCCAACAATTTGGAATAAGGCAAGAAGTTCCAAAGAGAATCAACGAGGTAAGTGATTTTTTCCTTGATCAAGAATTGAAAGAACTAACTTCTCTTATTCGTAATTTTATTATAGGACAAAGGCGATCGGTACAAATTTGTGGAATTTGTTCAGAGATGGATCATCCGACTGATAAGTGTCCCATTCTTTATGGTGATTCATATTCGAACATCTACAAACAATGATGGTGGGATCAACCAAACTTCAATTATAGAAATTGACTACAAGAGTTCCCACAACAACCATAATGCCAACCACAATTTCAATCTCAGCAACCCTCTTTGAATCAATATACGTCTCTAGAAAAGATTGTTAAAAGTTTGGCTAATAGCACTCAACAATTTCAGCTAGAAATAAGAACCAGCATCCAAAACTTGAAAAATCAGGTGTTGCAATTGGCAACGACCATGAGTCGAATGGAGAAAAATAATGGGAAACTACCCTCTCAAGTAGAGATCAACCAGAGAGAAAACATGAGTGTTATAGAGGTCAAGAATGAAAGGAAATTGCAGGACAACTCATTGACAACTGAAGAAAATAAAGAGGCAAAACAAAACAAAGTATCAATATTAACTAAATCGGTCACGAAGGTAAGTGAGGAATCGAACAACTCAAATTTGAAACTAACTCTCTCTCCTCCTTTTCCTGATAGGTTGGTATATTCCGAGGAGTAAGATGATAGGAGGGAGATGGATTTCATTGTTCACGACTCTTTTGTGCAAAATAAAATAGATTTTGTATTTGAGGAGAATTTTATAAATAATTTTGCACAATGGGAGAAATTTTGTCAAGACAAACTCCTATATCGAAAATAATTTATGGTATGCCAAATAGTCCTTAATTTCATTTCAAGATTGAAATTCATGCCAAACAAGTTGAAGTCAAAATGGACTGGACCGGTTTTTGAACGAGATTGAAATGAGGAGCTAATGTCGAGCGAAAGACATTAAACAAAGATGCTTATTGGGAGGCAACCAAATATTTTCTTTATGATTTATTTATATATTTTTATTTTTATTTATTTATTCTCATTTATGTTAACTTGATTTAGGATTGATTCTAAAAAAAAAAAAAAACAGAAGTATTTCTTGCTTAAGGGTGCCCACGCCTTAAGCCAAATCCATTTTTTCCCATACAGATCACATGGATAGTTTTTCTCCTTGCTTATGGCGTGCCCACGCCCTAAGTGAATTCTTTTTCTGCCAAATGAGTATACATTTCACTGCATGACCAGAAACAATCTTTGTTTAGGGCGTGCCCACGTCCTAACCATATTTCACTTCTGAAGAGAGAGAGAGAGAGAGAGAGGAATTTCACTTCTATTTTAACACTTGCATTTCATTTTTTAGGACTTCTCTCTCTATCTTGAAGGCTTAATAATGGACCGAAATATTTGATGATTACGGTGTGCCCATATCATAGCTCTTTCTTCGAGTTCATTGGAATTGATTCTCCATTCTCCACTCTACCTTAGGAGAGTATTGTTCTCACCCTCATCTTTTATTTCTTTATTCTCTTTCTTTTATTTTATTTGTTGATTTTATGTCTTTTTTTATCTCTCTTAACTTGAGCATCCATTGGGAACAATATATGATTTAAGTGTGGGAGATATTACGTGTTTCCTTCTTTATTTATTTTTTTGACACTATATTTGATTTCTTTACTACATTAGTTTAGATTTTGTTTCTTCAAAAAATAAAAAAAAAATAAAAAAAAATTTGGAAAAAAATTCTAAATTTTTTTAGTTTATGTATACTATTTGGTTAGTTGGAGATGTATGAGAAATAATTTGTATCAATGGCTTTTGTGCTTGAAATGACTACTCATATCTTTAATAGTTTTTTAAATGATGAACATGCAAAAATTTGACACAAATCCTACTTAAAAAGTGAGATTTTGAGCAAAAACGAGCAATTTCATTTTTTGTACTCAAGATTATTTTTCTTGATGAGTGATTATTACACTTGTATTGCACATTCTAGAACTTGTATTGTTATGTATTTCGAAACCACATTCTAAAATTTCATGTATCGAAATGACAAAGGCACTTAGGATTTACCTATTTTGGCTTTCTATAAATTCCTACTTTGATGTCATAAACCCTTAGTTAACCAATTTGAGTTTTTTACCATTTTTCTTCCTTAAAACCCACTTAATACAACACCTAGCATTTGATTTTAGCTTTCATTTCAAACCCTTGTACCAAAAGTATATATATTAATTTGCATGATTTTGGTTTTATATTTGCCTCAATAGGAAGATAATGATTAGAATTTTGATATTGACATTTTCATGAAGATGATATACGTTTGGAAAAAAAAAAGAAGAAAAAAAGAGAGAGGAAAAAAAAAAGAAAAAAAAGAGGATGAGAAAAAGAATTGTTGTATTTTGATTGAAAATTCATTTATACTTCAATTCTGAAAAATTGAGAAAGCATTTGACATTTTTGTATACTGTTTGCTATTGTCTCTTCATTTGAAGAGCAAGAAGTCACTTTTTGTTTAATGTTTGCTTGAGGCAAAGATCGATCAATGTTATAAAAATTGTGTGGTTAGTTATATATTTCCTTTGTTACGTTTTTAACCCTTAAATGTACCTTTTATCGTACCCTTTACCAAATCTCGATTGCAACCAAATAAAAGATCTTTGGATTGATGCATGAAATTTCAATTTTTAAGTGGTGGAGATTGAATATATTTGTAAGCATATGATAGTGTCATTCCATATTGTTGATTTGAGAGATATATATATTTTTCACCCTTTCGAGTGTATTAAAGTGACCCCTTTGAGAGAATTGTCGAATCTTACCGTTCGGATTTCATAAGAGGCTGTTGGGATATATAGTGGTTGTTTTAGTGCGGATCGTTGTGAAATATTTATTGTTTTGATTGTATTTTTTGTTTGACTCTTATAGTAATTGTTGACTTGGAAGCTTGGAAGAAAAAAAAATATATGTTGGTTAATTTTAATTTTATTTTAGTTAGGGATGCTTGAGAACAAGTATCATTTAGGTGTGAGAGAATTTAATAGAGTTTAAATGAGTGTAATATTTACGATTGATTTTGTATTATTTTGAATAAATATTATATTAATATTTATGTTTTGTAATATTTGATTTAGGAGGAGATTTATTATGAAAAAGAAAGAAAAATAAGATAAATTGGAGCAATTTTACGAAGTATGAAAAATTGGATAACAATACTCTTTCATTAGCACGTGGGCATAAGGATCTCAAGAGGCAAGTAAGAAGTTTTGAAAATTTATTACAGTAAAATTTTCTTTTTCCAATTGTACATTCAAGAGGAAATTGGAGTGGAATTGGAGATAATGAAAATTTTGAACAATTTTATTTCATTCATAATATTTAGGAAAATAAATTTTTAAATATGTAAATCTCTTAGAATATTATTTTTAAGAAATTTGTTTTTTATTTATTTAATAGTTATTTAGAAATAGAAATATTTATCTTTTACGAATAGGAAAAATTCCACTTTTTTATTAGGCTTACACTCCTATATATATATATATATATATATGAGTGTTTCATAACTTTTGGAGGCAGCAGCATTATTCACATCCAGGAGGTTGGGCTGCAGCCGGTGGTCTTGAAACAAAAGGGTATTTTTTTATTCTTGGCTTGGAAAAACACACATTTGTTGGGACATTTGTTGGGAAGAAAAGGAAGCCGCCGACAAGCAATGTAACTTAACATCTTCCTTCCATTTTTTTTATTTATTTTAGTGAGTTTTCTTTCATGTTTTATTTTTAATTTATTTTTTTAATTAAAAAATTATTGAAATCTTGATAAATGATGATTGTGAGATATACGTGAAGAAAAGGAAGCCGCCGACAAGCAATGTAACTTAATATCTTCCTTCCATTTTTTTTATTTATTTTAGTGAGTTTTCTTTCATGTTTTATTTTTAATTTATTTTTTTAATTAAAAAATTATTGAAATCTTGATAAATGATGATTGTGAGATATAAATGATTTTATTAGCATGATATTTACGGGTATTTGTTTAATCTCCATACTTAATGTTTATGATTGTTTTGGAATTGTTAAATAGAGATTTATGATTAATAATCTTATAATAATTTACAACAATTTAAAAATAACAAGATTTGTATGTTTTTAATAGAGTGGTAATTGACATAGTTTTATAGTCTCGTAAGCGATAGGATTTATGTTAAGAGATTAGATAATCTAATTTAAATAAATTCATATTGAAATTTACTGATTAGAATTGAGTATTTTTAGATCTTAATGTTGTCGAAACATTAAATATAGTGATGGTCTCTTGGGTTGTCTTTTGATTAGGGAAATAATTAACGGTAGTATCTTGATTACAGAAAAAATAATGAGAGATTTGTCACTTTGTGGTATTTAGCGACTATAACTAATTTATTCGCATAATATTGAGTAATTTTTGTATCGATAATCAATCAAATATATCAAGATAAAAATAACTCATTTGGTTAGGTTTTCTTTCATTGATATTCTATTTTTTAATTGGTATTATTTAGTTATTTTATTTTAGTTAATTTTCATTAATTTATTTATTTTTGTTAAATTTAGATAATTTCTCAAACCCCCCGTATTTTCATTTTCTTTGAAAGAGATAAATCCATCGTTTCCTGTGAATTAAACTCCACTCACCTTAGACTCGTCTTTAGTGAAGTAGGTATTTTATTTTTGATTGTTTGATGACATACCATGAGGTTGGGCCATAAATCTCGTGCTCAAATTACAGACAAAAATAAAAACTTATATTAGATGTGAAACGTAGACAGAGAACAAAAATTATAATTTTTAAGAGACAAACGTTATTCTAAAAAATTTTAACGATATTTATTGAAATGCAGCTAAATATATACATATTAAAATGCTCTCATCCTGTGCATAAATCTTATTTTCTTATAAAAAAAAAATAAACTTATGTGGGCCATAAAATTCAATCTTTTAATCAGGGCTATTAAATCCTAATCCATCGGTTGAGAAGAGCTGCACGACCTGGTGTGTTCTAAGGTAGAGTTCAGAATCCTGACATCTTGACCAGTTGATGCACATGCACTATAGTAGAGCTTCATATTCAAGTGATCCAGGGATGGCTTTTGTCTTGACTTAAACACAACTTGTTCTTGCACCGCAAAAAGCACAGAGATAAAAGCAGATGAGAACAAAGGCCATATGTATATATATTCAGGAGGGCAAGAGAGCGAAAGCGCAATTTGCATAATTTCATCATTGCACTCTGGTTTTCAAGATGGTCAAAAGAGGATCAACCAATTTTTCTAGTCAAAGAAAAGAAAATAGACACTACGCTTTCTAACTAGACTCCCTTAAACAAGATTTTAATTTCGAGTTTTGAAAATAAAAAAATATATACAGAAAGATCTAATCTCAAATTAGGTACTATGGTGTTTAAACTTGATTAGTTAGATCAGCAAAAAAAAAATGACAGGAACCCAAGTCATTGCCCCATTTTGCAAGCAGCCCATTTTGGTGGCATAATTGGTTGAGTAGCCCATTTCGCGAGCTCATGAACTAGGACATTGCCCTCTGTAGGTACACAAGTCATTGCCCAATGATGGAAAACACCTTATAGAGAACAGTTACATGAATTTTCATTCTGAGCCTTCCCTGGCATCATTGCCATTGTCTGCAGCATCATCATAAAGGAATACTTTTTAACAACAGTCTACCATTATAGGTTGGATGCTTGAACTTGGAATAGACTCCCATTGTTATAGATTATGTCTATCAATCCATATGATTTTCAAGAATGTAGTTTGAGATTCTGTGCACTCTTTTTCATAGAATGCTTAAAGGTTGAGAAACTTTTACTTTAATTTGTATATTTTGGTCGTATATTTTTAGTGTTTTTGTAGAAAAAATTCAGGATAGTTTTTGTAAGTCCAACTTATTATTTATTGTGGGTAAAGTTGTTCCCCAATACAAACAGCTACATGTATACTGTTTGTCAGTTATCTGCATAATAACCTTTTAAAGTTGTAATTTTAGTAATTTCTATATATAAAATGTATGAGAATAATTACTTTATTTATGTAATTCTAGGTTTTTAGATCTCCTGATTAACAAACAAGAGAAAAAACAAAACCTGATAGATACTTTTCAATGAAAAGAAGACTTTTGAGAATTTAATTGAATATCAATAATTAAGCTGAAAAGGAAGTTGACATTGCTACCCCTACTAAATAACACATTTATTGTATGGTAAGGAGATTAGGAGTAGCCCTTTCAAAAAGGGTGAGAGAGAGAGAGAGAGAGAGAGAGAGAGAGAGAGAGAGAGAGAGAGAGAGAGAGAGAGAGAGAGAGAGAGAGAGTGTGTGTGTGTGTGTGTGAAGCACATGGTTCGAGAAAAAGCAAAGAAAAGGAAAACTTTTAGACTCTTTGGCACTTGGGGTTGGCCTTTTGCCATGGTTGGAGTGATGAAAGTTAATATTGAATGACGTGTAGTTGTTATTTTTTGGAACACCCATCTAATGTTTTCTTCAACTCAACTTTTGATATGGGTCTCTTGCATAAATGGTAAAAAAGGATGATGCTGAAGTCACAGAGGTGCTTGGCTCCTGATTCTGATGAATATGAGAGAGAGAGAGAGAGAGAGAGAGAGAGAGAGAGAGAGATGGAGGGAGAAAGCAAGTGTAAAAGTGTGATATAAATAGAGTTTGTTTCCATCTGTATGTCTTTAGAGGTTGAGAGGGACGAGTGATACTGCCATTAACCCTTACAACTGTGGCACTGAAAAACATGGCATTTTCATTAAAGGAGAAAACAGAATAGCAGCGGAAAAGGACTATCAGATTCCTCTCTTTCTCTCTCTGGGGGTGGGATTCTATTAATATAATTTTTAAAAAAAGTATTTCTAGGTGGTAGGTAAATATTGGGGGGGGGGGAGTGAGAGAGGGAAAGAAGGCTCAGTCCCTTTCTTTAATGCTGGGGAGGACTGGGGTCACCTCAATTATCTGACCACCTCGGCCTCCAAAGATCTTCAAATAGTCCAAAGAGAAAATCTAACGATACCAAAAGTTACAGGGATTTGAGATGAGAAAAGGTTGTTTCAACTCGCCCAATGAAATAGTCACGGAGAAAGGAATCTTTAATAATGTAACCCTATCCCCCAAATCAATCTTCATTATTATTCATTCAAAATTCAAAATTAAAAAATAAAACTATTAATGCTCACCCCATGTGAGATCATCCATATGGTTCACCGTTATTCATCCAAATTTTCCACAAATTTTATTTTTCTTAAAAAAATCTCATCCATTTGATTTAAGCAAAAACAAAAAAGTAAAGAACCACACAAGATTTTCAACAAATAAACTCCACTAATCAAGATCACTTAGATCATTAATCAACACCCCTCTTGGTATACATAAAATGGAAGAAAAAAGGGTTAATATTGAACTAAAAGCTTATGGGGTTAGATATTTTTTTGTGTTTTCATTTGGGACATCATTCTCTATTTCACCTTCTGTTAATGCAGAGGACATGTTGTAACTTAAAACTAGCGAGTGCTCATCCGGCGGTAGCGGTGGCGGTGGTGCAGTCATGGTGCTGGTGGTTGTACTTGCTTGAAACTGTTGCTTGCAAGAGTGACATGTTATTTGAAGAATTGTTGTGTTGATCTGCTTCATTGCATGCTCTTTCAAAGCACGTGCTTTGTCAAGCTTGGCCTGTGCTTGCAGCCTAATTCTCTTTGCATTTTCAAACTCCTTCTCAGCCAGTTCAATCTGTTGTTTTGCTTGTTGTCTTGCATCTTCAGCATATGCCTTCTCTGCCATTGCCATCCTTAACTGTTCCCTAGCTTGCTCTTTAAGCCTCGATGCCGCCAAAGCATGCCCTTCGCCACCCACATTCCTCTCCCTCGGAAAGCTTCTACATGATGCATCTTTCCTTGACTTCCTCACACTCGATTCGCTAAAATCCGATGATCCAATGGAGAGTTGCAAATGTGTTGACTGATGTTGATTGTCATCAACTTTTGGTGAGAGCACAAGATCGACCGGATTATTCGACGATGATGTCGTGAGCAGTTGAAGTTCCAAATTGTGATGCTGTGAAATCTTAGTAGGGTGATGATGTGCGGTATAGTTTAAGTCAGTCTCGGCGCTTAAGAAAACGGTATCTGTTGGCTTTGATGGTAATATTAGAGTAGCCGGCCAAGCACGTGCTACTGTGCTGAAATTGGTGTCACTTGATGGGCTTGGGCTTGAAGCTGTCCTTGACAGGCATGCTGGCTGATGCAGTGTTGTGATGGTCGTGGTCGTAGTCTGAGATTCATGCCGGAGCCGTCCCAAGTTGCAGGCATCTTGATGTTCAATGAAGCTCTCAACTCTACAGAAGAAAGAAAGATAAGGGGAGGAAAAAACAATGAATGAGTCAAAACTTTTTTTGTGGGTTATTTTTGTTTTGTATGAAGATTGTGAAAATGCATACTTGATAGGATTCTTTATGTTGTGTAAAAGTTGGGCAAGGAAACAGTCAAAAGGGATTGCAATAGATGTCTTTATTGATGAAGAATGGGTACTAGAAACAAGGTAACAGATTGGAGAGAGGGGAGAGATTAAGTCATTTAGCCCATGAACTCATCTTCACTAAGAAACAAACAACTGTTTAGTGTCTACTATAAAGAAACAAAGCATAACAATAAGAAAAGGTCTCTACAAATTAAATAAAATGAAAGGCTTGTTAGAGACAGCTTAGGTTGAAAATTTGGAGCTTAGCATAAAAAAATGAAGTGCCCATTTTTAGAGGAGAGAGAAAGAGAGATTCAAAATTAATGAAAAGAAAGGTCTACGAGGGTTTGAGCTACTGAAAAAGGATATGTATTTTTGGTAGAACATGACCAAATTGGGAAATGTGCATTTCAAACTGTCAAATAAATTTATGCTTAAAATAGGATTTATATGCTACACCTACACCCAAAATCAAATCGCTTTTGGTTTTGAAACTCGCCACCCACCAACGCACAATTTAACAAAACAAGTGATAAGGGGAAAAGCAAAGAAAACCAAACCTTGAGAAAACTCTTCCACAATCACAAGAATGACCTCTAGTCCCACAAGTTTTGAGATGGGCTTTGTAGTCTGATTGAACAGCATATCCTTTAGAGCACTTCTCACAGACCCACTGCTTGTGATTGCTATGCTTTCTTCTGAAGTGTTTTTTGATCCCAACAAGATCGCCCAGTGCGTGGCACGGATCATGGTGCAAGCAACTCGGCTCCGGGCACACAAACACCCTCTTCCTCACCACTGGTGTCTCTCTCTTGAGTAACTTCCATGGTACTTTGTGCCGTCTCCTATGCATCTGAAGGTTTTGGTCCCTTTGGAACCCTTGATTGCAGATCTCGCACACATATCGATCAGATTCTAGGAGGGTTTTGGGTGAGAGAGATACAACTTCGGCATCTGGATCTGTTTGTTGTTAAAAGGAGTACATGGGAGAGAGAGAGAGAGAGAGATGTATCAAAATATTACACACAAATCCCAAAAATAATATGCATGTTTTGAAAAGAGAAATCACAAATTTGAATTGAATTTTGGGGGTATAGTTTACCTGGAGTGCCCGCGGGTCTACGCTTTCGCTTGCTATTGTTTCCACTTTCTAAGCAAGTGAAAGGCTCTGAGGATGGATTTGATGAAGTAGAATTATGCCCCAACATGAGGGAATTTTTTGTTTCTCTTTGTAGCGATCGTCTTCTTGAGGAAAATTATTTAAGTCACCGAAGCAAGACTCTTCTTCTTCTTCTTCTTCCTCTTCTTCTTGAAGCTGTTGACCTCCTCCTGTCTTTTCTCTCTCTTGTTATTTTAAAAGGGAGAAAGGGAAGAAAAAGGAAATGGGGTGGAGGGGGTGGGTTGGGGTGGGGAGATTGGGGTGGGGAAGAGAGAAGATGCAGCTTCCAAGAACAAGAGGGAGAGTGGGAGGAAGAAAAAGCACTTTCTTTCGGTTATCAGCTTTCTTTTAGCTTTAAAACTTTTAGTTTTTTTTTTTTTTTGGGTATCAGCGCTCTCTCTCTCTCTCTCTCCGTCTCTCTCTTCCAACCCCGTCTTCATCAGGTATTGTTGTGAAGTCTCTTAATAAACTCCTTCCAAAGGAGAGAGAGAGAGAGAGAGAGAGCGTCTGACCCAATCACATTGTTCGAAACATGATCCCACAACCCAGTAATGAGAGCCCAAGAAAAAACATCCCTCCACAAAGAAACAAACATTCATAATTCATCCGCACAGTAATTTTTGCATGCACAAATACAACCCCCCCCCCCCGGCCACCCCCCACCCCCCACCTCCGCATACACGTAAGCCTTCCCCAATGTTTTTGTCCTTCCCTGGCCACATCTTTCATAATTCTTCACTTGTATTTATAATATTTGTAATTAAAATGATAAATATTTTCAAAATTTGAATCGATGTGCCGTTTGAATTTGGTATTTACATGATTATAAGAAAATGTTTTTTTTTCTTTTTTTGGTTATATGGTTTTTATTTTGCTTAATCCCCCATATATGACGGTTGTGGTCCTATTATTAAATAAAATTATTAACACTTTGAATAAAATTAATTATAAATTTGTTAGAGATGAAACTCTGATGCAAGATCATGAAGGGTATTTTCCTTTTCCTAGGGAAAAAAATACCCATTATACATATCTGGAAAATTTTGGCAAATATTTCAGGATTTTTTAAGCATCAAATATTTAGAGATGATTTTCTAAATACTTGTTTTTAAAATTTCATCTTTATTTTATTGATTTTTTTATATAAATAACTGGTATTCAATAATTACATTAAATTCAACTAAATTTGATTCGAAATAGATTAAACTTTTAATATTTAATGGGTATTTGTGTTGTTAGGATCAACTTGTTACTTGGGGAGGGGGTGAAGTGAGTAAAAGGCAATATTTTTTTCAGGACAAAAATACCCCTCTTAGGGATGCAATAATTAATTCAGGTATTTTTTTTAAAGGTGAAGCAGCTTTTTATAAAGTTGATAGCGGAAACGTTTGGTCACTCTCAAAGGTTTAATGTGGTAATAATGGGTCATGCTTCTTACCAGCCTAAAAATTTTATGAACTTGTTGGAAATTAGATAGAGAGAGAAGAGTATATTAGAAATGAAAACACAGTATATATGAAGTAGAGAAGATGTGTTAATTTCCTAATATGATGTATCTAATGTACAATCTTTTTCAATTGGAGATTGGCTGTGTGTATGGAAGAAGAAGAAGAAGGGAATTCAAACTTTGTATCATTTCTTTTTGAACAAAAAGGGATAGAAATCATTTATGATGTTTTGCCCTTTATTCAACACGATCAACCTGTAATAAATTATAATTTAATTGATATTATCTTATATTTTTTTTTAAAAATATCGAGTTTGAATCTCACTGTATTAAAAATAAAAAAACAAGAAATGATAAAAATTTACTCATTGAAAATAGTTTGAAAACAATACTAATATAATATACGTGTCGTATTAGTATGACGTCTATAATCCTTTTAATGCTTTAATTAAAAATAATTTAAAAATAAATTCAAAATATATATTTACACTTTTAACCTGAGAATCAAAACTTCATTCAGAAGCTTAATAACCGGTGTAGCCAACCTAGTTAAGAGAAGAGGCACACATAGAGAAACCGTGCGCCGCAGCAACCCAGAAACAACTCCCAAGGATAAAAGAATCTAAGGAAAGAGAGCCCTTCCGACACCAAAAATGTGGACTCCTGTTTGGTGGCTGCCGGGGGAAAAAGAAGTGGGTCCCATCTCACACCCGCACACTCCCATAATTTCACCAACTCGTAGGCCTGATATATATATATATATATATATGGGATTATTAATTATTAATCATTAATCAAAGCAATACAAAATAACACACATGGGTAGTGAGAGAGAGAGAGAGAGAGAGAGAGAGAGAGTCTTCGGAGAAATACTCAAATGAAATGGATTGAGAGAATGAGAGTAGATTTTGAGATGTTTGATATTAAATAAAATAAATTAGTAATATTAATTGGATGGAAGGAAAGTGTATGATTAGCATGGGGATGGAAAACACTTGGGCAGGATGATTGCCAAAGACATTCCCATCGGATGCTGCATGTGTCTCAGAATCCAACATCCATCATGCTAACTTGGATGCTTCTCTCTATCTTAAAATAAATTTCACTTTATTGCTTAGTGTTTGTTCTTATTATATCAAAATATCATCAACATCACCCCAACACCTCATCTTGATACACCAGATGTCTAGCTGTTCATTGATTGAAATACCACCACACAGTCTAAAAGCATTTTATTGTACTTGGCTCTCAAAATGTGTAAATACCTCTCTCATTCTCCCTGCGTTATCCCTTTACCTACACATGCTTAAAATATAGAACCAAATTGGAGGTAGACAATTTTAGTTTGATGGAAAAAATAATTAAAATCAAAACTCGGATAACGATTCTGATTTTGATTTCAAAATAGGATGTTTTTGGTCCGATTCTACTTTTAAAATTGAAAACTTTTAGAATCGGAGAGGATAATTTTAGTTTCAGTTTTATTCTCGTTTGGTTTCAATTTTTTACATTTTTTATACGGTTTTATAATTCTTTTATGATTTTTTTTTTTTACTATTCTTACAATTTTATAGTTGTGCAATGGTTTAATTCCTAATTTTATGGTTTTTTAAAGATTTCACTTGTGGTTTCGATTATAAAAATCGGAAATTGAAATTGATTCGGTGGTTTTAAAGTTTTGATTCCAGATTAGATCATAACCATTTCCGTGATTCTGGTTCATTTCAACAAGGTTTTGTTTCAATTCAACTAGGTTTAGAACCGAAAGCTTAGAGATGTTTGGCTTTACCTACTCCGCCGGTTTTAGGGTTTATGTCTCACAAAAGAATAATAAAAGGACACATTTTAATTGAACTCAACTCAATTAAGTTTTTATTCTAGTTTTTTGGCTGCATTTAATAATATAAATCTGCACTTTTCATTTAACGTAATTTCAAATTTTATTACTAGCAAAGGCAATAATTAGTTTTTATATATAAGTCGATAATTTGTATAAGCCAAAATTGATATAAATCCATTTAGAGTCGGTAAACTCAGTTTGAAAGTTTCACGGAAATTTAAACTTATTTATTGCAAATTTCTATCTAAAGCCCAAGTTGCTATGCATTGTGAAAATACGAGCGAGCGAGAGAGAGAAAGAGAGTGAGTGATGGAAAATAAATTGAGATCGAGAGTAAGTGTTTCACAATCAATTTAAGTTTACTAGAATCATTCATTACTGAAATCATTAATTTGTTTAGATATTTGATGAAGATCGGTTGGTGTCAATTCAATCAAAAATAAAAATACCTACTTCACAAAAGATGAGTTTAGGGTGAGTAGAATCATATCTACAATAAATGACGGATTTATTTTTTTTTAAAAAATAAAAATAAAAATGTATGGGTTTTAAAAATTATCTAAAACTAACAAAAATAAATAAATCGATAAAATTAACTAAAATAAGAAAATTAAATAATACCAATTAAGTAAGAAAAATGACAATAAAAATAAAATCCAGTTAAAAGAATTATATCTACCTTATTTTCATGAGATTGATCATCGATCTATTTAAAAATTTCAACAACTCGCTTAACAAACGTCGAACAACCAATCTCACTTTATTTTGTCGATAATTAAGAGAATTTTTTTAATTATTTTTTTAACCGAAAGATAACTATAGAGAAACTCTTAATATTTAAAGTTTCGATAGTATTAAAATCGAGAGAGATCAAATTCTAAGTAGTAAACACACAACGAAATTGTTTAGATTAGATTATTCAATTGCATGACATAAATGTCATTCACCACTAAATTAAAACTTATAAACAATAATGGATTTGTCATTTTAATTTGTCCTAGATTATTCTATATTTATTAAATATTAGTCACTATTCAATAAATTTTAAAAAATAATGATCTATGAAGTATAGAAATTAAATAAATACCTATGATATGTTGAATTAATATATTTAATTAGATTTCACAATTATTGAAAATAAAAATTTTAATAAACTTTTGATTAAAAAATTAATTTAGAAACAAAACATAACGAAAATAAAACTCACAAATGATTTTTATTGCTTCCTAAGATGTGAAATGACAAGAAGAATATGTCTCCTACGGCTACAGCCCTTCCTCCTCAAAACCAATGTTCATTTTCCACTCAAGAAAAGAAAGGAATGTGCGTAACCCTGGAGGTGGATGGTGGCTGCTACCCCCTTGGGGGCTGCCTCCCCTCTTCCAAAAGCCAACCTCTCTTTTTGTCAAGAAAATAAAGAGGAATATATAGGCAGTCGGCTGCTAACCCTAAAAACATTAGAGTTTATTCATTTTTCAATTAATAAAATATTTTTATTTATTTTAATGAAGGAAAAACTCTTAAAAGATAATATTTTAAAAAATTTCAAATAAAAAATTTTCTAAAAGATAAAATGATTTGACTAAAAAATTCCTATTTCTAAATATTATGAATTGAATAAAATTTTCAAAAATCTTCAATATCTCAAATTCTATCTTAATATTTTCTTGAATGTACAATTAGGAAAGAAAATTTTATTATAGTAAATTTTCAAAATTTTGCATTGTCCATTTACAATCAATATGTTCACGTGTTAATTAAAGAGTACTGCTGTTTAATTTTCTATCATTTACATAATTGATCTAATTTATTTCATTTTTCTTCACTTTCCTTAATAAGTTCCCTCCATCAATCAAAACATATTAAATGTCATAAAATATAAATATTAGTGTAATATTTATTTAAAAATAAATCAAAATCAATCACACATATTATATTCATTTAAATGCTATCAAATTCCTTCACACCTAGATGATATTTGCCCTCAAATATCCCTAACTCGAATAAACTTAAAACTAACTAACATATTTTTTTCTTCTAACCTCCCAAGTCAATATATACCATTAGAGTCAATCTGAAGAAATAATCAAAACAATAAGCATTTCACAATATTTTGTACTAAAACAATCATTACATATCCCAACAGCGTCTTATGAAATCCAAACAGCGAGATTCAATAATTCTCTCTAAGGGGTCACTCAAATGCACTCAAAAAAGGTAAAAAATGTGTATATCTCTCAAATTAACAATATGGAATGACATTACTATGAGTTTGCAAATATATCAAATCTCCACCACTTAAACATTTGAGTTTCATACATCAATCTAAAAATCTTTCATTTGTTTGTAACGAGACTAAAGTTAAAGGTATGATAAATGTGATATTTAATGGTGAAAAATATACCAAAGGATGTATATAATTAATCCATACAAATTTCATGATATCAACTAATTTTTGTCTCAAACAAAAAATATATAGAAAGTAACTTCTTGCTGTTCAGATGAATGGCCAATAGCAAATAGCATACAAAAATGTCAATTGATTTCTCAAATTTCCATAATTGAAGTGTAAATAAATAATTTTCAATCAAAATGCAACAGTTTCTTTCTCGTCTCTTTTTTTTTCTCTCTTTTTCTTTTTCTTTTTTTTGCTTTTTTTCATCATTTTTTTCTTTCTTTCTATTTTTGTTTTTTTTTGAATGACATATGAAAATATCAACATTAAGATTCCAATCATCATCTTTCTATTGAGACAAATATAAAACCAAAATTATGTAATTAACTATATATACTTTTAGTATAAAGGTTTCAAACGAAAACTAAAATAAAAGTTTTGGTATTGTATTGAAGGGACTTTAAAGAAGAAAAGGTCAAATTGGTTAACTAGAGACTTATGAAATCGAGGAAGGGATTTTAGAAAGCCAAAGGGGGGTAAAATCTAAGTGATTTTGTTATTTCAATGCATGAAATTCTAGAATATGATCTCAAAATATATAACAAAACAAATTCTAGAATGTATAATCCAAGTGTGATAATCACTCATCAAGAAAAATAATTTTGAGTTTTTGGCTAAAAATCTCACTTTTTAAATAGAGTTTGTTTCAAATTTTACATGTTTATCATTGAAATGAAACTATCTAGAACATAAGCAACCATTTTAAGCACAAAAAATCATTAATACAAACCATTTTTCATATATCTCCAACCAACGAAATGGCATACATCAAGTAAGACAACTCAAAATTTTTATTTTATTTTTTTTATTTGAAGAAACAGAACCTAACTAATGCAACAAAGAACACAAATATTGTAACACCGACTCTCGGTGTATTCTATAGTGAATTCCATTTCATATATATATATATATATATATATATGATATTTCTACTACTACGTTCATGAATTTGCACAAAAAAATGATATTTGACCGTAAAATACAAATCGGATCAATTTTGACTCAAAGAGATTCAATACCTTAATTTCATATTAAATAAATTTAATTAGGTCTAATATAAGATTTTGGACCTAATGTGTAATTATGAAAATTTTAGGGGTCAAATTAGAATTTTTATAAGTCAAAGAACTTGTTAACAATTAACAAAACTTAAATGAAATGTGACAAGTGTATTCTTGTATTGAATAAGTGTTGTAGTGAGAGGGACAAGTGTTGACCAAATGGAGATGAGAAAGGCAAGGTGGGCCAATAAGAACACATGCACATGAAAAAAAAAACTAATCAAAACATATGCAATAGTCAAAATGATCCTATGGTTTAGATTAATTGAAGATTTGATCTTAAGGTGGTGAGTTATTAACACAATAATAAAAGAAGAAGGCCTTAATGCTTGTTCATTCTTTCCAAATTCGTGAGAACAAGGAGAGAAGCAAGAGAGGAAGACAAAAAAAGTGAGGTAAGAAATTTTATCCAGTCTTACTTTAAATTTTATTTCTGTCCGTGACTTCATCTCTATTTTAAGGCATCTTAGAGCCAGAATTTGAAAATGTGATAGTTATAGGAATTGTATATCTAAGTCTTATCTTTCCAACGAGGTAAGGATCACCAAATTCTGATAACTGTGCCAAAAGTTATGGCACTTTTCCTGAAACTTGACATAGAAGCGTGCTGTTTCGAACCTTGACAGTAGTGAGTAAACACAACCCCTCTCTAGTCTTAGTTTGAAAAAACACAAAACATGAAAGTTATAGATATATACCTTGTCTATAACATATAAAAAGTGCAGCCATTTCGCATGAGGAAATTGAAAGTTATACAATTTTCCTTAAAACTATGTTGACAGAAACTGTATGTTTCACTAAAACGTATCTGTCCTGTTCATGAATTTTGTTCAACCCATTCCAGACATATTTGGATAAAACTCAAAATACGAAAATTGTAGATCTACATCTTAACTATAACATGTTACAATTTCATTAGACTTTGGTGAGTAGGATGAAAGTTATAGTTTCTGTACAAAAACTGGACAGAATCTGAAACTTAAATATGGCTGTAACAAAATGAGACTTACCGGGAATACTGTGATTTGAATCTGAGGAAGTGTGCAAAATGAAAGTTATAGTGTTATCCCTTAGCTTTAAAATGAGATAAGAATCATTTAATTTGGACTGGTATAGCCAAAGTTATAGTCTGTTTTCCATGATTACGCAGGTTAAAAATCTGTAGACTGTTTGTCTCCCTAAGAGTTATTTGAGTTGAACGGAGGGGACACTTGATTTACGCTTTGTGGAAATATTGGGGAGTGCCTTATCCTCCCCTAACAGTGAGTGGGACTTGACATCTACTTTTAATTGATAACGTGTTTTAAAAAACTTTCAAAAGTATGATTTAAAATGGTATGATTGACCTATTCTCTTGGATTTATGAAAATGTTTTGTGATATATGGAGTGTCCCAACTTGTTTATATTGATATGCATCCATAATTTTGATACTTGATAATTGTGCCACACTTTGATATATCCACATGATCTTATGCTTCCATTGCATATTGACACATGCTTTTGACATGATAGGACTTGATGATTTTGCTTGAGATATGTGATTTGGGCTGGATGCCCCTGTGGATACTGTGATGATGATGATATGCTTCTTATGGTATTCCGTAGCTACGAAAGACATTTGGTAGAGGCACCTGTTGTGCCTGGATACGCCTCTATAGGGGGTATCCGTCATATTGTCATACATATTGTATGGACAGTCGTCAGTTGAACCACTCCGGGGAGGACCTTGGTAGGTCTAGCACCGGCGGGTTTCCATACACGCTTGATCCTTGATACGTGTACGATATATATATATACAGGCTAGTTAGAGTAGTCTGTGGCCAATGTTGGGGTAGAAAGCCTTATTTTATTACTTGCACTATGAAAACCCCCAACGTTGCTTGTCCTTGGCCATGGTTGGCTCTTGCCGGGATATTTTCGGCCGGCTCTACATGATATAACAGACATACATACTGGATGCATATTTGATTTGATACGTATGCCGTGAATGATTTATTGAGATATCATAATATTTTTTTTGCATACTATGGATTTATTGGGACATAATTTTGACACTCCTAATTCATCCAAAAATTAATTGTAGCATGTTATCCCCCAACTTGTTGAGTACCAACCCCCTTCTCTACGGTACTTACCCCTCACATTTCCCTCCTACAAGGGTAGACTCGGACTGAGAGATTTGTGCGCATTGTTGTATTGGATATTATTTGGAGACTACTGGGTCGGGGTATGACTACCCGCTCTTCCGCTATATATTGAGGTTATTGTTTCATCTTGAGAAAGTTAGGATGACCGTTGTATTTGTTTAAATTGGGATGACTGTATTTATAATTTTTCTAGTCTGTATAAGATTAACTCTCACTCGTTTTAATTTACATTGAGGTATACATGTATTATTTTTATCACTTGGGGATCTCTGTAATTTGGAAACTTGGATTATGTGAATGTTGACAGCCTTACGGTGCTTCGAGGGATGTGGTGCCTGTGCATCTAGGTGCCTCGGCGGGCTGGTTGTGTGCCTTGCTCGGGAGTGGGTCGGGGCGTGACAAATATAATGTCAAGAACTAAAAGAAAGAAAAAAAATACCTAACATCCCCCCACACCTAAATCATACATTATTTTTAATGTATGTTTAAGTTGAGAGACAAAAAATGTATAAAATTAATCAAGTAAAATAAAAGAAAGAGAACAAAGAAATAAAAGAGGAAGGTGAAAACAATACTTTTCTAGGGTGGAGTGGAAAATTGAGAATCAATTCCAATGAACACAAATAACGTGAGCATGCCTTAAACATCAAACACTTCTGTCCATTCCTAAGGCTTAAAGGTAGAGAGGGAAATCTTAAAAAGATGAAATGCAAATGTTAGAATAGAAGTATAATTTGATTCTCTCTCTCTTTGTTTTTCTTTTGGTAGAAGTGAAGTGTATTTAGAGCGTAGGTACGCCCTAAATTATAAGTGTTTCTATCCAATGTTTGCTCTCGTGGCAGAAGTGAAAAGAGTTTAAGGCATGTTTCTGCCTAATATGTGTGCCTTGGTAGAGGTGAAGTTTGTTTAGGGCGTGGGCACGCCCTAAACCGAGAGCAAATCTGTCTATGTACTAGTTGTGGACAGAAATGAAAGTCTGTTAAAGCATGAGCACACCTTAATAAGAGACCATTTTTTCTTAAAGATCAAACCTACATAAATGAAAATAAATAACAAAATAAATAAATAAATAAATCTTAAAAAAAATATTGGGTTGCCTCCAAATAAACTCCTTTGTTTAGTGTTTTTGACTCGATGTGATCTTCTCGCTTCAATCTTGTTGAAATATCGGTTCAGTCCATTTAGAATTCAACTTGTCTGGCATGAAATTAAATCTTGAATTGAAATAAGAGACTTTTTGGGTTACCAGGGATTGCTTTTGATGTGAGAGTTTGTCTTAGAAAAACTTACTACATTGTGCAAAATTATTTATCAAATTCTTGTTAAATACAAAATTAAATTTATTTTGCACAAAATTAACATGTACAATGAAGTCCATCTAATTCTCATCATCTTGCTTCTTAAAACGTGTCAACCTATAAGGAAAATGAGGAAAAATAGTTAGTTTTGAATTTGAATTATTTGGTACCTCACTTACCTTTTCCGGTGTAGCATCAAGAGACATTGTTCCCTCTTTATTTTCTTCCTCTTTTTGCGTCTCATTTGATGAAAAATTCTGCACTTCTTTTTCATTTCTGAGCAACATAACACTTGCATTGTCCTTTGAATTAACCTTAATTTGAAATGACAGGTTTCCATTATTAGCTTTGATTTTACTTATTGCCATTGCCAATTGTTACATTTGGATACCGAGACTTTAAATACTTGCTCTTGTTTTTTGTTGGAATTTTTGCATGTCCTCCATAAGATTTGTCACAAGATCTTCGAAGGATGGCGTTCGGTTTTGTGGAGGTTGCTGCGGTGGAAAGGCGGCCTTCCATACTATTGTTGCGGAAATCCTTATGGTATAGCCCTATAACTTAAGATTTAGATGATCTCTCCAACCTTGGTTATAGGTTTTTGAGTAAGAATCGTATTTTCTTTATTACTGTCCTGAAAATCCACTTACAACATTCAATTGTTCATTAAACTCCTCTTAAAGGATAGAACAAATGTCGGTTGGATAACCTATACTCGATCAAATTTCGCATACTTTCATTTGTTGTATTTGTCATACAACCAATCTTTCCACAATAGAAGTTAGAGAATCTATCTTATATTCAAGGGAAGAAATACTTATCTCATTGATACTTTTTAGAATATCTTGTCATCTCTCGAACTGTGGTGCATTTGCTATCACATCAAGAAAATCATTGCAAAAAGAACGTTCCTTAAAATCAGAAAATAATAACTCTTTTAAAGTATTTTGAGTAGCCATATCTTTGTGGTTAAAGTTCTTTTCTTCTATATCCTTGACAATTTTTAGCAAGTGATTAGTTTTGAAAACAAAGAGAAAACAAAAATAAAAAAAAAATCACTTAACACCGTTCTCTAGCAACGACATCAAAATTTGGTAGGTGTCAATTCAACCAAAAATAAAAATACATACTTCACAAAAAATGAGTTTAGTGTGAGTAAAGTCGTATTTACAGAGAATGACGAATTTATTATTTTTAAGAAAAATAAAAATAAAAATATAGGTATTTGAAAATTTATTTAAAACTAATAAAAAAAAATAAATCAATGAAATTAACTGAATCAATAAAATTAAATAATATCAATTAAATAAGGAAAATGAAAATGAAAATAAAATCTAATCAAAAGAATTATATTCACATTGTTTTCATAAGATAGATTATTGATCTATCTAAAAATTTCAACAATTATAGATAAATTAGTTATAGTCGTTCAATAAACGTCAAATAATCAATCTCTTTTTATTTCATCGATAATTAAGAGAAACCCTTTAATTATTTTCCTAATCGAAAGACAATTCTAGAGAATCTCTTAGGATTTAAAATTTCGATAGCATTAAAATCGAGAGAAACTCAATTCTAAGTGGTAAACGCACAACAAAATTGATTAGATTAGATTATTCAATTCCATGATATAGATATCATTCACCACTAAATTAAAACTAACAAATAATTACAAATTTATCATTTTAATTGGTAGTAGATTATTTTAAAACTATTAAACATTAGACACTATTTGATAAATTCTAGAAAATTATGATCCATGAAGTACCGAAATTAAATAAATACCTATAATATATAGAATTGATATGTTCGATTAGATCTCACAATTATTGAAAATCAAAAGTTCAATAAATTTTTGACTAAAAAATTAATTTAGAAACAAAACATAATGAAAGTAAAACCCACTAATGATTTTTATTGCTTTCAAAGAATGTGAAATGACGAGAAGAATATGTCTCCCACGGCTATAGCCCTTCCTCCTCGAAACCAATGTTCATTTTCCACTCAAGCAAAGAAACGAATGTGCATAACCCTTCCTAGACATGGATGATGGCTGTTGCCCCCTTGGCAGCTGCCTTCCCTCTCCCAAAAGCCAATGTCTCTTTTTGTCAAGAAAATAAAGAAAAATATATAGGCAGTCGGCTGCTAACCATAGAAGCATTAGAGTTAATTTCTTTTTCAATTAACAAAATATTCTCATTTATTTTAAGGAAGGGAAAACTCTTAAAAAATAATACCCTAAGAAATTTCAAATAAAAGAATTTTCTAAAAGATAAAATAGTTTGACTCAAAAATTCTTATTCTTAAATATTATGAATGAAATAAAATTTTCAAAAATTTTCAAAAATCTTCAATATCGTCAATACCATCTCAATTTTCTCTTAAATATGTAATTGTGAAATGAAATTTTACTACAGTAAATTTTCAAAATCTTGCATTACCCATTTACAATCGTGCCCACATACTAATGAAATAGTACTACTATCCAATTTTTTATCATTTACATAGTTGCTTTAATTTAGTTCGTTTTTTCACTTTTCTTAATAAACCTTATTCATCAATTCTAGCATATCTAATGTTATAAAATATAAATATTAGTATAATATTTATTTAAAAATAAAATAAAATCAATTACAAACATTACACTCATTTAAGCGTATCAGAGATATTTAGAATACAAAAAAGAGACTTGTATATGATATTCATCGATTTAGAAAGGGTTCTCAGAGATATATTGTGATAGACATTGATATGGAAGGAAATTTATTTGAGATATATTGATCTCATCAAAGAAATATATGAGAGAACTGTTACCAATGTAAGAAATTATAAAGGTTTAAGTGATAACTTTCTAATTAATATTGGATTTTATCAAGGGTTGACATTAAATCCTATTTTTTTTTTACAATAGTGATGGATGAAATAACAAAGGGTATCTAAAATGAAATACTATGGTGGTCGATAAGACTAAGGAGGACATTAGTGTTAAATTAAAGTTATAAAGTGACACATTAAAATTTAGAGAATTTACATTGAGTCGGTAAAAAACTAAATATAAGAGATATACGTTTGATGACTATAATTAAAATAATAAAAAAAATTAAATTAAAAGAATAAGACATAGCAAAAGTGAACATTTTAAATATTTTAGATCTATCATTTAAAATAATGACAACATAAATGAGAATACGAATTATAAGGTTTAAGAGAATTGATGAAATGGAGAGCTACGTTTGGAATTTTTTACGATTACATAATATTATCGTAGTTGAAGGAAAAATTTTATAAAATTATAATAAAACTTATATTATTGTATGACCCTGAGTGTTAAATTATTAAATAACAATAAGAATATAAAATAGATGTGGTTGAAATGAATATACTTAAATGGATATACGCTTAAAACTAAAAAAATATAAAATTAGAAATGCAAATATATTTATTAAATTAAAAGTGAATTCAATTGAGAATAAGATGAGAGAGTATTGCTTAAGGTTTTGGATATACGTAGTGAAAACCTAAAAATGTATTAGTTAGAAGAAGTAAGATGTTAAATGTAGGAGATTTGGTGTAATATCATTATAGTTCATTAAAAATTAGGATATAAATTATTCATAAAGATATGAGTGTAAAAATTTAATTTAGAAAATGACTTTAGATAGAAATTAGTAGTATAGAAGAATTTGAACTAGTTGAGTTATTATTATTATTTTAAATTTTTACGCATAGTTTATTTTTATTTCTTTTTTTTTTAAACTTTTATTTTATATATATTTTTTCTTTTTTTCCTCTATCATATATTGGTATTTCAAATGGTCGATTTTAAAATTTAGAATTAAAATTTAATTTATTTATAAAAGAGAGTCGAATTCGAGATCTTTAAAGGAAAGAGAATAGTATTAGTTCAGTTACGATTCATTGTTGCTAAGTCAATAATTATGATGTCATGTTTTGTTACCCCTAATAGAGTTTCTAAAATACTGCTTTTACTTTTGGTGCATCTTCAACTTCCATGCTATTATTTTAAGAAATGAATCAAACGATAGTAATAGCTAGAAATGGTAGTCTCAATCAAATATTCATCAAACAAGAGGTAATAAATTGCAAAAATGAATTAAATCAACGTGGCTCTAATACCACTATTGGAAAACTAAGAATCGCAGAACCACGCCTAAGAACATGCAATTAAATTTTTTTTTTCTCACTTGCAAAAAAAAAAAAAAAAAAAAAAAAAGGAAAACTCTTCTCATTTTCAGAGTTATGTTCTACAAAAATATATCTTTTGATAAGCCTAATTCAATGCAAATCATACTCTTGTTTGAAATAAATCATGGTACTAATATGTATCACTCACACATGCACACACACACACAACTTTGGGACCTCTTAAAATACGAGTGCTATAAATGTGGAGCCTCCTGTCCGTCCATACAAATTGCTTACCAAAAGTAATCAAGAGACCTCTTGAAAAAATCTAGAATCAAAATTGTAGAATGCTGCCGAGAATCCCACACAAATTTTCTCTAACAATTATTTCCAACAGAAGAAACTATTTTGTGCATATCAATCTTTTTTAGTAGTGTATGAATTTCGAGATAATCTTTTCTCTCTCTAGGGAATACTCATTATTCTCTCTCTAAGTACAGTAAAAACATGTCTACTAGAGATGGTCGATTTGCACCCAGCTCCCATTGAAATTCCTTATAATTATAATTGACTCCATTCCTAAGTATATGAGGTGAATTCGATGCGAAAGGAGTGCTGTACCCACGAATATTGGGTGAAGTTTGATTTGCCTACTAAACTAAGACTCTAAGCAAGATTAAGCAATTAAAAGGAAGATATGGTCTAACACAAGGGAAGTGGAGTCTTGGTTTTCATTTCACCACTAGAGTCATGCAAAAGTCAATATAATTTAGGGTTTTAGATAATTTTGTATAGGGTTTGAGTTAAAAACTCAATTTAACCTAGCAAAGGTATGGAATCTTATAACTAATGTCACGGTTTATCACTATAAGGCATACGGTATTCTAACAAGACATTACATATATAATTTCAAGCATAAACCACATAATGTGAGGCAATTATTAGGTAATTTTTTTTTGTTATATAAAAATTTGAATTTTAAATCTCAGGATTGGAAAAAAAGAATTGTGACTATGAGTCTGTCCCCTTGGGGATACCATTATTAGGTCATTAATATTAAAACTATAAGAACTAATGATGTTTTACCAATATTAAGCAATCGATCATGGATTCTGCAAGATAAACATAATAATCAAAAAAAAAAAAAAGGAAATTCAATGGCCTTTGGCCTCACAATCACACAAGATATTTCGAATCCAAGTTTATCTACAAGCCAACACACTAGAATTCCATCAAACCCTAGTTGAAAATCTAGCTACTAATGATTAAAAGAAATTAAGATATAAAAAGGGTAAGGAGAAACAGTACAACCCATAAATGCCATCAAAACTTCCCCTTCTTTGAATTCAGTACAAGCCCTAGCCTTAGAGAGAGATTATATTTCTCTCTTTAGTTCAAATGGGTAATGTTTAAGAAACATGATGTAATTGTTAAACTTGTAGTACAAATCTCCAAATTTATACCCCTAATGGTATACTATAAATATTCCATTCAGCACAACCCTCAAAAGTACATAAATGCCCATAAAAAAAAAAAAAAAAAAAAGAAAACACAGAATAATTAATGAACTACATTAATAGACGACATTGTGATGCACTGGACTTGCACCATGGCATGGAAGGGTTGTGCCACCATGCACCTTGCTTTAATTGCGGCATGATCACAATTCTTCACATTTAGCTCTCAAAAGTTTTTGTGTTAATGTCGTCTTAGTGTGCTGTGATCTGGTTTGCAAAACTCTATTTTCTTTATTATTATTTACTCTTGTTCCTTGTTTTCTTGTCTATGATGCATGGTGGCTCCACAATAACTCCGAAAACCAATATACTTTTACAATTAGGTTCAGACATTGTCATAACTATGATGTAACATTGTAGTTTCCATGTTAAAACATGGATGCCATTGTTTTGCAAATATTTTTGCTACAGTAAGTCATCGTGGTCACCATTGTTGCTATAATGCGTTATCCGTAGTCACAGTGGGCTATTGTGACTATGATAAGGGTATCATAATGACGATAATATGAAGGATGCTGCTTCTTTTCTTCATTTTTCTTTCAACTTCTGGGGTCCATTGCCATTGGGACAAAGCCATGGTTATAATCTTATTTTTTCTTTTACTCTTATTTGTTTCAAATCTTCATAAATTACTTCTCAAATCTACAAAAGGAATAAGAGTGAGAGGGGAGTTGGCCTGGGAGAAAATAACAAATGTCCTTATTTATATATTTTCAATTATTTCATTTTTCTAAAATAGCCATTTAACTTGATGTTATTTAGTTTTTTGGAGGGGTATTTTGATCCTTTAATTATCCTAATAAACTACTAAAAAAAAAATTAATTATTTATTCGTCCTCAAATATCCCTCCAACTAGCCTTTATTTTCGTATTGGGAGTGGTATTTTTGTCATTCAAATAACAAAAAAAAATCCACAGATTTTAAGGTTTGATTGTTCATTGGTTTAGCCACACACCTTTCTAACACTTATGTGACTCTCCTCCCATCGGGTTTTCGCTCTTTTTTTAAGAGTCCTTTCTTTTAGCAGCTTTACGTTAAATTAATAATAGAATAATAAAGTCTTTTAATTAAGATTTTAAATTTAGTATCACTATAAAAAAAATAAAATTTTAATAACGGATTTAGTGACAAAAATTTTTAAAAAAGTCATCACTAAAAACATTAGTGATAAATTTAACGACGAAAAACATTTCGTCACTGATGACACGTTACAAAAATTTAACGATAAAAATTAAAAATCCGTCGTTATTTTAACGACGGATCTGGAGATGAAATTTTTTAATCGCTAAATTTAGCGACGGATCATAGAAATCTGTCGCTAAATTATATTATATATTATTATATTTTTTATTTATTAAATATATTTTATTTAATTATTATATTATATTATATTATATTATATTTTGTTATATTTAATTTAGTGACGGATCCAAAAATTCGTCCCTAATTATATTATATATTATTGTATTTTTTATTTATTAAATATATTTTATTTAATTATTATATTTTTATTATATTATATTTTTTTATATTTAATTTAGTGACGAATTCAAAAATTCATAATATTTAAGTTAGCGACAGATCTAAGAATCCCTCACTAAATTATGTTATATATTATTATATTTTTTATTTATTTAACCTCGACCGCCCAACTACGCCCTGGCTCACGTGCCCGCCCATGCCCCGAGTTGGGACCCACACCCTCCCAGCGTGCCATCCTTTATTTGGTGGAAAATGCCCCTCCACCGCATCCAAAGAGATTCGAATTTGCACACCATTAAAATGTTAGCAGCACCTCAACTACCAGACCACAATGATATACCTGTAAGATTCTTTCTTTTTTTTTTTTTTACTTGTTATCTTTCCCTAACTTTTTTAATAATAATAAACTAATATATTACTCTTTAAAAAAGATAAAATAAAATCATAAATGAATTAAAAAATATATTAATATTATTCTTTAAAAGATAAAACAAAAATAAAATACAACATATTAATTAAAAATAATAAATATGATAATTTTTAATAAAATAAAAAATAATTAAAAGCTAAATTAAAATAAAATAATAAAAAATGTTATTATCTTACTCTAACATTTTTCTAAAAATAATAAAAATAATATAAAATGATTTAAAAATATTTGTTAGTTTAAAATGTTAATAACAATGTTAGTTTAAAATGTTAATAATAATGTTAGTTTACTCTAACATTTGTTATAAAATATGAATTTTATTTTATTATTTTATATTTAGAAATCTTATTTATTATCTTATAATATTTTAAATAATATTTTCAAATAATATTCTTTTCTTTATTTTATTTTTTTAAATCTTTTATTATTTTATTTTAAATACAATAAGATATAATATAATAAATAGAAAATATTATAATGTATAATATATTAAATACAATATATAATAAATATAAATTATATAAATTATAAAATATAAAAAAATAAAATGTTAATTAAAAAAATTAAGTTTAGCGACGAATTCTAGGTGATATTTAAAAAAATTAAATAATATTATTCTTTAAAAAATAAAATAATAAAATAAAATGCTAAACCCTAATTTAAAATACTATAAAATAATAAATATGATTAGGTAATATAAATTAATAAAATAACACAATAACAAAATAAAATAAAATATAAAATGTTAATTTTAAAATAAATTAAGTTTAGCGACGGAATGTAGAATCTGTCGCTAACTTAGAGATGGATAGGGTAATTCATCGCTTTCGTTGTTAAATTTAGCGACGGATTTTAGTTCATCACTAGATCTATCATTAAATAATAAAATAGTTAAAAAAAATTAAATAATGTTATTCTTTAAAAATAAAAATATATTTTATTAAATTACTGTTTGATCTATTTGTCACATGAAATAGATTGTCGGACATAAATGTATAATTTATTGTATTCTTTACTGATGACAATAATAAATGAAGATGAACAACTGGATTTTCAAAAACAGTTAAATTATATGAGAGAAGCGAATGGATGTAGAAGACAAAAAATACAAATGGTGAACTTGACAGCTGTGACTTTTTGAAAATTATTTATCATAGATTGGTTGAATTATTTTTTGTTGAAAATTCTCAAATTGATTTAAAAAAGGTTATTATCTTACTCTAACATTTTTGTAAAAATAATAAAAATAATTTAAAATGATTTAAAAAATATTTGTTAGTTTAAAATGTTAATAACAATGTTAGTTTAAAATGTTAATAATAATGTTAGTTTACTCTAACATTTGTTATAAAATATGAATTTTATTTTTTATTTTTATTTAAAAATCATATTTATTATTTTATAATATTTTAAATAATATTTTTTCCTTATTTTATTTTTTAAATATTTTATTATTTTAATTTAAATACAATAAGATATAATATAATAAATAGAAAATATTATAAAATATATAATATATTAAATAAATTATATAATAAATATAAATTATATAAATTATAAAATATAAAAAAATATTAATTTACAAAAAATTAAGTTTAGCGACGGATTCTAGGTAATATTTAAAAAATTAAATAATATTATTCTTAAAAAAATAAAAATATAAAATAATAAAATAAAATCCTAATTTAAAATATTATAAAATAATAAATATGATTAGGTAATATAAATTAATAAAATAACACAATAACAAAATAAAATAAAATATAAAATGTTAATTTAAAAAAAATTATGTTTTGCAACGGATTGCGGAAACTATCTCTAACTTAGAGACGGATAAGGTAATCCGTCGCTTTTGTCACTAAATTTAGCGACGGACTTTAATTCATCACTAAATTTATCGTTAAATAATAAAATAGTTAAAAAATTAAATAATATTATTCTTTAAAAAATAAAATAATAAAATAATAAAATAAAATGCTATTTTAAAATATTATAAAATAATAAAAATGATTGGGTAATATAAATTAATAAAATAAAATAAAATATAAAATGTTAATTTAAAAAAATTAAATTTAGCGACATATTGTGGAATCCGTCACTAAATTTAGTGATGACATTCTTCGCTAAACCCATTGTTAAACAATAAAATATTTTAAAAAAATTAAATAATATTATTCTTTAAAAAATAAATATAAAAATAATAAAATAAAATGCTAATTTAAAATATTATAAAATAATAAATATGATTGGGTAAAATTAATAAAATAAAAGAATAATAAAATATAATAAAATATAAAATGTTAATTTTAAAAAAATTAAGTTTAGT
Source organism: Dillenia suffruticosa (assembly GCA_033439265.1). NCBI lineage: Eukaryota > Viridiplantae > Streptophyta > Magnoliopsida > Dilleniales > Dilleniaceae > Dillenia > Dillenia suffruticosa. The sequence continues at coordinate 18,430,452 of JAVTVX010000009.1, read as the reverse complement.
AACAGATTGCGGACTCCGTCGCTAAATTAGCGATGGATATGGTAATCCATCGCTTTTGCCGCTAAATTTAGTGACAGATTTTAATTTATCATTAAATATGTTGTTAAATAATAAAATAGTTAAAAAAATTAAATAATATTATTCTTTAAAAATATATATATATATAAAATAATAAAATAAAATGCAAATTAAAAATATTATAAAATAATTAATATGATTAGGTAATATAAATTAATAAAATAAAAGAATAATAAAATAAAATAAAAATATAAAATGTTAATTTAAAAAAATTAAGTTTAACGACGGATTTCGGAATCCGCATATCAGTAATCATCCGTCTCACTTCCGTCATCCTTCAAAAATTACTGTTTGATCTACTTGCCAGAAGAGATAAATTGTTGGACCTGAATGTATAATCTATTGTGTTCCTTACTGATGATAATAACAAATGAAGATGAATAACTGGATTTTTGAAAACAATTAAACTATATGAGAGAAATGAATGGATGTAGAAAACAAAAATTACGAATGGTGAACTTGACAGCCGTGATTAATTGAAAATTATTTATTAAAGATTGGTTGAATTATTTATCATTGAAAATTATCAAATTGATGAGAATTATAATATTTAATATATATTTAATTTGATTTCGTTATTTAAAATATTTTAAAAAGAGAGATACGTTTAAAAATATTTCCTAATAAAGTATAGAAGAAATTTTGTTTGGAAATTAGTTGTAAATTTTGAAATTCTGGTAATAAATTAGTAACGAATTTAACTTCGAATATTTTATTTGTTGTTAATTAGCGATAAATTTTGTTATGAATATTTTTTGTAACTAATTTGTCACGAATTTAACTACGAATTTTGGAGTTTATTGCTAAATTTTATGACAAATATTTTTACCATGATTAATTAGTAATGAAAAATTTTTGTAGTTAATTAGCGATAAAATTTACTGCGAAAATTTTTCGTGGTTAAATTTGGCAACGAAATATTTTTGTCGCTAAATTTAGTGACGGATAACAGAATCCGTGGCAAAATTTAGCCGCAAAATTTTTATTCTTCATTAATTAGCGATGATTTTGTAACGAAAAATTTTTTATCGTTAATTAACAACGGATTTAGTGACGAAAGTTTTTTCATCGCCAATTAATAACAATTTAGTCACGAATTATATATCTATCGCTAATTTAACTACGAATATTTTTTCGTAGCCAATTTCGTTATAAATTAGCGACAAAAAAATTTTCATCATTAAATTCATTACAAAATAGCGATGAAATTTTTCTATCGTAAAAATCATGTTTTTTTTGTAATATATTGAAAATAAAAAAATATATATCGAAAGAGTTTGTTTTTATATTAAATTTTACAATATCAAACTGAATTAATCAAGTAATATAAATACCGTTAACCAAGTAAAAAAAAAAAGTCATTTCATTCATCTTCCATGCGATTATTCAATATCTTGTTTACTCGGTGCCTTATTTCCTCTTCGCATAAGTTTTGGTGGGGTGGTTGGTTGGAGTGGGGGTTGCTCGCTTGCAACTCAAATAACCCGCAACTGACTTTTCCAAAATGGGGTTGGCATATTAAACGGTTCGGTTGTATCTGGTTGGATATTATTTTATCAGTATCAATTCGAAATTCAGGTTATTCCATAAGGCCACACGCTGACGCGCTTTTCTGGGAGCGTGAATATATTGAATTTGGAGTTTCGCACGGAAAAAAGCGTTGGTCCAGAGCAGCATCGCCCAAGATTGTCCCGTTACCCCTCGAGTAAAGACAACAAACCATGGGGTGCACGCCACGAGGCAGTAATATATGGGAGGGCCCCGGTCAATGTTTCTGCTGTCCGATCGGAAAGATGACAAGTGGACGGACGGAGTCTGAAGCTTCTCCCGGTCGGGCAGTGTTCCGGCTGCAAATGCGCTGTTCTGTCAGACCATTTTTACCCTTGGCTGGCATCTTATAAGAGTTTGGATTTTCATATTTGGCCTTCTTCTTCTTTAGAAAAGTAAACATTACTTCCACATTTTTTTATAACAATTCTTTATTTAATTTAGTACGAAGAGGTAAAGCTATGATTGATGTGGGTACAACGTTTAAATTTTTGAATGCAATCAAATTTCAAATTAATAATTTTAAATATAAAATTACGCATATAAAAAATTTAATCTAAGGATATGAAGCAATTGTCTTTGGTTTTGAGACTTTGTACTAGGATTACTCCGTATTGACTAAAAAAAATAAAGATTATTAATAATCAACTTACTATAAATTCAATGATAAGATATTAAAGTCTTTTAATTAAAATTTTAAATACAAATTTTGAAAATAAAAAAATAGACGTTAAAAGAATTGACCCCTAAAATAGATTTCACACTATTTCAAATGGATTAATCAAGTAATCGGATATTGGATTGGTAAAAAAAAAAATAAAGGTTATTCATATCAATGACAACTAATGAAAAACATAATTTTTATTTAATCTTGTCCTTAAAATTTACAATGTGGAATACAATTGTTCTCATTTGATTGCTTCCATATATTTAGAGACTTCAATACAGGTGTCGGGAGAGTTTTATCTTTTAGGATCCAATTCGATTCGAATCGAATTTAGTTAAATTCAATATAATTATCGTATATATATTTATCGGATATAAGTGGTTTATATTAATTTTTTTTCTCCAAATTTATTATTCAATTTGCGGTGCCTAAAATGAAAGTAACATGTTTGCTAATGTCTTGGCCATTTATAGTGTTTCTTTTCCTCAATTATAAAAATGAGAATATTAAATGGTTTTCTAATTTAAAATTGGGTTCCCAACATTAGGAATATCAATGGAATGGAGCACCCAACATTAGGAATATTAAATGGTTTTCTAATTTAATTATGGACGTATACTTGGGGAGTCATTGGTAAAAACATTTGGCAAAATTAGAAACATTAAATATGAAGAGGGAAAAGAGCAAAAAACCAAAGGAAACGTCAATGCCGTCGTAAGATGGCACAACTAATGTCGCATGAAAATAAAAACGAAAAAATAGAAATGAATACGTAAAAATGATATTTTATAAAAATAAAAGAAATAAAAATGTGAAAAAACACATAAATATAAAATAAATGATTTTTATTTAAATATTAATTATTTTATAAAAATAATAGAATAGTCATCTTTTATAGTCATAATCTAAAATGATCAAATATATAATTATTAATTACAAGATAAGTAATATAAAAAATAAAATTATAATTAAATAAGTAAATAATTAATTAAATGTGTAAATATAAAAAATATAAGAGTTTTTATATAAATATTAATTAATTTAATATGTTAAAATATTTTGAAAATAAGAAACGTTATTATTGAGAAGTTTCTGTGCATAAGAGGTAGCAAGTGGAATGGAAACGGAGATGTAATATCAGGCTTCAACCTAACGGCGGTGAAAAAAAAATAAAATGAAAATAAAATCTTATTCATTGAACTATGTTATTTATAAAATGAAAATAAAACCACAAAAAAATTTGGATCCTATGCGAAAATAAAGTATTTCCAAACATAACATTTCTTGGGGGTTGGGCTTGTATGGTACTCCCAGGGGACCCATTCATGTATTTAGCTGCAATAATAGATTATGAATTTCTGCTGTTGTTTTTTCTTTGGAGGCATGTTCTGGTTGGAAAGCCATATGTCCAATCTCGTCAAGTGTTTGATAATATTCTCTCCTTGCCTTACATTTGTTGTCTTCTTTCTCTCGTGTTTTATGTATGAATGCATGGTCTGGACAGATTCAAAAGGAAAATCTCTGTTTCCAGCTCTACAGAGCTCATCAATTATTAACATTATGCCCAACCCAGTTGGCAATTATTAATAAACAAACAGTGAACGCACCAACACAGAGCAATAATCAGTTTAGTGAGTAAAAATATTATATTTTTTAATTATATTTCGAATCAGAAATTTGAAAATAAAAAAAACTATATTGAAAGAGTTTTTTTTTTTAAAATGAATCCGACAACACTTAGAATTATATTAATCAGATTGTGGTTCTAGATATCATTTGATTATTAAAAACAATTATATCTGATGCGACAAATAAGACATGCACCGAATGTTATCATCCAACACAGCTCTTCATGAAGGGAATGGATGGTGAGGTGTGGGTTCTGGTTACTGCTGATGTATAGTAAATTGTTAGCTGTGCGTCTTGTATGAGACAAATGCATGTTGCAGATTGCGTTCCATGGTTCCGGTTTGAACCCGAACCGGTCTATGATTTATGGTGTCGAATTTGCGGACACAGTGCTACACCTCAAAAGCAAGGGCTTTAGTCTCAAGACTCGGGATAGCCTGTTTTAGAGTATATTTTTTGGTAGTAGATTTATCTTGTAAAAAAGGCAAGTGCTCGACTTTTTTTTTTTTGATATATTTTATTTTAGATAAATTTTAGAGAAATGAAAAGAATTTGTAAAAATTTGAAAAAAAAAAAAAAAAAAAGGTAAAGGATCAACTCAGAGAAAAAGGTTTCTTGACCTTTGGTGTAACTTACTAAAGAGTCTCCCCATTAGCCGTTCTCATATATTAATAGTTTAAGATTTTATACCTGGATTATGAAAAACATTTTAGGATACATTTGACTAAACTTCTTTTAAATAATTTATAAACTCTTAAATTTTATAAAATGTTTTTGTACTTTATAAATCCATATATTTTATTTTTAAAATAATTTATTAAAAAGTTTAGATAAAATAAGATAAAGAATTTGTAGGTTATTTTGTAAATTTATAAGTTATTGTAATTAGTGACTTTTGAATCTCCTGCCTTTGTGGATACATCACCTACCCAACTCATCATTCTTCACTTCCGCCTTCGTGATTTTTATGTTTATTCTATTACTATCTCTCTATATAAACCTAATAACTATCGCGAGGCAAGTACTGACCCTTTATGTCGAAAAGAACTATGGGCTCTCACCAATACTAGTACTTGGGATTTGATTGGCTTACTTCAGCAAAGTTTGTTTTTGAATACAAATGGATCCATAAAATCAAGACATGAGTCTATGGGTCTCTTGATTGACAGAAAGCTTGACTCGTAACAAAGAGTTTCATATAGGAGTAAAGAGACATTTGCTCCTATAGCTCATTTAACTCAATCTGCAACCTCATTGCTATTGTTGCTAGTAAACGTTGATCGTTCTTCAAATGAATGTAAATAATACCTTTTTCAATGATGATTTCATCAAAGAAGTATATATGCAACCCTCGCGAGTTTATGTTGATTCACTAAATAAGGTTTGTCATATTTGCATCATTCCAATGACGATCTCATTAGAGCATGTTTTATCAAATTCAACTCCACCATTGGCTGTCTTCGTTTTGATTCCAATGCTTATGATCATGTCCTGTTTATTCGAAAAATAGATTAAGGTATGCTTTTCTTTTTCTCTATGCCCATGACGTGATCATCACATGCAATGATGCAAAGGTATCTGTACTCTCAAATCCTTTCCCACCAGCAATTTGAGATAAAGGATCTAGGTATTCTCAGTTACTTTTTGGGTTTTGAGGACTCTTTCAATCAGTCTGGGTATTTTTTGTCACAAGAAAACTATGCTGCTGATCTTATCTCACACTCACTCCGACATCACTGATACTAAGAGGATTAGCACTTCTCTTGAATTCTTATTTTTCGGCTACTGATAGAACTTTTTTCAGTGGTGATTCTTTCTATTGCCAACTAATTGGCAATTTTATTTATCTCACTATTTCATGTCCCAACATTGTACATGATGTTCATATAGGGAGCTAGTTCATGATACACCACGAGCCACTCACTTTTTGACTTTTTCATATTATGTAGTGTTGTAACCGGGCCAGGCCGGGCCCGGTCTGGTTCAAGGGCGGCTCCCAGAACTACGAGCCGGGGCTGGCTGCTGTTCCTAGGCCAGTCCAGGCCGGGTCGGGCCGGGCCGGGCCGGTTCCAAAGGTTTTTTTAAGTTGAACTGGTCCGGCTTGTTGAACCGGAACCGCCGGATTGGTTCACACCGGGCCGGGCCTGTTCGGCCCGGATTTTTTTTTCTATTGTCCTTTTTTAACTCTTTTTTTGTAACTCTATTTTTTAATTCTATTTTATTTTTATAACTCCATTTTTTTTAACTTTGTTGTTGTTTTGTTTTTTTTTCTTATAATGATTTATTTATTCATTTTGTTTTTTTTTAATTCATATTTTATAAAAAAATATATTAAAAATTAGAGACACAAAATTTTTAGAATGGTTCTACTGAATTAGGTATACGTCCACTACTAAGCTAATCATTTGAATTTTAAAATCATCTAATTTTTTTTGTTACATTATTTTGATTTTTATATCATTTTGATTTTTTTTGTTACATTATTATTATTATTGTTCTTCTTCTACTTCTTGTTCATCATCTTCCGAGACCTTTATGATTTCTTGCATTCTTTTTTCTGCATCCTTCCAATCTTTAATGCAAATTAAGATTTTTAAAGTGTCATCCGTTAAATTTGTACGTTTCTCGGTTAATACTCGATCACCTACACTAAAAACACTTTCCGATGGTACTGTAGATACCGGAAGAGTTAATACATTTTTAACCATTTGGGCCAAAATTGGATAATACGTTGTATTATTTTTTCACAAACCTAATATATCATATATATCTGTATTATCAAAACCTTTTAATTTAGGTGTTTGCTTATATAAAAGTAATTTATTAAATGATGATGACGAAATTTTTTGTTTTTTCCTGACATGTGTAAGTGATTAAATGAAAATGAAAATTTTTGACTGCTATTACTATTACTACTACTACCACTACCTATATTATTAGTATTTAAATTATTTTTTTTTCTTTTCATATAGTTCAAATATTGATTGTAAAGTATGAAATATTTATTATTTTAAAAAATGTGGGTTAATAGATGCTTCTGATGAAAAGCTTGTGCAAAACAATCTATTAACATTTCAGTACCTTCAAGTTTAACACATGGATCTAATGCACTTGCAACTAAATATAAAATTAAAAATTTTTATAATATTTTAAAATTTTTGTTTTCATAGAAAGAACAATTTTACCAAATTTTGCTTCATTTTCAAATTCATTAAATATATAAATAATTTTACAAAAATTTGTTAATATTAAATGAATAGCTGAATAATAATATCTGAAAAATAAATTTGTATATAAATAAAAAATTTTCAATAATTTAGTAAGTGTAGATGTAAAATTGAAAACGTTATTATCAATAAAACTATATTCGTAATTTAAATTTACAAATTCAATTAAAATATTTTGAAAAGGAGGTATAGCTTGTAACATGTCATATGTTGAATTCCACCTAATGTCACATGTTGAATTCCACCTAATGTCACATTCCATTTTAAATTTTTTATATTTTTAATTATATAACAAACATAATTGTCTAATTTTTTGGATTTTTACATAATAATTTCTTATTTGATGAATAAAATCACGGATAGGTTTTAAAAATAATTCTCCCATTGCTAAACCATCCTTAACACATAAATTAATTATATGACATGCACATCTAACATGAAAAAAAGTTCCATTTAAAATTGTGTTTAAAGAATTTTTTAAACTATTAATCGCAATAGTATTAATCGAAATATTATTAAATGAAATAGAAAAAATTATATCACTTATTCCATAGTTATAAATAATATTTGAAATTATTCTAGCTATATGTACACTGGAATATGGAAATTCCCAATGTTGAAAAGGTAAATTTTTTTTTTAAAGACTATGAAGTATTTATTTAATGACATATTGCTACAATATAATATTCTTTTTTATATTTATTTTTCTAATTATCCGAAATTATTGAGAATTTACCATCACTAGTCATAAATTATGTAATTATACTATTTTTTAATTCTTGATATCTATTTAATAATCTTCTCCTACCGGATTTTTTACTACTTTTTTTATAACCGTGTTGTAAATAATTTTGTACATATTTTCAAATACGGGATATGCAACTATACTAAGTGGTAATTTTTTTCTTGCTAGCCATTCTGTTTATTCAATTTTTTCTTTATCCGAATTAAATTTAAATATACCAGTAATATTGTATTCCCCTGTAACAATTTAAATTTGTATTGTTTATGGTAATTTATCTGGATGATTATTAATTAAGTGTCTCCTAAGTGTGTCTACCCCCAACCCTTCAAAAATTTATATTTTTTATAACAAATTTTACAAATTAGTTTTTGTTCTTCATTTTTTTTCTCAAAAAATATCCATATATTAATATCATCTTTTTTTAATTGAGAAGATTGGGAAGAGTGCTTTCCAGCCATTTTATTAAAAATTAAGAATAAATTTTTAAAATAAAATATACGATTAAATTTTTTTAAAAAAATTTAAAATTAAATTTTTAAAAGAAAATTTAAGAATAAATTTTTTAAAAAAAATTTCAGATTTAATTTTTTTTAAAAGTAATGCAAATGTAATGCAAATACAAGAAAATAAAGATGCAAAAAAATTAAATGTACCAACTTGAGAGATATCGCAGTTGTTTTTCACAAAATCTTGAATTTGAGTTTCCAATCTTGAAATCTTGTCAAATCTTGATCAATGTTGAAGGTCGTGAAAAATTTGTAATCCTCCATTCTCCACCCAGACCGTTCTGTAGCAAAAACACCAGGAAAATTCCCAGGTAAGAGGCGGAGCTTGTCTGTCTTTACTTAACTAGCTCTTTCCTTCGACAATTAGCTCTCATACAGAACTTTCCTAAACATATTATACCGTTGCATACTGAGTCAATAGGTTTCACAAAAGTTTAGAGTACAAATTTGAGAATATATTTAATGAAAATATATTTAATGAATAAAATGATGGAAATAAAGATAATGGAGGAAAATGTAGATAATGGAAATGAGGTATAAATTGATTGAAATAAGAATAATGGAAATGATGGAACTAAGGATAACGGAAATTGTGTAGAAAATGGTAATGAAAATTGTATAAAAAACTGTAAAAATGGTGAAAAGAAAATGATAATGGAAATAGTAATGAAAATTGAAAAAATATAGTAATATTGAGAGAATGTAGATGTGAGAGAGAGAGAGATATTTTGTTGTGAAAATTTTGAAAATGGGGTGTAAGATATTTATAAGAAAATTTTTTGATCTTATGGATCAAAATAATCTCAAAACTAAACGTTTTATAACTGTTGGGAGGGGTAAAATTAGAAAATTTCAAAAATAAAAAAAGAGCAGTTGGAACCAGCTGGGCCGTACCCAGGCCGGTTCCCAATTCCAAAATCTTGTGAACCAGCCGACCTACTATAGTACCCGGTTCGAGTCGGGCCGGGTTACTGTAGCTTCAGTTCAGCTCTCGGGCTGACTGGGCCGGTTTTCGAACCCAAACCAGTCCAGGCACATGTCTAATATTATGTGCTACATCAGAGGTACTTGGCTTTCACTTTTTTAGCTTATTTCTATTGGATTTATGAGCATACACTACTAGAAAACAAACTTTCAGCAACGAATTTTTTTCGTCACTAAATCCGTCGCAAAAAGTGACCCAGCTAATTTTTAACGACGGATTTTTTTTTTCCGTTGCAAATATCAGTATCGGATTAGTGACGGAAAAAATCCGTCGCTGATATTAGCGAGGGAAAAAAATCTGTCACGGAGAAAAAAAAAATCAGCGACGGACACTGTCTGTCGTTGATTTTTTAATTCTGAAAAAGAAACAAGAGAAAGTTTAGGAGCCCCCTTCCCTCAATTGCCTTCGGGTAGAACCCATGCACAAGAGTGACGAAGAGAGAACGCTAACCACCAAACCAAGTTTATCTTCTAATTATATATCTTTATTTTATTTACCTATTATCTTTATCTCATATTTTTTAATAATAATAAAATAATATAAAATTATAAAAAAATTAAAAATTATAAAATTATAATTAAAATAAAATAATAAAAATTTTGAAAAAAAATAAATTAATATTATTATTCTACAAAATAAAATAAAAATAAAAATTATTAAATTATTAAATAAAATTAAAAAAATTAAAAAAATTAAAAAAAATTAAAAAAATTAAAAAATTAAAAAATTAAAAAATTAAAAAATTAAAAAATTAAAAAATTAAAAAATTAAAAAATTAAAAAAATTAAAAAATTAAAAAAATTAAAAAATTAAAAAAATTAAAAAAATTAAAAAAATTAAAAAAATTAAAAAAATTAAAAAATTTTTTTCGTCACCAATTTACCGACGGATTACCGATAGAATAATTATGTCGTTAAATATTTCATCGGTAATCCACCGCTGATAATTTTATAATTATTTATTTATTTATTTTTGTTTAGCGACGGAATTATTTATATCGCTAATTTCTGTCGCTAATCCGTTGGTATTCAGTCCGTCGCTAATCCGTCAGAAATTTATCGATATTACCGATGGATTTTTTTTCGTCGGTATTTATCTGTCGCTGATGCTAGTTTTTCTAGTAGTGATATTCTAATATTGATTGGATTTGAGACCCAATTGATTATCGTTCTACTACTGCCTACTATTTCTTCCTTGGTACATCTCTCATTTCTTGGCATAGAAAGAATTAAACAATTTTTTCTTGCTTTTGTACCAAAGCAAAATACCAAACTCTTATTGGTACTGCTTCCAAGCTCTTATAATTCCTCCAAGATATCAGTGTTTCCTATTAGCTATTCCTTTTCATTGTGATAATCAAAATGTCATACAAATTGCATACAATGATATCTTTCCTAAACACACAAATCATATTGAGATTGATTGTCATCCTATAGGACAATAGGACATCATATCCTTTACGACACTACTTAGCTCATTTCCATCTCCTCACAATCTCAAATTATGGTTATTTTTATCGAGTCGTACTCATCTCAATGATTTCAGGATCTAAATTGTAAACTCAAGATGACCGACTTTTCACCACTTTGAGCTTGAGAGAGATGTTAATATATATGTTCATATATGACCATGTAAGTGCCATCATTTATTATCATATCAATCATTGCTTCACATATGTCAAGTTATATTAACATATATGTGACAATATGTCAACATCACATTAACATATATGTTACAACATATCAACATGTTTATATTTAGTAGATTTTTGTGATTAGTTGGATATTAGGGTTTTCCTCTTTATTGTACATACCCAAATTTGTGTAAATATTCCCCTTGTACAACGTATTCAGTACACAAAAAATATAGAGAATTCCCTATCTCTCATTTTCTCTCTCTCATTTCTTCAAGCAAAATCGATAGAATGGAGCACTCTTTTTTAAATAACTAAATGATTAACTTTTTTGTTTGTAATTCCATGAATATTTTGTTGCATTCATGATTTTAAGAATGGATGCATAGTTAGGGAGTTATTACTAAAAACATTTGGTAAAATTATAAACATAAAATATAAAGAGGGTTAAAAGCAAAAAAAAAAAAAAGAAAAAAGAAAAAAGCCAAAGGAAATGTCAATGCCATGGTATGATGGTAGAAGTGGAATGGAAATGGAAGTATTACCTTAGTGTGAAAAACAGCTAGATGTGGGTACAGATAATGAAAGGTTCTTGAACATGGGTTTGTGGCCCATTCAACATCCTACCCACGTTTCCATGCATTAATGACTTCTCTAAATGGTCCATCAATAATTTTCTATTATGTTCAAGGGATTTTATAGTTGTTTGACAGTAGTAGCACCTATAAATACCTCTACCTAGTATAGAGGATCTCTAAGTTTGAATTTTGTAAATCCACACCACCAAGTGAGTGAATTTGAGGGTTTAAAAGATTTCTATAGTCGTGAGAATTATTTTAGTGCAATTACAGTCGTTAAAGGTAAAGAAAAACACATGACCAGAGGTAACCTGATTTTTTTTAAAAATTTTTAAAATTTTAATTTCTATCATTTTTTGTTCATTTTTATATTTAGAAACATATTTTAGTATTGTCATGCATTCTAACAAGTGGTATTAGAGGGAATTTTGCTTTTATCTACGTATTTTCTAACGAATTTTGAATTTTTCTAACTATCAATTTTTAATTGACTAAGTGGTTCAAGATTAAGATCGAGAAACAATATGGAAAGCAAATAAAGATCGTGAGATTAGATAGAGGTGAAAAATATTATGGAAGATGGATAAAGGATAGACAAGTATCAGATTTATTTGCTAAATTCCTTCAAGAGAATGTGATAGTTACCCAATACACTATGCTTGGTTTACCTGCCCATAATGGTGTAATAGAAAGATGGAATATGACTTTACTTAATATGGTAAGGAACATGATGTCAAGTTCAAAGTTACCAAATTTTTATGGATTGAAATTCTTAAAATGACAGTGTATATTTTAAACAGTGTTCTAACCAAGGCGATTACCAAAACCCCATTTCAAATTTTCAAGGGTTGGAAACTTAGTTTAAAGCATATATGCATTTGGGGATACACGTCTATAATCCACATAAAAGAAAATTGAATTCAAGAACCATAAGTGGTTACTTTATCTATTATGATGATAGGTTTAATGGATATCGGTTTTATTATTCATCATACCATGTTAGATTTATAGAATTTAGGAATGTTAAATTTCTAGAAAATGAGTTGGTTAGTGGGAGATCATATTCGGGACTTAACTCCTAAAAATGATCTATTAAGTATACCTTCCAATTCAAGTACCAAGGTAGCTGTCATACAACATTTGCTTCAAGAACCAATGGATATTAACCGGATTATGAATGAAAAAATCAAGAGTTCTAATATTGAGATAGATTAGGTTAGACAGTCTTCTCTTTCGGGCCAATACTTAGGAGATCTACTCAAGTTAGAAAGCTATAAATTCCTAGTGATTATGTAGTCCATCTTTAAGAATTTGGCTATAATGTTGGAGCTGTAGATGCATTTTCACAAGCTATAAACTCCAGGGATTCAAGCTTATAGCTATCTGCCATAAAAGATGAGATGGATTCCATGAGTAGTAATAGAATTTGGGGTGTTGTTGAGTTGCCTAATAGGGTTAGACCCATTACTTGTAAATGAGTTTATACAACTAAGACAGACTAATTAGACAATACTGAGAAATACAAGAGCAAACTTATTGTTAAAGGGTTTAGTCAAAGGGAAGGATTTGACTACTCGTAGACCTTCTCTCCAATATCTAAAAAAAATTTTCTCCATATTATTCTGCCACTTGTTATATATAATGATCTTGAGTTGTAACAAATGGATGTGAAAATAATGTTTTTAAATAGGGAGCTAGAAACAGAGGTTTAGATGCATCAACTTGACGGTTTTTCCTCTAGCAGTGGTGAGCACTTGGTTCAGAATTTTAATAAATCCATATACGGATTAAAATAAGTCTCCCGTTAATGGTATTTGAAATTTCATGATAATTCTCTTCATTTGATTTTGAAAAAAATATTATAGATCAATGTATATACCTAAAAGTTACTGAGGGTAAATTTGTTTTATTGTACTATATGTAGATGATATTTTGCTTGTCACCAATGATAAGATTGCTATATGAGGTGAAATAATTTTTGTCTAAAAACTTTGATTTGAAGAATTTAGGAGATACATCTTATGTTATTGATATTAAGATACATCGATATAGATTTCATAAAGTTATGAAATTATATCAAGAGACTTATATCAATAAAATTCTTAAAAGATACATGATAGAAAACTATTCACCAAGTGTCGCTCCTATAGTCAAGGGTAATAGGTTCAATTTGGATCAATGCCCCAAGACGGAATTGGAAAGGAAACAAATGTCTAACATTCTATATACTTCTATGGTTGGAAGATTTATGTATACACAAATCTGTACAAAATCTGATATAGTATATGTTGTGGAAATGTTAGAGAAATATCAAAATAACTTAGGTTTGGAATATTAGAAAACTGCAAAGTAGGTGTTGAGATACTTTCAGGACACCAAGAACTATATGTTTATTTACAAAAGGACCAACAACTTAGAAGTGATTGGATACTCAGTTTTAGATTTTGCAGCTTGTATTGATTCTCAAAAATCAACATTAGGTTATATTTTTGTATTAGCTATGGAGTTGTATCGTGGAGGAGTACTAAGCAGACATTAACTGTGATCTTCATAATGTAAGTTTGTAGTGTGTTTTGAGGTTACGTCATAGGTGGTATGGTTTAAGAGTTTCATGTCTTGACTTAGGACTTTGAGCTCTGTACCTAAGTCAATATATATATTATGATCATGCAGTTGCTATACACTTTGTTAAGAATAATAAAAGTAGTAATCGAAGTAAAAATATCAACATAAATTACTTAGTTATTAGAGAATGTGTCTAAAAATATAAAATTATAATTCAACACACTAATATTGAATATATGTTATTTAATTCCTTGAATAAAGACATGTCACCTAGTAAGTTTAGTGATCATATTGTAAATATGGATTTAAAACTCTATTGAAACTCAAGTTTGAATTTTTCTTGTAAAGTATGCGTATAATTTTGTCATTGAGATATATTCATTTGGTTGGATCCCAAATAAATATAGAGTTTATTCATAAAATAAAAGTTGTAATAAAGTTAAAATAGTATACATTCATTGCAAGAGAACATGGTATCAACGGCAGAAAATTAGCAATGGAAAAAATTCCATCGATAATACCGATGGAAAAAAATCCATCGACGATGGAATTGCAATGGATTAACGTTGGCAAAAATTACCGAGAGACTAACGAAGGAAATTAGCGACGAAAATATTTTCGTCGATAATCTATCTGTGTAATGGTCTAAAAAAAAAATTTATGCAAAGCTATTGCGAAGGATTAGCGACGGAAATAGTTCCGTCAATAATCCGTCGGTATAATTGTCTAAGGTATAAAAAAAATTTGATGTAAACCTATTCACAACCAAAATTAACTACAAAAATATTTCCGTTGTTAATCTATTGGTATAATGGTGTAGGGTTAAAAAAAATTTTATATAAACCTATTAGCGATGGAAATTAACTATGAAAATATTTTTGTTGGTAATCCGTTGGTGTAATGGTATAGGGTAAAAAAAATTTTATGTAAACCTATCAGTGACAGATTAGTAACGGATTTTTAAACGATAGATCAGCGATGGATTTTTATTTTATTATTTTTTCATTTATTTCATTTATTATTATTTATTTATTATTTATTATTTATTATTATTTTATAATTCTTTTTCTTTTTTATTTTATTTATTTTATTAGGTAAATCGAGAAAAATAATTTTTTATTCTATTTTAATTAATCAAATTTATGTTTTTGACTCAAAAAATATTTATTTCTTTATTTAATGCTAATTTAATCAAAATTGAATTTAAATAGTTAGAAATGTTCAATGAAAATATTCAACAAAAAAATTACCCCAAAATAAAGAAAAAATAAATTGAAATGAGAGTGAGATAAGAAAAAAAAATATGAGAGTGAAATAAATATTAAAAAAATGAGAGTGAGATAATAAAAAAAAAAGATTTCACAAAAGGGATTGTGATATAATGGTCGTAACAACTCAAAAATCACTATGATGCTTAGATTTGAATCTGGGTGACGGCAATTTGCTAAAAAAAAAAGATGGTAGGGGCGCGGGCGTGCAGGAGCTTGCACACACAGGCAGGTGCTAAGAAACGAAACTTTTTTGTTGCTGATACTTTTACATATTGTCTTCTTTCAGCGACGAATTTTTTAGTAACGGAAAATTTTCGTTACTAATTCATCGCTGATAGTTTAGCGATGGATAGTATTCCGTCGGTAATATTTAGTAAGGAGTTTTTCGGTAACAGATTTAGCGATAAAAAATTGCATCGATAATACTTTTTAACGACAGAATCTTTACTATCGGTGACGAATATTTCTTTCGTTAATATCTTGTTTTCTAATAGTATTTGTAGTACATAGATGATAATAGTTGATTGTTTAGAGAATTTATTGTCGTGATTCGTGCATTCTATTTTCATAAATAAATGAGTTAGAAACATTAACCAAGTCAAGTCAACTAATGGGTCAAGCGGGAGAATGTGAAAAATAGTCAAACATGGGTATAGAAAATAAAAAGGTTTTTGAACATGGTTGGCGGTCCATTCAACCTCTTACCCACATTTCCTTGTATAAATGATCTCCCTGAATGGTTCGTCAATAATTTTTATTAACGTTCAAGGGGTTTTATGACTATTTGACAGTAGAAACACCTATAAAGACCCCCACCCAATGTAGAAGATCGTTAAATCCGAATTCTGCAACTTTACGACATCAAGTGAGTGAATTTAAAGATTTAGAAGATTTTTCCGGTTATGAGAATTATTTTGATGCAATTAAAGTTGTCGGAGATGAGGAAAAATGCATGGATGATGTAACCTGTTTTTTCTGACTTTTAAAATTTTTAACTTTAGATGTTTTTGATTCATTTTTGTATTTAGAGACATACTTTAATACTTTAGTATTGTTATGCATTCTAGCACTCAGATCTTAATGTCATTGCGGTGAAAAAAAATACAAAAGAAAATAAAATCTTAACATTGAAATTGGTTATTTATAAAAATAAAAACCTCAAAAAATTTGGATAGTATGCAAAAATAAAGTATTTTTTTGAGGTTGGGCTTGTCTGTACTCCTGGGGACCCATTCATTTATTTAGCTATACCAATAGGTTATGAATTTCTGCTGTTGTTTTTTCTTTGGAGGCTTGTTCTGATTGGAAAGCCGTATGTCAAATCTCGTCGAGTGCTTGATAATATTCTCTCCTTGCCTTACATTTGTGGTCTTCTCTCTCTCGTGTTTTGTGTATGAATGCATGGTCTGGACTAATTCAAAAGTAAAATATCTGTTTCCAGCTCTATAGAGATCATCAATTATTAACATTTATGGACAACGCAATCGGCAATTATTAATAAACATACAGTACCGGCTACACTACATTTTTTTTCAAAATTTGAATTCTGACTTTTAAAAATAAAAAAAAATTAAATTGAAAGAATTTCCTATATAGAGAATATAAAGAATTTGATAATAATTCAAGACGAATTAATAAAAATATAATTTTAAATACTAATTAGTTAAATACAAAAATAAATAAATAAATAAATAAACAAACAGTGAACCCATATATCTGCTGGGACAAATAAGACATGCATGGAATGTTATCATCCAACACAGCTCTTCATGAGGGGGAATGGATGATGAGGTGTGGGTTCTGGTTACTGCTGATGTATAATGAATTGTTAGCTGCGAGTCTTGTATGAGACAAATGCACGTTGCAGATTCCGGTTTGAACTCAAACCGGTCAATGATTTGTGGTGTCGAATATGCCGACACAGTGCTACACCTCATAAGCAAGGGCTTCTGTCTCAAGACTGGGGATTAGCCTATTTTAGAGTATATTTTTTAGTAGTAGACTTATTTTGTAACAGAGGCAAGTGGTCGACTACTTTTTATTTTTTGATATATTGTATTTTAGATAATTTTTATAGAAATGATAAGAATTGATGTAAAAAAAAAAAAAAAAAAAATAGCATAGGGTAGCCCATAACTCCGAATATTTCAATGTTGTTATGCTAGGACTATAAATGCTTATAAAACTTTTAGGGAGGGGGCAAGGATTCGCAACTCTGAGAAAAAGACGTCTGGGCCTTTGGTGTAATTCATGAAGAGTCTCCTCGTTAACATGTTGTGATTCTTCTTATTACTTAATAAACATTGTTGTTGCCTTTAATCATAGGTTGCTCATTTATTTGATTTGCTTGCTATTATGTTGCTCAATCTCTTCACAAAAAGAGATAGATCTCGACAGGGTGATCATTGGATCAAGAGTATGCCTCCAATCCTCAGAAAGCAAAATATGGATAATTATCATATCATTAGAAGTGCTTCCTTTATGAGTAGAAGGGTTATAGTGAGTAGGATTATCTCAAAATCCTATCCCGACGGATGGAATGGTATCAGGTGTGAATGTAATAGAAGAAATTTATTTATTTTGTGGATAATAGGATTTCGATATTGAAATATGTATTTCTATATTCAAAAGTTAACATATCAATTAGATTCCACTATCGTATCGATATTGGTGTTATGATATATTCTGGTATATCATACGTGCGTAAGTTTCATTTAAATTTTATTATTTCTATATTGTGTGATTTAGAAAAGATAATTTCAATTTCTACAAAGAATTTTTTTTTTTTTTTTTTTTTTTTTTTTTTTTTTTTTTTTTTTTTTTACCAATAATGCATGACTTTGACAATTTGAGGCCAGATCACACTAATCCTGGTAGAATTCAGATGTTAGCTAAGATTGGACTTCATAGTGCAACAAATTTTGAAGAGTTATCTTAGAGTAAAATCATGCATTAAAAAGAAATGTGACCATCATGCCGTTTTTTAGTAAAAGGCAAAGAGTTAAAGAACCCATTGGATTTGTACACATCGGCGTGTGTAATATATGAGCTTGCAACCTTAGAGAGGTCTCGAGTATTTTCGTAACTTTTACGACTGATTACCCAAAATTAGCATATATCTACTTTTATGTACCACCGGTATAAAAACTTTGACAAGTTCATAGTATATCAGTCTGAGGTGGAATATCAAATACATAAACATATCAAATCGTTTCATTTCAATTGCACCTGCTTGGTGAGTTCAAGAGATAGCTCACATGGCAAAAATTATATCTCAGCTGGCAAAAATTATATCTCAGCTAACAGCACCTGCTTGGTGAGTTCAAGAGATAGCTCACATGGCAAAAATTATATCTCAGCTGGCAAAAATTATATCTCAGCTAACAGCACCTGCTTGGTGAGTTCAAGAGATAGCTCACATGGCAAAAATTATATCTCAGCTAACAACACCGGATTTACCAAAACAAAATGGTGCTAATGAGAGACGGGCATTGGTGAGTGTGTTGTGGTCAATTATTAGTCATATAACTGTCCCTCAGGAACAACTCAAGTAGTAGAGACTCTCCGATTCTATTCTTTTTTTTTTCGATTTGAATCCGTTTGGTTGCATTTCATTGTATAAAAAAAAAAAAAATAGTCGTATAACCTTACTCTATTCCAATATCATTCCGAGGATATCCTCTCGAAGCAGCATTTTACATTCGATATTTGATCATTCTTAGTCTGTTACTTAGACTATGCCTAGATTTTTGGAGAGGGCACAAGCCCAGTTTATATTCATACGTGGGTTTGTTTAGATTGTGTGCTTAATGGCAAGACTAGTAAATAGGAATCATGATGAAGAATATGACATTATTCACTATGTCTTCCCACCATTATCTGCCCTAAAACTCATTTAGTATCGATTATTTACTCAATATAATATTATTTTTATATTAAATTAATTATAAATGAAAAATAATGTGGAGAGAAATATAAGGCTGAATTTTAATTTTTAGAAAGTTTTAGGACCAATTTGTAATTTCAGAAAATTTTCTATCCTGATTTCTAAGTTTAAAAACTATCTATCACGTTTTATAATATTCAAAATTTATTTGTTTTGTTTTATAATTTCAAAAATTATTGGGGCTATGTTATAATTTTCTTAAACTTGTTAGTAGTTTTTATAATTCTGAAAAATAGCAATCCTTAAGGGTTAACTTTTGTTTTACACTATTATTTAACTTTTAGTTAGTTGCTACTCTCTGTCTAGACTTTATTATTTTTTTAAGCTAATTAAAACACATTAGAGATACATGAGAGATAGAATTATGTTTAGAAAGGATTACAGTTTTGTGTTCACGAAGGAACACAGTTTTCTCTATACCTAGAGAATCAATTCTATAGTACCAAAAAAAAATTAAAACTTGTTATTTTATTTTTCTTGAAAAAATTAAATTACTCATGCTCATTTCTATAACATTTCATAAACATGATAAAAATACCCAAGTATATAATTTGTATGGATTAAAATATTTATCGATACTAACAAAGTACTCTACAATTTCACATAAATATTTGTTTTATTTTATCTTTTGAGAGAAAGCGAGAGAGCAAATGAACTGAACGGATAATTAATTTAATGAAAAGAATAATACGTATCTTAATTAAGGATTTGGGTATCAAAGGATGGTTGGTCTAGTGGGATATGGATTTAGATCCCTTAACTAATTTTTTGAGTTTGACTCGTGGTTTGGATATGAAAAAAACTACGTTGTGAGGATATGTCCTCTTAAATGGATCACTGTAAGTTCTAAATCGGATTAATCAGAATATAATTTTAGATATCGATTGTTATAGTAAAAAAAAATAATAAAGATTTAGATTTGAGATTTAAAAATGAAGAAAATAATATTAAAAAAACTCTTTTTTTTTTTTAAAAAAGACCTGATTATAATTCAAATAAAATTAATCGAGATATAATTTGAGTCCGTACGTATAGTATAAGGCAAAGATGAGGCGTATCTGAAGAGTGTTAGGGGAAGGGGGTGAATGCTTACGTAAAAAGTGAAGCAGGAGATGTAATGTACAATTGCACGTCGGGGGTGTCTTTTGGAAAAGGAGGTCTTTTTGGATTTGATGCTTTGACTTTTGGACTTACACAGGCAAACTTCTCTTTTTGGATTTAAAGGTATGTCGCCCCCACTCACATGCTTTGCTTCCTTGGTTATCAACTTTTCCAACGTCTTTCTTTAATGGACTATGGATCCAAAAGATGCCCAAATATATTTCTTTTAAAAGGGACCCTAAAACTTCAATCCATGATTAGGGTTTAGGCCACCCCACTTCTTTTTTTCTCTCTCCCTCACATTCCATATGTAACCTCAATGTTGGATCGACAAGATTGAAAAAAGAAAACAAAATTATGTTTCCTTCTTTCTTTTTCCTTTTAAAAAAATATCATTAGGAATGATATGAAACAAACGGGCTTGGTCTGAACCCAATAGAATTCGATGACTCTCGTATCCTCCTGATCTGAAACAAACGGCTCTGATCTGAACCCATTAAGAATACGATGACTCTTATATCATATTAAGAGATAATTTAATTTCAATCTTAAAATGTAACCAATAAAATAGAGAACGACCAACAATAAAATAAATAAAAGAATGGTCTTTAGATCTTTCTCGAAAAGCATAGGTCAATTCTATTTTTGAAGCTTTTTGGTTGTAAATGACATCTTTGTTATCTTTATTCTGTCAAGTGAGTGACATGTTACCACTTACAGCCTCTTTTTTGGTCACTTTTTGTTTGTTTTTCGTATCTAAAAGAATGCTTTGCACAAGAGGTAAGAATGAAGACATAGACCTTCTGTCCTCTCCTTTATTATTCAATTATAATCGGAAAGAAAGGGGTCCAAGCGTCACTCATGTGGGCATGGTTCTTCCGGTGTCTCCCTGCACTCTTCTGTCAAATTATCATCATACTTTTTTTCTGGTGCTTTGTCTTTCATGTGAGATGATGCACCAGTAGAGTTTGAAGGTGATGCAGGAACATGCAAGACTAAAAGGGCCCCATTCCAAGTAAAAAGGTGCACATCACAGACCAAAAAGAAAAAGAGAAAAGAGAAGAGAAAAGATAGAGAAATAAAAGCAAGAAAAGAAAAGAAAAGGAGAGAGAAACTTGAACAACCCATGCTCCTTGTCTACTCCAGTGATGACGTAATTTTAAAAACAAAGTCTCGAACTGCAGTAGTTTTATGAATAAAAAAGTAAGTGTCGAAAGACTAACCCTTAAATTAGATTTTATAATTATTCAAAATAAATTAATCAGGTTTTCTAATATCAATAGATAAGTAAAAAAAATATACTTTTAAATCTCTTCCTTATATTTTAATTTTCTTTCAATTTTTGTTTTATATTTACTAAAAGAAATAAAAAAAAAATAAATAAAACATAAACTTTCACATTTCATATGTTGGGTAAAAGGTTAAAACTTTCATATATGATAAAAGCTATAAGGAAGCGATGATTTCTTAAAATTTCAAAAAATTTGTTTTATTTATAAATGTAAATGAGGTATTTGGGCAACCTCAATAATTTACTTTTGGATTTCATGTAATTTTAAAAAGTATGGTTGGCCTGTCAGGAAAAATATCTCAAAAGAGTGGTTCTCTACTTTAATAATGGTGAGTGGTGACAAAAACCTTATGGAAATCAACAATGGAATCAGGTCAATAATTTGTCTCTTTCTACACTGACTTTATGTTCATTAACCCTGAAATCAATCAATGGTATGTTTACTATACATACTCAAAATTCATTGCATTCCACCAAGTAATCATGGATTTCTGGACGATCATAATCATAATAAGCATAAATTACGATTACGAAAATGCAGGTACAGAAATTTTCTTTTTACCAATTCTACCCTCCTCTGCTACATCTACAACCTTCTCTTCCTCCTCCATCACATCGACCATAGAGAAGAGAGAGAAAGAGAGATGAAATTTTTTATAAAAATCTGAGAAGAAAACCAGACACCCCTTATCAAAGCAAAACTTTTGGTCTCATTCTTCACCCACCCTTTCCTCTCCGGCAAAGTTCTCGACGACTCTTTCGATCTCTCCTTCAATCGGCACACCAACTTCTCCTCCGACCCTTCACTAAAGCTCTCTCTCTCTCTCTCTAAAATTTTTGGTTGATCTCTTTAGGTTCTGGAGATGAAAAGGGCTCTATGGATTGTAATTTATCCTATTCTGGAAAAAAAAAAAAGATGATAATTTTGACACCATTTTTTCCTTTGAGAATTTCTTTAACATTTATTTTCTTAACATTTTCCCCATTTTGATAAAAAATAAATTTTGCCACCATTTTCTACCTTGAGAATTTCTCTAAATTTATTTTCTTAAAATTTTCTCATCATTTTCTCACTTACTCTTATCCTTTCTCTTTCTCTAAAATTTGGGATAGGCCTCTTTGGATTCTAGAAACGAAGAGAATTCTGGAAATTATAATTTACCCTGTTTTGACAGGGAATTTCTCTAAAATTTATTTTCTCAATATTTTCTCACTTCCTCTCCTCCTTTCTCTCTCTCCCCTCGACTTCACTATCACCATCTTTGCGAATTTTCTCTCCTCTGGCCAAACCATCTCCATCTTTCTCTCTCCTCCTCGAACCCCAATTTGGAGACTTCTCACTCCGCAAAAATACACCCTCTTCGTCAAACCCCAATCCTAATCCCAATTTTGAAAATATAATGAATGAGGATTCTTATTGTAAGTTGAATTTGAATAGGGCAATTAGGTTTGGGCTCGAGAGGCCATTTACATGGAGTGAATAATGGAAGTGGGGTTGAATTTGAGATGGGTTTGGGCAATTGGGGTTGACAGGGTTGTGGAAAAAATGAAAGGGGAGAAGAAGAAGAAAAATAATGAGGGTAATGCAAGTGAAGTGGATTTTTTAAGGAGATGTGTTTTTGGGTGAAGAGAGATATTGAGATTTTTGGGAGAGAGAGAGAGAGAGAGAGAGAGAGAGAGGGTTTTGGAGGAGATGAATTGGGGACAATTTTGACAAAAAAAAAAAATAAAATAAAAGATTTTAAAATTGTGGAAGTTCTGCACGTTTCTCGCGCTTGCATCTCAATCTCCCTTAAATCTTTTCATTTTGGTCGCTTTTCACTTTTTTTTAAATCATAAATATTGCGATTAGATCTGTATTATTGTATATATAAGTATTAAACTATCAAATAACAACAAAAACAAAAAATAATCGTAACAAAAATAAAAATATTTAGATAGATGTGTGACAAAATTAAAAAAAATAGAATTAGAAATGAAAAAATTCGTAACAAGTTGAGAGTTAGTTCAATTATTGATAAAATACGAGAGTATCGTCTGAAATTATTTGGTCATGTGTAAAGAACATCCAATGACGTACTAGTTAGGAGAACCAAAAATTTAAATATAGGAGAATTAGAAAAACGTAAAGATAGACCGTTGAAAATTTGGATATAATTTATTCGTAAAGATATGAAAGTTAAGAATGTAGATGAGCAGATGATTTTGGATAGGAATAAGTGGTATAGAAGAATCCGCACAAATTAACTTAACATATTTTAGGTATATATATATATATTTAATTCTTTTTTTTTCTTATTTTTCTTATTTTTCTTATTATTGTTATTTTTTTATTTCTACTTTTAGTGTATTTCTTTATTTATTTTATTTATTATTTACTTATTTATTTATTTTTTAATTATTTTTAAATTTGTCTCTCAAATAGTCGAATTTAAATTATTGGGTTTAAGGATCGATTTGTTATCATTATAAGAGAACATATTACTATTTTTGAAATTAGAGTTAGTACGTGATTTTATGTAAAACTATAATAATAATAATAATAATAATAATAATAATAATAATAATTTGACATATGTGGAGATACATGGGTAATAATAATAAATGGTTGATATGTTCTTAAAGAATTCTCACAACATATATATGAACATATCTAGGGTGACATATATGTTAACATCTTCTCTCAAATTCATGGTGGTAAGCAGCCTGCTATCTTGAATTTGGATTGTTCGACTTGGGGAAGATATGTGCAATCTACGGAATAGTGCCATGAAAGATATGATGCCGCACAAGGTGATAGCGAATCTTAATAAATTTGGTGCATTTATAACAAGTATCATTATGTGCAATTTGCATAGCATTGCGATTGTCACAATGAAGATGAATGGTCGAGGAGAAGGTGACACCCATGAGCTCAAAAGTGGTATCAGCAAAGGCTGGGCATTATATTTCTATTCTAGAGTGAGAGACAATTGTTTGTTTATTGCTACACCAAGACATAAATGATGTACCAAGAAAGAAACAATATTCAGTAGTGCAGCGATGATCAATTGGGTTTTTGACCTAATCAACATCAGAATATGCTTGTAGTTCTAGTAAAGATAGGTTAGAGAAATAAAGATTATGAAATAAATTACCTCTAATACAACAAAAAATATGAAAAACAATCGAAGAGTGGTCCATGGTACACATATGAACTAGCTGGCAATATGAACAGTATAGATAATGTTGATGCATGAAACAATGAAATAAATAAAATTACGAACTAGTTAGTGATAGAGAGTACCATCACTGAGAAGAGTCTTATCAATGGCTGAGAGATAAGCATTAGGTTTAAGAGGGGTGCTAACCATTTTAGTATCCATGATGCCTGCACATGAGATAAGGTTGATAGCATATCTGGTTTGTGATAAAAAGTATCCATAGTGATTAGATGTAACCTCGATGCCCAAAGAATAACTAAAAGTATCTAAATCTTTCATATTAAATTGTTGATAATTTGGGAGCGGAGATGTCATTAGTGTCATCGACATAGAGAAGAAGAAGAGTAGTCCTTTGAATTTTTTTTTGAACAAATAGGGCATAATCATAAGCACTGGAATGAAAATTAAGGCGGTCAATTGTGGTGCTGAATTTAGCAAACCATAAGCGAGGTGCCTGTTTAAGATTATATAAGGCTTTGCAAAGATAACAGATCTTATTTGGTAAATGATCATAACCTGGAGGGGGTTACATGTATACTTTTTTAGTGAGATCGTATTGAGGAAAATATTCTTGGCATTCATCTAAAATAACAACCAAGATTTACTAGCAGTAACAATAATGAGATTGTGGACTGGGTTAAATGCGTAACATGGGCAAACGTCTCCTCATAATAAATGTCGTACTCCTATGTGAGATCCGTTGCTTAAAGTTAGATCTTGTACTTATCAATAGACCCATCAACTCAAGTCTTGATTTTATAGACTCATATTTGTTCCTGACAGTAGACTTTCCTAGAGGTAAGTGAATTATATCCCAAGTATTTGTGAGGGTGAGAATGTGTAGTTCTTATGCCATAGAAGGTAAATACTGGCCTTGCGATAGGTGCAATGTTCATAAAGAAAAACAACAGTAGAATAAACATGAAAGTCATGAAATTGGCTAGGAAGGTGACTTACTTGATTGGATAGATGAAGAAGTGGTTGAAAAGCAGAAGGTTTGATTGAAGAAGAAGGAGCATTTGAAGGAGGTAAAGGATGATGAATTGAAGTATGTGATGGATCTATAGTCACAGCAGAGTTGAGAGGAGCAGGTGGAGGTGAGATTGAACTGCACGAACTATGTCATGAGTTATGTTAGAAAAATCTATAAGAGAAATGTCAGAAAATAGAGATATGGTTAGGTTAGGGAAGAGTAGATTTTGAATTTGGAAAGAGTTAAAAATATTTTGTGTTCTCAAAATTTTACGTATCTAAAGATACGAACACTACAAGAAAAGGGACCATCACCGACGAAAATATACCGAAGGATCTAATCCATAGCTGATCACGACAGATTATTGTTAGATTTGAGGAAAAATAAAGTTCTAAATTACCGACGAATCAGCAATAGATATATTAACAAAATCAACGGGGGATTTATAATCTGTCGGTAGTCAATCGTAAACCAAAAATAATATGTTAGTTAACGATGGATTATCGACGGATATTATTGACGAATTTTATCTATCGATAATCCGTCGCTGAAACAACAAAAAAACCCTAATCAACGATGGATTAACAAGGGAAATTTGTGATGGAATTTTT
Source organism: Dillenia suffruticosa (assembly GCA_033439265.1). Lineage (NCBI taxonomy): Eukaryota > Viridiplantae > Streptophyta > Magnoliopsida > Dilleniales > Dilleniaceae > Dillenia > Dillenia suffruticosa. Next base: position 18,403,895 of record JAVTVX010000009.1, on the reverse strand, counting down.
CCTTCGCTAATCCGTCGGTGTTTTAAAAGGAAATAAGACATTTGGTCACTCCCTTGGCTCGATTCTCTATCCCTTTCTCTCTCTGTCTCTCTCTTCACTGAGGCTTCTGTGCTTGGAGGGTTACGCTCGTTCACGGCTATCTCGAAAGGGGAAATCGATGAAGGCCATTACCAACAAGGGGAAGGACATATGTATTCAATAGATTAGGGTTTCTTTCTCCCTTGAGGTTCATCTCTATCTCTCTTCCTCTCTCTTCTCTCTTTCTCACATTAAGCCAACTAATTACGCCATTGGCATAACCTTAAATTTTAGACATTATAGATTTTTTAGATCATTGGAGTTCATGTATTTAGATTCGCGTCACAAAATTTTAGACATATCCCTAAATTTTAAGGTCGGGAATGGCGATCTTCTGAAACCTTTTTGGTCTTGTGAATGATATTTTCAGAGAATAATTGATACATTTTCACATGACATGGTCTTCAATAATGGGTTAGCTAGTTTTTCTGCAAAAGGAAATGGTGAAGCTTTAAAATAAAAAAAGAGAAAAATGGGTGATGCTTTTGTATCGTATCCCTACTATGTTGGTCTACTGTGCTAAGTTTCGTTTTCTCAGGGCTTTTGTTGCTCAATGCTATGTAGCACTCAGACACTTCTTTCCCTCCTGTGTAATGTTGTAACTTCCTCGCAGGCAATAGTAAGAGAAAAACGGCTTAAACCCTAGTATAGATGCCTCTGTTTCTCCCTTACTATCTTTCTACCCAAATTTTAGAGTCCAATTAGGGTTTTGGAGAAATGAAGGAGATAATTCTATTGATATTTCTAGTATTTTTGATGTGGGATTTGTGTTTCACCAAGTGCATATGGATGGAGATTGATGTATGCTTTGGGAGATATGAATGTTCTTTGGTCAAATGATGGTATGATTGTGATGGAAATTTGATTTTGTATAATAGTTGGTTTGTAAATATGTTGTATATGTTTGACATCAAATAGAAAAGGGTAGTGATCCAGGCTGAGGAAATTCATAATTGTCAGAGCAATTTTGATTCAAATATCAATTTTACCCTTAATTAGTTAAACTCTTTTATTTTAATTGAATTTGTTAAAACGCATTACACATCAATTACTCTCTCTCTTCTCTCCCCATTTAATTATCTATATTATTATAGGATTTATTTAATTATACGTATTTAATTTATTATTAGAATATAATTATTTCTTTTATTATATTCTTTCTTTTGCAACCCTTTTTTCTTATTGAAAAATTCGTGCAAGATATTCTACTAATAATGGTGTAGGGGACTTGATTTCTAATATTATTTATGTTTCAGGCCTCTTAAGGGAAGCTGGTTGTGGGTTACAAACATTGGCAAATTCTGCTTGGATATTCATGTATGTGAAAATGGTGTTTTGGAGGCAGTTATGGTTTCTGTTACATGCTTGTACGTATACTTCTAATTTTTACATGAGAAAAACTCCCATGCAGTTATCCAATACGTATGTTCCTCTTACATATCCAATACCTAGGTGATTGCTCTTTTGAGGGTTTAAAATGACTTCATAATAGAGTGGTAGGAGCTCTTGCATCCTGTATATTGCTAGCCATAGCAAAACCCTTTTGTTGTGGTGTTCTTGAAATGGTCTCCTCCCAATATCAACCTACTCAGATTCCTTCTCTCCCCTTTCGACTTTAAAATAACTTCATAATGATTTTGTAACACAGTTTACCTCTTGTTGTCCTATATAACTTCTCTCCCCTTTCGACTCGTATTACAACTTGTTTTTAATATGTCACATTTATTAATTCTTATACAGTTGATCCTTGGAAATGTGGTCTCTTAATAGTAGTTGGATGTGTTGTCGCCTAACCAATGGATATTTGATAGATGAATTTGTAGAGGGTGTTAATAAGTTTATGAATTTTGTATGTTCTCAACATAACTTTATGAATGGATTGAACATTAGATGTCCGTGCTAGCACTGTTGGAATCATAAATTTTGTAGTAGAAATGATGTTGTTGTGTACTTATTCTCAAGAGATTTTGTTAATGGTTACACCGTATGGCTTTGTCACGGAGAAGTCAAAAGTGGAGAATCATTTGTAGGAGAATCATCTAGATGTCGAGAAGATATTGACGCTTCATATAGATCAATGGTAGTGGATGCATTAGGCCTGCAATTTGATGAGAGTTGCAATTATGATAACATCAATGTTGAAAATGATGAGCCACCTAATCCATAAGCGGCAATGTTTTATGAGTTGTTGAAAATTGCAGAAGAACCGTTGTGGAATGGGTGTAAAATGCAGACAACATTATCAGTAGTTTTACAATTGTTAAATTGCAAGTCCGACTTCAACATGAGTGCGGCATGTTATGATCGCATCAATGAGATTATACAATCTATGTTACCCGATGATTCAAAGTTGACATCCAATTTCTACGGAGCCATGAAAATGTTGAAAAAACTTGGACTTGGTTATGAGAAGATTGATGTTTGTGAACGTTAAGGAAATTGTTGTTTTCTTACTTTTGATGATAACAAAATCTCTCATGTTACTCTAACCAATTTATTTAGTGTGCAGATTTTTTTTTTCAATAGATAGCTTTTGTTAAAGAAAAGTCATAAAACCAGTCATGGAAGTAAAATTTTTTGATATTTGTTGAGAACCCAACCAGCAAGGTAAGTGTAGATTGGTTACTACACTTAGCCTATAATTAACCCTAAATGTACATAAAAGATCTCACAAAATAAGGACAATTCATATTCCACTATTTAGAAATTTTTCTAAGTGTTGAATTGTGATCATTTGGCTAAATTTGGATCGTCATATCTTCTTATGTGTTGAAATATTTCTAAAATCGAAAATTATGTTATAAAGAAGGTGTGTGCAACTTCAATTTCAAGTATTTATAGTACAATTATCTTGCGGATATATTAGAGAAAAATCAACTAGAAGTTGATTGGTTACCTATTTTACATAACATAATTATTTGTCAGAAAATAGTTCTCAAGGGGTATTTGGCCTTCGATATCTTTACCACTAGTTTTGGACTTATGAATTTAATTATTTTACATTATAATACTATAGTTGAACAGTAGATATGATGATTCGTGGTATAATTATTTCGAGATTTTGGTGGAGAAATAAATGGGCAAAGTCAGCTATTTATTCTGAAAAATTCAGAACTGAGACTGAACTTCTGGAGTAGTTTTTGAATTTTATGGAAGAGCAATCATTTGGATATAATCAAAATAGTTCTTGAATATGATAGAGGAATATTTAAATTTCATAAGAAAATTATTTACTATTGGTAAATATTGAAATTCATGAGAATTTGAAACCTATTTTTTAGGATAATTGCTAAGATTGTTGTAGTAACTTTGGGGACTTTTTACTATACTTTGTTGAGCTTCACTGGTATCAAATAAAGTAGTAATTTAGTAGGTTTCAAAATAGAATAATAGTGGCCGGATGATAATCATCTTTGAGACTTTATAGTACAAAAAAATAAAAAAGAAATCATGCATTTTGAGATACAAAAGGAGCATGTTGTTGCTGTTTTCATTTACATATTCTATAATCTTTTGATTGAACCTTTGTGTGAGTTGTCTTCAATTGTTGGACGACGTAATTTTTATGATGTGAAGATCAAAAGTCGACAAATTGATGTATATTGTTGTTTTGGATCATAGTGAAAAATAGCAGGTTGTTAGATTTTGACTTGTTTGGCTAGAAGAGTGGATGTAGGCATAAAACCGAACCACTATAAACCAAATTTGTCTCCTTACTTTCTTTTTTAATTTTTGCTATATATTTTATAGATTGACCATAAGTTCAATTAGATTTAAGTGGAATTAGGTAAAAATTTGAAAAGTCAAATTTTAAACAACCAATTTAATTCCCCTTCTTGGTTGTCTTTGAGACAAATATTGAACATTATTGCATGTTATATTATAAATAAAATTGGGATAAGACGAATTGTGTGGTATGCGGTCATCCATGATATAAAATAAGAAATGTTAATAGTAGAAGAGGGAAGAAAATACCAAACAATGTGTTACGATACTTGTCTCTAACACCAAAACTTCAAAGGCTTTATATGTCAAGAACCACATCAGAGCACATGACATGGCATACTAGAAATCAATGTATTGACGATGAACCCGTTAGACACCCGGTCCACAGTGAAGCGTGGGAACATTTTGATTCTACTCATCTCTCTTTTGCCTATGAATCTAGAAATGTACACTTAGGGTTATGCACTAATGGTTTTAACCCGTTTGGTCAGTCAAATATTCCGTACTCGTGTTGGTCGGTATCTATCACGGTATACAATTTGCCTCCTTTTATGTGTATGAAGTAGCCTTTCATTTATTTGAGTTTGATTATCCCTGGCCCAACAAATCCGATTAAGCATATTGATGTGCTCTTGAGACCTTTGATTGAATAATTGAAAATATTATGAAATGAAGGTGTTACCACTTATGATATTTCATGAAAGCAAAACTTTCAAATGAGGGCAGTATTGCTATGGACAATAAGTGACTTTCCTGTTTATGCGATATTGTCAAGATGGAGCACTTATGAAAAGTTAGCCTGCCCTTATTGCATGGAGCACACAAAGTCTTTTATTCTTCAAAATGGTCGAGAGACTTCATTCTTCGATTGTTATCGTCAATTTCCTTCCTCTTGATCATCTATATCATAAGCAAAAGGATAAATTTCGTAACGGAAAAGTTGAGATTGATGAACCTCCTCCATGACTATCTGACGAAGAAATGTTTCTTCGTGTATTTTGTCTTCTTGAAATTGTGCTCGGCACAAAATGTGGTAAGTAGAGTATTCAAGGCTTTGGAAGTGAACACAATTGGGTGAAGAAAAGTATCTTTGGGAGTTGCCTTATTGGAAATCACTTCTCATTTGTCATAACTTAGACGTGATGCATATTGAGAAAAATATTATTGACAATGCCTTTAACACTGTTATAGATGTTAAAAGAAAAACCAAAAACAATGTTAAGGCGAGACTAGATTTGAGATTGTATTGCAAGTGGCTTGAATTAGAATTGAAAGAAATGAATGGGAGGACTTGGAAGCCAAAAGCGTCGTACACCTTAAATAAAGATCGAATAATAGATGTATGTTAGTGGGTTAAAAATTTTAAGTTTCCTGTTGGGTATGCTTCAAACTTAGCTCGATATGTGAGTTTGGAGGAATGCAAATTTTATGAGATGAAGAGTCATGACTATCACATCTTTATGCAGATATTGATCCCAATTGCGTTTCGTGATCTTGTCTCTGAAGCAGTATGGGATGCATTAATAGAACTCAGTAATTTCTTTAGAGAGTTATGTGCGACTGAGCTGCGTAATAAGCATATGAAGTTATTGGAGAGACACAGTTGAGACTCTATGCAAACTTGAGAAAATCTTCCCCCATCATTCTTTGATAACATGGACATTTGCCTGTTCACTTAGCATATGAAACCAAGGTGGGAGGACCAGTTCAATGCAGATGGATGTACCCATTTGAGAGGTAATATCAATAAATTTAATTCAATTTACAAAATATATTAAGAGTATGCAATTATGTTGCATTGATTTGTAGGTGTATGTTTCGATTACAGAAGAAAGTACGGAACTGAGCGTGCGTTGAAGGTTCCATATGTGAGAATTATATTATTGAGGAGATTTCAACATTTTGTTCGTTTTATTTCGAACCGCATATTGAAACAAAGATGAATCAAGTTCCTCGAAATGATGATGGCGGATATGTTCAATGTATGTGGAGGTTATCAATTTTTTCTATCTCAGGTCGAGTAATTGGGGAATCTCATCGTAGATATCTCTCAGAATCAGTGTACAATGCTGTAGTGATATATGTGTTATTGAATTGAATTGAACTTACTGAATTTATAGAGTAAGTATCTTGATCACTTTGTGCATCATAGATCGAATTGAATTGACAAGCTAATCACATTTCATTTTGTCATTTTGAGTAGGATATTTGATAATTTTGTTAGACAACAAAATTCTAACATCACAGACGAGCAACTAAAGAGAAGACGTGAACAAGAATTTGAAAGTTAGCTGAGCCATTTTGCATTTTGTCCATTCCCTATGCATAGCCAAGTACCTTTAATACTATATGACAATGATGGAAAGATATCTAACCACGTTCTATTTCTTTGTTTTATTAATAGGTTTCAAATGATAGGAATTTCGTATAGAAAAATGTTAGGGATTTAGCACAAGACCCATCATGCACAGTGAAATATTACAAGGGATATTTTGTTAACGGTTTTAAATTTCATACACAGGAGTATGGACATGATTAATCAACAATGAATAGCGGTGTATGTATGAAAGGGAGTTATTACAATGATTTTGAACGTGACTTCTATGGGATGTTGGTTGATATAATAGAGTTGGAGTATTTTGGAGTTGGTAATAGGCTGGTTTTCTTTAAATGCATTCGGTATGATACAGAAAAGGGGTCAATGTGCACCATTGTCACGGTCTTGTTGAAATTAAGCATAAATTAAGACTGCATTCAAATGAGCCTTTTGTATTGGTAACACAAGCACAATAAGTTTACTACACCTCGTATCCTTCTAGGAAGAGAGAGAGAAATGATTGGTGGGTTGTATGTAAAACTAAAGCTCGAGGGTCAACTAATGATGGTGTTACATTTCCGATTGTAGATGAAACCGTTTATCAAGAAGATGAACCATCAATTCCTATAGTTGTAGAGCGTACAATCGAAGTTCATGATTTTGGATTTATAATTGTTGGTGAAATGGAAGAGGTTCCTCGTTTTAAGTACGTGAAGAAGAAGACATAAACTTCGATTTCTTAGTGGAAGAAGATTATGGCTTATTTAATTATTATTGCTTTTATGGTGTATTTATTGACTAATGATATTTGTATTTGTTTGTTCGCATTTCATTATTTTGTATGTATCATTTAAAAGTGTCTACATTTTTATTTCTTACTTTGTTGTGCCTGTTTCATTATTTTCTTTGTATTTGAAAGTGTTTATTTAATTATGCTTTTGTTTGTTTCATTCTATTTCAGATAAACATAAATGGTACGAGGCAGGGGATCTAGCTCTAGGGGGAGCTCTAGGAGAGGTAGCGATAGCTGTCGCGGGTCCTTGCATGTAAGTCAAATCCAGCATACCATTGTCCCTCACGAAGTGCCCCATGTTGATGACGAGGATAATGGCGGATCATCATCTGCCATAGGTAGAGGGCCGGTAGGACTGAGATGCCACTCAATCCGGAGGTTAGAACATTTATAGAAGCGGCTAATCATACGTAAGACACCAATTTCTTTAACTTTTCTATTCACTTGTTTATCCTATTTTATGTGTAAATTTAAATTAAAGCAATAAATTTTTTCCCCACTAGTTTTCTAGATTTTAAAGTTGTTTGTTCTATTACTGAGGACATTAAGAGACATCTTTCTGGGGCATGGCCTACTTGGTGCATGGTGCCAAAGGAGACTAAAGATGGGCTGTGGGATAAATTTCAGGTTAGAAAATAATTTGTTGACTAAAGTTATAAATTTTAAGTTTTATGCCTAGAAATTTGGACTGTAGTTGACATTCTACTTGTCCCATTTTATGAAGTTGTTGGCATCTTCTTCTGCTCTGGTCTCCTCATTTAGAACTTTCCATAAGCCTTCCGGCCAAGTTTCAAGCAGTTTTCAAGCTTACTTAGGTTGTTATAATGCATTGCAGTCAATGTTGTCATTAACAGGATATCTATTAAGCTTATGCAATATTAAGTTAATATATGCTCCAAATATATATTACATTTTGTCTTAATCTTCGTTACTTTTATGGGTACTCTTGTCCTTCCTTATCAATCAATTGATCACATTACATTTTAATGAATATATATACTTTCCATTAGTAAAAGGGTAATAAGAGGAGAACCAATCGGGACCATTACTAATCTTGGTGAATGGTTGATTTGCAATCCATTATTGAAAAAGGGTTTGTGCTATGTCTTCTCTCTCTCTTTCATACCTAAAAGAAAAGCTAAAGGTAGTGGTAGAATATGAAGGTGGTGGCTTTCCCACATAGATGAGTCAATGAGATTGCCTTTAAAAGCTTGTGGCTGGATGCCATCACCAAAAGTTGATGAAGTGAATTGGTACTCTTCACTTTGCTTTTCATCATTGTAATGACAGAAAGATGTACTCTTACTTAGTTGCCTTTGGAGATGTACTCTTGTGGCTATTCTTTGGTGTGTTTGAAAGGAACTAATTGACCTAATTTTTAAAATTATAATGGCATTACCATTGGCAAACAGATACCAGCACACACAAACCCCAGACAGTACACAAAAGGGGAAGCATGCAGGGCCAGTAATGGAGAGAGTAGAAAGAAATTGGAGGATGTCAATGATGAGATGTCAAGGATAAGATTAGTGGGGGAGAATGACAGTGTGAGATTTTCTTCTTTCAAGAAAGCGGCAAAAACATCAAATCTCCCTTTGCCTTTCAGATTTCTGTTAAAGCAATGCACCAACTTTCACATTGGCCCCAAGCGTGTGAAGTAGAGAAGATTGTATGTGTAATGAAGCAAATGAAAGCAAAGGAGCAGGGATGTAGAAAACCTCCAATTCAGGGAATGACAATCACCATAACATAGGCTAAAAGCTTTCTATGCTCAAGTTAATAACCAACTTAGCCATAAAAAACAAACTAGTAGTGTTTCCCTTGTACTGGAACAAAATTAAAAAAAAAAAAAAAATTGGAAAGGGAAGCACACAATAACTTGAACATCACCAGTACATGACTTCAAAATTGAAACATGTTCAGTTTCTTTTATGTACTTGCTAACATAAACATTTTCTGTTTCTTTTATGTACCTACAAATTGAATAACCTCTTTGCCTCTCCTTACTAACATTTGTCATCAGTCTATACCACTTCGATCCTGTACATGTTATATGTACTTAGCAATATTTTGTGCAAATGCCCAATGGCTCGTATACAACACCATTGTAGCTAACACGAGCTGCATCTTCTCTATTCCAAAGGCTGTCCTAATTTGTCATAATTTGTCTTAAAAGCCGTCTTGCGATGCCATATGATATCTGTTAAATTCCTCTATGTTAAATAACCTCCAACAATTGACATTTAATGCGATGAAAAATGCAATCACTACTTACCGTCCTTTGCAGTAATTAGTTTGTGGCAGTAAGTTTTCAGTCCCTCATACCTCTGCCATCATGTATGCTGTTCTGCTTGCTCGCAACGTACGTACCCCATAATAATGAATGCTTTCTCTGTTTATTTTGGTAGTCAAATTGTCAATTATATTTCTTTCAATTTGCCATTAACTTACAGAACTTCAAACTCTTTGTTCCTCATCGGTTGGTTACTTCATGCTTCATTGGTGCGAACCTGCAGATAAGCATGCGTGCTGGAGGGAATGCATTCATTTGGTGTTTATTTGTAGCGCATGTTGCATTTCACTGCACATAACCTGCACCTCTCATAGAACTCCATTATGAATTTATTAACTATAGCTGTAGGTGGTATGTTAGGTAAATTAAGTGGCAGATCATAGGAATTGAAGACTATTATCCATAACCCTGTCCTTAGGCATAGGAGCCACACAATTACACAGTTGATCAGAAGTTGCAAATTCCATTCAGGCATCTCATTTCATATGCATAGTCATAATGTTAAGCATGGCAATTCACTTGCTTCCTCTCATACCTTATTTATTATGTGTAGCAAAAATTCACATGGCTAGACGAAGATTCTCATTCGATATATCATGCATGGAAAGCTTCATGCACAAGGAGATATGCCGATATGATTGCGGCAGCAAGGAAGCAAGCAATGCAAGCTGTTGGGACAACAAATATAGCCGAGACCAAAGGTCATCCCCCGGTATTCTTGTCTTCTGCTGTTTGGGATGAACTGATTGATAAACACCGGAATACACCATAGTGGCAACAGAAGTCAAATGCTGCAAAGCAAAACTAAAATACGGAGAAAGAAAGGGAAATTACAAAGCACACTGCCAGTTCAATCCCCTATGCAACTCACATGGAGAATGGTTTGTATTTATTCTTTATTTATAAATTGTCTTCATTAGTTGTATATATTGATGAAATTACTAATGATTTATAATAATTTTCAGTATGAGAAAACCCACCGGTCCGTTTTGCATCTCGAACTCTTCAATCGCACTCACGGCATGATAAAGGCAAAGGAGAGTATGTTGACAAGAAAACTGAATCAATAACAGTAAGATAAAATTTTTTTCGGTTATTTATCGAAACATTTTGAAAGTTTAGGATTACCAAAACTTTAATTATATATCCTTGTATTTTCACAAATGTAGGGCAAGTACAAACAATTGATTGAGGAAAAATTTGGATCAGATAGCACTTCTCAACAGGAATTCGATGCCGGGTCATGGTGTGAGGTGACTAGGGATCTAATGAAAGGACATTTTTTGGTTTTGGAGAAAAAGTTGATGACGTCTTGATCATAAATTCTTTTAGTGCCAATAAATTCTTTTGGTGCCACTTCCTCTCTGCGCATCCTTTCGTCACAGATGTATACAAAGGAGGAGGTGGATAAAATGATAGAGGACATGAAAACTCAAATGATTGAAAACATGCAGAGTCAAATTTTGAAACAAGTGGAAAGTCGAGTCAGGCAACAAACTGCAGCACAAATTCGTGACATTCTCACACAAATAGGTTACCAACATACATCACCTGACTTAGATAGTACTTAGTCACCAGATTCTAATCCCCTACCTCAGTGACCCTTATGATTTTATTATTTTTTTATTCAATTTGATGGTGTGTCTTATTATGGATTGTAACTTGATATTTTATACATACAATGTGCTTTGTAAGTTTACATTTTAATGTATTTCATGCAACTTATTTACTTGCCTTTTATATATTTCAAATGGAGTTGTTTGTATTATATTTCAGAAAATGAAGATTGTGTTTGGAACAGATTTTAATAGCATAAGATGACAGGTGGTTACATTGCATATTGAATGAACTGGGCAGGAAATTTATCTTCAACGATGGATTACCGACGGCCAATTTCCATCGGTAATTTTCACTCGGTAATCCGTTGCTAAATGGAATAACTTTAATCGAGTATCACCGACGGATTGTCGAAGGAAAATCTATCGGTAAAGATCTGTCGGAAATCCCTTGCTAAATTTGTGACGGAATATTTCCATCGGTGAATGATCTGTAGTTGATAGGTACTTAATTACCATCATTCTAGCGACGGATTAGTGACGGATCATTCATTGATAGAAATATTCCATCTCAATTCCGTCGCAGATTTTGCGAGGGATTTCCGAAGGATCAGTCTCTGACTGACATTATCGTTGCAAATCTATCAGAAAATTTACCGACGGACATTATTCCATTGCTAATATTTTTGCGATGTCATTATCAACGAAGGAATCAATAATGGCGTAATCCGTCGCTGATGATTTCTACCGACGAAAGTTTACATATCACCGATGGAATTGTCCGTCGGTGATACTACCTTTTCTAGTAGTAGAAATCTTTAAGATAGTAGATTCCAACATCTATATCCGTTGTGTTCTATTCTGCAACTTAGGAAACAACATAATTATGCTTATAATTCTAGTTTAGTATGCTCATGAGATTATAAGAGTACAAAATGTATGCTATCAAAACCTTTAAGAGTGTAATAGTTAGAAATACAATTATATAACCGTGCATATTGAGAAATATTACCAGTGACTAGAGTAGGAGTATAATTGATAGTATAGACAACTGCAAAAGCTGTTTCTCCTATAAAATATTTCTGAACATGAGAAGAAAGGAGGAGAGCTCAAATAGTATCTAAAATATGTCTATATTTATGTTATAATTGACCATTTTGTCAAGATATTTTTGGATAAGATTTTTGGATAATAATACCTTGTTGGGTGATAAAGAGAGTAAATGATTTTTCTTTATATTTTTTAGCATTATTGGTATGAAATATTTTGATTTTTTTTAGAGAATTAAGTCTGAATAACGTAAAGCGAGAGTAAGTAGAAAATAATTTAAATCTATGATATATTAGATAAATCCACATATAATGAGAAAAATTATTAGTAAAGATAATATAATAATATGAACCTCTCATAGTATCATGAGGGGTAAGTTCCTAAATATCAAAATGAATCAAATTAAAAGGTACTGAAGACATAAAATCATATTAAAAGAAAATAAAGCATGGTCATTTGAAAGTTGACATGTTACACAATCAAACTTTCAAACTTGACTTTTTTCTAAAAAACTACTAGAGAGAAGGAATCTCAATCTGACTTCAAAAAGTTAACTAAGACGAAAATGGCAAATAGTGGATGAAATGACAGTAACAACTAGTTCGGATGGAAGATGAAGAGAAGTGAGTCAGAACAATCAACAACCTTATACCCTGTCCTAAAGATCTTGCCTGTTTGTGGGTCCTACACAATAATCACAACTAGTATTAAGAGGCCAAATGCACAAGGATTTAAAAGAATTACATTGTCCAAAAGTCTGTTGTCTAAAGGTCTAACTAAGTCTTGTTTTATATTTAGAGAAGTGATGACCATTTTTGTTGCAGTAAGCGCAACATCCTTTTTTAGGTTTCTAACTAATTTTTGAAAAGGAGAAGACCGATGAGATGAGATTTTAGTGGCAAAGACAACACCAACAAAGGGTTCAAATTTCTCAATGTGAAAAACATTGAGATGATTTTCTTCCATAATCAATTCCTTGTTTATAATATCGATATTGAGGAAGCCACAGATGGGTTCGAATTCATATATGAGAGTCATCAATAAATACTATATGTGTCAGGGATCACAAAAATTAGCATACATAGTTAGGATTGGCAATTGGGCCAGACCGACCCGAGCTTGGCCCATTTTGAAGGGCTAAGCTTGGCTTGTTTAAGGGTTGGATTGTGCTTGGGCCGATTACTTAGGTTTATTTTAATTTCGGGTTAAGTTCGAACACCAATTGCCTCAATCCGTCCATTCTGGTGTTTTCTTGCCATGTGACATAAGTGCTTGCGAAAAGGTTGGTGGCTACTGAATAATAGACCAAGTTCACACATTTATAAACATAATAGATATTCTATTGCCAGGTGGATGTACATGGAATCCATAAATTTGACACATGTCCATTCGTCCACGTTAAAGAGCATTCCAGAACCATTCTTGACTCTTAACCCCCTTCTCTCTCTCTCTCAACATTTGAAATCAGCTATCAAGGGTGGGTTGTGTTTTCATGTAAGCCCATTTTCAGTGACCACGATATGAGTACTCGGCGTCGTTCATGAGAAAGAGCTCGAATATGATTTCGTCCAGGTGGGTGGATATGAAATCTGGTGAACACAAAATGGACAAATTCCTTGCTCTCAACGTAAGTACTCTCATAATTATCCTTTTTTTTTTTTAAATTATTCCAGAGCCCTCTTTTGGTTTCTTTCTGTATCTTTCCTTTCTGGGTTTTCTTTCTTTTCTTGAGTTTTGAATCTTTGTTATTTATTATTGGTGTGTCATTAAATTATAAAAAATAAATTAATTTATTACACTAAATACTAATATAGAGCAAGTAATATCGTCTTCTCAGGAATGGTAGATTTACATCTTTAAAGGAATTAAAAATAATAAAATATGGAGAGTTAAAGATTAACTAAACTAATAAATTAATTCAAGAAAATAATTAGTTAAAAATAAATAAATAACTCAAAACCAAAAGAAATAAAAATAAATGGAAAATCAATTTTTAATCAAATGAATTATATCTACCTTGATTCGAGTTGATTAATTATCAATCTACCTAATTGATTCAACAAATTATAAATAAATTGGTTATAATCATTTAACAAATGTCAAACAACCAATTTCTCCTTATTTCATTGATAATTAAAAGAAAATAGTTAATTATTTTTCTAATTGTAAGACAACTCTAAAGAACTTATTAGAATTTAGTGTTTCAACAGTATTAAAATATAGATAGACCCAATTCTAATTAACAAATATAAAACGAGTTTATTTAAATTATATTATTTAATTTCATAACATAAATCAAATTATTAACAAAGTCATGAATTATGTCGTGCACCACTATATTAAAACAAACAAATAATTACAAGTTTGATTGTAAACTATTTTTGAATTATCCAATATAGACTTTTTATTCAATAAATCCAAAATAAATTGTAAATAATAAAATATAAGAATTAAATAAATGTCTATAAGATGTTGATGCAATATGTTCAATTAGATCTCACAATCATGAAAAATAAGATTTCAATAACTTTTTAACTAAAAAATAAATTTAGAAAGAAAACATGAAAGAATAAAAACGCAAAAAGAAAATAATATTCAGCTGGAAAGAACTTACAAAATGTGTTGGAAGAAAAAGAAAATAATATTCAGCTGAAGAAGACTACAGGAAACATGTCCTGCGGCCTCCCTGTCAAACATGTAATGTCTCCCGTATACATAAGAATAAATTTCCTATTTTTTAAAGGGAATTCTTTCTAAACCCTAAATAAATAAAAAGAAAGTTTTATTTGACTATATAATCTAATTGACTTATCAAAAAAATAAACTATCTAAAATAAAACTTTACAAAATTGAACTTTCCAAAAATTCAATCCCTAAATATTAAGAATAAAATAATATCTTAAAATCTATGATAGTTCTAAATTAAGCTCAATTCTTCATTGAATTCATGTGCAACTAGGAAAGAAAATATGTCAACTTGGCCTTTGGTAAGATCTTGCAATGATTCCGAGATCCATGTGTCCATGCGATAATAAAATAGCACTGCTGTCAATTTTTTTCATCATTTACATAAATACTCCAAATTAACTCTTTTTTCTTTACTCTCTTTAATGAATCTCCTCTATCAATTCTAAAATATTAAATATCATAAAATTTAATTATTAGTATAATATTTATTCAAAAATAAAATAAAATTAACTAAAATTAATATATCAATTTTTATCCTATCAAATTCTCTCATACGTAGATAATGCTTGTTTTCAAACATTCATAACTTAAATAAAACAAAATCTATTTCGTAAACCAACTTACTTTTTTTTGTTCAAACTTTCAAGTCAACATATGTCATAAAAATCAAATCGAAAATATAATCAAAATAACAAATATTTCATAACATTTTATACTAAAACAACTATTATATCTCCTGACAGTTCCTTTGAAATCAAAACTACAATATTCAACAATCTCCAAGGATTCACTCAAAGGCACTCAACATTGGGTATATGACATATATCACTCAAATCAATATAATAGAATAGCATTACCATAAGTTTGTAAATATATCAAATCTTTACTACTCAAAAGTTTGAATTCTTAAGACCAATCAAAAATTCTTTTCATTTGGTTATAATTGGAATAGCGTTAAGAGTAAGATAAAAGGTATTTTTAAGGTTAAAAATATACTAAAGGAAATATATAATTAACCACATTTTTTTTTTCTTTTAGCAATGAGCACTTTTGACCACAACAAATGGCACACAAAATTTGTCTTCTTGCTATCCAATTGTTCCTTTTTTTTTTTTTTTTAACTTCCTTTATTCATTGATTTTTTTTCTTCTTTCATCTCCATGTATGAAAAGAAACAAGATTCAGTTCTTTTTTTTCTTTCCTTCCTTTTTTTGCTGCTTTTGATTTTTTTCCTTTTATTTTTTTTCAAATAATCATTCAATATAGAATAGTCAAGAGGATAATCAATCTTCTTTCTTCCTTGCACAATCACAAAGTTCACTTTCATATCATATCTGTGAAAGTATTGTAACGCCGATACTCGGTGTATTGTATATTATATTTCTCATTATTCTATATATGATATGTTTTCATTTTCATATAGAGAAAAGTCACTCAGAAATTTTTTTGATTTATAATACTCATGAAAATTTTTGACGAAATTGCTGGGAGCTAAAAAATTTTTCCCCTCCGTGCCATTTTAAGATCTACGCGTGCAATCTCGACCCCGATGAAATAACATGTGCTAAATTAACTTAAAAAGTTAAGGGAACTCAAATTCGGGTAATTCTCAATCGTTTGTGAAGAAACGCCCGATACTTGATCGCCGGAGATGAAAATTTGTTATCACCGAGTCAAATTTAATTCTATCCGTGCAAAATTGTTAAAATTTTTCCAGGAAGCCTAAATTAGGCTAAATTAACGTTTTATCAAGTTAAAACGCAATTTCAGGAAATTTGTCAAAATTTGTTCGAAATGAAGGGAAATTGAACCTACTGTGCCAAAATGAAATTCACGTGTGCAAATTTGATGCCGTCAGATTTACACGTGTAAAATTCACCCTAAAAGTCAAGGGTCAAGGAATTTTGGCAACACGCAAGGCGAAAAACAAAATCGCTCTAAAAACTCTAATGTGTTTAAGGGCGATTTGGAAGATCAAATGACTTCATCTACATGCGATACCAACTCTATTGGATTCAGTGTGAAAAACTGAACCAAATGGGTAAATTTGAATTTCTCAGATTTCGGGTCGAATATTGACCTCACCGCGCGTTACTCGAAAAGCGAGGTAGGAATTTTCACGCAAATTTAAAAAGGTCCTTATATGCAATTTAGAAAAAGGTGGAATGTGACATGGCCAAGAGAGAGAGAGAGAGAGAGAGAGAATTTCTTGACTTTTGGGGACTTAATCCAATGGTGGAAATGTGATGAGAAAAAGGTGAAAATGTTTGGGGCTATTGGATCAAGTAGTTGGGGGGCAAAACATTTAATGGAAACCTTGAATTGTGTGGTGTGAGAAGACAAAAAGCTAAATTATGTGGCTTGTTCAT
Organism: Dillenia suffruticosa; assembly: GCA_033439265.1. Lineage (NCBI taxonomy): Eukaryota > Viridiplantae > Streptophyta > Magnoliopsida > Dilleniales > Dilleniaceae > Dillenia > Dillenia suffruticosa. The sequence continues at coordinate 18,387,025 of JAVTVX010000009.1, read as the reverse complement.
TTCATTTGCTTGCCAAACCGTAAGAGTCAAGGAAGAAACACAAGAAACTCTCTATTGTTCTTCCTCATAGCCTTGGACTACTAAGGTAAGATTTTCAAATCTTTCTACATATTACCCGAATTTTATTTTATAGATTTTTTCCATACATCTTGAGTTACAACATCTCTAAATTTGGGACAAAAATGAGGAGGTTTGGTGGATGAACATAGGGCAGCTGAGAAGGAGACTTAAGAAATTCTGGAATTTCTGAAATTTGGGTATTCTGACCTTGCATTGGTATTTTAGCCATAACACTTTTTGCACAAAGGCAAATTGAGTGAAATGTTTATATATGAAACAAGACGTTCATAACTTTAAAATGAGATAAGAACCATTGCATTTTGAGTAGAGATGGATTTTTTATGATTTTTTTTAAGTTAGGTATTCTGCAGAATCATGTCCTGTTCTATTTCTGTTCTATCCTGCTTCTGCCTTGGATTTTATTCTGATTTTGAGATGCCTTTCGGTCTGAATTAGCTTGAGCCCTAGTTATGACATTCTAGGTTTTATCTTTCTAACGAGATAAGAATCAGCTTAATCCGACTCTTATGTCAAAAGTTATGACAGTTCTCCCAAAAACTGTGCAAATTTTCACTCTGTTTTTGGTTCCAGATCAATAGCCTTCTTTGTGACCTATTTCAACCCCCTTCTGGACAGAATTAAGAAAACCTCTCAACATGAAAGTTGTAGGTCTATGTCTCATCTTCAATATGTCCAAGATTCAAATGTATTGGAGTTGTGTGTTAAGAGATATGGCATTTCCCCTAAAATAGGACAGAATTCTTGTTTGAAATAGAATTGAATCAAAACTCTGCATTTCTGAAATTTTATGTTTAGAATCTGAAGAAATGCTCAAAATGAAAGTTGTAGTGCTGTCTCGTATCTTTAAAATGAGATAAGAATCATGTGATTCGGAGTTGTGTAGTGAAAGTTATGGCCATTTTTTCACGACTGTACAAATTGTGGTGTGTGCAGAATTTTAGATTTAAGCTTGTGGACTATTTTGGTGCAATGATGAATGTGAATGGATATATTTGAGGTCAAGAGTGTGAAGGGTAAGTGTGTGATCATGAATGCCTTGTATATGTGTATATGAGGTGAAGTTATGGGATATGCATATCAATGAGTATGAGCTTAAAGTGTAATACCTATGCTTGAAAGATGAACATTTGAACGTGCTGAAATTATGCTAAGTGGTGTACCATTCCAAATGAACTCTTGAAGTTGCCATTGAGTGAGAAAACAAGGGATAACATATGTATACATTAGGAGCATATCTAAAATGCCCTAAACGTAGAAGAGTTAGTTAAAGTACAAATTTAACATTTATGACTTTTCATGTAGTGACACGATTGGTGACCGAAACGAGGGGAAACACTTTTGATACTTATAGTACTTTGTAGGGAGTGACTGACCCTCCCATATACGGTGAGTAAGACTCTAATCTGATGCATGAAAAGTGAAACTTGATTTTTGTCGTGTTTTCAACAAAATATGCTTTTGATATGTATGACTCGTCGTGTGCCACTAGATTTCAAATTTGTTTTGTGACTATTAGAGTGTCATGAACTCATGTTTTCTATGAATATGTATCTATAAATTTGATTCAACTGAAATAGAGCCATATTTTATGATTTTCACATATTAAATTTTATATGACCAAATATGACACATTTATTGAACACTATGGTTTCTATATCACTGATTTGGAGCCATGTGGTCGTGGGATGACTGTTATGATATGGTTTAGTCCCGAGAGGACGACCGTAGTTACAAGGGACGCTTGTTATGGTGCCAAGTATGCGTCTGGCTACACTTTGCGCGGAGGTACCTGCAAACGTCCAGTATATGGGTATAGGCGCGGCCGGTTGAACCCGCAAGGGGGAGGACATGTGTGACGCCACTGTCTAGCACCGGGTGGGGTCCTATACGTGATTCGATCTGTGTATGAGCTAGTCTCAGTGAAACTCATGACCAACGTCGGGGTAGAGAGCGACTTTTGAACATTTATGCATAATAAAACCCTCCGATGTGCTTGTCATTTGTCATGGTTGACCTTTACCAGGATCATATTCGACTTACTCTAAAAATACTTGATTTTGAATGGATGCATATATGTATGATGCCGTGTGATGAATTAGATGATTTTATTTTACTGAACATACCATGTTTTATAGCGAAATGTAAGTAATTTACGAATAATCATGTCTTGATACTTCAATAGTTCATACACACTATTTATGCTTGATATTGATTTCTTCACTCACTGGGTATCTCTCTTTATACTCACCCCTCTCCTTTCCTTTCTCAGATAGGGTTATTGTGATAGAGCGATGCGTCGGGCTCTAGACGTCTTTGTCGCGTATTTGTGGATTCACGTTTTCACTACGGTGAGATCTAAATTTCATTTGAAATATGAGATCCGTGTTGTATATTGACCCTGCGAGGTCATGATATTGAGATCCGTAGATGGATATGTACATTTTATAGGACGACTGTATAAATTATTGACATTTATTTGTGAAACTCTCATATTGGCTCATTACACTTGCATTGAGCCACTTGAAAGCATTTAACTTCTTAACTTGGGAATTTGTTGTACACATGTATAAAATTTTAGATTCGTTCGGTGTGGCAACTGCTCATGATTTAGTTGGGTATGACAGTAGAGGTCTGTGGCTAGGACTGGTAGTATTCATGATAGCCTTGCGTTGTTCTGGTTTGTACGCTGTGGATTGATTGGTATTATACGAATGTGGTTGATTTGTTGTGAGGCCGGGTTGGTCCGTTTATTTATATGACATGATGATCATTCAATATATAGGTTAGTTTGTATATGGGAGGCCTCCGAAATTATGTGGAGATTCTGTCCGATTTTCTATAGAATGTAGCTGGCATTCCAGGGCAACGGACGGCTGTTTACGATCCCGATTCAGGGCGTGACAAGTATTATATCCAAAAATTCCAACACTACTAGAGAATAGGGTATCAACGACAGAAATATCCGTCACTGATACAAAATATTCCGTCGATAAAAACAAAAAGCAACAGAAATTTTCGTCTCGAACACCGTCGCTGAAAACCTTCCCTCAAATTTTTACCGATAGATAACAACTCATTGCTTATATTTCCGACTGATTGTTTCCATTGCTAATAATATATCGGTAATGTTGGATATATCAACGACAAAATATAGAAGGATTACTGATGAAAAATATTCATCTTCAAACAATCCGTTGGTAATCTGTTACTGATTGTGGCCACTAGCAGCGACGGATTAGCAATGGTTTTTTTAAAGATATTGGAAATTCCGTGTCGGTGATATTTTGAGGTAATGGATGAAGTCAGTTACAGATTAGCGATGGACTTATTGGGCAAGAGAAAAATATCCCTCGGTAATCCATCGCTAAATTTCTATTTTTTCCCATTTAATCTACTCGATCAACCCATGAATCCATTAACCTGTTAACGTGTAATATTTAATTCAAAGAGCCTGTTACATTGGAATTCTCCTGCTACCAACTATACTAGAAACTACTCCATTTCATATATATAAAATTTTACCATATTTGTTACAAACACTACATAAAATATCATGTTACAAAAGTACAATATATACATGAAAAATACATCAAATAACTCCATAAAATGAACTACAATCCATATTGATCAACACCATAAAACTCAAGTATATGAAAATAAAATCATTAATGTCACATAGATGGGTGATCAGAGTTTGGTAATTGAGTGCTATCAAGGTCAGGTGGTGTAGGCGAGATACCTATTTGTCCAAGTATCCGACGAATTTGTGCTTGAGTTTGCTCTTTCACTTGACATTGCACTTGTTTCAATATTTGGCTCTGCATGTTCTCTATCATTTGATTTCTTATTTCCTCCATAATTTTATCAACCTCTTTCTTAGTATACATCTGAGACGAATGCGTGCATGGAGATGAAGTGGCACTAGAGGAATTTTTGATCGGTCTATCATCAACTCTCTCTCCAAAATCATATAAACATTCCTTCATTGGATCCCCAGTCACCTCACACCATGATCTGGCATCATAGTATGGCTGAGAAGTACTATCTGAGCCATATTTTTTGTCAAACAATTGTTTGTACTTTCCCTACAACAAGCATATATAATTTTGTGAATTTGTTAATATTTCAATTATATGTAATGTAAAAATAATAATGATTTTGCCTTATACTAATTGTTTTTGATTTCTTGTCAACAAACTACCATTGTCCTTTATTAAGCTTGTAAGTGCGATTGAAGAGATCAAGATGCGAAACTGAGTGGTTGCTTTCTTCTGATTGAAAAATTAAAATAAAAAACATTAGTAACTATTAGCGATACAAACGTTATGAACAAAATTTGTAAAGAGAAAAAAAAATTTAAACATCCTTTTCATGTGGGTCGCAAAAGGGATTGAATCGGATGTATATTTCATAATTTCTCGTTTCTTTTCCATATTCTGGTTTAATTTCGCAACATTTGATTTCTGTTGCCAATTTGGTGTACTCCAATATTTATCTATTAATTCATCCCAAACAACAGATGTCAAATATATAGGGGGACGAATACATAGGGGGATGGTATTTTGTTTCGGATATATTTGTAATACCAACGGTTTGCATTGCTTGCTTCCTTGTTGCCCCAAGCATATCAGCATATCTCCTTGTGCATGAAGTTTTCTGTGCATGGGATATCAAAAGTGAATCCCTATCTCGCCATGTGAATTTTTGCTACCCATAGTCAAGCGAGAATAAACAAGTTAATTAGATTCATTAATGTGAAAACTATGTATATGAAATGACAACTAACTAGAGGGATCGAGAGGAAAAGTTTATCCAGTACATCATCTTATACACCACCAAGTCAAAAACTAGGCAAAAAATGATCGAGGAGAGATCCCAGGAAATATCAAATTTGAGCTCCCATCATTTTTCTACTCCAACAGTGATTAATCAATATATAGTCCATATCTCACTAATTTGTCTAGCAGAAGGGGCAATTGTTGACCAAAATTTTATTCCTCTTCTGCTGATTATTCAGGGATTGTGATTTGGAAGAGTACAGTGGGTGATTTTCTTCTGGTTGCTTAATTATTTAATTCATTTCAAGAGCATCAAAAGATGTTGCAACTTTCATTATGTTCCGTGTAGCATTCATTAGTTATACCTGTTACTTTGTCAGTAAGTTACATGACTCTGGTATATTAATGCCCTGGTGGAAGTGGGAGACTTTGAGTTGATGATTGTTCAAATTGCAATGCAAGAATAATTGCATATTCAAAAGAAGGTTGTTGCAGTCAACATGTGATGTTTTTGCTTTACTAGTGCATTCTTTGCATTTTAATATTTATGTGGTTATTGTCATCTTTATTTTGGTTATTCTGCATGTATTTGCCGTAGACATTTCGGCAGTTTGCTGCGTATGTGATCCATACCTGGCTAATTAGAAGTTTATGATGTTCTCTGTTGCTTTAGCAGTTTGTGCTAATCTACTGTTTGCTTCTCTTCCTTTTCCATTGTTGCACATAGCGTGTTTATGCAATGGGTGATGCATATCCAAGTTCCACAAAACTTCCCAAGGGCGAATACACCTTGCAACTATATCTAAGGTTTGTTTGTTTTCTGCTCCATGCACTATGCTATAACATATAGCCTTTTGTCAACCAACAATTTGCTTTTTCTAGCCCAATGTGGTAGTAACAGCAACTATTTTCAAAGAAAATCATAGTTTAGCCATCAGAACATTCGAGGGCATAATGAGTAATAAGATGCTGCAATTAGAAAATTTAGCTTTAGAAATAAATTATGAACATCTCTGAAAGTAAACTATTGCCGTATTTTTCATTTCTGTGATTTGTTTGATGAGTCATATCTTGGTCAAAATGCATGTTGAAATTGAGGTTACTGGTTGCCTGTCAGAAGCCAGGCAATGATTGTGTATAGTGATGTATCTTTCCTCTAATAAAAGAAAAACCTGAAGGATCTACCATAACTGGCAGGTAAAATATGGCTTCAATGGAGATGATAGATTTGTCTTGAGTCACTGGAAATTAAAAAGGAAAGTAAAGGCAGTGTCAAAACATCATAATTATTGGCCCCCTTCAAATTGGTCTCCGCTAAGTTGCTGATCACAAAACTTCATAATGGAAAAAGCTAATTGTTTGAGAATTTAGTCTCTTGATTTAATAAAAGAGTTTAATGAAGCTTTGGAGCTTGTGAAGAAGCTGCGTTGATTGTGAACTCTTTAAGTTTTTTCATGTTGTAATTGTCCTTTTCTGGGGCTGCTTGTGTACTAAAGTACTTCCAAATTCCATTGTTCCAAATTCCAAATAATTGTTCAAACAATAAGCAACCATGCCCCTTATGCGTGAAATTGTGAAATTTACCACCTCCAATGCTCCACGATCATCATTATTTTGAGTCTTGTGGATCTCATTGCCTAGGAATTTAGAGTAGGTTTTCCTAAACTTTTGTGGAAGGAAGAAGGAGAACACATCCATAAAGGATTAGATGACCTTGATGAAATGAAGGAAAGCAACATTGAAATTGTGGACATTTACCTTATTATTTTGAAATTGTCTTCTGTATTCTATAAATTTTTACGGGGGATATCCTACACTCAGATTTTTTTCCTTGAATTCCCTGCCGTAAGTGAAAAGTAAAAGAATGACCTTTCTTGTTCATGTCCCAAAGACATCCTTCTTTTCTATTTATTTATTTATTTATTTATTTTTGGGCTGGTAATGTACTGAATCTCAGTGTTCATGATATTTCAGGCATGACAATGTGCAGTATCTGGAGAAAATGAAGCAACTGCTCTTGTTCATAGAAAGAAATTTGGAGGAGAAGGTACACTTAATGTGATACTCACTATTTTTCCCGAATTGGTAAATTGTTATGTGAAAGATTTTTTTCCCTCGCAGTATTGCCTCAGCATCTGATTAGCAGTTTAGAGATGTGAAGTTAAGTGACTTTTCTATCCTTCTTATAATGCTCACTAGGCTTTTTTTTTTTTTTTTTTTTTTTTTTTTTTAATTTTTTTTAGTACTTCAAGCCTCATGAGTATGCTGCATATGTATATCTTACATGCTACTAAATTTCTTCAAAACGATTGCAGCTTGAATAGACAAGTCAGGTTTCCTGATCATTTGAACTTTTAGGTAGCATATAATTGTAGTTACCTTATATCTTTCGTGATCCAGGAAGTTATTCGATTGGGCTTTTTCTCTCAGCCGGATGGTCCTTTGACAGGGAATGGTAGCTTTGATTCATTGGATTTGGTTCCGGGGTTTGTTCTACTTGGCACAATTTTTTTTCCTAATTGTTGGAAAATGCCCACGATGGGCATTTTCATAATTTTGGAATAATGAGTAACTCCCCTTATTCCATTTACCACCCCATTATTGATCCCATTAACTATCCCATTTGACACACTAATTAGCCCTAATGAGCCAACGTGAATGAGGTGGCTTCCTCTCTTCCTCACACCGGAGAGTTTGGAGAGTAGAGAAGAGGCTAGGGTTTGCAGAAATCTCTGGAGAGAGAGATAGACTGAGGGTTTGGGAAAATTATGTGTAGGGAATTTCTGTGTCACTTTCATCTCCGGACTTGAGGTTTGAGGTATCATGATATTGTGATGGTTGTTCGATCACGTGATCACTATCTCGACCAAGCGTTTAAGGGAGTTCGTGACTCGACAAAATTTTGGAGACTCTACATGTTGAGGTAACCCGAAAAATTCTGATCTTTTTACTACGCTTCCACATGCGCATGCTGTGTGAATTAAATCCAATATTGGTATCAGAGTGTGATTGGATTAATTAAAAAAAAAATTTCGGAATTTTTGGGCCATAAAAAATATAGGGTTAAAAATTTAGGACTCGGATCACAGATGAGTTTCGGGAATCCGAGAACACCATGATGTCGCCCATGATGCGTAGATCACGAAAATAATTTTTTCATAATTTTTGGAACACCTTATGGTCATGAAATTTGAAGCCAAAGTTTCGGGTCTTGATGGTGCCCGAAACTTAAAATCTTAGATTTGTTGAGTTAGAGGACTAGTTGATCTAAGATAATGGCATAAATGTGTTCCTCATGCATAGATCTACATTTTGATGTATTTTATTGTGAGTTTCAGTTGCCGGAAATTGAGTTTCAAAAAATGGCCGCGGAGGGTCGAAACTTGGATGTTTGATTTGTTGAGATGAGGGCTTAAATCCAACTAAAATTGAGTCAAGCATGGTTGCATCATGTTTAATAGCAATTTTCCTGCAAGAACCGCATAAAAATTGAACGGAAATGAGTTTTCTAAAAAACGGATCGAAAAACCAATTACAAGACCTGTCAGGTGAAGAAGAACCGGCCCAAACCAATGGGAGCATGCACTGCACGAGCGAGGAGGCACGTCTTGCACGTTGGAGATGTGTGCGTGAGATGCACGCGCTAGGAAGACCACATCAAGTGAGCGCGTGTCTTTCACGCGCGTTGAGAAGTGTAAACGCTCTCGGATGATTCGAGTAGAAGTGGACCTGGGTTCAGGCCCCAAATCACTTCCCCGACCCGGGAAGCTAACTGAGCGAGTGTATGCGTGTTGCACACGCATTGTGACTAGGCCAAGCGCGTGTGGGTGCGTCCCAGGCCTGCAACGCATCTGGCGCATGGGTCGGACGCCTGCATGCATGTGAGAGCGCGTGACACGTACTCCGCACATTTGGCGGGTGCGCCAGATGGCTGCCTATGCGTGGAGGCGAGTGGCAGCGCGTGGAGACGTGCCACATGCGCGTGAGACCCTGACAACGTGTCAGGTCGTCCGAAATTGGATTTTTTCAATTTTCTGAGGGTCTCACCTCTATATTTATGGCCTTTTATGGGTTTTTGTATACCGAATTCAAGTCCGAATGGTAAGATGCGATTCTGGATTGTGGTATATGGTGTCTGTTGACTCATACACTCGCTTTGGGGTCTATACTCGAATCATTTTGGACTTGTTGATTCAAAGGTTACACAAAATGTGAGAATAAGTATCACTAAGTCACGAAAGTTTCTCTTACTACATTGAGAGCTGTCGTATTAGATTTTTGCAAGGAGAGTAAACTGAATGATGTGATCTGTGAGATTTTACACCGGTAGATTCAGTTTATTCTTGAGAAGCAAAATCTGTTTGAGATTTGAAGACACCAGATGGTGGGCCCTGGGGAGGGTATCGCACCTCAGAATAGAAGAGATAAGGAGGTCTATCGTGCGTGGAAGAAAAGGATAGCCAAGTTAGGGCAATTGTCATTAGTAGCATGCACGATAACTTGATCCCGTTTTATGGGCATTATCCTACGGATATATCGGTTAGGCTCTCCCTAAAAGAGTATTGTGATGTTCTTTTCAGCTTCTAATGTGAGGATGCTGAAGATAAGGGCTGATCATATAATGATGTAATATTTGATGCAAATGTCGAATATGATTGCCGAGTTAAAGAGTATGGGCGAGCCCATTTCAGATGAGATTTAGATATTGGGTGTGATCCGATCTTTTACCTGATTCATGGAAAACCATGAAAACCTATCTCATGCGTGACGAGAGTATTTGTACTTTCGTTGATGTGACTAGGTATTGTGAGCTTAAGTAGGAGCGTCTGACGGTGAGTAGGCTGCACTCCAGGCATTAAGAAACCATATGAGAAAATCGACAACAAGGTACAAAAGCACAGGAAGAATGAGTTTGATAAGACCAATGTTATGTGCTATGTCTGAGGTAGACTTGGTCATTTCGCTCGTGCGTGTGGTGTGCAAAAAGAATATCCTTCTTCTTTACGTGGCTTGAGTTTTGACTCATTTATTTTGATACTCGCTGATTTCTCTCCTTTGTGGATTGTAAACTTAGGATCCACTAACTACGTAACTTGAGACAGGAGCATGTAAATAGAGTTCCGCTGAGTGAATCCTCAAGTTAGGAGGATTTATGTGAGGAATAGAGTATTTGCCGTCGTCAGAGGGATCGACACTTGCTATGACGTTCCTTATGCTTCGAGCATTTGACGGAATTTGAATTTAGTACCTTATCTAAGATCGATCAGGATATGCATTAAAATCATCTGTTTTATTAAATACGACAACTCTTAGGACTATTCTGGTTTTAATCCATGATGGATGGAATGCACTAGGTGCTATTCCTTCTGATGATTTTCTTATTATTCTGCTATTGCATGTTCATTTGATTGCGTAGATAATGATGTAAATGAGTAACATAGTAAACTTGGACACATATGGCAAAAGATGATAAATCGATTAGCAGCGAGTAGTTTGTAGGACCCACTAACCAAGTTCGAGTTGACCGTATGTGAGTTTTGCTTAGCCGACAAACAACAAGATAACCATTTGGTAACGCAATGAGAGCTGGGACTCCACTGTAGTTAGTCCACTTCGATATTTGTGGCCTTATGAGCATGAGAGCCAGAAATGGAGCTGTGTATTTGATGATGTTCATAGATGCTTACATACGTTTCGGTTCGTCTATCTAATCTCGCATAAGTCTGAGGCATCAGAATGTTTCAGGAGGTTTATTTGCGAGATTGAGAATTAGTTAGACTTGAGAGTAAAAACTCTTAGAATCGATCGGAGGTGCGAGTATTTGTCTAAACTATACATGGAGCTCTATTTCGAGAAGAGTATTACGAGATTACTGACTATTCCTGTTATTTCTCAGTAGAATGAAGTAGTTGAAATAAGGAATATGATTTTGTTGGAAATGGTGAGATCTATGATGGCGCAAATCAATGTGTCCATTTCCCATTGGGGAGATGTTTTATTGACTGCATCCTACGTTTTCAATCGTATATCATTAAAGTCCATAGTCAGTGCCCCATATGAGCTTTGGATAGGGAGGCAGCCTAACCTTAGCCACTTGAGGTTATGGGGATGTATCATGATTTCTCGTATCCACATGGCAAGTTAGGCCTATGATAAAGTATGTGTTTTTAGGTGAAAATACGGACAGTACTATCATCGAGATTGAGTCTCGTGATATCACATTTCTTGAGAATGATTTCTCTAAGAGAGGTGAAATCAATCTGGATCTTATATTCTATGAGATGGATGAGCTTAGTGGCTCGGGGAGCCCAGTAGCGGGATACAAGAATCCATTACGAATCTTGGTTCTAGTGGGAGCGATCCATCAAGAGATAAAGATTTTTCTCTCATCGTTAGAGTATCGATGATGCGTACTTAAAAGTCACTTCCCAATTGAGGGTGTGCCCCTTATTATGACTCTAGAGGATGATAAGAAATACAAAATGGTCCAAGAGGCTCTCGAGGATTCTGTAGAGAACCATTTGTTGAAAGCCATAGACGAAGAGAATGAGTCGATGAGAATCAATAGGGGGTCTGGGAATCAACGGGGTCTGGGATTAGTTGATTTGTTTGAGGGCAAAAGGACTATTGGGAACGAGTAGGTTTTCAAAGTCAGGAGAAATGTCAGTGGATTGATGGAGAGGTATAAGACCCATCTAGTAACCAAGGGTTACACTTAGACTGAGAGGTTTGGACTACCAAGGAGTCGTAGTCCAATTTATCTCAATCTGTTTATTTTTTAGTGATTATCATGAACATGGATTTGGAGTCAGACCAAATAGACGTAAAAACTGATTTCTATAATGAAAGTCTAGATGAGGCGATCTACATGGAGCATCCCTCTGGGTTCATTCTAGTAGGTCAAGTGGAAGTTTGGATGAGGCGATCTACATGGAGCATCTCTCTGGGTTCATTCTAGTAGATCAAGTGGATAAAATCTGTTAACTTTAGAAGTCAACATAAGGCCTTAAGCTATCATCCAGACAGTGGCGCCAAGATTTCACGAGGAGGTAATATTTTATAGTTTTATAATGATCGAGGAGGATCATTATGTTTATCTGATATGTTCCGATGACTCTTTAATGATCATGTTCTTATATGCGGGTGACATTTTGTTGGCCGGGAGCAACAGAGAGTATTTAATGATCATTGAAACATCGTTATTGTTCTTGAGTGAGGTTTAGTTCATTCTTGAAATTAGGATCCAAAGGGATCGCTTGAGAATGGTGTTGACTCTTTAACAAAAGTTCTACATCAGGTAGATTCTTAAGCATTTTGAGATTCAACCCAATAGATACTCTATTGCTAAAGGCAAGAATCTGAATCTTGACATATGTCCTAAAATTCAGGAAGAAATAAGGGAGATGAGTAGAATCCCTTATGCCATTGCAATGTGCATTCAAGTGTATACGATGAGGCATACATGTATAATGTACAGTTTAATGTATGCAATGAGGCGTACACGACCAGATGTTTATTTTGCAGTCAATTTGGTGAGTAGGTATCAATCGAATCCTAGAAGGGATCACTATAGAGCAGTGAAAGGATTCTGATATATCTCATGAGAACTGCAGAGCTCTCCTTGTGTTATAGAGGAGGTCATTTACGTTTCGTTAGGTATTCAGACGCCAACTGAGAGTAGCGATCTGGATGAACGCAAACTAATATAAGGTTTTATTTTCTTAGAACAGTAAGAAACAAACTTGTATAACTTTATCTCCAATAGAGACTGAGCTTGTGGTGTGCTCAATGACAGTTCATGAGAGTGTTTGGCTCCAGAAATTTCTGGATGACTTATATATTGTGACAGATAGTGGGAGGTCAGCGATGATTATTGTGATAATCAGACCCTCACTGCCAACAACTGAGACCCTAAGTATTATATGAAGCCAAACACATTGATACTTGAGACCATTCTGTGAGAGACACTATCGAGAAGGGTATTGTGACAACTAAGTACACCTTGATATAAAGCATCATGGTTGATCCTTTCACAAAACTCATTATGAGAGATTCCTTTGTGAGATAAGGAATCATTGAGTTTAGTGTACTTTAATATTTCTCATTATATACTGTTTTTGATGATTATTGAAATATATGATATGCATGCATTATTAAGTCACAAGTTTATTTCATGCATTTATTTATTATCATATATCCTGTAATATCTTGTGATAAAAGATGCGTCAGGTAGGCGTGGTCAACTCTTTCACACAAGTAACCACCTCCGGCTCTGAGTGAACTGGGATAAGACAGTTTTTAGTTGTAAGAGGTTTTGAGAGTGGTTCTGCTAGAACATAAGTCGCCCTGATATGTGTTTAGGATAAAGTCTTATACGATATGACCGATATGGAAATACCCACATCCATGTTGTTTGTAAGTAGTCGGGTTTGAGATCTCAGATATCACCTTCGATTAGTGATATTGTCTCTGAGAGGCTCTCTCTAAGATCTCTAGGTAATATCTTATGTATAGATTGAGTCCCATACCTGCACAGTATTAGGGAAATCTGACATATGTCCTTTGAGAGATAGGGGAATAACACTGTGGCATGTGTTTCATACCATGTGTGATGAGACGTCTATGAGACAGTGGGAGCTATTACTTGAGACGATAATTTGATCACGATCCCCGTTCCCACTGCGTGAGACCTTAGATCCATTAGGTGGGATCTCTTGTACCCTTATTACTTTCGACTGTTTCTAGAAGTTTTGGTCTAGTGTTGCTACTTTAGTCTGTTTACCTATGACCCGGAAGATAAATTGAGGTCTAAGGGGCAGGTCTAGAAAAGCAGCTGAATTAAGACTGATAGATTAAAGTTTGGGAAAAGGAAGACCAACCGGCATTACATCTTAGTATTGTATTCACAAGTCGACCTGTTATGTTAATCCATGTTGGGATTCAAACATGATAGTGAATACATAGTCTAGCAAACAATTAGAAATCACTTTCAATGAGGAAAGTAGCTCGATGGATGTAGATGTGTTGGATTTGGGATACTGCGAGTTATTCTTTTTATACTAACGGTAACTTTTAGATCATCCTAACAGGTGCATCGAGAAGTCTTTGTTTGTAGGTGTACTCACTGGTCGCACGACATCCAATCCTGTATGAAAGTCTAGTAGGGTGATATGATAGATCGCATGAGTTGCGATCTTGTGACGGATATAAAATACCCTCGTGTGCAAGTGGGAGATGTTGAAAAATACCTACGAGGGGCATTTTGGTAATTTCAGGATAATGGGGGAACTCCCATTATCCCATTTACCACCCCATTATTGATCCCATTAACCTACATAATGTGACACACTATTTAACCCTAATGAGCAAACGTGAATGAGGTGGCTTCCTCTCTTCCTTACACCGGAGAGTTTGGAGAATAGAGAAGAGGCTAGGGTTTGCAGAAATCTCTGGAGAGAGATAGATTGAGGGTTTAGGAAAATTCTGCGTAGGGAATTTTTCGTGTCATTTTCATCTCCGGAATTGAGGCTTGAGGCGTCGTGATATTGTGACGGTGGTTCGATCACGTGATCACTATCTCGACCAAGCATTCAAGGTAGTTCGTGACTCACTAAAATTTTGGAGAACCTATATGTTGAGGTAACCCGAAAAATTCTGATCTTTTTACTACGCTTCGGCATACGCATGCTGTGTGAATTAATTCCAATACTAATAGTTATAGCTTTCTCTCTATACTTGTATTAGGCCCTCCTTCAAAGGACAAATTGCCAAAGGTAGATAACTTAGGATTTCATTGTTCATATATTAGGAGAGGATGTAGAGATTGTTTGGAGAAGGCTTATCACAGGGAAGGAGGGTGTCCACCAGCATAGGAAGGGAGAGGATTTGATACAGGTTGCTATTTAAGGTATTTGACAGAGAAGTTTTACAATGATAGGAATGAAACGAATGGTCAAGCTGGTAAGAATGTATAAATTTTGTTAAAGTTTTGATGCAAATGTTTGGATCAAATATGTTGTTTCTAATCCTACGTTTCTGATTCTTTCAGGTTATTCAGGAATTGGTATTATTATAACCATTATTACTTTCACTAGCTGGCTTCATGATGTTCCTATTTGCTGCCTTTGTGGGCTATACAAGAGTAACAAGAATGAAACAAGGTAAGATCTTGAATGCAAAAACAAGAGGACTAATCTATTCTTGAATGGTATGACTTGTCAAGCATATAATTATACCACATTTTGTTTAGTCAAATGGAGAGGTAAGCTTTTCTTGAAAGGTACTCTTGCAAACAAAATGTGTTAAGCTTGTTTTATTTTTCTTAGTGAACACTTTCTGTCTTTTTTTTTTCCTCAAACTCTAATTGTAAATTAAATTTTAAATCAAAATTGCCAATAACAACAACACATCTCATTGTTCCTTGACAATGGCAAACAAAAGAGTGTTGTTTAGATTTTTGACAATGCCAACACATCTCATTGTTCTTTTTTTGTTGGTTTCAACATGAGATCAGAAACAACATTGTTTGTGATAACTGTTTTCCCAACAGAACAAAGAGAAGAAATTCTACACATGCAAATAATTATCACTTGTAAAAGTCACTATATGTACCAATAAACATAATTTTTTGGAAATAAATACTAACCTGAAA
The DNA here is from genome assembly GCA_033439265.1 of Dillenia suffruticosa. Classification (NCBI taxonomy): domain Eukaryota; kingdom Viridiplantae; phylum Streptophyta; class Magnoliopsida; order Dilleniales; family Dilleniaceae; genus Dillenia; species Dillenia suffruticosa. Next base: position 18,371,515 of record JAVTVX010000009.1, on the reverse strand, counting down.
CTCTTTCCAAAATCCATCTTTTGTCTCGTTTGACACCATCCACCAAGTAGGCCATGTCCCAGTAAGATGTCCCTTAATGTCTTCAGTAATAGAACGGACAACTTTAGGATCAAAGAAAATTATTTTCAAAGAAAATATTGTAATTTTATACATAAGATGGCATGAAAATATGAAAATAAATTTAAAACAATAATTGGACTTACGTATGGTTAGCCGCTTCAATAAATGTTTGACTCCCTGGATTGACAAGCACCTCAGTGCCACGGTTTGGGCCTCTACCTTGAGCGGAAGAGGAACCCATATTAACGTCATCCTCAGGATCGGGAGCTTGAGGCAGAGCAATGGTCCCTGGGATATCACTTATATGGATAGACCCTCGACCACTCTCATTACATCTCCCAGAGCTTCCCCTAGAGTTAGATCCTTTGTCTCGTACCATTTCTGTTTACCTGAAATAGATTAGTTAAGACATATTTAATAACAAAACATAACGATAAACAAATTTTAAATTGTAGACAACTTTTAAATAAGACAAACAAAAAATGAAAGGAAAACAAAGACATACACTTTTTATCATTAAGAAATAAATAAATGATAAAATCATTTAAAAATAAATACACCATAAAACTAATTCCCACAAAAACATTAGTCTATGCCATAAAATCGAAATGTATAAATACATAAGTCAACTAAATATCTAATCATTGCTTGTCATCATCACTACCATCAAAATTGAATTCTTCAATTTGTTCTGTTTTTGAAGAATCAAACCCTACCCTTCCTCTTCTTCTTCTTCTTCTTCTACTTCTTCTTCTTCTTCTTTTTCTTCTTCTTCTTCTTCTTCTTCTTCTTCTTCTTCTTCTTCTTCTTCTTCTTCTTCTTCTTCTTCTTCTTCTTCTTCAACATCCAGTGACAATCCAAGCAGTTACCTTCTTTTGTAGTACTTCAATTAGATTTATCTCCTCCATATCACGAACAATAAGAAATGTTGGATCATCAAGTTCAGTTGTTGGGTCTACAAGTATAGGAATTGATGGTTCATCTTCTTCATAAAAGCTTTCAGCTACAATTGGAATCATAACACCATCATTAGCTGACCCTCGAGCCTTAGTTTTACATGCAACCCATCAATCACTTCTCTCTCTCTTCTTACAAGGGTATAAATTATTGTGTTTGTATTGCCAACACAAAAGATTCATTAGAATGCAGTCTTGATTTATGATTAAGTTCAACAAGTCCATAACGGGGGTGCACCCGAACTCCTTTCTCAGTGTTATACCAAATGCACTTACATAGTACCAGTCTGTTACCAACTTCAAAATATTCTAATTCTATGATATCAATTAACATGCCATAGAAATCACATTCAAAATTATTGTAACAATCCCCTTTCACATATACACCGCTATTCATTATTGATCTATCATGTTCATAATCGTGAGTAAAACTTGAAACTGTTAACAAAATATCTTTTGTAACATTTGACTGAACGTGATGGCTCTTGTGCTATGTCTCTTACATTTTTACTTACGGAATTTCTCTCATCTGATACTTATTAATAAAAAAGAAACATAACATAATTAGATAAAATAATGATATATATATACTTTGAAATTAGTCAATACTTGTAAAGCGAATGTTGTACTTGCAAATCTCCTCAACCAACTCTCAAATTCTTGTTCACGTTTTTTCTCTAGTTGCTCTTCTATAACGGTTGAAGTTTGTTGCCTAACAACATCATCAAATATCCTATTCAATATAATGATATAAGGCGTCATGAACTTTTGCATTCCAGTCAATATAAAAAGTAAAAGGTTATCAACTTACGTACTCTATAAATTCATTTAGCTCAATACAATTAAACAAGACATATATGACTGCATTCTTGTATTCTGCTTCAGATAGAAATCTACGATGACATTTCCCAATTCCTCGACCTAAGAGAGAAAATATTGATAATCTCCCCATAGATTTAGCAGCTTCCCCATCATAATTTCGAGGAATTCGGTTCAACTTTGTTTCAATATACGATTCAAAATAGAAGAAGTAAAATATTGAAATCTCCTCAATAATATAGTCTTCACATATGGAACCTTTAACGCATACTTGATTTCACACTTTCTTCTTTAATCGAAACATAGACTTAAAAAATAATTCACTAAAATTATAAAATGAATATATATTATAAATTAAATAGAAGTCTACACTGTACCTCTCAAATTGGTACATCCATCTGTATTGAACGAGTCCTCCCATATTCGCTTCATAAACTAAGTGAATAGACAAATGCTTCATACTATCAAAGAATGATAGGGGAAGATTTTCTCAAGTTTGCATAATGTTTCAACTATACTTTAATCCAATAACTCCATATAGTTAATACGCAACTTAGTCGTACATAAGTTTTTAAAGAAATTACTAAGTTCTATTAGAGCATCCTAAACAACGTTAGGCAGAAGGTCACGAAAGGCAATAGGGATCAATCTCTACATAAAAATATGACAGTCATGACTCTTCATCCCATAAAAATTGTATTTCTCCAAGCTCATATATCGAGCCAAGTTTGAAACATATCCATCAAGGAATTTCAGATTTTTGACCCAACGACATACATCTAATACTTGATCTTTATTTAATATGTATGAACCTTTAGGCTTCCAAGTCCTCCCATTAATTTCTTTCAATTCTAATTCAAGGCATTTGCAATACAATCCCAAATCAAGTCTCCCCTTAATGGTGTCATTTGTTTTTCCTTTAACATCCATAACAATGTTAAAAACATTATCAAATACATTTTTCTCAATTTGCATCACATCGAAGTTATGGCTATTAAGAAGTGTTCTCCAATAAGACAACTCTCAAAATATACTTTTTTTCACCCAATCGTGTTTGATCCCAAAACCTTGAATAATTTGTTTACCACATTTTGTACCAAAGATAATATCAAGAAGATAAGATACTCGATAAAACATCTCTTCGCCATATAGTCGAGGAGAAGGCTCATCCATCTCAACTTTTCCTTTCCAAAATTTATCCTTTGCTTCCGATATGGATGATCAATAGGAAGAAATTGACGATAACAATAAAAAAATGAAGTCTTTCGACTATTTCCAAGAAAAAAAGACTTTGTGTGCTCCATGCAATAAGGGCATGCTAACTTTCCATGAGTACTCTATCCAAACAACATCGCATAAACTGAAAAATCACTTATTGTCCATAAAAGTACTGCTCTCATTTGAAAGTTTTGTTTTCTTGAAATATTATACGTGTTAACCCCTTCAGTCCATAACATTTTCAATTCTTCAATTAAAGGTCTCAAGAATACATCAATATGCTTATTTAGATTTCTTGGCCTCGAGATAATCAAAGTCAAAAAAATGAAGGATGCTTCATACACACAGAGAGAGGCAAATTGTATACAGTGGTAAATACTTTCCAACAAGAGTAAGAAATGTTTGATTGACCAGAAGGGTTAAATCCATCTGTGCATAAGCTTAAACGAACATTTCGAAATTCAAAGGCGAAGGATGGATGAGTACAATCAAAATATTGCCATGCTTTACTATGGGTCGGGTGTGTAACAATATCATCGTTACTACATTGATTTCTAGCATGTCAGGTCATGTGCTCTGATGTAGCTCTTGACATGTAAAGCTTTTGAAGTCTTGGTGTTAGAGGCAAGTATCGTAATACCTTATTCAGTACTTTCTTCTGTCTTGCACTACCTACAGTTCTTATTTTATATCGAAGATGACCACATATCATACACTCGGTCGTATCCTGATTTTCTTGATAATATAACATCAATAATTTTCACAAATATCAATTTTCTTATACCCAAGTCCAAGTTTTTTCAACATCTTCTTTGCTCTATAGAAATTGTTTGTCAACTTTGAATTTTCAGGTAATATAGTTTGTATAATCGCATTGATGCTATTATAACATGCCTTACTCATATTGAACTCTGACTTGCAATTTAACAATTGTGATACAGCAGATAACGTTGTCTGCATTTTGCACCCATTCCATAATGGTTCTTCAGTATTTTTCAACAAGTTATAAAACAATGCTGCATTCGGATTAGGGTGCTCATTATTGTCAACATTCATATTATCATAATTACGATTCCGGTCAAATTGAGGGCCTAAGGCATATGGTGTTATCATTAACAAACCCTCTTGAGAACAAGTGCACTGCGACATCATTTCGACTACAAAATTTATTATTCCGACATTTATAAGAAGGACATCTAATCTTCAATTCATCCTTGAACTTATGTTGAGAACATGCAAAATTCAGGAAGTCATTAACAACCTCAACAATTTCATCTGTCAGGTATCCATTAGTTAAGCGATGATACATCCAACTATGATCATTGGACCCCATTTGGATGTAGAAACTATATAAGAAATAATAAATGTAATATATAAAAATTATAAAAAAGAAATAACTTTAGAATAATTTTAGTATTATGGAAGTAAATATTACTGAGAGCAGGTCATAACAGAGGTTGAAGAAATGAAAATATAACTTCTTATGCTATGGGAAGATCAAAAGGTAAGCTAGTTGTAATATGTGAAGCAAGGAGATAACATCACATAATTTTAGTCTTAAAAAAAGTTTTTTAGTTGATCCACTCATTCGAGATTGTAACTATTTTTGTATTGATCATATCGCATGTAAAAATTAGATGTAAAATCTGTGATCTTAAACAAAGGGTGATGACAATAATTAATTACATAGCATTCATCATGAGGGAGGTTTCCAGCACAAGTAGTGTCGATAATATTTTCCTTATTTGAGATAAAAGTAATATAGTGAAACAAAGGATGATAACAATAATTATTTATATGACGCTAACGATAAAAGTGGTTTCCACCACAAGTACAGCAAGTAATATGATGGTCAAAGTATATCTTTCAATATATGACTCTCCAAGAATAGAAAGACAAAAGCAAACATGTGATTTTTTATGTAAATCAAGAGTCGCCTTGGTGATCCTTTTGAGTCTCCTTTATTTTATCATAGTTTTTGTTTGTCCTTCTGTGCTCTGCCTACCCTATGGGGCTAGGGCATCTTATTTCGTAGGTCGGCTTTGTTTAGGGGTGGGCGCCTCTTTCTATCTAGGCACTCTTATTAGAAAAACTTTATTTTTTTAATGCTTGTTTGTGGCATAGCCATGTGCTTTTTTTAAGATTTTGAAACTTCAACTAATTTAGATTCTATATTTTTTGTATAAATTTCCCTGATTTTGTTCTTCTAAATCACTAGTCTAGTCTTGATTGGGTGCAATCTTTCTGTTTGGAGGCTAAGGAAGGTGGTTGTGTATGGCAAAAATGAAAGAAGTGTGAGAATCCAAGAAGAAAACTAGTAGATGGCAGTTAAGAGGAAGTCTTCAAGAGTAGGATACTTATGCAACCATAATTATGCAGACCTTTTGTTACTTGCTTATTTTCTAGTAACTTAGCTGACAGAACTTTCAATATGTATATTTGATTAATAAGAAGATCCTTGTGTTTCTCTGTCAAAATCCCCTTTTCTCACATGTAATTTCAACAAAAATAATTGAAAACCCCAAGCTAAAGTCAACCTAATATCAAAATTATCCTATTACTATGAGTTTGTCCTCAATATTCTACATTTACTTTTGGGAAGGAACAAATGCAACTAGACAAAATGAAGGCCAAGTAAAACAGGTTTAAAGAATAAATATGGAAGAAAAAAAAATGGGGGAGGGGTCATGTGCAACGACATGAAGTGAAACACTAAGGGTGTTCAATTGGGAGAATTAGGCGAATGTGATTTGCAGACTTCGAGGGTTGCTTGACCTATTTTTATAAAAATAATATGAACCTATTTTTATAAGTTTTAGATGTAATTATAATTGATGGTATTTCAAATTTATGAATAAAAAAGGAAATAAAAAAAAACCTAAACACTGATAGTAATAATGGGAGGATTTCTTAGTTGAATACCTATAATGTTAAAGCCAAATTGAAAAGGGGAATACCTATAATGCCAAATTCAAGAAGGGAATTTATCTTCAATAGCAAAGAAAGTAGTGGTTAATGTAAGATAAAACTCTAATCTGACAGAGAGAGATAGAGAGATGAACCTGAAAGGAGGGGCACGGTGACGGCAACACTGACGATCATGAGGACGAATATCCTCTTTCGACGCTTTCCCTTTTGATGGCAGACTGGGATGAACCTACTCCAGTAAGAACAGAAGAGGGAGGGAGAGAGAGACTCGCAAGGGAAGGGGGGAAAGCTTTTATAATATTTAATCTACCAACGGATTATCAACGGAAATATTTCCATCGTTATTTTCATCGCTAATACGTCAATAATTTGTCGGAAAGCAGTCATGCGGAATTATTTTGACTCACCTGATTGTTTTACCGTCGAAATTACTAACAGAAAATATCCGTCAGTAATAATATCTTGAAATCCGTTGTTGATCTGTCGTCAAATTTTACTTGTTATTTTGTTACGTCTGACGTTAATCTATCAAAATTCTGTCACTAATTATGTCAGATTTATGTTCGTTGGTAAATTTCCGTCGCTGATATACTATATTCTTGTAGTGCAATCGTCATCTTTCTCTCAAGACAATCAAATAACCAAACTATGCAATTAATTACATATCCCTTTGGTATAAGGGTTTGAAAAGAAAACCAAAAATAAGAGGGTAGGTATTGTATTTTGATGGTTATAAACGAAGAAAAGGGTCATAGGCTCAACTTGATTAACTAAAAGATTTATAAAATCAAGACGAGAATTTTAATGAAAGCCAAAAAGGGGTTAAACGTAAATGTTTTGATCATTTCAATGGATGAAATTTTAAAAATATGGTCTCGACGTGCATAACAGAGTAAGTTCTCGAATGCCCAATCCAATTATGATAAGAAAAACAATTTCGAGTACATAAAATGAATTTACTCGTTTTAAACTTAAAATCTCACTTTTAATTAGCATTTGTGTCAAATCTTGTATATTTATCTTAAAAAAACATTAAAGAAATAAACAACTATTACAAGCATAAAAACCATTAATACAAGTCATCTCTCATAAATTTTCAGCCCAACCAAATAACACACATCAATGAGAAAACTCAAATTTTTTTTATTTTTTTATTTTTAATTAGTTAATTAAGATGAAACAATATTTAATCTGTTGTAGAAAAATAAACATATTACCAAAAAAAGCACCTAGCATCCGCTACACCGAAATCATACATTGTCCACATTGTATGCTAGGTTGAGAGAGAAAAAAAAAAACAACCGACTCAAATAAAAACAAAAATAAAAGGGTAAAATTAGAACAATACTCCCCTAAGGTGAAGTGGGGAATGAAGGATCAATTTGTGATGGTTAAGGCGTGGGCACGCCTTATCCATGGAGCACTTTTGTCCATTCTAAAAGTTATTCCATGAAGTCTTCTTATTTTAAGAGTAGAGAAACATTGTTAAGGCGTGGACTTGCACTAAAAATTAAGCAGATCTGGTCATAAAAAATTTTCAGTTTTTATTTGCCCATCACTACAAAACAAATGGTCTATCTAGACAGATGGAGACTGTCTGCAAAACCAATTAAAACAGTCATCAAAACCTTCTCCAATAGATAGAATTTTAGTTGGGTATATACCAGTCGAGATAGGTCTATCCCCACTGTTTTAGTCACCGTTGGAGCATGTCCTAAGTCTATACTCATGGTTAGAAAAGTGTCGGTACAAGTTACTACCTTTTATTGTTAGTTCCCACATGTGTTAGGAAAAATTACTAATTTTTATCGTCGGTTTGAAAATGATTGGTAAAAGTTACTGTCTTTTATTGTGGGTTATCATATGTTAGAAAATGATACTACTTTTATTATCAATTATCATGTTTTTGGAAATGTTATCACATTTTATCATCGGTTACTGTAACTGTTAAGAAATGTTACCATCATTTATCATCGGTTATCATAAATATTAAGAAATATTACTATTTTTTATCGTCGGTTAGAGAAGGGTTAGGAAAAGTTACTGACTTTGTATTGTTGATTACCACATATCTTTGTATAAGTTACTAACTTGAATTATCGGTTACCACAAATATTAGAAAATATTACCCTTTTATCATCGGTTAGAAAAGGGTTAAGAAATATTATTAACTTTTCTCATCAGTTATCACATATGTTAGTATAAATTACTAGCTTGTATCATTGGTTATCACAAGTGTTAGGAAATATTACTACTCTTTTATTATCGGTTAGAAAAGGATTAAGAAATATTATTAATTTTTATTGTCGATTATCACATATGTTAGTATAAGTTACTAACTTGTATCATTGGTTATCACGAGTATCAGAAAATGTTACTTCCCTTTTATCGTCGGTTAGGAAAGAGTTAGGAAATATTACTAACTTTTATCATCGGTTATCATATATGTTAGTATAAGTTACTGTCTTGTATCATTGGTTATCACAAGTGTCAGAAAATGTTACAACTTTTATCATTGGTTACCACAAGTGTTAGAAAAAGTTATTGCTTTTTGTTGTTGGTTAGAAAAGGGTTAGGAAAAATTATTGTTTTTTATATTTGTATAAATTAATATATTGTATCATCGGTTACCACAAGTGTTAAGAAATGTTACTATTTTTTATCATCAATTACCATATGTGGTAGGAAATGTTATACTTTTTATTGTCGATTATCACAATGTTAGGAAAGAGGTTACCACAAATGTTAGGAAATGTTACTAAATTTTATTGTCGGTTACATATGATATCAATAGTAACAGTTTTTTTAAGATAGTGTAGAAATTATAAAATAAAAAAATTACAAAAGTAATATAAACATAATAAGGATTGTATTAATATACAAGAATGATTGATACATTAATTTGTAAGTAAAACAACGGATACATATAAGACAAAAAAAAGAGATTGTATGTCCCATAACTGTATGTTTTCTCGGATACTCAAACAAAAAATGTTCATTTTGATAAAAAAAAAAGTTACTATTACAATTTGATGGCACAATCCAAGTATCAAAACTAAGCAGGTGACCAGCTTTATGTACAATCTTTCATGTCAATCTATTCATAAAAACTAGTAGTGAAATGAATATAACTATATGGTATATTGTAAAAAATAGTTGGAAATAAAATATTACCTTTTGGAATGGAGTCAGGTAGTGATAATGATTATTAGTTTCTATGTGCACTTCTAGTATCTGGTATTAGAAAAATCTAATAATACAAATAATTTGGATTATTTTTCAAAAACAAAAGTAAAATTAGTAAGATTTTGGTGAAAACCAAGAAAATGGCATTTGTACCTGAACACCAGCAACAAGTTTTGCTTCATTAATCAGGGTCATCGATTCATCTTGCTATCCACTTCCAGCATGCATAGCAATATGTTTAAAAATATTGCTTACCAAATTAGTAAGATTGTAATTTTGTTCCTTGAATTATTGTATCATAATAGTCATATTTTCGTTCTCATGTTTGATTGAATGCATACGTTGTGATGGAGTTGCAATTTTCCTTATACATCTGATTCTTACTCTCGAATTAGACCCTTTAACTTTAGATACGAAATCACTTTTTTAAGATAAATTCGAACTTTCTATTTGCCTTTCTTCACTGTCAATAGATTTCATTCCATCCTTCATTTTCCTATGAGAATTAAAGTGAATCAAATGTCAATATCCCATAAGTATATCAATTAGAATTACATAAAAATAATCATTCATACCACAATTTCTGATACTTCCGTATAAACTAAACTGCCATCTAATCGCATTTTACTTATAACTAATGTTCAGCTCTAGAATGTTTTGTCTCAAATTGTGTTGTTTGTAATGATAAAAATAAACTACTTTAAAGTATTATGTGGTAAAATTAATTATAAATAAAATAAAATATGAATTATTTATACATTTTCATGTATGAACTTGGCAAATAACTTCGATCCAAAACAATGTGGATCAGTCAACTTTGCTCGACATTCTGAATTTGTTTTACTAATTTCCTAACACAAAAAAATATTATAATACAAGTAGATTGCAGTAGTAAGAAAAATTGTTAACTTATACTTTTCTTTTATGATTCAACTAGAAAGGAACAAGCTCGTTGTATTGATTTGAATCAAGCCTTTCATTTTCCATTCTTTTGATATTTTTATTTATTCCAAGTAAATTATCGAACCACTTTGCTTTAAGAGTATTTTTAAAACTCTTCTATTTGTCACACAAATTTTCAATAACCCATTTTTTAGTGTCATCTTTGAATGGTTTGAAAATAATATTTGACTACAATTGAAATATGTAAAGAATAAAATTAGATATATTAACTTTCCATCTATGCCGTTGTAACGCCGACACTGCAGTGTCCGTAATAATGTACTAGTCTTGAAATATATATATATATATGTAGAAATTTTATTTAATTATATTGGTGTTTGATTTTGGGATTTTTTAATTTTATTTTTGGTATATCTTAAGTTGTCGGGTTCGTGATCGAAATAAACCCCATTTGCACGAAATTCGCGTTCTAACGAAAAATGAATACGAAATATATGTATATGTGTAAAAAAAAAAAAAAAAAATGGAGACGCAGCGTTTTGGGGCAAAACGCTACGTCCCCAAATTTAATTTGGGGATTAGGGTTGGAAACCCTAATCCCTCTTTCTCTCTCTCTCTCTCTCTCGCTCTCTCTCTCTCCCTGACTCTTCGTTTCTCTCCCCCACCGCGGCACCGCATCTCCTTCGCCGTGAGCTCCGTCGCTAACAGGCCACCACCATCTTCTTCTTCTTCTTCTTCTTCTTCTTCTTCTTTCCCTCTCGGTTTCTCTCTCACAGTTTCTCTCCCTCTCGCGATCTCTCGCGATCGCTCTCCCTTCCCGATCGCAAACCGCCGTGAGGTCCACCACCAGCGTGCTACTGCGTAATCTCCCCTGCTTACCGCATGCCACCGTGCCCGACTGCCGCTGCCTCCCGCAAGCGTGCGCCTTTGCAAGCGATCGAACCACAGCACGCGACGACCGTCTCCTCCTGCGAGCCTCCGTGAGCGTAACCCAGCACTTACAGGCAATCGAGCTACAGCGCGTCCTTCCGCCAGCGCGCTACAGCGCAAGCGCGAGCGCGCGATCAAGCGAGCGCGCCACAGCTCGAGCACGCCACCGCGTGCCTGCGCACCAGAGCTTGCCTACGCACGAGCGCGCGCTAGCGTGCGCTACCCCGCTAGTGCTAGTGGCCTACAAGCCACTGCGGCCCGCGAGCCACTGTTGGCCCGCAGGCCCGCCAGCTCGCATGCTTGCCGGCCCGCTAGCCCACTGGCCCGCTGGCCCGTAGACCCGCGAGCCTGCTAGCCGAAGCCCACGGCCCGTGACGACCCGCGAACCTCTGCGCAGGTAATTGACTTAGGGTTTTGCTTCCGATCTAAGTGTTTGAACCTAACTAATAAACCCTGTTTTGATAGGTAGCATTTCAGATCTTGGAGTGATCGAGGAGACATTCGGACAAAGGTCTGCGATCCAAGAAAACCATAGGTTAGGGATTTTGGACCCATTCGAGTTATTTATCGAATTTATGGTAAAAATTTAGGATAAGAAGTGTTGTATACGCATGAAAAGAGCTGGAATTGGAGATTTGAGTTTAGAAATTGTCAAAGAATTTCTACTTGTATAAGACAAATGATTTGAAGTGGAAGTTGATAATTCATTGCTTTAGGATAACATATTCGGGTTCAAAAAGGGAAGTTGAATTCGGATTGGTTTAGAATTGGGAGTGCACACCCTCCCTAAACAGTGAGTGAGACTTTGATATTTACTATTGATTGACAAATCATGTTTTATCGATTTTCAAGCAACATGATTTTTATACGTGTGAAAACTGAACTTTTGGATTTTGATGAGTATATGTATATATTTTTGTGACCATTGGAGTGTCCCAACTGCTGATTTTATTAACAGCCCGTTGGGTCTCTACATTTCTTAACAACTGTTCAAAATAAAAAATAAAAAATGGATAACTACTAATTACCTCAAATTAAAAAATGATCTGTTTATTTTAAACCAAACCTGGGATAATATCTAGGGATGATTGGGATTCTTCAAATTGAACTTGTTCTTAGAATGGTTGTAATTCTTCATGGTTGACTACAATGCTCATCCTTCATTTATTTCGTCCTATATTTATAGCTAAAAAAATTTAAGATATTTTAGAACACAGTAGAACCCAGAGTGACTTTATTTTTATTTTTTAAAAAAATGTGATTCCCTTTTGATAAAATTTTGTGAATTGTTCATCTTGTACATTTGTTGAATATATGTTATAAAGTGGTTAGGTGAATGTTTAAGTAAGAGGTTTAGATAGGTTAATGAAGTAAAACTTTCAATTTTTGATTGAAAATATTTGATGGGAATGAAGTTTTGGTTGAGTTAGAAGTTTTGAGAGTTTTTAGGGGAGGAAAGCTTTTGGAGGAAGGAGAAGTTTTGATAGTTTCTGTAGGATAATTTATAGTATATTTGGTTTAGTTATTTGACCGTCATTTTCACAAATAAATTTTTAAAATCTGTCATTTTTTGTCACTTTTTTCATACTTTTACTCTTTTAGCATTTTTTCATTATTACACACTTTTGTTTTAGTTATTACCACTTTATTCAAAAAATCACTGACTACATTTAATGCGATTGTTATATGCTATTATTACATTATTTATACATTTCATGTAATTTTTACGACTTATATATCAATACATACCATATGTATACCATGATTTAATTTCATATAATTATATTATTTAAATTAATAATGTTAATTACACCATACACATTATTATATTTAATTCATATTTAGATATTATGATTGAGGAATGTGACTTCACTTAATAATGGACTAGGCTATGTGCATGTCCACGGTGGCAAAGGTGTGCATGTGCGCATGTGCATGCCTGCGTGTGCATGCCATATTCACAAATAAATTTTCAAAAACTGCTATTTTTTTTTCCTCCACACCTTTACTCTTTACCACATTTTTTCATTAGTACACACTTTTGTTTTAGTTTTAGTCATTACTACGTTATTCAAAATATCACTTGCTACATGCACTTGTTACCTGTTATTACTATATTATTACTACATTCATATAATTTTTACGACTTGTATATCAATGCATACCATATGCATATCATGCTTTAATTTCATATCATTATATTTTTTAAATTAATAATATTAATTATACCATATATATCACTATACCTAATTCATATTTTAGATTTTATAATTTTTTTTTGTATTATACCAATATGTATTCGAAGTCATACTTTGATTAATCCAATTCGGGACTTAAGTGGTCATTTAAAGGTGTTACCCTCCCAATATAGTCTTCTCCATACCCAAACCATGAGTCGAATCGAAAACCTTGGTTAAGGGACTTAACGCCACATCCTATTAGACCAACTAACTGTTGGTATATTTTAGATTTTATAATTGAGAAATGTGATTTCGCCAAATAATGGACTGGGCGGTGTGCATGTCCACAGTGGCAGAGATGCGTAGTGCGCATACGCATGCCTGTGGGGTCCTGCTCACATGTCGTGAGCTCGAAATTGTGCTAATTATTTCCATTTGTCAATATAAAATTATTAATATTATTAATTCAAATAATATAATGATATAATAATTTATATAATATAGAGTTATATTTTTTAAAAATTCATTGACTAATTATTATATAATATAGTGTTATAATTTGAAATTATGAGAATGTAATGGTGTAATTAATCATGTTTGTATAATTAATTACATGATATTTAATATTATTTAATTATGGTGGTATAATTAATTATATCGATACATTAGACATTAGATATTATGTTATTATGTTATTGTGTTACTAGAAAATTGTGAGATTATGATGTTATGTTATTATGTTATTGAAAAAGGAAGGCAATCCAAATTAATTACTTTTGTCAATCCTATAGATCACATTATATGTGGAGTAAACTCTAAATATTTAAATAACTCTGAAATCACTGAAATCACTGATAGGACATATAATTTAAATTATTTAAATTACTAATATTTTTATTTAAATTAATAATGATAATTAATTAAGTCAATTGTGAATTTATATAATAATTATATTATTTAAATTACAATTACTAATATCTACATTAAATTAAATTACTCATACAAATTAAGAAAATTACATTAAATTAAATTAAATCATAAACTAAGTACAAACAGTGGAGGAAATTGAGAAGGGTAAAAGATGGCCAAAAAGACACCACCTTCCCAACTCCTTTTATCACCCTGCTGGAGATGAGCACAAACCTTCGAGTTCATCATGTATGGAGTCAAACCACCTCCAACCCCACCTCAACTACTAATTTTACATGTAATATTATTTAAAATAATAGTTATTTAAAATTACTAATATTGCAAACCACGTCTAAAATAATATTTTACATTTTAAGTGTAATATTATTTATATTACTAACATAATATTTACTAATATTGTTAATTAATTAAGTTATATAACATACTAATATTATATTTTTTAGATAATTACATTATTTAAATTGATATTCATAATCATAATTTTATATTATAACACTAACATAGTATTCTCTACTCATCCACTCATCCAACATGAGAATTGTGTCACCTAAATTGGTCCAACCGCTACATTAGATAATTTAATTTATAGTAATATATATGTATTATATAGTAATGTAAGATTGATATTATTATATTATTAGAAAATTGTGCATTTGTATCTCAAAACAATCACCAATGTTTTGCAATTTTTTTGCTCTAAGCAAACAGTTGGGTAAAGTTGGACATATTTCCAATTAATTCAACGGCTGCAATAATATTTTTCAAATTAAATGGATATATCATATCACATGGCGACATATCATAGGACTAATATCATTTGACCGCCATTTTCACAAACAATTTTCAAAACCCTATTTTCCGTGCCTTTTTTCATTATTCAATTTTTTGACACATTACAACACGTTACTCTTTACCTGCCTCTTTTTTCATTACACATTAATCATTATCCGTTTAATCAATACGCGTGATACTTTTAGTCAATACGCCTCTTTCCTATATGTGTTATTTCTCATATGTGTTGTTTAGGTTATTAAAAAAATCACTTACTGTATTTCATGCAATTTTTTGAACTTGTTATGACTTGTTACCTTACAATTATTACGTTTCATACAATTTTTACGACTTCTTACCTGTATTGGAGCACTCGCGATTTGTTTGTACTTTACACGTTAGCTAGTTCAGCCATTATTGGTAGCTTAATTTAATTTAAACCAATTTATTAGATTATTTTTAAATTTAGTTTTCATTTAAATTTTTATATCAAAACCTAATTTTTGTAAAATAGAATGCACTTGTTACCATGTTCTATATCACTTGTTATAGAAATATCACTTGTTATAGCAATATCACTTGTTACCAGTTGTTACCAAACATTATAGGTATATCACTACATCTGATGTACCGAATAAAAGTAAACCGAACAAAAATATAAAAATAGAGAAGACAAATCAATGATTACATAATGCGTAAAAAAAATTTATTACATTTTGTACGTATATGCATCCCATCCTAGTCTATCAATATCATCATCACATTCATCTGTGTTGATACATTTGCTTAATCTTACAAAAATTAGGTTTTGATATAAAAATTTAAATGAAAACTAAATTTAAAAATAATCTAATAAATTGGTTTAAATTAAATTAAGCAATATCTTCATCAACATTAGTTCAAACCCACTACTTGATTGTCTGAGAGGTTTCTTTTCGAATTCAGATGTTGATTCTTCACTTCATCACCCATGTTAAATTTATCTCTAACTTTGGCATGCTTTATAACAAGCTATCGTTTATATCTTTTATCAGCTACATAAAATATCTTCTTTGCTTGGGATACCCACACATAATGATTATTCAGCAAATCGGCACCGTATGATTCAGATTGGAGAAGTCACAAGTGTTGAGCCAAATTGTAACACCGACATTGCGGTGTCTGTACAAGTGTACTAGTATTGAAATATATATATATATAGAGAGATTTTTTATTTATATTGATTTTTGATTTTGGAGTATTTAATTTAAAATTTTGGGTATATTTTAAGTTCCGTGTTCGCAATCATGGATGTGAAATTTTATATATACATATATATATACAATTGTAAAAAAAAAAAAAAAAAAAGAAGAAAAAGAGGAGATACTGCGTTTTGGAGTGAAACGCAGCACCTCTCCCTTTTCCAATTCGGGTTGGAAACCCTAAATTACTTCTCTCTCTCTCTCTTCCACTTTTTCTCTCTCTCCCCGACTCTTCACTTCCCGCGGCTGTTCTTCCTCCATCGCGATCGGTCGCTCGCCCCGCCACCTCTCTCCATCGTGAGCAACCACCACCACCGCCACCATCTCCTTCTCTCTCTCTTTACTTCACTCACGGTCTCTCTCTCACTGTTTCTCTCTCTCTCCGCTGCTTACTCTCTCTCTATCTCTCATGATGTCCTTCTCACTCTTGATCCACCCAGCGCGATCCTCCCCGCGCAAACACAGCGCGACCCAGTCCGTGAGCGAGGGCCTCAGTCTGCGCGCACCTCAGTCCGCGAGCGCGACCTAGTCTGTGAGCGAGCGCCTCAGTCCGCGCGTGCCTCAATCCGCGAGTGAGCGAGCCTCAGTCCGCGAGCACGAGCCAGCCCGCGAGTGCAAGCCAGGCCACGAGCACATGCCTGCACGTTAGCGCGCAGCCCACGAAGCCCACTGCGACCCGCGAGCCCATTGCGGCCTGCGAAGCCCACTGAGGCCCTCAGGCCCATCAGCCTGCTGACCCGCGAACCCACGAGCCCGTTGTTGCCCGCAAGCCTGTGACGGCCCACGAATCTCCACGCAGGTAACTGATTTAGGGTTTTGATTTTGATATAAGTGTTTATGACCTAACTAATAAATCTTGTCTTGATAGGGAGCGTTTCAGATTTTGGAGTGATCTAGGAGGCATTCAGACGAAAGTCTGCACTCTGAGAAAACCCTAGGTGAGGGATCATTCGATCTGGTTATTGAATTTAGGGTAAATTTAGGATAAGAAATCTTGTATATGCTAGAATGTAAATAGATTCGAAATGAATGCATTTTCGGATATTATATGCGGTTCATTAGGTTAAGTATAGGAATTTATATAAAATGAGACTGTTCAGGATGATAGAATCAAATTAAGTTGATTTGAATAGTTTCCCTTAGAATTTAAATTGACCTATGCATGATAATAGTCAGAAATTGGGATTTGCGTTCAAGGGTTGATGCAAAATTTCTCATTATAAATTGTTCTGCTTATAGCCAATTTAAATACGATGTCCGTATTATGAAAATAGACTCCTATAACTTGAAAATGACATATGAAACATTTGGATGAGAATCGAAAAATGTATGATTTTTCAAAAATTTTTCATCTTATAGGAAAAATTTTCCATCTTATAGGAAAATTATTTATTTTAAGGCTTATTTCCGATCTTGAGTGGTTTTAGGGTTGAATTAGACTTGGTTTAAAAATACGTTAATTGTTTATAAATGAAATTCAACTGATGACATTAGAGTGTCTTCATAAATTGAAGAGTTAAGGTTTGTACAAACTTAGGGGAAAATGGATAAACCTTATAATACTTGAAAATTTGATGTTAAATTGTGATGATATGATTAGGTTGATTTTTTTGGAGATTTGAAGAGTCAGATTGGATTGGTTTTAAAAATAAGGAGTGACCACCCTTCCTAGAAAGGTGAGTGGGACTTTAACATCTACTATGGATTGACAAATTATGTTTTACCGATTTTCAAACGACATGATTTCTATACGTGTGAAAACTAAATTTTTGGATTATGATAGCCATATTTTTGTAACCATTGGATTATTCTAACTGTTGATTTTATTGATTTATATCCATGAGTTTGATAACCGGATACTGTGTCATTCTTTTCGACGTATTGACATGTTTTAATGCTTCTACTGTATTGGCACATAGTTTTAAATGGATTTACATGTACTATTTGGGTTATACGCCTAGCTGACGTTATGTTACGATGCATGGGGCTATATGCCCGGCCGACGTGATGATGTGATGTATGGGGCCACGTGCCCGGCCGACTTGGTGATATGGTGATATGCTTCCTATAGCATTCCTTATCTACGAAGGACATTTGGTAGATGCACCCCTTGTGCCCGGATACTCTTCGGCTGGAGATATCCGTCAGATCGTCATGTGTATGGGTATCCCAGGTTGACCCTCATTGAGGAGGACGTGAGTTTACCTCTGTCTAATACTGGGTGGGACACCATACACGGTCGACTATATATATGTATTATTATTATTATTTATAGACTAGTTGGAGTAGCCTGTGGCCAACATTGGGATAGAGAGCCATTATTTGATACTTGCATAGTGAAAACCCCCAATGCGTCCGTCCTTGGTCGAGGTAGACCATTGCCGGGGTTGTTTGTTCGGCTGGCTCTACATATGTGACTTGATATATGGATGGATGCATATGTTATTTTTTGATCTGTGCCTTGAGATATGTTTTACTCTTGAAACAACACATTATTTTCGCACACTCGATATTATGTTACATGCTTTGACACTCTAAGTTCACACTCGATATTGATAGCACGATATCAATCCCCTCTCTTGCTGAGTATCCTCCCATAGATACTCACCCTCACTTTCTTTCCCACAGGATTAGTCTCGGACTAAAGAAAAATTTTGTGATTTCATACTTGTGACGTGGACTTGATAGCACCAGGCTTGGGTATGGATATTACCATATCTTCCGTTACGATTATTAGAGATTTTAGTTTGATCAATGTACTCATCTATTTATTTTTGTGGGATGACTGTATAATTATGGATATTTATTCGATAAACTCTCATATTGACTCGGTTCACTTGCATTGAGGTACCTATATGTATTTAGATGTTAACTTGAGAATTTATTGTACATGTGTATAAACATTTAGGTCCGCTCGATGTGGCGGCTACTCATGCTCTAGTTTAGCATGACAGTAGAGGTCTGTGGTTAGAACTGTTAGAAATTTCTATAGCCTTGCGTTGTCCTAATTGTCGGCTGTGGTTAGTTAATGGTTGTGAGGCTGGGATGACACTTTTATTAAATTTACAGGATGGTTGTGAATATTATAGGGTAAATTGTACATGGGAGACCTTCGAAATATGGAGAGGTTCTGTCCGATTTTCTGTAAAAATGTAACCAACATCTAGGGCAACGGATGGCTGCTCATGACCCCGGTTTGGGACGTGACAGTTCGGTTGGTATTAGAGAGTCTAGGTTAGAGAAATGATAGTAATAAAAGTCTTCCCAAGTACATTTAAAAGTCCTTAATGCATTAGAGAGTTTCGTACAGTCATTTAAAGTTACATACATGGTCGTAGACCATTAATTTCATTCATTTTAGGGGGTTAGTTACTACATAACTAACCCTAATTTTTAAATCATGCCAAACTCTAGAGTTATATCTAATGAAAATTCTCTTTTTGCAGAATTATGCCGCCTAAATGCGGTAGACTAGCGGGACACGGAGCATGACTCGCACTACCCGAGACTCCTCAGGTGCCTGACCCTTTGAGGGGACCTGAGACCCTTGGAGGGCCAGAGGCTGCTTCCTCTTCACAGGTGCCCTCTACAGCGCCTACTCAGCCGGCTGCTCTAGCCGAGGTTCTACCACCGTCCCTTGAGACGTTTAAGCAGGTATATGAGTGGTACACCTCCCACGGGGTTCAGATGCCACCCCCACCACCACTGACAGTAGTACCGACTCCTACGACCGTGCCACCTCCACTGGTACCGATGGCCGAGCCGAATCCTACGGCCGTGCCACCTTCAGTTGTACCAGATCAGCCCCCAGTTGTTGGTCCTTCCACTGTTTCAGGACCTAGTGACACTACCTCCTCCACCTTGAGACGTATTCATGAACTCACCCAGTTGGTGAAGGAGGCGAGGCAGTTAGGCTGCACGGAGTTTGCGGGAATGAGTGATTCCACAGCAATGAAGCACTGGATCAACCGCACCCGTAGAATTTTGACTGATCTGGGTTTGAGCGAGGACTATCGGCTTCGGATAGCAGAGAGACTCTTGGATGGCGACGCCCTCACTTGGTGGGAAGTGATTTATGACGATGCTACCGAGCCGCTGTGATGGGAGGACTTCCTGCGGGAGTTCGATCGCAGGTACTTCTCTGAGTTCCGGCAGGACCGCAAGAGGGCAGAGTTTCTGCACTTGCGGTAAGGAACCAGGACAATGACAGAGTATGAGATGGAGATGAGGCGACTAGCTGCTTTCGTTCCAGACTTGGCAACGCCAAAACAACTACGGTTCAAGTTTGAAGATGGCCTCAACTTGAACATCAGGAGGTATATGATAGTGACTCCTAGTCTTTCCTTTGTGGAGATTGTGGACTCAGCACTTAGGGCGGAGGAGATCGTTCATGCTAAGGGTAGACAGTGGGAGTACAGAGAGCAAAAGAAGAAGAGATCTAGGGCTTCTTCGAGCCAGGGCTCGAAGAAGGGCAGGACTTCAGGATATCAGGGAGGCTCTTCTCAGTCGAGGCAGGCACATACTGAGCAGGAATCACGACCTTAGGGGTTTAGAACACCGGCCTCTAGTGCTACTACTCAGATTTCAGATCAGCGGCACCCCTTTTGCCGCCGATGTGGTAGACACCACCCTTTTGGAGAGTGTAGGGTGCCTGTTACATGCTTCCGATGTGGGAAGCCAGGGCATATCAGGAGCGCCTGTCATGAGTTGGGATTGGGAGGTCAGATAGTTTTGGGATACTTGAGTGTTTCCCGAGGAGGACAGCAGGGAGCACCTACGCACTCGAGTCATACCGCTCCACGGACAGCAGTCGGGAGCAACAAGGTGCCAGGACCATTCTGATAGCAGTAGAGGATACAGGCCCGTGTATACTCAATGACGCAGGAGGACACTCAGGCGAGTTCTGACATGATTATTGGTGCTCCTCCTACTGATCCCCAAGTTTAGAGATATTTTTTTTATGTACCTTCTTTTGAGCATCATCACTAGTTAAAGCCTTAGAGGCTTAACTATGTTGGTATGTATATACATTTTGATATATATATATATATATGTAAGCATATATCTTTCCATATTTATCAACAGATCTTTTTATTTTCTCACAATAAGAGTTATGAACATATGGGGAGTCGACGCTCGTGTCGTCATTGACACCGGGTCAAACTATTCGTATGTGAGAGCGTCTTTTGCCCACGGGTGGAGTAAGCCTTTGTCGCCACTTGATGATGAGATATTGGTCATCACTCCTCTCGGTGAGCAGATACTTAGAGATTCCGTCTACAGAGGGAGCAATGTCATGATCGGAGATACGGTACTTAAGGCAGACCTGATTTCACTTGAGATGATGGCTATCGATGCCATCTTAGGGATGGATTCGCTAAGCATGCATAGAGCCTCAGTAGATTGCTTCACCAAGGAAGTGGAGTTTCGGAGACCCGAGGGGCCGTCGTTGAGGTTTCCAAGTGAGAGGCGAGTGTTACGTCGCTGTGTTGGATCGGTAATGAAGGCCAGGAGATTGATACGCCGAGGGTGCATGACATACTTGGCTCATGTTATTGACACTACAGTGGAAGGGCCGAGGCTTGAGGAGGTCCCAGTGGTACAGGAGTTCCCAGATATATTTCCCGAGGAGCTACCCAGGCTACCCCAGTTCAGGAGTTTGATTTTGAGATTGACTTAGCTCCAGGGACTACTCCCATATCTATTCCGCCATACAGATTGGCGCCAACTGAGCCTAGAGAGCTCAACGTCCAGTTGCGGGAATTACTGGACAAGGGTTTTATCCGTCCGAGCACTTCACCTTAGGGTGCTCCAGTATTATTCGTGAAGAAGAAGGACGGGACTCTACAATTGTGTGTGAACTATTGGCAGCTAAACAAGGTTTCCATCAAGAATTGGTACCCTCTGCCGCGTATTGATGATTTAATTGATCAGTTCCAGGGTGTGCGGGTTTTCTCAAGATCGATCTTCGATCTGGATATCATCAGTTGCGGATCAGGGCTGAGGATGTGCCCAAGACCGCATTCTACACCCGATATGGACATTTCGAGTTCGTGGTCATGCCGTTTGGGCTGACCAACGCACCAGCAGCCTTTATGGACATGATGAACCTGGTTTTCCATGATTATTTGGATCGGTTCGTTATTGTGTTCATCGATGATACCCTTGTATATTCGCAGAGCAATGAGGAGCATGCGCAGACCTTAGGGTGGTCTTGCAGATTCTCCGCGAACGGCAGTTGTATGTTAAATTCACCAAGTGTGAATTTTGGCATAGACAGATTGGATTTCTTGGCCATATTGTTTTTGTGAAGGGTATTTATGTTGACCCGCAAAAAGTTGAGGCCATATTAAGGTTGGAGCAGCCACAAACAGTGACCGAGGTGTGGAGTTTCCTTGGTCTTGCGGGGTATTATCGACGGTTTGTAGAAGAATTCTCCCGGATCGCTGCTCCACTTACCAGACTGATGCGGAAGGACGTCAAATTCTTTTGGGACGATCATTGTGAGACGAGTTTTCATGAGCTCAAACAATGACTGACAATAGCACTAGTGCTAGCCTTCCCCACAAGCAACAGGGAGTACGTGGTATACAGCGATGCCAGCAGACAAGGATTGGGCTGTATACTAATGCAGGACGGTCGAGGGATTGCTTATGCTTCACAATAGTTGAAGAAGCATGAGTTGAATTATCTGATGCATGATTTGGAGTTAGCGGCCATAGTCTATGCATTGAAAATATGGCGGTATTATCTTTATGGAGTGAACTGCAGAGTCTTCACTGACTACCAGAGCCTGAAGTATTTATTCACTCAAAGGGAGCTGAACCTCAGATGAAGACAAAAGATAAAGTTAGGGTCATTCGTGAGCAGATGAGAGCTGCCCAGGACAGGCAGAAGGTGTACGCCGATCGTAGGCGGCGACCTTTTGAGTTTGTCAATGGAGATATGATTTTCTTGAGGATATCTCCTTTAAAGGGAGTTATACGGTTCAAGCAGCGGGGCAAGCTGAGTCCTAAATATATTGGACCCTTCCATATCCTTGAGTGGGTCGGGAGTGTGGCATACAGATTAGAGCTGCCAGATAAACTATCCCGTATTCATGACGTCATCCATGTCTCAGTACTCTAAAAATATCTAACTGATCCTTCCCATGTACTTGAGCCTCCACCTGTTGAGTTACGAGAGGACCTTAGTCTTCCAGTTCAGCCCGTAGCTATTCTAGATTGACAGGTCAGAAAGCTGCGGAGTAAGGAAGTTTCATTGGTTAGAGTTTTGTGGAGTGACTAGGTCGAGGAGAAGACCTGGGAACCCGAGGAGATTATAAGGAGACAGTACCCCTACTTGTTTAGTATATCGCTTCCTTTTAGTTTCGAGCACGAAACTTGTTTCTAGGGGGTTAGAAAATGTAACACTGACATTACGGTGTCCGTACAAGTGTAATAGTTTTGAAATATATATATATAGAGAATTTTTTTTTTATTTATATTGATTTTTGATTTTGGGGTATTTAATTTAAATTTTTGGGTATATTTTAAGTTGCGTGTTCGCAATCATGGGTGTGAAATTTTATATATACATATATATATACATTTGTAAAAAAAAAAAAAAAAAAAAAAAAGAAAGAGAGAGCAGTTGCTGTGTTTTGGAGTGAAACGCAGCACCTCCCCTCTTTCACAATTAGGGTTGGAAACCCTAAATTACTTCTCTCTCTCTCTCTCTCTCTCTCTCTCTCTTCCTCTTTTTCACTCTCTCCTCGACTCTTCACTTCCCGCGGCTGTCCTTTCTTCCCCTCGATCGGTCGCTCGCCCCGCCACCTCTCTCCACTGCGAGTAACCAGCACCACCGCTACCATCTCCTTCTCTCTCTCTTTACTTCACTCACGGTCTCTCTCTCACTATTTCTCTCTCTCTCCGCTGCTCATTCTCTCTCTATCTCTCGCGATCTCCTTCCCTCTCTCGATCGTACTTCGCGGCAAACTTCCACCGCGATCAGCCACCACCACGAGCACGCCCTTACGCGATCCACCCAGCGCGTTCCTCCCCGTGCAAACACAGCGTGACCTAGTCCACGAGCGAGGGCCTCAGTCCGCGCACGCGACCTAGTCCACGAGCGCAGCCCAGTCCGCAAGCGAGCGCCTTAGTTCGCGAGCGAGCGCTCCTCAGTCCACGAGCGAGTGCGCCTCAGTCCGCGAGCGCAAGCCGGACCCTGAGCGCAAGCCAGGTCACTAGCGCGCACGTGCATGAGCTCGCACGAGCCCGTTAGCGTGCAGCCGGCGAGCCCCCTACAACCCGCGAAGCCCATTGTGGCCCGCAAGCCCGCCGGCCTACTGACCCGCGAGCCCACTGAGGCCCGCAGGCCCGTCAGCCTGCTGACCCGCTGTAGCCCGCGATGGCCCATGACAGCCCGTGAGCCCGTGAGAGCCCATGAACCTTCACGCAGGTAACTGATTTAGTGTTTTGATTATGATCTAAGTGTTTATGACCTAACTAATAAATCTTGTCTTGATAGGGAGCATTTCAGATTTTAGAGTGATCTAGGAGACATTCGAATGAAGGTCTGCGCTCCAAGAAAACCCTAGGTGAGGGATTTCGGACCCATTTGATCTGGTTATTGAATTTAGGTAATTTAAAATAAGAAATCTTGTATATGCTAGAATGTAAAATAGATTCGAAATGAATGCATTTTCGGACATTATGTACGGTTCATTAGGTTAAGTGTAGGAATTTATATGAAATAGGACTGTTCAAGATGACATAATCAAATTAAGTTGATTTGAATAGTTTCCCTTAGAGTTTAAATTGACCTATGCATGATAATAGTCGGAAATTGGGATTTGAGTTCAAGGGTTGATGCAGCCTTTGTCATTATAAACTGTTCTGCTCATAGGCAATTTAAATACGATCTTCGTATTATGAAAATAGACTTCTATACCTTGAAAACGACATATGGCTTGAAACATTTGGATGGGAATCGAAAAGTGTATGATTTTTCAAAGATTTTCCATCTTATAGGAAAATTATTTATTTTAAGACTTATTTCCGACCTTGAGTGGTTTTAGAGTTGAATTAAACTTAGTTTAAAAGTATGTTAATTGTTTATAAATGAAATGCAACTGATGACATTAGAGTATATTCATAAATTGAAGAGTTAAGATTTATACAAACTTAAGGGAAAATGGATAAACCCTATAATACTTGAAAATTTGATGTTAAATTGTGATGATCTGATTAGGTTAATTTTTTTAGATTCGAGGAGTTAGATTAGATTGGTTTTAAAAATAGGGAGTGACCACCCTCCCTAGAAAGGTGAGTATGATTTTGACATCTACTATTGATTGATAAATCATATTTTACCGATTTTCAAACGACATGATTTTTGTACGTGTGAAAACTAAATTTTTGGATTATGATAGCCATATTTTTGTGACCATTGGAGTGTCCCAACAGTTGATTTTATTGATTTACATCCATGAGTTTGATAACCGGATACTATGACATTCTTTTCGATATATTGACATGTTTTAATATTTCTACTGTATTGACACATAGTTTTAAATGGATTTACATGTACTATTTAGGCTATACGCCCGACCGACGTTATGTTACGATGCATGGGGCTATATGCCCGGCCGACGTGATGAAGTGATGCATGGAGCTACGTGCCCAGCTGACTTGGTGATATGTGATATGCTTCCTATAGCATTCCGTAGCTAGAAGGACATTTGGTAGAGGTACCCTTTGTGCCCGGATACGCTTCGGCCGGAGATATCTGCCAGATCGTCATGTATATGGTATCCCAGGTTGTCCCTCATCGAGGAGGACGTGGGTTTACCTCTGTCTAGCACTGGGCGGGATACCATACACGACCGACTATATATATGTATTATTATTATTATTTACAGGCTAGTTGGAGTAGCCTGTAGTCAATATTGGGGTAGGGAGCCATTATTTGATACTTGCATAGTGAAAACCCCCCAATGCGCCCGCCTTGGTCGAGGTAGACCATTGCCGGGGTTGTTTGTTCGGTCGGCTCTACATATGTGACTTGATATATGGATGGATGCATATGTTATTTTCTGATGTGCGCCTTGAGATATGTTTTACTCTTGAAATAGCACATTATTTTCACACACTCGATATTATGTTACATGCTTTGACACTCCAAATTCACCCTCGGTATTGATAGCACGATATCAATCCCCTCACTTACTGAGTATCCTCCCATAGATACTCACCCCTCACTTTCTTTCCCACAAGATTAGTCTCGGACTAAAGAAAAATTTTGTAATTTTATACTTGTGACGTAGACTTGATACACCGACTTGGGTATGGATATTACCATATCTTCCGCTATGATTATTGGAGATTTTAGTTTGATCAATGTATTCATCTATTTATTTTTATGGGATGACTGTATAATTATGGACATTTATTCGAGAAACTCTCATATTGGCTCGGTTCACTTACATTGAGGCACCTATATGTATTTAAGATGTTAACTTGAGAATTTATTGTACATGTGTATAAACATTTAGGTCCGCTCGGTGTGGCGGCTACTCATACTCTAGTTTAGCATGATAGTAGAGGTCTGTGACTAGGACTACTAGAAATTTCTATAGCCTTGCGTTGTCCAGGTTGTTGGTAGTGGTTGGTTAATGGTTGTGAGGCTGGGATGACCCTTTTATTAAATTGACAAAATGGTTGTGAATATTACCGGGTAAATTGTATATGGGAGACCTCCGAAATATGGAGAAGTTCTGTCCAATTTTCTATAAAAATGTAGCTAGCATCCAGGGTAACGGGCGGCTGCTCATGACCCCGGTTTGGGGCGTGACACAAATCTATTCTTCTTGCATTCTCATTATAGGTTGACACAATCACACCAAAATAATACAAACGTATACATTCCATTATAGTTTAATTGAATGATTTGCCGTAATATTCCATAATAATGACTATTGACTATTGATATACTTACACGATAACTAAGCCAAATACTGAAATTTTTACCATGAAGTTTGTCAATTTGAAAAGTATTTAACTTTTTCTCGCGATTTGTTCTTCGAATATGTTACATATGTTCCCTTCATATGAAACAATATTAATAAACATATCACAATTTATATTTATACTCTAAATGAGGTCATTGAGTCACTATTAAATAGTATGTATCTATGATATTGTTGCAATGATTTCTCATCGAGACGAATTCCAAATATTCTTTTTCTTTTTGTCTTTTAACAGATTTACGTATTCTTATTCCCAAAGGCCTTCCAATAGTTGTTAAAATGGACTCATTTTCTTCAAATGCAATGTGGTTGTCATCATTCAACAATAAACGATTAATATTGTTTCAACCCTATCTAAATATCTTAAATAGAATAGTAAACACTCGTTTACTATATACCCATCCGCAATGGAACCTTCAGGCTGTGCTCTATTACATACATAAGATTTGAGTTGAACCAAGTATTTGCATACATATACATTGTATTACATGTGTATGTTTGTTAAATAAAATGAACATCATTGTTAAATAAGTAATCAAAATAAAATAAATCTTTCAACTGGATACATCCACATATATGTCACTGATCCACCAATCCTTTCTTCACTTTCAAGTGCAAATGTATCATACTGGTAAAAAATGAAAGAGTGAACATCTTTTCAAGCTTACATATAATTTGTGGAACTAATACCTTTAGTTGTTCAAGTTCTCATAGGTGAAGCACATTAGAGCAAAGATATTGTTGGCGTAGGTGGGAAGGGCACCTTTGTCCCTTAATCAGGTCGGGAGTTCGACTCCCACTGGGTACGAAGAAAACAATATTGGGAGACCTCCCCCTCAAATGAGACCCGACAGTTAGGTCGATTTCGGATTAGTCAGGGCAAAACCCTAAATACCGGAAGGTCCAGGTACAAAAAAAAAAGAGCAAAGACATTTAAAAATGTTACAAATTTTAATGATAATGGGGCTAACACTATCAGGCAGTGATCCATAAATTGCTATGGGAATAAACTTTTGCATTAAATATAGTAGTCATAACTCTTTAGACCTATTAACTTTCACTATTTCAATTGAATACATTTGACGATGTTAGTAAAACACTCGTCTGGAAGTTTTAAATTCTTTAAAATCTTAAGAAATGCATCTTTTTAATACAAGATCATTTGGTAACATGTTTTAGGCAAAAATATGTTCGTAAAGTTTGATCTACGTACATGTAAATATTTTCTTATTCCTATCTCTTCAAAATCAACTTTAATCTTATAATTGTCCTTAGACTTTCTTTCTTACCTAAAAATTGTACCAACAATTATATCAAAATAATTAGAAGTGGATATAATGTTGGGTTTGTATTTATTAGGTAATTGTGCATGTGATGTTGGGATGTTAAGTTTGTATTTATTAGATAATTGTGCATGATGATTGAGTGTTGATAGAAGTCGATGTGATGTTGGGTTTGTAGTTATTAGGTAATTGAGCATGATTGAGTGTGGATAGAAGTGGATGCGATGTTGGATTTATGCATGTGGAGGCTTGTGAACATTATAGGCATAAATATGAATAGGTAAATAGGGTTGTGATGAATCCTACTACTTGTGATATGAAGAAGGTAACTCTGAGTTTGTGACATGGTGAAGAAGAAGAATGAGAGAATTATTTAAATTAATATTAATAATTAGATGATGCATTATTATTATTATTTTTATTTTTATGTAATTACATTGTACATCTAAATTACTAATATTTATAATTAATTAATTCATAATGTCATATATAATATATATGAATTGTCATAATTTATAATATATGTAAATTGTCACTATCCACAACTTTTGAGTTCATATAATTTACTATAACTAATATTTCACATATAACATTATTTAAATTATTTAAATTACTAATATTATTAATTACATTATTTAAATTAATATTGATAATTATATGTAAATTGTTATAATTTATAATATTATTATAACATTATATTATATAATATAACAATTGGTCTTTAATCATAATGCCACTCTAACATTACACGTATTAATTGGTATGGCATATTATGATCTATAAATTATGATAATTTGATATTATAACACTGCATAGTTTCATATAACTTCCACCATTCATCCAATGATGTCACTTAAGCTATCCTAAATTGGTCCGATGGGAATGTAATTTGGCATTATATATAGTAGTAATATAATATAACATAATATAGTAGTAATGTATGGTAATATAGCATTAAATAAATATAGTAATTAAATATAGTAATTGATATTGTTATATTATAAATCAGTGGAATGCCACCAAAGCAATCTAAGGATGGGTGTAATTGATCGAATGGCTGGGTACATATGAACATTGCAATTGATCAAATAGGTGGGTAATTGATGGCTGGGTATGCAATTTGATATCCTTTCAATTTGGGAGCTGCTATCTTCACAGGCTAATATCTTTTCAAGAGACATATCACACTCCAATTCAATTGCCTAATGTCATTTCAACATTTGATTGGATGACTGGAATTATCTGGAATTATGTAAAGAACATCTAATGGCTGGGTGGCTAGGTGAATAAGAGTCAGAGGTCACCATTTGATCCAAGAACTATGTAGAATTATGTTTTGATCCAAGGACTGCAATTGGCTAATGTCTTTCAACATTTGATCCAATGATAGAGAGGATGAATTTAAGTAAAAGGGAATTGAAAGTCGAGAGAGCATAGGAGAGAAGGAAATTTCTAAAGTTTTAGACGGCGAACAGCCTTGTATGAGAAGCTTAGCTTTGAACGGTGAATTTTTGTGAAGATTTTTAAGACAAAACACAAATCGAACCAGAAATGGAAAACACAAATCGAACCCTACACTTAAGACAAAACCAGAAATGGAAAACACAGATCGGACCAGTAAGTTTTCCAATAATGAGGCTGCGTGGGAGAAAAATGTTACTAAATTAGGATCAGAATCAGTAAAATATCTTTCTAGGTACAAATTTTTTAGGAGAATTTCTATATGTCCTTTAACAAAAAAGATAGGTTTAGTGTTTTAGTTTTAGTTATTAGTTTGAATGGTTTAGTGTTTTATTATTTGTTTTGTGTTTAGTTACAAATTAAAATAAAATAAAATTTATTGTTTTTTAATTTAAACAAATTTTTTGTAATTTTTAGTGCTTTGTCCCAGTGTTCTGCTTTTTAATATAAACAAATTTTTAATTTGAACAAATTTTTAATATAAACAAATTGTGAATTCTAATCCTTATAGAAAATAATTTTTTTTGAAGAACAAAGTCAAGTCCACGAGTGGCTTGCGTACGACCAATAGCTTGTGTGCGATGATGGTCAGTTTGTTTTTATGTTTATATATCATTTGTTATTACATTACTCAGTGTAATAACATTATGTACATTTTGATTTTGGAATATACTAAATGTGTTAAAAAATTGAGGTAACTAAATGAAAATAATGAGGAGAAGTACAACAAAGCAGCCAAACAAACGAAAGAATTACTTAGGATAAGGAAGGAAATAACACCGATTCAAACAAGGTGCTCTTCTAACTAAGTTAGGGAGCTAATTTCTATCCTCATTCATGACATGAAACATGTAATAAAACATATGGGATTCAACAAACTTTTAAAGCTTACCCGGGACACACTGAGCCGAAAATTGTGTGAAGAATGGGTAATGAGGTTTGAACTAATAGAAAAATGTCTTTGTATCAGTTCAAATCAGAACTTTAAGTTGACACCTGAAGAAGTAGGGCGAATTTTAGAAATCCCCTACATCGGACACGATATTTTGGGCTGTTTATCTTTGGTTGAATCCTTAGATATGAAAAAGTATTTCTCGAGACTAAAACATAGCCAGTTAAAAGAACCGATATACACCGAAGATTTCTCCTCCCCCAGGTTTAAACGATACTTCCTGTTGTTTCTCCTTGGATGCTTTCTATATCCGACCATGAATGTCTCCCTACTTTCAAACATCTCACGACTACCATTAATGTCAACAATACTGACCAATACAAGTGGATCAAATTTATGTTAAAATGGTTGATGTGTCAATTTAAAGGTCTTCTAAAGAGAGGACGAAGAGAGGAACAAGAGAGGAATTGGTGATTGCCTATTTTTACTCATGGTAAGTTTTCAATGCAATTCAATGTTTATAAATATTACAATTCTATATTTATAAATATATCCATTGTCATTTAACTGTTAACAATATTGGTTTTTATGCATAGATCTTTTACTTTGAGTTGGTGATTTAGGCAGTCACATAAAGAAACTACCCATTTGGTATTGGACTACCGATCGGGTCAATCGAGACTTGGATTCAAGCGTGTAAATGTAAATTAAGTTTATATTGCATTGTGTAGCATTTGAATTCTGAATGAATAATGAGTTATTCATTGATAATTGATAATATGTTATACTATTGATATGATTTGTTGTCAAATAAAACTATGAAGCAAAAATTTGTGGAAGTCGGTGGAGAAGAAATTAAGGTAAACTCACAAACACTAACTATGGAGAACTTACCACATCTCAATCTTATGATAGTTATTGAGCACGCACTAATTATGGAGCACTTACCGCATCTCAATCTTACGATAGTTATTGAGCATTTACTATAAAGCACTTTGCTATAATCTCAATGTTACTATCTGTTTTGTAGAAAATTGACATCAAACAAGAGCTTATAATGTTTCTAGAGGAGTCAATTTGAATCCAATCCAATCTGTTGTGAATGAAATCCGATTTGTTATGCAGACTTTATAACTCTGATGATGTAAAGGACTCTGATGTAGAGGAAGAAGAGAAGAAGTGAAAGAAGCAGAAGGGTTGTGATTTTGTTGAGGACCAGGAGGTATCGACGGGTAGGAGGACAAAGGGCAGGAGGAGAGATTAAATGAAGATGAAGATGCTGAATTGTTTGAAGTGGTAAATATCTTAACTGAAATGAAGGAGGCAAAGATAAACACAATTTCTACCTTTGCCTTTGCTAATGTTAAGACTTTTTCTCATGAAGAGAAAAGTTTTTGCATTTTTTATGGATGAAAAGCCATAAAAAATAAAGTAGGCAAGTGTGTTACAACCTTTGTCATTTGTTATTGTGATACATGTTACTGAATCCAATTTTTATGACAATGGACAAAATAATTTTGTGCAATATTGGTGGAAACTATATGTGATGTAGTGATACTTATGAACTGCTACCCCCTTATTGGATTGGCATATTGGTATGAATCTATAAATTTTTTTTATTTATTTTTGAAATTACATTTACATGATTATATAATGATTATATTTGATTATGTTTGCAGATCATGGAATGTTACATATGTTTCCACAATACCTACTAACCAAAGCCATCTCTCTTCTCCTCAAAATGTGTTTTTCCCTTGTGGTTTTCGATAAGTATTGTTATTGCATCTTTCCTTATCTTTCCTTAATACCTATTCTTCCAAAAAGAATAACTACAAAACAAAGCGGTCCACCGCATGGTGGTTAACCATGAGTGCTCACACGGTCAACCGTATATGCGGGTCACACAAGCTTGCGTGGCGTCTGTAGTTTTCTCACAAAATTCAAACATCACCTTAACCCTCTCTCTCCTTTTTCTCTCTTTCAACATCTGCCTCAATTCACCTCTCTCTCTCTCTCTCCTCTCTCCTCTCTCCCCCTCTCTCTCTCCTCACTCCAAAATCCTTCACTCAATTCACCTCTCTCCCCCTCTCTTTGACCTTATTTTCTTAACTTGTTTTGCTAAACCTTATTATTAATGCGGATGTCTGTAGTTTTCTCAACTTGTTTTACGAGACCTTATAAATTTAGATGTTTGTATAGCACCATATCCATATACACATATACACATCTCCTCGCATTCTTACCTTGTTTTACTAATGCAGAGTTTTAGTAAAGATCTATAGTTTTATTACCTAGTTTTCTGACCTTATTTATTTTACTAATGCAGATGTGAGTGGTTTGCGCAATTGACTTAGACGCAAAACAAAAAAGCAATCAAAGCAAGTGGGATATTTCAATGGTTGAAAGTTGTTTGTCTAAGAAAATACTTGGATTCCTGTTTCGATTGTGCAACCTAGTGAGTTATTTTATTATTATACATTTTACGATTACACATTAATATACATTTATATTAATATACTATTATATTTTAATAACAGCTTTTTATTCTCATCATTTTCAAATAACATTGGTTTTGTTACGTTGTTTATCTGGATAAGCAAATTATGTACGTTCTATACTCAAGATATCGCTTTAGAGGCCGTGAAGATGATAAATTGCAAACTTTGATAGTAATTATAGTAATTACTTAATATACTTAAATATCAAATTCTGTTCAACTATAACTTATAATATTTTCATTAATTTCTCTTTACAGAAGGATTGCATTGAGAGGACTTATGAAAATTCGCTCTTTATCTTCAAAATTGTATCTGTTGAAGATCTATAGTAGTTTAACTTGTAAGTTAATTAGACTGCAATTCGCTACATGATTTGAAGTTAATGCATACCCTAAAATAATTTTTATATGTCAGCAATGATTGTAAAATATTTATTATAAGATTTTTGAAGATATGGGAATCAGGGATGTCCATAAATCCACCAAGTCAAGAACTATATTATTATAAACCATTGTCACACCTTATCTCACGTTTTGTATTGTATTTGTATTAGAATTACTGATGGGTTCATTTGATGGATTCATTTCATGACCTTAATTTATTGAGAAAAAAATATTTTCTCAAACTTCTAATGTCTGAGTATAATGCAGTCCGTCCTGACATTATGTCCATGATAGAGGAGATATAGGAAACAAAGAGAAAAAAATCTGAACAAGGGCAGAGAAAAGAAAAGTCTGAACCAGTACAAAGGAAAAGGAAAATTGTGAAAAGAATTTGTGATGTACCAAAACTGTGATTTGCGAAGTAAACCCATTGACCAATTGACTACCAGGTTGCTATAATATATAATAACAATCACATTATAAATAATTTTTTTAACATATTAGAAACAATAATAATCTTAATAATAATATATAGTAAGAGTAAAATGTACAACATCAACATGTTACTGATAACCAATACTTATAGTATTTCATTCCACTACTAATTGCCAATACTTACACAGTATTTCACTTATGTTATCACTCCTATTAGCAATTTAGTACTTCATTTCACTCCGATACTAATATTACAATTCCATCCTACTTTACTAGAATTTAGTAGCTCATTTCATTCCAATAATAATATTACCATACTAGGTATCACAAACTTAATTCAACTTACCACTATTTCACATTCGCAAAATTACCACAACTTACCATCTGTCACAAATTTACTACATGTTATCTCAAACTCACAAGTTATTGTAAAATTACCATAACTAACCACCTCTTATCACTCTCACAAGATGACCACAACTTACCACCTATTATTACTCATGTATCGCTGTATCCCAAATTATCCCCTATTATTGCAACTTACCACACGTTAACCTTAAAATTTTCAACCATCTTCAAACACTATATACACAAACATTTTCAATATTTAGGACTCAGCATATATGAGACTATTTGATAGAATAGTATATGGCATTTGCAAATGCTACAATATGGACAGTTTGGTGGTTGTTAATTTAAAGGTGTGCCAATTTAAAGGTCTTGTGAAGAGAGAAGGAAGAGAAGAAGAAGAGAAAAATTGGTGACTATCAATATTTTATGTCATAGTGCAATTCAATGTTTATAAACATATTCACCTGTGCTAGATCTTTTACTTCGAGAAGGCTAGGATTGGTGGTGGATGGCTACAAAAAGAAATTACCAGTTTGCTACAACTACGTCAATCGGAGACTTCAATTCGAACATATAAATGCAAGTATATTCACACATGCATTAATAAGTTGATTCATATATTTAATCATAAGTTGTACAGAAATAAAGAAATCAAGAGACTGAAATATGTTGCACCCCTCATCAAGTTACCATACTATATTACAACTAGTTATTGCAAACTTATGACAAATTATCACAAAATTAACACCTCTTATCGTGAACTTACCAATTGTTATAACAATGCATCACCTATTATCCTAAATTATCTCCTATTATTGCAACTTACCATCAGGTATCACAAATGGTTTGATACATTAACCCTTAAATTTTTAAACTGCAAAGTCAAATATACTGGGCGCGGGCAGTGTACCATGCGTACTTGTGCGGTTTACTGCGACCGCTTGCTTGCACTTGTTAGCACCGACTTACCACCAGTTATCGTAATCTTACTATATTTTATCATAAACTTACTATTTGTTATCGTAATTTTACCACTAGATATCGCAAATCCAATGTATAATAATATTACCTTTCCATTCATTACCGCATTTTGTAGCAATTTAGTACCTGTTACCATAAAATCACTATACAATATTTCACTCCAATATAACAATATTGTCACACTATGTTACCATTAGTTATAGCAAACTAACAACAAATTATCATAAACTTACCACCTCTTATCATGAACTTACCACCTATTACAGCAATACACCACTTGTTATCTCAAATTATCTCCTGTTATTGCAACTTACTACTAGGTATTGCAAATGGTTTGACACCTTAACCCTTAAAATTTTAATCCATTCCTAAGGATCGCACAGATGGTAAGGTTTAGTAGTAAGCAGTACAGATGATATATATAGAGACTATTTTCAAATAGTTTATAAATAGTACCACATATACCGACAAAAGTTAACAACCATTAGAATAATATATAGCATTTACAAATGGTACAATATATGGGTTAGTATAGTCATGGTTATAAAAACAGTATGGTTCAAGAGGCAGTATAAATTATCTATATAGAGCTTGTTTTTAAACCTTCTTAAGGCTGACAAATTTATTGATGAAAAGTGGCTAAAAGTGTCTCATTTACTGATGACAACTAATAACAGTTCTAATTAAATATCGTTTTTACAGACGATGCAATATATAAGTTAATGTAGGTATAGAATTTATGTAGATTGTATGATTTAGGGTCAATAAAGAAGATATATATAAGAGACAATTTTCAAACCGTCATTAAAGGGGGCACATTTATTGACAACAAGTGATAACCGTTCGAGTGGTAAATGGCATTTACAGACGGTGAAATATATCAATTAGCATAGATGTAGAACTTATATCCATGGTATGGTAAAGTAAACATTAAATAAGAGTCATATAGAGACTGTTTTCAAACTGCTCCTAAGAATTGCCACATTTACTGACCACAAATGATAACCATTAGAATTGAACATAGTATTGAAAGATGGTGCATTTATGGGTTAGCATAGATTTAGAATTTATGCAAATAGTATAGTTAAATAGACCCTAAAGAAGAGTTATATAGAGACTGCTTTCAAACCATCCTAAAGACTGTCATATTTACTTAATTATCACAAGTGATAATCTTAGGATTGAACATCGTTTTTATAGATAATTGATAAATTTTTCCCGACGGACAATTTTATACTGTCGGAAAATGTATACATTTCTTGACGATGTTGTCAAAAGCCTCTCGATAGACCATAAAAAACTATCACTAAAAGTCACCAACAAAAAAATTTACTGTTAGTATAGGGTTTTAATTTTGTAGTGTATAAAATACCATCAAAACTTAAATACAAATTAAATGATCAATAAAAACAAATATTAAATAAAAATCATAAAACCATTGGATTGTCTCCCAACAAGCGCTTTTATTTAATGTCTTTGGCTCGACATGATCTCCTTGTTTCATCCCCGTTCAAAGATTGGTCCAACATTTAGGCTTCAACTTTCTTAGCATAAACTTCAATTTTGAATTGAAGTAAGGGACTTTTTGGCCTACCATAAATTGTTTTCGATATAAAAATTTGTCTTGGAAAAACTTATCCCATTATGCAACATTATTTGTTAAACTCACCTTAATCTCAAAATCCAATTCATTTTGCACAAAATTATCATGTACAATGAAGTCCACCATGCAAAGTCTTTGCATTTTTGTGGTAATTTCTTTTCGGTGACTTGGTACTTGTTGTATTGTGTCCAAAAGTAGAATGCTGATCTCTACCTTTCGGAAAGTTTCCAAAATATCCTTCTCTTCCTCCTCTTCTTTAATTGTACTAACTTGCCAGAAAAATGTGGTGGAATCATTATCTTGGTTTTTGAATTAAATTCATTACTTACCTCCCTAGTTGAAGCATCCAAAGTTGTTGATTTTTCTTTACTTTTGGTCTCTTTTTTTTGTGTCCACTTGTGGTATAGTATTTTGCACCTCCTTTTCACATATAAGGCTCATGGCACTAACATTCTCCCTTGAATTGATTTCCATTTGAGTGGACAATTTTCCATGATTAGTTTCGAGTTTACTCATAGTTTCGCCAATTATGATATTTGAGTTTTCAAATTTTGAATGTTGGCTCTTATCTCCTATTAGAATTTTTAAATTTCCTACTGGAACAATAGAGTACTATTAGCAAAACTTTTAATAATATATTCTAAAGATGTACCTGAATTCAAAAATACTTGTGAGCGTTAGGATGATGGTTCGACTTGAGATTGCTATTGAAACCTTTGTGGTCAATTCCCATAGTTAAGATTGGGGTAATCCATCCGTCCTTGATTACAAGTATTTGAATAAGGATCATATTTCCCTTGTCACTAGCTTGGAAATTCTCTTACAACATTAAATTATTCATTGGGATCATCTTGAAAAGTGGGGCACATATCGATTGAATGACCGACATTTGAATAAATTCTACAAATCTTTACCTGTTGCATTTGTCCTACAATCAATTTCTCTACAAGAGATGTTTGTGTATCTAATTGATCAATGAGAGAAATACTTATCTCATTAACTTTCCTTGGAACATCTTGCCATATTCCAAATTGTTATGCATTGACTACCATGCTAGATATTAAATTCTTTACTTTCTTGGGTGTTCTATTTAACAATGCACCTCCACTAGCAGTATCAATCATATTCTTATCCATAGGAGAGAGCCCTTTATAAAAATATTGTATAAGCAATTGTTTTGGAATTTAGTATTGGGGACAACTCACTCACAATTGTTTGAATCTCTTTCGATATTCATACAAAATCTTTCCACTATATTGTCTTATACCACATATCTTCTCATGTGATATTGGAAAATTTTTTTCTAAAAACACCATTTTTCATGTCATTCCAAGTTTTTATAGAACCAGAGGGTAAATAATAAAACCAATCATTTGCTTTATCAGCCAAAAAAAAAAAAAATCTTAATTTAAGTTGTTTTTCAATTATCCCTTATGGTCTCATTGTCGAACAAACAACATGGAGCCCCTTTAGATACATGCAAGGATCATTTCCTAAAAAATCATGAAAAGTGGTAATAAATGTATCAATCCTGAATTTAATTTAAAGGGAGTCTCAATATTAAGAAAATCAATGCAAAAAAAAAATTATTGATTAACATTAGGAGTGGCTAACTCCCTTAAAATCTTGAGTGGCCATATCTTCTTCCTTAAAATCCTTCTTTTCTATGTCATTGACAAATTTCGGTAAGTTCACTACAAGGGTTTGTCCTAGAAATAAGGAAAAAGCAAAAATTTAAAAAAAATAAATCACTTAACACCGTCTCCCAACAATGGCGTCAAAATTTGGTGTGTCATAAAACTATCAAAATAAATTAACCTACTTTATTAAATATTAGTATAAAGCGAGTAAGGTCATCTTCTTAGGAAATTGTAGATTTAAGTCTTTTAAGGAATTAAAAATAATAAAATATGGGGGTTTAAGATTAACTAAACTAATAATTTAATTCAAGAAAATAATTGGTTAAAAATAAATAAATAATTCAAAACAAAAAGAATTAAAAATAAATAGAAAATCAATTTCTAGTCAACGAATTTATATTCACTTTGTTTCAGGTTGATTGATTATTGCTCTATCTAATGAATTCAACAAATTATAAATAAATGGGTTATAGTTATTCAACAAACGTCAAACAACCAATCTTCCCTTATTTTGTCAATAATTAAGAAAATTTCTTAATTATTTCCCCTAATCAAAGAACAACTTTACAAAAACTTTTAATATTTAGTGTTCCGATAGCATTAAAATTTAGATAAATCCAATTTTAATTAACAAACATACAACGGGTTTATTTAAATTAAATTATTTAATTTCTTGGCATAGATTAAACTATTAATAAAGTCATGAATTTATGTCATATACCACTGTATTAAAACAAACAAATAATTACGGATTTGTCATTTTAATTGATTGTAGACTTTTTTTGGATTATTAAATATAAGTTTTTTATTCATTAAATCCAAAATAAATCATAAATAAAAAGAATAGAAATTAAATAAATATCTATAAAATGTCGATGTAATATGCTCAATTGGATTTCACGACTATGAAAGATTATATCTTCAATAACCCTTCAACTAGAAAATAAATTTAGGAAGAAATCACAGAAGAATAAAAACTCAAAAGGAAAATAATATTTTGCTAGAAAGAACTTACAAAACGTGCCGGAAGAAGACTACAGGAAACGTGTCCTGCTGCCTCCCTTTGAAACATGTAATATCCCCCATATATATATATATATATATATATATATATGAATGTATTTCCTATTTTTTAACAGGAAACCTTTCTAAACCTTAAGGCTAACTACTAAATAAATAAAAAAGGAAGTTTTACTTGACTAAATAACCTAATTGATTTGTCAAAAAAATAAATTATCTAAAATAAAAGCTTATAAAGTTGGATTTTTCAAAAATTCTATCCATAAATATTAGAAATAAATTAATATCTCAGAAATTTTCAATACTTCCAAATTAAGCTCAATTCTTCCTTGAATTCACGTGCGACTAGGAAAGAAAACATGTTGACTTGGCTTCTAGGAAGATCTTGCAATGATTCCGAGATCCGCCAACGTGCTAATGAAAGATCACTGTACATTTTTTTTTTATTCTTTGAATAAAATTAGCTCTTTTTTCTTTACTTTCCTTAATAAGTCTCCTCCATCGATTCTAGAATATCAAATATCATAAAATATAACTATTAGTATAATATTTATTCAAAAATAAAGTAAAATCAATAAAATTATTACATAAATTTAAACCCAATCAGATATGTTCTAAAGTTTTTCTAATTTCTTTTTGCCCCATCCATTGAAATCAAGTTGATCTAACAGAGTTCGGCTTAAAGATGGTGAAATCAACTTCTTCTCCTTCATTATCTCGAGTGACGATAACGATCTCTTCAAGAGGCAAAGAAAGAGGAGGAATCAGAGGCATGAGCTTGACTAGTTTTGCTCACTGAACATCTATTTCAAATAGCCTAAAAATGTTGTTTATTATTTGGGCTCGAGTCTAGCTCGAAACAGGGCTGAGATCCTTTTAATTTTTTGGGCCGAACTCAAGTCTCGATTCTTCAAGTTTTCTCAAGTTGGGTTCTGGCTCGGACCCAAGAAATTTTAAATACAACGAGCTCGAGTTTTGTAAAGTTCAGCTCAGAAAGCTCAATTGCTTGCGCTATACATAGTGGCTGCATTAGTATTGGGCCATGCAAGATCCTCAAGTGTAAATTGATCCCAAAGTTCTTGTAGTTCAAACACAACTAAGTGTAGTTTTGGCTAGATTGTTGCTGCATGCGAAGAAAAATGTCTATAGAGTTAAAATTGATTGATATCATAAAAAATAGAATACAAAAATTTTAAGAAATCTCATACCTCTTTTGCAGTGTCACAATGTTGAAAGCTACGTTTGATAATTTTGGTACGGCTGTTTTGAAACTATGTAAGAATATGATGATTCATGTCATTCTATGTTACTAGATGGTCTAGGAATGCAACTACCTCATCATTTTTCTTTTGTGTAGCTTTGAATATTTTTCAAGCAACAATATGCAAAAATAAATAAATAAATAAAAATTAAAAAAATTCCTTTAAGAAAACTGCATATTTTCTCATCCCATAAATCATAATTGGAGCAATCGACTGTGGTATTAATCAGTTAAGGATTGTGCTAGGAGAATTTGGAAATATCCATAATATAAAAATACATAATAACAATATTTGAAAATAACAAAAAAATAAAAAGAACCTATTTATAGTGTTAGAATTTGGTCAATTTGACCCAGCAATGGATTCAGGATACCCAAAAACCTTAAGAATCGATCCAGTTGATGAAAAAATCAGTTGAAATATGGCTGAACCGGGCAGTCAAGTGTGGTCAATGGTGGAACCGGCCCACTTGAACCACATCAGGATGTGAGATGGGCCGACATGGCACATATACTGACGTGTTGTCTAAGTGGCAGAGTTAGAGGGTGACATATTGATTGAGTGGCAGAGTCAAACGGCTGACCGTACAACCTGTGGAGGTTGATGTAGAGGACAAGTGGCTGATGATGTAGAAGACACGTGACTGATGACATGGCATAAGTAGGCCAGATTTGACGTCTCAGTTGATGTTCCTGATGATGTGGCTAATGACCAAGCAAAAGGACCAATTAAATGATGCCACGTGGTAGAAATTGAGAGTGTGTTAAAGATCAAAATAACATTGTTTTGTATTTATCAACTTAAAATGACATCGTTTGGTTCTGGAAAGTAGTCTTTTTTTTTCCCAAAAGGACCATGGGACTTCTGGAAGCGCATGCGAGCATGTGTGTGGTCGTATGGTGGTCTGTGTGATTGTTGGGAGACGTAGATCAGTTTGGTATATACCAATCGATTACTAAATTAACGGATGAATAGCAAAAGACTGGAAAAGAAACCCTTATCGCAATTGTGATAAGACATTAATGGCTGTTGCAGGAAACTTTGGGCTGTGTGTTAGAGCATGTAAGGTGGTGAATGAGGTTGCAATTTGGAGTATCAACTGTGTAGGAGGTTATGAACACAGTTGTGTGCTTAGATAATTAATGTGGTGATTGTGGACCGACAACTCCTGCGGAGGTGACAAAAGTCGGCGGAAGTTGAGATGGGTTGCGAGAAAAAAAATGGATTTCTTGTTTTTCTATATATTCAATCGACTGAATATAATTATTTATATTCACAGAGTTAGATCAAGAGAGTGCGAAAGGAAAAAGAAAAAAAGAAAAGGTTTTAGACCTATATAAAATGCTAGAAGTATTTTTGTATCCCTCTTTGCAAACAAAGTTATAACATGTAAAAATTAAGAGTTATAATATGATTAATCTGATTCGAATATCTATGAGAGTCCTATTTAGAATATAATTTTTTTTATTTTCAAGTTTCTAACTCTGAGACTTGATAAAGGGATCTAACGTCTCATCTCACTAAATCGACTGTTCATAAGTGACACCAGAAATGTGAGGGAGGTAAGGAGAAAATTGTTATTGACAAAGATGTTTTCTTTTGTCGGCTATTCAGCTGCTTATGTCTAGTTAACTCACGTATACAACCACTAAATAAATTAGTCATTGTTATGATTTAAATATGCTTGTGCCGTCTCTCGCTGATTCAATGAGAAGTTGTTGGATTTATATGCACATACACATGCGGAAGTGTGCAAAATTTTCGGAATCATAAAAGGTTAGGGTTTTTGGGCATACCTAAAAAAGTAGATTGCAAAAATCCGGGAAACCACGAACCTCGCTCCAATGACCTCGCTGTCGGGATGATAACCACGAAAGTCGAGCTATCACCGCAGCACACGACACCGCAATCGGAATTCGGTGACAAATTCTTTTCACAAAATTTTCTCCCTCTCTCTCAATTGTGCCTCCACAATTCTTTTGTGCAAAGAAAAAATTGTTGTCTTCCTAGGGTTTGCCCTAGTTTCCATATACCTCCGTTACCACAAATGGTAGGGAATTCAAATCCCATCAGTTACCATTTGTGCATATGGAAAGTGGGAAAATTTCCATTTTTCAACTATGAAAAGATGCCCCACGTGGGCATTAATTCCTTCATCTCCCACTTATACACGAGGCATTTTTATCCATCACAAGATCACAGCTCATGTGATCTCCTGTATCACCCTTCTGGATTTTCATACTAGATTGGGTGTCGTGCGACTGGCAAGTACACCTGCAAATAAAGATTTCTCGATGTACCTGTTAGGATGTTCGAGGAGTCGCCGTTAATAACAAAAACAAATATCTCGCTGTACCCCAGACTCATCACATTTACATCATTCGAGTCACTTTCCTCATCGAAAGTTATCCCCAATATATCCTCGAATGTGTATTCACTATTACGTTCGTATCCCAACGTGGATATACGCAACAGACCGGTCCGTGAATACAACACAACGCTGTAATGTAGATTGGTCTTCCTTTTCCAAACTCGAATCCATCGATCTCAATTCAGCTGCTTTCTTAGACCTGCCCCTTAGACCTCAATTTATCTTCCGGGCCATAGGTAAACAGACTAAAGTAGCAAACATTGAATCAAGACTTCTAGAGACAGTCAAAAGTAAAATAATGGTACTAGAGATCCCACCCAATGGATATCAGGTCTCACACAATGGGAACGGGGATCATAAATAGATCATCGTCTCATGTAATTGCACCCACTATCCCTAGTCGTCTATCACACGCGGTATGAAACGCGTGTCACAGTGTTAATCCCTTATTTCTCAAAAGGGCATATGTCAAATTTCTTAACACTGTGCAGATACGGGACTCAGTCTACACATAAGACCCTACCCAGAGATCTCAGAGAGAGTGTCTCAGAGACAATATCACTATCGCAGGTGATATCTGAGATCTCAAATCTGACTACTCACAGGCAACATGGACGTGGATATTTCCATGTCAGTTATATCCCAAATGACCTCATCCTGAACACGTATCAGGGCGATTTTTGTTCTAGCTGGGCCACTCTCAATGCCTCTTACGACTAGAAACTGTCTCATCTCCGCTTACTCAGAGTTGAAGGTGGTCGCTTGTGTGAGAGAGTCGACCTCACCTGCCTGACATATATTTTATCACATAAAAAATATACATGATATAAATAAGTGCATTATTTAAGAAAATATAAATGTGACTGAATAATGCACAAAATCATATATAAATAAAATAAGAATCACATCGTCAGTTTAGTACAATGAGAAAAGTCAAAATATTCCCAAACCCAATGACTCTCTATGTGCTATAAATGAGTCTCTAGTAATGGGTTTGGTGAAGGGGTCAGCCACCATGCAATGTGTCGAGATGTACTTGACGGCCACTTCACCCTTCCCGATGATGTCTCTAACAAAATTATATCTGGTATCGATGTGTTTGGTCCTACTATGATACTTAGGGTCTCGAGTATAGGCGATAGCAGTCTGATTATCACAGTAAATCATCACTGGCCTCCCACTATCAGCCACAACCCCTAAGTCATCTAATAGTTTCCGGAGCCAAACACTCTCCTGAACTGCGACTGAGCAGGCCACGAACTTAGCCTCCATCGTAGATAAGGCTACACAGGTCTACTTCTTGCTGCTCCAAGAAATGGCACCGCCATTGAGCAAGAAGACAAAACCTCATGTCGATTTGTACTTATCCAGATCACCGCCCCAGTCGGCGTCTGAATATCCTATGAGGCGCAAATCATCTCTCCCATAACACAAGGAGTAGCTCGCAGTTCCCTTGAGATATCTAAAAATCCTTTTCACTGCTCTCCAGTGACCCCTTCCAGGATTTGAT
Organism: Dillenia suffruticosa; assembly: GCA_033439265.1. Taxonomy (NCBI): domain Eukaryota; kingdom Viridiplantae; phylum Streptophyta; class Magnoliopsida; order Dilleniales; family Dilleniaceae; genus Dillenia; species Dillenia suffruticosa. The sequence continues at coordinate 18,326,692 of JAVTVX010000009.1, read as the reverse complement.
TGATATCTACTCACCAGACCGACTGCGTAACATATGTCTGGTCGTGTACACAACATCGCATATATCAGACTTCCCACTGCGCTGGAATAAGGGATTTTACGCATATCCCTTATATCTTCCTGAGTTTTCGGGCACATCTCAAGACTCAGACCATCACACTTGGCGATTGGAGTATCAATGAGATTACAATCACTCATCCCAAAGCGCTCGAGAATTTTCTTAATGTAGGTCTCTTGTGAAAGAGCCAACATTCTTCTCGATCGATCTCTTTGGATCTTAACTCCAAGGATGAACTCAGCTTCACCCATGTCGATCATGTCGAAGCTCAATGACAACCAAGCCTTGATCGTCATCAGATATTGAATGTTGTTCCCAGCCAACAGTATATCGTCCACATACAGGGATAGGATCACAAAAGAGTTATCAGATCATATCAAGTAAACACAATGATCCTCCTCGATTATTGTAAAACCATAAGTTATCACCTCCTCGTGGAATCTTAGGTACCACCGCCTGGATGATTGCTTTAGGCCATATATCGACTTTCGAAATCGACAGATCTTGTCCTCATGACCTACTAGAACGAACTCAGAGGGCTACTCCATGTAGATCTCCTTATCCAGATTTCCATTAAGGAAAGCGGTCTTTACATCTATCTGATGCAACTCTAGATCCATGCTTGCGACAATCGCCAAGAGTAGACGGATCGATGTAAATTTGACTACGGGGGAGAAAGTCTCCTCGTAATCAATGCCCTTTGTCTGTGTGTAACCCTTGGTTACTAGACGGACTTTGTATCTTTCCACCGATCCGTCGGCCTTTCTTTTGATTTTGAGAACCCACTTGTTTCCTATGGCCCTTCTATCCTCAGGTAGGTCAACTAAGTCCCAGACCCCGTTGACCCTCATTGATTCCATCTCCACTTTCATGGCCTCTAGCCATTGGTCCTTCATAGAACTCTCGAGAGCCTTCTCAAAGGTTTGAGGTTCCTCATCATCCTCGGGAGTCACGATGAGGATCTCATCCTCTATCAAAAAATAACGTCGGGGTACATGTTCCCGACTACTCCTTCAAGGGGAGGAGCCTCCTCACCTCGAGATGGGTCATTCCTACTAGGACCAAGATCCTTTTCAGGCTCTTGTGTCCTACCCCTGGGTTTAGTTGGGCCGTTAGGCTCACCCATCTCATAAAAGGTGAAATTCTGGTCGATTTCGCCTCTCTTAGGGAAATCATTATCTAGGAACGTAGTATTACGAGATTCAATCTTGGAGATCATGCCATCCGTACGTTCACCTAGGAACACATGTCCCTTAGAATGTTCAGAGTACCTTACAAAGATACATTTATTTCCTCATGGGCCTAACTTGCCTTGTGGGTGCGAGGAATCGTGAACGTATGTGGCACACCCCATGGTCTGAAATAGCTAAGGTCAGGCTGCCTCCCTGTCCAAAGCTCGTATGGGGTACTGACTACGGACTTGGTTGGAACACGGTTAAGAACGTAGACAGCAGTCAACAATACATCTCCCCAATGGGAGATAGCCAAATTGGCTTGCGCCATCATCGATCTCACCATCTCCAACAGAGTTCTATTCCTTCTCTCAGCTACCCCATTCTGCTGGGGAGTAGTAGGAATAGTCAACTGTCTCGTAATGCCCTTCTCGAAACAAAGCTCTTTAAACTCCTCAGACAAATATTCGCGTCCTCTATCGATTCTGAGAGTTTTAATTCTCAAGTCTAACTGGTTTTCTACCTCGCTGATAAAGCTCCTGAAACAATCTAATGCCTCAGACTTGTGCGAGATTAGGTAGACGTAACCGAAACGCGTGTAATCATCTATGAACGTAATGAAATACGTGGCTCCATTTCGGGCTCTGACATTCATAGGTCCACAAATATCGGAGTGGATCAATTGCAATGGGGTCCCAACCCTCATTGCTTTTCCAAATGGTTTCCTTGTTGCTTTGCCGGCTAGGCAAAACTCACATAAGGGCAACTCGATCCGGGTTAGCGAGCCCAACAAACCACTCGTAGCTAACCGGTTCATTCTCTCTTGCCCTATGTGGCCAAGTCTACTATGCCAAATTGAAACATCATCAACTACGCTATCAGATGTATACGCAATAGAAGACAATTCAGAAATTGTATTAAAGGAAACCAAATCCAACGCATAAAGTCCATCATGGACTAAACCAGTACATAAAGTAGAGTTATCGTAAATGACAGAAACACTCAAATTTCTGAAAATGATAGAGTATCCTAAACGATCTAAACAAAGGACAGATATGAGATTCCGCCGAATCTCGGGAGCATACAGTACATGATGCAGATATAGGACTTGGTTACTTGGCAGCATCAGCTTGCATGTACCAATCCCCTTCACAACCACAAATGCTCTGTTTCCCACGTACAGCCTCCTCGCTTGGGGACTCAATCGACGGAACTTCACATATGCGCTCCTATCTCGAGCTACATGGTCGGTGACTCCTGAGTCTACAATCCACAAAGGAGAAGAGTTAGTAAGCATCACAGTGGATGAAACATAATTCATACCATGTAAAGAAGAAGGACATACCTTTCGCTCGCCACACTCGCGAGCGAAATGCCCAGATTTGCCACAAACGTAGCATTGGACTCTGCTCTTGTCGAGCTCTTTCTTCTTACGTTTCTGCCCTCTGTCAATGGTTTTCGCTGATGGCTTCCTCTTAGCGTGGCTAGGTTTCTTGTCATGTTTGCGCCATTTACGCTTGACGCCCTTGGAGCCCTTACTCAACTCCGCCACATAGGCATGACCGGAAACCGACCTAGCCACCTCCTGGTGCTCCTCCTCGAGCTCACAATGCCTACGCACGTCCATGAAAGTACGAATACTCTCAGTGTGCGTGAGGTAGGTCTTTAGCACATCCCAGGAGTCAGGAAAGGACTGGATTACTCCCAGTACCTGAAGCTCATCAGACATTGGCTCCCCCATGTTCTTTAGAGAAGCGCTCATACTTGACATATGCATCAAATGCTACTTCATGGTATGATCGGGTCTCTTCTTATAGGTGATAAGCCTATAAGTCAGCATCCTCAGCTTAGGAGCTGACCGGGAGCCAAGGTGCTCTCTCAGAGCACTCCAAACGACATCGCAGTACGATACTGCTCATACACTGGAATCAGATCATCGTGCATGCTGCTAAGGAGGATGACCCTAGCTTGGCCATCCTTCTTCTTCCATGCACGATACGCCTCCTCATCCAGTTTCGCCTGAGGCGTATCACCCACCCCGGGGTCTGTCATCTCGTGTAGTAGAACCTCCGCTAGGTCCTGCTCCTCAAAGACAAATTGAACTTTACGGTGCCAAATCTCATAATTGTCACCGTTCAACTTGTCTCCCTTAACGAGATCAAGTACGATACTTTTTATCGCAGCCATTATCTCTGTCACACAAAAAGAAAGAGACGTCAGTGACTAATAATGCTTCTTTTCACAATTTCGTGCACCCTACGAATTAACAATCCAAAATAAATCGAGTATTGACCCTAAAGTGAGCATATGAGTCAACGGACATCATACACCACAACCCGGGACCTCATCTCACCATTCGGACTTTAATTTAGCGCACAAAATCCCACAAATAGTAACAAATATGCACATAGGACCCAAAAAAAAATTTGAAAAAATCAATTTTGGACGACTTGACGTGCTGCCGGGGTCCCCACGCGCCGCCGGTTGAAAAAATCAATTTTGGACGACTTGACGCGCCGCCGGGGTCCCCACGCGCCGCCGCGCACCGGCGGCACGTCTGCAGGACCTGCCACGCACCTCCACGTGCCGGCAGGAGACTGGGTCACGCGCCAGACGTGCGGTGCGCCTTCACGTGCTGCCACGCGCCTGGCGCGGCTTGGCTCACGCGCGCGCGTGGCTCACACACCGACACGTGCCTGCACGGGGCTCGGCTCACGCGCGCGCGTCTATCACGCGCTGCCACGCGCCTGCGCGCGGCTCGGCTCAAGCGCGCCCAGTTGCGGCGCGTTCTCACGCGCCCTCACGCGCGGAGCCGAGTCAGCCGGGTCGGTCAATGGGTCAGGTTGACCGATGTGGTAAACGGGTCGGGTCCGACCCACTCGGTTCCCGGATCGGCTCACGCGCCTTGCTCGCGCGTGAGTTCCACGCGCCTGATGGATGCGCTTCCTGGTACGTGTGTTGCACGCGCCAGTGGGTGTGGAGCTCTTCTTCCTTACCCGACGGGTCTGCAACTGGGTTTTTCGACCCGGTTCTTTGAAAACCCATTTCCGGCTAATTTTTTATAACGATTTCTGCCGGAGAATATATTTGGACTTCCCAAAAATATTTCGAATTCGTTTTTTTGAAAGATTCAAGCTCTAAACACGGCGAATCATATATTCAAGTTTTGGCTCTCCGCGGCCTCATCGGAAAACCCAGTTTCCGACAACGAATCAATGCAAAATGCATGTCAAAATGTAGATCGATGCACATGGAACACAAATATGCCATTTATTTAGATCAAAAATCCCTCTACACGGATAGATCTAGGTTTTTAAGTTTTGGGCACCCTTAGGGCCGAAAACTTTAACTTCAATTTTCATCGCTTAAACATACTCCAAAAATTCAGAAAAAAATATATTTAAGATCTACGTGACATGGGTAACGTCACGGTATATTCGGATTCACGAAACTCATCCGTGATCCGAAACCCATTTATGCAACCCCATATTTTTTATACCCAAAAATATTCCAAAAATTATTTAATAAATTCAACCCTATGTTCTGATACCAATGTTGGATTTATATGCACATACACATGCGGAAGCGTGCAAAATTTTCGGAATTATAAAAGGTTAGGGTTTTTGGGCATACCTCAAAAAGTAGATTGCAAAAATATGGGGAATCACGAACCTCGCTCCAATGACCTCGCCGTCGGGATGATAACCACGAAAGTCGAGCTATCACCGCAGCACCACGACACCGCAATCGGAATCCGGTGATAAATTCTTTTCACAGAATTTTCTCCCTCTTTCTCAATTGTGCCTCCACAATTCTTTTGTGCAAAGAAAAAATTGTTGTCTTCCTAGGGTTTGTCTTAGTTTCCATATACCTCTGTCACCACAAATGGTAGGGAATTCAAATCCCATCAGTTACCATTTGTGTATATGGAAAATGAGAAAATTTTCATTTTTCAACTATGGAAAGATGCCCCACGTGGGCATTAATTCCTTCAGAAGTCTTAATTCATCTAGTTTCATGAATTCTTCATTGCTAACTAACTACATATATATGTTTTCCATCGGAAAAGAACGTTTCATAATTTATTCGAACATTATGTTTCAAGGAGTCAAAAATTTCAATTATAGCCTCTGGTATGATCAAAACAATATTTGTCTCATAGCCTAATAATAGCGATTGTAACGTGTTCCAATTAAAATTTTGCAATTTTTCAAACTTATAAATATTGAAAGAGATAAGAGTTGAATTAAAATCTATTTAAAATGTGGAACCCATTGCTCTCTAAACAAAACCTTATTCCCATCATCTCAAACCTAATTTTTCTCTTACTAAACTCTCCAAATTGGAAATATATCAAATGGGCCCATCATATGTTGTACGTACATATGATGGGAGGCCCCATATCCGAACATCCCGAATGCACAAGATAGGACCGGAGACCCAAATCCCAACCCGACAAGTTTTATGGTCGCAACTTAATTTTTTTGTACTTATAGATTAGTATTCAAAACTATACTTAAACTATTCTGATTCAAACTAATTATTAAACTCTTTTTAGGAAGAGTTGTCCCAATATATCTCTTTTCATTTTTAAAATTTAAATTTAAATTTTTATTAAGAGATCTAACACTTTTCCCACTAAACGAATTATCTGTTGGTAGTCCGCAACTTATAATAAATATGTTAGAATATATAGTATATCTTGATAATATTTAAAAATACTATATATTAAATCAAATTAATTATAATTTCATTTTTTAAATATTTAACTTCCTTTGTTTTTATATTTATAATATTTATTTTTATATTTGTAACAATGATTTTCTTAATAAATCCAACATATTGTAATAGATTATTAAAATTTCATATCATTATAATATTGTTTCCTATCTTTAATATGGTATGAGAGATCTTTTTGTAAAAGAAGTTAAAAAAGATAACCACTTATTTGCCCACACATGCATCCAAAAGATCTCTTATCCGTTCTAAAAAAAAAAAAAAATGTTTTTCAAGATTACAAAAACATGTTTTCAACTACATCAATATACACCCATGGACTTTTTTAAATTCATATGATTTTTGTTGTATCATATTAAATTTTAAAAGATGTTAGAAGATATTATACATTTTGAAAATATTTTAAAAAAATATATTATATCTCAGTATCAAATCAATTTTGATTTGATTTTGTATATTAACCTCACATATTGCAACATTTCGTTAAACCACCGATCTTACGTTAAAATTTGCATTCCAATAGCACAGTGGAGTACTGCAGCTAGTACTTGTGCCATAAAAGATGGGCAGGGGCAGCCACCAAGTCCTTCTTGTGCTACCCAGCTCCGGAGAGGAGATGCCATTGATAGGCCTAGGAACAGCGGCAAGCCCTTCCCCTCCTCCTGATAAACTCACTTCCACCTTCATTGATGCCATCGAGGGTGGTTATCGCCACTTCGACTCTGCATCTCTCTATTGTTCTAAAGAGTCAATTGGGCTTGCCGTCAAAGAAGCAATGAGGCCTTATCAAGAGCCGAAATGAAGTGTTCATCACTTCCAAGCTATGGTGCACACATGCCCACCCTGGGCTCGTCCTACCGGCTCTCAATAATACACTTTAGTGAGTATATGTTTATATGTATATGTCAATAACTTCATGATGGAAAAGTATTTATCTTCTCTGGTTGATTTGTTTTCCTTGTATTGGTAATAGGAAATTGGGACTAGATTGTGTTGATCTGTATCTAATTCATTGGCATGTGAGTTTGAATCAAGAAACACCAATTTTTAACATAAAAATGGAAGATATCCTTCCATTTGGCATGAATGGGACATGGGGGGCCATGGAAAAATGTAAAAATTTGGGCCTTGCCAAGTCTATTGGTGTAAGCAACTTTGGTACTAAAATGCTCTCTCAACTACTACGACATGCTTCCATTCCTCTTGCGGTCAACCAGGTTAAAAATTTACCCACCAACTCATGTACAATGCCCTTTTGTTATTTTTCAAGAAAAATTAGATGGAAAGATAAATTTTATTTTCACATGTTGTTTCAAGGTGGAAATGAATGTGGCATGGCAGAAAGCAAAATTGAGGGAATTCTGCGAAAACAATGGAATTCATGTGAGTACATGGTCGCCGTTGGGAGCTAATAGAGCCCCTTGGGATACCCTTGCAGTCATGGAGAGTCCTATTATCAAGAACATAGCAGCTTCTAAACAGAAGAGTGTAGCTCAGGTACTAACATATTCTTCTTTTCTAATTCAGGTGTCTAAAATTGATCACATAGTCCCTCTTGTTAAATTTTGCCAGTTATAATGGGGGGGGGGGGGGGGGAGCGGCGCGGCGTCTAATTAAGTTGATGTCTACATTTATGATATTTTCTCTCTCTTGGGTTCCAGTTGTCCTTGTCCTAGAAGACAGTTTAAAGATGAAGAAGACAGCTCTGAAATTTTTTATGGGAACATTTTCCATTTCCATGATATAAATGCAGTTTGCTTTTCCTGTGGTTGAACACTTGACTTTTTCTGCAACCAAAATGCATTCACTAAAACAAAAGTGCAACTACAGCTTACAAATTCTGTACATCGATTCTACTCCACCTCAATGATATCGTCTCTGTCCAATTTTCAGTGCATAGGCATCCACACACGAGCATACAGATATATGCGGGCAAAACTCAGGGTGCAGGCGGAAACAGTCCACTGAAATTTTATGAGAAAAAAAATTAATATGTATAAATTGAAAAAAAATCCTTTAGCAAAATTATTGTAAATGTTGTTTATTCCTAAAATTTATAAAGTTTACCCTGCACGCGCATGCACACGCACACAAAAAGTCAACACGAAGATTAGTCTTGATGAAGGCTAATAATGAACTGAATTTTTCTTCTAACAGTAAAAGTGTACTCCTTTTCTTACATAGTCATACCCTAAGAAAGACAGGAATGAAACAAATTATTTGCATGAAAAACAGTAGATGAATGTGTGAAATATATGCGTAGGTTGCACTAAGATGGTTATACGAGCGAAGAGTAAGTATCATAGTGAAGAGTTTCAACAAGAAGAGAGTGAAGGAAAACGTACAAATTATGGATTGGGAGCTGAGCAACGATGAACTGGATAGGCTTAAACAGATTCCACAGAGACGAGGATCATTCGGTGAATTCTTCATTTCAACTCAGGGACCTTACAAGTCACTGGCTGATCTATGGGATGAGGACCCGTAGTCAGAATAGTCAGTTCCTCTTCAAGTTCTTCCCTTTACGGATCCTTTGAGGACATACCCATTAGTGCAATGTTATTTAGTTAAGTGGTATAGAGATGGGTTCCTTTTCTATTTTTCTTTGTAAGATGTAATCTTTAACTTTCTCAAAGACTGTCCATTTTCAAATAAAATTTAGCATTAAACTATTTACTGTACTCCGCGATCATCCTACATATTTCTTAACTTGTGTGAGCAAATATTTGAGAATGAAGTTGCAAACAGGTTGAGAAAGGCCTCAAATTTCGCCGTTCTCCTCCCCCCAAATAATTGAATCAGAGATAGTCTTTCAACACTTTAGTCCTTGGATGATGGCCAATTTTATGCAGAGATTTGGCTTAATTATATTCTACAACTTTTTAATTTTGATTTGGAGTTTGATGATGCTGGTTTTCACTATTGGGCAACTCAAAACTGAGATACGGACTCCCACTCTTGCAAAACTAGGGAAGGACTGTTCGATCATCGGCAGTATCAGTCCTCCAACCTCAAGTAAGAGATAAGTGGGGTGTGCCTCAGGGAAGACGTAGTGACAGAAGGAGGTAGAACGAAAAACATTTTTGGAAAAGATGACTTGTTTGAGCAAATAAAATTCAGCATTAAACTATTTACTGTACTTTGTGATCATCCAATATATTTCTTAACTTGTGTGAGCAAATATTTGAGGGCCAGTCCTCGTGGAACGGCTGATTTGCTTCTTTGGTAACCTTGAGTTCACGGGCTCCAGACATAAAACAATCTCGTTGCAAAAATACAAACAAAAAACTGTGTATATATACATCCATAATTTTGGTTTATGATTATTTCATTTTTGATCAATTTGAGTTGCGATTCTTTCAATTTTGGTTAATTTTGATTACAATTATGTCAATTATCATCATTTCGGTTTCTATTATTTTACTTTTGACTTATTTTGTTACCATTATTTCAATTTTGATAAAAAGTCGTTTATGATTATTTTAATTTTTATCAATTGTAGTTATGATTATTTTAATTTTAATCAATTTCAGTTACGATTATTTCGATTTTGATCATCTCGGCATTGATTATTTTAATTTTGATGAATTTTGATTACGACTATTTCAATTGTGATAATTTCAGTATCGATTATTTCAATTTTGTTCAATTTCAATTACGGTTGTAGCACCGAGAACAAAAAAAAAAAAATCAATATCTTCACATTTCTAATAAACACACACACTCTCTCTCTTCCCTCTCCCCTCACTTTTCCAATCACCCGAATTTTTTTTTTGCTTTCTTTCTTCTGTTCTTCCTCTCACCCTTCCCCTGCTCTCCTCCTGCTCTCGTCCCTGTTTCTCTCATTCTCTCCCTCTCTGTTTCTCTCATTCTATCCAGCCTCCCGTCTCCCTCATCCCACTCTCTTGATTTTCTCTCTCTCTTTCTCTCTCCTGCATGCACGCTACAACCCTCTGCTTCTCTCCCTCGCCTGTTCACATGCGGTGTTCTCTACCACTACAACGCTCTTCTGCAACCCTCGCAGAAGTCCCGATCGGCAGTCGTCAACAGACCCTCGAAAACCCTAGGCAGCGATTTCATGTGATCCCTCCACTGAGTAGGTAAGGGTTGGTTTTTGACCATTAGCTCTAGGTTTCGATTTTTCTTGATGATTAAGCTTAAATTTCTGAACTTTGCTTCGATTTGGAAGCAGTGTAGGTTCCAGACTGAATCGAATGACGCACGAAAGTTAGGTCTGCGAATGTGAAAGCCATAGGTGAGGGAAATTCTAATCCTATCGATAAATTGAATGAATTTAGGATTAATTTTGGGTGAAAAATCCTGTATATGACCTGAAAATGTGTGGGATTTGAATAAGAATTCATTTTCTGAAATTCATGATTTTTGCTTAATAAGCATACTACGATCTTTTAGTCATAACTCTCTCTACACAAAAGCAAATCATGTGAGGCTTTTTGCATATGAAAGTAGACTCCCATATCTTGAAAATGAGATGTGATTCGTTGAAATCAGATAAGAGTCGAATTTGTTATGATTTTCAAAGCATTTTCTTGATGCAGAATGTCCTGTTTCTGTCCTGCTGTAGTTGCTTGTCTTTCCTTCAATTTTAAGATGCCTTCTAGGCTGAATTCTGCTAAGCCCTGAACATAAAGGTTGTAAATCTATGTCGTATCTTTAATTTGAGATAAAATTCATGTGATTTGGATATGTGTAGTGAAAGTTATAGGCTTTTTCCCATGGCTGCGCAGATAGGAATTTTGAATTCTGGACTATGATGTTCATGGACTTAGATGCTTTGCTATGCTCTGAATGGATTTAGGACATAAGCATCAAAGTTGTAGTTTTATGCCTAATTTTTAAGTAAAAAATTGGAATTTCTATGATCCAAGAAGTATAGGTCAAGATGCGGCTATTTTTTTTATAATATGTTGTGCCAGAAATTATTGGGAGGTTAGGAATTTTTGATGTATTGAGAAGAACCACTTTGCTCTAGTGTTGGTGTATGATTTAATGATTTATTTGTGACTAATGTCTTAGGTTAAGGCATTCAGAATTAAAGGAGGGGTTAGATTTTATTCGATTTGGGAATTGGGAGTGATTACCCTCTCAAAAGGTGAGTGGATGGTCCATTGTATTATAAATGAGCAAAATGAGTTTAAATTCTTTTGTGAATGATTTTGAATGATTTAGACATGTTTTATATGAAATTATTTATGATAGTGGGATGTCTGAAATTGAAATCTGAATTACGAGTGCATCCTATGAAATTATAAATGAATCTGTGCCATTTGCATTGGATATTTGATATGTAAATACTTGTAGCATGACTTTGGAATTTGTTTGATGAAACATGACACATTGATTGAAATTTGACAGATTGTGAAATGCTGGTGACTGAGTGTAATGGCTATAGTCATTCCTTCCATGGAGTGACTCGACAGGGTGACATGGTTGAGATTTTATTGCGAGAGAGGTATACGTGGCCTCTTCTCTGTCACGTTGGACTATCCGAATTGCACCCTGGTGAGGTACGAGCCAACGCTAAGGAAGGGGGTAGTGTTTTGAAATATTGAAATGGAAAACCCCTTGGCGGACTTCCGTCTGGGTTCGGCCAAATTCAGGACGGAAGTGATTTCGATAGGACCCTTTTGATCTTCTAAAGGAATATTTGATATAGATGCATACTTTGTGAACTATTTGATTTATTGAAAATACTTTTATATATATAAAGTGTTTTTTATGAGATATACTTTGACTTTCCCACATTTACCCCTCATTTATCACACAATCATACCATTGCACTCCACTCACTGAGTATTCCCCAATACTTACCCATCTTTTCATATTTTACAGAGGATACTTAGCTTGGAGACTGCACGTGGGAGCTTACGAAGGATTTTTGCTGATTTGTATAGGTATCTAGCAAATGTAGAATTTTTTGGAATTGTAGTTTATATAACCATGGAAAGGAAGTTCTGTACATCTCATACCGTGCGGATTTTACTGATACTGGTTGAGTTCTTCAGCAAGTATTGGTAAAATCCAACGATTTTGATTTGAAACTTCATTATTTTGATTTAACTATTTGGAAAAATGTTTTATCTTGTACTGTGACATTTGGATTGTAATTCTGAGTTTTGATACTTTTTTTTGGATTTGTGAAATTCTGTACATCTCATACCGTTTGGATTTTATTGATGCTAGATCGTTTCTTCAAGCGAGTGTTAATAAAATCCTACGACTATTATTTGGGATTTCTTTTATTTTAATTGCTTTATTTGTGCTGAGAATTCTGAAATGGTTGGGATAGCCAATTTTGCATGCGTGCATGTACAGGAACCCCCGCCCGAATGTGTGCCGATGTATACTTGTGTGTACAGGGATGGACTGGATGGGTCATTTACATGTGTATTGTATTTAGAAGACATATTATGGAGTTGTATAGCCTTGCGGAGTCCCGGTATATGGGGAGGTTCTGCCCGTGTACCGAGACAACGCGGCGGTTGTCGCGTGGTTGATCCGAGGATTGGGGCATGATAGCTTTATTGGTATCAGAGCCCAGGTTGGCTCACGATTTTAAAAGGTTGATGGCTTTGAAATGTTTTCAATCGTTCCCAAATGTCCCGAAAGTTTTCTAAAGATTTTGAAATGTTTAGTTTCTGAAAAAGATTTAAATCTTTTAAGAGTCTCCGGAGAATGTACAGAGTCGTCCATGAATTTCTTAGTAAATTAGAAATATTGTTTTTAGGGGTTAAGTATTAGTTTTCGCTTAACCCTTTGACTTAATTATAATTTATTATTGTGTAAATTCCTATGCCTCCACGAAGGAGAATGAGGAATGTGAGCGAAATTCCTTCACCAGAGCACGAGGATGAGTCATCCTCGCATGCTCTCCCTCCTTCTGCGTTTTCACACCTGGCTCCTTCCACCGGGATTCCCGCTCCTCCTATAGCTGCCCTCCAGCAAGTAATGGAGTGGTGGAGCACCTTCGGAGTGCAGTACCAAACTCCACATGCGACTTTAGCTCCTCCACCGACTACTTCTTCAGTGCCAGTTGCTACGCCTAGTACACTAGTATCACTCCCTCCTCCGGTTGTTGCACCGATCACCCACCCCACAGTTGAGTTGTCCAAGCTAATTAAAGAGGCGAGCCAATTACGGTGTAAGACCTTCTCAGGATCTGGCAATCCTGAAGGCTAAGAAGTAGATTAAGAGAGTCCGACGAGCTGTGACAGACATAGACATTGATGATAGATTGAAACTCACAGTGGCGGTGAGATTATTGGATGACGAAGTTAACACTTGGTGGGAAGGTGTGCAAGAAAGGGCAACCACACCTCTTACATGGGACAATTTCCTTAGGGAAATCAATGAAAGATTCTATACCCGATTTGATTAGGACTCGAACAGAAGGGAGTTCCTTCGACTTCGCCAAGGAAATATGTCCATGGTGGAATATGAGGCAAAATTTAGAAGCCTAGCCTCCCTAGTACCGGAGTTGATAACTTCTGAGGAGTATAGGCTCTTCAAGTTTGAGGACGATTTGAATTTAAACATTTGGGAGAGAATCTTGGTTACTGATGAGCACACGTATCAAAATGTGTTACAATTGGCCTTAAGGACCGAGCACATTGTGCTCGAAAGAGGCAATGTAAGGGATTTTCGTGGAAAGAAGAGGTTCAGCGGGTTCACATCAGGCCAAGGTTCTAAGAAAAGTAGGACCACAGGTTCTTATGGCGGTAGATCCTCTTCGGGGTCGGTTGGCTTTCCTTAAAGTCAATCGACTTTTAGGCCAAGTACTCTCAACAGAACTGTTAGTATGGGAGTAGAGTCCAGGGGTGGCAGAGGAGAAATTTGCCGAATTGCAAGGGCCGTTATCCGGGTCCATGCAGGGAACCCAAAAGATGCTATCACTGTGGGCAGGAGGGTCACTTTTGGCACTCTTGTCTGAAGTAGAATGTAGAAGGGAAAGGAAGTCAACAAGTTTGAGGTCCCCCAAGTGGTTCTAGAAGAGATCCGGCAACTGTTCCTACACCTTCCACTAACAATGCACCGAGAACAGGCACCAAAAGTAATGCTGTAGCTGCCCCCACACAATGCCCTCAACCTAGAACTCAAACCCGAATTTATACCATGACTAATGAAGAGGCCCAAGTCAACCCTGACGTAGTCACATGTAATCTCTATTGAATTATAGGTTCTTAATTTGAAAATGATTATAATTTGATGGTTTGTGATTATGATTTAAGGAATGTGGATGATATAATTTTTTTTATGTGTTATATTTATAGGTACGATGAAAATTTTTGATGTTGATACACTTGTGCTCATAGATACCGGGCCTTGTAATTCATTTGTAAGTTCGGAGTTTGCTAGACATTCTGATAGGCCTCTAGTTTCACTTGTTGAAGAATTATTGGTTATCATAACTTTGGGAGAACACTTGATCAGGGATACAGTGTATAGGTCTTGTGAGGTGAAAATCGGTGAGGTAACTCTCGAGGCGGATTTGATTCTATTGGAAATAGAAGATTTTGACGCCATTCTAAGCATGGATTGGCTATATCTTCACCGAGTTTCCGTGAATTGCTTCACTAAAGAAATGGAATTCCGAAGGCCAGGACATCCCTTCCTCGTATTCACCGGTGAATAGCGAGTGTTGCCGAGTTGTGTAATTTCAGCTCTTGAAGCACAGAGATTAGTGCATAAAGGATGTGAAGCTTATTTGGCTCACATTGTTGATATCTCAGTAGGAAGCCCTAGTTTGGATGAAGTTCCTATGGTGAATGAGTTTCCGGACGTTTTTCCAGAAGAGTTGTCTGGGTTACCACCGATCCGGGAGTTTGATTTCACTATAGATCTAATTCCGGCACTGCATCAATTTCTATTCCTCCGTATCGAATGGCACCCACAGAGCTGAAAGAACTGAAGATTTAGCTCCAAGAGTTATTGGAGAAAGGGTTCATCCGACCAAGCACATCGCCTTGGGGTGCTCCGGTTCTGTTTGTAAAGAGGAAAGATGAAACCCTTCGATTATGTATTGACTACCGACAGCTCAATAAGGCAACGATCAAGAACAGGTATTCTCTTTCGAGAATTGATGATTTGTTCGATTAACTCCAAGGTGCAAGTGTCTTTTCGAAGATCGACTTGAGGTCTGGTTATCATCAGTTGAAAAAAAAGGATAATGATGTTCATAAGTTTGCGTTTAGGACGCGCTACGGATACTATGAATTTTTGATAATGCCCTTCGGATTAATGAATGCTCCTGCAGCTTTCGTGGATCTCATGAATTGAGTGTTTCATCCCATCTCGATAAATTTGTCATAATCTTCATCGATGACATCTTGGTGTATTCCAAGAGTGATGAAGAGCATTCTGAATATCTCTGAATCATTTTGCAAACTCTTAAGGAGAATGAGTTGTATGCCAAATTCTCAAAATACAAGTTTTGGCTAAGAGAGATTAGATTTTTGGGGCATGTGATTTCCAAAGATGGGATTTTTATGGATCCAAAGAAGGTAGATGCCATTTTGAGGTGGGAGCAGCCTAAAAATGTCACCGAGGTGAGAAGTTTCCTCGGATTAGCATGGTACTATCGGAGATTCGTAGAATGATTCTCAAAGATAGCAGCTTCGATGACAAGTTTGACTCCGAAGGGAGTCAAGTTCGAGTGAAACGAAAAGTCTGAGAGTAGTTTTCAAGAGCTTAAGTAAAAGTTGACCTCTGCTCCTATCCTTGCTCTCCCTACTAGTGGCGATGGTGATTATGTGGTGTACAGTTATGCTAGCAAGCAAGGATTAGGATGCATGCTGATGCAAGGTGATAAAGTGATTGCCTACGCTTCTCGCCAACTGAAGAAGCTCGAAGTAAACTACCCTACTCATGATTTAAAGCTAGCTGCCATTGTATTGGTTTTAAAGATTTGGCGGCATTATTTGTATGGGGTTACTTGCAAGGTCTTTACCGACCATAAGAGTCTCAAATACTTGCTCACTCAGAAGGAGCTCAATTTGAGGCAAAGAAGGTGGTTGAGCTGATCAAGGATTATGACTTGGTGAATGTTGTAGCTGATGCTTTAAGCTGAAAATCCTCATCCACGGCATCCCAAGGGAATTCTTACCTCTCTTGCTTAGTTGGACTCTGAGCACTCGGAGTCGAGTTAGCTAAGAATGACAAGGTACTTTATTAGCCAAGTTTGTGGTCAGACCCACGTTGTTGGATTACATTCAGGAGCTTCAGGCTACCGATGATGAGTTGAAGGGCATTATTGAGAAGATCCAAAAAGGGGAAGGTGGTGAATTCCGAATTCAGGATGATGGAATTATATTGTATGGGAAACGAATGTGTATTCCAAAAAATGAAGATTTCCGAAAGGCTATACTTAAAGAGACGCATTCCTCGGCCGATGCTATGCATCCGGGGAGTACCAAAATATACCAAACAATCAAAGAATCCTATTGGTGGTCTGGGATGAAGAGAGAGATAGCCGAATTTGTGGCGAAGTGTCTTGTATGCCAACAGATCAAGGTCGAACATCAAAAACCGGCAAGAACACTTCAACCGCTACCAATTCCCAAATGGAAATGGGAACATATCACTATGGATTTCGTAGTGGGACTGTCATGTACTCCGAGCCGTCACGATGCCATATGGGTGATTGTAGACCGTCTCATCAAGTCGACTCATTTCTTGCCTATTCAGAACACCTATTCCTTGGATAGACTATCAAAGTTATACATTGATGAGATCATGAGGCTTCACAGAGTGCTGGTGTTTATTGTATCGGACCGTGATCCTCGATTCACTTCTAGATTCTAGCCAAGGCTGCAAGAATCCTTAGGGACTAAGTTGAAATTCAATACTGCTTTTCATCCTCAAACCGATAGACAATCGAAGCACACCATCCAAACATTAGAAGACATGCTTAGGGCATGTGTTATGGAATTTCAAGGTAGTTGGAATAGGCACCTTCTGTTGGTTGAATTTGTCTACAACAACAGTTACCAAGCTAGCATAGGGATGCACCCCTATGAAGCCATTTACGGAAGGAAGTGTCGTACTCCCCTGTGTTGGGATGAAGTTAGAGAGAGAAAGACTAAAAGTATAGAAATGATCGAGACCACTAAAGAGAAAGTGAAGCTGATTCAAGAAAGGATGAAGGCAGCTCAAGATCGACAAAAGAGCTATGCCGACAAGAGGAGAAGGTCTTTGGAATTTGAAGAAGGAGATATGGTGTTTTTAAAGATATCTCCATGGAAGGGCGTAATCCGTTTTCAGAAACGGGGAAAGCTAAATCCTCGTTATATCGGTTCCTTCAGAATTCTTGAAAGGATTGGACAAGTGGCGTACCGGCTAGAATTATCGCCAGAGTTACAGAGGATCCATGACGTTTTTCACATTTTCATATTGAAGAAGTATTTACCGGATCCCTCACACATTGGAAGCGCCTCTAGTAGAGCTGAATGAAAATTTGAGTTTCAAGATACAACTGATGAAAATCATTGATCAACAGATCAAGCAGTTGAGAGTAAACAAATCCCCATGGTCAAGGTATTATGGAGAAGTAATCAAGTGGAAGAGGAAACTTGGGAGACCGAAAAGTTGATGCAAAGATAGCACCCCCAACTTTTTAATGTGTATTTTTTTTTAAATTTCAAGGACGAAATTTCTTTTTAGGGGGTTAAGTGTTGTAGTATCTAGAATAAAAAAAAAGTCAACATTTTCACATTTCCAATAAACACTCTCTTTCTCTCTTCCCTCTCCCCTCACTTTCCTAATCACCCGAAATTTTTTTTTCTTTCTTTCTTCTCTTCTTCCTCTCACCCTTCTCCTACTCTCCTCTTGCTCTCGTCTCCATTTCTCTCATTCTCTCCAGCCTCCCATCTCCCTCATCTCACACTCTCTCTTTCTCTCTCCTGCACACACACGACAACCCTCTGCTTCTCTCCCTCGCCTGTTCGCACGCAGTGTTCTCTGCCACTGCAACGCTCTTCGACAACCCTCGCAGAAGTCCCGATCGACAGTCTTCAACAGACCCTCGAAAACCCTAAGCCGCAATTTCATGCGATCCCTCTACTAAGCAGGTAATGGCTAGTTTCTGACTATTAGCTCTATTCAATTTTTCTTGATGATTAAGCTTAAATTTCTAAACTTTGCTTCGATTTGGAAGCAATGCAGGTTCCGGACTGAATCGAATGGCATACGAAAGTTAGGTCTGCGAATGTGAAAACCCTACGTGAGGGAAATTCTAATCCTTTCGATAAATTGAATGAATTTATGATTAATTTAGGGTGAGAAATCCTGTATATGTCCTGAAAATGTGTGGGATTTGAATAAGAATGCATTTTCTAAAATTCATGATTTTTGCTTAATGAGCATACTGCGATCTTTTAGTCATATCTCTCTCGGCACAAAAGCAAATCATATGAAGCTTTTTGCATATGAAAGTAGACTCCCATATCTTGAAAATGAGATATGATTCGTTGAAATCGAATAAGAGCCGAATTTGTTATGATTTTTCAAAAACTTTTCATGGTGTAGAATGTCCTGTTTCTATCCTGCTACAGTTTCTTATGTTTTCTTCAATTTTAAGATGCCTTCTATGCTGAATTCTGCTAAGCCCTGAACATAAATGTTATAGATCTATGTCTTATCTTTAATTTGAGATAAGAATAATGTGATTTGGATATGTGTAGTAAAAGTTATAGGCTTTTTCCCATGGTTGGGCAGATAGGAATTTTGAATTCTGGACTATGATGTTCATGGACTTAGATGCTTTGCTATGCTCTGAATGGATTTAGGACATAAGCATCAAAGTTGTAGTTTTATGCCTAATTTTTAAGTAAAAAATTGGAATTTCTATGATCCAAGAAGTATAGGTCAAGATGCGGCTATTTTTTTTATAATATGTTGTGCCAGAAATTATTGGGAGGTTAGGAATTTTTGATGTATTGAGAAGAACCACTTTGCTCTAGTGTTGGTGTATGATTTAATGATTTATTTATGACCAATGTCTTAGATTAAGGCATTCAGAATTAAAAGAGGGTTTGGATTATATTCGATTTGGGAATTAGGAGTAATTACCCTTCCAAAAGGTGAGTGGATGGTCCATTGTGTTATAAACGAGCAAAATGAGTTTAAATTCTTTTGTGAATGATTTTGAATGATTTATACATGTTTTATATGAAATTATTTATGATTGTGGGATGTCTGAAATGGAAATCTGAATTACGAGTGCATCCTATGAAATTATAAATGAATCTGTGCCATTTGCATTGGATATTTGATATGTAAATACTTATAGCATGACTTTAGAATTTGTTTGATGAAACATGGCACATTGATTGAAATTTGAACGATTGTGAAATGATGGTACCCGAGTGTAATGGCTATAGTCATTCCCTCCACGGAGTGACCCGACGGGGTGACGTGGTTGGGGTTTTATTGTGAGAGAGGTGTATGCGGCCTCTTCTTTGCCACGTCGGACTATTCGGATTGCACCCCGGTGAGGTATGAGCCAATGCCAAGGAAGGGGGTAGTGTTTTGAAATATTGAAACGGAAAACCCCTTGGCGGGCTTCCATCTGGGTTCGGCCAAACTCAAGACGGAAATGATTTCGATGGGACTCTTGTGATCTTCTAAAGGAATATTTGATGTGGATGCATACTTTGTGAACTACTTGATTTATTGAAAATGTTTTTATATATATAAAATGTTGTTTATGAGATATCTTTTGATTTTCCCACATTCACCCCTCATTTATCACACAATCATACCATTGCACTCCACTCACTGAGTATTCCTAATACTCGCCCCTCTTTTCACATTTTACAGAGGATATTTAGTTCGGAGATTGCACGTGGGAGCTTGCAAAGGATTTTTGCTGATTTGTATAGGTATTTAACAAATGTAGAATTTTTGGGAATTGTAGTTTATAGAACCATGAAAATGAAGTTCTGTACATCTCATACCGTACGGATTTTACTGATACTGATTGAGTTCTTCAGCAAGTATTGGTAAAATCCGACGATTTTGATTTGAAACTTCATTATTTTGATCTAACTATTTGGAAAAATGTTTTATCTTGTATTAGGACATTTGGATTGTAATTCTGAGTTTCGATAATTTTTTTTGGATTTGTGAAGTTCTGTACATCTCATATCATTTGAATTTTATTGATGCTAGCTCGTTTTTTCAGGTTAGTGTTAGTAAAATCCTACGACTATGATTTGAGATTTCTTTTATTTTAAATGATTTATTTGTGCTGAGAATTCTGGAATGGCTAGAATGACCAATTTTGCATGCATGCATGTACAGGAACCCCCGCCCGAATGTGTGCCAACGCATACTTGTGTGTACGGGATGGACCGGATGGGTTCTTTACATGTGTATTGTATTTGGAAGACATATTGTACAGTTGTATAGCCTTGCGGAGTCCCGGTATATGGGGAGGTTCTGCCTGTGTACCGAGATAACGTGATAGTTGTCGCGCGGTCGATCCGAGGATCGGGGCGTGGCAACGATTATTTTAATTTTGATAATTTTACCATATATTATTTCAATTTTAATTATTTCGGTACTTCAATTTTGTTTGAATTCAGTTACCATTATTTTAAATTTGATTTATTTTGGTTATGATTGTTTCAATTTTGTTCATTTAGGTATCGATTATTTTGCTTTTGATCAAACGGTTATTTCAATTTTGATCAATTCCAACTAGAAATATTTCAATTTTGATCAATTTCAGTGATGACTATTTAATTCTGATCAATTTTGGTATCGATTATTTCAATTCTGATCATTTCAATATCGATTATTTCAATTTTGTTCATTTCGATATCGATTTTTTCAATTTTGATGTATTTTGGTTATGATTATTTCAATTGTGATGATTTTCGTTTACGATTATTTTAATTTTAATCAATTTTGATTACAATTATTTCAATTTTGATCATTTCGGTATCAATTATTTCAATTCTAGTGGATATCGATTACGATTATTTCAATTTTAATTATTTCGCTATCGATTATTTCAATTTTGAAGAATTTCATATATGATTATTTCAATTTTGATGAATTTTCGTTATGATTATTACAATTTTAATCAATTTCCAATGTGAATATTTCAGTATCCGTTATTTCATTCTTGATCAATTTCATTTTTGATTATTTCAATTATGATCAATTTTGTAATCGATTATGTCAATTTTAAACAGTTTCAGTTACAATTATTCGAATGTTGACCATTTCATTAATGATTTTTGAAATTTTGATCACTTCGGTATCAATTATTTCGATTTTAACCAATTTCGTTTACGATTATTTCTATTTTGATCATTTTAGTGTTGAATATTTGAATTTTAATTAATTTTGTTTACAATTATTTCAATTTTGATCAATTTAGATTACGATTTTTTAAATTTAGATTAATTTCATTAACAATTATTTTGATTTTGATCAATTCCGCTTACCACTATTTCTATTTTCATCGTTTCAAAATCTACTATTTTAATTTTGATCAATTTCTAAATCGATTATTTCAAATTTGATCAATTTTGGAATCAATTACTTGAATTTTGATCAATTTCAGTTAGAAATATTTTAATTTTAATTATTTCGGTATCAATTATTTCAATTCTGATCGTTTCGATATCTATTATTTCAATTTTGTTCGTTTCGGAATCGATTTTTTCAATTTTGATGTATTTTGATTACAATTATTCCAATTGTGATTACTTTCAGTTATGATTATCTCAATTTTGATCAATTTCAAATATGATTATTTTAATTTTGATCAATTTCGGTTATGATTGTTTCGATTTTGATCAATTTCGATTGTGAATATTTTAATTTTGATAATTTTGAGATCGATTATTCAAATTTTGAGTAATTTCGGTTATGATTATTTCAATTTTGATCAATTTTAATTTCGATTATTTCAATTTTCATCAATTTCGCTTGCGATTATTTCAATTTCTTTCAATTCTGGTAACAATTCTTCCAATATTGATTATTTGGGTATCGATTATTTTAAATTTGATTAATTTTTATTACATTACTTTCAATTTTGACAAATTTCTATTATGATTATTTCCATTTTGATTATTTTGGTTTCAATTATTTGTATTTTGATCAAATCGGTGGAGATTATTTCAATTTTGGTTATTGGGGCATCGATTCTGTCAATTTTGATTGCTTTTTGTTACGATTAATTCAATTTGCTCATTTCAGTATCGATTATTTCAATTTTTATGAATTTCGGTTATGATTATTTTAATTTCGATCATTTCAGTTATGATTATTTCAATTTTTATCAATTTCAGTTACCATTATTCAATTTTATTCATTTTGTATACGATTATTTTAATTTTGATTGTGATTATTTCAATTTTGATTAATTTCAGTTATAATTATTTCAATTTTGTTCATTTCTGTAATGATCATTTCAATTTTCATCAATTTAGGTTACGATTATTTGAATTTGGATCAATTTTGATATCGATTATTTAAATTTTGATCAATTTCGGTTAGATTATTTTTATTTCGATCAATTTCGGTTACAATTATTTTAATTTGGATCAATTTTGACTACAATTATTTCAATTTTGATTACGATTGTTTCAATTTTGATCGACTTCTATTATGATTATTTCAATTTTGATTAATTTCAGTATTGATTATTTCAATTTTGATTAATCTCGATTATGATTATTTTAATTTTGATCAATTTTGGTTACGATTATTCCGCGTTAGATCAATTTCATTTGTGATTATTTCAGTTTTCATAATTTCAGTATCGATTTGATTAATTGTGATCTATTTCGATTATGATTATTTTAATTTTGATCAATTTTGGTTTCAATTATTTCGATTTGGATGAATTTTCATTACGATTGTTTCAATTTTGATCAATTTCGCTTAGGATTATTTCACGTTTACTCAATTTTGGTTACGATTCTTTCAATTTTGGTCAATTTCAGTTACGATTATTTCATTTATCATCATTTCGGTTTTGATTATTTTACTTTTAATTTATTTCGGTTACAATTATTTCAATTTTAATTTTGATTAATTTCAGTTACGATTATTTCAATTTTGATGAATTTTGATTATGACTATTTCAATTGTGATAATTTTAGTATTGATTATTTCAATATTGATCTATTTTAGTTATGATTATTTCAATTTTGATCATTTGGATATCTATTATTTCAAATTTGATTATTTCGGTGTCAGTTATTTTAATTTTGTTCAATTTCGATTGCCATTACTTAAATTTTGATTTATTTTTTTATAATTATTTCAATTTCAATCGGTTGTAGTTTTGATTATTTCAATTTTGATCAATTTTAGTTACAGTTATTTCAATTTTGATCATCTTGGTATCGGTTATTTCAATTATGATGAATTTTGATTATGACTATTTCAATTGTGATAATGTCAGTATCGATTATTTTAATTTTGATTAATTTTAGTTACGATTGCTTCAATTTTGATTATTTTGGCATATGTTATTTCAATCTTGATTATTTTGATGTCAATTATTTCAATTTTGTTGAATTTCGGTTTCTATTAATTCAATTTTGATTTATTTTGGTTATAATTATTTCAATTTTGATCGTTTAGATATCGATTATTTCACTTTTGGTCAAACGGTTATTTCAATTTTGATCGATTTCAGCCAAAAATATTTCAATTTTGACCAATTTCAGTGATGATTATTTCAATTCGGATCAATTTTGGTATTGATTGTTTCAATTCTTATCGTTTCGATATCAATTATTTCAATTTTGTTAGTTTCAGTATTGATTTTTTCATTTTTGTTGTATTTCGGTTACAATTATTTCAATTGTGATGATTTTGGTTAATGTTAATTTTGATTAGTTTCGATTACGTTTATTTTAATTTTAATAAATTTCCGTTACGATTATTGCAATTTTGATGAATTTCCAATGTGATTATTTCAATTTTGAACCGTTATAGTTACGATTATTTAAATTTTGATAATTTCGTTAACGATTTTTTAAATTTTGATTATTTCAGTATCAATTATTTCGATTTTGATGAATTTCGGTTACGATTGTTTCTATTTTGATCATTTCGGTATTGAATATTCAATTTTGATCAATTTCGTTTATGATTATTCCAATTTTGATCAATTTCAATTACGATTTTGTAAATTTAGATCAATTTTATTTACAATTATTTTGATTTTGATCAATTTAGTTTACTATTATTTAAATTTTCATCATTTTAGAATTGATTATTTCTATTTCGATGAATTTCAGTATCGATTATTTCAAATTTGATCAATTTCGGAATCAATTATTTGAATTTTAATCAATCTCGGTTACGAATATTTTAATTTTATTCATTTCGGTATCGCTTATTTCAATTCTAATTGTTTCGATATCGATTATTTCAATTTTGTTCATTTTGGTATTGATTTTTTCAATTTTAATGTATTTTGATTACGATTATTTCAATTGTGAGTATTTACAGTTATGATTATTTTAATTTTGATCAGTTTTAGTTACGATTATTTTAATTTTGATTCTTTCCTTATGGCTTTCTAGATAGAAAAATAAAAGTTTTTAACCGTAAAAAGAGAAAGAAAAGCTGGAATTATTTTTGTAAATAGAAAAACTAATGCGTTTAATTTAAGAAAGAGAAAAGTTTAAGTTAAATTGATTTTTTAGAGAGAGAAAAGCAAAATTAAATTTATTATTTTTTAAAAAGAGAAAATAATATGTCTAGTTTGTGAGAGAAATAATTTATATTTGATTTATCTTTTTTAAGAAAAAAATAATTATTTAATTATGCAAGGGTAAAATTTATCCATGACTTAATTTTAGTACTAAACACAAGGAAAAACGTTACTCATATATTCTTTCCTCCGGTATCCTTTAACCATCTAAAATTTTCTCCTATAACATTCTACCCAATACCGAGCACTACTTTGAGCATTTTCTCATAATTCATTTTTATTTTTAATTTTTTATTACATGAGAGGTTCAAACTTGAGATCTTTTCGGGGAATGGAATAGTATCAGTTGAATTATAATTTATTGATAATTTATTTTTATTATAACCTATAAAGCATATCATAATAGTAAATTAGACAAAAATTAATAGTAGTGAATGTTTTGGTATAAAGATTTATTTTAAAAATGCACAACACAGATTCTGTTGACACCCAAAATTTGGGTTAGTTAGTTGCCAATTGCCGGTGGGCATCTGTTTGAGACATGTGTTGGATTTTGGTTAGGTTGCAAAATTCGAATAAAATTCAAATTGGTCATCGAAAGTGATGATATTGGGCCGGAAAGCCCATGATCATACAGTTTATAGTCATAGACGTCATAGAAGTCTAAACTCTATTGTGCCAACAAAGTTGCAACCAATGCCATGGAAAACCAAGTTATCTCTCGGCTATCATCATGGACCCTTTAGCCTCTCGTCTTTTCATCTTCTCGGTCCTTACAAAGTCAAATCCTATCATGCAAAGAATCCTAGTCGTGACCACCTGATAAGGAAAGAAATTTTGGACAAATTTAAATATTTCTTAATCCGATATGAATTATTACAATCTTTCCTGATAGGGAAGTAAATCCCTTGATGATTTAGACCCTCAATGGTTTCCGTGATAGTAATGGAAACTCTCATTTCTCGAAAGACTACGAAACAACGGAAAGCCTACTATCATAGTTCCTATAATCTCAAAAGATCTCTTATGATCTCTCCAAAAGGCAAGTAAGGTTTCTACACTCTCAAGCATATACGACATCTCCTGTACATGTTATATATATTAAGTAAATGCAACTTGCTAGATATACATGTTATATATATTAAGAAGAGGCAACTTGCCAGATATGTACTCTCTTTCTCACTTTACATACTATACACAGAGACTACATAGGGTTTACACTCTTCAGTCTTTCCCTTTTTACTTTTCTCTGATTTGAGCATCGGAGCCTCTTTTGTCAGATCCACCTTCGGTGGGTTTTTTTGCAAAATTCTTTCCTGAAGACAAGTCAATAGACATCGCCTCATTGGTTCCCATTTAGGCCAGAAGTGTAATCTACTATGGGTTCTTTTTTGGTTTCAACAGATTGGCACTGTTTATGAAAACGACTGACTAATTAGCTTAAAGGGAGTTCACGCCCTTTTCTCTTATCAGCTTGACCTAAGTAGGCATGACCCCCTAATCATCACTACCAAGATAAGCCTGTATGTTGTAAAGAGAGTTTTGGTTGACCAAGGAGCGAACAACATTCTCCTTTACTAAGTTGTCTTCTCTTAAATATGTTTCCATCAAACGCATCTCCAACCCCTATTGGGCCCTTGAAAAGATTTTCGAGTGAGCGACTATACCCCAAAGGCACTATCTTGCTCCCTATAACTTTGGGGAATCTGCCCAATCACACTTCCACTATGACTTCTTTCAGTGTGGTCTACCATCTTTGTACAATACGGTCTTGGCACTACAAAATTAAATTCCTATACTGACGATAACTTTTATTGTCGGTAATTTTTAACAACGGTTTCTTCTTGCCTATGCTGACGCTTTTGACAAAACCGTAGGAAAATATATACATATTTTAACGGCATAAATTATAACGTCGAGAAAAGTTTATCAACCGTGAGTAAAGTTAACACAGCCGTTGGTAAAAATGATATTCAATTTCTGATGGCTATCATTTGTCATTGGTAAATATAACATTTTTAGGGACAGTTTGAAAATAATCTGAATATTACTCTTCTTTAGGGTCTACCGGGTCTATTTAACCATACCATCTGTATAAATCTATGATTATAATAACTTGTATTCTACCGTTTGTAAATGCTATATACAATTCTAATGGTTTTTAGTCTATATATATTTATATAATCTTTAGGAATAGTTTAAAAATTTTGGAGTTAAGGTAGGAGATAAGTTACAATAATATGGGATAACATGTGTTGTTATAACATGGTATAACTTGTGATGTTATAACAAGATATAACTTGTGATAAGTCATGGTAATAACTTGCGATAAGTCTGTGATAAGTAGTGGTAAGATGTTATAACATGGTATAACTTGTGATAAGTAGTGGTAAATGGTAAATACTAAGTGGTAAGTAGATGGATGGTAAATAGTAGTAACTTAAGTTTTATTTTAATTTATATTTCAACGATTACATTTTATCAATTTATATTTCCATTAATTCTATTTCATTTAATTTAATTGTATTTGTATTTCTTTTTCTAATTTTGTGGTTTTTATAGAATTTATATAAACCATTTCATAAATAAATAAATTAAAACAGTAAAAATTCTATATATTTAATACAAAATCATCTAAACAATATATATTGATGTAATCAATTATAAAAAATGAAAATAATGAAAAGCTGAATGAGAAAAAAGATAAGAAAAAAAAGGGTGGGAGGTGATTAGAAATAATAAAAAACAAATAGCCAAATGAAAAAAATACAAATAAAATGTAATATAAAAAAATAATTTTACTAGAAATTTTTTTTGATACAAACAAATAATAAAAAAATAAAACAATTTTTTAAGAAGAAAAAATTTGAATTTCAGATCACATGGCCATGTGATAAGATGTCATAAGTAATACTAATGGTCATGAAATCAGAGTATGTGAGAAGTTCCATTAGGTGAAAAAATATGATAAGTTGTGATAAGAAAATTGGTAATTGTGATAATAAGTGGTAAGTAATGATAATTTTGAGTGATACATGATATATGGTAATTGGTGATGATAAGTTGGTGGTGGTAAGTAAGTGGTAATAAGTAAGTTATGGTAACCGATAAACAACTAATAAAAAATATAATAAATTTAGTGCAAACAGAAAAATTAGATTTGTAATGAGTTAAGAATTGTATAACAATTTTACAATTTTTTCACAAATTTTTTTTTCCTGTTTCTCTCAAATTTTCTCTATTCTGCTTCAACTTTTGTTTGAATTCCTTCAAGATTGATTTTCTTTGTTTCCTCAGTGTTCATCCTCATGTTGGATATTATCTCAACACGGACTGTATTATAGTCAGACATTAGAAATTTGAGAAAATATTTTTTTCTCAAGAAATTAAAATCCTGAAGGCATTTGCATAAAATGAAACAATTAACAATTTTAATACAGATACAATACAAAATTGAAATAAACTGTGAGAAAACATACTTCTTGACTTGGTGTACTTAAAAACATTCCCCATTCATATATTTCTAAAAATCTCATAACAAATATTCTGCAATCATTTATGATATGTAAAAATTATTTTAGATATGTATTATCATAAAATCAAAATTATGTAGGACGATTTGGTGTTACATTTTGGTTGTTACCACGCATTAATAGTAAGTGGTCATGTAAATTCGTGGTAAGTGGTAAGTGGTAAGTGGTAAGTGGTAAGTGGTAAGTGGTAAAGTAATAAGTTATCATGGTTATCATGTAAATTCGTCATAAGTGATAAGTGGTAAGTGGTAAATAGTAAATTATCATGTAATTTTGTGGTAAGTGGTAAGTTGCCTGCACATGCGCCAGGTAAGCTTTGCAAAAAAAAATTACATTTTCTAATAATATACATATTATTATATATATTACTATAAATTATAAATCGTAAACTTTGCAAAACAATTATGATACAAATGCACTTTCTAATAATATACATATTAGTATATATATCACTATAAATTATAAATTATATTATTTGTTGAATGAATTATTATTGAATGAATGATATTATTATGCTAGTGTGATAATATAAAATCATGATTATTAATATTAATTTAAATTATAATATATTAATAATTTAAAATTTTATATATTTATTTATAAATATTTAACAAAATATATAATATTAATAACTCATCATAATTTATTTTTACAGGTGAAAGTAAGATTGAAAAAAATGTGGAAGGTAGAGAGTAAAAGAAAAGAAAAAGAAAAAAAGGAAATGTGGCAAGTTGTGGTATAGTGGTTGATATGTTAAGCTTCTAAATCTAAAGACTGGGTTCGAATCCTTTGTAATGCTTTTTTGCATGAAAAATAAAGCGGGGGCGGTGTCCCTGCTCGCGCGCGGGGGCATGCTGGCACCCCTGCTCGCGCGCGGTTGCAACCGCGGGGGGTACTACTGTTCCCTCTTTTTTTTTTTTTTTTTGGGTTTCTTCTTTCTTTCTTTGTTTTTTTTACTTCTTTTTTTATTTTTCACATATTTTTCCTTTTTTTGTTTTTTTTTTACCCTTCACGCTTTCCCTTTTTTTTGAACTTTTTTTTTTGTTTCTTCTTCTTCTTTTTTTACTCTACACCCTTCCGTTTTTCTTTTTAAACTTTTTTGGTTTCTTCTTCTTTTTCTTTTTCTTTTTCTTTTTTTTTTTACTTCTATTTTTTTCTTCATCTTTTACCTTTCTTTTTTTCATTTCATTTTTTTTTTGGGTTCCACTATTACGGTTGCGCCAAAATGGAGGAACATATTGGTGGAGTGCGTAAAAAATGAGAGAAATATATTGGTGGAATGATGATAATAATATATTAATTATCATCATTAATTATCAATATTATATAATTTTATATAAATTATAAAAAATAACAGTTATTTAATTTACAAATTTATCTTTTTAATATTGAAAAATGATAATTCCACAATAAAATCTTTAATATTCTCGTTAAAATCAATTTTCTAATTTAACCAAATTTCTTTTTTTCGTACAAAAAATATTTTGTTTCTTTATTCCAATTTAAATATTTTTTGCTAAAAACAATTAATTCATTTTAGACAATTCAAAACAATGATCTCTTTTTTAACGCCACATCACAAATTGACAATCAAATTTGATCAAGCGCAAAAAAATTTTATCATTTTATTTTAAATTCAAACAACTCAACTCTCACAAAACTGGCGGCAGTGGTAACAAATAGTAATAACGGTATAATGCATGGCAACAAGTGGTAACAAATAGTAATAACTGTAATAAGTGATAACAAGTACAGTAACAACGTAGTAACAATGTTAACAAAAACAAAAACACAAAGAAAATCAAATATAAAAATTACAAAATAAAATTGATGATATAATAATAATAAAAATGATAAAGTAAGATAAAATTAAACTCACAAAAGGTAAAGATATACTATACATCAGTCGTGATAGGTGTATTTATGGAGAGAGTAATAAAAATTTACATGGCTATAATGCATCCAACTACATGATAATTTTTGGACCATGATATGTTTGGCATGTATGATTTATTTACAGAATTACATAATTATTTACAAATTTGCATGATCATGGATGAGTCAACTTCTTATGCATTTAATGTGGATGAAGATAAATTTCATGAATTATTTTAGAATGCCAAAAAACCAATATATCTAAATTGAAGTGCACTATACTAATTTTAAATAATGTTACATGTAAAATATTAGTGGTTGAGATATGGTTGGAATTGATGGTATATGTGTGTATGTGTGATATGTGGAACTTGTGTATATGGAAATTGTGTGGAGTGTGAAAATATGAAAGATTAAATTTTTATTGGATTATGCTTTGTAATTATAAATTATAATCGAATTTGAGACTCAATTTCTCCCGATACAATAAATACAAGATTTAGTATTCTTAATTAATTATACCAACATAATTAATTAAACCATTACTTACAATTACATTATATTGTCATATTTTCAAATTATACTCAATAAATTTTCAAAACTATAATACTATATTATATAAATTTACTAATTTCAAATCATTACATTATTTAAATTAACAATATTAATATTAATAAGTTTATTGTCATATATAGAATATACATTATTTTTTATTAATCAAATAGATATAATTAACATAGTACAAAGGTTATGGCAAGGGACCGCGCATGTGGTTGCATGAAATGTATGAAATGTAGTAACTAGTTAGTAAGTAGCTTGTTAATAAATAATAAAAATTATAAGTGATTTTTTAAAGATGTATATGAAAGACACATGACTGTATTGATTAAAAGTATAAAAAAATTGTGAGAAATTAAGAAACACGGTAATGAAAAAAGAGGCGGGAGAAAAAGCGCAAAAGTGAAATTTTGAAAATTTGTTTGCGAAAATAATATATTATAAATCATACGTGGGTGAAAACCCCACCATCAAAGTTTTTCCGTCCTTCCCTTGAAATCTCTTCTCCCTTAACCCATTTAAACCTCTCACTCGCACTTTGCAAAGTTTTATCAAAAGTTAATCACGTTGGGTATTTGAAAGATTTGACGAATGACAGATGAGTATTGTAAGAAGAATCAAAACTATTTTAAGAAAAAAACAAGTTCAGTCGAACAAGCTCAATCCTCCCAGATGTTACCCAGGTTTTAAAATTAAATATATTATTTTTATTTTAATTTGAGATTTAACATTAAAATAATGTCTTTAATTTTTTATTTTGAACAGTTGTAAAGAAATATAGACATCAATACTATCAATATATTTTGGATTTAGAGAAAGGAAACGCTCTCTACTCTCTTCTTTAATAATATTTTCATTTACAATCATTATTTATTATTTACAATAATTTCACTATTTCACTATTGGTTTTTAATGAATAGATTGACAAGAAAGATTGTGGATAAAGATGCCTTCAGAAACTATGATTGTGGATAAAGATGCTTTCAGAATCTCTGATGAATATTTTTGGTTGGTACTGTAGGGTTCAGAGAAGACATCGGGTAGTCCACCAAACCTAAACCTGTTGAAGAGGTAGCAGAGATCCAGGTCATAGATGTTCCTGGCCAAACGGTCCAATTCAGAGCCTACTTACTGACTCCCCTTCGGGATACCATAATCTAGTGTTTGCGATGACATTCTGCTATCTTCGCATGGCCACCTGAAGACATGCTAGAAATACACCCTTCAGTATTCATAAACAAGCTGACGGTAGATCCTATCCATGTACTTGTGAAACAAAAGAAAAGAGTATTTGCGCACAAGCATCGGTGAACAATACAAGAAGAAGTATAGAAACTACTAGTGTCAAACTTCATCAGAGAAGTAAAATATCCTGAATGGCTAGCAAATGTGATCATGGTGAAGAAAGCAAATGACAATTGAGGATATGCATCGACTTCACTGACCTCAATAAAGCATGTCCTAAGGACAGCTATCCCCTTCCGAATATTGATAAGCTTGTAGACAATTCGTCGGGATACTAGTTTCTAAGTTTTATGGACACATACTCATGCTACAACCAGATTTGTATGACCCTTGAAGACGAGGGAAAACCAGTTTTACTACAGAATTTGGCACCTGCTACTATAAAGTCATGCGATTCAACCTTAAGAACACAGTAGCAAGTGCACTTTTGGAATTACTTCTGGCAAGTTTTTAGGCTTCCTAATCACCAGTTGATGGATTGAGACAAACCCAGAGAAGATTCAGGCTATCTTAGACATGACTCCTCCCAGAACAATAAAAGAGATACAACGTCTCATTGGACAAATTGTGGTCTTAAACCAGTTTATGTCGAAGATAAGAGAAAGATATAAGCTCTTCTTTGATGCCCTAAAGAAATCATAGAAATTTGCATGGATGCCCTAAGGACACAACGTCTCATTGGACAAATCATAGAAATCATAGAAATCTATTTCTGACAAAGCTCTTTGCTTTGTACTCGTAACGCAGGAGGTCACGTGCAAAAACCTATATTCTATGTCAGCCAAATACTTTAAGAGTCGGAGATAAACTACAGACCCATAAAAAAGGTGGCCTTTGCTCTTGTCACAACTACCTGTTGCCTCTGTCCATAGTTTGAGGCACTTACGATCATGGTACAAACCAACTAACCCTTAAAGTCAATCTTACAAAAGAGAGACACCTCGGTTCACCTTATTAAATGGAGTATTGAGCTCGAAGAGTTCGACATCGAATATCTACCAAGGCCCGCCAACAAGGGTTAGGCCTTAGTAGAGTTTATTCTTGAATGCACCTTTTTGGATAGCTTCTAAGAAGTGTGGTCGATCCAACTGTGAACCTTACATGTAGACGACTCCTCCAACTCTTTAGGTAGTAGAGCAAGACTCATCCTAGTAGGCCTTGAAGACTTTATTCTTGAATAGACACTTCGCTTCAACTTTCGATCCACGTACAACTAGGCTGAATACAAAGCACTGTCGACAGGCCTACGATTTGAAGCATTACTGGGAGCTTAGGACATTTGAGTCCTTACCAATAGCCAACTTGTGATCAAGCAGATCGAGGAAACTTATGATGCAAAGGAACCAATGATGGTGAAGTACCTCTTTAAGCTTTGGGAGGTAATGACCAAGTTCAACAAAGTCAACATGCAATAGATTCCCAAATCCGAGAATGTGAGAGTAAACATGCTCTCTAAGTACATGAGTTCAGAGTTTGTCAAAACTAGCCGAACCATCTATGTCGAGAGCCTTCAATACCCATGCTTAGATGAACCATAGGAAATATCCGATCCTTGCTTATCTTCAATGCTGCCAATTGCTAGATTCCCAACAAGTGGAAATAAAGGTTAAATGCAATGCCGCGTACTATACCATCATCGACGGAGTACTCTACAAGAAGTCTTTTACTCACCCAAAGCTCAAGTGTTTTTCACCATAAGGAGATTATGTTCTTGAAGAGATCCATGAAGGGATATGCGACAACCATCTAGGCGCCTTAAATCTAGTGAACAGGGCCTTATGACAAGGGTACTATTGGCCCACTATAAGGGCCAACAAAGAGACTAACATCAAATAGTTTGACAAATGCCAATGCTTCTCCTAGATTACTCATCAACCCTCCTCCAAGCTCCGTCCCCTCACAAGCCCGTGGCTGTTCACATAACGGGGAATGAATATATTAGGATCGTTTCCACAAGCAACTGGACAACAAAAATTCCTTATTGTCACCATAGACTACTTTACTACAAGAAAACAGCCTCATCAAAGTGATTAACCGAATGATCCTCCAAGAGCTCAAAATGGTATTGGATGAAGCAAAGGGTAAATGGGTGAACAAACTATATTTAATCCTTTAGGCCTACCGAAACCCCCAAGAGCGGCCATGGGAGAAATACTGTTCAGTTAAAAGGTAGTGATCGATCTGAAAGGGACCATGGAGGGTAGGGGTGAAGTGTTTGATGATATATTTAAAGGTGACAAGAATCCATCGACCAGAACCAAGAGGTAAAACAGGGGTCGTGACCAGACACGATCGACATTGGGTCCCCATAGAGTCTTATAATTTCGTCAACATATAACTTAGCTAACGTTTCCAACAGTCGCTCAAATAACATCATATCTATTCGGTGTACGTCGCAAACCAACTACAAAATCCATAATAATATGCTCCCATTTCTACTGGAAATTGGTAATGGTTGGAAAACACCAGTAGGCCTTTGGCGTTCCGCTTTCACTTGCTAATATACTAAGCACTTAGATATAAATTCGGCAATTTTCCTTTTTAGTCTAGACTACCAATAAATCTCCTTATTCATTCGGTTCATCTTTGAACTTTCTAGATACATAGCATAAGCCGATGAGTATGTTTCCTCAATAGTTTTATGGAGATCGACGAATTTGGGATCATAAATTATGTTTTTAATAATAAGCACTCTATTCCCTCGGATTCTAAATTCACCCTTCTCCATTATGGATTTTCTTAGCTATCATCTTCAATTCATCATCGGCAGCTTGGAGCTCCCGAATATGATTCACTGAGGTTGGTTTTACCTCAAAACTAGCCAACAATACACCCTAATTATCATTTGCTAATTTAACTCCAAGGGCTCGGATTCTATCCAAACAAGACAGATAAGAATTCCCATGTGATTTCAAATTAGAGGAAGTTTTCAACTTAAAGCATCCACAACTACATTGGCCTTAGCGAGATAGCAATCTATCACCAAATCATAGTTTTTAATCAATTCAAGCCACTTGATTTGTCTCAAGTTCAACTCTTTTTATGTAAGCAAGTACTTCAAGTTTTTGCGGTCGAAAAAGATCCTACATGTATCCCCATTTAAATAATGTCTTTGTATCTTTAAGATAGGTACAATTGCAACTAACTCCAGATTATAAGTAGGATGGTTCTCTTCATGCTTCTTTAGTTGGCGAGAGGCATAAGCTATGACCTTATCATTTTGCATTAACTCACATCCCAATCCTTGTTTACTAACATCACTATAAACCATATATCCACCACCACTTGATGAAAAAATAAGGATGGGAGCAAATATCAACCTCTTCTTGAACTTTTGGAAGCTAGTTTCATACCTATCATTTCACTCAAATTTAATTCCTTTTCTTGACAAACGAGACAATGGATCTATAATTCTATAAAATCTCTTTACAAATCTTCTATTATACCCTACTAATCCAGGAAAACTTCTTACCCTTGCCACATTTTTTTTATGCTCCCACTTCAAAATAGTTTCAACTTTCCTTGAATCCACATATATTCCTTCATCGGATACTATACAAAGTACTCAAAGCATTCGTCTTATATGATGAAGATAAGGTTATTCCTAAAAGGCTGAAGCCGACAAAGCAGGATTGGTCAGTATTGCTCGTGACATGAGTCAATGTGGTCTGGAAATGAGCCACGAGATCAATTGGCTTGATCAGAAGCCTGATCTTCAAAAAGCACTCTAGGTATTCATCTTTTAGGTCTAAAATAAGGTTTTGTTCAAGAAGGCGAAGCTAGTAGGGTAGGATTGCTCAATAGTGCTCGTGACATGGCAAGGGTGAACTGTCCAAGCATTTGCATGAGCAGAACGTGGGACAGAATTAGGAGATCAATGGAGGAATACTTTGAGGACATGAAGGCCGTTTCATCTATCATTGAAGCCAACTAATGTAGATTGACTGAGTGGGCAATGGCATGACCTACAAATTAGGGTTTGAGTGAATCCTGATAGTTGAGGATGTCAACTACTCATAAAACTTAGAGAGCTAGGGTTAAATAAGAGGCATATGTGCCATCCTAAAGATATCTAAGACATTTGGGATTTTAGGCATGAGCAATCTGCTAGAAAACTTGTAAAACCTAGGGTTAAGGTTTGATCTCAGGGGAGATTTGAGTTTTGCTCGTGGGAACCTCATTATAATTGTATTGGTGTGCAATAAATCAAGGTTGGGAAGGTTTTCCCATAAGCTGCATGCATTGTTGCCCATTTTCTTTAGAGAGCGACGTGAGAGTAAAGAGAAAGAGTACAGAGACAGAAAGAGGGAATTGTTGAGGCTAGTGCTGGACATTGGTCTGCATCACTTAGGGCAAAAAAATTTGTGACCATTTTGTAACTCGGCGACAGTTGGTATCAGAGCAAAGGTTGCTTTTCAACGGCTACTGCAAACACATGTGATAGGGTATCATGAATGGAAGAAATTCTTAACTGACCAGAAGCTTTTCCTAAGGTCTCTTTGTTTGATCGAGTGAAGTTATTGGCTACACAAGTTTTTGGATTTGTAGCCATGGTGGAATCACTTGGCACAACGCTTGAGACTGTGGCTTCATCATACACAGAACCTAGTCTTTCTCTTAAGGAAGAAGTGCTAGAAAGACTCAAGAAAATGGAAGATGAAGTTGACATTTTAAGGCAAGTAGTCCTGGACACTCATGATGGAACAACCAGCCCTTCTCGGATGAAAGAGTCGAGCCAAAAGCATTTCACGAAGCTATGTCTACAAAGGAGTTGGAGAACTTCATTTGAAACATGGAGCAGTACTTCAAAGCTGGCCGAATCCCAGAGGAACAATAGGTCACAATCACAGCAATGTACCTTACTGAAGATACGAAATTTTGGTGGAAGACTTGCGTACAAGACGACCTCAATGCTGGTAGGTCACCAATTGTGACGTGGCTGGCCTTGAAGAAGGAATTAAAGGAGCAATTCCTTTTCTGCAACACTCCATGGATTGCCAGGGAGGCCTTAAAAAAGCTAAAAGATACTAGCACAGTCCGTAAGTATGTAAAAGAATTTAGTTCGATGATGTTGGACATTCACAACATGTCCAAGGAGGATAAGCTTTTCAACTTCATGTCGAGATTGCAATCTTGGGCCCAAGTGAAGTTGAGAAGGCAAGGAGTGAAGGACCTTCCTTCAGCAATTGCTGCTGCTAATGGCTTGGTGAACTTCAAAGTTCCTCTCTTAAAGACAACACCAAATCGAGCCCAAAGAAAAATGGCAAAGGGAAGGGTTATTGGAAAAAAGACAAAGGGAACCATTCAAAGGGCAAAAGAGTCCCTCAAAACCAAGCCAAAGACAAACTAAAGGGAGGGTGTTTCATCCGTAATGATCCACACCTTGCTAAAGAATGCCCTAAGAGGGAGAAACTTTTAGCATTGGTAGGGGAGGACCAATGGCAGGGCTGGATTCTACGAGTTAGCTCGGGTGAATTCTCTACAACTTGTTAGTGCCATGAGAGTAGGGGCTTATAGGTCCCGCATATATGTTTAGATCATTTTAAACGGCACGACTACATTAGCAATTGTGGACACAGGTGCCACTCATAATTTTGTAGCCGAAAGGGAGATATCAAAGTTTGGACTTCAAGTCACAAGAAGTTCAAACCGGCTGAATACTGTCGATACGGAATCAATACTAATACATCGATTAGCAAGGAGTGCTGATCTTAAAGCTGGTACATGACATGGCAAGTGTGACTTTAGGGCAGTCTACTTGGATGACTTTGATGTAGTGCTAGGATTGGAATTCTTGGTGCAAGCTCGGGTAATGCTTGCACCCCAACTTCGCGGTCTATTTATCATGGATGATAAAGTACCATGTTTTGTGCCAGCAACCAACCTTGTGAAGATAGAGGAAGGAGAATCCTTCAACCTAATTTTAGCCCTACAGGTGAAGTAAGGCTGAAAGAAGGAGTAGTCCACTTATTTGGCTACCATAATTCAAGACGAAGAGGAGTATACTGAGGAGGAAATACCTCAGTTTGTTGTTGAGATTTTGGGGGGACTATGATGATGTCTTCCCTACTGAATTATATATGGAATTACTTCCTCGTTGAGCCATTGATCACACGTATAGAGCTGCTATTTGGAGTACGGCCACCTGCGTAGGCCACTTACCGAATGTCTCCTATGGAGTTGGAGGAATTGCGAAAGCAGCTGAAGGAACTACTTGATAATGGGTATATCCAGCTTTCAAAAGCTTCCTTTGGTGCCCCGGTTTTATTCCAAAGGAAGTAAGATGACTCGCTCCAAATGTGCAAAGAGAATAAGGTCACGGTAAAGAACAAGTATCCGGTGCCTTTGGTGCTTTACTTATTCGATCGCCTTGCGAAAGTGAAGTATTTTACAAACTTGGATCTTTGTTTAGGATATTGGCAAGTGAGGATTACAGAAGGTGATGAACAAAAGATAGATGTATCACTTGTTATGGTTCCTATGAGTTCCTAGTCATGCCATTCGGCTTGACAAATACACCAGCAACTTTTTACAACCTGATGACAGATGTGTTTCATGAAAATTTGGACTCAATTGTGGTCGTTTATCTAGACGACATCATAGTCTATAGTAAATCCTCGGAGGAGATCTTGAACCATTTGAAGATGGTGCTGTAAAAACTTAAGGAAAACAAGTTATGTGTTAAGGCAAAAAAGTACGATTTTTGCTAGACAAAAATCAAGTTTCTTGATCATATAATATGCCAAGGACTTGTATACACGGATGCTTAGAGGGTTGGTGCTATTTTGGAGTGGAAGGCTCTGGGCAAAGTGGCTGAATTACGATCATTATTGGGGCTGACCAATTATTATCACAAGTTCATTCAAGGCTACTCAAGGAAGCCTGCCCCTTGACCAATTTACTGAAAAAAATGGTCCATGTGAGTGGACTTCATATTGTCAAAAAGCCTTTTGAGGCACTTAAGGAGGCCGTGGCCTTCGAATCAGTGCTAAAGCTCCCTAATTTCAGCTTGCCTTCACCGATGTTTTGGATAAGGCAGTAGGTGGAGTCCTAGTGCAAGGAGGTCCCACTGTGGCCTTTGAAAGCAGAAAATTGAAGGAAGCCAAGAAAAGTTATTTAGCCCATGAGAAGGAAATGATAGTAATAGTGCATTGCTTGAGGACATGGAGGCATTACTTGCTAAAGGCGAAGTTCTTGGTCCGAACCGATAATGTGACCAATACTTACTTCACCTTGCAAAAGAAATTGTCCCCTAAGCAGGCAAGATCACAAGAGTTCTTGGCGGAGTTTAATTTTCAGTGGGAGCATAAGCCGAGCAAGCACAATCAAGTTGCGGATGCATTGAGCTGCAAAGAGATAGATCATTTGGCTGCTGTGTAGACGATGGTGGAAACTGATTTTTGCCAAAAATTAGACAAGAAAGTCAAGGAGATGAGTTCTACCAAGACTTGTAAAAATGAGTTAAGGAATGATTGGTGTGACGAAATTGACTAGAAGATGGCTTACTCTATGCCAAAGGCAAGGGGCTCTATATTCCAAATAGTAAGGAAGACGTCGCATGCTCTCAGGGAAGTGTTTGACTCCAAATCAGCAAGACATCTAGGGATGGAGAGGACATATGCATTGCTGAACCAGGTATACTTCTAGCCAAGAATGGAACTGGATGTGAAAGCATATGTGAGGTCTTGCTTGGTGTGTTAGTAAGACAATTTGGAAAGGTATGTAGAGCTAGGATTTCTACAACTTTTGCCTATTCCGGATATGCCATGGTAGAGTGTAAGCATGGATTTCATCACTGGTTTTCCTAAAGTTCAGAGCTTAAGCACAATTTTGGTGGTCGTGGACAAATTTTCTAAGATGCAGTGTTTGTTACCGCTTCTCCCACGTGTCTAGTAGAGGAAGCTGCTGATTTATTCTTAAAAAATATAGCGAAGTATTAGGGAGTACCTGAGGATATAGTGAGTGATAGAGACTCACGATTCACATGGAAATTTTGAGAGACATTGTTTGGGCTATTAGGGACTGATTTGAAGTTTTCTATAGTCTACCACCCCCAAATAGATGGGCAAACAGAGAGAAATAATGCTATCTTAGAAGAATAGCTAAAACATTAAGTCACAGCTAGCCAAAGGAATTGGGTAGAGCTCCTGAAACCGGATCAATTTGCTTACAGTCTGTACATAAATTCAAGCACTGAGAAGAGTCCTTTCGAGTTGGTGATGGGATTTCAGCCAAGAACACCCCATAAAGTGGGTCGAGCAAGGGTAAAATGTCTTGTTGCCCTTTAATTCGTACAAACCAGAGAGGAGTTGATAGAGGAAGGAAGGTACAACCTTGCTAAAGCTACAAGAATAATGTAAAAATTTGCAAACCGAAAAAAGAGACCCTTAGAGTTTAATATTGGAGATAAGATGCTACTCAAGTTAACTCACACATATGGAGGAGGATGATCAAAAAGTCTGCACACAAGGGCTTGCTATCAAGATATGATGGTCCTTTTGAAGTTGTACAGAGGATAAGCAAGGTGGCCTACAAGCTAAAGTTGCTGAACAGGATTGGCATTCATCCCACCTTTCGTGTGCATTTTCTAAAGCTATTTTATGATGATACTCTTGATGAAGGGAGATCCAAGTCTCAGAGGGTGCCACCTATAATGAAGCAGCTGTTTGACAAGGAGGTTGAGCAAATTCTTGATCACAAAGTGGTTAGGTATGAGTGGGGCAATAGAATGATAGATTACCTAGTTGTATGGAAACGCCAACCGCTTGAGGAAGCAACTTGGGAAAAGAACCGAGCACTTTGGTAATTTGATCAGCCAATTCAAGACTACTAAAAGAGACATTTGATGGGAACATCGAATTCTTCTGGTGGGGGAGGAATGTTATACCCCTAGCATATGATATATGCTGGAGCCCTGGCTTGTACAAGCCATGGCTCGGTCGAGCCAAAGAAGTGCGTGGGCCATAAGACATTTGGTTCGAGCAATATTTGGGAAAATGATAGGAAGGGTTAGGAGGGACTTTCCTAGGGTCAAGCAAGGCATAATCTGGAAAAACCGAGGCCTATAGACCAAGAGTTCATATAGTGGCTCGATTGAAGGCCAAAGGGGTATACCAAGCCAAATAATAATAGGCTTGAGCAATCCAAGGGGATTGGATTGAAGTAGCTTATGTAAACTCTTTTA
The DNA here is from genome assembly GCA_033439265.1 of Dillenia suffruticosa. Classification (NCBI taxonomy): domain Eukaryota; kingdom Viridiplantae; phylum Streptophyta; class Magnoliopsida; order Dilleniales; family Dilleniaceae; genus Dillenia; species Dillenia suffruticosa. Next base: position 18,285,622 of record JAVTVX010000009.1, on the reverse strand, counting down.
AATTAGAATTAGGCAAGTTCAAAGGAAGAACACAGCCAGGCCATGTGAATGGCACGTGGCTCAACACATGAGCCATGATAACATCATTGGGAGCCATGAAATCAATTGGCTCGAGCAAAATGTGGGATCTTCAAAAGTGCTCTGAATATTCATCTTTTAGAATAAATATAAGGTTATTCCCAAGAGGAAGAAACCAGCAGAGCGGGATTGCTTAGTACTTCACATAACATGAGCCATTATAGCATGGTAGGGAGCCATGAAATCAATTGGTTCTAGCAAAATATTGGATTTGTAAAAAATGCTCAAAACATTCATCTATTAGAATGAAGATGGGGTTATTCCCAAAAGACCAAAGCCAACAAAGCAGGATTGGTCAGTATTGCTCGTGACATGAGCCATTGCGGCATGGAAAGAAACCACGAAATCAATTTGCTCGAGCAGAATATTCGATCTTCAAAAAGTACTCGAGGCATTCATCTTTTAGGTCTAAAATAAGGTTATGTTCAAGAGGGCAAAGCCAGTAGGGTAGGATAGTTCAGCAGTGCTTGTGACATGGCATGGTGACATGGCAAGGTTGAGATGTCCAAGTATTTACACGAGCAAAATGTGGGGTAGAGTTGGGGCATCATGGAGGAACACTTTGAGAATGTGAGAATGCCATTTCGTCCATCAATGAAGCCAACTGATGCAAATTGCTTGAGTGGGCATTGGCATGACCTACAAATTAGGGTTTGTGAAGCTACGTGAAGAAAATGTAAGCAACACTTAGGCCACAACCCCTAAAGTCACCTTATTTTGTGCAAGATGGAGTTTGGGTGGATCCTAACAGTTGGGGATGTCAACTGATCATAAAATCTAGAGGGCTATGGTTAAATAAGAGGTATATGTGCCATCCTAAAGCAATTTAAGGCATTTAGGGTTTTGGGCTTGAGCAATCTGTTAGAAAACTTGTAAAAACCTAGAGTAAGAGTTTGATCTCAGGGGAGATTTGAGTTTTGCTCAGGGGAACCTCCTTGTAATTATATTGGTGTGTTGTTCATTTGCTTTAGAGAGAGAGAGGTGAGAGGAGAGAGAGGGAGTTCAAACAGAGAGAAAAAGAGGGAATTGCTGAGGCTAGTACTAGGCGTTGGCCTGCATCACTTAAGGTGAAAATTTTGCGACCATTTTGCATCCTGGTGGCACAGAGGCACTAGGGACTACAGTAACTAGTCAACTGAGTGAAGAAAAGCATTTAAAAAATAAAAAATATATAAAAACAAAAAAAAAATCAAAATCAATAATCTTAATCAATTAAGAAAATAAGGTACTCATGGAACTTCAAAATGAAAAGTTATACAATGGCATATATTCATTACTACTAGCAAAACATTTTATGGTATATCCCTTTTCAATAAACACATCATGATAAATTGTTAATGCAATGGCCTTCAAAGTTTTTAGTAAAAGAACTAAGACTAAAATATATTTGCTTTAGGACTCATCCAATACTAAAGGGAACCAGTAAAGCCAGCTAACATCTTATACAGCAACATCAATACTTCACAAAATAATAATATGAGGATACAAATGTATCAAGAAGCACATATCCACTAGCCATGGTAAATTGGGCCTGATTTTGATATTTGGCCAATCCAAGCTATTCACAAGTATGCTAGTCGAAGAAATAACATCCAATTAACATGTAGTGGAAACAAATAAACAAAATAAGTAACAACCGGCTCTATTAATGATATAGAATAACATCTAATTAACATCTAGTGGAAACAAATATACAAAATAAGTAACAATCGGCTCTATTAATGATATAGAATTTGTACATTGAAGCGGAAGAATATTCACCTTGCTACATATGTGCCATTACCAATCAATGCAAAGACAAGCATAAATGGATTGAGTCCCTGCTTGTTGAGAAAGAAACAAATACTTGCAAATGAATAGCCTTTTGGAATATTGGAACTACACTCGATGGATGCTGCATAAGCAACAAACTCCATTGAGGAGCATTTCCAAGAACAAGGCTTGCCCATTTACTACACTACAAAAAACAAAGAAAAACAAGATGCTCTGTTAGGAGCCTACCTCCACATTGCCCCTTTGGATCTACCAAACAGTCACCATAGAGAGGAGAAATGTTGATTAGAATGCAAAAAAATTATCCTTAGATAAAAAGTAAGAAAAGACCATTCAATGCAATATGAGGAAGTTTACGAAGCAACCTACAATTTTGCAGTTAACCTTTCAATATTACTGTAATGCAAAGGGCATCAAGCAGGAAGCTTATGCAACTTTTTCAAAAGCAACAAATGAATTTTGATCGACTACTTAGACTTTATGAAAATTCAGTCACCATTGAGAGAGTAATAAGCAGTAGATTTTCTTATTGTCATTTGCAAAACAATATATTTCTAGTTCTAATGGAAAAAAGGAAAAATGATTACAATAAGAGGAGGAAAACTCCTCTAAATGAACTTGGACAGACACAAAATAAATAGACGCTAATTGTGCAGACCCAAGATTCTCATTTGCAAATAGGTCATTTTTCTCATTAGATGCATAGAATAGTAGAGGTATGGGTGAGGCTAAAGCTAAGGCTTGAAGTCTACCCTAGATACCCACTAATTTATCGATGTTGAGCTCTATAAGCTTCCAAATCTGAGTGTTTTACCTCTCTTTCTCTCTCTCTAGGGATTCTCAAGGATGTACATTGGGCTGTGGCCACAAACTAGAAGTCTACCTCATAACCACCAACTTCATATGTGTTGAGACTATGAACATCCAAACCAAAGGTTTGCCAAACATTACATCTAATTAAAGATGATTTACTTCGCTCAAAAAGAGTTTAGAATTTACAACTAAAAGTAGCTGCACTTCCAAAATAACTACATGCTTCTCCTTACTTCATTCTTTATTTAATTCGTTCATAATGAGTAAAATCTTAAAGTATATAGAAAACTTATTAAAATTGTGAAAATGGAAGAACTAACCAAAGTGGCCAACTGGTTCAACAAAGCCAAAGCCAAATGTGCTTGTGATGGCTACACACTTCCAGTCAATTTTGAATTTAACATTTCCACCCTGATGTATGGAATAGCGCAGAAATTCAGTAATCTGGAAAGAAATGTGTAAATACAAGTTAATAAGCCTCATAACTTGCACAAATTATGAAGTATCCAAGGTACCATTGACATGAAAATGATTAAAGACATTTGAAAACTTGAAAGAGAAAAGCATGTAGAAACAGAACTCCATGAAAAGCCAATGCACACAAATATCACTAAGGTTTTGAAAAAAGTTTTTAAAATGCCACAGAATCTGAAGCATAAAGTTCACCATCCACAAGTCCCACTATCTAGAATCTTGAACCAACAAAGGGAAATGACTACCAATTTACAGAAGGTAGCCAGCACAAGTAACATAGTCATTTCAGAACAGAACAACCTGGAAATTTTTTGTAAGCAACAGAAGATAACCAGCACAGCTAGAACACAGTCATCCACAGCTTGTCGATGGAAGAAGCATATGGTCCCAATCAGGGCTGCAATTTTGTAAAAGTCTCTAAATAGGATAAAATTTTATATTAACAAAAAATCACTAATCTGATGCTGAGAAAGTGAATGCAAGATGGAATACTTGTTTAACTTGTGCTAGACATGCATTGAACTTGTTGCAGTGGAAAGAAGATTTCAACACTAAACTCTAAGTGGGATTGATGAGGAATGAAGAAAATCAATCGAGCTTAGAATTTGGAGAAACTTCCATGAATGGAGTGATGAACTTTATTAAGAATGAGTAAGATGGTTACAGAATTACAGAGAGGTAGAGGAAGGAAGAGAGAGCAAGAATCAAATCACAAGATCATTGTCTAATGTCTCTCCCGTCTACCCTTTTATCAACAATTGGTTTATTTATTCCTTAACTAACTCTAGCTAACATCTCAACTAATGTCAATTGATTCTAACTAACTAATAACAGTCTTGTCTACTCATCAAATTGCACGTCAGCTACCCTCTTGCCAACTCAGCTTGCTTGCCAACTTAGTTGTCCTGTATCTCCACTCGACTATTAGCTACATTGCTGGAACTACCTTGCTTCTTCAGTTGCTTCTTTTAGATGCAGCTTGCTTCTTTTAGTTGCAGCTACATTATTCTACATTGTCTCTTCCCTCCTGCATCATTTCCTTCCCCTCAAGAAAATCCTTGTCCTTAAGGATTGAAAGTTGGATATTTATGTTTAAAATCATGCCAGTTGACCCACATAGTATCTTCAAGAAAACTATTACTCCACTGAACTAAAACTTGTGTAATAGCAGCATTCCCTTTCTTCACCATTCTTCTTTCTAATATTGCCACTGGTTCCAGCAATAGTTGACCTTGGTCATTGATTTCCTTAAGCAGTTAAGGGGTAACAGTTTCATTCCCAATCGTCTTTTTAAGTAGGGACACATGAAATGTTGGATGGATCTTAACATCACTAGGGAGTTGCAATCGATAAGCTATCTTGCCTACTCTAGCCTAAATTAAGAAGGGACCAAAATATCTAGGAGACAACTTCTGACAATGATGAGCCTTCAGAGAATGTTGGCGATAGGGTTGAAGCTTGACATAAGCCCAATCTCCTTCTACAAATTCTCTATCAGTCATTCTTTTATTTGCCAATTGTTTCATTTTGTTCTAAACATGCCTGAGATGATGCTTAAGATTATGGATAAGGCATTCCTTTGTGGTTAGGCTCCTATCAATGGCTTCTACATTAGAAAAACTAGGGAGGTAAGAGCGATGAGTAGGAGGGACTTATCCATACAACACCTAAAAGGGAGTCATTTTTGTAACTGTATGATAGTTGGTATTATATCAAAATTCAGCTAATGACAACCATTTTGCCCACTCTTTAGGTCTGTCACTAACCATACATCATAGGTATTGTTCCAGGTATCTATTTACCACTTCAGATTGCCCATCAGATTGAGGGTGATAGGCTGAAGAGAATTGTAATTTCACCTGCTGCAATCGAAACAACTCCTTCCAGAACTGACTGACGAACACCTTGTCTCTATCACTCACAATAGTCTTTGGCATTCCATGAAGCTTAAACACTGAATCCATGAAAGCTTGAGCCACAGTCACTGCTGAATAGGGATGAGATAATGAAATGAAATGAGCGTACTTGCTTAACCTATTGACCACTACCAAGAAGACAGATTTCCCGTAGGAGTTGGGAAGTCCTTCTATAAAGTCTATGGTTATATCAGTCCATACTGAAGTGGGTATAGGCAGAGGCTGTAGAAAACCAGGGTAAGCATTATTATCAGGTTTGGATCTTTGGCAAACATCATACTCTGCAATAAACTTGGCAATATCCAAATGCATATGTTTCCAATAAAATGATTACTTCAACTTCCTATAGGAAACTTCCACTCCTGAATGCCCTTCTATTGCACTAGAATGTCATAACTGAATCAACTTGAGGCTAGTTCTTGTACATTGCCCACTACCATTTTTCCCTTCCTGCATAAAACTCCATTGTTCCAAGAATAAAGTTTGACTGGTCTTCCATCTTGCAGCTGTGAAAGTACTTCTTGGAGTTTATCATCATTTAGCCAACTTTGTTGGATTTTAAACATGAGGATTGTACTAACGGTTGATATTGCCTTGAGTTCAACTATCTCAGATTCTTTAGGTCTTCTAGACAATGCATTAGCTACCACATTATCAATTCCCTTCTTGTACACTATTGAAAAGTCATATCCCAAGAGTTTAACCAACCATTTCTGTTATGCAGGTGTTGAGATCTTCTATTCTAAGATGTATTTCAAGCTTTGATGCTCTATACTTATCCCAAAATGAGCCCCAATTAAGTAATGCCTCCATTTATGTACAGCCAGCACTATAGCTAATAGTTCTTGCTCATACACAGGTAGAGCTTTATGCCTAGCAGTCAAAGCTTTGCTGAAGAAGGCCACTGATTTGTTATCTTGCAACAATACAGCTCCTACCCCGCAGCTAGATGCATCTGTCTCCACCACAAACTCTTTCTTGAAATCAGGTAGTATCAGTAGTTGGGACTTACATAAAGTATTTTTTAGATTATTGAAAGCAGCTGTTGATTCCTCAGTCCACTTAAACCCCTGCTTCTTTAACATCTCAGTAAGTGGTTTAGCTATGATTCCATAGTGTCGAATGAATTTCCTATAATAACCTGTAAGTCCTAGAAATCCTCTTAGTTCTTTGATAGTTCTAGGTTGAGGCCATTCCTCTATGGATTTCAATTTTTCAGGTTCAGCTCTCACACCCAAATGATCAATCACATGTCCCAAATATTGAATTTGAGCAACACCAAAGGAACATTTACTTTGTTTAACCTTGAGCTGGTGTTGTCTTAAATGATCAAAGACCAATTTCAAATGTTGTAAGTGTTACTGTCCATTTTTACTGTAAACAAAAATGTCATCAAAGAACACTAACACAAACTGTCTCAGATATGGTCTGAATATATCATTCATGAGTTTTTGAAAGGTGGATGGGGTATTGGTCAATCCAAAAGGTATTACCAAGAACTCATAATGTCCATCGTGAGTCCTAAATGCAGTTTTTTCTATGTCTTCAACATGCATTCTAATTTGGAGGTACCCTGATCTTAGATCCAACTTAAAGAACACTTGAGAGCCAAATAGTTCATCCAATAATTCTTCAATTAAAGGAATAAGGAACTTATCCTTTATAGTTGCATCATTCAACTTCCTGTAATCCACACACAACCGCCAAGACCCATCTTTTTTCTTCACCAACACTACAGGAGAGGAATAAGGACTACTGCTAGGTCTTATGGTGCCATTCACAAACATTTCTTTGATTAACCTTTTCAATTTAATTTTTTGAAAATGGGAGTATCTATATGATCTCACATTAATGGGGTTCATACCTCCTTTTAGCACAATTTTATGATCACACCTTCTAGTTGGAGGTCAGCTCATTACTTCTTCAAATACATCTGAATATTCTCCTAAAAATTGTTGCAGAGTAAGTTGAAATTGAATATCAAGGTCATTCTGTTTTATAGAGTTTACCTCAGATAATGCTAGATGTAGGGAAGAACCAGATTCTGATGTTTGTGCTTGTTGTCCTTGACTAAGCTGAATCAAACACAATCTGACAGATTGAATATCAGAAGACGATTTCAAAATCTTCTGCATTGTTGAAGCCCTTACTATTTTCAACTCAGTCGACCCTCTCAACACTATCTTCTTTCCATTGTAAGTAAATTCTATTCTTAAAGTTCCAAAATTCCATGTAATATCTCCTAGTGTTGACAGCCATTGGACCCCCAGCACTACATCACATCCTTTAATTGGCAATACCATAATTTTTGTGCTGAATTCTTGTCCTCGCATAATCCATTTGAATTCAGTACACATGGTAGTAGTCTGAAGCTTTTTCCCATCAGCTAAGGCTATTGACATCTTCTCTACTTCTAGAGTTTTCAATCCAAATTTAGTTACCATGCCAGGTTGGATGAAGTTATGGGTACTTCCTCCATCCAATAATATGCAAAAACTATTCCTTCCTATGTAGCCATGCACCCTCATAGTTTGGTAGTTAGGAAGTACCAAATCGGACATAGCATATAAAGATATATGTGCATTATTAGCCATTTCCTCAGACTCATTATCAGTTTCCACTGCTCCTTCATCCTCCTTACCTTCCTCTGACCGCATCTCTACTCTACACAATTGTTTCCCCCGACACTTATAACCCATTTCATACTTCTCATTACACTAGAAACATAATCCTTTCTTCCTCTTCTCTTCCAATTCAAATGAGGTAAGGGTTTTAAATGGTCTCTTGGAAAGTCCTTGTTGAATAGGTTTGGGTAAGGGTAGAAGTGCAGTATCATTTTTTGTAGGGGCCCTACCAAGCCCAGCCGTGTTTGTTGGTTTTCCTGAAGTTCCCTTCCAACTCCTCTAGGCTACTGAAGACTTCTTTTCCTCCAATTTGGCTAAATTTACAGCATGGTCTAAAGTTTTTGGCATGAACATCTTAACTACAATTTGGATCTCTTCTTTCAAACCACTCAGAAAAGCAGTTGATTGCATACGATTCAGGTAACTCTACTCTATTAAGGAGTTCTTCAAATTTTTCATGGTAGTCTTCCACTATTCCCCTTTGTTTAAGGCTCATTAATTCCCCTATAGGAACATCGTACATGGTATTTCCAAACCTAGCAGCTAAGTTCCTCACAAACTCTTCCTAGTTAGGTAGCTCACGAGTATACCTGGACTTCATGTATACTTGGTGCCATTGGAGAGCTCTGTCTTCTAGGTGTATAGCTACCAGCTTCACTTTAGTCTCAAGAGGAGTTTCGTCTTCTTTAAAGAACTGCTCACACTTATAGAGCCACCATCTAAAATCCTCACCATGAAACCTGGGAAATTCTAGTCTAAAGAGCCTTGTAGATGCTGCACAACCAGTTCCACCTGTCCCTAAATTTGGCCCCTGTCCTGACTGACGAGGAGAATGATTATTGCTTCGCAAATGACTTTCTAAGACCAAGGATTTTAGAGCATCCATTTCTCTATCAAGAGCTTCTTTATGTTCCTTGAACAAAGCCATCATTGTGTCTTCTAATTTTCTGTTTAAATCTTGAGATCGAGTTCCCTCTGCCATGGCGATCCAGACCTGAGCTCTGATACCACTGTTGCAAAGGAAAGAAGATTTCAACACTAAACTCTAAGTGGGATTGATGAGGAATGAAGAAAATCAATTGAGCTTAGAATTTGGAGAAACTTCTATGAATGGAGTGATGAACTTTATTAAGAATGAGTAAGATGGTTACAGAATTATAGAGAGGTAGAGGAAGGAAGAGAGAGCAAGAATCAAATCACAAGATCATTATCTAATGTCTCTCCCGTCTACCCTTTTATCAACAATTGGTTTCTTTATTCCTTAACTAATTTTAACTAACATCTCAACTAATGTCAATTGATTCTAACTAACTAATAACCGTCTTGTCTACTCATCAAATTACACGTCAGCTACCCTCTTGCCAACTTAGCTGTCCTCCTGTATCTCCGCTCGACTATTAACTACATTGCTAGAACTGCCTTGCTTCTTCAGTTGCAGTAGTTGCTTATTCAGTTGCTTCTTTTAGCTGTAGCTTGCTTCTTTTAGTTGCAGCTACATTATTCTACATTGTCTCTTCTCTCCTGCATCAGAACTCTGGTCGTTTGCTCCTATAAAAATTTTCTGGCAGAGAAGAACCACAATTTTAGTTAGAAATACGCTTCAACAAGATTCTCAAAGAAACCTGAATTTGAAAACGGAAAGAGAGAGAGAGAGAAGTGCCTAGAATTGCATATGCCAAACGAAAGAAGTTAGGGTTTTCTACAAACTTCACAAAAGTTTTCCTAGAATGCTTTACAAGAAAAATGATAAAAAAAAGTTAGGGTTTTAATTGTACCTTAAATGACGATGATTAGAAGAGAAAATAGAGACTTGATCTCTAAAACACTTGATTTGAAAGATACGCCTCTGAAGATGAAGAAGGAGAGAGAGAGTGAAAGCTGTTACTAGGATTTGAAGTGAGAGATGAGAAGGAATATCGAGTGACAAAAGAGAATGAGATAAACAAGAGGTCACGAGGAGTCGAGAGAGAGAGAGTTACAGTCTCGATCGACAGAGAAAAGTCGAAAGCAATGACTGAAGGTTGAAGGCAGTAGATGAAGCAATCGGTCGAAGAGGAGAGGGGTAAAGAAGAGAGAAAACAAATTAGGGCTAACAAGAGGTCACGAGGAGGAGAGAGAGAGAAAGAGAGAGAGAGAGAGAGTTACGCTCTCGATCGATGGAGAAAGGTCAAGGGCAGTGGCTGAAGGTTGAAGGTAGCGGATGAAGCAATCGGCCGAAGAGAAGGGGGTAAAGAAGAGAGAGACAACAAATTAGGGCTAAGTATCATAACTAATAACCCTTAGTAACGAAAACATAATCCCTCGCACGAAAACATAATCCATTGCTAAGTTAGCAACAAATTATATTTTTTGTCGCTAAGCTTCCTACGGTACATATTTTCTTCACCAAACTTAGCGACAAATAAAGATATTCGTCGCGAAAGTTAACCACAAAAACTATTTTCCGTTACTAAATTTGCAACAAATAACGTTTTCATCACAATCTCAAATCCCCAAAGTGAAAATAAAAATTGCAACACAAGGCTCTAATTAGCAACAGAAAAAAAAAATCTGTTACTAAATTGACAATAGATTTTGAAATCTGTCGCTAAATCTTACCGTAGAAGACTCTGTAAATGGACGACAGTGGTTGATGGAAAATTGTTTGTTACAGTTTGATTAAATTATTTATTATCAAAAATTATTTGGTCAGAATTATAACATTTACTATATATTCACTTGATTCCGTTATTTAGAAATGGTAAAAAAAAATAGACATAATTAAAAATATTTCATAATAGACTATTAAAAGAATTTAACCACGAAATTAGTTATGAATTTTTAAGTACCGGTACAAATTGGTGACAAATTTAGCCACGAATATTGTTTTGTGGCTAATTAACTATAATATTAACCACGGATATTGGAGTTCATTGCTAAATTTTACTATGAGTATATTTTCGCGGCTAATTGGAAATGATTTTAACTTTTTAAATATATTGATTTTAAGTTTTCTTTTTCTAAAATACAAATTTAGTTTTTCTATCTCTAAAACTAAATATATTAATTTTTCTATCTAAAAAATGAATTTCACTTGTATTTTTTTCTAAGTTTTCTATCTCTATAAAAACTAAAATTATTTTTTCACTCTTATAATTTTCTCTTATTCAAAAAAAAAATTGCATTCTGTCTCTAAATATATTTATTTTTAAGTTTTCTCTTTTTAAAATAAATAAAATTTAGTTCTTCTCTTTTTCTCTGGAACTAAACACGTTAATTTTCTCTTTAGATAGTTAAATTATTTTAAATTATCTCTTAATTTAATTATTTTTGAATTTTCTTTCTGTATAAAATAAATTTAGTAGATATTTTCTCCATAAATGTATTTATTTCTTGGCAATCACATTTACTCCATGAAAATTGAAGGGATAAAAGCACAGATGCCAAACACTCTTAAAAAGTAGAAATTTTCATTCTCTTCCCTCTGTTACTAACAAGTCTTTAAAGTTTTGTTTTCGATGTGTTATATAATCAGGCACTCATGTAGCAGAAATTGAATTAAAATTAGCTTGAAATTGACTAACATGCCGGCAAGTTTTGATTCTAATTAGCTGCTTTTTTTATCGTTTTATATGCTTAAATAATAATGTATCAACTTTTTTGTATTAAAATAATATTTATATTTAATTATTTAAGTAGAGAAATAATTTTACTTATTGTTTATATATGGATAATATCCAATGGTTTAATGTGTGTGACTTATGTACATGATTGGGTAGACGGTCTATACAGAAGGTACAAATAATGGCTAGATCAAATTATAGTAAATAGTTCATAATTGATTAATAAAATCGTACATTTTATCAAAATTTAATCTATAGTTTGCAAGTCTTCTAATCATCAGAGATGATTGATATTGATTACCGGATTATTATCTAATACAATCGAAATTCAATAATACTTGATGTAGATGACTAGTATTGAACACGACTTGTTATTTCCAAAACTATACTATAAATAGAAATTAGCACTCTATAATTGTATATAGCTTAGGTGCTTTTAATTTTGTATGTATATGTGGATGAATTTACATAGTTAGGGTTGTGTATTTTGATGTATTACAAGTAAAACTTTTTATAAGTTAAGAGATTCGTATATTGAATATATGGCTTGTTAGTTAGAACATGTATACACAATAGAGAATTTATACCGTCTGTTTCAAAAATCACTCTCTTGAATCGCCATAGTCAACTATTTATAAACGGGATCCCGTGACTAGATTTTATATTATATTGAATGTTTTTTAAAATTTGTTAAACTCTATGCGCCAATGAAGACAAATTAAAAATTTTGAATATCATCTATCTATTTTGAATAAGAGACTTAAGTATTCAATACTTGAGGAAGTAATACTATATTTATTTATATATTTTGTATGCCATCAATTACGAGTATTATACATAGAAGCAACAAATAAAAAAACATGCAAGTTTAGAACAAAAGTAATGTATATTTATTTATTGAATTATGCAAATAATTTGATATTTATTTCGAAGTGCATTTTTAATTATTTAATGAAATTAATTATAGTAAAAATAATTTTAATATAACTACTAGGTTGTCATATTACATTATACTTATTTTATAATAAAAAATATATATTAGATGTCTATTCTCTATCCTAAAAACTCAATTAGTATTCTTCCATGGTGATAGGATCTAATACGCTCTTAGCTATTGCAGTCGCTACTAATGGAGGGAGCTCTCTGATTGCATGTCAGAAAAAATTGCTGAAACATGCATAAATGCATAAACACCTCCAAATCATGGGTGTACTAAAAATTTAGAAAATTAATTCTCAATTGTCCTTTGATTTCAACAAGTAGTAACCCATAGTAGACAGACATGTATTACACTAAGATGTGCATTGAAGATGAAAAAACTCAAAGCAAAGCAAAAACAACAATCTTAAATAAAATATTGATAGTATATGGTCTGACAGTCCATTACCATCAAGTCTAATAGGCCCATAATCACAAAGCTTGTAAGCTACTAAATGACCTCTTGGTCGACCTCTTGAAGGAGCCTTTTGGGTAGACCTTTGGGGATCCCGCATCACTCATGACACATTTGTCCTTCCATTTCTCAGACCTCTCGGCCTTTACAAAGGTGATTCCTATTACACGATGGGTGTTGGTCGTGATTATCTGATAAGAAAGAAAATGTTTGATGAATTTAAACATTCCTTAATGAGATACAGATCTACTATAATTTCGCTCAATAAGAAAGTAAATTTATTAGCGATTCAAACCTTTATAGATCTTCCCAACGATGATGGAAACTTTCTTTTCTCAAGGGACTCCGAATCTACAGGGAGTCTACCACCATCAATCCTACAATCTCGGAAAATGATCTCTCAACAAGTAAGTAAGGTTTCTACACCCTCAAGCACATACAGGACTCTCATTATGTGCTGTATATACTATGTAGAGACAACTTCCTGGGTACACACATCTTACTTTTATCGTTTTTTTAGTCTTTCATTCCTTTTATCGCTTTTTCTAACATGAGTGTTGGAGTCTCTTCCGTCAAAGACACCTCCAGTGGGTTTTTTGTAGGACTCAAATTGAAGACAACCTAACAGACCCCACATCACTAGTTCCCTATTCAGGCATAAGTGCGATCTGCTATTAAGTCAATTATGGCTTCAAAAAATATGTTTGGAAGATATGGTCTGAGGAAATCAAGTTCTTCCTCAGGAAATTGTTGAAGCTTTTCATTATTAGGCTTCAAGTGTTTTAACCTCTTAGTTTTTAGCATCGTTTCTGCATAACATATTACAGGATAATATTAGCAAGTCAATAAGATGAAATCAGATTAAGAAGTGATGAAGCATGGTCCAAAAACCCATTATCATAAGACTTAAGGTCTACCTAGCCCATAGTCTAATAGACGGCATGCACCGAAACACGTCGTTGATGTAGGATCCAAGGCATTCTCTCTCGATACCTAATGACGTGACCTTTCTCAGTCAGTCGGATGGTCGGCTCCAATACCCTTTGAGTGCCCGGTATAACTATTTGATCAACTAAAATAATATTCACCCATCCCTAAATCACGAAAACAAACTCCTGTAATTAGAAAGGAGATATTTAATTGTTATTGATAAGGAAAGGAATCTCTACGATAACTCGAACTTTCCAAACCAATAGAATGCTAAATCTCTTAAAAATCTTTTACTATGAATTCCATAATCCCAAAACATTTTAATAAGGAAATTAGGGTGTAAACATCCTAGAGGCATATGATACTAACGATGCAAGTAGACTATATATACATCATGAAAGTCATCAGCTAAGTATGTTCTCTTGACTCTCACCCAGTACACAAAAAGGCAACACAAAACTCTCTCTCTATCTCTCTCAATCTGTTTCTTTTTTGAAAATTACTCTTTTTGACTTGAGTATCAGAGTCTCCCATGCTAGAATACCCTAGGTAGTGTTTTGCAAACTAATTTCTTAGCCGAACGTGCTTCTCAACCGTCTATGGAAACAGACTGATTTCTCAGCCGAATGTGCTTCTTGTTCTACCATCTCCCTTTATAGTCATGGCACTGATCAAAAGGAAAAGACCGTCGATCTGTTTTGATGATGACGATTTCGTGGGAGTCAACGCCAACCGAAATGATCCGCTAGTCATTACTATCGAAATAAGATCCTACATCATTAAGAGAACTTTTGTCGATCAAGGAGCAGATTGAGATCTCCTCTTTTGGGATGCCTTTCAAGGAATGGATTTTCACTCGGTCTCACCTTCAACCCCCTGACAGACCTTTGAAGGGATTCTCCGATGAGTGCATACTCTCGAAAGGTACTATTTCGCTTGCTGTAATTTTATAAATACCACCTCACTATGCTATTATCAGAACCACTTTTTATGTGGTTAAACTCCTATGTTCTTATAACGTCATCCTAGTCCATCCAAGTTTAGATGGTCTAGAAGTATTACCAAGTACTCGACACATGAAAATCATGTTTAGAATATCTCTCGAGATCGCGACACTTCACGGTGACCCCCGACCTACTAACTATCCCTATACCGAAAAAGGAAACAGAAAATCTTTCTATAGAAACCTTGAAACTTAGAGATAACACCGAACAACTATCCAAACCTCAACCTATAAAAAAAGTAATCAAAGTAACCATCACGAACATACCCAGATAGACGGTCCAAGTTGGGGCCAACCTATCATCATTTATCCAGAAAGCAATTGTGGACTATCTTTGATAGCATCTTAAAGTCTTTGCATGGTCCCTAGAAGACGTGTCAATTATTTACCCTTCGATTATAGTCCACAAACTAACTATAAATGTAAATCGTAAGCTTGTGAAATAAAAAAAGAGAGCACTAAAATGTCAACATACAATACAAGAGGAAGTTTAGAAGCTCCTAACAGGACTTATCCAAGAAGTAAAGTATCCTAGATGGCTAGCCAATATGGTCATGATGAAAAAGGCTAAAGACAAATGGAGAATGTGCATAGATTTCACCGATCTTAGCAAGGCATGCCAAAAGGATAATTATCCACTCTTTAACAACGACTCATCAGGCCATTAGCTCTTGAGTTTTATGGATGCTTACTCAACAAGGCATGCCTGAAGGATAGTTATCAAATATGCATGGCCTTGGAAGATGAGGAAAAGACCAACTTTATCATGAAATTTCAATACTTATTGTTATAGAGTCATGCCCTTCGACTTGGAAAATACAGGGGTAACTTTTCAATGATTAGTCAACAAGATTTTCAGTAGACAACTCGATAGAGATGTAGAAGCCTATGTCAATGACATGTTCGTCAAGAGTATTAATACCGAAGATCACATCGTGGACTTAGAAGAAACATTCCAAATGCTAGAGCACTACAACATGAGGTCAAACCAGATAAAGCACACCTTTGGCATCACATCAGGGAAATTTTAGGGTTTTTTGATTACCAACCAAGAAATTGAGACAAATCCAGAGAAGATACGGGCCATACTAGATGTGGCACCACCCAGGACATCGGAGGAAATCCGATGCCGCATACGGAGGATCACAACATTAAATCGATTCAAGCCAAAAGTAGGGGAGAAATACAAACCCTTCTATAGTACCCTGAAGAAGTTCTCGAGATTTGTATGGATGTCGGAGTGCCAAGCGGCATTCGAACATCTCAAAGAATACCTTACATCACCCTCGTTCTCTCTCGGCCTATTCCTAGTAAGAAACTCTACTTTTATCTCTCTATTTTCAACTGAGCATTTTGCTCTATTTTTGCGAGATAGGAATTTGCCACACAAAAGCTAGTATATTACGTCAGTCGTATACTTTAAGAGTCGAAAGTTAACTACAAATCCATTGAGAAAATGGTGTTGGCCTTGGTTATTACTGCCAGACGTCTCCAGCATTACTTTGAAGCTCACACTATTATAATATTGACAAATCAAGCTCTGAAACAGATCTTGCAAAAGAGGGACACTTTTGGTTGGCTCATTTGGTGGAGTATTGAGTTAGGTGAATTTGATATCGAATATCAATCGAGGGCAACAATCAAGGGCCAAATCCACACTGATTTCATCCTCGAATGTACATCCCGACCTCCTCTAAGTGAGGTCCTATCAATGACAGAGAAGAATGCTCACTATTAGAATGGACACTCCATGTGGACGGATCATCAAACTCCTCAAGAAGCGGAGCCAGGCTCATACTCGTGGGTCCAGACGATTTTCAGACCGAGTATGCACTCCATTTTAACTTTCAAGCAATTAACAACTAAGCTGAATATGATGCCCTCTTAATTGGGCTACGAATAGCAACGTCACTAGGAGTTCGAAACATCCTGGTCTTCACCAACAGCTAACTTGTTATCAAATAAGTCAAAGGAGTCTATGAAACTTAAAAGCCAATGATGGTAAAATACTTATTCAAGTTATAAGAAGCGATGAACAAATTCGACAAGGTGGACATACAACAAATTCCTCGATCAGAGAACGCGCGAACTGACATGTTCTTTAAGTCAGCTAACTCTAAATCGATCGCAACTAGCCAAATAGTCTACATCGAAAGCTTGCTATACCTGAGTATCGATGAACCCGTGCAGATCCTATCAGCAAACAATTCACCAAACTAGAAGGACCCCATAGAAGCTTATTTAAAACATGGACAACTACCGAGCCCATCTTCAGAGGCAACTAAACAGAGACATAAAGCCTCTCATTACACTATTATCAACGGGGACCTTTATAAGAAGTCTTTCACCCTCTGCCTGAAATGCCTAGCACCAGAGGAATTCATGAAAGGATATGTGATAACCACTTGGGTGCTCAGAATCTAACCAATAAGGCCTTGCAACAAGGATACTTTTGGCCGACCATGAAGGCCAATGCAGAAGATTATCTTAAGTAGTGTAACAAATTTCAACACTTTTTATCGGTACTACGCCAACCCTCTACCGAGCTTTGCCTGATAGCAAGCCCATGACTGTTCGTGCAATGGGGAATAGACATTCTTGGGCCGTTTCTACAAGTTCTTAGACAACGAAAGTTCCTCATTGTGGTAATTGACTATGTCACATAAGTTAATAGAAACAGAACCATTAGGTCAGATCACGACCGACAAGATATAAACTTGTATGAACATCTATCACCACTAGATTCGATGTGCCTCATGTCTTGGCCAGGGTCAAAGATTAGATCCACCAAGGATTTTTTTATTCATTTATTTATCCGAAAATATCACGTCCTTGATGTTGACTTGGACATCACTATTGGTGACTCATGGCTGCCCAATCGAAAACTTGGGTAGGTGAACCCCCACATCACACCACTCATACCACTCTTACTCTAGTCTATCATAAGTGAGCAATAAACCACAACAGTTACATGAACAATCAATCACCATAAAACATCTTTGTTGTTCGCAATTAAATTCCAAAACTATTTTGTAACCCATATTCATCTTTGTCTCAAATGAATATCAATCAACCAAGTAATCTAAATCATGTGGTATTAACATGCCAATTTCACATTTCCAACATCACTGTGTCAAGAGAACATATCACACTCAAATTGAATTATAAAACCATTTTTCCAAATAAGATTTCAAAACACATAAAATCATTTCTCATTAAACAAAATATAAAAATCTCACTTACAGTTTGGGGAGGGTATGCACTCACACTAATCTAAATTCTCAACTTTATCCTTAGTTGAAGGACATTTGTCTAAATGTTATATAGATCATCACATAGAAGTAAGATTAAATATTTATTCAATACAAACATAAAGCTGAATACATAATATGCAAATGAAATATGTGTATCCATTCCTAGAACATTTATTAAACCCTACTTCAGGTTCATTAGTATTCCAATTTCATTCAATTCCACCCAAAATGATATATTCTCAACACCTATATGTGTTAGAAAAATGATTATATCTCGAACTAAAATTTTCAAATTACAAAAATTTCAATTTTTACTTAAAGATTAGACATGAAATAATAATTTTTATGTTTATAACCTAGATTCATTCCAATCGCACAAAAATATTTAAGTCCATAATATGATTGCCCTAATTGTATAACTTTAATGTGTGTAGTCACGTGATTCAAGTCTCAAATTAAAGATAAACTTGGATCTATAAATTTTGTATTCAGAGTTTAGCCTAATTTATCCTAGAAGGCATTTCAAAGTCAAAGCAAAGTACTCAGTAGAAACAAAGCAGAAACATAGTATTCCTCTGTATATCAAAAAATCATTAAAAATCTAATTCTCATCCGAATCTTGCGAATTATATGTCATTTTCAAATTCTCGAAGTCTAGTTTCATAAAATGGAAACCTCACTTAATTTGCCTGTGTAGAAAAAGTTATGGCTGAAAGATCATAGCAAGGTCAAACTATTCTGTTTGCAAAAAATCAATTTGTTCTAACCTTTCAACACACTTTTAAGTTCAGATCATTAAACATACTATTGACCATGATTTTAATAATAAACCAAAATCTAAAACCATGAATTCAAGTTTATCTTGGACTTGGTTTAAAGGATTCACATCAATCCCCAACATGAATACTTCCAAATGTAGCCTCCTTGCACCAATTTGTTACAATCCCAACTTTTTCTTATGTTCAACTTAAAGACTTTGCTAGAAGATGTTAAGAGTAAGCTAGAAGGGCTTAGAGATACACATGTCTTATATTTAATGCTCCTTTGACTTTTCTACACTTTGTTGGCAAATGAAAGTAAAGAAAGCAAAAACAAATGGAAGGAAGCACAAATGAGGGTGGGAAACTTGTTTGTGTTGGTTCAATAATTGGACACCATAATTTTTTTTTTTTTTTAAGATTTCACCACTAGTTTACACCAAACCCAATTTCCATTTCTTAATTCATTCAATTTTATGATATAAATTTATACTACCAAATTTCATCCTATAGGATATAATACATTAGTACAAATAAACATTGGAATGCGGTTTTATACTCTGGAGGTGTGTGAGACTAACGATGCAAGCAAACAATAATACGTTATGAAGGCCATCAGCTAGGTATGTTCTCTTGACACTACACCCAACACACAAAAAGGCAACACAGAGATCTTTGTCTTTCTTTCGGTCTGTTTCTCTTTTGAAAACTACTCTTTTTGACCTGAGCGTAAGAGTCACCCCCACCGGAATATCATCTAGCAGCATTTTGCAGGTCTTACCATCGACAAGACCCGACAACCACATCCCGTTTGAGTCAACAAAGGTACTATCTATAGAGTAAATCCCACCTCCAACAGGAAGAAATAAGGTTGCAATGTAGATATTAACTTGCATACACTTGAGTATGTTGGAAGATATCAACTACTTCTCTAAAGCATTTTAGATAATCCTAAGGCATTTGATTTCCCTTATCAAATCTTAGAACAAACAAATCCTAGAAATTACAACATAATTCATCAGTTAGTCCCTGATCAGTTTTAATCTAGCAAATCTACATGCTTTGTTGATTTATTTGCCGTTAGACAGCTTTCGATCTCCCATGGATTTATTCGGGTCCTCAAAGTGACCTTACTTGGGTGTATTCTCTTTCCAGAGTCAACTTATGAGGTATTTACACACATCTTAGTTGTTAGAAAGGACAAAGCAATACATAATAATTGTTCTCCTAAGATTTTCTTTTCTTTTTTTTTTTTTCGGGCGATCATCAAATCAAATAGTTTTTCTACTCAGGCTATTATGAAAAATAGTGCGGAGAGAGAAGTATATGGCTAGACTGTTTATTTTTTAGAAAATTATAGATATAGTCTATGATTTCCCAAATTTGATATCCTCATTTGTAATTTCAAAAACATGTCTATTCTATTTTATAATTTTGAAATTATTTATCATATTTTATAATTGCAATAATTATTGGGGCTGTTTTGTAAATTTCAAAAAGTATGATAATTGGTTTTATAATTTTAAAAAGTATAAACTCTAGCACTTTTGTTTTTTATTAAAATTTTTGAATTTAGTTTGTTTCAAAACAAATTAAATCTCTAGGTTAGCCTTTAAAACTAATTAAGGCACCTACATGTAAGATCTACATTCGGAATGGAGATGAATGATCTCTACCGATCAAGAAAATATACGATAGTTTGAGTTAAAATTTAGGAAAGAAGAGTTGGGTTCGATATTTTTATTGTAAGCATACGTATCACATAAAAATTATTGTAAATATGAAATTAGTAATTTTTATTTTGTTTTATATAATTTTTCTTTTAATTGTATTTTTTGATGACTATTTTATTTCTTACTTTGATTATGAATCAAATATATATGAGTTGGTCATCTTCGATCTAACAAATGGTATAAAAATATATAAATATTTTATTTGATCAACACATGCGTGATGTGGCAGCCACGATGCGGGGTGAGACCATGCGTAGGTTTTTCCCCATTACGAAGGTGGAATAGACACACAAAACACAAAATCGGGTTTCACTTTTAGGATTTGTCCTCCATTTGTTTTCTTAAATTTTAAAAGGTCATGATACGGTTAACATTGAAACATGACATTTAATTGCACCACATAAAAATAAAGATATCAAGTGCTAACCTAACTAAATTTGGTTTTTGCAGGAATATCTAAATAGTAAAAAACTCTTAGTCAAGTATATATCTTGAGATCTAGTGTTTAAAATTTTATGAGTGCGTATAATTGCACGATTTTCAAGACCTCTATATATAAAAAAAAAAAAAAACCGAAATTGAAATTGAAAATAATTCTCTCTCTCCCTTTGGAAGCTTTAAAAATAAATTTATTTAGAATAGATTTAATCACACAACAGGAAAATATAATTTTTATTGGAATAAGATTATTGGGAATAATTTTTATAAAAATTTATTTTATTTTTAAATTGTTACTCTCGTATCACTTATGTCCTCTTTCTTATATCTGCACATCTTAATATTTTGAACAGTCGAATATCATTTTATTATAACACATAAAATATATGAGAATTGTAAATTAGACAAAAAACAATATTAAGAACAATTAAAACAATGAGATTTGTTTTAATTCACTAACTTCTTTTTTACGGTTTAATAATTCATCTACATTTTGTGTTTGTAGTTTCTTATTTTAACGTAGTTTTGGATTATTTCTCTAAATGATTTTATTTTTCTTAAAGAAATTTAAATTTTCGATATTTTTTCTGTATAAAAAATGTTGCAATAGGTTTGATTAATTTCTCATTTAATAACTGAATATTTTTTATATAAAAAACCTCATAATCACAAAGTTGATTGCTAATGTTGACAATGCCATCCCTCCCATCGCCCTCGTCCCCTCTCATCACGGTGGGACCCATTCTAGAAGTAAGCTAGAAATTACACTTGACTTGCACCACCTCACACGACTTCACACCTGCGCACAAATTTGGCGAAGTATTGTACCAAAAAAAAAACAAAAATCGGCGAAGTAACCATAAGCAGCACGGGGATGTCAGCCTTGGAATCGGATAGCATTATATACGAAGACAGCATCTCACTACCTCACGAAACACTGCCCTGTCAGCCTTGGAATCGGATCATCTAATATCTGTGAAGAGTATTCACCCGAAAGGGAAAAGTGAAACCAGCTCTACCATCTCAACTTGGACAGAGTTTGAACCGGGAGCTGTCTCTTATGGCGGATATAGAGGCGGCGGCAGAGGTGGCAGAGTTTCAGCTTGAACCAAATTTGAAATGGGCAATCGGAATCGTTACATTTTGTTTAGCCTCGGCCATCCAGATAGGTACTCAGCTTTATCAAACTGCAAACGAACATCCACCAGTCCTGTATTTACTATTTTTCACTATTTTACTGGCTTTTGCTTCTACTGCGGGTGCTATTTACACAAATGGCAGATACCCCGGAGTATCACACCCTTTGGCACAGATGGGAATTTTTCTTGCCGCCACGGCCTTCTGTCTCGCCATCACAATTCCGCTGCCACCGTCCCTCAGTTGTGCTTCTTGGGCCATTTTTGTAATCACTGTCCTCTCAATTGTGGCATGTAACTTGATGTCAGTTTGATTGCCCCATTCTCGGCGTTGGTTGATTGATTCTTGTGGTCTTATTAGTATTCATTCCAAGACTATTGGTACTTTGTCATGATTTTATACTTTCATATTGAGATTGATATGGGTGTTTCTATTTTGCCATTATCTTATTCTTGTCATCTTCAGCCCTGTTCCTGTCGTTTCCTCTGTTTTTAGAGTAAGCTGTATTTCAATAATTTTAATGAACCTCAAATTGAAAAAATACCAATCAATTGCAAACATATTGAGAGAGAATATTAAACAAACCTTCTTCCCGCCCCCCCCCCCAAAAAAAATGAAGAAGGCTTCCGAGCAAGGCCTGAGAGACTCATTTAAGTGTGCTACGTCACAGCTCTCATTTAGGCAATCCTGCAGAGTCATATCTTCACACAGTCTGGAGGCTGTGATGTTTGTTATGTTACTTTACAAAAACTGGACATGAGAATTGGAGGTATAGACACATAGTTCAAAGTGGGTCAGTTGACCTAAGGGAGTGAGATTAAACATTATTGTATGGAATTTTTGGAGGCATTATATATATTAATTCAACTTTAATATATTATATCAAGGGGCTGGATTGTGTTGGCTCTTTGGCTTAAAGGTCAAATAAATGTGCCATTTTAGTTCTTTCTTGTTTGGGATTCTGCTTCAGGTTGTATATGGTGACATGGCATTACTTTCAAGCTATGATATACTACTACAACAGCAAATTTGAAAGTTCTAATATCAAATTTTGGATTAACGTTTGAAAGGCCGATATAGAAGTGAGAAGAGAGAAAAATAATAATAATAATAAAATAATATAAAATTAAAGTTTGAAAATAAAAATGAAGGAAATAAAGTTAAAAAATAAAAATAGTGAAAAAAGAAATAAAAATAAACTAACTATAAATTAATTTTCAAATTATCTTAAACGATACTCTATTATTTTATCGATAATTAAATTCACTTCTAATTTAATATATATTTTTTTATTTTTAATTCTATTTTTAATAGTTAGAAAGATTGAATTAATCATTTTGTGCTCACTAACATTGTTGAGAATAATTTAATGTGCGGAAGTAATTCCATAACATGGTTAGGAGTCATTACAAGAACACATTAAAAGGGATAATCATTACCGGACCCAATTAAAAGATGATTCTTGACTACCCAGACAACTTAAAAGTGGGATTTTGCTTTTTTTTTTTTTTTTTTTCCTTTTATGTACACTTATTATATTTTATCTCTTGCGGTTGGGACCGGTAATTGGACCAGACCAGTCTGATCTCAGCTCATTTTAGGGTTTGGCTAAACTCGGATCCATTATTTAAGCCTGTTTTAATTACGATCAAGTTTGAACACCAGTGAACTTGGTCTATTATAGGCTTGACCTATTTAAAATTAAATATTATAGTATTTGGATGATGACTTTGATGACATTAATGTATTACTTTTAATATAGTTTTTTAATATTTCATGACATAATTATTATTAATTTTCATGATAATGTGTAATTTTTAATTTGTTATAATTGTGTTCGATTTGTATTTTATTTTAAATGATTAATGTATTTTTATTTTATATTTATTATGTTATAAAATAAGTTAAAAATATAAAAAATGAAATTTATAATTTGAACTTGACTCTATCCCAAAATGGACCAAAAACCCTTTTAATTTTTTGGGTCGAACTCAAACCTCAATTCTTCAAACTTTCTCAAGCTAGAGTCGGGCTTAGGCCCAAAAACTTTTAAATGGACCGAGAAAGCTCAATTGCCAGCCCTACTTACAGTTCCATTTTGTTGTAGCACCATCTCATTTTGCAGAGAATGGTCATTTGAATGGTAAAAGCGCTTTGGTTTACTATATATGTTGGCTATGTAACTTGGGTTAACCTTCCATAAATGTATATTGATATTTTAATGTATAATACACGATTGTAGAAAGGCGAGGAAAATAATGAAGGCATTCATTGGTGTACACTTCTACTGAAGCTTGTGGTATATTGTTGAAATTTAAATTCGTTTCATGTATTTTTATATATAAAATA
Source organism: Dillenia suffruticosa (assembly GCA_033439265.1). Classification (NCBI taxonomy): domain Eukaryota; kingdom Viridiplantae; phylum Streptophyta; class Magnoliopsida; order Dilleniales; family Dilleniaceae; genus Dillenia; species Dillenia suffruticosa. Next base: position 18,261,347 of record JAVTVX010000009.1, on the reverse strand, counting down.
AATCAGGATTTTCAAATTTTTTTAACTTGAATTACTTACCTTTTTTCTAATGAATTGATGTGAAAATAGTCTAAAAACTGTCATAAATGAAACAATTTCAATTTTCACAATTCAAATGTCTTCGATTGTGATACGATCTTTGCAAAATGATCACCTAATAGCAACCTTTTTCAGACTTCAAAATCTAATACAGGAATGATACTTTTTTTTTTCCCTGTTCCTCTCTTTTTCAAGGCAACCGATTTGAATTCAAATGGAGAGCAAGATCAAAAGTTTGTTTTTCCATGAAAATACTACTCCCTCCCTTTCTCTTTTTTTGAATTCAAACTATTTGGATCAAGCCAAACCCATATGGACAACTTGGTACCTATTTTCTAATATCTCTCATTCACATATAAGAGCTAAACCTACATTTAGCTCGATCATTATCAAATACTATCACTTTCATACAAGCAAATGAATAGTATGATCGATGAGCATACCAAGAGTTTAGAGTTATACATTGATTAAAGATATACAACTACTTACATTTCAATACAATGAAGACATCATATTTAACTATATTTCAAATCTCGTTTACTATATACAGTCAACGTATCTCTTATTTTTCAAACAATATAACTAAGATATACTTAATTCAAATTAAATATTTACATTTATATTTCAAAATATTAAGTCAAAACATAATTATGTTTCAAAATACTAAATCAAAATATAATTGGTTGGTTTGTGAATACAAAATAATGTGAGTTACAAGACAGTCTTTTTTTCAGTATAATATTTATCAATTTCATTATAGCGAGATGGAAAGTTAGTTTTTCCGTGAGTATACTACTCCCTCCCTTTCTCTTATTTTGAATTTAGACTATTTGGATCAGGGCAAACCCTGATGGATGACCTGGTACCTATTTTCTAATATTTGTTACTCGCATATGAGGGCTAAATCTATATTTAACTCGATCATTATCATATACTATCTATATTTATTTTACTACATACAGTCAACGTAATTCTTATCTCTCAAACAATATAAGTAAGAGCGTACTTAATTCAAATTATGTATGTACGATTGTATTTCAAAACACTAAGTCAAAAATAATTATATTTCAAAATACTAAGTCAAAACATAATACGTCGGTCTGTGAATACAAAATAATGTGAGTTAAATGACAATCTTTCTTCACATTAGTATCTATCAATTTCATTATAGCTTCTTTCTTAGACATGGACCATAAAACCAGATTTTTTTGTGATATGCTAAAATCGCAACACTAAAACAAAGTTTCATAAAACAATTGAAAGTCCTAAAAATATAAAATGAGATTAAATATAAACCTCAAAATCTTACATATTTGGGTATAAAAGGATTTATCAACTCATTACCAATATGGTCAAATCAGCACAGGTGATATGAAACATGTACTACGATACATTTTCTTCTTACTTAGAAGCATACGTCTCCCTTTTTAGAATAATGCATCGTCCAGATTTTAATCTAAATGTACTACAACACATGACCAGAGTTTCTTCTTATAAGTCCTCAAAATATCACAATCTCACCAAAACACATACCTAACTATTTGATAAGTTTAATGGATTGTAGGAAATCCATTTTAATTGTTAAGAAAGTACATAAGTATAATCTCATCTCAGTAATTTACTAATGTAGCATGAACATGGATCATTTTCAAAAATCAATATTAACTCATCTCTATATGTTACTTGATATCAGAGACAATTGTTCTTGTGAGAAAGCCAAACTCAAAATTTATCTGACATATCTTTAAATCAAGACATAAAAAACTTATGAATACAAAATAAATTCAAATGTCTTGAATTATAAGCATAACATCACAGTCATTCCATATTTAATTACAATTGCATATTACGCAATCTAAGAGATCTAACATGTTTCATAAATGTATCTCTGGATATTGGTTTTGTGAAAAAATCAACCACCATTAAATGTATAGACATATAGCTTAATGTCAGTTCTCTCTTTTCAACAATGTGTTTAACAATATTGAATTTTGTATTTATGTGTTTGGTTTTGTTAAGACATTTGAAATATTTAATATAAGTAACAACTGATTGATTATCAAAATAAATTGTCACAACTCCAACCAAATTTTTTATAATTTCCAAATATTATAAAATATTCTTAACCAAATACTTTATTGAACTACAAAAGCACAAACCACAAATTCTACTTCCATTGTGGATAGAGATACAAATATTTGTAAAAGATGGCACCATCATTCAACAAAAGATATACCAAAGGTGGATTTACCTTCATCTAAATCTCCACCTCAATCAGCATCTGTATATTCTCTCAATAATAGATCTTTTTTTATAAAAATTAAAATAATATGTAATTCTTTTCATGAATCAAAAAATCCTCTTTATTAGACTCTAGTGTTTTCTACCCAGATAGAATTGATACAAGACCAAACCCATGATACTACAAATATTGGAAAAGTACACATTATACCGTAATTAAGCTCCCAATAACACTCGAATAAGATACTCTCGACATTTCTAATTTTTCTTTAAGAGTCTTTGGGTACATCTCATCGCCTTTACCACAAAAGTATCAATAGATTTGTAGTTTTTCATTTTAAATTATTCTATTACTTTTTTCTTAATAACAATCTCTCTAAATTTTAACACCTAGTATATAATCAGCTTTACCCATGTCCTTTTAAGACAAACATTTCTGAATATTTAGAATATACTCCTTATTTCATCGACATACAGAAATAGAATTATAAATTTGTTGAACATTTTCATATAAAATACAATGCTCTTCATCTGTCATGATAAAATCATAAGAGATTATAGTTTTGTGAAATCTAAGATACTATTGTCTTGAAAACTATTTAAAACCATAAATTAATTTAATCAATTTGCAAACTTAGGTTTCTTAGTTAAATTTTTTTTTAGGTTATTCATTGAGGAAAAAAACTCTTATAATCTTCTGATACAATTTTGAATCTAAAATGGCTATTATAGCCAACAATAGATAAATAGAGATAAATCTCACTACTGATGAAAAATTTTCTTCATAATAAATAACCCCTTTTTTGAGTATAACTTTTTGTAACTAGTTGAGTTTTATATTTCTCAATAATTGTATTAGTCTAAAAAAACTCAACGAAAATTCACAAACACATTATGATCCGTAATTATATGGTTTGTTGCTCCTAAATCTATAATTCACACAAGATATGATTTAAATAGTAAAATAGTACTAAAGGCACATACAACACTTAAAAAAGTGTTATTAAGTATTACCTTTTTTGTTTCGGGACACACGCAAGCGAAATGACAAAAAATTTAACAATTATATAGCACTTCAAACTGCCCTTATCCTTTTCTTTTCAATCCACTTACATTTGTTCTTGGTTGGAGTTGTTCTTCTTGAACCCTTCTCCAATCATGTTTCCTTTCTTGCCTTTTTTCTATTCCTCTTATGCTTAAAAGCCGAACTTTCTTAGAACTAAATTCAACCACAAAACCACTAGTTCCTCAAGCTCAACATGACAAGCAGTATCAAAGAAAGTTTTAATATTTTCATTGTGATTTAGATTGACTTTCATGTATTTTCACTTGTAAGGAAGGGATCGGATCAAATCTTGAACTTGTTGCTTATCAGAGAGTACATGACCGCCTGACTTTAATTCCCTTATCATGTTTGACATGATCTGTAGACGCTTTTTTGATACTATGATCAACATCATTTTGTAAAATACCAAACTTGATTGTCAATTATCTCAAATAAGTCATATAGTACCACCATATTTCTCCCCAAGGTATAACTAGATATTATGAGATGTGGGATGTTACTCATACTTGTAAATAAAATCATTAATCACCGAGTTAACTAGGATAACATAAGCAGTGGAATCTTTCTTTTCCACACCTAATAAGTCTGTTGATCTCAACTTTACGAAGCAGTGTTACCCATTTTAGGGTCTCGCATGATTTGGTTAATACACTCTAATGTACCTTACTCTTTCAGTATATATCAAATTTTTTGGTGTCAAATATCATATTTATTGCCATTCAATTTGTTACCTTTATAAAAGTCTACTATTATAGACCTTGATGCCATGATTTGGATTTTTAAGATGTGATCATTAAGTTCTAATACTCATATAATATACACATAATTTTGTGTTAAAAATTAACATTTATGATAAATTGACATATGATATAGACTCACAAGTTCACAAAATCCTCCATCATCATCTATGATCCAAATGTTGGAGTATCATAAATTTAAATTTTTTTGACAAAAATTCTATAAGTTTTAAGTGTGATAATTTGTGCTAATGCTCACATAATAGCTTGTGTAGATTTTTTTTCAATCTTCTAGACTACATAATCTTTGTACCATTTTGTTGTATTCATTATATGCTCTCTTTTCTATTTCAAAAGAGAGAAAAAAATACAAAACAAAACAAAAGACAAAAACAAAAAAGAATCTCTAATATCATCAATTCAGTTTTGGAAGCACGGGTAGTGAAATAGAAAAGCAAATACCTTGAACCATAATGTCCGGTGACGAGCTAAACCAATCGTCAAAGAACCTTAAGGTAGACCAGGCTCCCATGAATTGCCTTTAGAATATAACTGTGACTTTGCCATTGTCTCATCAAAGACCAGGTCCACCTATCTAATTAACAACTAAAGAAGCAATCTTTCATACCAACTCTTTCTCTGCAAAGATGATAGAGTCTGACTTTAACTTGATAGACTTTGCCAGGGCCTTCTCTTCAAGTTTAATAGGTTAAAATCAGTCACTCTGTTAACCAAAATTGCTTGCCAGCTGACACTATCAGATAATGGTTTTCCTTGTAGATCAACAAGAGAAGGCATCCTTTCTGAAGTGGCCTTGGTCAGTACATATAGGTCCAAAATCTATCCAATATGCTACAGAGCATTAAAATTCTGTAGCATGAATAAGTCGATGATATGAGATTGGTTTGAAATAAACAGGAATAGACGAGAATCTACTAAGAAGATTAATTAGCATGTTTGATATACGTACCACTAATACTGATGGCGGTGGGTTTTCTCCATAGATACTTGCTCTACTTGTCTAAGTAAGAGTCCTGAGTTAAGAAGTAAACCGAAGGTTCATGAACGATGACACCTACAAATATCCACTACAAAAAAACCAGCTTTTAGTCACAAATTTAGCGACGAAAATTTAATAAAAATTCGTCGCTAAAAATGTTAGCGACGAAATTAGCGACGAAAAATTTTTCGTCGCTAATAACGCGTCGCAAAAATTTAGCGACGAAAAATTAGAAATTCGTCGCTAAATTTAACGACGAATTATTTTTTGTCGCTAAATCCGTCGCAAATTTAGCGACGAAAAATTATTTGTCGCTACATTTAGCGACGAAAATCAAAAATTCGTCGCAAAATTTAGCGACGAATAAATTTTCGTCGTTAATTTTGCGACGAATTTAGCGACAAAAAACTATTCGTTGCTAAATTTAGCGACGGATAATTTTTCGTTGCCAAATTCGTCACAAATTTATATACGAAAAATTATCTGTCGCTAATTTAGGGATAAAAAAAATTCGTCGCTAAATTAGCGACGGATATAAATTCGTCGCTAAAATAACAATGAAAAAAAAATGCGCTCCCGCCTGAATCCAACCCGCCCGCCCGCCCGAGCCAGCATCCGCCGCATGCCCGCCCGAGCCGGCGCCCACACGCCCTCCCTCACTTAATTCCTGAAAAATTCCTCTGCTTTGCTCCCACCATGGTTCGAACTCTTGCGCTTCCGTAAACCTTTAAGATCCTGTAACCATCAAACTAAATGTTAGTATCTGTTATAAGCTTTTTTTTTTTTACTTATTATATTTCCCTCACATATTTCTAATAATAATAAAATAATATAAAATAACAATTTATTATAAAATAATAAAATATTAGTTTAAAATAAAATAATAAAATATATAAAAAAATAATAATACTATTTTTTAAAAAGATAAAATAAAAATAAAATATAACATATTAATTAAAAATAATAAATGTGATAATTTTTTTAAATAAAAAATAATAAATATATATTAATATTTTATTTTATTTAATTATTTTTCAAATTTAGCGACGAATTTTGAAATTCGTCGCAAAATTAGCGACGAATTTCAAAATTCGTCACAAAATTAATTAATTAATTAATAAATATATATTAATATTTTATTTTATTTAATTATTTTTCAAATTTAGCGATGAAATTCAAAATTTGTCACAAAATTAACGACGAATTTCAAAATTCGTCACAAAATTAATTAATTAGTTAATAAATATATATTAATATTTTATTTTATTAAATTATTTTTCAAATTTTGCGACAAATTTCAAAATTCGTCGCAAAATTAATTAATTAATTAATAAATATTTATTAATAATTTAATTTATTTTATTTTCTCAAAATTTTGCGACGAATTTTAAATTCGTCGCAAAATTACCGACGAATTTCACAATTCGTCGCAAAATTAATTAATATATATTAATATTTTATTTTTTAAATTATTTTTCAAATTTTGCGACGAAATTCAAAATTTGTCGTAAAATTAATTAATTAATTAATAAATTAATATTTTATTTTATTTTATTATTTTTCAAATTTTACGACGAAATTAATAAATATTTGTTAATATTTTATTTTATTTAATTATTTTTCAAATTTTGCGACGAATTTCAAAATTTGTCGCAAAATTAATTAATTAATTAGTAAATATATATTCATATTTTATTTTATTTTATTATTTTTCAAATTTTGCGACGAATTTAAAAATTCATCGCAAAATTAATTAATTAGTTAATTAATATTTATTAATATTTTATATTATTTAATTATTTTTCAAATTTTGCGACGAATTTCAAAATTCCTCGCAAAATTAGCGACGAATTTCCAGTCGTCGCTAAATTAGCTACGACTATTTTTTCGTTGGAAATTTCGTTGGAAATAACGATGAAAAAATATTTCGTCGTTAAATTCGTCACAAAATTGCAACGAAAAAATTTGTCGTTAAATTTCGTCGCAAAAAACGTGTTTTTTTGTAGTGATCGCCGAAGAGTGCTCCGGTAGGGAAGACTCCGGCGCTCAACTTAGAAAGAGTTGTTTTAAAATATGGGAAATAGATTGAGAAGAAGCGTGCCTCAGCTCTATGTTGTTGGTGTGTTTGATGTGTAAGATTCCACTAGAACTTGCCTGGTTGGCAGCCGGTGTTGTACTTATGTACCCCTGGTTTTTGGAAAGTTCCGTGAAGTATTGAGGGCCTCATAACCCTAGTTTCCTTGTAAAAAGATTATTGTGAATCTCTGAGATTATAGAGATTATAATCAAAGGTCTCTTGGAGATACGTTATCTTATTGATTAAGGAAACTCCCAATTGTCATGGGATCTTTGGACCTCGTGGAGAGTGCATTTTGAGTGGCAATATTGTTCTGAGAACGGGGAAGATTTTTATCCGCATAAGGAAAGCTTGAACTCCCTTAAGGATTTACTTCTTTTATTGATTATCTCAAGTTGTGCTTATCAGGTGGCCGAATAAATTATAGTTGTGTGATGTATTTACCGGAGAGTGAAGTGACCGAGGAACTATCAAAAGAGATGTCATTGAACCATGTTCTGATCCTTTTGGTAATGGGCCTTGGGCCATGTTCCATCATTTGCCCCTCACTCCTAAGTTTAGGTTAAAGAGATGGCATTAGGAGTAGAGATATCACTTTCGTAAATTTCAAAAGAGAAGCGGAACAGTTACAAGAGTTAAGTTGTGGTATATTAAATGTGGATGTTATCATGAGATGAAAAGTTAGTTATGCAATTCCTATAGGAGTTGGATGGTTCATCCTTCAATTAATGGGAAAGTGGTTATTCTGTTTTCAAGGCGTGTTGCTTCGTTTGTTGGGTCTATTATTAAGGCATCAGCTATAAATAGCGAAGGCTTGTAATGAGGATTCGCAGTCTATGGTCTATCCCATGAGTGAGCGAGCGAGTAAGAAAATTGAAGCTTATAAGGATTCAAACAAAGCAATACGACACTCGGTAACCCAAACCTAGCATGGTTCTTAGAAAGTATTTGTACTAAAGATGATAGATTTTGTATGGTGGTTTTTTTTTTTTATGTTTTTCAGATGTTGTCAATACAAGATTTCATCAATGGTGGGGATCGTTAATATGAGATCGCACACGGCACTTGGTGACCCAAGTTCATGATGGTTGGCTCTAGGAGTTCCTAAAGACGCCTCACATTTGGTAGGATTCTCATCTCCTTTTTGTATTCCAAATTGGAGGGTTAGGGAATCCTTCTTTTGTGAGGTTTGATGGAGACAACCGATCCCTATAGCTAGTGGGCTGTGCATTATCAGTGCCGTTGGGTTTAGGAGTGAAGAGAATGGGAGAGCTAGATTCAAAGTCGGTTTCTTCTAAGGGAGTGTAAAGAGGTTGGGAGAAATTGATGTTGAGAAGAGAGCTTTCTCCTGTCTTTTTGTTCTCCTTAACCATCATGTATATGCAGGAATTTAGGTTTCTAGATGTTAATGTGCATTCTAAACTGTCGTGTAAAGATATTATTGAAAAATGAATGAAAAAAGTTTCCTGTTTATGTACCTGATGATTCTCTTGTTTGTTTTTAATGACGTACTTGATATTTGCTTCTTTTCCTTCCTCCTGGAATGCCTTTGCCTTTATGTTATTCTTACGGTTCACCGATGAGCAAGTAGAGACATCTATTTTGTTGTTATATGCCAGATAGATGAGAGATTTAAAGTCATAGATAGAGATTGCACCATGAGGGCTTGTTAAAACGGCGATAACGGTGTTTATAGTGCCTCAGTATACTTGGTTTCAGGCATTCTGCCTTGAAAATGTCTGACGTATCAAGCGTCGCGCCGAGGGTACTTGGAGGAATTGCAAGTTCCAAGCATTACGCTAAGGGTACTCGGAGGCATTGCCCTTATAAAAGGTATTAGCATACCAGGCATTGCGCCAAGGGTACTTGAAGGTGTTGTACCATATAAAAGGTCCAAGCATACCAAGCATTATGCCGAAAGTACTCGGAGGCATTGCGCCTTATAAAATGTACAAGCATAACAAGCATTGCACCGAGGATAATTGGAAGCGTTGTGCCTTGTAAAATGTATAAGCGTATCAGGGATTGTGCCAAGAGTACTTGGAGATGTTGCACCTTGTAAAATGTATAAGCATACCAGATGTTACGCCGAGGGTGCTCAGAGGTGTTCACCTTATAAAATGTATAACTGTACCAGGCATTCCATCAAGAGTACTCAAAGGTGTTATGCCTTGTAAAATATACAAGCATACCAAGCATTACCTCGAGGGTACTTGGAGGCATTGCACCTTGTAAAATGTACAAGCGTATCATGTGCCTTGTAAAATGTACAACTATACTAGGCATTATGCCAAGAGTACTCGGAGGCATTGCACCTTGTAAAATGTATAAACGTACTAGGCGTTTTGCCAAGGGTACTTAAAGGCATTGCGCATTGTAAAATGTACAAGTGAACCAGGCATTGCGTTAAGAGTATTCAAAGGCATTGCGCCTTGTATAATGTATAAGCATTCTAGGCGTTGAGCCAAGGTACTCGGAGGCATTACGCCAAGGGTACTTGGAGGCATTGCACCTTGTAAGATGTATAAGAGTACAGGGAGGTGCCTGACTGAAAGGTGTGTGTTCGTTATACTAAAAACATTTTATTAACATCAATGTATCATAGAGAAATAGACTTCAAAGGAAAGAGTGTTGTAAAACTTATTAATGATAAATATGTAAGTTTTCGAAGTTCCATGTGCAGGGTACGGTTGATCCGTCTAAATGACTGAGTTGTTAAGTTTTAGGTCTTTGCACCAAGTGTACCTAATATGGGCCTTCCCAGTTGGATGTAAGTTTGCCTCCAGCTATGATTGTCTTGTTGCTTCCATTCTACAGAGTACTTGATCTCCCGATCTGAATGTTTTAGCCTTTACCATTTTGTTATAGTATTGGGCCATCTATTATTGATATGCCACCATTCGAATGGATGCTATGTCTCTTGATTCTGATAGGAGGTCCAATTCTTCCCGCAGGTTTGGCTCCTTTTGATACTGCTCTACTCGTAAGGAATGAATTCCTATTTCAATTGGTAATACTGATTCTGACCCATATGTCAAGCTAAATGGTGTTTCCCCAATGGCCCTCCTTGGCATAGCCTAGTAGGCCCAAAGAATACCATAGAGTTTGTTGCCCAATGACCTTTTGCTTGATCCAATATGGTCTTAAGCCTTTGTAGAATCATTCGGTTGGTTACCTCAACAAGGCTGTTAGATTGGGGATAGGCGACTGATGTAAGGTGCTATTGACTCTCTAGTTTGTCATAGAATTCTTGTTATCAAATTGCTTTCCATTGTTAGTGATCAAAGAGCGAGATAACCCAAACCTTATGATTATAGATGACTGGATGAACTTCTATACCTTTTTGGTTGTGAACTGTGCCAACGGCGTTGCTTATACCTACTTGGTGAAGTAGTCAATGCGACGATGAGAAATTTTCGATGTCTAGTGACCGAGGGAATGGACGTAGTATGTCTATCCTCTATTGTGCAAATGGCTAGGGACTGGTAATCGAGTAGAATGTAGTAGAAGGTTGATAGTGGATTGAGGAGAAGTGTTGGCACCTGTCGTATTTCTTGACAAATGTGTTTGCATCAGTATTCATGGTACCCCAGAAGTACCCCTGTCTTAAAGCCTTATTTTTCAGGTTCCGTGCTCCGAAGTGATTGTCACATATCCCTTCATGTATTTCTTAGAGAACATAGTTTCCTTCTTGGGAGTCAGACATTTAAGGCAGATAGGAGTGAAAGATTTCTTGTAGAGGGCTCCATTGATGATAGCGTATTGGCATTTGATCTTAGCTGCTTCTATAGGCACCTCTGGTAGTTGACCATTGCTTAAGTATGCATATATGGAATCCTTCCAGCTTAATGATTCGTTGATTAACAAAATTTGTTTTGGTTTGTTGATGCTCAAGTAGATGGGAAGCTCTCGATATATACTATTCGGCTCATGGCTACGGAGTCAGAACTAGCCAACTTAGAGAGTGTCAGCTCTAGTGTTTTCTAATCGGGAATTTGTTGAATGTTGACTATGTCGAATCCCCATATTACTTCTTGTATCTTTGTTAGGTACTTTGTTATTATCAGTTCCCTAGTTTCGTAGGTGCCTTCGATTTGTTTAACCACAAGCTAGCTATTTGTAAAAACTCTTATTTCTCGGGCTCCTAATGATGCCACGATTCGCAGCCCTATTAGGAGCGCCTCATACTCAACCTGATAATTAGTGGCTTTGAAGTCAAAGCAGAAAGCGTATTTGGCTTTGAAGTCATTAGGACCCATGAGAATGAGTCTGGCCTGGCTTCTTGATGAGTTGGAGGACCCATCCACATGTAGTATCCAAGGCAATAATGCGTGCTCATCTCAAGGATTAGTGGGTGTTTGTTCGTCCTAGGATGGGAACGTGCACTCAAGGATGAAGTCAGGGAGAGCTTATCCCTTGATAGCGATTCTTGGTTGATAGTCAATGTCAAACTCACTAAGTTCGATGCTCCATTTGATTAACCAACTCGAGGTATCCCTCTTATGTATAATTTGCTTTAGTGGTAGATCGGTTAGCTCCACAATGGCATTTGCTTGGAAGTATGGATGGAGGCACCGGGCTTCTATGAGGAGGGCAAAAGTTACTTTTTCAATGGGTCTATAGTTTATTTCTTCCTCTTAGAGAACAGAACAAACATAGTACACCAGCATTTGTATGTCGGCATTTTACCTCACTAGCATAGAACAAAGGGCGTGGTTAGAGATATAGAGATAGAGATAGAGCGTCTCACCAAGGGTAGGCCGAGAAAGCAGTGGTGGTGATGAAAGATGTTCCTTAAGTTATCAAAGGCAGTTTGACATTCGGTGGTCCACGTGAATTTTTGAGATTTTTTCAGGGGCATCGAAGAAGGTGTATTTTTCCCTGACTTTAGACATGAATCGGCTTAAGGCGGGCAATCCGCCCTATGAGATGTTGCATTTCTTTTAGAGTTCTAGGTAGTGTCATGTCCATGATGGCTTCGATCTTTTCCGAATTAGCTTCAATCCCTTGGTTCATGATTACAAAGCTGAGGAATTTACCCAACATAATCCCAAAAGTGCACTTAGCCGGACTGAGCCTAATATTGTAACGCTCCAAGGTTCTGAAGTTTTCCTTGAGGTCTGCCACATGACCCTCTACGGTGGTGCTCTTAATGAGCATGTCCTTCACATAAGCTTCTATATTCCTGCTAATCTGTCCGTCGAAGAATCTATTGACCAATCTTTGAAAAGTGGCTCCAGATTTTTTAAGCCAAAAGGTATGACTCTATAACAATAAGTGCCAAATTCCATAATCAAGCATGTCTTCTCCTCATCACTCAGGGCCATCCGAATTAGGTTATAAGCAAAGTAGGCATTTGTGAAGCTCAAAAGTTGATGAACTTAGGAGTTGTCCTTGAGTTTATCATTATTAGGGATTGGATAACTATCCTTTGTGCATGTTTTGTTGAAATCTACGAAATCGATGCATATCCTTCACTTGTCATTGGCTTTATTTACCATAACTACATTGACTAGCCATTCCAGATATTTCACCTCTCTAATGAAACCTGCCGTCAGAAGTTTCTATACTTCCTCTTGAATTGCTAGTTGGTGTTCTGGTGCAAATATTCTTTTCTTCTGTTTCACATACTGATTGCTCGGGTCAATGGTTAACTTGTGAATAATCACTGAGGGGTGAATCCCGAGCATGTCTTTAGGTGACCCTGCAAAACTCTTAGAATGACAATGAAGGCATTCAATAATGGCCTTGCATACAAGTGGTGGTAGTCGGGTTCCAGTCTGGATAGTTTGTACAGGATCGTTGATAATTGGGATCTCTTCCACCTCTTCGATAGGTTGAGACCTGTTGTTGGCATAGGATCATCCTTGAATTCAACTGTTTCTATTGAGAGGTTTTCTTTGCTTTCCCTATATGGAGGTGGTTGAGACATAGGATCATAGCTGAGGGTTGCAAAGCCCTGTACTGTTCTAAATTTGATTTTCATATGCATAGTGTTTGGCAAGGCTTCCAAGGCATTTAAGCTAAGACGACTGAGGATGACGTTATAAGGAGAGGGAGACTTGACTATACTGAATGTGACCCCGATGGTGGCATGATTTGGAGAAGTTCCCAAGGTTACAAGGATTGTTATGGTACCTTCTAGGTATAATGATTCATTGGAGAATCCTCTTATTGGAACTATCTGGAGTTATAAGTCCGCAGGGATGAGACCCATCTATTGAAAAGTACCCCAATAAAGCAGGTCATTGCTTGTATCTTGGTCGATGAGGATTCTTTTAACCATGTACGAACCTATCTCCGCTATAATAACAAGTGGATCATGGTGGTCTAGTGGAACTCTGTATAAATCATCATCATCAAAGCCGATAGGTGGCATTTTCCTTTTTTTACATCGTGATTGCAATTGTGATGGAGATCTAGATTGGGAGTAAGCTTCTTCCTAGGCTTTTCCCATGGATGGTGCCAATCTGATGGAGGTAGATTTTCTCTACAGATACCTACTGTTTCTATCTGAATAGGAGTCTTGAGTTGAGAAGTAATCTGACGGTTCATGAAGGATGAGACCTACCCTCCGGTATGGAAGACTCCGATGCTTAAATTAGAAAGTGTGGTTTTAGAATATGGAAAACTGACTGAAAAGAAATGTGTCTCGACTCTATGTTGCCAGTGTGTTTGATGTGTAAGATTCCATGAGAGGTTACCTGGGTGGCAGCTTGTACTATACTTATATGTTCCTGGCCCTTGGAAAGTTCCATGAAGTATTGGATTCCTATAACCCTAGTTTCCTAGTAAAAAGATTATTGTGAATCTTTGAGATTGCAGGAATTATAGTCAAACGTCTCTTGGAGATACGTTATCTTGTTGATTGGGCAAAGTTCCAATTGTCATAGGATCTTCGGACCTCATCGCGAGTGCATTCTGAGGCATGTTTTCTTGTTCGGTGAGATTGTTCTGAGAATGGGGGAGATTCTTATCCACATAAGAAAAGTTTGAACTCCCTTAAAGACTTGCTTTTTTTTTTATCTCAAGTTGTGCTTATCCCATGCCGAATGAATTGTAGTTATGTGATGTATTCATTAGGGAGTGAAGTGACTAAAGAGCTTGAGTGCCAAGGACTAGGACGACCGAGAAACTATTGGTACATTTGGTTTCATGAGCCTCACTTATTGGACTCATAATAAATTTTTGATCCTTTTGTTAATGGGCCTTGGGCCATGTTCTATCAAATACAAATAAGTTGATGGTGGCATAATTAACATTGTAGACCAAACTCCTTTGGGTTGTGTAGTCGGGTACTCTACCCCCTTAATTAGAGATCTCGAGTTTGAGCCCTGAGAATAGCGAAAAAGGATTTGGGAGAGCCAACCCCTAAAATGGGCCCCATAGTACTCGAACCAGATTAATCAGATAAAACCCGAATACTAGTGGTGAAAACCATAAAAATAATAATCAACATTGTAGCTCTATTTTGTAGCTTTTTGTACAGAAAATTAGTAAAACTGAGAAAATGAACTTATATTTCCAAAAGGTAAAAACACAAAAAGAGCATGCAAGCTGAATACAACTTCATTCCCAAAATCTCCAATGCAATAACACAACTTTGAGAAAGAAAAATGGGGATAGGGAAACAAAATTATTAAGAATCAATATTCATGAAAATAGATATCATTTTGTCTAGTCATATTGAGATGTTGTCAAGCCTCGATCCACCCGTCGAGCACGCGACAATCGCCGAATTACCCCGAAACATGTTTGAACCCCACTCCATGTTCTGAGATACCGCAAGGCATTTCAATATCCACCTATTTTCCAAAATAATCAATCCATCAAAATAAACCAGCATGTATTTATTCACAAAATCAAAGGATCAGCTCAGTCCATCCCTACTCAAAAACATGCATGCATCGGACCAACCTAATCATTCAAATTAAATCCACAACGTATAAACAAATTCCTACTCAAGGGATCCACATAAAATTCCTCCAAAACAATTTTCAAAGAAAATTCAAGGGATTAAAGAAAAATGGTCCTCAATTTAAGTATACAAACTATAGTCATATTTCAAATACATAAAAAAAGAGAAGCAAATAAGTTTTCAAAATAATTACATGTTGTGCCTCCACTTGGGTCCACTAATACCTCAATTCAAAAGAAAACTATTACTTGAAGAAGTTTAACAAAAACAAGTTTCTTCAAATTACCCTAAGCGTTCACAAGTTTTGACTAAGCTTCCTCTGTAAAATTGAAAGTAGGAGGGGTGAGTATATAATATACCCAGTGAGTGATATACAAGTTGTACACAATAAAATTTGTGTGGTGGATATATCAAATATATAAATTTAAAACCATCATGTCATTCACAATTTCATTAAATAAATGAATAATTCAAATATTGTTTCCAATATTATCATAGATCTTAATTTTCATAATTCATTCTCAAATGCATCCAACTATCTTACATTTTCAAATTCGGGGCAAACCAAAATCACTATTTCCAACAAAGGTCTACCATGACCTAGGGTAGAACCGTCAAGGGTTTTTAATAATTTTTACATTTTAAAAATGCCCTTATCCTTGATATTGTCTGTGGGCACTCATTGGAGGCGCGTCTAACTATCTCACACCCGTTAGCACTATATCCAGCCATGAATATACCGCATGCTCGGCTATATCCCATGGTCTACTAACCCAACTATATCACCTCGTCGGTCGCTCCATAGCGGAAAATGACTAGTCATTTAAAGGGGATTCAGGCTCTCACCCCAAGTCTATCATATGTACCATTTCGCAAAATTATAAATTCAATTCATGTGCCATCAATTTTAACAATTTTCTTAATAGTAATCCTCAGACCATTGGAATCAACATAAATAAATTCACATGGCACATTGTTCATTCAAAGCATATAGGATGCATAAGAATTTAAAATTCAACATTTGGGATATTCCACACACACTAAAACATTTAAATCCAAGTTTTGAAAATCATTTGGAAAATTCAATAAATTCATTTTTCTTATTTAAATACAATCATCAAATCACTTATCTTTTGGGAGGGTGAACACTCTCAATTCACAATTAATCCATAAAAATCCTTTCATAGATTCCAAATGATTTATCCTAAAATAATAAATATAAATTCGATGTTAAATCATGCCTAAAATTAGGGTTTATGAGTTTTCTCCAAATATAATACAAACCCTAATTTCCAAAATCTAGAAATCTTTGTTCTTATTTCATCAACTACATATCATTTGCATCTATATACAATTTTCATACACAATTTCTCCCAAATCTCACATTTATAACTCTAAATTAAATTTTCTCCAAGTTAAATATCACAATCCAAATTTGATAATCCAAATTTATGCTAGAAAATATAAATCTAGGTTGAGAGAGCAAGATTACCTCAAAAAAATTCCACAAATTTTATCCAGATCAACTTTGTCCAATACCCTAATTTTCTCTCTCTACAAATTTCTGAAATCCAAGCATAAAAATCAAATTCAAGAGTAATGGAACTAAACCCATGAAAAGGAAAGACAAATTACCTTAATTTTGTGCTTGGATTGAACCTTGAACGTTGGATTTCAAAACCCTAGATTTTCCCTCTTTTCCCGAAAACCCTAGTTTTTTTCCCAAAACTACCTTCAATCATGACTTTGCTTGAAGGTTTGGGAGGTTTAAGGAGTGCGTCTAGTGAAGGTGAAATGGATTTCAAGAGAGATTGAGAGAGAATGTCGAGAGGGAGAGAGATGATCAGAGTCAAGAGAAGGAGAGAAGAGGGAGAGAGAGCAGAGATCGATTTGGGAAAGTGAAGACTCACTCTAAGCCTTTTTAACATATGATATAAAATTCCCCTCTTGCCCCTCATTAATTTCAAGTTTTGTTTCACTTTGGTTGTCCCTTTTTATCATTTCGCATCCTTTCACACTCATGAGTCAACTTGCAATACAGCACAAGTCGTCTTGTGTGACTTAGATCTACAAAAGCCAAGTCCGCTTGTTTTCTAACAAGTCGGCTTGATCCTGGTTTTATTGTGTCCTTAAGTCAACTTGAATATGGTTTAAGATAACCCAAATTTCTTATTTTATAACCCACAAGTCATCTCACTTCTTTGGTGAGTCTCCTTGCTTCACTGTAGACATGTTTCTCTAAGACTTGAGACTGGTGGGTTGGCGTGTGCTGGCCACAAGCAACCTTGTTGACACAAAGTCGGAAAGCACAAGTCGACCTGTCACTGGGGCAAGGCGGCTTGTCTGTGTGTTTTGGAATCACAAGTTAACCTGTTTGAGGCAAGGCGACTTGCCTATATGTAGAGTTAAGATTTCTGAGACCTAATCTCCTCAGGTCGCCTTGGTACTTCCTCAGGTCGCCTTGTTGGTTCTATACTTAACCAAATTTCAATTTTTGAGCTCCAAGCACCTTATCATGGGTCAAGTCGACTTGTTTTCACTTAATTGACTTCAAATAAGTTTTAGTTGTCCAAAATAACGCCAAACCTATTTTTCACCCAACCAAACTTTATAAAACTTTCATGGATAAATTAAAACCAATTACAGCCCTTTTTTCAAACAATATTCAAAATTCAATAAAAATTTTCTAATACCGAATTTTTTGGTGTTACAATACTTAACCCCCTAAAAAAAATTTCGTTCTCGAAATTTAAACAAAATTATATGTCAGAATGATGAGGATATCTCATCCTCATGGTATCTTGCCCAAATCATTTCTTTCTTTGCACCTTGACTATAGGAACCTCTAAGAGCAAGCAAAATGCAATCGTGCCATTTGGAATTGATACTCTATCTAAACTCAAGCCTCTATTGGAATTCAAATTCTCTTTGGTCTGAACTATCTTAATTATTATTCATAGTATCACCTTGCTTATGGATCTTAACATTTCATTAAATAGTTTCTGGCTCTATTCCTCTAGAAATAGAGAACTTGGTAAGTATGTCCCTTCCCCAACCTTGCGTACAATCACCTCAATGATTAAATATCAACAGCAATAGGAAGGTTAAGAACATGACCTCCCTTGACCTTTCTAGTAATGATCTCAATGTTTCTCTTCCGGTAGAATTTGAAGAATTATAAAATCTAACAACATTTTACTTTCACAAAAATGGATCTGTTGGTTGCACTTATTAACAATTATACTTTATCATTAACCAAGATTACCATTTTTACAACTGCCAACCTATGTCTTTAATAATCTTTCTTCAACCTCAAAGAATCACTAATTGGATCACATGGACCTCATTCGTACTGTAATAACCACTCTCAATACGTATCATTTGATCAAATAATACCATTCTATGAGTGCTTCCCATGCAATGCAACCTCCAATCTCTTAATACAAATATCCTTTGTTTTGTCCAGTCTCTTGCCATATAGGCATTTGACAACCTTCTATAATGGCTTTCATGTTTGCTAATCACTTCTATTCATTCTCTCCACACTCTTAGCTTATAAGCTTAAGCTAATATTTATATCCAAAATTATCTTCGATATAATACCAGCATCAAACTCAAAATTACCTTTTTAAAGTCTCTCAAGCCCCTTTTTTCCGAACTCTAACCAACAGTTTATGCACCATTATTACAAACGAGTTCGTATAAGACTTAATGAGTATAAAAACACTCAGTAAGTGGAGTGTAATGGCATACTGAATATGAAGGAGAAGTGAGGGTGGTGGTGTCAAATTCATATGTCAAGGTATATTTCCAATGCAATTATGAAAATCATTTGCGAAGAATAAATTTCGGAACAAATTATCCATGACTCATAAGTTGTTCATCAACAATCAATTTTCATTTTCTTTCCAAAATTTTCTTTGGGGTTGCCAAAACTATTTTCCTACCAATGGCCTTTGGTAAGATCCACCAAGGGGTTTTCCATGATTTTTATAAAATACGCCCTTGGCGTTGAACCAAAATTCAGTGGGGATGCTGCCACATTATCACGGGAATAACTTGAGGAGGCTCTCTATTCTGCCTACCACCAAGCCAAATTTCAACTTAGCCTTTACTACACTGCCCCAATGGCCCGGTCCGTGAAAGACTTATCAGACCATAGTCTTTTTCCCAGTACCATGTTACAAGAAATTCATTTCATCATTCAACATTTGTAATGCTCATATACAAAAGAGAGCAAATTCACAATTCACAATCAATGTTTCTTTGTAACATAGTGAAAATAGATTCAAAAATCAATAAAAGAGTCATGGATTTATCAACAATTCCATTTTGGGCATACCACAATCACAAATCATTTCAAATCCATTTTAAATTCCTTTCAAAGTTTAATTTACAAATCACAATTGAAAACATTTTATTATCCATATTCCACATAACCATCCACTCACATCTTGAACCAAAAGCTACTAACAACAATGTATGATATTTTATTACTTTTAGGGAAGGCACTCGACCTTATTCATAGTACTTCGTCTCAAGTTTTATTTCATACCATCATATTCCCAAATTCAAAAGCAAATTGGCTCAACATTTCAACAGGCTGACCCTATGTGAGTAACACTCATAGGATTCTGATAGAAATTAACTGACAAGTTCAACCAACTCTCAGTCAAGGTATATAATCACCATTACCACCATTACGACCATAAACCATTATAAGTCATTAAAATCACATCTCCTAATTTCACTATCATACAATGTCATCGATATGTGTTTAAATCAAAACCATGTATACATAATCACATAAAATTTGTATCAAAATTTTCTAAATCACCAAATCCAAGCCTGAGAGAATTTACCTATGACTATGTTTGGTTGTTTTGGATATCTTCATTTAGCATCGCATAGATTCTTGTTTGTGGACATTGGATTGGAGCAGCCACCACGCTGCTCCCGATTCCTACCCGTGGTGTGACATTAAGGAAGGAAGTAGGGACGTTGACTTGGCCACCCATGGATCCACTAAGGTGATCTCAGCTTAATTGGCTTCCCCGCCCCAAATCTGGACAAGCATTGTGGAAATGGCCCTCCTTTTTACATTGATAACATCTCTTTGGTTTAGACAGATCTCTAAATGATACTTCTGCAGTGTTTGCACTGCACCATCTTGTTTCTTGCCAATTTACTCCCAGAGATGGTACTAGATGCAGAGAATCCAAAATTGAATGGTTGTTGGCTTTCTGGGGTATAATCGGATCTAGAAATGGAAAAACCACTATAGGGATTTGTGTTCCTGTTCTTCTTGGGGTCTTGGCTTGAAGTGAATTTGAACTTCTTTCTTTGGCCATGCCTTTCTTTAAATTTTTCTAGCTCAACCACCATTTTCTCTACCCGCAAGGCCGATTACAACATATCCTTATATATACGGGTTTCAATCACCGACACCTTTTCCCTTATGTTCAAATTTAAGCCTACTTTAAACTTAGCATACAAGATCTCTTTGGAGTTGAGGAACTCTGGGACATATCTAGACAATTCCGTAAACTCTGTCTCATATTCAATCACCATTCTGTTTCCTTGTACAATCCTGAAAAATTCCTCCAGCTTTTGGTTTCTATAGACACGGGTGTAGTTCTCATTGGATTTTTTAAGTGACTCATCCTAATTTAAAAGAAAAGAAGACCTAAAAAGAGAAATTGGTGGAGGAACTAAGGTTTGATGGGGTGCTTGTAATTGAGCTCCATAAGTATTCCGTCACTCTATCACTTGCTGGAGGGCGGCTAAGGGAGGAGTAGGAATCTCAATCAGAAGTGCCTAATGTACCAATGTCGAAAGAGGCGTATGTGAAGACGATGCGGCCTCAGGTTGGGAACAAGGATTAAGAGGAATCTCATTTGGGTTCCTCATTCTTTGTCAAAGAGGTATAGTTTTACAAAAGAAATTCTAGACTCAATGAATGTAATACAATTTAAACTGTGAGTTTAACACCCTAAAAATAATATTCCTAACTTCCTAGGACCCATAGGAGACTTATGAAATTATTTGAAATATTCTGAACATCAAACGTTTCAAAATAATTTGAAAACAATTGAGGACTTTTGTAATGGTTTGAAACTTTTCAAATATTTTAACTTATTCTGAATTTGAAAACCTAAGATCTGATACCAATAGAATTGTCATGCCCCGACCCGCCCGACGAGCACGTGACAACCGTCGTGTTACCCCAAAACACGTGTGAACCCCACTCCGTGTTCTGAGATATCTCAAGGCATTCCAATATTCACCTATTTTCCAAAATAATCAATCCATCAAAATCAACCAGCATGCACTCATTCACACAATCAAAGGACTAGCTCGGTCTATCCCTGCTAGAAAACATGCATGCATCGGGCCAACCCAACCATTCAAATTAAATCCACAGAATATAAACAAATCCCTACTCAAGGGATCCATATAAAATTCCTCCAAAACAATATGGTCCTCACTTTAAGTATACAAACCATAGTCATATTTCAAATAGAGTAGCAAATAAGTTTCCAAAATAATTATATGTTGTACCTTCACTTGGGTCCACTAATACCTCAATTCAGAGGAAAACTATTACCTGAAAAAGTCCAACAAAAACAAGCTTCTTCAAATCACCCTAAGCATTCACAAGTCTCGACTAAATTTCCTCTGTAAAAATGGAAGTAGGAGGGGTAAGTATATAATTTTACTCAGTAAGTGATATACAAGTTGTACAAGAATAAGATTTGTGTGGTGGATATATCAAATGTATATATTTCAAACCATCATATCATCAAATAAATGAATAACTCAAATATTGTTTCTAATATTATCATAGTTCTCAATTTTCATAATTCATTCTCAAATGCATCCAACTATTTCATATTTTCAAATTCGGGGCAAACCAAAATAACTGTTCCCAACAAAAGTCTACCACGACCTGGGGTGGAAGCGTTAAGGGTTTTTAATAATTTTTACGTTTTAGAAATGCTCCCATCCTTGACATTGTCTATGGGCACTCATTGGAGGTGCGTCCAACTATTCCACACCAGTCAGCACTACATCCAGCCATGAATGCACTGTACGTGCTCAGCTACATCCCATGATTTACTAACCCGACTACGTCACCCTGTCGGGCCACTCTATAGCAGGA
Organism: Dillenia suffruticosa; assembly: GCA_033439265.1. Lineage (NCBI taxonomy): Eukaryota > Viridiplantae > Streptophyta > Magnoliopsida > Dilleniales > Dilleniaceae > Dillenia > Dillenia suffruticosa. Next base: position 18,239,107 of record JAVTVX010000009.1, on the reverse strand, counting down.
AATGACTAGTCATTTAACAGGGGTTCAGGCTCTCACACTAAGTTAATCATATGCACCATTTCATAAAATCATAAATCCAATTCATGTGTCATCAATTCTAACAATCTTTTCAATAGTTATCCTCATACCATTGGATTCAACATCAATAAATTCACATGGTATATTTGTTCATTCAAAGCATATAGGAAGTATAAGAATTTAAAATTCAACATTTGGGATATTCCACTCAAAGTAAAGCATTTAAATCCAAGTTTTGAAAATCATTTAAAAAATTCAATAAATTTATTTTTCTTTTGTAAATACAATCATGAAATCATTCACCTTTTGGGAGGGTGAACTCTCCTGATTCACAATTAATCCATAAAAATCCTTTCTTGAATTCCAAATGATTTATTCTAAATCAATAAATATAAATTTGATTTTAAATCACACCTAAAATTAAGGTTTATGAGTTTTCTCCAATATAGTACAAACCTTAATTTCCAAAATCCAGAAATCTATGCTCTCATTTGATCAACTACATATCATTTGCGTCTATATACTATTTTCATACACAATTTCTCCTAAATCTCACATTTATAACCCTAGATTAAGTTTTTCCCAAGTCAAATCTCACAATCCAAATTTGATAATCCAAATTCATGCTAGAAAATATAAATCTAGGTTGAGAGAATGAGATCACCTCAAAAGAATTCCACAAATTTCGTTCAGATCAACTTTTTCTAAAACTATAATTTTCTATCTCTACAAATTTCCCAAATCCAAGCATGAAAATCAAATTCAAGAGTATTGGAACTAAACCCATGAAAAGGAAAGACAAATTACCTTAATTTCGGGTTTGGATTGAACCTTGAACATTGGATTTCAAAAACCCTAGATTTTCCCTATTTTCTCACAAACCCTAGTTTTCTCCCAAAACTACTTTCATTCATGAATTTGCTTGAAGGTTTGGGAGGTTTAAGGAGTGGGTTTATTGAAGGTAAAATGGATTTCATGAGAGATTGAGAGAGAATGTCGAGAGGGAGAGAGATGATGAGAGTCGAGAGAAGGAGAGAAGAGGAAGAGAGAGTAGAGATCGATTTGGGAAAGTGAAGGCTCACTCTAAGCCTTTTTAACATTTGATGTGAAATTGCCCTCTTGCCCCCGCATTAATTTCAAGTTTTGTTCCACTTTGATTATCCCTTTTTATCATTTCGTATCTTTTCACACTCATGAGTCGACTTACAATACAACACAAGTCTTCTTGTGTGACTTAGATCTTCGAAAGCCAAGTCCGCTTGTTTTCTGACAAGTCAGCTTGATCTTGGTTTTATTGTGTCCTCAAGCCGACTTGAATATGGTTTAAGACAACCCAAATTTCTTATTTTGTAACCCATAAGTCGTCTCATTTCTTTTGTGAGTCGCCTTGCTTCACTACAGACATGTTTCTCTGAAACTTGAATCTGGCAGGTTGGCTTGTGCTGACCACAAGTAGCCTTGTTAGACACAAAGTCAGAAAGCACAAGTTGATCTGTTATTGGAGCAAGGCGGCTTGTCTATGTGTTTTGGAAGTACAAGTCGACCTGTCATTGAGGCAAGGCGACTTGCCTATACGTAGAGTTAAGAATTCAGAGACCTAATCTCCTCAGGTCACCTTGACACTTCCTCGGGTTGCCTTGGTGGTTTCTATACTTAGCAAAATTTCAATTTTTGAGCTCCAAGTCACCTTATCATGGGTCAAGTCGACTTGTTTTCACTTAATTGACTCCAAATAAGTTTTAATTATCCCAAATCATCGCCAAACCTATTTTTCTTCCAACCAACTTTATAAAACAGATAAATTAAAACCAATTACAACACTTTTTTCAAAGAATATTCAAAATTTAATAAAAATTTTCTAACATTGAATTTTTCGGTGTTACAGATGTACATAAAAAACTATTGGGCTAAAATGTCATTTTCGCCTTTTAGGAAGAGTACTTTAAGAAAGACACAAATCCAAGGATCTCAATTTTATCCCCCCCCTCGGCAAGGGAAAAAATTAATATAATCTGTCTTTTAGGTAAAAAATAATTTGAACTTTGGACTAGGCTCATACAAACAAAAATAGTTCCTACCTTTCTTAACAGTTTGTTACCTTTACCTTCATCTAAAATATGATATGTTTTCTCCAAATTGCTATTGCAGGGGTCTAATATCCCATATGTTATGAACACTTAGACCTATGGATTTATAACTTATAAGCCACTATAAATCTTGAGGGTCCAACCTCAGTAGAAGTGTGAAGCTAATGATAGAAACCATTTAAGCACTTGGTTCTCAATAACTGGAATGTAAGAATAACTTGTGTCAATTATACCAACATCATCAACATCTATTGCTACATGTTTCTGATTTCCCCTTGCATCATTACAAAGTTAAAGAGCCGATGACACCACAACTGACAGCATGCAACATTAGCCTCGTAGATTTGTTCTATAGGATATTCTTCTGGCAGGCCTAGGCTAACTTTGTAAGTTGAAACCAACCTCTGTTAAGAATTAAAATAAGATATTTCCCAATACATTTGTGTACATTTGAAGACCTAAGCAAATGAGCTTTGTGTTTATCAATTAAGATTGGCAATGTCATGCACATCAAGGACAATGATTTTGAAATAAACCATATGCTGAGGCAACAAACCATCCATGTTCCCAGTATAGACAGATTCAGAATATACTTGAGATGGGAAATAAAACAAATAGTAATGGCCATTCTAAAGAAGAGAGATACAAGTTCTTTTCAAGATTAATGATTGTTGCCCTAGGCATTATAAGTTTAAAATGTGAATTACACAACCAATAACAGTAGGCTACAACTTCTACAGGAGTATTTTCAGGACAGGAGCCTAAACTAGGCTGCTTAACAGCTTCAATTGGGACAACTTCCGGATCCTCCCTTGCACTCAGCTCCAAAGCCAACTGTATCTGAAATTCCTCCTCCATATCAGGGTCTTGGAGTTCAAACACCTTGAATCACGTCTCACACCCTCTGATAAAGCATCTACACCACTACTACTAACAACATCATATTGTTCAGTCATGTCCCCTTTCACATGATTCGAAGATGAAGGACTACTATGCCTATTAGTCACAGAAGTCAACCAATTTGACAACGTTGAAAATGTTTTGTGCTCTGAACCATGATGGGATCCTGAGGACGAAAGCCTATCGGGAGAAGAACCCTCGATTAGTCTACTGCTCCCAGAGGAAGACGACCCATCATTATCACCCAATTGATTCAAAGTTATATGTAGCTTCTTTAGAAGGTTCTTCATGATATGGCATTGTTGCACATCGATAGTGCTCATTTAGCCCAGGATGTGTTAATTTGTTGCCGAGGATTTTTGCACTAAGCCCTTTCATTTACCGTTTTCTAGACGAATATTATACTTTGTCATGCTTTATTTATTGGCCACTTTCACCAAATTGATATGTGACTGCAGTTATCAATTTGTCATTCAGAATTCCGTAATAGTTCAGGCATTGGGGGTGTAGTTGTGCCCCTCCAATATTGAATTACATGACAAGGCTGGCTGATGTAGGACAATTTTATGGCAAAAGGATTTAGGGTTTTTTGCCTCTTTGACAAGTTGATTTTAGGAATTTATTAAGGGGTTTCTGTGCAATAAAGATTTAATAACTAAAATTGAAAGAAAAGAACAACAATAAATTAGAAAAAATAGGATTAGCTCACTAGCATCACACTGGTAGTTTCATCTGTATCATCAAAGAATAAGGAAATCCATAATCTCCGATGCATCATTGAGTATTGGTGGGCAAGCAATTATTTCATTGATGTAAAAGGCTCGAAGAGTTTTCAAAATTTTTGTCACATGCTGACCCTCAGATAGAGCACTCATCAACCGCCATGTTACCTTGGAATATGGGCAAGCCTAACCTATATACCAAAGTAACGCAAGTCATTCATCGATATCTGTCCATTTTTTAAAATAATTCAACTGATTCAAATAAGTTAACAAGCATTCATCACACAATTAAAAGACTAGCCTAGTCCATCCCTATTCAAAACAAGTAAGCATAAGTCCATCTCAGCCACCCAAATCCAAATACATGCACAATGTCAACCCAATTATTTCAATCAAATCCACACAATATAAAACTAGTCCCTACTCAAGAGATTCAAACAACTCACAATTTCCCAATTATAGTTTCGGAAATCAAATAGATACTCAATATACATACACAAAACCAAATGAAATTCAAAATCCAAAATCAACAAAGATAGAATTCAAATTAGTATTCCAAAAAGAGTTATAACCAATGCCTCTACAAGGGTTCGCTAGTACCTCACAATATAATCAAAAGAATTGATACCCAAAAAGATTCTCAAAATATTTTTCAATCTGCTCAAAACAGGGGGCTAAATTCCAAGCTAAACATCTTCTGAAAAAAATGAAATAAGGGGAAATGAGTATAAACAATACTCAATGAGTGGAATAACATGTCATGCAATGAATGAGGGGAGCGTATGGATATGTTAAAAATATTTCAAAGAAAATCATTTCCATCATATTCAATTTATGAATATTCCGTATAATTATCAAGGATGTCTCGCCAAATCTAGTTATCACAATAAAACAAGTTTATGCATCCAACTCATATCATAATTTTCAAATAAAAAACGTCAAAAGCTTTTCATATATTTCACATTTATCAAATGCCCATAACCTTGGCATTGGCTCTGGACCTCTTTAACGGTGCAACCAAACTAACCCGATGGGACAAAAGAGTATTTCTTGGGCTCAACTACCTCCCCATCTAATAAAGCCTTCACCACGTTGTCCCATCGGGGCACATCGTGGTAGGAAATGACTATAATCACTAGTATGGGTTCGGGCTCCCACTCCAAACCAATAAATACACCATTCCATATTTAACAAATGCAATAAATGTGTCAAATTTAATTCAACTATTTCTCAAATCAAATCATACTCAATACATCGTATAAAATATGACATATTATTCATTTACAATAATTTGAATGTATAACTATATCAAATTTATATATAAGGACATAACATACACATAAAACATTTCAAAACTCATTTTCAAAATCATTTTTAAAATCAAGCAAAGTATTTTACTCATTTAAAGTATAACGTAAAATTTACTAATCTTTTGAGAGGGTCAACACTCTTAATTCACAATTCAAAACTAAATTAATCATTTCTAAACTTTTAATCGTCTCAATCTAAATCAATAAACATATTTCACCATTAATCATAAATCACATTTGGGGTTAGTTGATTTTTTCCCTAAATTTCCGAACTCTAGATTTCCAACATCTTCAAAACTATGTTCAAATCCTTCTAATAACATAGACCTAGAGAAACAATCTTTCATTGAACATTTCCCTTAATTTCATCATTATACAAACTCTACGGCTAAACCCCCAAACTTATTCCTTCCAATCACAACATAATAATTCAAATATATGATAAAATAACTCAAATCTAGTTAAGAGGAGAAGATTACCTTAAATAAGACACCAATTTCATTCTCAAATCGAGTTACACCAAAATCCTAAACTTTCTCTCTACAAAATCCCAAATTTCCAGCACAAATTGTAAGTTCATACAAGAACAACACAAATACAAGCTCAGAAAGAAAAGTTACCTTTATGAGGACCATCAATTTCATCCCTTGTTATGTCACTCTAAACTTTAGGTTTTTCTCTCCCTATCTAAATTCAACTTTCTAAGGATTTATTGGAGGGTTTGGAGTTCAAATATATGGGTGTTTGGGGAAATTTGATCAAATTTGTAGGGAGAGGAGAGAAGGAGGAAGAGAGAGGGTGAGAGAGAAGAGAGGGAGCAAGAAATGGTCCCGGGTAAAGAGAAAAAAAAAAGAGTGGGAGAGGGGAGAATGGTTTTTTTTTTTTTTTCTCTTTTCCCTTTTTTTCTTTCTTCTTTCTTTCTTTTTTTTTTTTGTTTCTTTCAGTATTACAATTTCTAACCCCCTAAAAATAAATTTTGTCCTTAAAATTTAAAAACAAAATCATGCCTCAAAGGGATGAAGGTATTGCTTCTTCATATTATCCTCGGACTCCCAAGTCTGTTCTTCAATCCGATCGCTTTTCCATTGGACCTTAACAATAGGGATTTGTCTAGTCCACAATCTCTTGATTTGGCAATCAAGAATAGCTATAGGTTAGACTTTGAAGCTCAAGTCTTTTCTTAGTTCAACCAATGGAGTCTCTAAAACATGCTTTGGATCCAACAAATATTTCTTTAACATAGAGATATGGAATACATCGTGGATTTTTTCCAAATCTGGGGCCAATTATAGCCGATATACTACTTTTCATTTCCTCTCGAGGATCTTAAAAGGGCTAATGTAGTTGGAATTCAATTACCCCCACTTTTGGAACCGGATTACACCCTTCCAAGATGATATTTTCAAAAATACCATGTCTCCAACCTCAAACTCAAATGGTCTTCTCCTTCTATCGGCATAGCTCTTTTGACTATCTTGAGCTGCCTTCATTTTTGCCCGAATTACCTTCACTTTCTTTATTGTTGCTTCAATTAACTCAACATTTCTAATCTTTCTCTCTCCCACCTCATCCCAACACAATGGAGTTCTACATTTCTTTCGGTATAGAGTCTCATAGGGAGGTATCCTAATGCTAACTTGAAAGCTATTGTTGTATGTAAATTCGATCAATGGGAGGTGCCTATCCCAACTACCTTGGAAGTCTATCATACATGCTCTAAGTATATCTTCCGAGGATTGAATCATGCTCTCTGATTATCCATCAGTCTGAGGATGGAAAGTTGTGCCGAACTTCAATTTAGTCTCCAAGATCTCTTGTAGCTTGGGCCAAAATCAGGATGTGAATTGGGGATCACGGTCAGACACAATCAACACCGAAAACATGTGGAGCCTCATAATCTCTGCCATGTACATCTTGGCTAACCTATCTAGATAGTAAATATTTTGAATTGGCAAGAAGTGTGCCAACTTGGTGATCTGATCTACTATCACGCATATAGCATCGTGTCGGCTTGGTGTACATGGCAATTCACTATAAAGTCCATGGTAATGTGCTCTCATTTTCACTTGGGTATTACAGTGGTTATACGGTCATGCCGGCTTTTGATGTTCGTTTTTGATTTGTTGTCACACAAGACACCCAACCACAAACTTGACTATCTCCTGCTTCAACCCCAACTACCAACAAGTTTTCTTGATGGTTTGGTACATCTTGGTACTTCTGGAATGCAATGTATAAGCTGAGAAATGTATCTCTTCAAGTATAGCCCTTTGAAAATCATCATTCTTGGGAATACAAATCCGTTTCCCATATACCACCATACAGTCCTCTCGGATATAGAACTCACCACCTTCACCCTTGTGAACCTTCTCCACTATGCCCTTTGGTTCCTTATTGGTTACTTGAAACTATCTAATACGGTCCACTAAAGTTGGTCGCACTTCAAATTGGCCAAAAGTACACCATGCTCATCATTGGCCAACCAGACTCCAAGTGCGTGGAGTCCTTCCAAGCATGAGAGATAAGAACTCCCTTGAGATGCTGAAGAAGAGACTTATGGCTTAAGGCATCCATGACTACTTTTTCCAGGTGGTAATCTGTCATTAAGTCATAATTCTTAATCAATTATAGTCACCTCTGTTGGCTCAAATTTAGCTCCTTTTGAGTGGGCAAGTACTTGAGGCTTTTGTGGTAGGTGTAGATCTTGCACGTAACCCTATATAAGTAATGTCGCCATATCTTCAAGGTAAATACAATTGCAGCATGCTCCAAGTCATGCATGGGATAGTTTAACTCGTGCTTCTTCAATTGCCAAGAGGCATAATTAATCACCCGCTCATTTTGCATCAACGCGCAACCCATCCCTTATCAGTTAGTATCACTAAACATGATATAATCACCACTATTAGTAAGAAGGGCAAGGATCAGAGTAGATGTAAGCCTCTTCTTGAGTTCCTAAAAACTCCCTTTACACCGATCATCCCACTCAAATTTAACTCCTTTTCGAGTCAAGTTAGATTATGGAGCCGCAATCTTGGAGAACCCTTCAAGAAATCTCTGATAATACCTGCCAATCCAAGAATGCTTCTCACCTCGATGATAATCTTGAGTTGCTCCTACTTCAATATGGCTTCCACTTTCTTTGGATTAACAAATATCTCATCCCAAGATATCACATATCCTAAAAAGCCAATCTCTCGTAACCAAAACTCATACTTAGGGAACTTAGTTTGCAATACCTTTTTCAGAAGAGTTTGCGACACTATTCAGAAATGTTCGGAATGCTCCTCATCATTCTTGGAATATACCAAGATGTCATCAATGAATACTATGACAAACTTGTCAAGATGAGAGTGGAAAATCCAAATCATTAAGTCCATGAAAGTTGCGGGAGCATTGGTCAGCTCAAAATGCAACATTAGGAACTCATAGTTGCCATACCATTTTCTAAACGTGTCACGCCCCGACCTGCCCCTGGACCTAGCACGTGACAACCGCCGCGACACCTCAATACACAAGCACAACATCCGGCGTATCGAGACACCATAAGGCTAATAGCAACATCTAATCTAATGTATCATAGACCAAATCAATTCCTAAGTCATCACAATGTGTCTCAATGCATTAATATATCAAATCAAATGACAATTATCATTTTCACAAGTCAACATAAGTATAATACAGTCATCCCAGATATATAAATACAATGGTCAATTAAATGCTCTAAATATAACAATAATCTCAAATGATTACCGCAGAAGAGTGGGTAACCATACCCAAGCCCAGTGTCTCCGAAATGCCTAACGAAATCAAAGCTCTACTAGCCCTCAGTTCAAGACTAAACCTGTAAGATGAGAATATGAGGGGTGAGTACCTAAAGGGAGATGGTACTCAGTAAATGAGAGGATTGATATCGTACTATTAATATCGGTGTGAATATGGAGTGTCAAAGTATAAGGTAATAATATCCATAATGTGCAAACCGATCATATCATTTCAAAGCCATATATCATACGCACACATCAAAAATCAAGGTATGCATCCAATATTTACATCAATGTCATGAAGAGCCGGCAATGAAATATTCCCGGCAAGAGTTTACTTCAACCAGTGACGGGCATATTGGGGGTTTTCATAATGCATGTATGTAAAAACAATAACTCTCTATACCAATGTTGGCCGCAGGCTGATCCAACAAGCCCGCAAATATCACAAGTACAATCTTCAACATAGATCCGACATTTGGGGGGATAGCTCTGGCCAAAGCGTATCTGGGCACAATGAGTGCCTCTGCCAAATGTCCTTCGTAGTTACGGAACATTGCTATACAGCGGGGAAATGGGGGGCTCCAAGCCCAAAGCATGGAATCATCACAGGGCATCCAACCCAATCACATGTTCAAATCCAGGTTATATGAAACCGTGTACCAATAGATATGAAAATCACATAAATACCATATGTTATGAAAAAGTGGTACAATATCATTTGTGAAAGCGCATGGATGCATATCAAATAAGTCAAGTAATCGGGACACTCCAATGGTCACAAAAATATGTGTAAAGTATATATGAAAATCTGAAAGCTCAGCTTATCACACATTTGAAATCGTGCTATAAAAAATATTTAAAATAGAATTTTCCAATCAGTAGCATACGTCAAACTCCCACTCACTATTTGGGGGAGGGTAACGCACTCCCCAATATTACAACGAAGCGTAAATCAAGTGCTCCCCTCGTTCAAATCAAATAACTCTTATGAAGAAAATTCAGTTCGTAGATTTTCAAACCTGCGCAGTCATGGGAAATAAGCTATAGCATTTTGCACAAAACTCCACTCCAAGCGCAATTGTGACATGTTGTAGGTAACTTCGTGACCTATAACTTTCATTTTATACACTTTCTCAAATTCACATCACAGAATTCCCTGAAATCCTCACTTTGTTTCAGTCGCATTCCAATTTCAGCTTCTATCCAATATTTGTGCGGAAGCTATAACTTTTATTCTACTTATCAAACGTTAATGAACTTTTAACATGTCATTCCCAAGAATAGATCTGCAATTTTTGTGTTCTGAGTGTCACTCAATTATGCCGATAAAGGGGTTGAAATAAATCATGATCAGAACAGACAGTTTTCAATTGGAAACAAAATTTATGCCAACACACATTTATGAAAAAAAAATATAACTTTTGATTCCCTCATGAGTTTTGGCTGCAATTTTAATATGTGGTAGACAAGAAAGATAGCTACAACTTTTATGTTTTGAGTTTCTCCAAAATAGAGTTGGAAATGGTTCGTTTGTACACACTGAATTTATAGTCTGAAGCAAAACAACTTTCTATCATGCTTCAGGAAAAATGTCATAACTTTTGGCACAGATATCTGATTAAGGTGGTTCTTATCTCGTTGGAAAGATAAAACTTGGATCTACAATTTACTTACTAGAGCATTTTCAAATTCTGACTGTAAGATATCTTAAAACAAAGGTGAATTCACGGATAGAAATAAAATCTAAAGCAAGATAGTACAAAAAATTTACCTCAATTTCTTTGACTTCAAAAACTCAAGCAAGCTTTCCACTTAGTCCCAGCCTTGGGTCACCCTATGTACACCAAGTTAAAAGTCTCTCTTTGGGTTCAAAACAAAAACATAGTATTCTAGGATGCAAAAGAAGACCTTACCTTGTTTTCAAATGTGTCTAGAGATTTGAAGAAATTTTCCAACACAATCTTCTCCTCCTAGATTGGACTTACTCATTTTCACTCTTGGCTCTTAAAGGAATGAAGAATGCTCCACATTTTTCTTTCTTCTTCCTCTCACTCATGTCCACTTCATGGTGCAACAAATAAAAGGGTTGGAATCTTTTAATTATTATAAGCACACTTCATTTCCCAAAAGTCAAAGTTTGTACATCATCAACATACCTCAAATAAATGCTTGCTTTTTCATTCCATACCACACCATGCATGTTTGTCTCAAAATGTCAAGAATTTCTTTTCCTTAACATGCTCTTCACGTCCACAATACTTTCTCACCATGCTTTGGCCTTAAATGCTTGTCCAATTTATCTTTTGCTTTGTTAAATCAATGGTTCATTAAATCTCCAATTTAATTTCCACCTTTGGATTGAAATTCCAAATTTTCAACACTTTCTAACTTGCCCATACTTTGTTGTCTACCATCTTATGGCATTGAAGTCCCTATCTTTTGAGAAATTGCTTCTAGGTTCTTGTTAATTACTATTTGGTCCCTGGACTTATAAAAATTATAAATTGACCCCAAATTTTTTTTTTATATAATTTCAAATTGGACACACAATCTTGTGTTGGGTATAATTTAATTCATCCCGTGTTAAAACATGGTCATTTAGTCTTTCCAAATGGTCTTCGACCCAAATTAGGGTTTGTCGGCGATTTCTCCAAAAATCATCGATTTTTTTCTTTTTTTTTTTGTATTTTCCCTTATTTGATGCTTGTGAGCATTAGAATTGATATTTCATGGTTTCGGGTCGTCCATAGTTAATTTCGGACAATTTAAACTTTGGTATTTGCTTATAAGCCCTCCAACTTTCGATAATTTGAAAACGACCCCAAAAATTATCAAAATTACATACGAGGCCCCAAATCACATATTAGGCCCAATGGGACCGATTTTGAAATTTAATATGGTCGTCTCGACCCTGTTTGATAAAATCGATCCGAATTAGGGTTTACGGACCAAATTTCTTGACTTTTGCCGTTTTAACCCTAAAAATAATTATTTATCAAATTAAAAAATTTTCTCACTCTCAAAATCACATCTTATCATCATAAGACCATTTGTGACCCATTTCGAACTTATTCACTTATGCCTAAAAATTGGAGCAAAAATTTTCTAGGGGAATTTTATTGGAAAATTTTCTGAGTGAAATTTATAAACAGATTTATGAAAAATCATCATATATAAAGATAAAATAAGATACATGAGCATACACCGAGAGTCAATGTTACGTTTTCAACCCCCTAAAACAAGTTTCGTCTTCGAAACTAAAAGAAGGCCATGCAGTGGAATGGAAAACTACTCAATGCATAGATGGGGATACTGTCCCCTCATTGTTTGCTCAGGCTCCCAAGTCTCCTCCTCGACTTGGTCGCTATGCCACAAAACACGAACTAACGGGACTTCCTTGCTCCGCAATCTCCTGATCTGTCTGTCAAGGATGGCCTCGGGCTGTACAGGTAAGCTCAAATCCTCCCGTAGCTCAACTGGTGGAGGCTCCAAAGGGATCCGGTATATACTTTCTAAGTACAGAGACATGGAATACATCGTGAATATACGACAACTCCTCTGGCAACTCAAATCTATATGCCACATTTCCGATCCTCTCAAGAATACGGAAGGACCCAACATACCTAGGGCTCAGCTTGCCCATCTGCCTAAAACGGATCACCCCTTTCTAGGGTGAGATCCTCAAGAATACTATATCTCCAACCTGAAACTCTAGTGGTCTCCACCTACGGTCTGCATACATCTTGTGCCGATCCTGGGCGACCCTCATCCTCTCACGGATGGTTCTCACCTTCTCCTTTGTCTCCTCAACAAGCTCGATGCTGCTGAGGTGCCTCTCACCAATCTCATCCCAACATAGAGGTGTGCAGCATCGCCTCCCATACAATGCCTCGTATGGAGGCATTCCGATACTCGCCTGGTAGCTGTTATTGTATGCAAACTCCACAAGTGGCAAGTGCCAATCCCAGCTACCATGAAAGTCAATCACGCATGCCCGAAGCATGTCCTCTAACGTCTGTATCGTCCTCTCTGATTGTCCATCCGTCTGAGGATGATATGCCGTGCTGAAGTTTAGTCTAGTGCCCAATACCTCCTACAACCTGAGCCAAAACCTAGACGTGAATCTGGGGTCCCTGTTTGAAACAATCGATACAGGCATCCCGTGAGGCCGAACTATGGTATCAATATAGAGGCGTGCCAACGCCTCCAAAGGGTAATCGCCACGGATGGGGATAAAATGTGCAGATTTGGTGAGTCGATCGACAATCACCAAATCGCATCGTGCCGTACAGAAGTCCTCGGCAATCCCATTACAAAATCCAGAGTAATATGTTTGCATTTCTACTCAAGAATGGGAAGAGACTGCAACGTACCATCTGGTCGCTGATGCTCAGCCTTCACCTGCTGACACACCAAGCATCGCGCCACAAACTCAATTATCTCCCGCTTCATACCCGACCACCAATAACTATCTCTGATAGTCTTATACATCTTCGTACCTCTAGGATGTATAGCATATGCTGACGAATGCGCCTTCTTGAGGATTGTACGCTTAAGATCATCATCAGTTGGGATACAAATCCGCTCTCTGAATACCACGAGTCCATCATCACGGACTCAGAAATCTTTGCTCTCTCCTCGGCGGATCCTGTCGTGAATGCCCTGGAGCTCCTTGTCTAAACCCTAAAGCTCCCTGATGCGGTAGAATAGGGTCGGTCGTATCTCAAATCTTGCTAGCAGTGTACCCTAACTGTCGCTAGCCAAACTGACTCCCAAAGTACGGAGTCCCACCAAGCAAGAGACATACACTCTCTCTGCTGTCTGTGATGCAGAGGAAGAGGATGACTTCCGGCTCAAGGCATCTGCCACAACGTTCGCTTTGCCCGGGTGATAGTCAATAATCAGATCATAGTCTTTTATGAGTTCTAACCATCGCCTCTGCCTGAGATTCAACTCTCTTTGAGTAAATAGGTACTTCAAGCTCTAGTGGTCCATGAAAACTCTGCAGGTCACTCCATAAAGATAATGCCGCTATATCTTCAATGCAAAGACTATGACTGCCAGCTCTAAATCATGAGTCGGGTAATTCAACTCATGCTTCTTCAACTGTCTCGAAGCATAAGCGATTACCCGTCCATCTTGCATCAATACACAGCCTAGCCCCTGCCGACTGGCATCACTGTAAACCATATACTCTCTACTGCTGGTAGGGAGAGCTAAGATTGATGCCGTTGTCAGTCGCTGTTTGAGCTCCTGAAAGCTCGCCTCACAGCGATCGTCCCAAATGAACTTGACGTCCTTCCGCACCAATCTCGAAAGTGGAGCAGCAATCCGTGAAAAGCCCTCCACGAATCGCTGATAATACCTAGCCAGACCAAGGAAGCTCCAAACCTCGGTCACTATCTGTGGCTGCTCCCATTTTAGTATAACCTCAACTTTCTGCGGATCAACGTAAATACCTCCGCGGAGACAATATGTCTAAGAAATTTGATTTGTCTCAGCCAAAATTCACACTTGGTGAACTTGGCATACAACTGCCACTCGCGGAGAATCTGTAGAATCACCCTAAGGTGCTGCGTATGCTCCTCATCGCCCCGCGAGTGCACCAGGATGTCATCGATGAATACGATGATGAACCGATCTAGGTAGTCGTGAAAAACCCGATTCATTAGATCCATAAAGGCCGCTGGTGCATTGGTCAGCCCAAATGGCATGACCAGGAACTCATAGTGCCCATATCCGATACGGAATGCAGTCTTGGGCACATCCTCAGCCCTAATTCGCAACTGATGATATCCGGATCAAAGATCGATCTTTGAGAAAACCCTCGCACCCTGAAGCTGATCAAACAAGTCATCAATCCGTGGTAGTAGATATCGGTTCTTGATAGTGACCTTGTTCAGTTGTCGATAATCTATACAGAGCCATAGGGTCCCATCCTTCTTCTTTACAAACAACATTGGAGCACCTCAAAGCGAAGTGCTCAGACGGATAAAACCCTTGTCTAGTAACTCTTGTAGTTGGACCTTGAGCTCTCTATGCTCTACCGGTGCCATTCTGTATGGCAGAATAGATATGGGAGCTGTTCCTGGAGCTAGATCGATCTCGAAATCAAACTCCCGAATTGGTAGCATTCCAGGTAGCTCTTCAGGGAATACATCTGGAAAATTCTGCACCATTGGGACATCCTCAAGCTTCAGCCCTTCAACGGTGGTGTCTACAATATGAGCCAGGTATGGCGTGTAGCCCCGACGTATTAGTCTCCTGGCTTCCATCGCCGATATCACACAGTGAGGTAACACTCGCCTCTCACCGAAAAAATTCAAAGGTGATCTTTCTGATTTTCAAAACTCTACCTTCTTGGTGAAGCAATCAACGGAGGCTCATTGCATGCTCAACTAGTCCATCCCTAGGATGGCATCGAAATCCGACATATCCAAGGGAATCAAGTTTGCCTCAAGTATAGCGTCTCCAATCATGACCTTGGTCCCTTTGTAGACTGAGTCTCTAGTAGCTGCTCACCGAGAGGAGTGATAACCAATATCTCCTCATCAAGTGGCGACAAGGACTTACCCAACTGGTGGGCAAAAGTCGCTCTCACGTATGAATAATTCGACCTGGTGTCAATGACAACACGAGCGTCGACTCCCCAAATTTTCATAACTCTTAATGTAAGAGAAGTAAAAGAGATTAATAGTAATATAGAAGAAAATAGATATCTGCTCATAGATATATCAAAATGTATATACAACCAACATAGTAAGCCTCTAAAGCTTTAACTATTGATGGTCTCAAAAGAAAGGATACATAAGAAATCTCTAAACAGGACGATCAGTAGGAGGGGTACCAATAACCACGTCAAGATATGCCTGCGCGTCCTCTTGAGTATCGCATACACTCGAGCCTGAGCCCTCGGCTGCTGCTGCGATGATCCTGGTACCATGTTGTTTCCAACTGCTATACGCAGAGCTGTGTGGCTAGAATGAGCAAGTGATCCCTGCTGTCCTCCTCATGGAATGCTCGACTGAACCGAGACTGTTTGACCACCCATTTCCATATCAGGGCACTGACTTCATATGTGCCCTTGCTTCCCATACTGGAAACAGGTAACTGGGACTCTGCACACTCTGAATGGGTGGTGCCCGCTGTATCGGCGACAAAAAGGATGCCGCGGAACTGTCGTCTAAGTGCTGGCACTAGGGGCTGGTGCTCTGAACCCCAGGGATCGTGATCCCTCTCCAAACTGTGCCTGTTTCTGCTAAAAAGGACCTTCGTGAAATCCTGAGGTCCTGCCTTTCTTCGAGCTCTGGCCCATAGAAGACCCAAGCCTCTTCTTCCTTTGCTCATTTTTCTCCCGCTGTCGGCCTACGGCACGGACGATCCCCTCCGCTCGGTGTGCCGAGTCAACGATCTCTGCAAAGAAGAGACCAGGAGTAACTGTCATATACTTTCTGATAGTCAAGTTAAGGCCGTCCTCAAACTTGAACCTTAGCTACTTTGGCATTGCCAAGTCTGGGACAAGCGCAGCTAGTCTCCTCAACTCGGTCTTGTACTCCGTGACTAATCATGTGCCCTGTTGTAAATGCAAGAATTCCGTCCTCTTGTGGTCTTGCTGAAACTCTGGAAAATATTTAAGGTCAAACTCCCACAGGAAATCTTCCCAACTTAGGGGCTCAGTGGCATCATCACTGACCGCCTCCCACCAAGTGAGGGCGTCGCCGTCCAGCAACCTCTCTGCCACTAGTAATCTGAACTCCTCACTCAAGCCCAAATCAGTCAACACTCTGCAAGTGCGGTTGATCCAATACTTCACTGTTGTGGGATCATCCATCCCCGAAAACTCTGTACAGCCTAACTACCTCGCCTCTTTCACTAGCTGGGTCAGCTCGTGAATGCGTCTCAAGGTGGAGGAGGTAGTGTCAGTGGGTCCTGAAACAGTGGAAGGACCAACTGTTGGTTGTGGATCTGGTATAACTGGAGGTGGCATGGCCGCAGGAGTCGACGTGGCTATCGGTGCTGGTGGTGGAGGTGGCATATGAATGCCATGTGTTGTGTACCACTCAAACACCTGTCTGTAAGCATCCAATGGTGGTGGTAGACCAGTGGCTGTGGTAGACCAGTGGCTGTAGTAGCCGGTGGAGTAGGTACTGTAGGAGGAGCGCGCGAAGAAGACACATCCTCCGGTGTGCTCGTGGGCTCAGTAGGACCAAAACGAGTGCCTCGGCTAGTCGTCATACTTCTGTGAGGAAAAAGGTACTGATCAGGCAGAAATGTGAGGATTAGGGTTAGTTATGACATAAATAACCCCCTAAAATGAATGAACAACTAGTTTATAAACCAATGAAAATGATGTGTTAGGTTGGATACGGCCCGTATCTAACCCCTTAATATCGGATGAACTCATCTGCCTATGACCATGTATTGGATTTCATGACTGTAATGTAACTCTTCTCATGCATTGAGGAATTTAATACCAAATACTTGGGAATATTTTCAAAATCAATTCATAAAATATCGCTCTAACCAAGTCTTTGATACCAACCGAGTTATTACGCCCTGACCTGCCCCCGGACCGAACACGCGACAATCGCCACTGCACCTCGATACACGAGCACAACGTCCCACGTATCGAGATACCGTAGGCTAATAACAACATCCAATCTAATGTATCACAGACCAAATCAATTCCTAAGTCATCACAATATACCTCAATGCATCAATATACCAAATCAAATGAGAGTTATCATTTCACAAGTCAACATAAGTATAATATAGTCATCCCAGGTATATAAATACAATGGTTAACTAAATGCTCCAAATATAACAATAATCTCAAATGATTACCGCGGAAGATTGGATAACCGTACCCAAGCCCAGTGTCTCCGAAATGCCCACCGAAATCAAAGCTCTACTATCCCTCAGTTCAAGACTAAACCTGTAAGATAGGAATGTGAGGGGTGAGTACCTAAAGGGGGGTACTCAGCAAGTAAGGGGATTGACATCGTACTATTAATATCGGTGTGAATTTGGAGTGTCAAAGCATAAGGTAATAATATCCACAGTGTGCAAACCAATCATATCATTTCAAAACCATATATCATACGTAGACATCAGAAATCAAGATATGCATCCAATATTTACATCAATGTCATGAAGAACCGGCCAATGAAATATTCTCGGTAAGGGTCTACCTCGACCAGTGACGGGCACATTAGGGGTTTTCACAATACATGTATGTAAAAATAATAGCTCTCTACACCAATGTTGGCCGCAGGCTGATCCAACAACCCACAAATATCACAAGTACAATCATCAACATAGATCCGACATTTGGGGGATAGCTCTGGCCAAAGCGTATCCGGGCACAATGAGTGCCTCTGCCAAATGTCCTTTGTAGCTATGGAACATTGCTATATAGCGGGGAAATGAGGGGCACCAAGCCCAAAGCGTGGAATCATCACAGGGCATCTAACCCAATCACATATTCAAATCCAGGTTATATAAAACCGTGTGCCAATAGATATGAAAATCATATAAATAACACATGTTATGAAAAAGTGGCACAATATCATTTGTGAAAGTGCATGGATGCATATCAAACAAGTCAAGTAATTGGGACACTCCAATGATCACAAAAATTTGTGTAAAGCATATATGAAAATCCGAAAACTCAATTTATCACACATTTGAAATCGTACTATAAAAAGCATTTAAAATAGGATTTTCCAATCAGTAGCAGTCGTCAAAGTCCCACTCACTGTTTGGGGGAGGGTAACGCACTCCCCAATATTAGCACGAAGCGTAAATCAATTGCTCTCCTCGTTCAAATCAAATAACTCTTATGAAGAAAAATCAGTCCGCAGATTTTCAAACCTGCGCAGTCATGGGAAATAAGCTATAACTTTTTGCACAAAACTCTACTCCAAGCGCAATTGTGACATGTTGTAGGTAACTTCATGACCTATAACTTTCATTTTATACACTTTCTCAAATTCATATCACAGAATTCCCAGAAATCCTCACTTTTTTTCAGTCGCATTCTAATTTCAGCTTCTGTCCAATTTTTGTTCAGAAGCTATAACTTTTATTCTACTTATCAAAACTCAATGCAATTTTAACATGTCATTCCCAAGACATAGATCTACAATTTTCATGTTTTGAGTTTCACTCAATTATGCTGATAAAGGGTTGAAATAAATCATGATCACAACAGCCAGTTTTCAGTTGGAAACAAATTTTCTGCCAACACACCTTTAGGAAAAAAAATATAACTTTTGATTCCCTTGTGCGTTTTAACTGAAATTTTAATATGTGGTAGACAAGAAAGATAGCTACAACTTTTATGTTTTGAGTTTCTCCAAAATAGAGTTGGAAATGGTTCGTTTGTACACAATGATTTTATAGTCCGAAACAGAACAACTTTCTATCATGCTTCGGGAAAAATACCATAACTTTTGGCATAGATATCTGATTAAGGTGGTTCTTATCTCGTTGGAAAGATAAGACTTGGATCTACAATTTACTTAACAAGAGTATTTTCAAATTTTGACTGTACGATATCTTAAAACAAAGGTAAATGCATGGACAGAAATAAAATCTAAAGCAAGACAGAATAGAAAATTTACCTCAATTTCTTTGCCTTCCAAAACTCAAGCAAGCTTTCCACTTAGTCCCAGTCTTGGGTCACCCTATGTACACCAAGTTAAGAGTCTCCCTTTGAGTTCAAAACAAAAACATAGTATTTTAGGATGCAAAAGAAGGCCTTACCTTGTTTTCAAATGTGTCTAGAGATTTGAAGAAATTTTCCAACACAATCATCTCCTCCTAGATTGGACTCACTCATTTTCACTCTTGGCTCTTGAAGGAATGAAGAATGCTCCACATTTTTCTTTCTTCTTCCTCTCACTCACGTCCACTTCATGGTGCAACAAATGAAGGGGTTGGAATCTTTTAATTATTACAAGCACACTTCATTCCCCAAAAGTCAAGGTTTGTACATCATCAACATACCTCAAATAAATGCTTGCTTTTTCATTCCATACCACACCATGCTTGTTTGTCTCAAAATATCAAGAATTTCTTTTCCTCAACATGCTCTTCACGTCCACAATACTTTCTCACCATGCTTTGGCATTAAATGCTTGTCGAATTTGTCTCTTGCTTTGTTAAATCAATAGTTCAAACAATTTCATTAAATCTCCAATTTAATTTCCACCCTTGGATTGAATTCCAAATTTTCAACACTCCATAACTTGCCCATACTTTGTTGTCTACCATCTTATTGCATTGAAGTCCCTATCGTTTGAGAAATTGCTTCTAGATTCTTGTTAATTACAATTTGGTCCCTGGACTTATAAAAACTATAAATTGACCCCGAAATTTTTTTTTTATAATTTCAAATTGGACACAAAATCTTGTGTTGGGCATAATTTTATTCATCCCATGTTAAAACGTGGTTATTTAGTCTTTCCGAATGGTCTTCGACCCAAATTAGGGTTTGTCAGCGATTTCTCCGAAAATCGTCGATTTTTTTTTTTTTTGTATTTGCCCTTATTTGATGCTTGTGAGCATTAGAATTGATATTTCATGGTTTCGGGTCGTCCGTAGTTAATTTCGGACAATTTAGGTTTTGGTATTTGCTTATAAGCCCTCCAACTTTCTATAGTTTGAAAACGACCCCAAAAAATATAAAAATTACACGCTAGGCCCAAAATCACATATTAAGCCCAATGGAACTGATTTCAAAATTTAATGTGGTCATCTCGACCCTATTTCTCAAAATCAATCCGAATTAGGGTTTACGGACAAAATTTCTAAACTTTTACCGTTTTAACCCTAAAAATAATTATTTATCAAATTTGAAAATTTTCTCACTCTCAAAATCACATCTTATCATCATAGGACCATTTGTGGTCCATTTCGAAATTATTCACTTATGCCTAAAAATTGGAGCAAAAATTTTATAGGGGAATTTTATCGGAAAAATTTCTGAGTGAAATTTATAAACGGATTTATTAAAAATTATCATATATAAAGATAAAATAGGATACATGAGTATACACCGAGAGTATCACAGAATTCCCAGAAATCCTCACTTTTTTTCAGTCGCATTCTAATTTCAGCTTCTGTCCAATTTTTGTTCAGAAGCTATAACTTTTATTCTACTTATCAAAACTCAATGCAATTTTAACATGTCATTCCCAAGACATAGATCTACAATTTTCATGTTTTGAGTTTCACTCAATTATGCTGATAAAGGGTTGAAATAAATCATGATCACAACAGCCAGTTTTCAGTTGGAAACAAATTTTCTGCCAACACACCTTTAGGAAAAAAAATATAACTTTTGATTCCCTTGTGCGTTTTAACTGAAATTTTAATATGTGGTAGACAAGAAAGATAGCTACAACTTTTATGTTTTGAGTTTCTCCAAAATAGAGTTGGAAATGGTTCGTTTGTACACAATGATTTTATAGTCCGAAACAGAACAACTTTCTATCATGCTTCGGGAAAAATACCATAACTTTTGGCATAGATATCTGATTAAGGTGGTTCTTATCTCGTTGGAAAGATAAGACTTGGATCTACAATTTACTTAACAAGAGTATTTTCAAATTTTGACTGTACGATATCTTAAAACAAAGGTAAATGCATGGACAGAAATAAAATCTAAAGCAAGACAGAATAGAAAATTTACCTCAATTTCTTTGCCTTCCAAAACTCAAGCAAGCTTTCCACTTAGTCCCAGTCTTGGGTCACCCTATGTACACCAAGTTAAGAGTCTCCCTTTGAGTTCAAAACAAAAACATAGTATTTTAGGATGCAAAAGAAGGCCTTACCTTGTTTTCAAATGTGTCTAGAGATTTGAAGAAATTTTCCAACACAATCATCTCCTCCTAGATTGGACTCACTCATTTTCACTCTTGGCTCTTGAAGGAATGAAGAATGCTCCACATTTTTCTTTCTTCTTCCTCTCACTCACGTCCACTTCATGGTGCAACAAATGAAGGGGTTGGAATCTTTTAATTATTACAAGCACACTTCATTCCCCAAAAGTCAAGGTTTGTACATCATCAACATACCTCAAATAAATGCTTGCTTTTTCATTCCATACCACACCATGCTTGTTTGTCTCAAAATATCAAGAATTTCTTTTCCTCAACATGCTCTTCACGTCCACAATACTTTCTCACCATGCTTTGGCATTAAATGCTTGTCGAATTTGTCTCTTGCTTTGTTAAATCAATAGTTCAAACAATTTCATTAAATCTCCAATTTAATTTCCACCCTTGGATTGAATTCCAAATTTTCAACACTCCATAACTTGCCCATACTTTGTTGTCTACCATCTTATTGCATTGAAGTCCCTATCGTTTGAGAAATTGCTTCTAGATTCTTGTTAATTACAATTTGGTCCCTGGACTTATAAAAACTATAAATTGACCCCGAAATTTTTTTTTTATAATTTCAAATTGGACACAAAATCTTGTGTTGGGCATAATTTTATTCATCCCATGTTAAAACGTGGTTATTTAGTCTTTCCGAATGGTCTTCGACCCAAATTAGGGTTTGTCAGCGATTTCTCCGAAAATCGTCGATTTTTTTTTTTTTTGTATTTGCCCTTATTTGATGCTTGTGAGCATTAGAATTGATATTTCATGGTTTCGGGTCGTCCGTAGTTAATTTCGGACAATTTAGGTTTTGGTATTTGCTTATAAGCCCTCCAACTTTCTATAGTTTGAAAACGACCCCAAAAAATATAAAAATTACACGCTAGGCCCAAAATCACATATTAAGCCCAATGGAACTGATTTCAAAATTTAATGTGGTCATCTCGACCCTATTTCTCAAAATCAATCCGAATTAGGGTTTACGGACAAAATTTCTAAACTTTTACCGTTTTAACCCTAAAAATAATTATTTATCAAATTTGAAAATTTTCTCACTCTCAAAATCACATCTTATCATCATAGGACCATTTGTGGTCCATTTCGAAATTATTCACTTATGCCTAAAAATTGGAGCAAAAATTTTATAGGGGAATTTTATCGGAAAAATTTCTGAGTGAAATTTATAAACGGATTTATTAAAAATTATCATATATAAAGATAAAATAGGATACATGAGTATACACCGAGAGTATCACAGAATTCCCAGAAATCCTCACTTTTTTTCAGTCGCATTCTAATTTCAGCTTCTGTCCAATTTTTGTTCAGAAGCTATAACTTTTATTCTACTTATCAAAACTCAATGCAATTTTAACATGTCATTCCCAAGACATAGATCTACAATTTTCATGTTTTGAGTTTCACTCAATTATGCTGATAAAGGGTTGAAATAAATCATGATCACAACAGCCAGTTTTCAGTTGGAAACAAATTTTCTGCCAACACACCTTTAGGAAAAAAAATATAACTTTTGATTCCCTTGTGCGTTTTAACTGAAATTTTAATATGTGGTAGACAAGAAAGATAGCTACAACTTTTATGTTTTGAGTTTCTCCAAAATAGAGTTGGAAATGGTTCGTTTGTACACAATGATTTTATAGTCCGAAACAGAACAACTTTCTATCATGCTTCGGGAAAAATACCATAACTTTTGGCATAGATATCTGATTAAGGTGGTTCTTATCTCGTTGGAAAGATAAGACTTGGATCTACAATTTACTTAACAAGAGTATTTTCAAATTTTGACTGTACGATATCTTAAAACAAAGGTAAATGCATGGACAGAAATAAAATCTAAAGCAAGACAGAATAGAAAATTTACCTCAATTTCTTTGCCTTCCAAAACTCAAGCAAGCTTTCCACTTAGTCCCAGTCTTGGGTCACCCTATGTACACCAAGTTAAGAGTCTCCCTTTGAGTTCAAAACAAAAACATAGTATTTTAGGATGCAAAAGAAGGCCTTACCTTGTTTTCAAATGTGTCTAGAGATTTGAAGAAATTTTCCAACACAATCATCTCCTCCTAGATTGGACTCACTCATTTTCACTCTTGGCTCTTGAAGGAATGAAGAATGCTCCACATTTTTCTTTCTTCTTCCTCTCACTCACGTCCACTTCATGGTGCAACAAATGAAGGGGTTGGAATCTTTTAATTATTACAAGCACACTTCATTCCCCAAAAGTCAAGGTTTGTACATCATCAACATACCTCAAATAAATGCTTGCTTTTTCATTCCATACCACACCATGCTTGTTTGTCTCAAAATATCAAGAATTTCTTTTCCTCAACATGCTCTTCACGTCCACAATACTTTCTCACCATGCTTTGGCATTAAATGCTTGTCGAATTTGTCTCTTGCTTTGTTAAATCAATAGTTCAAACAATTTCATTAAATCTCCAATTTAATTTCCACCCTTGGATTGAATTCCAAATTTTCAACACTCCATAACTTGCCCATACTTTGTTGTCTACCATCTTATTGCATTGAAGTCCCTATCGTTTGAGAAATTGCTTCTAGATTCTTGTTAATTACAATTTGGTCCCTGGACTTATAAAAACTATAAATTGACCCCGAAATTTTTTTTTTATAATTTCAAATTGGACACAAAATCTTGTGTTGGGCATAATTTTATTCATCCCATGTTAAAACGTGGTTATTTAGTCTTTCCGAATGGTCTTCGACCCAAATTAGGGTTTGTCAGCGATTTCTCCGAAAATCGTCGATTTTTTTTTTTTTTGTATTTGCCCTTATTTGATGCTTGTGAGCATTAGAATTGATATTTCATGGTTTCGGGTCGTCCGTAGTTAATTTCGGACAATTTAGGTTTTGGTATTTGCTTATAAGCCCTCCAACTTTCTATAGTTTGAAAACGACCCCAAAAAATATAAAAATTACACGCTAGGCCCAAAATCACATATTAAGCCCAATGGAACTGATTTCAAAATTTAATGTGGTCATCTCGACCCTATTTCTCAAAATCAATCCGAATTAGGGTTTACGGACAAAATTTCTAAACTTTTACCGTTTTAACCCTAAAAATAATTATTTATCAAATTTGAAAATTTTCTCACTCTCAAAATCACATCTTATCATCATAGGACCATTTGTGGTCCATTTCGAAATTATTCACTTATGCCTAAAAATTGGAGCAAAAATTTTATAGGGGAATTTTATCGGAAAAATTTCTGAGTGAAATTTATAAACGGATTTATTAAAAATTATCATATATAAAGATAAAATAGGATACATGAGTATACACCGAGAGTATCACAGAATTCCCAGAAATCCTCACTTTTTTTCAGTCGCATTCTAATTTCAGCTTCTGTCCAATTTTTGTTCAGAAGCTATAACTTTTATTCTACTTATCAAAACTCAATGCAATTTTAACATGTCATTCCCAAGACATAGATCTACAATTTTCATGTTTTGAGTTTCACTCAATTATGCTGATAAAGGGTTGAAATAAATCATGATCACAACAGCCAGTTTTCAGTTGGAAACAAATTTTCTGCCAACACACCTTTAGGAAAAAAAATATAACTTTTGATTCCCTTGTGCGTTTTAACTGAAATTTTAATATGTGGTAGACAAGAAAGATAGCTACAACTTTTATGTTTTGAGTTTCTCCAAAATAGAGTTGGAAATGGTTCGTTTGTACACAATGATTTTATAGTCCGAAACAGAACAACTTTCTATCATGCTTCGGGAAAAATACCATAACTTTTGGCATAGATATCTGATTAAGGTGGTTCTTATCTCGTTGGAAAGATAAGACTTGGATCTACAATTTACTTAACAAGAGTATTTTCAAATTTTGACTGTACGATATCTTAAAACAAAGGTAAATGCATGGACAGAAATAAAATCTAAAGCAAGACAGAATAGAAAATTTACCTCAATTTCTTTGCCTTCCAAAACTCAAGCAAGCTTTCCACTTAGTCCCAGTCTTGGGTCACCCTATGTACACCAAGTTAAGAGTCTCCCTTTGAGTTCAAAACAAAAACATAGTATTTTAGGATGCAAAAGAAGGCCTTACCTTGTTTTCAAATGTGTCTAGAGATTTGAAGAAATTTTCCAACACAATCATCTCCTCCTAGATTGGACTCACTCATTTTCACTCTTGGCTCTTGAAGGAATGAAGAATGCTCCACATTTTTCTTTCTTCTTCCTCTCACTCACGTCCACTTCATGGTGCAACAAATGAAGGGGTTGGAATCTTTTAATTATTACAAGCACACTTCATTCCCCAAAAGTCAAGGTTTGTACATCATCAACATACCTCAAATAAATGCTTGCTTTTTCATTCCATACCACACCATGCTTGTTTGTCTCAAAATATCAAGAATTTCTTTTCCTCAACATGCTCTTCACGTCCACAATACTTTCTCACCATGCTTTGGCATTAAATGCTTGTCGAATTTGTCTCTTGCTTTGTTAAATCAATAGTTCAAACAATTTCATTAAATCTCCAATTTAATTTCCACCCTTGGATTGAATTCCAAATTTTCAACACTCCATAACTTGCCCATACTTTGTTGTCTACCATCTTATTGCATTGAAGTCCCTATCGTTTGAGAAATTGCTTCTAGATTCTTGTTAATTACAATTTGGTCCCTGGACTTATAAAAACTATAAATTGACCCCGAAATTTTTTTTTTTATAATTTCAAATTGGACACAAAATCTTGTGTTGGGCATAATTTTATTCATCCCATGTTAAAACGTGGTTATTTAGTCTTTCCGAATGGTCTTCGACCCAAATTAGGGTTTGTCAGCGATTTCTCCGAAAATCGTCGATTTTTTTTTTTTTTGTATTTGCCCTTATTTGATGCTTGTGAGCATTAGAATTGATATTTCATGGTTTCGGGTCGTCCGTAGTTAATTTCGGACAATTTAGGTTTTGGTATTTGCTTATAAGCCCTCCAACTTTCTATAGTTTGAAAACGACCCCAAAAAATATAAAAATTACACGCTAGGCCCAAAATCACATATTAAGCCCAATGGAACTGATTTCAAAATTTAATGTGGTCATCTCGACCCTATTTCTCAAAATCAATCCGAATTAGGGTTTACGGACAAAATTTCTAAACTTTTACCGTTTTAACCCTAAAAATAATTATTTATCAAATTTGAAAATTTTCTCACTCTCAAAATCACATCTTATCATCATAGGACCATTTGTGGTCCATTTCGAAATTATTCACTTATGCCTAAAAATTGGAGCAAAAATTTTATAGGGGAATTTTATCGGAAAAATTTCTGAGTGAAATTTATAAACGGATTTATTAAAAATTATCATATATAAAGATAAAATAGGATACATGAGTATACACCGAGAGTCGGTGTTACAAAACGTGATCTTGTGAATATCATCCCCTTTTATCCTCAACTAGTGCTACCCCGACCTCAAGTCTATCTTTGAAAATACTGAAACCCCTTGAAGTTGATCAAATAGATCATCAATCCTTGGCAATGGGTATTTGTTCTTGATGGTTAACTTATTGAGTTGATGGTAGTCTGTGCACAATCAAAGGGTGTCATCTCTCTTCTTCATAAATAAGACTGGAGCACCCCAAGATGAGGTACTCATATGGATGAACCCTTTCTCCGATAACTTCTGGAGTTGCACATTTAATTCCTTCAACTCTATAGGTGCTATTCCATACAGAGGGATCGAGATTGGGGTGGCATCGAGAATAAAATCAATGGCAAATTCAAACTCATGAATTGAAGGCTAACCGGGCAACTCGTCCAGGAATACATCAAGCAATTATTAGTTAATTTTCAAAATACATACTCTACAGATGACCCTCCATATCATGGCATTACATCACATAATCATACACATCATATATATTCCTACAATAAGGATCCTCACTTCTAAATATGATTTTTCCATCATACTAATCACATGTATGTAAATGCATAAGACTTTGAATTTATGATTCTAGGTTTAAAAGCTATAATGGATCTGTAGGGTCCAAACCCTTTTACCCCAAACTAGCCATGACTAAAAAGGGATTCTTGATATGATCGCTGTCGAGTAATCACTCATCGAGTGACACTCACTTAAAGAATTCTATAGTTTAGCTACTCAATGGCATATCTCTAACTCAATCATCATCAATCATAGGACACTTATATCATCAATTTCAAATAACCAAGGAAAAGATTAGGGGGAGGAACCTATGACTATGTCCGGGTTGGCCTGAGCTTCCTTATTTGTCATGGCATAAATTCTCATTTGAGTTCTTAACTGAGAACATTAGGGAGGAACGGTCACTGTATTGCTCTCGGTCCCTGTCCGTGAAGTAGTATTTATTGAATGAGTGAGGGTATTGGTTTGAACACCCCCTAGATCTTCTAGGTAGGTTCTGAATTGATTGGCTTATTTGTCCACTCACTCCCAACTCTGGGCAATTGTTGTAGAAATGTCATTCCTTCCCGCATTGATAATATCACTGTGGCTCCCTATAGAACCCAAAGTGAAATTTCATGCAATTTGGGCAAGAGTCTTTCTTACTACTCAATGAGTTACTTCCAGAGGTGGCACTAGCTGTGGGAGCACCAAATTGAGGTGGTCGCTAGTCTTATAGATAGCCAACGGATCCAAAGATAGAGGCACCACCATAGGAGCCCGAGCTCCTACTCTTCTTGAAGCTTTGCCCCCGATGAAAATCCGAATTTCTTCTTCTTTCCTTGACCGTCTCTCACCTTCTCCCTTTCTTCTACAATTTGCTTGGCCCTCAAAGCCAACTCCAAGACATCCTGAAAAAGAAATGGGCCTTGGTCACCGACATTTTCTCTCGAACGCTCAAGTTCAACCCATCCTCAAACTTGAATCTAATGAACTCCTCGAAGGCCATATCT
The DNA here is from genome assembly GCA_033439265.1 of Dillenia suffruticosa. Lineage (NCBI taxonomy): Eukaryota > Viridiplantae > Streptophyta > Magnoliopsida > Dilleniales > Dilleniaceae > Dillenia > Dillenia suffruticosa. The sequence continues at coordinate 18,210,487 of JAVTVX010000009.1, read as the reverse complement.
GAAACAAAGGAAGACAGTCTCCTCAATTCAGTCATGTATTCCATCACTGGCTTATTGCCTTGGCGGAGATGGAGAAACTCCTTCCTCTTCAAGTCCAGATGAAACTGAGTATAATATTCTTATCGAATTCCCGAAGGAATTTTCTCCAAGTAATTTGCTTCAAGGAATTTGTAAAGCCGGAAACCAATGTTTATTTGTACAAATGTATTGTATCTTATAGAGCGAAGTTTGGTAGTATAAATTTAATTCAAGAAATGGAAATTGTGATTGGTGTGAACTAGTGGTAAAACCAAAAAAAAAAAAAATAGTCCAATTCTTTGAATACATTATGGAGCCCAATCTTTGAGATAAAAATCCATTTGGATTCCAATTATTGAATTAACACACACAAGCTTTCCACCAATATTTTTGCCTTCCTTCCATTTGTTTTTGCTTTCTTTTCTTTTATTGCCCAACAAAGTGTAGAAAGGTCAAATGAGCATTTAAGGGTTAGACATGTGTTTGGTGTAGCTTAAAGAAAGAAAAAGAAGATTTATGTCTGTGTATGAAACCACAAGTGTGAAGGGCCATATTCTTGAACCTTTTTAAGTGTGCTCTTCTGTATTGATGTGGGGCCAAAAAAGAAAAAGAAAGAGGAAAAGAGAGTGAGAGTGAGAAAGAGAGAGAACTTTTCTTTATCCTAACCCTAATCACGAGTCCCTCACTTCTCTCCCACAAAACCACCCAAACTTCATCAAAATCAATATCAAAACTTGAAATTGAGTAAGGTTTTCTTCTTAATAAATTCCAGATCTTGAAACTGACATAAGATTCACTGGATTCTAATGAGAATTGGATTTTTAATGCTTTTGCAAATTGATGTATTCTACGGAGGAATACTCTATTTCTGGCCTGTTTCAACTGAGAAATTTGATCCAATTTTGAAATGCCTTTTAGGCTGAATTAGACTAAACCCTGAATAAAATATGTAGATGTAAGTCTTATCTTGTAAGTCTAATCTTTAATTTGAGACTTGAATAACATGATTTGGATATGTGTAGCAAAAGTTATGGCCTTCTGTGCAGATTGAAGTTATACAGTTAGGGCAAATACATGAAAGACTTATATGTTCTTGTGTACTTGGAATGGATCTAAGTTATAAATATAAAAATTGTTTTTTTTATATCTAGTCTTTAGGGAAAAATTAGAATTTTAGCAATTTAGAAATTGTAGTTTGAGATATGATTATATTTCTAAGACATATAGATGTGGGAATGAACATTAGCTATGAATTAATAAATATCTTAGTCAGAGATACATTTTCCATTTGCACATTTTATGATTAGCTTCTTAGTAACATTGAATAAATGTCTAATCTAAATTCTATATTGTGATCTACATAATATTTAGGCGAAGATCCTTCGAACAAAGATAAAGTTGAGAACCCAGATTAGTGTGAGTGCATGCCTTCCCCATACTATGAGTAGGATTTTTTTGTCTTACTTTAATGAGAAATATTTTTATGTGTTTTAAAAATCTCATTTTGAAATATGGTTTTATAATTCAATTTTGACTATAATGTGTTCTCTTAAAACGGTGGTATTAAAAATGTGAAATTTGGCATGTTATTGTGATATGATTTGCATTGCATGGTTGATTGATGTTCACTGAGACAAAGATGATTATGGGTTGCGAAATGGTTTTGGAATTTAATTGCAATGAAAACGTTGTTTCATGATGACTGATTGTTCACGCAACTGCTATGGTTTGTTATTTACTCATGACCAGTTTGAGTAAAAGTGGTATGAGTGAATCCAGATTCTAGAACGGGGTAGTGTGACAGGGGGTTTACCTACCCAAACTTTCGATTGGGCAGCCATGCATCACCAATAGTGATGTCCAAGCCAACACCAATAATGGGATATTTTTTAGAAAAATGAACAAATGAAAACTCTTGATGGATCTAATCCCTGACCCCGACCAAAGTCTTGAATTGAAAAGTATATTTTTGGCAGTCCCATGGTTTTAAATAAATTACAATCTATTTTGATGTCCATTTTAATATCCATTTAGAATATTCATTTCAAAATCCATTTTGAATTACCCATTTTGATGCAAAGAGAGATGTTTTTTTTTTTTATTTTGAATGTGTTGGTTGTCAAGACTTTGTGAATATTTTTGTAAACTTGTGAATACTTTTGTAATGATAAAATGGAATTTGTTGATAATGGTTTTTGGACATAATCACACTCCCACTCATTGGCATGTACATAGATTTTTCACTCACTGAGTATATTTGTGCTCATCCTTATTTGCTTCTCTCCTATTTTCAGGTTTGTAGCTACTAAGTACAGATAGAGGACTTTCTTTTGCGATTTATAAGATCCACCTTCGTCAAAACCATATACTTTGTGTGAGATAGTTTTGCTTTGGCTTACTTAATTGTATTATGGTTTAATTGTAGAAGTCTTATTACTTTTGTATATGTATATTTATATTTTGATTGGTCACTTTGTGTTAAAGTTATGGAGACTTTATTTATCCCATTTTGAAAGAGGTTTTATGGGCAATGGTTTATGATTATAGAGAATTGGTTGAGGATTGAGATTGTATTGATTATAGATTAGCCTTGTAGGGTCTTAGAGTACATGTCCATTGTTACACATAGTTCAAGGCAACACTGCGGTTATCGCGTACTCAGATTAAAGAACCGAGGCATGACAATTTTATTAATATCAAAGTTTAGGTCGGTGACAATTTATTAAAGTGTTTCTAAACTTCCCATATACCCTTGGATAGGTGAGTCTCATGTAAGGTTAGTTACATATGCATAGGTTAATTCATTTCCATAAACAAAACCTTACCTTCTTTTGTAGTAGATGGCGTCTAAGAGACACACGAGGGGAGTTGCTTTCGTCCCTTCTAAGCACAAAGCTACCTCTTCTTGTCGTGATGTAATGCCACCTAAACCATTGGAGATTCCTCCCCCTCCCATGGCAACCTTCCAAGAATGTATCGAGGGGTGGATTAAATGTAGAGCTAGATTCTGTTCGCAAAATCAACCTGAATCACCTCCACTACCACCAAACCCTACAAACCCTACTACACCTCTAGCGACGGCTATACCTTCTATGCCGGTTGCTACATCCTTTACTTATCCCACTACTACCTTATCCAAATTGATCAAAGAAGCTCGGCAATTGGGTTGTTAAACCTTTACTGGGGTGAGTGATACTATGGTAGCTAAGGATTGGATAAATCGGGTCTTGGAAACCATACAAAGTACGGATTTGGATGATGAAGATAAACTAAAAGTGGTTGTTAGATTACTTGATAAAGGAGCACGGACGTGATGGAAAAACCTAAAGAATCATTCCCCTATTCCCATTACTTGGAGGGAATTTCTAAGGGAATTTGATAAAAAAGACTATACCCATTTTTACAAAGATCAGAAGCGGAAGGAGTTCTTCTACCTTAGGTAAGGGAATAAGTCTATAACTGAATATGAAATGGAGCTGAGGGAGCTTTCCATGTATGTGTTGGAAATGGTGGCTACTGAGGAGTATCATTGAACTTTAATATTTGAGGGAAAATGATAGTTATCGATGCCCATAACTTCAAGAATGTCCTGCAAATAGCTTTGAAGGCTGAGAAAATGATTCAAGAGAGGGGTCGAACCAAAGAGAACATTGGAAAGAAAAAGAAGTTTGGAAATAATCTTGGCCAATCATCCAAGAGGAGTCATAGTGTGACTTCCCAAGTCAATGCTTCAGTTGTCGGCTCAGTTGCTTCACCAATGAGCCAGTCATATCCAAAAGTAGGTGTTTCCCCATCAGTGCCACTTTTGGGGTGAGGTCTTTCCAGAATAATCATGACAAATGTCAGAATTGTAAGAAGATGTATACTAAGGCTCGTCCTGAGCCTTAAAGATATTTTCATTGTCGAAAAAATTGATCATTTTAAAAGGTATTACCCCGAACTAGGTGGTGAAGGACAAGGGAGTCAAACTTTGGAAGTTAGGATGAGTGCTCCTAAGAGAAATCATGAGAATGTTCATGTTCCTTCCTCCATTAACGCTCCTAAGATCAGGACAAGAAAAAATACAGTGAATCAGAATTCTTCTCATTCTCAAACATGTGCACAAACTATGATATATGCAAGGACTAAGGAGGACACTCAGAGCAACCCCGATGTTATCACAGGTGATGGGTTTAAAGTTTAAAATTTTCATAATTAATATTGTCAAAAAATACATAGAAAATCTTAGGATATGGTGAAATATAATGATTGCGCATATGAGTGATTGATATATGCTTAGAACTTAAATTTCTTTAGCATTGACACCAAATATTTTGCATGATAATGTTCATATGTTTTGGACCTCTATGGTTGTATGAAGGGAAATTGATGAATCATTATATTATACTGGTCTAAATGGGGAATAAAATCTAGTTGTGCAAATAGGGAGTTTCCAACATTAGATACGGGAAGTAATCTTTTATTCAACAAGAGGGGGCGAATAGTTGAATATAGACTTTTATGACTTTTTAAAATTTGAGTTAGTAATAGAAACAAATAATTCAGGACAGAGAACACAAAAAACTTTTTATTATGGTTCCACAAAACTCAGTATACATCCATTTACATGCTCCCCCTAGATTTTTCACTGATAGTTTAGGAATACAAATTTAATTATAGGTTCAATTTCAACCTTTACACAGTTTCTACCGAACACTTCATTTCAATCTTTCATAGATTGATTTTTCACTTTCAAAACCTAAAGTAGTAATTTACACTCTTTAGTCTTTGACACTTGTTCGAATCTGAAAATGAATGTCAAGAGTTGAGGTTTTTTTTCCTCAGATGTGACAATTTATGATCTGGTTTTCTAAAATTTTTAGACAGATAAGAAAATTAAGAGCACAAATGAATACAAAGATTTTCAGAACATTCAATCGAGCATTCAATTCTTCTAACCCTCTTTTCTTCAACTCTTTGATATTTAATAAGATATTGAATAGATTTGTTGAGGGTTGTTGAGAGTTATTGCATTCGAATGTTGAGCAATTAATTTCCACCATTAATGCTCTGCAACGATGACTAGATTTCGCACTGAGCCTCCACTTCTTTGCTGGCTCCACTTTTATTTGGGCTAATCAAAACATGCTTATGCTGCATTTGAACGTTAATTTTGATAGAAATAGAAATATTTTAAAAATTAGAGAAACAAAGTGTCCGTTTAGTTCAAATCTGTTTCATAGATTTGGTTTCTAACATATGCGGATCAACATATTTAAGAGAAATATCGATTTGAATTCAAAAATTTATAGTGTATTTTTGCACAAACAAGTCGATAAAATTGTATTTAGGTCAACAAGGTCCAGTACCAAATAAAATAGATTGACGCACAATTTTGAATTGGTCGTTGTGTGTATATGTGTCGATAAGAGAGAGAACAGGTCATCGTGTGATTTCAATAAGTAAATAACAATCAGGTCGACAGGTCTACTTCAAACATCGACATATCACTACACAGATAAAGATTGGTGGACCTATAAAAATGAATTGATCAATCTGTGTCTGCCTATCGACAAGAATGATGGCAGGTCGACGTGCGAGCATCAAAAACAAAGACTGCCAAGTCGACATGTTCTTCTCATGAGTTGATGTGTCACTATTCAACAATAAAATAGGTGGATCTACTATCTAGAATTGATCGATGTGTTTTAGGTATGTCGACAAATCCTATACTTAGGTTGATATGTCATGATGTGTTTTATTTAAGCACATTACTTCGGGTCAATGTATCTTGATTATACATCGACATATACCTATTCTTTCTTAAAATTAGTGGACACGGCAGATCAAATAAGTCGATGTAATTGCTTTCATGTCGACAAGGTTAGTAACATGTCGATGTGTAATACTTAGAAAACAAGTACAACAAGTCGACAAGTTTTTGGATATATTGATACCCTAGAATATTTTTACCTAGTGTGTGATGTATAACAGTTGTAGGTCAATATGTTTCAGAACTTGGTCGATGTGTCATTTTAAATTTGTCCACCTGTGACTGTTTAGGTCAATGTGTGCTCTTTTTCAAGTCAAAGTGAGAGATAGGTTGATCGATGTGTTTTCGTATGTGTCGATGTGTTCAGACTTAGCTATTTGTCTAGTATTCTTATGACTCAGGTCGACAAGGGCTACTAAACAGGTCAATGTGTTTATGGTCAAATTGAAATTGGTCGACATATGGCTTAAAATTGGTGGACCTGCAATGTAGATCAATATGTTCTTTGGTCAGGTCACATGATGTGCAGACTTCTATTTTACTGTTGTTTTTCTGGTTTTCTTGGACCTTCTGTCTTTCAATCTATCATCATCAAAACTTTTCTATGTCAACATAATCAATACCAAATTGTTTCAAAAAGAGTAGGGAAGAAGAGAGGGTCTCGGGTTAAAAGAAAAGAGAGCATAAGGGAGGGGGAGAATAGTTTTTTTTTTTACTTTTCTCTTTTCCCTTTTATTTTCTTTCTTCTTTCTTTTTTTTTTTTGTCTTTTTCAGAATTACAATTTTAGATTGCGCAATTGCCCCTCTTAGGCCATTACCCTTTTTCAGTATCCTGAGAAATATGCGGTGATCTCTTTCACCATACCAATCGTAGACATTTGTGGGTGAAAGAAGGATAATAAGAAAACAAAAAGGTACTTAGGAACATCCTAGACATTTGATATTCTGACCTTAAATGTACAAAATAACAAGCTGTAACATCCGAGACTTCTAACCAAGATTGATGAGAAATTGGTTTGAAATGGTTAAAATTAAACTTTAATATTCAGAAAATCCTAAAATAATCAAACAACAAGAATATTATTCCTATTGTATTTTACATAAATAATGTCCTAAATACCACCCATGGATAGATGACCATGTGATCTAAGGTTAGAAATTGGTCACAGTTCCACCTTCTTGATAAATTGTAATTTAAAACATAAAGATGACATATTTTGCTGGGGTAGTTTGTACAGATTATATCATGGACCTAACAATCAATTGGATGAAAGACACCATTTATGGATGGCTCTCGATACAGTAAATCCCTCTAACAATTAAAATTTTCTCTTTTCGTATGCTAATTGAATCGGGAATGATTTCTGTTAGTGTTACTAAACTTTCAAGCGCAAGGAATGAATTATTTGCACAACTACACATCAGTCACATTTCATCGTGACCTAAAGTCACCAAATCTTCTTTGAAGGTATTTTGAACTTTGTTAACAAAAGACCATACAAGAACATAAGAAGACCGGAAGAAGAGAGATACTTCTCATTGATTGATGATCTTCTTGAATAAAATAATCTACAACAAAAAAATAGCACCAAACTTCCTAAACTTTAACTACTAATAGTAATCGTTAGTAAATAATTGAAAATCCAAAAAGATTTTGATCAAAATAATCTGCAAATTTTTAGGAACAGCCGATGCATAGAATGCTGGATATTTTTTAGGAGCAACTGTTGATGCATTGAATCAACACTTGTCCTTGTATCAGTAGGTGCAAATTCCAAGCTTCTCCTTTAAATACTCAAACCTACTTCTTGGACGCGCTTTGGTGTAGATATCTACAAGTTGATTTTTTGTCTTGCAATATTCAAACATACTGCACCATCCTTTTGAACATCTCTAATAAAAAATAGTTTTATATTGAAATGCTTAGTTTTTCCATGAAAAACTGGATTGTTGGAGTTAGATATGGCTGCCTGGTTGTCTACCATCACCTCTGTACTCATCTTTTGCGCCAAGTCGTAATCAATCAAAACTTTTCTTAGCCACAAGGCATGATTAGCAGCTACTGTTGCATCGATAAATTCTGCTTTAGCTATACATTGTGCAACAATTTCTTGTTTTTTTCGAACACCATGTGAATACCCCTAATCCAAGGCTGAAGCAATAGCCTGAGGTGCTTTTCATGTCATTCAAAGACCCAACCCAATAACTATCAGAATAACCATGCAATTTGAGACTTTGTAAAGGGCAAAACTTGATACCATAATTTAAGGTCGCCTTGACATATCATTAAACTCTTTTTACTACTTTAAAATGAAATTTGTTTGCACAGTTTATGAACCTTGAAATTACACTTACAGCGCACAAGATATTTGGTTTTGTTGCTGTTAAATACATTAAGCACCCAATTAAACTTCTGTAAAGCGTTTCATTTACTTGTTCTACTCTATCATTCTTGCATAGCTTCTCCTTTTGACACATAGGAATGTTTGTGCTTTGTAGTCCTCCATATTGAATTTCTTTAGGATCTCCTTTGCATATTTTCTATGATAGATGAAAATTTCACCATAGGAAATATGACATTTCTCCTAGATCTATCATTTCAATGACTTGTATCATGTCTTTCTTGAACTGCTCAATAAGTTCAGCACTGTTGCCTATGACAAGGAGATTATCCACATATGAAGAGACCACAATAAAGTTAGTTTGATCACCTTTGATATATAAAGTGGATTCACTAAGACTTTTGACAAAGCCTAGTTTCAATAAGTACTCATCAATCCTATTATACCAAGTTCTTGGGGTCTGTTTTAAACCATACAAAGCTTTCCTTAGTAGATAGACCTTGTCCTCATTCCCTTTCACATCAAAGTCTTTAGGTTGCTCAACATAGATTTCTTCCTCTAGAAATCCATTTAAAAATGCTAATTTGACATCAAGTTAATAGATTTTCCATTCGTTCTGTGGAGCAATAGCCAGCAGCATCCCGATAGTATCTAGCCTTGCAACAAGAGTAAATGTATCAAAGAAATTAACTCCAAAGACTTGAGAATAACCTTATACCAGTAACATTGCTTTATGCTTGTTGATTGAGCCATTTGCATTTAGCTTTGTTCTAAATACCCACTTGACTTCAATCACTTTTCTAGGTCTAGGTCTTTCAACTAGCTCCCAAGTTTGATTTTTTTCAATCATGGAGAGCTCCTCCTGCATTGCAGCCAACCATTTTGGATTCTTTTCAGAGAGCAATCTAGTGCCTCTTACAGGAAGATCATTAACTAACTCATCTGGATTTTGCAGAGGATCAGCAATCAACTTCTTTTTTGCATTATTCCAACTCCATTGCTCATTCTACATGAAGTACACATCCCTGCTTATCAGAATTTCCTTATGTGAGGTTGTAAAACTCTTTAAGCCTTAGATATTGAGCTATATCCCACAAGGATACCAGGTTCAGCTTTCTTGTCTAGCTTGTCTCTTTTAATTTGCGGCGCATAGGTAAAACACAAGCATCCGAATACTTTAAAATTTTTTAATGTTGGTTTGTAATCATACTAGGCCACAAAAGGAGTTTTCCCATATACAGCTTTAGTAGGAAGCCTATTTAGCACAAATATTGTAGTATTTATAGGCTCCACCCAATACTCTTTAGGTAACCCTTTTTCATGAAGTTCAAACATCTGACAATTTCTATTACCGTCTTATTCTTTCTTTCGCCGACTCCATTCTATTGAGTATTATATGAAGTTGTAAGTTAATGCTCAATGCTTGTGTCTTCACAAAATAGACTGAATTGTTCTGAAGTATACTTCTTCCAATTATCAGACCTCAAAGTTTGGATCTTGTAGCTACTTTGTTTCTCAATCCACTACTTAAATTTCCAAAACACACCTTGTCACGTCCCAAATCCACCCCCTTGTGGGGACTTCATCGACGACAAACTGCCTGGCTCTCACCATGGCTCAGTCACTTTGCATGGTATGGAAGTCATACTAAAATAATAGATCTTTGATTTATCTTAACCACTGTATATTACAAAAGTCTTTTATACAAGATAAAGTAGCAGAACTTCTATAATAGAGAAGTTAACCATCACAAAGCTATCCCTATTTGCTAATCTTCCTCGTCTTTGTTCCTATAGGATCTAAAATAATTTTTTATGTGAGCTTAATAGCCTAGTAAGGTCCATGTGTGCATGTGTAGAAAAATTCAATATAAAATTATATGATAACGGCTTTATCTTTTTGAGAAAGCTTTATATGCAGCAACAACACGCATATTTGAATAATAACAGTAATACAATCCAGTACAAGAACAGTTTATTTTCATCTTATCTCTCCATAAGGACAGTCTCCTTATTCCTCCCAGGAGGTCCAATTCCGAAAAGATCTAACTGTCTCCCCCATATTACATGTATAAACCTATTATCCACAATAATGGGGTACTACCGGTATATATTTTGATGTTCGACAAAATCCTTACTTACTCGAAATATCTCCAGATAGATCGGCTTATATAACAGTCACAATCACATACATTGATATAACAGTAGAAAATCATGATAATAGTAATAAATCATGATAACAGTATTATGAAATCAGCAGTAAATCATGATGGTTATAGAAAATCATGATAGTCATAGAAAATCATGGTAGTTTTGCATAATATAGATATGAAATATAAAGAACTCTTACCTTAAAGAGTTATCTTTAACTAAGAAGCTTACTTTGCCTTCTCTTTTTCACTTGCAGCACTTTTTTCTTTTTCTCTTTTCTTTTTCTTCCTCTCTCTCTCTCTTTCTCTCTTTTCTCTCTTTCTCTCTTTCTTTCTTCTTCTTGGCCAAATTTTTTGGAATGAAAGAGATGGGGTATTTATAGGTAAAGTTGGGTAATGGATAGTTGCCAAGTGTTCGGACACTTCTTCATAATGTAAGGCCTTTATTATTGATGCCAACCATTTGTCCTTCCATATGTTAACTATAGAAAGCACATATCCTTGTTGCAAGACATTTGTCCTCTAAGTGGTGTAGTTTATTGTAGAACAAGTGTCATGGTCGGTGGTATTGAAGGAGGTGGTCGGTGGTAACATATTCACTATATATTGGTTCTGGTTAATTGGTCCGGTTACCTTATTTTTTCTGTAATATTATTTAATTAAATGCTTTTACATTATTTTAATTCATTTACTTAAGAATTACATGTAAAGAAGAAAATACCCCCTATTTAAATTCAATAAAAATTGTTTCAGAAGCTCATTTCTTAAGAATAAAAAGTCAACTCTCCCTTCCAAGAACAAAACTCGAAACGGCTAATTTTGTTGGATTTTATTGGAGGGTTAATGGCTTAGAAAAATTCTAGAAAAATAGGTTTTCCCCTATTTGATATATCAAAAACAATTATTGGGACTTTTCCTCCTTGTTTTCTAATATTTCAGAAACCTCATTTTTAGGGTACTTAGTTTTCAGCGAGTTGGTCAAATCTAGGTTTTCAATATTCTAAGTGTCTGATTTTGTATTTAATTCTCATGTTTCAGATAACAACCTTATTTTATTATTAATAACAAGTTATTTGTTACAACTAAGTTGGGGTATGTAACATTCATTCCCCTTTAAAAAAATTTCATCCTCTAAATTCCTACCTGATTATAGAAATAGAGCAAGATACTTTTACTGGATCTCATCTTCAAGTTCCCATGTGGCATTTTCTATTCCGTGATTGCTCCAAAGTACTAGATGTATTTCGTTTGATCTAAGCTTCTTTACATCATATTCTAAGATCTTGATTGGTTTTTCCTCATAAGTTAGATCTTGACGAAGTTGGAGTGGCTGGTAGTCTAGTATATGATCTAGATCAGGTTGATACCTTCGATATAATGATACATGGAATACATCATGGATTCTAGATAAAGTTGGTGGTAGAGCTAACCGATATACTACTTTTCCAATTCGTTCGAGTATTTCAAATGGTCCAATATATCTTGGACTCAATTTCCCTCCTTTTTCATGCTGAATAATTCCTTTCTGAGGGAATATCTTAAGAAAAACTTGATCTTCCACTTGGAATTCCAAATCCTTTCTACGATGGTCAGTATAACTCTTTTGTCTACTTTGAGCAATCATCATTCTTTGTTTGATCACTCTGATTTTGTCAAGGGTTTCTTCCATCCATGGTATGGTATTTGATTTATTTACCTTTCTTTCTCCAATTCTATCCTAATAAATTGGTGATCGGCATTTTCTTCCATATAATGCCTCGTAAAGAGCCATACCAATCGTAGATTGAAAGCTATTATTGTTTGCAAATTCAACAAGTGATAAATGCTTATCCTAACTTCCTTTGAAATCTGATACGCATGCTCAAAATATATCTTCTAATATTTGAATAGTGCGTTCAAATTGTCTATCAGTCTTAGGTTAAGAATTTGTGCTAAATTTTAATTTAGTACCTAGAAGTTGTTGTAGTTGTTTCCAAAGTCGAGAAATAAATCTTGGATCTCTGTCAGAAACAATACTAAGAGGTACTCCATGCAATTTAATTATCTCTTCCACATATATTCTACCCAATTTTTCAATAGGATAAGTCATCTTGATAGGTAAGAAATGAGAAGATTTGATAAACCCATCTACAATTACTCATATTGCATCATGCCCATCATTACTCCTTGGTAATCCACAAATGAAATCCATAGTTACTTCATCCCATTTCCATTCTGGAATTGGTAAGGATTGCAACAAGCCGAATGGTTTCTGATGTTCTATTTTAACTTGTTGACAAGTCAAACATGTAGAAACATATTTTGGGATATCCCTTTTCATATTATGCCACCAATAATGTTTCTTTAGATCTCTATACATCTTAGTTCCTCCAGGATAGATAGTATATTTTGAGCAATATGCTTCCTTTAGGATTTCTCTTTGTAAAGTTTCATTTTTAAGTACACATATTCTTCCCCGAAACTTTAACATTCCATCTTTAGTTGCTTGATAATCTGATAATTCATTTCTTTTTGGCTTTTTCCTTGAGATTTTGTAGTTCTTGATCTTATTTTTGAGCATCTTTGATCCTTGAATATAAATCTATATGGACCTTTTATATTAGCACATCTAATTTTGAGATAAGTCCTGATAGGCTTCCAATAGGCCAATTGCTCCATCATCTCCCATTCTTTTACCCTTACTTTTGCTATCCTTGCTTTTCTGCGAAGGGTATTTGCAACTATATTTGCTTTTCCTAGTTGGTATTTGATGGTACAATCATAATCTTCAAGGTATTCCATCCATCTTCTTTGTCTCATGTTGAGTTCTTTTTGAGAAAATAAGTACTTTAAATTCTTATGATCTGTAAATATCTCAAAAGTAACTCCATATAGATAGTATCTACATTTCTTAAAAACAAATATAATAGCAGCTAATTCTAAATCATGAGTGGGACAATTTTGCTCATAGGGCTTCAATTGTCATGATGCAAAGGCTATAACCTTTCCTTTTGCATTAACACACCACCTAATCCATCTTTTGAAGCATCAATATACACTATGAACCCATATTTTCCTTCAGGCAAGGCAAGTATTGGAGTCATAGTTAATCTCCTTTTCAATCAAACTTAGTATTCTTTCAAGTTAGTTTTGTCAATGGTCCAGCCAATCCAGAAAAATCTTGTACAAATCTTTGATAGTAACCTGCTAATCCTAAAAAACTTCATACCTCAGTTACTATTCTTAGTGTTTCCCATGATAAAATGGATTCTATTTTAGAAGGATCAACAGAAATTCCATCTGCAGGTATTATGTAACCTAGGAAAGTAACTTTTTCCACTCAAAACTCACATTTGCTAAACTTGGCATACGATTTATTTTCTCTCAGTATCTGCAATACACAATGTAAATATTCTTTGTGTACTTCCTTTAATTCTGAGTATACCAGTATATCATCTATGAAAATCACCCAAAATGGTCAATGTATTGATGAAATACTATGTGCATTAAATCCATGAAAGTGGCTGGTGCATTATTTAATTCAAAAGGTATGACTACAAACTCGTAATGACCATATCGAGTTCTGAAGGTTGTTTTAGGAATGTCTTCTTTTTTAATCCTCAATTAATAATACCCCTGTCTTAGATCAAACTTAGTAAAAATCTTAGCACCTTGTAAGTGATCAAACAAATCATCTATCAAAGGCAAGGGGTATTTGTTCTTTATTGTGACATTGTTCAATCCTCGATAATCAATACACAATCATAGTGTACCGTCTTTTTTCTTGACAAATAACACAGGAGCTCCCCATGGTGATGCACTTGGTCGAATAAATCCCCTTTCAAGTAAATCTTGTAATTATACCTTAAGTTCTTTTAATTTTTGAGGGGCCATTCTATATGGAGTCTTTGATACTGGTTCTACTCCTGGAACAAGATTAATACTGAATTCTATTTCCTTTCTGGAGGTAATGGGGTTAATTATTTAGGAAACATATCTGGGTATTCTCTCACCACAGGGATATTCTCAATTTTCTTTTTCTCGGTGGGCTGATTCATAAGATAATCTAGATATCCAGTACATCCTTTATAAAGGAGTTTTCTAGAGCATGCTCCAGATATAATAAGATTAGAAAAGTGCTTTCTATCTCCCCTTAATTCAACTTCAGCTTGTCCCGGAATATAAAGTTTTACTACCTTCATTCTACAATCTATTTTTGCATGATACTGAGATAATCAATACATTCCTAGTATGATATCATATTCTTGAATGGATAGAACTATCAAATCTGCTAGAAATTATTTTCCAGTGATCTTAACTTTATATGATTTTACTACAAATTTAGTAGTCATACTACTTCCCATTGGAGTACATACTTCTAAGATGTATGGTAACTTTTCAACTTCAAAATCTAAGATTTTTACCCAATCAGGAGTAATAAATGAATGTGTGAAACCAGGATCAAATAATATTTTATTCTTATGATCATTGAATAGTAGCATACCTTTCACAATATCGGATGCTTCAGGGATTTCTTCTCCTTCCATGGCAAAACCTCTTCCTTGCATCTTGGGTTTATTATTCCGGTTGCCTTGCCTTTGACCTTGAGGTAGGCTCCTCTTCGCTATTGTCTTGAGACAATCTTTAATATAGTGTTCATTACTTCCACATCTTACACACTTTCTAGCCTTTAACCAATAATTAGCTTTATTATGTCCTAACTTCCGACAATAATAACAAAATTCTTTCTGTCCTACTTTACTTGAACTTCCCATACCTTTTTCTTGGCTTTGGGATGCAAAATCATTGGAACCCTTTTTAATCATCTTTGTATCTCCATGAAGCCTTCCCTGTTGCCAATTTACTAGATTTGTTCTCTCACTAAGTCCCACCTGTTTTTTATTTTTGCTATCTTCTACTTGACAAGCTAACTCTATGGCCTTAGAATATGTTTCTATAGTAATAGGGGCTAAAGCATCTTGAATTTCCCAATGAAACCCCTTAATGAAACGTTTAATTCTATCATCCTCAATTGATACTAATGAAGGAGCGAACTTTGAAAATTTTGTAAATTTGGTTTCTCTCTGAGCCACAGTCATGCTATCTTGTTTGAGAACAAGAAATTCTTCTTCTCGTTTTTCTCGTATGTGGCGGGGGTAATACTTTTCATTGAATTCCTTCAAGAAATCTTCCTAGGTACATGGGGTATTGTTTTGTTCCCACTTATAGGAGATGGTTCGCCACCATTCTTTAGCTATCCTGAAAAGTTGATATATTGCTAGTTTAACTTTCCATTCATTTGTATAGTTTAATACTGCAAAAATTCCTTCCATTTCTTCTAACCATAATTAAGTTTTTTCATTATTTTCATATCCTCCATCAAACCTTGGAGGATGAAACTTCAAAAATCGTTCCAAGACAATATCTTCAAACTGTTCAATATTTGGTGGCAAGTCGTGAGGAGACTGGTGGTTGGCTATGTTGTTGGCTTGTTGTTCCATTATCTGGGATACTTTTTCTAGTGTCGCAATCACTTGATCTAAAGAGTTCAAAGCTTGATCAATCGAATGGTTTTATTGTTGCCTCATTCTACCTCATTCTAACCATCTTAATATAAATACTCCAAGAAAATACTTTCAAAATAATGAAAGTAGTTAATATGTCAAAAAGATACAAAAAAAACTATAGTAATAATATAGCTGGTTAATGAATAACTATATTACATCATCAAAACATATCCCTAAATAGCAACATCCATGATTTGATCTAAGAAGATTAGTTAGCTAGGGCCAGTTCTCTGAGTGTTGGTTAGGTTCCTGACTATCTCTTCTTGCCATATAGCATAGATCATGTAGGCCCATGTGCAAGGCCTGGATCTTTTCTTTATAGTGTTGGATAATTTTTGCAGATCCTCGCCTTTCCTTTTCTAACACCCTGTTTATTTAGGTCAGTTGATCAATCTCTTTATCTGCGTCGCCACAATATTCAACTAGGAACTGACCCCATTTCTCCTAGTATGCAAGATTTTCTTTTAATATAAGATTTTCATATTTTACTGAAAGCAATTCTTTCAATTGTTGTTGCAACTGGCTATGAGTTTGAAACAATTCCTGCTGTAGCTCATTGATTTCTTTCACTTGGGTATCCATTAGCAAATCTTTTCTTGCAGACCTAGTAGACTCTACCTCTTCCTCACTATCTTCTATTAAAATGTAATAATTCTTGTTACTTGGCTCAACCTCTTTGTCCTTTATTTCCTCCAATGGATTTTCCTCCATTGAAAACTGACTTTTATCTGGTTCCATTGTTACAAAATTTCTGATAATGTTAGAAAATTCCTATGAGATATGATAATTATTTCTAGTTATAATAGATGCTTTAATGTAGATGTTCCTACTTAAAATCATCTTTTTCTTATAACATGGCTCTAATACCACTTATTTGTCACGCCCCAAATCCACCCCCTTGTAAGGGCTTCATCGGCGACAGACTATCTGGTTCTTACTAGCGCTCAGTCATTTTGCAAAGTATGGAAGTCATACTAAAATAATATATCTTTCATTTATCTTAATCACTGTATATTACAAAAGTCTTTTATACTAGATAAAATAGCAGAACTTCTATAATAGAGAGGTTAACCATCACAAAGCTATCCTTATCCGTTAATCTTCCTCGGTTTTTGCTCTTGCAGGATTTAAAATAATTTTTGGTGTGAACTTAATAGCTCAGTAAGGTCCATGTGTGCATGTATAGAAAATTTAAATATAAAATTACATGATAACAGATTTATTGTAAAATCTTTTTTGAGAAAGCTTTATATGCAGTAACAAAATGTATATTTGAATAATAACAGTAATACAATACAAAACAAGAATAGTTTACTTTCGTCTTATCTCTCCATAAGGACGGTCTCCTTATCCTTCTCAGGAGGTCCAATTCCGAAAAGACTTAACAGTCTCCCCCACATTACATGGATAAATCTCCTATCCACAATAATGGGGTGGTACCGGTATGTATTTTGATGTTCGACAAAGTTCTTATTTGCTCGAACTATCTCTGCACATATCAGCTTATATAACAATCACAATCACAATCACAATCACATACATTGATGTAATAGTAGGAAATTATGGTAATTGCAGTAAATCATGGTAACGGTATTATGAAATCAGCAGTAAATCATGATAGTCAAAGAAAATCATGATAGTCATAGAAAATCATGGTAGTTTTACATAATATAAATATGAAATATAAAGAACTCTTACCTTAAAGAGTTGTCTTTAACTAAGAAGCTTACTTTATCTTCTCTTTTTCACTTATAGCACTTTTCTCTTTTTCTCTTTTCTTTTTCTTCCTCTCTCTCTCTCTCTCTTTTCTCTCTTTCTCTCTTTCTTTCTTCTTCTTGGCCAAATTTTTTGGAATGAAGGAGAAGGGGTATTTATAGGTGAAGTTGGGTAATGGATAGTTGCCAAGTGTTAAGACACTTGTTCATAATATAAGGCCTTTATTATTGATGCCAACCATTTGTCCTTCCATGTGTTAACTATAGAATGCACATATCCTTGTTGCAAGACATTTGTCCTCCAAGTGGTGTAGTTTATTGTAGAACAAGTGTCATGGTCGGTGGTATTGAAGGAGGTGGTCGATGGTAACATATTCACTGCATATTGGATCTGGTTGATTGGTCCGGTTACCTTATTTTCCGTATAATATCATTTAAGTAAATGTACACGCAAATAAAGAAATACCTCCCATTTGGATTAAATAAAAATAGTTTCAGAACCAAATTGCTTAAGAATATAAAGTCAACTCTCCCTTCTAAGAACAAAACTTGAAACTGCTAAATTTGTTGGATTTTATTTGGAGGGCTATGGTTTAGAAAAATTCTAGAAAAATAAGTTTTCTCCTATTTGATATATAAGGAACAATTACCGAAACTTTTTCTCCTTATTTTCTAAATATTTCAGAAACCTCATTTTTAGGGTACTTAGTTTCCAGCGAGTTGATCAAATATAGGTTTTCAATATTCTAAATGTCTGATTTCGTATCTAATTCTCATGTTTCAGTTAACAACCTTATTTTATTATTAATAACAAGCTATTTGTTACAACTAAATTGCTGTATGTGACATACCTACAACCTTTGACTTGAACCTGAGAAAATAAATCCAGCACATTTTGGTAAAGTCATCAATAGATGCAATGTAATATTTACTTCCTTTGAGTGAAGGGATCGTCATAGGTCCAGCCAAATCTGTGGGAATTAATTGCAGCTTTAGTCACTTTCAGGTTGCTTGTTTGAAGGGTAGTCCTGCCTGCTTGCCATATTGGCATGCCTTACAACTTGGTACTTCATACACCAAGCAAGGTAGGCCTCGAACCATCCCCTTTCTTTGCATGTTCGGTACCACTGCATGATGAAAATGGCCTAGCCTCTTGTGCCAGATTTCTATATTGCTTACAGCAACTGAATAAGCTGCTTGCTTCTCCTCCATTGGATCAAGTGAGAAACATTTGTTTCTCATTTTGATTCTGAAGACTTCCTTGTCATTGGCATCCTTGATCAAATATTGCTCATTTTCAAAGATGACCTTAAATACCTTCTCAACTAACTGTCCCACACTTAGCAAATTTTGATCAATGTCAGGTACATACAAAGCATCATAAATTAATTTTGTACATGTGCAACTTTTAATGGCCACCGTTCCCTTTCGGTTGACAGTAATAAGTTCACCATTGCCAATTTTGACTTTTATACCTGTGATCTTTCCAACTCTCTGAAAAGTTCTTGATTATAGGTCATGTGATTTGTACAGCCACTGTCTACTAGCCAACATTCACTTCAGCTGCTAGTAGTAAAACAGATTGCTACAAAGAGTTGCTCTTCCTCCTGATAATCTGCAACCTGAGTCTCATTTTTTTGTTGAAAATTCCTTCTGCAGATTCTATCATGGTGCCCCAACTTGCTGTATTTATCACATTTGACATCGCGTCTTAAAAGAGGATGTCCTTCCTTGCCGCAATGCTTGCAAGGAGGAAATTCTTTGTTTTTGTTTTCTCCATTTTTGTTGCTGGTGTTAGTGGCTGCTTCTTGTGTCCTGGAGTTCTTCTTTTTAATTTTTTTTTTTTCTTTTGGTTGATTTGCAATTTAGCTTACAATGCTCCTTCTACAAAACCTCTAGGCCTCATTATTCTTTTTTGTTCTTGTGCTTGCAAAGCATTTAGAAGTTCTATCAAGGTAATTCTTGACAAATCTTTAGTGTTTTTCAAGGAAGTGATGGTAGCTTCAAATCCTTCAGGGACAGTTACAAGTATTTTCTAAACTATTCTACAATCAGAAAATTCAAAACCAAGCAATCTTACTTTGTTAGCAATGCTAAAAGGCTTATCAGCATATTGTTTGATTGTCTCCGACTCCTTCATTTTTTGCATCTCAAATTCTCTGAACAGATTTAGCACTTTTATTCCCTTGGTCCTTTCATCTCCTTCATATTCATTATTGAGGAAATTTCAGATTTGAAATGCAAATTTCATGGTTATAATTCTAGCAAAAAATTGTTGGTGAGGCTGCAGGAAACAAAGAAGCTCTTGCCTTTGACTTACTGCTTTATGTTCCTTATGATTTCTGATCTGAGCCATTGTTGGATTGTCTGACAAAGAAGGAACTTCATAGTCTTCCTCAATAGCTTCCCAGAGATCATTTGCCTCTAGGTGCCCAGACATGATAATTATCACCATCAAACACAGGTGGTGCATGTGCTGTGAAGGATGTTTCAGAATTCATACTTTATGGATTGAAGCAAGGAGTTTAGGCTTTTATGAAGCAGTTCACACGTCCTTTTAAGGAGAAAGCTCTGATACTAATTGAAGGTATTTTAAACTTTGTTAACAAAAAACTATACAAGAACCTAAGAAGATTGGAAGAAGAGAGATACTTCTCATTGATTGATGATCTACTTAAATAGAAAAATGCGCAATAGAAAAATAGCACCAAACTTTCTAAACTTTAGCTACTAATAGTAACAGCTAGTAAATAATTGAAAATCAAAAAAGATTTTGATCAAAATAATCTGTAGGTTTTTAGGAACAGCTGCTAATGCGTAAAATGTTGCAGATTTTTAAGACCAACTGCTGATGCATTGAATCAACATTGTTGGTGATGAAAATCGGGTTGTGAATGTGGTGGTGGTGGTGTTGTTATTGTTGTTGTCATCATCTTTGTTTTTTAAATTTTTTCTCGTATCTTCAATAAATCTTGAGTGTCATAATTTTATAGTTTATGACAAATAGCCTTGTCATGATTTTCTGCCTGTAATCTAGGTATATGATTTCGGGTAATCATAAATGAAGCACAGCACTTTTCTTTCTTCAAGATCAACTGCTGGGACGGTAAGGAGTACTAATAGTACCTCACTTTCCTTCCCGTGGTTTTAGCTATTGAAAATATAATCAAGTTTCTTTGATTAAGTTGTTTATCTTTATTCTTGGTACTGGTTATAGCACCTTGTTTTTGTTCTTCAACTTGGATTTGAGTAATCATCCTGCAATGTTAATACTTACTGTATTGATAGTGCCTCTTCTCTTTGATTATCTACGGAAACTTTAATGCATGCTAATACTGTTTCATTGTTCATTATTATTAATTCCCTAAAAAAGAAATAGTGGCTTCGCTAGTGTCACGAGGACAAGCTTCCTGTAAATCATCATATCATATCATGATTATGTTCAGTCAAATGACAAGTAGAATAGACATTAGTAACATGTCTTGTCATATTCTTATCGCTCGGTGTTTCTTTGCATGCAATATAGTCCAATCTGAAACATAAGCAAGAAGCTCCAGTGGTATATCTCATATGACTCCTTTTGTAATTGGCTAGTCTATAATCTGAATCATTGATGGATCTTATGTCCTTTTCAGTACTTGTCTTTTTTTGTGCGAGCTTTGGATGATGAAGGTTGTTTATTTCTAGTTACGAACTCATTTTCTATTTTCCCTTGTTTGAGCTTTTTGAATAAGATTCTTGCATAGGGACATAACATCTTTGTATTGTGTGCATGTGTGAGTACAAAAAAATACTGTTTTAGTGACGGATCTAGTGACGAAAAATAGATATTTATCGCTAAAATAACGACAGATTTAGTAACGAAAATAACAGATCCGTCACTAAATTTAGCGACGGATATTTAATTTTCGTCGCTAAATTTATAATTTATATTTTATTTGATTATTATATTTATATTATATTTTAGATATATTTTATAATTTATATATATTTTATATATTTTTTATTTAATTATTATATTAATATATTATTTTATTTTATTATAAATTTAATTAACGACGAATTTGAAATCCATCGCTAATATATATTTTATAATTTATATTTATTTTATTTAATTATTATATTAATATTGTATTTTATTTAATTATAATTTAAATTTAGCGACGAATTGGATTTTCGTCGTTAAGCAAGCGAGCAAACGCGATGCACGTGCCCCAGCCCGACCCACTCATGCACCCGGACGGATCTTCTTACTCCAACTCACGCGCCCCCTGCTCCCCCATCCGACTGCTGGCCCACGCCCACGCGTCGTGACCCACCATCTTGCTCCATCTCACGATCCCGCCCTGCAGCCCCACTCGAGTCTGCACCCGCTAGCCCGCCCCTGGTGCCTTCGGCCCGCACCCGCTCCTGCTGCCTCATGCTCGCGCCCTTGGTAAAAATCCCTCCGCATGCCTCCCCCACAGATCGAACCTGTGCACACACGTGAAAATATATAAGCACCCAACCATAAGACCAAATGTTACCTCTAATCTTAATTTTTTTTTACTTATTACACTACAAAAAAATACGGGATTAGCGACGGATTTTAGCGATAAAATAGTTTTGTCGCTAATTTGCGACGACATTAGCGACGGAATTTTTTTCGTCGCCCTTTTCCAACAAAATTTGTAACAGAAATTATTTGTCACCGAATTAGCGACGAATAAAACATTTGTGACTAAATTCGTCGGTAATTGGCGACGAAAATTTTTTCGTGGCAAAATTTATCACCATTTAACCATGAATAGAAATTTTGTGGCTAAATTTTACCACGAAAAAAATATTCGTGGGAAATTTCATCAATAATTAGCCACAAAAGTTATTTGTCGCTACATTCGTGGCTAATAATGAACTCACTTCCATTATCGTGGCTAAAATCGTCGCTAAATAGCCACAAATAAATTTTTGTAACTAAATTTATCGCAAAATCGTGACAAGTATTTCAAAATTAATGGCTAATTTCATAGCTAAATTTTTTCTATACTCTATTACGAATTATTTTGAACCGTATCTCTCTTTTTGACTAATAAAATGGAGTTTAATATATAGTGAATATTACAATTTTCACAAAATAAAAAATTTTCAACAAGAAATAATTTATAATCAATCTCTAAGATACAATTTTTTATCTATCACTACGAAACTCTTGATCTTTGTTTAGATTTGTCCGGGCAAAAGAAGATAGATTCTTTTTATTTTTCCATAATTATGCTAGGTTTGCGATCTAAAGTATGTGGATCAAATTCTCAAGGTAGCGGATGCTTACAAGGTTTAGACTTGGAGAATTTTTTTCTCTTTTTTATTTCATTGGCAAACTTCCATCGCAAATTGTCTTTCAAACATACGTGAGAACTCTTGGATGGAGTTTTACTTCGCATTTGAACTATGTCATTTTATATTTAAGGAAATCACTTGTTCCTTTCATTATTAAATATAGTTAGTTGAATATAAGATTATCCGATCTTCCTTTTACCTCTTCAATATTTATCTAGGTGGTGACTATTTTCCCGTGTGCATTTTTTTTGGGGGGGAAGAACGTATGCAAAAAAAATTAATAAGCCATTAGCCATTTATCATGTAGAAGTACGGTTCCTTTAATAAAGACCATTCGATCTTCCTTTAATAGAGACATTAAGAACCTCCTTTGGGATTTTGGTTGGTGTTTCCCGTGGTATGAGTTATTGACTCATGTTTTTTACAAGAATCTAACTTTTCAAGAAATTAATTAAATAAGAAATAACGAGAGTAATAAATAGTGAGATAAAAGAAAGAAGATTAAAATAAAATTAAAGACAAAATATTAAAAAATAGAATGGAAATTTGAAAAATTTTAAAAAATTTAGCGACGGATTGCATGTTCCTTCGCCAAGTTAGCGATGGATTAGACAATCCGTCGCTAAGTTAGGGACAGATTTGGGAATCAATGGCTGATTTAGCAACGGATGATCTATCCATCGCTAAGTTAGCGACGGGTTTCGTGATCCGTCGCTAGCTTAGTCACGAATTTCGTCATTCGTCACAAAGATGTTAGCGACAGATAGGGTGATCTGTCGCTAGATTAGCAACGAATGGCAAATTCCGTCGCTAAGTTAGCGACGGAATTTAGTATCCGTCTCAAACTTAGCGACGGATTTATATCCGTCACTAAGTGCTTCTATATATGATTTTGTTGCCCTAATCTTCTCTCTCTCCTCTCGACTGCTTTTCACATTTCTTCTCCTGAACGCCACATGAATCGCCTTCCAAGCCTTTGACCTTCAGCTGCTGCATCAGTACGTGGAATCTAAGTTATAGTCGCTATTCTTAAAGGTACTCTGTCTATCCCTCTCCCTTTCTCTCTTGTTTGAATCCTTGACAAAGTGTGGGTTTTCTAACATTACATACGTTTCCAATGTTGACGATAGTAATAGTTTCTTGTCTGATTCGTGATTCTTGATGGTCGATTCAATAGCCCTAAATGTGAGAAATCATATTAGCAACCCGAATAGTAAAACCTATGATTGGAAACTCTAACTCGAATATGTAGATTTGAACTAAGATATTTTAGTAGTGTTTGTTGTTTGTTATTCTTATAGCATCATTTGTGTATTTTAAATAGCATTGATTTTGAAGCACTTCTCCACCCCCCAAGAACTACATTTTCGAAGTATGCATTTTGTAGATATTGGATCACACGATGATTTGGATTTTACTATTGTGGTCTAATACATAGAATTGTTGTTGATTTCATTTAGTATGCTGTGAGTGTGAAAGATTTGTGAAATAAAGGAAGATGGCCTTTCAACGTATGCTACGTGTTTCATGCATCATTTTTTATGCCTTCAACCTGTTTGATGAAATGACTGTGTGGTGAAGTGTAGTATCTTTTGGTATAGAATTGGGAGTACCCTGTGCAGCAAAGTTGATGTTGCTAGGTAATTTTGGGACCTGTGTTAGAGCCCTGTAAATTGGATTGAGTTATTGCACATATGTGAAGGATGCCAAGGTGGTTGTGGAACTTTTTAAGTGCCATTATCTTCAGGCCTTGTACATACGGCTGGCAATCCATTACATGCTCTCAAATCCTGGCTTTCTTTCCCCCAACAATAATGTTCCGGTAAAAGCATTGTTCAGTGATCTCAAAAATGTTCCACGAAATTCCTCAGAGAAATGTGATTTTGCTTGTTTTATTCTTGGAAAGAAAATCGTTCTTTTTTTGGGGGAAACAAAAATATTATATATATTTATTTTAATGAAAAAATTAAATAAATTTAAATAGAATCACTAATTTTACAATTGAGAAGACGACATTACTAAAAGAAATTAAAAAATTATGGAAAATGAGCATTTCACAAATAGGCTTTATCAGAACATGGCATATAAGAATGGAGCTTTCAAAATTACGGCAGCCAACAAAATTCCACCCCAAAGGCTGTCCAGGTGGGCCTTCAAGGGCTGCCCTATCATGCTCCGAACAGGGTCAAGAATAGACCCTGTTCTGGGCCAGAATTATGGTCCTTTTGGACCCGAATTTCAACAACTTGCCCACTCCGATGAATACATGGTGAGTTATGGTTATCAGTTTGTAAGAGAGTTGATCACGCAGGGTTACATGTGATGGGTGAACCTACATGAAAGGGGGAGGGATGCTCTTCACCCCAAGATTCATACCGAATTTGCTTCATCTTCCCATAAACTACGGGCATAAGATTGTACTGTTTGGATAGAGTAATATCTTCTGTTTTTTTTTTTTTTTTTTGGCTTCATCTTCCTCTTAAGAATTGTAATTGTTTGTATAAATAATATAATTTAGAAGTCTCTTCCCATAAAAATTAAATAAATAATACGCGATTATAAAAAGAAAGTAAAAGAAAACATACTTTGTACCATTTTAGGGAGTGATTTATTTCATTCATGCCACATAAACCCTTTTGCAGCAATACACTGGGAGTATGTTCTACAAATTTTTCAATTGAATTTCTTTGATATATAATTACGGATACAAATGTTGTTTTGAATTAGTACAAAAAAATATTTTACAATTGAATTTTAAGTGTATCAGAATTAGGAAATTTAGAAATACTAAAATTCGTCACATCATATTTTTGGATCAATATTGGGGGTAGGGGGGAAGAGAAAACTGCTTGTAAACAAACACAAGTGGATTGGCTAAAGCAGCCGCACAGTGACATGCAAACATACCAAACTCATATCTGATCTTTGAGGAAGAATAGATTGCATTAAAAAATTGGGCCCTACATCTCCTGCTGCCTGACTAATATTCTGGCCAAGAAAATGAAAATTGCCATTTTTGATCTCTTATTATTGGTACATAATTTTTTGTCTTATTTATATTTTGATGTACTTGTAATTCTTTTTTCTTATTACTTTATTTGACTTTCCATTTGATTTCCATCATAAAAATACAGGAAAAATATAATGAACTACTATTGGCTCATTCGAGTGGTGGTAATGATGGTGCATCATCTGAGCAATTTGTTGATAATATGGCTGCGTGGTTAGAAGCATCTGGTGGGGTAAAGAAAGGAAGAATATTTGGGATGGGATCCTTGAGCAGAGTGTACACACCTAGCCCTTCATGCTCCACTGCGGCCATTTCAATGAAACAAGTCCAACTAGATAAACAAGTGCATGGTCTCAAAGAGGAACTTGCAAAGAAAGATGAACAAATGAGTGCAATGCAACATTAGCGAATGCAACGAACGCTTGAGCTAACGCAACAATCGCTTGAGCTAATGCAACGACAATGTTAACAGCACTTAAAGTTGGATGTAAGTCAATTTGTCCCCTCGTAGAGTCAGGTTTCACCTTCTATGCCTCCTACTAATGACCCCGATGCTGACAAACAACATGATGATTGATAGATGTTTGTTTGTTCGATATTATTAACATATTGTTATTGGATAGATATTGGACGATATTTATTTTGTTATTATTATCTTTGATGTTAGATATTAGACTATTTACATTTGTTTCACCTTCATTTTATTCACATTTTGTTCGATGCACAAACTCTTATTCGATGGATGTTTGTTGGATTGCAATATTTGTAAATTATTATATGAATGTTCGTTGGCCGAACATTGATGGATTTTTGGTTCCATTGCATATGAATGGAATATTTGGTTGGATATGAATAATATTGGATTGGATAGTGATTGATGGATTTTTTTGTTCAATTGGATATTTGAATATTGGTTGCACAGCTTTTTTTTTTTTCCTAAACAGGGATATTTGATTGGATATTTGAATGTTAGATATTTAAATTTTATTGCACAGATTCAATTGGATTGGATATATGAATGTTGGTTGCACAGGTTTTGTTCAATTGGACATTAAAACAAACAGAATTTTTTTTTTTTAAATTTACAGATTTGTCACAAAATCCGTCGCCAAAGGATTTCCAAATTCGTCATCAAGTTAGCCACGAATAAATATTTCCATCGCTAAATATTGATCGAGGTTAGCGAAGGAGACTACTGTCCGTCGCTGAGTTTCACGACGGAGATGACTGTCCGTAGCTAAGTTTCGCAACCGAGACGACTATCCGTCGCTAAGTTTTGCGACGGATCGAGATATTCGTCACTGAGTTTTGCGACGGATAGAGATATCCCTCGCAAAACCTAGCGACGGATATATCTGTCCGTCGCTAAATTCAGCAACGAACAATCTCATCCGTTGCTGAATTTAGCGACAGATAACTCTGTCCGTCGCAGAGTTTAGCGACGGACTCGGTTGTTTGTCGCTAACATTAGCGAGGCAATTATACTCCGTCACAAAATCTGTCGCTATTTAGCCACGAAATCTTGGGATAAAGTCTTTTTTTTGTCGCTAATTTGTGGGCGAATATCATTTTTCCGTCGCTAAACTTTTGCGACGTCGTATTACCGACGAAAAAATGTCGTCGCTAAATCCGTCACTAAAATATTTAGCGACGAATTTTTCTAAGATTTCCGTCGCTAGATCTGTCCCCAATGCCGTGTTTTTTTATAGTGTTATCTTCCTCTAAGATTTTTTTAAAAGTAATAAAAATAATATAAAATGATTTAAAAAATATTTGTTAGATTAAAATGTTAATAAGAATGTTAATTTAAAATAATAAAATATTAGTTTAAAATGTTAATAATAATGTTACTTTACTCTAACATTTGTTATAAAATAATAAAATATTAATTTAAAATAAAAGAATAAAAGATTTAAAAATAATAATTTTATTCTTTAAAAAGATATAATAAAAATAAAATATAACATATTAATTAAAATAATAATAATTTTTTATCAAATAATAAAATGCTAACTTAAAAATAAAATCATAAATGAATTAAAAATAAAATAATATTATTCTTTAAAAAGATAAAATAAAAATAAAATAATTTTTATAAAATAAAAAATAATAAAATGGTAACTTAAAATAAAACAATAAATGAATTAAAAGATAAAAAAATTAAAATAATATTATTTTAAAAAAATAAAAATATAAAATAATAAAATGAAATACTAATTTAAAATATTATAAAATAATAAATATGATTAGTTAATATAAATTAAAAAATATAAAATATAAAATGCTAATTTTAACAAAATAACGAAATATAAAATAACAAAATAAAATAAAATATAAAATGTTAATTTAAAAAAAAATTAAGTTTAGCGACGGATTGTAAAATTCGTTGCTAAATTAGTCACTAATTTTTAAATTCGTTACTAAGTTAGCGACGGATTCTGGAATTCGTTGCTAAATTTAATGGCGAATTTATAATTCGTCGCTAAATTCGTTATTAAATAATAAAATATTAAAAAAAATAAAATAATATTATTAGTTAAAAAATAAAAATATAAAATAATAAAAAAAACTAATTTAAAATATTATAAAATAGTAAATATGTTTAGCTAATATAAATGAATAAAATAATAAAATAACAAAATAAAATAAAATATAAAATGTTAATTTAAAAAAAATTAAGTTTAGCGACAGATTGTGGAATCCGTCGCTAAATCAGTAATGAATTTTTAAATCCGTCTCTAAGTTAACAACGGATTTCGAAATTTGTCGTTAAATTTAGCGACGATTTCTAATTCGTTGCTAAATGTATCGCGAAATAACAAAATATTTAAAAAAATAAAATAATATTATTCTGTAAAAAATAAAAATAATAAAATAATAAAATAAAATGCTAATTTAAGATATTATAAAATAATAAATATGATTTAGTTAATATAAATTAATAAAATAAAAGAATAATAAAATAAAATAAATGGACAACCGTTTATCAGTAGTTATCCGTCTCACTGTCGCCATCCTTCGAAAACTACTGTTTGATCAACTTGTCAGACGAGATAGATTCGGAAGTGAATGTATGATTTATTGTGTTCCTTACTGATGACAATAACGAATGAAAATAAACAACTGAATTTTCAAAAACAATTGAAATTTATAAGAGAAACGAATGGATATAAAAGACAAAAAACATGAATGGTGAACTCGACAGCTGGGACTAATTGAAAATTATTTGTTACAGATTGGTTGAATTATTTATTATTAAAAATTGTCAAATTGGTGAAAATTGTAATATTCAATATGTATTTAATTCGATTCGTTATTTAGAATATGTAAAAAAAAAGAGATACAATTAAAAATATTTCCTAATAGAGTATAAAAGAAATTTTATTTGGAAATTAGTCATGAATTTTGAAATTCCGATAATAAATTAGTGACGAATTTAACCACGAATATTTTATTTGTGGTTAATTAGCGACGAATTTTGTCACGAATATTTTTTTGTGGCTAATTAGTGACGAATTTAGCCACAAATTTTGGAGTTTGTTACTAAATTTTGTGATAAATATTTTTACCGTAACTAATTAGCGACGAAAAATTTTTATAGCTAATTAGTGACGAAATATTTTCGTCGTTAAATTTAGCGACGAATAACAGTATCCGTGACAAAATTTAGTCACAAAATCTCTATTCATCACTAATTAGCGAAGAATTTTGCAACAAAAAATTTTTCGTCTCCAATTAGCGACGGATTTAGCGACGAAAATTTTTTTCGTCGTCAATTAGTGACGAATTTAGCCACGAATAATGTATCCATTGCTAATTTAGCAATGAATAATTTTCGTCGCTAATTTCGTTGCAAATTAGTGATGAAAATTTATTTCTTCGCTAAATCCGTCATAAATCCGTCGTAAATTTGTCGTAAAATAGCGACAAATTTTTTCCGTCGCTAAAACCGTGTTTCTTTTTAGTGGCGCGCGTATGTTTTTTTTTTGGGGGAGGTGGGCAGAGTATAACATCTATGTTGGCTGCATGTTCTTGTAATGAGTTTTAGACATCAACCCTGATTTTTTTTTTGTCTCTGACCCCCAGTATCCGGAATTTCGCTCCGACTAATACTGATCAACCTGATTGTCGGGCCTCTTATAGAGGGGGAAATCTCCCAAAATAGTCTTTTTTGTTCCCTAAGAGGCTCGAATCCGAGTACTTGGTTAAGGGACGTAGAGCTCTTCTCATTGCGCTGACTAACCTTTGGTAGACGTCAACCCTGATGCATGTACTCGGTTGACACATTCGTATATTTCTGGCATATGCTTCATCTACCCTGTTACACGACGCATTTCAGGATGATGTTGATTTTTAAAGACCATAATGCTCCTCCATGTCACTTACACATGCTTCTACCAGTCACTCTCTTGACTATTTTTCTCAATAATTTTTCTTCTAGTGTTTATAATCTTGAGTATTCATATCATAAGCACACAGCTATGTTATTTCCTATCCATTGGCTCTTCTATATGCTGAGTGGATGGCTCCCGAAGTGTTAAGGAAATAACCTTCTGATGAAAAGTATGTTTTTTTTTCTTTGCCCAATGCATTATCAATTTATTTTGGGTAAATGGTTTGGCTTCTTCGTTTACATTGGACAACAATTTATTAAAAGGTGGACGAAACATGCGAGTGTTATGTTTATAGTTTTAGTGTCATGCTATGGGAGCGGTCTACAAAAGTTTTCTTTAAGGAATATCTTTTTTATCGCCTTATATTCTCCTGTTTATCAGGGCAAAAGATTTGCCAGATATATTCTTAAATGCTTGGTTTATTGCATCTCAGCATTGTGCATCCCTTGGGGTCGAGTGATTGTTAACACCATTAGAGACTAATGCTTGTCTGAATGTTAAATTGTAGAGATCCAAAACTGAGGCCATCATTTGCAGGGATCATGGCCGCTCTGAAGCCATTACAAAAGCCGATAACCAGTTCTCAAGTGCCGAGACCAACAATATCAATAAGCAGGCGTCAGAAGAAGGGCCAATCCAGCTCACAAACAGCTCAAGACAATGCAGGCTAAAATTGAACTTGAGGATTAGACTTAAGCCCGCTGGTAAGGAAAAACTGAAACAGAATCAAGATCATGCAAGCGAGAAGTGGAGGCAAGTCCTGATTTAAGTATGAGATGAAACTGAGAAAAAGATTGTTGAAGATTGTGACCAACACATACTTCGGATTTGGGATGATTGTGATTCTCCATTCTTCGTTTTGGCTTGCTGATGCAGCCATCCCCAATGTTGTGTATTTATTTGTAAATTACATTTTGAATTTGATGTACCTTTTCCTTTTCCTTTTCCCCTTTCCATTGATTATTCTTGATTTGAGAAGTGCACAAAGATGATTAAAAATTTGTTCACTCCAACCAGACAAAAAATAATAATAATAATAATAGTGAGAGCCCACAATTGAAAACCTGTCCTGTGAGGAGGGTAGGGTAGGGGTTTGTGGTAGCAAAGACTCTGTTGCCAAACCACTCATGTATGACCACAAATATCTTGACCAAGATATTATCCCATAATATGGTAACATTCTTTGGATCTCCACCATTTCTTTCTCACCCGCTTACAAGAACTCCTCACACCTCTTCATCTTCACAAACCCCTCCTCCACCACCACCGCAGCCAACTCCACCTCCACAACCACAACCTCCATCTCTGCCTCTAACTGCAACTTCTTCGGGGCAGCCAAGTCCAGCCTCAGTCCAAGTACAGAAACAAAAGACTACCAAGGCACCCACCAGAGTTGAGTCCACTGACTGGATTGCTTCCTCCTTGACTAGACAGTTCGGACTTGGTGCTGGCCTTGCCTGGGCTGCCTTTCTTGCTGCTGGTGTAGTCTCTGAACAAATCAAAACCCGCCTTGAAGTCTCCCAACAAGAAGGAAATACAAGGTCTGTACTAGACCTTTTTCTACTGTTCTATTTTGCACTCATTTCATTTAAATGTTTTTGTATTGATTAAATCCCAGAACTCTCTACCTTGTATCAACAGCATAAGGTACAATGTCGTTCCTCCACAGGGATGTTGAAAAGCTAGAAGAGGTGGTGTTGCCAATGGCATAAGGTACAGTGTCTCAATGTCCTAACATTTCTTTTCCCAAACTTTATTTCTTTTGATCAATATTTGCTTACAATTAGTTAATTTTGGAGGAGGCCCATCTCCAAGGACAGGAGACTTGGTTGTGATCAATCTGAAAGGGACCATGGAGGGCAGCGGTGAAGTGTTTGTTGATACATTTGAAGGTGACAAGAAGTCATTGGCGCAGGTAATGGGGTCTAGGCCATATACTAAGGGCATGCGTGAAGGAATAGAATATGTGTTGAGGTCTATTAAGGCCGGAGGCAAGAGAAGGGCACTAGTTCCTCCACGTTTGGGATTTGGTGAAAATGGTGCTGATTTTGGCTCTGACCACCAAGTTTCTCCTCTTTCCACTCTTGAATATATTGTTGAGTTTGATAAAGTTTCAATTGGCGCTGCTTTTTTTTTTGTGTTATTTAAAAGTAAAGGTACAAAAATATTAAAACTATCTCTATCTTCATTCATTTCTTTATTTATTTAGATTAAATATGTCATCCGGTCAGTAGAAAACAAGTTTAGCGACTAGTGAGTGATTAAGAATGATACGAAATATTAAGCATTTGGATAGCATTTGGTATACGACAAAGCTTTAAAGGTTTTCCACTTAACTTTTTGCCATTTTCTCTTATTTTTGGAATATAAAATTTTAATTCAGAGATGATATAGAGGGGGCAATAATACCCTCGAATTAATGCTAAAAATGAGAGGTTAAAGCCTACTCATTTTCTATCTTGTTAAAAGATTTTGCTCTCTCACAAAATGAAAATAATAAACAAAATGAAATGAATAGTTTTAGAGAACAAAAAAAAAAACAAAATTTGGTCCTTTCGCAAAACAAATACACAGAGAGAATAAATTTAACCAAATTGATTCTTTTTAAAGAGAGAAAAATAATAGTGAAACTTTGAATATTTTAGAGAGAGAAAAATTAAAAAAAATAATTTTTTTTTTTTTTTTTTTTACTTTTAGTAATCTGGTGCTCCTCGAAGCAAATTAGGTGGCTCTCTAGTTTCTGTCGGTTTTAGAGTCTTAATTGTTCTTGGTTTTGTAATTTTTTTTTCTTTGGTACAAGTGAATTATTTTTCACCTTTCAATATTTAGATTTTATTTTATTAATCTGATTCGAGTATTATAAAATTCATTAAAAGATTGATTTTTTTAAATTCTATTTTTTAATTCTGATGACTCAAATTTAAGAACAGTCATTATTTCGTTTTGCAATTCATTATTAATAAAGTTGGTGCTTTTTTTATCTATCAACCTTGCTTATCAACGTGTGCTCACAATTCAAGGAACTCTTTTGAGTATTGTGGGGACTCATAATCGACGGACAGGGCTGGGTAGTTGATTCTCACCGTACAGTTCTTTTTTAGTACCTTAGTTTGATCACTATCCAATATTTAAAATTTCGTCCCGATTAATTTGAATCGATCGCTACAGGGCCTACTTTGTGGGGACGGATCTCCTAACATTGTTTTTTCCGTACTTAGAAGGAGTCAAACTCCCGACCTAATTAAAAGACGAAAGTATACATTCCACCTAGGCCAACAAATGTCGGTATTGTCTCACCATACAGTTGACACCATCAAATTGGCCCAACAGATTGAGTGGTACCGTTGTTGCTAGCAGATGAGAGGTATTTTGATGGATTTAATTTGTGTCGGTATTTATGAGTTATTTTTTTTCATAAACCAGAATTTCATATGAAATTTAATTCCTATCTTAAAAGTTAGTTGCAAAATAGAAAATTGTCGTGTTAATAAAATTGAGTTAATAGGATTTAACACACATTTAGGGATTTTACTTACCTTCACACCTTCTGCCTTGCCATCACCTCAAGTGCCCTTAGTGGGCCATTTTTGTGATCACTGCCCTTTCAATTTTTGCATTTAATTTGATGTTTGCAACCACTGAGCCACTTCAGTCGCAACAAAATTTGATAACAAACCCAACATGAACGGCTTCCGATTTCCTTTTGTACAAAGCTTTAATTCATGTTCCACTTGATAACTTAGAGATCTATAGATTCAAAATTTCAAGTAGTCTGTTTAAGCATAAAAAGAGGAATTGTTTGATTGGAAAGCTTAGTATTTTTGGTCTACCTTAAATCCTATAGAGCAAATTGTAATTCCCATCCTAATAAAGAAAAGAGGTTGTGTCAGGTGCCCTTTTCAGAGGAACATCTCATTTGTACCTTCCTCTACGATTGTTAGTAAAGTTTTGTTTTATACTAGTCACTATTGAAAAACTCTTGCATTCCTATTTCTCTCCTGTTGAACACAACACAACATGGGCACTGTTAACGTCGACACCCTTTTCTTAGCTCTCACTGCCATAGTCACCGTACTCTCTCTATCTCTCTCTCTCTCTCTCTC
This sequence comes from Dillenia suffruticosa, assembly GCA_033439265.1. NCBI lineage: Eukaryota > Viridiplantae > Streptophyta > Magnoliopsida > Dilleniales > Dilleniaceae > Dillenia > Dillenia suffruticosa. The sequence continues at coordinate 18,176,142 of JAVTVX010000009.1, read as the reverse complement.
TCTCTCTCTCTCTCTCTCTCCAAATTGTTGTTCCATTTCAGTTGATCGAGGAAACTATATTGAGGGGTTGTTATTTGATTTTGTTTGGGGATGCTGGTTATAAGGTCATTTTCCTCGTGATCACAGCCCTTCTCAAGTTCATGGCCATGTGTATACTCATTGAGTTCACTTGGTATATAGTGTGGTAGTTAAATCTTATGCTGTGATGAAAGTTTCAAAAAAAAGAAATGTAACTATAAATAAATAAACTGATAATATAAAAAACTAAAACTCCACACAATTGAGTGTAAAATTCAGAATTGTTGCCCTACCATTTGCTTGTAGCCCAAAAATGACAATGTCAAGTGATGTACACAATTACCCGATACCATGAACTATAGAAAATTTGTTGTGATTTGATTTTGTTACATTAATAGTTATGTTGTTAGTTTAATATGACGGATGATACTATCGACGTGTCCTATGACATGTCAACAATTTATGTCCATCCATCTTAATATGCCTACCTCAACCATAAGTATGTCCCATCAAAAAGTACCTTGGCGTGTACATGCCTTGATTCCTTTATCTCCACCCTGTCGTTGAGGTGTATTTGGCTCAGCAATAAGCATGCCCACAACTACATGTGGAGAGGCTTTGGTGGGTGGAGGTCACATCTTATAATGCTACACCTTGATTTATATTCGTCTTGATGTCCCCTCCACCCATCTAACAATATGTATTAATCTACTAAATACCTTGATTGCTTTCACCTCAATAATAAGGCCTTTTTTGACGAAAAAAATTTAAAATAAAATCTATGAGAGCTCCCGAGAGTTTTAAATAATTTTTGTGTAAATAGTGTTAGACAATAGTTTCAAAATTAAATTACCAAAATTATTTAGTTGTTCCAAATAATAGAATAAATTCTATACTTTTCTTCATCTTTTCAAGTGAAAAGATCATTTCAAATAAAGTGACTTCTTTTTGTAACAATAATGACACCAAATAAAAGGATCCCATGATGTCCTTACCATGGGATGAGCAACCCATTCAGTAACAAAATATATCAGCATAATTAAACTGAACCAATTTAAGACTTATAGCTTCTGCTAGTGTCGTCCAACTAAGGTCACCGACTTTGCTAATACTACACTACACAAACAAATTTCTTCCTTTTCAATTTAATTCCTTCAACCGAAATGAAACGACAATTTGTAGAGAAAGAGAAGAGAGAGTGAAAGGGGTTTTGAAAAAAGAGAAATTGTAAATCTTTTCACACTTCTTTACTAGTTTTATGTCCAAAGGAACATGGCATTTTCGATTCGCCCCTTTTATCACGTACGTGCATTGCAGTTTCACGCTTCTTTGAGGCCCCTTTTTATAATACTTTTAGAAATAATATTTTGTTACATTTACTTTTTACTATAAGTAATGAAATTAGAATGATAATAAATTAGAATAAATTTATTTGGAATAATTGTTATAAAAATAAATTTTATTTTTAAGTTGTTACTCTCCTATCATGTATAACCCTTTTCCTTATGTCTCAACACCTTCATATTTTAAATAGATTCTCAAATATTATTTTATTTTAACACATAAATTAAAATATATAAGAATTGTAAATGATGATACTGGTTTTGGTGGTCCAAGATCACGCAACCCATGATTGTATAGACCATATGAGCCCAAACCCTGTTGGGCCTACTAGGTCATAGTCAAGTCTAGAAGAAAACCAAATCACCTCTCGGTGCCCTGGCTCTCCAACCTCTCAATTCTTACCAAATTAACCCATATTACGTAGCGAATCTCATTTGTAATTATTTGATAAGGAAAGAAATTTATGACAAATCAAAACTTTTCCTGAATTGATATGGATTTATTATGCCCCCTGTCAATAAGAAAGTAAACCTCTTAATGTCTAAAAACTTTACAGACCTCCAGGATGATAATGAAATCTTTCCTATCTCGAAAGATCTCCGGATCTACAAAAAGTTTACAAACACAATCCCTGTACTCTCAGAAGATCATGATCTCTCCACAAGATAAGTAGGGATTCTACATCATTGAACATATACGATACTTCCATACGTGTCATGTAAATATCTAACAGAAGTAGCATATCAAGTACGCATCTCTCTGTATACACCCTATACACAAAGATTACACAGGATACAGGCTCTCTCAATCTTCCTTCTTAAAACAGCTCGTTTTGACTTGACTTCGAAGCCTCCTCCTATTTTGTAGGTACACTCATCAACATTCATCAGTTCCCCATTCGAGACAGAAGGACTACCTGCTGAAGTCAATTTTTGACATCAATAGAGTGGTGTCGTCTGTGGGAGCGAGTAATTGACTAGCCATGAAAGTTATACACACACTGTCTTCTCTACTAACATGCTATCGAAAAGAAAAAAAAACCAACAATCTAGTTTGATGACGACTACTTGCGAGGGGTCGACCCAACTCAGCATGAACTCCTCATCATCACAGCCAAAATAGGCCAGTATACTATAAAGAAAATTTTGGTCGAAGGTAATATCTCTCTCCCCTTGCCATTGGGACACCACTAAATCACGCCTCCACCGTGATTCATTCAGTGTAGTCAACTTGTCCTCCCCATACATTGTCGTTCCTGGCCATCCTGGCCTGGACGGTCTAGAATTACTACCTAATTTCAAAGATATGAAAATCAAGTTTAGAACCCCTTTTGCTGTCATGACACTCACTTGTGATCCTGACTTTCAAAGCATCTCTATGTTGAAAGAAAAGAAAAAGAATTTTAGCATTGATGCTGTGGAATTCAAAAACGACATCGACCAATCCACCAAACCCAAGCTAGGTGAAGAGATAATGGAGATCCAGATCATTGACGTCCCAAGCTAGATTGTCTCAATCAAGGCCAGTTTACCAACTCATCTACGGGATGCCTTAATCGAGTGCCTATGACGGCATTCCGATGTCTTCACATGGAAACCTAAAGACATGTCGGGGATATACCCCTCAGTAATCATACACAAGCTGACGATAGATCCCAACTGTAAACCTGTTAAGCAGAAAGGAGAGTACTCATGCTCGAATGGCAACGAGCAATACAAAAGGAAGTACAAAAATTATTGATAGCAGACTTCATCCGAGAAGTAAGGTATCCTGAATGACTAGTCAACGTAGTCATGGTAAAGAAACCTAATGGCAAGTGGAGAATATGTATTGACTTCACCGACCTCAATAAAATGAGTCCAGAAGACAGCTACCCCTTTTCGAATATAGACAAGCTCGTTGACAATTCATCGAAACACACAACTCCTAAGTTTCATGGACACGTACTCCGATTACAACCAAATTCGCATGGATCTCAAGAACAAAGAAAAAAATGAGTTTTGCTACAAAGTTCGGCACTTATTGCTACAAAATTATGTCGTTCGGCCTCAATAACGTAGGAGCAACCATCCAACGGTTGGTTAAAAAAGTCTTCAGTGACCAACTCGGTAGGAATGTCAAGGCTTATGTGGTTGGCATGCTCATCAAAAGTACCGGTCTGGAAAGCCAACTAGCAGATCTGGAAGAAACATTCCAAACGTTAGACCATTTCAACTTGAAGCTAAACCCAACCAAATGCACTTTTAGAATAACTTCCAGCAAGTTTTTGGGCTTCATGATTACCAATCGAGGAATCGAGGCCAACCCATAGAAAATCCGATCCATTTTAGACATGGCCGCACCAAGAATCGTGAATGAGATACGGTGTCTAACCGAAAGGATTGCCATCCTGAGCCGGTTCATGTCCAAAGTAAAAGATTATAAAATCTTGTTCGATGCCTTGAAGAAATCATAAAATTCACATGGACACCTAAATGCTAGGTGGCCTTCGACAAATTCAAGGAGTTTCACTTGTCACCACCCTTGCTCTCTCGATGCATCCCTGGTGAGAAGCTCTATTTCTAGTTATCTGTATTTGACCAAACTCTTTATTCTCTACTAGTGAGACTGGAGGCCGCTGTGCAAAAACTCATATACTATGTCAACAAGGTGCTTCACAAGTCAAAAATCAACTACAGGCCTATCGAAAAGGTGGCGTTCGCTTTTATCATAACCGCTCATTGGCTCCAACCCTACTTTTAGGTGCATACGATTGCAGTGTTAATCGACTAACCTTAAAAGCCAATCTTATAAAAGAAAGATACCTCAGGGTCACCTCATCAAATGGAGCATTGAACTTAGAGAGTTCGATATCGAATACCAGTCGAGACCTACTATCAAAGGTCAGGTCTTAGTGGACTTCATTCTCTAATGCACTTTATTGAACTCCATTGAGCTAACTACTAGTAGTCGCTAGGGAACATGCTCGGCCCCATCGTGGACACTACATATAGACAGCTCCTCCAATTCCTCAGGGAGCAGAGCATGACTCATCTTGGTAGGGCTGAAGAACCTCATGGTGAAGTAAGCACTCTGCTTCAACTTTCAAGCCGCCAATAATTAGGCTGAGTACAAAGCGCTCCTTGGGACATCCGGGTCTTCAACGATAGTCAACTTGTAGTCAAGCAAATTGAGGGAACATATGACGCAAATGAAACGATGATGATGAATACCTCTCCAAGCTTCGGGAGATAATGTCTGACTTCAATATGATCAACATACAACAAATTCGTAGATCTGAGAATGTCAGAACAGACACACTCTTACAACTCATGAGTTCGGAGTCCGTTGAAACCAGCCAAACCGTTTATGTCGAAAGTTTCCCGTACCGAGCATAGATGAGTTGGAACAAATTATGGTCACAGAAAACCAACCTAGCTGGAAAGATTCAATCCTTGCCTATCTTCAAAACGGTCAATTGCCAAATTCCCAATAAGAGGCGATGAAAATTAAACAGAGAGCCGTGCATTATGCCATCATCAACAGAGAACTTTACAAGAAATACTTCATTCACCCATATCTCAAGTGTCTAACATCGGAGGAGGGAGACTATGTCTTTCGGGAGATCCATGAAGGGATATGTGGCAACCATTAGAGCACTCGGAGTTTAGCAAATAAAGCCTTATGCTAAGGGTACTATTAGCCCACCATGAGGATCGATGCATAAACATACGTTAAATGTTGCGACAAGTGCCAACTCTTCTCTTCAATTCCCTACCAGCCCTCCACTAGGCTTTGTCCAAGTCCGTAGCCATTCATACAATGGGGGATGGATATATCGGGACCGTTCTCACAAGCCATCGGGCAACAAATATTTCTTATCATAGCTATCGACTATTTTATTAAGTGGGTGGAGGCCGAACCCTTAGCTTATATAATAGCAACCAAAATTCAAGCATTCGTGTGGACATCCATTATCAGTAGGTTCAATCCACCCCATGTCCTCCTCACTAACAATGGAAACAATTTGACAACAAACACTTTAGGAAGTTCTGCAACAAACTTGAGATTCAACACCATTTCACCTCTATTGCATACCTACAAACCAATGGTCTAGCTGAAATCACAAACGGAACCATCCTGTAAGGACTCATGAGGGCTTTGAATGAAATGAAGGGCCAATGGATAGACGAACTCTATGAAATTATTTGAACCTACCAAGTCACCCCCAATACGGCCACAAAGGAGACACAATTCAGCTTAACTTACGGCTATGAGTCAATACTGCCAGTAGAGATAGGCATCCACTCACTCCATACAAAACAATATCAAGTAGAGACCAACCAATCCGTACTATGCAAGAAACTAAACCTACTACAGAGCTTCGAGATATTACATCAGCCCGAATGGCCGCTTACCAATAGCGAATTGTCCGATATTACAATAGAAGGGTGAGAACTAGAACATTCAAACTAAGAGATCTAGTCCTCCAAAAGGTGGAAGCTACTGGGTAATAGAAATTAGGGGAAAACTCGTACCGAACTGGGAAGGTCCCTATCAAACACGCTTAGTGGTCCAACCCTGAACCTATCGACTCTCTCATCTAGATGGCTTTGTTGTACCCAGAGCATTGAATTCAGACAACTTACGTATCTATTATCAGTAAATTTTGTCATTCTTTCAATCTTGACATATGTTACAAGTTATTAGCAATAATATCCTCTCTTTGCACAGATTGACCAATCAAATCCATATTCTCTTACTAATGCCTTATATAGGTTTCGCATCCATCCTTCGCCTCTATACAGGATCGAACTCTCGAACGGATGGCTCCCAATATTCTTTCAGCTCTAACACCTTACATAGTTTCCCCCACCCATCCTTTGCCTCTATATGGAATCAAACTCCTAGCAGGTGGCTCCCAACAATCTTTTGGTTTTGATGCTTTACATAGGTTCCGCACCCATCCTTCATCTCTATACAGGATCGAGCACCCAAGCAAGTGAATCTTAACAATCTTTCAGCTCTAATGCCTTACATGAATTCCATATCCATCCTTAGTCTCAATACGAGATAGAACTTCAAAACGGGTGGCTCCCATCAACTCTTGGCCCTACACCTCTCACACGGGTTCTGCACCTATTTTTAGCCCACAACAAGACTTAACTCTCGAGCAAGGGGCCCCAGCAGACTCTTAGCTTATTACCTTATGTAGTATTATCTCAATCATGTGCTTCAATATTCTATTAGACCTATAAGCTAGCAAAATCTCTTAAAATTCGCAACAGTTGCCGAATTCAGTAGTCGAGCAGGAGGACGAACTATCATTATGGCCCCTAACACCTTGACAGTGACCAATCCAACCTCTTTATTTGGGTCACTCTCTCTCTTGGTTGAACATCTCACCATTTGGTTTGCTCTCTTGGTTACACCTTTTGAGTATGGTTCTTTTAAGTTTCGAATTGAGTGGACTCTTCTCTTTTGGAAGCAATTGAATTGATAAGTAAGTAAAGAATTTTTTATTTTAGTACTAAATCTGAATACACATTTGAATACAATAGAAAGCATGTGCTTATATTCCTGAGTCAGCCTATTACACCTAAGAAAGATTACAAGAATTCCATACTATTCAAAAGAACATGCCAGTAGACATCTTCCTCTCCTCAATCAAAATGATCCTTCTAGTCCAAATATTTTCCTATCAAACCAGCATCCGCTGCTTCTTCAGATGAATCCATTGATGAAATCTACAACTCTCATAGCTCCTATCTAGCACCTAGTATTATGAAAAATATAGAAAAATAGCTAGATGCTAAACAAAAGCTGGAAAGGATTTTGCAACCCTTCAAACTACTCTCAATCCCTTATAACAAAAGAGCGTAAGAGCAATAATGAACTGCAAGAGCTCAGTTAGAACATTCTGGGACAAAACGATCATGGCATTGGCCTTTGACTTGCCTAACTGATATGACGAAACCCTGTATCTATGGCTCTTTCATTGATGGAACCTTAAACTCGCGACCTTAGCCACTACACCCCCTCGTACACCAAACCAGTGGAAGAATAAAAACTCTCTTAGACCTCAGAACTTCCTCAGGAACACAATCTTTTCTCTGATTCACTCCCCATGAACAACTCGGCTAAAATCCACCACAACCAATGACATATATAGTGGAAGGCTGAGAGCTATATTGTTGCAATCCCTTAAAAATCGAAGAAGCGTTATGCATTTAATAACTGTATTTCACCTTTAACACTTCCTATTGCACCTTTCCCATTCACATATAACATTTTGTGCCTCTTCAAACTTCTTAATTAATATAGCATTTACTCTATTTCTAATGTCATTTCTTTAAGCCGACATTAGAAGGGGGACAAATGATGATAGTGGTTTTGGTGACACAACATCATGCAAGACGAGCCCAAACTTTGTTGGGCCTACATGGTTATAGTCAAGCCTAGAAGAAAACCGAATCACCTCTCGGTGCCCTGGCTCTCCAACCTCTCGATTCTTACTAAACTGACCCATATTATGTTACAAATTCTACTTATGATTACTTGATAAGAAAGGAAATCTCTACCCAGTCAAAAGCTTTCCTGATTTGATGTCGGTTTATTGTGCCCCCTGTCAATAAAAAAACAAACCTCTTAATGTCTAAAAACCTCACAAGTCTCTTGGATGATAATGGAATCTTTCCTATCTTGAAAGATCCCTAAATCTACAGAAAGTTTACTAACACATTCCCAACATTCTTAGAAGATCATAATATCTCGATAAGGCAAGTAGGGTTTCTATACCCCCAAACACATATGACACTCCCAACATATCATATAAATATCTAACAGAATAAGTATACCAAGTGCGCACCTCTCTCTATACACATTACATGTAGAAACTATATAGGACATAGGCTCTTACAATCATTCCTCCCTAAAACTGCTCTTTTTGCTTGAACGTTGGATTCTCCTCTACTGGAGCCTCTTCCGATGGGTTTTCTGTAGGCACACTCATCAACGTTCATTGGTTCCCCGTTCGATATAAAAGGGCGATCTGTAGAAGTCAATTTTTGACATTAACAGTAAATTAGACAAAAAGCAATATTAAGAACAATTAAACACCCTCATATACTTCAAGTCTCATTTTAGTTTTAATTCACTATCTTCTTTTGTAGAGTTTACTAATTCAACCATATTTTATATTTGTACTTGTTAGATTTATTTTACATAACGGAGGCATAGAAAAAAACACAAAAATAAATAGATTGGATTTTTGGAATGATACCTCAATGTGTAAATCTCCAAAGTTTGAACCGCAAACCTTCTCAAACAAATCATATGGTTGGGATGATGATTACGAAAAACGAAACACCACCATAGTTTCACGAGATCCCAACCCACACAATCCTTTGAATCACAAATGACTGGAGAAAATTTCTACTCGGAATTTTCTCAACAGCCTCACTATTTTTCTTGTATATCTTTCAAAAGTGTCTCTCTCAAGCTCTCTTTCTCAACAAGTATGCAAAGTCAAATTTTGTTCATCCGAAAAAATCAATTGAATGATTATCTAAACCACGTTAGAAGAGATATCACAATATATGGGAGAGAGAGGGAGAGATTTTTGGGAAAGTTTATGAGAGTTGGGGATAATAGGTTAACTACCCATTATTCTTTAATTAATATTTAAATAAATTTAAATCACTTTACTTGTGGTAAAAAGTCTCTTATGGGCATATTTTACCAATATCTTCAACTTGCATACGAGAACATTTTATGTCAGTCATAAGATCACAACTCATATGATCTTTCATTACACCCTATTGGATTTTTATATAAGATTGGGTATTATGTGAACAGTGAGTACACCTGCAAGCAAATAGTTTTCGATACAACTATTAAAATGATTGAAAAGCCACCATTAATATAAAAAGAACTTGTTATACCCCAAACTCAATACATTATATCCATTGAACTACTTTTCTCATCAAAAGTGATCCATAATCGTTGTTCGACTGTGTATTCACTATTATATTTGAATCCCAACACAGATAAATGTGATAGATTGACCAGCGAATACAACACAACAATGTAATATCGATTGGTTTTCTTTTTCCATACTAGAATCTATCCATCTCAATTCAGTTATTTTCCTAGACCTGTCCCGCAGATATTATCTCTCATACCATTGGTAAGTAGACTAAAGAAGCATAATTGAACTAGATTTTAAGAAATAGACAATAGTGATAAGAGTATAATTGGGTCCATTCAATGGGTCTCGAGTCTCACATGTGGGTATGGGGATCAAAATCATATCATCGTCTCATATAATAGTTCCTACTATCCCATTGTCAATTTATCATATGCGGTATGAAACACGTGTCAAGTCTTATTCCCATATTCCTAAAAAAATGACATATGTCAGATTTTTCTAATAATATGTAAATATGAGACTCAATCTATATATAAAACTTTACCAAAAAATCTAATAAACGATATCACTAAACGCAGGTGATATCTGAGATTTCAAAACTGGCTAATTACATAAAATATGGATATAGGTATGTCCATCTCCGTCATATCTCATATAACCTCATGTTGAACACATATCAGCACGACTTATATTCCATTAAGACTACTCTCAAAATCTCATATGTCTAGAAATCGTCTCATCCTTACTCATTCAGAGCTGGACGTGGTTACTCATATGAGAAAGTCAAACTCATCTGCCTGACATATCTTTTTAATACATCAAATCTCAAAAAGATATGATAATAAATATGTACAACAAATAAATCAGTTCAAAATATAATTGAGTAATGCATGTATGTCATATATAGTAATGATAAGTGTCAAAATATCAATCCAATATATAATAAAAAATGTCAAAACACATGCAAAACCCAAGGACTCTCTATGTCTTATAAAAGGAATATCTTATAATGGGTTTAGTGAAATTGTCAGTCACCATACTGTGTGTGAAAATGTACTTAATCGTTACTTCCCTTTTTCTATTGATATCTCTCATAAAATTGTATATGGTATCAATGTATTTGGTTCTATCGAGACACCTAGGGTCTTAGGTATAGGCAACAACGATATGATTATCAGAATAAATCATTACTGGTCTCTCATTATCTGACACAACCCTTAAATCATCTAAGAATTTCTAGAGCCAAATATTTTCCTAAACTACTGTTGAGTATGCTACAAACTCAACCTCTATCGTAGATAAAGATATACAAATTTGATTCTTACCGCTCCAAGATATGACATTGTTATTGAGTAAGAAAGCAAAACCCGATATCGATGTGTGTCCATCCAAATCGTCGCCTCAGTTGACATCTGAATATTCAACGAGATGCAAATCACATTTTCTGTAACAAAAAGAGAGATCCGCAGATCTCTTGAGATAGCTTTGAATTCTTTTCACTGCTTTCCAGTTACCGCTTCCAAGATCCAATTGATATCTACTCACCAAACCAATTGTAAAATAAAAATTTTGTAAAAACTCGAATCAAATTAATTAAAATATGATTTCAGATATCAATGGTAAAAAAAATAATCATAAATTTGAAATTAGTAATTTCGATTTTGTTTTATATAAATTTTCATTTAAGTGTTTTATTTTTTTTTTATGATTATTGTTTCATTGGTTACTTTGATGATGAATGAAATATATATAAGTTGACAAACGAAAGCTTAGCAGATAGAAAAAAAACCATGTCTAGTATGTGGCCCCAGCGTGATGATTTGGCCGCCAGGTTAGGTTGCAGGTTTGCAGATGGAAAAATAACTAGTCAACCCTTTGTTTTCCTGAATTTTAAAGGTCTTTTGGGCAAATCTAGTGCCGCTAACGGACGCACCGTTGGTGATCAAGCTAAACAGAATCAGACACGTTAGCGGCTATTCGCGTGTGTTTGGGCAATACTAACTAAGGTTGAATAAAAAAAAATCATATATTTTTTATTTTCTCTTTTTTGAATGACTTTTACCATTTCCTCATTTTCTTTTTATTTTTTTGGAAATGGACAAAATTTATTAAAGCTAAACATTTCTCATAATTCAATCACACACAATAGGAAAATATAACTTTTATTTTAAAATTGTTAATGTAAGAGAACAATTAAACACCCCCGTATACTTGAAGTCACATATTTATTTTAATTAATTCACTATCTTCTTTTTAAGAGTTTATTAATTCATCTATATTTTGTGTTTGTACTTTCTTATTTTTATGTTATTTTTGGATTATTTCTCTAAATGATTTAATTTTTAAAGAAATTTAAATTTTTGATATTTTTTGTATAAAAAATGTTGCAATGGGCTTTGGTTAATTTCTCATTTAGTAACTGAATATTTTTTATTAAAAAAAATTACTCTGCCAAAGTTGATTGCGAAAGGTCGGGTATTTGGGAAGTAAGCTAGGATAACACTCGTCCGTCGGGATTAGTATCAACGTTATCAACGTTCGGGGTGACCTTATATAGCGAAGAGGAGTGACAAAAGGGAAAATCGAAAGATCATTTCGGTTTGAACAGGGAGGTCTCTAGCGGCGGAAATGGATGTGGGAGCAGACTTTCAATTGTGGCAAATACCCTAGAGTGTCACGCACTTTGACACGTGGGAATTTTACAGGCCTCCGCGGACTTCTGTCTCACCATCACAATTCCGCTGCCACCGTGGCTAAGGTGTGCTGGTTGGGCCACTTTTGTAATCACTGTCCTCTCATTTGTGGCATGTCATTTGATGTCAGCTTGATTGCACCGTGGCGGCAGGAATCAACTGTGGAATGATTCTTGTGGCCTTATTTGTCGTCTCGACTGCGGGTTACCAAAACTGAGGTACGTTGGCCAGATGTCATCATCTTGTGCAATGATTCCATACTTTCATATGGAGACATGTTAGACATGTTTCATGATAAATTTCAATATTTTCCATTATGTTATAAATGACCATTTATTATGAATGTCTATTCATATGAGTGTTTTTTCAAATGAATCAACAAATTTAAGAATGACCATTGGTTTTTGAGTTACTCTTTAATGACATGACAACTTTTGGCTTTTGGGTTACTTGTGATCATTCAATTTTTGGGTTCTTATATTAATGGAAGTGTCTTTTTATTGTTTCTCAAAAATTCCTATAAATAGGTATCTTTGTAATCTCATTTTGTATAATCAAATATAGAGAAATAAAATTATTCTTCTCTCATTCTCTCAAAAATTCCTTATATTTTCTTGATATTTCACAACACGTTATCAGCATGAAGTTTTAATTTTTTCACAAGCTAAATATCAAGGTTCATCATCGGTAATCAACACTTGTAAGTTTCTTTTAACACTTACTTATTTTTATTAAGGACGGCCATATGCACTCTATAGTTTCTAATACCACAAACACCTCCGTAAACATCACATTTTATTCTCTCAATATTATGGAGTGCCATTATTGTAGTTTAGTCAATCATTTTATTGTTTGTCTTATTTCTAGGAATGAAGATAATATTACATTTAGTCAACTGTTGTAATGTATTTTGTGTTCCTTTATTTCTCTCTAGTGTTACAATGCATACCATGCTAAAATTTATGATCCTCGTACTCATGACTTTTCATATCATACACGATGGTTCTTTTTAAAGACAAATAAAGTACATGAAATGAAACTAGAAAATAGAAATTAAGATCTCATGCACATATCTTAGTCGAACCAATCACTAGTTTGAACTTTGCATGCAATGATACATGGTATGATATATTGTCACTTATAATATTGATTACATCTATGTAAATTATATTCTAATTTTTTTGTGCTTATATGATAGTACTTCATGGCAAATCTCATCAAACTTGAGTTTGTGGCTCTTGATATTTCGGGAAAAAATTACTTATCATGGATCCTTGATGCTGAAATCCATTTGAATGCAAATGGACTCGGAGAAACAATTAAAGAAAATAATAAAGAGACTTTGCAAAATCGAGCCAATGCAATGATTTTTCTCCGACACCACCTCCACGAAGATTTGAAAATCGAGTATTTGACAGTGAAAGATCCACTTGAATTGTGGAAAAATTTGGAGGAAAGGTTTAACCACCAAAAAACGGTAATACTTCCTAAAGCTCGTTATGATTGGATTCATTTACGATTCCAAGATTTTAAATCTGTGAGTGAATATAATTCAGCCGTCTTTAAAATCAGTTCTCAATTAAAATTATGTGGAGAGAATATTACCGATTATGATATGTTAGAGAAAACACTCTCCACTTTCCATGCCTCGAATATGCTCCTGCAGCAGCAATATCGAGAGAAAGGTTTCAAGAAATATTCTGAACTAATTTCTTGTTTGCTTGTGGCTGAACAAAATAACGAGCTATTAATGAAAAATCATGAATCTCGTCCCACTGGCTCTATTCCATTCCTTGAAGTGAATGCGACAACTCACAACAACTCTGGACGTGGTCGAGGACGAGGCCGTGGTCGTGGACGAGGCCGTGGTCGTGGTCGTGGCCGTGGTCGTGGCTGGAATGTTTACCGTAATGATCATACAAACTACCAAAAGTGGAAAAGTAATGAGAAAAAACAAGAAAAAGGTGGATCTAGCCAGAATGTTGAGAATAAATGCTACCGATGTGGGGTGATTGGACATTGGTCGCGTACCTGTCGTACGCCAAAACATCTTGTCGAGCTTTATCAAGCCTCGTTGAAGGAAAAAGATAAGAATGTGGAGGCAAATGCCTTATATCAAAATAATGACCCTAATAATATTTTTGAGGGTCTTGAAAATTTACCCCAATTAGAAGTTGGTGATTTTCTTGAGAATACTGAATATGGTGATTTTAATTAATGTAATTGTTTTCATTTCTCAATATCTATAATAAATTCAAATTTATTGATTGTTTGTTTATTTATTTATTTATTTATTGTTTTTGAAGACCTATGGATATTATTGGATCAAATATCGAAGATGAGGATCTCTGTCTTATAGACAGTGCAACTACACATACAATTCTCAAAAGTAAAAGATATTTCTCTCAGCTCATCATGGAAAAACAAAATGTGAATACTATATCTGGTAGTGTAACCTTAATCGAAGGCTCCGGAAGAGCAAACATTTTACTACCAGAAGGAACAAATTTCTTGATCAGTAATGCATTATTTTCACCCAAGTCCCACCGAAATTTATTAAGTTTTAAAGATATTCGCCTCAATGGCTATCATGTAGAAACAACCAATATGGGAAAAAATGAGTATTTGTGCATTACTAATGATAAAATAGGACATAAACAAGTTTTGGAAAGACTATCTGTCTTCTCTTCGGGTCTTTATTATACATACATTAAGCCAATTGAAATAAATGTCATAGTAAACCAGAAGTTTACTAATCAAAACGAATTCCTTTTATGGCATGATAGATTGGGTCATCCTGGATCTGTAATGATGCGACGAATTATGAAACATTCTTCCGGACATCCATTGAAGAACCTGAAGATTCTTCAATCGAATGAATTCTCATGTGTTGCATGTTATCAAGGCAAATTAATAGTAAAGCCATCACCAAGTAAGATTGATTTTGAATGCCCTACATTTTTAAATCGAATTCAAGGTGATACATGTGGACAAATTCACCCACCATGTGGACCATTTAGATATTTTATGGTTTTAATAGATGCATCTACAAGATGGTCACATGTGTGCTTATTATCAACTCGGAACCTGGCGTTTTCGAGATTACTTGGTCAGATAATTCGATTACGAGCACAATTCCCTGATTATCCCATCAAAACAATCCGCCTTGATAATGCTGGAGAATTTACGTCTCAAGCATTTAATGACTATTGCATGTCCATTGGTATAAAGATTGAACATCCTGTAGCTTATGTTCATACCCAAAATGGCCTAGCAGAGTCATTTATTAAACATCTTCAATTAATAGCAAGACCATTACTTTTAAAATCCAAGCTTCCCATTCACGCTTGGGGACATGCAATTTTACATGCAGCAACACTAGTTCGCATCCGACCCACTAGTTTTCAAACTTCTCCTTTTCAATTGGTCTCTGGAAGAGAACCTAATATCTCTCATTTACGAACTTTTGGATGCGCAGTTTATGTCCCTATTGCTCCCCCTCACAGAACAAAAATGGGGTCTCAAAGGAAATTAGGCATTTATATTGGTTATGATTCTCCTTCCATTATCAAATATCTTGAACCCATGACAGGAGATATTTTTACTGCTAGATTTCTTGATTGTCGGTTTGATGAGACATTTTTTCCAACCTTAGGGGGTGATACTAGAAAGGGAAAGGTGGAAAAAGAGATTACCTGGAGTAATCCATCCCTATGTCATTTTGATTATCGCACAAAACAGTGTGACCTAGAAGTTCAACGGATCATTCATTTGCAACAGATTGCAAATCAATTGCCAGATAAATTTTCTGATCCAAAACGAGTAACGAAATCACAAGTTCCAGCAGAAAATGCCCCTATCAGAATTGATGTCTCTGAAGGACCCCTCCCAACAAATGAACCTAAACCATGCCTGAAGCGTGGAAGACCAATGGGTTCTAAGGATAAAAACCCTCGAAAGAAAAGAGAAATAAATGAACAAATTGATCGTAGAGAAAAAGGGAAAGATTCGATCCAAGAAGAAAAACTTCCAGAAGAAGTTGAAATAGATAATCAAGAAATATCGATAAATTATATTTCTACAATGAAGACATGGGATCGAACAAATACAAATATTGATGATATATTTGCATACAATGTGGCAATTGATATTTTGAGTGAAAATGAGGACTTTGAACCCACAAATTTAAAGGAATGTCAATCAAGAGAGGATTAGCCAAAATGGAAGGAAGCAATTCAAACAGAACTGACATCTCTCTCAAAACGTGAAGTTTTTGGGCCCATTGTCAAAACACCTGAAGGTGTTAAACCAATAGGATATAAATGGGTATTCGTGCGAAAAAGAAATGAGAAAAATGAAATTGTGCGATACAAAGCTTGACTAGTTGCACAAGGCTTTTCGCAAAGACCTGGAATTGACTATGAAGAGACATATTCTCCTGTAATGGATGCTATTACTTTTCGTTATCTTATTGGTTTAGTAGCACAGAAAAAACTTCATATGCAAATGATGGATGTCGTTACAGCATATTTATATGGTGCACTAGATAATGACATATACATGAAAGTCCCAGAAGGACTAAAGATGCCAGACGCATGCAATTCTCGAGAATTATATTCTATTAAATTACAAAGATCTTTGTATGGTTTAAAGCAATCAGGGCGAATGTGGTACAATCGTCTTAATGAATATTTGTTGAAAGAGGGTTATACAAATAACCATATTTGCCCATGTGTTTTCATAAAGAAGTCTGGACATAGTTTTGTAATAATCGCTGTTTATGTTGATGACTTAAATATTATTGGCACTCCTGAAGAGATCTCTAATGCAATAAATTATTTAAAGAAAGAGTTCGAAATGAAAGATCTCGGTAAAACTACATTTTGTCTCGGCCTGCAGTTCGAGTACTTAAAGAATGGGATTTTTGTTCATCAATCAACTTATACTAATAAAGTTTTGAAACGATTTAATATGGACAATTCATACCCATTAACCAGCCCAATGGTTGTTCGATCACTTGATATACAAAAGGATCCTTTTCGTCCTCGGGATGACAATGAGAAGATTCTTGGTCCTGAAATGCCATACTTAAGTGCAATTGGTGCTTTAATGTACCTTGCTAATAACACACGACCCGATATTGCCTTTGCTGTAAATTTATTAGCAAGATACAGTTCTGCTCCAACCAGAAGACATTGGAACGGAATTAAACATATTTTTTTATATTTCCGTGGAACAATTGATATGGGTCTATTTTACCCTTATGAACCAAATGCACAATTAATTGGGTATGCAGATGCAGGATATCTATCAGATCCACACAAAGCTAAGTCACAAACGGGTTATGTATTTACATATGGTGGCACAGCAATATCTTGGAGATCTATGAAGCAAACAATAACTGCTACCTCATCAAATCATGCTGAAATAATTGCAATTCATGAGGCAAGTCGTGAGTGTGTATGGCTCAGATCAATGACTAATCATATTCAAGAATCATGCGGTTTGTTAATAAACAAAAGGATTCCAACAATACTTCATGAAGATAATGCAGCTTGCATAGCTCAATTAAAGGGTGGATATATCAAAGGTGATAGAACAAAACATATCTCTCCAAAATTATTTTTTACACATGATTTACTACAAAGTGGAGATATTGACGTACAGAAAATTCAATCAAGCGAGAATCCCGCAAATTTATTCACAAAAGCATTACCCACTACAGCATTTAAGAAGTTGATCCATAAGATTGGAATGCGGCTTTATAGAGACATCAAGTAATATCTTTAACAGGGGGAGTATTCTATCGAAATACATGTATAAAGAAGAATGTACTCTTTTTCCTTCACTAGGGCTTTTGTCCCACTGGGTTTTTCTCTAGTAAGGTTTTAACGAGACATATTCTTTATACGATAGACATCCAAGAGGGAGTGTTATAAATGACCATTTATTGTAGATGTCTATTCATATGATTGTTTTTTCAAATGAATGAACAAATTCAAGAATGACCATTGGCTTTTGAGTTACTCTTTAATGACATGACAACTTTTGGCTTTTGGGTTACTTGTGATCATTCAATTTTTGGGTTCTTATATTAATGAAAGTGTCTTTTTATTGTTTCTCAAAAATTCTTATAAATAGGTATCTTTGTAATCTCATTTTGTATAATCAAATATAGAGAAATAAAATTATTCTTCTCTCATTCTCTCAAAAGTTCCTTATATTTTCTTGATATTTCACAACACATTATGCCTATTCTTTCTCCTTATTTTTTATTATTCCTAGGAACTTTCCTCGTGCCTTTCTGTGCTTCCATTGTTTCCTTATGAAGAGCTTTTAATCAGTTGGTTTATGTGTTATGTCCACATAACCATTAAACTAAACATTTTATGTGTTGCATTAAACCCATTTCTTCTATGGCAACCCACCCTTTTATATATGTTTACATTGAATGTGAATTTGATTGATTTACTGTATCATACCCGTGAAGAAAAAAGTTTCTATGACTTTATTATAATAGTCAATTTTCCAATACTATATTATAATATTTTTAATTTTCCCTCTAATGACTCCTAACCCCATGACTTACACTAAAAAAATTTAAAATAAAAATTTCATGGAACCAATTAATAGCAGTGATTTCGAGATCTAAAGTCTCCTAAGAATTAAATTCTCTTGTTTTTCAAATATTTTTATTTTTTTCATTTTCCAAATTATTATATCGACGAAGATATTATTATCTTTTAAGATAAACAGTTATAATCCACATATCATAAGGAAATTCACTCCTACCAATTGATATTCAGCAGAAATAATCAATATGATATCTAGCATGTATATGTCTTGAAAAGAGATATTTTTATTTGCATTATTTTTTGTGAAAGTTAACTAATTATACGCTATGATCATGTTTTATGAAAATTTGTGAGTATAACATGTAAAGTTTCTATTTTTAAGTATAAATTGAGAATGTTTATTTATATGCATAATTTTAACATTCAGATAGAAAGACATGCTCATATGATCAAGTATACATATGAAAAAAATATGTTTTTATATTATATGATTTAAATAATTTGTGTATTTGAACGAGAGGTTTTAGGTCCGTAGAATTTAAATAATTCTTATATAAAACTTATTGAATTTTTGTTATCACAAAATATATTTATGATAATCTAATATTTAGATCATAGATGATAATCGTGAACTTTATAAATTTTCAAGTCTACACCATATATCGATTCATTATAAATATTAATTTTTAATACAAAATTATGTGTATATTATATGAGCATTAGTATTTAATGATTATATCCTAAAAATCCAAATAGGTCATCAAGATCTATAATATAAGTCATCAAAAATTTCCTACTTGGCATCGAAACGACATTTTTATCTTTGTTGTCTAGTATTTCCAAAAAGGCCTCCATTTGTTACGAGTTCATGTCATTTATGATCACTACATTATAGTGTTAGGAATTTACGTAAATTCGAATTCAATGCATTCGAAGCATTCAAATCAAAGTTCATAGAAAAAACATAACCGAAAGAGATTAAATGTGATAAAAAAAATTGAATTGAATTATATTTGACCAGATTTTGGTGATCCATTCAAACCACCACATAGTTAATCTTGTTTTTCCGTTTTGAATATTTAATTACATTTTCTTAATGCTCAGTAATAATTTAGGGTGATAATTATAATTTTTAATAACTTTTTTATGGTTAAGAACGTATATAAACCCCTCTTAGTGCATTAGTTTCCTAAATCCAAATTTCTTACCTGCACACCATCTATTGAGTGAAATTAAGGGATTAAAAAACTTGTGCACATCTCAAGAATTATTTTGATACTTTTACATTCGTTGGAGGTGAAGAACAAGAGCATGATTGAAGGTAACCCTAATTCCTCTTTTGCTTCCACTTTAATTTTGACTCATTTTTTTTTATTAAAGGCATGGATTAGGTTTGTTATGCAATCTAACATTTGGTATCAAAGTCAAATTTACCTTTACTTATACTTTTTTGGAGTATTTTTTAAAATTTCTCCTCTCAGGTTTTTTTTTTTAACTTAACCCAAAATAATCATTTTTTTAAATGAAGGCCAGAAATGGATTGGGTATAAGGTTTCGTACAATTGAATATTTTTAAATATTAAAATGGAGTATTTTTGAATTTTTTGATAACTTTCTGATGACAGGACCCGTTGGGTCCGGTGGGGACCCTAGGGTCCCTCTCAGTTGAAGAAAATTGTTAAGACCCTTTGCGTGGACCTTCACTTCAAGGAATGCTGGAGAACTGAAGAACTGCAGTCCTTGAGTTTGCAGTGCACAAAAGAGGATACAATTTCCTCTGTAAACTCAACTGTAAGGTCTTGCAGTAGTATGAAATGTTGGGAAGAGAAGAATTGAGGAGAAGGAAAGAGAGAGAGAAAGATAAGAATGAAGAGAGTGAGAAGAGAAGAAGGACATGAAGAAGAAGAAGAAGAATATACAGAGAAGGTGATAGAGAGAGAAAAAGAGAGAGAGAGATGTGATTCCAAGTTCTTGTCTGTCTTATTCCTTCTTCATACCTCTATTTACATTGGTGAACTGAGTCCCAAAGTAGCTCTAACCTCCTCAACTAGCTAACTTTTGGACATCAGTTTGTTATCTAACTAACATACATTGGTCTCTTATACTCTTTCTTTTGACAGCCTCATTTGATCACCCCTAACTGACATTCAAACTTCCTACAACCACTTGACAATGCTTCTGTCAGCTCAACTATCCTCTGCAATTACTTCCCTCAACTTAACCATCTTCTGAAGTTGCTACATAATCCTTCAATAGCTGGACATACCTCTGCAGTTGCTTCTCTCAGCTTCTTCATCCCTAAAGCTGTTACAATTTCTCCCCCACTTCGAAAAATTTCCTTGTCCTCAAGGTTGAAACTGTGGAAACTGAGCTTTGATGAATTTCATGTCTTCCCACGTAGACTCTTCAAAACTTAAATTAATCCATTGAACCAGCCACTGATTCACTGGCCTGCTATCACTCATGATGACTCTTCTTCTCAATACTGCTTTTGGTTCCACCAATATCTGTTTGTCCATTCCTACCAAAGGCAAAGCAAGCATAGCAGTATGCGTAGGACCTATCTTCCTTTTAATGAGGGACACATGAAAGACTGGATGGATTTTGGAACCTGCAGGGAGTTGTAGTCTATAAGCTACCTTACCCACCTTAGCTGATATTAGAAATGGACCATAATACTTTGAGGATAACTTCAGTTGTCTCCTTATTTCCACTGAATGTTGCCTATATGGCTATAATTTGAGGTATACCAGATCACCCACTTCAAATTTTCTCTCAGTCCTATTACCATTAGCTTGAACCTTCATCCTATTCTGAGCTTTATGTAAATGCTCACGTAGGATCTGAACCATAACCTGTCTATTCTGAATGAAGTTTGTTGCAGCAGGTGTAGTGGAGTCTAAGTAAGGACCAATAGGTATCATTTTAGGCTTGTACCCATAAAGAGCTTCAAAGGGAGACATTTTAATGTTGGAGTGGAAACTAGAATTATACCACTACTTTGCCAAACTCAGCCATTTATGCCACATTGCTAGTCTGTCTGATGTCATACACCTGAGGTAGCACTCCGGACATTGATTCAACCTCTCGATTTGCCCATCAGACTGAGGATGATAAGCACTACTCATGTTGAGTTGGGTGCCTACCATTTTGAACAGTTCCTGCCATAACAAACTTGTAAAGATCCTATCTCTATCTATTACGATGGAGTCAGGTAGTCCATGTAACTTATAGACATAATCCATGAATATATGAGCTACTTGTGCTGCCGAATAAGGATGTTTCAAAGCCAATAAGTGACTGAACTTAGTAAGCCTATCGATGACCACCAATATAGTGTCATAACCTTCTGATTCTGGTAGTCCTTCTACAAAATCTATACTTATATGTGACCATACTTGAGAGGGAATAGGGAGAGGTTGCAATAAACCTGGATAAGGTAGAGTTTTATGCTTGTTCATCTGACACACTTCACATTCCTTCACAAATCTTATTACAGTCTCTTTCATTTTAGGCTAAAAGAATACAGTTTTAACCCTTTGCAAAGTCCTTCTTTATCCTAAATGACCCTCCATAGCAGAGCTATACATTTGCTAAAGTATTTTAGTTCTCAATTGGGCTCCCTTGCCCAGGTAAATCCTGTTCTTGTATCTCAATATCCCATCCTGCAAGTGGTAGTTGCCTACTGACTCAGGCCGCTATAATAACTGTGCTATTATGGTTTGGCATTGCTCATCCTCTTTGTAGCTTTGAATAACTTCCTCCATCCACTGGGGTTGCACTGCATTAATTGCCATTAAAGTTTCTCCCTTTTCCTCCTCTGTATATGGTTCTCTTCTCGATAGTGCATCAGCTACCTTATTCTCTACTCCTCTTTTGTATTGTATTTCATAGTTTAGACCAAGTAGTTTAGTTAACCACTTATGCTGTAAGGTATTTGTCAACTTTTACTCCAATAGATACTTTAAACTCTGATGATCAGTTCTAATGATAAAATGATAACCAACAAGTAGTGCCTCCATTTCTTGACTACCATCACTACAGCCATGAGCTCTTTCTCATAGATAGACATTGCTTGAGTACTCTGTCCCAATGCCTTGCTCAAGAGTGCAATAGGCTAACCTTCCTGCATCAAGATAGCTTCCCACCCTTTTGCACAAGCATCAGTCTCGAGAACGAATGGCTTGGAGAAATCAGGAAGCCTCATAACATGAGCTGAACTGATTACTGCCTTGAGATGTTTGAAAACTTAACTGGCTTCTGCATTCCATCCAAATGCCTCCTTTTTGAGTAAATCATTAAGAGGCTTAACGATCAATCCATAGCTCTTAATGAATCTTCTGTAATAGCCTGTCAAGCTAAGAAAACTCCTTAATGCCTCGAAATTTGTTGGTTCAGGCCAATTGAGAATACATGCCACCTTTTGAGGATCCATTTTAACCCCTTCTTCAGATACCATATGCCCCAAGTATTCTACCTGTAATTGAGCAAACATACACTTGGATTCTTTAGCATACAGCTGATGTCTTCTTAGGGTTAGCAGAACACATTCTAAGTGTTGCAAGTGGGTAGAGGAATCTGAGTTGTATATCAAAATGTCATCAAAGAAAACCAATACAAATCTCCTGATATATGGCTGAAATATTTAGTTCATCAAAGGTTGGAATGTAGCAGGAGTATTTGTTAAACCAAATAGTATAACCAAAAATTCAAAATGTCCATGGTGTGTCTGAAATGTTGTTTTCTCTACATCCCTTGGTCCGACCCTAATTTGATGGTATCCTGATCTTAAGTCAATCTTAAAAAAGAGTCTAGAACCATGAAGTTCATCTAGCAACTCATCTATATTGGGGATAGGATACCTGTCTTTCACAATAAGGTTATTGAGCTACCTGTAATCAGCACAAAACCTCCAGGAGTTGTCTTTCTTTTTTACTAAAAGTATTGGGGAAGCAAAGGGGCTATTGCTATACTTGACTATGCCTTTGCTCAGCATGTTGTGGACTTGTTTTTCAATTTCAGCTTTCTGTGAATGGGGGTATCTATAAGGAGGAAACTTGAAAGGTTGAGCTCCAGGTTTTAGGAGAATTACATGGTCATGTGATCTTTTGGGGGGTAAGGAGTTAGGAATAGCAAATATATAAGCAAATTGATTCAAGAGTTCAGCCACACTCTGCTACAGGAGCTACTGCTACTGCTATTGTTGTTCTCCTTCAGTGACAGTAATTGTGGCACAACATTGCAGCTGTTGTGTCCTAAACTTCTTTGTTGTTTTACCTCTAATCAATTTCATTTTAGAGTTATCCACCATACCCACTAGGACTACTTCTCCACTTTCACCAGCCAATTTAACTTGCAATAGTCTGAAGTCAAATATAATAAGGCTGTAGTTAAACATCAAGTCAACTCCTAATATGATATCCCAATTTTCCAACTTCAGGACTCTCAAGTCAAATGAGCAGTGATAACCTTGTATATTCCATTTAACTCCTTTAATATGACTATTGTCATTTACTTTGCTACCATCTGCCAGTATAGCATGTAATTCTTCACTTTCTTCTAGTTTCAACTTAAGTTCTTGTGCAAATTTGTGATTGATGTAGCTATTTGTGCTTCCCGTGTCTACTAGTATAGACATCCTTAGTCCTTGCAAAGTTCCTTACAAGAATATTGTTTTTCTTTGTAAAGAATTAGACAAAACACATAAAGAGACATCAAGGGTTTCACTTGATAACT
Source organism: Dillenia suffruticosa (assembly GCA_033439265.1). Classification (NCBI taxonomy): domain Eukaryota; kingdom Viridiplantae; phylum Streptophyta; class Magnoliopsida; order Dilleniales; family Dilleniaceae; genus Dillenia; species Dillenia suffruticosa. Next base: position 18,151,867 of record JAVTVX010000009.1, on the reverse strand, counting down.
CCTCATTGGTTGCTTTCACTTCAGGTTCAAAGGTGTCTCCTTCTTCTGCAACTATGATCAGGTTCAAACTTCTGAATTTGCAATTATATCCTGACATATATTTTTCCCCACACCTATAACAGAGATTATTGGCCCTTCTGTATAGCATTTCCTGATCTGTTATTTTGGTGTTTCTGTCCTTTGATGCTATGCCATGAATCCCTTCTTTCCTTCCCACTATAATGCTTCCTTGTGTTGAGCTATTGTTTATCCCACCTTTACTACATTTATGCTCCAACTGCCTTTCTTTTGTTTAGCCAGCTCTAGAGACTGCTCTTGCAAAGTTGCTATTTCAAAAGCGTGTAGTAAGGAGTTGGGGTTTGAGCATCCGCTGTATAAACTTTATTTCTTCTTTTAAACCACTTATGAAGCTTGATATAAAATAAGATTCAGTCAATGAAGGATTCTTTTGAACCATCACAGACCATAATCCCTCAAACTTCTCCTGATAATCTGCCAACGATCCCTCATGCTGCAATTTGTTAAACTCCTCCACTTTATCTCTAACTCCTTTCCCTTCAAATTTGAAACAAAGCAATATAGCAAATTCATCCCAAGTAATGTCCTTCTTAGTCCTCTTCAAGCCTTGAAACCATACTTCTGCTTTCCCATATAAATACATCTGTAACCACCCATGTATGCATTGGTATGTGATACACAACAAAAAACTTGTTGCATTTCCTCAACCACGCTTGAAGATTATCTCCTAGAAAGATGGGTAGTTCAATTTTAGGATGAATGGGCCAAGATCCTGTCTGATTAGTCTCTTTCCTAAGAAGTGCTGACCCCATTTCACTCTTGCTCTTTGCCTCATTAGGAATAGGCAAGATTGGTGTTCTCATCAATCTTTCTGCATCCAATTCTTCATCTCTCCCATTTTTAGAGGTTAGAGTATCAATTTGAGCGTTCATATTACTCAAGACAGTGTCCTATTTCTGGTTCCTCATGCATACTCTGACGAAATTCATCCATCTGTTTACTGACCAGAAATCTATACTCTTTAGTTTGTAATGCTATTTCTTGTATTTTTGCTTCCATTTTCTTGAATTGTTCTTCATGCGTTTTTTGTCGAGTCACTTTTGCCATTGAATTCTCCTTACCACCAAGGATTGTACAGCTCTGATACCAATTTGTTAAGACCCTTTGCATGGAGCTTCACTTCAAGGAATACTGGAGAACTGAAGAACTGCAGTCCTTGAGTTTGCGGTACACAAATGAGGATACAATTTCCTCTGTAAACTCAATTGCAAAGTCTTGCAGTAGTATGAAATTTAAGGAAGAGAAGAATTCAGGAGAAGGAGAGAGAGAGAAAGATAAGAAAGAAGAGAGTAAGAAGAGAAGAATGACAGGAAGAAGAAGAAGAAGAATACTTCCCCGATATATGCTCAAGTTAAGAGAGAAAAAATGCAAAAAATCAACAAGTAAAATAAAAGAAAGAGAATAAAGAAATAAAAGATGAGGGTGAGAACAATACTTCCCTAAGGTGGTGTGGAGAATAGAGGATCAATTCCAACGAACTCAAAGAAAGAGCTATGACGTGAGCACGTTGGAAACATTAAGCACTTTGTCCATTCTTGAGGCTTAAAAGTAGAGAGAGAAATCCTAAAAAGATGAAGTACAAATGTTAGAATAGAAATGTAATTTGTTTCTCTCTCTCTCTCTCTCTCTTTTTTTTTTTGAGAATCAATCCTAAATCAAGCTAATATAAATGAGAATAAATAAATAAAAATAAAAATAAATAAATAAATCATAAAGAAAATATTGGATTACCTCCCAAAAAGTGCCCTTGTTTAATGTCTTTGGCTCGACATGATCTCCTCGCTTCAACCTCACTCAAATATCGGTCCAGTCTATTTTGATTTCAGCTTGCCTGACATGAATTTCAATCTTGAAATGAAATGAAGAACTGTTTAGCCAACCATGAATTGCTTTCGATATGAAAGTTTATGTTGGAAAAACTTGTCCAATTGTACAAAATTATTTATCAATTTCTCCTTAAAGATAAAACCCAATTCATTTTGCACCAAAGTATCTTGTATAATGAAGTTCATCTTGTTCTTATCATTTTATTTATGAGAATATGAAAACCTACAAGGAAAAGGAGGAAGAACAGTTAGTATTAAATCTGAATTATCTGATTTCTCACTTACCTTTTCAGGTGTGGCATCAAAAGGCATTGTTTCCTTTTTGTTTTCCTCTTCTTCATTTGCCTCTTTTGATGAAGAATTCCAAACTTATTATTCATTTCTGAACAACATAGCACTTTCATTCTCCTTTTGGGTTAATCTCCACTTGAGAGGGTAGCTTCCCATTATTTTTCTCCATTCGACTCACGGTCGTTACCAATTACGATATCTGATTTTTCAAGTTTTGGATGCTGGTTCTTATCTTTAGTTGAAATCGTTAGCTTTCCTATTAAAGCAATTGAGTATTGTTAGTCAAAATTTTAACAATCTCTTCCAGAGACATACCTTGATTTGAAGAGGGTTGATGTGGCTGAAATTGTGGTCGAGATTATTGTTGAAACCCTTGTTGTCGATTCCCATAACTAAAATTTGGGTGATCCCTCCAACCTGGGTTGTAGTTGTTTGAATAGGGATCATAACCAGGGAAAAAATCACTTATCTCGTTGACCCTCTTTGGAACTTCTTGCCTTATTCCAAATTATTGGGTATTGGCCACCACATTAAGAAAATCACTATAAAAAGAATTTTTATTAAAATCAGAAAATAATAACTCCCTTAAAGTTTTTTGGGTAGCTATATCTTCGGGGTTGATATCCTTCTCTTTTATGCCCTTGACAACTTTCGGCAAGTTCCCTACAAAGGGTTAGTCTTGCAATAAGGAGAAAAGAAAAATTAAAAGAAATAAATCACTTAATACCGTTCCCTGACAACGGCACCAAAATTTGATGGGTGTCAATTCAATTAAAAATAAAAAATACCTACTTCACTAAAGATAAATTTAGGGTGAGCAGAGTCGAATCCACAGGGAACGACGGGTTTATCTCTTTCAAGAAAAATGAAAATATGAGGGGTTTGAGTAATTATCTAACTCTAACAAAAATAAATAAATCAATAAAATTAAGTAAAATAAAACAACTAAATAGTATCAATTAAGAGAGAAAATGTCAATGAAAGTAAAATCTAGCCAAAATATATTATTTCCATCTTTATATATTTGATTTATCATCAATGCAAAAAATAACTCAATATCATGTGAATAAATTAGTTATAGTCGTTAACTATCACAAAACGACCAATCTCTCCTTATGTTTTCGGTAATCAAAATACCATCGTTAATTAATTCCTTAATCGAAAGACAACCCAAGAGACACTCATTGGATTTAGTAATCTGACAGCATTACGATCAAAAGAGATCCAATTCTAACTAGTAAATTACAATTTGGATTTATTTAAATTAAATTATCTAATCTCTTGACATAAGTTCTACTGCTTGCGATACCATAAAACTATATCAATTACCACTCTATTAAAAACACACAAATCTTGCTATTTTTAAATGGTAGTAAACTAATTTAGGGTTTTTAAATATAGACCTCTATTTAATAATTCCAGAACAATCATAAATATTAAATATAGAGATTAAATAAATATTCACAAATATCAAGCAAATAAAATCATTTAAATCTTACAATTATCATTCATCAAACCTTCAATAATCTTTTTACTAGAAAAGCAAATTAAAAATAAAACATGTAAAGAGAAAACTCACAAAATGACTTTTATTGATACTGGAAAATAAATGATACTATAAGAAAAAAGACAATGTGCCGTCGGCTGTGCTCTCACAAAGTGGTTGCACACCTCCTGGATGTGAATAGTGCTACTGCACCCTTGGGGTTGTCTCCAAGAGTTTTTTTTTTTTTTTTTTTAAGAATATGAAATACTCATATATATATATATATATATATATATATATATAAGAGTAGTAATCTTAAAATTCCTTCTTTATTCAAATTGATTTCTAAGAAAAAATAAAACTCACTAAAAGACAATATTCTATAAATTTAAAATAAAAGAAAAGTTCTTAAAAACCTGAAATTTAAATTTTCAAAAATTTCTGTTTCTAAATATTTTGAATGAAATAAAAAATCTTTAATATATTCAATTCCATCTCAATTTCTTCTTGAATGTACAATTGGGAAAAGAAATTTTACTATAATAAATTTTCAAAAGTTATTGCTTGTCTCTTGAGATCCACGTGCTAACGTGCTAATGAAAGAGAATTGCTGTCTAATTTTTCAATTTTACGTAATTGCTTCAATTAGACTCATTTTTCTTCACTTTTTTTAATGAGTCCCCTTCATTAATCCTATCATGTCAAATATCATAAAACATGAATATTAGTGTAATTTTTTGTTAAAAATAATAAAAACTTAATTATAAATATTACACTTATTTAATTTCTATAAAAAAGTAAAATGTATCCAAACTTGGCCCCGTAGTATGGTACTTATGTTCAAATAATTAACCATGGTTAGTGGATTGAGTGGACTGGTATCCTATTCTATTGATATTTTAAATGAAACTTTTGAGGTATTAGGAAGGAAAGAAGGGACTTATGTAAAGAAAGTGTTACATGCTGCCATCTCGATCTCCCACCCAATCCATAGGTTAAAAACAATAAATGGGAAAGTTCATGAAGCCAAAGGGGACAATTTTTAACATCAATCAATCATGGATCAATATACAATTAAAAACATGAATATATATATATTTGATTTCTTTATTTAGATAAATTGAACTTCTCTTTTAAAGAGCCGGTGTGCGCCGTCTATTGAGTCACAAATAACATTTAAGAAATAAAAATAAAATAAAATAAAGTAATAGAAATCCAGTCTCTATGTCCCTCCATCGTGTGTGTGTGTGAGGGTCGAAATGGAAAATGGAGCCGCTTGTCATTTTCATCCTCTCATCAACTCAAAAACTTGAATGCAATTGGACGAAGATATACATGTTCAGATTAGAGGTCGGTCTTTTGAATGCGATTGGGTTTATTACTTAAGGTCTTTTGAATGGAAAAAGCGATGGCTTTTGAGTCTTGAAAGGCTCTGTCGATTTTTCGTTTAAATGAGGCACACCGGTGGTACCGGTAAACTAGATCCGAAACATTACGTGAACTTGCATTTTAATTACACAATAAGAAAATATAATTTTTATAGAAATAAATTTATTTGGAATAATTGTTATAAAAATAAATTTCATATTTAAATTGTTACTCTCATATATCATTTTTTTTATATATCTTGACATCTTAATATTTTGAACAGATTCACAAATATTATTTTATTATAACACATAAAATATATGAGGATTATAAATTAGACAAAAGCAATATTAAGAACAATTAAAAACCCTCATATACTTCAATTCTCATATATGTTTAAATTCACTAACTTCTTTTTTAGAGTTTAATAATTCATCTACATTTTGCATTTGTCGTTTCTTATTTTAAAGTAGTTTTGGATTGTTTCTGTGGAACCTTTTAATCACAAAGTTGATTGCTACGGTTGACAATTGCATCCCCATGTTGCTGCGGGTGACATTGCATTCCCCCCATGTTGCTTCCGGTGAAATTATCCCGCCATGTAATGAGATTGCTACAGTTATTAGGCACTGTGGGACCAATGTCGGATGTAAGCTAGAAATTACACTTGCCTTTTGCCACCCCGCGAATTTGGTGACCTTAAGTAACACTGGTCTGTTAGCATTGGAATCGGATAACCTAATATAGCGAAGAGGATTCGTACGAAAGGGACAAGCAAAACCAGCTCAACCATCTCAACGCAGACAGAGTTTGAACCGGGAGCTGTCTCTTATGGCGGATATGGAGGTGGCTGCAGAGGTGGCAGGGTTTCAGTTTGAGCCAAATTTGAAATGGGCAATTGGAATCGTTACATTTTGTTTAGGCTCGGCCATCCAGATAGGTACTCAGCTTTATCAAGTTGCAAACGAACATCCACCGGTCCTGTATTTACTATTTTTCACTATTTTACTGGCTTTTGCTTCTACCACGGATGCTATTTACACTAGTGGCAGATACCCCGCAGTGTCAGACACTTTGGCACAGGTGGGAATTTTTCTAGCCGCCGCGGCCTTCTGTCTCGCCATCACAATTCCGCTGCCACCGTCCCTCAGGTGTGCTTCTTGGGCCATTTTTGTAATCACCGTCCTCTCAATTGTGGCATGTAACTTGACGTCAGTTTGATTGCCCCTTGCACATTGGGTTACCAAAATGGAGAGTAGGTGGGCCAGCTTGTCATCATCTTGGGGTTGGTTGATTGATTCTTGTGGTCTTATTAGTATCCATTCCAAGACTATTGCTACTTTGTCATGATTTTATACTTTCGTATGGAGATTTATGTGGGTGTTTCTATTTTGCCATTATCTTATTCATGTCATCATCAGCTCTGTTCCTGTCGTTTCCTCTGTTTTTAGAGTAAGCTGTATTTCAATAATTTTAATGAACCTCGAATTATAAAAATACCAATCAATTGCAAACGTATCGAGAGAGAATATCAAACAAACCTTCTTCCCCCCCCCCCCCCAAAACAAAAAAAAAAAAAAAGGCTTCCAAGCAAGGCCTAAGAGTCACTCATTTAAGTGTGGAACGCCATAGCTCTCATTTAGGCAATCCTGCAGAGTCATATCTTCACACAGTCGGGAGGCTGTGATGTTTCTTAGGTTACTCTGCTAAAGCTGGACATGAGAATTAGAGGTTGAAGGAATTAATGCCCATGTGGGGCATCTTTCCATAGTTGGAAAATAGAAATTTTTTCATTTTCCATATGCACAAATGGTAACTGATGGGATTTGAATTCCCTATCATATATGGTGACGGAGGTATATGGAAACTAGGGCAAACCCTAGGAAAAATAACCATTGTACAAAAAAATTGCGTAGAGGCACAATTGAGAGAGAGGGAGAAAATTCTATGAAGAGAATTTGTGTCATCGGATTTCGATTACGGTATTGTGGTGCTGCGGTGATAGCTCGAATTTCATGGTTATCTTCCCGACGGCGAGGTCGTTTGATCGAGATTCGTGGTTCCCCGGATTTTTTACGATCTACTCTTTGAGATATGCCCGAAAACCCTAATCTTTTATGATTCCGAAAATTTCGTATGCTTCCACATGTGTATGTGCATATAAATCCAACATTGGTACCAGAATTTAGGGTTGGATTTATTAAATAATTTTTCAGAATATTTTCGGGTATAAAAAAATATGGGGTTGCAAAAATGGGTTTCGGATCACGGATGAGTTTCGTGAATCCGAATATACCGTGACGTTACCCATGTCACGTAGATCTTAAATATCTTTTTTTCTGAATTTTTGGAGTATGTTTTAGCTATGAAAATTGAAGTTAAAGTTTTCGGATCTAAAGGTGCTCAAAACTTAAAAACTTAGATCTATCCGTGTAGAAAGATTTTTGATCTAAATAAATGACATGTTTGTATTCCATGTGCATTGATCTACGATTTGATATACATTTTGCATTGAATGGTTGCCGGAAACTGGGTTTTCCGGCGAGGCTGCGAAGGGCCAAAACTTGGATATATGATTCGCCGTGTTTAGGGCTTGAATCTTTCAAAAAAAAGGAGTTTGAAATATTTTTGGGAAGTCCAAATATATTTTCTGGCAAAAATCGCCGTAAAAAATAAACCGGAAATGGGTTTTTGGAGAACTGGGTCAAAAAACCCAGTTGCAGACCCGTCAGGTAAGGAAGAAGAGGTCCAGACCCGCGGGCGCGTGCAGGACACGCATGCAGAAGCGCGTCAAGCAGGTGCGTGGGGGTCACGCTCGACAAGGTGCGTGACCCGGTCTGGAACCGAGCGGGTCAGGATCCGACCCACGACCCGACACGTGTCGGGTTGGACCCGACCCGTTTACCACAGTCGGGTCAACCTGACCCGTTGATCGACCCAGCTGACTCGGCTTCGCGCGTGGCAGCGCGTGACATTTGCGCCGCGACTGGGAGAGAGTAAGCCGAGCCGCGTCAGGCGCGTGAAGGTGCATGAGAAACGCGCTGCGACTGAGCGCGCGTGAGCCGAGCCGAGCCGTGCCTGGCGTGTAGCAGCACATGAGAAATGCACCGCGACTTAGCGCACGTGAGCCGAGCCGCGCCAAGCCCATGGCAGCGCGTGAAGGGCTTACCACGTGTCTGGCGCGTGACCCAGGCTCCTGTCGGCGCGTGGAGGCATGTGGCAGGGCTTGCAGACGCGCCGCCAGTGAATGGCGGCGCGTGGGGACCCCGGCGGCGCGTCAGGTCGTCCAAAATTGATTTTTTCAATTTTTTTGGGGTCCTATGTGCATATTTGTGACTATTTGTGGGATTTTGTGCGCCGAATTAAAGTCCGGATGGTGAGATGAGATCCCGGGTTGTGATGTATGGTGTCCGTTGACTCATATACTCACTTTGGGGTCAATACTCGATTCATTTTGGATTGTTAATTCGTAGGGTGTACAAAATTATGAAAATAAGCATTATTAGTCACTGACGTCTCTTTCTTTCTGTGTGATAGAGACAATGGTTGTGACAAAAAGTATCGTATATGATCTCGTTAAGGGAGACAAGTTGAACGATGACAATTATGAGATTTGGTACCGTAAAGTTCAATTTGTCTTCGAGGAGCAGGACCTAGCGGAGGTTCTACTACACGAGATAACAGATCCCGGGGTGGGTGATACGCCTCAGGCGAAATTGGATGAGAAGGCATATCGTGCATGGAATAAGAAGGATGGCCAAGCTAGGGTCATCCTCCTTAGCAGCATGTACGATGATCTGATTCCGGTGTACGAGCAGTATCCTACTGCGATGTCGGTTTAGAGTGCTCTGAGAGAGCACCTTGGCTCCCGGTCAGCTCCTAAGTTGAGGATGCTGACTTATAGGTTTATCACCTATAAGAAGAGACCCGATCATACCATGAAGCAACATTTGATGCATATGTCAAGTATGATTGCTTCTCTAAAGAACATGGGAGAGCCAATGTCTGATGAGATTCAGGTACTGGGAGTAATCCAGTCCTTGCCTAACTCATGGGATGTGGTGAAGACCTATCTTACGCACACTGAGAGTATTCGTACTTTCATGGACGTGCGTAGGCATTGTGAGCTCGAGGAGGAGCGTCAGGAGGTGACTAGGTCGGTTTCCGGTCATGCTTATGTGGCGGAGTCGAGTAAGGGCTCCAAGGGCGTCAAGCGTAAATGGCACAAGCATGACAAGAAACCTAGCCAGGCTAAGAGGAAGCCATCAGCGAAGACCGGTGACAGAGGGCAGAAATGTAAGAAGGAGCTTGACAAGATCAGAGTCCGATGCTACTTTTGTGGCAAATTTGGGCATTTCGCTCGTGAGTGTGACAAGCAAAAGGTATGTCCTTCTTCTTTACATGGTATAAGTTATGTTTCATCCACTATGATGCTTACTAACTCTTCTCTTTTGTGGATTGTAGACTCAAGAGCTACCGACCATGTAGCTCGAGATAGGAGCGCATATATGGAGTTTCGCCGATTGAGTCCCCAAGCGAGGAGGCTGTACGTGGGGAATGGAGCATTTGTGGTTGTGAAGGGAATTCGTACATGCAAGCTGATGCTGCCAAGTAACCAAGTCCTATATCTGCATGATGTGTTGTATGCTCCTGAGATTCGGCGGAATCTCATATCTGTCATTTGTTTAGATCGTTTAGGATACTCTGTCATTTTCAGAAATTTGAGTGTTTCTGTCATATACGATAACTCTATTTTATGTACTAGTTTAGTCCATGATGGACTTTATGCGTTGGATTTGGTTTTCTTTAATAAAATTTCTGATTTGTTTCCTATTGCGTATACATCTGATAGCATAGTTGATGATGTTTCCATTTGGCATAGTAGACTTGGTCACATAGGGCAAGAGAGAATGAATCGGTTAGCTACAAGTGGCTTGGCCGCTAACCCGGATCGAGTTGCCCTTATGTGAGTTTTGCCTAGCCGGCAAAACGACGAGGAAACCATTTGGAAAGGCAATGAGGGCTGGGACCCCATTGTAATTGATCCACTCCGATATTTGTGGACCTATGAATATGAGAATCCGAAACGGAGCCACATATTTCATTATGTTCATAGATGATTACACGCGTTTCGGTTACGTCTACCTAATCTCGCATAAGTCTGAGGCATTAGATTTCTTCAGGAGGTTTTTCAACGAGATAGAAAACCAGTTAGACTTGAGATTTAAAACTCTCAGAACCGATCGAGGACGTGAGTATTTGTTTCAGGAGTTTAAAGAGATCTATTTCGAGAAGAGCATTACGAGACAGTTGACTGTTCCTGTTATGCCCCAACAGAATGGGGTAGCTGAGAGAAGGAATAGGACTCTGTTGGAAATGGTGAGATCGATGATGGCGCAGGCCAATTTAGCTATCTCCCACTAGGGAGATGCATTGTTAACTATTGCCTATATTCTTAACCGTGTTCCAACCAAGTCCGTAGTCAGTATCCCATACAAGTTTTGGACAGGGAGGCAGCCTGACCTTAGCCATTTGAGACCATGGGGTTGTGCCGCATACGTTCACGATAACTCGCACCCACACGGCAAGTTAGGTATGCGAGGAAAAAAATGTATCTTTGTAAGATACTCTGAACATTCTAAGGGACATGTGTTCCTAAGTAAACGTATGGATGGCACGGTCTCCGAGATCGAATCTCGTAATGCTACGTTCCTGAAAAATGATTTCCCTAAGAGAGGCGAAATCGACTAGGATTTCACCTTTTATGAGATGGGTGAGCCTGATGGCCCAACTGAGTCTAAAGGTGGGATCCAAGAGCCTGAAAAGGATCTTGGTCCTAGTGGGAGTGACCCATCTCGAGGTGAGGAGGCTTCTCCTCCTTGTAGGAGTAGTCGGGGACATGTACCCCGACGTCATTTTCTGATAGAGGAAGAGATCCTTATCGTGACTCCCGAGAATGATGAGAAACTTCAAACCTTTGAGAAGGCTTTCCAGAGTCCTATGAAGGACCAATGGCTAGAGGCCATAAAAGAGGAGATGAAATCAATGAAGGTCAATGAGGTCTCGGATCTAGTTGACCTACCTAAGGATAGAAGGGCCATAGGGAACAAGTGGGTTCTCAAAATCAAAAGAAAGGTCGACGGATCGGTGGAAAGATACAAAACCCGTCTAGTAGCTAAGGGTTACACACAGATAAAGGGCATTGATTACGAGGAGACTTTCTCCCCCGTAATAAAATTTATATCGATCTGTCTACTCTTGGCGATTATCGCAAGCATGGATCTAGAGTTGCATCAGATGGATGTAAAGACCGCTTTCCTTAACGAAAACCTGGATGAGAAGATCTACATGGAGCAGCCCTCTGGGTTCGTTCTAATAGGTCATGAGGACAAGGTCTGTCGACTTCGGAAGTCGATATATGGCCTAAAGCAATCATCCAGGCGGTGGTACCTAAGATTTCACGAGGAGGTGATATCTTATGGTTTTACAATGATCGAGGAGGATCATTGTGTTTATTTGATACGATCTGATAACTCTTTTGTGATCCTGTCCCTATATGTAGATGATATAATGTTGGCTGGGAATAACATTCAGTATCTGATGGCGATCAAAGCATGGTTGTCATTGAGCTTCGACATGATAGATATGGGTGAAGCTGAGTTCATCATTGGAGTTAAGATCCAATCGATCGAGAAGAATGTTGGCTCTTTCACAAGAGATCTACATTAAGAAAATTTTCGAGCGCTTTGGGATGAGTGATTGTAATCCCATTGATACTCCAATAGCCAAGTGTGATGGCCTGAGTCCTGAGATGTGCCCGAAAACTCAGGAAGAAATAAGAGAGATGCGTAAAATCCCTTATTCCAGCGCAGTGGGAAGTCTGATATATGCGATATTGTGTACACAACTAGACATATGTTACGCAGTCGGTCTAGGGAGTAGATATCAATCAAATCCTGGAAGGGGTTACTAGAGAGCAGTGAAAAGAATTTTTAGATATTTCAAGGGAACTGCAAGCTACTCTTTGTGTTATGGGAGAGGTGATTTGCGCCTCATAGGATATTCAGACGCCAACTGGGGCGGTGATCTGGATAAACGTAAATCGACATCAGGTTTTGCCTTCTTGTTAGGCGGTGCCATTTCTTGGAGCAGCAAGAAGCAAACCTGTGTAGCTTTATCTACGATAGAGGCTGAGTTCGTGGCTTGCTCAGTCGCAGTTCAGGAGAGTGTTTGGCTCCGGAGACTATTAGATGACTTAGGGGTTGTGACTGATAGTGGGAGGCCAGTGATGATTTACTGTGATAATCAGCCTGCTATCGCCTATACTCGAGACCCTAAGTATCATAGTAGGACCAAACACATCGACACTAGATATAATTTTGTTAGAGACATTATCGAGACGGGTGAAGTGACAGTCAAGTACATCTCGATACATTGCATGGTAGCTGACCCCTTCACCAAATTCATCACTAAAGACTCATTTATAGCACATAGACAGTCATTGGGTTTGGGAATATTTTGACTTTTCTCATTGCACTAAACTGACGATGTGATGCTTATTATATTTATATATGATTTTGTGTATCATTCAGTCACATTTAGAATTATTTTTCCTTAAATAATGCACTTATATATATCATGTATATTTTTGATGTGATAAAATATATGTCAGGCAGGCGAGGTCGACTCTCTCATACGAGCGACCACCTCTAGTTCTGAATGAGCGGAGATGAGACGGTTTCTAGTCGTAAGAGGCATTGAGAGTGGCCCAGCTAGAACAAAAGTCACCCTGATACGTGTTCAGGATGAAGTCATTTGGGATATGACCGACATGGAAATACTCACACCCATGTTACTTGTGAGTAGCCAGATTTGAGATCTCGGATATCACCTGCGATAGTGATATTGTCTCTAAGACACTTTTTTGAGATCTCTGGGTAGAGTCTTATATGTAGACTGAGTCCCGTATCTGCATAGTGTTAAAGAAATCTGACATATGCCCTTTTGAGAAATAAAGGATTAACATTGTGGCACGCGTTTCATACCGCGTGTGATAAACGATTAGGGATAGTGGGAGCAATTACATGAGACGATAATCTAGTCATGATCCCCGTTCCCACTGTGTGAGATCCGAGATCCATTGGGTGGGATGTCTAGTACCCTTATTTTACTTTCGACTGTCTCTAGAAGTCTTGATTTAGTATTTACTACTTTACTCTGTTTATCTATGGCCCGGAAGATAAATTGAGATCTAAGGGACAGGTCTAGGAAAGCAACTAAATTGAGATCGATGGATTCGAGTTTGAGAAAGGAAAACCAATCTACATTTTATATCGTTATGTTGTATTCACCAACCAGTCTGTTACGTATATCCACGTTGGGATACGAACGTATCAGTGAATACACATTCGAGTATATGTTGGAGATCACTTTTGATGAGGAAAGTGACTCGAAAGATGTAAATGTGTTGAGTTTGGGGGACAGCGAGATATTTTTTTTTATTTATTAACGGCAATTTCTCGAACATCCTAATAAGTATATCGAAAAGTCTTTATTTGAAGGTGTACTCGCCAGTCGCACGACACCCAATCTAGTATGAAAATCCAGAAATGTGATATAGGAGATCGCATGAGTTGTGATCTCGTGACGGATGAAAATGCCTTCGTGTGCAAGTGGGAGATGAAGGAATTAATGCCCACGTGGAGCATTTTTCCATAGTTGAAAAATGAAAATTTTTCCATTTTCCATATGCACAAATGGTAAATGATGGAATTTGAATTTCCTACCATATGTGGTGACGGAGATATATGGAAACTAGGGCAAACTCTAGGAAAAACAACCATTGTACAAAAAAATTGTGTAGAGGCACGATTGAGAGAGAGGGAGAAAATTCTGTGAAGAAAATTTATGTCACCGGATTTCGATTGCAGTGTTGTGGTGCTGCGGTGATAGCTCGAGTTTCGTGGTTATCATTCTGACGATGAGGTCGTTTGATCGAGATTCGTGATTATCCGGATTTTTTGCGATCTACTCTTTGAGGTATGCACGAAAACCCTAATATTTTATGATTCTGAAAATTTCGCACGCTTCCGCATGTGTATAAAGGTATAACACATGGTTCAAAGTGGGTCAGTTGACTAAAGGGAGTGAGATTAAACATAATCGTATGGAATTTTTGGAGGCATTATATATATTAATTCAACTTTAATATATTATATCAAGGGATCGAATTGAGTCGGTTCTTTTGCTCAAAGGTCAAATAAATGTGTCATTTTAGTTCTTTCTTGTTTGGGATTCTGTTTTAGGTTGGATATGGTGGCATGGCATTACTTTCAAGCTATGTTATACTACTACAACAGCAAATTTAAAAGCTTTATTTTCAAATTTTAGATTAACCTTTTGAAAAGCCGATATAGAAGTGAGAAGAGAGAAAAATAATAATAATAAAAAAAATAATATAAAATTAAAGTTTAAAAGTAAAAATAAAAGAAATAAAACTAAGAAAATAAAAATAATGAAAAAAGAAATAAAAATAAACTATCAAAAAATTTATAATAATAATAATAATAAAAGTGTATTAATTTAACCGATTTGAATCTTTCTATCCTATTTATTCATATCTGAAGTTATTTTTTCAATTAAACTATTGACATGCATATTTTAAAAGGTCTATCCTAATATTTTATTAATTCTCTTACATTTAATGTCTTGCTCCATTTAATGAATGTATTTTTGAATTTTTGTTACATATGTTTAAATTATCTTAATTCTATTTTATTATTTTATCCATAATTAAATTTACTCACAACTTAATATGTATTTTTTTATTTTTAATTCTATTTTTGATAGTCAGAAAGATTGAATTAATAGCTTTATTCATTTTGTGTTCACTAATGTTGTTGAGAATAATTTAATGTGCATAAGTAATTCCATAACATGGTTAGAGTCATTAAAAGACCCTTTAAAAGGAATAATCATTACTAGACCCAATTAAAAGAGGATTCTTGACTACCCCGACAACTTGATTTTTCTTTTCCTTTTTCTTTTTTTATTTTATATACACTTATCATATTTTGTCTCTTGCGGTTAGGACCGATAAATGGGCCAGACTAGTCTGATCTCAGCTTATTTTAGGGTTGGGTCAAACTCGGATCCATTATTTAAACATGTTTTAATTACGGGTCGAGTTTGAATATCAGTAGACTTGGTCTATTATAGGCTCGACCTATTTAAAATCAAATATTATGATATTTTAATGATGACTTTGATGACATTAATGTATTACTTTTAATATGGTTTTTTAATATTTAATAACATTATTATTGTTAATTTTCATGATAATGTGTAATTTTTAATTTATTATAATGGTATTTGATTTGTATTTTATTTTGAATGATTAATGTATTTTTATTTTATATTTATTATGTTATAAAATGAGTAAAAAATATGAAAAATGAAATTTATAATTTGAACTCGACTCTGCTTAAAACGGATCAAAAACCCTTTTAATTTTTTGAATCAAACTCGAATCTCAATTCTTTAAACTTTCTAGAGTTAGAGTCGGGCTCAGGCCCATAAAATTTTAAATGAACTAAGAAAGCTCAATTACCAGCCCTACTTGCAATTCCATTTTGTTGTAGCACCATCTCATTTTGCGGAGAATGGTCATTTAAATGGTGAAAGCAGTTTGGTTTCCTATATATGCTGGCGATGTAACTTGGGTTAACCTTCCATAAAAGTATATTGATATTTTAATGGATAATACACGATTGTAGAAAGGCAAGGAAAATAATGAAGGCATTCATTTGTGTACAATTCTATTGAAGGTTGTGGTATATTGTTGAAATTTAAATTCGTTTCATGCATTTTTACATATAAAATTAATCATGATTTTCAAATTTTTTTAACTTGAATTACTAACCTTTTCTAATGCATTGATGTAAAAATAGTCTGAAAACTGTCACAAATGAAACAATTTCAATTTTTATGATTCAAATGCCTTCAATTGTGGTGCGATCTTTACAAAATGATCAACTAACGGCAACCTTTTTAGTCTTCAAAATCTAATATGGGAATGATACTTTTTTTTTGTTCCTCTCTTTTTCAAAGGCAACCGGTTTGAATTCAAATGGAGAGCAAGATCGAAAGTAAGTTTTTCCTTGAAAATACTACTCCCTCCCTTTCTCTTTTTTTGAATTCAAACTATTTGGATCAAGTCAAACCCATATGGATGACTTGGTACCTATTTTCTAATATCTCTCATTCACATATAAGAGCTAAACCTACATTTAGCTTGATCATTATCATATACGGACTTTCATACAAGCAAATGAATAGTGTGACCGATGAGTATACAAAGAGTTTAGGGTTATACATTGATTAAAGATATATAACTACTTACTTTTCAATACAATGAAGACATCATATCTCACAATACTCCAAATCTCTTTTACTATATGCCGTCAACGTATCTCTTATTTTTAAAACAATATAACTAAGAATATACTTAATTCGAATTAAATATTTACAATTATATTTCAAAATATTAAGTCAAAACATAATTATGTTTCAAAATACTAAATCAAAACATAATTGGTTTGTTTGTGAATACAAAACAATATGAGTTACAAGATAGTCTTTTTTCACTCTAGTATTAACCAATTTCATTATATCAAGATCGAAAGTTAGTTTTCCCTGAGAATACTACTCCCTCCCTTTCTCTTATTTTGAATTCAGACTATTTGGATGACTTGATACCTATTTTCTAATATTTTCACTCACACATGAGGGTTAAATCTACATTTAACTCGATCATTATCATATACCATCAATTTTATATAAACAAATGAATCGTGATATCGAAGAATATACAAGAGTTTAGCGTACTTTGAGAATAATGGAGATAGGGAAACAAAATTATTAAGAATCAATATTCATGAAAACAGATATAATTTTGTTTCAGTCATATTGAGAAGTACAAAAAAAACTATTAGGCTAAAATATTATTTTAGCCTTTTACGAAGAGTACTTTGAGACAGACACAAATCCAAGGATCTCAATTTTATCCACCCCAAAGGGAAAAAATTAATATTATCTGTCTTTTAGGTAAAAAATAATTTGAACTTTGGACCAGGCTCATACAAACAAAAATAGATCCTGCATTTCCTAATAGTGTTGTTACCATTACCTTCATCTGCAATATGATATGTTTTCTCCAAATTGCTATTGCAGGGGTCCAATCTCCCACATGTTTTGAACACTTAGAGCTGTGGATTTAAAACTTTTAACAATAAGCCACTATAAATCTTGAGGGTCCAACATCAGTGGAAGTGCAAAGCTAATGATCGAATCCATTTAAGCACTTGGTTCTCAATAACTGGAATATAAGAGTAACTTGCGTCAATTATACCAGCATTATCAATATCTATTGCTACATGTTTCTGATTTCCCTTTGCATCATTACAAAGTTAAAGAGCCAATGACACCACAATTGACGGCATGCAACATTAGCCATGTAGATTTGTTCTATAGTATATTATTCTGGTTGGCCTAGGCTAACTTTGTAAGTTGAAACCAACCTCAGTTAAGAATTAAAATAAGATATTTCCTAATACATTTTTGTACATTTGAAGACCTAAGCAAATGAGCTTTGTGTTTATCAATTAAGATTGACAATGTCAAAATTTATGTTGAGTTTGGAAAAATAAAGTTTATAGATTTGGATTTAGAGTATATATAATGTTAAAATTTAGAAAAATCTTGAAAGAGGAATTATGTCTCTAAATTAGAGATGTAATTTGATGAAATTAGATGATAGATTTGGTGAATTTGAGAAAATTGGAGTTTGGATTATGAGAAAAATATTGATTTTTCCTAATATTAGTTTATGATTAAGTGATAAATGTGTGTATATTGTCTTAGATTTAAGACAATTGGTATTTAAGGATGAGAAATCATTGATTTGGACTTGAATTTGGAGTGATTACTCTCCCAAGAGATGAGTAGATATGTGATTATGATTTTGAATGAGAAAATTGTTTACTTGATTTTGTAAATATTTTTAAAATTGATTTATAAATTAGTTTATGGTTGTGAAATATTCCAAAAGAGAAT
The DNA here is from genome assembly GCA_033439265.1 of Dillenia suffruticosa. Lineage (NCBI taxonomy): Eukaryota > Viridiplantae > Streptophyta > Magnoliopsida > Dilleniales > Dilleniaceae > Dillenia > Dillenia suffruticosa. The sequence continues at coordinate 18,133,705 of JAVTVX010000009.1, read as the reverse complement.
TTAGAATAAAAAATACATCCAAATATTTTATTGAAATAATGTATCATATTTATTAATTCATATTGAATCTGTTAGCATTGAATTCATGATTTGAAAAACGTTTGAAAGATCATGACACACTTTGATCTATGTTATGAGATTTGTGAAATGGTGCTTGAAAGTATGATCTAATAGTATAGCCATTCTTCCCATGGTATGGCTCGATGGGATAACATGGTTAGGGGTATTTGCCTTGGGAGACAGCCACACTCGAGAAGTATTTATGAGTTAAAAAAGTATGAAAACCCTTAACGGTTCCGTCCTGGTCGCGGTAGAGCATTGTCGAGAGTTATGATATTGGCAAACCCATGATTTTGAAATTATGATATGATTGGAAGCATGTAATTTGTTAATTATGAATATTGAATTTTATTTGAAAATTTTATATTTGATGATAAATTTTGAATCTTTATGGACACGATAATATGATTTTGAGATAATTGTTTGATATATCCATAATTTTCCCTCATTTACTTTCATAACTTGTTATTCACTCACTGAGTATACAAACTGAGTATTGTTGTATACTCATTTATCTTATTTTAATTTTCTACAGAGAAAATTTGACCAAAGTATTGACGGTATTAGTATCACGAGGCAAGATCTTCTCGAATGATTCATTGTGGGTACTAGTTATCATGATTTCTTTTTTTTTGAACATTTTAGATAGACCCCTTTTGAGTCATTTGTGTATAAACTCCTTTGAAAACTTTTAACTTTCGTATTTTTTTATTTATTTATTTTTAGTTTGAATTGTATAACTTATTTTGAAAATCTCCGCTTTTCTTTTGAAATTTACTTGAGAATTGTTTCTGTAGTATTGGATATGGATCCATTGAATAAAGATTTATTTTATATTTTGTGAATTTGATTGGAATTACCGGATTGACTTTATGCATGCATTTGGATTTAAATAGCCGAGGTGGTCATATGCATGCAACTTTTGAACAAAGACGGATTGGATTGGTTCTTTTGTTATGTGATGAATGCATATTGATTTGTTTGGAAATGTTAGATTATTTTAAAAAATGAATTAATATCAATGAATGTCTTGCGATACTTTGGTGTGTGGGGCTCACTTGTATTCTGAAGTAACGAGACGGTTGTCATGTACTCGATCTGAGGATCGAGGCATGACACATTTCATTTTCTTAATGTATAATCTATTCCGATTCCAATCTAGCGCAATGCGCCTATAAGAGCTTCAAACTGCCATACGAGATCGAGGAGATCTGTTGAACTGAACTCAGGACACAGCTGTGAGATTACTTAAGTTTTGGCCGATCTCAGCCATCACATATAATCTTTATTTTTTTTTATTCAAAAGAAATTTACTCAGGGTTTTGCGGTGGATGGTAATCCTGATATAAAGTTTCTAGACCAATGACCTTTGGAAGTGATAAAAAATTCATGGCCATTGTTAATTGTTAAAGATGATGCTGAAGCTTGTGTTTAATTTTTTTTTTCTTTTTTAGTATTTTCTGGTGTATTTTAATGAGCCAAATATTCCCTTGGTGCCTTGACTAAAGGTGAGCACAACCGCCTAGCCTTGAACCCGGGCAAGCAATGTTCTTCTTTGAAAATATACTACTCCCTGTGATGCTCTTAGTCCTGCTGTTCCAGAAATGTTTCTGTTGTGGATTTGAGATTCAAGATTTTGGGACAAGGTTTACAGTGTGGTCTTTTTCATTTTTATTGTCATACATGTTTTTGATTTCAGGGTTACTTATTTTCCTTCTCCATGTTTTGAGTTTATGACTAAATTGAGGAAATTATGTTATCTTTGTGTAAATTGAGTTGTCAGAATTTGCATGTCAAGTCATGAAGAGGAAAAGAGTTTGAATCCAATGAAGAAAAGGCGGTGTTTGTAGGAATTTGCAAATTCATGTGTACAAAAGTTTTATTTCTTTAAGAACTATCTTTTGTATCGCCTTGTATTCTCATTATTTATCAGAGCAAAAGATTTGCCAGATTTATTCTTAAGTGCTTGGTTTATTGCATCTCAGCATTGTGCATTCCTTGGGGTTGAGTGATTGTTAACACCATTAGACACTAATGCTTGTCTGAATGTTAAATTGTAGAAATCCAAAACTGAGGTCATCATTTGCAGAGATCATAACTGCTCTGAAGCCATTACAAAAGCTGATAACCAGTTCTCAGGTGCCGGGACCAACAATATCAATAAGCAGGGGTCAGGAGAATGGCCAATCCAGCTCACAAGCAGCTCAAGAAAATGCAGGCTAAAATTGCAACCGAGGATTAGACTTAGGCTCGCGGGTATGGAAAAACTGAACCTGAATCAAGATGATGCATGCGAGAAGTGGAGGCAAGTCCTGATTTAAGTAGTAGAAAAACTGTGAGAAAGATTGTTGAAGATTAAGACCAACACATACTTCGGATTTGGGATGATTGTGATTCTCCTTTCTTTGTTTTGGCTTGCTGATGCAGCCATCCCCAATGTTGTGTATTTATTTGTAAATTACAATTAGAATTTGATGTAGTTTTTCTTTTGCCTTTTCCTTTTCCCCCTTTTCATTGATTATTCTTGCTTTAAGAAGTGCAAAAAGATGATTAAAAATATGTTCTTATCACAAGTGGGTCTGAAATTATCAATATCCGGTCTTTATTTTGTTGCTTAAAGTTTTCCCGTTTTCCCAACACAAATTCATGAGATTGTCAATACCCCAAGTCCTCTCTCTCTCTCTCTCTCTCTCTCTCTCTCTCTTGAAAGTCAGGATTTGCATACTTAGAGAAAGAAGTGCACGATCTTAGACCAGAAAACATTTGCCACTATTTACTATTAGCTCTCCTACATTTGGGAAGTTGATAATGCTCCGGAGTTTGTTGCTGATGTAAAAGGAATTTACCCAAAAAAAAGCCCTCTTTGAAGGCGAAAAAAGCAGACGTAAGGTAAACCCAAAAAAAAGGAATTTACCATCCGATTCTCTGACAGGTACTTGTGCCAAAACCCACAAGAAAGTGAGAGCCCACAATTACTGGTGTTAGTTTCGATGACACTATTAATCAAATTTCACTTGTCCAGTTTAAGGGTAGCAGAAAAGCCACCCGGGATAATAATGCGGCCCCATTATTACGTGATTCATTCCAACCAAACCCCCCCACGCCCCCCCCCCACCGCCCCCGCGGCCCCCAACAATAAAAAAAAAAAACGAAAAAAGTAGTGAGAGAGGCCACAATTATCTTGACCAAACTATTCATATATGACCGGGAGCCAGTATTTTTTAACTCTAACCATATATATTTATAACTGTGGTGAAGCCCTGGCCGCGGAAGTTTTCTTCGTACTCCACGTGGCAAGACGTGATTTGTCCAAATTTGAGCACCCCCGCTTTCTCTCCCTCCTCTCTCGCCAGAAAAAAAAAGCACTCCTCTCTCTCTCTCTCTCTCTCTCTCTCTCTCTCTCTCTCTCGTTCTTAGCCCTAAGCAAAAACTCCCCCCCCCATTTCTGGCTTTTGGGGCGGAGGAGGGGATCGCAGTGGGGAAGAATGAACAGCAACGGTGGGACTAGGGTTTCAATCCCAAGCAGTTTACGGAAGAGATTCAAAACATCAAGGAGATCACACTTGAAAGAGAAGACAACCACAATCCATTGTGAAGATCTTCACAATCGGCGAAGACAGCCTCTCTTTCTCTCTCTCTCTCTCACTTGAAAGAGAGACAAAGTTCTCCAAAACCCTAGCCTCTGGTATTGATCCTCTGTCAAGAATCTTCTATGGCTTCATTAACTCCAGATATGAATTGCTCCTTCAGGTATGTGGTCTATGCTTTATAAGTTGTCAAGTGATGGCATGAATCTTGCAAGTGATATGTGCAGATGATAGAGCTTAAAAGTTTTCTTTCAGTGTTGTGATTATTCATCGTAATACTGTGATGAAATATAATGAAATATTTATATCGATCTTTAAAATGGAATCACTAATTTATGACTGTATAATTTTGTTCACTGAAATGATGAAATAATATTATATTCATGCCTGTGTTCTGTTAAAAACAATTGCATCTTTTGCCTGTACGTAATGAATTCAGGTTATGATTCCATGTGTATGTTGCACGTGCCATCTAGAATCTGTTGTTGAGGAAAAACCAGCTGGCATGTATGGTAGTTTTCTTTTTTTTTTTTTTTTTTTTTTTTTTTTTTTTTTTATAAGTTTGTTTATGGGGATACTGAAGAGTACTCTTAATGGAGACACTATTCAGTCTGAGTATCATGTGGCAAGATAATGACCATAAACTTGACATCAAGCTGGAAGAGAACATACTTAGGTTCTCCTTTTTCCTTATAATGACCATGGGCTTGACATCAAGCTGGAAGAGAGAACACCTAGGCCCTTCTTTTTCCTCTCAGCATATATCCGAGGAAATCAATTGCCAGAAAAATATGCATATAATAATGGGTATTTTATTGTGTTATTCCAAAATGGACAAGTTATGTTTGATGCTTAGGAGAAATTAAAGCAGAGGAAAAGGAAAAAGGAGGTAAAAATAATGGATGGAAAACTTTTACATTGGTAGGATGTAGTATATGTTCCATGCACGATGAATTTCAAGCCGTGGCAGCAAGATTTCGGAAAAAATCAGAGGTGATTTTTCAGTTTGTCAAACCACAAGTTGGATTCTGTGATCATGTATACTTAAACCATATTGATATAAGGTCTTCTCAGATATTAATCTTCAATATCCTGGCATTATTTTTATTTACTTCTTGTAATCATGACATCATTTACTAAATATTATGTTTTTAAGAATTTGAATACAACTTGGAAGCCTTTTGCTTCATTAACGTCTTGTTTCTTGTCACAGCCACTTTGCTGAAGTGGTCTGTCGTAAGTGCAGTAACAGTGCTGATTGAGAGTTTGTGTATTGATTATTAATGTATGTCTTTTGGCAGCAACGGTTTGCAACAAAGGTGACATTCCCTCTGGTCTGGACAAACACGTGCTGCAGCCGTGAATCAGCGCTTATTGATGAAAAAGCTCTTTGTATCTCATAATTGCAATGTTGATTTTAAGTTCTCGAATAATTGATCCACTGGCTAGAATTTTTCCCTTAACGGATTCTCTTTCATTGTATACCAGGGGTTAGGAATGCAGCTCAGAGGAAGCTTTTGGATGAACTCGGTATCCAGGCTGAGGATGTGCCAATTGATGAGTTCATGCCACTTGGTCGTATACTTTACAAGGCACCATCCGATGGCTAGTGGGGGGGGGGGAACATGAACGTAGTTCTTCAAACTTAATTTTTCCACTAGAACTCTTCATAGTTATTGACAAGTCTTCAAGTTCACATCATTTAGTCTTTCCACATTGGTTTTGTTGGTTTTCTTGTTTAAAATTCTATTGGTCCTTATGCAGTGTTCCTATGGACTTGGTAAGATTGAGAAAAGAAATGCGAACTATAGTAAATAAGACATTTAAAATTCTATTGTTTAATAGTTTTTAAATCCAGAAAGAGAAAGAAAAAATTAAATTATTTTTGTAAGGAGAAAACTGATGTGTTTTATTTAAGAAAGAGAAAAGTTTATTTTTATTATATTCTTTCCCCTTCTGTCTTTTAATCATGTAAAATTTTCTCCTTTGACGTTTTGCCTAATACCAAGTACTATTTTTTAGTATATTCTCATAATTTATTTTTATTGTAACGCATGAAGTTTATCTTAATAGTAAATTAGACAAAAATAATAGTATGAATACAAATCAAGTAGATTATTATTTTTTTTTGTTGTTACAAATCGGAGTGGCCATATCTCAAATATCATACACGAGCAGGAGGGTAAAATTCATGAACATCTAGACAGACCGATGACTCATAACTTGATGAGAATATCAGTACAACCATTACCACTCTCGAAACCAAAAGAACATGATCCCAAGTTCATCAAATTTGCTGTTGGCATTTCTGAAAAATATGCAAACCCCAAATAAGGTTTACTATTTACTCCATAAAAATAAGGGTATCTAGAAAAAATTAAATACCTTCATATTCTTTATGCATAATTTTGGGGGGTTTTTTATTTTTTCATTATTTTTGCCCACCTTACAGACACTTCTAAATATGTTTTTCTCTCTAAACATTTCTAATACTAAATACATCAATTTTTCTGTCTGAAAAAGTCAATTTAATTCGTAATTTATCTGTTTAAGTAAATTAATTTTAAGTTTTATCTCTCTAAAACACAAAATTTAGTTTTTTGTTCTCTACAACTAAATGTAATTAATATTTAAAAAATGAATTTAACTTGTATTTTCTCTAAATTTTCTCTCTCTACAAAAACTAAAATTAGTTTTTCTCTCTCTTTATAACTAAACAAATTAATTTCTCTCATTCCAAAAAACAAAATTCACATTCTCTCTCTAAATATATTTATTTTAAGTTTTCTCTTTCTAAAGAAATAAAATAAGCTTTTCTTTCCCTCTCTGAAATTAAACACGTCCAGAAATTATATTATTTTAAATTATCTCTAAATTTAATAATTTTTGAATTTTCTTTTTGTAGAAAATTAATTTAGTAGACATTTTCTTCATAAATATATTTATTTTTTGGCGATTACATTACTCCATGAAAATTTAAGGGATAAAAGTATAGATACCAAACACTCTTAAAGAGGAGAAATTTTCATTCTCTTCCCCTTGCTACTAATGTGTTCTTAAAGTTTTATTTTCAATGTGTTCTATAATCAGGCGCTAATGTAGCAGAAACTGAATTGAAAAATCTTGAAATTGACTAACATGCTGGCGAGTTTTGATTCTAATTATCTATTATTTTTTATTATTTGGTACACTCAAAAAATTATGTATTGACTTTTTCGTATTAAAGTAATATTTGTATTAAGTTATTTAAATAGATAAACAATTTTACATATTATTTATGCATGAATAACGTCCGGTGATTTGAAGTGTGTGATTTATGTACACGGTTATATTGATTATCAGATACAATCGAAACACAATAATAGTTAGCGTAGATGACTAGTATTGAAAACGACTTACATAGTTATTTCCTAAGCTATACTATAAATAGAAATTAATATTCTATAATTGTATATAATTTACGTGCTTTTAATTTTGTGTATATATGGATGAATCTGCAAAATTAGGCTTGTGTATTTTGGTGTATTACATGTGAAATTTTTAATGGATCAAGAGTTTTGTACATTGAGTAGATTGTATTTACTAGTTAGAACATGCATAAATAATAGAGAATATAATAATACTAATAATAATAAATGATTCACTTGTTAATTAGTTCAAGAGTTTTACTACTGATGGAGGGAGCTCTCTGATTGCTTGTCAAAGAAAAAAAAATTCAGATTAATCATGACACGGCTAATTAAGAGTTAGTGTTTGCGAACTCTAAACCCATTTGGTTCATTTGACTCGTTTAAAAATAATAATAATAATAATAATAATAAAATGATTCACTTGTTTAGCTAAATTAATAAGTTGAATCAAAATCTTAATAAGTGGAGAGCCACGAGCTGCACACAATGATTTGGTTCATTTGTAAGACTGCAGAATCGAGTTAATCACTACAAAAAAAAACACCACGGATTTTTACGACGGAAAAAATTTGTCGTCATTTTACGACGAATTTAGTGACAAAAGATTTTTCGTCGCTAATTTACCATAAAATTTGCGACGAAAATGAAATCGTGACTAAATTAGCGATGAACACATCATTCGTAACTAAATTCACCGCTAATTAGTGACGAAAAAATTTTCGTGACTAAATTCGTCGATAATTGGCGATAAAAAATTTTTCGTTGTAAATTTCGTCGCTAATTAGTGACGAAAAATATTTTGTAGTTAAATTTTGTCACGAATTTAAAATCCGTCGCAAAATTTAATCTTTTTTAAATAGAATTTTATTTTTTCTATTTTTCTTTTTATTTTATTAATATGTTATATTTAAATTAAAAATAAATTTAACGACGGATTTGTTTTCCGTCGCTAAATTTAGCCACAAAAATCCTAATTCGTCGCTAAATTTTTTATATATAATTAAATAAAATATAATATTAATATAATATTTAAATTAAAAAATTAATTTAGCAATGACGAAATTTATCCGGGGGTAATTTAGCGACGAATCTTTTTTTAATTAGAATTTTATTTTATTTTTATTTTATTTTATTAATTTATATTAAAAAATCATATCATTATGTTATAATATTTTAATTTACATTTTATTTTATTATATTATATTTCATTTTTTTAAAAGAATAATATTATTTAATTCTTAAAAAAAACCATATATTTTATTTTATTTAAATTATATATATATTTTAATTAATTTATTATTTTTTTCTTTTTTTTTGATTTAATATTTTTTATTATTATATTGATAATTTTTATTTTATTTATATTATTTTATTCAATAATAAAAATTTTTTAATTAAATATTAATCCGGACATGCTGGACGTGAGTTTGCGCGGGCGCCGACGCATGCACGCACTGGCGCCAGGCGCAGACGCATGCACGCACTGGTGCCGGGCGCAGGTAGGGGAGCGCACCTGCGCGGGCGCCCACGCATGCACGCATGAGTGCCAGGCGCAGGTAGGCGCGCGCACATGCCTGGGCGCCCACGCATGCCCGCACGGGTGCAGGGCGCAGGCAAGGGCGCGCCCCTACGCAGGCCCGCGTGTGTGGGCGCCCGCGCCCTGCGCGCGCCCTCGTGCCTGGGCGCCCGCGCATGCCCGAATGCGCGCCATGCGCGGGCGCCCTCCATTGTTTTAATGCTAAAAAAAATGCTATTGAAGGGATTCGAACTGAACCTTGGACCTCGCATTTGAACGGAAGACATGTCACCACTGCATTACCACTTAGTGTTGTGTGATAATATTTTTTTTTTACTTTCTTCCTCATTTGTTTTCTATTCTCACTTTTTTTTCCTTCCTCTTACTCTCATCTCTATTTTTTGTTTTTTTTTTCTTTCTATTCTCATTATTGAAATTTCTTATATATAATAATTATATTGAAATTTCTTATATATTCAAACGAATAAAAATATTTTGTGATTAAATATATAGATTTTTTAAATTATTAATATATTATAATTTATTGATAATTATAATTTTATATTATTGAGATGCCGTAATCCGTAATCCATTTTTAAACTATGGAGTAAAAAAAAAAATAAAAATGAAAAAGAATAATAAAATAATAAAATAAAAGAAAAACAGAAGAAAACAAAATATAATATTAATATATTTTTTAATTAATTTATTATTTTATTTTAAATTAGTATTTTATTATTTTTTATTTTATTAAAAATTACCATAATTATTATTTTTAATTAATATTATTTTAGGTTGGTGGTTTAAATAAAAAAGTTATTATATTTATTATTTTAAATTGTTATTATATATTATTTTATTGTTATTAGAAAAATGTGAAAGAAAGATAATAAGTAAAAAAAAAGAAAAATTATATCACATAATATTATTTGATTTGGTGGTTTACAGGTTTATGCTTATGCATGTGCATGCAGGTGTGCAGGCTCGGGCGGGGGTGTTGGCTCCGGCAGTATTTTCCAGCAATTAAGTGAGGAGAGCGGTTGGAGTGGGGGTGCTGGCTCGGGCGAGTGGGCAGCTTGTAGGTTGGCGCTGGCTCGGGTGGGTGGGGCCCGTCCACGTGGCTTCTAGGCTAGTACTGGCCATCAACGACGGATTCTAAATCTGTCGTTAATTCAGCGACAGATTTTTTTATTCGTCGCTAAATTAGGGATGGAAAATTTTTCGACGAACTTTTTTTTTCCTAAATTAGCGACAGATTTTAGCGACAAAAATTATCTGTCGCTAAATTTAGAGACAAATTTTAGATTTTCGTCACTAAATTTAGCAACGGATTTTTTTATGTCGCTAATTTAGCGTTGAATAATTTTTCGTCACTAAATTTTGTGACGAATTTTAGCGATGAAAAATTATTTGTCGCTAAATTTAGCGACGGATTTCAAATTTTCATCGTTAAATTTAGCGACAGATTTCTAATTTTCGTCGCTAAATTTTTGCGATGCGTTATTAGCGGCGAAAAATGTTTCGTCTCTAAATCCGTCGCTAATGTTTTAGCGACGAATTTTTTTAAAATTTTTGTCGCTAAATTTGTGGCTAAAAGACTTTTTTTTTGTAGTGAATGTTCTGGTCACTCAGACAATTCGCCCTGGTTGACTCACTAAGCTTGTCTAAGTCGACACTGTGGGAAGTTTGTGATAGATTTAGTATCAGAGCATCGATGCTTGGCAAAAGACACTTCAAAACTTGTGAGAAAATGGCGGATGGCACCAGATTTAAGGTCATTGAGAAATGACTTAAGAAGTAGGAAGCTAGGATGCAGGAAATCTCCTTTGAACTTAAGGAGATTCAAGCTGAGTTTGGAAAAAAAAATGGAAGAACAATCCCAGAGATTAGAAGCACTGATAGCAAATATGGAAATTAGGTTTAACAACCAAGGAAGAACAAGTAGAAACCAAGAAGAAGAACAAGAATTTGACACATTGCCTAAATCTCCACTTTTGCCTACACCGCAGGATGGAAGAATTAGAAGGGAACTGGTACTTACCAACCAAAGGAAGGAACCAGTGGTTCGTGGACACTTATCTCCTCCACCAAAGATTGATCTTCCTCTTTTCAGTGGAGAGGACCCCGTACTTCGCTACATAAGTGTAATAAGTTCCTTACTGTACATCAAGTTCCTGTTGCCTTATGGCTAGATGCCATTGAGATGTACCTAGAAGGGAAAGCAGAAAATTGGTTCCAAGGTTTGAAGTTGGTTAAGAAGGAAGTGGAATGGAGTGAATTTTTCCATCTCTTATGTCAGTGATTTGAAACGAAAGGTGTACGTGATGAGATTGAGGAATTCAACAAGTTGCAACAGTATCGAACAATGACTGAATATCAAGAAAGGTTTGAAGAACTTGATCCATTATGCTGCATAAAAATCCAAAACTTTTGGAATCCTACTTTGTTTCTAGCTTTGTTAGTGGAGTAAGGGAGGAAATCAAACCTATGTTGGGGATGTTGAAGCCAACCACTTTGTTCCAAGCCCTTGAAATTGCAACCCTACAAGAGCAAGCCTTAGAACTTTCAGCATCGGGTACCAGGAGAAACTCAAAGTAGAACTTGGAGATGGGAAAAGGAAGGTATCACCTCCAGACAACTTCAAAATAAGAAAACAGTAGGCCAAATTGGAGGTCCTATCGACGAAGGGCTACCCAGGGTCTCTTCTCAAGAGTTACAATATAAAAGGATCACAATTTATGTTTCAGATGCGGGGAAAAATATGCACCAAGACATCAATGCAAGCTAAAACATTTCAACCTTATCATGGCAGCTAAGGAGGAAAAAGAAGTAGAATTTGAAGAAGTAAAGGAAAATGAAGAGGTAATGCATGGAGCTGCAGAGGTACCTATGTGTGCTCTCTCCAATTCCTTAAATAGAAAAACTATAGCCCTGCAAGGATCATTACAAGGGAGGGCCTTATCAATATTAGTAGATACTGAGAGCTTCAGCAGCTTCATTAATCATATACTAGTAGAAGAACTGAAAATGTTACCTAAAGTAGCTGAACCATTACAGGCCATTCTAATAGATGGCAGTAAATCAGCAGCTACCACAAGGTTAAAGGAGTCAAATGGAGCTTGCAGGGATACTAATTCTCTTTTGATTTCAGAATAATCTGTTTGGGAAGCTGGGATATCATCTTAGGGGTTGATTGGTTGTATAATTTTACCCCTATAACCTTCGATTTTAAATAGCCCCAAGTTAAACTTACAAGTGACAGTGGAGAGTTGGTATTAATAGGCCAAGCAAAGAACTCCACAATGAGGCTTATCAGAGGGAAGGAAACTAAAGAATTCAGGAAACGACAATGGCAGAGCTACACTAACCTCATGACTAAATTAGAAAATGCACTTCATCAGACACCTCCTCAGCTTTTGGAATTTCTCCAACAATTTCAGGACATTTTTATGGAGCCAAAAACCTTACTTCCAACCAGATCACATGACCATCATATTCCTCTCAAACTTGAGGCTCAACCATTCAAAATTAATCCTTACAGGTATCCCCACTCATAGAAGATAGAACTTGAGAACAGGTAGAGGAAATGTTAAGTAATGACATTATTAGGACCAACACCAGCCCATTTACTTCTCCAGTACTGTTGGTAAGGAAGAAGGATAGTTCATGGAGATTTTGTGTGGACTATAGATAGCTGAATAATATCACAATAAAGGACATGTACCCTATTCTAAATATTGATGAACTTTTAGATGAATTACATGGATCTAAGGTGTTTTTTAAGAGTGATCTAAGAGCAGGGTACCATCAGATTAGGGTCTAACCTGCTGACATTACTAAAACTACCTTCCACACACATCATGGTCATTTTGAATTTCTAGTATTGCCTTCTGATTTAACTAATGCTCCAGCTACATTTCAGTCATTCATGAACTATGTTTTCAAGCCATATCTCAGGAAATTTGTGTTGGTTTTTTTTGATGATATACTCATTTATAGTCCTGAGGTGGAGACTCATGTGCAGTACCTAAAAGAAGTGTTCTTGGTTTGAGACAGCATAAACTATTTGCTAAAAACTCCAAGTGCACGTTTGCACAAACACAAGTGGAATATTTGGTGCATATAGTATCTGAATTTGGAGTGCAGATGGATCCTCAGAAGGTTGAATGCATATGAGAATGTCCTATACCAAAGACTATCAAAGCTCTTAGAAGCTTCCTGGGTTTGATAGGATACTATAGGAGGTTTATTTAAAGCTATGGAGTCATAACAAAGCCCTTAACTGACCTTCTTAAGAAGGATAGTTTCTGTTGGACTGAGGAGTCTGAGCAAGCATTTTAGCAGCTGAAAATAGCTATGACTTCAGCTCCAGTCATGCGATTACCTGACTTCTCAAAGGCTTTTATAGTGGAAACTGATGCTTGCTTGAAGGGATGGGGAACAGTCCTGATGCAAGAAGGCCAACCCATTGCTTATTTGAGCAAGGCCTTAGGACCCAAGAGCCAGGGACTATCAATAGATGAGAAGGAACTATTAGCTGTGGTGATGACAGTGACAAAGTAGAAGCATTATTTGGTTGGGAACCATTTTATTATCAGGATAGACCACCAAAGTCTAAAGTACTTATTAGAACAAAAATTGGCTAATACATTTAAGCACAAATGGCTTACAAAGTTGCTTGATTTGGACTATGAGATCCAATATAAAAAGGGGGCTGAAAATAAAGCAACTGATGCACTGTCAAGAAGGGAGCTGTTGTTAGAAGAATCATTAGAAGGAGATGCAATGGCTGTGTCATTAGCTCAACCAGAGTGGTTGAGAGAGGTGACTCAAAGCTATGAAAATGATGAAGAATGTTAAAACTTGATAGCTTAACTTACCTTAGCTACAGAGAGTGTTGCCAATTATCAGTTTCAGGAAGGCATCCTTAAATTCAAGAAGAAAATTTATGTGGGAAAAGGATCTTAGCTCAAGACAAAAATAATGCAGCAGATGCACCACTTAGCTATGAGAGGACATTCAGGATAGCAGTGTACATTGCAGAGGATCTGGACTACATTTTATTGGCCTGCAGTGAAGTCTGATATGGTGAAATTAGTGAGAGAGTGTGACATTTGTCATAGGAACAAACATGAAAACATGTCATATCCCGGTCTTCTTCAACCCTTACCTATTCCATTGCAGACATGGTCTCAGATCAGCATAGACTTCATAGAAAGCTTACTAGAATCTCAGGGTTTTGACACAATATTGGTGGTTATTGATAGACTTACAAAATTTGGTCATTTTGTGGCTTTATAGCACCCCTATTCTACAAAAACAGTGACTCAATCCTTTGTTGATAACATCTTCAGACTTCATGGACTACCAGATTCCATAGTTACAGATAGAGATAAAATTTTCACTAGCATCTTTTGGCAGGAACTCTTCAGATTGGTTGGCATACAGTTGCAGCTTACTAATGCATACCATCCACAGACTAATGGTCAGAGTAAGAGGTTGAACCAATGCTTGGAGTGTTATTTGAGATGCATAACTGCAAATAGGCCAAGTCTTTGGTTATACTGGATAAGTCTTGTAGAATGGTGGTACAACACCAATTTCCATTCAAGCATACACACTACTCCTTTTGAAGCCTTGTATGGTTATCAGCCTAGATCTATTCCTTTTGGTTCTTACATAGATTCCATCATTCCTGCTATAGAGAATTTCATTAGGAACAAACAGGCTATGCTACAAATACTACATGACCACCTTGTCAGAGCTCAGAACAGAATAAAAGTGTATGCTGATTGAGGGAGAATTGAAAGAGAATTTAAGGTGGGAGACTTAGTTTATTTGAAACTTCAACCATACAGGTAACAATCTGTGGAGTTTAGAAGACAACTCAAACTTTCTTCAAAGTTCGATGGGCCATTTCCAATATTGTCCAGAGTTGGGAAAGTTGCATATCGACTGCAGCTGTCTCATGATTCTAAACTCCACCCAGTTTTTCATGTCTCTTTACTCAAGAAGAAGCTGGGACCTCACCAAACTACTATACCAAGTTTATCTCTTATGGGGACGGATAAGCAAGCAATAGTGGAACCAGAAGCTGAGCTCAAACGAAGAGTTATCTTGCGTGGTAACAGACCGTTACTCAGTGGTTGATCAGATGGTTTAATCTTAGCCTTGAAGAATCAACTTAGGAGGATATGGATTTTATTCGATCCCATTTTCCAAAATTCTCTCCTTGAGGACAAGAGAGCTAAGGAATGAGATGGATAGCAGAGCTGACTGTTGACTGTGGAAGATTTGGAACTAACAGTAGGAGTTGTGAGGATAGTTGGAGAGAGTTGTTAGGATAGTTGGGAAGAGGCAAGACAGTTGTAAGAAATCTAGAGTAGTTGGTAATTCAGTTGTAACTACAATCATAACAGAATAACTGAACTAAGACATTAGGACAGTTGACATAATGTAGTATAAAAGCCATAGAAAGGCAGTGCAGAGGCATGGAATGAAGTAGTTTCTTTTTCTCAGTCTCTCTCTCTTTCTCTATCCCTTTCTCTCTCTATTCTCCTTTTTCTCTCCTTTTCTCTATCTCTCTCTCTACACTCTTCTCTGAATTACCTTCCCTTATCATCGTACGACGCCAATTCAACAACTCAGAAGACTACAGATCGAGTTAATTTTCTAGACACTCAGACAATTCGCCCTAGTCGACTCACTAAGGTTGCCTAAGTCGACACTTTGGGAAGTTTGTGACATCTCCCCACTACGCTTAATGAACCCAGGTTTTGTTAATTAGGTTACCCGAAGCACTGTGGGGTCCAACTTATTTGATTTTGAGTTAGAGGACACATTGGACGGTTAAGAGTTTCAAAGGAATTTTTTTTTTCAAACTCAAAAATAATTAAGAACATTGTGATTTTAAAACTTCTTATAAGAAATTATAGTTTGTTAATGTAAAGCCAAGATTTCTTGTAGTTGACAAAACTACAAATAGATAAAGATACAATATTAAATTTGTAAGACTTTTAAAAGATTTACAAAAAATACCTTGACCATATCGATCATTAGCATAGAAAGCAACTTTTGGAAAAGAACATATAAGACATGAATTAATTGTAGGGTGAAAGTAAAACTTGAATCCTAAGGCAAAAAAAAAGGAGTAAAAATTTTTCTTCTTCTTTTTCCCTTCTTGATCAAATTTTCCTCATGAATTAGGTTTTGGGGAGTTGATAAAGAAAATTGATTTGATAATGTCTCGTATGTGAAACAAGACCCTTTTTTATATTTTCACTATCGGTATTCAGATTTTGCCTGATTAATTCAGTTCGAATACTGTGAGACTTATTTTAGATGTTGGTTTTCCCCAATTCTTTTTCACCATTCTCAAAGATAGAACTCGAGATCTCTGGTTAAAGGGTAGAGTGTTCAACCACTCAACTCAAAGGGGTTTGGTTTTTGTTTTCTTAAATTTTGAAAGCTCAATGAGATTTGTTGACTTAAATGATCAACTTTCATGATACGGCTTACACCGAAACATGACAAATTGTATGGTAAAAAAACACTCATTCAATTAGTGGCGGGGAGGGCTTAAGATTTTTCCCTCTCAAAATTAGACCGGGAAAATCTTGTTTTGCTTTTACAGAAGAAGGTTTTTTTCTTTTCTTGGTATGTTAGAAATTATGATTATAGTTTGTGCATATTTTGATCAAAGGTAATAAATCTATCGGTTTTTTAATGAAAAATAAAAAATTAAAAGTTTTGAAATTTATTAACTATTTTAAAATTCAAATTCAAATTCTCTTTCCTTCTTCATTGCCAAAAAGGGGGTGGTACAATTTTAATAGTGTTCTCAAAAATAAACATATGCGGATAGAATGGACATGAATGAAAATAACAAAGAAAATAGATGGAATGGACTGGACATGGATGACAATAATATATATATATACATGTATATACACACGCCAAATTTTGTGTTAGACTTTAGGAATGTTACAACATGAATATGAGTGTTACTTAAACACCTTAGCTAGTTAATTTAGAACATGAATGTGATGTTTTGACTTGTTGGCACGTGCGTGATGTTTGACTGCCAGGATGATTCATGGATTCACTCTCGGACAATTGATAAATAACATAACATATAATGAGTTATGATTCAACTTAACACCATTCATTTCGTTTTTTATAATGGTCTCAAATTCGATTCTTGTTATAAATAACATAGCATGAAAAAAATTACACACACACACACACATATATATATATATATTTTTTTTTTTCTCTCTTTTTTGAATAACTTTTTCCTTTTCCTCTAGTGCTCGTAATCTAGTGCTCTTATATAGTTTTTTTGACTACCAAACAAGTGAAATTAGTCATAGCAAAAAATATCTCAGCTGAGGTAGATATGGAGGTGGAGGAAGAGGTGGAAGAGTTTCCGTTTGAACCAAATTTGAAATAGGCAATTGGAATCGTTATGGACTATCATATACCTTGACACGTGGGAATTTTGCTTACCTCTGCGGCCTTCTATCTCGCCATCACAATTCCGTTGCCATCGTGGCTAAGGTGTGCTAGTTGGGCCACTTTTTGTTGGGGGTTATAATAAAACCCATTTGTCTAACCCAATTTGTTTTAAGTCTCTTGGTAGTGTTCGATAACAATTTTGCAACCAAATTTATGATGAAAACTTATTTGTAGTTAAACTAGCAATGAATATATTATTCATGACAAATTTATCATTAATTGACAACGAAAAATTTTTGGTTGCAAAATTTATCGTTAATTATCGATAAATAAAAATTTTGTGGCTATATTTTGTCTCGATACTATTATCCGTCACTAAATTTAACAACGAAAAATTTTCATGGCAAATTTCATCACTAATTAGTTACAAAAATTTTTCGTCGCTAAATTTATCGTTAATTAGTTACGAAAAAAAATATTTGTCATAAAATTTAGTAACGAATTCGAAATTTCATGACTAAATTCATCACTAATTAGTCACAAAAAAATTTGTGACAAAATTCGTTGCTAATTAATTAAAAAAAATATTTGTACCTAAATTTATCGCTAATTTATTATTGGTATTTCAAAATTCATGACTAATTTCGTAACTAAATTTCTTCTATACTCTATTAGGAAATATTTTCAAATGTATTTTTCTTTTTAATTTATTCTGAATCAAGAAATCGAATTGAATACATAGTGAATATTACAATTTTCATCAAACTGACAATTTTCAATAATAAATAATTTAATAAATCTGTAACAAACAATTTTCAATTAGTTGTGACCGTTGAGTTCACCTTCATATTTTTTGTCTTCTATGTCCGTTCACTTATCTCATACAGTTCAAAAGTTTTTTAAAATTCAATTATTCATTTTCATTCATTATCGTCATCAATAAAAAAGACAGTAGATTATACATCCATATCTAGTGATCTATCTCATCTGGTAAGTAAATCAAACAATAGTTTTCGGATTACGGCGGCAGTAAGACAGATGGCTATTAATAGATGACTGTCCATTTATAGACCATTCTATAGTTAAAAAAATAAAAAGAAAAAGAATAATAAGAGAATAAAATAAAAGAAAAATAAGAGAATAAAATACAAAATACTAATTTAAAAAAAAAGATTAACTTAGCGATGGATTTATCATTTTATATTTTATTTTATTTTATTATTTTATATTAAAAAATCATATTTATTATTTTATAATATTTTAAAATAACATTTTATTTTTTATATTATTTTTTAAAGAATAATATTATTTTATTATTTTTAATTTTTTATCATTTTATTTTAAATTAGTATTTTATTATTTTATAACAAATTATCATTTTATATTATTTTATTATTATTAATAAAATGTGAGCGTAAGTTAACAAATTAAAAAAAATCATATTAATAATCATATTTTAATTTATTTAATTTTTCTATTTTTTATATTAACAAATCATATTAAATAAAATATATATAATAATAGAAAATATAATAATATATAATATATTAAATAAAATATATAATAAATAGGAAATATAATAAATATAAAAAATATAAATTATAAAAATATAATTTTAATTAGCGACAGAAATTCCAAATCCGTCGTTAAATTTAGAAACAGATCTTAGAAATCCGTTGCTAATTTTAGCGACGGAAATCCCAAATCCGTCGCTAAATTTAGCGACGAAAAATTTTTCGTCACTAAATCTGTCATTAATATTTTTAGCGATAAATTTTTCTAAAATTTTCGTTATTAAATCCATTATTAAAACAATATTTTTTTTGTAGTGGTGTTTTTGACTACCAAACAAGTGAAATTAATCATAACGAAAAGTATCTCAGCTGAAGCAAATATGGAGGTGGAGGAAGAGGTGGTGGCAGAGTTTCATTTTGAACCAAATTTGAAATAGGCAATTGGAATCGTTACGTTTTGTTTAGCCTCGGCCATCCATATAGGTACTTAGCTTTAACAAATTGCATACCAACATCTACCAATCTTGTATTTACTATTTTTCACCATTTTACTGGCTTTCGTTTCTACTGCGGGTGCTATTTACACTAGTGGCAGATACCTCGGACTGTCATACACTTTGACACGTGGGAATTTTGCTTACCTCTATGGCCTTCTGTCTCGCCATCACAATTCCGTTGTAAACGTGGCTAAGGTGTGGTAGTTGGGCCACTTTTTGTTGAGGGTTATAATAAAACCCATTTGTCCAGCCCCATTTGTTTTAAGTCTCTCGGTAATGCTCGATAGCTATTGAATCTCTCGATAATGGTCTATAACCGTTGAGTATCTCGGTAGTGGTTGGTCACCATTGAGTCTCTCGGTAGCTATTTGGTGCATGTTTCTTGGTGTTCGGTAGTGGTCTCTCGGTACATGTCAAGTTGCTCTTTATCGTTTGCCTTGAAGAATGAATGGAACTCTCTCGGTACTATTCCTTGTCAAAAGAAATTATCAAGTACGGGTAGCATTTAATATTTGAATAGAAAGCATTAAATGCTTTGTCTCCTTTTGTGTGATGCTTAAAATAAATAAAGAAAAAAGGGGGAAAGCTGGAGAGAAGTGAAAGTCTTGCATTGTCCCAAGAAAAGGATAATGATGGTTGGTGGCTGCTTAAGAAGCCACCAATATACACACAAAAAGGAAAGTGTCGAGAAGGTGAACGGGTTGGTAGAGAGAAAAAAGGGTTTTCTTCATCTTCCTTTTATACATAGAGAGAGAGAGAACTATCTTGCTTAATAGATAAATCAAAAGGTGATAGATAAGTACATACAACAACTAGGTTTTCTTTGGGTTAATTTGTAGATTTTCAAAGAGATACATTATACTTGTAATCTTTCTTGTTTGTTGTGAATATCAGATTTTGGACATAAGTTTGAGATATTAAACCTTTTGTGAAAGCTTATTTCTTACGGTAGATTTTTATCCGGCTTGCCTTGTGGTTTTTCCCTATATACCGGAGGGTTTTGCACATAAATTTGGTATTCTCTGATCTCTTTATTTTTCTTGCAATAATGGCTCTGTTGGCGGTCGGTTAGTTGGA
Organism: Dillenia suffruticosa; assembly: GCA_033439265.1. Taxonomy (NCBI): domain Eukaryota; kingdom Viridiplantae; phylum Streptophyta; class Magnoliopsida; order Dilleniales; family Dilleniaceae; genus Dillenia; species Dillenia suffruticosa. The sequence goes on along the minus strand of JAVTVX010000009.1, from coordinate 18,113,587 downwards.
ATTCCACTGTGCTGGTCGTTTTAACCTAACAATTAGTATTAGAGTAAGGTTATTATGCCTTGAATCATGAAGAGTGACCAAGATATGGATTCCATGATGAAACTGATAGTTTCAAACTATTCTATTTGCCAATGATGGAGGACTATCTATATTGTAAGGATTTGCATGATCCGATATTGGGTAAGTCTGCAAAACCATCTACCATGATAAATGAAGACTAGAAAAAGCTAGATAGGAAGGATTTGGGTACCATTAGAAAATGGGTAGATATTAGTATGTTTCATCATGTAGCAACGGAGACCAGTGCCAAGGTCACATGGGATAACTTAACTACATTATATGAAAGGAAAACAACCCTAAATAAAGTTTTTTTGATTAAAAAGCTTGCCAATCTGAAATATAAGGAGTAACGTCCTATTGTTGAGCATTTGAGTGATTTCTAGGATGTACTGAACTAGTTGACCACCTTGGAAATTAATTTTGATGATGAGGTATAGGCTTCACTTCTCTAGAGTTCCTTACCAGACAGTTGGGAAACACTAGTTGTGACTGTTAGTAACCAGCTCCTAATGGCAAGTTGATATTAGGGATGTAAAGGATAGTTTGTTCAATGAAGAAACAAGACGTAAGGGTGTGGAATCTGGGAGTAGTCAAGTTGTTGTCACAGAGAATAGGGGTAGATCCAAAAACAGAGATCAAGAATCTAGAGGGTTACTCCTATGAATCGGTTCATTTTGATGTTTGTAATCCTATGGAGGTTGAGTTTTTTGGGGGTAATATATATTTTGCCACTTTTATTGATAATGCCTCACGAAAGGTGTAGGTGTTTTTGTTGAGAAACAAAAGTTAGATTCTATAGCAGCTGGGTTCTATAGTGGTTTCAAAGCTTTCGTGCTATGGTTGAAAGAGTAGCAGGATTACCCTTGAAATGCATTCGGGCTGATATTAGTGGAGAGTACTCCTCCAATGAGTTTAAAGCTTACTATTCAAAGTTTGGGATAAGGCATGAGAAAACAGAACCTGGGACATCACAGCACAATGGTGTGGCTAAGAGGATGAATCACACCATCATGGAGAGAGTTAGATCCATGTTGAGAATGGTTAAATTACCGAAATCCTTTTGAGGTGAAGCAGTTAACACAGCCTACTACTTAATCAATAGGTTACCATTAGTTCCTTTGGGCTTTGACATTCCAGAGAGGGCGTGGACATGCAAAGATGATTCATATTTTGACTTAAAGGTCTTTGATTGTAAAGCTTTTGTGTATATGCAGAAAGAGCAGAGGTTAAATTTGGAGAGTAAAGCCACTCCTCGTGTTTTTATTGGTTATGGTAATGAGGAATTTGGTTACCGGTTATGGGTTCCAAAATAGAGAAAGATTGTTAGGAGTAGAGATGTGGTTTTCATAAGCAAGAGACTATAGCCGATTTTGAAAAGAAAGTGCAAAGTGTACAAAGTATTGGTGAGTATAAGGATGAGTCACCAGTAGCAATTCCACCTAGTAGTGGCACACATGGTGGAGATACAGAGGGGACATACAGATGAGCCAGCCACAATTAGTGATCGATTGGATGCTACCATTGACATTGCATAGCCTGATGCAGTGGGTACCGAGTAGGAGAAGCAACCTCCTCTGTAAGAGGATGAAGGATCTCAGCTTAGGAGATCTACAAAAGAGCGTCGATCATCTACAAAATATCCTATTTCTAAATATATTTTGCTCACTAATAATGGGAGCCGAAGAGTTTTCAGGAAGTCCAGTTCACTCCTAACAAGGAGCAGTTGTTGGAAACTATGCACAAGGAGATAAATTCCTTGCAAAAAAATAGTACCTATGAGCTTGTTGAGCTGCCAAGGGTTAAAGGCTGTTAAAGAACAAGTAGAAGTTCAAGCTAAAGAAAAATACAGAGAAACTAGCGAGGTACCAAACTCATCTAAGGTTTTGCTCAAAGGAAGGGTAGAGTTTGATGAGATTTTTTCACCGGTTGTGAAAATGAGTTCTATTTGAGTTGTACTAGGATTGGCAGTTAGTTTGAATATGGAACTTGAACAACTTGATGTCAAAATTGCATTCTTGCATGATGACTTGCAAGAAGAGATATATGAGAACCAACCAAAAAGTTTTGAAGTGAAGGGGAAGGAACACTTGGTTTGCAAATTAAAGAAGAGTTTGTGTGGGTTGAAACAAGCTCCTAGGCAATGGTACAAGAAGTTTGATTCTTTTATTGTGAAATACACCTATAAAAGAACAGATGCAGATCATTATGTGTATGTGAGATCATTCCTTAATGGTAACTTCATTTTAATGCTGTTGTATGTTGGTGACATGTTGATTATAGGAAAAGATATTGAGATGATTCGCAAGTTGAAAGATGACTTGTCTAAATCCTTTGAGATAAACGATTTAAATCCTTTGAGATAAAGGATTTAGGTCCACCTAAACAGATTTTGCGTATGGATATTATCTAGGATAGGAGAGTTGGAAAGTTATGGTTATCTCAAGGAAAGTATACTGAACGTGTGCTACAGTTCAATATGCAGCATGTTAAGCCGATTAGCGTGCCTCTTGCCAATCATTTTAAGTTAAGTAAGAGATCTTGTCCAGCAACTAAGGAAGAAAAATATCCTATGTCATCTATTACTTAGTCCTTGACAATGGGTTCATTAATGTATCTCATGGTTTGTACTCGGCTAGATATAGCTCACGCAGTTGGTGTAGTAAGCAGATTTCTTTCCAATCTGGGAAAATATCACTGTGATGCAATGAATTGGATATTTAGGTATTTGAGAGGTACTTCAAAGTTGTCCTTGAGTTTTGGTGGTAAGCAACCAGTTCTAGAAGGATTTGCTGATACAGACATGGCTAGTGATCTTGACAGTAAAAGATCTACATAAGGATATTTGTTCACTTTTGACGGGGGAGCTGTATCTTGGTAGTCAAAATTACAAAAGTGTGTTGCCTTGTCTACTACAAAAGTGTGGTATTTTGTGACTGTCAGTGTGCTTTGGATTTGAGTAAGAATACCATGTGCCATGCAAGAACTAAGCATATTGATTTTCGGTATCATTGGATGCGGTCCATGATCGAGAATCACATGTTGGAGTTGAAGAAAATCCACACCGATAAGAATACTGCAGATATGTTTATGAAGGTGATTCCTAGAGAAAAACTTGAGTTTTGCAGCAACCTGGCCGAGTTAAGCACTCTAGCCAAGGTGATGTCCAAGTGACAGAGATTAATTTTCTCTTAATGGGACTGGAGGGGGAGATTGTTGGGGCTTATAACAAAACCCATTTGTCTAGCCCCATTTGTTATAAGCCTCTTGGTAGTGGTTGATAGCCGTTTAGCCTCTCGATAGTGGTCGATAACTGTTGAGTCTCTCTGTAGTGGTCGGTAGCCGTTGAGTCTCTCAGTAGCTGTTTGGTGCATGCTTCTCAGTGTTCGGTAGTGGTCCCTCAGTGCTTATCAAGCTGCTCAGCATCATTTTCCTTGAAGATTGAATGGGACTCTCTCGGTTCTATTCCTTATCAAAAGAAATTATCAAGTATAGGTAGCATTTAACACTTGCATCAAAAGCATTAAATGCTTTGTCTTCTTTTGTGTGATGCTTAAAATAAATAAACAAGAAAAGGGGGAAAGTTGGAGAGAAGTGGAAGTTTTGTGTTCTCTCCTGAAAATGATAATGATGGTTGGTGGCTTTTTAAGAAGCCACCCAACACACACACATAAAAAGGAGAGCGTCGAGAAGGTGAATGGGTTGGTAAAGAGAAAAAGGGTTTTCTTCTTCTTCCTTTTAGAGAGAGAGATAGAGAGAGAGAGAAAGAGAACTGTCTTGCTTCATAGAGAAAGCAAGGATGAGAGATAAGTGCATACAATAACTAGGTTTTCTTTGGGTTAATTTTTATATTTCCAAAGAGGCACAATATATTTGTAATCTTTTCCGTTTGTTGTGAATCTCAGACTTCGGGCATAAATTTGAGATACTAAACCTTGGTGGACATAGACAGTATATTTTTGATCTTGGTAGGTGAACATTCACATTTATTTTTTGGTTGTAGATAATGAGATTTGAACATTAGAACTTTCAAAACTCGGAGAAGCTCTCCACCACAAGACCACTCAAACACTTTACTCATAATATATACAATTTTATATTATATTCCATATTTTTAAAAATTTCAAAATTTTAATATCTCTAATTTATTTTCCATAAATTATATTTTTACTCCAACTTTTTCTACTCATCACCGAACATATTTTCCTCAATAAACATAACTCTGGATATTTAAGTTCATAGGGTTAATATTCCCAATAACTCAAGAGGACATATTTAGGCACTTGTGTAATTTAAAAGTAAAGGAAGACAACTAAGCAAATAGTGAAAATAGGATTGGAGCGACTACAATTTGTATACTTAAAATAAGGATCTCCTTTTAATTCTTTAAAATTATGTGAAAATTATTTTTGATAAAATAGTTTATAATGATTTGGAAGTTGGATTTGCTAAATTATTTTGGAAAAATGGATAAATATCGGTGAATGCTTTGCGATATTTTGATTTATAGGTTAGGTTTATTCGTATTCCGGGTAACGCGACGGTTGTGCCAACTCTTTCTCCGCAAAGATGATAGAGTCTGACCATAATTTAACAGCCATTACTAGGGCCTTCTCTTCAAGTTTTAATAGGTTAGAATCAGCTATTCTGTTAACCAAAATTGTTTCCCAGTTGACACTATAAGATAATGGTGTTCCTTGTAGATCAAGAAGAGAAGGCATCCTTTCTAAAGTGGTCTTGGTCAATATCACATATAGGTCATAAAATCCATCTATTATCTTGTCATCATGGCTAAAGAGCATTAGTAAAACCGAGAATATGAATTTATATTTCCAAGAGGTAAATACACAAACAAAGTGTGCAAGGTGAGTACAACTTCATTACTACAATCATCAATGCGATTTCGCTTTGTTTCAATCATACTGAGATGTACAATAAGAACTATTAGGCTAAAATGTTGCTTTGGCCTTTTAGGAAGAGTATTTTAAGAAAGACACAAATAAAGAATCTCAATTTTTTCACCCCCCAAAAAAGGAAAAAAATTAATGTTATTTGTTTGTTAAGTAAAAAATAACTTAAACTTTGGACCAGGCTCACACAAACAAAAATAGGTCCTGCATTTCCTAACAGTTTTGTTCCCATTACCCTCATGTACAACATGATATGTCTTCTCCAAATTGCTGTTGCAGGGGTTCAATCTCTCATATGTTTTGAACACTTAGAACTGTGGATTTAAAACTTTTAACAATAAGCTACTATAAATCTTTAGGGTCCAACATAGGTGGAACTTGCGTCAATTATAGAAACCATTTAAACACTTTATCTTAGTTCCCAATAATTGAAATATAAGAGGAACTTGCGTCAATTATAACAGCATTATCAATATCTATTGCTATATGTTTTTGATTTCCCCTTGCATCATTACAAAGTTAAAGAGTCAATGACACCACAACTGATGGCAGGCAACACTAGCCTTGTAGATTTGTTCTATAGTATATTCTTCTAGTATGCCTAGGTTAACTTTGAGAGTTGAAACCAACCTCAGTTAAGAATTAAAGTTAGATATTTCCCAATACATTTTTGAACATTTGAAGACCTAAGGATAAGTTTGGTTTGCAGAAGGGGGAGGGGGAGAGGGAGGAGGAAGAGAAGGGGGAGATTTACTTCACCTAGTAGAAATAAATATATTTTCTACTATTTTGTTTGATAGGAGTGTATGGAAAGGATATGGGTGCTACTTTCCCTTGTTTGGTTGGAGTGAAAGTGGAGGAGGAATAGGAGGGAAATGGGTATTATTATCTTTAAACCATTTAAAATTGAAAAAAGAAGAGAATAATTTTATCTACAATTTTCATTGTAGCCCCAATCCGTTCACAAGTAGAAGGAAATTTTTTTTCTGATGTGGAAGGATGTTATTTTACCCCTATTTTACCTCCATCCCCCTTTCTACTCCAAACCAAAGGAGGGTAATACGTCATATATACTTCTCTTTCTCTTTTTCTCCTACTTTACACTCCAACCAAACTTATTGTATGTAAATAAGCTTTATGTATATCAATTAAGATTGGCAATGTCGTACACATGAAGGACAATAATTTTGAAATAAACCATATACTCAAGCAACAAACCATACCCAATATACACAGATTCAGAATATACTTGTGATTGAAAATCAAACAAAAAGTAATGACCATTCTTAAGAAGAGAGATACAAGTTCTTTTCAAGATTAATGATTGTTGTCCTGATACTACTAGAAAACAAGGTATTAATGACGGAAATGTCCGTCACTGATAGTAAAGATTCCATCGTTAATGAGTATTAGCATGGGAAAATTTCCGTTACTAATTTCATCGCTAAAAAGCTCTTCGCTAATTATTAATAACAGAAAACCATCGATTGCTAATTTTTCCGATAGATTAGTAACGAAAATTTTCCATCGTTAATTTTTTTGTCACTGATTTCAAACAATATATAAAATTATCAGCGACGGATTATTTTCATCGTTAAAAATTTCGTCGCTTATAACTTGACATAATCCGCTTGCGCCTGCGCCCACACACCCACCCACCCGCACCTCGCACATGTCTTGCCTTCTTTTTTTTTTTGTTCCGAAAAGTGTCATCACTCGGATTCGAATCTAAGCATGCAAAGAGAGTTTGAGTTGTGATAACCACTATATCACAAATTCTGTCATATGTGATCCTTTTTTTTTGTTATCTTATTCTCACATTTTTTAAGAAAAATAAAATAATATAAAATGCTAATTTGTTATAAAATAATTAAATAATAAAATTCTAACTTAAAATAAAATAACAAAATATTTTAAAAAATAAAAAAATAAAATATAAAAAATAAAATAAAATGTTAATTTAAAATATTATAAATTAATATAAAATAATAAAATGAAAGAAAAATAAAATAAAATATAAAATGCTAATTAAAAAAAAGGATTAAATATCAACGATGGATTAGTGATGAAAAATTCTATCGCTGATAGTTTTAGTCTCTGAAATCAATGACGGATTAACGACGAAAATTTCTATCGCTAAAAATTCCCTTACTGATAGTTTTAGTCTCTGAAATTAGCGACGGATTAACCACGACAAGTTTCTGTCATTAATTTTTATCGCTGATCTCTCGGTGATGTTTCCTTTTTTTATTTTGTAACATCTGACGTTAATCTATTGCTTATCTCTCGCTATTTCCGATAGATATTTTTCTGTCGCTGATATTCTGTTTTCTTATAGTGTGGGTATTATAACTTTAAAATGTGAATTACTCACCCAATAATGGTAGGCAACAACTTCTGTAGGAGTATTTTTGTAGAACCGAGACAAAAAAAAAGGAAAAAGAAAAGTCAAATCCATTCAACCCCTCTCACTCTCTCCCTCTCGGCTCTCTCTCTCTCCCTCTGTCCCTTTCTCTTTGCCCTCTCTTTCTCTTCAAGAGCCATCATGATCAAGCAAAAACCCACATATTGAAATTTCTAAATGCTCAACAAAACCATTGGAGATTGAATTTAGTGAGAGAGTTGAGTTTTCTAGAGAGAGAAAATTTCACACCCCGACCCTCAGATCGAGCACACGACAACCGCCACGTCATCCCGGCATACGGGTAAGCCCTGTCCATACATCAGGATAATGCAAGGTATTCATCGATATCCATTATGTTTTCAAAACAATACAACAACAGTCAAAAGACCCTCTTGGTCCATCCGTATATCAAAAGCATGCATATGGTCAATTTGACCATTTCTAAATCCAATAAAATTTAACAATTTTAAAAGAAAATCCAACAATGTAAAGCATAAAAGATTCAAATGTAGTTTAAAGTTTAGAAATCCAAATGCAGTGACTAGATGGAGTTTTAATTATAATTTAAAAGAATACCCTCCATATAGGTCCAATTAATCTCCTCAAGAATCTCATCCAAAGCAAGAATTAATATCGGCAGTAGAAATCTCCACAAAATTAGGATTCGACAATAATCTGGTACTAGGATCAGCTAATATTCCAAAATTCAAGATTTGGTCAAACCCGATTGGAAGCCCGCCAAGGGGTTTTCAATACATTCAATCCATAACACTACATCCCTTTCCTTAGAGTTAACTCGTACCTCACCAATAGTGTAATCGGATAGTATGATAGGGGCACAAGAGGTCGCGTCTACCATCCTTGCCAATAATCCCTAACCACGACACCTTGTTGGGTCGCTCCGTAGAGGGAATGACTATAACCATTTACATCATATGCACAACCCTTTTACAGCCATTCAAATCTTATTTAATATGCCATGATTTCAACAAATGGTTATCAAACCATATCACAATATTCATGAATTAATTATTTAACAATATATCATATATATTCATTGGTAAATAAAACGGATGCATATATATTTTAAATTTTCATTTCGAGGCATCCCATAATCACAAATATTTGTGCAAAATCATATAAAATAATTTAAAACCATTTAAAAAAAATTGAAATCATTTTTCTTATTTAAAGGCACAACGGTTTGTCTACTCATCTCTTGGGAGGATAATCACTGTCAGATTCCAAATCGAACAAAATCCAACCCCTCATTTGATTCCAAATGCCACAACATAGGAAAATTGATCACAAATTAATCATTAAATCATATACTAGCACTATAGCAAATTGGCTTATCTCAATGTCACAATTCCTAATTTTTCAATAAATTTTTTAGCACAACATGTCATAGAAAAATGACCGTATCTTAATCTACACTTCTTGGATCATGAAAATTCCAATTTTTACTTAAAAACTAGACATAAAAATATAATTTTTGTGTTTATAACTTAGATCTATTCCAATTACATAAAGACATATAAATTTATCTTATATTACCTTAACTGCATAATTTTCAATCTTCGTAGTCATGGAAAAATGACTGTAACTTTCACTATACATCTCCAAATACATGATTCTTACCTCAAATTAAAGATAAGACAAAGATCTAAATATTTTATGTTCAAAACTTAACCTAATCAGCCTAGAAGGTATCTCAAAATCAAACCAAATTCTTAGCCTAAACAGGGCAGAAACAGGGGATTGTTCTGCAAAATACCTCATTTTGAAAATTCACTAAAAATCCAATTCTTATTAGATTTCAACGAATCATATCTCATTTTCAAGATATAGAAGTCTAATTTCATATATAGAAAACATCACTTGATTTGCTTTTATGCAAAGAAAATTATGATAGAAAAATCATAGCATGCTCAAACTACCCATCATGCAGAAAAATCAAGGGTTTTAGTTTAATCTAACATTCCACCCTTCCTATAAGTTCAGATCATTTATCCATACTAGAAAAACATAAATCTAGGTTGGAAGAGTAAGATTACCTCTAGAGGAGCCACAAATTTCGTTCGAGAGCAAGGCTTGCCAAAATCCTCACTTTCTTCCTCCTCAAACTTCAAATCTCTCTTCAAACCACAAATCCCATGGGTTTGTTGAGAAGTTTAGAGTGTTGATCAAAAGATTGTGTAGTAAACTTAATTGATTTTGTAGGGAAAGAGAGAGAGAGAGAGAGAGAGAGACGAAAGAAGCTGAGAATGGGAGAGAGTTGTGAGTTTGGGTGGGGAGGGAGAGAGTAAAATTGGGGTGGGGTGAGTATGACATTTTTTTTGGTTATTAACTCGGTGTTACAGAAAAACTTAGGGTTTAGTGCCATTTGACAAGGAGTGAAATTGGTGGTCCCAATGGAGGTAACTTTTCTCTTATAACTTATAATTGAGTTATTCTTGTTGACATAGTAGAGCTTTAATGATGATGATAGAATGAAAGAAAGAAAGTACAAGAAAATTAGAAAAATAGCAAGTAAATTCAGAAGTCTGCAATTCAGGTCGACCTAACTAGAGAACGCATCAACTTGCATAGCAGGTCTGCCAATTGTAAACCCTGTGTCGACCAATTCATTTTATCCACATACACATCACCTATCTAACTGTCCTTGTTGACCTGAGGTATAAAATTTCTATAGAAATAGATTAATCTGAACACATTGACACACACTATATCATGTCGACCTGAATAGTCACAGGTGGACAAATTGGAAATGACACATTGACCAATTTCTGAAACACATCGACCTACACCTATTAGATATCGACACATTGAGTAAAAATACATTAGGTTATCGATGTCTCTAAAAACTTGTCGACTTGTTATATTTGCTTTCTAAGTCTCACACATCGACATGTTACTGATCTGGTCAACATGTTACTGATCTGGTCAACATGGAAACAATCACATCGACCAATTCAATTTGTCTTATCCACCAATTTAAAGAAGGAATAGGTACATGTCAAAATATAATCAAAACACATCGACCTAAAGTAAAATGCCTTATATATAACACAACATAACACATTGACCTGAGACTAGGACTTGTTGATACACCTAAAATATATCGACCAATTTACTTTTTTAGGTCCACCAATTTTACTGATGAACAGTGACATATCAACACATGTGGACAACATGTCAACCTGTCTGTCCTTGTCTCTGAAGCACACACATCAACGCACCAATATACTTGTCGATGTACCAAAGACACATCGACCAATTCACCAAACCAAGTCCACCAATTTTATTAATGAATAGTGACACATCAACCTATGAAAGGGATATGCCGACCTGTTTATCCTTCGTTCTGAATCACACACATCGACCTACTATAATTCGTGTCGACAAGTAAATAACACATCAACCAATTTAATCTCACAGGTCCACCAATTTTTATCCAGCATAGTGATATGTCAATGCATTAAATAGACTTGTCAACCTGATATTCATTAAATCCTTAATATTACACATCGACCTGGCCACAATTTTGTCGACATACATATACATATTGACCAATTCAAAACTGTGTGTCTACCTATTTTATTTGGCACAGAATCTTGTCGACCTACAGGCTATATTGTCGACCTGTTTTGACAAAAATGCACTATAAAGTTTTTGAATTCGGATCGATATCTATATTAAACTTGTGACCCGCTTATATCAAAAATCAGATCTGCGAAACAAATTTGAACTAAACGGTCATTTCGTTTCTTTGATTTCTAAAATATTTCCCTTACTATCAAAGCTAACATTCAAATGCAGCATAAGTTTGTTCTGATTAGGCTAAATAAAAAGTGACTCCAGTAAAAGGGTGGAGGCTCAGTGCGAGGGAAGGAATTGTTGCAGAGCTTTAATAGCGGAATTAAATACTCAATATTCAGATGAAACAACTCTCACTAACCCTCAATGGATCTATTGAATATCACAATAAATACCAGAGATTTGAAGAAGAAAGGGTTAGAGAATTGAATGCTTTGAAAAATTCCTACTGTGTTCCTTTGTGTTCTCAAAAACTCTTCTATTTGTTCAAAATTTAATAGTCTATTCTCAAATTGTCACATTTGATGAAAAAGAGCCTCAACTCTTGACATTTATTTTCAGATCCGAGCAAGTGTCAGAGTCTAAAGAGTGCACATCACTGCTTTAGATCTAGAGAGTAAAAATTCGATCTCTATAAGATTGAATAGGAGTGTTCAATAGGAATAGTATTAAATGTTGAACTTGAACTTGCAATCAAATTTATATTCTTAAACTATTAGTGAAAAATCCAGGGAGAGCCTGAGAGTGGACGTACATCGAGTTTGGTAGAACCACTACAAAAAGTTCTTGTGTTTTTAGTCATTAAATTTTTGTTTCTATTATTAGCTCAGATTTTAAAAAGTCATAAAAATCCATATTCAACTATTCATCCCCTAGTTGAATAACAATTCTTGTATGAAATTGCAATTTATGTTAAAATTTGGGATTAGAGAAAGAAAGTCTAGGGTTTTCGTGTAATACGACTTGAGAACGAAATTGGTGACTCCATTTAAGGTAATCTTCTCCTCTCAACTAAATTTCAGTTATTTTATCATATTTTTGAATTATTATATTGAGATTGAAAGGATTAAGTTTGGAAGTTTATGCTTAAAGTTTGTATAATGATGAAATTGAGGGAAATGTTCAATGGAAGATTGTTTTCCTGAATCTATGATGTATATTAGAAGGATTTGAATATAGATTTAATGATGTTGGAAATATAGGGTTAGGAAAAATTAGAGAAAAATCAAATAACTCCAAATTCGATTTATGATTAATGGTGAAATGGTATTTATTGTCGTAGGTTAGGACAATTGAAAGTTTAAGAGAGATTAATTTAGTTTTAGATTGTGGATTAGAGTGTTAACTCTCCCAAAAGATAAGCGGTAGCACATTTGTACTTAATAAGAAAAATGTCTTTATTAGATTTTCTAAATGATTTTTAAAACTTGAAATTATGTGATTTAGTGTGTGTGGATTATTCAAAAAATTAAATTTTGAAATCTTATGTATCCAATGTGTTGTAAATGAACAAATGTGTCATGTTGATTTATTGATATTGAGTATCTTGTCATGTTGACTACTATTGAGCAATTGTTAAATTGATGACATATGAAATGGATTTATGAATATTGTGAAATGGTGCATACGATTAGTTTGGAGTGAGTACCTGAACCTCTATTAAATGATTAGTCATTTTCCTCTATGAAGTGACCAGACATGGTAAAGTTGTAGAGTTAGTAGACCATGTGATATGGCCGAACATGTGCGGTGCATTCATGGCCAGATATGATTAATAAGGTCGTGGGATTATTGGTTGCACCACCATTGAAACACTCCAATGCCATGGATGACGGTTTTTTTGAACTTAAATTACTAAAATCTCATAGTGGTGTAGCCTTAAATCATGGTAGACTTTTATCAAAAACAATAATTTTGGTTGTTCCATGTATGGAAAACATGTGAACTTGTTGGATGCATTAGATATTGAATCATGATGATTGAGAAATTTATTTATTATTGAATGATTTTGAAAATGACATAATAATTTGAAATATATATTTGATATATCCACCACACAAATCTTATTTATGTGCAATATGTACCTCTGGGTATCATTTATACTGACTCCTCCTACTTTCACTTCTACAGAGAAAGCCTCGTTGAGATTTAGGATTGCCTAGTGCCGGATTTGCAGAAACTTGTTTTGTCAGACTCTCTTTGGGTGCTAGTTTTCTTTTGGTTGAGGTATTAGTGGACCCAAATAGAGGTAAGTTTTGTAACTATTTTGGAAAAAACTATCTTGAATATTATCTTTATTGATTTTGGGTTTGAATTTTGTTTGGTTTTGAATACTTATATTGAAAACTTATTTGATTTTTCAAAATTTTATTTGGAATTGTCTTTGATTAAGTTGACTTGAATCTCTTGAAAAAGACTTGTTTTTTATATTATGGATTTGATTGGATTGGTCGGGCTAGTGTTGTATATGTTCTTGGATTTGAATGGTCAGACTGATCTTATGCATACATGTTTTGAACAGGGACGGACTGAGCTGGTCCTTTGGTTATGTGATGAATACATATTGGTTTATTTGAAGCAATGCCAAGTAAAGGTAACTTAAAATCAACGATGCCCAGATTCCCAAATTAGCAAATAAACACCTCCCCTTAATACAGACACAATTTTGAAGAATATATGAACAAAAACAAAAAACACCCCCATAAAGGGCTAGTATTGTACAAACTTCAATCAATAATAAAATTGAAAATTGCTTGTTTCCCAGTTGTATTAAAAGACTTTCCCAAAAATTTAATCAGAGAGAGTGATGGACAGACAGATAAGAACAAGAATGGGAGAGAGAGTAGGACCAAGTGAGGCTGACACACTTATCGTTTTAATAGGCAAAGAGGTCGCTATTCATGAATTGTAGTGAGTTGACCGAAAGAAAGAATCACATGGAAATAGGTGGCTTTATTTGGATAATTGGCAAGTTTCGTGAGCTTTTCTAGTTGTTGAGAAAATTATTGTCTCCTTAGTTTTGATGATAACAAAATCTCTCATATTATTCTAATCAATTTATTTAGTATGCAAAATTTTTTATTCAATTGAAAAATGATAGAACCAGTCATAAAATCGATCATAAAAGCAAGGCTTATTTGGTCATAAAAATAAGATTTTTTTAATATCTGTTGAAGACCCAGCCAGCAAGATAAGTGTAGTTTGGGTACTACACTTAACCTATAATTGATCCTAAATGTACACAAAGATGCCCCAACATGAGAACACTTCATATTCCACCACTTAGAAATTTTTAAGTATAAAAACAGTGATCATTTGATCATGTTTGAACCTTCATATCTTCCTATATGCTCAAGTACTTTCAATACCGAAAATTGTGTTTCAAAGAGGACATATGGAACTTCAAATTCAAGTAATTACAGTACAATTATTTTGTTGGAATGGTGAAGAAAATTCAGCTTGAAGTTGGTTAGTCACCCATTTTCTATAGCAAAATTTATGATTTGAATCAGGTTCTCGATTGATATTTGGATCTCAATAGCTTCACTATAGGTCAGGGACTTATGAGTTTATTTATTCAACATTATGTTACTACAGTTGGATAATAAATATGTGTTGTTATAGCACAATTTCATCGAGATTTTGGTGGAGAAATAAATGGGCAAAATTGGCTAGTTGTTCTGAAAAATTCAGAATATAAGGTTGATTTCTTGGAGTTGTTTTCGAATTTTTTGGGAAAACAATCATCTGAATATAATCAAAACAACTTTTGATTATCTTCGAGGGATGTTTAAATTTCAGAAGAAAAATATTTACTGTTGGTAAATATCATTATTCAATGAGAATTTGAAACTTATTTTTCAGAATGGTTAGAGGAGTTATTGTTGGTAACTCTGGGAATTTTTACTGCAGTTAATTGAGTCTCTTTGCTATCAAATGCAATAGCTATCACCAGGTTTTTCAATGAGAGAGAATAGAGAACGTGAGTGGGTGAATGAGTATCATTTTTCTGAGACTTCATAGCACCAAAAAGAAAAACTCAAGAAGAACTTTTTCAATCCTTAGAAGCCTGCTGTCAAATTTTCTCATGTTACATTTGCTGTAAACTTTTGATTGTTTTTGTATGTGATTTGTCTTCCATTGTTGGACAAAGAATTTTTCATGGTATGAAGATCAGAAATCAACAACTGGATTGTATGTTGTTGATTCGACTATAGTAGAAACTAGCAAGTAGCTAGATCCGGCTTGCTTGACTGGAAGAGTAGATGTAGGCACAAGACTGAACTATTATAAAAACAGATTTGTTGCCTTACTCTTACCTTTAATTATTGCATTAGATTGACTATAGATTTAATTATTGAATTTAGGTGGAGTTAGATTTTTGAAAAGCCAAGTTTAAGACAACCAATTCAACCCCCTTCTTGGTTGTCTTTGGGACCAACAAGAAGGGGGGTTGAATTGATTGTCTTCAATTCTATTGATTTGGTTAGCCTGTGATTTTGCCTTTTTTTTTTTTACAAAGTCGCCACATATGAGCCGAAACCCATAAAATATAGCTACCAATCACTACAAATATAGCTGCCAGTGATCCATTGTTATGAAAATTCTACTAAAAGCCTTGCTATCCCATCAAATGCTCCAGAGAAGTGGGGCCAGAAAATTTCTCAACTAGGACGAGAACGCTTATGTGAATACGATCATGATCATATATTGGCTAACATCAATCTCAACCACCAAAGGGAAGATGTGCTTTTGTGTAAATGTTTTCATACTTGGTGGTTAATCAAAATTAATAGAATCAAAATTATTGATGTCCACTAAAAATAGTGATGATTCGTCTCATAATTGCAATCCTTGAATGTGGTTCTTTGGAGTCAAAAAGTTGGGTCTTTGGTCCCACCATAACCAGACTCCAATTAGTGGTGCCAAACGAAAATCTATGGCGCCAAACGCACCAAATTAGTAGAACAATTTTAAAGGTCTCTTTGGCAAATCTAATGGACGCCCAATTAGTGATTAAGCTTAACAGAATCAGGTACATCAGCAGCTGTCCGCATGTGTTAAGGCAATAATAAATAGCGTAGCAATTTTGGAACGATTGCTACAAAAATAAATTTTATTTTTAAATTGTTACTCTCGAATATTATTCTCAGATTGTCAAATATTTTGAATATTTTTTATTAAAAAATAAATTACTTTGTGAATAAACACCAGGTCGGATGGCTCTCATCCTTTCAATCTGTTGAGCCGAATTTTGGTGATTGCAAATGGGTCGTGTATGGAAGTGAGCTAGAAATTAGTCTTGTCCACCAGGGTTGGAATCTGTTGACCTCATAAAGTGGTGAAGATTAACAAACAAGGCAAAAGCAATAAGCATTTCAGTTTTGAAATAAACCATATCTCAACTACGTCAATTGAGACGAGCGTTTGAACTAGGAGCTGCCTCTTGTGGTGGATATGGAGGTGGCAGAAGGGGACGCAGAGTTTCAGTTTGAGCCAAATTTGAAATGGGCAATTGGAATTGTTACATTTTGTTTAGCCTCGGCCATTCAGATAGGTACTCAGCCTTATCAAATTGAATACCTACGTCCACCAACGGTGTATTTACTATTTTTCACAATTTTACTGGCTTTTGCTTCTCCTGCGGCTGCTACTTACCTTAGTGGCAAATACCCAAGAGTGTCACTCACTTTGGCACATGTGGCGGTTTTGCTTGCCTCCACGGCCTTCTGTCTCACTATCTCAATTCCGCTGCCACCATGGCTAAGGTGTGCTAGTTGGGCCATTTTTGTAATCTCCGTCGTCTCAATTGTAGCATGTGATTTGATGTCAGTTTGATTGCACCATGTACACTGGGTTACCAAAGTTGACAGTATCTTGGCGAGCTTGTCATCATCTTGGGTTTGGTTGATTGATTCTTGTGGTGTTATTAGTATCCATTCCAAGACTTGCTACTCTCTCATTATTTTATTCTTTCATAGTGAGATTGATATGGTTGTTATTGCTACTTTCTCATGATTTTATTCTTTCATAGTGAGATTGATACAGGTGTTATTGCTACTTTCTTATGATTTTATTCTTTCGTAGTGAGATTCATATGGGTGTTTGTACTTTCTCATTATCTTATTCTTTGTCATCATCAGCTCTGTTCCCGTTGTATCCTTTGTTTTTAAAGTTAGGTGTCTTATTATGTTCTTGATGTGGATGTTTGTAAGAAGCCCCACTGTCTTCCTAATAATATATTGCTAGGATCCTTATGAAGAGTTGGTTTATGTACTATGTCCAAATAACCATTAAACTGAACATTACGTTACAAACAAATGCATTGGCAACCCACCCTTTTATGTTTACACTGAATATATAGATATATATCTATATATTTCTGCATCTTCTATCATATTCATAGTTCTTCCTCTTGCTCTTATATAAAACAGAAATTTCATAGGCTAATTGTGTCTCAATCATATTGACGAAGCTGGTAGAAAAAAAAATAAAATAAAAAATAAACCAGCTGTCTCAATTACAACTCATGTGATCTTAGGCAACACTCCTCTTAATTTTCATATGGAATCATGAGTTATACGATTGGCGAGTACACCTGTAAGTAAAAACTTTTTGTTACACTGGTTAAGATAATCGATAAATCATCGTTAGTATAAAAAACTAGTTGTACCTCAGACACAATACATTTTATCTATCGAGCTACTTTTCTCATTCAAATTTTATCGGATATGGGAGAGGAGGAAGGAAAGAAAATCTGAAAAAGAATGCTTCTGAGCCGATGAAACTCTTCGATTGAAAATTAAAGTACTCATAGAAGAACCTAAAAATTCTTGCATTTTGTGTGGTGCATTCTTCTATGACACTGAAGAGAGAGGAAAAAAAAAAGAAGAGAAAAAAGAAAAGAAAAAAAAAAGGAAAAAAAAAAAGTCAAGCCACTCCCACTCTTCTTTTTTATTTTTATTCTCTCTCTCTCTTTCTCCCTGCTTTCTCCTGCCCGAGACTCACATACCTTCTCATTCTCTCTCTCTCTCTCTCGGCACTCTCTCTGTCCCTCTCTCTTTGCTTTCTTCAAGAGCAACCAAGATTCAAGCAGAAAAAAAAAAAACCACCTATTGAAACTTCTAAAACCCCCGACAAAACCCATTGAGGGTTGGATCTAGTGAGAGAAGTGAGTTTTCTAGATAGAGAAAATCTAAGGTTTTGGTAAAATTCAATAAGGGGTGAAATTGGACATTGTAATAGAGATAATATTTCTCTCTTAATTTATAATTGAGTTATTTTTGTATAAACTTGGGATTAACATTGAGATTTAGGGTTTTATAAAGAGAAAATCTAGATTTTGAAGGTGACGTGACTAATAGATAAAATTGGTGACTTAAGTAAGATAATTTTTCTACCTTCATCTTAAATTTGAGTACATTTTACTTATATAAAAATTTTATATTGAGATTAGAAAAATAAAGTTTGGGGGTTTGGATTTAAAGTATATATAATGTTAAAATTTGGGAAAACTTTGAAATGAGAATTATTTCCCTAGGTTAAAGAAGTTAGATGAAAGATTGGTGAATTTTCAAAAATTAGAGTTTAGATTGTGTGGGGAATTAGTCGGTGATTAAAGATAAACTTGTGTATATTGCCTTAGGTTAAGACAATCGGAAATTTATGAGGATTAACTTAGCTTTGGATTGTGGATTGGAACTGTTAACCTTCCCAATAGATGAGTGAATTATATGTTATGTTTTAAATGAATAAAATGTGTTATTTGATTTTTTAAAAATAATTTTTAAATGAGTTTGAAATGTTTTGTACGCGTAAAATGTCTCTATATATGAATTTTATATACTTATGCATCCAATTTATTGTAAACGAATAACGTGTCATATTTTATGCGATGTATTTAGTATTACTTGATTTGATAAATTGTTGAATTAAATTTGGCATGAAATGGATTTGTGAATTTTGAAAAATGGTATATATGATTGGTTTGGAGGAAGAGTCCGAACTTTTATTAAATGACTAATCATTTCCCTCTACAATGCAACTTGACGGGGTGATGTAGTAGGGTTAGTAGAATATGGGAGATAGCCGAACACATATAGTGCCTCTATGGCCAAATATAATAAATAAGGTCGTAAGATAATTGATTGTACCACCAATGAAATACCACATCCAATGTCAAGGATGGAATAATTGTGAAATTTAAAATTTTAAAAACTCTTGACTGTCTCGCCCTAGGTCTTGGTAAATCTTTGTCAGAAACAATGATTTTGGTTGCCTCATGTATGGAAAAAATACAAAATATGTTGGACACATAAATTTTATCTTATCATAATTATTGGATTAAGTTGAAAATATTGATATTTATAATAATCACTAATGTATTTGATTAAAATGAAAAAAACTTTGGGAATACAATTTGATATATTCACACCCACCCCTCATTCATTATATAACATGTTATTTCATTCACTTAGTATTGTTTATGCGCATTCCTCTTACTTCATTTTTACAGAAGATGCTTAGCTTGGGGATAGCCTTGTCTTGAGCCGGACCGAAAATATTTTGAGAAGCTCTTCAGGTATCGGTCTCTTTGATTTATATTTTAAGGTATTAGTGAACTTTTGAGGCATTGGTTGTAACCGATTTTGGAAAACTACCTTGATACTATCTTTGTTAAATTTGAACTTTGAATCCTATTTGGTTTTCTATACATATATTGAGAACCTATTGATTTATCGAATGTTTATTTGAGAATTGTCTTTGATTGAGTTGTTTTGGCATTTCTTGAGTAAGGACTTGTTTTACATTCTATGGAATTGATTGGAATGACCGGGTAAGCATTGTGCATGTATTTAGATTTGAATGGTCGAGGTGCCCTCATACATGTATGTTTTGAATAGGGATAGATCAGGCAGGTCCTTTGGTTGTGTGATGAATGCATGCTGGTTTAATTAGATTCTATTAAATTATTTTAAAAAATGGATAGATATTGATGAATGTGTTGTAGTACCTTGGAATACAAGTTATATTTACACATATTCTGGAGTAATACGATGGTTGTCGTGTGCTTAATCTAAGGGTTGGGGCATGACAGTTTTATTGGTATTGAGTTTAGGCTCTTGTTTTTGTAAAAGTTTGAGAAGTTTTTGAATATTCCCAAATATTTTCAAAAGTTCTCAATTGTTTTCAAATTATTTTAAAGTTTTGGTGTTCAAGTGTTTTCAAAGGTTTTTTTTTTTAATACCTTCTATGGGTCCTAAAAAGTTGAATTTATTTTTAAGAGGTTAGCTATTTAGTTCATCTGGTCTTACATACTAAGCGCAATTTCTCTTTTGTAGAATTACAATGCCTTCTAGACAAAAAATAAGAAATGTTAATAAGATTTCTCCACTATCTCCTGAATTAGAAGTCGCATTGTCTTCGCATACGCCCCTCCGGCTTCTACTTACCCGGCTCCCATGACTGAGATTTCTCCACCACCACTTGACACCTTACGATAATGGATGGAGTGGTGGAATGCCTACGATGCACATTTACAAGCACCGCCTCAAGTGACGATTGCTTTTCTCCGATGAATTCGATGATTCCTCTAACACCTCCCATGGCATTGGCAACTTCCTCTACTATCTTTGCCATGCCGAGCACCCGACTTACCGTTGAAATTTCCAAGTTGATCAAGGAAGCTCGCGAACTTGAATGTGAGATATTCTTGGGGACATGTGATGCCACGGTGGCTAGGAGTTGGATTAATAGTGTACGAGAAGTACCAGCGGATATGAGACTTGAAGATGATATAAAACTCATGGTGGCAGTGAAGTTGTTGGAAGAGGATGCTCGGATTTGGTTGGATAACTTGTGGGAAAGGTCGTCGGAAACCATCTCATGGGATGAATTCCTTAGGGAATTCGATGAAAAGTGCTACACCCAATTCCACGAGGATATGAAGAGAAAATAATTCCTCCATCAATGCCAAAGCAATAAGACAGTGGCAGAGAACGAGACAAAGTTGAGAAGATTGGTCTCTTTTGTTCTTGAGGTGATGGCCTCTGAAGAATTCCTCCATTTCAAGTTCAAGGAAGGGTTGAACTTAAATATTCGTGGGAAAATGTCTATCATCCATGCCTACTCTTTCAAAGAAGTATTGGAAATGGCCTTTAGGGCCAAGAAAATAGTGGAGGAAGAGGGAAGGGCTAGAGAGAACAGAGGAAAGAAGAAGAGGTTTGGGTTTTCTTCTGGCTAAGGTTCTAAGAAAAGTAGGAGTCCTGGCTCCTATCGAGGTGCATCCTTATCCGGCTCCATTGGCTTTTTGCAAAGCCAACGACCTTCTCATTTTGATGTTTCCACCCATACTGCTGCTTCCGTGAGTAATTTGGTAGGAAGCAAGAGAGAACTATGCCCAAATTGTAAGCGATTCCATCCCGGCATATGCAAGGAGCCCTAGAGATGTTACCATTGTGGCAAGGAGGGTCACTTCCGAAGTGCTTGTCCCGAGTTGGGGCTAGGTGGACAAAGGGGCCAAATGAGTCGAGGTCACCTGAGTAGCCAAATAGGTGATCAATCGAGAGCTCCAATGCTTTAGCAAACACGACACCAAGGATGGGAACCGAGAGCAATACGGTGGTTGTTTGTCCCCACTGCCCTCAACCAAGAGCTCAGAGCCAGATTTATGCGATGACAAATGAGAAGACCCAACTAACCTGAATGTAGTCAAAGGTACATCTCTAGACATAAACCTCAAGCATTTAGAGTTATAACATGAAAGATGCATAGGTCATGACCTTGAAGCATTGTGATAATGTATATCTTTAAGTAATGGTTGGAAAACTAAAATTACATGATATGTGTTAATGTGATTGTTATTGGGAACTTGTGAAATTGAGTAGGGATGAATGGTTAGGTATTGACCCATAGAGTTCCCTCGAGTGATGTATCACTCGGTAAATAGTTACTCGATTGTAACCAATGATCTTCTTTGATTATGGTTTGTTTGGCCAAATGGTAGGGGAACCTAGTAGTATTTTTGGACTTTGGGCCTATAACTAGATGCTAGGAATTTGGCATACATGTTTAATTGACATACCCGTATGGATTTGTTTATGATTGAGATATAGGATGAAATACTCTTAGGTGTCATTTATGAGAGTATGTGTTATGGTTTGATGAATATTTGTGGTTTATTTTATTAGATATGATGAGTATTTTTTGAGTTGATGCATGGGTGCTCAATTGTGAGTACCGGGTTTGTTAAGCACTCCAACCCACCCTTGACCCCTCTTGATGAAGAATTATTAGTGGCTACACCATTGGGAGAGCAATTAATCAGAAATGAAGTGTATCAAGGTTGTGATGTGGTGATTGGGGAAACTACTCTTACGGCAGACATGATACCATTGGAAATAGTAAATTTTGACACCATCCTGGGTATGGATTGGCTACTTCTCTATTGGGTTTCAGTTGATTGTTTTAATGAAAAGGTGGAATTCCAGAGACCAAGTTGTCCAGTAGTGGTATTTACTGGTGAGTTGAGGGTTTTACCGAGTTGTGTGATCTCGGCTATGGAGGTAAGGAAGTTAGTGCATAACGGGTGTGAAACTTACCTAGAACACATCATTGATAGCACGATGGATAGTCCAGATTTGGCTAATGTCTCGATGGTAAAGGAATTTCAAGATGTATTTTGGGAAGAGCTGCCTAGGTTGCCTCCGGTTTGGGAGTTCAACTTTGCTATCGATTTGACACTCGATATTGCCCCAATCTCGTTTCATCCAAATAGAATGACACCCATATAGTTGAAGGAACTAAATGTGCAACTCAAGAAATTATTGAAGAAATGATTCATCAGGTCGAGTATTTCACCTTGAGATGCTATGGTCTTATTTGTGAAGAAGACGGATGGCACCCTTCGATTGTGCATAGACTACCAACAACTCAATAAGGTGACCATAAAGAATAAATACCGTTGCCAAGAATTGACAATCTATTTGATAAATTTCAAGGGGTTTCAGTAGTCTCAAAGATAGATGTGAGGTCTGGGTACCGCTAGTTAAGGATAAAAGGGGATGACATTCATAAGACCGCGTTTAAAAAGTAGTATGGCCACTATGAGTTCCTAGTAATACCTTTTGGGCTGACCAATGCTCCTACAGCTTTCATGGACTTGATGAATAAGATTTTCTACTCCTATGCTGACAAATTTATCATAGTCTTCATTGATGATATCTTGGTATATTCCAAGAATGATGGGGAGCATTCATAACATCTTCGGATAGTGTTGTAAACTCTTCAAGAGAAAGAGTTGTATGCCAAATTTTTTAAGTGCGAGTTTTGGCTAAGCGATATTGACTTTTTTGGGCATGTAGTATCTAGGGATGAGATATTTGTTGATCCAAAGAAAGTAGAAATCATATTGAAGTGAGAGCAACCCAAGAATATTACCGAGGTAAAAAGCTTCCCCAGATTGGCAGGGTATTACTGGATATTTGTTGATTGGTTTTTCAAGATCACGACTCCGTTATTTAACTTGACTCGGAAAGGAGTTAAATTTGAGTGGGAAGGCTGGTGTGGAGTGAGTTTTTAGAAACTCAAGAAGAGACTCATATCTGCTCTAATCCTTACCCTCCCTATTAACGGTGGTGATTATGTGGTGTTTCGTGATGCTAACCGACAAGGGTTGGGTTGTGTGTTGATGCAAAATGAGCAGGTGATTGCTTATGTCTCTTGACAATTGAAGAAACACAAGTTTAACTATCTTACGTATGATTTGAAGCTAGCCACCATTGTATTCACCTTAAAAGTATGGCGATACTACTTATATGGAGCTACGTGCAAAATCTTCATCAACCACAAAAGTCTTAAGTACTTGCTAATTCAAAAGGAGTTAAACTCGAGGCAGCTGAGGTGGTTATAATTAATCAAAAACTATAATTTAGTGATAGATTACTACTTAGGAAAAGTAAATATAGTTGCGGATGCCCTAACTTGCAAATCTTTTTCTTTGGCATCTCATAGGAGTTCTTATCCTCATGCTTGGTAGGACTCCATGCACCTGGGGTCTGGTTGGCTAATGATGAGAATTGTGCACTTTTGACCAAAATTGAAGTAGGACCAAAATTAGTGGACTATATTAGAGAGCTCCAAGCAACCGATGAGGAGTTGAAGGGCATATGGAGAAGGTCCATAAAGGTAAATATGGTGAGTTCAATATCCGAGAGGACAATATCGTAGTATATGGGAAACGAATTTGTGTTCTCAAGAATGATGATCTTCGGAGGGCTGTTCTTGAAGAAATATACTCCTCGACTTATGCGATGCAACTTGGGAGTATCATGATATACTGAACCATCAAAAAAACTTATTGATGGTCGGGATTGAAGTAGGAGATGGCCGAGTTTGTAGTTAGGAGCCTTGTGTGCCAACAAATCAAGGCCAAACATCAGAAGCCAGTCGGAGCCGTACAACCACTGTCGATACCTGAATAAAAATGGGAGCATATCACCATAGACTTTGCAGTGGGATTGCCACATATATCGAGCCAACATGATACTACATGGGTGATAGTAGATCGGCTTACAAAGTCGGCGCATTTCATGCTAGTTAGAAACTTCTACCCGCTAGAGAAACTAGCAAAGCTTTATATCAGTGAGATAGTGAAACTACATGGGGTCCTAGTGTCTAATGTGTTTGACCGAGATCCTAGATTCACCTTCGATTCTGGCCTAAGCTACAAAAGGCCTTGGGACTAAATTAAAATTTAACATAGCTTTGCACCCTAGAGTCGATGGGTAATCGGAGCGCACAATTCAAATTTTGGAGGACATGCTCTAAGGTAATTGGGATAGGCATTTCCCATTAATCAAGTTTGCATACAACAATAATTTTCAAGCTAATATTGGGATGCCACCCTATAAAACTCTATATGGAAGGAAATATAGAAGTCCATTGTGTTGAGATGAGGTGGGAGAAAGGAAGACTTGGAACATTGAGTTAATTAAAGAAACCATAGGGAAACTGAAGGTAATTCGAACAAGAATGAAGGCGGTTTAAGATAGACAAAAGAACTACACTGATAAAAGGAGAAGACCTTTAGAATTTGAGGTCAGAGACAGGGTCTTTTGAAAATATCACATTGGAAGGGTATCATCTGATTCTAGAAGTAGGGGAAATTGAATTCTTGGTACATTGGCCCTTTCAAAATCCTAGGGAGGATAGGTAAGGTGGCTTACCGAATTGAATTACCTCTGGATTTGATAAAGATCCACGATATATTCCATGTCTCAATACTAAATAAGTATTAGTTGAATCCTTCTCACATATTGGAGACTCCCTCGGTTGAACTAAGCTACAAAGTGCAACCCGTAGCTATCCTTGATCGCCAAATCAAAAGGTT
This sequence comes from Dillenia suffruticosa, assembly GCA_033439265.1. Lineage (NCBI taxonomy): Eukaryota > Viridiplantae > Streptophyta > Magnoliopsida > Dilleniales > Dilleniaceae > Dillenia > Dillenia suffruticosa. The sequence continues at coordinate 18,088,227 of JAVTVX010000009.1, read as the reverse complement.
ATGGAATAAGCAAGTCCCTATGGTTAAGATCCAATGAAAAAGTGATCGGGTTAAAGAAAAGACTTGAAAGCCTGAGAATACTATGAAAAAGCAATACCCCTATCCTTTTTAGGTATGATTTTTATTTTTAAATTTTGAGAACAAAATTTATTTTTAGAGGGTTAGGAATTGTAATACCGAAAAGAGAGAAAAAAAAAGAAGAGAAAAAAGAAAAGGAAAAAAAGGAAAGTAAGAAAAGTCAAAAGCTACTCCCACTCTTCTTTTCTATTTTTATTCTCTCTCTCTTCCCCTCCCACTTACTCCTTTTCCCCAAGATTCACATGCCCTCTCATTCTCTCCCTCTCTCCGTACTTTCTCTTTCCCTCTCTATTGAGGTTTCTAAAACTTCCAACAAGGGGTGAAATTTATAGGGGTGAAAAATTTCCGTGACAAATTTCGTCGCTAATTAGTTACGAAAAAAAATATTTATCATAAAATTTAGCAATGAACTCAAAATTCATCGCTAAATTCGTCACTAATTAGTTACAAAAAAATATTATGACAAAATTCGTCGCTAATTAGTTAAAAAAAATATTCATGACTAAATTCACCGCTAATTTATTATCGGTATTTCAAAATTCATGGTTAATTTCATAATTAAATTTCTTTTATACTCTATTAGAAAATATTTTCAACCGTATCTCTTTTTTTAACTTATTCTGAATAACAAAATCGAATTAAATATATAATGAATATTACAATTTTCATCAAATTGACAATTTTCATCAAATTGACAATTTTCAATAACAAATAATTCAACTAATTTATAACAAATAATTTTCAATCAGTCGCGGCTATCGAGTTCACCATTCGTGTCTTTCATTTGCTACGTCAATTCGCTTCTCTCATATAGTTCAATTATCTTTGAAAGTTCAATTGTTCATTTTCATTCGTTATCGTCGTCAGTAAGGAAGACAGTAAATCATACATTCACGTCCGATGATCTATCTCGTCTGGCAAGTAGATTAAATAATAGTTTTCAAAAGACAGCAATAGTGAGATGAATGGCTATTGATAAACGACTGTCCATTTATAGGTTATTCCATGCTTTCAAAAAAAAAAAGAATAAGAATAATAAAAAAAAATAAAAAAAATAATAAGAGAAAAAAAGAAGAATAATATTTTAAAATAACATTTTATTTTATTTTTTATATTTTATTTTTTAAAAGAATAATATTATTTTATTTTTTAAATCTTTTATTTTTTTATTTTAACTTAGTATTTTATTATTTTATAACAAATTATTATTTTATATTATTTTATTATTATTAAAAAATTTAAGCATAAGATAATAAATAATAAAAAAGGATCACATAAATCATTATGGCATGGTGGATGTCATAACTCAATTTCTCCTTTCATGCTCAAGTTTGATTCCACCCGGTGACATTTTAGGGTTTAGAAAAAAAAGGCAAAAAAGGCTCACTTAGCCACAGATTCCACATATCCGTCACTAAATTTAACCACGAATTCCGGAAATCTGTGACTAAATTCCACATATCCGTCACTAAATTTAACCACAAATTCCGGAAATCTGTGACTAAACTTAACGTTTTATTATTGTATTATTTATAACAAATTATCAGTTTATATTATTTTATTATTATTAATAAAATGTGAGCGTAAGATAACAAATAAAAAAAATCATATTAACAAATCAAATTTTAATTTATTTAATTTTATTTATTTTTTATTTTTTATTTTTTTTGAATAATATTGATTTATTTTTTAATTGATTTATTATTTTATTTTAAGTTAGCATTTTATTATTTTATAAAGAATTATCATTTTTTAATTAATATGTTATATTTTATTTTATTTTATTTTATTTTATTTTTTCAAAGAATAATTTTATTTTATTTTTTAAAATCTTTTATTATTTTATTTTAATTTAACACTTTATTATTTTATTATTTTATAAAGAATTATCATTTCTTTTTTTAATTAATAAGTTATATTTTATTTTATATTATTTTTTAAAGAATAATATTATTTTATTTTTAAAAATCTTTTATTATTTTATTTTAAGTTAACATTTTATTATTTTATTATTTTATAACAAATTATCATTTTATAACAAATAAAAAAAAAGATCGGATAACTAATTATGGTTTAGTGGTTGTGACAAGCTAAACTTTTCTTGCATGCGCAGGTTCGAGTAAGTCTGATAGCATTTTTCACAAAAAAAAGAAGGTAGTAGGGGCGGAGGTTGGGGAGGCTCGCGTGCAAGCGTCAGCAAGCAGGGCAGGCTCGCGGGGCCTGGGTGGCCTCCCGTGCAGGCATGTTCGAGTGCGGGTGGGGCGGGTGTGCAGGCCCATGCGAGCGCTGGCGGGGCGAGCATGCCGTCATGTACGAGCGCTGGTGGGGCCGCGCATGCAGTTATGTCTCTTGCGCGTTAGCGATGGATATCTGAATCCGTCGCTAAATTTAATACTTTGTTTCCGTTGCTAAATTTAGCAACGGATTTAAGATTCCATCACTAAATTTTTGAGATGCGTCATTAGTGACGAAAAATTTTTCATCGCTAGATCCGTCACTAAAAAATTTAGTGATGAATTTTTCTAAAATTTTCGTCACTAAATCTATCGTTAAAACCATATTTTTTTGTAGTGTTTGAGAACTTATTTGTATATAAACTTTATGTTGAGATTGGAAAAATAAAATTTGAGGGTTTAGACTTAAGGCATATATATTAAAATTTGGAAAAATCTTGAAAGGGGAATTATTTCCCTAGGTTGATATGGTTTGATAAAATTAGATGATAGATTGGTGAATTTTAAAAAATTAGAGTTTAGGTCGTGTGGAGAATATTAATTTTTTATAGTATTAGTTTGTGATTAAATGATAAATTTGTGTATATTGCCCTAGATTAAGACAATTGAAAGTTTAGGAGGGATTAACTTAACTTTGGATTGTAGATTAGGAATGTTAATCCTCTCAAGAGATGAGTGGATTATATTTTATGCTTTAAATGAGTAAAATGTGTTATTTGAATTTTTTAAAAAATGATTTTGAAATGAGTTTGAAATGTTTTGTGTGTGTGGAATATCTCTATATGTGATTTTGATATACTTATGCATCCAATATATTGTAAATGAATAATGTGTCAACTTTTATGTGATGTATTTATTATGACTTGATTTGAGAAATTGTTGAATTAAATTTGGCATATGAAATGAATTTGTGAATCTTGTGAAACGGTACATATGATTGGATTGGGGTAAAAGCTTGAATCCTCCTATTAAATTAGTAGTCATTTCCTTCTACAGTGCAACCTCACGAGATAACGTAGTTTGGTTAGTATAGCATGGGAGTAGCTGAGCACATGCAATGCTTCTATAGCCAAATATGATAAATAAAATCGTGAGATGATTGGTTATATCACTAATTAAACATCACATCAAACACCAATGATGGGGATAATCGTGAAACTTAAATTTCTAAAAACCCTTGGCGGTCCCACCCTAGGTCTTGGTAGACCTTTGTGAGAAACAATGATTTTGGTTGCCTGTTTTTGAAAAAATGTGAAATATGTTGGATACATAAATTTTATCTCATCATGATAATTGGATTTAATTGAAAACATTGACTTTTATGATGATTATTGATGTATTTGATTAAAATGAAAAAGACTTTGGGAATACAATTTGACAAATTCACTCTCACTTTTCATTCAATGTATAATATGTTATTCCATTTACTGACTATTGTTTATACTCATTCCTCTCACTTCATTTTTATAGAGGACGTTTAGCTTGGAGATAGCCTCGTCTAGAGCTAGATCGAAAGTAGACTCTTGTGGAGGTGTTGGTTATAACCGATTTTGAAAAACTATTTTAATACTATCCTTGTTAAATTTGAACTTTGAATCCTATTTGGTTTGTATACGTATATCGGAGAACCTATTGATTTATCAAAAACTTATTTGGGAATTGTTTTTGATTGAGTTGGTTGGGATCTTTTAAATAGAGACTTGTTTTATATTCTATGGAATTGATTGGAATAGTCGGACTAGTATTATGCATGTATTTGGATTTGAATGACAGGGATGGCATCATGCATGAATGTTTTGAATAGGGACGGATTAGACTGGTCCTTTGTTATATGATGAATGTATGTTGGCTTCTTTAGATTTTGTTGAATTATTTTGAAAAATTGATGGATGTCAATAAATAGCTTGCGGTACCGTAGTGTATGGGTTAGGTTTACTCTGGATAACGGGATGATTTTCGTGTACTCAATCTGAGAGTCGGGACGTGATATTTTCTCCGTGGTTCATTAGACAATTTGCATGACTTATCACATAATTATGAGTTCTTCACCATTAACGACCACAAATTTTTTATGAAATACAATAATAAAATAATTGAAAGCGTTAATACAATAGTACCTATAAAATTATAGAAAAATCATGCATGTAACTTTCTTCAATTTGAGAGGCTTTTCTTTTCGGTAATATTTTATATTTTCATTGCTCCAATTTAATGAAAGGGTTATAAAGAACTAATGAAGGCCACTAGGGTTTTAAGAAATAGGAAGAATGGTGGCTAGAAACTAAGGAAATGTTCTAGAAGAAGAAAAGGAGAAAACAAATTAGGATTTGTGGTCGAAAATTATAGAGAAGAATTAGTTGTTCGAAGATTAGATTGAAATTTGATCATAAGTGTGCACACGCGTACCTTTACCACAAATAACTAATCAATTTGTTCACATTTTGCATACGTGGATCAAAATTCTCCGGAATAGAAATTTGTAAAATTCTTAAAAAGATACCAACTTTGTGGTGATCAGAAGTTAAAATATTTAAAAAGATTTGATTTCTCAAACCCTCCAATCCTAGTTAGAATCGGATTCCTTTGTTGCCTTTTTGGTAATGACTGTTCCTAAAAAACCACCCAAGATAGGATAAAATGTACTGGGACGCACTTTCTTTTGCATTTGAAAATTTCTACACACTTGTTGGAGGATGTTAAAAGCAATCGTTATCATCAGTTGAGATAAACTTTTGATTTTGAGAAGATTTTGAAATTCAAACTATTGTTGCTTAATGAACATCATCTGTGATATTCAAAGTCGATTGTGATATAAATTTTGTTATGGCATAGAAAAGGTGATTAATTGAACTCTTCATGCTTCTTTGGTTGTTACATTGTTGTTCATCTTGTCTTCAACTTTTCTCCTCATCCCTGATTTTGTATATAGTGACTCTTAACTGGCAGTGTTAAGACGTCGGGACTTTGATAATAGGAAAGAACTGGAAACAACTAAATCATACTAATCATCTTGCCAACAGGATCATGGAGACGGCGCCCACATTGCCTGATTTTGTTTTAAGCCTGAAACCAGATGAATTTCAACTCCCTCCAGCTGATCCTTGTTGGAATGAGGAGAATAAAGGGTGGGTTTATAGTTCTAATGCAGCAAGTTTCATTGTATATGGTGGACATTGCTCAGATATGGACTACCTCAAAACATGAACAAAGTGGCCAATTTTTCAATGTTGAGTGCTAAGAATTCCATTCCATCCGAATCTCACTCCAACCTTTCTTGTCAATCTCTTTTGTTTATTCCTTTTTCCTCTCCATTTTGTAGCTACAAATGATTTTGTGTAATGTAAATCATGCACTGATAAATAGAAAAATTTCGAAGCCAATCATATGTCAAATGTGTGCATTTCAAGTTTAGTTTAACTTGTGTTATGCTCAAAAATGTCTTAGATAGAAGGGTCTCTTACCTTCTCTTTATTCTCTGATCCTCAGGGAATCTTCTTCTTTTTTTTAATAATTTTTGGCTTGAGATTCTTTTTATTTTCTGTTCAGAATTGATGAAAGTTCTAACAAGAATGATGGCAACATGGAAGACAAAAAAGCCACACAAATTCTATCATGAAATCAAAGCTTTCGCCTAAATTACGGTTGCTTGCTGTGATGCTGATCATGTTGTTAGAAGACGCTTGAGAAGCAGGGGTACGTGCCCTGTCTGTTGGCTCTCTTGCAGTGTACCCATCACGGCACCCTCAATCTGTCTGATCTGTCAATGTGACATTGAGGACAGTGGTGTTGCGACGGCCCTGATAGAATTTCAGCAGGAACCCTCCACAGAGCTTAATGTCGGTGTACCATACACAAGAATGGCTTCCTCTCTCATAGTAAACTCCAACTTTCTCTTTTGCATTAGTTGCTGTTATTTCCACCATGAATCTAGCATAGAAAGTAATGTAATGAAGTAGCCCTGACATTTCATTGGCATGTATTAGCTGGATGAGACCGGCAATTTTACAACATTAACACTTGCACCCACATCTCTGCCTCCTCTTCTTTATTGGTGGGATTGACGCGTTTTAAGCAAATGTTGAATGGTGATTATATGGCAATTATGTGAGCCTGGAGCTTCTAACGGGCTTGTGTGTTGTGCTTCAACATGGACCTCCGCTGGGTCAATTTTTTGATACACCCCTATTTTCACAAAGACCACCTATGAAGGCATTCACAGTAAAAAAATCATTCTGTTTAAACCCAACCTGTGGTTGCTCTCTTACAGATTTTTCCTGAGCACTTGGTAGGCATAAAGATTAGAAAGAATAAAGTCAGATAAAAGCAAGTAAAAGAGAGAATAGGGAACGCCCAGTGCTGAAAGGTTTGGCCAGACGTCTGTCCTTGCCTTGAGTTTTCTCCTGAAGGCTTGAGACCAAATCCACTAACCTCTACTTCAAATCGGTGGGGGAAACCGTTGTTACAAGATTTTTACCTTTCACAATCCCAACTCTCAAAATCTCCCCAGAAACTTGTACAAGGCACACCAAGAGAGGTCTGGACCCTTCTCTCAAAACCTCTAATATATAAGAGATTAAGTTACATAAAAAAGGAATCCTTAGCGTTGTGTTTGCAAGTTTGAGCTCAATCCACTTCAAGCTAATATTAATGAGGACCAAGTAAGCTGATGTTTTTATCTTGGTTTTTCACTTCTTAGGACATGTCTAAACACCTTTTCATAGCTCTCATTAACATAAAATAGCTGTTAGTATCACCGTAGCGTAAAGATTGAGCTGTTCGGCCAGCAAAAGTTCAATTATGAAACATGTAGCCTGTGAGCCAACTTGGACATCTACGGGATCTGCACAGATCCGTAAATTTTCTATATATCAGTAGATATTGGATCTTAAAAGATAAAAATAAAACTCCAATTGCCAAATTTGTTAATCTACACTACTGACTATTTTGAACCTATCAAGTTTCACCCTAAGGTTTTTATATATTTTTCTCGAAGTTTAATTTAAATATAAAAGAATCTAGATAAAGTAAAAGATCCGATCAATATATACAAGCCGTTTGTACAGTCTAACATATTCATTGAATAAAATACATTATTTCTCAATTCTCTCATTTCTTAACATGGTACCAGAGCATCACGTGTTTGATCATGGATAGCCAATATTCACTCTTTTCTCTTCAGATTTGATTTAATAAATGATATTGATGAACATAATGGATATACACATATTGTCCAATCTACATTAAATTTTGAGTTTTGTATTTGATTTATCTCCAGGGGAATATGCATATTTTTGTAGTAAGAATAATTTTCTACAACTTAAAATAAGAGCTTCGTGGTTTTGATTAGGGTATGTAGAGTTCTTTTATGGTAGAGTTTGTGATCATTGTACGTGGATTGTGGGGGAAATTTTATAATTTGGTAGAGCGTTTATGACATCCAAGGTTTTTGAAAATGTGATCAAGAAGTAAGTTTCCGGTAGAAATGTGTTTGTGTTGGAGGTGGATATTATTATGTTTTGTTCAACCCAAACACCTGAAATAGACAGTATTTTTGTGGAAAGAAAATTATGGAAATGATAAGAAAAAAACAAGTGAAAAAAAAGAATATTTTATGTGTTAGATTTTGGAAAGATATTTGCTTGATTTACAACACTCCTATAAACAGAAGAGCTTATGTTAGGGTTCAAGTATAACTCAAGTTCACTAGGAAGAAAATGTAGTATGGCTCATTAGAGCATACTTAGGGAGAGGGTAGCCCAATAGGGGTTTTTATGGAGTTATGATAAGAGTTGATCATTCGTGAAATTTAAAGTGCCAACAAGGGGTGCTATTATTGTGGGTTTAGTATGGTTTTAATTGAGGTATAATTGGTTTAAGAGAATTGTTTTGATAAGAGATTGTGAGGAGGGTTGATTGTAATGGTTGTTTAGTATGATTTAATGAATTGTAGTTGATGAGGACTATGCACATGGTTACAATATTCGACCCATGTAAAATATTGTATATTTTATATTCAATTTATCTCCAAGTGCGCATGCATACTTTTTGTAGTAGACACAATTTTTCATAACAAATTAGCAAGAGAGTTTCATGGTTTTGCTTCGTTATGAATGAATTGCTTTCACAGTGAAGTTCGCGGTCTCTGTGCATGAATTCTCGCAGTAAAAAATTGTAATTTTATGGAGCATTTGTGGCATCCAAGATTTTGAAGATTTGATAAGTCATAAGTTTTACGATGATTATATGTTTGACTAGGAGGTGGAGTTTATTGTATATTGGTTCAATTGAAGTACATAGAATAGAAGTATTTTTTGTAGAATTGTAGAAAGAAAAGAAAATGGCAAGTGAAGAAAAAAAGATTTATTGTTTAAGATTTCGAATGATGTTTGCTTGATGTGCAATACTTTAAATATAGAAGATTATATAAGGGTTAAAATGTAACTCATTTGAGTTTACTGACGAGAAAAATGTTAGTGTGGATTTTTGGAGTCAAACAATGAGAGGTAGCCAAGTTGGGGTTTCGAAAGTTATGATGGGAGTTAGTTGGGAACCGTCGGTAGGGTGTAAAGTTCACAAAGTGGTGCCATTATTCTTGAAGGAGTGAGGATGAAATCACGTCATAGAAATGGTTCCGATATGAGATTGATGGATGATTGACTCTGATGGTTGTTCGGAATAATTTAATGAATGATAGTTGATGAGGATAATGGACATAGGCATGTTGGATATTTTGTATCTAAAATATCTCCAAAGGTGCATGCATATTATTTATGGTACAAACAATTTTTCATAATAAATTGATATAAGCGTTTCATAGTTTTTCCTAAGGTATGAAGAGTTGCCTTCGGCTGTACATGAATCACATGAAAAATTTTACAGTTTGGTAGAGTGCTCGTAGTATGCAAGATACCGATAGACAGTTGATATAATTGATAAAAACGTTAAGTCTCTTAATCTAATCTTATTTTCAAAAATTGAGAATAAAAAAAAAAAACTATATTAGGAGAGCAGCCTTTTAATTGGACCACTTAACGCTCGTCCCAAATTAGTATCCGGATATTAGTTGGTTATACACACACAAGAAAAAAAAGAAAAAAAAATAGCATGCAAGATTTTGAATATTTGATTAAGAGGTAAGTTTTGCTATGAAGATGCATTTGCGTTGGGAGTTAGAGATTGAGATTGTTATATTGTATACCAACCAAAGCACATAAAATAGAAAATATTTTTAGAGAGAGCAAATTATGAGCAAGGAAAAAAAAAGCAAGTGATGAAAAAGATTATTTTATGAGTACTATTTTAAAAATGTGCAACACTGATATCAATATAGGAGAGTATATGTAAGGGATTGTGAGAATCGCTAACTATAATGGTTGTTTGTTAATGATTTATGGACGAATAATTAATGAGAATCAAAGATATATGCATGTTGGACAAATTACGTTAAATATTGTTTGATTTGTATTTGATTTATTTCCAATTGCGCTTACATATAATTTGTAGGGGAACAATTTTCCATAATAAATTGGGATAAGAGTTTCATGGTTTTGCCAAGAATAGGAAGAATCTTGGGAAAAGTAACTTGTACAAAATCATATCAAATATTGTGTTAAATCACTATAATTGAAACTTAATCACCGAAATTAAAAATTTAGATTACATAGAATGGTACATGATTTCATAGCCGAAAAATTGAATAGAATGAAATTCTGATTTGGATAGAGTTCTCAGTCCAACCTTCTCATCAACTATATCCTCACAAAATTGTTGAGTATATCAGAAAATTAGAGTGATACTTTGACCTGGGACTATAACCCTTTTATACCTGTATCGATGATTTTTATCTTCCAAATTTGTAATGAAATTTATATGTTCTGATTATTCCAGTTATCTTGTTGCATTCATATAAATCATGTTACTTTTTAATTGTCCTTAAATCACCCTTTAACATTTCCTATTTAACCCATTCAATAGTAAATGTCCATTCATTATAATGATTGTTAAGTATTGGTGGAGGTGGACTTTACTCCACAGATAATGGCTCTGTTGACTCAAACGAGGGAACCATTCGCTGAGTGATCTTGATCAATGAGACTTACAAAAGACTACCGGAGGGTGATCTGGCAAGGGGACTCCAATACTTAAGTCAAATGGTGATTTTTTAAAGTAAAAACAGACCAAAAGAGAGGTTCATGATGCCCTTGGGTGCTATGTGTGAGTTGAGAGAGCATACCTAATCAACGATCTCATGATGTATATATATAGCCTTTGTGTGTGAGTTTCATGTGTATTCAGAGCATTGAAACTCTTGTTTCCTTATTGAAATATCCCGAGATTACCAGAGTTTTAGCAGAAGATTTCTAGCAGATTCAAAATCCTATCAGTCGGAAAATTTTGAATTGTTAAGCAATTACGTTCCTTATCGATAAGAATTAAAGATTGTCTTCCTAATTACGAATGTTAGTTCTATGGCTCATGGAAAGACGAATATTTCTCCATTTTGACCAAGTACTAAGCACTGAGGAAGTCAGGGGGCCGGAGAGCCTACTTCTGAGAAGGGTCAAGTCGATAAGTACCGAGAAAGTGGGCCATGCCTATCTATTTGTGAGATCTACCTCATATAGATGGTACGTTTCAGGGCGCTCTAGCGCTTTTTGTCTATTGGACTATGGATTCAGAGGATTTCATGCCTTATGATAGTAGCCTTTTAAATTATGTTCTATCATTTGCCCCCGACTCCTGATGTCGTTTCGTAAGAAGGGACTTAGAAGTAGCAGTGAATGGATAAGAATTCAAAAGGATATTAGTGCAGGGCACTAAATGCGGCACATACTATTTCGGTTTTCATGAATCATCTCCAATAAGTTTTATAAGGCATGGTGTTAGGTGCCTTGCACATTATTGTGTTTTCTTTTGATAGTTAACTCTTGCACAGAGAGGCAACTCACAACTCATGCTCTTTGAAATTTGCAAGCACTACTTAGAAAAGAAGCAAATTAGAAATGGCTAAGGGTTCGTTGTCGTGCAGTTCTCGGGGCATCAATGACATTAGGAATACCATGATAGAGGGTGAATTGAGCAGCTTCCAGAACGACATGTTGGTAAGGGATGATTACATCCCTTGGTCGGCTACTAATGACGATAGGTTAACAAAGCACCGGCGGGCTGCATTCCGATGTACAAATAGTGCATCCAATAAGGTTTGAAGGTGCTGTATACAGGCTCTATCACTCAAGTTCTACTTCGTTGGAACATCTTCCTAACAATGTTGATTCCCAGTACTTGGTACATGGTGGTAGTTATGATGTCATTGATAAGTTTTTGTCATCTCTACTTCGACTTTGAGATCTTGGCTTCCATATTCTCTCTCAAGAGGTGCGCTCGCGGGGGTTCCATTGAAGGATGGTTTTATCTATAAACCACTCCGGAATCTAACTGGAACTTCTTGTACAGGGAGACCATCGACAAGAGTTGGATATACAATTACTTCTTTGTGGAGTTCTTGAATAGGGATTTGATGCCCACATTTCCGAGGGCCGATGAGGAGCAACTTCTTGGATTAAGAACCCCTCAACCTTCCCACCATTCATGATTCATCCATTCAATCAGTGGTTTTTGTAAGGTCAACGATCAACGCATTTAGGTTGAGGCCCAATGCTATTCCCATCTCATCTTTAGTGCAGAAGAAAAGAAGAGTTCATTTATCAAACTCATCAGGCGAGACTATGAGAGAGAGGGGGGATAGGCTCCCTAGGTGCATCGAGGGCTATCGTAGCTAGTGATTATGTGTTTAAGGCTTAAGGGGATGCAGAGGCTGAGGCAGAGCGATAGGAAAGTACTGAGATAGATAGTGTGGGGGGTCAAAGAGGGAGAAGAAAAAGAGAGAGGAGAGGACTGAGGGTCATGTCCCCGAGGATCTTGAAGAAAAAGGAGAAGAGATAGAAGGATAAACTACCGAGGACCCTGAAGGTGTCCCTTTAGGGTCGATCGGGGAGCCCGATGTAGGGCCATCTTCTGTTGTTCCCTTGACACCGAAGAAAGGCAAGAAAATGGTGTTTGGGGGATTACTCTTCCCCCGCTCATTCCTATTTGATTCTATAACGGTCGTAAGAGACAAAGAGAGAGAAGCACCATATTGATCAGTGTAGGTGATCGTCACTATAGCTTCATTGATGGTAGCGAGGCCAGGCGGATATCTGATCGGGTCGACTTCTATCATTTAGAGCTAGAGTTGAACAAACTTTCTCTTGAATAGGGCGACGAGACCATCATGTCCTTAGAGCTTATAGTATGACTACATTAAAAGGTAATTTGTTTGTACTTTTAGTCCTTCTATATGACCTCTTTCATTCTATACAGACCGTCATCGTGGTAGAGTTTCAGAGGCTGAGGAGGGAATAAATCATCGATCACCTGAAGTACTGAGCAAACTAGATGGGCGTTGAAGTTTTTCAGTTGCAAGATGCTTTTTCGCAAAGGGAGAGGGAGATCAAAGAGAAAAAAGCATCAACGGCCGCTTTGAATGCTAGAAGCAAGGAAGTGGAGCATTTGAAGACTGAACTTAACACTACACTTGTTGAGAATGCTAGCTTTTGATGATGATAAAAAAAATAAATTAAATAAAAATGGACATAAGAGTATTCTTGTTGAGAATACTAGCTTTTGATGATAATAAAAAAAATAAATTAAATAAAAATGGACATAAGAGTATTAAAAGGATGACTGAAAATCATTGAATCTACAGACCTTATCGACTTGTTAATAACACATGTCGACCTTCTCATCTCGGTCCACCAATTTTTAGAGCTATATCGACCAATTTTAACAATATCATAAACATGTCGACCTGTCAATGTTCCTTGTTGATCTGAATAAATCAAATAACACTATTTGTCTAAGTAAGATTTTGTCAACAACCCCAAAAATATGTCAACCCGACATATTCACTCACATACCCTGTCAACTTGAGTGAAACTTTATCAATTTGCCTCATGTGTAGACCTGAAAGGAACTATATGCTGAGTTGTTGACATCGGGTGGACAAATTTAAGGTGTCCGACCCACTATTACACATGTCAACAAGCATCTAGCAAAAATTATTTAGAATGGTCAACATGCCCGACAACTTGTCGAGCTGCTTTATTTTTTTCCTTAGGAGTCACACAACTACCTGCATTTCAATTATGTCGACACCTCAAGCACATCGACCAATTTAAAATATCAGGTCTACCAATTTAATATAGGAATAGGACCGTATTGATGTGGATATTAAATATGTCGACCCACTTTTATATGTCGACCAATTAAAATCTGCTTTATCCACCAATTTATTCCAAAATAGGTTCATGTTGACTTGGAATCTCTAATATATCGACAAAGGCTCTTGGTTTTTAACATAGGTATATTGATACGTAATTAAAATCATGTCGACACACTAAACCATGTCAACCAATTTAAGCTCACTTGTCCACCAATTTATTTTAGAACATAACCTGGTTGACCTAAGTTCTTACCATGTTAATCTAACCAAGGAAATCAACAATACAAAATTTTAAATTCAGGTTGACGTGTCAATTAAAGTTGTCAACTTGAAATTGTTAGAAACCAAAAATTCAAAAATGGTTTGAGCACAACAGTCATCCCTTTTATGATTTATCCATTCATTTCTATTTTTATCAAAATCTAACGTTTAATTGAAGCAAAATCATCTCTCAATTGGTCAAAAGAAAAGTGGCATCGGTAAGAAAATGAAGGTTCAGTGCAAAACATGGAATAGTACCGAACATTAATTAATGAATATTTATGAGTAATGTTTGACTTCAACAACCATACAATGGATCTTCTCAATGCTGCAATAAATACCAAAGAGATGAGAAATGAAAAGGTTAATACTCTATTCAAGATCTCAATCACTACAAACTCATTGCATTACCACTCTATTTTAATATTCATAAACACGACTTTTGCATCAAATTTATTCTTTTCGAGTGTAACTACCTAAAAAAGCCAAGTTTGTCTAATCCGAGAATTTAAACCTCACTTCTTAGACTTCTCTTTCTTACTTGTATTGAGCTTTCAAAAGATAAGTATGTCATGATCTTGGGTTTAGAGAGAGAAAACCAATCTGCGTAGGGTTCAAAAATTAGTGATTGAGAGAAACACTCTAAAGGTCTTACTTGAACCTGTAATCAAGTTTGTATCAGTGAACTAATAGTAAAAAATTTAGGGGGAGTCTAGGAATGGACATACACTAAATTTAATGGAATCACTATAAAAACTTTTGTGTATTCTTTAATTTTTTTAAACCACCAAACATTACTTTTATCAGTTTTATTTAAAATACTTAAATGGTCAAAAGATCTCTAAAAATATCTCTATTCAACTATTCATCCCCTTTAGTTGAGTGACAATTGGTATCAGAGTACATGTGTTGTTAAAAACCTAACAGTTTCAATATCAAAGATCCAATTGGCCATAAATGAAAACAGTTTGTTGAACTATATTCAACAAATCATACATCCTTCTTCAATGGAAGCAACTTTAGCTATTGGAAACAAGAATACGCAATTTCATCATTGCACAAGATTTAAATGTTTGGGAAATAATTGAAAAATGTATTGAATTTCCAACTGAAGAGGTTGATAGTGTACGTATACCAGTTAAGCTGAAAAGCATGACAACTAAGTAGAAAAAGGCTTATCAAGCCAATTGCAAGGCTATAAATCTCCTTCATCTGGGAAAGACTCAAAGCTACTTATGAAAACACTGATCCAGTTTGCAAGAGCAAGATTAGATTACTGAAATAAGAGTATGAAGCCTTCAAGATGAAGGAGAATCCTTATGTGAAATGATGACAAGATTCAACAAAGTGATGAATGAATTTAGATTGCTTGGAAAAGGATTTCCGTAAGAAGACATGATAGATAAGATTCTTAGAAGTCTACCAAAGTCATCGAAACCTAAAGTTACTACAATAGAGAAATAAAAAATTCTTGAAACCTTAACTATGGAAGAACTCATGGGCTCACTAGTAACTCACGAAATAAAGTTAAACGTGAAGGAACTAGGAAAAGAAGAAAAAGAAAAAGGAGTAACTCTCAAAATCGATAGTGATGAGAGCTTTCCAAACTTTGAAGACAAGATGATAAAGAAATGAAGCGTTGCTGACCAAAAGATTCAATAGATTTATGATGGAAAAAAGAAACAAGAGCAAATCAAATTGTAGAAAACCAGAAAAGAAAGAGAAAATCAGATACTACGAATGCTAAAATTAGGATATATAAAAGCTGGTTGTCCTCAACTGAAGAAGACTGATAAGAAAGATAAGAAATAAAGAAAGGAGAAGAAAAAGAAAAAAAACTCTTGCTGCCTGGAGTGTTGAAAACTCTAGTTCAAGTGAAGATGAACCTATAGATGACAAAGCTAATATGTGTTTCATGGCCATTGAAGAGTCCTTTGACAATGAGGTAAACTTTATGTCTTACTCTTTCTATTCTAATTTTGATGAAATTGATTTTTTTGTTGTTGAACTACAGAAAACATTATTAGAATCACTTAAGGATTCAAAGAGGTTAGAATTGAAAAATAATTTGTTGAAACTGAAATTTAAAAGAATTAGAAAACTCCAAAATAGAAGCTGATGAACTAAGAAAGAAAAATAGTAAGTTAGAATTAAGAATTACTGAACTTAAAAAGGAGTTAGAGAATGAAAAGAGTAGATGCCTACACCTACAAAATGAAATAGAGGATATCAAGATTGAAAACAATCACACATGTGAAAATGAAATTCTGAGAAAAGAGATAATTGAACAAAAGGAAAAAAAAATATTAGACAAAGCAGTATTCTAATGAAATTCATATAAGGTAAAAAAAAATAAATGTCATCCTAAGAGCTGAGAGAGTAGTCTTTGATAAATCTGGATTAGGAATTAATCCTACTCAGACCTAGGAAAAGCTATATAAGTTTTTCATACCTAGTTTAAAAGTTATTAAACAATAAAGATATCATACATGCATGAAATTTGGGCACAAGTCAGACAATGATAAATTAAAGAAAAATACTTCAATCACTGTAAAGAGCATAAGGTTAAATGATCTTAAATGTACCTACTTCCAATAAAATGGACACTCAGTTAATTCCGTTGGCTCTAAAATTCCTCGATAGTGAATTTGAAATGGGTACCTAAAAGTCAAATCAGAACTAACTCAGTCAGAC
This sequence comes from Dillenia suffruticosa, assembly GCA_033439265.1. Lineage (NCBI taxonomy): Eukaryota > Viridiplantae > Streptophyta > Magnoliopsida > Dilleniales > Dilleniaceae > Dillenia > Dillenia suffruticosa. The sequence continues at coordinate 18,071,700 of JAVTVX010000009.1, read as the reverse complement.
CCAAGAAAATATGGGTACCAAAGGCAAAAGTATGATTGAATCTTGTGTTAGGTATGTCTGAAATCAAGAGAATCTCTTGGAGAGTTATTTTGGTGCATCAATAGTGGTTACTGAAAACATATGACTGGAATATTACTAAATTCTTCCCGCTCGAGAAGAAGAAAGGAGGTAAGATAGTTTTTGGAGATAACTTCAAAGGAAAAGTTATCGGAATAGGCAACATTGAAGGTAAGTCCACTAACACCCAAATTCAACATGTTCTTCTTGTTTCTAAACTTAAATTCAGTTTGTTGAGTGTCATCAGTTGTGTGATAAAGGTTTTAGAGTTACATTTGACTCAGATATTTGTTTTATCATTGATAAATCTATTGGTTGCATTAAATTCACTGGCCTTAGAAAATGAAATATCGATGTGATTGATTTAGAATAGTTGAAAACTCAAAATAAATCATGTGTAGTTGCAGTAAGTAAGAACAATTCATGGTTGTGGTATAGAAGGTTAGAACATGCAAGTATGGATACTATATCAAAGTTAGTTAAGAAAGACATTATGAACGGTCTCTCAAAGCTAAAATTCAAAAGAGATAGATTATGAGACTCATGTATAAAAGGAAAACAAACGAAAATTTATTTTAAACCCAAAAACATTGTATCTATGAGCAGACCTCTAGAACTTTTGCATATAGATTTATTTGGACCGACTAGAACTCAAAGTTTAGGAGGAAAACATTATGGGTTTGTGATCATCGATGACTTCTTTAGATATATTTGGGTGTTATTCAAAAAGAGGAAGCCAGTGAAGCGTTCATTAAACTATGTAGAAAAATATAAAATGAAAATGGGGATTCAATTTATTAGGAGTGATCATGGTAAGGAGTTTGAAAAGAAACTATAAAAGAATTTTGTGGTAATCAAAGCACTGATCACAACTTCTCAGCCCCTAGAACACCTCAACAAAATAGGGTGATAAAAAGGAAAAATAGAACTTTACAAGAAATTGTTAAAATTATATTCTGTGAGCATAATTTGCTAAAATTCTTCTGGATAGAAGTAGTGAATATAGTTTGCTATATGTTAAATAAGGCCCTAATTAGACTTATACTAAAGAAAACTCCCTATAAACTATACAAAGGAAGGAAACCCAATATAGCCTATTTTAGAGTTTTCAAGTACAAATGCTATATTCTGAACAATGAAAAAGAAGTCTTAACAAAATTTGACACTTAAAATGACGAGGGAATATTTTTAGACTATTCAACCGTGAGTAAGGTATATAGAGTCTATAACAAAAACATGGTAGTCGAAAAATCAATGCACATAGAATTTGATGAAGATAATGACACTAATAAAAGAAAATTGGATGATAAAAAATTAACCAAACATCTTAAAGAATTAGAACTTATAGAAAATTTAAATTCTCAAAAAGAAGAAACTAATGAAGTGACTGAACAAGAAGAGAAAGGAGAAATTCAATGAGAGCAAGAAATCAAATATTCTCAAATTAGAAAGGATGTTAATGTAGAAAACATAATAGGTAATGTAGGATCTAGTGTTAGAACTATATCAGGTTTGTATAATTAATGCGAATATGTGACATTCATTTTTTAGACAGAATCTAAAAATGTAGAGGAAGTATTAGGAAATGAGAATTGGATAATAGATATGCAAGATGAGCTAAATCAATTTGAAAGAAATAAAATGTGGAATTTTGTTCCTAAACTAAAAGATTAATTTGTAATTGGAACTAAGTGGGTCATTAGAAATAAACTTGATGAACATGGAACAATCACAAGAAACAAAACAAGATTGGTAGTCAAAGGATATAAGCAGGAGGAGGGCATTGACTATGATAAAACGTATACTCCTGTTACTAGATTGTAAACTATTAGAATACTTCTAACCTTTTTCTACTATATGAACTTCAAACTGTATCAAATAGATATTAAAATTGCCTTTCTAAATGGCTACTTAAATGAAACAGTATATGTAGAACAACCACTGACTTTGAACATCCAAAATATCCGAACATGTTTTTAAACTAACCAAAACATTAAATGGATTAAAACAATCTCCTAGAACTTGGTATAATGGACTAAACAACTTTCTAATTGAAATATTCTAACAATCCAAATATATGTAGACGATATAATTTTTAGAGGATTAAGTGTAAAAATATGTGAAAATTTTGTAGAAATAATGCAACGAGATTTGAAATGAGCATGATGGGAGAGTTGAATTATTTCCTAGAACTTCAAATTAAATAATCTGAAAATAAAATATTTATCAACCAATCAAAATATATCAAAGATCTCATTAAAATATTTGGATTCAATGAGCGTAAAGGAAATGCCACACCTATGAGTACAAACCTAAAATTTGATAAAGATGAAAATGGTAAAACGATATGTCAAAAATTATATAGAAATATGATTGGATCACTTCTGTATCTTATCGCCTCAAGACTAGACATACAATTCAGTGTATATTTTTGTACAAAATTCCAATCAGATCTAAAAAAATTTCATTTGGTAGCAGTTAAAAGAATTTTTAGACATCTTAAGGACACCATACACCTTAAGGACACCATACACCTAGGCTTTTGGTGTGATAGAAACTTAAGCTTTCAATTACATGGGTTCTTTGATGTTGACTTTGCAGGATATAAATTGGATTAAAAAAAGTACCAGTTGTACTTGTCAATTTTTTAGAAACATGCTGATATCGTGGTCTTCTAAGAAATAAAATAGCATAAAATTGTTATCGTGGTCTTCTAAGAAATAAAATAGCATAAAATTGTCAACGACTGAAGTTGAATATGTCTTTGCTGGACAGTGTTTTGCACAAATTTTGTGGATAAAGTATTTAATGAAGGACTACAGCATAGATTTTGATTGTGTTCCTATGAAATGTGATAACAGAAGTACCACAAATTTAACTAAAAACCTAGTGCACAATTCTAGAATCAAGCATATTGAAGTGAGATATCACTTCATTACAGGCCATGTGTTGAAAAATGAAATAATTCTTAAATATATAGAAACTCAAAAACAGATTGCTGATATTCTTATCAAGCCATTAGATAAGAAGAGATTTTTTGAACTAAAAAGAGAACTAGAAATGACAGAAATAGAGAAATAAGAAAAAAGTATGAAAAGCAAAGTATGCGAAAATTTGAATATTAAATTTCAGCTCGACCTATTTCATAAGGATGTCAACAAATTGAAAAGTATATAGTCTTGGTGACCCACAAACCATTGTCTTAGAAATCATATCTGTCACGCCTTAAATCCACCCCATTGTCCGGGCTTCATCAGCGACGGACTGCTTGTTTCTTACTAGGGTTTAGTCACTTGCATGATAATAGAAGCCATACTAAAATAGTAGACCTTTTATTTATTTAAATCACTTCATATTACAAAAATCTTCTATACATCATAAAACAGCAGAACTTTTATACTAAAGAGGTTATCTGCAACAAAACTATCTCTATCCATTCATTTAATCCTCTTTGACCTTTGTTTTTTGTAGGATCTAAAAATAATTTTTTGTGTGACCTTGATAGTCTAGTGAGGTCTGTGTGTGCACGTGTAGAAAATATTCATTATAAAATCATATGATAATGGCTTTATTGTAAAATCTTTTGAGAAAGCTTTAATGCAGCAACAACATGCATAATCTAATAAAAATAGTAATACAATACAGTACAAGTAATAGTTCACTTTCATCTTATTTCTCCATAAGAACAGTCTCCTTATCCCTCTCACGAGATCCATTTCGGGAAAGGCCTATTACTCTCCCCCGCATTAAGTGGACAAACCTTCTATCCACATTAATGGAGTGCTATCCATATGTATTTTGATGTTTGACAAATTTCTTACTTGCTCGAGCTATCTCCACAAATACTGACTTATATAACAATCACAAACACATACATTGATGTAGTAGTAAGAAATTATTATAACAGTAGTAAATCATGGTAGTAGTAGAAAATCACGATAGTTTTGCATAAAAAATATATGAATACAAATGACGCTCACCTCAAAGAGTCGTCTTAACTAAGAGGTTTACTCGACTAATCTGCCTTCTATTTTTCGCCTACTTTCTTATAGTAGCACTTTTCTCTTTTTCTCTTTCCTTTTCTTCCTCTCTTTCTCTTCCTTTCTCTTCCTCTCTCTTTCTTTCTCTCTTTCTCTCTTTCTCTCTTTCTCTTTCTTTTTTGGCCGATTTGATTTGGGAAGGGAAGGAGGAGGGGTATTTATAGGCATAGGAGGGGTTGCTGAGTCATCAATTGGGTTCCTAAGGTGATGACATGTGTATGGACACATATTCATCACATGGTCGGTGGCATGACCGGTTCAATGTACTTTGGACGCATATTCATCACAAGGTGGTGTGTGAATGTCATGTGTGATAACATGTATTGACACATGTATGGACATGTGTCACATGGTGGCATGTGAATATCATGCATGATAACATGTATTGACATGTATATGGACACATGTCACATGGTGGCATGGTCATTTGGGGCTTGGTGGTAAGATTCAATGGACTTGAGCTTGGGTTCAATGTATCTTGAGGTTGGGTTCAATGTATTTTAATTCAGATTATAGTATAGTCAGATCCATCATTTATTTAGGTGTAATATCATTTAAGTAAAATTTTTTAATTTTATTTTATTTTTTATGTTTTTTTTACTTAAGAATTATATGTAAATAAGAAAATATCCCACATTCGAATTCAATAAAATTAACTTCAGGATCTAATTCCTTAAGGTTAAAAAGTTAACTCCAATTTTCAAAAACAAATGTTAAAACGGCTAATTTTGTTGGATTTTATTTGGAGGGCTAACGATCTAGAAAAATTCTAGAAAAATAGGTTTTTACCTATTTGATATATGAGGAACAATTACCTAGACTTTTTCTCCTTGTTTTCTAGACATTTCAGATACCTTTAGTTTCCAGCGAGTTGGTCAAACCTAGATTTTTAACATTCTAAGCCATTCCCGAATTCAATACTCATAAATTTCAATCACTTGAACAGAGTAAACTTTACAAGAAAATATTCTCACGGAGAAAAGCTAATCAAGGGAGATTGATTGATCGGGTGTTTCTCAAAAGGTTAACTTCTAGGACGAAAAGCATCCAAATGAGATTTGCCCTAATTGGCTTATGATTTCTAACAAGTTCATTCATGAAAAAGCCATCAAGTTATTCTATAATAACATTGAAGTAATCTCTGATGGGGTTGAGAATGAGACATGCATCATTTTGGATGATCACTTTGTGTTGTGTGCATTTAGAACCTAAGTGAATGGGAAAGTGATTGAAGTTACTCCTAGCATTATTTGCAGTGAAAATAGTCTACAATGGGTAACATATGACAAATCTGAACCCTGCATGAAATCAAATTACTTGGAGAATGCTATGAGAGTATTTAATGATGATAACTTGACTGTTGTGAACACAAATACTATGGATTTAGGGTTTCATCAAAGAATTCTCCATTTGATTATTGCTTACATACTCAGACCTAGAGGAGAGAACTATACAACCATTTCTAGGGAAGATTTCTAGCTGATGGCATGTATCATGTGTGGGAAACACCACGGACTGCATTTCATTGCTTTACATTTCATGATTGTTACACATAAGTAAGAAAATTCATTTCTACCATATGCAAGCATGATTTTTGAGATTTTATAATCCTATCCTATGGAATTAAACAAAGATATAGTAATAGAACTTAATGAGAAGAATGGAATTAATGTATCTTCCATGCTTAGAGCACGATGGATGCGTAATAGTGAAAGTGAACGGGTTAGAAAGGATACAGGGATAGGGAAAAGATAGATAGAGATAGTGGAAGAAGAAGCAACTGACAGCAAGCAAGGTGGACAGCTTTCTAGCATTCTCAAATGAACGATTGAATAGGCAAGTACAAACTAATCTCATGTTTAGTATGGAGTTGCATAGACCGAAAAAGAAAATTGACTCATCCAACAAAGGAAAGACATCTCGTGACCTTAAACGATCCCAGTCCTACTAATTCATCTCCTTGTTGTACTTAAACTCTTTATTATGGTTGAGTATTTTATTTGATGCTACTTAGATTCTCATCTGATGTCCTTAGCTTCTCTTCCTTTTGTAATATTTTTTTATTATTTTGTGATTACATTATGCTCTACTTATTTAATTGTCATCTTTGAACTCTTAATGCTTTGCAATGATCACATGTCTAACTTAATTTAAACTAAAAATGTGTGTATACAATGTATAAAACCTTAGGTTAAAATGTTGCCTGCTGTTGTCATATATCAAGTGTATAGCACTTCATGTTTCAAATATCTCACTCTTGTATAGTATTGAATATTCATTTTTTGTGTGTGATGTCTTTTCTGTTTAAAATGAATAATGTTTTAAGCTTTATCTGCTGAAATATTCATGATTGATATTCTCACTGATGTAGAACTGCTATAAATTAGAATTAATAAGTTTAGTTTCTTCAATATTTATTTTGAAGTTGCTATGTTCAAGTTAAATGATTATTACTCTATGATTTTTCTGATAATTTAGTTAATTCTCTGACATTCATATGGGCAATTGAAAAATGTTTTTCATTGTAGCTATTGTTGTGCCAAATTGATTGAACTTTGATGTTTCCATGATTGAAGGGGAGTAATAGATAAGCTGCTACTAAGAGGTGCTGGCAAATAGATCACTGTTGTTAATAGATAATTGCAAAAAATCAATGTTTGGTGAATGAAAGGGATTAACTGTTTGCTGTTATTTACTGTGGTTTGCGATTGTTTGCTATGATGACAAAAAATATTGATATATAGGTTTGGAATGTTTGCTATTGTTTGCTCGTATATTCTGTTGTTTGTTATTGTTTACTAAACTAGCTACCATTCTTTGAGTCTACTATTGTTTGTTATTGTTTGAACATGAGTTTTAAATCATAAACGAATGTTGTAAATTGTAAAGGAGTGTACTTATTGCGCGATAACAGTAGAAGAATGTTGGGTTTCTACAATTTCTAATAAAGTCACTGCTAATAGAGGTGTGTTGTTGATGAGATTGGTTTATTAACGAGTAGTGGGATGGTTGTTGATAAAGGAGTGGTACTCTAGTTATTGTAGTTGAGCAGTGGGATGGTTGTGACTAGTTTAGTCATGGTGTAATATTGTTGACCTTTTTATTATTGACAAAAAGGGGGAGAAGAATAATAGATGATGGTAGACAAATGAGCCTCTGTATTAGGATTTGTTAGTAGGAATGGTTAAGTCCTCTCAATTCTAGGCAACAGGGCAATGGTTCTATTAGAAATGGCTCGGTTGATAACAAGAAATTTAGGAATTAGGTAGTGGCTTTGTAGTGATAACACTAGCATAAACTAAATAAGCTAAATCATGGTTCTGCAATTCCCATTAACACATCAAGAAATCAGTTAGGCTTTCAGAAATAAGAGTCAATAGGCGTAGTTTTCAGAAATAAGAGTCTAAGAGTCAATAGGCTCACAAGCCTTCGATAAGTGTATCAAAGTTTTGTCATCATAAAAAAGGGGGAGATTGTTGAGAAAGCTAGGTTTTGATGATGATAAAAGAAATAAATTGGAGAAAAATAGAATTAAGTGTATCAGAGAGCAGGACTGAAAATCATTGAATCTGCAGACCTTCTCGACCTGTTAATAACACATGTCGACCTGCTCATCTAGGTCCACCAATTTTTGGAGCTATATCAACCAATTTTAATAATACCATGAACATATCGACTTGTTAATATTCCTTGTCAACCTAAATAAATCAAACAATATTATTTGTCTAAGTGAGATTTTTTCAACAACCCCAAAAATATGCCAACCCAACATATTCACTCACACCTATCAGCCTGAGTGCGACCTTGTCAACCTGCCTTATATGTTAACTTGAAAAGAACTATTCGTTGACTTGTTAACATCAAATGGACAAATTTAAAATATCAGGTCCACCAATTTAAGTATTGGGTCGACCCATTATTGCATATATCTACAAGCATCTAGCAAAAATTATTAAGAATGGTTGACAAGACTAATAACTTGTCGGCCTACATTATTTTTTCCTTAGAAGTCACACAACGACTTGCATTTCAATTATGTCGATACCTCAAGCACATCGACCAATTTAAAATGTTAGGTTAACCAATTGAATGTAGGAATAGGACTGTGTCCATGTGAATATTAAATATGTCGACCCGCCTTTATATGTCAACCAATTAAAAAAAAGCCTTCTCCACCAATTTATTCCAAAACAAGTTCACGTCGACCTAAAATCTCTGATATGTTGACAAAGGCTCTTGGTTCCTAACTTCTGCATTTGATGCCTAACTAAAATCATGTCAACAAACCAAACCATGTCTACCAATTTAAGTTCACTTGCCCACCAATTTGTTTTAGAACATAGCCTGGTTGACCTTAGCTCCTACCATGTCAACCTGAGCAAGAAAATCCATAATACAAAATTTTGAATTCAGGTTGATTTGTGAATTAAAGTTGTTGACCTGAAATTGTCAGAAACCAAAAATTCAAAAATAGTTTAAACACAATAGTTATCTTTGTTTCTGATTTATCTGTTCATTTCCATTTCTATCAAAATCTAACATTTAAATGCTGTAAGATCACCTCTCAGTTGGTCAAAAGAAAGTGGCGCCAGTAAGAAAAAAAAGTTTCAGCGCGAAACAAGAAACAGTTTTAGAATATTAATTGACAAACATTTATGAGTTACGTTCGACTTCAACAACCATGCAACGGATCTCTTCATCACTACAATAAATACTAGAGAGATAAGAAATAAAGAAGTTAATGCTTTATTCAAGATCTGAACCATTATGAGCTCATTCCATTACCACTCTATTTTAATATTCATGCACACTGCTTTTACATCAATTTTATTCTTCTTGAGTTTAACTGCCGAAAAGTGCCAAGTTTGTCTAATCTAAGGATCTAAGTCTCACATCTTAGACTTCTCTTTCTTTTTTGTACTAAGCTTTCAAAAGATCAATGAATGTGTCACAATCATGGGTTTAGAGAGAGAGAAAACAAATCTATATAAGGTTGGAAAATTAGTATTTGAGAGAAACACTGTAAAGGTCCTACATGAACCGTAATCAAGTTTGTATTAGTGAATTAATAATAAAAAATCTTGGGGGAGGTTGGGAGTGGACATACACCAAGTTTGATGGAACCACTATAAAAATTTTTGTGTGTTTTTTATTTTTATTTTTAAACCACCAAACACTACTTCTATCAGTTTCATTTAAAATACTTAAATAGTCAAAAAAATCTCTGAAAATATCTCTATTCAACTATTGACCCTACTCTACTCTAGCCGTGTGCGGTGCTCTCCAAGAGATGCGAAGAGTTGGAGGTAGAATTTAAGGTATGCAACGCACGATGCAGTCTATGGAAAAATTGGCCGTCGTGTATGGGCTATCCCTTCAGGTTGCTGAGCAAGAGATAGTCGACTAAGAGGGATCATCGCAAAGACTATTGATTAGCATACGCATGCTTGGCATTTGTTATCCAAGAGGCTGTAGTGCGCTATAGAGATCATTCGCCAAGTAGGGTTGATGGGTGCTATGCCCCTGGTGGCATGGGTGCCAACCCCGAAGTGCCAAATTTCGAACTTGTAGTCATTCTTACGAGTGAAGCTCCTCTTGAGGTGGCTAGTGAAAGCATTGTTGCCAATGCATAGTGGGCCAACTTGGAGTCCAGAGCTCTTCTATCTCTTACTCCTCTTTGATTGCGATCTCTATTTTCTTATTATTCAGGCCTTTGTTTTTATTTTTCTTGTTGACTACAAATTCTTCTTTGTTTTCTCTTCATTTGTACACCCATGTACTTTGATTAATGGAAATTCATGATGGTTTCATTGGTATGTCATTAGCAATCACGAAGATCATCATATTGGTAGTATGCTTCGTTGCATATAGCCACAAGAGTGGGTCGTGCTTACCCATTGAGGAAATACATGCCTTATTGATGACACATTCATTCTGTTGAGAAATTTGGCCATGCCTACCTGTTGAGGAAATATATCCTTTGTTGACGGCGTGTTCGTTCGTTCGAGAAAATGGGTTGGGCCTACCCATTGGGGAGATACATCCCTTGTTGATAGCATGTACATTCATTTTAGAGAGTGGGCTGAGCTTACCCATCAGGGAGATACATCCCTTGTTGCAGGCACGTTCCTTAGTCGAAAGTAGGCCGTGCCTACTCGTCGGGGAGATATATCCCTTGTTGTTAGTATGTTCGTTCAGTCACATGCATTCAATATGATCGGTTTATTGTGGAGGGATAGTAAAGCAAAGTGTCATAAGAGAAATTGTTATAATGTAACTAACCAAACAAGTAATAAATCTAGGTGTAATAGGGTATCTGGGAAGTGACCTAGAGTCATATGGATAGTAAGAAAATGTTTGAGATTACTTCGAAGGAAGTGCCAGGGACTCCAGATTGCAAGAAAACATTCTAATGCCGATGGAGGTTCTGAACTTCACCTTTATATGTTTCATGCTCAGTAGTATATCCAAAGCATCAAGTTGTATTGACCTTAGATGACATTGTAGAGTAAGGGCAATTTGACCACGCTGAATACTGTTGCAGCCATTGCATGATTAGCGGAGTCCTGAGGGTAACGGGGAGTGAAATAGTGCCTTCAGGATATATCCATTCGTCCAAGAGCCCTTTGATTGGTCTGATGTGAGGTTGTAGGTGTACTTAATTGAAGCACCTTTGCTGAAATGCATTTCAATAGAGGAGGTTATAGCTAGTCCACTGATCCCAAAGATTCTCCTCACTTTGTATTGTCCAATCTTTGCAATGATAACAAGAGAATCATGTCGGTCTAGATCTACTCCCACTAGATCGTTATTGTTGAAGCTGATTATGGGTTTCTTTTTCTTGGGCGGCTTCTCGGCATGGATGGCAAGGACCTCTTTGGACATGGAACCGAATAGCTTAGTCTTTTAAAAAATTAGGGACATCGATTGCCCTGTCTCATTCCATTTTGTATACTCTCAATTATATTGATGTAGTGCCATTAAGATGCATGTTAGAAGGTAAGGATCCAAAGGATCATATTCGTTATGCACTTGGAGCTGGTAAACCTTTGGGGGAGCTAGTAAACCTTTGGAGCTAAACATTTCAAACTAGAAATTTAAGTTCGTCCTTTAACTTTCTGTATTCATTCGTCAAATGTCCATTATCCTACTCAAAGTAGTAGTATCATGTCTTGTCCTTTTTTGAATCGTCTTTCATGGAGTGAGGGGGCTACCTAACATAGGGTTTGTTCCAGATTTGAAGCAAAACTTGACTTAGTGACTCATTCAGTGGAATGTAGCCAGTGAACCTTTGTTGCTATGGGGGTCCTTGCTAGGCACTCTTGGGCGAGGACTGTCGAAGTGATGTACTTCTGAATTGGTCGGATTTGCCATTGGTCGAATGCTTCTGCATCTTCTGCATGATGTACTTTTTTGCACAAGCATAAAACTCCTAGATAGTGGATGAGGGATTTTTTGTGATGGATGTTTTCATTCCCAATGGCCGTAACGCAGTAAGTAGTACCGCCAATGTGATATAATGGTCTAAACATGAGACCTTCATCATTTTAGTTTTGAATTTATTGAGAAAATATCTCAATGGCTCATCATCTCTCTATCACAAAGAGAGGAGGGATGTGGACTTTCTTTTAGCCTCCCTATGATCAGAAAGTAGGTTTCGAATTGCTGCTGTAGTTGAGAGAAACTTTAAATGCTAAAAGGAGGAAGTGAGTTAAACCATGTTAGTGCGTTACCTTTTAAGGTCATATGGAAGTGCTTGCACATGGCCGCATCTCATATGTTTTTCGAGATCATCACAGTCTTGAAGTAAGCCGCATGATGTCAAGGATCGGTAATACCATCGTATCTCTCCATGGAGGGAAGAAATATGTTACGAGGCATCAATTCTGTGGAAACCTTGGAGTCGAATGGCGAACGATTGGTACCATATTGGGTAACTTTGTCCCTACTCATGGTTCGTTTGCTCGACCTCCTTCCTTAGATCGTTAGGGTCATGTTGGGAAGTTACCGACTACTCTCAGTACGCTATGGGTTTGAGCCTTCACAAACGTACATGAACTGACTCGTGAGAGGATGATTTGTGCTTCTAGTCTGAGGTCACAGTTAAGCTCCTCTAATTGCTTACTTATGCCTTATAGCTTGGATTCAAGCCTTTTTATTTGAGGCAGAGTAGCCTTTTCTGGAGAGGTTGGAATGGGGGATAGAATCAGTTGATTCTGTTGTATGATCGGCAGTTGGGTCTCCGTTTGATGAGGCAGTATGATCGGGGGTTAACTAATGGCAATAGGAACTTTGGTAGGGTTGTTTGGCTCTGCAGGTTGGACGGTATTTATCGAGGTGGCAATGCGCCCTTCTATTGCGAACACGGCTTTGGAAGCGGTTTTGGTTTTTCTCTTAGGAGTCATGGTCTTTAGTAAAACGAGGCACGAAATAAGTCTCTTTCTATTCTATTCCCATCGATGGTGCTAATCTATTAGACGTGGGTTTTACTCTACAAAAAATGGCTCTACTGATTGAGTGATGAGACCTACAAAAGACTGCTTGAGGGTGCTCCGGTAGGGGAGACTCCGATGCTCAAACCGGAGAGTGGTTTTCGTAAATAGAAATAGATTGGAAGAGAGATTCGTGATGCCTTTGGATACTTTGTGTGAGTTGAGAAAGCATACCTGATCGACGACCACATGATGTATATATGGAGCGTTGAAGCCCTAGTTTCCATACCAAAGTGTCTTCAGATTTTCGGAGCCTTAGCAGAAGATTTTAGGAGATTCAGAATTCTGTCAGTCAGGAAAATGTGGGTTGTCAAGGAATTACCTTCCTTATTGATAAGAATTAAAGATTGCCTTCTTAATTACGAAATGTTTTTTTCGTAACTTATGGAAAGATGAATATTTCTGCATGTTGACCAAGTATTGAGCATCAAGGAAGTCTTGGGGCTAGAGATCCTATTATCGAGAAGGGTTTGGTCGATGAGTACTGAGAAAATGGGCCGTACCAACCTGTTTAGGAGATTTACGCCATATAAATGGTACATTTCCACGCACTGCTGAGCGTTTTGTCTGTTAGACTATGGGCTTAGAGGATTTCAAACCTTATGTTGATGGGCTTTTAGATCGTGCTCCATCAAATATGATCTAACGAATGATGGTTGATGAGTATTAAGAATAAAGTCATGTTCATTGAATTATATCAAATATTACGTATTTTGAAATTGATTTATATCTGACTTCATACATAGTTTTTCTTTTTCTTTTTATGTAAGAACAATATTTCATAAAAAATTGATTTTAGAGTTTCACGGTTTTGCTTGGGATATGAAGAGTTGCTTCCATAATAAAGTGTTGTTGCATGTAGATCATGCGGAAAATTTTGCAATTTTGTAAAACAATCGTGGTGTGTAAGATTTGGAAAACTTGATCAAGTGGTAATTTTTGCAGTGAAAATGTATTTGAACTAGAGTGGAGATTATGATATTTGAATTCAACCCAAATAGGTAAAATAAAAATGTATTTTTTGTGGAAAGAAATTTATCAAAAGGAAAAAAGATAGTGATACTACATAACTCAAATCGTGTAAGGCCCAGACCTGTCAGGCCCGCGACTCATCAATAGACTTCGTCGGTACTTGCTGACTACTCCTTTTTGATAGCTAGCTGCTTAGCACCTCAACACCTCAACCGGTCAGTCTCCAGGTTTCCTTGGTACTCAGTGTAACTGTCACGCCCCAAATCCACCCCCTCGTCGGGGCTTCATCGGTAACGGATTCCTGGTTCTCACTAGGGCTCAGTCACTTGCATGGCAGTGGAAGTCATGGTAAAATAGTAGATTTTTCATTTATTTAAATCATTCATATTACAAAAGTCTTCTTATACATGACAGAGCAGCGAAACCTCTATACTAGAGTGGTTATCCATAACAAGGATATCTCTATCCGTTCGTCTAATTCTTCTTGACCTTTGTCCTTGCATGATCAAAAAATAATTTTTTGGTATGAGCTTGATAGTCCTGTGAGGTCCGTGTGTGCATGTGTGAAAAAAATTTTTATTGTTAAATCGAATGATAAAATTTTCATATTAAAATCTTGTGAAAACTTTCAATGTAGCAATAACATGCACAAAACAATAATAACGGTAACACATAACAATTCAAATAGTTCACTTTCGTCTTATCTCTCCATTACGAGAATGGTCTTCTTATCCCTCCCAAGAGTTCCATTTTCAAAAAAGCCTATCACTCTCTCCCGTATTAAGTGGACAAAACCCTTATCCATATTAATGGGGTGCTACCGATATGCATTTTGACGTTTAACAAAGTTCTCATTTGCTCGAACTATCTCCACACATATTAGCTTATATAACAATCACAAACACATACAATGATGTAGCAGTAGGAAAATTATTGTAGCTATAGTAAATCTTGGTTGTAGTAGAAAATCTTAGTTTTTATACATAAAAACATATGAATACAAGGGACACTCACTTCAAGGAAATATAAAGGACACCCACCTCAAAAGTTAGCTAAGATCCTTAACTAGTTTGCTCTTTGCTTTCACCTTTTTCTCTCTTCTTCTCTCTTTCTCTTTCTCTCTTCCTTTCTCTCTCTCTCTCTTTTTCCTTTTCTTTTAGCTGAATTGGTTTGGGAAATGGAAGGGATGAGGTATTTATAGTCAAGGTTGGTTGATGGATTTTTGACAAGTGTTTGGACACTTGTTGATCATGCAAAATTCTTGTTCTAGTTGTAAGCCATGTGTCTTTCCATGTGTTCATGTGGTGGCATGAAAAAATATGCAATTGACAAGTGTCCAAATATATGTCATGTGAATAAAGAATGTCAAATGCAAATTGACTACTTCAAGTAACACATATTCATCACATTTTTAATATGGACGTTGGCATGGTCGGTGGTTGGTCGGTGGCGGCTTATCCATGGCAAGGTGGTCGATGGCTATGCTTGGGTGTCAAGATCCAATATATTTTAGGTACTCATCAGTTCTGGTTAATTGTTCTGAATATATATTTTCATGTAATATCATTTAAGTAAATGGTCATTTACTCAAAAATTACACATAAATAAGAAAATACCCCCAATTGGATTCAATAAAAATAGTTTCAGGATCTAATTCCTTGAATAAAAAGACAACTCTCCCTTCCAAAAACAAAACTTAAAACAACTAACTTTGTTGGCTTTTATTTGGAGCGCTAATGAGATGAAAAATTCTAGAAAAATAGGTTTTCACTTATTTGATATATGAGGAACAATTACCGAGACTTTTCCTCCTTGTTTTCTAAACATTCCAGTAAGCTGGTCAAATCTAGATTTTCAACATTCTAAGTATCCAATTTCGTACCCAATTCCCATATTTCAAGTAATATCCTCTTTTCCTTATTAATAATAAGTTATTTTTTTATAACTAAATTGGGGTATGTGATAATAACTGCTCTATTTGCCAAAGGGATATTCACTTTTCCTAAAAAAAGGAGAGAATCTTACATAAGTAGAAAGGAGATCTACAACCGTACCTGATGAGGAAAAGAATTTCCATGATGATCTAGACTTCTTAAATGGGTAAAATTTTGCAATCTTTGAGAATCCTACAATTCGATTCCCTAAAATCTCAAGACATTCTTATAAGGAAACTAGAGTTTTATCACCCTGTATGCACGTGACTCTTACAAACAAAAGTTACATAAGCTTTAATGTGCCTACAACCCAGGTAAATTCTCTCGACTTACACATAGCATAGAAAACATACAGAGCTCTTGCTCTTTCTTACTCGCTCTCTCAATATCAGTATGTTTCATTCCTTTCGAAAACTACTCTCTAATTTGAATGTTAGAGAATCCCCACCGAAACACTCTCCGGTAGTCTTTTTGTAGGTCTCTTCGATCGAGATCACTAGACAGCCAAGCCATCCCATTCAAGTTAACAGAGTCATTATCTGTAGAGCTAAATCCATCTCTAACAGATTGGCACCATCCATGAAAATAAACTAATTTGCTGACCAAATTAGCCCTTACTACCATCTTGTTCTATCTATCATGAGATCGGTTAAAAGAAAGAGGTCAAAATTGGTTTCGATGATGATGATTTGATGGGAGTTGACACCCGTCGAAACGATCTGCTAATCATCATAGTAAGAATTGGCTCTTACCTTATCAAGAGGACCTTCGTAGATTAAGAAGCGGATTGTGACATCCTCTTCTCGGATGCCTTTCAGTAGATGGGTTTTGTCCCATCTCAACTTCAATTGTCCGATCAGTCTATTAGAGGGCTCGCTGGTGAATGTATACAACAAGAAAGCCTTATCTCACTTGTTGTATGACTAGGAACGCCTCCTCATCATGTTGTTACTATAATAACGTTTTACGTAGTAAAACTTCCATCCCCCTACAATGCTATCCTGGGTTGTCCTAGCCTAGATGGCCTCGAAGCACTACCAACCACTAGATACATGAAGGCCAAATTCGGAATGCCCTTGGGGATCGCAATACTTCACAGTAACCCTGATCCAATAATCATCTCCATAGCAGGAGAAGAAGGGGAAATCTTAACAGTAGACACTATGAAAGTCAAAGACGACACCGAGTAATAATCGAAACCTCAACTTGGAGAGGAAGTAATTGAAGTTCCCATCACCAACACATCCGATCAAACCGTCCAAGTCGGTGTTACTAGCATCCCTTCAAAAGGCAATTGTAAATTGTCTGGGATGCTATTCCAGAGTCTTCACGTGGTCCCTCGAAAATATGCCAAGCATTTACCCCTCGGTCATAGTTCACAAGCTAAATGTAGATGCCAGTCGCAAGCCTGTCAAGCAAAAGAAAATGGTGTTCACACTAGAATGCCAACGTGTGATACATGAAAAGGTTCAAAAGCTTTTAATAGCAGGGTTCATCTAACAAGTAGAATACCTTGAGTGGTTGCAACCTAGTCATGGTGACAAAAGCAAACGAGAAGTAGAGAATGTATGTAGACTTCACCAATCTCAATAAAGCATATCTAAAGGATAACTATCCACTCCCCAACATTGATATGCTAGTTGACAATTCGTCTAGTCACCAACTCTTGAGTTTCATGGATACATACTTTTGTTACAACCAAATAGGTATAAACCTTGAAGATGAAGAAAAAACTAACTTTATTACAAAGTTCGGTACCTATTGTTGAAGGTCATGTTGTTCGGCCTTAAGAACACCAGGGCAACCTTTCAACGCCTAGTCAACAAGATCTTCAGTGAACAACTCAGCAGAAAGGTGGAGGCCTATGTCAACAACATGCTTGTTAAAAACTCTAATGTCGACAATCACGTCGTAGACCTAGAAGAGACATTCCAAACACAAGAACGATACAACATGAGGCTGAACCTTTCAAAGTGTACCTTTAGGATTACATTTGGGAAATCCTCAACTTTCTAATTACCTACTAGGGATTTGAGACGAATCTGGAAAAAATTTAAACCATACTAGACATGATACCACCAAGGATAGTGAAAGATGGGCAACGCCTCACAAGTAGGATTGTAAACCTAAACCGATTTATGTCAAAAGTAGAGGGAAAATATAAACCCTTCTACAATACCCCAAAGAAATCTGAAAAGTTCAGGTAGACGCCTAAGTTCTAGGATGCGCTCGAAAGGCTCAAAGAATATCTCATATCACCCCCGCTCCTCTCCTGACCGGTCCCTGGTGAGAAACTATACCTCTTCCTTTCTATTTCTGACCATGTGCTCTGCCCTATCCTTGTGAGCCAGGAATCCACTGTACAAAAGTCGGTATGCTATGTCAATTGCACAGTCTATGAGTATGAGGTGAACTACAAACCCATCAAGAAGATAACTTTTGCCTTGATCATCACTGCCAGGCGTCTCTGGCCTTACTTTCAAGCCCACAACATCATGGTGCTGATCAATTAGCCCCTGAGTAAATCTTACAAAAGAGGGATATCTCAGGTTGACTCATCAAGTGGAGTATCGAACAAGGTGAGTTCGACATTGAGTACCAGCCAAAATCGGCTATCAAAGGCCAAGCTCTACAAACTTTATCCTCGAATGCACATTCTTGACGTCCATTAAGCAATCCTATACTGATGACAAAGAAGAACACCCATAACCCGAATGGACCCTCCATGTAAACATGTCATCCAATTCTTCAGGAGGTGGAGCTAGACTCATCCTAGTAGGGCTAGGTAATTTTAAAACTGAATACACCCTCTGTTTTGACTTTTGAACAACCAACAACTAGGCCGAATATGAAACCCTTCTCACTGGGTTGCATAGCACGACATCATTAGGGGCCCAAAGCATACGGGTCTTCACCGATAGCCAATTAGTCATCAAGTAGATCAAGGGGGTCTACGAGACTAAAAAGCTGACGATGGCGAAGTATCTATCTAAGATACACCAAGTGGTGGACAAATTCAACAAAATAGACATACAACAAATCCCTCTGTCTGAGAATGCACAAGTTGATATGCTCTCGAAGTTATTCAGCTCTAACTCAGTGGCGACCATTTACACCAGCTACATAGAAGTCTATCTAAAGCCCAAGCAACGGCCGAGCTCGCCCTCCGAAGCCAAGTTGAGGCACAAGGGCGTCCATTATACCATCATCAACAATGACCTTTACAAGAAGTTCTACACCCATCCGTATCTAAAGTACCTAATACCTGAAGAAAGAGACTACGCTCTTAAAGAAATCTACAAGAGAATATGTGGCAGTCACTTGAGCGCTCGAAATCTGGTAAATAAAGTACTTCAGCAAAGGTATTATTGGCTGACCAAGAAAGCCGATATGAATGACTACGTCAAAAGATGTAACTGGTGTCATCACTTCTCATCGGTGCCATGCCAACGCTCTACCAATCTCTACCCAATAATCAGTTTGTAGTAGTTATCCCAATGGGGAATGGACATTCCAGACCATTCTCCCAACGACCAGACAGCAAAAGTTCTTAATTATGGCATAGACTATTTTACAAAGTAGGTGGAAGTCGAACCATCAGCCTGGATCACCACTGACAAGATACAACACTTCGTGTGGATATCCATGATCACCAGGTTTGGCATACTTCACATCCTAATCATGGACAATTGCAAGCAGTTCGACAACGGAAGTTTTTGAGACTTCTGTAGTAGGTTTGAGATCCAATACCGCTTCACTTATATTGCCTACCTACAAACCAATGGTTTCATAGAGATAACCAATCGAATGATTTTACAAGGGTTAAAAGCCACCCTACACTGCTTCACTTATATCGCCTACCTACAAATCAATGGTCTCACAAAGATAACCAATTGAATGATCCTATAAGGGTTAAAAGCCACCTTAGACGAGGTAAAAAATCACTAGGTAAATGAGCTCTATAGTATCCTCTAAGCTTATCGAATGATGCCTTGAAGGGCAACAGGGGAGACACCATCAGTGTAAGATATGGTTGCGAGGGGATGAGTCAAAAAGCATTGGGTAAATGAGCTCTATAGCATCCTCTAGACTTATCAAACGACGCCTTGAAGGGCAATAGGGAAGACACCATTAAGCCTAACATATGGTTGCAAAGGATGATACCAGTCAAAATCGGGATTCAATCACTAAGGGTAGACTAAAACAAAGAAAGGCAGAATGAATCCATGTTGTGCGAACACCTAGACCTACTTCCCAAGCTAAGGGAGACTACATTCATTCGAATAGCTGCTTATCAACAGCAGATAGCAAGGTATTACAACCGATGGGTCAGAATTAGAATATTCAAACTGGGCGACCTGGTACTTAGAAAGGTGGAAGCCATCAATCAACCCTAATCATGGGGCTGACGCCCAATTAGGAAAGTGCTTATAGAATACGCTCAAAAGTGCACCCAAGCACATATCACATCAGTTGCTTGGATGGCTTAACCATGCCCAGAACCTAGAACTATGAGAACCTGCATATCTATTATCAATAAAGATCAATACTCTACTGAGGGAACATGCTCTGTGCATAGTTGGATGATCAGGTATTACTTATAAGGTCAACTCTCTTTTGTTACACTAACTTATTGATCAACTCTCATGCTCATCTCAAATGGAGCCTATCTTTAGGGATCTATCTCCCTGAATGGGCTAGAGCCCATCGCTAGGGATATATCTCTGCAAATAGGCAAGTATCACCCCGTCCTCTTGAACGGAGTCCATCATTAGGGATCTATCTCCGCAAACGAGCCAATGTCACCCAGCCCTCCAGAACGAAGTTTATTATTAGGGATTTATCGCCCAAATGGTCAGTGTCACCCAGTCTTCCCAAACGGAGTCCATTGTTAGAGGCTCATCTCCCTAAACAGGTAAACATTGTCCTGTCCTCCTGAACGGAGTTCATTGTTAGAGATTTATCTCTATGAATGAGCAAGTATCACCCTGTTCTTCTAAACGGAGTCCATCGTTAGGAATCTATCTCCCTGATCGGGTAAGCATCACCCAGTCCTCCCAAACAGAATCCATCGTTAGGGATCTTTCTCCTTGAGAGGTAAAGCATTGCCACATCCTCCCGAACGAAGCACATTGTTAGGGATCTATCTCTCCAAACAGGCAAACATCACCCGATCTTCCCGAACAAAGTGTATCATAAGGGATCTGTCTCTCTAAATGGGTAAACATCGCATCGCCTGTCAAATGGAGATGTTGATGGCAAAGGATAAGCCACTCAGACAGACATACATGGCCCTTAAAGGAGCATAGCATTTTCTATCACACCTTGATTCTTGAATCGAGCACGCGATAACCGTCACGTTATCTTGGAATATGGGTAAACCTAACCCGTACATCAGACTACCTTAAGGTATTTGTTTGTATTTATCTATTTTCCAAAATAATTTAACAAATCTGAATAAGTCAATATACATTCATCACACAGTCAAAGGAATAGATAAACAACTCAATCAAAAACAATTACCGAATAAATTTCAAATAACCAAATAGGTTATCAACATACGAATTCAAAACCAAACGAAATTTAAAATAAAAAATCAACAAAAATAATATTCAAAATAGTTTTGCAAAAATAGTTATCACCAATATCTCCACAAAGGTCCACTAATACCTCTAAATATAATCAAAAGAAGTCGATATCCAAAGAAATTCTCAAAATATTTTTGGTTCGGCTCAGGACAGGAGCTAATCTCCAAACTAAATGTCATTTAAAATAATGAAATGAGAGGAATAAGTATAAATAATACTCAATGAGTAAAACAATACGTTATGCAATGAATGAGCGGTGGATGTGGATATATCAAATAATATTTTTTAAAAAAATCATTTTCATCATATTAAGTTTCATAAATGTTCTGCATAAATATCAAGGTTATCCAGTCAAATCTAGATATCACAATAAAACAATTTTGTGTATCCAAATCATATCATAGTTTTCAAACAAAGAATGCGAATTGCCTAAAATACTTTGTTTGACAATGGTCTACTGCGACCAATTGCGAATCCGACAAGTGGTTTTCATACATTTCACATTTATCAAATGCCCCTAACCTTAGCATTAACTCAAGACCTCCCTGGCGGTGCAACCAGGTTAGCCCAATGGGACAAAAGAGGCATCTACCGGGCTTGACTACCTCTCCGTCTAATAAAACCCCCACCACATTCCCCCATCGGGCCACATCATGGTAGGGAATGACAATAGCCACTAATAAGAATTTAGGCTTACACTCCAAGCCAATAAATACACTACTCCATATTTAACCAATGTAATAAACGAGTCAAATTTAATTCAACTATTTCTCAAATCAAGTCATACTCAATATATCATATAAAACATGACACATTATCAATTTACAACAATTTGAATGTATAACTATATCAAATTTATGTATGGTGACATTCTACATATACAAAACATTTCAAAACACATTTTAAAATCATTTTTTTAAAAAAATAAGTAGAATATTTTACTCATTTAAAGTATAACATAAAATTCATTCAGCTTCTGAGAGGGTCAACTTTCCTAATCCACAATGCAATGGTGAATTAATCATTTCAAAACTTTCAATTGTCTCAAGCTAAAATAATAAACACTATTTCACAATTAATCATAAATTATAGGGTTAGTTGATTTTTTTTTTCTAAATTTTCCTAACCCTAAATTTTCAACATCATCATAATTATATTCAAATCCTTCTAATAAATATCATAGAACTAGGGAAGCAATCTTCCATTGAATATTTTTCTTAATTTTATAATTATACAAACTCTAGGGATATACTCCAAACTTAATCCTTCAAATCTCAATATAATAATTCAAATATATGATAAAGTAACTCAAATCTAGTTAAGAGGAGAGGATTATCTTAAATGGAGACACTAATTTAGTTCTCAAGTCTAGTGACACAAAAATTCTAAACTTTTTCTCTTTACAAAATCTCAAATTTCTAATATAAATTGTAATTTCATGCAAAAACAATACAAATATAAATTAAGAGAGAAAATTTTCCTCTATGGGGACAACCAATTTCACCCTTTGTTATGCCACTACATACCCTAGGTTTTTCTCTCTCTAGGAAAACTTGAATCTGCTTCTAAATTTAACCTTCTATGGATTTGTTGGAGGATTTGGAGTTCAAATCTATGGGTGTTTGGGGAAATTTGATCAAATTTGGTTGGAAAGAAGAGAGAAGGAAGAGAGAGGGTGAGAGAAAAGAGAGGGGGCACGAGAGAAGAGAGGGAGGAAGAGAGGACTTGGGCAAAAAGAAAAAGAGAGTAGGGGCGGGGCGAATGGTTTTTTTTTTTTTTTTACTTTTCTCTTTTTCTTTTTTTTCCCTCTTTCAATGTTATAATTTCTAACCCCCCTAAAAAATAAATTTTCCCTCAAAATTTAAAAATAAAATCATGTCTCGAAGAGATAAGGGTATTGCTTCTTCATGGTTTCCTCGAACTCCCAAGTCTCTTATTTGACCCGATCGCTTTTTCATTGGATCTTAACAATAAGGACTTGTTTGTTCCGCAATCTTTTGATTTGGCGATCAAGAATAGTTACGGGTTGGATTTTGAAACTCAAGTTTTTCATTAGTTCGACCGGTGGAGTCTCTAAAACACGTGAAGGATCCGACAAATATTTTTTTAGTATGGAGATATGGAATATATCGTGGATTTTCTCCAAATTTGAGGGCAATTCTAGTGATATGCTACTTTTCCTATCCTCTTGAGGATCCTAAAAAACCAATGTAGCGGGGATTCAATTTCCCTCACTTTCGAAACCGAATCACACCCTTCCAAGGTGATATCTTCAAAAATACCATGTCTCCAACCTCAAACTCCAAAAGTCTTCTCATTCTATTGGCGTAGCTCTTTTGTTTATCTTGAACTGCCTTCATTCTTGCCTAAATCACATTTAGTTTCTCTACAATTGCTTCAATTAACTTAACATTTCTAATCTTCTTTTCTTCTACCCCATCCCAACACAATGGAGTTCTACATTTACTTTCGTATAGTCTCATAGGGTGGCATCCTAATGTTAACTTGAAAGTTATTGTTGTATGCAAACTTGATCAATAGGAGGTGGTTATCCCAACTATCTTGGAAATATATCACATATGCTCTAAGCATATCTTCCAAACTCTGAATCGTGTGCTTCGATTGTCTATCAGTCTAAGGGTGGAAAGTTATGTTGAACTTCAATTTAGTCCTTAATACCTCTTGTAGTTTAGGCCAAAATTAGGATGTGAATCGGGAATCACGGTTGATAGAATCAACATTGGAACCCCAGGAGCCTCACAATCTCCGTCATGTACATCTTGGCAAACCTCTCTAGAGAGTAAGTATTATAAATTGGCAAGAGGTGTGCCGACTTGGTGAGTCTATCTACTATCACCCATACAATATTGTGTCAGCTCAGTGTACGTGGCAATCCTGCTATAAAATCCATAGTGATGTGCTCCCATTTCCACTCAGGTATTGGCAGTGGTTGTAGGGTCCCGGCCGACTTTTGACGTTCGGTCTTGATTTGTTGGCACACAAGACATTTAACAACAAAGTCGGCTATCTCCTACTTCAACCCCGAATACCAATAAGTTTTCTTGATGGTTTGGTATATCTTGGTACTCCCAAGATGCATCGTATAAGCTGAGTAGTGTGCCTCTTCAAGTATGGCATTTCGAAAATCATTATTCTTAGGAACACAAATCAGTTTCTCATATACTATCATGCCATCTTCTTGGATATAGAACTCACCATCTTCACCCTTATGAACATTCTCTACTATCCCCTTTAGCTCCTCATCGGTTGCTTGGAGCTCTCTAATATGGTCTACTAAAAGTGGTCACACTTCAAATTTGCCTAAAAGTGCACCATACTCATCATTGGCCAATTCGACTCCAAGTGCATGAAGTCTTACCAAGCATGAGAGATAAGAACTCCCATGAAATGCTGAAAAAGATAACTTGCGGATTAAGGCATCCGTAACCACATTTACTTTGCCCGAAGTCTATCACTAAGTCATAGTCCTTGATCAATTCTAACCCCTCTATTGACTCAAATTTAGCTCCTTTTGAGTAAGTATTTAAGACTTTTGTAGTTGGCATAGATCTTGTATGAAGTCCCATATAAGTAGTATCGTCATATCTTCAAGACGAATACAATAGCAGCTAACTCCAAATCATGCATGGGATAGTTCAACTCATACTTCTTTAACTATTGAGAGGTATAAGTCATTACTTGCTCATTTTGCATCAACATACAACCTAACCCATTGTTGGCTAGCATCACTAAACACTACATAATCATCACTATTAGTAGGGAGGGCAAAGATCAGAGTGGATATGAGCCTTTTCTTGAGTTCCTGAAAACTCCCTTCGCACCGATTATCCCACCAAATTTAACTCCTTTTCGAGTCAAGTTGGATAACAGAGCTACGATGTTGGAGAACCCCTTAACAAATCTCCAATAATACCTCGCCAATCGAGGATGTTTCTCAACCCGATGACATTCTTGGTTTTCTTCCACTTTAATATGGCTTCAACTTTTTTTTGGATCGACAAATATCCCATCCTCGGATACCACATGTCCTAAAAAGCCAAAACTCACACTTAGAGAACTTAGCAAAAACTCCTTTTCCTGAAGATTTTGCAAAACTATTTAGAGATATTCGGAATGGTCGTCATCATTCTTGGAATATATTAAGATATCATCAATGAAAACTATGATGAATTTGTCAAGATTGGAATGGAAAATCTGATTCACTAAGTCTATAAAAGCTACGGGAGCATTGGTCAACCAAAAGGCATCACTAGGAACTCATATGACCATACCACATTCTAAACATGGTCTTGTGAATGTCATCCTCTTTTATCCTCAACTGATGGCACCCCAACCTCAAATCTATCTTTGAAAATACTGAAACCCCTTGAAGTTGATCAAATAGATCATCAATCCATGGCAACGGGTACTTGTTCTTGATGATTACCTTATTGAGTTGTCGATAGTCTATGCACAACTGGAGGGTGTCATCCTTCTTCTTCGTAAATAAGACCAAAGTACCCCAAGGTGATGTACTCGGTTGAATGAACCCCTTCTCCAATAGCTCCTAGAGTTGCACCTTTAGTTCCTTTAACTCTGCGAGTGCCATTCTATAAAGAGAGATTAAGATTGGAGTGGTATCGGGAGCCAAATCAATGTCAAATTCAAACTCACAAATTGGAGGCAAACCAAGCAACTCGTCTGGGAATACATCCAGGGACTCATTTACCACCGGAACATCTCTCAAGCTGGGACCCTCAACCATGGTGTCAATGATGTATACAAGGTTGACTTCACATCCCTTATGCACTGGCCTTCTTGCTTCTATTGCCAAAATCACACAACTCAGCAGAATCCGTCGCTCACCGGCAAATGCCATCTAGGACGCCCTGGTTTTCGAAATTCCACCTCTTTCGTGAAACAATCAACTGAAACCTGATCGAGATGTAGCCAATCCATACCCAGGATGGTGTCAAAATCTACCATTTCCAATGATGTCAAGTCTGCCTCAAGAGTAGCTTCCCCAATCACCACATCACAACCCCGATACACTTCATTTCTATTAATTGTTTGCCTAATAGAGTGACCACCAATAACTCTTTATCAAAAGGGATCAAGGGTAGGTTCGAGTGCTTAATAAACCCTATAATCACAAATAAGTTATTAGAACTTATATCAATAAGCACACGAGCATTAATAATGAAGATTTTCACTGTACCTATTTAATGTAAACAATCAAGTAATTATTTGTTAATTTTTAAAATATAGACTCTACAGATGACCCTCCATATCATGGCATTACACCACACAATTATAACACATCATATGTTTTCCTACAATAAGGATCCTCACTTCTAAATATGATTTTTCCGTCATACTAATCACATGTATGTATATATATAAGACTTTGAAGTTTACAGTTCTAAGGTTAAAGGTTATAATGGATCTATAGAGTTCAAAACACTTTGGCCTCAAAGTAGCCATAAGTAAAAAGGAATTCTTGGTCACTGTCGAGCATCGAGTGACAATCACTTAAGAATTCTACGATTTAGCTACTCCATGGCATATCCTTAATTCAATCATCATCAATCATAGGACACTTATATCATCACTTTCAAATAACCAATGAAAAGATTAGGGAGAGGTATCTATGACCATGTTCGGGTTGGATTGAGATTCCTCATTTGTCATGACATAAATTCTCATCAGAGTTCTTGGCTGAGAATGTTAGGGAGGAAGGGTCACCGTATTGTTCCCGGTCCCTATCCTTAAAGCAGTATTTGTTGAATGATTGGAGTTATTAGTTTGACCACCCCTAGATCCGCTAGGTAGGTCCTAATCCGGTTGGCTTCTTTGTCCGCTTATTCCTAACTCTGGGCAATTATTACAGAAATGGACTTTCCTTCCCGCATTGATAACATCTCCCCAGCTCCCTAGCTATGGGAGCGCCAAATTGAGGTGGTCGTTGGCCTTGTGGAGAGCCAATGGATCTAAAGATTGGGGCACTACCATAAGAACCTGAGCTATTACTCTTCTTAAAGCTTTGCCCCAATACAAATCCGAACTTCTTCTTCTTTCCTTGACTATCTCTTACCTTCCTCCTTTCCTCTACAATTTGCTCAGCCCTTAAAGCCAACTCCAAGACATCTTGGAAGGAATGAGCCTTGGTCACCGACATCTTCTCTCAAATGTTTAAATTCAACCCATCCTCGAACTTGAATCCAATGTACTCCTTGAAGGCCAAATCAAGATCAAAGGAGAATAGTCTCCTCAAATCAGTCTTGTACACCGTCACTGTCTTATTGCTTGGCGAAGATGGAGTAACCCATTGCTCTTCAAGTCCCGATGAAACTAAGTATAATATTTCCAGTCGAATTCCCAAAGAAATTTGCTCCAAGTAATTGGTGCCGGAGACACCTCTCTCAGATTATCCCACCATATACGGGTATCTTCATTTAAGCGCTTCACAACCACTATGAGCTTCCTCTTATCATCAAGCCCCATATTAGCCACCACTTCTTGAACACGATTGACCTAACTCTTGGCTGCCGTGGCATTACAAGTTCCCAAGAAGGTGCCACATCCTAGTAGCTAAGCTTCCTTAAGCAATTTAGATAACTTAACAGTTAATCAAGTGGCCCGTGTAGCAATGGAAGTAGGAGGGACCATTGGTGCCATTGAACGAGTCGGGGGGACAATCGAAGTAGGTGGAGGTGAAATCAGTACTTCAGGCAAAGCTTGCATTTGAGCCCCATAGGCCATCCACCACTTCATTACTTGTTGGAGTGCCACAAACGGTGGGGCCCGAGTACCGGTTGGTAGAGCCAGGTGAATAGGAGCCGAAGGACGCATATATGAAGATGATGCAGCCTCTGGTTGACAAGATGGTGGAGGAATCTCATTGATATTCCTTATCCTTCGTCGGGGAGGCATTGTAACTCAACAAAATAGAAACTGTGCTTAGTATGTAAGATTAGGTGAAAAACTAAATACCTAAACCCGTTAAAATGATGAACACAAGTTCCTAAGACCCACATGAGACGTTTTAAAAATACTTAAGAAATTCTTTGAACATCAAAATTCTGAAATAATTTGAAAACAATCAAAAATATTTAAAAATATTCAAAAATAATGGAAAATTCCTCAAACATTTTACAAAAACAAGAGTCCAAATTCTGATACCAATAAAATTGTCATACCCCGACCCTCGGTTCGAGCACGTGGCAACTGTCTCATTATCTTGGAATATGGGTAAACCTAACCCATACACCAAAGTATCGCAAGATTTTCATCGATATCTATCTATTTTCTAAAATAACTTAACAAATCTAAATAAATCAACATGTATTCGTCACACAACCAAAGGATTAGCCTGATCCGTCCCTATTCAAACAATACATGCATAAGGCCATCGTAACCATTCAAATCCAACTACATACATAATATCAACCTGGCCATTCCAATCAATTTCAAAGAATATAAAATAAGTCTCTACTCAATGGATCCAAACCAACTCAATCAAAAATAATTCGTAAATAAACTTCAAATAATCGATTAGGTTCTCAAATTCAAAACCTGATGAAATTTAAAGTCCAAAATCAGCAAAAATAATATTCAAGATAGTTTTCTAAAAATAGTTATAATCAATGCCTCTACAAGGGTCCACTAATACCTCAAATATAATAAAAAAAGTCGATACATAGAAATTCTCAAAATATTTTCAATCTAGCTCAAGCCAGAAGCTAATCTCCAAGCTAAATGTTCTCTAAAAAAAAAAGAAATGAGAAAAATAAATATAAACAAGACTTAATGAGTGGAATAACATGTTATGCAATAAATGAGGGGTGAGTATGGATATGTCAAATAATATTCCAAAAAAATTATTTTCATCGTATTTAGTTTCATAAATATTCTGCATAAATATCAAGGTTGTCTGACTAAATCTAGATATCATAATAAAACAAGTTTATGCACCCAAGTCGTATCTTAGTTTTCAAAAAAACAAGTATTGCCAAAAATACTTTGTTCGATAATGATCTAACGCGACCAATGGCAAATCTGGCATGAGGTTTTCATACATTTCACATTTATCAAATGCCTCTAATCTTGGCATTGGCTTCGGACCTCCCTCACGGTGCAGCCAAGTGAACTTGATGGGACAAAAGATATATCTATCGGGCTCTAATACCTCTCCATCTAATAAAATCCATACCACATTACCCCGTCAGGCCACACTGTTGTAGAGAATGACTATAGTCACTAATAGAGGTTCAGGCTCACACTCTAAACTAATAAATATACGATTCCATATTTAACCAATATAACAAATATACCAAATTTAATTCAACTTTTTTTAAATCAAGTCTTAATCAATACATCGCATAAAATACAACACATTATCTATTTACAATAATTTGAATATATAACTATATTAAATTTATATATAGGGACATTTCGCACACACAAAATATTTTAAATCTCATTTTAAAATCATTTTAAAAAAATCAAATAAAATATTTTACTGATTTAAAACATAACATAAAATCCACCCTTCTTTCAAAGATAAATTAATTTTTTCTAAACTTTCTATTGTCTCAATTTAAAACAATAAATACCGTTTCACCATTAATCCTAAATTATATTTGGAGTTAATTGATTTTTTTCCTAAATTTTCCTAACCCTAGATTTTCGACATCAACAAAAATATGTTCAAATCCTTTTAATAAATATCATAGATCTAGAGAAATAATCTTTCATTGAACATTTCCCTCAATTTTATCATTATACAAACTCTAGAACTCACCCCAAGCTTAATCCTTCCAATCTCAATATAATAATTCAAATATATGACAAAGTAACTCAAATCTTATTAAGAGAAGAAGATTATCTTAAATGGAGGCACCAATTTCGTTATCAAGTCGAGTTACATCAAAATCCTAAACTTTCTCTCTCCAAACTTCCAATATAAATTACAATTTCATACAAGAACAACACAAATATAAGTTAAAAGAGAAAATTTATCTCTAGAGGAACCACCATTTCACCCTTGTTGTGCCACTCCAAACCTTAGGTTTTTCTTTCTCTAGGAAAGCTCAATCTCCATCTAAATTCAACCTTTTAAGAATTTGTTGGTGGGTTTGGAGTTCAAATTTATAGGTGTTTTGAGGAAATTTGATCAAATTTGGTTGGAGAGAAGAGAGGGGCCGAGAGAGAAGAGAGGGAGGAAGAGAGGTCTCGGGTAAAAAGAAAAAGAGAGAGTGGGGGGAATTGTTTTTTTGTTTTTTTACTTTTCTCTTTTGTTTGCGGGTCCTGCATGATTTACAAATTTATGAATTTTTTTTAATAAGCCTCCTGTATCATGGCCCGACTAAATCCGTTTTAAGTTAGGTTGGACCGAGCAAAGCTCGTACAGGTGTCCACCTTTTAAGATTAAACTCCAAGAGTATTCGTTTAGAGATGAGTGCAACTTATCACAATGGAATCACCAGATAGGCTTCAACAGCTTCTATTTGTTTAGGGGATGTTTTCCTCCAATGCTGGCTGAATTTCGTTCATAGGATATAGAAAAGCTTTTCTTGTCAGTGTAATATCCCGGAGATAAGGGCTGATTCGGATTTTACTTTCCTCTTTTAAGCAAAATGTGGCAAAATCTGTCTCCTTGTGCTCTGTATTATCAATAGGTTTACTGGGGTTACCCCTATTGAATCATGATTAGCCTTTTCTATTTTCCATTGTGACAGAAAATCCTGAGCATATGTTGCGGAAAAAGGAAGTGGAGGATGTGTGGTTGGGGTAGAGATTGGACAATGGGTGCGGTAGTCTTTTCTTGAGAAAGAGGCTTGTTAGATGCATCGCATTTAAAGTAAGTAGAAAGATATAGAACATAGATTTTTTAGGATTTTGGCTATTCACCACATTGTGGTGCCAGATGTATTTGTAAGTTATGGGTACTGGGTCGGGTCGCCCATGTGGGTTTGACCCAAACCCATTCCCTTGCATGTTTTTGAAATTTCAAAGGAGGGAAGGGAGGGAGTGGTTTTTTAAGAGAAAAACCAACTCCAACTCCCCATAACCATCCTTTAATGCACATGAGAAATTGAGAGAGAATTCACAAAAACAAAAAGGGAAGAAAAAAGATCTACACCATATACATTTGACTCTTGAATTATGAACACGAAGAAAATTAATCCATTGGTGACATTTTTCAGACCCGTACATCGAAAACGTTAGTGATCCGACCCTAAATTTTGGGACATTAAATATTTATTTCGCTGTAATTGCATCAGAGAATGCTTTCATTGGTATCAGAGCATGATTTAGGGTGTTTCCTATTTTTTGATGTATTTTCGAGTTTCATTTTTTTAAAAAAAATTGAAAATGGTAACTTTGATTATAGACCACAAAATGCTTTGAAATTTGAAAGGTAGAGTACCCATGATGTTACGAATTGATCTGCAAAGTTTTATGCATGGCCGTTATGTATTTTTGGAGAAAAATGAAACCCTAGCCCAAAATGAAAATGCTAATATATATTTGCATGATAGGTTTTATGATTTAATACTTGTATGGTTAAATTTCCCATCAAAAATCCTTTCCAACCATATAAAGAACATGCAAAACGGTTCAGAAATAAATGAAATATGGCTTAGGGAAATTAGGGTTAAAATGCAGAAAAAAAAAATTTCTGCATGAACAAGACGAGACCTCAGATCCAGACCTCAGATCAGAAAACTAACAGCACCACTACATTCAGAGACCCCAAAAATGGGGGGTAGGCAAAATCCGGTGGTCGGATTCAGCCGAGAAGGCGGCGCGTGGGCTTCACGCGTCGCCAGGGCGCATGGGCGGGTACTCACGCACCGCCGTCACCAAGTGGCGCGTGAGGGAGAGTGCCGCACCCTCTTAGGCCCCCTTTTTTTAAAAAAAAAAAATTATCATTTTTTGATTGTTTTTTTTGTAATTTTTAAATTATTTTTTTGACTAAAAGTATCCATTAATTTTAAATTAGTAAATTTTATTTGAAAACTGCAGAAAAATCAATTAACAAGTGAGACAAATTTTTGAAAATTTCTCACATGTTTGAAAAAATATTTTCTAGCTTATGCCTACCTGAATTAAATTTTTATAACACATATTTGGTACTCGATGATTTAAGTATAAATTGTGGATGGTGTTTTAAAATTTTTTGGTTGGTTTCGTGTCTAATCTAATGTTTACCCCATTTTAGGGATATGGTGAGAATCAGACGTACCCTTGCACCTCTCCGGGAGAGATGCAGAGATGAGAGAATCCCAGAATGTTTGGCAAAGTTGTATATGATGTTGCATTATAAGATGAAAGCAACGCACACTTTGTTGCAACATTTGTGGGTTATGAGTCGAAAACGTTATGAATTTTGGCATTTGGGTCACTGGTTTGGAGGCGACGAAACCGAGATCAAGATTATTAGAAACTCCCTCCCTGATCATTTGGTTGGAATGGCTGACAAAATATTAGAGGATAATATGTGGCTCTACCTCAAGGATTTCAGACTAAAACTGCTTAGGATGTGGAGAGCTAGGGAGATAGAGATTAAAATGAAAAGGGTGTTGTCTCTAAAGATCAATGGCTCTACACCCCAAGTTGTTAGGAGATTCACTCCGAGAGATAGACTTTCAGTTAGGATGGTCAATATGGTCACTCGCATGTATATGGAAGATAAGAAAGATAAGAAAAAAGAAATTTGATTGTATATATATATTTTTTCTTTATGCATAGTTATCTATTGTGATGAGAACAATGCCATGAAAACATGATGTAATGTTTTCTCTCTTTATATATATATATCAAGAATGCACATATTTTGTATATTTATGCGAGCATATAAAGAGATATGTTCTAAATTCACATGATTTTAGTGGGAGTTTTTAGGTTGGTAGAATTTAAGTAATTTTCACCTAAGACTTAAATAATTTTGCTACTTTGAAATCAAATTTATGATAATCAAGCATTTGAATGATGGATGATGATTGGGAACTTAGTGATCTTTCGACTTTACATCTTATGTTCGTTTATGATAAATTTATTAGATTTCATGTACAAAATTATATGAATAAATGAGCATGAATACTTACAACAATCTCTCTTTGAAAACCCAGACCATAGCATCGAAATCAATAATAGCATATTTGAATAAAAGTGATAAGTTTAATGGCGACAATTATGACATTTGGTACCATAAGATATGGTATGTGCTAGAAGAGCAAGATGCCTTAGAGGGTATCAACCATATCATGCAAGACCCTGGAATTGGAAACACTGCTCAATAGAGAAGCGATCAAAAAGCTTATCAGGCGTAGAAAAAAAATTCCACTGCACGTGGCATCCTGGTTAGTTCTGTAGTTGATGGTCTCATACATAAATGTGAGCAATTCTCTACTGCTCATGACATATGCGTGTACCTCAGAGAGAAGTATGGAGGTACCAGTGTGACTCATCTAAGGCAGTTGACTATTAAGTTTAACACGTACAAAAAGAAGTCTGATCACAATATCAAACTACACCTCAGAACTATGTCAAACATGATAAGGGAATTGAAGTCAGCAGGTCATGTTTTATCTGATGAGCAACAGGTTCAAGCTTTAATCTGATCCCTTCCAGACCAGTAGGAGCACTTGAAGGTCAATCTGACTCACAATGATAGCATTAAAACTTTTGCTGATACTGCTCGCCACGTAGAACTCAAAGATGAGCGGCTTGGTGTTGTAAAATCAATTTCTAATGCCTTTGTAGCTGAGTCAAGTTCCCAAAAAGTTTCAGGCTTTAAATGGAAGGGGAACAAGAACAAGGGCGAGTAAGGGAAGGAAATTGCGGAAGGGTTTAAGAAAAACAATTCCAACCGTAAGAACAAGAGCAAGCGGTTTTGGAAAAAAAATGATAAGAGCAAACTGAAGTGTTACAATTGCAAAACTCTTGATCATTTCGCTCGAGAATGTCCCGAGCCAAAAAAGGTAGCACCCTGTAACGCTTCTCTAAGTGTTATATATGTCTCTAGCACTGTTTTACTTTCTGAATCTTATCTTGTATGGATTATAGACTTAGGAGCAGCATACCATGTGACAAGAGATCGAGAAGGGTTCGTGGACTTTCGTCGAGTTCCTCCTGGTGCAAGATAGATATACGTAGGAAACAATATAAGAGTAGAAGTCAAAGGGATTGGCACTTGCAAACTGGAGTTACGAAATGGCCAAACCCTAATCTTACATGATGTTCTCTTTGCACCGAAAATTCGATGAAATTTAGTCTCTATTATTGTTCTTCTTAGACTTGGCTATGACTTGAACTTTACTCGTGATAGGGTTTGTATTTATAATAGTGGTGTGTTTTATGGTACTAGAGATCTGTTAAATGGATTTCTTACTTTGGATTGTGACAAACAAATGTTTAACTGTTATGCTGATCGTTATATTTCGTTAAATATTTGTTCTTCTAGTAATGCTAATATAGATGACAAAGTATGGTATGCTAGACTTGGTCACATAGGGCAGGACAGGATGAATCGACTTCTGAAAGCAGGACTATTGGGTTGGCTTACTAAAGTTGATTTACCGAATTGTGAATATTGTCTTGCCGGGAAGATGACTCGAAAACCATTTGGAAAAGCCGTGAGGGCTGAACTTCCATTACAATTGGTTCACTCTGACATTTGTAGTCCAATAAATGCGAAGGCTAGGCATGGAGCATCATATTTCCTTACTTTTATTGATAATTTCACACTTTTTGGTCATGTCTATTTGATTACTCACAAGTCTGAAACACTTGAGTACTTTCGACGTTATATGAATGAAGTGGAGAATCAAATGGATAGAACGATTAAAGCCTTAAGGACAGATCGAGGGCGTAAATATCTATCAGATCAGTTCAATGATCTGTGTAATGAAAATTGAATAATTAGACAATTGACTATTCCCCACACGCCTCAACAGAATGGTATTACTGAGAGAAGGAATAGGACGTTGTTGGAAATAACGAGATCTATGATGGCATAGGCTAACTTGCCAATTTCCTTTTGGAGAGATACATTGTTAACTACGACCTATATCTTAAATAGAGTGCCTTCAAAAACAGTACCTACAACACCGTATAAACTTTGGACTGGTAGGACACCAAGTCTGACTGGTCTTAGACCTTGGAGATCGGCAGTATATGTTCATGACCCTTCTAATAAATTTCGAAAGCTTGGTCCCCTGGGGAAGAAATATATCTTTATTAGATATTCTCATCAGTCAAAAGGTTATGTGTTCATCGGTGAAAGAGAAGATGGTACTGTAACCAAAATTGAATCAGGAAATGTGATATTTTTGGAAAATTATTTTCCTAGTAAAGGTGATATAACAAAAGGGGTACCTTTGTTTGAATTAAATAATTCAAATGATGGTTCCGTGCATGATGGATCAAGGGAACTATGAGAAGTTGAATCCCTAGATGATTCCAGTGGGAGGGATTCAAATTCTAATAATCTAACCGAATCGTCAATTCGGAAAAGTA
Source organism: Dillenia suffruticosa (assembly GCA_033439265.1). Taxonomy (NCBI): domain Eukaryota; kingdom Viridiplantae; phylum Streptophyta; class Magnoliopsida; order Dilleniales; family Dilleniaceae; genus Dillenia; species Dillenia suffruticosa. Next base: position 18,036,091 of record JAVTVX010000009.1, on the reverse strand, counting down.
CTAAGAAAGGTGTGCCCAAACGTCATTACGAAATTGAAGGGCACATTTTATCATTTCTCCACAAGACGAGGATGAGCCAAAAAATGTGAATGGGGCTTTATCTTATCCTTCCAAGGATGAGTGGGTAAAAGCAATAGAGGAAGAAATAGAGTCGATGGATTCTAACCATGTTTGGGAACTGGTTGATCTTCCACCTGGTCGCAAACCTATTGGGAACAAATGGATTCTCAAGGTTAAACGTAAAGCTGATGGAACAATTGAGAGGTACAAATCTCAGTTGGTGACAAAAGGTTATACCCAATAAGAGGGTATTGATTATGAAGAAACCTTTTCACCAGTAGTGAGATTTGTCTCTATTCGCCTATTGTTAGCTATTGTAGCCAATTTAGATTTAGAATTATATCAAATGGATGTGAAGACTGCGTTTCTCAACGGAGAACTTAAAGAAGAAATCTACATGGAACAGCCAGTAGGTTTCATAGGTCAAGAAAACAAAGTTTGTAAATTGAATAGATCAATTAATGGCCTCAAACAGTCTTCAAGACAATGGTATTTGAGATTTCACAGAGCCGTAATCTCTTACGACTTCGTAATGATAGACGAAGACCATTGTGTTTACGTGAAAAAGTCCAATGATAAGTTTGTAATTCTAAGTCTATAATTCTAAGTCTGTATGTCGAAGATATATTATTAGCTGGAAATGATATAGAGTATGTTCTGAATATCAAGAGTTGGTTATCATCAAATTTTGAAATGAAGGATATGGGTGAAGCAGAGTACATATTGGATGTTAAGATCCACAGAGATCGTTCCAAGAGATTGTTAGCCTTATCTCAAGAATCTTACATTAAAAAGATTTTGGAATGATTTAGGATGGATAGATGTAAACCTATTGATACTCCTGTGGCTAAAGGCGAAGGTTTAAATTTAGCAATGTGCCCAAAGACCGCTGAAGAAAAACATGAGATGTCAAAAGTACCGTATTTCAGCGCTGTTGGGAGTCTGATGTACGCTATGATGTATACTTGCCCTAACATCTGCTATGCCGTGGATTTGGTCAGCAGGTATCAATCAAATCCAGGTAAAGGTCACTAGACAACTGTGAAGAGGATTCTAAGATACCTGAAAAGAACTGCGAATTATTCCCTTTGTTATCAAAGAAATGACTTGTTATTGAGTGGATACACAGATGCTGATTGGGGTGGTGACTTAGATGAACGTAAGTCCACCTCAGGTTATGTTTCTTGCTAAATAAAGGCGCTATCTCTTGGAGAAGCAAGAAACAAACATGTGTATCACTGTCCATGATGGAAGCAGAGTTTGTAGCTTGTACTTCAGCAGTTCAGGAGTGTGTTTGGTTAAAACGGTTTTTACAACATTTGGGAATCGTAAGCGATAAAGTGGGAGCTGTGACAATTTATAGTGATAATCAATCAACTATTACTTACACGAAAGATCCCAAATATCATAGGAAAACTAAATATATTGATACGAAATTCAACTTTATTCGAAAAATTGTTGAAAAGAGAGAGGTGACATTGAAGTATTTATCTATGCATTTAATGGTGGCTGATCCATTCACGAAACCAATACCTAGAGATGTATTTCTGAAACATGTAAAATCTTTAGGATTGCGTAGAGTGTAATTGTATATATATGCAATGAACGTGATGTAATGCTCATTATTATATGACATTTGAATTTGTTTGCATTTGCGAATTCTTATGTCTTGATTAAAAAGTATGTCGGACAAGTTTGGAAGATTGGCTCTCTCACACGAGCAATTGCCTCTAATATCTGTGTGATATGTAGAGATGAGACAATGTTAATTTTGGATAATTAACATAAATTAGCCACCTTAGTACAGAACTAAGATGAGATTATCCTTGATATTTATTTATTTGATAATTGAAATGGATTTCCTACAATCCATTACACTTGTCTAGAAGCTAGGTGTGGTTCTCTCTTGGAAAAGTGATTTTTTGGAGGATTTATAAGAAAAGAGAATTAAGTCAGTATCGTGATATACTTGAACTAAAACCTGTACGATATATTATAATTTTGAAATAGACATACGCTTCTAAATAAATAGAAAATGTATCGTAACATGTGTTCATACCATATATGCTTTCAGTGACCCTATGGAAAATAAGTTAATAAATCTCTCTATCTCATTGTGTGAGACCCAGAGGTTTGTAATTAACCTCATTTAATACCTTTAAGACTTTCGCCTGTTTCTTGAAATTTTATTTTAGTATTGCTACTTTAGCATGTAACCAATAGATCATGATCGATTCGGTTTTGCAGTGCATGACTAGGAAAGCAGCTAAAATGAAGTAGAAAGATAGTAGTGCGAAAGGAAGACTGTCTTAAAGCTTGTACGTAATTTTTGCATTCACAGACTGGCCAGTTATGTTTTTAACTTGATGTTCTGAAACATAATTGTGAATGTATAGTTGAGATGAGTCAAGTATGCTCTTGTTCATTAATATAGGGATAAGAAGTACGGTGACTCTGTATATAGTAAAAGAGGTTTGGGGTATAGCGAGACTTGATGTCCTCATTGTATTAGTTCTTGAGCTGCTATATATCCTTAACCGGTGTATAGCTATGAGCTCTCGATGTACTCGCTGGTCACACAATCCATTTCTTTGTATGATATCGATGGTATATGGAAGTGATTGAGCAAAATGTAGGTCTAACCCTTATGTTCGAGTGGGAGATGTAAGTTATGGGTACTGGGTCGGGTTGCCCATGTAGGTTTGACCCAAACCCATTCTCTTGCATGTTTTTGAAATTTCAAAGGAAGGAAGGGAGGGAGTGGTTTTTTAAGAGAAAAACCAACTCTAACTCCCCATAACCATCCTTTAATGCACATGAGAAATTGAGAGAGAATTCAAAAAAACAAAAGGGGAAGAAGAAAGATCTACACCATATACATTTGACTCTTGGATTGTGAACAAGAAGAAAATTGATCCATTGGTGACATTCTTCAAACCCGTATATCGAAAAGGTTAGTGATCCGACCCTAAATCTTGATATATTAATTATTTATTTTGCTGTAATTGCAGCAGAGAATGCTTTCAGTATTTATTAGCAGTTAAAAACACAAATGGTTTAGCTAACCAGGGTTCCAATTAGATCCCATCGTAATCAATGAGAAAGGGGATGAAGATTTTCTAGTAGGTAGAGTTCAAGGAGGAATTCCAGATTGGGCTTTCATTTCGAGAGAAAATTTGTGGGACCACTCTCACTTATGCAATGATGGTGCATCAGGAAGCATCTTAAAGTACATGCATCAGAATTTGGAAATTTCTACATAGATGTTGCTTAAAGTGACAATTTAGCAGCCCAGAGAAGGCTAGTTGAAGCATTAGAGTATCCCCTAGAGGGAGGAATAAGCCATTCAAAGATCAAGAGCATGGAGGAGGTTATATGCCATTGCTAGACCAGATTTAGAGCAGTGTCCAGATAAACACATGGTAGCACTTCTCTTGCTCCCAGATGATGGACGAATATTTTACTGATCAGGGCTCGTCCAAATTTTGTTGTGCATATACCTGTAAACAGATCGATTCTTTCCCAGTGATTGTAGATATTTTATTTTGCAAGTTCCTCTTGTTCGATTTACCTGTGTATGCTCTGGACAGAAGTTAAGCAATTCTTTTGGCCTCTCACCCCCGCCTGCAATCCCTTTAGGGAACAAAAAAAAAAGGGAACAAAAGAAGATACAAAAGTCGAGGTCCTAACTAAACAATTTTCTCTATCCTGGGGTTTACTTTTTCTTTTGCCTCATGGTATTTCAATAACTTCGCAAATGAGAGGCCTTCCTTGGTGTTCTTGACAGATTTTGCTTTGGTGGGGGATATTCGTGGCTTCAACACCTGTGTTGGAAGGAGCGGTGTGTGGCTTGAAATCCTTGGTCCAATCTTCCTCGCCTTGTTGCTTCTTTTTGTTTGTGGCATACCACCGCTTGTGGTAAAAGTAACTTTTAAGTTTCTTTATATTTATTGTTACATTCCCGATATTTGCTAATGATATGCAACTGGAATATGAATGGAGGCAGAAGTCAGCTTATAAGAAGTTTAGATATAAAGTGTACAAAGGAACAACTAGGTCGGCTTTATCATTTTGTTTGTTAAACCACAAGATCTTTTTGTTTCTGTTTTAGTTGGAAGCTTCAAAAAGGAGACCGGGATTTAACTCATATGTTCGCCTCCTGCCCTCTCATTCCGCTGCCTCCAACGGTGTATCACTACCAGAAAATACGGTATCAACGGAAATTTCTGTTGCTCATAGTCAAAAATCCATCGCTAAAGAGTATTAACGACAGATTTAGCAACGGAAAAAATTCATCTCTAAAAACAACCATGCTAATTTTTACCGATAAAATTCTATCCGTCACTGATATCAGTGACGGATTAGCGATGGAAATTTTTAATCGCTAAAAATATACGTCTATAATTTCTAATTAGCGATGGAAAAATTTTCCGTCGCTAATAATGAATTATTAGATATACGTCGCTAATACTTGAACCCCCCTCAAAAGAGGGGAGCCCGCACACACGACCCACGCTCCCCTACACTCACCTCCGACCTGCCCGCATGCGCCTGCCCGACCCCCCCACGCACCTACGCTTTTGCCTGACCCGCTCGCTTGCCTACGCTCTTGCCCAACCCGCCCGCTTGCTTGCTTTAATCTGTGTAAAATACCTTAAAAATGCCTCCTGATGGAATCAAACTCTGGCTCACCTGAAACATTGTGAACAGCAAAACTATCAAACCAAAGTTAACCATGTGTCCATACCTTTTTTTTCTTTATTTATTATTTTTATTTGATAATTTTTTATTAATAATAAAATAAAATAAAATTATAATTTATTATAAAATAATAAAATTTAAGCTTAAAATAAAATAATAAAAAAATTTTAAAAATAAAATAATATTATTTTTTATAAAATATAATAAAAATAAAAATAAAAATAAAAAGAATTAATAAAAAAATTATAAAAAATTAAAAATCCGTCACTAATCTGTCGATAATCCGTCACTAAAATTTTCATCACTAAAGGCTGTACATATATATTTTTTTATTTTTTTCCTTCAACAAATCAGTGACGGATTAGCGACAAAAATTTTTCGTCACTAAAATTTCCGTCGGCAATCCGTCGCTAATAGGTTTATAATTTTTTTTTTATGGTTTAAGGTTTATCGACGGATTAGCGACGGAATTATTTCCGTCGCTAATCCATCGCAAATCTCTTGATATTCTGTCCAACGGTAATCCATCGCTGTTAGGGATAGATTTTTATCCGTTGGTAATTTTCTATTACTGAAGGTATGTTTTCTAGTAATGTATGGGAATTTGCCTTCATGGCTTAAGGCAACCTTCCTCTTTGAATTTCCTTTATACGGCAAGAATTTTCCTGGAGAAGAGACAAACTATAGAATCGGAACTGATATCTAGTTGTATTAGTGTCTTGTATTCTATAGGATGGATTTGGTGTTAAAAACTTAAGCCATGAACCTTAAAGCCATGAACCTTAAAGCCATGAACCTTAAAGCAATTATGAAATTTTGAGATCTTAATTTAAGTATAGTACAGTTTGCACATGTTCTGTTAAGAGAGAAGTTATATTGCATGACATTAAAACATAAAACATAGTTTGAATTTGGATAAATTAGAAAATTGAGATTGGATTTGGATTTGAACTGATATTAAAACCCAAAGTTTGAGTTCAACCCTTTGAGAAAAAAAGGGGAATTAAAATAATGTTGTAATCACTCCAAAGTAAACACACATGTGACTTTTTTAACACCCCATATCTCACACATGATTCATATTTGTTATTCTTTCTTTTTCCCTTTAAAACACTAAGTGGAAAAGTCAAGAAAGAGAAGGATATATTCTTGAACCTTCTTTGAGTTATGTGCGTGCGTGAGACCGAGAAAGAAAAAGACAGAAGATAGAGAGAGATCACTTTCCTTTCCCATAGAATCCTAACCATGAGTTTTATGCTTCTCTCCCACAAAACCACCTAAAACACTATCAAAATCATCATTTAAACCGAAAATAAACTATTTCCATCTATATATATCTTATACCTAGCCTTTAGGAAGCACAAAGTGGTGACAAAATTTCATAAAACAAGCTGAAAACATCAAGAGAGCAATGGGGTCGAGAAAGTAAAAAGGGAAGTGAACTTTGGAGTTTGGAAAGCTAAGAATAAGTATGTTTAATTCATGGTTTTTTATTTTGATTTATCATTTGAATTTTGATTAATGGTTTAGTTAATGATTTGAGTCGAGTTGAAAGTAGGTATAATATTAGAATGAGAGTGAAAACCATGATTCTATAAATTTGGACAGCATGACCTAGTGTTGATTTTTCAATCATATCTTTCTCTACAAAACTGTAAACTGAGCTAAATTTTCTCCTGTTGAAACTAGACTTTTAGAGATTTAAAGTACCATATTGTGGAAAACATGTCATTGAGAATTAGATTTTTAGCGATTTTCAAAAAACACTCAAGTTTGAACACTTTGAGTACTTGCTAGTGCATTTGATTCTTATATTTCTTCATACATAGTACAATCCGTACAAAGTGAGCTATAACTGTCAGAAAGAGAATTGGTCTCTGAATGAACTCATTTTGCACTGTGTCCAAAAAGAGGAAAGATTAAAGCAAGATAGGACAAAAAATGCACACTTGACTACTCAGGACAAAAAAAAGAAAAAGAAATAAGATAAGGATGCTTGTCACGCCCAAATTCTCAGATCGAACATACTACAACCGTCGCATTAACTCAAAATATGAGTAAACTTAACATGTACACCAAAATATTGAAAGACATTCATTGATATCCATCTCTTTTTCCAAAATAATTCAGCAAGCCCAACTTCGAAATCATCATAAACCATTTTATCGAAAACAATTTTCACAAAATTTTAAAGAAGTAAAAGGAGACCTCATTTTAAGTATACAAACCGTAGTCAAATTTCAAAACAAATAGACATAGTATAAAATAAGTTTCCAAAATAGTTACAAAGTTTACCTCAATAGTTTTACCTCCATTTGGGTCCACTAATACCTCAAACTAAAAGATGACATGTACCCAAAGAAATCCAACAAAACTAGTTTCTACAAATCATTATGTTAATCTCAAGATCATTCAATAATAAATATATTCTTCAATCATCATGATTTAATCTCATATGCATCCAACCATTTAACATTTTCAAACATGAAGCAGCCAAAATCATTATTCCCAACAAAGATCTACTATGACCTAGGGTGGGACTGCTAAGACATAATTTAAGTTTACAAATATCCCCTTCCTTAGCGTTGGTTATGGCGCTTCATTGATGGTGCAACCAACTATCCCACGCCCTTTAGGTGGTGTGTTATTCAACCATGATGTATCGTCACGCTCGACTACATATCATGTCTATTAAGCTCACCACATCATGCTAACTAGTCATTCCGGGGAGGGAAATGACCGGTCATTTTTCAGGGATCAGACTCTTCCTCCTAAGTCAATCATATACACCATTTCGCAATATCCAGATATCCATTTCTTGTGCCACCAATTTAACAATTGCTCATTCATAGTCAACATGGCAATGTATTCAACATCAGAATATCAACATGGCTCATTTGTTCATTCGAAATATACAGGATGCATAGGTGTTTCAAATTCCATCTTTGGTTATTCCACGCACACTAAAACATATAAAATCAAATTTCGAAAATCATTTAAAAAATTTGATAAAAACATTTTTCTTATTTAAGTGCAAACATACAACCACTCACCTTTTAGTAAAGGTAACCACTCTTGTTGAGAATAGAAAAGTTTTGATGATGAGAGAAAAAGAGAAAATAGGGTCAAGAAAATCAAAAAAGAAACAAGAAATTAGAAGTCTGCATATCATGTCAACCTGGTCTTAGAACACATCGACCTGCATCATAGGTCCACCAATTTAAGCATTATATCGACCACTTTTAATTCAACCGTAAACATATCGACTTGATGAGCACACTTTGTCGACCGAAGTTATAGGAATACTTTAGAAATAGCCAAGTAAAAACACATGGACATAAGTATAAACACATCGACCCATTTTTCACATTGACCTGAATTTAACACACATCGACCTGAATAGTTTCAAGTGGACAAATTAGAATGATATATCAACCAATTTTATAAACACATCAATCCATCCTTTATACACATCGACACACACTAGGCAAAAATACGAGAACATTGATGTGCCCGACAACTTGTCAACCTGTTTCACTTGCTTTCTAAGTATTACACATCGACGTATTGTTAACCTTGTCAACATGAAAGCAATACATCAACCAATTACAAAAGACATGTCCACTTATTTTACAATTGAACAACGACATGTCGATGTCTAAAGAACTCAAGACGACCTATTAGCTTGTGTTTCTTAAGTATCATACATCGACCCACTATCTGATCTTGTCGACTTACCCTAACACATCGATCAATTTTAGAAGACAGGTCTATCTATTTTATTATTGAATAATGACACATCAACCTATAAGGAGAACATGTTGACCTGACAATTTTTGTTTCTTATGTTCACACATCGACCTGCCTCATTCGTGTCGACAAGCAGACATATATCAACCAATTCATTTGTACAAGTTGATCAATTTCTTACTTGCATAGTAATATGTCGATGCATATAGTAGACTTGTCGACCTGATATTCATTAACTCCTGAAATCACACATCGACTTGTCCTCACTCTTGTCGGCATACATACACGCATCGACTGATTTAAATGTGTATGTCCACCTATTTTAATTTAGTACGTGACTTTGTCTACCTAAATGAAATCTTGTCGACCTGTTTGTCAAAACTTACACTACAAATTTTTGAATTTAGGTCGATATTTATCTTAAACGTGTCTACCCGAAATTGTCAGAAAATGAATTTACATAATAGATTTAAACTAAACGGCCACTTTGTTTCCTGATTTTCTGAAACATTTCCATTTCTATCAAAACTAACGTTTGAGTGCAACACAAACTTGCTTTGATTGGCTAAAACAAAAGTGGCGCCAATGAAGGAATGGAGGTTCAGCATGAAAGATGGGTATTTTGTAGACCATTAATGTCAGAAATTAATTGCTCAATGTTCGAACACAACAACTCTCATCAACCTCCAACGGATCTCTTCAATGCAGCAATAAATACCAGAGAGCTAAAGCAAAGAAAAAAAGAAGAGAGGAATCGATTGATTGATTCAATACTTTGAAAAATCCACACTTACATTTGTTGTATTTATTGTGTTCTTAAATTCTTTTATCCGTCTCAAAAGTTTCGAAATCTTGTTCACAAATTGTCACATCTGCCGATAGAAAGCCTCCACTTCTGACATTCATTTTTCAGTTCGAACAAGTGTCAAAAGACTAAAGAGTGTGAATCACTGCTTTAGCTCTTAAAAGTTAAAGATCAATCTCTGAATGATTGAAACATAGTGTTAGGTAGAAACACTGTAAAGATTAAACTTGAACCTGCAATTAAGTTTGTTTTCTTAACCTGTTAGTGAAAAAACCAAGAGGAGTCTGGGAGTGGACGTACACCGAGTTTGGTGGAACTACTATAAAAAGTCTTAGTGCTCTTTGTTCTTAATTTTTCATTTTCTTTCTATTTCAAGTTTAAATTTTCAAAAAGTGACAAAAGATCCATATTCAACTAATCACCCCCTTCTAGTTGAATATCAATTGGTATCAGAGCAAGTATGCTGATAAAAAGCCTAATAGCTTGACACTAAAGATCCAAATGGCCATAAACGAAAATAATGTATCAGTAGAAGCCTACTCAACAAATCATGCACCTTTCTTCAATGGAAATAATTTCAGTTACTAAAAGCAAAGAATGCGCAATTCATAATTGCATAGGATCTAAATGCATGAGAAATAATCAAAGAATGAATTAAATTTCCCACAGAAGAAATTGATGGTGTGTGTGTGCCAATCAAACAGAAAAATATGACGATGGAGTAGAAGAAAACTTATCAAGCCAATTGCAAAGCTGTAAATCTCCTTTACCTTATTTTGAGCGTCAATGAATACAATCGAGTCTCAACATGCATCACGGTAAAGGAAATTTGGGACTCGAAACTACTTATGAAGGTACTAATTAAGTTCGAAAGAGCAAAATCAGACTGCTGAGCCAAGAATACGAAGTCTTCAAAATGAAGGAAAGAAAAACAATCAGCAAAATGACAACAAGATTCAATAAGGTAACAAATGAACTAAGATTGCTTGGGAAGAGAATCCTTCAGGAAGATATGGTGGACAAAATCTTGAGGAGTCTGCCAATATCATGGGAGCCCAAGATTACTGCAATTGAAGAATATAAGAATCTTGAGACTCTGACAATGGATGAACTCGTGTGGTCTTTAATAACACATAAGATGGAGCTAAATGTGGAGGAGCCAGCAAAAGAAGAAAGAGGTAAAGGAGTGGCTCTAAAACCTGACAGTGATGAAAGCACATCAAACTTAGAAGAAGAAGATGAAGAAGAAAATGAAGCTCTCGTAGATAAAAGATTCAAGAAATTCATGATAAAAAGAAGAAACAAGAACAAATCGTTTTTCAAAAAGCCAGAAAAGAAGGAGGAAATCAGCTGTTTTGTTTTGAGTACAAGAAACTAGAGCACATAAAGGCTGATTGCCCTTCTCTGAAAATGGATGAAAAGAAATATAAGAAAGAAAGAAAAGAGAAGAAAAAGAAGAAGGCACTTGCAATCTGGAGTGATAAAAATTCTAGCTCAAGTAAAGATGAACAAGCTGAGGAACAAGCCAACGTATGTTTCATGGCCAATGAAAAACTTTCAGACAGTGAGGTAAATTCTATATCTTATTTCTCTTGTTCTGATTTTGATACAAATAATTTTACCACAATTTTACCATCACTGAGCTACATGAGGCATTGCTAAAATCGCTCAAAGAATTAAAAAGATTAAAAATGAAAAATAATTTGTTAAAGAAAGATTTAACTGAAACTGTTTGGGTTTTAGAAGAATTAAAAACTGAGGCAAGTATATTACGAAAGAAAATGCTAAATTAGAATTGAAAGTTGTTCAATTTGAAAAAGAATGAAATGATAAACAACTGGAAAAGGATAGTAAGAAATAGACAAATGAAAACATAGCTCTAAGGAAGGAACCGAATGAACATAAGGAAAAGGACCTTAGACAAAATACTATACTAATGAACTTCATTCAATGTCAAGAAAAACTACATGTCATGCTAAGAGCACAAAGAATTATATTTGATAAGCTTGGATTAGGATATAACCCAACTCAAACTTAGAAAAAGTTATATAAATTTTTTGTATCAAGTTCTGAAAATGTCAAATTACAAATTTGTAGTGAAAGATTTCATACATGCATGAAAATTGGACACGAGTTAGAGAATTACAAACTTAGAAACAAATTCTCAGGCAACATTAAGAACACAAGTGTGATTAACAACTATTGCACATACTACAAAAACATTGGATACTCTATTTACACTTGTTGGTTTCTAAACTTGTCAAGAATGAACTTAAAATGGATCCCTAGAAATCAATTTAAAGCTAACTCAACCGGACCCAAAAAGAAATGGGTATCAAAAGCAAAGATGTGATTGAATTTTGTTGTAGGCATGTTTGCAATCAGGAGAGTCTCCCGGGAAGTCAGTGTGGTGCATAGATAGTGGTTGTTCAGGACACATGACTGGAGATATCTCAAAATTCTCATATCTCGAAAGCAAGAAAGGAGGAAAGGTTACTTTTGGTGATAACTCAAAAAGAAAAGTCATCGGAATAGGCAACATTAGAGGTAAGTTCACTGACTCTCAATTTCAGAATATTTTTCTTCTTTTTGGACTTAAATTTAGTCTGTTGAGTGTTAGCCAATTGTGTGACAAAGGTTATTCAGTCATGTTTTAATCTGATGCATATAACATCGATTTCTAATGACTGTGCATCATGTACCACTCTTCATAGTTCTATATATATTAACATACTTTTGAGACATCTAAAATGAAATTTTAATTTTTTTTATTATTCATTTTAAGGTTTCGCCTCAAAATCACTAAAACTAAAAATTTTATTGGTAAGCCGAAAACCTTCTTGGTAAGGGCCGGCAAGGCCTAAAGAAGTAAAAAATAGCTAAGAAAAGGCCTACACACTTAAATAAAGATATTAAATGAAATTACATATTTTAAAGAAATTTCGAACAAAATTTCATAGGGACCAAAAATACAAATTGTTAAAAATTAGGGGTCTAAATGCAATTAAGGAAAGTTAAGGGACTTGATTGCAAACCACTCAAAGATGGACAATTGGAGCCAAATGATTGGTTAGGAAGGCAACAAGTTTGGTTAGTGGCCACATGTGATGATTCCACATTCAAGAAAGCTCATTGGATGGAAATTTATGCATGAAAGCTCATTGGATGAAAATTTATGCATGAAAGACTATTGGAATAGCTTGTACAATCCTCCCCATTGACATGGACGTCCAACAAGACTCCTAATGGAGTGCATGCAGATTGCTTGATCAACAATTGCATGGTTTAAGTGATAGGACAAGTGGATGATTGAAATAATGTATGGGATGATCCACTGATCAAGAATACTTTGTTAGGTTTATAAAGAAACTTGTTTTAAGGAATTTGGTTTACTTTTTCTTCATTCATCCTCCCTTGGACGAAAATATGAAGACTCCCTCTCTAAAATTGAGTTCAACCATGAAGCCAAAGAGGTAAGAGCATTGTTGAAAATTTTAATTTCAAGATGGAGGTATAGAAATATTGTATTCATGTGTTGTGATTTGATTTTGGTGTTAAGGTGAGAAGAAGAAAAAATTTCAAGGATTCAAAGGGAGCACTGGCATATATTGTTAGTAAGAGAGCTTATAAGGAAGGTAACATGTTTTAACTTGTGCAAGAATTAAATCATTTGTTGAGTAGTTACATTATTATCCATATTAGCATACTAGACATTAAATTCTAGATTTGAGTCTTGTGTAGTCTTACTATGATATCTCATTCTATAGAAATCAAAAATCTAAGCCATTTATTCCTGTTAAACTAGACTTCCTAAGCTTTAAAACGATATATTATGTGAAACATTTCATAAAGGAATCGATTTTTAGTGATGTTTAGAAATTCAGCCTGTTTTACCTATTCTGTTTTTATACTCTGTGTATGACCAGTACCTTGTGTCAATTTTTAAGATATCTTCTGTACGGAATTTGAAGAAAACATCAAAGTTGTTGATCTCTGTCTTATCTTTATTTTAAGCTAAGATCACTTGAATCGAAGTAGTAGGCAGAAAGTTGTAGTATTTTTATTGAAACTGTACAGAAGTAGTTTTTAAAGCCAAAACTGAAATTAAAAAGGAATTTTATACAATTATACACATAAAATCTTAGCATAGTATAAAGTAGAAGATTTTAGATCAATGTCTTGTCTTCACTTAGAGATAAGAATCGCTTAAATTTGAGGAATACACAGGGAGATATGGATTTTCTCCCAAAACTGCGCATAGTTGAATTTTGGAAATTTAGATTTGAAATTTTTCTAAGTATGGAATTTGAGATTTTACCTTAAAGAAAAACATTTCCATATGCAATTTGTAGTCCTATGATATAATATTATCGAAATAATTGATGAATTATATATTGTTTAACCTAGAGGTAGGGTTGCGTTCTCGTACGAGGGATGACTCGTTTGAGAAACGAGGACAGCTAGGGAGAGTGGCGTACCCTCCCCAATCGAGGTGAGTGGGACGAACTATTTCTAACTTTAAATGAAAAATAGTTTGATCATTGTTTTTATAAATAAATTTTGAAATCTGATTTAAAAATGTTTTAGTATTAGTGGCATGTCCTGAAATGATATTCTGTGAAAATTGCATCATGATATTATGATGACTGATAGTGCCATGTTTTTCTTTTACGAGTAAAGATTTATAAATAATGACATGTGGCACATGTATATGATTATGGAATGGTGTATAGTAGCAATAGTGCACTCCTTACCATGATATTAAGCGTTTACCCGACGAGGTGACGTGGTGGGGTGACGTGGTGGGGTAACACAAGAGCAGGGGTTTGAGTCCCTTATCTCTGACCAACGGATCAAATAGAAGAACACCACGTGAGGATCGTGTCAACACCAAGGGAAGGAGATTAAAAGAAAAATATATGTGTTCATTCTTATGATATTGTGGTAACCCCTTGGTAGATTTTATCCTAATTAGATCAAACTATGTGTATAATACATTTTATTACCGATTGACACCCCATGATACAATGATTATGATAAGAATGCATATTATTTTGAATTACACGATATGTTGCAATATAAATTTGAAAACGATGATTTGACTTACCACTCTCACAAATTCATTTATTGTCATTATATAGTTCTTGCGTTTCACTTACTGAGTATGTGGATTATACTCACCCCCTCATATTTAAAAATTTTCAGCTTATATTGCACTTGACTTACTTTGAGGTACTATTCCACGAGTTTTACTGAGAGATGCTATCGGGTAAGTATTTATATCCATCCTTATTTACGATTGGACTACGCATATAAATATTATATGTAAATCGGAGGCAAATGTTTTAATGAAATTTCTAAAAAATATGCTTCTTCAAATCTTCTGCTGTATGATTTGACTTAGGATGTCGAGCAGGGTCATGATATTAGTTATAATATTAGTCTTACGTCACCTCGGCGTGCAAGTAGGGCATACCCATGCCTCGAGGAGTCACAGCGGTATGTTCGCATGCTCGACTTGCAGGTCGGGGCGTGACAATGCATGTTCTATTATTGACAAATCCTCTAATACTATCAAATTCACTAGTCACAGAAGAGAAAACATATATGTGTAGATTTAGAATACTTAGAAACTCCTAATGAATCATGCTTAGTTGCTTTGAGTAAAAACACATCATAGCTATGGTATTGAAGATTAGGACAGAGAGTATGGACACAATCTCAAAGCTAGTAAGGGAAGACATAGTGAAAGGTTTGCCAAAACTGAAATTCAAAAAAAATAAATTGTATGATGCTTGCATGAAAGGAAAACAAACTAAAACCTCCTTCAAACAAAAAAATTGTATATCAATTAACAAACCATTTGAACTTCTTCACATTGATTTATTTTATACCAACTAGAACTCAAAATTTATGTGAAAAATAGTATCGTTTTGTAATCATTGATGATTACTCTAGGTATACATGGGTTCTATTTCTAGCCAAAAAGGAGGAAGCCAGCGAGAATTTTAACAAATTGTGTAAGAAAATCAAAATGAAAAGGGAATGTTAGTTAAAAGCATTAAAAGTGATTATGACAAAGAATTTGAAAATAGAATTATGGAAAATTCTGTACCCATTATGATATTGACCATAATTTCTCAATACCTAGAGCACCTCAACAAAATGGGGTGGTAAAGAGAAAGAATAAAACTCTCCAAGAAATGGTTAGGACAGTACTCTGTAAGCATAACTTTCCAAAATTCATCTGGACAGAAGTAATAAATACTGCTTGTTACATTATGAATAGACCACTAATATGATCAATCCTAAAAAAAACTCCCTATCAACTCTACAAAGCAAGAAATCCAAACATAACATATTTTAAAGTCTTTAGATGTAAATGCTTTGTTCTAAACAATGAAAAAGAAGTATTAGGAAAATTTGATATCAAAAATAACGAAACAATCATCTTAGGATATTCCATAACAAGTAAAGCATATAGAGTTTATAACAAAAGAACAATGACAGTAGAGGAATCAATTCATGTAGAATTTGATGAAGAAAATAAATCCAGTCAAAGAAGAATGGATGATGATGATGTTATAGAAATGCTAAATGAATTAAACGTCACTAATGGAGTAAATTTTCAAAAAGAGGAAACAAATGAAGTCATCAAACAAAAACAAAAGAATGAAACTCAACAAAAACAAGAAATCAAATACCCCTAAATCAGAAAAGATGTGAATCCAGAAAATATAGTAGGAAATGTTAGTTCAGGTGTCAGAAACTACTAGAAAACACGGCATCAGCGATGAAACGACGGAAATTTCCGTCGCTGATAGTCAAAAATCTGTCGCCAAAAGGTATTAGTGACGGATTTAGCTACGGAAAAAATCCGTCACTAAAAACAACCCGCTAATTTTTACCGACGAAATTCTATCCGTTGCTAATATCAATGACGGATTAAAAAATTTTTTTGAAAAATTTTGAAAAAAAAAAATCAGCGATGGAAAATTTTTCCGTCGCTGATAATGAATTATTAATGATGGATATTTCATCCGTCGCTAATTCTTGAACCCCCCTCAAAAGAGGGGAACCCACACGAACGACCCACGTGCCCCTGACCCACCCCACGCGCCTGCACACTTGCCCCCGACCCGTCCGCATGCCCATGCTCCTGCCCGCTTGCTTGCTTTAATCTGTGTAAAATACCTTCAAAATGCCACCGGACTTGCCCCCGACCCGTCCGCATGCCCACGCTCCTGCCCGCTTGCTTGCTTTAATCTGTGTAAAATACCTTCAAAATGCCACCAGATGGAATCGAACTCTGGCACAACTAAAACATTGTGAACAGCAAAACCATCAGACCAATGTTAACCATGTGTCCATGCCTTTTTTTTCTTTATTTATTATCTTTATTTGATTTTCTTTATTAATAATAAAATAATATAAAATTATAATTTATTATAAAATAATAAAATTTAAGCTTAAAATAAAATAATAAAAATTTTAAAAAATAAAATAATATTATTTTTTTACAAAATGAAATAAAATTAAAAATGAAAAAAAATCCGTCACTAATCCGTTGTTAATCCGTCAGTAATTTTCTATCGATGAAGGCTATACATATATATATATATATTTTCCTTCAACAAATCAGCGATGGAAATTTTTCGTCACTAAAATTTCCGTCGGAAATCCGTCGCTGATAGGTTTACAATTTTTTTTTTACAGTTTAGGGTTTATCGACGGATTAGTGACAAATTATTTTCATGACTAATTCGTCGCAAATCTCTTGGTATTCTGTCCGATATTAATCCGTTGCAAATCCGTCGCTATTAGGGACGGATTTTTGTCCGTCGGTAATTTTTCGTCGTTAAAGATATGTTTTCTGGTAGTGAGAACTAAATCAACTTTGCAAAACCAATGTGAATATGTAGCTTTCATATCCAAGAATGAATCTAAAAATGTCAAAGAAGGCTTAGGAGATAAGGAGATAAACATTAGATAATGGTCATACAGGATGAATTAAATCAATTCAAAAGAAATAAGGTGTAGAATCTTGTCCCTAGACCTATGGATCAGTTTGTGATTAGAACCAAACTGTGTTTTCAGAAACAAAATTGATGAGTATGGAACAATCACAAGAAATAAGATAAGATTAGTGACCAAATGTTATAGTTAAGAGGAGAGAATTGACTATGATGAAACAATTAGAAGCAATCAGATACTTCTAACATTTTCTTACTATATGAACTTTAAACTATATCAAATAGATTTAAGAGTGCCTTTCTGAATGGATATTTGAATGAAACCATATATGTTAAACAACCACCTGGTTTTGAATATCCAAAATATCCTGAACATGTTTTCAAATTGATCAAACTCTTGTATGGTCTAAAACAAGCTCCTAGAGTTTGGTATGAAAGGCTCAGTAACTTCCTAATTGAAAACAACTTTGAAAAAGAAAAGATAGATATAACCCTTTTTTATCAAAAGAAATCAAGATAACTTTCTGATAATCCAAATCTATGTAGTTGACATAATCTTCAGAGGAACAAGTGTAAAATATGCGAAGAATTTACAACTAAAATTTATGGTGAATTTGAAATGAGTATGATGGGAGAATTAAATTATTTCCTTGGACTCCAAATAAACAATCAGAGAATGGAATTTTCATCAATTAATCAAAATATACGAATGACTTTATTAAAAGATTTGGATTGAGTGATTGCAAGGGAAATGTTAATCCAATGAGGACAAGTATAAAATTAGATAAAGAAGAAAATGGCAAATCAGTCTGTCAAAAACTATACAGAAGTATGATTGGATCTCTATTATATCTCACTGCTTCAATACCAGACATACAATTTAGTGTATGCCTTTGTGCTAAATTCTAATCAGATCCAAAAGAATCCCAGTTAGTAGCAATCAAAACAATCTTTAGATATCTAAAAGAAACCACACATATAGGTTTTTGGTGCGACAAGAATTCTAACTTTCATTTACATGGATTCTATGATACTGATTTTGTCGGATGCAGAATAGATAGGAAAAGTACCGGTGGTACTTGTTAACTCTTTGAAAGTATACTAGTATCATGATCTTCCAAGAAACAAAGTGGTGTAGCATTGTCAACAACAAAAGCAGAATATATTTTGGCTAGACAATGTACTGTTCAGATCCTTTGGATCAAGCACCAAACGAAAGACTATGGGTTAGACTTCGACTATGTACCAATTAAAAGTAATAACACAAGTGCAATAAACCTAATAAAGAATCCAGTTCATCATTCACGAACCAAATACATTAAAGTGAGACATTACTTCATCAGGGGCCATGTTCTGAAAAATGAAATTATTCTTGAGTATATTGAGACTTAAAATAAATTGTTGACATACTTACCAAACGTTTAGATAAAAATAGATTTTTTGAACTTAGAAGTGAATTAGGAATGACAGAAATAAATAAATAGAAAAGAAAATATGAAGAACAGAGCACTCACAGTTCTGAAAAAACGAAGTTCAGGTTGACCTATTTCTTAAATATGTAGACAAATCAAAGGGGTATAAAGTCATGTTGACCTACTGGCCATTGGATTTAAAAGGCTTGTCGACCTGACACTAAGAATGAAGATCAAAAGGTAACACGTCGATTCGTTTATAAGTATGTTGACCTACATAGCAATAGGTAGGCAAGTCGATGTCTTTAATAGTGTGTCAACCTAATGACTCATAAAATCATCAAACAGGTCATTGTGCATGTGAATATGTTGATTGAGATATGCAGAATGGAATATGAATGGTTAATACATCGACCTATCTAATTATTCATCCCAAATTTCAAACCTTTCTTCTTCTCCCAAAACCCTAATCTCTCGATTGAACCATAGATCTTTCAATTTTAGCAAGAATCGATCTTCCTATGGTGCCTAAGATGAAACTACCCGTCAAGAAACCTATAGATTCTTCCAAGTAACCCTCAAAACCCATGGCCAAAGGATCGTTTTCAAAACCCTCATTTGCGAGAACCGCGAAACCTTCCGCTCCTCCTCCATAACCAAAACCTACATCGCATTTCAATACCCATGATTTTCAATCAATGGAGCAAAGTGAACTATAGGACAAGGTGTTTTCAAAGAGAAGGGTCAATCATGGAAGATTGATTGATTAGGTGTTCTTGAAGAAGGCGAATTTCAAGTATAAATAACATTTAATTGAGGAATGCCCTAATTCGCTTCTGAACCCCAGCAAATACATTCATGAAAAGGCTATTAAACTATTCTATAATAACCTAGAAGTGATTTCTGATGAAACTACAAATGAGACATGAATCATTTTGGATGATCACTATGTCTCATGTGGGTTCAAAACTTTTGTTAATAGAAAGGAAGTTAAAGTCACTCCTAGGAATATATGTCGAGAAAATGGTATTACTTAGGTGTCTTATAATGATCACTGTGTCTCGCGCTGGTGCGCTTACGGTGGTGGCGTGCGATAGGAGTGCGCGGTGGAGGAGACCGCGAGAGAGTGAACAGCGGAGAGAGAGAGAAACTCAGAGGGAAGGATAGAGAGAGAAAGGGAAAGTGAGAGAAAGACGAAGAGAGAGGGAGACGCGGCGGTGATGGTGGTGGCGGAGGAAAGCACAGCCGCGGAAGAGGAACGGACGGAGAGAGAGAACGAAGGGGGAGATGAGGAGTCGGGGAGAGAGAAAGAGGAAGAGAGAGAGGGGAAAGATTAGGGCTAAAAGCCCAAATCCCAAATTGGGGGGGTGCTGCGTTTTGTCTCAAAACGCAGCACTCCGCTGCTATTTTTTTTTTTTTTTGTTACATTTTCTAACCCCCTAAAAACAAGTTTCGTCCTCGAAACTAAAAGAAGGCTAAGCAGCAAACAACTGGGGGTACTGTCTCCTCATAGTCTCCTCAGGCTCTCAGTCTCTTCTTCGACCTGATCGCTGAGCCATAGTACTCGGACAAGAGATACCTCCATGTTCCATAGCTACCGGATCTGCTGGTCAAGTATGGCCACCGGCTGAACAGGTAGACTCAAGTCCTCTTGTACCTCTACTAGCGGAGGCTCCAAAATATGCAAAGGATCTGGGATGTACTTCCTCAACACTGATACATGGAAGACATCAAGGATTCGAGATAACTCGTCTGGCAGCTCTAGTCTGTATGTCACGCTCCCAACCCTACTGAGGATACGGAACGGGCCAATGTATCTAAGGCTCAACTTGCCCCGCTGCCGATATCGAACGAGTCCCTTCAAGGGAGAAATCCTCAAAAACACCATATCACCCACCTCAAATTCTAAAGGTCAGCGTCTGCAATCCGCATATACCCTCTGTCTGTCTTGGGCGGCTTTCAGCCACTCGCGGATTACCCTGACCTTTTCCTTAGTCTCCTCGACTAACTCAACACAAGTAAGGCGTCTTTCGCCTACCTCATCCCAACAAAACGGGGTGCGACACTTTCTGCAGTAAACTGCCTCATAAGGTGGCATGCCGATACTGGCTTGATAACTATTATTATATGCAAACTCTACTAGCGATAAATGCCTGCCCCAACTACCCTGAAAATCCATAACACAAGCCCGAAGCAAATCTTCGAGCGTCTGAATGGTCCTCTCCGACTGACCATCTGTCTGTGGATGATATGTTGTGCTAAAACTGAGCCATGTACCCAAAGCTTCCTACAGCTTGGGCCAAAATCGAGAAGTGAATCTCGGATCTCTATCCGAGACTATGGACACGGGAACCCCATGCGGTCTAACTATTTCATCTATGTATAGGCGTGCCAATGTCTCCAGTGGAGAGTCGTTGTGCATCGGGATGAAATGCGCGGACTTGGTGAGTCGATCGACTACCACCCAAATGGCATCATATCTGGTCTGAGTCCGCGGCAATCCCATAACAAAGTCCATAGTCACATGTTCCCATTTCCATACGGGAATAGGAAGAGGCTGTAGTAAACGTACTGGCCTCTGATGCTCAGTCTTCACCTGCTGACAAACTAAACATCTAGCTACAAACTCCGCAATGTCCTTCTTCATACCTGGGCACCAATAGCTGCCCCGAATAGTTCGATACATTTATGTACTACCCGGGTGCAAGGCATAAGCTGAGGAGTGTGCCTCCTCTAGTATGGACCTGCAGAGATCCTCATCAGCGGGTACAGCCACTCTATCTCGATAAGTCAGAAGTCCATCACTACGGACTCTAAAATCATCTATATCACCTTTCTCGGCTCTCTCAGTAAGAGCCTGGAGCTCGGTATCAGTGCCCTAAAGCTCCCTAATACGGTCCAACAACGTCGACCTGACCTCAAACCTAGCTAGCAGAGTACCCTGATCGTCATTAGCCAATCTGACTCCTAAATCCCGGAGTCCCATCAAACAAGTGAGGTATGCTGTATTATTCTCCTGAGACAATGAAACTGATTTCCGACTCAAGGCATCAGCAACCACATTGGCTTTCCCGGATGATAATCAATGACAAGATCATAATCTTTGAGGAGTTCTAACCATCTCCTTTATCTCAAGTTAAGTTCTCGCTGGGTGAAAAATACTTCAGACTTTTATGATCAATATACACCCGGCAGGTCACCATGTACAAGTAATGGCGCCATATCTTCAATGCAAAGACTATGGCCGCAAGCTCCAGATCGTGTGTTGGATAATTCAACTCATATTTCTTCAACTATCTAGAGGCATAGGCGATCACCTGACCATTTTGCATCAAAACACAACCCAACCCCTGTCGACAACATCACTGTACACTATGTACTCCCGACTGCTGGTGGGAAGTGCCAAAATCGGAGCTGTAGTCAACCGTTGTTTGAGCTCCTAAAAACTCGCCTCATAACGGTTATCCCATACAAACTTGACACATTTTCACGTCAATCTATACAATGGAGCAGCTATTCGGGAAAGCCCCTCAACAAATCTGTGGTAATACTCGGCCAGACCAAGAAAACTCCTGATTTCAGTCATTGTCTACGGCTGCTCCCATCTCATAATGGTATCGACTTTCTGCGGATCGACAAAAATCCCTTCCGCAGAAACGACATCCCCAAAAATCCAACCTGTCTTAGCCAAAATTCACATTTTGTGAATTTTGCTTACAGTTGCTCATCGCGGAGGATTTGTAAAACGGTGTGAAGATGCTGCACATGAACCTCGTCACTCCGCGAATACACCAGTATATCGTCTATGAAGACTATGACAAACTGATCCAGATAGTCATGAAAGACTCTGTTCATCAAGTCCATGAATACAACAGGGGCATTAGTCAGTCCAAACGGCATGACTAGAAATTCGTAGTGTCCGTATCAAGTGCGGAAAGCTGTCTTTAGCACATTTTGACTCCTAATCCACAACTGAGGATATCCCGATTGAAGATTAATTTTCGAGAAAACTCGGGCACCTTGCAATTGATCAAACAAATCATCTAAACGAGGCAGCGGATATCTGTTCTTCACAGTCACCCGATTATGCTGCCTGTAATCCACACACAATCTCAGTGAGCCGTCCTTCTTCTTTACAAATAGCACTGAAGCGTCCCAAGGGGACATGCTAGGACGGATAAACCCCTTATCCAGCAACTCCTGCAGCTGGACCTTGAGCTCCCTCAGCTCAGCCGGCGCCATCCTGTATGGCGGCATAGAGATAGGGGTAATCCCCGGAGCTAAATCGATTTCAAAGTCAAATTCCTAAACCGGTGATAATCCGGATAACTCATCGGGGAAAATATCAGAAAAGTCCTGTACCACTGGGACATCCTCCAGTCTCGGTCCCTGAGCAGTGGTGTCAATAATATGAGCTAGGTAAGCCGCACATCTGCGGCGAATCATGCGTCTGGCCTCCAAAACTGAAATGACACAACGGGGTAAAACCCGTCTCTCGCCCTCAAAAATCAACACTGGCTGATCGGGTCTTCGAAACTCCACCTACTTCTTAAAACAGTCAACTGAAGCCCGATGCATATATAGCCAATCCATCCCCAAGATAGCATCAAAGTCATGGCAAGAGGGATTAGATCTGCCTTCAGCACTGTATCCCCAACTTTGATCTCACATTCTCTATACACTGTGCCGCGCATAATCTGCTCGCCCAAAGGAGTGATGACCAATAGCTCCTCGTCCAAAGGTAAGAACGGCCTGTTAGAATGTCAGAAGAATCGATCGCTTATGTACGAATAATTTGACCCCGTGTCAATAAAGATACGAGCATCTATTCCGAAGATAGGTAGAGTACCATCATTGAACAAAATGCACATAGACTTAGAATAATTTCAAACTTGATATATATATATATATATATATATATATATATATATATATATGTCAAAATAGCTGAGCCTCTAAGACTTTTACAACTTCAGTGTACAAAGATGTCAGAGTAGTATCATGTCGACAAAAGGGTACACAACATAAAATACCTATATGACTATCATGATACAATGTTGACATCCCCAAAAGAAGTGGAAATACGAATAGAGATCCTATTCTATAGGATTGAAGGAGGAGTACCCATAATGATGTCGAGGTTCGCCTAAGCGTCCTCCTGCGTCATGGCATAAACCCGGGCTTAAGCCCTAGGCTGCTGTCGTGCCTGGGTCTGCACTGTGTTACTCCCAGTGGTCACCCTGGGAGTAGAAGATACTGGCCGAGCAGGCTACCCCTGCTGTCTCATACGAGTACTAGTGCGGCTCAGTGAACTCTGCCCTTCGAGTCCTAACTCAGGGCAAGAACACCTAATATGCCCCGTCTTCCCACAGTGGAAGCAAGTGATCGTCACTGAACAAGCTCCTATAGGATGGGACCTATTGCACCTACGGCAATAAGGATGGAGCTGAGCAGTATACTGTGTAGGGTGAGTCGGAGCGGGCTGTCTGAACCCCTGGGAGTACTGTCCCCGTCCCAGCTCAGAAAATCCAGCTCCTAATCCGCTTCCATGCGAACTGGATCCCCTGCCTCTCTTAGAGTTCTGCGCAAAATGAAACTTTTCTTTCTTTCTTTTCTGCTCTCTGCTCTGTCTCTGTCTAGCCTCTGTGTGGACCAAAGCCTCCGCATGGTGAGCAGAGTCTATCACCTCGGCCAGTGTAAACTACAGGGTAACAGTCATATACTTCTTTATGCTGAGGCTAAGACCGTCCTCAAATTTGAAGCGCAAATACTGAGGTGTAGCTAGATCAGGTACGAATACGGTAAGTCTCCGCATATATGCCTCATACTCTGAGATAGATCTGGACCCCTATATAAGCCGTCCCAACTCTGACCTCATCCGGTCCTGCTGGTAGAGTGGGAAGAATCTGCAGTCAAACTCTAAAAGGAAGTCATCCCACCGTCGTGGCTCTGTCGCCTCATCAGTGAGGGCCTCCCACCATAAAAGGGTCTCTCCTTCTAATAATCGATGTGCCACTTTCAGGCAGAGCTCCTCTCCAATCCCCAGATTGGTCAAAATCCTGCGGGTGCGGTTAATCCAATGCTTGGCTGTCGTAGCATCACCAAGCCCCGTGAAATCAGTACACCCCAGTTGACAGGCCTCCTTAACCAACTGAGTTAACTCATGTACCCGACTAAGAGCAGCCGATATGGTCTCACTCGGCTCAGACAAAGTAGAAGGACCGGCCACCGGTGGTGGAACCGATGCCGAAGGAACTGGCGCTGCTGTAGGTGCAGGCGCCGCTGTAGGAGGTGGTGGGGGCGGAATCTAGACCCCATGCGAAGCGTACCACTCGTACACCTGCCGAAAGGGGTCGAGTGTGGGTACAGGAGTCTCAGCCTGAGCAGCTGGCTTAGTAGGTGCCGGTGGTGGCACGCGAGTCGAGGAACGATCCTCCGGCTCGTCTAATTCCGCTGGTGGAGCAAGACGGGTGCTCTGTCGGGTTGTCATACTTCTGCAAGAGAAGGATCCTTATTAGATATCGTTCAAAAAATAGACATGGTTCAAAAATTTTGGACTAGTCACAGCATGGCTACCCTTACAAAAGAATGAAATTCTTAGTTCAATAGGGGAATAATATAGCATGTTAGGTTAGATACAACCGTATTTAACCCCCTAAAATAGATGAACTCATATACCTATGACCATGCATTGGGACTTCATGACTGTATAAAACTCTCATGCATTGAGGACTTTAAAGACCAACACACTCAGGAATGTTTCCAAGACTCTCTTCCTACATAGCTCTCAACAGGGCTCTGATACCAATCCAACTGTCACGACCCAAACCGGGATCGTGAACAGCCGCCCGTTATCCTGAATGCCGGCTGTATTTTTACAGAAAATCGGGCATCCCGGCCTCTCCAAAATCAACCAATATCACAGCCAACATCCAGATAACGCAAGGCTATAAAAATTTCCAACAACCTAGCCACATGGATGCATAATTTCAATATTTCAACACAGTTTTGGACACTCCATTGGTTCACAAAAATCAATTTCAAAACAGTCAAAATATTTCAAAGCACGCTACAAATTATGCTCATTTATAAAATATTATAAAAAAGGGTTTACACATTAAACAAAAGTATTGAAATAAATCTCACTCACTGTATATGGGAGGGTGATCACTCCTATTTTCAAAGCCAATTCAAATCTGACCACTCGAGTCTCCAATGAGATTTTCCTAATTAATCATCACAATTCGATATCAAATAAGGGTCTAGTAAGGGATTTTCAATTTTCTTTCCAACCAATACTACCTAATTTGACAAAATAATCATCACAATTCGATATCAAATAAGGGTCAAGTAAGGGATCTTCAATTTTCTTTCCAACCAATACTACCTAATTTGACAAAATAATCATCACAATTCGATATCAAATAAGGGTCAAGTAAGGGATCTTCAATTTTCTTTCCAACCAATACTCACCTAGGGTTCCTCGGATCTCAGATCTAGCTTTCGTTCGCCCGTCGGTTTGTTCTAAAACCTTCGCAGAGGCTCACGGACTGTCACGGGTCGTCGCAGGCTCGTGGGCCGCGGGCTTGGCGGGATGATGGGTTGGCGGGCCGGCGGGCTGATGGGCTGACCCATTGGTGGGCTCGCGGGTCAGCAGGCCACAGTGGGCTCGCGCTCGCGAGCTAGATTACGCGCTGTGAGGCACGCTCGCACGAGAGAAGTCGTGCTAGGGGCCGCGCAGGCGCAGGGTAGCTCGTGCTGGCGCTCGTGCTGGGGCGCGCAGGGGTACACTGGCACTCGTGCAGGAGTGTGCAGGAGCGTGCAGAGGTGCGCAGGGGCACGCTGGCGCTCGTGCAGGAGCGTGCAGAGGCGCACAATGATCGCTCGCGCTCAGGAGGGCGCACAGTGCGCGCTCGCGCTCGGGAGAGTGGGCAGTAGCTGGAGGGTGAACAAGCAGTCGCGTGAGTGTAAGCGCACAGTGGGTCGAGCGTTGTGCTCGCGCAGAGGGTCGCGCTCGCACAGTAGATGTAAAGGGTCGCGCTCGCACTGTTGTGTGCTGGTACGCTCGCGGTGGTGGGGCGCGACAGGAGCGCGCGGCGGAGGAAACCACGAGAGAGTGAACAGCGGAGAGAGAGAGAGAAACTCAAAGGGAAGGATAGAGAGAGAAAGGGAAAGTGAAAGAAAGACGAAGGGAGAGGGAGATGCGGCAGCGATGGTGGTGGCGGAGGAAAACACGGCTGCGGGAGAGGAATGGACGGAGAGAGAGAGCGGCGGGGGAGATGAGAAGTCGGGGAGAGAGAAAGAGGAAGAGAGAGAGAGGGGAAAGATTAGGGCTAAAAGCCCAAATTGGGGGGTGCTGCGTTTTGTCTCAAAACGCAGCACTCCGGTGCTGTTTTTTTTTTTTTTTTTTTGGTGTTACAGTTCTCTATTCTTGATTTTTCATTTCTTTCCATTACAAGTTTATGTCTTCAAAAAGTGATAAAAGATCCATATTCAACTAATCACCCCCTCTAGTTGAATATCAACTCCCAATACCAAACCAAACGAAATCCAACCCCTCCTTGGAATTCAAATGCCATAACCTAAAACATTGAGTACCAAATAAATCATTAAATCATAAAATCAATATTTGGCTAATTTTTTTGTCCTCAATATTCCACAAAAACATACCAATCCATAATATGTTAATCCTACCTTCCTAATCCAAATTTACATAGTCACAGAAAAACTGCACACATCCAATTTAAATGATTCAAATCTCAAATTAAAAATAAAACATAAATCTACAATGTCATGTTAAAAGTTCAGCTTAATTTAGCCTAGAGGACAACTTAAAATCACAGAAAATCCTACCTCTAGAACATAGCAAAAAACAAGGGATTTCTACAAAAGTTGTTTACTTGAAAAATCACAAAAAATTCAATTTTTATTGAAATGTCTATTGCAATACATCAATTTAAAGCCTTAGAAGTCTCGTTTCAGTACAAACAAATTTTACTTAGCTTACCTATGTGCAGAAAAATTTATAAATAAAAATGTATAGTAGACTCAAACTGTCCAGAATATAACATTCATGGCTTTCATTTCATTCTCATCCTAGAATTCAAATATTTGCATAAATAACACAGATCTAAGTTGAGGAATATATTTTACCTCAAATAGAGGCACCAATTTTGTTTCTAAAATCGAGTCACAACAAATCTTAATTCTTGTTTCTCTAGAATAATTTCCAAAAATTAGCAATTTGGGCAATTTGGGCAATGGTCTTTACTCTTGGCCATGTTACTTCCAAAAGTGGCACCAATTGTGGGGGCACAAAAATGAGGTGATTGTTAGCCTAGTGAAGAGCCAACAGATCTAAAGATAAAGACACCAATATAGGGGCCCATGCTCCTATTCTTCTTGGAGCCTTGGCCAAAAGTGAATTCGGACTTCTTTTTCTTATCATGACTCTCTCTAACTTTATCCTACCCAACCACCATTTCCTTGGCCTGCATGGCTAATTGGAACATATCCTTGTATGTAAGGGCTTCAGTCACTAACATCTTTTCTCTTATATTCAAATTTAAGCCCGCGTTAAACTTAGCACAAAAGGGCTCTTCGGAATTGAGGAACTTTGGAACATATGTAGATAGCTTCCTAAGCTCTATCTCATATTTGGTCACCGTTTTGTTTCCTTGCACCAATCTAAAACATTCCTCCCACTTTTGATCTCTATAGAAGCAGGTATAGGGTTTCTTGTTGTACTCTCTAAGGGATTCATCTCAAGTTGGAGGAGAAGAAGATCTAGAAGGGGAACCGGTGGGGATCTAGGGTTTGATGGGGAGCTTGCAACTGAGTTCCTTAAACATTTTAACACTTTATCACCTATGGAGGGCGGCTAAGGGAGGAGTAGGGATCCCGTTTGGGAGAACAAGGTGTGTCAGTGTTAGAGGAGGCACATGTGAAGATGATACGGCCTCCAGTTGAGGAGTTGGAGTAGGTGAAATATCATTCGACTTCCTCATTCTTCATCTAGGATCCGTAATTCTACAAAAGGAAATCTAGGCTTAACAAATATAATAGGAATTTAAACTAGGTGCTTAACCTCTTAAAAATAATATTCCTAATTTTCTAGAACCCATAGGAGGCTTTAAAAATCAATTGGAAATCAACCATTTTCATAAAAGTTTTGAAAACAATTGAGCACTTTTAAAATATTTGGAAAACTTTTCAAATGTTTAAACATTCTCAAATCGAAAACCTAAACTCTGATATCAATAGAATTGTCATACGTTGATCCTAAAATCAAGTACATGACAACCATCATGTTACCTCAGAATACAAGTAAACTTAACCCGTACACTAAAATACCATAAAACATTCATCGATATCCATCTATTTTCTCAAAATAATTCAGCAAACCCAACTTCCAAATCATAATAATCTATTTTATCAAAAACAATTTTCACATAATTTTAAACAAGTAAAAGGAGGTCCTCATTTTAAGTATACAGACCGTAATCAAATCTCAAACCAAAGAAACATAGTATAAAATAGGTTTCTAAAATAGTTACAAAGTTTATCTCTATTTGGGTCCACTAATACCTTGGATTTCAATCACTCATCTCTTGGGAGGGTAACCACTCCCAATTCCAAATCAAACGAAATCCAAACCTTCTTCAATTTCAAATGCCTTAACCTAAGACATTAAATACCAAAAAATCACTAATCATAAATTAATATTTGGCTAATTTGTTTCTCTTCAATATTCTACAAAAATATTCAAATCCATAATGTATCAATCCTAATTTCCTAATCCAAATTTGGACAGTCATGAAATAACTGCCATAACTTTCACTACACACATCCAATTTAAATGATTCAGGTCTCAAATTAAAGATAAGAATAGGTCTACAACTTTCATGTTCAAAGTTCAGCCAAATTCAACCTACAAATCCTATAACTAGAATAGAACAGAAAACAAGGGATTTCTGCAGAACTTGTTTCTTTGTAAAATAAAAAAAAAAATCAATTTTTATCAAAATGTCTACTGCAATATGTCAATTTAAAACCTAGAAGTCTAATTTCAGTAAAAACAAATTGTACTGAGTTTGTCTGTGTTGAAAAAGTTATGAATAAAAAAATACAGTTAACTCGAACTGTACAACATGTAATATTCATGGCTTTCATTTCATTCTCATCCTAGAATTCAAATACTTACATAAATAACACAGATCTAAGTTGAGGAAGATGTTTTACCTTAAATAAAGTCACCAATTTAGTTCCCAAAATCTAGCTACAACAAATCCTAATTCTTCTCTCTTTAGAAAAATTTTCAAAAATTGTATAAATCATCAATACAACCATAAATAACCCAAATATACTTTGGAAAGAGGTTATTAAATTGATTTAAGATATTAATCTCGTCTAATACCCAATTTTCCCAAAACTCTCGATTTTCTCTCTCTAAACTTTCTGAGATTTCCCACTAGGGTTTTGGTCTAGGGTTGATGTTTGGGCATTTGAAAGTTTCAACATTTGATTTTTTTTTTGGGTGAGTTCTAGAGAGTGAGAGAGTGAGAGAGTGAGAGATTGGAGAGAGAGAGAGAGAGAGAGAGAGAGAGAGAGAGGAAAGGGAGCCAAGAGGGAGAGAGTGAATGAGGGGGTATATGTGTGTGTTTTGAAGTCTTGTCTCACATCCCCTTTTATATTCAAACCCATTTTCATTATTGAGCCCTCATCCACCTCTAAATTGCACAAAGTGTCCATTACATCCTTTTGGTTTATTGAAAATTTCAACTCAAAGAGTTTAAGTACTTGAAGTTTTATCTATAAAGGAAAGTATGTTCGGTGATGAGTAACGCAAGTTGGAATAAAAGGGCAAAACTTATAGGAAGATAATTTAAAAATATTAAAATATGAAAGGTTCAAAAAAATATTGAATATAATATAAATTGTATACCATATAATTGAAAGGTTTAAGTGGCTTGGTAGCAAGAAGCCTTTTGGAGCACTATTAGGACAATGGTTCAAATCTCCATGCTTGCAGACAATTAAAGATGCAAATTTTTCAATAGAAAATGTTCATCGACAAGCTTATGGAAATATTGGGAAGAACCGATAGGTATCTCTTCAAGGTAGATACCAAAATGAAAGGCTAATGGGTAAATACCGATACATAGCAATAGGTGGCAATCACAATTGTAAAACAATGGAGATACCATCAGCCATCCCCAACAGGTAATTGAAGTACACAAACTGAATCTTGCACAAATCTTCGATAATAACCTACTAATCCTAAAAAACTTCGCACTTCAGTTACCGTCCTTAGTGTTTTCCATGATAAAATGGATTTTACTTTAGAAGCATCAACAAAATTCTATCTGCAGATATTATGTGACCCAAGAAAGTAATGTTTTCTAACCAAAACTTATATTTGATGAACTTGGCATAC
This sequence comes from Dillenia suffruticosa, assembly GCA_033439265.1. NCBI lineage: Eukaryota > Viridiplantae > Streptophyta > Magnoliopsida > Dilleniales > Dilleniaceae > Dillenia > Dillenia suffruticosa. Next base: position 18,004,954 of record JAVTVX010000009.1, on the reverse strand, counting down.
AATTTATTTTCCCTCAGTGTCTACAATACACAATGTAAATGTTCTTTGTGTTATTCCTTTGATTTTGAGTATACTAGTATATCATCTATGAAAATTACTATGAAATGGTTAATGTATTGATGAAATATTCTATGCATTAAATCCATGAAAGTAGCTGGTGCGTTAGTTAATTCAAAAGGCATGACCACAAATTCATAATGACCATATTGAGTTCTGAAGACTGTTTTGGGAATGTCATTTTTTTTTAATCATCAATTGATAATGCCACTATCTTAAATCAAACTTAGTAAAAATTTTAACACCTTGTAACTGATCAAACAATTCATCTATTAAAGGCAAGGGGTATTTGTTCTTTATTGTGACATTGTTCAATCCTTGATATTCGATACACAATCGTAATGTACCATCTTTTTTCTTGACCAATAACACAGGAGCTCGCCATGGTGATACACTTGGTCAAATAAGCTCTCTTTCAAGTAAATCTTGCAATTGTATCTTAAGTTCTTTTAATTCTAAAGGGGTCATTCTATACAGGGTCTTTGATATCGGTTCTACTCCTGGAACAGGAACTATACCGAATTATATTTCCTTTTCGGAGGTAATGAGGTTAATTCTTCAAGAAATACATCTGGGTATTCTCTCACTATAGGAATGTTCTGAATTTTCTTTTTCTCAATGGGTTGATTCATAAGATAAGCTAGATATACAATACAACATTTATAAAGGAATTTTCTAGAACGTGTTCCAGATATAATAAAATTAAAAAAGAGCTTTCTATCTCCCATCAATTTAACCTTAGCTTATCTCGGAATACAAAGTTTCACTTCCTTCATTCTACAATCTATTTTTGCATGATACTGAGATAACAAATCCATTCCTAGTATGATATCATATTCTTGAATGGATTGAATTATCAAATTTGCTGGAAATTTTTTTCCAGCAATCATGGCCTTATATGATTTTACTACAAATTTAGTAGTTATACTACTTCCAATTGGAGTACTTACCTCCAATAAGTCTGGTAATTTTTCAACCCCAACATCTAAAATTTTTACCCAACCAGGAGTGATAAATGAATGGGTGGAACCAGAATCAAATAAGATCTTAACCTTATGATTATGGAATAATAGCGTGCCTTCCACAACATTGGATGCTTGAGGGATTTCTTCTCCTTCCATGGCAAAAACTCTTCCTTTCATCCTAGGTTTATTATTTCAATTGTGTTGTCTTTGACCTTGAAGTAAGCTTCTCTTACATGCTGTCTTGGGTCAATCTTCAACATAGTGTTCATTACTTCCACATCTCACACACTTTCCAGCATTTAGCCAACAACTAGCTTCATTATGTCCTAACTTTTAACAATAATCACAAAATTCTCTCTGTCCTACTTGCTTACTAGAATTTCCCATACCTTTTTCTTGGCTTTGGGATGCTAAGTCACTAGAACCCCTCTTAAGCATCTTTGTAACTTCTTGAAATCTTCCCTGCTGCTAATTTGTTGAAGTTGTTCTCTTATTAATCCCATCTGTTTATTTTTGCTATCTTTTACTTGACATGCCAACTCTATAACCTTAGAATATGTTTCTATGATGATAGGGGCTAAAGTATTTTGAATTTCCCAACGTAATCCCCCAATGAAACATCTAATTCTATCATTTTCAGTATATACTAATGAAGGAGCGAACATTGAAAGTTTAGTAAATCTGGTTTCATATTGAGTTACTATCATAGGATCTTGTTTAAGAATAAGAAATTCTTCTTCTCGTTTTTCTCGTATGTGACATGCGTAATACTTTTCATTAAATTCCTTTAAGAAATTTTTCCAGGTACGTGGGATATTATTTTGTTTCCACTTATATGAGATGGTTCGCTACTATTCTCTAGCTATTCTAAAAAGTTGTTATACTGTTAGTCTAACTTTTCGTTCATCTATATAGTTTAATACTGTAAAAATTCTTTCCATTTCTTCTAACCACAATTTAGCTTTTTCGTCATATCCACATCCTCCATCAAACCTTGGAGGATGGAACTTCAGAAATCGTTCCTAGACAATATCCTCAGATCGTTCAGTATTTGGTGGCAGGTTGTGGGGAGAATGATGATTGACTATATTGTTGGTTTGTTGTTCCATAATTTGAGATACTGTATCTAGTATTGCCATCACTTGATCCAAAGAATTCAAAATTTGGTCAGTTGAATTGTTTTGTTGTTATCTCGTTCTAACTATCTTAATACAAATATTCCAAAAAAATACCTTCAAAATAATGAAAGTAGTTAATATGTCAATGCAAAAGACCTATAGTATTAATATTACTTGTTAATGTACAACTATATTATATTATCAAAACATATTCCTAAGTATTTTTGGTAACATTCATAATTTGATCATAAGAACTTTAGCTAGCTATGCTACAAATTTCAGCTAGTTTTTTGAATGTTGGCTAGATTCCTGGTTATCTCTTCTTTCCATATTACAAAGATCATGTAGTCCCATGTACAAAACTTGGATCTGTTCTTTATAGTTTTGGATAATTTTTGCAAATCCTAGCCTTTCCCCTTTTGGTAACCTGTTCATCTTGGTTAGTTGGTCAATCTCTTCGTCTTTCTTAATACAATATTTAGCTAGGAACTGACCCCATTTCTCCTAGTAATCAAAATTTTCTTTTAGCACAATGTTTTCATGTTTCATTGCAATCAATTCTTCACTACTCCTATTGTTGTCGTAACAAGCCTCATATGCTCATTTCCGTTCCACCTCAATTTCCTTCTTAACTTCTTCTAATTGTTGTTGAAGCTGGCTACGGACTTGGTAACTATGAAACAATTCTTGTTGTAGCTCATTGATTTCTTTTACTTGAGTATCCAATAGCAAATCTTTTCTTAAAGACCCAATAGATTCTACCTCTTCCTCACTATCTTCTATTAGAATGAAATAATCCTCATTATTTGGCCTATCAACTTTTTCTTCTACTTCCTCAGAGGGATCTTCCTCCATTAAAGACTGACCTTTCTCTGGTTCCACCGCTACAAAATTTTCGATAATGTTAGAAAATTCTTATGAGATATAATAATTATTTCTAGTTATGATGAATGTTTAAATGCAAATATTTTTACTCAATATTATCTTTTTCTAACCTAGACTCTGATACCACTCAATTGTCACGCCCCAAATCCATCCCCTTGCAAGGGTTTCATCGGCGATGGAATGTCTGGTTCTCACCAAGGCTCAGTCACTTGCATGGTAGTGGAAGTTATACTAAAATAGTAAATCTTTCATTTATTTAAATCACTGTATATTATAAAAATCTTCTAATAAAGTAGCGGAACTCTTATACTAGAAAGATTATCCCAACAAAGCTATCTCTATCCGTTCATTAATCTTCCTCGACCTTGGTTCCTGCAGGATCTAAATAATTTTTTGTGTGAACTTGATAGCCCAGCGAAGCTCGTGTATGCATGTGTAAAAGCTTATTATAAAATCAGATGATAACGGTCTTATTATGAAATCTTTTTTAGAAAGCTTTCTATGTAGCAACAGCATGTATAATTGAATAATAACAGTAATACAATATAGCACAAGTAATAGTTCACTTTCGTCTTATCTCTCCATAAGAACAATCTTCTTATCCCACCCAGGAGTTACGATTCCGGAAAGGTCTAGCAGTCTCCTCCGCATTTAATGGACAAACCTCCTATCTACAATAATAGAGTGCTACCGATATATATTTTGATATTCAACGAAATCCTTACTTACTCGAACTATCTCCACACATCGACTTATATAACAAATATAAACACATACATTGATGTAGTAGTCAGAAATTATTGTAACAGTAATAATTCATGAAATCAATAGTAAATCATGGTAATCATAGAAAATCATGATAGTTTTGCATAATATATAAATGAATATAAAGAACACTCACTCCAAAAAGTTACCTAAAATCTTCTTTCCTTTCTCCTTTTCCTTTCTTTCTCTTCTTTTCTTTCTTCCTTCTTCTTCATGTCTTTCTTTTCTCTCTTCCTCATGGATTGCTTAATAGCTTTGGAATGAAGGGGATAGGGTATTTATGGTCATGGTTGGGTGATAGATTATTGACATGTGTTAGGATACTTGTTCATCATGTAAGGCTCTTGTTTTTTATACAAACCATGTGTTCTTTTATGTGTCAATTATAGAAGACACATATCCTTGATGTAAGACATTTGTCTTCCAAGTGGTTTAACTTATTGCAAGACAACTGTTGTGGTCGGTGGCATTGATATCATTTAAGTAAATGTTTTTACGTTATTTTAGTTCATTTACTTAAGAAGTACACATAAATAAGGAAATATCTCACATTTAGATTTAATAAAAATAGTTTTAAGACCTAATTCTTTAATGACAAAAAGTCAACTTCTCTTTCTAAAAAAAAGTCGAAACGGTTAACTTTGTTGGGCTTTATTTGAAAGGCTAATCATTTAGAAAGATTCTAAAAATATATGTTTTTACTTATTTAATTTATTTGATATATAAGAAACAATTACCGGGATTTTTCCTTCTTGATTTGTAGACATTTTAGATATCTCATTTTTGGAGTACTTAGTTTCCAACGAGCTGGTCAAATCTAGGTTTTTTAATATTCCAAGTCTCCGATTTCGTACTCAATTCCTATGTTTCAGATAATATTCTTATCTCATTATTAATTATAAATTATTTCTTGCAACTAAATTGATAGATTGACTTGTTATTGTCTTAAGTCAACTTGCAAATCATATTGGGTCAACTAGTTTTTTTTTTTTTAAGTCAATTTAATGTGTTCTAGAATTTTAGATTTTTTAGGGTAAGTTTGATCAAGTCGACTTGATAAATTCTTAGGTCAACTTTTTCAATACAATATATGTGGGTTGACTTAGATTAGGCCTATTTTGTGATGTAGGTCGACTTGTTATTTTTCTTGGTCGATTTAGATTCATTTCTAACTTATGGTCAGGTCGACTTGTCCTTCCTATAAGTCGACTTAAGGTTTTACAAATTTAAACTTTTGAAACTTATATTTCTTATGTCAACTTGATCTCCTATGTAGATCGACTTATGAAATTATAGAAACTGTTTTTTGAGACTTGATTTCATCAGGTCGATTTGTCAAGCTATGTAGGTCAACTTCTTGTGTTCTGTGCTTAAAATATTTTCAAATTTTTCCATCTTAAGCCAACTTGGTCTCAAAGTTAGTTCTACTTAAAGTCTTGTTGGGTCAACTTGTTCTATTGACTGCTGAATTCTTGCGTTAAGTTTAAGGCAAGTCTATTATGTAGGTCGACTGTTTTCCTTGCAGGTCAACTTGCTTTTATCATTTTTTGCTCTAATAATTTTTTTTTAGTTTTTCAACTTCTTTTTTAATTAATTCTAATTTTTCTTATTAACATTTAATTATCATCAAAACACATTTTATTTAATATTAGATGCCATCTATTTTGGATGAGAGATTTGAAAATATTTCATAAATAAGAAAGATATACTGTATTTATCAATATATTTTATGTGCCCTCAATTACGAGTGTTATATAGAGAAACAACATATTAAAAAACATATAAGTTAAGGATAAAAGTAATACATATTGATTTATTGAATTTTGTAAATGCTTCGATATTTATTTTGGAGTGTAATTCTAATTATTTAATGAAATTAATTATAATTCAAATAATTTTAATGTAACTATTAGATTAATATATTAAATTATAATTATTTTAGAATTAAAATAAATATAATATATATCCCTTCTCTACCTTAAAAATTCAATTAGTATTTATTATTTATCCTAAAAAATTATCTTTTACATTACGATTATTTTGGAAGCGTTTCCACAGTTCAAATTTAGTATGAACGCAGTTGGATGTCTTGTCCTCTCTTTTTTTATTAATTTTAAACAATATCTTTTAAAATTAATATTCTAACAAAACGTAGAATAGGGAAAGGGGAATGGACAAACGATGGGTTTGTCAACTTATGTTTTATTGAATTTTCAAAGGCTCTGATTTCGGAATAAAGTTGGTCAATGAGTGTCTTTCGCTTGTACAAGGTTTCATCGTACCGGTCAACTCGGAAGCAATACGTCAACTTGCATTTTAATTACACAATAAGAAAATATAATTTTTATCAAAATAAATTTATTTGGAATAATTGTTATAAAAATAAATTTTATACTTAAATTGCTATTCTCGTGTATCCCTTTTTTATATATCTTGACGTCTTAATATTTTGAACAGATTCACAAATATTATTTTATTATAACGCATAAAATATATGAAAATTGTAAATTAGAGAAAAATAATATTAAGAACAATTAAAAGCCCTCATATACTTTTATTCTCATATTTGTTTTAATTCACTAACTTCTTTTTTAGAGTTTAATAATTTATCTACATTTTGTGTTTGTAGTTTCTTATTTTAACGTAGTTTTAGATTATTTCTCTAAATGATTTTATTCTTTTAAAGAAATTTAAAGTTTTGATATTTTTCTGTATAAAAAATGTTGCAATGGGTTTGATTAATTTCTCATTTAATAACTGAATATTTTTTATATAAAAAAGTTTTCTGTGGAAACTTTTAATCACAATGTTGATTTCTACGGTTGACAAAATCTGTAGAACCTTTTAATTTCAAAGTTCCAACTCATTGCATCCCCCCATGTAATCTGATTGCTACATTTCGTCGCATTGTACCACCCCATGTAACAGATTGCTACAGTTAAGGACCAAGTTGATTGGAAGGTTAGGGTATTAATAACCACTTCGTGGGTCCAATGTTGGAAGTAAGCTAGAAATTACACTTGCCTCCCACCGTGGGAATTTGGTGACCTTGAGTGACACTGGTATGTCAGCCTTGGAATCGGATGGCCTAATATAGCGAAGAGGATTCATACGTAAGGGAAATGCAAAACCAGCTCAACCATCTCAACTTAGACAGTTTTGAACTGGGAGCTGTCTCTTATGGTGGATATGGAGGTGGCGGCAGAGGTGGTAGAGTTTCAGTTTGAACCAAATTTGAAATGGGCAATAGGAATCGTTACATTTTGTTTAGCCTCGGCCATCCAGATCGGTACTCAGCTTTATCAAATTGCAAACGAACATCCACCAATCCTGTATGTACTATTTTTCACTATTTTAATGGCTTTTGCTTCTGCTGTGGGTGCTATTTACACTAGTGGCAGATACCCCGGAGTGTCATACACTTTGGCACAGGTGGGAATTTTTCTTGCCGCCGTGGCCTTCTGTCTCGCCATCACAATTCCGCTGCCACCGTCCCTCAGGTGTGCTTGTTGGGCCATTTTTGTAATCACCGTCCTCTTAATTGTGGCTTGTAACTTGACGTCAGTTTGATTGCCTCTTGCACATTGGGTTACCAAAATGGAGAGTATGCTGGCCAGCTTGTCATCGTCTTGGGGTTGGTTGATTGATTCTTGTGGTCTTATTAGTATCCATTCCAAGACTACTGCTACTTTGTCATGATTTTATACTTTCATATTGAGATTTTGGCATTATCTTATTCTTCTCATCATCAGCTCTGTTCCTGTCGTTTCCTCTGTTTTTAGAGTAAGCTGTATTTCAATAATTAATGAACCTCAAATTGAAAAAATACCAACCAATTGCAAACATATTGAGAGAGAATATTAAACAAACGTTCTTCCCCCTCCCCCCCCCCCCCCCCAAAAAAAAAGGAGGCTTCCGATTAAGGCCTAAGAGTCACTCATTTAAGTGTGCTACGTCATAGCTCTCATTTAGGCAATCCTGCAGTCATATCTTCACATAGTCTGGAGGCTGTGATGTTTCTTACGTTACTTTATTAAAACTGGACATGACCATAGAACTTTTGGCTTCGTGGTTGTGCCCCCACGTGGGATTTAGTCCACGGGCAAAAGTTCGATTTATGGTATCAACACACACACGCATACACAACCAAGAAAAAAAAAGAAAAGAAAAACTGGACATGAGAATTGGAGGTATAGACACATGGTTCAAAGTGGGTCAGTTGACCGAAGGGAGTGAGATTAAACATTATCGTATGGAATTTTTGGAGGCATTATATATATTAACTCAACTTTAATATATTATATCAAGGGACCGGATTGAGTCGGTTCTTTTGCTTAAAGGTCAAATAAATGTGCCGTTTCAGTTCTTTCTATTTCATTTATTTCTATCTAAAGTTATCTTTCAATTAAACTATTGACACCCATGTTTTTATGGATAATTTATATCCAAATTTTTAAAAGTCTACCCTAAAATTTTACTAAATCTTTTACATTTAATGTCTTGCTCCTTTTAATTGGTGTATTTTTGAATTTTTGTTACATATGTCTAAATCATTTTAAATCTATTCTATTATTTTATCCAAATTCACTCCCAACTTAATATGTATTTTTTTATTTTTAATTCTATTTTTAATAGTTAGAAAGATTGAATTAATTGCTTAATTTATTTTGTGTTCACTAATGTTGTTGAGAATAATTTAATATGCAGAAGTAATTCCATAACAATGGTTAGGAGTCATTAAAAGACCCCATTAAAAGGGATAATCAGATGATTCTTGATCTTGACTACCCACGACAACATAAAAGTAGGATTTTTCTTTTTTTTTTTAATGTACACTTATTATATTTTGTCTCTTACGATTAGGACCGGTAATTGGGCCAGAGCAATCTAAGCTCAACTCGTTTTAGGGTTGGGCTAAATTTGGATCTATTATTTAGGTCTGTTTTAATTACGGGTCGAGTTTGAACACCAGCGGACTTAGCCCATTATAGACTCGACTTATTTAAAATCAAATATTGTGATATTTTGATGATGACTTTGATGACTTTAACGTATTATTTTTTATATAGTTTTTTAATTTTTCATGACATTACTATTATTTATTTTCATAATAATGTATCATTTTTAATTTGTTATGATGGTATTTGATTTATATTTTATTTTGAATGATTAATATATTTTTATTTTATATTTATTATATTATAAAATGAATTAAAAATATAAAAAATGAAATTTATAATTTGAGCTCGACTCTGGCTCAAAACGGAAAAAAGACCCTTTTAATTTTTTGGATAGAGTTGAGCCTCAATTCTTTGAACTTTCTTGAGCTAGAGTCGGGGATTGGGCCCATAAAATTTTAAATGGACCGAGAAAACTCGATTGCCAGTCCTAATTATAGGCCCATAATAAACCACATCCGACATATTTCGATCGCTTAATAAACCTCATGAGGTTGACCCGTGTGAGGGAGGTGAATTCCAATCAATAGACTTTATCTAGGAGGACTAGGCAGCACCCCCTATTCAGAGAGATAGATCCCTAATGATAGATTTTGCTTGGGAGGACAGGCAACACCCTCCATTCAGGAAGATAGATCCCTAATGATAGGCCCTGTTTGGAAGGACTAGGCAACACTGGTTCATTCAGGGACTGGCATGTCGAGGAGATAGATCCCTAATTATAGGCTCCATTCGGGAGAACTGGGTGATACCTGCCCGTCTGGGAGATAGATCCCTAATGATAGGCTTCGTTCAGGAGAACTGAGTGATACTAGGCCATTCAAAGAGATAGATCATTAACAATAGGTTTCGTTCAGGAGAACCAGGCGACACTGGCCCATCAGAGAGATAGATCCCTAACTATAGGCTATATTCAAGAGGACTGGGAGACACTAGCCCATGCGGGGAGATAAATCTCTAACAGTAAACTCCGCTCGGGAGGACTGGGCGATATTGGTCCGTCGGGGAGATAGATCCCTAACTATATGCTCTTTTCGGAAGGACTTGGTGACACTGACTCGTTTAGGGAGATAAATCCTTAATGATAGACTCTGTTCGGGAGGACTGGATGACACTGGCATGTTCTCGGCTCAATCAACATGTTAAGGGAAAAAAAACACATAGTTATAGTGAAACAATGATTAACAAATTAAGTACTAAGGGTGGGTGCCATAAACCACCCATTAAGAGGTACTATGAATGCAATCGTAAAGAGAGAGGTGTAGAGTTTACTTGAGAGGGAATGTATAGGGTTCTCGATTATAAAGCAACGACTTGATACCATTGGAAGTCCTAAACTTGACCTTTATATTCTTCGTACTCGGTAATCCTCCAGGGCATTTAGACCAGGTTATCCCAAGATAGCATTGTAGAGTAAAGGGAGGTTAACTACACTGAACATGGTTGATGCCATTGCGTGGTCAGGTAGAGTCCCAAAGGTTATGGGCAATGAGAAGATGCCTTCAAGGTAGATCCATTCACGTGAGAGCCCCCTTAATGGGTCCAACATGAGGCTACAAGTGCGCGGGGGAGAATCCTATTTGCTAAAAGACACTATAAAAAACACGATTTTTGCGACGAAATTTAGCGATAAATTTTTTTTCTTGCTATTTTGTGACAAATTTAGCGACGAAAACTTTTTATTGCTATTTGCAACGAAATTTGCTACGAAAAAATAGTCTTAGCTAATTTGGTGACGACTGGAAATTCGTCGCTAATTTTGTGAAATTTTGCGATGAATTCCGAATTCTTCCTTAATTTTGCAACGAATTTTAGAATTCGTCGCTAAATTTAAAAAATAATAAAATAAAATAAAATATTAATATATATTTATTAAATAATAAATTAATTTAGTGATCAAATTCGAAATTTGTCACAAAATTTAACAACGAATTTGAATTTGTCACAAATTTAGCGACAAATTTCAGAATTCGTAGCTAATTTTGCGACGAATTCCCAATTCGTCGCTAATTTTGCGACGAATTTCAGAATTCGCCGCTAAATTTCAAAAATAATTTAATAAAATAAAATATTAATATATATTTATTAAATAATAAATTAATTTAGCAATGAATTTCAGATTTCGTCGCAAATTTTGTGACGAATTCAGCGACAGATTTCAAATTTGACGCAAAATTCGCGACGAATTCCTAATTCATTGCTAATTTAGCAACAAATTCTGAATTCGTCGCAAAATTCCGAATTCATCACTAATTTTGCGACGAATTCAGCATTTGTCGCTAAATTTGAAAATAATTAAATAAAATAAAATATTAATATATATTTATTAAGTAATAAATTAATTTATGGACGAATTTCAAAATTTGTCGCTAATTTTGCGACGAATTCAGCGATGAATTAGGCGACAAATTCCTAATTTGTCGCTAATTTTGCTTTAAATTCCTAATTTATCGCTAATTTTGCAACAAATTTCGGAATTCGTTGCTAAATTTGCGACAAATTTCAGAATTCGTCGCTAAATTTGAAATATAATTAAATAAAATAAAATATTAATATATATTTATTATTTTTATTTAAAAAAATTATCATATTTATTATTTTTAATTAATATGTTATATTTTATTTTTATTTTATCTTTTTAAAAAATAGTATTATTATTTTTTTAAATCTTTTATTATTTTATTTTAAACTAATAATTTATTATTTAATAATAAATTGTTATTTTATATTGTTTTATTATTATTAGAAAAATGTGAAAGAAAGATAATAAGTATAAAAAAAAAATTTAACAGATACTAACATTTAGCTTGGTGGTTATAAGATCTAAAGGTTTACGGAAGCGCAAGAGTTCGAATCGTGGTATGGAATTAAGTAAGGGAGGGCGTGTGGGCGAATGCTGGCTCAGCCGGGCTCGGGTTCAGGTGGGAGCGTATTTTTTTTTTCATTGTTAATTTAACGACGGATTTAATGACGAATTTATATCCGTCGCTAATTTAGCGATGAATTTTTTTCGTCCCTAAATTAGCGACAGATAGTTTTTCGTCACTAAATTTACAACGAATTTGGCGACGAAAAATTATCCGTCACTAAATTTAACGACGATTTTAGATTTCGTTGCAAATTTAGCGACGCAAAATTATTCGTCGCTAAATTTAGCGACAGATAATTTTTCGTCGATAAATCCGTCGCAAATTTAACGACAAAAATTTATTCGTCACTAAATTTAGCGACGAATTTTAGATTTTCGTCGTTAAATGTAGCGACGAATAATTTTTCGTTGCTAAATTTGTGACAGATTTAGCGACGAAAAATTATCCATCACTAAATTTAGCGACGAAAAATTATCCGTCGCTAAATTTAACGACAAATTTTTAATTTTCGTCGTTAACGTTTTTAGCGACGAATTTTTATTAAATTTTCATCGTTAAATTTGTAGTTAAAAGTTTGTTTTTTTGTAGTGAGACATTCCAGTAAATGAGCTATAGCCAGCTCGTTGATCGACAAAGATTCTTCTAACTTCGTATTGCCCGATCTTAGCTATGATAATTAGGGAATCATGTCAATCTAGATCGACTCTCATTAAGTCTTTGTCATTGAAATTGATCATAGATATCTTCTTTTGGACGATTCTCCGATACAAGAAGCGAGAATCTCTTTAGATGCAAAGCTAGATGGCTATATGGTCGGGTTGTTGAAACCCTCAAATTAATACCGATCCCCCAATACAAACAAATTTGTAGCAATAGCGGTACCAGATCGAATCCCACGGGAACTATATTAGCTTAACTTCTTAGTTATTGCTACAAAGAAAATGAGGAGTTTATAAATAAATTCCTAAATTAAGACTTAATAATTGTCCTCCTTGGTTTCCATAGCTCAAGTTGAGATGATCTCTCCATCCAGGATTGTAATGAGTGGAATGGGGATCATACTTCTTTTGAGGTTGATTAGGAAATCCTCCTATGGCATTTGCTTGATGAGTGAGATCTTCTTGTAAGGATGGACACATATCCGTCAGATGTCCGAAAATTGAGCATATTCCACAAACCTTGGTTGCCTGAATTTGTCCTACAGCTATCTAACGAACCAAAGCAGTTAGTTCAGAAATTTGATTCTCAAGATTTGAGTGACTTATCTCATTCACGCGTTTTGTAGCTCCATCTCCTCTCATTACAAATTGTTGAGAATTTTCTGCCATGTTTGAAATCAACTGTCTGGCCCCTTTTGGTGTTTTATTGACCAAAACCCCTCTACTGACTGCATCTTCCATACTTTTATCCATGGGTAGAAGTCCTTCATAAAAATATTGAATCAAAAGCTGATCCGGTATTTGATGATGTGGATAGCTAGCACAGAGTTGCTTGAACCTCTCAAAGTATTCATACAATGTCTCTCCGCTAATCTGTCTGATCCCACATATTTCCTTTCTAATGTTGACAACCCTAGATACAGGAAAAAATTTCTCTAAAAATAATCTCTATATTGCATTCCATGTATTGATGAACCGGGAGGTAGGTCATACAACTAGTCTTTCGCCTTATCTTTTAGGGAGAAGGGAAAGGCCCTCAATTTGATATGTTCTTTGGTCACATCTTGGGGCTTCATATTCGAACAAACAACGTGGAATTCCTTCAAGTGTTTATGTGAATCCTCACAAGGAAGACCACAAAAAATATGAAGTAAGTGAATCAAACCAGATTTAAGTTTGAATGCTACCTCAAGAGCTGGGTATTCAATGTACAATGGTTGTTGATTCAAATTTGGTGCAGCCAACTCCTTTAGAGTTCTTTCACGATTTTCCATATTTTCCTCTTCTTCTTAAAAAATAGAGCTATCACAAATTGTCAGATCAATCTCCAAATTCACCTTTCGATACAGCTTACCTTTCCTCTGTTTAGCCTCCTTCCTTAAAAGACGAGTAGTTTTCTCAATTTCAGGGATATATTCCAATTCACCTCATTGACAAGAACGGGTCATAAAATAAAGAGATCAGCAAAGCAAACTAAGAAATTAAAAAAAAAAGTTCCCCGGCAACGGCGCCAAAGTTTGGTCGGGTTGTCGAAACTTTCAAATTAATACTGATCCCCCAATGCAAAGAAATTTGTAGCAATAGCGGTACCAGGTCGAATCTCACGAAAACTATATTAGCTTAACTTTTTAGTTATTGATAAAAATAAAATAGAAGATTTATAAAATAAATTCCTAAATTAAGACTTAATAACTGAAAATTAAAGGACAAATAAACAGCGTAAAAATATTAAAAATAAGGAAAGAAATTCAATCTACCAAACTCTGATTCAAGGGTTCACACATTCGATTGCTTCACTAAACATGGTTAAAAAATATTATTCTTATTATTCAAGCATTTAACAATAGATTTATTAGGATAGTCGTAATAAATCTTGCGATTTCCTAAATTAATTGACCAAACTCAGTATCCAATAAAAATTTATCATTAATCGACTGGATACAATAGCGTTTCATACCAATATAATGATAGTATTAAGTTCTGTGAAAACAATTAAATCAAAATATAAATAACCGGGATAGCCGCACAATTATTCAATTTTGTTCCATCGATTCTGTAGGTTAAACATGAATATTGGTACCCATAAACATAAGTAACCTAGTTGTTACTTGTACCATTCATTCATGACAATTACGGATCACTGAAGTTCTAGATAACAATAGAAAAATTAATATTGAATTAAATTATTAGATTAACTAATACCAATTTTTCATGTAAATAAATTAAGAATCGACAAATACTTGAATTAAAAGGTTAAGAAATTAAATGAAGCACATAACCTCACAGTGAAAACAATCAATGAAATTTCCCTTGAATTAGACAAAAGAAACTAGCCACTCATGATATTAATCATGTCCTTGAATAAAACAATATACTTGAATGAAAAGAAACCTAAAACCTAAAAAGAGAAAAAGGAGAATTTTGTATGTTGCTGCTCACATTGTAGAGGCACATATATATAGGCATGAGACTCCAAGGAAAATAGAAGTCTTCTCTTGTTAACCTAGATCTCATAAACATTCTCTCCCTCAAAAAATAGGAAACAAGTAACTCCTTTAAATAATTTTACTTGAAGTGAAAATAAATCTTCCACTTTAAAGACTTCTTCCTTCCCTTTTGTAGGCCCAATTGGTATCTTGAACTATTTAGGTCCAAAAATGTCTCTTTAAACCCGTTTTGATCCAATCTCCATTTTTGATCTCCTAAAAAATAAAAAATCATAAAACCATTTATTAGGGCACTAACCAATCCAAAATTAAATCATAATATCAAAAATAAATGTAACATTTTGCACATTATCAAATTCCCTCACACCAAACCAATGCTTGTCTTCAAGCATACTCTAGATTAATGACTCAAAACCATTATCTTTTTCACTCCTTCCCCTATTTCAAATCATCTTCAAACAATCTCAAATCAGCACATATCAAAAAATTCAAGCCAAAACAACAATACAAAGAGCAAATGATCATAGTATCATAACCTTAAATGAAAACATAAGAATCCCATCAAACTCAATAATCTCATCAAAATTCAATATATTAAGATCTAATACCATCACAAGGAATTCACTCTTACACTCAAAGTGTTTAAGAGAATTTATCAATAATTCTCAAAATCAAAGCATAGCATGTCATTACCATAGGTTTGCTTATTTATCAAATCTCTACGACTAATTATATGAATTCAAAACAAAAATCCGAGGGACTTTATAAGGGTTGTAATGTGGTTTGGGTAAAGGTAGGATAAAAGGATAAATATGATATGTAATAAATGTATCAAAAGAAGCATGTCAAGAACATAAAACCATTTCCCCTATCCCATATCATGAAATACAATCAACTCATAGAAAGCTTTTCCAATCAAAAACATCTCATTCCTCAATCAAACTTTTGCATTCTCCCAAATTCAATTTTTGGGAATTTTTCTTTTTTTTCTTTTCCTTTTTTTTTTCTTTTTTCTTTTTTCTTTTTCATTTTTTTTCATTTTTTTCATTTTTTTTTGAATTACAATCGACTTGAGGATGAATGAAAATACGGAGCATATACAACACATCCCAATCGTATAATCAACTTCCCCAAAAATAATTCTCACAATAGAAGTACTTCATTCCCTTTACAAATAACCACTTAATTTATACTCAAATCAAATGTTTCTTTGATATAAGGACCAAAAGAAGGTTAAGCGTAAAAACGAAGGCTATGTGTTAATTAATGAGGTTAAAGCAAAGAAAATAGGTATAAACTCAAATGGGTTCACTAAGGGAAATATTACACACGGGAAGGTCTTTTTTTTCGAAATCTAAAAAGGATAAATCTAAATACCCCCATCATATTAATGTATGAACTCATGGATGTGGTCTCAAAAAGTATAGCAAAACAAGTTCTAAAATACATATATTATGATTGATAAACACTCATCAAAGAAAATTTAGAGCAAGATGAAGTATGCTCTTAAGGCTCAAAAGTTCACAAAAAGTGTTTAACTTTGTATTAAATCTATCACATTTTCAAATGACTCAATCATCAAAATCAATGGGACACTTAAAACAATTTATCCAAAAACAACCAATCACGCTTGTCTCTTTCATGTATTCCAACTCAAATCAACAAAATATACTAACTCAAAATTATTATCAGATAAAATTCAAAGAGTACGAAGTTCCAAAGAAGAATAAAAGAAATGACATTGGCATGAAAAATCCTCCCCCATACCTAAATACTAAATTGTCCTCAATGTATGCAAAAGATAAGAAAATTTGAGCACAAAGCCTACGCAACTCTCAACCAGCACAAGTGTAAACCAGTATCAGAAATGAAAGATACTAGACAATGAAAAAGGGACAATGAAAAGAAAGATAAAGAACGAGAGAACTCCCCTAAGGTGATGGCGGGAATGGAAGTTGAAAACCCACAAATTCGACTAGTGCTTGAATGTTCCTTTCCAACCTGGATATATGTTGTTCTATGTCTTGCACAGTTTGAGCCAAAGAAGTGAAAGGTAGTTGTCTCAAAGTTTCTGAAGGACCTGCAAAACTAGAACAAACTCTCAACCAAATATCATCGGCGAGGTAAAATGATAAACACCATCCTTCATAGAAACAACACCCATTCTCAACAAGCACTCAAAATGTAACAGTTCAGCCGAACAAGCAATATTCATAGTGTGATGTGCCAAGTCCAAAACTTTCAATTTGACAGCTATGTGTATGATCAATGAGCCAAGAATCAATGGTCTAGCACAAGAATTCACAACATTCCTAATTTGAGTAGCAAGCCAATAACCAAAATTAACTCTTTGATTTTGAGTCATAGACCATAAGAAAAACAGTTCAAGTTTTGTGCAAACAACAGAGCTAACCTTTCTCCCAGAAAAACTAAAGACTAAAAATCTTTGTATGACTTGTAATGCATGATCCCTAAGATAATAGCTTTTGGAATGACTAGGATCAAAACGATTAGGATCAGTTGTCAATTCATACCAAATTCTAGAGCAGTATGAGTTAAAATGAGGTGTGTAATCGCAAACATGAGAACAAGCAGATGTGTTAGAACTAGATGTGTCCAGAAACCCTAAAGCATCATTAAATTGAGTTAAAGAGAAGTGAAATGCACGGTTCATCGATCGGAATTCAATGATTCCAGTGGTGTCGGCTGTCAACTGTGCAGTGGTGTCAATCGAAATGCACGGTTCATCAATCTTTCTGCACTGATGATTCTTTGGAGTCGGCTACTTCAGATGAGGAACTCGAGTTCATCTTTTAGCTTTTTATATTCGTCAGTGAGCTAGTCATTGTCCCGGTGGAAGTGGCATTATCGAGTATTGTCCTTCTTAGGATTATCTTTTATAGGGTGAGGAGGCCACCTAATATAGGGCTTGTTCCAGATCTAGATGAGCACTTGACTAGGAGTCTCATTCAGATGGGTGTAACTAGTGATCCTTCTTTGTTGTCGGAGCCCTTAGTGGGCCTTCTTAGGTGAGGACTGACGAGGTGATTGGCTATGCTCTTTTTGGGCTGGTCGGTTTCACCGCTTATCAAAAGCTTCAGCATCTTCTACGGTGATGTATTTCTCTACTCGAGCATAAAATTCCTGAATAGTGGATGGAGAATTCTTAGAGACAGATGTCTTCATTCCGAACGGCCACAGTCCTATAAGCAGCACTACTAGTTTGATATAATGGTCTAGTCTAGAGACCTTCATCAGTTTTGTCTTGAGCTTCTCGAGGAAATCTCTCAACAGGTCATTCTCCCTCTTTTGAAACGAAAGGAGGGATATGGATTTTCTGTTGACCCCTTTACTAATGACAAAGTACACCTCGAACTGTTGTCGGAGTTGATAAAAACTCAACGCTAAATGGGGGAGTAAATTGAACCATGTCAATGCATTACTCTTTAGAGTTGTTGAGAAATGTTTGCACGTAACAGAGTCTAACATGTCTCTTGAGATCATCATAGTAATGGTGGCTCTTCAAACTTGGCTTTTCAAACTCGAATGGGATGACTTTAGCCGATGTGTCCCTCGGGCTAGGGGTCCAAAGGGTCTTAAACCTTGTAGTGACGACAGGTCTTCAAACTAAACAGTTGATCGATCAAGAGATTGTCAACTGAGCAGGCACTAGGAATTCCGGGAGTCATTCTAGGCCAGTCTTGGGTCAATGTGATTTGGATCGTTTTGGCCATGCATCATCAAAATAGATATTATCTTACTCAAAATCTGTACCCATCTCCATTTTCTCAACCAAATACTTGTCGAAATGTTTTACATATGTTCGCTCTATTTCGTTCGAAAATATATTATAATTTTAACAAAAAATAGGGGCAACACTATAATAACCTTACCTAAAGAACCTGAAGCCTGATTTTATGTCTATCAATTTTTCTTTGTCCCAAATCTTCAATACAACTACCTTCCTTTACTTTTAAAATAACTCATACTAAAATTAGAAAAAGAAATAAATGTCTTATAACAAATTTACTAAAGCTCTCGAAACACTAAACACTATAAATAAAAGAAAATAAGAAATTAGGAAATTAAACACCAAACACCTTTATCAAGGCGTCATGGTACTTTATAGGAGTAGCATGAGCCCTCATTGCTTCAACCTTTGATACGGCCCTCTTGGCCATGACCACGGTGAAAGAAAGGCCTTAGAGCCTTCTTTTTTTTTTTTTTTGTTCTCTTCCACGTTTACTGACCCCTTTTGTACCATAAAATTCACCATCTAAACCTTTTTTTTAGAATGACCATCCAAATCCTCAATTTGACGAGCAAGTGTTCTACATTAAGATGTTTATGTTGTGTTTATACTATATAATTTAAAGTTCATTTATTTTCAAATTTAAATTAAAAATTATTATATTAATATTTTGAATTATATATATTATATATTATAATTTTTATATATTAGGTTTTGGACCGATCAGTATTTGAAATCATATTCTGATTAATTCAATCCAAACAATTGTCGAATCGTTTTTTTAAGGAGAGCTCTTTAAATATAATTTTTTCTATTTTGAAAATTCGAATCCGAATTTTGATTAAAAGATTTAATATTTTTTTCACTAGGATAACTGTGCATTAGTATATATATTACATATTGCTAAGTTAGCTCGTGCAATACCTAACTTACATCGGATAAATTTTAGATTAAGTAATACATGTGCTCATCTTAAACACATTCGAGCTGGGTTTGAATACCCCATTTATCACTACAAAAAAAACACGGCTTTGGTAATGAAAATTTTAGAAAAATTCATCGCTAAATCCTTTAGCGATGGATAAGAGACTTCCGCCCACCCGGCCACCCCCACCTCCTTTTTTTGTGAAAATTGTCTCATGCTAAATTTGAACTTGTACATGGCAGATGATACTGAGTTGTCACAACCACTATACAATAATGTCTTTTGTCAATTCTTTTTTTTTTTACTTTCTCTCACTTTTTTTTAATATTTATCTCACTCTCATATCTAATTTTTTGTTCTTCACCTAGGGGCCTTTTTCTTCATTAATCTTTTCTTAGTGTTTATTTTTTTTCCTTTACGTGGTAATTTTTTTTCTTTTCTATTCTCATTGAACTTTTCTTACCATTTAAACTCAACTTGGATTAAATTGATGCTAAATAAAGAAATAAAATATTTTTTGAGCCAAAAATATAAATTTGATTGATTAAAATAGAATAACAACTTATTTTTCTTGATTTATCTAATAAAAGGAATATGATTTGTTAATTTTATCAAAAATTATTTTTCTTAGTTTACCCAATAAATTGAATAATAAAATAACAAAAACAAAAAAAATAAAAGGATGTTATGTTATACAATTACAAAGAAAGATAACAAGAGAAAATAAAAATGTTTCATAATAGATTGTACAAGAATTTTAGTAACAAAATTAGTCACAAATTTTGAAATACCTATTTAAATTAGTGATGAATTTAATTATAAATATTTCTTTTGTAGTTAATTACCGACGAAATTTGCCACGAAATTTTTTTGTGGCTAAATTTAGCGACGAAAATCAGAATTCGTCGTTAAATTTAGTGACGGAAATACATGTCCATCTCTAAATTTTGTGACAGAATTGTACTTCCTTCGCTAAATCTTTTTTCTTTTATTTTTGAAGTATCTTATATTTTATTTTATTATATTTTCTTTTATTTTATTAATT
Source organism: Dillenia suffruticosa (assembly GCA_033439265.1). Taxonomy (NCBI): domain Eukaryota; kingdom Viridiplantae; phylum Streptophyta; class Magnoliopsida; order Dilleniales; family Dilleniaceae; genus Dillenia; species Dillenia suffruticosa. The sequence goes on along the minus strand of JAVTVX010000009.1, from coordinate 17,984,509 downwards.
TATTAATTTATTTTATTATTCTTTTACTTTTTTTTTTTGAAATCGTAGGAAAGTTTATAAATGGACAACCACCTCTCAGTAGCCCTTCATTTTACTGTCACTGTCCCTGGAAACCTCTGTTTGTCTGCTTGCCAGGGTAGATGGATCATCAGATGCAGATGTTTGATCTATTGTTTGATCGTTTGGAAATCTTGTGTAGAGTTCTGATCTATTATCTTCCTTACCGATGATGATAACAATGGAAAATGAACGGCTAAACTTTCAAAGACAATCAAACTATTGATTAAAGAAGCAAACAGACATAGAAGACGAAGAACATAAAGTGAATTCGATGGCATTTGTTAAAATTGTTTGAATTATTTACTATCGAAACTTGTCAATTTTGTGAAAATTGTAACATTCATTATATATTCAATTCGATTCCGTTATTTAAAAAAGGTCAAAAAAGATACACGATTAAAAATATTTCATAATAGATTGTAAAAGAAATTTAGTCATGAAATTAACCACAAATTTTGAAATATCTATATAAATTAACGACAAATTTAGTTATAAATATTTTTTGTAGTAAATTAACAACGAATTAGCCATGAATTTTTTTGTGGCTAATTAGTGATGAATTTAGTCTCAAATATTGGAGTTCATCACTAAATTTTGTGACAAATATTTTTTTTCGTGGCTACTTAGCTATGAAAAATTGTTGTAGCTAATTAACAATAAAATTTATCATGAAAATTTTTTATCGCTAAATTTAGCAATAAAAATCGGTACCGTCACTAAATTTAGTGAACGGAATTGTACTTTCGTTACTAATTTAGAGACAAATTCTTGAATCCGCTGCTAAATCTTTTTTCTTTTATTTTTGAAATTAGCATTTTATATTTTACATTATTATTTTTTCTTTTTTATTATTTTATTAATTTATTTTCATATTCTTTTATTTTTTATTTTATGTTTTTGAAATCATAGGAAAGTTTGTAAACAAACGGCCACCTCTTAGTAGCCCTTCGTTTCACTATCGCCGTCCCCAAAATCTACTGTCTGTCTGTCTATCTGTCTGCCTGCCAGGGAAGATGGATCACTGGACGCAAATGTTCAATCTACTGTCTAATCGCTTGGAAAGTTTGTGTAGAGTTTTGATATACTATCTTCTTTACCGATAACGATGACGATAACGATGGAAAATGAACAACTAAACTTTTGAAAGCGACTAAACTATTGATAAAAGAAATGAATGAATGGAGAAGACGAAGAACACAAAGGGTGAATTCGATGGTAGCGGTTAATGGAAAATTATTCGTTAGAAATTTTTTGAATTATTTGTTATCGAAAATTATCAATTTTGTGAGAATTATAACATTCACTATATATTCAACTCGATTCCGTTTTTTAGAAAATGTCAAGAAGAGAGACACAATTAAAAATGTTTCATAATAAATGGTAAATGGAATTTAGTCATGAAATGAGATACAAATTTTGAAATACCAATGTAAATTAGCGATAAATTTAGTTACATTTGTGATAAATTTAGCCAAAATATTGGAGTTCATTGCTAAATTTTATGACAAATATTTTTTTGTGGCTAATTAGTGATGAAATATTTTTGTAGCTAATTAGCGATGAAATTTGCCATCAAATTTTTTTGTCACTAAATTTAATGATGAAATTTGTCACGAAAATTTTTCGTTGCTAAATTTAGAGATGAAAAGAGTATTCATCGCTAAATTTAGCCATGAAATTTCTTTTCATCGCTAATTAGAGAAGAATTTTGCAATAAAAATATTTTCGTCACCAATTAGCGATGAATTTTTCACGAATAAATTATTCGTTGCTAATTTGTCCACGAGTACTTTTTCATAGCAAATTTCGTCGCTAAATAGTAACGATACTCTTTTTCGTCGCTAAATTCATCGCAAAATAGTAATGAATTTTTTTCTTCGCTAAAACCATATTTTTTTGTAGTGTATCCAGCCATTTATTAGCAAATAGTTAAAATAGGAAAAATACCCCAACTTATTATTATTATTATTATTATTCAAAATTCTCTCACAAGTTACACAGACGTTTCCAAAGTTGCATCCTTAGGTTTTTTCTCTTTCTTTCTTTTTTTTATGTATTAGATCCGCAATTATCCATGTTATTCGACTAACTGGTTTGAGCAATATAGGATCCATTTTAGGGATTGGTTCTTCCAACACCTGTTTTTTCATTTCTAAGGGTCAAGACTCTTGTTAAAAGAGTTTAGTGTCGGACCATTGCATCCACAGGACGTCTCCCCTCACTGTTGTGTGTATATATATATGTATGCATGTATGTGATGGTATATGGTCCAACGGCCTATTACTAAGATTACTGAGACCCATTAGGCCATAAACTCATGAACAATTGAATACGCTCGTGGTCTCTCGGTCGAGCGCTCTAACATGTCTTTCGACCCTCTCAGTCATACTCTCTTGAGAAGCTAACGGTCTCTTGACCTCTCAGTCACTCTAACTCTCGACCTCTGAATCTCTTGGTTGTTCTTACTTTTTGTTAAATACTCTCCATCAATACGAAAGTAATTTCTATTATATGATAAGTCCAGCATGTGACCAATCAACAAGGATGGAAATCTCTTGCAAGTTTAAACCTTCTTTAATCTGATACAAACCTCTCCTAGTCTCGGGGATATCATTCTCAACAATAAAATGAATCTTGGTAATCACTCCTAATATGGAAGAGAATTTCCGTGGCAACTTGAACTTCCCTTAATCAACAGGACTTTAAATCTCATAAAGATCTCTAACTACAGTCCCTATAATCTCAGAAGATTATCAATAATCTCTCTACAAGAAAATTGGGATTTCAACACTCCTAACAGCAATCGGGATTTCCATACATGCAGACTATATATGTTCAATGCAAGCTACCGACTAGGTACATTCATTAACTCTACACTTATCACACAAAGATAACACAAGACTATTCTATGACTTGTTTCACTTTGTTTCTTATTCTTTCATAACTGCTCTTTCTGATTTGAATGTTAGAGTCTCTTGCGCCGAAGCACCCTCAGGCGGTTTTTGGAAGTACCAACATCTACAAAAACCTAGAAAACTCCTCAACATCAGTTCCACACTTAGGTCAACGAAACAGTTATCTGTGAAGCAAGACTCATCTCCATTTGTATGTATATATATGGAGAAAATGGAGACATCACCACAGATTACAATTCTTGGGAGTAGGAATTTTTATGAAGACTTGCCACAAATTTTTGATCTTGTTAGGTTTAAATTCATTTGGACTCTCTCTTCTCTCTCTCTCTCTCTCTCTACTGAACTGTTTCTTCTTCTCTAAAAATTCATAAACTATAGGTATAGTTCTTTTTTAGGGATTCTTTTTCAAACTATAGGTTTGTGGCCTTATAGAGTTATACAACAAAAAAGTTCCATGTTTAATATTTCATTGAAGGTTTGTGGAATTATAAGTCAACTATCTAAAGTTATACAGCAAACCTTCTTTATAGTTAAAAAAAAAAAGTTATACAGCAAACCTTCCAAAGTTATAATGTGATCGGTGAAACTTAACCTCCTCTTCATCTACCGCACTTGTTTTATTATTGGCCAAAACGTTCTTCTTACAATCTTCCTTTGAGCCTAAAAATTTCTCTTCATTAATAAGTCCTTTATTACTGTGGAGCTTTGAAATAGTCGACCCTAAAGACTGTCTCCACATTATGTTCCTCTATGAACTGCCAAACACTATGGTGTAGTGAGATGAAGTGTGAGAGAGAGAAAATTAAAAAGAAAATGTAGGGAAGAAAGACAAAGGGGTAGGTTTTTAAGGCCACCCAACAATTATCTTTTTTACTCGGGTGGGTTCGTTATCATTACTCTTACTTGGGTTCTCTTTTACGACTATGCACTAAAGAAGTCATAAACTAGAATTATTTTCCTTAAATAGGGAACAATAATTCACCTTAATTAAAAGAGAAAATCATAGCTTCAGTTTTGGCTAACTGCTACTCTGCACTATGCCATCTCTATCTTACTCTATGAACCCCTAATTTTAGGATCCTATGAATGATAAGTGATCCACCTATTGGAGGAGATTTTTGGACTCCCTAGTTAATTGTGCTTTTGACTTGAGCAGGGATCCAGTACTAAGGAGTTCGTCAGATCTTCTTTGATGGGAAATCTAGATAGAGCTTGAACGATAGCCCAGTATTGCCTTTGTGTGCCATATGTAGACGTTACGTGATTTAAGTATCTCACGATTTCGGGCAAGTATACCCTAGTCGAGTGTTGTGTATTGTACAGAACAAGTGTCGATCCCACGAGATATTATGTATTACCAATTATAAAATACCCTATCTAAGTTGGACAGAACGAATCAAGCTAGTAAAAATATTAAAACTACGAAAATATTAAAAATAGAAATATTGATAGACAAAAACTCTAGTTTTATAAAACCTTAGAATATCGATTTCATCTATTTTCAATTTTTTCACACGGTTGAATTCTTTCAAATCCCTTAAATTTTATTGACTAAAGATTCATTCTTGATGATGGCGGATTCCCCTAAATTAGATTCACTCAATGGTCATGCAATGAAACCCTAATTCGACTAACCAAAACCCAATGGTCATGCAATCTTGATTAGACCAAACTGCATTAAGATCTATGGAATATTTGAAATCTAGGGTTTCCCCTAAAATCCCCACACACAAAGTTAATCATCCATCGATCTCATAACCCTATATGGATTTTATTGTATGTAATCTTATCTCAATCTCATGCATGTAATCGCAAATCATCAAATCGTAAGGCCCTTTACGAATAAAGCATGAATTTCAACAATAAAATCTCGTGAAATAAGGAACATACCAATAAAAATTTAAGGGAAAGAAACAAATCAAACCATGCTCTTAATCAAATAACAAAATTTATCGAGTCCTAGGAACAAAAAATCTAAGTAGACATGATAAAGAAACACAAGAAAGGTAAAGAAAACATTACAACCCCTTCAACCCCAATGGAAATCGAAGAATCCTGTCCAAGAAAACTAAGGAGGCGGCTGCTAGGGTTTCTCTCCTCCCAAGTGTAAAGGATATCTCCTTCTTATAATCTAATTCCTAAGAGCCCTAAATGACTAAAAATTCATGGGTCTTCATAACAGCTTGATATTTCACTTGGACTTTGGCTTTTAGAATTCATGGGCCTTGATTTCTAGCACTGCAGTATCTTCGACTCATATTTTGGATATTTTCTGGTCTGCCCAGCCTCTGAGGTCTTCATAAGATTTGTAGGCCTTGAAGTTTTCTTTCCAATCCAACAAGAATCAGGTTAATCGGATATCAGAGTAGAAAGTTATGCTCAAAATACCAACAACTATCTGTGCAGTCCAATATCTTTAAATAAGCCTAATAATTCTAAAATAAAACCCACGAAAATAATCAATGTAAAATCATGAAATAAAACCTAAAAAATAGTTCTAAAAGTCAAATGAAGCCTGAAATAAAATAAACTAAAATAAATTCAACTGTATAATATCGCTATCAAATACCCCACACTTGAATGTTTGCTTGTCCTCAAGCAAGAATAAATTTTCTCCAAAATCAATTCAACATCCCAAGCCCCTAACCATGTATATAACAAGTTCAAATCGGAATTATAATCACGGCAATCAATACTTCGCAGTATCCAGCACTAGAGAAACTATTGCGTCTCATATAGTCTCATCGAAATCAAGAAAAACGCATGACTCAACCACCCTCACAATTGATTCACTCAATAAAATGAACGAAAATACTAACCAACTACTCAAAACACTCATTTTATGTAAGGGTACGTGTATCACTCAACTCAATACAATGAGATGATATTATCTAAGTTTGCTCATATATCAAATCTCCACCACTTATATATGAAATCTACACACCAATCAAACGGTCTTTTATTTAGTTGTAATGGGGCTAAGGTAAGAGATAGGATAATGGGTAAGATATAAGGTTAAAATAATTCACTAAATATACCTAAGCATCAAGACAAAGAAAATACTTACTCTAACTATGCACATGAAATGTAATATATCACTTCTTCAAAGTAAAGAACAATGACTTCACTATAAGAGTGAACAATATCAAAAATGAAACTTTTTTTCTGTTTTTGTTTTTTTTTTTCAATTTTTTTTGTCATAACTCACTCAACAAGGCAATGATTAAAAGCATATATAAAACTCGAATAAAAATAATAATACCTAAATACATAATGACATACCATCAACTATAAGTATATTAGTGAATTCAGGTTCAAATTCTGGAGTTAGAGAAAGACAGGTCATAGGGTAAATTATGTAGGTAACATATGAAAGAAAAGGTTTAGGCTCAAATTGGTTAACTAAGGGGTAAAAAATAATTGGGATGGTATTTTTCGGAAGCCCAATGTGTGTAATTCTAAGTGCCTTAATCATTTTGGTATATAAAGATCATGAATGTGGTCTCAAAATGTATAACAAAACAAGTTCTAGAATGACTAAATCATGTGTGATATACGCTCAACAATAAAAATGATGAAAGTAAAAAAATTACTCTTTAAAGCTCAAATCCTCACTAAGGTAAATTCCATGTTAAATCTTGCATGTCTATCTTTCAAATCAACAATAAAAAGATGAATAGCCACTCATGTACCAAATAACTACTAATATCAATCGTCTATCATGCAATCCAATTCAAGACAAATAACATATAAGGACTAGAAAACCTGAGAAAGTTTAGTTGTTATGAAAAAAAAAATTTCAAAGCTAAAGAAATTTAGCAAAAATCAATATTTCTAAATAAAAATGTCCTAAAAATCAGAAAGAAATAAATAAAACACCTAAAAATCAAAATGCAATCATCCCCCCACACTTAATCCAAATATTGTCTGCAATGCAATTCAATCTAAAATCCATAGAAGAGAATAGAAAGAGTCCCCTTATTAAGTCGGGGAAGGGGTTGCTTGTGCTTATCAATCCACTAAGAAAATGGCGGACCCTTCTTTCAAGTTGATCTCATCCTCGTATGTCTTCAAACAATGCCCATTGACTTTGAACTTTTTACCTTGCTCATTTGAAAGCTCTATCGCTCCATATGGGAAAACTTGTGTCATAATGAAAGGTCCACTCCACCTCGATCTAAATTTCCTTAGAAAAAGTCTCAAACGAGAGTTATATAATAAAACCTTATCACCAACCTCAAACTCTTACTTGTTAATCCCAACGTCATGTCATACCTTTGTTCTCTCCTTGTAGATTCTTGCACTCTCATAAGTCTCGTTCCACCACTCTTCCAACTCGTTTAACCGCATCTTCCTTTCTGTACCTGCAAGAGATAAATCGAAGTTACGAAACTTCATTGCCCAATATGATTTATGTTCTAACTCAATAGGAAGATGACATGCTTTTCCATAAACCAAACGATATGGTGACATACCAATCGGAGATTTATATGTAGTCCTATAAGCTCAAAGTGCATCATCTAACTTAATAGACCAATCTCTACGAGAAAGACTCACAGTTCTTTCCAAAATGCTCTTCAATTCACGATCTGAAATCTCAACTTGTCCACTAGTTTGGGGATGATAAGGGGTAGCAATTTATGAGTGACACCATATTTAGTTAAGAGTTTTTCAAAATCTTTATGAAAATGAGAACCTCCATAACTAATTATGGCTCTTGGAACACCAAAACAGAAAAAGATATTCTTCTTTAACAACTAACACACCATTTTAGAGTCATTTTTTACACATGCAACTGCCTCTACCCACTTACTCACATAATCAACAACGACAAGAATGAATTCATGATTAAAAGATTTTGAAAAAGGTCCCATGAAATCTATACCCCAAACATCAAAAATATCGACAATTAAAATATTGTTTAAGGGCATCTCATGACGATTAGAAATATTTCCAGTTCTTTGACATTGATCACATGCACGAACATACAAATAAGCATCCCTAAACAAAGTAGGCCAATAAAATCCAGATTGAAGTACCTTAGCTGCTGTATAAGAGGGACCATGATGACCACCAACCTCCTTATCATGACAAAAACTAAGGATACTACATACTTCTTGTTTGGGAACACATCTCCTAATGATATCATCACCACAAACCTTGTACTAGTATTGCTCATCCCAAAGATAATGCCGTAAACCGAAAAAGAACTTCTTTCGATAGTGTCCCTTGATTCTCTCTGGTAGAACCCTACAATGAAGATAATTGACAAAGTCAGCATACCACGGTTCATCAATTAGAGTAACAGAAAATAAATTCTCATCGGGGAAAGAATCATTCAAAGGATGATTAACCATTGTCTCAATGAATTCTTCCTCCAATCGAGATAAATGATCAGCTGCCGGATTATCAACTTCTCTTCTATCCATAATCTCGATATCAAATTCCTGCAACAAAAGAATCCAACGTAACAACCTAGGCTTTGCATCTTTCTTCGAAATCAAGTACCTAAGTGCAGAATGATCAGTATGAATAACAAGTTTGGACAACAAGTAAGATCGGAATTTCTCAAGTGCAAAGATGACAGCAAGTAGTTCTTTTTCAATAGTGGTGTACATTTTCTGAGCCACATGAGGAGTCCTACCGCATAATATATGACATGAAATTTCCTATCTACTGTTTGTCGTAAACCTGTACCCACAGTATCATCACTTGCATCACAATAAATATCAAAAGGCAAATCCCGTCTAGGTGGTTGCTCTATGGGAGACTCAATCAATTTCGATTTCAAGCAATGAAAGGCATTCAAACAAGAATCATCAAACACAAAAGGGGTATCTTTCACCAAAAGATTGGTTAGAGGTCTAGCGATCTTGGAAAAATACTTGATAAATCTTTGATAAAAACCAGTATGTCCTAGAAATCCTCTAACATCTTTTAATGACTCAGGTGGAGGAAGTTTCTCAATCAACTCAACTTTTGCCCTATCAACCTCCATTCCCTTATAAGACACCTTATGACCCAAAACAATTCCTTCTTTCACCATGAAATGACACTTTTCCCAATTCAGCACCAAATTGGTTTCCTCATACCTCATTAAAACTTGTTTCAAAATTTTCAAGCAGTCATCAAAAGAGGAACCAAACACAGAGAAGTCATCCATAAAAATCTTCATAAAATCATCAATGAAATCAGCAAAAATAGACATCATGCATCTCTGAAACATAGCTGGGGCATTACAAAGACCAAAATGCATGCGTCTAAATGCAAAGGTACCATATGGACATGTAAATGTGGTTTTTTCTTGGTCAATGGATCAATGGCAATTTGCAAATAACCAGAAAAACCATCCAAAAAGCAATAAAATGCATGGCCAGCCAATTTTTCAAAACGTTGATCAAGAAAGGGAAAGGGAAATGATCTTTTCAAGTGACATCATTCATCTCCTATAATCAACACACGCCCTCCAACCTATGATAACACGTATGGGGATCAACTCATTCCTATCATTCTCAACCACAGTATTTCCACCCTTTTTAGGAAAACTTGCAAAGGACTCACCCAAGCAGAATCAGAGATAAGAAAGATAATACCTGCATCGAGTCATTTAATGATCTCCTTCTTTACCACCTCCTTAAGATATTCATTGAGTTTCCTTTGTGGTTAAGCCGTGGCCTTGAACTCATCCTCCAATAGGATCTTGTGCATGCAAATCGAGGGATCTATACCACGAATATCAACAATGGTCCAACCTATAGCCTTTTTATGTTGTTGCAAAACTTGAAACAATCTCTCCTCCTTAAAACCTGTCAAAGATGAAATAATCACTGGAAACATAGAGGAACTATCCAAGAACATATACTTCAAATGAGATGGCAATGGTTTAAGCTCAAGTGTGGAAGAAACTTGTTGTGAACTATCATTTTTCTCCTTAACATTCAAAACCACATGTAAGTTCTCTATGTGTGCAGAAACAGTATGAATCTCATCTATCACACCTAAAGCAACACAAACATCAGCATGCTCAGCATTCAGAAAATCATGCTTCACATGCAATGAACTAGAAATGCAATTTTCAAGATGATCAACAGAATAAAAGACATTCAAATCATGCTCAACAATCCTCTCAATGCAATCAACTTTGAAAACTTCTTGTCTATCAAAATTTCTCATGGAATTAAAAATATCAAACTCAATTTTCTCATCATTCAATTTAAAAGTCAGTTTTTCACAAGAAACATCGATCAATGCACATGCAGTGTTCAAAAATGGTCTACCCAAAATCAAAGAAGTGCCCTCATCATCATCCATGTCCAAAACAACAAAATCAATAGCAAAGATGAATTTATTGACCTTAACCAAAATATCCTCAACAATGTCTGTGGGATACTTGACACTCCTATCAGCTAATTGTAAAGAAATATTAGTAGGTCGATAATCTCTTAATTCTAATTTTAAAAACACGAAGTATGGCATGAGATTGACACCGACACCCAAATCACAAAGATCATCAGAAAAATCAAAAGAGCCAATAGTGCAAGGAATGGAAAAAATCCCTGGATCTTTAAGTTTCGGTGGCAGCTTCCTTTGTAGAATTGCTGAACACTCCTCCATAAGCTTGACCATTAAAACCTCATCTAGCTTCCTCTTGTTTGTGATCACGTCCTTCAAAAACTTCGCATAACTCGACATCTATCTAATAGCATCCAAAAGAGGAATATTAATATGCAATCTCTTAAAATTTCAATAAATTTCTCAAATTGTTTTTCTACATTATCACTTAACCAACGACCAGGAAAAGGAACACGAGGTCTATACTCTCTCAAAGGTAAGGAACTTCCCTGTTTTGTTTCAGAAGCCTTGATCTTCTCTTCAGTAGGCTGCTTGTTCTCGGCCTCTTGTTTATTCTCTTCCTTTGACTTAATCAGTTTCTCCTACAGTTGTTTCCCACTACTCAATGTAACTACCTTTGCTTGCTCTCTGGGATTCTTTTTTGTATCACTCGGCAGTCTACCTAGCACACGAGAATGAAAGGTGTTAGTCAATTGATCAATCTTATTCTCAAGTTTTTCAAACCTTTCATTTGTTGCTGTTGCTAGTCGCTCAATTGCTATCTCCTACGATGCTTTGCTCTCCCTTGGCTGTTGATTTCCTAAAATTGAATTCTGTGGATTGTTTGGTCGTAGTGGTGCCCCTTGACTCCATGAAAAGTTTGGATGTTTCCTCTACCCGGGATTATATGTGTTGGAGTACGGGTTGTTCTGAGGTCTACCAAAGTTAGACACATAGTTCGCTTATTGCACCTGCGGAAACTCAGAAGACACATGAGTAGAATCACCATACGAATCACAATATAAAACTTAACTAGCCACAACATTTGTTTGATTAGTTTTCAAAGCATGCAATATAGAATCCATCTTGGTATTAAGCATGTTAAAAGTGTCAACCTCATGCACACAAACCCTATACCTAGGAATTTCACGCTCACTAGAGCAGTCGTATTGATTAGATGTCATATCATCTAGTAATGCACATGCCTCATCATATGACTTACTCGTGAATGCACCCCCGGCTGCAGCATCAATGGTAATTTTCACAGAATTTAAAAGACCACCATAAAATATTTGCAAAATCTACCAGTCAGAAATACCATGATGTGGGCTCTTCTAATCAAATCTTTAAACCATTTCCAAGTATTATACAAAGATTCACCCTCAAATTGCCTAAAGCTAGTAATGTCATTACGTAGTTTAGCTGTCTTATTAGGTGGGAAATATTTAGCTAAAAATGCCTGAGAAAGAATCTCCCAACTCGTAAAATGATTAGCAGAGAATGAATTCAGCAATACCTTGCCTTTCCCTTAAGAGAGAAAGGGAATAACCTTAACTTGATGGCATCTGCGCTGACTCCACTTAGCTTGATGGTGTCGCTGATCTTTAGAAAATTTTTCAAGGTGGCTATTTGGATCTTCGAATGCTTCACCACCAAACTAATCTGCTTATACCATCCCGATCAAACTCGACTTGAGCTCGAAATTGTTTGCCTCCACAGTTGGTCGTGCGATGCTTGTCTAAATATCCTAAAGTCTAGGCATCGAGTACTCTCCCATTGCTCTGTTCTCATGGGCCATTGTTTCTTCCTCCTTAATTTCCTTGACTTGTCTACGAATGGTTCGTAATGATTTTTCAATCTCATGATCAAAATCAACCAGGTCAAGGCTCTTGGATCGCAGTATGTACTGTACGGACACCAAAAATAGCACAAGATTCAAACTTCAAAACCAATTCAAGAACCACTCAAGAAAATCTATAACGCCTATATAAATGTAGAAATTATAAAAACACAGCAAAATAATACAAAAAAGATAACCAACAAGATAATCGGAAAATTCTAAAAAATCACGAAAAAAATCAAAAAAATAGAAAAGTCTACAAAAATGACGGAATTTGATGTAAATAGGTTGGTGCCCATAGCCTAAGCTACAGGTTTTGTTCAGCAGGCCGAAATCCTTCAAAACAAGTGGTTGTTTGACCAATTTCCTTAATCCATTTTCAAACAACAAAAAACAAAAAAAAAAACTAATTCTATATGGAAGGAGTAAGAAATATATGAAAAACTCTAAAATCTATATACCCTATTTACCAAGAACAAGAAATAAACAAGAAATAACAAAAATAATATCCAATCTCAAATAAGATGATTTTTATTGATATACTTAAATATCTTCGACAATGGCACCAAAAACTTGTTGCGCGATTTAGGTATATCACAATTTCAAGCAAGTATACCCTAATCGAGTGTTGTGTATAGTGCAGAATAAGTGTCGATCCCATGAAGATATTATGTATAACCAATTATAAAATACCTTATCTAAGTTGAACAGAACGAATCAAGATGGTAAAAATATTAAAACTACAAAAATATTAAAAATAGAAATATTGATAGACAAAAACCCTAGTTTTATAAAACCCTAAAATATCGATTTCATCTGTTTTCAATTTTTCACACGGTTGAATTCTTTCAAATCTCTTAAAGTTTATTGACTAAAGATTCATTCTTGTGATGACAGATTCCCCTAAATTAGATTCACCCAATAGTCTTGCAATGAAACCTTAATTCAACTAACCAAAACCCAATGGTCATGCAATCTTGATTTGACTGAACTGCCTTAAGATCTATGGAATATTTGTAATCTAGGGTTTTTTCTAAAATCTCTACACACAAAGTTAATCATCCATCGATCTCATAACCCTATATGGATTTTATTGTATTGGTCAGATTTCATGCAATTTTCTCTCGATCTCATGCATGTAATCGCAATTCATCAAATTATAGGACCCTTTACAAATGAAGCATTAATTTCAATAATGAAATCTCATCAAAGAAGGAACATACCAATAAAAATTTAAGGGAAAGAAACGAATCAAACCATGCTATTAATCAAATAACAGAATTCATCGACTCCTAGGAACAAGAAATCTAAGTAAACATGATAAAGAAATGCAAGAAAGGTAAAGAAAACATTACTACCCCTTTAACCCCAATGAAGATCGAAGAATCTCGTCCAAAAAGACTAAGGAGGTGGCTGCTAGGGTTTCTCTCCTCCCAAGTGTAAAGGATGTCTCCTTCTTATAATCTAATTCCTAAGAGTCCTAAATGACTAAAAATTCATGGGTCTTCATAACAAGTTGATATTTCACTTGGACTAGGGCTTTTAGAACTCATGAGCCTTGATTTCTAGCACTATAGAAACTTTGACTCAAATTTCGGATATCTTCTGGTCTAACCCAGCCTCTGAGGTCTTCATAAGATTTGTAGACCTTGAAGTTTTCTTTCTAATCCAATAAGAATCAGGTCAATCGGACATCGGAGCAGAAAGTTATGCCCAAAATACTAACACCTGTCCGTGCATTCCAATATCTTTAAATAAGCCTAATAATTCTAAAATAAAATCCACAAAAATAATCAATATAAAATCATGAAATAAAACCTAAAAAATAGTTCTAAAAGTCATAAATAAAGTCTGAAATAAAATAAAATAAAATAAATTCAAGTGTATAAAAATATCGCTATCAGTGGAGCTAACTGTTGTCAGTGCTCAGTTGGGTTACCATAATGGAGAAACGTACAAAAACCCTACACCCAGTAGGGAGACTCCAATACTTAAGTTAGCGAGTGCAATAATAGAAAGTTGTGGATCTCGGATACAATCCTATATCACAGGTGTAGAATTTACCCCATGTGTATTGTGTACAGAGACAATAGGGGGAACTCTGACGCTCAAGTCAATAAGTGTAATAATAGAATGTTGTGAGTCTCGAAAATAACCCTGTGTCACGTGTATAGAATTTACGCATGTGTCTTGTGTACAAAGAATCTTGGATATGGTCCTGAGTGGCCTCAGTTCGATATGCATGTAGAGGGAGATAATAAACACATTACGTCTGTTTAACAAGTAAGTATAAAGTCATACCCAAATTTATAGAATTACCCATGAATCCATACCTCTGATGGAGTAGGATTGATGTAGAAATCATTTCTCTGATGGTGTATAGTTGGGTATGAAGCCGTACCACTAATGTGGAGAATTAGGCACTCTACTTTAACTGTATATGTTGGTACGTATAGAATTGCATATTATTGAGTTGCCTTTGCTCTGTAACCCTAATTTCCTTTTGTTTGAGGTCTTTCGAAATAATAGGGATTGTGGTCAAAGACCTTCAGAAGATTTAAACTTCCTTGAGATTAAAAAAGGTTTAGGAGTTTCCTTCCTTTTCAAGGGTTCAAAAGAATTAGAATACTAGGGGATTAAGGAAGATTTGAACTTGTTAGAGATTTTCTTACATATCAGATGATCATAAGACAAATGGAATCTCACGGGAATAAAGGAAGATTCCGCTATTAAGCCAGATACCATAATTTCCACCCACTCCAAATGGCATTTTGAAAAAATGGGATTACAAGTAGATTGAATTGGTAAACCACAAGAGGCTCAAAAGTGGAGCAGTGAATGAGGCGACCAAGAGATCAGGAGATCGAGAGGTCAAGGGACTGAGGAGCAAGGAGATCGATAGGTCGAGTGATCGGGAGGTCGAATGACCAGGTGATTGGGATACCGAGAAGTTGGGAGAATTGAGTAGGAGATTGAGTGAATAGGTAATCGGGAGATCAAATGAATGGGAGATCGAGCGAATGGGAAATTGAGTGTCTGGAAAGTCAAATGATCAAGAGATTGAGTGTTCGGGTAATTGGGATACGGAGAAAGTCGGGAGACTTGAGCTCTCGAGAAGTCAGGAGACTTGAGTAGGAGATTGAGCAAATAGGGGAACGGGATACCGAGAAGTTGGGAGACTTGAGCGGGAGATCGAATGACCGAGAGACCATTGGGTCATGAAACTTGAACAAGAGGGTTTAACCAAGTATTGGCCAAAAGTGCATGGTGCTTGTTTTATGAAAACTAGAAGTAGAAGAACTAAAGATTGACCTACAGTCAAGGCTCTCGGCGAATGTGAAAGGCTAGAGGCCATAGCAAGAGAGAATGGGACCAGACTGCAAGTTATCGAGAGATTGGTGAAAACCGATAATAATGTCATGTCGTCACGAATAATTTGCTTCCTCCATCATACTGTTAAGTGCATAAGTACTTGTATGAAAGTGATTCATTTATTACCTTTATATTCTTATTCCCACATTGAACTTTTATTGAAGTGACTTGAACATTAGGTTGTTATCAAGGGTGTTATAGCAAAAAGAGTACCAAGTGTCAGAGTCGAGAGAGTATACTAGACCAATGTTGTAACTGGTATGATGCAGTACCGAGAGAAAGGGATTTAAATTCCATCCATTGTAGTAGTAGTCACAAAAAGTCAATAAAAAAGAAGTCGAATCCCGTCCGAGAGTTGGGGCCCATATATAAATAGAAGATCGAGCAAAGAGAATAACATCTGAAGTGTAGAGCCAAGAGAATATCATATGAGGCATACAATTGAGAGAATACCATCATATGAGGTACATAGCCAAGAAAATACCATCCAAGGCGTGAAGCCAAGACAACACCATATAAGACATACAATCAAAAGAATACCATCTGGGGTGTAAAATTAAGGAAATACTATATGAGGTGTACAACCAAGAGAATACCATCTGAGGCATAAAGTCGAGACTAGGAGTTAAATCTCATGTCGAATCAGGCATAGAGCCAAGGGTGTGGGTTGTGTTTACCCAATCAGGAGCTATATCACATATTGATGACATGTTTGCTTGGTTGAGATAAGTGGGTCGTGCCTACCCATGTAGTAGATACATCCCCTATTGACGTCACATTTGTTCGGTAGAGATAGTGGGCTGTGTCTATCCGCCTGGGAGATATATTCTTTGTTGACAACATGTTCATTCGGTTAGGAGAGTGGGCCATGTCTACCGGTAGATACATCTGTTATTGATATCATGTTCGTTCAATCGAGAGAGTAGGTCATATCTACCTATCTAGGAAATACATCCTTTATTGACAACACGTTCATTTGGTCAAGAGAGTAAGCCATGTCTACCCATCTGAGAGATACATCCCTTATTGACGACATGTTCGTTCGGTGGAGAGAGTGAGTCGTGTCTACCCATCTGGGAGAAATATCCCTTATTGATGACATGTTTGTTTGGTCGAGAGAGTGGGCCGTATCTACTCCTTATTGACGACATGTTTGTTTAGTCGAGAGATTGGGCTATGTCTACCCCTTATTGATGACATGTTTGTTCTGTTCAGAGAGTGAGCTGTGTCTACCCATATGAGAAATACATCCCTTATGAACAACACGTTTGTTCAATCGAGAGAGTGGGCCGTGTCTACCCATATGAGAGATACATCCCGTATTAATGACATGTTTGTTTGGTCAAGAATATAGGTTGTGTTTACCCGTCTGGGAGGTAAATACCATATTGATAACACATACGTAGCGCTAGAGCCAAAAGAGTATCATAAGACAGATAGCTGAGAGATTATCCACATGAGGTCGAAAAGATATGATCAAGAGAGTATGAGCCTACAAAAGAAAATTCGGTATACTAGAGCTTTACTAGGACCCCTTGATGGATTTGAATCGCAGTTGATCACTCCAATGCTGAGAAAATATTGCCTTTTGAAACTGCCGACTACCGAGTGTAAGGGCCAAGCCTTACAATTACTCAATAGAATTAGATTCTGACGGAGCTCGATAGGATCAATTTTCATAGTTACCTGACAAAGGGGCACGCCTAATTGTGTTATCCCTTATTGAAAATTGCTTTTGAATATTGCTTGGCCGACTCGATGGATACGGGTCATAGTTTAGCACTCTGGTGCCGAAAGGTATGTTGACTAAACCTAGGCCGTCGATGTCAATCTGGTCGAAAGCCAGGACTCATATTAATGACGCGTTTTAAGGTATGGAGCCAAGAGAGTGCTTAATGGAGCGAGACCCCTAACTGTCTTATCGCCAACCGAAAGTCATTTTTTATTGCAAGCCAATCGATGGATTCGAATCGTAGTTGAGCACTCGGATACCAAGAGACATTTTGGACTAGGCTCTCGGTGCCGAATAGGGCAAGAAGCTAGATATTCATCCCTCACTTTGTAGTTGGATTTAAAGGTATCAACTTAGTTTCTTTTTTTGGCGGAATGGTGTTAGGAGAGAGAAAATGAACGGTTAGTTAGTTAGTCATTTCCCACAGACGGTACAAATCTATTGGAGATGATTTTTGGACCTCACAGTTAATTGCTCTTTTGACTCGAGCATGGATCTGGTACTGAGGAGTTCAACGGATTTTCTTGGATAGGAAACGTGGAGAGAGCCCGAGCTATAACCCTATATTGCCTCAGTTGCTGTGTATAGAGTTGATTGGTGCCGGTGCTCGATTGTGTTGCCATTAATGGAGAAACCTACAAAAACACTGCTAGGGCTGGCCCGGGGGGACTTTGACGCTTAAGTTAGTAAATGTAATGATAGAAAGCTGTGGAGCTTTAGATATGGCCATGTCTCATGTGCGTAGAATTTAGCCCATGTGTGGAGAACCTTGGATATGGTTCGGGTGGTCTCAGTGCGATATGTAGGTAGATAGAGATAGTAAACATATTACATGTGTATGATTAAGTGAGTATAAAGTCATAACTAAATGTATAGAATTATGCATGAAGTTGTACCTCTAATAGAGTAGGATTGATGTAGAAATCATACCTCTGATGGTGTATATTTGGGCATGAAGCCGAGCCTCTAATGTAGAGAATTAAGCATTCTCCTTCTGCTGTATATGTAATGGTGTATAGAATTGTGTGTCATTCAAATAGGTTGCCTTTGCTATATATATATATATATATATATATATAGTTGTGTAGAAAGCCCTAGTTTCCTTTTGTTTGAGGTCTTCCAAAATAGTAGGGATTGTGGTCAAGGCTTTAAGAAGATTTAAACTTCCTCGTGATTAAGGAAGATTTGTGAGTTTCCTTCCTTTTCAAAAATCTAGGATTGATGTAGGGTTTGTGGGCCCTCTTTAATTTTACTAAATTGGAGGTTTGTAGCTATTTATTTTTCTTCTTCTCTCTCTCTACAGTTATAGAAGGTTTAAAGACGGTTTGCTGGTAACTTTAGCTTCAGTTTTGGATTAAGATTTCCCTCGTGGCCTTTCTTCCTTACATTATGGGGCCACTTGGTTTTCTTTTATGTTGTAGCGGCAAAAGTTGTGACCACTTGAATTTTCCTGCCTGGACTTGATACCCATACATAGAACAGCAGGAGCAAAGGGGTAAGTTAAATAACACTTGTCCTAATTTTAGCTCCACTTGTTCAGAGTTTAGAATGCATTTCAATAAACAAATTCTCATATCATCATTGTTATTAGTCCCACCAACGTTATAATCCTTCTGTTAAATTAGTACTTTATTAGATGTGAACCTACAATTCTGCCATTATCAACTAACTTCTTTCTACTTCCTCACACCATTTCTAAATCCCTTTTCGAAGGTACCACTCTTGGAACCAGTTTCTGCACCATTCATGTCTTTAGGCATCCTCTTGGTTACTCTATGTTGTTGTTGACTACAGCCTGTTTCAAACATATCTCCCTTATCACCCCCTTCATAACCATCTTCAGCATTCTCAATAGTCAATGCCTCTGCATGATCATCACCATCATCCTTACTATCACCGGTATTTTTTTATTCTTGTTTATATACACTATCACAATCAACATTGTGTAAGGTGAATTATGTAGTACAAAAATTTTAAGATGACAAGGTCATCAATGTGAATGACAAAACACAACTAAAGGCCAAATGACAAGTACAAATGTACGATGTTTCTTGAATTATGCATTGTATATTATGTCTATTGATCAAGAGAAATTATAATATCCATATAAATTATATATCAATAATATGAAAACATGACAACTACGTAGGAAATTACATTATGCACTTACAAATGCAAAATGTTTAACCCGCATTAATTTTGAATAGTTGGTCAAAAATTAGCAATGCATGCAACAAAACCAAAAATTTTTTTCCAAAAGAACAGTATAATGGTCATAATCCTTTCTCCCAATCCCATGATTCAAGATTCAAAAGTCGTGTAATCAAAAAAGAAAAAAAAAACAAAAATTTTGAATGAATAACATTAAATATTGTATATTATGTATTTGATATATCTTCAAAGATGTATGCATATTATTTACATTATTTATAATAGAAACAATTTCTCAAAACAAATTGGTAAAAGAGTTTCGCAGTTTTTCCCAAGGTATGAAGAGTTGCTTTCACCACTCGCGTATCACGTGGAAAATTTTGTAATGGAGTGTTCATGAAATGCAAGATTTTGAATATTTGATTAAGCAGTAAGTTTTGCAATGAAGATGCATTTGAGTTGGAGATTGAGATTGTTATATTGTATACCAACCAAGGTACATAAAATAGAAAATATTTTAATGGAGAGAGAAAAACTGCAAATGATGAAAAAGATTATTTTATGAGTACTATTTTAAAAAGTTGTTTGCTTGATGTGCAACTCTCATAGCAATACAGGAGATCATGTAAGGGATCGTGAGAATGACTGACGATAATGGTTCACTACAAAATTAAAGTCCTATACCGACAATAATTTTTATTGTCGATGATCTTTAGTGACAGTTTTTTTGCGTCTTATAGAGACGTTTTTTTACAAAATTATTGGAAAATATATACATTTTTTTCAATGATATAAATTGTCCGTTAGGAAAATTTTATCAACCATCAATAAAGGTAATACAACTATCTGTAAAAGCGGTATTCAATTTTGACGGTTATCAGTTGTAATTAGCAAATGTTGTAGTCTTTTGGGATAGTTCGAAAACAGTCTCCATATAACTCTTCTTTACTATCTACTTAACCATACCATTTACATAAATTCTATATCTATATTAACTCATATATTGCACTATCTTTAAAAGCTATATTCAATTTTAATTGTTATTACTTGTGATCAGTAAATATGACAATCTTTAGAAATAGTTTGAAAACAGTCTCTATATAACTTTTCTTTATTATCTACTTAACCATACCATACCATCTGCATAACTTCTATATCTATGCTAACCGATATATTTCACCATTTGTAAATACTATATGTCATTCGAATTGTTATCACTTGTCGTGAATAAATGTGGCCGCCTTTAATGACGGTTTAAAAAGAGTCTCCATATGGTTTTCTTTACTGACTGTTAAATCTTTATGTCTACGTAAGTTCTATATCTATATTAACCTATATATTGCACCGTCTGGAAAGGTGATGTTCAATTAGAACGGTTATCAATTGTAGTGAATAAATGTGGCACTCTTTTAGGGACAGTTTGAAAACAGTCTTTATATAAGTTTTCTTTACTGGCTGCTGAATCATACCCATTACATAAGTGCCATAACTATGCTAACACAGATTCTACTGTATATAAATGTTATCAACAACTCTGACTGTTATCACTTTTCATTAATAAATGTGTCAACCTTTATGAATGGTTTAAAAATAAGTTCTATATGAGTAATTTATATTGATAGAGTATGATGGAATGCGTATATGTACAAAATTGAATGAGATTTCATTATTATTCACATTATGTAATCATTGATGTCTTATCTATTTTATTTGGTACATAATATGTGGTGATATGGTTAGAACAAGTGGTAACAAATGCATGATATGAAGTGATATTGCTATAACGCATGGTATCAGGTATTAATGAGTGTATGATATGTCATAATACAGCTATAAAATATAGTAATAAGTGTGATTTTTTTTCTTATTTATATAAAGCACAATACGCTATTGATTTTGTTGACGATTAAATATAGCAATGTCATATGACTGGAACTATGTAGTGATACTAGCTTAAGATTATATGTATTAATATATCTATAAAGCATGGTAACAATTCATAAAAATTGTATAAAATGTAATAATATAGCTATAATACATGGTAAAAGTGGTAATTTTTTAAACAATCTAAATAATGCACAATAATCGTGATGATATGGGAAAAACACGTGGCAGATATTGGCTAAAAAGTGTGAAAAAATGTGAGGAATTAAGAACTGTTGACATATTTATAGGTTTTAATGATAAGTAAAACATAATAGTTTGATTAAGAAAAGAATTTGGAGATAAGCATGATTAGAATGATTAAGGAAAGAATTTGAAAGATAAGAACCACAAGAAGAAAAATATAGTGATGCGTATGTACAAAATGTGTAAGGTTAGTCGATACGAGATTTAATAGTTTATATCATTGGAGAACATGTCCATAACATAGAGAAATAATTCATTACTAATAATAGTATTACTAGAAGAAAGTTGGATTGGAAATAAGGCACCTAGAATAGTGAGAACCCAAGTTTAACCAACTTGCCAGAGATTAAGTACTCGAAAGTATGAGTATTTAGAATATCAAGAAAATGAGAAAAAAATTGACAGTATTTGTTTCCCATATATCAATTAGGTTAAAAGCTATTATTCAAAATTTTTCGAATTCATTAACCCTTCAATCAAAACTTTTCCAAAAATTAGAACTAGAATTTTGTTCTTTAAAGGGTAAGTTGAATTTTTATTCTTCACGAATTAGCTTTTGAAACTATTTTTATTGAATCAAAATTGGGGTATTTTTTTATTTACGTATAATATCTTAAGTAAATGGAAATATAAAATGAGGTGCTCAAGTGGCTAACTGCGAGTACAGGCAATTGACCAGCAAAGCTATAGCAGCCAACCGCGAGCACAGGTGGTTGATCCATAGAGCTCTAACGGTTGATCACGAGCACAAGTGGCCAACCTGCTATGCTCAAGTGGCCAACCAAAAACTCAAACGGTTGACCCTCAGAGTTTTAGATTAAACCATGTTCTTCTTCAGTCAACCCGATAAGACAAAGGCCATCACAACCCACTCAATCAACCGAAAAATTAATAAAAAAAAATGGGTGGAGAAAAAGTACAATTGTTGAAAATTTTTTTGTGAAAAGTGTAGAAAATTTTGAACAAAGAGAGACAAATTTTATAGGGAGATAAAGAGCTGAAAAAAGGTAAGGTTTTGAAAATTTGTTTGTAAAAATAAGGCTGTCAAATGATTAAACTAAATATATTTTAAATCATCCTCTTAAAACCGTCAAAACTCTCCTTCCCTAGAAAGCTCTCCTCTCATCAAAGCTCTCAAAATCTATCAAAAGTTATAATTCAACCAAACATATTTTCAGCCTCATTCCCCCCTAAAATCTCTTATAATCCATTAAAATCTCTCACTCAATTAAACATATTTTCAACAAAAAATCGAAAGTTTTTGTTCTCCTGAAATCTATACAATTAGTCAAGTACATTTTCAGCCTCCAGACCCAACCAAAACTCTCACTCAAGCTCTCACTAAAACTCTTTATAATATATATTCAGACACCAGCAAATCCACAAGACAAACAATGACTTTGCAAAATTTTATCAAAAGGTAATCACATTTTTTTCATAAAAAAGTCACTCTATTGTGTTGGATTCTACTGGCTCATGCTATGGATTCTACTGGCTTGTGCTAGGAATAGGTATTTGAAAGATTTTAAATTTTTCCATATACAATTATGGGTCGAACTCGAATGAATGACCACGAAAAGTCACAACCATCCCAAGAAACAAGTTCAGTCTGAAGAAACCCAATCATACTAATTGGGTGAGCAATATTTTTATGCATGTTGCTATGCATACTGGAAGTGGATAACAAGAAAAATTGATGAATCTCGTTAATGAACCAAGGCTTATTACTGGTGTTCAGGTACGAATATCATTTCTCTAGTTTTCAATATAATTTTACTAATTTCACTTTTGTTTTTACATAATAATCCAATTTATTTGTATTGTTAAGTTCCTCCTATACCAAATGCCGAGAGTGTACATAAAACCCAACCATTATTATCATCACTTGACTCCATTCTAGAAGGTAATATTTTTATTTACAATCATTCTTTACAATATCACAATATAATTATATTCATTTCACTACTGGTTTTTATGAATAGATTGACATGAAAGATTATGCATGAAGTTGGTTAGTGCTATTCAATTATCTGTTTAGTTTTGGAATTGTCTTGTTTTGATGCTGAGATTATGCCTTCAATTGTAATAGTAACATTTGTTGTGATCGAAGTAAACATTTTTTATTTGAGCATCTCAAAAGACATGCAATTATGGGATATGCAATCTTTTTTTTATGTTATATGTATCCATCATTCTACTTACGAATCAATGTATCAATCATTCTCACATAATAATACAATTCTTATTACGTTTATATTATTTTTGTAATTTCTTTATTTTATAATCTTTTAATTTGTCTATAATAATTCAACTCCACACCATCTTAAAAAAATTATCACTATAGATATCATGTGATAACCAGTGATAAAATGTAATAAATTCTCCTACACTTGTGCTAACTAGTGATAAAATGCAGTAACATTTTCTAATACTTGTAGTAATCAATGATAAAATGAAATAATTTTCCTATCACTTGTGGTAACCAATGATAAAATGCAATAATTTTTTCTAATATTTGTGATAACCGACGACAAAAGATAGTAATATTTCCTAATACATGTGGTAACCGACGATAAAAGGTAGTAATTTTTACCAATGCTTTTCAAACCAACAATAAAAGACAGTAACTTTTCATAATAATTGTGATAACCGACGAAAAAAGACAATAATTTTTTTTAACACATGTGACAACCATTAATAAAAGATAGTAATTTTATCAAAACTTTTTTAACAGTCAGTATAGACCCAGAATAGCTCCGACGATAACCAAAATCATCTGGATAGACCTATCTCGACTGGTACATAACCAACTGAAGGTCATCCATTAGAGAAGGTTCTGCCGACGGTTTTAATGGGTTTTGCAGACGGTTTCATTCATCTGAATAGGACATTTATTTTGTAATGGTTGTTTGATAATGATTTAAGGACCAATAATTAATGAGAATCATAGATATATGCATGTTGGACAAATTATGTTAAATATCGTCTGATTTGTATTTCATTTATCTCCAAGTGCTCTTATATATAATTTGCAGTAGAAGCAATCTTTCATAATGAATTGACATCGGAGTTTCATCATTTTTCTTGGAATAGAAGAGTTGCTTTCACAATGGAGAAATTCTTTTCTTTTGTGGAGTGTTTCTTGCAATGCGAGATTTTGAATATTTAATCAAGTGGCTAGTTTTGCAATAAAAATGTATTTGAGTTAGAGGTGAATTTTTTTTATTTATGTTTTGATACATGCTAAATGCATAAAATTTAAAATATTTTTTGTGGAAGAAACTATGAAAAAGAAAAGAAAATAGCTAATGATGAAAAATAATATTTTGTGTTTAAGATTTTATGTTTGCTTGATATGAAAAATTCCTATAAATATAGGAGATTATGTAAGGGTTAAAAGTATAACTCATTCGAGTATACCTAGGAAAGGGAGATTGTATAGTTATTGGAGTTCATCAAATAGAGGATAGCCTAGTAGGGGGCTTAGTAAGTTAGGATGAGAGTTGGTCATTGGTTACTACCTATGGATCACCTTTTTCTAGGTTTTGTGTAGTTTTGAATGATGGTGTAATTGGGAGATTGGAATGGTTTAAGTAAGATATTGTGATTGTGATCATAATTGATCATAATGATTGTTTAGTATGATCTGATGAATAATAGTTGATGAATATTAAGAACAAAGACATATTCATCGAATTACATCAAATAATGTGTATTTTGTAATTGATTTATCTTTGACTTCACACATAGTTTTTTTTCTTTTATTTTTTTTAGTAGGAACAATACTTCATATATACTCTATCTCAAGTAGTTCGACATCGAGCTCAGGCTCGAGCCCATACTCTATCGAGCTCGAAGGCTTATCAAGCTACCCGATATAATTATATATATTTTTTAAAATAATTTTTATATGTGAAATTAGATTTATAGAAGTACTCTTCTGAATATAATAGTATTTATATATGCCACTTACCCAAATGACACTCGAGTTCAATCTACTTGATGACCCTTTGAGCCGAGTTCGAACTCAAGAAATGCAAGCTTCATAAGTTCGAGCTCACCTAACCAACACTCGAGTTCAGCTTAGGTATTGACACTATTCAACTCGACTCGAGGGTCATAACACCTCTACTTAGGACAAAGCTCAATTCAATTCATCGATCGAAGCATCATAAATAATAAACCGTAATGTGTATGCATATTGAGCAAATGTGGAAATAATATCAAAACAACAATTTTACAAAACCTAGAAACAAACTAAATAATGGAAACAATGCTAAAACCTAAAATATGAAATAACCTCTAATGTAATTTGCATCATTACCCAAAATATTAAACTCCTCTCCAGACATTAGGTTTCAAATCGCTTGAGTCAAGGACAAATAGTGCAGTTTTAGTAACCCACGTAAACACATTACTTGGGGCATCATCTGTGGTTATGCTGGAAAGAAATGTTAGTATGTTGTCAAGCAGAAATGAAAACTAGCTAGTTGCTCATAAGAAAACATCACACCTGTTGGTTTCTTTTTTTCTTTTCCTTTTTTTCCCCCTAGATTTTGTTGATAAAGGGGTATAGGGGCTTTTTGTTTCTTTTCTTCTTATGTTGGGGGGAGAGGTTGGAAGGAACAAAGATATCTAGGTTTCTATTGTTTTATGATTCTGACCAAATCAACAGAAGTTACTTTGAGCAGGATCAGAAATGTGGGGCAACATTTTTGTTGTCCTCTAAGCTTTATCATAAACTAAATAGCTTTGATTGCATTGTAGGTAAATTGATGATGGCAATTTTTTTATGCACTTGAATTATTTTATTTTATTTTATTTTATCCTTTATTTATTTATTTTAACATTGTTTTAAAACTTATTTCATGATATTGCAATTGATTAATTTCGTGAATTTTGTTTTAAGAAATTTTGGGCTTAATTAAGGAATTTTGGATTAAACAGACAGCAATCAGTATTTTAGATGTAACTTTCTACTCCGACATCTGATTGAGGTGATTCTTGCAATCGGAAAGAAGACTTCAAAGCCTACAAATCTTGTAAAGAGTTCAAAGCTAATTCATGCCAGAAGGTATCCGAAAATTCGAAACAAGTCGCTGCAGTGCTGAAATTCAATAAAGATAAGTCCTTATAAAAGAATGCAATGACTTGAGCATATCCAAAGAGAGATCTTTTGGATAAAATTTCTGATTCAAAAATCTTCATATTCAAGGATAAGAAGGCAGTTTCCAAATGTTGGATAAGAAAGAAGATAATGTTTATCACAACAAGAACAAGTCTCCAAATCAAACAACAATACCAAGTTTTCAAAATTCAACTCCTTAGGATTTTAGTCCTATTAAAATGGTACACCCTTGGCACGAAAATTGCATTCCTCACACATATTCTCGCCACATAGATTCTAGTATTTTACTTTTCTTATTTTTCTTTATTATGCTTAGTTAATTTTCTTATTCCAAGAACTCGATTGATTTTGTTCTTTGATCAAAAATATGGTTTGAATTTATTTCTTTCCCTTAAATATTTATTAGAATAATTATTGCCTGATAAGATTTTATTATTGATCTATGTTACTTATGTTTTAGGGCCCTACGTTTTGATAATTTATGATCAAATATATGCATGACCCATATAATTTAGGAGATTAGTCCAATATAATAAAATTCATGCAGGGTTATGTTGAATAAAATAATTTTTGATGATAATTAGGGGTGATTAAAATTTACTTAAGTTGATTAATTGAACTTTTAATAAAGTAAGAAAATTGTTAAAATTAAAGTAATCCTAGGAAAGTCGACCTGCGTATATAATGAGTCGATCTACATAATTAGATTGTTATATCATGTTGACTCTCACATAAGTTAAGTCAACTTGTAGAATGTCAAGTAGAATCCATCCTAGCTTTGAGTTGACCTAAAGTTCAATAATTGGAATTTTAACTAAGTTTAAAACACACAAAGTCGACATGAGGAAAAGGCAAGTCAACTTGGGAATACAGCTCTCAAAATTCTAAATTTGCACATAACCAAGTCGACCTGATGTCGATCTGAATTTATAGATTATAAGACTTAAGTCGACTTGACCAAGTCGACCTATCAAATGTAAGTCTCAAAAATCTAGTCTGTAACTTAGGCAAGTTGACCTAGGAAGAACACGTCAACTCGAGTACTTGTTTTGAAAATTTGTCTAAGTATGGAAAATCACAAGTTGACCTGAGAAAATTAACGAGTCGACGTATTAAATCAAGGTCACAAAAGTGCACTCTACAATCTAGTTAAGTAAACCTGTACACTAGACAAGTCGACATGAACCCACGAAGAACTAATACCTAGTCAACCTAACAAAACAAGAAGTCGACATGAAGCAAAGGCAAATAGGCACACAAGTCAACTTATTCATAAGTTAAGTCAAATTAAGGATTCAAAGTCATAGAATCTAGTGTCTATAACATTGGTAAGTCGACCCAAAGCCATAATAAGTCAACCTGAAACCATGTTACGTTGACCCAACAAATTTGTAAGTTGACTTAGAATGCGTGTAAGCCAACTTATTAGCAAACTGAGCAGACTTGCCTTTCGTAAAAATGATATACTCAAGTTAACCATGCATTTATGAAGCCAACCTAAACAAAATGCAAATCACAAAGAAGAGTTGACCTGAGCATTTGACAAGCTGGCTCAACTAATTCAAAATTCAAAATTAAATTGACTCAAAGCTCCAACAATTCGACAGTATGTGAGTAACGTTCAATTATTCAGAAAAGCTATTCTAAATTAAATGAAAAGCTTAGCAACCTCACCAACTTCTACGATTAATTTAATGAGTTCCAACCGGCAAAATATCTTCTCTAAGTGCAAATATGATGCAAGGAGAGTGAAGACACAACTTTCAACAGCATTTAACAAATCTTCAAGAATATAGCCATACTCTATTTTCTATTCTTATATTCTTTACTCTTGACTGTATTTCAAGATCACATTTGAAGAGATTAGTTACATCTCTTACATTCTTTTCAATTTGTATTTGTTGTAAAAGATCAGACTACTATTGTTTTTCATCTTCAGGTTGAGAGACTAAGAAGGAAATCTTAGATTGAGTTTGCTTGCTTTTAGGGAAGGCAAGTATGAGTGTTTGAGTAGAACACGTGTAAGATTGGCTAGCACCCGTGAAGTTAGTATGTAAATCATCATTAGCATAGTGGATTAGAAAATCCAAGTAAAGCCAGGGAGTGGATGTACAACAAGAAGGTGGAACAACTATAAATTGTATGTCCTCTATTTTCCCTGGTTTTTTTCTTGATTTTTCCTCAAACAAATTAATTTTCCTTTTACTGCCAAGAATAGCTATAGTTTTTAAATAACCTATTCACCCCCCCCAGATTGAGAGACTAAGAAGGAAATCTTAGATTGAGTTTGCTTGCTCTCAGGAAAGGCAAATGTGAGTGTTTGTGTAGAACACTTGTAAGGTTGGCTAGCACCCATGAAGTTAGCATGTAAATTACCATTAGCATAGTGGATTAGAAAATCCAAGTGAAGCCAGGGGTGGATGCATACTATGAAGGTGGAACAACTATAAATTGTGTGTCCCCTATTTTCCCTGGTTTCTTTCTTGATTTTTCCTCGTACAAATTAATTTCCTTTTAACACCAAAAATAGCTATAGCTTTTAAATAACATATTCACCCCTTTAGGTTATTACATATAGTCAACGAATGGTATTAAAGTAAGTGTCTAGGTAGGAATCCAATGACTTCTAGATTCAGTGATTTACTCTATGGCTCATAGCAACATAGATAGAATTCTAATAGAGGCTTTCTCAACTAGCAGATCTCCTTTCTTAAATGGAAGTGGTTACACTTACTGAACGCAAAGGATGAAGAACTTCATAATTGCTCAAGACCTTATGGCATGGAGAATAATAGTGGAAGGTATAGAATTTCCATCAGTAGATGTAGATGGAGTCAAAATTCTAGCAAAATTAAACGACGTGACTAATGAACAGCAGTTGGCCTTTGAAGCTAATCACAAAGCAGTGAATTTGCGTCATCTCATGCTAAGCTCCTCCAAATGCAACAGGGTTTCTTCATGCACAACAGCTAAAGAGATTTAGAAAAGATTAGAAGCAACATATGAAGGAACCGATCAAGTAAGAAAAAGCAAAATTCAGATGCTCAAATAAGAATATGAAGCTTTAAAAAAGAAGGAAGGGGAAATGGTAACCTAAAGCTTGGAAGCCCAAAATCACCACCATTAAAGAATCAAAGAATTTGGAGACTCTTTCTATGGATAAATTAGTGGGAACTCCAATCACCTATGAGATGAAAATGAACACTTAATCTCAATCAACCTCAATGGAAGCTAAAGGAAAAACAATTGCATTGAAGGTAGATAGTGAGAGCTCTAGTGGTATGGAAAGCAATGGTGATGATGATGATGAAGAGATATCAGTGCTCTCAAGAAGGTTGCAAAAGCTTAAAATGAAGAAAAAGTATAGAGGAAGGAAATAATTTAAGAAAAACAGGAAAGAAGATGAATTGAGATGCTTTGAATGCAGGAAGTAGGCATATCAAAACAAAGTGCCCACAATTAAAGAAGGAAAGAAAGTATGATAAGAAACCTAATAAGAAAGAAAAGAAAAAGAAGGCATTGACAGCTTAGCGTGATTCAAAGGTAAGCTCGGCTCAGGAGGATGCCACCAACGAACATGCTAACATATGCTTCATGGCCCTCGAGGATAATCAAGACAATGAGGTATATTTTTCTAACTCTGACTCTGATAATGATTTAAATGATACTTTAATTGAGGCACTAAAAGACTTGAAAAAGTTTAAGAAGTGCAATCTTGAATTTAGAAAGATCTTAAGTGATCTAAAAAGGAAAATAAATAACATGCAAACGGAAAATGAACACCTTAGAAATGAAAAAGATGTTCTCAAATGTGAGAACAAGAAATTGCAAGATCAAATAGATGAGACTTCTAGGATAAATGGAGATACTTCTCAAAATGACCCAAAATTAACAAAAGAACTTGGGGAGGAAAAATAAAAGAACAAGAGAATTAACTCTCTGCTCTATAAATTTATACATCGACAAGAAAAATTGGACCCATGCTAGATGCATAATAGGCGGTCTATGACAACTCCGATCTTGGGTATGATCCAATCAATATGCAAAATAAACTATACAGTTTCTTTGTCTCTAGTTCTAAGAATAACAAGACCAATACTAGATGTCATATTTGCATGAAAAATGGACATATGACTCAATCATGTAGATGGAAGAAATAGGGTAATGCCATACACCAAGATCACTAAAGGCATGAAATCAAACATCTTAATGATATGTCCATAATTAAGCATGATGGAAAGAAGCTATCACAAAAACAAGGAATATTAATGTAGGTACCTAAGGGTTTGTTAAGCACTAACATTGACGGATCCAAGAAAGTATGGGTACCAAAGGCCAAAATGTGAATATTTATTTTTGTATAGGTATGTCTTCATTCTAAGAGTTCCAAGAGCCAGTCGTTTCTAGATAGTGTTTGCTCTCAACACATGATAGGGGAGGCTATATATTTCTACTCATTGGAAAGGAAGAAAGGAGGCAAAATTGTCTTTGGAGACAACTCAAAGGGATCAATCATTGGCATCGGTAACATAGGTAACTCAACCAAAATTGAACATGTCATATTTGTAAAAGGATTGAAACAAAATTTATTTATTTAGTGTTAGTCCATTGTGTGATAAGGGATGTATTGTTGTGTTTGATTGCCTTGCATATTTAGTTATAGATAAGCAATCAAATAAGATTAAATTTGAAGGTTCTAGTGAAGGGAACATTTATGTGATATACCTGGATAATATTGACAATGAAGAAGCATGCTTAATGGCTCCTGATGCAAATAATTCTTGGTTATGGTATAAGAAATTAGGGCATGTTAGTATGAACCAAATATCTAGGTTAAAGGAAAAGGATCTAGTTAGAGACTCACTTAATCTCAAGTTTGAAAAGGACATGTGAAGCTTGCATGAAAGGCAAGCATATTAAAACTTCATTCAAGTCCAAGAATATAGTATCTACCTCTAGACCCTTAGAGCTTCTTCACATGGACCTGTTTGGTCCAACTAGAACTCAAAGGTTATGTGGAAAACATTATGGTTTCATAATTATAGATGACTATTTTAGGTATACTTGGGTGATGTTCTTGGCAAAGAAGGAATTTGCAAAAAGGTACAAAATGAAAAAGAATGTCATGTCTTGAGAATTAGAAGTAATCATGGTAAAGAATTTAAAAATAAGACTGTGCAAGAGTTTTGTGAAGAGCATGAAACAGAGCACAATATTTCAACACCTAGAAATCCACAATAAAATGGAATTGTAGAAAGGAAAAATAGGACACTAGAGGAGATGGCTAAGACTATGTTGTGTGAACATAGCCTACCAAAATATTTTTGTGCCGAAGCAATTAAAATGGCATACTACATATTAAATAGAGCTTCAATTAGACCCATTCTTAACACAACTCCTTATAAGTTATTCAAAGGCAAGAAATTTGAGATTAACTATTTTCACATTTTTGGATACAAATGCTTTATCCTCAGTAATGGTAAGGACAATCTAGGTAAATTTGATGTAAAAAGTGATGAAGGAATTTTTTTTAGCATATTCTTCTTCTCGTAAAGCCTTATATAATAAAAGAACAATGACGTTTGAAGAATCAATTCATATTGAATTTGATGAATATGAGGATCCTAAGAAAAATGTTATAGATAAAGAAGACGATAAAGTAAATGTGTTTGACCAACCATCTCAAAAGATAGAGCATTAAGAAAATCTAGAAAAAGCTAAGGAAGAAAATGGTCTTATGGACGAGGAAGAGATACCTAAAGACGAGTTATCCAATTCTCAAGAAAAACCTAAATACCCTAGTTTTAGAAGCCGTGTGAACATTGAAAATATAATTAGAGACTTAGGTAAAGGAGTTAGAATTAGATCCACATTACAAAATCAATGTGACTTTGTAGCATTTATCTTTCAAATAGAATTAAAAATGTTAATGAGCCTCTTGATAATGAAAGTTGGATATTAATAATGCAAGAAGAGCTAAATCAATTTACAATAAACAATGTATGAGATTAGTTCCAAGACCTAAAGACCAATCGGTAATAGGCACTACATGGGTGTTTAGAAATAAATCAGACAAACATAGTATAATCACTAGAAATAAAGCAAAACTAGTAGCTCAAGGGTATAGCAAGAAAAAAGAATAGATTATGATAAAACATATGTCCTGGTAGCTAGATTAGAAGCTATTAGGATGCTCTTAGTTTTTGCTGGCTTTATGAACTTTAAGTTATACTAAATGGATATGAAAAGTACATTTCTAGATTGAATCATAAATGAGTTAGTTTATATAGAACAGCCTCCCGGATTTGAAGATCCAAAACTATCTAACCATGTGTGCAAATTGAGCAAAGCATTATATGGTTTAAAACAAGTTCCAAGAGCTTGATATGAGAGACTTAACACGTTCTTAATTGAAAATAAGTTTGAAAGGGGAAAGGTTGACACAACCTTATTCATTAAGAGAAAAGGTAAAGAAATATTAATAGTTCAAATCTATATAGATGGCATAGTGTTTGGAACAATCAATGAAGAACTTTGCGAAGAATTTGCTAAGTCAATGCATGCTGGATTAGAGATGAGCATGATGGTTGAATTAAATTATTTCTTAAGATTACAAATCAAACAAACACAAAAAGGGATATTTATAAATCAATTCAAATTTGTTAAGGAATTATTTAAGAAATTTGGATTTAATGAAACCAACAGACATGCTACACCTATGAATACTTCAATTAAACTAGACAAAGATGAAAAGGAAAAAGAAGTATGTCAAAAACTGTGTAGAAGTATGATTGTCTCTCTACTATACTTGACTGCATCTAGACTGGATATTTTATATAATGTATGCTTATGTTTAGGTTCCAATCTAATCCCAAGGAGTCACACTTAGCTGCAGTTCAAAATATTTTTAAATATTTGAAGAACACATGCAATCTAGGGTTACGGTATGATAAGAATTCATCATTTGATTTGTATGAATATTCAGATGTAGACATTGTTGGTTGTAGACTAGATAAGAAAAGCACAAGTAAGACTTATCAATTCTTTGGAAGTCTGCTAGTGTCATGGTCCTCTATGAAACAAAATAGTATTGCCACCTCAACCACAGAAGCAAAATATGTGGCTGCAGGGCAATATTGTGCTCAATTTGGTGGATCAAATATCAACTTGATGATTATGGACTAAATTTTGAAAGTACACCAATCAAAATAGGCAATACTAGTACTATAAATTTAACTAAGAATCCATTGCATCACTCTAGGACTAAGCATATTGAGATTAAATATCATTTCATTAGAGATCATATGCTCAAAAGGGATATAATTCCAGAATATGTGGAAACTGAGAAACAAATTGCTGATATTTTCACAAAACCATTAGATAGAGAAAGATTTTGCAATCTAAGAAGGGAATTAAGGATGATGGATTGAATTCACAAAATTTAGATGTTTAACATTGAACAAAATGCATGCTTGAAACAATTGGAGATATTCAGATGCAGACATTACTGGTTATAGATTAGATAGGAAAAGCACAAGTGAGACTTCTCAATTCTTTGGAAGTCTGCTAGTGTCATGGTCCTCTAGGAAGCAAAATAGTGTTGTCATGTCAACCACAAAAGCAAAATATGTGGCTGCAGGGCAATATTATGCTCAAATTTGGTAGATCAAACATCAACTTGATGATTATGGACTAAATTTTGAAAGTACACCAATTAAAATAAACAATACTAGTACTATAAATTTAATTAAGAATCCATTCCACCACGCTAGGACTAAGCACATTGAGATTAAATATCATTTCATTAGAGATCATATGCTCAAAAAGGATATAATATTAGAATATATGGAAACTGAGAAACAAATTGCTAATATTTTTACAAAACTATTAGATAGAGAAAGATTTTACAATCTAAGAAGAGAATTAAGGATGATGGATTGAATTCACAAAATTTAGATGTTTAACATTGAACAAAATGCATGCTTGAAACAATTGGAGATATTCAGATGCAGACATTGCTGGTTATAGATTAGATAGGAAAAGCACAAGTGAGACTTATCAATTCTTTGGAAGTCTACTAGTGTCATGGTCCTCTAGGAAGCAAAATAGTGTTGCCACCTCAACCACAAAAGCAAAATATGTGGTGCAGGGTAATATTGTGCTAAAATTTAGTAGATCAAACATCAACTTGATTATTATGGACTAAATTTTGAAAGTACACCAATCAAAATAAACAATACTAGTGTTATAAATTTAATTAAGAATTCATTCCACCACTCTTCCTAGAACTTCCAAGGACGAATCCTATAATCTTGCTAAAGATCCCTTCGAATCTAGCAAAACCACGAATGGATGAAAGGTTTAGAATAGAAAACAAGCCTTCAATATCATTGGACATAGGAAGAGATGGAATCCTAAGGTGTCGATCCTTAAGATCATTATACATAGACAAATTAGCCAAGATATACAACGAAAACAGACCCTCTACAAGTAGGAAATCCACTAGTGCGGAATCAATCGAAGAACTTGAAAGGAAACTAGTCATTAGAAATCCTTTCATTGCTAAAGAACCAGGAAGGATAATAGCCCAATATAGGACTACAGGTCCATGGTACACTGTAAAAATTGAACTAGATACCATTATTAGTTACAATCTTATTAATCCAAAATTGATCGGAGACTAGTTGGACAGATATTTTTTGCACAGCCCATTTGAAGAGGACAAACCTTATGGAGAAATACCTTTTAGGTTGCAACCCAAAGAGGTAACAATACCTTTGTAATCAGCACAAAAGCTCAGGAAGTGGTCTTTGGAAGTCATTTCCTCAGACATACCCAAACCTTAATAGGCGAAAAAGAAGTGCGAATAATGGTAGAGGGACAAGAAATTATCTTTCACAAAATATGAAGCTTGGAAAAAGATCAAATAAGCTAGTCATCTTGGTCTAAGAAGAATATCCAAAATATAAACCTAAGTTATTTGATTGTTTAATCGAAATTGGAAGTCAAGTGACTTTGGCTCACCAGAATGTGTTTCTAAAGAAATATGGAAAACTAATGATAAAGTTCTGATTGCAAAAGGAATTAAAAGCAATCCAATTGAAATAACAACAATGACAACAGGAAACCATGTTGTAATTGGTACACCAGAGACTAGAAAAAGACTAAAAATCTTTAGAATTTATCAATGTAATTCTATGGGACTAGATCTTCTCCTCGGAATCGACATCATAAGATTATTCAAAGTAGTGATTCTACTAACAAACAACGTTATATGAATAACTCCATGCAATCACAAAATTATCACACTTTTATGGGCTAAGTATCAAATTAGACTCTAAACTGATTTTGAACCATCATAGTATGTACTGAATCGTGATGAGATTATATATTTTCACAATTTTAATTTCACCAGGGTTTAAGATAATTCATTTCTTAAGGAAATTGCCAACGTTAGAGCTCTACTAGAATGAAACTTCTCAGAAAATCCCCTAAAAAGATGGCATGTGGACTAAATATATGCAGAAATAAGATTAATAAAATCTTTTGCAGAAAAGAGTATCCCTATAAGAACCCAGAGAATGAAATACTCGCAAGAAGATGTTGGGGAATTTGAAAATCAAATAAAAGAACTATTACAAACAGGAATAATTCGTGAAAGCGAAATCCCATATAGTAGCACAATGTTTATGGTAAGAAACCATGGAGAATTAAAACACGGAAAAGCTAGAATAGTTGTCAACTATAGACGGTTAAATCAAGTAATAGTCTTTAATGGATACTATATTCCATATAAAGAAGAATTATTTCAAAAAATAGCTAGATATAAATGTTTTAGAAAATTTTACTGTAAATGACGCTTTTGGCAAATAATACTAAAAGAATAATCAAAGTCCTTAACAGCATTTAATAACCCCACAAGGACAATACGAATGGAACGTAATGCCATTTAGACTCAAAAATGCCCTACAAATCTTACAAAGACGAATGGATAAGGCATTTAAAAATATCAAGGACTTCGGTGAAATTTATATAGATAATATTCTGATATTTTCAAAAAAAATGAACAAGAACATAGGGAACATTTATATAAATTTGCAAATGTCGCCTATAACCATGGGATTATCTTAAGCAAGAAAAAGGCTAAGCTAATTAAACCTATAGTTGAGTTTCTAGGAACCATAGTAGATGAGATATGGATAAAACTTCATCCTCATATTTGTGAAAAGATAGGAGCTTTTCCAAACATGTTAGAAGATAAGAAACAAGTCCAAAGATTCTTAGTAGTCTTGAACCATGGGGAACCATATATCAAAAATTTTAAAAAATTAAAACAACCTCTATAACAAGCCATTAAAGGGGAAAGGATTATAGGTGGACAACTATATTGACTCTAGTTGTACAAACAATAAAAAAGCAATGCAATAAATTACCAAAGCTAACCTTGCGAGCAAAGCAAAATGATTTGTGTATTTTTTGCATATGCATCAGGACAATACTGAGGAGCAACCCCAGTAACAATAAAATGTAAACTTTACAAGTACTTAGGAGGAACATTTAAAGGAGTAGAGTTAAATTATTCGATACATGAAAAGGAACTTTTAGTAGTAAAAAGATTCTTACAAAAATTCTGTCTATTTATAATAAATAGACATATAAAAATCTATGTTGATAACACTCAAGTTAGGGTGTTCATTTTCAATAAATTACCCAAATTACCTCATATAAAAGACTAATCAGATGGCAAACTTATTTTGTTCATTTTGATGAAGGTATTAACAATTCGCTTGTAGATTTTCTTAGCAAGGAATATTGTCACGTCCCGAACAGGGGTCATGAGCAGCCGCCTATTGCCCTAATACCGGCTTGGTTTTCTAGAAAATCGGACAGAACCTCCCCATATTTCGGAGGTCTCCTATATACAAATCAACCTGTATATTGAATAATCACCCTGCCACATGAATAAATAGGCCAACCCGTCCTTACAACAATCAACCACATTCATATCATACCAATCAATCCGTACCGTACAAACTAGAACAATACAAGACTATCACAACTACTAGCAGTCCTAACCATAGACCTCTATAGTCATGCCCCCATCAAAGGCATGAACAGTTGTCAGTTACCCTTCCTGTGATTTAGAAGTGGCACCGAGAGAACCTAGAGAACACTTCTAGAACATGACATGTTTCCCAAAGTAGATGTACACAATAGTACAGATCATGTCTCAATGCAATAGAATAGAATTGAGAGTTCAATAAAATACACATAAATTTACATACAACCATCCATTTTTATACACAATGGTCTATCTACAATCCCAATATACAAATATACAATTTCATTTGGCAAATCCTTCCCAATATCATGTCGAGTACCTAATCAACAGTCTCGATCTCCAACAAAAGTCTCGTACGCTAATAAGTCTCAACGCGTCCCACTATAGCTATCTCTATACACAACGGAAAATGATGGGTGAGTATCAAGGAAGATACCCAGTGAGTGAGAGGGTATATATCATGTATTTAATATGTCGGTGAAAAATGGAGTATCAAAGTTCTCAATAATTCCATATATTGTAAGAAATCGTGTATAATTCTCAATTTATCATAAATCATTCTTTTCACATATATTTCAAACATATATGCATCCATGTCATTAAATCATGTTAGAATAGAACGTGTCAAAATCAGTCCTAGTAAGGGTCGACCATGAGCAATGACAGGCGTATCTTGAGTTTTTATACGCAATAGATTAGAAAAGCTCTCTACCCCAACGTTAGCAACGAATCTCATCAAGTGCTAGACTACGGCGCACCATAGTCCTCCCCCTTATGGGTTTAACCTGACTAGTACCGTGTCGAATCACAATATATTTACCATTTTCCGATGTCATGCGGGATACTTTCCGCAGAAGCATATCGGGTGCAAATATGGATCATCGTCATGTATCCTTCGTAGCTACGGAATGGGATTTACCAATCACAAAGTTATCATCATTACATGCTAGGGCTCTCGGCCCATATAAAATATTATTATCAAATCAATCACGTGTCATGCCACATTTCTCAAGCAATGTCAATCATTTTCACAAGGATGATTTTATAAAATATGTATAACTCAAATACAATAGCACGGTTTCTGTAACACCGACACTCTGTGCCCGAACAATGTATATTGATTTTGAAATATATATATATTTAAAAAAAAAACAGCGAAGTGCTGCATTTTGAGACAAAACGCAGCACCCTCCCAATTTGGGATTAGGGCTTTTAGCCCTAATCTTTCCCTTTCTCTCTCTCTCTCCCCGACTCTTCATCTCCCTCGCCGCTTTCTCTCTGTCCGTTCCTCTCCTGCGGCCTTGCTTTCCTCCGCCTCCACCATCGCCGCCACGTCTCCCTCTCTCTTCGTCTTTCTCTCACTTTCCTCTCTCCCTCTCTATCCTTCCCTCTCAGTTTCTCTCTCTCCGCTATTCACTCTCCCTCGCGATCTCCCTCTCGGTCTCCTCCGCCGCGCGCTTCTGTCGCGCGCCACCACTGCGAGCACACCAATGCGTGACAGGCAAGAGAGCGCGACAGCGCAGAGCACTGCACTCTCTCCCAAGCACGAGCGCACACTGCGCGACCCTCTAAGCGAGTGCCAACGCGCCCATGCACGAGAGCCAGCGCACCCCTGCACGAGCGCTAGCCCGACCCAGCATGAGCTACCCTGTGCGAGCGTGCCCCCAGCGCAACCCTCTACGCGAGCCCAACACGCGAGCTGCGTGATCCCTACACGAGCGCGAGCGTGCTTCAGCGCGTGACCCACTGCACGAACGCGCGTGCCTCACAATACGCGATCCAGCTCACGAGTGCGAGCACACAGCTCGCGAGCCCACTACAGCCTGCTGACCCGCGAGCCCTCCAGCGGGCTAGCCTGCCAGCCCACCGACCCGTGAGCCCGCGACCGGCTTTCTCCTTTGAGAGCCATCTGCCATCCTCGCAGAAATCCTTCACTGCAGGTAACGATTGTGATTGGTTATAGTTCTAGGGTTCGATATTCTCTTGCCGATTAAGCTAGATTTCTGAACCTTGTTTCGAATTTGAAGCATTTCAGGTCCTGTACTGAGTAGAACAACGTTTGGACCACAGGATTGTGAATCGCGAAGAACCTAGGTGAGGATTTCTAACTCACTCGATTTATTTGGATGAATTTAGAGTAAATTAGAGTAGAATTGTACGGACTTGATTCGAATAGCTTTTCTTGGAGTTTGATTTGACGGATGCTTAAAAACTGTCAGAATTTGGGATTTTAGTTTAAGGATTGATGCAGTCTTTTCATGATAAATTTTCCTGCATATAGGAAATTAAAATGCGTCTATATTATGAAAATAGACTTTGATACCTTGAAAATGGAACGAAATTGATGACATTGGTGTATATTTATAAATTGAAGAATTTAAGGTTTGTATGAACTTAAGGAAAATGATAAACCCTGACAATAGTCGAAATTTTGATGAAAATCAAGATGATTTGATTAGGTTGGCTTTCTTGGTGATTCGATTGAGGGGAGCCTTGTTATACGTATTGTGGTTTTATTGGGGAGTGCGCTATCCTCCCCAAAACAGTGAATGGGATTTATTTCAATACTTTTGTTTAATGTGTAAACTCTGTTTTAAAATATTTGATAAATGAGCATGATTTGTAGCGTATTTGAAATGTTTTGACTGGTTTTGAAATTGATTTTTGTGAACCGATGGAGTGTTCAAAACTGTATTGAAATATTAAAATTATGCATCCATGTGGTTGAAATGTATAATGTGTCATTTTATGCTATATGTTGCATTTGGTTTGTGAATCTGATTTCGGCACATTTTGATACGATTTTGGATTTGGCCTTGAGGGCTTTGATATGTATTGTTCCGTAACTATGAAGGACACTGTGAGAGACGCTTTGGTGGCGTCCGGATATTCCTAAGCCTGGAGTATCCCACGAGTTGTCATGATTTTTTATGAACGACACGATACTAGCCAGGTTGAACCCGAAAGGGGGAGGATTTGGATACTCTCTCCAATTCTAGCACCTGGACGAGATTCGTCGCCAACGTCGGGGTAGAGAGCACTTTAAATAAACTTGCATATAACACCTCCGGTGTGCCTGTCATAGGTCGCTGTAGACCTCTGTCAGGATATTTTCAGCTGGCAGCTCTATGATTTTAGTGACAATGTTTGGATGCATATTTGACTTAAAAATGCATGCTAATGGTATATTGTTGAAATGAAAGTATAATGATTTGAAATATGGTTTGTATATTTATGTTTTGACACTCCAGTTTCACACTTCATATTTGACGATTGCATTGACCCACTCACTCACTGTGTATTCTTCCCTGAGTACTCACCCCTCATTTCCCTTCTTGTTTCAGAGATAGTATTTAACAAGGAGCGTTGCTTTTAGGACGCTCAGTATCATTGGGAGATCTAGTTTGGACTTGACGAGTCATTATATATTTCTGCTGTAAAATTTGTATTGGTAATGTATATGCATTCCGAGATCTATAGACGACCATTGTGTAAATTCTGGGATGACTGTTTAAATTATGGAACTCTCATATCATCGCATAACATTGTATTGAGGCATTTCTTATTCGTTGTGTATGTACTTGGGAATGTGTTATGTCTTAGAAGTGTACTCTAGAATCGCTCGGTGCCACCTCTAAATCATAGGAGGGGCGACTGGCGGCTGTCCATACCTTTGACCGGGGAATGGCAGTAGAGGTCTATGGTTAGGTTGCTGGAAATTTTTATAGGTTTGCGTTATTCTGGATGTTGGCTGTGGGATTGGTTGATTTTAGAGAGGTCGGGATGGCAATTTGATTATTTTACAGGATGGTTGTGATTTATACAGGATAAATTATACTTGGAAAACCTTCGAAATATGAGGAGATTTTGCCTGATTTTCTGTAAAAATACAGCCGGCATTCAGGACAACGGGCGGCTGTTCACGATCCCGGTCCGGGACGTGACAGTTTCGTATTTTAAAACTCGTTTGGATGCATGTATAACACGTATAAACATGCTTGTGGATACTCCATGAATTCACAAAAACATTTCATAATTCATTAAAAATTTCACATCACAGATTCATTAAATCATACTTAAGTCGGAAAACATTTTAAAACATGATATTGTGTATCAGACATATAATATAATAAATCTCACTCACTGTATATGTGAGGGTCAGTCACTCCCTACCAAGTACCACAAGTGTCAAAAGTGTTTTCCCTCATTTGGTCACCACCCGTGTGCCTACAATGGCAACACAATGCAGATATGAGGATTTGTGTCATGATTTGAATTTACTAGGTTAAGTTGTATTCTAGTAATTCTTTCCTCTAAGATTAAAGTTAGGATATCCTAGGGCATGCTCTATCCCTTTTTCCATCATCCTTATCATATATTTTTTACAATTCATTCAATTAGTATACATTTCATCACCCCAACACAACACATGTACTTATAGTTCATTATTCATGTCTGCACATATGCTCCTTTGCGCAGTCATTGGAAAATGGTCATAACCTCTACTACACAACTCCGAATCACATGCTTCATATCTCATTTTAAAGCTAAGAGACAGCAATATAACTTTCATTCTGAATGTTCCTTTAGATTCTGATCGCAGAATTTCAGAAAAACCAATCTTTGTCTCAGTGCTGTTCCAAACGTCCACTC
Organism: Dillenia suffruticosa; assembly: GCA_033439265.1. Taxonomy (NCBI): domain Eukaryota; kingdom Viridiplantae; phylum Streptophyta; class Magnoliopsida; order Dilleniales; family Dilleniaceae; genus Dillenia; species Dillenia suffruticosa. The sequence goes on along the minus strand of JAVTVX010000009.1, from coordinate 17,942,134 downwards.
TGTCCTGTCTTAGTAAAAATGCAATAACGCCTTGCACACAACTCCAATTTAAATGAATTTTGGATATGTTATAGATGCGACATATACCTACAACTTTCACATTGAACGTGTTTCTTAATTCAGTCCAACAAATGGTCGAAACAGGTCACAAAAAAGGCGGTTGATCTGGAACCGAAAACATAGTGAAATTTTGCATAGTTTTGGAAGCTTTTTTATTACTTTTGATTCCCTAGTGCAAATTGGCTGAACTTTTCACAGTAGGTGGATAAGAGAGAGATCTACAACTTTTCTTCTTTACGTTTTTGCAAACAAGGGCTGGAAGGGAGTCGTGCAATGCTCCTGTTTATTGTGTTAGAGAATGGGTGACCCTCTGTCGAGTTTCAAAAGAGTGGCTCCAACTTTTGACACAGGGGTTGGATTGAGGCGATTCTTATCTCGTTAGAAAGATAAGACCTAGATCTACAAATTATATAACTGGAGCATTTGCTAATTCAGACCATAAGACACCTCAAAACAGAGGTTAAATCACGGACAAAAACAGAGTTAAAGCAGGACTGAACAAAACTTTCTATGCATAACACTTAAATTTGAAAAATCACTAAAAATCAAATTCTCTTCAGAATTAAATGAATCATATCTCATTTTAAAGCTCTATGACTCTAGTTTCACTAAAATTAACCTAGCTCATTTTGGCTTTGTGCAGAATATGTTATGACCAAAACATCACAGCATAGTCAGAATTTCTTACCTCTTTGAAGCTTTTAGTCTCTCTCTAGATCCACTTGGTTAGGCTTCTCCTTTCCTCCCAATTTTTGGATATATTATACTAGGGTTTGTGAGGAATGAATTTATGTAAAAATATTTGGGTATTGTTGTAGGAAACATTTGGGTTTCCTACCTTAAACTCACGGTTTTGGAGAAGACAATGAAGAGCATTTTCTTGGCTTCTTTGGATTTGTTTGGTCACACAAAGTGCACTCCCTTCTCTCTCCCACGTCTTGCACTCATTCACACATCTCACTTTTCTTACACTACAAGTCCACTCTATCTCACACTACACTCAACTCCTTCATTTATTGCATGTCCCCTAACCACCTTAATCCAAGGGCTCTCAATTTTTGATCCTATTTCAAGTTGAATCCACACCCTTGGTTGATTTCCAAGAAAATCCATTCTTCCATACCATGAATAGTGTCTTGTCTCCCACTAACTCAATCCAATAGTCCACATTAATTCATCTTTTTTCAAACAAATCTCTACCCTTGGATCAACTTTCCAAAAACCCAAAATAAATAAAAAGAAATGATTTTTTTTTCTCCCTCTCTTCTCTCTCATGTTTTCTCCCTCTCTCTCTCTCTCTCCCTCTCTCTCTCTCTCTCCCTCTCTCTCTCTCTCACGGTTTTTGGGAGGGGAGGTCATTTGCCAAATACTCTATTTTTTTGTTAATTGCAATTGAGTCTCTTGACTTATGAAAATTACATTTTGATCTCGAAAATTTTCATAATTTCAAGTTACACCTAAAACCTTATATTATGCCTAATTTAATTTATCTCGCATCAAAACGTGGTCGTTTGATTATCAAACGTCCTTCGGAGTAAACGAAATTCTCGATTGGTCAAAATTTGACCTCGACCTCGAAATGTGTGAAATCTCACCACGGACTCCGTTTTATGCGAAGATTTCAAAAATATAAGTTTTGGGTGAAACGAGACCGTTTACTTGGACAAATTACAATTTTGTCAAAAATTAGGGTTTCACAGGCGAAAATTTTAGATCACCGAGCATTTTTGTGCTACGGCTTAAATTTCACTTTCACTCCTTGACCCTTCACTTTTAAAGTGAATTTAGCATGTATATATCTCACGGCATCAAATTTGCATGTGAAGTTTTCATTTTGGCTTAGTAACAAAGATTTTCGCTCTCGGTGATTTAGCCATTCAATTTTTTCGAGCGATTTTCAAAACGGAAAAATTTCTTAGTGAATTTTGGGCCATGAAAATATGATCAATATCATATATACATCGAGAAGAGTATAATATGAAAGATACCGAAGTATCGGTGTTACAAATATGGCATAACAATTGCCAATGGAAATACAGCCTGAGGACTTTTTGGAGAGGCTAAAAATAATAACTCAAGTTTTGGAAGAAAAATAATAATCGTATGGAAAAAGGTGTAAAAACGGTTGCAAGACAATGTCACTATCTATTTATTGAGCAATCAGAATTTTTGGAAGGATAGAGCATGGATAAAAGTCCATCTACTGAGCGTGGTCAAGCTCATTTACAAATCTCGGAGAAATCTGATGGTCTAAGCCCTAACAAGGTAGAAGGTCATTCAAATAATCAACAACAGTCTAGGTGTAGTAAAACTCAAGAAAATAAACCCATGGTTGAAGAACGCTCTGGAAGTTCTTCGAAAGAAAACAAAGGGGAATTCAATACCCCAAAAAAAGAAGCTAATAAGGTTTTTCTTGCAGCAAAACCCATTACACCAGTAGATTTGTAGAAAAAAGAGTTATTCATTAGACCTCAGATCCAAGAAGAGGGCTCGACCGGTACAATGGTAGAAAGTCTAAGAAAACTAAGCACAATAATCCTGACAAAAGTTAGAATAGTGGAAGATGAAGTCCTTACAAAGAAATCCAAGAAGATTCCACTTGAGGAACCTTTTGATTAAAAAAAAATCTGGAAGGGATACATGGAAATCCTTGACATCCTATATAGAACTCAAAATGGTGAGATCCCTAATATCTATGCGATAAGAGACGGGATATACCCCCAGCTGACTCTACTACCAAGAGTGGGAACAACAATGGTAGAAAAATGTTATAAGTTACGGAGTTATTGATTTATTATATATAACCCGTGATTCTGTTTCAGATTTAGATCTCATTCCAAGGATGGTTCAAGGAGTTATGATGAAATGCATAGCCTACCATTTTAAAAATCAAATCTTCTATGTTAAATTTTGGGTAACAGTGACAGATGCGATGAAACGACAAAAGTTCAGAGCCTATAGTATCATCAGTATTCAAAATATTAAGGCAAAAAAAGTAGAATTTGAAGTCAAAATCCCGCCCCAAGAACAATACCTCCCTCCAGAATTTAAAGGAGAATGGCTATAGTTCGTAAATCCCAAGCGAGCTTTAGGACTTTTCGTCATCTACCAACAGTTTAAAAGGATAACAAGTCAGAATCTCAAGATTTACGCTCAAGATAAAGATAATGTGACAGTCATTAATTGAAAAGAGAACCCAACAAAATTTAAAAATCTAGTAGAAAACATGGCCAAATTCAAGCCATAATCAAGTGAGGAAGCACAAAAGCAATTGTGCAAAATGGATCACTTGACACATTTAGTAAGATGTCAATACTACATTAGAGATAAAGAAAATGTGTAACCCACCATCATGTGAAGAAAGATGGGAGATAAAGCAAAAGTCCAAAAGAAGGACAAATGCGTAAAGAATCTTTCATCTTTAAGGACAACCATTATTAAAGTTTTCAGCCCACTTATTATCCAACCAACCTATAAATGCATATTGATGTAAGCGCTTAAGTCATAAGGTAATAATGTAAAGAGAAGTTATGTTCTATAAATAGCGAGACCCTTGGCCATTTGGGGTATTGAGTTTTGAAGTGTCTTAGCATAAAGTTCTCAAACCACTCTACTCCAACTTCCGCAATCTATAAAAAATCCCTCTGGGATATCTTATTTTAGATTGTTCCTTACTGGAATAAAATTTCTCTTGTACTATTTCTATCATAAATAAATGATGAATTAGCCAAAACTCTTTATGTTCATCTTTGAATCCCTAAACCTAACCTAGGCACGGTCACTATGAAGACAGTGAGAGATAACCGAAATTCAATATTCCTTTGGATCTTGCCCATCTCAAGACTAATTAGGCTAGCTCTTGCCCTGGACTACTAGAAGTAGCCATAGAGACTGAGAAAGAAGGCGAAAAGGCAGTTGGTTGGTGGCACAGGCAAGAAGATTACAGTGGGCCTATTGTTTGGAGAGTCTAAGAATTAAAGGTATATCTTTGGGTTCCTTAACTCTCTCACTATTTACATCCTATGATCTAGAAATGGGACCAAGGGCTAAAGAGATGAACATGAATACACTAATTCATAAAGAATTTTATGTTGAAATATCCTTTGAATTTTCTTAAAACAAAACACCAAAAATAATTGGTTTTGACCCCTTCTTTTTGGTATCAGAGCTAGTAAAACTAAAGACTAGCCATGTTTAGACTACTAGAAGATTGTAAATTTCATATTAACCTTCAAGTGTTAGAAAAATACCTAGAAAAATAATTAGGTAGATAGAAGATGAACAAATACACATGATATTCATGCAAAGACTCCAAAGCAAATGAAGACGTATTGCCAATCTCAATAGAGTTATCTGCATGCATAACTTCCTGATTGATTTATATCATACTCTCTAGAATCTAGGATGATATTCAAGGCATTAACTGACATGAAATACCCAATTCACACTTTGCAAACTCATGTTAAAAATCTTCGAGAACAGCTAAGTCAAACTCAAGACTGGAATACTTATCTGTCTCTTCAATTAAGGATCAGAAACCTTTGCATCCGAATATGAATATTGAGATATCGTATAACAGGACTTGCTCATTAGCATCTGTGTACTATAGTTCATGAAGTTAATAAAAAAACTTTGTGCAGAATTAGATCAACTGTGAGCTTATGAAAATAGATATCTACTTATGTTATGTTTGGCAGGTCCCAATTCGTATGCTAACTATTGTGTTAGATATATTGAAAACCATAGAGAAATTAAAAGATTAGAAAATCTTATCAGAACTCTTATAGGATAAACTGGATCGATTGCATAATGCATTTGCTATACCATTTGCACCATTATGACACTAATGTCACTACTGAAAATGTTCCTAATATAGTATATTCTAGAGAAACATGGGATAACTCTAGATGCATTAAAGTTACAGGCTTCAAAGTATGCGATCATAAGGAGATTTGGACACAAAACTGGATCAACCTATATTTACTTAAGAAATATAAGAATAGCTACTGAGGAGATAGCTTCCCAGCTAAATGACTTAACTTTAATCATGCAAGTTAAGGTCCTCAATGAGGATACTAAAAGGAGCCTCACCACAATGGCCAACTAATTAGGAGAACCTTATATAACTGGGATAAGATAGATCACCACTATTAATGATCTAACACAAGTTCAACAGCTTATAGTCAAAGAGCTGGCCCACAAGAGTCTATGTGAAAGAATAAAATGCATAGAAGAAAAGATGAAAATCCTAGAGGCAAAAGTAGAAATGGTAACCCTTAGAATTCACAATGAAAATGTTGGACCACAATTAGAGGTATGTGAGAATGGAGTGGAAATCCATTAGTCAAATAAATAGTGAAAATACTAACGAAAGAATCTATGGCATGCATAAATTTTAGATACCGTAAATAAAAATATTGAAAATGCTATGAATTTAATTCTTAATTCTGGTCATTAAAAAGAAAAAGCTAGAAAAGAAGCGCAAGAGACCAAGTTAAGAAAAACAAGTTACATGGATGCCCCTAAAAAATCCATAGAGAAACCTAACATTCCTAGAATAACTGCGAAGGACGAAAAGGACAAATGGATCCAGATGTTAAAAATAGAAATCGACAATTAAGGGAACTATTATTGAAAGGAAATAAGGGTAAAGAAAAAATGAACAAAGCCCACCCTATTCTTAGGCCCAACCCACAGAAGAAAGAAGTCCTGAAGGCTACTCCTTTAATAATTAGAGAGGACAGCATTTCTCCTAAAGATGAAGGAGACGATAAAACCTTTGAGGCCTACAAGGATAGAAAATCAACAAAGATCCTAGGCCTTGAAGAAAAACCCAAAATAGAGATTCAGGCCTAATAATAGACCTTGATCTAGAAGAATACGAAAAACAGTTTTTAGTAACTAAGTTTGAAAGAGAAAACTTAGAAGCTGAGTTATCAAATGAGGATATTGAGAAATATCTTTCAAATGACAATTCCGAAGTAACGGTCTTTATGACTAACCCACAGACTTCAAGAAATGATCCCCATAAATTCCAAGATCACCCAATGCAAGGAGAAAATGGGACAATTGAAATCCCAAGAGGACAGTCGGCTGCTCAAAATGTACCCTCAAGTAGTTCTAACCTACCTAGGACAAACCATGGAGGAAAGATGAGGATATTTGAAGGGATAAGAGAATACATGGGGTATATACCAAACTTAGCTACAGACATAATTAGGCAAGCTGAAGAAGATACCATTAAAAGAATGGGAACTTGGTTAAATAACGATTTTATATTCGACAAAAGGAGACTTATCGATAGATGGGTTCAAGATAGCTACAGCCAACAGCTGGACGAAGGACCAGCTAAGGAAATATATTCCCCAAGTCATGAAGGGAAATATAACAAGAAATTGGTGGAGGAATTTTCTTGCCAAAAGAAAAAATAATCCTTTATGGTTCAAAAGATGGAAATCCTCCTAACATGGAGAGTGTGGAATCATTATGGATAGAATTAAAGCAGCATTATACTTGCAATTCTTGGGCAGTATTGGAGTGCCCATGAACAACTATATAAGTACAACCTAATTCAATAGAACATGTATAAATTAGATAAACTAGAATGTTGTTCATTAAACTATTTTAATGAATACGTAACACATTTTGAAAATTATTACTGAAGATGAGAAGAAAATCTTCCAAGATAAATTCTTTGAATCTACCAATATAAAATCTCACAATTGACACCATTCAGTTTATCCTCTCTTCAAAAATCTATTACGATACTTTTCAATACAGCAAGAGAGAATTTAGTGACTTATTGATACTTATTCTCACATTTGGTGCACCTTTCGAATCAATAAAACCCAAATGATTTGAGTTTAAACCCTAAAGCGAGCGTATGAGTCAACGGACACCATACATCTCAATCTGGAATCGTATCTTACCATTCGGATTTGAATTCAGCACACAAAAACCTATAAAAAATCACAAATATGGACATGAGACCCTCAGAAAAGTGGAAAAAAATCAATCCGGAATGACCTGACCCGCTGCCGGAGGTCCCACATGCTGGCGGCGCACAGCCAGGCACCTTCATGCTCCATCAGCAAATTGCTGCACACGCCAGACGCGCAACACGTCTGGCACGTGCCTGCACACCTGGGGCAGCAAGCTGCTCACGCATTGAGACACTCAGCGCATCCGGTACGCGCTGAATGCTAGGAGCGGGTCCGACCTGGGTCACAGAGCGGGTCGGAATAGGATTCGGGTCAACTCGACCCAGAAACAAAGCCTGCTGTTCATGCACCTCACTCGCGTGTGAACTTCACGTACTCTTTCCTCTCCGCGTCACGCTCCTTCTTGTGCATGTTCTTCACACGCCCTCGGGTATGGAGCGGTTCTCCTTCGCCTGACGGGCCTACAAACTGGTCCTCACAACCCGGCTACCGGAAAATGTGATTCTGGGCGGATTTTCATTCTATTTTTGACAAAAAAATTGTAATTGAATATTATCCAACCATTCTTGACTCAATTTTAATTGGATTTAGGCCCTAATCTTGGCGAATCAAATGTTCAAAGTTTTAGCCCTTCGCGGTCATTTTTTAAACCTGAATTCCTGCAACCAAAATTCACAATTAATATGTCAAAATACAGATCTGAGCATGACAAACATTTGTAGACCAATTTTGCAGATCAATTCGTCCTTAAACTCGACAGATCTAAGGTTTTGTGTCCGTTCGACCGGACTTTTCGTGGCCTTAACGTACTCAAAAAATTCAATAAAAATTATTTTCACGATCCTTGGGCCATATGTATTCTCGTGGTATCCTTGAATTCATGAAACTCATTTATGATTCGAATCCTAAATTTTACCCTACACATTTTATGCCCAAAAATTCTGAAAAAATTTTAAATAAATTCAAACTTTCCTTACACGGATGAAATCTTTCCCACTCCCAGAACAATCTCGCTGAATAAGGAAACATGACCTAACAAACGCTTCTGATAAGACTTGAAGCTCCCACAACAGCGGGACTTTTCCTTTTCCAGGGGGACTTTTCTTTTTCAACAAAACAACGTATCTCCAAGAGACCTTTGACTATAGTTCTTACAATATTGTAGATTCTCAACGATCTCTTTATATAGAAACTAAGGTTTCAACACCCCCAATGATTTATGGAACTTTCCAACAAGAACCCCCGATATAAAATCACGACACCGACCGCATCCTAGGTAAGTTCTCTTGGAACCTTATACATCAAACGCACCGGAAACACAAAGCCGATACACCTCTATTCTTAGTCTGTTTTCCATACTCAAAAACCGTTCTTTCTTATTTGAATGTCGAAATCGCCCCGCTAGAGCACCCTCTGGTGGTATTTGTAGGTTTCATCCTACTTAGAGCACCGGATTACTCCCCAACTTAGGATTCCTACTCAGACAGGTGGATAAGATATCTATGAAGCAAACCCACCTCCATCATATTTCTTTCTGCCTGATGATACCTGGTTTCTATTGTCTAACCATTCGTTGTGTTTTCCTTTCTTTAATCTTAGTTTTAAGTGTTGTTGAATATTTTAATCATTTTTCTTTATGGAATCATGCAAAGTAAAGTATTCCTTTTTTCCGGTGGAATGGAATGCGTGGTGTGGATATTAACGCAGCAACATCCTTGGATGATAGAAGGGAGAAAGATAATGCCAGTGAAAGCCAGCGATCACGGTCTATAAGGAAGGAAAAGAAATCAGGTGTCAGAGTTTCAGTTATATAGGACCATTTCACTAAAGATTAGAACTAGTAGCTGGGGGACCCTGGAGCCTCTTGCAACTATTGAGGCCAACAATAATGTTGTGATCCTAAGACAAACAGAATAAGTAATATGTTACATCACTTGAATAAGTGTAAAAAAATATCCTTACAAGGAGCGGAGAAGAAACAAAAGTGTGTGACGATTCAACCGATCAAATGGGTAGAAAATGGCACCAGTCATGTTGCCACCACATTTAGACAAGAGGCTGGTAATCGAGCACTTACAGCTAGAACTTGTGGAGGGCCAAAGATCTTTGGCACTATTCACAAGAATTGCTACCACCATTTGTAGTACCATCATCTATCATAGTTGGGAGCGATTGCCTCAAGTTGTATGCAGAAGAAAAGGCAAAGTTGAAGAAAGTATTTAAAAGATCAACCCAAATGATTTGTCTTACCACAAATACGTACAGAACTTGAACTATGTGTGTGTCAGAGCACACTTTATAGATATTAACCAAATCGACCGGTTTGATTAAGAACCATTTTATAATATGATTCAGTTTTTACTATTAAATGAATAAAGTCAAATCCAATTCAAACCGCTTAAAACTGATGAACCATTCAAACAGATCTAAAAAAAACTAGTTTTTGTAACTCTTTACATTCTACTCATTTAATGACATGTTCTTATATTCATATATTGTTAAATGAATAAATTCATTTTTTCATAAAAATATATTTATTTTAAAATATATAATATACAGATTATATATATGATATTATAGTGATATCATTCGATTCATAAAATATTTCAACCGATCGATCAATTAACCAATAAATCGGCATGTTGACCAAGTTCTTTACCGTGCAGTGTTTAAAATATTGGGCATATGCCTTTTAAGGTACACCAAAAATTAACTCAAAGGAAGCATACAACAGCAAGCAATGTGAACTCATAACCTACTCAAAGCTCTTCTAGTACAGTGAGAAAGAAAGCCATCCTAACAAATCCCAAGGCAATAGATCTCTGCGCGATCTTACTTATAAGAATTGAATATTTTTTTTCTTTTTCTTGCTATTTTCTAATTTTGCGAAAATAACTTTCTTTGTAAAACATAAGCTACTATTCTTGAGGGAAAGTGGTATTCTCAAAAGGAGGAGCAATTTTAGGCATAGTGTTTATTTACTGTTTTTTAAAATTTATTTACTGTTTATGATCATATCTATTTTACATTTTAAATCAACAAAAAATATATATTTTATAGTTTTTAAAGTTAAAAAAGAATTACAATCTTAAGATATATTAATTCATATTTGTTATTTGAACAAATATCTTATCTATCTCAAAAGCGTCAAAACAACCTACAATATCCTTTTAAATTGTTACAAACTAGTTTTTCAAAAGAGTAACCATATAAAAGTTTTAAAAATTAAAAAACAGTCAAAATAATTTTTGAAATTAAAAAACAAGAATATCCAAAATTATAAAATAGGATACATAACTTTTAAAAATTATAATACGGGATAAAATAGTTTTTGAAATCACAAAACAAAAATAGAATAATTTATGAAATTATAAACTCATCATATGTCTGAAAATTACAATGTAACATTAGATTTTTCTCCCTACATTTTTTTTCCGATTAATCCAACACAAAGATCTAATTTATCTTTTTTCAATTTATACTTTTGCTCAAATATCTTCTTTGAAATCAAGATCTAGTATGTCAAACTTTTGTTAATACATATATTTTCGTAATTTTTATAACTGTTATGCAACAAAAAAAAAAAAGAAAACTAATTTTCATTTTACAATACATTTAAGAAAATTATTATATATGTACTTTCAATATTAGCCACCTGTGCTACCTTTTATTAAACCCGGAATCATCCCACGATCAAGGTAAATCATCTCTTATTAGCAAAAAAAAAAAACTATAAATTATAAATTATACATGTTAAAGTGTCTGATTTTATAAATTAACTCCGAACGTTTTACTTTTAGCTGATATACACATGACCTATAACTTTAGTATATATGATTAATCCGATCATATATACACATCACTTATATCGAACCATTGGACCTTATATATGTATATAAATAATATAATAATAAGTTTATTCGATTGACTAAAAAAAGATAAATATCCGTAAATAAATATGTCAGAACACATAATTGTTAGCATATAAAATAAATATTTCTAAGAAATTGAAAATCATTCCAACACTAATTTAGATCCTCTAGGTTGAACTTTGTTATATCAAGATTAGCATATATTTTAAGCAACTTCCCAACATAAAGTAAGGTTTGGTTGGGAGGGCTAAGTCAAAATTTTATTTTAATGGAGCAGAGTACCTGTAGGAGGCAGTGTGGTCAAATGTTTTATTTTGTATGAATAAATAGTATCGTAAAACTTTTGTAGTGATATTTTGATAATTTTTAATGGCATTTCAAAAACTCTTAGTAATATTTTTTTAGAAATACTACTAAAATATATATATGTTGAAATTTTTTTCTAAAATTTTAGTAGAGGCGACTGCCTTCGTTCCCTCATCGTGGCTCTGCCACTGTTTGGTGGCATATACCTGAGTGCCACCCTGATACATGTGGAATGAAAAGTAACCATTATTTTGTGTCGACCGACCGAAGGTTGATCTAATGAATAAATATATTATATCTTTTAATTAAATTTTAATTTTAAAAATTAAGAATAAAAATAATTATATCGAAAATACTTTTCTTAAATTAAACTCAACAATACTCAAACAAAATTAATCAAAATATAATTTTAGATAGCGATAGTTTCCCATGTTAATATAAAATTTTAAGCAAAGTCGAATAAAATATATATATATACCCAATTTAGAGTTATAGGGCATCATAAATTCTCCACAACTTGATATAATTAGACAATGGGTATAAACCCCTTCTAGACTTATATGGATAAGCATTGAATCTGGCGATGCTGTCTAAAGTATAACAAGAAATCAAGAGATTTGGGAACAATCACGACAATGAATAAATAAATAAATAAATAAAAATTCTTCTTTCATTTTAATAACGATATAAAAAGACCTCAACAATCATGAAAGTCGTAACAATAAAAAAACAATTATTATAATAACAGTGCTAGCACGTCTCGGTCTTGTCTTTCATTTGATCGCTTCTCTCGTGAGACTTGCTTGTAAACTGAAATAATCTTTTTTAAATAAAACCAAAAAAAAAATTCTTTTCTTTTTATAAACTATATTCTATAATTACATTATATTCAACTAAATTTGATTTGGTTCACGATAAATTTTTTAAGAGTAAAATTCTTTTAGCGTTTATTTTTATCTATTTTTTTATATATAAAAATCAATTCAAAATTCTAATCAAACTTTTTCCTGATCAATTTGCTACCAAACTCACCGGGCTTGAGCAAGAATATTTTGCTTAAAAGAGGCAACAAAGAAATTTTCTCAATTGAATTCTAAAAGTTTAAATACACAGAGTCAAATGAACAAAAAATTATATATATATAATCAATTGAACCAAAGACAAGCGTAATGCTAACCAGTTCAAATCATATCATAATGAATGAGTTTAACACTAATTGTAAAATTAAAAATAAACTTTATCGGTATAAATCTATGTTTGATTGCAATATTTCTCTTCATTGATTTTGTATTTGATTATGAAATTTTGTTATCAACGGATAGTCAATTTAGAAAAATAAAATATTAAATCATTTAATCAAATTTCGATTTTAAAATTTAGGAATCATAAGAGATGTACCCTAAATAAGGTCTTCCTAAATAATAACAATAGATCATTCAAAATATGATTTCAAATATTTGAAACAAAAAAAATTGATCATTTTTTCTCCGTTTGTTAAACCAAAGTCCAAAGGTGAATCAATAGTGGGGGTTGACCCATGAAACGGGGCGGGCAGCATGACCATGAACTGAACGTGAGATGAGATCCGAAATGGAAGGCCGTGATATGATGACCCTCCCTCTTTAATTATGCCCTCGCTTCATTCCCACGAAGACCCTCCCATCAACCAAACAAAACATAATCAACAAGTCTGAAGATTTGAGATGGGCCGTCGCTCTCCCACAACTGACCACTCACCCCCGTGACTCACTAATTGACTCGCTCACATTTAATCTTTACGTTACATTACCCAATTAACAAACACACCCTCTTCCTCCTCTTCATCAATCTCTCTCTCTCTCTCTCTCTCTCTCTCTCTCTCTATTCTCAATTCTCTTTCTCTCTAGGTTGAGACAGATTAGAAATCACAATGGAGAAGAGAAAGAAGAGTGTGATGCTGTGTGTGATTTTGGTCTTGATTTGTGCTGTGGGGGTGAGATCCGATGCCTCCGACCACAGATACAAAGCCGGTGACCTTGTTCCGCTCTATGCCAACAAGGTCGGCCCTTTTCACAATCCCAGGTTTCAATCTCTCTCTCTCTCTCTCTCTCGATCTCGATCTCTCCGATTTGGATCTGATCTAGGCATCTTTTTTATTCTATTTAAGGATTGGTGTTTTACATGTTTGGATCTGAATTCCTCAGCTTGTTTTGATTAGGAAATATGTATCCGACTCTCATGAATTTTGGAAAATTTTAGTGCAGTGAAAAGAAAATGTAACAAATTTTAGCGATTAGTTGAAAATCCTCTTTCTTCTTGTGCATTATGAGTTGAGGATAGAATTTGCATGCTTTAATCTTCTGTGTCTATTTGGCTTGAGACAAACTGGAGTGCACTTGAATACTACTGTAGAACTGAATTGAATTTGAAAGGCTTCCCACGTTTAAGCTGATACCGTATACTATTTCATTCTCAACTCAATAATCTAGTTCCTAATGTGGGATTTCCTAATGTTGTTCTCTTCTTGGGTCTTAATTTCAGTGAAACATACCGATTTTTCGATCTTCCATTCTGTTCACCGGGTTTGCATCTTCCAAGCTCTCTCTCTCAATCTTGAGTTTTGTTCCGATAAAATTAATGCATTGAATGGATTAGTTGGGACTGAATTTTGCAGATCATGTGAAAGAGAAGAAGGAAGCACTTGGGGAAGTGTTGAATGGCGATCGTTTGGTGAGTGCGCCTTACAAACTTTATTTTTTAGCGGAAAAGGACTCTGAAGCGGTATGCAAGCAAAAGCTCACCAAAGCACAAGTTGCTAAATTCCGATCTGCAGTCAACAAAGATTACTACTTTCAGATGTATTATGATGACTTACCTATATGGGGTTTCTTAGGAAAAGTTGACAAGGAGGGTAAAACCGATCCCAGTGACTACAAATACTTCCTTTACAAGCATATTCACTTTGATATCCTCTACAACAAGGACCGTGTCATTGAAATTAATGTGCGGACTGATCCTAATTCTCTTGTGGATCTCACGGAGGACAAAGAGGTTGAAGTGGAATTCATGTATACTGTCAAGTGGAAGGAGACGGATATTCCTTTTGAGAAGAGAATGGATAAGTACTCTCAGTCATCGTCATTGCCCCATCATTTGGAGATCCATTGGTTCTCTATCATTAATTCATGTGTTACTGTTCTTCTCCTGACGGGATTCCTTGCGACGATTCTCATGCGGGTTCTTAAGAATGATTTTGTAAAGTATGAACAAAACCTTTCAAGTTTATAATCCTTTTGTAGTTTGTTCTTGTCCATCTGATGTTTTTCTCTGTCCTTTTGTATATTCTCGGTCTGCAATTTTAATCTTAGCTTTCCTTTTTCTTCTATCTTACATGTTAACGAAGATATGCTCATGATGAGGAAGCTGCTGAAGACCAGGAAGAGACGGGTTGGAAGTATATTCATGGTGATGTTTTCAGGTATCCCAAGCACAAATCACTATTTGCAGCTGCCCTTGGTTCCGGGACCCAGCTCTTTGCGCTGTAAGTTCTTTCTACATCGTTTGCAAAAAGTTGAAGCTCATTATTATTATTATTATTTTGTTTAGTTTCTTTTGTTGTTCCATAATTTTCATCTCATCTTTCTTATACATTTCAGCACCATATTCATCTTTATCCTGGCACTAGTTGGAGTATTCTACCCATACAACCGAGGGGCTTTGTTCACTGCTCTGGTTGTCATATATGCACTTACATCTGGCATTGCAGGCTATACTGCAACTTCCTTCTACTGTCAGCTGGAAGGAACAAACTGGGTATGTTGATTTAGGTTGCCTGTATGTTTTTGCTCAAACTGTCTGACTTAATTGGCTTCTCAACTAATGTATAGCTGTTCTTCCAATACAGGTTAGGAATCTTCTATTGACTGGATGCCTTTTCTGCGGGCCTCTCTTTTTGACATTTTGCTTTCTAAATACGGTGGCAATTGTTTACACTGCAACTGCAGCTCTTCCGTTTGGCACAATTGTCGTGATTGTACTTATTTGGATGCTAGTAACATCACCTCTTCTTGTGCTTGGTGGTATTGCTGGGAAAAATAGCAAGACTGAGTTCCAAGCTCCTTGCCGCACGACAAAATATCCTAGAGAAATCCCACCGTTGCCTTGGTACAGGGGCACACTACCTCAAATGGCAATGGCAGGCTTTTTGCCATTCAGTGCAATTTATATTGAGCTCTACTACATATTTGCCAGTGTCTGGGGTCACAGGATTTACACTATCTACAGCATCCTGTTCATTGTTTTCATTATTCTTCTGATAGTCACGGCTTTCATCACTGTCGCATTGACATACTTCCAGCTTGCTGCTGAGGACCATGAGTGGTGGTGGAGGTATGTTGGTGTTACTGTTTCCTTTGACTCTATGACTGTGTTAATCAGTATCTACTTCTCCTTTATGCTTAATTTCCTTACTAATTGGATACTCACTGTAACACAACTAATTTTATATGCCATCTCTTTCCCTCTCTCCCCTTCATGTGCATGTGTCATTTCAAGTGAATATTTCGGTTGTTTGTGAACTCGCAGCCACACATCTCATCATTAAAATTTTTTATGCATTAGTATTTATTCAGATATGTTGTATCCAAGTTTAAATGTTTTATGGTGTTCAAGTCGTGATAAAGAAAATTTTGTTCTTCTCAAAAGTATTGTAGTCCTTTGATGAAATTTACATGATTACAAAAGCAGCTTGGAGTTGACTGCAAATAAACTTTACCAAGTTGTTTGTTGCATATGACAACAGTTAATTTAATTTTATGTAACTGTAATCTGATTAATAAATAACATTCAATGGCGTATTATTTTTTGTAAACATTATGTTATTTGGGTTATGCCGGTCATACTGTTGTCATATTCAAACTTTTAAAGGTGGTGCAAAATGTTGTCTTATATTAAATTAATTGTAGTAGTCCAAGTCTAATAACCTTGTGTTTCATATTATGTTGAATTTTCATGTCTAAAATTTGCATCCTATATATTTATAAAGATTTTTCAGTTTTAGAGAATGTAAGGAAACTTAAAACTGTTTGTGCTCTGCATTGATTGAAATCGTGAAAGATAGTATGTAACATCAAAATATTGGCCTAATAAAGTATCATCCGTTGGGGCCATTGCAGGTCTCCTGATATGCAGTGTAATTCATTTATCTGCAGCAGTTTACCACAAAAAAAAATCATGTCCATAAATTCTACCAACTTTGTGTTTATTCAACAGCCAAGTAGTGCATGTAACTGTAATGTAGCATGGAATGTTATCACTGTTGTTTGGATGCCATTCCTGGACAAAAAAGAAGTCCATGTGCAAAACTCTTAGACTGATCTCATGGTGACTTTTTTTTTTTTGCAATCCTGATGATAGTAACATTTTGAAACTAGAACCCAGTCAAGGAAAATCTTGGGATGTTTTAATGTGAGAAATCTGTAAGTCTGATTTTGTAACGTCCGAAATCGAAATGAGAAGACATTCATTTGGTGTACTTTTTGCGAGTCTTTGACCAAATGATTGATATTGAAAAGCTAAAAAGCATATAATCGGAACGTTTAAAATTATCTTTCCACGAGTCTTCTTTAGCTGAAACAAGCCTTCTGGAAGTTAGGGGCGTATTGTAAATATAGAAAAATTACTATATATATTCTACTTTGGTGTATAATATTGATTGGTACTTGTACTGAAATTTTGGACAAATTCATGTGGTTTTTTTGGAAGCATCATACAAGATTATGGTCATCTAGTCTTTTGGTGCTATTCTGGTACTAACTGTTATTTGGATAAGGCTACTTTATTGACCAGATACTGCGGTTTCAACGTTCTCATGGTGATGTTCCATTCATGAATTTGTGGATTTTGGTTGTTTGTGTTTGTTTGTGCATGCTGGGAGATGAGTCTTTGCATATATTGCCAAAAGAAATAACCAAAAAACTTTGACATTGTTCCCAAAAAAAAGACCTTGATTTCTCCTTGTTCTGGCATTTGGTCTGTCTTTATTTCTCACAGCCTCGTGCTTGTGATTTTTCATAAAAGAATGAAAGTGGAACAGAGAGCATTTTACAATGTTAATTGATTTGTTAGAGCCAAAACTTTTCTTCACTAACTCTAGCTTACGTGGCCTTAAACCTTTTTAAAAAATAAAAAATAATAAAAAAGGCGTTGAAATCGTGGCCAACACTTTTTGGACACTGCATATACAACATTTTGATGTCATGTTAAAGCCATGACCACATTCTTATATATTTTATTATTAACTATACACTTCATGGTAGCTTTTCAGCATTCAAAAATCCCTTGGCAGACACATCCATTAATAAATTTGTGAAATTAGAAACAGAAATATTCACTATAGGATAGTATACAACTCAAAATGATGCTAGCATGGGCATAGGCATAAACAAATATTTTCTTTAGAAATAATAATATGTTAAAACTATGAAATTTCATCTTTTTCTATTTTTTGAACTTATTGGCTGTTTTTTGTTTTTTATTTTACACATGCTCATATTTTCAACATTTATGTCCATATTTTTTGTATTGTAATATTGTATTAACTTTGTAACGTTGCCGTGTGGAGCCTCACGAGAGTGGATTAAACACCATCAGTGGACAAATCTGGTCAATGATTTCCTCCCCTCCTTTTTTTTTATTTCTTTTTTCATTGATCTGGTCTGTGATTTCCTTCCCTAAGACACATTTGGTTCATCTTTGTTTGGCAGTTGAGAGTTGCTGCTTGTATGTTTTTATTATTTGTATGCACTACTTGGATTAACGGCCCTGCTGCTAACTTGTTTGAGCCTTTGCACCTGTTACTATATTTTTAAAGATTCGGTGTATATTTTTTCACCAATGGTTTCTGTGATCTTGTGGCAGATCATTCCTCTGTGGTGGATCAACTGGCTTATTCATCTATGGATATTGCTTGTACTACTACCATGCACGCTCGGATATGTCTGGCTTCATGCAAACCTCGTTTTTCTTCGGTTACATGGCTTGCATATGCTATGGTTTCTTCCTCATGCTCGGTACTGTAGGTTTCCGTGCAGCTTTGCTTTTTGTGCGTCACATATATAGGTCTATCAAATGTGAGTAGTTATATTATCCAACACAAGATCATCAAGAAGGGAGCCTTGTCTCGGGTTGAATGCACCATCATAGAAAAGTTCTTTATATTATTTTTTGTAGTGCCAGTGTCCTGAAAGAACAAGGCATGATTGCTGCCACGTGTGGAGAAGCTATGTTAGATGATGTTATCCAGGTGACATTCTCAGGGAGAAGTTTGTACTATTATGGTTACCATAACTCTCTGCAATACAATTTTCTTTCCTCTTCATTCGCTTCTGGCCGCCTTTGCACAACAATATCCTTCCTCAATTTCTTTCGGATTAGGACTCCTCTCTGATGCTGCATCTGCATATGCTTGCTTATATGCTTGTATGCAGGAATGTGGTGTTTATTGTATCATGGCATAGAATTGTTTTACTTATAAATTTAACTAAGCGCAAGATAATGTGAATTTTCTTAGCATTGTGTTATAGCAGACTGTCCAGTTTGGATTGTTATCTCTTTTAGAGAATGGAAACATGGTTCCAAACCATGCAATGAAAAATGAGAGCTCTATTTGAGTATTAATGCTTCTCACAGTCAACTGAATACTGAAATTTTAGGCAGGCGGGGAAAGATGGTCTAAGTTAGGGAGCTGGGTTCAGAACGTCTTTGGATGGTTCGGTCCATATCTGGTTGGATGGTTCGGTCCATATCTGGTGTGGGCGGTAGAGCATTGATATTCGTTCCTTTTTGAATTCTTTGCCCATTAGATGACCTTTTGTAGGTAGATAATATGTATTTATCTGAAATCTGGCCCTTGAAATTCACTTAATTAGGGCATCCCTGCTCCTGTTGGTACAGAAAATTAAGGATATTCATAGTCAGACCGTGAAAGTTTCTTCTTGGGCTTCTTTTTAAGCTATCATTAGCTTCAGAGTTATTGCATCTATTGGTGAAATATATTCTCAGTACCTTTATTTCCTCTTTTTTTTCTTTTAATCAATCTCTGCTCCTTTTTCCTGATAACCTTATCAAAGAGGTAGCAAGACTCGGCTTTTGAAGTGGTTTGTCTGTTGTCATCGGCAAAAATTCAATTGTTTTTCAATTTGACTTGGAATGAGATAGAAGCAACATTTGGGAAGGGTATGAATTTCAGACAAGATGGAAAAAGACCCATCATACAATTTATTTAATTTTACTAACAAATTAGCCACTTTTATATATGACAAGAAATTTACAGAAGATAATGTTAAAAAGTGTTTTAAGATATGATGGTGATGTCTCTGTAGAGACACTCGAATGAGACAGAGCTTTTGTTTAAGTGTGTTATAGTATTTGAATTTTCATGAATATATCATTTTCATAATTTTACAACTTTACGTAACCAATATATATATATATATATATATATATATATATATGATAGTGATATTATTTAAATTTGGGGGGCAAAATTAGAAATTTATCTTAGAGGGACGGGCAAATGTTATAATTTTTAGAAATTAAATATCATTTTATAAGTTTTTAGTAGTATTTGATGAAATTTTTATGAATAGTTTTGAATATACACATTAATCCCCTTTTTTATTTTTAATTTTAGGGGACAGTAATTTTCACACTCTTTCGGATCAAGTGATTTAACAACTAAAATAATAAAATTAAACATAACATAATTTTATTTATCTCTCAATAGAAAAAAAAAAGCTTTTGTTAAAAAATATTTTTATATGATAAATAATATCATGACAAATATAATCAATAAAAGATAATTTATAATAGTTTTTTAAACTCTTGGACCCATCCTTGTAATATTTCCCTTTTTTGTTTATTTTTCTATTTTGTTCTTTTTTTATCCTTTTATACGATATGAAATTTTGATATTTGTAAAATTTAAAAATAATTAATTATGCAATAACATTGATAGTCGTTAGAATTTTGAAAATAGTAAGCGGCGCCGGTTCCGATTACGGACTCTCTCTCTCTTTTTCTTTTTTCTTTTTTTTTTCACTACCAGAGTATTGTAAGTTCTATTTATAGTGATCGACTCTGTTGAATCTGTTTTTACTCTCTCCTCTCTCTCTCTCTCTCTCGTTTGTGAAAGAAAACCGTTACCAACTTCATCTTATAACAAACTCATAACAGAACCTTCACTCACTTCACTTTATACGCTCACTCTCTTCCGCCTACTCTCTCTCTCTCTCTCTCTCTCTCTCTCTCTCTCTCATGGCGAATATTTCTCTGCAAATTAGGAAAGTCTTATTCGTCATCTCCATGCTCTTAATCTCGAGAGTAACATCCATGGCGGTCGAGTCACTTCCACCATTCTCTAACTCTGCATCGCCTCTGTCCAAAAACTCATTCGACACGGATTCATTTACTCCGACGACTCTCTTCGAGCCAATCTTATCAAACCTAGGGTTTAACCAGCTCTCCGCAGCAGTTCCTTCGCTCTCCGATTCTGCATTCATTACGTGGAATGGTCCGATCACTCTGTTCGCACCTTCCGACATCTCCATTACTCGATGCTTCGCTTGCTCTGTTCCGCTCATCCTCCGCCAACACATCGTTCCCGGTCTCTTCTCCGTTGATTACATCAAAAAACTCAGCTTCGGCACCAAGATTGAGACCATGAGTCCAGGCCATTGCATCACCGTCACTAATGACAAGAACAACAGTTCCAAGATATTCATCAATGGCGTAGAAATCACTCGTCCAAATCTGTTCAACAATGGACTTTTCTTGATTCACGGCCTCCACGGCATAATATCTCCTCTCTCTGCTTTCTCTTGCAATGTGGAGAGATTGAACTGGAATTCTCTTGCATTTCCATTTCATTCAAATTTCCATTCATCTTCACCTCAACAACAACAAAAACAGCCAGAAGATCAGTTCGTATTTCCTTCTGTGATGGTGAAATTGATGCTTCGAGACGCAATGCTTCGGCTTCGGAACAGTGGATTCAGTGTTCTCTCTCTCGCCATGAAAATCAAGTTTCAAGAGCTCTCCAATCTGCAGAACATGACGGTTTTCACGCTCGATGACGCAAGCATCTTCTCCGGCTCCCACGCTTACGTCAGCAGCGTGAGGTTTCACGTGGTGCCGAACCGGCTGCTGACGATGGCGGAGCTGGAGAAGCTTCCGGTAGGAACAATACTGCCGACGCTGGAGAGAGGGCAGAATCTGGTGGTGACGACGGGCGGAGGAATAATGACGATGAGGATCAACTACGTGAGGATCAAGAGTGGCGATGTGATGAAAAATCCGAGAATTGTGGTTCATTCTCTCTACTTGCCTTTCCCTCGAATTCATACGGCGGTGAGAACAACGGCTAGTGGTGAAGGTCCGATGCCGATCGGTGGAGGTGGGGAGAGTGTGAGTTCGGTGGTTGTTGGGGGATCATCATCCTGTGGGACGCAGGTGCAGGGAGATGGTTGTAACGGCGGTGCTTCTGTTTCAGTATCATCTGTCAGCCCCACTTTCACTCCTCCATCCATGGCTAGTTTTAGACCCTTGCTGACCGATGTGGAAGACCAGCATGGACTTTGACTCTCTCCCTCTCTCTTTTTGGATTTGTAAGTGGGTGCCGTGTGTGGGCGCGAATGGTGAATAATGGGAAAAGCCTTTTCCAGGTTTGCTTTTTGTTCATCAATACCATTTTCTGAGGCCCCAAAATGAAAAAACCAATAGGTGGAAAATTTTAATGAACTTGTCATGCCATTGCAATGCGACTGAATTGATCAATCAACCTGTAGAAAGGGTTAAATTTTTCTTTATTTTTCTGTAAGAGAAATGAACTTAGAGAATATAGAACTTGATACTTTTAAGAGAATCTCATTAGACTCATCATGGTTTCAATATACCTTTCTCATAAAAAATCACTCTCAGACTTTAATCCAAACGAGAAATCATGGACCACCCAACTTGGTTAGGTCTCTGACGGAAAGTCTAATTGTTCAAAAGTTGAAGAGAAAGAACGTCCACCAACAATATGCGGGCTTGATATGCAGAGCGGTAAGTTACTAAATTTCTTTAGCAAAAATCTAAATTCAAATCTTCACAATGAACAAACAATATTGAACTCCCCAACTAGTCAAACCAAATTAATCAGATTTACGATGATCAAAATACCCAAAAAAATTAAGGGACGAGGAAAGATGCCTGGGAAAGAGTCAGGATGGAGAGTAACATTACAGTAACTCATAGGCACAGCAGTAAGCCAGGTTTTATATTAACCAGTTAAAATATTTCACAACCTATTACTAGCCCTAAAAGAATAGTCACACATCATGTACAACAAGATTTAAAAACAAAAACAAAAACATAGAAAAAAAATTAAAGGTTCCCCTTTCCCACCACATAAAACTGGACTTTGAAAAAGAAAACCCTCAAGTCGAAAAGATACAAAAACAGCGATAGCGCGTGCAAAAATTATATTCCTGATTACAACTTGAAACCAAACACATCCATCATTGCTTCCCAGAAGGCATTCCATGGTTGCGAAATCAATCAATCGTTCAGGCACAAAATCAACTTAGTCAGACAGCCCAGAGATCCTTCCAACCCGCGGTGAATAATCAATTCATTAGCCACTACAACACCCGATGAATCAGGCTGATATGGGTTCATAAGGAAATGACAGCCATGGGTGCTTCAGAGCTTCAGCTGCAGAAGGTCGTTTCTTGGGGTTTACTTCTAGCAAATGGGCTACAAATTCAATGAATCCTTGGTCTCCCATTGGCAATCGGTGCCTCAAGGATGTTTTCTTCGGAATCAAGTATTCCAATCTGTTGGTATCCTGAGAAACAAGGCGAATGCACGTTTCCATGAAGAAAAATACCATCTAAAAAAGAACACACCACAGTTTTATGGAACCTGTCAATGGAGTTGCACTTTTCGTGTTTTTGCATGCACAAACACACAGATGCACCCAAACCTAAAGAGGACAACATCAACCAACGCAATGGTTTAGTTATACACTAAGCGTCTGCCACTACACTTTCGGTATGCTTGTCAACAGCTCCTAACCTTTATAAAGGCATCACATCTCTAACAATGCACTAACTGTCATCAGCAACAAATACCCTACGTATTGTGATGACGCAGCACAGTAAGGGTGGATGTTTTTTCCCAAAATGCTACAAATCAAATATCCCACACATCTTTACAGTAAACCAAACCACTGAAATACAATCAAGATGCTCCATTTCCCGAAAACCACTGCTATCTGGAAAATAAAGCATAACCCCAATCCACATGGTCATAGACCAAGTGTGCTCGCTTCTAACCCTATCACACAATTACCTGTTCCCTCATTTTGAATGATTACCCCATGAGCACTCATTCAGCAACATTAGTACATATTTTATATTTACGCCATTACAGTAAGAAAATTCATTACTTTTATTTTCCCAGGCCTAAATATTATAAACCACATCTATTCTATTTTTAGTGTGCACAAATATACTACATATAGACTCATATCCAGACCATCTGTATAGAGTATACTAAATACTTCCATAATTTTCAAATTTTACAGCACATTTGTGTGATTTCAAATCCCTATGTGGTTGTGTGTGTGGGGGAGGGGGTTGAATCTCTCTCATTCTTTTTCTTCAGATTTACTGTTCATTCTCAATCACTAAAGCAGAATCACAAGCATCACAATCATGCCAAATTTAACAATTATGCTATGAGGCTTGAATACTGATACAAAATATGCCCTACATGAAAGGTTGAAACTAACAGGATACATAGCATGGGCAGACAAGTTAAGAACATGCATATAAGTACAAAAAATATATATATCAACTGCTAAAATATACATGATGGTGCATAACATTTTACTTTGATCTATAGAAATCTTATTTACGCCTTAAGCACACAGTAGTTTTATTTTGAGTTTTAGACCAACCTCAATCAAGTTTCTCAGTTTCCAACTTCACAAATCCAAAAAAAAAAAAAAAAGGATAGTGAAATTTAGACATTTGTAAATGTTGGGGAACTGTCCAGTTGAAAAATGAAACATTAAAAGGGGGAGGCAAAAAACACTAAAAACATGGTAAAGGCAGACAATACATGTCTTCAAAGTGCTGTTCCAAATCAGTGTTTAACACAAGCACAGCTTGTTCCTAAAAGTGCTAGTGCAACAAAGGAATCATAAGTCCAACGTCCATGATAGTCTAAATTCTTATTCAGAGCAATCACATCACAGATAGAAAATGGATAGTTTTTGGAAACAGGCTGGGTTCTTTTGGGTTAAGCTACAAGACATCGGTCTATTTGAGTTTACAGCTCAACATGGTTCAGGCAGACTTCTGCAAGCTGTCATAGTTAACTCCCCCCCCCCCCGGCGGGCGGAAAATAAAAAAACAAAAAAAAAAGGTGTAACTTATTACAAAAAGCAGATAGAAAGAGAACATGTCAAGCCCTTTTCAATGATGTCCTGTGTGAATGCATGAAATGTGAGTGAGCCCTCATAACATTCGGTTGCTTCTCACACCTTAGGTGCTAACAGATGAATGGCATTTCATTTTAGTCAAAGTTATCAACTTCTGTTGACATATAAAGGGTTCTATTGCAAAAATTCAAGAAAGAGCATTAATGTTCCATCAATTATCAAGAATAAAGAGCTGCTCATTTTCCAAGAACAGGAAACGACTGTATATACAAGTAAAAAGACTTGTGGGGGACAAGAAGCTCTTACATGATTTCGTTCATAAAGCATGTGATTTTTGGTAAAATATTTGTATGTATCTCGTCCTTTTGCAAGCATGTTCTGCTCAATGGGCCCTATAATTCCCATCACACGGGCAAGTAATGTTGCAGGTGAATCATTTTGAAATAGGACCTACATCATGTGTAAACTTCATTTAGATCAAGTTGCCTCAGTGGCTATAAATTATTATGGAAATTACTGCAAACAAGTGAATGATAAAGCCAGAATGTTCCACAAATTCAGAGGTGCACAACAGGAGTTTACTATGAAATTTCGAACTAAAGCTCCTGCATGTAGATTAAAAGAGAGAGGAGAAAAGAGAAAAGGGCAACCCGTGAGTCCAAGAAAGAAGATAGAAGTTGTAGATAGTAATAGTCGATATAACTCAGCCTATGGCAATAAATTTAACAATCATGAGAATTAAATTATTAAAAAGAAATCATTAAACTACAACAGCAGCTTTTACACAAAATTTAGAACAGAAACAACTTTACTCCAAATGTTCTGCATGGTGCTAATCAAACATAAAGACCTACTGAAAGAACATATAGTCTTTGAAAAGAAAATCCCCCAAAGAAATACATAAGGATCATAGCAAAAGATTAACTTGCATCAATCTAGCATGGGTACTAATAAGTTATACAACATGACTATGCATCAATGATCCACCTGACCCAGAGGAATAATAGGGCACAACCACTGCCCTCTACCCATACAAAGCAGGAGAAATATAAAATTATGATAATTGCAGCATCACTAAACTTCCTTACTTTCACAAATTATGTGACAATAATTTATACCATGTCAAAAATAATACAAATTTCTCCTTCACAAAGTAACAAACAGAATCTACAGTCAAAGATAACATAAATTGTTGCAGTGGTTTGCAACATGCAAATAATTTAATAAACAAAAAGGAATATTTTTCTGTTTTTAATTTAATTTTGATCATTAAAAGGGGATATTTTATCTAATGCTAACAAGGTGGACGTTAGGAATCATAGATTTATTGCACTATATAGCATACCATATAACAAGT
Source organism: Dillenia suffruticosa (assembly GCA_033439265.1). Lineage (NCBI taxonomy): Eukaryota > Viridiplantae > Streptophyta > Magnoliopsida > Dilleniales > Dilleniaceae > Dillenia > Dillenia suffruticosa. The sequence goes on along the minus strand of JAVTVX010000009.1, from coordinate 17,916,130 downwards.
ATCAGATGTGTTATTGGTTCAGGTCATGGAAGGGGGAAAAGCAATATGTTCTTTGAGAAATCAGATAGATTACTAGGACTTGATGAATGTAATGCTAGAAAATAATTTGCATGTAAACTCTTACATTTCCGGTACAAAGTTCTGCCAAGATGCAGCCAAGTGACCATATATCAATCTTTTTGTCATAAGGAAGTCCCAAGATAACCTCAGGAGCACGATATGACCTTGATTGAACATATGAACAGAGGTGATCCGTTTCAAAACAGCTGCTTCCGAGGTCAATAACTTTCACCTCACATCTACTGTAGCTTTTAACCAAAATATTCTCAGGCTTCAAATCACAATGAATAAGACCAAGACCATGCAAAAACTGAAGTGCCTCCAAACATTGGATGGTGATTGACTGCACAGATCAACTTAAATTGGTTAAATGTGGTGGCATGGAACAACATAATATGCCTAAACAAAAAAATAATCTCCCGACAAACCTGCAATCTTGGCATTGTAAAATATACCTCGCCTCCAGATTCTCTATTAAATTTATGAAATTCATACAAGTTTGCCTTGAGAAGTTCACATACAATGAGCAAGTGTTCCTGCCACATGGAAGGAAAGTTATATCCTACCCAACTTACAGCACATCAGTATAAAAAGAAGAGGCGACAAAACAAAAGAATGGGTAAATAAGATCTGTTCACAAACATGAGCTTTGATATGAATATGCATCCATCCAAGAACATACAACTACAAACCAACAAATGCTTTTGCATCAGCATACACATTACAATACTGATATTGACATGCATTAAGCGAAACATGACAACATTGTATTTGGTTGTTACAGTAGACACTTCCGGACATACATTGTAGATACAGGAATTCATACACTTAAACAGTCTCATGGCTATGATAGAATTGCTGAAAAAGCCATTTCATTATGGTCTCCTTTTTATAGACATAACAAGAAGGTATTAAGGTACAAATAGTGTGAAACCACAGGTACTTGAAAGTCAAGTACAAGATGTAGGATCTACATGGTCAAATAATATATTGGCATCAGTAACATAATAAATCCTCTATTTAAAGATGTAATATTAAAGGAACCCCAATAAAGAAGACCACCCTCAATCCAAAGACATTCTATGACAAGGGAAACCATAAACACAACACCTTTGTCCTATTTTAGATGGACACCGTCACTTAGCCCATTTTCTATGAGAGACCTTTTTGCTTAAACTGTTTAACCACGTCTTCCCCCCACCCCCCCCAAAAAAAATTCTCTAATGTAGGTCCTCTAAGGATAAGAAATAAATGTATTACGAGGCTGTTGATCATTCTATTGCTGGCTAAAAATGATCTCTTTTCCATATTTTAATAATAGTAAGCTGTTTCACAGAGGCCACTGCCAATCTGATTTCTTGTTTGGTCTTTGATCAATAATGTAGGGCAAACATACAATATGCCTCATCATGCTAATCTTCTTGTAAGATGAGCAGGCGTTTCCTCCTCATAGAAGCTCTCAAAGCTCTCATATATGCAAAGGAACTTAATCATGATGGTCCTTGATCAATAACACATTTAAATTATTTGTATCAATAACTAATAATGGACCAATGGAAATTGATATGCGTATGGTCTAGATGGCATTTGCAGGGTTCTAAACAACAATAAGGAAAATGGATGCATCATCTGTCTTTATTTTGGAGGCAACACGTTAGAAGGTTCTGATTACATGAAATCTTCACAAAAGTGAAGTCCTAGGGATCCAGATCTTGGATTAATAAAGGTCCAGGTAGCTTTCATTATTTTGGAAAGACAGAAAATAAAATACTACAATTAAAAGATAAGTACCGGCTGAAAATTGGCTACAAGGACGATTTCTTGAAAGAGTGGAAAGTAGAAGTGGCATGTTTGCAAGCAACAAAGTTGGCTAAATGAGATGAAGGTTTGACATGTATTTGGAGGGGAAGAATTGGTGGATGCATGTCTATTCCAGCTATTTAATACTGTGGGAGGAATTTGGGTTATGGAAAGAAAATGGGTGGAAGCAAATGAGAGTGGGTTGGGTTCTCATCCAGTTTCCTGTTGGATGGAAGACAAGAGGGATGGCTTTTGTGGATCTTCTCAGGGGTGTATAGTCCGAGATTGAGGTAATGGTGATCCACTAACATAACAAAGGAAAGGTGGTATGCACTTTTCCAAGATTCCAATAGCCCCAGAAGCTTATCCTGTGCATATGGTGTCAAACAAACCCCCCAACAAACATGATCATAAGGGTAGAACTCGGTCGGATTATTAATAGAAATAGAAATCCTTTCAGATGGCCTGCAGTTAACTGTTTAGTTCCCTTTCTTCTTCATTCACTATCTAGATGCATTTACAATAAAGCATTCTCTTTTATCTCTTATGGGTTCCTTTTCACTATTCTATTTCTCTTCATCAAGCAGTTACTCATCATGAAAAGGATTGTATGGATGTTCATGAATTAAGAATAATAAAAAACAGCAAACACAAAACTAGAAGCTCAATCATAAACTTACTCGATAATAGAAATAATCATATAATCTCAGAATATGGTACTTGTCAGCAGGATCATTTCTGTTAACAAACTTCAGAAGCTTTATCTCATCCAGGCTCTGATCAAAAAAATCCTTATTGTTCTTTATAATTTTCACACAGACGTCCATGCCAGTATGCAGATCATGCGCTTGAACAGCTTTGCTGAATGCAGCAGATCCAAGATACTCCGTAACATGATACCGCCCAGCTATTACAGAATTGAGAACAACATGAAAATTTTTGTCCTCTTCAAATCCCGTTCTGAGTAACAAAAAAGATATCCAGGTCAAGGAGATTTTCAAAAAAGTTGAACTCCCAGAAGTTCTCAATGTAAAGAAAAGCTTATCATTGTTTTGGCATCTTTAGTCAAGTGACACTAAACAATGATACAAGGAAAACATTGTGCAAGCAATATCCATAACAAAAGTATCTCTCATATCATTAGTAAGCTACCATTACCACAAAGATAGAACTAGATCATATCAAAGATAAGTATAATAAACAAACAAAGATCGGTAGAAGCAACACTTTTCGGTTGTTGAGAGAAAGAGAGAGAGAGACTGCCCCTAAAGTTGCCATTACCTTAACTATTTTCAATGCAATTTTTAGAACAAACTACCATATCACAATAAGATTCAAGATCTAAATTTCATTCTTTGTTCTCCTCATGAAACCCACACAAAAGTTGTCAACCCCACGGCATCCACACAAAATGGTTGCTGATGCTGAAAGAGTTAAATTTGTGTACAGTGGCAGATTAACAAGCAAGCTTAAAAACTTCAATCCATAATACCATAATAATAACAGAAGGACCTTAATGTCTTTATCATGCCCAGGAAGTGTCATAGTGCTGAACTTTTCCAGATAGCATGTACAACCATCATAAGAAAACAAATGTCCATCTTCACCCAATCTGTCACCCTGGTGATCCAACTATAAGTTTCATCAACTTTGTTACGAGATATATGTGTAAATTTAATTGAATGCTTGGTTTCTACTAGTAAAAGGCTGAAGAGATTATCATACAAGATTATCCATGAAGTTTTCTCCATATTTGTTTATCCTTTTAGACTATTATCATATGTGGCCTATACAGAATAAGTTAAATAAGGGAAAATCCATTGAAGGAAGTTAGAATTAATAGAAAAAACAATGTAGTAGTTGTGCCACTCAAGAGATTCAATGAATATGTAGGTTCTATATCTTGCTATGATCTTTTGCTTCAGCTGGAATCCTGATGGTATCTATAATATGTTCTTCAGATTTGTAGGCCCATTGAAAATATTGGGATAAGCAGCCCTATTTCAAGAAGCTAAATTGTCTATTAAAATCACAGAATTAACATTTCAATGTACACCAATTGGAACAGCAAAATATGCTAACCTGTTTTTCCTGTGCACAATCTTGAGGTTAAATGTTTCAAATTCCTCCTCTTGAGCCTTTATCTGCCGTACTTGCTCTTGCACAGCAGCTGCTTCTTCGTCGTCTAATGACACCCCTGGATCTTCTTCCCTAGCACAAGTAGTTTTCTCATCCTCTTCCCTCTTGACATGCTCTGACTCAGTGTAACCATAATTTGATACTGTTGAGGGAGTAGAGTTTGCTGATCGTACAGTATCCGCATTATTATCATCCCTAGAACTCTTGACAGGTGAAGAATCACTGCTTTTCCGTCTCCATGAAGCAAGCATATCATCAGTTCCCATTGCATTCAAAGAATCATCAGTTTCATTGGCAACCACGGCATTTTTGTTCGACCATAAGGATTTGCTAGATCCTGTCTGTGCTAAGTTTCCATCTCTCAAGGAAGCGGGAAAAGAAAAGCCCCCATCTGCTTGACTTTTTACCAGTGTGCTCACACTATTGTCATTAGGCATCACATATTTATCAGAATTATGCTTACTTGCTCTTTTCTTATCCTTGTTTGATTTATCAATGTATTTTTTGTCCGAGTCATGTCTGGACCCACCAATACCAACATCATGATCACGAAAGTACTCCAAGTCCCCTTCACTGCTGCCGCCCACCAGGCTTTCACGTACTTCACTGCCAATATCAGCGGCATCACTATTGATTCCAACACCAATTGATCTAACTGAACTATGCTGATTATCATCCATACCAATATCTTCAATTTGAGGCCTTCCACATTCATTCAAAACCTTTCCGTCACCTAGCATTATAAGATCATTTGTCTGTGTGACAAAGCCCTGCCAGACAGGCTCAGAACGCATTAAATTTAGTTCTTCTTCATCCATCAGCTGTCCATCATATTGAGCTATCAAATCATTTTCATCACTCCTTCCGTACATTTCATTCACTGTCACTCCTATAGGGTCATCTGAAGCCGTAACAGGAACAACATTTTTTGATTGAAAATACCTCTCGCCTGAGAAGTACGAGTCCTCCTCAGCAAAAGATTGATCGTCATCCTCATCTTTTGTGGCACCCCTTTCCTGCAAGTCTGGCACACTCCCACGACCTGTCCCCTTTTCATTGTCACTTGGATAATCAATTTCATGGGCCAAAAACCAGGTCTCATCTTCAATTGGTTGTCTCATGTATCCTACATCATCATCATCATCATATTCATCAGAGTCCCAATACTCATTTGGATAGTCGACAGATTGACTCAAACCATCACCAATAGTTGCAAAACCAGAAACAAGATCAGAAGTGTTTGCAAAACCAGAAACAAGATCAGAAGTGTCCTCTGCGATGCCCTGACTAACAGATAACCAACTGCCTCCTGGAATCCTTCTTCCACCTGTTTCATCATTTTGTAGATTGAACACTCTCAGAAAGTTGAAGAAAAGTCACTTATTTTTTTCAGGAGATCAGAAGAATTCTTTAACATAAGTGAAAAAAGAAAAAAGACAAAAGGGTAGAAGCATAAGGAATAGACCAGAAATGAATAAAAAAGAAATGAACATTAAGAGTCACCTCATTTGACTCAAACAAACATAACAGGAAAAAAAGACAAAAAAAAATAAAGAGGTGCCAATGCTCCATAAGGAAACCAAACTGAGATACTGCACAAGGCCCAATTATCAGAAGTGACTCACTAAATAGCAATAATGTGAAATCAGGATAGCTAAAAAAATAAGCCAGTGCTAGCATCTGGACACACAGATTTTGTGGGACCTTTAGTGTCACATTATAATTTGCAAAATGTGTTTCACAAAAAGAGGTGAAATACATAAACATTTTGTCAAAGCTACTGAAATCAAAAACTGGAATGGAAGTACATAGTAATCACCATAAGCAATGGACAACTTATGTAACAGCAATTTTGGCATGCCATCATGTATTGCAATTGCTTCAGCTCCAGAAAACAGGAAAAAATGTACATCCATAGTGCAGTATTTAATGGACAGAAGAAAAAAAGACAAAGGCAAACACAACAAATTATGGAAGCACGAATGTAGAAGAGGACGAATGCAAACATGTGGGCAAAGTTATTAAACATAAATTTTGTTTCTGACCACGAGTCATCTTGGTAATCAGCACAATTAAGAGTTGCATGCTGGGCTGTAGAATAATAAGATTCCACCACTCGAATAGAGATTTTAACAGCTACGCGAGGGAAGAAATTGAAAAATATGAAAATATTGAAGCATCATTTTTGACTTGGTAAAGTTTCTAATCCTCTACTTTGTGTGCCCAATAGTTAGATTATGTTAGTTAAGCTAATCAAATGGGGAAAATAACCCACCAGCAAAAGGTGGAGAAAATAAAGTGTGTTATTTTTTATTTATGTTGCATGATACTTCAAAGAACAACCCATATCTGTTATGGATACAGTATTGGAAAAATAATATAAGCCACTAAAAATCATCCAACACCCACAAAGGGTGCAACTCAAGCAGAACTAAGAGCTTCAGAGAAGATTAGGCAATCTGAAAATAAAGCAAAACATTCAAATCAAGAACCACATTTCTCCTTCAGCAAAATAACCAGCTTTATTCCAGACTAGAGAAGGTTATTCAAGGGAATAACAGAACCCCAATAGGTGTCCAAGTGAAAAAGCCACTTGAGTAAGAGCACCAACTCCTTGCAGTTTTCTAGTAAAGGAGAGTGCATATCTTTCACCACCATCTGAAACTCAACAAAGATAATATAGCTTGAACTACAAAAGACCATCCTTGGAACCCTTTCACTTCCAAACTCCTTCCAACTTCCGATTTATATTCAAGTGAAAAGAAAAGGTCTGTGAAAAAATTGAATTCCCAATCTTGCATGTTGCACAACAAACACAAGACAGAATGATCCAAACTCCTCTCCATGCGTAACCAAATAACCACCAAACTAAGAAGCATTGTTCTCTGCTGAAGCAAAAATAATTGAAAAATCCTTTGTCCAAAGCCAAGGAACCATGCCAAGGGTGAAGCCAAAACTAAACAGTGACTCATTTACAAAGTTGAAGGCACAAATGTAGCAAGAACAATTCCAACACTTTCCAATAAACTTCCATACTTAAGTAACTGAGGCTCTCGCTCAGTATTAGTTAACAAGCCAACTCATCACTCATGATCACCTCCCCAAGGGATCTTATTTAGAGAGAACAGAATTTTATCACAAAAACCTTGGAGACAATTCCAAAAGCCCCACCTTTGGAACTTTTTACCAAATGAAATGGAAACACCCAACAAGGGCAATATTAATCATCTATGATTCTAATTAAAGTAACTAACTGACCAAATCAGAAAGAAAAATGCAAATGAATATATTTTGTTCATCTTAAAATGATTGTGGGCACCAAAATGCAGCAAGGACCAAAATTTTCCATTTTTATCTATGTGGTTTTCGCTCTAGCTACTTGTTGTTGCTCTCATAATGACTGCTGCTTAAACTTTCCTCACAGAGCAAGTAAAAACAAAATTAACAGAACCTTACCTGGCAGCCAAAATTTTATATTAAAAATCAGGAGCTAGTCTCTACAGATTTGTATCGTTTAATTGCAAAAGGCACCAAAGACAAATTGATAGCTGGAGAAGTGTTGGTTGTTTTAATTTTCCTATTGAAAGGAAATGCAGATAAATGTCACTAAGATTAGGGGCATGAGTTTTTCTTCATATGCGGTCCACAAAGGGGTTTATTATTCAACAAAGACAACAGGTCAGTCCAGTTGCCACTACTGCAATCTGAATGCAACCTAAGAAAATTAAAACTGTTAAGTGCAGGCAACAAGAGAAGCAGTACTACCAATAAAAGTAGCAAAGGGAACTAACCAGAGGAGTTGATTTCTTGCCCAACAGGAATGTCAAGATTCAACCCTATAAGGAAAGGATTATCAGCATTGCTTAGCTTTAGACCAGGTACATCTCTCTCAAACTTTTCCTCCCAATTGATATTCAACTTGTCATCTGACTTGAGTTTGACAGGTGGCAAGCGAGGTAACTCTTCCTTTTGAGCCTCGGGTGTAAGAGGAAAGCCCAAGCTGCGGATACTCTTCTGCTCATAATTATCCCCTTGTGACTTGCCAAAATACAAAGCTCTACCAACCTCATCCACCTGCCCTTTGATTGCAGCCTTTATGTCGCTCGACTCAGCTTTCTTCTTGCCTTCCTTCTTGTCACCATCATAAGAGACACCCTGTTCCTTCAAGAATGGGAAGACTGTCTTAATGGAACAATCTTTCCATGGGTCAACCGATGTATCTGCAAAGTTATCTACAGCATATACACTAGTAATCTTTTGCTGTTGGTTTAGTTCCTCCACTTCACTTGCTTGATTTCTCTCATATTTCGGTTCAACATTTGGCTTACTAGTACTTGCAACCCATGACAATCTCTTTTCAGCGGAACCCATATCTTCCCCAGATTTTGCATGTTCTTTCGCACTTGAAGATATGGATGGGACCTCTGCCATGTGATACCTAGGCTGAACAGGATTCTGGAGGTCCAAAAAATTGTGTGTCTCACTCTGATAAAGATCAATAGGACCATTGCTGGGAATAAATTTCCATGAGTACAAATCAAGCAAGTTTTCCTCAGACCCTTTAGAGAAAGTGAAGCTCTTGTCACTAGCACTAGTCCCAACACCCGAATTTTTCCACTTGGTCTCCGACCCAATTTTCCCATTCCCACATTCAATCTCTTTAACAATAAGTTCCTTGGAAACTTGACCCTCTCCTTTACTCCCATTTCCATCTCCCACCAGATTACTATTACTACCCAAACCCTTGTCTTCTAAGGCAAGTTTCTGAAGGAGTCCATTGAGTTCAGGGCGGTTAGTAAGCTCGCTCCTCAAAGCTGCCTCTGCCCTAGTAAATCTATTCCGTCTCAAAAAGTCAAGAATGACATCAACTGAACTCGTGTCAGCCATAACCTACTGGAAAGAAAAATTCAACAATCTGCAGCATATAGACCCCAAAAGCTATACATAAGTAACAGAAGAACCCATTAAAGCTAAGCTAAGAAAGTAAGTAAAATTGATTTCTACCATTGGAAACCATTTCAAGCTATAGATTCAAACCGGGATCTTACAACAAAAAATAGATATTGCATAGACTGAAAACCCCAAATGAGGAAAGGGATTAAATGAGGGAAGTAGACTTACCTTTTGAAATGGGGGTTTCTAGGGTTAGATGGACGAGGAGAAGTAGCACTTGTTACGAGGAAAGCAGAGGGAACTCCAATCGGGTCTCAAGTGTTCTTCAATTACAAAGATCAAGAAAGAGGAGGAGGTTTCAGCCATGGAAGGAAGGGTTTGCTTTTGCTTTGGTCCGATAAAATGAGGCCTATAAGAGTGCTGACGACGAGGCAAATCAAAACTCCGCCTGCACAGATTTTCTCTCCCCTCTCTCTCTCTCTCTCTCTCTCTCTCTCTCTCTCTCTCTCTCTCTCTCTTCACTTCTCTTTTACGGACACAAAACCAAAGCGTATATTTGCCGTTATTAAATGCGAGCGGGCCTTGTTCGGGTCAAATCACCCTCTCGATTGTCCATCCCTAACTCGAGACATGTACGGAAATAACACATAAAAAAAAAATTTTTAAACAATTCCAATGAAGAAAAATTTTCTGAAATAATCCGAATTTATCGGGAGACTGTGTCGCGTCTCTAACCCGCGACAACTCAAAGCCTAGAGAGAAAAGTCCGTGGGGGGAGGGAGAGAGGGGAGGAGAGCGGTGGGACAGAGGGGGGAGGGAGGAGGGCGGCGGGGGGAAGGAGAGAGAGGGGAGGACCGCTGCGGGGTGCGGAGGGAGGAGGGAGGGAGAGAGAGAGAGGGGAGAGGGCTGCGGAGGGGGTAGAGAGAGAGAGAGAGGGAGGGCCGCGGGGGGAGGGCCGCGGGGGGCGGAGGGGGAGGAGAGAGACGGGGGCGGAGGGGGGAGGGAGAGAGAGAAGGAGGGCCGCGAGGGGGGAGGGAGAGAGAACGACACAGTGTATCACGTTTTCAACTCCCGATAAATTCAAGTTATTTGGAGAAATTTTTTTCGATTGAAATTGTTTTAAAAAAAAAAATTTTTGTGGGTCATTTGCGTACATGTCTCCCTAAACTCACCTCACATCGTATCAGCCTTTTAACAAATCATATATTAACATTTGTTTTAAACATTTTAATTTTTATTGATAATTCTTATAAATTTTAACAAAAATTTTTTATACCAATTAATTATAAAAAAATAAAATAAAATAAAGTTAAGTTGGGTTGATATTTCTAAATATTAATTATAGGCACTCTCATAACAATTCGACTCTTGTCCGCATATTTTGGACGTAAATACCATTAAATTTTAAATTTTTATTTAAAAAAATAAAGAAGTAAAATGAAGATATAAATATACGAGAAAACTACCAAAATTAAAAAAAAAAAAAAACTCTTTTCATTTTTTATCAAATTTAATTCTAGGAATTTCTTTTATTTTTCGATCAATTCTTTTATTAAATTTATTTGTCTTTTTTTATATATGTCAAATTCAAAATCTCAAAAAATAAAAAAATAAATGAAGTTGTTGTTCGGTATTTTTGTATTAACAAATTTTATTTTTTATTAAAATTAGATTTTAAAAGAACTTTTTAATAAATTTCATACATTTTGAAATTAATAAAACTCTTCTTACTAAATCATTTGAATCAATTATTTTGAAATTAATAAAATTTTTGAGTCGGGACGTTTTGAAATCAACATTTTTGGCTTTGTACCTTTAATCAAAGCTACTTAGAGTGACTTTAAACTAGAAATAAACCAATATATAGAAAGAGAGTGAATTGTTGTATCTTTAAACTAAAATAAACAGAGAGAGAGAGAGAGAGAGAGAGAGAGAGAGAGAGAGAGAGAGAGAGAGAGAGAGAGAGAGAGAGAGAGAGAGAGAGAGAGAGAGAGAGAGAGAGAGAGAGAGAGAGAGAGAGAGAGAGAGAGAGAGAGAGAGAGAGAGAGAATGAATTGTCGAAAATACTAAAAATAATGTTGTGGTAACCATTTTGGTGCTATTTCGGAGTATTCCACTTTTCTTATCCATTTTGATGCTTGGCATCAGTATTTACGTTCATGTTTTATTATGGATTTTTTTTCTTTTTTTTTTTTTCATTTTTCCTGGGGAGGGGTCGGGGACTGAGATCTAATTTGAATACTTCTTTATTTGTCAAAAGTCCTGATTTTTATTTATAAATCGGTATCCGAATTTTGTCGGCTAATTTGCTCCAAACACTGTGGGACCCATTAAGAAATCGGCTTTCTCAAATTTTTTTTTCTCTATTCTCAAAACTCGAATTCGAAACCTCCAATTAAGAGAATAGAGTGTCCGACCCTCTAAACAAAAGAAGTTTGGCTCAAAGGTCCTAATTATGGATAAATGGTAACTAGGTTTCATTTTCTTTGAATCACTTGTATTCCTTTTCCAATAATTTAAGTAAAAAGGAAAGAATTGATGTCGATGTTTTTGTTGTACAAGCTAAACAAAAGTATAGTGCTTTTGCTTTGAATCGTGGAGAGCACATTGATCTTGGAGTAAGCATGCCCAAAATGCATGCAAGCAATGTCCATGCAACCAAAGGTTATTGAAACCAATCATGATTTGTTGCTTTACATGCTAGTTAATTATAATTACATATAAAGAGAGACCTTAGTTTGAAACCAACAGCATAATCTTGTTAATATACATATTTCAAGGTGTGAGGAATAGCAGAAACTATTGGTGCTATATCAACATGACACAGCATTATTGGGTGCAACATGTAAGACTCTTCTATCATACACACTTCCCTCAACCATTGGATGCTGTGCTTTTTGAATTTCTTCCCACTGTTGGTCGTAAGATGTTATGTATTTATTGAAATTTTCGATATAAAACTACTGCAATGGCTTTTGCAATTGGCTGGCTAGTTTTGCAGCAACTCAGTGTACAGATAAAATTGAGTTTTCATTCTTTACAATCTTCATACGAGATTGATTTGGAACAACCACCTCACCGCATTAACATCTCTAGTTCAGAGATTTTTAAATAAAAGAAGTTACAAGTGTTCCTAGCTCATTCTATTTTTTTTTTTTTTTTTTTTTATGGGTGATAGACGAGGAAACAAAGAAAGAACACAACCAGAGGGGGTCACACGGCTGCACTGCAGCTCACACGTCTTCTAACCCAGAAAGTGTCTGAAACATCTTGCTCCAGCAGAGAAGACAATTCATTTGGGGGGGAGAAAACTTCATGGATCCCAGCAAGGGCGTCTTTTCCCATCTTAGCTAGCTAGCTTGTCCTAGCTCATTCTATCTACATTTGATAAGAACTACAGCCATGACATCTTGTTGGACCTGTTGTTTGTCTAATTTATACTATTCTCCTCTTTCACTTTAAATTTAGTCGAAAATATAACATTTCTTGGATATGAATCATTGAAATATTATTATCAAAAGAATTATAGAAAGAGTTTAAATCCTAAAAAGGAATTCAATTCTATATTGTAATATTGAGAAAAACTTTTCTTACCGCCACTAAAATTATATTATATGAAATGTATAATTTTTATTTATATAATCCCTAAATAATATCAAAAAATAAAAAAAAATAAAAACTGAAAGAAAGGTCCTGCAATGAAAATTTGTCACTTTGTCGTGAGCTTGTAAGATTTTCAATATATCGCAAATTGCAAGTTACATAGTATTAGAAATCAAAAAAGTAAAACTATTAAATAGATATTTATCAATTTTTGAAATTCAATATTTAAAAAAAAATAGTTTTTTTTAAAATTTTAAACGAATCCATCTGGCTTTATACAACACATAAAGAATCACCGATAAAGAAAAAAAAAAGTAATGTTATATCATGAAAGGAACGGATTTGCATATACTAATAAATCCTATGCGTATATTTTGAACTTAATTCCGATGATTTTTTATATATTTTGTGTAAAATTTGTCAAATTTTCTATTTAAATAGTATAATTATCTTTTAAGTTTAAAATATAGTGAAAATCAGTAATCAAGACCAACATACATTAAAAGTGAAAATTGAATATTTTGGACAACAAAACATTATGCCTAAGAGCACTATATTCAAAAATCATAATTTAAACTATAGTTATCAAATCGAGATCACTCCGAATGCATTGAAAAACTTGAAGACAGGGTTACAAATCTATAATTCATGATTTCCTTAAATTTAGCTTGCAAATTAGAGAAAAATGTGACTCGACACTAGTTTTGAAAAAAATTCCTCATATTAAAAGGCTCTGATTAATTTAATTAGAATTACATTGGAGAAATAAAATCGAGATCTATAATTTTTATATTTTGAGAAAAAATCGATTCGATTCAGATAGAAAGATGGGTAAAGAATTTGTTGGAATAAGATCATTAAATGTAGAGATAGGTTTTTGAATGATTCAAACCTAAGCTCAAGAGAAGTTCATTCAACACCAATTAAGATAAGTCCATTCCCAAATTCAGACCGAAGAAAAGACGGTGCTAAGTCTGCAAACGTCGGATACATCGGATAAAATCTTTATAAAATCAAAGACACAGAATTTTGTGAAGAGAATGAGACAAGAAAGGTAGAAGTCAAATTGAATTGGAAAGAAAAAGATTGAGTGTGACATGGAAAATCAAAGTTCTCGCGGCTAGGGCTAGGGCTAGGGCTAGGTTGGGAGAAAAAAGCATATACAGGAAATAGAGGATGCGAAATATGGGCAGGTTATGACCGGTGACACAACCGAGGATTCAAACAAACTCCAACTTTTACTTCTTATTTTGTCTCTCCTCTAACACTACAAATTGCCTTCTTATTCAAAAAAGAGAGCAATTAAAAAGTTTAAAGAACTTCCTCTTAAATTTGAAAACTCTGCAAAATTGAACCGATAAAAATTTAAACTCTCGAAATTATGAATTTTTAAATCCATTATTTAAAATAAAAAAAGAGAGAGAAAGACACCCACAGATGTTTTTTTTTAAATTTTTTATTTTAATTTGATGATTTGAGATTTAAATTTTTGTATAATAAAAAAAATAAAAGATCCTAAAGTTGGACGTGTCAAGTGAATGATTGGCGACACAAGGGTTTCTATGTTTTTTGGGAAGGCAATCATCGCACTCATTCACTGACTTCTTTTGTACACCGTGCTAACACCTCCGTGTCTTTCAACGGTGGTATAAGCATGGGTAGGCTTTCATTCTTGTGTCCTGTTGAAGTGATTTGCTTCCTCGGACCCAACCTTTGACCCCTTTTCATAACTTTAATGTGGGAAACATGTAACATATTTTCTCAAACAATTGTTAGGTTTAAGAATTTAGTTGTAGTCTATAAATAGCAAGACGCAATAATACGGCTCGGAAATGTTACTTTACTTAATCTACCTTAATTTTATCTTTATTTTATCAAAAACTTTTAATTTAAATTTCTGTTTTACGAAAAATATAAAATTTTATAAATAAAATTCAAATATTTTTATAAAAAAATTCAAACTAATTGTCAAATTAATATATATATATATATATATATTTTTATTAAAAAGTTTATAAAGTGAACTACTTTAGAGGTGATAAAAAGAAAATGTATATGGACGGCTGGGTGCTAGAAAGCGAAATAAAGGACACGAATGGTCCCATAGAGATAGCTTTATAATATAACCCTTTTTCTTGATTTGATAATTTTAGATGTCAAAAAAATAAAAGGGCACGAACGAGGGTTAGGAAATCCGTAATCTACCCCTTCTCCATATCTAATAAAATATAAAACTGTCTGATTACACCCCGTCTCTATCTCTATCTCTCTCTCTCTCTCTCTCTCTCTCTCTCTCTCTCTCTCTCCTCCATTGATGTCGTCGACCGGAGGTGTCGGGGTGACAAACACGCCCCAACTGTATTTCTGCTACCAGTGCAATCGTACGGTCTCAATTATTCCTTCTCCTGCCTCTGATCTTCTCTGCCCTGACTGCAATGGAGGTTTTCTTGAAGAGTACGATCCTCCAAGCCCTAACCCTAACCCTAATCCCTTCTCCTTCCCCTTCTCTGGATCTCCTTCCTTTTCCTCCGACAGTAGCTTCCCTCTTGTCTTCTCCACTTCCTCCGTCGGCGGCGGCACAGATTTCCAAAACCCTCTCGATCTCTCCGCCTTGTTCAGCCCGGTCGCCTACAATCGTTCTTCTCCATTTCAGGACCCCGAGGTTTTCAACCCTTTTCTCTTCCTTCAATCTTACCTCCAAAACCTAAGAGCTGGCGGCGCAAACATCCAGTTTGTGATCGAAAATCATTCCGGCGATCAGGCTTTTCGTCTTCCGTCAAACCTTGGAGACTATTTCATCGGTCCAGGGCTGGAGCAGTTGATTCAGCAACTCGCGGAGAATGATCCGAACAGGTATGGCACTCCGCCTGCTTCCAAGTCTGCCGTCGAGGGGCTTCCTGGTATAAAGGTTACTGGTGAGTTACTGGCTTCGGATTCTTCGCAATGTGCGGTTTGCATGGACACATTTGAGCTTGGTACAGATGCCAAGCAGATGCCTTGTAAGCACATTTATCATCCGGATTGTATTCTGCCTTGGTTAGAGTTGCATAATTCTTGCCCAGTCTGTCGCTATGAGTTGCCTACCGATGATCCTGACTATGAGCAGCGTGCGAGGGGCGCAACTGCGAATGTATCTTCGGGTGCCAATTCTCAATCAGCGAATTTTGGTATTGGACGTGGGGGTAGTGGCGGTGGTGGTGATAATTCAGGAGCAACGCCTCGGACTGTGGAGCGCAGGTTTAGCATATCATTGCCATGGCCATTTAGGGGATTTGGTTCACCAGCTGGGGCTAGTAATAGTGGGGGTGCTGGCAACAATGATGGGGAATCAAACCCAGGCAATCGAGAGAATCGAGATTTTGGATCAGATACCAGACAAGAGGATCTTGACTAGGCATGGTTCGTACTCATTTCCATTATAAGTTCGTTTGCATTCTTCATTGTATTTCTCCATTAATCATGAGTCATTTGTTTTAGTTTGTTATGTTAGATTTTGTGCATCCTACTATAACTGATTGGGTTGTGTGCAATTTCTATCTTTATGACCATGCTTTGAGTGTGGCCTTGACGCATCTTATGCTTTGAGTGTGGCCTTAGGGCATCTTACTTGCTCTAGTGTGGATTAAACATTATGGATTGTCACTTGGAATAAGCCCTTTACAACTGATACCATATTGGAAAAGCTCTTGCTTGGTGGTGAATAAAATAATATTTATTAAAATTGTAGATATTATTAGCATGTACATTGATGTTAAAGGTGACAGGCAATTGAACCGAAGAACTGCCTTTGCTAGATATATTGAATTGCTGCCGTAGAATGTGATTCGAAGTTTTGATCATTTTGCCTTAAAAGATTGTCCGGCTATTGTTTTTGTGCACTTATCTACAATGTGAGATTATCATTGTAAATAAAAAGCTTTGTCAGGCCTTTTCTAAATGCTTTTGTTTTCCTGCATATGGCATCCAGTTCACAACAGAGGGAACAGCCTTGTGATATGTTATCAATGTGGATGTCTACGTGTAAGTCCAGAAGGGAGAAGTACTGATTTATGCATGTCCTATTTGTCCAACAATGCTTATGTATTGTGCTGGTATGATTTATTTGTCTAATGAATGTGGAATATTGATACATGATAAAATAGTCCTTTAATGCTTCCATTTTGTGGATGCAAGGATCAGTTCACAAAGAGATCAATATTTTTGTGTAATTGGACTAAATAATTATACTTGACCCATAAGTCCAAGTTATTCCTAGACATCAGGACACCTTATTGCTACCTGTTCCTGTGATTATAATCGTTCTAATTCCTCAATTCTATGTCGTGCTTACTTTTATGCTCTTGACATAGCATGCACTTTTTGGTCCCCTTGAAGTCTCATTTCGATATGTTAATTGATGCTAAATCATTTATTAGAAAACAAATTTTCTCTTCAAATCTGATTTATGGTTAATAAAATTTCTTGTGCTGAAAAAGTCTTTTAGCTTCTCTACTTTAGTTGATCACTTGTGGTTAAAAATAAACTTACATTTTTATCATACATTTTGAAATTTTTATCTTTAGAACCCTAGACCCTAGACTGTTTTTCATTTTTCATTTTTTTTTTAATTTTTTTGGGGGGGTGGAGCACGGGGGAGAAAGACATAATTGAGTAAAAAAATTATTTCTTAGGAATTCATATGATTTTTGTTTGCACCTTCTCGGTGCTTTTTGTTGAATATATCGCTTTTTCATACTCCACTCAAGCAAACTTTTATCCGTGTATCCATTTTTTTCATTTGGTTGTGCTGAAAGTTATGTCACACGTTAAGTTAGTAGTTACCATATCATATTTTATTACCACTTGTCAGGTTTTCTTTGGTCTTGTTGTTCTTGCTATATCCATTTTTTTCATTTAGCGCTGCTGAAAGTTATGTCATGTGTCGTATTTTATTACCTCTTGTAGAGCTCTATTTCATCTTCCTTGTTGTTGCTATACTTTCAACTTGTATGCTATCTCTTCTTCTAACCGGAATATTTGGTGATTTTCTTTACACATGTCCAAACTATCTTAATATATTTTCTTGTTTTTTATTTACAATTGGGTCTACCTTAAGTTTAATCTAATATGCTCATTTCTAGTTCTACTTTTTCGTGTTACTCCATTTATCCACCTTAAATTCTATCTTCATTACATTCATCTTTTGTATTTGTTGATTTTTAATAGTCCAACACTTACAAAGTAGTTCTTTAAAACTTACCTTCTAACTTAGACAGAATCGTACAATCACATTGCATTCCCAATGCACTTCCCCATTTCATTTCACCGTGTGCAACATTTTCATTAATATTTTCATCTTTCCACATGTGATACCTAGTGCTTTATCTTTATTCATGGCCAATCCTTAGGTTAACACACCATGTAAAACTTTGCAATCCGAGGCAGTTATGAATATATTGCATCTTACCTCCCCTTCCTGATGGGCTTGGATCATTGGATGTGGAGAAGGCTTCTTTGGGTTTGAAGGTGGTGAATAGTATACAGAAATGTTGATAAGATTTTAATATAATAGGATTAAAATGTGTTTTCTATTATTGAGGTCTTTGGAGTGGAATATTGGTGGAGGATGCTTCTTGTTCACTAACATGCCATCTTAGAATGTGCCTAGGCCAAACCAACCTATAATGCCAAAGAATCTACACGAAGCTACAACCTTTGGATTGTTAGGTTATATTACTTTAAACAGCTAAAAAGCAATGGTGGTTTGGCCACAGCCTATGGCGTTGTGCAGCCCTAAATAGTTGCCTTGTAATTTCTTCTGACTTTGACATTGCATAATGTTCAATAACAATGTAGGTCTATCTCGTGTGGTACTTGTGATAAGTGGTAGAATGCCTAAATGTTTGTGATGCAAGACAAGGAACAAATAAATACAAAATTAACATTTTCACATGTGTTTCCTGTTTTTATCTTTTTAAGATGCTTAATAAGCTAGGCCAAATCTATTTCTTAAGTCAATGTACGATTTTTTTTTATGTAATCTTGTATTAGTTGAATTTAGAAGTGTAAGAAGTTAATGTTTGCATGTAGTGTTATGAAAGGTGGCTGACGTCCTTAAGAAATGCAGACTTGAGTATGGGAAATTGATTGAACAAATTGTTCTATCTCTAGCTCTAGATTCTCTCTCTCTCTCTCTCTCTCTCTATCTATCTATCTCTCTCTACATCAATTAGTATCAGAACCAAACTTGGTAGCAGCCACTGTAGGCTCCTATGTAGTGCTTCCATGTTGCTCAATGGTTTGAGGCAACCCTTGGCTAAACTGTTTGTCCGAAACCTGCTCTTCAACTGTCAAAGCAACAAAATCTTGTTAAATTGCTGACCCATAATTGATTACTTTCAGCTACTATCACAACCCTGGCGAGTTATCTCCGCCACCCAATCCAAAAAATTGCAGACTTTGTAATTTTCCATATATCTATGAAGGCATTGAGATTCTTTGTGATAATATCAACTCAATCATTGTTGATCAATCCACAACTAGCTTCTCTTTGAGCCCCTCATCTTGTGCTTATTCCAAAAAAAAAAAAAGCAAAGCGCATGAGTCTTCATGCGTTATGAAGATTAGAGGATTTCATCGAGCTTGGTTGAAGAAATCCAAGATGAGGGGCCTGTTCAGCTAAACTTATTTTGAACAGTTTTTAAGCTCTTAAATCCTATGAAGTCAAGGTGTACCTATATACACATTGCTTTTTTATTTATGAATAATTTTTTTCGCCTTTTTTTTTTATAATCTTGTACTTTTCAAACGTATCACCTCTATTATTTTTAAGGTTCCTATAACACTTTGATTTGTATAACAGTTTGGATTTCCTTATTCTACCACCATGACTTCTTACTTATTGGTGTCTGACCCCTTAGATACGCTAAGAACCACCTTACCTAAATTTTTAATATTATTAGACATTTTTACTTGCATGATTTTTGGATCATCGTTAGTTGACTGGGTGCCACCTTTTCTTTTATCAAATTCTACCACTTAATTCTTGACTCTATAAATTGATGATCCTTATTTTGCCTTTTAGGCATACGCACATCTAAAACTAAAACCCTATCTTGAGTTATTGCACTTTTCTTTGGTTTAACCTTATAATCCCTACAAATCATTCTATCGCCCCTCCTGGTGATAAAAAAATCTCTTTGGTTGGCATTCGACCCACTTTTATATCAAATCCCTTGTTATTCTCACCAACATACCCATTTAGATTTCCTCCAATAAATAAGTTTTCTTCACTAGATATGGTTTGTATAAATTCATCTAATTTTTTTTTTCAGAATTGTTTACACCTATTTGCAGGTACTATATTAATTACTTCTTCTCCACTAACTGGTTTGACAGACAAAATTTTATCTCGCTTCCTTCTAATCTCTGGTACATTCTTTTGTAGGTCCTTATGTATAATTATTTTTATCCTATTCTTAGTTCTGTCCTTATCTGTATATCAAAGTTTATGGCCATAAAACTCTACTTTTCTAACCTTCACCCCCACCCATCTAGTTTCTTGGAGATATATAATATTAATCCTCCGTGTAGTCATTATTTCTCTTATCTCTCCTAACTTATTGGTTAATGATTCTATATTACATTGATCGGGTGAATCTTAGTTTCATGGACTATCTTATTTACTCACACCTGTTCACATAAATGTTGGAACCCTTGCCTATTTGACACCATATCCAAGCGGCAATATGGCACATCGCTTCCGAGTAGTGCCATCAAGGCCCTTGTTAACTTGTCACAACACTCAAAATCCAGTACAGCGCGTCACTGAGAAGGGAATGTCCCAATGAATTTCTTACATTACTTTCTTTTATTGTTGACAAAAGTTTTACACTGACTGTGAATCTATTGCAACCCTCCTCCTTTACTCGGGTTTGGGATCGGTAGTGTTAAAAAAATACAAACAGAGTTATGTTCTTTTCAGAATAAGTTAAAATATTTGGATAAAATAGGATGAAACAGTTTATATGATATTTTGTGTACTAAAAATTATTGTCGTTTTTTATAACAATAAATTCCTATGAATTCTTTTCACTATTGAAATGACTAAAAATTGCAAAATATCATTAATATCATATAAATAACTATTACTTAACATGGAAATGGTAAACATGGGATAATAAAATAGTACTGAGTGCAATTTGGTCAGTTTATAGGTAAAAATTAAATAGTTTTGAAGCTATATAAAAAAAAAGAAGTTGGGATTTTTCATCAGCTTATAAGCGATAAGCAAACCAATTTCGTGAATTTATATGGTTTCAAATTTCTAATAAGATATTTTGAAAAGTTTATAAGATTCGCCTAACACCATCTAGATCTACATTCTTCCTCTTCATACTTTGGTGATTGTAACCATTTTGTTCATTCACATTCTATAATTGGAAAACATCACACAATATCCTACTTGTTTGAAACTAGAAAAGTAGCCTCTGACCACCATCTTTACTTGCCACCACTTCCAAAGTCTTTGCTGATCTCTATTCGATCACTGATGATTGTGAATCTTAAGGTTTGTTCTTGCCAAATCCACTACTCACCATTGTTGCATACATGTCTTTTGTTCAAGACCGGCTTTACCTAAAGTTTGGTCCCTAGTAAATAATCTATTTATGGGTCTGTAAGTGGGATTTTCAGGGTTATCTAGTGAATCTATTGGGTAGGTAAGGGCGATTGTTTTTCTTACTACCTGTGGTTGCTGATTTTTAGGCTTATTAGAGGGAACCCAGAACCTCTTGAGTCTAAAGTAGTCAAAGACATTTGGAAATTTCACATACCTCCTTGCTTTTGAATAAAAAAGAATTAGTACTATGGAGGAAATAACTTCTTGTACATTTTAGGGAACATAAACTAACATGGGCATTGCCACCAGCTACACAACAAAGGTGGGCACTACCTCCACTTGGAACTTGCACAAGACAATGAGATCACTGTCAATTAAAGATAGATGAAGGACAATTGAAAAATAGAAATGCTATTACTTTAAAGCTGTGTGTGCTTCCGCTTCTTGGGACCATGTCTGAACCTCTTTTAAGCCAAGTTATGTGGGTTGATAACACCTAACTGGAGTGACCTAACCCATCTGACTCTTTCAGGAAATTTGCACCATAGTCCAATTCTTGCTTGGTCTAGGTAGCCCATTTCCCATGCACATTTTTACTTTCTGGTTCTATCTTGATTTAAATGAATACATTGCTCAGTTTCCCTAGCCGAGTTGGCTAGGAAGCTTGGATGCTCCAAAGTGAAAGCTGTATTTGAATTGGATACTCCACAGGGCATATTCAATTTTTGTAATGCTTTTTGAAACTCCAGATGTTTTTAGATGCTTAAGAGATACTCAAAATAGACAATTTACTTTCAGTGAGAATTATATAATGTATACTTTTTTTGGACAAGTGCAAAAATGTACCTTGAATTATGAGCAAAATAAAACCCCTAAATTTCTAAAAAATATAAACCTCCCCTCAACTACAGTAATGTATAAAGTTAATCCTTCTGTCTACTTCCGTTTGTTAAAGTAATAAAAAATAAAAATAAAAAAAAAATTAATTTTTTTATTTAAAAATTTGTGAGTAAAAAAATCAACTCATCCACTCTCTCTCCTCTCACCTTCTTCTCTCTCTTTCTCCTTCCTTGGACAAGCAAGCAATCTCTCTCTCTGCAATGTACACCTCCCTCTCTCAATCTCTTGGTCTTTCACTTTCTCTCTCTGGCCAAGTGTGTCACTGAGGAAGGACTGAGGGCCACCCCATTTTTTTTATTTAAAAATTTGTGAGTAAAAAAATCAACTCATCCACTCTCTCTCCTCTCACCTTCTTCTCTCTCTTTCTCCTTCCTTGGACAAGCAAGCAATCTCTCTCTCTGCAATGTACACCTCCCTCTCTCAATCTCTTGGTCTTTCACTTTCTCTCTCTGGCCAAGTGTGTCACTGAGGAAGGACTGAGGGCCACCCCATAGCGGGGGTGCTGTGGACGTGGACGAACGCACCTTGTGTGCGTTGACAGATCACACGTGGAGCCACCACGTGTTGCAGGTGAGGCAGAGGCCTCGATTGCCACCTCCATTGTAGTTTTATGCCACGGTGGAGGTGGAAATCGAGGCACTATAGCCTCACCGTCGAATGGTGAGACTTTCTCGTGGGAGGCGAGCTTTTGTCATTCGATGGCATCAAGCCTCTCTCTACCACCGAAGGCAGAGAAAGGCCAACCTGGCGGCGCTGCCGCTGAGGCCAAGGGCCAGCCATGGCTGTTGCAGTAGCCATGGCAGCGAAGTTGGGGCTTGAGTTAGCAGCCCACGTGGTTATGGTGTCACCAACTGAGGACTGAGTTGGCAGCTCATGTTGCAGTCAGGCGAAATTCCCCCCCCCCAAAAAAACTGAAATATTTTTTTTTTTATTTTCTTTAAAAAACTGAGATTTTTGTCCAAAATGCAGTAAATGCCAATTGAGTTGATGTTGCTTGGCCTTTTTCAATTGTGGCTCACAATATCAATTCGAACCCATAGATACAAAAGAAAAAAAAATTTCCACAAAGAAGATGGATTATTTACAAATTCAAGAGATAAATTTAGAAAAGAAAAGTTGATTTAACAAATAACAAGAGATTTAGAAAAATTACCAATCTGAGAAATTAACAAATGTAATTTCCTTTTTCCCATAGTAATAAATATATTTGTTAATAAATATAATTTCCTTGGACTGTATTTTCTTTTTTTTTCTGGTTTGTAATTTTATTTTATTTTTCAGTTTAGTTACTTTACAAAAGCATTTTTAAGAAGGGGAAATTATATGTTCATTGTTATTCTATTACAAATATATTATAGTTAATTTCTCAATAATATATTTGTTAATAATTAAATAACTATGTAATTTCTATGAAAATGCCTGTGTAAAGCAAAAGGTTTCTAGTAATTGAATAACAATTGAGAAAACAAATGTAAAAGGAAATTATATTTGTTAATTATTGACAATAATAGTATAAAGTAAAGGAAAATTTGTTTTTCCTTTTTCTAAATTTATCTCTTGAATTTGTCAATTGTTCATCATCTTTACAGAAAATAAAAATTGCAAATATTAAATTTGTCATGTTTTTGGTAAGAGAATAATTAGCAAAGGAGATTAAATAATCCCATAAATGCTGCCCAATTAAATCCTATAATTTTTTTTCCTTTTGTATTTGCTCAGGATTTGATAAAATAAATAATTTGTTATACAATTTTATGTCAAAATCTTAAATATTATGTATAAATTTAAAAAAATCATAATATTAAATAATTTTTAGATTTTTTTTAATGAATTCAGCTAGGGCAGACTCAGCAGCCATGTGGGCTGCCAAGTTAGCCCTCAGGTGCTGACTCAGCCCTAGCTGAGAGAGCAGTCAGCGCTTCAAGCCCCAAATTTGCCTTCGCCTTCGCCTTCATGCTGCTATGGCTGCATTGCGGCTGCTGCCATAGTGCACACAGTCCCGCGGCTCCTAGCCTCCGCTGCTAGGTTAGCTTCTCTCTACCTTTGGTCAGTGGAGAGATGCCCGTTGCTCATGGCTAAGCCTCTCTCTCTTTCATTAGAGAGAGGCGCCCACGGCTATGGCCGCTTCCACACAGAAAACACCGTGGGGCCAGTGATCGCTACCTCACGCCACTGGTGCCTGTGAGAGTGTCAAAAGAGGGAGAGGCTTGGGTTGTGGAAAGAAGGGGGAGAGAGAGATAGAGAGATTGAAGGGGAGAGAGAATTTTCCGTAGTTGAGGGAAGCTTATTGCAGTTTTTTAGAAATTTGGGAATTTTTTTTTTTGTTATTTCGCCCATAGCTCAGGCGCATTTTTGCGCTTTTCCCTATATTTTTTAATTAGTTGATAATACAATACTTGAATGAAGAAATCTCAATCTTTGTACCTTCTTTTCATATCCTAGTGGCATTCACTTTCAAAGTTTAAATTGCTAATTTTCTAAGTTAGATTCATTTTTATTATCATGTCTTGATCATGTTACACCTATTTGTTTTCGATTCGCCAGAGTGACTTTATCAGTGGCATGTTCTACTCATGTCCTTCATTCTTGCTCGTGCTTTCGCAGCCAGTTTGTAACCAGTCATAGCCTGGTTTACTTGTCTGGTTTTGTTCTTCTTTTCGCCTCTGGTTGAGTTTTTGAACTAGTTTTTCATTTTAATTATAGTGCAAATGGTTTTTGGCACTTTTAGTGCTATTTAGGGAGGAAAACTCTTTTATTTGTTAAGCATGGGGTGATTTAATGTTGAAATTTTTTTTAAGTATTGCCCTTGAACATTTTGGATCATATTGTATGTGATGGGTTGTTTGAAAGAGTTGGCATTTAGTACATGAGTGCCCGTTTCTAGTGCTTATGGCCCATTCTCATTGAGATTTATATTATGACAATTTTAAGGTGAAGCATTTGACCATGTTGGTAATAACTCTTGCAGTTGTGTTCATAGAAGAGTTCTCCCAACTAGGACAATTTAAGACGCAAAGCAAATAAATGTGAAGTTAACAGTTCAACATGTTTTTCACTACTTTTGGACATTTAATAAATTTAGCTAGATGCTATCTTAAATCATTTGAATTTATAAGTTGATATATTAATGTTTACACTCGGTGTACTCTGATGAAAGGCGGTTAGTACCCCTGAAAAACAGAGTTAAGTGTATGGGAAATTGATTAAGAGATTTTTTCTTTTTCTCTCTCTATAATTGCTCTCTCTCTCTCTCTCTCTCTCTCTCTCTCTCTCTCTTTCTCTCTCGCTTCCCTCCCGTGCTGTCCGTCCCTCCCTCCCTGTCTCTCAATCTAATTCTCATTCTGGACCAGTTAGATTTTCCAATGCATAGTGGTTGCTGTGGTACTTGGTTTCTATCTGATAACTATACTCATTGTCACTGTGGTACAAATTAATGGTGTTGATCTGTATAAGGGGTTCCTTTCCCCATAGTTTTTGTTGTTGATCATGAGTATGTCATAATAGCAGTTATTGCAGGTTTGTTCAGTCCTTTCTTGGTGAGGTTTCATATCTTTATCTTGTGAAAATTTAGCGGAATCCTTAGGAGATGTTCATAAGGCATATAGTATCTCCATGTATTCTATTATTTTATTTAATTTTGTTTATGCATTGGACAGTTGCTAATCTGATGCATTTTATCATCTTGTGTCTATGTTTAGCATCCGTGTCATGCTTGGTTCTTTTCTGGGTGTCTTCCTCATTCTTATTTTTTGTGCAGTTGGGTTTGGGTTGGGGAGGCTTGGTATGGTAGAGTGGATCGGGTGGCTGCCACATTTACAAAGGAAAGCCATGAAAGGGGATGTGGCATGAGAGTGAAATGCAACTAAGGAATATGTCCAGGCCAGGACCTAGCAGTGCACTGATTTTTTTGGGTTAAGATCTGTCTTGGCATCAACTAAATGTTGTAGCAATGGCCATTCAGTAGGCAACATGACGGGGTATGACTACTTGGATCTACATTTTATGAAGTTCATGGGCATTCAACATGAGCCCAATGGCATACTAGTAGTTAAGTTGATACGTGGTGGCTAGACGTGTGGTAGCGTGCCACCTTGCAAGTATACCAGCAAATGGCCTTGTTAGCTTATTGTTGAATGGGTGTGTCATGGATACCAGACAGCCAAGGATTCTCTTGGTATGTGCGCTTGCCTTGTTGGTGTGGCCAAGACATGGTCTATGGATGGCCCTTGGGATGCTCCTTTATTTCCTGGTGTTGGTTTGCTTAGGAATACAATAATCTGTTTGCATTGGGTGTCTGACAATGTTGTGCCGCCGCTATGCCTAGTAAAGGCAGACACCTTGCTGGCTAGGTCACTGCTAAGTACTTCAGCCATATTGTTGACCACTTGGGGTGTCTACCGTTGCTCAATTGAGCTGGCTGGAGGCATTCGGGTCCAACTGCAAGCATGTTTCCTTTGTCATGGAACCATAATCATAGTATGGCTTAAGCATTCGTGTGTGTTAGTTGGGTTTAGATTTAAGTGCTTAGCATTGTGTGCTTTCTTATGACAGGTTGACACCCAAACCTGTAGAAAGGTAGAGATTGGATGTTGTGTTGTACAGGTGTCCCTTTTTTGTGTGCACTCGTGCTTTTATTGCTTGGAACCAATACATGTGCATGTCTAACATGTTATTACAAGTTGGATAGCTTGTGGGGAAGATTGACAGAGTTTGTCTGGCAAAAGGGGTCTGACCAGTGGTGAATAAAAGTCCAAGTGTCCATGCTACTCCCCTAGAAATAGACTCTGCTATTGGCTATCATAGGAAATTATAATACTCATTATGTGTAGAGTTGGATTTCAACGAATTTGGAACTCATTTTAGAGCTGGGCTCTTGCAGTGAGCACAAGGATTAAAAATTTTGAAAAACGCTAGTGGACAGTGTGGAAGGAAAATGTTGCTGGCTTTGTTATGGAGACACTACATTATTTTATAAAGGGTAGAGGGTCCAGTTATGCAGGTGGGCACTTTTGATTTATTTGGGTTGAAAAAACGCAGTAGTCTTCCTGCGTCAGGAATCGGGAGTCTCTTTGGAATTGTCTTGGACCTAAACAATTATTTCAATCCTATAAGAGAAAAAGGGGATTTTGGTGCAGTCATCTCTACAGTGCAAAGTCCTAGTGTCAATAGTCCTTTCCTGAAGATTTTCTTCAATACGAGCATGGCCAAACAGTTACCCATCCCCCTCATCTTTCTATGTCATTTATGGTATTCTTTTATTTGCAAAAATTGCTACACAAGCATTGTTGATGTGGAACTGGTAAAGGAAGAAGGACCAGTAGGGTTCGTTTCAGCATGTGGACCTCTTTTGGCAAGTCAGTTTAGTATGTAGGTGTTGATGAAACAAAAGAATGAAATATGTGAATTGGTGATTTCTGGTGCTACAATGGTTGATGTGACTGATTGTGCAGTGCACATAGCAATGCATTGTTTTTGAAATGGTTATACCAGTCTTCTGAATCCCCTGAGTCTTCTCTGGAAGATACACAATGATTCTCCAAATCAATTAATTTGGGATCCATCTGTTCATTTGGATGTTATTTCTGGATTCAAAATTTTGGAGGTAGGGACCTTTTGTTTTTCTCTCTCTTTTTTTTTGGGGGGGGGGAGGGTTTAAAAAGGGTGGGCCTTTCTGTATGGCTTTGGGAGGAACATGCTGAAGCTTGATACACATGATAGAAGTCTCCAAGCAATAGATGGAGAAACATTTTTATGCAACTTGCATTTGGTAGCTGAGCAATTGCCACAAGCACACAACAGTGGAAACTCATTTCTTAAACTGCTTTAGAGGGATAGAAAAACTTGGAGTATGTTGCTTTCTTTCTTTTTTTTTTAATTATTTTTTTTTTTGGTTTTGTGTGTGTGGAGTAAAACTCAAGGATTATTGAATTTGGGGTATCAAATATTATTCAGCGGATAGGATAGGGAGATATATGGGAGTGGGGCATTGTGAAATGCTGAATGATATATGCATCAATCTTTTTTTCTTTTAAAGAAAAAGAATAATTTTTTTTGAAGAATTTTTTCATGGTTCTCCCGCGTGGCGACGAATGGACAAGAAGTCAGGAAGTCAACAGGAAATCAAATCAAGAAAGAATAACTTAACTAAATATAATAACAAAGGAAAGAACTGATAAGGGGTGGTAGACAATCATCATCAGAGTGAAAAACATTGAACTCCTTTGTTCTTAAAACCATTTTTCTCTAGTTCTTGATTCCATTTTATTAATTGTTGTTACCTGATAAAAAAATAGTAATAATAAAAATAGAAGTAAATGGTGAATGATGGCATATAGAGATCATAAAAAAAGTTGGGTGCCTGTCTATTCCTGTGTTATTATATTTCAGTTTGTATTGCTATTGACTGGCCTGCATATTGTTTGAGATATGGATCTCAATAACATGTAGATTGTTTTTGTCTTAATAGGATTTTTCCTTTCTATGGCAGGTGAAGGGCATAAAGGCGTAGTTATTGTTGCTGTATGACAGGTGAAGGAGAGAAGGTGGTTGAGGTCCATCGTCAACATTGAGCAAAGGATCATCTTTTATAAGTGAAAATTTGTGAAACTAGAGTTTTAAATTTTTTTATCACATTATAATAACAATCACGGTAATGGGTCTTTTTCGTTTTTCTTTCACATCACCAAAATCATGTACAACTCGAATGCTTGTAAATTTGTTTGCTCTGAAGATTAAATGCATGTATCACCATATCATTTCTGGATGCAGTAGTTCTCTCCCCCCCCCCTCCCCAAGCATGCTTTTCATGTTACTGAAATTGCTTCTTGCGGTGACATTTCTTGCCTTTTGTCTTTTGGGTGCAGAACATTCATCACCCAGAAATAGGTTGAAGGTTTTAGTGCAGATATTTCAGCCTCATATGGTCGCAGATTATTTTACTATGCTTTAATGCTTTGCTTTAGATTTTTATGGTTGCATTAGGACAGTGGTGAGCTATACAACTAGCATGGCAGGTGACGGTACCTAAATTTTTACTAGTTTCTTGTGAAGTACTAATAATTAAGTAGTACTATTATTTGCTTTGAAGTTATTCAGAAAAATGAATGATAATTCAAAAAAGTTGAATAATCTGGATGTGGTCACTCAAATAAGAGATCTGCCAGCAAAATAGAAGAAGTTATGAAGAAACTGACTATATGCAGTTTAAAATAGTTTCATTTTTTTTTCTCTGACCTCTCTCTCTCCTCAAACTCATCTCCTTAGGCTCGGGTTGAGTTGAGAGTACCAATTCCAAAAGCAATCTGGCCTAGTCTTTTCTCTGTCGGAACCTGAAGAGCAACGTTTTAACCTGACATGAGATGCCAAATAGATAGAAATAGAACAAAAAGGACGATAAGATCACACTACTCTATAATCCAACTTCGGCGCGGATGTAAGACATCAGGTGCGCTCGTGCATGTCACGCAAGCATGCTATGCCCGGTAGCCGCACTCGCATGCAAGTCGCGCTGCAGCTACGGCTAATTTCGTGTGTTGGGCTTGAAGGAGTCCACTGTTAGGGCCGAGCGCCAAGTCCCTACTTTTGGGCCCGTGGTCCACTTTGGAACCCTAAGTTTTGGGGTGGTGGTTTTTACCAGGTAATCCATACAAACCTAAGAGAAGGCATGCCATTGTAAGCACAGAAGCAACTTACGCACACAATTGCCTCATATTCCCCTCTGCCCTCCGGGCCCTTATTCCACTTTTCCATCCAGCTCCTAATGAAGACCTGCAAGCTCTGTTGTTTTCTGGGCACCCTCCTTCCTACCAGATCAAGTTCGCCAATGGAAAAATGCAGCCACTTACCTCTGAAAGTTTTGAGCGCCTTAACCATTTTCGGCCACAGCTTTGCATGGAGGGGCCGCAACCTCCTTTATTTAAACTCTGAGCTTGTGAGTAGCACTTTTTGGAAAGCTAGCTATTTCTACAGCTCAGGTGAGTTGACATCATTATTTGGGTTCTTCAAAATTTTGAAGTTCATTTGCTATCACACTAATGGGTTTCTCAAAATGAGTTATCCATTTTCTAGGTATATACTTTATATATATAAATTATCGGTATCCGATAATCACGTTATATCAAACTAAATCCGATTTGAGTCAGTTGATTCTTAAAGGATAAAACATTTCCCGAGACTTGTTTTAGCCATACACAACACTCAAATCAAGAACTTAATTAAAAGATACTCATATCTGATCACTAGAACAACTAAGCGTTGGTTCTAGGTATATACTATACACACACACTAGAACAGTGTTTCCTTCTCTGGTGAATATAACACGAGACATATTTGACTTAAAACATGAAGTGTTAGAAGTGGGTTCCGGTCGTCCAGAAGAATCTAATCCGATCTAACTCTTTGAATTAATATAATAAGAGGGGGAGAGAGTAGTTTTCTTCAGAAAGCCAACTCTCAATTTCCCCCTCGATTTTGAATTTCAAATGTGTGGCTTTTCTTTAAAAGAAAAAAAGAAAAAAAGAAAAAAGGCTAAGGAAGAATGTTATAGAGAAGACAAAAACATCATTCCCACGTTGAAATTGGAGGGCTGAACAAGTTGAGTGATCATTTCGCAAGGATTATTCAACATTTAAAGGTATTTGAATTATAAAAATTGAAATTACATCACTTGTGACAATTTTGGAACTATTTTCCATAGTTATCAAACCTAGAACGAACCATAGTTCTACAACAGTCAGTCAGACCAATAAGAAAAATAATTCGATGATTTAAGTTAAATATCATTTAAATAATTAAACTACGAATCAACACTATTTAACATGGCTTTTTATTAAATTGCTCCATGCGATCCGATCATGACTTCTTAATCATGAAACTTTATTGGAATTTTTATATTTCTTTCTTTTTGTTTTTTCTATCATCTATATCCATCCGATATAGGATAAAAATGTTTTGACATTTTATTCAATTAAGTCGAATAATATTAAAGTTTAAAATTTTTTTAAAAATTATATCATTCAACTTATATTATACTAAAAATTTAATACATGTGATTATTTCATGAAAAATTTTCTCTTTATTTTTGCAAATCATAATTTTGAAATTTTGAAATTTTTTATAAATTAATATAAATGTACTTAAATGCACATAGTGTCCCTATATTTCAGAAATGTTATACTATTTTTTTTCAATTGCGAATATGATTTAATTATTTTATTTCTTCTCCTTAATGTGAATTTTATGAGTGATTGTTAATTATATATTTATTAAAATTTTATTTTTTATTCGATTGGGATAAAAAATAAATTTAATATGCATATTTATTTTGAAAATTAATTTTATATATTTTTAATTATTGTTAAATAACCAACGGTTCGACCACATTACCCACAATTGAAACGGTTGAACTGATACATGGTACGATTTTAATAATATTGCTATTTTTATACAAATACATTAAAGAAAAGATTAGCGATTCAATTTTAAAAGATTTTGAAAATTATTATTACATTTTATGTATGAAAATGCAAAAACCGAATTTAAATTTCAATATTGGTAACAGAGTTTGCATAGATTGTTGTCTAATTTATTTATTTTTATATTAGAAAATGATATAAACATGCATGCAAATCATCATTTTTGAAAAACAACATGAGTAAATGAATTTTTTACGGGTTATTAACGGTGACTTTTGTTATAATTGACGAAATACCCTCATAATTTTATAATAACATGTTTATATCATGAAAAATGATTCCGTATAATATCAAACTCATAAATTTGGTATTTTTGAGATATATTCACGACCTTAACCGAAACTTAAAGTATGTATTTCTTTTGTATAATATGTTTTATGATATGACTTTTATATAATTAGTTTTCTTATGACAATGTTTTCTAATCATATAAAAAAATATAAAAAATGATAAAAAAAAAATGAATAAAATATAAGCATTTGAAGTTAGAGCAGAATTTCAAGAAAATTCTGATATTTCGAAGAAGATGAACAGTAATCGACATTCTCACCAACTCTCGGCTGTGTGTGTGAATTTTAAATCTTAGACTATAGGTGTCTAATTTAAATGATGAGACCATCATTGGATAGGAAAATATTGAAAACGGGGGAGCAGTCAAAATTTGATCGTCAGAAAACATCAGAAAGGCTAGGCATAGAGTACACACACTAGCTAAGAGAGTGGGTGAGTGGTTTTGACAATGATGTTCAAACCTGGACAGTCCACTTGTTGCAAGGCATGGGAATGCGCGAGACATCCGCTCGGGCTGAAGGTTTTATGAAAATAATTTTTATTTTCTGTGATGTAATTTGTAATTTATTTTCAGGATTAAAAAATAAATTTTACTGATTTTTAAATTTATAAATTATTAAAATTATAGAAAAATTATTTTTAGTTTCAAAAAATTTTAAAAATTTTTATATGAGTTAAGAAAATTATTTCCTTATTATTGGTTGTGTGAGTGAAAATTGTTTATATCTTTTTTATTTTTTACTCATTTATTTATATATGAAAAATTAGTTTTTTAATATAAAATTAATTATAAATTGAGTATATTCATTGAAATTAGTGTGTTAAATTTTTGTATCATATTATGCTTGGTTAAGTGTCCAATCTAATATTGGTTTCCATTGTTTAATTATGGTGAGGGTCATATACACTTTTAGCATGCTTTAAAGGAGAGTTAGAGTTTTGAGAATTTCATAGCGTAATAATGAACAATAGGATAGGTTATATGCATACCTTGGCATATCTTTTGAAAAATATGAAAAAAAAAAACGTCTGAAATTTAATTTTTAGACCTTTAGTTTTGGTATACTAAAATTCAGATTAATATAACCAGAGACTCTCTAATTGAAAACCATGTAAGGTCAAGAAAATAGAAATCAAGATAAAGATATTGTTATCACTTAATGCCATAAGGAGGTCCGCTCATGAGGATTCACTTTCAATAGAAATAATCAATATATTATCTTGCATGTATATACTTTGAGCAGAGATATTTTCATTTGTATTATTTCCTGTAAAAAATAATCAAATTATATTCTATGATCATGTTTTATAGAAACTTGTGAGCATTTCGTGTAAAGTTTCTATTTTTAAGTATGAATTGAAAATGTATTTTTATATGCATGATTTTAATTTTTTGATAGAAATACATGCCTATATGATCATGAATGCATATGAAAAGATGTATTTTTTATATCATATGATTCTATATTTTATGTATTTGAGTATGAGGTTTTAGTTTGGTAGAAATTGAATAATTTTTACCTAAAATTTATTGAATTTTGTTATTATAAATTAAATTTATGGTGATTAAGCATTTGGATAAAAAATGATGATTAGGAAATTCGAGAATTTTTAAATCTACACCTGATGTTGATTCATTATAAATGTTAATTTTTAGTTCAAAATTATGTATATATTATATAAACATTAGTACTTAATGATTACCTCTTGAAAATCTAGACCATGGATCAAAATTTATAACTGTAGACCATGATAAGGGTGACAAATTGAATGATGATAAAGTTAGTTATTCACATTATTTGTAAAATAGTAGGTTAGAAAATCCAAGTAAAGTCTAGAAGTAAACGCATATCAGAACCATTATAAATCCTTGAATCTTTGTTTTTCTCTCTTCCAAAATTCGAATTTGAGTCTTTGATTATTTGATTTTAAGTTCTAGAAAATCAAAAAATTATAGATATAATTTATTCACCCTTTCTAAGTTATTCACCCTATCTAAGTTATCACAAAAGCGTCAACAAAAATCTATTGCCAATGCTTTTATGGATGAATCTAGTTCCAAGAAAGTTTTGGGTTTTAAACATAAGAGGAGCTAGAACAAAAGTAACAGAGGAAACATGATTGGAGAAGGGTTCAAGAAAAACAATCTCAACGATAACAATATATGTGAGCAGTTTGTAAAGAAAAAGGATAATGGTAATTTAAAATGCTACAATTAATAAGTTCTTGGTCATTTTACTCATAAGTGTCTCAAACTAAAAAAGTTAACACTTACTAACACTTCTTTAAATATTGAATATATCTCTAGTACTGTTTTCCTGCCTGAATCTTATCCTATATAGATTATAAATTCAAGAGCAACATGGCATGTAATTATGGACCATGAAGCGATTGTGAATTTTTGTTAAGTTTTTTTTTTTTTTTTTTTTTTTTTGCGTGAGATAGATTTGTATAGAGAATAATGCGAGAGTAAAAGTTAAGAGATTGACACTTCTAAACTTGAATAATAATGTGGTCAAAATCTTATTCTACATGATGTTCTCTATATACTAGAGATTC
The DNA here is from genome assembly GCA_033439265.1 of Dillenia suffruticosa. Classification (NCBI taxonomy): domain Eukaryota; kingdom Viridiplantae; phylum Streptophyta; class Magnoliopsida; order Dilleniales; family Dilleniaceae; genus Dillenia; species Dillenia suffruticosa. The sequence continues at coordinate 17,881,813 of JAVTVX010000009.1, read as the reverse complement.
AATGAAATTTAATTTCTATTGTTGTTCTTCTAGAACATGACTATAGTTTGAATTTTTATGATGATATGGTTAATACTTACTATATTGATATATATTATAGTTCAAGACATCTAAAAAATGGTTTATATTGTTGGATTATGACAGACAAATATTTAATTATGATATTAATTATTGCATTTAGTTAAATGTTTATTTTTCTAACAATGCAAATATTAATGTTGACACATGATATGCTAAATTTAATCATATTGGACAAGATAGCATAAATCAATTAATGAAAACTGAACTGTTGAGTTTATTTATTAAAGTTGATTTATTTACTTGTGAATATTATCTTATTGCTAAAATGACACGAAAACCATTTGGAAAGATTATGTGAACTGAATTTCAATTGCAGTTGAACCATTCTAACATTTGTGATTCAATAATGAGAAAATTAGATATAAAATATCATATTTCATTACATTTATAAATGAATTCACGTTATTTTGATCATATCTATTTGATTTTTCACAAATTTAAAATATTTGAATATTTTAAACGTTATATGAATAAATCATAGAATCAAATGGATAGGTCAATACAAACCTTAATGATAGATCGAGATCATGAATATCTATTAAATTAATTTGAGAATTTATATAATGAAAAATAAATAATTTGAACAATTGACTAATCATCACACACTTCAATAGAATGGTATTGCTAAAAAAAGTAATGAGATATTATTAGATATGACAAAATTTATGATAGTGTGAGCTAATTTATCTATTTCTTTTTGGGAAGATACATTATTAGTTACAATCTACATTTTCAATAAAATGGTTTCAAAATTAATACCTACTGCACCATATGAATTTTGAATCGGTAGAAAGTCGAGTCTGAATAGTCTCAAACTTTGGGGATTTGGCTACTTATATTCAAAACATTTCAATAAGTTTGAAAAATTCGGTTCTCATGTAAACAAATATATTTTTATTAGATATTCTGATCAATTCAAAAATTATATATCCATTAGTTAATGAGAAGATAGGATTGTTAGTGAGATTAAATCACAAATGAGACTTTTTTGAAAAATGATTTTTGTAGTAGAAGTGAAATAATGAAAGAGAAGTCAACTCACCATAAGTACCGATCGACCTGCATGTACACATAACCATGAAAAGCTCAAGTGCTATTGAGCATAAGTCAATATGACAAATGCATGAACCTACCTACTTGAACCAGGATTTCATAGAGTACTTGCATTAATCAATTTAAAGTTAAAACAAGTCAACTTGCATAAACAACAAGTTAACTTGCATGAGCAAAAAGGCAAAATCTACTTTAGTCAAACAAAACATAAGTCAACTAGACAATCCAGCCAGTCGACTTGTACTAGTTTGAACTTTACAGAACAATTGCTCAAGTCAACAAGAGAGGAAAGCAAGTCAACCTACATAAACTATAAAGTGAAAAATGTTTAAGTGTCTTTAAGTACGAGTCGAACTACATGAATACTAAAATGAAAATACTTAAGGAGCACAAGTCGACCTGAAGTGTATAACAAGTCAACTTATATGAGCAACACAGTGAAACTACTTAAGTGGAATGTAGTACAAGTTGACCTAAAGTGAATTCAAGCCGACTTACATAAGCAGCAAAGTGAAAATACTAAAGCAGAAAGGATTTTTTTATATGAATATTAAGTATTTGACTGAAACACGTGGGATTTACCAGCACCTGTAGAAAACTAGTAGGTTGTATTTGAGAAAAACACTATTAAGGTTTGACTAACATATGTGCAAACTAGTTGGTTGTATGTTTTTTAGAAAATAGAGGATTTCAAAATCTAAGTTAAATTTGAGAAGATATACACTAGAGATTATGGAATCACTATAAATATAGAGGTTTCATTTTTCTCTTTCTCATCGCAATTTTTCTCAAAATCCAGAAAAATCTAAAAGTATAAAAAACAATCAATTCAGTCCTCTAGATTATTCATAACTATTTCTTTAAAATTTAAAAAATTTAAAAATATATATAATTAAAGTTTCAAAACAAAAATAGAGAAGTTAAATAATAAAAAGGAGAGAAATAAAAATAAATTATTCATAAAAATTAAAATAATAATAATAATAATAATAATAATAATAATAATTCAACTATTTTTAATTCTTTTATGTTATTTATCCCTATTTAAAATCATTTTCTCAATTAAAATCTTGATATTCATATCTTTATAGATAATATACACATAAATTTTTAATGGTTTATCGTGATATTTTACTAAATTTTTTACATTTAAAATCTCGGTCCTCCTTATTAGTGCATTTTTTAACTTTAATTGCAAATGTCCAAATCAATTTAAGCGATACTCTTTAATTTTATTTGCAATTGAATTCACTCTCAATTTAATACGTATCTTTTCATTTTTAATTCTATTTTTTAATTTTTTCACATATCTATCTAAATATTTTTATTTTAGATGTAATTATTTTATACTCTTGTTATTGTTTAATGACCTCACACTTGATTAACTACAATTAAATCATGTGATTGCAAAAAAATTATCTATATTATCATCCAATCTTTTTGGATCTTATAATTCACATATTTATCTATGTTATCATCACTTTGAACAATAGATCTAAAAAATTTAAAACGTTCACTTTTTGGTATGTTTTGTTTTTTAATTTAATCGTTTTTTTTATTATTTTACTTATTGCCACAAAACGTATATATTATATATTTAATTTTGATAGACTCAATTTAAATCCTTTGAATTTTAATGTCTTTCTATAACTCCAATTTAACAATAATATTTTTTCTAATTTTATTAATCAATACTATATTATGTGTAAAGTATACATTGTGATAATTCATCTTGGATATTATTTGTTATTTCATCTATCACTATTATAAAAATGTAGGGTTTTAATGTCGAATTTTGATGAAATCCAATGTTAATTAAGAAACTATCACTTAAACTACTACAAATTTTTACATTGGTAATAACTCTCTTATACATATGTTTGATGAACTCAATATATTTCAAAAAAATCTCCTTCATTGTCAACATCCATCACATTATATTTTTGAAAATTTTATCATATGTTTTTTCTAAAACAATAAATACCATATATAAATTTTTCTTTTATATTTTAAAAGTTTCCATCAAATAACTAAACAAGTGAATGGCTTTAGTAATAGATTGTTCTCGCATGAAATTAAATTGATTTTAAAATATATTTATCTCTAATTTCAATATATATTCCATTATTTTCTTTTGTAATTGTATAATATGACTAATAAATTTAATTTTCTTGCATTTATATATATATTTTTTATTTTTATATAGTGGTACAACTATACTGTCCCTCTATATTTGGGCCATTTTCTTGATTTATCATATTTTGTTAAAAAAATTTGTCAATATTACCATTCTAACTTTATCCAAACATTTTCACAACCCAATAGGGATGCCTTTGGATACTATGATTTTATTGTTTTCCATTTTTTAAAATCTCCCTTATTTCATGATGACGAATCTTATATTTAAAATCTCTATTAATTTATTCTATAGGTATCGCGATATCACATATATCTCCTATAGCCTCAACATTAAAGAGCTTATCAAAATAATTCTCCCATACTTTATTATGATTTCATTTCTTACAAGGACACTATGATTTCTCTTAATACACCTAATATCATTTAAATCTTTTCTATTTCTATCCCTTAGTTTGACAATTTTGGATCTCTTTTTTTCTTTTTTTTTTCCCTTCATTTCTAGTTTCTAATTTTTTATATAATTCATTATACATTTTATATTTAGATTCGTGAATAATCTTTTTTATTTATTTTTGATAATCTGTCCATCACAACTCAAAATAGACAAAAAATATTATGGTAAAATGAATTATTATATAAAATTTGTTTATTTGATATTTGACTCGCATGATCCATCTAGTATTATTTATATTATTATAAATAAAAATATTAAAAACATGAATATTTCTTATTTTAGAGTATATTCAAATATTTTTTATTAAAAGAATTTAATCAGTGATATTATCTAGATGGTTAAATATTTTTTTGATAGAAATATTTAAGAGTAAATTAAAGTGACACTCGTATATTATTGTTATGACGCAGCTATAATTAGTAGTTCAAAAGGAAAATCTAAAATGGTTTTTTGTAAAGGAAAATTGATAATATAAATAGGATTTTTAGTTGGGTTTTAGTTTTAGGAGTAGATGGAGAATTAAAAATGAGAATATATTTGGCCTTCATTTTTATCAATTGATGAAAGACAAGTGCAATTTTTGGAGTTTTGTACGGATCTAACACCATTTAAAAAAAATTAAAAATAACACGTTCGAAAAAATATATCCAAAAATAACTCACATATGTCTAGTGTTTAAAACTCGATATGTACTATTCGTGCATATCGAATTTTGAAAACTCGATATATTTTAAAAAACAGGCATATCGAAAGTTGCACGCTCGACATACTACTGTGCATGTCGAGAGTTGAACTCTCAAATAACACTGTGCCTGTCAAGAGTCCAACTCTCGACATGTTCACAATAAACCCCCTCGGTGCCCCTTCTTTCTTTTCTTCATTCTCTTTTCTCTTTCCTTCTTCCCTTCTGCCTCTCCTATGCTCTGCCCACGGATGAACGCCTTCTCTCCCACTGTGCGCACGATCTGCAACAGTCGAGGAGATCTGCAACCTCGGGGAAGTGAACTGACCGCGATCCAGAGCTTTGGAAGTTCTGCACGTGAAATTTGACGAAGGTAAATTGTTGTTTGTCCTCGGTGATTTTTGAAATTTTATATGTTTATATTGGTTAAATTTTTATGTATGTTATTAAATTGATGTGTTATTTGTTGATTGAACTAAATTTTGCATATATGTAATTAGATATTTAGGGTTTAGGTTTGTTAGAAATTAATGTTAATTTAGCGATTACGGTTTTTTAAATTTGAGATAAAATTAAGGTTTAGAGTTTTTTGATAAATGTATGAATAAGTAAATTGAGGTAAATTTATTATTTGTAGTTAAATTAAATTAGAATGTTTTTTGATAAATTTAGTTAATTGTTCGTTGTTTTGTTAAAAATTTAAATTTAGAGTTTTAATTGAAAATTATATTAAATTTATTACTTATAGTTAAATTTAGGGTTTTAAAATATAAAAATTTATTATTTATAATTAAACTGAAAATTGAAATGAATTTTGTATTCTCTTAAATTGTTATTTTTGATTATATATTAATAAAATATTTTTTGATGTTAAGTAAAAATGACGGATTTAGTGAGATTGTTATATTACACAAATGGTGAAATTGTGAAGGGTGAGAATGAAGTAAGTTATGACCGTGAACTTTCGAAATTGATTTGGATGAAAAAAAATGTATCTTTTAATGAGCTGGTATCCGTGGTGTGTAAGGATTTTCGAATCAATTTGACAAGACAACATGTGGTGGCTATGGGAGTGGGAACAACTAATGAATTGTATATAAAGGCATACAATGGTTGGACATTTGTGCCTATTCAATAAGATTGCGATTATGTAGATGAATATCCACATATTGAATCTCGAGTGGATCTTGCTATAGCAGATATGGATAATGATGTGGATGAAGAAGAAATGACAGAAGAAGAGGCTTAAGAAGATGTCGAAGAAGCGGATGATGATGAAGAAGAAGATGTTGGAGAAGGTGGTCATGGTTATGGTGGTAGTTCTACAAATCAGATAATATTTGGGTCATCCTCAGCGCCTACACCCATTGGTGGTGGTTGGAGATATGTCTATAGTGGAGTTGATGACTCAATTCCTTTCATGAGAACTGCACCGGGAGGAGATGGTTATGTGAGTTTTGAGGAATATTGTAGATTGACAATTGACAGTGGGAGTTTTAGCAATAAATTGAAGAAATAGATGAGATTTGAGTCGAATATCAACTTTTACATTTTATGAAAATGCATCATGTGGAGAATAACTATCAATTTCGTGTTGGAAGATCAACTCCTACATTTTGGATAACGGTATGTATTTAAAGGGATAAAGGTTGTAGGTGGAGTTTGCGTGCACATAAAATAAGACTATTTGGTACCTTTGTGATAACTGTTGTGGAGGGACCGTACACATATGTCAATGCTGGGTTGATGCAGGATCATAGGCAGTTTGATTCAAATTTGATGGCCCAACATTTTCTTAACTATGTAAAAGAAGATCCAAGTGTCAAAATATCTTTCCTACGAATTGTTATGAAAAAAAACCACGTACACAGTTTCCCAAAGACGAGTTTGGGCCGCAAAAAGAATGGCTATGGAGATGGTATACGGGGATTGGGATGAATTATACAAAAAGCTGCCTCGAGTTTTGGATGCAATTATGCAAAGGAATTCGGGATCACAAGTGTGATGGAAGTTGGATCTGACCCAAGTGAATTGTGAAATGGTCTTGGTAGCTGTGTTTTGGACATTTGGTCATAGTATCATGGCATTTAGGAGTTGTCAGCCATTGAAAAGTATAAATGAGACTCACTTGTATGTGAAATACAAGTACAAATTATTGATTGCATGCAGTATGGACGGAGCGAATCATATAGTGTCGTTGGCATTCAGCTTGGTGGATATAGAGTTACTAGTCTCGTGGTCGTGGTTTTTAATATGTGTGTGAGACTATGTTGTCTTAGATAGGGAGGGCCAATTTGCTTGATTTCATATCAACATAAAGGGATAAAAGCAACTATTGCTCGTTCGGAGTTTGGATGGTCCCTTCCACATGTTGTGTGGCGCTTTTGCAAGAGGCATGTCGCTAGTAATTTTAACACGCTTCACAAAAGTCAAGTTTATAAGAGAGTCACCACTATTACTCCATTGCAACCACAATGCAGGAAATTTGATCTATATATGGCGAGGATAAAGAATATAAAAGATGATACCCCCGATTACTTTGTGAATATTGTCCCTGAACAGTGAACTCTCTCTCACGATGGTGGCTTTTGTTATGGCTATATGATGACCAATATCAATGAAAGTTATAATGTCATGTTAAAAAGTGTAAGAAATCTACCTGTTTTTGTTTTAGTTTTTAAAATATTTTATAATTCGGTGAACTATTTTGAAACTAAAATTAGTAAGACGAAAGTAGAAATAGCAAGAGGAGAGTGGTATACGAAGTATGCAAATGTCATGTTAGGAAGGTGGATAAACACCGCCATACTATATACGGTTGTAATGAGATCTTTGAGATAAAAACAGGTCATGGACAAATACGGTATGGCCACAAGGGAGGTAATAAACAAGTCATTGACGTCAATAATGAACATTGCATATGCGGAAAGGGGCACAACGTATAGAATACCTTGCTCGCATGCAATCGTTGTACTAATACGGATGATGATCGACGTTCATATAATTGTCGAAAAATGGTATAAGTGGGAGTAACAATTTAGAGTGTACGAGTCATATTTTTCATCGGTGGGAGATAGATCTGGATGACCCCTCGGGTCACACCCCACTATCATTCCAGACGTATCACTAAGGCGTGAGAAAGGGAGACCAAAGTTATCTCGATATCATAACGAGATGGATATTCGAGAATCATCTTCGCAGGTATTGTGTGACAGTTGTAGTGTCGAGGGCCATAATCAGAGAAGATGCACGAAACAAATGAGATATGGTTTTTGTGGGAGACGGGGTCACAATCGAAGAAATTGCCAAACCATATCGCTCGAAAATTGATAGTATTTGTATTTTAGTTAGAATTTATGTATTTCTTATTATAACGAATATCATGTATCTGTTTTTCTTATATTTGTAAACTATTGTAGTATCTTGTATTTATTGAGTTTTGATATTTTCAACTTGTTTTCACATTCATTTTTAAAATTAAATATTTATATTTTTTATAATGCAGAATGACTGATATCTATTTGTAATCTAAATTATTTTTTCTTTGTTTATTTTGCAGATGGATCTAAGACCTTTTGATTCGAGTGTTCTCCGATTACAACAACGATATTGTTCTTCTCGTGTTTGGAAGGGAGTCAACACGACAGTTACGCTTACTTGCCGTCGACGCGAGACCGTGCTACGCCATTGGGAGTACGGTCACATCGACGAGCGAGTGCATCCTCTTTTGGAGCACTCTGGATTTTTGGGCGTAACTCAACCACACTTCATTCAATTCGATTGGCATTTGATCACAGCCCTGGTGGAGCGATGAGGGCTGAAGACGCACACTTTTCACCTTCCTCATGGTGAGATGACCATCACTCTTCAGGATATTGAAGTTCTTTTAGGGTTACCTGTGGAAGACCATCCTGTCGTAGTTAGGACGATGAAAGTGCCCTGGGTTGATATATGCGAGAGACTTTTAGGTATTAGACCTCCACGGTCTGCATTTAGATGTTACACTTTGAGTATACCATGGTTGTCTGAGTTTTTTTCCGATTTGCCCACTGGTGTTGATGATGTAGCTATTTTACAGTGGACGTGGGCTTATGTTTTACTTTTGATACGGGGTATGCTGTTTTGTGATAAAACAATATCTTTTGTACATTTACAGTTTTTATTATTTTTAGAGGATTTAGAGTTGTTAGCTAGATATAGTTGGGGATCTGCGTGTTTGGCATATCTGTATAGACAACTGTGTATATCCACGCACGCAAAGTCACGTGAGATTAGTGGTGTACTAGTTTTGCTACATCTTTGGGGGTGGAGTAATTTCCTTATATGGCTCATATTCGACGAGGTTTGCACGTAGATGGGAATGGTCCACTCGCTTTGCAGTGGCACACTGAGTTTGATATGACTATGTTCCTACACACGTCGTTTCTGAGTATGGGAGGCACTCGATGGTAGACAATCGATCAGGTCGTTTGGGTCTCGTACTCTGAAAATTTATTTTCATCCCTCCCCGACTACTGTCATGCGGGGAGGGATATTTAACACGTGCGGGTCCCTTTGATTTGTTTTAGTATCGTAGAGTGGCATTTCCCAGATAAAGTGTTACAATAGTTTGGAGGCTTGCAGTACATTCCGGTTAATTGTAATACTGAGGACAGACTCCACGATACGAGCTACACTAGAGGTTGATTGGTAGATGGAGCATGCGGCGTACGTTGATCTTTGGACTCACCGACACGACCATCTAGTTGTACTAGATACTTCTTCCGGACATGCTCTTGATCCTGCCTATTCGCTCTGGTTTCAGACCATCTCCCGGAGATTCGTCGGTCATCGAGGAGCTTCTTTGACTTATGTGGTAAGTTTTTATCTATCTTCTTTTCATTCTCCTTATATAAATCTAATTTGTTATGTACATTAATTTTAATATTATTTTTTGTAGTGTGACACTTTACACGAGATACGAGACAGCCCTGGTGTCGACGTTCGTGGACTTATTGATTCAGCCATCTCGATTCTGGTAGATGATATGGCACGTCTTTTCAGAGGACCCGATAGAGATGATGCAGATGGTGGTAATGCAGATCGAACACGTGGACGACGACAAGGAAGAGGACGGCGTAGGAGACCTAAACCCTCGTTCGATAATGCGTCACCGCTACCCTTTCAATAGTCGGACGACATTGCAGGACCTTCGACTACCTACGGTGAGTCTTTATCTTTCTACACCACTGTCTTTGATGACTTTCCTCAGATATTTGGGCGTGAGAGACAGGGTGTGAGAGGTGATACACCATCGGTGTATTACGTGTCCTCGTCGGTCTTCTCCGACCCCACCAGCAGGATGTAAACCCCTCCTAGATAACACAAATAGATGATTTGTGATTAGTATCTCATGATAATTTTATAAATAGTAGAGTAACTTTAGCTCTTCGATAGCATACTAAAAGAAAACGATAATATTGAAATTTATTTTTTTTGTAATATGTAACTTTTTTTAAATTATTGAAAATTTTTTATTTATTTCTTCTGTTAATTTTACTTTATTTAGTTCTTCTGTTTTTGGGATTTGTTGATGATGTGTTCTAATATTTGGGTTGTGTTGTATATCTGTTTTGAAGATTGGTTGTGAAAAAAACTTTGAAATTTGGAATTTGTAAATTGGGTTGTTGTGAGATTTGGGTTGTATTGTATATGAATCTGGTTATGAGTTCGAAAATTGGTTGTGAATAATATGTTAGAGTTTGGAGTTTGTAAATTACATTGTTGTGGTATTTGTACTGTATTATAAATTTGATTGTTGTTAATAGGGTCTGTATGAGATGTGCAAAATATAGACGCATGTAGAGAGTTGAACTCTTGACAAGTACAGTAGCATGTCGAGAGTTCAACTCTCGATATGTCTGTTTTTTAATATATGTTGAATTTTCAAAACTTGATATTTACAGTGATATAAATTTGATTATTGTTAATAAAATTCAACTCTCGACATGCTTAGTTTTTAATATATGTCAAGTTTTCAAAATCGATATGTATGAATAGTGCGTGTCAAGTTTTTAAGATTTGACATAGGTAAGTTATTTTTGGATATATTTTTTTGAGTGTGTTATTTAATTTTTTTTTAATGGTATTAGATCCGTACAAATCACTAAATTCTGAATTTGGAAGTTGGGAGTTGGAAAAAAAATTTTTTGGGGGGGAAGGGGGGGGGGGAGAGAGAGAATAACCTACTGAAAACCCTAGAGAGACGGGGGAAGTGTTTGATTTGAAAATGACGATCCACTCAATTTTGATTCAGAAGCTTCTGTCGACAAACGCACACTTAGGTCGTCGAGTATCAGAACACCACTTCAAGATATTCACCTGCGGCTCTAGAAATGGAATGTCCATCATCGACTCCGACAAAACCCTAATCTGCCTCCGCAATGCCTGCAATTTCATCGGTTCTCTCGTCCGCCAAAAGGGTCGATTCCTCTTCGTCAACACCAACCCTCTCTTCAACGAAATCGTCGACCAGATGACCTCCAAAATCGGCTGCCACACCTCCAGCTCTCAGTGGAAGCTCGGTGGCTTCCTGACCAACAGCAACAGCCCTCGCAAGTTCCGCGGCCGCGGGAAGAAGCTCAATCTGGGCACCACTCATTTGCCTGATTGTGTTGTAATCATGGATACTGAGAGGAAATCTTCTGTCATTCTCGAAGCTCATCGCCTGCAGATCCCCATTGTTGCCCTTGTCGATTCGAGTATGCCTTGGGATACTTACAGGAGGATTACTTACCCTATTCCGGCCAATGACTCTGTGCAATTTGTCTATCTGTTCTGTAATTTGATTACCAAGACTTTTCTTCTTGAGCAGAACAGATTGAAGGATGCGATTGATTCGAGTTCTGTGGACATGCCCAAATTGACTGATTCCGAGAAAGAACCAGGGTACAGACTCCACGCTCCCTTATTTTACCCTTGTCTTATTTTAAGTTTCTGTCGCTTTTGAGTAGCTAAATTGCTCCTCGCAAACGAAACTAACAGAGGAAGCCAATTGGTACGAGAAATAGCACAATCCATTGCCCTGTTTCCCCAGAAAATTAAGAACAGTTCAATTAATTGGATTTCATAAATATATATAATATACACACAGACAGACACATATTAAATGCTGACATATTTTTGAAATAAAGAATATAAAAAATTCTAAGGATGAGAAGTCCTTAGGAGAGAATACAAAATATAATGAATAACTGCTTTCCAGTTTCTCTTTAACTCCTCCAAGCTGTAATCTTCGGAAATTCATGAAGCTAAGCATAAAAGATAATTTTATCCCATATGTATAGACATATTCTTATGCCCTCTTTTTTCATTTTGATGTTCCTTTACCACTGTTTGCATTTTAAACTCATCATTGACAAGTGGGAATAACTAATAAGATAAATATGAAAGGAATGAATATATGGAGTGAGGTTGCTTTGAGTTGTTTATGTGGAGATTCTGCAACATTGAGGGAGGCTCTGCTGGGAGTTTGTGGTTTGATTTATATGCTCACATGATTCAAAACTTAAAATAAAAAGAGGATTGATGACACAAGATTCATGATCTTAATAAATTGGTCAATGGTTGGATATCAATTTAGTTATGAGTTGATGATTTTTCTTTTTCCTTTCTCATTTGCATGCAGGAGAAGAGTATGTTGTGTACTTATCAGTTTCGATTTAAACAATCTAGTTTGTCTATGGTATTTCTTTATTATTTGCCATCATCGCAAGAGTCAAAACATGATAGCCCATATGTTTTCTGTTCAATACTTTCTACAATGGTAGCCATGTTTTCCATTTTGTAACTGATCCATTTTTCCCTTTGGCTAACTCAAGCCACATAAAGGGAAGGTGATTGGCCAGCAGTTATCTAAAATAAACTTACTCACCGTTGAGCACTATGATGATGATTAGCTTACTGACTTGTAACCATAATTCTAACATATTTGCTCTTTTTCCAGCAAACAAAATGCAATTAACAAACTTGCCCATTCTCAAATTTTGAATCTTGCCTTTCATAGGTCACTTAAATTCTGAACAACTCTACTCGATACATGTGTGATTCCAATCACTAAACTCCTTTGGATCCATCAATCGGAAGTAAGAATTCAAGCCTCAAACTGAATCCACTTTGCTAGGATACAAAAGAATAATAAAAACACCATGTGGCATCAGCTTTAGCTTTTCAAGCAGACCCAAGTTGAAATTCTACCAAGCCTTTTTAACCCCATCCTATTTAATATTCCGTGGGTTTGGGACCCTCTCATAAGTTCTCATGGGCATCACACATGGAGGGGAGTGTTTGGCTTAAGCTTTTGGAAGAGATGGTTCTTTCTCATACTCCATGTGTGGACAAGTCTGGTTATTTGAGCCTTTAGACCATAATTGTTTCGCAAGTTTTCTCTGATAGATATCCATGGAGAAGACTTGAGCTAAATAACATGTCTTCTCAAAAATGGTTGCTTGCCAGTTTGTTTAAATTATGTGTGTTATTTTGAAGCTTTTGTTCTGGAGTTTCTTAATTTTCTTTAAAGTGCGTATGGAGTTTGCAATCCTTTTCGAAAGATTCATGGACAAATTTAATGAAGTTCTTTTTACTGGAGCAGTCAAATCAGAGAGAGAGATGAAGATGTTGAAGAAGAAGATACAAATGAAGATGATAAGTGAGGTAAACTGTACAAATTCTATGAGATTTTTTATTGTACTTTTTTCAATTTTGAAAAGATCTTTATTTGGACTAGGGGTGAATATTTTTAAGTTGATGAAACAGTTGTAGATTCTCTTGTGGGCATTATATTGGTCAGTATTAAAGTTACTATCATTTTGGAGTCCTAGAGTTTGAGAAACTTTCTATTTCAGTGGTACTTGAGTCCTAATATTATATTATATTAATAAAAAAGAAGATAATTCTCACAAGAGAATCTGCAACTATTGTTATTCTCTTGTCATTTTGGAGTTTTTGATATGTAATACCAGTTAATCCAATACCCTTATGGTTATATGACCATGATGATATCTGCTTCTACAATCTAAATCTGTGATCGGATTCAATGATGCCCAAATGTTAAGAATAATCGAGAACAAATGATACTTCCCCCAATCTTAGTCTGCTGCTTAAATTTTTCAGCACATTGTTATGTCCCAACCAGCCTTCAGTCTTGAGAAAACAAAAATTAAATTACATTTCCTTAAACTAAGTTAACCAAGCCCTTGGTCCACCCTCTCAACCCCGCCAACCACCCACACATCCATACATTCTTATAAGCAGAAATAAAGATAGAATTAAGAGGATCTCATTCTTCAATAAGATCTGTAATTGTTTGCTAAAATTTTCGATAAGATGAAAGATTGAGTTGCCCCTTGTGCGTTGTAAAAACAATTGAATTTCAATGAATCCCCCCATCCAAAAAAAAAAGGTTTTTATTTTGCTTGTCCATCAAAAAAACAATATAGAAATTTCTTTCTGCTTAACCTTCAATATATTTTCTCTATATTTTTATATTTTACAAAATTATAGTTTTTTTTCCCAGTCAAGTTCTTGCAACTTCTCAATAAATATTTTTTTTCTTTTATCATAAATAAATTATCTTTTCTTTCTTTATGCTCTTTCAGAATATAAATAACAAAATATTTCCTTTTCCTATTCGAATTCTGTTTTACCTTTTTTATCTCTAATAATCTTCTCCTTTTTGGTCCACTTTTCTTTGTTTTGTATTTGAAAAAATTTTCATCCTCTCTATCTTTCTCTCTCATATATATATAATTCAAGTGTCATTGTGTTTTTCATGTCTTTTATTGAAAAAATTTCCATAGAAGATTTCTACATGTTTAGCTAAAAAAATCATAACATTTCATTAAAAAACTAAGTTTTCATTTAAATCTATTTGGTTCATTTGTATATTGTGTTTTCCTGTAGTCGTGAAAAATATGGCTAAAGGGAAGTAATCTCTTTAATCAAGAGCACATTCCTGAAGTTAATTCATGTCTCTCTCTCTCCTTGTTAGACCTTTTTTGGTTGAAACAGTAATCAAGTGTATCCAAAATAGTGAAGTAATAAGGATGGACATGCCGGTCAAACGCAAGATCACAATGCTTTCTCGGCAAGAAGTGATCTTGGCTGTAGATTTCCAGCAGAGTTTTGTTGTTGTATAAATTGTTGTGGAGGTTCTTAGTAGAGGATAATTATGGTTGGGAAGAAGTGATAGTAGCCAAGTATGGAAGGACTCCAAAGGAGTGGATCTCTAATGAGGTGGTTGGGCCTTTTGGGTCAGTTATATTGAACGAGAGAGGGAATGGGCAAAATGTCCTCATAGGCAATGTGAGTTTTAAAGTGGGCAACAAGTTGAGAGCTTCCCTTTGGCATGATGCATGGTGCAAGGCTTGTCCTTTAAAAAGACACTTCCTAGTTCTATTTGAGTTGGCGGTGGACAAAGAAACTTTAATGTGGGAAGACCAATGAGAAGGAGAAGTCTAGTTTGATAATTTGGGAGATTGTGAAGCGGTCCTTGCACAAGAGGGGTGAAGAGAAGTCTTGGCATTAGACCTGTTGTTGACTTTAACAAAGCACTTATGAGTAAGCGGTTGCAGAGGTTTTTAAAGGAGAGCAACGCACTTTGGAAAAAGGTTATTGTGGCTAAATACTGGACTTCCTTAATGAAGTTGTTGGTTCTTATTTGGTGGTTGTTTGGCAGGAGATTAGGAGAGAATGGGAGTTGTTCAAGGAAATGTTAGAGTTTAAGGCGGGTAACACAGTGAGAGTTTCCTTTTGGCATGATGAGTGGGTGGCCTTGGATTGCTCAAGAGTCGTCTCCCCTCCTAATATGAGATAGTTGTGGTCAAAAAAGGTACTAGTTTACTTCTTAGTTCCCTCCGAGGAAGGCATGTTTTTTTGAATAATTATTAGTGGACAAGGAAACTGATATAAATTGGAGTAGTTATTCTTTTATTGGCTTGAGGGGGCTAAGATAGATGTGAACAGGGAAAATGTAATGGTTTGGAGGTGTTTGCCATGTTGGAACTTTTGGGGTCCTTTTGGCATGATGAGCGGGTGGCCTTGGATTGCTCAAGAGTCATCTCCCCTCCTAATATGAGATAGTAGTGGTCAAAAAAGGTACTTGTTTACTTCTTAGTTCCCTCCAAGGATGGCATGTTTTTTTGAATAATTTTTAGTGGACAAGGAAACTATTATAAATTGGAGTAGTTATTCTTTTATTGGCTTGAGGGGGCTAATATAGATGTGAACAGGGAAAATGTAACAGTTTGGAGGTGTTTGCCATGTTGAAACTTTTGAGGTTAAGAGATACCACAATTCGCTCAAATTAAAATGTAGGGATGAGGGAAGGCTCCTCCTTGGAAATTTGTTTGGAATTCCTAGTTGTCCTCCAAGAGTTGCTTCCTTTGCACGAGAGGTAGTCTGAAGAATGATTTTAACTCTTGACAATCTCCAAATTATGTAAAAGAGATCTTGAAAAGGAAAGGAATTATGTAAAAGAGAACTGTGGTAGGTTTTCATTATGTAAAAGAGGTCTTGAAACTGTAGATCACCTGCTTCATTGCACTTGGATGTTCTTGTGGGGAAAGTTCTCTCATTTGGCCTTATATTAGGTGACTTGAAATTATGTAAAGACTGAGTTATAGGCTTCAAGTGGTGTGACGATTTGTACAATGAAGAAGAGAGTCATCAACTTGCTTCCTCTGGTTGTGTTTTGGTTAGTCGAAAAGGAAAGGAATTGGTATGTTTGGATCAAATAACATTTCTAATGAAATTTATTTACTAATGAGATGTAGTACTTTGAAACCAAAAAGTAAAATGTTGAATTCCCATGCGTGAAACGAGTTCTATTTAGAAATTACAGTTAACTAATTTTCTTTCATCTTCTATTTAAAAAGGACCTTTCATCGTAATTATAACTTGAACAATGATTACAAAATTTCTACATATTTGAACCAAATAAAATAAAGATTTTGATAACAATGTCATGGGAAAAATTAATATGGCCAATTAGAGTATTCATGCTGCAACTTTGAGTGCTGTCTCCTATAAGAGAGAAAGGCCTGCCGCCTCCTGTTCTCATTCGTTTGTGTGGTAATGGTAAGTTGTGTTTGGTGCTTTTCCATTGTTGAAGTAATTTTGAGGTGTTAATTAGTTTTACTTACTTCCGCTGTTTTATTTCAATATTATTTTTGAGGCTTCATAAAATACCAGATACATAGTTGTTTCGAATAGAAAAATGGGTTGCTAGGCAGAAATTACCTATTCACATATTTTTATTGTACAAGAAAGTCTCATTGAATTTGTGATAATTGTAATCAGACCAAGGCATTATAACATCAAATGACAGAACAACTATTTTTTTTGTTAATTAGAGAAGATTGTTAAACTCAATATTAACTCTAAATCTTAATTAGAAGTTAATGTTACGATCATTAAATCCTAGTTCAACACTCAAAGATAGCAATACCTCTGTTTTTTGTTTTGTGAGATAGAAGTGGTGGTACGAATCAAGGGGAAGAGAGAGGTTGTGAGAAGATATGGAGCAAGAGGTGACGGAAGAGTGACTTATTCATAAAGTTGGTGGGAGTTATATGTTTTCCTTCAAAACAAATTTGAGTATTTCCCATCTTTTGATTAATTAAAATAGGATAATATGGTAATTACACCAAAGGAATAATTTATCCAATACCTCTTTCTGAAAGTCTAAATAGCTTTTCTGGAAAATTTATCTGATCCAATCTGTTGGAGCATTTTATAATTTCATGTCCACTTAACCTTGGTTGTTCGAAGCTTCTTATTGCCTTTCTCTATTCTTGATTAATTGGAAGCATGTTAGTTGTCCTAGAATTGAAGTCTAGAATGCTTGTTCTATCTCTGAAGATAAAAGTGGCTTGTTAATATTCTGTTCAGCGGGGGAATTTTGTGTCTGTGTGGGTTTTCTGGTATTGGCTGTGGTGGTTTAGTAGGGAATTCTTCCTTGTGTCCTTACACTGATTGGAAGTTGAAGAACTTGTCCTATGAACTGCGGTAGGTAAGAGAGAGAGTCATGAGTTGGGACTCTAGATTTTGTTGTATGCATTTGACATTTGTTCAAAGAATGTAATGGTGATTGCCTTTTTTTTTTTTTAAATTTCAAATGATAAATTGGCAATTTTGTTGCTGGTCTTGGATATACATACATACATACATAGATATACATTGGCAAGCTAAGATATTCTTTTTCCAAGGTCTTTCTGAGAAAGGAAGTATTGATACTCAGGTCCACAACTTGAATTAGAAATTTTAGATTTTGAATGAAAATCTATTATCTGCCCTTTTTAATTGAATGGAAAGATAGATTGCCATGGTCATAGAGTTGTTTATTTGCATGTTTACTTGTCTTATTTTGCTTTTCATTGCCATTTCTTGTGCTTGCTTTTAGTATCCACATGCATTTGCTGTGCGTCATTGAGTACAGCTTTATTTATTATTTATTTATCTATTTATTTATTGAAAGGTCATTGAGCACAAGTTTCCTTCTTGGTTTTGCAGGCAAAGTGGAACTTGAAGGAGAATTCTAGTGAAAGCTTGGGTTGACTTTCATTCATCAAGACCCAAAAGCCTAGAAAGTAGTCTTCTGCGTTCAGCAATTGGTGCTATGGGTCAACTCCTGTCCAAGGTGGAAATTGTATGCACTTCCAATGAAATAAGACATGAATGTTAGATTTTTTCCGTTTCTGGCGAATTTTCTGATTACAATGGTTGGTGTGTTTTATCCTTAAGCATTTGTGGAGCAATGCAATTTTCTCCGATTTGCATTCTTGCACGAGTTTTGCAGAGATCATTTAGTCATAGTGCGAGTGACTGTAGTAGTTGTGACTAGCGCAGCTATTCTAGAAAATAATGACTGTAGCTAGTGGACGATGCCATGGTTACACAATCTCAAGTGTGATAATGGTAGCAAAATAGTTGGCCACAATAATATGAGATCATTTTTTTTTTTTTTTTGTACAAGGATTTGAATCTGAGATCACCTTGGGGGAGAGGAGATTTGTACCACTTGGCTGTTCTCTTTGGGACAATAATATGAGATCATTGTGTTCATATGTATCGGAGAATATCCTTTTTCTTCCATTTATTTCTTCAAGTTTCTTTAAAAGAATGATAGAATATATCTGAGATGCTCCTTTTTTTATGTTGGGCTAACATATTGAGAATGAGATGAAATGTCTAGTTGTTATGACATTATTGGTCAATTCTGCATATAGCTAGTAAGGGGTTAGGCATTTTTTGTGCGGTTAAAATATTCGACGAGGTGATTATGTCATTTGGTGGTGGACAAAGTCCAGGGACCAAGTGTTCTTTGAGGGCCCAAAAAGATTAAAAATAGTTGGGCTTTCGGCCAATTCCGGAATCTTGTCCATCATGGGTCACTAGTTTGCAGTGAGATGAAAAGCCGTCTGGGGTAGCTTGCGGTGAGATGAAAAACCGTCTGGGGTTCACAGTTTCATGAAACTCGACTTATGCAAGTTGCAAAGATATTATCACAATTAATCTATTATGAAGCAAATGTCAGGACTAATGCCCAGGTTGCGGCATCCAAAATATGAGCTTTTCGAGTACAAGACTTTAAAATCACTATTTTGATAACTATAAAATCCTGGCTAATATGTAGTTATAGTAAGTAATTACTGTGATATCTTCTTATGGGAAAGCGTTATTCTTACAAGAAAAGGGAGAAGAGACCAAGGCATGCAAACTTCTCAGAGCTGATCACGGTAAAATCTCATCCACGAGGGAAAATTCCAGGAAAGAAACATCAATTGGAACTGGAAGAAAGAATGAAACAATTTCATGCTACAGCTTTACATCCAATCTCGTATCTCATTTACTTCTTAGAGATTGTCATTAGCGAGAGAAAATGGCATCAGCCTACTCATCAAGAGAGCTGTTAACAAACCCAAGCCCCCTCCCCCTCCCCCCCAACAGAAAAGAAAAGAATACTATAGCTTTTTTTTGGTCGCTATGGCTAAGTCACCGCCCAATATTTAAGGTTTCGCTTCAACTAATTTGGACCGACCTAACTGTCGGGTCTCATTTGAGGAGGAGATCTCCCAACATTGTTTTTTCTGTATCCAGGGGAGTCGAACTCTCGACCTGGTTAAGGAACGAGGTGTCCTTCTCATTTACGCCAATAAGTGTCTACAAAATACTATAGCTTTAGCAAACGGGAGAAATGAATTAGTTGCCCTGCCCCATACTGGCTGCAAGGCATGATGTTGGCAACTTTCCAGAATCTGGATAGCTTCTAAACTGCATCTTAAGTACTCCAAGTAGCTTCTTGAGTTGATGAGAAAATCTGCTTCCATACATCTGGGCAGGCCTTGTTCAATGATCCAGAGAGGAATCTGTGGTCCAGGAAGTCAAGCTAGGTTTCATACTTGATTGTTATGGAGCCCCCCAACTTTACCAGGCATTCTCCCACACTGTAAAGTTGATAGCTTAAAGCCAGCAAATGTAATGCACCCCAGAACAGTAAGTGCAGTAATCCTTCCAATTATACCACTTTTAGGCCACCAGCTATGCAAAACCTTTTCATGGTTCATTGTGAGGTTTCTTTTTAACTGAGTGGATGGTTTAATAACATCGCCTGCAGCAGCCTTACTGACCGGGGGATTTTGCAAGTTAGCTGGAGCCAATTGCTTCACGGCTGATCCAAGGTGCCGAGAAGTACTAACATGTGGAATGGTTTTTTCTTGAGAAATTACAAGATCTGATCCCAAATCAGATAAAGGCCTATGGCTTACACTTGGCATAGCTGGTTGTGAAACTTTACTTTGCATATTCCCTGGAGCTTTCTTTCCACCACCAAAAGAGTTTATCTGCAGGTTTCTAGATTAAACACTTAATATTTATGTTAAACTATGTCCATTGTGCAACTCACAACACTGATTTCTTACCAAAGATGGTGAACAATCTTGGGTATCAGGAAATACACCACATACGGCATCCTTCGGCCACATTTCCTGATTAGTTCGAATATCAATAGGCAGTCCATCATAGGTATCAATGTTGAAGACAAAATAAACCCCCATATTTAATCTTATATGTAGTCTAAAATATGATTAAAAGAAACATGATACATAAAGCACCATGATGTGTCTAACATCCACCCCACAGCATTTACCAATCAGATCATATAATGAATCAAAATGGAATAATATGCAATTGTGTAAATGGAGTACATTTTCAAATTAAATACATAAGAAAGAACTGGGTTTAACTTTTCTGTCTGATCCACTTAAATCTTGTTCGGAAAAATTGAGGTCAAGCTCAACTGAGGTTATGTGAACTCTTTAATGCAAAGAATTATGATAACCTAAATCACATTTACAGAGAAATTTAACTTCCACTTGGAAAACCACATATTGCCTACAAAAAAATTTTTAGTTTAGTTGAGAAATATTACAAATACAATAAGACAAAATCAAGAAAAGTTAAGACAAGTTGAGGGATGTTGAGATTTTCCTAAACACCACCTTAATCCTTTGTTTGAGAAAATTATGGAATTGGTAAAGCTGAAGGTTTAAAAGAAAATTCTTTGGTTTCTGCTGGGCATTATTTCATCCATGTTGAGATCCAAAATGATCAAGCTTGCCGATTTAGAAGAGGAACTAGACACCGATTAGCAGCAATGCTATTTATGACTCCTTATTAAAACTAGATAAGACAGATCAATTGGGTAGACTCTGGCCTACAGCAGATCCCCTAGCTTTTGATTTTTGTATCAATGATCGACAAATTGAAAGTTTTTGAACATGTTAGATACTATTTTTAAAAAGGAAATGATATTCTTGGAATGAAAGATACATATATAAGTTCCAATGATAATGCTATCCAGTTATATTGAAAGTCTTGGGCCATACATCAGCTCAGAAAATTAAATATGTTTACTCAAACAGGCGACATTACTGGAACTTCGAGAAAACACAATGTACCAATGATTTGTTTGCACCAGGACTATTTTTTATTTCTTTCCTTGATATTGGTCTTTGTAAAGCAGGACTTGAAGTTGACTCAAGCTGCTGAATCTTTCAACAGCCTCTGCTTCATCACCCTGAAAAATCAAATTTTCCAGATAAAAAATGTAATGGCACTGAAAAACATGAAGGACAGAAATATTACCTGTCCAAGAAGGAAAGAGCACAAGGCTTCCTCAAATCTAAGATCTATAGCCTCAGATGCTACAAGGCACTCAGCAATGGTTTTTGCTTTGATAATCTACATAAAAAACTCATAGAAATAGAGTATGTTAGAAGACAAACGAATATATAAATTAAATAAAGCAATATATATATTTACCTATGAGACTCTAAAAGATCAAATTGTAGTTGAATAATTCAAACATTAAAGAAGCCATAGCAATTCTTTTTCATTGCTAAAAAGATCTGCAGTTGTACTAAGGCCAAAGAAAGGAATTACCAACTCTTTTTTCTTGCTTGAAAATCCAAGAGCAATGTAAGCCATCAATGCAGTGTAGAAACAATTAAAATATATCACCACCCTTGATTTTGTGACTCAAATGACTTTTGTTCTTCTGTGAATCCGCCAAACTGTCCCACTTAAGCAGACCAACTATTTCCATAGCCATGAGGTTATTGAAAGCTTGGCTCATGAAGCAAGGCCAATCTTGGACCTGGCATGGAGTTTCAGCATCAAGGCCCTGCCTGACCAGTTCACGCAAGGCCGCAATTGCCCCTCATCTGCATTCAGCATTTTCAGGGGTGCCAGGCAGACCTAATATTTCCAATGTGCAAGCTGGTGCAAACTTCTCCAAAGATTCTTCTATCTAGAAACCATATGACCACCCATCATTATCAACAAGCAAATGAAATGAATAATAATTGTTTATAAAACAATTGCAACCTACCTAAACAATTCTGAATGATGTCATGAATGAGAAGTTTAAAGTTACAAAGCACGTCATAATCCCTTAATTGAAATTTTTCTGGTTTTCTTTTTTTTTTTTTTTTTTTTTTTTTTTTTTTTTTATGTTGGGGGAGGTGGCACAGGATGTGGAACCTTTATCAGACAATTAAGTAGTCAAAAGCAAAATTGCTACAATCACACCTATCATGTCTGGTGCACCATCTTACAAGGTGATATAGGAGCACATGGGGGCGTTTCGTAGAATGTCTAAACAAATATTAATCCAAGGAGAAGGTGAATATTCATGTCAAACGGGCCTAATACGAGATTTCCATCCTTTGCCAAACAATTGCCACCTTCAGCCCAAGATCGTCATTCTCATTGTGGGATCACCATTTACAGTGTCAAAATCATCTGCAGTGGAATTTCGCTAAGATGCTGATTTTTAAGTTTTAGCAAGGTTTTATTTTTAATTGTTTTCTAATAGTTTTATGAATCTTCAAAAGTTTTAATGAGTCTATACTAGGTTTTTATTAGCTTACCTGGTTCCTGGTATACTTTCTATGTTATGATTTATTTTCTATTTTTATGTTTTAGAATTTCTAGCCTACAAATAGGTTTGTTAAGAATTGTAGAATAAGTCATTTAATGATTGAATAATATCTCTTTGAAAGTTTTTCTCTTCTTTTGGTGGATTTCAAAAGTTTTCGTGGTGGATTCAAGTATTTATCCTGCTATAGGTTTAATGTGTGAAAGCCTATTCTTATATGTGCTTCAGTCTCAGGTCAATTTGCTACAAGAGCCTAGGCTCAGCTGGTTTTGATGGCAATCTACAATTGTTGGAGATATAAGTGATATCTCATTGACAATGCTCAAGGGTATCCTTATGGCAAGCGTATGAAGAAGAAAGAAAAATAAAACAACCTCGTAGCTTGGCTTATGAAGCTTTGCCTCAGATTCGAGGATTCTAAGACTCTACAAAAAGGGTTGCTAATAGGAACTACTTGGCCTCCCAATTAACAACAAGAATGCATATTTTATAAGTATTGTATTGATGGATCCATCCTTGTCCGACCCAAAGACAAGCATGTTCTTAATCTGGTGGGAAAAGCACAAGAAGTTGAAGTTGTTGAATATTGTGATGGTGGTAAAGAAACTATTGATGTCTCAAGTTGCAATCTCATCCCAAGATAGAAGAACCTGTTAATCAAGAGGAGGAGGAGATCATATATAATTTGAAGGATGGAGGCAAAGAAGATGGAGGGAGAACAAAAGCCATTGCAGTTGAGACCACATAAAGTGAACATTTTAAGGTTTTCTAAAAGATGAAAACACTCATTATAGGAGGTAATTGCGTTAAAGAGGACAATGAGCAAATCTATGTGGATCTCAAGTAAAAGTAGTGTCATCCCAACCATGTTGCATTTTGCGTTCGTATTGGCTGTTCATGTTTCTCACGTATCCAGTTCCAGGTTTGTGCTTAATAGCCCATACAGCACCATTAATCAACTCCACACTCCATTCAACAATCTTCACAACTCTGTTATATAGAATTAGAAATGGCATGGAGTTTACCTGAGAAAGCAAAACGATTTTCCCAAGAGATGCCTTGCTTCTCAAAAGACTTTGAGCGTGGGCAAGAGCTTCAAAACCGTGCGACACTTTGTTCTTCTCCAAATATGTCTTTGCAATTGCACACTTCAAGAGAACACCCATGATGAGAGAAGGAAGAATAACAAAGCTGCTGGGAAGATGGTGGGAAGTTCCTGACCTCACTGCTATTTTTCCTTACCTCCGCCAGTGCCATAGACAGCAGCAAATCATGAACATAGGACTTACCATCTGGATGTGGCAGAGCAGCTTTCCCAATATCTAGAACAAGTTTCTCTTCTCCAACCTGCATCAGAGAAGTCCATTAACTTCCATGACCATCTTCGTGAACTAGATCAAGAGCATTGACCCCTCCCCCCCCCCCCCAAAAAAAAAAAAGTAACAGAAAGAGCACCTTAGCAAAAAAGGGAGGAGTGCTCAAAAACCCGGAATAGAAAACAAAAATGTCATATTGCTCTAGATTGACACCTTAGCAAGGTCTTGAGGATAAGACTTCTTTTTCGTGATTACATATTATTCATAAACATGACAAGAAACTGGACACAACCAAATGAAATTATCAAACCTCTTGAAGAAGGCAAAGAGCACCAGGTAACCAAGCCCACGGGATTCGCAAAGAAGGTTTAGGCAAAATCTTTTCCCTGACATTACCAGCATATTCTGGTTCAAAGAGAAGTTTGTCCCTCACATCCATCAGAAGGTCCTGAAAAACCAAAAAAGATTTTCAAAAGAAACAATAAAATGGGAATTTAGATCTTCCCACTGATTCTCCTAAATCAATACAAGGAAAAAAGATATATGGCCTCTACCTGGCGAGATGAAATAGTATCCATGGTATAACCTTCTTCAACCACAGCATTTTTCAGATTTAGCACCAATTTAACAATCCCATCTTCCTCAGCTTGATTGGGGGCACCAATAATCTGAAAGATTATTTCACAGAAGAGTCGGCTAACAAAGAGAATATATTGCCTAGATGTTTTCATTCCCAGAGTTAATTAAAATTTTATGGCAGAAGCATGGGTCGATGATTTCAGGGTCAATTCCTGGAAGGTGTCTTAGCATATTTTGAGTAGACGAGTTAGAAAAGAAAAATAGGTCAACAATTGGAGTTCTTAACTAAAATTCTATTGGATTGTCAATGAATTAATATTAACTGCTCTATGTGCAAAGCTAGTTTGAATTGAACAGGGGAATGCAAGAAAGTGAGAAAAAATTCAACAACCAAAGTTTGGATACCAACAGAAGCATACGAAGATATCCACTTGGATAAAACAGAGAGCAAGAAAGGGAGAAAGGTATCATTTTAACCAGCGGTGTTGGGATTTAAAAATAAATATAC
This sequence comes from Dillenia suffruticosa, assembly GCA_033439265.1. Classification (NCBI taxonomy): domain Eukaryota; kingdom Viridiplantae; phylum Streptophyta; class Magnoliopsida; order Dilleniales; family Dilleniaceae; genus Dillenia; species Dillenia suffruticosa. The sequence continues at coordinate 17,856,526 of JAVTVX010000009.1, read as the reverse complement.
AAAGATCTCCCTATCCATCAAAACTTCACAAATTCCTCTCCTCACAAATCAGCCAAAAAAGACGGAATTCAAATGATTCTCTTGTGCTCTCTCTACAAACAGACAAGCAAAAAAATCCATAGAAATAACCAGCCATTGGATCTGCTTTGATTGAAAAGAGACCTACCTTTGAAAGCTTCATGTGTTGAATCTTTTATTCTGCTTCCTTATCAAACCATGTAGTTCTGTTTTAAAGGTAAAAGAAAGAATTTCACAGAAGAAGAAGGAACAAATGATATAACGTAGGGGGCCTGGCTCAGCGGAAACAAAAGAATAGATCAACGAAAATAAAAAACAAGCACGTTAATCCCTGAATCATACAGAGAATAACCACCCCCCCTCCCCCCCCCCCCCCGCCAAATAGATATTATTTTATTAACCATTAGATATAAGGGTGAAAGACCCCTTACCACTTAGATTTTATCATTTTCTAATTGGTGGGTTCCAGAAAGGAATGGTTAGGCAATTGTTGTATCAGATTGGATGAGGAGGGTGGTTGGAGAGAGTGTTCTGCCATGAACTTATAATCATAGTCATGATTACGGTGCATGGAGGCCATTCCTGTACTGTGTGCTCAGTGTGTCTCTCATTTTCTCTTTCTTTCTCTCTTCTCTCTCTTTATATTAGCAGGGCGGGTGAACATAGGAGGTAGCCCTTTTTGCGATTGGTTTTTTTTTTCCCTATGATGAACGTTTCCTTTTTTTCTTTCCTGGTTTTAGATATTTATTTTATTCTGATTTAGGTTGTTTTACCTACTCATTATATCCATTGTTGTTGTTATTACGGGACGGTTTGTGTTTGCCTTATGTCTCGGTGATTTCTAGCTTGGTGAACACTCACTTCTAATAATATTTTTATATTTTTTTTTCACATTTGTTCACCGTTGTCGGGTGGATCTATCGGCAGTTTCATGGAAACCAAGGTACAGAACTGTTTATGGAGCTATTGCGAACTAACAAGCTGTGATGATAACTGGAGTGTAGAACTAAGAAAGCATGGGAGTTGGTATGGATAGGGCATTTGCGGAACTACCGGAGTGTAGAACTAAGAAAGCACGGGAGTACGTATGGATTTAAAACTGAACTACCAGAGTGCACTAGAGCTATTGCAGAACTACGGAAGTTGATGCAGGGCTATCAGAGCGCAGGATTGCTTATGGAGCTGATGGAGTGTAGGAGTACAGAACTATTAAATTGTAGAACAGAACTATTATAGTGTATAACTATTTATGGACGTGATTTTATTTATTGTTGTGTTCTTTATGTTATGAGGTTTTGGTGTGATTCTTTCCCTATTTTTTATACACGTGTAATTCCCAAGATGTTGTCTTATCAGATTTTTTGCGCTTTTGCTTCTCTTCTTGTTACTGCTCGTGTTGGTTTTTTTTTTTTCCTTTGTTCAGGATATTCCTTTTTTGTTTTTCTGCTTCCGAGTATGTTTTTCCGTATCGTAGTGCTGCCTATTTGAAACAAATTGGTCATACTCGTCCTGTCATTGTTTTTTCCCTTATGGTAATTGTACGAGGATTGTTTTTTTATAGCCGGTTAACTTATATGATTGACTTTTGATGTTGCGTGCTGCATGCGATGAAGAAAAGGATTGCTTGAAAAAAAAATTGATGTGCGATGTGTTAAATTTGAAACCTTTTCAGCTTCCTGTAGTGATTGTTATTGACTTATGAGCACTGCGGATCATGTGATGAAATTTGCATTATTCTGGAAGAAATTGTGTCATGTTGACTTGATAATTGGCTGCATTACACATGATCTGGACAGCTCTGTTTATGAATGTGTTCTGGATACAATATTGACACTTTATTCTCGATTGCTGCTTGAAATCTTAAAAAGATTATGTTAGCTAAATTGTAGCCGTGGAGTCATGGATTTAAATAATGGTTGGTCATGGTTGTGGACATAGTTATATTGTGTGTGCTGGTGTTATGTATTGGGAAGTAGTGTATCGCCAATTGATGGGTATTTTTGTGCTATGCATGCACTGTGGTCATGACAGCAAGGGAATGTCACGGTGATGTTGTGGCTTTAGTAGTCGTCTCCTCTTCACAGCCATGATAACCATATGAACCCGATTTCAGATGAAAAGCTGTGTCCATTATGGGTATGTCATGATTGATCTGTAACGGACCACCAGCATGGATTTTATTTTTCAACTGCTTATTTTAAGGTAAAAGATTTTGCCCTGCCATCTCATTTTAAATGAGAAGGTTGTGTAAATATATATATTAAGAAATAAAATTGCTTATTGTTTTTTTTTTTTTTGTTTCCATTGCAACTATCATTGACTTGATTTCTGATTTTCAATAACATCGACCTCTTCTTTTTTTTTCCCTTTTGTTTTCTTTTTTTGCTTTGTTTTTTTTCCCTGAATGGCACAAGGTCTTTTGATTTTTTGTATTGAATTGAATATTTAAAATATGTTATGTTTAAATTTGAAACCTAAACTATTAATACTTGGTATATTAAAATATTAATGCTAAAATTTATATATTAAAAGGTTTTGCAATTAACAAAAAATAAAAAAAGAAAGAAAGCAAGGATATAAAAAAAAAAGTAAATTTAAAAATTTATAATTCTGTTGGTGCAGAGCCTTGCACAATTGGATTCTGCTGGTTCTACGCTGTACAGAAACAAGTGGTTTTACACTGCACAGAACGACATGGTTCTGCGCTATAGAATGACATTGCTCTCCGTTGCGTAGAGCTGTGGGTTTCTACTCTATGCAGAATCATGTCGTTCTGCATAGGGTAAAACTACACGGTTCCATGTTTTTTTTGGACACGTGTAATCCCCAACGCGTTATGTTATTAAATTTTTTACATTTTTGATTCTATTGTTGTATTTGAATATAAAAAAATAATTTGTTTTTACTATTTGAATTGATGAATACTAATTTCTTACGTTACAGATTAGTGTTAATACCCAAACAAATATTAAAGTTGTGAGTATCGAATGTTTAAAATATGTGATATTTTATTTTTAAACCTGAAATATCGATATTTAATATATTAAATTGTTAATGCTAAGATTTATATATTAAAAAGTTTTCCGATTAGTAAAGAATCAAAAAAGAAAGGAAGCATAAATTTAAAAAAAAGTAAAAAAAAGGTGGTTATGCAAGGTAGTTATGCGTTATTAAAAAAAAGGTCGTTCTGTGCGATAAAAAAAGAAAAGAGAGGTTTTGCATTGTAGTTCCGCACGATGAATAAAACGTCACTTTGTAGGATGGTTTTGCGGCATTAAAAAAAGAAGGTTCTCTTCCGTAGTTCTGTGTTGTAAAAAAGGTTGTTCTGCAGAGTCCAAGTTCCTTGCCATAGTTCTGTGTTATTAAAAAAGGTTGTTGTGTGGAGTCCTTCTCGATGGGTTAAAAAAAAAAAAAATTCCGTATGGTTCCGTACGAGAGTTCTCCCTGTTTGAAACAAATTGGTCATACTTGTCCTGTCTTTGTTTTTTTTCCTTGTGGTGATTTTATGAGGATTGTTTCTGATAGCTGGTTAATTTATATTGATTGGCTTTTGATGTTGAGTGCTGCATGTGATGAAGAAAAGGAATGTTTGAAAAAAAAATTGACATGGGACGTGTTAAATTTGAAGCCTTTTTTTTGTTGGCTCTGTGGGAGTAGGTTCCAGAAGGAAATCATTAAACAATTGTTGTGTCAGATTGGTTGAGGAGGATGGTTGAGGAGAATTGTCTGCCATGATCCTAATCATGATTACGGTGCATGGAGGCTGTTCCTGTACTGTATGCTCCGTGTGTCTCTCATTTTTTCTTTCTTTGTTTCTTCTCTCTTTATATATTAGCATGGCAAGTTAACACAAGAGGTAGCGCTTTTTGCTCTTTTTCTCTTTTGCTCTCTTACTTAAAAAAATATTAATGTTGAAAGAATTAAATATTTAACATATGTGATATTTTATTTTATAACCTAGAGTATTAATATTTAATATATTAAAATGTTAATGGTAAAATTTATATATTAAAGAGTTTTACGATTAGCAAAAAATAAAACATAAAGAAAGCAAAAATATAGAAAAAGTAAATTTGAAATTTTGTATTTCTACCGGCAACACTTTTACTAAAAAAATATATGATTATATTAAAGATATCAAAAAATTTTGAAATGAACGATATATGATAGATTTGCTATAATTTTTGCTATAATATTTGTATGATATATATTTAAATAGAATTACAGAATACTGAAGAATTTCTAGAACTGCAACCACACAAAACTACAATACAAAAGAATCGCGAGAATCACAGAATTACTCTGTAAAGCAAAACTATGTGTATCACCTTATTCAAATATTTAGGTTTTTTTAATATTAAAAAATAATTTCTTTAGGTATTTAATGCTTGTTTTAAATTGAATATTAAATTGTAACATTAAATGTGAGAATATTAAAATTAATTAGTTTAGGCATTTGATATTTATTTAACTTTCCATCCTTTCCATCTTATTAGCAACCTTCTTGAAATTTCTTTAAATTTAAAATTTTAGTTGTGGTCTTTAAATTTAAGATTTTATGTGTGTTTTAGATTTAGATTATTAAATATTATACTTTCCGATTAATATTTATATGATTTAATTTTTAGACAGACATTAATATTATCAAGATATTTTTTTTTTCATTTTAATTAACAATATTTAATGTTAAATGTTTATTTAAATATTAAATTAATGTGTATAATAGAAAAAAAAATTATAATTATAACTTTAAAAATATTAGGACTCCTTGCACAGAATTGTAGTTCTGCGATCAGCGGAACCACGTGGTGATTTTGTGGAGCAGAGAACCACGTTGTGGTTCTGCGAACCTTAGAACATCACAGAACTAGTGGTTTTCCGCAGAACTACCGAAAAAAAATTTAAAAACCATAGAAAGATAAAACAATTAAATTTATTGATGTTTAAATATTTACATTACATATTTAAATATTTTTTTTCTTATCAGATTTTAAATTGCATGTTAATATTCTTGAGTTTTAGTTTTGCTTTGTTATTTGATATTTTTTTCTTTTATATTACAATTAACGTTTTATTAAAAACTTTGATTTCAAAATGTTTGGGATAGACAAGAATTAGATCCCTAAAGCTTTCAGATAAACAATAGTTGTTAAAATCATTGAAATTTTGATTTAAAAACTTTCTGATTGAATACCAACCAAAAGAATAGTTAATTTGCTCTATGAAATATTTAAATAATTTGGTTATTTTTTTATTTTGTATACTTTTAAAACTTTAAATTAGATATTTATATTTATGTGTTTTTTATATTTTGATTTTTAAATATTATGGTTTCTATTTAATATTTATGTATTTAAATTTTTACACAAATATTAATATCATCCAGATTTTTTTTTTCGTTTTAATTTAGGATGCTTAATGTTGGGTGATTATTTTGAATATCAAAATAATTTAGTAAATAATTTAGCATACTTAATGTTAAATGATTATTTAAATAATTATTTATATTATATATTATGTTGGATTTCTATTTATAAAATCTTTCTCTAATCTATGTGCAGATTAGATCTTCTCCATTGAAGCATGAAAAAGTTGTTATTCTGAAGATTAGAACTTTTTTGCTGTAGCACATTACCAGTGTTGCTGCTAACAGCACCCTTATGTTATTTTTTGATGCAGATACATTATCGAAATACAAATATACCATGCAGTTTAGTTAGTGTTAGATAACTATCCGCATATGTACGTTGAATGTTTAAATGTTTCTGTTTTTATAAAATTTTCTTTTAATTTAATATTTATAAGTTTTAGTTTTGATTTCTTATTTGATATTTTTATATTTTATATTATGATTGATATTTTATTCTAAACTCTAATTTAAAAAGGTTTTAAGCAGACAAAAAATAAATCCGTGGGGCTTTTGGAAATAAAATGATCCTTAAAGTCATTGAAAATCTAATTTAAAAACTTTGTGATTCGATACCAACAAAAAAAATATTTAATTTTTTCTATTAAAAATTTAAATAACTGATATTTTGTATATTTGACAAACTTGAATTAAATATTAATATTTAGGTATTTTTTTAGATTTAAATTATTGAATATTATAGTTTCAAATTAATTTTTACATATTTTCATTTTTACATAGAGATTAATATCATCCAGATATTTTTTTTTTCTTTTTGATTTAAGATACTTGATGTTTAATAGTTATTACAATCTATAAAATTTACAATTTAGTCAATAATTTAGCGTACTTAATATTAAATAATTATTTAAATATTTATAGTTTTGCACCAAGTTGCCGTTCGGTGAAGCGCAGAACCACTTGTCGTTCGCTGAAGTGCAGAACCACTTGTAGTTCTGCGACGCACAGAACCATGTTGTTATTTTGTCAAACATAGAACGATATTGTTGGCATGCAAACAAACGTATGTTTAGATATAACACGCATTTTTTCTCATTTTGACGCATTTTCTATTTGAATATAAAATATTCGTGCTAAATATAGTTCTAACTATTTAAATTAGATATCTAGATTTTTTATTCTTATACAATTGTAGATTAAATAAGCATGTTTATAGCTCTGCTTAAATTACATTAAATATTAAATAATAATTTATTTTTTGTTTATTATTTAATGTTATCACATTTAATTACAATTTAGTTTCTATTCAAATCTTAAATATCTAAACATAGATATTCAAATATATCACATTTTAGCTTATTTTTAATGTTATTAAAATATTTTAACAGTTAAATTATTTACTGAATTATGTTTTTTAGTGATACTTGACTCTTTCTCACAGCTCTAAAAAAATTTGAAAAAAAATGTTATATTATTTTACACAAACAAATCCAGTATAAAAACTTTAAAATTGTTTACATATAATTTTCATCGCAACCATAAACAAAACAACACACAAAATATTTTCGCGTGCTTTCAGAATAAAATTTTGGAAGGTTAAAAAAGTTGGTTAAATTTAAAAATTCATTTTATTATATGTTATTTATAAGTGAACTATTAAAATTTAATTAGAATAGGTTTTCTTTAAAACAACAAAAGGATTTTTTTCCGGACTGATCTCAGATTAAAAAAAAAAACATTTTAGTGTGTATGATAGAAAAACAAATAGTTAAAATTACAATTTAAAAAATGTCAGGACTCCTTGCACAAAATGTAGTTTTGCGATTAGCAGAACCACGTGGTGGTTTAGCGGAGCGCAAACAACTTGGCGGTTCTGCGGAGTGCAGACAATGTGGCAGTTCTATGGAGCAGAGAACCACGTTATGGTTCTGCGAAGCTTAAAACATCCCAGAATCGGTGGTTGTGTGTAGAACTACCAAAAAAAAAATTTAAAAATCATAAAAAGATAAAACAAGAGTGAACAGCGAAGTGTATTAGTATCTACATATTTACATTATGTGGATATGTTTTTTTTTCTTTTCCCCCTTTCTCCATTCTCCCAACTTTCGCACACTTATGAACACTGTCGTTTAAAAACACTTTCGTCTCGATCACAATAGCTAATATTAACTTTAATAGCAAAATCCTATTAGAAACCGAGATATTTCCTTGTGACCGAACGGTAATTTATTTAATATTAAAAAAATAATATCAAGAAAAAATATATTTAACACGAAATGAATTTTTAGAGAAAACATGAAGTAATTTATTAAGAAAAATATACCTGAGTCCATACACCTGTGCATTATTATAGTTGGCCTAAACCTGAGCGGCAAAATTGAATTATGAACAAAAAAAGAAAAAAAATTAACCTTCACATTATTTTCAGGTTTTTTTTTTTCAGATTACTTCTCAATATTCTTAGCTTTTCTTTGAACATTGTATATATTATGTTATATATTATTTGAATTTATAATTATAAATCTTTTTCCAATGTGGAGAATACTTTATTTTTTTCATTCGTTATTTGAAATGGATCATATTTTCCATAATTTATGATTCATAGTAGAGGATTCTGACACTCAACGTTTTCCAGGCGGCCATTGAGGTTGATCATCTTGCAGGGTTGTTGTTGTGGAGAAGTGGTTGTGTAATTCTGCCTTTGACATTAAAATGATTCCTGATAGGAGAAAACTGATATAGATGTGCCTGTATCATATGTGTATTTTCTAGCGTCCTATCCTGAACACAAAATACTTCATTGTCTTGTTGTTTTACAGGATTAATGTGGGTGTTCCTAACAATGATGTTTGTATGGTGTGTGTATTCTAGCCTCTCCTCCTGAACATGCATCTCTTGTAGCCTCTTGTCCTGAACACACAATGTAGACCATGTATTACAGACACGGATTTGTCTTCTCAGTTAAATAAATAAATTGTGTGCCTAACAATGATAGTTGTATGGTGTTTATGTTGTAGCCTCTCCTCGTCAACACGCACATCTTGTAGCCTTTGATCCTGAACACGCAATGGAGACATGCATTGAGACACTGATCTGCCTTTTCTATTGAATAAATAAATAAACAAATAAATAAACCAAAAAATGAAATAAGCATTCATTTTTATATTTCTTTTTGCCAGAAATAGACTTGTCTATACAAGTTGAGGTGATAAGAGTTGTTGAGTTGTTATGATTGCGATATATGAAGTACACGCTTTCCTAAGAGTTTGATATAATATTTATTCATTATTAACCATTAACCATATAAATATAAGCCCGAAAGACCCCTTGCCATCTTTTGAGCGTTTTGAGCGTTTGTAAACTTCGTCTCTCTTGACTAGGTTTTTATCTTTCTTTGCCATCTTTAATACCGCGTTTGTTTTTTTTTTTTTTTTGAAGAACTATTATAATGATTTACCTAATTAATTTGCTTTGTTCGATTTTCCCCCATTTGATCTTTTCTTTTCTTGATCCATTTGCAGTGTTTGTGCTTTCTATTTGCTGTTCTGTTTTCTTTTGTCCGGTTCCGTTTCTACTTTTTCCTTGTTGTATTTTTAATATCAGGTAATTTTCTCCCTTCAGCTTTTACAGTGCAGTTCTATGCTTTGATATTTTTGCGCTGAAAATATCCATACACATATACATATCTACAGATATCATATGTTCTCTGGCATTTGTATTTGCGATTTTTTTCCCTATTTTGTTTTTTGCTTTTTTTTTTTATTCTTTGTGTCTTTTATGGTTTTAAATCAAGATCTCGTTATTTTTAGATTTAATGCTTTTTTGTTTTTGGTAATCTCATACAAAGATGGATAAAGTCAATAAAAATGTGGAACAATGTAAACGATATGCAGAAATGCCACCACATAAAAAAAATGAACTTTTGCGTTGTCGCCGAGAGAACTATGCTATAAGAAGAAATGCAAATAAAACTAATGTCGTGACAAATACAAACAGTTTTGTAGAAAATAGAATTTACATCGCCAATAATGACAACAATGAGCATTTTGTGTAGCTTGATAGTTATAGTGGTTGTATTGATCAATGTGTATAGTGTTCTTTTGTTCCTGTTTCTCGCTTAGATGCTCTGCTTGCGTCATCTTCTAGCACTATAAGTGAGTTTTATAAAATTTTCCCTTTTTCTTTCTATTGTGTAATCTTAATTTTAAACCTTTGAAAAACCTTTGGATAGATTTAATTATTTTATTCAGACTTACTTTTCCTTTGCTTTTTCGTTGGTCTAACTTATATAATTATACCGATTCCTTCTGGAAGCACAAAACACAGATATTTACAAATCTGACTGTTTTCATTGTCCCTAATTTCTTACGTTTCCTACAAAGTATTCGCTACCTTGTGATGGTTGTTGATATCAATCCTTTGTTATGTCACGCTCCTGCATCTACAATTTAATTGCTGGATAACCTGCATTAATTATTTTTTGTTCGCTTAGATTTTCTTATGGATTTTTTTCCCTTTTCGATTTGAGCCTAAAACCATGTTTCGATTTAAAATAAATTGCAGCTCCTCCTCTAAGGAAGAAAAAGTTCTTTGTATTGGACAGTATTCCATAGCAAACTTTTATACTTCCTGATGCTCAACAGTGTGGGATTTGCACAGCCAAACAATTTTATTTGAAACCTCCTTCATTTTGCTGTCGTATAGTGGCTCCCAGAATGCCTTATTCTCTTAAACACCTGCTTATTGGTCATGATGAACAATCTGAACACTTTCATAGTAACATCTGCACTTATAATAATAATAATCTAACATTTACATCATATGCGATAAAATATGACAAGGAGCTTACAAAGAACAAACATGGAGTTTATACTTTTCGAGTACAAGGACAAGTATACCATCTCCTCGACAGTTTAAGGCCGTCGAGTAGCAAAACTTGTGGAATTCAACTCTATTTTTTTGATACGGATGAGGCTATCACAAGGAGAGCTAACAATTGTGACAAATTGAGAAAAAACACTCTGGAGTTCCTTCTTAACATTCTTTCTAATAATCCTTATGCCAAATTTTTTAGGGACTTGAGGAGTATTGAGGATCTTCAAAACTATAAAATCATTCTTAACTGTTATCCAATACCAATGCATGTACAATCTTCCTACTGCTTCCCAAGTTGTTGCCATTTGAACCGAAATAGAAGAAACTCTTAGTTTAATCCCTCACATCCAAGTTTATAGTTGTTCCAACTCGAGCTATAGAGTCCAACCATACTATGTGTGTTATGATCCTTTGTGGTATCCTCTTTTGTTCCCTAGAGGTGAATCTGGTTGGCATCATGGCATTAAAAGACTACATAAGAAAGGAAGAAGATCTAAGGATCTCCCGGATTCTAACATTGATCCTTTCTCAATTGAAGGTCCCACAGATTTAATAAATCTAGAAGAAAGAGACAAGTTTTTTCATCTTCATTTTTCTATTTCCATGTTTATAAGAAAGACATTTTTCCCTTATTATCTATCTATTTTTTTTTTTAGTTGCGGAGGAGAATAGGAATGCAGGGCTTGCTGTTTCAGCAAGAGAATACTACTGCTATAAACTCCAAATAAGAGATAATGACGACTCCATGTTATTACATAGTCTTAGACTTTTACAACAATTTGTGGTGGGTACTTATATTAAAATAGAAATATCCAGACTTGAATTTTATAGAAAGAAACAAAAAGAAATCATAACAGAAATTCTACAGGGAGTGTTGGACAGTATATCGGTTGGTTAGACACAAAGTCGTTAAGTTGGTCGCAAAATAATATTACTTGCTTCTTTTATTGATGATCCACTAGATATGAGACGAAAATATTTAGATGCTATGGCTTTGGTTCAAATATATGGAAAGCCAGATATTTCTTGACAATGACATGTAATCCAATGTAGAAGGAGATTAAAGATAATTTGGAGTAGCAAGAAAAATCACAGGATATGCCAGATCTATTAGTTCGAGTTTTTTGACCCAAATTTGAAATACTGAAATCTAAATTGTTGAAAAAACAAATCTTTGGTGAAGTTGCAACATGTGTTTATGTTATTGAGTTTCAAAAGCGTGGATTTCCTCATGCTCACTTGTTATTGATATTGAAGCCGCAATTTAAGTTGCTTAATCCATAATCATATGATAAAATTGTATGTGCTAAAATACCTCAGGAAAATGGTTACTTATATTCCCTTATTGTTAAGCACATGATTCATGGTCTTTGTGGTGATATGGATAAGAATTTTCCCTGCATGAAAAATGGTATCTGCAAGAATCATTATCCTAAAAACTTCTCTGATTACACGGTTCATGGAGAAGATACATATCCATATTATAAGAGAAGAGATGATGACAAAATAGTTAAAGTTTGGGGTTACGATTTAGACAATTGATGGGTCGTACCTTATAATCCATATCTTCTTGCCTTGCTCAACTGTCACATAAATGTAGAGATATCTTCCACTTTGAAACTTGTAAAACATCTTTACAAATATGTTTTCAAAGGTAATGATCTCATAAGTTTTCAAATAGTGAACGAAAATTCTCTTAATGATGTTGATGAAATAAAAGAATTTCAGCAGGCAAGGTGGATTTCTCCTCCTGAAGCTTTATGGCGAATTTATGAATTTCGACTAAGCGAAATGACTCCAGTAGTCTATACTCTTCAGGTTCATCTTCCAGATCACAACTTGTTTCGTTTAACAATGAGTCTGATTTAGCCCATTTATTAAGAAATGTTAACTTCTCTACAACTATGTTGACTGAGTTTTTCAAAATGAATAAGTTTAATGAAAGAGCACAACAGTTGAAATGCTTGTATAAAGAATTTTCTGAATATTTTGTTTGGAGTCCTAGAATAAAAGCATGGTCAGAAAGGAAACGACAAATGGTTATAGGAAAATTAGTTTCTATAAGTCCCAAAGAAGGTGAACGATATTATCTACAACTTTTGCTTACTCATGTTAGCAGACTAACAATTTTTGATGATCTGTTGACAATCGAAGGAGAAAAAGCTCACTCTTACAGAGAAGTAGCACTAAGGCTTGGTCTATTGAGATCTGATCAATATATTGAGGAAACTTTTTCTGAGGCTATCGTGTTTCAAATGCTACTGTCTTTTAGGTTGCTATTTGCCACCATTTTGTGTTATTGTTCTCCTACAGATCCACCGTCTCTATGGAAGAAATTCAAAAATGACCTCTTTACTGACTATAACCATGCTATGAAACTAGGACAGCTTAATTCTTTCCGGGTAGATGACAGGGTTCTCTTCTAATTAAATAGATTACTTTATTCAATAGGCAAAAGTTTAGTTGATTATCAAATACCAGACAATTTTTGTGGATTTCAATATCAAGAACAGACGACAAAAGAAGTTGAAAGTGAGGCAAACATCCAGATTGATCTAGTGGATCTGCTTCTTTCTTTAAGGTTGAATTCTGAACACAAGTATGCATTTGACACAATATTAGACTTTGTTTTCAACAACAAAAGTCAATCTTTTTTTGTTGATGGGCTCGGTGGAACTGAAAACACTTTTCTCTAACGGTCACTACTTGCCACCTTAAAATCCAATGGTTATATTGCTATTGCCATTGCAACATCAGGTGTTGCAGCATCAATCCTTTTAGGAGGTCGAATTGCACATTCTAGATTCAAGATACCCTTGGATTTCTCAAAAGTGAAAACTTGTCAGTTAAGTGAACAGAGTAGCATTGCTAGACTAATTATTGAATCAAAACTAATCTTGTGGGATGAAGTATCAATGGCAAAAAGACAGTCTATTGAAGCATTTAACGATTTGTTTAAAGACATAATGGATTCTGAAATCCCTTTTGGTGGCAAAGTTGTTTTTTATGGAGATTTTAGGCAAAAGTTACCAGTCATAGAACAAGCTTCCAAATAGATTTTGATTGATTCAAGCCTTTTGAGCTCCCCTTTAAGGAAAAATATGTATAAGTTAGCATTGAAGGAAAATATGAGAGCTGTTTTGGATCCAGAATTTTGTGATTTCTTATTAAGAGTTGCTGAAGGAAAGGAACCAGTTGACGGCAATGGTGAAGTTACTCTTCCTCCTAATATTATAATTCCATATACCGATAGAAATCCGTTTTTAGATAGGTAATTCATTCTGATCTATACAACATCCAACAATACAATATTATATCGATTGTTTAACTGGTGTGCTTTATTTTATGATAGATTGATATACTGTGCTTTTCATGATCTGAGACTCTATTCAGATGATTCTTATCGGATGACAAATAGATGCATTCTTGCTCCCAAGAATACTTATGTTCACGAACTTAATGAACTTATAATCGAAAGATTCCCTGGAAATCTGTATACTTACATAGCATCAGATAAGACTGTTGATGAGCACCATCAAGGAGACAACAAAGATTTTTTAAATAGCCAAAATCCAAGAGGTCTACCACCTTATAGATTGTCACTTAAACAGAATTTTCCTATTATGTTGCTTAGGAATATGAACCCAACAGATGGATTGTGCAATGGGACAAGACTAATATGTAGGGAGTTAGGACAGTATTCTATTTGTGCAGAGATAGCTTCTAGGCAGTACACAGGAAAAAAGTATTCATCCCTAGAATTCTTTTGCAGACTTCTGACAATGAAAAAAATGGAATTCCTTTCATAAGGACACAATTCCCTATTCGGTTATGTTTTGCCATAACAATCAACAAATCTCAAGGATAAACATTGGATTACATTGGAATTTATATACGTGAACCCGTTTTTTCTCCTGACCAACTCTATGTTGCATTGTTTAGAGCTAAATCTGCTGATGCAATAAAGGTGCTTATAGTTCTTGGAACATTTGATGATGTAAAATTGGATGGTTGTCTTTACTGAAGTGTTTGCGCTTGCTAAATTGTAAATTTTTTTCATTCAAGTATATATGTATATTAATAATGATTTTGCTCTTATTCAGTAGTTTTTAATTAATATTTTTTTCTAATCTCTTTTGTTACGATTCCTTTTTTTTAGGATGAAAAACTATTCTCTCATAAAAGATATAACTCCTGATACACAAAACTGGACTTTCAAAGTCACAGTCCAGGAAAAGCAACATGTTGAAAAAGCAGAAATACATCTTCATAGATTCCGAGGTATGGATCCTTATCTTCAAATCTTTTTTAAATCAAGGGCTTATTAAATATTTTTTTAAGGAGAATGGATCTTTATCATATGACATTTTTACAACCAAGGGCATATTATATATTTTTACAGCTTACAATTTCTCCTACGAAACGTTTAAAATATTATTATTATAAGATAATGCTTGCTTGAAAAAAATATCGTGATATATAACCTCCTGCTTATCTCTATTTTGACATAGGGAACTCAGGTAAAGGGAATAATGTTTAACACAAATATCCCTAGAATGAGCCCCATGTTATAAGTGCACAAAACTTATCTGATATCAAATGCCACTGTAAGACCAATTCCTCTGAGGTTTCAGAACACAAACATCAAAACTCAATGGGTGATATCCACAAGAACACTTGTGGAGGAATTGAAGGACGATGATGATGTGATGCCTATGAACTTTAACTATACAAAATTTACGGATTTAGTCTAGTATATGGATCGCAGGGATAAATCTGTGGGTAAGTTTCGTTTTACATATACTTTCGTTTTTCCCTATGGATTTTTTTTTATTTTACATTATATATATTTTCGTTTTCATTATGAATGTTTATTTTGGGATTCTGTTATGAGGTTATTCGTGATATAAATATTTTGGGCATTGTCATTCATGCATTGGAACCAACAAACGTAACTAGGCAAGACAAGAATTCTATTGTTCAAAAATTCGTGATTGTCAATGAAAGGTAAGGGTCTTTAAGTTTCACCATCTGTAACAAAATAATAATGTATTCCTAACTAATATCTCCTTTATAAAAAAACAGTTTTCAGACCCTTAAATTATCTCTCTAGGATGCCTTCGTGGATAATGAAGGACAACAAATCTCGGCAAATATCCATGCATATCCTATTATTTTCTGTAGAAGAATAAAAGTTAATACTTACAATGGTATTAAGAAAAAATCCGTCGTTCCTTATGTTTTCCATTTATTTTTTTTATGCATATGGATCTTATCTATCTCATTTCTTTTTACAAGGTGTTGCATTCTTTACTTGGTTTGACTCGGTTATTCTCGTTGATCCGCCAATCCAAGAAGTGCGCTAACTAAAAAACTGGAAATTGTAAATGTATAATAATTATGTAATTTTAAAAAACTAATCTTGGTTTTAACATATATTGCTGTTATGTATCATATATTGTTCAATTGTTTCTTTTATAGGGCTATGAGAAACAACGAATTGCTTCACGATATAGTTGCCCATAAAAAATATAATTATTACAATCCTGACATTTCATTCTTGTAACGCCGACTCTGTGGAGCCATACTTTTGTACTCCTGTTCAGGAATTAAATAAAATATTTCTTAATTACATATATATAGAAATTTTTATTTATTTTTAATTTTGATTTTTGGGAGTTTTAAATCGAAATTTTTGGAATATATAAAGTATTCGTATTACTAATTAGAGGCATATCCTATTTTTTTAAAAATTAGAACCATAAAAAAAAGGAGGGAAGTGCTGCGTTTTGGCCAAAACGTAGCACCCCCCAAATTGGATTAGGGGCTTTAGCCCTAATCTCTTTCTCTTTCTCTCTCTCTCTCTCTTCCCCCCGCCAATCTCCCTCTGTTGCTCTCTCTCCGCCTCGCCCTCCATCGCAATCCGCCACCGGCATAACCCGGTTCTTCTCTCTCTCTATTCCATCTCTCGGTTTCTCTCTCACCCTCCCTTTCTCCCTCTGGCTGTCGCTCTCTCTTTGTTCGGCTGCTCCCGAATCCACCGCCTTGCCTTCCTCCCGCGAGCATGCCGTAGCCGCCGTGAGCACAGCCTCCCCGCGAGCGCACCGCAGTGCGATCTTCCCTGAGCGAACGCACCGCAGCGCAAGCTCCCTCGCGCGACCTTTCTTCCGCGAGCGAGCGGCCTTCCACGAGCGAGCGACTGTAGTCCTACTCGAGAGCGCTTCTGCGCACGAGCGCGCGACTGTAGTCCTACTCGCAAGCGCTTCTACGCATGAGCGCACTCCAGCCCGCTAGCGCGCGCAACTCGTAAGCGCGCGACTACAGTCCAACTCGCGAGCGCACGCTCTAGCCGATGAGCGTGCCAGCCCACGAGCCCACACAGCCCGCAAGCCCACTGCGGCCCGCAAGCCTACTAGCCTGCTGACCTGCGAACCCACGAATCTTTGCACAGGTAACTGACTTAGGGTTTTGATCCAATCTAAATGTCTATGACCTAGTTAATAAATCTTGTCTTGATAGGCAGTATTGTAGATTTTGGAGTGGTTGAGGAGACATTCGGACGAAGGTCTGCGCTCCGAGAAAACCCTAGGTGAGAGAAATGCGATCTTTTCAACATTTGAAATAAATCTTATCAAATTTAGGTTTCAATACCTTTAAAATGACATGGTTTGAAGAAATCGGAGGAGAATTGAAAAGTGTATGATTTTTCAAAGATTTCTTCTAACTTGTAGGAAAGTTATGTATTTTAGACTTGTTTTCGATTTTGAATGGTTTTAAGTTTGAATTTAACTTGATTTTGATTTGGTTATTTACTTATAAATAGAATAAAATTGATGACATTTGTATATATTTATAAATTGAGGAATTAACATTTATACAAACTTAGGGAAGATGATAAACCCTAAGAATAATTGGAAATTTGATGACAATTGTGATAATCTGATTAGGTTCACTTTGTTGGAGATTTGAGGAGTCGATTTAGTTTGATTTTGGAAATAGGGAGTGACCACCCTTCCTAAAATGTGAGTGGGACTCAAATCTCTTGCATGAAATAGTGAAACCTGATTTTATCATATTTTTAATAAAACATGCTTTCGATATGCATTGTCTCAATGTATGGAATTGAAATTCAAATCTAATTTGTGATTATTGGAGTGTCGTACTTATATTTTCTACGATTATGCATCTATGTTTGAAATGAAAAGAAAATTATGCCATGATTTAAAAAATGGAATGTTTTTTATTTTACCATTGCATTGGTTTGTTGAATTTAAATGATTTCGATAAAATATATTGGCACACGGATTTGAATTGTTTTGAGGATATGATGAGATGATTTGGCTATGTGGGTTGGATGCCTACTAGCTTGAGATGATATGATGATATGGTATTATTTGATAAATTCTGTAGTTACGAAGGGCGTTCGTAGAGACACAGGTTGCCTGGATACGCTTCTGCAGGAGGTATCCGCAAACGTCATGTCTAATGGTTATAGGCGTGACCAGTTGAACCCACGTAAGGGGGAGGATGTATGTGACGCCACCGTCTAGCACCGGGCGGGGTCCTATACACGATGATGAGCTAGACTCAGTGAACTCATGGCCAACGTCGGGGTAGAGAGCGACTTTTGAACTTTATGCATAATAAAACCCCCGATGCGTCTGTTCTTGGTCATGGTTGACCTTTGCCAAGATCCTTTCGGCTTGTTCTATGATCTGCTTGATTTTAAATGGATGCATATGTGTATGTTATTGTGTGAATGATTAAATGAGTTCATTTTAACGAACATATCATGATTTACTATAAAATTTGAATTATTGGTTATGAATGATATCATTTGACACTCCAATGCTCATCTACACTATTAGTACTTGAGATTAATCCCCTCAATTACTGAATATCTTCCTTGATACTCACCCCTCTTCTTTCCCTCCTTAGTCAGGATTGTTATGCTAGAGCGACGCTCGGGCTCTAGAGGATTTGGTAGCTCGTTGGTGGATTTGAGTGTTTTTCGACGGTGAGATTTAAATTAAGTTGAGATATGAGCTCCGTACCTTATTTTCGACCCTGAGAGGTCTTGACTTTGAGGTCCGTAGTTGACCGTGTATGTATTATGTGATTGACTGTATAATTTATGTACATTTATTTGCGAAACTCTCATATTTCATTTGTATTGAGACAAATTGTAGTGTTTGAATGTCAACTTGGGAAAATTGGTTGTAAGTTATATAAAACTTAGGCCCGCTTAGTGTGGCAACTGCTCATGCTTTAGTTGAGTATGACAGTAAAGGTTTATGGCTATGATTGCTAGTAATTTACTTAGTCTGGCGTTGTTCTGGATGTCTGCTGTGGTTGGTGGGTTGTTGTGAGGCCGGAATGACTATTTTATTTTATTTACAGGATGATTTTAAATTATACATGTTTAAACATGTTTATTTGTACATGGGAGACCTCCGATTTATGAGAGATTTTATCCGATTTTCTATTAAAATACAGCCGACATTCAGGACAACGGGTGGCTGCTCACGATCCTGATTCGGGGGGCGTCAGTTCTATTGGTATCAGAGTGTCTAGGTTGGAGAAAAGATAGTAATGAAAATTTTTTCCAAGTATAGTTAAAAATTCTCAATACATTAAAGAGTTTCATACAGTCATTTAAAGTCCTATACATGGATATAGGCATATAAGTTCATCTATTTTAGGGGGTTAGATACATTTAACCGATTATTTCGTATTCGAATGCCTGATGCATAACTCGAATTATATTTTTAGGGGGATAGTTACTTAGTAACTAACCCTAATCCTTACTTATATCTAATGAAACGGTGTTTTCTTTGCAGAATTATGCCGCCTAGATGTTATAGGTACGGTGTACCACCGGAAAGTCCCTCAGTGCCTGAGGCTTCTAGGGCACTTGAGGCTCCTAGGGCATTTGAGGCTCCACGAGTACCGGAGGGTGCTTCTTCTACTCACGCACCTTCCCCAGTGCCACCCCTAGCACCTCCACCGGCTGGTACAGCCGAGATTCCTCCACCACCACTCGATGCCTTGAGGCAGTGGTAGGAGTGGTACAGTAGATATGGAGCGCAGATGCCATCACCTCTATGACAGACTCCAGCGACCGCACCTACGGTCCTACCTGCACCTATGACACCGATTCCTCCTTCGGTGGCCGATCCTTCTGTTTCTACTCCGACCGATGAGACATCGGTTACTTTGAGGTGCATCCATGAGCTTACTCAGTTAGTGAAAGAGTCTCGGTAGCTCGGATGCACAGACTTTTCAGGATCCAATGATGTCGTAGCGACGAAGCACTGGATCAACAGGACCCGTAAGATCCTTACAGATTTGGGATTGTCAGAGGAGCTCAGATTGAGAGTTGTTGAGAGACTTCTCGACGGATATGCCCTCTCATGGTGGGAGGCTATCCGTGACAGTGCTACACAGACCCTACGGTGGGAGGATTTTTTACAAGAGTTCGACCGTAGATACTTTACCCCGTTCCAGTAGGACCGTATGATGACGGAGTTTCTGCACTTACGCCAAGGGACTAGATCAGTCTCAGAGTACGAGACTGAGCTCAGATGACTAGCGGCCTTTGTCCCCGATATGGCTACACCAGCTCAGATGAGGTTCAAGTTTGAAGATGGCCTCTAATTGAGCATCAGGAAGTATATGACGGTGACTCCCTCTTTTACACTATCAGAGGTGATTGATTCAGCATATCGGGCAGAGGAGATTGTCCGAGCTGAGGCTAGACAGAGAGAGAGTCACCAGAAGATGAAGATTGCGTCACAGGGTGGACAGTTTTCGAAGAGGGGTAGGGGTTTTGGACATCCCGGAGGTTCTTCCAGCTTCAAACCAGCATGACCGGGATAGAGATCTCGACCACAGAGTTTTGGGATATCAGCCCTTAATGTCTTTACATAGTCTACTACTCAAAGACAGCCTTTCTGCCGTAAATGCGGCAGCCACTATGCCTTTGGGGCATGTGGAACACCAGTTACTTGCTTCCAGTATGGGAAACAAGGTCACATTAGAAGTGTTTGTCCAGATTTAGGTTGAGGAGGATCGACTTTGCAGAGTAGTACCGGTACTTTTAGCACAGGCTACCAGGGGGCACCTGCGCACTCAGCTCTTACAGCTCCTCAGACAGTAGTCGGGAGTAATAAAGTGTAAAGATCATCGCGATAGCAGCTTAGGGCCCAAGCTCGTGTATTTGCGATGACATAGGAGGACGCATAGGCAAACCCTGATGTTATTATGGGCAATCCTCCCGTAAATTTCTCAGTGTAGTATTTTTATTGTATTTTTGTATGAGTTTTTTGTATATCATGATGTCGATATACAGTTTTGACTAGTTAAAGTTTTAGAAACTTAACTAGTTTGATATATATATGAATATGTCTATTTTTCTTCGTATTCTAAATATCTTTAATCTTTTTCCTATATTTAGGTACGATGCAAATATTTGGTATCGACGTCCGTATTCTTATAGATACCGGGTCGAATTTTTCATATGTGAGCGACATGTTCGCTCGCCATTCTGATAGACTTCTCTCGCCACTTGATGAGGAGTTTATGGTAGTCACTCCTCTTGACAAGTATATCATTCGAAATACAGTCTATATGGGCTATGAGGTCGATATTGGGGAGGCGATATTAGAGGCAGATCTGATTCCGCTCCCTATCACGGATTTTGATGCCATCTTAGGGATGGATTGACTGAGTTTATACCGGATTTCTGTGGATTATTTCATGAAGGAGGTTGAGTTTCGGAGGTCTGGACTGTCACTATTAGTATTCCGGGGTGAGAGACGAGTATTGCCCCGCTGTATTATATCTGTTATGAAGGCCAGATACTTGGTACGCTGTGGTAGTGCGGCTTATCTGGTTTATGTTGTCGACACCACCGTTGAGGGATCGAGACTTGAAGATGTCCCTATGATGCAGGAGTTTCCGGAGGTATTCCCCGAGGAGCTTCCCGGATTACCATCAGTTCGGGAGTTCGATTACGAGATTGATCTAATACCGGAGATCAATCTTATTTCTATTCTGCCATATAAAATGGCGCCTGCAGAACTGAAAGAGCTTAACATTTAGTTGCAGGAACTCTTAGACAAGGGGTCTATTCACCCGAGCACTTCACCTTGGGGCGTTCCAGTACTGTTTGTAAAGAAAAATGATGGTATATTTCGATTTTGTGTGGACTACAGGCAGTTGAACAAAGCCACCATAAAAAACTAATATCCCCTGCCACATATCGATGATTTGTTTGATCAAATGCAGAGAGCCAGGTTTTTCTCTAAAATTAATTTCCGTTCGGATTATCATCAGTTGAGAATTCGGGCAGAAGATGTGCCTAAGACAGCTTTTCGCATCCAATACGGCCATTACGAGTTTCTAGTCATGCCGTTTGGGCTGGCTAATGCCCCAGCTGCTTTCATGGATCTGATGAACCGAGTTTTCCAAAACTACTTGTCATCGATGATATCATGGTATATTCATGGAGTGATGAAGATCATGTTCAGCACCTTCGGGTGGTATTGCAGATAATTCGTGAGAAGCAGCTATATGCCAAATTCTCGAAATATGAGTTTTAGTTGAAACAAAGTGGATTCTTGGGACACATTGTCTCCGCGGAGGTTTATATTGATCCGTGAAAGGTTGAAGCTATACTGAAGTGGGAGCAGCCACAAACAGTTATCAAGATTCGTAGTTTTCTCGATTTGATCGGGTATTATCGCAGATTTGTGGAGAGATTCTCCTGCGTAGCTGCTCCGTTGTCTAAATTGACCCGGAAGAGGGTCAAGTTTGTTTAGGATGACCATTGTGAGGTGAGCTTTTAGGAGTTCAAACAACAGTTGACATCCGCTCTTATTTTAGCCATTCACACTAGCAGTTGGAAATATATAGTATACAGTGATGCTAGCTGATAGGGATTGAGTTGTGTTCTGATACAGGATGGTTGGGTTATTGCGTATGCCTCGTGACAGCTGAAGAAACACGAGGTTAATTACCCGTTTGATTAGGAGTTGGCAACCATAGTCTTCGCATTGAAGATATGATGACATTATCTTTATGGGGTGACCTGCAGGGTATTAACAGATTACCGGAGTTTAAAATGTCTATTTACCCAAAAGGCGCTGAATTTCAGACAGAGGAGATGGTTAGAGCTTTTTAAAGATTATGACCTCATTATTGACTGTCATCCGGGTAAGGCAAATGTTGTAGCAAATGCCTTAAGTCGGAAGTCAGCATCATCCTCACAGTCGATAGAGAAAGCTTACCTTTCTTGTTTAGTGGGACTTCGAGCCTTGGGAGTCAATTTGACTAGTGATGATCAGGGACTTACTAGCTAGGTTTAAGGTCAGATCGACTTTGTTCAACTGTATCCGAGAGCTCTAGAGTACAAATGAGGAGTTTCAGAGTATTGCGGATAAAGTCCGCAGAGCTGAGGGCAAAGACTTTAGGATCCGAGAAGATGGTTTAATAGTGTTCAGGGAACTGGTTTGTATTCCTGCTGATTTAGATCTCCGTAAGGCCATACTTGAGAAGGTACACTCCTCCGCTTATGCATTGCATCCGGGTGGTACCAAGATGTATCGAACCATTCGGGATAGTTATTGGTGGCTTGGCATGAAACGGGAAATAGTGGATTTTGTGACTAAGTGTTTAGTTTGCCAGCAGGTGAAAGCCGAGTTTCAACGGCTGGCTGGTATATTACAGCCCTTACCCATTCCTGAGTGGAAGTGGGATCATATTACTATGGATTTTGTGACAGAGCTACCGCGGACTTCATCACGGCACGATGCCATTTGGGTGATTGTAGATTGACTCACCAAGTCCGCGCATTTTCTTCCTATTCGCAGTGATTATCCTTTGGAGACCTTGGCACGTCTTTGCATTGATACGATAGTTCGGCTGCATGGTGTTCCTGTGTCCATAGTATCAGACAGGGACCCGAGGTTCACTTCTGGGTTTTGGCCCAAGTTACAGGAGGCATTGGGCACAAGGCTGAATTTTAGTACGGCCTATCATCCGCAGATAGATGGTCAGTCAGAGAGGACCATTCAGACCCTTGAGGACATGCTGAGGGCATGTATGATGGATTTCCCGGGAAGTTGGGATTGGCACCTTCTACTGATCGAATTCGCATATAATAATAGCATCAGGATAGTATAGAGAAGCCCCCGTATGAGGTACTGTATAGCAGGAAGTGCGGCACCCCGATATACTAGGATGAGGTCGGAGAGCAATGTCTCAGTAGTATTAAGTTGATTGAGAAAATGAAAGATAAAGTAAAGGTCATCCATGAGCGGATAAAAGCCGTCCAGGACAGACAGAAGGCATATACCGATCGTAGGCGGCGACCTCTTGAGTTTGCCACTTAAGATATGGTTTTCTTGAGGATATCTCCTTGGAAGGGAGTTATATGGTTCAGGCAATGGGGCAAGTTGAGCTCCAGATATATTGGGTCCTTCCGTATCCTTGAGAGGGTCGGAAGTGTGGCATACAAATTGGAGCTGTCAGATGAACTATTCCGTATTCATAACGTCTTCTATGTCTCAGTACTCAGGAAGTACTTGGTCGATCCTTCTTATGTTCTTGAGTCTCCACCTGTTGAGTTACGAGAGAACCTTAGTCTTCCAGTTCAGCTCGTGGCTATTCTATATCGGCAGGTTAGAAAGTTGCGAAGCAAGAAAGTTTCTTTGGTCAGAGTTTTTGGAGGAGTGATCAAGTTGAGGAAGAAACCTAGGAGCCCGAGGAGGCTATTAAGAGACAGTACCCCCATTTATTTGCTCTATAGTTTTCTTATAGTTTCGAGGATGAAATTTGTTTTTAGGAGGTTAGAAAATGTAACGCCGACTCTGTGCTGCCGAACTTTTGTACTCCTGTTTAGGAATTAAATAAAATATTTCTCAATTATATATATAGAGAAATTTTTATTTATTTTGATTTTTTATTTTTGAGAGCTTTAAATCAAAATTGTTGATATATATAAAATCTCCGTATTACCGATTTGAGGCATATCCTATTTTGTTAAAAATTGAAACCTAAAAAAAAAAAAGATGGAAGCACTGCGTTTTGGCCAAAGCGTAGCACCCCCCAAATTGGATTAGGGCTTTTAGCCCTAATCTCTCTCTCTCTCTCTCTCTCTCTCTCTCTTCCCCCCGGCGAATCTCCCTCCGTTGCTCTCTCTCCACCTCGCCCTCCATCGCGATCCGCCACCGGCATAACCCCGTTCTTCTTTCTCTTTATTCCATCTCTCGGTTTCTCTCTCACCTTCCCTTTCTCCCTCTCGCCGTCGCTTTCTCTCTCTTCGGCTGCCCCTGAATCCACCGCTTCGCCTTCCTCCCGCCAGCGCGCCATAGCCGCTTCGTGCACAGCCTTCCTGCGAACGCACCGTAGCACAATCTTCCCCGCGCGAACGTACCGCAATGCAAGCTTCCTCGCGCGACCTTCCTTCTGCGAGTAGGCGGCCTTTCTCGCGCGAGGGAGCGGCCTTCCACGAGCGCGCGACTGCAGTCCTGCTCGCGAGCGCTTCTACGCATGAGCGTGCTCCAGCCCGCTAGTGCGCGCAACCCGCTAGCATGTGACTGCAGTCAAGCTTGCGAGCGCAAGCTCCAGCCCGCGAGCCCATTGTGGCCCGCGAAGCCCACTGCGGCCGGCAAGCCCGCTAGCCTGTTGACCCGCGAGCCCACGAACCTCTGCGCAGGTAACTGACTTCGGGTTTTGATCCAAATCTAAGTGTCTATAACCTAGCTAATAAATCTCATCTTGATAGGGAGCATTGCAGATTTTGGAGTGGTCGAGGAGACATTCGGACAAAAGTCTACGCTCCGAGAAAACCCTAGGTGAGAGAAATGCGATCTCTTCAATATTTGAAATAAATCTTATCAAATTTAGGTTTTAATTCCTTTAAAATGACATATGGTTTGAAGAAATCGGAGGAGAATTGAAAAGTGTATGATTTTTCAAAAATTTCTTTTAACTTGTAGGAAAGTTATGTATTTTAGACTTGTTTTCGATTTTGAACGGTTTTAAGTTTGAATTTAATTTGATTTTGATTTGGTTATTTACTTATAAATGGAATGAAATTGATCACATTGGTGTATATTTATAAATTGAGAAATTAAGATTTATACAAATTTAGGGAAGATGATAAACCCTAAGAATAATTGAAAATTTGATGACAATTGTGATAATCTGATTATGTTGATTTTTTTGGAGATTTGAGGAGTCGATTTGGTTTGATTTTGGAAATAGGGAGTAACTACCCTCCCTAGAATGTGAGTGGGACCCAAATCTTTTGCATGAAATAGTAAAACCTGATTTTATCATGTTTTTAATAAAACATGCTTTTGATATGCATTGTCTCGACGTATGGAATTTAAATTCAAATCTAATTTGTGATTATTGGAGTGTCGTACTTTTTTTTCTACGATTATGCATCCATGTTTGAAATAAGATAATTTGGCTATGTGGGTTGGATGCCTACTAGCTTGAGATGATATGATAATATGGCATTATTTGATAAATTCCGTAGTTACGAAGGGTATTTGTAGAGGCACGGGTTGCCCGGATACGCTTCTGCAGGAGGTATCTGCAAATGTCATATGTCTAATGGCTATAGGCACGGCCGGTTGAACCCACGTAAAGGGAAGGATGTGTGTAACGCCACCGTCTAGCACCGGGCGAAGTCCTATACTCGATGATGAGCTAGCCCCAGTGAACTCATAACCAACGTCGGGGTAGAGAGTGACTTTTGAATTTTATGCATAATAAAACCCCCGATGCGTCTGTCCTTGGTCATGGTTGACCTTTGCTAGGATCCTTTCGACTTGCTCTATAATCTACTTGATTTTAAATGGATGCATATGTGTATGTTATCGTGTGAATTATTAAATGAGTTCATTTTAGCAAACATATCATGATTTACTACAAAATTTGAATTATTAGTTATGAATGATATCATTTAACACTCCAATGTTCACCTACACTATTAGTACTTGAGATTAATCCCCTTACTCATTGGGTATCTTCCTTGATACTCACCCCTCTTCTTTCCCTCCTCAGACAGGATTATTATGCTAGAGCGACGCTCGGGCTCTAGAGGATTTGGTAACTCGTTGGCGGATTTGAGTATTTTTCGACAGTGAGATTTAAATTAAGTTGAGATATGAGCTCTGTACCTTATTTTCAACCCTGTGAGGTCTTGACTTTGAGATCCGTAGTTGACCCATTATGGGATTGACTGTATAATTTATGTGCATTTATTTGCGAAACTCTCATATTTCATTTGCATTGAGACAAATTGTAGTGTTTGAATGTCAATTTCGAAAAATTGGATGTAAATTGTATAAAACTTAGGCCCACTCAGTGTGGCGGCTGCTCATGCTCTAGTTGGGCATGGCAGTAGATGTCTGTAGCTAGGATTGTTAGTAATTTACTTAGTCTGACGTTGTTCTGGATGTATGCTGTAGTTGGTGGGTTGTTGTGAGGCCGGAATGAATATTTTATTTTATTTATAGGATGATTTTAAATTATACAGATTTAAACAGGTTTATTTGTACATGAGGGACCTCTGATTTATGGAGAGATTCTGTTCGATATTTTGTAAAAATACAGCCGACATTCAGGAGAATGGGCGGCTGCTCACAACCCTGGTTCGGGGCGTGACAGTTCAAAGCTAATGAGAAGATAACTAAGATATGTAATTTGACAGCAACAGAGAAGGTGGATCATTTTTTGGAAAAAAAAAGTTTGAATATAAATACTTCTTCATAATCATTATATTTTACTTACATCTTCAATTATCCAATCTCAGACAGCATGGGTAAAGGTGCAGTTCTCCTTTGAACATATTTTCCAGAAATATTGGTATATGGCATATAGCAATTGCTTTCACTCTACGACAGCTTCACTTGATGTAGATTTCTTGTGTAATTCATGCAAGGAAAGACGAATAGCCAAACTAAGGTAACTTTGTATAACAGTTGATCAAATTTGTGTTCTGGTTTTTGTTGTCCCAAATTGCTAGTTTGGATTTTTTCAACTATTTTACCACCATTCTCCTTGTGTCTCTAATCTCGTCTTTTATATATATATATATATATATATACTTTATCCTTTATAGATGTTGCTTTAATGTTGATTTGCAAGATGAAACCGATAAAGTAATTGCTTTTATGTTTGGAGAATTGGCTGAGAAATTACTGACCTTCACAGCTGTTCAAGCAATGGAACAGTTTAACCAAGTTTTATTTACGTTGTTAGTGCATCATTTGTTTAAAAAATTACTATGCTTAGATCATTCATTCATCATCCGAATAGAAGATCTATATCGTAGAAGTTTCATTTCCAATTTACCACACTGATTCTTTTTTCGTATTTTTACAAGAACATTGAACTCCTCCTGAACACTGTCCACGAACTCTTGAAAGAAAAAACTTTCATTGCACACATAAGACCGATAGCTCCGAAACAGCAGATATAAAACAACGGTTCACTATTATATATTATTGTGATGTATCTCAATATAACGTTGATGGTCTACTCCTTTCTGAACAATGTACGATTGGTTCTTCTTCTTCGTCTTCACTTTAGGTGGATGTGAACCAGGTGTGACCTCTGTTTTTTTCCTAGCATAGTAAATCTTCCTTCTTGTTTTTACAGCATGATAATTTCGCCATTCTGTTTTGTTGGTTTCAGAATTGATGATTTCTTCCTCAAGAGCCAAGGCTTCGCTGCTTCATAGGTTTGATGGCGTACAAGAGGATGGCCCAAACACTGGAGAAGCTCCGCAACCCACAGATGTAAATCTTCCCAAAAATCAAAAACTAAGCTAAACTGCCCCTTTAGGAAAAAAACAAAAAAAGCATTACGAATTGCTTTTGTGCCTGTGATGTGTGGAGAACTACAAAACAAGCTTGATTGTATCTTTTTGTTTCTTTCATGAAACTATTCCACCCATCATGTATTCACTAAAACCGATGCTTCTTGACTTTTTTGAAAATTGTGTCCACAAAACTAATACATTACGATCAGTGAATATTTCCTATTTATTATTTACTTAAATGTGTTTCATCATAATTAACATTCTGACAACACTAAATTTCACTGTGCAATTTAAAAAATATACATTTTTACAAAGATAAATAAAACTTTTTCAGGATAAATTAAATCATGAAAAAACTGTAAAAATGTGTTCACGAATTACAACAAAACAAAACAAAAAAAGGTCACGGGTTACTATAGAACAAAAGATATTCTGTCCTTTACAGCTACTTGTTTTTCCTCCTTATTCTTTGCTCTAACTATCTTTCATTATTTATTCCATCGTTTTTTCTCTGATCTCAAAAAAAAAGAAAAACAATACACCAGCTCAAAAAATAAAAGTCTATTATTACTTATTGAATAAAAAACAATCGATGTGCGTTCTACAAATTGACAGGACATTGATTTAGAATCATGCTCCTTTTTTCTACACTACAAGAAAGACCAAGTATAGCAGCCAAGTATAGCAGCCATCGGGATTGCAAATAGATGGAAGCCACCCAGATTTACAAAATTTTTTCAAGATAAATCAAATAAAAAAAACTGGAAAAGTGTGTTTACGGGTTACTACAAGACAAAAAAAAAGTCACAGGTCACTACAGAACAAAAGATAGTTTGTGCTTTACAGCTACTCGTTGTTCGTCCTAATTTTTTGTTTTGGCTATCTTTGGTTATTTATTGCATCCTTTTTTCTCTAAACTCATTTAAAAAAATACAACTCAAAAAAATAAAAAACTATTATAGTTCATTCAATAAAAAATTTAGAGTCGTGCTACTTTTTTCTACGCTACAACAAAGACCAGATATACACCTCTTGTGTAATACATTTTTTTTTATTTGTATAGCCTTTATAATCTCATATCAACTACAGAAAAAAAAATTTGTTGAATCTCTTTACCTGTAAATCACAGCTTTTATCTGTGCAACTTCGGATGTTGTTAGAGCGACACCATCAAAATAGAATTACATTCAGGCATGGAACGCATGAATGGTCCTTTAGCTAGACAAACAATTTCTATGAAGATGCACCAGCAGAATACCTTGATAATGATCTTATTAAAGAACACCACACCTTACTCCTTAGACACGTTGGAGATCTTGCTTTTGAAGTTATTCATTTCTGCGAATTTCAAAAACAAGTTTACGTAAGCTGGACAGCTCCATTACCCAGTTTTTTATAACAACACGGTTTGACATATTTGATATTTTCTTTTATAAATCTTGATACGATATGTATATAAAAAAATATATATAACTCCATATTTATGGTTTAGTTCAATGTTTATCTGCAGGACAAGAAAATAGTTCACTATTGAAACAAGTCGTTTCTACATCACTGAATCCTAATTGTATTCAAGATCTTTACAATTCCGTGTGTTTTTTTCAAACATTTTCAGCGGCCAATCCATATAAATTAGTAATGCTGTCTCCTCTTAAAATTCAATAGATCTTTTTGTTAATATTAACTTTTTTCTTCTTTTCCTGTTCGGTCCCCAGGAAATATCTCGGTTGTCAACTATTTTGTTAATGCTGAAAAAACTCCAACCGTGATTTTGAAAACTGGGACACAATCTCTTGAAGTTGCAATCCAAGGAAGCCATATTAAGAAGAACCGGAACAATTTTGTTCTGAAACATAATCTCTAACATAATAATGTGCTTGTTTTTATTCCAGAATCAGAAACAATATTTTCTGTTATTATTTTTTATGCCTACGGAGTTCAGAAAATTTTTCCTTGATATCATATCTACTCGGTGTATTCACATATTTAAACTAATATCAAATTTAACATTTCGGACCCCTATTTTATTTTCATTTTTCACAAGACGTCACAATGTATTCCAATTTTTATACATATATAATGATATATAACAGACTTTAAGAATATGTTTACATAATTTTCATGGATTTCATTTTCCTATGATTTTTTTTCCAATATGTTTAAATATATTTTTTTAACTTACAAGTGTGAGTTACATAAAAAAATGATGATATTATTCTTTGTTTTTTAAAACAATTATAATTTTTTCCTTAAACATGATTTCTTTAAAAGTTTTATTATATCAAATGGCTAATTTAATATTATCTAATTTTTTTCTTATATTATATAAAACTCTATGATATTGAATATATTTTATAAAAAACAATTTAGTATTATCACAATTGTTTAATAATAACATATATTGTTAAGAATAATAATTTCATATCATTTAAATTAATAATACTAATATTTTCAATGTTTTCAAAATCTTTTAACATAATAACACAATACCTAATAATAACATAAAATACTATTGAAATCTTAAATATTTAAATATAGATATTTAAATGTACCACAATTCAATTTATTTTTAATGTTATCAAAATACTTTAACATTTAAATTATCTACCAAATTATATTTTTTAATAAAATCCAACCCTCTCTGACAACTCTAAAAAAAATTGAAAAATCTCACAAATCCAATATAAAATTAAAAAAATCATATACATTAAAACAATACAAAAATGATTACTACAGTCAATGAAATTTACAATCTTATGAATTATTTAGAATACTTAATATTAAAAAATTATTTAGATCTTTCGTAGAATAGAGACATGATGTGGTTTGGTGAAATACAAAATGATCCTCTGGTTCTGCACCACCCTCTGGTTCTACCACCCGCAGAACCACTTTATTATTCTACGAGTCGAAGATCCATGTGGTTCTGCCCACAGAACGACTAAAATAAATTTTAAAATAATATAAACATGTTTTAACATAACATTATACAAGTATTTTTTCAGACTTTAATATTATATATTTAATGTTAAATTAAAATATTGAGACTTCATTTAAAAAAAATTATATTTCTTTTACGAAACTAATCGAGACAATCTAAATTTAAATCAAAATACATTTAAATAAGCAACATAAATCTAAATATATTTAAATATAACATACATTCTTTCTCATTTTCACGTATCTTCTATTTTAATATAATATATTCAATATTAAATACAATTCTTACTGTTTAAATTAAATATCTAAATATTTTTATTCTTAAACAATCTTATATTAAATAAAAACAGTTATAACTCAAGTTAAATTCATTAAATATTAAATCATGATTTAGTTTTAGTTTATTATTTAATATTATCACATTTAATTATGATTTAGTTTTCTATTCAAATTTCAAATATGTAAATATGGATATTCAAATGTACCACAGTCCAATTTAGTTTTAATGTTAACAAAATATTTTAACAATTTAATTATTTACCGAATTATATTTTTTGATAATACCCAACCATCTCTCACAACTCTAAAAAATTTTGAAAAAAGAATATTATATTTATTTTACACCAACAAATCCAATATAAAATTTTTTAAATCATTTACATAAAACAACTCCCAAAAAAAATTCTTATGCGTTCAAAATAGAATCTTCCAATATTAAAAGAGTTGGTTGAATTAAAAATAAAATATTTAATACTTGATAATTATTATAGTCAATAAAATTTACAACTTAGTCAATTATTTAAATTACTTAATATTAAAAAAATTATTTAAATTTTTGATAGAACGACGCAACGATGTGGTTCAGCGAAACACACAGCCACCCTGCGGTTTTACCACCCGCAAAACCATATTGTCATTCTGTTAATCACAGAACCACGTTGTGATTCTGCAAATCGCAGAACTACTTTATTGTTCTGCGACCTACAAAATCACATGATTCTGCGTGCAGAATGACTAAAAAAATTAAAATATATATACATACATATATATATATATATGTATATATATATATATGTATATATATATGTATGCATATATGTATGTATATATATATGTATGCATATATATATGTATGTATATATATATGTATGTATATATATGTTCAGGCATAACATTATATAAGTATTTTTTAGGGTTTTAATATTACATATTTAGTATTAAATTAAAATATTAAGATTTCGTTTTAAAAAAATTATATTTCTTTTAGAAAATTAACCAAAACAATCAAGATTAAAATCAAAACGTACTTAAATAAACATATTAAATCTAAATATATTTAAATATAACATACATTCTTTCCCATTTTCACATATTTTCTATTTTAATATAATATATTCATTTTTAAATATAATTCTGACTATTTAAATTAAATAGCTGAACATTTTTATTTTTATGCAATTCTAGATTAAATAAAAACAGTTATATCTCAACTTAAATTAAATCATAATTTAGTTTTAGTTTATTATTTAATATTATCACATTTGATCGCAATTTAGTTTTCTATTCATATCTCAAATATCTAAATATGGATATTCAAATATATCACAGTTGAATTCATTTTTAATGTTATCAAAATATATTAACAGTTAAATTATTTACTGAATTATGTTTTTTCATAATACCTATCTCTTTCTCACAACTCTAAAGAATTTTGAAAAAAGAATATATTTATTTTATACAAACAAATCCGATATAAAATTTTTTAAATCGTTAACATGTAATTTCCATACCAACCCTAAACAAAGCAATGCAAAAAAAAACAAAAAAATCCATACCTCGTCAGCCAGGGTATACTGCTCTGTCCAATTTAGAACAACAAAGTCATGATATTGTTCGGTAAAATACAGAACCACCCTATGATTCTGCCACCTGCAGAACCATGTTGTTGCTCTGCTAATTGCAGAACCACAAAGCGCATAACCACTTTATTGTTCTCCAAACCGTAGAATCACGTGGTTCCACATGCAGAACGACTAATTTTTTTTTTTAAAAAATAATATAAACATGTTTTAGCATAACATTATACATGTATTTTTTCGGATTTTAATATTATATATTTAATATTAATTAAAATATTGAGATTTCATTTTTTAAAAATTATATTTCTTTTACAGAACTAATCAAGACAAGCTATATTTAAATCCAAACGTATTTAAATAAAAAGTTTAAATCTAAATATAACACACATTCATTCCCATTTTCACGTATTTTCTATATTAATATAATATATTCGGTGTTAAATGCAATTCTCACTGTTTAAATTAAATATCTCAATTAACATATAATTTTTTTTATATAACATATACAAAATGTATACTGCATTTGGACACAAGCTATATTTTCTCACACTTTGATTTAAAATTTCTGTCATTCAATACCATCCAATAGAGTACTTAATCTATTCTATTAAACATCTAACATAATTGGAAACTGGGAGACACTAGGCTACTTTGTAAACGCAAAGCCATAGAACTACTTTCCAAAACAGGGCTACAAAAACTCAATCATAAAAAAAGGGGAAACCAGAATCACAGAAACAAAACAAAACTACAAAACAGAACTACAAAAATGCATAAGTAGCGCAAGACTGCCTTGCAGGAACACCACAAGAATAAAGAGATGGGAGATAACGAAGAATGAATAACTCTTTGTTTCTCTCTTCACACATTTATCTACTTTGGCTATCAGGCACAACTAAGTATACAAAGATAAAAGAAAGGACGAAAAATAACTTTCTCCTTTTAATTTCACATGTCGAGCATAGAAAACAACCTAACATCCAGTTAACTAATTATACGAACATTTCATAGCAAAAAAAAAAAACTGATGGACGGAAGGAAAAAAAAAGGAAATGATTAAGATAGTTAAGTAAAAATTTACATGCTTGTCAAGAGATTGCAAACAAATACCCATATTAGCAGTTCAAGGCAGATTTATAAACGATCTCAGCAGCGTTCATCACATTTGTGCAGAAGGGGATCAGACATGTTTTTGCTACGAGCGAATGAAATCCTCTCGAAGAGAAGTAACACGAGAGCCCATATCATCAATTTCTTGACTAACAGAGCCCACAAAAACTTCTGGCTGCAATCCACATGAATTATCATCATTGATACCACCCAAGAAGGATCCTTCTAACCCGGCTGTATGAATAAAATCTTGCGCTCTCGATAATTTCTCCACAAGCTCTTGATCTCGCCTTTCGTGCTTTTGCTGCATTTCCATGATCCTTTTCTCTAAAGCTTTCAGAGCCTCCCTCCTCTCCTCCGCTAATTTTATAGTAGCCCGCCGCTCCATTTCAATTTTCCACAATAAAATATTTAACTTTTCACATTCTGATATGGCTAGATTAGTAATTTGATATGATGATTGAAGATTACTCTGCATTATTTCCAAAATTCCTTCCTTCTTTTTTACCATCGTAACCAATTCTTCAATCCTTTGAGCATCCACAGCACTCAAGCCAGACTGTTCCTCCAACTTGGCATGCATCTCATTTATCATTTTTGTTTTTCACAGTATT
Source organism: Dillenia suffruticosa (assembly GCA_033439265.1). Classification (NCBI taxonomy): domain Eukaryota; kingdom Viridiplantae; phylum Streptophyta; class Magnoliopsida; order Dilleniales; family Dilleniaceae; genus Dillenia; species Dillenia suffruticosa. Next base: position 17,821,900 of record JAVTVX010000009.1, on the reverse strand, counting down.
TGAAATTAAACAAATGTCACAGTTTAATAAAAAAAATAGATCAAAAACATCTTAATTCACACATACTATATTCTTATATCAAATATATCAAATATTATATTTCAACAATATGTTATTATATATGAACAAAGTACCTGAAGCAAAAGGCTCAAAACAGCATCATCTTCTTCTTCCAAACATAACCGGTTCAATACACCTTCGTTACGGGTAAAATTAATTCCGTTCACAAACTTTCTAACTTCATCCAGATCCAAATAGCAAAAATCTTGATTATCACGACTTGCAGCAACTCCCTTCTGTTTTACATCTTTGAACGTATCAATTTGTGGAACAGCACTATTGGAGCCACTTTGAGCGGTTAACATTTCAACTGTTAACCGCGCTTCTTTTTCTACAGCGGACTCCATGGTCGGCACATCCAATTCCCTCCCCAGATTTGCCTTGTTCTGCCCATCATCACCCTCATCAGTGACAACAATCAAATCTTTCTGGTTTTGACCACCATTCCAACCATACCACTTTGTTTGCTTTGTTTCCTAATCTCGTTACCATCATTCCTCTCCTCACTCCCAGATATCCAAACAATCTTTTTTTTTCTTTCTCGAAAAAGTCTCTCATAATGTACGCTCCTTAGACTGACTTTCTCCTTCCTCAGCTTTTTTTTTGTGTCAAATGCTTTATTTCCTTTATGGTAATAACTCTCTCCAGGTCATCAACTTCCACAAAACCTAGAAAGTCTACAAAAGTGGCCTTTCAATCTACAAATTCTCATGTAACAAGCATCAAACTTTCTTTTACAAACTCTACAAATAAAAACTTTTTTTCCACGATCTATCAAGAGTCTCCCTATAAAAAAAACTTCTAATTAAACTCTTTGCGCGGCTGCACACAATACCAATCCTTATTTGCACCTCCTATGGCACACTTTCTTGGACAAAACACAGACAGTAGAATTTCAAAATCAAATCTCAGATGACAGAAACTTAGTAAACTAGCTATAACCACTATCAGTCTCCATCCACGAGGGATAAACGAAGTTGGAAATATATTTCAATCTCTCAATACAACAGCCAAGGGACCTAAATAAGGCACCCGTACACCATATCTTACATACTCCTTATACATAGGGACGGATCTCTCTCTCATTTCATTCGCTCTTTCATCCTCTCTAGGTAATCTTAAATGAAAATCAGCCCCTAAACCTATCTCTTTCACTGTGATCTCCAATTTTTTCCACGTCATTGTACTCTTAATGTCACTGATTCTGTCTCCTTTTTCTATTGTGCCGTAACAATAAGCTTGCACTCTCCCTAAAATTAAACCTAAACTGTTTTACTTTCCTTTGGAATTTCTGACAAGAAAACAAAAGATATCATGAAAAATACCAACGCACATCATGAAAGATACCAATACATTAATTCTATAAAATTCAATTATTTTGTTCTGTAGCAAAACAAAGAAAACAAAAAAAAAATTAAAAACACTGAATGAAACTCAATGAACTCAACAATGGTAGCAGTTACATACTCTGTGCATTCATGTTGTTTCCTTCAAATATCATTTTTAAACAAAAAAACACTCACTATATACAACAAAGTAAAGAAAGCAATATAACAGATACCACTGCATTAACTCAAGAAACTCATTAAATTCCTTGGCCCATTTATCAGTTTTTTCCTTCACCGATTGTTTTTCAAAAGTGTTTTACTCTGTGAAGGAGGTAACAAAGCAATAACGCTCCATATACCGAACAAACTAAACGGTTCTTACTTTGTGCTTATATTCACCGGCGTTCTCTTCAAAAAACTGTTTCTTTGCACTATACTTTGCTCTGCACAACCAAGGAGTGCAACAAACAAACTAAACCAGCAAACAAAGAAATACCCTATCAACAAACTAACCAATCCAGTAAAAAAGGTATACGCTATGAAGGGGATACGATAAAGAAATACCAAAAGGATGGGAGTAAAAGGAACTAAGGAAGAAGAAAAGACAGCAAGCCAAAGAAAGCAAAAAAGCGTATCGTGAAAGATATCAATAAAGTTCAAAAAACTGATTTGTTTTGCATGACTCTCTTTCCTACCATTTATTGCGAGCATTTATTACGACTGACCTATTCCATTGTCCTAAGCCCTCCTTATTAAATATACATCCATTCGATCTTATCGGCAACGCTTTTTTCAATTTCTTTAAATTTTAAATTTTAAATGCCATCTTAAAATTTTAAATCTTGCATGTTTTTTATTTTTAAAATATTAAATATTATGGTTTCAAATTATTATTATTTATATAAATCAAATTTTACACAAATATTAATATTATCCAACTATTTTTTCATTTTTATTTGGATACTTGATATTCAATAATTATTTAAATATTTAAATAATATGTATGATAGAAAAATAAGAAATAAAAACTATAATTTCAAATATACCACAACTTATTCCACAAACCTCTCGTGCTTCCTTCCACAGCACCACCTCGTCCCTCTGCCAACCGTTGAACCACTTAGTGATTCTGCCAGCCGTAGAACCACGTGGCAGTTCTGCAAACCGCAGAACCATGTGAAAGTTTTGCCAATTGCAAAATCACAATGGTCCTGCCAACTGCAGAATCACAACGCTTTTGCCAACAACAGAAACACAATAGTTCTGCAAACCGCTTTCCACGTCTCGGTTCTGCGAACGACAAAACATTGTTTTGCGCACAACTACTACAAACAATGTAAAAACAATAAAAAAAAAAAGGTGAACAACCAAATTCGAATCCATTTAAAAAATCCTTTTTCAAAGTTAACATCTATGATTTTTAATATATAACACGGATACCACAAGCACTACATTTGGACACAAACTACATTTTGTCACGCTTCTTAAAAATCTATTGACCTCTCTCTATATAAAAAAAAACTTATCACAGCCTAGAACAAAAAAATATATATATACAATCACTCAAAAACAGTTATACCCTCTGAACATAACATTAGATGTATACATTTTTTCCACATATATTTAATTTAATATATAACTTAGTGTTAAATAAATATGTACGTAAAATATACATTTTTTCCCTTTTCATTTAGAATGCTTAATTTTAAATAAATATTTAAATATTTAAATAGTGTGTATAGTATACACACAATATTTAAATATCTAAATATTTTCACTCTTGTGAAATTTTAAATTACATGTTAATATATATAAGTTTTACTTTTGCTTTGTTATTTAATATTTAATATTTTATAATACAATTAACATTTTATTCAAAACTGTAATCTATAAATATTTTCAATAGACAAAAAAAAATTCAATAGACCTTTAACATAGACAATAATTACTAGAATCATTCAAACTTTGATTTTAAAACCTTACAACTCAATAGCATCCAATACAATACTTAATTTATTTTATTAAATATTTAAATAAGTTAATTATTTTTGAATATTTTGTATATTTTATGACATTTTAATTAGACATCAAAATTATTAAATATTATAGTTTCAGATTGATATTTACATATCTTAATTTTTATACAAATATTAATATTATCTAGATATTTAATAGATAATTTAGGGTATTTATCCTTAAATGATTATTTCAATATTTTGTAGTTCTGCACTACGCAGAACAACGTTGTTGTTAAACGTAGAAATATCTTGTCATTCTATTTCTTCTGGGCAGAACCACATTGCAGTTCTGCCAAGTCAACAACCACCTTGTGGTTCTGAGAACTACAAAACTACTTTTCGGTTCTCCTCACCACAGAACTACAAAAAAAATTTTAAACAATAAAAACATAAAAAAAATTAAGCAGTGATATTTAATTCTCTTTTAACAGATAACTTTTGATATATGACATGCACACTACCCACACTATATTTTTAATATATAAATTTAAATCCAAACGTATTTAAATAATAACTCAAATCAAAATATATTTAAATATAACAAACATTTTTTCTCATTTTAATCTATTTTTTTATTGTGATATCATATATTTAATGTTAAATGAAAATCTAACTATTTAAATTAAATATTTTTATATTTTTTTTCTTATAAGATTCTAGATCACATATGCAACTCTACTTTAGTTAAATTAAACATTAAATCATAATTTAGCTTTAATTTATTATTTAATATTATCACATTCTATTTCTGTTTAGTATTCTAATCCAATATCAAATATCTAAATATACATATTCAAATATATCACATGTAATTCTACCAAAGGCGGAACGACCTTGTGGATCTACCAAACGCAAAACTTCATTTTCGTCCTGTGCAACGCACAACTATTTAAAAAAATTAAAACAAAAAAAATCAGAAAAAAATAAAAAAAATATATTTAATTCTGTTTTAAACACTTTTTTACAGTTAACATATAACTTTTAGTGTGTAACACACACAACATACACACTACATTTTTAATATATGTGTTTAAATCTAAACGTTTTTAAATAAACAACTTAAATCTAAACATACTTAAATATACCAAAATTATTTTTTCTCCCACCGGACTAAATGGTTTTGCCTTTGTCCGCATTTATTTTTTCATTCCAATTTACCAAATTTAAAATTCGGCATCTATTGAAAAAAACAAAAAAAGTTCCTTCATCGACGAAGAAACCTGCCCTCGACGACAAAGGCATTAACCTTCATCAACAAAACCATGAACCTACGTCGACAACAGAGGTTCCCTTCCACATTGAAAACTTTATCACTGAATACCAACAAAAAAATAATTAATTTATTATATTAAATATTTAAATAACCAATATTTTATATATTTGACAGACTTTAAATTAAATATTAATATTTAAGTATTTTTTACATTTAAATTATTGAATGTTATAGGTTCGGATTAATATTTACATATTTTCATTTTTACACAGATATTAATATTATCCAGATATTTTTTTCCTTTTGATTCAACATACCTAACGTCTAATAATAATTACAATCTATAAAATTAACAATTTAGTCAATAATTTAGCATACTTAATATTAAATAATTATTTAGATATTTATAGTTCTACGCCACAATGTCATTCGGTGAAGTACGGAACCATGTACCTCGTTGACGTTCGATGAATAGCAGAATGAGTTGTGGTTCTACAACCCACAGAACATGCGCCACGTTGTCGTTCGGTGAAGCCAACAACCATGTTGTGGTTCTGCTAACCACGGAACCACGTTATCCTTCTGCCAAATACGAATCCCAGAACCACTCTGGTTCTACGCGCACAGCCACTAAAAAAAATTTAACCATGTTTAACTATAACATTATACAAATATTTTTTTTGCATCTTAATATTATATATTTAATGTTAAATAAAAATATATAAATTTCATTTTTAAAAAAATTATACTTGTTTTGCGCAACTAACCAAAACAACTTAGATTTAACTCCAAACCTATATTTAAAAATAACATGCATTTTTTTCCCATTTTTATGGATTTTCTATTTTAATAATATTACATATTTGTATTAAATACAATTCTAACTATTTAAATTAAATATCTAAATATTTTTATTTTTATAAAATTCTAAATATTAATATTTAACTATCTTTTGGATTTAAATTATTGAATGTTATAGGATCAAATTAATATTGACATATTTTAATTTTTACACAAATGTTAATATTATCTAGATATTTTTTTCCTCTTGATTTAACATTTTAATGTTTAAGAATTATTACAATATACAAAATTTACAATCTAATCAATAATTTAGCATGCTTAATATTAAATGATTATTTAAATATTTATGATTCTACACCGCATTGTCCTCGGTGAAGCGCAGAACCATATTTCACGTTGTCGTTCTGTGAAACACAAAGCCACTTGAGATTCTCCCACCCGCAGAACCATGCGCGACGTTATCCTTCGGTGAAGTGAAGAACCATCACTACAAAATTAAATTCTTATACTAACGGTTTCTTCTTACCTATACCGACGTTTTTTACAAAACTATAGGAAAATATATACATATTTCAATGGTATAAATTATAACGTCGAGAAAAGTTTATAAACCGTGAGTAAAGTTAGACATGCGCCCCGGCCGATTTGGGCCCGAAAACAGGCCCGGCTGGCCCGAAAAAAGCCCAACCCGTGAACTGGCCCGGTGCTACAGTAACCTAAACCGGCCCGAACCGGGTACTGTAGAGGGCCAGGCCAGTTCAAGGGATTTTGGAACCGTGAACCGGCCCGGACATGGAACCTGCCCGGAACCGGAACCAGCCTGGAACCGGAACCATAACCAACCCGGCCTGGCAGGTTCCAACGGCTATATCTCCCTCTTTTTTTATTTTTTGAATTTTTTCCAATTTTACCTCTACCAACAGCTATAAAACGACTAATTTTGAGGTTATTTTGGTTCATAAGATCAAAAAATTTCCTATAAATATTTTACACCCTATTTCCAAAATTTTCACAACAAAATATCTTTCTCTCTCTCACATCTACATTGTCTTCAATATTACTATATTCTCTCAGTTTTCATTACTATTTCCATTATCATTTCCTTTTCACCATTTTTAAAATTTTCTATACCATATTCTATACCATTTCCACCAATTTTTACACCATTTCCATTATCATTTCCACCATTATCTTTATTAAACACATTATCATTTCCTTTTCACCATTTTTTAAATTTTCTATACCATTTTCTATACCATTTCTATCAATTTCTGCACCATTTCCATTATCATTTCCATCATTATCTTTCCATTATCCTTTTACCATTTTTGTATTCTAAACTTTTGTGAAACTCATTTACTCAGTATACAACGGCATAGTATGTTTAGGAAAGTTCTATCTGGAGGCAACTAATTGACGAAGGAAAGAGCTACTTAAGTGAGAATAGACGAACTCCACCTCTTGTCTGGGAACTTTTCTGGTGTTCTTGCTATAGAACGATCTGGGTGGAGAAGAGAAGATTATAAATTTTTCACGATCTTCAATATTGATCAAGATTTGACAACATTTCAAGATTGTGAGCTCAAATTCAAGATTTTGTGAAAAACAACTGCGATATCCGTCAAGTCGGTATATTTAATTTTTTTACATCTTTATTTTCTTGCATTTGCATTACATTTGGATTACTTTTTTAAAAAAAATTAAATATTAATTTTTTTTTTAAATTTAATCTTAAATTTTATTTTAAAAATTTAATCGTATATTTTATTTTAAAAATTTATTCTTAATTTTTTAATAAAATAGCCGGAACACACTTTTCACAATCTTCTCAACAATTTTCTCTTCCTCCATGTTTTTTTTAAATAAAATTCCTGATAATATGGATATTGAAACTCTTTTCGAAAAAACTGAATCTAGTAATACAGAATCTAATACAACATGGATTAAAAAAATGATATTAATATATTGACATTTTTTGAGAAAAAATATGAAGAACAAAAAGCAATTTATAAAATTTGTCATAAAAAATATAAATTTTTGAAAGTTTAGGGGGTAGACACACTTAGAAGACATTTAGTTAGTAATTATCCAGATAAATTATCACAAACAAGATAAGCACAAATTGCTATAGGGGGAGATAATATAACTGGTACATTTAAATAAAATTCGGATAAAGAAAAAAATGGACAAATAGAATGACTAACAAGAAAAGAATTACCACTTAACATAGTTACATGTCCCGTATTTGAAGATTATGTACAAAAATATTTACAATCCGGTAATAAAAAAAGTAGTAGAAGATCCGGTAGGAAGAGATCATTAGATAGATATCAAGAATTAAAAAATGATATAATTACACAATTTATGACTAATGATTGTAAATTTTCATTAATTTCGGATATTTAAAAAAATGAACATAAAAAAGAATATTATATTATAATAACATATCATTGGATAAATAATTCATGATTTTTAGAAAAAAGAATTTTAACTTTTCAACATTGGGAATTTCCATATTCCAGGGTACATATAGTTAGAATAATTTCAAATGTTGTTTATGACTATGAAATAAGTGATAGAATTTTTTCTATTTCATTTGATAATATTTCGGCTAATACTACTGTGATTAATAATTTAAAAAATTCTTTAAACACAATTTTAAATGGAATTTTTTTTCATATTAGATGTGCATGCCATATAATTAATTTATGTGTTAAGCATGGTTTAGTAATGAGAGAACTATTTTTAAAACCTATTCGCTATTTAATTCATCAAATAAGAAATTTTTCTGCAAAAACCCAAGAAATTAGATAATTATATTTGTTACATAATAAAAAATATAAAAAATTTAAAATGAAATGTGACACTAGGTGGAATTCAATATATGACATGTTATAAGGTGTACTTTTTTTTAAAAATATTTTAATTGAATTTGCAAATTCAAATTATGAATATGGTTTTATTGATAATAACGTTTTCGATTTTGTATCTACACTTACTAAATTATTGGAAATTTTTTATTTATATACAAATTTATTTTTTGGATATTATTATCCAACTACTCATTTGATATTACCAAATCTTTGTAAAATTATTTATATATTTAATGAATTTGAAAATGAAGAAAAATTTGGTAAAATTGTTCTTTCTATTAAAACAAAAATTTTAAAATATTATGAAAAAATTCCAATTTTATATTTAGTTGCAAGTGTATTAAATCCACGTATTAAAATTGAATCTGTTGAAATGTTAATTAATTGTTTTGCACAAGTTTTTCCACCAGAAGTGTCTATTAACCCACATTTTTTAAAACAACAAACATCTCTTACTTTACAAACAATATTTGAACTATATGAAAAGGAAAAAAATAATTTAAATACTAATAATGTAGGTAGTAGTAGTAGTAATAGTACTTAATCATCTTTATTTTCATTTAATCCCTTACACATGTTAGAAAAAAAATAAAAAATTTCGTCATCATTTAATGAATTACTTTTATATAAACAAACACTTAGATTAAAAGTTTTTGATGATACTGATTTATATGATATATTAGGTTGGTGGAAAAATAATGTATCGTATTATCTAATTTTGACCCAAGTGGCTAAAGATGTATTAACCCTTCCGGTATCCACAGTGTCATCGGAAAGTGCTTTTAGTGCAGGTGGTCGAGTGTTAACCGAGAAACGTACAAATTTAGTGGACGATACTTTAGAAGCCTTAATTTGTATTAAAGATTGGAAGAATACAGAAAAAAGAATGCAAGGAATCATGAAGGTCTCGGAAGATGATGAACAAGAAGTAGAAGAAGAAAAAAAATAATAATAATGTGACAAAAAATCAAAATGATGTAAAAATCAAAATAATGTAACAAAAAAAAAATTAGTGGATTTTAAAATCCAAATGATAAATTTGGTAGTGGATATACACCAAATTCGGTGGAACCACTATAAAAATTTTGTGTCTATAATTTTTTATTTTTTTTATATAAAATATGAATTAAAAAAACAAAATAAATAAATAAATCATTACAAGAAAATATAAAACAAAACAAAAACAAAGTTAAAAAAAAATGAAGTTACAAAAATAAAATAAAATTAAAAAATAGAGTTACAAAAAAAGAGTTAAAAAAGGGCAAAAAAAAGAGCCGAACTGGGCCTGGTCCGGCGGTTCCGGTTCAGCGGGCTGGGCCGGTTCAACTTTAAAAAAATTGGAACCGGCCTGGCCCGGCCTAGGAACCAAGCTAGCTTGGCCTGCGGTTCCGGGAACCGCCCTTGAACCGGACCGGGCCCGGCCCGGTTCCAACACTAAGTAAAGTTAACACAGTCGTCGGTAAAAATGATATTCAATTTTTGATGGCTATCTTTTGTCGTTGGTAAATATAATATTTTTAGAGACGATTTGAAAATAATCAGATTTACTGGATCTACTTAACCATAGTATTTGTATAAATCTATAATTATGATAACTTGTGTTCTACTATTTGTAAATACTATATGTCTATATATATTTATATAATTTTTATGAACAGTTTAAAATTTTAGAGTTAATATAAGAGGGAATAATTTATGATAACGTGTGTTAAGTGTGTTGTAATACATTATAATCTGTGATGTTAATAACTTGTAATAAGTAATGGTAACAATTGATAAGTAGTGGTAAGATATTATAACATACTATAATTTGTGATAAGTAGTGGTAATAATTTGCGAGAAGTCTGTAAAAGTATAAAATATTTATAAAAAAAATAAGAATTATCTTGAAATACACAATATACAATTTTCTTATAATACATACATAATATTAGTACTGTATATATTATTATAAATTATAAATTATTGGAGAATATATGTTAGTTAATATTAATTTAAATTCTCTTATATTAACAATTTAAAAAAATTCAAATATTTTTGTATAGAAAAAAAAAAGAAAAAAGAAAAGTTGAAAAAAATGTGGAAGGTTGAGAGAAAAAAAGAAAAAATAGAAAAGAGAGATAGAGTCAAACTCCACACCACTTTTTTTCTGCTATTTTTTAGTATTTTGGCAATGGACATTTTTATTAATATGAAAGTGAGAAAAGTTGAGACTAAAAAAAAAAGAAAAGGGACACGTGATAAGTTTATGATATATAGTTGTGGTAAATGGTAAATAGTAAGTAGTTAGTATATGGATGGTAAGTAGTAGTAACTTAAGTTTTATTTTAATTTATAGTTCAAATATTACATTTTATTATTTTATATTTCCATTAATTTAATTTAATTTAATTTAATTTAATTTAATTTAATTTAATTGTATTTTTCTTTTATTTTGTGTTTCTTATAGAATCTATATAAACTATTTTATAAATAAGTTGTGATAATTTATAGTATTTATAAAATTTTTTTAATTTATGATAAATTGTAATAAGAAAGTTGGTAATTGTGAAAATAAGTGGTAAGTAATGATAAATTGTGATAAGAATGTTGGTAATTGTGATAATAAGTGGTAAGTAATAATAATTTTGAATAGTAATTGGTGATGATAATGAGTGGTAAATAATAATAATTTTAAATAAATAATATTATTATGTTAGTGTGATAATATAAAATCATAGTTATTAATATTAATTTAAATTATAATATATTAATAATTAAAATTTTTTATATATTTAATTATAAATATTTACCAAAATATAAAATATTAATAATTTATCTTAATCCGTGGAATTTAGAGAATAAAAGAAAACAAAAAGAAAAAGAAGACACATAGCAAGTTATGTTATAATGGTTGACAAGTCAAGCTTCCAAACTCATGAGCAAGGGTTTGAATCCTCTCACATGCATTTCCATGCATATTTTTGCTCGGGGAGTGCCTGTAGCCGCGCGTGCGGCGGGGGGCGTGCCTGCAGCTGTGCGCCCTACGGCTGCAAATGCTCGCGCGGCGGGGCCTGCGCGCGTTTTGTTTCTTCTTTTTTTTTTTTTGAACTTCACCCTTCTGTTTTTTTTTTAACTTTTTTTGGTTTCTTCTTTTTTTTCTTTTTTTTCTTTTTTTACTTTTGTTTTTTCTTCACCCTTCACACTTCTTTTTTTCATTCTTTTTTTTTTCTATTCCATTATTACAGGTTCTTTTTTTTATTCTTTTTTTTTCTATTCCATTATTACAGGTTGCCCAAAATGGAGGAACATATTGGTGGAGCACGCCAAAAGAAATATACTAGTGAAATATATTGGTAGAATGATGATAATAATACATTAATTATCAATATTATATAATTTTATATAAATTTTAAAAAAAAATAACAGTTATTTAATTTACAAATTTAACTTTTTAACATTAAAAAATTTTCAAATACTTCAACAATAAAATCTTTATATTTATTATCGTCAAAATTAATTTTCTAGTTTAATCAAATTTCTCTTTTTCGGGTCAAAAATATTTTGTTTCTTTATTCCAATTTAATTATTTTTTTACCAAAAATAATTAATTCATTTTAGACAATTCAAAATAATGATTTCTTTTTGGATGCCACATCACAAATTAATAATCAAATTTGATCGAGCGAAAAAAAAATTTTATCATTTTATTTCAAATTCAAACAATTCAACTCTTACAAAAACTAGAGGTATAATTCATAGTAACAAATGGTAACAAATAGTAATAATTGGTAACAAGTGATATGATACGTATATTTAATTTGAAAAATATTATTACAGTCATTGGATTAATTAGTGATAATGAAAGTGCAAAAAAAATATAAAAAATTTAGAATTATTTTCAGATACAAATATACTATTTTCTAATAATATAATAATAATATCCATAAATTATTACATAATGCATATATATTACTATAAATTATAAATTATATTATTATTGAATGGAGAATATATGTTAGTAATAATATAAAATCATGATTATCAATATTAATTTATCAACCGCCTCACGCTACAAAATGATGGAACATATTGGTGGAGCGAGTTTGGAATAAATATATTGGTGGAATTATCAACATTATATAATTTTATATAAATTTCAAAAGTAAAAATTATTTAATATACAAATTTAGCCTTTTAAAATTTTTCAGTGATAATTTCACAAATTTACACCAAAATCAAAGACAATTCAAACAATAATCTTTGACGCTACATCACAAATTGGTTGTTAAATTTGATAAAACTCCAAAATATTTTATCATTTCATCACAAATTGGTTGTTAAATTTGATAAAACTCCAAAATATTTTATCATTTTATTTCAAAATCAATGTACATGCCAAAAACTTTTTATAAAATTGCTAAATTAAATTTAACCTACCTATATTTATTTATGTTAGCGAAATCAAATCATCTTATCATAATATGAATATAAAATTTATTGTCTTATGATTACAACATAAGGTAGTTTTGGTTAAACTAATCAAACCACCTTATCATTGAAAATCTGTTGCCTTTCAAAAAATTGAGACAAAAAGTTTAGATTATTTGGATAAAGCAAAATTACTTTATATTACTTTATATTAGCGGGATTAGTATGATAAACCAAGAGATATTAAATTTAAATATGTGACATGATAATAAATGTATTTTTTTAAAATTGATTACTTTAATAATCATTTAACTAGATTAATATATCTATTTAATATATCTATCCAAGAATAATATTACTAGTGCAACATAAATTTTATTTTAATTCCTAACAACATTTATTTTGTGTTGGCGTCTAAGAGTAGCAACGGTAATTGAGCAAAATAAGAGTAACTTCTCTTATATTATTTCTGTCATATCATATCACTTATACACAAAAAAGAATAATGTTAGTAGGTGAGAAGGATGTTATTATAGTGTAGTACAATTAATGCACACGAGAGAAGAAAAAAATATTGTTAATCGGTATTACAGTTAGTTAGTGTTACACAATTTGCTATTATTTTCTTAAATATTATTATTAATTGATATTGTTAGTGTGGTTTATTGTCTAATTTTATACATAATTTTGATATTATTTTCTTATAATCTTTTAGCTTGTAACAAGTATAAATTTTAAAATATTTTTTTACAATTTAAAATGTTAAATTTTCCATTTTAGTATAGGAAATATAATTTTATTTACATATTATCTAATCATTCTATATTTTTTTATTTTTCCTCTATTTTATTCGGTGTATCATGGTAGAATGGATAGTAACAAGTGATAATAAATAATAACAAACGGTAACAAATGATATTCTTATAACAAGTGGTAAGTGATAACAAGTACAATAACAATGTGGAGAAGTGGTAACAAATAGTAACAATCGGTAACAAGTGGTAAATGATAACAAGTGGTAAATGATAAGTTCGCAATAACTTTACAGTGGGGTGTGTGCCCGCATAGGTTAAACTTTGTAAAAAAATTACGATATAAATACACTTTCTAATAATATACATATTATTACATATATTATTATATATCTTAGCATAAATTATAAATTGCAAGTTTTACAAAAAAAAATTACGATACAAATACACTTTCTAATAATATAAAATTTACTATATATATTACTATAAATTATAAATTAGATTATTGTTGAATGAATAATATTACTAATATTATTGTATGATTATTAATATTAATTTAAATTATAATATATTAATAATTTAAAATTTTATATATTTAATTACAAATATTTAACAAAATATATAATATTAATAACTCATCATAATTCATTTTACGATACAAATACACTTTATAATAATATAAAAAATTTATATTCTATATATTTAAAAAATACAAAATTATATAAAAAAAAGGTGGAAAAACAAAAAAAAAAGGTTTAAATTGTGTAATAAAAAAATGTGCGCTTTGAAAATTTATTTTGAAAATTTGTTTGTAAAATACTTGTCTATTATGATATGTCCGTTTAATTTGTGATGTGTCCATTTAATTTGAAAAATATTATTACAACCGTTACATTAATTAGTGATATGTCTAAGCAAGTAAAATGAAAATACAAAAGAATTACAAAAAATTCAAAATTATTTTAAAATACAAATTCATCATTTTTCAATAATATAATAATACCAATCTTAAATTACTATATAATACATACATATTACTATATATATTTCTATAAATTACAATTTAGATGAATAAGTTTAGTGTGATAATATAAAATTATGATTATAAATATTAATTTAAATTATAATACATTAATAATTTAAAATTTTTAAATATTTCATTATAAATATTTACCAAAATATATAATATTAATAACTCACAATTAATTTATTAATAACTCACAATTAATTTGGTTGGAGTTTCACATTCCCCTTTCAATGAACAGGTTCGAGTCCATGCAAATATGCAATTTTTTGCACAATTTTTGCATTTTGCTTCTTTCCTACGTGGTTTCAACTGTGCAGGATGTTGTTTCAACCGTGCGCAACATTCTGCCCGCACAGCATTCCTGCCTGGCTTCAATCTCCCAGGATGCGGTTTCAACCATGCAGTGCTTGCATGATGCTTCAGTCTTACACAGTTTCAGCTGTGCAGTAGCGTGGTTTCAACTGCACAATACCCATGTATGCCTGACTTAAAATTATTAATATTATTAATTTAAATAATTTAACGATATTAAATTAGTAATTTATGTAATATAGTGCTATAATTTATTTTTTATTATTACATAGTATAATAGTAGATTAATAACAACATTAACAATTTATATTAATGTATTTTAATTCACATTTTCAAGTTTATTATTTGCAAACAATAATAATCACTGCACAACAAATTTCACTTTTTGGCATCAAAAACAATTTTTTATTTTAGTGCCAATTTAATCAAATTTTTTTTTCTTGCGCCACATTATTTTTTTAGTCTTTATTTACCGTCAATTTAATAATCTTTTTGGCATCAAAAACATTTTCATATTTTTTTTATTTATCTCTCTTTTTTTTTTTTACTTTGTTTGTTTGTTTTGATCGTATATTTATTTTAATATAAATTTGTACAAAACATCTAATTAGATTTATTTGTATTTAATATGATTGGAAAATATACATTTTGAATTAAAAGAAAGTGATAAATATATTAGTGGACTAATAGATTTCTTGAACTTGCATATACAAATATTCAATCCAATACAACATATTGAGATTTTCTACACACACACAATTTTCAATTAGAATATGATAAGTGGATATATTATAGAGAAAGTAATTGAAAATTTATCTCATATATCCAACGTATCTAACTATATGATAATCTTTTTTATTATGATATAATTTTTTTTTTACATTACATGATTCATTCACATATTTACATAATTCATTCACACATTTATATGTTCGATTGTATATGAACCAATTTTAGATAAGTTCCTTGAATTACTTTAGAATGACAAAAAACATTGCGGATAATGGTTTATAATTATAAATTGTGATCGAAATTGAGATCCGGTTTCTACCAATACAATAGATACAAGATTTAGTGTTTTTCAGTAATTATACTAACATAATTAATTATACCATTATATACAATCGTATTATATTATAATATTTTCAAATTATAACACTATATTATTTAATAATTGCTTAATAAATTTTCAAAACTATAACACTATATTATATAAATTACTAATTTCATATCATTATATTATTTGAATTAATAATATTAATAAATTTATTATTATCAAATATAAAATATATGTTATTTTTAATTAATCAAATTGATATAATTAACACAGTACAGAGGTTATAGCAAGTGACCTCTGCTTGCATGAAATGCATGAAATGTAGTAAATAGCTAGTGATTTTTTCAACATGCAAACAAGTGGCGATATTAATTAAAAGTTAAAAAAATTATGAAAAATTAAGAAACGCGGTAATGAAAAAAGAGGCAGGAGAACAAGCGCTAAAGAAAGAATAGGCGGGGTTTTAAAAATTTGTTTGTGAAAATGATATATTATAAATCATAAGCCGAAAGTTTTACCATCCTTTCCTTTTGCTTGAAAGCTCTTCTCCCTAGCTCCATCATCAAAGTTTCTCCATCCTTCCCTTGAAAGCTCTTCTCTCTTAACTCATTTAAATCTTTCACTCACATTTTGCAAAATTTTATCAAAAGTTAATCACATTCGGTATTTAAAAGATTTGACGATGAGCATTGTACAAAAAATCACAACTAGTCCAAGAAAAAATAAGTTCAGTCGAACAAGTTCAATCATCTAAAATGTTACTCAGCTTTTAAAAATAAATATATTATTTTTATTTTAATTTGAGATTTAATATTAAAATACCGTTCTTAGTTTTTTATTTTGAACAGTTGTGAAAAAATATAGATATCAATGCTATCAAAATGTTTTTGATTTAAAGAAAGGAAACGCTCTCTGCTTCTGCTCTCTCGCCTAGTAACATTTTCATTTACAATCATTATTTATTATTTACAATAATTTCACTATTAGTTTTTAATGAATAAATTGATATGAAAAATTATGGATGAAAATATCTCAAAAACTGTTATTGTGGATAAAAATGTCTTCGAAACTGTGATGAATATTTTTCGTTTGGAACATCTCAGAAGACATATAGTTGTAGGACATGTAGTTGTGGGACATGTAATATTTTCTCTATTTTTTGTCTTATATGTATCAATTATTTTATTTTGTATCAATTACGATCTTTATTATGTTTATATTATTTTTATAATTTCTTTATTTTTCAATTTTTTAATTTACCTACCATCTTAAAAAAAACCGTCACTATTGATATTTAGTGATAATTATGTGGACGGGTAGTAAATTAGTGGTAACCGAAATAGTAATTTTTTTGACACGTAATAACAGAAGATAAAAAAGAATAACATTCATAACCTAATATGATATTAAAAGAGAGAGAGTGACAATTGCTAACACTTACGACACCGATGATACAAAACAGTAACCATGACGATACAAGAAGTAACCAAGTAACCAAGTAACCATGTGATAACCGACAGTAACCATGATAACCGATAGTAACCATGTTGTAATCTACAGTAACCATATTGTAACAGTAATTTATAATAATATTTTCCAAATGATAAAAACAGTAATTTTTCTTCACTTATAGTAACCGATAATACAAATAGTAACTTATATTAACATTTGATAACTGAGTTGTAATTGACGATAAAATGTAATAACATTTCTTAACGTATGTGATAACTAATGATAAATGGCAATAACATTTCTTAATGGTTTTGGTAATTGATGATAAAAGATATAACATTTTTTAACACATGTGATAGTCGACGATAAAATATAATAATTTTTATCAATACTTTTGAAACCGATAATAAAATATAGTAATTATACTAACACTTTTCTAACCGTCACTATAAATCAATCACATGCTTCAACGCTCATCAAAACTGTCGAGATAAATTTATCCCGACTGGTGTATAGCTGATTGAAGGCATATCCGTTAGAGAAAGTTTTGCGGACGATTTTAGTATGTTTAGTAGACGGTTTTTATCCGTCTGAATAGTACATTTGTTTTGTAGTGCATGTTGGGATTCTGTTAAGCCCAGAACCACATTGTCTTTCTACCAAATGCAAACACGCAGAACCACTTCTGGTTTTGCTCACAGAACCACTAAAAAAATTAAAAAAAAAAATTTAAACATGTTTGATTTTTCCATTTTCGTTTAAAAGATTTGTTTTTAAAAAAATGTTGCTAGTGTTACAAAAATGCCTTTTATAAAAAATTATTAAAAAGATAGAATGCAATTATAAAAAATAATTAAAAAAGTTAGCAATATCACAAGAATACCATAATTTAAAATTATAAAATAAAGGAGTAGAGGCTCTACGGGACGGTAGAACGGCAGAACCACCACAGAAAAAATAAATAAATAAATAAACACTATAGAACTACCAATATTACGATTACTACAAGAATGCTTTAAAAAAAATACAGCAACGCTATAGAACCATAGAACTACCAAAAACAGAAATAAATTTAAAAAAATATCTTCGCTTTGTATGACTACCAATATTACAAAAATAAGGTTATATTAAAAAGAAAAACTGTGAATGAATTCCTAGATGTTTTTCTCAATTCTCACGGTTCTCGGCTCTCCTAACAACTTCATCCGTATCATAAAAATAAATTTGAATTCCATGCGTTTTCTCACTCAACGGTACCAATATCAGCATAACGATTTTTTTGATATAAAAATAATTTCAAATTTTATTTCTTACAGTTTTTTTGGGTATAATTTTTTAAATATTATAAAAAAAAATTACACGTATCCCAAAATTCAAACAAATATGAAAATCATTAAACCATACCAGGCATGTCTCCTCATTGTGCAACCAAATTAAAACTTTACACCGCGCAACACGCGGTGTACTCCTCCTAGTAGCACGTAAAATCAACCACCTGAAGTTGCGAGTCATAAGTTGTGACCAAACTATTTTATCTTATAAAAGTTACAATAAATATACCATTTGAATTAAATTTTGAAAAAAATGTCAGCATACATTAAAAAAATATATTTTAATTTAATTTTTTTTTAAAAACAAATACAACCATACATAAACGGATATGGTTTATTTGGTTGCATGGATGCTAGCTGATTCAATATGGACATAAAAAAATGGTATTGTGCATGCAAAACACTATATTGAACCAACGTTACTCCAACCATACTCTAACTACATACTCAAAAATATACCCTTAAAAAATTGAAAGGGGACCATCTAAATTTACAAGCGCGAGCTATGACTAAAATATTTTATCTTGTTAAAATTACAATAATAAACATAACACTACGTAACATTTGGATCAAACTTTGAAAAAATTGTTAACGTATAATAGGAAAATACATTTGAAGGAAATATTTTTTACGATAAAAATTTGTTTCGAGAAACAAACACAACAAAGTATAGAAGAGAATGATTTTTTTGGTAGTACAGGGACGGGACGATGTTAGGAAAATATCTGATTTGGACGTAAAAATCGGTATTATCCATCCGGATATCATATTGAATTAATATCGTTCCAAAATAAGTTAACTATGCACTCAAAAAATACGCCATTTAGAAATTTATAAGTGACCGTCTAAATTTACGGGTCATCGTCAAAATATTTTACCTTATCTTTTCGAAATCATGATAAACATAAATGAAATATACTTGATCAAATTTCTTGCTAAGTCAAACGATCAGGATTCAAGGATATGATAGACGAGGTAAAGAGAATTGCGGTTGTGGGCTGCACAAAGCAAATATATATAATATTAATCGAATAATATTTATTTTTTATTTTTGGTGTTACGTGAATGGAATTAATTCTTAATTTTTTTCACAGTATATCTTTTCTTTTTTTAATTTAAATTTAAAATAAGGAAAGAGAAAAAAAGATTGGGGAAGATACGGAAACCAAAATCAGAGGGGGAGAAGACACAAATCCGATGGCTCCAAAACCAGGACCACAAAATGGTGGAAAAAGCAAAAAAAAGAAAAAAAAAATGAACGGTCAGATGACGGGTCTCCATCATGTTGCATCGAGTGGAGGGAGACAACGGATCGTGGGATGTGGATTAGAATAAAATAAATGTAGAAAAAGAAAGAATAAAAAAGTTTTAAAATAATAATATTATCTAAAATAATATTGCTTAATTAGTAAGTTTTTGTTTTTGTTTTTGTTTTTGTCATGTAAAAATTATAAAAATTTAAAAAATAAAGACACATGTTCAAATATTAAATTTAAAAAGAAATATTAGTATAAGAATTTTTTAATTTAAGTTGTTTGATTTATAAAAGGTCGATAATTCCGGTGATTGGTCCTTTTGTTTTTTCCTTTTAAACCTAAAACCGAAGCAGAAATTTCTTTATCTACTCGCGCGGTCAAAGCGAGTATGATACTCGCGCCACGTATATCGTAAGTGTTGTAAAGGGTAATCGGGAGGAATCATACGGGAGTATTGTGCGTGGAGGGTCCCAGGTGGTTTTTGGTTTTTCTATTTTTAATTTGTTTTTCCTAATTTTGGGTCAATCACGTGATTTGAACGGTTGGGGCAACAATGAAGAGACAGCGTGAGGTAAAATTTCTGAAATTCCAAAAGGCCAGGGTAAAAAGTAAAAAATGATAGATCTTTGAATTACATATATATGGTTTTGTAAGAAGCGATAGATTTCTTCCGAACAAATTATTGGATTGCAAATGGAATGACGCAAGGCATCGCATCTAAGTAGCCCAACACAAAGTGACAACACCACGCCATTCCACTTTCTCTGTTACCATCATTGATTATTTTAGTTTCCATCATTTTCTCTCAATTGATTAAAATAGGAAATTAATTTTTTTATTATTATCTTTCTTTTTATTTTTAATAAATTTATTGATGATAAAATATTTATTTATCTTTTTTTTTTTCTTTTATAACGATCAATTAAAAAAAACTACGATAGAAATCTCTGCTCTTGTAGATCAACAAAAGGAAAAGTATTGATTGAGAGATGAAAAAAAACATATAATATATTTTTAACACCATTATTATTGATCGATCGAGAAGAATGAGAAAATAAATCAAAAACAAAAAAATAAAGAAAGAATGAGAGAAGATAGAAAATGTCTATTATCAAACACACATGTTAAAATCAAGAGAGACGGATAGATAAGAAAATGAGAGAGAATTAGAGAGAGAAAATGATAGAAAAGCTGATATTTTAACCTTCTCGGTTAATTGAATTCTCACTTAATACAAAGAGCAATCTATCGATCATGATAGACAGCAAGACTATAATGGGGTGGAGATCATTTGATGTCACTTTTGGATGATCCCCAGGGCATATTCGTCATTTTGTGCAATACTACCACCTTTTATTCGTCATTCTTTCCACTTGCAACCACATCTTTGGAATTTCGGAAACTCTACCATGGGATTTTTGTCATTTCCAGTCGGGTTCCCCAAACGAAGATGTACGAACAAAACGCTCGGATGGAGCCATATTACATGACACGTCATACAAAGAGACCAATAAACGGTTTCACTCATGCCACTCAGTAGCTGACGTGGACAAACCCAGACTCCCACTGGGGCGAGCGTAGGGCAGGGAGAGGGACAAAGCTGTCATTTTGATCACCAAACCTTCTTTTAAGGAGTGGCTGTGCCTGTCGGTTGCTGCGTTTCTCTCCTCTCCCTTGGTTCTTTTGTCTTCTCTCTCATTGGGGAGACTGGTTTCAGAGGCGTGGAGTGGTTTCTGATCGGCGGTTTTAGGTATTGACTCAAACCACTCTCTTTCTTTCTGGTTTTTGTGCTTCAACTTTCTCCTGTACTTCCTGCTCTCTCTACTCGATTTTCTCTGTATAGAATTGGATCTTCATCCGTGATCTTCGTTTATGTGCTTTTCATGCCTTTTGGAGTCTTTCATGTTTACATGTTTTTGGTTTTCATTCAGGAAATTTTCAGATCTTCTTCACTGTGTTCCCGATTTTTGTGCTCTGATGATCTCTAGGTTTAAAAGAAGAAGTGTCCTCTATGTTTTTGTGGTTAACTTTTTGGTTTTACTTTCTTGTTTGAGTCGATCCGATTGTGTAATTATCGATCTGGGGCTGAGATTTGATATTTTAGATTTTCATGTTATATTCTTTTTTTTTGGTAATTTAAATACTTGAAGCTGTTCATCCATGGAGTATGCTTTCCTTTTTCTTTTGCTTATTGTGAAAATTTTAGGCTTTTTAGTATTCTCATGTAGAAAATATGAGTTTGCCCTATTCAATTTGTTGTAAGATGATTCATGCGGTTCATGTGAATCTAGTGATTAGTTGATGTTTTGAACTCATTAGGATTTTCTGACAATTTTAGTGTAAGATGACTCATGTAACTTTTTTTTTTCAGTTACCAAGATGGTTCGGAAGCGTAGAACTCAATTACCAAGTGGTGGTGAGAGCTCAGAATCCCATGATGGTGCGGGAAGTGGCAGAGAATCACAACAACGACCAACAGAGAGGGCTGCTCTTCAGCAGCAACCAGGAGGTGGAAGTGGTGGTGGTGGTGGTGGATATCAAGGAGGAAGGGGCTGGGCTCAGTCTCAGCAGCAAGGAGGTTTTCGTGGGGGTTATGGTGGAGGAGGTCGTGGTGGACCTCCACGAGGTGGAATGCAACAACAATATTATGGTGCCCCTCCTGAATCCCAGGGTAGGGGTCGAGGGATGCTGCCACCTACAGGCTCCTATGAATCTGGTGGTCCACGCCGTGGTGGGCCTGGTGGTAGTCGAGGAGGATCTTCCTATGGTGGACCATCTAGGCCGCCACAACCCGAGCTGCACCAAGCAATGCCGGCTCCATTCCATGCTGGGGCAACTCTGCCTTCTGGCTCTGAGGCCAGTTCATCATCTCACCCCCCTGAGCCCAGCCCCACAGAGTTAGTGGAACAGTTTCAGCAGGTTTCGATCCAGCAAGAAGGATCTTCAACTGCTGTTCAGGCACCACCTGCTTCCGCTAAGTCTATGAGGTTTCCTCCTCGCCCTGGTAGAGGTAGCACTGGTATCAGGTGTGTTGTGAAGGCTAACCATTTCTTTGCTCAGCTACCTGAAAAGGATCTCCACCAATATGATGTGAGTGACTGAGATCCTATAAGCTTGCTGTTATTTTTTATGTGCTGCAGCTGATGAGTTCTTGTTTCTCATCGGAATTTAATGTTTGATATCATGAAGGTTTCAATTACGCCCGAGGTAACATCTCGTGGTGTAAATCGAGCTGTCATGGACCAGCTTGTAAAATTATACAGGGAGTCTCATCTAGGAATGAGGCTTCCAGCTTATGATGGAAGGAAAAGTTTATATACTGCTGGCCCCATGCCTTTCCAATCCAAGGAGTTCAAAATCACTCTCATAGATGAGGAGGATGGTTCTGGTAACAACAGGTTGATTTCCTTGATCTCTTTTGTAAATGTTTGTTTGCCAAAAATATGTAATTGTGTTTAATGAGTGTTGCTGACCTAGTACAGGCGAGAGAGAGAGTTTAAAGTTGTGATAAAATTTGCTGCCCGTGCTGACCTCCACCATCTAGGGCTCTTCTTGCAAGGCAGGATAGCAGATGCCCCTCAAGAAGCACTTCAGGTGCTTGATATTGTCTTGCGTGAACTGCCCACAACACGGTACAAATAACTTTCTATTTTCAGCATTTAACATATTTAATCTGAAAGCTGTGCACTTAATGTTGCCTGTCTTATTGTAGTTATACTCCTGTTGGACGATCATTTTATTCCCCTGACCTTGGGAGAAGGCAGCCATTAGGTGAAGGTCTAGAAAGTTGGCGTGGTTTCTACCAGAGCATCCGGCCTACACAGATGGGGTTGTCATTGAACATAGGTAAGTTTGTTAATTCTCTATTGTTATCTTGGTTTTGTTGTGTTGGAGTGATCTTGATATTATGACTCATTACTTTGTTTTTATAAATTTAACCTTTTCTTTTTGACAATATGCAGACATGTCGTCAACAGCTTTCATTGAACCCTTGCCCGTTATTGAGTTTGTATGTAACCTTCTGAATCGGGATGTCTCATCTAGGCCGCTTTCTGATGCTGATCGAGTGAAGGTTAGTGTTCTTTCATTATGTTTTTTCCCCCTCTTGATAGATTGTCATTGTTAGCTTTATTACTTCCTGTCTTTGAATTCATATTCAAATAGTCTTTAGTTTATTTTCTGAAGTTTTGTGACTGGTGTGTAGATCAAAAAAGCGCTTAGAGGAGTAAAAGTAGAAGTTACCCACCGTGGTAACATGCGCCGGAAGTATCGAATCTCTGGCTTAACATCACAGGCAACAAGAGAGCTGACGTAAGATATGGTTTCTCATCTATTGTTACTTGTTTTGTTTTTGTCATTCGATTGACTAGTTTCCAATTTGATGAATGAAAATGAAAATTAATTTCTAGTGGTGCTTTGATGAACTGTGACTTTTTATTCAACTCTGACTTTTTTCTTTTGATAATAATAGCTTTCCGGTGGATGAGAGAGGCACAATGAAGTCTGTTGTTGAGTACTTCTATGATACCTATGGTTTCATGA
The DNA here is from genome assembly GCA_033439265.1 of Dillenia suffruticosa. Classification (NCBI taxonomy): domain Eukaryota; kingdom Viridiplantae; phylum Streptophyta; class Magnoliopsida; order Dilleniales; family Dilleniaceae; genus Dillenia; species Dillenia suffruticosa. The sequence continues at coordinate 17,797,465 of JAVTVX010000009.1, read as the reverse complement.
TTCAGCATATTCAATTGCCATGTTTGCAAGTGGGAAATCAACAGAGGCCTAACTATCTGCCAATGGAGGTACATGTGTTTTTTTTATTGTCTTGCTCCTATATTTTCTTTAGGTGTTCACTGTCCATTGTTAAAGGTTATTAATAATTCCAGGTTTGCAAAATTGTGGAGGGCCAAAGATATTCCAAGCGGCTTAATGAAAGGCAGATAACTGCTTTGCTGAAGGTGACTTGTCAGCGTCCTAGTGATAGGGAAAGAGATATAATGCAGGTTTGTATCTTCACCTCTTAATGTTAGGAGGTTCTACTTTGTTGTTTTGGCATTTGGTATATAAGACCTTTTTCTTCTCTTGGCACAAATAAGTTTTTCTAGTGTGGTTATTTTGCATGTCCTTCAGCTGTTGTATCGCCTTTATCATGTGTTGCAAAACTTATTATAGGTTATAGAGATGTCATATTCTTAATGGTGTGCCCTTTCGTAACCTTCCCTGTTGTCCCTTCTTTTGGGGGGGGGGGGTTTGTGCCCTACTTTTTTCAAGTTCAGGCCCAAATTCTTGCATATTTATGTCCTGGGTTTTCCATTTTCTAGACCGTTCAACACAATGCCTACAAGGATGACCCTTATGCTAAGGAGTTTGGCATCAGGATCAGTGAGAAGCTAGCTCAAGTTGAAGCTCGGATTTTGCCTGCTCCATGGGTAACTATTGAGCTTGCTTTCTTTGTTTCTCTTCCCCTACTTCTATTTGGAAGTATTGATGCAAATAAAAGATGTGGTGCTTAAATATTGTTTTTTTTATTATTATTTTTTTCATCTTTCTGCAGCTTAAATACCATGACACGGGCAGGGAAAAGGACTGTTTGCCACAAGTCGGACAGTGGAACATGATGAATAAGGTACTTCTTGTTTTGAGTTTAATTGACTATGTTTTCATGTATGACAATGTATTTTTTCTCTTTATCTAAAAATCAGGTTTAAAGAATTCTGGATGACAAATTATATTTTATTCTTTCTTGCTCTTTTGTTCTGTTTGATATTTTCCTGCATCCTTACATGCCAAAGCGGATGAGTGAATACATGCTACTGTGTAAATATATTTAGGTGGAAATTTTAGTCTTAACTAAATTGAATGATACTGCTACACTTTGAGATCTAGTTGTTTCTTTGTCATTAGTACTTGTTATTATAGTATTAATTAGTTTATGCTGCATATCAAAGAGAACTGCTTGTTTGACGATGTTATAGAGTTGGAGTCAAGGATGTAGTGGTTAACAAGTATATGAGATGTGGTGGAGTTGTGAGGCCAATTGCATGTTCAAATAGCTATTTCTTTTCAATAGATTTTAGTCCATTGCAATTAGTGATTTAATAATTGTCAATTGTACATCTGAACCTGCGAATCACCAAAGTGGAACTCTTGATAAAAACCTAGCCTCAGGGAAGATAGTGCTACTTGCAGACTTGGAAAGATAGAGTAGCCTGAATACTGCTCGCAATCTGTTGCTAAATGATGTTCATATATGCTTTTTGCTTCTTTAGCATAAACGTAGAAGTAAAATGTTATGTAGCTTGGGCCTTGGTACTTAGAGAAGTAATTTAGAATCTAGATTTCTAACATTTAGTCTTGTGCAATGATGCACTTCAGCCAGTATGTGCACATTGAGATGGGCTTACCAGCATTTTCTGAAGCATGAAATTCTGTTGATTAGAGCCCAATTTACATGTATTCTATATATTGATTAAGTTGATTCCACCGTGTGTGACTGCTGATGTGGTTTCTCTTGAGCATGTATTCCTTTAAAATTGTCTTTCCCCTGAACTAATTTAATCTGGAAGACCATTTTACCTGAAAATGTATCCTTCCTCTGCAAAGGAAGCATATGTATTTGTTCATTGTTCTATAAATTAAATTTCATTTCATAATTTTATTGTCTTTTATTTGGATGAAAAATGTCATTCCAGAAAATGGTAAATGGAGGTACTGTGAACAACTGGATCTGTATCAATTTTTCAAGGAATGTGCAAGATAGTGTGGCAGGAAATTTTTGCTCTGAACTTGCCCAAATGTGTCACATTTCTGGCATGGTATGGGACTCTCAGTGCTCATGTTATGTGCTTCTCTGTGATGCCTATTTTAAATTGTATATGTCATATTATTGCTGATTTTTTTTTCCCCTGAGAATGAGTAGGTTTTCAATCCTGAGCCAGTGCTTCCAGCTTTTAGTGCTCGTCCTGATCAGGTTGAAAGAGCCTTGAAAGCACGGTTCCATGATGCAATGACTAAACTGCAGCCCAGGGGAAAAGAGCTTGACTTACTTATTGTCATACTGCCTGACGTTAATGGCTCTCTCTATGGTTCGTAGAATCTGTTAAATTTATGAATCCATTGCATATATAACCTGTCTTTTACCATAATTTGTTTCATCTGTCGTTGAGCTGATGTTGCATTAAGTTCTCTATGTTACATTTTGCTGTTGTTTCCATATAGGTGATTTGAAGCGGATTTGTGAGACAGATCTTGGCCTTGTTTCACAGTGCTGTTTGACAAAGCATGTTTTTAAGATGAGTAAGCAGTATTTGGCCAATGTTGCTCTCAAGATCAACGTAAAGGTAGGAGGTAGAAATACGGTCCTTGTTGATGCATTGTCAAGGCGTATTCCCTTGGTTAGTGACAGACCTACAATCATCTTTGGTGCTGATGTTACCCATCCACATCCTGGAGAGGACTCGAGCCCCTCCATTGCTGCTGTAAGTTCTTCATATAATTTTAGAATTTTAGATTTAACGAAGTTATTTGCATTTATCTTACTAAGACTGTAATGCAGGTTGTAGCTTCTCAAGATTGGCCTGAGATCACAAAGTATGCTGGCTTAGTTTGTGCTCAAGCTCATCGCCAAGAGCTTATCCAAGATTTGTATAAAACATGGCAAGATCCTGCAAGAGGAACTGTATCTGGTGGCATGATCAAGTATGTCTTTGGCTTCTTACTTGTTCATGAATCTTCTGGGTCTTTTTACTGCATGCCTTGTTAACCTTCCCCCTTCTCTTTAAGGAGGCATATTTGATGTTGATTAATTGCTTGTATGATTTAGGGAACTTCTAATCTCTTTCCGGAGGGCAACCGGTCAGAAGCCCCAGCGCATCATCTTTTACAGGTATATATTACAATTAGCTTTCCTAATTTTATTTATGCTTACATTTATATTTATATTTTTAGTATTATTAGTATTATTATTTTTTAATTCTGTTCTGGTGTTAATAGATTGCACCTTCTGAATGAGGAAAATAAATTCAGCTATTTGGCCAAGCCCGATAGGTTATATGCTATATCATATATATGGAGTTATGTTTGTCATATTGTTTTTTGTTTTGGGAATTCTCTGACTAATGGTTCTTAACCTCATCATGTTGCAGTTTGTTTTCAATATAGCAGTCTTATCTCGTCAGATGGGGCTTTCTTAACATGTGGCATCCTGTGTCTATATATAGATAGGTCAACGTGTATAAAATTACATAACTAAGAGGTCATAAGATCTAGGTGTCACCAACTAGATGCGTGAAATTCTTGAAAATGCATGTTGATCTACTGTTTGTAACAATCTGTATTTTGATGTGTGTGTACTTTAGCTGGTCTATTTTGGTAAATGCAGAGATGGTGTCAGTGAAGGTCAGTTTTATCAAGTGTTGCTATATGAGCTTGATGCAATTCGAAAGGTGAATCTATTTTCTATTTGATTCTTTCTTTTCAATTTTTAGTTGAACTTTCATTGTATGACTAGCTACTTATTGTGTGTGATCCTCTACTATTTTCCTTACCTTTTCATTGATACAGGCATGTGCCTCTTTGGAGCCAAACTATCAGCCTCCTGTAACGTTTGTTGTGGTCCAGAAGCGTCACCATACTAGACTGTTTGCTAACAATCATCGTGACCGTAATGCAACCGATAGAAGTGGGAATATTTTACCTGGTAAGTGAAGAATCCCTATGATAGCAATACCTTGTCTGTTCTTGGCAGTGCTGGTGCTAGTATAATCTTTTTGTTCTACTGATGTTGCAGGGACTGTTGTGGACTCAAAGATATGCCATCCTACTGAGTTCGACTTTTACTTGTGCAGCCATGCTGGTATTCAGGTATACACGTATTTCATTGATGTTTTTGTTCTTTAGTATGGCATGCTTTTGTACTAGTCTTATTGTTGTTTTCTTTATTTGGTTGACAGGGTACTAGCAGGCCAGCTCATTACCATGTCTTGTGGGATGAGAACCAGTTTACAGCGGATGGCTTACAGTCGCTTACAAATAACCTCTGCTACACGTAAGATCGCTTATTTCCACTACTTTTTATAAGTGGATGGTTAGAGACATTAGATGCATGATTGAATGAGGTGTTGGCCTTTTCTATTTTTGTTTCACTTAAAATTAAGAGGGTGTTGGTGTAAATATTGTGATCTAAAGTGCGGTCCTAGTTGATAGTCTATTTTCCTTAAATGTTGGATATGTTGTTACTGATCTGCCCCTACATTCTGCAGATATGCACGGTGCACGCGCTCTGTGTCCATTGGTAAGTCTTTTTTCCTTCTCATACACCAATATAGCTGCATTGAATGCCCTGTAATAATGCTTAGTTGAAGTTGAAAATGTAATTTGTTTATTGGGTTTTTTTTTTGTGGGTTTCAGTTCCACCTGCATATTATGCCCACTTGGCAGCATTCAGGGCTCGCTTCTATATGGAACCAGAGACATCAGATAGTGGCTCAATGACAAGCGGTGCAGCTGCTGGTCGTGGAGGCATGGGGATTGGAGCTGGACCTACCCGAAGTACACGGCTGCCGGTCGGTGGTGCTGCAGTGAGACCCCTTCCGGCCCTCAAGGAGAATGTCAAAAGAGTTATGTTTTACTGCTGAAGAAGGCTTTTTTTTAAATCTGCTCTTGGGTATTTAGAATACCATTGCTGCTCTTACCTTGAGCCTTTAGGGTTGTTTTGTGTGAAAATGTTTGGTTTGTTACCTTACCTTTGAAACTTTTGGCCCCATGATCCTATTGATGGGTTAGTACCTCAACATTTCCCTGCAGGATTGAAAATGCTGGAACATGTTTTGAAAATTAGTGTGCTATTTATTGGAAGGATTGATCAAATTATGCTTAAAAGGGTTGTGTCCCTTGTGCAGGTTGTGTAACAAATAGGCATATGGTTACAAGGATTGTGATTTTTTTGGTATGTTATGGTCTCTAACTTGATTGATGCATTTGGGTTTTTCAAGTGTTCAGTAGATTATATTTTTGCTTTTGATTCTAGTCAGAATCTTTGGAATATGCAGAAACTTGATTAGGTTTGAACTAGGGAAATAGCTGAATGCTGAAGAAGATGTTTAGGTTTTCTGAGCAACCTTAATGCTGTTCTCCGAGTATTTTATAAATGTGGTAATGCTTTTTGTTCAATAGCTTGAATTTGTTTTTTCTTCCTCAGTTTATAACTTCCCGGATGAGCTTTGTTAAGACTTTAGAGTGAGAAGTGGCTGATTTTAGATTCCCAAGCTAACATCGGTATGCTAATAAAAGTCCGAAGGATGCCGTGTTCCCTATTATTAATGACTCTTCACATAAATTTATTTTTAATCATATTGGGGTTAGCTGTATAAAACTTATGGTAAATTATAAATAGTATCATAATATTGTTTCTTGTAACACTTAAATCCCATCCATTAACAAGCTATACTTTGTATTATGATGTTTAGATATTAGTAGAAAGGATCAAAAGTATTCCCGGTGATATTTTTATTATTTTTTAATTTTTCCCCTTCTCTGAGTCTTTTTTATTTTTTATTTAGTTCTTTTTTTTTTTTATTTTTTTTTATTTTACATACAGACGTTTGTACCAAAATATACCTAAAAGAATTTTTTTTAAAAAAAACTCTGAAAGTAAAATAATTTCGGATCTACTCCATATTTGTCGCGTGTTAAACTCGCGATATGGTTATGTGGCGGCGAGTGGATGGTATCGTGTTTTGAAAACATGACACTGTGTCGTGTCTCCAAGATGTAACTAGGCTCGTCGTGTTTTCAACATGCGACGTGGTGGCCCTCCACCACCCGTGGCGCTGTGTTCTCCCTATCCTTCATCCCGCGACTTTGCTCTCTCCCTCTCTCCCCCGCGGTGCTATATTCCTCTTTCCCTCCCCCACGGCGCTACACTCTCCCTCCCCTTGGTGGTGTTGCGCTCTCCCTCTCTCTCTCTCCCCCGCGGCACTCCTTTCTCTCTCCCTTCCTTCCCTCGCGGCACTCCTGTCTTTGCCCCTTGCGCGGCACTCCTCCCTCTTCCTCCCTCCTCCATTGCCGCCCACTGTCACGGAGCCGTCTCCCTCCCTGTCGCGGGAGGTTATGTCGCATTTTTAAGACCCGATATAATCTCTGTTGAAGGTTCAACTCGCGATAAACATGAGTTAGATCTGAAATTATTTTACTCCCAGAGTTTTAAAAAAAAAATGTTTAGGTATATTTTGGTACAAAGCTCCATCTTTAGAACTTTGAATTCGTTAAGTCTTTTTATCTCCCTCTATCACGTTCTCTCTCTACCTCCCTAGAGAGAGAGAGAGAGAGAGAGAGAGAGAGAGAGAGAGAGAGACGGAGGTCATGGGAATGTGTGGGGAGCAATGCTTGATTAACCCACCCTTCAGTCTTCAACCAAAAAGACATTTCAGCTTACCTCACCTACCAAAACCTCTCATCTCTCAGCCCTCGGTGCCAAATAACCCAGGCGTCATCCAGCACGGACCTACAACCTTACGGATTTTTGGTTTACCCCCTTTTTAACTATACAAGCCAGACCAAGATTTTTAGAAAGACTTGGTTAAGGAAATAGGCGAGGCTTAAATATTTAAACATGGCCTGTCAGCATAAGAGATTGATTTGTTTAATATTTTTATAATAAAAAATTATACATATACATGTATAATATTTTACAAAATTTTACCATTGCATATTCTATGTATATTTTATATATATTTTTATAATGTTATTACAAATTATGTGTCATGATAGGACATTACCTTCTTTGTGGCTTTGAAGGCGTCAGGTCAGGTGGGTTAGCCTTTTTGAAGGACTTTTCCTAAAAGTAGATTTTTAAATAGACTTATCATTTAGCATAGGCCGGTCAGAATCCAAATTCATAGCCTATTTACATCTCTAGTGATCCCTCAATCTTATCTTTTTCTCACATGCCCTTTGCTCAATAACTCTTTTCCACAAGCCCAGGAAACACTGCAATAAACCTTGCATCTTCCTTCCTCATCTGGTTGCAGTTAGGGTCTCTCTCTCTCTCTCTCTCTCTCTCTCTCTCTCTCTATTTTTACACTGAAATTTTTGTCAGAATGCAATAACAAATATATGCTCACAGGTTTCCCTAATATTTATTGTTGCATTGCTAAAATATTATCAAAAGATAGGGCCATGGCCATGCCTACTCTAGTACCAAGCAGCCAGACATTTTTAATGTAAGGAAAAATCCAAATCCACCTGCAGTTAATCCCTAAGCTCCCCTTTCGTTGTGAAAATACAATCCCCCAAAGGCAAATATACATAATACTTTTTCTCAATAATAAATTTTCTATGATGATAATTTTATCTCAGTTTTTAATTACTATATCCATGAATTAACTCTTACTATTCAGCACTTTTTATTGAAAAAAAAAAAGGAAATAACTATTGGATTATAATGTCAATGTATCTTTTTCTTAGAATTTACAGTAAAAGAATTATATACAAAAGCAAGAGCATGAGAGAATGAGTTGTAAGCATAAGAAAGAAGAAAGAAATAACATGCCTCATGCAAACAACATGAAGAAATATTAGCCATGCACTAAATAACTTAGAATACAGGAGTCATGTAGAACAAAAGATTGTTGCACTGGGGACACCCAACTGCCCCTCTTTTCATACATATAAATTTACCTAGCCAACACAGCAGTAAGTAAGAAGTTGGAAATGAGTGCAAGTAACAATTTTAGGAGTGCCAACAGTTAATGGGATTTTCATCATTTTCTCTGAATTAAATTCACAAGTGTTGACTAGTACAAAGTTGAGAAGCAAAAATAAATAAATAAATAAATAAAAAGATCCGGTGCGAAGGCATCAAATTTTGCATTGTTAAGCTAGAAAATAGTCAACAGTATATCCTGTACAAACAGAATAAAAGTTGCTCATTCCCATGAATAGGCAAAAGGGATGGTCCTAAACTAGTCCGAAGTAAAATTAAAAAGGAAAAAGGACGGCTCTATGACCCAGGGAAGACCTCAGCTAGGGTGCTTTGCAAGGTTGCAATTGAGTCAATCGCAGACTTTGTGAGCCAACTCATTCCCACTTTCAGCCGATGTTCATCTGTTGGCAATCTGATCAGGTATGCAATTTTTCGTGCTGTAACAGCACGAGAAGTGTGAATAAATGATATAACCTTATGAATGAAATGAGATAAAAAGGGACTAGAGGAAGCAAATGATGGCAATGGATGACTTGGCTGTATGACCAATAGGCCCTTCCAAGGTTAGCCCTTCAATAAAACTTGGTGAAACAGCAGCATTGTTCCTTCCAAGGGTCATCATCTCCCCCAAATTTTGAAATCAAGCAACCAAATAGAGTAGCACTAACATTAATTAGACATAATAGCAAGTAAAATAATAATAAAAATGTAGCGCTTTTCATTTGCCAACATAATATTCATGTCCCATTCAATACAAAGTTTAAGCATGTTTTCCAAATCTAAACCTACTTCATTAAGCTTAACCAGTAACAATATGGATAGGCCCTTGCTAATATGATCCTAACAAGACACATACTGAAAATACAAAAATAATCTATGATGCGGATGTTCGTGTTCTCTATTGGTAGGCTTCTTCGGCTCACATAAATCTTCAGCGGCACAAAATCACCAAAAGCAGCTGCAGGCTCTGCTACCCCAACAACCATGCTACTACAACCGATTAAATCTAGTTTCACCCAAAGATCTGGCTTGGCTTATCCGTGAGCTTGAAATTATTGTACTTTTTTGTCAGACAATAATGCTGTCATTGTTTCTGTTAGATCTTGTCCAAGGGTTCAGTCGTTCTCGCTGTAATTAGGGTTCAACAGGGTTCCGGGGAAATAAAAAGGAAACCATTAAATGATGGCTGCACACTAGAGACCAGACAAATTTGTAGTAGTTTCTCTTGTTTAGTTGATTCATGTTCTTGTGTTTTACAAAGACAAAAGGTATTGCCCTTTAGAAACAACCTCAAGAATGCACGAGAGATGTCAAGAATGTTATTCTGAATGTTGAGAGTAGATGGGTACATCACGGAGGATCATCTGCTTCAATGGTGGATTTTTCAACAGTCTTGCAGAAGGCAACCTTGATACCCCAACATATTTGTTCTTAGCATCTACGATATCAAATTATCCAGACCACTTTTAAACAATTGGACTTATCAATATGGTCTGAATAGATTTATCAATATAATCTGAACAGATTTGAGCACCAAACCCAAACGGCAGTAGGGGTCGGTTACTGATTGCAGCCTACAAATTCCAACCAGCAAAGTCTGCTAGCTGAAAAGCAACCTGCAAGTGGCATGCAAAGATATTATCATTTCGTGATCGAGGCAAGTCAAAAAAAATTACAAACACTTGGTTAACAGAAAGACCAAAGGACGACTGGAATTAATGAAATAGTTCATCATGTTCTTTTGGATGGATGATCTCACAATATTTTGTGTGTGTGGGGGTGGTTGGCAATGGGGAGGGGGGTAAGACTCTAACCAATGTCCAATATCACAGGCAATGGTTTTGAGTCAATAGGATGCCTATTTGGGACGATTTTATCTTCCAATATAAGCAGAAGGAAGCTGTGATAATACCTGTGCAGTGGCTAGAAGAAGTCAGCCCTCAAGAGTCTCTCATGGCCGAAGAGTCACGGACAGCAAATGTGAGGGGATGACCCTTTACACGAAGTGTATCGTCAGTTTATGCCTGTCCCCTGGCATTAAGAGGAAGCCAACGGGGCCAATCACCAGATTCCAATTGAGGGAGCATTGGTTTAGACCCAACAGTCCATGGTACCAAATCTGCTTTTATAATTCGACTTCGTAAGCCCCTTTGAGCAGGTTGAAGTTCTTATATAAGCTTCTCAGGATCTTGTTTCACTTCAACATCTCGCCCACCTTGTCCAAAGCTTCAATACCTTTACTTCTTTGGATAGAGCGAACAAAATATCCCAAGAGAAGCTGAACTTTTCTTGATGAGAGGATCTTATAACATCAAAGAATCAAACACAAGCTCTGTAAGAAACTAAAATATAGCATGAGCTGTAGCATGCTTATTTCAAGCATGAAGGTTTAGGAGAAGGCATTGAACATGATATGGACAAGGCACAAAGGTTGGGGAATATGTGACCGCTAAATTCCAGACTTGAGAGAACATTAATGTAAGCATCGTCAACCGAGGGAAAGAAACCGAAAAGTTTGTCCTTTTGATAAAATTAAACATAACAAGCATGAGTTTGAGACGCTTAAGATAGAAAGCAATTCAGGAGTAATTATATTTAGCACCAACCATCATACGTTGAGATGTAGTCTTGTCAAGCAAAGAAAACTTACTTTCAAAGCAGTTTCTCTGTTTCCTGGTGGGGCATACGGACAAACTGTGGTTTCTACATTAATGGCCTGTACAAGCCCTTTATCTTGCAGTCTTTCTGCGACTGTGGCTGCTAACTCAACTCCAGAGCAACTGCAACCAATGATGGCTACGCAAATTGCAGACGCTTTACCAAAGTTTTTACGCTCCAATATCCTTAGCTTATTATCAACTTTCAGAATACCATAAATTAGGTCTCATTAGAGATGGAACCGGTTTGGTTTGGGCCGGTTCTGGTCTGGTTGCTGGACGGGCCAGGAACCATGGCCGAAACCGCGGGCCGGTTCGGCTGTGGTTCTAAGGCCTTCCAGGTACAGGCTGGGCAGGTTCCAAAAAAGTTACCTTTGAACCGCCCGGCCCGGTGAACCAGGCCTTCTGAACCGGGCTGAGCTGGGCCGGTCTTGTTTGACAGTTTTCAAAGAGAAAATTTTCAAAAAATAAAAAATTAGCCATTGAACAGGGCCGGGCCAGTTCCTTGCCGGTCCGGCTCAAAAAGTAGGAACCGGACCGGCCTGGTTACTGTAGTGGGTGTTTTGGTTCCGGGTTACTGTTGCCCTAGGCCGGTTTCCGGTCTGGACTACAGCGGGGTGGCTGGGCTGGTTTCCTGCGGAAACCGGCCCAGTCCCACGGAAACCGGCCCAGTCCCATCCCTAGGTCTCATGATTTCATCCTTCTCCAAAAGATAGAAAGCAAAACATTGTTTGAGAATTTGGCACAAAGAACGGTTCCCTTTCATCCAGAACATACATATGCATCCTCGAAGGTGCAGAATGGCAACGCAAACTCTTCTGCACCAGGAACAACATCAAGTTTGGCTTCAGCTCCCAGCGTGAGTACCAACCTGGCTACCCAGAGGACAAGATCCACTAGGCAGCCACAAAATGGATTATCCACAAGGTTAAACAAAACACAACCACACTTCACTGAAAAGAATGACACTATGAAAACATCATTTTGTAAAACGGAAACTTCATCCTTATTTAAATTATTTTTGAGATGACCAGGGTAATAGGTTGGTAAAAGATCACAATTTTGTTAATGCAACAGATTTATAAATAGTAATACCAGTCATATTCAATCTGAAGGCCACTTTCAAGATGCACCGTTCCTCCACAAGCAGAATTAGTGGGTCCATGTACTCCCAAATGATCAACTGGTTGAAAAAGTTTCATCCTATCTTTATAGAATTGCACACTAGTATTTGCATGCAAGTCCAAGAAATTGGAGCTATCTCCCACGCATCTACTTCCGCATTGAGCAGATGAATTTCTCCATGAAGCACAAAATTGAATATTGTGGTTTAAGGAATCAGCAAAGATAGCTTTGTAGCTTTATGTCCACGCAAATGACGAACCTCCAGATAGAAGCTGGTACAACATTGGCTTAAAGACAAAGCGCTCTGACTGGTGAACTAGAAGCACCTGGCCTATGCTTAGATGACAAGATTTAAATGAAGTTGGCAAATAAATCATAGCAAGATAAGCCACACTAAGATCAACATTTGTTGTCGTAAGTGGAAAGCGCACCTTAGTTCTTTAATCAGGTCGGGAGTTCGACTCCCACTAGACACGGAGAAAACAATATTGGGAGACCTCCCCTCAAAATGAGACCCGACAGTTAGGTCGATTTCGGATTATTTAGGACGAAACCATAGATACTGGAAGGTCCAAGTACAAAAAAAAAATAATAATAAACCACACTAAAGTTAGAAAGTGTTTCCATTTTTCTATGATCTACATCATATCATGGTGTCGTAATAATGTTAGAAATAAAAGTTTTCAGTACATTAGCAACACCTAAGGTGAGGCAAAGCCAATTTTACTTGGATGAAGACGAAATGTGAACTTTTATGACAAAGGTTTTCTCCTTGTATTCAAGGCAAAGCTCCTTACTCCCTGTATTCAAATGTAGATTGTTAGTCCCTTGACCGCAGGGAAAGAGGGAAAAACCAGTAAGTAACCATGAGTTAATAAAAATTAAGACCACAAACAAGAAAAACTTACTTTTAAGGTTTTCGAGTTATTTATAGAGTTCATGCAGATGCAAATTAGAAAGTAGAGTATCAAGAATAAGAAACATATAAACATAGAGATGTAAGCATTTCTTTTCAAGTATCAACATATGGTGATAAATCTTGCTAATTAAACTTGTAAACTAATATAAACTTGTTTTATTATTTGATTAAATAGTTAGGCATGTGCCAGAGAGGTAGAAACGATGCTAAGTAGAACATGAGCTCAATGTTGTATACTTGAGCTTGAATTTGGAAACACGAGCAACAAATACATGTTTTGTTCTCAAATTCAGCTGTAAAATTTAAAAATAATATACATAGAGATAGTTCATGTTTTGGTTAAGTGGAATATCAAAAGTATATGTTTTGCCAGGCTTATGCATTGGCGCGAGTATAAGCACACCCACACTTCAACTGCTCTTTGGTAATCAAAGAATCCAAAAAAAAATCGTAAATTTGAGATAACCGGGTCTTTTTGGATATTGCACCATGTAGCTCTCTCTCGATTGGGTTGATTCGTAGGGAAATTAATTAATCTATTAAATAATGGTCTAGGCTTTTTTTATTTTTGTTATACAATGATTCAAACTCTGAATTTTAAGCTTAGAGAAGAAGAAATGTGACCATCAGATTGTTCTTTTGGGAACATAATGGTCTAGGTTTATGAAGTGGACTTGTTAGAAGAATGCTTTCTTGTTTCCCGGACATAGAAAATTACACTCTAATGATTTATTATTTTAATTAAATAATATTATAGTTTGAATTTATATAAAAAAATTTATTATTATAAATATAAAAATATAAAAATAAAGAGAGTCAAATATGTTTAAAATTAAATCAATTATAAAAAAAAACCAACGATAGAAAAACTGAAAAAAAATAGCAATAGATACCTTAATAAAAGCAGTGATAAAAGAAAATTTAAATAGAGAAACTATCACAGGGGTTTCAAAATAGCTGTTGCAAAGCTTTCTGATAGCACATAGCACATGAGATGGTTTTTGAAGGTTTGATTCTTGACGTATGCGATCTCATTTCATACATAAACAATGATTATTAAACGACCTAATGAATAGTAACGAAGAATTTATGCATCCAAAAGTGCAAGTGATTTTCTATTTTCCTATGTTAATAGTCATATGAAGTTAGGAACTCACACCAACGTGGATTAGTTTAATTGAATGTGGAGTTGAGTTTCCTTAAGTATTACCAAGATTCGACTCCCGCTGGAAGTATCGGACCCTCATGTGTATAGAGCGTTCCCCATCGGGAGACCCGTTCTCCGAAAAGGAATCATTACAACGGTCGGTCTAGATTAATTGGAGTAAAATCCCAGATACTGGACGGTGTCCAATATCAAAAAAAGAAGTTAGGAACTCACGGCTGGAAATTAAAATTCTAATTAAGAAAGTTATGTAGCCTTAAGGTTTTTAGTTTTAATTAGAAGCTACTATTCATTTTAAGTTGCGGTCAGATTTAAAGTTAGAGCATTTTAGGTTCCTTATCTTCAGAAATTTTCTACTTGGTCATACTTATTACTTTATAATATTTCATATTGAATAAGAAAAGAAAAAGAATGACGCGTCATGAACAAACGAAGAAAATCACTTTTTTATCTTATTGACTAAATAAATACGGACACCCATCTTGGCACAAGCAAAAAGTATCACCTACACCGGGAAGGGGAATATTTAGTTATTAGTGTTGAAGGCAGGTTGGTTAGACTTTCTCTTTTTCCCTCACCCCATCTGTAATACCTATTCTACAACCCACCCTAATTGACCAAAGGCAAACACCTTATCATTCTTTGCCACCATGGTTAAAAATATTTTTCAAAGAAAATTCTTTGGTTTCTGTTGGGCTTATTTCATCCATGTTGAGATCCAAAAATGATCAAGCTTACCCATTTATAACAGGAACTAGACACTGATTAGCAGCAATGCTATTTATGACCTTCCTCATTAAAACTGGATAAGATAGATCAATTGGATAGACTCTGGCCTACAGCAGATCCCCTAGCTTTTGATTTTTGTGTCAATGATCGACAAACTGAAAGTTTTTGAACATGTTAGATATTATTTTAAAAGAAGGAAATGATATTCGCGGAATGGAAGATACATATACAACTTCCAATGATAATGCTATACAGTTATCAAAGGATTTATTACATTGTATACGCACTTGAAAACATATAAAATTAAAAATTTTGAAATTTATGAATAAATATCTCGATATATAGAACTCTAATAAATCAATTAAAATCTTATAATCTCTCGTATGAATCGCTCGATCGGAATGATGATCACGAAACGAACCATCACCATTATTTCACGACGTCTCAACCCTAAGTCCAATGATCTCCAAATGACGGGAAAAATTTTCCTTCACAAAAATTCTTCAAACTCTTAATAATTAATTTCTCATTTTAGAAGTTAATTTCTCTCTTAACGTTATTTTTGACGATCTGCTCTCAAGCAACAGATGGTTACAGCCTTCAAAATGAATATTTTCTTTCAGTTATGCACTGTAGGTGCCATCGCCACAGCAGAAAAATGATCTTCTTTTCTGATTGTGTGCTTGAGAGGGAGAGAGTGCATTTCATTTTGTTTTATTGTGCTTCCCTATGTTTCCTTTCACACACGAGAGAGAGAGAGAGAGAGAGAGAGAGAGAGAGAGAGAGAGAGAGAGAGAGAGAGAGAGAGAGAGAGAGAGAGAGAGAGAGAGAGAGAGAGAGAGAGAGAGAGAGAGAGAAGAGAATCATAGGAGAGAGAGTGATCTTAGGGAGTTATGGGTGGTTATCTTTTGAAATGGGATAACCACCCCTGTTATATCTACGTGGGCATAAAACTAATATCTCTCATTTGCACACAAGGACATTTTACGTTCTTCATAAGATTATAACTCATGTGATCCTTCACATCACCTTATTGAACTTTCATACAGGGTTGGGTGTCGTGCAACCGGCGAGTACACTTGCAAGCAAATACTTCTCATTACACCTGTTAGAATGATTTAGGAGCTATCATTAGTACAAAAAAGAACTCGTTATACCCAAAACTCAACGCAATTATATCCATCGAGCCACTTTCTTTATTGAAAGTGATTCATAATCATTTGCTCGACTGTGTATTCATTACTATGTTTGAATCTCAACATAGATTAACATAACAGGACGACCGGTGAATACAACAACATGATATAATACTGGTTTTTCTTTCATACTACTAACTTTCAATTTCATCTTAACTACTTTTCTAGATATATACCGTCAAACCGAATCAACCATGGTTTCTTGATAACATGCTAAAGTAGCAATATCAAAATAAAATCTCAAGAGACAGACGAAAGTCATAAAACTACAAGAGATCCCACATAATGGATCTCGGGTCTCATACAGTGGGAACGAATATCTTTAATCATACTATTGTCTCAAATAATAGCTCCCACTATCTCTTGGTCGTCTTATTACACGCGGTATAAAACACGTACCACAGTGTCATTCCCCCATCTCTCAAAAGGGCATACATCAGATTTCTCTGACACTGTGCATGTATGGGTCTCGGTCTACATAAGACTTTACCCCAAAGATCTCAAAGAGAGTATTTCAAAGATGATATCACTTGATGCAGGTGATATCTGAGATCTCAACCTGGCTTCTCACAGATAACATGGATGTGGGTATGTCCATGTCGGTCATATCACATATGACCTCATCCTGAACCCATATCAGTGGGACTTATGTTCTAGTAGCGCCATTCTCAAAATCTCTTATTACTAGAAACCGTCTCATCCCCGCTCACTCAAAACTGGAGGTGGTAACTCGTGTGAGAGAGTCGACCACGCCTGTCTGACACATCTTTTATTATAACATACTACTTAATATATGACAACAAATAAGTGCAAGAAATGAATTTGTGACTTAATAACGCACGCATGTCATATATATCAATAAGTATCACAATCAGTATATAATGAGAAATGTCAAATTACATGTAAACCAAATGATTCCATATCTCTCACAGAGGAATCTTTCACAATTGGTTTGATGAAGGGATTAGCCAATATGCTGCATAAAAATGTACTTAATTATCACTACACTCTTCTTGGTGATATCTCTCATATAATAGTATTTGATATCAATGTGTTTGGTCTTACTGTGATACTTAGGGTTTCAGTTATAGGCAATTCTGGCTTGATTATCACTAAAAATTATTACTAACCTCTCACTTTCTGCCACAACCCTTAAGTCATCCAGAAATCTCCGAAATCAAATACTCCCCTGAACTGCTACTGAGTGTACCACAAGCTCAGTCTCTATTGTAGATAGAGATATACAGATTTGTTTCTTGTTTCTTCAAAACATGGTACCATTTATTGAGCAAGACAACAAAAAATAAAGTCGATTTGTGTTTATCTAGGCTGCCACCTCAATCAGCATCTGAATATCCAACGAAATGCAAATCACCTCCTCTATAACACAAGGAGAGATTCACAGTTTCTTGAGATATTTCAGAATTCTTTTCACTACTCTTTAGTGATCCTTTCTAGGATTCAATTGATATCTTCTCATCAGATCGACTGCAAGACAAATGTCTGGTCGTGTATGCCTTATCGCATACACTAGACTACATATTACACTGGTATAAGGGATTCTACTCAACTCCTTTATTTTTTTCTAAGTTATAGGGCATTTTTCAAGATTCAGGTCTTCGCTTTTAGCGATAAGAGTATATAATGGGTTGCATTTGTTCATCTCGAACGCTCAAGAATCTTCCTGATATAGGACTTTTGTTAAATAGTCAATATTTTTCTCGAACAATCTCTTTAAATCCTTACTCTGAGAATGAACTAAGCCTCACCTATGTTTTTCATGTCAGAACTCGATAATAATCATGTCTCAATGGTCATTAGATACTCCATGTTATTCCCAACCAACATAATGTCATGCATATATAAGAACATGATCATTAAAGAGTCATTGGAACGTATCAGATAAACACAATGATCCTCTTTGATCATTATAACATTATAAGATATTACCTACTCGTGAAATTTTAGGTACCACCGTCTGGATGAGTGTTTAGGTTGTATGTTGACTTCCAAATTTAACAGACCTTATCTATTTAATCTACTAGAATGAACTCAGAGGGATACTTCATGTAGATTGCCTCATCTAGACCTTTGTTACGAAAAGTGATCTTTACGTCCATCTGGTGTGATTTCAAATCCATGTTCATAACAATCGCTAAAAGATGAACGAATCGAGATAAATTAAATTAAGACTTCTCGGTAGTCCACCCCTCAGTCTAAGTGTAACCTTTGGTTACTTGATGGGTCTTATAACTCTCTATCGATCCATCGATATTTCTCTTGATCTTGAGAACCTACTTGTTCCCAATAGTCCTTTTGCCCTTAGGCAAATTAACTAGACCTCAAATCCCGTTGATTCTCATCAACTCATTCTCTTTATTTATGGTCTTCAACAAATGGTTCTCTGCAGAATCCTCAAGAGCTTTTTGGACTGTTTTGGATTTCTCATCGTCCTCTAGAGTCACAATGAGGGGTTCACCCTCAATCGGAAAGCGACGTTTAAATACGCGCCCTCAATATTTTTACGAGAAGAGAGAACGTGTTCACTTTTAGATGAATCACTCCCACTAATACTAAAATCCATAATGGCTTCTTGTGTCCCACCGTTGGACTCACCTACTCCACTAGGCTCATTCATCTAATAGAAGCAAAAGTCCCGCTAGATTTCACTTCTCAATGGATCGCTCCCACTGGGATAAAAATCCGTAATGGATTCTTGTACCCAACCACGAGACTCACTTGAATCACGAGACTCATTCATCTCATAGAAGGTAAAGTTCTAATGACTTCACCTCTCTTAAAGAATAAAAAGTGTGGTATACGAGACTCAATCTCAATAACTGTGCTGTCAGTATGCTCACTTAAGAACACATACCCCATAAAGTATTCTGAATATCTTATTAAAGATACACTTCTTTTCTCGTGGACCTAACTTGTCGTGTGAATACGAGAAAATGTGATCATACGCTGCATAACCCCATGACCTCAAGTGGCTAAGGTCAGACTATCTGCCTTGTCCAAAGTTCGTATGAGGTGCTAACTGTGGATTTTGATGGGATACTATTAAGGACATAGGCTGCAGTCAATAAATCATCTCCCTAATGGGAGAAAGACAAATTGACCTGCGCCATCATAGTCCTTAACATCTCCAACAAAGTCTTATTCCTTATCTCGACTATTTCATTTTGCTAAAAAATAGCAGAAATAGTTATCTATCTCGTAGTACTTTTCTCAAAACAGAGCTCTTTGTGTAGTTCAGACAAATACTCGCATCTTCATCAGTTCTGAGAGTTTTCACTCTCAAGTCTAACTAATTTTCCATCTCGTTAATAAATCTCCTGAAATATTCCAATATCTCATATTTTTGAGAGATCAAATAAACATAACCGATACGCGTGTATTCGTTTACGAATGTAATAAACTACACAACTCCATTTTAAGCTCTCATACTCATATGGTCATAGATATCAGAGTGGACTGACTACAATGGAGTTTCAGCTCTCATTGCATTGTCAAATGATTTTTTTGTCATTTTGTCGGCTAGGCAAAACTCACATACCGACAACTTGATTCTGGTTAGCGGATTCAATAAATCACTCGCCGCTAACCGATTCATCATCTTTTACCCTATGTGTCCAAGTCTACTATACCATTCATTTACATCTCAATCAACGCAATCAGATTAAAGGCAATAAAAAAATGTAAAGAAATGTCATTAAAATGAACATTTTTCAGTGCATACAGTCCATCATGGACAAAACCAGAACAAACAAAACAACTATCATAATTAATAGAAACAATAGAGTTTCCAAAAAAAAAAGAACATATCCTGGGCATTCAAGCAAGGTACTGAAATCAAGTTCCGTCAAATATCTGGAGCGTAGAGAACGTCATGGCAAGTGTCGATCCCCCTGATAATGACAAATGCTATGTTCCTCACGTAAACCCTCGTAACTTGAGGATTCATTCAGCGAAACTATACTTATGCGCTTCTGTCTTTAACTACGTGGTTGGTCGCTCCTGACTTTACAGTCCACAAAAGAGAGAAATCAACGATCTTCACAATAAATGAGTTAAAACTCAAACTACGTAAAGAAGAAGAATATTCTTTCTACTTGTCACACTCAACATGTGAAATGAACAAGGTTACCTCGGGCGTAGCACTTTATATTGATTTTATCAAATTCTTTCTTTTTGCGCTTTTGTACTTTGTTGTCGGATTTTTCGGATGGTTTCATCTTGTTTGGATCTCGGGTCCTCTTCTCATACTTATGCTATTTGTGTTTGGTGCTATGGGAGTCATCGCTGGACTCCGTTGCATAAGCATGACCCGAATGTGGCTTACTCGCCTTCAAGCGCTCCTCCTTGATCTCATAAAGTGTCTGCTCATATCAGCGAAAGTATGAATACTCTCGTCGGACATGACACAGATTTTCATGATATCCTATGAATCAGGTAAAAGACTGGATTACATTCAATACCTGTAACCTATCCAAAATAGACATTTGCATTAAATGTTATTTCATTGTATGATCAACCCTTTTATTATAAGTTATAAACTTATAAATTTGTATTATCACCTCAAGAGTTGAAAAAACACCATAATACTCCTTTAGAGCGAACCTAACCAACATAACCAAAGGATTACTCATAGATCTGGATCAAGTCATTGTGCTTTCCATTGATAAGAATTGCCCTAATTTAGCTATCTTTTTTCTTCAACGCACAAGACTTCATTGTTCCGTCTAAACTGAGGTGTGGTACCCTCCCTAGAGCCCACCATCTTATATCTCAGAATTTTTTTTTATATAATTTTTGCTCTTTGAGAATAAACTGAATCTACTGATATAAAATCTTACATTTGACACTATTCAATTTATCATCTTTATAAAAATCTATTACGATAGTTTTCTATACAGTTAAAGAGATTTTAGTGACTTATTGACGCTTATTCTTACATTTTGTGTACTCTTCGAATCAACAATTCCAAATAATTTGAGTATAGACCCTAATTTGAGTGTATGAATCAATAGATATCATACACCACAAACCGGAATCACATTTTACTATTCGGAGTATGATTCGGCACATAAAAACCTACATAAGTCATTAATATGGGTGTGAGACAGTCAGAAAGTAAAAAAAAAAAAATCAATTTGGCATGAAATCATGTGCCGTCAGAGGTCCCACGCGCCGTTACGCGCCGGCGGCGCACAGCTCGGCGCCTACACGCTCCCTAGCAGCACGCTGCACGTGCAAGATGCGCAGAGCGTCTGGAATGCATGCTGTAGCATGCTTGCAAGACGCGCTCAGCAAGAAGATAACTTTATTGTGCGATCACCCCATACCACAGCACCTTGTTGTAGCCTGTTGGTCAGTGTGCTCAAGAGAAGACACCAAAGCTGGGGTTTGAGCTTGGGCAGTTACTTTTCTGAGAATATTTTTTTCTTTTTCTTCTAAATCGACCTGGCGGGTTGGGACTCTTGTCGGATTGCATGTTCGGGTCGTAACTGACCTGGGACACTCAGAAACTGTTGACGCGTTGCCAGAGCGCGTGTACTGCACGTGCCAGCGGGTTGGGTCGGTCTTCTTTGCCCGACGGTTCTGCAACTGGGTCTTTTTGACCCGACTGCCGGAAAACACTTTTCTGGGTTGATTTTCGCTCGAATTTTCAATGTAATTCAAAATTCAATCTTCCCAATTCATTATAAACTTGATTTTTAGGAGAAATAATACTGAAACTTGGCAAATTTTGAATTCCATTTCACGGCCTCCCGCCCAGTAACTCAAAAATCATAATTAATATGTCAAAATGTAAATCAGAATGCAAGAAAGACATTTATGCCAATTACATAGATCAATTCACCATTTATAGCGATAGATCTAAGGTTTTAAATTTCGGGCACTATTAGGGGCTGAAACTTTAGTTTCAAATTTCATAACTAAAACATACTCTAAAAATTACAAAAAAAAATATATTCACGATCTACATATCATGGGAAAAATCATGGTATAATCGGATTTACGAAACTCATCCGTAATCCGATTATCAAATTTTTTACCCTATATTTTTATGACCAAAAAAACAAAAAAAAAAAATTCCAAAAAAATTATTTTAATAAATCCAACTTTAGCTCTAATACTAATGAAGGATTTATTACACTATATGCGCATGCGGAAGCGTATAAAATTAAAAATTTCGAAATTTAAGGATAAATATCTCGATATGTAGGGATCCAATAAATTAATCGAAATCTTGTAATCCCTCGTACGGATCACTTAGTTGGGATGATGATCACGAAACGAACCATCACCATTATTTCATGATGTCTCAACCTTAAATCTGGTGATCTCCAAATGACGAGAAAAATTTTCCTTCACAAAAATTCTTCAAACCCTTAATTAATTTCTCATTTTAGAAATTAATTTCTCTCTCAACTTTTACTTTTGACAATCTGCTCTCAAGCAACAGATGGTTACAGCCTCCAAAATGAATATCTTCTTTCAGTTATGCACTGCACGGTGCCATCGCTGCAGAAAAATGATCTTTTCTGATTGTGTGCTTGAGAGGGAGAGAATGCATTCCATTTTGTTTTACTGTGCTTCCCCATGTTTCCTTTCACACACGAGAGAGAGAGAAATAAGAGAATAATAGGAGTGATCTTAGGGAGTTATGGGTGGTTAGGTTATCTTTTGAAATGGGATAACCACCCCTGTTATGTCTACGTGGGCATAAAACTAACAGTTATATTGAAAGTCTTGGGGAATGGTGAACGTCAGCTCAGAAAATAAAATATGTCTACTCAAACGGGTAACATTACTGAAACTTCCAGAAAACAAGACATGCCAATGATTTGTTTGCACCAGGACTATTTTTTATTTCTTTCCTTGGAATTGAACTTTGTGAAGCAAGACTTGAAGTTGACTCAAGCTGCCGAAGTCTTCCAACAGCCTCTGCTTCGTCACCCTTAAAAATCAAAATTTCCAGATAAAAAAGGTAATGGTACTGAAAAACATGGAGGAGAACAGAAGGCTTCCTCAAATTTAAGATCTATACCCTCAGATGCTATAATGCACTCAGCGACAGTGTTTGGTTTGATAATCTACAGAGTATGTTATATGAGAAATGAATATATAAATTAAATAAAGCAATGTATACATATTTACCTATAAGAATCTAAAAGATCACTTTGTACTTGAATAATTCAAACACTAAAGAAGCCATAGCAATTCCTTTTCGTTGCCAGAAAGATCTGCCAGTTGTACTGGGGCCAGAGAAAGGAATTACCAACTCCTTTTGCATGCTTGAAGATCCAAGAGCAATGTGAGCCATCGATGCAGTGTAGAAACAATTAAAATCTATCACCACCCTTTGATTTTGTGACTCAAATGACTTCTTGTTTCTCTGTGTATCCGTCAAACTGCCATTTAAGTAGACCAACTATTTCTGCAGCCATGAGCTTATTGAAAGCTTGGCTCAAGAAGCAAGGCCAATCTTGGTGCTGGCATGGAGTTTCAACATCAAGGCCCTGCCTGATTCACGCAAGACCGCAGCATTTTCAGGAGTGCAAGGCAAACCTAATATTTCCAATTTGCAAGCAGGTGCAAGCTCCTCCAAAGATTCTTCTATCTAGAAGCCATATGACCACCCATCGTTATCAACAAGCAAATGAAATGTATGATATAAAAAAATTGCCTACCTAAACAGTTCTGTATGATGTCCTGAACAAGATGGTTAAAGTTACAAAGCATGTCTTAATCCCTTAATTGTAACTTTTTCTGATTTTTTTTTTTTTTTTTTTTTTTTTTTTTTGGGTGCAGGATGTGGTACCTTTATCAAACAAGTCGTCAAAAGCAGAATTGCTATAATCACACCTATCACGTCTGGTGCACCATATTATAAGGTGATATAGGAGCACATGCAGGAGTTTGGTACAATGTCTAAACAAATATTAATCCAAGGAAAAGGTGAATATTCAAGTCAAAAGGCCTAATGCGCGATTGCCATCCTTTTCCAAAACATTTTCACCTTCAGCCCAAGATCGTCATTCTCATTGTAGGATCACCATTTACAGTGTCAAAATCATCTGCAGTGGAATTTCGCGAAGATGCTGACTTTTAAGTTTTAGCAAGGTTCTATTTTTTAATTGTTTTCTAATAGTTTTATGAATCTTTAAAGTTTTAATGAGTCTGAATTAGGTTTTTATTAGTTTACCTGATTTCTAGTATCCTTTCTATGTTATAATTTATTTTCTATTTTTATGATTTAGGATTTCTAGCCTACAAATAGGTTTGTTAAGAGTTGTAGTGGAAGTCATTTAATGATTGAATAATCTCTCTTTGAAAGTTTTTCTCTTCTTTTGGTGGATTTCAAAAGTTTTCTTGGTGGATTCAAGTATTTATCCTGCTATAGGTTTAATGTGTGAAAGCCTATTCATATATATGCTTCAGTCGCGGGTCAATTTGGTATAAGAGTCTAGGTTCAGCTGGTTTGATGGCAATCTACCTTTGTTGGAGATATAAGTGATATCTCATTGACAACACTCAAGGCTATTCTAATGGCAAGCGTACAAAGAAGAAAGAAAAATAAAACAACCTCGTAGCTTGGGCTATGAAGCTTGCCCTTAGATTCGAGTCATGTTCGGGGATTATAAAACTCTCCAAAAGGGGTTGCTAATAGGAACCTCTTGGCCTCCCAAGTAACAATAAGAATGCATATTTTATGAGTGTTGTAATGATGGATCCATCCTTGTCCAACCCAAAGACAAGCATGTTCTTGATGTGGTGGAAAAAGCACAAGAAGTTGAAGTTGTTGACGATTGTGATGGTGGTAAAGAAACTATTGATGTCTCAAGTTCACAATCTCATCCCAAGATTGAAGAACCTGTTGATCAAGAGGAGGAGAAGATCATATATGATTTATAGGTTCGAGGCTAAGAAGATGGTGGGAGAACAAAAGCCATTGCAGTTGAGACGTCAGAAAGTGCACATTTTTAAGGTTTTCTTAAAGATGAAAACATTCATGATAGGAGATAATTGCCTTAAAGAAGACAATGAACAAATCTATGTGGATCTCAAGTAAAAGTAGTGTCATCCCAGCTATTTTGCCCTTTGTCTTGGTATTGGCTGTTCATGTTTGTCAGGTGTCCATTTCCATGTTTGTGCTTAATAGCCTATACAGCACCATTAATCAACTCCACTCTCCATTCAACATTCTTCACAACTTTCTTATATAGAATTAGAAATGGTATGAGTTTACCTTAGAAAGCAAATGATTTTCCCAAGAGATGCCATGCTTCTCAAAAGACTTTTGAGCACAGGCAAGAGCTTCCAAATCGTGCGACACTTTGTTCTTTTCCAAATATGCCTTTGAAATTGCACACTTCAAGAGAACAACTACAATAAGAGAAGGAAGAATAACAAAGCCGCTAGGAAGATGGTAGGAAGTTCCTGACCTCACTGCTAATTTTCCTTAGCTCCGCTAGCACCATAGACAGCAGCAAATCATGAACATAGGGCTTCGCATCTGGATGTAGCCGAGCAGCTTTCCCAATATCTAGAACAAGTTTCTCTTCTCCATCCTCCATCAGAGAAGTCCATTAATGTTAGGAATAGAGATAGCAAGGAGTAGAAAGGTTTTGGAAGATTAAACATTCCTTCGATTAATGACTCTAAGGAGCATTACACAGCAGAAATAAAGAAGAAAAACTCAGTCTCTCTCTAAGAGCAGACTGCCCACACTTCTCGGAAGCTAATTAATTTTTTCCATGCCTTTCTCACTAGCCTTCATATTCTATTTATAGCCTAAGTCTCTCTTATAACCACCCAATATTCTCCTAACAGTAGACTGTTACATTTTAAACATCTTCTAACAGTTTTGATGCCTTTGCTTTTTGCATTGGTAGACTATCAACCCATTTGGGTTGGCTATCTGTCTTGCGGCAGCCCATTCATCTACCATCTAGACTGAAGATGCCACATCTTCATCTGGCTGGTCTCCTGCAATTGCTTCTTTAACATTGCCTCCTGCAGGAACTTTAGCCTTGTCCTCAAGGCCGTAACCCGAAAACTCGGAAGGACCAACACTTTTTTTTATTTATTTTTATTCCTTCCCCAGCGGGCCAGCACCCGATCGAGCGTTCTAACCAAAGTCCGTATGGTGTTGCTGGTGTCGCTCTAGAGCAACAGCTGCAGGTTCTTCCATGGCAGCATCGTCAGTTAGAGGAGCTTCATCCTCGCCCAAGATGATCGCCCGAAGACTTTTGTTCGGACAGTTGTGGAGGGGTGGTAAGGTTGTTAGCATTTGAAACACAAACCCTTTGATCGCAAATCTAAGAGCTCGTGATGAGACAAATGGCGGGAGACTCTAGTTGCTGCGTCTGAAGTAGGTTGCAGAGGGTGTGGAAAGGAAGAACGTTGAGTGTTGGTGGGTCTGTAGCAAGAGGCGGGGTAAAAGAAAACTGGGTTTGGATATACGGTTTTGGATTAAAATGGTTATCGGAGCCTCCAGTAGCCCGGTTAGACCCGCCCCAGTCCCTCGACCTGAGTGGTGTATGGGTTCCAGCTTCGTTACCCGGTAGTGACTCTCCCGTAAAAAACCCATTTTCCCATTCGATTTCCTGAGCTAGTTTCATGGTTTGGAAGAGAGAAAGGGTCTCGTGAGAGTGAATGCGGACGCGAATCTTGTCCGTGAGGCCATTGAGGAAGAGCCCGAGATGGATCGATGGATTCAATCCCTTGATGAGAGCTGCACAGGAAACGAACGCATCAATATAGCGTCAACAGTACTCGTCTGTTTCGTGGAAGCTAGAGCTTTGAAGGGATTCGCTGAGAGGCCTCCCCCAAAGCGATCGAAGAGTTCAGAGGTGAGTTCGGACCAAGAAAGTGATGGGTTTTGAGCGAATAGCCACTGAACCTAGTAGAGTGCTGGGCCATCCATGGAAACTGTCGCCATCGCCACTTTCATCTCATCGCTGACGCGATTGATAGTAAAAAATTGTTTTGTGTGAGCAACCCAAGCGGCTGGGTCGTGGCCAGCAAAAGAGGGGAGATCAAGGCGTCGCAAGGTAAGGTGAAAGTTGTCGGTCGCTGGGACCTTAAGTGGAGGTGTGGGGTGCGTGTTTGTTCCCAGAATGGGAATAGAGCCGATGTTGAGAGATGGGCCGCCAGGAACCTCGTTGTGGGCTGTTGTAGATGATTCGGCTTCATCGCGGCCCTCATTTTTTTAACGGAATAGGGCGGCAACCAATTCCTCCAAGGACTGCAGACGGTCCAATTTCGGTGCCGGTGGTTCATCTCCTCTATCAACCTTGTGATGCACTTCCCGATGTCGGCAAGGCTCTTCTCCAAGGTATCCAATCTTGTTTCCATTCGTGTTTGAGTCATGAATAAGATGTAGGATGGGAAAAAAATGGAGAGAGGGAGACAGAGAGATGAGCAAGTGGAAGAGAAGGCAGGTCGGACCAAATTGTTAGGAATAGAGATAGCAAGGAGTAGAAAGGTTTTGGAAGATTAAACCTTCCTTCGATAAGGAACATTACACAGTAGAAATAAAGAAGAAAAACTCAGTCTCTCTCTAAGAGCAGACTGCCCACACTTCTCGAAAGCTAATTAACTTTTTCCATGCCTTTCTCACTAGCTTTCATATTCTATTTATAACCTAAGTATCTCTTTTAACCACCTAATATTCTCCTAACAGTAGACTATTACATTTTAAATATCTTCTAACAGTTTTGATGCCTTTGCTTTCTGCGTTGGAAGACTATCAACCCACTTGGGTTGGCTATCTGTCTTGCAGCAGCCCTTTCATTTGCCATCTGGACTGAAGATGCCACATTTTCATCCGGCTGGTCTCCTGCAATTGCTACTCTAACAATTAACCTCTATGACCTTCTTCTTGAACTAGATCAAGAGTATTGAACCCCCCAAAAAAAAAGAAGTAACAAAAGGGCACATTAGCAATAAAGGGAAGAGCGCCCAAAGACCCGGAATAGAAAATGTCATATTGCTCTAGCTTGGGACCTTAGCAAGGTCTTTAGAATAAGACTCCTTTTTCCAAGTGATTACAAATTAATCAAAACATGACAAGCAATTGGACACAACCAAATGAGATTATCAAACCTCTTGAAGAAGGCAAAGAGCACCAGGTAACCAAGCCCATGGATTCGCAAGGAAGGTTTAGGTAAAATCTTTTCCTTGACATTACCAGAATATTGTGGTTCAAAGAGATGCTTGTCCCTCACATCCATCAGATGGTCCTGAAAAACCAAAAAAAGATTTTCAAAAGAAATAATAAAATGGGAATTTAGATCTTCTCACTGATTCTCCTAAATCAATATAAGGAAAAAAAAAAAGATATATGCCCTCTACTGGGCAAGATGATATCGCATCCATGGTAGGGGTGAACGTAAATTGAATTGAAACTGAATTCAAAATTAATTACTCCATGTGCAAAACCTAGTTTGAAATTGAATTGAACAGGGGAGAGCGAGAAAGTGAGAGAAAATTCAATAACCAAAGTGTGGTAACCAACAGAAGTGTACGAAGATCTCTACTTGGATAAAGCAGAGAGTAAGAAAGTGAGGGGATTTAAAAATAAACATACAAAGATCTCTCGATCCATCAAAAATTCATGAATTCCTCTCCTCACAAACCAGCCAACAAAGACAGAATTCAAATGATTCTCTTATGCTCTCTCTATAAACAAACAGACAAAAAAAAAAATTCCATAGAAATAACCAGCCATTGGATCTGCTTTGATTGAAGAGAGACCCACCTTTGAAAGCTTCATGTGTTCAATATTTTATTCTGCTTCCTTATTAAACCACGAAACTTCATGCAGTTTGAAATTATGCATCAAACAACCATGAAGTTTCATGAAGCTTCCTTACGATTACACTTTGTGAGGTCTGGGATAAATTACAGGGCGATTAACTTGATAATTGAAATAGGAAATCCTTTTCGCCTTATTTTCATTTAAGGATTTTCTATCCTTATAATGTATATCAATTATTGTAACTTTGGCTTGTCAGATAGAACCCTACCATCCTTAAGATTTGTCAGAGAAATATTTTGCTATCTTGAGTTATTGAGACACTCAAACTGTAACAAAGCCACATCTCAACGATTATGGCACAACTGTAGGGATTCACATTTTGTCAAATGTGGCATACAATTTTTCATGGTAAGTAGGAGTGGTCTTTGAAACTTGCTTTTTAGGTCTCTCCGTCTCTCCTTTCTTATTATTTTCTATATTAGTGTAGTTAAAATCATGTGATTTGACTGCCTCAACAAACGCATGGATCGTAAGGTCACGAGCCTCGAAGATTGTATAATTCTCTTTAATGAGCTCTAAATATGTATTAATCAATATAGGTCACGAGAGCAGAAAATTCTTGAATCAAAACAAATCAATCAATCACTATTTTGATTACCAACTTAATCACCATGTAGCTCGATCTGAAATCAGGAGCACAACGGATCGGTATCATCGCACGAAGTTAATTGGTGATTTGCATTGCATCAAACAACAATTCGAATAATTTTAGAAGATGTACAAACAAGTATATTTAAATGATGAATTGTGTTAGCTTAATTATGTTGTTTATGCAATGTATAAAGTACTAACATTCATGTATAAACTGTTGAAAGCATTTCAATTTAAAACTATTAAGAAATGATAAAAAAATATCACCTTTTAATAGTAAAACCTTTTCAAACTCAAGTAACCTAAAGTGAAACTCCTTCGGTGTGGGAAACACGATAGAGTTACAACCTAAGGATGATTTTAGCCGTTGGATTGAATAAGAAGGCCACCCAACTTTTGTATTTATAGTCACTATAAGAGTTATGTTTTCTCTAAGATATAGAGGCACTTCTCACAATTAATTCTTTCAGAGGTTGAAGGTAGGTGTCCTCTACTAATAACAAAGTTATGATAAGATAATAAATGTAAAGAAAGTTGTTGGTCTCAAAGACAACTAAAAATGGGGGTTGAATTGGTTGTCTTAAACTTAGTTTTTAAAAAATCTAACTCCAACTAGATTCAATAATTAAATCTATGGTCAATCTAATGTAATAATTAAAGGTAAGAGTAAGGAGACAAATCTGTTTTTATAGTGGTTTGGTCTTGTACCTACATCTACTCTTCCAGCCAAACAAGTCGGGGTCTAGCTATTAGCTAGTTTACACTATAATCGAATCAACAACATACACTCCACTTATTGACTTCTGATTTTCATACCATGAAAAATCTTTTGTCCAACAATGGAAGATAGTTCACACAATAATTCACTCACTTAACACACTTTTACAACTTAAACAATGCTTAAAACAAATGAATATTAAAGGTAGAAAATCAGAAGTATAGTAGCAGAATTTTTGTGTTCAAAATGCAAACTTGTTGCTCAGAATTCAGAGATTTCGTTGTTTTTTTCTCTTTGAGAGTTGCTTTTGAAAAGTGCTCTCAACTCACTTGAATTTCGAAACTCTTGTTGCTGAAAAATCTGCTCTTTCAAAATTCAAAATTCTGTAGTAAAAACTCCTCAAAGTTACCAGCAACAACTCCATCAACATCCTGAAAAATTGGCTTCAAATTTTTCTTAAATAATGATATTTACTAACAGTAAATATTTTTTTTTCTGAAGTTTAAACATCCCTCTAAGATATTCAAAAGTTGGTTGGATTATATCTATATGATAGCTCCTACAAAAAATTCGAAATCAGCTCCAGGAAATTAGGCTTATGTTCTGATTTTTTTAGAACAACTAACCAACTTTGTCCATTTGTTTCTCCACCAAAATCTTAAGGTAAATATGTCACGAATCATCATATTTGATGTTCAACTGTAATATAATAATATTGAATAAATAAACTCATAAGTCTCTGACCTGTAGTAAAGTTATCGAGATCTAAATATCTATCGAGAATCTGATTCAAACCATAAATTCTGCTATAGAAAATGGGTGATTAACCAACTTCCAGCTAGATTTTCTCCACCATTCTAACAAGATAATTATACTGTAATAACTTGAATTTGAAGTTACACGTTACAACACAATTTTCGATATTGAAAGTATTTCAGCATATAGGAAGTATTTCAGCATATAGGAAGATATGAAAGTGCAAATATGGTCAAATGATCACTGTTTTTATATTTAGAATTTTTAAGTGGTGGAATATGAAGTGCTCTCATGTTAAGATATTTTTGTGTACATCTAAAATCAATTATAGGTTAAGTGTAGTACCCAAGTTACACTTACCTTGCTGACTGGGTTTTCAACTGATATCAAAAAATTTTATTTTTATGACCAAATAAACCTTACTTCTATAATCGATTTTATAACTGTTTCTATCACTTTTCAATTGAATAAAAAATTATGCACACTAAATAAATTGATTAGAACCACATGAGAGATTTTGTTATCATCAAAACCAAGGAGATAACAATTTTCTCAAAATTCTCCCCATTTTTTATGACAACAAAACCTTTAAAAAATAAATGTACAATAGTTGTTCAATTAAACACATTTTGAAATAATCATGTAAAACTTATGAACATAATATCAATTGAAATAAGCAAAGATATACACTTAGTGTTCATCAATGTTCATCCAATTGTAAAATTGTTTGTTTTATTTAAGTTGTGAGTTGAAATTTCAAAGTGCAGTCAAGTCATTATGCAATTTCTGAGTTTCAAATTTGAAAATACAGTCAATGGTTTTGAACTTTAACATTTGTTGCATAATGACATTAACATATGTTGCATGATATTTCAATGTTTTCCCTCTTAATGTGTGTAGGTTCCTTTTGTCTTCAGAATTTAGTTTCAAATAAAACAAAATGACTTCTGATTGTGACTTCTGATTATACACTTCCTTCTGATTGTGTAGGTTCCTTTTTTTTTATTGATTCTCCCTCTTTTTGTTGTATTAAAAAGAAATTAATTAGAACAATGTATAGAAGAAAACATGGAGTTTCATTTAAGTTTGACTTAAAAAATACATCATTGAAGCATAAAGGAGGCAGTCATTGTCAGAACAATGAGCTAAATACGGAAAACATAAATAGAGAAAGGAAATCCTATAAACCAGAAAATCAGAACAAGAAGTATCTAAGTTTAGGATGAACTCTTTGACAGTAAATTCAGAACTTCAGTGATTTTAGATTCGGTGTCTCTTTGTCGT
Organism: Dillenia suffruticosa; assembly: GCA_033439265.1. Taxonomy (NCBI): domain Eukaryota; kingdom Viridiplantae; phylum Streptophyta; class Magnoliopsida; order Dilleniales; family Dilleniaceae; genus Dillenia; species Dillenia suffruticosa. Next base: position 17,765,521 of record JAVTVX010000009.1, on the reverse strand, counting down.
TCTAAACATTCATCAAGCTTCTTTTCAATCCTTTCCTTCCAGTTATCATTATCGATCTTAGCATGTGTTTTCTTCCTCCTTGAAGATTCACCATGGACAAAAGTGGATGTTGGAGTGTTTTCATTAGTTGGTTCAGAAAATGGACAAACAATGCCACCACTGTCTTGGAATTTGCCTTGCCAGAAAAAATTATCCTTGGCCTTCCAAACATTTCTGTCATAAATGGTTATTTTAATATGAGAAACCATTGATTCTCTTAGAGCAGATGATTCTAGGATAGGATCTTTGAGCGCTGAAAAATCAAATCTTTTAAACTCAAATAGCCTCATTAGAACATTTCTATATGGTTTGCTGCTCTTATTCCTATGAATGTGATTGAAAAATACATTCACCATATCTATGTGTTTGTTCAGTAGCAGGGCAACCAAAATTCTACCATTCTCTATAGTCACAGTGGTAGAAATTTCATACCTTGGGATGAGACACATCGAAACAACCTTGTATAGAATTCTATCATGCTTCTATAGAATTTTTCATTCACATCTTTCCCATCTTCATCTAAATCTAATTTAATAGAGATAGATATTGTGGTATTAACATATTTTAAATTTTTCATACCAAAATTTTTAATTAATTCTTTTGTATACTTTTCTTGACTTATAAATATACCATGAAAAGATTGCTTAATTTGCAATCTAAGAAAAAAATTTAGTTCACTCATCATTGACATTTCAAATTCACTCTTCATGATATTGCTAAAATTATCACACAAATGCTTATTTGTAGATCCAAACATAATATCACCAACAGTTTTAATTAAACAGTTGGATTTCCCTTATCCGTACCAGTTCTGAGTTGGCTGTTTGACGCCCGGGGAAGGCCCCCGAAGGGGCCATTCCCAGTACGTCCCCCGGCCGCCGCCCCTCTTAATGAGCTCTAAATATGTATTAATCAATATAGGTCACGAGGGCAGAAAATTCTTGAATCAAAACAAATCAATCAATCACTATTTTGATTACCAACTTAATCACCATGTAGCTCAATCTGAAATCACGAACACAACGGATCGGTATCATAGCACGAAGTTAATTGATGATTTGCATTGCATCAAACAACAATTCGAATAATTTTAGAAGATGTACAAACAAGTACATTTAAATGATGAATTGTGTTAGCTTAATTATGTTGTTTATGCAATGTATAAAGTACTAATATTCATCTATAAACTGTTGAAAGGATTTCAATTTAAAACTATTAAGAAATGATAAAAAAAATTACCACCTTTTAATAGTAAAACCTTTTCAAACTCAAGTAACCTAAAGTGAAACTCCTTCGGTGTGGGATACATGATAGAATTATAATCTAAGGATGATTTTAGCCGTTGGATTAAATAGGAAGGCCACCCAACTTTTGTATTTATAGTTACTATAAGAGTTATGTTTTCTCTAAGGTATAGAGGCACTTCTCGCAATTAATTCTTTCGGAGGTTGAAGATAGGTGTCCTCCACTAATAACAAAGTTATGATAAGATAATAAATGTAAAGAAAGTGACTTCACTTAAGAAAAAAAGGAAAGGAATGAAATAAGAAAAATTGAGAAAGAAAGCATTAAAATAAATTTAGTTTCATTGCTTGATTTCGGTTCAGAGATATCAACCGTTTGTCCCACTTACTTTATCCTTTGTTTGTTGATTTGATATGTATATTGTTGATTGAATGTTATTTGTTTTCCCTAAATTGTCATTCACATATAATATTTTATACATAGTAACTGTTTTATGTTTTATACATGTATACATGTTTCCACTTCCATATTCCCCTTGGAGTTACTTGTTAAACGATGGTTTGACTGACTCAGAATCTTATAATTTCAGGTCTTTTGAGAGCTTTGGAGCCAAGAGGGGTGGATAGAGATTCACCATGGGATACTAGATTTCATTCCTTTTCATTATTGATATTGTTGTACTCTTATTGGATATGACTACTTGATGTAGTTATTGTTGATTCTTTACTTTTCATTCTAATTTAATAGTGTTATATTAATAGTCATAACTCACGCGAAACATATGTATTATTTTACAAAACATATGTATTGTTTTACATTTATGATATATAAGTTGTTATGATCGGTAGCGTTAGTCTATGTGATGATTTATGATTGAGTAGAGATGATTCATTTATCTGTGTTAATGTTTAACCCTAATTTTGGTGTTGAGAACATAAAAAGTAGTCCCTATTTATGCTGACAATGATATTGATTAAAGTGTTACAAATTTTATGTTGTTTTTATATTGTCTTGTGTTTTGGATTTTGAAGAAACAACCTAGCGGGACCTTAAATCTTAAATAATAAAATAAATACTATTTGGAAACAATGAATACCATGAAAACTTATTAAAAAACTATAAAATCTTTTGCAAAAGAATAAAAGTTTAATTTTATTGATTTTCCTTACGCGCGCGTGTGTGTATACATGTTTAATATTTGAATTTTAAAGTACATAAAAAAGAATCAACATTTAATTGATTCTATAACTAATAATTACGTTGAAAGTCTGTTTCTGATTAGAGAAATCAAAATTAAATTTTAAAGGGAGAGTTTTCGTTACATCAATTTTGATTTTAATTTTAAATGATTTTAATTATAAAATCAGAACTATAAAAATTTTAAAAATAAAGAATAAATATCAATTTTAAAATAAAAGAATACGAAAAAATATGATTGATTAATAATAAAATGAATTTAATTGAAATTCTATTATATTTTCTTTGTTGATAGAATTTGTAATCGATTCAATAGTTAACATTTGAAACTCACTTTGTTGCAACCTAGGGAGTTAAATATCTATTGTTTTATTAAATTTATAAAATAATTTATATAAATTAATTTTTTGATATAAAATTAATATGTATTTTATTATCTGAACATTAGTAACTATATTATATTCAATATTAACTAAAATAGAAAATTTTTTACTTTTATATTCAAATTAACAATAATATTTTTTATTTTTTTAATTTCTAACATCAGTTCGAATCAGTTTTCGATTTTACAAAATGAGAAATTGAAACTGAACGTAGTTCTAATTTCACTATTCGGCTCATTTTGCTTTCGCGATTTGGTTATAATTTTGGTCAAACCTAACTGAAATAATTTGGTGTACGAAAAGATGCTGCTGCCACCTTTCCCACTTCCTTATTAATAATTTCTCCTGCAATAATCCATTGCTTTCCCTACAAGCAACGACTGCCATTGGCAAAAAGGTTTTTGGGTCATTTTCCACCAAAATTACACTTTTACCCCCTGCCCAATTCACTTCACACCCAAAAAAAAAATCTTAATCCAAAGGAAAGCTATAGTTTCAAAGAGCTTGCTTTTTTACCGAACAGTATCTTCTTATTGTATTATTTTAAATGGTAGAATGAAAACGGAATGAATTTTGAAAAATATTTAGAATATTAATTTACTGTATGGGTAAAAATTTAAAATTAAAATTAAAATACAATTTAATTAGGTCGAATCTCATTTGATGATTTTGAATTATTTGAAATCTATATACCGTGTATTTAAACACTGAGATTTATGATTGATTGATTAATTTTTTTTGTATTATATTCTTTATTAATTATTTAATTAATATTATAAAATATATTTAATAACTTGAATAAAAAATTATTATCAACTATAATAAGAAAATTTTAGAGATTAAATTATTTAATTGTATAATAAACATATTATATATATATGAGTCTCGCATGTCAACTATTTCATACCATAAATGTTTAAAACTGAATCATATTCTATAAATATAATATCTATTTGATATATGATAGATGAAATGGATACAAAAAGTGTGGACTGTTGAAGTATTTTCCTATTGATTGATCATATCATGTACTCATCGTCGTCTCTTCAATTGTTTCAATTTGAATTATCTGGACATCTTATATAATAATTATATTATAAAGAATGATACAAAAGACCGAAACTATTCAAAAGACCATATTTTAACCGCATAGTAATCAATATTCGTATGTTTTTTTGACAATAAAAAACTAATATACTATAAAAAAACATAACCTTCTTGAACATTTATTTTCTAACTTCCTGACATTTTATAACCGTTGTTAAAGGATGCAACAACAAATGAAAATACATGGAGAATTTTTTCGATATTTTCTAAATTAATGTCAAGAAATACTTGCATCTTTCCTGACATTTGCATAACAAAAATATCGACAAATTGTCGAAATTTGCTGTGTTAAACAAGTAAAACGTTGAGAAAGCTAACAATTTCTCAACATTTAAACCTAAATGTCAGCTAAAGTTTAAGCATTTGCTAATGTTTATTTACTAAAACATTAACAAATGTTGAAACCTTTGCAAATGTTTTTATGCATCAAATAACCATGAAGCTTCATGAAGCTTCCTTACTATTACACTCCCCAAGGTCTCAGATTGAATTACAAGGTGATTAACTTGATAATTGAAATAGGAATCCTTTTCGCCTTATTTTCATTTAAGGATTTTATATCCTTGTGACGTATATCGATTATTGTAACTTTGGCTTGTCAGAACCTAAACCCTACCATCTCTAAGATTTGTCAGAGAAATGTTTTGCTATCTGAGTTATTGAGACACTCAAACTGTAACAAAGTTACATCTAAATGATTATGGTACAACTGTAGAGATTCCCATTTTGTCAAATGTGGCATACAATTTTTAATGGTAAGTAGGAGGAGTCTTTGAAACTTGCTTTTTAGGTCTCTCCTTTATTATTATTCTCTATATTAGTGTAGTTAAAATCATGTGATTTGATCTTTTATTTGTAACAAGAATAAAGGAATTAATCCCCCTTTTGTATTTAAAGGAAGATTATTAATGAAACAGAGAGTTGAAATTCTCCTAAGGTTGAGTGCCTCAACAAATACAGATCGTAATGTCACGAGCCTTAGAGATTGTATGATTCTCTTTAATGAGCCCTAAATATGTATTAATCGATATAGGTCACAAGAGTAGAAAATTCTTGAATCAAAACAAATCAATCAATCGCTATTTTGATTACCAACTTAACCACCTTGTAGCTCGATCTGAAACTAGGACCGCAATGGATTGGTATCATAGCATGAAGTTAATTGGCGATTTGCATTGCATCAAACAACAATTCGAATAATTTTAGAAGATGCACAGGCAAGTCCATTTAAATGATGAATTATGTTAGCTTAATTTTATTGTTTATGCAATGTATGAAGTACAAACATGCAAGTATGGAACGGTAAAAGGATTTCAATTTAAAACTATTAAGAAATGATAAAAAATCACCACCTTTTAATAGTAAAACCTATTCAAATTCAAGTAACCTAAAGTGAAACTCCTTCATTGTGGGATACGTGATAGAGTTACAGCCTAGGGATGATTTTAGTGGCTGGATTGAATAAGAAGGCCCCCAACTTTCATATTTATACTGTCACTATAGAAGTCATGTTTTTTCTAAGGTATAAAGGAACTTCTCGCAATTAATTCTTCTAGAGTTTGAAGGTAGGTGCCCTCTCCACTAGTAACAAAGTTATGATAAGATAATAAATGTAAAGAAAGTGACTTCACTTAAGAAAAAAAAGGGAAGGAATGAAATGAGAAAAATCGAGAAAGAAAGTATTAAAATAAATTTAGTGTCATTGCTTGATTTCAATTCAGAGATTCAACGGTTTGTCCTACTTACTTTATCCTTTGTTTGTTGATTTGATATGTATATTGTTGATTGAATGTTATTTGTTTTCCCTAAATTGTCATTCACATATCATATTTTATGCATAATAATTGTTTTATGTTTGACACATGTATGCATGTTTCCATTTCCATATTCCCCTTGGAATTACTTGTCAAACGATGGTTTGACTGACTCAGAATCTTATGATTTTAGGTCTTTCAAGAGCTTTAGAGCCAAGAGGGGTAGATAGAGATTCATCTGCAATAGGATACTAGATTCCATTCCTTTTCATTATTGACATTGTTGTACTCTTATTGGATATGACTACTTGATGTGGTTATTGTTGATTCGTTGCTTCTCATTCCAGTTTAATAATGTTATACTGATAGCCACAACTCACGCGAAACATATGTGTTGTTTTACATTTATGATATATAAGTTGTTGTGACCGGTAGTGTTAGCCTGTGTGATGATTTATGATTGAGGAACAAAGATGATTCATTTACATTTGTTGATGTTTAACCCTAATTTTGGTACTGAGAACATAAAATGTAGTCCTTATTTATACACAAATTTTAGGTTGTTTTTATATTGTCTTGTGTTGTTGGATTTTGAAGAAACAACTTAGTGGGAGATAAATAGATTGTTTTGATACTTTTATAATTTTCTTGGTTTTGTAAAAAATTTAAGAAAGATAAAGAAAGAATTTCAGAACACCAATAATTTATAGTGGTTTCACCTTCTCTAATATACGTCCACTCCTAAATTTCATCTGAATTTTCAAATCCACTATTTTTCTAAAATAGTACACAACTAACTTATTCAAGTATTGGTCAGTTCTTTACAAGTGTTTCTCTCAAACACTTCCTACTAGTTTTGTACAGGAGCTAGAAAACCTAAATCATGTTTCACTAAACACCTTTTAAGCTTATATCAAAAGAACCTTTTCTTTTGATATTTTACATAGATTTGGAAGTAAATAGATGTAAAACCTTTAACTTCTTATCTTTCGTTTAAATCCAAAGAAACAATACAACAAAATGGAGAATTAAGCTCACGGAAAATTGTTGTTTAGTAGTGTTTCTTCTTTTTCTTTTTCTTCATTAGTTGATCAATCCTTTCAATATCTTCCATTAAGCTCAAGTATTGTATTTATAGATCTTAAAAGCAATTGAGCCATCAAGCTTCATTTAATAACCTTGAATGCCTTTTTCAGTAGTAGTTGAAGGTGGTTGAATTTTAATTAAATGCTTGAACAGCTTTTCTGAGTATTTGTCTGTTACTTACAATGTGTCAACTCATTAAAGTTTTAGATAGATTTGTCTTTAAATTTTGAACTGCTTAGGTCAACTTGATATGGTGGTAAGTCGACTTGCTTTTAGATTTTGAATTGCTCAAATCGACTTGATTTGGAGATAAGTTGACTTGTGTAAGCATGGGTCACCTTGATACAATGTTAGGTCATATGCATAGTTCAAATTTGTACCTAGGTCATCTTGACCTCACTCTAGGTTGATTCACTTATCTTTCAGAAATTGCATTTTTGAGTGCATGTTTTGTTAGGTCGGTTTATTCTTTCCTTATGTCAACTTATCAAGGTTGCTAAGTTGACTTGTTTTCTCCCTAAGTTGACTTTATAAAAATACAAGCAAAATAATAGTATTTTGCTTATTTTAGAAAGATTTCAGAATTAGTTAGGCTGACTTGTTATTCTCCTAGGTCGACTTACCTTTCTTACTGAGTCGATTTATGCTTCTCTAAGGTTGATTTGGTATGTTTCAGACTTAGGATTTTTGGGATCTTGATTGGATAGGTCGACTCGTGATTTGATTAGTCAACTTATAGTATTACATCAACTAAGTCATGTCGACTAATGTTTTGACTAGGTTGACTCATAGTGTTTTATCCTTTAGGTCAGATCGACTTGTAATGGTTCTAGGTTGACTTAGTTATGTTGTAGAGTTATATTTCTAAGAATTGTTTGGGTTTGGTCAACTCAATAGCAAAATACTAGTACTTTGCTTATTATAGACTCAGAATTTCTTGGTCAAGTCGACTTGTTATCCCCTAGGTGACTTACAGTGTTTCAGGTCGACTTGCTGTCCCCTAGAATGACTTAGTTATGTTTCAAAGTTGAGTTTTTGAGAGTTAGCTTGTTGTCTCTAGGTCAACTTATCTATCCTATAAATCGATTTGCTCTCCTTTTAGATCGACTCAATAGGCAAAGTATTGGTATTTTGTTTGTTTCAAACAAGATTTCTATGAGCAAACTTAACTAGATCGACTCATTATGCCCTTAGGTCAACTTATCTATTCTTTAAGTCAATTGCTCTCTTCTTAAGTCGACTCATCATCTTTCAGACTTATTTTTTGATAATCGATTTGTCGGGTCGACTTTTCTTTGTGATAGGTCGACTTATATTCATACTAAGTTTAGGTCGACTTGCTCTTCTAGTTTGTTGATTTAACATATTGCAGAGTTGCACTTCTGCTACATAAATCCTCAGGTTGACTTGGTCTTATATATATGTTAACTTGTGAATTTTCAGAGATATTTTCTGATACCTGATTTCACCAAATCAACTTGTCAAATTATCTAAGTCGACTTGTTGAGACATATACTTAGTTATTTTTCAAAATTTTCAATCCTATGTCGACATCGTAATATGTTGGGTCGACTTAAATTCTCATTAAATTATTTTCAACCACTTTAAACACTTTTAAATATACACATTAAATTTTTAAATCTTATCAATCATCAAAATGTGTTTAATAATAGTTTTAATCATTAAACATTTTAAATAAATCTTATTATTCATAAATAAAATATTTATTATCAGAGTGTCTCAAATGACATTTTCACTATTATGCATGTATGTGCAGGTCAATTACTTTAGTGTCTAGGTCAACTTGTGCATGTGTTATTCTAAATTTATCACTATTCTATGCCTCTGCATGTGTCGTGACACATGGTTTGTTTCAATTTATTTCAAATTAATTTTTCATTAATGTAATCTATTTTGCTCATTATTTATCTCAATTTTACACACCATTTAAGTTAAAATATAGTTTTACATATTATCAAAATATATTTTGCCAATAATCTCTCATTTTTTAATGATAAAGAAACATTAATGAAAGATTTCTAAGTCATTTCAAAGCATCTCACTTAATTTATTTTTCTAAAAATAATCGTTTTCCTGTTTCCCTCACTCGTTTTGTCATTAATAAAATAGGGGCCAACCATATTTCTCCCCCTTTTGGCAGTATTGCAACAATTCTAAACAAGCTATTATGCTATATACCTTATTGTTATTAGAACATGTTATTTCCAATTTTTCTCAAATTTTCTCATCATGGCATTGCTATATACTTTGTTTAACATGCCATTGATATATATCTCATTTTTCTCCTTCTCAACAAGCATTGTTATGTGCCTTTTTTTTTTATTCTATTTTTCTCCCCTCTTTGTTATTAACAAAAAAACAAAGGAGTTAACCACAAGCATTCAACTATGTTCAACCATACCATATTCATCCATTCTCCATTCTCTTCTTTTTATGTGCATATAAGACTTTAAAATGAATTAAACAGTTATGTATTCAATTCAATCTAGAAGATAAATTATTTAGGTATTCAAATAGATTGCTCAATGCACATATAGCTTTAATAGAAATATGGTAATCACTTAATCATTCAACAAAATAAGCAGGCACTCATGTTTTGCTTATGGTGTAGTCATAAATGTGCTAGAGATATAAAGTTCCAATGCCAGACAACTAGACACCCATGATATAGTCATAGATGTTTCTCTCTACTATTATTCTTCTTCCTGTTTTTGTTTTACTTATGCACATAAAGTTTCACCAATGTAGGATGCACATGTAAACATTAAATAAAGCATATTCATTTTGAAGACTCAAAATCCTGCTCCCCCTTAATTTATACATTTCTTTGCTTTTTTTTTTTTAATATTAATCTTCTTCCTCTTTTTACAACTCTTATACCAATTCTTTTGATACCATTTAAAGAGGGTCATCAAGCAATCATATATCAAACACATAGATATGATAGGAAACAAGTGAATACATAGATAAACATAAACTTTATGTTATGCTGCACTGGGACCAAGACTAGAATTGAGATGTGTCATCTTCTATCTATCCATCTCTATCTCCCTTCTTTGATCTACTTGATACATCTCTAAAAGATCATTAATGAGATAAGGATAAGGAAGGTTTCCGATTTCAGATTTTCATATGGCCATCATGAAGAAGGTGATTAAAAAATGAAAATTAGATTCTTGTTTTGTATTAAATATATCATTATCTAGAAATGTTTCTGAGTGATTGCTTACTCTAGGTCTTAACACATAAGTGACTATCAAATAAAGCATCATCTCATCTAAGAATAAAGCTTTGGTGTTGATCACTTAGAGGTTAAGTTTCTTAAAATCCTTGCATTTTTCAAAGGTTCACTACTCATGTACTCTTTGCATTCCCTATAGATTATTCGATGCCAGTCAACTTGAGATGCCACGGAGGCAATACAGGCCTAAGACTCAAGATGTTGTGTCAACACCAAAGGAGAGTTGTGTTGACACCAAAGATGTTGATGTTCTTTTTCAACCTAAGTATGTAGAAGCAAGTCGACACGATGCTTATGGCAAGTTGATTCGTGGTATCCAGAGTGATTATATGACTAAGGCACTTTCAAGTTATGTTAGCTTTTGGATACACACATCAAGTTCATGTACAAACAAGCAAGAATCATCACACACGCATAAAGTCAAATGAGCAATGATCATTTTTCAAAATTCATCATAACTAAGATAAAACTTCTCCAATCTTACAAGAAGCACTCTTTATATTAACAATTTAACTAACCTATCACACTTTTATACAATTTGGTGCAGACTAATTTGTCTTCTTCATTTAGTTCAAAGTCCTTTAGTAACTTTGATTGACTAATAAATATCCCCTTTTTATTTGTTTGATTTGCATCCAATCCTAGGAAGTATGTATGCTCATCTCAAACTTAGTATGTATTTTCTTAACAAATTCTTGACAAAAAATTTCATTTGTTCCCTCAAATATTATGACATCGGTATTGATGTGAATTATTTGGATTTCTCTACCTTTCTCTCAATCACAAGGTTGTGTTAGCCTTGACCTTTTGAAAATCAGTGTTCATTAAGAAATTGTTAGGTTTTCAATAGTAAGTTTCTAGAGGTTGGTTCAGACCATTCAAAATTAGGAACACTTTAATCACATAGTTTGAATGCTTTGAATTTTCTAAGTAAGGGGTCTTTTCTTAGGGTCTTTGATCATCTAATATGTTTCTATGTCGCCCCTTAGTTTTTATAATAGAGTGTCCTTTAGACCTAAAAAATAAATAGATCATATACTTTATTTCTTTCGATTAATTTATGCTTCGATGTATTGCTAGTATTCAATTTTCATCATTCAGGACATTTATCTAAATTTTTAGTCTTATTTGAGATATGAAGACTACTTATTCACATTTGTTTCCATGAATCATTTTTCCTTTGATCTTTTGAATTTGTGTGAACCTTTATTAACTTATCATTGTTTTTCTCAATTAATTTCTAGACTTATAGGATCATTTATATTTTCATCATCAAACATGTGTTTCATGCTAGAAGGGTTAGATAGATTGATTTCCTTACTATCCTGGTCCTATTATTATAAGTTTTGTGTATGGGAGCCCTTTTCATTTTTTAGTATTTATATTCAGAAATTAGTTTATATCAGATTTTCGATCTTTATAAACTCATAGGGTATTTTCTTTAAAATTGGCTTAATTAAGATTCTGTTCAATATAAGCTCTAAGTAACATACTGTATTCACAATTTTATCTCAAAAAAATTTAGCTAAGATATTTTATCGTGTCATTGTTTTAGCTATTTCTTTTAATGTTCTCTTACAATATTATTTTGGAGGACTCCTAGTAGGAGTGTTCATCGGTTCGGTTTTCGAATTCTTCGATTAATTCGATTCGGTTAATTCGGTTTAACATTTTTTAACTCAAAATCGAAAACCGAACAGAATTCGTTTAAATTCAAAATTCGGTTTTCGGTTTGAATTCGAATTGAATCGAATAAATCAAAAAACTCGATTTTGATTTTTGAGATCTAAATTTTCACATAAATCTAATTTAACTAAATTCGAATTGATAAAATAATGAACTTTTTAACTACTATTTTATTGTTTGCTTAAAAAAGAAAAATTACCAATCAAAGTTTGCATAAAAAGAAAAGTAAATAAATAATAAATAATCAAAATAAATAAAAAATGAGATAATTAAAAACTCTATTCGGTTTTCGGTTTGAATTTGTATTAAAAATCTCAATTCGAAACTCGAACCGAAAACCAAATTTGAAATTCGGTTCTAACCGAAAACCGATTCGAATCCAAAAATAGAATTCAAATTTAATTCGATTCGGTCGGATTTTCGGTTATCACCAAATATTGCACACCTCTAACTCCTAGGGGTTAAAAAGTTATTAACTGTTTCTTGATTGCAGAGATTACGTAACTTTTCTCATTTTAGATTTTTTTATGCATTGTTATCTTCTTTCTTCTTATTCTAAGAATAGAATTTAAATATTTCTAGAGTAATCATCTATTAAACCTATAGTGTTTTCATCATATATTCTGAGTCTTAGTTGGACCAAACAAATATAGTTCCAAAGACCTACAGATTCATACTATATTCTTAAGGACAAAATAAGTTTCTTAGTTTGTCTTTCATGTAAGCCTTGCATAACTATTTTTTATCATATTTCATTTTGGACAGAGAGAACTTTTCTCGTTAATTTATGTATTAGATTCATGTTTGCATATTCTAATCTTCTATCCTATAGACAGACATCCCCATGATTCAGATCCATTAAACATGCCTCATCAATATCTCTTATGTTATCAAGACTAATTACATAGATGTTACCCTACCTAGTTTCAATGATTATTATTTCATAATTTTCTTCAAATAAGCAACATGGTCAAAATTGTCACACGATTTATTAATACTAAGTAGATTATACTTTAACGAAATATGTTCGATTTGGGTTGAAGAAATACCTTTGCTTTTTATGTCAATGGCTTTGCTTAGAGATGTCTTTAAAGACATCTTTGTCTCATTTCCTCCCTTGCAAACTATTGAATTCTATGGAGTCTTCCTCCATGTGATTGAAGCATCTAGTGACAAGGAACCAAGTGTTTCTAGTTGCTTTGGTGTTTCAACATATCTGTTCAAAGATTTAAGTTTTTATCTTTGGTACCCAAATTTTTTGGGTCTAACATTGTTAGTTCTTAATAGGGGTGTTATGATACCCAGATCGAGTTCGGATATCACAGTACCCGAGCTCTAGCTCGATATACTTTTGTTGAGCTCGAGCTCGTCGAGCCCGTAATTGTAGAACTCGAGCTCGACTCGAAGTGTCATCGAAAAGCTCGAGCTCGAGTGTCGCGAGCCTGACGAGACATGATTAAGCCCAAGCCCGAGCCGGACATGATACCCAAGCTCGAGCCTGAGCTCAAGCCCGAGCTCGAGCTCAAGATGATACCAAAGCCCGAACCCGAGCTCAAACCCGAGATCATACCCAAGCTCGAGATTGCAAATGTGCTTCAAATTTCTGTTTCCTGTTGGGCAAATTCAAATTCCTTATAAAATGGGCAAAATTTTACCTAAGTTCATAATTGTCTAAATTCGTAATTTCAAAATTGACAGAATCTTCCCTGTTTTTTGGACATTCCAAATCCAAACCTGCTTATAAAATTCAATAAAATTCAAATTTTAATTGAATCCAATCACAATCTTGTTTGCAACCATGCAAAAATTAAATAAAATCTATAACAACTACTGAATAAGTCCAACCACATGTCTCCAACCATACAAATCAAAATTAGTTATATATTACACTTATAACAGTCCATTTGAATAAAAGTATGTCAAATCCTAATAATATCGTGACATAAGATAAATAAAGATACTGAAATCAACTTTAACATCAACATCCTCCAACAACAAGCCAACATCCTCCTCCAACACTCACCAACAACAACATTCGGAAAATAAATCTTTCCCAATAACATTCAGAAAATAAAGCCATATCAAATAAATAACAGTTCTGCAACATCCTCAACATCCTTCAGCATGCAATAACTCAATCTACACGAGTTAAGTGTTATGAAATAAAATTATGTCAACAATAAAAATAAAGATATTGATACGATTATTTACTTACTTTTTGTCGGACGTATAAGCGGAATTTCCTTCACCATAATGATATCTTTCTACATATAACAAAAATCAAGATATATTAAAAGGTTTGATATATTAATTTAGTCACACTTTCGACCCAAATTAAGGTTTGATATTTTCACATTTGCATTAAAAATGAAAAAAACAAATGATATTTTTAATATCTAATTAAGATTTGAACACTCAATTCCTACCAACAACACTTATGTAATTGGATTATTGGGTTTCTTAGTCTTAAATTATAATTATTTTAAAATACTTATGTAATTGGATTATAAAACTTTGAAATCTCAATGTATATCAAAAATATCAATGCATTTGAAATCTATATGAAAATCCAATTCCAAGTTGTCAAAAGCAACCTAAAAAACAACAGATGCCAATGGACCAAAATGAGCAGAACTAGTAGAATTCACATGAAGTTCACCTAAACATAAATGGGTAGAGAGAGAATAAAGTGAATAAGCAACATGAATGGGCAGTAAAGTGAATAAAAACCCTAAAATGTAGCAAATGAAAAATGGGTCTGTATAATTACATTGAATCCAGGATACAAAAGAGTTGACTAGATACTTGATTGAGAGACCTTAAGTCTTTGCTTCTGATCAACTCAGACACAGAGAGAGAGAGAGAGAGGGGTTCTTCGATTTTTGAATTTGAAGGGAACACAAGCACAAGAACACCAGAGCAGAGAAAATGCGGACAGCTTTTATCGAACTTTAACTGGGGCATCAGAAACCCTAGTTAGCAAGAAACAAATGGAACTAGAATTTAAAACCTAGACTAAGTATCTTCGGCCTAAAGTTCTCACACATACTTCGCGCTTCGCAGATCTTGTAGAAACCTAAATCTTCGCACTTCACACTTCGGCCTAAAGTTCTCACACCTAGACTAAGCCATTGAGAGAAAGAGAAAGTTTACCTTCTCTTGTAGTGGCGACTGGCGATGGCGACATCGCGACATCGATGAATCACAACACTTCACTGATCTCTATTGAAGACTTGAAAGCTGCATCACGGTGAGAGAAGAACAAATCATCAAAGAAATTATCAAAACTCTAAGGCAGAAGCAAAAAAATCGCAAATGCCCTAATCTTGTAGAAACCCTAGACAGAGAGAGAGAGAGAGAGAGAGAGAGATTTTACCTTTCAATCGAGAGGAGAGAGCGCAAAACCCTTGCAGCGACGGACGACACAAGAAGGATGAGAAACGAGATAGCCACGGGAGGCGATAGCTGCACTGCGCTACTCTGCTAGGTCACCGCGAGAGGAGAGAGCATTTCTGTTCAAGAGATCCAGAAGAAAAAGAAATGAACGGACGAAAGAGAAAGGAGAGATGAAAGCAAAATTATCTTTCTGTCCTTCAAAGTTTTGAAAGTCAAAATAACAAACAGGGCATTTATGTAATTTCATAAATTTCAGGTAGCCCGACGAGCCTTTGGACTCTACACTATTTGGGCTCGAGCTCGAGCTCAAGACAAAAATACTGGGCTCGAGCTCGAGCTCGGGCCTTGACCGGGTAGTGTCACAGGTACCTGTGACACTACCCGAGTGTCATAACAGCTTTAGTTCTTACTAATTCTTTTGAAATCTACTAAAAACTTATTTTGACAAGTGAGTGGTTTCTAAGAAGTATTTATCTATAGTGTGACCATATTTAAAACAGTAAGTGCATTTGTGATAAAATATTGCTAGTCTTTTAGTTTTATTATTAGTAAATTTCCCAAGCTTGCAATGTTATACTCTATATCCAAGTTTCATGTAATTATGACACCTAGTCTCTGTTTTAGGATTCTTAGAACTAGGTATAAAGAAATTATATAGTTTCTTCTGAGTTTTAATTAGACTATATCCTAATCCTATTTTATCAAATACAACTCTCTATGTTTCTATCATTAAATCAAATTTTTCCTGATCTTGAACAAATTTAAACAATAGAGAATTTAATCTCTTGTTCCTTTCTTTTTCATGGTGAAATTCATTTACTGTCTTTTCTTTATCACTCCTATTCTTGTCTTTGCAAGCATTCAAATTTTCAATTTTTACATTCTCAATTTCAGTTTGCAATTTGTTTTCTTTTTTCGTTTTCTCTTCAATTTTGGCATGCGAATTGTTCTTTTCTTCTCTTAGTTCCTTGATGTCAATTTGTAATTCATTACCTTTTTTATTTTCTTTTTCAATTTGAGCATGTAAATGATTCTTCTCTTCATTTAGTGTTTCATTTTCTTCTTTTAATCGTTTATTTTCAGCTTTTAATTTACTTTTTTCCTTTTATATTTCAGCCACTATTTTCTTTAATAAAGAATTTTTATAATTCATTTTCTTAAGTTCTTTAAGTGCCTCCATTAGTGCTACATGAATTTCATTTACAGAAAGTTCATTATCATCATTAGATGAATCATTATCAAAAGAATTACATCTTATTTTGCCTCTTGTGCCATACAACATAGACTGATCTGCTCCTTATTTGCCCCTTCATATTTGGCCTCTAATGTCTCCCAAATTTCTTTAACAGTTGTACATGAAGATAGTTTATCAAATTCATTTAAGCTCAAGCCAAGATAAAGTAGGTTGACCACCTTACAAATTGCTCTATATGCCTTCTTTTGCTTTGAAGTCATATTCTCTATCTTAACTGAGACTTGGACACCATCAATTTTCTCTGTTGGAAATTTAGCTCATTCTTGTATGATTTCCTAAGCTTCCTCATATTCAGATATGATGAAATTTCTCATTCGTTGCTTTCAGTAGCTATAATTATTGTCATTGAAGAATGAGACTCTATCAATTAAGCCAGCTTCGAATGGGACACCATCTCTGTTAAGTATCATTTTAGATTTTTACTCTTGAGGTTGTTAAACCTTTCATCAAGATATCTGCTCCGATACCAAATGAAGAGACAACCTAGAGGGGATAAATAAGTTGTTTTGACACTTTTATAATTTTCTTGGTTTTGAGAAAAATTTAAGGAAGATGGAGAAAGAATTTTAGAACACCAATGATTTCTAGTAGATCCACCCTCCCTAATGTACCTCAACTTCTATACTCCACTTGAATTTTCAAATCCACTATTTTTCCAAATACTATACAACTAGTTTTCCCAAATGCTAGTCAGACCTTTATAAGTGTTTTCTCAAACACTCCACACTAACTTTATATAGGAGCTAGTAAACCTAAATCGTGTTTCACTGAAACACCTTTTAAGCCCAAATCAAAAGAATCTTTTCTTTTGATCTTTTACTTAGATTTGGAAGTGAAACAGAAAATACAAGTATGAAACCTTTAGCTTTTGATGTTTCATTTAAGTCCAGAGAAACAACACAGCACAATGGAGAATTAAGCTCACAAAAGATTGTTGTTCAGCAGTGTTTCTTCTTTTTCTTTTTCTTCATCAGTTGATCAATCCTTCTATACCTTCCATTCACCTCAAGTATTGTATTTATAAATCTTGAAAGCAATAAAGCCATTGAGCTTCATTTAATAACCTTGAATGATTTTTCAGTAGCAGTTGACGGTGGTTGAACTTTCACCAATATTTTTGGACAGCTTTTCTAAACATTTATTCGTTACTCACAATATGTTAACTTATTAAAATTTCGAATTAAATTGTATTTAAATTTTGAACTACTCAGGTTAACTTGATATGGTGGTGAGTCGATTTGTCTTTGTATTTTGAATTGCTCAAATCAACTTGATTTGGAGATAAGTTGACATTTGTAAGCATGGGTCACCCTGAAATAATATTAGATCGACATGTATAGTTCAAATTTGTACCTAAGTCGACTTATCTTTACTCTAGCTCGAGTCAATTATCTTTCAGAAATTGCATTTTTTGATAGCATCTTTTGTTAGGTCGACTTATTCTTTCCTTAGGTCGACTTATCTAGATTACTAAGTTGACTTGTTTTCCCCGTAAGTCGACTTTATAAAATATAGGCTAAGTAATAGTACTTTGATTGTTTTAGATCAGGTTTCAGAATTAGTTTGGTTGACTTACCTTCTTATTGTGTCGACTTATGCTTGTTTAAGGTAGTCTTGGTATATTTCAGACTTAGGATTTTTGAGAGTATGATTGGAAGTGGACTTGTGATTTAGCTAGGTCGACTTATAGTATTACATCAACTAAGTCATGTCGACCATATTTTGACTAGGTCGACTCATAGTATTTAATCTTTCGAGTCAAGTTGACTTGTAATAATTCTACCTCGACTCAATTATATTGCAAACTTATGTTTCGAAGACTTGTTTGGTTTAGGTCAACTCATTATATTCCTAGATTGACTTAAGTAAAGTACAAGCACTTTAGGATGACAAGGTATTGGGGTGTTAGGATGTGTGGTATGATTGTTGGTAATATGTGGTGCAATTCTCATCTTATAGCACCTATGTCACGCAAAAGGGTGGTTTGGGTTAGGATTAGGGTTAGAGTTAGGGATTTGGATAATTGTAGATCTCTCACACTCATATGTGCACGTGATACTCACCTCTCAGCAATGCAAGAATTTCTCAAAAGGTGGTATAACACAAGGAATGATCACTCCCTTATGCTCCTAAGTTAGCTACTTAAGGGAAGGAACTTAATTTTATTAATTAATGAAATAAGAACATCAAACTTGCGTAGATAGCTTAGCCTCTTGAGATATTTATAGGATTCAATCCTACCTCTCAAGCATCACTTGATCCAGTACCCTAACAACCAGATCTAACATAAATTTATCAAAACATATTTAAACTTTTCTAAACTTATCTCTTACTAAGACCAATCTACTAATCTAAATAACCATAAAAGATAAGGTAAGATTTCTAACTTAAGTTGTTTTGATCTATATCTTTGCTTGAAAACCTGTACTAGAACTCGGCTACTAGGACTTCTTATTGGAGTGTTCAAGCTCTATTTTTTATTAATTAAATTTCTCAGCTTCTTGATGGACTTGAATAGGATCAAGGCTTTTTATCTTGATAGTCTCCTTCACTATAAACTAAATGCCCTATCTAGACGGACAAAATCTATCTGTAAAACCTACTAAAATCGTTAGCAAAACTTTCTCTGATGGATAAAGCTTCAGTTGGCTATACACAAGTTAGGATAGGTCTTTTCCGATAGTTTTGATCGCTGTTGGAACATGTCTTGGGTCTATACTGACGGTTAGAAAAGCGTTCGTAAAAATTACTGTATTTTATCGTTAATTACCATAGATGTTAGAAAAAGTTACTATCTTTTATTATCGATTTGAAAAACATTAGTAAAAATTACTATTTATTATCGTCCCATACCACATATGTTAGGAAACGTTATTATATTTTATTATCGGTTACCACGTGTTAAAAAATATTACTATCTTTTATCATTAGTTACCATAACTTTTAGAAAAGTATCAATAAAAGTTATTATATTTTATCGTGGATTGTCACATATGTTAAGAAAAATTACTATTTTTTATCATCAGTTGCCACAAGTGTTAGAAAATCTATTGTCTTTTAATATCGGTTACAAAAGTGTTAAAAGAAGTTACTAATTTTTATCGTCAGTTACCACGTGTTACGAAATGTTATTACCTTTTATCGTTAGTTTCCATACCGATTTGAAAAGAGTTGATAAAAGTTACTGTCTTTTATTCTCGGTCATCACATGTATTAGAAAATATTATTATATTTTATCATCAGTTACCAAATATTAAGAAATGTTATAATCAATTACCACATGATATATTAGGAAATGTTATTACTTTTTATCATCGGTTATCACGTGTTAGGAAATGTTACAACCTTTTATTATTGGTTATCACAACTATTAGGAAATATTACTGTCATTTGTTGTTGGTTATCACATGATGTGTTAGAAAATATTAGTGTCTTTTATTATGGGTTATCGCACAATCTGAAAAAAGTTGGTAAAAGTTACTATCTTTGTATTTTTATTGTCGATTATCACATGTATTAGGAAATATTACAACCTTTTATCGGTTACTACATGTTAGGAAACATTACTGCATGTCGGTTACTACAATTATTAGCAAATATTACTTATCATCAGATACACGTATGTTAGTAAAAGTTAGTTATTACAAATGTTAGAAAATATTACTATCTTTTATCATCGGTTACCACGAATGTTAGAAAAAGATATTGTCTTTTATCGTTGGTTATCACATGTGTTTGTATAAGTTATTGTCTTATATTGTCGGTTATCGTTACTGTCTTTTGTCACGCCCCGACCCACTTCCGAGCCGGGAACGCAACCAGCCCGCCGTGGCACCCAGATGCACGGGCACCACGTCCCGCACATCGAAGCACCGTAAGACTGTCGACATTCACATGATCCAAGTTTCCAAATCACAGAGATCCCCAAATGATAAAAATAATACATGTATATCTCAATGTAAATTAAAACAAGTGAGAGTTAACCTTATACAGACCAGAAGAATTATAAATACAGTCATCCAAATTTAAACAAATACAATGGTCATCCTAACTTTTTCAAGATAAAACAATAACCTCAATATATAGCGGAAGAGCAGGTAGTCATACCCCGGCCCAATAGTCTCGAAAGAATATCCAATACAACAATGTGCACAAATCTTTCAGTCCGAGTCTACCCCTGTAGGAGGAAAATGTGAGGGGTGAGTATCGTAGAGAGGGGGTTGGTACTTAGCAAGTCGGGGGGATGACATACTACAATTAATTTTTGGGTGAATTAGGAGTGTCAAACTTATATCCCATAAATCCATAGTATGCAAAAAAAAAATATTATGACATCTCAATAAATCATTCACGGCATACGTATCAAATTAAATATGCATCCAGTATGCATGTCTGTTATATCATATAGAGTCGGCCGAAAATATCCCGACAAGGGCCAACCATGGCCAAGGACGGACAACATTGGGGGTTTTCATAGTGCAAGTAATAAAATAAGACTCTTTACCCCAACGTTGGTCACAAACTATGTAACACCGACACTGCGATATCCGTAGAAGAGTACCATTTTCGAAATATAAATATATAAAAAAAATGAGATATTTCTCAATTCATTATATAGAGAGAGATTTTTTTTTATTTAAATTTGATTTTTGTTTTTAAGGTATTTAAATTGAATTTTTGGTATATTTTAATTTGCCGAATTGGCAAATCGAAATAAACCCCATTTTTATGAAATTCGCATTCAAACGAAATATGGGTGTGAAAATATATATAAATAAATAAATATATATATATATAATTATTTTTTTAAAAAAAGAGGAAAACACAGCGTTTTGCTCAAAAAGCTACGTTTTCTCCCCTCTCCCCCTCCCCCAAATTTCGAATTAGGGCTTGAAGCCCTAATTCTCTCTTTATCTTTCTTTCTCTCTCTCTCTCTCTCTTTCCCCGACTTTTCCTCTTCCGCGGCCATTCATCTTCCTCTGCCGTGGTCGATCGTCTTCCTCCACCACGTGCTACCGCCACCCTCTCCCTCTCTATCTTCTCTCTCTACCCCGCTCACTGTCTCTCTCTCTTCCGCTTCGCCCAAATCCACCGCCTCACATCCCTCTGCCGCGACCGATCGTGCCTTTCCTCCCGCGAATACCGTATTTTCGCGTGACCACTCTGCAGTGTGATCTCCCCAGCCCAAGCGAGCGTGCCTCAGTCTGCAAGCGAGCGTGCCTCAGTCCGCAAGCGCGAGCTAGGCCGCAAGCATGTCTGCGCATGAGAGCGCACCAACCCGTTAGCGCGTAGCCCGCAAGCCACTGCCGGCCCGCAAGCCCATCAGCCGCAGGCCTGCCAACCCGTAGGCCCACCAACCCGCAAGCCTGCCGGCCCTCTAGCCCACTGGCCCACAGACCCGCAAGCCCCATAGCTAAAGCCCGCTAACCCGCGAACCCACGAGCCCACTGTAGCCTGCGAGCCCGCGACGACCCGTGAGCCCGTGACAACCCACGAACCTCCACGCAGGTAACTGACTTAAAGTTTTTCTTCCGATCTAAGTGTTTGAACCTAACTAATAAACTCTGTCATGATAGGTAGCATTTCAGATCTTAGAGTAATCGAGGAGACTTTCGGACAAAGGTTTGCGATTCGAGAAAAACCCTAAATGAGTGATTTCGGACCCATTCGATTTGGTTATCGAATTTAGGATAAATTTAAGATAAGAAATCGTGTATATACTAGAATGTAAACTAGATTCTAATAGAATGTATTTTCCGACGTTGTATGTGGTTAATTAGGTTAAGTGTAGGATTTTTGTACTATTACACATGCAGAAAAGTAAAGTGTGTACATATGTGTGTTAATACATAAAAGATAGTAGGAATGAGTGCAGGATTTTCTGCACTAAAGGAGTCCAAATGTGTACAGATTTTTGTGGTGTATTAGTGACCATATGCATATAAAATATAGGGTATGAGCATGAGAAGTTATGGGTATATACATGCTGATTTTTTAGGTGAAAGTTGTGACCCTATATATGTGCAATACCTTGGCCAAGTACATTGGAGGGAACCCAAGTACAGCATGTTGTTAAGAGTATTGGGAATGGTATTTAATAAGCAAAATGAAGGTTTATATGTAGGTATAAGGATGTATGATTGTGTGTTCATGTATTGCCAATATTGGTATATTTAAGTGACTTGAAAATGTGTAAATGATAAGATTTTACAAGAACATGTGTGAGTATACATATATGATAGATATATGCTATGGTGTTGCATTGGATAGATAAATGATGCATTTGATGGTTAATAGTATTATGGTTTTATCTTGAGTTGGGTGTTTTCATGGTGTGTACCCTATGTTGCCATTTTGATGTTTTAGAGAAGACATTGGAGATGTGAATGATGATTTAAATAGTTGATGTTAGCATCACATTCATTGCATTGGGTACCTCTGAAATATGTGGTTGGAGTTGTTATTTGGATAGTTGAAAAGGATAGTTAAAATGTGACCTTTAATTCCCAAATGCTATAACACCTTTAATGTGTTATGTGTAAACTCTTATTGTAGTGATATAGCACTTGATCGATTGAGGGGAGTACTTTTTCTTCATTTCGTGGTATTATTGGAGAGTGCGCTACCATCTCCCATATTGTGAATGAGACTTTGACATCTACTATTAATTAACAAATCATATTTTACTGATTTTCAAACGACATAATTTCTATATGTGTGAAAACTATATTTTTGGATTTGATAGACATATTTTTGTGACCATTGGAGTGTCCCAACTGTTAATTTTATTACTTCGCACCCATGAGTTTGATAACCGGATACTGTGCCATTCTTTTTGACACATTGACATGTTTTAATGATTCTACTGTATTGGTATGAAATTTTAAATGGATTTACATGTACTATTTGGGCTATATGCCCGGCCAAAATTATGTTACGATACATGGGGCTATATGCCCGGCCGACATGATGATGTGATGCATGGGGCTACGTGCCCGGCCGACTTGGTAATATGGTGATATGTTTCCTATAACATTCCGTAGCTATGAAAGACATTTGGTAGAGGCACCCCTTGTGTCCGGATACGTTTCGGTCGGAGGTATCCGCCATATCGTCATGTGTATGGGTGTCCCAAGTTGACCCTCATCTGGAAGAACGTGAGTTTACCTCTATCTAGTACTGGACGGGACACCATACATGGCCGACTATATATATGTATTATTATTATTATTTACAGGCTAGTTGGAGTAGCCTGTGACCAATATTGAGGTAAAGAGTCATTATTTGATATTTGCATAGTGAAAACCCCCGATGCCCCCATCCTTGGTCTAGATAGACTATTGTCAGAGTTGTTTGTTCGGCCGGGTCTACATATGTGTCTTGATACATGGATGGATGCATATGTTATTTTCTGATGTGTGTCTTGAGATATGTTTTATTCTGAAACAGTACGTTATTTTCGCACACTTGATATTTTGTTACATGCTTTAACACTCCAAATTCACTCTCGATATTGATAGTACGATATCAATCCCCTCATTTGCTGAGTATCCCCTCATTTGCTGAGTATCCTCTCATAGATACTCTCCCCTTACTTTTTTTTCCCACAGAATTAGTCGTGGACTGAGAAAGTATTATTGTGATTATATTCTTGTGACGTGGACTTGATAGTACCGGGTTTGGGTATGGATGTTATCATATCTTCTATTACGATTATTGGAGATTTTAGTTTGATAAATGTACTCATTTATTTATTTTTGGAATGATTGTAAATTTATGTATATTTATTTGTGAAACTCTCATAGTTTATTTGCATTGAGACGATTGTACGTATTTGAATGTCATTTGGAAAAATTATTATATATTATGTAAAATTTTAGATCCGCTCGGTGTGGCGGCTGCTTATACTCTAGTTGGGTATGACAGTAGAGGTTTGTGGCTAGATCTGCTGAAAATTTTTATAGTCTTGTATTGTTCTGAATGTTGTTGTGGCATTGGTTAATTTTGGAGAAGCCGGGATGGCCATTTATTTATTTTACAGACGACTGTCCGTACAATATGTATGACCTACCAAGGTCCTCCCGGAGTGGTTCAACCGACGATTGTCCGTACAATATGTATGACAATCTGGCGGACCCCCTACAGAGGCGTATCCGGGCACAACAGGTGCCTCTACCAAATGTCCTCCGTAATTATGGAATGCTATAGGAAGCATATCATCATCATCACAGTATCCACAGGGGCATCCAGCCAAAATCATATATCTCAAGCTAAATCATCAAGCCCTATCATGTCAAAAACATGTGCCAATATGCAATGGAAGCATAAAATCATGTAGATATATCAAAATATGGTACAATCATCAACTATCAAAATCATGGATGCATATCGATATAAACAAGTTGGGACACTCCATATATGACAAAATATTTTCATAAGTCCAGGAGAATAGGTCAATCATACCATTTTAAATCATGCTTTTGAAAGTTTTTTAAAACACGGTATCAATTAAAAGTAGATGTCAAGTCTCACTCACCGTTAGGGGAGGATAACCCACTCCTTAATATCTCCATAAAACGTAAATCAAGTGTTTCCTCCGATCAACTCAAATAACTCTTAGGGAGACAAACAGTCTGCAGATTTTTAATCTGCTCAATCATGGAAAACAGACTATAACTTTGGCTATACCAGTCCAAATCAGATGATTCTTATCTCATTTTAAAGCTAAGGGATAGCACTATAACTTTCATTTTGCACACTTCCTCAGATTCAAATCACAGAATTCCCAGTAAGCCTCATTTTGTTACAGCCATATTTAAGTTTCAGATTCTGTCTAGTTTTTGTGCAAAAGCTATAACTTTCATCCTACTCACCAAAGTCTAATGATATTTTAATATGTTATGGCTAAGATGTAGACCTACACCTTTCATGTTTTGAGTTTTATCCAAATATGTCTGGAAGGGGTTGAACAAAATTCATGAACAGGATAGATACGTTTTAGTGAAACATACAGTTTCTATCAACATAGTTTTAAGGAAAATTGTATAACTTTCAATTTCTTTGTGCGAAATGGCTGATGTTTTTATATGTTATAGGCAAGGAGTATATCTATAACTTTTATGTTTTGTGTTTCTTCAAACTAAGACTGGAGAGGGGTCGTTTTTACTCACTACTGTCAAGGTTCGAAACAGGACGCTTTTATGTCGAGTTCCAGGAAAAGTGTCATAACGTTTGGCACAGGCATCCAATTTTGGTGATTCTTATCTCGTTGGAAAGATAAGACTTATATCTACAATTCATATAACTAGCACATTTTCAAATTCTGGCTCTAACATGTCTTAAAATAGAGATGAAGTCACGGATAGAAATAAAATTTAAAGTGAGACAGGATCAAATTTCTTACCTCACTTTCTTTGTCTTCCTCTCTTTCTCTCTCCTTGTTCTCACGAATTTGGGAAGAATGAACAAGCATTCTAAGGCCTTCTTCTTTTATTATTGTGTTAATAACTCACCACTCTAGGATCAAATCTCCAATTAATCTAAACTATAGAATCATTTTGATTATTGCATGTGTTTTGATTGGTTTTTTTTCATGTGCATGTGTTCTCATTGGCCCACCTTACCTTTCTCATCTCCATTTGGCCAACACTTGTCCTCCTCACTATAATATTTTGTTCAATACAAGAATACACTTGTCATATTTCATTTAAGTTTTGTTAATTGCTAACAAGTCCATTGACTTATAAAAATTCTAATTTGACCGCTATAATTTTCATAATTACACACTAGACCCAAAATCTTATATTAGACTTAATTAAATTTATTTAATGTGAAATTAAGGTTTTGAATCTCTTTGAGTTAAAACTGATCCGATTTGTATTTTACCGTCAAATATCATTTTTTGTGAAAATTCATGAACGTAGTAGTAGAAATATCATATATATATATATATATATATATATATATATATGAAATGGAATTTATTATAGAATACACCGAGAGTCGGTATTACACTTTTATCATCAGTTACTGCAAGTGTTAAGAAAATTACTGTATTTTATTATTGATTAGCAAAATTTACTGTATTTTATCATCAATTACCAATGATATCAATGGTTTGTTAAGATAGTGTAGATTTGAATTATTGTAGGCAAATTAAAAAAACTATAAACTAAAGAAATTACAGATTGTATTAATAATGGAGAATGATTGATACATGATGGATAAATATAAGACCAAAAAAAAAAAGAAAATGATTATATATCTCATAATTGCATGTCTTCTAAGATGCTCAAAACTAAAAATATTCACTTCGATTATAAAAAATGTTACCATCATAATTTGAAAACATAATACAGTATCAAAACTAAGTAGATGACCAATTTTATGCACAATCATTTATGTCAATTTATTTATAAAAACTAAAATGAATATAATTATATAGTAATATTGTAAAGAATAGTTATAAATGAAAATACTACCTTTCGAGATGGAGTTAGATGGTAATGATGATAGTTGACTTTTATGTGCACTCTCAACTTCTAATATTGGAAGAACCTAAATATATAATAATTTGGATTATTATTCAAAAACAAAAGTGATATTAGTAAGATTATACTAATGACATTCGTACCTGAACATCAACAATAAGTCTTGTTTCATTAATCAGGTTTATCAATTTATCTTGTTGTCCACTTCTAGCATGCATAGCAACATGCACAAAAATATTGCTAACCAAATTAGTAAAATTGCGATTTTGTTTTGTTAATTGTTCTATCATAACAGTCATATCTTCGATTTCAGATCTTGTTGAATGCACATGTTGTGATGGAGTTGTAACCTTCTCCACATATCTTATTCTTCCTCTCAAATCCAGACCCTTTCACACTCGATACGATATCACTTTTTCAAAACAAATTCGAACTTTTTACCTGTCCTTCTTCATTGTCAATAAAATTAATTCCACTCTTTATCATTTTCTGTGAGAAATAAAGTGAATCAAACGTTAATGTCCCATAAACATATTAATTAGAATTACATAAACGATAATCATACATATCACAACTTCTAATACTTTTATAAAAACTAAACTACCATCTAATCATATTCTACTTGTAATATAAATTTCAACTCTAAAAGATTTCATCCCAGATGCGTCATCTGTAATGATAAAAATAAATCACTTTAAAATGTTATGTGGGTAAAATTAATTGCAAGTAAAATAAAATATGAATTTTTTATACCTTCTCATATATTAGTTTGCCAAATAATTTCGATCTTAAGCAATATAAATTAGTTAACTTTGCACGACATTTTGAATTTCTTTTGTTAACTTTCTAGTATAGAGAAAAAAGTATTAGAGTAACAAGTAGATTACATTATAAAGTAGTAATAAGAAAAATTGGTAATTTGTATCTTTGTTTTATCACTCAATTAGAAAGTAACAAACTCTTTGTATTAATTCAGATCAACTCTTTTATTTTTCATTCTCTTGATATTTTCATTTATTTCAACTGAATCATCAAACCATTTTGATTTCAGAGTATTTTTAAAACTCTTCCATTTGTCACACAAATTTTCAATAACTCATTTCTTAGTGTTATTTCTGAATGATTTGAAGGTAATCTTTGACTATAATTAAAATAAAAGAAATACAAAATTAAATATATTAACCTATGCCATTAAGTAACAAAACTAGATACCTGCACAATTTTTCATATATCGTCTTTCTATGAATTTTGAGAGTTTTGAGGGGATGAGAGCTTTTGAGGGAAGAAAAAATTTTGATAGTTTTTAAGATGATTTATAATATATTTGGGTTTAGTCATTTTACTACCATTTTCACAAACAAATTTTCAAAATCCATCATTTTTTGCCATTTTTTCCGTGTTTTTTCTACACTTTACCTGCCTTTTTTTCATTATAAACTTTTTTTTTAGTCATTACCCACAATATTCTTAATTTCTCACATTTTTTCATACTTTTAGTTAATACTACCACGTGTCTTTCCCAGATGCATTATTTAGGTTGGTCATTAAATCATTTACTGCATTTCATACATTTTTACAACTTGTTACCTTGTTATTACTATATTTCTTACAAATTTTACTAGTTGTTATTTTAAAGTATATCAATACACCATGCTTTAAAATATATCGATGTATACCATGTTAAGTTAATATATAGTTCAAGTCATTGCAGCAAAAATTGATAGCGATATTGTATTTTGTATGTGAAAGACGTTTGGCTTATATTTTGCACAAAGCCCTCACGGTCCCCGCAAACACGTTGTTGGCCGTGCGAGCACTCATAGTTGATATTGGTTGCTTTACACGTTCCATCTAGAATTTATATTGGTAGCTTAATTTAGATCAATTTATTAGATTATTATTTTCATCAGCTTAATTTTTATGATATATGATGCACCTGTTAACACCTGATAATATCACATTATATCATATACTTATTACCACTTATTACCACCATATCACTACATATCATACGAAAATCTCTCATTACATTTGGTATGTATATACATCTCATTCTATTCTATCAACCTCATCATCGTCATTCATCTGTGTTGATACCGTCTTCCTAACTCCTCTGAAACATTTAACTAACTCTGAAATTATGAAATTACTAATAGCACACATTATTTAAATTATTTAAATTACTTATATTTTATTTTAATAACTCTGAATTTAAATAAAATTTTCATTATTTAAATTACAATTACTAATATCTACATTAAATTAAATTACTCTCAAGAAAAGATAATCATACAAATTAAAAAAAATTACATTAAATTTAATTAATTACATTAAATCAAATTACATTATAAACTAAGTACAAATAGTGGAGGAAATTGGAGAGAAAATTGAAAAGGGTAGACACCACCTTCCCAACTCTTCTTATCTTCCAACCACGAAAAATGCTGAGATGAATCCTTAGGGCAGGACGATGATCTTGAGAGGAGAGATTCTTGCCCTGCACACAAGGTTGGAATCCTGATGAGTTCCAAAAGATTCGATCATATGACATGATGGAACTTTGTATGAGCAGATGTCGTAAGAATCTTGTATCGATAAAAACTGGGTTTTGTGTTTCAAAACTCATATTAAGCCATCTAATAATGGCTCTCACTTTCACATTAGTCATTCAAAATTATTTCAAGGTAGCACTAACTATTAATAATCACAATGGCAGGCGTGATCCTCACAATGAATGAATAAAGAATTTAAAGTCTTCAATTTCCACAATCTACATAACTTTCACACATATACTTACTATTATTGGTAATACAAACCACCTCTAATATAGTATTCCACACATAACATTATTTAAATTATTAATATTTACTAATATTGATAATTAATTAAGTTATGTAATATTATATTATTTAAATTAATATTGATAATCATAATGTTATATTATATAGTGTCCTCCACTCATCCAACGCAAGGATGCCACGTGATTCAATGGTAGAATGGTGAATTACAATGCTACCTAAATTGGTCCAACTATATATTAGATAATGTAATTTATAGTAATAAATATAGTAATATATAGTAATATATTATATAGTAATATAAGATCGATATTATTATGTGATTGAAAAATAGTATATTTGTACCACAAAAGCAATGTCAATACCACAAAACCAATCCAAAATTTTTGTAATTTTTTGCACGTTGTTGAATAAATCACATTTTATTAATCCAACAGTTGAGGTAAAGTTAGACAGATCATCAATTATATTAATCTAACAGTTGGGGTAAACTTGGATATATTACCAATTAATCCAACGATTTGGATTATTTCAACATCACATATCTTTCAACTTAAATGATATCACAGGGCAACATATTATATCACAGGCTAATATCATTTAACAGTCATTTTCACAAACAAATTGTCAAAATTGACACACTTTTTTCCATATCCACCTCTTTTTTCGTTACTCTTACTCTTAAGAAAAAGGTTTAGTCAATATTGCCCATATTGTTATTTAGCTTATTTAAAAAATCACTTACTATATTTCATGCAAGCAATTTTTACAACTTATTTCCTGTATCCGAGCACTCGCGGTTGACTGTTACTATTTGTGCTTTACACGTTAGCTACTGAGCCACTGAACTTTTGAAATTCAGCCATCTGGGATTGAGATTGATATTGATAGTTTAATTTAAACTAATTTATTATAGATTATTTTCATATTATTTTTAAATCTAGTTTTCACTTAAATTTTAATCATTAAAACCTAATTTTTGTGAGTTAATATTATAATAAGTTAATATTATTTTCACTTAAATGTCAATTATAATAAATTAATATTAATGTGTTAGTTTTTTTTGAATTTATATAAAATTATATAATATTGATAATTAATGCATTATTTTCATAATTTCATATTATAATATTTTATTATCTAATAATAAAAAATATATCATAGTACTATATTATATAAATTATTAATTTCATATCATTATATTATTTAAATTAATAATATTAATAATTTAAATTAATAATATAGTACTCAAGATAGGTCGTGTAGTGCGGGACTACGCTTACTTATGTTGTAGAGCTGCGCAAGTAGCACAGGGGGACCACTGTTGCAACCTTCCGCATGCCCATGCGCAATGCCCAAGCCCATGCACGACAAAGGGCCGCAAGGCAAGCACAGGAAGAAATCATAGAGGTTTGTACGAACATAATTCCAAAGGAGGTTTTTGCAATTCCAAAGGAGGTTCATCCGAGCACAATTGCTCATACCGAGCCAGAGGTCACCAATGATATAACTTCAGCATTGGACTAGGCAATGCAATTGCCTAAGGCATTGCATGACACTGCTTATAATCGCCCAAGCACGGAAAAACAGCGCACAGGCCACAACACGAGACAACTGAGCACTTACATGCCAAAGGACACGACCTTTCATCCAAAGCTCGCAACCTTTGGTGGAACATCAAGTAATTCTCAAGCAATTGTCTCTAAAGAAACAAAGAAGGCTATTGCATATCCAAAGGAGCGAGCAAGAAGGCTTCTGCATGAAAGGACACCAAGCGAAGAGATACCATTGCATAAGTAGCCTACGCATGAGTATGCGCCATTGCACGAGCAACCCGTGCATGAGTATGCGCTTAATATAAGCAATATAGTGCCACTGCACGAGAAGTCACTCATCAGTCCATGCTAAGAGACGTCAATGCATGAAAGTGTGCAATCCATAATGCACTCGCATAAGCAAAAGTTCGAGAAAGATAAGATAATGCACTATCATGCCTTAGTGCATCGCAAGCATGAAGATAAGGCTAAGGAAACACATGCACCAGTAAGTGAAGAGGCATCAATAGAAGACACATGACTCGAGAGAACAGAGAGAATGATCAAAGAAATGGAGCCATGGCCCAAGAAGAATGCACCAATGCGTAGGCCAGCATGCACCAGCGCATAAGCAGCGTGCGCTAGCTCGAGCAGGCAACAACCATGCCAGCGAAAAGGATAACAGTTCCCCCATGCAATAATTGTTTTTTTGAATTAATTCCTTTTATTAATGTGGACCAAGACCACATTAATTACAATTACATATAATTACAATTACATATGAGTTTTGGTTCTTAATAAATAATCAATCTTATTGAAAACTGATGATTTATAAAAGTAAAATATTCATCAATCTTATTCAATAAAAATTGGAAATGGTCAAATAATAATCAGGCATAACTTGATTAAAATAGAAGCTAATTAATTAGTACTCACCCCACTTTTCTCATTGAAACACTAAATCAAAATACTCAATCGACAATAATCCCATTTGAAATAATTGTACTTCATCTCATCCCTTGAGAAATAATTGTCCATTGAAACACTCAATCGATAGCAATAAAACCAAAGTCTGAACGGCGATGAAAAATTGTTAAAAGAACTTAAGTAAAACCAATTAACTATAATATACTAGATTCTTGTAATGTACGTTATTCGAAATAAGTTTTATTAACTTATTACAAACAATAATAATTTATATTAATAATCTTAATAATAATCTATATTAATAATTTTACTATAATGAGGAAAATTTTTATCATTGTGCATAATATTACCATGTTACTAACAATTATGAACAGGGTATAGTATTTCAATATAATGTATAATAATATTATCAGTTATTGCCAATTTATAGTTTCGCAACCTTACTAGTAATCATAATCTTACCATCTTTTATTTATCACAGATTTAATATCTGTTAGCGAAATTTTATCACTAGGTATCACAACTCTAATAAATAATAATATTATCGCACTTTTCCATCCATTACTGCACTTTACGCCTGTAGTAATTTAGTACATGTTACCTGTTACTATTAGTTATCGTAAATTTAGCACAAATTATCGCAAAATTGCCACATATTATCGTAAAATTATCACCTGTTATAACAACAATGCACCATCTATTATTCCAAATCATCAATTGTTATTACAACTTACCATTAGGTTTCGCAAATGATTTGATATCTTAAATCTTAAGTTTTTAAACCATCTTTAAAGACTCTACAGTCGGTAGTAGTCAGTATAGGTAGTAGTCGATATAGATGGCACATATAAAAATTATTTTCAAATAGTCCATAAAAAGTACTACATTTACCGACAAAAAATAATAACTGTTAAAATAATCTATGGTTAGTATAATTATAACACTTATGCAGACGGTATAGTTCAACAATTAGTAAAGAAGATTCATGAAGAGATTGATTTTAAATCGTCCCTAAATAGGGTGCTACATTTACTGATAACAATTAATAGCCATCCTAATTGAATATTGCTTTTATAGTCAGTGCAATCTAGAGGTTAGTATAGATATAGAATTTATGCAAACGGTATGATTTAGTGGTCAACAAAAGAGAAGACTTATATAGAAAATCTATTCAGATTGTCACCAAATACTACCATATTTATTGACAACAAGTGATAACCATCTAAATACTAGATAATATTTACAAATAGTGAAATATATCGGTTAAGATAGATGTAGAAATTATATAAACTGTATGATTAAATAGACAGTAAAGAATAATTATATAGAAATTGTTTTCAAATCGCTTTTAAAAATAGTCACATTTATTGATTACAAATGATAACCGTTAGAACTGAACATAACTTTTAAAGACGGTGTAATATATGAGTTAGTATAGATGTAAAACTTATACAAACGGTATAATTAAATAAACATTAAAGAAAAGTAATATAGAAACTGTTTTTAAACAATTGCTAAAAATTGCCATATTTTACTGATCACAAATGATAACCGTCAGAATTGAATATCACTTTTATAGATAGTTTTGTAATTTTTACTAACGGTTGATAAACTTCTCCCGATTGACAACTTTATACCCTTGGAAATATTTTTCCTAACAATTTTAACAAAAGCGTCTCTATAGGGTATAAAATACGGTTACTAAAAATTACTGACAATAAAAGTTACCGTCAGTTTTAACTTTGTAGTGCTTCTTGGTTAGGACTTTATTTTGTTCTAGGACTCTTAATTTGAGTAGAACTCCTTATTGCATTAAAACTCCTTACTAGCATAGGACCAGGGGCAAAGCCACCTATTGTCTTTGGGGGCCAGCCATGGCCCCAAAGGCTTTTTGAATTTTTTTTTTGCGTGAAATTTTAATTTTTAAACTTTGTGACTATAAAAAAAATTACCACTCTTCGAAATGTTTAAAATAATAGAACTTTTATATTTAAAAAATTAAAAATAATATTATATTTGATAATTGAATTTTGTGGGGTTTGACTAAAATACCCTAAAATTTAAAATATATGTATATATATGATAAATAATAGTAAAGAATATATTATCATTGTTTTATCTTTCTAAAAATGAAATTTCTATTTTTTTGTGCATATCCATAAATTATTCCCTGGGAAGAAAAAAAAATGTTGGCTGCTATAATGGTGTGATTTTGTTGATATAAT
Source organism: Dillenia suffruticosa (assembly GCA_033439265.1). NCBI lineage: Eukaryota > Viridiplantae > Streptophyta > Magnoliopsida > Dilleniales > Dilleniaceae > Dillenia > Dillenia suffruticosa. The sequence goes on along the minus strand of JAVTVX010000009.1, from coordinate 17,731,136 downwards.
TTAGATATGTCAAATATTTTATAAATTAAGTCAGATAAATATGATATTTGCTATTTTTGGTAAACCCAATAATCAGAAAATATTATTTATTGATAGAGTTAGAATTTGAAATCTATATATAGTGTCATCTTTTCAATAAAAGTTTAACATTAATTTAATACAAATATATTTTTTTTACTCAAATTTTTCTCTTCACACTTTTCTCTAGTGGATTTTGGTTTTTTTCTTTTTTGTTTTCTCGTTCAGAAATTCAAAGTGACAGACAAATAATTAATTAGAAAAGACAATCGATTCCTTTTTTAAGTAAAATGTTATCAACGATTTAAATAATGAAACAATTTTAGAAAATCATGATTTTTCTCATAATTAAGAGCAATCTTCTAAAAAACATCTAAGAATTGTTGTAGAACAAATGTTTTGTGCTTCTTTGGAACATGATCCAAGTTTTCGTCCACAAATATTAGAATTTCTCATTAATCTACGTGATGGATTGATTCTTCTTATTTTAACTTTTCGAATTGCAACGACGACTAGTGAATGAGTTTTCTTAGTAACAGATTTTGAAGATGAAACTGTGGAATATTTTACAAATAGTTTAGTTTTTTTTATTAAAAAGAAATTGTTAATATTTTTAGTTTAAAATCAATTGTAGATGAATTTGAATCAACGAATAAATATGAAATATAACTTTCATCAATTATATTATTTGTTTAATTTTTTTTTTGTATTTTTAATTAAAATTATGCAAATTTTAATATCTTTTTGTTTTATAATTTTTATTAATTATTGCTTTATGACACCTCCGGGAAGAATTTTTTTACTTTGCCCCTGCCTTGGATTTCTTGTTCATTTAGAAGTCTAGGCCAAGGTGGGACTCTCAAGAGTCCTGATTGCACTAGGATTTTCTCGGGTAAGTCCTAGTCTGCGTGGCAGGTCAGTTGCACATCTTTGAACCGTGGTGCATGTGTGAGTCCTCCTCAGGTTACGATCCGTGCGGCTGGCTTCATGGTTTCTATGGGTTGTCACTTTGCTGCGGCAGGCCTTGCACTTATCCCAACATTTCTCATGGCTTGTCTCAGGCCCGTATCATGGGATCACCTTGCGGGATTGTTATGAGAGTATTAGTTGCGGACGGCTTTATCAACTTGAATTGTTTGAAAAATCATACTTGTTTTGTATTAAATATTATTTTGTGACCTGTTATTTACGTTAAATATGTTATGCTCGTTTCCCATCTCTTACTAAACTTTCACTAACTCACCCCTAATTAGACTCAACAAGATGGGAATACAATGAATTAATGGGTTGCACTTCCCACACTACCCTCTAGAAGAAGAGAATTCAACAAGACCTGCAACCAGGACTTAATGAAGCTTTTGGAGTCATTTGTGAGGTTAGACGATGTAAATAATATTTTGTTAGATCCGAACATAAATAATACTTTTCCTTAACCCTCTTTTTAGACATCTAACTTTATACGTAAATATAAATAATATATTCTTATGACAAAAAATGCCCCTACATTTTTAGCGTGTTCGTTACATGCTAGAATGCCATATCATACTAAAATTAATCTACCTCTTTCTTCTAACTTGGCATACAAAAATAGGCCCTATGAAATTGAAAAGTAATTATTTAAATCTGCGAGTCACGAGTCATGACCAAAATTCTTATCAAAATTACGATAAATATAACACCTCGACCAAATTTGATTGTTGACTCAGATTAAGAAAAATATTTCTTTAAGAAATAAACACGATCACGTTGTAAATGGAATGATTTATCAGTAGCATGTAAATCAAATTATGTTCGGTGAATATCTAATTTGAACATCAAAATCGGTATTGTCCATCTAAAATACCATATCTAACTAAAATTACTCCAAATATGATAGTTAAAAATTAAAAAAGCAACCATTTAAAGTTGCAAGCCATAAGTTACCGTCAAAATAATTTACCTTATGAGAGTTAGGATAAATATACCATGTCAATCAAATCTTGGGAAAAATGTCCGCAAACATTAGGTAAAAATTTGTTTCGACACGCAAACACAGCAAAGCACAAAGAGAATGATTTGCTTGGGAGCAAAGATGAGTCGATATTAATGCTTTGTTGTTTTAGTAAAAAAGATACTAATACCTCATATCAATAACTGGGATTCCAGTCTTGGTAGTAACAAAAAACGACGTTGGAAAAACGCTCTCTCGATTGGGACTCGATAACAGCTCGGTCGAGATTGATCAGAGCAGAGTTCTAGATACTCGACGGTAGACCAATTTCAGAACACCAAAAAGTTCTCAACATAAAAATTAGTACCATCTGCATAAATACCACATTTAACTAATATCGATTCAATATATGCTAACTATGCACTCAAAAAATGTGCTCCTTAGAAATTCAAAAGTGACCATCTAAATTTACGAGTCATGAATCATCATCAAAATATTTTACGCTATATTATCTTATCAAAGTCACTGTAAACATAAATGAAATTCACTTAATCAAATTTCTTGTTAAGGCAAGCAATCAGGATTCATGCACATGATAGAAGAGGCCAAGTAAAGAGAACTGTGGTGGTGGGCTGCACTATATCCTTTTGGTATTTAGGGGAATGGAATCAGGTCTTGCTTTTTCTCCCACTACATCCTTTTTTAAATTAAATTTAAATTTAAAAGAAAGAAAGAGGAAAAAAGATTGGTGGAGATACTGAAATCAAAATCAAAGTGGAGAAGGTACAAATCCGACGGCTCCGAAACCAGGAGCATAAAAATGGTGGAAAAAGCAAAAAAGGAAAACAATGAACGGTCAGATGATGGTTTCTAGAAAAAAAAAAAAAAAACAGAAAGTTCTAGAGTACTATCGACTAAGCTTAATTGCTACGTAATCTATTTAGTTTATTTGATTAATAAAAGGTCGATCATTCCGGTGATTGGTCTTTCGTTTTTCCCTTTTAAACCTAAAGCCGAAGCGGAAATTTCCTTCTCTACTTGCGCTGTCAAGGTGAGTATCGCACTCGCGCCACGTACGCCGTAGTTGTTGTAAAGGGTAATTTGGAGGAATCGTACGGAGTATCGTGCGTGGAGGGACGCAAGTGGCTTTTGGTTTTTCTATTTTTATTTTTTTTCCTAATTTTGGGTTAATCACGTGATTTGAACGTTGGAAAAATAAGGAGAGACCATGAGGTAAAGTTTCCGAAATTCCAAAAAGCCTGGATAAAAGTAAAAAATGACAAATCTTTGAATTATATATATATATATATATATATATATATATGTGTGTGTGTATATATGGTTTTATAAGAAATGATAGATTTCTTCTGAACAAATTATTGGATTGCAAATGGAATGATGCAAGGCACGGCGTCAAAGCGGCACAACACAAAATGACCACACAACCTCTGTTCCGTTCCATTCTCTCCGTTGCCGTCGTTGATTATTTTAAACTTGATCGTTTTCTCTCGATTGATCGAGATAGATAATTAATTCTTCTATCATTTTTTTTTCTTTTCAAATTTTTTTTTATTTTGATAAATTAGTTGATGATAAAAGATTTATTTGTCTTGTGTTTTTTTTTTCACTTTTATATCGATTAATCAATAAAAATTATGATTGAAATCTCTATTCTATTTTTATATTATCATCTCAGATAAAACAAACTCAATTACCCTTGCTTGTCAACGAGGAGAGAGAAAAATTGATGGTTGAGAGAGGTAAAAAACATATTTTTAATATAATTTTTATTGATTAATTAAAAAGAAAAAGAAAAGAAATCGAGAATAAAAAAGAGAGAAGAGAAAAGATCAAGTCTCTCGTCAATACACTTATTATCATCAAGAGAGATCTAAAGATAAAAAATAAGAGAGAATTAGGGGTGGAAAATGACTCGGGGAGCCCAGCGGCAAGATACAAGAAACCACTACGGATCTTGATCTCAGTGGGAGCGATCCATCAAGAGGTAAAGATTTTCTCTCCTCATAAGAGTATCGAAGATGCATACTTAAACGTCGCTTCCCAATTGAGGGTGAGTCCCACATTGTGACTCTTGAGAATGATGAGAAATCAAAAACAGTCTAAGAGGCTCTCAAAGGTTCTGTGAATGACGATTTTATTAAACGCCATAGATGAAGAGAAGGAGTTGATGAGAAACAATGGGGTCTGGGACTTAGTTGATTTTCCTAATGACAAAAGGACTATTGGGAACAAGTAGGTTCTCAAGGTTAAAAGAAAAGTCGATAGATCGATGGAGAGGTATAAGATCCGTCTAGTAACCAAGGGTTATACTTAAACTAAAGGGTAGACTACCGAGTTGTAATAGTTCAATTTATCTCGATCCGTTTAACGATTGCCACGAATATGGATCTGGAGTCACACTAGATAGACGTATAGACCGCTTTCTGTAATGGAAGTCTGGATAAGACGATCTACATGGAGCATCCCTCTGGGTTCGTTCTAGTAGATTAAGTGGATAAGATCACAACCTTAAGCCATCATCCAGACAGTGGCACCTGTGATTTCACGAGGAGGTGATATCTTATGGTTTTGTAATGATCGAGTAGGATCATTGTGTTTATCCGATACGTCCCGATGGCTTCTTTATGATCATGTACTCATATGTGGGTGACATTCTGTTGGCCGGGAACAACAGAGAGTATCCAATAACTATTGCAACATGGTTATTGTTTATGGGAAATGTTTTAGTTTATTCTCGAAATTTGGATCTAGAGAGATCGCTTGAGAATGGTGTTAACTCTTTAACAAGAGTTCTACATCAATTAGATTCTTAAATATTTCAAGATAAGCGATGACAACCTAATGAATACTCTATCGTTAAAAGTGAAAACCTGGTTCTTGAGATATGTCTTAAAATTCAATAAAAATAAGGGAGATGAGTAAAATCCCTTATATCAGTGCAATGTGCATTGTAGTGTATGCGATGAGACATACATGACCAGATATTTAGTTTTGCACTCGATCTGGTAAGTAGGTATTAATCAAATCCTGAAAAAGATTACTGTAGAGCAATGAAAAACGATTCTAAGATATCTCATAGGAACTGCGGACCTCTCCATGTGTTATGGAGGAGGTAATTTACGTTTTTTAGTTGGGTATTTAAATGTTAACTTGGAGTAGCGATCTGAATGAACGTAAACTAATATCAGATTTTATTTTCTTAGAGCAGTAAGGAGTACACCTGTATACTCTATCTGTGATAGAGATTGAACTTGTGGGATGCTCAGTTGCAGTTCAAGAGAGTGTTTGACTTCAGAAATTTCTGAAAGATTTAGGGGTTGTGGCAGATAGTGTGAGATCAGTGATGATTATTGTGATAATCAGACCGCCATTGCCAACAACCGAGACCCTAAGTGTTATAGTAAAACCAAACACATTGATACCGGAGACCATTCTATGAGAGATATTACTGAGAAAGGTGTTGTGATAACTAAATACACCTTGATATACAGCATGATAGCTGATCCCTGTAGAAAACCCATTGTGAGAGATTTCTTTGTGAGACAAGAAATCATTGGGTTTAGTGTATTTTAACGTTTCTCATTATATACTGTTTTAAATGTTTATTGAAATATATGACATGCATATATTATTAGGCCACAAGTTTAATTCATGCACTATTTATTGCCAAATATTCTGTAATATCTTGTGATAAAAGATGTGTCAGGCAGGTATGATCGACTCTCACACACGAGTGACCACCTCCGACTCTGAGTGAGCTGAGATGAGACAGTTTATAGTTGTAAGAGACTTTAAGAGTGGCCCTACTAGAACATAAGTCGCCTTGATATGTATTCAGGTGAGCTCATATACGATATAACCGACATGGAAATACCCACATCCATATTACCTGTAAGTAGCCAAGTTTGAGATCTCAGATATCACTTGCGATTAGTGATATTGTCTCTGAATACACTCTCTGAGATCTCTGGATAAAGTCTTATGTATAGACTGAATCCCATACCTATACAGTATTAGAGAAATCTGATATATGCCCTATGAGAGATGGGGGAATAACACTGTGGCACATGTTTCTTACCACGTGTGATGAGACGACTATGGGACAGTGGGAGCTATTATTTGAGACGTAGTTTAATCTTGATCCCCTTTCCCACTGTGTGAGACCAGAGATCCATTAGGTGGGATCTCTCGTGTCCTTATTACTTTCGGCTGTTTCTAGAAATTTTGGTTCAGTATTGCTAGTTTAGTCTGTTTATCTATGACCTGGAAGATAAATTGAGGTCTAAGGGGCAGGTCTAGAAATCAGTTGAATTGAGACTGATAGTTCGAGTTTAGAAAAAGAAAAACCAATAGACATTATATCACTGTATTGTATTCACAGGTCAACATGTTATGTTAATCCACGTTGGGATTCAAACATAATAATGAATATATAGTCTAGTAAATTGATTGGGGATCACTTTCGATGAGCAAAGTGGCTCGATGGATGTAATTGTATTGAGTCTGGAGTACAACGAGTTATTTTTATACTAATCGTGATTCCTCGATCATCCTAACAGGTGTATCGAGAAGTTTTTGCTTGCAGGAGTACTCACCGGTCGCATGACGCTCAATCCTGTATGAAAGTCCAGTAGGATGATATGATAGATCGCATGAGTTGTGATCTTGTGAAGGAAGTAAAATGTTCTTATGTGCAAATGGGAGATATTGGTTATTTATGCCCATTGTGGGGCATTTTTGGTAAGTGTGGGATAATGGAGTAACTCCCATTATCCCATTAACTTTTCATTAACCATCTAATGGTAACTCCCCAAAATTAAGCCAAGGAAAAAAAGATGAAAAAAAAGGAGTCTTCTTCCTTCAGGCGTGAGAACAGTGGCCATGAGAGAAAGAAAGGCTATGGTCTTGCATAATTCTCTAGAGAGAGAAAACACTATGAGGGTTAAGGAAAATTCCGTGTAGGGAATTTTTCCGTGACACATTCGTCACCGAACTTGGCTTGAGGCGTCGTGACATTACGATGGTGGTTCGATTCGGTGATCACCATCCGACCGTGCGATCCGTTCGAGAAATATCGCGACACGGTTGATTTTTGGAGACCGATTTATTGAGGTATTTATCCCGAAAAATTTCGATCTATTTATTTACGCTTCCACATGTGCGATTAAATCCATAAATAATATATTCTTATGACAAAAAATGCCCCTACATTTTTAGCGTGTTCGTTACATGCTAGAACGCCATATCATATTAAATTAATCTACCTCTTTCTTCTAACTTGGCATACAAAAATAGGCCCTATGAAGTTGAAAAGTAATTATTTAAATTTGCGAGTTACGAGTCATGACCAAAATTCTTATCAAAATTACGATAAATATAACACCTCGACCAAATTTGATTGTTGACTCAGATTAAGAAAAATATTTCTTTAAGAAATAAACACGATCACGTTGTAAACGGAATGACTAATCAGTAGCATGCAAATCAAATTATGTTCGGTGAATATCTAATTTGAACATCAAAATTGATATTGTCCATCTAAAATACCATATCTAACTAAAATTACTCCAAATATGACGGTTAAAAATTTAAAAAGCAACCATTTAAAGTTGCTAGTCATAAGTTACGGCCAAAATAATTTACCTCATGAAAGTTAGGATAAATATACCATTTGAATCAAATTTTGGAAAAAATGTCCACATACATTAGGTAAAAATTTGTTTCAACACGCAAACACAGCAAAGCACAAAGAGAATGATTTGCTCGGGAGCAAAGATAAGTTGATACCAATGTTTCATTGGTCCATTGAGAAGAGTACTAGTACTCCACATCAAGAATAGGGGTTTAAGTCTTGATAGTGGCAAAAAATGACGTTGAGAGAGTTCCCTCCCGATTGGAACCCTACAGTAACTCGGCTGAGATTGGTCGGAGTAGAGTTCTGAATACTAAGTGATGAACCAAATTCAGGGAACCAAAAATAAAGAAAAGATGAGTTGATGTTAGGAAAGTATCTGATTTCAACATAAAAATTAGTACCGTTTGCTTAAAATACCACATTTAACTAGCATCGAATCAATATATGCTAACTATCCACTCAAAAAATACGCTCCTTAGAAATTCAAAAGTGACCATCTAAATTTACAAGTCATGAATCATCATCAAAATATTTTACGCTATATTATCTTATCAAAGTCACTGTAAACATAAATGAAATTCACTTAATCAAATTTCTTGTTAAGGCAAGCAATCAGGATTGATGCATATGATAGAAGAGGCCAGGTAAAGAGAACTGTGGTGGTGGGCTGCACCATATGCTTTTGGTATTAGGTGAATGGAATCAGGTCTTGATTTTTCTCCCACTATATCCTTTTTTTTAATTTTAATTTAAATTTAAAAGACAGAAAGAGGAAAAAAAGATCGGAGGAGATACAGAAATCCAAATCAAAGTGGAAAAGGTACAAATCCGACGGCTCCAAAACCAGGAGCATAAAAATGGTGGAAAAAGCAAAAAAGAAAAAAAATGAACGGTCAGATGATGGTTTCAAGAAAACGAAAAACATAAAGTTCTAGAGCACTATCGACTAAGCTTAATTGCTACGTAATCTATTTAGTTTATTTGATTAATAAAAGGTCGATCATTCCGGTGATTGGTCTTTCGTTTTTCCCTTTTAAACCTAAAGCCGAAGCGGAAATTTCCTTCTCTACTTGCGCTGTCAAGGTGAGATGCCACTCGCGCCACGACGCCGTAGTTGTTGTAAAGGGTAATTTGGAGGAATCGTACGGAGTATCGTGCGTGGAGGGACGCAAGTGGCTTTTGGTTTTTCTATTTTTATTTTTTTTCCTAATTTTGGGTTAATCACGTGATTTAAACGTTGGAAAAATAAGGAGAGACCATGAGGTAAAGTTTCCGAAATTCCAAAAGGCCCGGATAAAAGTTAAAAATGACAAATCTTTGAATTACATATATATATATATATATATATATATGGTTTTATAAGAAATGATAGATTTCTTCTGAACAAATTATTGGATTGCAAATGGAATGATGCAAGGCACGGCGTCAAAGTGGCACAACACAAAATGACCACACTACCTCCGTTCGGTTCCGTTCACTCCGTTGCCGTCGTTGATTATTTTAAACTCGATCGTTTTCTCTCTATTGATCGAGATAGATAATTAATTCTTCTATCATTTTTTTTTTCTTTTCAAATTTCTTTTTATTTTGATAAATTAGTTGATGATAAAAGATTTATTTGTCTTGTGTTTTTTTTTTTTTTTTTCACTTTTATATCGATTAATCAATAAAAATTATGATTGAAATCTCTATTCTATTTTTATATTATCATCTCAGATAAAACAAACTCAATTACACTTGCTGGTCAACGAGGAGAGAGAAAAATTGATGGTTGAGAGAGGAAAAAAACATATTTTTAATATAATTTTTATTGATTAATTAAAAAGAAAAAGAAAAGAAATCGAGAATAAAAAAGAGAGAAGAGAAAAGATCAAGTCTCTCGTCAATACACTTATTATCATCAAGAGAGATCTAAAGATGAAAAATAAGAGAGAATTAGGGATGGAAAATGATAGAAAATTTAATATTTTATCCTTTTCCATCAATGGAATTCTCACTTGATGATACGAAGGAAGAATCGATAGATCATGACAGAGAGGAAGACCATAATGGTGCAAGAGAGTGGAGTGAGGGATAGTCGCATCATCCCTGCGACTGTAGTATTTTGTCTTGGGCATATTCGTCATTTTGTGCAATAGTTCATCCATCATTCTTTTCACATTGAACCGGATCTTTGGGATTTCTGAAACATTGCCATTAGATTTTTGTCATTTCAGTTGGGATTCCACTAACGAAGACGTACGGACAAAACACTCGGGGGATGGTAACATTGCCATGAGATTTTTGTCATTTCAGTTCGGATTCTACCAATGAAGATGTACGGACAAAACACTCGGGGGATGGCGCTCTATTGCATGACACGTCATACAAAGCGACCAATCAACGGTTTCACCATATCAGTAGCTGACCTGGATAAACACAATGAGGGTAGGACGAAAGAGGGACGGAGTTGTCATTTTGATGGCGAAATCCTTTTTTAAAGGGAGGCTGCGCTTTCGATTGCTGCGCTACTCGTGGTTGTTTTGTCTTCTCTCTCATTGGTGAGGCTGGTTTCAGTGGCGGGGAATAGTTTCTGATCGGCGGTTTTAGGTATAAACTCAAACCACTTTCTCTACTCCATAGATCCCCTCTTTGTTCTTAGATTTTTTCTGTATAGAATCGGATCTTAATCCGTTTGATCTTCGTTTATGCGCTTTTTGTGCCTTTTGGAGTCATGTTTTTGGTTTTTTTTCAGGAAGTCCTCCGATCTTCTTCACTGTGTTCTTGACTTTTGTTCCCTGATGATTTTTAGGTTTAAAAAATGAAGTGTCTTCTGCTCTATTCTTTTGTGGCTAACGTTTTGGTTTTACATTCTTGTTTGAGTCGATCCGAATCTGTAATGGTAGATTTTCATGTTATGTTCTTTTTTTTTTAAATACTTAAAGCTGTTCATCCATGGAGTATGCTTTCCCTTATCTTTTGCTTATTGTGAAATTTTTAGGCTTTTTAGTATTGAATTCTCATATAGAAAATATGAGTTTTGCCCTATTCAATTTGTTGTATGATGATTCATGGGGTTCATGTGAATCTAGTGATTAGTTGATGTTTTGAACTCATTAGGGTTGTCTGACAATTTTATGGCTGCTTGATTATAGATCTTTATATTCATCCTGCTATGTGTATATATGTATGAATATATTTGCGTGAATGTGTATATATACCCATCTGATGTACGGTGGTCATTTTTCGTCTCTTTATATGGATACTAGGTCATTTTATTTTGTTAATTTTGGTAAGATTTACATGCCTTGATTCTTGTTTCAGTTCTTTTAATAATTTTCTTTGATTATACATAATACTAAATCACAGTCAGTGTCGTGTTCTTTTCATCTGACAAGTGAATGCAACAGTTAATTGTTTTTGTGGTGTTTATGTCAATTGTCATTAATTGTCCTTTTTTTGGCTATTTTTTGCAGTTACCAAGATGGTTCGGAAGCGTAGGACTGAATTACCAAGTGGTGAGAGCTCAGAATCCCATGAGGGTGTGGGAAGTGGCAGAGGATCGCAACAACGACCAACTGAGAGGGCTGCTCTTCAGCAGCAACCAGGAGGTGGTGATGGATACCAAGGAGGAGGAAGGGGCTGGGCTCAGTCTCAGCAGCAAGGAGGTTTTCGTGGGGGTTATGGTGGAGGAGGTTGTGGTGGACCTCCGCAAGGTGGAATGCAACAACAATATCATGGTGCCCTTCCTGAATACCAGGGTAGGGGTCAAGGGATGCCGCCACCTTCAGGTTCCTATGAATCTGGTGGTCCACGCCGTGGTGGGCCTGGTGGTGGTCGAGGAGGACCTTCCTTTGCTGGACCATCTAGACCTCCACAACCCGAGCTGCACCAAGCAATGCCGGCTCCATTCCATGCTGGGGCAACTCTGCCTTCTGGCTCTGAGGCCAGTTCATCATCTCGTCCCCCAGAGCCCAGCCCCACAGAGTTAGTGCAACAGTTTCAGCAGGTTTCCATCCAGCAAGAAGGATCTTCAACTGTTGTTCAGGCGCCACTTGCTTCTGCCAAGTCTATGAGGTTTCCTCGTCGCCCTGGTAGAGGTAGCATTGGTACCAGGTGTGTTGTGAAGGCTAACCATTTCCTTGCTCAGCTACCTGAAAAGGATCTCCACCAATATGATGTGAGTGACTGAGATCCAAGAAGCTTGCTGTTATTTTTTATGTGCTGCAGCTGATGAGTTCTTGTTGCTCATTGGAATTTAATGTTTGATATCATGAAGGTTTCAATTACCCCTGAGGTAACATCTCGTGGTGTAAATCGAGCTGTCATGGACCAGCTGGTAAAATTATACAGTGAGTCTCATCTAGGAATGAGGCTCCCAGCATATGATGGAAGGAAAAGTTTATACACTGCTGGCCCCATGCCTTTCCAATCAAAGGAGTTCAAAATCACTCTCATAGACAAGGAAGATGGTTCTGGTCACAACAGGTTGATTTCCTTGATCACTTATTTTGTAAATGTTTGTTTGCCAAATATATGTGTTTGTGTTTAATGAGTGCTGCTGACGTGGTACAGGGGAGAGAGAGAGTTTAAAGTTGTGATAAAATTCGCTGCCCGTCCTGACCTCCACCATCTAGGGCTCTTCTTGCAAGGCAAGATAGCAGATGCCCCTCAAGAAGCACTTCAGGTGCTTGATATTGTCTTGCGTGAACTGCCCACAAAACGGTATAAATTACTTTCTAGTTTCATCATTTAACATATTTAATCTGAAGGATGTGCACTTAATGTTGTTTGTCTTATTGTAGTTATACACCTGTTGGAAGATCATTTTATTCCCCTGACCTTGGGAGAAAGCAGCCATTAGGTGATGGTCTAGAAAGTTGGCGTGGTTTCTACCAGAGCATCCGGCCTACACAGATGGGGTTTTCATTGAACATAGGTAAGTTTGTTAATTCTCTATTGTTATCTTGGTTTTGTTGTGTTGAAGTGATCCTGATATTATGACTCATTTCTCTGTTTTTGTTAATTTAATCTTTTCTTTTTGACTATATGCAGACATGTCATCAACAGCTTTCATTAAACCTTTGCCTGTTATTCAGTTTGTTAGTGAACTTCTAAAACGCGATGTCTCATCTAGGTGGCTGTCTGATGTTGATCAAGTGAAGGTTAGTGTTCTTTCATGATGATTTTTTTCCTCGCTTGATAGATTGTCATTGTTAACTTAGTTGCTTCCTGTCTTTGAATTCATATTCAAATGGTCTTAAGTTTATTTTCTGCTGAAGTTTTGTGACTGGTGTGTAGATCAAAAAGGCACTCAGAGGAGTAAAAGTAGAAGTTACCCACCGAGGTAACATGCGCCGGAAGTATCGAATTTCTGGCTTAACATCACAGGCAACACGAGAGCTGGTGTAAGATACGGTTTCTCATCTCTATTTACTTGTTTTTGCTTTCCATTCGATTTACTAGTTTCAAATTTGATGAATGAAATTTATTTTCTTGTGGTGCTTTAATGAACTGTGACTTTTTGTTCAACTCTTTGACTTTTTTCTTTTGATAATAAAAGCTTTCCGGTGGATGAGAGAGGCACAATGAAGTCTGTTGTTGAGTACTTCTATGATACCTATGGTTTCATGATTCAGCACACTCAATTGCCATGTTTGCAAGTGGGGACTCAACAGAGGCCGAATTATCTGCCGATGGAGGTACATGTGTTTTTTATTGTCTTGGCCGTATAATTTCTTTAGGTGTCCACTGTCCATTTTTAATTGGTTATTAATGATTCCAGGTTTGCAGAATTGTGGAGGGCCAAAGATATTCCAAGCAGCTTGATAAAGACCAAATAACTGCTTTGCTGAAGGTGAATTCTCAGAATCCTAGTGATAGGGAAAGAGATATAATGCAGGTTTGTATCTTTGCCTCTTAATGTTAGGAGGTTCTGCTTTGTTGTTTTGGCATTTGGTAGATAAGACTTTTTTCTTCTCTTGGCACAATTATGTTTTTCCAGTGTCTTCATTTTGCATGTCCTTCAGCTGTTGTATCGCCTTTAGGACATGTTGCAAAACTTATTATAGGTTATAGACATGTCATATTCTTAATTGCATGCCTTTTTCTGAACCTTGCCTGTTTTCCCCTTTTTTGTGGGGTTTTTTATGCTCTACTTTGTATAAAAGTTCAGGCCCAAATTCTTGCATATTTATGTCCTGGGTTTTCCATTTTCTAGACCGTTCAACGCAATGCCTACAAGGATGACCCTTATGCTAAGGAGTTTGGCATCAGGATCAGTGAGAATCTAGCTCAAGTTGAAGCTCGGATTTTGCCGGCTCCACGGGTAACTATTCAGCGTGCTTTCTTTGTCTCTCTTCCCCTACATTTGGAACTATTGATGCCATTAAAAGATGTGGTGCTTAAATATTGTTGTGTTTAATCTTTCTGCAGCTTAAATACCACGACACAGGCAGGGAGAAGGACTGCTTGCCACAAGTCGGACAGTGGAACATGATGTATAAGGTACTTCTTGTTTTGAGTTGAATTGACTATGTTTACATATATGACAATTTATTTTTTTCTCTTTATCTAAAAATCAGGTTTAAAGAATTCTGGATGATGCTCCTACATTTTGAGATCTAGTTGTTTCTGTCATTGGTACATGTTATCATAATATTAATTAGTTTATGCTGCATATCAAAGAGAACTGCTTGTTTGATGATGTTGTAGAGCCAAGGATGTAGTGGATAACGAGTATATGAGATGTGGTGGAGGTGTAAGGCCAATTGCATGTTCAAATAGCTATTTCTTGTCTATAGATTTTAGTCCATGCTAAATGTGGTAATTAGTGATTTGATAATTTTCAATTATGCGTCTGAACTGGCGAATCACCAAAGTGGAACTCAAATTAAAAACCTAGCCTTAGGGAAGATGGTGCTACTTTCTGACTTGGAAAGATAAGAGTAGTCTGAATACTGCTCGCAATCTATTGCTAAAAGATGTTCATATGTGTTTGTTCGTTTGTTATCTTTTTTTTTTTTTTTTTTGTTTCTTTAGCATAAACACAGAAGTAAATTGTTATGTAGATCGGGCCTTGGTACTTAGAGAAGTAATTTAGAGCCTAGATTTCTAACATTTAGTCCTGTGCAATGATGCACTTCAACCAGTATGTGCACATTGAAATGGGCTTACGAGCATTTTCTGAAGCTTGAAATTCTGTTGATCAGAGCCCTATTTCCATGTATTCTTTATGTTGAATAAGTTAATGAAGACACTGTGTGTGACTGCTAATTTGGTTTCTCTGGAACTGGTATTCTCCTTTAAAATTGTCTTTCCCCTGACCTAACTTTATTCTCCTTTAAAATTGTCTATCCCCAGAACTAATTTAATTTGGAAGACCATTTTACCTGAAAATGTCTTTCCTCCCTAAAAGAAGCAAACGTAATTTTGGATTGTTCTATAAAGCATCCAATAAATAAATTAATTTCATTTCATAATACTTTTTGTCTTTCATTTGGATGAAAAATGTCCAGAAAATGGTAAATGGCGGTACTGTGAACAACTGGATCTGTATCAATTTTTCAAGCAGCGTGCAGGATAGTGTGGCAGGAAGCTTTTGCTCTGAACTTGCTCAAATGTGTCACATTTCTGGCATGGTTTGGGACTCTCGTGCTCATATTATGTGCTTCTCGTTTAAATTGTATGTGCCATATTATTGATGATTTTTTTTTCCTGTAAATGTGTAGGTTTTCAATCCCGAGCCAGTGCTTCCAGCTTTTAGGGCTCGTCCTGATCAGGTTGAAAGAGCCTTGAAAGCACGGTTTCATGATGCAATGACTAAACTGCAGCCCAGGGGAAAAGAGCTCGACTTACTTATTGTCATACTGCCTGGTGATAAGGCTAGTGATAATGTCTCTCTCTATGGTTCGTAGAATCTGTTAAATTTTTTAGTCCATTGCATATAAAACCTGTCTTTTACTATAACTTGTTTCATCTGTCATTGAGCATATGTTACATTAAGGTTTTTTGGGTTTTACTTCACTGTTGTTTCCATGCAGGTGATCTCAAGCGGATTTGTGAGACGGATCTTGGCCTTGTTTCACAGTGCTGTTTGACAAACCAAGTTTTTAAGATGAGTAAACAGTACTTGGCCAATGTTGCTCTTAAGATCAACGTAAAGGCTGGAGGTAGAAATACTGTCCTTGTTGATGCATTGTCAAGGCGTATTCCTTTGGTTAGTGATAGGCCTACAATCATCTTTGGTGCTGATGTTACCCATCCACAACCTGGAGAGGACTCGAGCCCATCTATTGCTGCTGTAAGTTCATATTATTTTAGAACATGAGATTTAATGAAGTTAATTGCATTTATCTTACTAAAACCGTAATGCAGGTTGTAGCTTCTCAAGATTGGCCTGAGATCACAAAGTATGCTGGCTTAGTTTGTGCTCAAGCTCATCGCCAAGAGCTTATCCAAGATTTGTATAAATCATGGCAAGATTCCGTGAGAGGAACTGTATCTGGTGGCATGATCAAGTATGTCTTTGTCTTCTCACATGTTCATGAATCTTCTGGGTCTATTTACTGCTTGCCTCGTTAGCCCTCCCCCCTTTTCTCTTTAAGGAGGCATATTCGATGTTGATTAATTGCTTGTAGGGAGCTTCTAATCTCTTTCCGGAGGGCAACCGGTCAGAAGCCCCAGCGCATCATCTTTTATAGGTATATGTTACAATTATTTTTCTAATTTTATTTGTATTTATATTTATATTTTTATTATCATTATTTTTTAATTCTGTTCTGGTGTTCATCATGGATGGGACCTTTCGAATGAGGAAAATAAATTCAACTATTTGTCAAAGCCCGATAGGTTATATGCTAATATCACAGATGTGGAGTTATGTTTGTCATATTGTTTGTGTTTTTTTTTTTTTGGGGGGGGGGGTTGGGAGTATCTCCTGATGTTCTCTGTTAACTAAAGTATTTAGTATAAAAGGAATTCTAATTCTGTGACTGAAATGGTTCTTAACCTAATCATGTTGCGGTTTGTCTTCAATATGGCAGTCTGTCTCATCATATGGGGCTTTCTTAACATGTGGCAATCCGTCTCAATATATATATAGGTTATTGTGTATAAAATTACATAACTAAGAGGTCATAAGATCTGGGTGTCACCAACTAGATGTGTGAAATACTTGAAAATGTTCCAACGGACAGTTGGTCTAGTGGGATATGGTGCTAGATCTCTTAACCAGGTTTCCGAGTTCGACTCACGATTTGGGTATGGAAAAAACTACGTTGGGAGGGTAGTCCCCTTAATGGGCTATTGCAAGTCCCGAACCGGATTAGTTGGAGCATGGTTTTGGATACCGGTTGGTATAGCACCAAAAAGAAATACTTGAAAATATATCTTGATCTACTGTTTAGAACAATCAGTCCTGTGATGTGTGTATACTTTTGCTGATCTATTTTGGTAAATGCAGAGACGGTGTCAGTGAAGGTCAGTTTTATCAAGTGTTGCTATATGAGCTTGATGCAATTCGAAAGGTAAATCTATTTTCTATTTGATTCTTTCTTTTTCAATTTTTTATTGTTTTCAATTTTTTATTGAACTTTCATTGAATGACTTGTCACTTGTGTGCAATCCTCTTATTATTTCCCTTACCTTTTCGATGCAGGCATGTGCCTCTTTGGAGCCAAACTATCAGCCTCCTGTCACATTTGTTGTGGTCCAGAAGCGTCACCATACTAGACTTTTTGCTAACAAACATCATGACCGTAGTGCAACTGACAGAAGTGGGAATATTTTACCTGGTAAGTGAAGAATCCTTATGATAGCAATACCCTGTCTGTTCTTGGCAGGGCTGCTGCTTTAATCTTTTTGTTCTACTGATGTTGCAGGGACTGTTGTGGACTCAAAGATATGCCATCCTACTGAGTTTGACTTTTACTTGTGCAGCCATGCTGGTATTCAGGTATACACATATTTCATTGATGTTTTTGTTCTTTGGTATTGGCATGCTTTGGTACTAGTCTCATTGTTGTTTTCTTCATTTGGTTGACAGGGTACAAGCAGGCCAGCTCATTACCATGTGTTATGGGATGAGAACCAGTTTACAGCGGATGGCTTACAGTCACTTACAAATAACCTCTGTTACACGTAAGATCATATTTCCATTTTTGTTCGACTTAAAATGAAGAGGGTGCTAGTGTAAATATTGTGATCTAAGGTCCATCCTAGTTGATAGTCTATTTTCCTGAGTCTCGGAAATATTGTTGCTGATCCGCCCCTGCTTTCTGCAGATATGCACGGTGCACGCGCTCTGTGTCCATTGGTAAGTCTTCTTTCTTCCTCAATACACCAATATAGCTGCACTGAATGCCCAATTACAATGCGTAGTCTTAGTTGAAAATGCAATTTGTTGTTTGGTTGTTTTTTATTTTTTGTCCTTTTGTTTCAGTTCCACCTGCATATTATGCCCACTTGGCAGCATTCAGGGCTCGCTTTTATATGGAACCAGAGACATCAGATAGTGGCTCAATGACAAGTGGTGCAGCTGCTGGTCGTGGAGGCATAGGCATTGGGGCTGGAGCTACCCGAAGTACATGTGTACCGATCAGTGGTGCCGCAGTGAGACCCCTTCCAGCCCTCAAGGAGAATGTCAAAAAAGTTATGTTTTACTGCTGATGAAGGCATTTTAAAATCTGCGTCTTGGGTTTTTAAAATACCATTGCTGCTCTTGCCTTCAGCCCTTATGTTGTGAGGTATTAGGGTTGGTTTGTGTAAAAATGCTTGGTCTGTAACCTTACCTTTTGAAGCTTTTGGTCCCATGATCCTATTGGTGGTTTGGTACGTCAATATTAAACGGGTTCCTGCAGTGTGGAAAATGCAGGAACATGTATTGAAAATTAGTGTGCTTTTTGGTTGGAGGATCGATCAAAATATGCTTCGAGGGTTGTGTCCCTTGTGCAAGTTGTGTAACAAATTGGCATGTGGCTATAACTTAAGAAGGTTTGTGATTTATGTTATGGTCTTTGATTTGAATGATGCACTGGTTTTTTCCAAGTGTGTTTAGTCGATTATGTTTTTAACATTTTCATGTGATAAATGACGACGGTTGCTGTAGGGTAAGAGTTGATGTAAAATCCTTGTCAAAATTGAAATGAGAGGAGTATTCGAAAATTTCTTGTCAAAATCAAATTGAAAGACAAATATGGAATTTGATGGTGTTCTTACATGGATGCTTGGATGTGGTTTTAATTTGTGGATCCGTGCGGTTAAAGAATTAGTCTACAAAGATAGGTGAAGTAATGGTTGGACGATGGATTAATGATGTCTTCAAAAAATTAAGTGGGTAGAGAAAAATGTTAGAGAAGTTGAATCTTATAATCATAAATTTTGTTACACAAGTTGGGGTAAAACTAAAAATAGGGTAGGAATAATTATTCATAAAAACTTTAAAAGTATGTAGTGGATACAAGAAGGAAGTGATATAATTTTACTCGTCAAATTAATTAGTGAAAAAAAATGTAATTAATATAATTAGTATTTATGTATATCAAATAGGTGTAAATGTAAGTAGTAAACAATAGTTAATTAGTGGGGAGAAGTTGTTTATCGGAGAAGATCTAAATTAGCATATAGATGAAAATAATGAAAGATTTGACATTGTACATAGAAAATTTAGCTTTGGTAGTGGAATGAGACCATAGCACTATTTTTAATTTGTTACGATATTCGATTTGATTCTCAGAAATACATTTAAAAAAAAAAAAAGAGTCACATGCAAAAGTGGATCGAATACTAATCAAATAGATTTCTTCTTAATCAGGAGATATGATAGAATGATATATAAAAATTACAAAGTTATATAAAAAAAAAGTATAGCAGCTCAACATAGTTTTTTAATTTTAGACGTGTGTGTACCTAAAAGATAAAAGAAATATCATCAACTTATAGAGTCAATAATTAAGTGATGAAATTTGAAAAAGAGAAATGTGACAAACTTTAGAGACAAATTCTTGACTCCATAAATTCACGATACTTTTTTCACCTTTTAGATACACGTTTAAAACTAAAAGACTATGTTGATTTGTTACTCCTAGTATAACTTGTCTTTTTCTTACGAAGAAGAAACTTATTTGGTTAGTATTCGAATCACTTCTATAATTAACTATGTATGGTTTTTTTCTTTTTTGAAAAAAATGTTTTTGATAATCAAATCGAATGTTATGACAAACTTTAAAATGGTGTTTCGCCTCATTCCTACTACAAAAACTAGAGTTTCTATGTACAACTTCAAATCCTCCATTATTCTTACCTATATGCATATTTAGATTTTCTTCTATCAATAACTTCTCACCGGTAAGTATGGTTTGTATAAATTTATTAAACTATTATTTATTAGTTGCATCTTTACTTATTTAAATTGTATAAATATTGACTATATTAATTACGTATTCTTTACTAACTAATTTGACAAATAAAATTTTAAGAATATAGATAAAGAGTTTCTTGACGCATTTAGGAGTTAAGCACTAATATACAAGGAGTAATGGTGATGGAATGCGAAAATCTAAATTGTTTTACGAATTAAACGAGTATTACAAAAATTTTAAAAGTAAAAGAGATAGCGATACATTTAACAAGTACATGATCATTAAAAAAAAAAAGTGAAGAAGATTATTTGCAAATGAAAAATTAATGCGTATAACGAATTATATAATAAATTGGAAACTAAGAATAAAGAAAAAAAAATTATAAAATTGCCAAATTAAGGATAAGAAGAGAAGATCTAAATGATGTTAAGTGTGTTGAGAGTGAGACCAATAATGTTTCTGTAAGAAATGTATACATAACAAAATATTGGAGAGATTATTTTGATAATCTCTTTAACGTTGAGGGTGAATACACGATATCTATTGAGGATGTCAATAGAGATTTTAAACATAAAATTTATCATCATAAAATAAGGGAGATTTAAAAAAAATGAAAAATAATAAAGTCATACGAACTAATGATATCTCTATTGAGATTTGAAAGTGTTTGAGTGAAGTGGAAATAAAAATGTTAATATATCCTTTTAACAAAATCTGAAAAATCAAGAAAATACCCCAAGTATAGAGAGTATAGTTGTGTCACTATATAAGAATAAACGAGATATAAAAGATTGTTTCAATTATATAAAGATTATACTTATTAGTTATATTATGAAATTGTGGGACAGAATGATACAGTATAGATTTAGATTAGAGGTAAGTGAATTTTAAAATCAATTTGAATTCATACCAAAACAATTCACCACCGAATCCATTCATTTGCTCAAAAATTTGATGAAAACGTTTAGAATACAAAAGAAAAATTTACATATGGTATTTATTAACCTATAAAAAGCATACAATAAGGTTTCCAGAGAAATATTGTAGTAGATGTTGGCAAAGAGTAAGATCTTCTTGAAATACATCGATTTTATTAAAAATATATATGAGATAGTTGTTATCAATGTAAGAATCTGCGGAGATATAAGTGATAGCTTTCCAATTTTAATTTTATATATATTTTATTTTTTTATTCTCTTTTACATTGATTTCCCAGATAATCGATTTTGAAATTTGATATTTAAATTTTAGTTTGTTATCGTCAGTGGATTATAGTTTTCCTTTTTTCCAGTAGTAAGAACCTTTGGAATATGCGGAAACTTGATCAGTCGGGAACCGGGGAAATATCATAATGCTGAAGATGTTTAGGTTTTCTTTATAGCTGTTCTATGAGTATTTAATGAAAACAATAGTGCTGTTTTTTTCAAAAGCGAGTTTGTTTTGTCTTCTTCCTCGGTTTGTAACTTGCCAAATGAGCTTTGTTTAAAGTGAGAAGTCACTGATTTAGATTCAGTAGGTGACATCAATATACTAATAAAAGTCCCAAGGATACTAGTCTCGTGAAACACATAAAGTGAGAGAGAGAGAGAGAGAGAGAGAGGTCATGGGAATAAATATGCCAGATCAAGATTTTTAGAAAGACTTGGTTAAATAAATAGGCCAGGAACCACTACTCAAAAACACTGCAATAACACATGCAATCCTTCCTCTTCTTATTGTTGTTTTGGTATCTCTCTCTTGCTTTTTTCTTTTTACTTGATCAACCCATATCCGAATTATCTGATTAATTTAGTTTGATCATGGTAGAGTTTGTTTAGAGTTAACTCTTCTAATACCTATTTTTTATTTTTTAAATTTAAATTTAAAATATTGATTAAGTAATCTGATGACTAACTTTTACACCCACAAAAAGTTGATTCCAGTTATGATCTCTCTTGCTCTCTATTTTTGCACTGAAATTTTTGTTATCAGGACAAATGTCAGAATGCAATAAAAAATATATGCTCACAAGTTTCCCTAATATTTCCACCTCTAAGATTTTATAGTTGCATTGCTAAAATATATTATCAAAAGATAGGGCCATCCCTACTCTTGGACCAAGCAGGCAGACATTTTTCATACAAGGATGCAAATGAGCTTTCACTCAAGTGACACCTTCCTTGTATACTCCGGCTTGAGCCCCTGCATGCAAAAAAAAAAAAAAAAAAAAAAAAAAAAATTCATACAAGGATAGATCCAAACCCACCTGGAGTTTATAGGCTGATCCACGTCTCCCCAAAGGCCCGGCCAGGAGGACTACAATTCTAATTATTACTAAAGCCTAGGCTTCCCTTTTGTTGTGAAACTAGAATCCTCCATAGACATATACATAACACTTTTTCTCAGTAATAAATTTTCTAAAATGATAATTTCATCTCAGAATTTAATCACTATATTCATGAATTAGCTTTTACTTTTCAGCACTTATTATTGAAAAAAAAAAGGAAATGGTTATTGGATTATAATATGAATGTTATCTTTTTCTTAAAATAAAAGCAACAAGAAAATATTAGCTCTTTTAATTCATTAGGGGTTCTTTACTTCCATATACTTTTCTCTTCACAATTTGTTCCCAATTTACCTTATCTTTTCAGTAGAAAAAAAAAGGAAAACAGGAGTTTTCCCTTTAAAAAAAGAAGAAATAAAAAAGAAAGAGAAAAGGGTTGGGGTCAGGTCAGGAAAGTAGATTCTGCCATATATGTTCTAATAATCGGTTTTGCTAGTATCAATTAATAATCAGGTTCTACTATATAAGTTATAATAATAAAATAATACTTGTGAAAGGAGATCCTTTACCCCCAAAAACGAAGTTGCATTTTTTTTTCTTAATTAACATAGAAAACAGGAGTCAGGTGGAATAAAAGATTGTTGCACTAAGGACACCCAACTGCCCCTGTTTTTTTTGTTGTATAAGAATTTGAACCTGTATCACCAGGTTGTAGAAGAAGAATTTATACCACAGGACTGTCCACACTGCCCCTCTTTTCATATATATAAATTTACCTGGCCAACATAGTTTAGCATGTAAGAAGTCGGAAATGTGTGCTGGTAACAATTTTAGAGTGCCAATCACTTCAGCTGATACAGTTTATGGGATGTTCATCATTTTCTCTGAATTAAATTCACAAGTGTTGGCTAGTACAAAGGTGAGAAGCAAAAATAAATAAATAAAAGACCCAGTGCAAAGGCATCAAATTTTTGATTTTTAAGCTAGAAAATAGTCAAACAGTATATCCTGTACAAACAGAATCAAAGTTGCCCATTCCCATTAATGGGCAAAAGGGATGGTCCTATACTAGTCCGAAATAAAATTAAAAAAGAGAAAGGATGGTTCTATGACCTAGGGAAGACCTCAGCTAGGGTGCTTTGCAAGGTTGCAATCGAGTCAATCGCAGACTTTGTCAGCCAACTCATTCCCACTTTCACCCGATGTTCATCTGTTGGCAATCTGATCAGGTATGCAAGCTTTCGTGCTGTAATAGCAGAAGTGTGAATAAATGATATAATCATATGAATGAAATGAGATAAAAAGGGACTAGAGGAAGCAAATGATGGGCAATGGATGACTTGCCAGTATGACCAATAGGCCCCTCCAAGGTTAGCCCTTCAATAAAACTTGGTGAAACAGCAGCATCGTTCCTTCCAAGGGTCATCATCTCCCCCAAATTTTGAAATCTAGCAACCAAATAGAGCAGCACTAACATTAATTAGACATAATAGCAGTAAAATAATAATAAAAATATAGTGCTTTTCATTTGCCAACATAATAATCATGCCCCATTTTTAATGTATTGACCTTGTAAGCAATACAAAGCATGTTTCCAACTCGAAACCTATTTATGCATTGCAGTCAAACTTCATTAAGCATAACCAGTGACAATATGGATAGGCCCTTGCTAATATGCTCCAAACAAGATACATACTGTAAACACGAAAATAATCTAAGATGCGGATGTTCGTGTCGTCTATTCTATTCGTAGACTTCCTCAGCTTACATAAATATTCAGCTGCACAAAATCACCTAAGCAGCTGCAGGCTCTGCTACTCCAACAACCATGCTACTACAACCGGGAACAGATTAAATCTATTTTCACCCAAAGATCTGGCTTGTCTTATCCATATTGCATTCAGGAGCTCAATATCCTTGAAAATATTGAACTGTTTTTATCGGACAATGATGCAGTCATTGTTTCTGTTAGATCTTGTCCAAGGGTTCAATCGTTCAATCTATAATTAGGGTTCAACAGGGTTTTGGGGAAATAAAAAGGAAACCATGAAATGATGGCTGCATGCCAGAGGCCAGACAAATTTGTAGTAGTTTCTCCCGTTCAGTTGCACCATCAAGTGCATTACTGATGATTTATATTCTTGTGTTTTACAAAGACAAAAGGTATTGCCCTTTAGAAAACAACCTCAAGAATGCACAAGAGATATCAAGAATGTAATTCTGAATGTTGAGAATAGATGGGTACATCATGGAGGATCATCTGCTTCAACGGAGGATTTTTCAAGAGTCTTGCAGAAGGCAACCTTGATAACCCGACATATTTGTTCTTAGCATCTACGACATCAAATTGTCCAGACCACTTTTTAAACAATTGGACTTATCAATCTGGCCTGAATAGATTTATCAATATAATCTGAACAGATTTGAGCATCAAACCTAAATGGCAGTAGAGGTCGGTTATTGATCGCAGCCCACAAATTCCAACCAGCAAAGTCAGCTTGCTGAAAAGCAACCTGCAAGAGGCATGCAAAGATATTATCATTTCTTGAAAGAGGCAAGTCCAAAAAAATTACAAACACATGGTGAACAGAAAGACCAAAGGACAACTGGAAGTAATGAAATAGTTCACCATCATTTTCTTTTGGACGGATGATATCTCACAATGTCCTATATCATAGGATAACATTCTAACCAATATTGAGGGGGTAAGACTCTAACCAATGTCCTATATCACAGGCAATGGTTTTGAGTCATTAGGATGACTATTTGGGACAAATCTGTTGATCATGGATTTTATCTCACAATATAAGCAGAAGGAAGCTGTGATAATACCTGTGCAGTGGCTGGAAGAAGTCTGCCCTGAGAGTCTCTCATGGCTGAAGAGTCACCGACAGCAAATGTGCGGGGATGACCCTTTACACGAAGTGTTTCATCAGTTTCTGCCTGTCCCCTGGCATTAAGAGGAAGATCACGGGGCCAATCACCAGATTCCAATTGAGGGAGCATTGGTTTAGACCCAACAGCCCATAGCACCAAATCTGCTTTTAGAATTTGACCTTGTAAGCCCCTTTGAGCAGGTTGAAGTTCTAATATAACCTTCTCAGGATCTTCTTCTGCTTCAACATCCCCATCAATTACGCCATCACCCACCTTGTCCAAAACTTCGATACCTTGGATTCTTTGGATAGAGCGAACAAAATATCCCAAGAGAAGTTGAACTTTTCTTGATGAGAGGATCTTATAACATCAAAGAATCAAACACAAGTTCTGTAAGAAACTAAAATATAGCATGAGCAGTAGCATGCTTACTTCAAGCATGACGGTTTAGGAGAATGCATTGAACATTATATGGACAAGGCTCAAAGGTTGGGGAAAATGCGACCACTAAATTCCAGACTTGAGAAAACATTAATGTAAGCAACATCAACCGAGGGAAAGAAACAGAAAAGTTTGTCCTTTTGATAAAATTAAACATAACAAGCATGAGTTTGAGAGGATAAAATTCTTCCAACTCATAACTCCAACTCTTTATAAACTTTCTGGAGTATAGAAAGCAATTCAGGACTAATTATATTTAGCACCAACCATCATACGTTGAAATGTAGTCTTTTTAAGCATTGAAAACTTACTTTCAAAGCAGCTTCTCTGTTTCCTGGTGGGGCATTCGGACAAACTGTGGTTTCTACATTAACGGCCTGTACAAGCCCTTTATCTTTCAATCTCTCTGCAACTGTGGCTGCTAACTCAACTCCAGAGTAACCGCAACCAACAATGGCTACACGAATTGGAGACTGTTTACCAAAGTTTTTACGCTCCAACATCCTTAACTTATTATCAACTTTCTGCATACCAAAAATTAGGTCTCATGATTTCATCCTTATCCAAAATATAGAAACCAATACATCGTTTGAGAATATGGCACAAAGAATGGTTCCCTTTCATCCAAAACATACATATGCATCCTCCAGGGTGGAGAACGGCAATGCAAATTCTGCTGCTCCAGGAACAACATCAAGTTTGGCTTCAGCTCCTAGCGCGAGTACCAACCTGGCTACCCAGATGACAAGATCCACTCAGCAGCCACAAAATGGATTATTCACATGGTTAAACAAAACACAACCACACGGACTTCATCGAAAAAGAAAGATATTATGAAAATATCATTTCATAAAACAGAAACTTCATCCTTGTTTAAATCAATTTTGAGATGACCAGGGTAATAGGTTGGTAAGAGATCACAATTTTGTTAATGCAACAGATTTATTAATAGTAATACCAGTCATATTCAATCTGAAGGCCACTTTCAAGATGCACCATTCCTCCACAAGCAGAATTAGTGGGTCCATGTACTCCCAAATGATCAACTGGTTGTAAAAGTTTCACCCTATCTTTATAAAACTGCACACTAGTGTTTGCAAGCAAGTCCAAGAAACGTGGAGCTATTTCCCATGCATCTACTTCTGCATTGAGCAGATGAATTTCTCCATGAAGCGCAAAATTGAATATTGTGGTTTAAGGAATCAGCAAAAATAGCTTTGTAGCTTTAGGTCCACGCAAGTGACAAACCTCCAGATAGAAGCTCATACAACATTGGCTTAAAGACAAAGCGCTCTGATTGGTCAACTAGAAGCACCTGGCTCATGTTTAGATAACAAGATTTAAATGAAGTTGGCAAATAAATCATAGCAAGATAAGCCACACTAAAGTTACATAGTGTTTCCATTTTTCTACAATCTACATCACATCATAGTCTTGTAATGCTGTTGGAGATAAAAGTTTCAAGTATATTAGCAACAGCAAAGGTGAGGCAAAGCCAATTTTACTTGGATGAAGACAAAGTGTGAACTTGTATGACAAAGGTTTTCTCCCCATATGATGCAGTCATCTGGTCCTTCAAAATGCTGCTTGGATTCAAGGCACTTTTAACTTATTATGTATCCAAAAGTGCAAGAGATGGCACAACCATGGCTTGGTTAAAAAACCAAAAAATAAAAAATAAAAAAGCTAAGGCATTAGTCTCAAGAGAGACAAAGGATCTTTTTGGTCAAAGAACAAGTGCCTCAGTAGTAATTTATTCTTTCCCTATGTTATTAGTCATTTAAAGTTAGGAACTTATTGCTGGAAATTAAAATTCTTAAGAAATTTATGTAGCCTTAAGGTCTTTTGTTTTAATTAGAAGATACTATTCATTATCTTTAGAAATTTTCTTAAGAAATTCTTTAGTTGTGGTCGGATTTAAAGTTAGAGCATTTAGGTTCCTTATCTTTAGAAATTTTCTACTTAGTCATACTTATTAATCTATAATGTTTCATATTGAATAAAGAAATTTTAAAATGTTGAGATATTTCATCTGATTGTACTACAATCTCTGGATATGCCTTAAAGGCAAAAGAAAAATAAAGTGAATTGACCAAACATGAAGTGTTTATTACTTCCTCCATTTGAATGACAAAGTTTCTCAAGAACAGAAGTTAAGTAAAAAGAAATAATTATTTTGACTTTTTTTTAATTGCTAAAAGTCAATTTATTTCAAGATAACCCCAAATCAAATTGTTGTGAAAAGTCATTTTTTTCCCAGAAAAGAAAAAGAATGATGTGTCATAAACAAATGAAGAAAATCACTTTTTACCTTATTGACCAAATAAATATGGACACTCATTTTGGAACAAGCAAAAAGTTATCACTTACAATATTTAGTTTTTAGTGTTGAAGGTAAGTTGCGTAGACTTTCCCTTTTCCCTCACCTTATCTGTAATACCTATTCTACAACCTCCTTCATAATCTTTACCCGTCATTGGTCCAATTGGAGGCAACCTACCCTAACTGACCAAAGGCAAACATGTTATCATTCTTCATCACCATGGTTAACAAAGAAGAGCTTACATCTAAACTTAAAACCCTTTAATGCTCATGAAACCACCAAAGAAAATATGAAGAATAAATTCTCTAAGAAAGTGTCCACATTGGAGGAGAAAAAAATGATTATAAATGAATAAATGCTAATGATCATGGTTGCAATAACCACAATTGAAGAAATTAGAGCCTCTTCATAAGCATGTTTCACATATCCCTCACACAATTGCACAAACGACCAACCATGTTCTGTATGTGGTACAAAAATTTCAAGGATAGAACCATCCAATGAATTAGAGAGGTGCTTTACATGGTGAATTTCTACCTCATCTTCTACTAGAACAACCAATTTTCCAGCTTAATATCTCTCATCAATCTTTACATCGGAGAGACAAGATATGAACACCGGTCTGAAGTTAGAAGTTCAAGATTTTATAGAGATTGCATTGGTAAATTTTTTAAGATTGGACATATCAGCACAAGGGGGCAGTAAGAATATGGTGGATTTAGCAGCAAGCTCTATAAAAGAATTGTCAGAATATCAGAACCTTTAGCCTCTATGTATCAGCTCTTCAAGCCCCTTACAGCACTTCTTTCAATTCACACAACTATCCAGAAGTTTCCCTTCCTATTTCCTCATGCACGTGAAACAGCCCCTACAACACCTTGCTGTTCACGTCTGCATCCTCCAGCAAGAAGAGCTGTGGCTCATTGCTGAAGTTCCCCTGTAAAGTAGCTTTCTGAACTCTCATTTGAGGTAAATACTCTCTCATCTCACTCCTTTTCCGGAGAAATGCATGTATGCACTATGTGGTTATTTTGAATCCTTGTTTTCCTCACCTTGGCTATTGGATAGTACGAGACAGATCCGGAAAATCTGTCTGGTTTATGTCTAAACATGTTAGGCCCATTCAATGGTTCCTTAATTTGTGTTTTCCTGAGTTAAAATTAATTGGATTTAGACAATTCATATATATTGGGTATCAAGATCCTTACATGAACAAGTAGAGACACAATTAGAGATTCCTGTACTCTATGAGAATTTTTTGCGCAGAAAAATCAGTCAGAAAAATATACTTTTTGAGAGTATAGCGTTTAAAAAATTATTGGTGATCTGTACCTTATGTTGAGTCCAAGAAAAATCAAGTTTGTTCCTACTAAGGATCTTTCCACAAAGTTTTCAAAAGCAGTGGTTGTTAGATTCTATTCATGATGGCATCCTTGGTTCAACTCCAAATTTGACAAAGTCATTTTTTTTTCAGGAGGGGAGAAAATCATGACACAACCTAGCTTGGTCAAAACAATATCCTCTTGGGCATCCGAGGGTGAAAAACATTGGTCTTATAGGAAAGAAGATTTTTTTTTTTTTTTTTTTTTTTTTTTTTTTAATCTAAGAATAAGTGTTCTTGGATAGTGGTACTTTACAGTTAGGAACTAATCGCTGAAAATTTAATTTTTTTTTTTAGAAGAAAAATCTTTAGTTCTAATAAGAAGTTTCTAATTCTAATAAATTCACGTGGAGTTAAAAAGTTCATTTTGGGTGTCAAAGTCTTTAGAAAAATTTCTCCACATGATGATTTGGAAACCATGTGGATATAAATATCTAATAATATTAAGAGCATAGGTAGAGTGGTTCTTGGCCTATCTAGGGATCGGGCTCCAATAGACAAGGAGTCATGGTGGTAGAATGAGAAAATTCAAACTGCTATATGAATCTAACGAGAATATTATAGGAATCTTAAAAGTAAGAGAAATAACAATGCGTTTGAAAAATATAAGAACACAAAAAAAGAGGTGAAAAATATTATCCACGAATCAAAAATTAAGTGTATAACGAATTATACAAAAAACTAAAAACTAAGGATGGGGAAAAAGAGATTACAGAATTGCCAAACTAATAGAGAGAAAGGGAAACAATCTAAATGGTGTTAGTTGTATTAAGAGTGAGACCAATAGTATATTTGTAAGGTATGAAGACATAAAAAAGCATTGAAGGGATTAATTTGACAATCTCTTTAACATTAAGGATACAAGAGATATCGGCAATATCGCGATACCTATAAAAGAGATCAATAGAGATTGTAAACGTAAAATTTGTTCTCATGAAGAAAAAGAAGTTTTAAAGAGAATGAAGAATAATAAGACCACAGGACCCGATGACATTTCTATTGTAGTGTGGAAATGTTTGGGTGAAATTGGAATAGTAATATTAATGGATCTTTTTAACAAAATCTGACAAATCAAGAAAATGCCCTGAGCTTGGAAGGAGGGTACACTTGTACGACTATATAAGAATAAATGAGACATACAAAATTATTCCAATTATAGAAAAATTAAATTATGAGTCATACTATGAAGTTGTGGAAGAGAGTGATGGAACATAGATTGAAATCGAAGATAAGTATGTCTCAAAATCAATTTGAATCTATGCCAAGACGATCCATCACCAAAACAATTCAGTTGTTAAAATAGTTGATGGAAACATATAGAGTACAAAAGAGAGATCTATATATGGTACTCCTTGATTTAGAAAAAGCATATGATAGGACTCCCAATTAATATTAGGTTTTACCAAGATTCGGGATCAAGTCTCATCCTTTTTGTAATAGTGATAAATGAAATCACAAAAAGCATTCAAGATGAAATACCATATGTATGCTTTTAACAAATGATATAGTGTTGGTCGATAAAACTAGAGAGAGTATTAGTGCTAAATTGGATTATGGAGAATACAATAAAAACCAAAGGATTTATATTGAGCCGATCAAAAATTTAATATATGAGATGTACGTTTAGTGACAATTATCAAAATGATAAAAAAATGATTAACTTAGAAGCACAAAACGCATCAAAAAGTAAACATTTTAAATATCTTAAATCCATCATTTAAAACGATGGCAACATAAATGGGGATGTGACACATAGGATCCAATTGGGTTGGATGAAATAGAGAAGGGTATATGGAATTCTTTGCGATTGCACGATACCATTGTATTTAAAAGGGATTATTGAACCGCAGTAAAACCTGCACTTTTGTATGGCACTGAGCGTTGGGCTATTAAACAACAACAAGAGCAAAAAACGATTGTAATTGAAATAAAAATACTCAAGTGGATGTGTAGTAAAACTAGAAAAGATAGGATTAGAAATGAAAAGATATATATTAAGTTGGGAGTGAATTCAATTATGGATAAAATGCAAGAATATCACCTTAGGTGGTTTGAATATGTATAACGAACCCAAAGACGCACCAGTTAGGAGGACTGAGAGATAAAATATAGGAGATATAGTGAAATGTTATGGTAGGCTATTAAAAACATGGATGCAGTTATCCGTAAAGATATAATGGTTAAGCGTTTAGTTGAGAGGATGACTTTAAATAGGAATGAGTGGTATAAGAGAATGCAGTTATTAATTGCATGCAGCACCACACAAACATGAACTTTGAAATGTAGCCCCGTGATATCATGACTTCTCTAGGACACTCGTGTTAGATATTGCCAACTTAATAACTCATATGGTTGCTCTTGACGAGAAGCAAAATACTTTCTTCATTACCCCCAATAAGTGGACTTATTAGAAATGCTTCTTCCTCTAAATAGCAACTTCATTCAAAAGATCATGGAATTACTAAGCAAT
This sequence comes from Dillenia suffruticosa, assembly GCA_033439265.1. Classification (NCBI taxonomy): domain Eukaryota; kingdom Viridiplantae; phylum Streptophyta; class Magnoliopsida; order Dilleniales; family Dilleniaceae; genus Dillenia; species Dillenia suffruticosa. The sequence goes on along the minus strand of JAVTVX010000009.1, from coordinate 17,699,436 downwards.
TTTCTCTAGTAGGTCATATCTTCGACGATCTTGAAGTTTACCTTGATAATTCTTCCGGTTTGAGTAGCCATTAGCATTAAGGAAGTGAGTCTTAACTAGTGGAAAAGGATGGGCTTGTTTCTAGGTAGACTACTAAGCAAGATTGGCTGATTATTGATAGCAGATTAGGGTTATAGTGTCCATGTGATAGGAGTAAGAATGGGATGAATGGACTGAACAAATAATCAGAAACTATGTAATTATGAACTAAAGGAATTCTAGTAAAATTTGTAATACTAAATGGCAGAAGAAAGAGCAAGTTATCAATGATCTCTCTTTCTCCCTGTCTCTACTTCTAAAAGCGTACAAGGACTCTTTTTTGTAGGGTGTTTGGAACTGGGTGGAGAAGTACTTACAGCTAATAAATATGTTGTTAGACATAATTTCTTATCTTTCCAATCACCACTGTTTTTGAATAATGAAAAGTTCAAAACATTTTCAGTGAGATTTTATTTGGCAAGTTAAAAACTCCAATCAAAGACCAGATGTCGTAAATAACTTAATGGAAGATCTTTGCCACAAACCAAGGGCTTTGACTCGTTGAATTTCTTGCCTATATTTAAGGTCTAGTGTTCAAGTCTCAGGTCTTATCCCCTCCTCATTCTTAATCAGAAAAAGGCCTCATTCTTAATCAGCTCATCTATAATTGTAGGGAGCTGTTTTGGGGCCTTGAGATAACACTCAAATTCCAGATTTTTATGGATGGTCACATATTAATTATATAAGTTCATCACCATTCCTAGTTTTTTTTTTTTTTTTTTGCAATCTTTACGAATCAAGTGCTAATAATACTCATAAAAGAGGTTAAAATTTTTCTAACATGACAATAAAAAGCAATGGTTACACAAGAAAATGAATAAATAGGCAAAGTAAGATATATATATATATATATATATGATATACCTGTGGCTTCTTGTCATCAGGCCAAACAAGGGACTCTAGTCTTAAAGCTGTATACAAACCCCCAAATCCACCCCCTAGAATGCATACCCTTGGTCTCTGTACGTAATTTAGAGAAACTAAAATTAAAATTTCAAAATTAAGGGAAAATGAATCGAGCAAAGCACAAGAAAAAATCTACCTTTTTATCCGGCCAGGAGTAAACTCGGGGCGGCGGCGAAATGGGCTGCCCTTCGGTGGCAGACGTCTGGGAGAGGCCTCCTGACACGCTTGAAGATGCCGCAATGTGAAGAAATCCATTTCTTCTTCTTCTCTGACAGCTGGGAAACGATGACCCCGAGAATACCCTTGCTGGAAAACTAGGGATTCGCCTCCCTCCACCTGAAATCCGTAGATGGTAAAGCCAAATTACGCATTTTTTCCTTTTTAAAAGGGGGCTTAGCTCAATTTTTTTGAACTTACAGCTGAAAGGTTGGAGTGCTGTGGAGAGAGAAATCTGAGACATTCGTAAAATTGTAAGAGACAGTCAGAATCAAACGTTCGGTTTGCGAAATTTTAGGGTTTTTGTGAATTGCAAAGCAGCAGTGAGCCGTTCTTGTTTGTGGATTTGGGTCACTTTTATTTCAATTTTTGAGTTAGGTATACAGTAGCATAGGACCAACCAACCACAAAAATCATTATGGGCTTTATAGGATTAATGTTAAAATAAAGCCTGTGGACAATTTTTATTTTTATTATTTATTTATTTAGTTTTTTACACGAGAACTACGAAAATCACGAACCCACGAAGATTCTAATGTTCGATTTTGAAAAAAAAAAAAAAAAAAAATTTAAACAAGAGTTATTTACGACTCAATATCTTTAAACAAATGATCAAAAAATTGTGAAAAAGACAAATAATAAAGCCTCCGGTGCATAGGGCTCAATTTGAAAAAACTCATAGATACTAACCTTGAATTGTAATTTCATATTAAACCAAAAGGCCTAGGAATTTCCCTTCTCCTGAACAATTGTAGCAGGGAGGGGAGAATCAAAGGAGAGAGAGATTGGAAACACTTAATAAGACTTTAGAGTACTTACTAATTGTGGTTTGTGATATTGTGCTATTTTCACAAAAAGAATTACATATGCAAATGTCGAAGCAAATATCTAATTGTGGTACATGAGATTCATCTCTCGCTGTATGATAACACAGAATAAATAGATTTAATACCTATTTTGTTGAGTTTTTTTTCGACTTATCTTCTTCTTTTATAAATAACTTTTTCCTTTATAAAAGAATTTAACAAAGTCTTCATGTTTGATGACTCTTTAGCCACCTAGAATTAGCACTAAAACTTAACAAAGTAATAACAAACACTTTTATGATGAGCAAGTAGACTGACATCAATGGTCCATGGCCTTGTGACCGCCCAATACTTCCCATCATATCATATAAATATAATAGAAAACAAATAGCATATAAATATAATAGTAAACAAAATATACATAAAATCTCCCTTGGCTAATAACTATACGTCTAAACTTATGGTATAACTTATACCATACAAAACTAAAAGTATCACGCATACATACCGGTTCTCATACCCAAAGTAGAATGTAAAAGTGGGTCGAAGATAAAATAAAAATCTAAGTCACTCGACTCCATTGTTTCTACCCACCGGCTCCCTCTTAACTCTCCAATTACTTGAAAGTAAAAATAAAAAGATCAGTATAACCTAAGCAATTATAAAGAGAATCAATAGCATACATAACACCTATAACATACCCAACAAAATCAATATCAACATATAAAGTATATGAGACATTAAAAATGCAATTAAAGCATGTGTCATCTCAAACCAGGGAGAGAATGTTATCATTGTCGTTGGCTTTACTCTTAATTTTATATTTTCAAAATACCTGTTTGAAAGTATTCTCTTATGCATTTATAGCGAAATAAATATTGAATGTCTCAAGATTTAGGGTCAGATCACTAACCTTTTTGATGTACGGGTTCGAAAAATGTTACCAATTGATCAATCTCCTTTTTCGTTCACAATCCAAGAGTTTTTTTGATGGAATGGAATTATGATGTATATAGATCTTCTTCCTCACTATTTTCCTATTCTCTCTCAACCTTCAATAGCACTATGGATGGGATGGGGATGGATGGTTATTGGGGAGTTGGAGTTGGTTTTTCTCTTAAAAAACCACTCCCTCCCTTCCCTCCTTTTGAAAATTCAAAAACAAGAAAGGGAAATGGGTTTGGGTCAAAACCACATGGGCGACTCGACCCGGTACCCCCATAACTTACATCTCCCACTCGCACATGAGGGTTAGACCTACATTTTGCTCAATCACATCCAAATGTTTGGGAACTGGTTGATCTTCCACCTGTATGCTCATAGCTACACACCGTTTAAGGATATATAGCAGCTCAAGATCTTATACTATGAGGACATCAAGTCTCGCTATACCCCAGACCTTTTTTTACTATATACAGAGTCATTGCACCTCTTATCCCTCTATTAATGAACGAGAGCATACTTGACTCATTTCAACTATGCATTCACAATTATGTTTCAAAATATCAAGTTAAAAACATAACTAGCCAATCTGTGAATACAAAAATTACGAACAAACTTTAAGACAATCTTTTTTTCGCACTACTATCTTTCCACTTCATTTTAGCTGCTTTCCTAGTCATGCACCGCAAAACCGAATCAAGCATGATCTATTGGTTACATCCCAAAGTAGCAACACTAAAATAAACTTTCAAGAAACAGACGAAAGTCTTAAGGGTATTAAATGAGGTTAATTACAAACCTCTGGGTCTCACACAATGAAATAGAGGGATTTATCAATTCATTACCTATAGGGTCACTGAAAGCACACGTGGTATGAACACGTGCTACGATACCTTTTCTATTTATTTAGAAGCGTATGTCTATTTCAAAATTATAATACATCGTACAGGTTTTAGTCCAAATATATCATGATACTGACTTGATTCTCTCTTCTTATAAATTCTCTAAAAAACCACTTTTCCAAGAGAGAACCACACCTGACTTCTAGACAAGTGTAATGGATTGTGGGAAATCCATTTCGATTATCAAATAAGTAAATATCAACAATAATCTCATCTTAGTTCTGTACTAAGGTGACTAATTTATGTTAATTATCCAAAATTAATATTGTCTCATCTCTACATATCACATAGATATTAGAGGCGATTGCTCGTGTTAGAGAGCCAATCTTCCAAATTTGTCCGACATACTTTTTAATCAAGACATAAGAACTCGCAAATGTAAAGAAATTCAAATATCATATAATAATGAGCATTACATCACGTTCATTGCTTATACATACAATTACACTCTACGCAATCTTAGTGATTTTACATGTTTCAAAATACATCTCTAGGTATCGGTTTCGTAAATGGATCAGCCACCATTAAATGCGTAGATAAATACTTCAATGTCACATCTCTCTTTTCAACATTGTCTCGAATAAAGTTGAATTTCGTATCAATATGTTTGGTTTTCCCATGATATTTGGGATCTCTCGTATAAGCGATTGCTGCTTGACTATCACAATAAATTGTCACAGCTCCCACTGTGTCGCTTACGATCCCTAAATGTTGTAAAAAAGGTTTTAACCAAACACACTCCTGAATTGCTGAAACACAAGCTACAAACTCTGGTTCCATCGTCGACGGTGATACACATGTTTGTTTCTTATTTCTCTAAGAGATGGCGCATTTATTTAACAAGAAAGCATAACCTGAGGTGGACTTACGTTCATCTAAGTCACCACCCCAATCAACATCTGTGTATCTGCTCAATAACAAGTCATTTCCTTGATAACAAAGGGAATAATTTGCAGTTCCTTTCAGGTATCTTAGAATCCTCTTCACAGCTGTCCAGTGACCTTTACCTGGATTGGATTGATACCTGCTGACCAAACCCACGGCATAGCAGATGTTAGGGCAAGTACACATCATAGCGTACATCAGACTCCCAACAGCGCTGGAATACGGTACTTTTGACATTTCATGTTTTTCTTCAGCGGTCTTTGGGCACATTGCTAAATTTAAACCTTCGCCTTTAGCCACAGGAGTATCAATAGGTTTACAGCTATCCATCCTAAATCGTTCTAAAATATTTTTAATATAAGATTCTTAAGATAAGGCTAACAATCTCTTAGAACGATCTCTGTGGATCTTAACACCCAGTATGTACTCTGCTTCACCCATTTCCTTCATTTCAAAATTTGATGACAACCAACTTTTGATATTCAGAACATACTCCAGATCATTTCCGGCTAACAATATGTCATCGACATACAGACTTAGAATTAAAAACTTATCATTGAACTTTTTCACATAAATACAATGGTTTTCGTCTATCATTACGAAGTCGTAAGAGATTACGGATCTATGAAATCTCAAATACCATTGTCTTGAAGACTGTTTGAGGTCATAAATTGATCTATTCAATTTACAAACTTTATTTTCTTGACCTTTAACAATGAAACCTACTGGTTGTTCCATGTAGATTTTTTCTTTAAGTTCTCCGTTGAGAAACGCAGTTTTCATATCCATTTGATGTAATTCTAAATCTAAATTGGCTACAATGGCTAACAATAGGCGAATAGAGCCAAATCTCACTACTGGTGAAAATGTTTCTTACCCTCTTGTTGGGTATAACCTTTTGCCACCAACCAAGATTTGTACCTCTCAATTGTTTCATCAGCTTTACGTTTAACTTTAAGAACCCATTTGTTCCCAATAGGTTTGCGCTCAGGTGGAAGATCAACCAGTTCCCAAACATAGTTGGAATCCATCGACTCTATTTCTTCCTCCATTGCTTTTATCCACTCATCCTTGGCAGGACAAGATAAAGTCTTGTTCACATTTTTCGGCTCATCCTCGTCCTGTGGAGAAATGATAAAAGTGTGTCCTTCAATTTCATAATGACGTTTGGGCACACCTTTCCTAGTACTTTTCCGAATTGACGATTCGGTTGGATCGTTAGAATTTGAATCCCTCCCACTAGGATCATCTAGGGATTCAACTTCTCATAATTCCCTTGATCCATCCTGCACGGAACCATCATTTGAATTATTTAATTCAAACAAAGGTTTTCCTTTTGTTATATCACCTTTATTAGGAAAATCATTTTCTAAAAATGTCATATTTCGTGATTCAATTTCGGTTACAGTACCATCTTCTCTTTCACTGATGAACACATAACTTTTTGACTGATGAGAATATCTAATAAAGATACATTTCTTTCCCCAGCGACCAAGCTTTCCAAATTTATTAGAAGGGTTATGAACATATGCTGTCGATCCCCAAGATCTAAGATCAATCAGACTTGGTGTCCTACCAGTCCAAAGTTCGTATAGTATTGTGGGTACTATTTTTGAAGGCACTTTATTTAAGATATAGGTCGCAATTAACAATGCATCTCTCCAAAAGGAAATTGGCAAGTTAGCCTGCGCCATCATAGATCTCGTCATTTCCAACAATGTCCTATTCCTCCTCTCAGCAACACCATTCTGTTGAGGCATGTGGGGAATAGTCAATTGTCTAATTATTCTTTTTTTATTATACAGATCATTGAACTGATCTGATAGATATTCACGCTCTCGATCTGTTCTTATGGCTTTAATCGTTCTATCCATTTGATTCTCTACTTCATTCATAACGTCGAAAACACTCAAGTGCTTCAGACTTGTGAGTAATCAAATAGATATGACCAAAACGCGTGAAATTATCAATAAAAGTAATGAAATATGACGCTCCATGCCTAGGCTTCACATTCATTGGACCACAAATGTCAGAGTGAACCAATTGTAATAGAAGTTCAGCCCTCACGGCTTTTCCAAAAGGTTTTCGAGTCATCTTCCCGGCAAGACAATATTCACAATTCGGTAAATCAACTTTAGTAAGCGAACCCAATAGTCCTGCTTTCAGAAGTCGATTCATTCTGTCCTGCCCTATGTGACGAAGTCTAGCATGCCATACTTTGTCATCTATATTAGCATTATTAGAAGAACAAACATTTAACGAAATATAACGATCAGTATAACAGTTAAACATTTGTCTGTCACAATCTAAAGTAAAAAATCCATTTAACAGATGTCCAGTACCATAAAACACACCACTATTATAAATTCAAACCCTATCATGAGTAAAGTTCAAGTCATAGCCTAGTTTAAGAAGAACAATAACAGAAACTAAATTTTGTCGAATTTTCGGTGTAAAGAGAACATCATTTAAGATTAGAGTTTGGTCACTTTATAACTCCAGTTTGCAAGTGCCAATTCCTTTGACTTCTACTCTTGTATTGTTTCCTACGTATATCCATATTGCACCAGGAGGAACTCGACGAAAGTCCACGAACGCTTCTCGATCTCTGGTTACATGGTCTGTTGCTCCTGAGTCTATAATCCACACAAGATATGATTCAGAAAGTAAAACAGTGCTAGAGACATATATAACACTTAGAGAAACGTTACAAGGTGCTACCTTTTTCGGCTCGGGACATTCTCGAGCGAAATGACCAAGAGCTTTACAATTGTAGCATTTCAGTTTGCTCTTATTCTTCTTTTTCCAAAACCGCTTGCGCTTGTTCTTGCGGTTGGAATTGCTCTTCTTAAACCTTTCCGCAATATCCTTCCCTTTCTTGCCCTTGTTCTTGTTCCCTTTCCATTTAAAGCCCACAACTTTCTGGGAACTTGACTCAGCTACAAAGGCATTAGAAATCGATTTTGCAGCACCAAGCCGCTCATCTTCGAGTTCTACGTGGCGAGTAGCATCAGCGAAAGTCTTAATATTATTATTGTGAGTCAGATTGACCTTCAAATGCTCTCACTGGTCTGGAAGGGATCGGATTAAAGTTTGAACCTGTTGCTCATCAGATAAAACATGACCTGCTGACTTCAATTCCCTTATCATGTTTGACATAGTTCTGAGGTGTAGTTTGATATTGTGATCAGACTTCTTTTTGTACATGTCCAACTTGATAGTCAACTGTCTCAGACGGGTCACACTGGTACCTTCATACTTCTCTCTGAGGTATACCCATATGTCATGAGCAGTAGGGAATTACTCACATTCATGTATGAGATCATCAACTACAGAACTAACCAGAATGCCACGTGTAGTGGAATTTTTCTTCTTCCACGCCTGGTAAGCTTCTTGATCTCTTCTCTGTTGAGCAGCGTTTTCAATTCCAGGGTTTTGCATGATATGGTTGATACCCTCCAAGGCATCCTACTCTTCCAGCACATACCATATCTTGTGGTGCCAAATGTCATAATTGTCGCCATTAAACTTATCACCTTTATTCAAATCTGCTATTATTTATTTCGATGCCATGGTCTGGGTTTTCAAAGAGAGATTATCATAAGTATTCATACTCATTCATTTATATAATTTTGTACATGAAATTTAATAAATTTATCATAAACGAACATAAGATATAAATTCGAAAGATCACTAAGTTCCCAATCATCATCCATTATCCAAATGTTTGATTATCATAAATTTGATTTCAAAATAGCAAAATTCTTTTAGTCTTAGGTGAGAATTACTTAAATTCTACCAACCTAAAAAAAACTCCTATTAAAATCATGTGAATTTAGAACATATCTCTTCACATGCTCGCATAAATATACAAAGTATGCACATTGTTGATATATATATAAAAAAAATTATATCATATGTTCATGACATTGTTCTCATTACAGTAGATAACTATGCACAAAGTAGAAAAAAATATATATATAATCAAATTTCTTTTTTCTTATCTTTCTTATCTTCCACATACATGCGAGTGACCATATTGACCATCCCAACTGAAAATCTATCTCTCGGAGTGAATCTCCTAATAGCTTGGGGTGTAGAGCCATTGATCTTTAGAGACAACGCCCTTTTCATTTTAATCTTTATCTCCCTAACTCTCTACATCTTAAGCAATTTTAGTCTGAAATCCTTGAGGTAGAGACACTTATTATCCTCTAATATTTTGTCAGCCATTCCAACCAAATGATCAGAGAGGGAGTTTCTTATAATTTTAATCTCGGCTTCGTCGCCTCCAAACCAGTGACCCAAACGCCGAAATTTATAACGTTTTCGACTCATAATCCACAAATGTTGCGACAAAATATGCGTTGCTTTCATCTTATAATGCAACATCATATATAGCTTTGCCAAATGTTCTGGGGTCCTCTCATATCTGCATCTTCCCCGGAGAGGTGCAAGGGTACGTCTAATTCTCACCATATCCCTAAAATGGGATAAATATTAGATTGGACACGAAACCAACCAAAAAATTTTAAAACACTATCCACAATTTATACTTAAATCAACGAGTATAAATCAAATATGTGTTATAAAAATTTAATTCAGATAGGCATAAACTAGAAAATATTTTTTCAAACATGTTAGAAATTTTCAGAATTTTGTCTCACTTGTTAATTAATTTTTCTATAATTTTCAAATAAAATTTACTAATTTAAACTTAATGAATACTTGCACTCAATTTTTTTTTTAAAATACAGAAAAAACAATAATAAATAAATAAAAAAAAGGGGCCTGAGAGGGTGCCCTCACGCGCCACTTGGTGGCGGCGGCGCGTGGGTGACTCGTCCACGCGCCCAGGCGGCGCGTGAAGCCCACGCGCCGCCTTCCCGGGGAATCTGGCCATCAGATTTTGCCTATCCCTCCATTTTTGGGGTCTTTGAATCTAATGGTGCTGCTAGTTTTCTGATCTGAGGTCTGGATCATGACGTTTGGGCTTCACAGCTTATGGCCCGAGAGTGGGATTGTGCTGACGTCACTGCTGATGTCACTTCGTTTTCTTCATGCAGAAAATTTTTTTTTCTGCATTTTAACCCTAATTTCCCTAAACCATATCTCATTCATTTCTGAACCGTTTTGCATGTTCTTTATATGGTTGGAAAGAATTTTTGATGGGGAATTTAACCATATAAGTATTAAATTATGAAACATATCATGCAAATAGATATTAACATTTTTATCTTCGACTAGGGTTTCATTTTTTTCCAAAAATACATAACGGCTATGCATGAAACTTTGCAGATCAATTCCTAATATCATGGGTACTCTACCTTTCAAATTTCAAAACATTTCGTGATCTATAATCAAAGTTACCATTTTCAATTTTTTTAAAGAAAATGAAACTTGAAAATACATCAAAAATAGGAAACACCATAAATCATGCTCTGATACCAATGAAAGTATTCTCTTATGCATTTACAGTGAAATAAATGTTGAATGTCCCAAGATCTAGGGTCGGATCACTAATTTTTTCGATGTACGGGTTCGAAAAATGTCACCAATGGATCAATCTCCTTTTTCGTTCACAATCCAAGAGTCTTTTTGATGGAATGGAATTATGGTGTATATAGATCTTCTTCCTCACTATTTTCCTATTCTCTCTCAACTTTCGAGAGCACCATGGATGGGATGGATGGTTATTGGGGAGTTGGAGTTGGTTTTTCTCTTAAAAAACCACTCCCTCCCTTCCCTCCTTTTGAAAATTCAAAAACAAGAAAGGGAAATGGGTTTGGGTCAAAACCACATGGGTGACCCGACCCGATACCCTCATAACTTACACTGCTTTATCTTGAAATTAAAGAAAAGGCTAAATTGTCTAATCAAATTAATGAATAAGGGTTTACGAGGGTATGTCAAAATTTGGGATTTTTGAATAAAATTTATGGTTTTTGAGTCAGACATCTAAATATTTCACTTAGTTTTCATTCTAATTGTGGAGAGGGAAGTGATAAATTAATAAACAAAAATTTTCAAGTTTCGAAAATTTTCAAACTAGGCTAGAAGTCACAATTAGTACATAAACAGTTTTTTGTTAAAAATTTAATTCTCATTAAAATCTTTCGTGAAGGCATGGTCTCAGACTTTCAAGTAGTAGAATTCATGAATTTTCATACCTCATACCCAAAAATGAAACTACCTTCATTATTTTCCACTTTACCCTTATCTTAATATCATAATAGTTCATCAACAAAGATATTATACATGATCATGAGACAACAATTGAACATACACATGCATGGTATTTATCTCTTTTAGTTTCAAATTTCACTTTTTTTTTAGTCTCCAACTTGCTTCTTTTGAGTTCTTTACTTGGTTTAAGGGTTCTAGTTATTTTCCACTTTACCCTTATCTTAACATCATAACAGTTCAACAAAGATGTTATACATGATCATGACACAACAATTGAACATACACATGCATGGTATTTATCTCTTTTTGTTTCAAATCTCACTTTTTTTTTAATCTCCAACTTGCTTCTTTTGAGTTCTTTTCTCGGTTTAAGGGTTCTAGTTATTTCTTTTGTTAGGAATTTACATAAATTCAAATTCAATGTATTCAAAACATGCAAATTCAAATTAATGGAAAAAATATAGCCAAAGGGGATTAAAAGTGATAAAAAATGGAAAAATTTTGAATTAGGTTGTATTTGTCTGGATTTTGGTGATCTATTCAAAACTCCACATAATTAATTTTACTTTTCTGTTTTGAATATTTAATGGTCTTCCCATAAGGTTTAGTAATAATTTAAGATGACAATTATAAAATTTTAATAACTATTTGATGGTTGAAAGTTTATATAAATCTTCTCTTGGTGTATTGGGTCCATAAGTCTAAATTTCTTAAATTCACACTATCTATTAAGTGAAATTAAGAGTTTTGAAGAGTTGTACACGTTCTAAGGAATCCATTGGAGGTATTACAATCATTGAAGCTTGTCAAAATTGTGAATGGCCGAAAATATATTCGATTTTTTTTTAAATTGTTGTTGTTTTCTTTACTATTTTTATTGCGTTTGGTGCATAATATAATGTTACATTTGATATCAGAGCCATATTTGTCCCTTGCCTTCAAGATTATGGTGAATTTCATGTTTTTTTTTAAATTGGGTTTTTTGAATTTATAAATATTTTGTCCAAAAAATCTTAATTTTTTTTAAATCTTTATATTATTATGATCAAAACTATATTTTCAAAAATTATTTTGGAGTATTTCTGATTTTCTGACAGAACTCCGGTCATCAGAGATGGTCGGGACCCTTGGGATTTTTGTCGGGTGAAGAACACCTGAGTCAAGTGTATTGTGCATCAAGTGATAACATGGGTCTACTAATTTTCAAATGAAAACTTTTGGAAATAAAAACGTCAATAATAGTACCACCGTGTGGACACACTTTGATTTGTATATATGTTATCATTATTAGTTCACTACAAATAAATGTGCTATTTGGAAGGACGAAAATCGTTTGTTAAATTATTAAAACCATCGGTAGAAACTTCTTCAACGGATAGGCTTTTAATTGACTATACACCAGTCGAGATAGATCTATCATGATAATTTTGATCACCATCGAAGCATGTGATAGATTTATACTGATAATTAGAAAAGTATTATTATCATTATTAGTTCAAATGAGAACTTTTGGAAATAAAAAAGTCAATGATAGTACCACATTGTGGACACCCTTTGATTTGTCTATATATTATCATTATTAGTTCACAACAAATGCGTTATTCAGACAGACGAAAACCATTTGCTAAATTTACTAAAATCATCGACAGAATTTTCTCTAATGGATGGACTTTCAGTTGGCTAACACCAGTCAGGATAGATTTATCCTGACAGTTTTGATCACCGTTGGAGCATATGATAGATTTATACTAACGGTTAGAAAAGTGTTAGTAAAATTACTGTCATTCATCATTAGTTTCAAAAGTATTGTTAAAAATTACTATTTTTTATCGTCGATTATCACATATGTTAAGAAATACTACTAGATTTATCATTAATTACCACAATTGTTAATAAATATTACTGTCATTTATCGTTGGTTACCATATATATTAAGAAATGTTACTATCTTTTATAGTTGATTACCACAACTGTTAAGAAATATTACTAGTCAATTACCATCAGTGTCAGGAAATATTACTATCTTTTATTGTTAGATTCCATAGGTGTTAGGAACTGTACTTCGTCAATTACCACATGTGTTAGTATAAATTACTGACGGTTACCACAAGTGTTCGAAAAAATTACCGTCTTTTATAAGTTACTGTATTGTATTGTTAGCTACCACGAATGTTAGAAAATATTATTTTCTTAATAAATGTTACTTTCTTTTATTTTCGGTTATCACAAGTATCAGAAAAAAGTTACTATTTTATCATTGGTTACAATAAGTTATTGCTTGTTACCATTATTACCACATGATATTAATAGTGATTTTTTTTAAATGGTTGGTAAATTAAAAAACTGTAAAATAAATAAATTACAAAAATAATATAAATATAATAAGAATTGTAATTGATATAAAATAGAATAACAGATACATATAAGACAAAAAAAGAGAAAAGATTACATATCCCACAACTACATGTCTTTTGAGATGTTCCAAAACAAAATATTCAACACAGTTTTAAAGATATCTTTATTTACAATTTTTCGTGTCAATCTATTTATTAAAAATCAATAGTGAAATAGTGAAATTATTGTAAGTAATAAATAATAATTATAAATGAAAATATTATCAGAAAGTGCTTTTCTTTCTCTAAATTCAAAACATCTTGACAGCGTTAATCTCTTAATTTTTTCAAAACTATTCAAAAAATAAAAAATAAAAACGGATAATTAAAAAATGACTTGATAGCATTTTAATATTAAATCTCAAATTAAAATAATATGTTTATTTTTAAAATTTGGGTAACATTTTGGATAATTGAGCTTGTTCAGACTAAATTTGTTTTGAAATAGTTGTGATTCTTTGTATGACACTCATTCGTCGTGTCGTTTAGTTCAGTTCATCTAAATCATTCAAATACCTAACCAGTAGGTGACTTTTTTATAAAAAAAATGATTAACTTTTGATAAAATTTTACAAAGTGAATGCGGGGGTTTAAATGGGTTAGGGGATGAGAGCTTTCAAAGGAATGAGAAATTTTGTTTGTGAAACTTTCACCGCGTATGATTTATAATATTCCATTTTCATAGACAAATTTTTGAAATCTTGTCCATTTTTTTCACATTTTTTCTCCCGTCTCTTTTTTTATTGCCGCGTTATTTTTAATTTCTCACATTTTTTTTACACTTTTAATTAATATCGTCACATGTGTTTCAAAAAAATTATTTATTACATCTCAATAATTTTTATGACTTATTACTATATTTCATGTAAACTATTTACTACATTTCATGCAAGCGCATGCTTGCGTGGTCCTCTGCCATAAGCCTTGTGCTGTTTTAATTATATCCACTTGATTAATAAAAAATAACGTTTATTCCATATTCCATAACAATTCAGTATAAACTTATTAATATTATCAATTTAAATAATGTGATGATATGAAATTAATAATTTATATAATATAGTACTATAGTTTTGAAAATTTATTGACCAATTATTAGATAATATAGTATTATAATTTAAAAATATACAAATATAATGTAATGATATAATTAATTATGTTGGCATAATTAATGAAGTTGTATCGATAGAAATTGGGTTTTGTGGTTCAAAACCTATATTAAGTTATCTAGTATCGGTTCTCAATTTCGAGCTTACACTAAGATTTTCTCCGTATTTATAATCACAAAGGCATGATCTTCACAATAAATAAAAATTTAATCTCTTACATTTCTACATTTTACACAATTTCCATATACACAACTTTCACACATCATACACGTACCACTAACTTTAACTCTACCTCAACCACTAATAATTCAAGTGTAATATTATTTAAAATTAGCATAGTGTACTTTGATACTTCGATTTTGGATATATTGGTTTTTTGATATTCTAAAATAATTCATAAAGGTTCATCCACAGTAAATGCATGAGAAATTGGTTAATGTATGTTGGATCGATCATATAAATGTTGAAATAAATTATGTAAATTTGTGATTGAATCATATAACATGCCAAACATATTATGGTCAAAAAGATCATGTAGTTGTATACATTAAATGCAAGAGATGTAAATTTTCATTATTCTCTTCGTGATATATCCACTTATTATAGCCACATTCAAACAAATCTAAAAAGTGTTTAACAAGTGATTGAAAACCGTATGTGTAGAAAATCTCAATATACTATATTAGATTGAATATTTGCATATACAAATTCAAAAAATGCATTCACCCACCAATATATTCATTACTTTCTTTTAATTTAGAATGCATACATGATTTGTCTATCAAATTAAATACAAATCAAATTAGATATTTTGCACAAGTTTACATTGAAATAAATACATGGAGCAATAGAAAAAAAAATAACTGAAATAAATACGAAAATGTTTTTGGCATAAAAAAGGATTATTAAATTGATGCCAAATAAGAGAATGAAGAAACAAAATGTTTTTGACGCAAAAAAAAAAAATTGATTAAATTGACACTAAAATAGAAAATTGTTTTTGGCATCAAAATAAGAAATTTTGTTGTGAAGTTATCATTCAAATGTTTGTAAATGTTAAAAAGATAAATCTTATAAATTAAATTAAATATGAATTAAAAAAATTAATATTAATATTGTTCGTTGTTTTTTTTTAAAAAATTTATATAAAATTATATAATATTGATAATTAAATAAATTATCAATTTAATATCATTATATTATTTAAATTAATAATATTAAAAATTTAAATTAATAATATGGTACTCAAAACAGAGCACAGCGTGGGGATGACACCGTGCATGAAAGCGACCGCGTTGGTGCCCACCCATGCCTGTGCAGTCGCTCGCGCATGCCACCACTCGCATGCACGGCATATGCTCGCGCAAGGTAAGCGTGCATGCCAGCGCCCCACCCGCACGTGTGGCGCCCTCACATGCTTGCCCAAGTGCCCGCGTGTGCCACCGCGCTGGCAAGCACGAAGCCACCTCGCATGCCTATGTGGGGCAAGCACACATGCAAGCACTTGCATGGGCACCTGCCCAAGCCCGCGGGGCACCAACACACGCTTGTATGGGCTATCGCGCCGGCATGTGGTATGTGGCATGCGTGCTCACAGCATGCCCGCACATGCATGAGGTACTACGCATGCAGTGTGGGCTACCGCATAGACGTGCATGGCATGCCCGCGCATGTACGGGCACCTGCCACACATGCAAGCATGATCGCTCGGGCATGCCACCGGTCGCATGTATGGCATATGCTTGCATGGGGCAAGCGCGCATGCAAGTGCCCGTACAGGCACCCGTGCATGCCACCATGCAGGCAAGCGTGGGGCCACCGTGTAGGCAAGCGTGGGGCCACTGCGCATGCCTACGTGGGGCAAGCGTGCATGCAAGCGTCCACACGGGCACCTATGCATGCCACCACTCGCATGCACGACATATGCCCATGCGGGGCAAGCGCCCGCACGGGTGCCCCCGCGCGCACAACATGCATGCACAGGCAACACGCATGCCCCACGCAGCACATGCCACACATGCCGCCTTCTTTTTTTGATGAAAATATCACTCGGATTCAAACCTCAAAGATGAACCTATTTGAAAATCTATTTCAGTTATTATTTTTTTTTTCTTTCTTTCTTCCCCTCTAACTCAATCTCACTTTTTTCCCCACTCACTCTCACATTTTTTTTTCCTTTTCTCACTCTCACCTCTATATTTTTCCTTCACCTTGGGGCCATGGTTTTTTTCTTCCCTTTTTCTGTTCTCATTGATTTTTCTTATTGTTTAAATTCGACTTTGATATATTTAAATCAATGTATTTGAATGATATTTATATTGAGTGATATGAATGAATTATAATTTATTAATATTATATATTTTGAATATGATTTGGTAAATATTTGTAATTAAATATATAGAAAATTGATAATCATAATTTTATATTATGTCACTATGATAGTATTTTTCACTCCTCTACTCATCCAACATAAGGATTGTGTCATCTAAATTGGTCTAATAATAATGTAATTGACAGTAATGATTGATATTATTATGTTATTGGAAAATGGTAGATTTATATTTTGGAATAATTCCAAATTTTTTGCATTTTTATTGATCCAATAATTGGATAAAATTAGATATATCATCAATTAATCCAATGAAGCAATAATATTTTTCAAATTAAATGGACATATCATATTACATGCGACATATACCGCCATTTTCACTAACAAGTTTTTAAAATAAATTTTCAAAAACTCTTTTACGCTCCTTTTTTCATTACACAATTTAAATTCCTTTTTTGGACTTTTCCGCCTTTTTTCATTATATAATTCTTTTCATCTCTTTTTCATTACACACTTTAATCATTATCCTCCGTTTTAGTGAATATGCGCAATATTTTTAGTCAAATACCCCTCTTTTTTTCTTATGTGTTATTTCCCATATACTTACTAATACAATTTTTAGAATTTTACTTTGCAATTATTACATTTCATATAATTTTTAGAATAAGAAATGTATTTCTCATATCTTGGTGCTAAATAAGAAAATAAAGAAATAAAATATTTTTTGCGCAAAGAGAAATTTTATTAAATTGGCGCTAAAAATAGAAAATTGTTTTTGACATAAAAAAAAAGAGGTTTTGTTATGGTATTATCATTGAAATATCTAAATTTTCAATTGTAAATATTAAAATGTTAAATCTTATAAATTAAATGTGAATTAAAATAATTTAATATTAATGTTGTTAGTAGTTTTCCTTGAAATTTATAAAAAATTATGTAATATTGATAATTAATATATTATTGTTATGCTTTCATATTATAATACTATATTATATAAATTATTAATTTAATATTATTATAATATTTAAATTAATAATATTAATAATTTAAATTGATAATTTCATATCATTATATTATTTAAATTAATAATATTAATAATCTAAATTAATAATATGGCACTGCCTTGCTTGGGCGGGGCACCGCCTTGTCTGCGCGATAGAGTCACGTGCAGGCATGCCAGGACATGTTCGGGCTACCACGCGGGAATGCGTCCGCGCGGGCATGCGTAGGGGACCGTGCATGTCTTGCATGCACGGTAGCCCTGGTAGAGCTGCTTAGGTAGTGCAACATCGCGACTCACCACTATTAGTACCTGTTATTACAATTTTACCACTAGTTATAAATTTATTATTAGTTATCACTATATTTCACTTTAATAAATAATAATATCATCAGACTATATTAACAACAGTTATCACCATATTTCACTCAAATGAATAATAATATTATCACTAATTATCATAAATTTATTAGTTATTATAAATACATGTTATCATTATATTACAAGTAGTTATCACAAACTTATCACTAATTATAATTATATTTCACTCCAATGAATATATTATTACTAGTTACTATAAATTTACCACAAACTATCATAAACACATGTTATCACTATATTACCATTATTTATCACTAGTTATCATAAATATTTGTTATCACTATATTACTACTGGTTATCACAAACTTACTACTAGTTGTTATTATATTTCACTTCAATAAATAATAATATTATCATTATCATAAGTTATCATAAATATCTATTATCACTATATTACCGTTAGTTATCACAAATTTACCATTAATTATCACTATATTTCACTTCAATAAATAATAATATTATTAGACTATATTACCACTAGTCAAATAATCATAAATACCTATGAATGTTATATTACCACTAATTATCATAAATTTATCATTAATTATCACTATATTTCGCTCTCATGAATAATAATATTATCAGACTATATTACCGCAAGTTATCATAAAATTATTGTGTTATAACAACACACCACCTATTATCATAATCCCATATTTGATACCTTAACTCTTAAAATTTTAAACTGTTCATAAAGACTATATCAACAATATAGTATGACATATATAGAGATTATTTTCAAATAATCATTAAAGACTACCACATAAAACTAATATCGTTAAAATAATATATAACATTTACAAACGGTACAATATATGAGTTACCATAGTTATAGACTTATATAGACGGTATGGTTAAGTAGACCCTAAAGGAGAGTCATGTAAAGACTGTTTTCAAACTATCTTTATAACTGTCATATTTACTTACCACAACTAATAACCATCAGAATTGAATATCATTTTTACAGACAGTTGTACTAATTTTACTGACCGTTGATAAACTTTTCTCAACGCTACCATTTATACCGCTGGAAAACATATATATTTCTATACAGTTTTGTCAAAAACGTCTTTGCAGGCTATAAGAAATCGTCATTAAATATCACCAATAATAAAAGTTACCGTTAGGATAGAGATTTAATTTTGTAGTGGTCGGAAAAGAATTTATGTACAATAGTAACATGTTTTGATAAATAATTATCGTTTTGTCTAAAAACTTTCAATAACTACACGATTTCCCAAAATTGTTTAATATATTACAATCAAGTCCCTATAACATTTTTAAAAGGTCCTATAAATTTTAAAATATTGCATATTGGTCATTTGGATTAAAAAATTATATATATATATATATATATATATGCTTTTTTTTTTATTTTGTACATAAAGTCAAGTACAAACTTGGTGATATAAATTTTAAAAATATGAATTTTTTTAACATGATTTTGTACATAAGGAGAAAAACAAAATTAATAAAATATATTAGATCATTTAGTTATATTTTTATGTTAAAATTTTATAGATTTTGGCATGACAAAATTAATCAACATTATTATCCTAATGATCAATATAATTTCTAAAATTAATTAAGGTTTGCCACAGAAACCATAATTAAGTAGAAAATTATGTATAAAAGTATGATCACATTAAGAAGATGATAAATTTGTCATGAATATTATTTTTATATAATGAATCTTATCTCACAAAATATTTTGTTGCATGAAAATAAAAAAATTATAGATAAGATCTAAAATAACTATTTTAATAGTAGTTTACTTAGTTAAAGTCATTTTTCTATGTAATATTAGAAGTATAGTTAATCTAGTCATATCTAGGCTGATCCTATAAAAAGGATGGGGATAATCCTAAGACTAATTGGTTCTTTTCTATTGTCATCACTCGTGTTCTCTATTTTCATAAAAAATTGATTGATTTTGACTTCAAATCGATTTTGTTGGGTCAAGTAAGAAAATGTTAAGAACTTATATAAATTCAAATTCAATGCATTCAAAACATTCCAATTGAAATTAATGAGAAAAACACACCCGAAAGGGATTAAATGTGATGAAAAATGAAAAAAAAATTTAAATTGTGTTGTTTTTGATTGGATTTTGGTGGTTCATTCAAATTTCCATACAATTAATCTTGTTTTTACGTTTTGAATATCTAATTGTCTTCCCATGATATCTACCAATAATTTAATGTGACAATTATATGGTTTTAATAATTCTTTGATGGTTGAGAGTTTATACAAACACCCTTCTAGTACATTATGTTCCTAAATCTAAATTTCTTAATTTCACACTATCTATTGAGTAAAATTAAAAGTTTAGAAGATTTATGTATGTTCCAAGAAATCCATTGGAGGTGTTGGAATTAATTAGGATTCTCATGCAGCGGAAGCATACAATAATTTTCCAAAAATAAAATAGATCGGGTTTAGGGTAACTCAATTCGTAGAATCTTCAAGCGGCACGTTCCTTGATCTGATTTCGCGGTCGGGATGGTGATCATGAGGTTAGTCGAATCACCACCACAGTGTCATAACGCCGCAACCTTCTACATCCGGTGATTTGCTTGACGATGAGAGATTTTCCTACGCGAAAATCTCCATCCCTCTCTCTATTTTCTCTCTCTAGAGAATATGTGAAACCCTAGCCTTTTTTTTCTCTTTCATTATCTCTTCACGCAGAAGGAAAGAGGGCTCTTTTTCTTGATTGGGGGAGTTACCACTTAAGTGGTTAATAGGGTGGTTATTGGGGATAATGGGAGTTACCCCATTATTCCCAAATTACCACAATGCCCCTCTTGGGCATATTCTAACATCTCCCACTTGCACATGAGGGCATTTCATTTCCGTCAATAAAAAGATCACACCCATGCGATCTTTCACATCACTCTACTGGACTTTCATACAGGATTGGGCGTCGTGCGACCGGCGAGTACACCTGCAAACAAAGACTTCTCGATACACCTGTTAGGATGATTGAGGAGTCACCGTTAGTATAAAAATAACTCGCTATACCCCAGACTCAATGCATTTACATCCATCGAGTCACTTTCCTCATCGAAAGTGATCCCCAATCAATTTGCTCGACTATGTATTCACCATTATATTTTAATCCCAACATGGATTAACATAACAGGTCGACCTGTGAATACGTAACAATGATATAATGTCTATTGGTTTTCCTTTTCCCAAACTCAAATCTATCGGTTTCAATTCAGCTGCTTTCCTAGACCTGCCCCTTAGACCTCAATTTATCTTCCGGGCCATAGGTAAACAGACTAAAGTAGCAACACTGAACCAAAACTTCTAGAGACAGCCGAAAGTAATAATGGCATAAGAGATCCCACCCAATGGATCTCAGGTCTCACACAGTGGGAACGGGGATCAAGATCAAACTATCGTCTCAAATAATAACTCCCACTGTCCTGTGGTCGTCTCATCACACGTGGTATGAAACACGTACCACAGTGTTAATCCCCCATCTCTCAAAGGGCATATGTCAGATTTCTCTAACACTGTACAGGTACGGGACTCAGTCTACACATAAGACTTTACCCAGAGATCTCAGAGAGAGCATCTCAGAGACAATATCACAAATCGCAGGTGATATTTGAGATCTCAAACCTGGCTACTTACAGGCAACATGGGTGTGGGTATTTTCATATCGGTCATATCGCATATGACCTCATCCTGAACACATATCAGGGCGACTTATGTTCTAGTAGGGTTACTCTCAAAGCCTCTTACAACTAGAATCCGTCTCATCTCCGCTCACTCAGAGTCGGAGGTGGTCACTCATGTGAGAGAGTCGACCACGCCTGCCTGACATATCTTTTATCACAAGATCACAATATATGACAATAAATAGTGCATGAAATACATATGTGACCCAATAATGCATACATGTCATATATTAAAATAAGCATCTAAAACAGTATATAAGGAGAAATGTTAAAGTACACTAAACCCAATTGTTCCTTATCTCACAAAGGAATCTCTCACAACGGGTTTTCTGAAGAGATCAGCTCTCATGCTGTATGTCAATGTGTACTTAAATGTCACAATACCTTTCTCGGTAATATCTCTCATAAAGTGATCTTCAGTATCAATGTGTTTGGCTTTACTGTAACACTTAGGGGTCTCATTTGTTGACAGTGTTGGTCTGATTATCACATAATCATCACTGACCTCCCACTATCTGTCACGACCCCTAAGTCTATCAGAAAATTTCTGAAGCCAACCATTCTCATGAACTGTAATTGAGCATACTACAAGCTCAGTCTCTATCGTAAATAGAGATATACAGGTTCTCTTCTTACTGCTTTAAGAAGATAAAACCTTTTGCGTTTATTCATATCACTACTCCCAGTCAGTATCTGAATCCCAACGAAAAACGCAAATCACCTCATCCGTAACACATGGAAAGGTCCGCAGTTCAAATGAGATAATTCAGAATCCTTTTTCACTGCTCTACAGTGATCCATTCTAGGATTCTATTAATACCTACTCACCAGATCGACTGCAAAATAAACGTCTGGTCATGTATGCCTCATTGCATACATCAAATTGTATATCACACGTGTATACCTCATCGCACACACTAGAAATGTATTTTGCACTGGAATAAGAGATTCTGCTCATCTCCCTTATTTCTTTTATAAATTCTAGGGTATGTGTCAAGATTCAGATCTTTTTACCTTTAGCGATTAAAGTATCTTTTAGGTTGTCATCGCTCTTATCGAAATGCTCAAGAATCTACCTGATGTAAAACTCTTGTTAAAGAGTTAACACCATTCTCAAGCGATCCTTATGGATCCAAAATCTGAGAATGAACTAAAACCTCATAACCATGCTACAATGGTCATTGGATACTCTCTGTTGTTCCTAGGCAACAGAATGTCACCTACATATGAGAACATGCTCATAAAGGAGTTATTGGGACATATCAGTTAGATACAATGATCCTACTCGATCATTACAAAAACATAAGATATCACATTCTCGTGAAATCTCAAGCGCCGCTGTCTAGATGATAGCTTAAGGTCGTATGTTGATTTCGAAAATCAATAGACTTTATCCACCTGATCTACTAGAACGAACCCAGAGGGATGCTCCATGTAGATCGCCTCATCTAGACTTCCAATACGAAAGCGGTCTTTACGTCCTTGTGATGTGACTGCTGATCCATGTTCGTGACAATCGCTGAAAGATGAACGGATCAAGATAAATTGGACTATGAGTTCTCGATAGTCCACTCCTCAGTCTAAGTGTAACCCTTGGTTACTAGACGGGTTATTTACCTTTTCATCAATCCGTTTACCTTTATCTTGACTTTGAGAACCTACTTGAGTCTTTCCTCCCTTAGGCTAATCAACTAGGTTCCAGACCCCGTTGATTCTCATCAACTCCTTCTCTTCATTTATGGCCTTCAATAAATGGTCTTTTGCTTCTTTTGCAGAAACCTCGAGAGCCTTTTGGACTGTTTTAGATTTCTCATCATCCTCTAGAGTCGCAACGAGGGTCTCACCCTCAATCGAGAAAACAACATTTAAATACGCATGCTCAATGCTCTTAGGAGGATAGAAAAATCTTTACCTTTTGATAGATCGCTCCCACTGAGATCAAGATCCGTAGTGGATTCTTGTATCCCGCCGTTGGGCTCCCTGAGCCACTAGACTCATCCATCTCATAAAGGATAAGATCCAAATTGATTTCACCTCTTTTAGGGAAATCATTCTCAAGAAATATAGTATTACGAGACTCAATCTCGATTATAGTGTCATCCGTGTTCGCCTAGGAACACATATTTTCTCGCGGGCCTAACTCACCGTGTAAATGCGAGAAATGGTGGCACAATCCCATAACTTTAAGTGGCTAAGGTCAGGCTGCATCCCTGTCCAAAACTCAAATGGGGAACTGACTAATAGTCAATAGTCTCGTAAAACTATTTTCGAAATAGAGCTCCATGTGTAGTTTAGACGAATACTTGCATTCTCGCTCGGTTCTGAGAGTCTCTATTCTCAAATCTAACTGATTCTCAATCTCGCTTATGAACCTCCTGAAGCAGTCTTATGCCTCAAACTTATGCGAGATCAGATAGATGAACCGAAACGCACGTAAGCATCTATAATTATCTACACAACTCCATTTCCAGCTCTCATGCTCATAAGACCACAAGAAAAAGAAGGCACAATGGTCTAATTGTAATAGAGTCCCAACTCTCATTGCATTGCCAAATGGTTTTTTCGTCATTTTGCCAGTTACACAAAATTCACATACGGGTAACTCGAATGTGGTCAGCGGGTCCAATAAATCTCTCGCTACTAACCGATTCATCATCTCTTACCCCATGTGTCTAAGTCTACTATGTCATTCATTTACATCATCATTTACGCAATCAGATGTAAAGACAATAGTAGAACGACAAGAAACTATTAGAAAGAGTAGCACCCAGTGCATACATTCCATCATGGATTAAAACTAGAATAATTCAGAAAATTATCGTATTAAAAAAAAGAATAATATCACGCATATTCTAGTCAATTTTAGACAAGGTACTAAATTATAGATCCGTCGAATGCCTACAATATTGAGGACGTCATAGCAAGTGTCGTTCCCTTTGACAACGACAAATGCTCTATACTTAACGTAAATCCTCCAAACTTAAGGATTCACTTGACGGAACTATATTTACGCACTCCTGTCACGAGTTACGTGGTCGGTTGCTCCTGATTTCAAAGGAGAGAAATCAGCGAGTATTATAGTGAATGAGACAACCACGTAAAGAAGAAGGATATTAATTTCTGCTCGTCACTCTCACGAGCGAAATGACCAAATCTACCTCAAACGTAGCAATTTACATTGGTCTAATCAAATTCCTTCTTCTTGCGTTCTTGTACCTCGTTGTCGGTTTTCTCGGATGATTTTTATTACCTAGATCTCGAGTCTCGTTCGCTAGGCTTAACATCGGGGAAGTCCTTACTTGACTCCTCTAAATAAGCATGACTTGAGTGTGGCCTACTCGCCTCTAGGTGCTCCTCATCGAGCTTACATTACGTATTTACGTCAACGAAAGTACGAATACTTTCGTCAAATGTAAGATAGGATTTCACGGTTTCCCATGAATCAGGTAAAAACTGGATCACATCCAGTACCTAAATTCCATCCGAAATTTGCTTGTCCGTATATCTTAACTCGGTGATCATACTCGACATTTGCCTCATTGTATGATTAGCCATTTTCTTCTGCATCCTCACATTAGGAGCCGAAGAGAGCAACACAATGCTCTTATGGGACAAGACAAACCGACATTTCCATAGGATATGTCTCGTAGAACGAGATTTAGTAATCGTGCATGCCACTGATAAGCATTGCCCTAACTTGGCAATTATTTTCTACCATGCATGATAGGTCCCTTTATCTCGTATATCCTGAGGCGCGGTGCCCACCCTGGGGCCCATCATCTCTTGCCTCAGATTCCCGTTAGATTTTGCCTCTCGAGAATAAACTAAGTCTACTGATAAAATCGCGCAGATCATATTATTCAGTTTACTCTCATTGCAAAAATTTAATACGACAGTTCTCAACGCATTAAGAGAAATATTTGTGACTTGGAGATGCTTATTATCACATTTTTTGTACGCCCTACGAATCATCAAGACCAAAATGACTTGAGTACAGATCCCAAAGCGAGCGTATGAGTCAACGGACACCATACACCACAATCGGAATCGCATATTACCATTTGGACATTGATTCGGTATACAAAAACCCACAAAAAGTCATATTTATGGATATAAGACTCTCAAAAATTGAAAAAAAAAATTCAATTTTAAGCGACCTCACGCGCC
This sequence comes from Dillenia suffruticosa, assembly GCA_033439265.1. Lineage (NCBI taxonomy): Eukaryota > Viridiplantae > Streptophyta > Magnoliopsida > Dilleniales > Dilleniaceae > Dillenia > Dillenia suffruticosa. Next base: position 17,673,444 of record JAVTVX010000009.1, on the reverse strand, counting down.
GCCCAGGGTTCTCACGCGCCGCCGCTCGCCGGTGGTGCGTTCCACGCGCTGCCATGTGCCTCCACGCGCCGGCAGCGGCCTGCCGCACGTGCCAGACGCGCGGCGCACCTCACACGCGCCTGGCGCGGCTCTGCTCACGCTTGCCCAGTCGCGGCGTGCGGCTCACGCGCCTTCACGCGCTGAGCCGTGTTGAGCCGGGTCTGACCGGGTTGGTCAACGGGTCAGGGTTGACCCGACTGACCCGGTCAACTGGTTCGAGTCCGACCCGGTCGGGTCGATTGTGGGTCGGTCTGGGTCAGGATCCGACCCGAACCGCTGCCTGCCTTTGCTTCACGCGCCTGTGTGGCGCGTGCACCACACGCGCCTGCCAGACGCGCCTCCTGGCGCGTGCGTTTCACGCGCCCGCGGGTCTGGGCCGGTTCTTTCTTGGCCCGACGGGTCCTGCAACGGGTTTTTCGACCCGTTTTCTGGAAAACACGAATCCGGCTGTTTTTTCATGCATTTTTCGACTGGAAAAAATTTGTGGGCATCCTCCAAACATCCTACACTCGATTTTAGGAGGATTCAAGCCCAAAAATAGTGGGACTCAACCACCCCAGTCGCGGCCCTCCGCGGCCATTCGAAAATCCCGATTTCCGGCACCCAAAACTCATATTAAAAGGCATGAAATTGTAGATCTAGATGCAGGGAATACACTTATATCATTTTCATGCATCGATCCGCCCTCTAAAGCCATAGATCTAAGGTTTTCATGTCCGTACAGTCGCAAACTTCGACCGGACTTTTCATGGCCCATACTTACTCGGAAAATTAAACAAAAAATATATTTGTAATCCCTGGGCCATGGGTATTCCTACGGTGTTCTCGGATTCATGAAACTCATCCGTGATCCGGACCCCAAAATTTTATACCCGAAAAAACAAATCCGAAAAATTATTTTTCCTAATCCAACGTATGCTCTGATACCAATATTGGATTTAATTAGGATTCTCATGCAGCGGAAGCATACAATAATTTTCCGAAAATAAAATAGATCGGGTTTAGGGTAGCTCAATTCGTAGAATCTTCAAGCGGCACGTTCCTTGATCTGATTTCGCGGTCGGGATGGTGATCACGAGGTTAGTCGAATCACCACCACAGTGTCACAACGCCGCAACCTTCTACATTCGGTGATTTGCTTGACGATGAGAGATTTTCCTACGCGAAAATCTCCATCCCTCTCTCTATTTTCTCTCTCTAGAGAATATGTGAAACCCTAGCTTTTTTTTTCTCTTTCATTATCTCTTCACGCAGAAGGAAAGATGGCTCTTTTTCTTAATTGGGGGAGTTACCACTTAAGTGGTTAATAGGGTAGTTATTGGGGATAATGGGAGTTACCTATTATTCCCAAATTATCACAATGCCCCTCTTGGGCATATTCCAACAGGAGGTATTACAATCGTTGGATGTTATCGGAATCCTGATGAATGATTGGAGATACACTCGATTCCCATCTTGGATTGTTGTTGTTTATTTTACAATTTTCATTGCATTAGACACACAATATTATGTTACATCCTTAACCTTTTTTATACTTGATTTGAGACATACATGGATGGAAGCTTTCAATTTTCAATCATGGAGTTTCATAGAGTTTAGGGCTAGGTTCTTGTGCGTGACAAAAGGAAAACGAGATTAGAGGGAGAGGTTGAGAGAACGGTGCATAAGTAAAAAAGAGAACACATGGAGGAGGTTTTTTATGTGGGGTACCTCCCTATGTCCTTGTGCCTAGGTGTCAAAGAGAAAAGTTAGACACCTCTCTTGTGTAGGTCTCTCTGTTGGATCCCAATCAAATCTTTTAGTGTGATTCGCTTGCCCTTCAACATGGAGATTCTCATTTGTTGGTAGACTACACTAGATTTTTACATATCTAACTCACTCTCGCATGCTTGACAATAATTAATAAATTATAGAACAGTGCAAAACGAAAATTAAGTATTCAAGAAAAAAAAAATGCAAGAGTAAATGAAAATGTAAATGCATGCTCCGATGGTTTTTCACCGTTAGAAAATGGGTACTGGGTTGCCCACGAGAGTTTAAGCCTTTCTAATTCATTTGAATTCAAAATAAGAGAGAGTGAAACCAAGGGAGTAGTTTTTCTTTGAAAAAAACTAATTTTCAACTTCTCTCCTATTTGAATTTGAAATTGTGAATTTTGAAAAAGGTATAAAAAGAATGAATGTGAATGGAAAAATATATCATTCCCGTATTAAAAAATTGAGTGTTAAAAAAGAAAAGTATTAGTTGATCATTTTATAAGTATTATACCACAATTCAAGATATTAGAATTGTGAAAATTAAATTTTCTCCATTTATGATAGATTTCAAACAATTTTCATATAAAAATATCAAAGATAAATGTTTGTGATTCAATTTTAACGATTTTAGTGGTATGATTGCGTTCTATGTACGACAAGTATATGAAATAGTGTTCAAATTTTCTCATTGGTATCAAAGCCATGCATAGATTATCTTCTTACCTTTTTTTCTTTTTTTTTTTTCGACGTAGGAGAATGATATAAACATGTATGCAAATGTCATTTTTTAAAACAAATCGAATGTTTTTTTTTTGAGTTGTTAATAATGACTTTGATGAAGTAATCTCATATTTTAATGGTAGTATGTTTATATCATATAGAATGATTTTGTGAAGTATCACACTAATATGTTAGGTATTTTGAAAGATATTTTCAAATCTAGCCGAAACTTGAAGTGGTTATATCTTGTATAATAGTTTTCGTGATCTGATTTTTATATGATTAGATTCGTTATCAAAATGTATTCAAATTATACAAAATATGTAAAAAATGGTTAAAAAATATAGAAGATATAATCGTTTAAAATTATGGTTGAATTTTAGAAAATTTTGAAATTTTTTAAGAAGATGAATAGTAACTATAGCCCTTTCCCACTCTCGGATGTTTGTGCATGGGACTCAAACCATACGCCATAGGTGTCTAATTGGAACAACAAAACCATCATTAGACTGAAAAATATTGAAATTGGGGTAGCTACAATTTCGTCGTCAGAAACTAAGGTGGCACGTGACCCACATGCGCTGACATGTGTACATGGACGCGTGAGCTGCCTGGACAACCCGCACAAGACGGAGTGTGGGGACATGTGCAAGTTGAAAATTTTCAGAAATATTTTTTATTTTGTTGTGGAATTTTTTCATAATTTTAAATTATTGGTTTGGGATGCCTACGTGAGACATTAACCATTAGATAAAAAGTTTAAATTTTAAATTTAAAAGAAAATGAATAGTTATCCATTATCTCAATCCCTGATTTTCCTCCCCATTATCCTATGTTCAAGCCTAGGTGAATGGGCAGTCTTTTTCCTTCTTCCTTCTTGATCGACGAACAGCAAGAATAGTTTTTGAGAGAGAAAAACGGTGTGTGCACAATTTTTGTGTTTATGAGAGAAAAACACTTTGAGGGTTTACTAAAATTCCAATGAGTGAATTATCGTGTCGTCGTTCTCACCGGATTGAGGGTTAAGATATCGTGAGATTACGGTAGTAGTCCGTAACGTGATTATTATCCCGATTACGAGACATTCGAAATATCATGATTCCCAAAATCTACGTATTTAATCACCAAAATACACCTCTTATTTTTATTGTGCATTTTACTATTTTGAAAATTCCATTGTATTTCCGTTGCGTTTATGTGCATTAGAATTAATTAACATAAATTTATGTTTTAAAGTTGAGAATTAATTTTTATTTATTTCATGGATTTTCTTGGTCGACTTCCCCATGAATATTCCGTCCATAATTAGTAGTAATCCTCTTTCCAGATTGTGCTCGATCGGCCTGTAGCCCCATATACCCAATTGGCTGTCCTTTTGCACTTGGATCCTAAGTTTAGACGGATCCCGGAGGCAGCATTTTTTATAGGAGTTTACCTTGAGCAAATCGATCTAATCTTCCCTTCCCTTCTGTTGGTTGCACAAATGGAAACAAGAAAAATCAATCCTCTGGTTTATTCCATAAAGGGTAACACCAGCAAGATGGTCCTTCCATATATTTAAAGATAACCCAAAAACCACATGACCCAATTGTACTCTTGCCACTGCTCACCATGACAACAATCCAACCTCCCAACATTTGGTGGGGGGGGGGGGTGGAGCATAAAGATTCATGTTAGAGAGGAATCTAAATTGAGAAATTTTACAAACTTCATACAAGAGTATGTATTATTAAATGTATAAGGGGGAAAAAATTAATGGTTTTCTCCCATTGGGCTTAGGGTGTTATTTGAGTTTTTTAATTAATTTCTAAAATCCACAGAAGAAAGTTCTTCAGTGCCCATGGTAACATTGGACGAACACCATGCATCGTCTGTGATGAATTGCATCCATGAATCATCTTTGTCCTCCTCATCCATAAATGATGATGATGATGGTAGAGGAACATCAGGTGACATGGTTTCATATTCATTGATCACACCTTGTGGACTCTCAATGATTTGCAAATTACATTGTCCTTGTTGATCCTGATCAACCTCAGAGCATGCCCCATTCTTCTTGAACACACGGCATAACGCGTAAGAGTCCTGCAAGTAATAGTTAGCGTGCGAGAGAGAGAGAGAGAGAGAGAGAGAGAGAGAGAGAGAGAGAGTAGAGAGCTAATAAAGAATATGATCTAATTTATCTTGGACAAAAAGTTGTAGAAAAACATTTCGTCCTACATCTTTACTTGGGAGGTCCTTAGAAAAGGTCAATGATTTGGGCTGGATATATAGGAAGTAATTGAGTAACATAAAGCAATAAATCTGATACGGGCTCTCCAATAATCACCAAAGAATGATTGCTTGTAAAGCTATACCACAATTTTCTCTTTCTTCTCTTATTATACAGAGAAATGTATGAAATGCTAGTCAACATGAAGAAAGGGGAGGCTATTGTTCTTACCCTCAAACCTTTCTCTTTCTTAAGGGTTCTTGTATAGAACATGAACTCCTAGTATGTAAAATATCTTCAATTGGGTGTTGTTTGTGATGGGCAATTTAGTTTTGCACATGTCCCTAGATGGGTAGAGAGAGAAAATTAAGGGTATATATGTGGAGATCCAATGGGCATTAGGGTACTTGAGAGGAATAAAGTGCAAAGCAACCGACACCCCCCATTGTTACACCAAGAAAAGTGAAGGCCGGCCATGTTGCCTTTTGTATTTATACGAATCAACAAAAATTATATATAATAATTATTATTTGTAAGATAGTAAGGCTTTGAGGATGATTGTATAGTATACATTGGGAGGACAGTACTTCTGTCTTATATGGGAATGTAAAGTGAACCTAAACCTTGTCACACTTGTGGAGATCTATGACCAAGACATGCAAGTAACGAATATGTCAGTAACTTGTTTTAGTATATTATATTATATGAAAAAAAAAGATAAAGTTAGAGAGAGAGAGAGAGAGAGAGAGAGAGGTGGAAAAGCCCTAACTTTGCATGCACGACGTGCACCCTTACCATTATCACGTTCCCTTTAATTTTCTTTCATGTGGCCTATAAAAACTACCAGCTAATTTGAAGCTCTAAATATTTTCACTTTGGCCATATTCAATGTTAGCTTTAGCTTAATTACTCTGAGAGAGAGAGAGAGAGAGAGAGAGAGAGAGAGAGAGGGGAGAAATAAATGCTTTTCTAACAGAGCAATCAGAACTCAAAATTCCTCCAAAGTCAATATTTTTGTAAGTTTTTTTTTTTTTAAGCAATAAGTAGATGATAATTAAGCTTTTAGATGAATTCTTTTTCTTTACTTTTCCTCATTTCTTTCCCTTTCCTATTTATTTCCTACAAAATAATTTTGACTTGAAAATTAGGTCGCTAGTGAATATATTTTTGATTGTACAAGAATTTGAATCTGAAATTATCGGACTAGTGAATATATTTACTGTATTAATTAGAAACAAATTAAATATAAATTATCTACTAACTATAATGACACACTAAAGAAAAAAAAAATTTGGTAATTGATAACTCTGCCTGTAATTTCTTTTTTAACACTGCTAGTCCCAAATTGAGATAAATGAGTGTTGTTGTGTTAGGTTGAAATTCAGCATGAAACTTTTATTAACAATATGAAGTATCAAAATAGGAAATCTTCTCTCCTATATTGATTTCTCAAATGATTAACCCTAAAATTTGAAATTAAAGTTCAGTTTATATTATGTTATATTTTCTAAAGTATCCTATTAATATGATTATTTTTTATATGCAACAAAAATTTAGATTTGAAAGAATTAATAGTATTAATAAATGTACAAACTAGTCACCTGGTAAACATTATATAGAAAAATAAATAAATAAATAAATTTATGTACCTGTATGCCAGAGGTGTCTTCGCACTCTCTGTCATCAAGGCGATATTCATGCATGACCCAATCGGTCCTAATACCTTGAGGAGCTCTCCCTCTGTAATAAACCAATGTCTTCTTCATTCCAATGGGCCGATTTTGGCTTGACACTCTTCTGTCTTTCCCGGTCGACTTCCAATACCCCGCTCGCGTCGCTCTATTAGTTCTGAACCCATTTGGATACTTTCGATCTCGAGGTCCAAAGAAGTACCATTCTGGATCTCTACTTGGCAGAAATGATTTTTCTGACCACGGCAAGTTGAAAAAATGGAGAGATGAATTGGAACATAATCAGCAAAGCATTTTCACTGAAAATTATACTACTTTAGGTTCATTTGAAATTCTGAGTAAAGCAAAATTAGATGATATTGATCAAGGACATGGCCTAAAAATGAATGAGAAGATGACTCTTCAGGTTGGTCACCTAAAGACTGCATCATACTTGACATTGATGGCGCTCAATGCTAGAAATCTGTCAAATGATTATGTTTGAATTTGTGCATAAGCATACCTTTCAAATTTAAAGCACCAAAGCTTTTGTGGGATTGGATCAATCATTATTTTGGAGTTCATAAAATGTAATGCAAGTTGCAAAATAAATATTGTAGAGCAAATTTGGAAGATGAGAAGAAAGGACCTGCCAATTCCCAAGGCTCACATTTGTACAGATCAACCTCAGGAATGATGTCTAGTTCAATCTCTAGACCATGAATTTTCCTCTTGAGATAGTAGTTGACGAGCTCTTCATCTGTCGGATGAAATCTAAAACCTGGAGGTAGTCCAACCGGTGCCATTTTCGCCTTCTTCTCTCCTTTCAGTTTCACCAGCTCCAAGTCTGATCTCTTTTTTTTCATCACCCCATCACATATATATAAAAGGATTCAAAGTCCCTTGTCTTTGAGTCATTTTCTTTTCCACTTTATCTTTAACAGATTCTCAGACAATCGTTCCCCGCAAGCCCATCATTATATTGTTAATCCTTTGTTCTTACTAATTCTAACACTTGTGTTGTACATCATGTCCTCTTGCCATAAATATACTAAACACTCAGGTAATTGTGAAGGAGTCGGTGATACTTGATGAGGTCTCCATCTTCAAAACTGACAATCCTAGCTAAAGTATAATATAATGGCAAAAGTTGCGGGCGCATCCCCTCCCCTTGGGCTTTTATGGGCTTTATGTTTTTTTTTTTTAATTAATCGGTGTTCAAAATTATATTTTAATTAATCTGATTTAAATATTAAAAAATATATTTTAGGAACAGCTCTTTCGATATAATTTTTTTCATTTTTAAGTTTTGAATTCAAAATTTAATTAATTAAAAAATATATTATTCTCACCTGCCAGATTGATTGTACATTGATTTTATGCTCTTGCCTCTCCGCACCCTTGTTAGCCTCCTTCCAACTTTATCATAGTACCCTACCCTTGACTATTAGGCTATAGAGAAATAGACTGCCTGCCCTTGTCCGTTTGAAATTCAATGCATGGGTAGGATTTTTTTCTCCAAATCATCAGAAAAATATCAACCATAGGTGAACTCATTAAATTTATAAAATAACTTATAAATCACACAAGTACACTTTTTTTATATATAAAAGAGTTTTGAATTCAAGATTTAAAAAAAAAACGAATGATACTAATTTAATTATAGCTCATTAACCGAACAAGCACGCTATAAAAACTCGGCCCGGTATAAAGCTCCGCCAACTAGTGCAATTGATAAGGTGTTTCGCATAGTAAAAGTGGGACATGCAAATTGCAAATGAAAAACTTTGTACTTAAAATTCATTCATGAAAATTCAAATACTAAATCTCGATTATGAAGAAACACTGAATAGAAAATTTTTTCTACTTGAGTATCCCTATAAGGATCTAAATTTCATGACTTCAGAAGCATTTAAAAAGTACATTAAATGGATTCATAAAGAGTAGGGTAAATGACCCAACACAAAAATACGAAGTGACTTGCGTTGCAACCCATTGTTGGTAACTTTTTAATCTCTTGCTATTTTTGGATTAACCTAAATACTTTGTCCATTGTTTCGAACTTTGAATACTATAGTCTAAATAGGTACATAACCCAGCACAAGAACTCAACATGACTTATGTTACGACCCACTGTTGAGATAATGGTACCGGACTAGGTGAGTATAGAACCAGGCAAGGGCAACAAGCTGAGGATGGCAACATGGGATTTCTTAAAAATTTTTAAATAACAAATATCCATATATGACAATCATCCAAAACTATAAGATCAAACTACACATGGTGCATGGAAACCAAAAGGAAGCATCTATGTAAAGCAAAGGTGGGCTATAGGCATATCTAGCCTCACTACATGTTCCTTTGGAACTCTACATATTTTAGGAGTAAAACTATTACCCATCGGCTCATTACTCACGTACCTCGCCGAGTCGAGGAAGAAAAGGAAAGGGTTAGTTGGTGAAAACAAAGAGTGGGATGTAAATATGATGAAACATAACATAAAAACAAAGTAAATTTCAAATCATTTTTATTGCAAAATGCAAAATCATAAGTACAAAATTAAGGGATACACATATATCAAAATCAACCCATCAAACCACAATAAATATTAGTTGGTCCCTGTGTGGGACAACAAAATCTAATTAGGCTCCACGTCCACCATTGATGGCGCCATTGTAGATTACCCCGAATATAGCAATATCATATGGCATGAACTCATCGACGGACAATTGGTTTAGTGAGGTATGACGCTAGACCCCTTAATTAAGTTCTCAATTTTGACTTGCAATTTGGGTATAAAAAAAACTATATTGGGAGGATAACCCCTTAATGGGTCACTGTAAGTCCCATTAACTCAACTAAAGCACACTCTAAAAAAAATTGGAATTATATTTGGAATTATATGATTAATGTACGACATACAATCGATATTCGAAAATCATATGAGCATGTCTTCCCCGCAAGTATATAATTGTATATAATACTGGATCAAAATATTATAATGGGACATGAGAGTAGAAAATGAAATATACGTCAACCAAAATAGGTCACATACATGTCCATTTGTTACCATGCGAGGAAGAGTTATAATCAAAACAATCCACAACATATAGTCCTATACCACAATTATATAGCATATATAATAATCGACGAACAGTTGGTTTAATGAGATAGAGTGTTAGGTCGTTTAACAAAATTTTGAGTTCAAAACTTGGAAATATAAAAAATTATATTGGGAGAATTGTCTCCTAAATAGGGCCCCATATATACTCGAATTGAATTAGTGTCCATTTGGTAGGATTTTTTTTCATTTTTTCTTCTCCTTATAATAAAAAACTCTACAAATAAAATTAAAAATAGTTTTTTTTAATAAAGAAAAATAGAAAAACGAACTTTAAAGGAGAAGCTTCAGCTTTTTCCACTACAAAAAAACATGCTTTTAGCCACGGCTTTTTACGATAGAAAGAATTCGTCGCTAATTGGCAACGAATTTAGCACCGGATATTGTTTCGTCGTTATTTTGCTACAAAATTAGCGACGAAAATAAAGTCATGGCTAAATTAGCAATTGATATATAAGCCGTGGCAAACTTCGTTGCCAGTTAGTGACGAAACAATTCTCGTGACTAAATTTGTTGCGAATTGGCATAAAAAAAATTTCTGTTGTAATGTTCGTCGCTGATTAGCTACGAAAAATATTTCGTGGCAAAAGTTTGCCACGGATATATTTATCCGTAGCTAAAATTTAGCGACAAAACAAATTCGTGACTAAATTTTGGAAAATTATCACCCACATGTTTATAAATTTAGCAATGAACTAAAAAATCATTTAGCGACAAATATCCTAATCCATCGCTAACTTTTTATATATCATTAAATAAAATATAATATTAATATAATAATTAAATTAAAAAATTAATTTAGCGGCACGACGAAATTTCATATTCCGGATATCAAATCCGTCCCAAATTAGCAACGGATTTGAAATCCGTCCCCAACTTAGCGATGGATTTTGAATCCGTCCCTAAATTAGCGACGGATGTTAAATCCATGGCGATATTTAATCTTAGAATTTTAAATTTTTTTGGTTTTTTTATTGTTTTAATTTATTTTAACAAATCATATTATTATTTGATCATATTTTAATATAACATTTTATTTTATTATATTATATTTCATTATTTGAAAAGAATAATATTATTTATAATATTTTAAAATAGCAATTTATTTTATTTTTTTATATTTTATTTTTCAAAGAATAATATTAATATATTTTGTAATTAATTTATTATTTAATTTTTTATATTTTTTGTTTTATAAATTTTTTTTATTATTTTATTGAATAATAGAAATCGATTTATTATGGTTTTTAAAAATTTTTAATTAAAAATAATTCGGTGGGCCTGCGTGTTCGAGCCTGTGCAGGCGCCCACGCCGACATGCATAGGCACTGGGAACAGGCACGCACATGTGCGAGAGCCTGCTCATGCACTCACAGGCGCCGGCCGCAGGCAGGAGTGCACATGCGCGGCGCCAGCGCATGCACGCACAGGCGCCGGACGCAGGCAGGTAGGCAGACAGGCACGCTAACTTAGCGACAGATTTGAATCTGTGGCTAACTTAGTGACGGATTGGAATCCGTTGCTAGATTAGCAACGGATTCGAATCCGTCGCTAATCTAGCCACAGATTTGAATCCATCGCTAAGTTAGGGTTTAGTAATGGATTTAGCAACGGATTAAATATTAAATTAATATTTAATATTTTATTATATTTTATTTTGTTATTTTATTAATTGATATTAAATAATCATATTTATTATTTGATAATATATTTAATTATCATTTTATATTTTTTATTTAAATGATTGTGGAATGAAAACATTATCCTTCCCTAAATTCATGGGCAATTGGCGACCACAAAATTTGTCATAATTATTAAATTTGTATTTATTTATTATAGCGTGATCGCTAAAATAAATTTTTATTTATTTATTATATTAATATTATATTATATTTTTATTATATAAAAAATTTAGCGAGAAATTGTTAGATTCGTCAACTTTTGGGTTTATCGACCCAATACGAAATTCTTAGCTAAAATAATTAATTAATTAATTTTTATATTAATAAAATATATTATTTTATTACATATAAAATTTAGTTAAAAATTGTAGGATTCTTAGGACGAATCTAGAATCGCCGCTAAATTAAAATTTTATTTAAATATTATATTAATATTATAATTTATTTTTATTATATATAAAATGAGGGACAAATTGTAAGATTGTTGGGTTTAGCGACGGAAACCATAATCATCGCTAAAATAATTTTTTTTATTTATTATATTATTATTATATTTAATTTTTATTATATATAAGATTCGATAGAATTCGAAATTTATCTAAATTAGTGACAAATTAAATTTTAATTTATTTATTATATCAATATTATATTATATTTTTAAAATATATAAAATTTAGAGAGGAAAGGCGAGGGCCAGCGCCAGTGCCCGCCCTTGGCAGCACGGGTGCCCGCGCATGCGAAAGCGCACTGTGTGTGCTCCCAGCGCAGGCGCCCGGGCATGCCAGCACTGGCACCCACGGATGCAAGATATAGATAAGTATATGGTAACGAGATGATATGGTAAGTAATGATTATGCAAGATATGATAAGATAAGTATATGATAATGATTGTCACTGCATCTAAATTTATTTTTATTTATACTTTTAACTAATATATTTTATCATTTTTTTATTTTCATTAATTTCATTCCATTTAATTAAATTAAATTGTTTGTATTTATTATAATTTTTTTTAATTTTTTTAGAATTTATATATATAAATAAATAAATTGAAATAAGTAAAAATTCTATATATTTCATATTAATTTCATTTCTAATTGTGTTTGTATTTTTTATATTTTTTAATTTTTAGTAGAATTTATATTTATAAAGAAATAAAACGAAAGAAGTAAAAATTCTATATATTTAATACGAAATAGGAAAATATATATTCTAAGCAAAAAAAAAGGTGAGAAGTTTTTGATGGAAAAAGGAAAAAGAAAAGCAAAAAAACTTTTCTCAAAAATAGGACATGGGGCTCCGGTCCGGTCCGGTTCGGAAGGTGGGCCAGGATGCGTTGTAAGCGTGCATGCAAGCCAGAGCGAGTGCCATGCCTGCGTGGGTGCCCGCGCATGGCACAACGTCAGGAAGCACAATGCAAGTGGCCGCACGATGCAAGTGCCCATGTGGCGCTTGGTCCTGGCATGACAGCTTCCGCGCAATCCTGTAGCATAAGGGCATGCAAGCGCCCGCACGGGCGCCTGGGCTTGCTAGTACCAGCGCCCGCGCATACCAAAGTGCACCGTGTGTGCTCATGCAAGCGCCAGCACGGGCGCCCTGGCTTGCACTGTCGCCTGAGCATGCCACCTTGCGCTGCATGCGCCGATGCAAGCCCCCGCGCATGCTGTGCTAACGCAGGTGCCAGGCCATGTGAGCATGGCGCTCGCACATGGCAGCGTACGCATGGCAGCGCGCGCTGCATGCGTGCATGCCCGGGTCCACACGGGCGCCCAGGCATGGCAGTGGGGGTACCCGCGCAAGTTACCACGCGGGCCAAGTGAGCATGCAAGCAGCCGCGCGAGAGCGCCCGGCCATGCCAGCGGGGGCGCCCACGAGGCAAGCATGCCACGCCATTGCAATATTAATTTTTATATTAAAAAATATAAATATGTATTTATAAATATAAATAAATTTATTATTGCTGTAGTTTTTAATATTAGATTTAGGAGCATACTAATATTATTTTAATATTTGTAATTTTAATATTAATGAAGTTATAAATATGTGTTTATAAATATAATTGGATTCTTAGTGGAGTTTTAAATTTTAGCACATATTTTTAATTTTGGAAGTTGTCTGAGATATTATGTTATAAGTTATAGTCTGAAGTTGTAATTTTAGAAGTTGTAAGTTATTTGAGAGTATTGTAATTTTGGGAGAGTGTTATGTTATAGGTGACAAGTGTGTGTAAGTATGCTTGAGTATGTGATAATTTTGTGATATGTTATAAGATGATATGACAAGAAAAATTTGTTTATACATACATAGAGACATTGTGATTTGATACATAGAGAGACATTGTGATTGTGATTTGAGTATGTGATAAGTGTTGTGATATGTTATAAGATGATATGACAAGAAGAAAAAATTGTTTATACATAGACATTACAATACATCATCCTCTCAATTTTCCTCTTTCCTCTTTCCTTTTCTTTTCTCCTTTGTTTTGTTTGAAACTTTTTTCCTCCATCTTTTTTCTTTTCTACTTGTCTTCTTTTCTAGTTGCCTTTTGTGAAACTTTTTCCTCATTGTTTCCGTCATCTTCAATATAATATCATCTTCAATATAATATTCTGAAAATAAAGGTTTGAGAAAATATATTTTTCTCAAAAAGAGATCTTGAAAAATAAAATAAAACCATCGTAACAAAACCAATACCAATACCAAATAAAAAAAACAATAAAATAACAAATAACTACAAATGTGAAACTCACCGGTTTCATAATCGAAATTCAATTCTGAGACGATAGAAATATCCACTTTATTTTGGGCTTGCTTTCGGCTCTAAGCTCTAAAATAAGTATAATAAGTAAATGAAAAAAAAAATATTAAAAAAGAATGATATTTTAGTACAAATGATCATGATGAGAAGTGAGGAATGATGATGGTAAAATGCAGATAATGACTTTGACAATAAGTTTGGATTGAAAATGGTATTGAGTGAGCATAAAAACAATTAATTTAAAATTAAAAATAAATAGAAAGAATTCATAGTAACCCCAATCCGTAAGCATCCGGTTCTAATTCCACTAAAAATTGAAAAATTAGATTAACTAAAATATCTTTAAAAATTGGATTCCATATTAAGAAAAACAAAGTCAAACCAACTCGTGCTCAGAAAGAAACCTAACCTTAACATAGAAGAAAGATAGTTGGTTTGTCTTTCTATCTTTCATTTCAATTCATTTTCAGTATCATCGATCTTTCATTTCAATTCATCAATCTTTCATTTCAATTCATTTTCAGTATCTTTATCATTCTCCTCCTTCCATCCTTTTTCATCCAAACCCTTCTCCTTCTCCAAACACTCCTCCTGCGCTTTCCCTTTCTCTTGCCGGGCTTTGTCCTCCTCCTCGTCCTCCTCTTTCCCTTTCTTTTGATTTTTTCCTTCTTTTGTTCTTCCTTCTCTTCTTCATTTTGTACATAATCACATAATCACAAAGTATGTACAACATATCATAACATATCATGATTTGTAACAAATTGAAATGAATTTGAATTGATTTCTCCAAAAATGTTTTAAGTTCTGCATTATTATATAAGTGTATATATAAGTTTGTAAGTGGTATAAATTAGTGATTTGTGAGTTTACTTAATTTTTTTCTTCACTTCCTTCAACACCAACACTTTTTTTAACTTCTTCAACACTCAACAACACTTATCACTCAACAACACTCAACACTCAACAATTTTTCAGACAATAAACGTTAAAAATAAGGAAAATATAAAAGGTGAATAAACCTATAAATAAATATTAAACTATTTAGATTCCACACTAATTACGGTAATTACATAATGTATATAAACATATTTTAACTTACATATATTTATAAGTCGAATTCAAGTCTATCGGTCGAATTCAAGTCTTCGATCCGTTGTCCATAACGACGTCGAATTCAACTCTGACATTCTCAAAATAAAAAATCTAAACATAAAATAAAATTTGTTAAATATTGTTAAATAGATTGCAATCATTCATTTTGAAAATTAAATTGAAAGCTTACGCCGTCTTCTTTCTCTCTTCCTCTCTGTTCCTTTGGTCGACGTTCTTCTTTCTATGTTCCTCTCTATTCCTTTGCTTGACGTTTGAATTCACAAATCTCATCACAGCTAACCATTCTAATACAAATACAAATTTAGCCCAATTTCGAATATTTTTAATATCGATAATATCAATAATAGTAGTAATAATAGTAGTAATATCGGAACACATTTGTAGTCGAAGGATAAATAACCCACCCTAAACATCGTTTAAAGTTGTGTGATTTTTTGGTTGTGATGTTTTGGTTTTGATGGAAGGAAGTTTTGATTTTGATTTGTGTGATATTTTGGTTTTGATAGAAGGAAGAAGTGAGTTTGTAGTTTTTTGGTTTTGATGGTAATACGGTTTGGTGAACTCAAGCACGCCGACTCGACTACTTGACTGACAGGATGTTATCGATATGACATTAGCCGCCTCCGCAGAGTAGATAACGGAGTTCAAAGTTTTTTGAATAAACACTATTATTAATTATAACTTATTATAATTATCGTTAATCAAATATATTATTAGCTTATATTTAAATATATTATATTAACACGTAGTTACAAATATAAATTCATAATATTAACTTTATTAATAACTAAACCATTACTTTTTCTATGAATTTGAGCTTTATTAATCTATTTATGAATTTGTGTTAATCTATTTAGCATGAATTTAGCATGGAAACATTTATGAAAAAATCACCTTACAACAAAATTAACATTAATATGTTATAAATTAACATAACAACATAACATATAACATATATGTGATATATGTTATGGGATATTGTTGTGTTAAATCAAATTGATATATGTTTGAAAAAATTACTCTTTTTTTTTTTTCAGTTTAGTAATGTTCCATCATGCTTTTTTTTTGACTAAAAATAAATTATAAATTTATTATAAACATTAATTAATTTATTTGATAGGGATTTTTTTGAGTAAAAACAAATTTATAAACGTAGGAAAATAAGAAGTGTTAAATGAAAATAAAGAATTCAAAATAGTATTTTAATATTTGAAAAAAACTTTGCATTAAATTTTTGCAAATAGGTTTAAATGGCGCTGGAAAAAATGATGGAGGTGAAAAATAAAATATAAATTTGAGTTTTTTGGGAACACTCAACAATTTGAGTTTTTTTTTTTTTTTTTTTTGTCCAAGAAAAAGAAAGAAATGATGGAGGTGAAAAATAAAATATAAATTTATTTGATATTATAATATTTTTAAAAACGCCAATTATTTATTTATTTATGTACAACACAAAATTCTAAAATCAATTAAATTGTTATATATATATATATAGTCTATCCAATTTTCTTTCCTCTGTGTTTTGACTAATTATGTCTACCCAATTTGTTGTTAGACCAAGTGAAGAACTCTATATATCACCACCAAACACAACCTTTTCAAGCAAGTGAAGTAGGTTTGATTGAATTCTAACAAAAATTTATTATATTAATTTTTAAGTTTAATAAATTACAAAAATGTAAATTATTTAACAAATTTTAGGAATTAAATGTCAAAGATTCTTATATACAATAGGTGAAAATTAAATTAAAAAAAGAGTTAATATATTATTGGATAAATTTTATGGAGAATCAATAACACATTTTTCTTTAATATTTTATGTTTAATATGGTAAGGAAAACTACTCCAACATTGATACTAATTATATATATATATATATAAAAGGCACCTGCTTTCACAAATTCATAGTCAGGATATTCTTAAAAGTTTTTTTTGTATAAAAAATTTAATTCAAATAAAATTTTAAAAATATATATAATTTTACAATTTAAAAATAATTTTTAAATAAATTTAATTATTATTATTCCACTAATTACAAACCATTTGAATCTCACTTTGATTTAGCCTTTGAACTTCCTCTCCATAATAGCCTTTGAACTTCCTCTCCAATAATGTACGTGAGTGCATAATACTTTTATTTGAATTGTTCTCTCCATATCCATATTTGACACACCTAATTTACAAGCTAAGATTCTTTTTCGCACCCATGCTACCAGTGGTTATGGTACTAACGATCTACAAGTGTACCATCTACAAGTGTGCGTCTGTCTTATTCAACACTCACAATTTTTATTTAGTATATTACAACTAACCAAGTTAGACTATCATTTAATTGTTTCAGATAAGTATTCAGAATAGCATCAGCTGGTGTGAGATTTTCATAGGGCATGGTGCGTAAGCAATAAATGTATTCTCTTAAAAAAATAATAAAATTAATTAAACCAAGAAACAAGCATAGTGTTTATTATGGCAGTACTGGCCATGGGAATTCACGTGGCAAATTCCAGACCAGCATTGCATGTGTCCTGGCCATAATTCATCTGTCCCACCATAATTCATGATTGAAAGTGTCCCGGCCATACTTCATCTGTCCCAACATAATTCATGATTGAAAGAGAAGATTTTGGCTCGGCATCCAACAACACGGTGGACACGACCACTCTTATTCAACACGCACGCACGCCAATAAACTCAAATAAACTCAAATCCAATGCATTAAACTCAAATCAAACGAATTGAATTCGAATTGAATTGAATAGATACGTGACTATAAGAAAACTTACTATAATTCAATTTATTAGTATGTATAATCATTATAATTAAATAAATTTAAATAATATATATAATTTTACAATTATTTAACATTACATTTTTAATGAATTTAAATTTTCATTCCACTAATTACAAAATTTACATTCCAATTCCAATCTCAAATTGTCCTCTCTCTCTCTCTCTCTCTCTATCTCCAATGTGCATGGATCTATGAAATAATTATGGAATTGTGTAGGAGTATTAGTTCAAGTACAAACTCTCTCTCTCTCTCACACTCACACACAATATAGTAGTTCAAGTATTTTGGGATCTCACACTCACACACAAATATAATAGTTCAAGTATTTTGGGAGAAGTCAAGTTTGTCAAGGTCACCCATGGCATGTCCCAATGCAATTTGCCAAATTCTTTTTCTCTGCTACTCAAAGCAAAGAAAAAGGCAACCGGTAACCATGACTACTGAGTTCAGATTTGAATGACAGCCGAGACCAATTTGATCTTATGACTTCCACACAAATAAATAGGCAGTATCATTTTCAAATAAATAAAAGTCATGCCAAAGGAAAGAAAATATAAAGAAATAAATAAATACAAACAAAAAAATTTTTAAATATTTCTTTGTCAACAAATTTTTAGAAAAAAGGCTGATGTTTTTTATTTCTTAATAATCATATTTTTTTAATCTTTTAGTCCTCTAAATTTTTTAATATCACAATAAAGTTTTTTTTTTGTCTCATTAACATCGATCTTTTTTTTTTCTACAAAAGAATTCATTATATATTTTTTCTAATAATAACAATTTGAAGAAAATTAAAAAATAATTATATAGTTTGAGTTTCACACGATTTGTTTGTAGCAAAAAAAAAAAATTTGTTTGTCTATGTAGCTAAACAAAAATAAATAATTGAAGAAATAATAAATACTATAAACAAAAGATAATTTAACAAAAGTTTATAAAAAAAATTAATTACTTTACAAATTTGTTTTTTATGGAGATAAAGAATACATTAATAAATATATGGATAGAAGGAAGAAAAAAATAACAAGAAAACAGAAAAAAAAATTAGAATTTTTACCGCGCTATTTGAAGTTTGAAGTTTCAACTTGCCTCGTGACAAACCGACATAACTTCTTCAACTGAACACTGACAAGCTTGAATTTTTTTACTTGGTCATCGCATTTACGCGAACAGGAAATTTCAACTTTCAAAATTTGAACGTTGCTGTTGCAACGACAGGACGAAGTTTGAATTTGAGTTGGTCATCGCATTTACGGGAACAGCAAATTTCAACTTTCAAAATTTGAACGCTGCCACGACAAGACTCCTCCTCCTCGCACTTTGCACTCCACTCAGTCCGCGCCACTCAGCCACCCACCTGCACTACCTTCCAATGCCCTGCACAAACACTGCAGTGCAGACCCACAAGAAAACAATCAACTGCAACTCCCACAGCCTCACTGAGCTCATTGCACTCCAGCTATTTCTGCACTCTCTAGCTACACTGCTCACTCCAGCTATTTCTGCACTCTCCAGCTATACTACTCTACACTACTACTGCACTCTATCCAACTACTCGATACTTTTGCACTCTCTTCCGGTACACTATTGCACTCTATCCAGCTACCTGCACTCTATCTAGCTACCCCAGCTAACACACTTCTTTTAACAGTAGTGCTATTTACTTAACTCTTACTCATCCCATTCCTCTCGCCACACTCGGTCTCCAACAAACTTCAGTCCTCTGGCCACTTTACTCACTCACAAACAAACTGTCCTCTTGCTACCGCAAGCTTCCTTCACCGCTCCTTCCTACCCTCTCCTTCAAACCGCCTCTTCAGTGCCTCTCCAAACTAACCAACTCGACAATCGACAATGGCCTCCTCGTCTAGAAAAGCAAAAAGAATTACAATGGTTTCGGAAGGAAACAAACACTTTCCATCAATGAAAAAATACAATCTATTTCAAAAGGTATTTTCTCATAGGAATATTACTTTGGACCGATTAATTGATTGGAATTTTTTGGTAGTATAAATTTTGAATACAGAAGTTTTTTAAAAGAAGTGTGTCCATCTTGGATTCTTAATCTAGATAAAAATATATATGAGAATGCTGTTAGAATTTTCTATAATAATATGAAAAAAAATGGATAATGATTGTGTAATTATTGATGGTAATATTACTTCTTGTAGTTTTGAAACATATTTTGATGGTGAAATAATTACAGTGACTCCTAAAATGATATGTTCAGAGGCTGATCTTTGTTGGACGGAATATGAAGAGTGTGATATGTATTTAAACAATGAAATAATAATGGACGCTAAAATAGTTTTTCATAATGATAATTTAGAATTTTTTAGTTCAAATGCTACCGATTTAAATTTTCAAGAAAGAATTCTTCACTTTCTCATTATACATGCTATTAAACCATGTGCAGGAAATTATACACCTATTACGAGGGATGATTTTGTGTTAATAGCACGTATAATTGAAAGAAAAAATCCAGGTTTACACTTTTTACTTCCTTATTTTATGATCTCTTCAAGAGATTCTAATAATAATTTATCGTATTGTAGTATGGTGAGTGGTTTTTTAAAAAGTCACGGAATAAATCTAGAGAAAGGAAATCATTTACAATTAAATATATATAAAAATAGTATAAATCATAAAACTTTACGAAGAGCTCATTGGGTAAATCAAAATGGTATTTGGATTAATTTAAAAAAAAAAAAAGAGGTATTCCACTACCAGAGCCACAACCATGAGCGGAAGGAGGGGAAGAAGTTCATGACGATGTAAATGATGTAAATGACTATGTAAACGACGACAATGAAAATGAAAAAAGAAGGTGGGAAGAATTCTTTGAACACATGAATAATATGAAATTGCAATTGGATAGTGTTCGCAGTGAAATAGGCCAGGTTCATAGCGAAGTCGGTGAGATTCGCAGTGAAGTGGGAGAATCTCGAAAAGAAATCAGACAAATGCAAACCCAAGTGAGTGTATTGAGGTATAATTTTGATGAATTTAGGGGGCGTGATGATCATTTTAAGGAACAGAACCAGGAAGATCATATGAAAATGGTAGGTCGCTTGATGAATATGGAGGGGGATCTACGGGTGAATAGTAATTTTATTACTTGTATACGAGATCATTTGTAGCTCGGAACCGCGCAACCAGGACCATCTTCCTCCGGAACCACGCAACCAATTGGGAGCTCTACCTACCCGGCCTACCCATTCGTCATTCGTCCTCATCCTCCAAGGTCTTCATTTGCTTCTCTTCCCAGACCGAGACATGATCCTAACCCTTTTCGTATCGATGAAGTGATAAGGGGAATACCACCCTCTGCTGGTGGGACTGCTTCTATGACCCATGGAACTGCAAGTGGAACTGCATCATCTTCTCAACCAACCAAACCAACCGGTGCAAAAAAATTTCGACCCAAAGTTCAATTTCCATAATTCCAAATTTTTTTTTTTCGTGTATCTTTCATGTACCTTAATATAATATCTTAATCTAATATTTGCTATCCAAATATGAAATATTAAATGTAAAATATTTTTCTTATTTTTCTTATTTATTTCATTTTTATTTTTTTTAATGTTTATATTATGAAAAAATTGGTTCCTACACCGCAATCGGGCCACCCGTGGCCAGCCATGCGACGGCTGGCACTCGCGCATGCCACATGCACGCATGCCACATGCGCGCATGCAGCACACGGCGTGGCATGCGAGCATACAGCACCCGCGAAGGGCATGCGTGAAAGGGGTGGGTGCGGGTGCCCGGCAAAGCCAGTGCCGGCGCACAGCCAATCCAAAGGGGCCACCCGCTCATGCCACCGCACGGGCCATCCATGTATGCACCTGGCTGATCAGCCAAGGCCAGCCTTATGCAACGCCCTTGTGGGGCATTTGAGCAGCAAGGGCAGCGCGTGCTCCCGGCTGGCAGCGCGGGCTCCCGGCCATGCTAACCCGGGCGCCCGCGCATGAAAGGGCAGTGCGGGCTCCCAGCCATGCCAGCCCTGGCGCCAAGGCGCCCGCGCATGGGACTGCACACTCCATACGGCCATGCCAACCGTGCGACGGCACTAATTACTCCATTTTTTATTTTATGAAATTACTCATTTGTATTTATTAACATTATTATATAAAATTTATAATCATATTAATTACTTTTATCATTTTAAATAAAAAATTTTTGAAACCTTTAAAATTTTTAAAATGTCAAAACCGCCAAAAACTTTAATTTCATTCAAAAACTTTTGTTTTTTTTTGTTTGAGACGGGTTACTTTAAATATTCAAATACTAATCTTCTTTTAACTATTACTCAAATTTAGCATGATTATTTGATCTATGATTAGAACATTTACCTCTTATAACCCTCTTACTTAACCCAAACAAATCCTGAAATTTTTATTTATTTAACCCTCTTACTTCTTAAATTTTTAATTGAGATGCAACCACCAAGGTTATTACTTAAATTAATTTTGGCGGAAAGGTTTAAATTCATTTTGGGGAGGCAAATGAACAAAATTGGCTCCAAAAATTTCTTCTCATATTAAAAACATAGATTTCATTTGTTTTGGTTCGGTCAATATTTTTGGGATTTAGAAAATGGGAAAATATTTCATTCGTCAATTAAATAACCGAGAGAGGGAGAGAGGAATTGATAAGATTTCTTGCTTTATAGTCATAGTCAGAGTCCACTCCCATAATTAGACTTGGATGATATGCACGTATGTACTGGTAATTGAAAATTAATCTATTTAAATTTATTTCTTTCATTTTTGAATTGCAAGATTACTTTCAAACAAATCAACAATGGAAGAATATTTGGTTCTTGGAGTAGATCAGTAGATAGGAGTAGATGAAAATATCAACAATGCAATGCAAGATTACTTTCTTTCTTTCTTTGCCTAAGTGTTTCTGAAGGTAAAAATTAAATATATTTTTTCCTCATTCTAAAAATTAAACGATGCATTCTAATATATTTAATTGTTATACTAATACTATTAGAAAGTAAAAAGAAATTTAAAGTAAGTGAGTAACTGAGAGTAAGAGTAGGGGAGTAAGAGTAAGTGGCAGTAACTGAGAAATAACTGAAGAATTCATTTAGCGACGGTTTTCATAACCCGTCACTGACTTACTTAGGGTTGAGAACTTGCACTATCTAGGGTTGTTCTTAGATTCGTTTTTATTTTACACACGACTACCCTAAGTCTTGCCGTAACTCCCCTTGCCCGCTTGCATCTTCTCTCCATCGCATCGCATCCTTCATCCCTGACCATCGTCATCTTCGGTCGTTGCCATATGCTCGATCGCAGCAACCAGCTCCCACCTCATCTCATATTAACTTAGCAGTGAAGGTTTTGTCTCTTCGGTTCGGTTTATCTCTCAGGTTCGTCTCTTCTCTTCTCCACCTCATTTTCTTTCTCTTTTTTTTTTCTTTCCTTTTCTGATGGTTTCATCCTCATTTAGGTTCGCCTTTTTTTGTTCACCTCTCACTGACACACAGCCTTCTCTCTTCATCTTATCCTCTCTCTGTCTCTCAACTTCATCTTCAAACAGCTCGACGAAGGCTTTTCTCTCTTCGGCTCATCTATCAGGTTCGTCTTTTTTCCTTCCTCTCTTCTCTTCTCCACCTCATCGTCTGGATGGAAATATAAATAAATCCAATTGGTCTGATCAAATGTTTACTGGTAATTAAGGTAAGTGTATGAATAACGCATGAAATATGTTCGACAATGTGCCTCTATGCCTCTGACAGCAACATCATTTGTGGTAATTAAGTCATTTGTGGTAAATAAGGTAAGTGTATGAATAACGCATAAAATATGTTCGACAATATGCCTCTAAGAGCAACGTCATTTGTTTTTAAGAGATTTTTAAAACCGTATATTTTTAAAACATTATTAACTAATTTAACCCATAAATACATTTCAAACTATGTCAACAAATTTTTAGTTTGGTATTTTTCCTTGTACATTATGCTCACCTTTATTCCTTGGAAATCTTCGAAACATTAGATTGGATATTTGTGCTGATGGTTTTGCTCCATTTGGCAAATCGGGAAAAACGTATTCATGTTGGCCAATTATCTTAACTCTATACAATCTTCCGCTTGGTATGTGTATGAAAACGCCATATATGTTTCTGACATTGCTCGTGCTTGGCCCACAAAATCCAAAAAAATTAATAGATATTTATATGCAGTCACTGATTGCAGAGTTAAAACAACTATGGGATGAAGGTGTTTGTACATATGATATCCATTCTGATCAGAACTTTCTAATGAAGGCTGCTCTTCTTTGGACGATAAATGATTTTCCAGTTTATGGCATGTTATCTAGGTGGAGTACAGCCGGAATCTTAGGATGTCTGATATGTATGCAGAAATCAAAGTCATTCAGATTAAAATATGGTAAGAAGGCGAGCTATTTTGATTGTCATAGACAATTTTTACCACTAAATCATTCATTCAGAAGAAATAAAATTGAGTTCATAAAAAATAGGGTTGAAAAAATACCTCCACCCTTGAGATTGACTGGTGATCAAATTTACGAACAAGTGCATAACTTTCCATCTGTTATTGAAGACCCTCATGGTACCACTGTTGGATATGGAAGTACGCATAAATGGACAAAACGGAGTATATTTTGGGATTTACCATATTGGAAAATCCATCTTCTGCGTCATAATCTCGATATCATGCATGTTGAAAAGAATGTTTTTGATAATGTCATAAGTACAGTCATGGATATTCCTGGAAAAACAAAAGATAACTTGAGTGCAAGAAAAGATATCAGAGTTGTTTATAATCGGTTTATACTAGATGTGGATGCAAGTAGTAAGGGACCAAAACCAAAGGCAGTTTATACATTGAACAAGGATCAGAGACGGAGTGTTTGTGAGTGGTTGAAAATGGTGCGGTTTCCTGATGGATATGCTTCAAACCATGGGAGATATGTCGATTTAAAGGAATGCAAGTTGATTGGTTTGAAAAGTCATGATTGTCATATATTTATGGAAAGACTAATTCTAATTGTGTTTAAAGAACTTTTACCAAATTTTGTTTGGGATGCCATTACAGAGTTAAGTATTTTTTTTCGTGACATTTGTTCAATAGTGTTGAACTTATCACACATGGAGAAACTAGAGAGAGATATTCCAATTATTTTATGCAACTTAGAAATGATATTTCCTCCATCGTTTTTTGATTCAATGGAACATCTCTTAGTTCACTTGCTTTATGAGGCAAAAGTTGCAGGGCCCATCCAATTTCGATGGATGTATCCGTTTGAGAGGTGAAATATTTATATTATTTGTTTCAAAATAATACTTCTTTACAGATTTTCTTTTATAATCTTCTTATTTTTTTTCTTATTAGATTTTTATATCATTTGAAGAAAAAAGTGAAGAATAAGGCATGGGTCGAAACTTCTATTGTTAATTCATATATTGTGGAGGAAGTAACAACGTTTGCATCGTATTATTTTGAGCCTCACGTATAGTACATGAGGCAAAGACCAGGAAGAAATGACGAGGGCCCTATCGATCCCAATTCTTCGTCATTTTCTATTTTCAATTATCTTGGTCGAACTAATGGAGTATGTAAGAGAAGATATTTAATTGGTCAAGAATTGTAAGCAGCCCATACATATATTTTATTGAACTGTTCAGAAATGGGACCATATTTCGAGTAAGTATATAGTTTTAACTAGTCAAGAAATGCGAGCAGTCCTTACATATTTTGTTTGGGTCAAAAATTTATATAATATATAAGTGGTATTTTATGATAGGATTTTTCAAAACTCATTTTCGGAACTACCTAACAAGGAGTTTGATCGTCTGTGCGATGAGGAATTTGCAACGTGGTTCAAAACATATGTAAGTTACCTATCTACCAAGTTCTCATCATATTTTGTTTTTATAATCATTACTTAACAATAATAGTCTGGTCACTTTCCTTTAGGTTCATGCCAATGATAATCAAGTTGAACAAGGATTCTTATATCATCTATCATGGGGTCCAAATTCATATGTACGAACTTAGCCATCATATTTTATAAATGGGTTTAATTTCACACCCAAGAATATGGAATTGGAAAAGTCACAATGAATAGTGGGGTATGTGTTCGGTCATCCAATAATGGAAGTGTAAAAGATGATTTTTATGGTTTATTAGATGAAATCATAGAGATAGAGTATCCTGGAGTAGATTTGCGAGTGATATTATTTAAGTGCAATTGGTTTAACCCCATCAAAGGAATGAAGGTGCATCCAAAGTATAATTTGGTTGAAATAAATCATAAGAAGAAGTATAAAAAATATGAACCATTTATATTGGCACAACAAGGAATTCAAGTATATTATGCATCAAATCCTTGTTTGAAACATGACAAAACTGATTGGTGGGCTATATGCAAAACAAAAGCACGGAAAAAAATTGAAGAGCATTGGGTTGATATAGCATATCAACAAGAAGAAGTTACTAACACGATTCAAATAGAGGAATATGATATTCCAACTTTACGAGATCCATGTGGTGCAATTATAGATGTGGATCCAAATAAAATTTGTGGGGATGATGATGAAGAATCAGATTTTCATACAGAGGATGAGGATGAGGATGCGGATGAGGATGAGGATGGGGATGGGGATGGTGATGGTGATGGAGATGAATGTGAAAGTGGAGATGTCAATGAAAATTTTGATTTTTGAAACTGGGTAAGTTTAGTTTTGTACACATAGATATGCTCAATGTAATACATTTCAATTTGCTTCTTTATGATATAATTATCTTTATTATACATCATTTATTTATTTATCTACACATATGCTTATGCTTTTGTCAATCACTAATTTTGTATTTCTCTAATTTTAAACCATGTTCGCATCCCAAACCTAATACTTTGCTTTCTTTTTGTAGATAATTTCGGTTTGGTAGTTGGACTCTTCATAATATTTTGTCGGCTACAAAAGTTTGAATATTGTAAGTTCTTCATGCCCTTTCTTATATATTGTTAAAACATGCGATCGTTGTTTTTGTCATTTGTTTAACATTTATGCTTTAACATTTATGCTTGTTAGTATAAACGTGGAGGACACGTTCGAACTTCACAAGGAAGATCAAGCACTTCCCCTTCTCTTTCCCCTTCGCCGTCCCCTTCCCCCTGCCCTTCTGCTTTAGCCCCATCAGTTGCACCTTCACCTTCTGTGCAACAATCAAATGATGTGGGGGATACAAGTATAGAGGATAGGCGAAACATCATATCTGGCAATTTGGGAGTCCAACGACAGCAAAAAAAGAAGTGACCAGAATAAAAGGAACAGATTTTATAATTCCAGGCAAGCGTCTGCCGCTTACGCGGGGGGTCAATCAATGTCGATGAACATAGAAAAAGATTGGTAACTATTTCAAACACTTATATTTTTATTTAATTCATTTAATTATTTTTTTACTATTTCATTATTATTGTTAACTTTAAATGATTTTTTTTAATTTTTTTTAGGCCAAGGAAAAGGGATTTGAGCCATCATATATCGACACTTTTGAGTGAACATTTCAAAAGAAGGACAACACTTGGGGTGGGGAGAGAGCAAAAGTAATATCGGTATGTAATTGAAACTTTGACAATTAAAATTGCAATTCCATAGGCCTAGATTTCTCCTTCTCTTGCACGTTATCTTTCCGATAAATATACATGCATATATTTTTTCCTCCCTTTTTTAATACAATATGATATAATCTAAATGATCTTCCCTCCCCAAGCATACATTATAATTTTGAATTTTATTACTCAAAGTAATTGCTTTTCGATTTTGCATCCATAGAATCTTATCAAAGAAAAGGAGGAAAGGACATTTCGGGTGTTGGCTAGTGGATTCCCATTGGTAATGGTAATGGGAAATTTTATAGGCTAACCTAGGAGGTATGATCATGTTGTAGTGGTAGATCTTTCCAGGTTTGGACCTAGGGAGTGATAATTATAAGTTTGGGTCCCCATCATTTTTCTCTCAAAGTTCTTTCTGTTTCCCACAGGTTAATGCATCAGTAGTGTAGATGGATAGATTGATTTTTGGCTCTTCCCTTTGTGAAAATGACCAAAGAAAATGACATATTTTGTTGGGGTTTTTCTCATGAAAGTTTGGTTCAATTCATCAGCTTTGGTGAATCCAGAACATTAACATGTTGCCATTTCATGAATTATATATAAACTTTTGATCCTGCTAATAAATTTATTACTCAAATCGAACTATAGAACATGATTTTTTTTAAGCGTTTCTTAGCTTTAATGATATACTTCCTTTCATATAATTGACACTCAAAATTAGCTAGACAAGTCCCTGTTCATATGGTTAGGAACAATTTTGTCAATCCCTAGCTCACTTGAAAAATACAAGTATAAATCATTATAAACTCCCAAATCAATCAAATGAGACTGGAACATAATCTCTTTCACTTTGCCCTTGATATTGTCTAATTTTCCTGTGCATATCAAAGGACTCTCTCTCTCTCTTGATTGTTTATTTACCAATTTTGTAGCTGGTGAAGATAAAAAAGTGGTGTATATTAATCTTAGGTTGACAATAATATATAGGTGGGGGGTCTATGTTTCAAAGATTTGGTGTAAAAAAATATAACAGTAACTTCTTGAGAGAACAAACTCATCTAAAACTGAGACACATCAATTCAGAAATCTTCTTTGGCGGCGGGCATGAGCCTCTCTAATGAAAAGATAGCAAGATAACATTCAGAATTGTTTATATTATACTTGGGACCCATAGGATATCAAAAGAAATTGCTGACTTTTTTATTTTTTTCTTTTTTTTAATGATTTATTGCTTTGAAATGACAGCGGTATGGTGAACCATCGTATATATGCAACATTAACTTTGGGATTTATTTAATTAGACATACTCAAATTTTCTTTTATGGAGCACCGAACCACAATTCATGAAAATGATTTTTGTCCAATTTTAACACCATGAAAGAATAAGTATTGAAATCAAACCATGAAAGAATAGTAAAAATGGGTAAAAATCATTGAAACTAAAAAAATCATATCAAACCAAATTTGGATCAGAACCAAAACCATTTTAGAAAATTTTTTTAGTAAAACTTAGTGTTATTGTCAAGTAGCTATGGCGGTCATTTTATCTAGTTGTAAAGAGCAATTGTCAACTTAGTCTAAGGTGTTATGAGTCAAGCAAGAAAGCTTAGATTTTCCACCGTTGAATGTAATTTTATTTCGTAGCATAGCTACCAACCCAGTGCAAATTATTCTTTTAATTGAATATATTTTTATATATGATAAGACTTTTGTTACACTGTAATTGACATATTTCCTTTTTAAAAGAGATAAATTTTAAGTTTTTTTATATTTTACCACTACAAGGAAAAATTCCAGGTTATAGCATGATTATAGCATGAGTACTTATAATATCAAGCACAATTTAGCTTAATTTAGCCTTTTGAATTATTCTCTCTAGCCATATATATATATATACTTTGTTTATATTATATTTGGGACACCTCCATGTTAGAAAAATAGAATGCAATTTCCCCGGCAAAAACCTTGTTTTGACATGTTTGACTTTTGAGTTCTCTCTCTTTCTCTTGGTATAGTAGCTCTGCCCATAACCATAACCTTCTTTTGAATCACTTTGTGATAGGTTCTTTTCAAGCGATGGCATTAATGCAATACGACAGCTTTTAATTCTTCTATCATACGTGATCAATTAGTTTAATTCATGGCCTTCTAATTATTTTTTCTTATAGTTTTATTGTATTTTTATTTTATTTTTTTTGATTTCTGTTTTCATAATACAGGAAAAATATAATGAACTTTTGCTAACTAATTCAAGTAGTGCTGATCATGATGCCTTATCTGAGCCATTTGTTGATAGTATAGCTTTGTGGTTAGAGGCAACTGGTAGGATAAAAAGGGGAAGAATACTTGGGATGGGATCATTGAGCAGAATGTACACACCAGATCCATCTTCTACCATGATGGCTTCAAGAAAAGAAATGCAACTAAATAAAGAAGTACATAACCTCAAAACA
Source organism: Dillenia suffruticosa (assembly GCA_033439265.1). Lineage (NCBI taxonomy): Eukaryota > Viridiplantae > Streptophyta > Magnoliopsida > Dilleniales > Dilleniaceae > Dillenia > Dillenia suffruticosa. Next base: position 17,643,526 of record JAVTVX010000009.1, on the reverse strand, counting down.
CAACTTGCATTGAAAGACGAAGAAATCAAAACGCAACGTGCAAAAAAAGATGAAGAAATCAAAGAAATCAAACAATCACTTGAGATAACACAACGACTTATTTTACAGCATCTCAAATTGGATGCAAGTCAGTTTCTTCCCTCACAGAGTCAGGTTCCCCCTTCTTTGCCTCCTGCTGATGACCCCGACCTCGATAATGAAGACCAGTGACTGACCCTTCTTTGCCTCCTACTATGACCCCTCCTACTGATGAAATGAAGACAGATAATGACTTACGGTTGTACATAATGAAGATCAGGACTTATGGTGGGTGGTAGGTGGTTGTTTTGGACAATACTAATATTATTGTTATTATTATTATTTTCTGGACGTTTGATAATTAACTATATTTATATTTATGTTACGTATAATTTATGAAACTATTAATTATCCGTTGACATTTATTATCGGATGTTATTGACATTTTCATTTTGGAATTCCATATATATTTTGGTTGGAATGATTTTTTTTGGGTATGGTTTATCGGTTGAATTGGATATTGATGAATTATTGATTGGATTCCAAATAATATCGGATTGGATAAATATTGATGAGTTATTGAACAGGATAACATTTTTTTTAATTAATAGGCCAAAATATGAAAAAATAACAAAATTTAATTTTTCATAAATTTTAAATCCGTTGCTAAATTTGTGGCTAAATTTAGCCAAGAAATTCTCTGCACCTAAATATTTAGCGACGAAAAAAAATATATGTCGCTAAATTGGAAGAAATCCGTTAAAATGAAATCCGTCGCTAAAATTAGCGAACAAAATTACATCCGTTGCTAAAAAAATATATCCGTTCTTAAATTTGGCGATGGCATATAAAACCGTTGCTAAATTTAGCAATGGAAGAAGATTTCCGTCGCAAAATTTAGCGATGGATTTTAGCGACGAATACTGTTTGTAGCCAAATTGGTGACGAATTTTAGCGACAAAATATTTTGTCGCTAAATTGGTGACAGATTTTGGCGACAAAATAGCTAAAATGGGTTTTTTTTTGTAGTGTTCTCTGTTTTTCCATACATCAATTTTTCTGGAATCATTTTTTTATTTCATTTGTATTCTTATTTGAACAATGCGAAATTTCAATTATGACCACCTAATTTTGGGCTTCTATTTGTAATTTAAAATTTTAAATATTTCAGATATATCTAAATCTAGATATTCTCTCTCCAACTCTCATCCGATTATCCCAAATAATTTGAATTTTATTTTAAAATATATTAATTTTTTATTCTCCTTAAAAAAAAGAATAAAGAGAAAAACAATTCTGTCAAATATGTTTTCATATGGTTTTGGATATTAGTAATAGGTTTAAAAAAATGCATATACAGTCAGCACGCAAGGAATAACAAGCAAGACAAACTAGGACTCGATCCAAAGTGACCCTATTAGGCCTACTAAGGCTAAATGAGCTCAGTTCAAATTAGATAAACTTGGCAAGGTCCAAATGTGTGGAAGGTGGGTTTATGACTCAGGAAACAATCGCAATCACAATGCAAGTTTATAGAATGTAGAAACTCAACTTGGGCCTCCAACACTTCCAAACTCTAGAATTTCGACCCCAAGGCCACTCTAATCTGGAAAGGGCATAAGATGCAAGGTCTACAAGAACATAGAATGTGGTAAGATATGTAAATTCACAATGAACATGCTTGATTTAGCAACAAAGGGTAGGGAGAAGATGAATGCTTACTGATTTGAAGAGGAGGAAGAAAAAGAATCTAACACTATGATTCTTCAATGTGAATTGTTGGTAAAATGTGCCCATGAGGGCATTTTATCAAATGTAAAAGATTCAAATAAGGAAAGTTATCCCTTAACTTACAAAACATTCAAACAGATAACTTCCCCCAAAAAAAGGAACTCTCTCATAACCACCCTAATGTGAGTCGCTCTCTGTGTGTGAGTTTCCCTTTTTGTTTGATTATGCAACAATGGCATTCCTTTAGTGTGGAGTGTATGTGAATCAATGGAGGGCATTCTATCTTGAGAGGAGGGCATTTCATCTTGAGAGCATAATGCCACGGATGAAGAGAGAGAGAAGTTGAGAGAGATAAGCACAAACTTTTTTGGAGAGAAAAGATGAAAATTTTGACGGGAAAATTTTCTTCATCTGTTGTATCACCGGGTTTTGAATTGAGGCGTTGTAGATCCATAATGGTGGTTCGATTTCGTGATTACCATCCCCACCGAGCGATTCGTACGAGAGAGATTATGCGGTTTCAGTTGATTTATTAAAGCCCTACATGTCAAGATATTTACCCGATAAATTCTAAAACTTTTAATTTAATACACTTCTACGTGCGCATGTAGTGTAATAAATCCAACATTGGTATCGAGTGACATTGGATTTATTTAAATTTCTTTTGGAATTTTTTTAGGCATAAAATATAAAAAGTACAAAATTTAGGACCCGGACCACGAATGAATTTCGTGAATTCGAGAGTACCATGGAAATGCTCATGACTGATGGATCATGAAAATAATTTTTGTTGAATTTTTTGAACACATTAAGGTCATGAAAAGTCCGGTCGAAATTTTCGACTCTATGGACATAAAATCTTAGATCTGTCAAATTTAAGAATGAATCGATTCGTAAAAATGGTCTACAAATATTTGTCATGTACTGATCTACATTTTGACATATGAATTGTGTGATTTGGCTGCCGAAAATTAAATTTCTAAAATGGCCGCGAAAAGCCTAAACTTTGAGCATTTAAATGGCCAACTTTAGGGGTTCAAATCTTCCAATAAACCATGTTTAGATAATTCTGGAAATTTAATTACAATTTTATGGTGAAAACAGTATGAAAAACAGCCCAAAATAAGTTTTTCAGTATCTAGGTCGAAAGGACCTAGCTACAAACCCTCAGGCGAAGAAGACTCAGCCCAACCTTTGGGCGCATTCAGTACACGCGCGTAGAAGGAGCGTGAAGCTCCTGGTAGTAGGCACATGCAATTCACAAGCTCTCGCGGTGCGTGAACAGTGTCTGGGTGTCCCCGATCGATTCTGACCTAGACACTCGATCCGACCTGCTCCATACCTATTAAAGAAAAAAAATATATACTTAAAGATGTTACTGCCCACCTTCGAACCCGAGATTCGAGATTGGTGTGTCCTTCTTTTAAGCGCTTCGTACCACCAGGCTACAACATGTGGAGGACTCAACTAATAAAATATACATATCCCTGTTGACGCGTCATGTGCTGTTAACTCATGCACTGTGCATCTGGCACATGTGCCAGCATACAGTTGGAGCGTGCATGCGCTTGAGGTGTTGCTTCTGACACGTGGCGGCTCATGGGACTCTGGGCGGCACGTCAGGCTACTTTAAATTGGATTTTTTTTCAAATTTTAAGGGTCCCATATCCAGATTTGTGATTTTTAGTGGGTTTTTATGTGTCGAATCCAATTCCGAATCATAAGATGCGATTTTGGTTTGTGGTGTATGATATTCATTGACTCATACGTTTAAATTAGGGTCTATACTTGAATTATTTGGGATTTATTGATTCGAAAGATACATAAAATGTGATAATAAGTATCAATAAATCATTAAAATTTCTCTAACTACATAGAGTACTGTCGTAATATATCTTTGTAAGGAAAATAAGCTAAATGGTGACAATTATAAATTTTTCTACTGGAAAATTCTGTTTATTCTCAAAAAACAAGATCTATAGGAGATTCTAAGGAATGCATAGTGGGCCTCGAAGAGGATATCACACCTCAGTATAGATGGAATAAGGAGGTCTATTGTGCGTTGAAGAAAAAAGATAGCCAAATTAGGATAATATTTATTAATAGAAAGTATGATCACTTGATCCTTGTCTATGAGTAATATCATATGGTTATGTTAGTTTTAGCTTACCCTAAAAGAGCATTGTAGTGCTTTTTTCAACTCTTAAAGTGAAAAAGCTTATTTATAAGTTTATAACTCATAAGAAAAGGATTGATCATATAATAATATAACATTTGATGTAAATTTCGAGTATGATCGCTGAGTCAAGAAATGAGGGCAAGCCCATTTCGGATGAAATTCAGCTACTGGGTGTGATCCAGTCTTTTACCTGATTCATGGGAGATCATAAAAATCTATTTCATGTATGATATGAGTATTTATACTTTTAATGATATGAGTAAGCATTGTGAGCTCAAGGAGGAGCGTTTGGAGGCGAGTAGGCCACATTCAGGTTATGTTTATGTAGCAGAGTCGAGTAAGGACTCCCGTAGCACCAAACACAAATAGCATAAGCATGAGAAGAAGACTTAAGATCCAAGCAAGATGAAACCATTCGTGAAATCTGACAGCAAAGTATAAAAACGTAGGAAGAAAGAACTTGATAAGACCAATGTAAAGTGTTACGTTTGAGGTAAATTTGTCATTTCGCTCGTGAGTATGACAAGAGGAAGGAATGTCCTTCTTCTTTACGTAGTTTGAGTTTTGACTCATTTATCGTGTTGTTCACTGAACTCAAGAGCCTCCGATCAAGTAGTTCAAGATAGCGCGTACGTAGAGTTCCGCCGAGTGAGTCCTCATACTAGCAGGATTCACATGAGAAAAGGAGCATTTGTCATCGTCAGCAGAGTGATTGTGGAAAGATTCTATATTTAAATGGCATTCTTTGCACTCCGGATATTTGACGAAACTTAATTTCAGTAATTTGTTTGGAATGCCAAGGATATGATTTACCTTTTTTTTGGAAACTATAATGTTTCTATCAGTTACGACAATTCTTTCGATTGTTCTGGTTCTATCCATTATAAACTGTATGCATTGGATATTATTCCTTTTAATGGTATTTCTCGTTATTTTTCTATTAGCTCTACATCTAGTTGTGCTGATTGAGAAGTAAATCAGTAGTATAGTAGACTTGGACACCTAAGGCAAGAGAGGATGAATAGGTTAGTAGCGAATGGTTTGTTGGACCCTCTAAACAGATTCAAATTGCCTGTATGTGAGTTTTTGCTTTGTCGGCAAAACTATAATAAAACTATTTGGCAATACAATAAGAGTTGGAACTCCATTACAGTTTGTCCACTCTGATATCAGTGGCTATATAAGTATGGGAACTTAAAATAGAGTCGTGTAATTTATTATATTTATTACACGCATATCGGTTATGTTTATTTGATCTCACACAAGTATGAGATATTGGAATAGTTTAGGAGATTTATTAGCGATGTTAAAAATCAGCTAAATTAGAGAGTGAAGACTCTTAGAACCGATGGAAATGCGAGTATTTATCAGAACTATACAGAGAGCTCTATTTCAAGAAGGGTATTACGTGACAGTTGACAATTCCTGTTACTTTTTAGCAGAATATAGTAACCAAGAAGAGCAATATGACTTTGTTCGAGACAGTGAAATCTATGATGGCGCAGACCAATTTGTTTATCTCCTATTGGGGAGATATTTTATTGATTGCAACCTACATCTTTAATCGTATCTCATTAAAGTCTACGGTCAGTATCTTATTTGAGTTTTGGATAGGAAGATAGCTTGACCTTAGCCACTTGAGGTTATGGGGTTGTGTCGCATAGGATCATGATTTCTTGCATCCACACAACAAGTTAGACCCACGAGAAAAGAAATGTATCTTTAATAAGATACTTATAGCACTTCAGGGGGCACGTGTTCTTGGGTGTGCATACAGATGTCAGTGTTACTGAGATAAGTCTCGTGATACCATATTCTTTAAGGATGATTTTCCTAAAAGAGGAGAAGTCAATTAGGACTCTATCTTGTATTCGATGGATGAACTTAGTAGCTTAACTGAGTCCAGCGGCGAGATCGAAGAACCGATTAAGGATTTTTATCCCAGTGGGAGCGATCCATCGAGAGATGAAATCGATCGGGACTTTATCTTCAATAAGATGAATGAGTTCAGTGACTCAAGTGAGTCCAGTAGTGTGACACATGAACCCATTACGGATTTTGGTCATAATGGGAGCGATCCATCTAAAAGTAAAGGATTTTATCTCCTCGTAGAAGTATTAAAGGCACGTACTTAAACGTCGTTTCCCAAATGGGGGTGAGACCCTCATTATGACTCTTAGAATGATGAGAAATTTAAAACAGTCCTAAATGCTCTCGTGGATTTTTGTAAAGAACCATTTATTGAAGACAATAGATGAAGAGAATGAGTCGATGAAAATCAATAGAGTTTAGGAGGTAGTTGATTTATTTAAGGGCAGAAGGACTATTGGAAACAAAAAGGTTCTCACAGTCAAAAGAAAGGTCGATGGATCGGTTGAGTGATATATATAGCCCGTCTAGTAACAAAGGGTTACAATCAGACTAACAGATTGGACTACCGAGAAATCGTAGTCTAATTTATCTCGATCCGTTTATTTCTAGCTATTATTGTGAATATGGATATGAAGTTACACTAAATGGACGTACAAATCGCCTTCCATAAATGGAAGTTTTGGATGAGTAGATCTACATGAAACAACCCTCTGGGTTCGTTCTACTAGGTCATGAGAATAAGATCTGTCGATTTCAGATGTTGATATATGACCTAAAATAGTCATCCATATGGTAGTATTTAAGATTTCACGAGAATGTGATATTTTATGTTTTTATAATGAACAATGAGAATCATTATGTCTGTCTGAAATGTTTTAGTGATTCTTTTATGATCATATTCTTATATATGCATATTCTGTTAGTTAGGAACAACAGAGAGTATTTAATGACCATTGAAATATGGTTATTGTCGAGTTCTGACATGAAAAACATATGTGAGGCTTAGTTCATTCTCGAAGTAAGAATCCAAAGGGATTGCTCGAGAAAAATTTTGACTTTTTAACAAAAGTCCTAAATCAGGAAGATTCTTGAGCATTCGAGATAAACGAATATAATCCATTAGATACTTTTATCACTAAATTCGAAAATCTGAGTCTTGAAATGTGTCCTATAATTTAGGAAAAAATAAGAAAGTTGAGTAAAATCGCTTATACCAGTGAAATATGCAGTTTACTATATGCGATGAGGCGTACACAATCAGACATTTATTTTGCAGTCGATCTGGTGAGTAGGTATCAACTGAACCCTAGAAGGGATTGTTAAAGAATAGTGAAAATGATTCTAAAATATCTCAAGAAACTGTGAACCTCTCCTTATGTTATGGATGAGGTGATTAGCGACTTATTGAGTATTCAAACGCCAATTGAGGTGACGATCTGGATAGACACAAATTGACATTAGTGTTTGCTGTCTTGCTGAATGAATGGTACCATATTTTGGAGAAGCAAGAAGCAAATTTTTATATCTCTATCTACGACAGAGTCTGAGTTTGTGTCATGCTCAATTGTAGTTCAAGAGAGTGTTTAGTTTCTGAGATTTCTGGATAACTTAGGGGTTGTGGCAGAAAGTGGGAAGTCAGTGATGATTTATAATGATAATCAGGCCGACATTGCCTATAACTGAAACTTTAAGTATCACAATAATACCAAACACATTGATACCATATACCATTTTATGAGAGATATCACTAATGATGGTGTAGTGATGTCTAAGTACATTTTTTTATACAGTATGGTGGCTGATTCCTTTATTAAACCCATTGTGAGAGATTCCTTTATAAAACATATGGAATCATTGGGTTTACATGTAATAATGACTTTTCTCATTTGTACTATATTGATATCTTTGATACTTATTATATATATGACATATGTGCATTATACAGTCACAAGTTTAATTTGTTGCACTTGTTTATTGTCATATATTCTATAACAAGTTACGATAAAAAATATGTAAAGCAAGTGTGGTCGACTCTCACACATGAGTGACCACCTCTAGCTCTAAGTGAGCGAAGATGAGACAATTTCTAGTTGTAAAAAACTTTGAGAGTAGTCATACTAGAATATAAGTCACTCTGATATGTGTTCACGATAAGATCATATGCGATATGACTGACATAGACATACCCACATCCATATAGTCTATGAGAAGTCAGGTTGAGATCTCAAATATCACCTACGTCAAGTGATTCATCTCTGAGATCTTTGGGGTAAAGTCTTATGTAAACTGAGACCCATACTTATACAGATTAGAGAAATCTGACATATACCCTTTCGAGAGATGGATGAATAATATTGTGGTACGTGTTTTATACCGCAAGTGATAAGACAACTAAGAGATAGTGAGAGTTATTATTTGCGATGATAGTATAATTAAAGATTCCCGTTCTCACTGTGTGAGATCCAAGATCTATTGGATGAGATCTTTTGTACCTTTATAACTTTCGTCTGTCTCATAAGATTTTATTTTGATGTTACTACTTAGCATGTCATCAAGAAACCATGGTTGATTCGGTTTGGCGGTATATGTCTAGGAAAATAACTAAGATAAGATTGAAAATTAGTAGTATGGAAGTAAAACCAATCAGTATTATATCATGGTGTTGTATTCATCATTCAACTGTTATATTAATCTATATTGGGATTCAAATATAGTAGTGAATATACAATCGAATAAATGATTGTGGATCACTTTCAATGAAAAAAATAGCTCGATGGATATAATTGCGTTGAGTATGGGGTACAGCGAATTCTTTTTTGAACTAACGGTGGTTTCTTGGTCATCCTAACAGATATATCAAGAAATCTTTGCTTACAGGTGTAGTCGTCGGTCGCACGATACCTAATCCTGTATGAAAAGCCAAAAGAGTGATATGATAGATCACATAAGTTGTGATCTTGTGACGAAAGTAAAATACCCTCATGTATAAGTGAGAGATATTGGTAAAATATGTCCATGAAGGGCATTTTTACCAAATGTAAAAGATTTAAATAAGGGAAGTTGCCTCTTAACTTACAAAGCATTCAAAAAGGTAACTTCACCAAAAAAAGGAACTCTCCCATGACCCCCCTAACGTGAGTCACTCTTTATGTGTGAGTCTCCCTTTTTGTTTGATTATGCAACGATGGCATTCCTTTAGTGTGGAGTGTACGTGAATCAGTAGAGGGCATTCTATCTTGAGAGCATAATGCCATAGATGAAGAGAGAGAGAAGTTGAGAGAGATAAGCACATACATTTCTAGAGAGAAAAGATGAAAATTTTGACGAAGAAATTTTCTTCTTCCGTTGTATCACTGAATTTTGGATTGAGACGTTGTGGATCCGTGGTGGTGATTCGTTTTTGTGATGACGATCTCAACCGACCGATCCATATGAGAGAGATTACGCGGTTTCGATTGATTTATTGGAGTCTTACATGTCAGGTATTTACTCGATAAATTTTGAAATTTTTAATTTAATATGTTTTCGCATACGCATATAGTATAATAAATCCAACATGACTCATATAATCAATCAACAAGACAACATATCTAAAACTAAAAGAATAAAAACCAAGACTAACAAGAACAGAGAAAGCTCATACCAAACAACTACAGAAAAATAGAAAATGTGGGAGAAGAGATGGTGTAGAGACGGTGGCTACAGATATGGGGAGAGAGAAAGAGAGAGGGACAGAGAGCTAATCATACCAAAAATGAAAATGAAAGTGAAAAATGTTTTTTTTTTTAAGTAACTATTAATAATTACAAAAGTGCTCCGCATTGGGTACTTCATGTAATTTTCCCAATTTTAGGTTCATGACAAAGAACACATTTAAATTCGACATGTAAGACTTCTTTGCAGACCAAAAAGATGGTCTGCAAAGAAGTCTTTGAATAGAAAAAGAAGGTGCATCAACACTTTGAATAAGGGCAATGCGAGACATGACCTATAAAAGTACAGGCTGAGGGACAAGACCTAAATCTAGCCTAGGTTTCAAGGCAAAATGGGATGTTTCTGGCTTTAAAAAACCTTCCAAGTCAGGGCAGGTGACATCTCTAAGTCCCCTAACGCCCCTCAACCTGAAGGGCATATCAGTATAAAAATTTTGAGATATTGTAATACCCTCTAGTCTCTTGTCACTAAGGGATTGGCCTTAAATCTCTTGGTCCTTGATTCAAACTAAAGTGTTCAATACTACTATAATACTTCTCCTATTCTTACACCTAAGGATAAATTAAAAGTGTTCATAAAATGTTCATGATAGATTGTTGTGTTGGAGATTCTACCTTTTTATAATGTCAAGCTGTTAATACCATGCATTTTATCATTTTCATGCAAGATTGTAGGAATGGTGGTCGGTTGATCAATTTCTTTGTTAGTGTCAACTTTTCTTGTTCTTCGATCATTTTTTTTTGGTGAGGAAAAAGGGAAAGCAAAAAAACTATAGGGCTAGGCCGAAGCCTTTAGGCATGTCCAAAAAAGAACCGTTTTTAACCCTTAGGGTCTTAACTCCTGAGGCATCATCCTGAAGCAGAGAGGACATGGAAGGCGGGGCAAGGGCAAGTTCATGCAAACCCGGACTGCGATTGTGACCAAGAGTAGCAAGGTGATCCGCACACTTGTTCCCCTCCCTTAGCGTGTGATGGATCTCAACGACATTGATCTCATTCATGAGCTCATGACAGTCTTCAATAATATCACCAAGCAGGTGGTTGGAAGAGTTTCCCTCTCTGAGAAGATTGAAAACCGTTAAGGCATCCACCTCCAATTCAACATCCTTGATACCTTTCTTACTAGTCAGAAGGAGGCCCTCCCTAACACCCCAGAGTTCAGCAGTGGTAACAGAGCAGACTCCAACATTAGCAGTAAAACCCACAACCCATTCACCTTTGTCATTTCTCACAATACCTCCTGCTGCGGCATGGCCATCAGACGTTACTGAACGATCTGTGTTGAGCTTAAATCTATTGCTTCTGGGAGGGGACCAGCTAATTCATTCCTTGCTACAGGGGTTCCTTGTCCACTGCTTTGAATAGGCGTGCTTAATTTCTATACTAGAGTTCAGAGCCCATCTGGTAACCGTCATAGTAGATATCTGCTCCTCCTGGTATATCCGTCTGCAACGGGCCTTCCAGAGAGTCCAAACAGTAGCCAAAAACTTACGACTCCAGATCCAAGCTTGATCCAATGGGACACATTCGCCGACCAGACAACATCCACGCCCTCTACCCCCGGGAGAACCAAAGACCAAACCTCTTTGGCGGCAATGCAATCTGAGGTAGTGAAGGGTAGTCTCCTTTGACCTTCTGTAGTGAGAGCAGCTATCCTCCAAAGTGAAGTGCCTCCTCTTCCTCTCAAAGTTTGTCATGATTTTGTTGCTCACAAAACCTCTCAGAGTTCTTCGATCATTCCCTTATTCTCAATAACCACCTCGATTAAATGTTCTTTATCGGCGATTATGGTTAGCATGTTTAATGCCCTTCCTTGCACGGCCTGTCACTTATCCAAAAACAATTTCATCGATAGCCTTGATGACTAATAAGTTTGAATCCCCCCCCCCCCAAATTTATTAAACTTTGATTTAATTCAAAATTTATGCAATGAGTTCTTACTTCAAAAAATCTTAGAAGGCCATAGTAGAAAACCAAAATACACTTAGAAATAATTGAAATTATAGCAAAACTAATTTCTGTAATTTCGAGTCATAAACATAATTGATTGAAATGCTAAGACATTCTTCAGATTCTTCGGATGAACTAGACTTTAAATATTAAACATTGCTAGGTTATTAGCAGGTTCTTCGTCCAAGTTTTGTCCAAAATTTCTAAATAGAATTCCTATATTTTGCTCTTTCAATTTTATTTTTATTTGTTATAGATGTTCTCATTGTTCCCCACCTTTTGTTTCTCATGTCTCTTTAGTTAATGATATTAGAAGGTTTTTTCTTAATAAAAATTAATGTTAATGTGATCAGGTCATCTAAAGCTCTTCCATGCAATGGCCAACCAGCTTACGGTTACTGAATATGAATTTGATGGAGTGGTTATTGTATTGTGTTAAGACCATCAGATGAAGATCAGCTGTAGAAACTAAGGCATGAGCTGAGAAGGAAGAAGAGGAAAATAGAAAAAGAGCCAATGGACTCCCTGCCACCTTCTTCTTCTTAGAACACCCCTGAAAATATTGAACATGTGCAAAGAACTTTTGAAAGCTATTTTATTGGATACAGATATATTTACATATATTAGAGAGAGAATGTATGTACATTGCCTCTTTATGTCAAAGCACGATACAATTTCATAATAAGGTAACAAACAAAAGATAGAGGAACAAATAGGCAGCACCACCAACGCCAGGAGGACTGACTTCTGCTATCACTTGTTGGACGTTCAACATTCTCCTCCCATCCCTCACCTTCATTCCTGCCAGCCAACAATTCTCTTTTTGAGTCGAGCCCGTTTGGCTATTTACCGAAGATCCTAGAGAGTAAATTAAAAAAAAAAAAAATTGTAACTAGGTATAAGCTTCTTGCTGACCTAAAACCAAGACTTGATTACTAATATTACATGGTAATCTTGAATTGAATTAATTACCTGGACAGTCGAGATTGCGACCTTCTGTAAAATGGAATCATCAAATAAAAAGAAAAAAAAAATTGTGTCAGAAAATAGACCTTTTGAATCTGCAGTTGCTAGACTGCTACCATCCATAAAAAGTTGGATGGCATACCTTGTTTTGGTTTGGGCATTGGTAGGAGTTGCTGGAGCTGGTTGCTGAGGTCTAGGCACCACTGCTGGTGGTGCCTGTGGCTGTGGTTCATCTCTTGTGATGGGCACCGTCGTAGCCTGCATAAAGACAAAACTTTTCCATGTCAGAATTACCAAATTCCCTAAATTGAAGTTACAGACGTGGAAGGAGGTTTCTTACCAAATTCCTGAATTGAAGATTGTAAAACATTTGAATGTATCTCTGTTTGGCCTGCTTCTGTTCCTTGTACAGTTGCCTCCAGAAGCCATAAATGGATCCCATGTTTAACACTTTGTTGGCATATATCTTCCATGTGTAGCTGCAGAAAGGAAATTTGATCATGATTCACAAATAAATCAAAGATTAGTGTCAATGGGCTTTTAGAGCATTGGGTCAACTCATTACCATTCAGCAATGCGCTTGAGACCAGCATTTGACACTTCGTTCCAGTATTCAGGGTCAGCCTTGCACTTCTCAAAGAAATCAGAAATTTTTTCACTCGACTCATCTCCGTTATTTGGATCAATATGGAAGCCGGAAACCTCATCAACTATAATTTCAGCTGGGCCTCCTTGATTTGTCGCAAATGTTGGCAACCCACAGTTCATTGCCTCAATGACTGTCAGACCAAAGGCTTCATAAAGTGCAGGCTGCACAAAAGCTCCTCTCGTGTCTGCAATGCATCGGTATAACTCTCCATTTCGGTACCTATCATTTTGAGCTGCTATCCATCTGATTTGACCCTTTAGTTGATACTTTTCTATCAACTCGTGCATCTTTTTTATTTCTGCTATTTCTTCTCTGTCTTTTGATTTGGCGGGATCGAAGAATCCAGCAACCACAACAAGGTTTACTAAATTTCTCAGCCTCTTGTTCTTCCCAAACCACTCGACTAACCCTGTAATGTTTTTAACTGTATCAAGCCTAGCCATTGAGAAGATTATGGGCTTCCTCCTGTCAGCCAAATATCCACTGTTTCATGCCAAAAAAAAAAAAATCATAAGCTTCGCCAGAAAACCAATAGGAATTTGTTTGTTATTTGCCTAGAGTTGAAAAGATCCAACATATTCAAGACTTACATATGCTCGTCATTGTCATCCTTACTGTAGAGCAATTCTTCAATGGCAGGATGAAATTTTGTAAGTCGCTTATCTTTTTCTGTATAGGGGAAGTAGACAGATTGATCAGCGCCTGGAGCAGCAATATTGAACTTTGGATTGAAGACGTTAATGCCTGAGACTACTCGATACAGCCCTGGCATTGTGTACATTGAGTGGCTTTCATACTGTCCAGGCCTATCCTTGCTGCGGAGAAAAAGAAGCACAAAAGAACCTGAGCAATGAAAATAAATGTATGGGCAATATATAGTTTGTGAAGGAGATTGAACCTTCCAGCAATTTCTTGGTATGTGCTTGTAATTATGAAATCAGTCGCATTCATGGCCATGATATCGGCTGTGAACTGGCATGAGAAGTGATACTTTGTCTCGAACTCTTTCCATTTTATGTCAGAGTCTTCATACTTTGTTTTCTCCAAAGCATGAGCAATGGTTCCCTATAGGCCACGGTGCAGGAAAATAATCAAATATAGTTTCCTCTGGTTCGTGAAAGTCATTACAAATAGGTAGTCTCTGAACACTAATACCTGTGTAACTCCAAGTTTGTCAGCCATCAAAGATGCAACCAGATTTCCATCAGTATAGTTGCCGATGATAAGATCTGGTTTGCATTCCAAGTGTTCCAGGATCTTAGTCGTGGCATCCTGATAGACAAATGAACAGAAATTAACTTGTATTTGTTAAGTGTTACATTAGGAAAAATGCTGTGATTTGCAAATAAGAAATTAATGTGGATTCAAACAAAAAGGAAAAATGGACATGCCAGGGTAAATCTCTCAAGGTAAGGGTAGACATCGAAACGAGAAACCCATTGCCGGAGAATCCCTTTCTCTGTTCTAAAAGGAACCCTCAGTATGTGAGAATGCTTTGTGCCATATATTGGCTCAATCTCTTGATTGCACTTTGTTCCTCGAGCATCAGGAATGAGACGTGTTATCTGTACGGAAATAAATTTGTACACGAAGGATTAAAATTAGGACTGTTAGGCCTTGTTCTCATTTCTTTCATATTGAAATCATTCCTGGTTATGGGCAAGGGGCCAATATGGACAGCTTACCACAACAATCTGAGGCTTCACATTCAGCCCTTGCTGCTTGATCCTGAGAAGCAATTCCTCCTCGAGTGCTCTTACTTGATCGAGGATGTAAACAACCTTGTTTTTGAGCCATTCCAAAATTAGAAAGAATATGCAGTTGTCTTAAAAGGTCTCAATGCATGGGGATGTAGTAACATACCTGGCCACCAGTATCTGGCAAGCCAAGGACATCTGCCTGGCCAAAGTAACCGTGTGGAGACAAAATGACAATGTTGAACATGTTTGGCAGCCTGCTAAACAATGTCTCCATGCTTGCTGGGTCAGGTGCTTGAAGTACCTCAGAAAGTATTCTCAACGTCTCCCTCACTCTTCCTGCGGTATGTCCCCATCCTTTTTCGAATCCCCATTCCTTAAACCTGTAATGTAACATAATTTTTCAATGGCGTGTCAATTCATCATTTAAGTAAGATATTTGTTGAACCTTTTTTAAACCACTTACTTTTGCTCAAAGGTCTCATATGGTGTGTCCTTAGGGAATGCAGAGACATAGATCTCGGCCACAATCAACGCCGTTTGCAACTTCTCAATTGTATTCAGAGAGTCATTTATCATGAATTTCTGCAAATTCAATGCCAGAAAGTTGAATAAATTTCAACTCACATGTCTTACTATGTTCAACCAGATTATGCTCTTTTTTCATCAATTTAAGTTATATGTGTACTTTGTACCTCTCCATGATGGCTAAGAGCTAGTAAATAGTCAAACAAAGGCTTTGCATTCTCCGCATCACCGGTTAGCTTTGAAGCCATGAACTTGGAGATGAAGTTAAGTCCATTCCCAATAGAAGAAGAAAGGGTAAGGTGGGGAATTGATGACTCGAATGTTCCAAAATCAACTTCCAAGGCATATCCATCATTTGCCCTGCAAGCATGAAGAGATTATGAACTTCATGAGGTGGGCAAGATCAAAAAACGCCTACATGTAAGATTGATAGAAAATGATCAAACAATCTTACAAATTCAATGATCACTCTCAAGTCTGCACACCTACCAGTTTTCATCAAAAACCATTTCCTTGAATTTCAAATACTCTGTGGCGGTTATGCCATCCACTGCGAGATCATTGGCATTCACCTTAACATATTCCCAGTATCCAGGATTGGGTCTCACAGCAAAAGCAACATATGGTGGAACTACTGCAGCCTCCTGAAAAAATAAAGCATCATCAAGTTGTGAGAGAGAGAGAGAGAGAGAGAGAGAGAGAGAGAGAGAGAGAGAGTTTGTTTATATTCAACCTTAGTTGAAGTCAAGATGTAACCAAGCAAGCCCTCCATGACCTTAGCTCTTTCAGCCTCGTCCTCTACAGACTTTTCCACTTCTTCCATTATATGTTGGAGTTTCAATAACCTTTTTCCCTTCTCAAGAAACCTTGAACCATTTCAAATCACAAAAAATAATGAGTTATAGCACAAGTCATTGGATAAATAAACAAAAAAAGGAAAGAAAATTGCAGGAAAAAGGAAACTGCACCTAGCAAAGCATCTCTTCATGTAATACCGGCTTTGACGCAATGCATCAGGCATGCTATCAGCTATGGTATCCGATCTCTTCAAGACTTGCGCAGAAGCCATTTTCCAAGAGAAACTACAAATCCCTTTCTCTGATGAATTTGGCCTTTGACAATAGGCTTTTATAGTTGTGAAAAGAATGCTTTGCATTTGCCAGACCTTTTGGGTCGGGAAGAGAATGAGGGAGGAGAAAGAACATTCCTTGATGTGCATGGTGTCGGAAAGAAATGTTAAATACAAGAAAAGAATACTACAAACAAAAATGAAATCCAAGTTTTGCTGTTCTTTGTCAACAATTAGAAGTAAAAAGCAACATTTTATTATTTCTTCTCCGAGTTGTCTGCATGAGGCTTTTTTATTCCTTTCTTCCTTGCTTCTTTATCCTCATGGTTACAACTCTTTTCCACATCTTCTCTCTCTCTCTCTCTCTCTCTCTCTCGTTTTCATAATTTTTAATTGTAACTATCCATTTAACTATCTTCTAAGGAGCATCTTCCCAACCCCAACTCGTGGGCCTCAATTTTTACTTTGATCATATGACATACTAATACTCTATTATCTCATCAATAACTCACCTTCCAATAGAAAAAGCATGCTGATTTTTCTAACATGTTTCAATATTTTCAACCATTCAATAGACAATTACCACCTTTGCTTCAACTTGTTTAATGGAAGTCATAACCAATGAATGGAAGACCTTCCGATGAGAAGCAATATGTTTATGAAAAGTAGAATTATGTTACAAACCAAACAAATACACACAAAACAACCCCAACAAAAGCACAATTTATGTGAGATAAATACCAGAACAAAAGTAGGATGATACGCTTAGTTGGACAGCCGAAAAAGGTAAGATGTTCGCTAAGTATTAGGACATAGTATATCTCTATTAATAACCTTAAAATATGCTTGAAAAACTACCAGAACACGTAGTAAATAGGCCTTATACAAAATTTGAGATGTTAAATTTGTACCTAACCATGCCATCAGATGCAGTTCCTTCCATAGGATCTTGCCTAGCTGTATACAAGTCTTGGATAAGGCAGCATACTTTGTGATCTCAGGCCAATCTTGAAAATCGTACATGACATTACAGTCTCAGGAAGATAAATGCAAATCAATTTGAAAAACTAACACCAGCTATACAAGGACTTCGCTCATCTCCAAAATGTGAATTGGTAACATTAGCTCCAAACATGATTGTAGGCCCAACACTCAACAAAGGAAGGCCCTTTCCTTTGAAAATGCATCAATGATGGCCCTGTTTCTACCTCCTACTTTCCCATTTATCTTGAGAGCCGGACTGATTATCTTCGCAGCAGAACATTCCTCTGCCAAACAACATTATGAAACAAAGCCAAGATCTATCAAACAAATCTGTTTCACATTACTTGCATGGAAACAGTGGCAATAGATGCATAATCTAACATACGCTCCATAATAGATAAACTGGGTTCATAAGGTTACAGATTCCACATACCATAGACAGAGCCTCTACAAGGCCCTAAGGTTGCAGTTTAGTCATTGCATCATGGAACCTTTCAAGACTCTATCAACGTGATCAGGATGAGCACTAATAGGTGGAAGCGTTGGCTCTGGATTTTGAAAACCTAAACATTTACACGAGAAAATTAGAAACAACATGAAATATATAATGAAAACCAAACGCAGCAGGGAAGCACATAATGTTTGTATGAAAACTTAGAGCTCAATACCATGCATGCCCAGACAACAACACACCCTATCAAGTGTAAAGCAAAAGTCCTCGAAAAATTGATGCACATCCAGTTGTTCACAACACTTCTATTAACACTTTATATTATCAATTAATAATCACATATTAGGATCCCAACAAAGGATAGAAAATTATTATATAAATGCTTTATATTACAATGCATTACATATTGCTTGAAGAACAACGGATATATTTTAGGCAATATTCTCTTCCAAATTAAAGTAGTCCATGGGAGAGGCAATTTTAAAAGAGCTTATTCTCTAGAGAAGAGTTAAAACATACATCTAGAGTCGCACCACCAGCACCAACTTTAGAGAAAAGGGACCTGTATTAACCCCCCCACCCCCAAAAAACAGAAGAACAATGAGACAACAAGACAGTAGAATTCTTTATACCTATTGTTTCGATAAATCGGAATAACGCATTATATCATTAATGCACTTTGCCATTCAGCACAAACCAAAGAGTACCTAGTTCTTCATGCTCCATCAGCCAGGTTGTGGCGGGCAGTCCTTCTCTAGGCATGTGTGATAGTGCCATATGTGTTAGTGACAAATAGTTCCAAATGATAGATGGTAGAGGTAACAGCGACATTATGCAGAAGGTAAACAAAGAGAGTTAGCTGAATAGTCACCCCCGGCATGGGCAAAATCCTAGTTTCAACTTTACTGGTTTTGATGCCAAACTCCTCAGCATGATGGTCGTCCTTGTATGTATTGTGCTCAACCCTCTCGAAGATGGAAAATCCATGACATAAATATGCATGAAATTGGTCTTGCAACTCTTATATAGCTTCAAATTAAACCTTCAGTGTCCTTGTAGGACACCCAAGTGATAGAAAAGTTTTTGTTTAACCGTATTTTTCAAGGTCGTGATATAATATTTAAATCTCTATGGACATACACGTATTTTCATAATTTTTGAAATTCTCGTGTAACCAAAAAACCCAAAGGAAGAAATAGCTCAAAAAGGAAGTAAATTTTGTTAAGGGAAAAGGTTCACGTTCCTTGTTTCCCAAAGGGATTATGAGTAGAGTTAGGTTTAGGTTTGAGTCAAACACTACCCTTCCCTATGAATCATGTTGACATTTGTTTGGGGCATCCTTCAAACAATCCATGGGATTGTAGATAGAGGCTATATATATGAGATAGCTTACATTTCGCACACATATGCCTTTGGGCTCCTCTGCCAGTAGTGAGAAAGCAATGGAAACAGACGCAGAAAACAACCAGAAGCCCACTTCTTCTTCTCTCTTCCCAATCCTAGAAAATGAAGATGAAGATGAAGAACCCAAAAACTCACTCTTCCCTCTCCAGTCATCATCATCACCCAATTCTCAGTCTCAGTCTCAATGGCTTCAAAACACCAGCTTCACCACTAACCTCTCCGTAGTCAACGACGCCGTTTCTTCCATTTACAACCTCGACGCCGCCGTCGACCATATCCTTAAACCACAAGAAGAGGACGACGATGAAGAAAAGCAAACGAGGCCAATGTTGAAACCCTATGAATTGCTCGGTTCGGATTCCGATTCTGGTGATCGGAAGGGGAGAAGGAAGAAGAAGAAGAGGAAGAGACATGAGGGAGACGAAAAGGGTAAACAATTTGGGTCCCGAAAATCTGGTGTTTGGGCTTGGGCTAATTCGGATTCGAAGCCTGACAAGGATTACTACTTTGATTCTCGCGGTGATCGTGATAATTTGGCATTTGGATCTCTTTACAGGTATTGAATTCTATGGTGTTGCTCTTGCTTTATTTGAAGATTGAACGCAAAACCCTAGTCCTGTATGTTGTATGCTGTATAAGTTTTTAATTTGAAAATTGAAAGCAAAACCCTAAATCCAGTACGATGAATTTTAAGCTGTCGCTGTTTTTTATTTGAAAATGGAAATTAAAACCCTAATGCTTTACACCGAATTTTATGCCGTTTCTGTTTTTTATTTGGAAGATTGAAAGCAAAGCCCTAATTTGGTACGTTGAAATGCAGAATGGATCTTGCACGGTACAAACTTTACAACCCTACTGCCGACAATATTTCTAGTTGGAAATATAGAGTTTCACGGTATGGAGATGGGGATGTTGATGCATTGGACAGTAAAGTGAAGTCTGATGGCCGCTACTGTTCTGCTAAGTATGCTGCTTTGGAGCGCCATAGAGAGTTGAAGCGGATTCGTGTTATTGCACCTCGAACACCAACCCCGAATCCCGGTGAATTCATCTCTCTAGCGGAGGAGGTTGACGGGGGAAAGGTTGCCATTGTTGAAGAGTCATGGGAAGATGAGGTGTTGAGGAAAACAAGGGAGTTCAATAAGATGACTAGAGAGAACCCACGTGATGAGAAAGTGTGGTTGGCATTTGCAGAGTTTCAAGACAGGGTGACAAGTAGGCAAACTCACAAGGGTGCTCGCTTGCAAACACTTGAGAAAAAGATCAGTATATTAGAGAAGGCTAGTGAGCTCAACCCTGACAATGAAGATTTGTTACTTTGTCTTTTGAAGGCTTATCAATGTAGAGACACCACTGATGTTTTAATGGGTCGGTGGGAAGAGATTCTTAAGAGGTATTCTGGTAGTTGTAAGTTGTGGAAAGAATTTTTGTGCGTTGTTAAGGGAGATTTCTCTATGTTTAAGGTGTCAGATGTGAGGAAGATGTATGCTAATGCAATTCAATCACTTTTTGCTGCATGTGCCAGGCAGCATAGGCAGGTTCTATTTTTACTTTGAAAATATTTATTCTTGTATGTTAATGAAATGCCTTTCATGCTTCTCAACTTTAGATTGTCCATTCATGTTAGTATGAGGATACATATAGGTTGATAGCAATTGAGTTTGGAGTATTGTATATTTGGAAAACGTTAGTAACTAACTCTTATATACAAAGATACATGTACAGATTAGGGATAATGCTATTTGTCTTTGTTAGGGTTCTCAATTTTATGACCTTTTGCTGTATTTAGGCCATATGTGCTAGGATGGAAAGACGGTTAAAATTAAACCAAGGAAAACGCCAGTCGATCGGTTTTTTGTAAACATTGGCTGCCCCTCTAAATTTTCATTTGGAGGAGGGGGGGTTTAATATTTAAGCCCCCTTAATTCAGGTAACATTATTTTAGGTTTGGGAAGGGTGACATAGAGGGAATGGGAAAATTCCAGTCATCTCAGAGAAATCATTGGGATTTTAGTCTTCAAATCCCACTATCATCTTCTTTCTCCTTGCAATCTCCCTCCCTCTCTCTTAAAACAAGGAACCTCAACTCCATTGAAATTAAGTGATGAGAGGCTTCCGGTGGAGAAAGCTGTCAGTGATCAAGTGTTGGGAGGTCTTTATTTGCCATCAAGTGCTGCTTTGATTTTGAATATGAGTTGTTTGATTTGATTCAAGATGGAGCTCAGCTTCAACTTCTGTTGTCAGGTCTCTCTCTCTCTCTCTCTGAAGAAATCTTGTATGTTCTCTTCAATGGATGGCTTACTCCTAAACCATTGTTCCATGGCAACTGTAAGTAAAGTTTGGGTTCGCTAAACAATTTTTGGGACTTCAAAGAGAGAGTGTGCTACTACAATAAAATTGTGATCGTGACTCTTCTTTCTCTTTCAGAAAAATTGTGATCAACACCAAAAAGATTGTGATGATTTGGCCTGGTTAAATGTTCATTAATACATTTCGTAATGATTTTGCTTTTATAAATAATTTCATACCCATTTTAATGATAAAAATTTGAAGAGTAGTGTCTATATATATGTTTGCATGTATATATATGTATTTTAGATGAAATTCAAATTGTTATTTGTTAATGTATCATTATGTAGTTGTAAAATTTAAAATTTTCAATTTCGTTTTTGCTTGGACATTGTTATCAGTGAAACTTCAAGTTAAATTACATAGGAAAACATTCTTGTGTATCTTTTGCAATTTTGTTATACCAAAATCAGAATAAATTAAGGAAATAAAATTTTCCCTTTGTTCACTTGGTGCCGTTGTAGGTAATACAGCCCTATTAAAGAATATTATTGAATACCAATTTGATGGGTTAATTAATTGGTGCTATTAGCACAGATATTAGGAAATATGTTATCAAAGCTGTTGATGTTTGCCTAGCTTTATCGGCAGAGGCTTATATATTAGGCTGCAGAGTATAGATTGAGATTGGATGTGGATGTGAACACGGTCAGGATGTTATGGTTTTTACCTTTGCAAGTGATACATAGAGTTGATCATCATGGTACATAAACATAAGTAATTTAGGAAAGAGAAATAATTTTAACTACCTTTAACAGTTCTGCTTGTGGTTGTGATCAATGGATAACAGCTGTAAGATGATTGCAGATCTTTATCTTAATCCTTGTTGCATAGACAAAAGCAACATAATGTTTGTGGACTATGTGGGAGGAGTTAAATTGGTTTAAAAAATGCAAATATTTAAGATACAACTAGAGATATGAATTAGAGAAAGTTTGAACCCTAAAAGGATAATTAAATATGTCATTAGATATCCAAATTACAAACATCGCTTCATGCTTGTTTGAGGGAATGAGACTGTTTTCGGTAGCATCTCTAGCCAATAAAGATGAGATAAGGTGTAAAAGTGAGTAAAGTTCTCTTACAATTATTTCTAAGGAGAAAGTGGGGTGAACCTTTCACTGTTGATTTGTGATGTGAGGTACTTGCCTCCCCAGTGTTTTCTTCTTTTATTTTTTTCTTTATTTTCTAATTTATCATTATAAGCACCTTCCTTCTGTTTCTCTTTAAACTAGATTCTCTGAATATCCCTGAGATAGGAAAAGTGCTTATGTAGTGAAGGTGATGTTATTAAGAAGGAATTTGCAGCAAATTGGTGGATAATGGCCAAAAAAAAAAAAAAAAAAAAAATTGCTGGAAAAAAAGAACTGATTGATTGCATAAATTAAAATGATAACTGTTGCTTACCGTCATCTCCTTCATGTAGTTGTATTTTGATTATCATAATCTTAGATATACAACATGGCACCCCAAGTTTGGTTTTTCATTTGCATGTAGGTGTAAGGGGGCCCAATGAACTGACCTTCCAATTGGGATATATCCTAAGGCTTCTGACTTTGGCTTTTGTATTTTATTCTTCTCATGCAGGTTAATCAATCTTCCAAGTCACCTTATCTAGATCGTACTATGATAGAGCTAGAACTTGGTTTGGTTGAAATATTTCTCAGCCTTTGCAGGCTTGAGTGGCAGGCTGGCTACCGAGAGCTGGCTACTGCTTTGCTTCAGGCTGAAATTGAATACAGCGTGTTTTGTCCTTCTTTGTTCCTCACAGAAATAAGTAAACAAAGGTTGTTTGAGCACTTCTGGAATGCTGATGTAGCAAGACTTGGAGAAGCTGGTGCTGTTGGTTGGTCCACATGGTTAGCAAAAGAGGAGGAGAACAGGAAAAAGGTTGTTCATGAGGAAGCCATGCAGGAGAGCCAAGAAGGTGGATGGACAGGTTGGAGAGAGCCTTTTGTTAAGAGTAAATTACCTGGTTCAAATGAAGAAAATATGGCTGGAGATGATATGGCCACTGAGGTGGCTGAAGAGGAAATTGATATTGAAGATGCCAAGGAGGAAGATGATACAGAAGCTTTGCTAAAGATGCTAGGAATTGATGTTGATGCTGAGGTTGATGAAGAGGTCAATGACACTTCCACTTGGACTAGATGGTCAAAAGAAGAAGAAACAAGAGATTGTGATCAATGGATGCCTTTGCATGCAAAATCAGGTGCTTTCTCTCCCACTCCTCTTGAGTGTTCATTGGTGTGTCCAAGATTAAAATTTGCCTTTTTACTTGATTGGTTTCTTGGGTGAGACTCTTCAGTCGTTCACAGATTCTACAGAAGTTATTAATCAAAGTAGTTAAAAGAATGTGGCATCCTATAGCTTGGATATGGATTTTAACAACTATGGCATCCGCACATCATATGTTTTTTATCTTCTACATTATCTTATGCTGCTGTTAAACTGCGTTGTGAACATATTTATGCCATGGACCCAGTCTTGGAAGCCAAGGACATACTAAACTAAGATTCACTATGCAGGAGCAGCACTTTCTCATAGTGATGAAGCAAGGGATGAGGAAGGGCAGGAGCAACTTTCCAGAGTAATATTATATGAAGATATTAGAGAATATTTGTTCTTTATTAGCTCAGATGAGGCTCGCTTGTCTTTGGTATATGGATTGGTTGATTTCTTTGGCGGGAAGATATCTCGGTGGTAAGTATTCCATAAACAACAACCTGATTAAGTTTGGGTTGTTGTGTGTTTGGCTTGGTTTTTACTCATGTACAACTATAGATCATGAAATGTGCTCCTGCCATGCTTTAGTTTTCTGTTATGAAGAGTAAATGAAGAAGATCCATTGCATGAAATAATAATGAGGTACTTCATGACGTAAAGATAGGGCCCATTTTATAGTTAATTTCCTGAAAAATTATTATAATTTCTTCTTTTCTAGATATGTAGGGCATGTGAAGAGATTATGACTCCCAAGATAATTCCATGACCGTCAAAGTTTTATGCATGAAAAGATAGGAATTCAATGCTGTAAAATGTTTAGACATCCTCTTCTTTTTGGTTTAGATGCATGAAAAATGTTACAGAGAACAAATAGATGAGAGGGCAACTGAGATAAGTACTTTCAGTCTTTTGGGAAAGAGAGAAGATTTTGTTAGAGTTCAAGACAACAATAACCATAACAATAAACTAAACTTTAATCTCAAATTTTGAGATCTGCTGTTTGAGACCAACACAGGAGAAAAGAGAGGAAAACATTATCCATAGAAACTTAATAATAATAATAATAATAATAATAATATACAACAACAACAACAACAACAACAATAATAATAATAACGATAACGATAACGATAATAATAATGATAACGATAATGATAATAGCAACAATAATAACAACAACAATAACAATAACAATAACAACAATGATTCATTAATTCAACTAGTTTAAATTCATCTACACAACTTATTCCTATCTAAAGTTATTCGCTGAACTAATCTCTTGATATTCATATCTTTACAAGTAACTTGTATCAATATTTTCAACGGTATATTTTGATATTTTATTAAATTTTCTACATTTAAGGTCTCGCTTCTAATTGATGTGTTTTTGAGTTTTTTGTTATACATGTCCAAACAACCTTAGACGATACTATCTCATTTTATCCACAATTGAATTCACTCCCAACTTATTACGTATCTCTTCATTTCTAATCTTATTTTTTCTAATTTTATCACGTATCCATCATAGTATTTTCATTTCAGTTATAACCATTTTATTTTCTTGTTATTGTTTAATTTTCCAATACTTGATATCATTCAATAATGCAAGTCTTATCGTGGTTTTATAAAACTTTCACTTCAACGCAATAACATTGTGCGATCGCAAAATACTCTAGATGCAATTCTCTATTTTATTCAATCTACGTGAATCCTATGAATTACAATTTACATTCTCATTTATATTATGATCGTTTTGAACGATGAACCCAACGTATCTAAAACGTTTACTCTTTGGTATATCCTATTCCCTTAATTATTTTTCCATCATCCTGATAATTACCACCAAATGTACATCTCATATATTCAATTTTTGATCGACTAAATCTAAATCTTTTGGATTTTAGTGTATCTCTTTATAACTCTAATTTAGTGCTAATACTTTCCCTAATTTCATTGACTAACACTATATCATCGGTAAAAAGCATATATTATAGTATTTTATCTTGAATGTTTTTCGTTATTTCATCTATCACTGTTGTAAAACGGAAAGGCTTAACATCGAACCTTGGTGAAGCCCAATATTAATTGGGAAGCTATCATTTAAACCCCTATAAATTATAAATTCTTACATTGGTGACAAATCTCTCGTATATATCTTTGATAAGATTAATATATGTCAAGGAGATCCCATTTTTTATCAAGCCCACCACAATATATCTCTAAAAACTCTATCATATGCTTTTTCTAAATCAATAAATACTATATGCAAATCTCTTTTTTGTGCCCTAAACGTCACCATCAAATATCTAAGCAAGTTCACGGTTTTGATGATGGATTGTTCTAATATAAATCCAAATTGATTCTGAGTTGCAGTTATCTTTAATCTCAATTTATGCTCCAATCTCAATCTATTCTCTATCACTCTCTCCTACAACTTCATAGTATAATTAGTAAGCTTAATTCTCATGTAATTGGAACAATCTTATATGTCACATTTATTTTTATATAGTGATACAAGTGTACTCTTTCTTTACGCTTGGCGTATTTTCTCGAGCCAAATTTTATTAAAAAGAATTGTCAACATTCCTATTTTTTACTTAATCGAAACACTTTTATACCTCAATAGGGATGCTATCGGGTCCTATGGCCTTATTATTCTTCATTTTCATTGAGGCCTCCCTTCATGAGGACGAATCTTACATTTAAAATCCATATTGATCTTCTCTACATATATCAAGATATCACTGATACTTCTCATGCCTTCAACGTTAAAGTGGTTATCAAAATAGTTTCTTTAACGCTTTTTTTTATCCTCATTCCTTACAATCACACCATTGGTTTCACTCTTGGTATACCTAACACTATTTAGATCTTTTCCTTTTCTATCTCTTTGTTTCGTAATTCTGTAAAACTCTTTTTATTCATTCTTAATTCCTAGTTTTTTATATAATTCATTATGTACCTTACTCTTTATATCGTAAATAATCTTCTTTGCATGTTTTTTTTTTGTTTTTGTTCTTTTGCAATCTTGTATTTCTTAAACGCATCGCCACCTCTCTTACTTTTAAGATTCATATAATATTTTTTTTTTGTTCGTATAGCAGTTTGAATTTTCTCATTTTATTACCATGACGCCTTGTAATATTGGCGCCCGATCCTTGATATGTCAGGAACCCTTTTACCTAATTTCTTAATATTACTACACATTTCTACTCATATGGTTTCTGAATTATCATTAGTAGATTAGGTAGTTTCTTAAATTAAGTCTCTAAAAGTTGTCACTTTTTCTTCTTTCTCCACCATTAAATCCTTGACTCCATAAATTGACAATTGTATTTTTGCCTTTTAGGCACACGCATTGACCTGATATAACTTTGCAATCCCTACAGGTCATTCTATTGCTCCTCCTAGTGAGGAATAAATCTATTTGGTTGGCATTCAACCCACTCTTGTATATGACTATGTGTGACTCTCTTTTCTTGAATAAAGTGTTTACGAGTATCAAATTAAGTGTCATGGTAAACTCTAAAATAGTACCTCTGCATTATTCCTACTACCAAATCCAAAGTTTCCACATACAAGTTCAAATCCCTCATTATACTCACCTACATGCCCATTCACATCTTCTGCAACAAATAACTTCTCCCTACTAGGTGTAGCTTGTATAAATTCATCTATATTTTCCCAGAACTGTTGTTTACTAATTGCATCTACAACTATTTAAGGTGCACGAATACTGACTATATTAATTATGTCTTCTCCACTAATCCTCCACTAACTAGCTTGACAGGTAAGACTCTATTTCCCTTCCTTTTGATCTCCACTACATTCTTTTGTAAGTCCACAATGTTCTTAGTTTCTTCTTTATCTCTATATTAAAACTTATAGCGACAAGGCTCTATTTCTCTAGCCTTCTTTCCCACCTACTTAATTTCTTGGAGATACATAATATTAATTCTCTATCTAGTCATTATTTCTCCTATTTCTCTTAACTTACCGGTTAGGAATCCTATGTTTCAAGTGATTAGGTGAATCAACTACCATCTTTACCCGCACCTGTCCATATAAATATTGGAACGCTTGCCGACTTGTTACCACATCCTGGCAGAGATGTGGCATGTCGCTTTTGGGCAACGCCCTAGCGGCCCTTGCCAATTTTTCACTACACCTAGAATCTAATGGTGTGTGTCACTGAGAAGGGAATGCTCCAATAAATTTCCTATTGTGGTCTCTCATAATGTTGGCAAAATTTTTACGCTGACTGTGAACCTATTGCAACCCTCATTTTTTACTTGGATTTGAGACCAGCTATGTTAAAAAAATATTTACATTTTGAGATCAAACACAGGAGGAGTTAAGCCGGAAGGCCTATGGATTAGTATTGATAAGAAGGGTAGACCATTATTCTCCGGGAAAGGAAGCATCGGGATTTGATATATTTGTGCTTGAGGGTCATGCCCAGAGGAGGGGGGGTGAAGCTTTGGGCAATGAATGTCCATTCACAAAGTTTTTGATATATAATACTGATCAGAAACATCAGGATCTTAGGAAGTTTGTAATTATGCGTGCTTGAGGGTCATGATTTTATGCTTTCTTTAAATTGTGCGGCTACTATTTGAGTTTTCTTTAAGTTTTGATGTCTCTTTGAAGTCAAGAGTATTTTGGTCATTTAATGTCTTCTGGTGTAAGTCAATATGGGTCTTGTTTTGTTTGTTATTGAGCGTAGTAGCTGGTTATGAGTTTTATTTGGTGGTCTAGATAGTCCATAGCTTATAATTTATTTTATCGTCTGTTTTCTAGTTTCTTTATTTGATAGTACTTCTTTCATTAGCCTATAGAAAGAGTTGTAGCCTATCAATTAGGGAATGTAGTCTTATTGAATTTTTCAGCCATCATACGACCTTCTCTCTAAAGGTGTGACTGCCTTCTCCCTAAGTGTGATTACGTAGGAATCCTAGGTGTGATTGCCTAGGTTATTCTCTGTTTCTACTCTTCTATATATTCTATTCAGTCATTCCATACGTCCGAATCTGAGATCCATCCACTGCTCTAAAGCCTTCAATGCCACCTCTTGATCCTTTGACCGAGAGGTCTCAGCCCTCTGATCTTTGTCACGAGAACTGCTGTTGGTTACAACTAGGTTAGTTGACATGTTGAAACACAGTCAAGCCACCTCTGATCTATGATCCTGCATCACATACTGTGTTGACACCAAGTAGAATATTGTACTTTGCTTTTGCCAGTGAAGAGTAGGAAAAGAATGCATGTGTGATTGCAATTATAGACGTTCTTTGCGAGGCCCACTTATGAAACAAAGGGCAAAACAAAAGCAATCCACTCTGTAAAGGTCAAGGGATCCTAGATCATATGCCTGCTCAACAAAGTTCAACATCTAAGCAATGATGATAAGCCAGCAACAGAGATTGACTAGCTATCATCTACTCTATGCATTTAATAGACCGCATAATGATCTGTACAATGTCTAAGATGCTGTCCTCCGTCAACAAGCTCATCAGTATAGTCTTGGACCAACAAATGCCAAAAACTTGTCCCATGATGATTATTTGCTGTGCTTTAGTAATTTTAGTGTCTTCATAATTTTCTCACAAACCCAACTGTTGCTTATTTTTTGGTCACTAGCTAAAGTCACTTGAGCATCATGATTTTCTGATCTGGTATTAACATTGTATGATATTAGTACTGCGGTGTGATAAATTTTGTAGCATAGGATATTATAAAGCTTGGATATGACTTTCAAATAATTATTTTACTGCATTTATGATGATAAACTTTGGTTACTTTTTAGATAAATAAGTCTAGTAATGTAGAATAGACCAGGAGATATAGAAAGAGAGAGAAACTAGAGAAGAAAGAGACCGAAAGACAGGGAGAGGCCTGAATTGGCTAGAATCCACCAGCAAACCACTGACAGCTAAAAGACAAAGATGGTAATATGACAGTGAAACTCACGAGAATATTACCTTTAAGAAGGGAATGAAAATCAACTTCTTTCACATCCAATCTTTTCAAAACTCAACAAATTTCAATCTGGACTTCTTGTCTTCTATGGGTAAAAATGGAAGAATGATGAAAGAAATGGGTGGAGAAACCAAAATATGTCTGGTCTACTAGAGATGACTCTTCTTTAAGTAAATGAGGGCACTCATTAATTTAGGAAAATTCTTGGATTATAGGATAATTGGATGTTGGGTTTCCTTTGCTTATCTCTAAGTATGCAACTACATACATAAGCAAGCAACTCTTGGCACCACTCTTCATATGCAAGCAAATAACTTACCTTTTGCCAAGTGGTGGAGGGACCAGAGGAATGCAGTCAAGCCACAAAGAAGAAGAACCAGGGGAGCGGAACCTTTTGGAAAGGTAAGAGTCCCAAGATAGATGAATCAGTAATGAGAAGCAGAAATAGAAAGAGATAAATGGGCAGAAATGGAAATTGAAAATAACAAACAGGCAGTGCAAGAAGATAGGAGGGCAATCAGCACTTGAATTTCAAATATTATCCCATAGCTTAGAACCTAACTATTGCAATTTATTTAGGCCTATATACAGGCAAAGATCTGTAAAAATTTAGGCCTATATATTGGCAAAGGTCTGTAAAAAGATGGATTTAAATAAACTCTAAACCTATCTCAGAAAAAAGAAGCATAATCTCTAAATATTCAATCAAATCTCCTTGATGTCCTACCAAGTTCTAAGCATTCTGAGAAATCCTAGTGATTCTAAGGATATGCACTGCTGTAGATAATATTCTTTCCATTGTCTATGGGAAGATATACCAACATATGAAGGGGTGTCACTGTCAAATCTTGGGTGTTGAACTGACCATGCGATTTATAGATTGGTAGTCGAAAACATAGTGGCTGTGGGTGGCAAATGCTTAGTATGAATTAGTTGGAGGCATGTAGAAATTGAACTTGTCACAAGTGGGAATTGGCTTTTTTCACCGAAAATGGGAGGCGAACAGGACTGAATAGACCAACCCATGGCGCTATAGTGCTTGAAAAAGGTGTTGCCTTTTGACAATTGAGTTGCTCTAATGTGTAATATGATGAGGTGAACTTAACCATTACTTGTGGTTATGGTTATTGGTGAAATTAGAGAAGACCTTCAGGTGGTTGAGGGCATGGTGTTGGATGGCAGAATGACAAGATTTGTTAACTAGTGGTGTTTGTGGCTTTGCTGGTGGTTATTGCACATTAGTCTCATGTATGTCTACATGTTCTTCCTGTTATGTTGCAAGTCATATGGGCAGTCCGACATCATTACTCTTAATTTTTGTCCTTGTGGTTGACGCCTATATGCTTTCATTTATGGAGCATCCTGTTTCCTGGTCGCTGATGCAGCCCAAGACCTTGAACCCCATAAATTTAACACCATAACCAAATGAATGCTTTCCATGCTAAGCTGTGAGCAAATTCTCTATTCTTATGCCCCTGAACAACCAAAGTTCTTTCTTGTTTTCAAGTCTTACTTTTGGATCAACTGACAGTATTTTCTTCTGTAGTATTTGCACAAATGCTTCTATTTGGATGGAAAAGATAACCAGCCTGGAGGCACTTCCAGATTCTATCTCAGATGATCTCAGAAGGGTGCATGACATTATCACTAAATCAAGCAGTGGTTCAACTGGCCTAAGAATGGAAATTCTTACAGAGGGCTCATTTAATATGTCTACCAGAACCGATATGATGATATTTCTTCGGAATGCTACTCTGCTCTGCCTGAATGCATTTCCCCGAAATCATATATTGGAAGAAGCTGCTCTTGTTGCAGAAGAGCTATCTAAAATAGATACTTCTAGAGACTCCACGACCCCTTGTCGATCTTTGGCAAGATCACTTTTAAAAAGTGATAGACAGGTACTCATATTTAACTCATGGTCCTTTTTTTCCCCTCCTTGTATCTCTCAAAACATTTTGTTTTGATAGTCTAACTTGTTTGTGATTCTACATAATGGAGTTCAATGGAAATTTATCCTTCTTGTGGTGTTATATTGCATATTTATTGATGGTATACTTTAAAATAATAGTAACAGGTATGAAACAGACTCTTGCTTTGCTTTTGTTGTTATTACAGCTGTTCAGTCAACGGTAAGTATCCTGCCCTGTTGTTGTGTTTATAACTGCTGAAACCAGGAGATTCATGCTGGTGTTAAGTAGATCCTAATAATTCTGCCACTGTGTTGTTGTTTAAATAGATAAATTGTTAAGTAGATCCTAGTAGTTTACTTGAATAGGATTGATTTTGTTCATATCTCCACTGGGGTTCTTTGTCTTGGTTAGGGAGACTCCATTTTTGAAGGAAATGAAGAAATCCTACAATCATGTCCGGTTTTTAAGGTCTCATGGATTTTGTTTGGGGATTAGACTATTGTTTTATATGATGAAAATGCAAAACAAATCCTCTACTTTAAATGTATTCTATCTTGTTTTAAAGCGGTTTCTTGGCTAAAAGTTTGTTTGTTCTTGGGGAAGATGGTGTTAATGGTTGATTGCTAACATTCTGGTTTGTAGGATGAAAAATTGATCAGCTCCGCAAAACTGAGCCTTTTGGTTTCTTCTTTGTTCATTTCATTTTCTGGTCTTCCCTTGAGGGCAAAGAACAAAGACAAATCTGTCTGGATGGGGTTGTTGAAATATTTAAGAAGTTGGTTGTTGAGCTAGCAAAGGGTTTCTTGTTCAAGAAAGTAGGTTTGAGTGTTTTATCCAACCTTTCTATTTTATCTCGTCTCTCTTTCCGATTCCTTGTTTGGTGGCAAAGTGGCTCAAGAGTATTAAAAGCAGAAATTCTGTATAGTTTGGTGGTAGTCTGTCTAGCTTGTGGAGTGAGAAGAGGGTCTCTTGTAGACTTCAGTAAAGCCTTAGGAGGGAAGTGGTGGAGATGTCATGGAGGTAGGTGAGTGGCTAAGTATTGTATGCTTAGTGGAGTTTTTGGAAGAGTCCCTTTTCCTGAGTTATATGAATTGGACATGGATAAGGATGTCTCGATTCGCTTAATGATTGGTTCCTAACAGGTGTCCAGATGGCTTTCCAAGGGAAACCTCCTTCCCTTGGTTTAGTAAGCCATTCACAAATAGCCCTATAGAAGCTTTGTAACTCAAATGATCTCGCTTGCAAACCCTCCAAGCAGCCACATCATGCCAGAGGCATCCCCTCAAGCAACTCAAAGAAAGGGGATATTCACTCCTCGCATATTGCAGTTCTCACATATGAGACACTCCAATGCCTGTTGCTCCGTTTAAAAGAAACAACTAAAAGAAACAACTCCAATGTCATTGGTTAAAGAAAATACCTCCTAGAAGTTTTCCTGCAATATAGACTGACAGTACTATACATCATGCCCGAATTTGTTTAGCAATATAGTCCCAACCAACTCTAATTTCCTATATATACATCCTCCCTATAGGAGCCAAAAGGCCTTTTTTGATCTCCTCTTTATATCTTCTCACTTAAGTAGCAGACAAAGGAGGATAGAGGGAGAAGAGAGAGAGAGAAGAAACCAAAGAGGGTAAAGAGGAGAAATAGACATGAAGGAGAAGAGATGGAGTCCAGAGAATAACATTTCAATAACCAATTGTTATCCCAAGTCTGACTATTACATTAAAGCATAGTCTGATACTTATAAGCCATTAAACTCTGAACTGAAAATAAACTAGATAACTTCTAAACATAGAGAAATCTAATAATCTGGGAAAACTATATATTATGAAAATCTTTCTCAATACTAACAAAACTAAACCCCAATTCTTGCTTTTCTTGAGATGCATGGATTCTCACCATGTTGAAGAATATCCTCCTCGAGAGTTTTAAGACTAAACTCTCACTCATGGAGGCAAACTTCACACAGTGACGTAGCTCCATAGAAGATCACATGAAGATAAATTTGTATGTATCACAAACTCACAACAAGACAAACAATTTTACTCAGATAAATTAAATAAATGAATAATGGGTCCCTTTTTTATTATTTGGAAACCTCTAGGGGGACTAAGATTTTAGTTATTTTTTTTTCTTTTTCTAAAATTGTCTTCTCAGATAAAAAGGGGGAGACCCTATTTTTAAAACACATGTATTGATTTGGAATAAAATGATTGGCCTTTCCCCAAAGCTCTCTCTCAGGATCCCTCTTTATGTTTCTCTTATCTGCTACTGCCCAACATCCACTTTTCTCTCTGGCATCACTATTGGTGTGTCTCAATGCATTATTCTTTCTTATAAAAAAAAAAAAAAAAAGAAAAGGCAAAAACATGAATTGTGAAGAACTTGATCAGTCGATCGATTAGCAGGTTGATTATTCCTGTATTAAGGTATCCAAATAAGTGGCTTTTGAATTGTGCAGTTCTTCCTAGCTGTATGAACCACATATTCCACTTCTGTTTTCTTGTATCTTGTCATTTGTTTTCACCTTCTAAAGGTGCGACACTAATATCGTGCTAAGTTTTTCTTTCTTTCCAAGGATGTATTGCTATGTGGAGTTTATGCTCGAAGAGAGGCTGCTTTTGGGAATATTGATCATGCAAGGAAGGTGTTTGATATGGCATTGTCATCTATTGAAGGGCTTCCACAGGTGAGCTTTCTACTTGATTGCAAATTTTGCTCATTCTTTTGATGGTAATGCTTGACAGAAATATATATTCTTCTCATTTCTTTCTATTTCAGTTAGAAATGTTATGATTTATACCAATTCTGGTTGGCGATAAGCTTGCCAATCTATGTATTACATTAGGTGGAAGTTAATACTAGCTGTCCATTATAATTTTAGTCTGAATTTTTTGGGCACCATGTTGCTTAAGTTATCATATTTTCTTGGTTATTGCCCTGCAAGTGTTCACAAATTGTGTTACTTTTGACCTGTATAAGGCTACATAATCCTGATAGAACTATTAACATTCAGGCTTTGAAATCTTTATGTGTATTTTTAAAGGTTTATCTTTCAACATGTTCAAATATGGCTTGAAAATTTGATATCTGGTTTAAAAGTTCACATCTTGAAACTGTTAAGCTCAAAACTTTTATTTTTTAATTTTTCTTATTGCTGAAAGAATATATTCATGTACATACAGAGCACGTCATCTTGTGTTCAGATTTGTTTTCCTCATGGATTGATTTGGAGGCTTTAATCAATTTGGTTGTTGTAGTTATTCTCACCCACTATCATTTTTTTTTGTTTTCTGTGAGAGACATGAATTCACTGAGAAGTTTTAAGGCTGTGTGGGAACAAACACTACATGAGAGATAACAAAAACTAGCCACATTCATTTTGGGTGAGGACCCAAAGATAAAAGGTTCTTAAACTAGTGGGCTGCAAACTGCAAAGAGGACTTCATATATCCACAAAAACACTAAATTTCTCTTTCTGTGCACCATCAACACTAGTTCGAGGAATCAAACAGACAAATCATCTTCTTCACTTGACAACGTAGACCCCATCACTGACAATTGTCTTTGAACATGTTCAGTATGTGCCCAAACGGATTTGGAAGATAAAGAAAACCAAATGCCACATCCTTCATGTTCCTAATTACAGGCATTGCCAAAAGGTATTCTCATGATTTATGTTGTAACCTGTTTGGTGTAATTACTTAGGCAAGAAAGACACTAAACAGTAGAGTTTCTATACTTAAAAGGAAGGTCAACCGTTATAAATAATTAAGAACTCCAAAAGGTTGCACTATGCACATTATAGTCTAGTGTAAAACTGAAGTCTCAAAATTCCAAACCACAATATATTTACACATAATAATCTTCTCTACAAGGATCAATCACGAAAATCTATGAAAATCCTGTACCAAAATGGGCATAAACAAGGAGCTTGCACCACTAAGTAGGCCTTAGTGCTACCCTATTGATTCTTTCATCCTCGCCTCCTAGTTGTTGAGAGAAGGAACTAAATAAAGTAGGCACAACATGCTTAGTAACAAAATCTTGCTTAGTAAGAAAGCTACTGTGTATGACATACCTACCTACATATATAATTTAAATATATATAAATATATATATATATAAATGTATATATATAAATATATATATATATATATAAATATATATATATATAAATATATATATATATATATATATCTATATATATTATGTAAAACATGGCTATTATGCATAACAAGGTTCCAAAACAGAGTAAGTTATGAAATAAATTAAACTCAAATAAAGAATTTATAGCATGTTTTCCATGTTTAGCATAAAAGCTCAAACTGTAAAAAGACAATGCGGCTTATAGAACCTCAAGTATGCAACTGTACACAATATAGACAAAACTCCTAAAGATGGAATATTGCATTAATTGATCCTTCTATGAAATTCCGTCATTCTGAGACCTACATAAATCATGGCAAGGAGGGGTGGCTAGTGAATGGAAATCTCCATGTGGTCAACGATGATCCCAAGAATATCACAACCCAAAATCATGACTCAAACATGAATATTTTTTATGATGTTCATCATTTACAACATATTGCATCTTGTACTTGTCCCATTTCAATTCCAATTAGATTATGAAATTAGAAACAAACTTTTCCAAACATAATGGAATATACACAATAAATACTCAAAAAAAAAAAAAAAACCTACTAGAAACCGAGCAGGACATGAAGTATGCCATGCAAAGTAAATTTGCTGAACTCGAGTGAGGAAAAGATCAAGACAACCACAACAACAACTAATTGAGCCTTGATCTCAAATTTTGGTGTCTGTAGTTTGAGAGATCAATATAGGAGAGAGGAGTGAGAAAATAAAATAAAATAATATAATATAATATAAAACTAGAGTTTGAAAGCAAAAATAGAGAAAATAAAACTAAAAAATAAAAATAAGAACAAGAAATAAGTAAAAATAAACTATCAATAAAAAGTTAAAACAATAATAATAACAACAATAATAATAAAATGCATTAGTTTAATTGGTTCGGATTCTTCTATACCACTTATTGTTATCTAAAATTATTTCCTCGATTAAACCATTGATACTCATATCTTTACGGATAACTTGCATTTAGGGTTTCAATGGCCTACTGAATGTTTCACTCGATCTCCTACATTTAAGATCTCGCTTCTCTTAATTGGTCTCGCTTCTCTTAATTGGTGTGTTTTTGGGTTTTCATTTGAGGAAAAGATTAAGAATGGATAAAATAACACCAAAGCCCAAGCTCCAACAAGACAAAGATATAAAAACAGTCATTTAGGGTTTTTGCCGAATAACCCTGAAACTCTAAAGCCCTAGTCTTGTTTTGTGGTTTAAAAATGTTCCTTTAGCTGATCTAAGCTGTTCAAGGTGTTTAGAATCCAAACTAAGCACCACGAGGTCAAAGAAACAAAAGCACCACTAACCCCCTTTTGTTGTCTGCCCTCACAAAACTAGCAAGGGCAGCCCAGTGTGTGTAGCACGGGTGCTCTTGCCTTTGGGTGCAAGTGTGTGTCCACATGGGTAGCATGCATTGCCCTGAAACTTCTTCCCATGTATCTTGGCTACAGGAAAATCGATTTTGTAGATTCAATGATCCAAATTTATGTACACATACTATGGTTTCCAAAACATTTTCAAAGTGAATTACATTCAAAGTTCACTTAAAAGTTTCAACTAAACATGCTTTCTAAAGACAAAGTAACTTAATTCCCCACTTCTAAACACATCAAGTAACCTTTAAATTATCTCAACAAAGCCTGTGCTGGTCTCCTAGATGGAGCCCCAACTCCAAAAATCATAACAGCCCACTACAGGTCAAAAACCCTAGTTTACCTCAAGGGTTGTTGTTCCTCCATTTCTCGAATGTGGAACCCTCATGAACACTCAAAACCCACCTTAAGACTTGGGATGGCTTAATTTTCAAAAGAAATATGGAGGATTGAGTTGAGTTTGATAGGAATTGAAGGTTGGAGGTTTCACAAGCGAAGTGAAATTGCTAATAGGATGTGTCCACAGTTTGCAATTGGTTTTTTTGTCTACCTTAGAGAAGAGATGGTCGAGAAGAACTTAGGAGAGAAGAAGAAGAGAGTTATTTTGTGCAAAGTAACAAGTGTGTGATGGAAGGTGTTTGAAGATTTGGGGCTATTTGTTGGTGAGTTTAGACAAGACAAAACAATAATCTACCCCTAATTTAAAGTTTAAACCTAATCTCTCTCTTAACTAATCCTAAGTCCCCAAATCATCACACTCCCTAAAATACTGTCCTTAAGAGATTAGCATCAGTCTTAGTTCGAGATGTGGCCCACACAGGGTAAGTACCTGAATTTGCAGAAAATCAACAGTAAACCCAAAAAAAAGAAATTTATGGTTCAAAAGGTCCCAAAAATTAAACTAGTCCTAAAAGCACAAACCTTAACTTATGAAGCAATAGTTCACTGAAGGCATTAAAACTTACAAGTATCAAATCACTACTAAGCTAAATGTCGAAAACAGGGTAAAACATGCCTCACGGTGATAAAACTAAGGGCAAAATGATAGAGATCAAGTGTCATTTCATCAATGAAGTCACCACACGTACTCTCCATGTATAGTCAACCTTTACAAGGTAAGGTTTTTGGAGTACAAAAAAAATGGGGATTTACAAGATTGATTCTCTGAATTTGAACCATCTTGCCAAAGGTAAATCTAAGTATGGTGCTTCAATGGCCTTAAAATTACAAATTTTGAACTAATGACATCCAAACATTAAGTGCCATATTAGTTCTATGAGAAAGATGAAAAGATGGAAATGGTACAACTAGTTTATTTCTTTGCATTGTACACATGCAGATGTAACAAAGAATAAAAGAAGTGATTAGATAACCCAATAACAATAACCTGAGCCTTAATTCCAAATTTTGGGATCGGCCATGGTTTTGACAAGAGGTTTTACACTGGCTGTCAACCTACCAAGTGATTAGATAACCCAAGAAGAAAAAATTGAATTGGTGAAGGATGACCACAGAGGCTATGAAATGGTAATTGTGATTATATGAATACTTCTTGATTATTAATGATGGAGAGAGTTTTTGCAATGGCATTCAGGGATATAGACTAAGGATCATTGATGCAGGATTTAAGGCTGGGAAAGATGAATAAACAAAATAGGAAAGTAAAATGACCTAAGCAATCACTCAGGGTTTCTTGGAATCACTCACTAGACGATGAAGGCATCACATGTTCTGGTTTGAGAAAATTCAAAGCAATTTTGCTAAAAAATATCAAGGTCTTATTCTCCACCATTATTCATGTTTTGCCATCTTTGACAAGTCACTACAAGAAATGGGAAGAGAGGGCTTACACTTGCTAATTGAATTGTTATTATGTTTGAAGAGAAAAATTGTTGTGATCTGTGATGAGAGAGGTAGGTTGTGGCACGCTGGAGATAGAGTGACAAGAAAAGCTCAATGGCATAGATGGAAGTAGATTGGTGCAAAGCTTTTCCTTGTGTATCAGTTATGGTGTAGCAGATGTGGCGATCGTTTCCCTTTTATGTAGTATGCCATTGAATTCTATCTGATTGAAGGATTACCTTCAAGATCCTATTGTTATTGGCAAGGATACTGAGATGGTGGTTAGTTCTTTTTTTTTTTTCTGCAAGACATGAGACAGTTGAATGTGACTTTCAAGAACAAGGAAGTGATGGGGAGTTGGAAGGTATCTATTCCTTTTTGAGTTGTTGAATGGGGTGAGGAATTAATCCAAATACTAGAACAGTGATTTGGATGGACACCACTATAGGAACTTTGATGGCTTTTTTTTTTGGGGGGGGGGGGAAGAGTGGGTGGTGCTGGTAGGAGGCTTCCTTTTTTTAGAAAATTAGTTTGAGTGTCTCATGTGCCTCCTGACACTGCTTTGTTTCTGCGGTTTTTAGTTGCCTAAAGCCTTTGGCAGAGCAATTTTGTTTTGGCATATGAGTGTCCTCATCGGAATAGGGATATTGAGTCAATTGATTATTTGTTGCTTCATTGCATGTGGATTTTCATGTTGAGGAAGGTTATTTTCTCTCCTAAATATTCCTTAGGTTCATGCTAAGATAGTGTGTCTTGAGTTGTGGACTTGAAGAGTAAGTAGAGCTATACAATGCACAGCAAGGTGGTCATTATGCCTTCTGGCTAAGTACGGTGCTTGGAAGTGTAAAATGAGCATTTTTGAGAGAGTTCAGAGGCCTCTGGCTATATTGATGACATGTTTCTAAAAATTCTCTCTTTTGCTTATCTTTTAGGGTCTTTTTTCCTTTCATTTTTTAATATTTTATTATTATCCTTTTTAATTTTTAACTTTGATATTGATGTCGCTAATTTTGTAGATCTCTGGTCAGAATTTTAGGATTTACATGTATATGACCTTGGCCCTTGCTCATTATATGTATTTCTTTCTTTTTCTATCAAAGGTAAAAATAGGAACTTACTCAACCAAAAAGAGAGAATTCATTGATTGAAACAAATTTTGTGGTGATTGCTATGGGCCGAAGGCTGTCATAGAACATAATATCTAGGCAATTTAGACATTCCTGATGTCACTTATTTGTACATCTGAACATGTAAGTGAATTTTTATGTCATTCTTAAATTTTTTGAGCAGGACCATCAGTCAAATAAAGCTTTATTATATTTTTGGTATGCTGACCTGGAGATCTCTCATGGTTCAAGCAATAGTATTGAATTGGCATCAGCACGTGCAATACATATCCTGTCCTGCTTTGGAAGTGGTGCTACATACAGTCCATTTAAGAACCAAGCATCAGCATTACAATTACTTAAAGCCCACCAAGGGTTTAAAGAACAAATAAGACAACTGCGTTTCTCTTGGCTGCATGGTGCTATTGATGACCAGTCCACTGCTCTCATTTGTTCGGCTGCTTTATTTGAAGAACTAACCGGTGGTTGGGCTGCAGCCAGTGAAGTTCTATATGAGGCTTTATCCTCGGTACTTCCAGGTTATTTTACGGTCCCCTCCTTTACTTTAGTTTTTACATTTTTACCTTTTGAAAAGCTAGAATGGATGTATCCTGTCTGTAACTGTGTGCAGATAGTATTTTGTCATGTTTGATAACTGGTAAAAGATTGAGAGATGCAATTCTGAATGCTAAAAAGTCGAGAGTGAGATTGCTCCAAATGATTAGATATTATTTGTTTCGTTGGTAGCTCCATACAGGCCTACAGCATCACTGAGGGGATGAAATTAACATAATCATCTGCCTTTTGAATCCAGGATTTAGTCTTATGTTTATGACTCCATTCAACGAGTCATTGCACTTTCTGGTAGATGCTAACGACAAGAGGTCTCCAAACTTGGAATTGTAAAAGCCTTACCTGTTATAATATGAGGAGCACACTCTATGATGTGGAGTGTTACCTGTTTGTTGGGAGGTAGAGCACCAATGATTTTGTTAAGAATGATGAATGCCTGTGAGCTTTCTGGACCCCTCATTGCTTTTTATTAAATGGAGACAGGTTTAAAAGAAAAAAGTAAATATAATTCTTGTAAAAGGGAGGCCTGAACATCTGAAGTTTCCACATAGAAAGTAGACACAGATGTCTTTGCAAAATTAAATTTCTTATTATTGGAAGAGAAAATTTTTTATTAAGAAGAGAAAAAAGGTACAAAAAGGAGGATAAGATCCTCCCAAAGGAAGAGCAAAGTAACGATAAATTTAAATATGAAGCTGAGAACTGAACATGTGTTGCTTTCTGATCCTTTAACCCTATGCCTATGAGAATTCATAGCTTGAGGATCCAGAGAGGGCCTTACGAGAGAAATCCTACCCTTTTAATGAGATTCATGGATGTAAAGAATTCTGAGGAAAAAAAGGTTAAAGATTCTTACTTGAAATAGAAATGTTGAATGGGGTTTTTTTTTGGGGGGGGGATAAAGATCTATACTTTGTTATTTAGTTTTACAATTCAATGAAGTTACATGATATGGAAGATATCCATAGTGACATGCATGCACCAACAAATGCATAAGAGCATTATAGGATGTTTTATGTTGATCGAAAATTCTAGTCCACTATCTTCTTTCCTTACTAATTTTCATAAATAGAAAGCACATTCCCTGATCCTATCTGATTTCTGTTTAACTTGCAGAACAAAGAAGCCAAAGTTATCAGCTTGAGTTCTTATTCAACTATTACCTTGGTATG
Organism: Dillenia suffruticosa; assembly: GCA_033439265.1. NCBI lineage: Eukaryota > Viridiplantae > Streptophyta > Magnoliopsida > Dilleniales > Dilleniaceae > Dillenia > Dillenia suffruticosa. The sequence goes on along the minus strand of JAVTVX010000009.1, from coordinate 17,601,624 downwards.
CTTTGGAAATATAATAAGCAGATGAAAAGCTCAACATTGTTGGAATCTGTCACCCGTGGGCTGCAAATATATCCTTTTAGTTCAAAGCTTTTTAGCAGGTTAGTGGAGATTAGCCATGTGTACGCTGTTGCAAACAAGCTCCGCTGGAAATTTGATGACTACTGTCAAAAGTAAGATCTATATCTCATGTCCTTTTTGTAGTTTTCTGTTATGTACTCGAGTACATATCTATGTTGGTATATGATACCTGAATTTTGGTAAATCTCCTCTCCGCCTCTCACATTTCCTATTTTCACGGAATATCGAAAAGAATAATGAATGCAATAATTCAAAATGTCTCCTGTCCATGACTTCTATATTTGTTACCAAGGAATTAAAAGTCAGCCATTATGGGCTGTAATGGTGATTGTGTGGTAACATGTGCAATGACCTGCTTCCGGGTTTTTTTCCTGTGATACTGCATTTGGTTTGTGTTACAAATCCTGTTATCTGTCAAACAATTGCCATTACATTACATCTGCCCATATAGTGCAACTGCAAATTTTAGTCTACGCTTGTAATAAAATTTATGTGGTTTCTCACCCAACTGTATTGATCTTTCATATTCTTCTCTGTAAAAACTCAATGATCATAAGCTTTATACAAGATCAGACAACCACGGGCCAGCTTGTGTCTTCTGCATAGAAAAAGATAAATGGTGGAGATTATATACTCTTGCTTGCTTAAGAGAATTTCTTAATTTCTTGTAAAACAACTGTTTTTATGCTGATGTACAAATTAATTAAAAGACTAGCTCAATGATCTATTGCATTTTCTGGTGGTCACTGTCAACTGCTGGTAATTATAATTATCTTTCTAGGTGGACAATTTCATCCTTCTATAATGATTCTATATTGAACTAACATCTATGAATACTCAAAACTAAAAGCACAACATGGGAGATGACAAAATGTACCCTTAATTCTAGAAACATCTCTGTGCCACCTCTAAAGACTCTAAGTCCCTATGAGAAGCTAAGGCCTAATGGCCAAAAACGAAAGGATATATCAATATTAGAAATTTGGGTATTACCTATTTGTGTCTGGTAATTAAGGTCATGGATATAGCTTCTTCTGTTGGTGTCTTAACTTCATTGAATAAATCTTAGGCTGTTCTGGAGAAGTAGTAAGGCAAATAGTTTCTGAATGTGCCCAAATGCTTCATCTCTTGAATGCCACACAGATATCTAATAACATCCTGCTACTGTAGTTAGAGTGATTAAAAGATTCAGTGAACAAATTTAACTATTGTTTCATGAATCACATTTTGAAGAATCTATTGGATCTCTATATTGACAGAGCCTAGAATTAAAATTAGAATCCTTGCCATTTTCGATCTCTCTGTCTCAAATTATGGATGCAAAAGACAATTTGTTGCTAAAATGATTTGTGGGTGCTAATCCCCCTTCTTGGAGTGGAATTAGAATATGACATTGTATATTTAAATCTGGTTAATCCAATTTAATGTGTTGATGCAGACCACTTTCATCTTTCTTTGCCGGTCAACATTTTATGTTACTGATAAGTTTCACTTCCAATGAAATATGCTATTTATATTGGGAAGGAATACAACATTTTATTCACTTTCTTGTTTCAGGAAGCCCTCTGTTATTGTTTGGCTTTTTGCATTGTCATTTGAGATTATCAGGGGAGGCTCTCAGCACAGGATCCATGGTTTGTTTGAAAGGGCATTAGCAAATGACAGGTTGCGTAACTCGGTCATACTCTGGCGCTTCTACATTGCATATGAGGTCAATATAGTCTGCAATTCTTCTTCAGCCAAGAGGATCTACTTCCGGGCTATCCATGCTTGTCCATGGTAAGACTCTAATCCCTTGTAAATATGATAAGCTATATGGATGCTCATGGCTTTACAATTTCTGCCAATTGATTTCTTTCAAATTCCCTGCTTTATCACTCCATCAATCTGAATAATGTAATATTTTAAAGGACACAGTCGGAACAAGTTTTAATAAGGATATTTTGATTGACAAAGTTAAAGTATGGTTCTTTGCGTTTTGGCTGTCAGACTTTTATGAGAAGCTTTCTTGTGCTTCGGAGTCCTTCCTTTACGCCTTTGTTTACATGGAGTTGAAACTCATGGAAGCATTCATAGTTTGGACAGGGACACATTTCACTTGCTTGCTTACCTAGTTCATGCTTGTGATAAAGCTGTTCACCTAGAAGTAACAAAGATAGAATGCTTCTTTCCAGAAATACACATTTTACTTCTGATGGATACTTGTTGTGAGCTTTTTATATCATGGTCTAATTGGCAGTTGTCAGTCTTGTGATTAGCATAAATATGAATTCATCAGTCATGCCGTTATCAATTCTGTGATGTGTAAATCTTTGAGAAGATATGAGTTACCTGGTTGAAAATGATTTGGGAATGGAATTATTGCAATTGTTTTCATGACTTAGTGAGGTATAGCATTTTACCCACTTAGGAATGATGTTCTGGAGTGGTACTGGTAGAGGATTCATTAAAGCAATTCACATTATATGGTTGTACATGGATCTGATGAGCACAGTTCTGCATAGGTTGGACAATTGCAATGGATAGTGTAGCCATTTGACTGTAAAAATGTGTAGAGAAAAACTAAAGTTCTTCCACTCCATTCACACGAGAGGAGATAGAGTTGATATTCTCTTTTGTTAGATGCCCACATAAAGTACTCTTTTCCTATTTTTCTGGGAGAAAAGCAGCTTAAATATAGCTGAGAAGGAATACAAATGGCTTAGGAGAGTGTAGTTATTTCCTTTGGAAAGGGACTTCATAATGCAGTGTTGAGTATTGATACCCGTTCTTGGTTTTCAGCTTTTGCAGTAACTTGATTGAAAAGATTGAAAGCCTTGTTGATTAAGGCTCAAAATGTGGACAATACAGGGAACATTTGAGGGTTTAGCGGAACAAGGATTGGTTAGTGAGGCATGAAAAGTTGTACAAGAAGCTGAGACCTAGGTTATGTCCTTAAAAACTTACACACAATCTCGCGCATTTAGTCTTATTTTTATATTCTAGAATTTATGTTGAAGATTAAAATATACTTTCAACGATTTCTCTTCTTTGTGGACTGTCAAATAAGCACCATGGCTCTAATTCTAAAATGGCTGTTAAAAAAAAAGACAAAAGAAAGAAATTCAGCTGGGTTGTTTCATCCTTGTTAAGGACATCGCATGTTCAAATTGATCAAAGGCCGCATGCTATTTTATGCAATGACTCACATGATGAGAGTCTGCCTCATCTGGCCTGACAAATGCGTAACCCTAAATTAAATGTCATCAGCTTAGAAGATCTATGTGAAGTTTACCTTGACTAAGAGTTCCTAGTTAATTGATCAGATGCTTATCTTGTGATGATTTTGGGGTGACAATGATGTTTGGACATAAAGGAAGTTTTTAATTCGTATTTATTCAATATGTTCCTCTCTCTCTTTCTCTCTCTTAATTGTTAAAGGATGTTACCTGTTTTTGTTTCATATTCTAAGGTTAATTTAGTTTCAAATTTGATTAGGATTTGTGGCTTGTGCAGTTTGTTATTTTTTTCCCCCCATCAAACAGAAAAATGGAATATGTTTAAACATGTGGACACAGCAAAGAGACATTGGATATGTATCCTTGGATTCTCTTGGAATTGTTAAGTCTATAGAGGAAAATATCAAACCTTTGTAAATTCCCAACTAAAAGATAGATTTGTTAGGGCTAATGAATTTTTCATTTTATCCATGGTTAAATGTTTTATCTTTGGTTATGCACCCTTTTTTCTTGTGCTTTTAGTGCTAATGACTTTTTCATTTTATTCATGGTTAAACATTTTATTTTTGGTTCTGCCCACTTTTTTCTTGTGCTTCATTTGAATGCTTCGTTTGGTTGTGCAGTGCCCAAAACTCTCACTATTTCCTTGTCTTGGCAATGTAAAAGCAGATCTTCATGTCCACACTTTTCATCTCTTGAGCATCAGACCATCAAATTAGTTTGAAAAATTTGAGCAGGATCTTCTACTGATCAATTTTTTAGTCACTCACGTTGACCCCTTATTTAGTTTGTAAAAAATCTTAGACACTTCTTGCAAAGCCCTACTTCAGAGTGGTTTTCCTTTTGTGTTGCAAGCACTGGTTAAGTTTGCTTTATATTATTCAGCACCACGAGGGCAAATTTATGCTTCAATGAGTAGGTGGCCTATATTGTGGTTACTAAATCAATATGTTACAACAAGTGATTTCTCAACATGTTACAACATTTAATTCCCGTTAGGCATAGGATTTCTCCATTTCTATTTAATTTGCTTCACTTTCACTTTGTTGCCAGAGATATCCCTTAGTTTTTCTAAACAACGAAATTATTTTTCCAACTTTACTTCCATGCTAAGTTCTATTCTTACATTCATCTTTTTCCCAGGTCTAAAAGGCTTTGGCTTGACGGATTTCATAAACTAAGCCCTGTACTTACAGCAAAAGAACTTTCAGACCTTCAGGAAGTTATGCGTGATAAGGAATTGAATTTGAGGACAGATATATATGAGATTTTGTTGCAAGATGATACCAAAACATGATACTTCATCTCAGATTTGGGGTGGTTTCTAGGTCACTTGTTCTTTGTTTTATGTTCCTGAAAGCAGTTTGTATGCACTTCAGAGGCAAGTTTTAACAGCTACAAAGCATTGATAAAGGTTAAAAGAGATAGCTGCCCACATTACTGACTTTGAGGTTCCAACATTCACAAAGCGTTCCATTATTTCTACTCTAGATGCTCTCTTTCCAATGAATGCAGGTTGGAGTTTTGGCTGGTGAAATTTAATTCATTTCATCTCAAAGCCGGGTCAGATTTTTCAATTTTATCAGTAACTGCCTCCCATCATGTTAGTTGTATCAGAATCCATGCTTACTGTCTGCTATGTTTTATATTACTGGTTAATGTGCAGCATTTCTTTCTTGTCCTACAACCTGCAAATATGACATGAGAGAATTTCCAGTTGTTGGCCAGACAGGATCTTTTACAGGAACCATAATATTGATGGCTTGAAAAAATTTGAAATGCTTGCGAGACTCAGCTTTGGGGAATTCACTGAAGACCTGTGGATGTTGTGGTGAATGTTGTCTCTAATCAGTCCATTCTCAACTTTACAAGGACGTGGAGAGTAGAGATGGATACAACAATCTTCTAACCGGCACCTGCTGATGCACTTTGGAGTTGATGAACTTGAAATGTGTAGGAAAACGATCCACCATAATGATGCGTCTGCACGGCAGCTTACAAATTCGAGTTCTTAACAATTCGAGCAACCTTTAGCTTCATGTCATATAATGTTGATTTCACTGCTACAACTCTCTCTTTTGGATGTTGATTGCCCAAGTAAACAATGGAGTAAAAGTCCCCAGTAAAGTGTTACTTCCCCAGTTGCTCCTTTTGAGTGGTTTCTATTCCTTAATTCTTACCCTCCATTTATATTTAATTGCCAAAGTGGACAAGGGTAAGTTCTACCCTCTTAAATTTTCTTTTTCTTTGTGTTAACAAATATGAAAAAAGAAAAAAAGAACACATAAAGATGATGGGATAACCAATTATAGTCTGAATTTTGTATTACCAATTGATAAATTAATTGAAAACCTAATTCATTTTGAATAATATTTTTTTGAAATATTTAACCCAAAAGGCTAATTCTCTCTCTCTCTCTCAAGTTCAAGAAGAAGAAATTGTTGCGCTGCAGTGGAAGTAGACCTGCAACCTCTCAAATGGATGGACAATTAATCTGAAGAAAATTCGGAATAACAGAGATAGATCCCATGATTGGATTTACGGTTTCGTTGCTGTCCGAACGTTTGATTTCCGAGCTGCTTTGTGACGTTAAACAAATGTCGGAATTATTAGTAATGAGAATTTTTTTTAGAGTTGGAGATCACAGATTTTTGGTAGCACAGTGCTCTACGGCCTTGTAAAAATGCAACCAGAACAGGCAGAGGCCATGGTGGTAAAGCTGGTCATGCCTCTGCGGACGTCTTAATGCAACTGCCATTACAAAATTACCCACCAAACCCTCAAATGGTGTTGGTGATACTATTGTGCTTTTAAATGAGAAATTAGCATAAGTACTTAGCATCAAACGTTTCAACACGGTGGATAGTTGAGATTTTCTGGAATGCTACATAGTTGGATTGCCTAGAATTTTAATGTGTATGCTTGGGGTGGTGTTTTGGCAAAATGGGAGAATGTGCAATGGTTATTGAACTTTTACTTCTGTGATATGTTTTGACAATTTATTAAATTTGACAATTACAATTACCTTATTTTTTGTTTTATGGTATCAATAATAACATCATATCCGACTAAATTTAATTTAAAATAAATTAGATCCATAACTAGAAAAACCTTTTTAATGAATGTTTCTCTATATACAAAATTTAAATTCAGAATCTTACTTAAGGGGTATTGATATTTAACCACTGAATTAACCAAACGTCCGAGTAGATTTTTCACCCTTATATAAACAAACCCCTCCCAAAAAAACAAATAATAATAATAATAATAATAATAATAATAATAATAATAAAAGCTATTCTCGCTGAAGGGGAAACAGGGTTCACCTATTGGAGCCTACTAATTGGTTAGCATTTCAAAATATATAAAAGAAAAACGTTCTCAAATCAAGGGTTGCTAGTAGCTTCTTTATCCTTCTTGAAAAGCAACAATTTTGTGGATCAGTTGGGCCTTTTTTATTTTTTCGTTTATTTTTTTATTGAGTCTGGGTGGTTTGTTCATGTGCCCTTAGCTAAGAGTTTTGTTTTTTACCCTTTTATCTGTTAAAGTTTGTGCTCGGACTTCTATTGAATTTTCTTTTGTACTTAACAAGTTTTGTTGGAGTATAAATAATTTAAAATTAATTGTACAATAAATTTAAGAGTTATTACATGTATTAATCGTGATTATAGATCAAAGTGAGCTTGTAGAGAATACAAAGAGAATGAGAAAATCATTATTAAATTCTAAGAAAAAGTCAGGATGAGAGGTTTTGTGCTAAAACCTAAAAAGAAGAGTCTCCAAGAGAACAATCTAGTAATCACAACTCTTCTCCTTCAAGTTGGTGTTCCTGAGTTTAAGTTCCAGTGTAACCAAAAAAAAAGAAAACCTAAAAAGAAGAAATGTTGTGAAAAGAAAAGGATAATGCATACCCATGTTCAAAGGATATGAAGCACTCAGAGATAATTGATTTTATATTTATTTTCCTCTATTGTAGAAATCGATGATAAATCAAAACCTTTTAATGTATCGATACAAATCAATACGTAAAATGTCCATCATACATGCTCTTAGTCCAGGGACCGGTGAAGATCCATGGAAGCAATTAAAAAAATTTAAATTAAAGAGGATGTTGGAATTAAATAATTTAAAGTTAATGTGTGTAGTAAATTCAAGAGTTAATACATATATTAGTTATGATTATAGACCAAAGTGAGTACATGAAGAATACAAAGAGGTTCATTCATATAATAGAAAATTAAAAAGTATGTAACTTAGTGATTTGGAGTTGTTAAGTTCAAATCCGAGTAAAATTTCAAAATCATAGATCCAAATCTTAAATTCTAAATATTAGATTTATTTTCTATATGTGCATACAGAAACGTGTAAATTAAAAGTTAAAATTTTTGAGATAATATCTTGATGTATAGGGCTATAAAAATCAACCCAATTGCAAAATCCCTCGAGAAAATGCATAATCGGGGTGGTGATAATGAAACCGAACCACTACCATTTGTCACGACGTTTCAATCCACAATCTAGTGAATCTAATGATGGGGAAAATTTTCTATTTGAAAATTTTTCATAACCCTTAGTATTTTTCTTTGTAGAAAATAAAATCTAATCGTCTCTTGACAATACTCAATTACCCCTAATCCCCTCTTTTTTAGTAAAGTATAGAGAATCAAGAGCTTTTTCACACAAACTCTAATTTCGCATAAAGAATAATTCATGTAGGAAGGAGGGAAGAGATACTAGGGGAGATGGGGATCATGGGTAACCAACCCATATCCTTAATTTAAATTTTAAATTTTTTTACTTTTGTGATAAAATGCCCATACGTGAACATATTTACCAATATTATCCACATGCAAACGAGAACCTTTTACGTTCATCACAACATCACAATTCATGCGATATATCACACCATTCTATTGGACTTTCATATAGGATTGGTCGTCATGCGACTGGTGAGTATAACTGTAAACAAAGACTTATTGATACACATATTAGAATGATCGAGATACCGCTATTAGTATGAAAAAGAACTCGTTATACCCAAACTCAACGCGGTTACACGACATATTTTTCTCATCGAAAGTGATCTCCAATCATTGATCAATTGTGTATTCACTATTATATTTGAATCCCAACATAGATAATCATAACAGGTTGACCTTTAAATATTACATCATGATATAATGTCGATTGGTCTTTCTTTTCCTAAATTTAAATCTATCAGCCTTAATTCAGCCGGTTTCTTGTATCTATCCCTTAGACTTCATTATCTTTTAGGCCATAAGCAAACAGATTAAAGTAGCAAATATTAAATCAAGACTTTTAAAAACAGCCGAAGGTAATAAGTGTACAAAAGATTCCACCCAATGGATCTCGGGTTTCATGCAGTGGGAGCAAGAATTATGAACATACTATTATCTCAAATAATAGCTCACACTATCCCATGGTCATCTTATCACACACAGTATGAAACATGTGTCGCAGTATTATTCTCTCATCTCTTGAAAAGGCATATATCATATTTATCCAACACTATGCAAGATGGGACTCAGTCTATACATAAAATTTTATCTAGAGATTTCAGAGCAAGTACCTCAGAGATGATATCATTAGTCCTAGATGATATATGAGATCTCAAATTTGGTTATTTACAGATAACATGGATGTGAGCATGTCCATACCGGTCACATCACAAATGAACTAATCTTGAACATGTATGAGGACGACTCATATTCTCGCAGAACCACTCTCATAGCCTCTTACGACTAAAAATGATCTCACTCTTGCTCACTCAAAGATAAAGGTGGTTACTCATGTGAGAGAGTCGACCATGCCAGCCTAACATATCTTTTATCACAACACATCACAAAATAGATGACAATAAAGAAGTGCAACAAATAAATGACTGAATAATACACATATGGCATATATATAAAACAATAAGTATCATAATCAGTATATAGTGAAAAATACCAAAATGCACATAAACCCAATAATTTCCTATGTCCTACAAAGAAATCTTTCGTAATGAGTTTGATGAAAAAATCAACTACCATAATGTGTGTAGAAATGTACTTAATTGTCGTTCCACTATTCTCAATGATATCTCTCACAAAGTGGTATCTGGTATCAATATATTTGGTTCTATTGTGATACTTATGGTCTCAGTTATAGGTAATAGTGGCTTGATTACCATAATAAATTATCACTGGTCTCCCATTATCTGTCATAACCCATAAATTACTCAAAAATCTCCGGATCCAAACACTCTCCCGAACAGACGTTGAGTATGCCACAAGCTCAATCTCAATTATAGATAGAGATTCACAGATTTGCTTCTTACTACTCCAAGATATGACACCGTTATTGAGTAAGATAGTAAAAACTAATATCGATTTGTATTCATCCAGATCGTTATCTTAGTTAGCGTCTGAATACCCAAAGAGCTACAAATTATCTCATCCGTAACACAAAGAGAGGTTCACAGTTTCCTTGAGATTTCTTAGAATCATTTTCACTATTTTCTAGTGACCCCTTCTGGTATTTGATTGATATTTATTCTTAAGATCGACAGCAAAATAAAAGTCTAATTGTGTACACATCATTGCATACATTAGACTATCTACTGCATTGATAAAAGGGTTTCTACTCATCTCCTTTACTTCATCTTGAGTTTTAAGACACTTGTCAAGACTCAGACTTTCACTTTTTGAGATGGGAGTATCTATGAGATTGTAATCGCTCATCTTGAAATACTCGAGAATCTTTTTGATATAGGACTCTTGTGAAAGAGTCAACACCCGTTTTGAGCGATCTCTTTGTATTTTGACTCTGAAAATGAATTGAGTGTCACCCATATCTTTCATATCAACATTTGACGATAACCATATTTTAATAATCATCAGATATTCTTTGTTATTCTCGGTCAAGAAAATGTCGTTCACATATAAGAACGTGATCATAAAGGAGTCAATAGAATGTATTAGGTACACGTAATGGTCCTTATTAATCATCACAAACCCATAAGATATCAGCTCCTCATAAAATCTCAGATACCACTACCTAGATGATTGGTTAAGGCCGTATATCGACTTCTAAAATCAACAAACTAAATCCTCCTACTTTTTTCAACGAATCCAAAGGGTTGTTCTATGTAGATCTACTCATCCAAACATTGATTAAGGAAGGTAGCTTTTACATCTATTTGGTGTAACTCCAGATCCATATTCGCAACAATCACTAAAAGTAAACGGATCAAGATAAATTTGACTACCGGGGAGAAAGTCTTATCGTAGTTTACACCCTTAGACTGAATGTAACCTTTGGTTACCAGACGGGGCTTATACCTCTCCACCGATCTATCAGTTTTTCTCTTGACTTTGAGAATCTATTTGTTCTCAATAGTCCTTTTACCCTTAAGCAAATCAACTAGATCCCAAACTCCAATGATTCTCATTAACTTCTACTCTTCATCCATGTTTTTCAGCCATTGGTCGGTTGTTAGACTCTTGAGAACCTCTTGGACCATTTAGGTTCTTCATCATTCTCAAGAATCACAATGAGGGTCTTACCTTCAATCAAGAAGCGACATTTAGGTATGCGTTTTTGATTACTCCTAAGAGGAGGGAGAATCTTTTCACCTGTAGATGGATCGATCCCACTAGGACTAAGATCCGTAATAGGTTTTGGATCACTCTGTTGGGCTTGACTGAACCACTAGGCTCATTCATATCATAGAATGTAAAGTCCCGATCGATTTCACATCTTTTAGAGAAATCATTTTCAAGAAATGTGGTATTACGAGACTCAATTTCAGTGACAGTATCGTCTGTATGCTCACCTAAGAACACATACGTCTCGGAGTGTTATAAGTATTTTATAAAAATACACGCATTTTCTCACTGGTCTAATTTACCATGTGGATGCGAGGAATCATGAACATATGCGGCACAAGCCTATTGTCTCAAGTGGCTAAGATCAGATTACCTCCCTGTTCAAAACTCATATGAGGTACTAACATTGATTTTAATGGAACACGGTTGAGGACATAGACTACAGCCAATAAAACATCTCCCCAATAGGAGATAAGCAAATTGGTCTGCGCCATCATAGATCTTACCATCTCTAACAGAATCCTATTCCTCATCTTGGCTACTTTATTTTGCTAAAAATTAGCAAGAATAGTCAGTTATTTTATAAAACCCTTCTCAAAATAGAATTCTTTGAATTGTTTAGACAAATACTCGTGCCTCCGATCGGTTCTGACAGTTTTCACTCATAAATTTAATTGATTCTCAATGTTGCTAATAAAACTTCTGAAATAATCTAATGTCTTAGACTTGTGTGAAATCAGATAGATATAACCGAAATACGTGTAATCGTCTATAAACGAAATAAAATACATAGCTTCATTTTGGGCTCTCGCGTTTATAGGGTCATAAATATCGGAGTCGATCAATTGCAATAAAGTCCTATCTCTCATTGTCTTATCAAATGATTTTCTTGTAACTTTGCTGATTATGCAAAACTCATAATTGAACAACTCGACCATGATTAACGGGTTTAAGAGATCACTCGCTGCAAACCAATTCATCCTCTCTTGCCATGTGTCCAAGTCTCTTATACTATACATTCACATCATCAGTAGCACAGTCAGATGTAAAAGCAATAGAAGAATAATAAGAAATATCATTAAATAAAATAGTATCTAGTGTATACAGTCCATCATGGGAAAAACTAGAACAAATGAAAGAATAGTCTTAACTAACAGAAACAGATGAGTTTCCAAAAGACAGAGCATATCCTAGGCGATTTAAACAAAATACTGAAATTAAGTTCTGTCGAATATCCAGAGCGAAAAGGATATCATATAGATACAGAATCTGGCAACTTTGCAACTTTAACTTGCAAGTGCCAATTCCTCTGATGATGACAAATGCTTCGTTTCCGACGAAAGTCCTTAAAGTCTAAGAACTCACTCAGCAGAACTCTGCGTACATGCTTTTATATCGAGTTATGTGGTCAGTGGTTCTTGATTCTACAATCTGCAAAGGAGAGAAATCAGTGAGTATCACATTAAATGAGACAAATCTCAAACAATATAAAGAAGAAGAACATAGCTTCTGCCCGTCACACTCACGAGCAAAATAACCAAATCTACCACAGACGTAATATTTCACATTGGTTTTATCAAGCTCATTCTTCCTACACTTTTGTACCTTATTGTCAGATTTTTCAGATGACTTCTTCTTGCTTAGACCTTAAGTCTTCTTCTTATACTTATGCCATTCGTGTTTGATGCTACAGGAACACTTGCTCGACTTCGCTGCATAAGCTTGACTCGAGTGCAGCCTACTCACCTCTAGACACTTCTTCTCGAGCTCGAAGTGTCTGCTTACATCAACGAAAATACAAATGCTCTTGTCCTGTGTAAAATAGGTTTTCATGGTTTTCCACGAATCAAGTAAAGATTGGATCACATCCAATACCTGAAACTCATCTGAAATGGGTTCACTTGTATTCTTCAAATCAGTTGTGACGACCCGCTATCTAGGCGTTGCACCCCCTAACAAAAGAAGATAAACATACAAATGCAGAAACAATTAACCCAATTAAAATGCGATGTTTAGACTCGCGACAATCGTATTCCCCGTGTGTGATAACACAGAAGAAGATTTAAATTAAAAAAATAAATCATTTGTACTTTTCAGATAAAATCATGGTAAAGTCTCCCCTATTTAGTAACTATTTAGCCACCTAGGGTTAATATGAGAAAACCTATAAAGTACCTGTAATATCAAACAAATAACATTAATGACTCTCCTAGCCATCTAACAATATACTACAAAATATAGTCTCAACATAGACCGAAACTATACATATAAGACCCTTATTGGTCTCAACCTATTCATTTACATATAATAAATACCCATACACATCCAAAAGAAACACAGAAGCAACATGCCTTAATAATATAATAGGTCTGAAAAGACTAGAGAATGAAATTTCTTGGCTCAAAGGCCTCTACCTTGCGTTTCCCTCTCTTCTCCTCTCTTCTTCCTGATCACCTAAAAATAAGGATATCGGGGTCAGTATAAACTGAATAAGTACACGGAGAATTAATAGCAAGCAACGCACGCAAGCCGACACAAGGATATTAACATCACTATGTAAGAATCTGAATCATAGCAAAGTATATCAATGATACACATTAACTTAAAAGGACAATCTCAATCGCCACACTTAAAACCATTATACTTTTCCATTTTCATTGTTCCAATTTAATTTGACATTTAAAGAAATGAATGGAAGGTCGAACCAAGCTAGCGTATCAGGGTCTGAAGAGCAAGCAAAAAATTCAGTATTTCTAAATGAAATTTAGGCCTTTTAGGTTAGACACCTCAAACACTTCATATGTTTCTAATTCCACCATCACAGGGAGAAGAGATATATCCATAGTTTCTCAAGTTTCGCCCGTAGGTTTCGCAAAGCTTTCAGAACTCTACATACCAACTGTATTTCTTAAGTTTCGCCCACAGACTTCGCAAAACTTTCGAAGTTATTATCGCAGTATCACTTTCTCTTCATATTACTTCATATTCATATGAGTGATAATCACAAAGATTCCAATTCATCATAATGATCATATAAGATTCAGTACCAATTGTACAAAAAATACCATATAAAATATTATTAAGCCCAAATTTCAAAATATAACTTGCGCAGTCATAGAAAAACTATCATAACTTCTTCTACAACTATCAGATTGAGATGCTTCCAATGGTCATTTAAAGATAAGACATAGGGCGACAATGTTTATGTTCAGAGGTTAGCCTAATTCAGCCTAAAATGTAAGCAACAATTGAGACAAAGTTCAACATAGAACCAGATAGAAACAGATCTTTTTGCAAAAAATGTGATACTTTAAAAATTCATAAAAACTTCATTTCTCAATGAAACCTTTCAAAATATATATTCTTTTAGAGTTATGGAAGTCTAGTTTCTTATAAAGGAAACCCCATTCAATTTGCAATTTTGTAGAGAAAGATATTTGACAAGGAACAGAGCATGGACGCACTGTGAACAAAATAGTTTTTCTATAGAGAACATACTATTTCAAAAATTCACCAAAACTTCAATTCTCCTTGACACTCTTTGAATCCTATATCATTTTAAAGCTACAGTAGTCTAGTTTCATTAGGAGAAAACCTTACTCAATTTGTAGTTGTATAGAAAAAGATATTGAACAAATAATAGGACATCGTTAGGTTATCCAGCATACCAATTTTCTAAGGTTTCATGCAAGAACGGGATTCTCACTTCTTTAATTTATTTCCTCTAAATTCCAACAACACAATTGCATCAAAATATGTTCTAAAGGATTATTAAGTATCAATTCAATAAACACATGCAAAATACTTGCCTTTTTAAGCTTGAGAATCAACTTGCTCTGTTATGTGGTTCTTCCTCCAAATCCCTAGCTTCTTATGTGTTTTTTAGCTTGTTTCACAACTTTTGTACACTTCTTTATGTTTGGGACATTAAGTATATGGATGGAGGTTGCTGAATTTAAGCTTAAAGTGCTGTTTTCATAGAGTTAGGGTTGAGTTCTTAGAAGGAGAAGAAAAAAAAAACGTGAATTATGGCGAAGTGAAGAATAATCTCTTCCTTTCCTCTTTTCATTGTTATCCCAAGTGGTTTAACTAGGTTGATATGTTAACATGGTTGTGGCATGTAGTAAGTAATGAGATATCATAGTGTCTCAAATTATTTTAATTTTAATTTTTTTTCTTTTCCTTTGTTTTTCTTTTTCTTTTCTTTTCTTTTTCCTTTTGTAGGTCCCATACCAATCCCTAATTCGGTTCTCTTATTATATTCTTTCGATCGTTCCATAAGTCAATATGTTCCATAATCTGTACTAATTTTGATATGCTAGATCTCTATTTAAAATCATCAACACAAAAATCGAAACATGCATCTAATTTATCATCATGTGATATAATACGATGCAAACGAATTTAGGCATGATAAGTAAAAATGTAAACAAAAATGTATATCTTAATATTTTCTAAGAATAGGATCTTACACCGGTGATCATACTTTACATTTGCATCGAATTTTGTTTCATCGTATGATCAGGCGTTTTCTTATAAGTTAAAAATTTATAAGTCAGCATTCTTACCATAGGAGTTGAAATAGAACGATAATTCTCTTTAAGCACGAGCCAAGCTGATATTGCCGTAAGATATTGCTCATAGATCAAGATCATATCATCGTGTATACTACTAATCAAGATCACCTTAGCTTGGCTACCCTTCTTCTTCCAAGCATGATAGGCCTCCTGATCCCGCCTAAGCTAAGGTGTGGTATCCTCTCCTGGGTCTACCGTTTTGTATCTAAGAGACTCAGTAAGATCCTGCTCCTTTTTGACAAACTGAATCCTCTGGTGGTAAATGTTGTAATTGTTACTATTCAATTTATCCCCCTTATAAAGGTGGATAGTTGAGATTTTCTAGAATGCTACATGGTTGGATTCCCTAGAATTTTAATGTGTATGCTTGTAGTAGTGTTTTGGCAAAATGGGAGAATGGGCAATGGTTATTGAACTTTGATTTCTATGATACGTTTTGACAATTTATTAAATTTGACAATTACAATTACAACTACAATCCCAATTATCCAAATTTACGATTTTTCACCCCATGGTATCGATAATAACATCACATCCGATTAAATTTAATTTAAGATAGATTGGATCCATAATGGGAAAAACTCTTTTAATGAAAGTTTTGTTTATACATAAAATTTAAATTTGAAATATTACTTAAGAGGTATCGATATTTAACCACTGGATCAACCAAACCCCACTCTTATATAAACAAACCTCTCAAAAATCTTACTTAAGGGGTAGATTTTTCACCCTTATATAAACAAACCCCACCCAAAAATAATAATAATAATAACAAAATAGCTGTTCTCGCTAAAGGGGAAATAACTTTCATCTGTTGGAGCCTACTAATTGGTTAGCATTTCAAAATATATAAAAAAGAACATTTTCAATCAAGGGTTGCAAGTAGCTTCTTTATCCTTCTTGAAAAGCAACAATTTTCTGGATCCGTTGGGCCTTTTTTTTTTCATTTATTTTTTAATGAGTGTGGCTGGTTTGTTCATGTGTCCTTAGCTAAGGGTTTTGTTTTTTTACCCTTTTATCTGCTCAAGTTGGTGCTTGAACTTCTATTAATTTTCTTTTGTACTTAACTAGTTTTGTTGGAGTATGAATAATTTAAAATTAATATGTACAGTAAATTTAAGAGTTAATACATGTATTAATCATGATTATAGATCAAAGTGAGAGTGTAGCGAATACAAATAGATTGAGAAAATCGTTATTAAATTATAAGAAAAAGTTAGAATGAGAGGTTTTGCATTAAGACCTAAAAAGAAAAGTTTCCAAGGGGACAATGATCGCAACCCTCCCCCCTTAATTTGGTGATCTCAAGTTTAAGTTCCAGTGTAACAAAAAAAAAAACCTAAAAAGAAGAAACATTATGAACAGAAAAGGATAATGTATACCAATGTTCAAAGGATATGAAATAATTAGAAATATTGATTTTATATTTATTTTCCTCTATTGTAGAAATTGACGATGAATCGAAACCTTTGATGTATCGATACAAATCAATATGTGAAATGTCCATCATACATGCTCTTAGTCAAAGGACCGGTGAAGATCTATGGAAGCAATTAAAAAAATTTAAATTAAAGTTGATGTTGGAACATAAATAATTTAAAATTAATGTGTGTAGTAGATTCAAGAGTTAATACATATATTAGTTATGATTATAGACCAAAGTGAGTACAAGAAGAATACAAAGAGGTTGCTTCATGTAATAGAAAATTTAAAAGTATGTATCTCAGTGATTTGGAGTTGCTAAGTTTAAACTTGAGTAAAATTTCAAAATCATAGACCCAAATCTTAAATTCTAAATATTAGATTTATTCTCTACATATGCATGCAGAAACATATCAATTAAAATGTCAGAATTTTTGAGATAATATCTCAATATATAGACCAACAAAAATCAATCAAACTGTGAAGTCTCTCAAACAAATGCATGGCTAAGATGATGATCACGAAACCGAACCACTATCACTCTGTCATGACTGCTCAATCCACAATCTAATGATCCAATGATAGAGAAATTTTTCTACTCGAAAATTTTTCATAACCCTTAGTATTTTTCTCTATAGAAAAATAAAATCTAATTATGTCTCGACAATACTCAATTGCCCCTAAGTTCCCTCTTTTATAGTAAAGAGTAGAGAATCAAGAGTTTTTTCACACAAACTCTATTTTTGCATAAAGATTAATTCACGTAGGAAGAAGGGGAGAGATACTAGGGGAGATGGGGATCATGGATAACCACCCCATATCCATAATTTAATTTTTTTTTTACTTTCATGATAAAATACCCCTACATTGACATATTTACGAACATCTCCCACATGCCAACGAGGACCTTTTATGTTCATAACAATATCATAATTCATGTGATATATCATGTCACCCTACTGGATTTTCATATAGGATTAGTCATCGTGCGACCGGTGAGTTCAACTACAAACAAAGACTTTTTAATATATCTGTTAGGATGACCAAGAAACCACCGTCAGTACCAAAAAGAACTCATTGTACTCCAAACTCAATGCAGTTACATCCATCGAGTCATTTTTCTTATCGAAAGTGATCTCTAATTATTGCTCTATAATGTATTCATTATTATGTTTGAATGCCAACATGGATAATCATAACTAGCCGATCGGTGAATATACACCATGATATAATGTTGATTACTTTTCTTTTTTTTCAAATTCGAATCTATCAGCCTCAATTCAGCTGTTTTCCTATATCTGTCCCTTAGACCTCATTACCTTCTGACCCATAGGTAAAAAGACAAAAGTAATAAATATTAAATCAAGACTTTTAGAAATAGTCGAAAGTAATAAGAGTACAAAAGATTCCACCCAATGGATCTCGGGTCTTATACAGTAGGAACGGGAATCATGATCACACTATTATCTCAAATAATAGCTCCCAACATCGCATAGTCGCCTTATAACATGCGGTATGAAACACTTGTTATAGTGTTACTCTCCAATCTCTCGAAAGGGTATATGTCAGACTCTAATACTGTATAAGATGAGATTCAGTGTACACATAAAACTTTATCTAGAGATCTCATAGAGAGTACCTCAGAAACGATATCACTAGTTGTAGATGATATTTGAGATCTCAAATTTACTTATTTACAGATAACATAGATGTGGGCATGTCTATGCAGGTTATATCGCATATGACTTATATTCTAGCAGAACCACTCTCATAATCTCTTATGACTAGAAACCATCTCACTCTTGCTCACTTAGAGCTGGAGGTGGTTACTCATGTGAGAGAGTTGACCACGCTTACATGACATATCTTTTATCACAACACATTACAGAGTATATGACAATAAAAAAGTGCAACAAATAAATGATTGAATAATGTACATATGTCATATGTGTAAAATAATAAGAATCATAATCAGTATATAGTGAAAATGTCAAAATACACGTAAACCCAATAATTATCAATGTCCTATAAGGGAATTTTTCGTAATGGGTTTGATGAAGGAATTAACCACCATAGTGTGTGTAGAAATATATTTAATTATCATTTTACTCTTCTCGATAATATCTCTAATAAATTGATATCTGATATCAATATGTTTGGTTATACTGTGATACTTAGGGTCTCGGGTATAGGCAATGGTGGCCTGATTATCATAATAAATTATCAATGGCTTGCTATTATTTACCACAACCCTTAAATCATCCAAAAATCTTCGAAACCAAATACTCTCCTGCACTGCCACTAAGAATGCCACAAGCTCAGCCTCCATCATAAATAGAGTTATACATGTTTGTTTCTTACTACTCCAAGATATGACACCGTTATTGAATAAGATAGTAAAATCTGATATCGATTTGTGTTCATCCAGATCACCACCCTAGTTAGTGTTTGAATATCCAACGAGACGCAAATTACCTCATCCATAACACAAGGAGAAGTTTGTGGTTTCCTTGAGATTTCTCAGAATCCTTTTCATTGTTTTCCGGTGATCGACTGCAAAACAAATGTTTAATCATATACACATCATTACGTACATTAGACTGCCCACTACATTGGCAAAAGAGATTCTACTCATCTCATTTACTTTATCCTAAATTTTAGGACACATGTCAAGACTTACACATTCACCTTTAGCAATGTGAGTATCTATGAGATTGCAATCGCTTATCTCGAAGTGTTCAAGAACTTTTCTGATATAGGACTCTTGTGAAAGAATCAACACCCGTTTCGAGCGATCCCTCTGTCCTTAACTCTGAGAATGAATTGAGTCTCGCCCATGTACTTCATATCAAAACTTGATGATAACCATATTTTAATAATCATTAAATACTCTTTGTTGCTCTCGGTCAAGAGAATATTATCCACATATAAGAATATGATCACAAAGAAGTCAATAGAACGTATTAGATACATATAATGATCCTCATTGATCATTACAAACCCATAACATTTCATATCCTCATGAAATCTCAGATACTACTGCCCAGATGATTGCTTAAGCCCGTATATTGACTTTCGAAATCGACAAATCTAATCCTCCTGATCTTTTAGAATGAACCCAAAGGGTTATTCTATGTAGATCTCCTCATCTAAACTTCTATTAAGGAAGATAATTTTTATATCCATTTGGTGTAATTCAAGATCCATATTCGCAATAATCGCTAAAAGTAAATGGATTGAGATAAATTTAACTACTGAAGAGAAAGTCTCTTCATAGTTCATACCCTTAATCTGAATGTAATTCTTAGCTACCAGATGGGCCTTATACCTCTCCACCAATCCGTAAGTTTTTCTCTTAACTTTGAGAATCTACTTGTTCTCAATAGTTTTTCTACCCTCAAGTAAATCGACTAGATTCCAAACTCCGTTGATTCTCATTCACTTCTACTTTTTATCTATGACTTTCAACCAATGGTCATTCGTTAGACTCTCGAGAGCCTCTTGGACCATTTAGGTCTCTCATCATTCTCAAGAATCACAATGAGAGTCTTATCCCCAATTAGGAAATGACGTTTAGATACGCATCCTCGACTACTCCTACGAGAAAGGGGAACCTCTTCACCTCTAGATGGATTGATCACACTAGGACCAAGATTCATAATCGGTTTTTGAATCCCTCCACTAGACTCAGTTGAGCCATTAGACTCATTCATCTCATAGAAGGTAAAGTCCAGATAGATTTCATGTCTATTAGGTAAATCTTTTTCAAGGAATGTGGTATCATGAGACTCAATTTCAGTGATAGTATCATCTGTATGCTCACCTAAGAATACATACCTCTCAGAGTGTTATGAGTATCTTACAAAAATACACTCATTTTCTAGCGAGTCTAAGTTACCACGTGGATGTGAGAAATCATAAATATATGTGGCACAACTCCATTATCTCAAATGGCTAAAATCATGCTGCATCCTTGTCCAAATATCATAGGGGCACTGACATGGATTTTCATAGAACATGGTTGAGGACATCGGCTATAGCCAATAAAACATCTCTCCAATGGGAGACGGGCAAATTGTTATACACCATTATAAACCTACCATCTCCAACAAAATTCTATTCTCATCTCGGTTACTCTATTTTGTCAACTTCCTTATAATATCCTTCGCAAAATAGAGTTATCTAAATTGTTCAGACAAATACTTAAGCCTTCGAACGGTTCCAATAGTCTTCACTCTTAAGTCTAATTGATTTTCAATCTCACTAATAAAACTTTTGAAACAATATAATATCTCAATTTGTGTAAAATCAGATAGATATAACCGAAACGCGTATAATTATTTATAAAAGTAATAAAACATATAGCTCTATTTTGGGCTCTCGCATTTATAAGGCTACAAATATCGAAATAGATCAATTGTAATGAAGTCTTAGCTTTCATTGTCTTGCCAAATGATTTTATTGTAATTTTGCTGGCTCGATAAAACTTACATACGAATAACTCGACCTTTGCTAGCGGGCCCACGAGATCACTCGTTGTTAACCGATTTATCCTCACTTGCCCTATGTGTCCAAGTCTCCTATACCATACAATCATATCATCAATAGTACAATCAGATATAA
Source organism: Dillenia suffruticosa (assembly GCA_033439265.1). Lineage (NCBI taxonomy): Eukaryota > Viridiplantae > Streptophyta > Magnoliopsida > Dilleniales > Dilleniaceae > Dillenia > Dillenia suffruticosa. The sequence goes on along the minus strand of JAVTVX010000009.1, from coordinate 17,580,096 downwards.
AAGCAATAGAAAAATAACAAGAAATACCATTAAATGAAATAGCAACCGATGCATATAGTCCATCATGGGCAAAACTAGAATAAATGAAAAAACTGTCGTAACTAACAGAAATAGATAAGTTTCTAAAAGATAGAGCGCATTCGAGACAATTTAAACAAAGTACTGAAATCAAGTTCAATTGAATATTTAGAGTGTAAAAAACGTCATATAGATATAGAGTTTACAATTTTGCAACTCCAACTTGCAAGTGTCAATCCCTCTGACGATAACAAATGCTCTATTTCTAACGTAAATCCTTATATCCTGAGAACTCACTCAGTGGAATTCTACATATGCGCTTCTATCTCGAGTTATGTGGTTAATAGTTCCTAAGTTTACAATTCACAAAGAAGAGAAATCAATGAGTATCATATTAGAAGAGACAAATCTTAAATCTCGTAAAGAAGAAGAACATAACTTCTATTTGTCACACTCATAAACGAAATGATCAAATCTACCACAGACATAATACTTCAAATTGGTTTTATCAACCTCATTCTTCTTGTGCTTTTATACCTTGTTGTTAGATTTCTTAGATGGCTTCTTCTTGCCTGGACCTTGACTTTTCTTCTCATGCTTATGCTATTTGTGTTTGGTGCCATAGGAATCCTTGTTCGACTCCGTTGTATAAGCTTGACCCGAGTACAGCCTACTCGCCTCCAAGCACTTCTTCTCGAGCTTAAAGTGTCTACTCATATTAGCGACAGTACGAATACTCTTGTCGTGTGTAAAATAGGCTTTTATGGTTTTTCATGAATCAACTAAAGATTAGATCACATCAAATACCTAAAACTCATTTGAAATGGGCTTACTTGCATTCCTCAATCCGGTAATCATACTCGACATTTGAATCAGATGTTGTTTCATCGTATGATCAAACTTTTTCTTATAAGTTAAAAATTTATAAGTCAGCATTCTTACTTAGGAGTTAAAAGAGCACCATAATTCTCTTTTAGAGCAAGCTAAGCCGACATTGCTATAAGATACTGCTTATAGACCGGGATCATATTATTGTGCATGCTACTAATCAAGATTGCCTTAGCTTGGCTACCCTTTTTCTTCCAAGCATAATAGGCCTCCTGATCCTGACTAAGCTGAAGTATGGTATCCTCCTTGATGTCTACTGTTTCGTACCTTAGAGTCTCAGTAAGATCCTGCTCCTCGAAAACAAACTGAATCTTCTAATGGCAAATGTTGTAATTGTCATCATTCAATTTATCCCCTTGTAAAGATCTAGTACGATAGTTCTTGAAATAGCCATGGTTTCTCATATATAGAAAAGAGAGACGTTTGTGATTTGTTGATACTTATTCTAACATTTGTACACCATTCGAATCAACAAATTCTAAATGATTCAAGTATAGATTCCAAAACGAATATATAAATCAACGGACACCATAGACCTTAACCCAGGACCGCATCTTACCATCCGGATTTGAATTCGATATAAAAAACCCATAAAAAATCACAAATAATGATATGGGACCATCAAAAAATGAGAAAGAATCAATTCGGAATGACCTGAAATGTTGTCGGAGGTCCAATGCGCCACCACGCGCCCGATGGCATGCTGCCATGCTCCTGCATACGTCAGCACACTATAAAATCAAAGCATTTTGCCGATAGTAACTTTTAGGGTCAGTAACTTTTAGTCACAGTTTTTATGATTTATAGTGACTCCCTATGACGAAACCGTCGAAAAATATAGGCCTTTCCCAACCTACTAAAATATCTGTGAAGAAAAGTTTAGCAACTGTCAATAAAACTACCACAACCATCTATAAAGCAATATTCAATTATGATGGTTAAAAATTAAGGTAATAATCTTTTTGATACGATTTAAAAACAGTCTCAATATAAATCTTTTTTATTGTTTACTTAACAATATCGTTTCCATAGGTTTTAAATGTATGGTAACACACAAATTCCACCGTCTTTTAAAATTATATTCAATTCTCACCGTTAGAACAAACAATTTATACAAATTCTATTTATACCAACCTATATATTGTAATGTCTATAAAACCTAAAATTGTTATCATATTTATATCATATACCTTTGTATTTGAAAATAGTTTGGGTGGTAAGTTGTGGTAAATTTATAATAATGGTAGTTTTAGTTAGGTAAGTAGGTGGTAAGTAAGTGGTAAGCAGATAAGTAAATTTATGTAGTGGTAAGTTAGTGGTAAGGTTGTGATATAAAGTTAGATGGTAAGTGGTAAATAGATGGTAAGTAGATTGTAACTTCACGGTAATTGTAGGTAAGTCATGGTAATTTCGCTAGATCTAACTTTATTTTTATTTATATTTTAACAATTACATTTTACCATTTTTTATTTCCATTAATTCCATTTCATTTAATTTAATTATGTTTGTATTTTTTTCTAATTTTTTGTTTTTTTATGAAATTTATATAATCAAAGAGTTTCATAAATAAATAAATTGAAATAAGTAAAAATTATATATATTTAATATAAAATCATCTAAAAATATATATATTCATTTAATCAATTATATATCTATCATATTTAAATAATGAAAAGTTGAATGGGAAAAAAGATAAGGAAAAAAAAGGTGAGAGGTAGCTTTTGAGGGGAAAAACGAAAAAAATGGTTTTCTTAAAAAGAGGACACCGGACCGGATGACTTAGACGGATCTGGTCCAGTTCGGAACATGGGCTCGGGGAATGCACTGTGCAACCGCTTGCAAGCGCGCATGCAAGCCCGTGCGGGCACCCAGCCATGCTTGCACGGGCACCCTCGCATGCCACTGTGTGTGGCATGCGCGCATGGAAGCACCCACACGAGTGCCCGCCCTTGCCAGCACGAGCGCCTACACATGCCGCCGCACGCGGCATGTACCCGCGTATGCCACCGCACATGGCATGAACCTGCAGATGGATGTAGATATGTGATTTGTGATTAGAAATAATAAATAAAACTAACTCTAACTTTTGTTAATAACTCACTCACCTAAACCTACATAAATGTATGTAAAAGTGTATGGTATTGGTATGAATTTGACCAAAGGCAAGATTAGTACTATTGTTTTGTCAATATAAAAAAAGAAAAAAAAAAGTAAGAAATGAAATGACGTATATTGTTTCTGCCAAATCAAATCATAAACGTATCCACTTTCACTCTTTCACTTATAAAATTGAACAATCTCTTACCAACTCTCACCCAACTCTCATTCAACTGAATTTTAATCTCAATGGCAGGTAGCAATTCAGGTTTCAACCATCAAGATTTTCCATCAAAACAACACAGTGAGTCATTTAATCAAGATTTTCTTTCCAAATATGTTATACATGGTGATGTAATCGATTGTGAATTTCTTGAATTTGTTAAGTTTTCGTTTGCAAATGATAACAATATGTCTAGAAAGTTTTTTTTCCAACTAATTCATCTTATGATAGTTTGGTGAGATTGTTATATAATAACATAAAAACATATAAAGGGAGCAAAGAAGAAAGGAAAAAAATGATATCACGATACAAAGCCGTAGGTGTAGATGCATGTTTAAGAGTTATCTTCGAGATAAAGAAATCATGCTTTCATATGATATCATCTGTAGAATGAGTCATAAAGAATGGATACATTATTCTCAGTGCAAAAAATTTATAAGTACTCATTTCATAGAAGATGTTAGGATAGTTTTTAAGAACTCCCAACTTAGATCGACTAAATATAAGGTTGCATCTCTTGACATTCACGAAGCATTATTTCATCACATAATCGTACGTTATCTGAGACCCAGAACGTATAAAATTGACACAAACACTAGACAAGATTATTGGCTGATGGCTTGCTTGATGCAAAATAAAAATTCAGGCTTTCACTATTTAATTCTTTTACATATGATGGAAATCAAAAAATCGACAGAAGTAAATCTTTCATATGCTTCTTTGATTTTAAAGTTGGTGAGCCATGCTGTGTTTGGAGAAGTAGTAGGGGAATTCAGCATCAAAGAACCCTCTGTATGTACAATATGTACAAATTTTCAAAATTTTGAAACAGTTTCAGCTTCCCAAGCTTCCCCATTTGTATAAATTTCTCATTAATCATCAAATTTAGTCCTTCCACAAATGGACTCCAAAGAAGCACATGAAGAAGACGAAGAATTTGTTGGCCTGAAAAAAGGAGTTGCAAAGTTGGAAGAGAAGTTCAATATATTCAACACCAACGTGAACATGAACATGAACATGGATATGGATATGGATATGAATATGGATAGGAATTCTACATGAAGTAGGAAGTTGCAGACTATCCTTGTGCTTTTTCGGAGGTTCAATTGGTTGTTTAAACTTTTGAATAGTTAAGTTTGTATTTTGCTTTGAAAAGTTTGTAAGGTTTGTGGCTGTAGTTGGTTTGTGATCACTGTATGACTATGGTTGACTATGTATGTGACTATGTATGTGTGAGAGTAAGTTAGTAAAGTTTGTGTATTTAACTGTAGTTGGTTTATGATGACTATGACTATGGTTCGTGGTTGATATGGTTGACTATGTATGTGGTGAGAGTGTGAGATATATTTTGTAATTTGTAATTGATTATATTATTTGTGTGATTATATTGTTTTAGTATATTATTAAGTGAATATATTATAATTAAGATTAAATATCAAGGATTAGTAAGATGTGGCGGTTAGTGTTAGTTTGGTTTATAAATTTTGTGGGGATTGGGTTTTGTATTCCTTTTTTTTCATGAAATTTCAATCCCAGAATTTTTTTTTTTTAATTTCAAAGTTTTGATCTTGAATTTCAAAGTTTTCATCTTGAATTTTTAATTTTGAAGTTTTGTTCTTGAATTGTAGTGAGATTAACATTTCTATATCCATCCATGAGAGAGGAGATTGAAAATCAAAGACAAGATTGAAAGTTACATACCGGAACAACATTGGAAAATAATGAGGCAAATGAGGCAAGTATAGGCAAGTATAAGTATAAGAAATCAAAAAAGGAATGACTTGCTTTTTTACTTTTACCTTCATTTTTTAGCGAGGAAAAAGTATCGGCAAAAAATTAAAGAAAAATTTAAAGGGGATATGAGGGATGCGAATAATTTAAAGAAATTGGGAGATGAGAGAGAGTTGTGAAGAATTTAAAGAAATTTGGAGATGCACATGATTTGCTTTGCTTTTGAAATTTTGCTCCTGATTCCTCAAAGAAGATATAGAGACCATAAAAAATGATAGAAGAAGAGATGAAAAATAAAATATAACTTTTCCCTTCCTCGACTTGATTTATAGTCATGTAATTTATAATGTGAACCGTTATACATTAAGTTATACATTAAATTCCATGAGCATAACATTTATTTCCTTCTTGCGGGCAAAGTTTTTTCTTCCGCAAATGTTTAGGGTTTAGATTTACTATATATTCTTATATATTCTTATTCTTATGCTCTATATATATATTATATATATATAAACTGCAAATGTTTACTATATATATCCTATATATTATTATTACTATTCTTATGATTGATATCTGGCATTTGATAAAAATTGGTAAAAAAACTAACTATAAATCATATTTTGTAACGATTCTTTAGATTGTTTTTCTTATATTATTGCCTGCACAATGCGCACAACCCAATGTAAATGTAAAAAAAGAAAAAAAAAAAGAGAAAAATCTTGACAAGCGGTGCAAGAACTACCGTATAAAACAAAGTAGCACATGTGTTTGTCCGGTTGAGTAGGCTATAGGGGTTGAAGTTCTGAGGAGATAGGCATAGAGTTCTGCCCATCTTATGGATATAAATAAAAAACAAACAATGTGCTATATACAAATAATAAATAGTATACAAACATTAAAAAAAAAAAAATTCAAGAAATACATTTGAAACTTAACTTAATTCAAAGTTCAGATTTCACACAATACAATATAAACTTAACTTACATTTACACACTCAAATCTAACTTTTCAATTACGCAATCGGTAGTCTAATACTAAATGAGTTGTTTCGTTATTTGGCCTCCTAAATCACAACTTTTACATTCTCAAAGTAAAAAGTCTATGTACAAGACCAATATTGTTATAGATATATTTATAAATACTAAATTATAATATTTATAAATATTGAATTGAGTTGTATTGAAAACTTACCATAAGTAAAAATAAACAATCACCGATTTCTGTCTTCTTTCTCTCTTCCACTATTTATAAGACCTTTGAATTGACACATATCATCAGCTAACCATTGTAAGATAAAATTAGCCCAATTGTATTGGCCAGCATTCTCCACATCAACCTACATATATTGTTTTAGCTGGCTATGCTTTAGTTTTGAAAAGTATTTTCTTATCTTTGAGGATTTAGTAGATGAACAATCTAAAACATCCTATCCTGTATAAGGGATTCATAAAATTCGCCCCACGTCTTCGACTGTGAGCTTAAAATTTTGATTTGAAATGATAAAAAAATGTTTTTCTATAGGTTCAAACCTCTACCAATTCTTTACATAATTTTCGACTCAATGTATCACAACTAAGTTTCAAAAGTTTTCCGAATTCCATATTTTTTACTACAGCTTTCATATCATCGGTCATGGTAGAAAATAATTCTTTTACTTGTTTAGGAGAGCACCTAGTTTGAATCGGTATTGCCCTCCTGACCCTTGTACCAATTAATTCTTTCATTTCATACTTCTCACTTTCCCCATGTCTATTAAAAAAATCACATTCAAAAACTTACATTAAAAACTTTATTCAATCCAAAATATACATAATAATAACTAACCATCATGATTTTCGGAAGCAAGACACTTGTAGCACTTAGATTTGATTTTCTTCTTGGACTCCTTTATGTGAGAAAGAACATGCAAAAGAAATTAAAAATTAATTTAAATTAAAACTTGTTTACATTTAAAATCAAATACAAAAATAAACTAATATAAAATAAAAAAATTAAAAAAATAGTAAGGACTAACTAAAATTATAACTTAATTCACCTAAAATTAAAACTAAATTCATCTTTTCTCCCATGGTGTAGCAGCCTTATTGCTATTGATGGTGGTGGTGGTTCTAACATCTGTATCTTTCATTTTCCTTTTGTTTTTTGATTTTCTTTTCGAAATCTATAGAATCTTAAAAAAAATTAATTATTCACTCTCCGAATGGCTTGAGATCTTCTCACAATCGCATCCGGTTCTTCTTCTTCTTCTTTCTTCTTCTTTCGTAGTATTCAACTTGAATTCTAAAAATTTTCAAAAAATTAAAATATTAAAATGTTAAGTTTTCGCCGTTAGATGAAATGTTAATAATTTGAGATAATTTTAGTCGTATAATAATATATTTGATGTTACCTGAAAAGACACTACCCTGCAAAATTTGAAACTCCCAATGATAAAACCCAACCATTGGATTAGCATCACCTTAGCCATTGGATCAATTATTGGCCACCACCCAACTACTACATATTATTACTTACTACTTACTACTTACTATATACCGGCCACTACCCAACTACTACATATATTTAGTTACTATTTACTACTTACTATATACTACTCAATTACTTACTACTTATTAATATATATCTAACTATAGTATATGTCATATATATAATTATATAATACCAAATTACTATATTTAATCTATATATATAATATATAATATATAAAATAATTCCACATTATAAATTAATTAATTAATTATAAATATCAATCTAATTACATAAAACTAATAATAATAATAGAGGATAATAATTTAATTATTAATTTAAATAAAGTATTATTAGTAATTTAAGAGTTTTGGATAAACCTAAAAAAAATTTCATATATATATTCGTATATATATATTATATATATTATATATGGTATGTTAATTAACTTGAGAAATTTTTATTTTATTTTTGTTGGGAATGCACTCTAAACCTATAATACATCTCTGCCCAAAAAAAGAAACAAAAAAAGAAGAAGACTGTTCACATGCATGCGCCATGTGCAAACCAAACCAGATATGATGCGCCATGTGCAAACCAATTGATCATTCACTATAAAAAGGACCATAATGTTCACAAACAAACAAAGGAAAAAAAAGTTCTGAACAAGAGTACATTATGTGTCTTTACCATTCACAAAATAAACAAAAAAAAAAGTTGCATGCAAGGAAATCTTGACCATTCACAAAACAAACAAAACAATAAAGGTTGCATAATATGGAAAGAAACAGTTTTGTTTTTGCCAACAACATTTTTTCTCACACACTCTCGGTCACTCACTCATACATATAAAATTTATCTTCTCCCTCACATAAATTCTCATCAAACTCTCACTCTTTCTTTGAACTCTCTCGGGTTCTTCTTCTTCTTCTCTCGGCTCCTCTGCTCTCCTTCTCCTTCTCCTTCTTCTTCTTACCCTTCTCACTTTTCACTCCCAAATCTCAGAAATGGCCTTTCGAAAAGAGAAACAAATTATGAAGTAATCAAAAGAATATAATAAAAGGGAGTTTCCTTCTCTTAAAAGAAGCAAAGAATTTGAGCAGGTATTTTCTGATCAAAATATTACTATTGGTCGTTTAATAGACTGGGAATTTTTGGAAAGTATAGGATTTAAATATGGAAGTTATTTAAAAGAAATCTGTCATCGTTGGATTCTCAATAAAAAAAAATTATGAGAACATAGTGAAAATTTTTTATAATAATATGAAAAAAATTAATAGTGAGTATTTTATAGTTGTTGATAGTAAAATTAATTCGTATGCTTTTCAAACTTATTTTGATGGTAAAAAAATTGAAGTGAATCCAAAAATAATATGTATAGAGGGTGATCTTTCATGGGTTGAGTATGAAGAATGTGCCCCATATTTGGAAAGTGACGTATTAATGGATACTCAAATTATCTTTATTGATAATAGTTTAGAGAGTTTTAGTAAGAATGCAGCGGATTTAAATTTGCATGAAAGAATTCTTCACTTACTAATAGAACATGCTTTTAAGCCATGAGAAGTTACTTATACCTCAATTACTCGAGAAGATTTTTGGCTAATGACACGTATTATTGAAGAAAAAAATCTTAGTTTGCATTTCTTACTTCCATATTTTATGACATCCACAAAAGTTTCAAATTCAAATATTAACATATTGTAGTGTGGTTAGAGGTATTTTAAGAAGTTAAGGAATAAGTTTGTACAATGAAATAAATTTGAAATTAAGTTTTAAAAATGTTATAAATCATAAAACGTTGCGAAGATTGGATTTATGAAAATTGTGTTTGGATTAAACTAAAAAAAAAAAGAGGTTTAGAATATAGGGGAGAGACTGAGGTAAAGGCAGCAGAGACAGAAGTAAATGTGGAGGCAGAGCCAGAAGTGAATGTGAATGATGACACTGGCAATGGCAATGAGAATGAAAATGAGAATTGGGATCAACTCTTTGAATGGATGCATACTATGAAAACATAGATGGCTAGTGTTGATAAGAAAGTTGACCAATTCGGGAGAGAAATGGGAGAACTGAGAGATAAGTTTACTGAATTCAAGAAACAAAATGAAAACCAGTATAGAAAAATGTCATTTAACTTGATGAACATGAGTTCATTCAGTTTGCCTAGCCGGATTAACCCTTTTGACATTTGGGATGTTATTAGAGGAGCATCACCATCAGCCTCTGGCAGTGCAAATGCATCGTCTTTCAATACCACTAAAGAGAAAGCAAAAAAAAAAAAAAATTTAGACCTAAAGTCAAATTTCCCTAATTTCTATTTTTTTTCTTTTTTATTCTTTTTTCAAGTTCTTGATTGTAGCATGTAATGTAATGATATATATTATTATTATTGTGGCATGTAATATAATGTAATGCGATGAAATGAAGTGTAATTCGCCCACTACTTAATTTTTTATTTCATTTTTTCTATTTTTTTTCCATTTCTATTTTGATTCATTTATCTGGAATTTTTGCTCAACCGTAGGCGCCCATGCGAGGCTTCTACCGCGCATGAGTGCACATGCCCGTGAGGGCAAGCGTATGCACGCGGCTTCAACCGTGCATGCGCCGGCATGCCGCGGTTGAAACCACACATGCCCCACGAAGAGTACCAATTTTAAAATATTAATATCATAATAATTTTTAATTATATAAATTTATGAAATTATTATTTTAAATTATTAATAATATTATTTAAAAATTGTAATGATATTAAATTATTATTTGATATAATATAGTATATATTTTATTAATTATGAATATTATGTAATTTAATATTATTATATAAATTTTTTGATTTCCAAAAAAAAACACACCCTAACAATAGTACTAACAACGGACTAAATCAAAATCATATTTTGGTGGCAATTTAAAAAAATATTTTTTTGGCAAAAAAACAATTTTATTTCTTTAACTTTTTTATTTTCTTATTTAGCTACTTTTGTTATTTAGCTATTTAGTGTTAAAAACAATTTTTTGTGCCAATGTAAACACTTTTTTTTTTTGCACCAAAACAAATTTCTTTCTTTCACTTATTTATTTACCGCTAAAAACAAGTGCCAATGTTAACAATTTTTTTTTTGGCTCAAAATGTTGACAAATTTTTTTTTAGCGCCAATTAAACAAAAATTTTTGGCACCAATGTTAACAAATTTTTTTGATTCCAAAACAATTTTATTTCTTTCACAATATCTCAGCCATTTCTCTTCTTTTTTTTTTTTTCTAATCTGTTTGTTTTGTTTATTTTATTTATCTCTCTTGGTTATGCAATTCTCATTTTTTTTATTGGTTTAGCAATTTTACAATTCTCGCAATGGACAGGACATGGATATATTCTAAATCAAGAGCAAGTAATGAATATATTAGTGGGGTTAACGCATTTCTTAAATTTGTATATGAAAATATTCAATCGATTGATGGAAAGATATCATGTCTTTGCATTAAATGTTTCAATACATTGAGATTTCCTATACACACAGTGTTCAATCACTTATTACGTTATAGGTTTCAACATGGTTATGATAAGTGGATATATTATGGAGAGACTAGAGAGAGTAATGCAAATGCCTCCAACAATAACATATCTGATAATCTTTTTGAGCATGATATATTTGGCATATTACATGATGCATTCACACATTTAAAATGTTAATAAAAAAAAGCTGTCAAAATATTGAGATGGTTTCCTTTGATTCCTAGAGTGCAAAAACTATTCACATGTGGTCAAACTGTTTGTTTGATGAGATGACATCATGATAAGAGAACAAATGATAGACTTCTAAGACATCCAGCAAATCTCATGCATGGAAGGAGTTTGATTTCCTATACCCTACCTTCTCTTTTGACCAAAGAAATATTCGATTAGGGTTAACAACTGATGGTTTTAATCCATTTAAAATAATTAATATTACACATAGTACATGATCAATGCTTATCATACCATAAAATCTACCTCTTTGGTTGTGCATGAAATCTATAAATTTCAAACTCACATTACTTATTCCTGGTCCCAAGAGTCTTGACGACGAGATAGATGTGTACATACAACCACTGGTATAAGAATTGAAAGAATTATGGAACGAAAGAGTAAATACTTATGATTTTTCAGTTGGTGAAAGATTTAAAATACATGCAGCATAGACCATTAATGACTTCTCTGCATATGCTAATCTGTCTGGATGGAGTACTAAAAGTAGATTTGCATGTCCAGTATGCGGATATGATACATGTTCTCAATGGTTATGTTATTGCTGGAAGTATTATTATATGGGATATAAAAAATGGTTGGAGTCAACTCATCCATTTAGATATGATAAATATTTTTTTTATGGGACAGATGAATTTAGAGTTACTTCTAATCAACGATCTGGAACCGATATGTTGCAAGAATTAGATGGAATTGACTTAACAAGTCCTAATGATATGCATAGATGGAAAAAAAAAGAGTATATTGTTTCATTTTCTTTATTGGGAAAATTTTTTACTTAGACATAATGTTGGCATGATGCACACTGAGAAAAATTATTTTGATGTAATTGTTGATACAATTCTCGGGTAAGAAGGAAAGTTTAAGAATAATTATAAGGCCAGACTTGATCTTAAAAAGATAGAAATAAGAAATGATCTACATGCACAATGATCAAATTCTGCAAATATATTTTTAGCTAAAGCGTGTTACCAAATGACTTTCCGGGAAAAAGATACATTTCTCAAGGTTTTGAAAGACTTAAAACTTCCCGATGAGTGCTCTACAAACATCTCTAGATGTGTCCAATTGAACTAGTAGAAGTTAATGGGTCTCAAAAGTTATAACTATCATATTTTGATGTAAGAGTTTATTCTCATAGTAATTCGTGAATTACTGCCTGACAATATTAGCTTTGTTATTATTAAAATTTGTAATATTTTTAAATGTCTTTGCTCAGAATCCTTGAACCACGAGAATTGGAGCAATTGGAGGGAACAGTTCCACAAATTATATGTGAGTTTGAAAAAATTTTCCCTCCTTCATTTTTTACCAGCATGATACACCTGATCATGCATTTGATAACTAAAGCAAGGATTGGTGAAGTAGTGACATATATGTGGATATATCCAGTTGAAAGATTTATTTTATTTTGATCACTAATTTGACAAATTTAACAATCAATACTCATTTTATTTAACAATCGTACACATCTAATGTAATCCAATGTATATATATATGTATGCAGATACTTGTTTTAACTCAAATCCTATGTATGTAATAGAGCACGGCCTGAAGGCTCCATCGCGAAAGGGTGTATAGCAAATGAGTATTTGCTATTTTGTTCAAGATATTTAAATAAGGTTAAAACAAAGTTTAATCGTGTATTACAGAATAATGACAATCACATTATATTTGAAGAATATGAGTCCACTTCAACCACTATTGGAAGGCCTTTGGGAATAAGAATATGTACATCTATTAAAAGACAAAACAGAAAAAGAAAAAGAAAATCCCCAAGTCGTCTTGATGATAAATCATTGCAATAATGTCATAGATACATACTATTTAATAGTGGCTCAATTGTCTCCTTTAGGCTATAAGTATACATTGTAGTATATTTATAAATATTAAACTCTAATATTATGTAATTATATAATTATATATGTATTGTTTCTATTTCATATAGAGAACATATGCAACATGTTCGAATAACAAATCGTGGGAAGAAATTAAACACTTTCCAAATTGAGAAACTTTATAGTAAAGAGTTCTTTACCTGGTTAAGTCATCGTATAAGTATATCAATGTTTAATCCATATTATTAATTTCTTCTATTTACATGCTAAGTATATTGATAGTTTATCTTTCGAATTTCTTTATTTCTTTTTCCAGGTTACGAATCTAAAATACCCTGAAGAGATTATTGATGAAATTAAATGTATTGCTCATGGACCAGATTCATTTGTTAGAAATTATAATGGATATATAATCAATGGATATTGATTCCATGTAAAAGATCAAGAGAAGTGCCTTCAAACTCAAAATTTAGAAGTTATGGTAGCGGTGGATGATGTTAGTTATGCAAGTTTAAGCGATAAAAGACTCATTCAAGTTAAAGTTAATTATTATGGAATGTTAGGACAATCATTCAAGTAAATTATAATAGAATGCATACGTTTATGTTATTTCAGTGTGATTGGGTTGACCTCCAACGAGAATGCAAGAAAAATAGATTTGGTTCAACACTTATGAATTTTTCATATCTCAATCATACGAGTATAAATTTGCTAGATAATCCTTATGTATTGGCATTCCAAACAATGAAAGTATTTTATGTAGCGGATGAAAAACACAAAAGATGGCTTGTTGTAAAGCATGTTAAAGTTAGAAATGAATTTGACATGGGTGATGAAGTCATGAAGCTGAATTCAGAAAGTAACCCCTCAAACAACCAGGAGGTGTGGGTTCGGAGTAATGTTGATGAAGACGAAGAGAATGTATCAATAGACATAAATGATGATGATTATATTTATAGAGTAGGATAGAATGCATATGAGTACGAAATGTAATTTTGTTAGATTATATAATCATTGTTTTGTTTTCTCTATGTGATATGACTATAATAGATGGTAATGGTAATATGTGGTGTATCATGTGTACTGATATGATAACAAGTGATAAGTGATAATAAGTGATATTGATCATGTGAAGTGGTATGCGTATAATTGATAGTAACAAGTGATCACAAGTGGTAACAGGTAACAACTAATATTGTTCAATAAGTGTGCATGATAACAAGTGTTAACAGATGATATTCAAGTGTGCATGGTAACAAGTTGGAACAACACAGATTATTATAACAACCACAAAAAATTAGGTTTTTATATAAATATTTAAATGAAAACTAGATTTAATCTTTGTTTAAATTTAGTTAAGCTGCCAATGGCTCAGGTGCAAAGTACAAACAAACCGTGAGTGATCCAATTATAATTATATGTTTACGTAGTAGTAATTGGAAGGTATGAAATCGTAACAATATATAATAAAAGTTAACAACTCATGATCATAACAACATATGGAAAGCATCATAACGTATGTGAAAACATACAAAAAAATAAGGGTGTATAAAGAAAAAAGAGAGGCAAACATCTCCTAAAAATTTAAATTTGTCAAAATAATGCTGTTTAAATTTTGTCATAAAAAATGATGGTGAAAAATGGCGGGGAAAAGGAAAAGGGGATTTTTAAAATTTATTTTCATAATTTGTTTATGAAAATCATGGGCTATATGTGATATGATTGATAGGGATTATTGACAGAGATTATTGGAGAATTAATATGTGCATTAATGAAAATGCAAAAAATTTGTAAAAATTTTGGGATTATATAAAATTTGGAATTATTTTGAAATACAAATAACATATTTTATTACTATATATATATATATATATATATATATTACTATATATGTATTAGTATAAATTTATTAGTATAAATTACAAAGGTTTAGTTGACCGAGCTACTTTCATAATATAAATTTATTGTAATTATGATTGATATTAATAATAATAATGTAACATTTTAATAATACTATATTACTATAATATAATATTACTATATTATATAATTTAATTAATTATCAATAATAATATTAATCAATATTTAATATTAATTTAAATAATGTTATATGTATTTCATATATTAGAAATTTTAAATAATTATTAATTTCAAATAATATTACCGGATTGGATTAGATTTGG
The DNA here is from genome assembly GCA_033439265.1 of Dillenia suffruticosa. NCBI lineage: Eukaryota > Viridiplantae > Streptophyta > Magnoliopsida > Dilleniales > Dilleniaceae > Dillenia > Dillenia suffruticosa. Next base: position 17,564,904 of record JAVTVX010000009.1, on the reverse strand, counting down.
TTGGTTTCGTTAGAGTATTAATGAGTATTGATTTTAATGAGATTCATCTCTCTTGGCCAAAGTTGGAAGGCATCTCTTGAACATTAAACTAAATTTCATATAATTTTCTTAGTTTTTATTATCATTAATTTAAATAAAATTATTAGTAATTTAAATAGTTTAAATAATATTTCTAGTTATTTAAATATTTTTGAGTTTGTATGGGATTAAAAAAGAAGAAATTTAGATTGATTTCCTTTTCCAATAATATAATAAAATAATAACTATCAACATTATTAAATAATATTAAATATGATTTAAATAATATTAAATATGATATAACATAATTAATTATATCATTACAATTCATTTCATAATTTTATCAGCCGCAAACCAACATTTCTCAATTATAAAATTTAAAATAAAATAAGTATAGTAATATATATAGTGTAATGACTATTATTAATTTAAATAATGTAATCAATAGTATGATATAGTTGTCGCATGAGAAATATAGAATAATATAGTAATAATATTGTAATATTATAGTAATACTGTAGTAATAAAAGAATATACTAATAAACTAAAAATATAATGAGTGAATTTTTGAATAATAAATAAAAAGACATGCGTAACAATGATAATGATAAAAATGAGGTAAAGGAAAATGTGGGTAAAGAGAATGATAATATTTTCCAAATTACATATGCATATATGTCAAGTATTCATGCACATATGCGCACCTCTCCTCTAATCCACTATTAACCAAAAATCACATTTCTATAAAAAAAATTAAAATATAAATTAACTAAATGATGGTATAATTAATATTATTAATTTAAATAATGTAATAATATGAAATTAGAGTAATAAATTAGAGTAATATAATAACAATATAGTAACAATGTTATAATAGGTTGACAAAAGTTTTAAAAAGTAGTAAAATATTAAAAAATCGTGATAATAATTAAAAGTGTGAAAAAATCGTTATAAATCATTCTACAAATTATCAAAACTTCTCTTTCCTTCCAAAATCTCTCTAAATATATTATAAATCATTCATTTCTTTTCCTCCAAAAACTCTCCAAATATATTAGAAATCATTATGCGTATCTTCTCCCCTAAAAAAACTATCCTCCCCTAAAAACCTCTCATCGTCTCGAAACTTTCAAAATTTCTAAATCATCCAAATTTTTATTCCTACCAAATTGTTTCAACTAAAAATCGAGAATTTTAGTTCTTAACCCATCTACATCTCTCAGTCAAATTTTCACAGAAACACTTTATAATATATTTCCAAAATTTTATGAAAAGGTAGTCATTTTTTTAAATAAAAAGTTGGGTTGTACTGTATTTGAAACATTTTAATTTTTTCTAAATTGTGATAAATATAGGACGAATTAAACAACGGATAATTATTGTAGCTGATCACAGAGAATCACAATATCCCAAGAACAAGTTGAGTCTGAAGAACCCCAATCATTCCAAGATACTACCCCAGGTTTGGTTTAAAAATAAATAGATCATTTTTTCTTCTTGTGAGGTCATTAATAATTATCTGTTTCTAATTTTTTATTTTGAACAGCTATCAACAAATATAGAGGTCCAACGTATTGTCAAAATGTTTGGGATTTAGAAAAAGAAAAACGTATGATGGTTGAAATGAATGAATTAAATTAACTAATAGGAATCGATGGTACGATCTTTATCAGATTCTTGGATTCTATAGTCAAAGTACATTCGAATGCTCCAATAAACTATAGGACTTGGTGTGACAAACCAACGAAGTATAAAAAGGGCATGTGGAAAATTTTATAGGTATCTAGTTTTATTATTCGCATAATGGTTAATGGTGTAAATAGAAATTAATATATCTAATTTTATTTTTATACATATTTGAATTGTAGTCAAAGATTATTTTCAAACTACTAGGAGATTACACTAAAAAATGGGTTATTGGAAATTAGTGTGACAAATGGAAGAGTTTTAAAAATATTTTGAAATCAAAGTGTTTTGATGATTCACTTGAAATAAATGAAAATATCAAGAGAATGGAACATAAAAGGATTGATCCAAATCAGTACAAGAAGGTTGTTATTTTCTGATTGAGTGAAAAAGGAAAAATACAAATTAATAATTTCTTTTAGTACTCTATTCATTTGTATTCTAATACTTCTTTTTTTGTATTAGGAAATTAGTAAAAAAATTTTAGAATGTCATGCAAAATTGACAAATCCACATTACTTAGGATTTAAATCATTTGCCAAACTCATACATGAGAAGATTTATTTCTAATTAATTTTATTACATAATATTTCAAAATTTTCAAAGTAAAACCCTAAACCACTTTTATCATTATAGATGATACAATTTGGGATCAAACCTTATAAACTGATATTTATATCACTAGTAGAATCCGATCAGATGGTAGTTTAGGTTTTACGAAAGTATTACAAGTTGTGGTATAGATGACTATTTTTGTATAATTCTAATTCATATGTTTATGGATATTGACGTTCGATTACTTCTCATAAAAAATAATGAAAAATGGAACGGAGTCTATTGACAATAAAGTATGGTAATTAGAATATTAGAATTTATCTTGAAAAAGTGATATTGTATCTAAAGTTAAAGGACCTGATTCGATGGGAAGAATCAGATGTGTGGGTAAAGTTACAACTCCATCACAACATGTGCTTTCAACCATATAGAACAAAAATATGACTATTATGATAGAACAATTAATGAAACAAATCATAATCTTACTAATTTGGTAAATAATGTTTTTATGCATGTTGTTATGCATGCTAAAAGTCAACGATAAGATGAATTGATGAACCTGGTTAATGAAGCAAGGCTCGTTGGTGTTCAAGTACAATTAAATAATAATATAAATTATTTATATTATTAGTTTTCTTCAATACCATTAAATGCTGAGAGTACACATAGAAGCCAACCATCATTATCATCACCAACTGACTTTATTCCAAAAAAATAATATTTTCATTTATAACTATTTTTTACCATGTACCTATATTCATTTCACTATTTTACTAATTACTAGTTTTTATAAATAGATTGACATGAAGGAATGAAGGAATCTGCATAAAGTTGGTCTTATGAATAAATTGTGCTAGGATGCTAGGATTCTGTTTTCAAATTGTGTGATGTGGTAACATATTTGGTGATACACGTTCATCACATACAACTGCTGGTGGATTCTATTTTCAAATTGTGATGATAACTTTTTTGACGATACAGCAGCATCTCAAAAAAGGACGTGCGATCGTTTTTTAATATGTATCCATCAAAATTATCATATGTTTTATATTATTTTTGTGATCAGTTCTGCTTTCCTAACATTGTGATAATCGAAAGGTAGAAATCTTGGCTTAAAAATACTTGTGTAAGCTATGATGAGGTTGCAGTACATTTCATGTTATAATTTACACAAAAATAATAATTTTTTCTAATCATTTTTCTAATCAACCAAACAACTTTTCTAACACTTTTGGTGATTAAGTAATATTTTTCATATTTGTACTAATTGATGATACAAGATAGTAAGTTATAGTAAGATATGTGATACAAGATAGTAACTTATAATAAGATATATGGTAATAGTAACTTATAGTAACTTGTAGAAACATATGTCGTAACCGATAATAAAAAACTCTTGATGATAAAAAAGTAGTAATATTGTCTAATCATGTAGTAATTGACAATATATGTAATAACTGATCCCAATACTTTTTTTTTTCGAACCAACAATATTAATAATAAAAAATAGTAATTTTTCCTAACACTTAGTAATGACGATAACCCATTAATATTTTCTAACACTACTGTAACCAACAATAAAAAGGGTAATTCGTAACACTTGTGTATTCGACGATAGAGTAATAACATTTACAAACATTTATGATAATCGATAATAAATAGTAATAACAATTATTAACATTTATAGCGATCGACAATAAATATAGTAACATTTTTTAACACATGTGATAAACGACGATAATAGATAGTAACTTTTATCAATATTTTTAAACCGATTCAAGACAATAACAATTTTTAACATTTATGGTCACCAACGATAAATGTTGTAACATTTTCTAATACATGTGATAACCGACGATAATATGTAGTAACTTTTATCAACGTTTTTTAAACCAATACAAAACAATAACAATTCTTAACACTTATAGTGACCGACGATAAATGTAGTAATATTTCCTAACACATGTAATAACCAACAATAATAGGTACTAACTTTTATTAACGTTTTTTAAACCGATACAAGATAAGACAGTTTCGCAACATTTCTCTATCTATATATGTCGGTACATGCTCCAACGATGACTAAAACTATTATGAGAGACCAATCCTGACTGATGTATAGCCAATGGAAAATCCATCCATTGGAGAAGATTCTTTCGACGGTTTTACTCTACATAGAGCATTTGTTTTGTAGTGGCAACAAGTAGCTATACACGTCGACAGCAAGCTACTATATGCGCCAGATGTGCTACGCGTCTGGCAAGTGTGCACACGTGTCCCCTGGTTGCGTCCCAAGTTGAGATGTGAGACGGACACGGATCCAGGTCGGAATCGACTTAGACCTAACCAAGTCGCTCTCACGCCTCAGCGCACATGAGATTCACTCACTCAATTCCGGTGCATGTCATACGCCTCAGCGTATTTGACGTGCTTGCGCCTTGGACCCAAGTCGAGTCTTCTTTGCCCGATGAGTCTGCTGGGTTTGTGCGACCTGATTGTCGGAAAATGCCATTCTAGTCACTTTTAATGAGGATTTTTTATCGAAAATTGTAATTAAACTTCCAAAAATATTCTTAACTCAATTTTTGAGAGATTCATGCCTTAATCTCAACGAATTAAATGTTCAGATTTTTTGCCTTTCGTGACCATTTTTTAAACTTGATTCCCTGCAATCAAAATTTGCAATTAATCACTCAAACATGTAGATCAAAACATGAGGAACATTTTTACACCATTTTCAAATATCAATTCGTTCTTAAAATTGACAAATCTAAATTCTAAGGTCTCGGTCATTGTTTTTTGCAGAAATATTGACTATGGTTTTGATGACTCTAACATGCTCTGAAAATTATGAAAAAATTATATTCATGATCTACAACTTATAGGTAACATCGTGGTTTCTTTGGATTCACAAAATTCATTTATGACGGATTCTAAATTTTATACCCCATATATTTTATCTCGAAAAAAATTTCAAAAAATACTTTAATAAATTTAACAAATTTTGATACTAATATTAGATTTATTCTCTACATGTGTATGCGGAAGTATGTAAATTAAAATGTTAGAATTTTCGAAATAACACCTTGAAGTGTAAACCTTCAAAAATCAACCAAATTGTGAAGTTTCTTGAATAAACATATGGCCAAAATGGTGATCACAAAATTGAACTATCAGTGAATTGATAATTTTATACCGTCACTAAACCAAAAAAAAATAAAAAAAAAAATTATAAAATTATCAGCGACAGATTAGCGATGGAAATATTCCGTCGGTAAATTGGTGAAGGAAAAAATTTTTTTTTTTTTTAAAAAACACAATCATTAGCGAAAAATTAGCGACGGATTTTTTTTTAATTTTTTAATTTTTTTAATTTTTTTAATTTTTTTAATTTTAAAATTTTAAAATTTTTTTAATTTTTTAAATATTTTAAATATTTTAAATTTTTTAATTTTTTAAATTTTTTAAAATTTTTAAAATTTTTAAATTTTTAAATTTTTTTTAATTTTTTTAAATTTTTGAAAATTTTTAAAATTTTTTAATTTTTTAAATTTTTTAAATTTTTTAAATTTTTTAAATTTTTTAAATTTTTTAAATTTTTTAAATTTTTTAAATTTTTTAAATTTTTTAAATTTTTTAAATTTTTTAAATTTTTAAATTTTTTAAATTTTTTAAATTTTTTAAATTTTTTAAATTTTTAAATTTTTTAAATTTTTAAATTTTAAAATTTTTAAATTTTTAAATTTTTAAATTTTTAAATTTTTAAATTTTATTTAATAATTTTTATTTTTATTTTATTTTGTAGAATAATAAAATTATTTTTTTTCAAATTTTTTATTATTTTATTTTAATTATAATTTTATAATTTATAATTTTATTATAATTTTATATTATTTTATTATTATTAAAAAATATGAGATAAAGATAATAAGTAAATAAAATAAAGATATATAATTAAAAGATAAACTTGGTCTGGTAGATAGCGCTCTCTCTTCCTCACTCTTGTGCATGAGTTTGATTCCGCCCAGAGGCAATTTGTGGGACTTCTGATCTTTCTCTTGTTTTTTTTTTCAGAATTAAAAATCAGCGACGGATCACGACACCTAATCCGTCGCTGATTTTTTTTTTCTATTTCAGCGACGGATTTGTTTCCGTCGCTAATATCAGCAACGGATTTTTTTCGTCGTTAATCCGATGCTGATATTTGCAACGGAAAAAAATTCGTCTCTAAAAATTAACGATATCACTTTTTACGACGGATTTAGCGACGAAAAAAATCCGTCGCTAATACCTCTCAGCGACGGAAAATAGATTTTCAACGACGGATTTTTCCGTCACTGAAAGTCCGTTTTCTAGTAGTGTTGTAATCCTTTGTATTTTTCTCTCTAAAAAAAATAAAATCTAATTCTCGCTCAACAATACTCAATTGTCCCTAAGTCCTCTCTTTCTCAGTAAAGTGTAGAGAAACAAGAGATTTTTTCACACAAACTCCAATTTTGTATAAAAATTAATTCACGTAGAAAGAAGGGGAGAGATACTAGGGGAGATGGGGATCATGGGTAATCACCCCATCTCCCTAATTTAAATTTTAAATTTTTATTTTTGTGATAAAATACTCCTACGTCGTCATCTTTATCAATATTTCCCACTTGCACACATAGAGACATTTATTTGAACCTAGTCTTCAATAGTTTTGGTGTTTGGTGTAAATCTCTTCATATTCATCGGTCCTTACAGTGGTTGGAAGTTAGATTATGATTGGTGGAGGGTTATGTTTGCTCATACTCCGTTGTGTTTTGTATTTGGTTAGGCATTGGAACCATGTTTTGTTTATTATCTTTGGGGTGCAGGCCCTTCAAGACACATGAAATATGCCATGATGACATAATTCATGGAGTTTAATTTGTTTATTACTTTGTTAAGCTAAGAAGAGAAAATTTAGGCATGGCAGACTAATAGATGTGAACCAGACATTAATGTTTTGGTGAGATTATGTTTACATTGTTGGTTGATGACATTTGCTTTAAGTCTCGTGTCCATTCTCATTCTCTCATGTTTTTCTTTCTCATCCATTTGGAATTTGGCTTTCTCTGTCTATTTTCCCATGTTAACAGATTCTGCTTTACAACCCTTCCCGCGCCCCCCCCCCCGCCGCCCTGCCCCTCAAAAGAAAAAAAAAATGCAGGTGGGTGTTGTTTTGCACTACCTCAATTAGACATTTACATAGCAACGTCGATGGATTTAATAACAAAATACTAAACTTCAATAATAAAAATCTTGAATTTGAGTTTTGAAAATATAAAAATAGATACTGGAAGAGTAAGTCCATAAATTGGATTCCTTCAGAATATCGGTTGGTCAAGACCTAAAAAAAAAAGATATGCCCATCATGTCTAAATTGCCCATGCAAAGAAATAAAAGGAAAATAAATGGTAAGACATTGTATGTGACAATACAAATATATACACCTCTCGCTTAGTAGTCTGTCTACAAGGCGCACACATTTAACTTGATCAAAATGAAGTGCACATGAAAATGCAGAAACCAACATTCCATAATGTTGAACTCCATAAACTTCAATCATTGGTTATATGCAACATAAATAAGAATATTCTACTTCAGTCCTATGGGGCCAATCATCTCTTTTACACTACAAATTAACTCATAACACAAGGTGTGTCTCGTAAATTATATTGAATAGACTAAACCTGTTAATCAGAAAGAATAATAGTATTAGACAACCATAATATCAAACTTAAGATAGTGTAGGAAAATGAAATATGAAGCAAAAGTAGCCAAGGAAATAGGAATGACATTTTCATTTGTTATGTGTGAATTGAACATCCATCTAATGGAGTTTGTGTAGGTAGCCATTCCAAACATATGTACGAATTACGTCCATACGATGTATGTCTCTCCTTTACATGATTTTCATTATCATGATAAAGAGGTAATTTTCTAGTTTTGGTTAGTTAAAGTGAGATACATATGCTTACCTACATTCTTCTCTTTTCAAAGTTGGTAAAATCCTCACCAGTCATTTCAACATTTTCGAGCTCATGAATTTCTTCCAACACATAAGAAATCAATGAAGGCTGGCATACCCTCATCCTTGCTTTGCTCCCCCATTGTTTCTTGTTCTACTTCTTCATCTTGATCTCTTCTTGCTTGGTCTATCACTTCACTTGCATTAGAGTTTGTCTTTACACCAAAAAAATCATAAAACTCTACCGGATGATTTTGCTCTGCATCAAAAAAGTTCATGCAAAACAAATGATCAACAATAATAATTCATAGTCATTAAACTTGGACCAGCCAGGATGCTCCGACCGGAAAACCCACAAATGGCTCGCTTGGCAGGTCCAGGTTACTTAGAAGACTATTGAACAGATTACACACGGTTAAAACTTCCACTTCAAGTGCGAACCACTCAAAAATTGGGTTGAGACCGTCAATTTCAAAACTACACATCTTTTTTTTTTTTTTTTTTTTTGGAATTTTGGAAAAAGGTTGGGTGCAAGTGTTTTGATCCCTTAGCAAAGGCAAAGACTTAGGAGATTTTGGGAGAATTGTTAATATTTACCCGCTACAATAAGTGGAAAATTTCTTTATGACTAATTTTTACTTGCTTGTTTAAGTATTGTTTATTTTTCAAATTAAAACTATTTCTTAAACTAGGTCTCTCACAATTTCAGTGTTATGCTCTCCTAAAATAAGAGGGGAAAACTTAATAAATATCAGAGATAAATTTATCTTATAATTTAGTATAATCCTTTATACTAATATTTTTATGATAAAGGTTAAAAAACCATTTAATTAGGCTGAAAGACATTAAACTTAGTAGCATTTTCATTTTTTATTTTATCATATAATTTTTATTTTTAAAAAATAATTTTATCTACTCAGCGGCCCATGATCCACCGCTTGAACCACTAACCGGTCCCTTCTCGGGGTCTAATCCCCGGTCCAAGTATAATAACCACGAGATAATTTACACGCGCACATAGGCATCATGGAGTTACCTTGTTGTGCCATTTTCATGCAAGAACTAAAACTTGAAGTTCCACATTGGATCTGGGTGAACATGGAGTGATTATTTTGTAGAAGAGAGTATTTATTGCCTTGCATGTACTTATTCATGTAGGAAGCAATGTTCATTTGCATGTCTTGCTTTAACAGTTGCTTCTGGTCATTCATCAGTGTTTGGGCTGCTCTTTTAGCATAAAACCTAGACCTCTCCCTGCATCGCCGCGCCATGATCACGTGCCAGTGATTCTTCACAGCATTATCTGTTCGACCTGGGAAAAGCCTTGCAATTACTGCCCATCTATTCCCATGAATCCGATGAGAAGCCAAAAGCCTTTCTTCTTCCTCTTCAGTGAAAGGGCTTCGATTGATCCTTGGATCCAATTGATTGAACCATCTCAACCTACAACTCTTACCTGAAAATGGAAATATTTGGTAATTTTGGGTATTCCTAGGTTACTCATGCAAAATAGAGAACCATTTAAATAAGTAAAATAAACAAACAAGAAATCAATATGTTCTCTATATGTCAAACACTCTTCATAGGGACACTTATGATTCAATGCATTTTTTCTTTATTAATTCTAGAAACCCTAGCTGAGCCAAACAAAACACCGAGGAAAAGAATTAAGAATCTATACTTGAGAATAAATCAGGGTTTTGGTTCTTCTACCTGATCTGCCTTGGAGCTTTTCAGCTATGGCGTTCCAATTATGAGGACCATAGCGTTCCACCAATTCGCGTAGTTTTTCATCTTCAGCAGGCCTCCAGTGGCCTCTGGTGCACATCTGTGCCGTGCCCTCTCAGAGATATTTATCAAAGACTCTTAAGCAATTAAGAAGGAAAAGAAATAAAGATATACAATTTGTATTGATCACAAAGGAACCTGGAGAGAGAAAGAGAGAGAGAGAGAGGAAAAATAGAGGAAGTGTGTGGGTTAACAAGGAGAGGAACCAGATATGGAAACAGAAGATGGAGAAGTGTTTTCCGTTAGGGGGTGGGGAGGGAGTTAGGACAGACCTTCACCAAGAGATTGATGCCAACATCTAGGCTAACCAAAAACCAAAAACGATTTATATATACATACGAGTAAAATATGAGAGAGAGAGAGAGAGAATGAGAGGTTGCTTGGTGGGGTGAATTTTGTTATCCTTTCAACGTCTTTCTAAGTTTCTAACCTACAACGTCTACTTATAACCCACCTATCTTATTTTTCTCTTATTTCTAATCAACTCTTCTTCCACATATACACTTAACATATATATATATACACACATGAGAGGTCTTCTACAAATGTCAACCAACCAAACTATATATTATATATATAATTCTCTCTCTCTCTCTCTCAACTCCATGAGAGAGATTGTTTATTAAAATATGTAAAATAATAAATGGAAAATATAAGATTGGAATATCTAGGTGTGAGAATTTTGAGGTTGTAAGTTGGTGTTTTTAGGTTTCTTTGATGATCGCCTTTCAGACCTAACTAACAATAAGGCCTGACCCCCACACTTGAACTGCACGTGGAAACTTGGGACGTCAAACCTTGCAACAGCTTGCGTTTTCTCTTTCTACTCAAAAATCTTCGCTCTTCTCTTCTTTGCTGCTGCTGTTAAACCTTAATATTTCAAACAAAAGCCGTTTCCACGGTTCTTATTAGATCATCGCTGACGTCAGAGGGCTTAGTGCAAAGGTTTAGTATGAACAGAACAAAGTTTACTCTAAAAAAATTCAACAACTGATTTGAAATAAATAAATAAATAAAAGAGATCAGTTTACTCACTCACGCAAGTAGATAATTGGATATCAAATTTAGAAAGAACAAACAATTAGTCTAATAGGTAAATGAATTAGATTCGCGCAGGTTCGAGATTTGAGAATAGAAAAAAATATATTGGAGAGCTTCCACTAAATTAGATTCAACAAAACTTGGATCGAATTAGTTAAAATATAACTCCAAAAGCCAATTGGGTTATAAAAAATATATATCAAATTTAGAATAAGAAAGTATTATGTCTTTTTAAAATTTGATAGAATTCAAATAGAGAAATAGAGAATTAACCTCAATAATAAAATAGAAATTATTACTAAAATAAAATTTAAAAGTTCCAAAATAGTATTAGCAATAACTCTCCTAACTATAATTGAAATAGAAAAAACTAGACATCCAAACAAAATAAAAAATAAAAAATAAAAAGAACAACGGGAACAATATTCTCTACAATTTTCCTAATCTCCCACACAGACTCTCCAAAATCATCCGCCCACCATATCAAAGTAAGACCGATTGAATTTTGATTTCTTCCTCCTTAAATAAACTTTTAGAGCTTGTTTTTTATTATTTCTCCTCAACTTGAATGAACTCGACTCTGATAAGTTATTGAGTTGGTATTGATCTAACAAATCTAGATTAATGTGTTGAATCTCTTCGCCTACAAATCCATGAGCATTCCGAAAGTGTTGTTCCTCTCCATTTCAACAAAAGCTTGTGATATCCTCCATTTGTTGTAGACACAATTTCTATTTAGAAATTGCAAACAATAGAGCAATAACTTTAGAACTTACTCGAACATTCTGCTTCCCGTGATAAATAGTTAAATATTCATCATTGGCAGCTCAAAAGCATATGCATTAGCATAAATTTTCTTCAAAATTTTGTATGGTCCGGACTTTTATAATGAAACTTCTTAAATTTCCCTTTAGGATACCATTCTGGTAAATTCGAATCACAACCATGTCACATTACGAGCTCGATGTAACACAGTACAAATTGGTATATGTTTTTTAAGATTTATTGTTATTTTCAATCTCTCTTCTTAACTCATCATGTATATCTCTGTTGTGTTGAGTGAAGCTATCAGCATCTTCATTTCTTATTACCTTTAGAGGTAATTCAATTAAATCAATAGGTTTGCAACGTTGAATTCCAAGAACATTCTCAAATGGAATCCATATAGTTATATTACAAAACTATTAAAAGTAAATTCATCCACCAAAAGAAACATATCACCAACTAAACATCTTAACAAATCTTTAAAATTTCTATTCACTTTTTCAGTTTGTTTATCTGCTCGAGGATGGAATGCACCGTAATATTAAAGTTTTCTATTCAACAATTTTCACAAAGTGTTCCAAGAATAAGTCATAAATCTCACATCACGATCTGATACCATGGTCTCTGGAATGCCATGAAGACAAAATACTTCCTTGACGAACAACATACCAATATGACTCGCATAAGATGTTTTGTTGCAAGCTACATTTTAGAGAACTTGTCTACCACTACAAAGATCGACTCATACCCTCTTATGGCATTGGGTAAGTTTAAGAGAAAGTCCATGCTAATATCTTGCCATGGCACATGGGAAATAGGGAATGGTGTATGGAGTCGGGTATTGTGTTTTCTGAGTTCAACATCTTTGAACTATCCTTACAACATCGTTTCAATAAAGGCCAATAAAATCATCTTCAATCATTGTTATTCTTTTATCATGGCCAATATATTTATCTACACCACCTCCTTATAATTCGCAAATTACCTTTTCTCTTAGGGAAGTGTGAAATATACATAGATAAGTTCTGTCGACACATGTATTTGTCTTGTTTTCCAATCTTAATTTCAGTATCTAAAATATTATTATTATTATTTTAAGTTTTTATGGATAATTTATTTTTACTCATTTCTTTCCATTATTTTTATTTTTTTGTTTTGATTTATCTATATTTGTTTTTAAACTTTAATTTTACATTTTATTATTTTTATTTTTTTCCTCTATTGGTTTCTTAAATGGTTGATCCCAAATTTGAAATTAATATTCAGTATATTGTCATTGTTGTTATTCAAAAAAATACAAAAAAGACTAAGTACAAAAGAGAAATTCACATAAAACTGAGAGTTATCCTAAAAGATTGGTGGAATCTTATTAGAGTTTTCCAAATAATATATATAAATATGTGTTGCGAAAGGAATAAACTTGTGATGCAAGTGTTTAAACCAAATGCCCAATGAGTTCAATATCCTAATTGTATCACCTATATGAAATTGTCTCTTGCTGTTCACCTAGTTTTACCTACTCCCACTTCTAAACAAATGTTGTGTCCCAAGAGTTCAGTTTTAGTTTTATTTCAATTATGTTTGAAGTTGAATTATCTTATGTTAGCAAAATCAACCTCTATCTCTCTCTCTCTCTCTCTCTCAACCAACTAAGTTAATACTTGTAGATGAACAACTTGGTCAAATACGACTCCAGTAGACAAGCTGATGAGTAGATTTTCTTGTGGGAAGAGACACTTAGTTTGTTGCCTAACGATGGACGTGCATGGCACGTTGGGTTGAGAGAGAACAAGGGAGGGGACGTCGTTGTAAGTTGAACAACAGAACCCTAAGCCTCTGCAAATCTTTGGTTAGAGTGATTCACCTACCTTAAGGAGGCTTCTTAAGCCATATATGTCATTCATTCTGTAACATAATTTTCCTACCAATTGCAACTCTTTCTTGCAAAAAGGCTATTCCAAGCATACTTTCCCCAGTCTTGTAAAGCCGTTAGAGACTCCATGTCATGGTTTGACACACTGTCACCTAATTTAGGATGAAAAGATTTCTGGGTCCAGAAGTTATTTCAACTTCTCAACTATTATAACGCTTGAAAGCCAACCTCTGAACCATTTTGAAGTGGAATACTTGTGTTTTCTTAAGCTCATTCCAAGCCTACACCTACCATACCTAACTAACTATGTAAATCCTCTAGCTACTATTTTCTTCTACCCATGCTATTTTTCTCCTACAGTACCTCTACTTCACATGATATTCATATTTCTACATCAATCTTTTATTAATTGCACGGAAGAGGTTTTGAGGTTATGCAGTTTTGTCCGATGTGTCTGCATGGTGCAGATGCATTGCAGGCTTTTGAGCAATCCTCAACAAGTATACCAATACATTCTCGAAAAAAAAATTAAAAACCCATTTCTTAATAAAACCCATTTATAATTTTCATAATTTTTTGGTTCTTTGCCCTTACATTTATAATTTAATATGACAATGAAGGTACATTTTGACCTGAAATCAGAATGTTCAACGAAAGTATATATGGAAAGCATGCTTCTTCGAGTGCAATTCACTTTTGGGATCGTGGGGTATTAGGTAGAAGACAGAGATGTAAATGTCATTGTTGGGATATGCATACTTTGCTTATATGGAATGGATGTATTCATATTTTAGATTGAAGGAACAACTTTTTAATGGATACAAACTCTCTCTCTCTCTCTCTCTCTTTCTTGGCTAATTGATATCCAAGTTACTCGATTAATTCAATTCGAATACATTATGAGATCCAATTTATGGTTGACTCTCTTCAAAACAGTTTTGATTATTAGAAAATTACAACGCTGATAATTGGAAAATCACAAGTTGCATTTTTTTTTATTTATTTTATTTGGAATATTTTTCAAATAAATTTAAAAAATTACACAAAATAAAAAGTTCTACAACAAAAGTTATATTTCCTATAAAAAAAAATTTAAGTTAATATTACATTAATAATTTTGATATTAAAACACTCACCAATTTCAAATGAACTTGATGTCAACTTCTCTGAACAATAACAATAGCCGGCCTCTCCATTACATGTGAAGGCTTTGAGAATTTGAAGTAATTATTGTCCAACATTTCTCTTGTTACTTTTACTTATTGGCAGGAGACAGTAAGTTTAGAGTTATACAGTGAGAGTGATTTTCTTTCATACAATCATTAAATAGATCAAAATCACCGGTAAAACCTTAATCTATCCTCTCGATCGAAATTATTAGACACACTAACTACGAGGTGATGTCTATTCATCAATTTGTACTATATTTCTGGCACGGACCTACTCTCATCTTCGCTTTTCAAGTTATTTGTTTATTATTATTATTATTATTATTTTCAGCTAAAGAGCAAATGCACTAAAAATAAAAGACATCATTTTATATTCCATTCCTATAAAAATAGTAATCTTTGTATAGAATTATATTTCAGTATTTTTTTCAATCGGTCTACTCCAAATTTAAAACTAAAGTTCAACTTATTATTGTTATGGTATTTTTTTTTTCCTTAATCGTTGCATAAAACAAGAAAGTAAAAGTTCTAAATGGTTGAAATCTTTTTGAGACAGCAAAGTCACAACACACACACATATAATATTATTAATACTAATGACAGTCAGTATAATAGGGTCAGTGACGGAGTTACATGAAAAGAAAAGTAGACAATTGCCCTCATCGGATCAAATTAATTCCATTAAATTTTACATGTCAAATAAATATTTTCTTATTTAATTCAAGCCCTCGATCCGCTACTCCCACTGTCTCTAGGTCTTGGGTCCATTGTCGAGTAGGATAAAATATTAAATTTTTTAATTAAAATTTAAATTTAAAATTTATGAATAGAAAAGATTATATTGAAAAGTCGTCATTTAAATAAAGTTTTATATATATTCGAATTAAATTAATCTGAAAATGAAAACTAAAATATATATATATATATATATATATATATATATATATATATGATTAATAGTCGTCAAGCGAGAGAAGGTTGAGTGCAAGTGGTTGGTAAAAGCCTTATTATGCCCAAGAGGCAAGCATTCAGTGAAACAAAGACAATATGCCACTTTGACCGATTATATTTCTTTTTCACCCTCCAAGTGGGATTTTACTGTGAAGAGCACTGATGTTCCCAACTTTTCCACAAACTTGAAACTTTAAATTAATATATAATAATAATTTATAAAACAAATAATTTATACTAAATAATGAATAATTAAATAAAATTTGAATAACAATTTATTTAATAAAAATTATTATTATTCAAACTCAGCATTTTTCGGTTTTATATGATTAATAAGATCAACTATTTCAGTATCAGTCTACCCTTTTCCATTTTCATTTCCATTCAGCAAAAAAGAAGGGGGATACCTCCCTCTCCCTCTCTCTCTCTCTCTCTCTCTCTCTCTCTCTCTCTGTGTGCGCACTGCTCCCTGCAAGTGGGAAATTATTACAGAATAGCGGCGTGTAAACGAAGAAAGATCCACTTCCAAGTTCTTCTAGTCAACCAGTCTATGATTGGGGTGGCAATGGAGCACAATAATAAGCTGAAACCAATTTAATGGCCTAAATTCAAAGAGTTTGTCTTTGTAAGAAATTTGAGCACATGACGATCATATTACTTTTAATTGCTTTATGTTTGTTTATTTTTTTTTTACCACATAAATTTTCATTATGCTATTAATTGCACATCGATATTCAAAATAATATTTAATTTACTAAAGATATATCAAAATAATAATCTTAATTGTTAAAATAATTTTTAAAACTTCATTAATACAATAATATTGAGTGCTCTATTATCCGTCTGATTGCATGATTTCTTAAAACAATTTTGATCACCTAGATAATAAAATTTGGATCAACAAAAAATAAATCAATAATATAGTGACAAAATCTAAAAGAAAAACAGTTTTATTAGTCAATAATATTATAGAACTTTAATTCTGCACTACAAAATAAGGGCATTGAGGTGACGGTAACATTTATAGGCAGTGACATGTAACGACCGTTTTTTATGGCGTATAACAACACTTATGACGAAACCGTTAAGAAATATATATATTTTACGACGGTATAATATTATTCGTTAGAAAAAGTTTAGCAATCGTCAGTAAAGATTAGATAACCGTTTGTAAAAAGTGATATTGAATTTTGACTGTTATTGTTTATAGTCAGTAAATATAACACTTTTAGAGATGGTTTGCAAACAGTCAGTATATGATCGTTTTTACTGTCTATCTAATCATACCGTTTGCATAAATTTTACATTTATACTAACTCATATATTATACAATTTTTAAAAACTATATTCAATTCAGACGTTTATTTTTTGTGGTCAATAAATAAAGCATAATTTTAGAAACGGTTTGAAAATAATCACGATACGAGTATTTCTACTCACTAGTTAAGCATATCGTCTTCATAAGTTTCACACAAATCTGATAATTATTTTTTGTAATTAGTAAATATGACAAGATTTTAAAGACGATTTGAAAAATATCTCTAAATAACTCTTCTTTACTATCTAGTTAACCATATCATGGATATAAATTGTATAACTATGCTAACTTATTCATTGTACAGTCTTTAAAATTTATGTTCAATTCTGACGATTATCATTTGTGATTAATAAATATGACAAAGTGTTAGAAACAGTTTGAAAACAATCTCGATTTGACTTTTTTTACAGTCTAATTAAGCATACCAGTTTCGTAAGTTCTATTCAATTCTGATAATTATTATTTGTGATCGATAGATATGATAGAGTTTTAGGGACTGTTATTTAACTGTCTCTATATGTCTATTCTTTACTATCTACTTAACCATACCGTCTGCATACGTTCTTCATCTATCGTAACCCATATTTTTTCCAATCGCTAAAAGTTATGTTCAATTGAAACGCTCATCTTTTGTTGTTAGTAAATATTGCAGAGTTTTAGAAAAAATTTGAAAATAGTCTCGATATGACTACTTTTACTCATTACTTAATCATATCGTTTTCATAAGTTTCATTCAAATTTGACGATTATTATTTGTGATTAATAAAAATGGCAGAGTTTTAGAAACGGTTTGAAAAATGTCTGTAATTAACTCTTTTTTACTATATAGTTAACCATATCGTGAACATAAGTTATATATCTATGCTAACTTATACATTGTACAGTCTTTAAGACACATGTTCAATTCTGACGCTTATCATTTGTGGTTAGTAAATATGACATAGTTTTAGGGATATTTTGAAAATAGTCTCGATATGACTCTTTTTACAGTCTACGTAAGCATACCAATTTTGTAAGTTCTATTCAATTCTGACAGTTGTTATTTGTGGTTAGAAAATATAGTAGAGGTTTAGGCATTGTTATTTCACTGTCTTTATATGTTTATTCTTTACTATCTACTTAACCATACTATCTGCATAAATTCTTCATATTTCCTAACTCATATATTATGCTATCGTTAAAAATTATATTCAATTGAAATGTTAATCTTTTATGGTTAGTAAATATGTCAGAGTGTCTCGATAAGACTATTTTTGATTGCTACTTAAGTATATTGTCTTCATAAGTTATACTCAATTCTGACTGTCATTATTTGTGATAAGTAAATAAGAGAGGGGTTAAAAAATGTCTCTATATGACTCATCTTTTACAATCTAGTTAACCATACCGTCGAGATAAATTCTATATCTATGCTAACTTATATATTGTGCAGTATTTAATACATATGTTCAATTTTGACGCATATCATTTGTAGTTAGTAAAAATGACAGAGTTTTAAGAATAGTTTGAAAAATAGTCTCGATATTTATCTTTTTTCTGTCTATTTAAGCATACAAATTTTATAAGTTCTATTCAACTGTAAAAGTTATTATATGGAGTTTGAGGGACGGTTTGAAAACGGTCACTATATGACTATTTTTATTGTTAACCTAACCAAATTGTCTGTATAAATTCTATATCGATACGAACTCAAATATTATACAGTCTTTAAAAACTATGCCCAATTCAAACGTTTATTTTTTGTAGTCAGTAAATATGCAGAGATTTAGAGATGGTTTGAGAACATTTTCATTATGACTATTTTAACTCACTACTTAAGCATATCGTTTTCATAAGTTCTACTCAATTCTGATAGTTATTATTTTTTATCAAAAAATATGACAGAGTTTTAGAGATATTTTGAACAATGTCTCTATATGACTTTTCTTTACTATCTAGTTAAACAAACTATTGGCATAAACTCTATATATATGCTAACTTATATATTGTACAGTCTTTAAAACGTATATTAAATTATGATGCAAAATCATTTATGTTTAGTAAATATGACAGAGTTTTAAGAACGGTTTGAAAACAGTCTTGATATGATTCTTTTTTCTGTTTACTTAAGCATTCCAGTTTCATAAGTTCTATTCACTCTAATGTACTTATAAAATTGGTAATTGTACAAGGTTGCCTGTAGGCGTAAAACATTTGAGAGCCCTTAAATTATCAAGTGATCAACAGAGAAGTTGCTGAAACCTATATATCTGTCAAAGGCCCTCTTGCTCTTGGTATAACTATGACACCATTCAGCACGCTGCAGACAAATCCACCACCAATCGAACATAATGTACAGAAAATGTAATCAACTAAAACTTGGCCTCCTCCATTGTGAAAGTAAATTTTGTAAGCTATTTTATTGAAGTAATTGGTTCTCAATCAGTGATTTTGACCTACTAAAGTCTTGTAATCACCTAGGGCCACTATGGCTTGATCTCTTCCTTTTGTCCGTCTTCCATGTTAAGAAATCCTCATTCAAATCACCTCCTCCAACACTTTCATATTCAGGTTTCTCAGGCTTAACTTCAGTTTTGAAATCCTTTGGGGTAAAAACATTAGGTTCTTCACTTGCAGTTGGAATGTAAATACTTTTATCCTTTACATTTGTCAGGCTTTTCTCCTCTGCTCCTTTATTAATAGTGAAATACCTACCCTTTGAGATAAGTCGTTGGTTTCCCTTTGCTTTTACCAAAAGCCTTGATATGTCCTCACCATTTTGTACAGCCTTCATCCACTGCAAATCACCAAGGGAATCAGCATAAATCACCTCTGTTCTCCTTCGCTTTCCAATGATGCTACCACTTTCATATCCAAGGGCTATGCCCTTTTCCTGATCTACCAGTAGGGGATATCCCCATTCTGGTACCTCATGTTGTTCCATAAGTGGAGACCTATAATTTTCTTTCTGCTTTCTCTCTTTGTCCATTTTCGTGAAAGGCCAAAATTCGTCATTTGATCTTGTTGTGACGTGATTAATTTCCCTCTCACTAGGGACATCTGTTCCAAGTGAGTTTGCCCTCTATGCATGATTTCCTCCAACATTTCCGGGCTGTCTTCAATTGCAAAAATAAATAGAAACTATTAGAATGGTTTCTTCTACTCAAAGTAATAATCAAAGCCGCAACAGGGAAACTCCTCATTCATTACCATACATATCCACTGTAGTCCCACCGAAAGGGGTTTTAGATCTTAGGCTTTTGTATTGCCCACCTGATCTTCAAAGTGCACCATATGTTCAGACCTCTATGTCCGATAAAGTTCTTAGATCCTCAGTTTCTCCTATGTATGATTTTAACATAAAAGGGCTGGAATGTAATAGGTTCAATATCTTAGAGCAGAAAGTAGGTTCTTTCTTTGGCAAAACGCAGCAAGGCTGTAACTAAAGCCAAGCACTGAGATGATTTCAATCATTGTTAATCTGACCTTGTCTAGTTGTTGGATAATAAAAAGATTTGAACTGAAGATTTCTCTATAGTAAGCACAAAAAAATGCTATCAGACACTTGTGGGGGCATATACTACATAATGATAAACCTGCTGGTCCATTTGAATAGTCCAGCCTTTCTAATTGGATGACCTTGTCTAGCATGTACTGTCATGTTTTATAGCTTATTTGTTCCAAACTTGGCAACTGTGTTATTACAAAATTTAAACAGTCTTCGAACTAGTTAAGCACTATCATAGCCTTAGGAGAAGCAAACTAGGCCTGATGAATTTGAAGCAGCAATGAGGCTAAAATGGTTTCTTAAAAGGTTGAGAAAAGGAGGGAAACAATTTGAAAACAAGAACAAAGAAAAGAAGAGTGGCTGCAAAGAGCATTACAATGTAAAAATAATCAACAAAAAGCGTGATGTACAAACTCTTTGAATTAAATAAATAATATTTGCTCAATTGTTAAAAACTTTGTGGGGTAAGATCATTTAAGAAATGGAAAACTACAACGCATCTGTCACTAAGTTGAGCAAGACATTATTTCACACTCCTATGTTTTAGACAACTATAACAACTTGATAAAATCTTGAAAAAATGAATTGCCAAAATGAGAAGACCTTAACAAAATTATACAGAAAGAACCAGCGGGAAGCGACAGAGAGAAACTTCATCATATTCCTAATACTTCATCATATACCCAAAAGTACCACACCAAAGTTGATAGTCCCGATAGTGCAAGACACATACCCTGTGACAAGAGTCTGTGCAAGGGCACAATCATGATTTTTCAACCGGTGTCCCCCTCATCAATGATCATGTTATGCGAATGAATTTTATACATAACACATGATTGTCAATTAATGATTTTCATTTTAAAAGCAATCAATTTGTCACCAGAGCTACATCATCACAAGGAGTACATCAGAATTGTTCTTCTCAATCTAGGCATGATACAGAGGAAAACATGCACACAGTACAAGTGTAACACCAAAAAAAAAAAAAAAAACACCACAGCGGAGTGCTGCGTTTTGAGCCAAAACGCAGCACCCCCTGCATTTGGGAAATTAGGGATTAAAACCCTAATTCCCCCTTTTCTCTCTCTCTCTACCCCCCGACTCTTCACCTTCCGCGACGCCATCTCTCTCTCCATCCGTTCCCCTCCCGCGGCCGTGCTTTCCTCCGCTACCACCATCGCCGCCGCGTCTCCCTCTCTCTTCGTCCTTCTCTCACTTTCCCTCTCTCTCTCTCCCTTCGCGATTGCTATCTCTCCATTGTTCTCTACCCTCCTCTGCGCGCCACTGCACGATCCGCTTCCCTGCACAATCGCGCCACCCGCGAGCTTTCGCGGGCACTACCACCACAGCAACAGTGATTCCCTCCCTCCAGTGCGCGCCGGTTCCACCACTGCTACAACCTCCTCCCTCCCGCGAGCTCCCACCAGCGCGCATCTATAGCGCCTCCTCCCTCACGCGAGCATGCGATCGCTCGAGCACGCCGTAGCACGAGCACCTACAAGCCACTGCGCCCCTGCCGAGAGCATGCGCATCTGCACGCGAGCGCGCGCCCCAGTTGAGAGCGCGCACCTCTGCACAAGCCCCTGCACGTCTCTGCACACTCCTGCACGAGCGCTAGCCTGCCCCTGCGTGCCCCTGAACGAGCGTCAGCACGCCTCAGCACAAGCTACCCTATGCGAGCGCGCCCCCAGTGCGACCATCCGTGCTAGCCAAGCGCACGATCCACTGCTCGAGCGCGCCCCAACACGAGCGCGAGGGCTCCAGCGCACGACCCACTGCGCGAGCGCGCAACCCACTACGCGAGCGCGCAATCCAGCTCGCGAGTGCGAGCCCTATCCTGTGAGCACGCCAACCCACGAGCCCCAGCTGCAAGTGCACAGCCGCGAGCCCACTATGGCCTGCTGACCCGCGAGCCCACCAGCGGGCCACCCATCAGCCCGCCAAGCCCAAGGCCCACAAGCCCGCAACGGCCCATGACAGTCCGTGAGCCTCTGCGAAGGTAAATAACTCAAAGTTTCGATTCTTGTACTAGAGTTTCAAATTTCTTTAGTAATTGGACTTAAATTGCTCATAATTGTTTCAAATTTGGAAATATTCAGGTTTTAGACCAAATCGACAGGCGAACGAAAGTTAGATCTAGGATTCGAGAAACCTTAGGTGAGAGAAATGAAATCTCTTCAACATTTGGATAAACTTTATCAAATTAGGTAGTATTAATTGGTTTTAGATTCGAATTAAGATTAATTTTGATTTTGTTATTTACTTATAAATAGAATGAAATTGATGACATTGGAGTATGTTTATAAATTGAGAAATTTAGGGTTTGTATGAATTTAAAAAAAAATGATAAATCCTGACAATAGTCGAAATTTTGATAAAAATCGTGATGATTTGATTAGGTTGGCTTTCTCGGTGATTCGATTGAGGGGAGCCTTGTTCTACGTATTGTGGTTTTATTGGGTAGTGCGCTATCCTCCCCAAAATCGGTGAGTGTGACTTATTTCAATACTTTTGTTTAATGTGTAAATCATATTTTACAATATTTGATAAATGAGCATGATTTGTAGCGTGTTTGAAATGTTTTGACTGGTTTTGAAATTGATTTTTCTGAACTGATGGAGTGTCCAAAACAACTATGTTGAAATGTTGAAATTATGCATCCATGTGGTTAAAATGTATAATATGCCATTTTATGCTATATGTTGCATTTGGTTTATAAACCTGATTTCGACACATTTTTTATATGATATTGATTTTGGCCTTGAGGGCTTTGATATGTATTGTTCCGTAGCTACAAAGGATACCGTGAGAGACGCTTTGGTGGCGTCCAGATATGCCTAGGCCTAGGGTATCCCACGAGTTGTCATGATTTGATTAACGACACGTACTAGCCAGGTTGAACCCGAAAAGAGAGAGGATTTGGATACTCTCTCCAAGTCTAGCACCTGGACGAGATTCGTCGCCAACGCCGGGGTAGAGAGCACTTTAAATAAACTTGCATATAACATCCCCGGTGCGCCTGTAATAGGTCGCGGTAGACCTCTACCAGAACATTTTCGGCTGGCAGCTTTATGATTTTTAGTAACAGTGCTTTGGATGCATATTTGACTTGAAAATACGTGCTAATGATATATTGTTGAAATGAAAAGCATGATGATTTGAAATATATTTCGTATACTTATGCTTTGATACTCCAGTTTCACTCTTCATATTTGACGATTGCATTGACCCACTCACTCACTGAGTATTCTTCCCCGAGTACTCACCCCTCACTTCCCTTCTTGTTTCAAATATAGTATTTAGCAAGGAACGTTGCTTTTAGGACGCTCAATATCATTGGGAGATTTGGTCTGGACTTGAGGAGTCGTATATTTCTGTCGAAATTTCGTGAGTTAGTAATTGTATTGGTGATGTATATATATTCTGAGGTCAATAGACGATATAATTCTGGGATGACTGTATAAATATGGATATGTCATTGCATAATATTGCATTGAGGCATTTCTGGTTCATTGTGTAAGTACTTGGGAATGTGTTATGTCTTAGAAGTGTACTCTAAGATCACTCGGTGCCACCTCTAAATTACAGGAGGGGCGACTGGCGGCTGTCCATGCTTTGACGGGGGCATGGCAGTAGAGGTTTATGGTTAGAACTGTGAAAATTTGTTATTATAGCCTACATTGTTCTGGATATTGGTTGTGGGATTGGTTGATTTTGGAGAAGCCAGAATAGTCATTTGTTTATTTTATAAGATGAATATTGATATACATGTGAAATTATACATGGGAGATCTCTGATTTATGGGGAGGTTCTGCTCGATTTTTTATAAAAATACAACCGGCATCCAGGGCAACGGGTAGCTGTTCATGATCCCGGTTCAGAGCGTGACAACAAGTGTCTAGAATAGGAAGTTAATAAGGTAGGACTCAAGGGAGAGAATCATATTATTCTTCATAAAATAAACCTATTTTTTCTTAAATCCAAATCAAGGAAAATCTTAAATCCATGGGACTCCTACCTGAACCACTTTCACCTCTTCGATCGGCTCCCCCCTTTTGATCCCAATTCAGCTACTTTTGGGACAAGCATTGCAGGCGGTTAAGTAGACACGGAGTTAAATCTTACTCCAGCCACCGAACTTGCTACAGTAAAAATTCTGAAGACTGTAGGACCGTATATCAAACCTATTCAAACTCCTTTTCACCATTACATTCAAATCCTTTTCACACTCCTTGTCCTTCGTACTGGTGCAGTCTAAGCTTTTGCTTTTCTCAAGAGTGTCAGAAAGGGTTTGGAGATTGGTTTGATTGATTTTTTCTTTGTTTCTATCTTTTGTTGCATCTTTTCCATGATCTCAGAATGAACCGTATTATGCTCTGACATTAAAAGTGTGAGAAAATATTCTTTTCTCATGAAATTCAGATCCTGCCATGAGATAAAGTTATGAAATCAAATCATCACTCATTCGAATAACACAATAATATTATTAATATGAAGAAGAACATGAACATACTTCTTGAGTTGGAAGAGTCAGCAACATCCCTAGTTCCCAAATCTCCAAAAAGCGCATAAGAAATACTCCACAATCATTCATGCATAATTTATGTTAGGTATGCATTTGTAGTGAAATTTGGAAAACCATAGGTATAGTAATAGTAGCAGTACGCACGTGTTAGGCTGCTGAGGAACTTGAACAGGTACTATTTCGAGATAACAAGAGAGTTTTCAAAAATCCTCTCAATGCAATTTTTCTACATAAGAAATATGAAAATTTTCTACAAAATAAATATGAAAATTATAGGTTTTAGTGAAAGAAAATTTGATGTTTCAGTATATTAAACAATTACCATCAAAGTTTGCAATACTTGGTCATCATGCCCCCTAAAGCAAGAACCCGAGTCCAAAACGTACATTATATGCTTGTCATGCTTGTTGATGTGAAGAGCATAACAAAACCAGTTGTGTTTTAAAATGACAGGAATAAAAACCTGTTATGAAAATACAATAGTATGTTAAATGAAATATAAATATGTACTCGTAAGCCAACTCCATAAGGGTAAAGTAACTCACTAGATTGCACGATTTGAAATCGAATCCAAGTCTTGTTACTAACAAACAATTTTGAACCATTGAAATGTCCCACCCGTTTTCATTGACATTTTGTGTCTCATCCAAACCAGAGGCGTACACAACAGTCATCTACATTAGTATCAATACATAATTTGTAAAAGAAGGTTAAAACTAGGAGATAGAAAAAGTAGCAGACAAAACTATAACAAGCTGAGAAAATAATGTAGAGATTTGCCTAACCAAAAACCAGTGAGAAACTTACGAAACAAAAATTACTCATAAATGAAGTATGCAATTACATTAAACAGTGCATGCATTTCTATTAAACATTGCATGCTTGTCAAAGGATAATTCACTACTATTTCCATCATTAGCACAAGCACATATCCAAATCCAATTTGAAGTCCAAATCGATTCCAAATTGATAAAGTGGATCAGTTAAGAGTATTGATACAAGAAGAAGAAGTATAAGTATAGTGTTTATGAAAAAAAAAAGGATGTACACAATGAATGAAAGAAAGAGTAATGAGATAAATAATACTTACTGAAAACCATAATGGTAAAACACATCTCCAGAATATGGGAGAAGTATTCCGGCAGTAAGTATTGAGGAGCCCCATATAGCATTCCATGATCTGTGCATGTAGTACTACTCATTATGTCATAAAGTAATATAATAAAAATAAAATAAATTTCTTATCAATGTGCCAATCCAATGAGACAGCAACAACTCATGAGCATCAGTCCACGACATGTATTTTCCAACAATATTACACAAGATTATTCTATGCATTGTCAAAAAAAAATCATGAGGTTTTAGTAATGTATAAAAAAAAATTTGGGATGTATGAATAGAAATATGAAATGACAAATAATAAAGGTATCAGTAAGATTTAACTTGCCCAGCTTCCTTTTTTAGGGGTTTTCGTCCATAAAATTTCCAAACAGTCTTCTCTTCACTTGAAAACGTTCTAATGTTAGCAAAGGTAGAAATTGTGTTTGGATGAACCTCCTTTACCTCCTTCATTTCGGTTAAAGCATTTACAATTTTATATAATTGAGGATCTGGCTCCTCCTCTTCATCCAATGCCTCCTCCAAGTCCTCATCCTCCTCCCATACCTCTTCCCCCTCAACAAAATCATGCTTTCACTTCTGCTCATCCTCCTGTACATCAAACTCCTCTACATGATCAGAGTTGGACAATGTACGCAACAGATCACAGTACATTTGCAACAACTCTGACTGAATTTGAATTGAGGCCTTCAACATTTCGATTGACTTGTCCAAAAACATTTTAACTTTCTCATTGATCCCAATTCTCTACATAAGAAAAAGGCTGGTTAAAAGATAGAGAGATATTATAATCAGTGGGTAAGTGCTACTGGTTTACCTTAGTTTCATCTCCACCAGTGTCAGCTTCAACATGTTTGTTCCATGTATTGATTTCTTTATTGTTATCGGCTTTCTTTGACAACAAACCCTATATAATATATATATGGCACAACATATTATCAAACAATTCACATTTAAGATTTGTTTCTTTAAAGAGAACTTACTTCAAAGTTGATACTTATTTGAAATAAATAATAGTTACCACAACAATATTACTTCAATTAACAATACAATGTATTATTCATTATACATTAATTTCACAGTTTCGAGAATAAGAGATCTTGCATCAAATAAATCACAGAGATCATACTAATACAACAATGTAGTTGCTTCCAACTATTGTTTTATCGAGAGTGCAGTTAACTTACGTTTATCCGCTCAAATCCAAGTCTCCGAATAACATGATCTGTAATCCAATAGCAAATGGGTTCTTTCTGTGTTTCACCACCCAATCCACCAACTCTCACCTTCTCAAAGTAAAAAATCTATGCATGCAGATGACCAACAAAATTTGGTTAGTAAAAATCAAGATTTGCAATAGTTATAAACAATGAAATAATATTTATAAACTTACCATAAGTAAAAATAAACAAACACCAATAGCTTTGATCTTCCTCTCCTCCTGTCCTCTTCTTCTCTTCAAAACACCTTTAAATTGCCAGACCTCATCAGCGAGCCATTGTAAAACAAATTTGGCCCAGTTGTATTGCCCAGCATTGTCCACATCAATGGTAGCTGCAAGGTGTCTCATAGCAGGGAAGATATTTGTGGACGGACATAAAAAGCATCCGAGAACGAACAACAAGAAGCATTGTTTAAACCTCATGGACGAGGGATCTTCCAATTGCATTTGCTCTTTTAATTAGCTATGCTTTAGTCTAGAAAACAACTTTGTCTCCGAGGATTCAATGAAAGATGAAGAGCCTAAAACATCGAGTCGGGTGTAGGGGTTTCCCAGGATTCACCCTACTTCTTTAGGTGTTAATTTAAATGTTTTATTTGGACCGATACAAAGAAGTTTTTCCATAGGTTGGAACCTCATTATCAATTCCTCACATAATTTTCTACTCAGAGTATTGTACGAAAGATTCAAAAGATTTCCAAACCCCATACGTTTTACTTGTTGTTTCATGTCTTCGGTGAGGGTAACAATTAACTCAATTAGTTGTTTTGGAGAACACCGAGTTTGAATCGGTAGCATTGCCTTAGATATGGCATGCATATCTTTTCTTTGCCTTGCAAAATTGTTGTACTTCTCCCTCTCAGCTTTACTTAATTCCCTCCAACTTTTATTGCATTCACTAATGGGCACATTGTTCTTCGAAAAAAATTCTTTTCTATAGTGGCCAATACATTCAAAGTTGGTGATATTACAGATATGTTTATATTAATTAAAAATATCTAAAACAGAAACAAGATTTGAAACACTCAAAATCAAACAAAGTAACAATGTAATGATATGAATCAAACAAAGTCATAAACAAAGTAACAATATAAACAACATAAACTAAGTAACAATATAATATAAACAAACTAACTTTAAAATATCAACAAAGAATAAAAGAAACAAAGATAACTATATAACAATGTAACAGTCGAACAAACAGAGAAAGTTACTATATAAAACACCCACTCTTTCCACGCCTGAAGTAACAATACCCAAAATTAGATAAAATCTCTGTACTCTCTTAACTAATAATAATAGAAGATAAATTTTAAGCCAAAACAAAGAAAATAATTTCCCATTCAAATACCCCTCAAGTAACCAAAGAAAGTATTCCATGCATATTTAGCAAATATTATATCACTATCGTAATTAGTACACAATTGGAAACATAAACCAATTTTTCCCTTTGGAAGTATGTAAGCAGACAAGGGAGTTGGCAGAAATTGGCTCCCTGTACACCACTTCCTTGGGATTTATGTTGTTGCTACGCACAAGCATGCAATGTTGAGTGTTCAGATTGAACTAAACTAGCAAAGTTGCAATAGTATTATGACAAAAAGATCAAAATTAGGTGCTGGACACTTATTCTTCCCTTCGATTGACAACTTTTTTAGGATGAATGTCCATATGAAAGCATATTTAAAGGAATCACCCAATATCTATGATTCCTGAAGGGGTCAGTGTGTTCTAGTCGAGGGAATGAAAAATATGGTTGAAACAGATAATATTAATGAGATTGGACGAAATGCAACAAAATTTTGAAACTAGACCACAAATTCAAAACACGAAAAAATATGAAAGCGAAGAGGTTACTTCTGCTGTCACTTTCCTCCTATCGTCCAAAGCAGAATTATTGGCATGTAATAGGTAATAAAAATAAATAGTAAAGAAAAATACACAAAACCCTAACCTAAAAAACTTGTATCCGGGGAGATATTTCACCGATCTAGACGTAGAAGACTCGATGGAAGGGTCACTTCTATTTGCATCTGTGTTTCCCATTTGTGGTAAGAAATTAAAAATCTACCCGTCTTTGCCCCCTTCCCTCTTCCCTCCCGGCCTTCTGCCTGCTTTATCTTCATATGATATTCGCCTTCGCCATCCTTCCTTCAACTTCCTTCCCCGCACAAGCCTTCAATCAGCACACAACCCGTTCTTCAAAAGCGAAAAGCTTCCTTCTTCAAAATATTCAAATTTGAACGGTTATTATTTCACAGCCGTCAAATGGTGGGTCATTAGGGATACGTGCTTACAAATTAACCCTAGCCATTGGATCAACAAACAAACACTCAGTATATTATTATAAATATCACTACAAAAAAACACGATTTTAGCCACGGATTTTCGCGACGGAAAAAATTCGTCGCTATTTTACGACGAATTTGGCGACAAATATTTTTTCGTCGCTAATTTGCCACAAAATTTGCAACGAAAAGGAAGTCATGGCTAAATTAGCGACGGACACATCATTCGTAGCAAAATTCGTCGCTAATTAGTGACGAAAAAATTTTCATGGCTAAATTCGTCGCTAATTAGCAACAAAAAAATTTTTCATTGCAAATTTCGTCGCTAAATAAGTTTTTTATATATAATAAAATAAAATAAAATATTAATAGAATATTTAAATTAAAAAATTAATTTAACAACCATGGTTTAGCGACAGATTTCTAAATCCGTGGCTGATTCAGCGACGGATTCGAAATCCTTCGCTAAAAAGGTTTTTTATATATAATTAAATAAAATAAAATATTAATATAATATTTAAATTAAAAAATTAATTTAACAACCGAATTTAATTTAGCGACGGATTTCCAAATCCGTGGCTGATTCAGCGACGGATTCCAAATCCGTCGCTCAATAATTAGAATTTTGTTTTATTTTTATTTTATTTTAATAAATTCAGCGACGGATTTGGAAATCCGTCGCTGAATTTTATCTTCTTTTAATTATAATTTTATTTTATTTTTATTTTATTTTATTATTTTATATTAACAAATCATATTATTATTTTATAATATTTTAATTTACAATTTAAAAAAAACCATATATTTTATTTTATTTAAATTATATATATTTTTTAATTAATTTATTATTTTTTTCTTTTTTTTGATTTAATATTTTTTATTATTATATAGGTAATTTTATTTTATTTGTTTTATTTTATTTAATAATATAAATTTTTTAATTAAATATTAATATAGCACGGGCGCCTGCCTGCTGGGGCGCCCAAGCAGCCCAGGCAGGCGCCCAGGCGGGCAAGCGCGGGCGCCCGCCTGGGGCGTGTCACAAAAAATTTAAATAAATCTGTGGTTGATGGGATTCGAACCTTGGACTTGGATCTCGAGAATCTCGACCTCAAAGACATGTTACCACTGCACCACGAGTGTTGTTATGTGACTTTTTTCCTCCTCTTTGTTTTCTATTCTCACTTTTTTTTTCCTTATCTCTATTTTTTTTTCTTTCTACTCTCATTTCTTATATATAATAATTTTATTATAATATATAATAATTTTATTATAACGAATAAAAATATTTTATAATTAAATATATAGATTTTTTAAATTATTAATATATTATAATTTATTGATAATTATAATTTTATAGTTTTGAGATATTGTAATCCATTTTTAAATTATGGATTAAAAAAATAAAATAAAAATGAAAAAAAATAATAAGATAATAAGATAAAAGAGAAAAGAAGAAATCAAAATATAATATAAACATATTTTTTAATTAATTTATTATTTTATTTTAAATTAGTATTTTATTATTTTTTATTTTATTAAAAATTATCATATTTATTATTTTTTATTAATATTATTTTAGGTTGGTGGTATAAATAAAAAAAGTTATTATATTTATTATTTTAAATTATTATTATATATTATTTTATTATTATTAGAAAAATGTGAAATAAAGATAATAAATAATAAAAAAAGAAATTTATATCATAATAATATATTTGGCTCGGTGGTTTACTGCATGCAGGAGTTCGGAGGAGTGCGGAGTTCGGAGTTCGAAACACGGTGGAGGCAGAAGGCATTTTCCAGAAAATTAAGAGTGCATGCGCGGGGTGCGGCTGGCTCAGGTGGCACGCGCTCGGGCGGGCGAGGTGCGGGGTGGGCAAGGGTGGCGCTCGGGTGACACGTGCCCTTGAACATTTGAATTTGAAATCAGCGACGGATTTTTGTGACGGATTCCAAATCCGTCGCTGAATTTAGCGACGAATTTTTTAATTATTACAGATTTTTTTTCCCCTTAATTAGTGACGGATTTTAGCGACAAAAATTATCTGTCGCTAAATTTAGCGACGAATTTTAGATTTTCGTCGCTAAATTTAACAACGGATTTTTTTTATGTCGCTAATTTAGCGACGGATAATTTTTCGTCGCTAAAGTTTGTGATGAATTTTAGTGACGAAAAATTATTTGTCGCTAAAATTAGCGACGGATTTCGATTTTCGTCGCTAAATTTAGCGACGGATTTCTAATTTCCGTCGCTAAATTTTTGCGACGCGTTATTAGCGACGAAAAATTTTTCGTCGCTAAATCCGTCGCTAATGTTTTTAGCGACGAATTTTTTTAAAATTTTCGTCGCTAAATTTGTGGCTAAAAGGCTGTTTTTTGTAGTGTATTATTTATATTTAATCTTAATTTTTCATTATTTGTTAATGTTACAATTATTTTTATAACTATATATCATACATAATACATACATATACATAAACGAATATTAATATATTAATATATAAAATATAAGTATTATATTTTACTACTATATTAGTCTAACATATTATATATATTACTATGTAATATATATGTAGATAAGTATTATATATTATGACTATATACTACCACCATATACTATATTAGTTCTTAGTTCTGCATACTAATATATAATTATATAATATTCTATATTTTTGTATTATATATTAATATATCCATGATTACTTGCTATATCTAATATATATTAATATAAATTATATATGAATATATCGATGCAAATATTTATTACAATATACTATGATATATTAATAATTTAATTTACTAGTATATCTTTTTTATTATTATATATTATTATACATTACAATATATTACCATATAGTATAATATTTTAGTATTATATTATATATTATTCAATTATATATTATATTTTGTTTTATTATTTTACGACAAATTATTGGTTTATATTATAGTAAAGTATATTAATATTATATTCTACCATAAAATTTGGTCACCTACCTATTCTATTCTATTTACTTCCACTTACAAGACAATTCAATGGCAAGGTTACTATTCCATTGACTTCCATGTACACTTTGTACAAGGAGAACGATGACAGTTTACTTTTACAACACTTCACTCCACTCCACTGACACTCCACTCCACAAACACGGCAAACTTGACAAACACTATGCTACACTCTATACATAAATGAGACAATAATATCAATAATATTAAAACAATCTACCTATTTAACTCAACAGTCTCAGTATCTCACCACCATCTTTCTCTCTCTCACCTGTCCACTCTCTATCTCTCTCTCTGTCTCCCACTCTCTCACTCGTTGTGTTCAAACCCTCCTTTAATCTTCACAAACACTACGCTCTCCCACTCTCTGTCAGCACACCTTCCTCAACCCTTCAATCGGACGCACGCACTCTCTTAGTCTTGCAAATGGCGTCCAGCTCTAGAAAAGGAAAGGAAATTGTGGAAGCAGAAAAATTCAACAAGAGGGAATTTCACTCTATCGACAAAAGCAAATCATATTATACCATATATTGTCGACGTAAGATTACTCATGGTCGTTTAATCGACTGGCATTTTCTCGAGAGCATAGATTATAGGTATACTAGTTACTTAAAGGAAGTATGTCCTTGTTGGCTTCTAAATCCGAGTAAAAAAATCTATGAAAATGCAGTTAGAATGTTTTATAATAATATGGACCCAATTGATAACACTTTGATGGCAGAAAGTGACGACGATGATGAGAATATAGATAGGGAGTGTAATATAGTCATTGGTGATAAATATTGGTCAGCATCATTTCAAACTTACTTTAATCGTGAAACAATCATAGTGAATTCTAGATTTATATGTAGATACGATCATTTGGAGTGGGTTGCCTATGAGGTTTGTAAGCCATATTTGGAATCAAATATATTAGATGATGCTAGAGTAGTATTTGATAATGATCATTTAGAGACATTTAGCAGGGATGTGACGTAGTTACCTTTGCAGGAAAGAATTTTGCACTTCTTCATCATTCACGTCATAAAGCCAAGAGCCGGTAATTATCAACACATCACGCGTGAAGACTTTTGGCTCATGGCTTGTATCATGCAAAGAAGAAATCCAGGTTTGCATTTTCTGCTTCCTTACTTTATGATGACTACAAGAGCTTTGAATTCTAATTTGTCGTTCTGTAGTGTGATCACTGGTATTTTAAAAAGTGTTGGGATAAGTTTAAAAAGAGAAAACAGAGTGCAACTAAATTCAAGAGTTAGAAGTATAAATCTGCGAATGCTACAAAGAGCACAATGGATTTTGCAAGATGATGTGTGGGTTCATCAGAAGCACAGATTTCTTAGGGAGGATAGGGAAGAAGAAGCAAGGAATGAAGATGAATTGAATGAAGGAGGAATTGGTAACAAAGCT
This sequence comes from Dillenia suffruticosa, assembly GCA_033439265.1. NCBI lineage: Eukaryota > Viridiplantae > Streptophyta > Magnoliopsida > Dilleniales > Dilleniaceae > Dillenia > Dillenia suffruticosa. The sequence continues at coordinate 17,530,700 of JAVTVX010000009.1, read as the reverse complement.
GAAGAAGAAGAAGAAGAAGAAGATCAACGGAATGAAGGAGGAGATGGGAATGAAAATAAAGGAAACGAGGGAGGAGATGGAGGATCGAATGACTACCATCGGAATGCCAATGACAAGGCAAGGTGGAAAGATTTGTTTCAATGTATTTATGGTCTGAAAACAGACATTGGCATGCTTAATGAGCAAGTTTGAGGACTTGGGACGGAAATGCGAGAACATAGGATAGAAATGGGAGAAACAATGACAGATATGGGTCGACTTAGTAGTGAAGTGGAATCAATTGAGAGACTACTGTTTGGAATGCAACAATATACACATGAATTTGCATATCAGAATGCAGAACAGCATTGCAAAATGATATGTCAAACGTTGAACATCAGAGCAGACCTTGGGGCAAATTCCAAATCTATTGAATGCATCAGAGACCATTTGCAGATAGGCAACCTAGTCCGACCTTCATGCTCTGCTGCTCAACCTTCTTTATCTCGCGGTCCTGCCACTCAACCTTCTTTATCTCGCGGTCCTGCCACTCAACCTTCTTCCTCTGCGACTCCTACACCACCACGTCTCTCTGGCTTTGCCCACCCATTTGTTTTACACCCACCTTCTACATTTAGTTCTCCTCCTCCTGATACTCAGCCTAGCTGTGACAATCCTGCCCCTAGGCATCCATTCCAACATTTGGTTCTCCTCACATACCCACAACAACTACCTGGGGTAACACTCCTACCCCTACTACTACTTCCAATCCTTTTACCATTGAGTAGGTTGTTAATGCTGTAATAGCAAATCTGGAGTCAAAAGCTACTACAAGAAAGAGTGTCAAAAAATTTAGACCAAAAGTTAAAAATAACAATTTGAAGTAATTATGTGTAATTGCTTCCCTACCTTTGCTTTTTGCATTTGTATTTGTAGTTTTGTTCATTGTGTATTTTAATGTGTATTTCAATGTTGATGTGTTGATCTCTTGTATTTGTTTTTCGATGTTAAAAAATTCCAGTAATTATCTCTATTTTGTATTTTTCTATTTGTATTTTGATATGTTTTGTAATTATTTTATTCTCATTGTATTTTGATTTGTAAGTTAATTTGTAAGGTAATGTTTAGTTGTATTTGTAAGTATCTCAATTTTAATTTTCTAATGTAATGATATGTTGTAGTTGTAATGTTTATTAAGAACGTGAGGTTGGTCGTTGTTAAATTTTGTTGATCAACTAAGTTGTTAGGTCAGTTATGACAGTATAAGGAGTGTTAAAAAAAATGTATAAAAAGGGGTAAGCTCTAGAAGAAAGAGGGAAAAATGATTGTTTCCTTAGTTTGTTCCGAGTCTTCTCTTGTGTCTCTATCTCTCTCCCTATCTGTCTCTATCTCTTATCTTCTCCATCTCTACAACTCCTTCTTTATGCTCTCCACAAATTTTCCAGTTAATCTCTAACCTTTCTTCTATGGCCCCTATGAACTCTATCAGAATGCACCAACCAACAATGCTCTGTTTTGACTTCTTACTCTGTTTTTTGGTTCCATTTCATGTGTATACTTGCTCTTTTTTTTTTATTTCCATGTGGGTTTGAAACCAATGTCTTTAATATTCCAGTCCTTTGCCACCTGAGCAATGGGTGGTAGGGTGAGCCCCAGTGCAAGCTGCCGTGCTTCTGTGCACCATGGGCAGAGGGCCCTGCTAGCCGCACAAGCCCAGAATCCCTCGTGGACGCAATCTCCTCTCATGCGGGCGCAGTCTCCTGCTCATGCTGCCCCCGGGAACCCCTTTGCGGGCGCAGTCTCCTGTTCATGCTGCCCCCGCCCATGTATGGGCATAAGCCCGTGAACCCCTTTGCGGGCACAGCCTCCTGATCATGCTGCCCTTGCCTAGACATGGGCATAAGCCCGGCAACCCCTACCGGGCATAGCCTGGTGCTCATGCTACCCCCGCGCAGTCATGGGCATAAACCCTACAATAATAATCAGCAGTAGTGGTAAGTATGATAAATAGTGGTAAGTAGTGGTAAGTAATTTCAATTTTCATCTGAATACTTCTCATCAATACAATCTGAATTCCATACATCTCAATTCTATCTGTTCAAGGTTTATTTACGATTTTTTTTAGCTTTGCTTTGATTAGTTTGCTTTGCGGTGCTGATGGTCGTAAGATCTTCTCCATAATGTCGCTTCGAACACTATTATGTTCAGACATTAAAAGTTTCAAAAAATATTCTTTTCTCAAAAAATTTATCTCCTGAAACCATCCAGCCATGAAAATTCATAAATTAATCATATCAGTCCAATTAAAATAAAAATAATGAAATGCAAAAAGAAAAAATATATACTTCCTGAGTTGGTGTAGTCATTATTATATCCGGTTCCCAACCCTCCAAAAACCGCATAACAAATATTCCACAATCATGTCTGTCAATGTAATTTATTTTATTTTAGTATGCATTTGAATTCCTCTTCTTCTTCTTTTTTTGTATCTGTACTAAATTTTAGAAATAGACGACAATATACTTACGGATTAGGTTGTTGTGGAACTTTAACATGTACAATTTGGGAGATACCCGAGAAGTTTTGATAAACTCTCTCAATACAATTTCTCTAAAAAAAAGATAAAATTTCAAAAGCATATATAAATAGATTGCAACTCTGTTTGATGATAAAGTATATTAAGAAAATACCATCAAATTGTGTATTCCCGGTCTTCACGTACCCGAAGCTATAACCTGAGTCTAAAACATACATGATCCGCTTCTCCATGCAAATAGAGTAACAAAACCAGTGTTCTTTGAATATTACAGGTATGAAAACCTATTATGACAATATAATAGTACGTCAATGGTTGATAGAAATAGATATAGAGTGATAGAAATATTAAGTGAAGCTAAAGTAAATACACACCAGATTGCATGATTTAAAATCGAACCCAAGTGCATTTGGTGACAAGCAATGGTCAACCATCGAAACATCCCAATCGCTTTCATTGATTTTTTGTTTTGTATCCAATCTATCCAATCCAGTTACAGAAATCATAGTCATCTAATATTAGAGGTTAAAACAAGTTAGGAAAAAAAATATGGAAATTAACATGTTCTTCTTATTTACCAATAATAATACTATGTATAGATGACAAAATAAAGAGTGAATAAGAGACTGATAGTATGGCAATTAGTGTTCATTAGTATTCAGTCAGCAAGATTCATGTGTGTGCACTCAGGAAGAGTAAATGCATATGCATTTATAAGGTGTAAAGTGATGTGTGTGCACTCAGGAAGAGTATATGCATATGCATTTGTAAGGTCTAAAGTGACGACTATGAAGAAAACAAATATTGCTAATACCTACGTGTATTGAAACACTAAACAACTCAAATTAAGAACAATATAAAGATTAAAGATTGTAAAGATTAAGAATGGTGACAAAAGCTAAAACAATAAAAATTTACCGAAAACCATAAGGGAAGAATATATCTCGAGAAAAATGGAGATGAGTTCCGATTGTAGGAATTAAGAAGCCTGATATAGCAATCCATCGTCTACAAATATAACCAAAATCATTACAATCATTAAGTCAACTATTGCAAATATAACCAAAGTCATTATCATTATGTAAGCTATTGCAAATATAACCAAATTCATTAAAAATTCTGTTTGAAGGTAATAGTAAGGAAAACAAATTCGTACGCTAAATTAAATATTTCAAATAATTAAATATAAGATCAAAATTTTTTAAATTAAAAACTTTTGATACATACAAATGTCCCAACCCAGTGAGGGGGCACGAACTCGTGAGCATCAGTCCATGTGATGTAATTTCCACCGATATTATACAAAATTATTTTGTCATTCTTAATAATTTTATATATCAGTAATAATTAAAGTTAAAAATTTTCATGAAATTATATAACTTTTATAGGTAAACCATAACTTGTCTGGCTTTATTTGGTATGGGTTTTCTTCCAAAAAAATTCCATACACTCTCCAAAATTTCTAACCTTAGCAAATGTTAAAATTGCATTTGTTTTCACGCCCTCCACCTCCCACTCCTTGCCCTCCTTCATTTCAGTTAAAACATTAACAACTTCACACAATTCGCCCACCTCCGCCTCCAAACCTTTGTCTCATTTCTCCTCCTCCTCTACTACCTTTTCCTCATTATCATTCCTTCGCTTCTTTTGAATATTGTCTTCTTCATCCAATGATGCCTCAACCTCATCACCAGAATTGTTGCAAAGTCTTGTTAACATAACAGAGTGCATTTGCAATAGATGAGACTGAATTTGAATTGACTCCTCCAACATCCGACTTGACTTTTGTATAAACATTTTCATTTCTTATTTGGTGCCAATTTTCTACACAAATATATATACATTGTAACATTCAAAAATTGCGAGATATGATAATAACTAGTAAATTGTACCTTCGTTTCTTCTCCGGTTCTATCAGGATAATACAATTGCATTTCCTTCACTTCATTGTTTTTTTCATCTTTTGATGACAACAAACCCTATGGAAGAATAATGCAACATATATGAATTATATACGGAGACAATACAGTTAACTTAATTAACTTACCTCTGCACGCTCAAAGACAAGCCTCCTATTTACACGCTCGCTAGTCCAATAGGCAATTGGTAGTTTGTTTTCTTCACTACCCAAATCGCCGACTCTCACCTTCTCAAAGTAATATATCTATATATACACATAATTCATATAAAACAAATTTCAATATTTAAAATGAATTCATATTAATAACATTAAATTAATTTTATTCAATATTGACATTATAATTATGAACATACCATAAGCAAGAATATATATCCACCAATTGCCCTCTTCTTCCTCTTCTCGTCTTCTCTTCCTCCTGTCTGAAGAGCTTGAAATTGGCAAATCTCATCACATAACCATTTTAATACAAATTCAGCCCAGTTATATAGACCCGCTTTATCCACATCAATGGTAGTCTTTAGGTGTCTGGAAGAAGGGAAGACACTTGTGGTAGGACATAAAAAGCATCTGAGAAGGAAGAGCAAGAAGTAGCGTTTAAATTTTGGGGAGGAGGCATCTTCCATACACATGTTCTGTTTCCACTCCATATGTTTTAGTTTCGAAAAATACTTTCTGAGGCATGGAGACTCAACCAAAGATGAAGAGCCTAAAACTCAAGTCCAGTTGAAGTAATTCCTAGGATTCGTCCTACTTCCATAGGTGTCAGCTTAAAGTTTTGGTTTGGACGAACACAAAGAAGTTTTTCCATCGATTCGAATCTCATTATCAATTCTTCACACAATTTTCGGCTTAATGTATCACAGCTGAGCTTCAAGATATTGCCAAACCTCATATGTTTTACCTCTTCTTTCATCTCATGACTAAGCGAAAGAATTACCTCCTTTAATTGCTTTGGAGAGCACCTCGTTTGAATCGGTGCCGGTGCAGATGATGCCATTACTCTACTTAGTGTAAGTAATTTCTTTGTTTCTTTCACTTTGTGGTAGTTGTCCCTCTCCCCTTCCTTTAATTCCGTCCATTTTTCAATACTTTGACTCTATTCTTGTAATAATTTTTACATTATTGTTAGTAATAATAATAAAATTATTAATATATGCAGACAAGGTTGGATTTCATTACCTTACTAGCACGCAAGGCACTCCTCTTCTTCTTGTTCTTAGCCACTCCTTTCTTCTTCTCTTCTATATCTAGAAATGTAAATAACGTATATTAAATTTCGATAATTTATAACATAAATCACTAGATCTCAAATCAATTACTAAAAATCCCTAAATACTCTAATAACAAAAAACCATAAATAAACTCAAATAAAGGATAAATATATTGGCGGACGAACCAGCAAAAGCCTCATTATCGGAATAAACTGTCATTTGTAGCTCTGGTTAGAAATTTTCAAAATATTTAAAAATAATATCTTCAAACCTCTACTCTTGGCCTCTCTGTTTTCAGAAATAGTCCTCGATTCTTCTTCTCTGCCCTATCCTTATCTCACTCTTCAGTCTTCACTCTTTACTCCTCTTACTTTTTTCTTCTCTGTCGTTCTCTCTTTCTTAGCCTCCTCCCTCGTTCTCTCTTTCTCATCCTCCTCCCTCGTTCTCTCTCTCTCTCTATGACTCAGTTCTTGCAACAAGTATTTTTCTACAAATCTAACTTCGATGAACCATCAAAGTGAGTAATTTCACGGAGCAATGGTAGCAAATGCCGAAAAAAACTGAAATGGTGACAACATGTTACCGAGAAATGCTAAGCAATGTGGAGACATTACCATTATTTCACCACCATGGGATGAAATGCCTTTCACCGGATCAAATGGCTATCATTGATGGGGTTCATAGGGTGTTGTGCTCGTGGGTGTTGTGAGCTATGCGTGCTTTGGAACTCTTTGTTGAAAAGACGTGTGAGTGACATATCTCCTCTTATGATGACTTTGAATCCCGGCCATTGGATGAAGCAAGATAATTAACAACCAACTCTAACCATTAATACTTTACCCACTAACTTACCATCCGTTACCATGACTTACCATCAATTAATACCAACTATCAATTACCATCGATTACCGCCATCCATCAATTGCTATTGGACAAAGCTTCTTGGCGCGAATATCGGCGCCAACACCATATTTCTTTCTTTTTCTATTTCTTTTTTTTTGGCCAAAATATCAAATCAAAAATCACAATTTATTTCATATGTCATTTCATTCATTTATTTGACATATACAAATACTTCTCTAATATTTCTATCTTTACTTCTACAAAATAGAAAAAATGGAGAGATCGTGGATGTATTCTAAATCAAGAGATAGTGATGAATATATTGGCAGGGTTAATACATTTCTTGAATTTGTATCGGCAAATATTCAATTTATGGATGGCAAGATAGTATGTCATTGTGTTAAATGTTTCAACACCATGAGATTCCCTACACACACAGTGTTCAACCACTTATTACGCCATGGATTTCAATGTGGTTATCAGAAGTGGATATTTCATGGAGAGAGTGTTGCAACGTCAAAATCTGATTAATCGAGGACACCAACCACAATCCATCCTACGTAACCAACCATGATCCATTGATTAGTAAGACTGACATTTTATTTGATCACAACATGTATGGCATGCTACATGATGCATTCACACATTTACATAATCCTCAACCAAATTCTCATGAAACTGAACCAACTAAACAGTTGCATTTTCATGAATTACTAAAAATGCCAAAAAACCAGTCTATCTAAATTCTAAATATACCATACTTACAACTATTGTGCACTTATACCATTTAAAGTATTTGTCCGGGTATAGTAATAAATCCTTCTCTTTACTGTTAGCGTTTTAGGAGAATTGTTGCCTGATGAAAACATATTGCCAAAAAGTTACCCTCAAGTTAAGAAAGCAATTTCAGCTTTAGGACTGGGATATGAGAAAATACATACTTTTTCTAATGATTGTATGTTGTACTGGAAAGATAGAGATAAAGACGATGTTTGTTATATATGTGGTGCTTGCAGATGGAAACGAAATGGAGATAAAGCAGATGGAGATCAAGGAGATCAAGATGGGAAAAAAAAACCAGCCAAAATATTGAGATGGTTTCCTTTAATTCTTAGAATGCAAAGACTATTTACATGTGCAAAAACTACTGCTTCGATGAGATGGCAATATAATCAAAGAACAGAGGATGGACTCTTAAGACACCCAGCTAATTCACCTGCTTGGAAAAAGTTTGATTCCTTGTACCCTCATTTCTCAGCTGACTCAAGAAATATTCGCTTAGGATTAGTAGTAGACGGTTTCAATCCATTCAAAACAATGAATGTTACATATAGCATTTGGCCAGTGGTAATGATACCATATAATCTACTTCCTTGGTTGTGTATGAAATCTACCAACTTTATACTTACATTACTTATCTTGGTCCTAAAAGTCCCGGTGATAAGATATATGTGTACATGCAACCACTCATGGCGGAGCTAAAAGAATTGTGGTACAAAGGAGTTAATACTTTTGATTCTTCAGTTAGGGAAAATTTTAAAATGTATGCGGCATTGTTGTGGACCATTAATGACTTCCTGGCATATGCTAATTTGTCTGGATGGAGTACAAATAGTAGATTTGCATGTCCAATATGTGGATACGATACATATTCTCAATGGTTATATCATGGCCGGAAGTATTCTTATATAGGGCATAAAAGATGGTTGGAGTTAACTCATCCATTCAGATATGATAATCACTCTTTCGATGGGACAGAGGAATTTAAAGTTGCTCCCAAACCACGAACCGGAGCTGATGTTTTGCAAGAATTAGATGAGATTGAGTTAACATGTCCCAATGAAATGCGAGGATGGAAAAAGAAGAGTATATTGTTTGATTTGCCTTACTGGCATAATGTTTTGATCAGACACAATATTGACATGATGCATATAGAGAAGAATTGTTTTGATACAATTGTTGGCACAATTCTTGGACAACAAGGAAAGTCTAAGGATAATTATAAGACTAAATTTGATCTTGAAGACATGGGAATAAGAAGGGATCTACACATACGTAGACAACCTAACTCTACGAACTTGTTTCCACCCAAAGCATGTTACCAAATGATTGTGCACGAGAAAGATGCATTTTTGAAGGTTTTGAAGAATTTAAAACTTCCTGACGAATGCTCCACTAATATATCCAGATGTGTTCAACTTAAGTAGAGGAAGCTGATAGGTTTAAAGAGTTATGACTGTCATGTTTTAATGCAAGAGTTTATTCCCATAGCAATTTGTGGATCACTACTTGATAATGTTGCCTCTGTTATCATTAAAATTTGTAACATTTTTAAATGTCTTTGCTCTAGGGTTCTAGACCTACAAGAACTTGAACGATTATAGGCATTGGTTTCACAAATTATGTGTGAACTTGAAATGATTTTCCCTCCTTCATTTTTTATCAGCATGATACAATTGATTGTGCACTTGACAAATGAAGCAAGGATTGGTAGACCAGTGACATATAGGTAGATGTATCCGGTAGAAAGGTAATTTTTTAATATTTTATTTTAAACTGTTCATTTCATGTAATTGACTGTATGTAATATTGTGTTTATATATATATATATATATATGCAGATATTTGCTTCAACTCAACTCCTATGTCCGTAACAGAGCACAGCCTGAAGGTTCAATCGCAGAAGGGTACATAGCAAACGAGTACTTGCTGTTCTGTTCAACATATTTAGAGGGAGTTGAAACAAGATTTAAACGTCCACTACGGAATGATGACAACCAAATTGCATTTCCAGAAGAAGAGTTCACTATTGGAAGACCTTTGGGAATAAGGATACGTAAAAGACATAAAAGAAAAAAAGAATCTTGAATTCGTCTTGATGAGAAATCATTGGAGCAATGTCATAGATACATACTATTCAATAGTGCATCAATTGCCTCATTCAGAGTGTAAGTATACATTGTAACAATATTATAATAATAATGTATATCTATTTTAAAGTCTAATATTATCTATTGTTTTATGTGAAGGGAATATTTGCAACATGTTCGAAGAACAAATCGTGGGAAGAAATTATACTTTCCAAATTGACAAACTTCTTGCCAAAGACTTTAGTAGTTGGTTCAGTCATCGTGTAAGTATATCAATGTTAATAGCCAATCATTTGTATTGTTCTAAATTTCAGTCTTTTTGTATTTTTAACTTTAAACATTTTCTTTTCCAAGTTCTGAATCTAAAATACCCTGGAGAGATTACGGATGAAATTAAATGGATTGCTCATGAACCATATCTATTGGTTAGAAGTTACAATGGATATTTAATCAATGGATATCGATTTCATGTAAAAGATCACGAGAACTACCTTCAAACTCAGAATTCAGGTGTTGTTGTGGTAGTGGATGACATTAATTATGCAAGTGCGAATGATAAAAGGCCCACCGAAGGTAAAGTTAATTATTATGGAATGTTACGGCAAATTATTCAAGTAAACTATAATGGGATGTATACCTTTGTGATATTTCACTATGATTGGGTCGATCTTCAACGAGGATGCAAGAAGGATAGATTTGGCTCTACACTTTTGAATTTTTCCTATCTGAATCATATGGATGCAGATTTGCTAGACGATCCTTATGTGCTAGCATCCCAGGCAAAGAATGTATTTTATATGGCTAATGAAAGAAATAAAGGATGGCTTGTTGTAAAATATGTCAAAGTTAGAGATGAATTCGACATGGGGATGCAAACCTGAATCAACATCTAAATTCAGAAAGCAACCCCTCAGCCAACCAGGTTTGGGTTCGGACTAATCTTGAAGATGAAGATGGAGGAGATGAATTAACAGACATGAATGACGATGATGATGAGGTTGATAGAGTAGGATGGGATGCTTATACGTATGAAATGTAATGTAATGTAACGACATTTTATTGATGTGATCATTTATTTTATTTTTTCTCTTTTCTTATTCTTATTCTGATTCATAATAAAAATAAGAAATATTAAGTCTAATATGAAACCATGATTTTTTTTATATGATAATATAAAATGCATGATAACAAGTGATAATAGTTGAATGATATGATAACAAGTGATAATAGATAAATAAGTAGGCAATAATAACAGAGAGATTGCCTATAATTGATGGTAACAAATGATAATAACATGTAATTGATAGTAATAAGTGATAATAACGTGTAATTGATGGTAACAAGTGATAAAACAAGATAACAAGTGATAATAACGGGTAATTGATGGTAATAAGTGATAAAGCAAGGTAACAAGTGGTAACAACTCCTAAAATTAAATATAGTAATAGTTTACCTTATGATATATTTTAATTACATGATTTCATATTAATAATTATGAATAATATATAAATCAATGTTAATTAATATTAACAATTGAAAAATTAAAATTAAAACGATATGTCTATGTGCCCAAACTCATTACTACATATTACTAAATATTACAATCTATTATTATATTATATTTTATATTATAGTTTTAAATATTGTTATTGGTATAGGTATATTAGTATTATTTAACTATTAGCATATACATAACTTGACACATTTTATATTCATACAATTATATAGTTAAGAATAAAATACTATTCACCATATATATTACTATTATGTTCTAAAATCACTACTATATTTTATTACGATGTATTACTATATATTGTTATATATGACTATATGTTACTATACATTACTACTATGTACTACGCAATTTGCCCAATTTGAAATAACCACACAAGTGATATTTAAAATAAACGATTTGGATAACTAAAATGATATTTTTATATGAATCAACAAAATTTCACAAAAATTGAAGGATTCTTATTTAGTATCAATATTATATAATTATATATAAATTAATTTATACAAAACCAAATGACAACATTATTATTATTTTGAATTTCAAATTTCATATTTAAATTACACGCAATTAATTAATTATTAAATTATTAAAAAAATTAGGTAATTAAACTATCTCATAAAATTTTGGGTATATTAGCTTTGGTGATAAAAATTTAAATGGAAATTAATCAAATCATAAATTTTAATTTAAATATTTGATCCGGTAAAAATCCTAAAAATTCCATTAATTTACATGGTAACGAGTTATAAAAATATATAAACTCAAGACATATGACCAACTAAAAAATTTAAAAGAATTTAATGACTAAAAGTATGAAAATTATGAGCAAATATGATGTACCGTCTCCACATGAAAGAATTCTAATGTGAAAAAAATGTGGGTGAAAAAGTACTGACAAATTATTAAATCTGAATTCCCAGTAAAAAAAAGTTAATTCCCATTAGTGAAAAAAGTGCGATAAATTGATTGGCGGTAATGATTTATAATGACAAAAAACAGTACGGTCAAACAATTGGTTTGTCGATTTAGTTTGACTGTTTATCTGATTGTTAATATATTATATTTATTTTAAAACTTTTTCTCAAATTGCATGATTTCAAATGTTGAAATTTTAAATGTAGTATTAGTTTAGATAATGATATTTATCTAAGCTTACATAATTATATTATATAATATATTCTTAATTAATATTAATTTGCCATGAACATTTTTTCAAACTTAAAGAACTAATAATAATTATTAACAGTCAACCAATCGTCAACTCTATGTTACTATATATATTACTATCTATTAATATATGTTACTATATATTACTATATGTTACTATACATTACTACTATGAACTACACATTACTATTATTATATAATCTTAAGTGATATTTTATATGAATCAATGAAATTTTACAAAAATTGGAAGGATTCATATTAATTATCAATATTATATAATTATATACAAATTATTTATACAAAATCAAATTACAAGTGATAAAGCATTGTTGTAACAAGTGATAAAATATAGTAACAACAAATTATAAGTACCAAATCCCGAAATTGCATCATATCAAATTTTGAAATTTTATATGTACTATTACCTTAGATAATAATTTACATAATTTATTAAAAATATTATATAATATAATATTAATTAATATTAATTTCCGTCGGAAATTTTTTCAAAATTAAAGAAAGAATCTTAATTATCAACTGTAAACCAATCGACAACTCTATATACACACGTTACTAATATTACTACATGTTACTATATATTACAATTTATTACTATTTATTATAATCTGTTACTATATACTATTATATATTACAACATTACTATGTGTTACTATATATTACTATATATTACAATCTATGGTGTATTTTTTAATTACAATACTATATACTTAGTATTAAATAGCTATCACTATTATATAGTAATATTACATACTAATATATATTACTATATATTAATATATATTACCATACTAGGTTATATTTGTTGGAGTGTCAATATATTATTATCTATTACTATATATTACTTTTGCCTGTATATTACTATTTTATTACATAATCTTGTTCTAGTATATTAGTACTTTTTTTTAATTACAATTACTATTTTATTATAAATTACTATTGTATTATTAATTTATACGACTATTATAGATACATTTAATCTAATATTGGCATGTCACTTCTATTACCGATTTTATATACTAATTTACATAAATAAGAGTAATATTTAAAAAAAGATCTTATCATCAATATTATATGAACCAATAAAATTTCAAAGAGAAATTGAGGAATTCTTATTATTTATTCACATTATATAATTTTATATAAATTTCAAATTAAACGAATGACAACATTAATATTAATTTCAATCTCGATATTCATTTTTATTTTAAAGATAGTGTATTAATTAATTAATTAATAAAATCATTCAACACCATTCAACTCGATATAAATATATTATATATATTTCTTTAATTTAATTTACATGTAATTTCATTTAATTTGGTTCATAAACATATATTTTGAATAGATGAAGAATTTTGAGATATGTGTTATCAGTTTTATTTAATTGTTATTTGTAATTATGCATACTAACCAGCAGTAATAAAGCGGTAGCAATTAAGTCATGATGAAATCTAATTTAAAAAGAATTTAATAATAAATTTTAAATTGAGTAATTTTTTCATTGTTCTAAATTCTCGACATGAAATTGAAAATTATATAAAATTAATATGCAACCAATCTTACCGATTTAAAAATATAAAAATAAGAAATATATGAAAGAAGAAAAAGTCAGTGGTAAGAATTTTAATTTAAAAAAGGCGGTAAGAAGTGCGAAAAAAAGACGGGTGAAGAGAAAAAAGAGTGGTACAAAATGGCGTGCTTTGTAATTGGATTCTAATCCAAAAATATTATATTAAGTATGAAGTATTTCTTTCCTCAGCTCCTCAAAACTCTTACTCTGAAAGCATCTGCTCTGTGAACTACCGTAGTTATGGGACGAACTAAACGCCGGATGAATATTGTTACTCAGCATGAAGAATCACAACAATCACTATAAAAAAATAGCCTTTTAGCCACAAATTTAACGATGAAAATTTTAAAAAAATTCGTCGCTAAAAATATTAGCGACGAATTTAGCGACAAAAATTTTTCATTGCTAATAACGCGTCGCAAAAATTTAACGACGAAAATTAGAAATCCGTCGCTAAATTTAGCGACGAAAATCTGGAATCCGTCGCTAAATTTAGCGACAAATAAATTTTCATCGCTAAAATTCGTCATAAAATTTAGCGACGAAAAATTATTCGTCGCTAAATTTAGTGACAGATAATTTTTGTCGCTAAAATCCGTCGCTAATTTAGGAGAAAAATAACTCCGTCAAAAAATTATTCGTCGCTAAATTAGCGACGGATTTGGAATTTGTCGCTAAAATCAGTCGCTGAATTAGCGACGGATTCCAATTCCGTCGCTGATTCAATATGCCTTGCCCATGAACCAGCAGAGCCATGTGCCCACCCACCCCAACACCAACCTGCAACCTGCCCCCCTGCCCGCCCGAGCTAGCATCCCCACCCACCCACCTGAGCCAGCACCAACCTGCCCGCCTGAGCCAGCACCCCCACACAGCATCAACTCTTAATTGCTGGAAAATGCCGCGCCTTCTGCCTCCACCGTGGTTCGAACTCCGAACTCCTACACGTACACGCGAACTCCTATACACACACACGCAACCTGTAAACCACCAAATCAAATATATTATTGTGATATAAATTATTATTTATTATCTTTTTTTTCATATTTTTCTAATAATAATAAAATAATATATAATAACAATTTAAAATAATAAATATAAAAACTTTTTTTATTTATACCACCAACCTAAAATAATATTAATTAAAAATAATAAATATGATAATTTTTAATAAAATAAAAAATAATAAAATGCTAATTTAAAATAAAATAATAAATTAATTAAAAAATATATTAATATTATATTTTGATTTCTTCTTTTTTCTTTTATTTTATTATTTTATTATTCTTTTTCATTTTTATTTTATTTTTTTAATCCATAATTTAAAAATGCATCTCAAAACTATAAAATTATAATTATCAATAAATTATAATATATTAATAATTTAAAAAATCTATATATTTAATCACAAAATATTTTTATTCAAATTTCAATAAAATTATTATATATAAGAAATGAAAATAGAAAGAAAAAAAAACAAAAATAGAGATAAGGAAAAAAAGTGAGAATAGGAAAAAAAAAAAAGAGGAAGAAAGAATACAAAAATATTATCACACAACATTAACACTAAGTGGTGGTGATAT
This sequence comes from Dillenia suffruticosa, assembly GCA_033439265.1. Lineage (NCBI taxonomy): Eukaryota > Viridiplantae > Streptophyta > Magnoliopsida > Dilleniales > Dilleniaceae > Dillenia > Dillenia suffruticosa. Next base: position 17,515,483 of record JAVTVX010000009.1, on the reverse strand, counting down.
GTCTTCTGTTTAAATCCGAAATCTAAAATTTGAATCCCTCCACCTTCATGTTTTTTTAGTAATAAAACAAAGGGCGCCCGCGCCTGCCTACCTAGACGCCCAGGCAGGCACGCCCAACAGGCACGGGAGCCTGTGCCTGCCTGCCTGGGCGCCCGCGCGCCTGCCTAGGCGCCCAGCGCCCAGGCAGGCAGGCGCCCGTGCGTGCATGCGCAGGCGCCCACGCAGGCATTAATATTTAATTAAAAAATTTATATTATTGAATAAAATAATACAAATAAAATAAAATTACCTATACAATAATAAAAAATATTAAATCAAACAAAAAAAGAAAAAATAATAATAAATTAATTAAAAAATATATATAATTTAAATAAAATAAAATATATGGTTTTTTAAGAATTAAATAATATTATTCTTCTAAAAATTGAAATATAATATAATAAAATAAAATGTAAATTAAAATATTATAAAATAATAATATGATTTGTTAATATAAATTAATAAAATAAAATAAAATTATAATTAAAAGAATATAAAATTCAGCGAATTTGGAATCCGTCGCTGAAATTATTAAAATAAAATAAAAATAAATTAAAATTCTAATTAATTAAAAAAATCCGTCGCTAAATTACCGGATATATTTTATTTAATTATATATAAAAGACAGATTGGGATTTTCGTTTAGCGACGGAAAATAAATCCGTTGCTAAATTAATTTTTAACTTAAATATTACATATTAATAAAATTAAAACAAAATAAAAAAATAAAATTTTATTTAAAAAAGATTAAATTTTGCGACGAATTTTAAATCCGTGGCAAAATTTTGTCATATTTAGCAACGAAATTTGTAACAAAAAATTTTTTGTCCCCAATTAGCGATAAATTTACCCACAAAAATTTTTTCGTCACTAATTAGTGACGAATTTAGCCACGAAAATTTTTTCGTCACTAATTAGCGACAAAATTTACTACGAATGATGTGTCCGTCGTTAATTTAGCCACGATTTCATTTTCGTTGCAAATTTTGTGACAAATTAGCGACGAAAAACTTTTTCGTCGCTAAATCCGTTAGAAAATAGCGATGAATTTTTTTCCATCGCGAAAATCCGTGGTTAAAACCATATTTTTTTTGTAGTGAATCCCAACAACAAGTTCAATATGAAGAAACCCAATCTTGCGAAAATGTTACCCCCGGTATTATTTTAATTTGAGGTTTGACATTACTATGGTATCAACTGACAACTCATGTTTATTTTTTCAGTAGTTGTGAAGAAATGCAGAGCTTTAACACACTGTCAAGATGTTTGGGACTTAAAGAAAGGATAACGTATGCTGGTTGAAATAAACAAATTAAATCAACCAATAGGAATTAATGGTACAATTTTTACCAGATTTCTTAACTCAGTTAGAGTCCATGCCGTTGCTCCAATCAACTATAAAACTTGGCGTGATATGCCAACGAACTATAAAGATGATATGTGGAACATTGTACAGGTCTCTAATTTTTTACTCAATGGCTAGATGGAAAAGCTTATCTATAAAATTTTATTTCAATTGAAATCAATGACCATAAAGATGATATATTTTCTTTATTTTGATTATAATCGAAGATTACCTTCAGGCCACTCAGGGAAGAGACTAAGAAATGGGTTATTGGAAATTTGAGTGAAAAATGGAAGAGTTTTAAAAATTCTCTGAAATCAAAATGGTTCGATAATTCACTGGGAATAGATGAAAATATCAAGAGGATGGTAGATGAAAGAGTTGATCCACATCAATATAAGGAGTTTGTTACTTTTTGGTTGAGTGATAAAGGAAATGTGCAGATGCAATCCACTATACATCCCATTTTTTCTCTGTGCCATTCTTATACATTTTTCCATGTTTCAAGAAATTAGTAAAAGAAATTCTGAATGTCGTTCCAAGTTGACTGATCCACATTGCTTAGGATCGAAATCATTTGTAAAACTCATACATGAGCATGTATAAATAATTCATCTCTCCTTTACTTTTAAACATTTCAAACTCTTTTATTTATTTATTTTTTCATTATAGTTGACACAATCTGGGAGAAAACCTTCTAAAGCTGAACTTTATATTACAAGCAGAACGCGATTAGATGGCAGTTTGATTTCTACAAAAGCATCAGAAGTTGTGGTATGATGATTATCCTTTTATGTGTACTTGTAACTGTTTTATTTATGCGACTTAGACATTTTACTTTTTACTTTTTATAGGAAATGATGAAAACCGGAATGGAGTTTACAGAAGATGTGCAAATGGAAAGTTCCGGTTTGTCTTGGAAAAGTGATATTGTATCTAAAGTTAAAGGGTCTGATTCTATGGAAAGAATTAGATGCGTGGGAAAGGTTACAACTCCCAGCGTGCATTCAACAAAAGCTGAGAAGCAAGAAATGACTACTATGATGGAACGTTTAATGAAACAAAATCACAATCTTAGTAACTTGGTCCGCAATGTTCTTATGCATGTTGCTACACATGCCGGAAGTAGACAACAAAATGAATTGATAAACCTTATTAATGAAGCAAGACTTATTCCTGATGTTTAAGTGTGAATGTGCGTAATCTTACTATTTTTATTTTTATCTTTTAATAATAATTCTAATCATTTATATTATTAGATTGCTCAAATACCATATGCTAGTAGTGCACCATCATCATCAACACCTAATTCCATCCCACAGGTAATATTTTCTTTTATAACCATTCTTTATATTCTTTATAATGTTACTACATATGTATTAATTTCACTTTTTTATTCATTTGTTTATTGATAAGAAAAAAGTTTGACATAAACTTGTTGTTCACTGTTTTGCTTAGTTTTGGAAATATGATGGGATTGTGACCTCCAAATTATAATGGTAATATTTTTGACGATAGAATGAACGTTTTTTGTTTCATTTTGGGTTTCACCAAGAAATGTTTTTTGTTTCATCTTTGTTTCACCCTCTTACTATTAGTACAAAATAGACATATTATTGTGGAGCAGGAATCTTTCTTTCCTCTTCGTCTTATATCTATTACTCAATGTAATGTACTGCTCAATCTTGGTATGTTAATACAATTCTGTTTAAATTTATAATATTGTAATTCTTTTATACACACTTAAATCATGTGGTGGTGATTACTAATTTTATATCATTACATTATTTAATTTGATAATAATCAAGGTGTATTTATTTTAATAATAATATTTTTAAAATAAAAAATAATGAGGTAATCGCTCTGGTATTTTCTTATGCCCGGCATGCATGCACGGGCCCCTGTGAGGCATATGCTTATGCCCGTCCATCATGCGAGGGCCTCTATGAGGCGTATGCTTGCGCCCTTCTTGCGCCCATCTGCCCCTGCCAGGCATATGCTTGCGCTCTTTTTGCGCCCGTCCATGAAGTAATTCTAGTAACCCATAATAACGTATAGTAAGACACGGTAAGCAACGGTAACCAACGATGAAAGTAGTAACATTTTATAACATATGGTAACTGATGATAGATCAATAACATTTCCCAACTCAATCGTAATCGACAATTAAAGTAACAACATCCAATAACATATGGTAAGCGATATTAAAATCAGTAACTTATCTTAACCATAGCTATCATAAACGTAGTAACACATAGTAACACAAAATAACACATAGTAACATATAGTATAGTAACACAAAATAAACATAGTAACTGTATTTTGTCACTCAATGCTAACAACGTTTAGTAACACTTTTCACCCGTCAATATTTGGCACTATTTTATAGCTCAATAGTAACCGATCATAAAAAACTAATTTTACTAACACTTTTCTATCGTCAATATTATAAAAAATTTTGTAATTTAATAACAACCGACGTTAAAATTAAAAATTTTACTAATACTGTTCTACCGTCAACAACCATTTTGTAACTCAGTGGTAACCGATAATGAAATAGTAAGATCTCCTAACACATGATAAGTGACTATAAAACCACCAATTTGACTAACGCTTTTTTACCATAGACATTATGTACAATTTCATTACTGAATGGTAACCGTCAAAATTTAGTACAATTTTGTAACTCATTGATAAGTGTCAATATTTTCTAACATTTTCTATCTCAATAGCAATCAATGCAAATGCTAGTAATATATGGTAACACATAGTAACCGACCATAAAATCATAAATTTTACTAACATTTTACACCGTCAACATTTTGTATCATGTAATAACACATGGTGACTGTAAATGGTAGCACATAGTAACTGACGGTGAAGTCACTAATTCTACTAACATTTTCTAATGTCAATATGTTGTAACATTTTGTCACTCAACGGTAACCGTCAATTTTGTAATGTCTTGTAACACTTTTCTATTGTCCACATATTACACAATTTTGTAATTCAATAGTAACTGATCATACAAAACTAATTTTACTAACACTTTTCTACCGTCAATATTTTGTAACATTTTGTAACTAAATGGTAACCGATGATGGAGTAGTAACATCTCCTAACGCATGATAAATGACTATACAAACTACTAATTTCACTAACACTTTCCTACCGTTGACAATTTGTATAATTTTGTAACTCAATAGTAACCGTTAATATTTAGTATAATTTTCTAACTCATTTCATTAACGTAATAGACATTTTCATTAACGTAATAACCCAAAGTTCAATATTTGTTGATGATTCCAAATGCCAAAAGTCATCTTCACATTACAGAGTTACTCAAAAACCAATGATCATTTTTGAATATGATTATCTATTCAAATGGTCATTCTTGATGTTTGTTGATAGTGTGTCCACGTGGGGCATTTAACCACAAAGTTAAAAAAAATTGAATTTTTACTAGAGGATAATAGGCAGTTAAACCTCATTATCCCACTCTCCCATAACTTCCTCCTTATAACCCTATGTGAGAAGGGATTCATTATTCAATTGATGATTGATTAGGAGAGGGTTCATTGAATGAAGAACATTTTTGAGAAAAATTGAGTGCACACTTTGATTTTTGTGAGAAAGAAAAAATCTTCGGGAAGAGATTTATAGTTGGCTAAAGAAAATTCCAAGCATAGAATTTTTACGTCACTTTCAGCACCGGATTTGTGGATTGAGATGTCGTGAGATCATGGTCATAGTTCGTAACGTAATTATCACCCCAACTGCAAAACGTTCAAAGAAGGTATCATGGTTCCCAAAATTATTGCGTTTAATCATCGAGGTATGCCCTATATTTTGTTATATTTATTATTCCAAAAAATTCCACCATACTTCCACTTACGTGTATATGTGTATATTAATTCCAACACTTGAATATGGTCATCCATTCAAATGGTCATTCTTATCCATCATGAATATGGACATCTATCCAAATTCCATAGAATTTTTAACACTCGCTTTGATATCCATTATATAAAGAATATGTTTCGTTAAAATTTCAATAGAAAAAAACCCAATAGGACAAAAATCCTAATGAAAGAAAAAAAAAGTACATTCTTCTTTATACATAAAACGCTTCTATACTCCCACTGATGAAAATATCATATAATATCTTTACAATGCTACATCTCAATTTAATGAATAATTTTTTTGAATATTGGGGTGGGTAATGCCTTTGTGAATAAATCTGCAAGATTTTTACTTGATTGAGTTTTTTGAATATCAATATTTACACTTTGTATTAAGTCATGTGCAAAAAATAATTCGAAAGATATATGATTTGTTTTGTCACTCTTAATGTATCTACCCTTTAATTGGAATATGCATGCAGCATTGTCCTCAGATAATATTATGTGAGTTTGCTTTATACTACTTAAATCATACGATACTTGAATGTGATTAATCATTGTTCAGATCCACACACATTCATGACTTATTTCATGAATCGCTAATATTTTAACACGATTCGATGATGTACCAGTCATTGTTTGCTTTATATATCTCTAAAATATGACACTATCACCATATGTAAATACATAACTCATTTGAGAACAAGGTTTATGTGGATCAGACAAATATCTAACATTTGTATATCCAATTTATTGTATTTTGACCCATTTGAATAAAATAACTCATTTTAATTGTATCTTAGATATATTTTTGAATATGTTTAATTTTATTTCAATGTCTTCTAGTTGGAGTAGAGCTATATATTGCTAATAGGTTTATAGCAAAAGCTAGATCGGATCGAGTCTTATTAGTAAGATATATCAATACATTAATTACACTTAGATATGATATTTCAGAACCAAGAATTTCTTCATTATCCTCCCAAGGTGGAAAATGATCCTTTTGCATATCGAGTGAACGAATTACCATTGGGCCAATTAATGGATATGATTTATATAGTAAATTATTCCAACACTTTCTTAGTATAAATTGATTGAGGGATAAAATGTTTTTTAAATATTTGAATTATAGCAAAAGACAAAATTTTATTTTTCCAAAATCTTTTATTTTGAATTTTTTATTTAAATAGTTTATGGTATTTGAAATCTTTTCAGAAGTTTCAATAATATTTAAATTATCAATGTATACAGCAATTATTATAAATCTATGTTTAAAATTCTTTGTAAAAACATATTGACAAATATGATTATTTATACAACTCTCTTTCAACAAATAATCAGTGAGACGATTATACCACATATGTCCAAATTGTTTTAAACTATACAAAGATCATTATAATCGAATGAAAAATGATTCTTGAGAATTATATGTTTCAGACATTTTAGTTATTCTGTGATTTTCATGTATATATCACTATCTAGTGCACTATATAGACAAGCAGTGACAATATTTATTAATTGTATATGAAGTTTTTCATGTACTACCAATCCAATAATATAGCGAAAAGTGATTCCATCCATCACAGGATAATATGTCTCTTCACGGTCTATATCAGGCTTTTGCTACAACCCTTATGCTACAAGTCGTACTTTGTATCGTATGATTTTATTTTATTTTTTTTCATTTCTTTTCGTACAAATACCCACTTGTAGCTTATTAGCCTTATGGCGTTTTGATTGTGAGACCAAAAACAGCATGCCTTTTAAAGAGATTCTAATTCGCTTTTGATCAATCATCTCTTAATTTATATTCTTTTATAGTTATTGGCTTATAATCATTATTTTCATTCAAGACATCAATTGTCACATCATATGCAAATATGCCATTAACGATAGTATTATTTCAATCCCATGTTCTCATTGTGAAAATATAATTGATTGATATTTTTTATTTTCACATTTTCTTTCAAAGGTTCAACTTCTTTAGAAAGATTACCATGGATTGAGTAATTCATATCTTCTTCTTCTATATAGTCAATTTGACTATTTGCTTACTTTTTCTTTTGAGTTGTTTGGTCTTCCACAGTTCAAGCATGGTTTAGGTTCATTTGTTATTAGAGATCTTGTGACGATATTAATTCTAATGAGAGCATTTTTAGTAGGAACATTTGATTTAGTTATCCATTTTGGATCAGAAAAATTATCTGACAGTTGGTTTGGCAATTCGTTGTAAATGAATTAATCGTTGAACTTTTAGTTCATAATATTTTGTAGGAGATCAAGATAAAGTAAGGATGGATTACTTCAAGTAATCTCTTTTTCTAACTTTTCTTTTCTTGCATTGTCTCCCCCCCAAAAGTCAAAAAAATGTATCATCAAAATGACAATCAGCAAATTGAGTTATAAAAATATCTACTGTGGATGGTTCAAGATATTTTATAATAGAAGGAATTTCATATCCAACATATATCACTAATCTCCTTTGAAGTCCTATTTTGGTTCTACGTGTAGGCGCAACTGGGGCATATACAACATAACCAAAAGTACATAAATGAAAGATATTTAGATTTTATCTAGAAACCAATTGTGGTGAAATAATGTGGAAAGAGATGTCTACTAATATTAAGAATATAGGTAGAGAGGTTCTTGGTGTCTTTAAAGCTCAGGCTCCAATAGGCAAGGAATCATAGTGGTAGAACGAGTAAATACAAACTGTCATTCAAATCAAACGAGAGTGTTATAGGAATCTTAAGGATAATAGTAGTAGTGATGCATATGAAAAATACAAAAGTGTAAGAAAAGAAGTGAAAAAGATTGCACAAGAATCAAAAAGTAAGGTATATAATGAATTATACAAGAGATTGGAGATTAAAGAAGGAGAAAGAGAGATCTACAAAATAGCCAAGATAAGGGAAAGAAAGGGAAAAGATTTAAATGATGTTAGGTACATTAAGAACGGAACTAATGATATACTTATAAGGAACGGATATGAGAAAGCGTTGGAGAGATTATTTTGATAATCTGTTCAATGTTAAGAGTATAACAGATATAGAAGATATTGAGATACTTGTAGAAGAGATTAATAAAGACTTTAATCGTAAAATTCGTCCTCATGAAGTGAAGGAGGTTTTAAAGAGAATGAAAAATAATAAAGTCATAAAATCTTATGATATCCCTATAGAAGTGTGAAAATATTTAGGTGAATTTGGTATAATAATGTTAACGGATATTTTCAACAAAATTTGACAAATCAAGAGAATGCCCCAAATATGGACGAAAAGTATAATCGAACCGCTATATAAGAATAAATGAGACATACAAAATTACTCCAATTATAGAAAAATTAAATTTATGAGCCATACCATAAACTATGGAAGAAAATAATAGAATATAGATTGAGATTGGAGATAAATATTTCTCAAAATCAATTTGGATTTATGTCTGGAAGATCACTACGAAAACAATCCACTTGTTAAGACATTTGATGGAGACATATAGAGTACATAAAAGAGACTTACATATGGTATTCATTGATCTAGAAAAAGTATATAACGGGATTCCTAAAGATGTACTATGGTGGACGCTGATAAAAAAATGATCTCTTTGAAATATATTAATTTCATTAGAGATATGTATAAGGAAGATGTAATTAATGTATGAACTCATCGAGGTTTGAGTAATAGTTTTCTCATTAATATCGGACTTCATCAAGGTTTAGCATTAACTCCCCTCCTCTTCGCAATAGTAATAGATGAAATTACAAAAAATATTCAAAATAAAATACCATGATATATGTTTTTTGTAGATGATATAATTCTAATTGATGAAATTAGAGAGGGTATTCATGCTAAATTAGAGTTATGGAGGATCACTCTAGAATTCAGAGAGTTTCGATTGAGTAGATCAAAAACTGAGTATATGAAATGTAGGTTTAACAACAATTATCGAAATGATGATGAAACGATTAGACTAGAAGAATAAAATGTACCGAAAAATGAACGGTTTAGGTATTTAGCTTCCATCATTCAAAATGATAACAATATAGATGGAGATATAAACCATAGGATTCAAACTGGCTAGATGAAATGGAGAAAAGTATATGGAATTCTTTATAATCGTACGATACCAATGCATTTGAAAAGAAAGTTTTATAGAACCACGATTAAACCTATATTATTGTATGGTACTGAGTGTTGGGTTATTGAACAACAACAAGAACAAAAATGGTCGTAACAGAAATGAAAATATTTAGGTGGATGTGTGATAAAAGTAAAAGAGATAAAATTAGAAATAAAAATATTCGTAACAAATCGGGAGTTAATTCAATTATGGATAAAATGCGAGAGTATCGTTTGAGATGGTTTGGATACGTGCAAAGAAGATCTAAGAATGCACCAGTTAAGAGAATCGAGAATTTAAATATAAGAGATTTAGTAAAATGTAGGGGTAGACCGCTGAAAATTTAGATATAAATTATTAGTAAAGATATGATAATTAAAGATTTAGACGAGAAGATGACGTTTGATAGAAATAAGTGACGTAGAAGAATCCGCACAAATTAAACTAATTTATTTTGGATATATATATTTATTTATTTATTTACTTTTTTTATTCTCTTCCATATTTATTTATATTTTTGTATTTATTTATTTATTTTTCTTTTTAATTATAATTTGTCTCACAAATGACCGATTTCAAATTATTGAATTTAATATTCAGTTTGTTATTGTTGTTATTATTATCTAGAAACCAATTGTAAGGGGATAATGTGATGTCTAGTGAGTCGGATATGAATAAGAATTGCTAGGTGTAAAATTGTATGTTCCCAAGTATTTACTCGGAGTTTGGTTTTCATAAATAAAGGTTTCACAATTAATTTGAGACTATGACAAATAACTTTGCCAAGCCATTTTGGATATGAATATGAGTAACAAGATGTTCAACCTGTACTGATATGCATGCAATAATCATTAAATGCTTTGAATGTAAATTTTCTGACATTATCAAGGAGAATAGTTTTGATAATATATCAGGGAATTGATCTCATAATCGAATTATTTGAGTGAGTAATCTCAAAAACATCATATTTCAAGTTGATAATAAGCATACATGATACCATCTTATAGAAATATCAATTAAAATCATAAAATATATAAATAGTCCAAATGGTAAGTGTATTGGTCATATATATCATCTTGAATTCGACTAAAAAATATAGAACATTCAAGCCAAATTTTGCTTGATGATGATTTTATTATTAATTTGCCTTGATAATATGCAACATTTGAGAAAAGTTATTCAATAGATATCAAGAAAAGTTTTCAATAATTCGGTGCATCATTGTAAATTCAGGATGACCCAATTGGTCATGTTATAATAAGAATGCATTTTGATTAGTAAACTTCTAGTTTACTATTGTATTTACTTCATTTGGTGTAATATGTGTATCTAATGACCCGAGAAAAAAACTGATAAACTCTTGAATATTTGTTTTTATCCCAATTTAATATTATTAATGCCTAAATATTTAGTATTTCTCACATTAGTTATCTCTATATGATAATCATTGAGACAAATATTTTTGAAACTTAATAAATTTTTGTGGTAACTAGGTGAAAATAATGCATTATTGATCATAAAATTTGTCTCTGATAATATAAAACATTTGCTCTTCCAAAATCTTGAATCAAGGTTACACTACCGGATATAATATTTACATTTTCCTTTTCATACTAAGATGATAGAAATATCTTTTATTTTTGAGGATTGTTTGTGTAGTCTCACTATCTATGAGATAAAGATCTTTATCTTCAATATTGGATCTAACATTAGATGCAATAAAATTAATATGTTTTTCATAAAAAATAAATAAATAATGAAGTTCAATTATTATAGATTATTGAGAAATGAAAGCAATTACAAATTTAAAATTTCAACATTATCAAAAAAATCACCAACTTCTAATTGGGGTAAATTTGCAAGACCCTCAAAAGTATTAACAGGTTCATTATTTTGATATAAAAGATTTGCCTTCATATTATTATCTTTTTCCTCGAATGAAACTTGATAAAACTCAACAAAATGCTTTGATATAAGATAGGTGCACGACCAATATCTAATTACCCCACATTGATAGCATTAATTTTTGGTATTATGACTAGATCCACCATTTTCATATTTTGCCTCATTATTTTTCTACTTCTGGTGATTTGTTCAATCACCATGATCATTACAATAAATATTCTAGCCACGACCATGATCATGGCCACATCCTCAACCACAACCATTTCCATGTCCTCACCCATGTCCAAATTGTCGTGAATTGTTGCATTCACTTCAAGGAATGAATTAAACCAATTGGACAATATTCATAATTTTTTTATTAATAACTTGTTATTTTATTCAACCACAAGTAAATAAAAAGTCTACCCTGATACTTTTTAAAATCATTTTCTCGATATTGCTACTCAGGCGCATATTTTGGGTATGAAAAGTGGAGAGTATTTTTTTGTCATATATATCATCATCAATAATATTCTCTCCAGATAATTTCAATTGATAACTAATTTTAAAAATAGTTGAATTATATTTATTTATTGTTTTAAAATTTTGAAATCTTAAATGAATCCAATCATAATGAGTTTTGGGAAATATTACCGTATTTTGGTAGTTAAATCATTTTTTCACAATTCAAATATATCTTTCACTATCAAATACTCAATTTTCAAATTTTTGTAAAGACAATGGAAAAAAATCATTTTCTAGACTCGATTTTGTAAAGTCTCTTTATTTGTTTTCTTTAATTGTATCTTCAAAAATATGTTTGTGTTCAAATGGATTTCAATATCAAGTATTAATAACAAATGATTTTTTACCAAAATGTCAAAAGTCAAAACTCAAATTTGATAAGGTATGACATTCTTAATATTCTACGTCACATAATATTCAAGCATAAAAGTATTATATTAAGAGAAATAGTTTAAATATTATATTGATTTTAATTAATTGTCCATGGATTCTCAGCAACATTTGATGTGTAATCAGTGAACTGTTCCCATGTTGTGTCAGGCACATGTACCCAAACTTGATCACAGCTGAAACAATAACAATAAGAGGGAAGAAATTGAAGGACTTTGTATGGGTAGCAGACAAAGCAAGTTATCCAGGCCGACTCAATCATTGGATGGATGAAATTAAAAGAGCAAATTCAAATAATACACGAGTGATTAAAGAAAAAGGCACCACAGACATTGAGTAGGTGAGACATGCGTTTCACAAAAATTTAAATATTAGATATTGGAAAAGATACTTACAAAAACTCTCTATCATTGAGATGTCCCTAAAAAAACTGTTTGCATGATTATAGGCAAGTGGTAGGATGACCATAATTTGGGATGTTATAGGATATTTTGATTGATTGCACATACGCAAAGCACATGCGATGTTTTACTTTCATATTTCAATTAGCATCTCTGGAGTGAAAGTGATAGGGTAGAAATGTTCTTTGAAATTTTATGTTGAACTTAAATCACCGTCTCTGTAGACATTTGTTACTCATTCACTACTAAAGTCTACTAGAGTTATCAACGTAGATTGGTTTAACTGGATGTTGGATTAAATACTTTTAAATATGATCGAAATTCGACTCTTGTCGGGAGTATTGGACCCTCATGTGTATGGTACGTTTTTCATTGGAAGACCCACCTTCCGAAAGGAGCCACTGCAGCGGTTGATCCGGATTAATCGGGATGAAACCCCATATACCAGACGGTGTCCGAGACATGGTATTAAAAAAAAAAAAAAGCCTACTAGAGTCTCAAATATGATAAATTGATGCAAATTAAATGTAGACTTAAGAATAGGATTGCAATTGAACTTACCAAACCTAAATAATTTGGTCCAAATACCTCTATTTTCGGTGCTGATTTAAAAGAAGATTTTATTAGAATTAACTTTTCCTTAAAATATGAAACTTGGAGAGCTCAAAATTGTCTCTCCAATGCCACTTGAATAAGGTAAATCAAAGTTCTTTAGTTCAATTTATGGATTTTCAAAATTGACTACTCAAATATAGAATTTCTTGAATTTTCTAATTTAAGACCCAAATTTGAGAGTGATTTTCTCCCATTTACGCTCTGAATCTAAAAAGTGTTTGAACTACAAAATTGTAACTCTATCTGCAGACTTTTGAATGACACTTGAATTATTTCAATCGAATAACAGTAATTGAAGTTTTAATTTTTCAAATTAGTGCAGTTGGTCACCAGAAAAAAGTTAAATACAATAAACTTTCTGAATTTTCTCATTTGAAACCAAACCTCGCCTACAATTTTCTCCGATCTACAAACTAAATCTATAAAGTGTTGGATGAGATAGTTGGAGCCTTATCTTCAACCTTTAGGTTTGGACCAAATTGTTTAGGTTTGGTAAGTCCAATTTTCTTGATTTTTGTTCTTTACATGCGATTTCAAATTATTCATTTAATTTTGAATTGAAAAAAATAAAATTACACGAATTGAGTAGGAAATTTATCATATTTGTATCCGAAACATAAATGCAGTCCGGGAATTTAAATCCAAAATATGTATGAAAATAAACTTATCATAAATATAAACAAAAGATCTCATTATTTTCACATTCTCTTTCAGTGCTTTATTCATAAAAAATTCATACTTTGAAAATCTGCTTTTTTTTTTTTTTTTTTTTTTTTTTTTTTTTTACTTTGAAAATTCATACTTTTGTAGATTGAGATAATCTCTATATTTTTTTCTTCTAAACAAACAAAATAAAAAATAAAAAATAAATTTCCTATCTTTTATTATTTTCTAAATAAAATTCATGTAATTTAAATTTTAAATGATTTTGCGCCATGAACTCTTACCTTTTGACATTATCAAACATCCCCTCGGTTTGGTTTTTCAGCAGAAGACTTCAATTTTCTCTGTTTCTTTTCCGGTCTCTATCTTCAGCAGGCGACAACAGTCCTTACTGTCTCTGCCTACTTGTTGAATCCAAGTGCACAGGTGCAATCCATTTTCTTTAATTCATACAATTTAAGAATTGCGTCTCCTTATTCGTTTTCTCCGAAGTTGCAATCTTTCCTGTTTCTTCGAATGAAACAAACAATGTGGCGGATTTCGTTCGTGGTAATCCCCAAATTAAGCATTGCAATTTTTCCAAAGCTTTCCTGTTTTTACTGCTATCGTAACCCCATTACTGTAATTAATTCGAACACCTTGTGGGCAAGGCGAATTTTCAGTCTTCCGTCGAACTTTGATTTGTTTAGTAAACCCTTGAATCCACTAGGTATGATTAGAGTTTCTTCAATGTGTACAAATGTTGGTGAAATGATGTCCGATGCTGATCAATTATACCAGATTGTCATTGATGAGTGTCAATTGGGTAGGAGAATGGAAAAATCTCTTGATCAAATTGGGATCGGATTGACTACTCCCTTGGTTGTTGACATTCTTAATAGGCTTCGCTACGACGAGAAACCCGCTTTTAGGTTTTTTACGTGGGCGGGTCGACAGGACAATTATTCTCATGAGCCTCGAGCATATAATGATATGATTGATATACTGTCTAATACTAAATATAAGGTTAAACAGTTTCGAATTGTCTGTGATTTGTTGGATTATATGAAGAGGCATAACAAGAATTCTGTGCCTGTAGATGTTTTGTCAACAATTTTGAAACAATATACCGAAAAGTATTTGACCCACGTACAGAAATTTGCCAAGAAGAAGAGAATTAGGGTTAAGACACAGCCGGAGATCAACGCCTTTAATTTGCTTTTGGATGCATTATGTAAATGCAGTTTGGTTGGGGAAGCTGAAGTATTGTTTGGGAGGGTCAAGAACAGGATTAAACCTGATGCCAACACATACAATATTCTGTTCTTTGGTTGGTGCAGAGTTCGGGATCCTGTGAGGGGGATGAGAGTTTTGGATGAAATGATTAAACTGGGTCATACTCCTGATAATTTTACGTACAATACTGCAATTGATGCATTTTGCAAAATAGGGATGGTGACAGAGGCTGTTGACCTGTTTGAGTTTATGAGGACAAAAGGTTCCACTCTGTCTTCCCCAACTGCCAAAACATATGCAATTATGATAGTGGCTCTTGCTCAGAGCAATAGGATTGAGGAATGTTTTAAGTTTGTCAAGGATATGATAGATAGTGGTTGTCTTCCTGATGTGTCAACATACAAGCAAGTGATTGAGGGCATGTCTCGGGCTGGAAAGATTGAGGAAGCTTACAAGTTCTTGGAAGAGATGGGTAGAAAAGGTTACCCACCTGATATTGTTACTTACAACTGTTTTCTAAAAGTTCTTTGTGACAATAAGAAGAGTGAAGAAGCACTTAGGCTATATAAAAGAATGATTGAGGTGGACTGCATGCCTAGTGTTCATACTTACAATATATTCATCTCAATGTTCTTTGCAATGGGTGATCCTGAAGGAGCTTTTGAGACTTGGCATGAGATGAATGAAAGGGCTTGCAGACAGGATTCTGATACTTACTGTGTGATGATTGAAGGGCTTTTTGGTTGCGGTAGAACAAAGGATGCATGTGCCCTTATAAAAGATGTTATGGATAAGAGCATTAAGTTACCATACCGAAAGTTTGATGCTTTTTTGATGGATCTTTCTACAATTGGTGACCTCCAAGCCATTCATCAGCTTTCTGAGCATATGAGGAAGTTCTATAATCCTGCTATGGCCAGACGCTTTGCTTTGAACCAAAAGAGGAAGAGTATGAGTCTTAGAGGGAAATGACAACTTTCTTGACTTGCTAAATATCTGGATTTTTTGGAGGTCATTGCTATGATATATATGTGAATCCCATTTATTTGAGAAGCTTGGTTCGATACATGACTGAATGGTCAGGTCACACAGTTCTGTTAAGACAACCTGTGATTATGGGCCCATAGTTGATGCCAGATTCTTGTTTGCTGGAGCACATGGTCCACAAATGTCTCCTGACCAGGTATGGCCTTAAATTATGTATCTTTGTTGGTTGGGTATATCTGAACATGATTATGAACTAATTGTCCATGATTTGTGTACTAATGTCATCTAGAATCTTAATGTTTTATACTTAATAGCACCACTTTCTTGTTTGTTGTCAACATTATTTTGGCGCGCCGAGTGGAGAGAATGTGGGGCTTAGTTATGTTATGCTTTTTATTTATTTATTTATTTATTTTTATTTTGGTTAAGTTGTTCCAATTTTGAGTTTTAATATGTCTTGCAATATTAGAAATTGTTGATTTCTAACATGACAAGCCAAAAGCTAATTTGTACTAACCAAGAAGTATATGTGTGCCTTGCGGAAGTATAAACAAAATTGATCCGAAATGCTGTGCTTGAATCAATGGTAGTGAATTGCAGTCATGAATTTCTAGAATACAAGAGCATTTCTAACCTCACTCTTTCTTTCTTAGAAAGATGGTGAATATCTCAAATTAGTTTGTTCTTTGCACCAAAACTCCCTTCTCACAATAATGAGGAAATGGTATGATTCCACTTGTGTGGAAAGATAAAGAATTTTAATGTTTGGGTGATAAGTGTCTCTTCTTTTTAGGTTGACACGAAACATCATGGCCACCCCATTTGGGTCCAAGACACTCCCACTTGGACATGATACATTGGCATGTCCCATTTATAGCAAACGTCCACTACTTCACATGAGTTTAGTGATACAGGCAAATGGACTCTGCACAACTAGTGAGCAGCTGCACCTTGGGAGCTCAAAACAATTCACCTGTTACATATAACAGAGCAGCTACTGCCAAAAGAACATACATACTTATGTCATGCTTTCCCCTAGATATATTTTATCATATTGGTGCAAGTATCTCTAATCCTCAAAGATCTATAGTCGACCTCAAAATATATCTACACTTATGCTGAGGCTGGATTAATTAGTTGATATAACTAGTTAACCGGTGAATACATGTGGTGATGTAATCAAAATAATCTTCCTTTCACGTTTATGCATCCCAGTTTCAAGCTAACAACTTTCTTAGACATGTCCTTTTTGACTGAATTGCTTATACTAAAGTAGCAAGCATCAATCTATTTCCTTAATTCAAAGTTGAATGTCATAGAGGGCAGAAATGAAGTATATTATCCCATGGCTTTGCTCAGTAACAAAGCAGGGAATGATTCACTCACTTCCCTTGTAGTTGCTAAGCACATGTGGTATGAGCCAATTGATAACCTAAGGCTAAGGTAAGGCTATCCAGAAAGTGCTAGTCCTTCTCCATACAAGCCAACAATAGGGTGATCAGATAGGCAAGGGATTCATGACACATTAGATTGACTATAAAGATCTTTTTTTACCACCCAATAGTTTCTCCTATTTTACTGATTCCCTTACTTCCAAGATAACGTGTCTATGTAGCATAACATAACAGCCAGAAAAGAGTTGAGAAATGGGCTACTAATCTAGGGTCTTCCCCTTCTTTGAATTAGACCTTGGATATCGAACTCCTATGCCCCTCCTTTGCCCTAATGATTCCTAACTGACATAGGAGGATAAGCTTAAATGTAGGATAAGTTGAAAAGCGGGCACTGTGGTGAGACGTGAAAATACCCAATCCCTTTTCAACCTTGACCTGTGTGATATCATAAAAGTCCTTCTCCATATATACTGAGCTCAGGAGGTATGGAAAAGTCCCCCAAAGGAAAGTCCTTTTCGCTCTAAGGATGCCTGCCTTTTTTTTCACGTCAGAATCTGTCTCTTCATGGATGTTCGATGTGTGGTCCTTGATGCTTTAAGCTTCCCAGGTTTTCTTTGCATTCTTTCGGTTCCACTAGATTTGAAGACTCCTGTAGGTTATTTTCGTGATTTTCCGAATCTTACTGTTTGGTTTCATTCATTCGCTTTATACCATAAAGTCACCAAAAGGAAATCGGCTTTGACCTTTATAGAAGGATAGAGAATTTTGAATTGGAAAGCTTAAGCCTTTAATTCCTTCCCTCATTGATTGACTCTTACGGGAAAGTTAAGAGAGCAAAAGGGGCAGGTGAAATTCTTTCTTCAACGGTGGAGGGAACCCCCCTTAAAACGATGGAATTAGGAAGTAGCCTAAAGAAGGGTGCGTTCTTGAGGAGAAGTGTAGGCTTGGTCCTTCGCTCGATAGAAAAGTGGATAAAGACCACTCAGCGAGCCCTATAGCGTGCACATTGGGCTTCAAGAAGCACACTAGGGCAATAAGACATTGAAAGTGCTCGCTTTTGGCTCCCTGTCTAGGAGTTAGCAAAATAGTAGAGCTCTTGCTGCACTCAACTAATAATTGTTACGATGATCCCCTCCTTTGCCCTAATGATTCCTAACTGACATAGGAGGATAAGCATAAATGTAGGATAAGTTGAAAAGCGGGCACTGTGGTGAGACGTGAAAATACCCAATCCCTTTTCAACCTTGACCTGTGTGATATCATAAAAGTCCTTCTCCATATATACTGAGCTCAGGAGGTATGGAAAAGTCCCCCAAAGGAAAGTCCTTTTCGCTCTAAGGATGCCTGCCTTTCTTTTCACGTCAGAATCTGTCTCTTCATGGATGTTCGATGTGTGGTCCTTGATGCTTTAAGCTTCCCAGGTTTTCTTTGCATTCTTTCGGTTCCACTAGATTTGAAGACTCCTGTAGGTTATTTTCGTGATTTTCCGAATCTTACTGTTTGGTTTCATTCATTCGCTTTATACCATAAAGTCACCAAAAGGAAATCGGCTTTGACCTTTATAGAAGGATAGAGAATTTTGAATTGGAAAGCTTAAGCCTTTAATTCCTTCCCTCATTGATTGACTCTTACGGGAAAGTTGAGAGAGTAAAAGGGGCAGGTGAAATTCTTTCTTCAACGGTGGAGGGAACCCCCCCTAAAACGATGGAATTAGGAAGTAGCCTTAAGAAGGGTGCGTTCTTGAGGAGAAGTGTAGGCTTGGTCCTTCGCTCGATAGAAAAGTGGATAAAGACCACTCAGCGAGCCCTATAGCGTGCGCATTGGGCTTCAAGAAGCACACTAGGGCAATAAGACATTGAAAGTGCTCGCTTTTGGCTCCCTGTCTAGGAGTTAGCATAATAGTAGAGCTCTTGCTGCACTCAACTAATAATTGTTACGATGATAATACATACAAGGTAAACCAGGAATAAGACCAAAGCTACGCTTTCCTTCTAAGCTCAAGTCAAAAAGGCTCCACAAGCATGGTCAAGGAGTACTTAAGATGCGTTGAGTGAGCAGCAATCTTTTTCTCTATCGACCATGTGAGCACGGTCTGCTTCTACTGTGAAGTTTACCACTTCGTTAGTGCTATGTGATCCGGTCAACCAGAATCAAATTGTCTTTTTCCACTTGAAAATCCCTTTCCATATTATTATAGACATATATAGAATTCACGACTGATGTCCTGTATGGAGAGAGCCCTAAAGCATTGTCAGCAAGTAACTCCACCAAGAAAGAGAAGATAGAATCCACCAAGGGCATTCCCAGCTGCATTAGCTAGTTATATGCAAATGACAGCCAAGGAATTGGGTCGGGAAAGAAGAGTGGAACCGATGATTCAGATCATTAACGTTCAGGCAAGGAAATTTCATACAAAAGATGTCTAGTTCGCTTAGCCAAACCGAGAGGAATGAAACAATGTGTGTGTGAGTCCGTCACATCAGTGAAAGCTGGCAACTTTGTGCTCGTTTCTTCATTAAGAACTTCTAATATAATATATCTAACGAAAATCTACTTGATGAAAGCAACTTAGTCCAAAACCCCTATGCTATGGGTTGCCTAGCCAATTGAAGATTCTTTAGTGGTAGGTAGGTGGCAGAGTTTTCTTATACTCTTGTGGCAAATTAGAGGAGAAAAACTGTTTTTTTATTATTTCTATGTATTGTACAAGAGTCTCTAATGGGCTATATATACAAAATTCTTCATAGGAAAAAAAATAGCAACTATCCTAATTTTGTATATCCTCTAATCAAGGATTTTTGATTTCCTCTCAACCAAATCCCTATATTTTAGATATTTCCATAATTCCTAAATTAGAAAAATAGGTTGGCACGTATTTTTCTACACTCCCTCAAGCTAGTGAATAGATATCGTCCATTCCCAGCTTTGAAGTAATGTCTTGAAATGCAACATTGTTTAGTCCTTTTGTGAGAACATCTACCAATTGACCTCCCGTGGGAACATAGGATATGCAAATTAGTCCACTTTCGAGTTTCTCCTTGATGAAGTGCCTATGTATCTCAATATGTTTCGTTCGATCATGTTGTACAAGATTATGTGCAATACTAATTGCTGATTTATTATCACAGTAGAGTCTTATTGATCCATTCCATTTAATCTTCAAGTCCTTCAATATGATCTTTAGCCATAACAACTCACAAACACCTTATGCCATTGCTCTGAATTCCACTTCTGCACTTGATCGAGTGATAACATTTTGTTTCTTACTCCGCCATGTCACTATATTTCCACCAAGAAATGTGCAATAGCCAGAGGTTGACCTTCGATCCATAGGGGACCCTGCATAGTTTGTATCTGTATAGGTTTCAAGAATAAGCTCAGAATTCTTTCTGTACAATATTCCTTTCCTTGGATTAGCTTTTAAGTAATGAAGGACCCTATTGGCAGCCTGTAGGTGAACTTCTTTAGAATCATGCATAAATTAGCTAATAACACTCACAGAGTATGCAATATCTAGCCAAGTGTGAGAAAGATATATCAATTTACCAACCAATCTTTGGTACATCTCATTGTCTACTAATTGATCTCCAATAGCCTCTCCAATTTTATGATTCGACTCTATAGGTGTTCCAACTGGTTTACTCGCAAGCATCTGTGTTTCTTTAAGAATATCAATAATATACTTCTATTGGGAAATGAAAATCCCTTGTTTAGAACGAGCAACTTCAATTCCCAGAAAATACTTTAATCTCCCCAGATCCTTGATCTCAAATTCCTTAATCAAACACTTTTTCAAAACTTGCTACTCTTTTTCATCATTTCCGATCACAATTATATCAACCACATAGACTATTAGGGCTATAATTTTCTCTAAAGCTGAGTGTTTGATAAAAAGAATGTGATCGCCTTGACTTTGCTTATATCCCATAGCTACCGTTGCTCTAGTAAATCTCCCAAATCAAGCTCGGGATGACTGTTTTAGACCATATAAGGTTTTCTTCAATTTGCATACCTTATTTCCTTCGACTCCTCCAAAAACCTCGGCGGAATATTCATATATATATTTCCTCTTCCAATTCACCATGAAGGAAGGCATTTTTTATATCATACTGCTGTAAATCCCGGTCATAATTGGCTGCCAACGATAACAAAATTCTCATTGTGTTCATTTTTGCAACTGGAACAAAAGTCTCTTGATAATCGACTCCATATGTTTGAGTGTACCCTTTTGCAACTTTGTTTTATAGTGTTCCAATGAACCATCAGCCTTATATTTCAAGGTAAAAATCCACTTACACCCCACTGCCTTCTTTCCTTTTGGTAGATCAACTAAGTCGCATGTCTCATTTTTCTCCGATGCATCCATCTCATCTTTCATGACTTTTCTCCATTCTTCCTTAGATAATGCCTCGAATACAGTGTTTGGAATAAGAATTTCATTTAAACTTGTGAGAAAGGCTTTATGGGCCGGTGTGAATCTTTCAAACGACACAAAGTAGAACAAGGGGCACAGTGATCTTTTTGTATACTCTGAGGTTCCTTTCCTTACAGCTACAGGCAGATCTTGATCCCTGGTTTTAGTTTCTAGAGGATGGTCTTCCTCAAGGGTAGGTTTAGATATAGTTACTTCATTTTTAGGATTCAAGTTAAAGTGTTGGACTTATTCAAGAGCAGGAATTGTACCTCACCGTCTTGAGTACACATTTCCTTTCCCAAACCGCACTTGATTAGGATGTAGGGACTCGGGGATAGATTTGGATTCAAATTGATGGTTTTGCACAGGTGATACAACCAGTGGAGTTGATGATTCTAAATTGAATTGAGAATTGGACTAAGGGTGTTGACACAAGTGACACAATTGGTGGGCGAGATGGCAAATCCAGGAAATAAAAGTTCTTATCTTCCACTGTAAACGACTACCCTTGAAGATAAGGTTCAGTAAAATATGGTTTCCCTTCTGTAAAGGTGACATCAACTGAAACATAAAGTTTCCTTGTGGGTGGATGGTAGCATTTGTAACCCTTTTATGTGGATGAGTATCCAACAAAAACATACTTATGGCTTTTGGATCTAAATTCCCCCTATTATGGCTATGGACATGGACAAATGAAGTACACCAAAAAATTCTAGGAGTAATATTGTTTGTAGTACGAATATGAGGGTAAAATTTCGAGAGTGCTTCTATTGGACTTTTGAGCCCTAAAACCTGTGAAGGGAGACGATTTATGATATATGCAGATGTAAGAACTGCCTTCCCACAATATTGTTTTGGTACATTATGATAAAATAACAGTGCTCGGATAGTGTTTAGGAGATAACCATTCTTTCTCTCGACTACGCCATTTTGCTGAGGTGTATTAGTGCAAGATAATTCATGAATTATTCTTTTCTTTGTGAAAAAATGAGACAAAACTTGATTAAAATAATCTTTTGCATTATCCAAGCGAAAAATTTTAATTTTAGTACCAAATTGGTTGTGAATCATGGTATGAAAATTTGGAAAAACAACACTCACATTTGATTTGTTTTTTAGCAGAAAAATCCAAGAGACTCTAGTGTAATCATCAATAAAAGAAACAAATCACTGTGAACCCGAAACATTTGGAATTGTTGAGGGTCTTCAAATATCACTATGAATTAAATGGAAGGGAAAAAAACTCTTTTTATTACTAATGGGAAAAGATATACGAGTGTGTTTGGCATATTCACAAATATCACAATGAAAGGTTCTAATATCTAATCCCTTGAAAAGAGAAGAAAATATAATCTTTAAAATAGTAAATGAAGGATGTTCTAGATGGAAATGGTGCAGCCATATGACATCTTTATTAGACGAAGAAAGAAAGGAAGATGATAAATTTGTTTTGGAAAGGGTCGGCGTCTCAAGATAGTAAAGTCCATCCTTTTATTTAGCAAGTCCAATCCTCTTTCCCGAGCCCTATTCCTGAAAAACACGGTAAGAAGAATAAAACGTAAATGACAGTGTAAGTCTCTGGTAAGTTTTTGAATAGATACGAGATTGGTAGACAACTTTGGAACATGTAAGATATTTTTTAGGACAAGGTCAAGGTTTATCTGGACATCTCTTAAATCTATTACTGTGGTCGTGGTTCCATCTGCAACAGTAATTTTTCTATTGCCTGGACTTGGTGTATAGGTGCTAAAAAGGTTAGAGACATGTTATGCAGTCTATGGCCCCTGAGTGTAGGATTCATGAATTTCCAAACACTTTATCAAAGACATTTAATCCAAGAGAGTTTGAAGGTTTACCTGAAAGTGCTAAAGAGCAGCCATCAGTAGCCGATTTTTCAAGGGTTCTCAACAGATTTTTCGACTTCTCTGTTTCTTCAGTGTTAAAAACTCCAGATTCTTTTTGTTGTTCATGTCCCCTCTGTGTGGTCATATGAGCTTGTCCTAAATTCCTTTGCCGCTATCCCCCTTTGTTTCCCCATTCTCGATTAGAAGTTGGAGGTTTTCCATGTAATTTCCAACAACGTTCCGTAGTGTGTCTCAGCTTTTTGCAATATGTACACCAGAGATTGTCCCGATTGGCATTCTTTGACAATTCTAGCTTCCCATGCTCCGCAATTTGTGGCTGTTCCGGTGTTAATCCTTGCTGCTTATCACCAAAAGCTCAAGCGCTGAGCCATCGATAGTTTGAGGCTCAAGCATGACTCCTCTCGACTTTCCTTAGTCATAATCTGCGAGATCACCTCATCTAGAGTTGGTAATTCTTTACCCAAGATTTGAATCCTTACCTGATCAAATTTAGGATTCAACCCAGCAAAAAAATCATAAATACGATCATTTTCAATGAATCGTTTAATAATTGCTGCACAATCACTGCACTTTAATTCAATCACTCTATAGCGATCCAGTTCCTGCCACTAGTTTTGCGAAAAAGTTACATATTTTGTCACGGATTTGCTGCCTTATTTCATCGAACCCATCTTGACCTTGATCTCATAGACTCGTGTTACATCATTAACCTTGGAGTATGTCCGATTGAGAGCGTCCCAAATAGCCTTAGCGGTTGGAAAGAACATACATGTATCACTAATTTCGGGTGTCATAGAGTTCCACAACCAAGATATGACCATTGAATCTTCCTTATCCCATGCATCAAAGCCTTCATCTCCTTCCTTTGGTCCTGTCCCAAGTAAATGGCTTAGTTTTCCCTTTCCTTTCAGAAAAGTTCGGACCAATTGAGACCATTTCAGGTAGTTTTTTCCATTAAGACGATAGCTGGTTGAATGTTCTTCAAGTCGCCATTTGTTGGTTGGAAATTCTGCTAGTCACCAGATGACTGTTGAATTTGCACTTGTTGAGACGATGGCATGGCTACCTCTGACATCCTTCAATGGTCGGCTATGAAAGCCAAGAAATAGGGGATCGTTAGGGTTAAGAAAAAAATGTCAGAAAAATGCCAAGGGTGACTGCAATTAAGGCAAATCACAAACAAGAAGATTGGCTATGAATACCAGAAAAAACTAAGAATTTCCAGAAAATAAGCCTTACGGCTTTGATACCATGTGGCAAATTGGAGAAGAAAAATTATTTTTTTATTATTTTTATGTATTGTACAAAAGTCTCTAATGGGCTATATATACAGAATTTTTCATAGGAAGAAAAATAGCAACTACCCTAATTTTGTATATCCTCTAATCAAGGATTCCTGATTTTCTCTCAACCAAATCCTTATATTTTAGGAAATAGATCTCTAATCAATAATTTTTGATTTTCTCTCAACCAAATCCCTATATTTTAGGAAACAGATATTTCCATAATTCTTAAATTAGGAAAACAGGTTGGCACGTATTTTTCCACAACTCCAAACAAGTAGTTGTTGGTTTGCCTCGTTCCCAACTGCCTTGTACCCACTAACCAGCCAACACCTTTCCAGTTTGTGTTCATTTTGTTAATAAAATGAATTCGATATGCTGCTCTTGTTGGCATCCTCCCTTCAATCACTTGATGCCCACTATCAATGAGAGTTAATGTAACCTCATAAGAGAAAGGGATATGATTAATTAGTAACTAGTCTCCAAGGGAATGGCTAAGCCCGGCAAATGAAACTTCTAACTAATTTGAGCTGAACTTTCCTAACCCTCTATTTTTCAGGCTAACCTGACTTGCCACAGCATATATCCTATCTTGTTCTAACTAAGGCTAGCCCTCGTACCCATACTTTGTCCCTTCTATCTTTCTTTGTACTTCCAAGCTTGGGCTTGTCATGTCTCATGCTTTGAATTGCTTGTGCTTTGGTTCATTTCACTGCTTATTTACTTGAGGCCTTGCTTTTGCTCAAATTTCTCTAGGGAAAGATGCTGACACCTTGATGCTGGATTTCGACTTCCCTCCCTCAGTTAAACTAGATAAGGAAAGATAAGCCATAAACTAAAACCCGAAAAGGTCTTTCTTTCGAAAGGCACATTTGATCATGATTGCGGCAGCCCACACCCAGAAGATTTCGAAGTTGAATGTCGTTGAGGGCAGATATGAAGTATATAACCTCATGGCTTTGCACGATAACTTAGCAGGTATTGATTCACTCACTTCCCTTGTAGTTGCTAAGCACATGTGATATGAATCACATTGCATAATGAAGCATCTCCCAAAATGGAGCATATGTCCTGCTTTATTGAAACATCATGAGGATCTCAGATCAGTCAATCAGCTTCTAACTTGAATAGTTCAAGTGCTTGTGATTCATAGATGTCAAGGTGAGTATGCACATCTGGTTTTACAGAATTTGTATGTATAGTGGGGTAGCTGCATTGGTCACAAGAATATATCAAATATCTATCAAGCGGATCTGATGGGTAAGCCCTTCTTATCTACATTGGTCACTCACTTCCATTCTTGTCAGTAATAAATTTTGGTGTAGTAAATATGAAGTTGGAATCCTAACACACTTAAAGAGCTAGCTGTCCATGACAATGATGAAATTTACCAATACTAAATCAATGACTAGAAGGCAACTTCATGTTTGGCAACCAAAGTAGCATACCCAAGTACCAACTATCAAATCAAAATCCTTGTTTCTTTAGGACTTGATTTGATTTTGTTTCTTATTTGTTACAAATTTGTGGCTCATAAACAGAAATGACTCGTATATAAAAGGCTATTATTATTGTAAACGGGAGGCAATGATCAATGTCTTATTGAATTGAATTTGATATCTTGTTCTTAGGTTTATCCCTTTAATTTCTTGAGATTCTTCCGCCATCTGAGATTAGTCTATTTTCTCTTCCAGTTCTCTTTCTTTGTTTTCCTTCTCTCTCTATTTCTTTTCCCTTAGGATGGCAAAGGAGCAGGGCAAGGGCCAGTTTTGGATTCCCATGCTTGACCCCAAGACACCTATGGGTCATTCGGATTGTTTGATGGATTTTGAATCTAATTGATGTTGGACTGTCCCTTGCATAGGGATTTATGTTGATTTTGTAAATTTACTTTTAATTGCTTTGGATTAGTTTAGACGGCCGACTTGACCTATGGATGATTTTGAATTTATGTTAAAAGATTTGGGATATTGGAATGCCTTGTGATACGTTAGGATACGGAGTGGGGTTGTTTGGACCCATGGAAGGAATTTTGTAAACCCTTAAAATTTTGGATTTGTTGAATACATGCTTGTTTACTTTAGGCAAGTATTAAAAAATCCTTCCTTATACGATTTGGAACTTTCTTTATTTGGTTTAAGAATTTCTTTTGCAAGACTTATCGGTTTTATTGGGTCATTCAGATTGTTTGATGGATTTTGAATCTAATTGATGTTGGACTGTCCCTTGCATAGGGACTTATGTTGATTTTGTAAATTTATTTTTAACTGTTCGGATTAGTTTAGACGACCGACTTGACCTATGGATGATTTTGAATTTATGTTAAAAGAATTTATGTTAAAAGATTTGGGATATTGAAATGTCTTGTGATACGTTTTGGAGCAGATGAAGCATCCATTTTCTAAGTGTTATGGCCCTATGGGTGTTACGGCCCATCAGCTAGTTAAAATGGATGCTTCATCTGCTCCTATGGGTGTTACGGCCCACCCCATCAGCTAGTTGAATTAATGTCATGCTCTGACCTTTGAATCGAGCATACGACAACCACCGTGTTACCCCGAAACACATGTGAACCCCACTCCGTATCCCAACGTATCACAAGACATTCCAATATCTCAAATCTTTTAACATAAATTCTTTTAATATAAATTCAAAATCATCCATAGGTCAAGTCGGCCGTCTAAACTAATCCGAAGCAATTAAAAATAAATTTACAAAATCAACATAAGTCCGTATGCAAGGGACAATCCAATATCAATTAGATTCAAAATCTATCAAACAATTCCCAATAAAACCGATAAGTCTTGCAAAAGAAATTCTTAAATCAAATAAAGAGAGTTCCAAATCGTATAAGGAAGGATTTTTTAATACTTGCGTAAAGTAAACAAGCATGTATTCAACAAATCCAAAATTTTAAGGGTTTACAAAATTCGTTCCACGGGTCCAAACAATATAGTTCCCAAAAATGTTCTTAAGGCTAGTACGTATTGAAAATCAACAAAAGTAATTTCTTCAAACCGACGCTAGGTGATGTCTAAGTTTCCAACCTAAACTTCCTCTAAAAAAAAAAACAGAGAGAGAGAGAGGAGTGAGTATAAAATACTTAGTGAATGGAGTGTAATAACATGTTAAACATGGATAAGGGGTGAGGGTGGTTGTGCCAGAAGTGTATGTCAAATTTATCCAAAATGTAATAGTAAAAGTCATTCGCATATAATAAATTTAGAGCAACTTTTCCATGATTCGTATGTCCTAATCAATAAATAGCTTAATTTTCCTTTCCAATTTTTGTGGGGTTTGTCAAATCCACGTTTCTATTAATGGCTATTAGTAGAATCCACCAAATGGTTTTTCACATTTTTCATAAAATATTCTCCATCCTTAGCGTTGGTCCGAAGATCCGTAGGGTGCCACCACGTTATTATGGGAACGATTTGATAAGGCTCTCCATCCCACCCACCACCAAGCCAAATTTTTAAAACAGTCTTAACTACGCTGCCCCAATGGCGCTAGTCCGTGAAAAACTTAGACTATAGTCATTTATTCTTTCCCCTGCACCATGTTATAAAATTTATTTTATAAATCAATATTACAACCATTTACAAGGAAATGAAATTTCATAATTTAGAATCACCATTCAATTATAACATGATACAAAACAATTCAAAAATCAATGATAGAGTTATGGATTTATCAAATTATTTAGGTCAGGTACACCACTATCACAAATATATTGTAAATCCCCTTTCAAAATTTGTTTCATAAATTATAATTGAAATCATTTTTATCATTTATACTCAAGATAACCATCTACTTACCTCTTGGGAGGGTACCCGCTTCCAATCCAAGGTAAATCCCTCCTAACCCTTCAATTGTCTCAACCTAAGACAATAAATACAATTTATTCACTTAAATTTAGCTTAATACTAGGGTTAACCAAAATTTCCCCCAATTGTCTCATAACCCAAATTTCCTGCACAACCATATTTTAGAAAAACTATCATATCTTGACCTACAAAACTTGAATTGAGATGATTCCAATTGATACTTAAAGTTAAGACATATGGTTATAACTTTTATGTTTATAGTTAGACTAGAATTCGAATCACACAAAAATATCCACATCAATGAAGTTATAGCTTGAAATTCTAATCGCAGCATGAGCAGTTTAGGAAAATTGGCATAACTTTTTCTACACATTCAATTTACGTGATTCAAGTCTCAAATTAAAAATAAGATATGGATCTATAATTTTAACGTCCAGACTTTAGCCTAAATTTGTCTAGAAGACAGCTCAAAATCATAGCAAACCCTACGGCCAGAAATAGGACAGCAAACAAAGCATTTTTGCATAACTGGTCCCTTTGAAAAATCACCAAATTCCAGTTCTCTATGAAATGTCTATTGTAACATGTCATTTTAAAGCCCTAAAAGTATAATTTCAGTAGAAACAAACCCTACTTCATTTACTATTGTGCACAGAAAGTTATGGTCGAAAAAGTACAGTAAGCTCAAGTTGTCTGGTTTATAACATTCATGACTTTCATTCCATTCTCATCCTAAAATTCAAATACTTGCATAAATAACACAAATTTAAGTTAAGGAAGATGATTTACCTCAAATAGAGTCATCAATTTCGTTTCTAAGGTCGAGGCACAAGAAGTCCTAATTTCTCTCTTTACAAAAAATTTTTAAAAATTGTATAAATTATCAATACAACTATAAATAACTCAAATAAATGTTGGGAAGGGGTTATTATCTTAATTTGAGACACCAATCTTGTCCAAAACCCAATTTCCCAAAACTCTAGATTTTCTCTCTCTAAAACTTCTTAAGATTTCTCACTAGAGTTTTGTTCTGGGGTTGATGTTTGGGTATTTGGAATCTTTAACAATTGATTATGTGTGTGATTTGGGTGAGTTCTAGGGCGGGAGAGAGAGAGAGAGAGAGAGAGAGAGAGAGAGAGGCACAAGAAGTCCTAATTTCTCTCTTTACAAAAAATTTTCAAAAATTGTATAAATCATCAATACAACTATAAATAACTCAAATAAATGTTGGGAAGGGGTTATTACCTTAATTTGAGACACAGATCTTGTCCAAAACTCAATTTCCCAAAACTCTAGATTTTCTCTCTCTAAAATTTCTTAGATTTCTCACTAGAGTTTTGTTCTCGGGTTGATGTTTGGGTATTTGGAATCTTTAACAATTGATTTTGTGTGTGATTTGGGTGAGTTCTAGGGAGGGAGAGAGAGAGTTTTTGGCAATAGAGAGGAAAGAGAGCCGAGAGGGAGAGGGTGAATGAGGGGGAGAGAGTGTGAGGGTGAGAGACAGTGAGGGGGTGTAGGTTTGACCGAAGAGAGAGAATGAGTGGGGGAGAGTAAGTGGGTTTTGTTTGTTTGTTTCTCTCAATTTTTTTTTTTTTTAAATATTGATGTTATAATTCTTGACTCCTAAAAATAAATTTCATTCTCGAAATTTAAAAAATAATTTATACATAAAAAGGTGGGGGTGTTGTTTTAGCATCGACTCTTCGGTCTCCCAAGTTTCATCTCCACTTGGTTGCTTCTCCACAACATTTTAATCATGGGGATTTGTTTACTCCTCAATTGCTTGAATTGTCGGTCAAGGATCTTCATCGGTTGTACCTTAAAACTCAATTCTTGATTTAACTCTATCGGAGGAGCTTCTAACACTTGGGATTCGGAAAGTATTTCTTTAGCATGGAGATATGAAATATATCGTGGATTTTCTCCAAATCCAAGACAATTCTAGCTGAAAGGACCAATGTGCTGAGAATTCAATTTTTCCCGTTTTCAGAACCAGATCACACCTTTTCAAGGTGATATTTTCAAAATGACCATGTCTCTGACCTCAAATTTCAAAGTTCTCCTTTTGTCGGCGTAACTCTTTTATCTATCTTGAGTGGCCTTCATCCTTGCCCTAATCATCTTCACTTTCTTTACAGTTGCTTTAATTAACTCAATATTTTCAATCTTTTTCTCTCCTATCTCATCTCGTTACAACGGAGTTTGACACTTCCTTCCGTATAGAGCCTCATATGGTGGCATCCAATGCTAACTTAGTAACTGTTGTTGTATGCAAATTCAATTAATGGGCGGTGTTTATCCCAACTTTCCTGGAAATCCATCACATACCCTAAGCATAGGTTTGAAATGTGCACTCCGATTGCCTATCGGTTGGCGGGTGGAAAGCTGTGCTGAATTTCAATTGTTCCCAATGTCTCTTACAGCTTAGTCCAAAATCGGGAGGTGAATCTAGGAACTTGGTCTGACACAATAGATACTAGGAACCCATGTAGTCTCACCATCTCACTAATATATTGCTTTGCTAGATCCTTTAACAGATAGGAGTTTTTGATCGGCAAGTGAGGGGTCCACAATCACGCAAATGGCATTATTTCGGCTCAATGTACATGACAATCCCTCCTCAAGGTCCATGGTGATGTGCTCCCATTTCCACTCGGGTATGGGCAATGGTTGTAGGGTCCCGGCTGGCTTCTGATGTTTGACCTTGATTTGTTGGCACACAAGACACCTAACCACAAACTCGACTATCTCTTGCTTCAAACCCGACCACCAATAAGTTTCCTTGATGGTTTGGTACATCTTGGTACTCCTGGTATGCATCCCTTAAGCCAAGGATTCAAGTATGGCCCTCCGAAGATCATCATTCTTGGGAACGCAAATCCGTTTCCCATATACCACCATGTCGTCCTCCTGAATATGGAACTTACCACCTTCACTCTTGTGAATCTTCTCCACTATGCCCTTTGTCTCCTCATCGGTTGCTTGGAGCTCTCTAATACAGTCCACTAAGATTCGTCGCACTTCAAATTTGACCAAATGTGCACCATGCTCATCATTGGCCAACTGGACTCCAAGTATACGGAATCCTACCATGCATGGGAGATAAGAACTTTCATGAGATGCCGAAGAAGAAGACTTGCGGTTTATGGTGTTCACGACCACATTTGCTTTGTCCGAGTAATGGTCAATCACCAGATCATAGTCTTTAATCAGTTTTAACCACCTCTGTTGCCTCAAATTAAGCTCTTTTTGTATAAACAAATACTCTAAACTCTTGTGGTTAGTGAAGATGTTGCATATGACTCCATATAAGTAATGCCGCCAAATCTTCATGACAAAAATAATGGCGGCTAGCTCTAGATTATAGGTAGGGTAGTTCAACTCATAATTCTTCAATTGTCGAGAGGCATAGGCAATCACTCTATCACCATGCATTGAAAAACATCTCAACTCTTGCTTGCTAGTGTCACTATAAACCACAGTCGCCACTGCTAGTAGGAAGAGCAAGTATTGGAGCATATGTGAACTTCTTCTTGAGTTCTTGGAAACTCTCCTCTATTTGTTACCCCACTCAAATTTGACTCCCTTTCGAGTTAAGTTAGACAATGGAGCCGCAATTTTGGAGAATCTTTCTACAAATCGTCGGTAGTATCCCACCAATGCAAGGAAACTCCGCACCTCAATCATGTTCTTTAGTTGTTCCCATTTCAGAATTGCCTCTAATTTTTTTAGGTCTACAAATATCCCTTCTTCGAAGATTACATGCCCCAAGAAACCAATCTCCCCCAACCAGAATTCGCACTTGAAGAACTTGGCATAGAGTTTCTTCTCTTGGAGAGTTTGTAACACGACCCAAAAATGTTTCGAGTATTCCTTATCGTTCTTGGAATATACCAAAATGTCATCTATGAAGACTATGACAAATTTATCGAGATAGGAATGAAACACCGTATTCATGAGATCCATAAAGGTTGCAGGAGCGTTTGTGAATTCAAAAGGTATCACCAAAAACTCGAAGTATCCATACCATGTCCTAAAGGCGGTCTTGTGAACATTCCCTTTTATTCTCAATTGGTGATAGTCCAAACTCAAATCAATTTTAAAAAAAACACTAGCCCTTTAAAGTTGATCGAACAAGTCATCAATTCTCAGTAAAGGGTATTTTTTTTATGGTTATCTTGTTGAGTTGTCGGTAGTCTATGCACAACCGGAAGGTTCCATCCTTCTTTTTTACAAATCAAACTAGAGTGCCCCAAGGTGAGATACTTGGTCGGATAAACCCCACGTCCAACAACTCCTGAAGCTAGACATTCAATTCTTTCAACTCCTTAGGTGCCATTCTATACGAAGGTATGGAAATGGGCACGGTTCCAGGAGCCAAGTCAATGGTGAAGTCCAACTGCCGGACCGGAGGCATCCCGAGCAATTCTTCAAGAAAGACATCTGAGAACTCACTCACCACCAGGACATTCATCAATTCCGGACTTTCCATCGTGATGTCGATGATGTGGGCTAGGTGAGCTTCACAACCTTTGTGCACTAATCTCCGTGCTTCCATTACCTAAATCACATAGCTCGGTAAGACCCGTTCACCCGCGAACACAATAATTGGACACCCTAGCCTTCGAAACTCTACTTCTTTGGTAAAACAGTCCACAGAAGCCCGGTGGAGATGTGACCAATCCATACCATATTGTGTCAAAGTCAGTCATCCCCAACTGAATCAAATTTGTCAACTTCGTTTCAAGGGTCTCACCCAGCACGACTACTTCACATGCCTTGTACACAGTATCCATATTCAACTGTTCCCCCAAATGAGTGATAACTAGCAACTCCTCTTCAAGTGGGGTCAAAGGTCTTTTTGAGTGTCTTTATTGGATCCCGTGTCAATCAAACATAGGCATCAACGCCAAAAATTTTCATCAGACCTATGAACAGAAACCATTAGACAAGATATAAATTAATATGCATGATGCATGCCCTACATTCACATGTAAATTCATACCCCCTTTAATTTGCTAAAGGAATATCTGTTAAAGGTCTAGTTAAAGGAATATCTGTGACCATGTTTGGGTTGCTCTGGATATTTTCGTTGGTTATGGCGTAAATTCTTGTTTAAGTCATTGTTTATGGATGTTGGGTTGGAGCAACTATCGTGTTGCTCCCGGTCCCTGTCCATGGTGTGACATTAAAGGAGGGAGCGGGGTGTTGGGTTAGCTACCCATGGATCCACTATGGTGATCTTGGCTCAATTGGTTTCCACATCTCAAGTTCAGGCAAGCGTTGTAGAAATGACTCTCCTTCCTGTATTGATAACACCTCACGGGTGCATAACAAATCCCAAGATGATACTTCCGGCAGTTCTTGCATTGCTCCTTATTTCTCGCCGATTTACTCCCGAAGGTGGCGTTAGATGTGGGGCCCCAAACTTGGACGGTCGTTGGGTTTGCAGAGTACTAACGGACTTGGTGACCGAAACTCCACCATAGAAGCCTGTGCTCCTATTTTGTTTTAAACTCTGGCCCGGTGCAAGTTCGGCCCCTCTTCTTTCTTTGCCCTTTTCAAGTTCTTCCCTTTTCCTCAACCATTTTCTCAGCTCTCAAGGCCAATTTCAAGACATTTTTATAGGTGTGGGCTGAGGTCACAAACATCTTCTCCTGGATGGACAAATTTAGACCTTCCTCTAATTTGAAGCGCAAGTGCTCCTCAAAGTCACCAACTCCGGGACGAACGAGAACAACCTCCTTAGCTCCATCTCATATTCCGCCACCGACTTGTTCCTTGGCGGTGGTGGAGGAACTCATTCCTCTTCAAATTCTCTAAGGAATTCATTCCGAGAAATGGGTGCCGCAAACCTCTCCTTGAGGTTGTCCCACCATGCTCATGCATGTGCATCCAACAACTTTACCGCCACCAATAGCTTATCTCATTATCAAGTCTCATGTCGGCCACGGTCTCCCAAACCCGATTTATTCAATTCTTCACCACCATCGTATCGCTAGTCCTTGAAAAGGTGACACATCCAAGTTGTCGAGCTTTTTTGATCAATCTGGACAATTCAATGGTGGGACGATTGATAGGTGTAGCCACTAAAGTGGAAGGAGCAATCGGTGCTGTTGGAGGGGTCGGTGGGACGACCAGGCTCGGTGGAGGAGGTATTTTTGCTTGAGGTGGGGCTTAGAGGTGAGCACCATAGGCATTCGACCATTCGGTCCATTGTCGGAAGGCATTGAGTGGCGGCGAAAGAATCCCGGTTGGAGGAGCCAGGTGAGTAGCAGTCGGAGGAGGAGATGGAGTTTCTGAGGACGATCCATCCTCGTGCTCGGAAGGAGGAATTTCATTTACATTTTTTACCTTTCGTCTAGGAGGCATGGTCTTATAAATGAGAAATACTATTCTTAGTTCACTAAGAAGTCGGATTAGGTATTTAACCCCCTAAAAATAAAGTAATCTCTAATTCCTAGAACTCATAGATGGTTTTTTCTTTTTTTTTTTTTTTTGAAATCTTTTGAACTCTGAATTTTCAAAAAGAAAAATACTTTAAAATCTTTGAAAAACTCTTGGCGACATTTGGAAGTATTTCAAATATTTAAAACATTTAAAATCGGGAGCCTAATCTCTAATAATTAAGCTTAAGTCTTGTCCTCTCAAACACTAGACACAAGTGCACACCCCCGCGATGACATTATAACAAACACAGTATTTGTTGTCAAAATTATTACTTGGTGCTTTTCTTTTTTCTTTTTTCTTTTCCAGAGTAAAAATGTCTATAAAACTATTCTCCTACTCTTAAATCTCTCAGGTTTGTCTCTAAAAACCTTACTTTTTATGCAATCCAAATGATGAGGAGGGCAAACAAATAACCACTCTCCATCTCTGAGAAGATCCACCACAACAAACAATCTTCACAGACTTAGAAAAGGAAACAATTATTGAAATCCTATTTCACTTCTACCCTCTGCATCTAGGGAAAACCTTTAGTGCTGGTTTATCCATCGTATGTCACTGAGGCAATACATCTCGATCCTTTGCCATAAATTTCTTGCCTGCTGTTGTTGGGCACCATTCTCTTGTCACATGCTTTCATACACCTGCTAAGTTTTCTATGCATATGTAGATTCACCTAGACCTTCTGAAGCCTGTGATGTGCTATCCTTCATCAGGTTCGATCCAGGTCCAAATTTAATGAGATATCCATATCAGGTTTTGGGACCAGGCTCCTGGATCTGCTTTACCCAGATCAAACTAGTTATTTAAGGTGGTTTAGTCCCTTTTCACTGCTGAATCAAACCTCTAGTACCATTTTTCCTGATTCGTGATATTTCTAACCAAAATTTTGAACCTTCCCGCCTTTTTACACCCAGTTTTGAGCCTCTTGCCGTATTTTCCATCCAGCCCAGTACTTAATATTTTGATTTCTGCTCTGGTTCAGCATTTTTTGTACAAATTTATTGTGGTCCAGCCCTTGCACCATTGGTTTCGCACTATTTGAGGGATTTGCAGTCAATTTACAGAATTTTCTTGGTTTATGCTCCAGCTCATTGTGGTTCTTAGTTGGTTTGCATATTTGTAGCTCAACTCCAGACTTTGGAGTGGTTAATGCATGGGAAATTAGAATTTCTGTAGTATCCCTGGGTTTATTTGATTAATTAGATTTTGGTCCATTAGAATTCTATAGCTTATAACAATCATGATCCTTATCATGACCATTATTATGTGAATACCAAAAGAAAAAAAAATATATATTGACCTTACATATAAACATTTTAAAACATGCTGGTGGAATATGATTTTTATCGTTGTATTCAATTTCTATACTCACACTACAGGAAAACTTATTTCCATGTCTTTGTAGAAACCATGATTATGTCTACAACTAAATGACTGCGCAAATCTGTGTCAAAATTGTCCTTCGTTTTTGGTGGGAAAGTTGCAATTCTTAACAGCATATAGATAATGAATGCCTCGTGTAATTATGTTTTCTATTATCACAATGTCTATATTGTCCATCGCAATACAGGGAACTTTAATATGATGCTGACCTTCATGAAAATGTCAAAAGATACTTAGTCTTATGTTAAGGTATTTGGGATAATTAAACTATCCCTTCTACATGGGAGCAGTCTCTCTTTCACCTTGAGTTTTATCCGCCCTTCCATATTTGTTGTTCATGTCACCCTTCAATGTTCCACTGTTGTTTGAGCTTGTTTATGAGTAGGAATTATTGACCTCTCTTGAGGAGAGTTCCAAAATCTGTGGAGAATTGACATGGGTTGTTTAGGAATCATGTGATTGTCGAGTGGGATTTTAGAAACTACTTGGTTTTCTTAGTTCTTCGGGATTATGATTTACCTTATTTTCCCTTTTGATCATTTGCAATTTAATCCATGTGATTATTTTGTCTCTGCAGTTTTTGCTTGCATGCAGCACATTTGATCAGTGCCGTGAAAATAATATCACCATATCCACACGGCTTTGTGCGACTAAACTCAGAAACAAAGTTAATGGCCCGTTGGAGGACACCCCACGTCAGTGGGCAACTTCTAGCCAACTATACTAAGCCTTCTACACTTACATGCATTGCAATATTGGTTGCTCCAAACCCCCCACCACCCCACAAAAAAAAGAAGGTACGCTTCCCTACACTGAAGTTACTGCAGCCCATATGGTCATTATCTTATGTCAGCACTCGGCAGGCACAAATTTAGGGATTGTGATATCAAGATGGAAATGGACAGCTGGTCACTGTATGCAGTATAATGTTTGTCTATTGTGGATGCTTGCAGGGGAGCAAAGTTTGCCATTTAAAACTAAATAAGTGGGAACGTATACCAATTTCCAACTTGGGACACTTTCACTTAAAGTTGGGGCTCCATCTTATTTAATAAACGTCATTTTACCTTGTCAATTCTCTCTATTTACAAGCCTGTGATCATACTTCCTCATTTTGGTTAACCATGGAGGGAAGCAACCCTTTTGTGGGAAAATAGAACCTGTCCTTCTCAATGACCTCCAGGACCCTATGGATAGGCATCCAAATTCGGTCTCCCTGAATTGAAATTGAAGGATGGTGTTAAGGCCCCCCCCCCATGCCGCCGCCCAATAAGGTTTCTACAATTCACTTACAGGCCAAAAATAGAACAAACAAATAGGTCCGAGCAGCATACAAAGCAAAAGGCCATTCAATGTCATACTGGGTTGCCCAAGAAAAAAGGTCCATGAGAATGTCTTAGCAGACAC
Organism: Dillenia suffruticosa; assembly: GCA_033439265.1. Taxonomy (NCBI): domain Eukaryota; kingdom Viridiplantae; phylum Streptophyta; class Magnoliopsida; order Dilleniales; family Dilleniaceae; genus Dillenia; species Dillenia suffruticosa. Next base: position 17,477,375 of record JAVTVX010000009.1, on the reverse strand, counting down.
CACTGGTTTTCTTCCTATCCACAGCTCTCTTCCAGTACCTAGTTATCTCCATTTCCATCTCCTCTGCACTCTTCTTAACAGGATGATCGCTTTCCCTGCTGCTCTGTCCTCCCCCAGCAGCTTTGACTTGGACAGCTTTAGTGGTTCCAAGGCTCGGGAATGAGTCCAACTCTTTGAGAACTTTCTCAATATCTAATACGAGTCTTTCCCCCAAACTCCTGCTAAAATCCTCCCGGATCACAACCCTCAACACTGCAATGTGTTCAGCATTTGGGGGCATTGTGTATGCTGGAACAATCCACCCAAACCTTCTTAGACTTTCAGAGATGTCAAACACATTGTAGTTGCTGCTGTCTTTAAGGCCAAAGGCTACAAGAGGCACTCCAACATCCTTGGAGACAATGTTGAATCGCCCTGTCTTCTCTAGTGCTTCTTTAAGCAACCTTGCATTTTCTGAGCAATTCTCCATGATCCTCTTGTAGCCCTGTTAAACAAAATTGATTGAGAATTCTCAACAATGATGCAATCCAATATGTGTCCAAATATATATAACCCATATTCGTGTCTGATGCAGTCGATCGTAATTGCTATAAGGTTTGAAAGAGAATCACCTCATACCCAAGCCGAATGAACTGGTAATACTGTGCAATTATTTGACTAGAACCTGAAAAGGATATGGTGAAAAAACAGAGTTTAAAAAGAGAATTGAATCAAGATTTGTAAATTAATCCAACACTTTCTGAGATATGACCATAGCACTTAATCACGCAAATTGAGCATTGTGCAGTTTCCACAGGAAGTGGACATCCGAATGGTACTCCTAAATATTTTGCCATACTCACTCATGGATTGGATGCTTTGCCACAGCCAACAGAGGAGTCAAATCTTCAAGACAACCAAAAACGTTGTGACTGCTATCATAATGATTCATTTAGTCCAAGTTCCAGTAATAAGCAATGGCATCCACAACTAATTCAACGTCTCTTAACTGATAGTGCAGATTTTGTTATATGCTTGCAGACAAAAAAAAAAGGGTGGTTAAAGTGAGTTGAGACTTGAGAGTCAAAGATGACCAAAGTGATTTTAGCTATGTCCAAAATCAGTTGCCCTTGGGGAACTGTTTAGTTATGTAGAACAGAGAATCTGATGCTATTGATCTCTTTAGTATTAGCTGAACTATATATATGCTTCCCAATAGGTCAAGAATTATTCCTTGAGTCTACAAGGAACACAACAATCAGAAAAGCAACTAAACTTGGAAAAATGGAGTTCAACCTTCCTAAATGGTAAGAATGAAATCCATACAGCTACTCAAGCTTTGTTTCGGATATAGCTAGAAATAGCTAAGACTTTTTGAGTGACGAACAATTAAGATTGTGTTCTAACTTTCATCAGATATTTGTCTCCATTCCTAAGCACTTCAGATTTCGTACGCTACTAAAGATTGCTTATCTGAATAATTGAATAAGACAATTCACCAAATAATGCACCTTAGATGTAAAAGTGTGATCAGCCAACAAAAAGGATCACTTTACCACACATGTTAAGCTAAGTCTGCATTGACTACAGCACAATTTCTAGCTTGAACTAGTGAGCTTTAACCTTGTAACTCTTTTAAGGTTTACAAATCATTGAATGACAGAATTCTGCAAACACTCAATCAAGTAATGGAAAAACCTAAATATTGAAAAATAATAATAGATGCACATATGTTACCTTTGGAGAAGTTGAGTGTGAAAGTTGGTTGATCAGTGCCAAGATAGTTAATATGAAAAACAAGATCTTCTGTCAAGTCCTCCTTGCTTCTCCACACAACCCAACCAACGCCTGCATAAACAAGACCGTACTTATGGCCACTTACATTAATGCTCTTCACCAATGGCAAACGGAAATCCCACACAAGATCTGGATACAGAAAAGGAGCAATAAACCCTCCACTAGCAGCATCGACATGAATTGGTGTGTCCCATCCTGTTTCCTCATTCTTCTTCAAGAGAAGCTCATTAAGGAGCTTAACATCCTCAAACTCTCCTGTTAGGGTTGAACCCAAAATTGCAGCAACACAGATAGTGTTCTCGTCAACCATCTCCACTGCTTTGACAGGGTCCATGACATAATATTCCTCTGTCAACTTGACTTCCTTCAACTCAACCTCGAAGTATCTTGCAAACTTTTCCCAGCATACCTACAAAATTATTTCATTATAATTCTGGATTTATAATATATACAATCATTCAAACAAGTATCAAAGAATGCACAGACCATATGAATTGTCAAAGATAACCATCACAAAATATAATAATTAGGAGAGACAAAAAGTTGAATACTTTCAAAGCATGGAGTTCATAGTACGCTTCCAAGAATAAGAATATTTTTTTTTTTTGGAGGGGGGGGGGAAGAAAAAGGAAATAGATTTACCTGCACATTAGCTCCGGTGACAATATTGGGCTTGTCACAAGGTTTGCCCTGCTCCTTTCTCTTCTGCTGCCACTTCCTTTTGAATGCCAGTCCAGCAAGCATTATGGCTTCAGATGAACCCACAGTGCCAGTACCAATTGCTGTTTCTTCTTCGCCAAAGGGGCAATTGAACAAGTAGGCTATCATGTTCACACAGCGGTTCTACAATGATTTTTATTCACAAATTAAAAAGGGAATCTCTTGGTGCATAAACCATAGTTCTAGAATTTAATCTGAGTCCCGAAGTGAAAGAACATGAACTAGGCAACATAAGGACCTTGTAGTCCTATGACAGAAAAATTGAATTTGGAACAGCTTGTTCAGTTCATCAATGCACATATTGTTAAATAGGTCATACTTACTCTAGGCATATTAAGAAATGTGTGCATGAATAACAAAGTGACGGTCTATGACACTAGATGTGCAACCAAATTTGCATCTCATCCTTTGAGCATATTCACAGCATGGAGAAAGTTCAGTTATTTCTTGCTCCATCGGATTGGCTTTAAAAATAAGGACAGCCCATAAGTGCAAAATTTAGGATGGGAACTAGGTTGTTGCTCACGAAATTGCACCTACAAATATCAAAGTTCTTTGTAGAGTGAAAGGATGAAGGGGGGCAATAGCGTAGTTACCCCTTCATGGCATCACCAAAACAGCTGCGAACATTCATAGAATTTTCAAATTAAAGCGTATACATTGCCAATTCGACGAACCGTAGTCACAAATTCATGAAAATACCAAAAGTCCAACACAAGTCAGTAGAGGGTTTGGTTCATGAACTATTAACACAACTGGGCTCAAACTAGGAACTTCAAAATGCAAGGCTGCCCCTAGGCTTCCATCTTGAGAGTCATGGTTCGAGTTCATAACCAGTACTTTACCACGTCATAACAAATTGGTCTTTTGGTAAAGGTTATTTAAATGTACGAACATGCAGTTAACTTAGTATGATATGTTTGAAAAAAAAAATTAAAAGATTTATTTAACTTACTCCAGCAAATGCATTTGAGTTGAAATTAAATTAATTAATATAATTTAGGTTTTGGGAACCAACTTTTTCTTCATTATAGGCAATTGGGTCTTGCACTCTTTGATTCTTGCAATCAGGAGTCAATGATCACCTGATACCCAAAAAAAAATAAATAAATAAATAAATAATAATAATAATAATATTCCCACGTCATGATCCAATGATACCAATCCTCTACCTTCGACCCTAACTCCAATTCATTATCCTTTCAATGGACCAAAAAAAAATTGAAAAAGGAAAATTAAAAGACAAATACAGATTATTGTTTAAATCGAGTATCTAATTTTAAGAACAGAGTCATCCAGGCAAGTACCAGAAGTAAGAGACAGAAGGGGAACTTATAGTCCTAAATTTCATTTTCCTCTTTCTGAATTTTTGGTCCCACAGGAAGAAACCACAAAAAGGAAAACAACAACAAAAAAGGAAAACATATATAAGGAGAGAGAGAGAGAGAGAGAGAGAGAGACCTGGAGCTCAGTAGTAACAGGGTACTCATCCATGTCGACATAGTTTTTGTTGATGGAAGACATGATGAGGCGATCACACTCAGGTTCCATCCATGTGGTAACAAACGATGCCAAATTCAACCTAGGATTCCCATCCAACATCAACTCGTCGTTTATTATCTGATATGCTGCTTCTTTCGGTATTGATGTTTCCAGCATCTTGAACCTGCACCCGCTCACCCCATTTGCTTAATAGATAGAGAAATAGAGAGAGAAAGAGAGAGAGAGGGTTTACCTTGGAAGAGCTTTGTGGACATATCTGGAGCCGAATGGAGGGTGTATATTCTCGTCTGGTGATCTTGCCGATGATATCACCATTGTTCTTTTTCTTTTTCTTCTTCAAACTCTTCCGTTTTTCTGCATATTTCTAGTGTGTGAGAGAGAGAGAGAGAGTGTGTGTGTGTGTGTGTGTGTGTGTGTTTATTGTGAGTACAAATGTAAGAGGAGAGAGCGGTGTGAAGTCACGCTACCGACACCTGCTCTTTCCATTTCATCTGACGTGATATGCTCAAATTTTTAAATTTTATTTTTTAAAATTACAAAACAACCTCTAAATTTATAGCTAAATACAAAAGGCCCATAACTTTCAAAATATACAAAAAAAATTTCACTCAAATATAAAAAATTACAACTTTAATCTTTTTACCATATTCTGTTAATTTTTTCCATTAAATAATATTACATAATATTCTTACTTTCTCAAAAAAAAAAAATATATATATATATATATATTAAATATTTGTAAATAAAAGAATAAATTTTTAATATTTTTGATTATATTAACAGTAAAAATAAATGGGTCACGGATAGAAAAACTAAATTTACACATTTTCATAGCTGATAGATTGTTTTTTATGTTTTTAAAAAAAAAAAAAAAAAAAATTCGATGGCCGCTTTGTATTTGGCTCTAAGTCCATGAAGCATTTTATATTTTTCTCTTTAATTTTTTTAATCTAAAAATTATTAATGAGAGAGAGAAAAGGGAAAGAATTTACATGCATTGGTAAATATTTGATTAAAAATTAATTAAAACATATTAATTTAGACTATTCTGTAAGACACTTAAATTATAATTGATTTACTTTTATATAATATTATGTAATGTTTTTCTATCATATTGCTAAAATTTGAAATACGGATAATAAGTGAAATATTGGTGTAAGAGAGTTAATTATAATTCAAATTTTAGAATACAATAGAATTGTATGGTACTAATTTCGAATAACAATCTCCTTAATTATAAATGTATGCATTGGCTGTAAAATGCTCCGATTACAATTGATATTCCTATGGGACAAAATGTTATGGCTAACAGGTTTATGCTATATATGAAATGTGGTGGAATACTCAAAGTCGTTCCAAAAATAATTTGGTGATCACAATCCCCTTCCTTCAATCATGAAAAATCTGTAAAGAAATGTAGACGTAAAAATGATCGACCAAAATAGAAAGACGGGATTCAAGCATAATTGAATTTACTTACAAAACATGAGATTTTTGGACCTATTGTATGTGTATGTACACACGATAGTGTAGAACTTGTATGATACAAAATGGAGTATGTGTGCAAAACATGAATGAGAAAAATGAAAATGTAGGATATAAAGTAATGCTTCTGATACAAGATTTTTCACAAAACCGAGCATAGATATTTATAAGGAGACATATTCTCCTATGGTGAATCCAACTCTTTTTTGTTATTTGATTAGTTTGGCAATACAAGGAAGACTTAAGATGGATGTAATTACAGCCTATTAATATGACTCATTTGACATTGATATTCCGGAGGGATTAAAAATGTCGGAAGCACATAATTCATGCTTTTGAGAGCTTCATTTCATTAAATTACGCAAACTTTTATCGGATTAAAACTATCTAAATGCATGCATGCGGTATAATTGTCATAATGAACTCTTGATGAAGATTGTAAAAATAATCTCATCGGTCCATAGCGCAATTGGAGTACCCATATATTTTGCAACTCATACACAACTTAGTATATCATTTTTAGTAAATTTATTAACAACATATATTTTTCACCATGGTATTGAAACGAAGTTAAGTACGTGCTTCGATACCTTCCGGAGACAATGGATTTGAGTTTGTATTTTTCACCGTCTATTTTTTACTACGATAACAACAACAAACTGAATTTTATTTTTAAAATTTGGAATCAGTTATTTGAGAGACAAATTTATAAAAAATAAAAAAATAATAAAAATAAAAAACAAAAACAAAAAAAATATAAAAATAAATAAAAATAAAAATAAAATAAATATAATAAATATAAATATAAATATATAAGTCAATAGATAAATATCTAAAATATATTAATTTAATTTGTACGGATTTTACTATCATTCATTCCTATCTAAAACAATTTTCTCTTCTAAACCCTTAATTTTCATATCGTTACGGATAACTTGCATTCAAATTTTCAATGGTCTACCTATACGTTTTACTAGATCTCCTATATTTAAATTCTCGATTCTCCTAACCGGTACATTTTTAGGTTTTCTTTGCACATGTTCGAATCACCTCGAACGTTATTCTCGTATCTTATCCACAATTAAACTAACTCCCAACTTGTTACGAATTTTTTCATTTTTAATTTTATCTCTTCTAGTTTTTTCACACATCCATCTAAATATCCATATTTCTGATACAGCCATCTTTTGTTATTGTTGTTGTTTAATAGCCAACACTCAGTACTTTACAATAGTATAGATCTAATCGTGGTTCGATAGAATTTTCCCTTCAGATGTAATGACATCGTCTGATCGCAAAGAACTCCAAATACCTTTCTCCATTTCATCAAACCCACTTGAATCCTATAATTCGCATCTCTATTTATATTATCATCATTTTAAATGATAGAACATAAATATATAAATCATTCATTTTTTGAGATATCTTATCTATCTAATTTAATCGTTTATTCATCATTCTTATAACTATTACTAAAACTATATCTCATATATTCGGTTTTCGATCTACTCAATTTAAACCCTCTGGATTCTAGTGTGAATCTCCATAACTCTAGTTTAGTACTGACACTCTCTCTAATTTCATCAACTTACACTATATCGTCTGTAAAAAATATACACCATCATATTTTATTTTGGATATTTTTTAAAATTTCGTCTATTATTATTGCAAAAAGGAGGGGATTTAATATCGAATATTGGTAGAATATAATATTAATGGGGAAACTAACGCCGTAAATTCTAACACCAAGAAACTCCTTACCTACACTCATAATATTAGTAAATATCTCTTTCCACATTATTTTTGAATCATTATTAGTAAACCAATTTACCACTTGAATTAATTTATCTCTAAAAACTGTTATCTTTTCTCTCTTCAAATTTCATCATTTAATTATTGACTCTACAAATGAGCGATACTTCTTTCACCTTTTAGATGTGTATATTTAAAACTAAGAATTTATGTTAAGTTACCACACTCTCCCTCGGTATAATCTTACAATCCTTACAAATCATTCTATCACTTCTTCTAGTGAGAAAAAAATCTATTGGGATAGTATTAGATCCACTTTTATATGTAATTAAATGTGTTTCTCTTTTTTTAAAAGTAATATTTACAACAATTAATTCGAATGTTGTAACAAATTCTAAAATAGTACCCCTTGCTTTATTCCTACTACCGAATCCAAAGTTGTCATGTACGATTTTGAATTCTTCATTCTTTGCTCCTACATGTCCATTTAAGTCTCTTCCAATAAATAATTTCTCACTATTAGGTATAGTTTGTATAAATTCATCTAAATTCTCTCAAAATTGTTTTTTACTAATTGCGTTTACACCTATTTGGACGTATACACACTGACCAGATTAACTATATTTTTCTCATTTACTAACATGACAAGTATAATTTTATCTCATTTCCTTCTTATCTCTATTATATCCTCTAACAGAGTTTTATATACAATTATTCATATCTCATTCTTACTTCTATCTCTTCCTGTGTACCAAAGTTTATGACCATATGGCTTTACTACTCTAACTTTCTCTTCGACCCACTTAGTTTCTTGAAAATACATGATATTAATTTTTCGTCCATTCATTATTTCTCTAATTTTTCCTAACTTACCGGTCAAAGATCTTATAATTTAAGTGGTTAAACGAATCATATTTTCGTAAACTAATTTATTTATCCACACCCTAGTATTTCTTGTTAACTTGTCGTTAGATCCGGGAATTGATATAACACGTCATTGAAAGGGAAACGCCCCAAAAGTATTTATATATCTGTTTCTCATCTTTCATTTGACAAAAGATTTTACGTTGATTGTCGACCTACCGCAACCCTACTCCTTTACCTGGGTTTGGGATCGATCGTGACAGAGTTCTTAAAATAATAATATATAAAAACGAATTAAGTGAAAAGATAACTAGTAATAATAAATAAATACATAAATGAATAAATAAATAGATAATAAAATGATATATATATATATATACATATATATATATATATATATATATATGTAATAGTAAGAGTTATAATAGTAATAATACAAGTAATAATATAAGGATATTGTTAATAGCACTGATAATTATACTACTTTTGATATTGATATTGTTATTAATAATATGAAATATGCTAGTATTCCTAAATGATAATAATACCGACACTAATAATGGAAGTATTACTATTAATGGTAAGATTATCAAGACCAAATAGTGCTATCAGAAGTGGACAGGGGGGTGATGGGAAAGGAAGGGGAGGGGAGGGAGGCAGAGAGAGAAGGCAGGCGACAGAGGAAGAGGACGACTGAAGCAGAGGGTAGCAGGAAGCAAAGGGCATGGAGGAGTTCTTGCCGGGGTTGGGAAATTGGACGGAGATGCGGTGGTAGGTCTCTTGCCAGGGTTAGCGAGGGGAAAGGGAGGCAAGGAGCAGGTGGGGTCAAAAGATCAGATCTGCGTCTCCGGCAAGATTTGGGGCTTTCGAGGGCTTACGAGGGCAGATCTTGGGCGGTTCTTGTGGTGGGAGAAGGGATCTGGTTCGTCTAGGGGTCGGGGTGAGAGAGAGAGAGAGAGAGAGAGAGAGAGAGAGAGAGAGAGAGAGAGAGATCGCGAGATAGAGAGAGAGAGAGAGAGAGATCGCGAGATAGAGATAGAGAGGGCTTGGGGGTGGGTTTTCGAAGTGTAAGGAGAAGGGGAGTGAGGTAGGGAGAATAGAGAGGCTACGAGAGAGAGGCGGAGAGTGTGCGAAGAGCACAGATCCGGGAGGGACAGATCTGCACGGGTCAAGGCGAGGACCAGGTGCAAGTATTCGACGATATGAATTTGGAGGTACAGATTTGGGTTGACGTGGGGCGAATCTAGGTATATAGAAATGCGAATAGAGAGAGATAGAAGAGAAGGTAGGGAAGGAAGGTAGCAGGCGATAAGTAGGACAGATCCGTAGTTTCTAAGGTATGGATCGGGGGTCTGGGTCGGTGGATGTTTAGATCCAGGAGCAAGCAGTAAGATAAGTTCAGCAACGAAGGTAGACTGCTTGCGAAGGTAGGGAGACTGCTTGCGAAGGTAGGGAGAAAAGCGGAGGGAGGTAGGGAAGGAGAGCAGGAGAGGGAGGGAGGGACAGAGCGTAAGAGTGAGAGTACTTACCTGATCGAGCAGCGTAAGAGAGCCGCTCGAACAGTCTAGCGAGAGATCTGGCTGGTCGAGCAGTCGATGGACGTCCGCGAGAGAGAGAGAGAGAGAACTAAAATATAAAATAAAATAAAAAAAAAAAAAAAAAAAAAACCCAAAGATGGTATTTTTTAGTAAAATTTTGGTTAGGTACATAATTGCTGATGGATATTCAAGGGAAAGTGTTGTAAATATCGAAGAATTGTGAACGTGCGTATTCATCCAAAAATTTGAAGAGCTATGAGTTTCATATTCAGATTCATCCAAAAATATGAAGACCCACAAATTTATTTTCCCTCATTATGTAACTTTATTATTTAAATTTATTGTTCATCTTTTTATGATGTCCTCCAAAGATCTTTTTGAAAGAGTATAAATAGGGGGGAAAACTCTAAGCAAAGTACACTAGGAGAAATAAAATTATTCTCTCTGCATTGTCTTCTATATCTCTCTTTTATGTTTGTTATTTTTTCTGAATTTCATTACAATATATACATATATCCACATCAAGTGTGCCCCTACCGCTCAGAAGAATCAGCCAAGAAGAAAGGAAAGCCCCCTTGAATGGAACTAATGAGAATCACTAGAGCGCAAGAGAACATATGACCAAATCTGAAAAGTTCATTATCCAAAGACAGTAAGAGTTACAAAGATGGGTCGTTACACCTTTTGCACCACATGCAACATTTCCACAAACTTGATGACATCCAAGCAAATAACGCAGACTCGGAGGAAGGTAATGCAGGATTTTCCCACACAACGTACATGTGAAAATAATTGCTTATGAAATTAGAATATGCATATATACTAAATAACTCTTAGTTTAAAAGTTAAGTGTCTTCTTATTATATATCTTTACTCTTATATAAAAGGCAGAATAAGCAGATATGATTGTAATCTTACCCCACCCACATATCATTTGTGGCATATCCCATCTCAGGTCTCATTTATGGCATCGTTTGCGTCGTTTTGGTAGGCCTAATGTGAAAAATTGAGGCCATACCCCATCCCACGCCTAATGTTTGGGCATTTAGAGCATGCACAGATCTTACATCCTTGCCCATACATGCCCTCTCGCGTATAGATTCTCAAAACCCATGATGTTGATTCCATTATTTTTCCTTAAAATAATAAAAAAAAAGGTCCATAAATCGACTACTCTCTCTCTTTGGAAGTGAGAGAAAGAAGGAAACATTCGACCATGAATTCAAAGTAGGTTGTTTTCCATATTGATTCAATACGCATCCCAACAAACCCTTGATCACCGGAAAATCCAAGCACCCACTTGGTATCCACAGTGACCACCTCAGTGTAAAGCCCCTCACAAGCATCCAATACAACAAATTTCAGTGTTACTCGCCCCAAAAAAGGAAAAATAAAGTTGTAGAGAGACACTAAGAGAGAGTAAAAAAGTAAGAAATCGAACACCCACTATCATAGAACAAGCTAACGGGTTCAAAGTAAAAAAAAAAAAAAAAATGGAAATGAGAAAAATGGCTTCTCTTTTTCTCTTAACATTTTTTATTCATAATATAGAATCGAACATTAACAAAAGCAAAATCAAAAATGGCTGGAGACAAAAGGGCAGGGAGAATAGTGAGGTGTCCGCCTGCCCCAGTACAATCCTTTTTTTCTTTTTTTCTTTTGAGGTACAAGAAAGGAAGCACGCGAGGGGAAAGCCGAAGAGACAAAAAACTAAACTAGACAAAGCAGGGCCAAAGTCCGACTTAACTTCTCATAACAGGAGTGCCATTTTCATCTTCATGCAGCATGGTAAACAAACTGGCCGGAGTAGCTTGGAAGACATGAATTCCATTGGGCTTCAAGTGACCCAGTCTAGCTAAATATATATATTAATTTAAAATATTGTTTATTTCTTTAAAAGGATATAATATTTTTCTTGATTTTCCTTGCATCCTTTCCCCTCAACTGACAATAACTGACTTGGATCTCACTCAGAACTTCGCCATTTCTCAGCATATATTTCAGCATCTTAATCTCATCCTTTTCCCCCTGAAAACCCATGTATTGAATCACTTTCAGATGTGTTTGCAAGCACAACGGCACAGAGTCCGATGCATAGGAAGAACCATCCGGGACCAGGATACCAGAATGTTTACCATCCTAATCAAAGTAAAACACATTTAATAACCAATGAGTGATCTTAATTCTCAGCTGTCCAGGAATTTTAACAGCATTACTAAAAGTTTATCACAACTCAACATACCTTACATAACACAAGAACTTCCATACAAGGTGAGCATTCGAGCAACTTTAACAATGTTTTCCAATGACAGCTCTTGTAGAAATCCAATTCCAACCGGGTCAAGTTGTAGAATGTCGGAAGCTCATTATCTTCAAACTTCAGTCTCTTCACAAGGAAATACAGAACTCCATCAAGATAATGCACTACTTAGAAATGGCCAATGCCAGAAGAAACATACCAAAAACCAAAGAAACAGGCGAGCAGGAAAGGTACATCCACAGTTCAGCTAGACAAATTCAATGATTCAACCACTACAATTCTAATTAACCTAACACGAAATTCTTATGATACAACATTCAACAAAACAAACAAACGACAGGTACATCCATAAAGTCCGAATTTAACACAGAAAACAGACAAACTGTGTAGAGAAAATTGAGGTTAAGTAACTTACTTCCATAGTGCGTGCAGACAATTTCAAGGACTTGACCATAAGAATCTTAGTCAGAAGCTCGGTAGTCCTATTCAGACTTGAATTCACCCCAAACCCATTGATCGAAAACCCGACATCAACAATTCCCTTATCCACATAGATCAAATTGGTCATCGCATAACACCCCTGAAAATTATCACAAATATGAATCACATCCAAAGAAACAACATCAATCACAATCTTGTACTCATGATTCATCAACCTATTCACCCTCAAATTCAAATTCACCCTCTTTAACCTCGACCCAGAAGCCAAAATCTCCACATTTCTACCATCAGCTAAAGACCCTTGAATACACAAATCCTCAAGAACAGGAAAGTTACAGAACAATCTTTTCTCTAAATCCTCACTAGGATTATGAACCACCATATGAAAAACTTTAAGATTTGGAAACAAAACCACATCTTCGTCAAAATCAGGAATACTCAAGTTGAACCTCAAAATCAGTTTCAAAACAACTAAGGTTTTACAAACAAACAGCTGCTTAGGAATCTCGGCATTCAGTTTCAGAGAATGGTAGGAGGAAATCGAGAGCTCAACTTCTTCCACATAGCGATTAATCACATTCTCAATCCAATCATTAATAATGAAAATGTCATCGACAGTGGATAAACATCTGAGGGCAAATCTGCGAATGGTGGGAGAAGAGCAACGAATAAGGATGGTTTCGACGAAGTCCCGGAATTTGTCGGGGTTGAAGAGGCGGTCGTCGTCGAATTCGAGGTTGGTGATATCAAGCCAGAGAGACTTGAATTTGGGGGAGAGGATTGAGGTTGAAACAGCGTCTTTGATCGGGAGGAAAGAGAGAATGTGTGAGATAATAGGTTCGGGTAAGTTGGAAAATCTGTCTTCGTCTTCTTCATAGTCCATTGTTGAGAGAGTGACAGAGAAAAGTTAGGCTTTATGGATGATGATGGTGATGATGGAGAGAGAAAGAAGAGACGAGAGAATGTCATGGTCGAGGTGAGAGAGGGGTTAGGCTTTTCGGATAACGATGGTGATGATGATGATGATGATGGGAGAGAAAGAGAGGGACGTGATGTTTGGGAAAATGGGGAACTGCTGGCGGGAGAGACGAGGGTAAATAGGGAAGGCAAGATAGAGAGTGAGAGTAAAATGAAGAGGGAAAGGAGAATATGATTCTTCATATTATTATTATTATTATTATTTTCCAAAGCACGGATCTGATTCGACCGGATCAATCCAACAACTAAAAATTCATAAACATTAATTTGAACCGGTCGAGTAGAATAAGTAACGAATACTAATGAGATGTAGCATAGAAAAACGATGTAAAATATATTTATATTGCCTGGCTCAGCATAATTCAAGTGATAGAATCCCTTCATTTTTATCTTTTTTTTTTTAATTTAATTCCGTTATACCAAAAAATATATATTTATTTTGCCTTCAAATTAATATAATATAACTAACATATTTAATAATTATATTAAAATTATTTTAATTTTAATTAATTTTAGACTTCAAAGGAATATATTTATAATAGTCAATAAAAATATTTTATTACTTTTTGAAAAATATGTTAAAATGACGGGTTATTATTCTAAATCTTAAACACTAACCATAAACTCAACGGTCTTAAATTCAAACATTAAACTGTTAATTTGAACCGATAATTCCCAATTCAACAAACTCAAATCGACAGCTCTTGTTCCTAGAACTATCGGGTCCAAGTTTTTCAAAATAAAAAATCAAAATCAGACTTCATAAACATGATTCCAATTTTAATAAGAATCATGAATCACTAGATTAAACTCATCAAGGGGTTTAACAACGGAAAAAAACAATCATATTCTCCTTTCTTTAAAGTTTGTATCAGTTGGTTTGGGAATTGACATCCTTTAATCATGATCGGGAGTTTGATTTCTCATAGGAACGGAAAAATCAGCGCTGGAAAATCTGTCCCTTCAATTGGACCCTGCAATCATCGATCTAGATTAGTCGGGGTGAAACTCCGGATATTAGATCGGTGATCTAGCCATGATACAAAAAAAAATAGTTTGTAGAATTTGAAAATCATTTTACAGATGATAAGAAGATTGGTTTAAAATTAAATAGATAAATAAAAATTCTGGAATTGGTTTTTTGAACCAGTTAACTGGATCTTAAGTGAGAGTAGGAGTGTTAGAAAATAATTGCAATTGATCATCTTAAAAAATAGAAAAGAAAAGGAATTATATGAGGATAAAATTTTAATATTACTAGTGATTTACTAATTTGATGTGATTTTATATAAATTCTTTAAAAACTCTTAACTTCCCTCTGTGGAGAAGCAAAAGATGAGGAGACTTTCGGTGTGTTTTCTTTGTTGTTTATGGCTGCATTTTCTGGGTATTAGGCTGGACAATGGGTTACTAAAATATTTTCCTTTGAACAGAAAGTTCCAACGAATCAAACCGGTGATTCTCGATTTTTAAAGCTATTAAATTTTGGTTAATCGTAAACTATGGGTTGGAATTAATAATTCTCGATTTGTTCAATTCAAATCGATGATTATTATCTCTGATAATTCTCGATTTGTTCAATTCAAATCAATGAGTTGAATTTATCTTCCCATTTTGAAAAGATATGGTCCGATTAAGATCTTAGTTTGTTAAAATTGAACGAAGCCGACCCGAATAAAATATAAATTAAATTAAAAAGATATCATTAAATAATTGAAAATAGATTTATCCAATTCGTGTAAACTTTTGTTAAGTCCCACCATGAATATGTATTTAGAATGGACGACTTGTAATTAGTTCAAGGATTCAAGAATCCCACCATGTAATTTAAACTTATCGATCATCTTTAATACTCATAATTCAGCTCAACGTATTAAATTCATGAGAGGACAGTTTAGTGTTTGCATGCTGGAGTCCAAAA
This sequence comes from Dillenia suffruticosa, assembly GCA_033439265.1. NCBI lineage: Eukaryota > Viridiplantae > Streptophyta > Magnoliopsida > Dilleniales > Dilleniaceae > Dillenia > Dillenia suffruticosa. The sequence goes on along the minus strand of JAVTVX010000009.1, from coordinate 17,462,137 downwards.
GCTTAGAAAGGAAATCGGCCATTCAGTGTTTTATAAACCACATGATCGCTCCTCTCCTTTTGACAAACGAAAATTTGCATAAATCTCTCTCTCTTTCTCTCTCTCTCTCTTCTTGTGCGAGAGAGAACATAGCCTTTTCCCTCCTCCAAAACGACATGTTGGGGTTGGGGCACACATTAGGGCTCATCGGAGGACGAGATAGAGAGTCTGAGGGGAGAGAGAGAGAGTGTGTGTGATTTGAATTCATTGTTAGAGTCAAGTTTAGCGTTTCCTGTAGTTTGGTTTTTGGTATTTTGAGTATTTTGTTAATGATTTTCTTGCGATTAGAGCTATCAACAAGAGCTATCAACAAGGGCCGAATTCTAGGGACGGAACGTGTTTAGGCTTGTTATGATATCCGGATAGTGTTACGGGTACCCGTGATATTATCCGATCAAAACTCGAGCTCGGACAACTCAAGATCGGATCAAGCTCGAGCTCAACGATTCCTGTCTCGAGCTCGAGCTCGAGCCCATATTCCTTTAAGCTCGAAACTCGTCGAGCTACCCGATGCCCTCTCAAAACCTAACCCCTGTCCTTCCTATCATTTCCCAGCCGTACACCCGTCTCCACTCGAAGGGCGAAGGGCTAAAGGTGAAGGGCGAAGGTCGATCGAAGGTCCACGATGGTGATCGAAGGTCTGCTCTCTCACCATCGAAGGGCGATCGAATGTCTCTGCTCTCTTGCCATTGTGATCGCCTCCTCACGTGATAGTCTCCTCCTCCTCTGACTATCGTACGATGGTCTCATCCTCCGCTCACCATCGCCATTGGCTACTGTGTGCGACGATCTGCTTTCCATCTCTGAATCAAAGGTAAGCTCTCCCCCCTCTCTCTCTCTGTCTCACTCTCTCTCTCTCTCTCTAGGGTTTTTGAGTTGCCTTCTGCTCTGTCTGAATCTCGATTTTGGTCTCGGTCTTGGTCTCCTCCTCTCACCATCGCGATCCATCTTGCTCTTGCCTTCCATCTCCTTGAATCAGGTAAACTCTTTGTCTCTGTCGCTCTCTCTCTCTCTATAGGGTTTTTGAGTTGCCTTCTGCTCTGCCCGAATCTCGGTTTTGGTTTCGGGTGCGGGTTTGGGTGTTGTCGCGGGCACGGGAGTGGGCGTGGGTTTGGGTTGGGGTTTGGGTTTGGGTGTTACCCCGCGAGGCCCGTGACACTTGAGCTCGATCTCGTCGGTGACACACGAGCTCGTCGTTGACACCTTGAGTCGAGCTCGAGCTCTAGAATGACTGACTCGACGAGCTCGAGCTCACTTGCTGAAGACTCGAGCAGAGCTCGGGTATTGTGATACCCGAGCTCAAGCCGGGTGTCATAACAGGCCTAAACGTGTCTAGCCCACTGAGATTGAATAAAAAAATGGCAAAAACCGAATATGGATTTTTGTATCTCTTTGCCCTTCTAGTTGTGAAAAAAAAAAAACCTTTAAATAAAAAGAAAAATTAATTCCAATCTTAAACACTCAAAAAATTCTAAATGCTCAACGAAAGCCCTAAAAAACCTTCAAATCTAACCCCCCCTAAAAGACCAATAAACTATAAAGAACCCTAACCCTAAATCCTAAATTTTTAAAAAAAAAACCTTGAATTCTAAATCCCGAAAAAACCTCTAAACTCTATTGAACTGGTCGAAACAAGAACCGGTAGTTCAAAACAACAGTTTTTAGAAAACGAAAAAAAAAAAGAAAATTTCATATTCTCATTTGGTGTGTGTTTTGTGTTGTTCATGGGTGCATTGCTCGGCATGAGACTGGACATTGGGTGAGTCATGCACTACCATGTTGCTTTTAGAAATCTTTTAAATTATTTTTGTTTGAACCGATGATTGCCGGTTCAACCGGTTCAAAATGGTGGTCCTTAATTCTTAGAACCAACGATCGTTGATTAACCCTAAACTGTTCGTTTAAACCGATAATTCTCAATTTGATCGATTCAAACTGATGACATTCATCGACAACCGGTTGAATTTAGCTCCCCCTTTTGGAAGGGTAGGTCCGGTTTTAGATTTGAATCTGTTAGCAATAGAATACAGTCAATGAAAATAACACTTAAATTAAATTCAGAAAAATTCACTGAATAATTGAAAAACAGATCTACCCAATTCATGTAAACCATTATTAGGTCTGATTTATCGGTGTAAAACTTCCAAATAGACAGAGTTGTGATTCCAGAAAGAAAAAAAAAAAAAAAAAAAAAGAGAACAATGAATATGTAGCATACTCTGTAGTTGAAAACAATCAGCCATAACCCCTATGTGTGAATGAATCAATCACATAATCATGTAAAACCAATATTTTTCTTTGTTACATTAGAATTTGAATTACTGAATTAGAAAAGAGAATTGTGATCACTATATTATTCCCATAGAAACGAATAAAACCGATATGTGTTTGTAATTGCCGCCCATACAACATATTGGTATAAAACCAACATGAAATTCTGCGGGAATTACAAAAACAGCTTGCATCATATGACTTCCAGTTTAGGATTGAAGAAACCTTTTGTATGTAATTCCTGTTAGTTATATAATGCAGGAGGGCAAACACTGAGTCTTTGTTTCTCTTAGCCTTTCCCGGTGAAAACAAAAAAAAAAAAAAAAAAAAAAAAGAAAAGAAAAAGACCAGAAAACCAAAAATCCTTAAATAAAAAAAAAATTAATTCCAACATTAAAACCAAAAAAAAAAAAAATTAAATCTAAACTCTAAAATTAATATTAGTAAAACAGGAAAATTAAGGGACTCAAGTTTCTCTTAACCAACAATTCTACCTTTGCTCTTAGAACTCAAGTTTCCTTTAAATGAGAAAAGAAGTTGAAAAAGGAAAATTAAGGGAGAATCCCACATCATGGTCTAATAAACCCTCAGACAAATTTACAGAGAGCGAGTGTGTGTGGGTGTAAACGCCAGTGGAAGGAATAGAAACCTTTATGATTTGTAGTTGGTAGGTTCGTGTCGGCAAAAGTAGTCTCTCTTGTTTGAAAAAGATGTTGGCCAAATTTTATGAAATTGCAAAATGCTTTAATTTCAGTTAAGGATAAATCACTATTCTTGAAATTCCTTCGCAAATTACCTCTGACACATTCATGACTTATTGCCACCTGGCTTGGGCATTGAGTTGGTCTTAAACCAAAGGTCTCTCTCTTTTCTTGCCTAATGAAGGGCAGTCCTCGTCTCTTGATATCTATGATGACCCGCTCTCACCCGATCAATTTTCCTCTCTCAAACAAACCCCCGTATCATACCCTCTATTTTGCAGCAAAATCAGTGGTGAGTTTGTTAAACTTCATTCATCTCTGATGGTGTTGGTGATGATGAGATGCCTCCATCTTGTGGTGACATACCCTAAACACATCTTGAATTCAAAATTTGGAATTATCATATTTAAGTTATCTGCATTTCAAACTTATAAGAATTTAGAATTATCATATTTAGATTATCTACGTTTCAAACTTAAAAGAAAGATATATAACTTTTCGACAGAAAAATCCCTGGATTCAATAATTTGATTAATGCAGAATCACTCATCTTTTTTATAATTCCTTTTTTTTTTTTTAAACATAAGAAAGCTCTAACTCCAGATTTTTAAAAGGCTATAACCCATCGGTACTTTTTGAATGATGATGCAAACTACATAGTTGACAGGTAATTTTTGAATTTTTGATGCTGCAGAATGTGTTTGTGCACAAGTAAACATAACAAAGGAACCAACATGGATTGACTAACTAAATTGGAATGATTCAACTCGATGTGAGGTAAAATACCCTTAAATATGACCGAATTTTGACTCCCACCGAGAGAATCGGGTCCTCATGTGTATAGAATGTTCCTCGTTGGGAGATCCGCTCTCCGAAAGGAACCATTACAACGGTCGATCCGGATCAATCGGAACGAAACTTCAGATATCGGACAGTGTCCAAGACATGATACCAAAAAAAAAAAACACACAACAAAGGCAAAACAAATCTTATTATTTTGGTCTCTGTTCAAAATCATGGCTCTACCATTGCAAACATAATATGTACATGTATGTATCCGTCTATATTTGTGAACCCATAAGCACATGCATGCACATTCTTTGCACAGAGCTTAGAGAACGATTTAACTTTATCGTTAAATATTTACAATGGCAAGTGCTTAGGCTTCAATATTTACATGGGAGTAATGAGTTCTGCCAGCAATAAAAGGTCTATCTAGGCCTGTTAGCTGTTTTTAGAAAGCGGACATATTCCTGCTGTATCATCTCTCCTCTATTTACAGGATCAAAACTGCACTTGTAGAAGCTGCAATCAGAACCAAACAGAATAATTATCAGGTTATAAATCCATTCAAATTAGCTACCCTTTTTCCTAATAAATATGCATTTTTTTGATTGTTGTCAGTTCATATACACAACTCTTCTGCAGCCAACTGGCAGTAAGCAGGAATAAGACACACCAAGTAAACCACCCAACGAAGCACCTTTGCCAAGCCAACAGGATTGCCTACTCAACAGAGCAGTGGGCCAAACAATCCCTTCCCCCTCACCCCCCCCCCCCAAAATTGTTTAAAATATTGTACATTGCAAGCAAAAGACTAAATAAATAAATAAATAAATGCCAAGTAATTTCACTACTGAGTTAAAAAAAAATGCAAGAGTAAAAAGCATCAAAAGCCAATGTTCCAGTTAGTTTATGTCAATTGGGGCATAACCTTGAAACTTAATGTCTGCAACTACTAAACCAAATTTCACTACTGAATAAGAAAACAGGCTAAATTAAGGCAGCCAAATAGATGCCAAGTAATTTCACACCCCATATGTCCAAAATGTGCGAGGGCCGATATATGAATCTCCATTTTCTTTTGTTTTTTCAAATCTATATAAATATTAACAAAGTCAAGCAATCATCTTTCATTACATCTTTTAGAGTTTTCTTAGACCTTTGTCTAGTTGTAAGAGCACAGTTATTTTGTATGTTACCACTTCTCCTTACTAGTGGAGTAGGAGTTCTTTGCACATGACCAAATAATCTTAATCTATTAATCTCATTTTATCCCAAATCAGGACCCTTCACTATTTTCCCTGAATATACTCCTGTCTAACCTTTATGCTTCACTTCAAACAACTTACTAATCCTAACATTATCATTTCAACAAAACTTACTTTTCTATATGTTTGACTTTTGATCACGTGCTGTGTCTGGAGAAGCCTTATTGATTTTACTACAGTTTTATAAAGTTCTCATTCGTCCTTATACTCGATGGTTTATAAACTCGGATGAGGATGAACTTTGGGCTCAGTGGCTTGACGATTTAGAAAGCAAGAAAGAGGGTCCTTCAGATGATCCCTCTTGTTATTGTCGATTAGCATGGAGGGAGAACAAGAAGAAAATTTTTGACAGGGATGAAATGCCCTTAGTTTTGTTGATGGGTTGTCATAAATTTTTATTTTACACCTCGATTGTGGAGGTTTGTCTATTTTGTAGATTCTATTATGATTTAGGCTGTATGTTTGCGCCATCACCTTCTATTTTTTTTTTTATTTTATTGAATGGCTTTTGCTATAAAAACAATATATATAATTATATCTAAGATCCACTTTTCTCTGTAAAATATAAATTGCAGCTAAATCTGACCCAAATCAAATTGATCATCTGAAATTTGTTCCTTAATCTTGGTCTTATAATCCTCTCGCAAATTTCACCGAAGGCTTCATCAGCTTCATATCACAAGAAGATGCCTCATATTTATTCTTATATAGAGGAATTCCAAATACAATTTTCCCTCTCATCAATCGTGTTTTATTTAAAGTCATATTCATTCCATATCTAAGTCAAGCACATCATCTATCTATCACCTACATGCTTCCAAAATCCAATAGGATTCTAATTAGATATATAGCATGTAGTCATCTTTCCCTGATACACTTTAACACACTTAAAGTTTTGATTTGCACAAATATCATTAAGTTTGTAGATTTCCTGGATAATACATACAAGGAAAACTAATGCAGAATTGTTCTCCAATCCCTCTAAAAATCTTCTAGATTATAATCTTTATATATCCTTAGGGCGTAAGCCTTAAGAGAAGTATAAAAAACATTTTTGTCTATTAAAGAGAAGCTTTTCAATTGGCGGATTGCAGAAAATCCCAGTATCCCATTCCCTCCAAACAAACCATGCAATCACCAAAAATGCACATTTCCATAATAACCGAGCATCTTTCTTCCCTCTAAAATCTCTAAATTTCCTTGAGCGTAAACAAACATCGAGTGTATAAGACCCTCTTTTTGATTTTATGCATAAATTCTCCTATCTTTTATGGTCAACCTCAGTTACAACTTTTCTTGATAATCAATCTTATATTTATAAGGTATGCCTTAGATGTAAACATCTCGTAAGTTTGTATAACATTTTATTTTTGCTTTAAGAACAGTGTATACTTGTCTTCCACCCAATTAGACCCTTTTAGGACTTATTTGCCACCTCAAATTTTCTTCCATCCCTTAAAACATGTGTCTAAATTAATCTCTATGGTTTGGTCAAACTTTCATCACAGTCTGTTTAATCTTTCCATATGAATGTCAACATTTTTCTTGTAAGAAAATAATTTGCCTAAAATACTTTAAAGGCTATCAAGTGTTCAACATTCTTTATGTGTTCTGCGGAAGAAAAAATCTAGGCTGCTAACGAAATTTGAAAGAAAAAGACATCTACTTCCTTCAAAATAACATCCCATATATTTCTCAGAAATAAGAGAAGGATGAGAAGTACACATCTCTCTCTCTCTCTCTCTCTCTCTGATCCTTCTCTCCTCACTTGATCTCATCTCGCTCGCTGCAACAGTCTCTACTCCACTTCAATCGCTCGAGCAGCTCTCTCCTACGCTGCTCAATCAGGTAAGTAATCTCTCTCTCTCTCTCTCTCTCTCTCTCTCTTCATCTCTCTCTCCTCACCCTCTCCCCCTCCTATGATCTCAGATCTAACCAGACCTCACTAGCAAGCGACCCTCCCCCGCTTCATCTACTTTGCTTCATTGCTTGCTTCAGATATACCCTCTCTCAAAATACCCGGACTGTAGCCTCAAACACCCAAATCTACTCTCTCAAACACCAGATCTAACCTCAAACACCCAGACCTTAGCCTCAAAACATAGATCTAACCCCAGATCCAACCTCAGTATTACTATTAGTATTATAAATACCATCGTTATTAGTATCACCACTACTGGTAGTATTATTACTATTATTAATATAAAATATATTACAATGAATTTAAAGTTATTAAAATTTAAAATATTTCAAACCCATAGCGATATAATTGTATATCAAAATTTATTATTTTATTGTTATCATATATATAGAGATATATATTATTTTATTTGTCTACTTATTTATTTATTTTTATTTTCTTTTTTCTTTTTTTAATCCGTTTATATATTATTATTTGGAAGAACTCCGCCACGGCCGATCCCAAATGCGGATAAAGAATTAGGGTCGCGGTAGGTCAATAGTCAGCGTAAAATCCTTTATCAACATGAAAAAAGTGGAAAACAAATATAGAAAAACTTTTGAGGCGTTTCCCCCTTAGCGACGCACTACATCAGAACTCAAGTGTAGTCACAAGTTAACAAGGGAACTTAGGAGGCAAATAAATAAGATAGTTCAAGAAGATAGAATTCTCCTAGCCACTTGAAATATAGAATCTTTAATTGGCAATTTAGGGGAGATAGGAGAAGTAATAAATAGAAGAAAGATTAATATCATGTGTGCTCAAGAAACTAAATGGGTGGGAGAAAAGGTTATAGTAGTAGAGCTTTTTTGTCATAAACTTTGGGATACAGGTAGGGATAGAATAAAGAATGAGGTAAGAATAATTGTACACAAGGATCTATTAGAGGATATAGTAGAGATAAGAAGAGAAATAGAATTATGTTTGTCAAGCTAGTAGATGGAGAAATCGTAGTCAATATAGTCGGCGTATATGCGCCCCGAGTAAGAATAGATGCAAATAATAAAAAATAATTTTGAGAGAATATGGATGAATTTATACACACCAACCTAGTGGAGACAAGTTATTCATTGGGGGAGACCTAAATGAACATGTAGCAGAGAAAAACGAAAAATTCAAAACTGTACATGGAAATTTTGAATTTTGTAGTAGAAATGAGATGAAAAGTATCATTTTAGAGTTTGTCACAGCATTCGATTTGATATTCGTAAACGCTTTCTTCAAGAAAAAAGAGTCACACATAATTACATATAGAAATGGATTCAATACTAACCAAATATACTTCTTTCTCACTCGGAGAGGTGATAAAATGACTTATAAAGATTGCAAGGTTATACTAGGGAGACTGTAGCAACTCAGCAAAGACTCCTAATTTTAGATATACGTATATCTAAAAGACAAAAAAAGTATCATCATTTGTGGAGCCAAGAATTAAGTAGTAAAATTTGAAAGGAGAAAATGTGACGATTTTTAAAAACAAATTAATTCAAGTAGCAAATTGGTCTGCTAATGATGACTCAAAGACAATATAGAAAGAGATGTCTATTAATATTGGGAGTATGGGTAGGAAGATTTTTTTGTGTATCTAAGGATTATAGTCCAATAGGCAAGGAGTCATGGTGGTGAAACGAAAAAATATAAATTGTTATCCACACCAATCGAGAGTGTTATAGGAATCTTAAAAATAATAGTAGTAACGATATATATGAAAAATACAAAAGTGTAAAAAAAGAGATGGAAAAGATTATTCGCGAGATAAAAGTAAGGTGCATAACGAACTATATAACAGACTGGAGACTAAAGATACAGAAAGAGAGATCTACAGAATTGTCAAACTAAGGGAGAGAAAGGGAAAAAGGTCTCAATGGTGTTAGGAGTATTAAAAGTAAAACCAATAGTATATTTGTAAACAATGAGAACATAAGAAAACGTTAGAAGACTATTTTGATAATCTCTTTAATATTAAGAATATATTAGATATAGAAAATATCGAGATATTTGTAGAAGAGATTAACGGAGATTTTAAACGTAAGATTCGTCCACATAAAATTAAGGTCTTAAAGAGAATAAAGAATAATAAAATCATAGAATCTGATGACATTCCTATTGAAATGTGAAAATGTTTGGATAAATTTGGTATAATAATATTAACGGATCTTTTCAACAAAATTTGACAAACCAAGAGAATGCTCAAAGCATGGAGGGAGAGCACACTTGTACCACTATATAAGAATAAAGAAAACATACAAAATTACTTCAACTATAGAGGAATTAAACTTATGAATCATAGTATAAAACTAAGTAATAGAATATAGGTTACGATTGGAGAAAACCGTCTTAAAATCAATTTAAATTTATATCAGAACAATCCACAACGGTAGCAATCCATTTTTTAAGACATTTGATGGAGACATATAGAACACAGAAATGAAACCTACATATTGCATTCATCGATCTAGAAAAAGCATATGATATGGTTCCTAGAGGCATATTATGACAGATGTTAATAAAGAAATAACTCTCCTTGAAATACATTAATCTTATTAAAAATATATACGAGAGAGTTGTAACCAATAAAGAACTTGCAAGTGGTTTGAGTGATAACTTCCTTATTAACATTCGGCTCAATCATGGTTCGACATTAAATCCTATCCTTTTTGCAATAATGACGATGAAATCACAAAAAGCATCTAAGATGAAATACCATGATGTATGCTTTTTGTAGATGATATAGCGTTGGTTGATAAAACGAGAAAGGATATTAATGCTCAATTAGAGTTATGGAATGTAACACTAAAATCCAAATGATTTAGACTGAGTAGGTCAAAAACCGAATACATAAAATGTAGGTTTAGTGACAATCATCAAGAAGATAAAGAAACGATTAGATTAGAAAGAAAAGATGTACCAAAAAGTGTACGTTTTAGATATCTTGATTCCATCATTCAAAATGATGACAACATGGATATAGATGTGAATCATACGATTCAAGCGAGTTGGATAAAATGGAGAAGAGTATCTGAAATTCTTTAGGATCGGACGATGTCGCTACATTTAAAGGGAAAATTTTATAGAATTGCAACAAAACCTGCACTACTGCATGACACTGAGTGTTAGGCTATCAAACAATAAGAATAAAAAATGACAATAGCAGAAATGAGAATGTTAAGTGGATGTGTGACAAAACAAGAATAGATAAAATTTAAAATAAAAAAATTCATAATAAGTTGGAAGTTAGTTCAATTGTGGATAAAATGCGAGTGTCGTCTGAGGTGATTCGGACATGTGCAAAGAAGACCCAAAAGTGCACCGGTTAAAAGGAACAAGAACTTATAGGAAATTTAGTAAAACATATATATAGAGCGTTGAAAACTTGAATACAAATTATTTGTAAAAATATGATAGTTAAGACTTTAAATGAGAAGATAATATAGAATAAAAATGAGTGGCATAGGAAAAACCGCACAAATTAAACCAAAGTTTTTTTTTTCTTTTAATCTTTCACATTTTTGTCTCTCAAATGGTCAACCTCAATTGTTGGGATTAAGAATCAGGTTGTTGTTGCTGTAAGAGATGGATGAGAAGTGTGAGACTGAGCTGAAAGTTCTCTTGAATCTTGTTCTTAGTACTTTATACACTTAAAATGCTATAAGGCGTCCATAAAAACTGTTATTCTTCCAACGAAACACCTACACCCACCCACCCACACACACACACACACACACACACACACACACACACACACGGAGGATTTAAGGCAAACAAGGTCCATGGAACTTCATATGCGATAAATGTTGCACATTCAAACAAGATCCCATGAAGAAGAGGAAATGAACTAGAGAGACAGAGATTTATACCTCCCATCCATGCCAACAATCATGACTGTGTTATGAGATCCAAACGCTGCAATCGATTGAATATCTTCTGGTAAGTGAAATTGAGCAAATGACCACTCTGAGCTAAAATATTTTGGCAACATTCCTGGCAAGAGGTCACCCTTTTAAAATAAATAGTGGAGTTCATATACCTAAGAACAAAAGAACTCATGTGGCATTATGGATAAGAAAGAAAGGGTTAAAATGGAAGAAGTGAAGGCACCCAAATGTTTAACATCTTCTGAGAAATTGTACACTATGCCAACAAATATGAAGCTCATGTTTCGTTGTCAAGTGCCAGATTTCAAGAGAACCAAAATGAAAGCCATGTAAAGATTTCAGAATACAAATCAAAGAGCAAACCGATTGCGTCTCAATCTAGAAAATTTAGAATTTGGTGAATATGTATCTGAAAATTTAAAAAGACAAAAAATGAAATTTCCATACCTTTCATAAAAGAAAATGACGAGGCAGGGTTCACACCCATTTTTGGGGAGATAAGGGCCTCAAGGGAACTCGTGGAGTTCTGACACATTAATGCAGAATTTTGAGCAGCAGGGGAATAAGAAGATGAATCCTCCCCAACCACTCGAACTCTGAGACTGAATATATGTATGGTACCTTTGTCACTTGACACAGCCAACCACTGGACACTGGGGGAGAAAGCAATGCTATAAATTGCAGCTCTATCCACTCCTCTGCGTACCTAGATAAGAGAGAGAGAGAGAGTGAGAAATGACAATGATGAAAACTTTCTACAACAGACAAAAGAGTCCAGAGAGAATCTTTCAAAAGTATGCACATCAGATTGAAACTTGTGCATACAAAAAAATTGAATCTTCCAGCATTGACTGTCAATGATAAAGCATAAAAGTAAACCAGGCTATTATCAAATGAAATCTGTACCATACACATGTCATTGTTGACCAGATGGGATGAGTATCAAAAATTGTTGAAAAAGTTTGTTTGACTTTTACAACAGTTTTCTTTTAGGATTTTTACAAACTTCATGGTAAATCCTAAACCTCACTTGCCATTTTCAAGGTTAAGGTTGACCAATGGTAGTCCAATTTTTTGGTATTCCTTTAATTTTTCAAACTCTACGAATAATACAATACGATTTGGTTTTAGATCCTTTATACCATGGTGTACATAAAATTATATATTAGCATTTTAAATACTCTTTTCTAGAAATTTATAACTAGCATAGAAAATTCAAAAAATCAAAATAAAGAAGACACATGAGCAAGGAAAAGAGGAGAGTGATTAAGCTATAAAAGTTGCTGGCTAGCTTATTTTAATATTAGTCATAATGTTTATTGTTTATTTTAATATTACAAGCATATTTGTAAAGGATATATTCTATAACATCAGTTTTTCACCATACCACGGAAAACAAAGAACTTATGATGTATGATAGAATACATTATGGTTCAAATGATAAAGGGGGATTAATATGTACTATGATTCTTGATTTGATAACTATGGTATCAAACAACAAATATCAACACCACAAAAATGAGGAAACCAAGATATGTTAAAGATTACTGGATCATGGCAACTCCCGACCTTAGATATCTTCTAAAGAAAAGGAAAAATTTTTATTTGGCATCGACCCATTCATTGATGGAATCAAAAAAGAAAAAAAATTGTATAGTCTATTAAGGATGACTTTGTAGCTAGGAAATCAAATGATCCTCTCCTGTCCCTAGCTCAACCATTGTCAACAAGCAATTATTAAATGCAATTATACATCAATTCATATGGTCAGCCAAAACGAGCACAACATTGCAGTCCCAACCCTAGCATCGAATATTTCCTTTCTTCAACTTCCTGTGTTATACTCCAGCTTTCAGATCAAGGTCTGGGACCAAGTTATAGAGCGATTAACTTGACAATCAAAATAGGGATTGATTGGTATATTTTGATTTGGAGATTGTTTAGCCTTGCAACCTATATTGATTAATATAAGAGCTGTTAGAGAGAACCCTATAATCTCTAAGCCTTGTTACAGAGAACATTATGATCTCTGAATTTCTGAAAAAGTTTTCTGCTTGCATTTTCTCATTGATAATCTTCCTTCAAATACAAAAGGGAGACAAGAATTCCCTTAATATTCTTACTATAAATGAAAGATTAAGTCCTGAAATTCTAACGAATAAAAGAATGACCTAACAACCAAGTCTCAATACTTTTTTATCATGGAAAAGAATAATAAGGATAACCTAAATTTTGCCACACTTGGCTAGATGTGAATACGACAATTCTACCTTTGAAGTGTTATTGGTTCTTCTGGGTCCATAACATCACTCCCTACCTCGTCAATGTGGTTTTCCTCAAGTACAAGGAGGGCAAGCAATGTACACGTTGCAAGCATCTATTTGCTGATACTTCCCTGCAGCATCTCAAATCGAACTGAGCTTGAAATGTTTTCTTTGAGGAGATTTTGCAGATGATAGCATGAATTGACTTTTTTGACTCGTGCAAATTATCAACTCAATACACCCTTGCACCACTTGAGTGCATCTCATCCATAACTTCTAACATGAAAAGTTTTTTTTTTTTTTGCATTGGTGTTGGGGGAGCATACAACTCATCTCATTTAAAACAAAACCCCCTTACCCATTGCTCCTCCATTTCTGCTCTGGATAATTGTTTGATGAATCATGTTTTTGTTGGAGACCCATGACACTAGTCAAGTTAGTGGGGCACTACAACTCTACTTCCCCCGTGATGTACTTTTGCAAACCACTTACAAATATTTTGACATCTTACTCTGATGTGAGGGAACTAGCACATGCATCCAATTGCACAATTCATCACCGATAATCATCCAAAGTCCCTTCTTGGCATCGAAGTTTGGAGAGTTTCCATGTTTGTTGCTTTGAAAAGGAGGTCTAAATTGAAGGTTGTATTACTATTTGAATTTCTCCCATGTTAGGCCCAGACAGTCAAGCCGAATTGTGCTGTCAACCCTTTTGCTTGATTGGCTATCGGATCATGCTGTGGCTCTGACCTATGGTCAGCCAATTGTCTTATTCCTTCATAAGCATCTCAACATGCTGTCATAATGTAGTTGACTCGCTCATAACTTCCTACTCTGGCACCAATCTTTTATACTATAATTCTGGGATGATTAATTATTGATCAAAATAAGATTCCTCAGCTTGTTTTAATTTAGAGATTTTCCAACCTTTTGACCTACATTAATTAATATAATAAAGGTTCATTCAAGAGAGCCCTACATTCTCTAAGACATTTTGGAGAGAACCTTAAGATCTCTGAATAATCTCAATGGAATTTTCTGGCCCATTGATAATCTTCCTTTGAGACATAACAATTCTCTTTATTGTTGCTACAAATAAGAAATTAAGTCCCAGGATTGTTACTGAACTAAGATGGGCAACAATAGTAAAGAAAACGCTTAAAAAACAAGTCCCAATACTCTAACTACCTATTATAGAAAAACAATAATCAGAGAAGTCTAAATTATGATTGAAAGACCTGGCACCTGGCTAGATGTGATTCCTAACAATGATGCCATAATTTTGAGGTATTATTGGTTTTTAGGGTCCATAACATCTTTTCTCCTACACAATAAAGGACCAATATCTAAGGGAAAATCTAACGCATACATAAGAAAGATACCACGTGATGCAAAACATGTAGCTAAACATGTAGCAGGAATAGACGGATTAGGTCAGCAAAAGAAGTGCAATACAAATGATCCAGGATTTATGCTTAGTAGAATATTTTACTTTACTTGCTTTATTTAGTTTTAGCTAAAATAACACTTAATTGATTGAGAGTATTTTATTTCTAAATAGTTAGGCAATAAGGTCGTAGTTTCATCATTTTTATTAGCATATTTCACATTTTGGCAATTTCCTTATCTACCTAGGACTCCACCATAAAATCTCTTGTAAGCCCTAGGGCTACTCAATTATTGTCCTAAAAGCTTGCATTTAATAAAATTATTTGGTTCTTCCCTACAGCTTTTAGGTTTGTGAGTTTGTTTGAAATCTTGTCAAAGAACAGATCCTTATACCTGGCCGATCATGTGTTGCGCCAGAGTGGTATCAGAATGAGAAAGCAGAAAACTAGTTGCCAATTTTGTGATGAAATTAGAATCAACGATGGCAATGATCAATGGTTTCAAGCCTATCGGGAATTTCTACACAGCCAGGAGGCATCAATGCAAACAAAGGACAGCCACATCGATTCCCAAGTTGAGGGAACTGATGCAGAGCATGCAGCCAAGACTTCTTTGATAGGATCGCATGGCATAAGTGCAACCATCAAACCCAAACAATCTAAGATGTATGCTTAGTAGAATGTTTTCTTCACTTGCTTTATTCAATTAAAGCTAAAAAAAGACTTAACTGATTGGGATTTTTTCTTTTTTCTTTTTTCTTTTCAAAAAATAGTGAGAAATTAATTTTGTAGTTTCTTTTTTCTTTATAGCATATTTTACATCTTAGCAATTTTCTTATTCTACGTGGGACTCTACCATAAAACCTCTTGAAAGCCCAGGGTTTCAGTTATTGTGGTGGAATTTGCATTTAATAAAATTATTCAGTTCTTCTCTACAACTTATGGATTGGAGTAAATGTGAGATGTTGTGAAAGAACAAATCTTTGCAACCAACACACTCCGTGCGGTGGCAACACCACAAGCCAAATCTCATTGATAATATATGACACACAAAAAGCATAATCTCTTGGAAAAGCAAAGCATATTTGCAATACTCATCCCTCAATAGTGAGATCTTCATTTATCCATTACAACAAAAATTATAGCTTGAACCAGGCCTTTGTGGCTAAGGATGTGACAACCTCCACCATCCAACAAAAGGTCGTGGGGGGTTCAAGCCAAAAGAAATAAGAAATAAAATAAACAAATTGTTTGAATCTATATGCTGGTTTAGAAAAGAAGTAAATATTATTGTTACTTTCCAACAAATGACACCCCTACATCCCACTTCTTCCTACTATACACTACCCTGCAAGCAACAATTAGTCTATAAGTCCACATGAGGAACCTGTATAGAACAGAACAGTACATCTCTCCAACATAATAGAAAGCTTTCTACAGCCCTGTGACCTTTGCTCATGCTAAAGCTGACAATGACGGAAACCCAACTTCCATTGCTCTTCCCACACCACATTTCCATACAATCAGAACTTACTGTTGTCTCTCATTTGAACCCAATCCCTTCCTTTTTAAACTCTTCATCCAGATTGATGGGGGAAGACAAAAACTCATACAAAAGAATCAACATGAAAAAGACTTGAACATCGGGAGGGCGGACTAAGCAAGGGTGATTATGAATGCTTTTTGGCCGTAAGTTTCGGCTGGCTTATGTTCAAGACAATCATAGTGCCCAACTCAACCCATGGATAATCATTCTAATGAATAATGGTGCTAGATCCCTTAACCAAGTCTCAAATTCAAAACTTAGGAATAGAATAAACTACATTGGGAGAGTTCCCCCCTAAACTAGCCCCAACAATGCTCGGACCAGATTAGTCGAAATATGACTTTAGTCGAAATATGGCTCTGGATACCAACTAGTTATACCAAAAATAAAAAATTAAAAAAAAAGCCCAACACAACCAATGGCAAACCAACTCACAAATGGGTCAAGCTTTGCCATGATTCTAGTGAGAAAGGCAAGGCCTGTGCACATAATCAAACTGGGCTAATTTAAGGGACTGAACTTGTTTGCGTGAACAAGTGTCAGGTTGAGCAGATTGTGCAAAACAAGGCATGATAGGGAGAAACAAAGGATATCTGCCCTGATGTAGAACAAAGAGCAAAGAAAAGAATAAATGAAATTGCTAAACTTAAATACCTAACTTCTTGTTGCCTTGTACAAAGGTAAAATGAGATCGAAATCAAAGCAACCAAACAAAGATCAATGAACCGGAGAAGCAGCACTAGACAAGTAACTGGGCCGGTTTGGGCCCGAAAACCGGCCCGGGTAAAGCACGGACCCGGCCTCGAACCGTTTACTGTAGCGGGCCGGGCTGGTTCCAAAAAATTTGAACCGTGAACCGGCCCGGGCCCAGCCGGTTCTGGTTCAAATTTTCCCCATTTTTTTTGAATTTTGAAATTTTTTCAATTTTACCCCTTCCAACAGTTATAAAACGGCTACTTTTGAGGTTATTTTGGTCCATAGGGTCAAAAAATTTTCCTATAAATACCTTATACCCCATTTCCAAAATCTGCAAAACAAAATCTTTTTCTCTCTCACATCTACATTCTCTCAATATTACTACATTCTCTCAATTTTCATTAATTTTTCATTATTATTTCGTTTCTATTATCATTTTTTATATCATTTCCATCATTTTTTACACCATTTCCAATTTTCCATTTTCATTTTCTCCATTATTTACATTTCCACCATTATCTACATTTTCACCGATTTCTACACCATTTCTATTACCTTATACCACATTACCTACACCATTTTTTTATACAATTTTCATCAATTTCTATACCATTTCATTATCTTATACCCCATTATCTACATTGATCAAGATTTGACAAGATTTCAAGGTTGAGAGCTCATTCAAGATTTTGCGAAAAACAATTGCGATATTCGTCAAATCGGTATATTTAATTTTTTTGCATATTTAATTTTTTGCATATTTATTTTTTCGCATTTGCATTACATTTGCATTACCTTTTTAAAAAATTTAAATTTAAAAATTTTTTAAAAAAATTTAATCTTAAATTTCCTTTAAAAAATTTTATCGTATATATTATTTTAAAAATTTTAATCTTAAATTTTTTATAAAATAGCCGGAACACACTCTTCACAATCTTCTCAACAATCTCCTCTTCCTCCATTTTTTGAAATTCCCGATCATATAGATATTGAAACTTTTTTGGAAGAAACTGAACCTAGTAACACTGAATCTAACACAACACAAACTAAAAAAGATGATTTTAATATATGAACATTTTTTGAAAGGAAAAATGATGAACAAGAAACAATTTGTAAAATTTGTCATCAGAAATATAAATTTTTAAAAGGTTGGGGGGTAGGCACACTTAAGAGACACTTAGTTAATAATCATCCAGATAAATTACCACAAACAAAACAAACACAAATTTCTACAGGGGGAGGTAATATAACTGGTACATTTAAATATAATTCGGATAAAGAAAAAATTGGACAAATAGAATGGCTAGCAAGAAAAGAATTATCACTTAGTATAGTTGCATGTCCTATATTTGAAGAATATGTATAAAAATATTTACAATCCGGTTATAAAAAAAGTAGTAAAAAATCCGGTAGGAGGAGATCATTAGATAGATATCAGAAATTAAAAAATGGTATACTTACACAATTTATGACAGTCAATGTAAATTTTCATTAACTTCGGATAATTGGAAAAGTGAGCATAAAAAAGAATATTATATTGTAGTAACATGTCATTGGAAAAATAATTCATGGTCTTTAGAAAAAAAAATTTTAGCTTTTCAACGTTGGAAATTTCCACATTCCGGTGCACATATAACTAGAATAATTTCAAATGTTGTTTATGATTATGGAATAAGTGATAGAATTTTTTCTATTTCCTTTGATAATGCTTCGGCTAATACTACTGCGGTTAATAGTTTAAAAAATTCTTTAAAAACAATTTTAAATAGAACTTTTTTTCATGTTAGATGTGCATGTCATATAATTAATTTATGTGTTAAGGATGGTTTAGCAATGAGAGAACTATTTTTACAACCTATTCGCGATTTAATTCATCAAATAGGAAATTCTTCTATAAAAACTCAAGAAATGAGACAATTATGTATTTTACATAACAAAAAATATAAAAAATTTAAAATGGAATGTGACACTAGGTGGAATTCAACATATGACATGTTACAAGGTGTTCTTCCTTTTCAAAATATTTTAATTGAATTTGCAAATTCAAGTTACGAATATGATTTTATTGATAATACCGCTTTTGAATTTGCGTCTACACTTACAAAATTATTGAAAATTTTTTATTTATGTACAAATTTATTTTCTGGATATTATTATCCAACTACTCATTTAATGCTACCAAATCTTTGTAAAATTATTTATATATTTAATGAATTTGAAAATGAAGAAAGATTTGGTGAAATTGTTCTTTCAATGAAAACAAAATTTTTAAAATATTATGAAAAAATTTCAATTTTATATTTAGTTGCAAGTGTATTAAATCCACGTGTTAAGGTTAAAGGTGCTGAAATGTTAATAGATTGTTTTGCACAAGCTTTTCCATCAGAAATTTCTATTAACCCACATTTTTTAAAACAACAAATATCTCATACTTTATAATCAATATTTGAATTATATGAAAAAGAAATTAATAATTTAAATACTAATAATGTAGCTAATAGTAGTAGTAATAGTATTCAATCATCTTAATTTTCATTTAATCCCTTACACATGTTAGGAAAAAAATAAAGAACTTTTTCATCATCATTTAATGAATTACTTTTATATAAACAAACACCTAGATTAGAAAATTTTGATGATGTAGATTTATATGATATATTAGGTTGGTGGAAAAATAATATATCTTATTATCCAAATTTGGCCCAAGTGGCTAAAGATGTATTAACCCCTCCGGTATCCACAGTACCATCCGAAAGTGCTTTTAGTACAGGTGGTCGAGTGTTAACCGAAAAACGTATAAATTTAGCGGACGACACTTTAAAATCTTTAATATGCATTAAAGATTGAAAGGATGCAGAAAAAAAAATGTAAGGAATCATCAAAGCCTCGGAAGATGATGAACAAGAAGTAGAAGAAGAAGAAGCATGATAATAATAATAATATTAATATTAATATTTTTCTTTTGTTTAAAAGTCATTTTAAATAGAAAAAAAATCAAAGTGATGTAAAAATCAAAATAATGTAACAAAAAAATAGTGGATTTTAAAATCCGGTTACTTGTCTAAGCAGCACCCAATACCCTAAGAAATTGTGGGACTTCCTCTCCCTCCAAATTAATCAAAACTAGCTATATGGATCAAACCAATCCTTCCTTTTCTATGCAATACTTCATATCCCTCCCCATTTAAAGGTTGGTAAACACATCTATAGCAGGTATCCATTTGGTATTCAGCATAAAGAGACATGAATCACGGAAACATCTAGTCCTAGGATAACATAGCAGAAGATGATCCACTGACCCCCAATCCATATTTTAATGAGGCACCTAATAACTAGGATGATAGTTTTATACAGTCCAATTCAATATTGTCTCCCTTGCAACCAGAAGTTTTAAAGCTGTTGATGTTTTCCATATGGAATTCCCAAGGAAGGCAACGTGCCTCACTTGTAAGAAAATTTTCTAGATTGACCTATGTAAACCTTTAACATCAAAACAGCATGATTTATTCCCCCCCCCCCCTCAAATTTTCATGTCCTCCTCAGCTTGAGCTAAAGGCACCTCCACAAGAAACTAAAAGAAAAAGAAAAAGCTTTCCTATTTTCAATGCCCTTCTACTACATTTTCTCTAAACTAACATGGATAAAAAACAATAAGCTGATCGATAACATATTATATCTCTAAAATGTGCAACTGTTTCTCTCCCCTTAATTATTCTTTTTCCACATCTTCTCACCCATATCTTTGATAAGTACCATATTCATGGACATTTCATGTCACTACTTTTAAAAAATTTCTTCATTTTAATGTAATGATACTTGAAATCAATCAATATTTTCTGCCCAAATACAAGCTGTATCACAAAATGACCCCGCATCAAGCTCTTAATTCAAGCATCATATTCATGGTTTCCATTCACAAGAATCCACCCATTCTAGAAGCATCTATAATAAATCTTGTATTCTTGAATACTTTATATAGTTACCTAATTTTTACCTCTTGAAAAACAAAAGAGAACAGGAAAGGAAAATATATGTAATTCTACCTGCATAAACTCCAACTACCAACTTAATATTCCTCCGGCTAGAACCATTACTTTTCTTCTTTATTTTTTGCTCAGCGGTGGAAGAACCTCTATCATTGAGTTGTCATAAGCTGATTTATCGAATGCCAAAAGTTAAAATCCCTAAATCGATTCAGTTTAGGTTTAGTCAGAATGCACATTGGGGCCCATGGGGAGGAACACACTGGGGGCTGAAAAGATTAAATGGGCATAATGGGCGCCTGAAGTTGGGAACAAATCTCTTAATATGCATAGCATTGAGATGGTAGTTTACATCTATAAGAACATATTAACAAATTTGAAACTTCAATTGGTGTCACTGTTTGCCAGTTATGAATATTTCACATTTGCCTGCATGAAATTATAGTCACCTACTTGCACAAGTCCAGATCTTTTCTCTTCAGTTTTTTCTTTAAATGCTCAAAAGAACAAAGTGGAAATAACTAGTCATGAATGCCTATTCAAAAAGTGGAACATACCCTACATCTAAGGAAAATTCAAGCTGAAAGTTATATTATCTGTGCCATTACCTCTTGCAAGCGAGTTCCATCCATTGTGTTGAAAATTCTAATCAAAGTGCCCCTCGTACTAGCAGTAGCAAGAAGTAGTCCATCCATTGTCATGGTGAGACATGCAATATGAGAATCATGGGCATAGATTAACTTTGTCAAATTCAGACCAAAGTGTTCTACCCGAACTTGCCCTTGTTGAAGACCTGGGCAAGCCAACACAGAAGTATTTGAATGGTGTGAAAGACAACAAAGTCCCCTAGGATTTGCAAGAGTCTCAATTTGATGAAGAAGTTTCAAATCCAATAGATCATACACATATATCTTGTGTTCAAGAACAATAACAATGCGGTCCCGTCTTAGTTTCACTGCACAAACCTCAGATCTGAAGGAAAATTCACCAATGCACTGGCTTTGATGATCATCCCATATGATAACCTTGTTAGGTGGATGTTGAGAATTAGCTCTACCTCCAACAAGTGCCAAAATGTTACAACGAAACAGCATCTCAACAACACCAAATCCACCACACTTCAGATCACGCCTAAAAGTTTCCTTAAAAGGATCACAATTATAAATCCGGAAACCATAGCTAGTGCCAGCTGCAATGCAACCATAGTCCTGGTTCCATGACACAAAAAGCAACTCAACTGCATCATTGTCGTTGAGATCAAGTTCAGACTGGCTGAAAGGACAAGATGTTCCTGCATTTTGTGATTCACAAGTTCCAAGTCTTGCTGGAGGAAGAATTCCCCGAGAAGTTGAGATAACTGAATTCATGGGACTCGAGGTGACAGTCATTTGCACTAAAGCAACCAAAAACAGAGGAAACCAAATATCATCATTCCATTGTAATAAGAAAAACTTGAGCAGAACAATGACAATGCCAGCACTAAAATATTGGATTAAATATAATGGTGCATTAATCCAATTTTTTTATCAGTAAAAAATAATAATAATCCAAAAGAAATATTGAACTAAATGATGCATTCAGATTGACATGGAGAAAACTAATAACAATAAGTACCAAAATACCCAGATTAAAATTATGATTCCACAGCCCAGTTGTGAATATCTCAGATTAATCCTCTCAACTGGGAGAGCTCACTTTCACTTAAAAGGCATAAATATATGGGGTTAACAAAAAAAAAAAAAAAAATTTAAAAAAAATTGAAGACACTGAACTTTTGGTTCAAGGTGTGGTTGGTCTCCCAAGTTAATCAATTACGGAAATCACTCCTTTAACTCCATGCAAAAAAGAGGGGGAAAAAATCTAAAGCCTTTCTGAACATGAAGTCAGAAGTACCAAAATATCATGTACCACAATATCCAAACGAAAATTATCATTCCCCTTAAAGAATGCGGGTTTGGAGAGCTATGAACCATTGTTAACATATGATTGGTCACCCAAGTAAATCAATTAAAGTAATCATTTTTTATTCCATCCCAAAAAAGAAATAAAGAAAGAAAGAATCCTAAAGCCTTTTTGAACATGAAGTCAGATGTAAAAGACTCATTCATGGAAGCATGTGTTAGGCACCCCTAAGCCATCTTTTGGAGATAATGTTGATTCATCCATTAGTAAGATAGAAATGATTGGTCAAAGATTGGGTGATAGAAAAAAAAGAATGTCACATAAACACAAGTTCTAGAAAAACCATGTGTCACAAGTCTGTCAAAACACCAATCTGCCCTAGATTTTACATGGACCTGAAAGGCACAACTAAATCACACAAAAACTATGTCACAGAATAAGGGTCACAAGGAATCAATTCTCTTCTCCAGGCTTAAGTATAAGGGTGTAGATATTTACAGGTCACCATTTCTCTCCATGTGCTTATAAAGACTATGCACATGACTTTGGCAATAAGAAGAAATTAATTCATGTTTTCATGAAGGTATGTTGCGATGAAGAGTTAAAGGTAATGTGACTTTATTCATGGATATCAATATGCAAATGTATTAATGAATTCTAGGCTCTAAATTGGACAATGAATTCTAGGCTCTACGGTGGGAAAACAATTTATAGAATCCAATAAGAATATGCATGTTAAAATTGTCCATGAGCCTTTCGTCACAGCAGAAATTATGAAATTTCAACTCAAGTGAGATTTTAATACAAAAACTCAAATCAGCAAGAGTTTTCCATAAACATATAAAAGACTACCACCAACAGACCTCACCTATGTTCACTCAGGTGGACTAATCCTCAACTCAATTCCACAAACAAAACCTAAAATCTCACGATCCAATATATCAAGTCAAGCCCACGTGCCATCAGTCATATAGCGCATTTGAATAAGTACACAAAGCCAGAGAGGCTAAAGCAAGCTAACTTCAATTATGAATTCTTAAACTCATTTGTAAACTCTGGACTCCCTAGTCAAAACACAATTGGTAGGTATGGTCTCCCTCGGGTTGCTGATCCCCATCCTCACTGTCAAATGCAAGAGACGATCATTCTGCCCTCCACCCAAATGGTCCACAGAAATCAAGAAACCCACCTATAGAGAATTCTAACTTCTCAAGCAGATGCACCATTATACATTAAACTAGCATGGCATGCAAAAATTTAACATGTAAATTACCAAAATAGATGAATTCGAAGGAGCATAATCTTACAAAAATGAAATTCAGACTCAGCCGGAGCACAATTCGTACTCAGAATTCACAATCAAAATGCGGAACAAAGATAAGAAAAGAAAACCCTAAACATGAATAACCAACCCAATGCTTAAACCGATTGCCAGTCACCAACCTAGGGTCTGCAACCACTAGAATACCAAACAAGCAATCAAGACGCGTAGAATTTATAGGGAAAAATGTGGGAGTGAATAGGGGAATTACCTCAATTTAGAGCAAAAGAGAGACACGAGGAACTAATTAGATCAGAGATTGAACCCAGATCACGAAAGTCAAAAACTTGGGGAGTCCGGCAAAAATGGCGATGATTCAGATCTGTCATCGATCGGGAAGGCAAAGGGAAACTCGATTGGTGACACCAATTTGGAGTCCTAGGGCCTAGATAGACTCGGAGAGAAGAGTGAGTGAGAGTGAGAGAGAGAGAGAGAGAGAGAGAGTTGCTTTAAGAGAACCGAGAGACCGAACATTCCAAAAGTATCAGTAATTATAAAATAATATTACTCAGAACCGACATTATTAGTTAGACTTTAAAAAATTGTACCTCGTAAGTCTTAGATGTAGAATTTATATTTAATAATTAGTATTATCAAATATGTAGTTTTAATTTTTTTTAAAAAGTCTTAAACGTTATTAATTTTTTTGTTAACATATTTTTTATTTGGAATTAAGAATTCTCCTGTTTTGATCTCTTAAACGATTGAATTTAAAATTTAAAATTTAGATTTAGTTTATTATTATTATTGTGATTTAAATTTGAATCATGTAAAATATAGTGGTGTGACTATAGAGGACCATAATGTTAGGTTGGGAGCCTCACATCAACATCAACACCAACATATAGGTGCCCTTAAGATTCAAAGATTCTAGTGGATGGGTGTAGGGGGAAGATGATGAGTAAGAGAGGAAAAAATACCTAAGATTAATCCAAGGCGAAGGTCATACTATGTAGAACACAAAGGATAACATGGAAAATCTAATAATGAAAGATATAGTCATACTCTGGGCAGCTTAGGCAATGACTGTAGAATTGAAGGAAGACCTTCGCCGGAGTGAGGAGCACAACCGGAGTGATTTTGAAGGCGAAGGGGTTCAAAAATCATGAGGATGGATTCAAAGAACATAATGTGACAATACATAGACCTTTTTGTGACTTGAAGATGTGACGAGGCAATGTATTGAGATGACGAGTAACGTAATGAGTCGTTCTAGAAGAGAGAATTAACGACTAATTATTTCAAATTATTTAGATAATTTAGCGACTAAAGTAGATAAACTTATAAGCATAAATTATTTCAAATCATGAAAGAGAATTTAAAATTTAAACAGTTTTGAAACTTGTTATTTAATTCTTATGTTCAATTAATTTAGTAGTGATTTATAACATATTCATAATTAAAAACAATCAATTAAGATTTAAAACTCGAATAGAAAACAAGTTGTTCAATAATTCCCACTTGAGTCAACCTTGATTTTAGGATAATGTTTTACATCTGCAATCTTTGAATAAATTCCCAAAGTATATGTTTTAAAAATTTGCAAATTGATTCCTATTTTACATAAACATTATATTTGACTTTTAGAAACTTAAAACATAAATTCAAAAAGACATTTTGAAAATATTTTTAGACGAAATGAATTTTTTTTACAAAAATGGTCCGTGAACTTTTGAAAATTGTAGTCTGGCCCCTTAAGTTTTAAAAATTTATGTATAACCCTTTAAAGCTTTACTTTGTAACAATCAAGTCTTTGGGATGGGTGTACAGACGCTCAAAGGATGGAGAGTAATCTTTTAATGGTTTTGGAGTTCCAATTTTATGACAACCTACTATTCCAATATCATAGCTCTTATCGAGAAAAGTAAAATATATCGCAAATATTTTATTTAAATCATTACAAAATAAATAATACCCGATATAATGATTTCTAAATTGTCATATATGCGTATAATGATACACTTTCTAGATTTTCTAGATTTTCATGAAACATCTCTCATAGACAAATTTAGGGGTTTAATCGCTTGTTACACACTCTTGATTTCATCTTTCTAAGCATTTTGGTCCATTTCAAGTGTCTTGATTGAATACAAATCAAAACGTAATCTATTTTGGGACAAAAATACAATTTTAACAAAAGATATATAGTAAAATTACAATTTTGTCCTTTAAGGGTATGAAAAATTTAACGATAATTTTATCGATACATAATTACAAAACTATACTAACTTTTTGAGTTTTGATCATTTAAAATTTAAAACTTATTTTAAATATTTGATTTTGTATTTTATAAAGTTAATTTATTTTTAGATTTTGCTTGAATTAATATTTCAAATTATATCTATATAGTCCTACACATAGTGGATGATAGTCTCCTCAAGTTATTGAAGTAAGAGGATTTTTTTTTTTTTTTTTTTTTTTTTTTATCAATATGAAGATATGTGACGGAGAAAAATATTAAATATAATATATTTGAGGTGCATTGTGTGACGGAGAAAAATGTCATTGATGAGCTTATGAAGTGTACTTGGACAAAGGATTGACAAATGGAAGCAGGGCGCAGAGCCACGTACACGAATTTTGAATTTTTTTTAGCATAAAATTTTAACTTTTATAAAGGCTCCTCCAAAAAAATTTGTAATCTCTCCGAATCTCTAAAATAATAAAATATTTATATTTTAAAATTTTAAAATAATATTATATTTAATATTTGGATCCAAATATCTTAAAATTTAAAATATATGTATATATATATAATATATAATTTTAAAAAATATATTATTATTTTTTATCTATCTAAAAGATGATATTTCTATTCTATATATCTATCCATCGATTGTTTCCCCGAGGAAAGAAAAAAATAGGTTGGCTACTATAATAACACAATTAACAATAGTCGATAAAAATAAACAAATATTTTTGATATATTTTTTAAAAATTTATATCAACATACTCTTATACAGTTTTTTTTTCATATTGATATATGAGCAATTGATATTTTTATCAAAACCTTTACTTACTATATATTACATTAATACTAACTAAATACTGTACAATATTTAATTGCCTAATAACTTTACTAATACTTTTTTTATAATTTTATTACTGTATTTTATATATAATTAATATTCTGTTTGTATAATATTGGACTGTTTATATTTTGTTTATATGATTTAAATATGTTAAATATTCTATCAGTTATATTATATAAATATAATATTCTCTATTTTTTGTAAACTTAATAATAAGAGAATATTGTCTATGTTAGATTTAACGAATTGAAATCTGTATATAGTGTCACTGTTTTCAATAAATGTTTAATCTTAATTTAATAAAAATAGAGTTTTTTTTACTCAAATGTTTAGCTCGATTTTTTTTTCTCTGGTGATTTTTTATTTTTCTTTTGTTTATTCATTTAAAGATTTAAAAAGACAAACAAAAAATCAGTTATAAGAAAAAAGATAATCAGTTTCCTTTTTTAAGAAGATTACCAACTATTCAAACAATAACACTATTTAAAAAAATCATAATTTTTCTTTGAATTAATGGGAATTGGAATAGGAGACAAGTCAATAAGTCAATCTCTCTCTCTCTCTCTTTCTCTCTTTCTCTCAACGCCTCATACGAGTTAACGAAATGAACGCTCAAGGGAAAGTTGTAAACAACAACCTTGGATGGGTGGCAAGAGACCAATCTGGAATACTCTCACCATATGAATTTAGTCGTAGGTATTGAATCTTCCACCCTAGGCTTTCTACTTGACGGCCAGGCTTGACTAAAATGATAGCACATATGTGACTGTTATTCAAGGGACGTTGGAGATGAAGATGTTCGGATCATAATTACCCATTGTGGAATTTGTTATGCTGAAGTACTCTGGACAAGGAACAAAATAGGACACAAATTATCCTATAGTTCATGGATATGTAGCTATTATATTCTCACTTAGCGTCATCCCTCCCACCATTTTAAGTGATTAAACCTCAAATATTTTTTTTTTGGGGGAATTGTAGACATGAGATTGTTGGAGTGGTCGAAAAGGTTGGTACAAATGTTAAGGCATCAAAGTTGGGGATCGTCTTGGGGTTGGAACCTTTATCAACTCTTGCCGAGATTGTGAATATTGTGAGGAAAGGCTAGAGATCTACTGCTCAAAAGGGGCAGTGCACACTTTTGATGCAGTTGATGTGGACGGTTCAATTATAAAAGGTGGATATTCTACCTTCATAGTTGTTCATCATAGGTAATATGATCATTTCTCATAGTCTACTCAATCTTGTTTGATAAAAGATTAAATTGCTTGGAGTGAAAAATGTTGAAATTCGAGTTTGGTTGTTTAAACATGTATGGCTACAGAATACTAGAAAACTATCAATTAGAATCAGCTGCACCATTGCTATGTGCTAGAATTACTGTCTATACTCCAATGATCCGTCACAAAATGAACCAACCTGGCAAGTCACTGGGAGTGATTGGGCTTGGAGGCTTAGGTCACTTGGCTGTCAAATTTGGTAAGGCTTTCGGTCTAAATGTTATGGTCTTCGGCACTAGCAGTAACAAGAAAGAGGAAGCTCTCAGTTTACTTGGAGCTGACAAATTTGTAGTTTCCTATGATAAAGATGATGTTGAGTTAAGTTTCACTCTTACTCTGAAAATCATTTTATTTTGAAAACAGATGATAATTTAAGAAAGAGAGTATTTATACTTTGTTATATATCTCTCACTATATTGACATTTTGTTGGGTTTGAAATAGGTTAAAGAATATCAATATTTTTTTAGAAGAAAACCATATGGTAAGAATAAGATTGTAAATCATATGAATACTCAAGAATATACTAAGTAGAGAGAAATTTCTAAAATACTCATAATGATATTACATAATAGTTTTTTCCTCTTGTAAAGTGAATCTCAACTCTCTTCAATAAATATATAGAATTACTATCTACTTATTAAACCATTTAGACATATTAAGAGATACTTAGAAATCATACCATATCTCTTTGAAAATTTAAATTTGTTTGGCATAATAAACTCATGATTCTTGACACTTACCATAAATTTAGATTTTTGAAATTCACCATAATAATTCTAAACTTTTGACATAACTTTAGATTTTTTTATTTTCTTCATACAATAAATTATAAATTATTCCAACATTTCACCTCCTTAATTTAGAATTTATTTTTTATTATAAATTTTCAAAACATTTTTGTTGCTTCTAGATTCTTTAGAATTGTTCATGACTTTGTCAAAATTTTTCTTCATATTTTCATAGACTTTTTTTTCAGTTCTTCAAAGTTGTTTTTGACTTCTTTTTCATTCATATCTCTAATGAGAACATTGTAAACATATTTCAAGTGTCTTATTATCCGTAGAGTTGTTTCATTTTCAATATCTTTTTTTGTGTATGTCTTAAATCCATATTGTTCATGTCTTCCATATTTATCTTCAAATATTACATTCGTAAGAAAATCTGATAAATGATATGGACCAAACTTTGTACATACATACTTTGTTATAGGCAAATTTAATTTTTCTAATAACTTCTTGAATATTGTTTTAAATTGTACATTCACAAGGATAATAGGCTTTTCACTCTCAATTTTTTAAAAGCTTCCATTGTATAGTCATTCTCACGACTCACACATTCTCAACAGATTCTCTTTTCTTCAAATCTGGAGATTTCTCAACGAATTCTCTGTTTTTCTTTAAAAATTTGGAGATGTTAACAACTTTTTTTTTTTTTTTTTAATCCTAGAAGGCACCAACCAAGACACAATCTCTGAACCTAGCTCTCTCAACAACCGAGCTTTGAATCTCACGCTTGCGACAACCAAGTTTTGAGCCTGGCACGCTCTGATACCACTTTGTCGGGTTGAGTTTCACCCTTGCTCTAAAAACCACTTTGTTTTGAAAACAGAGGATAATTTAAGGAAGAGAATATTCATACTTTATTGTATATTCTCATTATGTTGGCACTTTGTTGGATTTGAACTAGGGTAGATAATATTAATGTTTTTGGAGACGAAAATTATATGGTAAGAATATGGTTGTTAATCATATGAATACTTAATAATATACTAAGAAAAGAGAAATCTCATAAAATACTCGTGATGACATTATATAATAGTTTCTCACTCTTGTAAAATAAATCTCAACTTTTTTCAATAAATACATAGAATAACTGCCATTTATAGCATCATTTAGATATACTAAGAGACATCTAGAAATCACACCACATCTCTTTGAAAACCTAAATTTATTTGGCATAATAAACTCATGATTCTTAACACTCACAATAAATTTAGACTCTTGAAATTCACCAAAATAACTCTAGACTCTTGACATGACTTTAAACTCTTTATTTTTTCCACATAATAAATTTTAAATTATTGCAATAGAAGAAATGAAGGCAAAAGAAAATCACTGATCCATGCATAGGACATGACAGAATTTTTCAATAAATATTGGTTGTTTTTGGTTGCAGGCCTTGGCCGGATCTCTTGACTTCATAATTGACACAGCATCGTTTGATCCTTATATGAAAGTCTTGAAGACAGGCGGTGTCCTTGTGTTAGTGGGGTACCCTGGTGAATTGAAACTTGATTCGTTCCGCCTTCTTATAGGTAAAATTTCCATTTCTCAAGAGACTAACACAAACCTTTTTTCTTATTTTCCAATTTAAGCTTTCTCCCTAGACTAGTACTACTAGTTCTTAGTATAATCTAATTAGTTTAATGATGAGATCTCCCACTGATTATATATAAGAATAAAGACCATTTCTGGTAGTGCTATTGGTGGGACTAAAATGACATGGGAGATGTTGGATTTTTGTGCTACCAACAAAATTTATCTAGAGATTGAGAAAGTTCCTATTTAATATGTGAATGAAACTCTTGAGAGGCTGATCAAGAGGGACGAGAAGTATAGGTTTGTGATTGACATGAATTCCCTCAAGTGATGCCATCAGGCAATAAGACTTGGAGAGTCATTGTGATAGAGGCGTTATGTAGGCCTCTATTCTAGTAATAAGATTGTAAAAGAGTTTTGAATTATTTTTCATTGCTTTTATTGGTATTGTGCTTCTTTTGTTTCAAAATATTTATAGTAGCATCTCTTCAAGAATGTTCAGTTTCAAAATAATGTTGTGCAAATAAATTTGTGTCTTGTTTACATGTCTCTTTTCAAATTATTCTTTGACATGAAGGCAAAGTATAAATAGACATTCTAATCAGTTAGAGAGTGTATAGAACCATGGAGAAAAAATTTTCTACTTTAATACCATCTTATAATATTTTGTAAGGTCTTCGAAGAGTGACAATTTACAGATTCAAACCACATTGTTGGTAAACATGCCTATGAGGGGATTTCACCACAAAGTGAAAAAGTTAATTTAAAATTTAGGATAATTGATAGTTACCAATTTCAAATTTAGGAAAATGGGTGGTTTTCATTATTCTCATCTACTTGATAGATCTCCCCCATTCTTAGTGAACTTGGTACGTAAGTTGTTTTTCTAAAAAATTAAGAGTTTTAGAACACATGAAAGTTCTGTGCACATTGTAGACATAGAGAGCGAAATTAATTTCTAGTGTGAAAAATTAATCAAGAGTTTCGAGAAAATTTAGAGTCAAAAATTTTCTCGTCATTTTATATCATCGGTTTTATGATTGTGGTGTCATGGATCTGTGGTAATAGTTCATATTACGTGATCATCATTCTGACCCTGCGATCTGTTAGAGAGATTTTACAATTTGATTAATTTTTGGAAACCTACGTATCTAGATATTTATCCCGAAATTCTGATCTATTTATTCTTTGTGATTTTTCTAGCTTATGCATATTAAGAATAAAATTAACATTGATATTAGAGCCAAGTTTAGATTTATTTAAAAATTTTCAGAAATTTTTCGAGTATAAAATGTATAGGATAAAAATTTAAGGTTCATATTACGAATGAGAATCATGAATCCGAAAATACCATGATATTACCCATACCCAAGGAATATAAATATTATTTTTATTTAATTTTTAGAGTATGTTTAGATAATTAAATATCTTGTAACACTGATTCTGCGATATCCATACTATTATACTCCTATTCATAAATTAAATAAAATATTTCTCAGTTATATATATATATATATATATATATATATAGAAATTTTTCATTTATTTTGATTTTTGATTTTGAGGTATTTAAATTGAATTTTTTATTATATTTAAAATTTTTATAGTATCCGTGAATTTTGGTGTAAAATGAATATATATATATATATATATATATGTAAATAATAATAATAATAATAAGAGTAAAAAAAAAAAATCCAGCGGAGTGCTGCGTTTTGAGGCAAAATACACCACCCCCAAATTGGATTAGGGCTTTTAGTCTTAATCTCTTTCTCTTTTCCCTCTCTCTCTCTCTCTCTTCATCTCTCTTTCTCTCTCCGCCTCTTTCCCTTCCCGCGACCCGCCGCTCCTTTTCCGCCATCACCGTCGCCCACCGCCATCGCCATCGACCCCCCTCTGCCTTCTCTCTTTCTCTCACTCTCCCTCTCTCTATTCCATCCCTCGATTTCTCTCTCACTCTCCCTTTCTCTCTCTGTTTTCTCTCTCTCTCTCTCTTCGGATTCGCTCGAATCCGTCACCCCTCCGCCGCTCCTCCGCCTTGCCTTCCTCCCGCTAGTGTCGCCGTTGCTCCACCCTTCCGCGAGCGAGCGCTCTGCAACGCGATCCTCCTTGCCTGCGTACAAGCGCGCCTGCGCACGAGCACGCCTGCACACGAGCGCGCCTGTGCATGAGCTCGCCTGCACACGAGCGCGCCCTTGTGCGATCTCCCCAACGCGAGCGCGCCCCTGCGTGACCCTCCTCGCGCTAACGCGAGCGTGCCACAGCACGCTACCTCCCGTGGGCGCACAACTGTAGACCGGCCCGTGAGCCCGAGAGCTCGCGAACCTGCCAGCCCACTACCCCGCGAATGCCCGCGAGCCCGCGATCGACCGTTTCCTTCGAGAGCTCACCTGCAATCCCCACAGAAACTCTAGGTCGCGGCTTTTTTACTGCAAATAACGGTTATGTTGGTTGTAGTCCTAAGGTTTGGTATTTAAAATTTGAGTTAGTTGCTAATATTGTTCAAATATGAAAATATTACAGGTTTTAAACCAATTCGACGGGAGAACGAAAGCTAAGTCTGAGATTTGAGAAACCCTAGGTGAGAGAGAAATGCAATCACTTAAACGTTTGAAATAAATTTTATCGAATTTAGGTTGAAATTAGAATCGGAAGCTATATATATGTTCTGATATATGTTAAATTCGAAAAAAAATTAGAAAAATGAGAAATATTGAAAATTTGATCATTTGTGAGCCAAATGATTCGAAATTTATGGAACGGGAATATAGAAAGGAGATAATGTAAATTAAGATTGTATTAATTAGGAAAGAAAATGAAAAAATCGTTAATGGGCTACTATCTGATATTAAATTATGATAATCTGATTAGATTGATCTTTTTGAAGACTCGAGGAGTCATTGTTGATAATTTTTGAAAATAGGGAGTGACCACCCTCCTTAGGAAGGTGAGTGAGACCATAATTTCTTGTATAAAATAGTGAAACCTGATTTTATCATGTTTTTAATAAAACATGCTTTTAATATGCATTGTCTCAATGTATATAATTGAAATTCAAATCTGTTTTGTGATTATTGGAGTGCCGTATTTATATTTTCTACGATTATACATTCATATTTGAAATGAAATGAAATTGTGCCATGATTTGAGAAACGGAATGTTTTCTATTCTACCGTTGCATTGATTTGTTGAATTTAAATGATTTCGATGAAATATATTGTCACACAGATTTGAATTGTTTTGAAGATATGATGAGATGATTTGGCTATGTGGGTTGGATGCCTACTAGCTTGAGATGATGTGATGTTATGGCATTTTTTAACAAATTCTGAAGTTACGAATGGCATTTGTAGAGGCACCGGGTTGCCCGGATACACTTCTGCAGAAGGTATCCGCAAACGTCATATTTCTAATGGCTATAGGCATGGCCAGTTAAACCCACGTAAGTGAGAAGACGTGTGTGACGCCACCGTCTAGCACCGGGTAGGGTCCTATACACGATGATGAGCTAACCCTAGCGAACTCATGACCAACGTCAGGATAGAGAGCTACTTTTGAAAACTCTTTGCATAATAAAACCCCCGATACGTTTGTTTTTTGTCATGGTTGACCTTTGTTAGGATTCTTTTGGTTTGCTCTATGATCTACTTGATTTTAAATGGATGTATATATGTATGTTATCGTGAGAATGATTAAATGAGTTCATTTTAGCAAACATATCATGATTTACTGTAAAAATTTGAATTATTGATTATGAATGATATTATTTGACACTTCAATGTTCACCTACGCTATTAGTATTTGAGATTAATCCCCTCACTTATTGAGTATCTTCCTTGATACTCACCCCTCTTCTTTTCCTCCTCAAACATGATTATTGTGTTAGAGTGACGCTTCAGCTCTAGAGGATTTGGTAACTCTTTGGTGGATTTGAGTGTTTTTGACGGTGAGATTTAAATTAAGTTGAGATATGAGCTCTGCATTTTATTTTTGACCCTGTGAGGTTTTGACCTTGAGGTCCGTAATTAATCATATATTTATTTGGGATTGACTGTATGATTTATGTACATTAAATTGCGAAACTCTCATATTTCATTTGTATTGAGATAAATTGTAGTGTTTGAATGTTAACTTGGGAAAAATTGATTGTAAATTATATAAAACTTAGGTCCGCTCAGTGTGACGGCTACTCATGCTCTAATTGGGCATGACAATAGAGGTCTGTGGCTAAAATTATTGGAAATTTACTTAACTTGGCATTGTTCTGAATGTCTGCTGCGGTTGGTGGGTTGTTGTGAGGCCGGGATGACCATTTTATTTTATTTATAGGATGATTTTAAATTATATAATGTTAAACAGATTTATTTGTATATGAGAAACCTCTGATTTATCGGAAGATTTTGTCTGATTTTTTATAAAAATATAGTCGGCATTCAGGACAACGGGCGGCTGTTCATGATCCCAGTTTGGGGCGTGACATGTCCGATCGAAATTTTCGGCATGAATGGTGCCCGAGACCTTAGAACTCAAATATGTCGAGTTTAAAGAAGAATTGATCTATGAAAATGGTCTATAAATGTTTCTTATGTTTTGATCTACAATTTTAATATATTATTTGTGTGATTTGGTTGCCGTAATGTAAGTTTCATCGATGGTCGTGAAGGGCCATCATGGAAGTTGTATGATTCACGAGTTTAGGGCTTATTTTTCCCAAAAATCGAGTTAAAAATAAATTTGGTAAGTTCTTTTTCAGTGTTCTGTTGAAATCAGTGCTTGAAATGATCAGAAAAAGAATTTTCCGATAACCGGGTCAAAGAGACCCGGTGCAGACCCTTCGGGTGAAGACGACCCGACTTTGTCCAAGGCGCATGCACGTCACATGTGCTGATGTGTGTGGCACACATAGGTGACGGTGTGTGAAGCTCACGATTGCTAAGGCACGTGACAATAGAGTCAGGTTTGGGTTGGTTCTGACCCGGATCTATATCCTAAGACATGGTCGCGCGTGGCTGATGTGCTGTGTGTGTGGCACATGTGCTGGTGCACAGGCTGTGTGTGTAGGAGTGTGAAGCACCATCACCAACACGTGACGGCATGTCGGACCGCAAGTGGCACGTTAGGTCATTTCAAATTATTTTTTCTCATTTTTTTATTTGTGACTTTTGTAGGTTTTTGTATACCAAATCCAAGTATGGATGGTAAAATGTAACTATGGATTATGGTGGATGGGTCCCTTGATCCATTCGTTCATTTTGAATTTCACATTCATGGTATTTCATATTTGTTGATTTAAAAGATACACAAAATATGAGAATAAATATCAATAAATCACTATCATCTCTTTTTTCTATGTACTAGAGAATATGGCTGTTTGGACGATTGTCATACTAGATCTATGCAATGGGGATAAGCTAAATAGTGACAATTATGATATTTGACACCGGAAAATTTAGTTTGTCCTCAAGAAATAGGATCCATTTGAGATTTTGAGACACGAGAGGTAGACTTTGGGAGGGTACCATAGTTGATGAAACAACATTTGATATAAATGTTGAGTGTGATCATCGAGCCCATTTTAGATGAGAGTTAGGTATTTGGTATGATCCAGTTTTTATCTGATTCATGAGAAATCATGAAAATCTACCTTATACACGATATAAGTATTCATACTTTCGTTGATAAAGCAAGCACTATAAGCTCGAGGAGAAGCGTCTGGCGGTGAGTAGACCGCATTTGGGTTATACTTATGCAACGGAGTCAAGCAAGCTTCTGTGTCACCAAACATAAATGGAAGAAGTATGAGAAGAAGACTTGAGGTTCAGGCAAGAAGAAACCATTTGAAAAATCCGACAACTAGATACAAAAGCATAGGAAGAAGGAATTTGATAAGGCCAAGGCGAAGTGCTACACATGTGGTAGATTTGGTTATTTCGCTTGTGAATGGATCAAGCGGAAGATATATCATTTTTTACATGGTTTGAGATTTGTTTCTTCTATTGTGATGTTCCTTGATTCATCTCCTTTATGGATTGTAAAATTAGGAGCCACCAACCATGTAGTTTGAGATAAGAGTGCGTATGTGGAGTTTCGCCTGAGTCTTTGGGCTAGAAGGATTTATATGAGAAATGAAGTGTTTGTTGTTATTAGAGGGATTGGTACTTGTAAGCTGGATCTGTGAAGTGGTCAAACTCTAAACTTGCATGACGTCCTTTATGCTCCAGATATTTGACGGAATCTCATTTCTGTACTTTATTAGATCACCTAGGATATGCTTTATTTTTTGAAAACTCTATTATTTCTATTAGTTATGATAGTTTTTTCATTTGTTTTGGTTTTATTCATGATGGACTGTATACATTGGATACTATTTCTTTTAATGGTATTTCTTGTTATTTTTCTATTGCCTTTACATTTGATTGCGTTGATAATGATATGAATGTATTACATAGTAGATTTGGACACATAAAGCAAAAGAGGATGAATCGGTTAGTAGTGAGTGGTTTGTTAAGTCTGCTAATTCGGGTCAAGTTGTCCGTATATGAGTTTTGCCTAGTCGGCAAAGGTACAAGAAAACCATTTGATAAGATAATGAGAGTTGAGACTCCATTACAGTTGGTCCACTCCTATATTTGTGGTCCAATAAATGTGAGAGTCCGAAATGAATTGATGTATTTTATTACTTTCATTGATATTTATACGTGTTTCGGTTACTCTATTTGATCTCGTACAAGTTTAAGGTATTAGAATGCTTCAAGAGATTTATTAGCAAGGTTGAGAATCGGTTAAATTTGAAAGTCAAGACTCTCGTAACCAATCGAAGACGCGAGTATTTGTCTAAATAATTCAAAAAGCATTGTTTCCATAATGGCATTACGAGACAACTGATTATTTTTGCTACTTCTCAAAAGAATGGAGTAATCGAGAGGAGAAATAGGATTTTTTTAAAGATGGTGAGATCTACGATATCGTAGGTCAATTTGCCTATCTCCCATTAGGGAGATGCTCTATTAACTGCAAGCTAGCCCTCAACTGTGTTGCATCAAAAAACGTAGTCAGTAGCTCATATGAGCTTAAGACAGAGAGATAGTTTGATCTTAGCCACTTGAGATCATAGGGATGTGCCGCATATATTTACGATTCCTCACATCCACACGTCAAGTTAGGCCTAAGAGGAAAAAAATTTATATTTATAAGATATTCAGAATACTCCAAGGGGTACACAACAAAAAAAGACAAAATTTGCGACAAAATTTGGGACGAAATTGGAAGAAAAATTCGTCGCAAAACACATTTGCGACGATTTTTGCAACAAATATTTTTTCGTCGTTAATAAGTTGTCGCAAAATTTTGAGATGAAAAATTAATTATTCATCGCAAAAATTTCTAACAAATATTTATATGTTGCGAAATTCGTCGCAAATTTACAACGACATTTGCGACGAAAAATATATTCGTCGCAAATTTGCCACAAATATAATATTGTCGCAAATTCTGCCACGAAAGTAAATTCGTCGCAAAATTTGGGACGAATACATTTTTCGTCGCAAAATTTGCGATGAACAATTTTTCGTCTCAAATTTTGCGACAAAAAAAATTTATAACAAACTTTGCGACGAGTAATTATTCGTTGCTAAATTCGTCGGAAAAGTTGCGACGAAAAATAGTCGTCGCAAAATTTAGCGACGAATATTATTTCGTCGCAACTTTTCCGACGAATACTATTTTCGTCGCAAAATATGCGACGAATACTATTTTCGTCACAAAATATGCGACGAATACTATTTTGTCGCAAAATTGCGACGAATCTTATTTCGTCCCAAATTTTTGCGACGAAATAATATTTGTTGCTAAATTTGCAACGAATTAGTTTTTTGTCGGAAATTACCAACGAAAAATAATTTGTCGCAAATTGGCGACGAATGTTTTCGTTGCAAAATTTATCGGAAATTTAAATTTACAACACCATGGAACAAAATTTGTCACGAATAATATATGTTTTACAACGAATACAAATTTTATTATCATATTTGGACAAAATTTGCGTGCTCACCCAACCTCATCAACAATATTATCATCCAAATCATTTTTAATATAAAATGTAAACAATCTATACTCATAATTATAACTACTTATTCAATAAGATCAAAAAATTAAAAATGTAACAAGCAATCATATTTATAATATAAAACCAAAAAGCAACATCAAAACAAAATATCGAATTATCAATAACCATACATAAAAAAAAATCAATATAACAGTAACATAACAGTTCACAATTTCAAGTATGACTTCCACCATCACCATCACCATCATCATCATCAAAGAAATCATCACCCTCATCACCATCGCAAGCATTATCAGGAGGAGAAATAGAAGGGGGAATCTGATTCGGAGCGGAGAATAACTGAAGATGCTGCATGATTAACATTTGTTGCGTGCGGACCTCGTGCAATTCTTGCGTGTGCTTTGCTTGAAGTTCACTGAATGCCTGATCTCTTTGCAGTAGCAAGTCCTTCAAATGGCTCACCTCTTCATTCAATTGATTTATTTGTGCTCTAACTGCTGGTGGTGTGGAAGAAGATGAACCGGCGTTTTTGTATGTTTTGCTCAAAGAACCTAGCCCAACTACTCTACTTCCTTTTCGTCCACCAGTCACCTCAAGCCATGTATTCATGTTATCAACAGATGGCTCAGATCCGCCAGCGTCATCACTAGCACTCGAACTTCTACATGCTACCTCGTCATATTTCTCCTACATTGTCATGAGAAAAATTAAAATAAATTTACAATAATATTATAATTTAAACACATAATCAAGGAAAATAAAAAATTTTGTAACATAAATCATGACACCATATAGGATCTAAATTATGAACATTCATATTAACATTGAATAAGTTGAAATTTTAGGAAAAAAAAATAAAGGAGAATCTCTAGCAAGTAATTCATTAGAAATCAAAGAATGAAGTCAACTATAAAAATAAACTTGGGAGAGACTAACATAAAGAAATCATCTTCATACATCGTTATGATATGCTCAACATAAAATATTCACATCAACATTGAAAATGTACATAAAGTAATTGGAAAAATTGAAATTACAAACCTTAATTGCTCTAGCTCTCTCCCCGCTCCAAGTCTTGTCTTTTTTCTGAAATGTGCGCGTGAAAGTATCTATGAATGAAGGCTCGGTCCCCATTTCCTTTGCCTAAAATAAAAAACACTATTACAAATAATTATATACTTTAAATTAGATAAAAAATTAATATTTGTATAAAATTACCAGTCTATTTCTATGTTCACCGATAGTGATCGAGCCTCCCGCATACGTCACAGACGATTCCCCTGAATTATAAGCTCGATTTTTTTTATTTTGCTCACTCCTTCGTTGACTCTCATCCGATTCCCAAAAATTAAGAATTCTGCCCCAATTTTGCTCGGTGATGCAGTTGGGCTTTTTTGCATGATTTAAAACGTGTCGAATGTGATCGCCACATTTTTTCTTCCAAATCCTTCTTACTTCCAATTCTTCAGTCTCGTCCCAAGTGAATACTCGCTGCAATGGAAAGCAAGCAATAACTTATAAAGCTATTAACTTCATTTCATATATAAACTGATTGGGATAACTTTCCTTGAACTCATTCCACCATAGTTCTTTTGTTTCATCCGGAGTGCTTGTGTAAGACATCGAAGCCTCTCCCCAATGATTATTCACAATTCTATTCAGCTCGTGAATAACATGTACAGAATTTGTAAATCTATCGTAAAGTTTCAAACAAATATTGTTAAATAAATATGATAGTTAAAAGAAAATATGATTTCATAAATAAAAGAAATAATACATCTATAAATTTAAAATTTAGTACTTACGAATCTCCATATGGGGCTATTATCTCTCGATTGTCTTCTCTATCGGCATACAACTGTTCCACCGAAGGGACTGCTGAAGGTACATTGCTAGCGATGTGTTGAGAATGTGAAGGGCCTGCAACATAAGGGGGAGGCGAAGGTACATTGCCCGCAAGGGAATGCGATTGCGAAGCTGCCGAAGCGGACTGCGATGGTGAAGAGCGTGAATTTCCATCCGAATTGCGTCTATGGCCGCCACGTCGAAACTGTCAACCATAATACATTTTAAACAAAAAAATGTAAATTGCATATTTATCATATACATAATTAAGAATATGAATAAACTTACCATATTTAATTTGATAAATTAGTTCCGACGAAACAAGGTACCAATATGTGAAGAAATTTTCTTGAATGACCTATACAAGAAAAAAAGATAGTATATTAACAAATCCAATATATAAATTTAAGAATAAGACTGTAAATAAACAAGAAATTGAGTAAAGAAATTTACAAATTATACGTGTCGACTAACTTACCAACTTAAAAAAAATATATTATCATATATCAAGATAAATATCCGATTTTTATTATATGAAGAGAACAAAATTTACCCGTCATCAAAAATCAAAATCGTCATTGTCATCCTCATCGTCATCATGCGTCTCAAAATTAGACTCTTCAACATCATTTTCATCATCCTCATCAGAATTCTCATCCTCATCATTTGTCTCAAAATTAGATTCTTCATCATCTTCTTCATGAATTTCACTTGCATCCACATCTATCAGTACTCCGCTAGGATCTCATAACGTTGGAATATTATATTCCTCGGTCTGAACTGTATTGACAACTTGCTCTTGTTGATATGCTATTTCTTCCCAATGTTCTTCAATTTTTTTCCGTGCTTTCGTTTTAAAAACAGCTCACCAATTAATTTTGTCACGTTTAAAACTAAGATATGAAGCATAAAATACTTGAATCGCTTGTTGTGCCAATTCAAATGGTTCATATCTTTTATACAATTTTTTATGATTTATTTCAACCAAATTAAACTGTGGATGCACTTTCATCCCTTTCACAGGGTCAAACCAGCGACACATAAATAAAACAACCCGTAATGCTGGACCAGGGTACTCTACCTCAACGATTTTATCCAACAAACCATAAAAATCATTTTAACCTCCACCATCATTGGATGACTGAACACAAACTCCACTATTCATTGTCGTTTTCCCCACTCCATATTCTTCAGTATGAAATTTATACCCGTTTATAAAATAGGATGGCCAAGTTCGTACCATTGCTTTTGGACCCCATGATAGATGGATTAACAATTCTTGCTGAAGTTGAGCTTAATTATCATGGACCTAAAGTTAAGTAAATATGTTAATATATTTTAACATAAATATTTAAATAATTGATAGTCTACTTACATATTTTTTGAACCATGGTACAAATTCTTCATCGCAGTAACGATCAAACTCATGTCTCGAAAGTTGAGAATATACGTTTTGGAAAATTCTA
The DNA here is from genome assembly GCA_033439265.1 of Dillenia suffruticosa. NCBI lineage: Eukaryota > Viridiplantae > Streptophyta > Magnoliopsida > Dilleniales > Dilleniaceae > Dillenia > Dillenia suffruticosa. The sequence goes on along the minus strand of JAVTVX010000009.1, from coordinate 17,420,131 downwards.
CCATCAAAGGAAATAAAATTTAACACACATAATGTACGATATAAGAAATATATAAAATAAAAACTATACACTTACTCGAAAAATGGTGTCACTTCTGGACAGTTCAGTAAAATATATGTGTGGGCTGCCCGCCATTCTTAATCAGTTAAATATCTACGCTTATATGATCCACTTAGTCGACCAAGGTAGTTAAAAATTGAGAATGAATTCTCATTGGGATCAATAGAACTCTCATCATTTCTTCCCGCTCTCCGCCTCTTGCACTGAACGTGAGGCTCAAAATAATATGATGCAAACGTTGTTACTTCCTCCACAATATATGCATTGACAATAGAGACTTCAACACGTGCCTTATTTTTAACTTTCTTCTTCAAATGATATAGGAATCTAATTGTAATAAAACAAAATGTTTTAGAAAATTATATGTAATGAAATTACAAAATTTATATGTCTTCATAACGAAGAAAAAAATATGAAAAACTCACCTTTCAAATGGATACGTCCATCTAAATTGGACAGGACCTCCAACTTTCGCCTCATATAGCAAGTGAACCAAAAGATATTCCATGGAATCAAAAAATGACAGCGAAAAAATCCTTTCTAAATTACACAAAATGATTGGAATCTCTCTCTCTAACATCTCCATGTGTGAATGTTTTAACACTGTCGAGCAAATATCATGAAGAAAAATGCTTAGCTCCGTAATGGCACTCCAAACAAAATTCGATAAGAGTTCCTTAAAAGCAATAGGAATTAATCTTTCCATAAATATATGACAATCATGACTTTTCAAACCAATTAACTTACATTCCTTTAAATCGACACATCTTCCAAGATTTGAAGCATAACCATCAGGAAATCTCAATGATTTCAACCATTCACAAACAAGCCGTCTCTGATCTTTATTCAATGTATAAATTGCCTTTGGTTTTGGTTCCCTACTACTTTCATCCACATCAAGAGTGGGTCGTTTACAAATGAGTCGCATATCTTTTCTTGCATTCAAGTTGTCTTTCGTTTTCCCAGTGATATCCATCACTGTATTTATCAGATTATCAAAGACATTCTTCTCGATATGCAATACATCGAGATTATGATGAACCAACTGTGTCTTCCAATACGGTAAATCCTAAAATAAACTTCGTTTAGTCCATTTATGCGAATGTCCATAGCCATATGTTGTACCATGTGGCTCTTCAATAACAGATAGAAAGTTAATGACTCTATGCCAAATTTGTTCACCGGTTAATCTCAGTGGAGGAGGTGTTCTTTCATTTCTATTCTTAGTGAATTCTTCTTTATTTCTTTTGAATTTATGATTTAACGGTAAAAATTGTCTATGACAATCAAAATAACTTGCTTTCTTCCCATGTTTCAATTTGAATGATTTTGATCTCTCCAAACAAATTGGACATCCCAAAATCCCTGCGGTACTCCATCCTGATAACATACCATACGTTGGAAAATCATTAATGGTCCAAAGAAGAGCAGCCTTCATTACAAACATCTGATTAGTATGAACATCATATGTAGGAACACCGTCATCCCATAGTTGTTTCAACTCCGCAATCAATGATTGCATGTAAACATCTATTAATTTCTTTAGATTTTGCGGGCCAGGCACAACCAATGTTAAAAGCATATACGGTGTCTTCATACACAAACCGGGTGGAAGATTATACAGAGTTAAGATAACTGGCCAACATGAATAATTTCTTCCTGATTTGCCAAATGGAGCAAATCTATCAGCACAGAGACCTAATCTAATATTTCGAGTCTCTCTTGCGAACTCAGGATATGTTCTATCAAAATATTTCCACGCTTCTGCATCTGAAGGATGACACATTAACCTCTCTTCTGTTTTATGATTTGCATGCCAGGTCATGTGTTTAGCAGTGGTCTCAGATGCATAAAGTCTTTGTAACCTAGGAGTTAAAGGCAAATAAAACATTTGTCTGTATGATTTACGCTGCTGATTACGACACGACCTCTGAGAAATCTTGTATCTACTTTGATTATAGAATTTACAAAAATCTGCTTCTTTGTCATCTCCCCAAAATAGCATACAAACATCTCTGTAAACATCTATTCTCTGGACTGGAAGAACTAATTCTTTCATAAGCTTTTTCATACTATAGAAGTCATTGGGCATAATGTGATCACGCGGCAATACTTCTCCAATAACTTGAACAAAATCATTACAACAATTCTCAAACACATTATGCTCTGTCTTGACATTCAACAATCTTGCGGTTAGAGATAGTTTAGTGTGGCTGTCACAACCAGCCCACAAAGGTTCTTCTGCAGCTCTTAAGATTTCCTGAAATTGGAGAGATGATTCATTTGACAGATTTTCATCAACACCTACTACTTCTACATCCTCCAATGGTGATGCATAACTAGTATACCCATGTTCAAATGTTGGAGCAAAACTAGAACTTCCAGCGCTTGGATCGGGAACAAAATTCGGACCCACTGCATCAATTACCATCCTCTGATACGGATTCAATCGTTCATAATAACTCCGATCGCCACTAACTGAGAATTGTCTATTTCGTCCAAACTCTTCATTAGAAATGAATGGTTCACCATGGCATGTCCAATTATAGTGATTCGGGGTAAAACCAACTCTACAAAGATATTCTCTAACTTTATCACACTCCAAATATTTACCATTCCGACACCTTCTACACGGACACTTTAGCTTATTCCCATCCATAAAATCAACTTGAGAACAAGCAAAATGTAAAAATTGCTCCAACCCAAAAATAAATTCATCAGTTAAACCCCGACGGTCAGATAAGTTTTTCTTATACATCCAATTTCTTTCGTTCTGCATTTTCCCTGTTTCCAAATTTAAACTTTTTTAAATATTAATAAGAATTCAAATAAGAACTACAAACAAAACAATTAAATCATCATAAGTAATATCATCAATATTTCAAACTAAATTCATATAACAATAAATAATAACGTTAATTGTACAAAACTGAAATCATCATAAATACAAAGATTAATTTCACAAAAATTAAATATAATAATAAATAATATTATAAACTTAATTAATATAAAACAAATTAACTAAATTATTACAATAACATTAAATATTATCATAAATTTAAATAAATTATCAAATATTAAACATTTAACAACATTGATTATTTAACAAATCGATATAAAATTTAATATAAACTACTGAGTATTGTTAATCACAAACATCTCATAATCATTTATCACATAAAATTTACTATAAAATACATTTTAACATCATTACAGTACATAATAAAACAATTTTCACAACCAATTAATAACTCACCGATAGAGTCCGATATCAACACCAGTAACAGCTTCCAATCCAAATAGTCGAGAACCGCAAAACCTAACACATAAAAAAGATTTATAAATAACTAATAAGGTAGTTAAAACAATATTATAAAAACATCTTTTAAATAACATTTCTAAAAAATTTTAAAAATAAAAATCAAATATATTCCTTTTTGTACTGGACCAGTCCCAATGGACCTGGCCGGGCCCATTGGGCCTGGCCCATCAATGGCCCAGTCCAATGGGCCACGATGGGCAGCGCAGGGGCCATCGTGGCCCATCGCACAGCAGGGACGCAAAGGGGCTGCGCGGCACCTCCCCGCGTCGGGGCCGCGTAGCCACTGCTGCCCCTTCGCGCGGCGGAGGCTCAAAAGGGGACAGCGGCCCCTTCCCGCGGAGGACGCGCAAAGGGCCTAGCGGCCCCTTCGCGCGTCTGGGCCTCGAAGGGGCTGCAGGCCCTTCGTGCAACAGGGCTGCGCAGCCCCTGCCGCGCAGCCCCTGCTGCCCATTATCGCGGCGGAGGCGCAAAGGGGACAGCGGCCCCTTTGCGCCTCTGGGCAGCGAAGGGGCGACGGCCCCATTGGGTGTCTGGGCAGCGAAGGGGTGACGGCCCCTTCGCACACCTGGGCAGCGCAGGGGAGGCGGCACCTCCGCGCACCTCGGCCGCACATGGATCTGCCATCAAAATCTCATATTCGGCGACTGGTAGTCCGATCTGCTTTCTGCAACTCAGACCCAGCGGCTGGCCGCCGGATCTGCCGTCTACGGCCAAGAGAGAGAATGAGAGAGAGAGATTACCTAACACTATTGTAGATCCGGCATCCTTCCGCCATCCCTTCGCAGTACTCCTTCGCGGCTGCTCTTCACAAACGAGATGAACCCGAGAGAGAGAGAAAGAGAGAGAGAGAGAGAGACAGACAGAGAGAGAGAGAGCATCAAAGCAAGGTGTGAAAATATCTTCACTTTTGCTTCAAAAATAAATTTGTCCCAAAATTCGTCCCTGAATCAGGGACGAATAATTTTTTTGTCCCTGATTCAGGGACGAATTTTTTTTTCGTCCTTGATTCAGGGACGAATTTGTTTTTCGTCCCTGATTCAGGGACGAATTTGTTTTTCGTCCCTGAGTCAGGGACGAATTTGTTTTTCGTCCTTGAGTCAGGGACGAATATCTTTTTCGTCCCTGATTCAGGGACGAATTTCTTTTTCGTCCCTGATTCACGGACCAAATTTTTCTTCTGATTTATGAACGAAATTTTTTAACGACCATAATTCAGCGACAATATCGTTTTTTGAGGATGATGGAACAAGGTACAACAAAAATTATCTCGCTTGATATCACAACTCAATTTTATGTTTGATTTTATCAACGATCAATTATCGACGGAATCATTTTAAATATATTTTATTTGTTTAATTAGTTTAAAACAAAATTATACTAATAACAAATTCAAAACGGAACGAAAATATTGAACTTGCTTATAGATTTTTAATTTTTTCGGCGAGTTATTTTCTTACTCACTAACCCTTCAATTATGTTACGAAAAAATAATTTTCAAATTTTAATAGTATTTTTTAAAATTTTACTAAATAAACAAATTCAAAATTGAATTTAAGTTTAGTAGAGGAAATTAATGATACACTATAATGTTCCTCCCGAAGATAGACTTCAGTAGTCCACTGATTTTCCCAGAAACCATTCCCTTATATTTTGAATTTTGCTTCAAATACCCTTTTGTCCCAAAATTCATCCCGGATTCTAGGACGAAAAACCTTTTCGTCCCTGAATCAAGGACGAAATTTATTTTTCGTCCCAGAATCAGGGACGAAATTTTTTTTTCGTCCCTGAATTTGGGACGAAATATTTTTTTTGTCGCTATAATCTACGACGAAAGAATGATTTCATCGTTAAATTTTTTATAAATATATGTTTTCGTAGCAATTTGTAGTAAATTTAACGATAAATAATTTTTTTCTTTACAATTTATTACGATTTTTGCAACAATACTTATGGTTTCTAATAATTAAACTCTTTGAATACACTAAAATAGAAACTAAATCGATATATTATTAACAATATTGGCGTTTTATGATATAATTATAAAAAAATATTCAATGTATTGATTATTATTTAACAAGTATTTCTAATTTAACTCTTCATTTACTTAATCGAATATTTAAACAAATTTATAAAATAAAGTTATCAGTGTTATAAATGGAAAATTAAACAGATAATGAATAAAAAATGAATATACTAATAATAATTTTTTGTAACAAATTAAAAGATACTATATTATTATTTTTTTATATAAATAGACAATGAATGAAAGATTTTATTTAATATTTTTTGAACATTTTAAGATTGTTATACGCTCTAAGTGTATAACACCGTTTTCAAATCATTTTTTATATTAGAAAATGTTTATCATACTAGAAAATGTATCTAATTACTGAAAAATAAATTTTAACGACGAAATTTGTCATAAATGATATATTTCCCACTCATTTGCAACAAAATTAGCAACAAATAATCGAATTTGTTGCGACGAATATAAATATTCGTCGCTAATTTTGCAACGAATTTAGAAATTTGTCGCAAATTTAGGGACAAAATCATTTTCGTCCCAAATTTAGGGACGAATTGAGAAATTCATCCCAATAATTTGGGACAATTTTTTAATTCGTCCCGAATTTAGGGACGAATTTCATATTCGTCCCTAATTTTGGGACGAATTTCATTTTCGTCCCTAATTTTGGGACGAATTTTGAAATTCGTGGCAACATTTGCGACGAATTTTTAAATTCGTCGCAAATGTAGCAACGAAATATTTTTTCGTCGCCAATTTGCAACGAATTGTGCTTCAAATAATTTTCGTCACAAATTTGCGACGAATTTTGTAACGAAAAAGTTTTTAGTTGCTAAATTTGCGACGAAAATATTTTTGTTGCTAAAATTATGGCTAATTGGCGACGATAACATTTTTTGTTGCTAAATTTGTTGCAGATTTGCGACGAATATTTTTCGTTGCTAAATTTTATCGCTAAATTCTGATTTTTTTGTAGTGGTATGTGTTCTTAGATGAGCATACGAACAGTACCGTTACTGAGATTGAGTCTCGTGATACCACGTTCTTTGAGAATAATTTTCTTAAAAGATGTGAAATTGATTGAAACTTTACCTTCTATAAGATGGATGAATTTAGTATCTCAATTGAGCCCAACGGTGGGCTCAAGAACCCTTTTGCAGATCTTGGTCTTAGTGAGAATGATCCGTCTAGAGGTGAAGAGATTCCCCCTTCTCGTAGTAGTCAAGGATATGTACCTAAACGTCATTTTTCGATCGAGAGTGAGATTCTCATTGTGACTCTTAAGGATGATGAGGAGCCCAAGATAGTCCAAAAGGCTCTTGATAGTTCTATGAAAGACCATTGATTGAAGAACATAGATGAAGATCAATGGGATTTGGAACATAATTGATTTGCCTGAGGGTAGAAAGACCAATGGGAACAAGTGAATTCTCAAGATTAAGAGAAAGACGGACGAGTGGAGAGGTATAAGGTCCATTTGATAGTTAAGGGTTATACTCAGACTCAGGGTATGGACTACGAGGAGAATTTCATCCCGATAGTCAAATTTACCTCGATCCGCTTATTTTTAGCGATTGTTGTTGATATGGATATAGAGTTATATCAGATAGATATCAAACTGCTTTCTTGAATGGAAGTTTGGATGATGAGATCTACATAGAGCAGCTATTAAACTTTGTTCTTGTAGGTTAGAAGGATAAGATCCGTTGATTTCGAAAGTCGATATATGACATTAAATAATCATCCATGCAGTGGTACCTGAGATTTCATGAGTAGGTGAACAATTTCGTAATGATTAAGGAGGATCATTGTGTGTACGTGATACGTTTTTCTGACTCTTTTATAATCATGTTCTTATATATGGACGATATTTTATTAGTTAGGAATAAGAGAATATCTAATGACCATTAAAACATGGTTATCGGCGAGTTTTGATATGAAAGACATTGGTGAGATTTAGTTCATTCTCGAAATTAGGATCTAGAGGGATTGCTTGAGATGGATGTTGCTCTTTCATAAGAGTCCTACATCAAGAAGGTTCTTGAGTGGTTTGAGATGAGCGATCGTAACTCCATAGATACTCCTATTACTAAAGGTGAGGGCCTGAGTCTTGCTATGTATCCTAAAACTCAGGAAGAGATAAGAGAGATGAGTAAAATCCCTTATATTAGTGTAGTGGGTAGTCTGATGTATGTGATATTATATACACGACTAGATATTTATTATACAGTCAGTCTGGTGAGTAGGTATCAATCGAATTCTAGAATAGGTCACTTAAGAGCAGTAAAAATGATTTTAAGATATCTCAAGAGAATTGTGGACCTTTCATTGTGTTACGAAGGAGGTGATTTGCTTCTCGTTAGGTATTCAGATGCTGAATGGGGTGGTGATCTGAATAGATGCAAATCAATATCAGATTTCACTATCTTTAACAGTGCCATATCATGGAGTAGTAAGAAGTAAACATATGTATCTCTATCTACGATAGAGATTGAGTTTGTGGTATGGTCAGCTGTAGTTCAAGAGAGTATTTGACTTCAGAGATTTCTGAATGATTTAGGGATTGTGACAGATAGTAGAAGACCTATGATGATTTTTGTGATAATTAGATTGCTATTGTCTACATTTGAGACCCTAAGTTTCACAACAAGATCAAACATATTGATACAAAATACCATTTTATTGGAGACATTATTGAAAATCGTAAAATGACGATCAAATATATTTCTACACAGTATGGTGGTTGATCCCTTTACCAAACCCATTACAAGAGATTCCTTTGTAGGATATAGGTAATCATTGGATTTACATGTATTTTGACATTTTTTATTGTGTATTGAATTGATGTTTTGATGCTTATTATTATTATATATGATATATGTGTATTATTCAATTATTTATTTATTACATTTATTTGTTGTCATATATTTTATGATGTGATGTGATAAAAAATATGTCAGACATGGGAGGTCGATTCTCTTACACGAGTGACCATCTCCAATTCTGAGTGAGTGGGGATGAGACGATTTTTAAACTTAAGAGACTTTAAAAGTGACCCTGCTAAAATATCAATCACCCTGATACGTGTTTAAGATGAGGCTATATGCGATATGACCAATATGGAGATATCCATATCTATGTTGCCTATAAGTATGTAGATTTGAGATCTTAGATATCACTTGCGTCTAGTGATATTTTTTCTGAAATACTCTCTTTGAGATTTCTAGGTAAAGGTTTTGTGTAAACTAAGTTCCATGCTTATACAGTGATAAAAAAATTTGACATATGTTCTTTTTGAAAGATGAGAAAATAACACTATGACATATGTTTCCTATTGTATGTGAATAACCAATCATGGGATAGTAATAGTTATTATTTGAGATGATTATATGATTTTGATTCTCATACCCACGATGTGAGATCTGAGACTCATTGGATGGGCCCACCGATACTCTTATTAGTTTTGGTTGTTTCTAGAATTCTTAGTTCAATTTATGCTAATTTAGTCTCTTACCAATGACCTGGAAGATAATAAAATCTACGGGACAAGTCTAAAAAAGTAACTAAATTGAGATTGATAGATTTTAGTAGGGAAAAGGAAGGCTAATCAGTATTATATTATTGTGTTGTATTCATCGGTTAACCTTTTATATTTATCCATATTGGGATTGGAATATAATAATGAATACACTATCAAGTAATGATTGAAAATCACTTTCGATGAGAAAAGTGGCTTGATGGATATAATGCGTTGTATCCAGAGTACAACAAGTTCTTTTTGGTATTAACGATAGTTTGTTAATCATCGTAACAGACGCATCGAGAAGTTTTTCCTTATAGGAATACTCGCTAGTCGCATGACATTCAATTCTGTATGAAAATCCAAGAGGGAGATGTGTAAAATGTATGAGTTGTGAGAGATGTCGGTGAATATGCCCATGAGAGGTTTTTACCACAAAGTGAAAAAGTTACTTTAAAATTTAAAATTTAGGGTAATGTGTGGTTACCATTACCCCCATCTTCCCAATAGATCTCTCACTCTCTTAGTGAACTTGGTACGTGAATTATTTTTCTAAAAAATTGAGAGTTTTAGAACATATGAAAATTCTTTTCACATCGTAGATACACAGAGTAAGATTGAAGATTGAAAGTGAGATTAATTTCTAGTGTGAGAAATTAATAGAGAATTTCAAGAAAATTTCGAGTAGGAAATTTTCTCCGTCATTATGGATCACCGGATTTAGGATTATAACGTTGTAGATCTATGGTGGTAATTCATATTGTGTGATCATTATTCTGACTGTACGATCTGTTCAAGAGATTTCGTAGTTCGATTAATTTTTAGATACCTACACATCGAGATATTTATTCTAAAATTCTGATCTATTTATTTTTCGTGATTTTTTCACACTTCTGCGTATTAAGAATAAATTTGACACATACTCCCATGATATTAGAGAAATTATGGATCATTGATCGGAATGTATTTAATATCCAAACAATTTAATCTTCATGGCCTCTTTCACTATGCTGTATCTATATATATAGTATATTAAATATATAATATTGAAAATAATAAAATAAATACATAATAGAAATATAATAAAAAATAGATAAAATTAAAATATATAAAAATAAATTAATATATAATATAAAAGAAAAATAAAAGAATAAAATGAAGTCACTAAACTGTCCAACTTTGTACATTTGCAATTCACATGCAAAATCCTAATTTTTGAATTAAATATTTAAATAATTCTTATTTTGGGATTATTTTCAAACTATTTCATGAGTCAAGTCAATATTATATAAATGTTACTTCTAAACCATTTTCCATTAAAATGTTCTGACTGTCATGCATGACATTTGTTAATGTGATTTTAGTAACATAATAATATCATAATATTCATTATTTTGGTTACACAATATTCACTGCATATTGAGAAAAAATTGAGAGTATATTCATTGTATATACTACAATATATGTGTTATAGTACTACTAGGGTTAGAGATTAAACTTATATATACAGCCCCTATGTACAGTTTATTTTCACGCTAAAGAATATGAATTTCCTCTTTTCTCTTAATGGTATATCTCAAGCAACATTCTGATCGATCACTCTCTCCTAAATACCTTCTTATTAGTTCTTTATCTATCTTCCTACCACTCAACTGTGACCACTCGACATCGCTTGAAATCCTTCCGGGCCCTAACAAAAGCTCCTCTATTTCTCAATTTGAACACACCATTGTTTTATTCGTCATCAGATCTGTCTATAGTGAAAATTTTAGTTCCCGAAACCTTCCCATGCACCGACTTTAGTTTTAGCTGCTCTGATCATGTGCCCACATGCTGCTCCCTGAAGTTTATAAATACACCATCTGAACATACCTTTGTTTTCCTTGTCATTAGCTCTATCTAAAGTGAAAATTTTAGCCGTCAATGCCTTCCCATGTGTTGCCTACACACCAACTAAAGTTTTATCCTCTCTAAATCACACGCACATGTTCTGTTTCTCAATTTGCTGATATCAGCAGTAATGCATGTCCACTTACCTGCGATTGACCCAACTTGATCTCGATTTGACTCCGAGCATGTTCCGACTCACGTGCATGTTACCCCAACTCGATCTGTTAACCTGATGTCACTCTGACTCAGTCCATCAACCCCCACATTGACCCTGACCAGATTGCCAAGTTTGGGTGCTCTTGACTCAATTTGGCCACCAGAAATAGCCTTTCTTTTCTTTATCTGATCCTTTGGTTCCTGACTCCAGTTCCTTACAGATATTAGTTATTCTTTCATATTCTGGCCTTGGTTTCTCAACATTCCATCTACAAGTGTTTTTTGTTCGTGTTTCTTGGTATCTCTCTTTGTTCCTAATTTACTTCTCATTGAAGATGACTCCTCACAATTTTACTTCTGCTATAAAGAATATATGCCCCAAAAGGACAACGTTATTAATCAACTTCTTATTGTCATCCAACAAGTTATTGTTGAATTTAGTAATCTTGAATAAATGCTTTTGTATTTCTTCCACAACTCTGGGAAAAAATTCTTGATACTTTGATTCCACTTACTATAATCACATGACATCCATTTATACTATTTTCTCTTCTCATACACATGCTTCCTACTTGCTACTTATACACGCTACTTGCTATTGATAATTCCAATATATATGCTAATTACAATGGCAAAATATTTACTCCATCCTTCTTACTTTCAGATGCTTATCTTATTTCTAAACTCTCGTTAAATCTCATATTTGTTAGTTAATTATAGGAACAGGGGCTAGATGTTCGTTTCTTTTAACATGGTTGTCATGTACAAGATCCTTAGACGAGATAGGTTCTTGGAATAAGCTGTAGGGTTGGTTGAATGTTTGAGTTTATTATTCTCCATTACCATCTTTAGCCCTTATATACTGTTGTCTCAACTACTTCTGATTCAAAAAGCCTATAACATTCTTGGTTTGGTCATTTTTTTTTCTCTCATTTAAACTCTTTAATTTCTAATGGTAGTTTAGAATATATTGTTAGTGATAAATTTGATTGTTTTATCCATCCTGTTGCTAAACAACGTGCTTTGCCCTTCACTCTGCTCTTTTTGACTTGGTCCATTCCGATGTTTAGGTATCTAGTCAAACTATCTCTTTTAGAGGATCTAAGTATTATGTCATTTTTTAAAGATGATTACTCACGTTATACCTTGATTTATTTTATGTGTATTCGCTAGACATGTAACCGGGCCGGGCCCGGTCCGGTTCAAGGGCGGTTCCAGGAACCGCGGGCCGGGCTGGCTGCGGTTCCTAGGTCAGTCCGGGCCGGGCCGGGCCGGTTCCAATTTTTTTTTGCTTGAACCGGCCCGGCCCGCTGAACCGGAACCGGCGGGCCGGTTCACACCGGGCCGGGCCGGTTTGGCCAAACAAGGAGGGAGAAAATTTTTAAAAAAATTCAAAAAAAAAAGGGTCAAAAAGCCGTTGGAACCGGCCGGGCCGGGCCGGTTCCGGGCCGGTTCACGTTCCAAAAACCCTTGAACCGGCCCGGCCCGCTACAGTACCCGATTCGGTCCTGTTCGGGTTACTGTAGCACCAGGCCGGTTCACGAGCCGGGCTTTTTCAGGGCCGGCCGGGCCGGTTTTCGGGCCCAAACCGGCCCGGACTCTTCTCTAGTATTCGCTTTAAATTACCACAAACTTATTTAGATTTTACTGTCATAGTTAAAACACAATTTTTTTTACATTATTAAAGTATTTTGTTCTAATAAAATTTATAAAAATTTGGACACTTGAATAGTTAAATCGCTTTGTCAGAATGGTCCCCTCTACCACAGATCTCGCCATGGGACCTCCCAACAAAATGCCTGAGTCAAAAAAAAGAAACGTAGACATATCTTAAATATAGTTCATGCTTTCTTTATTTCCTCATTATATCGAGATCATTTTTGGGTGAAGCAGCACTTACTACTATTTATATAATAAATCGGATACATTGATATGTCATTAAAAACAAAACCCTTATGAAAAACTCGAAGGTACTCCATATTTTCATGGTCTTAAAGTCCCTAGGTACACTAATTTTGTTCTCTTTCAACCCCGTGAACACAACAAATTTGAACCTTGTACTCGTCAATGTTATTTCTTGGGTTATGTGATAGAAGACAAAGGACATCATTGTTAGGATTTGCTCTCTTATGGACCTTGTTTTTTCGAACATATTTTTTTGGGAGTAGAAAATGTTCTCTATATCCAAATTCCACTCTATTATGGATTCATCCACTCCTTATTTGATAAATCCTTCAATTGAGCTTTTTCCTAATGATTCTTTAGGGTTCTCTAATGCACTCACTATATCGACACCTTGTTTCACCACCACTGATTGATGATCTTGCATGCATTGAGCTTACCTCTAACTCTTCTACCAATGAACTCAAACCCACATCTTCCATTAGCTGTTCTACTCGAGTAAAACAACTTCCGTTTTACCTTCATATTTTCATTGTTTTTGAAGTACCCTCACCCACTTTAAACCTCAAACCTATCATGAAGTGTGTTTTAATTCTATTTGGTAACAAATAATGGTAGAAAAATTCTAGGCACTTCACTAGACATACAATAGGGATATCTAGTTGATTTACTCCATACAAGTTTGCTACCGGGTATAAATGAGTCTAGAAGATTAAGACAAAGTCAGATGGATATGTGGACCATTACAAAGTTGATTGATAGTAAAAATATTGACTCAAGAGTATGATATTGATTATGAGTAAACCTTTGCCCTGTTACTTGCTGTACTTTTGTTTAAAGTCTTATAGGTGTTGCGGCTTTTAAGAAAGAACAATTGTTTTAAATGGATATGAAAAATGTATTTCTTAACAGTAATCTTGATAAAAAAGTATATAGGAATCTTGATAAAAAAGTATATATGCAGCCTACTCGTGGACAAGATCATTCTCTACATAAAGTATGCAAACTTTGGGGTGTACTCTATGGTCTTATGCAGGTATCTCGTGCTTGGCTTGGCAAACCGAGCTTTACTATCATACGACTTGGTTATGTCTCTAGATTCTATACTCCGCCCTCTTTGTTCGAAAATAAAAAAAGAGCATGATTCTTCTTCTTTTTTTTTTTTAATGTAAATGATATAATCCTTCTCATAGATATCTCTAATTCGAAAAAGTATCTGAGTGAGCACTTTAAGGTAAAGGACTTTAGATATCTTAGTGACTTTCTTGGATTCGAGATATCTTCATGCTCTAATGGATACTATCTTAATGAATCAAAGTATACTTCTTATCTCATCTAGAAGAACTATAAGATTGTTTCGATATCCGTTGATCAAAATACTGAGCTTACCTTCTATAATGGTTCATCATTGCAAGATGCTACTCTCTATCGTCAATTGGTTGTTGATCATATTTATCTTACTATTACATGGCCTGATATTAGTTTTGGTGTTCACCTAGTCACTTAGTATCTCTCTATGTCTTGTACCACTCATTATATTGCTATATTTCTCATTCTTTGCTATATTAAAGGCTCTTGATAGACTTCATTTTTTTACCAGATCTACATTCAAGTTGACTATCTATTCATCTGTAAACTTTTTTTTGGTACTATACCGATCGGTATCTAAAACTATATTCTGACTAATCCGGTTCAAAACTTGCAGTGACCCATTTAAGGGGGTTACCCTTCTAACGTAGTTTTTTTTATACCCAAACTGCGAGTCGAACTCGAAAACTGAGTTAAGAGATCTAACATTATATCCCACTAGCCTAACTGTTCGTTGGTATTCTTTTGTAAACTTGGTGAGAGATCTTATCGATAGACAGTTTACTGTTGGCTTTTGTTCCTTCCTTTGTGATTCTTTCATTGCTTGGTAAGTAATAAGCAAACGGTCATTGTTTGTGTAGATGCCGATGTCGAGTATTGTGCTTTTGCTGATACAACACAAGAACTTATGGATTCGGTAATTTCTTGAATACATTATATTACACACTCCTTTACAAAGTTATATTGTGATAGCAAAAGCGTCATCCAAATCGCTCACAATAATGTATGTTTTTTATGAATATGCCACTTAATTTCATCAGAGATCATATCAAAATGGGTGTTTTTTTAACTTGTATGAATCATGTCGCTCGAACAAACAGCTGATATCTTCACCTAAGCATTACCTCCAAAACACTTTCATGATTTAGTTTCTAAAGGACTCATCTACTTGAGTTTAAGCGAAGATGTTAATATAATTTTGGTTACATAATATTCATTATTTTGATAATACCATATTCATTATATATTAAAAGAATATTTATAACGTATTCTTTATATATACTACAACATATTCATTGTATATATTACTTAGAGATTAAACCTATATATACAGCCTATACGTAGGACTAGTAATTGGATCGGACCGGCCCGAGCTTGAGTCGAGCTTGACTCATTTTATAGCCAAGCTGTGCTTGGGCCTATTATTAAAACCCATTTTAATTATGAGCCGAGTTTGAATATTAATGGAATTGGCAAGTTATATGCTCGACCCATTTACTGTCTAAATGTTATGTCAATTAATTAATGGAATCCTAAATTTATATTTCCCAAGAGAGAGATGGAGACGGGGGAATCGGTAATGGGATCTAAATGTCATGCAAAAGCCACTGTCAATTAATTAATAAGGTACTAAATTTATATTTCCTCTGAGAGAGAGAGAGAGAGAGAGAGAGAGAGAGAGAGAGAGACAGCATTGGTAGCATTGGTAGTAGGGTCAAGGTAAAGGCCATCCAATATCACACGTTACCTGCAAAAATTTAAAGCTCTCTTCTTCTTGGGTTCGATTTGAGTCATTATTACTACCTAAGTGAAGCTTCTTGAAAATGTTTCTCATCTTGTCTCGAGGTTTCTTCGTCGCCTGTGACAATGCGAAAAGGAATAGGAAACTTCAGAAAGAGCAACGAGACACACACTGTGTGTGAGATGCGGACGAAGGAGCTTCCATCTCCGGAGGAGCCATTGTGATGCTTGTTGCTACACTTCGAGTCGCATCTGCAAATATAACTGGCATGTGAAGGCAATCAGAAGAAAGACCACCGGGACTGGGAGCATAAGGTATCTCCATCATGTCCCTACCAGATTCAATAGCAATTTTAGAGAACTTACTCAAGCAGCACCAAGGAAGAAGGGAGCTGCAGCATCTGCTTAAACAAGCTTCTTGAAAATGTGTTTCATCCTCTCCCCCCCCCCCTCTCTCTCTCTCTCTCTCTCTAGTTTTTTGGGTTTTAATGTTCGAGCTCGAGTTTCGCCCGAAATGGGCTCAAGACCCTTTTAATGTTTTGGGCTAAGTTCAAGTGTTAATCCTTCTAGCTTTCTTGAGCCGGGCTTAGACTCAAGCCCAAAAAATTTTAAACAGGCTGAGTCTAAGCTTTGCAAATCTTGGCTTAGAAAGCTTGATTGCTGGTGCCACCTTTATGTGCAGTGTATTTCACGCTAAATAACACACCATATTTTTGAATTTCCTCTTTTCTTTTCAACATGGATAGTCAAACCCCATAATTAAAAATAGTTTAATTTTAAAAGTGATTCTAAAATAAAAAATTATTTTTAATCCATAATTAATTTTTTGCATGAACTCTTGCAATAAACATCTCCATTATTCCACAATTATGTTCATATATTTTTTTTTCATTTAAAACAAATGACTGGACAGATGAGTTCACAACAATATCATAATGAAATTTCGCTAATGTGTGGTAAAGGTACCCTTCCCTGTAAATATACGGGATATAGGGAATCACAACTAATATTAGGTTTTATGAACACTTCAACACTTCGTAGTCTACTTCAACTTTAGTAACATGTATTTTTGGAATATAATGACACATTAAATTACGTAAATATAACTTCTTGTTGAAGGTGAGTTTTGCTATACAAATAACCGCTATTCTAACCCAAGCAGGGAACTGATGCAGATGAATCTTTTAGGCCTTTGTAGATAATGAGACCTGCAAATACCTATCGAATGTGGTTTTGACAGAGGAAACTTAGACATTCAAGTTAGAAAGAGTGGTAATGAAAGAAAGATAACAGATGGAATAGAGCTGTAGAATAGTCTTCTATAGTGTCTGTGTGATAAGTGTAGAGTTATTGAACATAAAGAATGTAACTGGTGGGTCATCTGTGTTCAATATATATGGCATGTACGTCATGGTAAGTCTCTTGTTTAAGGGTATAGAAACCCTAGTTTCCTTATAGAGAGATTGATGAGGATCTTCCGTGATTACAAGGACATAGTCAAGGACCTTTGGGGAGCTAGAATTCTATCAATTAAAGGAAGTTCAAGTTGTCATAAAAATTACCTATCTTATTGGAAGAAATTACAAAGATTTCTTTTCTTGTCGGAAGAGATTACTCCCAAAATTAGGGGAGATTCAAATCTCGAGTAATCATGATTTTGATTTGCCAAGCGGGAGCATTATTTGCCCGGAGGCTATTTGGTAATCACCAAGAGAACATTCGATCGAGAGACGGGTGAGAGGCTTGAATACGGGTGCTTGATTGAGAGAGCTTTCGACTGAAAGTGTTTTTGGTCATTTTGGGTGTTTGCTGAGAGATCTCCTAGGTGGTCTATGAACTTTTATGACTACGCACTAAGTGGGTTTGATAGTATTTGGGCTTTATGATAATGGGCTATTGGATGGTGTACTATTATTTGCTCTTACTTGTGATGTCGTTTCAAAAAAGTGGTATTAGGGATAGAGTTAAAGTGAAAAGAATTGGGAAATTTGAAAAGGCATGAAGAATGAGTATTTTGGGTAAGTAGAAAAGATGCAATAGTTATTGGGTATTAAATGTGAAAGGTGTCACTTCGATTACGAAGTGTGCTGCTTCAAGCGTTAAGAATCCTATTTGATATGCCTCCTTTTGTTTTAAATGGAGAAGGGCAGTTGGTAGAGTTTCGATAGTTCATTTAGTAGATGAAATTATAGGTTTAGGCTTTGATTCACGAGTACTGAAGTTTGTTTAAAACAGAGGTGTTGAGAGATTCTGAGTCACAAATTTACTATGATATTGATGAGATTATGAGTGTGGTTGAAAGTTTAAAATGTAGTCCCCAAGGGAAAACCTAGTAGTCACGACCCCTCTCCTCCAATCTGGTGATTTCAGATTTGAATTCTTGTATAACAAAAAAAAGTTAAAAATGTGAGAATAGAGACAATTTTAGAAGGTTGTGGTATAACTATTGATACAAGAGTTTATTAGTAAGGAAACTATCGATACAAGGTTTCATCATGGCATTTGGAAATCCAATGTCCTGATGTTTCGATATCAATGTTTTAGGGGTGTTGCATTGGGTACAAGCATCCCCACTCTGTTCCTGCAGAATCCTTTAAAAGATGGGGATGTTTTCACTCCGATCTGTGGGTGTTTGGGCTGTAGTTTCAAAAGGAAAAAGCCAAGCAATAGGAGGCTGATAATTCTCTTGTGAGAAGTTTTGAGCATTTCTTGGGCCAAGGGTTAATATAGATCATGTATCAAGAGCTAAGTCCACTTTCTATGTGTTGTATTGAGTGAAGGTAGTAGCATTCTAGAAGAATTTAGTTATGAGGGTCGTATTTGGTCAACCAGGCAAGGGTTTTGATTTCTCAGGCCTTTTCCGTCTATGTACTATGATGATGTACTCTTTAATGTATAAACATTATATTATGTTGAAATGAAATTCCTTTGTTTTAACTACTTCTATGCTTCCGTTTGTATATATTCTAACCCATTGTGTAGAGATTTTGATGAATAAATGTTGAGCTTGCTTTCTTTGTCACTGTGATGTTCTTGCTTCCTTATTAATCATATGCTGAAAGACTTGAATATTGAGTTTTTTGAAGGTATCATAGCCTATAAAGGCTGTTAGAACCACTTTTTGGTTTTGAAACCAAGAAAACAGGAGTTAGATTCTACTCGTATGTTAAGATTTGGGCAAAGTATATAGCCAGGAGAATTAGTGTTGTATCTTGCTGAACCTTACATAACGTATAAAGCTGAGAGTGTGGGTGCTGAGACTCGCATGAGGTGTGCGAGAGGTGTAAAGCTGAATGAGTGGGTACGGAACCCTTGTGTAGCATAGGCCAAGAGAGGACGTGTGGAACAATTTGAGGTGTAGTACCGAGAGAAAGGGTGAGGAACCCTGCATTTATTCAGTCAGGTGCTAGGACCTATATGAAGACGTGTTTGAGATAAAAGTCAAGAGAGACGGTGCATATCCCTTTTGAGGTATAGAGCCAAGATAGTGGGCTATCACATACCCCGATTTCGTTGCAAAAATAACTTGTTATTAATAATGAGATAAGGATGTTATCCGAAACATGAGAATTGGGTACAAAATTGGATACCTAGAATATTGAAAATTTAGATTTGACCAACTCACTAGAAACTAAGTATTAAAAAATGAGGTATCTAAAATGTCTAGAAAACAATAAAGAAAAGTTCCGGTAATTGTTCCTTATATATCAAATAAATTAAAACCTATTTTTGTAGAATTTTTCTAAATCATTAGCTCTCTGAATAAAATCCATACAAATTAACCGTTTCAACGCCAACGATCATCACCGACCCCACACTTTTCTTGTAATAAGCAAAACCACTTGGAAGATAAATATCTTGTATCAAGGATATGTGTCTTCTATAATTGACACATAGAAGAACACGTGACTTGCATCAGAAACAAGAGACTTACATAATGAATAAGTGTCCTAACACATGTTAATAATCTATCACCCAACCATGACTATAAATACCCCTGTTCCCTTCATTCCAAAACCATCAAGCAATTCGTGAGGATGAGAGACAAAAGAAAGAGAGAAAGAGAGAAAGAGAGAAAGAGAGAAAGAGAGAAAGAAGAAAAAAGAAAAGAAAGGAAAGAAAGGAAAATGGAAAGAAGATTTTGGACAACTTTTTGAAGTGATTGTTCTTTATATTCATATATTTATATATATTATGCAAAACTATCATGATTATGATTATCATGATTTACTGCTGAGTTCATGATTTACTACAATTATCATGATTTGCTATTGTTATAATGATTTTTTACACTATATCAATGTATGTGTTTGGATTTGTTATATAAGTCGATATGTGTAGAGATAATTTGAGTAAATAAGGATTTTGTCAAACGTCAAAATATATACTAGTAGTACCCCATTATTGTGGATAAGAGGTTTGTTTAGTTAATGTAGGGGAGAGTGTTAGGTCTTTCCGAAATTAAACTTTTTGGGAGGGATACGAAGACTGTTTTTATGGAAAGATAAGACAAAAGTGAACTATTATTTGTACTATATTGTGTTACTATTATTATTCAATTATACATGTTGTTGCTGTGTAGAAAGTTTTCCTAAAAAGATTTTATAATAATGTCATTTTCAAATAATTTAATAATGAACTTTTACACATGCACACATGGACTTCGCTGAACTATCAAGCTCATACTAAAAATTATTTTAAATTCTGCAGGAACAAAGTTCGAAAAAGATTAAATGAACGGATAGAGATAAATTTATTGGGATAACTTTTCTAGTATAGAAAATTTTGCTACTTTATCATGTATAAAAGACTTTTGTAATATATATAGATTTAAATAAATGAAAAAACTACTATTTTAGTATGACTTCCACTACCATACAAGTGACTGAGCCATGGTGAGAACCAGACGGTCCGTCGCCGATGAAACCTTTGCGAGAGGGTGGATTTGGGGAGGGTAACAATTGAGTGGTTTTAGAGCCAGGTTTAGAAAAAGATAATATTGAGTAAGGATATTTGCATTTGATCATTCATCATGATAAGAAATAATTATTATGACTCATAAGAAATTTTTAAAATTATCAGAAATTTTGTAGCAATTGAACCAGATAATCTTCAATGGAGAAAAATCCCTCTGAGGAAGTAGAAGAAAAAGTTGATAAACCAAATAATGAGGATTATTGCATTCTAATAGAAGATAGTGAGGAAGAGTTAGAGTTTGCTAGGCTTTCAAGAAAATATTTGCTAATAGATGTTCAAGTAAAAGAAATCAATGAGCTATAACAAGAATTGTTTCGTAGTTTCCAAGCTCGTAGCCAAATTCAACAACAATTAGACGAAGTTAAGAAGGAAATTAAGGTAGAACGGAAATTAACATATGAGGCTTGTTACAACAACAATAAGAGTAGAGAAGAATTGATAGTAATGAAATATGAAAACATTGTATTCAGGGAAAAGCTTGATTATCAGGAGAAATGGGATCAGTTCCTAGCTGAATATTGTATTAACTAGATGAAGAGATTGATCAACTAACCAAGATGAATTGGCTATTAGAAAAGGAAAGACTAGGATCTGCACAAATTATCCAAAACTATGAAGAAAATATCTAAATTTTGCACATGGGTTTACATGATCTTTGTAATGTGGCAAGAAGAGATAACCAGGAACCCGGCCAACACTTAGAAAACTAGCTGAAACTTATAACATTACTAACTAAATTTCTTAGGATTAAATTATGAATGTTGCCAAAAATACGTAAGAATAAGTTTTGATAATGTAATATAATTGTACGTTAACAAGTAATGTTAATACTATAGGCCTTTTGTATCTTTTTGACATATTAACTAGTTTTATTATTTTAAAGGTATTTTCTTGAAATATTTGTATTAAGATGGTTAGAACGAGGTGATAACAAAACAATTCAATTGACAAAGTTTCGAATTCTTTGGATCAAGTGATTGCAACACTAGATAGAGTGTTCCAAATAATGGAACAACAAGTTAACAATATAGCCAACCATCAGACTCTCTATGACCTATCAGCAAATACTGAACAACCTGAGGATATTGTATTGGAATGATTTTTGAAGTTCCATCCTTTAAGGTTTGACAGAGAATATGGATATGATAGAAAAAACTGAATTGTGGTTAGAAGAAATGAAAGGAATTTTTGCAATATTAAACTATACAGATGAACAAAAAGTTAGACTAGCAGCATATCAACTTTTTAGATTAGTTAGAGAATGGTGGCGAACCATCTCATATAAGTGGGAACAAAATAATACCCCACGTATCTAGGAAAATTTCTTGAAAGAATTCAATTAAAAGTATTACCCATGTCATATACGAGAAAAATGAGAACAAGAATTTCTTCTTATCAAATAAGATCATATAATAGTTGCTCAATATGAAACCAGATTTACGAAACTTTCAAAGTTTGCTCATTCGTTAATATCAATGAAGATGATAGAATTAGACATTTTATTGGGGATTACATTGGGAAATTCAAGATACTTTAGCCCCTATCATCATAGGAATATATTCTAATGTTATAGAATTGGCATATTGAGTAGAAGATAGTATAAATAAACAACATGTAGGACTTAGTAAGAGAACAATTTCAGCAAATTGGCAATAGGGAAAACCAAGAAAAAGGTATGGGAAGTTCTAGTAAGCAAGTAGGATATAGAGAAGTTTGTGATTATTGTCGAGAGTTAAGACATAAAGACACTAGTTGTTGGCTAAAGACTGAAAAGTTTGTGAGATGTACACTACTAGAAAACATGACTTTAGCGACGGAAAATTACCGATGGAAAAATATCCGTTGGTAATAGCGATAGATTAATGCCAGATTTTTTATCGAGAGATTAGCGATGGAAATATTTCCATCACTAAACTCTTAAAAAAATAAAAAAATTATAAAATTATCAACGACAAATTACCGATAGAATTTTTAGTGACAAAAATATTCCGTCGCTAACTTCCGTCGGTAAATTGGTGAAGGAAAAAAATTAAAAGAATATATGTACAGTCTTTAGCGACGGATTAATGACGAAAAATTAGCGACGGATTACCGACGGATTAGCGACGGATTTTTTTATTTTTTATTTTTTTAATTTTTTTAATTTTTTAATTTTTAATTTTTAATTTTTAATTTTTAATTTTAATTTTAAATTTTAAATTTTATTTAATAATTCTTATTATTTTTATTTTATTTTGCAAAGAATAATATTATTTTATTTTTTCAAAATTTTTATTATTTTATTTTAAGTAATAATAAAATTATTTTATTATTTTATAATAAATTATTTTTAATTTTTAATTTTTAATTTTATTTAAGAATTCTTATTATTTTTATTTTATTTTGCAAAGAATAATATTATTTATTTTTTCAAATTTTTTATTATTTTATTTTAAGTAATAATAAAATTATTTTATTATTTTATAATAAATTATATTTTATATTATTTTAATATTATTAAGAAATAAGAAATAAAGATAATAAGAAAAAAAAAAGAAATATAATTGGATAACTCGTTTGGTCTAGTGGCTAGAGTGCTCTCACATCATCCTCTGCGCGCGATTTTGATTCTCACCAACAGCACGTGTGGGTGGTGGGCTGGAGCTACAGTGCATTTTCTTTTCTTTTTTCATAACTCAAATCAACGATGGAGCCCGTTCTTCGTTATTTTTTTTTCGTTTCAGTGACGGATTTTTTACCGTCGCTAATATCAGCGACGGATTTTTTCCTTCACCAATCCAATGCTGAAATTTACGACGAAAAAAAAATCCGTCACTGAAAATTAGCGGGATCACTTTTTGTAACGGATTTAGCGACGGAAAAAATCCGTCACTAATACCTTTAGCGACGGAAAAGAGACTTTCAGCGAAGAATTTTTCCATCGCTGAAAGTTCGTTTTCTAGTAGTGGTAGAAGTAATGAATATTATATTAAAGATTGTCCCAAAGCAGCGGGGAAGAGAAGCCTGCTTCAAGGTCAAAGATAAGGCAATCGGAATAATAAATCTAGATTGTAAAGAAGAGTTTTTACAATGGAAGAATAAGAAATCGCTAAAACATCCAATGTTATGGAAGATACGTTACTATTCAATAATCATAAGGTTAAGATATCACTTGACTCTAGCTCCACACATTCATTTATTACTCCTGGCTGGGTAAAAATTTTAGATGTTGGGGTTAAAAAATTATCATACATATCGGAGGTAAGTACTCCAATGGGAAACAGTATGATTACTGAATTTGTAATAAAATCATATAAAGTCAAGATTGTTGGAAATGAATTTCTAATATATTTGATAATTCTACCAATTCAAAAATATGATATCGTACTAGAAATGGATTGGTTATCTCAGTATTATGTAAAAATAGATTGTAGAATGAATGAAGTAAAACTTTGTATTTCAAGACAAGTTGAGGTTAAATTGATAGGAGATAGATAGCTCTTTCCTAATCTTATTATATTTGGAACACGCTCTAGAAAACTCCTTCATAAAGAATGTACTGGATATCTAACTTATCTTATGAATCAATCCATTGAGAAAAAGAAAATTGAGAATATCCCTATAGTGAGAGAATACCCGATGTGTTTCCTGAAAAATTAACCTCATTATTACCAGAAAGGGAAATAGAATGTGGTATAGATCTTGTTATAGGAGTAGAACCGATATCAAAGACCCCTTATAGAATGATCCCTTTAGAATTAAAAGAATTTAAGGTACAATTGTAAGATTTACTTGTAAGAGGATTTATTTGACCAAGTGTATCACCATTGGGAGCTCTTGTGTTATTTGTCAAGAAAAAAAGATGGTACATTATGATTGTATATCAATTATTGAGGATTGAACAATGTCACAATAAAGAACAAATACCCCTTGCCTTTGATGGATGAATTGTTTGATCAGTTACAAAGTGCTAAAATTTTTACTAAGTTTGATTTAAAACAGTGGTATTATCAATTGAGGATTAAAAAAGATGACATTTCCAAAATAGCCTGCAGAACTCAATAAAGTCATTATGAATTTGTGGTCATACCTTTTGGATTAACTAATACACAAGCTATTTTCATGGATTTAATGTACAGAGTCTTTCATCAATATATTGAATTTTCATAGATGATATATTGGTATACTCAAAATCAAAGGAAGAACACAAAGAACATTTATACTATGTATTGCAGACATTGAGAAAATTTAAATTGTATGCCAAGTTCAGCAAATGTGAGTTTTGGTTAGAAAAAGTCACTTTCCTGGATGATATAATATCTGCAGATGAAATTTCTATTGATCCTTCTAAAGTAGAATCCATTTTATTATGGAAAACACCAAGGATGGTAACTGAAGTATGAAGTTTTTTAGGATTAGCAAGTTATTATCAAAGATTTGTGAAAGATTTTTCGAAATTGGCCAGACCTTGACAAAACTAATTCGAAAGAATATTAAGTTTGACTGAGATAATAAGTGTGAACAAAATTTTCTTGAATGGAAAATAAGATTAACTATGGCTCCAGTACTTGCCTTGCCCAAAGAAAAGGATGGGTTCATAGTCTATAGTGATGTATCAAAAGAAGGATTAAGGGGTGAGTTAATGCAAAGAGAAATGGTAATAGCCTATGCATCATGACAATTGAAATCCTATGAGTAAAACTATCCAACTCATGATTTAGAATTAATTGCTATCATATTTGTCATTAAAAAGAGGAGACACTATTTGTATGGATTCACTTTTGAGATATTTACAGAACATAAGAACTTAAAGTATTTATTTTCACAATAGTACTTAACTTGAGGCAAAGAAGATGGATAGAATACCTCAAGGACTATGATTGTACCATCAACTACCAACTAGGAAAAGCAAATATAGTTGTAGATGCCCTTAGTAGAAAAGTAAGGATAGCAAAAGTAAGGGTTAAAGAATAGGAGATGATGGAGCAATTGGTCTATTAGAAGCCTATCAGAACTCATCTAGGAATTAGATGTGCCACTATAAGAATTCATACAGATTTATACTCAAAGATCAAGGATGCTCAAGAACAAGATCAAGAACTGCAAAAGATTAGGGAAAAACTTAAAGGAAATGAATCATCAGATTATTAAGAAACTGAGAATGGAATGTTAAAATTCTGAGGAAGGAAACGTATACCTAAATATGAGGTCATGCGAAAAGAAATCCTTAAAGAAGCACATTACACAAAATATACTGTCCACCCTAGAAGAACCAAGATGTATAAAGATCTAAAAAAAAACATTACTAGTAGAATAACATGAAAATGGATATTGTAAAATATGTTTTTACATGTTTGACTTGTCAAAAGTTAAAATAAAATATCAGAAATCATTTGGCTTACTGTAACCCTTACCAATTCTAGAATGGAAATGAGATGAGTAACTATAGACTTCCTTTGTGGATTACCAAAGAGTAAGGATGGGCATGCAATATGGGTAATTGTGGATAGGTTCACTAAATCTTCTCACTTTTTGCCAATCAAAATGTCTTATCATATAGAAAAATTAGGTAGAATATATAAGATGAGATAGTTAAGTTGTATGGAGTACCTTTTAGTACTATTTCTGATAGAGATTCAAGATTTACTTCTCAACTTTGGAAACAACTACAACAACTTCTAGGTACTAAGTTGAAATTTAGTACAAATTCTCATCCCCAGACTGATGGATAATCTACACATACTATTCAAATATTAGAGGATATGCTTTGAGCATGCGTATTAGATTTCAAAGGAAGTTAGGATAAGTATTTACCACTTGTTGAATTCGCATACAGTAACGGTTTTTAATCCACGATTGATATGGCTCCTTATAAGGTATTATATGGAAGAAAATGCTGATCACTAATCTATTGGGATAGAATTGGAGAAAGAAATGTAAATAGATTAAATACCATACCATGGATGGAAGAAACCCATGACAATATAAAGTAATAAGACAAAGAATGATGTCCGCTCAAAATAGATACAAAAGTTATGCTGACTATTGTAGAAAGGATTTGGAATTCCAAGTGGGAGATCAAGTTTTTCTTAAAGTATCCCCCCGGAAAGGAATTAGTCAGCTTGAAAAAGGAGAAAAATTGAGTGCAAGATATATTAGACCATTTGAAATAGTGGAATGAATTGGAAAAGCAGTATATCGGTTATGCTTACCACCAACCTTATCCAGAATTCATGATGTATTTCATATATCATTGGTTTGAAAATATCTACCCGATCCAGATCATGTACTAGACTACCAGCCACACCAACTTCATCAAGATCTACTTACGAGGAAAAACCAATGAAGATTTTAGGATTTGATACAAAGAAGCTATGATCAAAGGAAGTACATCTAGTAAAAGTACTTTGAAGCAACCATGGAATAGAAAATGCCACATGGGAACTTGAAGATGAGATCTGTAAAAGTATCCCGCTCTGTTTCTATAATCAGGTATGAATTTTGAAGACGAAATTTTTTAAGGGGAAGGAATGTCACACATCCCAATTTAGTTAAAAAAATAACTTATAATTAATAATGAGATAAGGAATTAGTCCTC
This sequence comes from Dillenia suffruticosa, assembly GCA_033439265.1. Taxonomy (NCBI): domain Eukaryota; kingdom Viridiplantae; phylum Streptophyta; class Magnoliopsida; order Dilleniales; family Dilleniaceae; genus Dillenia; species Dillenia suffruticosa. Next base: position 17,392,872 of record JAVTVX010000009.1, on the reverse strand, counting down.
TGAATAAAATCCACTAATTAACCGTTTCAAGTTTTGTTCTTGAAGGGGAGAGTTGACTTTTTGTTCTTAAAGAATTAGATTCTAAAACTATTTTTATTAATCCAAATTGAGGTATTTCCTTATTTACGTGTAATTCTTAAGTAAATGAACTAAAATAATATTGACTTAAATGATATTATATGGAAATACGTACTAATAAATAAATAAATAAAAAACCTAGAATACACTTGCTTCTTCAATGCCACCAACCACAACACTTGTCTTGCAATAAACTAAACTGCTTGGAAGACAAATGTCTTGCATCAAGGATATGTGTATTCTATAATTGACACATGGAAAGAACACATGGCTTGCATCAGGAACAAAAGTCTTACATGATGAACAAGTGTCCTAATACATGTCAATAATCTATCACCCAACCATAACTATAAATGCCCCCATCCCCTTCATTTCAAAACCGTCAAGCAATTCGTGAGGAACATAGAGAAAAGAAAGAAAGAAAAAGAGAAAGAAGAAAAAAAAAAAGAAAGGAAAGAAGATGTTGGACAACTCTTTGAAGTGAGTGTTCTTTATATTCTTATATATATTATGCAAAATTATCATAATTTTCTATGATTATCATGATTTACTTCTGATTTCATGATTTACTATGGTTACCATAATTTGCTATTGTATACAATGATTTCCTACTGTTATATCAATATATGTGTTTATGTTTGTCATATAAGGCGAAATGTGTGGAGATAATTCGAGTAAGTAAACACTTTGTCGAATGCCAAAATATATACTGGTAGCACCTTATTATTGTAGATATGAGATTTGTTTACTTAATGCGGGGGAGACAGTTAAACCTTTTCAAAATTGGACCTCCTGGGAGGGATAAGAAAACTGTTTTAATGGAGAGATAAGACGAAAGTGAACTATTAATTGTACTATATTAAGTTATTGTTATTATTCAATTATGCATGTTATTGCTATATAGAAAGTTTTCTAAAAAAGATTTTACAATAACATTGTTATCATATAATTTTATAATGAACTTTTATACATGCGTACACAGACCTCGCTGGGTTATCAATCTTACACAAAAAATTATTCTAGATTTGCAGGATCAAGGGTCGAGAAAGATTAAATAAACGGATAGAGATAACTTTGTTGGGATAACCTTTCTAGTATAGAAACTCCGTTACTTTATCATGTATAGAAGATTTTTATAATATATAACGATTTAAATAAATAAAAGATTTACTATTTTAGTATGACTTCCACTACCATAGAAGTGATCGAGTCCTGGTAAGAACAAAGTAGTCTATCGTCGATGAAGCCCCAGTGAGGGGGGTGGATTTGGGGCATGACAATTTTTTGACATGAAACTATGTGAAGCCTCATAATCTTATCAATGTAGAGCTTGGCCAACCTCTCCAAGGAATAAGTGTTTTGGATAGGAAAGAAGCGAGTTAACTTGGTGAGCCGGTCCATAATTAACCAAATGGTGTCATACCTAATCAGAGTGCATGGTAAACCAACCACAAATTCCATGGTGATGTGTTCTTATTTCCACTCAGGAAACGGTAAAGGTTGAAGGATACTGGCAGGCTTCTGACTTTTAGCTTTGACTTGTTAGCACACCAGGTACTTAGCCAACAAACTCGGCTATCTCCCTTTTCAACCCGGACTACCAACAACTCTCCTTGATTATCCAATACATCTTGGTACTCTTTGGGTGCATAGCATATGCTGAAGAGTGGGCCTCCTCAAGATAGCCTTCCATAGTTCATCGTCCTTGGGAATACAAATCCGTTTCCCATACACAACTATTCTGTCACCGTGGATTTTGAATTTAGTAGCTTCCCCTTTATCAACTTTCTACATTACCTCTTTCAACTCTTTATTGATAGCTTGAAGCTCCTGGACACGATCCACCAATGTTGGCCTCACCTCGAACTTGGCAAAAAGTGCTTCATGATCACTCTTGGCTAGCCTAACACTAAGAGCTCAGAGTCCGACCAAACAAGAGAGGTATGAACTCCCATAAGATGTTGAAATAGAAGACAATTTCTGACTCGAGACATTAGTGACCACATTAGCTTTCTTAAAGTGGTATTCTATCAGCAAATCACAGTTTTTAATTAGTTTTAGTCATCTTCGTTACCTCAAGTTTAGCTTTTTTTGCATAAACAAATATTTGGGACTCTTGTGATCGATGAAGATCTTACAAATTGCTTCATATAAATAATGTTGTTGAATCTTCAAGGCAAAGATAATCACCGCTAACTCTAGGTCGCGAGTGTGGTAGTTCAACTTATGCTTCCTTAATTTGTGAGAGGCATATAATTACTTAATCATTCTACATCAAGACACGTCTCAACCCTTGTTTGTTAGTATCACTATAAACCACATAGTCGCTACCATAGTAAGATGAGCAAGGATTGGAGTGGATGTGAGCCTCTTTTCGAGTTCTTAAAAACTCCCTTCGCACTTGTCATCCCACTCATACTTAACTCTTGTCCAAGTCAAGTTGGAAAAAGGAGCTGCTATTTTAGAAAACTCCTCTACAAATCTCTAGTAATAATCTGCCAATCTGAGAAAGTTTCTCATCTCGATGATGTTATTCGATTGATCCCATTTCAAGATTGTCTTTACTTTCTTCGGCTCTATAAAGATCCCCTCTCCAGACACTATATGTCCCAAGAAGCCAATTTCCTTCAACCAAAACTCATACTTGGTGAGCTTGGCATAGAGTTGTTTCTTTTGAAAAGTATGCAACACAACCCAAAAATGTTTTCAGTATTTCTCATCATTCTTTGAATACACGAAAATGTCATCCATGAACACAATAATGAATTTATCCAAATAGGAGTGGAACATTATATTCATTAAGTCCATGAAGGCCATGAGAACATTTGTCAATCCAAAAGGTATCACCAAGAACTCATGGCACCAATATCGAGTTCAAAAGGCAGTCTTATGGATATCACCTTCCCAAACTTCAATTAGTGATATCCTGACCTCAAATCAATCTTTAAAAATACATAAGCCCATTGAAGTTGATCGAACAAGTTGTCGATTTTTGGAAGGTGGTACTTGTTTTTAATGGCAACCAGAGAGTGCCATCATTTTTCTTTTCAAAGAGAACCAGAGCACCCTTGGGAGATGTATTTGGTTGGATGAATCCCTTACTAGTAACTCTTGAAGCTAAACCTTAAACTCCCTCAACTCTATGGGTGCCATCTTATATAAAGGAATAGAGATTGGGGTTGTTGATGGTGAAGTCGAATTTCTGGATTGTAAGCAAGCAAGCAACTCTTCAAGGAAGATATCTGGAAACTCATTCACCATCGAGACATCATCTATGTTGGGACTCCCTAACTGGTGTCAATGTTGTGGGCTAAGTAGGCTTTGCAACCCTTATGTACCAACTTACAAGCCTCCATCGCCGAGATTACGCAACTTGGCAATAGTCGTTGCTAACCGGCAAACACAAGTATTGACACCCCGGCCTTTGAAACTCCACTTCCTTTTTAAAAAAATCTATGGATGCCCGGTAGAAGTGTAGCTAATCCATATCCAAAATGGTGCCAAATCTATCATCTATAGTGGAATTAAATCTATCTCAAGAATTGCTTCTCTAATCTTCATCTCACAACCTTTATAAACCGTATTGCTAGCTAGTTGCACTCCCCAAAGAGTACTAACCAACAATTCCTCCTCAATTGAAGCCAAAAGCCTATTAGAATTCCCCGTGCTCACAGAGGAATTCTTAGAATCCGTATGAATAAATACACAGGTATTATCACTAAAGATTTTCATTGTACCTTATAGTATAAACTATCAAACGATTATTAGTCTATCCACAAAACATATACTTCATATATCACTCCTTATAACATCTTATCATACCATAGAATTATGAACATATCACATATTTTTTTTACAATAGGAATTTACACTTTTAAACATGATTTTGCCATCATACTAGTCACATGTATACATATACACACAAAACTTTAGAAATGAAGGTCCTAACCTAAAGGCCACAACCAAGTTAGAATGTCCAACATCTATTGGCCGAACAAGCCCTTAATCAAAGGGAGTCTCCGGTCATATCCAAGTAACCACCTATCGAGTAGTACCTACTCGGTGTGACACTTCGGGTCAATGACTTAAAACATTTCCATACTTTAACATCATATATATACTAAGGACATGAACAAATGTCATATCCTGCTCAACGAACTACTTAACCATCATGTAATCACAAAACCATCCCCATGCCTCTCCACATAGAACTTAGTTCAAATTGGCCCATCAATTCACTTCTAACATGTCAAATCATCAATAGGCTTCAACATCAAAATCATATAATACTTATATTATATTCTAAGTCACCAAATTCAAATTTAAGGGAATTTACTTATGACTATGTCCAGATTGTTCTAGACCTCTTCTTTGGTTATTGCGTATATCCTCGTGTGAGCTCTTGTTTGATGGCTTGGGTCAAAGCGGCTACCATGTAGCTCATGGTCCCTGTCCTCTGTACGGTGTTTGTTAAAGGTGCAAGGACATTCCCTTGACCACCCCTAGATCTGCCAAGTTGGTCCCAACTCAGTTGGTTTCTTGGTCCCCCAAACCCAACTCGAGGTAAACATTGTAGAGATGACCTTTCTTCCTACATTGGTAACATATGTGAGGCTTAGTACATGGTCTGGGATAGAGCCTTTTGCAATTCCCACAAGGCTCCTTCCTTGACTCCATTGACTTGCTCTCAGATGCAGCACTAGAAGTAGGAGCACCAAACTTTGATGGTTGTTGGTCTTGTAGAGAGCCAACGGACCCGATAATGGAGACACCATCGTTGGAGTCTATGCTCTTACTCTTCTTGGAGCCTTAGCCCGATATGAACCCAGACCTTCTATTCTTGTCATGACCATCTCTAACCTTTCCCTTCTCAACCACCATCTTCTTGGCCTTCAAGGCCCATTGCAAAACATCCTTACAAGTGTTGGCTTCTGTGACCGACATTTTTTTCTTGGATGTTCAAGTTCAGGCCCACCTCAAACTTAGCACATACCACTACAAGAAAATACGGTATCAGCAACGAAAAATTACAGATGGAAAAAAATCCGTCAGTAATAGGGACAGATTAATGTCGGACTAAATATTGAGGGATTAACGATAGAAATTAGTTACGAAAATATTTACATTGCTGTAGTGGTCTACAGTATAAAAAAAAATTGTAAACTTATCAGCGACGCATTACAGATGAAATTTTTAGTGATGAAAAATATCTAACGTTAATCCGTCGGTGTAGTGGTGAAAGGTAAAAAAAAATATAAAAAAAATATGTATAACTATCAGCAACGAATTAGTTATGAAAATTTTAGCAACGAATTACTGATGAAAATTTTAGTGATGGATTTTATTTTTATTATTTTTATTTTTTCTTCTCTTTTATTATTTTATAATTCTTTTTATTTATTTTATTTATTTCTATTATTTTATTATTCAATTTAATGGGTAAATCAAAAAAATAATTTACTATTCTATCTTAATTAATCAAATAAATATTTTATTTCTTTATTTAGTGCAAATTTAATTAATATCAAATTTAAAAAGTTAGAAAAATTCAATAAAAAAAATTATACCAAGGTAAAGGAAAAAAATATGTACGAGATAAAAAAAAATTGTGAGACTAAGATAATTTTTTTTTTAAAGTGAGAGTGAGATTAATATTAAAAAAAAAGTGAGAGTTAGATAATAAATAAAAAAAAAGATATCACAAAATGGGTTGTGGCATGGTGGTTGGACAACTCATCTTCCACCTTAAAGGCACAAGTTTAATTCCCCGTGAAGATATTTGTTGCACAAAATGCAAGGTGGGGGAGCGGGCGGGCGGGCGGGTACGAGTAAGGGAGCATGTGGGTGTGTTCGTAGGAGCGGGTGGTGCGCGTGAGGGTGCGTACGGGCGGGTTCGGAGGAGCGGGGTGTGCGTGAGGGCGTGTGAGGACATGTAAGCGCATGATGGCGTGGGCGGGGCACGTGTGAGGGCACGTCATGGCGCAAGCGGGGCGCGCGTGGGGGTGCCTATAGTCACGTGAGGGTTCCAGAATTAGTGACGAAAAATATTCATCGCTGATAGTGAATTATTAGTGATGGATGAGCGACGAATTTTTAGCAATAGAAAAATTCCGTCGCTGATCTGTCATTGATATTTTTATATATTTTCTTCTCTTAGCGACAGATTAATGATGGAAATATTTTCATCGTTAATCCATTGCTGATATTTAGTGATTAATAGTATTTCATCGGTAATATTTAGCGGAGTGCTTTTCAACGACGTAATTAGTGACCGAAAAAATTCATAGCTAATACCCTTTAGAGACGGATTTTTTACTTTTAGCGACGGATATTTCTATTGCTATACCTTATTTTCTAGTAGTGCACGGACCTTTTGGAGTTAGTTTACTCCAAAACATGTGTCAATAGTTTCTTAAACCGCCATCTCACATTTGGTCACCATTTTGTTCCCTTGCATTTGTCTGAAGAATTCCTCCTGCTTTTGGTTATTATAGAAGTAGGTATAGTACTTTTCATTAAATTACCTAGAGAATTCATCCCAAATTGAAGGAGAAGATGATCTACTGTTAACATTTTTTCGCCAAGAGAGGGCACTCTTGTCTAACAACCTAACCACCACCATCAACTTCAACTCTTCGTTCAACCTTACATCGGGATGGTCTCTTGAACACAGCCAATCCATTCCTTAGCAACTGAGGCATCACATGTGCCTGAAAATGTCTCATGCCCAAGTTCTCTAACTTCCTTGATTAGTTTGGACAACTCAAGGGTTGGGTGGTCGGTGGAGACAACAACTAAAGGAGGAGGTGCTATTAAAGCAACTAGGACACTTAGCATGATGGTATAATTCAGAGGAGGAGCCGGTCCTTGCGGTGGAGCTTGCAAGTGAGCCCCATATGTATTCCACCACTCGATCCACTATTGGCAGGTGGCAAATGGTGGAGCGGTAATCATGATTAGAGGAGCCAGGTATGCAGAAGTCGGTGGAGGTGCATGCAAAGAAGATGTGGCCTTAGGTTCGGAAGGAGGAGGATGAGATTCCTTGTTCTTCTTCTAGGTGGAATTGTAATCTATAAAAGAGGAACTAGACTTAGCTTATTGAACCAAGAAATACAAGACACCTATACCTAGAGGTATCTCTATTTCGTAGGACTCGTAGGAGGTTGGAATACATTTTAAATATCAAACTTCCAAAAGAACTTGAAAAATATTTGAAAACCTTTGAAAATGTTTAAACTTTCCAAAATATTGAAAATATTTAAGACTAAGAGCTTTACTCTGATACCAATAAAATTGTCACGTCGTAATTCTTGGGTCAAACATGCAAAAATCACCATGTTACCTTGAAACACACAAGATCCCCACCACATTTTTTGAGATATACTACAAGGCATTTTTGTGAATTCCATAAAACTAACAAAAATAACTTTCGATAAAATCCAAGTGAAATAGCAAAAAGTCCCAAAATGAGTATAGACTCCATGTACAATTCTAACCAAAATAAATCAAGTGTTTGCCAAAAAACGAAGGTTTCTAAAAGTTTACAAAATGCCCTCCTCGAGTCCTTCTACTAATACCTCAAAACCAAGTCTGAATTTATACCAAACAAAATCCACAAAGATGGTCTCCCGAGGTCCAGCACTAGAGGTCGGCCAAGAATATTCGGTGCTTAAACTTCCTCTATAAAAATAAGACAAGGAGAGAATGAGCATAAATAATACTCAGTAAGTAGAGTGCAATGGAATGAGTGTGATATAAATGAGTGGTGAATGTAAACGTGTCAAATAGTATTTCCCAAATCCATTACATCATGTTCAAATATAAAAAATTCATCAATAAATAACAAAGTTTCCAATAATCCAAATGTGTATGGAAAATCAAATAATGAATCCAATCATTTCAAAATTTCCAAAACTGTAGGGGATGCCAAAAATCCCTTTTCCAACAAAGGTCAATCGAGAGCAAAGGCGGAGCTAGTAAGTTTCAAGAGTTTTATATCCAATAAATACCCCCAACCTTGACATTGGCTCAAGCCTCCTTTGGGGTGCAACCAAGCTAGCCAAGGGAATGATCTTGGAGATATCGCTTGAGCGTGGCTACCTCATGTCGTATAACCCCAACCACATCGCCCCATCGGGCTGCATTGTGGAAGAGAATAATTATAGTCATTAACCACGGGTGTTAGCACCATACCCCGCGCATGCATCAATCCACAAAACCTATTTCCGAATCCAATGTGCCGCCATTCATCCAATCAAATATGTCCAAATATAATCTCAATTATAACAAATTTACATATAAATCAAATGTGAAACAAAGTACATATAATACCATTGAATGTATAAATCAATTTAATCCTAAATTTTGGGACACTCCACTACTAGAAAACATGCCATCAGTGACGGAAAAATTTGTCGCTGAAAAGTATTAGCGATAGATTTTTTTCATCACTATATCCGTCACTGAAAACTATATCGCTAATTTACCGACGGAAAAATATCCGTCACTAAACTATCAGCGACGGATTGGCGACAGAATTTTTCCATCGCTAATCCATCGTTGATAGTAGAAAATCTGTAAAAGTATCAGTGATGGATTAGCGATGAAGAAAATCAATCGCTAAAATTTTCGTCGCTAATCCGTTGTTGATAGCAAAACTATCAACGATGAAAATTTTTCGTCGTTAATTCTTGGCGCTTGGTTGTTGGCGCATGGGCCTGCGCTCCCACACACGCTTGCCGTGCCCTTGCCCACGTGCGCCCCACCTGTCTTTGCCCTGCTGCCCTCTTTTTTTTGTGAAAATTGTCTTCACCCGAATTAAACCGAGCATAGGCGACGATGTTTGAGTGTTACAACCGCCGGACGATAATGCCTTTTATGAAGCATTTTTATTTTATTATTATTATTATCTAACTCTCACTTTGTTTTATAAAATTTATCTCACTTTCACATAATAAAATTAAAAAATAAAAAAATAAAGAAAAGAATTATAAAATAATAAAAGAAAAGAAAAAAAATAATAAAAGAAAAGAAAAATAAATAAAAAAGAATTATAAAATAATAAAAGAAAAGAAAAAAGAAAAAATAAAATAAAAGTAAAATAAAAATAAAATAAAAAGGGTTTTATCAGCGACGGATTAGCGACGAAAAAATGTTTCGCTGAAAGTTCCATTAATTTTTTTTTTTACTTTTGAATACTATTGTGACGAATTAGCGACAAATTTTTTTCGTCGCTAAAAAATCCATCACGGATAGTTTCTTTTTTTTTATCGTTGAATACTATTAGCGACGAATTTTTTCTATCATTAAAAAATCGGTCGTTGATAGTTTTTTTTTTAATTTTAATTTTTTTTAACTATTAGTGACGGATTACGGACGGATTTTTTAACAATAGAAAAAATCGTTGCTACTCCATCGTGATAGTTTTTCTTTTTTTTTTTTTAATTTTTATTTTTTACCTTGGTTCTCTGTCAGCGACGGATTTTTTCTGTTGTTAAAAAATCTATAGGTAATCCGTGGCTAATAGTTTTACAATTTTTTTAATTTTTTTTTCAATTTCTCCCTAGACTACTATACCGATGTATTAGCGACGGATTTTTTAGCGAAAAATTTTTTCCGTCATTGATCTTCAGTAATTCGTCTCTTGATAATCCATTGCAATTCTGTCGCTGTTAGTGATGGATTTACTTCCGTCGGTAATTTTCCATTGTTGATTCTCTGTTTTTTAGTAGTGCTCCACAATCATAAATAACATATAAAAATCCATTTTGAAATCATTTTAGAAAATCAAAGAAAAAATTTCTCATTCAAGCCACGATATCCATCTGCTCACTTCTTGTGATGGTAATCATTCCCAATTCCAAACCAAACAAGATCCAATCCTTTCTTGGTTTCTAAATACCTTAACCTAAGACATTAAACATCAATTAATCATTAAATTATAAACCAACATTAATTGGTTTCTCACCAATATTTCATGATCCTAGTTTTTAACAAATTTTCAGCACAAACATGTCCTAAAAAAAGAGCTATATTTTGAACTATAATTTTTAAATTACAGAAATTCCAATTGTTAGTTAAAGATTAAATATAAAACTATGACTTCTATGTTTATAACCCAAATCAATTCTTATCACTTATAAATATCCAAGTTTATAAATATGATAGTCTTAACTTCATGACTCAAATTTGCACAGTAATAGAAAAATTGCCATAACTTTCACTATACATATCACACTACAAAAAAAAAAGACGGCATTAATCATGAATTTAGCGATGAAAATTTTAGAAAAATTCATCGCTAAATTTTTTAGTGATAGATTTAGTAACAAAAAATTTTTCATCGCTAATGACACGTTGCAAAATTTTAACGACAAAAATTTTAATTCGTTGCTAAATTTAGTAACAGAAATTGCAATCTATCACTAATGCACACCTGCCTGACTGCATGTAAGTCCCACCCTGTGCCCATGCACCCTCCTGCGTTAGCGCCAGCACGCCCGCCTTCTTTTATTTGCCAAAATTGTTTTCAACTGGTTCGAACTTGGGTAGTCAGGTGTCGTTGAGTTATGACAACCACTATGCCATAATATTTTTTGTGAATTTTTTTCTTTTATTATCTTATTCTCACTTTTTTTTATTATTTATCTCACTCTCATTTCTATTTTTTTCTTATTCACCTGGGGTCTTTTTATTTTACATTGAACTTTTCTTAGTGTATATTTTTTTCCTTTACATTAGGGTATTTTTTTTTCCTTTTCTACTCTTATTGAATTTTTCTTATTGTTTAAATTTGACTTTGATTAAATTAGTGCTAAATAAAATATTTTTTGCGCTAAAAAGATAAATCTAATTAATTAAGATAGAATAACAATTTTTTTGATTTATCCAATAAAAGGAATATGATTTGTTAATTTTATCATGAATTATTTTTCTTGATTTAACTAATAAAATGAATAATAATATAATAAAAACAAAATAAAAAAATAAAAAGATGTTATGTCATACAATTACAAAGAACAATAGAAAAGGAAAAATAAAAAGTGAATCTTTTTTAACGAAAAATAGTTAGCATTGAATTTAGCGACTAATATGTATTTCAGTCACTAAATTTTATGATAAATAATTTTTTTTTGACTAATTAGCGATGAAAAATTTTTGTAGTTAATTAGTGATGAAATTTGTCAACAAATTTTTTTGTCGCTAAATTCAGTGATAGAAATCAGACTCCGTTGCTAAGTTTAACGACGGAAATCAGAATGAGTCACTAAATTTTGCAACAAAATTATACTTGCGATGGATTCTTGAATTCGTTGCTAAATTTTATTTTATTTTATTTTTGAAATTAGCATTTTATATTTTAGTTTATTATTTTTTCTTTTCTTTTATTAATTTATTGTTATTATATTTTTTTAAATCTTAGAAAAGTTTATAAACGGACGACCACCTTCCAGTAACCCTTGTTCCGTTGTCATCGTTCTTGAAAACTATTGTCTGTCCGCTTGTTAAGGAAGATGGATCACCGGACGTGAATATCTGTTCTACTGTCTGAATGCTTAGAAACCTTGTGCAAAGTTCTAGTTTACTGTTTTCGTTGCCGATGATGATGACGATGGAAAATGAATGACAAAACTTTCGAAGGCGATTAAACTATTGATGAAAGAAGCGAACGAGCGGAGAAGACGAAGAACACGAAGGGTGAATTCGACGGCAGCAGCTAATGGAAAATTATTTTGTTAAAAATTGTTTGAATTATTTATTATCGAAAATTATCAATTTTGTGAGAATTGTAATATTCACTATATATTTAACTTGATTATGTTATTTAAAAAATGTCAAAAAGAGAGATACGATTAAAAATATTTTATAATAGATTATAGAATAAATTTAGCCATGAAATTAGTAAAAAATTTTGAAATACCTATATAAATTAGGGATGAATTTTGTTATAAATATTTTTCTGTAACAAACTGATTAGTGACGAAATTTGTTATGAAATTTTTTTGTCGATAAGTTTAGCGATAAAATTTGTCATGAAATTTTTGGTCACTAAATTTAGCTACGAATACTCGTTTTGTGGCAAAATGTAGTCACAAAATTTTAATTCATCACGAATTAGCAACGAATTTTGCAAAGAAAATATTTTTGTTGCCAATTAACAATGAATTTTTCCACGAATAAATTATTTATCACTAATTTGGCCACGTGTACTTTTTCGTTGCAAATTTCGTCGCTAAATAAGGACGAAACTATTTTTTATCGGTAGTGACGAATTTTTCCATCGCCAAAACTGTGTTTTTTTGTAGTGTCAGATTTAACTGATTCAAGTCTAAATTAAAGATGTTCAAGGTTTAGCCTAATTTTGTCTAGAAAATAGCCCAAATTCAAAACAAAGTCTGTAACCAGAATATAACAGAAAACATGGTATTTCTGCAGAACATGTTCTTTTTGAAAAATCACTAAAAATCAAATTCTGATTGTATCTATTCAAATCATGTGTTATTTTCAAGTTTTGAAAGTTTAATTTCATAAAAAGAAAATTTCACTCAATTTGCTATTGTGCAGAAAAAGTTATGAGTGAAAAATCATAGATGCATAACCTGTCTAGTTTGCCAAAAAAGAAAGAAAAAGAAAAATCATGGGCTTCATGAAAAAGATAGGAGCTCTCTCTCTCTCTCTCTCTCTCTCTCTCTCTCTACAAAACCTCAAATTCAAATTCATGAATATAGAAGCTAAACCCAAGATAAAGGTAAGAATATTATATCAAGTTCGTGGCTTGTTCTAATTCTTCAGATTGGGTTACTCCGAGCCTTAGATTTTCCCCTTTTTATAGGAAAATTCTAGGTTCTTCCAATTTACCTTTCATAAATCAAGAATTCCAATTTGTTTCCTCTACTCTTTTTCTGTCATTTTACTTTAATTCCAAACTTGATTTCCAACTCATTCAATCACCAAATATATCTATGATACTCTAATGTAAATTTAAGGAGTTCACTAAACATGTGATAGTCGATACAATCAACTCTCCTTGAATTTTTCATGAGAGAAATTCAATAAAAACTCGAATATCGAATTTTCGGTATCGTGAGCATAGTTAGAATTTAACTTGTATGTTGAATTTTCTGAATAGATTGTCATGTCTTGACTCTTGGATTGAGTACACGACAATCGCCACGTTATCCCAAAATACAGATAAACTTAACCTATACACTAAGATGCTGAATGCATTCGTTGATATCCATCCATTTTTTGAAATAATTCAACAAATCCAAATAAGCCAATTACATTCATTACACAACCAAAGTTCCAACCCAGTTTGTCCCTGTTCAAGACATGGATACAGAAGGCTAGCCTGGTTATTCAAATCAAATCCCTAGAATGTAAAACAAGTCCATACTCAAGGGATCCAAACCAAGTCAATGAAAGACAACTCCTAAGCAAACTTTTAGTAAATCAATAGGTTCTCACTATACGTATACAAGACTAAATGAAATTCAAGTCCAAAATCAGTAAAGATAATATTCAAGATAATTTTCCAAAATAGTTATTGTTGATTAAGTAGAGTTTTGATGATGACGAAAAATTAAAAGAAAATAGTTTAAGAAATTAAGAAAAATAATTTGAAAATTTAGAATTCTACTGTACAAGTTGATCTGGTTAGAAAACACATCGACTTGCATAGCAAGTCCACCAATTGTAAGCCTTGTGTCGACCAATTTACAATATCCACACACATATCGACCTGATACATAAAACTTCTATGGAAACACATGACTGAACACTTCGATCCACGAAAAGCACACATCAACTTGTTGGTTGTCAGGTGGACAAATATAAAATCATACATCGACCAATTACTGAAGACATCGACCTGCACAAATCAAACATCGACACAAAGAATAGAAAACACATTAGGAAATCGATGTCTGCACAAATCTTGTTAACATAAAACTAAGGGAACAGTGATATATCGACCAATTCATCCTAACACATCAACCAATTTAACTTCTAATAGTAACATATCAACCTGTTTGTTCAACATATCAACCTGTTGGTTCAACACATCAACCTGATAGCACTTGAGTCAGAAACTCATACATCAACTTGTTATTATTCTTGTCAACCTAGCAAAAAACACATAGACCAATTCACTTAGACACATCGACCAATTTAACCAATGAATAGTAACACGTCGACCCATGATGAACACATATTGACCTGTCCATTTCATTTATGAGATATTACACATCGACACAGTAAAATGTTTGTTGACTCGTAAAAAATACGTCGACCAATTTATTTGTTCAGGTCTACCAATTTGTAATTGTACAGTAATATGTCGATGTATGTTGTATGACTTGTCGACTTGATATTTGTTTGGTCACTGAATCACACATCGACCTATTATCTTCTTGTCGACGCAGCATATGCACATCAACCAATTGAATGACACACACGTCGACCAATTTATTATCTGAATAGGAACATGTCGATGTATTAAAATAACTTGTCGACTTATCTTTCACAAAGTCTGAAATATCATACATTGACATGGGTGAAAACTTGTCGACACATATGAACATATCGACCAATTAAAAATCATATATCCACAAATTTTATTTAGCACAGTTCCTTGTCGACCCAGAATAGCCTCTTGTCAACCTGTTCTCATAGAAATACACTAGAAATATTTCAAATTCAAGTCGATATCCACATTAAGCTTGTCGACCTGCGTGTATCAGAAATCAGATCTGAGAAACAATTTTGAATCTAACGGACTCCTTATTTCTTTGATTTCTAAAATGTTTCCTTTTCTATCAAAGTTAACGTTCAAATACAGCACAAAAAGTTCTGATTGGCTTATTTAAAAGAGGCACCAGTAAAAGGAACAAAGATTCAGCGTAAACAAAGGAACAGTTATAGAAAGTTGAATGGCAAAAATTAAATGCGTAACGTTCAGATGCAACAACCACTACCAACCCTCAACGGATCTATTCAATACCTTAATAAATGTTGAGAAGCAGAAAATAGAGAGGGTTACGAGACACAACAACACGAAACGAGACGAGAATTGAATACTTTAAAAATTCTTCACAGTGCACTGAAAAATTTCCAACCGTCTTAATTGTCTATGTTAATTCTCACACTGTCAAATCTGAGGAAAGTAAGCCTCAATTCTTGACATTCATTTATAGATTAATTCGAGTGTTATAGATTAAGGAGTGAGTGTCACTTTTTTAAGTCTATAAAAGCAAAATTCAGTCCAAGAGTGATTGAATTGACGTGTTTAAACAAAATACTGTATGAGGTTGAACTTGAATCTGCAATCAAGTTTGTAAACTAAGCATTTTGTGAAAAATTCAGGGGGAGACTAGGAGTGGATATATACCTGATTTGGTGGAACCACTATAAAAATTCTCTGTGTCCTCTTTATTTGTTTTTCACTTACTGTCATATTGTTTTAATTTTCAAAAAGTAAAAAAAAAATCCATATTTAATTATTCACCCCTCCCCTCTAATTGAATAACAATTAGTATAAGAGTAGATGTGTTGTCAAGAGGCTTAACAACTTAACACCAAAGATCCAAATGGTAATAAATGGAGACAACGCATCAGTTGAAATTTGCTTAACAAACCATGTACCCTTCTTCAATGGAAGCAACTTTAGCTATTAGAAGCAAAAGATGTGCAATTTCATCATTGCACAGGACCTAAATGCATGGAAAATTATCGAAGGAGTTAATTTCCCCATTGAAAAGATAGATGGAGTACGTGTACCGGTCAAATTGAAAAATATGATTGTAGAATAGAAGAAAGCCTTTCAAGCCAACTGCAAGGCCATCAACCTTCTTCACCTTGCACTAAACGTCAATGAATTATGATTGTAGAATAGAAGAAAGCCTTTCAAGTCAACTGCAAGGCCATCAACCTTCTTCACCTTGCACTAAACGTCAACGAATACAATCGAGTTTCATCATGCATAACAACAAAAAAAATTTAGAAAAAATCTCGAAGCTACCTATGAAGGGACTGATCAACTTTGCAAGAGCAAAATTAGACTGTTGAAGAAAGAATATAAAGTTTTCAAGATAAATGATGGAGAAACTATCAGTGAGATGATCACAAGATTCAACAAAATAACAAATGAGCTCAGACTAATTGGAAAAGGAATTTCTTAAGAAGATATGGTGGACAAAATTTTGAGAAGTCTACCAAAGTCATGGGAGCCCAAGGTTACTGCAATTAAGGAGTCTAAAAATCTTGAGACTCAACAATGGATAAGCTTGTAGGATCTTTAATAACCCATGAGATGAAACTGAACGTGAAAAAGTCTGTCAAAAAAGAAAGAGGCAAAGGAGTAGTATTAAAGACTGACAATAAGGAAAACACATCTAGCTCCGAAGAAGAAGAAGATGAAGAGGATGAAGCTCTTCTTGCAAGAAAATTTAGGAAATTCATGATGAGAAGGAGGAACAAGAACAAATCCTTCTTTAAAAAGCCAAAAAAGAAGGAAGAAATTAGATGTTTTGAATGCAAAAAACTAGGGCATATAAAGGCTGACTGCCTTTCTCTAAAAAAGGATGAAAAGAAGCACAAAAAGGATAAAAAAGAGAAGAAAAAGAAAATAGGCACTTGCTGCATGGAGTGATGAAGACTCAAGCTCAGGTGATGAAGTGCAAAATGAGGAACAAGCCAACGTCTGTTTTATGACAAATGAAGAAATCTCAGACAATGGGGTGAACTCTATATCATATTCATCTTGTTCTGATTCTTTTGATTCTGAAAATGATTTCACCATCAAAGAATTACATGAATCACTGCTAGAAGTATTAAAGGAATTAAAGAAATGAAAAATGAAAAATAATTCATTAAAGAAAGATCTAGCTGAAAATGTTAAAATTCTAGAAAAATCAAGAACTGAAATAGAAACACTGAGAAAGAAAAGTGCTGAGCAGGAACATAAAGTAATCGAAGTTGAAGAAAAATTAAAAAATAAACATCTAGATGAGGATAGCAAAAAGTTAACGAATGAAAATATAGTTTTAAGAAAAGAATTAGATGAATTGAAAGAAAAAAGCAAGAGGCTGAACACTGTACTAATGAAATTCATTTCAGGCCAAGAAAAGCAAGATATCATGCTAGGAGTCCAAAGAGCTGTGTTTGATAAGGCAGGATTGAGATCCAACCCTAACCAAACACATAAAAATCTATATAGATTTTTTGTGTTGAGCTCTAAAAATACTAAACTAGAAAGATATCACAAGTGCATGATGGTTGGGCATAAATTTGAAATCTGCAAATTTAAAATCATAGCTTCAAACAATACTGACAAACCAAGGGTACTTAATAGACACTGCACTTACTGCAAAAAGAATGGACATTCAATTTATGATTGCTGGTTTTTAAACTCCTCAAGAACAACCTTAAAATGGATTCCCAAAGATAATTTCAAAGCTAACTTAGCCGGATCCAAAAAGGTATGGGTACCAAAGGCAAAGGTGTGATTGTTTTTCACTGCACGTATGTTTAAAATCAAGAGAATCTCCCGACAACTTTATGTGGTGCATAGATAGCGGTTGTTCAAGACACATGACTGGAAATGTATCGAAAGTCTCTCAACTTGAAAGCAAGAAAAGGAGGAAATGTTGCATTTTGAGACAATTCAAAAGAAAAAGTTGTCGGCATAGACAACATATGTCACGCCCTATATCGGGATCGTGAACAACCGCCCGTTGTCCTGAATGCTGGCTGTATTTTTACAGAAAATCGAACAAAATCTCTCCATATTTCAGAGGTCTCCTAAGTATAATTAATCCTGTATAAATCATAACCATCCTGTAAAATAAACAAATAGCCATCCCGGCCTCTTCAAGTTCAACCAATCCCATAGCCAACATCCAGAAAAATGCAAGGCTATAAAATTTCCAGCAACCTAGCCACAGACCTCTCTGTCATGTCCCCGTCAAAGGCATGGACAGCCGCCAGTCGCCCCTCCTATGATTTAGAGGTGGCACTGAGTGATCCTAGAGTACACTTCTAAGATATAACACATTCCCAAGTATATATACAATGAATAAGAATTGCCTTAATGCAAGTGTTATGTAATGACATGAGAGTTTCACAATTTAAATATCCATATTATACAGTTATCCCAGAATTATACAATGGTCATTTATGGATCTCAAAATCATTTACATCATCAATAAAATTTTAACTCACGAAATTGTAGCGAAAATATACAATGACTCCTCAAGTCCAGACCAGATCTCTCAATGATACTTAGCGTTCTAAAGTAAAGCTCCTTGCCAAATATTATCTCTGAAACAAGAAGGGAAATGAAGGGTGAGTACTTAGGGAAAGAATACTCAGTGAGTGAGTGGGTCAATGCAATTGTTTAATATGAAGTGTGAAACTGGAGTGTCAAAGCATAAGTATACAATTCATATTTCAAATCATCATGCTTTTCCTTTTTACAATATATCATTAACACGCATTATCAAGTCAAATATGTATCCAAAGCACTGTCATTAAAATCATAGAGTTGTCAGTCAAAAATGTTCTGACAGAAGTCTACCGTGACCTATGACAGGCGCATCGGGAGAGTTATATGTAAGTTTATTTAAAGTGCTCTCTACCCCAGCGTTGGTGACGGACCTCGTCCAGGTGCTAAACTTGGAGAGAGTATCTAAATCCTTCCCCTTTCGGGTTCAACCTGGCTAGTACCGTGTCGTTAATCAGATCACGACAACTTATGGGATATCCCTGACCTAGGTATATCTGGACACCACCAAAGCGTCTCTCATGGTGTCTTTCGTAGCTACGGAACAATACAGACCAAAGCCCTCAAGGCCAAAATCAATATCATATCAAGAATGTGCCGAAATCAGGTTCACAAACCAAATGCAATATATAGCGTCAAATGGCACATTATACATTTCAACCACATGGATGTATAATTTTCATAATTCAACCAAAATTTTGGACACTCCAACGGTTCACAAAAAGTTAGTTCCAAAACCGAGCAAAACATTTCAATCACACGACAATTCATGCACATTTATCAAAATGTTATAAAACAGGGTTTACATATTAAATAAAGGCATTAAAATAAATCTCACTCACAGATTTGGGGAAGATGGCGCACTCCCTAATAAAACCACAACACGTAGAATCAAAACTCCTCTCAATCGAATCACCAAACAAGTAGGAAGGCAACCGTCCACAGATTTCATACCTCTTACATACCAAAAGTCTGCACATATATAGGTTCAATTAAGGACATATTTTTGTGCTCAAATCAAAGCTAAAACAAGTCCGAACTTCCTACATATAAGACCATTTCTCTGGCTCACTCAAAATGCCTTGAAACATTCCATTTTCAAGGTATCGAAGTCTATTTTCATAATATAGACATATTTTAATTTCCTATAGGTAGAAAAATTTATAATAAAAAGACTGCATCAATCCTTAAACTCAAACCCCAAATTCTGACTGTTTTTAAGCATTCGTCAAATCAAACTCTAAGAGAAGCTATTCGAATCAAGTCCGTATGATTCTATCATCCAGAATAGCTCAATTTGTATAAAATCCTATATTTGACCTAATTAATTTCATAAAATGTCAAACAATGCATTTCAATCTATTCTAACATTCATCCTAACATATGTAATACACTCTTACTCTAATTTATACTAAATTCGTCCAAATAAATCGAGTGAATTAGAAATCCTCACGTAGGGTCCCTCGGGTTGCAGATCTAGCTTTCGTTCGTCCGTCAGATTGGTCTAAAACCTGTAATACTTCCAAATTTGAACGATATTAGTAACTAACTCAAATTTCTAAACACAAAACCCTAGAACCTTAACCAATCACAATCGTTACCTGCAGTAAAAATACAGGTGAGCTCTCGAAGGAGAAAGCCGGTCGTGGGCTGGCGGGCCGTCGCGGGCTTGCGGGTTGGTGGGCTGGTGGGCTGGCGGGCTGGCTCGCTGGTGGGCTCGCGGGTCAGCAGGCTAGCGGGCTTGTAGGCCGACGTGCTTACCGGCTAGGGGCTCGCACTCGCTAGCTAGAGCGCTCGTGGGCTGGAGTACGCACTCGCGAGAGACTGCAGTCGTGCGATGAGGTACGCTCTCGCGAGGGAGGTCACGCTGGGGGCGCGCTTGCTCAGGGTAGCTCGTACAGGGGCACGCTGGCGCTCGTGCAGGGGTACGATGGTGCTTGTGCAGGGGTACGCTGGTGCTCGTGCAGGGGAATGCTTGCGCCCATGCAGGGAGGGTCGCGCAAGGGCACTCACGCAAGGAAGATCGCGCAGTGCTCTTGCGCTGTGGCTTTTGTGGGCAGTCACGCGCTGGTGCGCTTACGGGGTTGGTGTGCGACAGAAGCGCGCGGCGGAGGAGATCGCGATAAAGATCATGAACAGCGAAGGGAGAGAGAATGAGAGAGCAACCGAGAGAAGGAAATAGAGAGAGAGTGGTGGCGGGTCGTGGCGGAGAGGCGCAAAACAGCCGCAGAGGAGGGCGGCGGCTGCGGAGGAGGGCGGCGGCCGCGGAGGAGGGAGGTGGAGGTGAAGGGTTGGGGAGAGAGAAAGAGAAAGAGAGAGAGAGGGAGAGATTAGAGCTTTAGCCCTAATCTAATTTGGGGAGAGGGGAGTGTCGCATTTTGGCCGAAACACAGCACTTCCTTGTCTCCCTCTCTCTTCCCCCTTTTTTTTTGAATAAATAATTAATTTAATTTAAGAAATGAATAATTATGTGTATATATATATATGTATATATATTTTTGTATTCACTTATCCTACAATCGCAGGAATGACATTTATAATATACCAAATATAAATTTAGAAACCCCAAAATCAAAAATCAATTTAAATAAATAAACTTTCTCTCTATATAAATAAACAGAGGAATATCTTATTTATATATATATATTTCAAAAATAGTACAATATTACGGATACCGCAGTGTCGGTGTTACAACATAGGAGGTAAGTCATCTGAATCTCAAATTCAAAATGTGTTGCTTGTTTCTAGACTGAAATTTAGTTTATTGAGTGTTAGCTAACTGTGTGACAAAGGCTATTTTGCATTATTTGAGGCTGATGCATGCTCCATTGTTCATAAATCCACTTGATCTATAAAATGTACTGGTCACACAAGAGGAAACATATATACAATTAATTTAGATCACTTAGAAATCTCAAATGAATCATGTGTAGTTGTTGTAAACAAGAATTCATCATGATTGTGGCATAGAAGATTAGGACACATTAGCATGGATAAAATTTCAAAATTAGCTAGAAAAGACATTGAAAAAGGTCTACCAAAACTGAAATATGAAAAAGACAAATTGTGTGATACATGTATAAAAGGAAAAAAGTCAAAACATATTTTAAATAAAAAAATTGTGTGTCAACAGAAAATCCATTAGAACTTCTTCACATTGACTTGTTTGGACTAACTGGAACACAAAGTTTAGGCGGAAAACATTATGGGTTTGTAATCGTTGATGATTACTCTAGATTCATATGTGTTTTGTTTTTTGCCAAAAAGGAAGAAACTAGTGAGACATTCAAAAAATTGTACAAAAAAATTCAAAATGAGAAGAGAATGTCCATTAAGAGCATTAGAAGTGATCATGACAAGGAGTTCAAAAACAAAACTATAGATGACTTCTGCAGTCATTTTGAGATTGACCATAATTTTTTCACTCCTAGAATACTTCAACAAAATAGAGTTGTAGAAAGGAACCCTCCACGAAATAGTTAGGACAATATTTTATGAAAATAACCTACCTAAATTCTTTTGGGTAGAAGTTGTGAACACTGCATGCTATATTTGAATAGAGCACATGTAAGACCATTCCTAAAGAAAACTCCCGATGAACTATATAAATGAATGAAACCAAATATAATATATTTTAAGGTGTTTGGATGCAAATGCTTTATTTTAAACAATGGAAAAGAAGTATTAGATAAATTTGATACCAAAAGTGATGAAGGAATCTTCCTAAAATATTCCTAAGCAAGCAAAGCTTATAAAATCTATAATAAAAAATTATGACAGTGGAGGAGTTAATTTACGTAGAGTTTGATGAAAAAAATGATTCCAATCAAAGAGCAATGGATGATGAGGAAGTATCTGAAAGGCTAAATGAAATAAGTTTGTCTGATAAAATAAACAATCAGAAAGAAGAGTCAAATGATCTCATGGTGCAGGAGGAAAGCAATGAAACACAGCAGGAGCAAGAGGTCAAATACCCTCAGATTAGCAAAGATGTAAATCCAGAGAATATAATTGGGAGTATTAATTCAGGAGTTAGAACCAGATCTGCACTTCAAAATCAATGTGAGTATATAGCTTTTGTCTCTCAAAATGAACCTAAAAATGTGAATGAAATCTTAGGAGATGAACATTGGATAATGACAATGCAAGATGAGTTAAATCAGTTTGAGAGAAACAAGAAATAGAATCTAGTTCCTAGACCTACGGATCAATCAGTGATTGGAACCAAATGGGTTTTCAGAAATAACCTTAATGAATTTGGCACAATCACGAGAAACAAAGCAAGATTAATGGCTAAAGCTTACAGTAAAGAGGAAGGAATTGATTACAATATAGCTTATGCGCCGGTTGCAAGATTAGAAGCCATAAGAATATTGTTTGCCTTATCTTGTTTTATGGATTTTAAGATTTACCAAATGGATATCAAAAGTGCTTTTCTAAATGGTTATTTGTATGAAACAGTATATATTGAACAACCTCCTAGATTTGAAGATCCTAAGTGTCTTGAATATGTTTACAAATTAACCAAAGTTTTGTATGGTCTAAAGCAAGCTCCTAGATCTTGGTATGAAATATTAAGCAATTTTTGATAGAAAATGACTTTGAATGAGGAAAGATGACACCACCTTATTTATAAAAAAGAAGATGATAATTTCTTGATCATACAAATATATATAGATGACATAATTTTTGGAGAAATTAGCACAAGAATGTATGAGAAATTTGTAGTCAAAATGCAGAGAGAATTTGAAATGAGTATACTGGAAGAGTTAAATAACTTCCTTGGATTGCAAGTCAAAAAATCAGAAGATGGAATCTTTATGAATTAATCAAAATATGCAAATAATTTAATTAAAAGATTTGGATTCAGTGACTGCAAAGGAAATGCAAAACCAATGAGCACAAACATTAAAATAGACAAAGATGAAAATGGTAAATAAATTTGCCAAAAACTTTACAGAAGCATGATTGAGTTCTTGCATATAATTCAGTGTATGTCTTTGCGCTAAATTTCAATCAGATCCGAAAGAATCCTACTTGATTGTAGTTAAAAAAATCTTCAGATACTTAAAGGAAACAACCTACTTAGGATTTTGGTATGATAGAAACTCAAGTTTTTAATTATATGGATTTTATGATGTTGACTTTGCTAGATGCAAAGTAGATAGGAAAAACACAAGTGACACTTTTCAATTTTTTGGAAGCATGTTGGTATCATGGTTTTCTAAAAAGCAAAGTAGTGTAGTTTTGTCAATGATAGAAGCTGAATATGTTTCAGCCTGACAATGCATGGCACGAATTTTTTGGATCAAACATCAATGAAAGACTATGGATTAGATTTTGATTGCATTCCAATCAAATGTGATAATACAAGTGCAATAAATCTCACAAAGAACCTAATGCATCACTTACGAACTAAACACATAGAAGTGAGGCATCATTTCATTTGAGATCACGTTCTGAAGAATTAGATTGTTCTTGAGTACATTGACATTCAAAAATAAATTATTGATATCCTCACCAAACCCTTAAATAAAAATAGAGTGTGAATTAAGAAGGAATTTGGGAATGATAGAAATGTAAAAATAGAGAAGATGAAACGAAAAATAGAGTATTACTTTTATGAGTAATAGTCTTCAAGTCAACCTATTTATCAAAATATGTCGACCAATTTGAAAGTGTACAGAGGCATGTTGACCTGATGAACGTTGAAGTTTTAAACCATGTCACCTGATAACGAACCAATACTTAGAACTAAACTTAGGAGATGACACATCGACCTTACTTTAACGATGTCGACCTATGTAGCACAAATCGATGCCTTTCTTAGTATGTTGACCGGATTATTCAAATCAACCAAACAGGTCGTTGTGTACTTAAACTTGTCGACCTATGATATATCTAATAGAATACCAACAGTCGGCACATCGATCCATTCAACCTAAATCCTAAAATTTTAAACTTCCATCTTTTACCCAAAACCCTAATCTCTCTGATTTGAGATCCTAACATCCAAATCGAAACCCTAATCTATTTAATCATTTATGGTTCCTAAGATAAAAATGGCCATTAAGAAAGCCACGGAACCCTCGAAACGACCTACCAAACTGACGGAAAAGGACACCTCCTCTTCTGTGCAACCCTCGAAACCAACATCTCCTCCATCGCAAACTTTCCCTTTGTTTAGCACCTATGAGTTTCTGTCAATAGAACCCATGAAGAACGATTGATCGATTGGGAATTTCTGAAAAGAGTTAATTTCAAGCACAAAGAATATCTTATTGAGGTTTGCCCTAATTCGCTTCTATACCCAAACAAGTATATTCATGAAAAAGAAGTCAAATTGTTCTGTAACAATCTAGATGTCATCTATGAAGAACCCATGAATGAAATATGAATCACTATCGATGATCATTATGTATCTTGTACATTCAAAACTTTTGTGAATTGAAAGGAATTCAAAGTGCCCCTAGAAAGATTTGTGAACAAAGTGGTATTACTTGGGTACCCTATGAAAAGTGTGAACCCTACATGAAATCAAACTATCTGGACAATGCTAGGGTTGTTTATGATGATCAGAATTTGACTGTGGTGAATACTAGTGCTACTGAGCTTGATTTTCATGA
The DNA here is from genome assembly GCA_033439265.1 of Dillenia suffruticosa. Taxonomy (NCBI): domain Eukaryota; kingdom Viridiplantae; phylum Streptophyta; class Magnoliopsida; order Dilleniales; family Dilleniaceae; genus Dillenia; species Dillenia suffruticosa. The sequence continues at coordinate 17,367,888 of JAVTVX010000009.1, read as the reverse complement.
AAGAATTTTGTATCTGACAGTTAGTCATGTACTAAGACCAAGAGGTGGCAACTATATTACAATTTCTAAGGAGAATTTTTGGTTAATGGCCTGCATTATCAGTGGAAAGAACCCTGACTTTCATTACATTGTGCTACACTTCATGATCATAGCACATAGATCTGAAACCTCTTTGTTAGTATGATCACTGATATCCTTTCAACGAATAAGGTAGACATCGAAAAAGATACAATCATTGAGTTAAGTGAGAAGAATGCAATCAATGCATCGTCCACATTGAGAGCAAAATGGATATGTAATAATGAAGGAATATGGGTGAGAAAAGAAGAGCAAAATGGATGTGAAATAGTAAAGGAACATGGGTGAGAAAAGAAGGGACAACATGCAAGAGACAGGCTGAGGGGATTGAGACTGAGGCTAACGAGGAGAGTAAAATGCTCCAAGTAAAGAAAGAAGAACTGAAAAAGGAGAATCCTTTAACATACAATCAACCACTCTTCAAATGATTTGGGAAAATTTACAGAATATTGAGAGGTAACAAGCCATGATTGGTCAAATTTGTTATTTTAACAGAATGGATCTTTTTAACGTACAAGAAAAATTGGATGTTTTGCTAAAGGAAAAAGGCAAACCAAAGAAGGATCCCAAACCATCAAAATCAATCTAATCTTGGAGTCTATTTTCTCTTCTGATTTTTGACTTAGTTTTTATTCCCTCTAAACTCTGATGTTTGTTTTGTTCAATGCAGTTTCTAGTTCTTTATCTTTTGTAAATGGATTGGAGTATGGACCCTCGATGATGAATGTACATATTGATAAGCATGATTAGTGAATTGAATGACTGTTCTTGTTGCTAAAATTTGCATGCTGAATATGGTTACACTACTGAAGGGTTTTGTTGCTGAACTTGAAATGTATGTACTGTGACCTGATGTGTATGTTTACTTTGAGGTGCATGAGTACTATAATATGGACATAATCCTATTTTGTTGATGACAAAAATGGGGAGAAGTGTGTATTGTGTATATGTTTTGTATATGTTCTGACATGTATATATGCTGAAATGAGGTGTAGATGTATGTGCTGTCTGCTGTTTGCTGAATAGGAACATGTATGTGTGCTGTAAGGACATAGCTGTGTGTCTAGTAGTATGACAAGTATACTATGTGCAAGATATATATGCATTGTTGTTTGCACTGTTGTTTGATAAGTATGATATGTATACTGAAGTACTGAAAGTTTGTGTATGCGCTGAAACATATAAAGAAAGTATGCATGCGAGTATGCTGCGTGCTTGACAAATACGTGTGCAGCACATGTATGCTAAGCTAAGTCATCCAAGTATGAATATAACATGTTTTGATGCATATGTAGGGCTGTTATACAAGTATGTGTGAATGTGCTGAATGTCTGAAGTTTTGTTGAAATAGTGTGTTAAATGTGAAACATATGTCAAAAAATTGAAGTTTCAATTGACTAAGTTTTATAGATTAAACACTAAAAGTTTTGTCATCATAAAAAATGGAGAGAATGTTGACCTAGTAGAGTTTTGATGATAAAAAATTAAAAGAAAAATAGTTTAAGAAAATAAGAAAAATAGTTAGAAAATTCAGAATTCTATTGTATAGGTCGACCGGTTAGAAAACATATCAACCTGCATAGCAGATCCACCAATTATAAGCCTTATGTCAATCAATTCATAATATCTACACACACATCGACCTGAGTTAGTAGTCATGTAGACTTGATACATAAAACTTCTATAGAAACACATGAATGAACACTTCAACCCACAAAAAGCACACATCAACCTGTTGGTTGTTAGGTGGACAAATATAAAATCACACATTGACCAATTACTAAAGCACATCGACATGCACAAATCAGACATCGACACAAAGAATAGAAAAAACATTAGGATATCGATGTCTGCACAAATTTTGTCGATATAAGACTAAGGGAATAGTGACACATCGACCAATTCATTTTGACATATCAACCAATTTAACTTCTAATAGTAACACATCAATCTGTTGGTTCAACACATCAACCGGATAGCACTTGAGTCAGAAACTCACACATAAATCTGTTACCGTTCTTCTCAACCTGGCCAAAAACACATAAACCAATTCACTAAGACACGTCGACCAATTTAACTAATGAATAGTAACACGTCGACCCATGATGAACACATGTTGACCTATTCATTTCATTTCCGAGATTTTACATATTGACACAGCAAAATGTTTATCGACTTGTAGAAAACACATCGACCAATTTATTTGTCCAGATCCACCAATTTGTAATTGCATAGTAGTATGTCGATGTATGCTATATGACCTGTCGACCTGATATTTGTTTGGTCACCGAATCACATATCGACCTGTTATCTTCTTGTCGACACAGCATATGCACATCAACCAATTAAGTTACACACATCAACCAATTTATTATCTGAATAGGAACATGTCGATGCATTAAAATAACTTGTCGACCTATCCTTCACAAAGTCTGAAACATTACACATCTACATGGTTGAAAACTTGTTGACACATTTGAATATATCGACCAATTAAAAATCTCATGTTCAGTAATTTTATTTAGCACAGTTCGTTGTCGACCCATAATATCCTCTTGTCAACCTGTTCTCATAGAAATACACTAGAAATATTTCAAATTCAAGTCGATGTCTAGGTTAAGCTTGTCGACTTGCGTGTTCAGATCTGAGAAACAATTTTGAACTTAACGGACTCCTAATTTCTTTGATTTCTAAAATGTTTTCAAAACAAACGTTCAAATGTAGTGCAAACAAGTTTTGATTGACTTATTTTAAAGAGACTTCGGTAAAAGGAATGAAAATTCAGCGCGAACAAAGGTAATTGCAGAAGTTTTAATGGCAGAAATTAAATGCGCAACATTCGGATGCAACAACCACTACCAACCCCCAACAGATCTATTTAATACCTTAATAAATATTGAGGTGCAGAAAATAGAGAGGGTTACAAGACACAACAACATGAAACGAGACGAGAATTGAATACTTTAAAAATTCTTCACTGTGCACTTGAAAAATTTCCAACCGTTTTAATTGTCTCTGTTAATTCTTACACTGTCAAATCCGAGGAAAGCAAACCTCAATTCTTGACATTCATTTATAGATTAATTCGAGTGTCATAGACTAAGGAGTGAGTGTCACTGCCTTAAGTCTATAAAAACAAAATTCAGTTCGAGAGTGATTGACTTGATGTGTTCAGACAAAACACTGTATGAGGTTGAACTTAAATCTGTAATCAAGTTTGTAAACTAAACATTTAGTAAAAAATCCAGAGGGAGTCTGGGAGTGAACGTACACCGGGTTTGGTGGAACTACTATAAAAATTCTCTGTGTCATCTTTATTTATTTTTCACTTACTGTCATATTATTTTAATTTTCAAAAAGTAAAAAAAAAATCCATATTCAACTATTCACCCCTCTCATCTAGTTGAATAATAGTTATAGAGTTTGCTTCTATTTGGGTTTATTAACACCAAAAACCAATGAAGACTAATACCCAAAAGGGAATCTGACTAAACAAACTTCTTCAATTCTAACACTAGGTAATCATAAGTCTTAACAAAATTTTCTCTGTCAAAATAAAAGTAGGAGGGGTGAATATAAATAATACCCACCGAGTGATATGAATGTTGTACATAAATAAAATTTGTATGGTGGATATATCAAATATGTATATTTTAAATTATCATGTTATTCTCAAAATCATTCAATAATAAATAGATTTCCAATCATTACGATTCAATATCATATGCATCCAACCAGTTCACATTTTCAAACAGCAAGTGAAATCATTGTTCCTGATAAAAGTTTACCACGACATAGTGCAGGACTGCTAAGGAGTTTTAGTAATTTAAGTTCACAAATTGAATTTGGGGTTAGTTGGTTTTCCCCTAAAATTTTCAATCCCAAGATTTCCAACATCACCAAAACTAAGGTCAATTCCTTCTAATAAATATTATAGACTTAGAAAAATAATCTTCCATTTAACATTTCCCTCAATTTTATTATTATACAAACAGTTAACCTAAACCCTCAAATTTAATCCTTTCAATCTCAACATAATAATTTAAAAACATGATAAAATAACTCAAATTTAGTTAAGAGGAGAAGATTACCTTAAAAGAAGTTACCAAGTCCATTCTCAAGTTGGGTTATACTAGAACCCTAAATTTTCTCTCTACAAAATTCCAAATTTCAACATAAATTACAATTTCATACAAAAATAACTCAATTATAAGTTAAAAAAAATTACCTCTATTAGAACCATCAATTTCACTCCTCGTTGAATTACATCAAAACCCTATATTTTTCTCTCTCTAGAAAACTCACTTCTCTCACTAAATTGAACCTCCAATGGGTTTTGTTTAGAGTTTTAAAAATCTCAATATGTAGATTTTTGCTTGAACTAACTTGATTGCTCTTGAAGAGAGCAAAGAGAGAGAGAGAGAGAGGGAGGGAGAGAGAGAGAGTGTAGGGAGGGAAAGAATGAGGAGGTGTGGGTTCTCGGGTAAGAGGGTAGGAAGTGGGGAAGGAAGAGAGAGAAGGCGTAAAAATAGAATAAAGTGGGGGAGGGGATGGGTTTTGACTTTTCTTCTCTCTCTCTCTCTCTCTCTCTCTTTTTGTCTTTCTTGGTATTACATATATAGTGTTACATCAACCAGATAACGTGGGTATACTTGTAAACAATAGATAATTTAATAACTAATCAACATAAATTATTCCAAATCACAAAAGAGAGAATTTAAATTTTAAATAATTGTGAAACTCGTTATTTAATTCTTATGTTTAATTAGTTTGATAGTGATTTATAACATATCTATTATTAAAAACAATCAATTCAAATTTAAAATTCAAATGGAAAACTTGTTCAATCCTTACCACTCCAGCTAACCATGATTTTAGGCAGTGGTGAACCTAAAACCTAGAGGTAGGGGGCGTAAAAATTTTATAAGATAGTTGTTCAAATAACAAATATGAATTATATTTGAAAATCTAAAATATCAACAAAAAAATAATTTAATTATGATATTTTAAATATAAAAAATTTTAATTAAAAATATATACCTTTTTCATGAGACAAAAAATAAATTTTTCTTCAAATTTAAAAACAATTTCGGTGGTTAATCAGAGAAAATTGAAGAATAAAGATTTTGGTATTCGATAAGTGACACTACAAAAAAGATGATTTTAGCAATGGAAAAAATCCATCGCTATTTTCTAATGAATTTGGCGACGAATATGGATTTTGTCATAATTTTGCAACGAAATTTGTGATGAAATCGTACTCATGGCAAAATTAGCAACGAATTTATTCGTCTCTAATTAGCTATGAAAATATTTTCGTCGCAAAATTGATGGCTACTTAGTAATGAATAGGCATTTCGTTTCTAAATTTTGTTATGAATCATGTATTCGTCACTAAATTTAATGACAAAAATATATTCGTGGTAAAATTCGTCGCTAATTAGTCATAAAAAATATCCGTGTCTAAAATCATTGCTAATTAGCAAGGAAAATATATTCGTGGCAAAATTTAGCAATGGACTCCAATATTCATAACTAAAGTCATCGCTAATTAGTTATAAAAAATATTTGTGACTAAATTCGTCGCTAATTTTTATCAGTATTTCAAAATTTGTGTCTAATTTTATAGCTAAATTCCTTCTACACTCTATTATGAAATATTTTTCATTGTGTCTCTGTTTTTGACCTTTTATGGATAATAAAATCGAGTTAAATACATAATAAATGTTACAATTCTAAAAAAAAATGATAATTTTCGATAATAAATAATTCAAATAATTTATATCAAACAATTTTCCATTAGTCGCTCCTACCGAATTCACCCTTCGCATTCTTCCTCTTCTCCGCTGATTCGCTTCTCTAATAATATTTTGCAAGAAAAATCTTAACGGTACACGGAAACAAAATCATATGATAATATAAAAGACAAAAATATGGCGGAGAATTATCTTAATCAAGCTTTCTTGAGCCAAGTGCCTAAAGAATACGAAAAGGTTTGATTCTACAGGCGGGTCGAGTCTGAGAAGAGTGACAATATACAAATTCAAACCATAGTCCCATGATATTAGAGAAATTATGGGTCACTGATCGGTATGTATTAACACCCAAACAATTTAACCTTTATGACCTCTTTCACTATGTTGTATCTGTATATATAGTATATTAAACATACAATATTAAAAATATTAAAAGAAATGCATAATTGAAATATATTAAAAAATATATAAAATTAAAATATATAAAAATAAATTAATATATAATATAAAATAAGTAAAAGCGAACTCACTAAACAGTCTAACTTTGTACATTTGCATTTCACATGCAAAATCCTAATTTTTGGCTTAACTATTTAAATAATTCTTATTTTGGGATTATTTTCAAACTATTTCATCAGTCAAGTTAGTGAAAAAAAATTCTTTAATCTGATCTCATTCTTATGTCTAATAATTGTTGACAACTAGCTATATATGGTCGAGACGCAAAATTAACCATTTTCACCATAAAGAATGAATGACATGGCTATCCCTGAACAAATGTGCAGGATTTCAATCAGCAAGTAACATGTTGTGGAATTGGAGGGCAATTCCAAGGGATCATTCCATATGGCCCTACCTCTAGCATGTGTGAGGATCGGTCTAAGTATGTATTTTGGGATCCATACCATCCAAGTGAGGCTGCAAATCTGATCATTGCCAAGCAAATTGTTAATGGGGACTCCAGATACATTACTCCCATGAATTTAAGAAAGCTTAGAGATCTCTAAAATGGTGATAATTTTCCCATGCATATACAAATGTTTCATCTTTGACGTTTATATCATTTGTCCCCTGAAGGTCCATAGTTGTGGCATTTGTAATATGTTGTTCTGGTGATACATATATATTTTCACAAAATTTGAAATAGAAATCTTAAGTTTCCAAAGCACCCACTCTTAGAACTAAGAGAATTTGGCACTGATTTCAAATTAATCAATTTGATTAACCTCTTGCCTCATCTATTATCATTTGCAAATCAAGAAGTCTTCAATCCTTTGGTCAAAAAATTTAGGTCTAGACCATTTCTCTGAAGTTTGACAACACCATTGTCCTCCCTTCAATTAAAAATAAATAAATAAAAGGAGAGCAAGAATGGAAAGGCAATTTTGAGTTATTCTACCCTCACTTATTCGTCATTAGCTTCTCTGATCATGTTCCCACATGCAGCTCCCTCAAATTTATAAATACACCATTGAACACACCATCGTTTTCCTTGTCATTAGCTCTATCTAAAGAGAAAATTTTAATGATACACACCAACTAAAGTTTTCAGCCTCTCCAAATCACATGCACAAGTTCTATTTCTCAATCTGTTGATATCTGCACTAATGTACGTCCACTTACCTGAGATTGACCCAACTTGCTCAGGATTTGACTCTAAGCCTATTCCAACTTACATGCATGTTGTCCCAACTCGATCTGTCAACCTATGTGCCACCTTGACTCAATCCATCGACCCACCCATTGACCCTGACCTGATTGCCTAGTTTAGGTGCTCTTGTCTCGTTTTGGCTACCTGAAATAGCCTTTCTTTTCTCTATCTAATTCTTTGGCTCTTGACTCTGGTTTCTTACAGTTAATAGCTATTCTTTCATACTCTGGCCTTAGTTTCTCAACATTCCATCTAAAGGATGTGCTTTTCATCCATGTTTCTTGTTATCTCTCTTGGTCCCTAATTTACTTCTCATTGAAGATGGCTCCTCACACTTTTACTTCTGCTATAAAGAATACCTACTCCAAAAGGACAATGTCATTAGTCAACTTCTTGCTATTATCTAACAAGTTATTGTTGAATTCGGTAAACTTGTAATTGCCTTTATCTTCCACAACTTTGGGAAAAAATTCTTGATACTTTGATTTGGCCTATTGTAATCACATGACATACATTTATACTCTTTTCTCTTCTCGTACACATTTTTCCTACTTACTACCGATGTCATGTCCTAACTCTCGAGTCGAGCATGCAACAACCGCCGCATTATCTCAGCATACAAGCAGCATCTCCTTATATATCGAGACAACGCAAGACATTTCACATGTTCAAACATATTTTCAAAACTAACTAAAATCATACAAAGGACCAGGTTCATCCAATCTCAATAGCATGCACGAGACCAACCCGGCCATTCCAAATTCCAATATATGCTCTAAACCAATACAATCAACAAATAAATTTTCAAAATTCACAATAACAATACAAATGTCCCAGATAAACAAAAATAAGTTCACGAAAGTAAATTTAACATCATTTACAAGGTTTCAAATGGTCTATAAGTGGATTCTACCAATATTTACCCACGAAAAAAGACAATAAAGCAAATATTAATCGAATCCAAACGAAATAAAAGTACAAAATTCTTCTTCCATGGATTTTACTACCTTAATCCCTAAAATAGAAGTTATACCATCAATACCTATCAAAGATCAGCAAAATCACTTCTCCAATCCTTCCAAACAAATTCTCTCATCTAAACTTTCTCTGAAAAATGTGAAAGAGATGCGTAAGTATTATAAATACTCAGTGAATAGAGTGCAATGACATGATTGTGTCGATAAATGAGGGGTGAATGTGGAGAAGTCAAAACATATTTCATAAACAACTCTTTGAATATAAAATAGTCTCATCAAATCAGAATAATTTAAACAAAATGCATCCATAAACTTTAGATTTTCCCAAATCACGAGATCTCCCTAAGAAATCAATGTTGTCTCAGGTTTGGCTGAATTAGGATAAAAGCCCACCAAGGGGTTTTCAATCCATTTGTTTCGCAACACTAGTTCCTCCTTCCTTGGTGTTGACTCGTACCTCACTGGGGTGCTTTCAAATATAACACGAATTCGGCAAAGGGAGCCACGTCTGCCTACCCCGCTCATCCAACCCCAACCACGTCACCCCGTTGGGTCGCTTTGTGGAAGGAATGACTATAGTCATTTACTTCCTGCACCATCCTTTCACAAGTATTCAAATTACATTTCATGTGTCATAATTTCAACAAACGATTACCAAATCGTACCATAGCATTCACAAATCAAATATTCAACAATATGTGACACACATTCATTTATAAATGTAATGGATGCATTCGTAATTCAAATTTTCATTTTAGGCATCTCACAATCACAAAAAACTTATATAAAATATATAAAAATCATTTATAGAAAATTTAAAACTAAATTACTTATTTATAACACAACGGACCATCTACTAACCTCTTGGGAGGGTAATCACTTTCAAATTTTTTAACTAAATGAGAACTATCCCTCCTTCCATTTTTCCAAGACCTTAACCTAATTTTCATGATTAAATCATTAAATCACATACAAATACTAGAGAAATCATTTTTCCTTAATATTTTCACAATTCTAATTTTCTAGTAAAATTTTCAATTTACGCAGTTATGAGAAAATGACTATAACTTTCACTACACATATCCAAATCTCTTGATTCTTATCTCATATTAAAGATAAGACATAAATCTACGTTCATGTTCAGATCTTAGCCGAATTCAGGCTAAAAGGTATCTCAAAATTGAAGAAAAATGAGTAGGCAGAATAGGACATAACAAGGATAGAATAGCACCATGAAAATTCTTTGAAAAATTATAACAAAATTCAATTATTATTCGATTTCAACAAATTATAGACTCTAGTTTTATATGCAAAAAGTTTCACTTGATTTGCTTTTGTGCAGAGAAAGTTATGAAGGAAAGATTATAACAAGCACAATCTATCCATTGTAGAGGAAATTGAAGGGTTTTGTGCTTAATCTAATATTCTATCACATATACAAGTTCAGCTTATGTGTTCAGAACATTGCTCCATACTTCTCACTATTTCCAATTGATTATTAAGGTACCCAAACAACTATATTTACATACTGAGCAATAGTCCACCAAAGATTATACATTTGAATCCCTAAATCCTATTTGAGACTAAGTCCAAAACCTTGAAAATAAATCACCATAGTCAATCAATTTGGGACAACTATAAAAACGAAATATAAATGGATGAATTAGCAAAATAATAGAATGAATGTAGTTTCTAGGGTTAGGAAGAGCAATCGAATCATCCTAAGCAAACACATCAGAATTTCATTCATCAAGAAACATGGCAAAAATTTAGGGTTTCATGACAATTCCAGGGGTTTTTGAATTTTTCCTAATTTAACACAAACCTTAATTACTCAATTCCATGAACCTAGTTCTCATTTCGTCACTTACATGTCATTGAGCTCCCAATGCAACCATATTCATTCCAATAGGAGCAATAACACCACCATTTATAGTTTTCCTAAATTTTCTCCAATTTAAACAAATTTTTTTCCAATTTAAATCCCTAAATTAGTGAACCAACTTTTGGCTATCGAATTCTAATTCTATGGAAGAGGTTGGACAAGGGGCTAACATAATCAAGATCAAGAGACAAAATCGAAGGAAATAGAATACCCACTCACCTAGGGTTTCTTCGTGCATTTGATAGGGCAGAAGAGGGGTTTGGACCTGGAAATCACAACAGACCATGGATTTGCTTCAAAAACATAATGGATGCTTGGAAAAGGGTTAAATATTGGTTTGATTTTGAAGTAATAGAGAAAATGAAGGAGTTTTAGAAAATCTTCTTACTGGACACAATCAACGATGAACGACTAGATCGAAGATGTTCATGGCTTCGATTGTTGATCTTAAATGTTCGTCACCCTTTTAAAGGCCAAATCTTAGATGCATGATGATGATCCTATGCAGATGGGTATGAATTGTTAGGTGAAATGAAGAGAGGGAGAGAGAGATATTCGAGCGAGTGAGAGGCGAGAATTGATGAAAAGAAAGTAGTTGGGTGAGTGAGGGAGAGAAGTAAGTGAGACCCATTTTTTTTGACATTTTTGTTTTCTCTGTTTCTCGGTACTACAATACTTAACACCCTAAAAAGAAATTTCATTCTTGAAATTTGAAAGAAAATTATAAGTAAAAAAGATTGGGGTGCTGATTTCACATCAACTCTTCGGTCTCCCAAATCGCCTATTCTATTTGATTGCTTTTCCACAATACCTTGACTATAAGGATTTCTTTACTTCTCAACTGTTTGATCTGTCGATTAATGATTTTCATCGATTGTACCTTGAAATTCAAATTTTCATTTAACTCTACCGGAGGAGCTTCCAATACATGCGAGGGATCCGATAAGTACTTCTTCAACATCGAAACGTGAAAAACATTATGGATTCTCTACAACTCCGGTGGCAATTCAAGACTGTATGCTATTTGTCCAATTCTTTCAAGGATCTTGAAGGGATCGATGTATCGAGGGTTTAACTTTCCTCGTTTTTGAAATCGAATTATTCCGTTCCAAGGAGAGACCTTGAAAAACACCCTATCTCCCACTTCGAATTCCAAAGGTCTTCTCCTCTTGTTGGCGTAGCTCTTTTGTCGATCTTGAATAGTCTTCATTCTTTCCCAAATCAACTTCACATTTTCTTTAGTAGCCCCGATCAATTCTATACTTTCAATCTTTCTCTCTTTAACCTCGTCCCAACACAATGGAGTCCGATACTTAATTCTGTAAAGAGCTTCATGGAGAGGCAACCCTAGGCTAGTTCAATAGTTGTTATTATAGACGAATTCAACCAATGAAAGGTGCCGGTCCCAACTTCCCTGGAAATCCAAGATACAGCCCTCAACATGTCCTCTAAAGTCTGAATTGTACGCTCCGATTGCCCATCGGTTTGAGGATGGAAAGTAGTACTGAATTTCAATTTAGTCCATAAGAACTCTTTTAGCTTTGGCCAAAATCTAAAAATAAATCGAGAATCACGGTCCGATACAATGGATACCAGAACTCTGTGAAGCCTCACAATCTCATCAATATATACTTTAGCCAATCTGTCCAAAGAATAGGTGTTCTGAATCGGCAAGAAGTGAGCCGACTTGGTGAGATGGTCCATAATTACCCAAATGACATTGTGATATCTTGGAGTACATGGCAATCCCACAACGAAATCCATAGTAATATGTTCCCACTTCCGTATGGGAATCAGCAATGGTTGGAGGACATCGGCTGGGGGTCTAGTGTTCAGCTTTGAATTGTTGGCACACTAGACATTTTGTCACAAATTCGACGATCTCTCTCTTCAATTCAGACCACCAATATGACTCATTGATGGTTCAGTACATTTTGGTACTCTCCAGATGCATAGCATAGGCCGAGAAATGTGCCTCTTAAAGTATGGCATTCCGGAGATCCTCATTCTTTGGAACACATATACGTTTCCCATAAACTACAATCTCATCCTCCCAAATCCGTAACCCACCACCTTCCCCTTTTTGAATCTTTTCCACTATACCCTTCAATTTCTCATCGGTTACTTAAAGCTCCCGAATATGGTCTACCAAGGTAGGTCTCACCAAAAACTTGGCTAATAGTGCACCGTGATTATCTTTAGTTCATTCGACTCCAAGTGCTCAGAGTCCAACTAGACAAGTGAGGTAGGAACTCCCTTGGGATGCCGAATACAAAGATTTGCGGCTTAAAGTATCCGCAATTACATTTGCCTTCCTAGGGTGATAATCAATCACCAAATCATAATATTTGATTAGTTCCAACCACCTTCACTGTCTCAAGTTTAACTCATTTTGAGTAAGCAAGTAGTTTAGCCTTTTGTGATCGATAAGGATCTTGTAAGTAACCCCATATAAATAATGCCGTCAAATCTTTAAAGCAAAAACAATAGAACTATCTCCAAATCATGAGTAGGTAGTTCACTTCATGCTTTTTTAATTGGCGAGAGGCATAAACAATCACTTATTTGCCCTGCATCAATACACACCCTAATCCTTGCTTGTTAGCGTTACTATATACCACAAAATTACCGCCGTCGCTAGTAGGGAGAGCAAAGATTGAAGTAGAGGTCAATCTTCGCTTAAACTATTGAAAAATACCCTCACACTTTTCATCCCATTCAAACTTAACTCCCTTCCGAATCAAATTAGTCATTGGAGTTGCTATTTTCGAGAATCCTTATACAAATCTCCGATAATACCCAGTTAATCCGAGAAAACTTCTCAACTCATGGCATTCTTAGGCTGCTCCCACTTCAGTATGGCCTCTACCTTATTTGAATCCATAAAAATCTTATCCTTGGAAACATCATGCCCTAAGAAGCTAATCTCCCTCAGCCAAAACTCGCATTTGGAGAACTTGGCATACAACTCCATCTCCCTAAGAGTTTGTAAGATGATTCGGAGATGTTCAGAATGCTCTTCATCACTCTTGGAATACATCAAGATATCATTGATAAAAACTATGACGAACTTATCAAGATATGGATGAAACACTCGATTCATGATATCCATGAAGGCTTCAGAAGCATTCGTCAACCCAAAGGGCATTACCAGAAATTCATAGTGTTCATACCGTGTCGTAACTGTAGTCTTATTTACATCATCACCCTTGATCCTCAGTTGATGATATCCCGATCTCAAATCTATCTTTGAGAACACACTGACCCCTTGAAATTGATCAAAAAGATCACCAATTCTCGGGAGAGGATACTTGTTCTTGATCATTGCCTTATTGAGTTGTCGATAATCAATACATAACCGGAGGGTTCCGTCCTTCTTCTTCACAAACAGAACCGGAGCACCCCAAGGCGAGGTACTCGGTCGGATGAACCCCTTGTCCAAAACTCTTGGAGCTGAACCTTCAATTCTTTTAACTCTGCGGGTGCCATTCGATAGGGAGGAATAAAAATTGGTGCGGTGCTAGAAATCAGATCTATGGTGAAATCGAACTCCCAGACTGGTGGCAACCCAAGCAACTCTTCCGAAAAAATATCCGAAATTTCATTCACCATAGAAATATCATTCAAATTAAGGTTTCCCACTGTGGTGTCAAGAATGTGAGCTAAAATTACACAGCTCGACAAGACTCGTGGTTCACCGGTGAATACAAGTAGAGGATGCCCTGCCCTACGGAATTCCACTTTCTTAGTGAAGCAGTTCACTGAAACTCGATGAAGATATAGCCAATCCATACCTAGGATGGCGTCAAAGTCTCTTATCTCCAATGGAATCAAGTCCGCTTCGAGAGTTACCCTATTGATCTTCACCTCACAAACCTTATACATCGTATCCCTAATCAAGTGCTCTCCAAAGGTGTAATAACCAACAATTCTTCAACAAGTGGAACTAAAGACCTATCAGAATACCTAGCAAATCCCGAACTCACAAATAAATTATTAGACCCAGTATCTATAAGCACATGAGCATCAACACTATAGATTTTTATCGTACCTATCAGCATAGACCATAAGGAAATCAGTAGTCAATCCACAAATTTCACAGTTCATATATATGACCCCCTATGACATTTCATCATTCTACACAATCATAAATATTTCATGTATCCACCTAATGATCATAAACAAAATCATATCATCATTATTCCTTAAATCATAATAATAAATCATCTATATCACATTTTAAATTGCTAGTTCAAATTTCAAAGTGGTTTATCTTTAACCATGTCCGGATTGGCCTGGGCCTCTTCATTGGTCATAGCATAGATTCTGACCTAAAACATAGGCTGGGTACGCTGAGTGGGGGTGACGATGGTATTGCTTCCTGTGCCTATCCTAGGAGTACTACTGGTGGAAGGTGTCGAAGTAGTAGCCGGGTCTCTCTTGGAACCACTAGGAAGACCCCGAACTTGACGACTTCCTTACCCTTCTGCATTCAACTCCGGGTAAGCATATCAGAGGTGATTTCCTGTAATGATAACATCGTTTGAGTCCCCTGCAAGGACCCATATGATGCCCCTCACAAGTAGGGCAAGGTTTTACTCCACTCCCCCTCGGTCTTGCTCCTGATCCAACATTTTTGCTAGGAGCATTTGGTTTGAAAATTGGTTGGCCTTGAGGAGAGCCAACCGATCTTGAAACAGATCCGCCACTATAAAAACCCATGCTTCTGTTCTTCTTTGAACTTTGGCCCGATATGAAACCACCGGGTCTCTTTCTTTTGTCATGGTGTTCTCTGACTTTGCTTCTCTCCATCACCATTTTCTCAGCCCTCAAAGCCAAATCTAGGACATTTTGAAATGTATGCCCTTTAGTGATAGATATTTTCTCTCTTATGCTCAAGTTCAATCCCGATTCGAACTTTGCACACAGGGACTCTTAGGAATTTACAAACTCGGGAACATAAGTGACATGTTCCCTCAGTTCTGCCTTGTATTCAGATACCGTCAAACTTGAAGAATTCCTCTCTCTTCTGATTCCTATAAAACCGTGTGTAATATTTCTCTTTAAAAGCTCTGAGGAACTCTTCCCATGTAAGTGGTGTAGTTGCTTTAGCCTTCACAATTTCCTACCAAATTCTAGTACTCTTATCCAGTAATTTCACTACCACCTATAACTTCATCTCATTATCTAGCCTCATGTCGGTGACATTCTCTTGAATTTAGCCAATCCATTCCTTGGACAACAAAGCATCACATATGTCGGAAAATGTCTCACATCCGAGTTGTCTTGCCTTTTAGATTAGTTTTGACAACTCAACCGTAGGACGATCGGTTGATGCAACAACCAGAGGAGTAGGTGCTATGGGAACAGTACGTGCAATTGTCGTCATAAGAGGAGAAACCGGCAGAGGAGTTGAACATTGAGATGGAGCTTGGTACTATATCCGAAAGTGCTCCACCACTCCATTTATACTCTTTGATTCGGCCTATTGTAATCACATGACATACATTTATACTCCTTTCACTTCTCGTACACATGTTTCCTACTTACTACCTATGTCACGCCACGACCCTCGAGTCGAGCACTCAACAACTGCTGTATTATCTCAGCTTACGGGTAGTATCTCCCCATATACCGGGATAACGAAAGACATTCCACGTGTTCAAACATGTTTTCAAAACTATTTAAAATCATACAAAAGACCAACTCTGTCCATCCAATCTCAATAGCGTGCACAAAGCCAACCCGGCCATTCCAAATTCCAATACATGCTCTAAACCAATAAAACAATGCAGTCAACAAATAAATTTTTAAAATTCACAATAAAATTACAATTGTCTTAGATAAACAAAAATAAGTTCATGAAAGTAAATTTAATATCATTTACAAGATTCAAATGGTTTAAGAGTGGATTCTACCAATACTTGCCCACAAAAAAAGAAAATAATGTAAGTATCAATCGAATCCAAACCAAATAAAAATACAAAATTCTACTTCTATGGATTTTACTACGTTAATCCTAAAAATAGAAGCGATATCCTCAATACCTATCAAAGATCGCAAAAATCAGTTCTCCAATCATTCCAAACGAAGTCTCCCATTTAAACTTCCTTTGAAAAATATGAAAGAGAGGCGTAAGTACGACAAATACTCAGTGAGTGGAGTGGAATGACATGATTGTGTTAATAAATGAGGGGTAAATTTAGGGAAGTCAAAGCATATTTAATAAACAACTCTTTGGATATAAAATAGTCTCACCAAATCAGAATAATTCAAACAAACATGTATCCATAAACTTCATACTTTCAAAAATCATAGGGTCTCCCAAAGAAATCACTCTCGCCTTAAGTTTGGGCAAACCTGGACGAAACCCTGCCAAGAGGTTTTCCATCCATTTTTTTCACAACACTAGTTCCTGTTTTCTTGGCGTTGACTCATACCTCATCGGGGTGCTTCCAGATATAGCACGATTTCGACAGAGGGAGACATGTCTGTTTTAACATTTCCCTCAATTTTATTATTATACAAACAGTTAGCCTAAACCCTCAAATTTAATCCTTTCAATCTCAACATAATAATTCAAAAATACGATAAAATAACTCAAATTTAGTTAAGAGGAGAAGATTACCTTAAAGAAGTTACCAATTCAATTCTCAAGGCGGGTTACACTAGAACCCTAAATTTTCTCCCCACAAAATTCCAAATTTCAACATAAATTGCAATTTCATACAAAAATAACTCAATTATAAGTTTTAAAAAAATTACCTCCATTGGAACCATCAATTTCACTCCTCGTTGAATTACATTAAAACCCTATATTTTTCTCTCTCTAGAAAACTCACTTCTCTTATTAAATTGAACCTCCAATGGTTTTTTTTAGAGTTTTAATGTAACACCAAAAAAAAAAAAAATCAGGATTAGGGCTAAAAAAAGCCCTAATCTCTCTTTTTCCCTCTCTCTCTCTCTCTCCCTCTCTCTCTCTTTCTCTCTTTCTCTCTTTCTCTTCTCCTCCACTGCTGCCTTCTCCTCCGCCGCGGCCTCTCCCTCCCGCCACCGCTCCTTGCCGCGGGCGCCGCCTTCCCACGAGCGCGCCGCCCTCCCGCGAGCACGCCACTACGTGATCGTCACTGTGCAGATCCTCCCTCCACGGGAGTGTTGCCTCCTCGAGCCAGCGCACGAGCCCAGCGCGCAATCTCCAGCGAGCCCTGCACGCGACCTAGCACGAGCCAGCGCGCGACCTAGCACGAGCCAGCGCACGACCCAGTGCGAGCCAGCGCGAGCACGTGTGACCCAGAGCGAGCGCGCGCGACCCCAGCACTAGCGTGAGCGCTCTCTAGCGTGCGATCTAGCTCGTGAGTGTGAGCCCTAGCTAGTGAGTGGGCCAGCCCACCAGCCGCGAGCCCACCAGCTGCCCAAGGCCCAGTCCAGCAGCGGCCTACTGCAACCCATGGCCTATTACGGCCTATTCACCCACTGCGGCCACGAAGCCCGCTGCGGCCAGCAAGCCGAGTTGAGAGCCCGCGAGCCCACCAGCGGGCCAGCCCGCTAGCTTGCTAGCCCACCGGCCCGCGAGCCCGTGATGGCCCGCTAGCCCGTGACCAGCTGTTCCCTTCGAGAGCTCACCTACATATTCTGTACTGCAGGTAATGACTATAATTTGTTGAAATTTTAGGGTTTGGTGTTAGAAATTTAGTTGTTGCTAATATATTTGAAATTTGAAAATATTACAGGTTTTAGACCAACCCAAGGAACCCTAGGTGAGAGAAACGCACTTACTTCAAAGTTTGAATAAATTTTGTTGATAAGATCCCTTATTAGGGTTTTATTTGATATAAAATTTGATAATTTGATTAGATTTGTCTTTTGGAGACTCGTTGAAAAATAGGGAGTGACCACCCTTCCTAGATTTGTGAGTGGGACTCTAATCTCTTGCATGAAATAGTAAACTTATTTCTGCCGTGTTTCCAATAAAACATGCTTTCGATATGCATTGACTCGACGTGTGATATTAAGTTTCAAAACTTGTTTTGTGACATTTGGAGTGTCGTAAATTCATGTTTCTGATGACTATGCATCCATGTTTGAAATAAAATGATATTGTGCCATTATTTGATAACTAGATATGTTTTCTATTCTGCCGTTGCATTGACTTAGATTTGAAATGATTTGATAAATGTATTGGCACACGGATTTGAATATTTTTGATGAACTATGTGGGTTGGATGCCCACTAGTTATGCGATGATATGATCTTACTTGTGGGACGTTGTGCCCTTGTGATACTATGATGATGATATTGATGATTCCGTAGCTACGAAGGGAGTTTGTAGAGGTATAGGTTGCCCGGATAAGCTTCTGCAGGAGGTATCCGCAAACGTCATTTATTCTAAGGGCTATAGGCGCTGCCGATTGAACCCACGTAGGGGGAGGATGTGTGTGACGCCACCGTCTAGCATTGGGCGGGGTCCTATACACGTTGATGAGTTAGCCCCAGTGAACTCATGGCCAACGTTGGGGTAGAGAGCGTTTTAAAGTCTATGCGTAATAAAACCCTCGATGCGTCTGTCCTTGGTCACGGTTGACCTTTGCCAGGATCATTTTTGGCTCGCTCTGATATTACTTGATTTTAAATGGATGCATACATGCTTATTATCGTGTGATTGATTAAATGATTTTAAATTGCTAAATATATCATGTTTTGCTACGAAATGTAAATTTTTGTTTCAAATGATGTTATTTGACACTCCAATTGTTCATCCATACTATTTATGCTTGATATTATCCTCCTCACTCCCTGAATATCTTCCTATGATACTCACCCCTCCATTTTCTCTCCTCAGATAAGATTATTGTTGTGCTGGAGCGACGCTTCAGATCTTAGAGACTTTGATGGATCTGGATGATATACGACGGTGAGCTTTAGGTTAAATTTGAAATATGAATTTCGAACTTCCTTTCGACCCTACGAGGTCTTGACATTTAGATCCGTAGTTGGCCGTGTATATTATGGGATGACTGTATAACTTATGAGTAGTTGTGTGCATAACTCTCGTTTTGGTTCATTTTACTCGCATTAAGGCATCTGTATGCGTTTTAAACTTTCTACTTGGGAAATGTGTTATACATTGTATAAACTTAGGCCCGCTCGGTGTAGCAGTTGCTCATACTTTAGTTGGGCATGACTGTAGAGGTCTGTGGCTAGAACTGCTAGAAACTTGTAGCCTTGCGTTGTTCTGGATGCTGGCTGTGGTGTTTGTTGATTTTGGAGAGGTCGGGATGACCATTTGTTTAAATTATAAGTCGATTTTGAATATACAAGTTTAATTGTACATGGGAAACCTCCGTTTTATAGGGAGATTTTACCCGATTTTCTGTAAAAATACAGTCGGTATCCAGGGGCAACGGGCGGCTGTTCACGATTCCGTTTTGGAGCGTGACAGTTCTATTGGTATCAGAGCGTCTAGGTTGGGGAAAAAATAGTAGTAAGAGTCTTCCCAAGTATATGAAAAGTTCTCAATACATTAAAGAGTTTCATATAGTCATTTAAAGTCCCATACTTGGCCATAGGCATATAAGTTCTTCTAGGTTATGGAGTTGGATACATAACGTTTCTAACCCGTTATTTCGCATTCAAATACTTTGAATTATAGTTCATTTTTTTAGGGGGTTAGTTATGGAGCAACTAACCCTAACTCTTGATTTTTATCTAATAACAATATATTCTTTTCGCAGAATTATGCCACCTAGACGTGGTAGGAGAGGTGCTAGGTTCGCCTCACTTGAGGGTCTTTCAGTGCCTGATGTACCTAGGGCACCCGAGGTACCACGAGTGCCAGAGGATGCTTCCTCTACTCGAGCATGCTCACCAGCGCCACCCCTAGCACCTCCACCGGCTGTTACAGCCGAGATGCCTCCATCACCATTTGATGCCTTGAGGCAGTGGCAGGAGTGGTACAGTAGATATGGGGCGCAGATGCCACCATCTCCACTACAGACTCTAGCGACCGCACCTGCCGCCGTACCTGCTCCTACGGCACCGGTTCCTCCTTCGGTAGCCTGTCCTTCTGTTTCTACACCGACCGATGAGACGTCGGTTACTTTGAGGTGTATCCATGAGCTCACGTAGTTGGTGAAAGAGTCTTGGCAGCTCGGATGCATAGACTTTTCAGGATCCAGTGATGCAGTAGCGGCGAAATACTGGATCAACAGGATTCGTAGGATCCTTACGGATTTGGGGTTGTCAGAGGAGCTCAGATTGAGAGTTGCTGAGAGACTCCTCGACGGAGATGCCCTCTCGTGGTGGGAGGCTATCCGTTAAAGTGCTACATAGACCCTGCGGTGGGAGAACTTTCTACGAGAGTTCGACCACAGGTACTTTATCCCGTTCCAACAGGACCGGATGAGGACGGAGTTCCTGTACTTGCGCCAGGGGATGAGGTCAGTTTCAGAGTACGAGGCTGAGCTTAGACGACTAGCGGCCATTGTCCCCGATATGGCTACACCAGCTCAGATGAGGTTCAAGTTTGAAGATGACCTCTAATTGAGCATCAGGAAGTATATGACAGTGACTCCTTCTTTTACATTATCAGAGGTGATTGATTCAGCGTATCTGGTGGAAGAGATCGTCCGAGTAGAGGCTAGACAGAGGGAGAGTCACCAAAAGAGGAAGACTGGGTCACAGGGTGGACAGTCATCGAAGAGGGGTAGAGGTTCTGGATATCCCGGAGGTTCTTCTAGGTTCAAACTAGCAGTACCGGGATAGGGACCTTACCATAGGGTTTTGGGACACCAGCCCTTAGTGGCTCTACTCAGTCTACTACACAGAGACTGCCCTTCTACCGTAGATGCAGCAACCACCATGCCTTTGGGGCATGTAAAGTACCAGTTAATTACTTCCAGTATGGGAAGCAAGGTCACGTTAGGAGTATTTGCTCCGATTTAGGTCGAGGAGGATCGACTTTGCAGAGTCGTACTGGTATGTCTGGCACAGGCCAACAGGGGGTACCTCGCATCAGCTCTACCGCTCCCCGGACTGCAGCTGGGAGTAATACAGTGCCAGGATCGTCGCGATAGCAGCCTAGGGCCCAGGCTCGTGTATTTGCGATGACACAGGAGGACGCACAGACAAACCCTGATGTTATTATGGGTAATCCTTCTGCAGACCCCTCAGTGTAGTACTTTTGTTGTACTTTCTATATGATTTTTTTTTGTATATCATAATGTCGATGTACAGTTTTGACTAGTTAAAGTTTTCGAACCTTAACTAGTTTGATATATATATATATATATATATATATATATATATATATATATATATATATATATATTCGTTCACTTTTTTTCGCATTTTAAATTCTGTTGATCTTTTTCTTACTTTTAGGTACCATGCGAATATTCGGTATCGACGCCAGTATTTTCATAGATTCCGGGTCGAATTTTTCTTATGTGAGTGACACGTTCGCTCGCCATTCTAATAGACCTCTCTTGCCACTTGATGAGGAGATTATGGTAGTCACTACTCTTGACAAGCATATCATTCGAGATACAGTCTATAGGGGCTGTGAGGTCGGTATTGGGGAGGCGATATTAGAAGCAGATCTAATTCCGCTCCCTATCACGGATTTCGATGCCATCCTAGGGATGGATTGGCTGAATTTACATCGGGCTTCCGTAGATTGTTTCACGAAGGAGGTTGAGTTTAGGAGGTCCGAAAAACCACCGTTAGTATTCCAGGGTGAGAGACAAGTATTGCCCCGCAGCATTATATCTGTTATGAAGGCCAAACGCTTGGTATGCCGTGATTGTACGGCTTATCTGGCTTATGTTGTCGACACCACCGTTGAGAGACCGAGACTTGAAGATGTCCCTGTGGTGCAGGAATTTCCAAATGTGTTCCTGGAGGAGCTTTCCGGATTACCACCAGTTCGGGAGTTCGAATTCGAGATTAATCTAGTATCGGGGACCAATCCTATTTCTATTCCGTCATACAGAATGATGCCTGCTGAACTAAGAGAGCTTAAAACTCAGTTATAGGAATTTCTGGACAAGGAGTTTATTCGGTACTGTTTGTAAAGAAAAATGATGGTACATTTCAGCTTTGTGTGGACTACAGGCAATTGAATAAAGTTACCATAAAAAACAGATATCCCCTGTCACGTATAGATGATTTGTTTGATTAGCTGCAGAGAGCCAGGGTTTTCTCTAAGATTGATCTCCGTTCGGGTTATCATCAGTTGAGAATTCGGGCCGAAGATGTGCCCAAGACAGCTTTTCGCATCCGATATGGCCATTACGAGTTTCTAGTCATGCCGTTTGGGCTGACTAATGCCCCAGCTGCTTTCATGGATTTGATGAACCGAGTTTTTCACGACTACTTGGATCGGTTCGTCATCGTATTCATCGATGACATCTTGATATATTCACGGAGTGATGAAGATCATGTTGAGCACTTTCGGGTGGTATTGCAAATATTCCGTGAGAAGCAGTTATATGCTAAATTCTCGAAATGTAAGTTTTGGCTGAGACAAATTGGATTTTTGGGGTACATTGTTTCCGCGGAGGGTATTTATGTTGATCCGTGGAAGGTTGAGGTTATAGTGAAGTGGGAGCAGCCACAAACAGTTACTGAGATTCGTAGCTTTCTTGGTTTGGCCGGGTATTATCATAGATTTATAGAGGGATTCTCCCGAATAGCTGCTCCATTGTCGAGATTGACCCAGAAGGGGGTCAAGTTTGTTTGGGATGATCGTTGTGAGGCGAGGTTCCAGGAGCTCAAACAACGGTTGACATCCGCTCCTATTTTAGCCCTTCCCACTAGTAGTCAGAAGTATACAGTGCACAGTGATGCTAGCCGACAGGGATTAGGTTGTGTTCTAATGCAGGATGGTCGGGTTATTGCATATGCCTTGCGACAGCTGAAGAAACACGAGGTTAATTACCCGACACATGATTTGGAGTTGGCAGCCATAGTCTTCACATTGAAGATAAGGTTGCATTATCTTTATGGGGTAACCTGCAAGGTATTTACAGATCACAGGAGTTTGAAATATCTATTTACCCAAAAGGAGCTGAATTTGAGACAGAGGAGATGGTTAGAACTCCTAAAAAATTATGACCTCATTATTGACTATCATCCGGGCAAGGCGAATGTTGTAGCAGATGGCTTGAGTCAAAAGTCAGCATCATCCTCACAGTCGATAGAGAAAGCCTACCTTTCTTGTTTAGTGGGACTCCGAGCCTTAGGAGTCATTTGACTAACGATGATCAGGGAGGCTTACTAGCTAGATTTTAGGTCAGGCCGACTTTGTTCGACCATATCAGAGAGCTCCAGAGTACAGATAAGGAGATTCAGGGTTTTGTGGATAGAGTCCACAGAGCTGAGGGTGGAGATCTCAGAGTCCGTGATGATGGACTCATGGTATTCAGAGACAGAGTGTGTATCCCGGCCGATAGTGATCTTCGACGTGTTATCCTTGAGGAAGTACATTCTTCTGCATATGCTATGCATCTCGGGGGTACGAAGATGTACCGGACCATCAGAGATAGCTATTGGTGGTCAGGCATGAAGAGGGATATAGAAGAGTTTGTGGCACGATACTTGGTGTGCTAACAGGTGAAGGCCGAGCAACAGCGTCCAGCACACTGGAACCTCTTCCCATTCCTGAGTGGAAATGTGAGCATATTACTATGGATTTCGTGATGGGATTGCCATGGACTTCTACACGGCATGATGCGATTTGGGTGATTGTCGATCGACTCACCAAATCTACACATTTTATCCCTATCCGCGGTGACTATTCTTTAGAGGCGTTGGCACGTCTCTACATTGATACCATAGTTCGACTTCACGGGGTGCACGTGTCGATTGTTTCAGATAAGGACCCCAGATTCACATATAGGTTTTGGCCCAAGTTGTTGGAGGCATTGGGTACTAGATTGAATTTCAGTACGGCATATCATCCTCAGACGGACGGCCAGTCTGAGAGGACCATTCAGACCCTTGAGGACATGCTGAGGGCATGTGTGATGGATTTCCGGGGTAGTTGGGACCGGTACCTTCCACTGGTCGAGTTCGCATATAATAACAGTTATCAGGTCAGTATAGGGATGCCCCCATATGAGGCACTGTATGACAGGAAGTGCCGCACTCCGATATGTTGGGATGAGGTCGGAGAGCGACGTCTCAGTAGCATCGAGTTGATTGAGCAAACAAAATACAAAATTAAGATCATCCGTGAGCGGATGAAAGCCGCCCAGGACAGACAGAAGGCATATGCTGATCGTAGGCGGCGAGCTCTTGAGTTTGCTACGGGAGATATGGTTTTCTTGAGGATATCTCCTTGGAAGGAAGTTATACGGTTCAGGCAACGGGGCAAGTTGAGCCCCAGATATATTGGGCCCTTCTGTATCCTTGAGAGGGTCGGAAGTGTGGTATATAGATTGGAACTGTCAGATGAACTATCCCGTATTCACGACGTATTCCATATCTCAGTACTCAGGAAATACTTGGCCGATCCTTCTCATGTACTTGAGCTCCACCTCTTGAGTTACGAGAGGACCTTAGTCTTCCGGTTTAGCCCGTGGCGATTCTAGATCGACAGGTTAGAAAGTTACGGAGTAAGAAAATTTCATTGGTCAAAGTTTTGTGGAGGAGTGATCAGGTCGACGAGGAGACCTGGGAGCTCGAGGAGACTATAAGGAGACAGTACCCCCATTTATTTGCAGTTTAGTCTTCTTTTAGTTTCGAGGATGAAACTTAATTTTAGAGGACGAAACTTAATTTTAGAGGGTTAGAAAATGTAATACAAAAAAAAAAATCGGGATTAGGGCTAAAAAAAAGCCCTAATCTCTATTTTTCCCTATCTCTCTCTCTCTCCCTCTCTCTCTTTCTCTCTTTCTCTTCTCCTCCGCCGCAGCCTCTCCCTCCCGCCATCGCTCCTTGCCGCGGGCGCCGCCCTCCCGCGAGCACGCCACTACGCGATCCCCACTGCGTAGATCCTCCCTCCACGCAAGCGCTGCCTCCTCGAGCCAGCGCGCCACAGTGCGGGATCTCCAGCTAGCCCTGCGTATGACCCAGCGCGAGTGCGCGCGACCCAGCGCGAGTGCGCGCGACCCTAGCACGAGCGTGAGCGCGCTCCAGCGCGCGATCCAGCTAGCGAGCGCGAGCCTTAGCCCGTGAGCGAGCCAGCCTACCAGTCGCAAGCCCACCAGCAGCCCAAGGCCCAGTCCAGCTGCGGCCCACTGCAACCCGTGGCCTATTGCGGCCCGTGCACCCACTGCTGACCCGCGAGCCCACTATGGCCCACGAAGCCCGCTGCGGCCAGCAAGCCGGCTAAGGCCCGCGAGCCCACCAGCGGGCCAGTCCGCTAGCCCGCCAGCCTACCGGCCCGCGAGCCTGTGGTCACTATTCCCTTCGAGAGCTCACCTGCATCTTCTGTACTGCAGGTAACAATAATAATTGGTTGAAGTTCTAGGGTTTTGTGTTAGAAATTTAGTTGTTGCAAATATTTTTGAAATTTAAAAATATTACAGGTTTTAGAGCAACCCGACAGGCGAACGACACCTAGGACTGAAACCCGAGGAACCCTAGGTGAGAGAAACGCACTCATTTCAAAGTTTGAATAAATTTTATTGATAAGATCCCTTATTAGGGTTTTATTTGATATAAAATTTGATGATTTGATTAGCTTTGTCTTTTCGAGACTCGTTGAAAAATAGGGAGTGACCACCCTCCCTAGATATGTGAGTGAGACTCTAATCTTTTGCATGAAATAGTAAAAACTTGTTTCTGTCGTGTTTCCAATAAAACATGCTTTCGATATGCATTAACTCGACGTGTAATTTTAAATTTCAAAACTTGTTTTGTGACATTTGGAGTGTCGTAAATTCATGTTTCTGATGACTATGCATCCATGTTTGAAATAAAATGATATTGTGCAATTATTTGAGAACTAGATATGTTTTCTATTCTGCCGTTGCATTGGTTTGGATTTGAAATGATTTGATAAATGTATTGGCACACGGATTTAAAATATTTTTGATAAACTATGTGGGTTGGATGCCCATTAGTTATGCGATGATATGATCTTACTTGTGGGACGTTGTGCCCTGGAACGTTGTACCCTTGTGATACCATGATGATGATATTGATGATTCCGTAACTACGAATGGCGTTTGTAGAGGCACAGGTTACCCGGATATGCTTCTGGAAGAGGTATCCGCAAACGTCATTTATTCTAAGGGCTATAGGCATGGCCGGTTGAATCCACTTAGGGAGAGGACGTGTGTGATGCCACCGTCTAGCACCGGGCGGGGTCCAATACACATTGATGAGTTAGCTCCAGCGAACTCATAGCCAACGTCGGGGTAGAGAGCGTTTTAAAGTCTATGTATAATAAAACCCCCGATGCGCCTGTCCTTGATCACGGTTGACCTTTGCCAGGATCATTTTTGGCTCACTCTGATATTACTTGATTTTAAATGGATGCATATATGTTTGTTATCGTGTGATTGATTAAATGATTTCAAATTGCTAAATATATCATATTTTGCTGCGAAATGTAAATTTTTGTTTCAAATGATATTATTTGACACTCCAATTGTTCACCCATACTATTTATGCTTGATATTATCCCCTCACTCATTGAGTATTTTTCCATGATACTCACCCCTTCATTTTCTCTCCTCAGACAGGATTATTGTTGTGTTGGAGCGACGCTTCAGATCTTAGAGATTTTGGTGGATCTGGGTATTATACGACGGTGAGCTTTAGGTTAAATTTGAAATATGAATTTCGTACTTCCTTTCGACCCTGCAAGATCTTGATATTTAAGTCCGTAGTTGGCCGTGTATATTATGGGATGACTGTATAATTTATGAGCAGTTGTGTGTATAACTCTCATTTTGGTTCATTTTACTCGCATTGAGACATCTGTAAGCGTTTTAAAGTTTCTATTTGGGAAATGTGTTATACATTGTATAAACTTAGGTCCGCTCGGTGTAGCGGCTGCTCATTCTTTAGTTGGGCATGACAGTAGAGATCTATGGCTATGACTGTTAGAAACTTGTAGTCTTGCGTTGTTCTGAATGCTGGCTGTGGTGTTTGTTGATTTTGGAGAGGCCGGGATGGCCATTTGTTTAAATTACATGTCGATTTTAAATATATAGGTTTAATTGTTCACGGGAAACCTCCGTTTTATGGGGAGATTTTGTCCGATTTTCTGTAAAAATACAGTCGGTATCCAGGGGCAACGGGCGGCTGTTCACGATTCCGGTTTGGGCGGTGACATTTAAAAATCTCAATATGTAGATTTTTGCTTGAACTAACTTGATTGCTCTTGAAAAGAGCAAAGAGAGAGAGAGAGAGAGAGAGAGAGAGAGAGAGAGAGAGGGAGGGAGGGAGAGAGAGCGTGTAGGAAGGGAAAGAATGAGGAGGTGTGGGTTCTCGGGTAAGAGGGGAGGAAGTAGGGAAGGAAGAGAGAGAAGGCGTAAAAAAAGAATAAAGTGAGGGAGGGGATGGGTTTTGACTTTTCTTCTTTCTCTCTCTCTTCTTTTTGTCTTTCTTGGTATTACATATATAATGTTACATCAACTAGATAACGTGAGTATACTTGTAAACAATAGATAATTTAGCAACTAATAAACAAAAATTATTCCAAATCACAAAAGAGAGAATTTAAAGTTTAAAGAATTTTGAAACTTGTTATTTAATTCTTATGTTTAATTAGTTTGATAGTGATTTATAACATATCTATAATTAAAAACAATCAATTCAAATTTAAAATTCAAATGGAAAACAAGTTGTTCAATCCTTACCACTTGAGTTAACCATGATTTTAGGCAGTGGTGAACCTAAAACCCAGAGGTAGGGGGCGTAAAAATTTTATAAGATAGTTGTTCAAATAACAAATATGAATAATATTTGAAAATCTAAAATATCAACAAGAAAATAATTTAATTATGATATTTTAAATATAAAAAATTTTAATTGAAAATATATACCTTTTTCATGAGACAAAAAACAAAATTTTCTTCAAATTTAAAAACAATTTCGGTGGTTAATCATTGTGTCTCTATTTTTGACCTTTTATGAATCTTTGTTTTTGACCTTTTATGAATAACGGAATCGAGTTAAATATATAATAAATGTTACAATTTAAAAAAAATAGATAATTTTCGATAATAAATAATTCAAATAATTTCTATAAAAAATTTTCCCTTAGTCACTGCTACCGAATTTACCCTTCGTATTCTTCCTCTTCTCCACCGATTCGCTTCTCTCATCAATAGTTTAATCACATTCGAAAGCTTAGCCGTTCATTTTCCATCATCATTGTCATTGACTACCAGAAGTACAAATCCATCGCTAAATTTAGTGATGGATTTTAAATTTATCGCTAAATCAGTAGTTAAGTTTAGCGATGGATTTAGATTCCATCGCTGAAGTCAGTGATGGGTGCTCCATTTGTCGCTGAGTTTGCTACGAATTTCGTCATTCATCGCTAAGTGTTTTTAGATAACAATACCTAATCCTAATCTCTTATCTCTCTCTTCTTGACTCCTCTCCTCTTCGGCCAATAGTTGCATCAATCGCCTTGTCATTACCTTCAACCTTTAGCCACTACATCAATTTCCTAGCCGCTATATCAATAAATGGAAAACTAAATTCAGTTGGTTGTTGTTATAGGTACTTTGTCTCTTCTCTTTCTCTAGTTTTCGTGTTTGAAAAAAGCAGACTTGTTTAAATTTTTGGTATTCTATAGGGTTAGGGTCTCTCTCTATCTCTCTTTCTTCTTCTTCTTCTTCTTCTTCTTCTACTCCTCCTCTGAAAACACCCCTCATTAGTTTCGAGAAGTGTTTGTTGTAGCCCTTTGCAATTTCCCTTCTTGTTCATGCTTGGAAGTTCAGTGAGCTACATTCCATTACCAGGGAAATAAGCAGAAGAGTGCATGCTGTAGCCCTTCCTGGTATCATATGATAACATTCAAATTGTGATTTTAAATTTGCAGAGATTTCAGTGTCTAAGCATACATTGAAATGATTAATTGCTGGCAATTGTTGGATTTACTCTCTTTGGAAAAGATACCTTAGTAGACCTAAATATTGGTGAAATTGTACTAGGGATAAACTGATGTAACCATATTATCAAACAATTGCTATACTAATTAAATTGCAAGTTCTTTCTGTTTTTTTTTTTTTTTAAAAACAAATTCATTTATGTCTCATTAAATCTCTACTTCGTTCACTTTACATATGGTTAAGTATATGATGGATCCAAGATCTGTATTTTGTTTGCCCCTCAATGTGAAATGTGATGCATTGGGGGGTAGGGTTTCCATAGTTATGAAAACAATAGGTGGTCTATATGAAGAGGCAGCTGCTCAATGTTGGTCATTGACATTCTAAAAGAATAAGTCTCCTAATGAGGGACACCAAGAAAGATCATCAATGGTAGATGTTCTTTCTTGGCTGGCTATCTGTCTGAAAGATTGAGAGGAGATAACTAAGAGAGGAAGCCATAGCCCCCCTCCCCCCCAAAAGAAAAGTAAAATGGAATCCTTAAGTGTTTCTTACTTATTCTATCGAGGTTGCCCCCATAGTTATGCAAAACATTATCAGTTTACTTTAAGTAGCATAGCTCTATGAAATGACTATGCTACTTCAGGCTTATAGGATAACTCCAATTAAATGGGTGGCATCTTTAAATACTAGTGTTCATGGAAACATGCATATCTGCGAGAGAGGCCTTTTTAAATGTCCTAGTCCAACTGTTGAAGTATTCCACTTGGTTTTGTCCTACCATTGTACACCTTAGTGTGTGACTATCCCTTCTTCTCCTAGGCCCCCAACACCTACTAATTTGTTAAAAATTTCATAATATTTCTTTTTATTTTTTGACAAAAAAATTAAGTTCTTTCTCCAAACTGTTTTAACAATGTGACCTTTATTTGTTTACATTTTTGACTTTATTTATTGTTGGTTATTTTTAATCTTCCCGGTCTGAATGGGATAAGAAGTCTCTTTTAGAAGCTAAAATCCAAGGAAAATGATTAAAAGTTAAAATTTTCGACCTCTATATTATCTAAGAAAGGAATGGAAATGGTACCCATGGGACTGTTATCACAAAGTATGCATGCTGTACATGTCCTACCATCTTTATGCAATTATTGCTGAATATAACTTGAGCTAGTTACTGTTTTTTGGATTTTCTCATTTTGGTTGATCTTTTCTTGGCCTTTCCTATTGCTATTCTTCTAAGTGAAGAAGCATTTTTCACCCACCAAATTCTCTAAACTTCGTCAAAAGCAAATACTAAAAGGCTTCTAGGACAACCATGGATTACCATATATTTAGTCCCTAAATTTTAAGGTTCAGGAATGACAATTTTTCATGTAGTTTAGGGCTCAAAGTGTATCTTATAAACTTATTGTTATGACTTACAGTTGTGTAGAAACAAGGATTGGAACCTTGCTCTGTCCTACAGTTTTCTGAGTTCATTTCCTTTTTGCTTGGAAATTTGTTTAGATCCTTATTCTTTTTACTTGCTTGTGGTTTTAATTATTTAGTTGGAGCCACCAGTTTATTGCCTGTGCATCGAACATGTCGTTGCGACATTGGCAACAAATGGGTTGTGTTAACATTAATGAAAACATTCTGATAGAGAAAACAATTCACAGGTCCGTCAATTCTAGATCATTTGTCCTAAAGGCTGAGAAACCTTTTCTCTTCTATTTAGTATATTAATCATTCTTGCAGAAATCTAAGGGTTTGAGAAATTCTAGGTTAAAGTTGAAATGATGACCTTGCTTATTTTGTTTTGGCATGATACTATTTTTTAAAAGGACGAGTATACTCCAATATGATTTTCTGTATTTTTTTTTTTGTCTATTCACACTACAAAAAAAGACAAAATTTGCAACAAAATTTGGGACGAAATTGGAAGAAAAATTCGTCGGAAAACACATTTGCGACGAATTTTGCAACAAATATTTTTTCGTCGCTAATAAGTTGTCGCAAAAATTTGGGACGAAAAATTAATTATTCGTCGCAAAAATTTGTAACAAATATTTATATGTTCGAAAATTTGTCGCAAATTTGCAACGACATTTGCGACGAAAGTAAATTCGTCGCAAAATTTGCGACGAATATTTTTTCGTCGCAAAATTTCCGACGAATTTACTTTCGTCGCAAATTTTGCGACGAATAATTTTTCGTCGGAAATTTTGCGACGAACAATGTGTTCGTCACTAATTTTGTGACGAATTTACTTTCGTCGCAAAATTAGCGACGAACACATTGTTCGTCGCAAATTTCCAACAAAAAAATTTTATTGCAAACTTTGCGACGAATAATTATTTGTTGTAACATTCGTCGCAAAATTTAGCGACGAATATTATTTCTTCGCAAAATTTAGCGACGAATATTATTTCGTCGCAAATTTTCGGACGAATACTATTTTCGTCGCAAAATTTGCGACGAATACTATTTTGTTGCAAAATTGCGACGAATCTTATTTCGTCCCAAATTTTTGCGACGAAACAATATTTGTTGCTAAATTTGTCACGAATATTATATGTTTTACAACGAATAAAAATTCTATTATAATATTTGGACAAAATTTACGTGCTCACCCAACCTTATCAACAATATTATCATCCAAATCATTTTTAATATAAAATTTAAACAATCTATACTCATAATTATAACTTCCTATTCAATAAGATCAAAAAATTAAAAATGTAACAAGCAATCATATTTATAATATCTAACCAAAAAGCAACATCAAAACTAAATATCGAATTATCAAAAACCATAAAAAAAAAAAATTCAATATAACAGTAACATAACAGTTCACAATCTCAAGTATGACCTCCACCATCACCATCATCATCATCATCATCAAAAAAATCATCACCCTCATCACCAACACCCTCATCACCATCGCAAGCATTATCAGGAGGAGAAATAGAAGGGAGAATCTGATTTGGAGCGGAGAATAACTGAAGATGCTGCATGATTAACATTTGTTGCGTGCGGACCTCGTGCAATTCTTGCGTGTGCTTTGCTTGAAGTTCACTGAATGCCTGATCTCTTTGCAGTAGCAAGTCCTTCAATTGGCTCACCTCTTCATTCAATTGAT
Source organism: Dillenia suffruticosa (assembly GCA_033439265.1). Classification (NCBI taxonomy): domain Eukaryota; kingdom Viridiplantae; phylum Streptophyta; class Magnoliopsida; order Dilleniales; family Dilleniaceae; genus Dillenia; species Dillenia suffruticosa. The sequence continues at coordinate 17,335,404 of JAVTVX010000009.1, read as the reverse complement.
TTATTTGTGCTCTAACTGCTGGTGGTGTGGAAGAAGATAAACCGGCATTTTTGTATGTTCTGCTCAAAGAACCTAACCCAACTACTCTACTCCCTTTTCGTCCACCAGTCACCTCAAGCCATGTATTCATGTTATCAACAGATGGCTCAGATCCGCCAGCATCATCACTAGCACTCGAATTTCTACATGCTAGCTCGTCATATTTCTCCTACATTGTCATGAGAACAATTAAAATAAATTTACAATAACATTATAATTCAAACACATAATCAAGGAAAATAAAAAATTTTGTAACATAAATCATGACACCATATAGGATCTAAATTATGAACATTCATATTAACATTGAATAAGTTGAAATTTTAGGAAAAAAAAATAAAAGAAAATCTGTAGCAAGTAATTCATTAGAAATCAAAGAATCAAGTCAACAATAAAAATAAACTTGGAAGAGACTAACATAAAGAAATCATCTTCATACATCGTTATGATATGCTCAACATAAAATATTCATATCAACATTGAAAATGTAGATAAAGTAATTGGAAAATTTGAAATTACAAACCTTAATTGCTCTAGCTCTCTCCCCGCTCCAAGTCTTGTCTTTTTTCTGAAATGTGCGCGTGAAAGTATCTATGAATGAAGGCTCGGTCCCTATTTCCTTTGCCTAAAATAAAAAAACACTATTACAAATAATGATATACTTTAAAGTAGATAAAAAAAATTAATATTTGTATAAAATTACCAATCTATTTCTATGTTCACCGATAGTGATCGAGCCTCCCGCATACGTCGCAGACGATTCCCCTAAATTATAAGCTCGATTTTTTTTATTTTGCTCACTCCTTCGTTGACTCTCCTCCGATTCCCAAAAATTAAGAATCCTGCCCCAATTTTGCTCGGTGATGCAGTTGGGCTTTTTTGCATGTCTCTTTGCATGATTTAAAACGTGTCGAATGTGATCGCCACATTTTTTCTTCCAAATCCTTCTTACTTCCAATTCTTCAGTCTCGTCCCAAGTGAATACTCGCTGCAATGAAAAGCAAACAATAACTTATAAAGCTATTAACTTCATTTCATATATAAACTGATTGGGATAACTTACCTTAAACTCGTTCCACCATAGTTCTTTTGTTTCATCCGGAGTGCTTGTGTAAGACATCGAAGCCCCTCCCCAATGATTATTCACAATTCTATTCAGCTCGTGAATAACATGTACAGAATTTGTAAATCTATCGTAAAGTTTCAAACGAACAATGTTAAATAAATATGATAGTTAAAAGAAGAAATTATTTCATAAATAAAAGAAATAATACATCTACAAATTTAAAATTTAGTACTTACGAATCTCCATATGGGGCTATTATCTCTCGATTGTCTTCTCTATCGGCATGCAACTGTTCCACCGAAGGGACTGCTGAAGGTACATTGCTAGCGATGTGTTGAGAGTGTGAAGGGCCTGCAACAGAAGGGGGAGGCGAAGGTACGTTGCCGGCAAGGGAATGCGATTGCGAAGCTGCTGAAGCGGACTGCGATGGTGAAGAGCGTGAATTTCCATCCGAATTGCGTCTATGGCCGCCACGTCGAAACTGTCAACCATATTACAATTTAAACAAAAAAATGTAAATTGCATATTCATCATATACATAATTAAGAACATGAATAAACTTACCATATTCAATTTGATAAATTATTTCCAACGAAACAAGATACCAATATGTGAAGAAATTTTCTTGAATGACCTATACAAAAAAACAAGATAGTATATTAACAAATTCAATATATAAATTTAAGAATAAGAATGTAAATAAAGAAGAATTTTTTTTAAGAAATTTGCAAAAAATACGTGTCGACTAACTTACCCACTTAAAAGAAATATATTATCATATATCAAGATAAATATATGATTTTTATTAGATAAAGAGAACAAGATTTACCCGTCAACAAAAATCATAATCGTCATTGTCATCCTCATCGTCATCATGCGTCTCAAAATTAGACTCTTCAACATCATTTTCATCATCCTCTTCATCATCTTCATCAGAATCCTTATCCTCATCATTTGTCTCAAAATTAGATTTTTCATCATCTTCTTCATGAATTTCACTTGCATCCACATCTATCACTACTCCGCTAGGATCTCGTAACGTTGGAATATTATATTCCTCGGTCTGAACTGTATTGACAACTTGCTCTTGTTGATATGCTGTTTCTTCCCAATGTTCTTCAATTTTTTTCCGTACTTTCGTTTTAAAAACAGCCCACCAATCAATTTTTTCACGTTTCAAACTAGGATATGAAGCATAAAATACTTGAATCGCTTGTTGTGCCAACACAAATGGTTCATATCTTTTATACAATTTTTTATGATTTATTTCAACCAAATTAAACTGTGGATGCACTTTCATCCCTTTCACAGGGTCAAACCAGCGACACATAAATAAAACAACCCGTAATGCTGGACCAGGGTACTCTACCTCAACGATTTCATCCAACAAACCATAAAAATCATTTTGACCTCCACCATCATTGGATGACTGAACGCAAACTCCACTATTCATTGTCGTTTTGCCCACTCCATATTCTTCAGTATGAAATTTATACCCGTTTATAAAATAGGATGGCCAAGTTCGTACCATTGCTTTTGGACCCCATGACAGATGGATTAACAATTCTTGCTGAAGTTGAGCTTGATTATCATGAACCTAAAGTTAAGTAAATATGTTAAAATATTTTAACATAAATATTTAAATAATTGATAGTCAACTTACATATTTTTTGAACCATGGTGCAAATTCTTCATCGCAGTAACGATCAAACTCATGTCTCGAAAGTTGAGAATATACGTTTTGGAAAATTCTACCATCAAAGGAAATAATATTTATCACACATAATGTACGACATAAGAAATATATAAAATAAAAAATATACACTCACTCGAAAAATGGTGTCACTTCTGGACAGTTCAGTAAAATATATGTGTGAGCTGCCCTCCATTCTTGATCAGTTAAATATCTACGCTTACATGATCCACTTGGTCGACCAAGGTAGTTAAAAATTGAGAATGAATTCTCATTTGGATCAATAGAACCCTCATCATTTCTTCCCGGTCTCCGCCTCTTGCACTGAACGTGAGGCTCAAAATAATATGATGCAAACGTTGTTACTTCCTCCACAATATATGCATTGACAATAAAGGCTTCAACACGTGCCTTATTTTTAACTTTTTTCTTCAAATGATATAGGAATCTAATTGTAATAAAACAAAATGTTTTAGAAATTTATATGTAATGAAATTACGAAATTTATATGCCTTCATAACGAAGAAAAAAAGATGAAAAACTCACCTTTCAAATGGATACATCCATCTAAATTGGACAGGATCTCCAACTTTCGCCTCATATGGCAAGTGAACCAAAAGATGTTCCATGGAATCAAAAAATGACGGGGGAAAAATCCTTTCTAAATTACACAAAATTATTGGAATCTCTCTCTCTAACATCTCCATGTGTGAATGTTTCAACACTGTCGAGCAAATATCATGAAGAAAAATACTTAGCTCCGTAATGGTACCCCAAACAAAATTCGGTAAGAGTTCCTTAAAAGCAATAGGAATTAATCTTTCCATAAATATATGACAATCATGACTTTTCAAACCAATTAACTTGCATTCCTTTAAATCGACACATCTTCCAAGATTTGAAACATAACCATCAGGAAATCTCAATGATTTCAACCATTCACAACAAGCCGTCTCTGATCCTTATTCAATGTATAAACTGCCTTCGGTTTTGGTCCCCTACTACTTTCATCGACATCAAGAGTGGGTCGTTTACAAATGAGTCGCATATCTTTTCTTGCATTCAAGTTGTCTTTCGTTTTCCCAGTGATATCCATCACTGTATTTATCAGATTATCAAAGACATTCTTCTCGATATGCATTACATCGAGATTATGATGAACCAACAGTGTCTTCCAATACGGTAAATCCCAAAATAAACTTCGTTTAGTCCATTTATGCGAATGTCCATAGCCATATGTTGTACCATGTGGCTCTTCAATAACAGATGGAAAGTTAATGACTCTATGCCAAATTTGTTCACCGGTTAATCTCAATGGAGGAGGTGTTCTTTCATTTCTATTCTTAGTGAATTCTTCTTTATTTCTTCTGAATTTATGATTTAACGGTAAAAATTGTCTATGGCAATCAAAATAACTCGCTTTCTTCCCATGTTTCAATCTGAATGATTTTGATCTCTCCAAACAAATTGGACATCCTAAAATCCCTGCGGTACTCCATCCTGATAACATACCATACGCAGGAAAATCATTAATGGTCCAAAGAAGAGCAGCCTTCATTACAAACATCTGATTAGTATGAACATCATATGTAGGAACACCTTCATCCCATAGTTGTTTCAACTCCGCAATCAATGGTTGCATGTAAACATCTATTAATTTCTTTGGATTTTGCGGGCCAGGCACAACCAATGTTAAAAACATATACGGTGCCTTCATACACATACCGGGTGGAAAATTATACAGAGTTAAGATAACTGGCCAACATGAATAATTTCTTCCTGATTTGCTAAATGGTGCAAATCCATCAGCACAAAGACCTAATCTAATATTTCGAGTCTCTCTCGCAAACTCAAGATATGTTCTATCAAAATATTTCCACGCTTCTGCATCTGAAGGATGACACGTTAACCCCTCTTCTGTTTCATGATTTGCATGCCACGTCATGTGTTTAGCTGTGGTCTCAGATGCATAAAGTCTTTGTAACATAGGAGTTAAAGGGAAATAAAACATTTGTCTGTATGATTTACGCTACTGATTACGACCCGACCTCCGAGAATTCTTGTATCTACTTTGATTACAGAATTTACAAAATTCTGCTTCTTTGTCATCTCCCCAAAATAGCATACAAACATCTCTGCAAACATCTATTCTCTGCACTGGAAGACCTAATTCTTTCACAAGCTTTTTCATACTATAAAAGTCATTGGGCATAATATGATCACGCGACAATACTTCTCCAATAACTTGAACAAAATCATTAAAACAATTCTCAGACACATTATGCTCTGCCTTGACATTCAACAATCTTGCGGTTAGAGATAGTTTCGTATGGCTATCACAACCAGCCCACAAAGGTTCATCTACAGCTCTTAAGACTTCCTGAAATTGGAGAGATGATTCATTTGATAGATTTTGATCAACACCTACTACTTCTACCTCCTCCAATGGTGATGCATAACTAGTATACCCATGTTCAAATGTTGGAGCAAAACTAGAACTTCCAGCGCTTGGATCAGGAACAAAATTCGGACCCACTGCATCAATTACCATCCTCTGATACGGATTCAATTGTTCATAATAACTCCGATCCCCACTAACTGAGAATTGTCTATTTCGTCCAAACTCTTCATCAGAAATGAACGGTTCACCATGGCATGTCCAATTATAGTAATTCGGGGTAAAACCAACTCTACAAAGATGTTCTCTAACTTTATCACACTCCAAAAATTTACCATTCCGACACCTTCTACACGGACACCTTAGCTTATTCCCATCCAGAAAATCAACTTGAGTACAAGCAAAATGTAAAAATTGCTCCAACCCAAATATAAATTTATCAGTTAAACCCCGACGATCAGATAAGTTATTCTTATACATCCAACTTCTTTCGTTATGCATTTTCCCTGTCTCCAAATTTAAACTTTTTGAAATATTAATAAGAATTCAAATAAGATCTACAAACAAAACTACTAAATCATCATAAGTAATATCATCAATATTTCAAACTAAAATCATATAACACTAAACAATAACGTTTATTGTACAAAAATGAAATCATCATAAATACATAGATTAATTTCACAAAAATTAAATATAATAATAAATAATATTATAAACTTAATTAATATAAAACAAATTAACTAAATTATTACAATAACATTAAATATTATAATAAAATAAAATAAATTATCATATATTAAACATTTAACAACATTGATTATTTAACAAATCGATATAAAATTTAATATAAACTACAGAGTATTGTTAATCACAAACATCTCATAATCATTTATCACATAAAATTTACTATTAATTACATTTTAACATCATTAGAGTACATAATAAAACAATTATCACCACCAATTAATAACTCACCGATAGAGTCTGATATCAACACCAGTAACTGCTTCCAATCCAAAAAGTCGAGAACCACAAAACCTAACACATAAAAAAAGATTTATAAATAACTAATAAGGTAGTTAAAACAATATTATAAAAAAATCTTTTAAATAACATTTCGCACAAATTTAAAAAATACAATTCAACAACATTAAAGTTTGTACTGGACCTGTCCCAATGGGCCGGGCCGGGCCCATTACAATGGGCCGGGCTGGAACCAATGGGCCTCGCCGGGCCCATTGGGCCTGACCCAGTCCAATGGGCCACGATGGGAAGCCAGGGGCCATCGTGGCCCATCGCGCAGCAGGGACGCAACAAGGGCTGCGCGGCACCTTCCCGCGTCGGGGCCGCGCAGCCACTGCGGCCCCTTCCCGCGGAGGACGCGCAAAGGGCCCAGCTGCCCCTTCGCGCGTCTGGGCCTCGAAGGGGCTGCAGGCCCTTCGCGCAGCCCGGCAGCGCAGCAGGGCCGCGCAGCCCCTGCTGCCCATTATCGCAGCGGAGGAGCAAAAGGGACAGCGGCCCCTTTGCGCCTCTGGGCAGTGAAGGGGCGACGGCCCCATTGGCCGTCTGGGCAGCGAAGGGGCGACGGCCCTTCGCGCACCTGGGCAACGCAGGGGAGGCAGCGCCTTCGCGCACCTCGCCCTTCATGGATCTGCCGTCTACGGCCAAGAGAGAGAATGAGAGAGAGAGATTACCTAACACTATCGTAGATCCGGCATCCCTTCCGCCATCCCTTCGCAGTACCCCTTCGCGGCTGCTCTTCACAAACGAGATGAACCCGAGAGAGAGAGAGAGAGAGAGAGAGAGAGAGAGAGAGAGAGAGAGAGAGCATCAAAGATATGAAATATCTTGGATTTTGCTTCAAAATCCAATTTGTCCCAAAATTCGTCCCTGAATCAGGGACGAAAAAGAAATTCGTCCCTGATTCAGGGACGAAATTTTTTTTCGTCTCTGACTAAGGGACGAAATTTTTTTCCCTCCCTGAAGCCGGAACGAATATCTTTTTCGTCCCATCTCAACTATATTAACATGGTTTTTCAAGCCAAAGTTGAAGGAAAAATATTGAAAGCAATCAAACAATATCGAGTCTACTATTTTTGATTAACTGAAAGATATGATTTATGCTTATGCTTTCTTGTTCAAAAGCATAAGACCTTAACTACCAGTTCTAGTAGAGCTAATCTGATAACATATCACAAAATGTACATTGTAAAGAAGGGAATGAGAGTGAATTATATGCCTTTTGCAGTGGGAAGATTAGAGAGTTTATAGAGTGTAGATTGGAATAAATTCAGATCGTAAAGGGGCTTGAAAAAGACCCGATAAATTTAAAATAGATCTTTATTCTAATAGATTCCTACGTATATTCTGTTTTTCAACATGGCCAAGAATTTGTCATGGGAGAGATGGTCTTTATTTTTTATTTTTTTTTCATATGAAATATCATCACTTTTGCTTCAAAAACAAATTTGTCCCAAAATTCGTCCCTGATTCAGGGACGAATTTTTTTTTCGTCCCTAGTTCAGGGACGAATATATTTTTCGTCCCTGATTCAGGGACGAATATATTTTTCGTCCCTGATTCAGGGACGAATATATTTTTCGTCCCTGATTCAGGGACGAAATGTTTTTTCGTCCCTGATTCAGGGACGAATTTTTTTTTCGTCCCTGATTCAGGGACGAATATATTTTTCGTCCCTGATTCAGGGACGAAATTTTTTTTCGTCCCTGATTCAGGGACGAATTTTTTTTTCGTCCCTGATTCAGGGACGAATATCTTTTTCGTCCCTGATTCAGGGACGAAATTTTTTTTCGTCCCTGATTCAGGGACGAATTTCTTTTTCGTCCCTGATTCAGGGACCAAATTTTTTCTTCTGAAAATTTTTTTTCGACCGTAATTCAGCGACAAAATTATTTTTTGAGGATGATGGAACAAGGTACAACAAAAATTATCTCGCTTGATATCACAACTCAATTTTATGTTTTATTTTATCAACGATCATTTATCGACGGAATCATATTAAACATATTTATTTGTTTAATTTAGTTTAAAGCAAAATTATACTAATAACAAATGCAAAATGGAACGAAAATATCGAACTTGCTTATAAATTTTTAATTTTTTCGACAAGTTATTTTCTTACTCACTAACCCTTCAATTATGTTACGAAAATATAAATTTCAAATTGTAATAGTATTTTTAAAAATTATACTAAATAAACAAATTCAAAATTGAATTTAAGTTTAGTAGAGGAAATTAATGATACACTATAATGTTCCTCCCGAAGATAGACTTTAGTAGTCCACTAATTTTCCCGGAAACCATTCCCTTATATTTTGAATTTTGCTTCAAACACTCTTTTGTCCCAAAATTCGTCCCGAATTCTGGGATGAAAAACAATTTCGTCCCTGAATCGGGGACGAAATTTATTTTTCGTCCCAGAAGCAGGGACAAAATATTTTTTCGTCCCTGATTCAGGGACGAAAAAGTTTTTCGTCCCAGAATCAGGGACGAATTTTTTTTTTCGTCCCTGAATCTGAGACGAAATAAATTTTTTTTTTCGCTACAATCTACGACGAAAGAATGATTTCATCGCTAAATTTTCGATAAATATATGTTTTTGTAGCAATTTGTAGTAAATTTAACGAAAAATAATTTTTTTCTTTACGATTTTAACAACCATACTTATGGTTTCTGATAATTAAACTCTTTGAATACACTAAAATAGAAACTAAATCGATAAATTATTAATAATATTGGCGTATTATGATATAATTATAAAAAATTATTCAATGTATTGATTATTATTTAACAAGTATTTCTACTTTAACTCTTCATTTACTTAATCGAATATTTAAATAAATATATAAAATAAAGTTATCAGTGTTATAAATGGAAAATTTAACAGATAATGAATAAAAAATGAATATACTAATAATAATTTTTTGTATCAAATTAAAAGAAACTATATTATGACTCTTTTATATAAATAGACAATGAATGAAAGATTTTATTTAATATTTTTTGAACATTTTAAGATTGTAATACGCTCTAAGTGTATAACACCGTTTTCAAATCATTTTTTATATTACAAAATATTTATCATACTAGAAAATGTATCTAATTACTGAAAAATAAATTTTAACGACGAATTTTGTCATAAATGTTATTTTTCCCACTCATTTGCAACAAAATTAGCAACAAATAATCAAATTTGTTGCGACAAATATAAATATTCGTCGCTAATTTTGCAACGAATTTAGAAATTCGTCACAAATTTAGGGACAAATTCATTTTCGTCCCCAATTTAGCGACAAATTCAGAAGTTCGTCCCAATAATTTTGGACAAATTTTAAATTCGTCCCGAATTTAGGGACGAATTTCGTTTTCGTCCCTAATTTAGGGACGAATTTCGTTTTCGTCCCTAATTTTGGGATGAATTTCTTTTTCGTCGCAAATTTAGGGACGATTTTTGAAATTCGTCGCAAATTTTGCGACGAATTTTGAGATTCGTCGCAAATTTAGCAACGAAATATTTTTTCGTCCCAAATTTGCAACGAATTTTGCTTCAAATAATTTTCGTCACAAATTTGCGACGAATTTTGTAACGAAAAAGTTTTTAGTTGCTAAATTTGCGACGAAAATATTTTTGTTGCTAAAATTATGGCTAATTTGCGACGATAACATTTTTTGTTGTTAAATTTGTTGCAGATTTGCGACGAATTTGTTTCGTCGCTAAATTTCGTCGCTAAAATCCGCTTTTTTTGTAGTGTCATACTTTTTAAATTTTAGAATGTTTTGTTCTTGGAAAATATGATAAATTTGGTGTATTGACTGTTGTGATTAGGGTGAGAAGAAAAGTGTGGCGTGAGAGATAGGAGCTTCACCTACAACAAAGAGAATGTTGATTTAGTTCCACTTTTGTGTATCAATTCAAACACTATCCAAGTGTCAAAATGCAATTTTCTTTGTGTTAAAATCATTTCGTCCGAAGGGATAGTCTGTAACCTATTCATGAGAAATGTTATACACTAGATTGATGTTTATTGGATTTTGATTTTATTGACTAAATCTAGCCACGAATTTTAGCGACGGAAAATAAGATCTGTATCAAAATTTCGCCACGGATTCTCAGATTTATCACTAATTTTAGTGATGAATTAGTATATTTGTAACTAAATTTAGTGACGGATCATATTTTCCGACACTAAAATTAGTTATGAATTAAGCGATGAAAAAATTTTTGCCGTTAATTTGGTCATGAATTTTTGAATTGCATCACTAAAATTTTGTGACGCGTTATTTGTGACGAAAATTTTTTCATCGCTAAACAAATTAGTGACATATTTTTCTAAAATTTTCTTCACTAAATCTATCATTAAAATCGTATTTTTTTATAATGAAGAAAATATAAAGAGGAAATTAGAGATGCGGAAAGAAGAGCAATAGCATAGAGCCAAAGAAGAAATGAAAAAGAGAGGAAAAAAAGACGAAAGGGAGTTAAGAGGGAAAAAGTAAATGGATGGGGTGAGAGGTCGAGAGAGAGGTAGGTTCACAGGAGGGGTGAGAAAAAAAAAGTGCTCAAGTGGGGTTGTGAATGTTAAATTAATATTTTTTAGAGTTACAATCTTATTTTTTTTTACTTTAAAAATTACAAATTATTTTTTTTATTAATTTAAAACATGCCATAGTGATATTATAATTTTTTTGTCATTTGATGGGTTTTTGAAAATAAATTTATGTAAAATTTAGTTAAATGAATAAGTTTTCAAAAAAAAAAAAACAAGTGAAAGCTAAGTTATAATTAAATGAATGTAAAATAAATATGGGTCATAAATAATAATTGAATTTTAGAAAATTGAAGAATACAATTACCCACCCTCATCTTTTCTTAGATCCGCCTTTGATTTTAGGAAAACATTTTTACATTTGCAATTTTTGAATAAATTCCCAAGTATATGAAAGTATTTAAAAATTTTTCAAAAAATTAAACTTTTAAAAAATTTGCAAATTGGCTCCCGTTTTATGTAAACATTATATTTTGGCTTTTAGAATTGAACACAAATTCAAAAAGAAATTTTGAAAACATTTTTGGACCAAAATGAAATATTTTACTAAAAAGGTCCATGAACGTTTGAAAATTGTAGTATGACCCCTTAAGTTTTAAAAATTTTGTAATAGCCCTTTAAAGCTTTACTTTTTTAACAATCAAGTCTTTGGGATGGGTGTTCAGACTCTCAAACGATGGAGTGCAATCTTTTAATGGTTTTGGAGTTTTGATTTATGACGGCTTACTATCCGAATATTGCAACTCTTATCAAAACAAGTAAAATCTATCGAAAAATAGTGTGTTTAAATCATTATAAAATTAATGTCATATGATATAATGGTTTCTAGATTTTCATCCATGTATATGATGACACAGTTTTCAGATTCTCATGACACACCACTCGTGAAGAAATTTAGGGATTTAATCGCTTGTTGTGCATTCTGGATTTCATCTAGCTCAGCATTTTGGTACATTTTAGGTGTCTCGGCCAAATAAAAATTGAAAATGTGCTATATTCTCGGACAAAACTATCATTTTAATAAAAGATATATGGGCAAAATTGTAATTTTATCCTTAAAGAATATAAGGATTTTAATGGTAATTTTATCCATATATAATTGTAAAAATATTTTTTTTAACTTTTGAATATTGACCATTTAAAAATGTTTTGCATTTTGAAACTTATTTTTTAAGTGTTTGATTTTGTATTTTATAAAGTTAATTCATTTTTTGATTTTTATTGAATTAATATTTCGAATTATATTTGTATAATCTTATATGTAGTGAATTTCAAAATAGAACTAACAAGCTTGTTACTAAGGGTTTTTGCTGCTCTCATTTAGGTCTAGCTAACATGATCCCCATTAGACTACCCTTTATATTCCTACATATTTGGATATGCTTTGATTCATTTCCTAGTATCACTTGGGCTCTTCTTCTTTCTTTCATGTTATGACCATGACCCAAATAGCATTGTGATCTTAGTTTAAATTTCACTTTTGTGTGAAAATAAATTGCTTACCTTCGGATCAAAATATCAGGGAGAGAGTTGAACTCGAGACTTCTAAAAAGATGAAATGGTACTAGTTGAATTACAACGTCTTAACGTTTGAAAATTCTTATGAATCTAATATATGACTCAAATTTGGGAGAAAGTTTTAGGTCCACAACCTCTAATGAGCAATGTCAAATTGAGTCCCAAAGTATCAAACTCTTATGGGTGTAATGGTAGGACGTCTTATTTGGTGGTCATAATTCCCCTCCCCTAATCCTGAGATCCAGATTTCGAATCCTTATGTAATTAAAAAAAAAAAAATGGTAGAACGTCGTATTCCTTTAACCATGGTTTTGAGCTCGAGTCATGGGAATGGGAATGGAAAAATTAGATTTAGGAGAGTCAACCTTTTAATGAATTTCATAATATTCGGATTAAATTAGTCGGGTAAAATACATATGTCGTAAAATCTCAAAAAAAAAAAAAAAGAGTCCCAGGATCGAATGGGCCCTTCCAGCATTCAAAGCCCATCTCTCTTCTACAATCCTTGGTCTTGTGTAGTGACCTCCTTGCGTCCAAAATTGTAATATAGGCCAGTACCAAAAAAATTGTAATATAGGGTTCGTCGGCCTTGGGCCCAATTTGAATCCAAATGAGCAAGGTGATTTTTTTTTTTTTTTTTTGGGTTTTTACCATTTATATCTGGATTTTGTTCGACTAATTTGGTTTGAGTATTGTGAGATCCATTTGAAGAGTTGGCTCTCTTAAATCTTTTTTTCGTTATTTTTAAGACTGAAACTTGAGATCTCTGATTAAAAAAATAGAGTTTTGATCGATTAAACCAAAGGAGTTTGGTAGGGTCGATTTGAGTCCCAAGCTTCCCACCTTCTTGGCGTTGGCACACAATTTTCACTTTCCGCTTAATGACTAAATTGGTAGCAAAATTTATATTAACTTAAGCAACTCTCTGTAGACAATTCTTCATATTCTCTTTGTTCGGGGGGAAGACCTAAGGGCGTGGAAAAATATTTATAATTTTAGCATTATTTTAGAAAAATATCAGGTGACAGAAATCAATAAAAATTATAAAAATATAATTGAAATTCTTTAAAATACTATTTATTTCTTAAAATTCATAATATTTACTAATTCCTCTTCTACTATAACAACTCACCTTCTTAAGGGGTTTGTAAAATCCTTATATATTTCGATATCCAAATATATCATACTGATAAGAAGAATTAACAAGCTTGCATTCTCATGTTCACACAACCTATTAGAAGAATTAAGAGGTTCTTTGATCAAATTAGAAGATATCCTTAAGGGTTGACAAATAGAAGGCATGACATATTCGTTCAAAATAGATCGATTGATTTTTATATTTACTTGGTGGAGAAAAAGGATGAGCACGTCAGAGATGGCGTCTTTCCTTTCTCTTTCTCTTGGGAGAACATATATCCTAAGTCTTCTGGTTAGATATGTGACGATGGCTGTGACGTAGATAGCTACATCTCTTGCTATTTATATGTTAGTCTCCCAGTCCTGAGATGCAACCTCACCGATTGATACAGCACCAAGAAAAAAATCTCACCAATTGGACAATCTCTCTCTCTCTCTCCCCCCCATCTCCCCCCTCCCCCAAAAAAAGTCCTCAGACGAGTTAACGAAATGAATGCTCAAGGGAAGGCTGTAAACAACTGCCTTGGATGGGCAGCGAGAGACCCATCTGGAACACTCTCTCCGTATGAATTTTGCCGCAGGTATTCAATCTTCCACCCAGGCTTTCTACTTGACAAGCTAGGCTTGATTAAAATGATAATACTTTTGACTGTTACTCAGGGACGTTGGAGACGAAGATGTTCGGATCAGAATTACCCATTGTGGAATTTGTTATGCCGATGTACTCTGGACGAGGAACAAAACGGGACACACAAGCTATCCTATAGTTCCTGGGTATGTAGCCATATATTCTCAGTGTCCTCCCTCCCGCCATTTTAAGTGATTAAACCTTAAATATTTTTGTTGGCATTGTAGACATGAGATTGTTGGAGTGGTAGAAGGGGTTGGTACAAATGTTAATGGCATCAATGTTGGGGATCATCTTGGGGTTGGAACCTTTGTCAACTCTTGCCGAGATTGTGAATACTGTAAGGAAAGGCTAGAGAATCACTGCTCAAAAGGGGCAGTGTTCACTTTTGATGCGGTTGATGTGGATGGTTCAATTACAAAAGGCGGATACTCTACCTTCATAGTTGTTCATCATAAGTAACAGATTTTTTCTCACTCTATTCAATCTTCTTTGACGAAAGATTAAATTGCTTGGAAAGAAAAATGTTGAAATTCCAGTTTGGTTGTTGAAACAGGTATTGCTACAGAATACCAGAAAACTATCCATTTGAATCAGCGGCGCCATTGCTATGTGCTGGAATTACTGTCTATACACCAATAATCCGTCACAAAATGAACCAACCTGGCAAGTCACTGGGAGTGATTGGGCTTGGAGGCTTAGGTCACTTGGCTGTCAAGTTTGGTAAGGCTTTCGGTCTAAATGTTACGGTCTTCAGCACCAGCATTAACAAGAAAGAGGAAGCTCTCAGTTTACTTGGAGCTGACAAATTCATAGTTTCCTCTGATGAAGAAGAAATGAAGGTAAAAGAAATTCACTGCTTCAAACATAGGACGTGACAGATTTTTTCAACAAATTAATACTAGTTTTTGGTTGCAGGCCTTGGCCGGATCTCTTGACTTCATAATTGACACAGCATCAGGAAGTCATCCGTTTGATCCTTATATAAATGTCTTGAAGACAGGCGGTGTCCTCGCATTAGTGGGATACCCTGGCGAATTGAAACTCGATTCATTCCATCTTCTTACAGGTAAAATTTCCATTTGTCAAGAGACCAACAAAAACCCTTCTTCCCATTTTCCGATTATGCTCTCTCCCAAGACTTGTACTACTAGTGCTTAGTATAATCTGATTCAGTTTGATGATGAGATCTCCCACTAATTATATATAGGAATGAAGACAATTTCCGGCAGTGGTACTGGTGGGACTAAAATGACACAGGAGATGTTGGATTTCTGTGCTGCCAACAAAATTTATCCAGAGATTGAGAAAGTTCCTATTCAGTATGTGAATGAAGCTCTTGAGAGGCTGATCAAGCGGGATGTGAAGTACAGGTTTGTGATTGACATTGAGAATTCCCTCAAGTGATTCCATTGGGCAATGAGACTTGGAGAATCATTGCGATAGAGGCATTCCATCGTCCGCTGTTCTAGTAATAGGATTGTAAAAGAGTTTTGAATGAGTTTTCATTGCTTTTATTGGCATTGTGCTTCTTTTGTTTCAAAATATTTGTATAAGCATCTCCTCGGAATGCTCTGTTTCAAAATAGTTTGGTGCAAATAAATTTGTTTCTCATTTGCATGTCTCTTTTCGAGTTATTCTATGACACGAAGGCAAAATTATAAATAGACTTTTTAATGGGTTGGCACAGAGTGGATAAAACCATACGACTTATCTTGAAAATAAAGTTTAGTTTAATACCATCTTATAATATTTTGCAAGAAAAATCTTAACGGTACACGGAAACAAAATCATATGATAATATAAAAGACAAAAATATGACGGAGAATTATCTTAATCAAGAATACGAAAAGATTTGATTCTACAGGCGGGTCAAGCCTGAGAAGAGTGACAATATACAAATTCAAACCATAGTCCCATGATATTAGAGAAATTATGGGTCACTGATCAGTATATATTAACACCCAAACAATTTAAACTTTATGACCTCTTTCACTATGCTGTATTTGTATATATCGTATATTAAACGTACAATATTAAAAATATTAAAAGAAATGCATAATTTAAATATATAAAAAAATATATAAAATTAAAATATATAAAAATAAATTAATATATAATATAAAATAAGTAAAAATGAACTCACTCAACAGTCTAACTTTGTACATTTGCATTTCACACGCAAAATCCTAATTTTTGGCTTAACTATTTAAATAATCCTTATTTTAGGATTATTTTCAAACTATTTCATCAGTCAAGTTAGTGAAAAAAAATTCTTTAATCTGATATCGTTCTTATGTCTAATAATTGTTGACAACTAGCTATATATGGTCAAGACACAAAATTAACCATCTTCACCATAAAGAATGAATGACATGGCTATCCCTGAACAAATGTGCAGGATTTCAATCAGCAAGTAAAGCATGTTGTGGAACTGGAGGGCAATTCCAAGGGATCATTCCATGTGGCCCTACCTTTGGCATGTGTGAGTATCGGTCTAAGTATGCATTTTGGGATCCATACCATCCAAGTGAGGCTGCAAATCTGATCATTGCCAAGCAAATTGTTGATGGGGACTCCAGATGCATTACTCCCACGAATTTAAGAAAGCTTAGACATCTCTAAAATGGTGATAATTTTCCCATGCATATACAAATGTTTCATCTCTGACGTTTATATCATTTGTCCCATGAAGATCCATAGTTCTGGCATTTGTAATATGTTGTTCTGGTGATACATATGTATTTTCACAAAATTTGAAATCGAAATCTTAAGTTTCCAAAGCACCCACTCTTAGAACTAAGAGAATTTGACACCGATTTCATATTAATCAATTTGTTTAACCTCTTGCCTCATCTATTATCATTTGCAAATCAAGAAGACTTCAATCCTTTGGTCAAAAAATTTAGGTCTAGACCATTTCTCTGAAGTTTGACAACGCCATTGTCCTCCCTTCAATTAAAAATAAATAAATAAAAGTAAGGAGAGCAAGAATGAAAAGGCAATTCTGAGTTATTCTACCCTCACTTATTCGTCATTAGCTTCTCTGATCATGTGCCCACATGCAGCTCCCTTAAGTTTATAAAAGTAAGGAGAGCAAGAATGAAAAGGCAATTTTAATGCCACACACCAACTAAAGTTTTCAGCCTCTCTAAATCACACGCACACGTTCTATTTCTCAATCTATTGATATCTGCACTAATGCACGTTCACTTACCTGAGATTGACCCAACTTGCTTAGGATTTGACTCCAAGCCTATTCCAACTCACATGAATGTTGTCCCAACTCGATCTGTCAACCTATGTGTCACCTTGACTCAATCCATCGACCCGCCCATTGACCCTGACCTGATTGCCTAGTTTAGGTGCTCTTGTCTCGTTTCGGCTGCGTGAAATAGCCTTTCTTTTCTCTATCTAATTCTTTGGCTCTTGACTCCGGTTTCTTACAGTTAATAGCTATTCTTTCTTGGTCCCTAATTTACTTCTCATTGAAGATGGCTCCTCACACTTTTACTTCTGCTATAAAGAATACATGCTCCAAAAGGAGAATGTCATTAGTCAACTTCTTGCTATCATCCAACAAGTTATTGTTGAATTTGGTAATCTTGTAAATGCTTTTCTATATCTTCCACAACTTTTGGAAAAAATTCTTGATACTTTGATTCGGCCTATTGTAATCACATGACATACATTTATACTCTTTTCTCTTCTCGTACACATGTTTCCTTCTTACTAGCTATGTCACGCCTAGATTCTCGAGTCGAGCACGTAACAACCGTTGCATTATCTCAGCATACAAGCATCATCTCCTCATATATCGGGACAACGCAAGACATTCCGCATGTTCAAACATGTTTTCAAAACTACCTAAAATCATATAAAGGACCAGGTTCATCTAATCTCAATAGCATGTACGAGACCAACCCGGCCATTCCAAATTCCAATACATGCTCTAAACCAATACAATCAACAAATAAATTTTCAAAATTCACAATAACAATACAAATGTCCCAGATAAACAAAAATAAGTTCACGAAAGTAAATTTAACATCATTTACAAGGTTTCAAATGGTCTATAAGTGGATTCCACCGATACTTATCCACAAAAAAAGAAAATAAACCAAATATCAATCGAATCCAAACCAAATAAAAGTACAAAATTCTTCTTCCATGGATTTTACTATCTTAATCCCTAAAATAGAAGTTACACCATCAATACTTATCAAAGATCAGCAAAATCACTTCTCCAATCATTCCAAATGAAGTCTCTCATCTAAACTTTCTCTGAAAATGTGAAAGAGAGGCGTGAGTATCATAAATACTCAGTGAGTAGAGTGCAATGGTATGGTTGTGTCGATAAATGAAGGGTGAATCTGGGAAAGTCAAAACATATTTCATAAACAACTCTTTGAATATAAAATAGTCTCATCGAATCAGAATAATTCAAACAAACATGCATCCATAAATTTTAGATTTTCCAAACTCATGAGATCTCCCTAAGAAATAAGTCTCGTCTCAGGTTTGGCTGAATTTGGATAAAAGCCCCCCAAGAGGTTTTCAATCCATTTGTTTCGCAATACTAGTTCCTCCTTCCTTGGTGTTGACTCGTACCTCACCGAGGTGTTTTCAAATATAACATGAATTCGGTAGAGGGAGCCATGTCTGCCTACCCCGCTCATCCAACCCCAACCACGTCACCCCGTTGGGTCGTTCTATGGAGGGAATGACTATAGCCATTTACTTTATGCACCATCCTTTAACAAATATTCAAATTACATTTCATATGCCATAATTTCAACAAACGATTACCAAATGGTATCATAGCATTCACAAATCAAATATTCAACAATATGTGACACACATTTATTTATAAATACAATGGATGCATTCATAATTCAAATTTTCATTTCAGATATCTCACAATCACAAAAAAGACTTATATAAAACATATAAAAATCATTTATAGAAAATTTAAAGCTAAGTTACTTATTTATAACACAACGGACCATCCACTCACCTTTTGGGAGGGTAATCACTCTCAAATTTTTCAACTAAATGAGAACTATCCCTCCTTCTATTTTTCCAAGACCTTAACCTAATTTTCATGATTAAATCATTAAATCACATACAAATACTAGAGAAATCATTTTTTCTTAATATTTTCACAATTCTAATTTTCTAGTAAATTTTTTAATTTACGCAATTATGGGAAAATGGCTATAACTTTCACTACATACATCCAAATCTCATGATTCTTATCTCATATTAAAGATAAGATATAAATCTACAATATTCATGTTCTTTAGTAGCCTCGATCAATTCTATACTTTTAATATTTCTCTCTTCAACCTCGTCCCAACACAATGGAGTCCGATACTTAATTCTGTAAAGAGCTTCATAGAGAGGCATCCCTAGACTAGTTCGATAGTTGTTATTGTAGGCGAATTTAACCAATGAAAGGTGTCGGTCCCAACATCCCTGGAAATCCAAGATACAGCCCTCAACATGTCCTCTAAAGTCTGAATTGTACGATCCAATTGCCCATCGGCTTGAGGATGGAAAACAGTACTGAATTTCAATTTAGTCCCCAAAAACTCTTTTAGCTTTGGCCAAAATCTAAAAATAAATCGAGAATCACGGTCCGATACAATGGACACCAGAACTCCGTGAAGCCTTACAATCTCGTCAATATATACTTTAGCCAATCTGTCCAAAGAATTGGTGTTCTGAATCGGTAAGAAGTGAGCCGACTTCGTGAGATGGTCCATAATTACCCAAATTACATTGTGATATCTTGGAGTATGTGGCAATCCCACAACGAAATCTATAGTAATATATTCCTACTTCCGTATGGGAATCGACAATGGTTGGAGGACATCGGCTGGGGTCTAGTGTTCAGCTTTGAATTGTTAGCACACTAGACATCTTGTCACAAATTCGACTATCTCTCTCTTCAATCCAGTCCACCAATATGACTCCTTGATAATTCGGTACATCTTGGTACTCCCCAGATGCATAGCATAGGCCGAGAAATGTGCCTCTTAAAGTATGGCCTTCCAGAGATCCTCATTTTTTGATACACATATACGTCTCCTATAAACTACAATCTTTCTCCCAAATCCGTAACCCACCACCTTCCCCTTTTTGAATCTTTTCCATTATACCCTTCAATTCCTCATCAGTCACTTGAAGCTCCCGAATGTGGTCTACCAAGGTAGGTCTCACCAAAAACTTGACTAATAGTGCACCGTGATTATCCTTAGTCAATTCAACTCCAAGTGCTTGGAGTCCAACTAAACAAGTGAGGTAGGAACTCCCTTGGGATGCCGAATATGAAGATTTACGGCTTAAAGTATCCGCAACTACATTTGCCTCCCTAGGGTGATAATCAATCACCAAATCATAATATTTGATTAGTTCCAACCACCTCCGCTGTCTCAAGTTTAACTCCTTCTGAGTAAGCAAGTATTTTAGGCTTTTGTGATCGGTAAGGATCTAGCAAGTAACCTCATATAAATAACACCGCCAAATCTTTAAAGCAAAAACAATAGCAACTATCTCCAAATCATGAGTAAGGTAGTTCACTTCATGCTTCTTTAATTGGCGAGAGGCATAAATAATGACTTATTTGCCCTGCATAAATACACACCCTAGTCCTTGCTTGTTAGCGTTACTATATACCACAAAATCATCGCCGCCGCTAGTAGGGAGAGCAATGATAGGAGTAGAGGTCAATCTTCGCTTAAACAATTGAAAAATACCCTCACACTTTTCATCCCATTCAAACTTGACTCCCTTCCGAATCAAATTAGTCATTGGAGCTGCTATCTTCGAGAATCCTTCTATAAATCTCCGATAATACCCTATTAATCTGAGAAAACTTCTCAACTCAATGGCATTCTTAGGCTGCTCCCACTTCAATATGGCCTCTACCTTCTTTGAATCCATAAAAATCTCATCCTTGGAAACAGCATGCCCTAAGAAGCTAATTTCCCTCAGCCAAAACTCGCATTTGGAGAACTTGGCATACAACTCCATCTCCTTAAGAGTTTGCAAGATGATTCGGAGATGTTCAGAATGCTCTTCATCACTCTTGGAATACATCAAGATATCATTGATAAAAACTATGACGAACTTATCAAGGTATGGATGAAATACTCGATTCATGAGATCCATGAAGGTTGTAGGAGCATTCGTCAACCCAAAGGGCATTACCAGAAATTCATAGTGTTCATACCGTGTTCTAACTGTAGTCTTACGTACATCATCACCCTTGATCCTCAGTTAATGATACCTCGATCTCAAATCTATCTTTGAGAACACTCTAACCCCTTGAAGTTGATCAAAAAGATCATCAATCCTCGGGAGATGATACTTGTTCTTGATCATTGCCTTATTGAGTTGTCGGTAATCAATACATAACCGGAGGGTTCCGTCCTTTTTCTTCACAAACAGAACCGGAGCACCCCAAAAAGAGGTACTCGATCGGATGAACCCCTTGTCCAAAACTCTTGGAGCTGAACCTTCAATTCTTTCAACTCTGGGGATGCCATTCGATAGGGAGGAATAGAAATTGGTACGGTGCCAGGAATCAAATCTATGGTGAAATCAAACTCTCGGACTGGGGTAACCCAAACAAGCTTTTCGAAAAAATATCTGAAAATTCATTTACCATAGAAATATCATTCAAATTAAGGTTTCCCACTATGATGTCAACAATGTGAGCTAAATAAGTTTTGCATCCTTTATGCATAATCGCCATGCTTCATGAGCTAAAATTACACAGCTCGACAAGACTCGTCGTTCACCAGTGAATACAAATAGAGGATGCCCTGACCTACGGAATTTCACTTCTTTAGTGAAACAGTTTACTGAAACTCGATGAAAATATAGCCAATCCATACCTATGATGGCATTAAAATCTCTCATCTCCAATGGAATCAAGTCCGCTTTGAGAGTTACCCTATTGATCTTCACCTCACAATCCTTATATACCATATCCCTAATCAAGTGCTCCCCAAAGGTGTAATAACATACAATTCTTCAACAAGTAGAACTAAAGACCTATCAGAATGTCTAGCAAATCCTGAACTCACAAATGAATTATTAGACCCAGTATCTATAAGCACATGAGCATCAACACCAAAGATTTTCATCGAATCTATCAGCGTAGACGATAAGGAAATCAATAGTCAATACACAAATTTCACAGTTTATATATATGACCCCCTATGACATTTCATCATTCTATATAATCATAAATATTTCATATATCCACCTAACGATCATAAACAAAATCATATCATCATTATTCCTTAAATCATAATAATAAACCATCTATATCACATTTTAAATTGCTAGTTCAAATTTCAAAGTGGTTTACCTTTAACCATGTTCGGATTGGTCTGGGCCTCTTCATTGGTCATAGTATAGATTCTGGCCTAAAACCTAGGCTGGGTACGCTGAGTGGGGGTGACGATGGTATTGCTTCTTGTGCTCGTCCTAGGGGTACTAGTGGTAGAAGGTGTCAAAGTAGTAGCCGGGTCTCTCTTAGAACCACTAGGAGGACCCCGAACTTGACGACTTCCTTGCCCTTCTGCATTCAACTCCGGGCAAGCATATCGGAGGTGATTTCCCGTAATGATAATATCGTTTGAGTCCCCTGCACGGACCCATCTGATGCCCCTTACAAGTAAGGCAAGGTTCTACTCCACTCCCCCTCGGTCTGCTCCTGATCCAACATTTTTGCTAGGAGCATTTGGTTTAAAAATCGGTTGGCCTTGAGGAGAGCCAACCGATCCTATAATAGATCCGCCACTATAAAAACCCATGCTTCTGTTCTTCTTTGAACTTTGGCCCGATATGAAACCACAGGGTCTCTTTCTTTTTCCATGGTGTTCTCTGACTTTGCTTCTCTCCATCACCATTTTCTTAGCCTTCAAAGCAAAATCAAGGACATCTTGAAATGTATGCCCTTTAGTGATAGAAATTTTCTCTCTTATGCTCAAGTTCAATCCTGATTCGAACTTTGCACACAGGGACTCTTTGGAATTTACAAACTCGGGAATATAAGTGACGTGTTCCCTCAGTTCTGCCTCGTATTCAGATACCGTCTTGTTTCGTTGAGCAAGCTTAAAGAATTCCTCTCTCTTCTGATCCCTAAAGAACCATGTGTAATATTTCTCTTCAAAAGCTCAGAGGAACTCTCCCCATATAAGTGGTGTAGTCGCTTTAGCCTTTACAATTTCCCACCAAATTCTAGTACTCTTATCCAGTAATTTCACAACCACCCAGAACTTCATCTCATCATCTAGCCTCATGTCGGTGATATTCTTTTGAATTCAGCCAATCCATTCCTTGGACAACAAAGCATCACATATGCCGAAAAATGTCTCAAATCCGAGTTGTCTTGCCTTTTAGATTAGTTTTGACAACTCAACCGTAGGACGATAGGTTGATGCAACAACTAGAGGAGTAGGTGCTATGGGAATAGTAGGTGCAATTGTCGGCATAGGAGGAGAAACCAGTAAAGGAGCTGAAGATTGAGACGGAGCTTGGTACTATATCTGAAAGTGCTCCACCACTCCATTTATACTCTTTGATTCGCCCTATTGTAATCACATGACATACATTTATACTCTTTTCACTTCTCGTATACATGTTTCCTACTTACTACCTATGTCACGCCACGATTCTCGAGTCGAGCACGCAACAATCGCTGCATTATCTCGGCATACGGGCAGTATCTCCCCATATAACGAGTTAACGCAAGACATTCCTCATATTCAAACATGTTTTCAAAACTATTTAAAATCATACAAAGGACCAACCCTGTCCATCCAATCTCAATAGCATGCACAAAGCCAACCCGGTCATTCCAAATTCCAATACATGCTTTAAACCTATAAACCAATACGGTCAACAAATAAATTTTCAAAATTCATAATAAAATTACAAATGTCCCAGATAAACAAAAATAAGTTCATGAAAGTAAATTTAATATCATTTACAAGTTCAAAATAGCTAAGAGTGGATTCCACCAATACTTGCCCACAAAAAAAGAAAATAAAGTAAGTATCAATCGAATCCAAAATAAATAAAAGTACAAAATTCTACTTCTGTGGATTTTACTATCTTAATCCTAAAAATAGAAGCTATATCCTCAATACCTATCAAAGATCACCAAAATCAGTTCTCCAATCGTTCCAAACAAAGTCTCCCGTCTAAACTTCCTTTGAAAAATGTGAAAGAGAGGCGTAAGTGCGATAAATACTCAATGAGTGAAGTGCAATGATATGATTGTGTTAATAAATGAGGGGTGAATTTAGGGAAGTCAAAGCATATTTCATAAATAACTCTTTGGATATAAAATAGTCTCACCAAATCAGAATAATTCAAATAAATATGTATCCATAAACTTCATACTTTCAAAAACCACAGGGTCTCCCTAAGAAATCACTCTCACCTTAGGTTTGGGCGAACCTGGACGAAAGTCCGCCAAGAGGTTATCAATCCATTTCTTTCGCAACACTAGTTCCCCCTTTCTTGGCGTTGACTCATACCTCATCGGGGTGCTTCCAGATATAGCACGATTTCGGCAAAGGGAGCCACGTCTGTTTTAACATTTCCCTTAATTTTATTATTATACAGATAGTTAGCCTAAACTCTCAAATTTAATCCTTTCAATCTCAACATAATAATTCAAAAACATGATAAAATAACTCAAATTTAGTTAAAAGGAGAAGATTACCTTAAAGAAGTTACCAATTCCATTCTCAAGTCGGGTTACACTAGAACCCTAAATTTTCTCTCTACAAAATTCTAAATTTCAACATAAATTGCAATTTCATACAATTTGAGTTTTAAAAAAATTGTCTTGAGTTAATTATAAGTTTTTTATGGGACATGAGAGCACTACATAGGTTAATTATATTTTTCACTAGGTTGACTTGTTAGTGGTCGATTAACTCATTAAGCATTTGGCTAATGTCTCATGGTGTCAATCCCATTTAGTTTAAAGTCACTTTTGTTCTCCTTCATGGTGTTGACTCATTAACATAATGTTGTTAGATGTTTCTTTAGTTATCATTACATCAGTCTTGAGTTGGTTTTTCACGCTACCAAAGAAAGGGACAACCATTATTAGGATCTCTTGATCCCATGATTAAGATTATAGCTTTTGGTGTTTAGCATAATAATATTCCATCGACTAAGAATTAATTTCATAACCACAAGATCATTGGCTTTGTATCAATAAATTATAATTTAACTGACACTATTTTCTTTCTCTTAGAAATCTTGAGTTCAAGTCTCTCCATAACCTCAATTCTTAATTTAAAAAAAAAAAATCATTTATAGTTTGTTCAGACAGTAAATCTACAATTTGAGTAACTCAATTATAAGTTTTAAAAAAATTACCTCTATTGGAACCATCAATTTCACTCATCGTTGAATTACATCAAAACCCTATATTTTTCTCTCTCTAGAAAACTCACTTCTCTTACTAAATTGAACCTCCAATGGGTTTTTTTTTAGAGTTTTAAAAATCTCAATATGTAGATTTTCACTTGAACTAACTTGATTGCTCTTGAAGAGAGCAGAGAGAGAGAAAGAGAGAGAGAGAGAGAGAGAGAGAGAGAGAGAGAGAGAGAGTGTGTGTGTGTGTGTAGGAAGGGAAAGAATGAGAAGGTGTGGGTTCTCAGGTAAGAGGGGAGAAAGTGGGGAAGGAAGAGAGAGAAGGCGTAAAAAAGGAATAAAGTGAGGGAGGGGATGGGTTTTGACTTTTCTTCTCTCTCTCTCTTTTTTTTTTGTCTTTCTTGGTATTACATATATAGTGTTACATCAACTAGATAACGTAGGTATACTAGTAAACAATAGATAATTTAGCAACTAGTCAACATAAATTATTCCAAATCACAAAAGAGAGAATTTAAAGTTTAAAGAATTTTGAAACTTGTTATTTAATTCTTATGTTTAATTAGTTTGATAGTGATTTATAACATATCTATAATTAAAAACAATCAATTCAAATTTAAAATTCAAATGGAAAACAAGTTGTTCAATCCTTACCACTTGAGTTAACCATGATTTTAGGCAGTGGTGAACCTAAAACCCAGAGGTAGAGGGTGTAAAAATTTTATAAGATAGTTGTTCAAATAACAAATATGAATTATATTTGAAAATCTAAAATATCAACAAGAAAATAATATAATTATGATATTTTAAATATAAAAAATTTTAATTGAAAATATATACCTTTTTCATGAGACAAAAAATAGATTTTTCTTCAAATTTAAAAACAATTTCGGTGATTAATTAGAGAAAATTGAAGAATGAAGATTTCGGTATTCGATAAGTGACACTACAAAAAAGATGATTTTAGCAATGGAAAAAATCCATCACTATTTTCTGATGAATTTGGCAACGAATATGGATTTCGTCATAATTTTGCAATGAAATTTGTGACGAAATCGAACTCATGGCAAAATTAGCAACAAATTTATTCGTCTCTAATTAGTTATGAAAATATTTTCGTCGCAAAATTCGTGGTTACTTAGTAATGAATAAGCATTTCGTTTCTAAATTTTGTCACGAATCATGTATTCGTCGCTAAATTTAATGACGAAAATATATTCGTGGTAAAATTCGTCGCTAATTAGTCAAAAAAAATGTCCGTGTCTAAAATCATTGCTAATTAGCAAGGAAAATATATTCGTGGCAAAATTTAGCAATGGACTCCAATATTCATAACTAAAGTCATCGCTGATTAGTTATAAAAAAATTTTGTGATTAAATTTGTCGCTAATTTATATCAGTATTTCAAAATTTGTGTCTAATTTTATAGCTAAATTCCTTCTACAATCTATTATGAAATATTTTTCATTGTGTCTCTGTTTTTTACCTTTTATGAATAACGGAATCGAATTAAATACATAATAAATGTTACAATTCTAAAAAGAAATAGATAATTTTCGATAATAAATAATTCAAATAATTTCTATCAAACAATTTTCCATTAGTCGCTGCTACGGAATTCACCCTTCGTATTCTTCCTCTTCTCCGCCGATTCGCTTCTCTCATCAATAGTTTAATCACATTCGAAAGTTTAGCTGTTCATTTTCCATCATTATTGTCATTGACAAGGAAAATAGTAGATCAAAACTTTGCACAACCCTTCCTAACGATTAGAGAATAGATCAAACATTCGCGTCCGGTGATCCATCTTCTCTCACAAGCAGACATACAGTAGTTTCTGTAGATGACGACAGTGAAACGGATGACTACTAAGAGATGGCTGTCCGTTTACAAACTCTTTTAATATTTCAAAAAAATAAAACAAATAAAATAAAAATAAAATAAAATAATAAAATAATAAAATAATAAAACAAAAGAAAAAAATCCTAAAAAATATAAAATGCTAATTTCAAATATAAAAGAATTCATCGCATACTTAGCACTAGAAGTACAAATCCATCGCTAAATTTAGTGATGGATTTTAAATCCATCGCTAAATCTGTAGTTAAGTTTAGTGACGGATTTAGATTCCATTGCTGAAGTCAGTTACGGGTGCTCCGTTTGTCGCTGAGTTTGCTACGAATTTCGTCATCTATCGCTAAGTGTTTTTAGATAACAATACCTAATTCTAATCTCTTATCTCTCTCTTCTTGACTCCTCTCCTCTTTGGCCAACAGTTGCATCAATCGCCTTGTCATTACCTTCAACCTTTAGCCACAACATCAATTTCCTAGCCGCTACATCAATCAACGGAAATCTAAATTCTATTGGCTGTGGTTATAGGTACTTTGTCTCTCCCTCTTTCTGTAGTTTTCGTGTTTGAAAAAAGCAGACTTGTTTAAATTTTTTGTATTCTATAGGGTTAGGTCTCTCTCTCTCTCTTTCTTCTTCTTCTTCTTCTTCTTCTTCTACTCCTTCTCCTCTAAAAACCCCCTCATTAGTTTCAAGCAGTGTTTGTTGTGGCCCTTTGCTATTTCCCTTCTTGTTCATGCTTGGAAGTTCAGTGAACTACATTCCATTACCAGGGAAATAAGCAGAAGAGTACTTGCCGTAGCCCTTCCCGGTATCAGATGATAATATTCAAATTGTGATTTTAAATTTGCAAAGATTTCAGTGTCTAAGCATACATTGAAATGATTAATTGCTGGCAATTGTTGGATTTACACCCTTTGGAAAAGACACCTTAGTAGACCTAAATATTGGTGAAATTGTACTAGGGATAAACTGATGTAACCATATTATCAAACAATTGCTATACTAATTAAATTGCAAGTTCTTTATGTTCTTTTTTTTTTAAAACAAATTCATTTATGTCTCATTAAATCTCTACTTCGTTCACTTTACATATGGTTAAGTATATGGTGGATCCAAGATCTGTTTTTTGTTTGCCCCTCAATGTGAAATGTGATGCATTGGAGGGTAAGGTTTCCATAGTTATGAAAACAATATGTGGTCTGTATGAAGAGGCAGCTGCTCAATGTTGGTCATTGACATTCTAAAAGAATAAGTCTCCTAATGAGGGACACCAAGAGAGATCATCAACGGTAGATGTTCTTTCTTAGCTGGCTATTTATCTGAAAGATTGAGAGGAAATAACCAAGAGAGGAAGCCATAGCCCCCTCCCCCCCAAAAGAAAAGTAAAATGGAATCCTTAAGTGTTTCTTCTTATTCTATCGAGGTTGCCCCCATAGTTATGCAAAACATTATCAGTTTGCTTTAAGTAGCATAGCTCTATGAAATGACTATGCTACTTCCACTACAAAAAAACCAGTTTTTAGCCACAAATTTATTGACGAAAATTTAATAAAAATTCATTGCTAAAAACGTTAGCGAAGAAATTAGCGAAGAAAAATTTTTCGTCACTAATAACACGTCGCACAAATTTAGCGACAAAAAATTTGAAATTCGTCACTAAATTTAGCGACGAATAATTTTTTGTAGCTAAATCGTCGCAAATTTAGCGACGAAAAATTATTTGTCGCTACATTTAGCGACGAAAATAAAAAATTCGTCGCTAAATTTAGCGAAGAATAAATTTTCGTAGTTAAATTTGCGACGGATTTAGCGATAAAAAATTATTTGTCACTCGTCGCTAAATTTAGTGATGGATAATTTTTCGTCGTCAAATTTGTCGCAAATTTAGCTACAAAAAATTATCTGTCACTAATTTAGGAACGAAAAAAATTCGTCGCTAAATTAGCGATAGATATAAATTCGTCGCTAAATCTGTCGCTAAATTAGCAATGAAAAAAAAATTGCGCTCCCGCCTGAACCCAGCCCGCCCACCCACCTGAGCCAGCATCCGCCCGCACGCCCGCAGAACCCGCGCCCACATGCCCTCCCTCACTTAATTCCTGGAAAATGGCTCCGTTTTGCTCCCACCATGGTTCGAATTCTGGAATTTATCGCAAAATTAATTAATTATTTAATAAATATATATTAATATTTTATTTTATTTAATTATTTTTCAAATTTAGCAATGAATTCGAAATTCGTCGCAAAATTAATTAATTATTTAATAAATATATATTAATATTTTATTTTATTTTATTATTTTTCAAATTTAGCGACGAATTCGAAATTCGTCGCAAAATTAGCAATGAATTTCAAAATTCGTCGCAAAATTAATTAATTATTTAATAAATATATATTAATATTTTATTTTATTTTATTATTTTTCAAATTTAGCGACGAATTCGAAATTCGTCGCAAAATTAGCAATGAATTTCAAAATTCGTCGCAAAATTAATTAATTATTTAATAAATATATATTAATATTTTATTTTATTTTATTATTTTTCAAATTTAGTGACGAATTCCAAAATTCATCACAAAATTAGCGACGAATTTCGAAATTTGTCGCAAAATTATTTAATTATTTAGTAAATATATATTAATATTTTATTTTATTTAATTATTTTTCAAATTTAGCGATAAATTCTTAAATTCGTCGTAAAATTAGCGACGAATTTCTGGTCGTCACTAAATTAGCTACGATTATTTTTTCATTGCAAATTTCGTTACAAATAGCGATGAAAAAAGTTTTCGTCGCTAAATTCATAGCAAAATAGCAACGAAAAAAATTTATCGCTAAATTTCGTCGCAAAAAACGTGTTTTCTCCTCTATTTAGTATATTAACCATTCTTGCAGAAATCTAAGGGTTTGAGAAATTCTAGGTTAAAGTTGAAATGATGAGCTTGCTTATTTTGTTTTGGCATGATACTAGATTTTTTAAATGGACGAGTATACTCCAATATGATTTTCAGTATTTTTTTTTGTCTATTCATACTTTTTAAATTTTAGAATGTTTTGTTCTCGAAAAATATGATAAATTTGGTATATTGACTGTTGTGCTTAGGGTGAGAACACTACAGAAAAACAGTCTTTTAGCCACAAATTTAGTGACGAAAATTTTAAAAAAATTCGTCACTAAAAACATTAACGACGGATTTAGCGACGAAAATTAGAAAACTGTTGCTAAATTTACCGATAAATAATTTTTTATTGCTAAAATTCGTCACAAAATTTAACAACGAAAAATTATCTATCGCTAAATTAGCGACATAAAAAAATCCGTTGCTAAATTTAGCGACAAAAATCTAAAATTTGTCGCTAAATTTAGCAATAGATAATTTTTGTCTCTAAAATCCGTCGCTAATTTAGGGGAAAAAATCTGTAATAAAAAAATCCGTCGCTAAATTCAGCGACGGATTTGGAATCCGTCACTCATTCCAAATTCCATTGAAATGTCGAGGGAGCACACGTGCCACCCTTGCCCACCCGAGCCAGCACCACAACCTACCCGCCCGCCCGCCCGCCCGCCCACCCAACCTGCCCGCTCGTCCGAGCCAGCACACAACCTGCCCGCCCACCCGAGCCAGCAAGCACCCCCGCGCAAGCACTCTTAATTGCTGGAAAATGCCGCGCCTTCTGCCTCCATCGTGATTCGAGCTCCGAACTCCTGCACGCATACGCAACCTGTAAACCACTGAGCCAAAGATATTATTATGATATAAATTTCTTTTTTATTATTTATTATCTTTATTTCATATTTTTCTAATTATAATAAAATAATATATAATAACAATTTAAAATAATAAATATAATAACTTTTTTTATTTATACCATCAACCTAAAATAATATTAATTAAAAATAATAAATATGATAATTTTTAATTAAATAAAAATAATCAATTAATAAATTAATTAAAAAATATGTTAATATTATATTTTGATTTCTTCTTTTTTCTTTTATCTTATTATTTTATTATTGTTTTTCATTTTTATTTTATTTTTTTAATCCATAATTTAAAAATGGATTACAATATCTCAAAACTATAAAATTATAATTATCAATAAATTATAATATATTAATAATTTAAAAAATCTATATATTTAATTACAAAATATTTTGACTCGTTATAATAAAATTATTATATATAAGAAATGAGAGTAGAAAGAAAAAAAAACCTAAAAATAGAGATAAGGAAAAAAAATGAGAATAAAAAACAAAGAGAAGGAAGAAAGAAAAAAAAAATATTATCACACAACACTAACACTAAGCGGTGGTGTATTGGTGATATATTTTCTGTTAAATCTGATATCCAAGATTCGAATCCTTTCAACTGTAATTTTTTTGAATTTTTCATATTAAAACAATGAAGGGCGCCAGGCACGCCCCAGCAGGCGCGGGCGCCCACGCCTGCCTGCCTGCCTGCCTGCCTGCCTGCCTGCCTGGGTTGCCTGGGCGCCCGCGCGCCTGCCTGGGCGCCCAGGCAGGCACACCCCAGTAGGCGCGGGCACCCGCGCCTGCCTGCTTGGGAGCCCGCGCGCCTGCCTGGGAGCCCGCGCGCCTGCCTGGGCGCCCAGGCAGGCACTCCCCAGCAGGCGCGGGCGCCCAGGCAGGCACGCATGGGCGGCCAGGCAAGCGCGTGCAGCGCGCGGGCGCCTAGGCAGGCAGGCGCCCATGCGTGCATGGGTCGGCGCCCGCGCAAGCTCGATTAATATTTAATTAAAAAATTTATATTATTGAATAAAATAATACAAATAAAATACAATTACCTATACAATAATAAAAAATATTAAATCAAAAAAAAGAAAAAAATAATAAATTAATTAAAATATATATAATTTAAGTAAAATAAAATATATGGTTTTTTAAGAATTAAATAATATTATTCTTCTAAAAAAAATATATAATATAATAAAATAAAATATAAATTAAAATATTATGAAATAATAATATGATTTGTTAATATAAATTAATAAAATAAAATAAAAATAAAATAAAATTATAATTAAAAGAAGATAAAATTCAGTGACGAATTTGGAATCCATCGCTGAAATTATTAAAATAAAATAAAAATAAAATAAAATTCTAATTATTTAGCGACGGATTTGGAATCCGTCGCTAAATCAGTCACGGATTTGGAAATCTATCGCTAAATTAAATTACCAACCCATATATTTCGTCGTTGTTAAATTAATTTTTTAATTTAAATATTATATTAATATTTTATTTCATTTAATTATATATAAAAAATTTAGCGATTGACAGATTGGGATTTTCGTCTAGCGACGGATTTTAAATCCATGGCAAATTCGTTGCTATTTAGCGACGAAATTTGCAACGAAAAATTTTTTGTCGCCAATTAGCAACGAATTTAGTCACGAAAATTTTTTCGTCACTAATTAGCGACGAATTTTGCTATGAATGATGTGTCCGTCGCTAATTTAGTCACGACTTCCTTTTCGTTGCAAATTTTGTGACAAATTAGCGATGAAAAAGTTTTTGTCGCTAAATTCGTCGTAAAATAACGATGAATTTTTTTCGTCGCGAAAATCCGTGACTAAAACCGTGTTTTTTTGTAGTGGAAGAAAAGTGCGGCGTGAGAGATAAGAGCTTCACCTACAACAAAGAGAATATTGATTTAGTTTTACTTTTGTGTATCAATTCAAACACCATCCAAGTGTCAAAATGCAATTTTCTTTGTGTTAAAATCATTTCGGTCAAAGGGATGGTTGTAACCTATTCATAAGAAATGTTATATACTAGATTGATGTTTATTTGATTTTGCTTTTATTGACATTTTGTTAGATATTCGAATATTTATGGACAATATTGAGTTTATTGATTTCGAAAATATATTTGGAATCTAATTATTTTGTTGATTGGATTAGGAAAACTTTTAAATTTATTGATTAGATATTAGTAGCTAAATTTGATATTTATATTGTTTGGACAGAACAATTCTTTTTGAATATGGAAAATTTGAAAAACAATAAATTTTTTTAGGTTAAATTCCAAAATTCGTCACAAAAATGATCATCACAAAAGTTAAGCTATGCATTTAAATTATGTTGAATTTGGTGATGGAAAACAAGATCCATCACTAAATCTAGCCACGAATTTTAGTGACAGAAAATAAGATCTGTCACAAAATTTAGCCACGGATTCTCAGATTTATCACTAATTTTAGTGATGAATTCTCATATCTATAACTAAATTTAGTGACGGATCATATTTTTCGTGTAACACCGATACTCGGTGCCCAAACAACATATATTGGTTTTAAAATATATGTTTAAAAACAAAAAACAGCGAAGTGCTGCGTTTTGAGACAAAATGCAGCACCCCCCCAATATGGGATTAGGGCTTTTAGCCCTAATCTTTCCCTTTCTCTCTCTCTCTCTTCCCAACTCTTCATCTCCCCCGCCGCTCTTTCTCCATCCGTTCCTCTCAGCGGCCTTGCTTTCCTCCGCCACCACCATCGCCGCCACGTCTCCCTCTTTCTTCGTCTTTCTCTCACTTTCCCTCTCTCTCTTTATCCTTCCCTCTCAGTTTCTCTCTTTCTCTCCACTATTCACTCTCTCGCGATCTCCCTCTCGGTTTCCTCCGTCACGCGCCACCACCACGCGCCACCACTGCGAGTGCACCAGCGCGAGAGCACGTGACAACGCAGGGCACTGCGCGCTCTCCCGAGCGCGAGCACTAGCGCGCCCCTGCTTGCCTATGCACGAGCCTGCGAGCCCCTGCACGAGCGCTAGCACGCCCCTGTGTACCTCTGCACGAGCCAGCGTGCCCCTACACGGACGCCAGTGTGCTCCTGCACGGGCGCCAGTGTGCCCCAGCACTGGCGCGAGCGCACGACCCACTGCGCGAGCGCGCATGCCTCACAACGCATCAGCCCGCACGTCCCAGCCCGGAGCACACTACCCGCGTGCCCCAGCCCGTGAGCCCACTGCGGCCTGTTGACCCGCAAGCCCACTACAGCCTGCTGACCAGCGAGCCCACCAGCGGGCCAGCCTGCTAGCCCACCAGCACACCGGCCCGCGAGCCCGTGACCGGCTTTCTTCTTTGAGAGCCATCTGCCATCCTCACAGAAATCCTTCACTACAGGTAATGATTGTGATTGGTTATAGTTCTAGGGTTCGATATTCTCTTGGTAATTAAGCTAGATTTCTGAACCTTGCTTCGAATTTGAAGCATTGCAGGTCCTGGACTGAGTAGAACGATGTTTGGACCACAAGATTGTGAACCCCGAAGAACCTAGGTGAGGATTTCTAACTCACTCAATTTATTTGGACGAATTTAAAGTAAATTAGAGTAAGAGTGTAATGCCTTGTTTGACATTAATTAGGTTAAATATAGGATTTCATACAAATTGAGCTATTCTGGATGACAGAATCGTACAGACTTGATTCGAATAGCTTCTCTTAGAGTTTGATTTGATGAATGCTTAAAAATATTCAGAATTTGGGATTTGAGTTTAAGGTTTAATACAGTCTTTTGATTATAAATTTTCCTGCATATAGGAAATTAAAATACGTCTATATTATGAAAATAGATTTCGATACCTTGAAAATGGAATGAAATTGATGACATTGGTGTATATTTATAAATTGAAGAATTTAGGGTTTGTACGAAGTTAAGAAAAATGATAAACCCTGAAAATAGTCAGAAATTTGATGAAATTCGTAATGAATTGATTAGGTTGGATTTCTTGGTGATTCGATTGAGGGGAGTTTTGATTTTACATATTGTGGTTTTATTAGGGAGTGCACTTCCCTCCCCAAAACAAAAACATGTGAGTGAGATTTATTTTAATACTTTTGTTTAATGTGTAAACCCTCCCAGGGTGACCACCGGGAGTAACACAGTACAGACCCAGGCACGACAGCAGCCTAGAGCTCAGACCTGGGTTTATGCCATGACGCAGGAGAACGCCCAGGCGAACCCCGACATCATCATGGGTACTCCTCCTTCTGATCTTATAGAATAAGATCTCTATTTGTATTTCCACTTCTTTTGGGGATGTCAGCATTGTATCATGATAATCATATAGGTATTTTATATTGTGTATCCTTTTGTGACATGATACTACTCTGACATCTTTGTACACTGAAGTTGTAAAAGCCATAGAGGCTCAACTATTTTGACATATATATATATATATATATATATATATATATATATATATATATATATATATCAAGTTTGAAATTATTTTAAGTCTATGTGCATTTTGTTCAATGATAGGTACTCTACCTATTTTCAGAATAAATGTTCGTATCCTTATTGACACGAGGTCTAACTATTTATATGTGAGCGATCAATTTTTCTGACATTCTGATAGACCGCTCTCACCTTTGGACGAGGAGATATTGGTCATCACTCCTCTGGGTGAGCAGATTGTGCGCGGCACAGTCTATAGAGAATGTGAGATCAAAGTTGGGGATACAGTACTAAAGGCAGATCTAATCCCTCTCGTCATGACTGATTTTGATGTCATCTTGGGGATAGATTGGCTACATATGCATCGGGTTTCAGTTGACTGCTTTAAGAAGCAGGTGGAGTTTCGAAAACCCGATCAGTCAATGTTGATTTTTGAGGATGAGAGGCGGATTTTACCCTGTTGTGTCATTTCAGTTTTGGAGGCCAGATGCATGATTCGTCGTGGTTGTGCGGCTTACCTGGCTCACATCATAGACACCACTGCTCAGGGATCGAGACCGGAGGATGTTTCAGTGGTACAGGACTTTCTTGATATTTTCCTCGATGAGCTACCCGGATTACCACCGGTTCAGGAGTTTGACTTTGAGATCGATTTAGCTTCGGAGACTACCCCTATCCCTATGCCGCCATACAGGATGGCACTGGCTGAGCTGAGAGAGAGCTCAAGGTCCAGCTGCAGGAGTTGCTGAATAAGGGGTTATCCATCCTAGCACATTTCCTTGGGGCGCTCTAATACTGTTTGTAAAGAAGAAGGACGGCTCACTGAGATTGTGTGTGGATTACAGGCAACTTAATCAGGTAACTGTGAAGAACAGATATCTGCTGCCTCACATAGATAATTTGTTTGATCAATTGCAAGGTGTCCGAGTTTTCTCAAAAATTGATCTTCGATCGGGATATCATCAGTTGCGGATTAGGAGTCAAGATGTGCCAAAGACAACTTTCCGTACTCGATATGGGCACTATGAATTTCTAGTTATGCCGTTTGGACTGACTAATGCCCCCGTTGCATTCATGGACTTGATGAACAGAGTCTTTCATGACTATCTGGATCAGTTTATCATAGTCTTCATAGACGATATACTGGTATATTCACGGAGTGACGAGGATCATGTTCAGCATCTTCGCACCATTTTACAGATCCTCCGTGATGAGCAGCTGTATGCCAAATTCACAAAATATGAATTTTGGCTAAGACAAGTTGGATTTTTGGGGCATGTCGTTTTTGTGGAAGGAATTTTTTTCGATCCGCAAAAGGTCGATGCCATTACGAGATGGGAGCAACCGCAGACAGTGACTGAGATCAGGACTTTTCTTGGTCTGGCCGGGTATTACCGCAGATTTATTGAGGGGTTTTCCTGGATAGCTGCTCTATTATATAGATTGACGCAAAAAGGTGTCAAGTTTGTATGGGATAACCATTGTGAGGTGAGTTTTCAGGAGTTCAAACAATGGTTGACTACAGCTCCGATTTTGACACTTCCCACCAGCAGTCGGGAGTACACAGTGTACAGTGATACTAGCCGACAGGGGGTGGGTTGTGTTTTGATACAGAATGGTCGGGTGATCACCTACGCCTCTAGATAGTTGATGAAATATGAGGTGAATTATCCGACACACGATCTGGAGCTTGCGACCATAGTCTTTGCATTGAAGATATGGTGCCATTACTTGTACGGGGTGACTTACCGGGTGTATACTGATCATAAAAGTCTGAAATATTTATTCACCCAACGAGAACTTAACCTGAGACAGAGGACATGGTTGGAACTCCTCAAAGATTATGATCTTGTCATTGATTATCATCCGGGCAAGGTCAATGTGGTTGCTGATACCTTGAGCCGGAAATCAGCTTCATCGTCTCAGGAGAACAATACGGTATACCTCACTTGTTTGATGGGACTCCGAGATTTAGGAGTTAGATTGGCTAGTAATGATCAGGGCACTCTGCTAGCCAAGTTTGAGGTCAGGTCGACGCTATTGGACCGTATTAGGGAGCTTCAGAGCATTGATACCGAGCTTTAGGCTCTTACTGAGAGAGCCTACAGAGGTGATATAGATAATTTCAGAGTCCGTAGTGATGGACTTCTGACTTATCGAGATAGAGTGGCTATACCTACCGACGAGGATCTTGCAGGTCCATATTAGAGGAGGCACACTCCTCGGCCCATGTCTTGCACCCGGGTAGTACAAAGATATATCGAACTATTCGGGGCAGCTATTGGCGGCCAGGTATGAAGAAAGACATTGCGGAGTTTGTAACTAGATGTTTAGTCTGTCAACAGGTGAAAGCTGAGCATTAGAGGCCAGTGGGTTAACTATAGCCTCTTCCCATTCCCGTATGGAAGTGGGAGCATGCGACTATGGACTTTGTTATGGGATTGCCGCGGACTCAGGCTAGGTATGATGCCATTTGGGTGGTAGTCGATCGACTCACCAATTCTGCCCATTTCATCCCGATGTGCAGCGACTCTCCACTGAAGACATTGGTACGTCTGTATATTGACAAAATAGTCAGACTGCATGGGGTTCCTGTGTCCATAGTCTCGGATAGAGATCCAAGATTCACTTCTCGATTTTGGCCCAACCTGCAGGAAGCTTTGGGCACACGGCTCAGTTTTAGCATAGCATATTACCCACAGACAGATGGCCAGTCAGAGAGGACTATTCAGACGCTCGAGAATTTGCTTTGGGCTTGTGTTATGGATTTTCGGGGTAATTGGGATAGGCATTTACCGCTGGTGAAGTTTGCATATAATAACAGTTATCAGACCAGTATTGGCATGCCACCCTATGAGGTACTTTACGGCAGAAAGTGTCGCACCCCGTTGTGCTGGGATGAGGTAAGCGAAAGGCACCTTACCAATGTTGAGTTAGTCGAGAAAACTAAGGAAAATGTTAGGGTGGTCCGCGAGCGGTAAAAAGCAGCCTAAGACAGATAGAGGGTATATGCGGATCGGAGACGCCGGCCCTTAGAGTTTGAGGTGGATGATATGGTATTTTTGAGGATTTCTCCCTTGAAAGGACTCATTCGCTATCGGCAATGGGGCAAGTTGAGTCCCAGGTACATTGGCCCGTTCCGTATCCTCAGTAGGGTTGGGAGCGTGGCATACAGACTAGAGCTGTCAGACGAGTTGTCTCAAATCCATGATGTCTTCCATGTATCAGTGTTCAGGAAGTACATCCCAGATCTTTCGCATATTTTAGAGTTTTTGCCAATAGAGGTACAAGAAGACTTGAGTCTACCTGTTCAGCCGGTGGCCATACTTGACCCGCAGATCCGGCAGCTACGGAATAGGGAGGTATCTCTTGTCCGAGTGCCATAGCGCAACTATCAGGTCGAGTAAGAGATCTGGGAGTTCGAGGAGACTATGAAGAGACAGCACCCCAGTTGCTTGCTGTTTAGTTTTTTTTTTTTAGTTTTGAGGACGAAACTTATTTTTAGGGGGTTAGAAAATGTAACACCGACACTCAGTACCCGAACAATGTATATTGGTTTTAAAATATATATATTTTAAAAAAAAAAAAAGAAAACAGCGGAGTGTTGTGTTTTGAGACAAAACGCAGCACCCCCCCCCAATTTGGGATTAAGGATTTTAGCCCTAATCTTTCCCTTTCTCTCTCTCTCTCCCCGACTCTTCATCTCCCCCACTACTATCTCTCCATCCGTTCCTCTCCCACGGCCTTGCTTTCCTCTGCCTCCACCATCGCCGCCGCGTCTCCCACTCTTTTCGTCTTTCTCTCACTTTCCCTCTCTCTCTCTATCCTTTCCTCTCAGTTTCTCTCTCTCTCCGCTGTTCACTCTCTCGCGATCTCCCTCTCGGTTTCCTCCACCGCGCGCTTCTGTTGCGTGCTACCACCGCAAGCGTACCAGCGCGCGAAAGCTCAGAGCACTGCGCGCTCTCCCGAGTGCGAGCGTGCATTGCGCACTCTCCCGAGTGCGAGCGTGCATTGCACACTCTCCCGAGTGTGAGCACACACTGCGCGACCCTCTGCACGAGTGCTAGCGCACCCCTGCGTGCCTCTGCACAAGCCAGCGTGCCCCTACACGAGCGTTAGCGCATCCCTGATAGCCTCTGCACGAGCCAGCGTGCCCCTGCACTAGCGCCAGCATGCCCCAGCACGAGCGCGAGCGTGCTCCAGCGCGCGACCCACTGCGTGAGCGTGTGTGCCTCACAACGCGCCAACCCGGGCATCCTAGCCCGTGAGCGCACAACCCGCGTGCCCCAGCCTGCGAGCGCATAGCCCACGAGCCCACTGCGGCCTGCTGACCCGCTAGCCCACTACGGCCTGCTGACCCGCGAGCCTACCAGCGGGCCAGCCCGCCAGCCCTCCAGCCCGCCAGCCCACCAACCCGGGAGCCCGCGATGGCCCGCGAGCCCGCGACCGGTTTTCTCCTTTGAGAGCCATCTATCATCCTCGTAGAAATCATTCACTGCAAGTAACGATTGTGATTAGTTATAGTTCTAGGGTTCGATATTCTCTTGGTAATTAAGCTAGATTTCTGAACCTTGCTTCGAATTTGAAGCATTGCAGGACCTGGACTAAGTAGAATGACGTTTTGACCACAGGATTGTGAACCCCGAAGAACCCAGGTGAGGATTTCTAACTCACTCGATTTATTTGGAAGAATTTAGAGTAAATTAGAGTAAGAGTGTAATACATTGTTTGACATTATATGAAATTAATTAGGTCAAATATAGGATTTTATACAAATTGAGCTATTCTGGATGATAGAATCGTATGGACTAGATTCGAATAGTTTCTCTTAGAGTTTGTTTTGACGAATGCTTAAAAACATTCAGAATTTGGGATTTGAGTTTAAGGATTGATACAGTCTTTTTATTATAAATTTTCCTGCATGTAGGAAATTAAAATACGTCTATATTATGAAAATAGATTTCAATACCTTAAAAATATAATGAAATTGATGACATTGGTGTATATTTATAAATTGAAGAATTTAGGGTTTGTACGAATTTAAGGAAAATGATAAACCCAGAAAATAGTTGGAAATTTGATGAAACTCGTGATGATTTGATTAGGTTGGCTTTCTTGGTGATTCGATTGAGGGGAGCTTTGATTCTACGTATTGTGGTTTTATTGGGGAGTGCGCTTCCCTCCCCAAAATATGTGAGTGGGATTTATTTCAATACTTTTGTTTAATGTGTAAACCCTGTTTTAAAATATTTGATAAATGAGCATGATTTGTAGCGTGTTTGAAATATTTTGAGTGGTTTTGAAATTGATTTTTGTGAACTGATGGAGTGTCCAAAAACTATGTTGAAATATTGAAATTATGCATCCATGTGGTTAAAATGTATAATGTGTCATTTTATGCTATATGTTGCATTTGGTTTGTGAACCTGATTTCGGCACATTTTGATACGATTTTGGATTTGGTATTGAGGGCTTTTGTATGTATTGTTCCGTAGCTACGAAGGATACCGTGAGAGACGCTTTAGTGGCGTCCGGATATGCCTAGGCCCCCTATATCCCACGAGTTGTCGTGATTTTTATTAACGACACGGTACTAGCCAGGTTGAACCCGAAAGGAAGAGGATTTGAATACTCTCTCCAAGTCTAGCACCTGGACGAGGTCTGTCACCAACGCCGGGGTAGAGAGCACTTTAAATAAACTTGCATATAATACCCCCGGTGCGCCTGCCATAGGTCGCGGTAGACCTCTGTCAGGACATTTTTGGCTAGCAGCTCTATGATTTTAGTGACAGTGTTTTGGATGCATATTTGAAATGAAAATGCGTACTAATGATATATTGTTGAAATGAAAAGTATGATGATTTGAAATATGATTCGTATATTTATACTTTGACACTCCAGTTTCACACTTCATATTAGACGATGGCATTGACCCACTCACTCACTGAGTATTCTTCCCCGAGTACTCACCCCTCATTTTCTTTCTTGTTTCAAAGATAGTATTTGACAAAGAGCGTTACTTTTAGGACGCTCAATATCATTGGGAGATCTGGTTTGGACTTGAGAAATTATTATATATTTCTGCTATAAAAATTTGTATTGGTAATGTATATGCATTTTGAGGTCTATAGGCGACCATTGTATAATTTTGGGATGACTGTATAAATAAAGATATTTAAATTGTGGAACTCTCATGTCATTATATAACATTGCATTGAGGCATTTCTTATTCGTTGTGTATGTACTTGGGAATGTGTTATGTCTTCGAAGTGTACTCTAGAATCGCTCAGTGCCACCTCTAAATCACAGGAGGGGCGACTGCCGACTGTCCATGCCTTTGACGGGGGTATGGCAGTAGAGGTCTGTGGTTAGCTTGCTGGAAATTTGTATAGCTTTGCGTTATTCTGGATGTTGGCCATTTGTTTATTTTATAGGATGATTGTGTTTATACAAAATTAATTATATTTGGGAGACCTCCTAAATATGGGGAGTTTCTGTCCGATTTTCTGTAAAAATACAGCCGGCATTCAGGATAACGGACGGCTGTTCACGATCCCGGTCCGGTGCGTGACATTTCGACACTAAAATTAGTTATGAATTAAGCGATGAAAAAAATTTTGTTGTTAATTTGGTCATGAATTTTTGAATTGCATCACTAAAATTTTGTGACGTGTTATTAGTGACGAAAATATTTTAATCGCTAAACAAATTAGTGACATATTTTTTTAAAATTTTTTTCGCTAAATCTATCATTAAAATCGTGTTTTTTATTGTGAAAAAAATATAAAGAGGGAATTAGAGATGCAGAAAGAAGAGCAATAGCAGAGAGCCTAAGAAGAAATGAAAAAGATAGGAAAAAAAGACAAAAGGGAATTAAGAGGGAAAAACTAAATGGATGGGGTGAGAGGCCGAGAGAGAGAGAGGAGGGTAGGTTCATGGAAGGAGGGAAG
This sequence comes from Dillenia suffruticosa, assembly GCA_033439265.1. Taxonomy (NCBI): domain Eukaryota; kingdom Viridiplantae; phylum Streptophyta; class Magnoliopsida; order Dilleniales; family Dilleniaceae; genus Dillenia; species Dillenia suffruticosa. The sequence continues at coordinate 17,292,935 of JAVTVX010000009.1, read as the reverse complement.
AGAAAAAAAAAGTGCTAGAGTGGGGTTGTGAATGTTAAATTAATATTTTTAGAGTTGCAATCTTTTTTTTTTTTACTTTAAAAATTACAATTTTTATTAATTTAAAACATGCGATAGTGATACTATAATTTTTTTGTCATGTGATGGGTTTTTGAAAATAAATTTATGTAAAATTTAGTTAAATAAATAAATTTGCAAATTGACTCCCGTTTTATGTAAACATTATATTTCGGCTTTTAGAATTGAACACAAATTCGAAAAGAAATTTTGAAAACATTTTTGGACCAAAATGAAATATTTTACAAAAATGGTCCATGAACGTTTGAAAATTGTAGTATGACCCCTTAAGTTTTAAAAATTGTGTAATTGCCCTTTAAAGCTTTACTTTGTAACAATCAAGTCTTTGGGATGGGTGTTCAGACTCTCAAATGATGGAATGCAATCTTTTAATGGTTTTGGAGTTTTGATTTATGACGACATACTATCCGAATATTACAACTCTTATCAAAACAGGTAAAATCTATCGGAAAATAGTGTGTTTAAATCATTACAAGGTTAATGCCATATGATATAATGGTTTTTAGATTGTCATCCATGTGTATGATGACATAGTCTTTAAATTCTCATGGGACACCACCCATGAAGAAATTTAGGGATTTAATCGCTTGTTGTGCATTTTGGATTTCATCTAGCTCAGCATTTTGGTACTTTTAGGCGTCTCGGCCGAACAAAAAAAAAATGTGATATATTCTCAGACAAAAATATCATTTTAACAAGCTTGCATTCTCATGTTCACACAACCTAAAATAAAAGTCTCCTTAAGAGGTTCTTTGATCAAATTAGAAGATATCCTTAAGGGTTGACAAATAGAAGGCATGACATATTCGTAAACTTGAGACTTGGAATAGTCAACAAGTCAACAAGCCAAAAAATCTTAATTATTTATTATTTTTGGACCTCCAAGCTAGATCGATTGATTTTTATATTTACTTGGTGGAGAAAAAGGATGAGCACGTCAGAGATGGCGTCTTTCCTTTCTCTTTCTCTTGGGAGAACATATATCCTAAGTCTTCTGGTTAGATATGTGACGATGGCTGTGACGTAGATAGCTACATCTCTTGCTATTTATATGTTAGTCTCCCAGTCCTGAGATGCAACCTCACCGATTGATACAGCACCAAAAAAAAAATCTCACCAATTGGACAATCTCTCTCTCTCTCTCTCTCTCCCCCCCCCCCCCTCCCCCAAAAAAAGTCCTCAGACGAGTTAACGAAATGAATGCTCAAGGGAAGGCTGTAAACAACTGCCTTGGATGGGCAGCGAGAGACCCATCTGGAACACTCTCTCCGTATGAATTTTGCCGCAGGTATTTAATCTTCCACCCAGGCTTTCTACTTGACATGCTAGGCTTGATTAAAATGATAATACTTTTGACTGTTACTCAGGGACGTTGGAGACGAAGATGTTCGGATCAGAATTACCCATTGTGGAATTTGTTATGCCGATGTACTCTGGACGAGGAACAAAACGGGACACACAAGCTATCCTATAGTTCCTGGGTATGTAGCCATATATTCTCAGTGTCCTCCCTCCCGCCATTTTAAGTGATTAAACCTTAAATATTTTTGTTGGCATTGTAGACATGAGATTGTTGGAGTGGTAGAAGGGGTTGGTACAAATGTTAATGGCATCAATGTTGGGGATCATCTTGGGGTTGGAACCTTTGTCAACTCTTGCCGAGATTGTGAATACTGTAAGGAAAGGCTAGAGAATCACTGCTCAAAAGGGGCAGTGTTCACTTTTGATGCGGTTGATGTGGATGGTTCGATTACAAAAGGCGGATACTCTACCTTCATAGTTGTTCATCATAAGTAACAGATTTTTTCTCACTCTATTCAATCTTCTTTGACGAAAGATTAAATTGCTTGGAAAGAAAAATGTTGAAATTCCAGTTTGGTTGTTGAAACAGGTATTGCTACAGAATACCAGAAAACTATCCATTAGAATCAGCGGCGCCATTGCTATGTGCTGGAATTACTGTCTATACACCAATAATCCGTCACAAAATGAACCAACCTGGCAAGTCACTGGGAGTGATTGGGCTTGGAGGCTTAGGTCACTTGGCTGTCAAGTTTGGTAAGGCTTTCGGTCTAAATGTTACGGTCTTCAGCACCAGCATTAACAAGAAAGAGGAAGCTCTCAGTTTACTTGGAGCTGACAAATTCATAGTTTCCTCTGATGAAGAAGAAATGAAGGTAAAAGAAATTCACTGCTTCAAACATAGGACGTGACAGATTTTTTCAACAAATTAATACTAGTTTTTGGTTGCAGGCCTTGGCCGGATCTCTTGACTTCATAATTGACACAGCATCAGGAAGTCATCCGTTTGATCCTTATATAAATGTCTTGAAGACAGGCGGTGTCCTCGCATTAGTGGGATACCCTGGCGAATTGAAACTCGATTCATTCCATCTTCTTACAGGTAAAATTTCCATTTGTCAAGAGACCAACAAAAACCCTTCTTCCCATTTTGCGATTGTGCTCTCTCCCAAGACTTGTACTACTAGTGCTTAGTATAATCTGATTAAGTTTGATGATGAGATCTCCCACTAATTATATATAGGAATGAAGACAATTTCCGGCAGTGGTACTGGTGGGACTAAAATGACACAGGAGATGTTGGATTTCTGTGCTGCCAACAAAATTTATCCAGAGATTGAGAAAGTTCCTATTCAGTATGTGAATGAAGCTCTTGAGAGGCTGATCAAGCGGGATGTGAAGTACAGGTTTGTGATTGACATTGAGAATTCCCTCAAGTGATCCCATTGGGCAATGAGACTTGGAGAATCATTGCGATAGAGGCGTTCCATCGGCCTCTGTTCTAGTAATAGGATTGTAAAAGAGTTTGAATGAGTTTTCATTGCTTTTATTGGTATTGTGCTTCTTTTGTTTCAAAATTTTTGTAAAAGCATCTCCTCGGAATGCTCTGTTTCAAAATAGTTTGGTGCAAATAAATTTGTTTCTCGTTTGCATGTCTCTTTTCGAGTTATTCTATGACACGAAGGCAAAAATATAAATAGACTTTTTAACGGGTTGGCACAGAGTGGATAAAACCATACTACCTGTCTTGAAAATAAAGTTTAGTTTAATACCATCTTATAATATTTTGCAAGAAAAATCTTAACAGTACACGGAAACAAAATCATATGATAATATAAAAGACAAAAATATGACGGAGAATTATCTTAATCAAGCTTTCTTGAGCCAAGTGCCTAAAGAATACGAAAAGGTTTGATTCTAGAGGCGGGTCGAGTCTGAGAAGAGTGACAATATACAAATTCAAACCATAGTCCTATGATATTAGAGAAATTATGGGTCACTCATCGGTATGTATTAACACCCAAACAATTTAACCTTTATGATCTCTTTCACACTGTTGTATCTGTATATATAGTATATTAAACGTACAATATTAAAAATATTAAAAGAAATGCATAAGTGAAATATTTTAAAAAATATATAAAATTAAAAAATATAAAAATAAATTAATATATAATATAAAATAAGTAAAAACGAACTCACTGAACAGTCTAACTTTGTACATTTGCATTTCATATGCAAAATCCTAATTTTTGGCTTAACTATTTAAATAATTCTTATTTTGAGATTATTTTCAAACTATTTCATCAGTCAAGTTAGTGAAAAAAAATTCTTTAATCTGATCTCGTTCTTATGTCTAATAATTGTTGACAACTAGCTATATATGGTCATGACACAAAATTAACCATCTTCACCATAAAGAATGAATGACATGGCTATCCCTGAACAAATGTGCAGGATTTCAATCAGCAAGTAACATGTTGTGGAACTGGAGGGCAATTCCAAGGGATCATTCCATGTGGCCCTACCTCTAGCATGTGTGAGGATCTGTCTAAGTATGTATTTTGGGATCCATACCATCCAAGTGAGGCAGCAAATCTGATCATTGCCAAGCAAATTGTTGATGGGGACTCCAGATACATTACTCCCATGAATTTAAGAAAGCTTAGACATCTCTAAAATGGTGATAATTTTCCCATGCAGATAAAAATGTTTCATCTCTGACGTTTATATCATTTGTCCCATGAAGATCCATAGTTCTGGCATTTGTAATATGTTGTTCTGGTGATACATATGTATTTTCACAAAATTTGAAATAGAAATCTTAAGTTTCCAAAGCACCCACTCTTAGAACTAAGAGAATTTGGCACTGATTTCAAATTAATCAATTTGATTAACCTCTTGCCTCATCTATTATCATTTGCAAATCAAGAAGACTTCAATCCTTTGGTCAAAAAATTTAGGTCTAGACCATTTCTCTGAAGTTTGACAACGCCATTGTCCTCCCTTCAATTAAAAATAAATAAATAAAAGTAAGGAGAGCAAGAATGGAAAGACAATTTTGAGTTATTCTACCCTCACTTATTCGTCATTAGCTTCTCTGATCATGTGCCCACATGCAGCTCCCTCAAGACATAGCTTCTCTGATCATGTGCCCACATGCAGCTCTATAAATCACACGCACGCGTTCTATTTCTCAATTGTTGATATATGCACTAATGCACGTCCACTTACTTGAGATTGACCCAACTTGCTCAGGATTTAACTCCAAGCCTATTCCAACTCACATGCATGTTGTCCCAACTCAATCTGTCAACCTATGTGTCACCTTGACTCAATCCATCGACCAGCCCATTGACCCTGACCTGATTGCCTAGTTTAGGTGCTCTTGTCTCGTTTCGGCTGCCTGAAATAGCCTTTCTTTTCTCTATCTAATTCTTTGGCTCTTGACTCCGGTTTCTTACAGTTAATAGCTATTCTTTTATACTCTGGCCTTAGTTTCTCAACATTCATCCCTGTTTCTTGTTATCTCTCTTGGTCCCTTTTACTTCTCATTGAAGATGGCTCCTCACACTTTTACTTCTGCTATAAAGAATACCTACTCCAAAAGGACAATGTCGTTAGTCAACTTCTTGCTATCATCCAACAAGTTATTGTTGAATTCGGTAATCTTGTAAATGCTTTTCTATATCTTCCACAGCTTTGGGAAAAATTTCTTGATACTTTGATTTGGCCTATTGTAATCACATGACATACATTTATACTCTTTTCTCTTCTCGTACACATGTTTCCTACTTACTACCTATGTCACGCCCCGACTCTCGAGTCAAGCATGCAATAACCGCCGCATTATCTCAGCAAACAAGCAACATCTCCTCATATATCAGGACAACACAAAACATTCCACATGTTCAAACATATTTTCAATACTATCTAAAATCATACAAAGGACCAGGTTCATCCAATCTCAATAGCATGTACGAGAGCAACCCAGCCATTCCAAATTTCAATACATACTCTAATCCAATACAATCAATAAATAAATTTTCAAAATTCACAATAACAATACAAATGTCCCAGATAAACAAAAATAAGTTCACGAAAGTAAATTTAACATCATTTACAAGGTTTTAAATGGTCTATAAGTGAATTCCACCAATACTTGTCCACAAAAAAAGAAAATAAAACAAATATCAATCGAATCCAAACAAAATAAAAGTACAAAATTATCTTTCCATGAATTTTACTTCCTTAATCCCTAAAATAGAAGTTACACCATCAATACCTATCAAAGATCAACAAAATCACTTCTCCAATCATTCTAAATGAAGTCTCTCATCTAAACTTTCTCTGAAAAATGTGAAAGAGATGCATGAGTATTATAAATACTCAGTGAGTAATATAAATACTCAGTGAGTAAAGTGCACTAGCATGATTGTGCCAATAAATGAGGGGTGAAGTGGGGAAGTCAAAATATATTTCATAAATAACTCTTTGAATATAAAATAGTTTCATCAAATCAAAATAATTCAAACAAATATGCATCCATAAACTTTAGATTTTCCAAAATCACGAGATCTCCCTAAGAAATCAGTCTCGTCTCAGGTTTGGCTGAATTCGGATAAAAGCCCGCCAAGGAGTTTTCAATCCATTTGTTTCGCAGCACTAGTTCCTCCTTCCTTGGTGTTGACTCGTACCTCACCAGGGTGCTTTCAAATATAACACGAATTTAGCAGAGGAAGCCACGTCTACCTACCCCGCTCATTCAACCCCAACCACGTCACCCCGTTGGGTCGCTATATGGAGGGTATAACTATAGCCGTTTACTTCATATACCATCCTTTCACGAATATTCAAATTACATTTCATGTGCCATAATTTCAACAAACAATTACCAAATCGGACCTCACAAATCAAATATTCAATAATATGTGACACACATTCATTTATAAATACAATGGATACATTCGTAATTCAAATTTTTATTTCAGGTATCTTACAATCACAAAAAAACTTATATAAAACATATAAAAATCAATTATAGAAAATTTAAAACTAAATTACTTAGTTATAACACAACGGACCATCCACTCACCTCTTGAGAGGGTAATCACTCTCAAATTTTTCAACTAAATGAGAACTATCACTCCTTCCGAATTCTCACTTATGTACCATGACCGTCAATTTGATTAAGAGGATTTTGTTTTGTCATTCTTGCATAGAGAATCAAACATTAAAAGCAACAAACACCAAATACACTTTCACTCGAATGGTGAATTTCTTGAGTATGTTGATGTCGAGTTTAACTTTTTAAATTATGGTTTCGAATTTACTGAGATATAATAGTAAAACCAAAGCAAAATGAGGATTGATTTTCATGTAGCATGGCTTGTTTACCACTTGATCATATTTGATCTCACTAGGCAGGCCAAGGAAGATTGATTACCATGTATATATAAGGTTGATGTGAACTTTTTTTTTGAGTATTTTTAACTTCCAATTTTTCACTTCATTCTTTTGTTTTTTTAGAATGCTTCTCTTCCTCTCCCTTCCTCTTTCTCATTCTCTCCCCCTATCAAGCCTGGAGCCTCTTTTCTTCTCTCTCTCTCCATTCCTTCCAAGCCCTTGAGTGTCTCTCTCATCAAAGCCCAAAGCCTCTCTTCATCTCTTTCTCTCATTCTTACACACTATCTCTTCCTCTCTTCCTCTCTTTCTCTCTCCCTCACACCACAGACTAGTCTTTCGAAAAATTACGTAACAGTTGGTTATCTTCAAGTCTTTAACATCAACTTCGTTTTTCTTTTTAACAAGAGAAAAGATTTTGATCAAAAAGGTTGGCCACCTTTGATGGGCTTCATCTCCTCAACATCAATTTTGGGGGGGGGGGATTTTCATTGGATTTATAGGAATTTGAGGGTTTGGGATTATAGAGTTTCTATTTTTTTATAGTTCGATGAAACTAATATTTTAAATTAATATCAATAACTTCTAAAGTTGGAGGATTAAAAAAAAACAAAAAAACTCTATTGTAATGTATACTATACATATAAAATTGGGTTTTTATCATAAATACTAACATCTGTTATGGGTTTTTTCAATATAAACTAGATAAAAAACTATAAAAAAAATCCAATTTTTAAGAAAGTTATTAAACATTGATTTTCATTTATTTGACATATTTTTGTCATAAATACTAACATTTATTATAATTTTTTAATATAAATCGGACAAAAAATTGTAAAAAAAAAAAACCCTTTTTTTATTTTGGAAAGTTTTTAAATTTTCAACTCTCTCATTTATTTCACATTAAAATTTTTTCCCTTAGAAGGTTGGTTTATCTATATTTAATTATATTAGCCATGACATTTTCTTTGCTTTTTTCTTTTTATTTTCTTTTTGTTTGGTTATTAATCTTTTAATGTTTGAGTTTTTCTTCTTTACAATATGTATCGATCATTTCTGCACCTAAATTCGGTGCACAACAATTTCTTTACATTAATATTAATTTTTAAACCATATAAATAGATTTTAAAAATTAAAAAACTACTTTTACTTAAATCACATATGAATCTTTGAAACAATATCTATAAACATTTAAATTTTTAAATTTTTTAGAACTCCTTTAATTTAAAAATGGAAGGTTCATAACTTTTGATTTAAATGACTTTTCAATTCACTTGAATATAAATAATTCAATTTACTCAAATCATCTAATTTAAATATTATCTCTCCGGTTCAATTTATCTTTTATTTTCATAGTTTTTATTTCTACTTCAATACATGATTATTATAATTGTTATTTCCTCCTTTTTTTAGCATGAAAATCAAAAATCATAATAAATAAGGAAACTTTCTATTTTACATTTTATTTAAATCATACATTACCCATCTCTCATTAAGTATACAATTAGTATTCAAATTTCATATAGTTGAAATATTAAATAAATATCACTTTAAACATTTGATTTTTCAGTTATTTTTAATGTTTAACGCTTTCCATTTACCTCTATTTTAATTGGTGACTTTTTATTTACTTTTTTATCTTTCACATAAAAATAATGTTTTCTTAATAAACAATGACACCTTCCATTTAAAACATTTGACTTTTCAATTATTTTTTTACGTTTAACACATTTCATCTGATAGTCTATCAAAACTTATTTTTACATTAGCATCTGTATATTGTGTTATTTGTTTTATTCTGTTACTTAGTTCTGGAATATTATTATTTATTTTTGGTTGAACTGCTCCTTCCAGCATCCAATTTTCTGGAATATCATTATGTTTAATGCTTTCCATTTACCTCTATTTTAATTTATGACTTTTTATTTACCTTTTTATCTTTCACATAAAAATAGTGTTTTCTTAATAAACAATGACACCTTCCATTTAAAACATTTGACTTTTCAATTATTTTGTTATGTTTAACACATTTCATCTGATAGTCTGTCAAAACTTATTTTTACATTACCATCTGTATATTGTGTTATTTGTTTTATTCTGGTACTTGGTTCTAGAATATTATTATTTATTTTTGGTTGAACTGCTCCTTCCAGTATCCAATCTTCTGAAGGGTTATTTCTTCTCATCTGTTAGGTTTTGGAATAACCAAATTGGATCTTGTGATATCGGTTTGGAGAATAAGAGTTTCTCTATTTTTGTGTTGGATTTTATGTTTTGAGCCAAACACTGTTGTCATGGCTTTATAATATATTTTATATATTAGAGCGACCGTAATTTATCCTTCTATCATATCATAATTATATATTTTAACTTGTAAAATCAAGAATTTTAATATATTTTTAACATTTAAAGAAATTATAAGGTTTGGAAAACAGTCAAAGGAGACAGGACCCTTACAAAAATTGGATTCAATAGTTCCTAAATTCTTATAGAGAAACATGTTGGTACAGAGTATAAATAAGGACTATCAATAGTTCTTTAGGTAATATCAACAGTTCTTGAGTCTGATCATCCACCTCTTCAGACGACCAAAATTCCTATTGGTACAGAAAACGTTGAACCTAATTCTTATAAAAAACCCTAAGAAAATGACTCTGCAAATTTAAAAAATATTATCATTCAAAATAATTATACAAATGCACATTTATATATAATTGGAAAACAACTTTCCAAAATCGAAAAATCTCAAAAGAATCAAGAACCTGTTGAGTCTAATAAAACAGAGAAGATTAAAAAGTCAAAAGATCGCATTTTCAAACTCTATCAAATTTCGAATCAAGCGAACCAAAAAATCAAAACCAATAAACAAGAATTCTTAGAAGCTATAAAATTCCAACTCAGTAAAATCGAGTCATTTTCAGAACAATTCAATCAAGTTATCCCTGACACTTCTCAATCTGTGAATCAGGATATTACAGTCCTAAATAAAACCCTTTTATCCAAGTTAGATAAGGATGAAAAATAAACTTTTCAGGAACAGAATCCTGAAATAAACAAATTTCTTTAGAAAACTCTCAAATCCGAATATGTTAAAACCAGATTACATGAATTGAAAATCGGTAATCAACCTGAAATACTGATTCAACCAAAATACAACGCTAATTCTATTGATATATGGAATATAGATGGAATGAGTGAATATCAAATCTTGAATATATTACAACAAATGACTATGGCATCCAATGCCTATAAAACTTAACAAGAAACAACTGATAAAACAGTCACAGAACTCTTTATTCGCAGGATTTTCTGATCAATTAAAAAGATGGTAGGATTTTCATTTCACTAAAGAACAATAATTGGGACTTCTAAACGCAATTCAAATTGGTGAAGAAGGTGAACCAATTTTAAATCATTTAGGTGAACCAATTCAAAATGCCGTCGCAACCCTCATATTTGCCATATCACTTCATTTCATCAGTAACTTTTCTCTCCAGGGTAATGCTTCGCAAAGACTCTAACCAACCCTTCTGAAAAGAAAATTTTCTTGTCGGACTTCCAACTTTGTTGGAAGAGAAAGTAAGGAATACCATTCGTAATACTTTTGGCAATTATATTATTTCAATTATCAGCTCACTTATGGTGAATTGGTCAGTTTCACACAAAATGAAGGTCTTAAAATCTGTCAAGACTTAAAACTTAAAAAACATTTAAAATGGGAAATGAAGAAAACCAAAAAAGAATTAAGATCATCCTGTAATCAATTTGATATTAATAAATATAAAGCCTGCAATAGAGGATGCAGTAAGAAACAATCCAAAAAATATTCTAAAAAAGAATATTCCAAGAAATTTAAATCCAATAAGAAACATAAAGAGGATTATTATAAGAAATCTCATAAAACAAAGCAATATAAAAATGAAGAAAAACCTTCAATCTCAAAATCATTAAAAGATATAACATGTTTCAAATGTGATAGAAAATGACACACTTTCAAATATTGCAGAGTATCTAAAAAATTAAAGAACTTCACCTAGATAAAGAAAATCTAAATAAAATCTCAATTTTATTAGTAGACAGCTCTGACACTGATACAATCAGTTCATAAATCTCTACTAGCAACCCTCAAATTGATGAATTCATAACCAGTTCCAATAAAAAAGAATCTGATTCCGACTCTTCATATTCAAATCATATAAACATGATAATCAAATATCAAAGCTTAATTCTGGAAATCATTCAACATATAAACAATCTGGAAATTTAGAAAAAAAATGTTTAGATCAACTAAAACAATTCTAGAAGGAAGTTTTGACAATGCTTCTAGGGATATAAATAAGCAGTTAAATGATAATAAAAGAATAATTATGAAGAGTAATAGATAAATAGATAAACGAACTAAAATAAATGATAGACAAATAAAATAATATTAGATAAAATAATTGATAAATAATAATTATAATAATTATTATAATAATAAAAATAAATAAATAAATAAATAACGGTAATAACAGAGAGATAAATAAAATAAGCACCAGAGGCAATGAGATCCTTGTACGGCAGAGCCGATTGCTAATCGTCACACTCTGGAAATACAAGAAAATATAAAATATGCGATCCTTCGGCGGCAAGAACTAAAAGTGGTTTACAAAAGTGAGGGGACTCTCAAAGTTCACTCTCTCATTTCCTTCTCTAGAGGCCCTCTAGGATGCTCTTCTTTATTTCAAGAAAAGATAAATGGTTTTGCCTACGCTAGGGATCTCCTTTTATAGAATTTTTGGGAGTTCCTATTACTATACGGATGAACAGTGCATTTTACTATTACAACACGGGTGAATAGTTTCGTATACATGAATAGTGCCAAATAGTGCCAAATAGTATCATATGAACAGTACCATATAGTGTCAAATGGTACCGTATGAATTATGTTTTTATAAACACGCTTCTCTAATACCAAGTTAAAATACATAATTATGAATAGTACCGTGTTGGATTCAATAGGATCCTTACAAACATTTTTGGATTAGAGAAAGCGTGTCGTTTGATAGGGCCTCTTGGTATCAGAGCCACGGGGGATAGTATTATTCAGAATATAGATTAAATTATTTGAAATTCTAAACTTCAGATCCGATTATATACTGAGTCCTTTATACACCGGTGGTCCTGGCGAAATAAAACTCAGGAGGGGCAGTAAAGCCGTTGGATATCTCAATGTTCCGTAGGTATATATTTGGATTTGTAGTGCAGAATCAAAACAATGAACCCTATATTCTGTAGAATTACTAACTCTTCAAGTTCTATGTTAAGTTTTTCAAGAATTAAAAATATAATAAATAGTGAAAAAATAACAATCGAAGATTTTGAAAAAGGAATAGGTGAATGGGAGATACCCAAAATAAGTATAGACCAAATATACAAAACACCCAAAATAAATTTCTTTAAAACAGATTACTCTATTAAAACCGAAAAAAAAAGAGATATTTAACTTTTAAAATCTTTTAAAACTATACAGTTATTTTCTAAAAAATCTTTAGAAAAACATATGTCCAAAAGATATAAATATGTCTATATCGGAGTAATCCAAATCGGTCTTAGACCATTAATCAGAGAATGTTTAAATACTTCTATTCTGGTAACTCTTAAAGATACCAGACATAATAACTTTTCAGATTCCTTATTAGAAACTGTTGAATCCAGTCTTTGTAAGGATCCAGTTTCCTTCGACTGTTTCCCAAATCTTATAATTTCTTTAAATGATAAAAATATATTAAAATTCTTGATTTTACAAACTAAAATACATAATTATGATATGATAGAGGGATCAATTCTGGTAGCTCGAATATATAAAATATATTGTAAAGCCATAATAACAGCTTTCGGCTCAAAACATAAAATCCAATACAAAAAAGGAGAAACTCTTCTTCTCCAAATAGATATCAAAAAATCCAATTTGGTTATTCTAAAACCTATCAGATGGGAAAAAATAACCCTTCCAGAAGATTGGATGGTGGAAGGAGCAGTTCAACCAAAAATAAACAATGATATTCCAGAACCAAGTAGCAGAATAAAACAAATAACACAATATACAGATAATAATGTAAACATAAGTTTTGATAGACCATCTTATAATTCCAGGTTTTCGGATACATCGACGACATCCTCCGAATATATAAATTTGGGAAGAATTTCAAAATTACCGTTCATCATAAATCTTCATGATAAAAGCCTAATAAAACCTACGAGGTATTCGACCTCAGATATTCCAACAATCTCTCTTAAAAACATAGATTTAGGAAAAACAATCCCACAACCAGTCTATACACTTTCTCAAATAGAAGAACAAAACCAAATTGATTCAGAACCAACATCTCTAACACCTTCAGCCATAACAGAAAATGTTAGTAGAGAAAACGAATTAAACGTTTTAGAAAAAGAAAATAATTTTGATAAAACATATGATGAGAATAAGATTTTGACAAAACACAATATTTTCATCAATAATGATATTTCTAAAACTCAAGATAATTTTCAAAACGATTTTAAAATAAAGAAAAAGATTATTTGGAAAATGATTTTTTCTCCGATGAAAACAGAGAAAAAAGAAATTGGTATTTTAAAAATTTTGGAGAAAATATCTTTAAAATTCAAGAAAAAAATTTTTGTACAAAAAAGTAAAATTAATGTTTTATTTTTCACATAGCTAAAATATAAAATTAAATATTCATTTAAAACAGCCAACCCTATCACAAAAGAAAAAACCTTCACGGGAAACCAAAGATGGTGAAAACATCGAGTCTGATCATCCACCTCTTCGGACGATCAAAATTCATGTTGATACAGAAAACGTTAAGGCTAGTTCTTATAAAAAACCCAAAAAAAATGACTTTGTAAACTTAAAAAATGTAATATCGATTTTTAGTGACTGTATATTATATACTACTCCTCATGATTCTAAATATATAAGTATACTTTTGAGACATTTATTTAATTATCTAATTATTTATTTTGAGATTTCGCCTAAAAATCGTTAAAACTGAAAATTTTATCAGTAAGCCGAAAAACTTCTCGAAAAGTCGGCAAGGCCTAAAAAAATCAAAAATAGCTAAGAGAATGCCTACACACTTATATAAAGATCTGTAAATGAAATTTCACATATTTAAGAAATTTCAAACAAAATTTCATAAGAACCAAAAATGCAATTGTTAAAAGTTAGGGGTTTAAATGTAATTGATGAAAATTAAGGGACTAAGTTGCAAACCATTCAAGGATGGACAATTGGAGCCAAATGATTGGTCAAGAGGGAAATAAGGTTGGTTAGTGGCCACATAGGATTTTTCACATTCAAAAAAGTTCATTGGATAGAAATTTGTGTATGAAAGCTTATTGGGTAGAAATTTTTGCATGAAAACCAACTAGAATAGCTTGTTTTAGATTGTGACACTTCTCCCCTTTGACATGGGCGTCCAAAGACACTTGGTGGAGTGCATGGAGGTTGCTTGAATCAACAATTGCATGGATTAAGTGTTAGGACAAGTGGAAGGTCAAGATAATGTATGGAATGATCCAATAGTTAAGAATATTTGACTAGATTTATAAAAGAATTTGTTTAAGAAGAGTTTGGCGTATTTTCTTCATTCAAACTCATCTTGGACGAAATTGTGAGGGTTTTATATCCATTTTGAGTTCAACTATGAAGCCAAAGGGGTAAGAACATTTTTTAGAATTCTTGAATTTCAATTGGAAGTATAGAGGTATTGTAAAGGAATTTATATTTATTGTGATTTGATTTTTTTCTAAGGTGATAAAAATTCAAAAATTCAAAGGGGGTGGTAATACATATTGCTTGCAAGAGATCTTACAAAGGAGGTAACATATTCTAACTTATGCTAAGATTAAATTATTTGATGAGTAGCAATTTTGGTATCCATACTAGCATGCTAAATGTTGATTTCTAGATTGAGTCATGTATAGTTTTCTTAGAATATCTCATTCTGTAGAATTCAAAAATCTAAGATATTTATTTTTCTATAAACTAGACTTCCTAAATTTTAAAAATGGTATATCATGTAAGACATTTCATGAAGAAATCAATTTTTGGTGATTTTTCGAAATCTAGCATGTTTCACAAATTTTGTTTCATGTCCTATGTACGACCAGTAATTTTTATGAATTTTTGAGATATCTTCTGTTCCGAATTTGGAGAAATGTTAAACATGAAAGGTTTAGCTCTCTGACTTATCGTTAATTGGAGATAAAGATCACTTGAATCGGAGTTGTATACAGAAAGTTATGATGATATTACTAAAACTGTGCAGAAGTAGTTCTAAAACTGAAACAGAGATGAAAACAGAATTTTATAAAATTATACATTTAGAATCCGAGGATGGTCAAAACTAGAACGTTTTAGATCTATGTCTTACCTTCAATTTGAGATAAGAAGCACTTAAATTGGAGATGTATACTGGGAGATATGGAATTTCTCCCAAAACTGTGCGGAATTGGTTTTAGGAACTTAGCGTGAAAAGTGATAATTTTTTTTATAAATTCGTGTATTCCAAATTTGAATATAGTCTGAACATAAAAATTGGAGATATATGTCTTAATGTTAAGAGAAAATTTAAATCAATTGAATCCGATCAAGATTTTTGAAGATATCATGATTTTACTAAATCTGCGCGTTATATGTTTGTAGAAATTACTCTAAATATGAAAATTGAAATTTAACCTTATAAAAGAGGACATTTTTATATGCATGTTGTAATCCAACTATATAATATTGAATTAATAAATGATATTGTTTAACTTAGGATTAGGATTCGAGAGATGACTCGTTCAAGAAACGAGAATAGTTAGGGGGAGTGGCGTACCCTCCCCAGCCGAGGTGAGTGAGACGAACTATTTTTGACTTTAAATGAAAAATAGTTTTGATCATGATTTTATAAATGAAATTTGAAATGTGATGTAGAAATGTTTTAGTATTTATGGTATGTCTTGAAATATTGTTCGGTAAAAATTTATATCCTAATATTATGGTTACCTGATAGTGTCTTGTTTTTACGAGTAAGAATTTATGAATGATGACATATAGCACATGTGTATGATTATGAGATAGTGTATAGTGGCTATAGCGCACTCCCTACCACGGTATTGAGCGTTTACCCAACGGGGTGACGTGGTGGGGTAACACACGAGTAGGGGTTTGAGTCCCCTATCTCTGTCCAACGGATCCAATAAACAAGCACCACGTAAGGACCATGTCAATACCAAGGGAAGGGGGAAAATATATGTATTTTATTCTTATAACATTTTGGTGGATCCTTGGTGGATTTTACTCTAATTAGGTCAAATTATGGGTAGAATGTGTTTTTGACACCCCATTGATGCATGATTGATGATAAGAATATCTATTTTTTTGAATTATATAATATATTTGCAAAGGAATGAAATATAAATTTGAAAATGATGTTTTGACTTGCCACTCTCACAAATTCATTTATTGTCATTATATAGTCATTGTACCTCACTCACTTAGTATGTGGATTATACTCACCCCTCATATTAATATTTTTAGTTTATACTATATTTGACACTATCGGGTAAGTGATCATATCTATTCTTGTTTACGATTGGACCATACATATAAATATTATATGTAAATTGGAGGCTAATGTTTTAAAGAAAATTTTTATTGAAAACTATCTATTTTTTTCTTCCGGTATATGATTTTGACTTAATGATATCGAGAGAGGTCATAATATTAGCCTTGTGTTACCTCGATATACGAGTAGGGCATACTCATGCCTTGAGGAGTTGCGGCGATCTGTTCGTGTGCCCGACCTGTGAGTCGGGGGTGACAGATTTGGTGGTATCAAAGCCTTAGGTTCTGTATCTACTCTATTTCAATTCTGGTATTTGTAAAATGTTTTTCAAAGAGTTTATAATTTGCCTCCTATGGTCTTATAATATCAATCCTTATTAGGGGGTTAGGTTGGCACCTAACCCTTTGCTTTTCTACTCTTAAGTACTAAGTGTGATCCTTTATATAGAACTATGCATCCCCGAGGATGACCAAGGCGTACCACCGAGACCCCGCTCGAGGCCGCATCATCACCTCAAGTGCCTCAGATGAGTGGTGGACAGCCCACTGAGACCAGATGAGAGTACCACCTGCACCGACGGTTAAGACTCTGCCTGTACCCGCAGCGGCACCAGCACCCACTCCTACGCTGACAACTACACTGGCTACTCGACAGATGACAGAGGTCTCCACTTTGTTGAGAGAGGCTAGAAGTCTAGGATGTGAGTTCTTCTCTGGGACCCACGACCCCGTTGTGGCCAGGAAGTGGCTCAAACGGATCAAAGAGGTTGTAGAAGACATAGGCATTGAGGATAGACTCAAGCTGGTGATAGCAGTCAGACTGCTAGAGGATGACGCCCGTGACTGATGGGACGGCGTCAAGAATAGAGCAAATGAACCGTTGATTTGGGGCGACTTTCTGAGGGAGTTTGATTCCCAATATTACACGATGTTCGACCAAGACATGAAGCGGCGAGAGTTCTTGGAGTTAAAGCAAGGGCAGAAGTCTATGTCAGAGTACGAGACTGAGTTTCGTAGACTGGCGGCATTTTTCCCAGAGTTGGTGGCGACTGAGGAGACCAGGAGATTCAAATTTGAATATGGACTAAATCTCACCATCAGAGACCGGATGACAGTCTCAAGAATGATACATACGCTAGAGTTCTACAATAGGCACTGAGAGCAAAGCAAAACATCAAAGAACATAATAGAATCCGCGACCAGCAAGACCAAAGGAAGAGGCCTGGATTTGGGCAGGGACACAGCTCCAAGAGGAGCAAAGGTCGAGAGTCATTTAGCGATGGCCCTAGACAGGGGCCCGGGTCCACACCTCATGGGCAGTATGGGTAGTTATCAGCCCTGATGAGCACACCAAGAGGTAGCTTTGGCACTGCACCATAGTTTGGAGGAGCGCAGAGAAGGTCCTGCCCGATTTGTAAAAAGGTACATCCAAGACCATGCCGATTCTCTGGTAGATGTTATCAGTGCGGAAAAGAGGAATACTTTAAAGACCACTGTCCTGATCTGCGAGCTGAGGGGTACAGTCATGCCCCAGATCAGAGCTTTCCTTATGGCCCCAGGGGCAGTTTAGTACCTTCTACGGCACCTCCTCATAGTACAGCAGGGAAGTCTTTCACTGGGAGTAACATGCCCGCTCCACTTCCTCGTCAGCAGCCCAGGACGTAAACTAGACTATATGTTATGACCGACGAGGAGGTACAGGCCAGTCCAGATATAGTAATAGGTGCTACCCCTACTCCTCATCCTGATGATGTACAAGAACTTTAGACTCTGATGTATTTTGGTGAACTTTGAAAGATGATATATATATCCATTTTGAGGTTTTATCCTTAGGTAATTTTCAATTATTTTGACAATATTGGGCTAATGGACTTTATAAATTTGGGTGATAGGCACTATGATTATCTTCGGAAGAGACGCCCGTATGTTGGTTGACACTGGGGCGAATAGTTCATTTGTGAGCATGGACTTCGCTCACTACACTGACAAAGTTCTAGTACCACTGGATAAAACACTATTAGTCATTACTCCCTTGGGGGAGCAGATTGTTAGGAAAGAGGTATACCGAGACTGTGGAGTCGAGGTGGAGAGTATAGTGTTAAAAGCAGATCTGATTCGACTAGACATATGGGACTTCGATACCATCCTAGGTATGGATTAGTTACACCGGCATAGAGCTTCAGTGGACTGTTTTGCTAAGACAGTCGAATTTCGGAGACCGGGGTGTCCTGTATTGGTTTTCCATGGAACGAGATGGGTTCTCCCAAATTATGTGATATCCGCTTTGGAAGCCCATAGATTGATGAATAAGGGTTGTATAGTATATCTGGCGCATGTTGTGGACACCACAATAGACAGACCAAGAATAAATGATGTCTCAGTGGTGCAGGAATTTCCTGATGTATTCCCTAAGGAGCTACCCAGATTACCTCCAATCCGGAAGTTTGATTTTGCTATTGATTTGGCACCAGGCACTGCACCTATCTCCATTCCGCAATATAGAATGGCCCCAGCAGAGCTGAAAGAGCTAAAAGTCCAATTGCAAGACTTGGATAAGGGCTTCATCAGACCAAGCACTTCACCTTAGGGAGCTCCTGTATTATTTGTCCGAAAGAAGGATGGCACTCTCAGACTATGCATCGATTATCAACAGTTGATCGAGTGACCATCAAAAATCGATACCCGTTATCTCGGATTGATAATTTGTTTGACCAGTTGCAGGGGGTCCGGGTTTTTTCTAAGATCGACCTAAGATCTGGATATCATCAGCTACAGATCAGGGAAAGTGATATTCCCAAGACAGCCTTCAGGACCCAGTACGATCATTTTGAGTTCTTGGTGATGTCGTTTGCACTGACTAATACCCCAGTATCTTTTATAGACCTAATGAACTAGGTATTCCACTCCTTTCTGGATAGATTTGTTATCATCTTCTTCGATAATATTCTTGTGTATTCGAGGAGTGATGAGGAGCATTCCCAGCACCTACGGGTTGTATTACAGACACTCCATGAGAAAGAACTATATGCCAAATACTCCAAGTGCGAGTTTTGGCTGAGGGAGATTGACTTTATGGGTCATGTGGTTTCTGCTAATGGGATCTTTGTGGACCCAAAGAAAGTTGAAGCTATTCTAAAATGGGAGCAACCACGGAGTGTTACGGAGATACGGAGTTTCCTTGGATTGGCAGGATATTATCGGAGGTTTGTAGAGAGATTCTCCAAGATTACCGCTCCACTCTCCAACTTGACATGGAAAGAGGTCAAGTTTGTTTGGGATGACCGCTGTAAGGCGAGTTTTCAGGAGCTCAAATAGCGACTAACGTTAGTACCCATTCTCGCTCTCCCTACTAGCGATGGGGAGTACGAGGTATACTACGATGCTAGCCGACAGGGATTAGGTTGTGTCCTGATGCAGAAGGGTCGAGTCATCGCTTACGTCTCCCGACAACTGCAGAGGCATGAACTAAATTATCCTACCCATGACTTAGAGTTTGCTGCTATTGTGTTTGCTTTGAAAATTTGGCGACACTATCTATATGGGGTTAGCTGCCGAGTACATACAGATCACAAAAGTTTGAAGTATCTATTCACTCAGCGGGTACTTAATCTCAAGTAGAGGAGATGGTTGGAGATTCTCAAAAACTATGATCTGATTATTGACTACCATCCGGGAAAAGCAAATGTCGTTGCGGATGTACTGAGCTGCAAGTCATCATCGTCAGCACCCATCGAGAGTTCTTATCTCTCGTGTCTTATTGGACTCCACTCCCTAGGAGTCAGACTGGCAACAGATGATTTTGGAGCACTTTTGGTCAGATTTGAGGTGAAACCGACTCTGCTTGACCACATTCGAAAACTTTAGTCTACCAATGAGGAGCTTCAAGGGATTGTTGAGAGGATCAAGAAAGGGGAAGGCAGAGACTTCAGAGTTAAGGATGATGGCCTAATAGTTTTTGGGAGACGTATTTGTATTCCAAAGGATGATGACCTTAGACGTGCCATATTAGAGGAGGCTCACTCTTTAGCCTATGTTATGCATCCTAGTAGTACAAAGATGTACTGGACAATTCGAGAAAGTTACTGGTAGGCGGGCATAAAGCGTGAGATAGCCAGTTTTATTACTCGGTGCTTGGTATGCCAGTAAGTGAAGGCTGAGCATCAACAACCCGCTGGTATACTACAGCCTCTTCCCATTCCTAAATGAAAGTAGGAGCATATCACCATGGATTTTGTAATGGGTCTTCCACAGATTTCGGCACGACATAATGCTATCTGGGTGATCATAGATAGACTTACCAAGTCCGCACATTTCCTTCCCATTCGCAACAACTATCCATTAGAGAGTTTGATCCGTCTGTACATCAGTGAGGTAATTCGGTTGCATGGAGTTCCAGTATCCATTGTATCGAACAGAGACTCACGTTTTACTTCCCGACTTTGGCTGAAGTTGCAAGACGCCATGGGTACCCGACTGAAATTCAGTACTGTATTTCACCCCTAGACGAATGGTCAGTCTGAGAGGACCATTCAGACACTAGAGGATATGTTGAGATCTTGTGTCATGGACTTTAAGGGAAGTTGGGACCAGCACCTCTCGTTGATCAAGTTCGCCTATAACAATAGTTACCAGGCTAGTATTGGGATGCCACCATACGAAGCCTTGTATGGGAGAAAGTGCCGGACACCCTTGTGTTGGGATGAGGTCGGGGAAAGACAGCTTAGTTGTATAGATTTGATTGAGGAGACCCGAGAAAAAGTAAAGGTCATCCGTGCTCGGATAAAAGCTACCCAGGATAGGGAGAAAGCTATGCAGACAGACGACGGCGACTTAGTTCAGGGAGGGAGACATGGTATTTCTGAGGGTATCCCCTTGGAAAGAGATGATCCGATTCAAACAGCGGGGAAAACTTAACCCCAGATACATTAACCCTTTCCGAGTCCTTGAGAGGATTGGGAAAGTGGCATACAGATTGGATCTGCCTCTTGAGTTAGCACGGATTCACGATATATTCTATGTTTTGATGCTGAGGAAGTACTTTCATGATCCTTCCCATGTACTGGAGTCTCCACCGATAGAGTTGAACGATGACTTGAGTTTCCCCGTCCAGCCCGTAGCCATCTTAAACAGATAGACCAAAAATCTACGGAGTAAGGAGGTCCCCCTGGTCAGTGTACTTTGGAGGAACGACCAGATCGAGGAGCAAACTTAGGAGCCCGAGAATGCTATGAGGAAACAGTATCCCCAACTATTTGCCGCATAGTTTCAGTTTAGTTTCGAGAACGAAACTTTTTATTAGGGGGTTAGCAATTGTAACATCGATTTTTAGTGAATGTATATTATGTACTATTTCTCATTATTCTAAATATATAAGCATCCTTTTGAGACATCTATTTAATTATCTAATTATTTATTTTGAGATTTCGCCTCAAAAGCGTTAAAACTGAAAATTTTATCGGGAAGCCAAAAAAACTTTTCGGAAAGTGCCGATAAGGCCTAAAGAAGTCAAAAATAGCTAAGAGAAGGCCTACACACTTAAGATGGACACATATTTAAGAAATTTCAAACAAAATTTCATAGGGACCAAAAATGTAATTGTTAAAAGTTAGGGGTTTAAATGTAATTGAGAAAAATTAAGGGACTAAGTTGCAAACCACTCAAAGATGGACAATTGGAGCCAAATGATTGGTCAAGAGGGAAATAAGGTTGGTTAGTAGCCACATAGGATTTTCCACATTTAAGAAAGCTCATTGGATAGAAATATATGCATGAAAGTTTATTGGGTAGAAATTTTTGCATGAAAACCAACTAGAATAGTTTGTTCTAGATTGTGACACTTCTCCCCTTTGACATGGACGTCCAAAGACACTTGGTGGAGTGCATGGAGGTTGCATGAATCAACAATTGCATGGGTTAAATGTTAGGTCAAGTGGAAGGTCAAGATAATGCATGGAATGATCAAATGGTTAAGGATATTTGACTAGATTTATAAAAGAATTTGTTTAAAAAGAATTTGGCGTATTTTCTTCATTCAAACTCACCTTGGACGAAATTGTGAGGGTTCTATATCCATTTTGAGTTCAACTATGGAGCCAAAGGGGTAAGAACATTTTTGGGAATTCTTGAATTTCAATTGGAAGTATAGAGGTATTGTATAGGAATTTATGTTTATTGTGATTTAATTTTTTTCTAAGGTGTTAAAAATTCAAAGATTCAAAGGGGATGGTGATACATATTATTACCAAGAGATCTTACAAAGGAGGTAATATATTCTAATTTATGCTAAGATTAAATTATTAGATGAATAGTTACTTTGATATCCATACTAACATGCTAAATGTTGATTTCTAGATTGAGTCATGTATAGTTTTCTTAGAATATCTCATTCTGTAGAATTCAAAAATCTAAGATATTTATTTTTCTATAAACTAGACTTCCTAAGTTTTAAAAATGGTATATCATGTAAGACATTTCATGAAAAAATCAATTTTTGGTGATTTTTGAAAGTTTGGCATGTTTTACAAATTCTGTTTCATGTCCTATGTATGGCCAGTAAATTTTATGTATTTTTGAGGTATCTTTTGTTCCACATTTGGAGAAATGTTACACATGAAAGTTTTAGGTCTCTGACTTATCATTAATTTGAGATAAAGATCACTTGAATTGGAGTTGTATATAGAAAGTTACGATGATATTACTAAAACTGTGCAGAAGTAGTTCTAAAACTGAAACCGAAATGAAAACCGAATTTTATAAAATTATACATTTAGAATCCGAGAATGGTCAAAACTAGAAAGTTTTAGATCTATGTCTTACCTTCAATTTGAGACAAGAAGCACTTAAAGTGGAGATATATATTGGGAGATATGGAATTTCTCCCAAAACTATGCGGAATTGGTTTTAGGAACATAGCACGAAAAGTGATAATTTTTTTTATAAATTCGTGTATTCTGAAGATGGTCTGAACATAAAAGTTGGAGATATATGTATTAGTGTTAAAAGAAAATTTAAATCAATTGAATCCGAGATGCTATCGCACGAGTTTTACTGAGAGATGCTATCGGGTAAATGATTATATCCATTCTTGTTTACGATTGGACCATGCATATAAATATTATATGTAAATTAGAGGCAGATGTTTTAAAGAAAATTTTTATTGAAAACTATCTTTTTTTTTCTTCCGCTATATGATTTTGACTTAATGATATCGAATAGGGTCATAACATTAGCCTTGCGTCACCTCGAGGAGTCGCGAGGGTCTGTTCGGGTGCCCAACCTACGGGTCGGGGCGTAACAAAAAACATCATTATTCAAAATAATTATACAAATGCACATTTACATACAATTGGAAAACAACTTTCCAAAATCGAAGAATCTCAGAAGACACAAGAACCCACTGAGTCTAATAAAACAAAGAAGATTAAAAAGTCAAAAGACCCCATTTTCAAACCCTATCAAATTTCGAATCAAGAGAACCAAGAAATCAAAATCAATAAACAAGAATTCTTGGAAGTTATAAAACTCTAACTCAGTAAAATCGAGTCATCTTCAGGATAATCCAATCCAGTTGTCCCTGACACTCCTTAATCTGTGAATCAGGATATTACAGTCCTAAATAAAACTTTTCATCCGAGTTAGATGAGGATGAAAAAGAAACTTTTCAGGAACAGAATCCTGAAATAAACAAACTTCTTTGGAAAACTTCCAAATCCGAATATGTTAAAACTAGATTATCTAAATTGGAAATCGGTAATCAACCTGAAATACCGGTCCAACCAAAATACAATGTTAATTCTATCTATGTATGAAATATAGATAGAATGAGTGAATATCAAATCTTGAATATATTACAACAAATAACTATGACATCCAATACCCATAAAACCCAACAAGGAACAACCGATAAAACAGTCGCAGAACTCCTTATCGCAGGATTTTCTGGTCAATTAAAAGGATTGTGAGATTTTCATCTCACTAAAAAACAATAATTGGGAATTCTAAACGTAATTCAAATTGCTGAAGAAAGTGAATCAATTTTAAATCATTTAGGTGAACAAATTCAAGATGCCATCGCAACCCTCATATTTACCATATCACTTCATTTCATTGGTGACTCGTCCCATCTAAAAGATAAAAATACCGATTTATTATCAAACCTCCGATATAAAATACTCAGTGACTTCCAATGGTATAAAACAACATTTCTCTCCAGGGTAATGTTTCGAAAAGACTCTAACCAACCCTTCTGGAAAGAAAAATTCCTTGTCGAACTTCCAACTTTATTGGGAGAGAAAGTAAGGAATACTATTCGTGATACTTTTGACAATCATATTATTCCATGTGATCAGCTCACTTATGATAAATTGGTTAGTTTCACGCAAAAGGAAAGTTTTAAAATCTATCAATACTTAAAACTTCAAAAACATTTAAAATGGGAAATGAAGAAAACCAAAAAGGAATTATGATCATTCTGTGATCAATTTGATCTTAATAAATATAAAGCCTGCAATGAAGAATACAATAAGAAACAATCCAAAAAATATTCTAAAAAGAATATTTCAAAAAATTTAAACCCTATAAAAAATATAAAGAGAATTATTATAAGAAATCTTATAAGAAATCCCGTAAAACAAAGCAATATAAAAAGGAAGAAAAACCTTCAATCTCAAAATCATTAAAAGATATAACATGTTTCAAATGCGTAAGAAAATGACACACTTCCAAATATTACAGAATATCTAAAAAATTTAGAGAACTTCACCTAGTGAAGAAATTCTAAATAAAATCTCAATTTTATTAGTAGATACCTCTGACACTGATATAATCAGTTCAGAAACCTCTATTAGTAATCCTCAAATTGATGAACTCATAACTAGTTCCAATAAAACAGAATCTGATTCTGACTCTTCAGATTTAAATCATATAAACATGATAACCAAAAATCAAATCTTAATTCTGGAAGCTATTCAACATATAAACAACCCGAAAATCCAAAGAAAATACTTGGATCAATTAAAACAATCTGTAAAAGGAAGTTCTGAGAATCCTTCTAGTACTCCTTATACTAATACTAGAATATATAATCTTACTTTCATACTAAGTAAAAAGAAATTTAATAAAAAATCTTCTGCATCCATCTCAGAATTGCAAGAAGAAATAAAAACAATCAAAAAATAATTAAAAGAATTAAAGCATAAGTAAAAGGAAGATTCTAAAACCGTTTCAATCTTATTATCTCAAATAAAAACAAAAATATAGTTACTAATTCTAGCAGTGAAGAAAAAAATTTGGATGAGAATCCTTTAGATTCTCAGACCATCCAACATCTCGAAAAATCTAATAAAACCCTTATGTAGAAATCTTATTTATTCTAAAGGAAATCACTTCTAGAAAATACCTTATAAAAATCATCCTAGTATTATCTGAAAGTTTTAAAATTGATACGATCGCCCTGTTCGATACCGGAGCGGACTTAAATTGCATAAAAGCATATCTCATTCCAAAAAGATTTCATGAAAAGACTAATGAAAAACTATTCGCAGCAAATAGTTCCAAAATAAATATAATTTCCAAAATGGATCCAAGAATCCAAAATAAAAAATTCATGATTAAAACAACTTTCATCCTAATTACTGATATCCGACAAACAGTGATACTAGGAACTCCATTTATCAATCTTATTACCCCTTATATGGTTGTATATAATGGAATCAAATCTAAATCCAACAAAGAAAAACTCTTCTTTCCATTTCTAGAACCTCCTAAAACTAGAAGTTTAAATCTAATAAAAACTACTTCTATCCATGAAAACTCGATAAATCTTTTGATACAGCAAAAACAATTCGACATATTACATTTAAAACAAAACATTGATTTTCAAAGGATTGAACAACAATTGCAAACCAACTCCATAAAACAAAAAATCTTTGATTTTCAGAAAACAATTGAAAAAAAATCTATTCTGATCTTTCTAATGCCTTCTCGAATAGAAAACAACATATTGTCGATCTACCATATGAAAAAGGATTTGATGAACGTGATATTCCCACTAAAGCCAGAGCAATTCAAATGAGTGCTGAATTAGAACAATATTGTAAAAAAGAAATTCAAGACCTTGAATCCAAGGGATTAATTTCAAAATCTAGATTCTCATGGAGTTGTGCAGCTTTCCATGTAAACAAGGTCTCAAAAATAGAAAGATGAATCTCAAAATTAGTTATAAACTATAAACCTCTAAATGAAATTTTAAAATGGATCAGATATCCAATTGCCAATAAAAAAGATTTATTGTAAAAACTAAACTCCACTTACATATTCTCTAAATTCAATATGAAATCAGGATTTTGGCAAATCAAAATTCATCCCGAGACAGATATAAAACGGCGTTCACTGTTCCATTTGGACAATACGAATGGAATGTTATACAATTTGGTTTAAAGATGCACCTTCAGAATTTCAGAGAATTATGAATAATATATTCAATCCATATTCAGAATTCTGTATTGTATACATTGATGATATACTTATATTCTCATCATCAATAGAACAACACTTCAAAAATCTCAAAACATTCTTCTATATCTGTAAAAGGAATGGTCTAATCTTATCGAATAAAAAGATATCTTTATTCCAAACAAAGATAAGGTTTTTAGGTTATCACAGAACCTGTGGAACCATAAAACTAATTGAGAGATTTCTGGAATTTGCAAACAAATTTTCAGATAAAATTCTTAATAAAACTCTATTTCAGAGATTTCTAGGAAGTGGAGACTATGTCCTAGATTTTTCCCAAATATCAACAAAATTACACAATCTCTTCATAACAGATTGAAGAAAAACCCTAAATTTTGGACAGACGAATATACTAAAACTATCCGACTCATTAAAAACCAAATATTGGAAACTCCATATCTTCATATTGATAATCCTACCCTCCTTAAAATTGTTAAAACAGATGCTAGTGATCTAGGATACGGAAAAATCTTAAAATAGATCCAGAATAACAAAGAAGTAGTAGTCCAATACACTTCTGGTCACTGGAATCAAATCCAGAAAAACTATTCTACCATAAAGAAGGAAATTTTGTCAATTGTTTTATACATTACAAAATTTCAAAATGATTTATTAAATCAAAATTTTTTATTACGCATTGATTGTAAATCTGCAAAAGAAATTTTATAGAAAAATGTCCAAAACATTGTTTCTAAACAAATTTTTGCACGATGGCAAGTCATATTATATATATTTGATTTTGATATTAAATATATTAAAAGTGATAATAATTTCCTATCTGATTTTCTAACTAGAGAATTTCTGCAGAATATATAAAACTGCTATAACCTCTTTTTGCATATGGCTTATTGGTACACATTGACAAGAATGAGGAATAAAATCTACTGACTAAAGGCTGAAATCAAGGTCTTAAGCGAATAGCTAAAGACCTTGATTTCAGCTTATTCGATTACGTCTTTTAAATATCTAATCTTGTTCTATTTTGTGCAGGTAAAATGCCCCGCAAAATATCAGGGAAAGGCAAAGATAAAGCCAAAGAGGAGGAATCCTTAGTAAAATCTCTCTCTTCTGTAAAACCCGTAAAATCTTGGTATAAAATTGTTATGGACAAAGAAGAGGCAGAAAAGAGGGCCCAAGCCCAAAACATAACCCCATTTAAAGCAGAAGTCCCATCAAACGACACGCTTTCTCTAATCCAAAAATGGGTCGAATCTGTTCCAGAAAAACCGGATCTCTAGAGTCCAGAGCTATTCAGAACTTTAAAAAATACTCTAAGCCTAATTCCGACCCATGAATCAGGTAAAACCTCTAAACTAGTTTCTAAAATTGAGAAAGAAGAAAATTCATTTTCTAAAACACTTTCTCAAAATAATTCTTTGACTATCACCGGTAATAAAACACTTACTTTAGCAAATATAAAATCTTTAAAATGATCAAGCTTTCTGGAAAAACCATTTACACAAAATATTTTGACAATTGATGACATATTTTTCCATAAAGATTCTTTCCAGATAATGGAAGGATATTTTTTAAAAGATTGATTTTATCAACCGACAGATTTATCCAAAACCATTGATTACTATCAAACAATTCTGGAATTGACGGGAAGTGCTGAATTTAAACACTTCAAGTTCACCAACGAACAACAACATCCCTTTTATTCCACATGTAAAATTTTGAAAATCCTACATCCTTCTGAGTGGGGACAATAGCTTTCAAAACTCAAAACCTTCCCAGCAAATCTCTAAACCAAAATTGAATTTTGTCCTATTTATTCTTATTGGAACTATATTCAAGTTTGGTATAATACCTTTCTCATTCAAAATCATAAATGAATCCACACATGGTTATTTTATTTCAATGAAAAGACCCACATAAATAAATATCCAGCTTGGTTTCCACACTGATGGAGATTTTTTGGTTTTTTGCCTGATATCCTTATTCTGGAGGTAAAAGAATCATTTGATCTCTTCAAAACCCTTTATAAATCCTCAGAGGTTGAAAAGAAATTCTCACATCTATATTTATTTTGTGCAAAATTCTTTATACCTTAGGTTAGCCAATAGTACTTGGATTATGCCAAAAATTTCAATTGAACCACCATTCTTATTAGAAAATTTAAAGTTAAATGGTAAAATTCATTTAATGTCCTTGATAAAATCCTAAAACCAACCGTCTCCAATTGGCTAAAATCTAAAGAACTCATAAACCCTAATCCTTCCGATTCATCCTTCTTAGCACAAAAATCTCATGTTTAAGCCCTTCCGACTGTAACAAAAACCAAGAAAAAATATCTCCAATCATGGAGCAGCTATTCCATAGTGAACGGAGATCATCTTCTAAAACTAACACCCCACATTCAGAATCCGAACAGACAGTTATTCTCGACAGGGATGACATGGACGACTTTGATATTTTAAAACATTTATAAAAAAAAATAAAAAAATAGATAGATAGGTTATCTTTACTCATGCAAAATTAGCTATCATCTCGATAGGTTGAAAACCCGAAAGGGCAACCTATGCAAAAAATTAGAGCATAAACTTGGGATGAAAACCCGAAAGGGCATCTCCAACAACATTGATAAAATTGTGATCAATCAGTTGCCTTAAAACTGATAAAATATTGTTAAAGGTCAATCGGTTATCTCAAGACTGATAAATCTGTTTAGTAAAACTATCTTGTATTTGGTCCAATCTCTATTTGTAAACAAGGTCTCAGAAATAGAAAGAGAAACCACAAAGTTGGTCATAAACTATAAACCTTTAAATGAAGGTTTAAAATGGATCAGATATCCAATTCCCAATAAAAAGATTTATTACAAAATCTAAACTCCGCTTACATTTTCTCTGAATTAGATATGAAATAAGATTTTGGCAGATCAAAATTCATCCCAAAGAGAGATATAAAATGGCGTTCACTATTCCATTTGGGCAATATGAATGGAACGTTATGCCATTTGGTTTAAAGAATGCATCTTTAGAATTTCAAAAAATTATGAATGATATATTCAATCCATATTCAGAATTCAGTATTGTATACATTGATGATGTGCTTATATTCTCATCAAAAATAGAACAACACTTCAAAAATCTCAAAACATTCTTTTATATCTGTAAAATGAATGGTCTAGTCTTATCGGTTAAAAATATATCTTTGTTCCAAACAAAGATAACGTTTTTAGGTCACCACATAACCTGTGGAACCATAAAACCAATTGGGAGATCTCTGAAATTTGCAAACTAATATCTAGATAAAATTCTTGATAAAACTCAGTTTCAGAGATTTCTAGAAAGTCTAAACTATGTTCTAGATTTTTTTCCCAAAAATCAACAAAATTACACAACCTCTTCATAACAAATTAAAAAAAAAAAATCCTAAACCTTGAACAGACAAACATGCTAAAACTGTTCGACTCATTAAAAAATAAATATTGGAAATTCCATGTCTTCATATTGCCAATTCTAGACTCCCTAAAATTGTTAAAACAGATGCTAGTGATCTAGGATACAGAAAAATCTTAAAACAAATCCAGGATAACAAAGAAGTCGTAGTCCAATACACTTCTGGTCACTGGAATCAAACCCAGAAAAACTATTCTATCATAAAGAAGAAAATTTTGTTAATTGTTTTTTGCATTACAAAATTTTAAAGTGATTTATTAAATTAAAAATTTTTGTTACGCATTGATTGTACATCTGTAAAAAAAATTTTGCAGAAAAATATCTAAAACATTGTTTCTAAACAAATTTTTACACGATGGGAAGGTATATTATCTATATTTGATTTTGATATTGAATCTATTAAAAGTGATAATAATTCCCTACCTGATTTTCTAACTAGAGAATTTTTACAAAATAGATAAAACTGCTATAATCTCTTTTTTGCAGATAGCTTATTGGTATACATTGATAAGAATAAGGAATAAAATCCATCAACTAAAAGCTGAAATCAAAGTCTTATACGAACAGCTAAAACATGAAAGGCGATGGGAGCATCGTAACATTCTCTGTACAGAAATAGAAAACAATAAAACCAGGATCTGGCTTATAGAGTTTAAGATGAAAGATTACGCCTTTTAGGCATCTAACCTTGTTCTACTTTGTGCAAGTAAAATGCCCCGTAAAATATCAGGGAAAGGCAAAGCCAAAGTCAAAGAGAAGGAATCCTTAGTAAAATCTCTCTCTTCTGCAAAACCCATAAAATCTTGGTATGAAATTGTTATGAACAAAGAAGAGACAGAAAAGAGGGCCCAAGCCCAAAACATAACCCCATTTAAAGCAAAAGCCCTATCAAACGACACGCTTTCTCTAATTTAAAAATGAGTCGAATCTGTTCCAATAAAACCGAATCTCTGGAGCCCAGAGCTATTTAAAACTTTAAAAAATACTCTGAGCCTAATTCTTACCCATGAATCAGGTAAAACCTCTAAACTAATTTTTAAAACCGAGAAAGGAGAAAATTTATCTTCTAAAACCCTTTTTCAAAATAATTTTTTCACTATCACTAGTAATAAAACCCTTGCTTTAGCAAATACAAAATCTTTAAAATGATCAAGATTTCTGGAAAAACCATTTACACAAAATATTTTGACAATTGATGATGGATTTTTCCATAGAGATCCTTTCCAAACAATTGAATGATATTTTTTAAAAGATTGGTTTTATCAACCGACGGATTTATCCAAAATCATTGATTATTATCAAACAATTCTGAAATTGATGGGAAGTGCTGAATTTAAACACTTCAAGTTCTCCGACAAACAACAACATCTCTCTTATTCCACATGTAAAATCCTGAAAATTCTTCATCCTTCTGAGTGGGGACAACATCTTTCAAAATCCAAAACTTTCCCAACAAATCTCCAAACCAAAATTGAATTGTCCTATTTATTCTTATTAGGACTATATTCAAACTTGATATAATATCTTTCTCATTCAAAATCATAAACGAACCCACACATGATTATTTTATTTCCATGAAAAGACCCAATTAAATAAATATCCAGCTTGGTTTCCACAGTGGTGGAGATTCTTTGGTTCTTTGCATAATATCCTTATTTTGGAAGTAAAAGAATCATTTGATCTCTTCAAAACTCTTTATAAACCTTCAGAGGTTGAAAAGAAATTCTCACCTCTATATTTATTTTGTGCAAAATTCTTTATATTTTGGGTTAGCCAATGGTATTTTGATTATGCCAAAGATTCCAATCAAACCACCATTCTTTTTAGAAAATTTAAGTTAAATGGTGGAATTCCTTCAATGTCCCTGATAAAATCCTAAAACCAACCATCTCCGATTAGCTAAAGACCAAAGAACTCATAAACCCTAGTCCTTCCGATTCAACCTTCTTAGCACAAAAATCCCATGCTCAAACCCTTCTGGCTGCAGCAAAAACCAAGGAAGAATATCTCCAGATCATGGAGCAACTACTCCATAGTAAACAGGGATCATCTTCCAAAACTAACACATCAGATTCAAAGTCCGAATAGACAGTTATCCTCGACAAGGACGACATGGATGACTTTGATGTTTTAAAAGATTTATATAAAAAAAATTGTAAAATAGCTAAATAGGCTATCTTTACTCATGCAAAATTAACTATCAGCTCGATAGGTTGAAAACCCGAAAGAGCAATCTATGCAAAAAATTAGAGCATAAACTTGGGATAAAAACTCGAAAGGGCATCTCCAACAATATTGATAAAATTATGACCAATCAGTTGTCCTAAAACTAATAAAACATTGTTAAAGGTCAATTGATTATCTTAAAACTGATAAATCTGTTTAGTAAAACCATCTTGTATTTGGTCCAACTCTATTTATAAAAATACTATTCATATGGTACTATTTGACACTATATGGTACTATTCATACAGTACTATTTTGCACTATTCATATATACGGAACTATTCACCCATGTTGTAACAGTAAAATACACTGTTCATCCGTCTAGCAATAAGAACTCCCAAAAATTCTATAAAAGGAGACCCCTAATTTAGGCAAAACCATTTATCTTTTCTTGAACTAAAGGGAGAGCATCCTAGAGGGCCTCTAGAGAAAGAAATGAGAGATTGACCTTTGAGAATCCCCTCACTTTTGTAAACCCCTCTTAGTTCTTGAAGATCAAGAACTTTTATTGTATAAATCTTTTTATCTTTGTAATCTTTTCTTTATTCAATAAAATTTCCTCTTTCTCTATTTATCTTTGTATTTATCTCTGTTTGACCGGCTAAATCGGCTCACTAATCCTTTATCTTATTTGTTGGTATAAAGTGGTGATTAGTGGTCGGTTCTGCCACCCAAGAATCTCATATTTTATATTTTCTTGTATTTCCAAAGTGTAGCGATTAGCGATCGGCTCTACCACCCAAGGATCTCATTGTCTCTGGTCCTTATTTTATTTATCTCTTTGTTATTACCGTTATTTATTTATTTATTTATTTATTTATTTATTTATTTTTATTATTATAATAATTATTATCTATCAATTATTTTATCTAATATTATTTTATTTGTCTATCATTTATTTTGGTTCATTTATCTATTTATCTATTACTTTTTATAATTATTATTTTGTTATCATTTAACTGCTTATTTATATTCTTAAGTTTCTGGGGTTCTTGGTATCAGAGCCCTTATTTATACATTGGAGAAAAACTGAATCTCTGGAGTTCAGAGCTATTCAAAACTTTAAAAATACTCTAAATCTAATTCCGACCCATGAATCAAGTAAAACCTCTAAAGTAATTTCTAAAACTGCGAAAGGAGAAAATTCATCTTTTAAAACTCTTTCTCAAAATAATTATTTGACTATCATTGGTAATAAAACCCTTATTTTAGCAAATACAAAATCTTTAAAATGATCAAGCTTTCTTGAAAAATCATTTACACACAATATTTTAACAATTGATTACGGATTTTTCCATAAAGATCATTTCCAGACAATGGAATAATATTTTTTAAAAGATTGGATTTATCAACCGACGGATTTATCCAAAACCATTGATTATTATTAAACAATTCTGGAATTGACTAGAAGTGCTGAATTTAAAGATTTCAAGTTCTCAGACGAACAACAACATCCCTCTTATTCCATATGTAAAATCCTGAAAATCTTTCATCCTTCTGAGTAGGGACAATAACTTTCAAAACCCAAAACCTTCCCAGCGAATCTCCAAACCAAAATTGAATTCTATCTTATTTATTTTTATTGGAACTATATTCGAGCTTGGTATAATACCTTTTTCATTCAATATCATAAACGAACCCACACATGGTTATTTTTTTTTTCAATGAAAAGACCCACAAAAATAAATATTCAGCTTGGTTTACACACTGGTGGTATATATATATATTTCTTTTTTCTACTATTTATTCTCCTCTATCTTTCTAACTTGATAGAAATATGATAAAAAATTATGTATGATTATATATTAGATTTCTCTATTATCTAGTTATATACTTTTATGATGTGTAGTATAAATACAGAATAGAAAATAAAAATAGCAATTTATATTCTCTTTTGTTTGACTTAAATATTAAAATAATTAAGTTGTTTGTTTATGCTATGTATTTTATATGTAGGTTAGAAAAGAATAAAAAAATTTTTGATTATATTTTACTGTCAAAATTATGCCCCGACAATGAAAATTCAAAAATAAAAGTTAGAGTTGCTTGAAAGTGGGAAGCCACTAATGCACAGGGAATGCATATAAGCACTGAATTTATTATTATTGATGAAGAGGTATTTTATAGTAATTATTATTATTATTATATTTGATATTCAACTAGAGGGGGTGAATAATTGAATATGGATTTTTTGTATCTTTTTAAAATTTAGAAACTTGTAACAAAAAGAAATAAATAATGAAGAATAGAGACATCTCAAAACTTTTTATAATGGTTCTACCAAACTTGATGTACGTTCACTCCTAAACTCTCCCTAGATTTTTCACTAATAACTTAAGAATACAAATTTGATTATAGGTTCAAGTTCAACCTTTACAGTGTTTCTACCCAACACTACGTTTCAACCCCTCACAGATTGACTTTTCACATTCAAGATATAAAGTAGTGATTCATACTCTTTAGTTTTTTGACACTTGGTTTGAATTGAAAAATAATTGTCAAGAATGGAGGCTTTCTATCCTCGATGTGACAAACTTTGAACAAGCTTTTGAAATGCTGAGATGGACTAGAGAATTTAAGAACAAAATTGAATATAACAAATGCTAGTGAAGATTTTTCAGAATATTCAATCAAGCATTCAGATTTTTCTCTGCTTTTTTCTTCCCTTCAACTCTCTGGTATTTATTGAAGTATTAAAGAGCTCTGTTGAGGGTTGTTACATTCGAAACGTTACATAATTAATGTCCACCATTAATGTGTTGTGCAACAATTCCAAATTTCGCACTAAATCTCATTCTTTTACTGGCACCACTTTTAACTTAGCCAATCAAAGCTAGTTTATGTTGTATTTGAACATTAGTTTGATAAAAATGGAAATAATCAAAGAATCAGGAAAATGAAGTGGGCATTGAGTTCAAATAGATTTCATAGATTTGGTTTCTGATAATTTTAGGTCGAAATATTTAAGTGGCACATCGATCTAAATTCAAAATTTTGTGGTGTATTTTTGGACAATCAGATCAACAAGATTGCATTCAGATCGACAAGATCATGTATCAAATAAAATAGGTGGACACACAGTTTTAAATTGGTCCATGTGTGTATGCTATCAACAAGATTGAAGACAGGTCGATGTGTGATTTTAAGGAGTCAATAAATATCAGGTCTACAAGTTTATTGTATACCTCGACATGTTATTATGGAGATAAAAATTGGTGGATCTGTACAAATGAATTGGTCGATGTGTGTATGCGAGTCTACAAGATTTAGGGTAGGTCGATGTGTAAACTTAAGGAGACAGTAATCATTAGGTCGACAAGTTCTCCTATATACATTGACATATTACTATACAAGTAAAAAATTGGAGGACCCGGATTTATAAATTGGTCAGTGTGTCTTTGAAGTCGACAAGTTTATATGCAAATCGATGTGTGATGTTTGAGAAACAAAAACTACCAGGTCGACATGTTTTCTTCAGACATCGACATGCCACTATTCAATCACTAAAATAAGTGGACCTATTTTCTGAAATTACTCGATGTGTTAGGGTATGTTGACGAGGTCAAATAGCAGGTCGTTATATGTCTCTGAGGAAACAAGTGAAATGGGTCGACAAGTTATAGGGCACATCGATATTCTAATATTTTTTACTAGTGTATGTCGATGTGTATCAAAGATAGGTCGATGTGTTTCTAAAATTAGTCGATATATTATTCTAAATTTATTCACCTATGACTGTTCAAGTCAATGTGTGTTAGCTTCAGGTCGATATGTTCACGTGTGTGTCGATATATTTTTACTTATCTATTTTTATTGTATGCCTATAACTCAGGTTGACAAGGGGGTTATACATCAGGTCGATGTATTTAAGGTTAGGTTAAAAATTGATCGACACAAAGCTTAAATTAGTGGACCTGTGGTGTAGGTCGATGTGTTCTAAGATCAGGTCGCAAGATATTCAGACTTTTGATTTCTAATTTCTTTTCTAATTTTCTTTAAACTTGTTTTCTTTTATTTTATCATAATCAAAACTTTTCTATCTCAATAACATCTATTATTATTTAAAATATATATATATATATATATATATATGTGCTTTAAC
Organism: Dillenia suffruticosa; assembly: GCA_033439265.1. Lineage (NCBI taxonomy): Eukaryota > Viridiplantae > Streptophyta > Magnoliopsida > Dilleniales > Dilleniaceae > Dillenia > Dillenia suffruticosa. Next base: position 17,256,310 of record JAVTVX010000009.1, on the reverse strand, counting down.
AATTTTAAAAGTTTTATTCCAAAAAAATTACATGCATTGTATTATTTAGGATAACCTTTTTTCTCGATTCAAGAATAAAATTGAAGCAAAAATGGTTTACTATATCAAAAACTTTTCCATCATACTTAGCAGAGAAAAATATAGAATTATCAAAAATATGAAATATATGATGTAATTGAATTTTAATACTGTTTTAAGGATGGTAGAAGAAGATGATGATAAGTTTGATAGATATATTTTAAAAATCATCCCTTTGGAGTATCATTATTTAATAATAATCCTATATCTTTAAAATTGTATGGATCGGTGAATAAACATCAATTTATATGTTGAAAAATAATGAACTCGATATTGAGAAAAAAGATTACATCCCTCAATTTAAAATGGCCAAGTATTTTTTTTCTTTTTCTTCTTTTTTAATACATTGTTTCTATCAATTAGTTGTACTTTTCTTTACCCATTGTTTTAACCCTCGGACAAATGTGCTTTTTGTTTGTTAGATATGGTTTAGGTTTTAACATTTATTTTATATTCCTATTAATATTTTTATCATGGTTTAATTTTTGTCATTTTTTTATATTCATTTTAATGTTTATTTTGATCCATAAACATATTTGCTTTTCAATGGATACATTGTAGCGTAACTATGATACTAATTAGTATAATAATATATTTCATATTAATATATTACCTTACACTTTTAAAATATTGTTTTCATATTTCGATGAATCTCTATTTTTTTCTTTTAATAACAATAATAATAGATTCAATTCATTATGCATTGAATAATATCATATAAAATTAAATTAAATGTTTTTACAATTTTATTTATTTCTTTCAATAACAATAATAATTGGATTCAATTTATATCATTTACAGATGGTAGAATTCAATAGATACCTATTTATTTTCATTTAATAATATCAATAATGCACTCATTTTATTATAAATTTAATAATACCAAAAAAAATTTAATTAAATATTTTTACAATTTTACTATCCTATTATGTTAGATTTTTCATTTTTATTATACTTCCTCATAGATCAGAAATAAATATTTAAAATAATCATATTTTAATTTGATAATTTGAAGTATAATTATTTAATAATATTAATTCTATATCTTAAAATTGTATTACTCCATGAAAAAATATCAATTGATATGTTAAAAGATAATAAATTCGACATAGGGAGAAAAAAATTACAACCTTCTTTTTTTTTTATTAATAGTTTGTTTCAATTAGTTGTATTATATAAAATAGTTGCTAACTGATATATAATATTTTTATAAATACTATATAATTAACTATGCATTGCATGAGTTTAAAATACTAGTTTTACAATAATCCAAACCCTCTGATTTTTGCTTAATAGTATATGATTAATAGGAGGAAAGGTCTGCTATTCTTCCGAGAGTCAACCATTAAGAGCAACTCACATCAAGTGCACCAGTGTTCAGCTGGTGAATTCTTTAATTATTTTACCGAGTTTAACATTTTGTTTAAATTATGATTTGTTAATTTTTTTATTATATAAAAATCATAAAAATTATAAAAATATAAAAATATATAAAATTTTAAATACAAGATTTTAAAATATATTTTTAAGTAAAAATTCTTTATTATTCGAGCTATTCCTATAAGAACCGATTGCTAATTTATTTGGAGACACAAGGAAAACCGAAACAAAATCAGGATTGATTACCATGTTGAATGGCTGATGTGGATGCAATATGATGATTGATTGGATTGATGTCTACCACCGCATCACAATTGCTCATTAGGTAGGCCAAACACGATTGAGTACCACTTTAGAAGTTTCATTTAAAGCATTTTAACTAACAATTTAACTATCATTTTTCACTACTTCTCTTCTTCTCTTTCTTGTTTTAGAATGCATCTCTTCACATCCCACTCTCTCCCCCCATGAAGCCCAAAACCTTTCTTGGTCCCTCTCTTTATCCATTTTCAAGCCTTAAGTCTCTCTCTCTCTCTCCCATCAAAGCCCTAAGCCTTTGTTCATCTCTCTCTCTCTCTCTCTCTCTCTCTCTCTCTCTCTTCCCCATATCTCTTCCTCTCTCTCTCCCCCAACCACCATAAGGCCAGTCTTCCGAACATTGCACCATTGTTGGTCATCTTCAACTCAGCCTTGAAAAGAGGAGAGAGAGAGAGATAGAGAGAGATTTTGATGCAAAAAGTTGGCTCACACCAGTGATTGGCTCATCATTCGCTCGTACCAGTGACGAGATCATTCATTCTTCCGAAATTGACCCTATTGGTTTCGTCTAAGCCAACTCATATAGTATCTTCAATTCCTACAATTTAATTTTCTTCACATTGGAAATCCTTTGTCGTTTTTGCATTCATGAATTTCTTGAATACACGTGACTCAACCTTGGTGTTGAGGTAGTGACACTCGTTAAGATCCAATTGTCTATTTTTCTCTGGTTCTTTGAGTAGGAGACAATTTTGAAGTTGATACAGGTTTTTCAAAATCTTTATCGCTAACAGGCCTAATTCCAATTGCACAAAAGAAACCCTCCATCTTTTTAAACCATGTATGAAAATCATTCTTGTGACAATCTTGTAGATGATATAGATTATCCATGGATTAATTTCTTCAAGATCTTACATAAACTATTCTGAAGTTGATACAGGTTTTTCAAAACCTTTATCGCTAACAGGCCAAATTCCAATTGCACAAAAGAAACCCTCCATCTGTTTAGACCATGCATGAAATCATTCTTGGGACAATCTTGTAGATGATATAGATTATCCATGGATTAATTTCTTCAAGATGTTACATAAACTCTGATACCAATTTGAAAGATTTAAAGCCCACAAAGTAAAATAAACAAAAATTATCGCTTGGGAAAGAAACAAAACTTTTATTAATCAATAACTCTTCCACCATAATAATAACTTTTACCATACTAATATTTATCATACCCCAATAATGATTCTCTCTCTCATCAAGCTCTATATATAGAGATGTCTAAGAAACTTAAATCAAATAAAACACAAACCAATTAAAATACAATTACTTAGATAAGATAAAAGGAAAAACAAAAGACAAAAAACATTATCTGCCACAAAGAGATAAGGACTTCATATAGAGATAAAAATAAAGATTTCAGAATTTCAATAGAGATAACGATAAGATCTTGGTTTGATTCCTATTTATTGGAAGTGAATTTTACTCCACAAATAACCATTCTACTGACCCAAGAGAGGAACTAGTATTGTTAAGTGTTTTGGACCTTCATAGATGGTAGGACCTACAAAATACCATCAAAAATTCTGGCAGAGGAAGGTCCGACGCTCAAATCAGAAAGAGCGGTTTATAGAGAGAAATGATTGAAAATAGTCACAGAATAACCTCATGTAGCCCTTGTGTAGAGAGATTGGATGTACTTGGCTGGTCATCTTTACTTAATATATATAGCATATACCTGCATGGCAAGCCTTGTTCGAGGGTACAGAAACCCTAGTTTCCTTGTGAAAGTCTCTCGAGATTTCATGGGCCATGGTCAAAGATTTTCTAAAAGATATAGGATATTTGTAATTAAGGGAAGTTCAAGTTGTAATGAAGGTTCCCTTCTTAATCGGAAGTGATTATAGAGATTCCCTTCCTTATCAGGGAAGGTTACTCCTAGGATTGGAGAAGTTCAAATCTTAAGTGATCATTATCTTGACCGATGAGTGTCATTAGCCAAGCGACTAGTAAAGACCGAGAGAGCGTTTGGTTAAGAGGCAAGCAAGTGACTTACCTGAGAGGGTTTCACTGAGAGAGCTCGATAAGAAGGCGGAGTGACAAAAGAGATAGCCTTATGGTGATAGGTTTTTGGCCCATGTACTATCATTTGCTCCTCACTCCTAAGGTCATTTTGAAAAAACGACATTAGGAGTAGATTTTGAAGTCAAAAGTCATGAAAACAAGATTTTTGGGTAGATGAAATGGGCATGAAAATAGAGTATTAAATACAAAATGTGCTTTTTTGATTTTCGTGAATTTTCTCTTATACACTTTTTATTGCTTGTCTCTCAACTGGTTATTGGCATAGATGGTTACTTTCCAGGGAGGAAAAAAACTTGTCAAATTCGGTTTTGTGAGGTTTGTGAGAAAACCAAGATGGTGAGAGGTTTCAGATCCCGTGTTCACCGTACCATGAGCACGCTTACTAGAGAAGAGTTATAGGGATTGGTGAAGAGATGGCATTGGGGATGACTACTTCTTCAATGGAGGATGACATAGCAAATAAGTTAGTGGAGGGCTGTGTCCCCATGTACAAAGAATATATTTGGCATGGCATTCAGGTGCCATACACAGGTCCCATTGCCGACATTTTGAAAAGTTGGAATATTTTTCCGATTTTGCTTATTCCAAGTACTTGGTGTTTGGTAGTAGCAGTGGTAAATTTGTTAAGTCACTGTCACTTAACTTTTGATTTTGAGATTTTATTTTCAATTATTTCTTTGAGAAGGCATCCCTACTGAAGTTACACGGACGGTTGGTTTTACCTCTAAACGAGGTAGAATTTTGGATGGAAAATTTTCTATAAAGAGACTATAGATAAAGCTTGGATAGAGAAATTCTTCTTCATTGAATTTGTGAATTATAAACTGTTACCTATATTGCTAGAGGCAAACGGAGAGCCTTTGCCGAGTGTGAAGCCCCCAAAACTTTCCTAGTACTTGAGATTTGTGCACTCAGTAGGGGGTTTTTGTTCAATGAAGAAAAAGTATATCTACATTGAAACTCTTTTGGATAAGTAAATGCTATCATTGGCTGGTCTCTTAATGGGATAGAATAGAAAAATCGAGAGGCCTCTTTTGCTAAAGAAGCAGGCCATGAGGCTTCAGGATGCGGTTCCCTCTGCCAAAGAGGAGGATCTAGTTAAGATCACTATCGAGAAGCATATGAGGCCCTGATCCAAGAGGAGTCCTAAAAGGGGGGAAGTGCGTTAGGAGAGGTGGCGAGCAATGCATGCCCAATTACTGCTCTTGTTCCCAGAGGAAAGAGAAGTAGGTTGGTGGACCATACTCTTAGTATAAAGGAGGTAGGAACTACTGGGAAGGCACCTCTAATTCTCCTCTTGGCTATCAAAGGTCCCAAGATGGCACGCATTGACGCTGGAGTTCCCGGTCTCAAAGAAGAGGACACTTCTTTGAGAGTTTAGGAGATTGGCTAAAACAAGGGAGGGATAAAAGATGAGGCAGGTTCCTCGAGTATTCTTCGAGTGCCCTTTAGGAGTACCTGTGCGTCCAGAAAGGTAAAAGGGTCATGCCCAAGCAAACAGCCCATCTTCCCCCTATTTTTGTTGGGTCCTTTAACTTGAAAAAGGATCTAAAAGAGAGAGGGACCGTAGTTGTAAGCTGTAGAAACAACAATTTTTGTTATTTGAATATTGTCAAAGCAAAAAACTTTATCGATAGACTAGACTTTCACCGAACCAAGTTGGAGATGAATAGTTTTTTGGTAGAGCAATGTAATGATACTGTGATAGCACTTGAAACTCAAGTATGCCTTTTTTGTTAAAGTATAGGTTGATCTACTATTTTTTTCAACATGAATGTAACATGTTACCCCTTTTTTAGACTCTTGCTATGACTAAGTTTCAAAAGTTAAGAAAGAAACAAACTTGGAGAGCACATTGGGTCAGTTCATCGAAGAGCTATCTCAGCTTCAAGCCAGCTGGCTTAGAGGGAAGTTGAAGAAGAAAATGCAGCGAATGTGGCCTTGTGTAAAAAGGAAAAATAGATAGAGCAGTTACAAGCTGACCTGGATATTTCGGATCAATATACCGATGCTACCATCACAGAGTGCAAAAGGTTGGAAGGTCTCTTGAGAAAGGGGCAAGAGGAGGCGGTGGCTACTGTAATGTTGGTGGAGGAATGAGAGCAAGTACTTATGGCCTTGAAGAGGAGAGTTGTGGAGATTCAAGAATTATGAGGGCCATCACAGAGAGCTTTTCAAAAGATTGTGACAAGTGAAATAGGTTATCTGGGGAGCTGGGCTGGAGGAAGGCTTAGCTGGTGATGTTGGTGGTGATGCTATTACTACTGGCTTTTCTTGAGAGGTTGTTGCTACCAGCTCCCATGTTATTGCTTTTCGAGTTAGTTTCATGCGTTTGTAGTAAAAGCCTCCTCCTTCACTATGATCTTTGTCTCTTTATGTATTCTTCTTATTTAGCTTCCTTTTATATGTATACCGCGTTCAAAGAAATGAGAAAACTCCTTGGCTTTGGTTTTTCTTCTTCGTTGCTTGAATATTGTTGGGGATAAAGTCATTCTATTGCTTTTTTGTTTCCCTTGTGGCCTCATACTGAGACTTGCGAGAGTTATGAGATATAGAGTAGGAACCACGTTCCGTTATATTTCTTGAACCATAGAGAATATGCCACAGGAAGAATCTCAAAATGACATCCAAAGTTGATACAAAAATGATGGGTAACGAACCGCTTAAAGATGTACAACCTAAAAAGCAAGTCATGTCCATCTGGTCGAGAGTTATATCCCATGTTAACCATGCATTTTGAGATGTTACGCCAAGAGAGTTATGATCGCATTGCCTCAAGAGGACTCATTGGCGCTGTGTCAAGTGAGAGTTTTTTGGTGTTGCATCTGGAGGGCTCGTTGGCGTTGCTCCAAGTGGGATTTTGGAGGCATTGCATCTAGAGGGCTGATGGGAGTTGTGCCAAATGAGTACTTGAAAGTGTTGCGCCTAGAGGGGCTCATTGGCAGTGCATTAAGCGAGAGTCCGGAGGTGTTGCACCTAGGGGGCTCGTTGGTGTTACAACAAGTGAGAATTTGAAGGCATTGTGCCTAAGAGGCTCGTTGGCGTTGTGCCAAGTGAGAGTATTGTGGCATTGTGCTGGAAGGACTCGTTGGCATTGCATCGAGTGAGAATTTGGAGGTGTTGTATCTAGAGGGTTCATTGGTGGTGTTGCTTATAGAGGGCTCGTTGGCATTACGCCGAATAAAAATTTGGAGGCGTTGTACCTAGAGGGGCTCGTTGGCGTTGTGCGAAGTGAGAGTTTGGAGGCGTTGCTCCTAAAGCGAGTTTGGTGTCTGCATGTTGTCTATAGCTGTTTGTGATTGATCATGGCCAAAGCGTAACTTGAATGTAATAAAGCATGAAAAAATAGGGATATTATTATTAAAGCAGAAAACAAAAGTTTCAGACTAAAGTATCTTGTTGGTGATACAGTATCACTAATAAAACAACGGAGAGTAATGAATAGAGGTTATTAGACTAAGGTAACCAAAGGACCTTGATTGCGCCTGAGTGTTCCGATACCGAGAGACATTCTAAACTTAATTTTCATGTGCTTGGTACTTGACAATGCCTCCAGAGCATTCAAGCTGGGGCAACCTAGGATGGCTTTATATGGCAATGGAAACTTGACCACATTGAGTGTAGCCATGGCAATAGAGTGTTCTCAGAGTTACTAGAAGGGAGATAGTACCCTCGAGGTAGAGCCACTCGTCTAGGAGTCCCTTTATAGGTCTAGCATGAGGTTGAAGATGTATGTGAATGAAACACATTTGTTGGAATATATCCCAATAAAGAAGATCACAACCTGCTCTTTGGTCGTCAAAGATTCTTTTCACTGCATACTAGCTAATTATGGCTATGATAACCGATGGATCATCACGGCTTGAATCAACTCTTGTGAGGTCATCGTCGTCAAAGCCAATCATTTTTCTCTTTTGTTTTTGCCCCTTTCTTGATACGAGCCGAGAAGACCTCCCTAGAAGTGAGTGCTTCGGTCATTTGAAAGATCGGTGCAACTATTTGCTCAGTCGAGAATGGGTTTGATCCCATTAGGTTAACTAAGCCCTATGTAGGAGGAGCGTTGTCGAAGTCGAGAGGTGTTGAAGGGGTTGTCGTCCTTGTATGTGGAGGATTACCCTGTTCGTTTGTTCAACCCGCATCGTGTCACCCCCTCGAATCGGGGTCATAAACAGTCGCCCGTTGCCTTGGATGCCGACTACATTTTTATAGAAAATCATGCAGAACTTCCCCATATTTCGGAGGTCTCCCAAGTACGATTTGACCTGTATATCAACATTCATCCAGTAAAATAAATAAATGGTCATCTCAGCTTCTCCAAAATCAACCAATGCCACAGCCAACATCCAGAACAACGCATGGCTATAAAAATTTCAGCAGACCTAGCCACAGACCTCTACTGTCATGTCCAATTAGAGCATGAGCAGCTGCCACACCGAACGGACCTAAAATTTTACATAATATACGATAATTTTTTCAAATGACATTCAAATACGCACAATCGCCTCAATGCAAATAAACTATGAGAGTTTTACAAATAAATATACATAAATTATATAGTCATCCCAAAAATAAATAAATGAGTACATTTATCAAACTAAAATCTCCAATAATCGTAACAAAAAATATGATAACATCCATACCAAACCCGGTACTATCAATTACATGTCGCAACACAATAATTCTTTTTCAGTTCAAAACTAATCCTGTGAGAAAGAAAGTGAGAGGTGAGTACTATGGGAGGATACTCAGCAAGTGAGGAATTGATATCGTGCTATCAATATCGAGGGTAAACTTAGAGTATCAAAGCATGTAACAAAATATCAAGTGTGCGAAAATAACGTGCTGTTTCAAAATAAAACATATCTCAAGGCACACATCAGAAAATAATATATGCATCCATGTATCAAGTCACATATGTAGAGCCGGCCAAACAAACAACTCCGGTAATAATCTACCTAGACCAAGGACGGGCGCATTGGGGGTTTTCACTATGCAAATATCAAATAATGGCTCTCTACCCCAATGTTGGCCACAGCCTACTCCAACTAACCTATAAATAATAATAATAATACATATATATAGTCGGCCGTGTATGGTGTCCCGCCCAGTGCTAAACAGAGGTAAACTCACGTCCTCCCCGATGAGTGTCAATCTGGGACACCCATACACATGACGATCTGACGGATACTTCTGGTCGAAGCTTATCCGGATACAAGGGATGCCTCTACCAAATATTTTTCGTAGTTACGGAATGCTATAGGAAGCATATCACCATATCACCAAGTCGCCAGGCACGTAGCCCCATGCATCACATCATCATGTCGGCCGGGCATATAGCCCCATGTATCGTAACATAATTTTGGCTGGGCGTATAGCCCAAGTAGTACATATAAATCTATTTAAAACTACGTGTCAATACAGTAAAAGTATTTAAAACATGTCAATATGTTAAAAAGAAAGGCACAGTATCCGTTTATGAAACTCATGAATGCAATCAATAAAATCAACAATTTGGACATTCCAATGGTCACAAAAATATGTTTATCAAAATCCAAAAATTTAGTTTTCACACGTATAGAAATCATGTCGTTTGAAAATCGGTAAAATATAATTTGTCAATCAATAGAAGATGTCAAACTCTCACTCACAGTATGGGAGAGGGTAGCGCACTCTCCAATAATACCACAAAGTGAAGAAAGAGTGCTCCCCTCAATCGATCAAGCACTATATCACTACAATAAGAGTTTACACATAACACATTAAAGGTGTTATAGTATTTAGGAATTAAATGTCACATTTTAACTCTCCCTTTCAACTATCCAAATAACAATTCCAACCACACCATGAAAACACCCAACTCAAGATAAAACCATAGTACTATTAACCATTAAATGCATTATTCATCTATCCAATGCAACACCATAGCATATATCTACCATATATTGGCAATACATGAACACACAATAATATATCCTTACACCTACATATAAACTTTCATTTTGCTTATTAAATACGATTCCCAATACTCCTAACAACATGCTATACTTAGGTTCCCTCCAATGTACTTGGCCAAGGCATTGCACATATATAGGGTCACAACTTTCATCTCAAAAATCAGCATGCATATACCTATAACTTCTCATGCTCATGCCCTAAATTTTATATGCATATGGTCACTAATGCACCACAAAAATTTGTACATATTTGGACTCCTTTACTGTAGAAAATCCTGCACTCATTCCTACTTTCTTTTATGCATTAACACACATATGTACACACTTTACTTCATGCCAAATTTCTGCACATGTAATAGCACAAAAATCTTACGCTTAACCTAATTAACCACATACAACGTCGGAAAAAACATTCTATGAAAATTTAGTTTACAGTCTAGTATATACAAAACTTTTTATCTTAAATTTACCTTAAATTCGATAATCAAATCGAATGGATCCAAAATCACTCACCTAAGGTTTTTTTTTTCGGATCGTAGACCATTGTCCGAATGTCTCCTCGATCACTTCAAGATCTGAGATGCTACCTATCAAGACAGGGTTTATTAGTTAGCTTCAACTTAGATCGGAAGCAAAACCCTAAGTTAGTTACTTGCGTGGAGGTTCGTGGGTTGTTACGGGCTCACAGGCCATCGCGGGCCACCGCAGGCTCGTTGGTTCGCGGGTCTGCGGGCTAGTGGGCTTCGGCTAGCGGGCTCGCTAGTCTGCGGGCCAGTACGCTAGCGGGCCGGCAGGCCTGCGAGCTGATACGCCTGCGGGCTGATGGGCCTACGGGCTGGCGACCTGCGGCTGATAGGCCTATGGGCCGGCAGTGGCTCGCGGGCCGCAGTGACTTGCGGGCTGGTGCGCACTCGTGCGCGCTCGCGGCCTGGCTCGCTCTTGCGGACTGAGGCGCTTCGCTCACTCGCACGCTCGTGCTTGCACTGTAGCGAGCTGGCGGAGAGATGCATTGTGGCTCGATTGCCTGCAAGCACTGGGTTGCACTAGTGGAGGCTCGTGGGAGGAGGGATCAGTGGCGGTGGGTGGCGCGCTTGCGGCGATGGGTGGCGAAAGGGAGAGCAATCGCGAGAAATCGTGAGGGAGAGAAACTGTGGGAGAGAAACCGAGAGGGAAAGAAGAAGAAGAAGAAGAAGAAGAAGAAGAAGAAGAAGATGGTGGTGATGGTGGTGGGCTGTTGGCAGCGGAGCTCACGGCGAAGGAGGAGCGGCACCGCGGTGGGGGAGAAAAACGAAGAGTCAGGGAGAGAAAGAGAGAGAGAGAGAGAGAGAGAGAGAGAGAGAGAGAGAGAGAGAGAGAGAGAGAGAGAGGGATTAGGGTTTCCAACCCTAATCCCAAAATCAGATTTGGGGGCACAGCGTTTTGCCCCAAAACGCTGCATCTCCATTTTTTTTATATAATTATATATATATATATTTGCATATATATTTTCGTACTCATATTTCGTTAGAAATGTGAATTTCATAAAAATGGGGTCTATTTCGATTTATCAATTCGACAATTTAAAATATACCAAAAATTTAATTTAAATATCCCAAAATCAAAAATCAAATTTAAATAAATAAAATCTCTCTCTATATAATGAACTGAGGAATATCTCATTTATATATATATATATATATATATATATATAGGACCAAAGATTTATGGGCGGCAGAGCCGACCGCACTCTGGAGAGAGAGCTAGGAGAAGAGAAGAGTTAGATAACATAATGAAATATAAACAATTTATTCATAAAAATAAATGATTACATAAGATAAAGACAAGGAGTTTACATTTTAATACTTGCACCTTGGTCTTGGTGGGGTTTTATAATAAATAAGAAGGGAAAGAGAGGGGACACTCAAGAAATTTGCATAATGCTCCCAAAGCTTTTCCTTCCAAGATTGTGCTCTCAAAGATGTTTGGTATTTGTCTCTCCAAGTGATAACTTATGAAGACCAAAGAGAAATGGCTTCATTTATAGAAATTTAGAAGGTTCCTGTTACTGCACGGATGAACAGTGTAGTTTACTGTTACAACACGGGTGAATAGTACCGTATATGTGAATAGTGCCAAATAGTACCATGTGAATAGTACCGTATACATGATTAGTGTTTTACAAGCAGAGACTGTACTAAATACAGGAAATGGTACTGATTTGGGTATGCCAGTTTTGAGATAACTGATTGACCGATAACAAAGTTTTATCAGTTTTAGGGCAACTGATTGGCCACTATTTTATTAATTTTGTTGGAGATGCCCTTTCGGGTTTTCATTCCAACTTAATGCTCTAACTTTTGCATAGGATGTTTTTAGGGTTTTCATCCTATCGAGCTCATAGCCGATTTTGCATGGAAAAGAAGTTCCATCCAGCTAAATTTTTTTTTTTTTTTTTTTAAGTTAACAAGTCATCATTATCCAGATCTATTATAGGGTCTGACTCAGAATCAGATAATGCAGATTTGGAAGATGATCCTTGTTCACTTTGGAGCAACTGGTCCATGATTTGGAGATACTCGTCTTTAGATTTGGCTGCAGCAAGAAGAGTCTGAGCATGAGATTTTTGGGGTAAAAAGGTTTGATCAGAAGGATCAGGTTTTAGAAGCCCATGAGTTTTGAGCCAAACTGAAACAGCTGGTTTAAGGATTTTATCAGGGATGCGAAAGGAATTCCACCATTTAACTTTGAATTTACGGATAAGGATGGTGGATCCGTCAGAAAAGGCATAATCTAAATACCATTGACTAACCCATGGTACATAGAATTTGGAACAGAAAAGACATAGAGGTGAAAACTTCTTTTCTACCTCTGAGGGTTTGTATTGGGTTTTAAAGAGGTCAAAGGATTCTTTGACCGATGGAACAAGAATATCGGGCAAAGATCCAAAAAATTTCCACCAATGGAGAAACCATGCCGGGTATTTATGAATTTGGGTTTTTTCATGGAAATAAAAGAGCCATGAATGGGTCCTTTTACTGTTTTGGATAAGAAATGTGTTATACCAGGCTTGAACATAATCCCAGTATGAAAAAATAGGACAGAAGTTTATCTTGGTTTTAAGGTTTACCGGAAAAGTTTTAGGTTTGGAAAGTTCCTATCCCCAATCAGAAGGATGGATGACTTTCAAAATTTTACAAGTGGAATAAGAGGAAAACTGTTGTTCTGAGGAGAATTTAAAATGTTTGAACTTAGCACTTTCCGTTAATTCCAAAATGGTTTGATAATAATCAATTGTTTTGGATAAATCCCAAGGTTTATAAAATCAATTTTTTAGAAAATACCCCTCCATAGTCTGGAAAGGGTCCTTTTGGGAAAATCCTTCGTCAATAGTCAAAATGTTTTGAGAATATATTTTCTCAATAAAACTAGAAGATTTTAAAGATTTTGGATCCGTTAAAACTAGGGTTTTACTACTGGTAGTAGTCAAAATTTTAGGATCCGCTTGAGACAAGGTTTTAGAAGATGAATCTCCTTTTTCCCTGCTGGAAGGGAGAATAGAAGTTTTACCTGTTTTACCTGTTTGTTGAGTCGGGATTAAACTCATGGCTGTTTTAAGGGTTTGAAACAAGTCAGGGCTCCACAAGTTTGGTTGATGTGGAACCGATTCGACCCATTTTTGGATTAGGGTGAGTCTGTCTTCAGACTGGGCTGCTGTTTTAAATGGGTTTTGGGCTTCAGCCCTGTTTTGTGAGGCTTCCTCTTTGATCACCATTTCATACCATGATTTTATTGGTTTTGTCGAATCTATACCGATTTTTGTTTTGTCTTTACTAGTAGTTTTTCGTGGCATTTGATCTGCACAGAACAAATAAAGATTTCAGATTATTTAAAGGGCAAATTCTTTCATTTTAAGTCTAATAAGCCAGATTCTAGTTTTATTGTTTTCGATGTTTGCACGAAAAATATTGCGATGTGCCCATCGTTGTTCGTGTTTTAGCTGTTCTTTGAAGAGTTTGATTTCAGCGTTATAACGATGGATTTTATTCTTCATCTCGAACAAGGCCTTCCAATACGCCATCTGCAAAAGAGGTTATAACAGTTTTATTTGTCCTGTAAATATTCTCTGGTTAGAAAATCAAGCAGAGAATTTTTTTCACCTTTGATATATTCAATATCAAAATCAAAAATAGATAATATAGCTTGCCATCGTGCAAAAATTTGTTTAGAAGCAATGTTTTGGACATCCTTTTGCAAAATTTATTTTGCAGATTTACAATTGATACGTAATAAAAATTTTTGATTTAATAAGTCACTTTGAAATTTTGTAATGCATAAAACAATTGACAAAATTTCCTTTTTTATAGTAGAATAGTTTTTCTGGGTTTGATTCCAGTGACCAGAGGTATATTGGATTACAACTTCTTTATGATCCTGGAGTTGTTTTAGGATTCCTCCATATCCTAAATCACTTGCATCGGTTTCAACAATTTTAGGGAGGCTAGGATTGGCAATATGAAGACAAGAAATTTCTAAGATTTGTTTTTTAATGAGTCGGACAGTTTCGGTATGTTCATTTGTCCAAGGTTTAGGGTTTTTCTTTAATCTGTTATGAAGAGGTTGTGCAATTTTATTGATATTTGGAAAGAAATCTAGGACATAATTTAGACTTCCTAGAAATCTCTGAAGCTGAGTTTTATCAAGAATTTTATCTGGAAATTTGTTTGCAAATTCCAAAGATCTTTCTATTGGTTTTATGGTTCCACAAGTTATATGGTGACCAAAAATCTTATTCTTGTTTGGAATAAAGATATCTTTTTAGCTGATAAGACCAGTCCATTCTTTTTACAAACATAGAAGAATGTTTTGAGATTTTTAAAATGTTGTTCTATTGATGAGGAGAATATAAGTACATCATCAATATAAACAATGCAGAATTCCGAGTATGGATTGAATATATCATTCATAATTCGTTGAAATTCTGAAGGTGCATTTTTTAAACCAAATGGCATAACATTCCATTCGTATTGTCCAAATGGAACAGTAAACGCCGTTTTATATCTATCTTTAGGATGAATTTGGATTTGCCAAAATCCTGATTTCATATCGAATTTTGAAAATATGTTGGCGGAATTTAGTTTTTGTAATAAGTCTTTTTTGTTAGGGATTGGATAGCGGATCCATTTTAAAGCTTCATTTAGAGGTTTATAGTTTATGACAAGTCTAGGGGTTCCTCTTTCTATTTCTGAATTTTTGTTTACATAGAAAGCTGCACAACTCCATGGAGATCTGGATTTTGAAATTAATCCCTTGGATTCAAGGTCTTGAATTTCCTTTTTACAATATTGTTCTAATTCGGCATTCATTTGAATTGGTCTAGCTTTAGTAGGAATATTTCGTTCATCGAATCCTTTTTCATATGGTAGGTCGACCATATGTTGTTTTCTATCCCAAAAGGCATTGGGAAGATCAGAACAGATATCGGTTTCAATGATTTTCTGGAATTCAGAGATTTTTTGTTTTATAGAATTGGTTTGTAATTGTTGTTCAATCCTTTGGAGATCAATATTTTGTTTTAAATATAATAAGTCAAATTGTTTTTTCTGTATTAAAAGATTGATTGAGTTTTCATGGATGGAAGCGGCTTTGATTAAATTTAAGCTTCTAGTTTTAGGAGGTTCTAGGAATGGAAAGAAGAGTTTTTCGATTTTGGTTTTTGATTTAATTCCATTGTATTCAACCTTATAAGGGGTAATAAGATTGATAAACGGAGTTCCCAGTATTACTGTTTGTCGGATGTCAGAAACTAGGACGAAAGTTGTTTTAATTGTGAATTTTTCATTTTGGATTCCTGCATCTAGTTTGGCAATTATATGTAATTTGGAACTATTTGCCGCAGACAATTTTTCGCTAGTTTTTTCATGAAATCTTTTTGGAATGAAATCTGCTTTTATGCAATTTAAGTCAGCTCCGGTATCGAATAGAACGACCGTATCAATTTTAAAATTTTCGGATAATCTAAGTGTGATTTTTATAAGGTATTTTCGGGAAGTAATTTCCTTTAGAACGAAAAGGATTTCTTCAGGAAAGGTTTTATTGGATTTTACGAGATGTTGGATGGTCTGAGGATCTAAAGGATTCTCATCCGAATTTTCTTCATCACTGCTTGAATCAGT
Source organism: Dillenia suffruticosa (assembly GCA_033439265.1). Taxonomy (NCBI): domain Eukaryota; kingdom Viridiplantae; phylum Streptophyta; class Magnoliopsida; order Dilleniales; family Dilleniaceae; genus Dillenia; species Dillenia suffruticosa. Next base: position 17,240,406 of record JAVTVX010000009.1, on the reverse strand, counting down.
AACTACATTTTTGGCTTTTATTTGAGATAATAAGATCGAAATGGTTTTAGAATCTTCCTCTTGTTTGTGTTTTAATTCCTTTAATTCTTTTTTGATTGTTTTTATTTCTTCTTGCAATTCTGGAATGATTGCAGAGGATTTTTTATTGTATTTCTTTTTATTTAGTATGGAGGTAAGATTATACATACCAGTGTTTATATGAGGAGTACTAGAAGGATTTTCAGAATTTCCTTCTAAAGATTGTTTTAATTGATCCAAACATTTTTTCTGGATTTCTTGATTGTTTATATGTTGAATGGCTTCCAGAATTAAACTTTGTTCTTTGGTTATCATGTTTATATGTTTTGAATCTGAAGAGTCAGAATCAGATTCTGTTTTACTGGAACTGGTTATGAGCTCGTCAATTTGAGGATTACTAGTAGAAGTTTCTGAACTTATTGTGTCCGTATCAGAGTTGTCTACTAATAAAACTGAGATTTTATTTAGAATTTCTTCATCCAAATGGAGTTCTCTAATCTTTTTAGATACTCTGCAATATTTTGAAGTATGTCCTTTTCTTCCACATTTGAAACATGTTATATCTTTTAATGATTTTTAGGTTGAAGGTTTTGAGGTTGAAGGTTTTTCTTCCTTTTTGTATTGCTTAGTTTTACGAAATTTTTTATAAGGTTTTTTATAATAATCCTCTTTATATTTTTTATAAGGTTTGAATTTCTTAGAATATTCTTTTTTAGAGTATTTTTTGAATTGTTTCTTACTGCATTCGCCATTGCAGGTTTTATGTTTATTAAGATCAAACTGATCACAGAATGATCCTAATTCTTTTTTGGTTTTCTTCATTTCCCATTTTAGATGTTTTTGGAGTTTTAAATCTTGACAGATTTTAAGACCTTATTTTTGTGTGAAACTGACTAATTCACCATAAGTAAGCTGGTCATATGGAATAATTTATTTTCCAAAGGTTTCACGAATAATATTCCTAACCTTTTCTCCCAATAAGGTAGGAAGTCCGGCAATGAATTTTTCTTTCCAGAAAGGTTGATTAGAGTCTTCTCGAAGCATGACTCTGGATAGAAAGGTAGTTTTATACCATTGAAAGTCACTGAGTTTTTTACATCGGAGGTTGGATAATAGATCGGTATTTTTGTCTTTTAAATGGGATGAGTCGCCAATGAAATGAAGTGATATAGTAAATATTAGGGTTGCGACAGCATCTTGGATTGGTTCACCCAAATGATTTAAAATTGGTTCGCCTTCTTCACCAATTTGAATTGCATTTAAAATACTCAATTGTTGTTCTTTGGTGAGATGGAAATCCCACCATCCTTTTAATTGACCAGAAAATCCTGCGATAAGGAGTTCTGCGACGGTTTTATCAGTTGTACCCTGTTGGATTTTATAGGCATTGGATGCCATTGTCATTTGTTGTAATATATTCAAGATTTGGTATTCACTCATTCCATCTATATTCCATACATAGATAGAATTGGCGTTGTACTTTGGTTGGACCAGTATCTCGGGTTAATTACCGATTTCTAATTCAGGCAATCTGATTTTAACATATTCAGATTTAGGAGTTGTCCAAAGAAGTTTGTTTATCTCAGGATTTTGTTCCTGAAAAGTTTCTTCTTCATCCTCATCTAACTCGGATGAAAGGGTTTTATTTAAGACCGTAATATCTTGATTTACAGATTGAGGAGTGTCAGGGACAATAGGATTGGACTGTCCTGAAGATGACTCGATTTTACTGAGTTGAAGTTTTATGGCTTCCAAGAATTCTTGTTTATTGGTTTTGATTTCTTGGTTGGCTTGGTTCGAAATTTGATAGGGTTTGAAAATTGGGTATTTTGATTTTTTAAGCTTTTCTATTTTATTAGACTCAGTAGGTTCCTTTTGTGATTTGTCGATTTTGGAAAGTTGTTTTCCAATTGTATGTAAATGTGCATTTGTATAATTATTTTGAATAATGATATTTTTTAAGTTTACAGAGTCATTTTCCTGAGGTTTTTTATAAGAACTAGCCTCAATGTTTTCTGTACCAACAGTGATTTTGATCGTCCGAAGAGGTGGATGATCAGACTCGATGTTTTCACCATCTTTGGTTTCCCATGAAGGTTTTTTATTTCTTTTTGTGATGGGATTGGCTATTTTGAATGGATATTTAATATTATGTTTTTTAGTATACGTTTCAAGCCATGTGAAAAATAAAATATTTATTTTATTTTTTCTACAAAACTTAAAATGTTTATCTTGGATTTTGAAAATGTTTTCTCCAAAAGTTTTAAAAAACCAAATTCTTTTTTCTTTATTTTTATCAGAAAAAAATTCATTTTCTAAATATTCTTTGTTTATTTCAAAATCATTTTTGATGAGAATATTGAGTTTTGTCAAAACCTCATTTTCATCATATGTTTTACTAAAACCATTTTCTTTTTCTAAAACGTTTAATTCATTTTCCCTACCAACGTTTTCTGTTATAGCTGAAGGTGTTGGAGAGGTTGGTTCTGAATCGATTGGGTTTTGTTCTTCTGTTTGAGAACGTGTATAGACCAGTTGTGGGATTATTTTTCCTAATACGATATTTTTTAGAGAGATCGTCGGAATATCTGAGGTCGAATACCTCGGAGGTTTTATTGGGCTTTTATCATGAAGATTTATAACGGATTGTAATTTTGAGATTCTTCCCAGATTTATATATTCAGACGATGTTGTTGATGTATCCGAAAATCTGGAGCTATAAAATGGTCTATCAAAACTTATTTTGACATTACCATCTGTATATTGTGTTATTTGTTTTATTCTGGTACTTGGTTCTGGAATGTCATTGTTTGATTTTGGTTGAACCGCTCCTTCCAACATCCAATCTTCTGGAAGGGTTATTTCTTCCCATCTGATAGGTTTTGGAATAACCAAATTAGATTTTGTAATATCGGTTTGGAGAAGAAGAGTTTCTCCTTTTTTGTGTTGGATTTTGTGTTTTGAGCCGATGGCTGTTGTCATGGCTTTATAATGGATTTTATATATTAGAGCGACCGGAATTGATCCCTCCATCATATCATAATTATGTATTTTAACTTGTAAAATAAGAGATTTTAATATATTTTATTTAAGGAGATTATAAGATTTGGAAAACAGTCGAAGGAAATTGGACCTTTACATAGACTGGATTCGACAGTTCCTAATAAGGAATCTGAGAAGTTATTATGTCTGGCATCCCTAAGAGTTACCAGAATAGAAGTGTTTAAACCTTCTCTTGTTAATGGTCTGAGACCGATTTGGACTAATCCGATATGGACATATTTATATCCTTTGGACATATGTTTTTCTAAAGATTTTTTGGAAAATAGTTGTATAGTTTCAAAAGATTTTAAAAGTTGAATATCTCTTTCTTCGGTTTTAATGGTATAATTTGTTTTAAAGAAATTTATTTTGGGTGTTTTGTATATCTGGTCTATACTTATTTTGAGTATCTCCCATTCATCTATTCCTTTTTCAAAATCTTCAATTGTTATTTCTTCACTGTTTATTATATCTTTAGTTCTTGAAGAATTTGACATAGAACTCGAAGAATTTGACATAGAACTCGAAGAGCTAGTAGTTCTACAGAATATAGGGTTCATCGTTTTGATTCTGCACTGCAAATCTAAATATATACCTACGGAACACTAGGTTGTCCAACGGCCTTACTGCCCCTCCTGGGTCTTACTTCGCCTGGACCACCGGTGTCTAAAGGACTCGGTATATAATCAGATCTGAAGTTTAGAATTTCAAACAATTAAATCTATATGCTGTATAATACTATCCCCCCGTGGCTCTGATACCAAGATGCCCCAGGAGCTTGAGGATATAAATAAGCAGTGAATAATAACAAGAGAATATTTATAAAGAGAAATAAATAAATAGATGAGTAACCAAAATAAATAGTAGACAAAAACAATAAAATAAATGATTACAAACGCATAAATAAATAAGGACCAGGAGTAATAGGATCCTTGGGCGGCAGAGCCGACCGCTAATCCCCACACTCTAGAAAAATAAAATATGGGATTCTTGGGCGGCAGAGCCGACCGCTAATCTCCACTATAAATAAATAAATAAATAAATAAAATAAATATTTTATTTTTCACATGGCTTGAAACGTATACTAAAAAACATAACATTAAATATCCATTCAAAACAGTCAATCCCATCACAAAAAGAAATAAAAAACCTTCATGGGAAACCAAAGATGGTGAAAACATCGAGTCTGATCATCCACCTCTTCGGACGATCAAAATCACTGTTGGTACAGAAAACATTGAGGTTAGTCCTTATAAAAAATCTCAGGAAAATGACTCTGTAAACTTAAAAAATATCATTATTCAAAATAATTATACAAATGCACATTTACATACAATTGGAAAACAACTTTCCAAAATCGACAAATCACAAAAGGAACCTACTAAGTCTAATAAAATAGAAAAGCTTAAAAAATCAAAAGACCCAATTTTCAAACCCTATCAAATTTCTAACCAAGCCAACCAAGAAATCAAAACCAATAAACAAGAATTCTTGGAAGCCATAAAACTTCAACTCAGTAAAATCGAGTCATCTTCAGGACAGTCCAATCCTATTGTCCCTGACACTCCTCAATCTGTAAATCAAGATATTACGGTCTTAAATAAAACCCTTTCATCCGAGTTAGATGAGGATGAAGAAGAAACTTTTCAGGAACAGGATCCTGAGATAAACAAACTTCTTTGGACAACTCATATATCTGAATATGTTAAAACCAGATTGCCTGAATTAGAAATCGGTAATCAACCCGAGATACTGGTCCAACCAAAGTACAACGCCAATTCTATCTATGTATGGAATATAGATGGAATGAGTAAATACCAAATCTTGAATATATTATAACAAATGACAATGGCATCCAATGCCTATAAAACCCAACAGGGTACAACCGATAAAACCGTCGCAGAACTCCTTATCGCAGGATTTTCTGGTCAATTAAAAGGATGGTGGGATTTCCATCTCACCAAAGAACAACAATTGAGTATTTTAAATGCAATTCAAATTGGTGAAGAAGGCGAACCAATTTTAAATCATTTGGGTGAACCAATCCAAGATGTTGTCGCAACCCTAATATTTACTATATCACTTCATTTCATTGGCGACTCATCCCATTTAAAAGACAAAAATACCGATCTATTATCCAACCTCCGATATAAAAAACCCAGTGACTTTCAATGGTATAAAACCACCTTTCTATCCAGAGTCATGCTTCAAGAAGACTCTAATCAACCCTTCTGGAAAGAAAAATTCATTGCCGGACTTCCAACCTTATTGGGAGAAAAGGTTAGGAATATTATTCGTGAAACCTTTGGAAAACAAATTATTCCATATGACCAGCTTATTTATGGTGAATTAGTCAGTTTCACACAAAAAGAAGGTCTTAAAATCTGTCAAGATTTAAAACTCCAAAAACATCTAAAATGGGAAATGAAGAAAACCAAAAAAGAATTAGGATCATTCTGTGATCAGTTTGATCTTAATAAATATAAAACCTGCAATGGAGAATGCAGTAAGAAACAATCCAAAAAATACTCTAAAAAAGAATATCCTAAGAAATTCAAACCTTATAAAAAATATAAAGAGGATTATTATAAAAAACCTTATAAAAAATTTCGTAAAACTAAGCAATACAAGAAGGAAGAAAAACCTTCAACCTCAAAATCATTAAAAGATATAACATGTTTCAAATGTGGAAGAAAATGACATACTTCCAAATATTGCAGAGTATTTAAAAAGATTAAAAAACTCCATTTGGATGAAGAAATTCTAAATAAAATCTCAGTTTTATTAGTAGACAGCTCTGATACGGATACAATCAGTTCAGAAACTTCTACTAGTAATCCTCAAATTGACGAGCTCATAACCAGTTCCAGTAAAACAGAATCTGATTCTGACTCTTCAGATTCAAAACATATAAACATGATAACCAAAGAACAAAGTTTAATTCTGGAAGCCATTCAACATATAAACAATCAAGAAATCCAGAAAAAATGTTTGGATCAATTAAAACAATCTCTAGAAGGAAATTCTGAAAATCCTTCTAGTACTCCTCATATAAACACTGGTATGTATAATCTTACCTCCATATTAAATAAAAAGAAATACAATAAAAAATCATCTGCAACCATTCCAGAATTGCAAGAAGAAATAAAAACAATCAAAAAAGAATTAAAGGAATTAAAACACAAACAAGAGAAAGATTCTAAAACCATTTCGATCTTATTATCTCAAATAAAAGCAAAAAATGTAGTTACTGATTCAAGCAGTGATGAATAAAATTCGGATGAGGATCCTTTAGATCCTCAGACCATCCAACATATCGTAAAATCCAATAAAACATTTCCTGAAGAAATCCTTTTCGTTCTAAAGGAAATTACTTCCCGAAAATACCTTATAAAAATCACACTTAGATTATCCGAAAATTTTAAAATTGATACGGTCGCTCTATTCGATACCGGAGCTGACTTAAATTGCATAAAAGCAGATCTCATTCCAAAAAGATTTCATGAAAAAACTAGCGAAAAATTGTCTGCGGCAAATAGTTCCAAATTACATATAATTGCCAAACTAGATGCAGGAATCCAAAATGAAAAATTCACAATTAAAACAACTTTCGTCCTAGTTTCTGACATCCGACAAACAGTAATACTGGGAACTCCGTTTATCAATCTTATTACCCCTTATAAGGTTGAATACAATGGAATTAAATCAAAAACCAAAACCGAAAAACTCTTCTTTCCATTCCTAGAACCTCCTAAAACTAGAAGCTTAAATTTAATCAAAGCCGCTTCCATCCATGAAAACTCAATCAATCTTTTAATACAGAAAAAACAATTTGACTTATTATATTTAAAACAGAATATTGATCTCCAAAGGATTGAACAACAATTACAAACCAATTCTATAAAACAAAAAATCTCTGAATTCCAGAAAATCATTGAAACCGATATCTGTTCTGATCTTCCCAATGCCTTTTGGGATAGAAAACAACATATGGTCGACCTACCATATGAAAAAGGATTCGATGAACGAAATATTCCTACTAAAGCTAGACCAATTCAAATGAATGCCGAATTAGAACAATATTGTAAAAAGGAAATTCAAGACCTTGAATCCAAGGGATTAATTTCAAAATCCAGATCTCCATGGAGTTGTGCAGCTTTCTATGTAAACAAAAATTCAGAAATAGAAAGAGGAACCCCTAGACTTGTCATAAACTATAAACCTCTAAATGAAGCTTTAAAATGGATCGCTATCCAATCCCTAACAAAAAAGACTTATTACAAAAACTAAATTCCGCCAACATATTTTCAAAATTCGATATGAAATCAGGATTTTGGCAAATCCAAATTCATCCTAAAGATAGATATAAAACGGCGTTTACTGTTCCATTTGGACAATACGAATGGAATGTTATGCCATTTGGTTTAAAAAATGCACCTTCAGAATTTCAACGAATTATGAATGATATATTCAATCCATACTCGGAATTCTGCATTGTTTATATTGATGATGTACTTATATTCTCCTCATCAATAGAACAACATTTTAAAAATCTCAAAACATTCTTCTATGTTTGTAAAAAGAATGGACTGGTCTTATCAGCTAAAAAGATATCTTTATTCCAAACAAGAATAAGATTTTTAGATCACCACATAACTTGTGGAACCATAAAACCAATAGAAAGATCTTTGGAATTTGCAAACAAATTTGCAGATAAAATTCTTGATAAAACTCAGCTTTAGAGATTTCTAGGAAGTCTAAATTATGTCCTAGATTTCTTTCCAAATATCAATAAAATTGCACAACCTCTTCATAACAGATTAAAGAAAAACCCTAAACCTTGGACAAATGAACATACCGAAACTGTCCGACTCATTAAAAAACAAATCTTAGAAATTCCTTGTCTTCATATTGCCAATCCTAGCCTCCCTAAAATTGTTGAAACCGATGCTAGTGATTTAGGATATGGAGGAATCCTAAAACAACTCCAGGATCATAAAGAAGTTGTAATCCAATATACCTCTGGTCACTGGAATCAAACCCAGAAAAACTATTCTACTATAAAAAAGGAAATTTTGTCAATTGTTTTATGCATTACAAAATTTCAAAGTGACTTATTAAATCAAAAATTTTTATTACGTATCGATTGTAAATCTGCAAAAGAAATTTTGCAAAAAGATGTCCAAAACATTGTTTCTAAACAAATTTTTGCACGATGGCAAGCTATATTATCTATTTTTGATTTTGATATTGAATATATCAAAGGTGAAAAAAATTCTCTGCCTGATTTTCTAACCAGAGAATTTTTACAGGACAAATAAAACTGTTATAACCTCTTTTGCAGATGGCGTATTGGAAGGCCTTGTTCGAGATGAAGAATAAAATCCATCGTTATAACGCTGAAATCAAACTCTTCAAAGAACAGCTAAAACACGAACAGCGATGGGCACATCGCAATATTCTTCGTGCAAACATCGAAAACAATAAAACCAGAATCTGGCTTATTAGACTTAAAATGAAAGAATTTGCCCTTTAAATAATCTGAAATCTTTATTTGTTCTGTGCAGATCAAATGCCACGAAAAACTACTAGTAAAGACAAAGCAAAAATCGGTATAGATTCGACAAAACCAATAAAATCGTGGTATGAAATGGTGATCAAGGAGGAAGCCTCACAAAACAGGGCTGAAGCCCAAAACCCATTTAAAACAGCAGCCCAGTCTGAAGACAGACTCGCCCTAATCCAAAAATGGGTCGAATCGGTTCCAGATCAACCAAACTTGTGGAGCCCTGACTTGTTTCAAACCCTTAAAACAGTCCTGAGTTTAATCCCGACTCAGCAAACAGGTAAAACAGGTAAAACTTCTATTCTCCCTTCCAGCAGGGAAAAAGGAGATTCATCTTCTAAAACCTTGTCTCAAGCGGATCCTAAAATTTTGACTACTACCAGTAGTAAAACCCTAGTTTTAACGGATCCAAAATCTTTAAAATCTTCTAGTTTTATTGAGAAAATATATTCTCAAAACATTTTGACTATTGACGAAGGATTTTCCCAAAAGGACCCTTTCCAGACTATGGAGGGGTATTTTCTAAAAAATTGGTTTTATAAACCTTGGGATTTATCCAAAACAATTGATTATTATCAAACCATTTTGGAATTAACGGAAAGTGCTGAGTTCAAACATTTTAAATTCTCCTCAGAAAAACAGTTTCCCTCTTATTCCACTTGTAAAATTTTGAAAGTCATCCATCCTTCTGATTGGGGACAGGAACTTTCCAAACCTAAAACTTTTCCGGTAAACCTTAAAACCAAGATAAAATTCTGTCCTATTTTCTCATACTGGGATTATGTTCAAGCCTTGTATAACACATTTCTTATCCAAAACAGTAAAAGGACCCATTCATGGCTCTTTTATTTCCATGAAAAAATCCAAATTCATAAATACCCGGCATGGTTTCCCCATTGGTGGAAATTTTTTGGATCTTTGCCCGATATTCTTGTTCCATCGGTCAAAGAATCCTTTGACCTCTTTAAAACCCAGTACAAACCCTCAGAGGTAGAAAAGAAGTTTTCACCTCTATGTCTTTTCTGTTCCAAATTCTATGTACCATGGGTTAGCCAATGGTATTTAGATTATACCTTTTCTGACGGATCCACCATCCTTATCCGTAAATTCAAAGTTAAATGGTGAAATTCCTTTCGCATCCCTGATAAAATCCTTAAACCAGCTGTTTCAGTTTGGCTCAAAACTCATGGGCTTCTAAAACCTGATCCTTCTGATCAAACCTTTTTAACCCAAAAATCTCATGCTCAGGCTCTTCTTGCTGCAGCCAAATTTAAAGACGAGTATCTCCAAATCATGGACCAGTTGCTCCAAAGTGAACGAGGATCATCTTCCAAATCTGCATTATCTGATTCTAAGTCAGACCCTATAATAGATCTGGATAATGATGACTTGTTAACTTAAAAAAAAAAAAAAAATTTAGCTGGATGGAACTTCTTTTCCATGCAAAATCGGCTATGAGCTCGATAGGATGAAAACCCTAAAAACATCCTATGCAAAAGTTAGAGCATTAAGTTGGAATGAAAACCCGAAAGGGCATCTCCAACAAAATTAATAAAATAGTGGCCAATCAGTTGCCCTAAAACTGATAAAACTTTGTTATCGGTTAATCAATTATCTCAAAACTGGCATACCCAAATCAGTACCATTTCCTGTATTTAGTACAGTCTCTGCTTGTAAAACACTATTCATGTATACGGTACTATTCACATGGTACTATTTGGCACTGTTCACATATACGATACTATTCACCCGTGTTGTAACAGTAAACTACACTGTTCATCCGTGCAGTAACAGGAACCTTCTAAATTTCTATAAATGAAGTCATTTCTCTTTGGTTTACATAAGTTATCACTGGGAGAGACAAATACCAAATATCTTTGAGAGCACAATCTTGGAAGGAAAAGTTTTGGGAGCATTATGCAAATTTCTTGAGTGTCCCCTCTCTTTCCCTTCTTATTTATTGTAAAACCCCACCAAGACCAAGGTGCAAGTATTAAAATGTAAGCTCCTTGTCTTTATCTTATGTAATCATTTATTTTTATGAATAAATTGTTTATATTTCATTATGTTATCTAACTCTTCTCTTCTCCTAGCTCTCTCTCCAAAGTGCGGTCGGCTCTGCCGCCCATAAATCTTTGGTCCTATTTTTATTTATCTTTATATGCTTGGCTGGCTACGCCGCCTCACTAACCTCTTCTCTTATTTATTTATTTATTTATTTATTTATTTATAGTGGAGATTAGCGGTCGGCTCTGCCGCCCAAGAATCCCATATTTTATTTTTCCAGAGTGTGGTGATTAGCGGTCGGCTCTGCCGCCCAATGATCCTATTACTCCTGGTCCTTATTTATTTATGCGTTTGTAATCATTTATTTTATTGTTTTTGTCTACTATTTATTTTGGTTACTCATCTATTTATTTATTTCTCTTTATAAATATTCTCTTGTTACTATTCACTGCTTATTTATATCCTCAAGCTCCTGGGGCATCTTGGTATCAGAGCCAATGGGGAAACCATGCCGACTCAGCATGCAGGTAAAATAGGTAAAACTTCTGATACCAAGATGCCCCAGGAGCTTGAGGATATAAATAAGCAGTGAATAGTAACAAGAGAATATTTATACAGAGAAATAAATAAATAGATGAGTAACCAAAATAAATAGTAGACAAAAACAATAAAATAAGCAGTTTACAAACGCATAAATAAATAAGGACCAGGAGTAATAGGATCCTTGGGCGGCAGAGCCGACCGCTAATCACCACACTCTGGAAAAATAAAATATGGGATCCTTGGGCGGCAGAGCCGACCGCTAATCTCCACTATAAATAAATAAATAAATAAATAAATAAATAAATAAATAAATAAATAAGAGAAGAGATTAGTGAGGCGGCGTAGCCAGCCAAGCATATAAAGATAAATAGGACCAAAGATTTATGGGCGACAGAGCCGACCGCACTCTGGAGAGAGAGCTAGGAGAAGAGAAGAGTTAGATAACATAATGAAATATAAACAATTTATTCATAAAAATAAATGATTACATAAGATAAAGACAATGAGCTTACATTTTAATACTTGCACCTTGGTCTTGGTGGGGTTTTACAATAAATAAGAAGGGAAAGAGAAGGGACACTCAAGAAATTTGCATAATGCTCCCAAAGCTTTTCCTTCCAAGATTGTGCTCTCAAAGATATTTGGTATTTGTCTCTCCAAGTGATAACTTATGAAGACCAAAGAGAAATGGCTTCATTTATAGAAATTTAGAAGGTTCCTGTTACTGCACGGATGAACAGTGTAGTTTACTGTTACAACATGGGTGAATAGTACTGTATATGTGAATAGTGCCAAATAGTACCATGTGAATAGTACCGTATACATGAATAGTGTTTTACAAGCAGAGACTGTACTAAATACAGGAAATGGTACTGATTTGAGGGAAACCAAGATGCCCCAGGAGCGATCTTGGAAATTTATACAGCATATAGATTTAATTGTTTGAAGTTCTAAATTTCAGATCTGATTATATACCGAGTCCTTTAGACACCGGTGGTCCAAGCGAAGTAAGACCCAGGAGGGGCAGTAAGGCCGTTGGACAACCCAGTGTTCCGTAGGTATATATTTAGATTTGCAGTGCAGAATCAAAACGATGAACCCTATATTCTATAGAACTACTAGCTCTTCGAGTTCTATGTCAAGTTCTTCAAGAACTAAAGATATAATAAACAGTGAAGAAATAACAATTGAAGATTTTGAAAAAGAAATAGATGAATGGGAGATACTCAAAATAAGTATAGACCAGATATACAAAACACCCAAAATAAATTTCTTTAAAACAGATTATACCATTAAAACCGAAGAAAGAGATATTCAACTTTTAAAATCTTTTGAAACTATACAACTATTTTCCAAAAAATCTTTAGAAAAACATATGTCCAAAGGATATAAATATGTCCATATCGGATTAGTCCAAATCGGTCTCAGACCATTAACAAGAGAAGGTTTAAACACTTCTATTCTGGTAACTCTTAGGGATGCCAGACATAATAACTTCTCAGATTCCTTATTAGGAACTGTCGAATCCAGTCTATGTAAAGGTCCAATTTCCTTCGACTGTTTTCCAAATCTTATAATCTCCTTAAATAAAAATATATTAAAATCCCTTATTTTACAAGTTAAAATACATAATTATGATATGATGGAGGGATCAATTTCGGTCGCTCTAATATATAAAATCCATTATAAAGCCATGACAATAGCCTTCGGCTCAAAACACAAAATCCAACACAAAAAAGGAGAAACTCTTCTTCTCCAAACCGATATTACAAAATCTAATTTGGTTATTCCAAAACCTATCAGATGGGAAGAAATAACCCTTCCAGAAGATTGGATGTTGGAAGGAGCGGTTCAACCAAAATCAAACAATGACATTCCAGAACCAAGTACCAGAATAAAACAAATAACACAATATACAGATGGTAATGTCAAAATAAGTTTTGATAGACCATTTTATAGCTCCAGATTTTCGGATACATCAACAACATCGTCTGAATATATAAATCTGGGAAGAATCTCAAAATTACCATCCGTTATAAATCTTCATGATAAAAGTCCAATAAAACCTCCGAGGTATTCGACCTCAGATATTCCGACGACCTCTCTAAAAAACATCGTATTAGGAAAAACAATCCCACAACCGGTCTATACACGTTCTCAAACAGAAGAACAAAATCCAATTGATTCAGAACCAACCTCTCCAACACCTTCAGCTATAACAGAAAACGTTGGTAGGGAAAATGAATTAAACGTTTTAGAAAAAGAAAATGGTTTTGGTAAAACATATGATGAAAATGAGGTTTTGACAAAACTCATTATTCTCATCAAAAATGATTTTGAAATAAACAAAGAATATTTAGAAAATGAATTTTTTTCTGATAAAAATAAAGAAAAAAGAATTTGGTTTTTTAAAACTTTTGGAGAAAACATTTTCAAAATCCAAGATAAACATTTTAAGTTTTGTAGAAAAAATAAAATAAATATTTTATTTTTCACATGGCTTGAAACGTATACTAAAAAACATAACATTAAATATCCATTCAAAACAGTCAATCCCATCACAAAAAGAAATAAAAAACCTTCATGGGAAACCAAAGATGGTGAAAACATCGAGTCTGATCATCCACCTCTTCGGACGATCAAAATCACTGTTGGTACAGAAAACATTGAGGCTAGTCCTTATAAAAAATCTCAGGAAAATGACTCTGTAAACTTAAAAAATATCATTATTCAAAATAATTATACAAATGCACATTTACATACAATTGGAAAACAACTTTCCAAAATCGACAAATCACAAAAGGAACCTACTGAGTCTAATAAAATAGAAAAGTTTAAAAAATCAAAAGACCCAATTTTCAAACCCTATCAAATTTCGAACCAAGCCAATCAAGAAATCAAAACCAATAAACAAGAATTCTTGGAAGTCATAAAACTTCAACTCAGTAAAATCGAGTCATCTTCAGGACAGTCCAATCCTATTGTCCCTGACACTCCTCAATCTGTAAATCAAGATATTACGGTCTTAAATAAAACCCTTTCATCCGAGTTAGATGAGAATGAAGAAGAAACTTTTCAGGAACAGGATCCTGAGATAAACAAACTTCTTTGGACAACTCATATATCTGAATATGTTAAAACCAGATTGCCTGAATTAGAAATCGGTAATCAACCCGAGATACTGGTCCAGCCAAAGTATAACGCCAATTCTATCTATGTATGGAATATAGATGGAATGAGTGAATACCAAATCTTGAATATATTATAACAAATGACAATGGCATCCAATGCCTATAAAACCCAACAGGGTACAACCGATAAAACCGTCGCAGAACTCCTTATCGCAGGATTTTCTGGTCAATTAAAAGGATGGTGGGATTTCCATCTCACCAAAGAACAACAATTGAGTATTTTAAATGCAATTCAAATTGGTGAAGAAGGCGAACCAATTTTAAATCATTTGGGTGAACCAATCCAAGATGTTGTCGCAACCCTAATATTTACTATATCACTTCATTTCATTGGCGACTCATCCCATTAAAAAGACAAAAATACCGATCTATTATCCAACCTCCGATGTAAAAAACTCAGTGACTTTCAATGGTATAAAACCACCTTTCTATCTAGAGTCATGCTTCGAGAAGACTCTAATCAACCCTTCTGGAAAGAACAATTCCTTGCCGGACTTCCCACCTTATTGGGAGAAAAGGTTAGGAATATTATTCGTGAAACCTTTGGAAAACAAATTATTCCATATGACCAGCTTACTTATGGTGAATTAGTCAGTTTCACACAAAAAGAAGGTCTTAAAATCTGTCAAGATTTAAAACTCCAAAAACATCTAAAATGGGAAATGAAGAAAACCAAAAAAGAATTAGGATCATTCTGTGATCAGTTTGATCTTAATAAACATAAAACCTGCAATGGAGAATGCAGTAAGAAACAATCCAAAAAATACTCTAAAAAAGAATATCCTAAGAAATTCAAACCTTATAAAAAATATAAAGAGGATTATTATAAAAAACCTTATAAAAAATTTCGTAAAACTAAGCAATACAAAAAGGAAGAAAAACCTTCAACCTCAAAACCTTCAACCTCAAAATCATTAAAAGATATAACATGTTTCAAATGTGGAAGAAAATGACATACTTCCAAATATTGCAGAGTATTTAAAAAGATTAGAAAACTCCATTTGGATGAAGAAATTCTAAATAAAATCTCAGTTTTATTAGTAGACAGCTCTGATACGGATACAATCAGTTCAGAAACTTCTACTAGTAATCCTCAAATTGACGAGCTCATAACCAGTTCCAGTAAAACAGAATCTGATTCTGACTCTTCAGATTCAAAACATATAAACATGATAACCAAAGAACAAAGTTTAATTCTGGAAGCCATTCAACATATAAACAATCAAGAAATCCAGAAAAAATGTTTGGATCAATTAAAACAATCTCTAGAAGGAAATTCTGAAAATCCTTCTAGTACTCCTCATATAAACACTGGTATGTATAATCTTACCTCCATACTAAATAAAAAGAAATACAATAAAAAATCCTCTGCAACCATTCCAGAATTGCAAGAAGAAATAAAAACAATCAAAAAAGAATTAAAGGAATTAAAACACAAACAAGAGAAAGATTCTAAAACCATTTCGATCTTATTATCTCAAATAAAAGCCAAAAATGTAGTTACTGATTCAAGCAGTGATGAAGAAAATTCGGATGAGGATCCTTTAGATCCTCAGACCATCCAACATCTCGTAAAACCCAGAAAAACTATTCTACTATAAAAAAGGAAATTTTGTCAATTGTTTTATGCATTACAAAATTTCAAAGTGACTTATTAAATCAAAAGTTTTTATTACGTATCGATTGTAAATCTACAAAAGAAATTTTGTAAAAGGATGTCCAAAACATTGTTTCTAAACAAATTTTTGCACGATGGCAAGCTATATTATCTATTTTTGATTTTGATATTGAATATATCAAAGGTGAAAAAAATTCTCTGCCTGATTTTCTAACCAGAGAATTTTTACAGGACAAATAAAACTGTTATAACCTCTTTTGCAGATGGCATATTGGAAGGCCTTGTTCGTGTGGTTCCCGAGGGAAGCGATCTTCTTAATCCGCGTAGACGAACTTTTGGAGCCTGGGGTCTCGAACGAATTCCTTGAGCTTGTCCTTCAACTTGTTGCAATCATCCCTCCAGTAGTCGTAATCCCTGTGAAAGTGACAGTACCTGGTCTTGTCATTCTTAGAGTCATCCCCTGAAGGCGTAGGGGCTACATAACATAAGATTTGTTTCTAATTTGCAACAAGAACTAGCTAGATGTTTCGTTCAATGGGGTATAGTGATTAAACCTATGGTGGGGTGGAGGTGTTGGCTGACTCCTTTTGGGTCAGGATTAGCAAGGGGAACGACTACACTTGTTCCTTCTGATTCTACTTCGACGTTTGTTGATTGCCTCTACTTCTTTTGTGGCAATATACTTCTTAGCCCGCGAGTAAAACCCTTGGATGGTAGCCGGGTTATTCTTCGTGATCGAGATCTTCATTCCCGAATGTTGAAATCTAGTAAGCATTGCCACCAAAGTAATAAAGTGGTCAAAACCTAAAACTTTCATCATCTCTGTCTTAAACTTTTCAAGAAAATCTTTCAAGGGCTCATCATCCCTTTGTCACAATGATAGGAGAGAAGTAGATTTCTTATTGACCCCTCAACTAATCACAAAGTGCTTTAGCTATATAAAACCCCTGACACTAAATGGAGGTAGAGAATTGAATCATATCAGAGCATTGCCCTTGAGGACTGTGAGCAAATGCTTACAATGGCTACGTCAGACATGTCTCTTGAAATTATCATCATCATGAAGTGGGCAGCATGGTCTTGAGTATCTGCAATGACGTCGTATCTCTCTATAGGAGGGAGGAGCACGTCCCGTGATATGGACTCGGTAGAGATTTTGGGATTGAACGATGAGATGCTAGTGGTGTATTGAGTGGCCTCATCTCTTGTTGCAAACATGCTTCAATTTAGTGGCCACAAGTCGTTCGAATCATGTTGGGAGGTGACCGAGGGCTCTCGGTACTTTCGAGGTTGGAATCTGTACAAACATGATTTCTCTTACCCCTTAGGGGAGCAAGAACCTTTTTGTCAGCGAGTACGACTAAACTCTTCCAATTATTTGCTCATCCCCTGTATCTTTGATTTGAGTCTCTCCATTTAGAAGCGGTGGTCTATGTTGGGAGAGACGGGAGCAAGGGTGGAATCGATTGGTTTTGAGGGTGAATAACATGCGGTTGGGGTTCTCCATGAGAAGATGGTCCCATTGCATGTGATCGGTATTGGGCGATGGAAGTGTCTGTTTGATTGACTAGAATCGTTGGTTGAACAAGGTCCATTGGGTTGGACATTTGTCCTTCTGCCATAGACATAACCATTGAGGTATTTCCATTTCTTCTTTTTGGAGGCATGACTACCAAGAAGATAGTAAGACAGGACGTGAAATGAGTTTTGCTAATCAATCAGTCTAATCCCATGGACAACGCCAATCTATTGGATGTGCGTTTTGCTCCACAAATAACTACTCCATTGACCCGAGTAAGAAACTAGTGTTGTAGAGAGTTTTGGACCTTCTTGGATAGTAGGACTTGCAAAATACTGTCGGAGGTGGTTCTGGCTGAGAAAACTCTAACATACAAGTTAGAAAGAGCGGTTTAGAGAGAGAAACAAATTAAAGAGAGCTGTAGAATAGCACCATGTAGCTCTTGTGTGTTTTTTGTAGAAAGATTGGACGTACCTAACTGGTCGTCCCTGCTTAGTATATATAACATGTACTTGCATGGCAAACTTTGTTGGAGGGTATAAAAATCCTAATTTCCTTATGAAGGTCCCCCGGGATTACAGTGGCCGTGGTTAAAGATTTTCTAAAAGATTTAGGATTCTTGCAAGAGAAGTTCAAATTATCACGAAAGTTCCTTTCTTAGTCTGAAGTGATTACAGTGATTCCCTTTCTTAACAACAAAGATTAATCCTCATATTGAGATAAGTTTAAATCTTGAATGATAGTTATCTTAACCTAGGAGTATCATTAGTTGAGAAGCTAGTAATGACCGAGAGAGCAATTGGTTGAGAGACAAGCAAGTGACTTACCCGAGAGAGTTTTACCAAGAGGGTTTGGTAAAAAGGTAAAGCAAGTAAGAGACTGCTGAACCAAGAGAGTGGCATTGAGAGGATTCGAATGAGAGACCCCCTAGTAGTTTATGGGCTTTCTAGTAATGGACTTTTGGTCCATGTAACGTCACTACGGTTTGTATATTCCATTGTTTTTTTTTTTATTTGTTTTTTAGTTTTCTCCTTCCTTTTCTTCTCAAGTTGCGATTTCTATTGTGATACCTTATTTAATACATTGATTTTATTTTCCTTTATTGTTTTCAATTTTTTTATGAGATTTCCACGATATGAAGGGCTTAAAATCACTTTTTTATATATATATCGAGAGAAAAACGAAGTTGTTAATAAGAGAAAAACTATTCAAAGTGAACTTTGTGGATTTGTGTGGAGGGGAGACGAGGTTGAGATTTCTACCTAGAAAGATAAGGGGTGATGTATGATGTAGAGGTCCATGATGCTGCCCCTCATCTTATATTAGAATCTGCGTATACATATATCTCTCATTATTTAATAGTATATTCAAAAATTTTATTTGGGTATCAAAGAAATTTGGTACTGGAAATTGATTTGAATTTCTTTTTGGCCTCTCATGAGTGTGTATATGACTTTTTAATTGTTCTTATTCTTATTTTTTAAGATAAACTATCAGTATATCTGATAATCACTTTAAATTCGATTAAATTTGGTTCTAAACGGACTAATATCTTAAGGGATAAAATTATCTCGATATTTATTTTCTTTTTACACAATATTCAAATCTGAAAGTTTATTTAAAAAATATCAATATTTTGTCGCTCAACCAATTAAGTGCCGGCATTGTTCTTGTTCTTATTGTTCTTTGATTTGAGTTAGTTGTATTGAGTTTTTAGTATGCTTTTGCATATTATTTTAGGTCAATAAAAATCTAATTTGTGTTATTATTGGGCACTACTATTATGCTTTTAAAAAAAATTACAAATTATAATTTTTCATAACTTGATTGTCTAAATATATATTTTGTTATATGTTTAATGGAGAGGGATTGTGGGACTTGGGTGGGAGAATTAACATCAATGATTTTGAAGACTCTAAATATCCGATGAATAGGAATTCTGAAGAATGTTTTATTTTATGAATACCAGGGCTCATGGAGTGACATGCTTTCCCAACATGTCCTGATTCCTACTAATGCGCTTTGGAGGGTCACCCCACCCATCATCACATAAGGCCATTTGACAGGACAGATGAATGCAAACAAACCAACAGAGGCCCCCCTCCCAGAACACAACACTATCATTCCGACACCAGCAAGTGGGTCTGTGACTGTGCCTGTGCCTGTGCCTGTGCCTGTTCAACACCACCCCAAACCACACACTCCCCCACCCCAATTCCATCTTTCATCAACCAGACCTCCCTATAAGGATCAACCTTCATTCGTTGACTTTTCTCTTTTAGTCGATCATCGGGCGGTCATAAACAAATCAAAACAAAAAACTTATCTTAAGAAACCAAAGTGGTAGAAAACATAAGAACTAACAGGTAAATGACAGATCTTATTCTAATCGATAGTCGGTCTAATAGGTAAAAGTGTTAAATCTCTTAATTAAATATTAAGTTCAAAAATTAGAAATGATAAAAATTAAGTCATTAGAACTCCTAAATTATAATCGATAACGTTTGAAATAAATTAATTAAAATATAATTTTGAATATCGATCGATTATAAAAAAAATTCAAATATTATAATTTTAACGGAATAAATAACTTCATAAAAGATTTTAATAATATTTTTAAAAATTTTAATCGGTTTGTAATTCTTAATAATATTTCTATAACTTTTAATGATAATTCGGCTCCGGTTCGGGTATGGGATCATATGTGCGAGCGAGTAGAGTAGAACTTCTCACACAGAGAGGCAAAAGTCCAGAAGGACTGAAATGCAATTGTGAAAAAAATTGAAAGTCCCGACGGCTTTTTCTCTTTTTCTGCGTTCCCAACGTGAATTATTGCCTGAGCACAAGCACCAGCACCAGCACCAGCACCCAGCACCCCATCCCGCTCACGGGCCCGCCCAAGTTTTTCATTGGACACCACTGCCCCATAATATTTTCATATCTACAGAAATGGGATTAGCTAATTCTAATATTGTCTTTGTCCTTGTCTGACGCGAGGATGTCAGACTCAGATTCAATGGACAGAGTATGTGTTCACGAACCCAAACCAACACCGTCTGACGATATTTCCATAGTTTACCCTTTGCTTTCTTTAAAATCACTAGAATGGATCCCCCCAATGTAGGTTGTTCACCTTTGCATTGTTCCCTCTCCCCCGGACAAGCTAATGGTCTTAGCTTTTCTTTTCATTTATATAATTATTTTATGGGTTGTTATTAGTTATCGCACGTAATTTTTTAATAAGGATTGTATTAGGATAAGAAAAACTCATAACCAAGTTCAGGGACACAGAAAGAAACCAATATTAAGGGATAAAAGAACTCTAAATTGTTGTACGAAAATTGGTATCCTTTTATTAAAATTTTAAATTCGAATATGTGTATAAAAAAAATAACATAATAGTTTTGTATGTTAATAATTTAATTCGATTTGAATCGGAATTAATTAGAATAAAACAACCTATGCATAATTGGTCCAATGATCAGACAGTGATTTTCCTTAAACAAGATCTCATACAAGAGATGTTTGTTTTTTAAGAATTTAATTCAACTCGATCTAAATTTAATAAAAATCAACATAATTATCAGATATTGATATTTTATCCTAAAAGCTAAACATAATATATCAAGTAGGTGTAGGGATGAAATGTTCTGAATTTATAATTCAAAGAATAAATAATATTTTTAAGTAATTTTATGATATTAGAAAGATTTTTAACGGTATTTTTTCGAAACTTTTAGCATTTGTTAAAATGTCACTCACAGGTATACACATGGTGCAGTTGTCTCCGTAGCTCGTCTCCTTGACTAAGTTGATAAAGGGCTAGTTTATAAAAAAGTAATTGTTTTCCCCATATTATGCATTGGGTTATTTATCATCATCCTTTAAAACTATAACCCTTTTAAACCATAACATGCCCTTTGATGCAAATCCATGAATTCAATCTTTTTTTTTTTTACTTGAACCAATACAATTTTTTTGGAGACAAGATTAAAAATTTATATATATATTAATGGGTGATATTAAAAACACATTTAAGATATTTAGTCGTAACATCTAAAATGTTTATTAAATAATATTTTTTAATATATTTTTTCTTACACTTGCATGCAGTGTATTTAGTGAAGGTATTTTTATTAACCAAAAAGAATTAAAAAGTTGGAGGGTTTTGAGAATATAATTTGGGAAGGGCATGCTAGTACTGTACTTTTAAAAACGTTTGAGTTTCATGACAACCCCGATGCTCGAGTGCTGCTTTAGATTTTCTGATCCTGTAACATGCATATGTTTATTCATCACAATTAGAATAACACGGTCAAAAACATTGAATGAAGGGCGACTATATTTTTCTAATTATCAAGGCCAGAAACAACACCACTCTTGTTATATTATATATATATATATATATATATATATATATATTTTATAAACTATCGATATTCGATAATCATTTTAAATACGACTAAACTTAATTTGAATTGTATTAAACTTTTAAAAGATAAAACTCTCTCAAAATCTATTTTTTTTGTATATAAGATTTTAACCCGAAATTTTATTTAAAAATATCAGTATTCAGTTATTAGATTAACTAATTGTTAATATATATATTATGTTATGTAGTGTTATATTATATTATATTGTATTGTATCATAAGCTGACTTGTTTAATTAGTTATTTAATTGCACAATCACCCATGTTTTTGTGCATTGCACCACTTTCACGGCATCTCAAAATGCACCCTCCCCTAATTTAGATCATACGATTTAGGAATAAAACAGCTAAGCTTTCTTCTTAAATAAATCTAACAAAAATGTCAAAATATATACTATATTATGTCGAATTAGTGCCATCCTTTTAAAAATGCAAAACAATGAAATGAAACCAAAAACCTCAATAACAACTTAGGCCTTTGGATTGTTGCTTCTCCTTGACTCTTCTCTGGTCTGGTGGAGATCGTATTTTAGTATTTAAATTTATTAGCATAATAACCACTTAAACTTGTTTATCAAGAAATATTATGATATATATTTTTTTAAAAAAATTACAAATAAAATAAAAACTTTTAATGCAGAAAAATTAAGAATTTTATATAAAAAATAATATACAAAAGAATATTATAAATATAATAAATACCCCGGTAGCTGTTTACAACTTTGCAATTAGTGAACATATAGTAAATCATTTCAAAAAAAAAAAAAAACATAGAAACCATAAATAGTAAAAAGAAAAAAGTTTATTATGGAAAATAACATTTTACGTTTAGTCTATCTATTTGTTATTAATAATAAAATTACTTTTTATTTAAATTTTTAACATAAACATGTTATAAATTTTAATTAAAAAAGTAGTAAATTATACTTTTCCCCTCATGTTTTTGACCGAAAACTATGTACTTCCCTATAATAAAAAATATCCACTTATTCCTGTAATTTAATAAAAGAAAAAAAAGAAAAGTGGATAGAATTTTATAGAGATACGTAAAATATCTAATATACCCCTCACACTCTCTCTCTCTCCTTTCATTTTTTCAACCTCCGATACACTCAGAAAAAACCCGCTCTCTCTTTTCCCCTCATCTTCCAAAAAACCAAGAAAAAAAAAAAGAAAAAACTTAAAAAATTCAAAAAAAAAAACCCAAAAAATCTATTCTTTCCCCACTCACGTTCATGTTCCAAAAGACCCAAAAAATTTGAGAAAATCATCAAAATATTTATCTCTAAATTCATTGGCTCAAAGAGAATATGAATTAAATCCTCGATATCAATCGCTAAATCATCAAAAGCACCGTCGTTGTTGAGTTTAACACCGGGGCAAAGTTCGAAATTACCATATGCCATCAATATTGAATTCAAAATTAAAAATCCTAATATTTAGGAAATCTTCAAACCCTAATTATTCACCAATTCTCAAAGAAAAAAAAAACACTCAATTTCAAAATCCGCGTGAATACCTAATTTAACGAAAAAAAAAAAAGGCCAAAATCTAGTTGCATTATCTACGAAATCGTCAAGAAATAAGTGAAAGGTGGGTAAAATCGAGGGAAGGTTCGTTGTAGTTTCTATGCCATGAGACTTTTAAAATTCTCCTCAATCTCGGAGTCTGATTGGAGAGAGAGAGAGAGAGAGAGAGAGAGAGAGAGAGAGAGCTCGAGTAGAATAGACAAACTCGTCCGGTTTCTATTTTTCTTTTTTTACTCTCTCTCTCTTCCCCTCGTCTTCTAAAAAACAAAAATAGAAAAAACCCAAAAAAAACCAGTGAATGATTTTTTTCCCTCTAAGTGTGCTAGAGGTTGAAAACAATGGGTACGAAGGAGAGTGAAAGTATTTTGATTTTATTTATTTATTATTTATTTTTTTTTGAGTTTGTTGAAGGTTGCAGACGGATGGGGAAGGGAGAAAAGGAGTGAAAGGTTTTTTTTTGGGGGGGGGGGAATGTCGATGTTTGAAGATAAATGGGGAAAAAGGGTAAAGGAGAGGGAGAGAGAGTGTGTGATAGTTTTTTTTTTTTTTATTTGTTGGAGGTTGAAGATGAATAGAGAAGAGCGAGATTGAAGACGAAAGAGGCAATTTTGATAAAAAAATAATAATAATAATAATTTTATATGTCAATTCATATTTTTTGCACGTGTTTCTCTAATTTCATGAAAATTGATTATTTTTGTCTGCTTGTTACATTTTTTTAAATTATAGAGGTAAGTGAATAATTTTTTCCCGTATGTAATTTTTTATCAAATCACGGCGAAAAAATATAAATTATCCCAAAAAATAAGAATTATTTGAGTGATAAAAGAGTCATTGAGTTTGGGCGGATGAAGTCAGATTTGGAGAGAGAGAAGATATGTCCCCCATGATTTAACACATCTGCAAGACCATGTTCCTATACGTACAAACACTGACTCAAATACTTCAAACTATGAAACCAAACGTGTATACACAACCATTTTCACTTCAATCATTGCAATCTCCAAAAATAAATAAATAAATAAATATATTTTGATCTTTTTTTTTTTGTATTCTTGGCTTCTTTTGTCTTTAAAAAAAATAAAACAACTATTTCAAAGAAAATGTTGTCTTGTTTTTTGGGAAAGCATTTTATATATCCAAAATATATTATTTTTTTTTATAAAATATCAATTATAATTACCCTACACATAATTCATTTGAATTAAAAGCAATGAGAGGAATATTTCTCAAAATCATTTTATGATATCTCAGTTAATCAAAAACTATTTACTTATTACAACTCAAATTTATTTAGGATAATCAAATGAACCAGATAAAAGAAAATAAATTGGTTAAATCAAATTACTAAATATATTTGAATAATATTTTTTTATATATATTCTTGTAAATATCTATACTCATTATGAATTTATGATAAATATATTTCTATCCAATAATTATAAATTATTTGTTATTTAAATCATGGAAATCCCTTAAATAACAAAGAAACGTGTCAAGCTTGAATTATGACAAGTGGCAAAATATGTGCTTCACACGGTTGCAGAAATGCCCATTTTCTCTGCGGACGTTGTCCAATTCCAGCTCATTATTGACCTGAGCCAATGTTTTTAGCAGACAGAAACATTCAATTCAGAACAAAAAAAGCTAAAAAGGCAATATAAACACTTGGGCACAAACTAATGCACAATCAAGTCATCCATGTAAATACAAGACCCATGCTGCCTCACATTGGTAATTTCACCCCCCGGGGGGGGGGGCGCCAATCTCCTTACCTTACCTGCACCATTTAACATTGGATATACTATAGTAACCCTCTGAAACTTCCATTCAATAAAATAAGAGAGAGAGAGAGAGAGAGAGCGCGCGAGTGAGTGAGAGATGGAAGGAGATAACCCAAATGATCTCTACAGGGAGTGTTTGAGAAACCATGCTGCCAGTCTAGGTAGCTATGCCACAGATGGGTGTGGTGAGTTCACTCTGGATGACACCTCACCTGGCAGCCTGCAATGCGCGGCGTGCGGCTGTCATCGCAACTTCCACAGAAAAGTGACTTATGCTGCGGCCATTGGAGGAGGAATCAGCTGCAGCAGTCGCGGGGGGCGAGAGGGAGAGGGTGCAATGGGCGCAATGGAGATGATAGAGTATGGGAGCGGGGGAGGAGGGAGACAGCAGCCTGATTCAGGGGAAATGATGCTGGAGAGAAGTGGGAAGAAGAGGTTTAGGACGAAGTTCACAGCAGATCAGAAGGAGAAAATGCTGGCATTTGCAGAGAAGTTGGGGTGGAAGCTGCAGAGGAAAGATCTAGAAGATGAGATTGAGAAGTTCTGCAGAAGTGTTGGAGTAAGTAGACAGGTTTTCAAAGTTTGGATGCATAATCATAAGAATTCTTCATCTACTTCTTCTGCTTCTACCGGCAATGCCTCTTCTCTCACCCAGTAGTTTGCTCAATGTAAGAGAGTAGAAGACAAGATAATTTGTCTTCCTTTTCTTTTTTTCTCTTTTTCCTTGTAGTTGCATTTGTGTGTGGGGAGCTAAATCTTAGATGCTTTTGTAATGCTTTTCTACCCATATTACTAGTTTAAATTTTTCACAAAGTTTAAGTTTTTTATAGGAGTTTTCTATTGCTTTATGGACTTGATTATAGTTAGATCGGTAATTATTTGATTGTCATCTAATGACTATTATTTTTTATACGATAAAATTACAAAATAAACAACAACCGATGGATAAGAATCTTAAAATTTCCGATCATGGGTATTAATATTCGAGGTATTGTAAAAAAATAAAAACCTTTTTTATAAATATGAGCAGATGAATTTGCTTAATCAAAAGAGCAAACCAAAAATGAAAAAAAAAAAAAAAAAAAAACAAAAAGAGATCGGTGAGCCGGGTGTGATACTAATGAATTGAGACTGAAAATTGCTTTATGCAATCATTTCCTATCACGGGGTCTTGACGTAACCTCTTTCTTTTTCTGTTTTGGCCTTCTGGATTTGAATCCTGTAACTAAGAAAACCAAATAGTAGTCAAACAGATTTTTACAAAACCAAATAGATGAATAATACAAAACCCCCTACGCCTACAAGATCTCATGCCATCAACCTTGCCTAAGGTAAAGGATCCTGTCCCTAGTGTCGAGGAAGGAAATTGAATCATAACTATTACCTTTCACGCTGCATCCTTACTTGAAAAGGACTTTCGTCCCTTAGCCCCTAAATTATGGCAGCAGTGAAACCCGTTTCCGTGGTCGACCATGACCTAATGACATCACAATTTGAAACCTCATCTCAAGCATGAACTTGTATTCGTCATTTATAACAAGCACGATTGGAGTATCTAAAATGATTGATAATATAATATTGATTGAGGGTATTAACACTAAATTAAGATTATGTTGAGACATATTAAAATTCAAAATATTTAGATTGAATTGGTCAAAAACTGAGTATATGATATGTATATTTGATGTTAGTCATCAGGATGATGAAAAACGATTATAAAACGTATTAATTAAGAGCGAATCCTATTGTAAATAAAATGGAGAATATGGTTTGAAGTGATTTGAATCTATAAAATGAAAATCCAAAGATACATAAATTATGAGTAGCGATATCTTAAATAAAAAAGATTTAGCGAAACGTAAAATAGACTATTAAAAATATGGATACAATTTACCTATAAAAATATGAGTGATAAGAGTTTAATTGAGATGATGAGTTAAAATAAGAAGAAGTGATATAGAATAATTCAAATCAATCGAATTAATCCATTTTTGTTATTATTTTTATTATTATTATTATTATTTTAAATTTTTAAAAGTAGTTTTTTTTTTCTCTCTATATTGATTTTAAACAATCGATTTTAAAATTTAAAATTATAATTCATTTTATTGTTATTGTATTTATAACCATCACATTTCGCACTTATTCCCTTTGGGTTCAAACAATTAGATTATGGAATTGAAAACATGCTCTTGCTAGCATAATGGCATACGCATATCATAGTCACATAGAAGGGAGGGTAGACAACTATCTCTGTTAAATCAAAATAATTCTATTAATTTTTACTTATCAAATAAATATTATCTCAATTTAATTTAAAATATTGTCTCCATTAAGATTGATAGTCAACTCACTATATATGCCATTTTATTCCATGAAAATATTTTGTCCCCACAATTACGTTCACAATCCTAATGCTTATATCTACTTTTCATTTTAGTTTTAAAATTTTCTAATTGAATTTTGATTGTCCAGATTTTATTATGATTATGGTCTTTAAAGAAATCACTAACAAATCGTTTAGTCAATAGGACATGTGTATCTTACGTAATATCGACATCAATGCCAGATCACCATTTATATGTGAAATCATCGACTGTTCCCATATAATCTTTAAAAATTTAAAAATACTAAATAATTAGATAAATTTTAATAAATGAATAAAAATTATTCTAAGCAAACATGTTTTTTATTTATTTCCTTGCAAATAAAAATAAATATTGATCGTACATGTTCCAACGACTCATTATCACGAGACTAAATATACCCAAGCTCATAAAACCCACAAACGATCGAATACACTTTTGATCTCTTAGTTGAGTGATCTCTTAGTTAAGTACTCTCTCAGTCAAGCACTCAAACTTATGTCTTTCAACCATCTTGATCTTATTCTCTCTAGAAGTCAATTACTCCCTGACCTCTAGATCATCCTAACTCTCAACCCTCGCGTCTTTCGGTTATCCCACTTCTCAATGAATACGTTTCATTAATATGAAAATAATTTTATTACGCGATAAGTTCAACTTGAGATTATCTAGTAATGAAAGAAATCTCTAACAAATTTAAACCTTCTATAATCGGATAAGAACCTCCCCGTTTTCAGGAAAGTCTTTCTCAATAAAGAAACAGATTTTGATAGTTTTCTGATAAAACAAAAAATCTCCTAACAACTTAAATTTTCCTTAAACGACAGGATTCTAAATCTTTTAGAGATTTTTTATTGTATTTCTTATTATTTCGAAACATTCTCAACAATCTTTTTATAATGAAATTAAAGTTTTTATATCTCTAAATATATACGGAACTTGCTATACATGCAAACTATAGAAGTTCAACACAAGCAACGAGTTAGATATGTTCAAGAACTTTATACTTTACATATAAAGACAATATAGAGCTATCATACGACTCTTCTTAGTTTGTTTTTCATTCTTTTATAACCGCTCTTTCAGATTTGAGTGTCGGAAACTCTCTTGCCAGAATACTATCCGATAGTTTTTACAAATCCATCACTCATGAAAGCCTAAAAAGCTCCTCAACACAAGTTCTATACTCAAGTAGACAAAGTATGTATTTGTGAAACAAAATCTATCTCTTAAAAGAAACATAAACAAAAGATTATGTTGCTGTCAAGCATCCAAATTGAATAAAACCAAACCCATCTCAACCATCATAATCGTCATCAATCCCCCCCATGCCACCACTTTATCACAGTAATTATTCTCCACACCTTTCTCTCTCTCTCTTTCTCTCTCAATAAGTGTTGAGGATCAATTCCAATAGTGTTGATGGTAAAGATAATTTAATCTCCATTTATTTTTATCCTGAAAAAATCAAATTGAAAAAATACTTCGTTCTTATAAAGACATCTAAATAATAAAAAAATTTTATTTAAATATTTTTCTCAAAATCTAATATTTTCTCAAAATCTTATCTTAGCTACTTTTTTAGACATATACCGTCAAATCGAATCAATCATGATTTTTTGGTGACATGTTAAAGTAATAACACCAAAATAAAATCTCAAAAGATAGATGAAATTCGTAAGGGTACATGAGATCTCACCCAATGGATCTCGAGTCTCACACAGTGGGAACAGGGATCATAATCATTCTATCGTCTCAAAGAATAGCTCATACTATCTCTTGGTCGTCTTATCACACATGGTATGAAACACGTGCCACAATATTATTCTCACATCTCTTAAAAGGGCATATGTTAGATTTCTCTAATACTATACATGTATGAGTCTCAGTCTACATAAAACTTTATCCAAAGATCTCAGAGAGTATCTCAAAGATGATATCACTTAACACAGATGATATCTGAGATTTCAACCTAACTTCTCACATGCAACATGGATGTGGGTATATCCATATCGGTCATATTGCATATGACCTTATTCTGAACACATATTAGGGTGACTTATGTTCTAACAGGGCTAATCTCAAAACATTTTATGACTAGAAACCGTCACATCTCCGTTTACTAAGAGATAAAGGTGGTCACTCGTGTGAAAGAGCTGACCACGATTGCCTGACATATCTTTTATCATAACTTACTATAGAATATATGACAATAAATAAGTGTAACAAATTATACTCGTAAGTGTATAATACACATATGTCATATGTATCAATAAGTATCAAAGATATCAATATAGTACAAATGAGAAATGTTATTATTATATGTAAACCCAATGATTCCATATGTCTCACAAAAGAATCTTTCACAAAGGGTTTGGTGAATGGATCAATTATCATACTGTATATAAAAAAAAATGTACTTAAACATCACTATAACATTTTTGGTGATATCTCTTATAAAATGGTATATGATATCAATGTGTTTGAACTTACTACGATACTTAGGGTTTCAGTTATACGCAATGCCAGCTTGATTATCACTATAAATCACCACTAGCCTCCCACTTTTTGTCATAATCCTTAAGTCATCCAGAAATTTACGAAACCAAACACTCCCTTAAACTGCTACTGAGTATGCCACAAGCGTAGCCTCTATTATAGATAAAAATATACATATTTGCTTCTTGCTTCTCCAAGACATGATACCATTTACTGAGCAAGACAGTAAAAATTAATGTCGATAATGGTCTATCCAGATCGCAACCCCAATTGACGTCTGAATATCCAACGAGACGCAAATCATCTCATTCGTAACACAAGGAGAGGTTCGCAGTTCCCTTGAAATATGTCAGAATTCTTTTCACAGTTCTCCAGTGATCCATTTCAGAATTCGATTGATACCTATTTACCGGAGCGACTGCAAAATAAATGTTTTGTCATGTATACCTCATCGTCTACACAAGACTATCATTGCACTGGTATAAGAGATTTTACTCATCTCCTTAATTTTTTCCTAAGTTATATGGCACATGTCAAGACTCAAGTTTTTGCCTTTAACGATAAGAGTATCTAATAAGTTGCATTTATTCATCTCGAATGCTCAAGAATTTTCCTGATATAGGACTCATATTAAAGACTCAACATACTTCTCGAGCGATCCCTCTGAATCCTTATTTCGAGAATGAACTAACCTTACCTATGTTTTTCATGTCAGAACTCGACAATAACCGTGTTTCAATGACTATTAGATACTCTCTGTTGTTACTAGCTAACAGAATATCACGTACATATAAGAATATGATCACAAAAGAATTATTAGAACGTTTCAGACAGACACAATGATCCTCCTTGATTATTATAAAAACATAAGATATGACCTCATTGTGAAATCTTAGATACCACTATCTGGATAACTGTTTTAGGTTGTATGTTGACTTCCAAAGTCGATAGACCTTATCCATTTGACCTACTGGAACGAATCTAGAGGGTTACTCTATGTAGATCTACTCATTCAAAACTTCCATTTATGGAAGGTGTTTTTTTTATGTCCATCTAATATAACTCCCAATCCATGTTCACAATAGTCGCTAAAAGGTAAACGGATCGAGATAAATTGGATTATGACTCTCCAGTCGTCCAAACCCTTTGTCTGTGTATAACCATGGCTACCAGACAGGCTTTATACCTCTCCATCGATCCGTCGACCTTTCTATTGACCTTAAGAATCTTCTTATTCCCAATGGTCCTTTTGCCCTTAGGCAAATCAATTAAATTTCAGACTCTATTGATTCAAATCGACTCATTCTCTTCATCTATAGCTTTCAATAAATGGTTCTTCGCAAAAACCCTCGAAAGCTTATAGAACTGTTTTAAATTTCTTATCATCCTCAAAAGTCACAATGAGGGGTCTCACTCTCATTCAGGAAGCGACATTTAAGTACACGCCTTTAATACTTTTACAAGGAGAGAGAACTTCTTCACCTTTAGATGGATCGCTCCCATTAGAATCCAAATCCATAATGGGCTCTTGTATCCCACCGCTGGGCTCACCTAAGCCGCTAGGCTTATCCATCTAATGGAAGGTAAAGTCCAAATGAATTTCACCTCTCGATGGATCGCTTCCACTAAGACGAAGATCCGTAATGGATTCTTGTATCCTACCACAGGACTCACTTGAGTCATTAGATTCATCCATCTCATAGAAGGTAAAGTTTTGATCGATTTTACCTATCGATAGATCGCTCCCATTGGAATTAAAATCCTTAATCGGTTCTTCAGTCCCGTCGCTGGACTCAGTTAAACTACTAAGCTCATCCATCGAATAGAAGGTAGAGTTCTAATTGACTTCACCTCTTTTAGAAAAATCATTCTTAAAGAATGTGGTATCATGAGACTCAACCTCAGCAACAGTGCTGTCTGTATACTTACCTAAGAACACATGCCCTTTGGAGTGTTCTGAGTATCTTATTAAAACTACATTTCTTTTCTCGCAGATCTAACTTACCATGTGGATGCGAGAAATCGTGATAATACGCGACACATTCCAATGACCTTAAGTAACTAAGGTCAAGCTACCTCCCTATCCAAAACTCAAATGGGGTACTGACTGCAGACTTTAATGAGATACGATTGACGACATAGGTTGCAGTCAATAAAAAATCTCCAAACTAGGAGATGAGCAAATTGGTTTGCGCTATCATAAATCTCACTATCTCTAACAAATTCTTATTCATCTTCTCGACTACTCCATTCATTTGAGAAATAGCAGAAATAGTCAGTTATCACGTAATATTCTTTTTGAAATAGAGCTCTCTATATAGTTCTGACAAATATTTGCGCCCTATCGGTTCTGAGAATCTTCACTCTCAAGTCTAACTGATTTTCAATTTCGTAATAAATTTTTTGAAATATTTCAATATCTTAGATTTGTGCGAGATCAGATAAACGTAACTGATACACGTATAATCATTTACGAACGTAATAAATTACATAACTCCATTTTAAACTCTCATACTCATATGGCTACAAATATCAGGATAGACCAACTGCAATGGAGTCCCAACTTTCATTATATTGTCAAATGGTTTTTTTACATCTTTGTCAGTTAGGCAAACTAATATATGGGCAAATTGAACCTGGCCAGCAGGTCCAACAGACCACATGCAGCTGACCGGTTCAACCTCTCTTACCCAATGTGTCCAAATCTACTATGTCACCCATTTACATCATCAATCAGCGCAACTAGATGTAGGGCTAATAGAAAAATAACAAGAAATACCATTAAAATGAACAATATCCAGTACATACAGTTTATAATGGATAGAACTAGAACAATTGAAAGAATTGTTGTAACTAATAGAAACATTAGAGTCTAAAAAAAAAGGTAAAGTATATCCTCGGCAATCTGAACAAAGTACTAAAATTAAGTTCCGTTAAATATCTGTACCGTAAAAAAAAATGTCATTTAAATACAGAGTATGTTCACATTGCAACTCAAACTTGCAAGTGTCAATCCCTCTGCTTACGATGACAAATACTTTGTTTCTTATGTGAATCCTCCTAACATGAGGACTCATTCAGCAGAACTCTACGTATGTACTCCTATCTTGAATTACGTGGTTGGTGGCTCTTGAATTTAAAATTCTTAAAGGAGAGAAATTAGTGAACAACATGATAAATGAGTCAAAATTCAAACAACGTAAAAAAGAAGAACATTCCTTCTACTCGTCATAGTCAACGAGCAAGACTACCTTAGGCATAGCACTTTTGGTTTTATCAAATTCATTTTTCTTGTGCTTTTGTACTTTGCTATTAGTTTTCTTGGATAGCTTCTTATTGCCTAGGTTTCAAGTCTCCTTCACATGCTTATGCCACTCACTTGGTGCCATGAGAGTCCTTACTCGACTTCTATGCATAAGCATGACTCGAGTGCAGTATACTCGCCTCCAGGCACTCCTCTTCGAGTACACTATGCCTACTTATATCAGCGAAAGTACAAATACCCTTGTCATGCATGAGATAGGTTTTCATGGTTTCCCATGAATGAGGTAAAAGACTGGATCACATCCAGTACCTAAATTTTATCTGAAATTAGCTCGTCCGTATTGTTTAACTCAGCGATCATACTCGACATTTAAATCAAATGTTGCATCATTAGATAATTAACCATTTTCTTCGGCATCCTCACCTTAAGAGCTGAAGAGAGCAACATAATACTTTTTTAGGGCAAGTCTAACCAATATATCCATAGAATATTGCTTATAGAATGGGATCAAGTTATCGTGCATGTTGCTGATGAGAATTGCCCTAATTTAGTTATCCTTTTCTTTTACACACGATAGACTTCATAATTCCGTCCATACTGAAATATGGTACTCTTCCCGGGGCCCACCATCTCATATCTCAAAATCTCATACAGACCTTGTTTCTCAAGAATAAACTGAATCTTCCGGTGAAAAAATTCATAATTGTCTCCATTTAATTTATTTTCCTTACAAAAATCTATTATGACAGTACTTTATGTAGTTAGAGAGACTTCAGTAATTTATTGATACTTATTCTCACATTTTGTATACCTTTCGAATCAACAAATCCTAAATGAATCGAGTATAGACCTCAATTTGAGTGTATGAGTTAACGGATATCATACATCACAAATCGGAATTGCATCTTACCACCAGAGTTGGATTCGGTACACAAAAACTCACTAAAAGTCACAAATACGGAAGTGGAACCTTCAGAAATTTGAAAAAAAATTGATCCGACATAGCATTACGCGTCGCCGGAGGTTCCACGCATTGCCATGCCCTGGCGGCGCACAACCAGGGATAACTTGATCAATTTGCTAAATTTTTTTTTTTTTAATTTCGACTGGACTTTTCATGGGCTCAATATACTAAAAAAATTCAAAAAAAATTATTTTCATGATACATGGGTTATGGGCATTCTCGTGATACTCTCGGATTCATGAAATTTATTCGTGATTCGAATCCTAAATTTTGTAACCTATACATTTTATACCCAAAAAATTCTGATTTTTTTTTTTTAAAATAAATCTAACGTCACTCTGATACCAATTTTGGATTTATTACACTACATGTGCATGCGGAAATGTATAAATTAAAAAGTTTTGGAATTTACGGATAAATACCTTAATGTGTAGATCATCAAAAAATCAACCGAAATCGCGTACTCTCTCGTACGGATTGCTCAGTCATGATAGTGATCACGTAACGAACTACTACTATGGATTCACAACGCCTAAACCAAAAGTCTGATAAATCCTGACGAAAAAAATTTTTCTTACTTAAAAATTTCTATGTTCTCATCGAGAGAATTAATCTTTTTACGTCTGTCCCTGTCTTGGCAACATGTACCCCTCTAGCAAATGTCCAGAGAATGTTATTGTTCAAGTAAGACTCTCTACATCAATTCACCCGGGTCCTTATTAATCCTTAACACTCAAATTAGATTCAATAATTAAAACATGAGATTAACACCAGCTTGCCATTCTTGCCGGAAGGGAGAGAGCACATTAGTGGAAAAAAAATGGGAGTTTCTGTTGGTGGTTATCTTTTGAAATGAGATAACTACTCTTATTATTATGTACACGTGGGCATAAAACTGACAAATCCAAACTAGGATTTAGATCAAATTTTTGGCATTTAGATTTGAGCTCCCCGCCACTCTCTCCGAATACGAAGGATTGGCCATTTGCACAAAATGAGGGGGATGCAGTGTGGGAGAAGATTTTTTTTTTTTTTTTTTTTTTTTTTTTGGGATAAAATAAATTCAGATGGATGGCGTTCGAAAAGTGGTACCGTGGAGTGGGACCGATGATGATTTGATGGTTGACGGGTTTTTTGGCATCATTCAATATGGGTGCAGCCAGAGAAACCTAATCTTTTGTAAATTTTTCATCCATCTTATATATTTATTTTTATTTACAGTGAAAAAAAATAAATAAAAAGAACATCTTTTATTAAGTATATTTTCTTTTTCATTTTTGTAAATTTATCTGATTTTTAGTATTTTTAATTTTAAAAAGATTAATTTTGGAGCACTTGGTGACTTGGTGTATAAATAATGATATATTAGTCATGTTAGTAGATATCATGCATCTAGTCCAACGATAGGAAGAAAAATTAGTTAATATCTTAGGACATGATAAAAATCTCTTATTCATATATTTTATCTAAATTTTAATATCTGAATATTTTTTATTACGAATATTTTTGTGATTTTCATAATTTTTATATAATAAAAAAAATAAAAATTGGTTAATAATTTCATTACATAACTATCATTGATAGAATTCAATAGGAAAATTTAAATATTTATGAATAAATTAAAAAATAGGTAAAAATGTATAGAATTTTAAAAATAATTATAAAAAAGAACTTATTCGCACCACACGCATGAATTGAACCGTGGCACTGTGACCGACTCGAACCCGAATCGGAACCGGCTTCCGTTGTTCTGGCCGGGGCCTGAACCGGTCCACCCTTCACGGCCCATTGCGTTTTTCTGGAAAAATAAAAAAGCCCGCTGTTCGTATCATTTTCCCGCAACTCGTTCCTATCACACCGCCATTCTCTCTCCCTCTCTCGCTCTCTCCCATCTTGAGGTCGTCGACCGGAAGAAGTGGGGTGCCAAACGAGCCCAACTGTATTTCTGCTACCAGTGCAATCATACGGTCTCAATAAACCCTTCTTCAACCTCTGATCTTCTCTGCCTTGACTGCAGTGGAGGTTTTCTCGAAGAAGTCGAATCTCCAAACCCTACCCCTAACGCTAGTCCCTTATTCTCCTTCTCTGACCCCTTTCTTTCTCCCCCGGCTGTTTCCCTATCGTCTTCTCCACTTCCTCTGCTGCTGGCCGCGGCGCAGATTTTCAAAACCCTCCCGATCTCTCTGCCTTGTTCGGTCCCAGCCCTTACAACCGTTCTTCGCGGTTCCAGGACCCCGAGGTTTCAACCCTTTTCTCTTCCTTCAATCCTATCTCCAAAACCTAAGAGCAGGCGGCGCAAACATCCAGCTCGTGATCGAAAATCATTCCGGCGATCAGGGTATTCGTCCTCCTGCAAACCTTGGAGACTATTTCATTGGTCCCGGGCTTGAGCACTTGATTCAGCAACTGGCGGACAATGATCCGAACAGGTATGGCTCGCCGCCTGCTTCCAAGTCTGCAGTTCAGGCGCTTCCTAACATAAAGGTTACCGATGAATTGCTTGCTTCGGATTCTTCACAATGTGCGGTCTTTAAGGACACATTTGAGCATGGTGCAGAGGCCAAGCAACTGCCCTGTAAGCACATATATTACTCAAATTGTATTCTGCCATGGTTAGAGTTGCATAATTCGTGCCTTTTTTGTCATAATGAGTTTCCGACAGATGATCCTGACTATGAGCAGCGCACTCGGGGTGCAACTGCTAACTTATCTTCGCGTTCCATTTCTCAGTCAGCGAGTTTTGGCAGTGAAAATGGTGGTGCCAGTTATAATTCGGGATCTACTCCTCGGACTGTGGGGGGCAGGTTTAGCATATCATTGCCATGGCCATTTAGGGGATTTAGCTTCTCGGTTGAAGGGAGTAACAGTGGAGGTGGTGGAAACAATGATTCAGAATCAAACTCGGGTAATAGAGGAAATCGTGATTTTGGATCAGAAACCAGACAATAAGATCTTGACCTATGATAGTGAGTACCAATTTCTTTTCCCAATTTTAAGTACCCTTGTAATGTTCCTCTCTTTCCCTCTATTGTCGTCCAATCACACTTCGGGTGTGGCCTTTTCCGTGTTTTATAGTTGCTGTTGTGTGGATTTGAAGGATTTTGTTAATGGATTATTGTTGGATGCCCTACACTGGCTGCCCTGGCTTCTGTGAAATTGAAAAGATCTAGCTGGCATTGTAGAAGAGAATGTTATTAATACTACTAAAATTATTAGTTTTTGTTTGATCTATTGAATTGATGAAGTAGATACTTGTTTAAAGTTTTAATGACTTTGCTTTGGATTATTTTCTAGCTTTAGTTTGTTTGAACATATCAATATGCTTTTTTTAGCTATTCATCTCTTTATAGTTATTTGTTCTGTGTTTTATAGTTATTTGGAGAGTGCAACTTGCGAGGATCTTTAGAAATTAGATCAGCAATTCATCTCTTTTGTGAGATAAGATTGTATTTTATAATTTCTTATGGGTTCATGCCTTTGGAATTTATTGACTATAGCTTAGAAGAGTTGAGAAGAAATTGGAGGGCACTTATCCATTAGGTTTGTGTATTATTATTATTATTATTTTCCTGTCTATGAGAATTTCTCATTCTTGGAGTTTTTTGTACATTCTTTATACATCTAATATAATTTTTTTAATATTAAAAATATTGTGATTTACCTTTACACATTGAAAGCTTTGTCCAGCCAGCCATTCCTAAGATATTCTGCTTTTCCTATTATTCTTGCATCCAATTCACTATAGATTGAACACCCTTGTCAGAGGTTATCAGTGTAGATGTTTTCATGTAGACTACAAAGGAAAATTGTTGTTTCATGAGCTTCTAGTTTGTTCAATGATGGTTATGCTATTGTAGAAATGTGCAGTGAAGCAGTATTTTGACCTATGCTTTTACTAAGAAATGAGCTTTTGCTTGCATGTGCCACATTTTATACAGTTAAGTAAGCTCAAATTATAGGCGTAGTTGTGTATAATATGCGGCTAACTCATAAACACTTTATGTATATTTAATACTTTCATTTCCCTCATTGAATTGTAAATGTGCTACAAAGATAGATTGAAACCTCAGTTGGACCAAATTGAAAAAAAGAAAAAAATTGTGTCGTGTACATTTGGTGTACTTGAAGGTTAGGAACCTAATTATAGATGATTGAAAGCCTCACCCTGCTATTCTTGCACATAGTATTTTGATATTGAATCTAAAAATGGTTTTTACACATTTGATCTCCTAATAACTCATGGATAAGATCAAAGAAAGAGGCCTTTCTTTTTGCTTGGCACTATTATATATTTGTAGTACACATGCTTATTTCTATTTTATATGTAGAATTGTGGTTTACTTCTTTGAAAAGAAATTTTGTGTACAATCATAAATCTCATTTAACTGGGGGAAAAGGTAGCGCTGAATATTAGTTGGCATCCTCTTTTCTTACTATTTTTATTTGATTTCAATTGGTAATTTAATCACAATTTCAATCTATAGTTGTAGGCTATTGTCTCCTTG
Source organism: Dillenia suffruticosa (assembly GCA_033439265.1). Lineage (NCBI taxonomy): Eukaryota > Viridiplantae > Streptophyta > Magnoliopsida > Dilleniales > Dilleniaceae > Dillenia > Dillenia suffruticosa. The sequence goes on along the minus strand of JAVTVX010000009.1, from coordinate 17,201,559 downwards.
ACCGGAAGTTGATGGTTTTCTTTTAGTTAAAAAAGGTTAAATTTTTTTACAGATTCTTTCGCGGTCAAATTTTTGGAACTATACAATTTTTTACTATTTCCCCCGAGATCTGTTGCACAAAAGAGATAATGTGAAACTTTGAGTTGCCAATTATATCCTTTATGGAAATGAAAAACCAATTCGAGGAATTTTTGACACAATTTATTTATTTTATTGGAAAAGAAACATTGCATTCACAAAAAAAAGAAAAAAGAAATGCAAAAAGACAGGGTTAAAGCACTAAGGAAGGAGGTGCTCACCAAGCGCTCTGCAAGGAAAAAGAATTGTTGACCTAATAAAGTTTTGATGATGAGTGGTTAGAAGGAAAATAGTTCAAGAATATAAGAAAATATATAAGAAAATTCAGAATCCTACGGTACAGGTCGACCTGCTTAAAAAACACATTGACCTGTGACATTCACACACACACATCAACCTGTTTGATTCTGTTGTGGACTTGAACCAAATGTTTTCTATTAGAAACATAAGTCTGAACACTTTGATCCACACAAGCGCACATTGACCTAGAAAGTAAGGTGGACCAATTTAAAATTACATATCGACTAATTGTTCAGGCATATCGACCTAAACACATTAGACATCGATACTAAGAAAGGAGAATACATTAGGACATCGATGTCTGCACAAACTTTGTCGATACAAAGCTATAGGAACACTAGCACATCGACCAATTTATCTCAACACATCGACCAATTTATCTCAACACATCGATCAATTTATCTCAACACATCAACCAATTGTCTTTGTGAACAGTGACACATCAACTTGTTCTCTACACACATCAACCTGTCTTGCAAAAACACATCAACCTGTTCTACAACACATCAATCTGAATAGTGTCATATCCACCAATTTCATATACTGTGTCGACCAATTTAAAGATCAAATAGTAACACATCAACTTGATGGTTTGACATATCAACCTGTTAGTACTTGGTTGTGATATACACACATCAACCCGGAGTTATGCTTGTCGACTTAGCCTAAACACATCAACCAATTTATTTCATCACTTAGATCAATTTGACAAATGAATAGTAACACATCAACTTTGATGTGCACATGTCGACCCGGCCATTATGTTTCTTAAATACTGTACATCGACATAGCAAAATATTTGTCAACCCGAGGAAACACATCGACCAATTCATTTATTCAGATCTACCAATTTTTATTTGCACAGTAAGATGATACATATAGTGAGTCTTGTCAACCTGATATTCAATTGCTCATTAAAATACACATCGATGTATTAGTTTCTTGTCGACACAACACATACACATCAACCAATTGAATTCCACACATCGATCAATTTGTAATCTAAATAGTAATATGTCGATGCATCAAGTTATACTTGTTGACCTACCTTTCACAAAGTCAGAAAGATCACATATCGACACGGTTGAAATGTTGTTGACACAGAGGAACGCATAGACCAATTAAAAATCTCGTGTCCACCAATTTCATTTGGTACAGTTCCTTGTCAACCTATAATAGTTGCTTGTCGACTTGTTTGCATAAAAAAACACTAAGAATGATTCAAATTCAGGTCGATGTCCACAAGACTTGTCGACCTGCGTGTGTCAGAAACTAGATTTGGGAAACATTTTTGAATTTGACGGACCCATACTTTCTTCGATTTCTGAGATATTGCCTTTTCTATCAAAGCTAACGTTCGAATGCAGCGTGAACAAAATCTGATTAGCCTTTTTAAAAGAGGTGTCAGTAAAAAGAACGAAAATTCAGCGCGAAAGAAGGAGCAATTGCAGAAGCAGTAATGATGGAAATTAAATGTCCAACGTTCGAACGCAACAATCTTCACCAACCCTCAACGGCTCTATTCAATACTTCAATAAATACTGAGAGCAGAAAATAGAGAGGGTAACACACGAGAAGAATGAGAGACAACGACCAAGAACTACTTGAATTAAGAGCTCCATTGAATACTGAAAAATCTCATCTCTGTACATTTGAAAGTTTTCAATTGTATTAAGTGTCTTTTCGAATTTTTCATTTTGTCAAATCTAAGGAAAGTAAGTCTCAATTCTTGATTTTTTTTTAGATTAATTTGAGTGTCAAAGATTTAAGAGTGTGCGACATTGCCTTAAGTCCAGAGAAGTTCAAATTCAGTCTGAGAGAGATTGAATTGTTGTGTTCAGAAGTAACACTGTATAAGGTTTAACTTGAATTTGGAATCAAGTTTGTAAACTAAGCACTTAGTAGAAAATCCAGGGGGAGCTTGAGAGTAGACGTACACCGAGTTTGGTGGAACCACTATAAAAATTATTTGTGTCTTCTTTACTTATTTTCATTTACTGTCATAAAGTTTTAAAACTTAGAAAAAGTGTCGAAAAGTCTATATTCAATTATTTATCCCTCCCCTCTAGTTGAATAACAAGAATCTATTAAATCAACATATACAAAAAATTTAAAAGATTTTGAAGTCGATTCAAAAGATCTAAAGCAGAGATGCTATAATTTTATTCTCTTTTGTTATTAAATTGATTTTTATTTCAACCAGCCATATTTAAAAGAACATAGATACACAAGAAATCACCAACAAAATAAACACTTGTTGCTACTCTGATGCCTTGACTATCATAAGCTTTTGCTATTGCTGTATTGCTGCCACAACAGCTGTTATCTATCTCAGCCCAGGACTATCAGAGCACCCCTCCCCCTCTCTTCTTCCTTATTATGAAACAAGAAAGTCTTTCTACAAAAATCTCTTATGATCTTCGTAGTGTAAATTCTATTCATCATATTCTTGGAAAGACCATTTAATCAATCCCCTCCATGAAGTTACTTGTTCCATCTCTTCATCTTATGTGAGTGAAATGGGAACTTGAGCAGGTCAACATGACAATTAATATAAGAGAAAAATCAAAGAAGAAGACAAATGAGAGGGAAAATAGTCAATCAGGGTATAGCTGTGTTCCACCAATTTTTCCACCAATTTTTGAAGTCGACTAAACTTAATGCAATTTACAAAGACAGTTTTGTCCAAATATTTCACAAAAAGTGTGGCACGCTCGGGCATGCATTTCCCACTTCTATTATAGACTATAGATAGGAACTATTTTCTTGAAAAAAATATGTTTGCATCACATAGTTTGGCGATGACAAATTGAGCATCTATCCTGCTTTAAAGACATTCTTCTATTGACTTCAAAGAACAACTAAACAACTGTCGGTCATTTTACAACTAGCTCCCTCGCTTCCTCTTTTTGGTAACAAAAAAGAAAGAAAAAAAAAATTCGGTCGCAGGTCTTCATGGATTATAAAGAAGAAAAAAAAAATTTGTTGCTGGTCTTCATAGATTATAAAGATCAAGGACTCCATCGAGCAACATGGAAGAAATCCAACGTCAAATCTAGAGTCTAATCTAGTGATCGCAACCATTTTATTAAGCGAGCCCTTTCATTATGAATTAAATAATTTAGAATGACTCAAACTTCCCAAGTAGGATTTGAACCTACGACAAATCAGTTGACAGTCGACTGCTCTACCACTGAGTTACTGAGGAACAATGGGAGATTAGATCTCATAGAGTTCAATCCCTGTTCTCAACCCATGACCACTATGGATGGAGCGGAAGAAGGGAGGAGATTTTTGAACGAGAAAAAGGATCCAATGACTTTGAAAGAATTGAATAAGGAGCCGTATGAGATGAAAATCTCATCTATGGTTCTATAGAGTGGCAGTAAGGGTGACTTATTTGTTAACTTTTCCACCATCACCCCCAAAAACCAAATTTTGTCTTATGTAAAGTTGCTAGAGTATGATTAACCTCTGGATTTGAAATCATTGCTTATTTACTTAGATTGGTCATAATTCACAAAAACATTCTGTAGTCTTAGTAAGAGGGGGGAAGGGTTAAGGATTTACCCGGTATGAGATATCACATTGTTCGAGAAACCCCAGATGTTGTCGGACTAAAGGATCATCAACAAGGGCAGGGTGAAAAGAACCCCCATCGGGGAGTGAAATAGAACATGAAACCGTAAGCTCCCAAGCAGTGGGAGGAGTCCAGGGCTCTGATCCTGTGCCTGTTGAAGAATAAGCCGGTGACTCATAGGCAGCGGCTTGGTTAAGAGAACCCATTGGAGCTGTAGCGAAAGCGAGTCTTCATAGGGTGGTGGTGATAATGAGCAAAGATGGTGCTCAAGAACTGTTCCAATTTCCAGCAAAACATGTAAGTATTTGTGTGATGTTCTTCTGTCACCAAATTCTCCATCCTGCATTGCTGAGTCCATGTCTTTTGTCCAAAGATCTTTCACCATCCTTTATAGAAGGACCCTCGATCTTCTTTTAAGCATGACAGACCCACATGGTTTTTGTAAATCTTCTTTGCTGGTCCAATTTTATCTTGTTCTGTGTAGCTCGTTTGTGTGCCCAATTTTCTATATAATTCTAGCTTGATTGCACTGTCCAGTTTCAGCTGCCCAGTTGGCTAGGAAATTTGGATATTCTAAATTGGAAGTTGTATTTGTATTGGATATGATACTTATGGGATGCTCCACCATTTTTTAATCATTTTCAATCATTTGAATCGCTTTATATTTGTTGAATGGTAAAATAATTTTCAAAGTAGACACTTTGTTTCATTTTTTTATGTGTCAATCATTATTCATTAATCTATACATTTTTTTTACCAGTTGATCTTACATTATTTGTATGAAGAAGCCATAGTTTCATTCCTACTTTTCATATCCTAGTCGCATTCAACTTTACAAATTTAAATTGCTTATTTGCGAAGATTTAATTATAAGTAAAAGCACATTGAGAAAATAAAAAAATCATTAGAAATATGCTAATATCATTATCTTCAATTGTACCTGTATAATATTTTGTTGTGTTCTTGTCGTGTATTCATATACATGTTTTGTAGCCAATAGGAGAAACCATCATGGCCTAGTTTACATGCTTGGCTTTCTTGTCCGGTTTGCCTCTGGTTGTGTTTTTGGCCTTCTTTGTCTTTTATTTATATTTTAATTGCAAATGTTTCAGGGCCCTTTTGGTGCTATTTAGGGACTACTTTTTATTTGTTGAGGATGAAGTGATATAATGTGGTAAATTTGAGTAACTATTTCTCTTGAACATTTTTTGTATTATGTTTCATTTGATAGTTGTTAAAAAATTGCATTTGATTGACCCGAGCCCTTTTTCTAGTCCTTATAAATATTATTACCATCTTTATGATGAATCAAATGGTCATTCTGAGTATGAATCTTGAGGTTGTGTTAGGAGAAGAGTTCTCTCACCTAGGGAGATTTATGTAATTTTTAACCTTTATTTCACTATTTTGATAATTTTAATTCCCTAATAGAATCACTATGAGATACTTGAATGTTATCTTAAATTAGTTAGATTTAGGAATTGATCTATTAATGTTTATATCCAGTATATTCTTGTAAAAGGTGTTTAGCATCCTTGAAAAGCAGACTTTGAGTGTAGTGGAAAATTGATTAAGAAAGTTGTTTCTCTCTGAGTCCTAATTTCCATTGGTTAGATATATTAATGTTTGGCGGTTTCAGCAGTACTTGGGTGTCTGTGTGATGATAGTTGTTCTCATTGTCACCATGCTACAAATTAATAGTATTGATCTGGACTAGGGGGTTCCTTTTCCCTAGTTTTTACTTTTGATCTTTACTTGAGTTTATCATAATAGCAGTTGTTGCACTTGAACTGTATAGGTTATCAAGTCCATTCTTGGATAGGTTTCAATGTTAAAAGGAAAAAAGAAGAAAAAGTTCTAGTACAATCTTGAATTTTTTCTACAATTAAAGGTCTCAATACTTGTTGATGTGTATAAAGCATATATTATCTCTCTGTTTTTTATTCGTTTGGTTTTATTTTTGTCTTGGATGGTTGCTTTTTGTGATTCTCATGTTATGTCTATGCCTGTCATGCTGGGACTCTTTTGCTGGGTCTGTTTGTCATCCTTATTTCTTTGGAAATTGGGCCTTGTTTTTTGTTCCCCCAGTCCCCCCTGGGGGGAGTTGTTAACCTGCCATGCATGGTAGTGTGTATGGTGTTGGGTGCCACTAAAACAAGGGAGGGGGCATGAAAGGGGATGTGGCATGGAATGACATGCAACTTGGGACATATGCCAAGGCCATAGCCTATTAGTGCCCCGAATTTCTTAGTAAGAACTTGAGCCTTGGTATCAACTATTTACAATAATAGCAATGGTCATTCTGTGGGCAACATGACAGGGGAGCGTTTATGTCAATGGTTGAAGTTTTAGGTGGTTCATGGGCTATTCAATCTAAGCATGAACGCAATGACATGCAATGGTTACTTGATATTTGGTGGCCAGGCTTGGGGTAGCATTTAACCTTGTCTGGCCATGCCCACAAATGACCTTGTGAGCTTGTTGGTGAATGGCTGTGTCATGGATATCTGGCAGCCAAGGATGTTCTCTTGGTATGGGTGCTTGCCTAGTTGGTGTTGACCAGGGACATGTTCAATGGTGGGCCTTAGGTTGCTCATCTATTTGATGATATTGGCTAGCATAGCAAGACGATAATCCATGACTTGGGGCTTTGACAATGTTTCATGTTAGCTATGTCATGTAACTGCGGACACTTTGCTGGCCAGGGCACAGATAAATAATTTTGCACTATTCTTCACCACCTTGATTGTCTAATGGTGCTTAATTGAGTTGGCCTAAGGCAGTTGGATGCAACAGCAAGCATGTTTATTTAGTAATGGAACCATAATCCTAGGAATGGCTGAGCTATAGCATGTGTTTGTAAGGCTTAGATTTAGGTGCTAGCATTGCATTCTTGCTTATTCCAGGTTCACACCCAAATACAGAGGAAGGTCGAGTTTCAGACATTGTCTTGTACATGCAGTCCCTAGTATGTGTCTGCCCTTTGTGCTTTTGTTCATTAGGACCAGTTGCTACTCTGATGCTATCAAAGCACATACCTAAGGGGACAAAAGAGTCTCAAACACAACTGCACATGCTCTTTTCTAACAGGTTACTGCAAGTTCGATGGTTTGTGAGGGAGGAATATGACTGAATCGGACTGACAATGAGGGTACCACCACTGGTGGCCCAAACTCCAAGTTGCAGTGTGGTATTTTTCTAGAAATACGAGTGTCTAGTATTGGCTATCGTATGGTATAGAAACAATCATGATGTGGACCAATTGGATTTCAATGAATTTGAATTGCTCTTCAGAGCTAGGTTCTTGCAGTGAGCACAAGGTTTAAAAACTACTGGCCACTTGGAATGGAAAATGCTGCTGGCTCAGCTATGTAGTCAAAAGTAAATGTAGAAGGTCTAGTTTTAGAGTTGGGTCCTTAAGATTTATGTGGGTTGAGAAATGCAGTGGGTTATTGCAGCAGGAGTCTTTTTGGAATTGTCTTAAACCTGAACAATGATTTCAGTTTCTTTTTAAAAAAAAAAGAACCAATGATTTTAGTTTTTATTCAACTTGTATTACTTAGTTGAGTTCATGCATTGTAATTATATGTAGTGCAATTGCCACCAGCATGCAGCATTTAATCTCATCCTTAACATGCTTATGAGGGATAGAAACTCTTACTGTGCTGAATTTGGGGTGGCAGAGATTATTGGTTGGATATGCATGCATATCTTAGTGGAATGTGAAGAACGTACGAGTATAAAGCAGTTCTGCATAAACCAACGAAGGTATTTTCTTAATATGCTGAAGAAACTAGTTATGCGGAGCGTATTTGTTTTCTCTCGGCCTCGTATCAATGCAGTTATTGATTGTGTACAGTGACAAACTAGTATTTCTTCTTTTGATGCGGGAACTAGATTTTCCCCCTTGTCAATACACTTTTTGTTATAGAGCATAAATCATCATGAGAATGACAGAAATTGAAGTATTCCATTGGGATAAAGACTATAGCTTCCCCACTAGGTCTCTATAAATTGTCTTTCTCAAATTCTTGACCCGACTTGATAAATTTTTATTGTGGGGGAACAAATAAAAAATGCAGAAAAAAGATGATTCAGGGGAAAGATTGCAGGGTATGGAGGTTTTAGAAACATTGGGTGCCTATCTATTTTTGTTCTGCAGTTTGTATCGCCAGTGACTGTTGCCCTGCTTATTGTTTGAAATAGTGTTCAAAATATCAGGAAATTTGTTGCTGTCCTAATTGGACTTTTTTTCCTTTCTATTGCAGGTCGAGAGGAGAAGGTTTAGGGCCATTGCCAACATTGAACTTAGAAAGGATCTTGCAAAGTGAAGATTTGCGAAATCAATGTTTCAATTTTTTTCATCACTTACGAAAATCATGTACAATGCAAATGCTTGGAAGATACCCATTACCATATCATTTCAGGATGTAATTGTTTCCAAGTGCCCCCATTTTTCCCTTCTAGTTTGAGTGCACCAAGCAGGTGTTCATGCCCATGCCTTTCAGATCCCTGCCGAATTTGCTTCTTGTGATAGCTCTTCAGGTAACAATTTCTTTCCCTTTTTCTGTTGGTGCAGAAGCTAATCCTTCACCTATTATCATTGAAGACATTGAGAATTTACCCAAGGAATCACAACTTGTTATTGATCTTAAAATAAAGGATGCGAAATGTAAATAAAATGGAGTCAAAATATATATATTTTTTCCTTGATTACAAGTATTATATCCTAAAGAAGGGACAGATCCAAAAACAATGTGTTGGAAGCCAAAACTACATTCTTAGGGAGAATAATGAATTACCACAGAATTGAAAATTGTTAAAATTACTAGAGGCAATATGCAGAATTTTCTAAATCTTGGGGTCCATATCCCCTTGCCTCCTTTATCTCTGACTTAAAAACGTTCAAATTTTTAGCTCCCTTTTTTTTTGGGGGGGGGGGTTAAAAACAAGGTTTAAGGTTGATTACTGAAGATTGTACTAAAAAATGTTTAGAATTTATTTTGTATTTATCTAATGTGTAATTTGTGAGTTATTATATATATGAAATAGATTTTATAGTATGTACTAAAAAATAATGGTTATTAAGGAACCTTTCTTAAGTGGGTATTTATTTTTTCTTCTTTCTTTTGTTTTGAAAAGTAACTGGACTAAATACTTTTGTTGGATGGTTATAGAAAATTAGCCTTAGCCATGCAACTCTTTCTGTGCTTCTGCAATGGCTATTTTAATCGACAAGAGGAAAAGAATACACGCATGCGTGTGCGTGTGCGTGTGTGTAAATATGCTGGTATATGCCAGTGCTCACACACTCAGGTTGAATCCAGAAAGGGTTAAAGATGGAGTTGCGTACAAATATAATAAATGAGAAAATTAATGACAATATTTTGAAGACAGATGATAAGGACATGCATGGATTCCAAATTTCCATTTTTATGAGAGTATGGGAATCACTCGAAACTACAACTGTCTGTCATTAATTGTTCCTTAATCACCAAGACTATTTTTTTCACTTTTGTATTAAAATATAAAATTAATTGAGAGAAAGTTGAAAAATACTATTAAAATTAGAAAATAGAAGCCTAAATGGTCAAATAAGAGAGCAAATAGCTCAGCTCTAAAAAGTATATTAGAAATTATGCTAAATGCAGAGCATATGAGTATTGTAATAATTTTAAATTAATTATTAATTGAGAGTATCCATTAATTTATTGAGCATTGTAATAATTACATAACCTTGATAACACTCAAAAAAAGTTGAGAGAATCATGCCTTTCCTTACTTGACACCAATTTGAATTCAAATTTACTTTCTATACATATATAGATGATAATGTGTATATACATATTATTTATTTATTTTTTATATATGCATTATTACCATATTTAATGTATAATATTATTATTTGTAAAGTTTTGGTAGCTTCGAATGAGCAAGAGAACTGAAGAGGGTCTTAACTTAGACACTGAAAAGGGTCAACCGGTTTGGGGTTTGCAGCAAAGGTGGTGGCATGGCGGAAAAGTTGTCTGAATCTGGGGGTCAAATGAACGTCCGGTGGGCTCTTAAGATTGGGTTCTTGTTTTCTGTGGTTGCAGTTTCATGCATGGCTCTTTACAACACAGTCGATCCTTTAAAGCTTGTACCCCAGTTTAATGACTCGTCTGGATTGTCTTCCCTGTTGGCTGGCCGCATATTTGACTCTTCTATGGTTAGTTTGTGATCTTTTCATTTGGTTGATATGCTAGTTGGTTCATGTTTTCTCAATTAGGCGTTTTGGTCTTCTTTATCTTTCGATGGTTTTGTGGGAACAGGATTTAAATGGGGGACAAGTTTTTCTGCGAGTGCTTTGCTATTCTTTTAAGTAACTTAAATGCACCCCTATAAATTGCCATATAGATAAATCCTTTGCTAAGGAATATATATATGTGTCCTTGTGTGTGTGTGTGTGTGTGATTTTCTTTGATAGAAACTCCGATGTGATAGGAGATGGTATAAGCATACTCAAGAATGAGAAACGGTACAGCATTAAGTTTCTGGTCTAAATTTGTAATAAGTACCATTGCTGTTAAGTCTACTTCCAATTAAAGCCATTGAAAACTGTAGTTGATGTTTACATAATTCCCAGGTTAAGAAAGACCCAAAACTTGAAAAGGTCTTAAGAGAGGCAGCCATGGAGGACAACACCGTTATTATAATCACATTAAATGAAGCATGGGCAGTGCCAGATTCTCTCTTCGATCTATTCCTTGAGAGCCTTAATAGAGGAAATGGAACTCAAAGACTTGTGAACCATTTAGTAGTTGTAGCTTTGGACCTAAAAGCATACCAAAGATGCTTATCCAGGCACCCTCATTGCTATTTTCTCACCACCGAGGGGATTGACTTCTCAAATGAGGCTCAATTCATGACTAGCACCTACTTGTCCATGATGTGGAGGAGGATTGATTTTCTAAGAAGTGTTCTTGAGATGGGATACAACTATGTTTTCTCGGTACACTCTACCTGCATTCGTTGTGTCCTCGGTCTTTTGTTGCCTCAAATGTCAATATATACACATATATGTACTTTTTCCTTCCTTTCAGGACACAGATATCATATGGTTTCGAGACCCTTTTCCTCAATTTTTCCCAGATGCAGATTTCCAAATTGCGTGTGATAAGTTTTATGGCAATCCCAAAGACAAGGGTAATAGACCGAATGGAGGGTTTAAGTTTGTGAGATCAAACAAGAGGACTATTGAGTTCTACAAGTTCTGGTATTCATCGAGAGATAAATTTCCAGGTATTCATGATCAGGACGTTCTTAATAAGATCAAATTTGATCCTTATGTCGATACCATTGGATTGAAAATGAGGTTCTTGAGTACTGATTATTTTGGTGGATTTTGTGACCCTAGTAAAGACTTAAATGTAGTCTGTACCATGCATGCCAATTGCTGTTTTGGCCTAGATAATAAGGTTAAGGATCTTAGAGTCATGCTTGGGGATTGGAGGACATATGCGTCCTTGAACGCAACTGAAAAGGAGACTCGCAGATTAACTTGGAGTGACCCAGAAAATTGCAGGTATGATACAGATATGGTCCAAAATTTTGAAGCAACAATACATTTGTTTCTTGCTTTGCTGATATCACTTTTACTACTTTCCAAAGGCGTTCCCACCCACCTTGGACCGCGTAGCAAGCGAAATTTTTCAGTCCTGTCGTCAGTCATCGAGGACATTTGCTATCTAACTGTTTTAAGGTATAATATTTTTCTTTAAATTTTGGTTTTTAATACTTGAGTAAAGCCTAAATATTTGTATCTTCAGCTATTGTCATATTCTCCTCTCATATTTTCTTGGTATGAATGCTTATGACAAAAAATTGAGAGAAAGAAGCTGTACTTTTTCATTTTATACTGCCAGGAAGCTGTTTTCTTTTTTCAGCCATTTCACTAATTTCGATTTTTCATATCAAATCATAATTCCCTGTAAGTTGTCTGTAGAGGCAGATATTTTTTCTTTTGGTATAAGTGTGTTTACCACAAATTGGTATTCTCTGAGCAGTAGAGGCGGATATGACTGCTTGTTCATGACATCTGCCATGAAAGTTGCAGCGGAGTTACAGAAATTTAGGGCCATTAGTGAGGGACTGAACATGTTAACAGTAGATATCTTGACATATCTGTAACAGGGACTTTTGTTTTAGACCAATTTATTTGTAGAATCATAAGTTTCACTTTCTTCTTTTATTTTAGCTGCACATTGGCAGTACCTCCGCAATGTAAATGTACCATACACGAAATTGATACTGTGCTTCTTTATGCGAAACAGACTTAACACAAAACTATTGCCTTCATCTTCTTTGTGATTACCGATGAATAACTCAGTTGTTTCGGTTTCTCCTAGGTCTCAACATATTTTTACTCTCATTAGAACCTGCATTTGTTGAAAACCTCCATTGTCTGTCAAATTTGACATTGTCGAAAACAATCTGAATGGTGCTTAAACATTTGTTGTCCAATCTACTCATAAGTAACCAATCTTCAAATAAAAGAAGTAAATGTTGTTAACTCAACTTGATCAACCAAACTAAACAAGAAAAGTAAATGTCAAAAATTAGCTTTAGAAAATAGCAAAGAGGGCTTCAGAGATTTTGCATGCTTGGGACTGATTGCCGCAGTGGTCTTGGTCTGGCCCATTGCCTATTGTCGCCTGTGCTGCTTATTTGACAATCATTTGCATCACAAAAAAAAATACTTTTACCGAATTTTTTTTATCATTAATTATGTTTTATAAGTGTCACGACGACGAATGAATAAGTATCGGGTAAAATGTTGGGAAAAAATTAGTCAGGGATTTTCCTAACATTTGTATGTAAATATTGGGATATACATTTGTATGTAAATATTGGGATATTACGGTGTTTTTTTTTATAAACGTCAGCAAATACTAAATGATTTGCCGATGCTTTCGCTCCAAAATATAGGCAAATATTAAATCATTTGCTGATGTTTCGAGGTTGAAATATTAACAAATCCATGTATACTTGCCAATGTTTATCTTTAGAAACGCCGATAAAGGTGTCTTTTTTTTTTTTTTTGGGGAAAATGGTTAGTTTTGTATTTATTGCCAAAATTTGCTTACAAACCCTAACCAAATTCAAACTTGTTTATTAGGGATGACAATTTGTACCCAACTCAGTGGATACCCCCTACCTTGTCCCTACCTTGTCCTGTGCAGGTGGGTAAGGGGTGGGTGGTGCAGGTGGGTAAGGGGTGGGTATTTTCAAACCTGTGTAGGGTGGGGTAAGGTGCGGGAACTGTATACCCTACTCACTCTCTCTATACACACACATACACCTCAAAATTATGAAACTAGGTATGAAAAATCATAGACCTGCAAAGCAATGTCGACGTGTTTCAAATTCAAGTCAACCTTACAATACTTAAACATGTCCGTGTCAACCTATTTAATTTACAAGTCAGACCAATTGAGCTAAATCTAAGTCTAAGCAGAAAACATGTCGACATGCCTAAATTTCCTTTCGACTTGAACGAAACTAGAACAAAACATTTTTTTCTTGAATAATACTATGTCGACATGTCTAACAATATGTCAATTTAAATGAGTTTTAATTCTACCTAAACCACTTCACGTCGACCTAAATAACAACATGTCGACATGATCTCTGAATTGGTCAATCTGAACTCTAAAATTGGTCAACCTGCTTACCAAATCAATCCTTCAAATTTACCTGTCGACACAACCAAGTAAATTAAGTTATGTAAACCATCATGTCAGCTTGTGAATGAAACAAGTTGACTTGCGAAGACAATAAGTTGACTTGCTGTGTTGGTGGATAAACCTATGGGTAGGGGTGGGTAGGAACGGGTAGAGGGTAGGGTGTACAATATCTTACCCATCGTAGGTAGAGGGTTAGGGGCGGGTATGGAGTTTTAAGATGGAGGAGCAGGTAGGATTTGATAGAAACCCGCCCCCACTTGCCCCATATCCATCCTTCACATTACAATATCAAATATTCACAATATCAAATATCAATCATAATAGTTTTAAATTTTAAATTTTATCCATACTTCATATTTCAAAAAAATAACCATCCTTTATATGAGAAGATGATGACTTTTTGTAGTAGCTGATAAGTGTTGGCTCTAGCCTTTTTCCTCTAACTCTACCGCAATGTTCCTTGTTAGTAACTTCCGGGAACACACTGTCCTTAATTTAATTGATGGACTCTTATGTATTTAATTGATGGACTCTTATGTATTTAATTGATGGACTCTTATGTTGAGGTGGCTTGTTGAGTTGCCATCATTTTATTTGCTTGTTCCTATGCATAAAAAATGAATGTAAAATTATCAACACAAATTTTTATAAAAATATCAGCACAAATGCTTAGAAATAATTGATATCTAAAGTTCACGTGACTTACCATCATAACGGCAAATTCTGTGTTTACATATAGACCATCCTTTTGTGGGTAGTTTTGTATAGTTTAATTCTATCAGGAAATGTCCTGTCTCTAACTCTTGAAACAAAATTATTAACAACTAAAAATATACTACTGAATACACCATTAGTATATAAACTAATTACCAATTTCTTTACCCACCTCTCAAATGACTTTGAGTCGCGGATATGTTTGTAGCAATTAGTTTTACTTTCCTACTTCAGATTTCTCCTACAAATTTTTTTGAGTTGTTATGGTATGAATATAAAATTAAACAAAATGTTATTACGTAAAATATATTATTACCTTTTCACAATATGAGTACCAGTGTGCAACAATGGTTCCCTTGCATAAACCTTTTTAGCAGTCTTGCCCTCATCATAATATTTCTTTTTAAGAGTATACATGCACATTTTAAATTTTGTAGATATTGATATGAGGATGAATGCATCATTACCAACCTTATTGTCTATTTCGATTAGAAATCTTGGCTGTAAGGAAAATAGTTGAATTAGAACATGTTGCAACAACCATAAAAGGAGACAAATCTAGAAAGTATCTTAATAAAAGATTTCATTTGTTTACGATGCCACAGGGATACTATGCTAATCCCTATGGGAAAAAGGGTAAAATCGCAAACTCCTAGCCTCAAGACCATAGAAAGTGGCTAGTATCTACGACTCTCATCCAATGGGCTACAAGTCAACATTAAAAGATACTACAATTCATTGTCATCTGAGGTCTCATATGTCTTTCAGAGTGGTCTTCCCTCTTCTTCGAGTACTTCGAATATCATCAACTATCAAATATGAGATAATAAATTAATAAGTAACCAAACTCAATATATTTTTAATTAAAAATGAGTTTTGATAAATTTCCAATTGTGGCGCCTTGCAAAGTAGTGGTTCCCTTCTTCATTTGGAACTCATCAACAGTTGGCGGCGCTGCTTCTTCGAATGATTCAATGATCCTGATTCACTTAAAATTTTCTTTTCCTGGAGACATGTTTCTAGCACAAAAAATAAATGTAGCATGTTAATTTGACCTAAGTAAACTTGTAAAACCAATAATGAATGAAATGAATTTCAAGTAATTAGAGAAGAAATAACTAACTAACTAGCAAATATACATACATGTCCATCATTGGAATCAATGTACATATACATGTTAATCAAAAGAGAAAAACCAAAACATACATAATGAATGAGCAATATACATATAAAGAGAATATTAAACCAATATACAAATATATAATGAATAATAAACTAACTATTTTTCTAACTTACTATCAATCAATGTCCATCATAGAAATATATATATATATATATATATATATATATATATATATATACAAAAAACAAGCAAACCAAATAGGTATGTATGTATGTACATTGAAACCCATATGCATATCCATATGTTGTAAACCATGCAATCTTTTGATATATGTTGCTAAACTTATAGCAAACTTTTAAGTTAGCGGGTTATTTATATCGTGATTTCAATTATACATGCATACATATATACCTATATATATGTTGCTAAAATAATAGTAAATTTCTAAGTTAAACAAATTATGCATACATACATACATGTCTGTACATACATAAAAGTAAATTAGTCTACATATATATTTTAAAATTTTGTTTTGCAAATAAATATTATTTTTATTGATAAAAGTAAATATTATCTTTAAAGCCTAAACTCTAAAGATAATACAAATATATTATTAATAAAAGTACATATGGGATTTATTTATCTAGATAGTATATTTATATAATTTATTAAAAATAATTGTTAGTATTATCTTCTATATCTATTACTTTTAAAAATTATCAGTAATTGCTAATAATTTATATGCATTATATATAAAAAGTAATATATGTTAGTAAAACAATCATTAACTAAAAGTAATATGTATAGCATATATACATATATATATTATTAATAAAAGTATAAATGAGATTTATTTATTATAGCATACTTATATAATTTATTAACAATAAATTTTAATATTATTTTTTTATATGCATTACATTGTTTCATTTATCCTATATATGTCATGAAATTTCAACTTGTTTTTATTTTATTAATATATGTATTACTTTTAAAAATTGTTAATAACTTTTAGTTGGCATAGATGGGATTTACTTTTACATAAATATTTATTTTTATTAGTAAAAGTAAACAAACCCTAAATCATAAACCATAAATTCTAAACTCTAAATTTTAAATTCTAAACACTAATTTTGCCCTAAATTGTAAATACTAAACCTTAATTTTATACTAATTTTGCCTTAATGTTGCCATAATTTTGCCATCACTTTGTTTTAATTTTATCATAATTTCATCCTAAATTTACCCTAATTATAGCATGATAATATGAACAGTTTCTAATTTGACCTCATGTTAAGCTAATTTTTCCCTATTTTTAGTTTAAATTTAATCTAATTATATTATGAAAATATGAACGGTTCCTAATTTAATCTTAAATTGACCTAATTTTATCATAATTTTACTCTAATTTCATTCTAATTTTACCCTAATCTTTCTCTACCCTAAGCCCTAATCATGTATGGGCATCCAAAAATAGTAATAAATCTATCAATGGTTGCAGATACTGAAGGAACTTACCTATGCTAGAAGATGGTGTTCACGGTGAGGAGAGAGAGAGAGAGAGCAAAATTTACCTCCGGCAGATTGTACCTCCGGTGGCTTTCTTCAATGGCGGGGCATAATGGTGGCGTCCAGTTGGGCAACGATCTTTAGATTTAGTGAGATTTATGAGTGACGGTGAATGGAGAGAGCAACAGAGAAAAAAGAAAAAAGAGAGAGAAGAGAAAAGAAGTGAGGCCTAGGGTTTTACAACATCCTCTTGACGTTTTTCTTGAAAAATCGAGGATTCCTTTGCATATGTTGACATTTTTAAGTAAAAATGTTGGCATATGCAGTTTAGTTTTTACCAACATTTCTTTGAAACGTTAGGAAAGGTTCCTGCTAGCTCTATTTTTTCACAGTAATTATTTTTCTCTCAATATTTTTTCTCTTAAATGTCGTGAAAAAATCGATTTTTCTGATATTTTTGTCTATAAACATTGGGGTAAGAAAAATATTGGCGATAAAATACTTAAGTATCAGGAAAAGACTGTCGGGAAAAACCTTGTATTTTGCGGTGAATCCAGCTTCTTAATCTCCCCTCTAGCTTGATATTCCAAATTGTAAATTTTAGGTTTCTTGGTGTTAACATACATGGTGCTTTTTTTTTTTTTAAACATATAACACATCACCATGTCAAGCTATTGTAATCCAAATTATAAAGCTCATAGTACCTGCACAATCTAAGACACATTGTTAAATTCTTGCATATAGTGCCTTTCCTTGCATATATGATATTGACCAAGATTAAAGTTCAAATGTTCAAAGTCAAAGAAAGATTTAGAGACTATTTTTATGGTGTAAATGGAGGTCAAACAAGCAATTGAAACATGAAAATTGATCTAGAATCATACCACCACAATGATACGTTTGAAATAAAAATAAAGACTATAACTATGAGTCATGTCATGGAAGTGGCCATGAGGGTAATTATCGCCATGGTTGTACTCTTAGAACATCGGCAACTAGGGAGGCTGCTATGATGGTAAATTACCACCATGGAGACAAATAGCAAGTTTTGATGAATTTATATTAATTTTCTTTTCTAATTTTGCATTCTTCACATTTCTGGTATTTAGGCGTTCTAGAATCCCAATACAAGTAGTTTATGGACTTTCTTATTAGTTTCATATTTTTGAAATTTTTTTTAGTGTTTTTTTTTTTATTTCTTCCTCTTTCCTATATTTGTCTCTCAAATGGTCAACACTAGAATTTAAGATTAAGTCTTAGTTTGTTATTTGTTTTCTTATTTCCTACTCTAACCTAGGGCTATTTAAGTATCGTAATCTATCATTGTAACACATGGATTCATTCTTTGCTTAATAAACTATTGTTCTTTTCTCTCAACCCTAGTTACGCTTTTATACCTCTTAAATTAATTCCCTTGTTAGGTTTTAGGGTTTGAATCAATCAAAATCCTATTTTACTTTTTGTGCTGCATTAATTGATATTAGGGCTATATAGAAAATAAAGAGAGATAATATGAGAGAGAAAATTCTCTATATTTTATTTTATGTATAATACATTGAACAAAAGGGGTATTTATATAAGTTAGGTTATATACATAAAAGAAAAGTCTTAACGTCAAGCTGATTAAATATTCTTCCAAATATATGATATGTCAACATATTTTGACAAAATGTTCATATATTATTATATTTGGGGTAATATAACTTGACATATATAAAAATCTATTGGTAGTAGTAAGAAATGTCTGACATAATGATATCATATGGTATCATGTGTACCCACTAAGAATATTTACTTTCTACATGTTAACATATGAAAGACAACAAATATGTTAACATCCCCCCTCAAACTTAAGGTGGTGAGTAGTCTGCCATCTTGAGAGATTTTAAAATTGCTGAGTTGAATGCAACTTTGCAAAAATATCTACAATCTGAGATTGAGAGAAGATAACAATAACTTGAATAGTGCTATGAAGCACATGATGTCACACAAAGTGATAGTTAATCTCAATATGCTTAGTGCATCTACAGAATGCATTATTGTTTGCAATTTGCATGGCACTCTGATTATCACAATAAAGAGGAACAACCGAATCGTAATTGTAGGAGATCAGAAGTGGCATTAGCAAGGGTTTGCTATTCTGTTTCTATACTTGAGTGGGAGACAATTGTTTTTTTCTTGCTATGCTAGGCCATGAGAAAGGTACCAAGAAAGAAACAATATCTGATAGTGGACTGACAGGTAGTTAGGTCTCTAGCCCAATTAGCATCACAATATGCTCGTAATTCAAGTAGAAATGAGCTAGTGAAATGAAGACCATGAAGCAGAGTAACTCAAATATAATGAAGAATACGAAGAACAGTCGAAAAGTGAGTAGTCCATGGTGCACTCATGAACTAGCTGATAACGTGAACAGCATAGGCAATGTTGGGGTGTGATATATGAGATAAATAAGATTGCCAACTAAGCTGCCAACTAATTGATGATAAAGAGTGGTATAGTTCAATTAGTGGCTTAGAGATGAGCTTTAGGTTCAATAGGAGTGTTGACCATTTTAGTATTTGTGATACCGACATGTGAGTTAAGGTTGGTAGCATATTTGGCTTGGGATAAGAAATATCTAGACTCAGTGGATGTAACCTCAATACCCAAAAAATAACTAAGAGTACTGTGATTTTTCATTTTAAAGTGTTGGTGAAGAAATGATTTGTGTGCAAAGATATCGTTAGTGTTATCATTGGTGATGATCATGTCATTGACATAGAGAAGAAGAACAGTAGTTCTCCAATTTGTTTTTCGAATAAATAGAGCATAATCATAAGCCCTAGAATGAAAACCAAGGTAGCCAATTGTGGTACTGAATTTAGAAAACCATGCCCAATGTACCTATTTAAGATCATATAAGCCTTTGCGAAGACGACACACCTTGTTTTGTGGATGATCATTACCTGGTGGGGGTTGCATGTATATTTCTTTAGTTAAATCGCTATTGAGGACGGCATTCTTGACTTTCATTTGAAATAATGGCCAACATTTACTAATATTAACAGTAGCGAGACTATGGATTGAGGTTAAATAAGCTAAAGGGGCAAATGCCTCCTTGTAATCAATGTTGTACTCCCCTGTGAACCTTTTCGTTACAAGTCAAGCCCTGAACCAATCAACAGACCCATTAGCTCTAGTATTTATTTTAATGACCTATTTGCTCCCGACAATAGCTTTCCTAGAGATAAGTTGATTATGTCCTGAGTAATTGTGAGAGCAAGAGCCTATAGTTCTTCTACAATTGCTTGTTGCCATAGAGGGTTAGTACTAGCTTTGCGATAGGTATGAGGTTCATATAGAGAGACAATAATAGAATAAACATGAAAGTCATAAAATCGGCTAGAAAGGTGACTTACTTCAAATCGATGAAGAAGTGGTTAGAGAGCAGAAGACTTGGTTAAAGTTGAGGGATCATATGAAGGAGGTGAAGGATGATTCGTTAAAGTATATGATAAATTCACAGTCGTAGGAGAGTCAAGAGGAGTTGGTGGAGGCGAGGTCGAGTTACATGGGTTATTAGAAAAATATGTAAGAGAAATGTTTGGAAATAGAGGTATAGTTGTATTATAGAAAAATAGCTAAGGAGGGTCCTTGATTTTGAATTGGGGTCTTTGAAATAGTGGATCCCAACATTTATACCCTTTGTGTTCTATTCTGTATCTTTGAAAGCAATATAGTCATACTTGTTGTTCTAATTGATTATACTCATGAAGTTGTAGGAGTACAAAGCATGTGCTATCAAAAACATTAAGAGTATGCTAGTTAGGAGTATAATTATATAACTATTCATAATAAGAGATATTAGTAATAACTGACTTAGAAATACGATAAACAGCTATAAGAGCTGTTTCTCTCCAAAATATTTCTAGACACGAGGATATAAGGAGGGCTCGAACGGTATCTAGAATATATCTATATTTCCATTTCAGCTTGGTCGTTTTGTTGAGAGGTTCCTCGATAAGATCTTTGGACAATAGTACTTTGTTGGGCAAGAAAGTAAGTAAAATTTTCTTTGTATTCTATGACATTATCAATTGCAGAGTATTGATTTTGTGATAGAATTAAGTCTGAATCGTAGGCAAAGCGATAGTAAATAGAAAATAATTCAGATATATGATGCATTAAATAAATCTATGTATAACGAGAAAAATAATCAATAAAGATAACATAATAACATCAATATTCCATTATGTCATGAGGGATAGGTCCCCAAATATCTAAATTAATCAAGTCAAAATGTACTATACAAGTAAAATCATTATTAGGAAAATGTAAAGCATGAACTTTTGAAAGTTAATATATGACACAATCAAAACTTGTAGACTAGACTTGTCCTAAAGAACTACTAGAGATAAGGGATGCCAATTTAACATTAGAAGGATACAAGATGAAAACGATAGATAGTAGAGGAAACAATAGCATTAACTAGTTTGGATGTCAAACAAAGAGAAACAAGTTGGAACATTCGACCCATTTTATGCCTTGTCCTAAGGATCTTACTTGTTTGTAGGTCCTACACAATAGAACCACGACTCAAAAAATGTTGGTTAACACGAGGGTTACATATTTGACCAACAAATATCTGATTTAGAGATAGTCTAGGGAAATGAAAAGTATTCGGCAATGTAAGTTACATGGTATAACGGTGCCTATATTTTGAAAATGTATAATAGAATTGTCAGTAGTATGAACAACATAAGAAGTAGAAGAAATTGTGGAAGACTCATAGATAGATGCGATAGAGGTCATGTGATTACAATATGTAGAATCAAAGTACCATGAAAGGGGTAACTATTTGGAGAGATAAGGCGAGAGAAGAAAGAGTATCAGAATTTGGTTGAAGTTGTTGAAGAAGCATTTGAAGATCTTTTAATGAAAACTAAGGAGAACTAAAAGTTTTGGGAGAACTACTCTCTTATGGACGCTTAGTGGTGGCAACAATAGAAGCAATAGGTTGAGTGTGAAGGGATTTAGAACAATTAACTTGTTTAATTGTTTGTTGTCTAAAGATATATTTGAGCTTATTCTGTATTTAGAGAAGTGATGACCAATTTTTTCGTAATAACTACAACATGATTTTTGAGACTTCATAGATGATTTTTGAGAAGGTAAAGATTGATGAGGTTTCTCTTGAGGAACTGAAAGACAATGAAGCATGTCTAGTAGGGCCACATGGATTTAAAGTCGAAGAAGTTGTTATGGAGTAGACATATGAAACTGAAGGTTATTTGTAGCTATTGGTCTTGAAAAAAATTGATCTTGAATTTGACATGAGAGTATGGACAACAATAGGAATTTGGAAGGTTTTATACCAAGGACAAAGGTACAATGTTGAGGCTGCATGTTGTAATGACCCTAAAACAAACTCTTGCAAACTTGTTTATGAGAAAGGAATGGTTTGTGTGTTGGCCCCCTTGAGTTTTTGCACCATGGGAATTTTATGATAAGTTTGAGAAGTAGTTCACTTGAAAGGCAAGAAGTTTGAGTATTCTCCATCTTTGCAACTTCAATGTTAGTCAATGATCCTAATCAGAAAATGAAGAATGCTTTAAGATCTTTACATGCTTTGAGGTTGGAGTTAGTAAGTTTCTAAATAGAACTCGAGGTTAATTCTTTCTACATAAGGACCTATAACAAGAAAAGATCAAAGTTGAAGATCAAATGCTCGAGCGTAAGAAAGGTTTAGATACCATATTAATGGTGTAATAGAGGTTAAACAAGCAACTGAAACAAGAAAGTGACCAAGAAATATACCATCGCGGCAACAAGTTTGAAATGAAAGAAGCTGGAATTATAATTGCGAGCAGTGTCGTGGAAGAAAAAATGGTTGTAATCATCACCATGGTAGTAATCATGATTCATATGGTGATACTACCAAGCAACCGGGAAGACCACCATGATGGTAAATTATTGCCATGACAATGTATAATGCGCTCTAAATGAATTTTTATTTTTATTTTTTCTATTTTTTATTCTTTGTATATTTCTTTCATTTTTGTTGTCACTAGGATTTTTAAAATCGTAGTACAAGTTGTTTAATAACTTTATTATTAATTTCCTATTTCACGTTATTTATTTAGGGTTTTCTTTTTTAATTCTACTAAGGGCTATTTAAACATCTTATTTGCTCATTGTAAGACATGGATTCATACTCTTTAATGTGTTCTTTTCTCTCAATCCTAATTGGGTTTTATCTATTTAAGGGTGGATTCTACTATTGGTCTTTAAGGTTTGAACTTATAAATTCTATCTCACTTTTCCTACCATGCTGATCACAATTGGTATAAGAGAAAAACTATTTTTGAATTGGAGGACAATCGTGAAGATTTAGACCAAAGAGGGCAACCAATCTCGTGACATTGGTTAGGGATTGTAGGGTATTTGGGACATCCAAGATAGTCATATCAAAGGTTAATGGCAGTAGAACAAAGATTCGCTATTGGTTTTGAATAATTAAGGACCAAAGTTGGAGCCTTAATGGTGAAGCATACGAACCAAGAAGGTGGAGGAATATATATTGGGGCCACTTTCCATGTTCTTCCTACACTATAGCTTGTTCTTGAAAATTATAGATGTGTTTATGATTTGAAGTATTTCTGATTTGAAACATCATGTTATTTATAACCATTTCCATAGGGAAAAATTTTTGGATTGGTTGGATATGGGTGAGGAGTAGTATTACCATATTGGGAACTTGGATATTATGACGGTTATAGTCATAGAAAATAAAATGTCACAGGGGTTCTTAAATGCTGAAATTGATCATTAGAACTTAAGAGCAGAAATGGTTGAGTTTTTTAATACAAGGATATGATGTTTTTGCGTTTTAGTGATGTAAAACCATTGTCTTCAAAAATTTTGTTGAGCCCTCAAGTTGGAATTAGTTGAATCGATATTTGATCTTATTAGGGTTAGCCAAGCTAGGGCAAAAGAGAAGAAGACATAATTAATGATGAAGTAACTTTTGAAATTATGGAAGACATAAATTTGGGGCTGGTAAACATTATAGAAGTTGAAATAAATTGGCAAGTGTTGGTGGGTGATGAATGAAGTTGCTGTTGAGGAACTGAAATAAACATTGTAGAAGTTGAAGGAGGCATGAGGCTGAAAGTTATTTGGGGTAATTAGTGGTGACAATGTCTGATCTTAGAATTAATATGGAGAACACTATTAAGACTTTTATTTTAGAATGTTTTTTTAGGATAGAGCTGAAATTGTTGTGGTTGCTAATGTTGTCATGTCCTCAAAACATATTTATAAATTATGTATATTAGAAGGGATCACAACAAAAGAAATACATTATAGAGACGGAGGAAAACCGTCAGCTAAATGTAATAAAACCGTCAACAAAATCTTCTCTAACGGATAAATATTCAGTTGGTTATACACCAATTAGGATAGACCTATGCCGACACTTTTGGTCACTATTAGAGCATGCCTCAAATCTAGATGGTTAGAAAAACGTTGGTAAAAATCAGCTTCTATCATCAGTTTAAAAGCGTTAGTAAAAGTTACTATTTTTATCGTCGCCTACTACAAAAATGTTACTACATGTTACTACCTTTATCGTCCCTAACTATAGCCGTTAAGAATTGTTACTACTATTTATTGTCGATAACCACATAATATATATATTAGGAAATATTATTATTTTTATTGTCAGATATTACAAATGTTAATAAATATTACTACAGATATTGTCACTTACCACGTGTGTAGGAAATGTTACTACTAAAAATGTTACTACTGTTGCTTACCACATGTATAGGAAACATTATTACTAATATTACTACTGTCACCATAACTGTTAAGAATTGTTATGATATTTATTGTCGGTAAGTGAGTCACCATAACCGTTAATATTGTTAGGAAATGTTACAAAATTTTTGTTTGTCAGTGTTAGTAAATATTACTACTTTTTTGGTTAGTTATCACAAGTATTAGTAAATATTACTACTTTTATTGTCATTAGAATATGTTACTAATCATAAGTCACCTAACTGTTAAGAATTATTAGTGTTATAGATTGTCGATAACTATATTAGGAAATGTTACTATCAGTAAATATTACTACTTCTATCGTTAGATAGACATGTGTTACAAAATACTCTTTTATCATCGGTTACATATGTATTATGAAATGTTACTATCTTTTATCGTCGTTGTTACCATCATTTTATTGTAGTCATTTATAGTCGTTTACTATTAATTACCATAAGTGTTAGTATAAGTTATTCTCATGTATTATCGGTAACTACACTCTCTTAGGAAATTAGGAAATGCACACCCTTTTATCATGTTAGGAAATATTACAGAAATATTTACTGGATACGATTTTTTTAAGATGGTATAGATTTGAATGCTATAAGACTAGAAAATAAAAAAATTATAAAAATAATATAAACAGAGAATGTTAATGCATTGATTTCTAAGTAAAATGACATATACATATAAGAACAAAAAAAAAAGAGAAAAAAAAATAGAGAAAAGATTGCAAGTCCTACAACTGCATGTCATGTAAGATGTTATCATCACAATTGAAAGGTATCTTTATCCACAATCCTTCTTTCGTGTCAATCTATTCATATAAAACCATAGTGAAATTAATATAATGACATTATAAAAAATGATTGTAAATAAAAATATTAGTCAGGTATGATGATGATGATGATGATGGTAGTGATGATAATTGTTGAATTTTATGTGCATTCCCAGCATAGTAGTGAGTGAATGGAGTGAGGTAGTGATGTGGGTGGTAGTGAGGTAGTGAGTGATTGAGTGGAGTCAATGGTAGTGATGATGATGGTTGGGTATTATGTGTACTCCTGGATATTAGTAAGTGAGAGGTTTAGATGGG
Organism: Dillenia suffruticosa; assembly: GCA_033439265.1. NCBI lineage: Eukaryota > Viridiplantae > Streptophyta > Magnoliopsida > Dilleniales > Dilleniaceae > Dillenia > Dillenia suffruticosa. The sequence continues at coordinate 17,175,628 of JAVTVX010000009.1, read as the reverse complement.
TTAGGAAAAGAGAGATTTCGAGGGAATGAGAAGAGGGAAGGAGAAGTTTTGATAGTGAAGTTTTTCGTGTGTGATTTTTTATAATATATTATATTGACAAATAAATTTTCTAAACTTTTTCAAAACCCGCCCATTTTTTTTCACTTTTTTTCCTTTTTTCCCGTCTTTTTTTTTTCACTTTTTTTTATTACCGGGCATGTTTTTTTTAATTCTTCATATTTTTTTTTATACTTTTAAACTTTTAATCAATGCCGCGTGTCTTTCCACTTATAAAAATCACTTAATTATTTTTACTTCTTATTACCTTGTTATTACTATATATTAAGGTTCAATAATGTGTTTCAAGTGACATATTATATGTTTATATTCCAAGTGACATATCATAGGCACGAACAAATATTAAAAATAAATTTTCTAAAATGCCATTTTTATTAGAAATTTTTTTGTGGGATGCGTTATTATTTTTGACTGTCTTTTTTTTTAATCGTCTCATTTTTTAGAATTTAGTAATTATTTTATCTCTCTTTCTTCTTTTCCCATATGTTTCAAATGTTTCCATATGTGTTATTTTCCCATTAGCTTGTGATTTTTAAATCTTGTTACGATTACATATAAATACAACATATATGTTTTATAAAAAATTTATGCAATTATTGCTTTACCACTTGTTACAAAATACTTGTTACCATGCTATCTTGTTACCATTATTTGTTATAGTTATCACTTGTTACTATAAACTTATTATACAAATTTTATACAATTATTATTTTACCAATATCACTTGTTATCATTCGTTACTATCATTGTTATCACTGGTTACCATTATAGAGAATAAAAAGTACTTGTTACTATTTGTAAATCTCTTGTCACCATGCCAATTTTATACAATTATACCTGGTGTTGGAGCAATTGTATCACTGTGCGCAATTGTATCACTGTGCTACAGACGATAGAAGTACTTATTACTATTTGTTACCATTTGTTATCATGCCATATCAGTACACATATGGATTATCCCTGCTTTGTGCATACGCGCGCACGCTTGCCTGCGCGGTTGAGCAGAATGGGCATGCGCGGTGCAACCGTGCAAGCATGTGCGGGCGCCTGCACATGTGCGTGCCATGCACTTGCCTGCGTGGTTCAGCCGCATGGGCATGCGCGGTTGCGCCGCACAGGCATGTGTGGGCGCTCGCGCATGTGCGTGCCGTGCGGGCATATTATGGTGAAAAAGATTATCTACGTTGGATATATTGATGATATATCTACATTGAAAGCAACAGACGATTGAAAACCATATGTTGAAGTATTTAATTTAACACAAAGATCTTACTACATTAATCCACCAATATATTCATTACTTCACTTGTTCATTATATTAAATACAAATCAAATGTTTTGCATAACTTTGTATTGAAATAAATATTCGGAGCAAGACAAAAGAGAAATTGTTTTTGGCATTTTGGCACAAAAAAATTTGATTAAATTGGAGCTAAATTGAAATTACTGTGGTTTAAAAAGTTTTCCTAAAATTACTGCATTTTATCATCGGTTTCAAAAGTATCGGTAAAAGTTACTATATTTTATTATCAGTTACTATATATATGTGTGTCAGTAAATGTTACAACCTTTTATTATCATCGTTAATTACCACAACCACGTATGATTTATATAATATATCATCTTCCCAAGCAAAATTTTAAAATCTTTTCAAAACCGCCCATTTTTTCTTTTTCACTTTTTTTTCCCGCCTCATTTTTCATTGCCCATTTTTTCTTTTACGCTTTTTTTTCCCGCCTCATTTTTCATTACCCGCCTCTTAATTCATCACATTTTTAATCAATACCGCCACTGCTTTTCAGTTGAAAAAATCACTTACTATGTAATTTTTATTACTTACCTTATTATTACTATATTTACTACATAGCGCATGCCTACAATATTGTGTTGTGCTAATTATGTCCATTTGATTAATCACATGAGTATCAATTTATTAATATTATTAATTTAAATAGTATAAAATTATTAATATTATTAATTTAAATAATGTAATAATATGAAATTAGTAATTTATATAATATAGTGTTATAGTTTTGAAAATTCATTAATAATTTGAAATTATGATGATGGTGTAATTAATTATGCTGGTATAATGAATGAAGAGTACTTGTATCTATTGTTGTATTCGCAAGGTTTTTATTTAGATAACACTAAGATCTCATCCCTATTTTTAATCACAAAGAATCACAAAGGTGAATAAATAAAGAATTCAAACTTTCATATTTTTACACTCCACACAACTTCCACACACACAATTTTCATACATATACCACTTCCAACCCCACTTCAACTGTAATATTATTTAAAATTACTAATAATCTTATAATATAATATTACTCAATATTATTTAAATTACTAGATAATTACTAATAATTCTATAATATAATATTGCTCAACCTTATTTAAATTACTAAATAATTAATTAAGTTATGTAACGATAATTATATTATTTAAATTAATATGGATAATGCAAGATTCAATGGTTGAATAGGGAATTACAATACTTCCCTATGATAATCTAATTTATAGTAATATATATTGTATTTATAGTAATGCATATAGTAAGTAATGTATTATATAGTAATGTAAGATTAATATTACTATATTATTAGACAATGATGCAATCTAAAAAGCAATGCCTATGGTATGAACCAATCTCAAAAAAATTTTTTTGCATCACCAATTAGTTATTTAACTATTATTTTTACAAACAAATTAACAAATTAATTAACAAAATTTCAAAATCACTTTAGCGTACTTTTTTCATTACATACTTTTTTTTCACATTTTTTCAAAGTATAGTTTTTCCTGCCTCTTTTTTTTTATTACATACCCGCATTATTTTTAATTCCTCATATTTTTTTCATACTTACTTAATACCCATGACATGTCATTCCCATATCTTTGCCATATGTGTTATTTATTTAAGTTATTCAAATGAGTTGTTATCTTGTTATTTTATTGTTACTATATTTCATACATATACTTATTACCTTGTTTGCAATAGCTTAAATTTTCATCATCAAATTAAAACCTCAAAACCTAATTAAAAAACCTAATTTTTGATTAAATTGACTCTAAAAGTAGAAAATTGTTTTTGGCACAAAAAAAGAGATATTATCTCAATTGTCTAAATGAATTAAATGTATTGGTATTAATATTAATGTTGTTAGCAATTTAGTATATTCCAATAATAACATTTTCACCCACTAAATTTTTAGTAATTATTTAACTTATCACTTGCAACAATTTAGTTACTTACCATTTACTTACCACCACTACCACTTGTGCCAAACCTAACACTCAACACTAACTTATTATACTCTCACAAAACTTACCATCTCTTATCACTCTCAAAATTACCACAATTTATCACCTTATTATCACACTAATAATTGTTATTATCACAACACATCAAAATTACCACAACTTACCACCTATTACCTATTATCACATCACACCTGCATGCACTCGTATCGTTATTGCAACCATCCTAAAACTATTGCAACTTATCACATGCAACCACTCTTAAAATTTTCAGGTGTTGGAGTACTTGTCAAATACACTTTTTACCTTGTTACCACTTTTTACCATTTGTTTTTATAGATCATGTTACCATGTCCTACATGATAGACAATAAAATACTTGTTACCATTTATTAAAAATCACTTGTTATCATTTGTTACCATGCCATATTATATAAATTTTATACAATTATTATCTTTTCATTTGTTATATTGTTGCCATTTGTTAATAATTACTTATTATCATGCTATATTATACAAATTTTATACAATTATTGACTTATCACTTGTTATCAGGTGTTAGAACAATCATGAAATTATTATACATCACTTGTTATCACTTATTACCATAACTTGTTATCATTCGTTGTTAAAAATCATTTGTTACCACTTGTTATCATACCATATTATATAAATTTTATACAATTATTGGCTTACCACTTGTTACCAGTTGTTACCAAGTGTTGGAGTAATCGTTTATCTTATTACCATTTGTTATTTGTTATAAATCAGTTATCTTGTTACAATTTGTTGTTTGTTATAGATCACTTGTTATTATTTGTTATTGTTATCACTTGTTACCACGTAGATAGAGAAATACACTTGTTATCTTATTACCATTTGTTATTTATTATAATAAAAGTACTTGTTACCATTTATGATGCCATTTGATATTTGTTATAATAAAAACACTTGTTACCATTTGCTTATTACCACTTGTTACCATGTCATATCACTTGATACCAAGAATGAAAGTAGACTGATTAAAAATATACAAATAGAGAAGATAAATGTGTAAAGAAAATTACATTTCATATATGTATTGATTTACAATAAATCAATATATAATTGCAAAAACTAACGGGGAGAAATAAATGATAAATGAGAAAAGGGAAATAAATGAAATAAAGAGAGAATTGTAGACAGAAAAATGAAATAAACCTAAAACACAGAATAAAAAAACAAATAATTGAAATAAATAGGGGAAGATTTTTTTGGTGGTGCCAAATTGATTAAGTTGGTGCCCTAAATCTAATTTAATTAAAAAAGTGAACAAATACTCGTGCCAATCTTTTTCGCGCCAATTTTGTTGGCTCCAAGAAATGGCGCCAAAGAAGAGGAGGTAATCAATCTAAATAAAGAAGTGAACAAATACTCATGCCAAATTTTTTCGCACCAATTTTGTTGGCTACAAGAAATGGTGCCAAAGAGGAGGAAGAGAGAAGGAGGAAGAGAGGAGGAAGACGCGACTCTTTTTTTTAATTGATGTAAAATATACGAGATTTGGTATTTTTTTAATTGATATAGTAATCTAATATTATATAGTGTAATTTCCCATTACATAGTGTAATTTAGTGTAATATGATGTAGTAAAAATATCATATATATATATATATATTAGTAATATAGTAAAAATATAATGTAATATACTAATCTAATATTATATAGTGTAATTTCCCATTACATATATATAATATATAATAAAAGTTATTAAAATATAATATAATATAATATAGTAGAACATAGTATGTAATATTATAATATAATAATAATATTCATATATATATTAGTAATATAGTAAAAATATAATGTAATATATGGTGCATGCCTTCTCGTGCCCAGCACAAGCGCAGTGCGCGCGGGATGCATGTGCCCCATGTATGCGCGGTTGGGTAGCGCATGCCTGAGCAGCCCAGCCGCATGCCTTCTTTTTATTTTGTAAAAAATGCTAGCATAATGCTAGCACGCAGGTGGCCACGCATGCCCACGTGGCCCAGCCGCATGCCTTTTTTTTTTATTTTGCAAAAATTGCTAGCAAAATGATAGCACACAGGTTTGAACCTGCAACCATCATGCCACCAACAACTCCCATCATGCCACCAATAACTTTGAGTTGCACTAGGCATATTATGATACCCGGGTAGTGTCACCGGTACCCGTGACACTACTCGATCAAGGCTTGAGCTCGAGCTTGACCTCGAGCTCAACGAGTCCTTCCTTCCTCGAGCTCGAGCTCAAGCCCATGTTCTGTCAAGCTCGAAGCTCGTCGACCTACTCGTCTACTCATTTACCCTAACCCACCCGTTCTCATTTCTCATTTAGCACCCTCGATCGAAGTCTTCTCCTTCTGATCCTCTCACCACGGCGGCGATCGAAGGGCAATTCAGTTGCAGCCCAAGCGATCGAAGTCTCCAACCCAAGCAATCGACCTTCTGATACTCTCACCACGGCGGCGATCGAAGGGCGATTCAGCTGCAGCCCAAGCGATTGACCTTTTGATGCTCTCACCATGGCGGCGATCGAAGGGTGATCCAACCCAAGCGATCGAAGTCTCCTTCTCCTTCTGATAGTCTCACCACAACAGCGATCGAAGGGCGATTCAACAGTAGCCCAAGCGATCGAAGTCTCATTCACCTTCTGATCCTCTCACCACGGTGATCGAAGGTCTGATCTCCCTCTCTCTCTCTTTCTCTGAGTTTTGCCTTCTGCCCTCTACCTTCCGCCTTTTGGTTTTGCTCTCCCCATCAAGCTCTTGGGTGTCGTGATCCCGGTTTCGGGTTTCGGTTTGGGCTTGGGTTTGGATACGGTTTTGGGCTCGGGCTTGGGCCCAATCTTGCCTGAGACCCGCGACACTCGAGCTCAAGCTCCTTGATGACACTTCGATTTGAGCTCGAGCTTTAGAATCACAGGCTCGCGAGCTTGAGCCTGAGCTCGAGCTCACCTCCCGCAAACTCGAGCCGAGCTCGGGTATTGTGATATTCGGGCTCGACCTGGGTGTCATAACAGCCCCAAGTTGTACTAACCACTATGCCACAATGTATTGTTATGTGTGTGTGTGTGTGTTTTTGTTTTTCTTCTTTCCTTTCTGTCTCACTCTTCTTTTTTTTTTCTATCTCACTCTCACATATTTTTTCCTTATCTCACTCTCACCTTTATATTTTTCCTTCAAGTTGGGTTCGTGTTTTTTTTGCTATTCTCTTTGAATTTTCTTACTATTTAAATTTAACTTGATATATTCAAACCATCTATTATTATTATTTATTTGAATTATATTTTATTGAATAAATGAATGAATTATAAGCTATTAGGTAAAAATTTGTTGTGATTAAATATATAGATTTTTTAAATTATTAATATATTATAATTTAAATTTATTTATCCCAATATTAACAATGTTGAAGTATAAACAAAAATAAAAAAATTATGAACTGTTGTACCCTTGCACTGTTATCCTAAAATTACACACTATTGTATTACACTAGTTATCGTAAACTTACCGCTTACCACCTAGTACTACTTCCCACCTACTTATTAGTTATCACCTAGTTATCAGTTATCACCTAGTTACTACTTACCACTTAATTATAACTTACTATTTACCACTTAGTTATTACTCACCACCTAGTTATTACTTATCATCTAATTACTACTTATCACCTAGTTACTATATTACCACTAGTTATCTGATAATTGTTATTATGAAATTATCACACTACTGTATTACCATTAGCTATCCGTATCTATTATTTATTTGAATTATGTTTTAATATATTTGAATAATATTTCATGTAAAATAAATGAATGAATTATGAGTTATTAGTATTATATATTTTGAATAGGTAAAAATTTGTGATTAAATATATAGATTTTTTAAATTATTAATATATTATAATTTAAATTATTAATATATTAGCAATATTGTGTAAACAAAAATAAAGAAATCAATATATTGAAATATGTTGCATTCCGAGCACTGTTATCATGAAGTTACTACATTACCACTAGTTATCCGATAACTGTTATCATGAATTTATCACACTACTGTATTACCATTAGTTATCCGCATTTATTACTTATTTGAATTATATTTTGATATATTTGAATGATATTTCATGTTGAATAAATGAATGAATTATGAGTTATTAATATTATATATTTTGAATAGGTAAAAATTTGTGATTAAATATTTAGATTTTTTAAATTATTAATATATTATAATTTAAATTTATTTATCACACTCAAAATTATCACAACATCTCTTATCAATCTCAAAAATATCATAACTTACCCCTTACCATCTTATCACCTCTTATCACTCTCAAAATTATCACAATTTACCACCTTATTACATCCTTACCAATTTTATTTTATCACCTCCTATCACAAATTATCACTTTCCTATTACAATTTTTTATCTTATTATAATTATATTACAACTTATCACACTTACTCCTATTACAACTTAATTTATTAGATTTTTAATATTTACGATATATATACATTTTTTTTCTTTTTTTTGGAGCATTTGGATTGAATCGAATAGGAATATGATTGTATATATTGTTGTAATTTAAAGCCATAGTGTCACGTCCTGACCCTCGAGTCGAGCACGCAACAACTACTGCATTATCTCGGCATACGGGCAGTATCTCCCCATATATCAGGACAACGCAAGACATTTCACTTGTTCAACCTGTTTTAAAAATCACTCAACAACATACAAAGGACTATCCCAGTCCATTTTATCACAACAAGCATGCATGAGGCTATTCTAGCCAATCAAAATCAAATGCATGCATAAGGCCATCTCGACCATCTCAGCTATCTCAAAGTATTCTTAATAAAGTCCTCACAAATTCCAAATTTCTCAAAATTCACAATAAAATCCAAATGTCCCAAATGAAACCATAGGTTTTGCAAAAGATAAATATAAGGAAAAGTTTACAAAGTTCCACAAAAATCAAATAAGGATTTTACCAATACTTACTCCAAAGAAAATAAAACAAGTATCAATTGAATTCAAACCAAATAAAAGTTCAAAGCCTTCTTCCAAGGATCATACTATATCATCTCAAAAATAATATCTACATCGTGAATACCGATAACAGTTCAGCAAAAAGTATCTTCAACTGGCTCCAATGATGTCTCCCACCTAAGCTTCCTTTGATAGAATAGATGGGCGAGTATGGGAATACTCAGTGAGTGGAGTGTAAAAGCATGATTGTGTAAACAAAAAAGGGTGAATGTGGAGAAATCAAAACATATTTCATAAACAACTCTTTGGATATAAAGTAATCTCAACATTCAGAATAATTTGAACAAACATGCATCCATAAATTTTAGATTTTCCAAAATCATGGGGTCTCTCTAAGAAATCACTCCCGTCTCGAGCTTGGCCGAACCCGGACGAAAGCCCGCCAAGGAGTTTTCAATCTATTTATTTCGCGACACTAGTTCCCTCTTCCCTGGCGTTGACTCGTACCTCACTGAGGTGCATCCAGATATAGCACGACTTCGGCAGAAGGAGCCACGTTTGCCTCCCCCGCTCATCCAACCCCAACCACATCATCCCATCGGGTTGCTCCATGGAGGGCATGACTATAGCCATTTACTTCACGCACCATCCTTTCACAAATATTCAAATCACATTTCATGTGCCATAATTTCAACAAACGATTACCAAATTGTACCATAACATTCATAAATCAAATATTTAACAATATGTGGCACAAATTCATTTATAAATACAATGGATGCATTCGTAATTCAAATTTTCATTTCAGATATCCCACAATCACAAAAAAAATTATATAAAGCATATAAAAATCATTCAAAATCATTTATAAAAAAATTTATAATATAATAGACTATCCACTCACCTCTTGAGAGGGTAATCACTCCCAAATTTCCTAACTCAATGAGAACTATCGCTCCTTCAGCTCTTCCAAGACCTTAACCTAATTTATTGTTCATAATTAAATTATTAAATTACATTCCAACACTAGAGAAATCATTTCTCCTTAATATTTTCACAATTCTAGTTTTCCAATAAATTTTTCAATTTGCGCAGTTTTAGGAAAATGACTATAACTTTCACTACACAAATTCAAATTACAAGATTCTTATATCAAATTAACGATAAAACATAAATCTACAGCTTTCATATTCAGAGGTTGCCGAATTTAGCCTAGAATGCATCTCAAAATTGAAGGGAAACAAGCAGCCAGAACAGGGACAGAATAGAACCACAAAAATTATTTGAAAAATGATAACAAATTCAATTTTTATCCAATTTCAACAAATCATATCTCATTTTCAAGATATGAGAGTCTTGTTTCATATGCAAAAAGCCTCATTTGATTTTCTTTTGTGTAGAGAAAGTTATGACATAAAAATCACAGTATGCTCATAATGCAAGAACATGAATTTCATGCCCAACATGAAGCTTTGCATTCTAGTCATAGATTAACAATATGAAATTGAGGCAATTGGATAAACATGTGTTGGGTACTGAGATGTAGCATTTGATGGAAAAGAAAATCAAGAGAAACAAATTGTTCATGCTTTCCAGAAGGCAATGAAAGAAGGGGTTTTTTAACGATAGTTTTTAAGAAAGAACATCCTCAAAAATATGAAAGCAATAGACCATAACACTGTTGGGGTTAAGTCTAGAAGATTCATAACAGGGAATAGAGGAATTGAATATAGTTCAACTTCGATTCAAGTAGAAGATGTAACAAAAAACAACAGCCATAAACTAAACTAATTCATCGACAACAAGAATCCAGAGGCAAATTAAAAAGACAGAGTGAATTTTACCAGAATGAGAAATGAGATTTATACCTTGAGATGCTATGGATTGTGGTCGGATTGTAGACGAAGACACCCAACTGAGAGAGAAGATGGCGAAACATGAAAAGGGGAGGGAGAGAGAGTGAGAGAGGTTAGTGTGACTTCACAGATAAGAACATCACCGCCTTTTCCAATCCTCCATTCTGAACTTGCGCCATAGTCACACGCATAGAGAACCAAACATACTAACAAAGGAAACCCTAGGAGAGAGAAAGAGAGACCAGAGAGACGAGATGGTGTGTATAAGAGATGCAAGAGATGCGAAAGAGAAATGAGAAAGCAGAGAGAGAGGGACTTACTTACCTCTTCTTCTTCTGAAAATTCAAGAGTGATCCTTGTTCATGATTCACAATAATAATTAAGAGAGTAAGAGTAAGAGATGAGAGAGAGAGAGAGAGAGAGAGAGAAATGAGGTTAGGTTTTTGGGTAAATAGAAATGGGGAATTGGGAAAGTGGGGAGAGAGGGAAGAGAGAGAGGGTGTTTGACTTTTCTAATTTTTTTTCTTTCTCGGTCTCGGTGTTACAATACTTAACCCCCTCAAAGAAATTTCGTTCACAAAATTTAATAGAAAATTACACATTAAAAACTTGGGGGTGCTGTTTTCGTATCAACTCTTCGGTCTTCTAAGTTTCCTCTTCCACTTGATTGTTTCTCCATAATATCTTGACCATATGGAGATTTGTTCACTTCCCAACTGCTTGATCTATCGATCAATGATTTTCATAGGTTATATCTTGAAACTCAAATTTTTATTCAACTCTATCGGAGGCGCTTCCAATACATGCGAGGGATCTGATAAATACTCTCTCAACATTGAAACGTGAAAAATGTCATGGATCATCTATAATTTCGGCTGCAATTCTAACCGGTACACCACTTGACCAATGATTTCAAGGATTTTGAAAAGACCAATGTATCGAGAGCATAACTTTTCTCATTTCTGAAATCGAATTATTCCCTCCAAGGAGAGACCTTGAAAAACACCATATCTCTCATTTCGAATTCCAAAGATCTTTTACTCTTGTTAGCATAGCTCTTTTATCGATCTTGAGCTGCCTGCATTCTTTCCCGAATCAATTTCACATTTTCTTTAGTGGTCTCGATTAATTTTACACTTTCAATCTTTCTCTCTCCAACCTCATCCCAACACAATGGAATCCGACACTTCCTTTCATAAAGAGTTTCATAGGGATGCATCCCTATACTTGCTTGATAGCTATTATTATATGCAAATTCAACCAATGAAAGGTGCCTATTCCAATTGCCTTGGAAATCCATAACACATGCTCTAGCATGTCTTCCAATGTTTGAATCGTGCGCTCCGATTGTTTGTCAGTTTGAGGATAGAAAGCAGTACTGAATTTCAATTTAGTCCCTAAGCACTCTTGCAGCTTTGGCTAAAATTTAGAAGTAAATCAAGGATCACGGTCCGATACAATGGATACCGAAACTCTATGAAGTCTCACGATCTCATCTATGTATAATTTGGTCAATCTTTCCAAGGAATAGGTGTTCTGAATCGACAAGAATTGAGCTGACTTGATGAGACGATCCACAATCACTCAGATGGTATCATGACGTCTTGGAGTACGTGGCAATCCCACAACGAAATCTATAGTAATATGTTTCCACTTTCATTCGGGAATCAACAATGGTTGGAGGACACCAACTGGCCTTTGGTGTTTAGCTTTGACTTATTGGTACACTAGACATCTTGCAACAAACTCAGCTATCTCTCTCTTCAATCCAGACCACCAATATGATTCATTGATGGTTCGGTACATCTTGGTACTTCCCGGATGCATAGCATAAGTCGAGGAATGGGCTTCTTCAAGTATAATCTTTCGAAGATCCTTATTTTTTGGAACACATATACGTCTCCCACAAGTTACAAGTCCATCTTTCAGGATCTGAAACTCACTACCTTCCCCTTTTTGAATCTTCTCCACTATGCCCTTCAATTCTTCATCAGTTGCTTAAAGCTCCCGAACGCTGTTTACCAAAGTAGGCCTCACCATAAATTGGCTAATAGAGCACCTTGATCATCCTTAGCCAATTCGACTCCAAGGGTACGAAGTCCAATCAAACAAGAGAGATAGGAACTCCCTTGGGATGCCAAAGATGAAGATTTGCGACTTAAAGCATCCGTAATTACATTCGCCTTTCTGGGATGGTAATCAATCACCAAATCATAATCCTTGATTAGTTCCAGTAACTTCCATTGCCTTAAGTTTTGCTCCTTCTGAGTGAGCAGGTATTTCAGACTTTTGTGGTTGGTAAAGATCTTGCAAGTAACCCCATATAAATAATGCCGCCAAATCTTTAAAGCAAAGACAATGATAGCTAGCTCTAAGTCACAAGTAGGATAGTTCACTTCATGCTTCTTTAATTGGCGAGAGGCATAAGCAATCACCCTATCGCCTTGCATCAATACACACCCTAGTCCTTGCTTGCTAGTGTCACTGTATACCACAAAATCACTGCCGCTACTAGTAAGGAGAGTAAGAATAGGAGCAGAGGTCAATCATCGCTTAAGCTCTTGAAAACTACCCTCACACTTTTCATCTCATTCGAACTTGACTCCCTTCCGAGTCAAATTAGTCATTGGAGCTGCTATCTTCGAGAATCCTTCTACGAATCTCCAATAATACCCTGCTAATCCGAGGAAATTTATCACCTCAGTAACATTTTTAGGCTGCTTTTACTTCAGTATGGCCTCTACCTTCTTTGGATCCACAAAAATCCCATCTTTGGAAACCACATGTCCTAAAAACTCAATCTCTCTTAACCAAAACTCGCATTTGGAGAACTTAACATACAACTCTTTCTCCCTAAGAGTTTGCAAGATGATTCGGAGATGTTCAGAATGCTCTTCATCACTCTTGGAATACATCAAAATATCATCAATAAAAACTATGACGAACTTATCGAGGTAGGGATGAAACACTCGATTCATGAGGTCCATGAAAGCCGCAGGAGCATTCGTCAACCTAAAGGGCATTATTAAAAATTGATAGTGTCCATACCGTGTCCTAAACGTGGTCTTGTAGACATCGTCACCCTTGATCCTCAGTTGATGATAACCCGATCTCAAATCTATATTTGAGAATACACCCTTGAAGTTGATCAAAAAGATCATCAAGCCTCGGGAGAGGATACTTGTTTTTTTATCATTACCTTATTGAGCTGTCAGTAGTCAATACATAATCGGAGGGTTCCGTTCCTCTTCTTCACAAACAAAACCAGAGCACCCCAATGTGAGATACTTGGTTAGATGAACCCCTTGTCCAACAACTCTTGGAGCTGAACCTTTAATTCTTTCAACTTTGTAGGTGCCATTCAATATGGAGGAATAAAAATTGTTGTGGTGTTGGGACTAAGATGTATGGTGAAATCAAACTCCTAGATCGGTGGCAACCCAGACAACTCTTTCGGAAAAACATCCGAAAATTCATTCACTCTAAAAATATCGTTCAAATTAGGGCTTCCTACTGTGGTGTAAAAAATGTGACCTAAATAAGTTTTGCATCCTTTATGCACTAATCTCTGTGCTTCAAGAGCTGAAATTACACAGCTCGACAAGACTTGTCGTTCACCAGTGAATACAAGTAGATGATGCATTGGCCTACGGAATTCCACTTCCTTAATGAAGTAGTTCAGTGAAGTTTGGTAAAAATATAGCCAATCCATGCCTAGAATGGCGTCACAATCTCTCATTTCCAACGGAATCAAGTTCGCTTCAAGAGTTATCTCACTGATCTTCACCTCACAATTATTATACACTGTATCCCAAATCAAGTGCTCTCTCAAAGGTGTAATAACTAACAATTCTTCAATAAGTGAAACTAAAGGCCTATCAGAATACCTAGCAAATCACAAACTCACAAATGAGTTATTAGACCCAATATCTATGAGTACATGAGCATCAACAACAAACATTTTCGTTGTACCTATCAACATAGACCATAAGAAAATCAGTAATCAATCAACAAATTTTGACAATTCATATATATGACCTCCTATGACATCTTATCCTTCTATACAATCATGAATATTTCATATATCTACCTAACGATGATAAACAACATCATATCATTATTATTCCTCAAATCATAATAATAAACCATCAATATCACATTTTAAATTGCTAGTTTAAGTTTCAAAATGGTTTACCTGTAACCATATCCGGATAGCCTGGGCCTTTTCATTGGTCATAGGAGTAGCACTGGTGGAAGGTGTCAAAATAGTAATCGGATCTCTCTTGGAACCACTAGGGGGACCCCAAATTTGACGACTTCCTTTCCCTTTTGCATTCAATTCCGAGCAAGCATATTAGAGGTGACCCTCCTTCCTGCAATGATAACATCATTTGGGTCCCTTACACGGACCCATATAGTATCCCTTACAAGTAGGGCAATGTTCTACTCCACTCCTCCTTGGTCTTGCTCTCGATCCAACATTTCTGCTAGGAGCATTTGATTTGAAAAATGGTTGGCCTTGAGGAGAGCCAACCAATTCTGAAACTGATCCGCTACTATAAAAGCCCATATTTTTGTTCTTCTCAAAACTTTGGCCCGATATGAAACCATTGGGCCTCTTTCTTTTCCCATTGTGTTCTCTGACTTTACTTCTCTTCATCACCATTTTTTTGGCCCTCAAACCTAAGTCTAGGACATCTTGGAATGTATGCCCTTTAGTAACAGACATTTTCTCTGTTATGCTCAAGTTTAACCCCGATTTGAACTTTGCACACAGGGACTCTTCGGAATTTACAAACTTTGGAATATAAGTGGCAAGTTCTCTCAGTTCTGCCTTATACTCGGACACCGTCTTGTTTCCTTGAGCAATGTTGAAGAATTCCTCTCTCTTCTGGTCCCTATAGAACCATGTGTAATATTTCTCTTCAAAAGCTTTAACGAACTCTCTCCATGTAGATGGTGTAGTCGCTCTAACTTTCACACTTTCCTACCAAGTTCTAGCACTCTTATCTAGTAATTTCACTGTCACCCATAACTTCATCTCATCATGTAGCCTTGACAGTCTCTTGAATTCAGCCAATCCATTCCTTGGCCACCAAAGCATCACACGTGCCGGAAAATGTCTTACACCCTAATTGCCTTGCCTCCTTTATCAACTTAGACAATTCTACGATAGGGTGATCGTCGTTGTAGTGATCGGAGAAGGTACCATTGGAACACTTGGTGCAACAGTCAGCATGCGAGGAGGAACTGGTGAAGGAGCTGAAGATTGAGGCCGAGCTTGGTACCGTATTCCGAAAGTTCTCCATCATTCTATTACTTGCTGGAGGGCAGCTATAGGGGGTGCAGGAATCCCGGTTGAAGGAGCCAGGTGTGTAGACACTGATGGAGGTAAAGCATATGAGAACGACTCATCCTCGTGCTCTCGGAGAGGAATTTCATTTACATTCCTCATCCTTCTACGTGGAGGCATGATTTTCTACAAGGGAAAAGCTATGTTTAGCAAACAGGGTTAAAAGAAAAACTAATAACTTAACCCCCTAAAATGATATCTCTAATTCCCAAAGAATCCATGGAAAGCTTTTGTATATTTTTTGAGAAATATTTTTAAAATCTAAATTTTCAAAAGAAAACTGTTTTTTAAAATTTTTGAAAAATCATTGGGGACATTTGCTGACATTTGAAATCTTCAAACATTTAAAAAAAAATCGACCTGGGCTCTGATACCAATAAAGTTGTCACATACCGACTCTCGAGTCAAGCACGCAACAACCGCCGCATTATCTTGGCATACGGGCAACATCTCTCCATATACCCGGACAATGCAAGGCATTCCACCTGTTCAACCTGTTTTAAAAACAACTCAACGGCATACAAAGGACCATCCCAGTCCATTTTATCACAATAGGCATGCATGAGGCTATCCCAGCCAATCAAAATCAAATGCATACATCTCGACTATCTCAAAGCATTCTTAATAAAGTCTTCACAAATTTCAAATTTCTCAAAATTCATAATAAAATCTAAACGTCCCAAATGAAACCATAAGTTTTGCAAAAGACAAATATAAGCAAAAATTAACAAAGTTCCACAAAAATCAAGTAAGGATTTTACGAATACTTGCTCCAAAGAAAATAAAACAAGTATCAATCGAATTCAAATCAAATAAAAGTATAAAATAAAAAGCACAAAGCCTCCTTCCATGGATCATTCCACATCATCTCAAAAATAGTATCTACATCGTCAATACCTATAGCAATCAGCAAAAAGTATCTTCAACAGGCTCTAATGATGTCTCCCACCTAAGCTTCCTCTAAAAAAAATAGAATAGAGGGATGAATATAGGAATACTCAGCGAGTGGAGTGCGATGGCATAATTGTGTCAACAAATGAGAGGTGAATGTGGGGAAGTCAAAGCATATTTCATAAACAACTCTTTGGATATAAAATAATCTCAACATTCAGAATAATTCAAACAAATATGCATCCATAAATTTCAGACTTTCCAAAATCATGGGATCTTCCTAAGAAATTACTCCAATCTCAGGTTTGGCTGAAGTCGGACGAAAACCCGTAAAGGGGTTTTCAATCCATTTGTTTCGCAATACTAGTTCCCCCTTCCCTGGTGTTGACTCATACCTCACCGGGGTACATCTAGATATAGCATGACTTCGGCAGAGGGAGCCACATCTGTCTCCCCCGCTTATCCAATCCCAATCACGTCACCCCGTCGGGTTACTCTGTGGAGGGAATGACTATAGCCATTTACTTCATGAACCATCCTTTCACAAATATTCAAATCACATTTCATGTGTCATAATTTCAACAAACGATTACCAAATCATACCATAGCATTCATAAATCAAATATTCAACAATATGTGGCACACATTCATTTATAAATACAATGGATGCATTCGTAATTCAAATTTTCATTTCAGACATCTCGCAATCACAAAAAACTTATATAAAGCATATAAAAATCATTCAAAATCATTTATAAAAAAATTTAAAACAATTTTACTTATTTATAATACAACGGACCATCTACTCACCTCTTGCGAGGATAATCACTCCCAAATTTCCCAACTAAATGAGAACTATTCCTCCTTCAACTCTTCCAAGACCTTAATCTAATTTATTGGTCATAATTAAATCATTAAATCACGTATCAACACTAGAAAAATCATTTCTCCTTAATATTTTCACAATTCTAGTTTTTCAGTAAATTTTCTAATTTGCACAGTCATAGGAAAATTGCTATAACTTTCACTACGCATATCCAAATCATATGATTCTTATCTCACATTAAAGATAAGACATAGAGCTACAATTTCATGTTCAAAGGTTAGCCAAATTCAGCCTAGAATGCATCTCAAAATTGACGGGCAATGAGTAACCAGAACAGGGGCAGGATAGCACCACGAAAGTTCTTTGAAAAATTATAACAAATTCAATTCTTATCCGATTTCAACGAATTATATCTCCTTTTCAAGATATGAGAGTCTACTTTTATATGAAAAAAGTCTCATTTAATTTTCTTTTGTTCAGAGAAAGTTATGACATAAAAATCACAGTATGCTTATTATGCAAAATCATGAATTTCACACCCAACATGAAGCTTTGCATTCTAGTCATAGATTAGCAGTATGAACTTGAAGCAATCGGATAAACATGTGTTGGGTTCTGAGATATGGCGTTTTATGAAAAAGAAAATCAAGAGAAACAAATTGTCTACGCTTTCCAGAAGGCAATGAAAGAAGGGTTTTTCTAACGATAGTTTTTAAGAAAGAACATTCTCAAAAATGTCAAAGCAATAGACCATAACACTATTGGGGCTAAGTCTAGAAGATTCATCACAAGGAAAGAGGAATTGGATATAGTGGAACTTTGATTCAAGTAGAAGATGTAACAAACAACAACAGTTTTAAACTAAACTAATTCATTGACAACAAGAATCCAGAGGCAAATTAAATAGGCAGAGTGAATTTTACCAGAATGAGAAATGAGATTTATATCTTAAGATGCTATGGATTGTGGTCGGATTGCAAACGAAGACACCCAACCAAGAGAGAAGATGGCGAAACATGAAAAAGGGAGGGAGAGAGAGTGAGAGAGGTTAGTGTGACTTCACAGATAAGAACATCACCGCCTTTTCCGATCCTCCGTTCTGAAATTTCGCCATAGTTACACACACAGAGGACCAAACACACTAACAAAGGAAACCCTAGGAGAGAGAGAGAGAGAGAGATGAGAGGGTGTGTGTGAGAGATGGCAGAGACACAAAGGAAAAATGAGAAAGCCGAGAGAGAGGGACTTACTTACCTCTTCTTCTTCTGAAAATTCTAGAGTAATCCATGTTCATGATTCACAATTGTTGACCTAATAGAATTTTGATGATGAGAGGTTAGAAAGAAAATAGTTCAAGAAAATAAGAAAACAGTTAAAAAATTCAGAATCCAATAGTACAGGTCGACCTACTTAGAAAATACATCAACTTGTGACATTCACACACACACATCGACCCGTTTG
This sequence comes from Dillenia suffruticosa, assembly GCA_033439265.1. Lineage (NCBI taxonomy): Eukaryota > Viridiplantae > Streptophyta > Magnoliopsida > Dilleniales > Dilleniaceae > Dillenia > Dillenia suffruticosa. The sequence continues at coordinate 17,156,904 of JAVTVX010000009.1, read as the reverse complement.
ATGCCTTGTCGACCTGAGTTAAATGTTTTCTATTGAAAACATAAGTCTGAACACATCTACCTATACAAACGCACATTGACCTATTGATAGTCAGGTGGACCAATTTAAAACTACACATTAACCAATTGCTCAAGTACATCGATCTAAACACATTAGGTATCGACACTAAGAAAGGAGAATACATTAGGACATCGATGTCTGCACAAACCTTGTCGACACAAAGCAATAGGAACACTAGCACATCGACCAATTTAGCTCAACACATCAACCAATTGTTTTTGTAAACAGTGACACATCAACCTGTTCTTTATATTCATCAACCTATTTTTCAATATATCAACCTGAACAGTGTCATGTCTACCAATTTCAAACACTGTGTTTACCAATTTAAAGACCAAATAGTAACACATCAACTGATGGATTGACACATCAACCTATTAGTCATTGATCGTGAAATACACACATCAACTCAGAGTTATGTTTGTCGACCTAACCTAAACACATCAACCAATTCATTTCATCACCTCGACCAATTTGACAAAGGAATAGTGATATATCAACCTTTGATGAGCACATGTCAACTCGTCCATTATGTTTCATAAATAAACACACATCGACACAGTAAAAGTCTTGTCAATCTGCTGAGACACATCAACCAATTGAATTACTTAGGTCTACCAATTTGTATTTGCACAGTAAGATGTCAATGTATATAGTGAGTCTTGTCAACTTGATATTCAATTGCTCATTAAAATACACATCGACCTATTAGTTTCATGTCGACACAACATATGCATATTAACCAATTAGATTCCACATATCGACCAATTTGTTACATGAATAGTAACATGTCGATACACCAAATTAGACTTGTCGACCTACCTCTTACAAAGTCAGAAAGATCACACATCGACACGGTTGAAATGTTGTTGACACAGAGGAACACATCGACTAATTAAAAATCTCGTGTCTACCAATTTTATTTAGCACAATTCCTTATCAACCTAGAATAGTATTTTGTCGATCTGTTCGCATAGTAATGCACTAAGAATGATTCAAATTCAAGTCGATGTCTACAATAGGTTTGTCAACGTGTGTGTATTAGAATCCAGATCTGGGAATATTTTTGAACCTAACGGACGTTTTATTTTTTTGATTTCTGAAATGTTTTCTTTTCTATGAAAGCTAACATTCGAATGCAGCACAAACAAAGTTTGATTGGTCTATTTAAAAAAGGCATTTGTAAAAAGAACGAAGATTCAGTGCGAACGAAGGAATAGTTGTAGAAACTGTAATGATGGAAATTAAATGCCCAACGTTCGAATGCAACAACCTTCACCAACCCTCAACGGCTCTATTCAATGCTTCAATAAATACTGAGAACAGAAAATAGAGAAAAAAATATGAGACAAACGAGAGACAACGACCAAGAATGACTTGAACTAAGAGCTCCATTGAATACTGAAAAATCTCATTTTCTGTGCACTTGAAAGTTTTCAATTGTATTAAGTGTCTCTCCTAATTTTTAATTCTGTCAAATCTGAGAAAAGTAAGCCTCAATTCTTGACCTTCATTTATAAATTAATTTGAATGTCAAAGATTAAGGAGTGTATGACATTGCTTTAAGTCTAGAGAAGCCAAAAATCAGTCTGAGAGAGATTGAATTGTAGTGTTCAGATGTAACACTATATGAGGTTTAACTTGAACCTGTAATCAAGTTTGTAAACTAAACATTTAGTGAAAAATCTAGGGGGAGTTTGGGAGTGGACGTACACCGAGTTTGGTGAAACCACTATAAAAATTCTTTGTGTCTTCTTTACTTGTTTTCATTTACTGTTATATAGTTTCAAATTCAGAAAAAAGTTTCTAAAAATCTATATTCAACTATTCACCCCTCCCCTCTAGTTGAATAACAATTGGTATCAGAGCGGGTGTATTGTCAAAAGACTTAACAGCTCAACACCAAAGATCCAAATGACAATTAATGGTGACAAGGTACCAGTTGAAACTTGCTCAACAAATTGTACACCATTCTTTAATGGAAGAAACTTTAGCTATTGGAAGCAAAGAATACGCAACTTCATCATTACACAGGACTTAAATGCATGGAAAATTATTGAAAAAGGAGTTGAATTCCCCATTGAAGAGATAGATAGTTCGTATGCCGATAAAATTGAAGAAAATAACTATGGAGCAAAAGAAAGCCTATCAAGCCAACTGTAAAGCCATCTTGCTCTGAGTGTTAACGAATACAATCGAGTCTCATCTTGCATAACAGCAAAGGAGATTTGGGAAAGACTTGAAGCTACCTATGAAGGAACTAACCAAGTACGTAAGAGTGAAATTAGATTGCTGAAGCAAGAATATGAAGTCTTCAAGATAAAGGATGGAGAAGCAATAAGTGAGATGATTACAAGATTTAACAAGGTAACTAATGAGCTCAGACTACTTGAAAAATGAATCCCACAAGAAGACATGGTGGACAAATTTCTGAGAAGTCTACCAAAGTCTTGGGAGCCCAAAGTGACAGTAATTGAGGAGTTTAAAAATCTTGAGACTCTGACAATGGATGAACTCATGGGATCCTTGATAACCCATGAGATGAAACTGAACGTGAAGGAGTCTGTCAAAGAAGAAAGAGGCAAAGGAATAGCCTTGAAGGTTGACAATAAAGAAAGCACATCTAGTTCAGAAGAAGAAGAAGATGAAAAGGATGAAGTTTTTTTGGCAAGAAAATTCAGAAAATTCATGATGAGGAAGTGGAACAAAAAAAAAGTCATTCTTCAAAAAGCCAAAAAAGAAGGATGAAATTAGATGCTTCAAATGCAAAAAGTTTGGGCACATGAAGGCTGACTGCCCCTCCTTAAAAAGGGATGAGAAGAAGCACAAAATGGACATAAAAGAGAAGAAAAAGAAAAAGGCACTTGCTGCATGGAGTGATGAAGATTCAAGCTCAAGTGATGAAGAGCAAAATGAGGAACAAGCAAACATTTGTTCATGGCAAACGAAGAATCTTTTGATAGTGAGATAAACTCCACACTCTATTCATCATATTCTGAATCTGAAAATGACTTTTCTATCTCTGAATTACATGAGACTTTAGTAAAATCGCTAAACGAATTAAAAAGATTCAAAAGAAAAAATATTTTGCTGAGGAAGGAACTAACTGAAAATGTCAAAATATTAAAAAAATCAAAAGGTGAAGTAAATGAGCTAAAAAGAAAAAATGCTGAATTGAATGTGTATGTTGATGAACTTAAGAAGAAACTGAATGATGAGTGTTCAGAGAAAGATAATGACATTCTTGTAAATGAAAATATGCTTTTAAAGAAAGAACTATATGAAAAAAAAAAGAAAAGAATCAAAGACAAAATGTTATACTAATGAAATTTATTCAAGGACAAGAAGAGTTAGATGCCATGCTAGGAATCCAAAGAGGTGTATTTGATAAGGCAGGATTGAGATTTAATCCTAACCAAACACAGAAAAAGTTTTATAGATTTTTTGTGTCAAAATCTTAAAATGCTAAACAAGAAAGATGTCACGTGTGCATAAAATGAGACACAAATATGAAATCTGCAAATTTAAAAACATGGTTTTAAACAACACTATGAAACCAAGAGCACTAGTCAAACACTGCACCTACTGCAAGAAGAATGGATACTCAACTTATGATTGCTGCTTTCTGAACTCCTCAAGAAAAACCTTAAAATGGATTCCCAAAGACAATTTCAAAGCTAACTCAGCCGGACTCAAAAAGATATGGATACCAAAGGCAAATGTGTGATTGTTTTTCACTGCAGTGTGCTTAAAATCAAGAGAATCTCCAAGCAATTCTGTGTGGTACATTGATAGTGGTTGCTCAAAACACATGACTGGAGATGCATCAAAATTCTCTTACCTTGAACGCAACAAAGGAGGAAAGGTTGACTTTGGAGACAATTCAAAAGAAAAGGTTGTTTGCATAGGCAACATAGGAGGTAAGTCATCCGAATCTCAAATCCAAAATGTGTTGTTTGTTTCTGGACTAAAATTTAGCTTATTGAATGTTAGCCAATTGTGTGATAAATGCTATTTTGTGATGTTTGAAGATGATGCATGCTCCATTATTGATAAATCTTTTGGACTTATAAAATTTACTGATCATAAAAGAGAAAATATATATGTAATTGATCTAAATCTCTTAGAATCCTCAAATGAATCATGTTTAGTTGCTGTAAATAAACATTCTTCATGGCTATGGCATAGAAGATTATAATACGCTAGTATGGACACAATTTCAAAATTAGTTAGAAAAGATATGGTTAAGGGTCTTCCAAAATTAAAATTTGAAAAGGACAAATTGTGTGATGCATGTATGAAAGGAAAGCAAACAAAAACATCTTTTAAATCTAAAAATTGTGTGTCAACAGGAAGTTCTCTAGAACTTCTTTATATTGATTTATTTGGACCTACTAGAACATAAAGTTTATGTGGAAAATATTATGTATTTGTAATCATTGATGATTACTCTAGGTTTACATGGGTTTTGTTTCTTGCCAAAAAGGAAAAAGCTAGTGAGGCATTCATGAGATTATGCAAGAAAATTCAAAATAACAAGGGAATATCCATTAAAAGCATTAAAAGTGATCATGGCAAGGAGTTTGAGAACAAGACCATAGATGATTTTTGGAGTCATTATAGGATTGATCATAATTTTTCAGCTCCTAGAACTCCTCAGCAAAATGGGATTGTACAAAGGAAAAATAGAATCCTGCAAGAAATGGATATGACAATATTTTGTGAAAATAACCTACCTAAGTTCTTTTAGGCAAAGGTCATGAATATCGCATGCTATATTTTGAATAGAGCCCAAGTGAGATCAATCCTAAAGAAAACTCTTTATGAACTTTACAAAGGAAGGAAACCAAATATATCATAATTTAATGTGTTTGGATGCAAATGTTTTGTCTTAAATAATGGAAAAGAAGAATTAGGAAAATTTGATGCCAAAAGTGATGAAGGAATTTTTTTGGATTATTTTTTAGCAGGCAAAGCTTATAGAGTCTACAATAAAAGGACTATGATAGTGGAGGAGTCAATTCATGTAGAGTTTGATAAAGAAAATGATATCAATCAAAAAATATTGGATGATGAAAATGTATCTGAGAAGCTAAATGATATTAGTATGTCTGATGAAATAAACAATAAAAAAGAGGAGTCAAATGATCTCACGATGCAAGAGGAATGAAATGAAACACAGCAGGAGCAAGAGAACAAATACTCTCAGATTATGAAAGACGTAAATCTAGAGAATATAATCAGGAGTATTAGTTTAAGAGTAAGAACCAGATCTGCAATTCAAAATCAATGCGAGTATGTAGCTTTTATCTCTCATAATGAACCCAAAAATGTGGATGAAACCTTAGGAGATGAACATTGGGTTATGGCAATACAAGATGAGTTAAATCAGTTTGAGAGAAATAAAGTATGGAATCTAGCTCCTAGACTTACAGATCAATCAGTGATTGGAACCAAATGGGTTTTTATGAATAAGCTTGATGAATTTGGTACAATTATAAAAAACAAAACAAGATTAGTGGCCAAAGGTTACAGTCAAGAAGAAAGAATTGATTACGATGAAACTTATGCACCAGTAGCTAGATTAGAAGCCATAAGAATATTGCTTGTATTCTCCTGCTTTATGAATTTCAAATTTTTCTAAATGGAAGTCAAAAGTGTATTTTTGAATGGTTATTTAAATGAGATAGTATACATTGAACAACCTCTAGGATTTGAAGATCCTAAGTGTCTTGAACATGTGTACAAACTGACCAAAGTCTTATATGGTCTGAAACAATCTCCTAGAGCTTTGTATGAAAGATTAAGTAATTTTTTGAAAGAACATGACTTTGTACGAGGGAAGGTAGATACCACTCTATTTGTCAAAAAGAGAGATGATAATTTCTTGATCATACAAATATATATAGATGACATAATATTTGGAGGAACCAGCACGGGAATGTGTGAGGAATTTGCAGTCAAAATGCAAGGAGAATTTGAAATGAGTATGATGGGTGAGCTGAACTACTTTCTTGGTTTGCAAATCAAACAATCAGAAGATGAAATTTTTATAAATCAATCAAAATATGCAGGTGACTTAATTAAAAGATTTGGGTTTAGTGATTGCAAGGGAAATCCAATACCAATGAGCACAAATATCAAGCTGGACAAAGATGAAAATGGCAAATCAATTTGTCAAAAATTTTATAGAAGCATAATTGGGTCATTGCTCTATCTTACTGCTTCAAGACCTGACATACAATTCAGTATCTTTCTTTGTACAAGATTTCAGTCAGATCCTAAAGAATCCCACTTGGTTGCAGTCAAAAGAATTTTTAGATACTTAAGGAAACAACTCATTTGGGGGTTTGGTATGACAGAAATTCGAGTTTCCAACTGCATAGATTTTGTGATGCTGACTTTGCTGGATGCAAAGTAAACAGGAAAAGCATAAGTGGTATTGTCAATTTTTCGGAAGTATGTTGGTATCATGGTTTTCGAAGAAGTAAAGCAGTGTGGCTTTGTCAATAACTGAAACTGAATATGTTTCAGCCAGACAGTACACAACACAGATATTTTGGATTAAACACTAAATGAAAAACTACGGGCTAAATTTTGATTGTATACTAATCAAGTGTGATAACACAAGTGTAATAACACAAGTGTAATAAATCTTACAAAGAATCCAGTGCATCACTCACTAACCAAACACATAGAAGTAAAATATCATTTCATCCGTAATCATGTTCTAAAGAATGTGATTGTTTTTGAGTATATTGAGACTCAAAAACAAATTGCTGATATTCTCACCAAACCCTTAGATAAAAATAGATTTTGTGAATTAAGAAATGATTTGGGAATTATAGAAATGAAGAAATAGAGACGACGAAACGAAATCTAGAATATTACTTCTGAGTAATGGTTTTCAGGTTGACCTATTTATCAAAATATGTCGACAAATTTGAAAGGATACAGAGGCATATCGACTGGATGAATGCTAGTAATATTTACTAGTAGTAGTGATACTTACTAGTTGTAGTGGTATTTATATATTATAATATAGTAATATTTATTAGTAGTGATATACTAATATAGTAGTAATAAGATAAAATTATGCATACGTAGGTTGAGCCGTCTATAGTATGATATAGTAATATAACAATAATATTTAGTAGTTATAATATAATAATATAGTAATAATAAGATAAGATTATGCATGCGGTTGTCATATGGTTGATTATTTTAAAATTTTAATATTATTATTTTTAATTAATATAATTTAAATTCTTAATATTATTAATTTAAATAATGCAATGATATTAAATTATTAATTTATATAATATACTGTTTTAATTAATTTATTATTATTATATACATGATAATTATACATTAATTATTAATTATGAGTATTATATAATTTTATATAAATTCTTAAAAACATTAACATTAATATTAATTTATTTTAATTTACATTTACGATCTACAATTTCAATGACAACTCCATAATAAAATCTATTGACAACTCTATAATAAAATTTCTAATCTTCACGCGTAAAAAAATTTTTTCTATCCACATCCAATTTTATCAAATTTCGCACCAAAAATAATTTTTTAGGTCAAATCCAATTTAATCAAAATTTCCTTTTTTGTGCAAAATTTTCAATTTTCTCCAATTGAATTAAATTTTTTTATGCTCAAAACAATTTCTCTTTTGTTTTACTCCGTATTTCAATGTAACTTTTCTAAGTGACGAAAACGACGACAAAATAATAATATTTCCTAATACTTGTGTGTAACTAATGATCAAAGGTAGTAAATTTACTAACACCTATAGTGTATCCGATGATAAATGACAGCAACATTTACCATGGTAACTGATAATGAAAGGTAGTAACATTCTTAATAGGCGGTAATCGATGATAAAATATAGTAATATTTATTAATATATATGAAAACTGACAGTAAATGACATAATATTTCCTAACATATATAGTAATTGGTAGTAATTTTATCGACACTCTTCTAACCGTCAATATACATATCCTATATTTACCATATCTTACTACATTTACAATACACTACCATACTTTACTATACCTCACCATAACTTACCATATCCTACATATCTTATACTTACCATACCTTACATATCCTACACTTACTATATCTTACCGTTAGTTACCATATCCTATATATTCTACACTTGCCATAGCTTACTGCACCAACTTATCATGTCAATATCTTATCACATTTATAACATTCTACCTTTGTATCTTATTATTTCTTTACCTCCTCTCACTCACAAAAACAACCCTTATACTAATTAATTAATACACTCAATATAACTCTATATATAACTTTATATAGACGGTGGATGAGAACTGTCAATATAACTCTAAGTCACTACTTATTAAGTCACTTACTAGATTACCAAGTGACCAAAGAAAACTACCTATATTTACCCATCACAAATTATAGCCATAAGCATACACCATTGCCTATATAGACACCTTTCAAATCGTCACTATAAAACCTATATTTAGCGATTACAAGTTATGGTCATAAGAATTATGGTATGTAAATATATACGTGTTTATATCCGTAAGGATAGAGTATTTTTTATATAAATATTATATTACCTTTAGCCACGGTTAAAAATCTTTTGTCGATAACCATTTTAAAACCTAGAAAATATATAATATTTCTAATAGTTTCAACTATAACCGCATATATAGTTTCAAAAAATCATAAATAAAACTTATCGATAATAAATGTTGTCGTCGAGATAGCTCTTTAATTTTGTAATGGATTGAGTTATTGTATGGGGCAAATTTATGATGAGCTTGAGAAAAAGTTAATTAGAAAGGCAAGAAGTTGGATTATTATTGATCCTTTCAACTTGTATGTTCATCAAAGATCCCAGGTACCCGGTCAAGAATGCTTCAAGGCCTTCACATACATTAAGTGTGTGGGAGGGATAGATTTTGAATAATTTGAGGTTGAATTCTTTCGAATCGGGGAGATTGACATAGAAGAAAAGATCAAAATTGAAAATCAAATGTTATTATATGAAAAAGAAAAAATCAATATTGGGAGATCCGCTCTTGTAAAGTGGGTCTTATAATGATCAGTTTAGATTTAATTGAGACAAAATTTTAAATATTCAAATATGACCAAATTAAGGTATTAAAAAAAATATATGAAAAAGATCACATGTTCAACTTTAGGGAAAGGTTTAGAAGTCGTATATATGGTGTCAAGGGAGGTCAAACAAGCAACTGCAACAAGAAAAATAACCAATTTTGAAATGAAGTTGAAATTATAGCCACGAGATGCGAGTAGTGTCGTGGTAGAAGTCATGATGGTAATCACCGCCACCGGTAACTGTGGTGCTACAAGCCATACTCATGGGGATACTCCTAGAACATGGGCAGACCACAATGATGGTAAACTGCCGCCAGATACATAGTGAGCTCTTAACTAGTTTCTAATATATTTCTTTCTAATTTTCCATTCTTTACATATTGTTTTCATTTATTTATTTTTTGTTTCAAAGGTTTCTAGAATCGGAGTACAAGTTGTAGGACTTTATTATTAATATCCTATTTCAGAGGATTTGTTTAACATTTTCCTTTCTTGTTCACGACTCTAGCCTAGTGTTACTTAGGGTTCTTATTCTCTAATTGTGATATATGGATTTATGTTTTGAATAATAAAATATTATTCTTTATTCTCAACCCTGTTAGGATTTTTATCTCTAAGGATGGATGTCATACCATTTGAATCGATGAACTCACACGCTATCATTTAGGTCTATATCACAATATCCAAATATCGAGCATTATATCTCTTCATATCCAAATATCGGTTAGGTCTATATCACAATATCCAATAAGGGTAGATCGCTGTGTCCCTTAATCAATGTCACAAGTTTAACTTGTGACTTGGGTATAGAGTCGACTATGTTGAGAGACCCCTACCCCTAAGGGGGACCTCAATCGAGTCGATCCAAATTAATCAGAACGAAACTCCAGACATCAGGTGATGGACCAAGTCCAAGAACACCAAAAAAAATATTTGAAACATTTTTAATAATTCATAAATTAACTATTGCTCTTGAAAAATTAAATTCGTTTAATTTATAGTCATTCAGACTTTATAAAAATATTTTATTTTAATAAAAAATTAAAAATATTCAAACAAATAATAAGTTCGATCACTTCCATACTATCTACAATGATTTTCATTTACAATTATGCACAAGATATACATACACATTTACTTGCTAATTGTGGCTTTGTACCCATGCCAAGTTGCTTCCAGTTGCATGTAAATCGGTGAACTTCATTTCATCCGAAAGAAAAGTCACTTAAATTATGTATAATTTTTTCCAAATTACAAAGGATGTAAATAAAAGGTCTTAGAATTATTAGAGGCCCTTAATATAAAAGGTGTTTTGTTTTTTAGCCGAGTGTGATATAATTGTGGGATGCGTCAGCTTTATCATAATGAGTCATGAATGTGCTGTGTGTGAAAGCAGAAACTTTATGATACGCAGATACGACTGTGGTTTTTTATGACATCTCCCATCAAAGTGCAGCAGATGTTCAGAAATTTAAAGTATTATTACTTAATAATTCAGTTTCAGTTTTTATTTTTATTATTATTTTTTAAATATTATAGAATGTCGATAAACTTTTTTAATAAAAATTTTAAATTTTTAAAAATAAAAATTAAATATAAAAAAAAACAAATTTTAAATTAGATTTTTTGATTATTTAAATTATATTAATTGAGTTTTTAAATACCGGTGGTCCTTGTAAATATAATATATCTCATCACCGTAAATATACAATATACACAAAATTAATAATTTATTCATATTTTTCTGCATACTACAAATAAATGGAGATTGAGATTCTTAATCGCTTATGATTGAGCTGCTGAGCTCCTGCCATCTCATGTATTTGAAATTCTGAATCCTTTTTGACCCGAATACAATTAAAGAGATGGAAAACAATTTGCAATGGTACTTTGCTTGAACATTTGTTGTCCAAGGTGAATTTACAAGACTAATTGCATCTAAATCCATTTATTTTCTCTGGATTTGGGATCAGAATTTCATAAACCTCCTACACATTGTTGCATCTTGAAAGCTTCTATAATCCTCTCATCTTTTAATTTTTATGCACTATTAACTGAATAACAATGCACTATTACCTTACTTATTTGGAATTTGTTTAAAACTAAATATTAATAACCTCATATGCACAAACCTTCTCAACCACCGGTATTTCTCGTTTGGACAATATTTTTTGTTTTCGAAATATTTCAACAAACTAAATTAATTAATATTTAAATGTGCATATGACATAATTTTGACATTCTTCTAAATACCAATAAATCCTAACTCAATTGTTTTGCTCTATTCATTATTGACCGAGTAATATTATATCGATCAAATGAATCAACCTTTACGTGACACAATATGCTGATGATTTAATTGCTAATGTGTAGCAACAGAAGATTTGATCTGTCTAGTCTATGATTCATTTAACCAATCAAACATTATTGCTCTTCATAACTGCTCAGAAAAGTTCAACTTTTCTAGCTATGTCATGTAATGGATTGAAGATTAAAGTTCAACTTTGAACTAATAGTCATCAACCACGTAATTTTGCAACATTAATGTTGTAAGAACATGGACAAAAGCAAAATTTTTTATAATTTTTCAGAGAGAGTGATTCATTTTTCATATCTCATTCAACAGTTTTCTTTACATAAAATATACTATTTTTTTAATTTCATGACTTTTTAATTCCACACCAAAAAACTCTCTTAGTATATAACTCTTACTTCCCTACTTTATGACTCTTAAACTATCCTGCCTTGAGATTCCTGGTGGTCTTTATTTTCTACCAAATAAGAAAGTACAATAATTCTATCAATTAAGCATTTGTATATAAATGTATAGCTTTGCTAGCTTTGAATGACTGCGAGAGAGCTGATAGAGTCTTAACTTAGACACTCAATATGATAAATCCGTTTGGGATCATTAGCAGCAAAGGTGGAAGCATTGCCAAAAAGTGCCCTGAATCTGGTGGTAAAATAATAATCCGGTGGGCTCTTATGATTGGACTCTTTTGTTCAGTGGTTGCAATTTCATGCATGGCTCTTTACAACTCGGGGAACCCTTTTGACCTTCTACCGCAGTCATCTTACTTTAATGGCTCCTCTGCATTGTCTTCCCTATTTGCTGGCCACGGATTCGTCTCCTCCATGGTTAGTATGCGGTTTCTTAGTTTGTTATGGTTTCATGTGGTGCATGTGCTAGCTGGTTCATGTTTCCACAATTAGGCCTTTGTTCTTTTCTTTCTATTTGTCCACACCTGTGATAAGTGTGATCTCGTTCTATTTCAACTAGAATTATGCCATTCATTGCGAGTCAAAATGGACTTCATCACCCAGTGGTACTCATAAAGATAAAATCTTGTGATAATATGAAACAACCAATTATCAACTGCTACGTTGCTAAATAGCACCATCCTCTTAACTACGAGACTAGGCATGGAGGGGGCAGAATCATACTTGCACGGATTCATTGACAATAGTATACATGTTATGATACTCATCTTTCTTAATTTTCTCATTTCCTTGCTTTTGTATATTAATGTAACCTGATGGTCATTTTGTTGAATGAATCTCAATGCTCAACAGGTTAAGAAGGAAACCGAACTTGGAAAGGTGTTAAGAGAGGCGGCTATGGAGGACAACACTGTTATTATTATTACATTAAATGATGCATGGGCGGGGCCAGATTCCCTCTTCGATCTATTCCTTGAGAGCCTTAATACTGGAAATGGAACTCAAGGACTTGTGAACCATTTAGTAGTCGTAGCTTTGGACCAAAACGCATACCAAAGATGCTCAACCAGGCACCCTCATTGCTATTTTCTCACAACTGAAGGGATTGACTTCTCAAATGTGGCTCAATTCATGAGTAGTTCCTACTTGTCCATGATGTGGAGGAGGATAAATTTTCTAAGAAGTGTTCTTGAGATGGGATACAACTATGTTTTCTCTGTACAATCTACCTGCATTCATTGTGTCCTCAGTCTTTTGTTTCCCCAAATATCAATATATTCACATATGTGTACTTTTTCCTTTCTTTCAGGACACAGATATCGTATGGTTTCGAGACCCCTTTCCTCGATTTTTCCCAGATGCCGATTTCCAAATCGCGTGTGATGAGTTTCATGGGGATCCCAAAGACAAGGGTAACTGGCCAAATGGAGGGTTTAAGTTTGTGAGATCAAACAAGAGGACTATAGAGTTTTACAAGTTCTGGAATGCATCGAGAGAGAAATTTCCAGGTATTCATGATCAGGACGTTCTTAATAAGATCAAGTTTGATCCTTATATCGATATCATTGGATTGAAAATGAGGTTCTTGAGTACTGATTATTTTGGTGGATTTTGCAACCCTAGTAAAGACTTAAATGTAGTCTGCACCATGCATGCCAACTGTTGTTTTGGCCTAGATAATAAGGTTAAGGACCTTAGAATCACGCTTGAGGATTGGAGGAAATATATGTCCTTGAACGCAACTGAAAAGGCAACTCACAAATCAACTTGGAGTAACCCAGAAAATTGCAGGTATGATGCAGATTTGGTCCATAATTTCGAAGCAACAACACATTTATTACTTTCCTGTGCTGATATATCACTTTTATTATCTATAAAAGGCATTCCGGCCCACCCTAGAAAAAGAACAGCAAAGGAAGTTTATCAGTCTGCTTTATTGTAATCGAGGACAAGGTAAAACATTTTTCTTTTCCTGTTTAGATTTTAATACTTAAATAAAGCTTAAGTATCTGTCCCTTAGAAACTTCTGCAATTTTCTGCTTTGGACACATTCTCTTCCCCGTCATCTGATCTTGGTATGAATGCTTACTTATGGGGAATGATTGAAAGGAAAAATAAGGGCTGTAAATTTTATTTTTACCAATTTAGGACTGACATTTAGCCAACCCATAATCTCTCTGTTAAAGTAAGCTAATTCCTCCTAAATTTAAGACTTCATGTCTTAAGCCTTAAAAACAGCCCTGCATTCAATGATCTGATATATGCACATAATTATGCACATAATTCCTCCTAAATTTAAGATTCTGCTCAATGGCCTCCACCCTCTACCTCCCTCTCGGCTCATGGATCACTTGAAATTAAGGATAAAGGGCAGCTAAGCAAGTACAAGGAGAACCAACATTTATAGCAGGCATGACATGCACGGAGAGATCAATATCATCACATAAAGTGTATCAAAAAAGATAATAATTATGATAACATAAGCATAATGAAAGGTTAAAAATGCATATATTGTCTCAAACAACTCTCTAAGGAAATAGTATTGTTATTGTGTCTGGATTCATAATCCATTTCTATAAATATTGCTCTTTGCTTTATCTAATTATTAATAAAAGAAATAGAATCTCGAATCAAGAGGGTTTGGAAAACAAGCTAAATATTGGGATTCTTAATAAAATATAGTGTTTTTGAGTTAGATATATCAAACCTTTCACTTGCTTCTAGTTCTAAGCTCGAAGAGAGAAGTGAAAAATTTCAATCTAAGATCTTTAAACTTCACCGGTAGTCTTCGCAGAAACTTTTGGAATTATAACAAATAGCCACACTCATCAAGTTTCACTAGCAGTCTTCACAACTCTCAGAGTAACAATTAGGTTCTCATTATTTTTTCTGTGATTTACTACATGTCATGACAAGAAAAAAAGCCATCAAGTTATCACAAAGATTCACATATATTTTTTCATGCCCCAATTCTCCCGTCGAGTACGTAACAATCGCCACGTTATCTCGGTATATAGCCATGACTTCCACTTATACCGGGATAGTGCAATGCATTCCAATTGTACAATAAATCTTTCAAAACATAAAATTCATAAAAATAAGAAATCATATACACAACACAGATGCAAGAGACTCATCCGGCCCATCCCTATACACACATGCATGCATCGGCACACAATCGGAGTATCCCTGTACATGCATACATGCAGTGTGGCCATCCTAGCCAATACAGAATTCTCAGACAGTATATAAAACTCATAAAACTAGAATAATATATCGAATTACATTATCATAATCCAAATATCTCAGTACAAGATAAAATATTTTCTCAAAAATAATTCATGCAAAAGAATGAAGTTTCAAATCATAGTCGTTCGGATTTTTCTAATACTTGCTTGAAGAATTCAACCAGTATCAATAAAATCTGCACGATATGAGATGTACAGAACTTCCTTTCCATGATCCGATGATCTATAACTCTCAAAATGATTACATAATCCATACCTACACAAAATCAACCAAAAATAGTCCTCCGATCGGCACCAGTAGACGTCGTCACTTTATAGTCGTTTCATTTCCAGCACCACGTTATTATATTCAATTTCATAATCAATTCATCCTCAATGTATAAAATAGAACAACATTTCACAATTCATATGAGTATTCAATCGTAACATGGTGTAAATAAATCATCATTCAAATTCAAGAGTCATGACTTTGTCACAAAAACCATTTCAAGGCTCACCACAATCATAAAACATTTATAAATCCATTTCACAAATTCATTTAAAAATTCAATTGAGAAATTATGGTTGAAAGCAATTTCTCATTCATATGAAATATAGCCATCAACTCACTTCTTGGGGGTATTCACTCCCTCTACATTATTAATTCCAAGAAGTCTCTTTTCAAGCTCCAATCGGTTCTCCTAAACCAATAACAACAATTTTTGTGTCATTTCTCCTCAAATTCAAAGATTTATAAATTTTTTCTAATTTTTTTAAACCCTAATTGAGTTTTTTCATCTATATTTCGGAGCAAAATAGTGAAATTTTCTCTTCATTATATTAACTAAGCAAGGCTTGACTTTCATTTTGGGACAAATAGATGAGAAGTAGGAATTTATTTCACAGCTGGCTATAGAAACAAGTCCATCAAAGATCTACGGTTGCACATCAATTCCTAGAGTGACACTCCACAGTTTCTGCATCATATTTACTTATCCCGATGTACACTTTCCTAGCAGTGAAATGCTCCAGAATTGCCTTCTTATATTTGGAGGTAGAGAAATGCTAGGTAGTAATGGCAATACTAACACTAACAATAATTCAAATACTAAAAGTAATACGTCTGTACAGCATATAGTCTTATAAAAAAAATAAACTCCTGCAATTGAGAATTATTATGAATAACATAGGCCCCAACATATGAAAAGAGAACAAAGATCAAAGAGGGGGAATGGACAAAAGAAGCCACACTCACACTCACACTCATAGAGATGGGTTTGCTGCAACGGAAGGGAGTGAGTGCGCAGTCTTCTGGCGTCGGCGATGAAGGAGAAGTGAAGCCGGAGGCTCGACTTTGAAAGGCGGCAGAGAGAGAGATTTCAGTGACTGTCGGCGTAGATACGGTTTTTCAGTGACCCCTTCGGCAGCTATTAAGAGAAAGAAATCAAGAGAGGGATGAGGAATCAAGAGAGGGAGAGAGGGAGAGAGGGAGAGAGTGAGAGAAACATAGAGGGAGAAAGAGAGATGAGAAAATTGGGGGGGGGGGAGGAATAGGTTTCTCAGGGAAGGGAATTGGGAAAGTGGAGAGAGGGAGGGAGGGAGGGAGGGAGATGAGATTTTGTTGACGTTTTCCCTCTCTCTCTCCTCTTTTTTTTTTTTTTTCTTTGTTTAAAGTTTCTCGTATATTTTTCCATCAAAGTTATGTTTAAGCATGACAAATAGCGTAACATCTAATTGCATACTCCGGTCAATATTTTACAAATTTTCAGCGGTAACTAGCCTCCATAAGTGAACCATATCTTGAGTTACATATCTCTGATTAAGGTAATTCAAATGATCATATAACGCTAAGACACAGGGCTATAACTTTTGTATTTATTACTATGTCCAATTCCCATCGTACAGAAACACAAGTCAATGAAATAGTAACATGGATGTATAAAGACTGCTGGAGCAGTCCTAGTAAAATCAATATATCTTGATCTTGATGTATACATACTAGAATGAAGTGATTTAAATGCCCATTTAAATGTAAGACATAGAATTACAATTTCTATTCAAAATTTAACCTTATTCAACCTAGATTACAGTCCAAACCGATCGAGCTAAAATTAGGACAGTAGCCGAAAGATAGCAATTTTCTACAAAAAAACGTGTCACTTTAAAAAATCATTTCCAATTCAGTTCTCAATGACATTCTCCATGTGATATATCATTTTATAGCTCTAAAAATCTAGTTTAATTATGAAAAAATCTAAATCAATTTGCAGTTGCGTAAAAAAAGTTACAAAGTTGGACTTTGTTAGGCTGTCCAGAATATAATATACATTGCTTTTCATACTTTTATATTAAAAAATGAAATTCCGTTCTTTTTTTATTCCACTCCATCCTTACTCTAATATCATAACTACATAAAAAAACATGTTATACATATCATTAGGCATCAAATTAACATATATAAGCAGGTACTTGCCCCTTTGGACTTCAAATCTCACTTTCTCCTTGAATCTCCAACTCCGTTGCTTCCTTTGTGTTCTTTACTTGATTTAAGAGTTCTAATCACTTTCCTAACCTTCCTTTATACTAGATATGAGACTGCATTTCAATTTTCAAACTTTCATGGAGTTTCATGGAGTTTAGGATCTGGTTTTTGAGAAAGAAAATGGGAAAATGGGATTAGGTTTAGGAAAGATGAAGAAAAATGGACAAAAGTGCTCTTTCCATCTCTCTCTTTTAGTGGGGTGTGGGCCTCTCCACTAGTGCATGTCTTGGTTATGTGTCAAGACAAGGGTGATCGTAATCTAACATGTATTATGGGTCCTGTTGTGTGTTTCACACTACGCGGAATTTTGGTTCTCTTATCGACTAAATTCGACAACTCTCATTTACGAGTAGTACTAGGAAGATTTTTATGTCTCAATACTAATTTTAGTATATTCAACTTTATGGTAAAATCATAAGTATAAAAATCAAAGTACACATTGCGCAACAAAAATAAAAATCAAAGCACACATTATGCAAAAAAATAAACAAATTTTAGCTAGTAGAGTGCAATTTGAAAAATTTAAATGTGTTCAAAAAAAATAAAATATAAGAACAAATAAAAATACAAATATATGTTTTAATGATTTTTCGGGACGGAAACTTATAGTTTTATTTCTTTGATTCTAACCAAAAAAAAAAAAAAAAAAAAAACCCTAAACCAAGAGAGAACATATAACCTAACTGATACCAACCAAATTACGAGGGCAACGCCCAGGACTTAATTACTAAACCAATCAAGAAATGTTGGAATGGATAAGGGATGAAAATGGGTTTCCAGGATAATGTGAAGTGAGAGCACAAGAGAGAATGAATGGAAGTGTGAATCAGTAAGGGTAAAACAGGGTTGTGTTACGTGCTTTAGGACCTATGATAGAAGAGTGAAAGAGAGCTCAATAAAGAGAACCCTCCAACCTCATGTGAATACGCTTAAAAAAAAAAAATACAAAACTTGTATGTATCGAAATTGATTGGTTACCATTGAGCAGCAAATGTGAGTTTATAAACTAATCTGGTCTAAACCCCACATTTATGGTATCTATTGAATGGTGGGATTAAATACAAGAATAATCCTAGCAACTAAAGGGATGGATCACATATTGTTTATTCTTTAGTCATATAAGTTCTTGTCTTGGCAACTTGCACGTGTTGTATGTTTAGAAATGCATGCTGAAAAACTTCCAAAATTTTCAGGAAGATCATTCATGATGGAGGCTATCACCGTTTTTGCATGCCATTGACTGCATGCAATGAAATTTCTAGTTCATCGGACTCTATTTTTTTCCAACTTTTGTTCTGCCCTGTTCTTCTCCGATTCCAACCAAAACAACCTTTTACACCTGTGTCTCGATGTGAACGGCTCATTGCAGTTGAAATCCAATGATTTTTCACATCGTTCAGCCATCTCGGCTTGACTTAATCGTTTAACAAATGGAGTTGCTGGTTGTGCGTGTCTTCTTAGGCCCAAATTTGTGAGTGTTATAGGCTTAGGTCTCTTGGTCATTATGGCTGTGGATGAGTTTGGCTTTGCCTAAGTGCCAAAATAAGTTTTGGCACGTGAGGTCCTTATAATGTTGGATTTAGGATTAAAGTGTTGCATCTATTTCATTCAATCATCAATAAATAAATTTAAATTAAAAACAATACTATAAAACATGATTTTTGAAAATAAATCACAAAATATAAAATGGAGAGATTACTGATCTCAAATTTGCGATAAATCTTTCTCTACATGCCTATGTAAAAAACCTTGCACCGAGATTTTCTCCTCTAAATCCTAAATCAAATACTCATATAAGGCCGAGTCTCTCAGTGTGCACAGAATTTTTTTCATCTTTGGTTTTTAACTGGTTTTGAAGACTTAACCAACCGTAGAGAAAGAGACTTTTTTTAATTAAAAAATTTAAATAAAAAACAAAACCTTAAGGCTTGTACTTTTCAAACTTATAAAATGGCCCCAATAATTTTCAAAATTATAAAATAGTATAAATAATTTCAAAAATTATAAGACATGACCAACATTTTTTCAAAATTATAAATCACGATAACAAGATTCTAAAATTACAGATTGACCTATAATTCTCTAAAATTTACAATTCAGACATAAATTTCGCTTTAGATTATTCTTCATTTCTAATTAATTTAACATAAAATTAAGTTCATACGAGCAGATAATAAATACCAATTGAGTTTTTAGGGTAGAGAATAGATTTAGGACGTATTTATTTTGGTTTCGAAATAATTATAATGCAATATGCTATTACAGTAACTGTATTAAAATTATTTTAAATCTAATTAATTTCACTAAATAATTAAAATTATACTACAAATTAAATATCACATTATTTATAAAATCAATAAATAAAACTCTATTACTTTTTATTTGACGTGTATGTATTCCTATATGCTACCCTCTATGTAATAGACGTAAGTGAGGACCGACAAGTTATATAAAGTGAAGACCGACAAACTGTATAAATACATGTACAATCATCTCTTCTTCTTTTTAATATGTTGAGTCTCTTGTTCATAATAGAAGAAATCCAAATGTTCAATTTTCTTCCATTGGCCAATAGAATTTTGCAAATTTTAAGAATATTCAATACCATATAAAATCATATCACTAGATCTATTTTTCAGATACTTGAGTAGGACAATTCAAGAATGTAATTTATAATATAATCGACGTAAATTCTCTATTATGTATACATGTTCCAATTAACTAATACCATATACTCAACATACGAAACTCTTGACCTATGAAAATTCTCACTCATAATACATTAAAGTATACAACCGTTCAGAGATTCATCCAAATACACTCAACATTAGGAGCACACAAATACATATAGGTATAGAATACTAATTTCTATTTATAGAATATTTTAAAAAATTACTTTATAGATCATGTAAAGTACTAACCATTTGCATTAACTACTATTAAATTTGGACCCTGTCCAAATCTGGATATTGTAAGATGATCAAGGTAAATCATTTTTGATAATTAGAAAACCCACAAACCATAGCTTAAATCTGGATACAGTGTCCATTTTTATTAATTAGTTATAAACTATTAACTTCAGGTTCATATCATCATAACTTATACATTTTGTATGCATCTCAACTTGATCGCATGTACATGTATTTCCAGACTTCAAGCTTGGGGACTAACTTGTTTTTTGGGGGAGTGATATTAGAGATGCCGTTATTGGTAAAGTATATAAAAAGAGACTAGGACCTGTAATGGAAGAGTAAATGAGAGATCAATAGAGAGAACCCTCCGATCTCATATGAATAATAGAGAATTTGATCTCACGAAAGAAAAGATAAGTTGTATTGGAAAATTGCTAGGTTACAATTGAGTAACAAAAGTGGGTTTATAGATTAGTGTAGTTTAAACCCATATTTATGACATCCATTGAATGCTGAGACTAAATACATGAATAATCCTAGTAGCACTACAATGGAAATGGCTTATGGAGATAGACGAAAACCATGAGGAAAAGGTGATAAATCCATCGATAAAGTCTTCTCCAACGAATAAAGATTCAGTTGGCTAAGAAGGGGTCGGGATAGATCTATCTCGACACTTATGATAACCGTTGGAGCATGTCCAACATCCAGACGGTTAGAAAAGTGTAGATAAAAATCAATGTTATATCATCGGTTGTAAAGGGGTAGTAAGAGTTACTACATTTATCTCATCAGTTGTAAAGGGGTAGTAACAGTTACTATATTTATCCTCTCGGTTGTGAAAGGGATAGTAAGAATTACTACATTTATCGTCACTTTTGTAAAGGGGTTAGTAAAAGTTACTACATTTATCATCACTTATAAAGGGTTAGTAAAAAGTACAATTTTTATCGTCATCTTGTAAAGGATCAGTAAAAGTTACTACTTTTTTCATCAGTTTAAGGGTTAGTAAAAGTTTTTACCTCTATCATCACTCAATAACTTAATATAACCGTTAAAATTGGTAAAATTATTTATTGTCACCAATGAAATAATAGTATGTTAGGAAATGTTATAACTTTTATTGTTAATAAATACAAATGTTAGTAAATATTACTACAATACCGTCAGATCTTAAAATATAGGAAATGTGAATTCTTTATTGTCACATACTGTTGAGTTAGTAAATATTATTATATTTATTGTCGCTTACAGAAGTATTGGGTTAGTAAATATTATTACATTTATTGTCACTTATTAGATTAGTAAATATTACTACTTTTATTGTCATTGTCGCTTACAGAGTCATTAGTCAGTAAATATTATTAATTTATTATTGCTTATAGAATTATTGGTCAGTAAATGTTACTGTCTTTGATATCATTTACAAAAATAATTTGTTAGTAAATGTTACTATATTTATTGTCGTTGGATAGTAAATATTACTATTTTTTACAGAATTGTTGTTGGTGAGTAAATTTTACTAATTGAGTATGTGTTATTTGTTACTTAATATTGGTAACCAAATGTTACACTCTTTTGGGTCGGTTATCACAATATTAGTAAATGTTAAGATATATAAATACAAATAATACAAAGAGTTAGGAAATATTATAAATACCATTTCTTAGGAAATGAAATACCTTTTATATCATCATGAAATATACATGATAATGTTACAGACACATTACAAGAGAAAGAAAAAGATGATAATGTTACAAACAAATCACAAGAGAAAGAAAAAGATTATAATTTCCGATCAGTACATAGTTTCATATCTTCTGAAATGAAATGTTCATGCCAAAAATGTTGATTTGGAGCACCCAAAAAATTCCAACGTCCGTGGCATCCGATTCCAGGATCCCGCGTGATGTGTGGTATCATTCTATAGTAATGAAATAAATATAATTATAAAGTATATTATAAAAACTTATACATTAAATATTACCTTTTGGGATGGACTGAGGATGTGGTGATAATGATGATGGTTGGTTTCGATGTGAATTCCCAGCATCTTGTATCTTATATCCGAGGAAGCTAATAATATAAATACAAATAATATGATTATTGTTCAGAAGTAAAAGTAGTTAAATTATGGTAAGAAGTAAACAAATGATATTTGTACCTCAACATCAGCAATGAGCCTTACTTCATTAACGAAATTCAACAATTCATCTCGCTAGTCACTTTCGGTATGCATAGCAACATGAATAAGAATATTGCTCACCAGATTAGTAAGATTTTGATTTTGTTCCATTAATCGTTCTACCATAATAGTCATATGTTCGTTCTCAGGTTTGTTTGAATGTTGCCGTTGTGATGGAGTTGTAATTTTACCAACACATCTGATTCTTCCCCTAAAATCAGACCCTTTTAACTTTGGATATGAGTTGAAAATATTTGATGGAGTGAGATTTCATTTGAGTTAGAAATTTTGAGAGATGTGAGGGAGAAGAGTTTTTGAAGAAAATGAGAAGTTTTGATATTTGTGGAGAGAGGAAGAGTTTGTCGTATATATATTTGGTTTAGCGCTAAATAAATTTTGGTTTTTAACGCTAAATAAAATTTTCAAAACCCACCATTTTACCTCATTTATTACATTTTAGTTTTTAAATTTTTTACTATTTATCTCTCTTTTTTATAGTTTGAGTAATTAACATAAAATTTTTATTTTGATCTTTTACTATATAATTCCGTGAAATAATAGTAAATATTACTACCATGTTACTAGATCAGACACATGTCTGCGCGGCACAACCGTCGGTAGAGCCGCCCAGGCAAGCGCGCCCGCAAATGCTTGCGCACGGCACAACCGGCGGCTGAGCCGCCTAGGCAAGCGCCCATGCAAATCCCTGCACGCGGCACAATCGGCGATTGAGACATCCAGGCAAGCGCCCGTGCAAATCCCTGCGGCATAACCTGTGGTTCAACCAGCACTTTATTATCATTATTACTACAATAAAAATCATTGTTATCAGAATTAATAATTTTACTATTTGTTATCATTTGTACGATGATAAAGTAATAATTCTTACCACTTGTTACCATGCGACTCACTTGTTACCAATTGTTACCATTGTTACGATATTCTATTATACAAATTTTATAAAATTATTGTATTATCACTTGTTACATTGGATTTAAATCACTTGTTATCACTTATTATCATTATTACCACGATAAAAATCATTGTTACCAGAATTAAAGTAATTTTTACCATTTGTACGAAGAGAAAGTAGTAATTCTTACCATTTGTTACCATGCGACTCAGTTGTTACCAATTATTTCCATTGTTACGATATTCTATTATACAAATTTTATATAATTATTATCTTATCACTTGTTATATTAGACCACGATCACTTGTTACCACTTATTATCATTGTTACTACAATAAAAATCATTGTTACCAGAATGAAAGTAATTGTTATCATTTGTTACCATTTGTAAGAAGAGAAAGTAGTAATTCTGACCACTTGTTACCATGCGACCCACTTGTTAGATATGTTAATGTCTATTTTATATTTTAGAATTTATAATTAAGGAATATGATAATTAGATAGTCGTAATTTGATAATTAAAATGTAATCGTACCTCAATAACATTATTTAAATTTAATAATTATTTGATATTTGTAATAGAACATGATTATTGAAATTAGAAAGTAGTATTATTTAGTAATACAAAATTATTACTATAATTTTGTATTACTATATAACTCCGTGAAATAGTAGTAAGTATTACTACCATGTTACTAGATCAGTCACATGCCTGCGTGGCACAACTGCAGGCAGAGCTGCCAGGCAAGCGTGCCCGCAAACTTTACAATAATAATAAAAAGCTAAAATAATTAAATGAAATATGATAAAATTAATAACTAAATGAAATATGAAAAAAATTAAGGAAGCTACACTTATTACAACAACGGAAATGGCTTATGGAGACGGACGAATTTAATTATCCATAAGTGTTAATAATTAAATAAAATATCATTTGTTATCATGCCATATTATTGTCTTATCATTTGTTATATTGTTTCCATTTGTTTAAAATCACTCGTTAACATACTATATTATACAAATTTTATACAATTATTGGTTTACTACTTGTTATATGAAATTATTATACATCACTTGTTCTCATTTATTATCATAACAAAAATCACTTGTAACAATTTGTTATCATATCATATTATATAAATTTTATACAATTATTGTCTTACTACTTGTCATCGGGTGTTGGAGCAATCGTTTACTTTGTTACCATTTGTTTGTTATTTGTTATAGATCACTTGTTATCACGTGTAAACATAGATAGAAAAATACATTTGTTATCTTATTACCATTTCTTATTTGTTATAATAAAAGTATTTGTTACCACTATTTATGATACAATTTGTTATTTTTTATAATAAAAGTATTTGTTACCATTTGCTTCTTGTTATCATGCCATATCACTTGATACCAAAAATAGATTGATTAAAAATATAAAAATAGAGAAGAAAAATATGTAAAGAAAATTACATTTCATACACATATTATTTACAATAAATCAATACATAATTGCAAAAACCAACGATGAGAAATAAATAAATGAGAAAAGGGAAATAAATGAAATAAAGAGAGAATTATAAACAAAAAATGAAATAAACAAATAAATAATTGAAATAAATAGTGAAAGATTTTTTTTGTGGTGCCAAATTGATTAAGTTGGCGTCCTAAATCAAATCTAAATAAAAAAGTGAACAAATATCTGTGCCAAACTTTTTCGTGTCAATTTTGTTAGCTCCAAGAAATGGTGCAAAGAGGAGGAGATAATCTAAATAAAGAAGTGAATAAATAGTCAAATTTCTTGCCAATTTTGTTGGCTCCAAGAAATGGCACAAAAGAGGAGGAAGAGGCGCCAAATATTGAAAATCTATCCGTACCTTTTTTCCCTCCTTTAGAAATTTATTGGGACACTTTAATTTTTTATGGGCTTTTTAAAATTTTTACCACATTTTTTTTTCTTTAAATGTATAGTTATAGTTTGGAATTGAATAGTTATAGTGAATAGCTCGCGGGGTATAAATCATAAAATATAGAATTATAAATAATTACAAATAAAAAAAAGTTAGAAATTACGAAAATACATTCATATATTGATACATGTTCATCACTACATATTCAAGCGAGAAACAAATTAAAAAATCTAGAATTATAAATAAAGTCAAATTAAAAAAGTGAAAAAAGTGAAACAAAAATGAGGATGCAAATTCTGAATTATATGAAGTTCTCAATACCAAGAAAATAAAGAAGAACACTTAATTCATATGATAATTTATATTTTAGATTTTATAATTAAGTTGTATAACATACTAATATTATATTATTCTAATATAATAATTTTACTAATTACATTGGTAATAATTATATTATTTAAATTAATATTGATAATCATAATTATAACACTATATTATATAAATTATTAATTTAATATCATTGAAATTTTAAATAAGGGCGTACCGCGCATGGCCCCCGCGGCACAGCCGTGCACGGGCACGACTGTGCCGTACAGGCCTTCTTGTATTTTTTTTTCCTTCTTTTCTCGCCGTCTCACTCTTTTTTTTTTCTTTTTCTTTTTTTATCTCACTCTTACTTTTTTTTCCCTCATCTCACTCTCACCTCTATTTTTTTTTTACTTTGCGTTTGTGTTTTTTTTTATTGTCTTTGAATTTTCTTAAATTCAAATTAATATATTCAAACCATTTATTATTTATTTGAATTATGTATTTTTTTATTGTCCTTGAATTAATTATTATTTATTTAAATATATATGTAATAGTATTAATAACGTGTACATGGTAAGATAATAAGATAATAGTAAGTGTTACTCTATTACAATATATATTACCTTTGTAAATATAATATATAAATACAATATAATATTATAATAATATATAGTGATATAGTTATAATATCATATAATAGAACAATATAATTATATTATTACTTATTATATTATATATATATATATGTAATAGTGTTAATAATGTAATAGTAACATAATATAGTAACATAATAGTAAACGTTAGTTTATTACAATATATATTTCCTTATCTCACCCTCACTCTATTTTTTTTCCTTTTTCCTTTTTTCTCCATTCTATCACTCTTATTATAATATAATATTACTATTTTTCAATTATAAATTTTAAAATATATTTTATAGCTTAATTATAAAATCTAAAATTTAAATTTAAATTCAGTATAATTAATATTAATAATTTAAATAATATCCACCACATTCCTTATTTATAAAAATTTTGAAATATAAATTAAGTATGATGATATGATTAATATTATTATTTAAAATAAGATAATAAATTTTTATATCAATACCAAATGTAGTAATAATAAGCAAAAATATATAGCGTAATGCAGTAATGTAATAGTAATATTTACTAGTGATAGTATATAGTAAA
This sequence comes from Dillenia suffruticosa, assembly GCA_033439265.1. Lineage (NCBI taxonomy): Eukaryota > Viridiplantae > Streptophyta > Magnoliopsida > Dilleniales > Dilleniaceae > Dillenia > Dillenia suffruticosa. The sequence continues at coordinate 17,129,815 of JAVTVX010000009.1, read as the reverse complement.
ATTTAATAATATTTACTATATAGTACTAATAACACAGATTAAATATGTAGTAATATTTACCTAATATAGTAATATAGTAATAATAAAATAAAATTATGTATGGTTGAGACAGATGTAGTAATATACAAGTAACATATATAGTAATATTTACTATATAACCACAATAAAATATAGTAACATTACAGATAATAACATACAGTAACATTTACTATATAATCATAATAAAATATAGTAACATTTACTATAAAATATTAATATTTACTATTATAATAACGGATATGAAAAATAGTAAATTTATTTATTTCTCATGATAAAATGATAGAATATTTACTATTAAACTAATCACAATAGTTAAATTAATAGATAATAATATAATAACATTTACTATATAATCACAACAATATATGATAACATTTACTATAAAATAAAGAGAGAATGACAAAAGGAGAAAGATTAATTAATAGAGAATATTTTCTTGATGGTGACAAAATCTAAATATTCAACAAAACCAATACATAATAGTATTAGCGCCAAACTTTTGGCGCCTCTTTATTTTGCGTCATGAAATGATGCCAAATACGAAAGAGGAGGAGGAGGAAGTAGGAGGAAGCATTATAAAAAATGTGTCATTTACCAGCGGCCCCCTTTACCATGGCCGAGACAACCGCTCATCTCATACAAATTGACAAAGGAAGACTCGTTTCCATACAAATTGACGAAGGTTTTTCTCTCTTCGGCCCATCTCACAGGTTCATCGTCTCTCCACAACAAAAAAAGACAAAATTTGAGACGAAATTGGAAGAAAAATTCGTCGCAAAACACATTTGCGACGACTTTTGTAACAAATATTTTTTCGTTGCTAATAAGTTGTCGCAAAATTTTGCGACAAAAAATTAATTATTCGTCACAAAAATTTCCAACAAATATTTATATGTTGCGAAATTCGTCGCAAATTTGCAACGACCTTTGCGACGAAAAAATTATTTGTCGCAAATTTGCCATAAATATAATACTCGTCGCAAATTCTGCCACGAAAGTAAATTCGTCGCAAACTTTGTGACGGATTACTTTTTCGTCGCAACTTTTGCGACCGATAAATTTTTCGTCGCAAAAGTTGCGACGGATAAATTTTTCGTCGCAAACTTTGCGACGAATTACTTTTTCGTTGCAAATATTTGCGACAAACACATTTTTCATCACAAAATTTCCAACGAAAAAAAATTTATTGCAAACTTTGCGACGAAAAAGTAATTCGTCGCAAAATTCGTCGAAAAAGTTGCGACGAAAAATAGTCATCGCAAATTTAGCGACGAATATTATTTCGTCGCAAATTTTGGCGACGAATATTAGTTCATCGCAAATGTAGCGATGACTATTATTTCGTCATAACTTTTGCGACGAATCTTATTTCGTCCCAAATTTTTGCGACGAAACAATATTTGTTGCTAATTTTGCAACGAATTAGTTTTTTGTCGGAAATTACCAACGAAAAATAATTTGTCGCAAATTGGCGACGAATGTTTTCGTTGCAAAATTCGTCAAAAATTTAAATTTAAAATACCATGAAACAAAATTTGTCACGAATAATATATATTTTACAACGAATACAAATTTTATTATCATATTTGGCCAAAATTTGCCTGCTCACCCAACCTCATCAACAATATTATCATCCAAATCGTTTTTAATATAAAATTTAAACAATCTATACTCATAATTATAACTACCTATTCAATAAGATCAAAAAATTAAAAATTTAACAAGCAATCATATTTATAATATCAAACCAAAAAGCAACATCAAAACTAAATATCGAATTATCAATAACCATACATTAAAAAAACATCAATATAACAGTAGCATAACAGTTCACAATTTCAAGTATGACCTCCACCATCACCATCATCATCATCATCATCAAAGAAATCATCACCCTCATCACTATCGCAAGCATTATCAGGAGGACAAATAGAAGGGGGAATCTGATTCAGAGCGGAGACTAACTGAAGATGCTGCATGATTAACATTTGTTGCGTGCGGACCTCGTGCAATTCTTGCGTGTGTTTTGCTTGAAGTTCACTGAATGCCTGATCTCTTTGCAGTAGCAAGTCCTTCAAATGGCTCACCTTTTCATTCAATTGATTTATTTGTGCTCTAACTACTGGTGGTGTGGAAGAAGATGAACCGATGCTTTTGTATGTTCTGCTCAAAGAACCTAGCCCAACTACTCTACTCCCTTTCGTCCACCAGTCACCTCGAGCCATGTATTCATGTTATCAACAGATGACTCAGATCCACCAGCATCATCACTAGCACTCGAACTTCTACATGCTAGCTCGTCATATTTCTCCTACATTGTCATGAGAAAAATTAAAATAAATTTACAATAACATTATAATGGTGATGCATAACTAGTATACCCATGTTCAAATGTTGGAGTAAAACTAGAACTTGCAGCGCTTGGATCGGGAACAAAATTCGGACTCACTGCATCAATTACCATCCTCTGATACGGATTCAATTGTTCATAATAACTCCGATCCCCACTAACTGAGAATTGTCTATTTCGTCCAAACTCTTCATCAGAAATGAATGGTTCACCATGGCATGTCCAATTATAGTAATTCGGGATAAAATCAACTCTACAAAGATGTTCCCTAACTTTATCACACTCCAAAAATTTATCATTCCGACACCTTCTACACGGACACCTTAACTTATTCCCATCCATAAAATCAACTTTAGTACAAGCAAAATTTAAAAATTACTCCAACCCAAAAATAAATTTATCAGTTAAACCCCGACGATCAGATAAGTTTTTCTTATACATCCAACTTCTTTCGTTCTGCATTTTCCCTATCTCCAAATTTAAACTTTTTTAAATATTAATAAGAACTACAAACAAAACTATAAATTATCAAATAATATTATAAACTTAATTAATATAAAACAAATTAACTAAATTATTACAATAATATTAAATATTATCATAAAATAAAATAAATTATCAAATATTAAACATTTAACAACATTGATTATTTAACAAATCGATATAAGATTTAATATAAACTACAGAGTATTGTTAATCTAATAATTCTCATAATCATTTATCACATAAAATTTACTATAAATTACATTTTAACATCATTACAGTACATAATAAAAAAATTTTCACCACCAATTAATAACTCACCGATAGAGTCCGATATCAACACAAGTAACAGCTTCCAATCCAAATATTCGAGAACCGCAAAACCTAACACATAAAATAGATTTATAAATAACTAATATATTATTAAAATAATATTATAAAAACATTTTTTAAATAACATTTCTCAAAAAAAAAAAATCAATTACATTCCTTTTTGTACTGGACTAGTCCCAATGGGCCTGGCCGGGCCCATCGCGCAGTAGGGACGCGAAGGGGTTCCGCGGTACATTCCCGCGTCTGGGCCGCGCAGCCACTGTTGCCCCTTCGCGCGGTGGAGGCGTAAAGGGGACAGAGGCCCCTTCTCGCGGAGGAGGCGCAAAGGGCCTAGCGGCCCCTTTGCGCGTCTGGGCCTCGAAGGGGTGGCAGCCCCTTCGCGCAGCAGGGCCGCGCAGCCCCTGCTGCCCATTATCGGGGCGGAGGCGCAAAGGGGACAGCGGCCCCTTTGCGAGTCTGGGCAGCGAAGGGGCGACGGCCCCTTCGCGCACCTGGGCAGCGCAGGGGAGGCGGCGCCTTCGCGCACCTCGGGCGCACATGGATTTGTCATCAAAATCTCAGATCCGGTGGCTTGCAGTCCGATCTGCTTTCTGCAAGTCAGATCCAGTGGCTGGCCGCCGGATCTGCCATCTACGGCCAAGAGAGAGAAAGAGAGAGAGAGATTATCAAACACTATCGTAGATCCGGCATCCCTTCCGCCATCCCTTCGCAGTACCCCTTCACGGCTACTCTTGACAAACGAGATGAACCCGAGAGCTAGAGAGAGAGAGAGAGACAGAGAGAGACAGAGAGAGAGAGCGTCAAAGTGAAGGAGGAATTGTGAAAATATCTTCAATTTTACTTCAAAAATAAATTTGTCCCAAAATTCGTCCCTGATTCAGGGACGAATTTTTTTTCATCCCTGATTCAGGGACAAATTTTTTTTTCGTCGTTGATTCAGGGACGAATTTTTTTTTCGTCCCTGATTCAGGGATGAATTTTTTTTTCGTCCCTGATTCAGGGACGAATTTTTTTTCGTCGAAATCAGGGATGAATTTTTTTTTGTCCCTGATACAGGGACGAATTTTTTTTTTGTCGCTGATTCAGGGACGAAAATTTTTTTCGTCCCTGATTCAGGGACGAATTTTTTTTTCGTCCCTGATACAGGGACGGATTTTTTTTTCGTCCCTGATTCAGGGACCAAATTTTTGTTCTGATTCATGAACGAAATTTTTTTTCGACCCTAATTGAGCGACAAAATCGTTTTTTGAGGATGATGGAACAAGGTACAACAAAAATTATCTCGCTTGATATTACAACTCAATTTTATGTTTGATTTTATCAACGATCAATTATCGACGGAATCGTTTTAAATATATTTTATTTGTTTAATTAGTTTAAAACAAAATTATACTAATAACAAAATCAAAACGGAACGAAAATATCGAATTTGCTTATAGATTTTTAATTTTTTCGGCGAGTTTTTTTCTTACTCACTAGTACCCTTCAATTATGTTACGAAAATATAAATTTCAAATTTTAATAGTATTTTTAAAAATTTTACTAAATAAACAAATTTAAAATTGAATTTAAGTTTAGTGGAGGAAATTAATGATACACTATAATGTTCTTTCCGAAAACAGACTTGAGTAGTTCACTGATTTTCCCGGAAACCATTCCCTTATATTTTGAATTTTGCTTCAAAAACCTTTTTGTCCCAAAATTCGTCCCAGAATCAGGGACGAAATTTTTTTTCGTCGCTGATTCAGCGATGAAATTTTTTTTTTCGTCCCTGAATCGGGGACGGAATATTTTTTTTGTCGCTAAAATTTACGACGAAAGAATGGTTTCATTGCTAAATTTCCTATAAATATATGTTTTCGTAGCATTTTGTAGTAAATTTAACGATAAATCATTCTTTTCTTTACAATTTACAGCGATTTTTGCAACAATACTTATGGTTTCTGATAATTAAACTCTTTGAATACACTAAAATAGAAACTAAATCGATAAATTATTAACAATATTGGCGTATTATGATATAATTATAAAAAAATATTTAATATATTGATTATTATTTAACAAGTATTTCTACTTTAACTCTTCATTTATTTAATCGAATATTTAAACAAATTTATAAAATAAAATTATTAGTGTTATAAATGGAAAATTAAACAGATAATGAATAAAAAATGAATATACTAATAATAATTTTTTGTAACAAATTAAAAGATACTATATTATTATTCCTTTATATAAATAGACAATGAATGAAAGATTTTATTTAATATTTTTTGAACATTTTAAGATTGTTATATACTCTAAGTGTATAACACCGTTTTCAAATCATTTTTTCTATTAGAAAATGTTTATCATACTAGAAAATGTATCTAATTACTGAAAAATAAATTTTTTATGACGAAATTTGTCATAAAATGTTATATTTCTCACTCATTTGCAACAAAATTAGCAACAAATAATCGAATTTGTTGCGACGAATATAAATATTCGTCGCTAACTTTGCAACGAATTTAGAAATTCGTCGCAAATTTAGGGACAAAATCATTTTCGTCCCAAATTTAGGGACAAATTTAGAAGTTCGTCCCAATATTTTGGGACAAATTTTTTTTTCGTATCGAATTTAGGGACGAATTTCATATTCGTCCCTAATTTTGGGACGAATTTTGAAATTTGTGGCAAAATTTGCGATGAATTTTTGAATTCGTTGCAAATTTAGCAATGAAATATTTTTTCGTCGCACATTTTCAACGAATTGTGCTTCAAATAATTTTTGTCACAAATTCGCGATGATTTTTGTAACGAAAAGTTTTTAGTTGCTAAATTTGTGACGAAAATATTTTTGTTGCTAAAATTATGGCTAATTGGCGATGATAACATTTTTTGTTGCTAAATTTGTTGTAGATTTGCGACGAATATTTTTCGTTGCTAAATTTTGTCGCTAAATTCCACTTTTTTTGTAGTGCTCCCTCTTTATTTTCTTCTCCACCTTTCTTTTGATCTTTTCTCACATGCGAAGTATTTATCTGATGGTTTCTTCGTCGATTTAGATCTCACAGTGTTTTCTCCTCTTCAATATGTTCTTTGATTATGTTCTGTTGCATATTTTTTTTTCTCTCATGTCCGTGACTATGATTGATCTCAACGGAACAATTTTTTCTTTGATTTTCGATTGTCCGATAAGCTTTTTTAGTTGGCCTCTACAAATACACTCTTTCTCCCCGCTTACAAGTCAACTTTTAGGGCCTTTCAATGTTCAGATCTGCTTCCCCCTTTTCTTGTTCTTACATTCACATTTGTTATAAATAAAGCACAATTTTCGTCTATATTTTAGCTGCATCATTCATTTCTTTTATGACTAACTAATTATTGATCATTTCTTTTATGGTTAACTATATTTTCTTGGTTTTTGTTTGCGGGGGAGGATTTAGACGAAAATATGAAATTCTATACGTGGGGTTTAGTCTCCAATATTTAAAGAGAAAACATGATTTCTATTTCAATTTCTATGCAGTAATTGATGCATGATTTAAAGTAAAATTTATCCTAGTAATGTTCACTGAAAAGGTGATGGGTTGTCCCATTTATGGTTGTTAATCAACAACACTTCCATCCTATAATGAGTCATCAGCTGCGATATATGTTTTCATTTTTTATTATTTTGTTTGGTGCTATTTATGGAAGAATTATAGAACGATGTTTCATTTAACATGAGAAGTATCGCAATATAACTCCTTATGCACTCTTCCTTATACCAAATCTTGAGTTAGTTACCAATTTCAAGTATTGTAACAACTCTTGTTGTACTATAAACTATTCCAGGCATTTATGTTGTTGGTGTGGTGGTAAAGGTGGGCAGCCAAGTGAAGGAACTAAAGGTTGGCAATGAATTCTACAGTGATATAAGTGAGAAAGTATTGAAATATCTCAAACAATTTAGCTCCTTAACTGAGTACGCGGTTGTTAAGGAGAAATAGTTGGCACTTAAACAAAAAAACTTGGACTATTGTAAAGATGCAGGACTTCCTCTGGCCATGTGGCTGTTGACATAATTCAATTTTCAAAACCATATATAGATAATGCCTGCACGGTATAGCCGTGTAGCCACCCATAGTACAGCCATCCAAGCATACGTACGCATGCATTATTGCATGCACGGCACAGCAACGCTAGATTCTGCGGTACAGCCATCCAGGCGTACCCACGCATGCATTATTGCATGAGCGGCAGAGCCGCGCTTGCGTCTGCGGTACAGCTGTCCAGGAGTATCCACGCATGCATTATTGCATGAGCGGCACCACCGCTTTTACCTCCACGGCACAGCCGTCCAGGCGTGAATACGCATGATAGTAACATTTACTATGTAATTACAATCAAATATAGTAACATTTACTATAAAATAATAACATTTACTATTATAATAACAAATGTGAAAAATAATAAATTTATTTATTTCTCATGATAAAATGATAATAACATTTACTATTAAACTAACCACAATAGTCAAATTAACAAAACATATAGTAACATTTACTATATAATTATAATAAAATATAGTAATATTTACTATAAAAACTACAATGAACCGTCGGCATGAAGCATGAACGGTCGGTTTTAACATTAATTTATTTTAATTCATATTTAATTTAATAATATTCCATTTTAACATTTAAACAAGAATTCCATAGTAATATGTACTATGTAACGATAATAAAATATAGTAACATTTAATATAAAATAGTAACATTTACAATTATAATAACAAGTGTGAAAGATAGTAAATTTATTTGTCTTTTATGATAAAAGAATAGTAACATTTACTATTAAATTAATCACAATAGTCAAATTAACAGATAATAACATATAATAACATTTACTATATAATCATAATAAAATATAGTAACATTTACTATAAAAACTATAATGAACCGCCAGAATGAGGCATGAACCGCCGGTTTTAACATTAATTTATTTTAATTCACATTTAATTTAACAATATACTATTTTAACATTTCAATTTTAACATTTCAACGAGAACTCGATAGTAACATTTATTATTAAGCTAATCACAATAGTTCAATTAACAGATAGTAACATATAGTAACATTTACTATATAATTACAATAAAATATAATAATATTTACTATAAAATAGTAATATTTACTATTATAATAACGGATGTGTAAGGTACTAAATTTATTTGTCTCTCATAAGGATAGTAACATTAACTATTAAGTTAACCATAATAAAATATAGTAACATTTATTACAAAAACTATAATGAACTGCCGACATGAGGCATGAACCGCCGGTTTTAACATTAATTTATTTTAATTCATATTTAATTTAACAATATACCATTTTAATATTTAAATTTTAATATTTCAACGAAAACTCCATAGTAAGATTTATTATTAAGCTAATCACAATAGTCAAATTAATAAATAATAACATATAGTAACATTTATTTTGTAACCACAATAAAATATAGTAACTTTACTATAAAAATTACAATGAACCGACGACAAAAGGCATGAAGTGCCAGTTTTAACATTAATTTATTTTAATTCACATTTAATTTAATAATATACCATTTTAACATTTTAATTTTAATATTTCAACAAGAACTCTATAGTATCATTTATTATTAAGTTAACCATAATAGTCAAATTAACAAATAATAATATATAGTGACATTTACTATATAATCACAATAAAATATAATAATATTTACTATTATAGTAACAGATGTGAAATATATTAAATTTATTTGTCTCTAATGATAAAAAGATAGTAACATTTATTATTAAATTAAGTACAATAGTCGAATTAACAAATAATAAGATCTAGTAACATTTACTATGTAACCATAATAAAATATAGTAACATTTACTATTATAATAATTGATATGAAAAGTAGTAAAATTTATTTGTCTCTCATGATGAAAGAATAATAATATTTACTATTAAACTAACCACAATAGTCGAATTAACAGATAATAAAATATAGTAACATTTACTATGTAATCACAATAAAATATAGTAACATTTGCTATTAAATAGTAACATTTACTATTATAATAATGGATATGAAAAATAGTAAATTTATTTGTTTTCTATGATAAAATGATAGTAACATTTACTATTAACCTAACCACAATAGTCAAATTAACAGATAATAACATATAGTAACTGTTACTATGTAATCACGATAAAATATAGTAACATTTACTATAAAATACTAACATTTATTATTATAATAACACAAGTGAAATATAGTAAAATTATTTGTCTCGTATCATAAAAGGATACTAACATTTACTATTAATCTAACCACAATATTCAAATTAACAGATAATAATGTACATTAACATTTACTATATAACCACAATAACATTTACTATAAAATAGTAACATTTACTATAATATAGTAACATTTACGGCAAAATAGTAACACTTATCGCTATTTATCATTTTCTTTTACATTTATCATTCCTGACTATATTTACCCATCATCACAATAGCTGAGACACATTTCAAAATCGTGACTACAAAACCTATATTTTGCCATCACAACTTATAGTCGTAAGGATAGGGTTATATAAATTCAGACGTCGTTATATACGTAAGTGTAGAGTGTTATTACAAACGATTTGCTATCTTTACCCATGGTTCAAATTGTTTTATCGACGACCATTTTAAAACCGTCGAAAAATCTATACTACTGCCGACGATTTCAACTATAACCGTTTGTATTGTTTCAAAAAACTGTCGGTAATACTTACCGAGAGTAAACGTCACCGTCAGCATAATGCTTTTAGTTTGTAGTATAGGAAAATGGATAAGTCATATGTTGTTTATTTCCAAGCCATAAAAGGTTGTTGATTTTGGGCATCTTGTACATATTGCATGTTTATCAACTCCGTTCTCAGAAGTAAATCGTACTTCTATGGCTTCCCCTATTTTATATATTTTTAATAAAATTGGATCCTTCAAACATACATTTTATTAAATGATGACCTCATCTAAACATCCACTTAAGACTTCCTCTCATTTTATATCATGTATCATAAAGGTATCTATAATATTACTCCCCCTAAAGAAACGATTTTATCTCAAAATATGCATGAAAATCTTCCAAAAGTTCCCGAGAAGATTCTTCGAGAGGGAGGCCATCACTATTTTTGCACGATGATTGCATGCAATTAAATTCGTGTTCACCGGCATCTATTTATTCCAGCTTCTATTCTTCTACCTTTGTCAGCTCCAATTCCAACCGAAAGAGCCTTCCCCACAGATGTCTCAATGTGAATGGCTCGTCGCAGTTGAAACACAACCACTTAGCGTGTAAATCAACCATCTCGACTTGATTCAATCATTTAATGAATGGAGTTGCTATTGTTCCTGTATTTTTGTGCCTAGATTTGTGCTTGTAAGATGCTTAGGTCTGCTGGGCATGATGGTTATGTACAAACTTGACACTATCCTAGTGCTAAAATAGGTTTTTAGGAGGTCAGATCACTTTAGTAGGCTTCTTTTGATAACCTGTGGCCAAGCTTATGGCCGTCACCAAGTTCGAGGAGTTACCACACAAATGAGATCAAATAGTCCTGCCATGAATATATCCACCTACTAATCGAATCGAATCGTATGGGCAATTGCCGATCATGATTGGAATTGCCTCTAATATTACTTCAAATTTTTAAATACAAAGGCTAATTCATCAACGGCCATAACATCTCAAACTACCTAACCAACTGTTAATTAAATCAAGCTATAATAACAAGATTGATTGAATTAGTTAGATCAGTTGAACAACTAATCCACAATTTGTATAAATAGTTTGTGGGAATTGGGAATGAACAGGCATGAACAAAGAGTTTACTCTTGTTGGAAAATGGAGGCGGATCCGCCCATGAGGGTAGACCCTCCCCAACATTCAAATGCTTTGAGTGTTGTGAGGGAGGGAGTAGTTATTGGAAAAACCACCCCTCATGTGCCAACATGGAAAGGAAAACCTCCCTATCTCTCTCACTTTGGTTCTAAAAAAAGAAAAAAAAGGAATGCATATTTTCTCACCTTCTTCTTGGGTGACGTGAATAGAAAAGAACCAAACACAAAACACAAAAGGGACATTTTTTGTATTTCTTTTGCTTGGGATAAAAGAGAGAGAGAGAGTCCCATTAATTTCCACATTCGAGAAATAAAGAAAGGGGCTTCGAAAATTTAGATGATCATTACCACCAAAGGTATTTGGATTGTGGAACATAGGGGGTGATCCATTTTTGTGACGCTTCCTCGACCTAGAATACCCGTTCGTCAAAGAGGTAAGTGATCCAACCGAAAATTTAGATTTGGGAATATTCCGCAAGAAATATTTTTTGTTGATTTATACAAAAAAATCATCATTGGTATCAGAGCATGCATGGGTTGTTTCCTACCTAATTTGGGTAATTAAATATATATATATATATATATATATATATGTATATATATATATATGCATGAACTTAGAGGTTCATTAATGGCATCATGAAATTGGCTCATCGAAATGCTCTCATTTTTATACCATAGCATGCTTATGAGATGTAGATCTAATCTGAAAAATTTGGCATGTAACGGATGAGTATATTAAAAGATATTATAAATCGTAACCGAAATTTAATATACTCATATATTTTAAATTACTGCGTTTTCGTGATATGAAATTTATATGGTTAGATTATGCTTTCCAACCATACAAAGAACCCAAAAAAGGGTTAAGAATTGAGAGAGGTATGACCATTCAAAGTTTGAGTCGAAATCTGAAAATTTGGGGAAGAAGATGAATAGTAAAATAGTCAATCCCACTCTCGGCAACGGCAGGTGTAATCCACTCCCTAGGCTAGCGATGTCCGATTGAAAATCCGAGAACACCATTAAACTCAGAGACATTGAAAAAGTGGGGGTAGCCAAAAGCTTTGGTGACCAACGGAAACCAGAAAGGCAGCGTGTGGACCTCACGCGCCGCTGTGGGCGTGTGAACATGCCAGAACTTTATTTTGTTACAGTTGCATCCTTTAGCCCGTAGAAGCTCGTGCACAAGTCATTTTGGTCCCAATTTTTACCGGAATTTGTATTTATTGTGATATTTCTGTGATTTAAAATATATTTTTCGGAGATAAAAAATATTTATTTTGATTAAGCGTTAGAAAATTACAGAAAAATCATTTTCTGTTCTAGAAAATTCTGAAAAATTTTTAATGGGACCAGAAAATTATTTTATTAATTTTGGCTACTTGAGTGTAAATTGTTTATGCTCGTTTTAATTTTATGCTCTTTTTTGTATGAAAAATTCATTTTTTCAACATAAAATTATTTGAAAATTGAGCATATTATTTAAAATAAATAATTTTTATTATTTGTTATAATAGTATGGTTGGTTATGTGTCTAACCTAATATTGTTCCCATTTTTTAGAGAAATGGTAATAATCGGACGTATTCTTGGAGAACTTCCGGGCCTCTAGGGAAGGGAAAGAGACTTGAGAAGTTCAGAGTGTTTAATGAAGTTGGATCAAATGTTGACGTACAAGATGGACCCATCTTATTCTTTGCCAGATCATTTAGAGATCATGGAGCAGAAACGCTTGGAACTCATTCAACTCGGTCATTCTTTTTGGGGGGATGATGTGTATATACTGAGAAATTCCCTATCTCCTTATTGGGTTAATGTGGTTGATAAGTTACTTGACGAGCATGATCATATGATTCTTGATGTTGTAAGACCGATATTAACAGAAATATGGAAAATCAAGAATTTAGAGAGTCAAGTGAAGAAAAAACTTTCCTAAAGTATAAACAATTTCCCAAATGCAGTAAGGAGGTTCGCTTCTAGAGATAGACTATCTAAGGAAATTGTAAATATGATATCACGAATGGATATATCTTAAACCCGATAATTTATTTATATGTTTATTATTTATGATTATGTACGCAAAAAGACTTGAAAGGTCTCTCCCTTAAATGAAAATTTTGGATCGGTAGATTTAAAAATTTTCATCCAAAATTAAAATATTATATTAAATACTTAGTGTATTTAAGTGGGAGGTTTTAGGTTGGTAGAATTTAAGTAATTTTCACTAAAACTTATAGAATTTTGTAACTTTAAATTAAATTTGTGATAGTGATATATTAGGACTATAGATGATGATTGGGAATATAGTGAACTTTCGATTCTATACCTAATGTTGACTTGTCATGGATGTTAATCTTGAAGTACAAAATTACGTGAATAATATGAGCATTAGTACGTATGTCTACCCTCTTAGAAAACCCAAACCATAGCATTCAAATCTTTTATAGGGGATTTGAATAGAGATGACAATTTGAATGGTGGCAATCATCAGATATGATGCTATACATTATAAAATGTACTGAGAGAATTATATGCCTCAAAAAGGTATCAAACATGTCACATTATAATATCCTATAGTGGGTAATACTGCCCAATACTGGAGAGAACTAGATGCAACTAGGTGTGAAAAATGATAAATTCAACTGCTTGAGCGACTTAGTTGGCTCTCAGATTGAAGGCATGATATTTAAGTATGAACAATACTTTGACTGCTCATGATTTTGGGGTATACCTCAAAGAGAAAGAATGGGAGTCAGTAGGTCATGTCCTCTCCAATGAATAGAAAGTTCAAATTTTGATCCGATTCCTTCCTATCTAGTGGGAACACCTGAAAGTCAGTTTGATTCACAATGATAGTGTGAAGACTTTCTCGAACATTGCTTGCCACGTTTAGCTATGGGATGAGCAGCTTTGTGTTGCAAGATTCATAGTTGATGCTTTTGTAGTAGATCTAGTCCCAACAAAGTTTCGGACTCTAAACGTGAAAGGGATTGGAACAAAAGTAAGAAAAGTAAGGAAATTATAAACGGATCACAAAAGAATAACCTTGGATATAAGAATAGATAGAGAAACATTTATGAGTTTTTCGTCGATTGCTTTCTAGCAGTAGATAAAATGTAGAGAATGATGTAAGAATAAACGTTAAAGGAATTGGCACTTGTAAACTACAGTTATAAAGTGGCCGTCTCTACATGTCAGAAATTCGACGGAATCTTATCTCTTCTTATTCTTTTGAAATTTGACCGTGATTTGAACTTTCAAAGATATAGGCATGATTTATATTTAAATGACATGCGTAGTGGTTCTGGACAGTTTACAAATTGTTTTATCATTTTGCAAATTTTGATAATGTGACATGGCAGACTTGGTCACATTTGGGCAAGACATGATAAGTCAACTAGTGAGGATAGAACTATAGGGTTCACTCACAAAATTTGATTTACCAACATGTAAATGTTGTCTTGACAGTAAAATGATGAGAAAAACCATTTAAAAAAAAAGGGCCATACGGACTAAATTTCCATTGTATTTGCTCCATTCAGACATTCGTGATCTAATAAATATGAAGGGTATGCATGGAATTTTGTGTTTCATTACATTTATTGATGATTTCACGTGTTTGACCATATCTGTTTGATTTCTCAAAAGTCTGAAGCATATAAGTGCTTTAAATATTATATGAGAGAGATAGAGAATCAGATAGATAGATGGTGTGAATGTCTACCAGATCAATTTAAAGATATGGGTAATGAAAGAAACACAATCTGACATTTGACCATTCCTTATACATCCCGTCAGAGTAGTGTTATAGTAAGCAGGAATAGGATATTGTTAGATATGGTAAGATCCATGATGACGTAGGTTCACTTGTAGATTTTCTTTTGGGGAGATTTCTTGTTGACTGCGATCACTATTATGAACAAAGTGCCTTCAAAGGTAGTACCAATGACAGGATATAAACTTTAGACTGATGAAAAGTCATGTCTTAGTGACTCATGACCCTGGGGATCAACAGTCTCTATTTTGAGCTTTTTCCAATAAGTTAAAAAAAAAAAATGGATCCCTATAGAAGTAAGAGTATTTTTATAAGATACTCTAACCAGTCTAAAAGTTAAGTATTCATTTGTGAATAAGATGATTGTACTACAGTAGAGATTAGATCACGGATATCACATTTCTAAAGAATGATTATCCTAGCAAAGGTGATATGAAGGACATAGATCTATTATTTGAATTAGTTGATTCAAATAATAGTTTTTTGTCTATAACAGATTGTTAGAATAATGCTGATCCTAGTGGGAGTGATTTAAAATTCTAACGATTCAACTGAGTTACAAACTCAGAAAAGTGTTAGGAAAATTGTGCCTAAGCGTCACTTGGTGATTGAAGGGCACGCATTTGTTGTTTCTTCAGAAAATGAAGAAGAGTTTCAAAAATGAATATAAGACTCTATCCTATCCCACCAAGCGTGAATGGAAAAGACAATGGAAGAAAGAATAGGAGTTAATGAAGTCCAACTATGTTTAGCAATTGGTTGAACTTCTATCATAGTGCAGTGTTATTGAGAACAACTGGATTCTCAAAACCAAGCGTATGGCAGATAGAACTATTGGGAGATAATAGGCTCAACTGGTAGCAGAATATTACACTCAGTAAAAGAGTATTGATTATAAGGAAACCTTTTCCCAGTAGTGATATTTATCTCTATTCGCATATAGTTGGCAATAGTGACCACTTTGGATTTAGAATTACGTCAGTTGGATGTGAAGACTACCTTCCTCAGTAGTGAACTTAAGGAAGAAGTTTGAATGGCACAACTAGAAGGTTTTGTCATTAAAGGCCAAGTAGATCAATTGATGGCTTTAAACAGTTCTCGAGACAATGGTGTTTGAGATTTCATGGAGATGTGATCTCTTATGACTTCGTCATGATAGATGAAAACCATTGTTTTTATTTAAAAATTTTATTGACGAGTTTGTAATTCTGCTCTTATATGTTAAGAACATATTGTTAACGGCGAATGATAAGGAGTATGACCTTCGAGATGAAGGATAAAGGTAAGACAGATTGGGAATTGAATTCCGGAGAAATCATTCCAGGAGATTACTGGAGTTATCTCAAAAGTCTTATATTATAAAGACGCTGGAATGGTTCATCTTAAAAGACTGCAAACCTGCTGATACTCCTGTGACTATAGGTAATAGTTCAAGAGATGTTATATGCCCTAGAACTCCTAATGAATAGATGAATGTCCAGAACACTGTATTCTAGTACTGTTGGGAATTTGGAGTACGCTATGAAGTGTACTCATTCCGATATTTGTCATGTTATAGAGTTTGGTCAGTAGGTATCTGTCCAATCTAGATAGAATGATTTGATTATTATGAAAAGGATATTGTGATACCTGAGCGGAACTGCAGACTATTTCCTTCATTATTAAGGAAATGATCTAGTATTAAAAGGATACACGAATGCTGATTAGAGAGGAGATTTGCATGAGAGAAAATTTATCTTTCGTTATGTTTGCTTACTCATTGATAGCGCTATCTCATGAAGAAGCAAAAAACAAACCTGTGTATCACTTTTTAATAATGGAAACAGATTTGTGATTAATGTTTCCGCAGTTCAGAAAATGAGTTTGGTTTAGTGGATGTTGGAATATTTGGAGTAGTAAGCGACGTAGTGGGAGCTTGATGATTAATCATGATAATCGGTCAGCTATTGCTTATGCCTAAGACTCCAAATGTAATGGTAAAACCAAACATAGACATAAAGAGCAATCTTGTCAGAGACATGATTGAAAAGAGGGGAATGACATTGAGATATATATTTATGCATTTCGTAGTGGCTTGTCATTTTTTTTTAATGGTCAATGCCTAAGGATATGTTTGTGAGACATGTGAAATGACATGGATTGTATAGATTGTGACAGTATTTGTTACTGTAGTAGTGATTATGATTATATACAGAAAGTATATATATTGTAATCCTCATATTCGTTGACATTTGAATTTTGTTTTTGTACCCAAAATTCTTGTGTCTGGAATTAAAAGTATGTCTGACAAGTTCTGAGATTGGCTCTCTCACATGAGCAATCGCCTCTAATGTCTGTGTGACATGTAGAGATGAGGCATGTTAATTTGTGGTGGATTAACATAAATAAGCCGCTTTAGTTAAGTGCTAAGATGAGATTACCAGTTGATATACTACGTATATGGTAATCGAAATGGATTCCCCACAATCCATTAAACTTGTTGAAAAGCCAGGTGTGGGTTTTTTTCCTTGATGTTGTGAGATGTTGGAGGACTTGTAAAAAGGAAAACTCAGCTCAAGTGTTATGTATACTTGAACTAAGACCTGTACGAAGCGTTATCTTAGAAAAGAAGACATACGCTTCCAAATAGAAAGAAAAGTATCGTAACACGTGTTTCATACCACGTGTGCTTATGTGACTATATAAGTAATGTGATGGTACATCCCTCTTCATCTCATTATGTCCATCTCATTGTGTGAGACTCAGAGGTTTATACGCAACCTCAATTTATATACCCTTAGAACTTTTGTTTGTTTCTTGAAATTTTATTTTAGTGTTACTACTTTAGTATGTTACTAAGAAATTATGGATGATTCGGTTTGGCGGTACATGTCTAAGAAAGTAGCTAAGATAAAATTGAAAGTTAGTAGTATGAAAGGAAGGCTGTCTTTGATCGACACGTTACTCTATATTCACAGACCGGTCAATTATGTCGATGACTTAGTGTTTAGTGACGTAATTGTGAATACATGATTGGATTAGAGTTAAGTATGCTCTTACATTGTTTTGAGGGATAAGAGATATGTTGATTGTGTCGAATAAAAGAAGTCGAGGTATAGCGAGATAGGACGTCCTCATCACCACATTGACGATGAACTATTATATATCCTTAACCGGTGTATAGTTCTAAAGCTCTTGGTATTCTCGCAGGTCACACGATCCATTTGCCTGTATGAAATTGGTGTTTGATAGTAATGATCATACTGTGTACGAGTCTAACCCTTATGTGCAAGTGGGAGATGTTGGAAAATGGAGGCGGATCCGTCCATAAGGGTAGACCCGCCCCAACATTCAAATGCTTTGAGTGTTGTGAGGGAGGGAGTAGTTATTGGAAAAACCACCCCTCAACCCCTCAACCCCTCATGTGCCAACGTGGAAAGGAAAACCTCCCTATCTCTCTTACTTTGGTTCTAAAAAAAGAAAAAAAAAGGAATGCATATTTTCTCACCTTCTTCTTGGGTGACGTGAATAGAAAAGAACCAAACACAAAACACAAAAGGGACATTTTTTGTGTTTCTTTTGCTTGGGATAAAAGAGAGAGAGAGAGTCCCATTAATTTCCACATTCGAGGAATAAAGAAAGGGGTTTCGAAAATTTAGATGATCATTACCACCAAAGGTATTTGGATTGTGGAACATAGGGGGTGATCCATTTTTGTGACGCTTCCTCGACCTAGAATACCCGTTCGTCAAAGAGGTAAGTGATCCAACCCAAAATTTAGATCCGGGAAAATTCCGCAAGAAATATTTTTTGTTGATTTATACAAAAAAATCATCAACTCTCTCTCTCTCTCTCTCTTTCTCTCTCAATTTCATTTTCTTTCTTCTCTCCTATCTCCATTCTCTCGATTACCACTAATATCCGTGATGACCATTACCATCCACTATGAAACCTCATCTTCCCTCCCCTGCATTTTCTGTGCTATGTTTTTCTTCCAGTTCTTAAATGCTGATCTAGCTGAGGTCTATTCATAGATTGGAGTACTGGGTCATGACAAATCTTGTATCAGAGCTAGTGATTCTTGGTAGGGAAATTGAAAACGACAGAAGGAACAAGATCTAAGTCATTAGAGGACCAAATCAAGAAACAAGAAGCGAGAATGCAAGGTCTGGCTATTGAATTCAATGAAAAACGTATTGAACTAGGAAGGGAGCTCAAAAAACAAAATGAAAAGGTGGACAATCTTATATCCAGTATGGATGAGTGATTCAACATC
Organism: Dillenia suffruticosa; assembly: GCA_033439265.1. NCBI lineage: Eukaryota > Viridiplantae > Streptophyta > Magnoliopsida > Dilleniales > Dilleniaceae > Dillenia > Dillenia suffruticosa. The sequence goes on along the minus strand of JAVTVX010000009.1, from coordinate 17,110,689 downwards.
ATCATGTAGATGATAAATGAGGACAGTTCCACCGACACCATTGAAGGGAGGGTGAATGGAAACATTTGTTACCAATTAACTAAGAAGGACACGATCCAAAGAGGAGGCCCCCCATATATATGGCTAAGAAAAAGCCAAAAATTCTTTGCAGTCTACCAAATATCTAGCCTAATGTGGGTGGATACTGCCAAAATGGACCTAGACAGCAAGGCAGAATTCTGGTTTCAAGGATTAAATATGGATTGTGATGAATTTTTGTAGATCACCTTGTCAGCTCTTTGAAGTTAAAGAAGCTCATGATGAAATAGAGGAGTTCAATAAGCTGCAATAAACTAAATTAGTAGCTGAGTATCACAAAAAAATTTGAAAAATTATGTTCCACAAAAACCCCAAACTTACATAATCATATTTCATTTCCCGCTTTACAAGTGGGGTGAAGGAAGAAATAAAACTTTACTAAGAATGATGAAACTCACTACCTTATTACAAGCATTTGATATAGCTACGCTTCAAGAATAATCCCTCGAGCTCATCAAACAAAGAAAATGGAAAATAAACAGAAATTGAGAGTCATTAAAGCATTAAAGCAAGCATTTGCATGCATTTGAATTTGCACGATGAAACTCATCACCTTATTGTAAGGTCCCGTCTCGAGAAATCATTAAATCATGCATTTACATTCGTTTTTTTTAGCATATTTAACTTTTTCGTATTGTACTGTACTAAATTTTGTTAATTTTTTTTATGTGCGATGCATACCTTAGTTTTTATATTTATGATTTTACCAATAGTTTGAGTATATTAAAATTAGTATAAACTAGTATGACACAATGACAAATGAGAACGGTTGGGATAAGCTAACAAGAGAATTGAATTAAGGTTTGATGTGGGACTCATAAAGAATAGATATCACACCATCACCACACATGACACACCATCCTCCTTCCGTAACATGTCACCTAGTGGGGGCCCCACACCCCGCTTCGGTAAAGAGAGAGGAAGAGAGTGTGACAAAGGGAGAGAGAACCTATCTAACACTCTTCATTTTTCTAAAAACTCTAATCCAGAATTCCCCTTTTTTTTTTTTACAAAAATCTACATCAAACTCTATTAAAATCACAATTTAAACTTGAAATAATTAACCTTCATCCATATAGAAACACAAGGGGGGTGTAGAGAACATAGCAAACAAACTTGGGATTCAAAAAAAGCACGGAGAGGAGAAGTTAGAAAATTCAAAGAAAAAATTATAAATTTGGGACAAGTATCACGTTTGTGTATATTTAATTGATATCTGATGATCATATATTACATGTTTTTCATATAGTTATGATATTAGAACAATGTAATAGATTAGGGAAGAAAGCAATCACGCTACATTTAAGTATTATATTCAAGGACCATTTTGATATTATAACATGTTTGTCACGTAGTTTGAGGCAATTTACGATACATTCAAGTATTATATTTCTTATATTTATCTATCGATATTGATCTTCTCATGCATATTATGCATGTTATACATGCTATTGGTCCCCGTGTACTTAGTTTATGCTAACTCCATCTTTCTTATCTTTAGGTGATTTGAGAGCCAAGAGGAAATCAAAGGATAGAGACTTTTGAGTTAAGGGAATTAGATCCCTACTGGTCTTTAACATTTTATTTTGATTGTATCCTTTTGGGTGGTATGAGTTATATTGTATATCTAGATATATAGTTCTTGGTCAATGAGAGTCTTATGTATAAATTTGTTTATATTATATTTATATACTATGATGTGTTATCTTGGGTGGCCAAATGGGTCATTGATGTCAGTTTGTTTGATAATAAAAATGTTTTATTTGTTTTATCAAATTTCTATACTAACCCAAAATGGTCACTAAATATGAGAAGACTTTACTATTAAAAAAAAAACAAATAATTTATTTTCTTATATTATAAATTTTTCTTTTGTTTTATTACAAACAGGGAGGGTGATTATCGTTAATTCAGATGTTGCATTTTAAGTATAATAGTTGCTTACGCATTTGCATACCTATCTCCTTTTGCTAAGAGGTGTGATACTTAGATAGCGGGTCATCACATTTATATCCAAGATACCAAAATAAGTCACATCTCGATACTTGACGATTGAGAATGGAACTTTGCATCATTTTGTAATTCGAATCTTCGACACTTCTTGGCTTTTCATTTGGCTTTGATTTCTTTACCCTTCCATCATTGATAATTAGATTGAGGACTTTTTTCCTTAGAAGACCAATCCCTTACCTTAATTTCTTTAAATGTTGTTACAACTTTCTTCAACATACATTAGGGCTCACTCAATTCTCTACTGGAATTGATCTTTTCTACAATTCGGTCCTCACTATACCCCTTTCTTGTAGTATCCGCTCAACCATTAAAGTCATATTTTTCACCATTCAACATTTGCAACCCAATCCTTTTCCAAAGGACATCTTCAAACTTCTAAAAATTTAGCCACCAATTATCATCCCACTCTATTCAATTTGTTTCTCTCCTTCAATTAATCGATCATTCCTTAACTACTTCTCCTCTGAAGTTTTTACTGGCCTCTTGTCTTTTCTTCTCCAATTGGCTATTAGTTGATTCCACTAAACTTGTCCTTTATTACAATTCAAATCCTATTAATTAAAGATCTTGATTTATCCAACGAATCTATCATAATCCTCCACCAAATCCAAGAACTCCTGAATCCCTAAATTGCCACCAAACATAAGAATCTCAACTTTCAAAGAAAAACCACAATATTTTCACTATCATACCTAAAAGATTTTCTTGTTTTTTGTCTCAATCTTCTCCACCTAAACCACCACTATGTGGACTTCATTGATCAAACTCAGGTTTCTGATGACTAAAGGTAGCTCTCACATGTTCTTCTACTTGATTTCAATCAAAATAATCCAAATTTTGATTTACCCTGAGGCTTAAATATGGTCTTGATACATTGGGGGAAATTATCCAAATTTTGATGAGCAAATTTTGCTTTATTGTTGTAAATTGTTTTGTTTGATTGGCCAAAACTTCTAACAAAACTCACAATCTTCGATCAAAGACATGACAAAGGGTGCTTCCTCCAATTTCAATTGATCCTTCACAATTTTTTATCACTTCAGAAAAAACCTACTTATTATCAGTTGACACACTCAGTTGCCTAGTTTAATTTGCTTACTGCAAATTTTAAGGTTTAAAATTTTAATTGAAGGAATTAATAGAATAAATAATAAATTTCTAAGAAAATAATATAAATTAAAAGTTTCTTACTATAATGAAGAAGTAAAGATTTTATAGTCCCCCTAAACATATGATATCAAAACGAAAATGAATATGCAAAGAATAGAAAATTAAAATCAAACAATAACAACAAAACTTTTATTCCATTAAGTCAGATCGATTATGTAGATCATTTTATATCATTATATTCTATTTCATATTAGATACTTATCTATACAATTATTTTTTTATTTGACAACAATGATCGTACTTTTATCTCATTAAGCAGGGTCGGCAATATCGATATTTCTATATCATTATACTCTTTTTTGTATCACATATTTATTTATATTCAGATAATTATTATCATATTTTATTATAGTTATTCAGTTCTTCTTAGGTTTTCTCTGTTAAAATGAGTACTTGTCGTAGTTTTGTGCCATCAGACTAATGTCTTTATCGGATGCCTACATATGTGTCCACACTGGTTTAATCGTATTTTCCTTAATTTTTCCTCAATATGTGAAATCTGATTTTCTCTTTAATACACTCATTTCTTATCTTGTCCATCCTTGTGTATTCGCACATCCATCTTAACATTCTCATCTCTACAATTCTTATATTTTTCTCATGTTTTTGGTTCTTTGCCCAATGTTCATCAAGTAGGTCTAATTTTCATCCTCTAAAACTTCAATTTAAGTTTTTGATATATATTTTGATTATATAGAATATCTGATACACTTCTTCATTTCAACTAACATACTTGTATTTTATGTGATATATCTCTATTAATCACTCCATCTTTTTGTAAAATTAATCTTAAATACTTAAAACTCTCACTTATAAATAATTCATCTTCTATTTTAATTATTATCTCACTAATGCTAGTATTGCTAAAGTTAATTCTATATATTTTGTCTTTACCCTACTAAGTTTAAATCTTTTCATTTCTAATATTTTCCTCCAAGTTTCAAGCCTAACATGTACTTATTCATATATCTTATCCACTAAGCAAACAACATGCATCATGGTACCATATCCTGAATGTGTCTGGTGATCTCATCCATAACTAGTGTAAAAAGATAATGTCACGCCCCGAACCGGGATCGTGAACAGTCGCCCGTTGTCCCTGGATGTTGGCTGTATTTTTACAGAAAATCGGACAGAACCTCCCCATAAATCGGAGGTTTCCCATGTACAATTTCACCTGTATATGACATTCATCCTGTAAAAATAAACAATTAGCCATCCCCGCCTCTCCAAAATCAACAAATAACACAGCCAACATCCAGAACAACGCAAGGCTATAAAGTTTCTAGCAGTCCTAGCAACAGACCTCTACTGTCATGCCCAACTAGAGCATGAGCAACCGCCACACCGAGCTGACTTAAATTCTACGTATATATAAAATAAATTCCCAAATTATTTTTAAATATTTACAAATGTCTCAATGCAATGAAATAAATCAATACGAGATTTTTAAGAATAAATGTCCATAATTTATACAGTCATCCCAAAAAAATTTATATAAATATATTGGTCAAACTAAAATCTCAAATACATAATAATATCACCAATCATCGTAGCGGAAGAGATGGAAAATATCCATACCCAACCCCAATGATATCTCCTCGATCCAACACTAATCCTGTGGGAAAGAAAGTGAGGGGTGAGTATCTATAGGAGGATACCCAGTAAGTGAGGGGATTGACATCATACTATCAATATGTAGGGTGAACTTGGAGTGTCAAAGCATAATATAAGAAAATATTCACAGTGTGCAAACCGATCATATTATTTCAAAATCATATATAATACGCATATATCAGAAAACAAGATATACATCCAATATTTACATCAATGTCGTGAAGAATCGGCCAATGAAATATTCCCGGCAATGGTCTACCTCGACCAAGAACAGCGCATTGGGGTTTTTTCCAAATGTAAGTATTAAATAATGGCTCTCTGCCCCAATATTGGCCACAGGCTATCCCAACTAGCCTGCAAATAATAATAATATACATATAACTAGTCGGCCGTGTATGGTGCCCCCGCCTAGTGCTAGACGGAGCCGTACTCATTGTCCTCTCCGATGAGGGTCAACCTGAGATACCCATACACATGACGATCTGGCGGATACCTCCGGCCGAAACGTATCCGGGCATAAGGGGTGCCTCTACCAGATGTCCTTCGTAGCTACGGATCACAATATCATATCGGCCGAGCACGTAGCCCCATGCATCCCATCACCAAGTCGGCCGAGCATATAGCTCCATGCATAATATCATAATGTCGGCCGGGCATACAGCCTAATGCATAATATCATAAAGTCGGCCGGACATACAGCCCAAATATGTAAGTAAATCCATTTAAAACCATGTGCCAATGCAGTAGAAGCATTAAAACATATCAATATGTCAAAAATATGACACAATATTCAATTATCAAAACTCATGGATGCATATCAATAAAGTCAGAATTTAAGACACTCCAATGGTCACAAAATATTTCATAAAATATTCAAAAATCCTAACAATCATACATTTTGCCGAAACATGTCATTTAAAAAGTATTTTTGAAACATGGTTTTCAATCAATAGCGAATGTCAAAATCCTACTCACAGTTCTAGGAAGGGTGGTCACTCCCTATTTTCAAAACAAATTCAATCAGCTTTCTCGAGTTTCTAAAAAGATCAACCTAATCAGATCATCAAAATTGAATATCAATTTCTCAAGTATCATTAGGGTTTATCCGAAAGACATGAAATGTAATACCAAGCCAAAAAAATAAAAAAAATAAATAAAAAAATAAAAAAGAGGGAGAGCCAAAACGCAGCGTTTTGGCCCTCCCCCAATTGAATTAGGGCTAAAGCCCTAATTCCTCTCTCTCTCTCTCTCTCTCTCTCTCTCTCCCTCTCTCCGCCGACCCTTCGTCTCCCTCCCCCACCGTGGCGCTGCTCTTCCCCGTAAGCTCCGCCGGCATCTCCTTCTCCTTCTCCTTCTTCTCCTTCTTCTCCTTCTTCTTCTCCTTCTTCTTCTCCTTCTTCTTCTTCTTCTTTTTCCTCTCGGATTCTCTCTCTATCTCACTGTTTCCTTCTCTCGCGATTCGCGATCATCCACGATCGCCTTCTCTCCGCCTCGACGCACACCGCCGCGAGCCACGATTGAACACCACCGCACGCCGCGAGCCTCCGCGAGCATTGCCTTCCGCCACAGCTTTAGCCCGCAGCGCGATCCCCCAGCCCGAGCCCGCAACACGAGCCAGGCCGGGAGCAGGACCCAGCCGCAGCGCGAGCCCAGGCCGCGAGCAGGACTGAGCCCGCGAGCTCGAGCCCAGGCCGCGAGCAGGACCTAGTCGCAGTGCGAGCCCAGGCCGCGAGCAAGACTGAGCCCGCGAGCGCGAGCCCAGGCCGCGAGCAGGACTGAGCCCGCGAGCACGAGCCCAGGCCGCGAGCAGGACCCAGCCGCAGCGCAAGCCCAGGCCACTAGCAGGACTGAGCCCGCGAGCGCGAGCCCAGGCCGCGAGCAGGAACCAGGCCGCGAGCGCGAGCGATGAGTGCGCGCGGCCCAGCGTGCACGGGCGCGCGGCCCAGCGCACGAGCATGCACGGGCGCGCGGCCCAGCGCACGGGCGTGAGTCCGTGACAGCTCACAAACCTCCATGCAGGTAAATGACTTCGGGTTTTGCTTCTGATCTAAGTGTTTAGATCTAACAAATAAATTTTGTTTTGATAGGAAACCCTACAGACTTTGGAGTGACCGAAGCGACATTTGGAGGAAACTTGGCGTTTCGAGAAAACCCTGGGTGAGGAGATTTCGACTCTAATTGATAAATTGGATGAATCTAGGATTGAATCCAGGATGAAAGGTTTTGTATATGTTTAGAGTGTAAATGGAATGCGAATAAAATACAATTTCTGAAATGATTATATGTGACTTTGAAAGTTAAGTATAGAATGTTACAGAAATTAAATGATCTGATACGACAGAAGCGTATTATAGAATTACAAAATCATGTCGAGTAAATTCGAATAGTTTCTTTAGAGTTAAACTTTGGAATATGAATGAAAGTATCTGGGTTGTAGGGTTGGATTGAAATGAGCCGTAAAGTGGAGGATATTATACATTTCATGTCTTTCGGATAAACCCTAAAGATGCTTGAGAAAATGATATTCAATTTTAATGATCTGATTAGGTTGATCTTTTTGGAGACTCGAGGAAGCAGATCAGATTTGATTGGTTTTGAAAATAGGGAGTGACCACCCTCCCTAGAACTGTGGTGGGACTTTGACATTCGCTATTGATTGAAAACCATGTTTCAAAAATACTTTTAAATGACATATTTTTATAAATGTATGATTGTTAGAATTTTCAAATATTTAATGAAATGTTTTGTGATCTTTGGAGTGTCTTAAATTCTGACTTTATTGATATGCATCCATGAGTTTTGATAATTGAATATTGTGCCATAATTTCGACATATTGATATGTTTTAAATACTTCCACTGCATTGGCACATAGTTTTAAATGGATTTACTTACATATTTGGGCTGTATGCCCGGCCGACTTTATGATATTATGTTTTGGGCTGTATGCCCGACCGACTTTATGATATTATGCATTTGGGCTGTATGCCCGGCCGACGTTATGATATTATGCATGGGGCTATATGCCAGGCCGACTTGGTGATGGGATGCATGGGCTACGTGCCCGGCCGATATGATATTGTGATCCGTAGCTACGAAGGACATCTGGTAGAGGCACCCCTTGTGCCCGGATACGTTTCGGCCGGAGGTATCCGCCAGATCGTCGTGTGTATGGGTGCCTCAGGTTGACCCTCATCGGAGAGGACGTTGAGTACGGCTCCGTCTAGCACCAGGCGGGGGTACCATACACGGCCGACTAGTTATATGTACATTAATATTATTTGCAGGCTAGTTGGGGTAGCCTGTGGCCAATATTGGAGCAGAGAGCCATTATTTAATACTTGCATTTTGAAAAACCCCCAATGCGCCGTCCTTGGTCGAGGTAGACCATTGCCGGGAATATTTCATTGGCCGGCTCTTCACGACATTGATGTAAATATTAGATGCATATCTTGCTTTCTGATGTGTGCGTATTATATATGATTTTGAAATAACATGATCGGTTTGCACACTGTGGATATTTTCTTATGCTTTGACACTCCGAGTTCACCCTAGATATTGATAGTATGATGTCAATCCCCTCACTTACTGAGTATCCTCCCATAGATACTCACCCCTCACTTTCTTTCCCACAAGATTAGTGTTGGACCGAGGAGATATCACTAGGTTTGGGTATAGATATTTTCCATCTCTTCCGCTACGATGATTGGTGATATTATTATGTATTGGAGATTTTAGTTTGACCAATGTATTTATCAAATTTTTGGGATGACTGTATAAATTATGGACATTTATTCTTGAAACTCTCGTATTGATTTATTTCATTGCATCGAGACATTTGTAAATATTTAAAAATAATTTGAAAATTTATTTTATATATGCGTAGAATTTAAGTCCGCTCGGTGTGGCGGCTGCTCATACTCTAGTTGGGCATGACAGTAGAGGTCTGTTGCAGGACTGTTAGAAACTTTATAGTTTTGCGTTGTTCTGGATGTTGGCTGTGGTATTTGTTGATTTTGGAGAGGCCGGGATGGCCAATTGTTTATTTTTACAGGATGAATGTCATATACAGGTGAAATTGTATATGAGAAACCTCCGATTTATGGGAAGGTTTTACCCGAATTTCTGTAAAAATACAGCCGGCATCCAGTGATAACGGGTGACTGTTCACGATCCCGGTTCGACATGAAATATACAATATCTTCCACTTTATGGCTCATTTCATTCCAACCCTACAATTCAGATACTTTCATGCATATTTCAAAGTTTAACTCTAAGGAAAACTATTCGAATTCACTTGACAAAATTTTATAATTCTATAATATGCTCATTTCGTATCAGATCATCTAGTTTCTGTAACATTCTATACTTAAACTTCAAAGTTACATATAATCATTTCAGAAATTGTATTCTATTCGCATGCTATTTACACTCTAAACTTATACAGAACCTTTCATCTTAGATTCATTCAATTTATCAATTAGAGCCGAAATCTCCTCACCTAGGGTTTTCCCGAAACGCCGAGTCTCGTCCGAAAGTCGCTTCGGTCACTCCAAAGTCTATAGGGTTTCCTATTAAAATAAGATTTATTTGTTAGATCTAAACACTTAGATCAGAAGTAAAACCCTAAGTCATTTATCTGCGTGGAGGTTCGTTGGCTGTCACGGGCTCACGGGCCGTCACGGGCTCGTGGGTTCGCAGTCTGTGGGCCAGTGGGCTAACGGGCCTGCGGGCTGGCGGGCCTGCGGCTGATGGGCCTGCGGCTGGTGGGCCTGCAGGCTGGTGGGCCTGCGGGCTGGTGCTCGCCCGTGCACTGGTGCGCTGTGCTGGTGCGCGCTCATGCATCGGCTCGCGCGCGCTCGTGCGCTGGGCCGCGCGCTCTCGTGCACCCTGGGCCGCGCGTGCTCGTGCGCTGGCTCGTGCGCTCGCGGCCTCGCTCGCGCTTAAGGCCTGGGTCCTACTCGCGGCCTGGGCTCGGGCTGCGGGTTGGGTCCTGCTCGCGGCCTGGGCTCGCACTGCAGGCTGGGTCCTGCTCGGGGCCAGGCTCGCGCCGTGGGCTAGGGGATCGTGCTGCGAACTGGGGAATCGCGCTGCGGGCTCGAGCTGTGGGATCGCGCTGCGGGCTCGAGCTGTGGCGGAAGGCGGTGCTCGCGGAGGCTCGCGGCGGAGGAAGGCAAGGCGGAGAGAGTGCGATCGCGGGAGATCGCGATGAGAGATTGCGAGGAAATGAGCTGCGGGAGAAAGAAGAAGAAGAAGAAAAAGAAGAAGAAGAAGAAGGAGGAGGAGGAGGAGACGATGGCGGCGGCGGTGGCGGTGGAAGGTGCGGGCCAGCAGCCGAAGGAGGAGAGCCGCGGGAAGATGAAAGGTCGGGAGAGAGAGAGAGAGAGAGAGAGAGAGAGAGAGAGAGAGAGAGAGAGAGAGAAAAGAGGGGAATTAGGGCTTTAGCCCTAATTCAATTTGGGGAGGGCCAAAACGCTGCGTTTTGGCTCTCCCTTTTTTCTTTTTTTCTTTTTTTTTTTTTTTTTAGTTTGGTGTTACAGATAAGAACTTAACACTGACTCTTAATATAACCCTACTTTTATTAGAAATTATTTAGTTAATCATCTTGATATCCTCATTTTTGTCACTACAACCTTTACATGTCTTTGATCGCTTTAATATACACTAATCCTACACTCTTTTTTTTTCATAAAATTCTCTACATAATTTTCCTAGTGACTTTATCATATACTTTTTCTAGATCAGTGAACATTATGTGTAAGTCCTACTTTATCTCCTAATACTTCTCAACTAATTGTTTAAAAAGGTGCATGGCTTCTATCGTTGACCTTTCATACATAAATTTAAATTGAAAAATAATAAAAAAATTGTTCAAGAACCCACAGGTCATTACTATATTGGTTGGATGCCTTGTTCTAGGAGTATGGCCATTGCTATGGTAGCTCCCATGGCTATGGCTATTGCCACAGCCATGGCCAAGGCGATTCCTATGGTCGTACTCCAAGCACGCCACTCAATATAGACATTGCTATAGCCATTGCCATGGTGGTAAGATTTTTGGCTTTCTTACTCATATTTTATGGATTTTTAATCTTCCATTGATTGTCCAATTTGAAGAAAATATGAGAAATATGATGGAATAATTTTTTGTATTTTTCTACACATCGAGTTATTATTACAACTATACATATATAGATTTTCAAAATCTCAAAGTAGGAACATGTATGTTTATTTGCAGTAATTTAGCAAAGATTTTCGCTAATGATTGAGATTGACTAAATTTCTTCAATTTCGCTGGATAGAATCTGGTTTGTTAAGAAAGGAGTTTGAGTGGTTCCTTAATTCTTGCTGTCGTCCTTTTTATTCTTTCCATTACAGTAGTGTTGACTATCTACATTATTATTCTTTTTTCCATTTCGCTTGTACTGATTGTTAACTCCATGAGTTTCATTATCTTCTCTTTTATTCTTTCCATTATGGTGGTGTTGATTGTCAACTCTATCATTCTTATTTCCATTTTGTTGGTATTGAATGTCAACTTCATGATTCATATCATCTTCTTTTTTATTCTTTCCATTGTGATGATATTGATTGTTAACTCTATTATTCTTGCTATTTTCCATTTTATTCTTTCCATTACAGTGGTGTTGATTGTCAAACTCCATCACTCCCCATCAAGCTAGAAAGGGAAAAATGATAGATTACCAACTTGGAATGCAATTAAGTAAACTACTGCTTGGATAAAGGTTTGGTAAGAATGTCTGCAAGTTGATTAGAGTTTTGAACAAAATGAGTAAGAAGTGTACCAATGACAACTTTTTCCTAGATAAAGTGGTATTCAAGTTCAATATCCTTGGTATGAGCTTGGAAAACTAGATTGACAGGCATGCGAAGGGCACTCATATTTTCATAGAAGAGCTATGGAAGTTGATGGAGAGAGATACCAATGTCTTTTAAAAGATAGGTAAGCCAAGTTAATTCTGCAGTAGCATGTGCCATGGCATAATACTTTGCTTCTCTAGTAGATCGAGCAATAGTTGATTGCTTCTTTAAGGCCAAAGAAATACAATTATCACCAAGAAAAATACAATAACCTGTAGTAGTATGCCTGGTAGGACAACTTGCCTAATTAGCATCACAAAAACTTGATAGAGAGTGGGAAAGCAGAGAGAAAATGAAGACCGTGGTGCCAAGTACCATTGGTATAACCCAAGATACGTTTCACCTATCAAAGATGAACTAATTTTGGAGTTTGAATAGATTGGTACATACGATCAACAACACGTGCTATGTCAATTCTTGTAATTGTATGATATTGAAGGGCACTAATAATACTCCTATATGCAATAGGATCAACATGTGCATGATCACTTGGAGTTGTGCTCTCTTTGACAGTCATCAAAGTAGAGAGAGATGAAGCTTCTACCATTGAAGCATGAACTAGAATATCATAGGCATATTTTGACTGCGAAATTATTATTCCACTAGAAAAGGGGGTGATTTCAATTTAAGAAAAATAATGTAGAGGGCCAAGATCTTTAACTCAAAATACTATACTAAGATGATTAATAATGTTTTGAAGAAATGAAGCATTATCTGCTATAAAGACAATATCATCAATGTAGAGTAAAAGAAAGGCACTTCCTTATGGACAATGGAGAATAAAGAGAGTGGGATCAGCTTTACTCAAGGTCAACGGAGAATAAAGAGAGTGGTATTAGCTCTATTGCAAGAAAAACCCATGTAAAGAAGATGAAACATGATCAATCAAACCAGGCACGAGGAGCCTTTTTTGAGCTATAAATAGAACATTTAAGCTGACAAACATAATCTGAATGTTTTGAATCAATAAAGTTTGGTGATTGAGACATGTAGACTGTTTCCTTGAGATGGCCATGAAGAAATGCATTTTTGACATCTAGTTGTCAAATAGGCCATGAGAATATAGCAGACAATGCAAGAAACAAGCGTAATGCGGTAGGTTTAAGAACAAGATTGCATGCTTCATCAAAATCAATATCAGGAACTTAAGAGAAATCTTTAACCACTAATTTGGTTTTATAGCATTTTATAGAACCATCAACTTGAGTTTTATCTTTAAAATCCATTTAGATTCGATAACATTGGCACAGGAGGACAAGGAACCTACTCTCCAGTATCATTTTATTATAGGGTATGTAATTCTTCATGCATAGCAGCATGCCAATGAGGTATTTGAAGTGTTGTTTGAACTGATTTTGGTTCTATAATAACTAGACCAGGAACACGTTTAGTTGTGATAAGAGTATAAGAATAATTATTGAAAACAGTTTTAACATGCCCAGTATGTTTACCTATTGAGTTTGAGTTTCCATGGGATGAATGAAAACAAAATTGCTATTATGTAAAGGTGTTCGTACTCCAACGACAACAAATCAGGAGTAAGTAATATGTCACGAGAGGTAGTACTTTCCTAAGTTGTTGTTTATGTATGGATATCAAGAGTAATATCATGTGTCTCAACTTCACTGGAATCAATAGGCTCAATGGAAATCGGATGATCTTGGGGTGCAATAGACAAGACTTGTTCATCTGAGAAAGTTGTATCTATACTCGAATCTATAGAAGTAGAAGATGTATGAGTAATGTTAGATTTGAAGCAGCAATAATGTTTTGAGGGAGAAATCTATTGTGACCCATCAATATCATAACTTGGCTATAAGTGAGAAGGTTGAAATCAATCATCTAAGTTCGAATACATGACAAGCTCCCCTTGCATTTTAGCACTTTTATTTAGATTAGTAAGATTAGTGTAAGGTAAAAAATACTCATCAAATACCACATGAAGAGATATATACACTCTTTGTGTTGGAGGATGCAAACACCGATAACCTTTATGGCCAGGACTATAACCAATTACACATGGTAATGAACGAGGTTGAAGCTTGTTAGAAGCACAATTTCTCAAGTAAAGAAAACATCGACAGCCAAAGATCTTAAGAATAGAGTAATATGGACTTTTACCAAATAGTCATTGAAATGGAGATTCCATGTTAAGAATTGTTGTAGGTAACTGATTATTCAAAAAGATTGTAATAGAGAAACTTTCAACCCAAAATCTTAATGGCATGTTTGCATGAAAAAACATTGTGAGTCTAGTTTCAACAACATGGTGATATTTTCTCTTTGCAACACCTTTTGCTCACGAGTATATGGGTAGGATATTTGTAAATGAATACCATATTGATTTAAGTGTTCTAAAAATTCAGTTTTGCGGAACTCCTCACCTCCATCACATTGGAACACTTTCATTTTCTACTCAAATTGATTTTTAATCTGCCTTTGAAATTTAGTAAAGCAACTAAAGAAATCAGATTTATTCTTAAATAAATAAAACTATGTTAATTTGTTGAAATTGTTAACAATTCTAATAATATGATAGCTAGTACATTATCCATTTAAGGTGAAAGGAAGTTTACAACTTTTTCCTATTTGACAACTAGTACATTATTCATGTGGTTTTGTTCAAGAAGTAATTCTAATAATATTTTTGAAGTTAGATTTTTCAGAACACGAGAGGATGTCTTAGATATTGATGTCAAACTAAATCTTCTGCCTTATTTTTACCATCGCAAGAGCATATTCAATACCATCATCCAAAACATATAGATTTCCTTTCTTAGTTCTTTTTACTAGAATCCTTTGTGTTACTAGGTCCTTTATCAAAAAAATCAGTGTGAAAACTCAAAATACATACATTATCTTCAGTAAATTGGTACATAGAAAGCAGACTCTTTAATTCTAGCACCACTGACACATTATCCAGTTTATTGTTTCCAACATTTGTACACCCAACATGTGTAATAAGAAAGCGTTTCCATCATCAATGTAAACTTGTATATTACTAGAATATGGATAAATAGAATGAAGAGCACTTTTATCAGATCTCATATGAGCAATTATTGCAGAGTCTACATAAAAGTTTAAATCTCTGTCATCAGTAAGTGAAAATGTTGCAAGGGCTTGGGGTAGATCTTCACTCTGATAGGCATGATCAAATCTGTACCAACACTGCATTATGCCCATTAACACCACAGATCTGACAGGGAGTTTCACCTTTTGTAAATTGTGTAGATTGCAGATTATTCCTTTATTGATTCTCTAGTTATGGTTTTTGGATTATCGTTGGAGATAAACATTCCATTGTTTCCTCCATTATAATAAGATTAACATTTGGCTAGATCAAAGCTTCTTCCTCTTGAATTAAAGCCATGTCCTCCATTTTATCTTCCATGGGCTCCCTTTCCTCTTTGGAAAAAGAAAGCTTGAGTATAGTTTGGTGTTTTCAGCTTTTCTTCTTCTTTTTCTTCTAGGGTCACCTACTGTTCAAAGCTTTCAAGACCCAAAAATATATTGATTGAAAGTATGATACGGAGGCTTTGATAATATAGCCAAATTATAGGATTAGTAACGAGCCCCCATAACTCTAGATTACTTGCAAACTTTGTCTATATTTTGTAAAGCTTGTTCTATAGTAGCAAAGTTGTCCCAAGTGTTTTTGAATTTTCTAATGAGGTCATTTAGTGGTTGACTTCCTTGGCTAATAGTTAACTGATTCTTTAGCTGTAACTCCTTTTCTTTGATAGAAGTGACAACCATATTTTTATACACTTGAACTATAATATTTTAACCTTTATTTATTTATTTTAAGACTGTTCTAAACATTATTTTATGGTATTACATTAATTAAATCCGTTGATTTTGTTTTAGAAAACTTTGGTATTATTTAAGGAAATTCGGAATACACATACAACTATTAGTATTTTGATCATACTTTTTACTCCGATATCCGATTGACCTAATTCTTATTGAGTTGAAAA
Source organism: Dillenia suffruticosa (assembly GCA_033439265.1). NCBI lineage: Eukaryota > Viridiplantae > Streptophyta > Magnoliopsida > Dilleniales > Dilleniaceae > Dillenia > Dillenia suffruticosa. The sequence continues at coordinate 17,094,954 of JAVTVX010000009.1, read as the reverse complement.
GAAGATTTCAAGTCCTACAATTGTGAAGAATGTAGAAGCTGATTCAGGCCAGAAGGCATCTGAAAATTGGAAACAATTTCTTGTAGTGCTGAAATTCAAGAAAGAGAAATCCTTATCAAAGATGGAAACTACTTCAACTTATCGAATGAGAAATCTTTAGGATAAAATTGTTGATAATTTCAAAAATCTTCAAGATTAAGAAGATCGAGTTTTCAAATTTTGGATGAGAAAGAGAATAAAGTTTATTATTACAACTCAAGTTTCTAATCTCAAGTGAAAAGCCAAGTCCTCTAAGTATTCACCACCTCTTACTGTTAGGGTTTTAGATCTATAAATATAGGATTGCTTCACACGAATTTAGAGGGGTAGAGAGCACAAAACCTTAGTCGCCTCTATATCACGTTTTCCATCTCTTTCGAGTACAAAAGGGGTTGCAATATTTTCTTTACTTTTATTGATTATCTTTAGTGTGTCTAGCTAGATTTCTTGTTTTTAGAACTTGATAAATTCTATTTTTTGACTAATAGTATAATTTAATTTTTTTTTAAAAAAATATTTATTGGTATGATTATTATTTGATGAGATTTTATTATTGATCTTAATACTTTATGCATTTTAGGACCCTACGTTTTGATAATTTGAGATCGAATGCATGCATGATCAATATAATTATAAGAGATAAGTTCAATACAATAAAATTCGTATAGAATTATGAGATCGACAAATGATTAATTCCATGTGTAAAGATTTTCGGAGAAACTCTAAATTATAGATTTTTTATAAATCTTAATGCAATTGGTTTAATCAAAATTGCATAACCATTGAATTTTGATTATCGAATTAGGGTTTCATTGTATGACCATTAGCTAAATCTAATTTAGAAAAAATCTACTGTCATCAATAATAATTTTGTAGCCAATAAAGTTTAAGGGATTTGAAATGTTCAACCTTGTGAAAAATTGAAAACAGATAAAATCAATATCCTAAGATTTTATAAAATTAGATTTTCATCCATTACTTTCGGTTTTTAATATTTTCGTAATTTTAATAATTTTGCAATCTTAATTTATATTATCTAATTTAGATAGGGTAATTTAAAATTGGTAATATAAATATTTTCATGAGAACAACGTTTGCTCACATTATACAAAGCATCTACTAGGATATATTTGTTAGAAATCGTTTTACACCAAGTTAATTCGGCTTGTATTAAGTGATGTTTATTTTCAATAGACTCCACCCTCAACTACGATACTACAGGCAAAAATATAAATTTAAGCTCATAATTCAGGGTAATGGCATGGCATATTCTTACACATTGAGTTCTAAGATCTATATATATATATAGAGAGAGAGAGAGAGAGAGATAGAGAGAGAGAGAGAGAGAGAGAGAGAGATTCTGTTTCGCATATTTCAAAAAAAACAAGTTGCTTGCCCTAATGTTGCTTCTTGAGAAAACAATCTGCGAATGAGAACAAGTGTTTGACCCTACAAGACAAGGCGCTCTCAGTTTACTTGGTTTCCAAGAGTCTGATATTATGTTTTCAAGGTCAAAATACAAGGCAATGTCCAGCCTAAACTTAAGATATATCTTCTGTATATTATACAGTCTTTACCTTTCTCATCTACTTCAATTTTCTCTCCATCCTCCGCAGACTCATTCCCCTAGTACTCGGTAACAACACTTGATAATAAGCAATACTCCACCTGCAAAATTATCATTTTCTTAAAAGCCATGTTTCTATCAAGCATTTGTATCAAATTTTGAAGCCGCAAATGTGAGAACAAAGGCAAAGGAGGAGAAACATGTGATCAGAATCTTCCATTGCATGACTTAGTATGCTTAATGAAGCTCCATAGATTTTGCAATTCCCTGCCCTGCTTTGAATATGTTGATTCTTCATAAGCGAGATTCAATATCACAACAATCTTTCAAATGCATAAGGTGCCTAATGAAGATAGCATGCATGCCAAATACAAAAAATCGCACAGGAGACTGGGTTTGAAATATAGCCATCACAATTAATACTGTAATATGGTGACCATGAAAGTTGAAAAATAGCAAAAACAGAGCCGAACTGAAACAGACAACACAAAGTCTTTGGTAACTTTCTTTTTTTTTTTGGGGGGGGGGGGATTAAGAGTTCGAAGAATAACTTACCCAAGCACATCATTGTTCATGACAACAATGTGAAAGCAACCAGCTAGCTTAAAACTAACATTTGTTTCAAGCTTGTAATGCATATCAACCGGTTATGTGACAAACAAGAACAAAAATAAAATGAAATAAAAACATGGAACTTCACTTTGAAATGTAACTTGAGGCATGGCCAACAACACTGATCACGTGTATAAATGCAAATGTAGAGGAAAGTGTGGCATATGCATGGTTCTATTAATACGTATGTATAAAGAAAGCAAAAGCTCTCATCCGTAGGAACTTTTTTCTTTTTTTGAAAAGGATCAGCAGGGAAATGAAAAACAAGGCATAAAGCATAGTTCTTTGGTTGAACTTTCTTAATGCCTGTATATTCTCTCCTAACAGCCATATACTTACCTTCATATCTCACACATCACAGCTAAGCTTAATTCCACTTAATTTTTTATCTAGTCCAGATTCAGCTATGCAACTTAACATGGGGACTCAGCCCATGTACTTGATTTTTACTGACTGCTTCCAGGTATCTACATCTTGTTGTTATTACTAGCAGTATTGCTATATTGGCAACCAGCATTCCCATCAGATATATCAAAAAGCAATAGGTCTGAGAATGATTGTAAGACAAGTAGTGGTTTGAAAAACAAAATAACAATAAGAAGAAGAAGAAACAAAATAATAACAAGAACAAATCAGTTCCATGAACCGTGTTAGCAGAATGCGTCAGGACACCGAAACCAAACATTCAAGACAACAAAAACTGTTCAAAGAAAGCAAATATCCATAAGGAGACACTGAGGGACCAATACAGGAGGCACCATAAAGTTCAAACCACGAGTGAAATGGAAAACAGACAACTCCTAATAGTACCAATATGATTTGTCACTACTAGAAAGCCATCAATAGAGCTGACAAATCATCTAGATTGAACAAGTCTTTGACCAAATTCAAGGGGGTCCCAAGAAAGAGGGCAAAAGAAACACCCTTGTGGCAATGTGGCATAGGGGCACTAACAAATCTGTAGCAGGTTTTATCCATTTAACACTTCTACTCTGTGTCTAACTGCCTCTGCTCAGTGCTCCCATACAACAACAACAACTTGGACTTTAATGCCAAATTTTGGGGATGCCTAATTGCTCCCATACTCTTAAAAATAACTTAAATCTTAATGCACCAAATCCTTTGAAATTCTGTGCACATAGGAAATATCTTTTTTTTTTTTTAATCAAAAGAATGTGTTTGAAATATGCAGATTTCAATTACATAACTAGTAAAATACCATTCCTCTGTAATTTTAAGGGGTCCACTAAATATTTTCATAAAAGCCTTTTTTCTTTTCTTTCAAATGACTAAGCCAAATAATCTGAGATAGATCACTCTTTCCCAACCTCTCCTCCCAGCATAGAGCTAGTCAGATTTGATCCCAGAAGCACTTGGTAACACCTCAAGATTGTTTAGAATGCAGTTTTCAAATATGCATATTTCAATTATATAACTAGTAAAATACCGTTCGGCTGTAATTTTATGTGGATGAAATGGAGAAAGACATTTGGAGTTCTTTGCGATCGCACGATATCATTGCATTTGAAGGGAAAATTTTACAGAACCGTGGTTAGACCTACACTATTGTATGGTACTGAGTGTTGGACTATTAAACAACAACAAGAGCAAAAGATAGTTGTAGCAGAAATGAAGATATTTAGGTAGATGTGTGGAAAAAGTAGAAGAGATAGAATTAGAAATGAAGAGATTTGTAACAAATTGGGAGTTAGTTCAATTGTGTAAAAAAAGCGAGAGTGTTGTCTAAGGTAGTTCGGGCATGTGCAAAAAAGACCCAAAAATACAACGGTTAAGAAAACCGAAAATTTAAATATAGGAAATTTAGTAAAACGTAGAGATAGACAGACTGCTAAAAACTTGAATATAAGTTATCCGCTAAAACATGAAAGTTAAGGGTTTAGAAAGAAGAAATGGTCTTGGATAGAAATGGATGACGTAGAAGAATCCGCACAAATTAAATCAATATATTTTAGATATTTATTTATTGATTTATTGATTTATTGATTTATTGATTTATTGATTTATTGATTTATTGATTTATTGATTTATTTTTATTTTTATTTTTATTTTTCTTTTTAGTTTTGTTTTATTTTATTTTATTTTATTTATATATTTTTTTTTTCTTTATGCTTTATTTTTTTATTTTTATTTCATTTTTTATTTCATTTTTCTTTTCCCTATCTTTTTTAAATTTGTCTTTCAAATGGCCAACCTCAAATATGGGGATTAAGACTCAATTTGTTATTGTTATTGTTGTTGTTCTCTAAGATGACAAAGCCACATAATCTGAAATGACTCACCCTTATTCAACCTTTTCTCCCACCAGAGCTAGCGAGATTTTGATCCCAGAAGCACTTGGTAAAATGTCAAGAGTGTTTAAAAAGCTATTTTGAAATATGCGTATTTCAATTGTATAACTAGTAAAATACCTTTCCTCTGTAATTTTATGAGGTCAACTAAATATTTTCATAAAACCTGTTTTTCCTTTTCTCTCAAGAGGGTTTAGGGTTTAGGTAGCCACATAGTCTGAGGTAGCTCACCCTTACCCAGCCTCTTCTCCCACCATAGAGCTAGTGAGATATGATCCCAGAAGCACATGGTAACCCTCAAGAGTGTTTAGAACTAAACTAGTTGACACCAGACTTCGGATGTACTCTAACAGAAGCATTTTTCAACCTAAAACCACTCCAAAAGAATGCCCATATCTACAAAGAGTTGATGAAACCTAAGGCGTTCCAAAATGCCCTAACGCTTGACTAGTGAAATAAATTTGTATTATATATACATGCAAATTCCCTTTCTCCATTCACAAAAGTTTTTGGATCAGCCACTGTGCAGGGGGACAGTTCCCTAACCTGTTCAAGTAATTCATATGCAACTTCCAACACAATTGCCATATTTCAATCACCAAGAAATTGCAAATAACAGATGGTGAGAAAGAGCCAAGAGAGAGAGAGAGAGAGAAAGGTGCAAGGAATAGGAAGCAGATAATACTCTTGACTTATGATCAAGGATTTGTTCTGCCTCACATCATTTTTACCAGCCCAACCTCGTCTCCCCGTGCCTCAACCAATATAATATATGGGTAATGACAAAAATTTTTGAAAGGGAAAAGTCTACCATAATATAATTACAATAAGTACATTGGAAACACACTACTTAAGATCTAGCAAATTACCAAGTTACACAATAAGGATAGAATTGAAAGCTAATAAGAAGAGAATAATAATGCACGCAAAAGTGTTCACATACTACAATAACATAGTTTATAAATAAAATATTTCTTCAGAAGAACATGCCAAATAACTCCAATAGCATTATGTAAACAAGCTTGCCAAAAGAAGCCAAATCACTTCCATGGTTACTTATCATATCACAAGGTAATCTGCATTATATTTTCTCCATTCCCACAAACCAATTAATAGAGACATGTTATTGCAGAGATTTCCCCCCACCCCACCCCACAAAAAGGAAAAGGAATTTTCAGCATTAGCATTTCATGGAAATAGCATCACGCTTCACATTAATTTCAATCCATGCTTCCTATATTAAATACGAAATAGGAGAAAAAGTATATAATCCTGATCATGCTGGAAGCACAAGCCAGTTCTGCCTATGTATGCATGGTAAAAACATCGAGCATGTGCATTAATTCACAAACCATATATGTGGACTCAAAATCTCCCCAAAGTAATTATCAAGGTTCATATCTTGGACTTTGGGTGGAAAGAGGTGCGTCTAACTGGCTAAGCTGGGGATCATTTGTGATAAAACCTATAAACTGAACACAAAGAAAACTTACTTGTAGGACATAAAAAATTGGACAAATTTTTAACATTCTAATAACAACTTTGTCTTTCTTTGGTGGATGGAGTAAATTTCTATTCATTGATGCCAAGAATGTCTTCTTGATCAACCCATTATTTCCTAGTGTTACATTCTACCGTCACGAATGGTCATCTATGCCACCTCTACTTTCTAGGTAAATAGCCACAGATCTTTAAGTTACTTGTATGGCCACTATCTATCTAAGCATAGTCCCCGTACTGCCAACCTATCTATTAACAAAGGGAAAACTGCAAAATACCCATTGTGGTTAGTGAATTTGGCATCTAGCACCCCAAAACTTCAAAACTGAAAACTCATTGCTGCATGAAAGCCTCTATCACTTTCTCCGCCACTCAACCCCCACCCTCAACCTTATGCATCTCTCTAAAAACATCAATCACTCCTCTAAACTTCCTAATCAATGCATTCCATGTATTCGGGTATCTCTTAGGCATTTCATCCAACAATCAATGCCCCTCAACAACGGATAAAGAAAGGTAATACACATGAAGGATTGCACTAATCACATGAAATTCTGGACGAAACTCAAATTGCATTACACGAAAATGCATCAATTTCCCAAACAGAACATGACATAATATAGAAAGACTTCAGAACAACAGGAAATGTAGGCAATTAGGCAGATACCAATATTGTGCACCTCGATGTCTCCAATCAATGATTTCAGTGTCATCAGAGAAAAGTAGACAAAGTTCATGGGTTTTTAAAAACCAAAGGCAGTCAGAGAGAGTGCAAAGAGACCCAAAGATGCATCGGGTAGAAGAACTGATAACTTAAATATAGGAGATTTAGTAAAATGTAAATATAAACTGCTGAAAACTTGAATACAAATTATCTGTAAAAATATGGAAGTTAAGGGTTTAGAAGAAAAAATAGTTTTGGATAGGAATGGATGGCATAAAACAATCCACACAAATTAAACCAATATATTTTAGATATTTATCTATTGATTTATTTATTTATTTTTATTTTTATTTTTATTTTTATTTTTATATATATATTTTTTATTTCATTTTTCTTTTCCCTATCTTTTTCAAATTTGTCTCTCCAATGACCGATCCCAAATATTGGAATTAAGACTCAATTTGTTGTTGTTTTTGTAAAGGCAATCAGAGAGAGTGCAGGAGAGAGGTTCAGAACAAAGACAACTTGAAAAGGATAAACTGTAGATAATGGGGCAAATGTTGACTGCGAACTTTGAGGGGCAGTGAGTAGGGTTTCTAAAGAGTTGATGAAGATGATGAGGCAGAGTTAAAAAATAAAAATAAAAAGAAAAGGGCAGCTGCCAGCAACATCAAAGAAAGAAGAAGAGAAGAGGAAGAAGGAAGAGGGGCAGATGGAGAAAAATATTAAAAAAAATCCAGTTTGGTATTTTTATTATTTTATTTAACACATTGAAAAGCCACATGTATTTTTATCGTTTAATTTATTACTCTTGTATCTGAATGATAACAGGGGCACTTAACTAATAATGTGTACGACAGCGAACACCTTACTGGTTTTTGAACTTGGGCGATTAGTTGCCAAAATGACAAAAAACAAGAGGGTATTTTGCAGTTTGCCCATTAATAAAACTCCTCAAAGGTTGGGGTCATAGTATTTTCTACTTTTGTGATAGTCTAATAGCTAATTGCACCAAAAAATTATGGAGTCATGACTGCATCAAGTATTTCTTTGAACCACAGCACTTGGACAAAGGAAAGAAGGGTTAGAGTCATTTCAATTTATTCAGTTTTCAACCTGCACATCCTTGATACATCAAAGCAATCATTAAGTTTTCAACCAGGCATTTCCTTGACACATCAAGGACACTCCATTGTGTCTAAAATTAACAAGGTAAACCCTGTGGAGTTTTCTTATAAATTCTAGATAAGAAAGTAGAAGCGGGAAAAAAATCATTGTAAAAGTCAAAATACAAATAGCATAAGTAAGATCCCAAAAAAAAAAAAAAAAAAGTTTAAAAAGCATGCTATGAACTGTTACTTATGTTATCATAACATATTAGACATAATTATGCCACAACATGTCCCTTTTGTTGTCTGTGCTTCTAAAGTGATGGCATGCTACACAAGGCAAGATTTACTAATGCTGTCCATCTTAGTTTTCCAACTAGGGATCATGCTTCAGTTCGTAATGCCCTCGTTGAAGAATCATGCACCAATTGTGATCGTTGATAAAAGCAAAAGTGTAGATTCAAGAATATATAGTTACACAGAAGCATACAATTTCAACACAATGTATCTAAAGAACTAAGTGAACATATTACATCGCTTGAGCATACAAGAAAGTTTGGACATTGCAATTCTATACATTGACCTATTCAAAAACTTGTTCCCTTGACTAGTACTATTCAATAATGCAACTTTTCCTTTTTCCTTTTTCCTTTTTCTGCACCTTGTGCTTTTCTAATCAAAACTTCACATAAACAGTGTCTAGAGTGATACCAAAGCTTCGTTAAATGAGTTTAAATGAAAACCTCCTAGCTTTTTAAGTACTCTGCCTCTGATGGATGGTCCTCAAGAGCAAGGACAACGAAAAAGGGGCCTTAGATGATGAAATGAGATTTCCTCTTATACATTTCAAAACACTATTTTGACCATATGAATTTATTCGTGTGCAAAATAACATACCTTGCTATTCATCCTTTCCCCTATGTTAGAGCATGTTGGTACAGCATAACATAAAGTGATTCAAGAGTAATAAATCATCAAACCTAAATGGCAAACATAGTACTAGCACCAAACACATTAGCAATTAACAAGTTATACAGCATATTGCAAGAAATCCAAGAAACCTGTCCAGTGAAACAATGAAGCGAGAGTCTTGATACTGCACTTAGCCACTACCAGTCCTAAAACCCACCAACAACATACCCCCCCTCCCCCAAAAAAATGCCAAGTGATACTTCCTCTATGCAGGACCATGTCTTACATGGTAATTCGTAAGACAATATTTTGCTAAGAACTGAATTTCAAATGAAACTACAACTTGACAGACCATCTATACAATTCGTAAGATAAACTTCCCCTTTAACAACATCTCAATCTTAACAGTACAATTCTCAACTAGACAGTGAGCAAAGCCAAATAGTCTATGAGTACAAGAAATTCATCAGAAAGTGGTCAAGCTCCAAGCCATTATGATTCCCCGGCATTAATACTGATAACCACATCCACCTACTAATAAAAGAATGACTCATAATGTAGCATCCATTACCGGGGTTGATTTTGGAGGCAACTAAGGTGAAAGATTATCAGAAAATTTCAGAAACCCATGTACCAAAAGCGATGTGAATGTTGTAAGATAACAAAAAACTCACCAAAATTTACTTGGGGGACCCCCCTAATCCAGATTCTTGAGGAGTCTTGGCGACGATGGACAAGGCGTGCAAGCCGGAATTGAGCTCATCGGAGAGCAAATCGTAGACCATGCGGTGGCGTTTGACGAGGGTTTGGCCGTCGAATTTAGAGGAAACAATCTTGACATTGAAATGGGTCTCGTTGGCGCCGCTGCTTCTAACGGCGGCGTGACCAGCGTGCTGATAAGACACGTCCTCCACGTCGACAGCCGCCGCCTCCAGTGCTGTCTGCAATTTCTGCTTTATTCTGCTTGCTCTCGTGGCCAACATGCTTGCTGCCCCTCTTGAACTCATTCTGATCTTCGAGGAACCTCAGAGTCGGAACCCAAGTGAACTGAATGAAAATCGAAAAATCGAAACAGGCGACCAAGAGTGATAAAAAAATTAGACTGAAATAAATAAAAACAGAAATTGAAAAGATTGTGATGAGCGCGGATCGGACACGCGATATTCAAATCTTAGGTCTAACGCTCACCCAACCGAGCTATCCCCGAATGACAAGGATGTGTGGACCTTAAGAAAATTGACAAGTTACGTTTTTTTTGGTGGGTGCGCCGGCCCATGCAGTAGTGCAGCGCAGGGGCGACGCGTGAAGGCCCCATTAGCAAGCCACTGTTGTAGCAATGACAAGTGTTTGCCTCAATTTACGACCCTTTTAGTAATCAAACTCCCAAATATATGTATGTGGATAATGTATTATTGATATTGCAACCAAGCGTGATAAAAAAACCATCACAACAGCTTAAAAATACAATTTAGAAATTTAGACAAATAAATTAAAGTGAATGCTTTAAACAAATCAGCAAATATAGGTTTTATACCAAAAATTTCAATATCGAAATAGGGTTAAAATTATTTATCTCTTTCCGATAGTTGAATATTTTAAATCAAAAAGATTTTATAAAATCATATCAGTTTCTATTATTCACAATTTAAATTTTTTGGTTGATAGATAATCAATCTTCTACAATCCTTTTAAAATTTCTTATCTTCTCTCTCTCATAAAAATGGCTTCTTTTTTCCCTTATTTTTTTTGTTTATGTAGAAAACCAAAAAAAAAAACTAATAAGGGAAGTTTATCTTGTGGAGAGTTTTTAGAGAGAGGGTGTCGATGGTGGTTATCCAAAACCACATCCTCTTCTTTCCTTATTCAAATTCAAAATTTTAAAAAGGGTTTGGATTTTGGATCGGGTCTTTCATCGTGGGCAGACCCGCATCTATTTCCAATATCCCTTACTCATACATGAATGCTAGATTCGCATGCAGTGTGATCATTATTATCGAACACAAATTTCATACAGGTAAGTGGATTATGTGAACAGTGAGAATACCAAGAGTTCTAGCACTGTAAACGTGTTAAAGATATATAAAAGCTCAATTTCAATGCGATGATGAGAACGCCGTATCTCGCTATACCATAGATCCCTTTTTACTCGATACAGTCAATGTAACTCTTTTCACAAACATATCTTTAGATAGTGACTACGTAAAAAGGACTAACTACCATCAAATGAATACACATATATTTCAGTATCACTTCATTCTTTTCAATCATGTCACTTTGACAAAATTAAATTTTGTGTCTATATATTTGGTTTTTGTAATGATATTTGGAGTTTTTAATGTAAACAATAACTGATTGATTATCGTAATATATTGTCATAACTTCCACTAAATTACTTATCATTTCTAAATATTACAAAAATCTATATAATCAAAATTTTTCCTGAAACCATAAATTCTACTTCCATTATAACAAAAAATATACTGATTTGTTTCTTATTACTCCATAAGATGACGCTATCATTGAGCAAGAAATATAACTAGAGGTAAATTTTGTCTCATATAAATTAACTCCCCAATCAGCATTTGTGTATCTTTTTAATATTAGATCATTTCCTTGATAACAAATAAAATAATTTACGATTTCTTTCAAATATCCCAATATCCTTTTCACAGCAATTTAATCATTTTTCCTGGATTGGATCGATACTTGTTGACTAAACCCATAATATGACAAATATCGGACGAGTACTCATCATAACGTACTCCAAGCTGTCAACTATGCTAGACTACAGCACTCTGAACATTTTATCTATTCATTAGGAGTTTTTAGAATATATGTCACCGTTTGAGCTATCTCATATAACCATAAAAGTATTAATAGGTTTACAGTTTTTAATTTTGTATCATTTCAGGGCCTTTATGTTATAAGATTTTTGAAATAATCAAAATAATCTCTTGAAACAATCTTTATAGGTCATAATTCCCAATCGGATCACTCATATCCTTCATTTTAAAATTAGAAGACAACTATTTCAAATTTGAAGGGCATATTTCTTATCATTTATGACTATTATTTTATTCTCGATATATAAGAATAAAATTACAAACTTGTCATATGCTTTCTTCACATATATACAATGGTTTTCATCTATTATGATAAAATCGTAAGAGATCATGCTTCTATAAAACCTCAAATACTATTATCGTAAAAACTGTTTAAGGTCACAAATTGATTAACTTAATTTACATATTCTATTTTCTTAGCCTTTAATGACAAATTCTTCTCGTTATATTATATAGACTTCTTCCTCAAGTTTTCCATTGAGGAAGTCAGTTTTCATATCTATTTGACATAATTCTAAATTCAAATTGATCACTATTGTAAAAAATAGCCGAATAAAGGTAAATCTCACTACCAAAAAAGGTTTCATCATAATGAACACTCTTTTATTGAGTGTAACATTTTACTACCAGTCGAGTTTTATAGGTCTCAAAAGTTCCATCTACGCACTTACTCCCAATAACCATGCACTCTAGCAAAAATTCAACCAATTCCTAAAATATTGTTAGACTTCACTAACTCTAATTTTTCTTTCATCGTCTTTTTCATTCATTCTTAGAAGGACTAGATAGAGTTTCATCTATATTTTTAAACTCTTCTTCATCTTTTGGGCACACTTTTCCTGTGATCAATACAATTGCAATGATCAACTATGGACAGAGCCATCCTGTGTATTAATCAATTTAAAAAAAAGCTCTATGTCATTCACTCACTTCTGCTAGAAAATATATTCTCAAGAAATATGATATTCGTGATTCAATCTCTATTATAGTACTATTTTCTCATTCACCAATGAACACTTAACTTTTAGACTAGTTAGTGTATCTTATAAAGATACTATTACTTCCACGAGGATTTAATTTTTTAAATTTATTGGAAAAATCTCAAATACAAATAACCGATCCTCAAGATTTGAAGTCACTTAGACACAACTCTCTACCTATCCAAAGTTCAAATGATATCATTGGTTTTTACTTTGAAGATACTCTATTCAAAAACATAGACTACAGTTAATAACCCGTATATCATAAATCTTATTATATCCAATAATAACCTATTTTTCTTACCATGACACCATTCTTCTAAAGTGTATAAGGAACGGTCAAATGTCAGACTATGCCTCTCTTTCATTACACATATCCTTAATTAATGTCACGTCCCGACTCTTACATCTAACATGTAACAACCGCCACGTTATCTTGGCATACGGATATGACCACCCCATATATCAGGATAGCCAAGGTATTCCAATTGTATAATAAATTTTCTAAAATATAAAATCCATCAAATAAGAAATCATATACAACACACATGCAAGGGACCCATCCGGCCATCCTTGTACACACATGCATGCATCGACACACAATCAGAGAATCCCTGTACATGCATACATGCAGTGTGGCTATCCCAACCAATGCAAAATTCTCAAACAGTTCATAAAACTCATAAAACCAGAATAATATATCGAAAATACATCATTATAATCCAAATGTCCCAGTACAAAATAAAACAATTTCTCAAAAATAATTTCATGCAAAAGAATAAAGTCACAAATTATAGTCGTTCGGATTTTTCCAATACTTGCTCAAAGAATTCAATTAGTATCAATAAAATCTGCATGATATGAAATGTACAGAACTTCCTTTCCATGGTTCGAAAATCTACAACTCTCAAAATGATTACATAATCCATACCTACACAAAATCAACCAAAAATGGACTTTCGATCGGCACTAGTAGACGTCATCACTCTATATTTCCCCAGGAAAGAATTTTTAAAAATGAAGAGGTGAGTATTTTAAATATCAAGTGAGTGGAGTATAATGGTATGCAGCATATAAATGAGGGGTGAAGGTGGTGATGCTAAATGCATGTATCAAATATAATTTAATGCAATAAAGAAATTCATTTACATAAAATCATTCATATCAAACCACTATGACTCATATAATTGAATAAAGTAGTCTATATTCATTTTTTCTACAATTTTTGGGGTATTCCGAAAACATTATCCTACCAATGGCCGTTAACAGGATCCGTCAAGGAGTTTTCCATATTTTTTTTTATAAAATCCCATTTTTCCTTGGCGCTAGCCTGGAGTTCCGTGGGGTGCTACCACGTTATCTGGCGGCTGGAGGAGGCTCTCCAACACACCTACCCCTAAGCCAATTTAACCGGCCTTAACCACGCCGTCCCGATGGCCCGATCCATAGCAAGACTTAAACTATAGTCGTTTCATTTCCAGCACCACATTACCACATTCAATTTCATAATCAATTCATGCTCAATGTATAAAATAGAGCAACATTTCACAATTCATACGAGTATTCAATCGTAACATGGTACAAATAAATCATCATTCAAATTCAAGAGTCATGGCTTTGTCACAAAATCCATTTCAAGACTCACCACAATCACAAAATCCATTTATAAATCTATTCCACAAACTCATTTAAAAATTCAATTGAGAAACCATGGTTGAAAGCAATTTCTCATTCATATGAAACATAGCCATCCACTCACCTCAAGAGGGTATTCACTCCTTATACATTATTGACGCCAAAGAAATCTCCTTTCAAGCTCTAATGGATTGTCCTAAACCAGCAATAAAAATTTTTGGATCAAATCTCCTTAAATTCAAACGTCTACAAATTTTTCCTAATTTTATTCAAACCCTAATTTCGAATATTTATGAATGGACATTCTAATTTCATCAATTGCACCTCATTTATATGTAAATAAATTTTCATTTTCATTTTCCCCCAAATTTTCACTTTTCACAAACTTAGGGTTTTTTATCCTCCTATGAAATTCCACCAAAATGTAGATAACCTAAATTGTTGCCTAAAAATTATCAGATGGAATTTACAAGTCCTAATTATTTGACTTCCACTAGCCTCAAATCTAGCAAAGAATCAAACAAATGGAAAACCCCAATAAATCATTACCATGGGTAGACCACGAAGAAATCCTACTCGCAAGATACATTATAGACCAACCCCATTCGAATTCATGCCCTGTCTCTCTACTTCGAGAAAATCATCACCAATTGTAGACAACTAATCTCCAAAGAAAAAGTCAACATAAATATGTATTGAGATTTAGCCTACCCAAAAAATGAAGTGGGCAAAGTAAGTGTATCAAAAAGTCAAAGTATTCAACTTTAGTTCTAAGGCACAAGCACAACTTAGCAAAAGACCCATGAATTTCCTAATTCAGAAAATCATAACACTAATGTGAGAGAGAGAAAGGGAGAGAGAGAGTTACTTAGTGTGAGCAGTCCGCCAGGGATGGGTTTTCAAGAGGTGAGCAGTTCGCCATCAGCCTTAGAGGGGCTTCTAAGACTGGATGCCAGCGGCCTTTGACTCGGCTTGATCCCTTTCACCTTTCACTGAAAAGAGAGAGATAGAGAGAGATGGGAGATGAGAGAGACAGGAGAGGGGAGAGGGGAGAGGGGAGAGGGGAGAAAATGAGAGAAATAAAGAGGGAGAAGAAATAGAGGAGCCGAGGGAGGGAGAGAAGATGAGAATGAGAGTAAGAGAGGAAGGGGGAAAATGAGTTCCGGGTGAGTGAGAGATTGGGAAAGTGGGGGAGAGGGAAGAGAGTGAGAAAGAGAGAGAAAGAGTGTGTTTTATTGACTTTTTTTTTTTTTTAAGTTTCTCGGTACTACAATTAATCTATAGATATTCACACAATCTATCTGTTCTTAAGGGCCCTTATTGTCATATCCATTTAATTATCTATCTTGTTCATATAATATCCAAAACACTCATGTGCTTCAAACCTATGAGAAATCAAATAAACATAGTCAAATCATGTGAAATCATCTATAAATGTAATGGCATACAAAAGTTCATGTTTAGTCTTTATATTTATTGGATCACAAATGTCCGAATGGACTAATAGTAATGAAAATTCACCCCATATGGCATTTTCAAGTGGTTTTCTTGTCATTTTGCAGGCATGACAGTATTTAACCTAATGATTAAACATTCATCAAATACATTGCAATACCATGAAACCATTTACAAGTTATCCAATATATATGTCATTCATATACAAACTAACCCTGTCTCTCTAAAAGTTAAAAAACATAACCATATTTTAAAAGAATAAGAACAGATGTTAAATTCCGTTAAATTTCTGGCACGTAGAGAACATCATGCAAGATGAAAGTTTGGTCACTTTGTAACTCCAATTTACAAATGCAAACTCCTCTAATCTCCATTTTTGCATTGTTCTCCATATAGATCCATCTCCTACCAAAATCCATTCGATGAAAATTTACAAATATCTCTCAGTCTGTTCTTATATTTGGATTTTTTTTTTTGTGACTGTGCCTATCTCCTTTCTTTTCTTACTTTCGTTCTAATCTCTTTCACGCTTAGAATCTAAAACTCTCTTGGAATTAGACTCTACAACAAAAGTATCAGCTATGGATCTTGTAACACCTAACCGTTCATCCTTAAACTCAACATGGCGAGCAGCGTTCAAGAAAGTCTTCACACTATATTGTAAGTCAATTTGACTTTCAAGTGCTCCCACTTGATAGGAAGGGATCGAATCAAAATTTGAACTTTCTTTTCATCAGAGAGAACCTGACCAACTAACTTCATATCTCTTATAATATTAGACATGACCCTTAAATGCTATTTGATATTGTGACAATTTCGCCTTTTGTAGTTATCAAACTTTACAGTTAACTAGCTAAGATGAGTCACACTAGCACCTCCATATTTCTATTTAAGGTACACCCAAATGACATGAGCAGTTCCATATTGCTCATACTCAAGGATCATGCCATCATCATACACAAAGCTAACCAGGGTCGCTTTGACTATGGAATCTATCTTGGTAAGCATCTTATTCTTTCCTTTGCGGAGCAGTATTGCCCATATCAGGGTGCCACATGACATACCTGATTCCTTCTAAGATATCTTGTTCTTTTAACACATTCCATATTTTATGACGTCATATTTCATGATCGTTGTCGTTCAATTTGTCACCTCTATTTAATCTCCCAATTACGGACTTCAATGCTATAATTTGGGTTTACAAGAGGGTAGACACAAGTACTAATGTTTATATTATACATACAATTTTGTACTTCAAAATTGTTGAGAATGCTAAGGTTTGATAATGATAAATTGGTGGAAAATATACTTAAGTGTAGGGGTGTGCAATATTTGGTGATAACCGAAAATCCGACCGAATCGAATTAAATTTGAATTTGATTTTTGGATTCGAATTGGTTTTCGGTTAGAACCGAATTCCAAATTTGGTTTTCGATTTGAGTTTCGAATTGAGATTTTTAATACGAATTCAAACCGAAAACCGAATTAGAGTTTTTAATTATCTCATTTTTTATTTATTTTGATTATTTATTATTTATTTTCTTTTCTTTTTATGCAAACTTTGATTGGTAATTTTTCTTTTTTTAGCAAGCAATAAAATAGTAGTTAAAAAGTTCATTATTTTATGAATTCGAATTTAGTTAAATTGGATTTATGTGAAAATTTAGATCTCAAAAATCAAAATCGAGTTTTTTGATTTATTCGATTCAATTCGAATTCAAACCGAAAACCGAATTTTGAATTTAAACAAATTCGGTTCGGTTTTCGATTTGGAGTTATAAAATGTTAAACCGAATTAACCGAATCGAATTAATCGTAGAATTCGAAAATCGAACCGATGAACACCCCTACTTAAGTATATCAGAAAGTTATCATAAAGGAAAACTGAAAAGTCTATAGACCTTGTCGACCTGTTCTTGACACACATTGACCTGCTCCTATAGGTTTACCAATTTTCAGAATCATGTTAACCGATTTTAGTAATAACTTGAACATGTCAACATATTAATGATCATTGTCGATCTGAATGAATCAAACATAATTATTGCCTAAGTAAGATTATATTGACAATCTCACCTGAATTAAACACTCACACGTCTTGTCAACCTAAGTGAAATCTTGTCAACTTGCCTTATATGTCGAACTGAATTGAACTACACATCGATCTATTGATCTCAGGTAGATAAATTTAATATGTCAGGTCCACCAATTTCAATGACATGTCGACCCACTATGACACATGTCAACAAACATCAAGCAAAAAATTAAAAAGGTTTGACATACCTGACAACTAATCGACATGATTTATCTATTCTTTAGGAATCACACAACAACCTGTATTTCAACTATGTCGATGCCTTGAGCATATTTACCAATTTCAAAAGTCAGGTCCACCAATTGAATGTCAGAATAGGACTGTGTTGAGGTGGACTTAGAACATGTTGACTTATCTTTATGTGTCAATCATTTAAAATATATATTGTCCACCAATTTATTTTAAAATAGATTCATGTCGACCTGAAATCTCCAACATGTCGACAAAGGCTAATTGGTTTCTAATTTAGACATGTTGATGCCTAATTAAAACTAATTTAATATTACGTGTCCACCAATTTAATTTAAAACATAACTTTGTCGACCTAAGTTCTAACCATGTCGACATGATCAAGAAAATCCACAATACAAAAATTTTGAATTCAGGTTGATGTGTTAATTAAGGTTGTAAACCTGAAATTATCGGAAACCAAAATTTTGAAACTAATTTGAACACAACGGTCCTCTCTTTTCTGATTTATCTATTCATTTCCATTTTTATCAAAATCCAACGTTTAAATGCAGTAAAATCATCACTCAATTGATTAAAAAGAAAGTGGCGCCAGTAAGAAAATGAAACTTTAGTGTGAAACAAGTAACTATTGTAGAATATTAATTGACGAACATTTATGAGTAACATTCGGTTTTAACAACCGCAAAATGAATCTCTTCCACACCACAATAAATATCAGAGAGATGAGATATGAAGAAGGGAATGCTCTATTCAAGATCTTATCAACTACGAATTCATTGCATTTATTACTCTGTTTTAAATTTTATACACTCCATTTTTATACTTTAATTTTCTTTTTGAGTATAATCACTTATAAAATCAAATCTGTTTAATTCGAGGATTTGAGACTCACATCTTAGACCTTTCCCTCTTACCTGTACTGAGATTTCAAAAGATTAAAAAGTGTGTCACTATTTTGAGTTTAAAGAGAAAACCAATCTGTGTAGAGTTAGGAAAGTAGTGTTTGTGAAGAAATACTGTAAAGATCCAACCTAAACCTGCAATCAAGTTTGTATTAGTAATTTAATAGTGAAAAATCCAGAGGAAGATTGAAAGTGGACGTACACCAGATTTGGTAGACCACTATAAAAACTTTTGTGTGTCTCTTACTTTTTTATTTTTTTTTATTTTAACAACTAAACACCACTATCATTCTCTTTTTAAAATACCTGAATAGTAAAAAATTTTTTAAAATACCTCTATTCAACTATTCATCCTCATCTAGTTGAATAACAATTGGTATCAGAGCGAGTGTATTGATAAAAAGGCTAACAGCTTCAACATCAAAAATTCAAATGACCATAAATGGAGACAATGTACTTTTTGAAACATGCTCAACAAATCATGTACTCTTTTTCAACGGAAGCAACTTTAGCTATTGAAAATAAAAAATCGGCAATTTCATCATTGTACAAGATCTAAATGCCTGGAAAATAATTGAAAAAGGTGTTGAATTTTCAACTGAAGAGGTTGATGGCGTATGTGTACCAGTTAAGCAGAAGAATATGACAACTGAGTAGAAGAAGAGCTATCAAGCAAACTATAAGACTATAAATCTCCTTCGTCTTGCTTCATCTTGCCCTGAGTGTCAACGAATATAATTGAGTATCTTCACGTATCACAACAAATGAAATCCAGGAAAGGTTTGAAGCCACCTATGAAGACACTGATCAAGTTCCCAAGAGCAAAATTAGATTACTGAAACAAGAATGCTAAGTCTTCAAGATAAAAGAAGGAGAAGCAATTAGTGAAATGATGACAAGATTCAACAAAGTGTCCAATGAATTGAGATTGTTTGGAAAAGAAATTCCACAAGAAAACATGGTAGATAAAATTCTTAGAAATCTATCAAAATCTTGGGAATCTAAAGTCATTATAATGGAAGAATTGAAAATCTTGAAACCTTAACAATGGACAACCTCGTAGGCTCACTGATAACTTATGAAATGAAATTAAATGTGAAGGAGACAGGAAAAGAAGAAAAAGGAAAAGGAGAAGCTCTCAAAGTTGACAGTAATAAGAGTTCTTCAAACTCTAAAGAAGAAGATGATGCAGAAGATGAAGCATTGCGGCCAAAAAGTTCAAGAGATTTATGATGCGAAGGAGGAATAAGAGCAAATCAAATTTTAAAAGATCAGAAACGAAAAAGGAAATTAGATGTTACGAATACAAAATATTAGGACACACAAAAGTTGATTGTCCTCAACTGGAGAAGGATGATAAGTAAACAAGAAAGAAAGAAAGGAGAAGAAAAAGAAGAAACCTCTTGCTACCTAGAGTGATGAAAACTCTGGTTCAAGTGAAGAAGAACCAATGAAGAATAAGCTAATTTTGCTTCATGGCCAATGAGGAATTCTCTGACAATGAGGTAGACTCTACTTATTCTTCCTGCTCTAATTTTGATGAAAGTAATTTCTCTGCTGTTGAATTACATGAAACATTATTAGAATCACTTAAGAAATCAAAGAGGTTAAAATTGAAAAATAATCTGTGAAACAATTAGAAAACTTCAAAATGGAAGCTGATAAACTAAGAGAGAAAAATACTAAATTAGAATTACAAATCACTGAACTTGAAAAAAAGTTAGAGAATGAAAAGAGTAAATATCTACATTTGTAAAATGAAATAGAAGATGTCAAAATTGCAAACAATCAAATGGGTGAAAACAAAATTCTACGAAAAGAGCTAACTGAACAAAAGGAGAAAAATATTAGGTAAAACAGCATTCTAATGAAATTCATACTAGGTCAAAAAAAACTAAATGCCATCTTAGGAGCACAAATAGTAGTCTTTGATACTCAAATCCAAAAAAATCTATATAAGTTTTTCACACTTAGTTCACAAGCTGTTAAATTACAAAGATGTCACACATGTATGAAATTTGGACACAAATTAGACAACTATAAACTAAGAAATAATACCTCAATCACTACAAATAACATAAGAATTAATGATCTCAAGTATGCCTACTGCTAAAAAATTGGACACTTAGTTAATGTCTGCTGACTAAAAAACTCCTTAGTAGTGAATTTGAAATGGGTACCTAAAAATCAAATCAGAGCTAACTCAACCAAAGGCAAAAGTGTGATTGCATCTTGTTTCAGGTTTATCTGAAATCAAGGGAATCTCCTGGAAAGTCAGTCTAGTGCATTGATAGTAGCTATTCAAGGCATATGACTAGAGATTTTACTAAATTCTCATTACTCGAGAAGGAGAGAGGAAAGATAGTCTTTGAAGGCAACTCCAAAGGGAAAGTCATTAGAATAGACAATATTAAAGATAAGTCCATTGACTTTCAAATTCAAAATATTCTTCTTGTCTCTAGACTTAAATTTAACTTGTTGAATATTAGTCAGTTATATGATAAAAGTTTAAAGTCATATTTAACTCAGATTTTGTTCTATCATTGATAAAACTTCTAGTTGTATCAAATTCACTAACCTTAGAAGAGAAAATATCTATATAATTGAAATAAAACAGTTGGAAACTCAAAATGATCATGCCTAGTTACAGTAAGTAAGAACAATTCATGGCTGTGGCACACAAGGTTAGGATACGCAAGTATGGACATAATATCAAAACTAGTTAGGAAAAATATTATGAAAGGTCTCCCTAAATTAAAATTCGAAAAATATAGATTGTTTGACGCATATATGAAAGGAAAACAAATCAAAACTTTCTTTAAATTCAAAAATTGTGTATCTACTAGCAGTGCTCTGGAACTTTTGTACATAAACTTATTTGGATCAACTAGAACTCAAAATTTAAAAGGAAAACATTATGAATTTGTGATCATCGATAACTTCTCTAGATACACTTGGGTACTATTTCTGGTTAAAAAGGAGGAAGCCAGTAAGGTTTCATTAAACTATGCAGGAAAATACAAAACAAAAAATGTGTTTTAATTAGGAGTATCAGAAGTGATCGTGGTAAAAAATTTGAAAATAAAACTATAGAAGAATTTTATGGCAATCATGGTATTGATCACAACTTCTCAATCTCTAAGACACCTCAACAAAATGGGAGAGTAGAAAGGAAAAACAAAATATTACAAGAAATGATTAGAACTATACTCTGTGAATATAATTTGTCAAAGTTTTTCTATATAGAAACAGTGAATACTGTCTGCTATATCTTAAATAGAGATTTAATTAGACCTATAATAAAGAAAACTCCCTATGAACTCTAAAAAGGAAGGAAACCCAACATATCATATTTTAGAGTTTTAGATACAAATGCTATATTTTGAATAATGAAAGAGAAGTTTTAGGAAAATTTGATACCAAAAGTGAAAAGAAAATATTTTTAGAATATTTGACAGTGAGTAAGACATATAAAATTTATAACAAAAGAACTATAATAGTCGAAAAATCAATACATATAAAATTTGATGAAGAAAAAGACACTAACCAAATAAGATTTGATGATGAAGAATTAACAGAAAACCTTAATGAATTGAAACTTATTGAAAATTTAAATTTTCAAAAAGGAAAAATCAATGAAGTTACTGAATAAAAAGAAAAGGAAGAAATTCAACAAGAGCAAGAAATTAAATATTCTCAAATTATAAAAGATGTCAATATAGAAAACATAATAGGTGACGTAAACAATGATGTTAGGGCTGGATCAGCCCTGTAAAAACAAGGTGAATATATAGCGTTCATCTCTCAGAAAGAATCTAAGAATGTAGAGAAAGTATTAGAAAATGAGAATTGCATAATGGTTATATAAGATGACCAATTTGAAAGAAACAAAGTATAGAACCTTATTCCTAGACTAAAGAATCAGTTAGTAATTGGAGTTAAATGAGTTTTTAAAAATAAAATTGATGAATATAGAACAATTACAAGAAATAAGACTAAATTAGTGATCAAAGGATATAGCTAAGAAAAAGAAATTGACTATGATGAAACGTATGCTCTAGAGGCTAGATTAAAAACTATTAGAATGTTTCTATACTTCTCTTATTATATGAATTTCAAATTGTGTTAAATGGATGTTAAAAATTCTTTTCTAAATGGTTATTTAAATGAAATTGTGTATGTAAAACAATCCTCTGGTTTTGAAAATTCTAAATATCAAGAACATATTTTTAAACTAACCAAAATTTTGTACGGATGAAAACTAACTCCTATACCTTGGTATGAAAAACTTAGCAACTTTTTTAATTAAAAACAATTTGAGAGAGGAAAGATTGATACAATTCTTTTTATCAAAAGAAAAGAAAATAATTTTCTAATAATCCAAATATATAAAAATAATATTATCTTTAGAGAAACAAGTGTAAAAATATGTGAAGATTTTATAAAAAGAATGCAAGGAGAGTTTGAAATGAATATAATGGGAGAGTTAAACTATTTTCAGAACTTCAAATTAAACAATCTGAAAATGAAATATTCATCAATTAATCAAAATAAACCAATGATCTCATTAAAAGATTTGGGTTCAGTGAATGCAAAGCAAGTGACACACCTATGAGTATGAACCTAAAATTAAATAAGGATGAAAATGACAAATCAATATGTCAAAAATTATATAGAAATATGATTGAATCACTTTTGTATCTCACTACCTGTAGACTAGACATATAATTCAGTGATGTCTTTGTGCAAGTTTCTAATTAAATCCAAAAAAATCCCATTTGATAGCAGTTAAAAGAATTTTTACATATCTTAAAAACACCACACATCTAGATCTTTGATATGATAGAAACTCAAGCTTTCAATTATATAGATTCTCTGATGCAGATTTTGTGGGATGTAAGTTGGATAGAAAAAATACCAGTTGTACTTGTCAATTCTTTAGAGGTATGTTAGTATCCTGGTCTTCCAAGAAACAAAGCAGTGTAGTATTGTTAACAATCGAAATTGATTATGTCTTTACCGGACAATGTGTTGTACAAATTTTGTAGATTAAATATCAAATGAAGAATTTAGATATAAATCTTGATTATGTTCCTATAAAATATGACAATACAAGTGTCATAAATCTAGTTAAAAATCCAGTGTATCATTTTTTAACCAAACACATTGAAGTAAGATATCATTTCATCAGAGACCATGAATTGAAAAACGAAATTGTTCTTGAGTATATCAAACCTCAAAAATAGATTGCTGATATTCTTACCAAACCACTAGATAAGAATAGATTTTATGAATTAAGGAGAAAGTTAGGAATAACTGAAATGGAGAAGTAAGAAAAAATCTAAAAAACAGAGTATATGCGAAAATCTGAAAATAAATTTTAAGTCGATCTATTTCACAAGGATGTCGACAATTGAAAAATATATAGTATTGTGGATCTACTAATCATTGTTTTAAAAATCTTGTCGACCTACTATTGAAAACCAAAAACACACTTGATCTTGTCGACCTGTATGTAAATATGTCGATATGCATAACAGTCCAAATTAGGTCGATATCTTTAAAAGTATGTCAACCCGCTAACCTTTGAACCTCCTTAAAATAGGTCGACATACACGAAAACATGTCAACCCATGACTTGCAAAAAGGAATATGAACGGTTAATATATCGACCCGTCTCTCTCTCTATTTCGAAATTCGAATTTCCTTCTTTCTCTCTGAAACTCTAGGTGAATTACATTCGAGAAAGCCTAACCTACAATAGCTCTGAAACAAAAATTGTCTATCTTTAACAATCAATATCATCTAAAGCTCCTACCAAACCTACAACTAAGCCATCATCATCAAAACTCTCATTTGTGAAAACATACTTCTTCAAAACCTCCTTTGCCATCTCAATAGACTGAAGTCATTCCCCAATTCAATACTCATGAGTTTCAATCACTCGAATAGAGCAAACTATACAAGAAATTATTCTCATGAAGGAAAGTCAATTAGGAGAGATTGATTGATTTGGTATTCCTAAAAAGGGTCAACTTCAAGTACAAAGAGTATTGATGAAGTATGTCCTAATTGGCTTATGATTCCTAATAAGTTCATTCATGAGAAGGCAATGAATTTGTTCTATAACAATATTGAAATAATCTCTGATGGGGTTAAGAATGAGACATGGATTACTATGGATGATCACTCTGTTTCATGTGCTTTTAGAACATATGTAAATAGGAAGGTGATTGAAGTCACCCCTAAGATTATTTGTAGAGAAAATGCTCTTGTATAGATAATGTATGACAAATGTGAACCCTACATAAAATTCAAAAATTTGGAGAATGCTAGAAAAGTGTTCAATGATGATAATTTGACTGTTATAAACACAAATGCTATAGAGATAAGGTTCCATGAAAAATTTCTTCATTTGATTATTGTTTATGTACTTAGACCTAGAGGAGGAAATTATACAACCATTTCTAGAAAAGATTTTTGGTTGATGATATACATTATGAGTCGGAAAGATTCTAGATTGTATTTTATTGTTCCACATTTCATGATTGTTGTACATAGATAAGAAAACTCAATCCTACTATATGCAAGTATGATTTCTATGATTTTATCATCTAATCGCGTAGAATTGGATAAAGACACGGGAAAGAGCTAAATGAGAAAAATGGAACCAATACATCTTCTATACTTAAAGCAAGATGAATGTGCTGTAGTGAGAGATAATGGGTCAGAAAGGATGGTGGGACAAATAAGAGGCAAATAGAAGAAGTGGGAGAGGAAAATGAAGAAGCAACAGAGATTGGGCAAAAAGAAGGCACAAAAGAACATGATGGATAACCATCCAGTTTTCAGCCCATCTCTCTTGAAATGATCTGGGAAAAATTGGAAATGATTGAGAATAGACAAATTCTGCAAGGTCAAATAAGTTATGTTATGAAAATGGAACTTCAAAGTATTAACAACAGATTGGACTCCATAGCAAAGGACAAAGAAAAATCATCTCGTGACCTTAAGCCTTCCCATTCCCACTGATTTGTTGCTGTTAGTTTATGTTTTGATCTATGTTCTGGTTCCTGTAATGTTTTTCTCATGTTTCGTGTCATCTAGTATGTTATGCTTTGATACTTTATATTATTTAAATGATACTCTAGTTTTGAACCCTTTTCAAGTTTTGAACTCTTTTGATTTCAGAAATGTACCCGTGAATATTATCTTGTGTTACTTAAATTTTCATTCTTTGAACTAAGCCTTCACTTTATTCACTATATTGCTAAGTTATAATGTTGCTTACTGTTTCCACTGATCAATGCCAGTATTTACTTATACATTAAGACTTGTGTATTTTAAGCTTATAGCACTTGGTTATAGTTGTTGGCTCTTTGGCTAGATTGATGAATAGATGTTGTTGCTAGGTGTTTGTATGCTTTAATTGCTAGATTTATTATGATAATGACCAACTATTAATTGTTGGCTCTTTGGCTAGATTGATGAATAGATGTCAATGCGTAGTGTATGAATAGTTGTTGGTTAGTCATTATTTGAGGGGAAGCAAGTTCTACATATTGAAGGGAAGTAAAGTCAAAAACTTATTCTGCACTTGTTTGCTCTTGCATTGTTCTACACTTCATCTTAGGTTTAAGCTTGAGCCCTTTTCATTGATAACAAAAAGGGAGAGAAAGAGAAGAAAAAGAATGAAGAATCAATGGTGTATTAGGTTTGGTTAGGACTGGTGTGAATGAGCTGGGTTGAGGAGTGATTCAGTAATTTGGAGTGATTTGCTAATATCAAATGGTAACACAGAAGTGATAGGAAATAGATAATGGCTTTGTGGTGATGACACTAGTATAAATTAGAGTGAGAAATAGTTCTGCTAGAATGGTTTTAAAATTGACAAGTTAATATTTTTAAAAATAAGAATCAATAGGCTTAGAAGTCTTATATAAGTGTGTTGAAGTTTTGTCATCATAAAAAAGGAGGAGATTGTTGAGAATGTAAGGTTTTGAAGATGATAAATTAGAGGAAAAAAAGACTTAAGTATATCAGAAAGAAAAACTGAAAAAATTTGTAGACTTTGTCGACCTGTTTTTGACATACGTCGACCTACACCTATAAGTCTATCAATTTTCAGAACCTTGTCGATCAATTTTAGCAATATCTTGAACATGTCGACATATTAATGATCATTGTCGACCTGAAGGAATTAAACATCATTATTGTCTAAGTAAGATTATGTTAACAATCTCAAAAACATATCGACCTGACTTAAACACTCACACATCTTGTCAACCTCAGTGAAACATTGTCAGCCTGTCTTACACGTCGACTTGAATTGAACTACACATCGATTTGTTGATCTCAGGTAGATAAATTAAATATGTCAGGTCCACCAACTTCAATGACATGTCAACCTGTTATGACATACATCGACAAACATCAAGCAAAAAATTAAGAATGGTCGATATACCCAATAACTTGTCACTTGATTTATCTGTTCTTTAGGAATCACACAACAACTTGTATTTCAACTATATCGACGCCTTGAGTATATCGACACCTGATCGAATGTAAGAATATGACTGTGTTGATGTAGACTTAGAATGTATCGACCCATCTGTATATATTGACCATTTAAAATATGCATTATCCACCAATTTATTCCCAAACAGATTTATGTCGACCTGAAACATCCAACATGTCGACAAAGGCCATTGGTTCCTAACTGAAGCATGTATACCTAATTAAAACTATATTGACATGCCAGAACATGTTGATCAATTTAATCTTACGTGTTTACCAATTTAATTTAAAACATAACCTTGTTGATCCAAGTTCTAACCATGCCGACCTGATCAAAGAAATCCACAATACAAAAATTTTGAATTCAGGTCGATATGTTAATTAAGGATGTCAACCCGAAATTGTCAAAAACCAAAATTTTGAAACTAATTTGAACACAACGGTCCTCTCTTTTCTGATCTATCTGTTCATTTTTATTTCTATCAAAATCTAACGCGTAAATACAACATAATCATCTCTCGATTGATTAAAAAGAAAGTAGCGCTAATTAGAAAATGAAACTTCAGCACGAAATAAGGAACTGTTATAGAATATTAATTAACGAACATTTATGAGCAATGTTTAGTTACAACAACCACACAACAAATCTCTTCAACACCACAATAAATACAGATGAGATATGAAGAAGGGAATGCTCTATTCAAGATCTGATCAACTACAAATTCACTACATCTATTACTCTATTTTAAATTTTATACACTTTGTTTTAAATTCTATTACTCTGTTTTAAATTTTATTGCTCTAGTTGAGTAACAAAAATCAATATTCATGATAGGTTAATGTTAGACATAGATTCGAAAATTTAGTAAGTTTTCAATTATCATCTATGATTCTAATGTATCACCGTTACAAATTTAATTTAAACTACAAAATTCATTAGGTTCTATGTGAGAATTACACAAATTCGTCCAATAAAAAATTCTCTCACTTAAATATACGAAATATTTAAATAATATTACAATTTTAGATGAAAATTACTCAAATTCTATTAATTCAAAATTTTTATTTAAATACATAAAATATTTAAATAATATATATTAATTTTGGATAAGTATTACTTAAATTCTATCAATTCAAAATTTTTATTTAAGAGACCCCATTTTCATGATTATACAAATGAATAATTATAATCAACTTATATTCAAAAGAAACTTTATATTAAATCTAAAAAAAAAATGTTTTTCTATGATATGATCATGACCATATCAAACAACCATAATGCAAAAGAAAAACATGTAAATGTATTATTCCAAATCAAGACATCTATTTGACATAACATATTGATCATTCCCTTAGACAATCTATCTATAGGAAAAACTCTCCTAATTGCATGTGAGGAGCTATTTATACTTTGGGATTATCTTTTCTTCATTTGGATTTCTAGATTCTTGACTCTCCATATTTCAATTAATATTAGCCTCACATAGCTAAGAGTTATGCTCCCACTCTCAGCAATTATCGCATCAACAGTGCTAACCCAATAAGAAGTCAAAGAATTTCTCAAAATGTATATGTCATAACCCCAAAAGGCATGACCTAGATCAAAAAGTTTCTGACATTTTTCTTCTATGATCACCAAATGATCTAGCAACGTATGAGATGTATCCATCTTATAAGTCAATATTTGACTCAATTTCATCAGTACTTCTTTAACTTTTAGCTCTTCCCCGTAGAGATGCATGATGGCACATGATCTTCACCATTTCCCTAGAAAATGGGAATGATATTAGGTCGAGCACACATCAACCATAATATAAAGAATTCAGAAATATCAATTTCAAATGTTATGCTCAATTTTCAATTAGTTCTATGTTGAAAAAATAAAATTTTCATACATAAAAAATGAGTCTATTATCAAAAGAGTGTAAACAATTTACACTTGGATAGTCAAAATTAAGAAAATAATATTCTAGTCATATGCAAAATTTTTCAAATTTTTTTGGATAGAAAAATGATTTTTCTGTAATTTTTTTATAATTTATTGATGTAAAAATCAATAAAAATTGTTTTTAACTCTAAAAAATAAATTAAAGATCACATAAAAATTCAAATAAATAAAATATTTATTTCAATGAAAATTCTGATTGGAAACCACCCTGCACGTGCCTTCATGTGCCGCTATGGGTAGCTGTGTAGTAAACAAAAAATAAAATTAGAAAAATGGCTATTCTCACATGCCAATGCCGGCGCATGATGCCCACGTCCTGCCTTGTCAGTGGCATATGACCATCGGAATTTGTCTACCCTCTCATTTTTTATATCTCTAAGTTGAATAGCAGTCTCGATTTTCAAATCATACCTCTCTAACTTAGCATTTGGGCTTTACGCGCCATGGCCAAGAGTGGGTTTGGTTGTCGGAAACTGTTCATCTTCTACATTTTCTACAATTCGACCCAAATTTCGAATGGTCATATTTCTCTCAATTGTTAACCAGTTTTCACACTCTTTATATGGTTGAAAAGTATTTTTCGATAAGGTTCGAACCATATAAATTTTAAGTTATGAAACATAGTATTTTTAAAGATACGAGTAATTATTTTTCAGATAGTGTTTATAATATCTTATAATATACTTATTGGATGTATGTCAATTTTGTAGATTCAATCCTCATGAAATATACATGCTACTAAGTTAAATTGAGGCCATTTCGATAAATCTACTGCAAGATGCTATTAACAAACCTCCAAGATTATTCATGGCATTTTTTTTAAATTCCCAAGAGAGGCAGGAAGCAACCCAAGATGTTCTGATGCCAATGTAAGTTTTAAACAAACCAACAAATATAGTTTTCATGCCAAAAATTCTAGAATCCAAGTAGAGTTAGAATCATTTACATCTTTCCGACAGTTGGATATTCTAAGTCGAGAATATATTAAAAAATCATATCACTTTCTATTGTTCACAAGCCAAATATCTTGGTGGATAGATGATCAATCTTTTACAAGCCCTTTAAATTTCTCTTCTTTTCTTTCACTCTCTTAAAAAAATGGCTTCTTTTTTCCTTTTTTTTTTTTGTTCATGTAGAAAACCAAAAAAAAAAAAAAAAAAAACTATCAAGGGAAGTTTATCTTGGGGAGAGTTTTTAGAGAGAGAAAAAGGGAGTTAAGGGTGGTTATCCAAAACCACATCCTCTTCTCTCCTCGGATCTGGGTTGGCTCTACTCTCATGGGTGGACCCGCATCCATTTCCAACATAAAGTTTGAGAAATCAATTGAGTTAATTAAAAATGAATGCTATATAACAAGAAGAATGTTGAATAAGTTAGTACAAACATTTCTAGTTTTTACGCATTCAATGGTATTGTTGCTTTATCTTTACAGTAGTTGGTTTGTTTCTTATTTTTTAGATTCAGTTGCTAATTTTATTGTATTTACTTAATTTATAGCCTATTTAAAGAACACAAATTTGATGAATAAAGATAAAATATTGGATCCAATATCTATTTTTGTTATACTCTCTAACTTTCTTTGAATCAGTGATATTAGAGCCAACAAGAGTTGAGTGTGCAATAGCCTATTCTCTTTGATGGCTGCTGACAATTTTGTATGGCCATCCATTCCATGATTTGATGGTCACTATGATCACTGGAGCATGCTAATAGAAAATTTCCTGAGATTGAAGTAGTATTAACAAGTTATTGAATTTGTATAACAATACCAGCTATTAATCAAGTATTTACAGAGGCTAGACAAAAAGAGTTGGACAGACTAAAGTTGACAATTTTAAAGGAAAAAAATTATTTGTTCCAAGTAATTGATTGCTCTTTCATGGAATCATTCTTGACAAAGAAATTTACAAAGATTGTTGTTTTTCTATGAAGAAAAGTATCAAGGATTGAAAAGGGCAAATCTGCAACAGCTTCAAGCACTTCGTTTGGAGTTTGAAATACTTTGAATGCAAGAATGAGACTTTGCTATGGATTTTTTCTCACACAAAATGGCAATTGTCAACAAATTAAGAAACCTTGGAGACAAAACATGAGATATCATCATAGTAGAGAAAATCCTTCAATCCATGACACCAAATTTTAATTTTGTTGTTCATACTATCACGCCCCAATCCTCGAATCAAGCACGTGACAACCACCGAATTACCCCGAAATATGGGTATGCCTAATCCTTATGCCAAAATACTACTAAATATTCATCAATATCCATCTATTTTCAAAATAATTTAACAAATCTAAATAAACAAATATACATTCATCACACAACCAAAAGACTAGTCCGGTCCATCCCTGTTCAAAACATGGATACATAAGCTCAGCCGGCCCATACAGATCAAATCCGTAGAATGTAAAACAAGTCCTTACTCAACGGATTCTTATCAAATTCTACAAAAAACAACTCCTAAAAAGAAATTTCAAAGAAATAAAAGGAGGTCATCAATTTAAGTATGCAAAACCATATCTAAATCCCAAATCAAGTAGACATAGTATAAAATAAGTTTTTAAAATAGTTACAAAGGTTGTCTCTATTAGGTCCACTAATACCCTAAACCAAAAGAGGACCAATACCAAAAGAGTCTGACAGAATAAGTTTCTTCTAATCCGGCACTAAGCAACAACAAATCTCAACTAGACTTCCATTGTGAAAATGAAAATAGGGGGTGTGAGTATAAACAATACCTAATGAATGATATGTATGTTGTACATAAATAAGATTTGTCTGGTGGATATATAAAATATATATATTTTAAGTCATCATGTCATTCTCAAAATCATTTAATAATAAATAGATTCTTAATCATCATGATTCAATATCATTTGCATCCAACCATTTCACTTGTTCAAATATGGAGCAACCGAAATCAATATTCCGACAAAGGTCTACCACAATTTAGGACTTGACCACCAAGTATTTTAGTAATTTAAATTCATAAATAACTCCATCCTTGGAATTAGATGTGGTGTAACCAACTATCCCATGACCTTATTCATAATATGTGGCTATGAATGTACTGCACATGCTTGGTTACATCCCACAGTCTACTAACCCTACTACGTCACCCCATTGGGTCATGCCACATGGGGAATTTTTTTAGGGATCAAGCTCTTCCCCCAAACCAATCATATGTACCATTTCACAAAATTCATCAATCAATTTCGTGTGTCATCAATTCACCAATTTCTCAATAGTGGTCAACATGACAACGTATTCAATATCAATAAATCAACATTACATATTTGTTCAATCAAAACATATAAAATGTATAGAAATTCAAAATTCCATATTTGGGATATTCTAAACATACTAAATCACATAATTTAAGTTTCGAAAATCATTTAGAAAATTCAATGAAAACATTTTTTTCTTATTTAAGTGCATGCAATCACTCATCTCTTGGAAAGGTCAACACTCACAAACTACAATCAAAAACTAAATTAATTCATCATAAACTTTCAATTGTCTCAACTTAAGATAATTAACACCATTTTATCGTTAATCATAAATCAAATTTTGGGTTAGTTGATTTCCCCCTAAATTTTCCCAATCCTAAATTTCCCACATCATCAGATCTATGTTCAAATCTTTCTACTAAACATCATAGATCTAGAGAAGCCATCTTCCATTTAATATTTTACTCAATTTTATTATTATACAAATCCTAGGCCTAAACCCTAAACCTAATCCTTTCAATTTCAACAAAATAATTCAAAGACATGATGATAAAGTAACTCAAATCTAGTTAAGAGGAGAAGATTATTTTAAATGGAGTCACCAATTTCATTTCCAAATTAAGTTACACCAAAATCCTAAGTTTCTCTCTCTATAAAATCTCAAGTTTTAAAATAAACTGCAATTTCATGTGAGGGTAACTCAATTATAAGTTAAGAGAGAAAAATTACCTCTATTGGAACTACCGATTGCACTCCTTGTTGAATTACACCAAAACCCAAAGTTTTTCTCTCTTTAGAAAACTCACTTCCTCTCACTAGACCCAATCTCCAATAGTTTTGTTGGAAGTTTTAGAAGTCTTAATATGTAAGTTTTTGCTTGAACTTGATTGTTCTTGAAAAGAGCAAAGTGAGAGGGTGAGAGAGTGTGTCGAGATGGAGAGAGTGTGGGGGTGTGAGTTCTTGGGTAAGAGGGGAGAAAGTGGGGGAGTAAGAGGGGGAGGAAGAGAGGAAGTAAAAAAAAATAAAGTGGGGGGAGGAGATGGGTTTTGACTTTTTTTTTTTTTTTTTTTTTTATCTTTCTTGGTATTACACAGACCATAGAGGAATCTCATGACAGTGATGAGTTATCACTTGATGAACTACGTAGTTCGTTACTTGTCAATGAAAGGAAGCTACGTCATCAAAATTACTTGTCCATGAAAGGAAACTACGTCATCAAAATCATGATAAACAAGAATTAAAGGCTTTTAACTCTACTTATTCTTCAATATCTTGAGTAAAGTAGAGGTCGAGGTAGAAGAAGGGGAGATCATGACAATAGAGATCACACCAGACATTTCAAAGCTAATGACAATCAATTTCAAGGAAAGGGTAGAAGAGGACAAGGCAAAAAATTTGACAAATCCAAGGTAGAATGTTTTCAATGGCATAAATTTGGTCATTTTCATTCAGAATCTTATACCAAGCCATCCAACATAAATGAAGAGATATCTAATTTTACTAAGGGGAAAAAAAGGAGTAGAAACTTTGTTGATGACAATTCAAGACAACAAGGAGCTTCAATTAGAGTTTGATTCGTGGATACAAGTTACAGCAATTACATATGTGGAAGTAGGTCTTCCTTTTATTAGTTAATGCTTTCATTGTACATTGAGTTTTGGAGATTGTTCTTCTATGAATGTTATGGGAAAGGGCAACATGAAAATAAAAACCAAGAATGGTTTTATAAAAATAAAATTTGACGTCTTTTATGTTCCTATGTTGAAATAAGTGTTGGTCAATTATTAGAAAAGGGCTATAAAATAACCATTCAGATAAGTTCTTGTGAAATATATGATCCCTTATAAAGGAGTTATTGCAATTGTTGGATTAAATGTTCACATTTTGTTCCCATTGAAGAATGAAAGTGCTAAACCTTGTTTGGTGGTTGAAGTAAAAGTTCTTTTATCATTTTGGCATTTTCATTATGGTTACATGAGTTTTGGTAGTTTAAAAACTCTCCAACAAAAAAGTTTGGTGACGAATCTTCCACAACAACAATAACAACAAAAATCTGAGTTTTAATCCTAATATTTGGGTCGATCATTTAAGAGACAAATTTAAAAAAAATAGAGAAAAGAAAAATGAAATAAAAAATAAATAAAAAATAAAGAACAAAGAAAAAAGAAAAAATATATATAAATAAAATAAAATAAACTAAAACAAAACTAAAAATAAAACTAAAAATAAAAATAAATAAATAAATCAATAGATAAATATTTAAAATATATTGATTTAATTTGTGCGGATTTTTCTCCGCTATCAATTCCTATCCAAGACCATTTCCTCTTCAAACCCTTAACTTCCATGTCTTTGCGGATAATTTACATCCAAATTTTTAGCGGTTTATCTCTACGTTTTCTTAGATCTCCTATATTTAAGTTCTTGGTTCTCCTAACCGATAGATCTTTGGGTCTTCTTTGCATATGACTGAATCACCTCAAACGACACTCTCGTATTTTTTTCACAATTAAATTAAGTCATAACTTGTTACGATTCTCTTCATTTCTAATTCTATCTCTTCTAGTTTTTCCACACATCTACATAAATATTCTCATTTCTGTTATAGCCATCTTTTGTCCTTGTTGTTGTTTAGTACTCAACACTCAGTATCATACAATAATATAGATCTAACCGCAATTCTGTAGAATATTTCCTTCAAATGCAAAGGTATTATACGATCGCAAAAAACTCCAGATACTTTTCTCCATTTCATCTAACCCGCTTGAATCTTATAATTCATATTTTCATTTATATTGTCATCATTTTAAACGATAAAATCTAGATATCTAAATCGTTCACTTTTGAGTACATCTTGCCTATCTAACCTAATTATTTTTTTATCATTCTGATAACTATCGCAAAATCTATATCTCATATATTTGGTTTTCTATTTATTCAATCTAAACTCTCTGAATTCCAACGTAAGTCTCCATAACTCTAGTTTAGCACTAACACTCTCTTTAGTTTCATTAACCAATATAATATCATCTATGAAAAGTATACACCATAGTGTTTA
The DNA here is from genome assembly GCA_033439265.1 of Dillenia suffruticosa. NCBI lineage: Eukaryota > Viridiplantae > Streptophyta > Magnoliopsida > Dilleniales > Dilleniaceae > Dillenia > Dillenia suffruticosa. The sequence goes on along the minus strand of JAVTVX010000009.1, from coordinate 17,059,386 downwards.
ATACATTGTTGGAAAGCATCGACCTCAATTTCCTCAAGGAAAGTCATTAAGAACAAAAATTGCCTTCGAGTTGATTCTTTCTAATATATGTGACCCAATAAATCCAATTTCAAATGTAGTTAATGCAAAAAATAGAGAGAGAAAGCTCTCTATATTTTATTGTGTATCCAATATATTGACAAAGATGGTATTTATGTAAATTAGGGTATGTATATAAAGGAAAATTTCTAAAATCAAATATTCTCCCATATATATGATATGCCAACACATTGTATAAAATGTTGATATATTATCATATTTGGAATAACATGACTAGACATATATAAAAAAAATATTGGTAATAGTTAGAAATATCTGGCATAATAGCGTCATATAGTGGTATGTATATCTTCTAAAAATATTTATCTTTTATATATTAATATATGGAAAGTAACATATAAGTTTATATCCCTTTTCAAACTTAAGGTAGTAAGAAATCTGACATCTTGAATTTGCCAATTAGATCCTGAAATCCCCAAGTTGAGTGTGACTTGGTAAAAGTATTTGTAATCTGAGATTGGGAGGAGATAACAATAAGCTGAGTAATGCCATGAACAATATGATGTCACACAAGGTGATAATCAATTGTAATATGTTTGGTGTATTCATGGACCACATCATTGTACGCAATTTGCATGGCACTTCGATTATCACAATGAAGAGGAATGGCCAAGAATGAGGTGACACCCATGTCTTGAGGAGCCATTGTAACCAAAGGAGTTTATAAGTAGCATCGACAAGGGCTCGTTGTTATGTTTCTGAACTAAACCGAGAGACAATTGTTTGCTTCTTACTATGGTAAGAGATGAGAGAGGTACTAAGAAAGAAACAACATTTGGTAGTGAACGACGATCAGTTCAGTCTCCGACCCAATTGGCATCAAAATATGGTCCTAGCTCAAGTAGAGACAAGCTAGAGAAATGAAAACAATGAAATAGAATACCTTGAATATAATGAAGAATATGTAGAACAACTAAAAAGTGAGTGATTTGTGGTTCTCTCATGAACTGGCTGACAATGTGAATAATATATGCAATGTCGAGACATGATACAGTGAGACAAATAAGACTATCAACTAGTTGATTATAGAGAGTGGCATTACTAAGAAAAGTCCCATCAATGGCTAAGAAATGAGCATTGGGTTCAAGAGGAGTGCTGACCATTTAGTATTTACGATGTTGGCATGTGAGATAAGGTCATAACATATTTGGCTTGGGATAAGAAATATCCAGATTTAGTGGATGTAACCTTAAGGCCTAAAAAATGAGAGTACATAGGTCATTCATTTCAAAGTCTAGGTAGAGAAAACGATTTGAGAGTAGAGATGCTGTTAGTGCATTTATCTTTTGCAAGAAAAATTAAAAGCTCTTGGTGCTTTTAAAAGTTTCAAGGCACATGTTGAGAATGAAAGAAAGAAAACTCTACAAAAAATATGGTTTTAGCGATGGAATACATTCGTCGTCATTTTGCGATAAAATTAGCTATGAACAGGATTTTTGTAGTTATTTTGCAATAAAATAAGAGACGAAAATGTCTCGTGGCAAAATTAGCGATGAAAATTTTATTTGTGATTAAATTTATCGCTAAAATTTTCGTCATAAAATTCGTGGTTTATTCTTTATTTGTGATATATCATTGGTTTTATTCTTTATTTGTGAGAAGCATTAAAATATTTGATATCATTGGTTTTTCTATTCTAATACTTTGCTTTCTTTTTGTAGATCATTCGGGGTAGTTAGTTGGAGTGCTAGTGATATTCTACCTGCTACAAAAGTTTAAAAATTGTAAACTTCTTGAGACACTTTCTTATATATTTCTAAAATATGCAATTGTTGTTTTTCTCATTTCTCTAATATTTATATTTGTCAGTATAGATGTGGAGAACACACCTGAATTTCACAAAGAAGATCAAGCACTTCCCCTTCCCCTTTGCCGTCCCCATTTCCCTTTGCTTTTGAATTTCCTTTAGCTCCATTTTTTTTCAGTTGCACCTTCAATGTGACAATCAAATGTTGCAAGAGATATAGGCATAGAAGATACATAAAATATCATGTTCTCATGTGGAGATTTGTAAGTATTTAATTTTAAAATTTTATTCAATATGATCTTTTATTTATATATATATGGTTCTTTTAATTATATTATTTATTTACCATTGTTCATTTGTAACTTGTTTATATCTAGATTCTCAGATCTAATATATGTGATGTATATTTTCATTAAAATTGTTAATAACTATTGAGGAGGGATATTGATGAATTACGCCAGCACTCCGAATGAAACAAAGGAGTTATGGTAGAAAGAGTTTAAAGTAAGTTTTACCTTTCAATTCATATATCAATTAAAGTTCATGTTTTAATAAAATTAATTATATTTTTATTTATTACAGTGGAGATTTAATTGAGATAAATTGGAAAATGCTAAAAATAAGAAGAATTTTCAAGAAAAAAATTGGTGATCACGTTTGAAATGTGATCAACAAATCTAAAACAAGTTAGACGAAACCAAATTGTATCACTGAGGAAAATTAGATGAGAATGGTGGAGTGTGAGAGGAAGAAAGGAAGCAAGCAGAACAAGAAAAATAGATCTTGTAATTCTGGGCAAGAGTCTGCCACTTATGCGGGGGTCAATCAATATCGATAAGTATAGAAAAAGATCCGTAACTATTTAAAACACTTATATTTTTATTTAAATCAATTAATTTTTGGTTTTGTAATTTCATTATCGATAATTGTGAATTTTTTTATTTTTTTATAGGGTAAGGAAAAGGGATATAAGTCATCATATATAACACTTTTGAGTGCATATTTCAAAAGAATGATAAGACCTGAAGGGAGAGAAAGTAAAAATGGTATTGACATGTAATTGACCAACTTTGAATTATATTTTTTAATTATCGGTATAATTTTTTATTCCAATACCTTATTGTTTAGTTAATATTTTCCTACTTATATCTCTACAATCATTTATTACTAATATTGTCTTTATAAAAAAAATGAATTTCTTATATATTTTATTAAAACTTTTAAATCTCTTTCTTCTTTTACTTTATATCTCTTTTTTTTTTTTTAATCTATTAGGGTTTGCGCCTCTTGAAATTATTAATTCGTTTTCTTATGCACCTTTTTATATACTTTTATATTTATTCATTTGAATTGTAAGTGCACGTATATATGGATCAGTATAATCCTTCACAACACAATAAGTTTAGAGAAAAATTACAACAAGAAACAGTAATATAAAGAAAAGATACTAAGAAAGAAAATATAGAGTACATTAAACAATATCTAAGAAAATATAGAGTACATTAAACAATCTCTCTCTTTCGACCTCCCTCTTTCTCTTTTCACAGTTTCTTGTGTTCCCTCTAACGTTTTTTGCTTCTCACTCTTTACAAGGGCGACTCTCTCTCTCTCCTTTAAAAAAGAAAAAAAAATCACGCTTTTCCGACACTAGGGTTGCACTCTCTCTCTCCAAATGAAAACTACACCTCTATATCTCCCTCACTCATTAAACAAATCATATACAATATAAATGGAAAGGACTAGTCTCGTATTGGGCTCTTTCCACATGGGAGGGTGCGAAACAATCACGTCACGTATTTACTATCAATCACGTCAAATGCCACCCTAATTTACTATGAATCACGGCTGGAGACAGCAACATAGCTTCCTTCCGGGGAGCGATTCACTGTACTAAACGTGCCTGTGTAGTAGCTTGCACCACTAATGCCACTAGAAACTGTTATGCAGAAGTAACCATGCTACTTGAGTTTAATGTTACCTGCCCAAAACTAGCAATGGACCGACTTAGAAGAAAGTATTAAACACTTCTCCAACAGAACGGGTATATATTTTCAAATATATCCATAGGGCACTGAAGCATCACTTATATTCAAGCTCAGTGTCAAGTTATTTTTAAAATTTGAATATTCAATGTGAGTGAAAATGTTTGATAAATACGAATGCAACTTCAAATTAGCATAGACCACGAATTGAGCAGTTTACCATGTCCTCTGTTTCTAGTAACAAAATTCACTATGATAGCAAGCAAATAAAAAATAAAAAATTAATTATAGATAGAAGTTGCATTCCCACGCACTAAGAACATGCACACACGGGAATAAGCCTACCATTTCTATGCATGATTGTTTGGAGATATTTAGTGTGTTCATGGAAAACAAAGTTGCTAAAGAAAATATCAGCTTGGACTTGCTGCAGCTGGAGCTTTCTCTGAAAATATTAATCAAATAAAAGTATCATATGATGAAACAACCAATTACTTGTTAGATTTTGGAAGGAAAAATAAATAACATATATATAAGCTCACTTGACCTTTGAACTCATAAAAGTAAAATATGACCTGTTTACTTCATAAATAGGCTGATTATACTGAAAATATTGTTGAAAGAGGTAAACTTATTATATTTTTCAAATTTATATATAAATTTAGGGGAAAGTCTTTTTAATATCTAAAGACAAAGAGGTATATCTCTTCACAAGATAGTGCCCTTTGAATAGGGAATTGTTACCTAAATTTGCATGATTTTGAACTTGCGAGAGTTGAAGGAGATATAAGTGAGTGATGATGAGTAGAATGGGACTGAAAATTTGGTGTTGATGGTGGAAAATAGACCAACTTTGGCCGCAGACTATGCCAGTGCTATTTTTCAGCTATACTAAGATGGGTTTGCTCTGCTCTTATTTGTCATAGACACACACCATCTATCTGCACATAATTTCATTAGTTCTGGATATGGATATGATTGGCCCCGGTAATATCTGGTTTTTTTTTTTTTTTTTTTGGACCTTATCTAAGCATGCCTAGTCACCAAAAATTGTCCAGTTGGTTCAACCAAGTCTTCTTATATTACGAGGTGGTGCTTCGGACATCTCATGACTTGGTATGCCTTTTTTCTTGAGCTTGTATCTCACTACTAGATAAACATAACCTTCTTATCCTAGGTCATTGTATTTTTCTAAAGATAGATCTTGTTTACCTTGCATATATTAATGAACTAATTTGCAACCATATAATTCATGTTAAAACATGGAAGCCTTGGGAATGACTTTGTGCACTTAAAACATGGAAGCCTTGGGATCCTAGTCATAAAAAGAGCTCTAGTAATAGGCCTCCTGATTAGCTTGTGGTCAAATCCAAAATGGCCCATTTTGAAGCGTCTTCACCCCCGACACACCAATGTGGACATTGTTGATCCGATCATCGCCGCTATTTGTTTGCTGGTGTGTTTATTTTTTTCTTTTTATTTTTTTCTTCTTTTATTCGACTTCATTTATTTTCTTAAGCTCATTTGGTATGGTACGTGGACATATTCTATTTCATTATATTACTTCTACATATTTTGTTGTCTTTTTAATAGTATTATTATTTTTATAAACTTGTAATTGTCCATTCTTACTGTTTTATTTTACTTTTCTTTTGATTTCTGTCATAATAATACAATAAAAATATAATGAACTTCCACTGATTTATTCGAGTAGTGCTAATGATGGTGTCTCATCCGAGCCATCCGTTGATAATATGGCTTTGTGACTAGAGACATCTGGTGGGGTAAAAAAAGAAGAATACTTGGGATGGAATCGTTGAGCAGAATGTATACACCTAGCCCATCTTCCTCTACCGTGACTGTTTCAAGGAGACTAGTGCAACAAGACGAAGAAGTGCTTAGCCTCAAAGCACAACTTGTAAAAATAGACAAAGAAATCAATAAAATCAAACAATTGCTTGAGCTAATGCAACGAATTATGTTACAGCGCCTCAAATTAGATGTAAGTCAATTTCTCCCCTCACAAAGTCAACAACCCCTTCAATATCTCCTACTAATGACCCTGATGATGACGTGTAGTATGTTGATTGATGGATATTTGTTGAATGTTATTATTACTATTTTCTTGAATGTTGGATATTGAACGATATTGATATTATTATTTGTATTTTTTTTTATGTTGGATATTGAACTATATTAATATTTGTTGATTTTGTTCTTATTGTCATTTTGTTGAATGCACAAAATTTTATTCGATTGATATTGGTTGGATTGGAAAATGTTTAGATTTATGAATGTCGATAGTTTATTGGTTTATTCGAAAAATATTCAATGAATATTGATGGTTTTTTGGTTAGATTGGATATTGATTGATTATTGGTTGGATTCGAAATGATATTGGATTGGATGGATACTAATGGATTATTGCTTAGATTGGATATTCGAAAAGATATTCATTATTATGAGGTTTATATTGGTTGGACATGACATTTTTTTTTTAGTAGAGAAAAACATGAAAACAATCAAAATTTTTTCCTAAATTTACAGATTCGTCACTAAATCTGTTGCTAAATATTGGATCCGTTGTTAAATTTGTCGCTAAATCATATTGTTTCATGGCTAATATTTATAGAATCGTCATAAAAAAATTCATCGCTAAGTTAGCCATGGATAATTATGCTTGTCGCTAAATTTTGGCTCGGATAAGTGGCGGACTCTTACTTCTATCGCTAATACTTGCTGTTGGTCCTTGTGACAACCAAGAAGGGGGGTTGAATTGGTTGTCTTTAATTTGCTTTTTAAAATTTTAATCTAACTCCACTTAGATTAATATTAATTCTATGATCAATTGATGCTCATGCAATGGAGAATAAAGTAAGGATAGAAGAACAAATCTGTTTATAGTGATTCAGCCTTGTGCCTACGTCCACTCTTCCAGCCGCAAGCCGGAATCTAGCAACCTACTAGTTTCCACTATAGTTGAATCAACAACATACACTTCACTTGTTGACTTCTGATCTATTTACTATGAAAAATCCTTTGTCAAACAATGGAAGATAACTCACATAATAATTCACTCACTCAATACACTTTTACAACTTAAATAATGCTTAAAACAAATAAATATTGAGGCAAAAATTCAGAAGTATAACAGCAAGATTTTTGTGTTCAGAATATAGAATTTGTTGCTCACAATTCAGAGATTCGTTGCTCTTGATTCAGGAAGTTCATTTTTCTTTTCTCTCTTAAAGTTGCTGTTGAAAAGTGCACTTAACTCTATTGAATTTAACTCTTGTTGCTGAAAAATTTGCTCTTTCAAAATTCAAAATCCTGCGGTAAAAACTCGCAAAGTTACCAGCAACAATTCCACCAATCATCATGAAAAATAGGCTTCAAATTCATGATGTTTACCAGCAGTAAATATTTTTCTTCTGAAATTTAAACATCCCTTTAAGATATTCAAAAGTTTGTTGGATTATATCTATATGATAGCTCCTCCAAAAAATTCAAAATCAGCTCCAAGAAATCAGCCTTATGTTCTGAATTTTTCAGAACAACTAGCCAATTTTGCCCATTTATTTCTCCACCAAAATCTCAAGGTAAATGTGCAACGAATCATCATATTTGCTGTTCAACTGTAATATAATAATGTTGAATAAATAAACTCATAAGTCCCTGATCTGTAGTAAAGTTATCGAGGTCCAAATATCCACCGAGAACCTGATTCAGAACATAAATTCTGCTATAGAAAATGGGTGACTAACCAACTTCCAGTTGAATTTTCTCCACAATTTCAACAAGATAATTGTACTGTAATCACTTGAATTTGAAGTTCTATATGTCCTCTTTGAAATACAATTTTCGGTATTGAAAGTAATTTAGCATATAGGAAGATATGAAGGTCCAAATATGGTCAAATGATCACTGTTTTTATACTTAGAAAAATTTCTAAGTGGTGGAATATGAAGTGTTCTCATATTGGGGCATTTTTGTATACTTCTAGGATCAATTATAGGTTAAGTATAGTACCCAATCTACACTTATCTTGCTGGCTGGGTCTTTAACAGATATCATAAAATATTAGTTCTATGACCAAATAAGCCTTACTTCTATGATTGATTCTATGACTGGTTCTATTACTTTTCAATTATATAAAAAATTCTGCACACTAAATAAATTGATTAGAACCACATGAGAGATTTTGTTATTATCAAAATTAAGAAAACAACAATTTCCTCAACATTCTCTACCTTTTTTATGACAACAAAACCTTAAAAAATAAATGCACAAAAGTTGTTCAATTAAGTACATACTTAAATAATCATGCAAATCATATGAACACAACATCAATTGATACAATCAAATACATATCAAGTCATTGTACAGACATTAGTAATCTTCTAAATTTCAGAGTGCAGTCAATGGTTTTGAACTTTAATATGCATAATGTTTCAATGTTCTCTCCCTCAACGTGTGCAGGTTTGTCTTAAGAATGAAGTTTCAAATAAAACAAAATGATTTCTGATTGTGACTTCTGATTATGCACTTCCTTCTGATTGTGAATGTTCTTTTTTTTTTATTCATTCTCCTCCTTTTTGTTGCATTAAAAAGAAATTAATTAAAACAATGTATATAAGAAAACAGAGAGTTTCATTGAAGTTTGACTTAAAAAATATATCATTGAAGCACTAAGGAGGCTGTCCTTGTCAGAACAATGAAGCTAAAGATGGAAAACAGAAAGATAAAGGAAATCCCAAAAACAAGAAGTATCTAAGTCGAGGATGAATTCTTTGACAGTAAATTCAGAACTTCAGTGATTTTAGATTCAGTATCTCTTTGTCGTTCTAGACACTCATCAAGTTTCTTTTCAATCCTTTCTTTCTAGTCATTATCATCAGTTTTAGCATATGTTTTCTTCCTTCTTGAAGATTCATTATGGACAAAAGTGCATCTTGGAGCATCTTCATTGGTTGGTTCAGAAAATGGACAAGCAATGCCACCACTACCTTGTAATTTGCCTTGCCAGAAAAAATTATCCCTGGCCTTCCAAACATTTCTGTCAGAAATGGTTATTCCCATGTGAGAAACTATTGATTCTCCTAGGACAGTTGGTTCTAGGATAGGATCTTTGAGAGCTGAAAAATCAAATCTTTTGAACTCAAATAGTCTCATTAGAATATTTCCATGGTTTGCTGCTCTTATTCCTATAAATGTGATTGAGAAAGATATTCACAATATCTATGTTTTTGTTCAGCAGCAGGGCAACTAGAATTCTGCCATTCTCTACAGTCCAGTGGTAGAACTTCCATATCTTGGGATGAGACACATCAAAACAATGTTGTGCAGAATTCTAACTAATAAAGAAAAATCCTTCTCATATAAATATCAAATTCCATAGTTGAAATTTGCATCAAACAACTTATAAACATCTCTTTTCTTCATGTTTTCAAGTGACTGATCATCTGTCCATTTAAGACCCAAATAGTTAGCAATATCATTTTTGGTAATCTCAACTCTAATACCTAATATTCTTGATCTCAAAATATCATAATTTTCAGCATCAAAGTTCTTGTAGAAATCAAAGATTACCTTTCTTATGCAATTCATATTGCTGTCACACAATCCAATACCTCCAATCCTCTCAAGAATAGTTCACATTTCCAAACCCATTTGCTCAAAATAGTTGAAGTCTACGAACCTACAGGAGCCAACTTCGAACATAATTGGACGTGACGGAGTGTAAGGAATTTAGATTCGAAGAGGTTGAAGAAACTGATTTTCTGAGAAAGTTTGATGGGTTCCTTGAGTCGAGTAATGAATTTGATGTTTAGTTGATTGAGAATCAGAATCATGGGAGGGTGTCGAATTTGAGCTAGGGTTCTGAGGGTCATGATTGAAACGAAGATTTGAAGAATCATAAGTGGAAGATTCAGAGCTTGAAGAATCAGACTTGAGATGTTAATGTGTGAAGAAAATTGATTCTTTGTAGTTCTTTCCATGATTCTTGAAGATTTGTGTGTAGTCATTTAGGGTTTGAATTTTGGGATCTCTGTTAGGGCTTTCGAAGAGAGAGAGGGACTATTTGCTGTAGAGGTTCTATGCGGGCTGTCAGCTTAAGCTTCTATGTACTGTATTTTTTTTATTATTGTTTATTTTTAAAATGAAAAGCACACTCCTATTTCATTTCTAATGTTTTCAAATCTTTTTTTTGTCTAAAGGTTTTGTAAAAATATCGACAAGTTGATTTTGTGTCTCTACATATTCCAAGATTATATCTCCATTTAAAACATGATCTCTAATAAAATACTGCCTAATTTCGTTATGTTTTGATTTTGAATGATTTATGGGATTTTTGGTAAGACAAATGACACTTGTATTGTCACATTTTATGACAATATTTTTATAATCTAATCCATAGTCTCTGAGTTGTTGTTTTAATCACAAAATTTGAGCACAACAATTTCCTATTGAAACATATTCCGATTTGGCTATTGACAATGCAACTGAATTTTGTTTTTTAGATAACCAACTTATGATTCTGTCACCTAAAATTGACAAGTATCTGAGATACTTTTTCGGTTAATTTTACAACCGGCATAATCGGCATCCGAATATCCAATTAATTCAAAATTTGAATTCTTTGGATACCATATTTCTAAATTTTTTGTACCTATTATATACTTTAAAATTCTTTTGTTGGCTCTAAGATGAGATTCCTTATATTTGCTTTGAAATCTAGTTCACAAATATACACTAAATAAAATATCGGGTCTAGAAACGGTTAAATATAACAATGATTCTATCATACTTCTATAGAGTTTTTCATTCACATCTTTCCCATCTTCATCTAGATCTAATTTAATAGAGATAGATATAGGGGTATTAACATGTTTTGAATTTTTCATACCAAATTTTTTAATTAATTCTTTTGCATACTTTTCTTGACTTATAAATATACCATGAGAAAATTATTTAATTTGCAATCCAAGAATGAAATTTAATTCACCCATCGTTGACATTTCAAATTTACTCTTCATGATATTGTTAAAATTATCACACAAATGCTCATTTATAGATCTAAACACAATATCATCAACATATATTTGAACAACAAGAATATCATCATTAACATGTTTGATAAATAAAGTAGTGTCTACATTTTCTTTTTTGAAATTATTTTTCATAAGATATTCACTTAATCTATCATACTATACCCTTGATATTTGTTTTAGACCATACAATACTTTTTGTAATTTATAGATATAATCTTCCTTATTATGTTTTTCAAAACCGGGGGGTTGACTAACATATACTTCTTCTTTTATGTAGTTATTTAAAAATACACTCTTAATATTCATTTGATATAATTTAAAATCTTTAAAACGTACAAAAACTAAAAGTAGTCGTATTGCTTCTAATCTAGCAACGGGTGCAAAAGTTTCATCATAGTCAATTCTTTCTTCTTGTGAATATCTTTTTGTAACTAGTTTAGGTTTGTTTCTTATAACATTTCCATTTTCATCAAATTTATTTCAAAAAACCCATTTTGTTTCAATTATTGATTTATCTTTGAGTTTCGGTTCTAAGATCCAAACATTGTTTCTTTTAAATTGATTTAATTCTTCTTGCATAGCCTATATCCAACTTTCATCTTCTACGGCTTCTTTTATGGTTTTCGGTTCTATGGTAGAGATTAAAGAAAATTGATTTTCAATATTTCTATAACTTGATCTAGTTCTTATTTTTTCACTTACATCTCCCATAATATTATTAGGTGAATGACTAGATAATAATTTCCAACTTCTAACTGTTTCATCTCTTTGTTCATTTTGATCATCTTGTTTTGCATTTTGTTTTTCAAGGGAGATTTCATGATCATCTTCCATTTCTACTTTTTGAAATTCATTTTCATGAAACTTAACATTTATTGCTTTTTCTACAATTTTAGACTCTTTATTAAAAACTCTATAAGCCTTGCTATTTAAAAAATAACCTAAAAAAATTCATTCAATGATTTTTTCATCAAACTTATCTCTAATATTCATACTATTTTTCAGAATAAAGCATGTGCATCCAAATGTATGAAAATATGAAATGTTTGGTTTTCTTCATTTAAAAATTTCATAGGGGGTTTTATTTGTCATAGATTTTGTATAGACTCTATTTATTATATAACATGCTGTAAATACAGTTTCGGCCCAAAGATATTTTTCTACACCACTATCATTTAATATAGTTCTAGTCATTTCTTGAATGGTTCTATTTTTATGTTCAACAACCCAATTTTATTGAGGTATGTAAAGTGCTAAAAAATTTTGATTTATTCCATTTTTATCACAATAGTTTATAAATTCTAAGTTGTCAAATTCTTTTCCATGGTCGGTTCTTAAACTAACTATTTTTAAATTTTTTTAATTTTGAATTTTCTTTGCAAAAATTTTAAAGGATTCAAAGATTTCACTTTTGTGAGCTAAAAATAAAATCCAAGTGAATTTAGAAAAATCATCTAAAATAATTAGTCCATATTTGTTTCCTCCGAGACTTAGATTCCTAATCGGTCCAAATAAATCCATATACAACATTTCTAGTGGTCTAGATGTGGAAATGTGATCTTTATTTTTTTCATGATGTTTTTACTTGTTTGTTCAAAGAGCATGCATTATATGTTATAGGTTCTTTCAATGAAAACTCGGAAATTCCTCTGACCATATTTTCTTTGGACAATTTTTCTAATTGTTTGAAATTTATGTGACCTATTTTTTTATGCCATGAAAACATATCATTATTAAGAGATATCAAACAATTTTCTTTTAGACAATTTATCATTGTAGAGTCTACTATATAGATATTACCGAATCTTATTCCTTTAAAGATTTGTTCATACGAATCATTATCAAATACTATGCATTTATCACTTTTAAATAACACATTATAACCTAAATCGCATAATTGGCTTACACTTAACAAATTATGTATCAATTTATCAACAAAAAACACATTCTTTATGGAGGTAGAATTTATACCTACAGTGCATTTTCTAATTATTTTTCCTTTTTGATTGTCTCCAAACGTCACCAATCCATGGTTTCTTCTTTCGAACTTCTTGAACAATGAGACATCACCGGTCATATGTCTCGAGCATCCGCTATCAACATACCATTTTTCTTTGATTTTTATCTCTTGTTCTTACACATAAAGAAAAACCATCATCTGTTCTTGGAAATCGAAACATATTTGGGTCCTTTTGAAGACATCCTTGTATATGAATTAAATTTGCATTGATGTGTACTAAGCTTGTTCAAAAAATAATTTCTAGCAAAATGATCAATTTTATGACATATGTAACATGAACTATTATTTTTCTTTCTTGCATAACTGGATCCATAAGGTAAATAATTCTGCATACTGCTAAATTTATTATACCTAGATTCTAAATAAAATTTCTGTAATAATGCTATTTTTCACCAGATCTTCTATGAGTATTTCCATGGGTGCTTCTATGACTACTTCTGTATCCATATCTGTGTGTCATTCTGTGATATGTTTCTGCAGTTTGTGAAAAGTTTCTGTGCATATGTTGTGCAGAATGTGAGTGTGTTTTTTACAGATTTTATGTGATTTGTTGGGCAATTTTTTGAGCATGAATCTTGGTTTTCTCATTAGTCATTTGTAAGATTCTGTGAGTGTTTACTGTGGGTTGAACTAAGCTGTTATTTTCTGTTTCTACAGTTCTAACAAACCTACCATTGTTAGAACTCGATACTATATCATGATCATGAACATAACCTAAACCTTTCTTGAAAAAATCGATTCTTTGTATGGAAAGTAATTTGGTTAATTTTTTATCACTCTCATGAAACTTTTAAAATGTATTGTCTATTGATTTTGATAGTTCAGCAATTCTATTTTTCAGAACATGTATCTCATTTTTCAGCTCACTATTTTCAGATTTTAAGTTTTCATTTTCAGTATTTAATAAGTTCTTGGTTTGTCTAAACAAATCCTCCTCATTTTTTATTGTGATAATTCTCTTTTTCAGTTCTGAAATTATGCACAACAAGTTGTCAGATTCAGCAATGTCTATTGAGTTATCAAAGATCACCTCATTTTTTGCCATAAGACAAAGATTAATCTCCTCTGATACTTCAGAACTTTCATTGTCTGAATCTTCATCATCTGAATCACTCCATGTCACCATCATGGCTTTGTCTTTCTTTTTGAATGCTTCAATCTTTTTCAACAGTACTGGACACTCATATTTGATGTGTCCTTTCTTCTTGCATTCATAACATATTTTGTCATCTTTTTGCTCTATTTTTCTGCTGTCCTTTCCTACATTGGACTTAAAGTTTTGTGAGTTCTGAAAATTCTTAGATTTAAAGAACTTTTTACCCATTTTCTTAAAGGCACGAGAGAGTTTCTTGGCCAGCATGTTGAAGTCTTGATCATTGCTGTATTCTTCTGCAGAATCTTTGTTTTCTTCAGCAGCAAATGTTGTAGTCTTCTTCTTGTTTTCAGATTCAGCAGTGTGGAAGATTTCTGCTTCATAAAATATCAATTTTCCTCTTAGTTCATTTAGTGACAGCTTATTTAAATCTTGAGCTTCTTCAATGGCTGTCTTTTTAGCATCCCAAGTTCTTGGTAGTACACGAAGAACTTTCCTTACTTGATCTGCATCTTAAATCTTTTTTCCAAGAGAGTCAAGTTCATTAGTGATTATAGAAAATCTATTGAATATTTCTTTAATGTTCTCTCCTTGCTGAAAACGAAAAAGTTCATATTCTTGCATCAATAAATTGATTCGGGTTTCCTTGACTGTGCCGGTACCTTCATGTGTGATACATAGTCTATCCCAAATGTCTTTTACTGTAGCACATGAAAAAAATAAGTTAAACTCAGTTTGAGAGATAGCACATAACAGTAAGTGTTTGGCAGGTGAGTTGATGGACATTTTTCTTTTGTCATCCTTAGTTATTATTGGTGATTTTGCTTCTAAGTTTCCAGAAGTAATAACTTCCCAAGCCTCATAGTCGGTGGCTTGAATGAATGTTTCCATCCTACATTTCTAATAAGAGAAGTTTGCATCATCAAAATATGGTGTTCTGTTCACAGGCTGATCATAATTATAGGGTAAAGCCATAGATATTTTATTCTAGAGAGGTCTCTCTAGTGGAGTAGAGCACTTGCTCTGATACCACCTGTTGGTCCCTGTGACAACCAAGAAGGGAGGTTGAATTTGTTGTCTTCAATTGGCTTCTTAAAATTCTAATCTAACTCCACTTAGATTAATATTAATTCTATGATCAATTGATGCTCATGCAATGAAGAATAAAGTAAAGATAGAAGAACAAATCTGTTTATAGTGGTTCGGTTTTGTGCCTACATCCACTCTTCTAGCCAGCAAGCCGGGATGTAGCAACTTGCTAGTTTCCACTATAGTCAAATCAACAACATACACTCCACTTGTTGACTTTTGATCTTCATACCATGAACAATCCTTTGTCCAACAATGGAAGATAGCTCATACAATAATTCACTCACTCAACACACTTTTACAACATAAACAATGCTTAAAACAAATAAATATTGAGGCTGAAATTCAAAAGTATAACAGTAGGATTTTTGTGTTCAGAATGCAGAATTTGTTACTCACAATTCAGAGATTTCATTGCTCTTGATTCAGGAAGTTCATTTTTCTTTTCTCTCTGAAAGTTGCTGTTGAAAAGTGCACGCAACTCTATTGAATTTCGAAGCTTTTGTTGCTGAAAAATCTACTCTTTCAAAATTCAAAATCGTATAGTAAAAACTTTCCAAAGTTACCAGCAACAACTCCACCAATCATCCTGAAAAATAGGCTTCAAATCCTCCTTGAATAATGATGATTGCCAGCAGTAAATATTTTTCTTTTGAAATTTAAACATCCCTCTAAGATATTCAAAAGTTGATTGGATTATATCTATATGATAGCTCCTCCAAAAAATTCAAAATCAGCTCCAGGAAATCAACCTTATGTTCTGAATTTTTCAGAACAACTAGCTAACTTTGCCTATTTATTTCTCCACCAAGATCTCAAGGTAAATGTACCACGAATTATCATATTTGTTGTTTAACTGTAGTATAATAATGTTGAATAAATAAACTCATAAGTCCCTGACCTGTAGTGAAGTTATCGAGGTCCAAATATCCACCGAGACCTAATTCAGACCATAAATTTTAATATAGAAAATGGGTGACTAACCAACTTCCAGCTGAATTTTCTCTACAATTCCAACAAAATAATTGTATTGTAATCACTTGAATTTGAAGTTCCATATACCCTTTTTGAAACACAATTTTCGGTATTAAAAGTATTTCAGCATATAGGAAGATATGAAGGTTCAATCATGGTCAAATGATCACTGTTTTTATATTTAGAAAAATTTCTAAGTGGTGGAATATGAAGTGTTCTCATGTTGGAGCATTTTTGTATACTTCTAGAATCAATTATAGGTTAAGTGTAGTACTCAATCTACACTTACCTTACTGGCTAGGTCTTCAACAGATATCCTAAAATCTTAGTTCCATGACCAAATAAACCTTGCTTCTATGATCGATTCTATGACTGGTTCTATCACTTTTCAATTGCATAAAAAATTCTACACACTAAATAGATTGATTAGAACCACATGAGAGATTTTGTTATCATCAAAATTAAGGAAGCAACAATTTTCTCAACACTTGTGATAGAAACGATTATCCATCGTTAAATTTAACGATGGAACTAATAGACCGTCACTAAATTTAGCGACAAAAAATTTAGTGACAAAAAATTTAGCCACGAAATATATTTTGTCGCTAGTTTGGCGATGAATTTTTATTTTTTGTTGCTAAATTTTGCCATGCATTATTAACTATCAAAAATTTTTTGTTGCTAAATTCATCATTGACAAAATGAAAGATTGATTTTTCTAAAATTTTCGTCGTTACATCCGTTGCTAAGACTATATTTTTTTGTAGTGAAATTATTAAAACTCTTTATACTGATCAAGACAGGGTATATTGCTCAAAAGAATATTTGAACGTTACCTTGCTTCTCATGGCATTTAAAGAGAGCTTACGGAAACTCTTATACCACAACAAAATGGTGTTTGGGATAGGAAACTAGAACCATTCTCAACATGGTAAGAAACATGCTTGCAAGAGAGAGAATTCCAAAGAGCTTTTGGCCATAAGTAGTAAGTTAGAGCATCCATATCTTGAACACAAGTCCTACCTTTGATGTTTAAAACATGACACCGAAAGAGGCTCGGAGTAAAGAAAACCTAGAAATGGATCATTTTAAATTTTTTTGGATGCATCACTTGTTTACATGTTTCACATGAGAAAATGAACGAACTTGATGATAAGGGTGAAAAGTGTGTTTTTCTTCGAGTAAGTGACATATTCAAAACTTATAAATTATTTACACTACAAAAAACAGTATTTTTGCGATAGATTTTTCAATGAACTTTTGTGAAAAGTTCATCGCTAAAAGTATTAGCGATAAATTTAACGACAAACATTCTAGTTACAAATATTAGCGATGAATTTTTCATTATTCGTCGTAAAAGTTGCGACAAAAAATATTATTCGTCACAAATTTATCAATGGATATAAGAATTCATCGCTAAAATTAGCGACAGATCTTATTTTCTGTTGTTAAATTTAACGACGAATATGAGAATCTATAACTAAAATTAGCGACAGATCTTATTTTCTGTCGCTAAATTTAACAACGGATATGAAAAACCATTACTAAATTTAGTGACAGATTCGCTAAATTTATTGACAAATTTGGGAATCCGTTGTTAACTTTAGGGATGGATATGTATCCTTTGTTAAAATTAGAGACGGATCTTGTTTTTTGTCGCTAAATTAGGATAATATTTAAATCTTTGGCTGTACTTTTGTAACAAATTTTTTTGACAAATTTAGCAATAAATTTTAGAATTTAACCCAAGAAAATTTATTAATTTTCAAATTTTCTCTATTAAAAAAGAATCGTCTTGTCCAACCATAAATATCAAATTTATCCATTCATATCTATCAAATAAATTTAAAAATTTTTACAATCCAACTAATATAATAGCCAGATTCTAAATCTCTTTTCTAACCAATAAATTTGATATTGTCTATAAATGTTCGAGTATCCAATAAAATGTCAAAAACAACAAAATAAAATAAACATTAATCCAGTATATAACATTCCTCATGAATAGGTTACAAACCATTCCTTCGACCGAAATGATTTTGACACAAAAAAAATTACATTTTGACACATGGATGGTGTGAGAATTGATACACAAAATGGGGACTAAATCAACCTTCTCTTTGTCGTCGGTCAAGCTTTTTTCAGTCAAGCCACACTTTCTTAGGATCCAAGTTCTCACTCTAAGCACAATAGCTAATATGTTAGATGTATCATATATTTCAAGAACAAAATATTTTAAAATTTAAAAAGCATGAATAGACAAAAAAAAAACCATTAAATACTTCCAAGGGCACAATATGCAACCACTAATTCCTCTAAAATCAAAAGGAAGAGTCAATTGGTCAATTATATGAATATTCATGGTACATACGTCATAACAACAGTCCTCTTTCTCCTTCCGATCACTCCTCCAGTTACCTTAACACGAGCTGAGACAGGTAATGCTGAATTGGCACATTATTATATTTCTTAAGGGTCGCAAATGCATCACTCCTCCTTGCAAACACAACTTCAGCAGAACCCTGTAATCAAATATCGGAGATGAGAACACTTCTTAACAACAGAAACTCTCAAGAAAGATGAACCTATGAGATAAGAATAAGAAGCTACAACGAATTAATTGTTAATAGGACCTTCAAAAGAAACAAAAGGAATTAGACAAACAATTAAATTTATCATAGGATGCCCCACTGGCAGAGGCACTAAGGACTACAATTGCTGGTCAACTGAGTGAAGAAAAGCATTTAAAAAATAAAAAATAAATGAAAAGAAGCAAAATCAAGAATCTCAATCAATTATGAAAATAAGGTACTCATGGAACTTCAAAATGAAAAGTTATACGATGACATATATGCATTACTACTACCAAAACATTTTATGGTGTATCCCTTTTCAATAGAAACATCGTGATCAACTGTTAATGTAATGCCCTTCAAAGTTTTTAGTAAAAGAACTAAGACTAAAATATATTTGCTTTAGGACTCATCTAATACTAAAGGGAATTAGTAAAGCCAGCTAACATCTTATAGAGCAACATCAATACTTCACAAAATAATAATATGAGGATACAAATGTATCAAGAAGCACACAACCTGCTGCATCCACCAGCCATGGTAAATTGGGCCTGATCACTGGTATGCTAGTCAAAGAAATAACTTCCAATTAATATGTAGTTGAAATAAATAAACAATATAAGTAACAATTGGCTCTGTAAATGACATAGAATTTGTACATTGAAGTAGAAGAATATTCACCTTGCTACACGTGTGCCATTCCCAATCAATCAATGCAAAGACGAACATAAATGGATTAAGTCCTTGCATGTTGAGAAAGAAGCAGGCACTTGCAAATGAATGACTTTTTGGACATACTGGTACTACATTCAGTGGATGCTGCATAAGCAACAAACTCCATTGAGGAGCATTTCCAAGAACAAGGCTTGCCCATTTACTACACTACAAAAAACAAAGAAAAACAAGATGCTCTGTTAGGAGCCTACCTCTACATTGCCCCTTTGGATCTACCAGATAGTCACCACAGAGAGAAGAAATGTTGATTAGTATGCTAAGAAATTATTCTAAGATAAAAAGTAAGAAAAGGCCATTCAATGCAATATGAGGAAGTTTATGAAGCAACATACAATTTTGCAACTGACCTTTCAATATTATTGTGATGCAAAGGGCATCAGGCAAGAAGCTTATGCAACTTTTTCAAAAGCAACAAATGAACTCCGATCAACTACTTAGACTTTATCAAAATTCAGTCACCATTGAGAGAGTAATAAGCAGTGGATTTTCTTATTGTCATTTGCAAAACAATAGACTTCTAGTTCTAAGGGAAAAAAGGAGAAATGATGACAATAAGAGGAGGAAAACTCCTCTAAATGAACTTGAACAGACACAAAATAAATAGATGCTAATTGTGCAGACCCAAGATTCTCTACCACCCCCCCCCCAAAAAGCTTACACAACAAATCCCACGATATCAAGTAAGAAACAAATAGAGGTGTAAGAGATCAATACACAATAAACAAATTATGCTACTGGGAAAATAGTGCATGAGAATAACGTTGCATTCAAGCATATCTATGGAAGTCGTCCACTCATGTAGATGGCTGCCATTGACCAGCGCAATAAGGTTCCAATCCCACTGCGCCCTTCATCAGCACCACCTCTTGCCTAAAATATTACATATAAGTAGTCCATAGAAAAAAATTGCTCAACTAGCATGCTCTCCCTTCAGCAAACCTTTTCTAGTACTAAAATCTGGTGTTGCAGATCAAAGACCTGGCACTAGCTACAGGGTAAAGTGTACAGTATTTTCCATGCAGCTTTTATTAGATTTCGCAACATAATGACCTCCCCCACAGTCATTGGTGTGTATAAGTATGGTACAACATACACAACAATCCAATAAAATCAGTGCACAGTATTCTAAAACTAAGCAGTGCCTCTCACAAAGAGAGATGTTCCAAAATGACCAAAAAAAAAAATTTTTTAAAATAACCCCAACCCAAAAAAATTTCCCCAAATAACCCCAATTTGTCGCGTCTTCAAGACGCGACAACCCAAAGTCCAGACAGAGAGAGAGAGAGAGAGAGGGAGAGGGAGGGAGAGGAGTCCACGGGGGGGGGGGGGGGGAGGGAGAGAGGGGAGGAGAGCGGCGGGGGAGGGAGGAGCGCGACAGGGGGCGGCGGGGGGAAGGAGAGAGAGGGGAGGACCGCGGCGGGGTGCGGAGGGGGGAGGGAGGGAGAGAGAGAGGGGAGAGGGAGGGAGAGAGAGAGGGAGGGCCGCGGGGGGGAAGGCCGCGGGGGGCGGAGGGGGGAGGGAGAGAGAGAGGGAGGGCCTCGGGTGGGCGGAGGGCCGCGGGGGGCGGAGGGGGAGGAGAGAGACACAGCGGAGGGGGGAGGGAGAGAGAGAGGGAGGGCCGCAGGGGGGATCCCCCTCCGCCCCCCCGCGGCCCTCCCTCTCTCTCTCCCTCCCCCCTCCGCTGTCTCTCTCCTCCCCCTCTGCCCCCCCCGCGGCCCTCCGCCCCCCCCCCCCCCCGCGGCCCTCCCTCTCTCTCTCCCTCCCCCCTCCGCGGCCCTCTCCCCTCTCTCTCCCCCTCCGCACCCCCGCCGCGGTCCTCCCCTCTCTCTCCTTCCCCCCCGCCGCCCTCTGCCGCACTCCTCCCTCCCCCGCCGCTCTCCTCCCCTCTCTCCCTCCCTCCCCCCCGCGGACTCCTCTCCCTCCCTCCCTCCCTCCCCCCCCTCTCTCTCTCTCTCTCTCTCTCTCTCTGGACTTTGGGTTGTCGCGTCTTGGAGACGCGTCACAGTGCGTCGTGTCTCCAAGACACGACAAATTGGGGTTATTTGAGAAAATTTTTTTGGGTTGGGGTTGTTTTAAAAAATTTTTTTTTTTTTGGGACATTTTGGAACATGTCTCCTCTCACAAATGTACTGCAAAACTCAAATAAACAAATCATTAAATAAATAATAGCAATTAAAAGTCAAAGAAAATGTAGAGAAAGAGGGAGAAAAAGACCTCATCAAGAGAGATTTTCTCCTTCTTAAAGATGGAAGTGTCAATATCGAGAGAAAGGGTAGGCTTAATTGTCGGCATTGACACCATCTTAGCTCCAGTAGCTCCGTTGCTCTTCAAAACATAAGAATTCAAACTCTACAAAGCCCTAAAGAAATCGAAGGAGAAGAAGACAATAAAAACCCTAAATTTGAAGTTAGGGTTTTTGGATGTGGCTTTAGGGTTTCTGAAGTAGCAACAGCAGCAATAGAAGAAAGTGAAAATGAAGTAGCAGCCGACATAGAGATATCAAGATAGAGATATAGGGGGAAGATCTGAAGTAGAGAAAGATAATGCACCTAAGAGAGAGGAGAAGAACTGAATGGAGGTGAAGACGGCAATGAGGTGAAGAAGAGATGAGATAGAGAGAGAGGATGAACATGAGAGAGAGGTACTTCATCAATTTGTATGGTGCTGAGCCGTACTTCATTGATTTGTGATTTGTATGATGAACTTGAGAGAGAGCGTAGGGAGAGAAGAGAAAAGAGAATGGGGTAGAGAAGAGAGGGGGGAGAGATCTTCAACAGTCAAAGAGAGAACGTGCATCCCTGACTTATTTTTTTTAAGGGAGTTTACGAATGGATTCTAGTGACGAACAGAAAGTGGGTCGCTAAAATTAGTAATAGACAGAGTTAGTCGTTGATCAGTGATAGACAGGGCTGTTCATAGCTAATCGCAACGAACATCAAAATTCATCGCTAAATCAACAATGAACATGACGATTCATCACTAAGTCAACGATGAATGTATATGTTTGTCAGAAATCAATGATGAATTCTGATGTTCATCACTAAATCAGTGATGAACATCACAATTGGTCGCTAAGTCAGCGATGAACGCATATGTTCATCACAAATCAGTGACGTAATTGTGATGTTCATCACTGATTTGGTTCGTGGCTAAATTAGCAATGAATTCTATTGTTTGTCGCTCAGCAACGACGAACGTACGACAAACTGTTCATCGCTAATTAGTGACGAATTCCTTAGTTCATAACTAATTAGTGACGATTGCTGATGTTTGTCACTAATTTAACGACAAATACTCTTGTTCGTCGTTGATTTGTAATGAAGTTAGCAACAAATATGCAATTTGCAATAAATTTAGCAACAAAAATTAATTACATCCACTAAATTATGAAATTAGAGACAAACTATCAACGATATTTAATTCAATGCAAGCAACAATGAAATTATGGACAAAAAAATATTCATTATATTGATCATCTACAAAAAATTTACTTTTTCATACTTAGATAATGACTTGAATACTTAAAGAAATTTATAATTTTGTAACTTATATAAATATATACTCATGTTCATACGAATAAATTCTACCATTGTAAAAGGTATACTCAGCTATCATTTTCTTATATAAATAGAAATTGAATGAACTATTTTTGTCAAAAGTGGTAGATTTGTTGAGAATCTTAAATTCATTATATATTCAACAGATTTCATTACTCTGAAAAGGGTCAAAAATAAAGAGACAATTGAAAAGGTTACATAAGATAACGTAGAAAGAATTTAATCATAAAATTAGACACGAGATTTCAAATACCATTGAAATTAACGACAAATTTAATCATGGATAAATAGTTCGTGACTAATTAGTGACAAATTTAGTGACGAACTTTGTGCTTCTCACTGATTTAGTGACGAACTTCTTTGTTCGTGCAAATTTAGCAATCAATTAAGTGTTCGTCGCTAATTAGCGATGAATTTAGTCATGAAATTTTTTCATGACTAATTAACCATGAATTTAGCAATGAGATTTCTATGTGTTGTTAATTTTGCTTTGAATATAAGTTCGTCACTAATTTCATTACAAAATAGTGACGAATCTCGATTTTGTTATTAATTTCGTTGCAAAATAATGACAAATTTTTTTGTTGCTAAATCTGTGTTTTTTTTTGTAGTGTTAATGCACTAACGAAGAAAATTGTGGTAAGCAAAGTTATCATTTTTCATGAGGAGAGCACTTGGAATTAGGATGAGATGTATCATTGATCAATTGTTTTTTACAATAAAGCTGAAGAATTTGAAGAGGATGATAACAAAGAAGGTCAGTAGTCCTTATTCAACAAAATCCAGTAACTTCATCACTAAAAAATTAATCAATTGAAGCTATCAAAACACCAAATGAATCTCAATTTCAACGTAATAAGAAACAACTAGCATCATTGCAAAATTATGAGGTAACATGTCTTGCTAACCGGTCTGAAGATCGTATCACTCATTTGCCTTGTTTATAAGTTGTGAACCATTAACATTTGAGGAGACTGTCAAAGAAACGAAGTGGTAGAAGGCTATAATAAAAGAAATTGTAGTCATTGAGAAAAACTATACTTAATTAATCTTCCAAAAGGGTAGAAAACTATTAGTGTTAAGTGGATCAATGAGACAAAATTCAAAGAAAATGATTAAGTTAACAATTTCAAAGCTCCCTTGGTAGTTAAAGGTTACAAGCAACAATTTGGCATCGATTACAAAGAAGATTTTTCTTTGTTGTAAGACAAGGTACAATTAGATTGGTAATTGCATTAGCATCTCAAATTTTATGACTTCTCTTCCAACTAGATTTGAAATCAACATTTTTATATGAAGAATTGAAAAAACATATATTTGTTGAGCAAACTCCTGGTTTTGTGGTAAGCAAAGTTATCACTTATTTCTTGAAGTAAGGTTTTAGAAAATGACAATATGAGCATACATGTTACATAAAAGTTGGAGGTTGAGGAAAAATACTCATGACATGCTTATATATTGATAACTTGATACATACCAAAAATGATAACAACACAATTAAAAACTTCAAAAAAGGTTATAATAGCTGTGACTGACATATCTAATCTTGACTTATTGCATTACTTCCTTGGAATTGAAGTGGTTCAAAATTCTAGTTGTAGCACTGAAAAAAAGGGGGGTCAACACTCCCCACAAATATTCTCTCCTCTTCCCCCCACTCACTCTCTTGCCACTTCACCACTCTTTCTTCTCTCCCCCATTCTTGCCCACACTCACTCTCTCACCCTCCACTACAAAATTAAATTTCTATACTGATGGTAACTTTTATTGACGATAACATTTAACAACGGTTTCTTCTTGTCTGTACCGACGTTTTTTATAAAACCGTAAGAAAATATATACATATTTCAACGGTATAAATTATAACGTCGAGAAAGGTTTATAAACCGTGAGTAAAGTTAACACAGCGTCGATAAAAATGATATTCAATTTCTGATGGTTATCATTTGTAGTTGATAATATAACATTTTTAGAGACGGTTTGAAAATAATCAGATCTACTGGATCTATTTAACTATTATAATTATGATAACTTGTATCCTACTGTTTGTAAATGCTATATGTCTATATATTTATATAATTTTTAAGAACAGTTTAAAATTTTAGAGTTAATGTAGGAGGGAATAATTTATGATAACGTGTGTTGTGTGTGTTGTAATACGTTATAATCTATGATGTTATAATTTGTGATAAATAATGGTAACAACTGATAAGTAGTGGTAATATATTATAACATGCTATAACTTGTGATAAATAGTGGTAATAATTTACGAAAAGTCTGTAAAAATATAAAAAATTTATAAAAAAAAATTAAAATTATCTTGAAATACACAATATACAATTTTCTAATAATACATACATAATATTAGTACTGTATATATTATTATAAATTATAAATTATTGAAAAATATATGTTAGTTAATATTAATTTAAATTCTCTTATATTAACAATTTAAAAAAATTAAATATTTTTGTATAAAAAAAGAAAAAAGAAAAGTAGAAAAAAATGTGGGAGGTTGAGAGAAAAAAAGAAAAAAAAAGAGATAGAGTCAAACTCTACAGCTCAAATCCGTTGGCCACTTTTTTTTCCGCTATTTTTTAGCATTTTGACAACGAACATTTTTATTAATATGAAAGTGAGAAAGGTAGAGACTAAAAGAAGAAAAAATAAAAAAGGGACACGTGGCAAGTTGTGGCGTTGACATGTCAAGCTTCCAAATGGAGAGAATGGGTTTGTAGTAAGTTTATGATATATAGTCGTGGTAAATGATAAATAATAAGTGGTAAGTATATGAATAGTAAATAGTAGTAAATTAAGTTTTATTTTAATTTATATTTCAACTATTACATTTTATCATTTTATATTTCCATTAATTTTATTTCATTTAATTTAATTGTATTTGTATTTCTTTTTCTCATTTTGTGTTTTTTATAGAATTTATATAAACCATTTCAAAAATAAGTTCTGATTATTTATAAAATTTATAGAATTTTTTTAATTTATGATAAGTTGTGATAAGAATATTGGTAATTGTGATAATAAGCGGTAAGTAATGATAAATTGTGATTAGTTATGATAAAAAAATTGATAATTGTGATAATAAGTGAAAAATAATGATAATTTTGAGTGATACATGATATATGGTAATTGATAATAATAAGTTGTAAGTAATGATAATTTTGAATGAATTATATTATTATGTTAGTGTGATAATATAAAAAGATGGTTATTAATATTAATTTAAATTATAATATATTAATAATTTAAAAATTTTATATATTTAATTATAAATATTTATCAAAATATAAAATATTAATAAGTTATCATAATCCGTGGTAGAGAATAAAAGAAAAAGAAAAGGAAAAAGAAAAAGAAAATAAGACAAATGACAAATTGTGGCATAGTGGTTGATATGTCAAGCTTCCAAACACAAGGCAAGGGTTCAAATTCTAACAGATGTATTTTTTTGTAGAAAAATAGAGAATGGACATTTTTTTTGTAGAAAAATAGAGAATGGACATTTTTTTTATAGAAAAATAGAGAATGGGTGCACGCGCTCCGCGGCTGTAACCGTAGGGCATTTTTGTTCCTTCTTTTTTTTTTGGGTTTTTTCTTTTTTTTTTTTTAACTTCTTTTTTTTCACATATTTACCTTTTTTTTTTGCTTTTTTTTTTTTACTATTTTTTACCCTTCACCCCTTCCCTTTTTTTTGAACTTTTTTTTCTTCTTCTTCTTTTTTTTTTTTTTCCTTCATCCTTATGTATTTTTAACTTTTTTTTGTTTATTCTTCTTTTTCTTTTCTTTTTTTTTTTACTTCGGTTTTTTCTTCACCCTTCACTCTTCTTTTTTTCATTATTTTTTTTTTCTGTTCCACTATTACAGGTTGCCCCAAAATGGAGAAACATATTGGTGGAGTATGCCAAGAGAAATATATTGATAATAATACATTAATTATCAATATTATATAATTTTATATAAATTCTAAAAATATTTAATTTACAAATTTAACTTTTTAATATTGAAAAATTGATAACTCTACATTAAAATTATATTCTCGTCAAAATCAATTTTTTAATTTAATCAAATTTCTCTTTTTCCCGTAAAAAATATTTTGTTCCTTTATTCTAATTTAATTATTTTTTTTGCCAAAAATAATTAATTCATTTTATACAATTTGATTTCTTTTTTGGCGCCATATCACAAATTAACAATCAAATTTGATCAAGAACAAAAAAATTTTATCATTTTATTTCAAATTTAAACAATTCAACTTTTACAAAAACTGACGGTATAATGCATAGTAATAAATTGTAACAAATAGTAATAACCGGTAATAAGTGATATGATACGTATATTTAATTTGAAAAATATTATTATAGTTGTTGGATTAATTAGTGATAATGAAAGTGTAAAAAAATTACAAAAAATTTAGAATTATTTTTAGATACAAATGTACTATTTTCTGTAATATTATAATAATATCCGTAAATTATTATATAAGACATATATATTTCTATATATATTACTATAAATTATAAATTATATTATTGTTGAATGGAGAATATATGTTAGTGATAATATAAAATCATGATTATTAATATTAATTTATCAATCGCCCCGCATGCTAAAATGATGGAACATATTGGTGGAGCACACTTGAAATAAATATATTGGTGGAATTATCAACATTATATAATTTTATAAATTTCAAAAAGAAAAATTATTTAATATACAAATTCAGCCTTTTAAAATTTTTCAGTGATAACTCCACAAATTCACGCCAAAATCAAAAACAATTCAAACAATGATCTTTGACACCACATCACAAATTGGCGGTTAAATTTGATAAAATTCCAAAAATATTTTATCATTTTATTTCAAAATCAAACGGCAAATTTTGTGAAAATTCTAAAAACATTTTATCATTTTATTTCGAAATCAATGTACCCACAAAAAACTTTTTATTTATTTTATGTTTTGAATGGGAATTTAATTTTGGCACCAATTATATTTCTCTTTTTTTTTTTTACTCTTTTTACTTGCTTCTATTTAAACAAAAACAATATAAAATCGCTAAATTAAATTTAACCTACCTGTATTTATTAATATTAATGAAATCAAACCACCTTACCGTAATATAAATATAAAATTTATTGTCTCATTATAATACGATAACAACATAAGGTGGATTTGGCAAAATTAATCAAACCACCTTACCATTGAAATGTACTATCTTTCAAAAAATTGAGACGAAAAGTATGGATTATTTAGATAAAGCAAGATTACTTTATACTACTTTACATTAGCAGGATTAACATCATAAACCAAGAGATATTATTCTAATCTTATACATAATCTTGATATTATTCTCTTACAATCTTTTGGCTTGTTACAAGTATAAATTTTAAAATTTTTTTTACGATTTAAAATGCTAAATTTTTTATTTTAGCATAGGAAATGTAATTTTGTTTATATATTATCTAATCATTCTACATTTATATATTTTTCCTCTATTTTATTCAGTGTATTATGGTATAATGCATGGTAGCAAGTGGTAACAAATAGTAACAATCAGTAACAAGTGATAAATGGTAACAAGTGCAGTAACAATGTAGACAAGTGGTAACAAATAGTAACAACCTTTAATAAGTGGTAAGTGGTAACAAGTATAATAATAATGTAGTAATAATGTTAATAAAAACAAAAATATAAAAAAAATCAAATAAAAAAATTAAAAAAATAAAAATCCATAGATCCATAGGTTTTAGATGTATGGTAATACACAAATTCTACCGTTTTTTAAAACTATATTCAATTTTCACTTTTAGAACAAACCGTTTGTATAAATTTTATTTATACTGACCTATATATTGTAACGTCTATAAAAAACTAAAATTGTTATTATTTTTGTATTATATTTTAAAATAGTTTAGGTGGTAAGTTATGATAAATTTATGATAGTAATAATTTAGTAAGTAGGTGATAAAGGTAGGTAAGTTAGTGACAAACAAGTATATAAATTTATATAGTGGTAAGTTTGTGATATATAGTTGTAGTAACTAGATGGTAAGTGATGGTAAATTATGGTAAGTGATGGTAAGTGATGATAAGTAAGTGATGGTAAGTGATGGTAAGTAATGGTAAGTGATGATAAATAAGTGATGATAAGTAAGTGATAGTAAGTGATGGTAAGTGATGATAAATGATGGTAAGTAATGGTAAGTGATGGTAAGTTATATAACCCTATATAACAATATTTTTTTTTCTTTTTTATTTTTTTGCTTCTCCATATGGTTTTTTTGCAATTTTTTTTATTCTTTAAATAATGATTTTTTTTTTGAAATTTTTTTTCTTTGCATTTTGCATGAATGCCCATTTTCCATGTGTATTTTTCATTTTGCAAATCGTAATTATTAATATTAATTTAAATTATAATATATTAATAATTTAAAAATTTTATATATTTAATTACAAATATTTACCAAAATATATAATATTAATAAAGATAAAAAAAGAAAAGAAAAAAAAAAGTGTCATGATTTGCATTTTGCATTTTACATTATCTATTTACAAAAAAAAGAAAATAAAAATATTTACCAAAATATATAATATTAATAAAGATAATTACAAATCATGAATTTTTTTTTTGCAAATTTTTTTTTGAAATTTTTTTCTTGTAATTTTTTTTCATTTTTATTTGCGAAAAAATCTCAAATTGTTTATTTAGTTCTACTACTTGCCTTTTCTAGAGTTGTGTGATTAAAAAATAAATGACTTGTACAGGCTTTTTTATTCAAAACTCAATTTTCTGCCCAAAGACCTAATTTGAAGTTTTCTTCAGAACAAACAGCATTTCAACTTTAGATGGGCACCCGAGGTGCCCGCGTGCCAAAATGGGAGGAATATATTGGTGGAGCGCACCAAAATGGAAGAAATATATTGACATAATCGTTAAATTTATTTATATTTATGTTAACGAAATCAAACAAGTTTACCATAATATAAATACAAAATTCATTGTCTCATTACAATATGATTACAAGATGATGACGTGATTTTGACAAAATTAATCAAACCACTTTATCATTGAAAATGTGCTGCCTTTCACAAAATTGAAGTAAAAAGTTTAGATTAATTTAAATTACTTTATATTAGCAAATGAATGAACCAAGGGATAATAAACTTAAACATATAGCATGGCAACAAGTGTATTTTTTAATATTGGTTACTTTAATAATCATTTAATTAGATTAATATATCTATCAAGAATAATGTTAATAATGTTGCACAAAATAATATTAATAATATTGCTAATGCAATATAAATTTTATTTCGATCCCTAACAATATTAATTTTGGCTTGGCACCTAAGTGTCAACAATAGTAATTGAGCAAGTAGGGATTGCACCGTACAACTAATGCACAAGAGAAGAGAATGATATTGTTAGTTGATAGTATTGCACAACTTGATATTATTCTTTTAAATATTATTGCTAATTAATGTTATTAGTGAAGTTTATTGTTTAATTTTGTACATGATATTATTCTCTTACAACTTTTAACTTGTCTCAAGTGAAAACTTTAAAATACTTTTTTATGGATTAAAATCCTAAGTTTTTTATTTTAGCGTAGGAAATGTAATTTTGTTTACACATTATCCGATCATTCTATATTTTTATATATTTTTTGCTATTTTATTTAGTATATCATGGTATAATACATGATAACAAGTGATAACAAATAATAATAACAGGTAACAAGTGATAGTGTATCATGGTAAAATGTATGGTAACAAGTGGTAACAAATAATAACAATCGGTAACAAATGATATTTTTATAATAAGTGGTACAATTGGTATAAGTGTAGTAACAATGTAATAACAATGTTAACAGAAAAGAAAATACAAAGAAAATCAAATACAAAAATTACTAATAAAATTCATGATGCAAGAATAAAAATAAAAGGTAAAACAAGATAAAATTAAATTCACAAAAAATAAAGATGTATTATACACCAGTGGGGATAAGTGTATTCATGAAGAGAGTAATGAAAATTTATATGGATCTAATATATCCAACTACATGATAATTTTTTGAGCATGATATGTTTGGTATGTATGATTCATTCACAGATTTACATAATTATTCACAAATTTACATGATTGGAGATAAACCAACTTCTCATTCATTTAATGTGGATGAAAATAAGTTTCATGAATTATTTTTAGAATGTCAAAAAACCAATATATCCAAATTGAAGTGAACTATACTAATTTTAAATAATGTTATAACGCTAACTCTGTGGTGCCGTACTTTTGTACTCCTGTTCCTAAATTAAATAAAATATTCCTCAGTTTATATACATAGAGAGATTTTAATTTTATTGATTTTTTATTTTGGGGTATTTAAATTGAATTTTTGATATATTTTAAATTTTGCCGTATCCGTGAATTTTAGTATAAAATGAATATAAAAAAATATATAAATAACAATAATAATAAGAGTGTAAAAAAAAATAGCGGAGTGCTGCGTTTTGAGGCAAAACGTAGCACCCCCTAACCTAAATCAGATTAGGGCTTTTAGCCCCAATCTTTCTTTCTCTCTCTCTCTCTTTCTCGGCCTCTTCCCCTTCCCGCGACCGCCGCTCTCTCTCCACCGCTGCTCCTCCCTCCCGCCAGGACAGCCTCCCCGCGATCGCGCCACTGCGCAGGACCTTTCGCGAGCGCGCGCCTTAGCTCGCAAGTTCGCCAGCCTGCAGCGCGATCCTCCTCGCGCGAGCGCACCATTGCGCAAGCGCGAGCGCGCGATTGTCCGAGCATACCACAGCGTCAGCACGCCTGCTCGGGAGCGCACCTGCGCACGAGCGCGCACTAGCCTGCCAGCACGTGCAACCCCCTAGCGGCGCAGCCAACGAGCCCACTGCGGCCCGCGAAGCCCACTGTGGCCCGCAAGCCCGCTAGCCTGCTGACCCGCGAGCCCACTGCAGCCCGAGAAGTCCACTGCGGCCCGCAAGCCCACGAACCTCTGCACAGGTAACTGACTTAGGGTTTTGATTCAAATCTAAGTGTTTATGACCTATCTAATAAATCTTGTCTTGATAGGGAGCATTGTAGATTTTGGAGTGACCGAGGAGACATTCGGATGAAGGTTTGCGCTCCGAGAAGACCCTAGGTTGACTTTCTTGGAAATTCGAGGAGTCGATTTGGTTTGATTTTGGAAATAGGGAGTGACTACCCTCTCTAGAATATGAGTGACACCCTAATCTCTTGCATGAAATAGTGAAATCTGATTTTATCGTGATTTTAATAAAATATGCTTTTGATATACATTGTCTCGACGTATGGAATTGAAATTCAAATCTGTTTTGTGATTATTGGAGTGTCGTACTTATATTTTCTACGATTATGCATCCATGGTTGAAATGAAATGAAATTGTGCCATGATTTGAGAAATGAAATGTTTTCTATTCTACCATTGCATTGGTTTGTTGAATTTAAATGATTTCGGTGAAATATATTGGCACACGGATTTGAATTGTTTTGAGGATATGATGAGATGATTTGGTTATGTGGGTTGGATGCCTGCTAGCTTGAGATGATATGATGATATGGTATTATGTGATTGATTCCATAGCTATAAAGGGCGTTTGTAGAGGCACGGGTTGCCCGGATACGCTTACGTCATATGTTTAATGGCTATAAGCGTGGCCGGTTGAACCCACGTAAGGGGAAGGACGAGTGTGATGCCATCGTCTAGTATCGGGCGGGGTCCTATACACGATGATGAGTTAGCCCTAGCGAACGCATGGACAACGTCGGGGTAGAGAGCGACGTTTGAAAACTCTTTGCATAATAAAACCCCCGATGTGCCTGTCTTTGGTCATAGTTGATCTTTGCCAGGATCATTTCGGCTTGCTCTATGATCTACTTGATTTTAAATGGATGCATATATGTATATTATCGTATGAATGATTAAATGAGTTCATTTTAGCGAACATATCATGATTTACTGCAAAATTTGAATTATTGGTTATGAATGATATTATTTGACAGTCCAATGTTCACCTACACTATTAGTACTTGAGATTAATCCCCTCACTCATTGGATATCTTCCTTGATACTCACCCATCTTCTTTCCCTCCTCAGACAGGATTATTATACTAAAGCGACGCTTCGGACTCTAGAGGATTTGGTAGCTTGTTGGCGGATTTGATTGTTTTTCGGCGGTGAGATTTAAATTAAGTTGAGATATGAGCTCCGCATTTTATTTTCGATCCTGTGAGATCTTGACCTTGAGGTCCGTAGTTGACCATGTATTTATTATGGGATTGACTATATAATTTATGTACATTTATTTGCGAAACTCTCATATTTTATTTGCATTGAGGCAAATTGTAGTGTTTGAATGTTAACTTAGAAAAATTGGTTGTAAATTGTATAAAACTTAGACCCGCTCAGTATGACGACTGCTTATTCTCTAGTTGGACATGACAGAGAGGTCTGTGTCGGATTGTTGGTAATTTACTTAGTCTGGCATTGTTCTGGATGTTTGCTGTGGTTGGTGGGTTATTGTGAGTCTGGAATGGCCATTTTATTTTATTTACAGAATGATTTTAAATTATACAGGTTTAAATAGGTTTTTTTGTACATAGGAGACCTCCAATTTATGGAAAGCTTCTGTCCGAATTTTTTTAAAAGTACAGCCGGCATTCAAGGCAACGGGCGACTGTTCATGCTCCGGTTCGGGGCGTGACAGTTCTATTGGTATCAGAGCGTCTAGGTTAGAGTAAAGATAATAGTAAAAGTCTTCCCAAATACGTTTAAAAGTCCTCAATGCATTAGAGAGTTTCATACAGTCATTTAAAGTCTCGTACGCGGTCAAAGGCATATAAGATCATTTATTATAAAGGGTACGATATACGATGCATACATTCCATGATTCCATATTCGAATACCTTCGTTCATAATTCGAATTTTATTTTTAGGGGGTTAGTTACCCAGTAGCTAACCCTAATCCTTGCTTATATCTAATAAAACGGTGCTCTCGTTGTAGAATTATGCCGCCTATACGTGATAGACTCGGTGCACCACCGGAGAGTCCCTCAGTGCCTGAGGTTTCTAGGGCACTTGAGGCTCCACGAGTACCAGAGGGTGCCTTTTTTACTCATGCACCTTCCCCAGTGCCACCCCCAGTACCTCCACCGGCTGGTACAGCTAAGATTCGTCCACCACTACTCGACGCCTTGAGGTAGTGGCAGGAGTGGTGCAACAGATATGGGGTGCAGATGCCCCCACCTCCACTACAGATTCCAGCGACCGCACCTGCAGCCGTACCTACTCCTACGGCACCGGTTCCTCCTCCGGTGGTTGGTCCTTCGGTTTCTGCTCTGACCGATGAGACGTCGGCTACTTTGAGGCGCATCCATGAGCTCACTCAGTTGGTGAAAGAGTCTCAGTAGCTCGGATACACAGACTTTTCAGGATCCAGTGATATCGTAGCGGTGAAGCACTGGATCAATAGGACTCATAGGATCCTTACGAATTTAGGTTATCAGAGGAGCTCAGATTGAGAGTTGCTGAGAGACTCATCGACGGAGATGCCCTCTCGTGGTGGGAGGCTATCCGTGATAGTGCTACACAGACCCTGCGATGGGAGGACTTTCTACGAGAGTTCGACCGCAGGTACTTCACCCCGTTCCAGCAGGACCGGATGAGGACGGAGTTCCTGTACTTACGCCAGGGGACGAGGTCAGTTTCAGAATACGAGACTGAGCTCAGATGAATTGCAACATTCGTCCCCGATATGGCTATATCAGCTCAGTTGAGGTTCAAGTTTGAAGATGGCATCCAATTGAGTATCAGAAAGTATATGACAGTGACTCCCTCTTTTACACTTTCAGAAGTAATTGATTTAGTATATCGGGCGGAGGAGATCGTCCGAGCTGAGGCTAGACAGAGGGAGAGTCACCAGAAGAAGAAGACTGGGTCACCGGGTGGACAGTCTTCGAAGAGGGGTAGAGGTTTTGGATATCCCGGAGGTTCTTCTAGCTTTAGACCAGTAGAACCGAGACAGAAACCTCGACCATAGAGTTTCGGGGTACCAGTCCCTAATGTCTCTACACAGTCTACTACATAGAGACAGCCTTTCTGCGATAGATACGGTAGCTACCATGCATTTGGGGCATGTAGAGTACCAGTTACTTGCTTCTAGTGTGGGAAGCAAGGTCACGTTAGGAGTGTCTGCCCAGATTTAGGTCGAGGAGGATCGACTTTGCAGAGTCATACTGGTACGTCTAGTATAGGCCAACAGGAGGCACCTGCGCACTCAACTCTTACCGCTCCTCGGACTGTAGCCGGGACTAATACAGTGTCAGGACCATCGTGACAGCAGCCTAGGGCCTAGGCTCGTGTGTTTGTGATAAAGCAAAAGGACGCACAGGCAAATCCTGATGTTATTATGGGTGATCCTCCCGCAGATCCCTCAGGGTAGTACTTTTGTTATACTTTTTGTATGAGCTTTTTGTATATCATGATGGCGATATACAGTTTTGACTAGTTAAAGTTTTAAAAACTTAACTAGTTTGAGATATATATATATATATATGTGTGTTTTTTTTTACTTTTCTTCGCATTTTAAATATCTTAAATCTCTTTCCCTTCCTCACATTCAGGGATCATGAGGATATTTGGAGTCGATACTCGTGTCCTTATTGACACCGGGTCGAATTTCTCTTATGTGAGAGCGTCTTTTGCCCACCAGATGGGTAAATCCTTATTGCCACTTGATGAGGAAATAATAGTTATCACTTCTCTCGGTGAGCACTTTCATAGAGATTCAGTCTATCGTGGATGTGAGGTCATGATAGGGGATGCGGTACTCGAGGCAGACTTAATTCCCCTTGAGATGATGGATATTGATGCCATTCTCATGATGGATTGGCTGAGCAGACATAGAGGTTCAATGGATTGTTTCATCAAAGAGGTTGAGTTCCGAAGATCAAAGGGATCCCCTTTGAGATTCTCTAGCGAGAGAAGAGTATTATCTCGTTGTGTCATATCCGTGATGGAAGCCAGGAGGTCGATACGCCGAGGCTGCATGGCGTACCTAGCTAATGTCGTTGACACCACCGTTGAGGGACCGGGACTTGAGGAGGTCCCTGTGGTGCAGGATTTTCTAGATGTGTTCCCCGAGGAGCTTCCCAAATTACCACCAGTTCGGGAGTTTGATTTCAATATTGCTCTAGTACAGGGAACCAATCCTATTTCTATTCCACCATACAGAATGGCGACTGCGGAACTGAGAGAGCTTAAGATTCAGTTGTCGGAACTTCTGGATAAAGGGTTTATTCGCCCGAGCACTTCACCCTTGGGTACTCCGGTGCTGTTTGTAAAGAAGAAGGATGGTACATTTCGGCTTTGTGTGCACTACAGGAGTTGAACAAAGCCACCATAAAAAACCAATATCCCTGCCACGTATCGATGATTTGTTTGATAAACTACAGGGAGCCAGGGTTTTCTCTAAAATTGATCTACATTCAGGTTATCATCAGTTGAGAATTCGGGCCGAAGATGTACCCAAGACGGCTTTTCGCACCCGATACGGCCATTATGAGTTTCTAGTCATGCCGTTTGGGCTGACTAATGCCCCAGCTACTTTTATGGATCTGATGAACCGAGTTTTCCACGACTATTTGGATCAGTTCGTCATCGTATTCATCGATGACATCTTGATATATTCACGGAGTTATGAAGATCATGTTCAGCACCTTCGGGTGGTATTGCAGATACTCTATGAGAAGCAGTTATATGTCAAATTCTCGAAATGTGAGTTTTGGCCGAGACAAATTGGATTCTTGAGGCACATTGTCTCCGCGGAGGGTATTTATGTTGATCCGCGGAAGGTTGAGACTATAGTAAAGTGGGAGCAACCACAAACAGTTACCGAAATTCGTAGTTTTCTCGGTTTGGCAGGGTACTATCGTAGATTTGTAGAGAGATTCTCCCGGATAGCTGCTCCATTATCTAGATTGACCCAGAAGGGGGTCAAGTTTGTTTGGGATGACCGTTGTGAGGCGAGCTTCCAGGAGCTCAAACAACAGTTGATATCCGCTCCTATTTTAGCCCTTCCCACTAGCAGTCGGGAATATATAGTATACAGTGATGCTAGCCGACTGGGATTGGGTTGTGTTCTTATACAGGATGGTCGGGTTATTGTATATGCCTTGCGACGACTGAAGAAACATGAGGTTAACTACCCGACGCATGATTTAGAGTTGGCAGCTATAGTTTTCATGTTGAAGATATGGCGGCATTATCTTTATGGGGTGACCTGCAAAATATTCACAGATCACAGGTGTTTAAAGTACCTTTTCACCCAAAAAGAGCTAAATTTGAGACAAAGAAGATGGTTAGAATTTCTCAAAGATTATGATCTCATCATTGACTATCATCCGGGCAAGACGAATGTTGTAGCAGATGCCTTGAGTCGGAAGTTGGCGTCATCCTCACAATTTACAGAGGAAGCATTCCTCTCTTGTCTGGTAGGACTCGGAGCCTTAGGAGTCAGTTTGACTAGTGATGATCAAAGAGCACTATTAGCTCGATTTGAGGTGAGGCCGACTTTACTTGATCTCATTAAAGAGCTTTAGGGGTCAGCTGAGGAGCTTCAGAGTATTCTTGAGAAGATCAGCAGAGGTGAGAGTGGAGACTTCCGAGTCTGTGATGACGAACTAGTTGTATACAAAGAGCGAGTTTGCATTCCCGCTGATTTAGATCTCCGCAAGGCCATACTCGACGAGGCACACTCCTCCGCTTATGCATTGCATTCGGGTGGTACCAAGATGTATCGAACCATTCGGGATAGTTATTGGTGGCCTGGCATGAAACAGGAAATCGCGGATTTTATGGCTAGATGTTTAGTTTGCCAGTAGCTAAAGACCGAATATCAGTGGTCGGCTGGTACATTACAGCCCCTCCCCATTCCTGAGCGGAAGTGGGAACATATCACGATAGATTTTGTGATAGGACTGCCTTAGACTTCAGCACGGCATGATGCCGTATAGGTGATTATAAATAGACTTACGAAGTTTGCGCACTTCATTGCTATTCGTGTCGATTTCTCTTTGAAAGTGTTGGCACGTCTCTATATTGGCACTATTGTTAGACTTCATGGAGTACTTGTGTCGATAATGTCAGATAGAGATCCTAGATTCACATCTAGGTTTTGGCCCAAGTTACAGGAGGCAATGGGTACAAGGCTGAATATTAGTACGGCCTATCATCTGCAGACAGATGGTCAGTCAGAGAGGACCATTCAGACTTTTGAGGACATGCTGAGAGTATGTGTGATGGATTTCCGAGATAGTTGGGATCGGTACCTTCCATTGGTCGAATTTGCATATAATAATAGCTATTAGGCCAGTATAGGGATGCCCCCGTATGAAGCACCATATGGCAGGAAATGCCGCACCTCGATATGCTGGGATGAGGTCGGGGAGTGACATCTCAGCAGCATTGAGTTGATTGAGGAAACGAAGGATAAGGTTAAGGTCATCCGT
Organism: Dillenia suffruticosa; assembly: GCA_033439265.1. Lineage (NCBI taxonomy): Eukaryota > Viridiplantae > Streptophyta > Magnoliopsida > Dilleniales > Dilleniaceae > Dillenia > Dillenia suffruticosa. The sequence continues at coordinate 17,020,908 of JAVTVX010000009.1, read as the reverse complement.
AAGCGGATGAAAGCCGCACAGGACAGACAGAAGACGTATACTGATCGTAGACGGTGATATCTTGAGTTTGCTACGGGGGATATAGTTTTCTTGAGGATATCTCCTTTGAAAGGAGTTATACAGTTCAGGCAGTGGGGTAAGCTGAACCCCAGATATATTGGACCCTTCCGTATCTTTGAGAGGATCGGGAGTGTAGCATATAGATTGGAGTTGCCAGATGAACTCTCTCGTATTCATGATATCTTCCATGTCTCGGTACTTAGGAAGTACTTAGCTGACCCTTCTCATGTACTTGAGCCTCCACTTATTGAGTTATGAGAGGACCTCAGTCTTCCGGTTCAGCCCGAGGCTATTCTAGATCGACAAGTCAGAAAGTTGCGAAGCAAGAAAGTTTCTTTGGTCAGAGTTTTGTGGAGGAGTGATCAAGTTGAGGAAGAAACCTGGGAGCCCGAAGAGGCTATTAAGAGACAGTATCCCCATTTGTTTACTGTATAGTTTTCTTTTACTTTGGAGGACGAAACTTATTTTTAGGAGGTTAGAAAATATAACGCCGACTCTATGGTGCCGTACTTTTGTACTCGCATTCCTAAATTAAATAAAATATTCCTCAATTTATATACATAGAGATATTTTAATTTTATTGATTTTTGATTTTGGGGTATTTAAATTGAATTTTTGATATATTTTAAATTTTACCGTATCTATGAATTTTAGTATAAAATGAATATAAAAATATATATAAATAATAAAAATAATAAGAGTGTAAAAAAAAAAAACAGCGGAGTGCTGCGTTTTGATGCAAAACGCAGCACCCGCTCACCTAAATCAGATTAGGGCTTTTAGCCCTAATCTTTCTTTCTCTCTCTCTCTCTTCGCCTCTTCCCCTTCCTGCGACCGCCGCTCTCTCTCCACCGCTACTCTTCCCTCGCGCCTCGCGCGAGCACAGCCTCCCCGCGAACGTGCCATTGCATGCGACCTTTCGCGAGCGTGCCACTGCGTGAGACCTTTCGCGAGCGCGCGCCTCAGCTCGTGAGCTCGCCAGGCTACAACGCGATCCTCCTCATGTGAGCGTGATCCTCCTAGCACGAGCGCACCATTGTGCGCGACCTTCTGCCAACTCGCCACAGCGCAAGCGTGAGCGCATGACTGCCCGAGCGTACCACAGCGTGCGCGCCCCTACTCAGGAGCGCACTTGCGCACAAGCGCGCGCCAGCCTGCCAGCGCGCACAACCCCCCCAACACGCGCAGCCCGCGAGCCCACTGCGACCCGTAAGCCCGCTAGCCTACTGACCCGCGAGCCCACTGCTGACCCGCTAACCCACTACAGCCTGCGAAGCCCATTGCGGTCTGCAAGCCTGGCTCTTGACCCGCGAGCCCATGAACCTTTGCGCCGGTAGCTGATTTAGGGTTTTGATCCAAATTTATGTATTTATGACATAGCTAATAAATCTTGTCTTGATAGGGAGTATTGCAGATTTTGGAGTGATCGGGGAGACATTCGGACGAAGGTCTGCGCTTCGAGAAAACCCTAGGTTGACTTTCTTGGAGATTCTAGGAGTCGATTTGATTTGATTTTGAAAATAGGGAGTGACTACCCTCCCTAGAATGTGAGTGGAACCCTAATCTCTTGTATGAAATAGTGAAACCTGATTTTATCGTGTTTTTACTAAAATATACTTTTGATATGCATTGTCTCGACGTATGGAATTGAAATTCAAATCTGTTTTGTGATTATTGGAGTGTTGTATTTATGTTTTTTACGATTATGTATCCATGCTTGAAATGAAATGAAATTGTGCCATGATTTGAGAAATGGAATGTTTTCTATTCTATCATTGCATCGGTTTGTTGAATTTAAATGATTTTGATGAAATATATTGGCACACGGATTTGAATTGCTTTGAGGATATGATGAGATGATTTGGCTATGTGGGTAGGATGCCTGCTAGCTTGAGATGATATGATGATATGGCATTATGTGATTGATTCCCTAGCTACGAAGGGCGTTTTTAGAGGCACGGGTTGCCCGGATACGCTTCTGCAGAAGGTATCCGCAAAAGTCATATGTCTAATAGTTATAGACGCGGCCGGTTGAATCCATGTAAGGGGGAGGACGTGTGTGATGCCACCGTCTAGCACCGGGAGGGGTCCTATACACGATGATGAGCTAGCCCCAGCGAACTCATGGCCAACGTCGGGGTAGAGAGCGACGTTTGAAAACTCTTTGCATAATAAAACCCCCGATGCGCCTGTCTTTGATCATGATTGACTTTTGCCAGGATCCTTTCAACTTGGTCTATGATCTACTTGATTTTAAATGGATGCATATATATATGTTATCGTGTGAATGATTAAATAAGTTAATTTTAGCGAACATATCATGATTTACTACAAAATTTGAATTATTGGTTATGAATGATATCATTTGACACTCCAATGTTTACCTACACTATTAGTACTTGAGATTAATCCCCTCACTCACTGGGTATCTTCCTTGATACTCACCCCTCTTCTTTCCCTCCTCAGACAGGATTATTTTGCTAGAGCGACGCTTCGGGCTCTAGAGGATTTGGTAGCTTGTTGGCGGATTTGAGTGTTTTTCAATAATGAGATTTAAATTAAGTTGTGATATGAGTTTCGCACTTTATTTTCGATCCTGTGAGGTCTTGACCTTGAGATCCGTAGTTGACCGTGTATTTATTATGGGATTGACTGTATAATTTATATATATTTATTTACAAAACTTTCATATTTCATTTGCATTGACGCAAATTGTAGTGTTTGAATGTTAATTTGGGAAAATTGGTTATAAATTGTATAAAACTTATGTCCGCTCAGTGTGGTGGCAACTCATGCTCTAATTAGGCATGATAGTAGAGATTTGTGGTTAGGATTGTTGGTAATTTACATAGCCTGGCGTTCTGGATGTCTGCTATGGTTGGTGGGTTGTTGTGAGGCCGGGATGACCATTTTATTTTATTTATAGGACGATTTTAAATTATACAGATTTAAACAGGTTTATTTGTATATGGGAGACCTTCGATTTATGGAGAGATTCTGCCCAATTTTTTATAAAAATACAGCCGGCATTCAGGGTAACGGGCGGCTGTTCACGACTCCGGTTCGAGGCGTGACAAATGTTACATGTGAAATATTAGTAGTTGAGATATGGTTGAAGTTAGTGGTATATATGTGTGTATGTGTAATATGTGGAAGTTGTGTATATGAAAATTGTAAAGTGTCTATGAAAGATTAAATTTTTATTCATTGCGGATTATATTTTGTAATTATAAATTGTGATCGAATTTGAGGTTGAATTTCTACCGATACAATAGATGCAAAATTTAGTGTTCTTCATTAATTAAACCAAATAATTAATTACACCATTACATATAATTATATTATATTGTCATATTTTCAAATTATACTCAATAAATTTTCAAAACTATAACACTATATTATATAAATTATTAATTTCATATCATTGTATTATTTAAATTAATAATATTTATAAGTTTATTATCATCGAATATAGAATATATATATATTATTTTTGATTAATCAAATAGATATAATATTAATCAAATATAGTAACCAGTTTGTAAGTAGTTTGTTAATAAGTAGTAAAAATTATAAATGATTTTTTCAAGACACATGTGAAAAATTAAGAAACGCGGTAATGAAAAAAGAGAAAGAGAAAACGCAGTAATGAAAAAAGATATAGGAGAAAAAGCACGAAAACGGAGTTTTAAAAATTTGTTTGTAAAGGTTGTATATTATAAATCATACGTGGGCGAAAGTTTCACAATCAAAATTTCTCTATCCTTTCCTTGAAAGCTTTTCTCCCCTAACTCATTTAAATCTCTCACTCATACTTTACAAAATTTTATCAAAAGTTAATCACGTTTGGTATTTGTAAGATTTGACGAACGACGAATGAGTATTGTATGAAAAATCACAACTATTCTAAGAAATAATAAGTTCAATCGAGTAAACTCAATCATCCAAGATGTTATTCAGGTTTTAAAAATAAACATCTTATTTTATTTTAATTTGAGATTTAATATTAAAATATCATTTTTAATTTTTTATTTTGAACAATTGTGAAGAAATATAAATATCAATGGTATCAAGTGTTTTGGATTTAGAGAAAGGAAACGTTTTCTGCTTACTTCTCTGGTAATATTTTCATTTATATTCATTATTTATTATTTATAAAGATTTTACTATTTTACTATTGGTTTTTAATAAACAGATTGTCACGAAAGATTGTGGATAAAAATATCTTCAAAAATTGTGATTGTGGATAAAAATGCCTTCAGAAACTGTAACGAACATTTTTTGTTTGGAATATCTCAGAAGACATGTAGTTGTGAAACATGTAACATTTTTTCTATTTTTTTTGTCTTATATGTATCAATTATTTTAGTTTGTATCAATTACAATTCTTATAATATTTATATTATTTTTGTAATTTCTTTATTTTTCAGTGTTTTAATTTACCTATCATCTTTAAAAAAAAAAGAGAAACCGTCACAATTGATATTATGTGGTAATCATATGGTAACACTGGTAACGAGCAGTAATTTAGTAATAATTGAAATAATAATTTTTTTTAACATTTGTTATAACAAAGAATAAAAAAAAATAACATTTCTAACATAATATGATGATAAAAGAGAGAGAATAACATTTTCTGACGCTTGTATAACCGACGGTACAAAATAGTATCCATGATGATTAGTAATCATGTGGTAATCGACAGTAACCATGGTAACCGACAGTAACATATAGTAATCTACAGTAACCTTGTAGTAACCTACAGTAACTTATATTTACATTTTCCAAACGATAAAAACAGTAATTTTTCCTCATTTGTGGTAACCGATAATGCAAACAGTAATTTATACTAATAAATGACAACTAAGTGGTAATCGATGATAAAAGATAGTAACATTTCCTAATATATGTGATAACTGATAATAAATAGCAGTAACATTTCTTAATGGTTGTGATAACTAACGATAAAATATAGTAACATTTCTTAACACATGTGATAACCGACGATAAAAGATAATAATTTTTACTGATATTTTGAAATCGATGATAAAAGATAGTATTTTTACTAATACTTTTCTAACTGTCATTATAAATCAATCACATACTCCAACGGTCATCAAAATCGTCAAGATAGATCTATTCCGACTGGTGTATAGCTGATTGAAAGCGTATCCGTTGGAGAAAGTTTTGCGGACGGTTTTAGTATGTTTAACAAACGGTTTTCGTCCGTCTGAATAGTGCATTTGCTTTGTAGCGCTCCCTCTCATCCCTCCCTCTTCCTTCTTTCTTCTCTCTCTTGGCTTTCTTCCCCCTATCTGTAGAACCCTAGATCCGGCATAATTATCAAATGATTTTCAGAAGGAGACCCAGACTAAGGGTTTTGGCTGGAGGTTTTAGGGCTTTCTATTTCAACAACGAGAAGATGTCGCCGTGGGCAAACGTTTACGGTTAGATCACTTTTTTCCTTTTCAACCCCAACTTCTATTGTAGCAATTGTTTCTCTTTTGTCTGAAGCTTGTACCTATGTGATTTTGGTTGAATTGATTAGGGTTTTATTGGAATTTAAAAATGAGGAGCACATATATTTTAGAGTTTATTCAAGTGATATGTTGTTTGGGCTGAAATCCTTAATTTTTGCATAATGGATAGTTTGAGCATGCTGTGATTTTTCCATCATAATTTCTTTTGCATATAGGCAAATTAAGTGAGATTTTCTTCTCATGAAACTAGAATTCCAAACTTTGAAAATGACATATGATTCCAAGCATCTGGATGGGAATTGGATTTTTTTATGATTTTTCAAAGAAATGCATTGTGAAAAAAAAACCTTCCCGCATGGTTCAAAGAGCATTGAATTAGAATGAGAGGTTCACCACCACATCATTGTATGCAATGGGAGCTTGCTCGATTCACAAATGGGTCTGACTCATAATTCACTTCTAATTCCGTGTTCGATAACCCAACCATAATGATGTTAATTGTGGTTACATCCATAAGTTGCTTGGTCCATCTTTATTCCATTTCATATATGTTCGAGGATCTGCATAGCCCTCGATTTATGTGTTATTTATCCATTCCTACTTTTTTATGCCAATGTTGGTGACAGGAGATAATGCCCTATTCTACCCTATTTCGGTTGCATCCTCTCCTTTGAGAGGCCTTCTTGGTTGAATTAGGCTAGACTCTGAACATGAAAGTTGTAGATCTATTCTTATTTTTAATTTGAGATTTGAATTACTCAAATCTGATATGTGTAGTTAAAGTTATGACAAATTTTCTATGGCTGTGCAAATGTGAATCATGAATTTTGGACTAAAATATTCAGAGACTTAGATACTTTTATATGATTTGAATAGGCTTAGGATGTAAACATAAAAATTATAGTTTTATGTCTAGTTTTTAAGTAAAATTAGACTTTCACATTTCGAGAAGTATAGATCAAAATACAGTTATTTTTCTATGACATGTTGTGTTGAAAAATTTATTGGAAAGTTAGAAATTGTGACATATTGAGAAGAACCAATTTTCTCTAGTATTGGTATATGATTTAATGATTAATTTGTGATCAATGTCTTAGATTAAGACATTCAGAATCAAAAGAGGGGTTTGATTTTGTTTGATTTTGTTTGATTTGGAATTTGGGATTGATAACACTCCCAATAGGTGAGTAAACGGACCGTTGTGCCTTTAAATGAGAAATATGATTTAAAAATTCTTTTATAAATAGTTTTAAATGATTTTATATGATTTTGTACCATACTTGTGATTGTAGAATATCCCGAAATGAGAATTTGAAATTTATGTGCATCTATGGTATTTATGAATAAATATGTGTCATATATTGTTGTATATTTTATTCATGAATACTGTGAAATTGGTTAGTAATCTCTTGATAAAATCATGGCACATTAAATGTAATTGGAATATTTGAGAAATATTGGTACATGTGTGGTAAATGGCTATAGGCATTCTCTCCACGGAGTGACCTAATAGGGTATCATGGTTGGGGGTTATTGGCAAGGGATGGTAGATGCAACCTCCTATACCCCCGTCATATTATCTAGATGCACCACCGATGAGGTACGAGTCAATGCCAAAGAAGGGGGAAGTAAAGTTATGGAATGAGCGAATTGAAAACCCTTGGTGGGCTTCAACTTAGGTTCGGCCAAAGTTGGGGCAGAAGTGGTTTCCTTAGGGATACCACGTGATTTTAAAAAAACATATATATATATGAGAACTGTGGATGCATTTTTTTTTTAATTCTCGTGATTGTTTGACACTATTTTACATTCAATGAGTTGTTTGTAACATTTGAGTTAATATTCCCACATTCACTCCGCATTTATTGTCACGACTATCCCATTGCACTCCACTCACTGAGTATTTTTATACTCACCCTCCTTTTTTTCATTTTTCAGAGGAAGTTTAAGTTAGGAGATCTAGTCGATCCTAATATTGGATCTTGCCGAGTTCGAGTAAATTTTTGAGGAGTTTTCTACTGTCAATACTAGCTCTCATTGTGGTTGAGATTTGGAGGAGACTAGTTGGGCCTATGTGGAGTATGTTTTTTATTTTTTTTAATTGTGAGAACTCCATTTTTTGTCAACCCCTTTGGATTTTTAACTTTAAATATGTACTCGAACGTTGTATGTTTTCTTTCACAGGACTTTATGTTAAAATTATAGAGATTTTATTGAAAATGTTTTATTTGCCGGGTTGGCCATGTGCCTATATTGGATTTAGAGTGGCCAAGTTAGCCTTATGCATGCCTTTTGAGACAGGGATGGACTGGGTGGGTACTTTGGATGTTGTTGTGCTATTTTGAAAATAAGATGGATATCTATGAATGTCTTGCGTTATCTTGGTGTACAGATAGAGCTTACTTGTATGTCTGGGTGACGCGGCAATTGTCGCGTGCTCGATCCGAGAGTCGGGACATGATAACATTATTGGTATCAAAGCTAGGTTTAATTTTTAGATGTTTTGAAAGTTAAAATAAAATTTTCCAAACGTTTCTAAAAATTTTCGAAGAATTTCAAAAGATTGGATGTTCAAAATATTTTCGAATGGTTTTTTTTTTTTTAAAAGCCTCTTATTGGTCTTAGGACATTGACACATCTCTAGATATAAGTGTCTTGCGTCAACTTAGAGTAGTAAACTAAAGATAGTTTTTCTCTTATAGATTATCATGCCTCCACATAGAAAAATGAAAAATATAAATGAAATTCCTCCACAAGAGCATTAGGATGAGTCGTCCTGACATGCTCTTCCTCATGTTGTATCTACTTACCCAGCTCCTTCAATTGGGATTCCTCCACTTTTGCTCGATACTCTTTGGCAATGGACTAAGTGGTGGAATGCATATGGTGTGCATCTTCAAGTACCATCTCAAGTACAAGTTCCTCCTCCACCTCCCAACCCAATGGTTCTAACAGTCCCTCCTATAGCACCGATGGTACCTCCTACTTTGGTAGTTGCACCATCCATTCGACCACCTGTTGAATTGTCCAAGTTGTTAAAGGAAACTAAACAACTTGGGTGTGAAACCTTCTTGGGATCCAATGATCTTGTAGTAGCTAAGAAATGGATCAAGAGTATCCGAGAAGATGTATCGAACATGAGAATTGATGATGAGATGAAGTTTATGATGGCTGTAAGATTGTTGGACGAGGATGCTAGTATTTGGTGGTGGGATAGTGTGAAGAAGAGAGCAGCTGCACCCCTTACTTGGAAAGAATTCTTTAGGGAATTCGATGAGAAGTTCTACACCTAGTTTGATCAAGATTTAAAAATGAGAGAGTCCTCCAACTCCATCAAGGAGGTATGTCGGTAATGGAATATGAAGCGAAATTTAGAATTTTATCCTCATTTATTTCGGAGATAATAGCCTCCAAAGAATATAGGCATTTTAAGTTTGAGAATGGCTTGAATTTGAACATCCGAGAGAGGATGTCGGTTATAGAGAATCTCACTTACCAAAATATTCTACAGTTGGCTTTGAGAGCCAAGCAAATGGTGCTTGGAAAGGCAAGGTTAGGGAGCACCATAGGAAGAAGAAGAGGTCCGGTGGGTTCACACTAGGCCAAAACTCTAAGAAGAGTAAGAGCACAAGTTCCTATAGTAGTAGTTCCATCTCAAGATCGGTTGGCACTCTCCAAGGCCAATCATCCTTCAAGCCAAATACTTCTAGTGGAAATGTTGGATCGGGAGAAAGATCGAGAGAAAGTAAAGGAGACCCTTGCTCAAATTGCAAGGGATATCACTTGGATCCGTGTAGGGAACCCATAAGATGTTATCACTATAGGAAGGAGGGGTCACTTTCGGCACTCTTGTCCCGAGTTGAATGCAGAAAGGCAAGGGAGTCAACAAGTTCAGGGTCTTTCTAGTAGCTCCAAAGGTGACCCGACTAATATTTCAGCACCTTCCACTAGTGCTACTTCGAGAATAGGGACGGAAGCAACACCATAGCCGCCTCTACTCAACGCTCTCAACCAAGAGCCCATGCGAGAATTTATGCCATGACAAATGAAGAAACTCCAGCCAATTCGAACCTGGTTATAAGTAAAACCCCTTGAAACTTGAATTAGAAATTTAGAAATGTGATGTAGGTGATATATGGTTATGATTTGAAGTAAGTTGATGATATGATTTTCATATGGTTATTAGTATATGTATAAGGTTGGAGGTAGAGAATGTGTTTAGAATTGCTGACTTATGGAGTTCCATTAAGTAGGTAACAATTGATGGATGATCACTTGGTATCATTGAAAAATCCCCATTGACCTAGGGATTTGTCAAACTCAATGTGTTGGATTGTATAATTGAATCATGATCTTTAGGTCTAGAACTATCAATTTTAAGAGTATTAGTTGTACATGAATAGTATGATGTATGGCTATATCAATAGTGTGAATTCCTAGAGTAAGTAAATATACCACTACAAAGCAAATGCACTATTCAGACGGATGAAAACCGTTTGCTGAACCTACTAAAATCATCCATAGAACTTTCTCCAATGGATACACCTTCAGTTGGGTATACACAAGTCAGGATAGATCTATCTTGACAGTTTTGATCACCGTTGGAGCATGTGATGGATTTATAGTGACGGTTAGAAAAGTATAGGTAAAATTACTGTCTATTATCATCGGTTTCAAAAGTATCGGTAAAACTTACAAGTTTTTATCATCGGTTACCATAAATGTTAAGAAATGTTACTACCTTTTATTGTTAGTGACCATAACTGTTAAAAAATATTACTATCATTTATCGTTGGTTACTATATATGTTAGGAAATGTTATTACCTTTTATCGTCGATTACCACTCGGTTATCACATGTATTAGTATAAGTTAATGCTTGTATTATCTCATCGGTTACCACAAATATTAGGAAAAATTATTATTTTTATCGTCGAGTTAGAAAAAGTTACAGTAATATTGTCGGTTACCACATGTGTTAGTATAAATTACTGTCGGTTACCATATAGTTACTATCTTGTATTATCGGTTACTACATGGTTACTGTCTAGTATTGTCGGTTATCACAAGTTTTAGAAAATGTTACTCTATTAGAAAATGTTACTCTCTTTTATCATCATATTAGGTTAGGAATGTTGCTCTCTTTTATTCTCGGTTATCGCAAGTATTAGAAAAAATTTATTACTTTTATCATCAATTATCACTAAGTTACTATCCGTTACCATTGTTACCATATGATTACCATATGATATCAGTAGTGGCGGCTTTTTTTTTTATAAAGATGGTAGGTAAATTAAAAGATTGGAAAATAAATAAATTACAAAAATAATATAAACGTAATAAGGAATGTAATTGATAAAAAGTAGAATGATTGATACATATAAGAACAAAAAAAAAAGAGAGAGTGAGAAAAAATTACATGTCCCACAACTACAAATCTTCAGAGATATTCCAAACAAAAAATGTTCATCACACAGTTTGAAGGTATTTTTATCCACAATATTTCATGTCAATCTATTTTTTAAAAACCAATAATGAAATTGTGAAATCATTGCAAATAATAAATAATGATTGTCAGTGAAAATATTATCAGAGAGCATTTTCCTTTCTCTAAATCCAAAACAAGCGTTGATATCTATATTTCTTCACAACTGTTCAAAATAAAAAAAATTAAAAACGACATTTTAATATTAAATCTCAAATTAAAATAATATGTTTATTTTTAAAACCTAGCTAACATCTCGGATGATTAAAGCTTATTCAAACTGAACTTGTTATTTCTTGGAATGGTTGCGATTCTTCATACAATACTTATTCGTCATTCATCCGAATCTTTCATCTATCTAATGTGATTAACTTTTGATAAAATTTTGCGAAGTGAGTGAGAGGTTTAAGTGGGTTAGGGAGAAGAGCTTTCAAGGGAAGGATGGAGAAACTTTAATGGTAGAGTTTTCACTACCATATGATTTATAAGCTTTGTGCTTTTTCACAAACCTCGTCCATTTTTTCACAAACAAATTTTTAAAACCCCGCCCATTTTTTCTTTCGCACTTTTTCTCCTGCTTCTTTTTTCATTACCATGTTGTTCTTAATTCCTTATAATTTTTTTTTATACTTTTGATCAATACTGCCACTTACTGCATTTCAGTAATTTTTACTACTTATTACTACATTTCATACAAACTACTTACTAACTATTTATTGCATTTCATGCAAGTGCATGCATACGCGATCCCTTGCCATAAGTTTTGTGCTGTATTAATTATATCTATTTGGTTAATCAAAAATAATATATATTCGATGATTATAAACTTATTAATATTATTAATTTAAATAATATAATTATATGAAATTAGTAATTTATATAATATAGTGTTATAATTTGAAAATATGACAATATAATGTAATAGTATGTAATGATGTAATTAATTATATTGATATAATTAATTAAAAATACTAAATCTTGTATGTATTGTATCGACAGAAACTGGATCTCAACTTTGATCACAATTTATAATTACAAGGAATGATCTGCAATGAATAAAAATTTAATTTTTCATATTTCCACACTCCACACAATTTTCACACACACAACTTCCACATATCACACACGTATCACCAACTTCAACCATATCTCAACCACTAATATTCCACATGTAACATTATTTAAAATTAGTATGGTACTCTTCGATTTGGATATATTGGTTTTTTGGCATTCTAAAATAATTCATGAAACTTATTGTTCTTCATCCACATTAAATGCATGAGAAGTTGGCTCATGTATGATCATGTAAATGTGTGAATGATTATGTAAATTTGTGAATGAATCATGTAACATGCCATACATATCAGGGTAAAAAAAAATTATCATGCAGTCAGATACATTAAATCCATGTAAATTTTCATTACTCTCTCTGGTGATTAACATGTGTGTAAGAAATCTTAATGTGTTATATTAGATTGAATATTTGCATATACAAATTCAAGAAATACAATCACCCACCGATATATTCATCGCTCCCTTAAAATGCAACCATGATTTGTCCATCATATTAAATATAAATCAAATTTGCACAAATTTGTATTGAAATAAATACACTGACCTATAGAAAAAAGGGATAAATAAATGAAATAAATATGAAAATACTTTTGGAGCAAATAAAGAAACAAAGTAGGAAAAAAAGAAATTTTATTGAATTGATACTAAAATAAAAAATTGTTTTTTACGGCAAAATGAGAAATCTATTTTGTGGAGTTATCATTCAAATGTTTGTAAATGTTAAAAGGGTTTGTAAATTAAGTGTGAATTAAAATAAATTAATATTAATATTGTCAATTATTTTTTAAAATTTATATAAAATTATATAAATTACTAATTTAATATCATTACATTATTTAAATTAATAAATTCATATTATTATATTATTTAAATTAATAATATTAATAATTTAAATTAACAATATGTCACACAAGACACGGGGCAACGCAGGATGGCACCATGCATGCAAGTGCACAAGCAAGTGCCCGTACGGGCGCCCGCCCCCACCCATGCCACCTCTCGCATGCACAGCATATGCCCGCTCGAGGCAAGCGCGCATGCCACTACGCAGGTGAGCTCCTGCGCGGGCACCCGAGTGCGCATGTGCGGGCTACCGTGCAGGCGCATGGCACATACCACGCATGCCTTGCGGGCGCCCACGAGCAGAGCATGCCCACGCATGCGCGGGCACCTAGAGCATGCCGCGCGGGCACTTGCCTCGGAGCATGCCACGCGGGCATGCAAGTGCCCGCCCATGCCACTGTGCAGGCGGCTCCCGCACGAGCGCCCACGCATGCGCACGTAGGCACCCATCCTGGGCGCCTATGCAGGCAAGCACTATTACCAAGTGGATTCGAACCTCTGACATCAAATTTGAACCATTTGAAATGTGTCAACCACTTTATCACAATATCTTGTGTAATTATTTGTTTATTTATTTTTTCTTTCTTTCTTCTTCTCTATCTCAATCTCACGTTTTTTTTTCCTACTCACTCTCACTTTTTTTTTCCCCTTATCTCACTCTCATCTCTATTTTTTTCCTCAACTTGGGTCATTTTTTTCCCTTGTCTATTCTCATTGAAATTTCTTGCTATGACTATGACTTTGATATATTCAAATCAATGTATTTGAATGATAATTATAATGGGTCCTATTTTTTGGTTGCCAAGAACCTTATTTGCTCCTGCTCCTCTCCACCCTCTCTTATGAAGTAAGTAATTTTTTTCGTTATTTTTTTATTGTTTCATTATTTTTTTATGCAAATAATTTTTTTGTTCAACGAAACTTGCGATATAGCATTGAGGCACGACGACAACAAGGTATGTTTAATGTTGCTAAATGATATTAAAATTATATTGTTATAATAAATTAAATTTCAAATTATAAATTAATTGTTATGAGAAATTTAAAATATATTGTTAAAAATTATAATATAAAAAATTTTAAAAATTGTTAATATTTTTACAATTTATAAAATCTAGATACTGTATAAAATTTAAGATAGTAATGTTATATAGTTTTTTAAAACTTCATAAAATAAAAATAAAAGTTAATATATATAATTTGTACTATTTAGAAAAATTTTAATAACTGAAGTAAATATAATATTTATAAAGAAATGATATTTTTTTATTTTTAATTTTCATACTATTAAATCATAAGTCTTTTCAAAAATGCTGTTATACATTTTAAAATTTAAAAAAATGTATATAAGTTAATATTAAATTAATATAAATAATTAAAATATTTTATAAAATTATTTAATATATATAAGTAATGTATGTTAATAAATATTAAATAAATGTATATTAATAAAAAATAAAAAAAATATAACGGTGGTAGATTGATAACATTTACAAATAATCCAAATATTTTCACACGTCCAACGATGGATTACAACTAATAACGATGGTTGATCAAACTTATCTTTACTTTTTATGGTAGTAAGTGATAAGTGGTGGTAAATTGCGGACTATATATCACAAACATACCACTAACTTACCACTATACAAATTTAGTTATCTACTTACCATTTACTTACCACGACTATATATCCCAAACTTATTACTAACTTACAACTATATAAATTTACTTACCCACTTACTATTTACTTACCACTTACTTACCTACCTACTGCTACTTATCATTATCACCTACTTACTAAACTATTATTATCATAAATTTACCATAATTTATTACCTAAACTATTTTCAAATATAAATGGTATATGATACAAAAAATGATAACAATCTTAGGTTCTTATAGATATTATAAGATATAGGTTAGTTTAAATAGAATTTATACAAATGATTTGTTCTAACAGTGAGAATTGAATATAATTTTTAAAAATGGTAGAATTTGTATGTTATCATATATTTAAAACCTATGGAGATAATATTGTTAAATAGATAATAAAAAATATTTATATTGAGACTATTTTTAAACCGTACCAAAAAGACTATTCTATTTATTGATCATAATTTTTAACCATCACAATCGAATATTACTTTACAGATGGTTGTGATAGTTTTACTGACTGTTGGTAAAGTTTTCTTCATGGACATTTTAGTCAGTTGGGAAAAGTCTACATTTTTCATCGGTTTCGTCATAGGGCGTCTCTATAACCCATAAAAACTGTTACTAAAAGTTACTGTTACTAAAAGTTACCGTCAGTACAGTGTTTTAATTTTGTAGTGTATGAAATATTCGTGATTATGTTGTGTAATGAAATGTTTTGGGGAGTCATATATGAATCATGTAATTTGTGTATTAACTAATAATTATTTTATTGTCTATATTAATAGGTACGATGAAAATTTTTTATGTTAATACTCGTGTGCTAATAGATACTGGATTTAATAATTTATTTGTGAGCAGGAGTTTTGCTAGATATTTTGATAGGCCTCTAATTCCACTTATGGAAGAGTTATTGGTTATCACTCCTTTAGGGGAATAGCTGTTTAGAGAAATCGTGTTTAAGGATTGCGAGGTGAAGGTCGGTGAGGTAATACTTGAAGCCGATTTGATTCTATTAGAAATAAGCGATTTTGACACCATCTTGGGTATGGATTGGCTACATTTTCAATGGATATCAGTAGATTATTTCATGAAAGAAGTAGAATTCTGGAAAGCAGGGTGTCCGACATTTGTCCTTGCTAGCGAGTATCGGGTGTTACCAAGCTATGTGATTTCAACCCTTGAAGTACGAAGACCGGTACACAAAGGGTGTAAAACTTACTTAACCTACATTATTGACACCACAGTGGAGAGTCTAAATTTGAATGATGTTCCCATAGTGAATGAGTTTTTGGACATTTTTTTTGGAAGAGATACACGGATTGCCACGGGTTCGGGAGTTCAACTTCACCATAGATTTGGTTCCTGGTACCACATCGATTTCAATATTGAATGACACCCACGAAGTTGAAAGAGTTGAAGGTTCAGCTCCAAGAGTTATTAGACAAGAGATTTATTCGACCGAATACCTCACATTGGGGTGCTCCAATTTTGTTTGTGAAGAAGAATGACTAAACTCTCTGATTATGCATTGACTACCTACAGCTTAATAACGCAACGATCAAGAATAAGTATTATCTCCCAAGGATTGATGATCTTTTCGATCAACTTCAAGGGGTTAGTGTGTTTTCAAAGATAGATTTGAGATCGGGTTACCATCAATTAAGGATTAAGGGTGATGATATCCACAAGACTGCATTTAGGACACGGTATACGTACTATAAGTTTTTGGTGATGCCCTTTGTTTTGATAAATGCTCCTGCAGCTTTCATGAACCTCATGAACCAAGTATTTTATCCCTGTCTCGACAAATTTATCATAGTTTTCATTGATGACATCTTGGTTTATTCCAAAATGATGAAGAGTACTCCGAACATCTCCGAATTGTATTGCAAACTCTAAGGGAGAAGAAGTTGTATGCTAAGTTCTTTAAGTACAAGTTTTGACTATGGGAGATTGGTTTTTTGGGGCATGTGGTTTCTGGGGATGAAATTTTTGTAGACCCTAAGAAAGTAGAGGCCATTCTGAAGTAGGAGCAACCTAAGAACGTCATTGAGGTGAGAAAATACATTATTATGGATTTCATGGTGGGTTTGCCACGTACTCTAAGCTGTCATGATACCATTTGGGTAATTGTGGACCGTCTCACCAAATTAGCTCATTTCTTGCCAATTCAGAACTCTTATCCCTTAGAGAGGTTGGGTAAGTTGTACATCAACGAGATTGTGAGGTTTCACGGTGTTTTGGTATCTATTGTATTGGACCGTGACCCTCAGTTCACTTCTTGATTTTAGCCTAAGTTGTAAGCCACTTTGGAAACTAAATTGAAGTTTAGCATAACTTTTCACCCTCAGACTGATGGACAATTTGAGCACACGATTCAGACCTTGGAAGAATACTTAGGGCATGTGTTATAGATTTTCAAGGCAGTGGGGATCGGCATCTCTTATTGATAGAATTTTTATACAACAATAGCTACCAAACTGGTATTGGGATGCTACCCTACGAAACTCTTTACTGAAGGAAGTGTCAGACTCCGCCATGTTGGGACGAGATTGGTCAGAGAAAAATTGAAAGCGTAAAGTTGATTAAAGCTACCAAGGAAAAGGTAAGAATGATCCGAGAAAGAATAAAGGTAGCTCAAGATTGACAAAAGAACTACATAAATAAGAGGAGGCCCTTGAAATTTGAAGTTTAAGATATGGTATTTTTGAAGGTATCTCCTTGGAAGGATATAATCTGATTTAAAAAACGGGAAAAATTAAATTATCGTTATATCGGTTCCTTCAAACTCCTTGAAAGAATTGGAAAAGTGGCCTACCGACTTGAATTGCCACCGATGTTACAAAAGATCCATGACATTTTTCACGTTTCAATATTGGAAAAATACTTATTAGATCCCTGACATGTATTAGAAGCTCCTTCGGTAAAGTTGAATCAAGACTTGAATTTCATCAAGGTACAATCAGTGAAGATCCTTGATCGACAACTCAAGCAACTATGGAGTAAACAAATTCACACTAATTATCTCTCCTCTTCCCCTTACTCACTCTCTCACTACTTTACCACCCTTTCTTCTCTTCCTCATTCTCGCTCACACTTACTCTCTCACCCTCCCTCTCATCCCTCCCTCTTCATTCTCTCTTCTCTCTCTTTGCTTTCTACCCCTTGTCTGCAGAACCCCAGATCTAGCATATTAGCAAACGATTTTCAAAAGGAGATCAGGATTGAGGGTTCCGGTTGGAGGTGTTAGGGCTTTCCATTTCAACAATTAGAAGACGTCGCGGTGGGTATATCTTCACGATTATATCACTTTCTTCCTTTTCAACCCAACCTTCTGTAGTAGCAATTGTTTCTCTTTTGCCTAAAGCTTGTGCCTATGTGATTTTGGTTGAATTGATTAGGATTTTACTGGAATTTAAAAATGAGGAGCACACATATTTTAGGGTTTATTCAAGTACTATGGTGTTTGAGCTGAAATCCTTGACTTTTGTATAATGGGCAGTTTGAGTATGTAGTGATCTTTCTATCATAACTTCTTCTATGTATAGGAAAATTAAGTAAGATTTTCTTTTTATGAAACTAGACTTCCATACCTTGAAAATGACACAGATTCCAATTATTTGGATGAGAATTGGATTTTTTATGATTTTCAAAGAAATGCATTGTGCCGAAAAATATCTTGTTCAGCCCTATTTTGGCTGCATGCTCTACTTCGATTTTGAGAGACCTTAGTTGAATTAGGCAAGGTTTTGAAGATCAAAGTTGTAGATCTATATCTTATCTTTCATTTAAGATTAGAATCACCCAAATCCGATATGTATAGTGAACATTATGACAAATATTTTATGACTGTGCAAATGTGAATCGTGAATTTTGGACTATAATATTCATAGACTTAGATACTTTTAAATGATTTGAATAGGTCTGGGATGTAAACACAAAAATTGTAGTTTTATGTCTATTTTTAAGTAAAAATTAGAATTTTCATGAATTGAGAAGTATAGATCAAGATACAGTCATTTTTCTATGAAATGTTATATTGGAAAATTTATTGGAAAGTTAGGAATTGTGACATATTGAGAAGAACCAATTTGCTTTAGCATTGGTATATGATTTACTGATTAATTTGTGACTAATGTCTTAGGTTAAGGCATTCGAAATCAAATGAGGGGTTGGATTTTGTTTGATTTGGAATTTGGGAGTAACTACCCTATCAAAAGGTGAGTAGACGGACCCTTATACCTTTAAATGAGAAAAATGATTTTGAAATTCTTTTATAAATAGTTTTAAATGATTTTATATGATTTTGTACCATATTTGTAATTGTGAAATGTTCCGAAATGATAATTTGAAGTATATATGCATCCATTGTATTTATGAATGAGTATGTGTCGTATACTGTTGGATGTTTTATTCATAAATATTATGAAATTGGTTGATAACCTTTTGATAAAATCATTGCACATCGAATGAAATCGGAATGTTTATGAAATGTTGGTGCATGTGTAGTAAATGACTATAGTCATTTTTTCCACAGAGTGATTCGACGGGGTGCCATAGTTAGGGGTTATCAACAGGGGATGATAGACGTGACCTCATATGGCCTTATCGTACTATCCGATTACACCATCGGTAACGTACGAGTCAATATCAAAGAAAAGGAAAGTAGAGTTATGGAATGAGCGAATTGAAAACCCTTGGAGGGCTTCCACCTAGGTTCGGCCAAACTTGGGATGGGAGTGGTTTTCTTAGGGAGATCCCGTGATTTTTAATATATATATATATATGAGAACTGTGGATGCACTCTTTTTTAATTCTCATGATTGTTTGATACTATTTTACATTCAATGAGTTGTTTGAAACATGATTTGATATTCCCACATTTACTCCTCATTTATTGTCATGATCATCCCATTGCACTCCACTCACTGAATATTTTTATACTTACCCTTTTTTCTTTCATTTTTCAAAACAATGTTAAGTTAGGAGATTTAGTCGATTTTAGTGTTGAACTTTGTTGAACTCGAGTTAGTTTTTGAGGAACTTTCTACTACCGATACTAGTTCTCGCTGTGGTAAAGATTTGGAGGAAACTAGTTGGGTCCATGTGGAGAATATTTTCTTTTTTTTTTTTATTGTGATTGAACTCCATTTTTTGTCAACGCTTTAGGATTTTTAACTTTAAATATGTACTCGAACGTTTTATGTTTTCTTTCACAGGACTTTATGTTGAAATTATGGAAATTTTATTGAAAATGTTATATTGGCCAAGTTGGCCATGTGCCTATATTGGATTTAGAGTGGCCGGGTCAGCCTTATGCATGTCTTTTGAGACAGGGATGGACTAGGTGGGTCCTTCGGATGTTATTGTATTATTTTGAAAATAGGATAGATATCGATGAATGTCTTGCGTTATCTCGCTATACGAACAGGGCTTATCCATATATCGAGGTGATGCGGCAGTTGTCACGTGCTTGATTTGAGGGTCGGAGCGTGATACTAGTAGAATTTTTATGTCAAAAGAAATATGTTAAAGAAATCTGAGACAAATTTCACATAGAAAATTGCAATTTTGTGAAGACACCCCTTGAAATGGGTTCGAAGTTTGTAAAAAAAAATGAAAAAGAAAAACATGTATAAAATAAGGTAAATAGCACTTTTTACAAACAAATAGTGGTGAGGGTAACTCAGCCGGATATAATACATGTTGTTAGTTTTATTAGTAGGTATATGGAACATCCAAAAGAATTGCATTTACCAACATAACTCTTCGGTATTTAAAGGGTACTGCTCGTTTTGGATTATTTTACCACAAGACACTACAAAATAACTGACTTATTCAAACAGACGAAAACCGTCCAGTAAATCAACTAAAACCGCTGGTAGATCTTTCTCTAACTGATAGGATATTTGTCGGCTATACACCTGTCAGGATAGGTTTATACCGACAATCTTAATCACCGTTGGAGCATGTCATATATTTATAGTGACGGTTAGAAAATGTTGGTAAAATTACGCTAAGTATGGGTAAAAATTACTATATTTTATCATCGGTTACCACTCGATTATTACTTGGCTACAACTCAGTTACTACTTGATTTTGATTACTACTTGATTTTGATTACTACTCGGTTACAACTCGGTTATTATCACTCGGTTAGCACAAATGTTATCTTTTATCGTTGGTTATCACATTACTGTTAAGAAATGTAACTACCATTTAGAGATGATTATTCATATGTTAGGAAATGTTATAACTTTTATCATCGGTTACCACTCGATTACCACTTGGTTACCACAATTATTGCCTTTTATCATCGGTTAGTCATTTATAGTCGGTCAAATCGTCCTCAAACTTGAAGAGCCTGTACTCCTCGAAAGTTATCAACTCCAGTACTAGGGAGGCTAAGCTTCTAAATTTCGCCTCATATTCTGCTACGAACATATTTCCTTGGCGAAGTCGAAGGAACTCCCTTCTCTTTGAGTCCCGATCAAATCGGGTATAGAATCTCTCATTTGAATTCCCTAAGAAAATCGTCCCATGTAAGAGGTGCGGTTGCCTTTTCTTGCACACCTTCCCACCAAGTGCTAACTTCGTCATCCAATAATCTCACTGCCACCATGAGTTTCAATCTATCATTAATGTCCATGTCCGTCACAGTTCATCAGACTCTCTTAATCCACTTTTTAGTCTTCGTACGTTGCCAGATCCTAAGAAGGTCTCATACCCTAGTTACCTCGCCTCTTTAATTAGCTTGGACAACTCAACTGTGGGGCGGGTGATTGGTACAGCAACCGGAGGAGGGGGTGCTACCGGTGTACTAGACATAGCAACTGGCACTGAAGGAGTAGTCGGTAGAGGAGCTGAAGTCGCATGTGGAGCTTGGTACTACACTTCGAAGGTACTCCACCACTCCATTACTTACTGGAGGGTAGCTATAGGAGGAGCGGGAATCCCGGTGGAAGGAGCCAGGTGTGCAAACGCAGAAGGAGGGAGACCACCGGTAGAGGAATCTCGTTCACAATTCTTATTCTCCTTCGTGGAGGCATAGTGATCTATGCAACAAGAAGTTACAATTAAGTCAAAGGGTTTAGCGAAGACTAATACTTAATGCCCTAAAAAGAATGTTTCTAATTTACTCGAAAATCTATGGAAGGCTCTGTACATTCTTCGGAGACTATTAAAAGATTTAAATCTTTTTCAGAAACTAAACATTCCAAAATCTTTGGAAAACTTTCGGGACATTTATAAATAATTGAAAACATTTCAAAACCATCAACCTTTTAAAATCGTAAGCCAACCTATTGCTCTGATACCAATAAAGCTATCACACCTCGATCCTCGGATCGACCACGCGACAATCGCGGCGTTGTGTCGGTGCACAGGCAGAACCTCCCCATATACCGGGACTCCGCAAGGCTATACAACTGTACAATATATCTTCAAAATACAATACACATGTAAAGGACCCATCCAGTCCATCCCTATACATACAAACATGTGTCGGCACACATTCGGGCGGGGGTTCCTATACATGCACGTATGCAAAATTGGTCATCCCAGCAATTCCAGAATTTTCAGCACAAATAAAGCATTTACAATAAAAGAAGTCCCCAATTATAGTCGTAGGATTTTACTAACACTCGTCTGAAGAAACAAACTAGTATCAGTAAAGTACAAATGGTATGAGATGTACAAAATTTCATAAAATCGAAAGAAAATAATGAATCCCAACATTTCAAATCAAATGTCCCATTTAAACAATAAGTTTAACAAAAAATAAGAGTTAAAAAAATGAACAAATTCCGTACAAACTTCAACATAAACTATGTAAAAATTCCATCAATACTTGCTCCTATATATAAACAAGTATTGATTTAATCCATACCAAAAGAATTATACAAGTCTTCCCTTCCATTGATTCCAAATCAACTAAAATAATCTTACATCACTATAACACCTATACAAAACAGCGGATAAATCTCCCCAAACTTCAATCCCCGTCACGGCTCTAAACTTCCTCTGAAAATATGGAAAGAGGGGTGAGTATTGGGAATACTCAATGAGTGGAGTGCAATGATATGATTGTGTGATAAATGAGGGGTGAATGTAAGAAAGTCAAAGTATATCTCATAAACAACACTTTATATATGTAAAAACATTTTCAATAAGTCAGATAATTCATAAAGTATGCATCCACATCAAATATTCTTTTTGAAAATCACAAGGGTTCCATCGAAATCACTTCTGTCCTGAGTTTGACTGAACCCAAACGGAAGCCCGCCAAGGGGTTTTCCATTTCAGTATTTCAAAACACTACCCCCTTCCTTGGCGTTGGCTCGTACCTCACCGAGGTACAATCCAGATAGTCTGACGTGGCAGAGAAAAGGCCACGTACTCCTCTCTTGCAATAAAACCCCAACCACGTCATCCCGTCGGGTCGCTCCATGGAGGGAATGACTATAGCCATTATACTCGTGTACCATCATTTCACAATCGTTCAAATTGCAATCAATGTGCCATGTTTTATCAAACAAATTCCAAAATCATGCTATAAGTATTTACATATCAAATATCCAATGCAAATAGCACAGATTCATTTATAATTTCATAGGATGCACTAGTAATTCAGATTTCCATTTCAGACATCCCATAATTTTAAATAATTTCATATAAAACATGTGAAAATTACTCAAAATCATTCACAAAAAGAATTTAAACTCATTTTGCACTCACCTTTTGGGAGGGTAATCACTCCCAATTCCCAAATTGAATAAAATCCAATCCCTCTTTTAATTCTGAATACCTTAACCTAAGACATTGGTCACAAATAAATTATTAAATCGTACACCAACATTAGAGCAAAATGGTTCTTCTCAATATATCACAAATTCCTAACCTCCCAATAATTTTCGGCACAACATTTATAAAAAAATAACCGTACCTTGACTTACACTTCTTGGATCATGGAAATTTCAATTTTTACTTAAAAATTAGGCATAAGACTACAATTTTGATGCTTTTGTCCTAAATCCATTCAAAGCATAGCAAAACATCTAAGTCCATGAATATCATAGTCCAGAATTCAAAATTCCTATCTGTGCAGCGATGGGAAAAAGCCTATAACTTTCACTACACAAATCCAAATCACATGATTTTTGTCTCAAATTAAAGATAAAATATAGATCTACAACTTTCATATTCAAGACTTGCAGAATTCATCCTGCAAAGCATCTTAAAATTGAAAGAAAGACAAGCAACTGCAGCAGGACAAAAACAAGACATTCTGCACCATGAAAATTCTTTGAAAAATCATAACAAATTCTGCTCTTATCCGATTTCAACGAATCATCTCATTTTCAAGATATGGGAGTCTACTTTCATATGCAAAAGCCTCACATGATTTGCTTTTGTACAGAGAGAGTTATGATTAAAAGATCGCTGTATGCTTATTAAGTAAAAATCATGAATTTCATAAAATGCATTCTTATTCAAATTCCACACATTTTCAGGATATATACAGGATATCTCACCCTAAATTAACCCTAAATTCATTTAATTTATCGAAGGGATTAGAATTTCCCTCACCTAGGGTTTTCACATTTGCAAACCTAACTTTCGTGTGCTATTCGATTTAGTCCGGAACCTGCACTGCTTCCAAATCGAAGCAAAGTTTAGAAATTTAAACTTAAGCACTATGAAAATCAAAACCCTAGAGCTATAGGTTAGAACTTTCACCCTTACTTGCGTAGGAGATGAGTGCAGGTAGTCTAGGGTGTTCGAAGGATCCATTGAGCATCGGTTTGAGGCTTCAGCAGAAGGGAAGTGCTCACAGCAAGCACTGCACGAGCGATAAAAGGAGGGGGAGAAGTTGAAGGAGAAGGAGAGAGTGAGAGAAGAGAGAGAGAGAGAAGCACAAGAGAGGAATGAGAGGAGAAAAAGAAAAGTTTCGGGCGAAATGTACATTTGGGATAGTGACTTTTCCCCTCTTTTTTTTTTACTTTTCTTTCTTGGTGTTACAGCGGCGGCCAGGCTGGCATGGCCGGGCGCCCGTTATGCTGGATTCCTCAGAATACTATATTAAAATTATATTATTATAATAAATTAAATTTCAGATTAAAAATTAATTGTTATAAGAAATTTAAAATATATTGTTAAAAATTAAAATATAGAAAATTTTGAAAAATTGATGATATTTTTACAATTTATAAAATCTCAATACTATATAAAATTTAGGGAAGTAATGTTATATAGTTTTTTAAAACTTCATAAAATAAAAATAAAAGTTAATATATGTAATTTTGTACTATTTACAAAAATTTTAAAACTTGAAGTAAATATAATATTTATAAATAAATGATGTTTTTCGATTTTTAATTTTCAAATTATTAAATCATAAACTTTTTCAAAAATTCTTTATATATTTTAAAATTTTAAAATTTTAAAAAATGTATATAAGTTAATATTAAATTAGTATAAATAATTAAAATATTTTATAGAATTATTTAATATATATAAGTAATGTATGTTAATAAATATTAAATAAATGTATATTAATAAAAAATAGAAATAAATATAATGATAGTAAATTAAATAAACGATTATATATCACAAATTTACTACTATATAAACTTATTTATCCACTTACCATTTATTTAATATCTACTTACTACGACTATATATCACAAATTTATTACTAACTTATCACTAATTTACCACTATATAAACTTAATTACCAAATTACCATCTACTTACTACTAACTTATCACTATATAAACGTATTTATCCACTTGTCATCTAATTATAATCTACTTACCATCTATTTAATATAATTATATATCACAAAATTATCACTATATAAACTTATTTACTCACTTACCATCTACTTATCACTAATATACCACTATATAAACTTATTTATTCACTTATCATCTACTTATCACGACTATATATCATAAATTTATCACTAATTTACCACTATATAAACTTAATTATCCACTTATCATCTACTTATCACCTACTTACCTGGCTATTTATCTATCACCTATTTACTAAACTATCACTATCATAAATTTATCATAATTTATTATCCAGATTATTTTCAAATATAAAGAATATATGATACAAAAATATAACAATATTAGCTTTTTACAAATATTACAATATATAGATTAGAATTTATACAAATCTAGTTTTAAAATGCGGTAGAATTTGTTGTTACCATACATCTAAAACCTATAAAGATGGTATTGTTAAATAGATAATAAAAAATAGTTATATTAAGACTATTTTTAAACCGTGTAAAAAAGATTATTATATTTACTGACCATAATTTTTAATCATCGCAATTGAATATTGTTTTACAGACTGTTGTGGTTGCTTTACCTATAGTTGATAAATTTTTCTTCACGAAAATTTTAGTCAGTTGGGAAAAACCTATATTTTTCGATATTTTTGTCATAGGACGTCTTTATAAACCATAAAAATCGTCACTAAAAGTCACCGTCATTAAAAATTACCGTCAGTAGAGCGTTTTAATTTTGTAGTGAGAGAAATGAATAACATCTAATTGGCTTCATTAATAGTGATTATGCAGGAGATTTAGAAGATAGAAAAAAAACTTTTTTATATGTTTTTATGATAGGTTCAGTTGCTATTTCATTTTCATCAAAGAAACAAGTAATAGTCACTTTGTTAACCACGGGGGGCTGAACATGCAGCAGTAGTTTCATGTGTTTGTCATGCTCTTTGGTTGAAAAGAGTTCTTGAAGAACTTCATTTAAACAAGAAGGAGCTACTCCAATTTATTGTGATTGTAGTTTAGCAATTAAACTTTTCAAAAATCTTGTTTTACATGGAAGATGCAAATACATAGATCCGAGGCATCATTTTTGGTATGGTTTAGTGAAAAATGAAGCAATTGATCTTGTACACTACAAGAGTGAACATCAAGTTGTTGACATTTTGACCAAACCCCTTAATTAGCCAACTTTGTTAACATTAGAAAACTTTTGAGTGTGTGCCCATTGAATAATCTAATATGAGAGAGATACTATTTGTATTCTGTTAAAAATTCAGTTTAAGGGAGGGATTATTGAACAGCTTAGTACCGACATTCCTAGCTGAGGCAACAAGTGGTAATGTTACTATTATCTTGGCACTAGTTATTCTGTTTCCTATTCTTCAGATTCAATTGCTAATTCTATTGCATTTTATTAATGTACAACCTATTTAAAGGCCACAGATCTAATAAATAAAGATAGAACATTGAGTCTAACATTTATCTTTGTTTTACTCTACTCATTTTTTTGTATTAGAGAGGCCCTTTATTTATAATGTGACTAGACCATAGACTCCTACAACACATTATTCAAGTGTCATCTCCTTTTGCAAGGAGGATAAAATACTAATGAGGACAGATGCTGAAGCGATTTGGCATAGACTATAGGGAAGAAGATTTTTCTATAACACTATAATAGCTCTATTATAAGCAAACTCGACTTGAGCTAATGCAATATCTCACTACTTAGGTCTGTCACCTCAAAAGCTTCTTATGAGGTTTCCTAGAAATTGATTCACCACTTTTGTTTAACCATCGGTGTGTAGGAGCCAACACAAGTGTAGTTTAGCGCTTAGTCAAACATATTCCACGAAATCTCACAAAAAATGATTAAGAACTTGTTGTTTCAATCTGAAATGATTGTTGCCATGCAGAAGAACAACCTTCTTGAAAAATAACTTTGTTATCGCATTTGCATTTGAGTTCTTGCAAGGAATGAAGTGTGTCATCATAAGAACGTGATGACAAAAATAGAATCCATGCCCTTTGTGTTCTTGGCAAGCTAAGCACAAAATCCATAGATAAGTCCTCCCTAAAGTTCTGTGGAATTGGCAACATGTACAAAATATTGCTTTGAAATTGGCTTTTTGCCGATTGGCATATGTTACATCTTTACACAAATCTTGACACCCCCTTTCTTATGTATGGCTAATAGTATGTCTCTCTAACAGTAGCTATGGTTTTGTTGCAGCCACAATGACCCATTAGTCCTCTGCCATTAAAATCTTTAATTAATCTCTCTTAAAGTACACTTGAGGAATACAAAGTCCATTACTTTTCATGAGAAAACTATAATAATATGGAAATATCGACTAACTGGTTTGAGACACATTGACCTTTTATTTCATGAAAATCTCCATCCGATTTATATTGCTCCTTGATCAGCTTAAAGCCTGTGACCTCTTGCCTCGTGGTTATTAATAAATTGGTTTGTTGGTTAAGCCAAATGACATCACAAGACCTTCATATTACCCTTCCTTTATCTTGAAAGCTATCTACTGTTTACCACCAAGTCAAAATTAAATCTGACGATACCCGATTTGAAGGTCAATTTTTTATAAAACTTTAACAACATGAACTCAATCATGCATATTGTCTGGCAGAGTGATTAGGAACTTGTGCCTAACCGTGATTTTCTTGATGGCTTAGCTGTTGACACACATCCTCTAACTTCCACCCTTCTCTGGAGTTAATAAGGACGAACCGCACATGGACTCAATGTTTTTTTCTGAATGTGTCCTTTGAGTAGCAACTCTTTTACCTTCTCTTTGAGGATCTCACTCCCTTTTGGGTTCATCATGTAATGAGGCAAGTTCTTGGCACCATGAATCAGATTGAGTAGTAACCCTTAAGTAGCCATCTGATTCATGGTGGCAATCCTCTATATTCATTCCTGGCACCATAAGTCAGATTGATTAGCAACCCTTGAGTAGCATACCGGTTGTGGATCAAGCATATTGTCAAAGCCGTCCATGAGCAAAGTTAACTCTGACTTGAAACCAATTTTCTTTCCTATTTTCGTTGGCATCAATATCCAGCCAATCTGCAATTTTGTTTTTTTTTTTGAAATTTCATTCGATACACTTGAATCTGAGATTCATCTATTGCACCAAAGCCTTCAATGACACCCTTCTATCATGCAACTAAAAGGTCCCAGCTCTCTCTCTGCATTTCATCTTACGATCTACTGTCGGATATAACTAGGTCACCTGACATATTCAAACAAGCGAAGTCTTTCAGCTTTGATACCTACTACACAACTAAATTCTAAAAATAAATAAGTTTCAATTTAGAAAATTTAAAAAAAAAAGTACACAAATCTAAGAAATCAATTAAATTAATTAAAAATGAGATACTCGACAACGACCGAAGACCCCTTATTTATGGTGTGTGAAGGGGCAATATACAGTGAATAGAATCAGAAAATCTAACAAACAAATAAATTCTATAAATAAAATAAAATCTTAAAATTAAAATATTATAATCTAAACATAAATTTTTTAGGAGTATGAACTTTTCATTTATAGGAGCGCGTCCAGAATAATCAATCATGTTCTTCAAAAATCTGCGATTTTTCTACTCGGCATCCGCTTGATGTCCCATGTCAACTTCCACCAGAGGTCTGAACTCTAACCATACAATTGCAAGAATTTAATAAACTATGGTGTTGGTATTATGATCAAATGATCCTAATTTTATGTGAATAATTGTGTAAATATGTGTATTAGTATTTTTGATTGATCAAAAGATTGTAGTGTAACTCTAACTATAAAATTTTTAAATAATTATAACTAGAACATAAACAAGTTTTAACTCCAAAACAATGAAAAAAATCATAATTATTATCAAAATTTTAATATATTTTTACTTAAGAATAGAGGAAAAAAGTTTAATATTGGTTTCTCCTGTTACCCTTCATCTCATCTGGTATTACTCTACTCTTCTCTCTCTCTCTCGAATTTGCGGGTCTTGATTAGATAGTTTTCTTTATTTTGCTTTCTGATCTTGGAGTAGAGAACTTGAAGAGATTTTCAGTAAGCTTTTGATTTACGTTCAATCTAATCATTAAACAAACAGTTTCAACATTCTTGTTAGTCTTCTTTGCAGTACTGATTGCCATTGTTGATCAGTAGAACAGTCAAAAAATGAGACGTGAGTGGGAAGTAAAGTCCATCTTGATCTCGATGATGGTTGTCATCTCAGTGTTGTTCCCATGTGTTTCTGCTACTAATCACACTGTTGGAGGATCAACTGGTTGGGCTTTTGCTTCTAACCTTCAAGCTTGGAGTTCTTCCCCTACTTTCTATCCTGGCGATTATCTTGGTACTCTCTCTCTCTTTCTCCCCCCCTCCCCGGGTGTGTGTGTGTGTGTGTGTGTGTACTCTTTAAGCTTCATTTTTATATCATAATTTGATATTTGAAATGGCAAATCCAAATGGAAGAGACCATTAAAAGGAAAAAAAAAATCAAATTTCTACTTGCTTGGAAATGGAGATTTTTGTGTTGCTCTCTACACTACACTAAAAAGGAAAAAAAAAAAAGAAAAGAAAAGAAAAGAAAAAGAAAGAAGAAAGAAGAAAGAAGAAAGAAGAAAGAAGAAAGAAGAAGAAGAAGAAAGGAATGAAGGGTAGTTTTCGTTAACTTCACAAAAGATTCTAACTAACTACGATAACAAACTGAGTTTTAAACATAATAATTTAAAATCAACTATTTGAGAGATAAATTATGATTAAAAAGAAAAATAGAATAAATAAATAAATACAAAAATAAAAATATATACAAAAGAGAATAAAAATAAAAAAATAAAAAAATAAAAAAAGGTAAAATAAATCAATAGATATATATATTCAAAATATATTAGTTTAATTTGTTCGGATTCTTTTACGTTACCCATTTCTATTCAAAGTCATATTTTTGTCTAAACACTTAACTATCATATTTTTACTAATAACTTGTATCCAAATTTTCAGCGATCTATCCTAACATTTTACTAAATCTCTCATACTTAAGTTTTCAGTTCTCTTAACCGATGTGTTCTTGGATCTTCTTTGCACATACCCAAATCATCTCAAAATACACTCTCGCATTTTATCCACAATTGAACTAAATCTCAATTTTGTTATTGTTATTATTTAATAACTCAACACTCAGTACCATATAATAATGCAGGTCTAATTACGATTCTATAAATCTTTCCCTTCAAATGTATTGGTATCGTGCGATCGCAAAGAATTTCAGATATTTTTCTTCATTTCATCCAACCCACTTGAATCCTATGGTTCACATCTCCATCTATATTGTCATTATTTTGAATGACGGAACCTAAATATCTAAACCATTCATTTTCGGGTACATCTTATCTATCTAGTGTAATCATTTTTTCATCATTTCAATTATTGTTGCTAAACCTATATCTCATATATTTAGTTTTCGATCTACTCAATCTAACCCTCTAGACTCTAGTATGACACTCCATAAGTCTAAATTTAGTATGAATACCCTTCTTAGTTTTATCAACTAGAATTATATCATGTGCAAAAAACATATATCATGGTATTTTATTTTAAATGTTTTTTCTAACTTCGTCTATTACTATTACAAAAATAAGGAAATTTAATACCAAATCTTGATGGAATCTATTATTAATGAAAAAACTGTCGCTCAAATTCTCACAATTCTTACATTAATTACAGGTCCCTTGTATGTAATACCCAAATTAAAAAAAAATGGGGAAATTAAAATTAGGGGTTAAAGCCATAATTTTCTCCCCTCTCTCTCTCTCCCTCTCTCTCTCTCTCTCACTCCGTCTCTTCCTCTCCCGCTGCCGCCGCCAGCACCGCCGCTCGCCACCGCACCCAGCCGCCGCTGCTCCTTCCTCCTCACGCGAGCGCGCTAGCCGCAGCGCCTTCCTCCTCCGCCGAGCGCGATCGCAACCACCACCTGGTCCCTCCGCCGTGAAGATCGCCGCGCGCCACCCACAGCCGCTGCAGCTCCCTCCCGCGAGCGAGCCGCTACAGCACCTCCCTGCACGAGCACCGCTATGCTCTCCTTCGCGCAACTGCACACTCTCCTTCACGCGACTGCGCGCACTTCTGAGCGCGAGCGCGCACTGCACGAGCCCAGAGCCAGCCTAGCGCGAGCCCAACGCGAGCCAGCGCGCGAACCCAGCCTGGCGCAAGTCCAGCGCGAGCAGCGCACGAGCCCAGCACGAGCAGCGCGCGAGCCCAGCGTGCGAGCCCAGGGCGAGCAGCGCGCGAGCCCAGCTCGAGCAGCGCGCGAGCCCAGCTCGAGCAGCGCGCGAGCCCAGAGCGAGCAGCGCACGAGCCCAGTGCGAGCAGCGCGCTACCCCCTGCGTGCCTCTGCACGCTCCTGCACGAGCACCAGTGCGCCCTTGCGCGCCACCCCCTGCGTGCCTCTGCACGCTCCTGCACGAGCACCAATGCGCCCTTGCGCGCCTCTGCACGAGCCCCTGCGCACCTCTGCACGAGCCCTTACGCGCCTCCAGCACGCCCCAGCACTCCCCAGAACAAGCGCGAGCGCTCCAGTGCGCAACCCACTGCACGAGCACTCGATCCAGCTCGCGAGCGCGAGCCCTAGCCACTGCGGCCCAGTCCAGCACGCGGCCCAGTCCGGCCCGCGGCCCACCAGGCCGCCAGCCCATCAGCCCGTTAGCCCATGGCCCACGAGCCCACGATGGCTCGTGACAGTCCGGGAGCCTCTGCGAAGGTTTTAGACCAAACCGACGGGCGAAGACAGCTAGATCTGAAACCCGAGAAACTCTAGGTGAGAGAAACGCACTCACTTTACAGTGTGAATAAATTTTCCCTTATTTGGGTTTTATTTGATATAAAATTTGATAATTTTATTATGTTTGTCTTTTGGAGAGTTGTTGAAAAGTAGGGAATGACCACGCTCCCTAGATAGGTGAGTGGGACTCTAATCTCTTGCATAAAATAGTAAAATTTGTTTTCTGCCGTGTTTTCGATAAAACATGCTTTTGATATGCATTGACCTGATGTATGACATTGAATTTCAAATCCATTTTGTGATTATTGGAGTATCTTGAATTATAATTACGATGACTATGCATCCATGGTTTAAAATGAAATAATAATTGTGCCATTACTTGAAATTTTAAAATTCCTTTTCTACCATCGCATTGATATGCTGTTTGAAATGATTCGATGAAACGTATTGGCACACAGATTTGAAATGTTTTGATGAACTATGTGGGTTGGATGCCCACTAGTTATGAGCATATGTGATGTTACTTGTGGGACGTTGTGCCCTGGGACGTTGTGCCCTTGTGATACTATGGGATGTTGTGCCCTTGTGATACTATGATGATTCCGTAGCTACGAAGAGCGTTTGTAGAGGCACGGGTTATCCGGATACGCTTCTGCAGGAGGTATCCGCAAATGTCATTTATTCTAAAGACTATAGGCGCGGCCGGTTGAACCCACGTAGGGGGAGGACGTGTGTGATGCCACCGTCTAACACCGGGCGGGGTCCTATACACGTTGATGAGTTAGCCCTAGCGAACTCATGGCCAACGTCAGGGTAGAGAGCGTTTCAAAGTCTATGCATAATAAAACCCCCGACGCGCCTGTCCTTGGTCACGGTTGACCTTTGCTAGGACTATTTTTGGCTCGCTCTAACATTACTTGATTTTAAATGGATGCATACATGCTTGCTATCGTGTGTTTGATTAAATGAATTCAAATTGATAAATCTATCATGTTTTGCTGCGAAATGTAAATTTTTATTTCAAATGATATTATTTAACACTCCAATTGTTCACCTATACTATTTATGCTTGATATTATCTCCCTCACTCACTGAGTATCTTTCCATTATACTCACCCCTCTCTTTTCCCTCCTCAGACAGGTTGATTGTGATAGAGCGGCGTTACAGGCTCTAGAGCGGATTTGGTGTTCTGACGGTGAGATTTACTTCTAATTTAGTTTCGACCCTGCGAGATCTTGACATTGAGGTCCGTAGTTGGCCGTGTACTTATTTTGGGATGACTGTATAATTTAACTCTCATATTTTCTTTGCATTGAGGCGATTATACGTATTTGAGTGTTACTTGGAAAAATTATTGTATTTTTCATAAAATTTAGGTCTGCTCGGTTTGGCGGCTGTTCATGCTCTAATTGGGCAGGACAGTAGAGGTCTGTGGCTAGAACTGCTAGAAACTTCTAACCTTGCGTTGTTCTGGATGCTGGCGGTGGTGTTTGTTGATTTTGGAGAGGCCGGGATAGCCATTTATTTAAATTATAGATTAATTTTGATTATACAGATTTAATTGTATACTGAAAACCTCCGATTTATGGGAAGGTTTAGCCCGATTTTCTGTAAAAATACAGTCGGCATCTAAGGGCAACGGGCGGCTATTCACGATCCCGGTTTGGGGCGTAACAGTTCTATTGGTATCAGAGCCTCTAGGTTTGAGAAAAGATAAAAGTCTTCCCAAGTATATAACAAGTCCTCAATGCATTAGAGAGTTACATACAGTCATTTATATCCCTGCATATGGTCTTAGGAATTGAGTTTATCTATTTTAGGGGGTTAGATACTAATTCTTATATAACCTAGCATTTCTTCATTTTCAAAGAAGGAACCAATGGAGATGGTTCTTAAATTGATGATTTCATTCATTTTAGGGGGTTAGTTGTAATTAACCCTAATCCTTGAACAATGCCTAATGAGAATTCTCATATTACGGAACCATGACGATTACATGGAGTGCTAGATATGTATCCCCAGATTCACTTAAAGAGAGCGAGGATACTTCCTCATTTCTCGCGCCCCTTTTCGGTGTCGAAGAATACATCCTCAAGGTGTGTGTTTTCTCCAGCACCTTTTCAGCCGGCTATTATACCAACGTCTCCACCATTTACTCTTGATATTTTCGGGTAAGAGTACGAGTGGTACACGACACCTGGGGTCTAGATGTCACCCCATCACCTTTGATAGCAATGCCGATATCTATGGCTGCACTTATTTCTCCTACAGTAGTTCTTACTCAAGCGGCACCAAATCGTCCATCGGTAGCCGTTCTTCTTATAGTTTTGAATCTGAGTGATAATAATTGCGCCATACTTAGGTGCATCCCCGAGTTGACCCAGCTAGTCACGGTAGCTCGACAGTTGGGATGCACAGATTTTTGGACTTGGTGATGCTACGGTAGCAAAGCACTGAGTCAACTGAATCTGACGGATCTTGATAGATCTAGACTTGTGCGAGGAGTATAGTCTACGAGTAACGGAGAGACTATTCGATAGGGAAGCCCTCACTTGATGGGAGGCTCTTTGTGATGAGGCTATAAGCCATTGCGGCAAAGCGATTTCCTAATGGAATTCGAACGCAGATATTTCACGGAGTTTTAGCGGGACCATATCCTCGGTGGTTATATCACCGGTCCTAATGCCATGAGCTAGGCTACTGCTTAGTGACCTTTTCTTTGCCGCATATGTGGTAAGCACCACGCTCGAATAAATATGTAGAGCATTTATTACATGCTTCCACTATGAGAAGCCGGGACATAGCAGGAGTTTATGACTTGATTTGTGACTTAGAGGTTAGTTGGCTTCGAGTCATCGCAATACACCACATGTAGGACAGCAGGGAACACCTGTGCATTCTAGTAATACTGCTCCATGGACTGTAGCCGGGAGCAATATAGTATTAGGTTTTCACGAGAGTAGTTGAGGGTACAGGCCCTTGTGTATGCGATAACTCAAGAGGATACTCTGGTGAATCCAGATATGATCATGGGTAATCTTCCTGCGGATCCTTCCGTTTAGAGGTCCTTATGCACTGTTTCTTTTGAAATCGTGTATTTTGTGATAATATGTACAGACATGATTGTTACAGTACTAGAGGCTTAACTATTTTGATATACAAGTGTATATCCCTATTCTTTCCGTACTCTTAGTAAATTCTTTTTACCTTATTTTATTTTATTATTATTTTTTTTTTTGAATCTTGGTGCTATGGAAATACATGGAGTCGACGTTTGTGTTCTTATTGGCACAAGGTCGAACTATTTCTATGTGAGAGTTTCTTTCGCTCAACAGTCAGATGGGCTGTTATCGTTACTTGATGAGAAGCTATTAGTTGTCGCTCCTCTCGGTGAGCAGTTGGTTAGAGAATTCGTATATAGAGAATATGATGTCATGGCAGGTAGGATAGTGCTGAGAGCAAATCTGATCCCACTGGATATGACAGAATTTCGATGTCATCTTAGAGATAGATTAATTGTATACTTATAGAGTTTCCTTAGACTGTTTTATCAAGAAAGACGATTTTTGGAGGCCTAAAGGGCCACCACTGACGTTTGCGAGTGAGAGACGGGTGTTACCCCATGGTATTGTATTAGTGAGGAAAGCCAGACGTATAATACGTCGGGGATGTATGACAGATCTGACACATATGATCGATACCACCATACAGAATCCAAGACTTGATGAGATTCTGGTGGTAAGAAGTTTCCTAAAGTATTTTCCGAGGAGCCACCCTAATTGTCATTGATTCGGAAGTTCAATTTTGAGATTGATCTGGCTCTAGGGATTACTTTTATTTCTATTCCGCCATATAGAATGGTACCATTTGAGCTGAGAGAGCTCAGGATTTAACTATAGAAATTGTTTGATAAATAATTCATCCATCTAAAGACCACACCTTAGGGTACTTCGATATTATTTGTAAAGAAGAAATATAGAACACTTAAACTTGTTATAGATTATTGGCAGTTGACTAAGGTCACTACCAAGGATTGATATTCATTTTCCCACATCGATGATTTGTTTGATCAGCTTCTCGGTGATAAGGTCTTTTCGAAGATAAATCTTCGATCGCATTATACTCGGTTACGGGTTAGGGTCGAGGATCTATCCAAAAATCGCATTCCGTATAAGCATGGACACTTTGAGTCCTTGGTCATGCCATTTGGGCTGACCAATGTCCTAGCTGCATTTATGGACCGAATAGATCGGGTCTTTTATGAATTTCCTAGATCGATTTGTTATCGTTTCCACTGATGATATCCTAATCAGCTTGCAGAGTGTTGAGGAGCATGCTTAGTGTCTTACTCTCAGACGACAAAGAGAGTGCTTACCCCTCTTTATTGGTGGGACTTCGTACCTTAGGAGTCAGTATGGCTAATGATGTGTAAGAAGCATCATTAGCCAGATATGAGGACAGGCAGACCTTGTTCAACCATGTCAGAGACTTCGGATTCTGAGAAAACGGATAGATAGTATTTGGAGAACGGATTTGTATTTCAGTTGACATTGATTTCCGCAAAGCCATACTTAAGGAGGCACACTCCTCAATTTAAGCATTCATCCGGGTAGTACCAAGATGTATTGGACTATTCGGGAAAGTTATTGGTGGCCTAACATAAAACGAGAGATTGAGGATTTTGTGGCAAGATGTTTAGCTCGCCAATAGGTAATAGGCCGAGCACCAGCATTTAGCTGGTACTTCACAGCCTTTTTTTTTGTTTTCCCATTCTTGAGTGGGAGTGGGAGTATGTCACGATAGACTTTGTAGTAGAGTTGCATCGGACTTTGGCACAGTATGATGTCATTTGGGTGATAGCTAATAAATTTACTCGGTCCATACATTTTCTCCTTAATCACAGCAGAAGCGTGTTGAGCCTAGAATGCAAGAGGCTTTGGACACGCGGCCTAGTTTTAGTACAACATATTACCCACAGTAGATGGTCAGTCGGAGAGGACCATTTAGACACTTGAGGATTTACTTCAGGTTTGTGTTATGGATTTTCGGGGTAGTTGGTACAGGCATTTACCGCTGATGGAGTTTGCGTATAATAATAGTTATCAGCTAGCATCGGCATGCCACCCTATGAGGCACTCTACGGTAGGAAGTGTCGTACCCCGTTGTGCTGGGATGAGGTAGACGAGAGACGCCTTACCACTGTTGAGCTAGTCGAGGAGACTAAAGAAAAGGTCAGAGTGATCCGCGAGCGGATGAAAGCTGCCCAAGACAGATAGAGGGCATATGCGGATCGAAGACACCGACCTTTAGAGTTTGAGGTGGGCGATATGGTGTTCTTGAGGATTTCTCCCTTGAGGGGACTAGTACGACATCGGCAGCAGGACGAGTTGAGCCCCAAGTACATTAGCCCGTTCCGTATCCTTAGTAGGGTTGGGAGCGTGGCATACAGGCTAGAGCTGCCAGATGAACTATCTCGGATCCATGATGCCTTCCATGTATCAGTGTTGAGGAAGTACATCTTAGATCCTTTACACATTTTGAAGCCTCCGCCGATAGAAATGCGAGAGGACTTGAGCTTACCTGTCCAGCCCGTGACTATTTTGGATCGACAAGTCAAAAAGCTACGGAACAAAGAGGTTCCTCTTGTTAGAGTTTTGTGGAGGAGAAACCAGGTCGAGGAACAGACCTAGGAGCCTGAGGAAGCCATGAGGAGATAGCACCCCCAGTTGTTTGCTGCTTAACCTTCTCTTAGTTTCGAGGACGAAACTTGTTTTTAGGGGGTTAGAAAATGTAATACCCAAATTAAAAAAAAAAAGGGAAATTAAAATTAGGGCTTAAAGCCCTAATTTTCTCCCCTCTCTCTCTCTCTCCCTCTCTCTCTCTCTCACTCTCACTTCGTCTCTTCCTCTCCTGCTGTCGCCGCCAGCACCGCCGCTCGCCAGCCACCCAGCCGCCGCTGCTTCCTCCTCATGTGAGCGCGCTAGCCGCAGCGCCTTCCTCCTCTGCCGAACGCGATCGCAGCCACCACCCGGTCCCTCTGCCGCAAAGATCGCCGCATGCCACCCACAGCCGCTGCAGCTCCCTCCCACGAGTGAGCCGCTGCAGTTCCTCCCTGCACGAGCACTGGTGTGCTCTCCTTCGCGCGATTGCTCACTCTCTTTCGTGCAACTGCGCGCTCTCCCGAGCACGACCGCGCACTGCGCGAGCCCAGTGCCAGCCCTGCGTGAGCCCAGTCCCAGCCAGCGCGCGAACCCAGCCTGGCGCAAGTCCAGCGCGAGCAGCGAGCAAGCAGCGTGCGAGCCCAGCGCGAGCAGCGCGTGAGCCCCATACGAGCCCAGCTCGAGCTACGCACGAGCCCAGCGCGAGCAGCGCGCTACCCCCTGCATGCCTCTGCACGCTCTTGCACGAGTGCCAGCGCGCCCTTGCGCGCCTCTGCACGAGCCCCTGCGTGCCTCCAGCACGCCCCAGTACGAGCTCGAGCGCTTCAGCGCGCGACCCACTGCGCCAGCACTCGATCCAGCTCGCGAGTGCAAGCCCTAGCCACTGCGGCCCAGTCTAGCACGAGGCCCAATCCGGCCCGCGGCCCACCAGACCCATTAGACCCGCAGGCCCACCAGGCCGCCAGCCCATCAGCCCTCTAGCCCGTGGCCCACGAGCCCGCAACAGCCCGTGACAGTCCGGGAGCCTCTGCGAAGGTTTTAGACCAAACCGACGGGCGAAGACAGCTAGGTCTGAAACCCGAGGAACTCTAGGTGAGAGAAACGCACTCACTTCACAGTGTGAATAAATTTTCCCTTATTAGGGTTTTATTTGATATAAAATTTGATAATTTAATTAGGTTTGTCTTTTGGAGAGTCGTTGAAAAGTAGGGAGTGACCACCCTCCCTAGATAGGTGAGTGGGACTCTAATCTCTTATATAAAATAGTAAAACTTGTTTTCTGCCGTGTTTTCAATAAAACATACTTTTGATATGCATTGACCTGACGTATGACAATGAATTTCAAATCCATTTTGTGATTATTGGAGTGTCTTGAATCATAATTACGATGACTATGCATCCATGGTTTGAAATGAAACAATAATTGTGCCATTACTTGAAATTTTAAAATTCCTTTTCTAACGTCGCATTGATATGCTGTTCGAAACGATTCGATGAAACGTATTGACACGCAGATTTGAAATGTTTTGATGAACTATGTGGGTTGGATGTCCGCTAGTTATGAGATGATGTGATGTTACTTGTGGGACGTTGTGCTCTTGTGATACTATGATGATTCCGTAGTTACGAAGGGCGTTTGTAGAAGCACGGGTTGCCCGGATACGCTTCTGCAGGAGGTATCCACAAATGTCATTTATTCTAAAGGCTATAGACGCGGCCGGTTGAACCCACGTAGGGGGAGGACGTGTGTGACGCCACCGTCTAGCACCGGGCGGGCTCTTATACACGTTGATGAGTTGGCCCCAGCGAACTCATGGCCAACGTTGAGGTAGAGAGCATTTCAAAGTCTATGCATAATAAAACCCCCGACGCGCCTGTCCTTTGTCACGGTTGACCTTTGACAGGACTATTTTTGGCTCGCTCTGACATTACTTGATTTTAAATGGATGCATAGATGCTTGCTATCGTGTGTTTGATTAAATGAATTCAAGTTGATAAATATATCATATTTTGCCGCGAAATGTAAATTTTTGTTTTAAATAATATTATTTGACACTCCAATTGTTCACCTATACTATTTATGCTTGATATTATCCCCCTCACTCACTGAGTATCTTCCCATGATACTCACCCCTCTCTTTTCCCTCCTCAGACAGGTTGATTGTGATAGAGCGGCGTTATAGGCTCTAGAGCGGATTTGGTGTTCTGACCGTGAGATTTACTTCTAATTTAGTTTCGATCCTGCGAGTTCTTGACATTGAAGTCCATAGTTGACCGTGTACTTATTTTGGGATGACTGTATAATTTAACTCTCATATTTCTTTTGCATTGAGGCAATTGTACGTATTTGAGTGTTACTTGGGAAAATTATTATATTTTTCATAAAATTTAGGTCCGCTCAGTTTGGCGGCTGTTCATGCTCTAATTGGGCAGGATAGTAGAGGTCTGTGGTTAGGACTACTAGAAACTTGTAGTCTTGCATTGTTCTGGATGCTGGCGGTGGTGTTTGTTGATTTTGGAGAGACCAGGATGGTCATTTATTTAAATTATAGATTGATTTTGATTATACAGGTTTAATTGTACATGGAAAACCTCCGATTTATGGGAAAGTTTTGTCCGATTTTTTATAAAAATACAGCTAACATCCAAGGGTAATGGACGATTATTCACGATCCCGATTTGGGCGTGACATTGTATGTATCAAAATATTCTAACTAACTGCTAAAGGAATTTTTATATACGAAACGGGAAAAGCTTAATATCCTGCACTTCGCAGTGTTCAGGTACGGGCCAATCCATGATGTGCAGGAGGTTAACCGTGCTGATTTTGCCATGTGTCATACGATAAACCCAATCGGCACGTTTGAAGATGGAGAAACCGTGATTGAACTGAAGCAAGACGAAGATGGGAACACCAGATACTTCATTTGTGGTAGGCCAGGTCACTGTGGAAGAGGACTTAAGCTCACAGTCCACTTTCAAAACCTACCTTCCAATTTTAATAACAATTGCTCTTCACCGCCACAACCACCTCCTGAACCTGCAATTCCTCCACCGCTGCAGCACCAGACATCGGAGGATTGCGATGATCAGTGTCGGATGAGCCGCCTCATATGCTACTGGATGATTTCAATGTTGCTCTTGGGGTGCTAATTCTTAGTTTGATCTTCTCAGTCACAATGTCTTCATCTTTTACCAAGTCTCCAATGAGGTGATGTTTAATATTGATGTGCTTGCTAGGACCATGAAATACTACTTTTTTTTTTTTTTTTTGGGTTTAGGCAATATTGTTCATTTGTTATCGCAGAAAATTGTTGTAGAACCATCTTGTTGATGTTGTTATTTCACTATGTGAGTAGGCGCACTAATATGTTAATAATTATACGAATAGGCATACTAATATGTGAATAAGAATTTGGATTAAGATTATAGTCCAAATATTCAAACTAAAACCAGATACGCATTAGCTTTTAGCATAGTAATAGTACAGATTCATTGATTCCAATATTATTCATAAGGCAAGACCTGAAATGGGATTCACTGTATCACTATTTCGAAATATATATATATATATATATATATATATATCTTTCTATATGTATATCAAAAAATCCCAAAATATTAAGCATTTCCATTTTCCCTAAAATGGGATTCACTTACTGTTTAAGGAGAAGTGATTAATTAATTCTTATACGGTCAAAGCAACCCCCTCTCTCAAATCATTGCTTATCGTTATTGTCTCTGCAATTTGGTAAATATATACACAATCAATCATCTAACAAACGCCCGACAAGAAAATCAACAAACCCAAAACCCAAAATCAAGGAAAACAATAAATTATGTTTTTTTCCCCGGGGGGGAGGGGGAGAGAGAGAGAGAGCAGAATATTGACCTTAATCACAACAAACCCAAGAGTTCACTCCTTTCTACTAAACACTCAACAATCGTCTAACATAAGCAGGATTCTCTGTGCTCTCTTTGTCTATTCCAAATCAAAGAAGCCTTAATTTTGAAAGCTTCCTTAACTGATTCCTCAACCTAAACCCTAACCAAAATGAAAACACTAATTTTGGAATGAAAATTTTAACAATAAATCAAGACTTAACTTTACCCTTTCGAAGCAGCGGGGGAGAGAATTAGAGAACAAAACTCGAAGGGTGATGACACTTAGAAGAATGAATAAAGAGGGAGAGAGTGTTGTGTTCGAATAACGAGGAGAGAAAATGGAGAGTAGTGTTCTTTGTTCGATTGACAGAACCTAATTTCATTTTGCTTTTCATTCTTTTTTCACCTACATAAGCGGTCATCAATCAACCATCCAAAAAATCATTCGACGTTCCAAATTTGATTGTCTAAAATGAGTGGCCAAATGTTATATGGTATGGTACCATAGAAGGACCCTGAGCAAGCGAGGTCCTGACACAAATAAGTAAAGATTGAATATTTTTGAATTTTATTGGTGATTAAGTCTAAAAATTTGTTGTTTTTCGATTAATAAAATCTCCCATGTATAAAAAAATTTTATAGGCACTTGTAGTTCAATTAAAGTTGAAAAATTTATTAAATACCTAAAATGAATCCGACAAAACTCCTCGGTAACTAATGAAGACCTGAGGCACATGAAGTAGTGGACCCAGAAGTAGAACTTTGGGTACCCAACATAAACAATTTGATACTTAGAGCGTGTTTGGGGTTATTTATAAAATGATCAAATCAGGTTATAAGTCAGAATTAAAATTATGATTGTTTGGTAACTAAGATGTATAAAAATGGTTATAAACAAAAAAAAAAATGTTTATAAACCCAAAAAAAAAAGTAAACTACTCTCCCAATTTTTTATTTTGGTGCTTTTAAACACAACTAAAATAAATAATTTTGATCAACAAAAGTATATTTTCACCATTTTATATCTAACAAAGACTTCATATTCTCATCCAATAATAAGGTTTCACTGTCGTCTAAGGATTTCTCCTTTTTCAAGTAGCATATTCTATTTACGAACTTTAATGTAGACCATGTTAATTTAAATTCTATAATTTTATTTGTAGAAATAAATCTGAAAATTATTGTTGAAATGAATGAGTATTGATGATAATAAATTTGAAAGAAAATGGTTTAAGAAAGTCAAAAAAGTTCTTAGAATTCAGAAGACTGCACAACTTGTCGACCTGCTCTTCACACACATCGACCTAACTTTCATGCCCATCAATTTTAAAATCTATGTCGACCAATTTTAATCTAACTCTAGACACGTTGACTTGTTGAGTGACCCTTGTCGATCTGAACCATAAAAACATAACGTATTTTGCTAAATAGATATATGTCGACATACCCGTGAACACATCGATCTCTCACACACAATGACCTAATTCCTTAAACATATCGCTCTGAAGAGTCTCAAGTGGACAAATTTCAATTTCCATGTCGAACAATTTTAAAAGCACAATGACCCACTTTCAAAACATATCGACATGCTCTAGGCAAAAATTCAAGGAGGACGACATGTCCGATAACTTGTCGACCCGTGTCACTTGTTTCTTCAAACACACACAACGACCTGTACTATTGACCATGTCGATATGAAATACACATCAACTTATTTTATAAGTCATGTCCACTAAATTTAAATAAGCACAGAAGCATATCAAGTCAACCTGATGTAAGGTTGGTTAAATATCACATATCGATCTATTGTCTAACCTGATCGACATACCCTAACATATCGACTAATTTTAGACAATAGGTCCACCAATTTTTAGCTGCATAGTAACATGTCAATGTATACAGTAAACTTGTCGACCTGATGTTAATTGACTCTTTAAGATCACACATTGACTTGTCCTTAATCCTATCGACATACATAAACACATTGACCAAGTCATTAGAACAGTTCTACAAATTTTATAAGTACATATGACTGTGTCGATGTGTAGTTAAAATTTATCAACCTAGGGTATTAATTTTCAAACAATGCCACGTCGATATCCACTAGAATCATGTAAACACATCAGAATATATCGACCAATTTAACTCTGTGTGTTTGCCTATTTAATTTGGTACATGTTTTGTTGACCTGGATAAAGTCTTGTCAACCTGTTTCATCAAGAATATAATACTGAATTTTTGAATTCAGGTCGATGTGTTATTTAAACGTGTCGACCCATAATTGTTAGAAATCAAATTTACGAAATAAATTTGAGCTCAACGGTTATCTTCTTTTTCTGAATTTCTGAATATTTTCATTTCAATCAAAACTAACGTTAAAATGCAGTATAAACGAACTTTGATTCGTTAATATCGAAGTGGTGCCAGTGGAAGAATGAAGTTTCAATGGGTACTATTTTATAGAATATTAATGGCGGACGTTAAATGTGAAATGTTCGGAAGCAACAACCTTTCAACGGATCTCTTCAATGCCTTAGTAAATACCAAAATAGAAAAATGAGAAAAAAGGAGTGAATGAATGTTCGATCGAGTTTCTGATCAAATCCTTTACTTGTATTTATTGCTCATCTCAATCTGTTTTTCTTTTCTTGATCCTTTTCAAATATTTTAAGGTTGAATTAAACTCTGTCAAATTTGAGGATTAAAACCTCTCATTTTTGACATTATATGCTTGCTTGTGCTAATTGTTCAAAAGACCAAAAGGTGAGTGTCACTGTCCTACATCTTGTAAGTGAGAAGTCAATCTATGTAAAATTGAAGAGTGGTATTATGTAGAAACACTGTAAAAATTTAACTTGAACTTGCAATCAATTTTGTATCATCAAATTAATAGTGAAAAATCCAAGAGGAGTCTGCAAGTGAACATACACCAGGTTTTTGTGGAACTACTATAAAAAAGTCTGTGTATTTTTTATTCTTCTACCAAGTTTCCAAACAATTTTTAAATACTTGTACATTCAATTTTATTTTAAAAATTATCCATATTCAACTATTCATCCCCTTCTAATTAAAAAACAATTGATATCAGAGTGGGTGTGTTGATAGAAAGTCTAACAG
Source organism: Dillenia suffruticosa (assembly GCA_033439265.1). Lineage (NCBI taxonomy): Eukaryota > Viridiplantae > Streptophyta > Magnoliopsida > Dilleniales > Dilleniaceae > Dillenia > Dillenia suffruticosa. The sequence goes on along the minus strand of JAVTVX010000009.1, from coordinate 16,976,061 downwards.
CTTAACACTAAAGATCTAAATAGCCATTAATGAAGATAATGTACCAGTAGAAGTTTGCTCAACAAATCGTACACTTTTTTTCAACGGAAGCAATTTTTGCTACTAGAAGCAAATAATGCGCAATTTCATAATTGCACAGATTTTAAATGCTTGGGAGATAATCAAAGGAGTTAAATTTTCCACAGAACAGATTGATGGTGTATGTGTGCCAATTAAATTAAAGAATATGATGTTAGAGCAAAAGAAGGCCTATCAAACGAATTGCAAGGTTATAAATCTCCTTCACCTTACCTTGAGCGTCAACAAATACAATCTAGTCTCATTATACATTATTGCAAAAGAAATCTGAGAAAGACTTAAAACTAATTACGAAGGCATTGATCAAGTTTGAAGGCAAAATGAGACTGCTTAAATAAGAGTAAGAAGTTTTTTAAAATGAAAGAATGAGAAACAATCAGCGAAATGATAAAAAGGTTTAATAAGGTAACAAATGAATTAAGATTACTTGGAAAGAGAATTCCTCAGGAAGATATGGTGGACAAAATTTTAAGGAGTCTACCAAAGTCATGGAAGCCTAGGGTTACAGCTATAGAAGAATCCAAGAATCATCAAACCTTGACCATGGATGAACTCATGGGATTTCTAATAACCCATGAGATGAAGCTAAATATAAAGGAGCCAGCAAAAGATGAAAGAGGCAATGGAGTGGCTCTAAAAGTTGACAGCAATAAAAGCACCTCAAATTCAAAAGAAAAAGACAATGAAGAATATGAAGCACTGCTGGCCAAAAGATGAAGTTCATGATGAGATGAAGAAATAAGAACAAACCATTCTTTAAAAGACTAGAAAAGAAAGTGGAAATCAGGTGCTTTGAGTGTAAAAAGTTGGGGCATATTAAAACCGATTGTCCCCTACTAAAAAGGGATAAAAAGAAGAATAAGAGGGAAAGAAGGAAAAAGAAAAAGAAAAAGACACTTTCAGCTTAGAGTGATGAAGACTTTAGCTCAAGTAAAGAAGAACAAGCAGAGAAACAAGCTAATGTATGCTTCATGGCCAATGAAGAACTTTCAGATAGTGAGATAAACTCCACTTTTTATTCCTCTTGTTCTGATTATGATGAAAACAACTTCACCATTTCTGAATTACACGAATCATTGCTTAAATCACTCAAAAAATTAAAAAGATTAGAAATGAAAATTAATTTGTTAAAAAGGGACTTAACCAAAACCATTAAGACATTAGAAGATTTAAAAACAGAAACAAATGAATTAAGAAAGAAAAATGCTAAATTAGAATTGAAAGTTACCCGGTGTGAAAAGGAATTGAATGATGAACAATTGAAAAAGGATAATGTAAAACAAACAAATGAATGCATAGCTCTAAGAAAAAAACTAACTAAACAGAATGAGAAGAATCTTAAACAAAATACTATACTAATGAAATTTATTTAGGATAAAGAGAAACTATATGCTATTCTAGGAGCACAAAAAACAGTGTTTAATAAGGTTAGGTTATGATATAATCCAACACAAACTCAAAAAAAAATATATAAATTCTTTGTATCAAGTTCAGAAAATATAAAATTACACAGATGTCACACATGTATGATATTTGGGCACAAGTCAGAAAATTGTAAATTTAGAAACAAATTTTCCATCAATACAAATAAAACAATTGTGAATAATAACCACTCTGCCTACTGCAAAAATTTTGGACACTTTGCTTACAGTTGCTGGCTTCAAAACTCTTCAAGAATAAATCTAAAATGGATTCCTAAAAATTAACTCAAAGCTAACTCAGTTAGATCCAAAAAGATGTGGATACCAAAGGCAAAATTGTGATTGAAACATGTTGCAGGTCTATTTGAAATCTAGAGAATCTCCTAGAAAATTAGTTTGGTGCATCGATAGTGGATGCTCAAGGTATATGACTGGAAATATCTCAAAATTCTCATCTTTCTCTAATATCTTTTTCTCACTCACGATTATACTTGTAATGAGAAAGTATTTAACTTTTCTTTTTAATTTATCGTCTCAATATGATACCCATTTTATGAATATTTTTAAAATTCAGTAAATTTCTTTGAGATTTGGGAGAATATAATGTTTCATCAATTTCAAATTTAGTTGCTCTAAACAAAAATATGTTAGCTTTTCTGGAGCCTTGTATCAATTTTATACTACCAGATATCGTATTAACATTGGTCTTTCACATTATCAAAAAAATATTTTTTATCTTTTAATATAGTACGTGTAGTGGCACTATTTGCGAGATATATATTTCTACCATTAATCGCGAATCGAACCAAGAGAGTATCTATATTTTTTAATAAACAAACAAATATTTTAGAATTCATGACAATACTAATACTAATGAATTTTTAAAAAACTATATATTGTGAGAAAAAATATATTTATTTAAAATAAATAGATCAATAAAATATTTAAACATAACAAATATTTTAGAATTTAATATGTTTAAAATATAATATAATTATATTTTAGAGAATTCTAAGAAATTTATTTTTTGAACACTCTCATCACCAATCAAGTGGTCAATTTTCTTTCAAAGATATATATTTATGCTCTACTGAAGTTTTTAATTAATTTCACACTACCACTTATGGTATTAATAGTTTTTTCTTCGAACTTCAGGCAGAAAAAGTAATTTTTTTTTTAGTATTGTATATATTACAACACTATTAATGAGATATTCATTTTTCTCACCTTTTATTGATCTCGTGATATTCTCATAATCCTTTAAGAACTTATCTTTTTTTTTCCATCATTATTGTCCCATTTTTGGTGGCTTGATAAATTTATATGACCACTTCTGGTGATTTGATAAATTTCTATAATCATGACAACCATGACATTTTTTATACTCATAACAATATTTAATCACATTCATTTTATGGAATAGACTAGAACCAGTAAGTCAAGTTTCATGATTTTTATCAATAATATTTTGTTCAAACACAATAGGATAAAAAATTAATTCAGAATATTTTAAATCCTTTTTTCCAATATTATTATTGTAGGAGCAAATTTGAGACACGAAAAATGAAGAATTTTCTAACAAATCTTTTTCAACAATATTTTTTCCTCAAAATTTTAATTTGGATATAATTTTAAATATTGCAGTATTGTAATCACTAATTAAATTGAGATTCTGTAATCTCAAATATAACCAATCATAAAGACGACCATCTTCAAATGGTTACACTTTTCCATCATTATTATGCTTTCAAATTATTTTAATGGTATCTTCAATACCCATTGCATCTAAATGCAATTCAGTATCTAACATCTATGATAAATAATTTTTCTCATAATATCAAGAGCCACAAATTCGAGTTTAGCAATGTATCACATTATCGGCTATAATAAATGAGGAAAAATAAATAAATAAATAAATATATATATATATATTTAATGAAAATTATTGATTAAATACGTGGCATTGTTATACCAAATCTACGTCTTATAAAAGACCTTTGACTTGTTGCCTGCAAAATCTAGTTTTCAACCTATAAATTTAATTGATAATAATATTATTAAACTTAAAAACAATGAACACAATAAAATTATGGTAGTTCTTTTTCTAATATGAAAAATCAGACTAAACTGCAATCATAGAGTATATTTTGAAAAAAAAATCATAATATTCAATAAAATCTTTATATAAAGATAATAAATAAATGTTATAGAAAATTCATACCAAAGAAAGATTATTCTTCGTTGGTGAGAATTTCGTGCTCAATTTGACAGAATTTCGTAAACGTATTGTAAATCAAAGAAAATACTAATAAGAAGAAGAAAATAAAGAGAGAGAGAGAAAGAGATAAATTTCTTATTCTCTTGTATGTATTGTACTAGGAGGGTTCTGGCTGCACAAGGTGCGGCATTGCCCAGGTTTTTTTTTCCTGTGTGTTATAATTATTGAAAGAAAATGGTGATGAGTGAAAAAAAAAAGATGAAACCAAAATAAAAGTAGTAAAAAAAAGGGAATAGTAGGAAATCGGTAACAGGGGAACAAGAAAAAAAGAGTAAAAAAAAAGAAATATGAAGAGTGAAAAAAATAAAGAAGAAGAAGAAGAAACCCAAAAAACAGTTAAAAAAAGAAAGGGTGAATGGTAAAAAAAAAATAAGAAGAAACCCCAAAAAAAGGAACAGTAGCAAATTGTTCCCATCTAAGATGTCAATTCCTCCCACCTCCCCCTCCCCACTTGTTTTATAAAAAAAAAAAACAAAGAAAAAACCTTCAATGGTGTGTAATTATACGTGCACACAATTTTTTTATTGGAAGATATTTTAGTAAATTCGATAACTAAAAAGGGCCCAAAAAAGGAAATGATTAGAAAAAACCAAGTTGTACCAAGTGGCATCAAGAGAAGAAATGACTTCCAAAGAGAGTTGTAAAAACAGCGAAACCCACAAAAAAAAAAGAAATGAAAAAAGATGAGAGAGGAAAAAAGATAGATTAATAAGAAAAAAAAGGTGAAGGGTGAAAAAAAAGAAGTAAAAATGAAAAAGAAGAAATCAAAAAAAAGAAGTAAAAAAAAAAAGAATAGTAGCAAACCGATAGTAGTGGAACCCAAAAAAAAGAAGGGTGAAGGATGGGACAAAAAAAGAAGTAAAATAACAAAAAAGAAAGAAGAAGAAGAAAGAGAAGTGACCCAAATCATTCGATTCCGCTCCTAAAAGTTAGCTCCTACTCCTACTCCTTCGACTCCTAAACCCTCATTGGTCCTTCTTTCTTGGCTTAGCCTGCGTGCAATATACCTACCCCCTTTTTAAAGAACTTGATTTCAATCTTAACAAAGAAATGAAAGCATAACTTTTGGCTTGTTGTCCCCTTACTCTTTTTTTTAGCCTACCTTGTGGAGGTCTCTCGGGTGTTTACGGCGGATCCGATTAGTCTCGTGATGAAGATAAAAAAAGAGTAGTAGCAAATCGGTAATAGTGGAATGCAAAAGAAAAGGAGTGAAAAAAAGGGGTGGAGGAGGCAAAAAAAAGAAGTAAAAAAAAAAAAAAAAAAAAAAACAAGAATAAGAAGAAGAAGAAAGCCCAAAAAAAGTATAAAAAAAAGGAAGGGTGAAGGGTGAAAAAAAAAAGAAATAAAAAATGGAAGAAGAAATCTCAAAAAAAAAAAAAGGAACATTAGCAAACGGTTTCCATCCGAGGTGGCAGTCCCTCCCACTCCCTACTCCCCCTCCCCACTTATTCCTTTATATATAGTTGTTATTGTTGTTGTTGTTGTTGTCATTATTATTATTATTATTATTATTATTATTATTAATTAAGAAGATTAAGAAAGATTAAGATTAAAATAAGAGATGTATATGTAGAGTAAATGGGTGAAAAAAAAGTAAAGAAGAAAATAAGAAACAAAAAAAAGAAGTAAAAAAAATGAACATTAGCAAACCGGTAATAATGGAACAAAAAAAAAAGAGTGAAAAAAAAGAAGCGTGAATGGTAAAAAAAAAAGTACAAAAAACAAGCAGAAGAAACCTGAAATAAAAATTTAGAAAAAAAGAGAAGGGTGAAAGGTAAAAAAAAAAAAAAAAAAAAAAGGAAAGAAGAAACCCAAAAAAAGAAAAAAAAAAGATGGAACAGTAGCACACTATTTTCATCCGACGTGGCACGCCCTCCCACACCCCCTCCCCAACTTGTTTCTTTCTATAATAGTAAGATATATGTATAATGAAGTTACAAAATGGGTTATTCATACAATTTTGGATGGGTATATAAATAGAAGATTTTAAAGTAAAGCATTCTCTCAAATATGTGATATTTTCATATTGTAATATTCATATATAAAAAATGCTACTAATAGTAATATTTGTATCATATGTATTCTTCTAAAATTATAACAAAAATGGGTTTATAAGGTAAAAAACTGTTTATAATCTTGCTTATAAACAGCACTTTTTAATCAATCTCAAATGGCCTCTTAATGAATTAAAAAATTTACTTGGTACTTAAAATAGAAATTTGGTGCTGAATAAAAACATTTGAGGTACTTAAATAGTTTTTAATTTTATTTTTTCAAAAAACGGTGACCAATTAATTTATACATTTTCGAAATTTCGTAGCTTCTTCACAGATATCATGGTTAAATCAAGACAAATTCATAATTTATTATAGTGGTTGAATTGTAGTAATTTATTTCAGTTTTTGATTTACAAGTGTTATTTGTATATTTCATACATGAAATGGATAATGTGACAACTCATTATTCAGATGTCAGGCCTCCTAATAAATGAAATTATAGAATATGGTAGAATCAAAATAAATACAACATAACATGCAACTCCAGGAACACAATTATGAGTCGTCATCCATGAATGAGACAATGCGCAAAGAAAGATGGTAGAAAATTTAAGACTTTTGTTTTCCTAAACATGATAAAAAAAAAATGGGTATAGTCTCCTTTCAAAATGACTATCCAACCATCTAGGACACGTAAAGAAACCTCATAAAAATGCATAAGAACACTCCTTACAAAAACAACAACAGCTGGCATAATTACCCGCCCACCCAGTATCAACAATATGGACACTGTTATCAACAACATGATCAACTCAGAATCTGGACAGCATAGGACCCCTCAAAGGTCGCTATATGACATGACAAACTATATGGCATCCTCTAGCCATCCAAAAGACAAAAATACGAGTCACGAAGAATAAGAAAACATGCATTTATCACATTGTACCCAAAATGTTGGTTTGTATGCCTATATAGGGGCATTTGTGGTTAGTGAGAAATAATTCAAATTAATGTAAAATTTGAATCGGAGATAATGGGTTAACCTCCATCAATCCCTCAACTCCCACTAACTCCCCACATATCACTTTCTCACCAAGTAGTAAAATAACATGTCTAACATGGTTACTATGAGAATGAGAATTTGAACAAAAGATGAGCCTTTGTGTTCATTGCATGAGAGAGAGATCAATTTTTTTAGTATGAGAAATTAATCGAGAGTTTTAAGAAAATTGCAAATAGGAAATTTTCTTCGTCATTTTAGATCACCGGATTTTGGGTTGTAGTATCATGAATATTTGATGGTGGTTTGATTTTGTGATCACCATCCCGACCGAGCGATTTATACAAGAGATTTTGCAGTTCACAGATTTTGGAGACCTACACATCGAGATATTTACCTGAAAATTTTGACTTATTTATTTTACATGCTTCTGCATACATGTAGACAATAAATCTAATATTAGTATCAGAGTATGTTTAAATTTATTAAAAAAATTTGAAATTTTTCGAGTACAAAATGTGTACAATAAAAATTTAGCATCCGGATCACGAATCGTTTTGTAAATTCGAAGATACCATGAGCTTATGCATGACCCATAGATCACGAATCGTTGGAATATGTTTAGGCCATGAAACGATGGGTCAAAGATCTCAGCCGAGAACACTATAAAACCTTAGATCTGTTGAGTTATAAGACAAATTGATCTGTGATAATAGTTTATACGTGTTTCACGCGTTTGGATATTCATTTTGATGCATTAATTGTGAGTTTTGGTCGCCAGAATGTGGGATTTCCAATATAGCCGAGAAGGGCTACGACAGCTGACCAAAATTAGGGTCTTAATCCTTCATAAAATCAAGTTAGGATAAATAAGGGAGCCCAATTTCAAGTTCCAGTCGAAAAAGATGTCAAAAAGTGGCCAAAAATGGGTTTTCTGGTAGCCGAGTCATAGAGACCAGGTTGTAGAGAGTGGGGCGAAGAAGAAGAGCCCAGACACGACGGGAGTGTGCCTTACATGTGCGAGTAGGAGCATACTGACCAAAGGCTGGGTGTGGCACGTCAAGGCTACGTGCCATACGCGTTAAAAAATTTTTTTAAAAATTCCTCAGAAATGTCACTACCCAAATTGGGACCCGGTCTAGTATTATGCTTTAAGCACCCCTAACCATTAGGCCACAATATGTTACTAAATTAAATAATAATCACATAATATATATATATATATATATATATATATTTTTTTTTTTTTTTTCTTGAAATTTATGACATTGATTATTTTTCATGCATCGAGATGCAGGTCATACGTGTGTAGGCGGGTGACAACATGTGGGGTCTTAGGTGGCACGTCAAACTATCTTGGATTGAATTTTCTCAATTTTTTGAGGGTCCACATCCACATTTTTTACTTTTTGTGAGTTTGTTGAATTCAAGTTCGAATGGTAAAATGCGATCTCGAATCATAATGTACGGTGTCCGTTGACTCGTATACTCCCTTTGCAATGTATACTCGAATCATTTAGGATTTATTAATTTGTGTTGTGCACAAAATTATGAGAATAAATATTATATGTTACTAATGTCTCATTTTTTGTTTACGAGATACTTTGACTGTATCGAAAACTGTCATATTAGATTTTTGTAAGAGGGATAAACTGAATGATAACAACTACGACATTTGGTACAGGAAAATTTAGTTTGTCCTCGAAGAGAAGGATGTGTCTAAAATTCTGAGACACGAGATGGTAGACCCCAGGAAAGGTACTACGCCTGAGGTGATGGGATCAAGAGGTGTTTCGTGCATGTTAGAAGAAAGATGGCCAGATTAGGACAATCTTTCTAAGTAGCATGCACAATGATGTAATCCAGGTTTATAAGTAATACCATATGACTCTGTCTATTTGGCTTACCCTAAAAGAATATTATAGTGCTCTTTCAGCTCCTAAGATGAGAATGTTGATTTATAAGTTTATTATTTATAAGAAAATGACTAATCATACAATGAAACAACATTTAATGCAAATGTTAAGTATGATCGCCGGGCAAAAGAATATAGGTGAACCCTCGGATGAGATTCAGATACTAGATGTCATCTAGTCTTTACCTAATTCATATAAGATCATGAAAACCTATCTCACACATGACGAGAGTATTAGTAGTTTCACTAATGTAAACAGCCACTGTGAGATCGAGAAGGAGCGCCTGGAGGCGAGTAAACTGCACTCGGGTTATGCTTTATGGCAGAATCGAGTAAGTGCTCCCAAAACACCAAACGCAAATGGAAGAAGCATGAAAAAAAGACCCAAGGTCCAGGCAAGAAGTCATCCGAGAAATCCAATAGCAAAGTACAAAAGCGTAAAAGGAAGGAGCTGGATACGGCTAAAGTAAAGTGCCATGTCTGTGGCAAGTTTGATCATTTCGCTTGTGAGTATAATGAGCGGAAGGGATGTCCTTTTTCTTTACATGTTTTAAGCTTTGTCTTATCTACTGTAACGCTCACGATTCCTCTCCTTTGTGCATTGTAGACTCATGAGTCACCGGCCATGTAGTTCAAGATGGGAGCGTATACGTGGAGTTTGGCTGAGTGAGTCTTTAGGCTAAAAGGATTTACGTGGGGAACGAAACTTTTGTCATTGCCAGAGGCATTGGCATTTACAAGTTAGAGTTGCAAAGTGGCCAGATTCTATAATTACATGACATTCTTTATGCTCCGGATATTCGATGAAACTTGTTTTTTAAATTTTGTCTAGATCACTTAGGATATGTTTTAATCTTTTGGAACTCATCTGGATCTATTACTTACGACAGTTTTCTCATTTGTTTTTGTTTTGTCCATAATAAATTGTATGTATCGGATGTTGTTTCTTTTAATAGTATTTCTTGTTATTCTTTTATTGTCTTTACATTTGACTATGTAGATGATGATGTGAATATATTGCATAATAGACCTGGACACATAGGGTAAGAGATGATAAACCAGTTAGAAACGAGTAGCCTGTTAGGCCCACTAACCAGAGTTGAGTTGCCCATATATGAGTTTTGTCTAACCGTTAAAGTTATAAGAAAACGATTTAGCAAGGCAATGAGAGCTGAGACTCCATTATAGTTGATCTACTCTAATATCTGTGACCCCTATGAACGTGAGAGCCCAAAATTAAGTTGTGTATTTTAATATATTCATAGACCATTACACGTGTTTCAGTTAGATTTATCTGATCTCGCACAACTTTGAGACATTAGAATGTTTCAGTACGTTTATTAACAAAGTTGAGAATCAGTTAGATCTGAAAGTGAAGACTCTCAAAACCGATCAAAGACGTGAGTAATTATTGAAATAATTTAAAGAACTCTGCTTCAAGAAAAATATTACAAAACAGCTAACTATTCCTACTACTTTTCAGCAGAATGGAGTAGCCGAGAGAAGGAATAGGATTTTGTCGGAGATGGTGAGGCTATAATGGTACAGACCAATTTGCCATTTGGAAGAAATGTTATTGACTGCAGTCTACATTCTCAACCGTATTTCATTAAAATTTGTATTCAAAAACCCATATGAGCTTTGAAAAGTGAGGTAACCTGATCATAGCCACTTGAGGCCATGAGATTGTGATATGTATATTCACGATTCCTCGCATCCACATGGAGGCCTGGGAGAAAAGAAATGTATCTTTATAAGATACCATAATACTCCAATGGGCATGTGTTCTTAAATGAGCATACAAACGGCACTGTTACTGTGATTGAGTTTTGTAATACTATATTCCTTGAGAAAAATTTCCCAAAAAGAGGTAAATTGATCAGAATTTTACTTTTTATGTGATGGATGAGCCTAGTGGCTCAACTGAATCCAATGGCGAAACCCAAAAATCTGTTACGAATCTTAGTTCTAGTGGGAGTGATTTATCTGGCGGTGAAAAGATTCCCCCTCCTCGTAGGAACAGTCAAGAACACATACCTAAGCATCATTTTCTGATTGAGGGTAAGTTCTTCATTGTGACTCCTGAGAATAAAAAGTAACCTAAAACAATTCTGAAGGCTCTTGAGGGTACTACAAAAGACCAATGGTTAAAGGTCACGGATGAAAAGATAGAATCAATGAGAATCAATGGGATCTAGGATCTAGAATGTAGTTGATTTGCTTGAGGGCAGAAAAATCATTAGGAACAAGTGGGTTCTCAAGATCAAGAGAAAGACTAATGAATCGGTGGAGAGGTCAAAAGGTCTGTCTGGTAGCCAAGAGTTACACTCAGACTAAGGGCGTGGACATGAGGAAATTTCTCTCTGATAGTCAAATTTATCTCAATTTGTTTACTTTTAGCAATTGTCGTGGATATAGATCTGGAGTTACACTATATAGATGTCAAGACTGCCTTCCTGAATGGAAGTTTGGATGAGAAGATCTATATGAAGCAGCCATTTGGCTTTGTTCCTGTAGGTCACAAGGATAAAATCTGTCAACTTCTCAATTTGATATATGGCCTTAATCAATCATCCAAGTAATGGTATGTGAGTTTTCATGAGGAGGTGATATCTTATGATTTCGTGATAATCGAGGAGGATCGTTGTGTTATTTGATACATTCTTCTAACTCTTTTGTGATCATGTCTTTATATGTAACTGGCATTCTATTGGTTGGAAAAAACAGAGAGTATCAGATGACCATCAAAGTATGGTTATCGTCGAGTTTTGATATGAAAAACATAGGTAATGATCAGTTTATTCCTGGAATCAAGATTCGGAGAGATCGCTTGATATAGTGTTGGCTCTTTTACAAAACTTCTGAAGATTTTTGAGCACTTCGGAATGATCGATCACTAAAGGTGAATTTTGACATGCATCCTAAAACTCAGGAAAAAATAAAGGAAATGAGTAAAATCAATTATGTCAATGTAGATAGAAAAACATAAGAGTCTTTAAGAGTGGCCCTACTAGAACATAAGTTATCTTAATACGTGTTCAGCATGAGATCATATGTGATGTGACTAAAATATACATGCCCACATTTATATTGCCTGTAAGTAATCAGATTTAAGATTTCATATATCACCTAGATCTTGTGATATCATTTCTGAGATGTCTAGGTAAAGTTTTATGTATAAACTGAATTCCATACAAGTACAGTGTCAGAGAAATCTAACATACACACTTTTGAGAGATAAGGGAATAATACTGTGGCATATATTTCATACAGCGGGTAACAAGACAATTAGAAATAGTAAGAGCTATATTATATGAGACGATGATATGATCTTTATCCCCGTGTCCCGCTGTGTGAAATCCGAGATCCTTGAGTGGGATCTCTTATACCCTTATTACTTTCGGCTTTTTCTAGAAGGCTTGATTCAGTGATTGTTAGTTTAGTCTATTTACTTATGGCCTAGAAGATAATGAGGTCTAAGGGGTAGGTTTAGGAAAGCAACTGAATTAAGACTGATAGATAAGAGTTTCGAAAAAGAAAGACCAATCAATATTATATCATTGTGTAGTATTCACTGGTCGACCTGTTATATTTATTTATATTGGGATTAAAACATAATAGTGAATGCATAGTTGAGTAACGATAGAATATCACTTTTGATAAGAAAAGTGACTCGATGAATGTAATGCGTCGAGTCTGGGGTATAGTGAGTTCTTTTTTGTACTAATAGTAGTTTTTCAATCATTTAGTAGGTGTATTGAGAAGTCTTTACTTGCAGACGCATTTACCGGTCATACGTACTCAATCCTGTATGAAAATCCAGTAGGGTGATGTGGTAGATCGTATGAGTTGTAATCTTGTGACGGATGTAAAATGTCCTTATATGCGATTTGAATTGGAGATAATGGGTTAACCCCTATTAATCTTTCAACTTCCACTAACTCCCCACATGTCTCTTTCTTACCAAAGTAGTAAAATAACACATCTAATGTGCGTTAATATTAGAATGAAAATTTGAACAAAAGATGAGGCTTTGTATTAATTGCATGAGAAAGAGATCAATTTTTTTAGTATGAGAAATTAATCGAGGGTTTTGAGAAAATTTCAAGTAGAAAATTTTCTCCATCATTTTGAATCATCGAATTTAAGGTTGCAGCATCGTAAATTAGTGGCAGTGGTTCGATTTTGTAATCACCATCCCAACTGATTAATCCATACGAAAGAGTTCACGATTCATAGATTTTGAAGACCTAAACAGATATTTATTCAAAAATTCTAACTTATTTATTTTATATACTTCCGTATATATAGAGAATAAATCTAACACAAAAGAACATAAGGGCCGATAATAATAATTAAAAAAGGGATTCTGTATCTATAGGCTCAATAGCCTCTAGCATCTACTCTACGGTCTAGTCACGTAACACATGAAAAGATGTAAGGAAAGCAAGTGTTAGTTAAGCAATCATCGGAAAAGATATTAGGAAAGATGATAAAGCAAGTGTTCTTTATAAAACACGCACGCATTGAATAAGACATACATAAATCATATGAAATGCATGAATCAAGTAACTGATGATGCATGAGTCGATTTCTGGTGGAATCTCTTATATCAAGCTTACTTTACTCACTCGTTCTCTATTGTTTACATCTCATCATGCCTAGTCATTGTGGCTTCTTTTATTAATCTTGTGTTAGAGAAAGGAATAGAATCATAATTTAAATAAAGGAGATCTAGTGATGAAACTCTAGATTCACTAAGCTTCATTCTTTTTCTATCCTCAAATGGAGAACATACTATATTATACCATCCCTTATACAACCGAAATGCAAACATTGATCCCAGAGGTGTTTTTCTGCTCCTCATATTGGTTTGAGAGCATTATCATGCTTTGCTACCAGTTATGAATGACATTGGTACAGTAATCAAGTAGGGCTATGGTCTGTCCTTATTTGCAGGCCATGGATATTTTCTACTTAGTTTTCTTGATGATGCCTATATTGGTTTTGAAGTCATTTTTGTAGGCCTGTATTGGTTTTGAAGTCGGTGATGAAATAAGAGTTCTTACATCAAATTTAAGAACTCCTACAAGTACAGCGAACTTAACCACCAGAACGGGGTACAAAGACAATAAATTTTCCCTTTAAAATAAAGAGCTACATAAATGGGAAAAAAAAAAGATAAGAAAATTAATACCTAGTTGATTCGATAACTGGTCACTAATACCTAATATTATATATAATAAAAATAAATATCAAAAAAAATTTATCCCTTAAGAGTCCAATTTAACTCAAACCAGATTTAATCGAATCCGATATAATTATCAGATATCGATAATTTATAATAAAAAAATGCCAATCTTAGAAAGCCTTACAATCTTGTTGCTTGGAACCATGGCCCACACTCATGGAAGTGAATCCAATCTCCGAAAACACTATGCAAACGTAAGCATTTGTAAATTTTCCATTTCGTTTAACTCATAAATCTACACTATTACATGGTACTGAGTGATAAACTATTGAATAATAAGAATAGTTGTAGCAAAAATGATGATATTTAGGTGGATGTGTGGTAAAACTATAATAGATAGAATTAGAAATGAAAAGATTTGTAATAAGTTAGGAGTTATTTCAATTGTGAATAAAATACGATATGGTAGTTTGGACATGTGCAAAAAAGACCCACAACGTACCGGCTAGGAAAAACAAAAACTTAAATACAAAAGATCTAGTAAAATATAAAGATAAATTACTGAAAATTTGGATACAAATTATCTGTAAAAACATAATAGTTAAGAGTTTAAAAGAAAAAAGTGGTCTTGTATAGAAATGAGTAGCGTAAAAGAATATGCACAAATTAAATCAATATATTTTAAATATATATATTTATATATATCTATATATTTTTTTATTTTTTTTTAATCATTTCCCGATTTGTTTTTCAAATGACTGATCACAATTGTTAGGATTAAAATTCAGTTTGTTGTTGTTGTTGTTTGATATATATTACACAAATAAAATAATTTTAATAAAAAATCTATAATTTTAAGAAAAGAATTTAATTTTTTTATAAAAAAGACTAAAATTATTATTATATTAATAATTTTAATAAAAAATTTATTTAATATCTATTAAAACTATTTTAACTCTCGAGCAATGGCTTAATATAATTTTTTTCATAATATAAGTTGTAATAGAAAGATACAAAGAACTATTGAATTTTAAGCAATATTGCAGAGGCTGTTTGAAAATTTTAAAATTAGTGTCCAATTAAGGTAAGTTAATATTTCCCGTATGGGCCCGAAATAATCTCTTGATTAAGGATGAGCATCGGGTCTAATCATAATTGAAAATAATCAAAACTAAAATAGCCGATTTAATTCGTTGATACAATTTATATAATCATAAATTAACTAAATAGATTGAAAACTGATAATTTATTTAGTTAAATTAGTCTACTAATTCGATTTGATTATTCAAATTAACCAAATTATTGAAATATTTGATTATAAAGTACTTTTAAGTAATGTTATATTATATGTCTATATTGAAGAAATTCATAAAAAATAAAAAATAAAAATAAATTTAAAACAAAATAGTTATATTTATTTTTAACATTCATTGTGGTGTTATATAAAAGATGAGTGTAAGAGTGAAATCAAAGTATGAAAACAAAAAAAGGGAAAATAAGTTAAATAGGAGAAATAGAGAGAGGCGTGAATAAGAGTCTTAAGTTTGTAAGTGGAAGAGTCATCGATAAAATTGGATATCGAAAATTTGGAACTAAAAAAGTAAAAATTAAAAAATTTTCATTAATTGTGCACTTTATATTATATTAATTTAATTTTTAAGTTTTTTTCCCTTTTAGAATTTTTTATTTAGCATAATATATATTTTTTTAATTTTAGTTATAATATTATAATAATATTTATATGAATAAAAATTATTTAAAAATATATATAATATTTTTAATTAATTCGATTTTTCATTTTGATCGAAATAAAAATTGTTAAAATTGATAATCAACCAAATAAATTAAATTATATTTTGCTTTTGTTCAAAATCAAATTAAATACCTAATAAATTATTTAAAATATTAAAAAATGATTTAATAAATAATTTTTTTAAATTTAATCGAATTGGGTTTACCCATTCTCACGATGCGGATTGATCCCAGCGTTAACACCTTACCAATCTCACGACCTCGCATTGGAGAAGGAGCACAGTAAAACGATGCCGCTCGATGTGAAAGTTCAATAAAACGACGCCATTCAATTCTTTGGAAACCAAAGTGGCTAAACGAACTCCGTTTTGTTTCCACGTTGTTTTGTTTCCATTTTGCATTTACAATTCCCCCTAAGATAGATAGTTTCTCTCCATATCAACAGAAAACGAACTCCATTTACTGTGCCCGGCCATCAGGCCTCCGTATGCAGTGAAGTCCAGAAGAGTCGCTTAGACATATCACTCTTGCCTTCCATTCTCAGAAGTCAGAACGTCTTCCGAGCCAATATAGCTCCATTCTCAAAAGAAATAAAAATAAAAATAAATATAAATATACAATATAAAAGATAAAAAATAGATATTCTGAACCCTATAAAAATATTTTTGTAAAAAAATACTCTCTTTTGAACCCTTCGACAAAAAAGGAAAAAAAATTCTTTCAAAAATCAAAATCTTCCGAATCTATTATTTGCTTTAAATATGATAACAGGAAGTCCTTATAAAGAGTCAATATAAAATAAAATTAGTGATATTCCAGATACTAATAATAGTGAAAAATAATAAGTCATTTTACTTCTGAAGAATTTATTAACGAAATTCAAAGTGATTTGAATAGTCATAAGTGACCCCAATTGTTGTGGTACTCGTGGATGCATTAATGTTATTACCAAAAATCGTAAAAAATGCAAAATTATTAGAATTCACTACAAAATTAAAGCGCTATATTAGTAGTAATAATTACTATCAGTAATTTTTAATGAAGGTTTTTTATACCCTATAGAGATACTTTTGATGAAACTATCGAAAAATATATACATTTTCCTATGGTATGAATTGTCTGTTGGGAAAAATTTAACAATCGTTAGTAAATATAACACAACCGTTTGTAAAAATTGATATTTAATTCTAACGGTTGTCAATTGTGGTCAATAAATTTGATAGTCTTTAAGGACGGTTCAAAAATATTTTCTATATGACTCATTTTTATTGTCTAGTTAATCACATATATAGCTTTTATATCTACGCTAACTCATGTATTGCACCGTTTTTAAAAATTATACTTACCACTTTTGGTCAATAAATGTCATAGTCTTTTAGAGAAGGTTTAAAAACAATCTCTAATTCCTCTTTATCGTCTATTTAATCATACCCCTACCATATGCTAACCAATATATTTCATCATCTGCAAATACTATTTAATGACTACCGGAAAGAGTTTCTAAAAGAGTTTTCTAAATCATACTGTCTGCATAAGGTTTATATCTATGCTAACCTATAAATTACATCGGCAATGATGTTCAATTAGGACAGTTATCAGTTGTCATCAGCAAATGTAGCACTCTTTTAGCGACAATTTGAAAACAAACAGTCTCTATATATGACTCTTTTTTACTGATGGTTGAACCCGTCTGCATAAGTACTACACCTATACTAACCCATAGATTCTGACTATTATCACTTTTTGTCAATAAATGTGTCAACCTTTAGGGATGATTTAAAAACAAATTCTATATAAGTAATTTATGCTTGTATAAGTCTATAACTATGCTATCCTAAATATTGTACCATTTGTAAATGCTATATACTATTCTAATGATTATTGGTTTTCAGTTTTCGTCGGTAAATATGGTGCTCTTTAGGAATTACTAAAAAATAATCTCTATCTATGGCATGTACATTGAGTACTAAGCTACCATTTGTATAGTGTTTAAAGATGATTTAAAAATTCAACAATTAAGGTACCAAACCACTAGCGATATTTGGTGGTAAGTTAGAATAATAGGGGATAATTTGGGATAACAAATGGTATAATCCTATAACATAATAGGTGGTACGATGCGTTGCTATAATAGGTGTTAATTTTGTAATAAATTTGTGATAACTAATGGTAATATAGCGTGTTAATATTATTATACATGTAACAAATACTAAATTGCCAACTGCATGTGATAAAATACGGTAATAGGTGGTAAAGTAGGTAATATTATTATATATTATAGTTATGATATCTAGCAGTAAAATTGCTATAACAGGTAGTAAGTATGTGATAAAATAAATGTGGTAATATTACGAGCAAGGTTGAGAAACAAATGATGTAAATTTTTGATAATTTATGTTTAGTTTGCATTACCATGGGAATGAAATGATATAACCCTGTGCATAATTGTATGGTTATTAGTAACATGTAGTAATACATGGTAACACTGTGCACAATGGCCAAAATTTTACCTATTATAGTAATATTATTAATTTAAATTATTATCAAGATTATTAATATAGATTATTATTGTTTCTAATAAATTAAAAAAAAATATTTCGAATGAGTATATTATAAGAATCTAATAATTTATAGTATTTATAAATCATACCGTCTCTATAAATTTATGATTATACTAGCCCATATATTGCACTCATCGGCAAATATGGTACTCTTTAGAGAGTATTTGAATACTGAACCCTATCGTCTACGGTTTAAAAATTTAAGAGTTAAGATATCAAACAATTTGTGATCCTGATGATAAGTTGTAATAACAGGAGACAATTTGGGATACAAGTGGTGGGTTGCTATAATAGGTGGTAAGTTCGCGATAACATGTGGCAATTTTGTGATAAATTATAATAAATTTTTGATAATTAGTGGTGATACAGTGTGATAACTTTATGATAACAGTGTTTGGGGTGCAATAGATCTCTTGATTTTTTTTTATTTATACTTGAACATTAGTTCACATCTGCATTTGACAACAAATCATATAATACAACATATGATTAAATATATGAATTAGTTCATTAGAATTTACACTTCATTTACATTTACATGCTTGAAGTCGTAGCGAATTGGTAATTTCTTTTTGTGACCATCTATCACCAATTCTAACCTTCTCGAAATAAAAGATTTAGCACAACGAATATTGTTAATGGCTAAATACTAATGGATATGTTTA
Organism: Dillenia suffruticosa; assembly: GCA_033439265.1. Lineage (NCBI taxonomy): Eukaryota > Viridiplantae > Streptophyta > Magnoliopsida > Dilleniales > Dilleniaceae > Dillenia > Dillenia suffruticosa. The sequence goes on along the minus strand of JAVTVX010000009.1, from coordinate 16,957,203 downwards.
TAAATATTGAATTGGACTATGACATAAAATATTGATCATGAGTAAAAATAGATAACCACCAATTTTTCTCTTCTTTCGCTCTTCCTTCCCTCTTCATAAGAATTTTAAATTGGCACGCCTCGTCGTTGAACCTTTTACCATTTGCAAATGCTATATACTATTCTAATGGTGGTACTCCTTAGGAACTATTTGAAAATGGTCTCTATATATGCCATATATGTGCCATCTATATGTCTGTGTATATAGTCTTCAGGGATTGTTCAAAATTTTAAGGTTAAGGTATCAAACCAATAGGTGGTGGTAAGTTACAATAATATGAGATAATTTGGGATAATAGATGATGCCTGGTAAGTTGTAGTAATTTCGCGATTACTTGTGATAAATTTGTGATATATTATTATTTGTTAATATTATTATTGGAGTGAAATGAGCTACTAAATTCTAGTAAAGTACGATAATAGGCGGTAATAGGTGGTAAAGTATTGTAATATTATTATATATTGGAGTTATTGGAGTTATAAAATTGCAAACACTAGTAAAATATTGTAAGTATTGGTTATTAGTAACATATTGATGTCCTGCATTTTACCAATTTTACCCATTATATTAAGATTATTAATATAGATTATTATTATAATTATTATTGTTTCTAATAAGTTTAAAAAAAATTATTTATAATGGGAATATTATTATATATTACGGCAACCTAGCAGTCAATTGGTCAATTGGTTTACTTCATACATTACAGTCTACTTCAACAACTTACTTCTCAAGTTCTTTTCACAATTTTCCTTTTCATATGTATTCGTTTAGACTTTGGTTCAGACATTACTTTTCTTTGTCCTCATTCAGATTTTGGTTTTATTGATTTTCTCTTTATTTCCTCCATCTTCTATATCTTCTCCAACGTCATAGATATGATCTCAGGATGGATTCCATTATGTTCTGATATTAAAAGTTTGAGAAAATATTTTTTTTCTCAAGAAATTAAGGTCTTGAAATCAACCCATCAAATGAAACCATCAATAATTCCAATTCAAATACAAAACGTGAGGATAACATAGGGTGTGACAATGGTTTCTAACAATATACTTCTTGAGTTGGTGGACTTATGGATATCCTGGTTTCCATATCTCCAAAACTCTCATAACAAATATTTCACAATCATTTCTGACATGTAGAAATTATTTTAGGGTTTGCATATATCATGTAGCGAATTTTGGAGATACGCAGCTAATTAACTTATGTGTTAACTTGTTGTGGAATTTCAACAGGCATAATTTCAGAGATAAAGAATGAATTTCCATAGGTCCTCTCAATGTACTCCTTCTATAAAGAGAAATTAATGAAAATATTATAGGATATAGTTGAACAAAAATTTGATGTTTAAGTATATTAAACAATTACCATCAAAATTTAAAATTCATTATCTTCACGGCCTTTAAAGTGATAACCTGAGTCAAGCAGGTATATGATTTGTTTGTCGAGATAAAGAGCATAACAAAACTAGTGTTCTTTGAAAATGATGGGGATAAAAATCTATTATGAAAACACAATAGTATATTAATAGAAATGTATATTAATGTGTATGTAGTGGTAAAATAACTCACTAGGTTATACAATCGAAACTGTAATCCAAGTTTTTTTTTTAGACAAACAACTCTAACTATCGAAATATCTCACTTGCTTTGATTGCTTTTTTGTTTCGCGTCCAAGCCAGATGCACAAATCAAAGACATTTGCATTAGTAACACACTACATTAGTAAAACAAGGTAAGAAAACTGCAACATCTATATTAGTACAAGGTGAGAAAACTATAGAAAATAAGGTGAGAAAACTAGAGACATCTACATTACTAAAACACTACTAAAACAAAACACTAATAAGACATTGCATTAAAACAAGGTGAGAATGCGAGGAGATGTGTATATGGATATGGTGCTATTTAAATGTGGAAGGGTTTTGGAGTGAGCATGTGAGAAGAGAAAGAGGGGGGAGAGAGGTGTGTATATGTACATGTGCTATTTAGATATAGAAGGATTTTGGAGTAAGCATGTGAGGAGAGAGAGGGGGAGAGAGGTGAATTGGTTTAGACGTGGAAGAATTTTGGAGAGAGGCAAATTGAGTTAGACTCATGCAGAGAGAGAGAGAGAGAGAGAGAGAGAGAGAGAGGTTGAGGTGATATTTAAATTTTGTTAGAGTTTTTTTTGGAGTTTTGTGGTTTGTGATCATGGAGAGAGAAAGAGTTTTGTGTATTTGTGCATGTGACGAGGAAATGAAAAATTATCATTATTAAATTTTTTAATATTTGTTTTATATTAGGTTAATCTGGATAATTCACTTAATTTTTCATCATGTTGAGGTGTTGAGGAAAGATGAAAAAATAAAGATGCAAGAACAATACTTACAGAAAATCACAGTGGAAAAACACATAAAAAAGAAGGGAGAAGACTTTAGGTAGTAGGTGTTGAGAAAACGTAGAAAGCATTCCATGCTCTGCAAAAATACTTATCATGTAAACATAATATCAAAAATAAATAAAAAAATTCATAGATTCATATCGATGTGTCAATCCAATGAAAGAGTACCAGCTCGTATACATCACTCTAGAGCATGTAGTTTCCAACAATATTACACAAATTATTCTATCTATTGTCATAAAAATTGGATCTAGTAACATGTATCACTAATGACAAAGGTTGGCTGACTTTATTTTTTATGGCTTCTTATCCATAAAAAATCCAAACACATTCCTCTTCACAAGAAAAAGTCCTAATATTAGCAATGGTTGTGTTTGTCATTGCCTCCTTCATTTCAGTTAAGGCATTCACTATTTCATACAATTTAGCATCTGACCATGAAGAAGTAGGTGTATGATCCTCATTTTCATCCAAACTCTCCTCCAAACCCTCCTGCCCTTTATCCTCTTCATCCAAACTCTCCTTCGAACCCTCCTACCCCTTGTCCTCCTAATAGTCTGATATCTCTTGGTCCTTAACAAAATCACAATCTTTTCTTCACTTCTTTTGCTTCTTCTCTTCTTCCTCTATATCAGAGTCTTCTATATCTCAAGGTTGCACAGTTTGTGCAACAAATCAGATTGTCTTCGCAATAGATCAGATTGGATTCGAATTGATTTCTCCAGAAACATTATAAATTCCTGTTTGATGCCAATTCTCTACAAAACCAAAGAGATGATAAGATTGAGATATTTACATTAAGTAAGTGCTCGATAGTAAGTACTCAATAATTGAGATATGATAACAAGGGGTAAAGTCGTAAGTACTTCAAAGTTAGTACGGTTACCTTAATTTCTTCTCCACCAATTTTAATAGATTTCAATTTGTTGATTTCCTTATTTTTGTTGTCACTTGAATATCGTTTCACAACTTTATTTGACAACAAACCCTATAGATAGTATAACATATTATCAATGAATAACTCATTATTCAGAGTGAGTTCAAGCAATGCAGTATGAACTTAACTTATATTTACACGCTTAAATCCAAGTCTTCGATTGACTTGATCGGTGGTCTAATACCAAATAGATAGTTTTTTTATGTGACCGCCCAAATCACCAACTCTCACATTCTCAAAGTAAAAGATCTATGCACAAGGTATCAACATTGTTAATGATTATGGATATGTTTATAAACATTGAATTGCAATATGACATAATATATTGAAAACTTACCATTAATAAAAATGGACAACCACCAATTCCTTTCTTTTTCCTCTTTTCCTCCTCTCTTCCTCCTCTACTCAAAAAACCTTTAAATTGAGGTACCTCATCAGCTAACCAATGTAATACAAATTTGGTCTAATTATATAGGTCAGCATTATTGACATCAATGATAGTCGTGAAGTATCAGAAGCAGATAAGACATTAATGGTCGAACATAGAAAACATCCAAGGAGGAACAGTAAGAAGTATCATTTAAACATAGGGGAGGAGGAATCTTCAATGTGCATCTATTCTTTTAAATAGGTATGCTTTAGTATGGGGAAGTATTTTCTCATCTCAGAGGATTCAACCAAAGATGAATAGAAAACATCACACCAGTATAGGGGATTCCTAAGATTCGCTTAAAGTTTTTTTTTTGAACCGATGCAAAGATGTTTTTAATCTCATTACCAATTCTTAATATAATTTTTGATTCAGCATGTCGTAGGTAAGCTTCAAAAGATTGTCGAATCCCATATGTTTTACTACACATTTCATGTCACAAGCGAGAACAAAAATTAGCTTCTTTACTTGGTTAGAGAACATCTTATTTGAATCGGTGTACCCTCCTTACACCAAGCAATTCTTTCATTTGCTTGGCTGCTTTGTTGTACTTCTCTCTCTCATCTTCATTTAGTTCCCTCCATTTTTTAAGGCATTCAGTCTATTCCAATGTACATAACATAATGTTATAATGTTATTACACTAATGTTATTATAGTAACTAATGATACATAACAAATAAACAAAGTGATAGGAATATCTGTTATTGCATGCAAGCAGGTGGTCACACTCATCGATTTGATTTTGTTATTCGAAAAGAATTCTTTTCTATAATGACAATAAGATTCAAAAATTAGGAAGCACTAGAATACAGAATGTTTACAATATATTTTTATCAAAAAGCACCAGAACACTAAAACTTAAATCTAATTGTATCTAAAACAATAAAATTACACTAAACTAAACTCAAGCCTAAAATTTGTTTATATTAAAAAACAATGAACTAAATTTAATTTTAATTTGTAGCCAGAAAACAAAACTAATAATAAAATACTAAACCATCGTGATGTTGGAGGAGATATAGAAATTCACCTAAAAAACTTGTAACCAGAAAGATATTTCATTGATCCTGATCTTGATCTAGTAACATCTTTCTCCCACGCATTGTTGGAAGGCCTACTATTTTGATCTGCATTTCCCATTTCTGGTTCTGTTTTCAAAATCTTCACAAAAATTCACCATCCAAATTCGTCATCCAATGCTAAGCTTCTCAAAGCCTATTCGCCCTCTAAAACTTTAGAAATTTCATTCTCTCTTGTGTTCTCTCTTTCGTATTCTCTCTCTCTCGACACCTTTCTACTAGTTCATTGATCCAATGTTGGATGAAATGTTGAAAAGACATTAGCCAACTTATCAGTCATTAGATTAAATGTAGTCCTTGGATCAAATGGTGACCTATAACTCTTATTCACCTAGCCGTTAGATTATCTTTACATAATTCTAGTTGTTGGATCAATTCCAAATAATTCTAATTCCAATCCCAATTCCAATCATTGGATCAAATGATATGTCGAAAAGACATTAGCCTACAAAGAAGTAGTGTGACATGTTCTCCAAGTTGAATAAAGGACATCAACCATTTACCCTAGCCATTGGATCGGTGTTGAGATATGTACCAACAATAACTTACAACAACCATTCAATCAATTGTAGCTGCTTTGGTTTGCTTTGGCGGCATATAAACACTGTAATGCCAAATTACATACCAATTTAGGAATTTATGTTGAGATCACATCTTAGTTTAGTAAATTATATGAACTTAAAGGTGGTGGGTAGAGACAATTCACATATATATGATATTTTAAATTAATTAATTATAAATATTAATAATTTAAATGTATAATGTAATTACATAAAATTATTAATAATAATGCATAATATAATTATTAATATTAATTTAAATAATATATTATAAATAATTTAAATTGACAGAGGTGTTTGGCTTTATATATGGAAAATATTATATAGGAAAAATATTAGTTGTTAGATGTAGACTGCACTGACTTTACATACAACATGTGCACTCAATATGCATTTAACACATTTCATGCAAATTCAAGAAATATATTAATCCAGCAATAGAGGAGGAAAAAAATTTCCGTAGAGGAGAAAAAAAATTGTTATTGCACACTATTGGCGCTGCCAAATGAGGAGAAATGTGAGAAATGTTTGCCATTATGGGAAATTAGTATATTGTCAGTTTGCTAACTTTTGTTAACTTTGTTATAAAAATCTCTCATAAAAATCTCACTATACTATTCCACTATTACATTGTTGTTGGTGGCAAATGTAGAAGGAAATGAGTTTTTTCGCAATGCTATTGGTGCCAAATGACTGAACTCTATAAAATAATAAAATAATAAAATAATAAAATAATAAAAAATTATAATTATAATATAAAAAACTAATAATATTATTTTTTTCTTACATGTTCACAAGCTGTATACAACAAAAAAAGAGCATTACCTCCACATGTTAACAAGTTCACAAGCCAAGTTACCTCTCCACTTGTTCATTGTATATAATAACAAAGTTCACAAGCCTCCATGTACAATTATCTAATAAATACAAACCCCATCAATTAACACTCAAATCAAATTATGGCTTCAGAAAATATTCTCAAAATCCTTATAAGTAAATACATAAACTTCTCAAAATCCTTATAAACAAATACAAAAACTTCTCACTCTCTCACTCTTCTTCTCACACTCTCTCTCATATGTCAAAAAAGTCTAACAAATCATACACTGGTTTCAAAAAATATTCTCAAAATCTTGGAAACAAATCTTACAAAATACAAACTCTTCTTCTCACTCTCTCACAGTCTCGCACACGTATATAAAATCATCTTACACAATACAAACTCTTTTCACTCTCTCACTTACTCTTACTTAAATCTTCTCTCTCTCATAAACTCTCACAAACTTTTTCCCTCAGAAACAAACTTCTTTCTGTCCCTAATCTAAACCTTCTTCTTCTTAGCAATCTTCTTCAAATCAAACATTCTTTTCACTCACAAATAGCCCTGACTCTTGAAAAGGCAAGGAAATTATCACGGAATCAGAAAAATATAAAAACAAGGAATTTCCCTCTCTTAATGGAAGCAAACTATTTGATAAGGTATTCTCTGATCGAAAATCACTCATGGTAGGCTAATAGATTGGGAATTTCTCAAGAGCATAGGTTTTAAGCATGGGAATTATTTATAACAAATCTATCCTTCTTGGATTATCAATCCAAGTAAAAAAAATTTTGAGAAAATAGTGAGAATTTTTTATAATAATATGGAAGAAATTAATAATATGGAAGTAACTGATGGTGAGGATGAGTGTAAAGATCGATGGTAAAGCCAGGTCATGTGCTTTTCAAATTTACTTTGATGGTCAAAAAATTGAAGTGAATCCGAGAATGATATGCAGAAAGAGTGATCTTAATCGGGTCGACTAGAAAAAAATGTGTGCCATATTTGTAAACAAATATACTAAACGATGTTAAGATAGTATTTGATGACAATAGTTTAGAGGAATTTAGTACACATGCCACAGATCTAAATTTGCACGAAAGAGTTCTACACTTCCTAATCACACACGCTATTAAACCACGAGTAGGTAATTATACATCTATCACTAAAAATGATTTTTGGCTATTGGCATGTATTATTGAAAAAAAAAATCCAGATTTACATTTTTTGGTTTCTTACTTTATGATAACCACGAGAATTTCAAATTCAAATTTGTCATATGTGAGTGTGATTATCGGTATTTTAAAAAGTCAAAAATAAGTCTACGAATGGAAAACAATGTAGAATTAAGCATAAAAAATGGTATAAATTCCAAAACCTTACATAAAGCTAATTGATTTGTGAGGATGGTGTTTGCATTAATGTAAAGAAAAAAGGTGTAGAATATAGGCCAGAACCAGAGCTAGAAGGGAATAAGGACACTAGGAATGAGAATGAGTGGTGGTATGAACTCTTTGAATGCATCCATAATATGAAAACACACTTCATGGATATGATTGATGAGAAATTTGGCGAAGTTCGGAGGGAAGTGGGTGAACTCAAACATAGTTTTGGTGAATTCAAGCAACATAATGAGGAATAATATAGAAAAATATTATTCAACTTAACGAACATGTTAACTGATATAAAGGTGAATAACAACTTTATTTGTTGTATGAGAGACCATTTGGTGGTAACAAGACCGGCGGGACCTTCTTCCTTTGCTGCAACTGCCACCAAGTTAGACCACCTCATCCTCATTCGAGCTCCTTCTCCATGCAAACCTCATTTTCCTACCCCTTTGCTATGTGTCTATTCGGTTCTCCATTCAGTTCTCGTCCCACTTCAGACACTGGTGATACTAATCTTCCTAGGCATGATACTAATCCTTTGACATTCATGACATTATTAGTTCCTCTATTGATGCATTCTTTTCTGCTGCGAGTAAAGAAAAACAAAAAAAAATTAAATCTAAAGTTAAATTTACTTAATTCTAATTCCACTTGTATTTTTTGATTAACTTAGCCTTCTCTTTTGTTCCTATTTTACTCTTTTTTTTCTCCATTTTTCCCATTGTACTCAGACATTACTTAATTATCTCTTCTTCGTTTTTTTAATTTATATGATGCACTATATATGGAATTTATTTGTGCAAAACTGTATATGTATATACAAAATTTATTTGTGCAACACAAGCGTAGGCCTACTGCATTGCCCACACGACTTTACTACGCAGGCAAGCACAATTCCACCACGCTGCCTATGCAGCTCCACTGCACTGGCAAGTATAATACTCCCCGTGCATGCTTGCGCAACTCTATTACATACGGAAACACGGTGTGCTGGCATGCGTGGTTCTACTATGTGACCTGGGCGGCTACTATACTGCCCGCATGACCATCGTGTTGCCCGCGCGACTTTACCGCGCAGGCAAGCATGGCTCTACCAAGCAAGCGCGTTCCCACCATGTAGCTGGCACAACTTTACCGTGCAGGCAAGCGTGGTCCTGCACCACACAGCCTGTTTTGAACACCATATTGTTAATTTAAATTATTAATATTATTAATTTAAATAATATAATGATATAAAATTAGTAATTTATATAATATAGTGTTATAATATGAAATTATAACAATAATGTATTATTATCAATATTATATAATTTTATATAAATTCCAAAAAAACAACTAATGATATTATTAATATTAAGGCATTTAATTTAGAACATTTAACATTTAGACAATTTAGACAATGATCTCTTTTTTTGGTGCCAAAAACATTTTTTTTCTTTATTTAGCACCAATTTAATATCTCTCGACCCCAGACAGGAGATATTCTACTTTGCTGTGATGCCGAAAATGGGTGATGAGTATGATGATGAGGATACTCGCTTAAATTCCTAAAGTGGAAGTGTCTGATGAACAACAACTAACGCTTCAATAAAGATGGGACTCCTCTATAATAGTAAAGTTATGAGGCAAGAATGTAGGGTATCATTTTCTGTGACCCCAAATCCTTTCATTGTGGCAATTTGAAAGGGAGTTGGATCTTTTTGACAAAGGGGAAGACTTTTACCTTGCCCGATTGTCTCTGCATTTGGATTATGAGAGAGCTCTAACTAGGAGCCATGGGTTATACTAGATCACTACCTAGTACTGATGCGATGGCGGCCATGTTTTGTTCTGTCAGAGAAAGCATTTAGAAGAACGACAATATAGATTTGCTTGCTCCAATCGAATTTTTTGATGAAGATATATTGTTTAAAATTGGAAGTAAGCTTGGCCAGCCATTGAAGATAGACATGAATACTGCTATTGTGATGAGGGGCAAATTCGCTCGCATCTGCGTAGAAATAGATCTAGATAAGCCACTGGTGCCTCGAGTGAGGATCCGAAAACATATCCAGTGAGTTGAATATGAGGGATTGCACATGTTGGATTTAATCATACATGCGGAAGCGTAAATAAATAAATTCAAAATTTTTCGGGATAAATATCTCGATAAAGCGGTCTCAAAAAATCAACCGTATCGCAATATCCCTCGAATGGACCGCACGGTCGGATGGTGATCACGCAATCGAACCACCACCGCAAATCCACGAGACCTCAAGCCTCATGTCTGGTGAATCTTCTGATGATGGAGATTTTCCTACGCAAAAAACTCCAACCCTCATAGTGTTTTCTCTTTCTCAAGAGAAATGTGTCTTCAAACCCTAGTGTTTCTCTCCTTTTTCCAAACTCTCAATCTTCAGGAAGAATAAGCTATCATTCACATGGGTACACTTGGGCTTAATTGGGGAGTTACCATTTCATGAGTGGTTAATGAGGTAGTAAATGGGATAATGGGAGTTACCCCATTATCCTTAAGTTACCAAAATGCCCCTCTTGGGCATACAATACCAACATCTCCCACTTACACATGAGGGTATTTTACGTCCGTCACTAGATCGCAACTCATGCGATCTCTCACATCACCCTATTGAACTTTCATACAGGATCGGGTATCGTGCAACCGGCGAGTACACCTGCATAGAAAGATTTTTCGATACACCTGTTAAGATGATCGAAGAGTCATCGTTAGTTTAAAAATAACTCGTTTTACCCCAAACTCAATGCATTTATATCTATCGAGCCACTTTCCTCATCGAAAATGATCCACAATAAATTGCTCGACTATGTATTCAGTATTATACTTAAATCCTAATATTGATTAATATAACAGGTCGACCTGTGAATACAACATAATGACGTAATGTTTATTGGTCTTCCTTTTCCCAAACTCGAATCTATCAGTCTCAATTTAGCTGTTTTCCTAGACTATCCCTTAGATCTCAATTTATCTTCCGGGCCATAGGTAAACAGACTAAAATAATAATACTGAATCAAAATTTCTAGAAACAACAAAAAGTGATAAGGGCACAAGAGATCCCACCCAATGGATCCCGGGTCTCACACAGTAGGAACAGGAATCAAGATCAAACTATCGTCTCAAAAATAGCTCCATTGTCCCATAGTCGTCTCATCGCAAGTGGTATGAAACACGTACCATAGTGTTATTCCTCCATCTCTCAAAGAGCATATGTCAAATTTCTCTAACACTGTGCAAGTATGGGACTCAATCTACACATAAAATTTTACCCAGAGATCTCAGAGAGAGTATCTTAGAGACAATATCACTAATCGCAGGTGATATCTGATATCTCAAACCTGACTATTTACAGGCAATATAGATGTGGGTATTTTCATATCGGTTATATCGCACATGACATCATCCTGAACACAAATCATGGCGACTTATGTTCTAGTAGGGCCACTCTCAAAGCCTCTTACAACTAGAAACCATCTCATCCCCACTCACTTAGAGACAGAGGTGGTCGCTCGTGTGTGAGAGTCGACCACACCTACCTGACACATCTTTTATCACAATATATGACAATTAATAAGTGTAAGAAAACTAAACTTGTCACCTGATGATGCATGCATGTCATATATTTCAGTAAGCATAAAAAATAGTACATAATGAGAAATGTCAAAGTACACTAAACCCGATGATTCCTTGTCTCACAAAAGAATCTCTCACAATGGGTTTTCTAAAGGGCTCAGCTACCATGCTATATATCAACGTATACTTAAATATCACAATACCCTTCTCGGTAGTGTCTCTCACAAAGTGGTAGTAGTGTCTCTCATAAAGTGATCTCTGGTATCAATGTGTTTGGTTTTACTATAACACTTAGGGTCTCGGTTGTTGGCAATGGCGGTCTGATTATCACAATAATCATCACTGACCTCCCACTATCTGCTACAACCCCTAAGTTTTTCAAAATTTTCTGGAGCCAAATGCTCTCCTGAACTGCTGCTGAGCATACCACAAGCTCAGTGTCTATCGTAGCTAAAGCATACAGATTTGCTTCTTACTACTCTAAGAAGATAAAACCTGGTATCAGTTTGTGTTCATTCAGATAGCTACTCCCAGTTGGCGTCTGAATACCCAACAAAAATGTAAATCGCCTCCTCTGTAACACATGGAGAGGTCCACAGTTCCCATGAGATATCTCAGAATACTTTTTCACTATTTTATAGTGATCTCTTCTAAGATTCGATTAATATATACTCACTAGACCGACTGTAAAACTAAATATCTGGACATGTATGTCTCATCACATACATTATACTGGAATAAGGGATTCTGCTCATCTCCCTTATTTTTTTATAAATTTTAAGACATATGTCAAGAATCAGGTTTTCACCTTTAACGATATAGTATATATTAGGTTGTTATCATTCATCTCGAAATGTTTAAGAATCTACCTGATGTAAAACTCTTATTAATGAATCAACACCATTTTCAAGCGATCCCTCTGGATCCAAATTCTGAGAATGAACTAAAACCTCATCTATGAACAATAACCATGTTACAATGGTCATTAGATACTCTCTATTATTCCCGACCAATAGAAATGCGACCAACAGAAATGTCATCTAGTCGTGAAATCTCAGGTGCCACTGTCTGGATGATGGTTTAAGATCGTATGTTGATTTCTAAAATCAACAGACCTTATCCACCTGATCTACTAGAACAAACCCAAAGGGATGCTCAATGTAAATCGCCTTATCTAGACTTCCATTACGGAAAGCGGTCTCTACGTCCATGTGGTATGACTCCAGATCCATGTTCGTAACAATCGTTAAAAGATAAACAGATCGAGATAAATTGGACTACGACCCCTCATAGTCCACCCCACAGTCTAAGTGTAACCCTTGGTTACTAAACGGGTTATATATCTCTTCATCGATCCGTTGACATTTCTCTTGACCTTGAGAACCTACTTGATTCTCATCAACTCATTCTCTTCAGTTATGGCCTTCAACAAACAGTCTTTTGCAAAACCCTTGAGAGCCTCTTGAACCGTTTTAGATTTCTTATCATCCTCAAGAATCACAATGAGGGGTCCACCCTCAATCGGGAAGCAACGTTTAACTACGCATCCCCGATGCTCTTACGAGGAGAGAAAAATCTTTACCTCTTGATGGATCGCTCCCACTAAAAGCAAAATCTGTAGTAAATTCTTGTATCTCGCCACTGGGCTCTCTGAGCCACTAGGCTCATCCATCTCATAGAGGGTAAGGTCCAAATCGATTTCACCTCTCTTAGGGAAATCATTCTCAAGGAATACGGTATTACGATACTGAATCTTGATTATAGTGTCATCCGTATGTTTGCCTAAGAACACATATTTTCTTGCGGGCCTAACTCACCGTATGAATGCAAGAAATCGCTGCACACCCATAACCTCATGTGGTTAAGATCAAGCTACTTCCCTGTCCAGAGCACAAATTGGGTACTGATTGCGGACTTCAATGAGACACAGTTGAGGACATAGGCTACAGTCAATAAAACATCTTCCCAACGGGAGACGGATATATTGATCTGCGCCATCATAGACCTCATAATTTTCAACAAAGTTCTATTCCTTATCTCGACTACTCCGTTCTACTGAGAAATAATAGAATAGTCAGTAATCTCGTAATACTCTTCTCGAAACAGAGCTCCCTGTGTAGTTTAGACGAATACTCGCGCCCCCGATTGGCTCTGAGAATCTCCACTCTCAAATCTAACTGATTCTCAATCTCGCTAATGAACCTCCTGAAGCATTCTGATGCTTTAGACTTGAACAAAATCAGTTAGATGAACCGAAACGCGTGTAAGCATCTATGAGCATCATAATATACACAGCTCCATTTCTTGTTCTCATGTTCATTAGGCCACAAATATCATAATGGACCAACTGTAATAAAATCTCAGTTCTCATTGTATTGCCAAATAGTTTTCTTGTCGTTTTGCCGGCTAGACAAAACTCATATACGAGTAACTCAAATCTGGTCAGTGCGTCCAACAAACCACTCGCTGCTAACCGATTCATCATCTCTTGTCCTATGTATCCAAGTCAACTATGCCACTCATTTACATTATCATCTACGCAATCAGATGTAAAAGCAATAAAAGAATGACAAGAAACCATTAGAAGAAGTAGCACCCAGTACATACTAACCATCATGGGTTAAACCAAAACAAATCAAAATGGTGTCGTATTAAAAAAAGAAGATTTTCTTGTATATCCTAGGCGATCTTAGACAAGGTACCAAAATTCAAATTTCGTCGAATGCTCGGAGCATAAAGAACATCATAGCAAGTGCCGGTCCCTCTGACGACGACAAATGCTCCGTCCCTGAAGTAAATCCTCCTAACTTGAGGATTCACTCGGCAGAACTCTATTTACGTACTCCAGTCTCGAGTTACGTGGTCGGTGACTCCTGAAATTATAATCCACAATGTAAAGAAATCAACGAACATCATCATAAATGAGACAAAACTCAAGCCACGTAAAGAAGAAGAATATTATTTTCGCTCGTCACACCCACGAGCTAAATGACCAAGTCTACCTCAAATATAGCACTTCGCATTAATCTTATCAAATTCCTTCTTCTTGCGCTTTTATATCTTGTCGTCGGTTTTCTCGGATGGTTTTTATTGTTTAGATCTCGAGTCTCCTTCACATGCTTATGTTATTGGCTTGTCGCCATGGGAGTCCTTACTCGACTTCTCTAAATAAGCATGACTCGAGTGCGGCCTACTCGCCTCTAGCCACTCCTCCTTGACCTCACAATACCTGCTCACATTAGCGAAAGTATGAATACTCTTGTCACAAGTGAGATAGGTTTTTATGGTCTCCCATGAATCAGGTAAAAACTGAACCACACCCAGTACCTAAATACCATCCGAAATTGGCTCGTCCGTATTCCTCAACGCAATGATCATACTCGACATTTAAATCAAATGTTGTATCATTATAGGATCAACCATTTTCTTCTGCATCCTCACACTAGGAGTTGAAGAGAGCAACACAATGCTCTTATAGGCCGAGCCTAACTGACATATCCGTAGGATATCGCTCGTAGAACGAGATCAAATTATCGTGCATGCCACTGATAAGGATTGTCCTAACTTGGTAATTCTTTTCTTCTATGCACGATAGACCCCATTATCTCGTCTATCCTAAGGTGCGATGCCCTCCCTAGGGCTCACCATTTCATGCCTTAGAATCTCAAACAGATTTTGCTCCTCGAGAATAAACAAAATCTATCGGTGTGAAAACTCACAGATCACATCATTCAGTTTGCTCTCCTTGTAAAAATCTAATACGACAGTTCTCAATGCAGTAAGAGAAACATTTGTGACTTGGTGATACTTATTATCACATTTTGTGTACCCTACGAATCAACAAATCCAAAGTGATTCGAATATAGACCCCAAAGTGAGCGTATGAGTCAACGGAAACCATACACCACGACCCGAAATCCATCTCACCATTCGAAATTAGATTCGACACATAAAAACCCATAAAAAAGTCATAAATATGGAGGTGAGACCCTCAGAAAATTGAGAAAATTCAATTCAGGCAACCAGACGAGCCACCGGGGCCTACATGCGCTGCCACATGCCGGTGGCGTGCCTCCACGCACCGGCAGCTGCCTAGCACATGCTCCAGACGCGCGGCGCGCCGCTCATGCGCCTTCATGCGCTGAGCCGTGTGGCTCGGGTCAGTCAACAGGTTAGGGTTTGACCCGACCGACCGGTCAACTGGTTGAGGTCCGACCCAGTCGTGTCGGTACGCGGGTTGATCCGGGTCAAGGTCCAACCCGAACCGGAAACTCACCCGTTTCACACGCCTGTCTCGCGTGTGAAGTACACGCGTCTGCAGGTTTCCTGCTGATGTACCTCGGCGCGCGTGAGACGCACGCGCCCGCGGGTCTAGGCTGGGTCTTCTTCGCCCGACGGGTTCTGCAACGGGTCTTTCGATCCGGTTGCTGGAAAACTCATTTCCGACTACTTTTTCTCGCATTTTCGACTGGAAAAAAATTACTAGGCATTCTACAAACATCTTACACTTGATTTTAGGAGGATTTATACCAAAAAATGTCGGATCTATGCAACCCAATCGCGGCCCCCCATGGCCAATTGGAAATCCTGGTTTCCGGCACCGGAAACTCACAACAAAATACATGAAATTGTAGATTAAGATGCAATAAACACACATAAACATTTTCATGCATCGATCTGCCCTCTAAAGCCATATATCTAAGGTTTTAAAGTCCGTACGATGGTAAATTTCGACCAAACTTTTCATGGCCTAAACATCTCCGAAAATTCAACAAAAAATATTTTTGTTTTGTAATCCCTAGGTCATGGATATTCCTACGGTGTACTCAGATTCAAGAAACTCATCCGTGATCAGGACCCCAAAAATTTTTTTATACCCCAAAAATTTTTTTATACCCCAAAAATAATTCCAAAAAAAATTTTAATTAAATCCAACAAATACTTTGATAGCAATATTGGATTTAATCGCATATGCGGAATCGTAAATAAATAAATTCAGAATTTTTTGGGATAAATATCTCGATAAAGCGGTTTCCAAAAATCAACTATGTCTCGATGTCCCTCGAATGGATCGCACGATCGGATGGTGATCACGCAACCGAACCACCACCGCAAATTTATGACACCTCGAGCCTCATATCCGATGAATCCTCTGACGATGGAAATTTTCCTACGCGAAAAACTCCAACCCTAATAGTGTTTTCTCTCTCTCAAAAGAGATGTGTCTTCAAACTCTAGTGTTTCTCTCCTTTTTCCAAACTCTCAATCTTGAGGAAGAAAAAGCTATCATTCACGTGGGCACACTTGGGCTTAATTGGGGCGTTACCATTTCATAAGTGGTTAATGAGGTGGTAAACGGGATAATGGAAGTTACCCCATTATCCCTAAGTTACCAAAATGCCCCTCTTGAGCATACAATACCAACAGCACACTATTTGTTTTAAGTGTGGTAAGGCGAGTCACTCAAAAGAACATTGCTCAAAGCACAATGTTCAATTGAGGGGCATTGAGGTTCCTGAAGTTGAAGGCTTGAAGGAGGCAGAAATACAACAGAAGATGAGGAGAGAGAGAAAGTGAGGGAAGAGGGTTTTGGGCCCTGGATTCAAGTCCGATGCCAACCTAGATGGACTGGATAACAAAAAAATGTGGTGACCAAAAACGGAAAGGATGCACAGTCTAACCGATTCCTAGATTTGGTAAGTCATGCAGATGATGCTGAAATTTCCGCAGTAGACTTGATTGAGCAAGAGATTCATGCTACGAATGGGTCATCAAATACGCTTGTAACGGTTGACAGATTTCCAGAAAGGAAGAGGACATTAATTGGACAGGAGTCGGGTAAAACAGCCAGCAGGAACACGGTTAAGGGTCCAAGCTCCAAATCCTCGCTTAGTAAAGATGCTAGAACAACTGAGAACGGACCTCCTCATTCCCTAAGTAGCATGGTTTAAGTTTCAACTCAAAATGGGCCTCCTTACCCACCAAATATGCAGCCCATAGTGCTGATCTTAAAACCTTACAGACCAGGAACTTCATTTCCCAATCAGCATCTGGGACTCAACATCCATTTGAAGAGGCCCGTGATCGATTAACGAATTTAGTTCTTCATCAGGTCATGAGAGAAGACCTGTAAGCCCACGAGATGTGGGTATTACGGGTGTGAATTGGTTTGCATCAACCCAGATTATAGAACCAGATTTGGGTACCATGGTTAGTCACCATCCTGTCACTACATGAACTCCAGATTTCGTTTCCTCCAGTTGATCTCTGAACCAGCTTGATGATGGAATAGGGCGGTGTAAGTCCCATACTACCCGTCATGCTTCATCAACTGGAGGCTGCTAGGTCTTCGAAAGAGAGTGTAAACATGGTGGGAGTCCGAAGCTTATGTCACCCATCAACGCGGCGGAGAGGGAGCAGATGCCCCTATGTTGTTGCTACCGTGGGTGGAGGAGGCAGGACATTGTCAGAGAATGCACATGTAGGAGGTTCGGCAATGTGCAGAATTCAATGCTGGGTTTCCTTGACAGAGAAGGTAGTTGCCGAGACACTGCAAACTGGTATTCTGGCGGGTGATGCAAATCTTGCAGAGGGAATGCTTTCGATAGCGGCTGATTCGAGTGAAGTAGCTGAGATGATGATGGAAGAGGCTTCCCGAGTTGGAATGGTTAGTCCGTTTTCTTCTTTTTCTCTGTTGATTTTATGGACTGGTCTAAAAATTTTTTAGTATGGGACATTGGTGTGTTTCTCAATCCTAGAGTTTGGCAAGCCACTTTAGAAATGGTCAGTGTGCATTCGTTGGATGTGATTTTTCTAACTGAAACTAAAGCCCCTTCTTCATGGTCTCCTTTATTTCTTAAAAGAAAAGGATTTGATGAAAATTATGTGGTGCCTTTTACAAGTTTTCGGGGTAGATTGTGGCTTACTGGGAGGTCATCTAGGATTAATATGGAAGTCATACAGTCCACAGAACAACTTATTCACTGTCAAGTGATTATGGGATCTTGTCTTTGGTATATAACATTTGTATATATCCAGCCTCATTGTCAGGTTAAAACAGTAGCTTGGGCTGACCTTAATCATTTGGTATGGGATATGAGGGAGGGATGGATTGTTATTGAAGATTTTAATGACATTGTGGGATAGTCAGAAACAAGCAACCGTAATGCTGGGATTTCACGGAGAGCTTCCAGGTTTCGAAAGTATTGGAGGCATTGTGAACTGCATGATCTAGGATTTTCTGGTAGTGCTTATACTTGGGTTCGTACGAGAAATGGTGTGGTTGTAGTTGGACAGGGCCTTGGACTTCACAAATAGATGTATGCATTTTCCAGAGGCGAAAGTGATTGTTCTTCCTCGTATCCAGGGAGATCATTATCCTCTTCTATTTCAGATAAATGCTTTTAGTCCCCCCCCTCCGGGCGGATAAATTAGGATGCCCTTTCCGTTTTGAGGTAACTTGGACTCATCATCCAGATTTTAGGAGGATTTTTATAGAGGCATGGACTCATGAGACTTCTTCCCTTATTGAGACCATATGATCAGTTTTTGCAGAGTTTCATGTTTGGAACAATGAGGTATTCGAAAATATTTTCCAAAGGAAATGTAGATTGGCAAACATACAACAGGGAATTCAACAATCACCTATATATGATCAATCCCACTATTTGCGTTGCTTGGAAAAAGAGTTGTTGACTGAATATCATCGTGTATTGGATATGGAGGAGATATTTTGGCACAAAAAGTCCCAATTGGCTTGGTTCAGTAAAGGTGATCGTAATACGAGATTTTACCGTCTTACCACGATTATTCGAAGGAATACAAATCGGATCACTCGGTTGAAAATTGATGGGAAGTGGAGCTTGGATTCAAAGAAACTAAAGAAGTACGCCCATTCTTACTACTTGGGTTTGTTTGCTTCAAATCAAATGAGTAATCAATTGAGACAATATGGAGATTGGTAGCAACGTATCTCTACATGGATCAAAGGGACCTTGTGAGACCGGTTGAGATGGCCGAGGTGAGGGTAGCTGTGTTTTCAATGAAGGGTTAGAAAGCTGTATGACCAAATGGGATCAGCAGTTTGGGATGTGATCCATGAGTCTCTACTTCATTTTGTGACTGAAACCTTACGAGATGGTTTTTGCCCAATTGATTATCTTCGGGCTTATATAGTGCTAATCCCTAAGAAGCCAAATTCAGAGGTGTGACTTCAGACCGATCAGTTTTCTAAACACGAGTTATAAGATTCTTTCAAAAGTACTGGTGAATAGACTTTATCCTCTGATTCAAAGAGTGGTGGGGCCATATCAGAGTAGTTTTATCTCTGGTCGGTGTACAGCTGATAATAATATTATCACCTAAGAGATAACACATTCTATTCAGTGCTCTTGAGGAAAACGGTGGAGTATGGTATTGAAGATTGATTTAAAAAGAGCTTATGATAGTGCGTCTTGGGAGTTCCTGGGCCAAAAGTTGCTTGATTTTGATATTCCTTGTGTCACACCCCGATTCTCGAATCGACCACGCGACAACTGCCGTATTGTCTCGGTACATGGGCAGAACCTCCCCATATACCGAGACTCCGCAAGGCTAACCAACTGTACAATATTTCTTCCAAATATAATACACATATAAAGGACCCATCCAGTCCATCCCAATACACACAAGCCCACATCGGCACACAAATGGGGAGGGGGTTCCTGTACATGCACGCATGTAATGTGACCATCCCAGCCACTTCAAGGATATTTCAAAATCAAAACAGATGAAGTCCCAAATCATAGTCGTAGGATTTTACTGACACTTGTCTGAAGAAAACAAACCAGTATCAGTAAAGTCCAAACAGTATGAGATGTACAGAACTTCGTAAAATCAAAAGAAAGTATCAAAATTCAACACTTCGAACCAAATGTCTCATTCAAACAATAAGTTTTACCAAAAATAGAATTTAAAAAAAAGTAAACAAGTCTTCCCTTCCATGGATTTCAAATCAACTAAAATAACCTTACATCACTATCATACCTACACAAAACAGTAGATAAACCTTCCCAAGCTCCAATTTCTGCAATAGACATAAACTTTCTCTGAAAAATGTTAAAGAGAGGGGTGAGTATTGGGAAATACTCAGTGAGTGGAGTGCAATGGTGTGATTGTGTTCATAAATAAGGGGTAAATGTGGGGCAGTCAAAGCATATCTCATAAATAACAGTTCATATGCATAAAACATTTCAATAAATCACAATTTACAAAATATGCATTCATGTCAATTATCATTTCAGAAAATCTTGGGGTTCCATCGAAAAACACTTCCGTCTTAGGGCGGCCAAACCCAGACGAAATCCCGCCAAGGGTTTTTCTATCCAATGTCTCAAAACAAACCCCCTACCTTGGCATTGGCTCGTACCTCACCGGGGTGTACCAGATATAATACGACTTCGGCAGAGGGAGGGACGTCTAACTCCCCTGCACATCCAAACCCCAAACAACGCTACCCCGTCGGGTCGCTCCGTGGTGGGAATATGACTATAGTCATCTGCGGCACCCTTCATTTCTAAATCAATCCAGTTCACAAGCAATGTGCCATAATTTTCCATCAAATAATCAACAATCTCATGCCAAATCAATTCATAGAGCAATATCAAATAACATATGACACAGAATTATTTTTAAACACAATGGATGCATTTATACTTTATAATTCAGTTCAGACAGCCCACAGTCACAAAACAATTCGCATAAATCACGTAAAATCTTTCGAAAATCATTTATAAAGCAATTTTAAAACAGGTTTCTCATTCATGAACACAATGAACCATCCACTCACCTTTTAGGGAGGGTATCCACTCCCTATGCCCTATCGATACTCAAGAAATCTCCTTTCAAGCTCCAAAAAGGTCAACCTAGACCAATAATCTACAATTTCAATTCAAATTCCAAAGAAATCTATTCTAATCGACTCAACAAGTTTCTAATTTCATCAAACACGTTTCTTTCGTATTGATCAACCTAAATTCATGTAGAATTTAGACGAAACCCTAGAAATCACATATCAAATGTCAGAAAATGCATTCTAATCGAATCTAACCTACATCCTAAACATATACAAGACCTCTTACACTAAATTCACTCAATTTATCGAAAGGATTTAAATTTCCCTCACCTATGGTTTCTGTAGCTTGCAGACCTAGCGTCCGTGCGCCTACAAATCGATCCAAACTCCTGTAATATTTTTAAATTTGAAATATATTAACAACTAAATTTCTAATACCAAACCCTAAAACTTCAACCAAATCGTAGTCGTTACCTGCAGTGAAGATGCAGGTGAACTCTCGAAGGGGAAAGCCAGTCGCGGGCTCGCGGGCCGTTACGGGCTCGCGGGCCATCACGGCCTCGCGGGCCGACGGGCTGGTGGGCTCGCAGGCTCGCAGCCCGGCTTGCTATCCGCTGAGGGCTTCGCAGGCCACAGTGGGTCGCGCGCTGGAGCACGTTTGCGCTCGTGCTGGGGTTGCACGTGCTCGTGCTGGGGTCGCGCGCTGGCTCGCGCTGGGTTCTTGCGCTGGCTCACGCTGGGGTCGCGCTGGCACGTGCTGGGTCACATGGGCTCGCGCGCTGGCTCACGCTGGGTCGCGCTGCTCGTGGGAGATCGTGCAAGGGAGCGCTCGGGTTCGCACAGGAGAGATCGCGCTGCGGCGGAGGAGCTGCAATCGCGTTCGCGGAGGGGCAGCGCTCACGAGAGGAAGGTGAGGCGGCTATGGCGCGCTCGCGGGAAGGAAGGAGCAGCGGCGGCTGGGTGTTGGCGGCGGTGAATCGGGCGCGGCTGTGGGAGAGAAAGTGTGCGAAGGAGAGAGAGAGTTCGAGAGGCAGAGAGACAGAGAGTGCGAGAGCGACAGAGAGAGAGAGAGAGAGATGATAGAGACAGAGCGATGGAGAGAGAGACGGTGAGCGGTGGACAGAAGGGGCAAAGGACGGCGGAGATGGTGGAGGTGGTGGCGGAGAGGCGACGGGAGAGAGGGATTCGGGAGAGAGAGAGAGGGAATGAGATAGAGAGAGACAGAAGGAAGAGAGAGAGAAATTAGGACTTTTTGCCCTAATTTCACTCTTGGGAAGAGTGCAGCGTTTTGGTCCAAAACGCTGCGTTTCCTTCCTCTTTTTTTTTTCGGTATTACACCTTGCTCTCTGACTTTCCTTATTATGTTTACTGTATCTGAGTCCATCTCTGCTTTATTGTGAAATGGGGAAGCTACAAACTTGACTCTGACAGGGAAATCTCTTATCCCCTTATTTATTTCTCTTTGTGATGGAGAAATTATCGTATATGATTCAGGATAGAGAGAGATTTGGGAGTTGGGAATTTATTAGCACGTCTCAGTCAAGGCCTCGGATTTCTCATTTATTTTTTGCGGATGATTTTATGCTATTTGCATAGGCCAAGTTGATGTGTCTTCATTCCATTTAGAGTGCCTTCAGGAATTTGATGCCAGTAGTGGGCTTGAGGTTAATCCAACCAAATCAAAACTCTATCTCCTCAGGCTCCTCTCTTATTGAATAGACAACTGGCTGCGTTATGTAATTTTTGTCTTACTGAGGATCTGGGATTATATTTGGGTGTTCTTATCTTGCATGGTAGAGTTCGAGCTCGAACATACCAATATCTAGTAGATCGGGTGGCAAAGAAGATATCCGCATGGAAGATAGAACTACTTATTGCAGTTGGCGGTCTTATTCGAGAGGTTTCCTCATTAATTCCCTCCTATGTCATGTAAGTGGCTTGGCTTTCAGAGTGCATTTGTAATCAGTTGGACTGGTGGAATCATAGGTTTCTTTGGGGAGATGCTAAGACTTCCAGAAGAATTCATAATGTGAGTTGGGACAATGTGTGCCTCAATCGAGAACATGGGGGTCTTGGACTTCACAAAAGCAGGGATGCCAATTTGGCTTTCCTCGCCAAGTTGGGTTGGCGATTGTTGACTGAGGAGTCTGCTCTGTGGAGCAAAGTCCTGATTGAAAAGTACTGTTAATGTGCATAGATTTAGGCACATAATTAGCCTTCAATTATGTATTTTATTCTATTACCCATTATTCTCTTTCCTATTGTAACTCGGTTGACCTCTTGATTCTCTTTCCTATTTTTACTAGGTTGATGTGTATATATGTAAGTCATATTCTCTTGTACAATATCACGACAAAGAAATATAATTAGTATTTCACTTACATGGTATCAAAGCCCTGCTCTCTCTAGGTTTTCGAGCTATCAATTTGTGTCTGTCTCTTGCTCTCATTGTCACAATTGATTTGTGACCCGATTGGTAGCTCTGGTTAGCAGTTTATTTATTTATTTTTCTCTAAATTATTTTTTTTTGTCTCTGTTTGGTTCTTCTTTTGGGTTTCTTGATATGGACAAATCTGAAGTTTCTCGTCCTATTGGTACTATCCTGGATGGCTCTAATTATACATTGTGGTCTCAACATATGACAAGTTTTTCAATTGGACGTAAACTTTGGCGTATTATTACCAGTGATATTATCAAACCAATTCCTGATACAAATGAAAATTATGCGACATATGCTGAACGTCTTGAGGATTGGGATAGCAAAAATCATCAGATCATTACTTGGTTTTGCAACACTTCTATTTCATCCATTCATATTCAGTTTGCTGACTTTGATACTGCAAAAGAAATTTGGGATTTTTTGTCTAATAGGTATAAAACTACTGGTCTTGCACATTATTATCAGTTGCTCACTACTCTAAATAGCCTTAAGCAAGAGTCGGGACAGTCAGTTAATGACTTTCTTGCCATCATTCAACCTGTATGGAATCAGTTATCCCAAGCTAAAATCAGTGATGATCATCTTCGTCTCATTCAAGTCCTTATGGCACTTCGTCCTGAATATGAATCAGTACGTGCTACTCTGTTACATCGTGCTCTATTGCCCACTTTGGATGCTGCGGTTAAAGAAATTCTGTTTGAGGAAACTCGTCTTGGTTTATTCAAACCTCATTCATCAGAAGTTGCTTTTGCAATCACTCAGCCTCGCTCCAACTCTGGATCTGCCTTCTGTAAGAATTGCCACAACCTTGGTCATACGTTTACTACTTGTCTTACTGTTGAGTGCAGATACTGCCATAAACATGGCCATATTTTGGAAAATTGTCCAATTCGCCCATCTCGTCCTAAAGGGGATTCGACGAAATCCAAATCTTCCTCTAAACCTGGATCCTCTACCATTGCTGCTGCTACTCCTGCTTCCTCTCGTAAGTCCTCTTCCCCTTTTCTTACTATTAGGGATCTAGAAGCTCTTCTTAAACAAGTGATTCCTTCCTCCACTGCTCTGTCTGTCACCCCAGGTAATACTTGGCTCCTTGATTCTACTTGTTATAATCATATGACTTCTCAATTTTCTCTATTGTCTAAACCAACTCCTGCTAGTTCTCTTCCCTCTATTCATTTTGCTGATGGTAGTAGTATGACCATTACTCATACTGGCACAGCAACTACCTATACCCTTACCCTTCCCGATACTTATTTTGTTCCTAGTCTAGCCTTAAACTTAATCTCTGTTGGTCAATTGTGTGATCTTGGTCTTACTGTTTCATTTTCTCCTCTTGGTTGTCAGGTTCAGGACCTTCAGACGGGACAGATTCTTGGAACGGGACGCAAGGTGGGCAGATTATTTCAGCTCACATCTCTTCACATTCCTATTTAACGACAGATTTCTGCTTCTACCACCATTCCCTTGACATATCAATGGCACCTCCGTCTTAGTCATGCATCTGCTCATAAAATCTGATCCTTGATTTCTAGTAGTTCATTAGGTCTTTCTAAATTTGAGTCTTTTGATTGTTTACATTGTCCACAAGCAAAGCAACCTGCTTTATCCTTTAATAATAATAACTCTATTTGTGATACTCCTTTTGGCTTAATTCACTCTGATATTTGGGGTCCTGCTCCTACTCCCACTGTGAATGGCTATCGATATTTTGTTTTATTCATCGATGACTATTAGAGATTCACTTGGCTATACTTTCTCAAGCATAGATCTGAATTACCCCAAATTTATATTGATTTTGCTACCATGATTAAAACTCAATTTTCGTGTCCTATTAAAATTCTTCGTACGGACAATGCAATGGAGTATCAGGATTCTATCCTTCTCCATTTTCTCAAACCACAGGGCACTATTCTCCAACGATCTTGCCCTTATACCTCTCAGCAAAATGGTCGCGTAGAATGTAAACATCGTCATATCTTAGATTTTGTTCGTGCTCACCTTCTTTCTGCATCCTGTCTTGAAAAATTTTGGGGTGAGGCTGCTCTTACTTCTGTTTGTACTATTAATCGTCTCCCCACTCTAGTTCTTCAAAATCTCTCTCCCTTTGAACGATTACATGGCAAGACACCTGACTACCCTACTCTCAAGGTTTTTGGTTGTGCTTGTTTTGTTCTTCTTAATCCCCATGAACATACTAAACTTGAACCTCGTGCTCGTTTTTGTTGCTTTCTTGGGTATGGGATAGAACATAAAGGTTATCGTTGTTGGGATCCTATTTCTGGCAGACTACGTATTTCTTGCCATGTCACCTTTTGGGAACACACCATGTTTTCTACATTATCCAAATTCTATAGTTCTTTCTCTACTTCTCAACACTTTTTTCTAATCCTTCACTGGAATTATTTCCTTCCTCTGCTACAGACTCTTCTATTTCAGATTCTTTTACTGAGCTTACTATATCTGATCCCTCCTCTACCTCTGCATTTCCAGAACCTGCTTCCTCTGATGATCCTCTTCCTCCTCTTCGTCGCTCCAGTCGGGTACGAGACACTCCACATCATCTTAGAGATTATCATTGTTTTTCTACTATTGTCTCTTTACATGAACCTCATTCTTATCGTGAGGCTAGTACTAATCCTTTGTGGCAGCAAGCAATGTCTGAAGAACTTCAGGCCTTAGAGAAAACTCACACTTGGGATTTAGTTTATCTTCCTTTGGGTAAAACTGTTATAGGATGTAAATGGGTTTACAAAATTAAGACTCGCTCTGATGGTTCTATTGAGCGATATAAAGCTCGTTTGGTTGCTAAAAGTTATACTCAGGAATACGGCATTGATTATGAAGAAACGTTTGCTTCTGTTGCTCGATTAACCTCTGTCCGAAGTCTTTTGGCTGTTGCTGCAACCAAACATTGGCCTCTTTTTCAGATAGATGTTAAAAATGCATTTCTTAATGGAGATCTGAATGAAGAAGTCTATATGCATCCTCCACCTGGGTATTCTCATCCTCCACAGAAAGTTTATCTTCTTCGTCATGCTTTGTATGGTCTTAAGCAAGCTCCTCGTGCATGGTCTGCCAAATTCAGCTCTACTATTACACGTTTTGGTTTTATCTCTAGTTCTCATGATTCTGCACTATTTATTCGTCGTACTGACAAGGGTGTTGTTCTTTTGCTGCTTTATGTGGATGATATGATTATTACAGGTGATGATTCTTCGGTCATTTCTGACTTACAGAATTATATTAGTCATCATTTTGAGATGAAAAATTTGGGATCACTCAATTACTTTCTTGGTCTTGCAGTCTCGTCTAGCTCTTATGGGTACTATCTATCTCAAGCCAAATATGCTTCTGATTTAATATCTAGATCTGGCATCACAGACTCATCTACTCCTTCTACACCATTAGACACAAATGTTAAGTTAACTCCATTTGATGGTACACCTCTTCCTGATCCTACTCTATATCGGCAACTTGTTGGTGGTCTTGTTTATCTTACAGTGACTCGCCCTGATATTGCTTATGCTGTGCACATTGTTAGCCAGTTTATGTCTGCTCCGCGAACCACTCACTTTACTGCCATTCTTCGTATTCTCCGGTATGTCAAAGGCACTCTCCTTCATGGCCTTCATTTTTCTGCTCATTCATTATTGACTTTGTCCAGATACTCTGATGACGATTGGGCCGGGGACCCTACTGATCGTCGATCCACCACTGGTTACTGTTTCTTTTTGGGTGACTCCCTCATTTCATGGCGCAGTAAGAAGCAAACGGTCACCTCTCGCTCTAGCACAAAATCAGAATATCGAGCACTTGCAGATGCTACATCTGAACTACTGTGGCTCCGTTGGTTACTTGAGTATATTGGTGTTACACACTCTTCTGCTACTATTTTATACTGTGACAATCATAGTGCCATTCAAATTGCTCATAATGATGTCTTCCACGAATGAACAAAACACATTAAAACTGATTGTCACTTTGTTCGACAACATCTCCAACGTGGCACTTTACAACTTGTTTCGGTTTCTTCTGAAAATCAAACTGCTGATCTTTTCACTAAAGCTCATCTTCCTGGACAGTTCAATCTTTTACTTCGCAAACTCAAGTTGGTCTCTACTATCCCCCCTTGAGTTTGAGGGGGGTGTTAATGTGCATAGATTTAGGTACATAATTAGCCTTTAATTATGTATTTTATTCTATTACCCATTATTCTCTTTCCTATTGTAACTCGGTTGACCTCTTGATTCTCTTTCCTATTTTTACTAGGTTGATGTGTATATATGTAAGTCATATTCTCTTGTACAAGATCATTACAAAGAAATACAATTAGTATTTCACTTACATGGTATCAGAGCCCTGCTCTCTCTAGGTTTTCGAGCTATCAATTTGTTTCTGTCTCTTGCTCTCATTGTCATAATTGATTTGTGACCCGATTGGTAGCTCTGGTTAGTCAGTTTATTTATTTATTTTTCTCTAAATTATTTTTTTTTGTCTCTGTTTGGTTCTTCTTTTGGGTTTCTTGATATGGACAAATCTGAAGTTTCTCGTCCTATTGGTACTATCCTAGTGGCTCTAATTATACATTGTGGTCTCAACGTATGAAAAGTTTTTTAATTGGACGTAAACTTTGGCGTATTATTACCGGTGATATTGTCAAACCAATTCGTGATACAAATGAAAATGATGCGACATATGCTAAACGTCTTGAGGACTGGGATAGCAAAAATCATCAGATCATTACTTGGTTTTGCAACACTTCTATTTCATCCATTCATATTCAGTTTGCTGACTTTGATACTGCAAAAGAAATTTGGGATTTTTTGTCTAATAAGTATAAAACTACTGGTCTTGCACATTATTATCAGTTGCTCTCTACTCTAAATAGCCTTAAGCAAGAGTCGGGACAGTCAGTTAATGACTTTCTTGCCATCATTCAACCTGTATGGAATCAGTTATCCCAAGCTAAAATTAGTGATGATCATCTTCGTCTCATTCAAGTCCTTATGGCACTTCGTCCTGAATATGAATCAGTACGTGCTGCTCTGTTACATTGTGCTCCATTG
Organism: Dillenia suffruticosa; assembly: GCA_033439265.1. Taxonomy (NCBI): domain Eukaryota; kingdom Viridiplantae; phylum Streptophyta; class Magnoliopsida; order Dilleniales; family Dilleniaceae; genus Dillenia; species Dillenia suffruticosa. The sequence goes on along the minus strand of JAVTVX010000009.1, from coordinate 16,928,634 downwards.
CCCCCTTTGGATGCTGCAGTTAAAGAAATTCTGTTTGAGGAAACTCGTCTTGGTTTATTCAAACCTCATTCATCAGAAGTTGCTTTTGCAATCACTCAGCCTCGCTCCAACTCTGGATCTTCTGTAAGAATTGCCGCAACCTTGGTCATACGTTTGCTACTTGTCCTACTGTTGAGTGCAGATACTGTCATAAATATGGCCATCTTTTGGAAAATTATCCAATTCGCCCATCTCGTCCTAAGGGGGATTCGACGAAATCCAAATCTTCCTCTAAACCTGGATCCTCTACCATTACTGCTGCTACTCCTGCTTCCTCTCGTAAGTCCTCTTCCCCTTTTCTTACTATTAGGGATCTAGAAGCTCTTCTTAAACAAGTGATTCCTTCCTCCACTGCTCTGTATGTCACCCCAGGTAATACTTGGCTCCTTGATTCTACTTGTTGTAATCATATGACTTCTCAATTTTCTCTATTGTCTAAACCAACTCCTGCTAGTTCTCTTCCCTCTATTCATATTGCTGATGGTAGTAGTATGACCATTACTCATACTTGCACAGCAACTACCTCTACCCTTACCCTTCCCGATACTTATTTTGTTCCTAGTCTAGCCTTAAACTTAATCTCTGTTGGTCAATTGTGTGATCTTGGTCTTACTGTTTCATTTTCTCCTCTTGGTTGTCAGGTTCAGGACCTTCAGACGGGACAGATTTTTGGAACGGGACGCAAGGTGGGCAGATTATTTGAGCTCACATCTCTTCACATTCCTATTCAACGACAGATTTCTGCTTCTACCACCATTCCCTTGACATATCAATGGCACCTCCGTCTTAGTCATGCATCTGCTCATAAAATCTGATCCTTGATTTCTAGTGGTTCATTAGGCCTTTCTAAATTTGAGTCTTTTGATTGTTTACATTGTCCACAAGCAAAGCAACCTGCTTTATCCTTTAATAATAATAACTTTATTTGTGATACTCATTTTGGCTTAATTCACTCTGATATTTGGGATCCTGCTCCTACTCCCACTGTGAATGGCTATCGATATTTTATTTTATTCATCAATGACTATTCGAGATTCACTTGGCTATACTTTCTCAAGCATAGATCTAAATTACCCCAAATTTATATCGCCGGAGGAGTTAACGGAGAAATACGGAGCTCCCCATCCGTCAATCTTGTACAGAGAAGCGGAGAGAGATGGATTCCAGTGGGTGGAGATGGCGTCATTCATAGGCACGGCGGCGGCAAGGGCAGCGGTAACAGCAGTGGTGGTGGTGGGGTTCATCGGAAATGGGTCCAACGAAAGAAGAGAGGGCTCTCCAGGGAGAACGCAGCCAGGAGGGAGAACAGCAGGATCAACATAAGCCAGAGCTGTCATCTCTTCCCACCCGAAAACTGATTTGTAATTAACCTTAAAACCTCTTGTAATAATAATTTGGGTCAAGGCTTTGGCTTTTGGGGGGAAAATATAAAGAAAAAGAATGAAAGAATTTTTTTGAGATTGTTATTTCCCGCGATTGTGAAGAAGGGGGCTACGAAACCCGCCGAGGCCGGAGCCCCGGCTACCCCCCAAAAGAAGCAAAAGAGATTAGAAGACTTAGAGAGAAACCCTAACTCGACCCCACACTTCTCGAATATCCCCACGCTTGAAGTTGAGAAGAAGCTGGAAGAAATCAAGGTTTTGATTTCAAAGAAATGTTTCCTGAGAAACTAAAAACCAAAACGAGATCTGAAGTCAGGTATCAAATCTCTCAGAAACTGAAAAAACAAATCTGAATCCCAGAAACAAAACCCAGAAAATCCACTAGAGAAGACGATGAATCAAACCCCAAAAGAACGAAAGAGACCGATTCGGAAAAGGAGGACAGAGAGAGAGATAGAGAGAGAGAAAATGGAGAAGACAGAGACGGGGCTAGCGGTTTGGTTCTGGGAGATTCAGAGGTTCCGTTTCAGACTCAGAGAACGTGAAATGAAGACGAAGAGAGGAACGGGTTTTCGATTCGGGTGAAGTCGGGTCCAAACCGGAGCTTCTCTTAGCTATGAGTTGCTAGTTCTCATGATTCTGCACTATTTATTCGTCGTACTGGCAAGGGTGTTGTTCTTTTGCTGCTTTATGTGGTTGATATGATTATTACAGGTGATGATTCTTTGGTCATTTCTGACTTACAGAATTATCTTAGTCATCATTTTGAGATGAAAAATTTGGGATCACTCAATTACTTTCTTGGTCTTGAAGTCTCGTCTAACTCTTATGGGTACTATCTCTCTCAAGCCAAATATGCTTCTGATTTAATATCGATCTGGTATCACAGACTCATCTACTACTTCTACACCATTAGACACAAATGTTAAGTTAACTCCATTTGATGGTACATCTCTTCCTGATCCTACTCTATGTCGGTAACTTGTTGGTGGTCTTGTTTATCTTACAGTGACTCGCCTTGATATTGCTTATGCTGTGCACATTGTTAGCCAGTTTATGTCTGCTCCGCGAACCACTCACTTTACTGCCATTCTTCGTATTCTCCAGTATGTCAAAGGCACTCTCCTTCATGGCCTTCATTTTTCTACTCATTCATCATTGACTTTGTCCGGATACTCTGATGCTGATTGGGCCGGGGACCCTACTGATCGTCGATTCACCACTGGTTACTGTTTCTTTTTGGGTAACTCCCTCATTTCATGGCGCAGTAAGAAGCAACGGTCACCTCTCGCTCTAGCACTGAATCAGAATATCGAGCACTTGCAGATGCTACATCTGAACTACTGTGGCTCCGTTGGTTACTTGAGGATATGGGTGTTACACACTCTTCTACTACTATTTTATACTGTGACAATCGTAGTGCCATTCAAATTGCTCATAATGATGTCTTCCACGAATGAACCAAACACATTGAAACCGGTTGTCACTTTGTTCGACAACATCTCCAACGTGGCACTTTACAACTTGTTTCGGTTTCTTCTGAAAATCAAACTGCTGATCTTTTCACTAAAGCTCATCTTCCTGGACGGTTCAATCTTTTACTTCGCAAACTCAAGTTGGTCTCTACTATCCCCCCTTGAGTTTGAGGGGGGTGTTAATGTGCATGGATTTAGACACATAATTAGCCTTCAATTATGTATTTTATTCTATTACCCATTATTCTCTTTCCTATTGTAACTCGGTTAATCTCTTGATTCTCTTTCCTATTTTTACTAGGTTGATGTGTATATATGTAAGTCATATTCTCTTGTACAATATCATGACAAAGAAATACAATTAGTATTTCACTTACAAGTACTTCCAAATTGGGAACTTATTTTTGTACACTAGGAGTAAGGTGTCTCGATGTTATGGAGGGGTATTCTACAAGCCAACAACATTATAGTGAGGGGTCTCCGGTGGCACATTGGGGATAGTTCAAGGATCAGATTCTGGTTGGATCACTGGGTAGGCACTCAGCCTTTGTCTCATGATCAAGTGGAAGAGCTAGGGGATAGAGGGAATCGATAATGATTCGACAATTTATCACTTTTGAGAGGCAATGGGACTTTCAAAGGTTTTGCACGCTTGTTTCTCATGAACAAGTGGAGGAGATTAGGGCAGTTACTATTCCTCGAGATCCTAGGGCAAGAGATGAGATGTTTTGGGGAGAGGATCCAAGTGGATAATTCACGGTCAATCAGCATATTGGTTACACTACAAAAAAATACGATTTTAGCCACCGATTTTCACGACGGAAAAAATTCATCGCTATTTTGCGACAAATTTAGCGACAAAAACTTTTTCGTCGCTAATTGCCACAAAATTTGTAACGAAAAGGAAGTCGTGGCTAAATTAGTGACGGACACATCATTCATAGCAAAATTCGTCGCTAATTAGTGACGAAAAAATTTTCGTGACTAAATTTTACCACGGATTTAAAATCCGTCGCAAAATTTAATCTTTTTTAAATAGAATTTTATTTTTTTATTTTTCTTTTTATTTTATTAATATGTAATATTTAAGTTAAAAATTAATTTAGCGATAGATTTGTTTTCTGTCGCTAGACGAAAATCACAATCCGTCGCCAAGTTTTTTATATATAATTAAATAAAATATAATATTAATATAATATTTAAATTAAAAAATTAATTAGCAACGACGAAATTTATCCGTTGGGGGTTTGAAGGTAAAAATTTATATATTTTATTTAAGGGTATTTGGATCGTGAAAAACAAAAACAAACCGTTTGTGATTACTTTTTTCGACCGGGTATCAAAAGGGTTAGTGATTCAACCCTAACTCTTTGATTTTTTTTTATATTGCTTTTAGAAGCATGAAAATCTTGTATTTATTGTATGAAAAAGATTACAATATATATATATATATATATATAGTGAATAAGATATCCTTTACCTAATAAGATATTCTTCAATGTTAGTAGCATTAAGTTTAGATCACACAGAAAATTTTTCATATCGGCTTGAGCTAAGTCCTCGAAAAAATTTATCTAGGATAAGATCTTGTACGGTCATCATATAGACTTGAGCAAAATCCACATTAGTCTACTATTTTAGTCGAAAATTTCAAATTAAGAAGATTGGTATTCCTTTCAGTAAACCAAATGACAATGTTGTGATCCAAGGAAGGCGAAAATTAACCCCCAAAAATATTATTAAAAGACAAGGAGTATAATCAAATTGACTGTTACTTTTAAAATGATCATAAGTGATGCCAATTGAATTAAGTAAAATTTTAGAAATAACTGTAAAGAAGTGCCAACACCAGGAAAATCATTCTGGAAACGATTGTGCAGGAGTGTTGAAGAGAAAGAACTATGAATGATTGTAATTAAGGTACTACAGAAAGAACTATGAATGATTGTAATTAAGGTACTACAATGTATTATACCAGATTTGAACATCATCAATATAGGTAAAATGAAGATAATCAAACGACCGGATTTCGGAGAGAGTGATGAAAATATTAAAAAATACAATTAGAGGGAGAAATAAAATCATGGAGTCTAGATTTATCATTTTGATTTAAGACAAAACTTGTTTGCAATTTTAGCAAATAGTAAAAAATAATAAAAATAAACCCTTTCATAAGTAACCTAAAATTTAAAATCAAGCCCTGTAACTTTTCTTTATCATTCATTAATCCGGAAAAGTAAGTCATTAAAAGATAATTATTGACATAAAATAATGATAATAATAATAATAATAATAATGGGCTACCATTGCATACAAAATCCGAAATCATGACAAATTTTGAAATAATGGTAGTTTTTTTTGGGGGGGGGGGTGTGAAAGGAAAGGTTTACAAAACCTTATATGACCAAGGATCGAGGGACATTTTTGGACTACTCACAATATTTTCACTAATGAATTTCCTCCCTAATAAAATTAAAATATAGAATGCTACATGTAATTAATCCTCATACGTATAGTCATTTATTTTATCTTTGGTAATCGACTAGAATTTTGATCTCGGTGATAAAATATAGTAGAAAATATTTTAAGTGGAGTTTTAACATAATTTTACTATAATAATAATTATTTTATTATTTACCAACAAGATTAGTTTTAATTTCAAAATTTTGAAGTAATTAATATACAAGACAGGAGAGTTATTTTGATCTCTCATCGTATTGATAAAAATTTTAAATTGACTGTTAATTGATTTTAACCATCTTTCTTTATTAGGGTTTAGGATCAATCGTATTAAAAAAAAACTACTGATGGATGGAGTTATTTTATTGTTTGGTTAATAAATATTTTAAATATAATAAAAAATAATAAAAGGGGTCTAAATAAATTTAATATTTTAGGCTACTTCTCAAAGGGTTTGATGAAAATGAGAATCATTTGCATAGCTGGACCCACGGGACCGGTTGTTAAGATTGTGCCAACGAACTTCCCATTTACCGAAGCAATTTTTTTTTTAGTTCAAACAAAAATTATTATGAAATAAAAATGACAACGCAATAAAAATTAAAAATTTGAAAAATAGGAATGTGATACCAAAAAAAGAAAAATAAGAATTTTCGTTCCTACTTTCTTTCCGGAGAATAATCAAATTCCGTTCAAATTCCCTCTCTCTCCCTCTGTCTCTCTCCTCCCCTCCGTCCTGAATTGGGAAAGAAGATGTCTTTCAAAGGAGGAACGAGCTCCGAAGGAAGCACCGATTCGGCGGCGACCAAGAAGTCTTCCAAGAAACCCAAATGTAAGTCCTCCAAATGTTCTTGTTCTGTTCTTCGTTGCCTAAATTTTGGGATCTGCACTTCAAATTCCTGTGCAATTTTTGCAGTTTGTATAATGCTGCATTGCTATATAATCCCAAAATTCATATTTATCAAAATTTAGTCTAAATACTTGATTTCCCCAATGGGGTTTTTCCTTTATTGTCATTTGTTATTTGATTAATTATCTAAATAGTCATTTTTCATGCCATTTTCTAATCTATCCAAGGAAAATAAATAGGGTAGACCAGATGAATTCCTTTTTTTTTTATATATTTGAATTGTGATTTAGAAAATATTTTGGTGTTGAGTCTGGAAAAGATTAGGAGACAATTTTCTCAAGAAAGGTAAGATTTTCCTAGCATATGAATAGTGTTTGTTATCTGTCAAGTAAGCCTCCAGAGTTAGGAGTTGCAATCAATGAAAATATGAAAGAAATTTTTTTTATTGTGCCAATTTGAATTGCAAATTCAAGTTCCATGACATGCTTCTCTGTAATTTGATTACTGGGTTTGCCTTAAAACAGCACGATTTGTAGAAAATGGAATTTATGTAAAGGAAAGGGTAATAAGGTAAGTGTGAGAGAATTGGCTAGAGGGCCAACAGGGTTGCTTAATTACATGCGTTATATTAGTCTCCTCGGAGTTCATTAGGTGGTTGCATGGTGAGACAGTGTTCCTCATATGTAGTTAGAGCAAGAACATAAACCACTCTAGCTTAAAGTATAATTCTTTTTTTTTTTTTTTTTGCAGATTCTAAATTTACGCAGCAAGAGCTTCCTGCTTGCAAACCGATTCTAACACCAGGATGGGTATACTTTAGTTGAATATCTAATTTCTTACCCTAGCAGGAGCTTCCTGCTAATTACTTTTCTCTTTTCCGTGTTTCAGGTGATAACAACATTTATTGCAGTTGGGATTGTATTCATCCCTATTGGGCTTGCTTCATTATTTGCTTCAGAGCATGTACAAAACTTTTGTTATTACATTGGGCATGTAATGAATCAAAATTGCTGTAAATGTGACTAAGTTTCCTTGGTATTACATGGTATGACCTGTAGGTAGTGGAAATAGTGCATCGATATGATGAAGATTGTGTCCCTTCAGATTACAGTGACAATGCACTTGCATATATTCAAAGCACAGAAACAAACAAGACCTGTAAAAGAAGTATAACTGTTAGTCCTTCCTCTTTGCTGGTGCATATATAGTACTTTTCACTTAAATACACTTTCCAGCTTAAGGATATGAACTTGGAATTTGTTTATCATCTTGTTACTTTTCAGGTACCGAAGCAAATGAAAAGCCCTGTTTATATATACTATGAACTTGACAACTTCTACCAGAACCACCGCAGGTAAATATAGTCATAAAATTAGAACTTCATTTACAAAATCTTTTATAGGTTATGCAATGTACAAAAAATGAAGAAGAATAATATTGCTCCCTTATTTGAAATCCTATCAGAAATATGGGGCCTGATTTCAGCCCTTATTTTATTGCTATCTTGAATCATGCAACTCAACTTCTGGTCCCAAAAGAAATGAAACTCAACTTAAGAAGGCCTTAAAGACTAATTAGTTTTGGTCATTTACATGAATCCTCTGATGCCATTATGCTTCATTTTGAGCCAAATTAGCTCTCAAATAGTGGTATAATTTAGTTAAATATGATTGTTAATCTCTATTATTTGTGAACTCTGGATCTGCTGCTGCACAACCTTTCGTCATCTTACATGCCTCGTCTCTGTTGATTATCCTTGCCTGTGATACATATTGGCACGTAAATTCTATGTAGTGATAGCCCTCCATGAAGGGACTGTGATAAGATCTAGCAGCTGTGGTGCAGTATTATCCAGTATGCAAAATTGTCAAGGGTGAAGAAGTTCTAGGAAAATGATGTCCTCTCTCACCCTATAATTTATTTGCATAGTGTCTACTTCAGCTGCTTAATAGAAGCTCAATCACATTGGGATATCATTTTTATGTCCCAAAGTATAATAATAGTGTCTGCAAAAGTGACAGTTTATGTGGGAAATTACAGAACTGGACTTTGGAATAACAACAGTAAGAAGAAATGTAGGGAATTTCTAATCAATCTCCCTTCTAAGTTAGTCAAATCAATGTCCCTTCGAAGTCTGTAGTCGATGGGTATTGCTACTAGCTGTTTGTGCTGCACTAAGAGAGCTGTTCACTAGAATTTAAAACCCTAGAGATACTGCAACTTTTCAAAAACATCTCACTGTCTGGATATTAAAATTCTTTTTTAAGTTGGGGGAAGTTGTTGAAACTTCGGAACCCCCATGAAAGCTATCTAGGTTTGCTCAAGTTATATTCTCTTAAAACAATAGAATTCAAGCTCTCTTGTATGGGAGCAACAGACATTAGACCATATAAACAGTGACAGTAGTGGTAGCTTGTAGATTTATGAATTGTTCATGTTCTGCAAGGACTTCTTTTACTTCTGATTGGCAACTTTCCCCTAAAAAAAATATTTGGTTGGCAGCTGGCATGTATTCCACCAGCTTCCTGGTTCCTACAATTTAGGAGATATAATTTCATAGAGGCTTGAAATAAATCCTGAATATTAGATCAGATGAAGAAAGTACCCCCATCACATCTATTTATATTATTCAATGAAATCCTAACAATATCAGAAATATGAAGTTCTTCGGAAAAGGGAAAAAAGAAAGACACCCAGAGCTTCATCATATTGCTGCATCACTAGGTCTCTTGGGGGACATTGTTTTTCATTACTCTACAATACGCATGCTTTAGAAATCTTGATGATAGGACCTTCCACCTGTTATAAATCTTCAGCATCCTTATTCATTATTATTTTTTATTTTTTGGTATTTCATTTTTGCTTCCAACTTTATTATTTGCAGTCTATTTTTATGGCTCTTACTGTATTCACTATGCCTAAGATGATTCTCTTTTCTATGGTTGCCCATCTTTCATTGCAGGTATGTGAAAAGCAGAAGCGATAAGCAACTCCGGAGCAAGGCCAGTGAGAGTGACACTAAAGAGTGTGATCCTGAAGCTGTCTCTAAAAATGGGCCAATTGTACCCTGTGGTCTAATTGCTTGGAGTTTGTTCAATGACACATATCGGTTCACAGTAAACAACAGTTTATTGGAAGTCAGCAAAAAGGACATAGCATGGAAAAGTGACCAACAATATAAGTTTGGGTCTGACATCTATCCTAAAAATTTCCAAAGTGAGGGACTCATTGGTGGCGCAAAACTCAATGAGAGCATACCAGTAAGCTCTACATAACAACTATTATATTTCATTTGTGATGATTCTTAATTATATTTATCAGTTGCAAATTTTGAAATGAAAAACTGTTCTAATAGTTTTTCATGCTCATTTTGACAGTTAAGTGAACAAGTGGATCTTATTGTTTGGATGCGAACTGCAGCACTACCAACATTCAGAAAATTATATGGCAAGATGGAGGTGGATCTTGAAGCCAATGATGAGATAAGTGTTGTTATTCAAAACAATTACAACACTTATAGTTTTAATGGCAAAAAGAAGCTGGTTCTCTCAACCACAAGTTGGATTGGTGGGAAAAATGATTTCTTAGGCATAGCATATCTGACAGTTGGTGGCTTGTGCTTGTTCTTGGCAATAAGCTTCATGCTTATCTATATATTCAAGCCTAGGTAGGGAGCTTACTCAAAATTCTCTTGCTAATAGCTTCACTTACATTATACAAGTTTAGAGATCCAGAAGCCAACATCCAATATGGGAGTTATATGACCTGCTTAACCATGGGGCTTTCATAATCATTACTCCTTTGTAGTTCTATTCCTTCTATATGATTGTTGTGTATTGATTATTCAACATTTTTCTCACACTATAGCACTTGATTTGCAAGTGTTTGCAAAACTTCTTTAGCAAAGATGAAACCAGAAATTTATGTCAAGAACGAGATACAACATTATAATTTCACAAGGTGGGATTATAGTTTTTAGTAGGGTATACAACATTTGGGGTCATAATTTTTGAAAAAAAAAAATATACATAATTCTTTTTTCTTAAAATCCCTGCTCTGGAGAGTATCAATTGATGAAGAGTGAGATAATAATCTGTCATGGCCCCAAGGTTGTCTTCGGTGCCCTTTGGCCCCACTTTCAGGTGTGAGAGAGGGTAGTCATATGGGATGCTGATGTTGCTAGAATTGGTTCCTTGAATTAACATAGCATTTGCTTTATTCAGAGCGCCTTATAGACCATGCATTTTCTTTATGGAGAAAATAAAATGAAGTGCAATATCTTGTTGATAGTTTCAAATGCTGATTTATGATGTCAAGTTGCCTTTTCTTCCCTTTCTCTCCTTCTTAATTTGTGTATTAATTGTCTTCATTTTATATTATTTCCAGGCCTCTTGGAGATCCATCTTTCTTATCATGGAACAGAAACACGTCTGGACATTTGAACTAGAAATTCTGAGATCTTCTTCATTGATCAAAAGGTTTTATCAATTTTCCATCATGCTTTCTTGAGGGTTTTTTTTTTTTTAAATAAACTTTTTAACCATGGAATACTCCCAACTCATACGGGTTTGAGCACTGATCAATGCTAAGAAAATTTTTATCCATCAAAGTGTATATATATCTTCACTCTCCCTTTTCTTTTTGAATTTCCTTTATCCTTTTTATTACTTCTTTCTGTTAACATCAAAGGAATCAAAAACAACAATCACTACAAAAAAAAAGCCTTTTAACCACAAATTTAACGACGAAAATTTTAAAAAAATTTATCGTTAAAAACATTAGCGACGGATTTAACGACGAAAAATTTTTCGTCGCTAATAACGCGTCGCAAAAATTTAGCGACGAAAATTAGAAATCCGTCGCTAAATTTAGCGACTAAAATCTGAAATCTATTACTAAATTAGTGACAAATAATTTTTCGTCACTAAAATTCGTCACAAAATTTAGCGACGAAAAATTATTCGTCGCTAAATTTAGCGACAGATAATTTTTGTCGCTAAAATTCGTCGCTAATTTAGGAAAAAAAAAGTCCGTCGAAAAATTATCCATCCCTAATTTAGCGACAAATAAAAAAATCTATCGTTGAATTAGCGACGGATTACCCACCCGAGCCGGCACCAACCTGCAAATTGCCCGCCCGCCCGAGCCAGCACCCCCGCTCCAGTCGCTCTCCTCACTTAATTGCTGGAAAATGCCGCTTTGCCTCCTGTCTCCATTGTGGTTGGAACTCCTAAACACCTGCAGGCACACGCATAAGCATAAACCTGTAAACCACCAAACCAAATGATATTATGCGATATAAATTTTTTTTTTTACTTATTATCTTTTCTTCAAATTTTTCTAATAATAATAAAATAATATATAATAATAATTTAAAATAATAAATATAATAACTTTTTTTATTTAAACCACCAACCTAAAATAATATTAATTAAAAATAATAAATATGATAATTTTTAATAAAATAAAAAATAATAAAATACTAATTTAAAATAAAATAATAAATTAATTTAAAATATATTAATATTATATTTTGTTTTCTTTTGTTTTTCTTTTATTTTATTATTTTATTATTCTTTTTCATTTTTATTTTATTTTTTTACTCCATAGTTTAAAAATGAATTACGGCATCTCAATAATATAAAATTATAATTATCAATAAATTATAATATATTAATAATTTAAAAAATATATATATTTAATCACAAAATATTTTTATTCGTTTGAATATCTAAGAAATTTCAATATAATTATTATATATAAGAAATTTCAATAATGAGAATAGAAAAAAAAAAACCAAAAATAGATATGAGAGTAAGAGAAAGGAAAAAAAAAAGTGAGAATAGAAAACAAACGAGGAGGAAGAAAGTAAAAAGAAAAAATATTATCACACAACACTAAGTGGTGGTGCAGTGGTGAAATGTCTTTCGTTCAAATGCGAGATCTATGGTTCGAATTCTTTCAATAACATTTAGCATTTTTTTTAGTATTAAAACAATTAAGAGTGGGCGCGCGCCTGCCTGCGCCTGGTGCCCGTGCGTGCATGCGCGGGCGCCCAGCTAGGCACGTGCCCGCAGAGGCGCACGCCCCTGCCTTCACCCGGCGCCTGTGCGGGCATGCGCAGGCGCCCAGGAATGCGCACGCGCCTGCCTATACCTGGCGCCCGTGCATGCATGCGCGAGTGCCCGCGTAGGCTCGCACCCAGCATGTTCGGATTAGTATTTAATTAAAAAATTTGTATTATTAAATAAAATAATATAAATTAAATAAAAGTTATCAATACAATAATAAAAAATATTAAATCAAACAAAAAAAGAAAAAAATAATAAATTAATTAAAATATATATATAATTTAAATAAAATAAAATATATGGTTTTTTTTTAAGAATTAAATAATATTATTCTTTTAAAAAAATGAAATATAATATAATAAAATAAAATGTAAATTAAAATATTATAACATAATAATATGATTTGTTAATATAAATTAATAAAATAAAAATAAAAATAAAATAAAATTCTAATTAAAAAAAGATTAAATTCAGTTACGGATTTGAAATCTGTCGCTAAATTACCATCTTATAAATTTCGTCGTTGTTAAATTAATTTTTTAATTTAAATATTATATTAATATTATATTTTATTTAATTATATATAAAAAATTTAACGACAGATTAGGATTTTCGTCGCTAAATTTAGCGACGGAAAACAAATCCGTCGCTAAATTAATTTTTAACTTAAATATAACATATTAATAAAATAAAAAGAAAAATAAAAAAAATAAAATTTTATTTAAAAAAGATTAAATTTTGCGACGGATTTTAAATTCGTGGCAAAATTTAGCCACGAAATATTATTCGTCGCTAATTAGCGACGAAATTTGTAACGAAAAATTTTTTATCGCCAATTAGCGATGAATTTAGTTATGAAAAGTTTTTCGTCACTAATTAGCGACGAATTTAGTTACGAATGATGTGTCCGTCGCTACTTTAGTCACGACTTCATTTTCGTCACAAATTTTGTGACAAATTAGTAACGAAAAAGTTTTTGTCACTAAATTCGTCGCAAAATAGCGATAAATTTTTTCCATAAAAATTCGTGACTAACACTGTATTTTTTTTTTAGTGAATATCTCCTCTTTTACCTTCTTATTTCTGTATGTCTCTATATTGACATTGACATATTTATATTTTATTTTTAATCTTTTAACAATGATGGGGAATTTTGTGAACTTAATAATTGCAGCCGGGAGGACAAGTAAATTACGGAAAGGGCCTTCCATGTAAGGAAATTCTCCTCAACAGATACTTGTGACTTTTGTTGACAGGGAGCTGTTTCTATCTGAGGTTGCCAAAATGCTTGGCTTCCTCAATCACAATCTTCGTTCCGAGAAAAAGCTAATGTCATTATGCGCCTGAGCATGTATTCCTATCAAATTTACTTGCATGTTTGATAGGAGTCATGTTTGCTTAAATCGACCACAATAGTGTCAGAATATGTACAGGCTGGACTGCTTTAGCTCCTTTATTACATTAAAGAAATTCAATACATGCAACTACTGATCCCATCTCTTAAGTCGATGAACAGTCGCTGTTTCTGGTTTATGCTCATGGGAACATCTCCCATTAGTTCCTGGATAGTCATACATTGCTGGCTTGATAGTAAACCGGTTTTTTGCTTTGTTCCCATCTTCAGCCATTTCCCTACCTGCTTATCCTCCAGTCCAAATGTGTTGTTTGCAGGAATATCAGATTCTGCAATCCATTCTATAAGATCCCATGATAGCAAAAACCCCATTCCTGACATGTAATCCGCAAAAGGGTTCATGCTTGCGCAGGGAATCACAAACCCATAATACAAATCTAGTCTAAGCAATGGCTGAAGTGACAATGCCAGCGGATCAAGCCTAATGTAAACGTCATCATCTGCCTTCATTACATAGTCATAGCGATCGGAGAGAATCCACGGGTGGGAAGAAAAGTAGGCACAGGTCTTACCATAGTTCATATTCTCTATGCAGTTGAGTATTACAATGTTATTGTAACGCATCATTTCAAGGGCTACAAATGTTCTTTGTTCAGGTTTTGTGAGGTTGCAGAAGGTAAACTTCACATCTATGTTGGCTATGGAAGAGGATTGGATTCCATAAATGAGGCGAAGGAAGTAGCACCGATCATAGTTGTCCCGGCGGGTTAAGATTCCTATAAAAAATACTGGATAGGGTTGTTTGGCTAAGAATGAAAGGATTGTCAGATGAAGGTGATCCCCGCGGGGATTCCACATGAATACTGAAAATAGTGAAGGAGATAATGAGGAAGATGACTAGTGATGGCAATGCAACAAAGACTAGCCATTTTTGCTTCATCAAATTCAAATTTTTCTTGTGCAAATTTAGTAGTTGAAGTGGATTTGGATGTGGGTTGCGGTGATGACTGCAAGGCAAAAATATCTGGTTGATTTGATTTTGGAAAAGATGGGAGCTTAATTCATGCTTTGACAGTGAAAGGTAGGATAATGATGACCGTCATTTCCTTGCCGCAGTTCATTCATCTCATGCTTCAGTATTGTCCAGTAAAAGGTGTTTGCAATTGCTTTCACTCATTCTACTTTTGAGAGAGCTGCAAAATTGGTGTGATACACTAATCTCTCTCTTCCTTCCCCTGGGACACAAAAGATCCACCTAAAAATTAATATATTATTAAGAATAAAGTTTAATGTTGTGCTTTGAGTCTGAAGATTAATAACTAAACTTTTGATGGTTATAAAAGGAAAAAAAATTCTCAATTAAGAAAATGAATTGCTACCATGCTATTGATCTTACCCTTTGCCTTTGGCAGGTCAGGAGAATCTCAATCGTTAGCAGGTGGATTTGGACGTAAGGAAAAGAAGATCAATCTAAATATAGCTTTCTCAGCCTTTTGGCTAAGTACAAATATTTTTTTTTCCTAAAAAAATAAATCTTATTTTTGAATAATTGGATGAATTTTCATAGGGCCCTCTTGTTTGGCCCATCACATGATTATCTGAGACAACAAGGAGTAAAATTGAATACATATTAAAATGAGAAGTGTCATGTGTTTTTCTATATATAGGAGATGCTGAAATTTGAGATCTCGATGATATCGGTCAAATTATAACACATCGGAAGAAGTGTCACATTTGTGCTGTCAAAGGCAACAACATAATCTCATCTCTTGAACGATAGACAATTCGTCTAATAAAATATAATGTTAAATTTGTTAATCAAATTATGAATTCAAAATTTAGAAATATAAAAACTTATATAAATGAATTACCCCTAAATAAAGTTCATATAGACATTCAAACCTAATTAATTGCAGTATGATTTCAAATACTGATAGTCTGATATCAAAAAATAATCTCTTCTCTTACAATGGGTGTGTCTATATATATTTATATATGTAATGAATTCTAACTAAATGGTCCGGTGACAAGGCATACTGAATTTTCTTAATGATTTTAGATTCAAGTCTTAAAAATAAAATAAAAAAAAAAGAAAAAGATATCAGGAGAGTTTGCCCTTGGCATCCTCAACAGTTAGCTCAAATCAAAGAAATCGGGACCATTAAAATTAATTAATGGATATCAGTTTGTCAAGAAGCGTGCGCACACGAGAAAAAAAAAAAATGGTCTAACTAAAAAGTGGGTAAGCAATCTTGGGCCATACATTACTGGATCTTAGGGCCAATCGAGATAAACGGGCTCATCCTGCCCCCACCCAAGTTTGAGTACGTGGAATTGGATTTGCCGATCTCAAATCTCAAAACATATGTCTGCATCTTGATGATTTATGAAGTTGCCACGAGGCCCTCTGTTTGGACCATCACATGATTAACTGTAGGACTTCACAAGGCACTCGGAGACAATCTAAAGAAATGATCTAAACTTAATATACATATTGAAACACACACCAAACTGGGAGCAATTACAGTAAACCAAAAAAAAAAATGGGAGTAAATGGGATTATATAGATTAGGGAGCAGGAGCAGGATAATTAAAACCAAGTATAGACCACAATTTAATGGTCTATATAACTAAGACGTTTGCTAATAATTATATAATCCCATTTGCCAGATAATTACACCAGTGTCTTATCTTGCGATGCATCAAAACCAAATTATCCTACAAATGAGAGACAATTAAACAGCGTTAGTTGACTTAAAAACCAAGCATAAAAAGCAACTATAGCATAAGATGCTCAGTTTTTGTTAACCAAAACGTTGTTTCTTTATTGTTCTCACCCCCAATCAAGCAACATTTACCCCCAAATAAATAATATGAGAGAGAGAGAGAGATAGAGAGAGAGATGCCGACAAAGAGCATGCTAATCCTAGAGGAAACTGGTGGAAGGTCCAACTACTACTTCTTTACATTATCCATTAGTTTAATGATGCCCCTAACAATGATTACTTCCTTGAACGAGGCTAACTAATGTCATTTCTCCATTGTGCTAGAGAATCTATGCCCCTGGAATACCAGTAAAAGCCAACCAAAAGCTCCCACAGAGATTACTATATTTAATCCAAAGAGAAACACAAAGAATATACATAAAAAAAAAAAAAAAGAAAAAAGAAAGACTACACATACCGAAGAGTTGGAGTCCTAGAAAACAATGAAGTAACATATAATTATTGATGCAAAGCAAAAGTACAAATAGCCTGTCTGCATTATCAAATAACAGACAATTAGAGCAGGAACAGAACCTTCCACCATGATTAATTAAACTGATCTAGTTTAGGATCTATTCTACATGGGAAAATTTGCAGCTGTCATGCAATACCTAGGACTGCTTGAATTAGATAAATCAAAAATTAAATTAATCAAATTTTATGTAATAGTTCATTTCAATAAAAATCAACAATGATAATTATTAAGTAAACTATTATATAGAGTTCCGTTAATCTTGTCGGCATTAGTAGCTAAATCATAATTGTGATTTCCCTGGCAAATTGTATTATATAGATTAGCATAACAAAGCAATAATTATTAACAACTCTTAGTTATAAACCATTAAAAATCCTTCCAAGTATAGATCCACACATTATATATATATATATATATATATATATTGATACTATATCAATTGATATCTATAATCATATTTCGAAGAATCCGGTTCGATATTTACAGTGATCCATTTAGAAGATTATTCTCTTAATATAATCTGTTTTATATTCAAGTTGTGAGTCAAATTTAAAATTTTAATTAAAAAATTTAATATTATATTTCATTAGACTAACTTAAGATCGATGATCCACACATTATCATATGTCGTGAGTAAGGGACTGACTGTCCCATTTGTCCCATATCTTTCCGATCCAATTAAGAGCAAATTTTTCACTATTTTCATACCTGTCTTTTTTTTTTAATAAACGGTATAAATATCATATTCTAATTAATTTAATTTAAATTATTTTTAAACCTATTTTACAAAAATAACTCTTCCAATATTATTTTTTCATTCCAAGTTTCTCATCCCATTCTTAAAATTAAAATTACTTTGGACATGAGAAATTAGAGACGATTTGAGATTTTTATGAGAAACCCGGTAGATTTCTATTCCGTGGGAGATTAACTAAATTAACCTGGGATTAAGAGAAATCAAGTGACAGATAGAGAGAAAAAAAAAAAAAAAAAATACAAAGGCGCCTCTGAGTTCCTTCCCCCCACGTTAATTTCTCCGAGATCAAGTTTAGTATTCATCAACCATATTTAAGTTACGCTGATGAGACTCCTGCCTCTGTATCCTAAACTTACGTATAAATGCTTCCATTCTCTGATTCAACTCCTCCGACTTCTCCCTCACCACAAAATTCACCCCCTTAAATTTCTCCGACTCCGACTTCCTCATTTCCGCCACAATCTCCTCCACCTGCGGCGGCGTATCCCAGGTCTCGCTCTTCTTCAACTGCCGGGCTCTTTCCTTCTCTTTCGCCTCCATTATCGCCTTCCACGTCTCCTCCATACTCTCCCCTTCCTCCTCCTTCTTCTCCTTCTCCTCCTCTACCTCCGCCGGAGGTTTCTCTTCCACATCTTGCTTCTCATGCTCTTGAGCATGCCAGATACTCTTGATCTCGGCCGTGGATTCTTTGACAGCAACCACAGATTTCTCGGGTGGGTGGTGTTTCCGATCTTCTACTTTACGGGGGTTCTGGCGATGGTGAAAAGTGGAAGAAGCGGCGATGGCGATGATGATGAAATTGAGGATGATGTAGATAAACGGAGGGGTTAGCCAGCTTCTGATCGACTTCCATAGACTCGGAATCGTCGAGATAATTAGATTGGAAGCGTAGGGGATTATAGCCGCTTTCAGTATGAGGATAGTCGAGATTACTCCGACAGACGCCATTGCCAATTTGGCGGCCCAAATTGCCGTCTCAAATTTACTTCTCCGCGACTTAGAATATCCAATCATAGCTTCAGATTCAGGACAATCCCAAGAAAAATTAAAAGGTAGAGAGCTCAACAACAACAACTAGAACTGAGAGATGAACGAAAGAAAAATGAAAATGGCATTTCAAAAAGTAGCCATTTTTAGTTAATTTAGAAGATTCCCGCCATCTCGGCAAAATAAAAAGGTTGGAGAAAGCGGATGATAAGATAAAAAACTGAGGAAAACAGAGGAACTCTGTTCTTACTGTTCAACTGCAACAAAAAACCTGCAGGGAAGCGAGAGAGAGAGAAAGAGAGAGAGAGAGAGAGAGAGAGAGAGAGAGAGAGAGGAGAGGGGAGGAAATTAAAGAAGACTGAGACAAATGCAACAACGAAGAGGACACAATTCTTTCTGAGGAATAGTTCGGCTACGGATTAAGAAGAAGAAGATTGTATAAAGCGTGGTTCGAAACGAATAACACCAAAAGCCGCTTTTTAATAGAAGGATCACTAAACACCGTGCATGTTTCCCTTACCGAATAAGCCCTCGTTGTTTGATTGGAAAATGTGTTCGACCGATACCTTGGCTGTTTGTATAAACATCGGAGTAACCTTTTCAAAAACAAAAGCCAAAATTATAAATAAACCCCCCTAAACCATAGTTTTTAAACTCGGACCAACCCGCCCGTTTGACCGGATCAACCACTTATGCATGCATTTTATGATTTGGTTCATAAATTAAACCGGCAGTCAAGTCAATTCGTCTAACACTACGGTCAATAACGGTCAACTTTTAACTCATATCATGCGGATTTTTACAACCCATGTGTCATATTTAAAAAACAATAAAAAAAGAAAAAATCATCTTCCCAAATGACACCATCTGAGAGTCAGAAAATTGAGACTCGGACCAAAATTGAGAAAATCACTGCTTGAAATGATTTTTTGAGTAATTAAAATATTTAGGAGTTAAAAAAAAAAGATTTATAAATTAATTTGAAGGGGGAAATATCTTACTATCGGTTTTAATGGTTTTAATGGGGATGATCGTGGATGGAGACTTTTCGGCAGCAAAACTTAAAATTATATGGATTTAAAAAGGAGTAAAGTTAAATTTTGTGACTTTAAGTTTATAAAAAGATGGAGTTTTGAGAGTGATTTTGTAGGGAGAGGTTTCATGGGTTGCGGAGAAAGGAGGAAGATGGGGATACACGTGCTGGCAAGGTGAGGAAGAGAGAGAGTGTGAGAATAGGAGAAAAAAAGAGGAGAGAGAGAGAGAGAGAGAGAGAGAGAGAGAGAGAGAGAGAGAGAGAGAGAGAGAGAGAGAGAGAGAGAGAGAGAGAGAGTTAGAGTTGCGATGTAATGATATTTAAAAAATATAATTATATATATTTTATATATATTTTAAAATAATAAAAAATCAACTATTGAATCAAAAATTCAACGATTGAATAAATTGAAACCTAAACTTTAAAAACACGAGTCGATACGTAGGTTTGATAACTATCTCTCAAACTTTAAAATCTCTTTTTAAATATCATTTAAACTTTTATTATAATTAACTGTCTTTCCAAATTTGTGAAAATTTGAAGTTACGTATAGAATATTTGTGAAAAAAAAAAACAAAAATCTCAAGCATATTACTTGGGAAGGGGAAATGTATCATTCGAACTGAAGCTTGTTGGCTCTCTCTCTCTCTCTAACAAAAAGAATAGTTAATAAGATTTTGTTGCTCCTATGAGTTCATACACTCAACTAACTCGAATACTAACAAGGTAACAACTAGGACTTGGTCCAAAGCAAGCTCCCTAGACCCATTAGAATTAAATGGATTAGACTAAATTAAACGGGTCACCCTGAGTCAAATTAGGTCAAATTAAACTATTTAAAATCCAAAGAGTCATAGATAATGACACTTAATCTCATATGGTTATTGTTACAACAACGGCCCCGTCATGGTCATCATAAGGTGCCTGTGTGTATAAACACAACCATAGGGCATGCGCACTAGATGCAGGTTGTACGACCTTGTGTGCCAATTGGTGTAATGTGCATTGGTGTGCACCTGTGCACATAATGTAGCATGTCAAGCTTATGCACATGCGGTCACATGGTGCTTGCCATGGCCGCATGCTCAGTACATGTACATGCCATTCACATGTGTACGAGTGGGGTACGCGTGTATGCGTGGGTAGTGATGGTACATGATCTATCGATTCATTATCACAAAGTCTAGGTAGGCATATAATTATACAACCCACAAACTGTTAATTTTGGTCTCTTGGTAAGCACTCTTGCACTCTTAGAAAAATGCCCTCTCGGTTGTCCACACATCGCTTGATTTATCTCTCTCTCTCTCTCTCGACATAGCCTGCCCACCAGGCCCTTTAATCTGTTGACCTTCTAACCTCTCAATCCTTACAAAAATAATTTCTATTATGCAACGCGTTTTAGTCAAGATTATTCGATAAGAAAAGATATGCTTAACAAATTCAAACCTTTCTTAATTTGACACGAGTCTACAGTGTTCTATCTTAGTAAGGAAGTAAATTCTTAATAATGGAGACTTCCCTAATGACAGTAGCTGGAACTTTCCTATTTCAGAAATTTTTGATTCTATAGAATGTCTATGACAATGGTTTTGGCAATTTTGGAAGATCTCCAATGATCTTACCATAAAGTAAATAGGGTTTCTACAGCCTTAAACACCTATTGGACTCGCCAGACATACTATATATAATATGAAGAGGCAACCCACCAGTACGCATACCTTTACTTTACACATAGCACACAGAGACGACACAGGGACTTTTTCAGTCCTTCATTCCTATTTATCTCTCTTTCTGACTTGAGTATAGGAGCCCCCTCCACCGAAACCACCTCCCATTGGTCTTTTGTAGGTCTACCCTCTGAAGACAACCTAGCAAGCGCAATATTACCGGTTCCTCATTCAAGCCAAAGAGATGATTCACTGTGGAGTTGAACTTGGTTTCAACAAATTAGCATTGTTTGTAGGAACGAATGACTAATTAACTTAAAGAAATCCATACCCTATTTCTCCTATCAGCATGTCACTGAGGAGAAAGAGCCCAACGATAAGCTTTGATGATGATGACTTAGAAAAAGTCGACCCAAGTTGGCATGACTCCTTGGTCATCACCGCCACAATAAGCCAATACATCGTGAGAAGAATTTTAGTTAATCATGGGGCAGATTACAATCTCCTATATTGGGACACCTTTTGCCAGATTGGCTTCCACCGAACACATCTTTAACCTTTTATTGGACTTCTGAAAGGACTTGCGAATGAATGGCTACACTCGAGGGCACCATTTCACTCCTTATAATCTTGGAGACACCACCCAATCACGCTGCTACCGAGACTATTTTCAGTGCGGTCAAACTGTTATCTCCCTATAATGCCATCTTGGGTTGTCCCAACCTGCATAGCTTAGAAGTCTTGTCAAGTACCGGGCATATGAAGATCAAGTACAGAATGTCTTTAGGCGTCAGAACGCACACTTGTGACCCTGATACCTAGAGCACCACCACATTGGAGGAAGAGTGGAAGACTCTCACCATAGACACTATGGAATTCAGAGATGACATAAAGCAATCCACCAAACCTAAGTGAATGCTTGTGATGACACTCTAGTATCTTTGCATGGTTGCTCGAAAACATACTGAGAATATACCTCTTGGTAATCATACACAAGTTAATAGTAGATCCCAGCTGTAAGCTTGTAAAACAGAAGAAGACTATGTTTGTGCTAAAATGCCAATGAGCAATACAAAAAGAAGTACAAAGCTATTAGTGACAAATTTCATCAAAGAAGTGAAATACCCTGAATGGCTAGTAAATGTGGTAATGGTGAATAAATCAAACAGTAAATGGAGAATGTGCGTTGACTTCACCGATTTCAACAAGGTATGTCTAAAGGACTACTATTTGCTCCCCAACATTGACAAGCTTGTAGACAACTCATCAGGTTACCAACTTTTAAGATTCATGGATACATATTCTGGTTATAATCAAGTATGCATTGTTCCAAAGGCAAAGAGAAGACGATCATCATTATGGAGTTCGACATTTATTATTACAAAGTTATGTTGTTCATCCTAAAGAACGCAGGAGTAACCTTCCAACAACTTGTCAATAAGATCTTCAATGAGCAATTTGGAAGAAATGTGAAAAATTATGTGGACGACATGTTTGTCAAAAGCACTAGCCCGGAAGGCCATGTAGAAAAGATGCTCCAAACACTAGAACACTAAAACATGAAGCTAAATACGGCTAATTGCACCTTTGGGTTACATTAAGCAAAATTTTGAGCTTCTTAATTATCTACCGAGGAATCAAAGCCAACCCAGAGAATATTCAGGCCATTCTTGATATGGCACCGCCTAGAGTGTTAAAAGAAATGCAATGCCTCATACGACAGATCACAGTCTTGAGTAGGTTCATGTCAAAAATTAAAAAAATACAAACCCTTCTTTGATGCCTTGAAGAAGTCTTAAAAATTCATGTAGACAGTAGAATGCTGGACAACTTTGATAAACTTAAGAAGTATCTCTCGTCTCCCCCGCTGCTCTCTTTACCTATCCCTGGTAAGAAACTCTATCCTTACTTGTCTATTTTTTACTGAGTTCTTTGATTTGTATTAGTAAAGTAGGATCTTACCATACAAAGACTTGTGTACTATGTCAGCCAAGTATTCCAAGAATCGAAAATCAATTGTAAGCCTATTGAGAAGGTAGCATTCACTTTCAACATAACCGTCGAAGTCTTCGCGTATATTTTTAGGCATATACCATTGTGCTATTGACGAACAACTGAACCTGATCCTATAGAAAAGAGACATCTTGGGTCAACTCATCAAATAGAGTATTGAACTTGGTGAATTTGACATCGAATACTAGTAGAGGCCTGCCATCAAAACTTAAGCTCTGGCTGATTTTATTCTCAAATGCAAACTTCTGACTCTCCATGAGTGAGCCCTTGTCGAACACCAAGAGGGATGCATGTTCTAGCCTGGACATTGCTCATAGATAGATCCTCCAACTCATTAAGAAGTGATGCTGGAATCATCCTCATCGGTCCCGATGACTTCTAAACAAAATATGCACTCTGTTTTGACTTCCAAACAATCAACAATCAAACTAAATACGAAGCGCTCTTAACAGGACTATAGATCGCAGCCTTATTAGGAGCCCAAGATATCTAGGTGTTTACAAATAGTCAACTTGTGGTCAAACAAATTGAAGGAACTTATGAAACCAAGGAGCCAATGATGGCACAAGATTTAGTTAAACTCTAGGAAGTGATAAATGAATTCAACAAAGTTGGGGTACAGTAGATCCCTAGATCAGAGAATGTCAAAGCCGACACAATCTATTAAGGAAATTGTTGTCCAACCCTAATATATTTTTATGATAACAAAATTTTATATGTGTTTTTAACAATTTATTAAGTGTGAGATATTTAGAATATGTAATACAAGATTATATAAATAAATCTATACTTAGAGAACACTGTTACAGAAGCAGGGTAGAAGTAAATTTGGGTAGAAGCAGTATGTTTGGGTAGAAACAGTAGGGTTTCAGATAAATTTGAACTGTTGCGATCTCTATTGTATTTTTGTTCTGCTTTCAAGTTGAAAAAACTTATGAAACCAAGAAGCCAATTATGGCACAAGATTTAGCTAAACTCTAGGAAGTGATAAATGAATTCAACAAAGTTGGGGTACAGTAGATCCCTAGATCAGAGAATGTCAAAGCCGACACAGTCTGTTAAGGAAATTGTTGTCTAACCCTAATATATTTTTATGATAACAAAACTTTATATGTGTTTCTAATAATTTATTAAATGTGCAGACATTTAGAATATGTAATGTAAGGTTATATAAATAAATTTGTACAATTGGTTAGAGAACACTATCACAGAAGCAGGGTAGAAGCAAATCTGGGTAGAAGCAGTATGTTTGGGTAGAAATAGTAGAGTTTCAGATAAATTTGAACTACTGCGATTTCTGTTGTATTTTTGTTCTGGTTTCAAGTTCTAGCTCAACATGTTAAGTATAGATTGGGAGCTGTACTTAACCATGAAGCCTATTCTAATGGGTGATTCAAATTCAATCTCAGATCAGATCTTACCGGAGAAAAAGGAGGTTTTGAAATCTGAATAGAAGACTAATTTTTAGGATCTAGAAAAATCTGTTAAGTGCTGGTTCTGAAGCACTATTGAGGAGCTGAAATCAATTCGGAAAAGTAGTTTTTTTTTTAAGAAGAACGGGTATGGTATTTGAAGAGCAATATTCAGACTTTATTGAAAGACTTTTACAGACTTCATTCAAAACTTGACCTGAGAGAAATCAGAACCCAAATACAGCTACTCGATCATATCTGTTACTGTATTTTTCTACTGTCGATTGAATTTATACATTCCTGTATTATTTTGGGTTCTTATTTGTATAGTCTCACAAGTCTAAAGAGAGTGTGAGGAACATTCTCCAGAGTTGATAGGCTAGATGTGTGAGAGTTAGACTTTGGTGAGTGTTGGATTAAGACATCTTCAAGATGGAATGTGCAGATTATCAACATTGAAGTCATGTACATGTAGTTGTAACTCTCTTTGTGCATAATGAAAACTAGCTATCGCTGGATCTTGGTTTGCTGAACTGGAAGAGTGGACGTAGGCACAAAACCGAACCACTATAAACCAGTCTTGATCTCTCTATCCCTTCTTTTTATTTGTGCATTTACATTAGTATTTTGCATGTTATTTGACCATATATTTTAGAACTGATTTTAGTGGAGTAAAATTTTAAATGAACCCAAACCGATTCAACCCCCTTCTTGGTTTCATTGAGACCAACAAATGGTATCAGAGCTTATGCTCGACTCTATAAAAAAGCTGTCTTTTGAGCTAAAAATCCAATAACTTCGCAGTACACCTTTGGCCAATACACAAATAGAGCTCCCTACTTTGATAGAGTTAATTTCTCTCATTGGAAATGTAGAATAGAGACATTTATTCAAGTCATAGATTATGCAGCTTGGGAAGTAATTTCTCAAGAAAGTTTAAATGTAAAAACCCATATAGTGACTGAGGAAGACAAAAAGAAAATGTCTATAAACTCTAGAGCAAAGCATCTGCTGCTATGTATAATTTTTTCAACAGAATTTAACTTAATTTTTTCTTGTTCCACAGCTAAAGAGATATGGAACAGACTCTGTGTCATTCACAAAGGCACTAGAACTGTTAAAGACACCAGAATCAATCTTCTTATGCAGGAAAATGAGTTGTTTAAGTTTCAGCCAGGAGAATAAGTGAAAGATATGTTTAACAGATTCACATCCATCACAAATGAACTAGAGTCTCTTGGAAAATCCTTTTTGGACATTGATCTTGTCAGAAAAATCTTGAGAATTCTGCCCAGAGTTTGGGATGCTAAAATGACTGCCATAGAGGAGGCTCAAGATCTCTCGAAACTATCCTTGAATAAGCTAAGAGGAAAGCTGATGGCATATGAAAGTGAGGTGTATCATTCTGCTGAATCTGAAGGGAAGAAAAAATGTATTGCATTTACTGCAGAGGAAGAATCTTCAAAGGATGAATACAGTGATAGTGAAGTCAATCTTCTATTTAAGAAGCTATCTAGAATTCTTAAAAAAAAAAAGTAAAAATTTTTATAAATTTTCAAAGACTAATATATCTCCAAAATCCAAGTTCTATGTAGGAAAATTAACTAAGAACAAAGATAAAAAGAAAGACAAAGAAGAAATTGTATGCTATGAGTGTAAAAAACTAGGACATATCAAATATGAGTGTCCAATTCTCTTGAAGAAAATCCAAAAATTCCAAAAAAAAAGGGAAAAGTCTTGATGATTACTTGGAGTAATTTGGAAGATTCAGACTCAGATTCAGACTCGGAAAATTCAGAAAATTCTAATGAAACAAACATCTGTCTGATGGTTGATTCACATGTGAAATATGATTCTAAAAATACTGAAAATGTTATTTCTGATGAAAATGATATACTAAAACTGATTTCAAAATTTAAATGTAGGATACTAGATTTAGAATATGAAAAAGACATTCTAAAACAGATTAACATGTTGCTGAATTTTGAAAATGATACTATTAAATCTGAAAATTATGTTCTTAAATCTAAACTGACAGTTTTAAAGTCTGAATATGAAATACTGAAAATCCAAAACACTACTGCAGACATTGAATTATCAGCTTTAAGATCTGAAAATGAAGCAATAAAATTAGAAAATTCTACAATGAATGATGACGTATATTTGCTGGAAAGTAGAATAGAGGAGCTATCTATATCCATTAAAAAAATATTTAAAAAATTCAATGAAAGTGACTAAAAACTAACTAGATTTCTTGCAATTGAAAGACATGACTCTTCAAAGAATAGTTTAGGGTACAACTCTAAAAATACATCTCAATCACAAATCAATAGAACTGTATTTGTTAATGTAGTAAAAAATACAGAAAACAAAAAATCTCATACTGCAGAAACTAGAGGTAGAAGCAGTGGCTACAGAAGCACAACATACAGGAGTAAAAGAAGTTATTCTGTCACTTTTAACAAAAACTTCAAAAACACAAAAGAAAATAAAAAATCTGATTTTTTATAAATTAAATATAAATATTTGGATAACTTTCAGATAATGAAGAATAGTTACACTTGCTATTATTGTTATAAAATAGGACATATTGCTAAATTTTGCTTATTAAACAAGTTTAGTTATACTAAACAAAAATTTACTCCTAGTACAAGCTTATTATCTAGAGGACCCAATCTAGTTTCGGTTCCTAAGAACAGATGATTCATTTGTTTAACTTGTGCAAGCACATAAGGCTAAAGTAAAAGAAAAATTGTATGTCGATAGTGATTGTTCAAGACATATGACGGGTGACGCCTCATTGTTCAAGAAATTAGAAAAAATTGAGCAAGGAATGGTAACTTTTGGAGACAATAAAAAAGGAAAAATCATTGGTAAAGATACGATCGGTATTAACTCTATTTCCATAAAAAAAATATTTTATTTGTTGATAGGTTAATACATAATCTATTGAGTGTGAGTCAATTATTTGATTTGGGATATGATATCCTTTTTAAGAAAAGTAAATGCATAATTTTTTATTGCATAACTTAAGAAAAAATATTTGAAAGAATTAGATCTGAAAATGCCTATATAATAAACTCAAAAATCTTAGATAATTTAAAAGAAAATTGTTTGATATCTATAGAAATTGACATTTATGTATGACATAAAACTTTAAACAATCGGAAATTTTGTTTAAAAAAATTTTAATAAGAGATTTATCAAAAATAACTTTAAAAGATCACATAAATTGTAATGCACACTCACTAAATAAACAAATAAAATTATCATTTAAAAATAAGAATTATATTTCAACATCTAAATCTTTAGAAATTTTGCATATAAATTTGTTTGGATCTATTAGAATTCAAAATTTATGTGAAAATAAATATGGTCTTGTTATTGTGGAAGATTTTTCTAAATTTATATGAATTTTATTTTTAACTAATAAAAATAGTGTATTTGAGTTTTTCAAAATTTTTGCTAAGAAAATTCAAAATAAAAAAGATCTAAAAATTGTTGGATTAAAAACGGACTATGGTAGAGAATTTGATAATATAAAATTTCTAGAATATTGTAATAAGAAAGAAATAAATCAAAATTTTTTGTACCCTATTCACCTCAACAAATTGGAATAGTTGAAAGAAAAAATAGAACAATTCAAGAAATGATTAGGACAATATTAAATGAGAATGGTATAGGAAAATATTTTTGGGCCGAGACCACTTCTACGACTTGTTATATAATAAATAGAGTATATCTTAGATCTATGACTGAGAAAACTCCTTATAAATTGTTTAAAGAAAGAAAACCTAATGTATCTTACTTTTATACTTTTGGATATTCATATTATATTTTGAAAAATAATTTGAACACTATTAGTAAATTTGATGAAAAAAGCAATAGAAGAAATTTTTTTAGATTACTCATTGAATAGTAAAACATATAGACTTTTCAATTTAGAATCTAAGATTGTTGAAGAAACTATTAATATAAAATTTCATGAAAATGATTTTCAAAAATTAGAAAATGAGGATAATGGTACGACTATTAAGTTAAATAAACTCTTTCATGAAAATAATAACAATAATGAATTTCAAATTGAAAAAGGGTATAAAGATGAAATCATAAAAAGTTGAAAATTTTTACCTAATCATTCACAAAAAGATATTATTGGTGAAATTGATGAAGGCATAAGAACAAGATCTAGTTATAGAAATATAGAAAATCAAATTTTCCTCTGTTAATTAGAATTATTCACAAGATTGTGGCTCTGTGTATTATATCAAAGAATGGAAGTATGACTACTATAACTACTGACGATGCCAAAATTATTGCTGCCATGCTTCTGGATAAAGAATTAGACTTAGTTGAATTTTTATGTCTCATATTAGAATAAATGTGACTATGAGACCTTATGAAAATATTCTGTTGAATATTTTGGAATTCAAGGGATTTGATTTTTCTGAATTTCAAGGAGTAACTGAAACAATCTTACTCTTGGTAGCTCTTGCATTAATCATATGGGTATTACAATATCTGATGAAAAAATTGGAAATATAGAGATAGACAATTTTGACAAGGCAAAGTAGATGAAGAAGGTGGAATTGAAGCTTGTCTTGAACATAACTTAAATGATCAGAGAGATTTTGAATTATCTAGATTAAAACATGAAATGGGAAAAATCTTCTAGGATGCGAAAGAAGACAACTGCACATCCTGTGCATCATTCCTTAGACAAACCAAAATGGGTTCATGAACTAGAAGATAGAAGAAAAAGTAAATCCATGTATGAATCTCCTTTAGAAAGTGCAGAAAGACCTGTCTGTGTTGCTTGACAGATTTCCATATGTTTAGGTCGATTACAATATGTAGGCTAACTGATATTATTTCTGAATCTCAGAATCTACTTTTCGTGTATCCTTAATTTTTTTTTTTTATGAAATATGCACTTTCCTTTATCAAAAATGCCTTATTTTATTAATATTGTTGTTTGTTTTTTATGAAACAAAAAGGGAGAGATATATAAAATGTAAAAGTATGCAAATATTGTGCAAATATTAAAGGGGAGATGACTACTGAATCATGACGGATTTTATATTTTGTTTATATTCATATATTCGTGAATTAAGGGGGAGATGGGGAGAATGTAATGTAATGTGATAGCAATTCATATTGTGCTGAATGTAATGATCACATACTGTGTTGTTATGTATATCCTTGTTGAGTATGTTGAGTATATTTTTTTTACATTTTATTAAAGGTTTTGTTGTCATCAAAAAATGGGAGATTGTTAAGGAAATTGTTGTCCAACCCTAATATATTTTTATGATAACAAAACTTTATATGTGTTTCTAACAACTTATTAAGTGTGCAGATATTTAGAATATGTAATATAAAGATATAAATAAATCTGTACAATTGGTTAGAGAACATTATCACAAAAGCAGAGTAGAAACAAATCTGGGTAGAAGCAGTATGTTTGGGTAGAAGCAGTAGAGTTTCAAACAAATTTTGAACTACTGCGATTTTTACTATATTTTTGTTCTGCTTTCAAGTCTTAGCTCAGTATTTTAAGTACAAATTGGGAGTTGTACTTAACTATGAAGCCTATTCTAATGGGTGATTCAAATTCAATCTCAGATCATATTTTTATTGGAGTAAAATGAGGTTTTGAAATCTGAACAGAAGACTGATTTTTAGGATCTGAAAAAATCTATCAAGTACTGGTTCTGAAGCACTATTGAGAAGCTGAAATCAATTCAGAAAACTAGTTTTTTTTTTCTGAAGAAGAACGTGTGTGGTATTTGAAGAGCAATATTCAGACTTTATTGAAAGACTTTTACAGATTTCATTCAAAACTTGACCTGAGAGAAATCAGAACCCAAATATAGCTACTCGATCATATCTGCTACTGTATTTTTCTGCTGTCGACTGAATTTATACATTGCTGTATTATTCTGAGTTCTTATTTGTATAGTCTCACAAGTCTAAAGAGAGTGTGAGGAACATTCTCCAGAGTTGATAAGCTAGGTGTGAGAGAGTTAGACTTTGGTAAGTATTGGATTAAGACATCTTCAAAATGGAATGTGCAGAGTGTCAACATTGAAGCCATGTACATGTAGTTGTAACTCTCTTTGTGCATAGTGGAAACTAGTTATCGCTGGACCTTGGCTTGTTGAGCTGGAAGAGTGGACGTAAACACAAAACCGAACCACTATAAATCGAGCCTTATCTCTCTATCCCTTCTTTTTATTTGTGCATTTATATTAGCATTTTGTATGTTATTTGGCCATATGTTTTAGGACTGATTTTAGTGGAGTAAAATTTTAAGTGAAACCAAACCAATTCAACCCCCCTTCTTGATTTCATTGGGACCAACACAGTCTTTAAACTTGCTAGTTCGGATTTGCTTGCTACCAGTTAAACAGTCTACATTGAGAGCCTCTCCTACCTAAGCATTGATGAGCCCGAGTAGATTCTATCAACAGATGACTCGTCAAGTTGGAAGCGGTAAAAGTAAAACACAAGGCCGCACACTATGCCATCATCAATGAAACCCTCTACAAGAAATCTTTCACTCATCCTTACCTCGAGTGCCTAACACCCAAGGAAGGAAATTATGTCCTTAAAGACATTCATGAAAAAGTATGCAATAGCCACTTAGATGCTCGGAACCTCGCTAACAAGGCCTTGCGTCAAGGATTTTTTTGGCCTACCATGAAAGCTGATGCCGAGAATTGTGTCAAAAGGTGTGACAAGAGTTAATGCTTCTCCTTGGTGCCTTGTCAATCTTCCTTTGAGCTCTGCCCAATTGCAAGTACATGACCATTTGTACAACGGGGGATGTACATATTAGAACCATTCCCACAAGTTATAGGATAACAAAAGTTTCTCATTATAGCTATGATTACTTCACCAAATAGTTAGAGGTCGAAACACTAGCCCAAATCACAACTGGGAAAATATAGACCTTCGTATGGGCGTCCATAATCACTAGGTTTAGACTACCTCGTATCCTGATTACCGACAACGGCAAGCAATTGGACAACAAGAAGTTCATGGAGTTCTGAGACAAGCTAGAGATTCAATATCGCTTCACCTCTATCACTCACCTACAAGCTAATGGTCTAGGCGAGATAACAAACTGAACGATCCTTTAAGAAATCAAAACGTCACTAGATGAAGCAAAAGTCACTGGGTGGACGAGTTTTATGGAATCCTTGGAGCATACCGTACTACACCCAGGATGGCCACAAGAGAAACACAATTTAGTTTAACTTATGGATGTGAAGTAGTCTTACTAGTAGAAATAGGAATCCACTTATTACGTGTTAATCAGTATCGACAAGAGCCAAATGAGTTTGCACTAGGAGAGTAGTTAGACCTCTTATCAAAATTGTGAGTCAACACATCTACTCGAATGGCGGTATAACAATAACAGATGACCAAATACTACAACAGAAATGTGAGAGCCAAAACTTTTAGACCAGAAGATCTAGAACTTCAGAGAGTAGAAGCCACAAGACAACCTTAACTAGGTGGCAAAGTCACACAGAATTGGGAAGGCCCATATCAAGTATGCTTGATGGTTCGTCTAGGGACATATCAACTTAACAATTTAGATGATTCAGCTGTACTTAGAACATGGAACTTAGAGAAAATGTATATCTACTATTAGTAACTTTACTGCTCTCTCATCTTGAATATTTATCATTGTACGGTTTATCAATAATAACATTGCGCACTTTCATATATAATGAACAACCCAAGCCCTATTCCCTATAGGCCCCTGTTATGTCACTATTTCTTTTGTAGGCCTCTACTCTCTAACTTGGCACAACATCGCAACACTTTCGCTTGGCGCAATGTCAATGAGCCCTCTTAGCACAATGTCGCAACACTCTCGCTTGGCGAAATGCCAATGAGTCCTCTTGGCACAATGCCGCAACACTCTCATTTGGCGTAATACCAATGAGCTTTCTTAGTGCAACATCACAACACTCTAGTTTGGCACAATGCCAATGAGTTTTATCAGTTCTACACAAGCGAAAGACTCCTTATAGCATGCTTTTGAAATCTTCTCGTTTATACGCATCTTACACCATGCTTTCACCACCCCGACAGTGGTCTAAACATCCCAATAAGATGGAACAAGTAATAAAAGGCCTCCTCCCCATTCAACTTAACATGTCCAAAGGGCTCCATGACCTCTGTTACTCGGTCTCACATACATTCATCAAGTAATGATGCCAATACTCTCTCGACTATATGTATTATGCAGATCTAACAGGATATGCAATCATCAATTTGACTGCACACATCATATAAAGGATCACCCTCTCTCTGTGTTCGAGTCTTTCACCATACAACCCTAAGAGGACACCACAATGATAATAATAAAAAAGACACTATGCGTCTCTTCATTGAAATTTTTATGTAGCGGGTCGAATTCAAAAGAAACAAGATTCATACAAGCGAAACAAATGAAGACAGTAAGTAGCAAAGAACTTTTATTTCAATATAATAAAACAACTACATCTTAGGAACACCACATCTGGAAGATGGAAGTACAAGTTTTATAAAAAGTAAAGCACATGAGAAAGAAGGATAACAAAAAAGGAGGAATGACATCAAAGCTGACGAATTACTTTTGGTTTCAATCTTCGCGCTGCTAGCTAGGCCTTGTACGGATACAAAGCTCAGCCTCTCAACCACACAAATCGAACATCTCTTGATTTCACACCTCTCGCATGAGCTAACAGTCAAGATGCAGTTGGAGGAATGCTAAAACACGACAGTGACAAATAAGAAGATTCTCTACGCATTCATTCACCCAAAATTTTGTACATGTCAGAATCCATACAAGCGAAAGAAGAAACAATTTGGTGTTTACATATCATGAATATAAAAGTTGGGAAGGGGAAACATAGACGGACTAAAATATATTAGGTGAAAATTGCAGACAAAGAGAAGAATAGGCTGCATCAGGGTGGTCCTTCTTAATTTCTTCTTTATCTTGAGTCTACGCCTTATCGAACAGGTTTGTTCTCCCAACTCCACCTTCGTTTATTTAATTCCCCCATTCTCTTCACTCATCAACCTAGGAAATGCCAGCGCTCAGCCACCTATTGCACCTAGTGCTCGATTACTCCCGTATGATCTTGTAGGGGAAAATTCCACCTTCCAAAGGACTTGTGAAAGGCAGGGGGAATGTCTCACCCACTACAAGGTCCCTTGAAACACCAATGTCGGGCCATCATGATAAATTCCTCATAAACATCATGATGGAATCAAGATACAGAAGAATTACCATACAAAAGCCCTCATTCCTGAATTCGCCAACATTAAATTATAATCATGATCCAAAGCCCCCTACCACCTTTGTTTTTCAAAACATGGATATAATAATATCTCACACAACAAATTGATGAACCTCCACCAACTACTATCTATTATTTATATCCACAAGGAGGCATATTGAATATGATTCTTAGTGATTGAAGCAGCACGCTTTGAAATTGAAATATCGCATTTCACATTTAATACCACAGCCTTGTGTCCTTCGCACTTATCCACAACCGTTCTACCTTCGTGCCTGTTCCACTTCATTAACATACATCACTCTTACGTCTTTTTCGTTTCACAACTTTTCAAACCACTGATATTTATTGCATTTAATATCCACTACCAATTCAATTTGGAGCAAAACACACAAGAGCTAATTCTTTTCAATTTAACTCTACTACTAATGCCCTTTCTGTGAAACGACATTACGAGTAGGGGGCAAATAATAGTATATGGTCTATCAGTCCACTACCACAAAGTCTCAGTAGGCCTATAATAATAAAACCCACAAAAAGCTAAGCATGGTCTCTTGGTAAGCACTCTTGTACTCTCATAAAAATACCCTCTTAGTTCTCTATATATTGTTTGATTGTTCTCTCTCTCTCTCTCTCTTTCTCTCAGCACAGCCTACTCACTAGGATCTTTAATCTCTTGACCTTCCGACCTCTCGATCCTTATAGTGATAATTCCTATTACACAATAACTCTTAATCATAATTATCTGATAAGAAAAGAAATCCTTAACAAATACAAACCTACCTTAATTCGACATGAATTTGTCGTGATCTATCCTGGTAAGGAAGTAAATCTCTTAATAACGGAGACTTTCCCATTCCCATAAGAATAGTTGAAATTTTCCTATCTCAGAGGATTCTAATTCTACAAATAGTCTATGACAACAGTTCTAATGATCTCGAAAAATCTTCAATGATCTCTCCATAAGTTAAGTAGGGTTTCCACACCCCAAAACTCATATGGGAGTATAGAGACACCCCGCTAGGTACGCACACTTTTACTTTACATATAATGCATAGAGATAGCACATAGTTTAGACTCTTTTAGTTTTTCATTTTCCTTTACTATTCTTTCTAATTTAAGCATCAAAGCCTCTTCTGTTGGGCCATTTTCAGTGGGTCTTTTGCAAGTCTACCCTTTGAAAACAACCCAACAAGCGCAATATTACTGGTTCCCCATTTGAGCCAGAGAGACGATTTACTATGGAGTTGAATTTGGCTTCAACAGGTAGGTAGCATGCATGTAAGCATTTATCTATGCTACTTCTCCCCGTATAAGCTATACGAAATCCCTATATAAACATTAGTTATGGAGATAGAGACAGAAAGGGAATATAAGTGTGTGAAATCCCAATATTACTTTCTATCCCTGTATGATAATTATCTAAATGTAAAGAGGGAATGAAATTTCTCAATAGAGATAGAGATGAAAGTTTTCAAAGAGTTTTTTAAGTGTTAAGAAATAGAGAAATACTTACAAAATTAAAGAAGTTTTAAAAGAATTGAATATGATAGTTGGATTCATCCTTGATATTGATCAAATTTAGTTGAATTTTGGTATTACTGAGCTACATATTTTGGATCTCTGATTAAAAAATTGTCTTAATTGTGTTTGTGTGGAGAGATTAGAGGCTCCGCATTTGAAAGATGTGAAATAAACCCCTAAATGCATGCATGCCGCCATCGTTGCTTGTGTGCTAATGGTCAGTTCCTTGCCTGTACAAATGACCCAAGATAACGCAACCACTCCAAATTAACGATGGCTGCTTTACCACCGTTGTTTTCACAGTCACATTATCTTTTCCTAAACCATTATGACCCTTGTTGATAGCTACTTTACCTAAAGCATTTGTTGGCTATTATATTTATCCTAAATTTATGGATTCAAATTTCAAAAGCAATGATTTAACATTAATAATTCAAAATTTAAAAGGTGTAACGAAATATTCTCTCTATTAGAATGGTGACACGTTGGTCATTAAAAGCTGAATTCACTTGACGTGATATCTAACGTGGTATAACAACTGTTGATTTGTTATCTTGCATTGTAAGTTTTGTTGAGGTGGTGTCTATCACATCAGCAAGTTCGATAATTACATATGCCAGGTTAATAAAATACCGACGTGACATGTACTAAGATAGAATTGCTAATACGATGCCTGTCACGTTAGGCTAGGTTAACCAAAACAGTACTTGCCCCGTTAGCTTAGGTTAATCAAAACATATACACACCCTCTCTCTCTCTCTCTCTCTCTCTCTCGCGCGCGCGCCCCACGGTAGCCATGGCATTTTCTTAGTACTAGAGAGAGAGAACTATTATCAACACATTGACTCTCTCACCCTCACCCACGACTCTTTCTCCCTCATGTCCCTCTTTCTCACGTGTGATACCACGAGCGAGCCAAAGTGGAGGAGAAAGAGCAAGCCACGGTTGCAGTGGTGGTAAATCGTTTCCAGTTGCGATGGTGGATTTGATGAGGACAGTCGGATTGGACACATCGCCGGGTGCTCCAATCGCTGATTTCTGCAACCTACAGCCACCATCGTCTGCCTTCATCTGTTTTGCCATCATCTGCCTTCACCTATTTTTTCATCATCAATGACTTCTCTACCTTTTGGCTTTTGATTTCTGCATTCTCATTCATATTGCAGTTCAATCCTCATTCACTAGTTCTATGTTTGATTCTCCATCGATGGTTTCTACAAAATCAAATTCATAGTGTAAATGGAATTGACAATCATGGCAAGGCAAGAAAACTTTTTTTTTTTTTTAAAGGAATTCTGCAAAATCTCATATATCTAGAAATTTCATCTTTGAGGAATTTCATCGAGCATTTTTTGAACATTATCAGAAAACAGATACATGAATACGAGAGAGATGAGAGGGGGGGAGGGAAGGGAAGGGGGAGAAGAAGAATCAACATAGACTAAGTCTGAAATCATCACCGGACTACAACAGGGTCTGATTCTCCCTCATTGGGGAGAGAACCCCTCTCTCCACCTTGGGTTGATTCTGCCCTCTGTCAGTACCTTGAGAGAGAGAGAGAGAGAGAGAGAGAGAGAGAGAGAGGGCACACTTGCATTGGGGAATGGTTTGCCGTTGGCAGGAGGACAAGGGCCGCTAGACTGCAAGCCATGGCTGCTGTGGGGCAAGAGAGGAGAGGAGTGGAAGTGTGTTTTTCTTTTGGTAACCTAGGCTGACGTGGTAGTGCCACGCCTACATATCTGCCCAAGTATATACAACGTCAGTAATTCGCTGATGTGTCATGTGTGATTGTCAAACTTGCTAACATGGTGTGGGCGACTTTAGCAACTCTCGCAATGTAGAATGCCAAATCAGCAATTGCCGTAACACTTAAGACACCACATCCAGACAGTTTAATTTTTAACAGACAGCGTATTGTTGTCGCTAATAGTGAAATCTAGAAATCAATACGTTCACTAATCCCATAGCTCAGGGTTAACCAATGCTCCACAATTTGTAATAAAAAGAAAGTAAATAAATTTAAATTATTTTATTGAAAAACCTATACTATAGTGACCGCACAAAAATAATTATTTTTATTACACTCCAAAATTTAAATACACTCTTTCCTCTCCCTCTTAATTGTGGAAGAGACTTTAAAAGGTCTAGGTGCATTCGTGTCATTGAAAATATTGGGTTCAAGTCTAATGTACAAAGAAAATAGATATTATGAGAGTTTTTTTTTTAAGAGTTCGATATGAATCGAAATAAATTTAGTCGAATTTAAAATAATTATTAAATATCAATAGTTTATAAAAAAAATATATATTAGAATTAAAATATAGTTAATTCTCATTTCAGGGTTAATACTAAACCTTTTCCCGCCAAGAGCCTTGATCAACCTTGTGGAGGCATTGATCCTTTATTTATTTATTTATTTATTTATTTATTTATTTTTGTACAACCAGCGCTTATATAACCTCTATTCTAGGCAGAGGTTTAATGGGTATAATTATGCAACGGTTTTAAAACTAATATACGGACAACGATTTTATGCATTAGATGTGAAAGGAAAAAGCACCTCCTACATGGTACTTATATGGATTATCAAGTCCATTAAGCCAAAATAGTTTGATATAAATTGCAAATTAAGAAGTAATTATATTTGTAACTCTACGGTTAAAAATTTGCCTCAGATTGTGTAAATACTAATATTATTTTATAAGATTCTAAATTCCATCATTATTTATAGATACACAATGGAATAACCAGAGTTTCCGGGACTACTATTTTATATATATATAAATTATCGATATCTGGTAATTATATTAAATCCAACTAAATTTGATTCAAATTGGCTTGAACATTTAAGGAATAAATCTCTTGTAATATCTGCTTTCATCATATATATATAAAATTTAAATTCAAAATTTTATTTATGTAATACGAATATTCGAGGATCTGACCAACTAGATATAACTATAATTACTTAAAAAAAATGATCGTTGAGCAATGAAGCCGACTAGAATGCCTGCATGACCCAAATTCAAAGATTCCACTACAAAAAAAAAAGATTTTAGCGACCGAATTTAGCAACAAATATTATTTGTCGCAAAACTCCAACGAAATTAGCGACAAAATATGTATTTGTCGTAAATTTGCAACAAATTCTATAACAAAAATATATTTGTCGCTAAAATAGCCACAAATAAATATTTGTCGCAAAATTGGTGCCAGAATAGTGACGAACAATAATTTGTTGGAAATTCGTCCCAAATTAGCAACAAAAAAAATATTCGTCGCTAAATCTGTAACAAAAAAGAAAGTTTGTCGCTAATTTAGCGACAAAACATAATTTCGTCACTAATTTGCGACCAAAAATTAATTCAATACTAAATTAGCAACAATATGTATTTGTCACAAAATTGTCACTAATTTGCAACAAAAAAAATTTCTTCATCGCTAAATGTGCAACAAAAATTAGAATTCGTTGCTAATAATACGACGAAAAAAAAAATGATCGGCATATTTGTCGCTAAATAGCAACAAATACACTTTTCGTTGTAAAATTTGTAAAAGTTGTCACTAAATTTGTTACTGATTGGCCACAATCGAGTTATTTGTTGCTAAATTTGTCGCTAATATATTTAATTCTCTTCTTCCTAATATAAATCAATTGCTCTTTCACTTACTTATGTAACTTTTTCAAATTGTTCCAATTTTTTAACATTTTTAAGATAATGAAATCGATTTTTGATACATAATGAATGAGTATTATCTTGTTATAATAACTTTTCATAATAATAATGCTTTTTTATTTGTCATTTTATATAAAAAATTGTAATTAAGTTCTATTTTTTGCGGTAGTAAATTTTATCGATATAAACAAATGAATTTAATAATGATTGACATTGAAGCCATTATACATTTATCAATATGTAAAGAATGTTAAGTATAATTAACAAGATAAAAATATTTATGTTTATAATTTTGTTATTTAATATTATTAATTTAGTAATTAATAATTTGTATCTCATTTAGTAGTTTAATAGAGGAAATTAAAATGTTTCAGTTAAATCCGTGGAAAAATTTAAAATTTTGTCGCAAATATTGTCGCAGATTTCCAACAAAAATACTTTTTCGTCGCTAAATTACCGACCAACCAAAATTTATCGTCGCCAATTTTGCGACCAAAAACAATATTTGTCGCATATTTCCAACCAATAATCAAGTTCCTCGCTAAATTTTGCGATGAGAAACAAGTTTGTCGCAAAAATTGACTGTAGAAATTAGAGTCCATGGCGGAATCGACGACGAATAACCAGTTTGTCGCTAATATCAGTGACGAAATATGTATTCGTCGCTGATTTCAGCGACAAATTCATAGTTCGTCGCTAAATTCAGTGACGAAACAAAAATTGGTCGCGGATTTTAGCGACGAACATTTGTTTCGTCACTGATATTTGGGACGAAACGGGGTTCATCGTAGAAATCAACAACCAACTAGGATTAGTCGCTGATTTCAGCGACGAACCAAGGGTTTGTGCTGATTTCTGCAACCAACTAAGCTATCGTTGCTGATTTCAATGACAAAAATAAACTTTGTCGCTGAATTTTAAAATAAATTTTTTCATTCTGTGCAATTTTAGCGATCAAAAAATTTTTGTCGTAGATTTCAGTGACAAATATCAAATTTGTCGCTGATTTCAGCGG
Source organism: Dillenia suffruticosa (assembly GCA_033439265.1). Classification (NCBI taxonomy): domain Eukaryota; kingdom Viridiplantae; phylum Streptophyta; class Magnoliopsida; order Dilleniales; family Dilleniaceae; genus Dillenia; species Dillenia suffruticosa. The sequence continues at coordinate 16,888,370 of JAVTVX010000009.1, read as the reverse complement.
CAAAAATTAAATTTGTCGTTGATTTTAGCAACAAAAACCTAATTTGTCATTGATTTTAGCAACGAAAGTCTATTTGTTGCAGATTTCATCACTGAATTTTTAAAACCAATTCTCCGTTTGCAATTTTAGCGACAAAAAAATTTTTGTCGCTGATTTCAGCGACAAATACCCAATTTGTTACTGATTTCAGTGACAAAAATAAAATTTGTCGCTAAATTTTTAAAACAAATTCTTCTCTGTGCAATTTTAGTGACAAAAAAAATTTTGTCACTGATTTCAGTGACAAATACCCAATTTGTCGCTGATTTAGTAATAAAAACAAAATTTGTCACGGATTTCAACGACAAAAGCAAAATTTGTCGCGGATTTCAGTGACGAATATAAAATTCGTTGCTGATATGAGCGATGAAAGTCTCTTTGTCACCGATTTCGTCGCTGAATTTTTGAAAACATATTCTTCGTTCTATTGAATGTTGCAACAAAAAAAATTTTGTCGCTGATTTCAGCAACAAATACTAAATTTGTTGCTGATTTAGCGACAAATACCAAATTTGTTGCTGAATTCAGCAACAGAATTGCAGTTTGTCGCTAATTTTAGTAACGAGAGGTTATTTGTCACTGAATTTTTTAAAACAAAATTCTTCCTTCTATGCACAATGTTCCCCACGCCTCTCCCTCTCTTCCTCATAATGCCTCTCCCTCTCTCTCACGGATTCAAGGCGAAAGGAGGTACTCTCTCTCTCTCTTTCTCTCTCTGAGGGGCGCTGCCCCTCTCCCGACTTTGTTTGAATAGAGGGGGAGGCGCCGCAGCGGCCGGATCTGGGTAGGGGCCGGTTTCCCCTCCTCGATCCGGCCGCAAGCGGCCTGATCCGAGGAGGGGACAGCCCTCCCCTTCAGTCGCCGAGGCGACGAAGGGGGGATCCCCTTTTCCCCCGATCCGACGACAGCGCCGTCGGATCTGGGTTAGGGAGGCTCCCTCCCCCACGGGCCTTGGCGAAGGATCTCGCCAAGGCCCATGGAGGAGGGTCCTCCCCTTCACCCAATCCGGCGATGTTGCCGTCAGATCTGGGCAGGGGAGCGTCTCCCCGTCCCCCGATGGCATTTTTTTTATTATATATTTATTTTTTATTAGAAATTATATATTATATAATTAAATTTATATATTATTTATTATAATATATTATATGTTATAATTTTAATAATATTATAACATTATATATTATAATTTTAACATATATAATTTAATATATTGTATATATTATAGTTTAAACATTATAACATATAAGTTAATTTATAGTTTTTATATATAATTCTATATCTTATATATATTATAATATATTATATATTATAATTTTAACATTATAACCTATATTATAACATATTATATATTATAATATTATAATTTTATGTATTATATATATTTGAACTTCTTATATATATATTATATATTATAATTATGGTAATTATAACATAATTATAATTATATAATTTTATATAATATTTTATGATATATATGTAATAATATATAATATATATAATGCAGAATTTTAAATGGATAATATTCTCTACATATTTAAAAATTTATAATACATATAATGTTATATATAGTTAATATATATTGTTAATGTTATATAATATATTTTAACATTAGATTAATTATAAATAGCATTAATGGTTTTGTATTGTAGATGTGTTTGCTCTGATTGGACGTGTTGTTCAAGTAGAGGGGAGAAAAGTAGATATTGAAGCGGTTGAGGTATATATTTTTTTTCGCATTTATTCTTTTATTTTCTTTGTTTTTTATCCCTTATTCCTAATATGCATGTATGTATATTGTATTCGTGAAATGCAATAGTTATAAATTATTTTTATATTTTTTTATGACTCAATGTAAAAAAGATTATATTTACTTTTTATTATTTTGCATAAATAGTATGTCTTAATAATTTCTATTAACATTTTTTTATTTGTTAAATTATCTGAATATATGTTAATATTTTTTAAATGTTTTGTTATTAGATGTTAATTATTTCTTATTAATGTTTTTTTCAATATAATCTATATTTTGTTAATACTTTTATTTATTAATATTTTATAAATTTTATTTTTGTAAACAGCGACAATGCAAAACGAAAGAGATTGAATGTATAATAAGAATTTACCTTATCGTCGTCGTTTAACTGATGAGTTTATTTGTGGGGTGGAACAATTCTTGAATTTCGCTACTAGTAAGGTTGAGTTTATGGATGGCAATAGGTTAAGGTGTTCATGTAGAAAGTGTGGTAATGTCAAATTTTATGTATATGATAAAGTTAGAGGACAGCTTTATACATTTGGTTTTACTCTAAATTACTATAATTGGACTTGTCATGGTGAACCGTTTATATCTGATAAAGAGTATGTGCGAAATATACATTTTTCAGTTAGAGGGGATAACAATTATTATAATCAGTTAAATCCATATCAGCAAATGGTATTTGATGCAGCGGGTCAAAATTTTGTACCCCAATCAAACTATGCAAGTAGTTTTGCACCAACAAATGAAGATGTACCTACAAGTTATGCATCACCATTGGAGGGGGTAGAAGCAACATGTGTTGATGAAAATGTGCAAGATGAAAATTATTTGTCTAACCAATTTCAAGAAATGTTGAGAGCTGCAGATGAACCTTTATGGACTGGTTGTGACACCCACACTAAGTTGTCATTAACGACTAGAATGTTAAATGTTAAGGCAGAGCATAATTTGTCCGAGAATTGTTTCAATGATATTGTTCAAGTAATGGGAGAAGTATTGCCTCGTGATCATATAATGCCGAATGACTTTTATGGTATGAAAAAGTTGGTGAATGACTTGGGTCTTCCGGTGGAAAGAATTGATGTATGTAAAGATGGTTGCATGTTATTTTGGGGAGCTGATGAAAATGTAGAATTTTGTAAATTCTGTAACCAAAGTAGATACAAGAGTACTAGAAGATCAGATCGTAATCAGCGACCTAAACCATTCAAGCAAATGTCTTATTTGGCCTTGACTCCTAGATTGCAAAAACTTTATGCATCGAAAGCTACTGCTGAATATATGACTTGGCATGCAAATCATCAAACAGAAGAAGGGTTAATGTGTCATCCTTTGGATGCAGAGGTATGGAAAAATTTTGATATGACATATCCTGAATTTGCAAGAGAGACTCGAAACATTATGTTAGGTCTTTGTGATGATGGGTTTGCTCCATTTGAAAAATCAGGGAAAACTTATTCATGTTGGCCAGTGATCTTAATTCTGTATAATATTCCTCTGGGTATGTGTATGAAAACACCCTATATGTTTTTGACATTGGTGATACCTGGCCCGCAAAATCCAAAGAAATTGATAGATGTTTATATGCAACCATTGATTACGGAGTTAAAACAATTATGGGATGACGGTGTTTTTACATATGATGTTAACACTGATCAGATGTTTGTAATGAATGCAACTCTTCTTTGGACAATAAATGACTTTCCAGCTTATGGCATGTTATCAGGATGGAGCACTGCTGTGGTTTTAGGATGTCCAATGTGTATGGAGAGATCTAAGTCGTTCAGATTGAAATATGGTAAGAAGGCAAGTTATTTTGATTGCCATAGACAATTTTTGTCACAAAATCATAAATTTAGAAGAAATAAAGAAGAGTTTACGAAAAATAAAGTTGAAAAAACACCTCCACCGTTGAGATTAATTGGTCAACAAATTTGGGAGCGAGTGTCTCACTTTCCATCTGTTATTAAAGACCCACATGGTACAACGCATGGATATGGAAGTGTACATAAATGGACCAAACGGAATATATTTTGGGATTTACCATATTGGAAGACTCATCTGATTCATCATAATTTCGATTTGATACATATCGAGAAAAATATTTTTGAAAATGTGATTAATACATTGATGGATGTCTCTAGAAAAATGAAAGATAACTTGAATGCGAGAAAAGATATGCGGCTTCATTGTAATCGGCCTACACTTGATGTGGATGGAAGCAGTAAGGGACCAAAACCAAAGGCAATTTATACAATAAATAAGGATCAGAGACGAAAAGTTTGTGAATGGTTGAAATCGCTGAGATTTCCTGATAGTTATGCCTCAAATTTTGGGAGATATGTCAATATGAAAGAATGCAAGTTGGTTGGTTTGAAGAGTCATGATTGTCACATATTTATGAAAATATTGATTTCGATTGCTTTTAAGGAACTTTTACCAGATTTTGTATGGAGTATCATTACAGAGTTAAGTATTTTCCTGCATGATATTTATATTTTGGGATTTACCATATTGGAAGACCCATCTGATTCATCATAATTTCGAATTGATACATATCGAGAAAAATATTTTTGAAAATGTGATTAATACATTGATGGATGTCTCTAGAAAAATGAAAGATAACTTGAATACGAGAAAAGATATGCGGCTTCATTGTAATCGGCCTACACTTGATGTGGATGGAAGCAGTAAGGGATCAAAACCAAAGGCAATTTATACAATAAATAAAAATCAGAGACGAAAAGTTTGTGAATGGTTGAAATCGCTAAGATTTTCTGATAGTTATGCCTCAAATCTTGGGAGATGTGTCAATATGAAAGAATGCAAGTTGATTGGTTTGAAGAGTCATGATTGTCACATATTTATGGAAATATTGATTTCGATTGCTTTTAAGGAACTTTTACCAGATTTTGTATGGAGTATAATTACAGAGTTAAGTATTTTCTTGCATGATATTTATATTTTGGGATTTACCATATTGGAAGACCCATCTGATTCATCATAATTTCGATTTGATACATATCGAGAAAAATATTTTTGAAAATGTGATTAATACATTGATGGATGTCTCTAGAAAAATGAAAGATAACTTGAATGCGAGAAAAGATATGCGACTTCATTGTAATCAGCCTACACTTGATGTGGATGGAAGCAGTAAGGGACCAAAACCAAAGGTAATTTATACAATAAATAAGGATCAGAGACGAAAAGTTTGTGAATGGTTGAAATCGCTGAAATTTCCTGATAGTTATGCCTCAAATCTTGGGAGATGAGTCAATATGAAAGAATGCAAGTTGATTGATTTGAAGAGTCGTGATTATCACATATTTATGGAAATATTGATTTCGATTGCTTTTAAGGAACTTTTACCAGATTTTGTATGGAGTATCATTACAGAGTTAAGTATTTTCCTGCATGATATTTACTCGACAGTATTAAAAGAATCACATATAGCGAAATTAGACAGAGATATCCCTATCATTTTGTGTAATTTAGAAAGGATATTTCCTCCGTCATTTTTTGATTCCATGGAACACCTTTTAGTTTACTTGTCTTATGAGGCCAGAGTTGCAGGTCCCGTCCAATATCGACGGATGTATCCATTTGAAAGGTAAATTTTGTACATTCTCTTCATAACAACATTTAGAGTGCTTGTCATTTTACTAAATTCATTATATATCATTTTCTGATACACTTTATTTAATTACAATTAGATTTTTATATTATTTAAAGAGAAAAGTGAAAAATAAGGCACGGGTTGAAATCTCTATTGTTAATGCATATATTGCGGAGGAAGAGACAACTTTTGCTTCATATTATTTCGAGCCTCTTGTCCAATGTAAGAGACGGAGAGCGAGTATAAATGATGAGCGTTCTGTTGATCCTAATTTAAATTCATTCTATATTTTCAACTATCTCAGTCGACCAAGTGGGTCATGAAGGTTAGATATTTAACTACTAAAGAATGGCGGGTAGCCCATGCATATATTTTACTGAACTGTCCAGAAGTTACGCCATACTTCAAGTAAGTATTTTTTTTCAAATAAATGTATTCTTTGTTTTGTTAAAATTTTTGACATAAATCGTCTTCTTTAATCGTAGGATTTTTCAACATTCACGGTCTGAACTATCGATGAATGAGTTCAATCGTGTGTGCGATGAAGAATTTACAGTATGGTTCAAAACATATGTTAGTTTTGAAATTTTTTGAAATTTTATAAATATTTGATTAATAAAAAATAATACATTTATTTTACTTCAGACTCAATGTAATCAATATCAAGTTGAACAAGAATTGTTAATTCATCTGTCATGGGGTCCAAACTCAACGGTACGAACTTGGCTATCATATTTTATAAACGGATATAATTTTCACACTTAAAAATATGGAACTGGAAAAACTATAATGAATAGTGGTGTTTGCGTTTAGTCATCCAACGATAGAGGTGTAAAAAATGATTTTTATGGTTTGTTGGATGAAATTATTGAGGTAGAGTACCTTGGAGTAGAGTTACGGATCGTTTTATTTATGTGCTAGTGGTTTGACCCCGTAAAAGGGATGGATGTGCATCCAAAGTTTAATTTGGTCGAAATAAATCATAAAATATTTTATAAAAAATATGAACCATTCGTATTGGCACAACAAGCGATTCAAGTGTATTATGCATAATATCCTAGTTTGAAACGTGATAAAATTGATTGGTGGGCTATTTGTAAAAGAAAGCACGAAAGAAAATTGAGGAACGTTGGGAAGATATAGCATATTAACAAGAGGAAGTTGCCAACACGTTTCAGACTGAGGAATATATTATTCCAACATTACGAGATCCACGTGGAGTAGTGATAGATGTGGATCAAACTAAAATTCATGAGGCTGGCGATGAAGAATCCAATTTTGAGACAGATGATGAAGATGAGGATGAAGATGAGGATGAAGATGAGAATGAATTTGATGTTGAAGAATCTGATAATGAGGATGATGATGACAATGATGACTTTGATTTTTGATCGTCGGTAAGTGTTATTTTTTTAAGATTTATTATAATTGTCTAATATCAAATTAAATTTTATTTAATTGTTTGAATGTGAAAATACATTTAGATTTGCATATTTCGTTTCTCAATTTGTATGTTATATTTAGTACTTCATGTTTCATTTTCGAAATATTATTTGCTAATACGCTGTACTTTTTTGTATAGATCATTTCGGACGACAATTTAAATATGGTATATTTCTTCATACACTCTATTATATTTTTTATACACATGCAATTTTCATTGCTTGCAAGACCAAACTCTTGTGACAGTGTCGACGTGGAGGGCATAGACGATCTTATGATGCAAGACCAAACTCTTCAGCGTCACCATCCGCTTCAGCTACACCTCCCATGCCCCTTCGCCTTGTACTGATGCACTTGCACCGTCTCCTTCAGTTGCACCTTCGGTTGTACCTTCAATGCAAGATTCACACGTTGAGGGGGAAGATACGCGAGAGGTGATATCCCCTTGCGGAGTGTTTTTTTTAGACCAAGGAAATGGGATTCCTGCCGTCATTTATAGAGACTTTCGGACGAACTTTTCAGAAAAAAGACAAAACCTGGAGTGGGGAGAGAGATAGAGCGGTTATGGTATGTAATTTCAAAATTTTAAATTGTTTTATAGATATTTTGCAACAAAAATTTTAACATATTATACTGAATCTATCATAACAACGTTAGAAGAAGAATTTATTAGATTTGTCTATTCCAAAATTTTTTTTACTATTTAAATTGAAATTTTCATTTCTAATATATATATATATATATATATTTAGATTTGCAGTGCAGAATCAAAACGATGAACCCTATATTCTGTAGAACTACTATCTCTTCGAGTTCTATGTCAAATTCTTCAAGAACTAAAGATATAATAAACAGTGAAGAAATAACAATTGAAGATTTTGAAAAAGGAATAGATGAATGGGAGATACCCAAAATAAGTATAGACCAGATATACAAAACACTCAAAATAAATTTCTTTAAAACAAATTACACCATTAAAACTGAAGAAAAAGATATTCAACTTTTAAAATCTTTTGAAACTATACAACTATTTTCCAAAAAATCTTTAGAAAAACATATGTCCAAAGGATATAAATATGTCCATATCGGATTAGTCCAAATCGGTCTTAGACCATTAACAAGAGAAGGATTAAATACTTCTATTCTGGTAACTCTTAGGGATGCCAGGCATAATAACTTCTCAGATTCCTTATTAGGAACTGTCGAATCCAGTCTATGTAAAGATCCAGTTTCCTTCGACTGTTTTCCGAATCTTATAATCTCCTTAAATGATAAAAATATATTAAAATCCCTTATTTTACAAGTTAAAATACATAATTATGATATGATGGAGGGATCAATTCCGGTCGCTCTAATATATAAGATACATTATAAAGCCATGACAACAGCCTTCGGATCAAAGCATAAAATCCAACACAAAAAATGAGAAACTCTTCTTCTCCAAACTGATATCACAAAATCCAATTTGGTTATTCCAAAACCTATCAGATGGGAAGAAATAACCCTTCCAGAAGATTGGATGTTGGAAGGAGCGGTTCAACCAAAATCACAAAATGACATTCCAGAACCAAGTACCAGAATAAAACAAATAACACAATATACAGATGGAAATGTAAAAATAAGCTTCGATAGACCATTTTATAACTCCAGATTTTTGGATACATCAACTACATCTTCTGAATATATAAATCTGGGAAGAATATCAAAATTACCGTCCGTTATAAATTTTCATGATAAAAGCCCAATAAAACCTCCGAGGTATTCGATCTCAGATATTCCAACAACCTCTCTAAAAAACATCGAATTAGGAAAAACAATCCCACAACCAGTTTATACACGTTCTCAAACAGAAGAACAAAACCCAATTGATTCAGAACCAACCTCTCCAACACCTTCAGCCATAACAGAAAACGTTGGTAGAGAAAATGAATTAAACGTTTTAGAAAAAGAAAATAGTTTTGGTAAAACATACGATGAAAATGAGATTTTGACAAAACTCAATATTCTCATCAAAAATGATTTTGAAATAAACAAAGAATATTTAGAAAATGATTTTTTCTCTGATAAAAACAAAGAAAAAAGAAATTGGTTTTTTAAAACTTTTCGAGAATACATTTTCAAAATCCAAGATAAACATTTTAAGTTTTGTAGAAAAAATAAAATAAATATTTTATTTTTCACATGGCTTGAAACGTATACTAAAAAACATAACATTAAATATCCATTCAAAACAGCCAACCCCATCACAAAAAGAAATAAAAAACCTTCATGGGAAACCAAAGATGGTGAAAACATCGAGTCTGATCATCCACCTCTTCGGACGATCAAAATCACTGTTGGTATAGAAAACATTGAGGCTAGTCCTTATAAAAAACCCCAAGAAAATGATTCCGTAAACTTAAAAAATATCATCATTCAAAATAATTATACAAATGCACATTTACATACAATTGGAAAACAACTTTCCAAAATCGACAAATCACAAAAGGAACCTACTGAGTCTAATAAAAAAGAAAAGCTTAAAAAATAAAAAAACCCTATTTTCAAACCCTATCAAATTTCGAACCAAGCCAACCAAGAAATCCAAACCAATAAACAAGAATTCTTGGAAGCCATAAAACTTCAACTCAGTAAAATCGGGTCATCTTCAGGACAATCCAATCCAATTGTTCCTGACACTCCTCAATCTGTAAATCAAGATATTACAGTCCTAAATAAAACCTTTTCATCCGAGTTAGATGAGGATGAAGAAGAAGCTTTTCAGGAACAGGATCCTGAGATAAACAAACTTCTTTGGAAAATTCTTAAATCCGAATATGTTAAACCCAGATTACCTGAATTAGAAATCGGTAATCAACCCGAGATACTGGTCCAACCAAAATACAACGCCAATTCTATCTATGTATGGAATAGATGGAATGAGTGAATATCAAATCTTGAATGTATTACAACAAATGACGATTGCATCCAACGCCTACAAAACCCAACAAGGAACAACCGATAAAACAGTTGCAGAACTCCTCATCGCAGGATTTTCTGGTCAATTAAAAGGATGGTGGGATTTCCATCTCACTAAGGAACAACAAATGGGTATTCTAAATGCAATTCAAATTGGTGAAGAAGGTGAGCCAATTTTAAATCATTTGGATGAACCAATCCAAGATGCTGTCGCAACCCTAATATTTACTATATCACTTCATTTCATTGGCGACTCATCCCATCTAAAAGACAAAAATACCGATCTATTATCCAACCTCCGATGTAAAAAACTCAGTGACTTTCAATGGTATAAAACCACCTTTCTATCCAGAGTCATGCTTCGAGAAGACTCTAATCAACCCTTCTGGAAAGAAAAATTCCTTGCCGGACTTCCCACCTTATTGGGAGAAAAGGTTAGGAACATTATTCGTGAAACTTTTGGAAAACAAATTATTCCATATGACCAGCTTACTTATGGTGAATTAGTCAGTTTCACACAAAAAGAAGGTCTTAAAATCTGTCAAGGCTTAAAACTCCAAAAACATCTAAAATGGGAAATGAAGAAAACCAAAAAAGAATTAGGATCATTCTGTGATCAGTTTGATCTTAATAAACATAAAACCTGCAATGGAGAATACAGTAAGAAACAATCCAAAAAATACTCTAAAAAAGAATATCCTAAGAAATTCAAATCCTATAAAAAATATAAAGAGGATTATTATAAAAAACCTTATAAAAAATTTCGTAAAACTAAGCAATACAAAAAGGAATCAAAACCTTCAACCTCAAAATCATTAAAAGATATAACATGTTTCAAATGTGGAAGAAAAGGACATACTTCCAAATATTGCAGAGTATCTAAAAAGATTAGAGAACTCCATTTGGATGAAGAAATTCTAAATAAAATCTCAGTTTTATTAGTAGACAGCTCTGATACGGATACGATCAGTTCAGAAACTTCTACTAGTAATCCTCAAATTGATGAACTCATAACCAGTTCTAGTAAAACAGAATCTGATTCTGACTCTTCAGATTCAAAACATATAAACATGATAACCAAGGAACAAAACTTAATTCTGGAAGCCATTCAACATATAAACAATCAGGAAATCCAGAAAAAATGTTTGGATCAATTAAAACAATCTCTAGAAGGAAGTTCTAAAAATCCTTCTAGTACTTCTCATATTAATACCGGTATGTACAATCTTATTTCCATACTAAGTAAAAAGAAATGCAATAAAAAATTCTCTGCAACCATCCAGAATTGCAAAAAGAGATAAAAACAATCAAAAAAGAATTAAAGGAATTAAAACAGAAACAAGAGGAAAATTCCAAAACTATTTCGATCTTATTATCTCAAATAAAAGCCAAAAATGTAGTTACTAATTCAAACAGTGATGAAGAAAATTCGGATGAGGATCCTTTAAATTTTCAGACCATCCAACATCTTGAAAAATCCAATAAAACCCTTCCTGAAGAAATCCTTTTCGTTTTAAAGGAAATTACTTCCCGAAAATACCTTATAAAAATCACACTAGTATTATCCGAAAATTTTAAAATTGATACGGTCGCTCTATTTGATACCGGAGCTGACTTAAATTGCATAAAAGCAGATCTCATTCCAAAAAGATTTCACGAGAAAACCAGTGAAAAACTGTTTGCGGCAAATAATTCCAAAATGAACATAATTGCCAAATTGGATGCAAGAATCCAAAATGAAAGATTCATGATTCAAACAACTTTTGTCCTAGTTTCTGATATCCGACAAACAGTGATCTTAGGAACTCCATTTATCAATCTTATTACCCCTTATAAGGTTGAATATAATGGAATTAAATCTAAAACCAAGGCCGAAAAACTCTTTTTTCCATTTCTGGAATCTCCTAAAACTAGAAGTTTAAATCTAATAAAAGCCGCTTCAATCCACGAAAACTCGATCAATCTTTTAATACAGAAAAAACAAATTGATATATTACATTTAAGATAAAATATTGATTTTCAAAGGATTGAACAACAGCTACAAACCAAATCCATAAAACAAAAAATCACTGAATTTCAGAAAACAATCGAAAAGGAAATCTGTTCTGATCTTCCTAATGCATTTTGGGATAGAAAACAACATATGGTTGACCTACCATATGAAAAAGGATTTGATGAACGTGATATTTCTACTAAAGCCAGACCAATTCAGATGAATGCCGAATTAGAACAATATTGCAAAAAAGAAATTCACGACCTTGAATCCAAGGGATTAATTTCAAAATCCAAATCTCCATGGAGTTGTGCTGCTTTCTATGTAAACAAAAATTTAGAAATAGAAAGAGGAACCCCTAGACTGGTCATAAACTATAAACCTCTAAATGAAGCCTTAAAATGGATCCGTTATCCAATCCCTAACAAAAAAGACTTATTACAAAAACTAAACTTCGCCAACATATTCTCAAAATTCGACATGAAATCCGGATTTTGGCAAATCCAAATCCATCCCAAAGACAGATATAAAACAGCATTTACTGTTCTATTTGGGCAATACGAATGGAATGTTATGCCGTTTGGTTTGAAAAATGCACCTTCAGAATTCCAAAGAATTATGAATGATATATTCAATTCATACTCAGAATTCTGCATTGTGTACATTGATGATGTACTTATATTTTCCTCATCAATAGAACAACATTTTAAAATCTCAAAACATTCTTCTATGTTTGTAAAAAGAATGGCTTAGTCTAATCGGCAAAAAAGATATCTTTGTTTCAAATGAAAATAAGATTTTTAGGTCACCACATAACCTGTGGAACCATAAAACCGATCGAGAGATCTCTAGAATTTGCAAACAAATTTCCAGATAAGATTCTTGATAAAACTCAACTTCAAAGATTTCTAGGAAGTCTAAACTACGTCCTAGATTTTTTCCCAAATATCAATCAAATCGCACAACCTCATCATAACAGATTGAAGAAAAACCCTAAATCTTGGACGGATGAACACACTGAAACTGTCCGACTCATTAAAAAACAGATCTTAGAAATTCCTTGTCTTCATATTGCCAATCCTAGCCTCCCTAAAATTGTTGAAACCGGTGCTAGTGATTTAGGATATGGAGGAATCCTAAAACAGATACAGGATAACAAGGAAGTCGTAATCCAATATACCTCTGGTCATTGGAATCAAACCCAGAAAAACTATTCTACTATAAAAAAGGAAATTTTGTCAATTGTTTTATGCATTACAAAATTTCAAAGTGATTTATTAAATCAAAAATTCTTATTACGCATAGATTGTAAATCTGCAAAAGAAATTTTGCAAAAGGATGTCCAAAACATTGCTTCTAAACAAATTTTTGCAAGATGGCAAGCCATATTATCTATATTTGACTTTGATATTGAATATATTAAAGGTGATAGTAATTCTTTTCCTGATTTTCTAACCAGAGAATTTCTGCAGGATAGATAAAACTATTATAACCTCTTTTGCAGATGGCGTATTGGAAGGCCTTGTTCGAGATGAAGAATAAAATCCATCGTTATAACGCTGAAATCAAACTCTTCAAAGAACAGCTAAAACACGAACAGCGATGGGCACATCGCAATATTCTTCGTGCAAACATCGAAAACAATAAAATCAGAATCTGGCTTATTAGACTAAGAATGAAAGAATTTGCTCTTTAAAACCTCTAAACTCTATCTTGTTTATTTTGTGCAGAACAAATGCCCCGCAAAATATCAGGGAAAGGCAAAGCCAAAACCCAAGAGGAGGCATCCTCAGTAAAACCTCTCTCTGCAAAACCAATAAAATCTTGGTATGAAATTGTAAGGGAAGAAGAAGAGGCTGAAAGCAAGGCCCAATCCCAAAACATATCTCTCTCTAAAACAGAGGCCCAATCAGGAGACAAACTGTCTTTAATCCAGAAATGGGCCGAAACCATTCCAGAAAAACCAGACCTCTGGAGTCCAGAACTGTTTACAACTTTAAAACATACACTAAGCCTCATTCCGACACAGGAGTCAGGTAAAACTTCTAAACTGATTTCTAAAACCGAGAAAGGAGAGATTTCATCTTCTAAAACTCTTTCTCAAAATAATTCTTTGACCACCACTGGTCATACAAGAATGGAAAAATTGATAGAGTTTTCGTGGATTGAAGCGGCTTTGATTAGATTTAAGTTTCTAGTTTTAGGAGGTTCTAAGAATGGAAAAAAGAGTTTTTCGGCTTTGGTTTTAGATTTAATTCCATTGTATTCAACCTTATAAGGGGTAATAAGATTGATAAATGGAGTTCCTAGTATTACTGTTTGTCGAATATCAGAAACTAAGACAAAAGTTGTTTGAATCATGAATCTTTCATTTTGGATTCTTGCATCCATTTTGGCAATTATGTTCATTTTGAAACTATTTGCCGCAGACAATTTTTCACTGGTTTTCTCATGAAATCTTTTTGGAATGAGATCTGCTTTTATGCAATTTAAATCAGCTCCAGTATCAAATAAAGCGACCGTATCAATTTTAAAATTTTCGGATAATACTAGTGTGATTTTTATAAGGTATTTTCGGGAAGTAATTTCCTTTAGAACGAAAAGGATTTCTTCAGGAAGGGTTTTATTGGATTTTTCAAGATGTTGGATGGTCTGAGAATCTAAAGGATCCTCATCCGAATTTTCTTCATCACTGCTTGAATCAGTAACTACATTTTTGGCTTTTATTTGAGATAATAAGATCGAAATAGTTTTGGAATTTTCCTCTTGTTTCTGTTTTAATTCCTTTAATTCTTTTTTGATTGTTTTTATCTCTTCTTGCAATTCTGGAATGGTTGTAGAGAATTTTTTATTGCATTTCTTTTTACTTAGTATGGAAGTAAGATTGTACATACCGGTATTAATATGAGAGGTACTAGAAGGATTTTCAGAGCTTCCTTCTAGAGATTGTTTTAATTGATCCAAACATTTTTTCTGGATTTCCTGATTGTTTATATGTTGAATGGCTTCCAGAATTAAGTTTTGTTCCTTGGTTATCATGTTTATATGTTTTGAATCTGAAGAGTTAGAATCAGATTTTGTTTTACTGGAACTGGTTATGAGTTCATCAATTTGAGGATTACTAGTAGAAGTTTCTGAACTGATCGTATCCGTATCAGAGCTGTCTACTAATAAAACTGAGATTTTATTTAGAATTTCTTCATCCAAATGGAGTTCTCTAATCTTTTTAGATACTCTACAATATTTGGAAGTATGTCCTTTTCTTCCACATTTGAAACATGTTATATCTTTTAATGATTTTGAGGTTGAAGGTTTTTCTTCATTTTTGTATGCTTAGTTTTACGAAATTTTTTATAAGGTTTTTTATAATAATCCTCTTTATATTTTTTATAAGGTTTGAATTTCTTAGGATATTCTTTTTTAGAGTATTTTTTGAATTGTTTCTTACTGCATTCTCCATTGCAGGTTTTATGTTTATTAAGATCAAACTGATCACAGAATGATCCTAATTCTTTTTTGGTTTTCTTCATTTTTCATTTTAGATGTTTTTGGAGTTTTAAGTCTTGACAGATTTTAAGACCTTCTTTTTGTGTGAAACTAACTAATTCACCATAAATAAGCTGGTCATATGGAATAATTTGTTTTCCAAAAGTTTCACGAATAATGTTCCTAACCTTTTCTCCCAATAAGGTGGGAAGTCCGACAAGGAATTTTTCTTTCCAGAAGGGTTGATTAGAGTCTTCTCGAAGCATGACTCTGGATAGAAATGTGGTTTTATACCATTGAAAGTCACTGAGTTTTTTACATCAGAGGTTGGATAATAGATCGGTATTTTTGTCTTTTAGATGGGATGAGTCGCCAATGAAATGAAGTGATATAGTAAATATTAGGGTTGCGACAGCATCTTGGATTGGTTCACCCAAATGATTTAAAATTGGCTCACCTTCTTCACCAATTTGAATTGCATTTAGAATACCCATTTGTTGTTCCTTAGTGAGATGGAAATCCCACCATCCTTTTAATTGACCAGAAAATCCTGCGATGAGGAGTTCTGCAACTGTTTTATCGGTTGTTCCTTGTTGGGTTTTGTAGGCGTTGGATGCCATCGTCATTTGTTGTAATACATTCAAGATTTGATATTCACTCATTCCATCTATATTCCATACATAGATAGAATTGGCGTTGTATTTTGGTTGGACCAGTATCTCGGGTTGATTACCGATTTCTAATTCAGGTAATCTGGGTTTAACATATTCGGATTTAGGAATTTTTCAAAGAAGTTTGTTTATCTCAGGATCCTGTTCCTGAAAAGCTTCTTATTCATCCTCATCTAACTCGGATGAAAAGATTTTATTTAGGACTGTAATATCTTGATTTACAGATTGAGGAGTGTCAGGAACAATTGGATTGGACTGTCCTGAAGATGACCCGATTTTATTGAGTTGAAGTTTTATGGCTTCCAAGAATTCTTGTTTATTGGTTTGGATTTCTTAGTTGGCTTGGTTCGAAATTTGATAGGGTTTGAAAATAGGGTTTTTTGATTTTTTAAGCTTTTCTATTTTATTAGACTCAGTAGGTTCCTTTTGTGATTTGTCGATTTTGGAAAGTTGTTTTCCAATTGTATGTAAATGTGCATTTGTATAATTATTTTGAATGATGATATTTTTTAAGTTTACAGAATCATTTTCTTGGGGTTTTTTATAAGGACTAGCCTCAATGTTTTCTATACCAACAGTGATTTTGATCGTCCGAAGAGGTGGATGATCAGACTCGATGTTTTCACCATCTTTGGTTTCTCATGAAGGTTTTTTATTTCTTTTTGTGATGTGGTTGACTGTTTTGAATGGATATTTAATGTTATGTTTTTTAGTATATATTTCAAGCCATGTGAAAAATAAAATATTTATTTTATTTTTTCTACAAAACTTAAAATGTTTATCTTGGATTTTGAAAATGTTTTCTCCAAAAGTTTTAAAAAACCAATTTCTTTTTTCTTTGTTTTTATTAGAGAAAAAATCATTTTCTAAATATTCTTTGTTTATTTCAAAATCATTTTTGATGAGAATATTGAGTTTTGTCAAAATCTCATTTTCATCGTATGTTTTACCAAAACTATTTCTTTTTCTAAAACGTTTAATTCATTTTCTCTACCAACGTTTTCTGTTATGGCTGAAGGTGTTGGAGAGGTCGGTTCTGAATCAATTGGGTTTTGTTCTTCCTAATTCGATGTTTTTTAGAGAGGTTGTTGGAATATCTGAGGTCAAATACCTCGGAGGTTTTATTGGGCTTTTATCATGAAAATTTATAACGGACGGTAATTTTGATATTCTTCCCAGATTTATATATTCAGAGGATGTAGTTGATGTATCCGAAAATCTGGAGTTATAAAATGGTCTATCGAAACTTATTTTTACATTTCCATCTGTATATTGTGTTATTTGTTTTATTCTGGTACTTGGTTCTGGAATGTCATTTTGTGATTTTGGTTGTACCGCTCCTTCCAACATCCAATCTTCTGGAAAGGTTATTTCTTCCCATCTGATAGGTTTTGGAATAACCAAATTGGATTTTGTGATATCAGTTTGGAGAAGAAGAGTTTCTCCTTTTTTGTGATGGATTTTATGCTTTGATCCGAAGGCTGTTGTCATGGCTTTAGAATGTATCTTATATATTAGAGCGACCAGAATTGATCCCTCCATCATATCATAATTATGTATTTTAACTTGTAAAATAAGAGATTTTAATATATTTTTATCATTTAAGGAGATTATAAGATTCGGAAAACAGTCGAAGGAAACTGGACTTTTACATAGACTGGATTCGACAGTTCCTAATAAGGAATCTGAGAAGTTATTATGTCTGGCATCCCTAAGAGTTACCAGAATAGAAGTATTTAATCCTTCTCTTGTTAATGGTCTAAGATCGATTTGGACTAATCCGATATGGATATATTTATATCCTTTGGACATATGTTTTTCTAAAGATTTTTTGGAAAATAGTTGTATAGTTTCAAAAGATTTTAAAAGTTGAATATCTCTTTCTTCGGTTTTAATGGTGTAATCTGTTTTAAAGAAATTTATTTTGGGTGTTTTGTATATCTGGTCTATACTTATTTTGGGTATCTGTCATTCATCTATTTTTTTTTCAAAATCTTCGATTGTTATTTTTTCACTGTTTATTTTATCTTTAGTTCTTGAAGAACTTGACATAGAACTCGAAGAGCTAGTAGTTCTACAGAATATAAGGTTCATCGTTTTGATTCTGCACTGCAAATTTAAATATATACCTACGGAACACTGGGATGTCCAACGGCCTTACTGCCCCTCCTGGGTCTTACTTCGCCTGGACCACCGGTGTCTAAAGGACTCGGTATATAATTAGATCTGAAGTTTAGAACTTCAAACAATTAAATCTATATGTTGTATAATACTATCCCCCCGTGGTTCTGATACCAAGAAGCCCCAGTTGAATTTTACGTACTAGTATAATTTTTTTCTTTATTCGATCTATTATAGTTTCAAACTCCTAATAGTAGTTGAATTTTAATTTCAATTACAACACTCTTCATTATCTAAATATCATTCTAATGGATTAAGCAACTAAATACATAAATATAAGTATATTTAATTTCAATTCCATAAGTCTATTAAATTTTTAATATTGATTCACATATTAATTTTTGTATCTTATTGTTTACTGTCAATTGCTTAATAAGGAATACAATTTTGTATTTTGATTTTCTTTGTTGGATATTTTATTACATTGTTAAACTGTTAATTAACACTTGTATTTCTTTTGTTGGATATTTTATTATATTGTTATTTTAATTTTCTTCTAATTTCTTTATGACAATACATGAGAAATATGTTCAGGTTATACTGAAAAATTCCAGTGGTAGTGATGATGCTACTATGTCTGAGCCATCTGTTAATAATATGGCTTTATGGCTTGAGACTACTGGTGGAGCGAAGCAAAGAAGAGTACTTGGGATAGGCTCGTTGTGCAAGACTTGCAAAATCAGTGGTCTATCTTCTTCCATCTAGATACCGGTAAGAACAGAATTAATGCAATTGACCCAAGAGCTGAGCCACATGAAAGAGCAGTTAGCATAAAAAGACAATGAACTTCAAGCCATGCGCGTAGAACTCGAGCGAAGAGACAATGAATTTGAAAAGTTTCACGCACAACAGAGGCTTATAATGCAGTATCTTCAGTTAGTCTCTACTTCAAGTTCGATTCCCCCTTTTCAATCTCCTCCAAATGATGGTGATGATGATTATGACATATTTGGTGATGATGATAGTGATGGTGACGGTGACGGTGACGGTGACGGTGACGGTAACGGTAACGGTGACGGTAATGGTGATAATGTTTCTTGAAATAGTTTTTATTTCACGTTTGTATTTAATTAGACTTGTTATTATTACTTGGTTCATACTGCTAGGTATTTGATATTCTGTTACTTATTTATTACTGTTTATTATTATTTCATGACGATGGTAGTACTTTTATAATTATTATTTGATTGATACTATTAGATTGTTAGTTGTTTGGATGAGTAGAGACTGGATAAATTTTATATTATTGGCTGTTGGATGGTACCCTGGATGGTTTGTTGATGATAATATTGGCGGTTTAGTTTATAAACCGGTTGGCTGAGACTATCAGCGAGAAATATGATATATAGGGAAAATTGGTGCAATAAAAAAACAAACCAAATTTTTTTGTTGCAAAATTTCTAAATTCGTCACAAAATTCGTTGTTGATTCTGATATTCGTCGCAAAATTCGTCGTCGATTTTATCACAGATTAGCAACAAATTGTACAACAAATAAATATTCGTCGGACTTCTACAATGAATATAATTTGTCGCAAATTCCGACGAAATTTATTTTCGTCGCAAAATTTGTTGCAAATATTAACAAAAAAAAATTTTTGTTGAAAATTTGTAATGAAAAAATTCGTCACCAATTTTGCGACAAATAATTTTTCGTCGCTAATTTGTGACAGATAATATTCGTTGCAAAAATGGTCGCAAAATTGCAACAAAAATATTTTTGATGCTAATTTTTCCGACAAATTTTGCGAGCATACATTTGCAATAGCTCTTTTTCGTCGCAAAATTTGTCCGAAAATTGCAATAAAAAAGTTTTGGTTGCTAATTTTTGTGATGAATTTTGCGACGAATAGATTTACAACAGATATTTTTCGTCGCAAAATATGTTGGAAAGTTGCAACAAAAAAGTTTTGGTTGTTAATTTTTGCGACGAAATAATATCCGTCGCTAATTTGTGATAAATATGATATTTTTTGTCGCAAAGATTTGCGACGAGTTATTAGTGAAGAATTATTTTTTGTCAAAAAATTTGTCGCAAATTTATTTAGCGACAAATTTTTCCTAAATTTTCGTAATAAAATTCGTCACGAAAATCCTATTTTTTAGTAGTGTTCTATTTATGATGAGGACAATAAAAGAGATATAAATTCTTTGTTTTCGACGTCAAGGTGCCATACAAAGTTGGTTTTATGACTTAAAGTCTACAAAGAAAATTAGTATTATAAATGAATTAATATTATCTTGAAAAGAATATGTATCATTAATTAATTGAAGACACCCACGTCTTGCATGATATCCCATTAACATAGAAAAATAAAAGACTTTGACATATAATATTCAAAAGCATAATGAAAAAGTCGACTCACTAATAAATATATTGCGAACAAGAAATATCTATGAATGAGCTCAGTCATCACAGGATAAAACTTTGATTAATTCTATAGATAAGAGGGAAACGTAGTCAACAAAATATATATTAAATAGTTAATCTGTCTAATATGTACTAACACATGAAGAGAGGTCATTGTAAGTGGTCTCCATTAATGTAATTTAAACTCAAGCAAATAATAATTTTATCTCAATGACCCACCTATAGGTTTATGTATTAACATTACTCATTTCTGGTCACTTTTAATAATAGTTTTATCTTGATTTTTAATGATATATGTATCTCAATTTTTAGACTTAATCTAAAGCCCCTTTCCCTTTTTTTTTTCTTTTCTTTAATATTCATATAGAGAATGGAGTTTGGAAGAGAAAATGTTCTCTGTATTTTTTGTATATTTTATGTTTTGTACAAGGGAGTATTTATAGTAATACAGATAATTAAATCAAGCATAATATCAAGACAAATCTTAATAAGTACAATATATCTGAACAAACCTACCTAATGTATTTTAATATCCCCTCAAACACAAAGTGTTGAAAAATTGGCAGGTTTGAGTTTGTAATCTAGATCTTGAAAGCGTCGAGTGAATGCATTTGGTGAACATATTTGCGACATGAGATTGTAAAGAAATAGGAACAAGCTTGACATTGCTGTGAGGTACATGATATCGAACAAAATAAGAATCAAACTCCATGAGTTTGGTGCATTTCGTGAAAAATTTCAATATGCGCAATTTACATGGCACTTTGATCATCACATTGAGGATGAGTCGCAAAGGAGGAAGGAACACACATATCTTGAAGTAACTATCATAACCATTGAAGCTTAGAGGTAATGTCAGCAAAATCTTGATATTCTACTTTTGCACTAGAGTAACAGATACCTGTTTATTTCTTGCTACGTCTAGAAATAAAAGACGTGCCAAGAAAGAAATAATAACCAAAAGTGGAATGACCATTCAATTAGATCTTTAGACCAATCGGTATTAAAGTATGCTCTTAACTCCATAGGAGATGAGCTAGAGAAGTGAGGGCCATAAAATAAAGTACCTATGATGTATCAAAGAATATGAAGAACAACACAAAAATTAGTGGTGCAAGGTACAATTATGAATTGGCTGACAATATGAACAGCATGTGCAATATCTGGATAGCAGATAGTGAGATAGATAACACTGCCAACTAGTAGACAATAAAAGGATATCATCAATGAAAAGTGTCCCATAAGTGGTTGAATGATTAATATTAGGATTTGAATGGAGTGCTCACCATTTTAGTATTGGTGACATGATCACAAGAGATGAGATCGGTAGTGTATTTTGCTTGTGACAAATAATAACCAGGCTGATTAGACAAAACATCAAATCCGAAAGAATAATTGAGATCACCCAAATATTTCATCTCAAGCTATGGTGAACAAAAGATTTAAGGGTAGAAATTCCGTGAGTGGCATTGCCCATAATGATCATATCATCAACATAGAGAAGAAAAAGAATGTGCCCCTAAATTGTTTCTCAAATAAACAAGGTGTGATCGAAATGAAAACCAAGGTGGCCAATGGTGGAGTTGAATTTGGCAAACAATGCTCTAGGTACCTATTTGAGTCCGTATAAGGTCTTATGAAAATGACAAACCATATTTGGTAGATGAACATAACCTAGTGGGAGCTATATGTATACTTCTTATGTAAGATCATGATTGAGAAAGCATTCATAACTTCTATCTGAAATAATTGCCAATATTTGCTAACGACAACAACAATGAGATTGCGGATTAGGGTTAGACGAGTTATAGGGGCAAGCACCACCTTATAGTTGTTGCCTATTCTTATTTAAAGCCCTTAGCAATAGGTTAGGCTTTATGTCATTCGTCACATCCATCTGTTTGACTCATGATTTTATAGACCCGTTTGCAATCAATAATATATTTATCTTATGGTAAATCAACTACGTCCTAACTATTGGTGTTAGTAAGGGCTTATAATTCTTTGTTATTGTTTTTTGTCATAGAGTTTGCTTGTCTTGTGATAGATGAGAGACTCATATTGAGAAATAATTGTGGAATAAACATGAAAATCATCGCGACAGACAGAAGAAGTAATTTACATGATCAATATGATAAAAAATTGGTTGGAGAGCAGGAGGCTTTGATATAGATGAGTGAACAATTGAAGGAGGTGGAGAATGCTCATTTGGAGGAGGTGGAGAATGCTCATTTGGAGGAGTTGGTGAATCCATAGCTAAAGGCGATACAATGGGATTAGGTGTAGGCTGAGTCGAACTATAGGAGCTATTACAAAGGGTGTTAAAAGAACCTACAAATGAAATGTCAGAGAACAAAGGTATGGTTGGGTAAGAAAGAACTTATAAGGAGGTTCATTGACTTGGAATTTTGAAAGAATTAAAAACATCTTAAGTTCTTAGGTCACATGATGAAAGATATGAATTCTTTGAGAAACAGATTCTAGTATCTATGCCCATTGTGCTCTATGTCATATCCCAGAAAGCAACATAATCATGTCTGTGATCTAGTCTAGTATACTCATAAGGTTAGAGAAGAACAAAACGAGCACTGTGAAAGACCGTAAAGTTTTGCTAGTTAGGAGCATGATTATATATGCGTTTATAGGGAAAGATATTATCTATGATTGGAGTGAGAATACAATTTATAGTGTAAACAACAATAAGCGCAACTTTTTTCCAAAAGGTTTTTGGACAAGAAGAAAATTTGAGAAGAGATCAAACAATATTGAAAATGTGTATGTGGCTCATTCTGTCCAACAATTATGTTGAGAGATGTTGACGTAGTAGAGTTTTGATGATGAAATGTTAGAAGAAAAAAAGTTCGAGAAAATAAGAAAACAGTTAGAAAATTCAGAAGTCTACAGTATAGGTCGACCTGTTTTGAAAACACATCGACTTGTGACACTCATACACACACACATCGACTTGTTTGATGTCCTTGTCGATCTGAGCTGAATGTTTTCTATAAAAACATATGTCTGAACACTTCGACCTACATAAACACACATCAACCTAAACAATGAACATCATATATATCAGACATTCTAACACATCGACCTGAGCACAAATCATGTCGACATGAAACTATAGGAACAGTGACACATCGACCAATTCACCTCCACACATCACTACAAAACAAATGCACTATTCAAACGGACGAAAACCGTTTGCTAAACATAGTAAAACCGTCAGCAAAACTTTTTCCAACGGATACGCTTTCAGTCAGCTATACACCAGTCGGGATGAATCTATATCGACAGTTTTGATGACCGTTGGAGTATGTGATTGATTTATAATGACGGTTAGAAAAGTATTAGAAAAAATATTATCTTTTATTATCGGTTTCAAAATATCGATAAAAATTATTATCTTTTATCGTCGGTTATAACATGTGTTAGAAAATGTTACTATCTTTTATTGTCAGTTACCACAACCGTTAAGAAATGTTACTACCATTTATCATCGGTTACCACATATATTAGGAAATGTTACTATCTTTTATCGTAGATTACCACTCAGTTATCATATGCTAGTATAAATTACTGTTTGTATTATCGATTACCACAAGTGAGAAAAAATTACTGTTTTTATCGGTCGGAAAATGTTAGTATAAATTACTGTAGGTTACTACAAGGTTACTGTAGGTTACTACATGTTACTGTCGGTTACCATTGCTACTGTCGATTACCACATGGTTACTAATCGTCATGGTTACTATTTTGTACCATCGGTTACATAAACGTCAAAAAATGTTACTCTCTCTCTTTTATCATTATATTAACTTAGAAATGTTATTATTTTTTATTTTCTATTATTACAAATGTTAAAAAAAAATTATTATTTCGGTTATCACTAAATTAATGCTTGTTACCAATGTTACCATATGATTACCACATAATATCAATAGTGACTGTTTCTTTTTTTTTTAAAAAAAGATGATAGATAAATTAAAATACTGAAAAATAAAGAAATTACGAAAACAATATAAATATTATAAAAATTATAATTGATACAAATTAGAATGATTGATACATATAAGATAAAAAAATTAGAAAAAAGATTACATGTCTCACAATTACATGTCTTCTGAGATATTCTAAACAAAAAATGTTCATTACAGTTTCTGAAGGCAATTTTATCCATAATCACAAAATTTGAAGGCATCTTTATCCACAATCTTTCATGGCAATCTATTCATTAAAACCAATAGTAAAATAGTGAAATCATTATAAATAATAAATAATGAATGTAAATGAAAATATTACCAGAAAAGTAACCAGAGAGCATTTCTTTTCTCTAAATCCAAAACATCTTGATAGTATTGATGTTTATATTTTTTCACAACTGTTTAAAATAAAAAATTAAAAATAATATTTTAATATTAAATCTCAAATTAAAATAAAAATAAAATATTTATTTTTAAAACCCGAATAACATTTTGGATGATTGAGGTTGTTCAACTGAATTTATTCTTTCTTGGAATAGTTGTGATTCTTTATACAATATTTATCCATCGTTTATCAAATTTTTCAAATACCAAACGTGATTACCTTTTAATAAAACTTTATAAAGTATGAGTGAGAGATTTAAATGGGTTAGGGGAGAAGAGCTTTCAAGGAAATGATAGAGAAATTTTGATTGTGGAACTTTCATCCACGTATGATTTATAATATACAATTTTTACAAACAAATTTTTAAAACTCTGCATTCGCACTTTTTCTCCCGCCTATTTTTTCATTACCGCATTTTTTCTCCCACATCTTTTTTCATTACTGCGTTTCTTAATTTTTCACAGGTGTCTTTCATATGTGTTTTGAAAAAATCACTTATAATTTTTACACTTATTAACAAATACTTACTAACTAATTAATATATTTGATTAATATTATATCTATTTGATTAATAAAAAATAATATATATTCTATATTCGATGATAATAAACTTATTAATAGTATTAATTTAAATAATATAATGATATGAAATTAATAATTTATAAAATATAATGCTATAGTTTTGAAAATTTATTGTGTATAATTTGAAAATATGACAATATAATATAATTATACGTAATTAGGTAATTAATTATATTGGTATAATTAATGAAAAATACTAAATTTTGCATCTATTATATCGGTAGAACTTGAGTCTCAAATTCGATCACAATTTATAAGTACAAAACATAATCCGCAATAAATAAAAATTTAATCTTTCATAAACACTTCATAATTTTCATATACACAACTTCCACATATTACACATACACACACACATATACCACTAACTTCAATGACATCTCAACCACTAATATTTCACATGTAACATTATTTAACATTAGTATAGTGCACTTCAATTTGGATATATTAGTTTTTTGATATTTTAAAAATAATTCATGAAACTTATTTTCATCCACATTAAATACATGAGAAGTTGATTTATCTACAATCATGTAAATTTGTGAATGAATTATACATGCCAAACATATCATGTTCAAAAAATTATCATGTAGTTGGATATATTAGATCCATATAAATTTTTATTATTCTCTTCATGAATGCACTTATCTCCACTGGTGTATAGTGCATATTTATCTTTTGTGAGTTTAATTTTTATCTTTTTTTTATTATTATATCATGAATTTTATTTTGTAATTTTTGTATTTGATTTTCTTTGTATTTTCATTTCTGTTAATGTTGTTACTACATTGTTACTATACTTATACCAATTGTACCACTTATTATAAGAATATCATTTGTTACCGGTTATTACTATTTGTTACTACTTGTTACCATCCATTATACTATAATACACTATCACTTGTTATCGGTTGTTATTATTTGTTACCACTTGTTATCATTCATTATACCATGATACATAATCACTTGTTACCTGTTGTTATTATTTGTTACCACTTGTTATCATGTATTATACCATGATACACTAAATAAAATAGAAGAAAAAAATATAAAAATATAGAATAATTGGATAATGTGTAAACAAAATTACATTTCATATGCTAAAATAAAAAACTTAGGATTTTAATCCATAAAAAAATATTTTAAAGTTTTCATTTGAAACAAGTCAAAAGTTGTAAGAAAATAATATCATGTATAAAATTAGATAATAAACTCCACTAACAAGATTAATTAACAATAATATTTAAGAAAATAATATCAAATTGTGCAACACTATCAACTAACAACTAACAACTAACAACGTCTTTCTCTTCTCTTGTGCATTAGTTGTACAGCGCAATCACTGTTTGCTCAATTACTATTGTTGACACTTAGACGCCAAGACAAAATTAATATTGTTAGGGGTCGAGATAAAATTTATGTTGCACTAGTAACATTATTAACATTATTTTGTGCAACATTATTAATATTATTCTTGATAGATAGATTGGATAGATATATTAATTTAATTAGATAATTATTAAAGTAACCAATATTAAAAAATACACTTGTTGCCATATCACATGTTTAGGTTTATTATCCCTTGGTTCATTCATCTACTAATATAAAGTAGTTTAAATTAATTCAAACTTTTTACTTCAATTTTGTGAAAGGCAGCACATTTTCAATAATAAGCTAGTTTGATTAATTTTATCAAAACCATGACATTATCTTGTAATCATATTGTAATGAGACAATGAATTTTATATTTATATTATAATAAATTAGTTTGATTTCGCTAATATAAATATAAATAAATTTAACGATTATGTCAATATATTTCTTCTATTTTGACCAATATATTCCTCCCATTTGGGCACGCACAGGTATCCCGGGCGGGCAACTAAAGTTGAAGCACTGGTTGTTCTGAAGAAAACTTCAAATTAGGTCCTTAGACAGAAAATTGAGTTTTGAATAGAAGAGACTGTATAAGTCATCTATTTTTTAATCACACAACTCTAGAAAAAGTAAGTAGTAGAATTAAACAAACAATTTGAGATTTTTTCACAAATAAAAACGAAAAAAAAAATTACAAGAAAAAAATTTCAAAAAAAAATTACAAAACAAAAATTCATGATTTGTAATTATCTTTATTAATATTATATATTTTGGTAAATATTTTTGTTTCTTTTTTTTTGTAAATATATAATGTAAAATGCAAAATGCAAATCATGACACTTTTTTCTTTTTGTTCTTTTCTTTTTTTATCTTTATTAATATTATATATTTTGGTAAATATTTGTAATTAAATTTTTAAATTTTTAAAATTATTAATATATTATAATTTAAATTAATATTAATAATCATGATTTGTAAAATGGAAAATATTCATGGAAAATGGGCATTCATGCAAAATGCAAAGAAAAAAATTTCAAAAAAAATCATTGTTTAGAGAATAAAAAAATTGCAAAAAAACCATGTGAAGAAGCAAAATAAAAAAAAAATTGCAATGATCCATGTGGTTATATAGGGTTATATAACTTACAATTAATTAATATCACTTATCATCATTTATCATTACTTACTATCACTTACTTATCATCACTTACCATCAGTTACTTATCATCTATTTACTACAACTATATATCACAAACTTACCACTATATAAACTTACGTACCTGCTTATCATCATTTACCTACCTTTATCACCTACCTACTAAATTACTACAATCATAAATTTATCACAACTTACCACATAAACTATTTTTAAATATGATACAAAAATAATAACAATTTTAGTTTTGTATAAACGTTATAATATATAGGTTAGTATAAATAAAATTTATACAAACAGTTTATTCTAACAGTAAAAATTGAATATAGTTTTAAAAAACGGTAGAATTTGTGTGTTACCATACATGTAAAACCTATGGACCTATGGATTTTTATTTTTTTAATTTTTGCATTTGATTTTTTTTGTATTTTTGTTTTCATTAAATTATTACTACATTGTTACTGCACTTGTTACCACTTACCACTTGTTACCAGTTATTACTATTTGTTACCATTTGTCTACATTGTTACTGCACTTATTACCACTTATCACTTGTTATAAGAATATCATTTGTTACCGGTTATTATTATTTGTTATCACTTGTTATCATGCATTACACCATGATATATTGAATAAAATAGAGAAAAAATATAAAAATATAGAATGATTAGATAATATGTAAATAAAATTACATTTCTTACATAAAAATAAAAAATTTAGCATTTTAAATCGTAAAAAAATATTTTAAAATTTATACTTATGACAAGCCAAAAGATTGTAAGAGAATAATATCAAGATTATAAATAAGATTAGAATAATATCTCTTGGTTTATCATGCTAATCTCGCTTATGTAAAGTAGTATAAAGTAATCTTGTTTTATATAAATAATTCAAACTTCTTGCCTCAATTTTTTGAAATGCAGCACATTTCAATGGTAATGTGGTTTGATTAATTTTGCCAAAATCATCTTATGTTGTAATCATATTATAATGAGATAATAAATTTTATATTTATATTATGATAACGTGGTTTGATTTCACTAACATAAATAAATATAAGTAGGTTAAATTTAATTTAGTAATTTTATATTATTTTCGTTCAAATAGAAGCAAGTAAAAAGTGTAAAAATGAAAAAAAAAGTGAAATATAATTGGTGCCAAAATTAAATTTCCGTTCAAAACAAAAAAAAAATAAAACGTTTTTGGCGGTACATTGATTCCGAAATAAAATGATAAAATGTTTTTGGAATATTCACAAAATTTGTCACTTGATTTTGAAATAAAATGATAAAATATTTTGGAGTTTTATCGAATTTAACTGTCAATTTGTGATGTGGTGTCAAAAATCATTGTTTGAATTTTTTTTTATCTTTGCATGAATTTGTGGAGTTATCACTGAAAAATTTTAAAAAACTAAATTCGTATATTAAATAATTTTTCTTTTTAAAATTTATATAAAATTATATAATGTTGATAATTCCACCAATATATTTATTCCAAGTGCGCTCCACCAATATGTTCTATCATTTTGGTATGCGGGGTGGTTGATAAATTAATATTAATAATCATGATTTTATATTATTACTAACATCTATTCTCCATTCAACAATAATATAATTTATAATTTATAGTAAAATATATAGTAATATGTATGTATAATGTAATAATTTACGGATGTTATTATTATATTATTAGAAAATAGTACATTTATATCTGAAAAGAATTCTAAGTTTTTTGTAATTTTTTTACACTTTCATTATCACAAATTAATCAAACAACTATAATAATATTTTTCAAATTAAATGTACGTATCATATCACTTGTTACCGGTTATTACTATTTATTAGCACTTATTATTATATATTATACCGTCAGGTTTTGTAAGAGTTGAGTTGTTTGAATTTGAAATAAAATGATTAAATTTTTTTGCACTTAATCAAATTTGATTTTTAATTTGTGATGTGGTGCAAAAAAAATCATTGTTTTGAATTGTTTAAAATGAATTAATTGTTTTTGACAAAAAATAATTAAATTAGAATAAAGAAACAAAATATTTTTTACACGAAAAAGAGCAATTTGATTAAATAAGAAAATTGATTTTGACGAGAATATAATTTTATTATGGAGTTATCAATTTTTCAATGTTAAAAAGTTAAATTTGTAAATTAAATATTTTTAGAATTTATATAAAATTATATAATATTAATAATTAATATTGATAATTAATGTATTGTGATCAATATATTTCTCTTGGCGCGCTCAACCAATATGTTCCTCTATTTTGGGGCAACCTGTAATAGTGGAACAGAAAAAAAAAAAAAAAGAATGAAAAAATGAAAAATGAAGGGTAAAGAAAAAACTGAAATAAAAAAAAAAGAAAAGAAAAGAAAAGGAAGAAGAAACAAAAAAGTTAAAATAACAGAAGGGTGAAGGGAAAAAAAAAAAAAAAAAGAAGAAGAAGAAAAAAAAAGGTTCAAAAAAAGGGGAAGGGTGATGGGTAAAAAAAAAGTGAAAAAATGGTAAATATATGAAAAAGAAGTTAAAATAAAAAAGAAAAAAAAAAAAAAAAGAGGAACAGTAGTGCCCCACGGTTGCAACCACGGGGCGCGTGGCTGCAAGCGTGCGCAGTGGTACTGGCATGCCCTCGCGCTCGCAGTTGCAGCCGCAGGGCATGTGGCCGCAAGCGTGCGCATGGCGCTGGCATATAGTGCTTTTATGAGTTTAATTTTATCTTACTTTACCTTTTTTTATTATTACATCATCAATTTTATTTTATAATTTTTATATTTGATTTTCTTTGTATTTTTGTTTTTTTGTTAAGATTGTTATTACTTGTTCCTAGTTATGCCAATAAAAATATTTTAAAGTTTGTATAATATTAGATAATAAACCCCCACTAACAATATCAATTAACTATAATATACAATAATATTTAAGAGAATAATATCAAATTACAACACCACTAACATCCTTCTTCTCTCTCTCTCTTGTGTATTAGTTGTACTGCATACTAATAATATCTTTTTTACCCACTAACAGCATCATTATTTTTCTATGCATAATAATATGATATGATAGAAACAGTACAAGATATGAAATTGATACTGGTTTAAGAAATTGGTTCATGTACGTTGAATCGATTATGTAAATGTGTGAATGAAATGTAAATGTGTGAATAAATCTGTAATGTCAAAAAATATCATATCATGCTAAAAAGATTATCATATAGTTGGATGAATGAGATGTAAATTTGTCTAAGAAAATCTCAATTGGATTGAATATTTGTATATATAAATTCAAGAATTGCATTAGTCTACCAATATATTTATCACTTTCTCTAGAATGCATCATGATAATCATATTAAATACAAATCAAATCAAATGTTTTGTATATATGGAGCAAAGTAATACATAAATGTTTTTGGTAAAAAAATATTATTAAATTGGTGGTAAATAAAAGATTAAAGAAAAAAATATTAGGCGTGAAAAAAAGAAATTTGATTATATTGGTACTAAAATAAAATTTGTTTTTGGCGCCTAGAAGTAAAATTTTGTTATCAGCCAAGAAATGAAATTTTGTTATAAAGTTATGGTTCAAATGTTTTTTGTAAATTAAAATAAATTAATATTAATGTTAAATTAACTGTTTTATTTGGAATTTATATAAAATTATATAATATTGATAATTAATATATTATTTGATAATAAAAAATAAATTATAACACTATATTATTTAAATTAATAATATTAATAATTTAAATTAAATCGAGCATAGGCGGTTGCTGTTGTGCACCATGCGGTTGCAGCCGCACAAGCATAAGGCACTGTGCGGTTGCAACCGCCCACCACGTGACAGCAACTGTGCTGGCATGAGGATGCCTGCGGGTTGCAGTCGTGCTACTGCGCGGTTGCGGCTGTGCTACTGCGCGGTTGCAACCACGCAAGGAAATACAAAAAATTGAGGAAGAGAAGGAAATATATAAGTCAAAGGCCATTCTAAGCAACAAATAGCAAGCATTGCAGTGGTCGAAACTTCTCATGTCACCCAATGCCTAGGTTTGAGTCCGTGCTCCTGCAACCTTTTCTTTTTTCATTTTCTTCTCTTCTTTCCTCTCTCTCTTTCTCTTATCAATTTTTTTTCCTATCTCACTCTCACCCATAAAATAAAATAAAATAAAATAAATGAATTATTAGTTATTTTCGTAAATATTTGTAATGAAATATTTAAATTTTTTTAAATTTTTATATATTTTAATTTAAATTAATATTGATAATTATCATGTTAAAATCTATTGTAATTTATAGTAATATATATAGCAATATGTATATATATTATAATAATATAAGATTGATATTATTATATTATTAGAAAATAGTGAATATGTATATCAAAATAATTATAAATTTTTTGTAATTTTCATTTTACCTTCTTGGATATAGTACTTTTTCAAATTAAATTAATAACAAACAAATTTTCAAAATAAATTTTCAAAATCTCTTTTTTCGAGTATTTTTTCATTACACAATTTTCTCGCCCTTTTTCATTACACATTTTTTTCGTCTCCTTTTGAGACAATCATTTTTTTCATTTTTTTCCTTTTTTTTTTCAAATATATCGATGATATTTTTTTTCTATCTCACTCTCCTTTTTTTTTCTTATCTACTACCTTTTTTTTCTTTATCTCACTCTCATTCAACCTTTTTTTCTCCTTTTGTTCTCGGTCAACATTTCTCACAAGTTTGAGTTATTTGAATATAATATATAATTGTTTAGATGAATATATATTTTTGAAGATGATTTTGTAACTTGATATTAAATATATATATTTTTTACATTATTATATTATCATTGAAATTTATTTATCATGTCTTCTTGAGTTACACAAATAAATTTTATCTAAATTTCATAGATGTAATTTTTCATAAATAAATATCATTTGAAAAAAAATTAGAAAAACGAAATTAAAATAAATAATAAAGAGACACAATTAAATGAAAATGGAAGTAACGGAAATGACAAATGGTAAAATATAGTAGTTGTATGAAATAATGTTGAAGTGTAAATAAAAATAAATAATTGAGTAAATTACCACTTACTACGAAATTAGCATGATAACTGATGTTACTATAGTAACGGAACTTATCACAACTTACCATGAAGTTATCACGTGAATAGCATGATAACTAATGTTACTATAATAACGAAACTTATCATGATAACTAATGTTACTATCGTAACGGAACTTACCATGAAATTATCATGTGAACTTACCACTTACCAAGTTTACCACTTATCACAAAATTACTATAATAACAACTTTTACTATGTGAACTTACTACTTACCACGAAATTACCATGCATAAAGTTAGAAAATTGATCCGATCTCTGGTAAGAACCAAGGTATAACACCAAACCATCTTTCATCCTTCTATAGAATTTATATAGAGGAGAGAGGCCACATTCACTCTCTCTCTCTCTCCTCAAATCTTTAACTTTACATTTTCTTTTCTTGATTTTACTATTCTGTAATTTATTTTAATTATTTTAGTGTGAAATAAAAAAACAAAAATGTAGATGAGTAAATGAGCTTACGACAAATGATAACCGTTCTAATTGAAGGTAAAATTTATGCAAATGGTATGATTAAGTGTTTTCAAACCGTCGTTAAAGATTGTCACATTTATTGACCACGAGTAATAACAGTCAGAATTGAAAATAGTTTTTAAAACGGTACAATTTATGTGTTACCATAGATATAGAATTTATACATATGGTATTGAAGTAGATAGTAAAAAAAGTTATATATGGACTATTTTTAAATCATGCAAAAAATTATCACATTTACTGACCATCCTAATAACCATCAGAATTAAATATCACTTTTGTAGACGATTGTGCTACCTTTACTGACGGTCGGTAAACTTTTCTTGGCGAACAATTTATCTCGTTGGAAAATGTATACATTTCCCGAAAGTTTCGTCATAAGGCGTCTCTATAGGTATAAAAAATCGTCACTAAAAATCACCGACAATATAAGTTACCGTCGGCATATGTCTTTAATTTTGTAGTGCATCAACCAATTGCCTTTGTGAACAGTGACACATCAACCTAATTTCTAAAAACACATCAACTTGATTTGTAACACATCAATTTGAACAATGTCATGTCTACCAATTTCATACACTATGTCGACCAATTTAAAGTCCAAATAGTAATACATCAACCTGATGATTTGACATATCAACCTGTCAGTTCTTGATTCTGAAATACGTATATCAACCTGTCACTATACTTGTCGACCTAGCCAAAAATACATACACCAATTCACTTAGACACATCGATCAATTCAACCAATGAATAGTAATTTATCAACCTGATATTGGTATATGTCAACTTATTGATATGAGTTTCTAAAAAACACACTTCGACATATCAAAATCATTGTTGACTTGCTGAGACACATTGACCAATTAAATTACTCAGGTACATCAATTTAATATTACACAGTAGTATGTCGATATATATTATCAGATATGTCGACCTAATGAGTGTCTGCTCATTAAGACACACGTCGATCCGTTATCATCTTGTCACAACATATACACATCGACCAATTTATTATATGAATAGGAACATGTCAATCCATTTAAATGACCTGTCGACCTACTCTTCACAGAATCTGAAATATTACACATTAACACGGCTGAAAACTTGTCAACACATGTGAACACATCGACCAATTAAAAATCATATGTCCACCAATTTTGTTTAGCACAATTCCTTGTCGACCTGGAATAGTATCTTGTCGACCTGTTTGCATAGACATACACTAATAATGATTTAAATTCAGGTTGATGTTTATAATAGACTTATCGACATGCGTACGTCAGAAACCAGATCTGGGACTATTTTTGAACCTAATGGACGCCTTATTTCTTCGATTTATGAAATATTTCATTTTCTATAAAAGCTAACGTTCGAATGCAGTGCAAACAAAATCTGATTAACCTATTTAAAATAGGCACCAGTAAAAAGAATGAAACTTCAGCGCGAAGGAAGGAATAGTTATAGAAGCAGTAATGGCGGAAATTAAATGCCCAACATTCGGATGCAACAATCTTCACCAACCCTCAACGGCTCTATTCAGTGCTTCAATAAATACTAAAGAGTAGAAAATAGAGAAGATAATGAGAGACAACGAAACTTAACAACTTGAATTAAAAACTCCATTGAATACTGAAAAATCTCATCTTAATGCACTTGAAAGTTTTCAATTGTATTTAAGTGACTCTCCTAATTTTTCATTTTGTCAAATCTGAGGAAAGTAAGTCTCAATTCTTGACCTTCATTTATAGATTAATTTGAGTGTCAAAAACTAAGAAGTGTGTGATATTGCCTTAAATCTAGAGAAGCCAAAATTCAGTCCGAGAAAGATTGAATTATAGTGTTCAGACGTAACACTGTATGAGGTTTAACTTGAACTTGTAATCAAGTTTGTAAACTAAGCATTTAGTGAAAAATCCAAAGGGAATCCGGGAGTGGACGTATACCGGGTTTGGTGGAACCACTATAAAAATTCTTTGTATCTTCTTTACTTGTTTTCATTTACTGTCATATAGTCTTAAATTCAGAAAAAGTATCGAAAAGTCTATATTCAACTATTCACCCATTCACCCCTCATCTCTAGTTGAATAACAATTGGTATCAGAGTAAGCGTATTGTTAAAAGGTTTAACAGTTTAACGCCAAAGATCCAAATGGCAATTAAATAACAACGTACCAGTTGAAACTTGCTTAACAAACTGTGCACCATTCTTCAATGGAAGAAACTTCAGTTATTGGAACTAAAGGTGCGCAACTTTATCATTGCACATGACCTAAATGCATAGGAAATTATTGAAGAATGAGTTGAATTTCCCACTAAAGAGATAGATGGAGTTCGTGTGCCTGTAAAATTGAAGAACATGACTGTAGAACAAAAGAAAGTCTATCAAGCCAATTGCAAAGCCATCAATCTTCTTCACCTTGCACTGAGCGTCAACGAATACAATCGAGTCTCATCTTGCATAATAGCAAAGGAGATTTGGAAAAACTTGAAGCCACCTACAAAGGAACTGACCAAGTACATAAGAACAAAATCAGATTGCTGAAGCAAGAAAATGAAATCTTCAAGATAAAGGATGGAGAAGCAATCAGTGAGATAATCACAAGATTTAATAAGGTAACTAATGAGCTCAGACTACTTCGAAAAGGAATCCCTTAAGAAGACATGGTGGACAAAATTCTGATAAATCTACCAAAGTCTTGGGAGCCCAAAGTGATAGCAATTGAGAAGTCCAAAAATCTTGAGACTCTGATGATAAATGAACTCGTGGGATTCTTGATAATCCATGAGATGAAACCGAACGTAAAGGAGTCTGTCAAATAAGAAAGAGGCAAAGGAGTAGCCTTGAAGGTTGAAAATGAGGAAAACACATCCAGTTCAGAAGAAGAAGAAGATGAAGAGGATGAATCTCTTCTGACAAGAAAATTTAGAAAATTCAGAAAATTCAGAAAATTCAGAAAATTCAGAAAATTCAGAAGGAACAAAAACAAGTCATTCTTCAAAAAGTCAAAAAAGAAGGATGAAATCAATTGTTTTGAATGCAAAAAGTTTGGCCACATGAAAGCTGATTGCCCCTCCTTAAAAAGGGATGAGAAGAAGCACAAGAAGGACCTGTAGAGTGCAAGTGAGTTTTCAAAAAGAAACAGATATGAATGGTAATATCCCTACCTATAAAGCACGACTGGTTGAAAAAGGTTACACACCAAAACATGGGATAGACTATGATGAAAACTTTTCACTAGTTGCCATGCTGAAATCTATGAGGATTTTACTTACTATAGATACATACTATGATTATGAAATTTGGCAAATGGATGTTAAAACAACGTTTCTTAATGGAAATTTGCAAGAAGAGATATATATGACACAATTCATGGGTTTTATCTTTGAACACAAACCCTAGTAAAGTATGTAAGATACAAAAGTCCATTTACGGGTTTAAGCAAGCTTCCAGGAGTTGGAATATTCATTTTGATGAAACAATCAAAAGTTTTGGTTTTATAAAAAATAAAGATGAACTTTGTAAATACAAAAGGATTGATAGGAGTATTATAGTTTTCGTTATTTAATATATGGATGACATATTATTCATGGGAAATGACATACCAACCCTACAATTCGTTAAGACATGGTTGTCAAAAAACTTTTCAATGAAATTTTTAGAAGAAACAACTTATATATTGGAATTAAGATCTATTATGATAGATCTAACAAGTTGTTTGATCTTTCAAAGTTAACATATATTGATAAAATACTAAAAAATTTAGTATAAATCAATTAAAGAAATGTTATCTTCCTATGTCACATGGGATCTACCTCTCTAAAGATATCTCCAAAGACAGATGTCGAGAAACATAGCATGCAGAATGTTCCTTATATTTCAACTGTAGGATCAATCATGTATGCTATACTATGTACAGGACCAGATGTCTCTTATGCTCTCAGTGTTACAAGCAGATATCAAGCAAATCTTGGTGATAGTTATTGGAAAGCAATCAACAATATCCTTAAGTACTTGAGAAGAACTAAGGATCTATTTTTGAATTATGGAGGGGCTGAGCTTAAAGAATGTGGATTCACTGATGCTAACTTTCAATCTAATAAAAATGATTGCAAGTCTTAGTCAGGGTACATATTTACCCTGAATGGTGGTATAGTTACTTGGAAAAGTTCCAAACAGGATACTACTACAGATCCTACAACAGAAGCTGAGTATATTGCCGCTTCAGAAGTTGCTAAAAAAGCTATTTGGATCAAAAAGTTTATCTCTGAACTTGAAGTGGTTCCTTCAATGGTTGATCCAATACCTTTATATATTGCACAATCAATGGAGTTTAAGTCTCATCAATAATCCAAAGATATTTTACGATGCTATCATTTGATTAAAGAGATAACCGGTAGAAATGAAATAAAAATAGAAAAGATTCTTATGAAGGATGACATAACCGATCCATTGACTAAACTATTATCTCAGAATAAACATGATAGTCATGTGTATTCATTCGGTATAAAGTACTTGAATGATTAGTTTTAGTCATAGTAGAAGGGTGACTATATTATTTAACAAACCATCATATTTTGGTTGTTATTATGATATGATACAATAACGATATAACATTTTATCATTTTGAAATATATGCTTATATATTTATATAATGATAATGTTTTTAGAATAATATTTATTTGTTATTTTTAAATATCCTTAATCATAGTATTAACAAAATAAATGACATTGTTAATGTAGAAAAATTAGCATATACGATGATACATGAATAAATTGTTGGGAAACAAATTCACCAGATTGACCTGGTTGGAGAATTCCATAAGGTTAATTATTTGAGTACCAATGGTATAATCTCTACGTGACAGTAGTGTAAATGATTCTTTGACTTAAAATCATAAAAGTATCTTTGATGTAGATGATTATACTTTGACTTTATTAGTACATAATTGTAATTGGTTACGTGTATGATAGAAGTTGAGTATAATAAAAAATATGTATAGATAGTTTATGATCAATATAGAATTTATCACTTTTAATAGTGGGAGAGTATATCCCAATGGTGACCACTTGTTGAAATATCAGTTCAGAATATTTGTAAACTAGTAAGTGAATTTAGAAATGTTTTAAATTTATTTAGAGGAATTGAATTTTGGGAACAAGAAATGATAATGATTAGTATATTAAGAGTTGTCATTTATACTTTACTGTTATATTAATAAAGGATATAATATGGTGAAGGGATATTAATTATACGGGATCTGATTTGTGAATAGGTAAAGTCAATCACTTGACTTTTTCTTTTAACTCTTGGGTAGTCATGATGTCTGACTTGAGGACAATTTTGATCTATAAATATAAATTAGTTAATTATTGAATTAATTATAAATTAAAATTATTTAATTTATCTAATATTAGAATTCTTAGGATTAAAGTGATTTTAATCCAAATGGGAGATTGTTAGTTTTTGTATTAAAACCAATTTAATTCTAAAATTATAATTTATGTTTATTGTTAGGTGATTAGAAATCTAAAAGGTCACACACAAAAATAACAATATCTTGAGTTAAAATGATAAATATAATTATGAGAATTAAATTTACAAAATAATTTAATTCTAAATACCCTGAATACCTATTAAAAGATAATTACCTTTAAAAGGGATTTAAAGGGAGTTAATGAGAAGTTATTTGGGGTAATTGAAGTGAAAAACTGTCGGGAAAAAGATAAGAGTGTTTTTTGTTCTTCTCCTATGCTTAAAGGAGTTTTTCATGACGTGTGAAAACTCTGGAGGATCTAGCATATTAATTTCATATTAATCAATCATCTAAGAATCTCAAGAGTTGTTCATGTGGATACCTTGAAAGCCGGACGCATATGTAGTTTTTGATCGATCCAACCCGATCACTAAATTTCTTAGAGGTATGTTTGTATAGATTTAATCTTGTTCCATTGCGTATTGAAATTATAGAATTCTTATAATATCATAACTGGATATGTTACTATTATATTTAATTTATATACTCCCTTTTAAAACAATCCACAGTGTAAGCGCGGATACGTGATCCAGTAATGTTTAAGAGAAGCAAAAAGTGAGGGAGAGGGAAATGAGGCAAAATGAAATGAAGTGGAAGGGTTGGAGAAGATTCCAAATTCATTCTCGATGGATCCATAACAATCTACATCTACAATCAATATTCATCTATAAACATAATTTACTATTACCAACTTGTTACCCAGATATCCCATTTGTGGAAATATACAATACCACCAAAACCGGGCCCGTCACAGAATCTTTAGCTACGCTGATACGTTTCAATCTCGATCAAAATCAAAGTACAGAGACAGGGACTTTTTGGCTCCACCATGACTTGGCCTTAAGTTACTTTATTGTCCAATAGCTCATTGTGAAAATCCCAAATTCACTTCCTCCTCACTTCATTCCCACGTATCAAATAATAATGAACAATAATTTTTTTAAAAAAATTATGTTTGCTCTACCACCACCTCTAATACTATCTGCTCATTCTTCAAAATTACATGCTTAATGGGGGGGGGGACAATTAAGTAAGCAAATACATGCTTTTATGTATTTTTATTCGATCGAATATTACGTAACTTAATCTAATTCGAGTAGTCATTCACTTAATTTAGGGATTGAATTTTTTAATACCTATTTTTTTATTTTTAAAATTCAAATTCGATATCAAATTTAAGTTTTTTATTGAGATAATTTAATATACTATTGTTAAATTCACGTGTCATTTCTAAATATTATGCCACTTAAATCATTGTTTGTATTGTGGTGTTCTGTGTCTGACATGGTCACCCATGTGGTTGACTAGCGTTGTGGGTCAATATTAATTTGGTTTGTAATATCATAGGGATCGAATAATTTTTATTTTTTAATAAATTAAAATTTTATTTTTATTTTTAATAATTTATTAAATATTTATTTATATTGATTAAAATATATAGATATTTGAATTGATGGAACTAATTATTAATTGAGATGTAGAATTTAATACATATAATATTACTTTTTAAACTTAAGAAATAAATGAATAAATATATAAATACATAAAATGAAAAGAAAGACGATGACGTTTCGTGGTTTTTGGAGAGATTATGCATCAATTGCCACGTGCTATAGACTGATGGCCTTGATGGTAACGGACCTCTTAAAAAATAATTTAGGAGTGGGAAGGATAGGGGGGCGACGCAAAAATTGACAAGGAATGGGCGTCATTGGTTCATATTTTTTTAGAAAAAAGAATTCTTTTGGTTGTTAATTTTTGCACGAAATATTTGATCTGTTATTTTTATGAAAATGTTAGTAGTAGCATCCACCGGCCTAAATTACGATTTCAATATCAACGGATAGTCGATTAAATAGATAAGCATGTTAGGGATGTTAACCAATTTTGGGATTCAAAATTTAAAAATAGAAGTGATCCGAAATTAGGTCTAATAATATTTAAATCGAATTAATCAAAATATAATTTTAGATATCGATTTATTATATATATAAAAAATACTATTTCAATCGGTTATAATTCGAACATCATTTGTATCCATTTCTATTTTTTTGCAATAGATCTGATTCACCTTGGCAAATCTAGTTATAGTAATTTTAAGTAAACCCATATTTGTAAAAGTGCTGTATTACTATATCTGTATGCAAAAAATTACAATTATTATACCTTTTACCTAGCACCAAATTTCATCGTCGCTCGTGTACTCATGTTAACTTATAGCAATTTTTAAAATTGTTGCTGGGCAGCAAACTCACCTATAACTCTTTGAACACCAAGTAAGTTGATTCTATACATCTCCTATTTTGTTCCAATTTTGTCATACATAACAATTGGAAGTGTTGGATTTAATCGCGCATGCGGAAGCGTGAATTAAATAGATCGGAATTTTCGGGATAAATACCTCTATTGGGCGGTCTCCAAAATCTACCGTGTCGCGATGTCCCTCGAACGGATCGCACGGTCGGATGGTGATCACGAGGTTAGTCGAATCACCACCACAGCATCACAACGCCGCAATCCTCATGTCCGGTGAATCGTCTGACGATGGGAGATTTTCCTACGCGAAAATCTCCATCCCTCTCTCTAGTTTCTCTCTCTAGAGAATATGTGAAACCCTAGCCTCCATAGTTACCTCACATGGCTTCTCTCCACACACAAGGTAGGAGAAGGAGAGTTTCCTCTATTGTTTTCTCTCTCAGAAGGAAGGTAAGACCAATTCACTTAATTGGTTGGGGGTTACCAAAATATTGGTTAATGGTAATTAAGGATGGGAGTTACCCCATTCCTTAATTACCCAAATGCCCATAATGGGCATCAATAACCAACATCTCCCACTTGCACATTAGGGCATTTCACTTCCGTCAATCACAAGATCGCAACTCATGCGATTTATCACATCACCCTACTGGACCTTCATACTGGATTGGGCGTCGTGCGACCGGCGAGTACACCTGCAAGCAAAGACTTTTCGATACACCTGTTAGGATGATCGAGAAGTCACTGTTAGTATAAAAATAACTCGCTATACCCCAGACTCAATGTATTTACATCCATCGAGCCACTTTCCTCATCGAAAGTGATCCCCAATCAATTTGCTCGACTATGTATTCATTATTATGTTTGAATCCCAACATGGATTAACACAATAGGTCGACCTATGAATACATAACAATGATGTAATGACTATTGGCCTTCCTTTTCCCAAACTCGAATCTATCGGTCTCAATTCAGCTGCTTTCCTAGACCTGCCCCTTAGACCTCAATTTATCTTCCGGGCCATAGGTAAACAGACTAAAGTAGCAACACTGAACCAATACTTCTAGAGACAGCCGAAAGTAATAAGGGCATAAGAGATCCCACCCAATGGATCTCAGGTCTCACACAGTGGGAACGGGGATCATGATCAAACTATCGTCTCAAATAATAGCTCCCACTATCCCATGGTCGTCTCATCACACGTGGTATGAAACACGTGCCACAGTGTTATTCCCCCATCTCTCAAAGGGCATATGTCAGATTTCTCTAACACTGTACAGGTACGGGACTCAGTCTACACATAAGACTTTACCCAGAGATCTCAGAGAGAGCAACTCAGAGACAATATCACAAATCGCAGGTGATATCTGAGATCTCATACCTGGCTGCTTACAGGCAACATGGATGTGGGTATTTCCATGTCGGTCATATCGCATATGACCTCATCCTGAACACATATCAGGGCGACTTATGTTCTAGTAGGGCTACTCTCAAAGCCTCTTACGACTAGAATCCGTCTCATCTCCGCTCACTCAGAGTCGGAGGTGGTCACTCGTGTGAGAGAGTCGACCATGCCTGCCTGACACATCTTTTATCACAAGATCACAATATATGACAACAAATGATGCAGGAAATAAATATGTGACTCATTAATGCATACATGTCATATATTAAAATAAGCATCTAAAACAGTATATAAGGAGAAATGTTAAAGTACACTAAACCCAATGATTCCTTACCTCACAAAGGAATCTCTCACAACGGGTTTTCTGAAGAGATCAGCTCTCATGCTGAGGTGTACTTAGATGTCACAATACCCTTCTCGGTAATATCTCTCATAGTGGTCTTCGGTATTAATGTGTTTGGCTTTGCTATTACACTTAGGGTCTCTTTTGATGACAGTGTCGGTCTGATTATCACAATAATCATCACTGACCTCCCACTATCTGTCACAATCCCTAAGTCTTCCAAAAAATTTCTGAAGCCAACTATTCTCATGAACTGCAATTGAGCACACTACTAGCTCAATCTCTATCGTAAATAGAGATATACTGGTTCTCTTCTTACTACTCTAAGAAGATAAAACCTTTTGCGTTTATTCAGATCACTACTCCCAGTCAGTATCTGAATCTCAACCACAAAACGCAAATCACCTCATCCGTAACACATGGAGAGCTCTGCAGTTCAAATGAGATATTTCGGAATCCTTTTTCACTGCTCTACAGTGATCCCTTCCAGGATTCCATTAATACCTACTTACTAGATTAACCATAAAATAAATGTCTGGTCATGTATGCCTCATCGCATACATCAAATTGTATATCACACGTGTATACCTCATCGCATACACTAGAAATGTATTTTGCACTGGAATAAGGGATTCTACTCATCTCCCTTATTTCTTTATAAATTCTAGGGCATGTGTCAAGATTCAGGTCTTTTTATCTTTAGCGATTAGAGTATCTTTTAGGTTGTCATCGCTCTTCTCGAAATGCTTAAGTATCTACCTGATGTAAAACTCTTGTTAGAGAGTCAACACCATTCTCAAGCGATCCCTATGGATCCAAAATCTGAGAATGAACTAAAACCTCATAACCATGTTACAATGGTCATTAGATACTCTCTGTTGTTCCCAGCCAACAGTATGTCACCTACATATGCGAACATGCTCATAAAGGAGTCATCGGGACGTATCAGATATATGCAATGATCCTACTCGATCATTACAAAACCATAAGATATCACCTTCTCGTGAAATCTCAAGCGCCGCTGTCTAGATGATGGCTTAAGGTCATATGTTGATTTCGAAAATCAATAGACCTTATACATCTGATCTACTAGAACGAACCCAGAGGGATGCTCCATGTAGATCGCCTCATCTTTACTTCCAATACGAAAGCGGTATTTACATCCTTGTAATGTGACTCCTAATCCATGTTCGTGACAATCGCTGAAAGATAAACGGATCGAGATAAATTGGACTATGACTCCTCGATAGTCCA
Source organism: Dillenia suffruticosa (assembly GCA_033439265.1). NCBI lineage: Eukaryota > Viridiplantae > Streptophyta > Magnoliopsida > Dilleniales > Dilleniaceae > Dillenia > Dillenia suffruticosa. The sequence goes on along the minus strand of JAVTVX010000009.1, from coordinate 16,843,964 downwards.
CCCCACAGTCTAAGTGTAACCCTTGGTTACTAGACGGGTCCTTTACCTCTTCATCAATCCGTTAACCTTTATCTTGACTTTGAGAACCTACTTGTTCCCAATAGTTCTTCCGCCCTTAGGCAAATCAACTAGGTCCCAGACCCCGTTGATTCTCATCAATTCCTTCTCTTCATTTATGACCTTCAATAAACGGTATTTTGCATCTTTTGCAGAACTCTCGAGAGCCTCTCGGACCGTTTTAGATTTCTCATCTTTTGCAACGAGGGTCTCACCCTCAATCGAGAAACAACGTTTAAATACGCATTCTCGATACTCTTAGGAGGAGAGAAAAATCTTTACCTCTTGATGGATCGCTCCCACTGAGATCAAGATCCGTAGTGGATTCTTGTATCCCGCCGTTGGGCTCCCCGAGCCACTAAGCTCATCCATCGCATAAAGGGTAGGGTCCAAATTGATTTCACCTCTCTTAGGGAAATCATTCTCAAGAAATATAGTATTACGAGACTCAATCTCGATTATAGTGCCGTTCGTGTTCGCGTAGGAACACATATTTTCTCGCGGGTCTAACTCACCGTGTGAATGCGAGAAGTCGTGGCACAACCCCATAACCACAAGTGGCTAAGGTCAGGCTGCCTCCCTGTCCAAAGCTCAAATGGGGAACTGACTAATAGTCAGTAGACTCGTAATACTCTTATCGAAACAGAGCCCCATGTGTAGTTTAGACGAATACTTGCGTTCTCGCTCGGTTCCAAGAGTCTAATTGACTCTCAATCTTGCTTATGAACCTCCTGAAGCAGTTTAATGCCTCAGATTGATGCGAGATCAGATAAATGAACCGAAACGCACGTAAGCGTCTATAAGCATCATATTTTTACACAACTCCATTTCCGGCTCTCATGCTCATGAGACCACAATAAAAAGAAGGAAGGCACAATAGTTAACTGCAATGGAGTCCCAGCTCTCATTGCATCGCCAAATGGTTTTCTCGTCATTTTGTTGGCTAGACAAAACTCACATACGGGTAACTCGAATCTGGTCAGCGGGTCCAAGAAATCTCTCGCTACTAACCGATTCATCATCTCTTACCCCATGTGTCTAAGTCTACTTTGTCATTCATTTACATTATCATCTACGCAATCAAATGTAAAGACAATAGTAGAACGACAAAAAACCATTAGAAGGAGTAACACCCAGTGCATACATTCCATCATGGATTAAAACCAGAATAATTCAGAAAATTGTCGTATTAAAGAAAGGAATAATTCACGCATATCGTAGTCAATTTTAGACAAGGTACTAAATTGTAGATCCGTCGAATGCCTACAATATTGAGGACGCACTCCTGTCTCGAGTTACGTGGTCGGTTGCTCCTGATTAGTGAATGAGACAAATCTCAAACCACGTAAAGAAAAAAGAATATTAATTTCTGCTCGTCACACTCACGATCGAAATGACCAAATCTACCTCAAACGTAGCAATTTACTTTGGTCTAATCAAATTCCTTCTTCTTGCGTTCTTGTACCTCATTGTCGGTTTTCTCGGATGATTTTTATTACCTAGATCTCGAGTTACGTTCGCTAGACTTAGCGCCGGGGAAGTCCTTACTTGACTCCTCTGAATAAGCATGACTCGAGTGTGGCCTACTCGCCTCTAGGTGCTCCTCATCGAGATCACAATATGTACTCACGTCAACGAAAGTACGAATACTTTCGTCAAATGTGAGATAGTATTTCACGGTTTCCCATGAATCAGGTAAAAACTGGATCACATCCAGAACCTAAATTCCATCCGAAATTTACTCGTCCATTTATATTAACTCGGTGATCATACTCGACATTTGCTTCATTGTATGATTAACCCTTTTCTTCTGCGTCCTCACATAGGAGCCGAAGAAAGCAACACTATGCTCTTATGGGACGAGTCGAACCGACATGTTCATAGAATATGACTCGAAAAACGAAATTAAGTCATCGTATATGCCACTGATAAGCATTGCCCTAACTTGGCAATTCTTTTATACCATACACGATAGATCTCTTTATCTCGTATATTCTGAGGCGCGGTACCCACCCTGGGGCCCATCATCTCTTGCCTCAGATTCCCGTTAGATTTTTGTCTCTCGAGAATAAACCGAATCTACTCATAAAATCGCGCAGATCATATCATTCAGTTTACTCTCCTTGCAAAAATTTAATACGACAGTTCTCAACGCATTAAGAGAGATATTTGTGACTTGGAGATGCTTATTATCTCATTTTTGTACGCCCTACGAATCATCAAGACCAAAATGACTTGAATACGACCCCAAAGCGAGCGTATGAGTCAACGGACACCATACACCACAACTTGGAATCGCATCTTACCATTTGGATTGTGATTCGGCATACAAAAACCCACAAAAAGTCACATTTATGGATGTAGGACCCCCAAAAATTGAAAAAATTCAATTTTAAGCGTTCTCACGCGCCGCACGGGGACCGTCACGCGCCGCCGCTCGCCGGCGGTGCGATCCACGCGCCGCCGCGCGCCTCCACGCGCCGGCGGTGAGCCTCCACGCGCTGCCACGCGCCTCCACGCGCTGGCAGCAGTCTGGCTCACGTGCCAGACGCGCGGCCCGGCTCAGACGCGCTGCCACGCGCCTGGCGCGGCTCGGCTCACGCGCGCCCAGTCGCGGGGCGCGGCTCACGCGCCTTCACGCGCTGAGCCGTGTTGAGCCGGTCAGACCGGGTCGGTCAACGGGTCAAGGTTGACCCGACTGACCCGGTCAACGGGTCAGGGGTTGACCCGACTGACCGGTCAACGGGTTCGAGTCCGACCCGGTCGGGTCGGTTTGCGGGTCGGACCGGGTCAGGGTCCGACCCGATCCGCTGACCCTGCCCGTTCACGCGCCTATGTGGCGCGTGAAGTCCACGCGCCTAGCAGACGCGCCTCCTGGCGCGTGCGTGTCACGTGCCCGCGGGTCTGGGCCGGTTCTTCTTCGCCCGACGGGTCCTGTAACGGGTTTTTCGACCCGTTTTCTGGAAAACACCAATCCGGCTGTTTTTTCTTGCATTTTTCGACTGGGAAATATTTGTAGGTATCCTCCAAACATCCTACACTCGATTTTAGGAGGATTCAATCCCAAAAATTCTGGAAATCAACCACCCCAGTCGCGGCCCTCCGCGGCCATTCGGAAATCCCAGTTTCCGGCACCCAAAACTCACAATAAAAGACATAAAACAATAGATCTAGATGCAAGGAACACATTTATAATTTTTTCATGCATCGATCCGCCCTCTAAAGCTACAGATCTAAGGGTTTTATGTCCGTAGGGTCGCAAACTTCGACCGGACATTTCATGGCCCAAACATGCTCCGAAAATTAAACAAAAAATATATTTGTAATCCTTGGGCCATGGGTATTCCTACGGTGTTCTCGGATTCACGAAACTCATCCGTGATCCGGACCCCAAAATTTTAAAATCCCAAATACAATTCCGAAAATTATTTTAAATTAAATCCAACCCGCTCTGATACCAATGTTGGTTTTAATCGCGCATGCGGAAGCGTGAATTAAATAGATCGGAATTTTCGGGATAAATACCTCTATTGGGCGGTCTCCAAAATCTACCGTGTCGCGATGTCCCTCGAACGGATCGCACGGTCGGATGGTGATCACGAGGTTAGTCGAATCACCACCACAGCATCACAACGCCGCAATCCTCATGTCCGGTGAATCGTCTGACGATGGGAGATTTTCCTACGCGAAAATCTCCATCCCTCTCTCTAGTTTCTCTCTCTCTAGTTTCTCTCTCTAGAGAATATGTGAAACCCTAGCCTCCATAGTTGCCTCACATGGCTTCTCTCCACACACAAGGTAGGAGAAGGAGAGTTTCCTCTATTGTTTTCTCTCTCAGAAGGAAGGTAAGACCAATTCACTTAATTGGTTGGGGGTTACCAAAATATTGGTTAATGGTAATTAAGGATGGGAGTTACCCCATTCCTTAATTACCCAAATGCCCATAATGGGCATCAATAACCAACAGGAAGTCAACTTCAGTACAACCAGATTGTTTAATTCTATTCGATTAAGATTAAAATTGGGTTAGCATCCATGCATAATTTTCTTTTACATTCAAATATCTATTAAGGAAAGAAGTGAAATTAGTTAGAAAAAGGAAATAAAAAAAAGTAAAACAGTAAGTAATATTATAACCTCTTCAAATAGATGTTGCAAAATGGAAAAGGGTAACAAAACTGGCTGTTATTATTTTTCATAATCAACCGCAAACGGCTACTCTTTATCACCATCAGAAGTACAAGAGTTTAAGCAACATAACAAAGGATATACCATATTTCTTGTGAGAATGACAACGCCTTATGATTCGTAACAGGGATATACCACATTTCACTCAAAGAGGAGTAATTATCCTCCTAAACTAATCGCATTTGTAGTGCTTAAACACGCCGCAAACTCTTAAAAGGCTGCACTTTCATGTAAAATCACATTGTACCATCTGACGACCATATTTGCAATGTCATCTGTGACGCTTTTACCAAATACTGGTGTCGGTAGCAATGACATAATTCATTGAAAAACTCTGCCTCTCTATTAGTGACCGCATCAGCTAGAGATGGGACCGGCCGATTCCGGCCCGAAAACAGGTTCAACCATCGTCCCGGCTAAATAATAACCCCAAATTGGAACGGCCCGCTATAGTAACTGGGCCGATCCGGTTCATTACCTTTTGGAACCATGAACTGCCTGACAAGGGCCCGGAACCGGCACTGCCGGTTCCAACAGTCATGGAACCAGCTTGTCCGGCCGTTCCAAGCTCTTTTTTTTTTTTTTTTTAATTTTTTCCAATTTTATATTACGGGGAAAAACATATTTACCGTGAAAAATAAAAGCAAGCAATGGGAATGACTCTCGAAACTAAGCCAAAAAGGTTTCTTTTTTACCCTTTCCTTTTCAATCTTAATAGAGTGACTCAAATATAAAAACTTAATTAACATAATTACACCTCCAGAAATTATTGTTATTATACTAAAAAAAACCAATTCTTTATTTATTTTTTTCCTTAATAAATCATTTCCATGAAAGGTTTTTTCTTTTTTGTTTTGACTTAGTAAATACATACACTAACGCTAACAGTAACACTAAAAAATTATTTCCTTTTTTTTTCCTTTCTATGTACAAAGATTTTGTTCCCCAAGATTTGAGTAGGAGAAAAATAGAAAGAAGAGAAAAATCAAAGACACCAACCAGTGTAGAGGAACCAAAAAAGGGAGAAAAGTTACTTAAGAATTAAAATGCTTACCAAACATAAACATAAAGAAGGGAAAAGCATTACCCCTCTATGGTTTCCTCTCCATTCTTTCCCCCACTGATCTTTTCTTTCGTGTCATACACTACCTGAAAGTTATGAAATCTCTAACTTTATGGGTGATTTTTAAAATATTTTTAACTAAAAGGGATTTGACCGATTATGTTAGGGTTTGAAGATAATTATAAAATTTAAAATTATTTATATTTTAACCATGAAATTATGATTTTTGGGTTATAAAAACAATGACAAATATGTGAAATTCCAAACCGAGTAGAACTTGAAGCCACCCTATAGATAGAGACATAAGGGTCACAATCATAGGGACCTAAAGGACTCCCATCCCTTCCATAAGATGGCAAGTTTGTTCAAACATGGAGCCACTCAAGAAGGGGTGTTGGTCCCACTGGGCGGCGCTCTCACCTTCTCCACAGCTTCTCCTTTTATTTAACGAAGGGTGTTTTTGATTTTTTAGGGTCTTTTTCTTCGGTTGTCTGGCTAAGACCCTTGGGTCCCATGCCTCTATGGAGAGGTCTCTAGACCATCGTCATACCCAATACACAGCCCTTAGTGTTTTTTCTTTCTTTTTTTTTTTCTAAAAATAATTATTATAAAATTATACAATTAAACAGTAGGATGAAATAAATCGAATGGGAAAAATTACTTTTGAAATCTATAAATTCACTAGTTTCGCACACTCCTTGGGTTTTCAAAGGTTTGGTCTGAATGTTCAATTTGCGGGGTCATGTATTTTGCTTTTGTTTAAAGATTAGTGTGAGCCAGTTATGGTGGACATGCTTTGGTGCCAAGCTAAGCAGCTGGCCACTGGGGCACGTTTCTGTAGTTTTATAGCCTTTTAGCCTTTTAGCTTCATTGCTTTTTTGCCCATTAATTCCCCACATCATCACCTTTACCTTTAGCCCTTTATTAATTCGTGCCTTTTCTACCTCTCTCCCTCTCTCATAGTATTCATTGCATAATATATATATTTATTACTACTCTATCACTGTAAATATAGCAATATTGCAAAAGAAATTTTAGACAAACGAATTAGAGATATGTATAAAGTTTCTAAACAATGCACAAACCAGTATAATTTGATTTGTTAGTAGAGTTATCAAGGGTCAATTTGTGAGGAACGACCTGTTCAGTTCGTGGATAAGGAATGGGACGGGTCGAGACAGGTTCAATTCGCTCGAGGGCTAGGACACGATGGGAGTCGGTCCCTTGGAGAATGAAAGAAGCAGCATATTTGTGTGAATGTGGGAAAAAAAGGAAAAAAAAGATGCCTATGTATGGTTTTGATATTTATTTTATGTTTTTCTTTTTTATAATGACAATTTGTGTGAATGTGATAGATTAAATTTACTAGGTAAAAAAGTCATAAAAAAGGCTCTTAGCCTCTTAAGGAACTCTCATCCCATGCCATCCCTTGTCCCTTGTAGGGACGAGAAGGACTTTGATTTTTCAGAACTTTCAACTATAAGGGATGTGATGGACGCTTGCTAAAGGCAGCGACAGGCGGGGACGGGAGACCCTTATTGACAGCTCTAATGGTTAATGCATTAGTAACCTTTTTAGAGAGTGAATTCAAGTTTTAGTAGCAACTTTCATTTATTTTGTATATGAGGAATTACTTCTATTATGTAACTATAGAACATGATCTTTTTTTTTTTTTTTTTATAAAAATTTGAACATGAGATCATCAGGTTGGAAGAGAAAAATTTGTATCACTAAACTGTCCACTTAGAGACAAACATGACCTTACTGTTTTGAAAAAAAAAAAAAGAATTTTTTGACGCAATAAAAGTCCAGTACATAAAATTTAAACAAACAACAAAAATCGAGAGGGGAAAAAAGAATTGGCTAACATCACTCTAATGGTTACTTGGCATCATACGTGACAATAGAAACCTTCTATAAAATTTGATCCTTCGGGTAAGAAATACCTCAAATTTGAAAGAACTCAAAACTTTTACTGTGAAAGTAAAATCATTATTCAATCTTTTCGATTATAATAAGATTATAAGTTTTTAAATGGAGAATTAATTTTAAAAAATATGAGTTATGATTTTTTTAACAATAAAGAATAATACTGAAAAATAAAGACAAGTTTCTAAATAACTAAGTATAAAAAAATATGAGATAAGGAGGACATGCTTTGCTGCCAAACTAAGCGACTGACCGCTGGGGCACGTTTGCGTGGTCTTTTAGCTTCATTGCCCTTTTGCCCACTAATTCCCCACATCATCACCTTTAGCCCTTTATTAATTCGTGCCTTTTCTACTATTCTTCTTCTTCATCTTCTCTCTCTCTCTCTCTCTCTCTCTCTCCCCCCCCCCCCCCACACTATTATTTATTTTATAATATGTGTTGAAAATCTTAATCCCGGTATTGAGTTCCTCGACCAGTGAAGAGTCGATCACACCAGATAAATCTCCTGGCAAGTGGTTAGTTACAACGATTTCTTTTAAGAACCACTTTCCTTAGACAATGACTTTTCTAGCAATCTCCTTTTGATGAACAGAATAGGAAGAATAGGCAGCCTTTGATGAACAAAGCTGGGCTGGTTTTCGGCCCAAATTTGGCCAGATTCTTGGGCCAAAAATTGGCCCATGTTTGAGCAATCATGAACCCATATTTTCCTTTTCTTTCCTTTTCTTTTCTTTTTTTTTTCTTGGACTTTGGACGTAATTTTTTCATGTCTTCTTTGGCGTCCAAGATGAGGCCATTTAGGACCTCAACCTCTTCGGAGTTTGGCACTTCTTCCAAGGTCATTTGATCCGCACTTACAACAATATGTATGTTTGTAATTATTCCCGATCACTATTAATATAGGAAAATTTCAACCGACACTTCATTGATTTAGTGGGAAGAATATTAATACTCTATACTAAAAATTAGTGTTCGAGTCTTAGTAGTTACAAATATAACGTTGGGAGAGTTTCCTCCCGATTGGGACCCGACAATAGTTCGATCGAGATTAGTCGGAGCAAAATTTCGGATACTCGATGGTGGATCAAGTTCGGGAACAAAAAAAAATATATATATATATATAGGAAAATTTCAAAAGAACTTTAGGACAAACGAATTAGAGATATATGAAGTTTCTATTCAATGTAGAATCAGGTACAATCTGATGGTTAGTACAGCTATCAATAAGGATCAATTCCTATGTGAGGACCTATCCCGTTCGTGGATAAGGGACAGAACCAAAATTTTAGGCCCTTTTAGGTGCAAAGATGGGACAAGACGAGACAGACCCAATTCGATCACAGCCAGGACAGGATGGGTCGGGCTCGTTCCTTAGGGAAAAAAAAAAACCATATTTAGGTGAATGTGGAAAAAGAAAATAATGGCTTTTTATGGTCTTGATGTTTATTTTATATTTTTCCCTTTTATGATTACAATTTATGTGAATGTGATAACTTAAATTTATTAGGTAAAAATGTCACGGTTAAAAAGTGGTTTTTTTTAGGTATTTAAGGGACTAAACACGTTAATGGATAGTTGGCGTAGCGGGTAAGTCGCTGTGTTGCTTAATCAAGGTCATGAGTTTGACTCGCGACTTGGGTATAGAATCGATTACGTTGAGAAATCCCTACACCTTAAGAGGGATCTCAATCGAATTGATCCGAATTAATCGAAATGAAACTCCAGATATCAGGGTAAAAAAAAAAAAAAAAAAAAAAAAAAAAAAAAAAAAAGTGACTAAGAACTCCCGTCCTATCCCTTGTCCCTTGAAGCGACAGCATGGACTCTAATTTTTAGGCCCTTCAAGACGGGCCCTTCATTTCAAGGACCTTCCCTTACAAGGGGTCGGGACGGAGGTTCCTTATTCATAACTTTAATGGTCGATGCATTAGTAACTTTTCTAAAGAGATTAAGTTCAAGTTTTAGCAGTGACTTTACTTTATTTAATAGTTGCATGTGAGAAATTATCCGTATTGTGTGACTATAGGCTTAGGCAACGGCCTCCTAGTGAAAAACCAAAAGATATATATATATATATATATATATATTTTTTTTTTTTTCATAATAAAAGTCAAATATATAAAATTTAAAGAAACAACAAAAATAGAGAGAGAAAAAAGGAATTGGCTGGCATCACTCTAATGGTTACTTAGGCATCTCACCTGCCAATAGAAAATCTTACACCTTCTAAAATTTGGTCCTTCGGGTAAGAAATACCTGAAATTTGAAAGAACTCAAAACAATTATTGTTTGAAATTAAAACCTCATTCAAGTTTTTCAATTACAATAAGATCACAGGTTTATCAATAGAGAACTAATTTTAAGAAAATATGTGCTATGATTTTTTTTGGCAATAAAGAATAATACTGAAAAATACAAATAAATCTCTAAATAACGAAATATTAAAATAAAACTAATTTAACTAATAAAATTCAAAAAATAAAGGACATCATGCTATTTATAAGACATAATCAATCTACAAAAATATATATGTTGAAATTCATGTTACAATTTTTGGAAATGGAATTTGCAGAGAAAACGGCAGGGGTGGTTTTTGGTAACCATAACTCCCACCCTCTCTCTCTCTCTCTCTCACACTTGAAATAACTTCCCCAAGGAATCTCATTTTTGAAGATAACACGTAAATGAAAAGGAGAGAAGGGAAGTGAATGACAGCATTTTTGAGAAAGAGTACAAAGGAGAGAGAACATGTTGATTAAGAGAGAGAAAGAGTTTGGAGAAGAGTTGATCATTTTCCACCAAAGATATTTGGATTATGAACAAAAAAGTGATCTGATTTTGTAATATCTTCTAAATCAAGAATATCCGATCATTGAAAAAGATAAACGATTCTAATCTAACTTAGATTCAAGAATTTTATGTATGAAAATTATATTTGTTGATTTGTTTTAATCAACATTGGTATTAAAGCGATGCATGGGTGTTTTCTGTCTTTTTTGGGTATTTAAAAAAGTAAATAAATACCATAAATAATTTTGAAGATTTACTAATGACAACTTGAAAATTACTTAACAAAATGCTCTCAATTTAACATAGTAGTATAATTATTTCACGAGAGTTAGATTTATAAAATTTGGCATGTATCGTAGAGTATTTTATGAGATATTTCAAAATCTAACTGAAACTTAATGTACTCGTATCTTTTAGAATAATATGTTTTGTGATTTGAAATTTATATAGTTAGATTTCTTTTGAAAATATTTTTCAACCATATAAAGAATGTAAAAAATGATTAATAGTTAAGAGAGATATCACGATTCGAAATTAGAGTCAGATTGTAAAAATTTTTTAGAAAATTGGAGAAGATAAACAGTACAATGGTGCCAACACTACAAAAAAACAGGATTTTTGTGACGAAAATTTAGGAAAAATTCGTTGCTAAATAAATTTGCGATAAATTTTTCGATAAAAAATAATTCGTCGCTAATAACTTGTCGCAAATCTTTGCGACAATTTTGTCGCAAATTAGCGACGGATATTATTTCGTCGCAAAATTCATCGCAAAATTCGTCGCAAAAATTAGCAATCAAAACTTTTTTGTTGCAACTTTCCAACATATTTTGCGACGAAAAATATTTGTTGCAAATATATTCGTCGCAAAATTCATCGCAAAAATTAGCAACAAAAACTTTTTTGTTACAACTTTTCGACACATTTTGCGACGAAAAATATCTGTTGCAAATCTATTCGTCGTAAAAATTAGCAACAAAAACTTTTTTGTTGCAATTTTCCGACAAATTGTGCGACGAAAAAGATCTATTGCAAATTATGCGTCGCAAAATTCGTCAGAAAAATTAGCATCAAAAATATTTTTGTTGCAATTTTGTGACCAATATTATCTGTCACAAATTAGTGACGAAAAATTATTTGTCGCAAAATTGGCGACGAATTTTTTCGTTGCAAATTTTCAACAAAAATTTTTTTGTTGCTAATATTTGCAACAAATTTTGCGATGAAAAATAATTTCGTTGGAATTTGTGACAAATTATATCCGTCGCAAAAGTGCGAAGAATATTTATTTGTTGCTAATCTGCAACAAAATCGGCGACGAATTTAGCGACGAAGTATGAAAAATTTAGCAACAAATTTTGCAATGAATATTAGAATCAGCAACGAATTTGGAAAATTTACGACAAAAAAATTTGATTTGTTTATTTTTTTGCACCAATTTTTCTTATATATCATATTCCTCATTGATAGTCTCAGCCAACCAGTTTAAGAACTAAACCGTCAACATCATCATCAACAAATGATCCAGGGTATCATCTAACAGCCAATAATATGAAATTTATTCAGTCTCTACTTATCCAAACAACTAACCATCTAATAGTATCAATCAAATAATAATTATAAAAGCACTACCATCGTCATGAAATAATAATAAATAGTAATAAATAAGTAACAGAATATCAAATATCTAGCAGTATGAACCGAGTAATAAAAATAAGTCTAATTAAATATAAGCGTGAAATAAAAACTATTTCAAAAAACATTATCACCATCACCGTCACCGTCACCGTCACCATCATCATCACCAAATATGTTATAATCATCATCACCATTATTTGGAGGAGATTGAAAAGGGAGAATCGAACTTGAAGCGAAGACTAACTGAAGATATTGCATTATAAGCCTCTGTTGTGCACGAAACTCTTCAAATTCATTGTCTCTTCGCATGAGTTCTACGCGCATGGCTTGAAATTCATTATCTTTTTGTGTTAACTGCTCCTTCATGTGGCTGAGCTCTTGGGTCAATTGCATTAATTCTGTTCTTACTGGTGTCTAGGTGGAGAAGATAGATCACTGATTCTGCAAGTCCTGCTCAACGACCCCATCCTAAGTACTCTTCCCTGCTTCGCTCCACTAGTAGCCTCGAACCATAAAGCCATATTATTAACAAATAACTCAGACGTAGCAATATCATCACTACCACTGGAATTTTTCAATACAAGCTAATCATATTTCTTCTGCATTGTCATAAGAGAAATTAGAAGAAAATTAAAATAACAATATAATAAAATATCCAACAAAAGAAATACAAGTGTCAATTAACAGTTTAACAATGTAATAAAATATCGAATAAAGAAAATCAAAATACAAAATTATATTTCTCATTAAGCGATTGATAGTAAACAATAAGATACAAAAATTAATATGTGAATCAAATATTACAAATTTAATAGACTTATGGAATTGAAATTAAATATACTCATATTTATGTATTTAGTTGCTTAATCCATTAGAATGATATTTAGATAATGAGGAGTGCTGTAATTGAAATTAAAATTCAACTACTATTAGGAGTTTGAAACTATAACAGATGGAATAAAGGAAAAAATTATACTAGTACGTAACATAATGAACAACCATTTGGAAATGACGTAACAAAATTGATATTATATATTCTCTAATTTTAATTAATAATGATAAAAATATATATATATAATTTTGAAATGAAAAATTCAATTTAAATAGTGAAAAAAATTTGGAATAAACAAATTTAATAAATTCTTCTTCTAACATTGTTATGATAGATTCAGCATAATATGTTAAAATCTTTATTGCAAAGTGTCTATAAAACAATTTAAAAATTTGAAATTACATATCATAACTGCTCTAGCTCTCTCCCCACTCCAGGTTTTGTCTTTTTTCTGAAAAGTCCGTGTGAAAGTCTCTATAAATGATGGTGGGGATCCCATTTCCTTGGCATAAAAAAAACTCTATTGGATGAAATAATGAAAAAATAAATGAATTAAATTAAAAAAATAGTAATTTAACGAAATTACCATTCTATTTCTCTGTTCATCAATATTGATTGAGCCTCCCGCATAAGTAGCAGATGATTCCCCAGAATTATAAGATCAATTTTTTTTATTCTGTTCACTCCTCCATCGGCTCTCATCGGAATCCCAGAAGTTTAAAATCCTGAGCCAATTTTCTTCGGTGATGCAGTGTGGCTTCTTTCGGTTCGTCTTTGCATGATTTAGTACACCTCGGATGTGATGACCGCATTTTTCTTAAAAATTCTTCTTATTTCAAGCTCCTCGATCTCATCCCAATTGAACTTTCACTGCAATAAATAAAAATACAATTAGTTATATTTAAATTATACACTTATTTTATATTTAAACTTAGAGGCCTAATTTACCTTGAATTCTCTCCACCATAACTCTTTGATATCATCTGGAGTACTTGTGTAAGATATCGATGCTCCTCCCCAATAATTGTTAATGATTCTATTCAGCTCATGAATAACATACACAGAATTTGTGAATCTATCATAAAATTAGAAACAAAAAAAATGGTTAGTAAAAAAAGTAGTTAAATAAACTCATCAAGTATATAAATAAAAAAACTATTATGATAATATTTCAAAATTTACTACTTACGAATCTCCGCAAGGGGATATCACCTCTCGCTTATCTTCCCCCTCAACGTGTGAATCTTGCATTGAAGGTACAACTGAAGGTGCAACTGAAGGAGATGGTGAAGGTGCATCAGTACAAGGCAAAGGGGCATGGGAAGGTGTAGCTGAAGCGGACGATGAAGCTGAAGAGTTTGGTCTTGCATCAGAAGGTCGTCTATACCCTCCATGTTGATACTGTCACAAGAGTTTGGTCTTGTAAACAATGAAAATTGCATGTTTATAAAAAATATAATAGAGTATATAAAGAAATATACCATATTTAAATTGTCGTCCGAAATGATCTATACAAAAAAATACAGCGTATTAGCAAATAATATTTAGAAAATAAAACATGAGACACTAAATATAACATACAAATTGAGAAACGAAATATGCAAATCTAAATATATTTTCACATTCAAACAGTTAAATATAATTTAATCTGATGTTAGACAATTATAATAAATCTTAAAAAAACAACAATTACCGATGATCAAAAATCAAAGTCATCATTGTCATCATTATCCTCATTATCAGATTTTTCAACATCAAATTCATCCTCATCTTCATCCTCATCTTCATTATCTGTCTCAAAATCAGATTCTTCATCGCCAGCCTCATGAATTTTAGTTTGATTCACATCTATCATTACTCCACGTTGATCTCGTAATGTTGGAATAATATATTTCTCAGTCTGAAACGTGTTGGCAACTTCCTCTCGTTAATATGCTATGTCTTCCCAACGTTCCTCAATTTTCTTTCCTGCTTTCGTTTTGCAAACAGCCTACCAATCAATTTTGTCACGTTTCAAACTAAGATATGATGCATAATACATTTGAATCGTTTGTTGTGCCAATACGAATGGTTCATATCTTTTATAAAATTTTTTATGATTTATTTCGACCAAATTAAACTTTGGATGCACACCCATCCCTTTTACGGGATCAAACCATTGGCACATAAATAGAATGACCCACAACTCTGCTCCAATGTACTCTATCTCAATAATTTCATCCAACAAACCATAAAAATCATCTTTTACACCTCCATTGTTGGATGACTGAACGCAAACACCACTATTCATTGTAGCTTTTCTGGTTCCATATTTTTGAGTGTGAAAATTATACCCGTTTATAAAATATGATAGTCAAGTTCGTACCGTTGAGTTTGACCCCATGACAGATGAATTAACAATTCTTGTTCAACTTGATCTTGATTACATTGTACATGAAGTAAAATAAATGTGTTATTTTTTTATTAATCAAATATTTATAAAATTTCAAAAAATTTCAAAACTAACATATGTTTTGAACCATGTTGCAAATTCTTCATCGCACACATGATTGAACTCATTCATCGATAGTTCAGACCGTGAATGTTAAAAAATCCTATGATTAAAGAAAACGATTTATGTCAAAAATTTTAACAAAACAAAGAATACATTTATTTGGAAAAAAATACTTACTCGAAGTATGGCGTAATTTCTGGACAGTTCAGTAAAATATATGTATGGGCTGCACGCCATTCTTTAGCAGTTAAATATCTAACTTTACATGATCCACTTGGTCGACTGAGATAGTTAAAAATAGAGAATGAATTTATAGGATCAGCAGGACCCTCATCATTTCTGCCCTCTCTCCGTCTCTTACATTAGACATGAGGCTCGAAATAATATGAAGCAAAAGTTGTCACTTCCTCCGCTCTCTGTCTCCTTTATTTGTTTTTTGTTTGCTCCACTATCTTTCCTAACCCATTCTCTCTTACTGTTATACATCCATCTGGCTTGAAGTATAGAAGAAGCATTGATTCCATCGTTCTCATTCAATTCAGTCACTATATCTTTATCCAACTCCACACAGTTGCAAGATAGGATTTTAGAGATCACACTAGCATATAGTAGAAGAGAGTTCTTAGACCCATGTGCAGCAATCATGAAGTGAAGGACTATGAAGTGTAATCCGGGTTTCTTTCTACTTATGATGCAAGCCATCAACTAGAAATATTCTCTAGAGATGGTTGTATAGTTTTCTCCTATAGGTCTTAGTACGTGTGCCACAATTAAATACAAAATACATTCATGGAAACCTAATTTTGTGGCACTAGTGTTTACAATAGTCAAATTTTTATCATTGAATACAATTCTAGCATTCTCTAAGTAGTTAGACTTCATATATGGCTTACACTATCATACAGCTCCCATGTAAGACCATTTTCTCTATAAATTATCCTAGGAGTGACCTCAATCACCTTTCCATTCACAAATATCCTAAATGTGCATAAAAAAGAGCGTTCATTTAGGATGATTCGAGATTAATTTTCATCTCCTTCGGAAATTACTTCAATATTGTTATAAAACAGTTTAATCGCTTCAGAATTATTAACCAATTTGGACATATCTCATTCAAGCGTTCTTCATACTTGAAATTTGCCCATCATAGAAAATCCAATCGATCAACCTCTCTTAATTAACTTTCCTTCTCGAGAACACTTTCTCATACAACTTTCTTTGTTCGATTGATTTGAGTTCATGAGTGTTGAATTATAGGATTGGCTCTGGTTATGGAGGCGGCGTAGGGGGTTTTGATGAAGTAGGTTTTGTAGAACAGGGTTTTGATGAGGAGGGTTTGGTTGCAGGTTTCGAAGGAGGCTCGGAGGATGTTGATTGCTTGGAGAGGGCAATTTTTGCTTGGGAGCCATATTCAATTAAGGTTTTGCAGTAGATATCAACCGTCATATTCGATTCTGCATGTCATAGGTTGATACCTTTTCGTGTACATTGGCCTATTTTAAGGAAATTCAAAAGTAATCGGTTGACATATTTTTAAGGACATCGACTTGACTTCTATTGTTATGAAGGTCGACATACTTATATTCAGGTCGACAAGCTCATGTCTGTTTTTCATTTTAAGCTATTGGTTGACAATATTTTTAATTCAATAACTAGTAGGTCGACAAGGCTATATAAATTTTAATTTGTCGATACATTTGAGAAATAGGTTGACCTAGAGTTTGTTTTCAGAATTTTAACATATGCTCTGTTTTTCATATTTTTTCTTTTTTTTTTTTTTATTTCAGCATTCCTAATTCTCTTCATAGTTTATAGTATCTATTCTTATCTAATGGTTTGATAAGAATGTCAGCAATTTGTTTTTAAGTTTCATGTATTTAAGAACAATTTCCTTTTTCAGTACATGATCTTTAATGAAGTGATATCTCACTTCAATATGTTTGATTCATGAATGATGGACTGGATTCTTAGTTAGATTTATGATACTTGTGTTATCACATTTAATAGAAACGCAGTCAAAATCTATGCCATAATCCTTCTTTTGATATTTAATCCAGAGGATTTGTGTAACACATTGTCCAATAGAAATATATTCAGTTTTGATTGTTGATGATGCCACACTGCTTTACTTCTTCAAAGACCAAGATACTAACAAGCTTCCAAATAATTGATAAGTACCGCTGATACTTTTTATATCTAATTTGCATACTACAAAATCAGTATCGAGAATCCATACAATTAAAAGTTTGAATTTTTGTCATACAAAGGCTTAGATGGTTGATGTCTTTTAGATATCTAAAGATTCTTTTAACCGCTATCAAATGAGACTCTTTTGGATCTGATTGGAATCTCGTACAAAGACATATACTGAATTGTATGTCAGATCTAGAGGCAATGAGATAGAGAAGTGATCCAATCATATTTTTGTATAATTTTTGGCAAACGGGTTTGCCATTTTCATCTTTATCTAATTTAGACTTGTGTTCATAGGTATGGTATTTCTTTTGCATTCACTGAAGCCAAATCTTTTAATTAGATCATTAGTATATTTCGACTAATTAATAAAGATTCTTTTTTCTGATTGCTTAATTTGTAGTCCTAGGAAATAGTTTAATTCTCCTATCATACTCATTTCAAGCTCTCCTTGCATTCTTTGTACAAATTCTTCACACATTTTTATACTAGTTTCTCCGAAAATTATATCATTCACATAATTTTGGATTATCAAAAAATTGTCTTCTTTTCTTTTGATGAAAAGAATTGTATCAATTTTTCCTCTTTCAAAGTTATTTTCATTTAGAAAACTACTAAGTTTTTCATACCAAACTCTAGGAACTTGTTTCAAGCCATACAAGACTTTGGTCAGTTTTAAGACATGTTTTAGAAATTTTGGATCTTCAAATCTAGATGGTTGTTCTACATACACAGTCTCGCTTATATAATCATTCAGAAAGACATTTTTAACATTCATTTGATATAACTTGAAATTCAGATAACAGGAAAAAGTTAAAAGCATTCTAATTATTTCTAATCTAACCACTGAAGCATATGTTTCATTGTAATCAATTTTCTCCTCTTGGCTATATCCTTTGGTTACTATCCTTACCTTATTTCTTGTGATTGTTTCATATTTATCAAGTTTATTTCTAAACACCTATTTAGTTCCAATCACAGATTGATCGAATTGTCTAGAGACAAGATTCTATACTTCGTTTCTTTCAAATTTGTTTAATTTATCATGTATGGCCGTTATCCAGTTTTCATCTCCAAATACTTCCTCTACATTTTAAAGTTCATTTTGAGAGATGAATGCTGCATATTCACATTGATTCTATAGGGCTGATCTGGTTTTAACTCTTGAATCTATATCTCCTATTATATTTTCTATGTTTACATCTTTTCTGATTTAAGAATATTTGATTTCTTACTCTTGTTGAGTTTCATCTTTTTCTTATTTTTCAGTGAGTTCATTGACTTTTTTTTTTTGAGAATTCATGTTTTCTGTAAGATCCAATTCATTAAGCTTTTCTGTTAAATTTTCATGATCTGATCTTTTTTGATCCGTTTCATTTTCTTCATCAAATTTCACATGTATTGATTTTTCTACTGTCGTAGTTTGTTTGTTATAAACTCATATGCCTAACTCAGTATCAAATAGCCAAATAAAATTCCTTCATCACTTTTGGTATCAAATTTTCCTAAGATTTCTTTTTCATTATTCATAACAAAGTATTTGCATCCGAAAATTGTAAAATAGGCTATATTGGGTTTCCTTCCTTTGTAAAGCTGTTAAAGAGTTTTCTTTAAGATTGGTCTGATTAATGTCCTATTTAAGATATAGCAAATAGTATTCACTATTTATACCTATAAGAATTTTGACAGATTATGCTTACAGAGTATGGTTCTAATCATTTCTTGCAGTGTTCTATTCTTTCTTTCTACTACCTCTTTCTATTGAGGTGTTCTAGGTACTAAGAAAATATGATCAATACCATGATTATTACAGAATTCTTTGATGGTTTTGTTTTCAAATTCCTTGCCATAATCACTTTTAATACTTTTAACTATAATTCTTTTTTCATTTTGAATTTTCATGCACAATTTGATAAAAATCTCACAGTCTTCCTCCTTTTTGGTTAGGAATAATAGCTAAGTATATCTAGAATAAACATCGATGATTACAAAATCATAATATTTTCCTCCTAAATTTTGAGTTCTCGTTGGTCCGAAAAAGTCTATATGTAAAAGTTTTAGAGGACTGCTAGTGGATACGTAATTTTTGGGTTTAAATGAAGTTTAATTTGTTTTCCTTTCATGCATGTATTACACAATCTGTCTTTTTCATATTTTAATTTGGACAAACTTTTCACAATGTCTTTCTTAACTAGTTTTGATATTGTATCTATACATGTGTGTTCTAATCTCTTGTACCACAATCATGAGTTGTTCTTACTTAATACAACTAGGCAAAACTCACTTTGAATTTCTAGTTTTTCTAAATGAATCACATAGATGTTTCATCTTCTAAAACCAGTGAATTTAATGCTACCAGAGGATTTGTCAATAATAAAACAAGCATCAGATTCAAATATGACTATATAACCTTTATCACACAATTGACTGACACTTAACAAACTGAATTTAAGACCAGAAACAAGAAGAACATTATGAATTTGAGAATCAGTGAACTTACCTCTAATATTACCTATTCCGATGACTTTTCCTTTTGATTTGTTATCAAAGGCTACCTTTCCCCCTTTCTTATTCTCGAGATGAGAATTTTAAGATATCTCTAGTCATGTATCTTGAATAACCACGTCAATGCACCAGACTAACTTTTAAGGAGATTTCCTTGATTTTAAATAGACTTATAACAAGATTCAGTCACACTTTTATTTTTGGTACCCATATCTTCTTCGGTTTGACTGAGTTAGCTTTGATTTGACTTCTCGGAATCCATTTTAAGCTTACTATCAATGAGTTCTTGAACTAGCAAATATAAACTGAGTGTCCAAATTTATAGCAGTAGGCACATTTGATATTATTCACTTTTGTGGTTTTTGCATTGATGGAAATTTATTTCTAAATTTACAATTGTCTGACATGTGTCCTAATTTCCTACATGTATGATATATATGTAATTTGACATTTTCTAAACTAGATACAAAGAATTTATATAGTTTTTTCTGGGTTTATGTAGGATTATATGCTAACCCAATCTTATCAAATACTGATCTTTGTGCTTCCATAATAGTTTCTAGTTTTTCTTGTCACTATATGAATTTCATTAGTATGGTATTTTGCCTAATGTTCTTCTCATTTTGTTTAGCTAATTCTTTTCTTAGAACTATGTTTTTAGTTGTTTGATTTTCACTATCCTTTTTAGTTTGCTAATCCAGATGTTTATTCTCTAATTTCTTTTCAAGTTCAGCAATTTTCAACTCTAATTTAATATTTTTCTTTTTTAATTCATTAGCTTCTGTTTTTTATTTTTCTAATTCCATTTCAGTTTCAGTCATATCTTTCTTTAACAAGTTATTTTTTACTTTTAATCTTTTCAATTCCTTAAGTGATTTTATTAGTGCTTTATGCAGTTCAGGTGAATTACTTTCTTTCGGAATTAGAACAAGAAGAGTAAGAAGTGGAATTTATCTCACTGTTTGAGAATTATTCATTTGCCATGAAGCATATGTTAACTTCTTCTTCTGTTTGTTCTTCTCCAGTTGAGCTAGAATCATCATCACTCCAGGATGCAAGAGCTTTCTTCTTTTTCTTTGCCTTTCTTTCTTTTTTATTCTTCTTCTTGTCCTTTTTCAGTTGAGGACAATCAGCCTTTATGAGTCCCAATTTTTTCTATTCGAAGTATCTGATTTTCTCTTTCTTTCTGGCCTTTTGAAGTATGATTTGCTTTTGTTTTTTCTTTGCATCATAAATTTCTTGAATCTTCTGGCTAGCAGTGCTTTATCTTCTTCATCATCTTCCTCTTCAGAATTTAAAGTGCTTTCATCACTGTCAGTTTTGAGAGCCACTAATTTGCCTTTTTCTTCTTTTCCTTGCTCCTTTACATTCTGCTGCATCTCATGAGTTATTAGAGAACCCACAAGTTCATCCATGGTCAAGGTTTCGAGATTTTTGGACTCTTCTATCCTAGACTTTAGGTTCCTAAGATTTTGGTAGACTTCTCAGAATCTTGTCCACCATATCTTCTCGAGGGATTCCTTTTCTGAGCAACCTTAATTCATTTGTTATTGTTGAATCTTGTTATCATTTCGATGATAGATTCTCCTTCTTTCATTTTGAAGAAGTCTAATTTTGCTCCTACGAACTTGATCAGTGCTTTCGTAAGTGGTTTCGATTTTTTCCCAAATTTCTTTTATTAGGGTGCATAAAGAAACTTGATTGTATTCATTGAAACTCAGGGCAAGGTGAAGGAGATTTATAGCCTTCCAATTACCTTGATAGGCTTTCTTTTGCTCCATTGTCATGTTCTTTAGCTTGATTGGTATACTTACTTTATCAACTTCTTCTGTAGGAAATTCAACACCTTCTTCGATTATTTCGCAGGCATTTAGATCTTGTACAATTATAAAATTGTGCATTCTTTACTTCCAATAGCTGAACTTGTTTCCGTTGAAGAAGGGTGCACGATTTGTTAAGCATGCTTCTACGGGTACATTATCTCCGTTAATGGTCATTTGGATATTTGGTGTTAAGTTATTAGGTTTTTTATCAACACACCCACTCTAACACCAATTAATATTCAACTAGAGGTGGGAATAATTGAATATAGATATTTAAAAATTTTCTGAATTTAAAAAAAAAAAACTTACAACAAAACTATTTGGAAATCAAACTAAAAAATAAAGAAAATACAGAACTTTTTATAGTGGTTCCATCAAAATAGGTGTACGTCCACTCCCAGACTCTCATTGGATTTTTCAGTATCAACTTAATGATACAAACTTGATTCAAGTTCAAGTTAAACCCTTACAGTGTTTCTTCACAACACCTCTTTTCCAATCCTACACAGATTGGCTCACTCTCTCTAGACCAAAAGTAGTGACTCACTCTTTGGTCTTTTCAGATTTTAGTACAAGTGAGAAAGAAATTGTCTAGGATAAGAGGTTTTTTAATTCACAAATTTGATAGAGTTGATCTCAGAACTAGTTATACTTGAAAAGATAATAAAATGAAAATAGAGTATAAGGAGTAATGAATGCTAAGGATTGAGGTTGTTTCGAAAGTTAATCAAGCATCTCTCTGTTCTTTATTGCTCTTATTCGGTATTTATTGTGGCATTGAAGAGACCCATTGAAAGGTTGTTAAAGCCGAATGTTGTACATTTAATGTCCGTCAATTAATGTTCTGTGCAATAGTACCAATTTTACCCATTTTTGTGTTAAAGCTCCATTCTCTTACTGGTGCCACTTTCTACTCAAAAGTTCTTTTTGCTACATTTAAACATTAACTTTGATCGAAATAGAAGCATTTAGATGTGCAGAAAAAGAAGATGACCGTTGAATTCAAATTTGTTTTGAAAATTTAATCTCTGACAACTTCGGGTCGACAAGACTAAATGACACATCGACCTGAATTCAAAAAATTTGTATTGAGTTATTGACTAATCAGATCAACATGAGAGTACTTAGGTTGATATGGTCATGTATAAAAAAAATTAGGTAAACACATGACTTAAATTGGTCGATGTATTCTAATGTATCGACATAGTTCTAATAGGACATTGACTTGTCTTACTTAAAAATTAACAGCCTAGGTTGACATGTTCTATCATCACATCGACATAGTCCTATGTGTACATAAAATTTGTGGACCTGTTCTCAGAAATTGGTTGATGTGTTATGCATGTCAACTGGATTAAAGTACAGGTCGATATGTGATTTCTAAGGGTTAACTCAAACCAAGTCGACATGTTCTGAGTATACATCAACATATTACTATGCTTCTAAAAATTGGTGGACCTTTCTTTTAAAATTAGTCGATGTGTTAGGTGTGTCGACAAGGTTAAAGTTCTGATCGACATGAGATATCTAAGCAACACCTTGACCTTGCTTCCCACACTAGAAGCAAGTAACTGGTACTCTACATTCCCCAAAGGCATGGTGGCTGCTGCATCTACAGCAGAAGGGCGGTCTCTGTGTAGTAAACTGCGTAGAGCCACTAGGGGTTGGTGCTCCAAAACCCTATGGTTGAGGTCCCTGTCCCAGTACTGCTGGTCTGAAGCTAAAAGAACTTCCGGGATATCCAAAACCTCTACCCCTCTTCGACGACTGTCCACCCTGTGACCCAGTCTTCCTCTTCTGGTGACTCTCCCTCTATCTAGCCTCTGCTCGAACGATCTCTTCCGCCCGATACACTAAATCAATTACCTCCGATAATGTAAAAGAGGGAGTCACCATCATATACTTCCTGATGCTCAATTGGAGGCCATTTTCAAACTTGAACCTCATATGAGCCGGTATAGCCATATCGAGGACAAAGGCCGCTAGTCGTCTAAGCTCAGTACTCTGAAACTGACCTCGTCCCCTGGCGCAAGTGTAGGAACTCCGTCCTCATCCGGTCCTACTGGAATGGGGTGAAGTATTTGCGGTCGAACTCTAGTAGAAAGTCCTCCACCGCAGGGTCTGTGTAACACTGTCATGGATAACCTCCTACCACGAGAGGGCATCTCCGTCGAGGAGTCTCTCAGCAACTCTCAATCTAAGCTCCTCTAACAACCCCAAATCCGTAAGGATCCTACAAATCCTGTTGATCTAGTGTTTTGCCGCTACTGCATCACTGGATCCTGAAAAGTCTGTGCATCCGAGCTGCCGAGACTCTTTCACCAACTGCGTGAGCTCGTGGATGCGCTTCAAAGTAACTGACGTCTCATCGGTCGGTGTAGAAACAAAAGGACCAGACACCGAAGGAGGAACCGATGTCGTAGGAGCAGGTACGGCCGCAGGTGCAGTCGCTGGAGTCTGTAGTGGAGGTGGTGGCATCTGCACCCCATATCTACTGTACCACTCCTACCACTGCCTCAAGGCATCGAGTGATGGTGGAGGAATCTCGGCTGTAACAGCCGGTGGAGGTGTTGGTGGTGGCGCTGGTGAGCGTGCTCGAGTAGAGGAAGCAATCTCTGGTACTCGTGGCGCCTCAGGTGCCCTAGGTGTATCAGGCACTGTAAGACCCTCAAGTGGGGCGAATCTAGTACCTCTCCTACCACGTTTAGATGGCATAATTCTGCAGAAAGAATACATTGTTATTAGATAGAAATCAAGAGTTAGGGTTAGTTGCTCCGTAACTAACCCCCTAAAAAAATGAACTATAATTCAAAGTATTTGAATGCGAAATAATGGGTTAGAAGCGCTATGTATCCAACTCCATAACCTAGAAGAACTTATGTGCCTATGGCCAAGTATGGGACTTTAAATGACTATATGAAACTCTCTAATGCATTGAGGACTTTTCATATACTTGGGAAGACTTTTATGACTATCTTTTCTTTAACCTAGAAGCTCTGATACCAATAGAACTGTCACGCCCCAAACCGGAATCGTGAACAGCCGTCCGTTGCCCCTAGATACCAGCTGTATTTTTTTAGAAAATCAGGCAGAATCTCCCCATAAAACGGAGGTTTCCCGTGTACAATTAAACATGTATATTCAAAATCGACCTGTAATTTAAACAAATGGCCATCCCGGCCTCTCCAAAATCAACAAACACCACAGTCAGCATCCAGAACAACGCAAGACTACAAGTTTCTAGCAGTCCTAACCACAGACCTCTACTGTCATTCCCAACTAGAGTAAGAGCAGCCGCTACACCTAGCGGACCTAAATTTATACAATGTACAACTCATTTCCCATGTAGAAAGTTTAAAACGCTTACAGATACCTCAATGCGAGTAAAATGAACCAAAGCTAGAGTTATACACACAACTGCTCATAAATTATACAGTCATCCCATAATATATATGGCCAACTACGGACCTAAATGTCAAGATCTCACAGAGTCGAAAGGAAGTACGAAATTCATATTTCAAATTTAACCTAAAGCTCACCGTCATATATCACCTAGATCTACCAAAATCTCTAAGATCTGAAGCGTCGCTCCAGTACAACAATAATCCTGTCTGAGGAGAGAAAATGGAGGGGTGAGTATCATGGGAAGATACCCAGTGAGTGAGGGGGATAATATCAAGCATAAATAGTATGGGTGAAACATTGGAGTGTCAAATAATATCATTTGAAACAAAAATTTACATTTCGTAGCAAATCATGATATGTTTAGCAATTTGAAATCATTTAAATCAATCACACGATAACAAGCATTATGCATCCAATTAAAATCAAGTAATATCAGAGCGAGCTAAAAATGGTCATGGCAAAGGTCAACCGTGACCAAGGACAGGCGCATCGGGGGTTTTATTATGCATAGACTTTAAAACGCTCTCTACCCCAACGTTGGCCATGAGTTCACTGGGACTAACTCATCAACGTGTATAGGACCCCGCCCGGTGCTAGACGGTGGTGTCATACACGTCCTCCCCCTACGTAGGTTCAACCGGCCACGCCTATAGCTTTTAGAATAAATGACGTTTGCGGATACCTCTTGTAGAAGCATATCCGGGCAAGTTGTACCTCTACAAACGCCCTTCGTAGCTACGGAATCATCATAGTATCACGAGGGCACAACGTCCCACAAGTAACATCATATCATCGCATGACTAGTGGGCATCCAACCCACATAGTTCATCAAAATATTTCAAATCTGCATGCCAATACGTTTCATCGAATCATTTCAAACAGCATATCAATGTGACGGTAGAAGAGGAAATTTTAAAATTTCAAATAATGATACAATTATTGTTTCATTTCAAACCATAGATGCATAGTCATCGTAAATATAATTCAAGACACTCCAATAATCACAAAACGGATTTGAAATTCAATATCATACGTCAGATCAATGCATATCAAAAGCATGTTTTATCGAAAATACGACAGAAAACACATTTTACTATTTTATACAAGAGATTAGAGTCCCACTCACTTATTTAGGGAAGATGGTCACTCCTTATTTTTCAACAAGTCTCCAAAAGACAAACCTAATCAAATCATCAAATTTTATATCAAATAAAACCCTAATAAGGGATTTTATCAACAAAATTTATTCACACTTTGAAGTGAGTGCGTTTCTCTCACCTAGGGTTCCTCAGGTTTCAGACCTAGCTGTCATTCGCCCGTCGGGTCGGTTTAAAATCTGTAATATTTTCAAATTTTAAATATATTAGAAACAACTAATTTTCTAACACCAAACTCTAGAACTTCAACCAAATCATAGTCGTTACCTGCAGTACAGAAGATGCAGGTGAGCTCTCGAAGGGAACAGCTGGTCGCGGGCTCGCAGGCCGTCATGAGCTCGTGGCTGGTGGGCTGGTGGGCTGGTGGTCTGGTGGGCTAGCGGGCTGGCCCGCTGGTGGGCTCGTGGGCTCTCAGCCTGGCTTGCTGGCCCGTTCACGGGCTAGGGCTCACTCTCGCACAGAGGGTCGTGCTGGAGTGTGCTGGTGCTCGTGCTGGGGTTGCACTGGCTCGCGTAGGTTCGCGCGCTGGTTCGAGTAGGGTCGCGCGCTAGCTCGTGCTGGATCACGTGCTGGCTCACTCTAGGTCGCGAGCTGGCTCGCGGGAGATCGTGCGTAGGGCTCGCGATGGCTCGAGGAGGCAGCGCTCGCGGGAGGAAGGATCTGCACAGTGGCGTGCTCGCGGGAGGGGGTGCCCGCGGCAGGGAGGTCGCAGAAGGGAGCACTCAGGTTCGCGCATGAGAGATCACGCTACGGCTGGGTGCGGTGGCGGAAGGAAGAGGCCGCGGCGGAGGAGAAGAGAAAGAGAGAAAAAGGGAGAGAGGGAGAGAGAGAGAGAGAGAGAGAGAGAGAGAGAGAGAGAGAGAGGAAAAAAAAAAGAGATTAGGGCTTTTTAGCCTTAATCCCGATTTTATTTCTTTATTTATTTTTTTTTTTTGGTGTTACAATAACACCAGACTTCGCACATATAGAAACCTCATTGACTTAAAAGAATGTTCCATTAAGTGGAAAGCTTCCTCTTGTTTCTGTTCCACATAGTTTGCATTAGACTATTTTTTATAAGATAGAAATAATTTAATAACAGCTAATTAAGCGTATTATATCTCACCAATATCCTACCAAGGACCATTTCCATATCTTGCTCTTTTGATTCCCCACTATGGTATCCTTCTTTGGTTGTATTGCATGAGGTTATTAGCATTTTCCGTAAGAAATGTTGTCACTCATATTTTAGCTTGAAAACTATTGGTGGTGAGTCTCGCTCCACAAATGGTAGCTCCTCTAACTCGAACGGGATGAGTGGTTGTTGAGCCTTCTGGATGGTATGACCTACAAAACGCCGCCAGAGGGTGAACTGTGAGGGAAACTCCGATACTAAAATCAGAAAAAACAGTTTTCAAAAAAAGAAACAAACTGTAAGAGAGAGAGAAAGCTCTGTATTACCATTTGTGTGCTAAGTGTCGACTCCAGAAAACATATCTGTTGAAAGTAAGACTAAAATTGAATGATAAAGGGACACAAAACTAATGAAAACTTGATTGCATTTCAAGACAAGAATACATAAGTTTTAGAGCATTTGATCACGCCTTACATGGAGGATGTGTTGAAAGATCAAAGTAAGAACACAAGAGATCTTTGAAATGAAATTCTGAAGTTTATTGATAATGAAAACAAACAACATTCATAGGTTTGAACTTTTGTTCATGCATTTGCTTGAATACATAGAAGCTTATTTATAGAAGAAAAAGATGGAGAGAATTTAGAGAGCAAATGAGATAACAAGAGAGGGGTTAAGACCCCTCTCTACTAGCCGTTGGGGCCCAATTGGGCCACCTTTGTCGGCTAAAAAGGGCCCTTTTGCTAGCCCGGGCTGGCCCTTCCGCGGGCTATGCCAATTTAAGACTTCATCCTTGAGACAAAAAACTCATAAAGAATTTATTTGGTTTCAAAGGAGAAGAACTTGCTGGATTCTTAGAAGGCCTTTTGGAAATGTGATGATAGGTTGATTAATTCCTCTTTTCAACAGGATGAATTTGAGACTTTATAGAAGATCACTAGACAAGAGAGAAGGGAGAAAATGAGAGGGAGAGGAGGGCATCAGCCCTCCTAGCCTTTGTTGCCCAACGGCTAGTTGGAACTAGCCGTTGGGACAACTTCAAACGGCTAGTTCCAGCTAGCCATTGCGAGCCCAGCTGGGCCCTCCTTCACGGGCTGGGCTTGGCCCATTTTGAGGCCCTTTTGGGCCTAAAACCCAAGTCCATTTAGGCCCTATTAAAGGCTTTCAAACTAATTTAAAATTTAGGGTTTATAGGTTTACAAGTTTCAAAGAATAGAGTTTTAGGCTTGGATGAGGGATGCTTATTTTCAACACTCCCCCTCAAGTTGGATGTGTATATGTTGATAGTACCCAATTTGTCCATAATTTCTTGTAGATGAGCCAATGTCCCTCCCTTAGTGAAGATATCCGCTAATTGATTTTCCCCTTTGATGTAAGGAGTGGCAATGAGCTTTTCTTCTTCTTTTTGTCGAATAAAGTGACAACCAACTTCTATATGTTTGGTGCGCTCTTGAAAGACTGGATTAGAAGCTATGTGAATTGCGTATTGATTGTCACAGTGAACCATGATTGGAGTTAATACCTTAAACCCTAATTCTTCCACTAGGGCCTTCAACAATACTATTTCACTAGTGCTAGCTGCCATTGCTCTATATTCGGCCTCCGCACTTGATCTAGATACTACGTATTGTTTCTTGATCTTCCATGCAACAAGATTGCCTAATACGAACATGCAAAACCCTGTGGTGGATCTCCTATCCTTAGAATCACCTGCCCAGTCTGCATCACAGTATCCCTCAATTTCTGAGTTTCCATTCTTCTTCATCCAAATTCCTAATCCAGGGGAGCCTTTGATGTAGTGAAGGACTCTCTCGGCTACTCTCCAATGTCCTTTTCTTGGTGCATGCATGTACTAGTTTATTTGGCTCAGAGCATAGGCTATGTTTGGTCTAGTGATAGTAAGGTAGATCAGCCTTCCTACAAGCCTCTAGTACCTCTTCATACTTTCATAAGGTTCCTTATCATCGTCCAAGGGTCAGGAGTTGGAAACGGGACTACAAACCGGTCTTGCTCTTAACTTTCCTATTTCCTACAATAAGTCAAGAGCGTATTTTCTTTGGGATAGTACTAGTCCCATTGTGACAATAGGCTAACTCAATTCCTAGAAAATATTTTAGTCTCTCTAGATCTTTAATTTCAAGCCTAGATTTTAGGATATTTCTAACAATATCAATGAGATGCATATCATTTCTCGTTATTATAATGTCATCTACATAAACCAATGCAATTACTATTTTATCATTGTTTCTTCTAATAAACAAGGATGAATCGCTATTACATTTTATGAAACCATTACTAAGAAGAGCAAAGCTTAGTTTTGCATACCATGCTCTTGGAGATTGCTTGAGCCTATAAATAGCCTTGTATAGTCTACATACATTTCCTTCTTGATGTTGGAAGTCTTGAGGAAGTTGCATATATACTTCTTCTTCCAAGTCTCCTTGAAGGAATGCATTTGCTACATCCATTTCGAACACATTCCATCCATAGTTGGCTGCAAGCAAGAGAAGTACTCAAACGGTGTTCATCTCAGCAACTGGTGCGAAGATCTCCTTATAATCAACTCCATATGCTTGAGTATATACCTTTGCTACTAGTCTTGCCTTTTATCTTTCTATGGAGCCATCACTTTTATACTTGATTTCGAACACACACTTGCATCCTATGGTCTTCTTTCCCTTTGGAAGAGAGACGATCTCCCAAGTGCCGTTCTTAGTTAGGGCTTCTAATTCCTTGTTCATTGCCTCCTTCCATTTAGGATCCTTGATTGCTTCCTTGAATGTTCTGTTGAAGTTTTAAAGAAGCAAGCAACAAACTATGAATGAATACTTCAAAGATTTAATTGATATCACAAAGAAAGTATACAAGTAGTTGAAGTATATTTTTCATGCTTTACAAAAGGAAGTACATCCTCTATTTATAGAGAAAGAAAAGGAAAAGAGAACTTAGACAAAATGAGAGGGAGGAGATGGCTTTAGCCTATAGTTTAGTCACATACTTCACATAACTCTTGAGAGCTTCAAGAGCTTCAAGAGCTTGATTTTTGGTGTTTAAAAGATATACCCATGTATGCCTAGTCTTATGATCAATGAATGTGATGAAATATTTATATCCTAAATGAGAAATAATGAAATATTTATATCCTAAATGAGAAATAGTTGGAACTAGCCGTTGGGAAAGCTTCCAACGGCGAATTCCAACTGTTAAAATATCAAAAAATAGAGCACAAGAAATGAAGAATACTTTTGAATTTTATTGAAGAAGAATGAGAGCATACATGGGCAGATTTGAGAGCATTTTTCTCATACCTTTGGAAGTGGATGGAGAGTTCCATTTATAGAGCTATAAGGGAGACATAAAGACAAATAAAAGAGGGGGAAAGAGTCTGAAAACAAATAGAGCCGTTGGAAAACAAAGGGGATAGTCCCCAATGCACTGCACAATAGCCAGATTTTCTGGCTGTGTGCAATCCAACGGCTAGCTCTTTTGACTAGCCGTTGGGGCCTCTTCTTAAGCCCCTTTATGGGTTAAAATATGCCCAAGATGTTGGGCTAAAAATCCCCTTAGGGCCGAACCTAAAGCAGCTTGGAAGTGCTCTTGGACTTGGCTTGAAATGGGCTTGGTTCTGGGAACATTTCTGGACAGATTATGGGCCAAATTCAAGGGCTTGTTTTGATGGTTTTGAAGTATCCTTCAAGTGGGCCGAAGGTGGGCTGCAACCCCTTGCTTTGTTGGGTTGGGCTTTGGCCGGATTGGGCCAAAGCCTATGTGTTGTTTCTGGACAGCAATCTATCCATATTTACTCTTCATCACTTTGAACTTTTTTTCCTTCTTCTTTCTCATCTAAGCTTCTATATTCATATATTTGGTTGATGGAGATGAGTTGGGCTTCCCTTCTTTTCAACACCAGCTAGCCGTTGGGGGCCCAGCTGGGCCCTCCTTCACAGGTTGGGTTGGGCCCATTTTGAGGCCCTTTTGGGCCTAAAACCCAGGTCCATTTAGGCCCTATTAAAGGCTTTCAAATTGATTTAAAATTTAGGGTTTATATAGGTCACCCTTTACAAGTTTCAATGAATAAAGTTTTAGGCTTGGATGCGGGATGCTTATTTTCAACAGTTGGCAAAATTGATTATCAACAAGTGATATGAAACTAAAAGATTTTTTTGTTCCTGTTGTAGTGTATATGATGATTACTTTTTTAGTGGATGGATCTGCTGGTCAGGTAGTGTTTTGATCAGCACCCAACCTAGACACACTGCTATTCAACCTATATTCGTGTCAACCTTGTCGAATAATGAATATGGCACAATTAGTGTAACTAGTCCAAACACTTAGGTGACCAGAGTTGAATGAGCCTCTTACTGGAAAACAACACTTTTAAGTGTCAAAAGTAGTACACACTCCATCCTTTTCAACCCAAGTCTAGTATTGCTCATAAGATACTCTCTACAAATACGAACCTATTGGTTTGTATGCCCATTTAAGGGCATTATTGAGAGAATTTAAATTTAATTTTAAATTTGAATTGAGATAATGGGTAGTTAACCCATTATCTCATAATTCCCCAAATCGTCTCTCTCTCCCTTGGCTAACACAATTAACGTGGATTATGCATTGAATAGTATTTGTTTATGAAAAACTAATTGAAAGAACATTTTCTGAAAGACATAGAAAGAGAGACGGAGAGATCATATTCTCTTGAGTGAGAAATATCAAGGGATTGAGAAATTTTCGAGTAGTAAATTTCTCTCATCATTTGAATTCACCAAATTTTGGATTAAGGAATCGTGAATCTATGATGGTTCAATTTGTGATCACCATCCCGGCCATGCGTTTGTTTGAGAGATTTCATAATTCTGTTAATTTTGATAGACCTACAATCACGGTATTTATCCCAAAAATTCTAAACTATTTGATTTTCATGCTCCGCTTGTGCATGTAGTGAATAAATCTAATATTGGTATCAGAATCTGTTAGATTTATTTTTTTAAAAAAAATAGAATTTTTTAGGTAAAATATGTGTAGGGTAAAATTTAGAATTCGAATTATAAATGAATTTCAAAAATTCAAGGATACCATAAGAATATCCATAGCCCATATATCATAAATATGATTTTTATTTAATTTTTCGAGTATGTTTAGACTATTAGATGATGTTTGGTCGAAGTTTTGGTAATGAATAGTAACCCTGTGCTTAAAACTTTAGATCTGTCATATTTAAGGATGAATCGATATGTAAAAATAGTCTAGAAATGTTCATCATGTTCTGATCTGCATTTTTGACATATTAATTGTAAATATTGGTTACCCGAAATTCAATTTCCAAAATGGCCACAAAGGGCGAAGATGAATGTTGTTTGGTAACCAAGTTTAGGGTTTAAATTTTCCTAAAATCGAGTCAAGGATGGTGAAGAATGACTAACTGCAACTTTCTAGCTAAAACAGTGAGAAAAACAGCTTGAAAAAGCATTTTCTGACAATTGGGTCAAGACAACTCAGTTGCGAGTAAAGAAGACCCGACCCGACCCAACCCATAGGCACGTGATGTGAATGCATGTGGGAGGTGCATGAGGCTCAGGGAAGCAAGCGTCTGAAGTTTATGCATGATGAGGTACGTGAACAAGATCGAGTCGATTCTAGTCAGTTCCAACCCCGGAAGCGACCTAGGACGTGACTCCCATGCGTGCAGGCACGTGCAGCCGATGCGTCGGGCATCGTCACCTACGCATAGGACTCCGAACAGCACGTGAGGCTATTTTGGATTGGATTTTTTCAATTTTCTGAGGCTCACACATCTATATTTGTAACTTTTGTGGGTCTTTTGTGCCGAATACAAGTTTGGATGGTAAGATGCGATTCCAAGTTATAGTATATGGCATCCATTGACTCATACGTTCACTTTAGGGTCTATATTCAAATCATTTAGGATTTCTTGATTCAAAAGGTGCACAAAATATATAAATAAGTATCAAAAAGTTACTAATGTCTCTATGACTGCTTCAAAAACTATCATATTAGATCATTGAAAGGATATAAACTGAATGGTGACAATTATGAGATTCAATATCGAAAGATTCAGTTTGTCCTCAAGAGTAGGATCTATCTGAGATTTTGAGGCACGAGTGGTGGAACCCGGAAAGGGTACCACACCTCATGCTAAATAGGATAAAGAGATCTATTATGCATGGAAGAAGAAGGATAGTCAAGTTAGGGCAATCTTTATCAATAGCATACATGATAGCATGATTCTGGTCTATGAGCAATATCCTATAGATATGTCGGTTTGGCTCATCCTAAAAGAGTATTATGGTCCTCTTTCAGCTTCTAAGATGAGGATGCTAACTTATAAGTTTCTAATTTATAAGAAAAAGGTTGATCATATAATGATACAATATTTGAGGCAAATGTTCAGTATGATCACTGGATTAAGCAATACAGGTGAGCCAATTTCGAATGAACCTTAAGTACTGGGCGTGATATAGTCTTTATCGGATTCATGGGAGACCATGAAAACATACCTCACATACGACGAGAGTATTTGTATTTTCTCTTATATGAGCAGACACTGTAAGCTCAAGGAGGAGCACCCAGAGGCAAGTAAGCCACACTCGAGTCATGCTTATGCAGCGAAGTCGAGCAAGGGCTGCTCCCATGGCACCAAACATATATGGCATAAGCATGAGAAGAAGACTCAAGATCCAGGCAAGAAGAAACTATCCAAGAAATCAGATAACAAGGTAAAAAAACGCAGGAAGAAGGAGCTTGATAAGACTTATATGAAGTGTTACGTATGTGGTAGAATTTGTCATTTTGCACGTGAGTATGACGAACGGAAGGAATGTTATTTTTCATTACATGTTTTGAGATTTTTCTCATCTACTATGATGCTCACTAATTTCTCTCCTTTGTGAATTGTAAACTTATGAACCATCGATTACGTAACTCAAGACTAGAACGCGTACGTAGAGTTACGCCGAGTAAGTTCTCATGTTAGGAGGATTTACGTGGTGAACGAAACTTTTGTCATTGTTAGAGGGATTGACACTTACAAATTAAAATTGCAAAGTAGCCAGACTCTGTACCTACATGACATTCTTTATGTTTTGGATATTCGATGGAACTTAATTTCAGTACTTTGTAGATCACCTACGATATACTTTGTTCTTTGGAAACTCTATTGTTTCTATTACTTATGACAATTCTTTTGTTTGTTTCTATTAGTTACGATAGTTCTTCTAATTATGTAGATGATGATGTAAATGTATTGCATAGTAGACTTGGACATAAGAGAGGATGAACCCATTAGCAACTAGTGGTTTGTTGGGCCTGTTAACTAGGGTCGAGTTACCCGAATGTGAGTTTTGTCTAACCGGCAAAGTTATAAGAAACCATTTGGCAAAGCAATGAGAGCTGAGACTCCATTGCAGTTAGTTCACTCCGATATTTAAGATCCTATGAACGTAAGACCAAAAAAAAGATTGCATATCCAACAACTGCATATCTTCTAAGATGATCATGGCAAAAATGTTCACTTTAATTATTAAAAATATTACCATCACAATTTGAAAATATAATTCCAACATCAAAACAAAACAGGTGACCAACTTTATGAACATTCATTCATGTCAATCTATTCATAAAAACTAGAAGTGAAATGAATATATTTATAAGATATATTGTAAAAAATGATTGTAAATAAAAATATTATCTTTTGGAGTGAAGTCAGTTGGTGATGATGATGATAGTTGGTTTCTATGTGCATTCACCATATCTGGTATTGGACGAAGCTAATAATATAAATAATTTGGATTATTTAAAAACAAAAGTGAAATTAGTAAGATTACGATAAAAACTAGAGAAATGACATTCGTATCTGAACACCAGCAATAAGGCTCAGTTCATTAACCAGCTTCGTTAATTCATCTTGCTATCTACTTCCAGCATGCATAATAACATTACACACTAAATTAGTAAGATTATGATTTTGTTCCAATAATTGTTCCATTATAATAGTCATATCTTCGTTCTCAGGTCTGATTGAATGCACACGTTATGATGGAATTGTAACTTTCTCTATACAACTGATTCTTCCTCTCAAATCAAGCTATTTAATTTTATATATGATATCACTTTTTTAATATAAATTCAAACTTTCTATTTGCCATTCTTCATTCTCAATAGACTCTATTCCACTCTTTATTATTTTCTGTGAGAAATAAATGAATCAATCGTGAATATTCATAAACATATCAATTAAAATTATATAAAAATAGTCATCCATACCACAATTTCTAATGCTTTCATAGAAACTAAATAGTTATCCGATTGGATTCTACTTGTAATATAAAGTTCAGCTCTATAAGATTTTATCCCAAATTGTGTCATTTGTAATGATAGAAGTAAACCACTTTAAAAATATTATATAATAAAATTAATTACAAATAAAATAAAATATGAATTGTTTATATCTTCTCATATATGAATTTGACAAATGACTTAGATTCTAACCAATGTGGATCAATTAACTTTGCACGAGATTCTGATTTTTTTTTACT
The DNA here is from genome assembly GCA_033439265.1 of Dillenia suffruticosa. Classification (NCBI taxonomy): domain Eukaryota; kingdom Viridiplantae; phylum Streptophyta; class Magnoliopsida; order Dilleniales; family Dilleniaceae; genus Dillenia; species Dillenia suffruticosa. The sequence goes on along the minus strand of JAVTVX010000009.1, from coordinate 16,808,218 downwards.
AATCACCTAACATAGAAAAAAAAGTATTAAAATACAAGTGAATAGCAGCACTAAGAAAATTTGTTAACTTGTACCTACCAGAAAGTAACAAACTCTTTTTACTGATTTGGATCAACCATTCTATCTTTTATTCTCTTGATATTTTCATCTTTTTCAAGTGAATCATCGTACCACTCTAATTTCAGAGTATTTTTAAAACTCTTTCATAAATTTTCGATATCCTATTTCTTAATGTCATCTTTGAGTGGTTTAAAAGTAATCTTTAACTACAATTCAAATATGTAAGAAATAAAATTAGATATATTGATTTTCATCTATATTATTATACGATTGAGTAATAAAACTAGACACTTATACAATTTTTCACATGTTGTTTTTATACTCTATTGGTATGTCATGCCAAATACTATAGTTTAGTCGAGCAATCGAATACACTCTAACTATAGAGTCAAAAAATCTGGTAAAAATCATATCATCGATTTCTATTGGTTGATTTAATTCATTCATTTCAACCATTATACGTTTTCCTTTTTTTAAATCCCAAATATCTTGACAGCACGTTAGGTCTCTACATTTCTTAACAACTGCTCAAAATAAAAAATTAAAGACGGATAATTAATAATTAGCTCAAAATAAAATTATCTATTTATTTTTAAACCAAATTTGGTGTAACACATTGGGATGATTGGGTTTCTTCATACTCAACTTGTTGTTAGAATTGTTGTGATTTTTCATGGTCAGCTATAATGTTCATCTTTCATTTACTTCATCTCATATTTATCACATATTATATTTATAACTAGAAAATTTTAAAATTTTTCAGAACGCAATAGAATCTCAACTTTTTATTTTAAAAAAAAAATGTGATTACCTTTTATAAAACTTTAAAAATCCTTCGTCTTGTAGACGGTTGAATATATGTTATAAAGTGTTTCAGTGAAAACTTGAGTGAGAGGTGCAAATGGGTTAAGGGAGTAGAACTTTCGATTTTTGGAAAAAAAAAATATTTGATAGAAATGAGGTTTTGGTTGAATTAGAAGTTTTGAGAACTTTGAAGAGAGGAGAGCTTTTGGAGGGAAGGAAAAGCTTTGATCGTTTACACGGGATGATTTATAGTATATTTGGTTTAGTTATTTCACCTCCATTTTGACAAACAAATTTTCAAAACCCCTCTTTTTTTCACACTTTTACTCTTTACCGCCTTTTTTCATTATTTCATCATCAATTTTGTGTTTTTGTTTGTATTTTTGTTTTAATCATTATCACTATAATTATTATCTCCTATTATTATATTGATACTATATTTCATATATATGCTTTAATATCATATAATTACATTATTTAAATTAATAATATTAATTATTTAATTATTGTACTTAATTCATATTTAGATTTTATAATTGAAAAATGTGATTTCGCCTAATAATGAACTAGGTGGTGCATATGTAGTCGGTGGCAACGGTGCGCACGTGTGTGCATGCGCATGCGCAGTAAACCACCCATGCACCGACCGCGCATGTGCAGTAAACTATGCATGTGTAGTAAACTACGCATGTGTGGTCCTACACACATTCCATTTTCCTGCGTATGCGCGGTAAACTACACGTGTGCGGTCCTACGCACATTCCATTTTCACAAATAAATTTTTTCACACGTTTTATCTTTACCGCTTTTTTTTATTATTACATATTTATTTTGTTACCCATTATGTATTGTTCAAAAAATCACTTACCACGCTATTATCTGTTATTACTATATTATTATTATATTCTTATCTGTTATTACTATATTATTACTATATTTCATACAACTTACATTTCATCCGACTTATATTTCAATATATGTCTTATACATACCGTAATTTAATTTCTTATTATTATATTATTTAAATTAATAATATTAATTACACCATATACATCACTATACTTAATTCATATTTTGGATTTTATGATTGAAAAACATGAGTTTGCCCACGCGGTATGCATGTTCACAGTGGCAGAGGTGCTCATGTGTGCATAAGCATGCTAGCACGGCTCTACACACATGCCGTGAGACCTGAGCTGTGCTAATTATGTCCATTCATAATATATGAAATTAGTAATTTATATAATAGAGTATTATATTTTAAAAAATTGATTGAATAGATAATATAGTATTACAATTTGAAATTATGAAATGTAATGGTGTAATTAGTTATATTGGTATAATTAATTACATGATATTTAATATTATTTAATTATATTGGCATTGTTGGTCATTAGTTATTATTTTATTATGTTATTGGAAAATGAAGACAATCCGAATGAATTCTTTTGTCAATCCCATAAATCATATTGCATTACATCTATAGCAAACTCTAAAGTATTTAAATAACTAAGAACATTACTTAAATTATTTAAATTACTAATAATTTTATTTAAATTAATAATAATAATAATTAAAGAAATTACATGAAATTTAATTTAATGTTCAGTGGAGAAAGTTGAAGAGGCGCCTTCCCAACTCCTCTTAACCCTGTTGGAGATGAATCCTCATATGTACCACTGAGATTAATACCATTAATACCTATTAATACAATAACACAATCCAACCAAACCAACTCTAATCCCATCTCAACCAGTAATATTATTTAAAATTATTAATTATTTAAAATTATTAATATTGAAAAGCACCTTAACATGCAATTCATATTTCACATGTAACATTATTTAAATTACTAATATTATAATATTTACTAATATTAATATTGATAATTAATTAAGTTATATAACATACTAATATTATATTATATTAATATAATATTATTAATAATTACATTATTTAAATTAATATTGATAATCATAATTATAATAATTTTATATTATGATACTAGTCCCGCTTATCCACTCATTGTGTCACCTAAATTGAACTAAATTGGTCCAACTGCATTATTATTTGATAATGTAATTTATATTAATACATATAGTAATATATATGTATTATATAGTAGTGTTAGATTGATATTATTATGTTATTGGAAAATGTTTCATTTGTATCTCAAAACAATTCCAAATTTTTTGTAAATTTTTTACAAATTTTTTATACTTTCATTAATCCAATAATGGATATATCAATCCAACGACTATAATAATCTTTTTCAAGTGATATATCATCTCACAGGCCGTCATTTTCAAAAACAATTTTTAAAAACAAATTTTCAAAACCCTTTTTCCTTTTCTGTGCCTTGTGTGTTTTTTTATTACACAATTTTTTGAACGCATTATTACTTTTACCCACCTTTTTACTTGTCTCTTTTTTTCTAACATACTTTGATCATTATTTTAGTCACACGATATTTTAGTCAATACCTCTCTTTCTTTGCCATATGTTTTTCATATGTGTTATTTTCGCATATTCTTGCTAATACAATTTTTAAGATTTGTTAGCTCATAGTTACTACGTTTCATGTAATTTATGAAATTTTTAGAACTTGTTAACTTTCCCATATGTGTTATTTGTCGTATATTGTTACGACTTATTACCTTACAATTTTTACATTTTATACAATTTTTATAACTTGTTAGTTGAAGCACTCGCGGTTTGTTTGTATTTTGTACCTTTGCCACTAGCAACTTAATTTAATTTAAACCAATTGATTAGTTCTAGTTTTCATTTAAATTTTCATATCAAAACCTAATTTTTGTGACATAGGATGCACTTGTTACCATTTGTTATATCAATATCGTTTGTTATCACTTGTTACTATACATTATAGCCATATCACTACACATGATACATCTAATAAAAAGCAATATCACTACACATGATATACCGAATAAAAGTAAATCGCATAAAAATATAAAAATAAAAAAAACGAGTCAATGATTGCATAATGTGAAAACGAAATTGCATTTCATACGTATATACATCATATCCTACTTTATCAACATTGTCATCATTATTCAACTGTGTTGATACATTTCCTTCATCTTCATCAACATTAGTCTGAACCCACACCAGATTGTTTGAGGGGTCATTTTCTGAATTCAAATGTTGATTCATCACTTTATCATTCATGCCAAATTCATCTCTAAGTTTGACATGCTTTACAACAAGCCATCCTTTATATCATCCGTCACCTACATAAAATACCTTCTTTGATTGGGATGCTAACACATAAGGTTGATCTAGTAAATTGACTCCCGTATAATTGAGATAGGAGAAATTCAGTGTTGAACCAAATCTATCCTTCTTGTATTCTCATTGTAGGTTGACCCAATCACACCGAAATAACACAAACTTATATATTCCATTAAAATTTACTTGAATAATTTGTCATAACATTCCATAATAATTAACTTAACTTGAATGGACCTTTTATCCCTCAGACTTGCATAATTAACATCATCCACTTCTACCACAACTTCTGAGTTCTGAGTTTGAAGGCATTTCTTGTGATCTTTTACATGGAATCGATATTCATTGATTACATACCCATTGTAATTTCTAACAAATGGATCTGGTCTATGAACAATCCATTTAGTTTTATTTGTAATCTCTTCAGGGAATTTTGAATTCATAACTTGGAAAAAAATCATGTAAATAGAAGAAATTAATAATATTAAGAAGATTAACTATTAATATACTTAGCATGTAAATAGAAGAAATTAATAATATTAAAAAGATTAAATATTGATTTACTTACACGATAACTAAACCAAATAGTGAAGCCTTTACTATGAAATTTGTCAATTTGGAAAGTATTTAAGTTATTCCCTTGATTTGTTCTTCGACATGAAACAGTACATATATAATTATAAGATATTAGAATTTAATATTCATAAATATATCACAATATATACTTACAGTCTCTACAAAATTAAAGTGTTATGCTGATGGTAACTTTTTACTGTCACTGAGTTTTAGTGATAATTTTTATGGGCTATAGAGACGCCTTATGATAAAAGCATCGGAAAATGTATGCTTTTTCAAATGGGATAAAATGTTCATCAATAAAATGTTTACCAAGTACCAATAAAGATATAACAACCATCTGTAAAGCATATTCAATTGTGATGGTTATAACTTGTGACCAGTAAATATGATAGTTTTTGTCACGATTTGAAAATAGGCTCAATATAAATATTTTTTATTGTCCACCGTCTGTCTGCATAAGTTTTAGGGTATGGTAACACACAAATTCCACCATCTTTAAAACTATATTCAATTCTGACTATTATTACTTATGGTCAATAAACTATGTTTAGCAACGATTTGAAAATAGTTAATCAAACCATTTCTATAAATTCCACCTATACTAACCGTTTCTATAAATTCCACCTATACTAACCTATATATTATAACTAGTAAAAATCATGTTATCATCATTGTACTATTCTCGAAGTAATGTGGTACTTTAGTGCCTATTTGAAAATAACCTAAGCGGTGATAAGTTGTGATAAATTTATAATAGTGGTAGTCTAGTAAAAAATAGTGGTAAATTTAAATAGTGGTAGTCTAATAAAAAAAAAGTTTAGGTTGTAAGTTGTAGTAAATTTATGATAATGGTAGTCTGGTAATATGATAAGTAGTGAAATATAGTGAAACTAAGTAGTGGTAAACTAGGGTAACTAGGAAAGTAAATTTGGTAAGTTAGTGATAAGTTTGTGATATATAGTGATAACCATTATCACTACTTACCACGACCACTGTAAAAAGTAAAAAAAAAAAAAAAATTAGCAGAATCTGACGATTATCCTTATTAGTTATAATCCATGGACGCGTAAAAGTGATGAAAGTATTTGGGATGATGTTTTTACTACTATCAAGCTATCAAACAGTCTTCTTATAATGTATATTTGGATTGTTTGTAAATGCTATCAAACATTGTATTGTTTTTAATATAAAAATTATTATTGTTATGTAAGGTACTCATATAGTCTTGTACTCATATTCCTCACTCTAGAAACTAGAGTGAGAGCAAAAAGAAAAATTAATACAACTCTCTCAATCCACTTGCTTCACATTGTAAATTCTTCCTTTAAGATATTAATATAGATTCTTTCTACTAAATCTAGATCAGCATCTTAAAGAAAGAACACTCAAGGCGAATGAAGTACAGTGAGAATCTCTTTTAACTTCGTCTTTCCTTTACTTACGTATAGTCCTTCCTCTTCCATCTAGAAGTAGATGATGTCTTCCGTGTGATGATGCTGAAGAACAATCAAGGCAAAGAAGAAATAGAAAAAAAAAGAAAAGAAATATTGTCAGTGACAGAAATCAGTAACATAGTCTCTCAATTCAACTTCCAAATTTTAAAATTATTTATAATTTTTATTAATATACATTATCTAATATTTATTAATATACATTTTTTATTTTCGATTAACTTACATAAATTTAATATTTTTATAAAATATTTTAATTTTTTATATTAATTTAATATTAACTTATATACATTTTTATTATATTTTAAAATCTATAAAATAATTTTATATATATTAACTTTTATTTTTATTTTATAAATTTTCAAAAAAACTATATAACATTACTTCCCTAAATTTTATACAGATTTTATAAATTTTAAAAATATTAATAAATTATTTAAAATTTTCTATATTTTTAATTTGAACAATATATTTCAAATTTCTTATAACAATTAATTTTTAATTTGAAATTTAATTTATTATAACAATATAATTTGAATATCATTTAGCCACATTATTTAACTAAAAGAATGAAACATACCTTGTTGTGGTAGTCCTTAATGCCAGAAAGTTTTGTTGAACGAAAAAATTTCAACATATTCGCATAAAAAAAATCAACAAAACAATATATGTATATCCTTCGCAATCCTCTGTGACATTTATAAGTGAGGGTGGAGACCGGAGAGTTAGGCAGCAAAGAAGGAGAGGTTCTTGGCGGCCAACGGAAGGGAAAAGTTTTAGGTGTAAAAATAGGGCAGAGGTGGGTTTATAAAGCCAAAGCCACATCGACCAATCAACTAGGTGATCGACCAGTCAACTAGGTGGTGAGGACCAGAAGTGGGTCAGGAATCTTTGCTGCAATAGTCAAGAATCTTGAGGAATCCTTCAGCAACTTTTTTTATTTTTTTTATTTCCCTCGTGATAAAAATAAAAAAGTATAGATAAAGTATAGAGTACTAGTAGTAAAAGATTTGAGATTTGAGGAGAGAGAGACTGGATTATAGGGTTAGAGTTAGTTACATGGTAAGTTGGTATGGTAACTTATGGTAATTCACATTGATTGTTATCATGTAACTTGTTCTTATTATGTAACTTTATTGTAACTTCGCCAGGTAACTTCACTAAACAAAGTTAACTTAGTAAATAATAAAAATAAAGTATAGATAAAGTATAGAGTAGTAAGGTAAAGTTAAAGATTTGAAAAGAGAGAGACTGAATCTGAATATGGGTTATGTCATAACTTGGTATGGTAACTTCATTCATGTCATTAACGGTTGTTATCATGGTAAGTTCATGTAAATCACTAAACATGCATATGCTAGCTCTGCTAAGTTCGTTCTTATCATGTAACTTTGTGATAAGTGTTATCAAGTATAATAAGTTCACAAATTATTTTATGGTAAGTGTCATCATGCATGGTAAGTGTTATCATGGTAAGTTCGCAAATTATTTTTTTTTACACTTCAACTCATACAACTATTACATTTTACCATTTTATATTTCCATTATTATTTTAATTTTTTCTAATTTTTTGTTTTTCATGAAGAACTTTCATAAATAAATTTAAGCCGTAAAGGTAAAAAAAAAATCTAAAAATCTATATATTTAATACATTTAATACAAAATTAGAAAATCATCTGCAAAAATATATATTCATCTAAACAATTACATATGATATTTAAAAACCTCAAAAATAACAAAAGTTGAATGGAAAAAAAGGAAAAAAAAATAAGAAAAGTTGAATGGGAAAAAGATGAGGAAAAAAAAAAGAAGGTGAGAGGTAGCATCTGAAAAAAAAAACGAAAAAAACGGTTATCTCAAAATAGGAAAGCGGGCATCCGTGGTGCATGGTAATTTTTAATTTGTTTATGACAATACGTGGTACATGGTAATTTTTAATTCGTCTATGATATGTCTATTTAATTTGAAAAATATTATTGCAGGTATTGGATTAATTATTGGTGATATATGCAATTGGTACAAAGAAAGTGCAAAAAAATTACAAAAAATTTAAAATTATTTTGATATACAAATACACCATTTTTCAATAATATAATAATATCAATTTTACATTACTATATAATACATACATATTACTATATATATTATTATATATACTATGATAAATTATAGTATTGTTGAACCAAATTTAGCATATCAATATTATTTTAAATTATAATATATTAAAATTTAAAAACTTTATATATTTAATTACAAATATTAACCAAAATATATAATATTAATAACTCATAATTGGGTGAGAGTAAGATAAAAAAAAAAAAGAAAAAAAGGGGAGTGAGATAGAGAGGAAGGAAGAGAGGGAAAAAAAAAAAAGAAAAAGAACATGCATGTGGGAAATTATGGTGTAGTGGTTGATATTTTTAAACTTCTGCCACCACATCTAGGTTTGAACCCACCCGGACTCAAACTCAAACATTTTTGGCATAAAAAAACAAGGCGAGAGCACCCGCATGGCATGCCGTGCACGCCCGTGCATGCAAGGGCATGCCTGTGCAGGCACCCACATGCGCAGCTCTACCATGCATGCAACGCAGGTGCTGGCATACATAGTTCCACCGCGCAAGCATGCTCGCTCGGTATCAAGCATTGCACATGTGAAGGTTTACCTGGGCGGGCGCCCGTGTACCCAACTCTACCACCCATGCAGCACGGGTGCTGGCATGCACAACGGCCACAAGAATGCCCGTGCAGTGGAACCACGCTCATCACTCATGTGCGGGGTGGTGGCGGCATACACGCGTGACATGCGCAGTGGCGGGGCGTTGGCATGCGTGATGGTGGGAAAGCCCACACGACATGCTCGGTCCACTACGTTGCCTACGTGGCTCTACCACGCAAGCAAGTGTGGGGCGCTGGCGAGCAGTGCACACATGCCGCACGGTTAGCACAGTCCGGCACCACGTAGGCTACCTTAACACTATATTATTAATTTAAATTATTAATATTATTATTTTAAATAATATATTGATAAGAAATTATTAATTTAAATTATTTAGTACCAGATAAACCAATTTCAGAAATTACTTGAAAATGCAAAAAATATATATACATTTTGCTTGCAATTGTTGTGCACTTAAACCATTTATAGTTCTTGTGTGACCAAAATACTGGTCAAGTGCGTCCTATCTCACACAAAAATTAGGTTTTAATTAGGTTTTGATGATAAAATTTTAAGTGAATACTAGATTTGAAAATAATCTGTTTCAAACAAGGTAATAAGTAGTAACAAAAATTAGGTTTTAATTAGATTTTGATGATGAAAATTTAAGTGAATACTATATTTGAAAATACTCTTTTGCAAACAAGGTAATAAATAGTAATAGTAGGATAACAAGGTAATATAAGTGATTAACGTAAATAACATATATGGCAAAGATATGGGAATGACACGTCACGGGTATTAAGTACGAAAAAATATGAGGAATTAAGAATAATGTGTGTGTAATGAAAAAAGAGGCGGGAAAAGAGTAAATTATGGGAAAATATGAAAAAAAAAGTATGTAATGAAAAAAGTACGTTAAAACAGATTTTGAAAATTTGTTTGTCAAAATGACAGTTAAATGATATTATCCGATTGGATTAATCGGTGATATCCCACGACATACAAAAAATTTTGGGATTGGTTTCGTGCCACTGACATTACTGTTGAGATTGCATCATTTTCTAATAATATAATAATATCAATTCTATATTACTATATAATACATTACTATTACTATATGTATTACTATAAATTAGATTAACGTAGCAGAGTATTGTAATTCACCATTCAACTATTGAATCTCGCATTATCATTATTAATTTAAATAATATAATTATCATTACATGACTTAATTAATTATCTAGTAATTTAAATAATGTTGAAAATGTTATGTTAGATGATTATTAGTAATTTTAAATAATATTACATGTGAAAAATTAATGGTTGAGGTAGGATTAGACGTGATATCAATAAATTGTAATGGTACATGTGTGAAAGTTGTGTGGAATGTGAAAATGTGAGAGCTTGAATTCTTTATTCAACACCTTTGTGATTTTTTGTGATATAAATACGGAGGAGATTTTAGTGCTATCTAAAAATATGTATTTTGAACCACAAAACTCTGCAGATACAACAGATATAAATGCTCTTCATTAATTCTACCAACATAATAAATTACACCATTATTATAATTTGAAATTATAATGCTATATTATCTAATAATTGGTCAATGAATTTTCAAAACTATAACATTATATTATATTAATTACCGATTTCATATCATTATATTATTTAAATTAATAAATTAATAATTTTATACTATTTAAATTAATAAAATTAATAACTTTATACTGAATTGTCATGGAATACATGTTATTTTTTATTAATCAAATGGACATAATTAGTACATGGCTCATAGTAGGGACCGTGCAGGCATGCAATATGTAGTAATAGCAAGGTAATAAATAGTAAAAATAAGTAAGTGATTTTTTTAACTAGAAAGACAAGTGGCGGTGTTGATTAAAAGTATAAAAAAATATATAAAGAATTAAACACAACACGGCTAATAAAAAAGAATGAAAAAAGAGGTGGGAAAAAAATGAAAAAAATTGGTAGGTTTTGAAAAGATTTTGAAAATTTGTTTGTGAACATGATATATTATATAAATCATATGCAGGGAAAACTTTACTATCAAAACTTCTCCTACCCTTGAAATCTCTCATTCCCTAACCCATCCAAACCTTTCACTCACTAGCATCCAGATGCTGAAAGTCATATAAAACTAACCATCATCATCACTACCATTGACTCCACTCACTAACTCACTACCATCCAAATCACTACCTCACTTCACTCACTCACTACCATCTAGATGCTGAGAATCACATAAAAGCCAACTATCATCATCACTACCTGACTCCAAAAGGTAATATTTTTATCTATAACCATTCTTTACAATGTCATTATATTAATTTCACTATTTCACTAATGGTTTTATGAATAGATTAACACAAAAGATTGTGAATAAAGATATCTTTCAATTGTAATCTTAGAATACATGCAGTTATAGGACTTGCATCCTTTTCTCTACTTTTTTTTGTTTTTTTTGTTCTTATATGTATCTGTCATTCTGCTTAGAAATCAATTTATCAAAATTATCTGTTTATATTATTTTTATAATTTCTATATTTTCTAGTGTTTTTACTTATAACAATTCAAATCTATACCATCTTAAAAAAACCGTATCATGTGATAACAGTAAATTTTTCTATAACATTTCCTAACATGATAAAAGGGAGTACATTTTCTACGAGAGTGTAGTAACCGATGATACAAGACAGTAACTTGTACTAACACACATGTGGAACTAATGGACCGATGATAAATGACTATAATAAAATAATGGTAACTGACGATAAAATATAGTAATATTTTCTAATATTTGTGTAACCGATGATACAAATAATAATTTATACTAACATGTGGTAACCAACAATAAAATGACAGTTTCTAACTCCTGTAGAACCGACGATATATGACAGGAACTTATACTAACACATGAGATAACTAATGGTAACCGATGATAAATAATTACAATAAAATGATGGTAACCAAAGATAAAATATAGTAATATTTCATAACACTTGTGTAACCAATAATACAAGTAGTAAGTTGTACTAACATGTGGTAACCAATGATAAAATGGCAGTTCTTAATACTTGTAGTAACCGATAATACATGACAGTAACTTATACTAACACATGTCGTGACTAATAGTAATTGACGATAAATGACTACAATGAAATGATGGTATCCGACGATAAAAGACAGTAACATTTCTTAACATTTACGGTAACCGATGATAAAAGGTAATAACATTTTAATATATGTGATAACCGATGATAAATGACAGTAACATGTCCTAACATATGTGATAACCAGGTAGTAACCAACGATAAATGGCAGTCACATTTCACATTTCACATTTCCTAACATATGTGTAACCAACGATAAGTGGCAGTAACATTTCTTAATAGTTGTAGTAATTGATGATAAAAAGTAATAACATTTCATAACATATGATAACCGATAATAAATGATAGTAACATTTTCTAACATATATTGTAACCAACAATAAATGACAGTAACATTTCTTAACAGTTGTGATAACTGACAATAAAGGTAATAGCATTTCTTAATACATGGGTAATCGAGATAAAAGATAGTAACTTTTACCAATGCTTTGAAACCGATAATAAAAACTAGTAATTTTACCAATACTTTTATAGCCATCACTATAAATCCAGAACATGCTCTAACGGTAATCAAAATTGTTGAGATAGACCTATCCCAACTGGTGTATAGCCTACTGAATATCCATCCATTGGAGAAGGTTCTACCAACGGTTTTCATGGATTTAGCTAATGGTTTTCGTCCGTCTGCATAGGACATTTGTTTTGTAGTGAGTCTAAAGGAGGAATTGAGTTAATGTATCTATACATTGCTGCAATGATTTCTTATTTAGACAAATTCGAGACATGCTTTTTCTTTTTTGTCTTTTAACAAATCTACGTACCCTTATTCCCAAAGACCTTGCAATAGTTGTTAAAGTGAACTCATCTTCTTCAAATAAAATGTGGTTGATCATTTCACAATACACGATTATATTTCAACTTCATCTAAATATCTTGAACAAGAGAGCAAGTACTCATTTGCTATATACCCTTTCGCGATAGAGTTTTCAGCTCGTGCTTTATTACGTACATAGGATTTAAGTTGAAACAAGTCTCCACATACATATTGTATTACATGTATATGATTGTTAAATAAAATGAACATCATTGTTAAATAAGTGATCAAAATAAAATAATCTTTTCAACTAGATACATCTACCTATATATCACTGGTCCACCAATCCTTGATTTAGTTGTTAAGTGCACGATCAAGTATATCATGCTGATAAAAAATGAAAAAGGGAAAATATTTTCAAACTTACACATAATTTGTGAAACCGATACCTCAATTTACTCAAGTTCTCATGGGTCAAGCACCTTAGAGTAAAGACATTTAACAATGTTGCAAATTTTAATGATAATAGAGCTAACATTGTCAGACAGTGATCCACCAATTACTATGGGAATAAACTCTTGTATTACAATGTGATAGTTACAACTCTTTAAAACTATTAACTTTCACTACTTCAATTGAACACATGTGGAGATATTAGTAGAGCACTCATCGGGAAGTTTTAAGTCTTTCAAAATCTTAAAAAATGTATCTTTCTCCTACAAGATCATTTGGTAACATGTTTTAGACAAAAATATGTTCATAGAATTTGGTCTTCGGACATGTATTCTTATTTTCATCTCTTCAAGATCAAGACTAAACTTATAATTGTTCTTAGATTTTCCTTATTACTCACATCAATATTATACGAATTAAAATATTTTCTCAGTAAGGCAAATGAAACAATATACTTCTATGTCATTAGAACTTGTTAAGTCAATTTTATCTAATTCTCGCAACACATCAACTACAAATAGTTGCTTACGAGGAACTCTGAATTCCTCTATTCCATTAAAAGAACATTTATCATATCTGAATAGATGAATTGACTCCAACCATTTTCGATGTCTCATATAACAGTACTTCTAGCCATGACATAGCCTTTGAGAACATGTATCATATCTGTTTGTTGAACATGCAAATCTACTTTTAGTACTCCATCCAGATAGATTAGCATACGCAAGAAAGTTATTAATGGTCCATAATAGTGTTGCATGTATTTTAAATCTTTCATCAACTGAAGAATCATAAGTATACTTCTTTGTTTCATAATTCTTTCAGTTCTTCCTCTAATGGTTACATGTATACATCTATCTTGCACCAGGACTTCTAGGACCAAGAATAAGTAATGTGAGCGTGAAGTTTGTAGACTTCATGCATAACCAAGGAGGCAGGTGATTGAAGACCTGTGTGTAGAAAATTTCAATGTGTTGAAATCCATGACGTAACAAGTGATTAAAGATTATATGTGTACGAAATCTCAATGTGTTAAAACATTTGATACAAAGACATGATATCTTGTTATCGATAGATTGAATATTTCGATATGCAAATTCAAGAAATGCATTAACCCCACCAATATATTTATCACTTCTTATTGATTTAGAATATATCAATGTCCGAGTTATGTTCCAAACTATACCCTAAAAAAAATTAAAAAAAAAAACTCTAACAGCAAACAAATTCCACATCTATATCATATTTGTCGCGGGTCGGACCCACGACAGGCTATTCCGCGTCTTTAAGACGTAACATAGCCCAGAGGCTCCCATGCGCAGAGGGTATAGATGTGGGCGGCAGTGGGCGGCAGTGGGGGAGGGAGGGAGGGAGAGGGAGGAGTGCCGCAGGGGGAGGGGAAGAGAGAGAGGAGTGCCGCGGCGGGGGAGAGAAAGAGAGAGAGCCGCGGGGGAGGGAAGGAGAGAGAGAGCCGTGGGCGGCGGGGGTAGAGAGAGAGACAGCCGCCGGCGGGTGAGGGAGGGAGGGAGAGAGAGACAGCCGCAGCGCTACCATCCTCCCCTACGGCGCTGCGCTCTCCCTCTCTCCCTCGGCGCTGCGCTCTCCCCCTCGGCGCTGCGCTCTCCCTCCCCCCGACGGTTCTCTCTCTCTCTCCCTCCGACGCCCGCGGCTCTCTCTCTCCCTCCCTCCCCCCGAGGCTCTCTTTCTTTCTCTCATCCGCTGCTGCCCTCCCCTCTCTCTCCCCCTCCCCCCCGCGGCACTCCTCCCTCTCCCTCCCTCCCCCACCGCCGCGGAAGCCCTCCCCGTCCCCCCGGCGGCACTCCTCCCTCTCCCTCCCTCCCCCTGTAGCTCTCTCTCTTTCTCTCCCCCACCGTGGCCCTCCCTCCCTCCCCCTCCGCCGCCCGCCGCCCACCCCCCCTCCCCTCTTTCTCTCTCCCTCCCCTGGCGGATCCCCCGCCGCCCTCCCCTCTTTCTCTCCCTTCCTCCCCCTCCGCGCCCTCCCCTCTCTCTCTCTCCCGCCCTCTCCCCTCAATACCCCGCCGCGGTCCTCCCCTCTCTCTCCTTCCCCCTGCCACCCCCCGTCTTGCTCCTCCCTCCCCCCTCCGCCCCCCTCCGCTCTCCTCCCCTCTCTCCCTCCCCCCGTCCCGCGGACTCCTCTATCTCTCTCTCTCTCTCTCTCTCTCTCTCTCTCTCTCTCCCCTCCCCCCACCCCGCGGACTCCTTTCTCTCTCTCTCTCTCTCTAGACTTTGTCGCGGGTTGAAGACGTGACACAGTGTGTCGCATCTCCAACTCCCTACAAATTCGGGTTATTTGGGGAAATTTTTTTCCGTTCGGGTTGTTTTAAAATTTTTTTTTTTATGTTATTTCGGTACATGTCTCTCAATGTCCTATCCATCATATTAAATACAAATTCAAATAGTTTGCACAAGTCAACAGAGAATTGCATAAGCTAACAAAGAGAGAAATAAATGAAATAAACACAGCAAAGCAAATAGACTATTAAAAAAAAGAAATAAATGAAATAAATACAAAGGTGTTTTCGCATAAAAAAAATGATTAAATTGGCACTAAATAAGAAAATAAAAAAATAAAGAAAAAAAATGTTTCCGGTGTCAAAAGAAGATAAATTTGATTAAATTGATATTGAAATTTGTTTTAAGTGCCAAGAAGAGAGGTTTTGTCGTGGCCTGTAAATTTAACATGGGTTAAGTTAATATTAATATTGTAAGATGTCTTTTTTTTTAATTTATATAAAATTATATAATATTGATAATTAAATATTTTGATTCCATATAAAATTATATAATATTGATAATTAATGTATTATTAAGATAATTTCATATTACGACACTACATCATATAAATTACTAATTTAATATCATTACAATATTTAAATTAATAATATTAATAATTTAATTTAATAATTTCATATCATTATATTATTTAAATTAATAATATTAATAATTGAAATTAATAATATGGTATCGCACTTGCCTGCGTGGTACAACCATGCGTACGGGCAACGCGGGATACCGTGCATGCCGCTTGCCTACACATTAAAGGCGCACGAGCATACAAAGGGGACCACACGGGCCCGTGCCCCATGCTTGCCTACGCGATGGAGCCATGCGGCATGCGCGATGGACTCATGGTGTATGCGTTTGGGACTATGCATGACTGCGCAAAGCCGTACCCGTGCTTGCTTGTGCAGCAAGGCCGCGTAGGCATGTGCGGGGGACAATGCCTGCCCACGCAAGGCCGCGCATGCAAGCACGTAGGCATGCGCAAGGCCCACGCATGGTCACACCTTACACTTGCCTACGCGATAGAGCTGCACGGGAATGCGTGGGAGGCCGCGCATGCTCGCGGCCCGTGCCACTTGCCTATTTGCATTGCTTGAATTCTCCACTTGAATTTTTCTCAAATGAATAAATTCCATATAAATATTCCTATAAATAGTCCGTACAAATTCATACAAATTGAAAAGAAAAAAAGGAAAGAGAGAGAGTTGAATTTCGGGAAAAACTTCCACATATATTATATATATAATACATCATACACAAAGAGAGGATAGAATTAAGTAAACTATAATACAACGGAGAAATGAAAATAAATGAAAAAAAAGAAAAGAGAAAAGTAAAATTTGAACAGAAAATAAATTAAAAATACAAGTGGGGACCGGGGAATTAGAAGCAAGGAAATTTGAATTTAGATTTAATTTTTTTTAATTTTTCTTTACTCGCAGCAAAAGTGGATGCATTCGCACTCACAGCAAAAAAGGATGCACCAGGAGATGATGTACCAGGAAAGAACTTTCTCTGATAATGTCACAAATATCAAAAAGATTATCATCCCAAGGCATATTATGACCCCTGGGAGGAGAGTTGAATGAACCAAATGGACGCACAACAAATGGATAGGTTGAGGTTTGCATGAAGAAGGAGCACGGATGAGGATGAGGATAAGGTGGTCTAGCTTCGGTGGCGGTTGCAGTAGAGAAAGAAGGTCCGGCCGGTCTTATTATTTGCAAATTTTCTCTTATACACAATAAAATTACTGTTCATTTTTACATCAACAAATATATTTATTAAGTCAAATAATATCTTTCTATGTTCTTTCTCATTGTATTGCTTGAATTCACCAAAATTATATCCGAGTTCACTCACTTCCCTCCGAACTTCTCCCACTTCCTTTGAAATTTGCCAAATTTCTCATCGACGCTATTCATGAACTGTGTTTTCATACTATGGATGCATTTAAAGATTTCATTCTACCTATCATTCTCATTCTCATTCCCAATGTCATTATTCGCTTCTCACTCGGCTCTGGCTTATGTCCTAACTCAAACCAATATTCTATACGTCTTTACTTTACATTAATCCAAACACCATCTTCATAAATCCAATAAGCTCTACATAAGGTTTTGTCATTTATACCATTTTTAATACTTAATTGCACATTGTTTTCCTTTCATAGACATATTCCTTAACTTTTTAAATATTGGTAACCACACTACAATATAACAAATTTGAATTTGAAGAAACTCTTGTGGTTATCATAAAGTATGGAAGCAAAAAATGCAAAGTTGGATTTTTTTTTTCTAGCAAAAAAATCATCTCTAGTAATAAATGTATGATTAGCTCCTTGTGGTTTAATAAAGTGTATGATTAGAAAGTGAAAAATTCTTTCATGAAAATTTAAATTGGTCGCATGTATACTAAAATTCTCTAAACTATTATCATCAAATACCATCTGAGTATCTGTTAGTATTGTTAAAAATAAGGGAGAAGATGAAGATAAGTCTCAAGGTATTTAACTTAAAATATGATAATGTCATAAACATTGGGCCTTTTATTTTTTAATGTTCAGCATTTTACAACATATTTATGACCCAAAATACATTCAAAAACAAGTCCAATGAAGCCCAAAAGTATGGAGGAAAGTCTAAAAGGTAAACCCAAATAGCTAGGGGCAGTTTGGGCAATATATATTCCAACAGTCCAAAAACTAGCTGTTGGAATTCCTTGGGGTTTAAGCCCCAATGGGAATATTGTCTTTGTTCTCTCTCTACTGGCTATTTTTCTCCCTTTGCCTATAAATAGAGCTATTGCTCTCCTTGTAAAATTAAGAGGAAGATAATCTTTCTTCCTTTGTATCATTCTACCACATCAATAAAAACTAGAAGTTTATTAGATTTCTCTACTCTTCTTAGTCAAAAATTCAACATGGTATCAGAGCAAACATCGACTCCAGGGTTAGGAAATTCTCTTCCTCAAATCTCTACCTTTCAAATCCAACTTTTATCCCAAATTATTCTAAGCTCAACCAATTACTTCCAATGGGCTAGTCATATCAGAAGATCTCTCAATGGAGCAAAACTTCTGTCTTTCATTACAAAAGATCCTATGGATCGGCTAGACCCACGATTTGATGAATGGAAGGAGCTTAATGATCAAGTGTTCCTATTGCTAACAAGCTCCATGGGTCAAGCACAAAAAAATATGGTGATGTGCTGTCCAAGTTCCAAATCCTCATGGGAGCAAATGTATGGGTTATATGGTCAGGAATCAAACTTGAGCAGAATATTTGAAATACGAAGAAGGATTGCAACCATCCAAATGGAGGAGAAATCAATTACACAATTGTTCAGAGAACACGAGGACTTGTGGAATGAGCTCAACACATTGAGACCTCTCACAAGTGATATAAAAGTGTTGCAAAAGAGACAAGATGAAGACAAGGTGTTTTCCTTGCTCTCATCACGCAATCAGTCATTTGCATAACTTCGACAGGAAATTCTTCGAATGAAAGAATTTTCATCATACCAAGAGACTCGATTTATAATTCAAAGAGCTGCAGCTTCACAAAGGCTTGAGGAAAGCAATCAGTCCAAAATTGAAGTTCATGGGTTCTCCACAAAGCAGAATGAACAAGCTGCAAATAACGCTCATCAGGGAATAAAAAAGGTGTGTTCTCATTGCAAAAAGTTGGGACTTACCAAGGATGGTTGCTGGTTTCTTCATCCTAACCTTAAACCTGAGTTCATCAAGAAAAAAGAGCAAGAGAGGAGGGAACAAAATGCTCAAACAGCTGCAAGCAAAGCAAATCTGATATCTCAAAAATTAGGAAAATCCTCCTCAGGTACTTGCTCTAACTCATCTGTTTCTTCTTCAAAATGGTTGATAGATTTAGGTTGTGATCACCATATGGTCAAAGATAAGCAAAATTTTCAGAATCTTGAACCTCTCCTAAAACCTAAAATGGTTAAAGTTGCAAATGGATTATAATTTCAAAATTAAACAAATTGGGGATGTTGAAATTTTTGGAAGAAAATCAAAGGCTTTATATGTTCCTCAATTTACCTCTAATCTTATGTCCATTGGACAAATCACTAAGGACTTAAATTGCAAAGCTATCTTTGACCCTCATTCTGTTGTTTTTCAGAATTTGGAGATGAATCAAGTGATTGGTAGTGGATCTATGCAAGATAACTTGTATTTTTGGAAACAAGATAGTTTTGTATTTTTCGCAATCCGAGAGGAAAGTTACCTCCTTTGGCATGCTAGATTAGGTCATCCTTCTATGCAAGCTTTGAAATGCCTATTCCCATCAAAAAATTGTAGTGATAGATATTGTGAAGCATGCATTTTTGAAAAGAAAACCCGAATGTATTATCCTATTTCTGAAACTCAATATAAAAAGCCTTTTGATCTTGTTCACTCGGACATATGGACTTCACCTATGATATCTAGAAGGGGATTTAAATATTTTATCTCATTTATAGATCATAAGTCTAGGTATACATGGGTGTATATGCTAAGATCGAAAGACCAATTTTATGAAGCCTTCAAGTCCTTTTACAAGTATATTATAAAACAATATGAGGCCAACATTAAAATTCTTAGGACAGATAATGGTGGGGAATATATGAGCACCAATTTCAAAAATTTCATTGAGGAGAATGGAATAATTCATCAAACTAGTTGTCCCTACACTCCCCAACAAAATGGAGTTGCCGAACGCAAAAATAGACATCTCCTAGAAATAGCTAGAACTATCATGTTCTTTGCTAATATGTCTAAGTGTTTTTGGAGTGATGCGGTTAGTACCGCAGCTCATTTAATAAATCATCTTCCAACTAGAGTTCTCCTTGGAAAATCTCCATTAGAGTTGCTTAGAAAAGACAAACCAAACCTCTTTCACCTTAGAGTTTTTGGGTGTATTTGTTATGTTCATGTTCCTAGGTAGTTTAGAGATAAGTTAGATATCAAAGGAATGAAATGTGTTTTTACTAGGTTCGCTTCATTCCAAAAAGGATATATTTGTTTTGAACCTGACTCTAACAAGGTATGCACATCGAAAGATGTGATATTTGTAGAAAATGAATTCTTTTTTGCAGGAGAAAAAAAGGAAGAAAAATTCATCAAGCAATGACTTGCGAATTTTCTGCGATGTTCCCATAAATCCTCCTTTGGTTCCTCAAGAATCCAATGAAGAGAATTCACCTTCAGGGGGAGAAAACAAAGAGGGAGGAGTGGATGAGTTTGAAAATGAAGAGAACTCTTCCAAAGAAAGAGAAGAAGATGAGGGATTGCCTACCTTAGGAGAATCCAGAGACGAACCTAAACTGCCCTCTCCGCTGGCTCCTCAACTTCGACGTTCCACCAGATTGAGACTTCCTCCCTCAGAGTGGATCAACAGAAGAGTTTATTACAATTCTAAGGTAACTCACTATCCTATTTCAATTTCCTATTGTGTATCTAACACTTCCTCAAGCCATCAAGGGTTCTTGAGTGGCATTGACTCATCACAGGAACCTAAGGCTTTTGATGAGGCAAATACCAAACCCGAATGGAGACAAGCTATGCTTGAAGAACTAGATGCATTGAATAAAAATGGGACGTGGGAGATTACCGCTCTCCCTAAGGGAAGAAAGGCTGTCGGGTGTAAATGGGTATTCAAAATCAAGTATAAAAGTGATGGATCCATTGAACGCTACAAGGCAAGACTTGTAGCCAAAGGATTCACACAAACTTATGGAGAAGACTACACTGAGACTTTTGCTCCTGTTGCCAAAATGAAAACGATAAGGGTTTTAATGTCAATTGCAACCAATGGAGAATGGCCAATGTATCAAATGGATATGAAGAATGCTTTCCCTTAAGGGGACTTAGATGAAGAAATCTACATGCGAATTCCCCAAGGGATAGATGAGGATTCAAAGATCAAGGTGTGTCGTCTCAGAAAAGCAATCGACGGGTTAAAACAATCTCCTCGTGCCTGGTATGCAAAATTAAGTTCAGCACTTCTTGGTAATAACTTTAAGAAATGCATTAGTGATTCCTCCATGTTTACTAAAGTTAACAATAAAGAAATCACTATTGTTCTTATTTATGTAGATGATATAGTTATTACAGGAAGTGATATGAATGGTATTGATCAAACTAGAAGTTTCCTTAAATCTACTCTTGAGATTAAAGATCTGGGAAAACTAAAGTATTTCTTAGGAATAGAGCTTACATATTCTCATAAAGGACTAGTTCTATGCCAAAGGAAATATGTACTTGACCTTTTGTAAGAAACTGGAAAGGTAGGAACAAAACCAGCAACAACTCCTATATCTACAGCAGAATGAGCAAAAGGTGATGAAGAAATGTTCCAGGATATTCCTAGATATCAAAGACTTGTGAGGAGGCTCATCTACCTCACCATTACAAGACCAGATATCACCTATGCCGTCAACTTAATCAGCCAACGGATGCATGCTCCAAGGATTCAAGATTGGAAGGCAGCGGAAAGAATTCTCAAGTATTTAAAGAGCTCACCAGGAAGGGGAATTCTTATGAAAAACAACCACAACATGGAGATTTATGACTACTATATGCAAATTGGGTTGGGGATGTCACGGACAGGAGATCCACCACCGGCTACTGCATGTTCGTGGGAGGAAATCTTGTAACATGGAAAAGCAAGAAACAATCTGTTGTATCCAGATCAAGCGCTGAGGCTGAATACAGAGCAATGGCAGCAGCTACAAGTGAAATAGTTTGGCTAAAGGCATTACTTGAGGAGATAGGATTTCCTACTATCGCTTATATTCTTCTATATTGCGATAATCAAGCAGCTCTTCATATCGCTACCAATCCGATATTTCACAAAAGAACGAAGCACATTGAGGTTGATTGTCATTATGTTCAAGAAAAATTAGAAAATAAGACAATTTCAACCTCATATGTTAGAAGTGAAGACCAGCTAGCTGACATTTTCACTAAGGCAACAACTGAGAAACACCTTCAGCATATCCTTAGCAAGTTAGGGTCCATAAACATCTATGCACCTAACTTTAGGGGGAGTGTTAAAAATAAGGGAGAAGATGAAGATAAGTCTCAAGGTATTCAACTTGAAAATATGATAATGTCATAAACATTGGGCCTTTTATTTTTTTAATGTTCAGAATTTTGGAACATATTTATGACCCAAAATACATTCAAAAACAAGCCCAATGAAGCCCAAAAGTATGGAGGAAAGTCTAAGAGGTAAACCCAAATAGCTAGAGGCAGTATAGGCAATGTATATTCCAACAGTCCAAAAACTAGCTGTTGGAATTCCTTGGGGTTTGAGCCCCAACGGGAATATTGTCTTTATTCTCTCTCTACTGACTATTTTTCTCCCTTTGCCTATAAATAGAGCTATTGCTCTTCTTGTAAAATTAAGAGGAAGATAGTCTCTCTTCCTTTGTATCATTCTACCACATCAATAAAAACCAGAAGTTTATTAGATTTCTCTACTCTTCTTAGTCAAAAATTCAACAAGTATCTCACTTTGTAGATATGGGACACATTCTTTGTAGTTGACCTAGTGAAGACCACATTCTCTATATATCATTCTCAAATTCACTTCAATTTTTTTACCATCAAAATAAGTTTGAAAAGCACATGGCATAATTTTACCATCAATAGCTATACAATTCTAACTATCAATTGCTTCCATATTGTTGTAAAAAATTTTCACTACGTTCTCATAAATTTTTTTACTTGAATTGAGAATTCAAGAAGGGTAGATTTGTTGTAAATAACTTACATGCTTAAAATCTATGCTTTCCAGAAAATCTCAGTCTATTAAGTGACCGTTAGTAATGTTTCAATAAGAAAATATTTTTTGAAATAGTTTGCCTTTTTTAAGAGAAGAAAATTCCTTGTTGTTGTATTTTTCTGATTCCATCATAATTTTTTTTGTCTTTTTGAGAGTGGGCCATTTGTGAGTGAAAAGTGAAAAGAATGTTTGATTCGGAGAAAGTTGGTAAGAAGAAGAACAACAACAACAACAACAAGGCTTAGATTATGGAGAGAAAGAAGTCAACGAGAGAGTCTGAGGAGAGAGTTTGTGAGAGAGAGAGAAGATTTAAGTGAGAGTAACTGAGAGAATAAGAAGGAGTTTGTATAAATTTAAGATTTGTATGTAAAATTTTATATACGCGTGTGTGTGAAAGTGTGAGAGTTGTAAGATTTGTTGACAAGAACAAGAGTAAGAACAAGAGTGAGAGATTAAGAAGAGTGAGAGAGTATAGGATTTCTTTGGATTTGAGAATATTTTCCAAACCATTTGAGTGAAGGTGTGATATTGGATTGTGTTTGTATTTATCGTTGCATGGAGTTGAACATATCATGAATCTCATGAATTGAATTCTTGAATTGAATACTTTTGTGTTTTGTTGTGTTGTGTTAGTTGTTGTAAACTTTGTTTGTGATGAACTATATAGTCTTGTCATGGATTGTCAAGATAAGATAATACATAACGCTACTACACATGAGATACGAGAACTCTTTTGTTTTCTTTTGTTTTGTTTTGTTGTATACGGCTCTGCTTTGTTGTGACCATGCATGTGAACATTTTCTTGTATACGGATTTGGCTTGTCAAGATAACACTTGTGAAATCTTTTGTTTTCTTTTTTTGTTTTGTTGTATACGATTTGACAATCAAGGCTTGTGAACATTTTTTGTTGTTGTGTAGGCTTGTGAACATTGTGAACATGAGTGGACTTATTGTTGGATGTGTTGTTGTTGGCGTGTGTATGTGCTGACCAAGCTCATTGCCAACCAAAAAAATAAAAAATTGAGTTCTAGTGATTTGGTGCCAATATCATTGGAAAAAACTCATATCTCTTCCACAAGTTAACAAAATTAATTAACAAAGTTCATAATATATGGATTTTTTTCCTCTATGCAAATTTGTTGCTAGATTAATACAAATTTGCATGAAATCCACATAGTGCACATAATGTTCACATGTTGCACAACTAATATTTTTCATATATAAACCTAAAACACTTATATTACTAATAATATATTATTTAAATTAATATTGATAATTATATCATCCATTATTATTATTAATTTTATGTAATTAGATTGTAATATATGAATTGTTATATATATATGTAATTTGGCATTGCATATGATCATTTAATACATGGTTAATGGTAATGTAATTTGGCATTATATATAGATAAAATATAGTAGTAATATTTATCCTAAATAATTCGGTATACATATAGTACTAGTATAATATAATATAATATATTAGTAACGTATAGTAATATAGCAGTAACATGGTAGTCCCTTTTGTAAAGATATCAGCTAGTTGCTCTTTTCCTTTGATGTAGGGAGTGGCTATAAGCTTTTCTTCCACCTTTTGTCGAATGAAGTGACAATCAACTTCTATGTGTTTAGTCCTTTCATGGAAGACAAGATTGGATGTAATATGAATCACCGATTGATTGTCACAATGCAAGTTGATTGGTGTAGAAATATTGAACCCTAATTCCTCTACTAAAGCCTTCAACCATACAATCTCACTGGCCGCTGATGCCATTGCCCTATACTCAACCTCCGCACTCGATCTTAACATCACATGCTTTTTTTGCTTTTCCATCCTACCAAGTTGCCTCTTACGAACATGTAGTATCTAGTGGTAGATCTTCTATCCTTTGAATCGCTCACCCAATCTGCATCGCAAAAGCCTTCAATTTGGGAGCTTCCATTGTTCTTCATCCAAATACCTAGTCTGGGTGATTTCTTGATGTAGTGAAGGATGCGCTCAACTGCTCTCCAATGACCTTTCTTTGGAGAATACATATATTGACTAATTTGGCTCACGGCAAAGGCTATGTCTGGCCTAGTGATGGTGAGGTAGATCAGTCGTCCTACAAGTCTCTGATATCTCTCTATGTCCTCAAATGGCTCCTCATCATCTACTAGAGGTCCAGTGGTGACAACAGGGCTACAAGCTGGCTTTCCTCCTAGCTTTCCTGCAAAAGATCAAGAGCATATTTCCTTTGGGATAGAATTAACCCATTATTACAATAGGCTAACTCAATTCCAAGGAAATACTTTAGTCTCCCTAAATCTTTAATCTCAAACCTAGAACTCAAAAATTTCTAACTATATCTATTAAATGAATGTCATTTCCTGTAATAATGATATCATCTACGTAAACTAAGGCTATCACTATTTTATCATTGTTTTTTCTAATAAAAACAGATGAGTCACTATGGCATTTAACAAATCCACTACTAAGGAAAGCATGGGTTAATTTTGCAAACCATGCCCTTGGAGATTGCTTCAGCCCGTAGATAGTCTTGCGTAGTCTGCACACGTTTCCTCCTTGTTGTTGGAACCCTTGAGGAAGTTGCATGCACACTTCTTCTTCGAGATCTCTTTGAAGGAATGCATTTGCTACATCCATTTGAAACATGCTCCATCCATTTGAAACCGCAAGAGATATCAAGACTCTAATTGTGTTCATTTTGGCGACGGAAGCATAAGTTTCCTTGTAGTCTATCCCATAAGCTTATGTAAATCCCTTATCCACAAGTCTTGCCTTGAACCTTTTGATTGACCCATTGCTCTTGTATTTGATCTTGTACACCCATTTGCATCCTACAGCTCGCTTGCCTTTGGGTAGAGAGGTGATTTCCCAAGTACCATTCTTGGTCAAGGCATCTAGCTCCTCCTTCATTGCCCTTCTCCACCTTGGATCATTAGATGCTTCATCAAATGTTCTAGGCTCTTGTTCTTTATCTATGCCACTCAAGAAGCCTTGGTGGCTCAAAAAAACGTGTGAGATAGTATAGTAATCAGAAATGGGATGTGATGTTACCTTTGAGTTATAATAAACCCTTCGGTTGATCCATTCCGTTGGAGGGACCCTAAGTCTCGTGGATTGCCTAAGTTGGGGAGGTGGCACATCGGGCTCAACGGATTCATCCACAACTTGTTCTGAAGGCTCCTTTTGTTCCGTTTCTTGCTCTTCCCCTGAAGTGTGAGCTGCCTCCTCTTCTATGGAGTTTGATCCTTCTTCAATACTTTGAGAGTGATCACTAGTCTCTTGGGAGGTACCTTCTTCAATCGATGGAGATGGTTGATCTAAGGGAGCAAAAAATTCCATGTGCTAGGAGAATCTTCTTTGCTTGATGCTTTAGGTGTTTCTTCTCCTACAAAAAAGAATTCTTCCTCTAAAAATATCACATCCTTAGATATGTATGTTCGATTAGTACTTGGATCATAATACCTATATCCTTTTTCAAAAGAAGCATAACCTAGGAATAGGCGTTTTCTACCCTTGTGATCTAACTTATCCCTCATATGAGATGGTATATGAATATAACACACACAACCAAATGTCCTAAGGTGTATTACCTTAGGTTTCCTTTCTAAAAGCATTTCTTGAGGTGACATGCCCTTTAATGCTTCTACGGGCATTAGATTTATAACATGGACAGCCGTTTTGACTGAATCACACCAAAACTTTTTGGGTACGTTTGCATAGAACATCATGGCTCTAGCAGTTTCCAAAATGTGCCTATTTTTCCTCTCGGCTACCCCATTTTGTTGGGGTGTGTAGACACAAGACATTTGATGAATAATACTATGATCTTTGAGAAAGTTCTTGAAGTTGTGGCTTGTGTACTCTCCCCCATGATCTGATCTAAGGACCTTTATGTTGGCATTATAAAGCTTGGATACATATTTTACATAGCTCTTGGGAGCTTCAAGAGCTTGGTCCTCGCTATTCAAAAGGTAAATCCAAGTGTATCTAGTCTTATGGTTAATGAAAGTAATGAAGTATTTGTATTTTAAGTATGAGAAGATAGGAGAAGTCCAAATATCAGAATGTACTAAATCAAATGCATTTTCATATATTGTTTCAGAACTTGGGTACATTGTTCGAGTTTGCTTTGCCAAAATACAAGTTTTACAATGTCTATTCTCAAAATTTAAAGTTGGAAATAGACGTTTTAAAGCTCGATCACTAGGATGCCCTAATCGCACAGGCCAAAGAGAAGAGTCTTCCTTGATGCAAGTTGTGAATGCATATTGTTCTTGATCCAAACAGTAGAGGTCTCCTCTTCTAGTACCCTTGCCAATCAATTGATTTGACTTGAGGTCCTGAAAAGAGACAGAATTTGGATCAAAAACAACTCTACATTCTTGATCCTTAGTGATTCTTCCTGTAGACAACAAGTTTGAAGTAAGTTGGAGAACATATAAAGTATCGGTTGTTTTTCCAAAAATATCGATTTCCCCAATATGGCTCACTTTCAAACCTTGCCCATTTGCCACCCGAACAATCTTATGGTTAGGCAGTTTTTTAAAACGTTTGATTTTTGATTTATCCCTAACCATATGATGATCGGTGCCCGAATCAATGAGAAAATTTTCAGAATTTAAATGAGTAGAGAGTTTTTGAATTGTACCAACAAATGGGGTGAGTTGTTGTAGCCTCTTTGTTGCGTCTTCAAGAGTGGCTTTGAGGGCTATCTCGACCATAGAGGGCATTTGAGTAACAGCTTGTTGGGCCATGGCATGAGGGTCAGAGCTTGAAGAAGTGAGGACAGAACTTTGATCTCTCGGCTTGAATGATTTTGGCCTCAAGTATGGATACAAGTGCCAACATTTGTCTTTTGTATGACCCTTCTTCTTGCAATGAGAGCATACATCTCTTTTGGGCATTTGAAGCACCTTGGCAGCCATGAGTTCTTCTTGGGCAGCCGCAAAGCCATGAACTTTCATCCTTTGCTTTGAGCTTTCCTCAATTCGCATGCTAATCTCGGCACATTGAATCATATTTTGAACCTCTCCAAATGAAGGAAATTCCTTCATTCAAAGTATTTCTTGCCGAAGATGTGTGTATGACTCATCTAGCCCCATGAACAAAGAGAAGATTTTGTCTTCCTCCCTTCTTTTTTGAATGATCTTTAGATCGATGGAGTCTGACCGAAGAGTCATTAGCTCATTCCACATGTCGGTGAGATCTCCAAAATATTGAGGAAGTGTTTTTCCTTCTTTCTTGATGGTTGCAATTTTTCTTTTGAGTTCGAAGATTTTTCCAAGATTGGACTCTTGACCATAGAGCGAGAACATTGTGTCTCATATTACTTTGGCAATTGGAGCACACGTCACCATGGCCTTGTGAGTTTTCCATGGAGTTGAGAAGTAGAAAGAATATATGATCGTCCCTCTTCTACCACACTCTAAAGTTTGGATCAGAGTCTTCAAGTGGCTCATCAAGAATGTGACCTTCTAGATTGTGAAGATTTAGAGCCCTTCTCATCACACTAGCCCATTGATAGTAATTTTCTTCTTTTAATTGAATAGAGGAAATATTTTGGAATTGGGTGATGTTGATGGAAGGTGGAGGGTCACCCAACCTTGAAGAGGAAGGGATCAAAGTTTGCTCTGATACCAAGTTGAAATATCAAAGTCTAAAAGACAAAGAAAATATGAAATAAATTCTGAATTTATTAAAAAACAATGAGAGAATACATTGGTGATTGAGAGCATTGAATTATGGTTTTAGGGGATACAATGAGACTTTATTTATAGAGAAAAGGAAAAAATAGCCAGTAAATAGTGATTCAAAAGCAATATTCCCATTGGAGCTCAAACCCCAAGGAATTCTAACAGCTAGTTTTTTTACTGTTGAAATATATACTGCCCAAACTGTCCCTAGCTATTTGGGTTTACTTTCTAGACTTTTCTCCAAACTTTTGGGCCTCCTTGGGCTTTTTTGAATGTTTTTTGGGCTGGTTTAGGCTGCCCAAATGGGCCATGCTTGCTGGACAATGCAGGCTGATTTTTGGGCTTCTAAGTAGATGCACTTGGTTGGTGATGAAGATGGGTTGAGTTATCCTTCTTTTCAACAATGAGGTGCAAGCTGTCGCGAGCGCACAAGCTTGCACAGACAGTTGTTTTAGTAGACCTTATTAATGCTATCGGTATTTTTCAAACATAAACTTATCATATCCATATACACGTATATACATTTCCATGCATTCTTCTCACCTAATAGAGTGTTTTAGTAATGATCTGTAGTTTTCTTACCTGGTTTTCTCATGTTACTTATTTTTCTCCTTATTTTACTAATAAAATGTCAGTGGTTTGCACTTCTGACTTGGACACAAAACAAAAAAGCAATCATAAGTGGGATATTTCGATAGTTGAAAGTTGTTTGTCTAAGAAAAAACTTGGATTTGACTTTCGATTGTGCAACATAGTGAGTTACTTTACCATTAAATATATTATACATTTTACGATTACACACTAATATACATTTCTATTTATTTAATATTAACATAGTATTGTATTTTCATGAGAGGTTTTTATCCTCATCATTTTCAAATAACATTAGTTTTTTTACGTTATTTATTTGACAAAGAAATTATATACGCTCTAAAATCACATTATTGCTTTAGAGGCCATAAAAATGATGAATTACAAACTTTGATGGTAATTATGGTAATTGCTTAATATACTTAAGTATCAAATTTCGTTCAATTATATCCTATAATATTTTCATTAATTCCTCTTCCATAAAGATTGCATTCAGAAAACTTATGGAAATTTACTATTTATCTCCAAAATTGTGTCTGTTAAAGTTTCACAAAGTCTAACATGTAAATTAAGTTAATTAAGGTGTAATTCGCTACATGGTTTTGATTTTAAGTTAATACATACCCTAAAATAATTTTTATATATAAAAAATGATGGTAAAATAATTGTTATTAGATTTTTGTTGAAAGTAAGACTAAAATTGAATGATAAATAGACACAAAACTAATGAAAACTTAATTACATTTCAAAGCAAGAATACATAGGTTTTTGGAGCATTTGTTCATGTATTACATGGAGGATGAACTTGAGAATTTATAGAGGAATACTAGCTAAGAGAGAAGGGAGAAAATGAGAGAGAAAGGAGGGCACCAGCGCTCCTAGCCGTTGCTGCCCAACGGCTAGTTCCAACTAGCCGTTGGGGGCCCAGCTGAGCCCTCCTTCACGGGCTGGGCTGGGCCCATTTTGAGGCCCTTCTTGGGCCTGAAACCCGGGCCTATTAAAGGCTTTTAAACAAAATTAAAAATTAGGGTTTATAGGTCACCCTTTACAAGTTTCAATGAAATAGAGTTTTACGCTTGGGTGAGGGATGCTTATTTTCAACACTCACCCTCAAGTTGGGTGCGTATATGTCGATAGAACCCAACTTGCCCATAATTTCTTATAGATGAGCCGATGTCCCTCCCTTTGTGAAGATATCCGCTAATTGATTTTCCCATTTAATGTAAGGAATGGCAATGAGCTTTTCTTCTACTTTTTGTCGAATGAAGTGACAATCAACTTCTATATGTTTTGTGTGCTCATGAAAGACTGGATTAGAAACTATGTGAATTGCGGATTGATTGTCATAGTGAAGCTTGATTGGAGTTGATACTTTAAACCCTAATTCTTCCACTAGGGCCTTCAACCACACTATTTCACTAGTGCTAGCTGTCATTGCTCTATATTCAGCCTCCGCACTTGATCTAGATACTACGTGTTGTTTCTTGCTCTTCCGTGCAACAAGATTACCTCCTACGAACATACAAAACCCTGTGGTGGATCTCCTATCCTTAGAGTCATCTGCCCAGTCTGCATCATAGTATCCCTCAATTTCTGAGTTTCCATTTTTCTTCATCCAAATTCCTAATCTAGGGGAGCCTTTGATGTAGTGAAGGACTCTCTCGGCTACTCTCCAATGCCTTTTTTTGGGTGCATGCATGTATTGGCTTATTTGGCTCACAGCATAAGCTATGTCGAGTCTAGTGATAGTAAGGTAGATCAGCTTCCTACAAGCCACTGGTACCTCTCCACACTTTCATAAGGTTCCTCATCATCGTCCAAAGGACCGGAGTTGGAAACAGGACTACAAGCTCATCTTGCTCCTAATTTTCCTGTTTCCTGCAATAAATCAGAAGCGTATTTTTTGGGATAGAACTAGCCCATTGTGGCAATAGGTTAGCTCAATTCCTAGAAAATATTTTAGTCTCCCTAGATCTTTAATTTCAAATCTAGATTTTAGGAAATTTCTAACAATATCAATAAGATGCATATCATTTCTGGTTATTATGATGTCATCTACGTATACTAATGCAATTACTATTTTATCATTGTTTCTTCTAATAAATAAGGATGAATCGCTATTGCATTTTGTGAAACCATTACTAAGGAGAGCAAGGCTTAGTTTTGCATACCATACTCTTGGAGATTGCTTGAACCCATAAATAGCCTTGTGTAGTCTACATACATTTTCTTCTTGATGTTGGAAGCCTTGAGGGAGTTGCATATATACTTCTTCTTCCAAGTCTCCTTGAAGGAATGCATTTACTATATCCATTTGGAACATATTCCATCCATAGTTGGCTGCAAGCGAGAGAAGTACTCGAACGGTGTTCATCTTAGCAACCGGTGCAAAGGTTTCCTTGTAATCAACTCCATATGCTTGAGTGTATATCTTTGCTACTAGTCTTGCCTTGTATCTTTCTATGTGGCCATCACTTTTATACTTAATTTTGAACACTCACTTGCATCCTACGGCCTTCTTTCCCTTTGGTAGAGAAACGATCTCCTAAGTGCCGTTTTTAGTTGGGGCTTCTAATTCCTTGTTCATTGCCTCCTTCCATTTAGGATCCTTGATAGCTTCATCGAATGTTCTTGGTTCTAATTCATTATCTATGCCACTCAAGAATGCTTGATGGCCCAAGGAGACATGTGAGATAGAATAATAATTTGAAATGGCATGAGTGATTACCTTGGAGTTGTAGAAAACTCTTCGGTTTACCCATTCGGATGGAGGAAGTCTAAGTCTAGTCAATCTCCTTAATTGAACAGGTGGGTCACTTTCCTCTTCCGAACTAGGGGAGGAGTTCACATCTTCACTTATTCTTTGATCTCCCCCTTAATCAGGTGGTGAGTCTTCATCTGTAGGATTTGATCCTTCTTCATTTTGAGAACTTCCTCCGGTCATTTGACGATTAATTGGATTTTCAACTTCTTGAGTAGCATTGGGAGTTACTAGAAAATCCCAAGTGATTGTTTGAGAGCTTTCCTTTGAAATTTCATTTACTTCTTTTTCTGAAAAGTAAAACTCATTTTCCAAAAATATCATATCTTTCGATGTGTAGTGCGGTTAGTAGAACAATTATAGCATCTATAACCCTTTTCAAATGATGCATACCCTAGAAATACATATTTTTTTCCTCTATGTTCTAGTTTGTTTCATAAATGAGAAGGAACATGAATGTAGTATGTGCAACCAAATGTTATAAGGTGGGAAAGTTTTGGTTTTCTTCCTAAGAGGAGTTCTAAGGGAGATTGGCCTTTCAAAACATCAGATGGCATGAGATTTATAACATGTACCGCAATTTTAACCGCGTCACACCAAAATTTCTTAGGTGTATTTGCATGAAACATCATAGCTCTAGCAATTTCTAGTATGTGCCTATTCTTACGTTCGGCTACCCCATTTTTTTTTGTGTGTAGACACATGATAGTTGATATATAATGCCATTGTTCTTGAGATAATCTTCAAAATTGTGGCTTGTGAATTCACCACCATGGTCGGATCTTAAGATTTTAATGTTGGCATTATATAGTTTGATCACATACTTCACATAGCTCTTGAGAGGTTCAAGAGCTTGGTCTTTGGTATTTATAAGATACACCCATGTGTTACCTCGTTTTGTGATCAATGAAAGTAATGAAGTATTTGTAACCCAAGTAAGACATAATAGGAGAAGTCCAAATATCTAAATGAACCAAATCAAAAGTATTTTCATAAATTGTTTCTGAAATGGGATACATTGTTTGGGTTTCCTTAGCCAAAATACAAGTTTTATAATGTCTATTCTCAAAATTTAAGGTTGGGAATAGACGTTTTAAAGCTCGATCACTAGGATGTCCTAAGCGTCCATGCCAAAGAGATTGATCCTCCTTGACGTGAGCCACAAGTGCAATTTGTTCTTGATCCAAGTAATAAAGTCCTCCTCTCCTAGAACCATTGCCAATCAATTGATTCGATTTGAGGTCCTGAAAAGAGACATTATTGGGGTCAAAGACAACTCTACACTTTTGATCCTTGGTAATTTTGCTAATGGACAGTAGGTTTGAGGTAAGTTTGGGGATATAAAGCCTTTGTTGGTTTTCCAAAAATGTCAACTTCCCCAACTTGATTTACTCTCAAGTCTTGTCCATTTGCAACACGAACAATCATATGGTTAAGAAGTTTTTCAAATCTCTTTATTTTTGCTTTATCCTTAACCATATGACCTTCGGTTCCCGAATCAATGAGAAATTTTTCAGAATTTAAACATGAGAAAGGTTCTTGAATTTTACCAGATGAAGGAGCCATTTGTTGAAGCCTTTTTGTAACCTCATTTAGTTGAGTTTGGAGTGCGGCAAAATCAGCAATTGATGGAGCTTGGACCTTCACGAATTGGGCAGAAGGCTGCTGTCCAGAATCGAAGGCAGTTGGAGCTCCTTGCTGGTCTCTTTGTTTGAACGTTTTAGGCTTCAAATGAGGATGCAATAGCCAGCATTTATATTTTGAATGGCCTATTTTCTTGCAATGAGAACAAATCTCATTTCTCCTTTGAGTTTGAGATACTTTGGCAGCAACGAATTCATTTGTTGAGGCAATGAATGCTTGAGCTTCTAATTTTTGTTTGGAGCTTTCTTCCAATCTAATGCTCACTTCAGCTCTTTGTATCGTATTTTGAACTTCCCCAAATGATGGAAAGTCCTTCATTCGAAGGATTTCTTGCCTTAGATGAGAATAAGAATCATCTAACCCCATGAGAAGACCAAATATCTTATCCTCATCTCTTCTCTTTCGAAGAACTTTGAGGTCTATAGAATTTGGCCGTAGAGTAATTAACTCATTCCAAGCATCTATGTACTCACCAAAGTATTGAGGAAAAGATTTGCCTTCCTTTTTGATGGAAGCAATTTGCTTCTTCAGCTCAAAGATTCTTCCAAGGTTGGATTCCAAGCCATATAAAGAGAACATTTCATCCCACAAAGTTTTTGCATTCGGAGCACATGTCACCATTGTCTTGTGAATTTCATCCAAAGAATTAAGGAGGAGAATGAAGACGTGATCATCCCTTTTCTTCCATTCTCGAAAAGATGGATCTGTTTCCTCAAGAGGATCATCAAGAACGTGGCTTTCTAGATTGTTCAGATTGAGTGCCCTCTTCATCACATTTGCCCATTGGTAGTAATTGCCCCCTTTCAATTGTATGGAGGATAAAATTTGCATTTGGGAAATGTTTATAGAAGGACGAGGGTCACCCAACCTAGAAGAGGATGGGGTCGATTGCTCTGATACCATGCTGAAAGATCAAAGTAAGAACACAAGAGAACTTTGAAATAAAATTCTGAAATTTATTGATAATGAAAGCAAATAACATTCATAGCTTTGAACTTTTGTTCATACCTTTGCTTGAATACATAGAAGCCTATTTATAGAAGAAGAAGATGGAGAGAATTTAGAGAGCAAATGAGAGAACAAGAGAGGGGGTTAAGACCCCTCTCTACTAGCCGTTGGAGGCTGTCTCCAACGGCTAGAATTACTAGCCGTTGGACAGTCTCCAATGGCTAGATTTGTCTAGCCGTTGGGGCCCGATTGGGCCCCCCTTTGTGGGCCTAAAAAGGGCCCTTTTGCTGGCCCGGGCCGGGCCCTTCGGGCCCAGCCTGAATTCCGTGGGCTATGCCAATTTAAGGCTTCATCTTTGAGACAAAAAACTCATAAAGAATTTCTTTGGTTTCAAAGGAGAAGAGCTTGGTGGACTCTTGGGAAGGCCTTTTAGAAATGTAATGATAAGTTGATTACTTCCCCTTTTGAACAAATCTTTGGTGTTTAAAAGATACACCTATGTATGCCTAGTCTTATGATCAATGAATGTGATGAAATATTTATATCCTAAATGAGAAATAATGGGAGAGGTCCAAACATCGGAATGAACCAAATCAAACGCATTTTCATATATTGTTTTGGAAATAGCATACACAGTTCGGGTTTCTTTGTCTAAAATACAAGCTTTACAATGTCTGTTCTCATAATTTAAGTTTGGAAATAGACGTTTTAAAGTTTGGTCACTAGGATGTCCTAACCGCCAATGCCAAAGAGATTAATCTTCCTTGATATGAGCCAAAAATGCATGTTGTTCTTTGTCCAAAAAGTAGAGGCCTCCCCTTCTAGAACCCTTGTCAATCAATTGATTTGACTTAAGGTCCTGAAAAGAAACTGAGTTTTGGTCAAAAACAACTCTACACTCTTGATCGCTAGTGATTTTACTTATGGACAATAGATTTGAAGTAAGCTTGGGAACATATAAAGCATTTTTTTCTAAAAACATCAATTTCCCCAACTTGGCTTACATTCAAATCTTGCCCATTAGCAACCCGTACTATCTTATGGTTAGAGAGATTTTTAAATCTCTTAATTTTTGACTTATCACTAACCATATGGTGGTCAGTACCCGAATCAATAAGAAATTCTTCTGAATGTAAATTAGTAAAGGGTTTTTGGATTATACCTTCAAGAGGAGAGATTTGTTGAAACCTTTTTACTCTCAAGAGTGATTTTGAGGGCTGCAAGCTCGGCCACAGTAGAATTTTGAATGGTTGCTTGTTGGGCAGTAGCTTGTACTCCAAAAGTTGATCTTCCTTGTTGATCCTTTGGCTTGAAGCTCTTTGACCTTAAATGGGGATGTAAGAACCAACATTTGTCCTTTGTGTGTCCTCTTTTTTTGCAATGAAAACATACCTCCTTTTTTAGGTTCTTGGCTGCCGTGAAGTCTTGGGAGACCATGAAGCCATGAGCTTCCATTTTGAGCTTGGAGCCTTCCTCGATTCTCATGGTCATTTCAGCTCTTTGGACCATATTTTGTACCTCTCCAAATGTAGGAAACTCATTCATTCGAAGGATCTCTTGTCGAAGATGGGTGAAGGAGTCGTCCAACCCCATTAGAAGAGCAAAAGTCTTGTCCTCCTCTCTCCTTTTTTGGATGCCTCTAAGATCGATGGAATCCAATCGAAGAGTCATTAGCTCGTTCCATAAATCTGTAAGTTCTCTAAAGTATTGTGGGAGAGACTTTCCTTCCTTCTTGATATTTGTAATTTGCTTCTTCAACTCAAAGATTCTTCCAAGATTGGACTCTTGACCATATAGAGAGAACATTGTGTCCCATACCATTTTGGCATTAGGAGCACATGTCACCATGGCTTTGTGAGTCTCATCCAAGGAGTTTAGCAGGATGATGAAGACATGATCATCTCTTTTCTTCCATTCTCTATATGATGGATTGCTTTCATCAAGAGGATCATCAGGGATGAATCCCTCCAAATTTTGAAGATTAAGAGCTCTCTTCATAATACTCACCCATTGATAGTAGTTTTCCCCTTTCAATTGAACGGAGAATAAGTTTTGAATTTGGGTAAGATTTATGGAAGGAAGAGGGTCACCCAACCTTGAAGAGGATGGGATCGTTTGTTGCTCTGATACCATGTTGAAAGTAAGATTAAAATTGAATGATAAAGAGACAAAACTAATGAAAACTTAATTACATTTCAAAGCAAGAATACATAGGTTTTTGGAGCATTTGTTCATGCATTACATAGAGGATGAACTTGAGAATTTATAGAGGAATACTAGCCAAGAGAGAAGGGAGAAAATGAGAGGGAAAGGAGGGCATCAACCCTCCTAGCCGTTGCTGCCCAATGGCTAGTTGGAACTAGCCGTTAGGGGCCCAGCTGGGCCCTCCTTCACGGGCTGGGCTGGGCCCATTTTGAGGCCCTTTTTGGGCCTGAAACCGGGGCCCAATTAGGGCCTATTAAAGGCTTTCAAACAAAATTAAAAATTAGGGTTTATAGGTCACCCTTTACAAGTTTCAATGAAATAGAGTTTTAGGCTTGGGTGAGGGATGCTTATTTTCAACAATTTTGGAGATATAAGAACCAAAAATGTTTATAGGTCCATCAACTCAAGAAGTATGTTGTTACAGACTATTGTCATACCTTATCTCGTTTTGTATTCTATTTGTATTGGAATTACTGATGGTTTCATTTTATAACTTTATTTCTGGACCTTAATTTCTTGAGAAAAAAATATTTTCTCAAACTTCTAATGTCAAAGCATAATGCAGTTCGTCCTGGCATCATGTCCATGAAGATGAAGTTGGGGGAAACAAAGAGAAAGAGAAAAAAAGTTTGAACGAAGTCAAAAGTCTAAACCAGAACAGAGGAAAAGAAAAATTATGAAAAGAATTAGAAAATTGTGAAAAGAAGTTGTGATGGACCATAATTGATCAATTGACTACACATAAAATTACAATTCCATTAGAAATAATTTTTTTAACTTATTAGAAACAATAATAATTCTAATAATTGTTTCTAATAATGATCTATATAGGGAAACATTTCTACAGTTTGCTAAACTGGCCACCATTCATTGTCGCATTCTTGCCTTCACTACAATAAAAAAATGCCTTTTTTTCAAACTTTACGTAAAGAATGTCTTTCCATGACATTCCCCGGCATTCCACAACATGGGGAGCTCTTCAAGAATAAGAATAAGTTTCTATTCAGCCTTCCCCAACTTCAGACTTCTCTTCTCCTATGAATCCTAATGCAAGCAAGGAAACGCTATCCTATGGCTGTCAGATTTATTAGAAACAATAATAAATAATCCTAATAATAATCTATATTAAGAGTGAAATGCACAACATTACTAATAACCAAGTATTTCACTCCATGTTACAGTAGTTTACTATTATCACTCCTCTTAGCAATTTAGTATCTCATTTGACTCCAATAATAATATTACAATTCCATCCAACAAACTTACCATAAATTATCACTTGTTCTTCAAATTATCACTTGTTATTCAATATTCAAGTTATCACCTATCACTTGTTATTTGCAAACTTATTACAACTTACCACCTATGTCAAACTTACCACAACTTACTTACCACTTGCACAAGGTTATCGCAACTTATCATAACTTACCACATTCTCACAAAACTTACCATCTTTTATCACTCTCGCAAAATTATCACAACTTATTACCCGTTATCACTCACGTATCGCTATATCCTATTGCACCTTATCACACGTTAACTTTAAAATTTTCGACCATCCTAAAGACTATATACCTAGATATTTTCAATATTTATGACTTGATATATGCAGACTATGTTAAAAATAAGAGAAAATATGAACATAAGTCTCATGGTATTCAACTTGAAAATATGATAATGTCATAAACATTGGGCCTTTTATTTTTTAATATTCAGAATTTTGCAACATATTTATGACCCAAAATATATTCAAAAACAAACCCAATGAAGCCCAAAAGTATGGAGGAAAGTCTAAGAGGTAAACTCAAATAGGTAGGGGCAGTTTGGGCAATGTACACTCAAATCTCTTCCTTTCAAATCCAACTTTTCTCGCAAATTATTCTAAGCTCAACCAAATACTTCCAATGGGCTAGTCATATCAGAAGATCTCTCAATGAAGCAAAACTTCTGTCTTTCATTCCAAAAGATCCTATGGATCGGCTAGACCCACGATTTGATGAATGGAAGGAGCTGGATGATCAAGTGTTCCTATTGCTAACAAGCTCCATGGATCAAGCACACAAAAATATGGTGATGTGTTGTCCGAGTTCCAAATCCTTATGGGAGCAAATCTATGGTTTATATGGTTAGGAATCAAACTTGAGTAGAATATTTGAAATACAAAGAAGGATTGTAACCATCCAATGGAGGAGAAATCAATTACACAATTGTTCGGAGAACACGAGAACTTGTGAAATGAGCTCAACATATTGAGACCTCTCACAAGTGATATAAAAGTGCTGCAAAAGAGATAAGATGAAGACAAGGTGTTTTCCTTGCTCACATCACTCAATCAATCATTTGCACAACTTTGACAGGAAATTCTTCGAATGAAAGAATTTCCATCATACCAAGAGACTCAATTTACGATTCAAAGAGCTGCAGCTTCTCAAAGGCTTGAGGAAAGCAATCAGTCCAAAATTGAAGTTTATGTGTTCTCCACAAAGCAAAATGAACAAGCTGCAAATAAGGCTCATCAGGGAATAAAAAAGGTGTATTCTCATTGCAAAAAGTTGGGACATACCAAGGATGGTCGCTGGTTTCTTCATCCTAACCTTAAACCTGAGTTCATCAAGAAAAAAGAGCAAGAGAGGAGGGAACAAAATGCTCAAGCAGCTACAAACAAAGCAAATCTGACATCTCAAAAATTAGGAAAATCCTCCTCAGGTACTTGCTCTAACTCATCTGTTACTTCTTCAAAATGGTTGATAGATTCAGGTTGTGATCACCATATGGTCAAAGATAAGCAAAATTTTTAGAATCTTGAACCTCTCCTAGAACCTAAAATGGTTAAAGTTGCAAATGGACATAATTTCAAAATTAAGCAAATTGGGGATGTTGAAATTTTTGGAAGAAAATCAAAGGCTTTATATGTTCCTCAATTTACCTCTAATCTTATGTCCATTAGACAAGTCACTAAGGACTTAAATTGCAAAGTTATCTTTGACCCTCATTCTGTTGTTTTTCAGAATTTGGAGACGAATCAAGTGATTGATGGTGGATCTATGCTAGATAACTTGTATTTTTGGAAATAAGATAGTTTTGTATTTTCCACAATCCGAGAGGAAAGTTATCTCCTTTGGCATGCTAGATTAGGTCATCCTTCTATGCAAGCTTTGAAATACGTATTCCCATAAAAAAATTGTAGTGATGATATTGTGAAGCATGCATTTTTGGAAAGGAAAGCCGAATGTATTATCATATTTCTGAAACTCAATATAAAAAGCCTTTTGATCTTGTTCACTCGGACGTATGGACTTCACCTATGATATCTAGAAGGGGATTTACATAGTTTTATCTCATTTATAGATCATAACTCTAGGTATACATAGGTGTATATGCTAAGATCGAAAGACCAAGTTTATGAAGCCTTCAAGTCCTTTTACAAGTATATTATAAAACAATATGAGGCCAACATTAAAATTCTTAGGACAGATAATGGAAGGGAATATATGAGCACCAATTTCAAAAATTTCATTGAGGAGAATGGAATTATTCATCAAACTAGTTGTCCCTACACTCCCCAACAAAACGGTGTTGCCAAACGCAAAAATAAACATCTCCTAGAAATAACAAGAACTATCATGTTCTTTGCTAATATGCCTAAGCGTTTTTGGAGTGATGCGGTTAGTACCGCAACTCATTTAATAAATCATCTTCCAACTAGAGTTCTCCATGGAAAATCTCCATTAGAGTTGCTTAGAAAAGACAAACCAAACCTCTCTCACCTTAGAGTTTTTGGGTGTTTTTGTTATGTTCATGTTCCTAGGCAGTTTAGAGATAAGTTAGATATCAAAGGAAGGAAATGTGTTTTTATTGGGTACGCTTCATTCCAAAAAGGATATATTTGTTTTGAACCTGACTCTAACAAGGTATACACATCGAAAGATGTGATATTTGTAGAAAATGAATTTTTTTTGCAGGAGAAAAAAAGGAAGAAAATTCATCAAGCAATGACTTGCGAATCTTCTGCGATGTTTCCATAAATCCTCCTCTGGTTCCTCAAGAATCCAATGAAGAGAATTCACATTCAGGGGGAGAAAACGAAGATGGAGGAGTGGATGAGTCTGAAAATGAAGAAAACTCTTCTGAAGAAAGAGAAGAAGGAGAGGGATTGCCTACCTTAGAAGAATCCGGAAACGAAACTAGACCACCCTCTCCGCTGGCTCCTCAACTTTGACGTTCCACCAGATTAAGACTTCCTCCCTCAGAGTGTATCAACAGAAGAGTTTATTACAATTCTATGGTAACTCACTATCCTATTTCAAATTACTATTGTGTATCTAACACTTCCTCAAGCCATCAAGGGTTCTTGAGTGGTATTGACTCATCACAGGAACCTAAGGCTTTTGATGAGGTAAATACCAAACCCGAATGGAGACAAGCTATGCTTGAAGAACTAGACACATTGAATAAAAATGGGACGTGGGAGATTACCACTCTCCCTAAGGGAAGAAAGGCTGTCAGGTGTAAATGGGTGTTCAAAATCAAGTATAAAAGTGATGGATCCATTGAACGCTACAAGGCAAGACTTGTAGCCAAAAGATTCACACAAACTTATGGAGAAGACTACACTGAGACTTTTGCCCCTGTTGCCAAAATGAAAACGATAAGGGTTTTGATATCAATTGCAACCAATGGAGAATGGCCAATGTATCAAATAGATGTGAAGAATGCTTTCCTTCAAGGGGACTTAGACGAAGAAATCTACATACGAATTCCCCAAGGGCTAGATGAGGATTCAAACATCAAGGTGTGTCATCTCAGAAAAGCAATCTATGGGTTAAAACAATCTCCTCGTGCCTGGTATGCAAAATTAAGTTCAGCAATTCTTGGTAATAACTTTAAGAAATGCATTAGTGACTCCTCCATGTTTACTAAAGTTAACAATGAAGAAATCACTTTTGTTCTTATTTATGTAGATAATATAGTTATTATAGGAAGTGATATGAATGGTATTGATCAAGCTAGAAGTTTCCTTAAATCTAATTTTGAGATTAAAGATCTGGGAAAACTAAAGTATTTTTTAAGAATAGAGCTTGCCTATTCTCATAAAGGGCTAGTTCTATGCCAAAGGAAATACGTTTGACCTTTTGCAGGAAACTGGAAAGGTAGGAGCAAAACCAGCAGCAACTCCTATATCCACAACAGAACGAGCAAAAGGTAATGAAGAAATGTTCCAGAATATTCCTAAATATCAAAGACTTGTGGGGAGGCTCATCTACCTCACCATTACAAGACCAAATATCACCTATGCCGTCAGCTTAATCAGCCAACGGATGCATGCTCCAAGGATTCAAGATTGAAAGGCAGCGGAAAGAATTCTCAAGTATTTAAAGAGCTTACCAGGAAGGGGAATTCTTATGAAAAACAACCACAGCATAGCGATTTATGGCTACTGTAATGCAGATTAGGCTGGGGATGTCACAAACAGGAGGTCTACCACTGGCTACTACTTGTTCGTGGGAGAAAATCTTGTAACATGGAAAAGCGAAAAATAATCTGTTGTATCCAGATCAAGCGCTGAGGTTGAATACAGAGCAATGGCAGCGGCTACAAGTGAAATAGTTTGGCTAAAGGCATTACCTGAGGAGATGGGATTTCCTGCTATCGCTCATATTCTTCTACATTGCGATAATCAAGTAGCTCTTCATATTGCTGCCAATCCGGTATTTCACGAAAGAATGAAGTATATTGAGGTTGATTGTCATTATGTTCAAGAAAAATTAGAAAACAAGACAATTTCAAACTCATATGTTAGAAGTGAAGACCAGCTAGCTGACATTTTCACTAAGGCAACAACTGAGAAACACCTTCAGCACATCCTTAGCAAGTTAGGGTCCATAGACATCTATGCACCCAACTTGAGGGGGAG
The DNA here is from genome assembly GCA_033439265.1 of Dillenia suffruticosa. Classification (NCBI taxonomy): domain Eukaryota; kingdom Viridiplantae; phylum Streptophyta; class Magnoliopsida; order Dilleniales; family Dilleniaceae; genus Dillenia; species Dillenia suffruticosa. The sequence continues at coordinate 16,765,144 of JAVTVX010000009.1, read as the reverse complement.
TGTTAAAAATAAGGGAGAAGATGAAGATAAGTCTCATGGTATTCAACTTGAAAATATGATAATGTCATAAACATTAGGCCTTTTATTTTTTAATGTTCAGAATTTTACAACATATTTATAACCCAAAATACATTCAAAAACAAGCCCAATGAAACCCAAAAGTTTGGAGGAAAGTCTAAGAGGTAAACCCAAATAGCTAGGGGCAGTTTGGGCATTGTATATTCCAACAGTCCAAAAACTAGCTGTTGGAATTCTTTAGGGTTTGAGCCCCAACGGGAATATTGTCTTTGTTCTCTCTCTACTGGCTATTTTTCTCCCTTTGCCTATAAATAGAGTCATTGCTCTCCTTGTAAAATTAAGAGCAAGATAATCTCTCTTCCTTTATATCATTCTACCACGTCAATAAAGACCAGAAATTTATTAGATTTCTCTACTCTTCTTAGTCAAAAATCCAACAGACTATTTGATAATTTTCAATATTTAGGATTCAGAGATAGAATAGTATATAGGCATTTGCATGGTAGTTGCTATAGTGATTGATAATTTAAACGTGTGCCTATTTAAAAGTCAAGGGAGGAGAAAGAGAGGAAGAAGAGAGAAACTTAATACAATTCAATATTTATAAACATATATCCAACTTTTACTTTGACAAGGTTAGGATTGGTGATGGACGATCACAAAATTGAAAATGTAAATGTATATACATCCCTGCATTAATAAATGCAAATTATATTCGTACCTGCGTAACTACACATGCCCGCACCTTGCATGCTTGCTTGCGCGATAGAGCCATGCAAGCAACATAGGGGACCATGCAAGCAGCATGGGGGACCATGCATGCCCGCGCCCCGCGCTTGCATGCGCAGTAGAGCAGCACGGTATGCGTAGGGAGCAGGCTTGCCTACGCAATAAAGCCATGTGGGCATGCACTAAGGACCGCGCTTACCTACACGGTGAGTCACACGGCTAGTACGGGGACCGCGCAATCCCGCTCCCTGTGCTTGCCTGCATAGTGGAGCCGTCCAGCCAACATGGGGGACTGCGCATGCCCGCACCACATGTTTCCTGCACGATAAAGCCATGTAATGTGGGACCGTACATCAAAAGCCCAGACTGGACCTGTCCAACCTGGAATTAGACCAACAGTCAGTCTGGTTTCCTATTTTTGAGAAAACTGATCAAAGCCAGTAAACCCCGATTGAACCGAACCAGCCAACCCTTTTTTTTCTTACAAATGTTCCAAAAGTGCTGGCGACTGCAAGACAACCACTAGACCACCACCAATATACCACGACCACTGTGTGGGTGGTTTTTTTTTTTTTTTTCCTTCCTTTCTTTCCATCTAACTCTCCCCTTTTTCTTTTTTTTAATCTTAATCTTACCTTTTTTTGATGTATTTGAATGTGATACGTAATGTAATGTTTAAATGAATTTTGAAGAATGAATTATAAATTATTAATATTATATATATTATATATTTTGAAGATGATTTGGTAATTTAATATTAAAGATCTAAATTTTTTACATTATTAATATATTATAATTTAAATTTATTTATGAGTCATTCGATGACTGGTGGTTACAAAACACCGCCACACATGCCTGCACCACCGCTCACCCGCACCTAGTAGGCAAACCTAAGCTTGAGTTGCACAAATAAATTCCACATATATATATACACAGTCACAGTTTTGCACCAATAAATTTCATAAATTTCATATATAGTACATCATTTGGAAAAACAAAAAAAAATAGAAAAACAAAAAATTGGAAAAACAATGAAGAGAGACAATTAAAGTACAAGTAATGGAAACGGAAAAATGGAAAAAAAATGAATGTTGTTATGTAAAGCAATATTAAAGTGTAAACAAAAATAAAGAAATCAAAAGATTGACTCGAGTTTTGTTATCATGAAGTTACCACTGTATAACTACTAATTATCACAAATTTACTACAGGAAACTTATCACAACTTATCAATAACGCTATAGTGTTGCATCTTATCACCTCGCAAATGGTTTGATATTTTAACTCTTAAATAGTCCGTAAAGAACAACTGTTAGAATAGTATATAGCATTTACAAACGGTATATGGGTTAGTATAATGATAGACTATAAACTTAACAGGTGGTATTATTAGTGATAATCATATAGAACTTAACAGACGGGATCGTTAGCAGATAGTATAAATTATTGTTTCCTTTTAAACCATCTTTAAATGACAAAAAGTAATAACGTTTAGATAGCATTTGTGTTAGTATAGGTATAGCACTTATACAGATGAACACTCATATAAATTCAGACCATTCTTGATAACCATCCTTATTGAACTCACTGTGCAATATATAAATCATAGATAGTACAATATATAGGTTAGTTTAGATATAGAACTTATGTAGAGAGAGAGACTCTTTTCAAACCGTTATTAAAGACCCATATTTATTGACAACAAGTGATAACCGTCGGAGTGATAGATGGGATTTATAGATAGTGAAATATATGATTAGCATAGATGTAGATTAAGCAGACACATAAATGTAGGTTAAGTGGACACACTATATAGAGACTACTTTCAAATCTTCCAACCGTCCATAAAGATTCATTGTTTACTCACCACAAGTGATAACAACTAATAACCATGAGAATTGAATATAGATTTTTAAAGACGGTGCAATATATGGGTTAATAAAGATGTAAAATTTATGCAAACGTATGGTTAAATAGATAGTAAAAAAGAGTTTACACAGACTGCTTTCAAACTGTCTCTAAAGATTGTCATATTTACTGACCACAAATCATAACTATGAAAATTGAACATTCTTGTACAGACGCTATGCTGGCTTTACCAATAGTTAATAACCTTTTCCCGACTAATAATTTTAAACTATTGAAAAGTATATATTTTTTCAGACCGTTTCGTCAAAACTGTTTCTAGATTATATAAAAATATCATTAAAAGTCACCGACAATAAACGTTAGCATCACCATAGGGTTTTAATTTTGTAGTGATATTATCTGAATAATAATATTTATTTATATGAGATTCTAATTTAACTTATGTACACAAGGTAAGCATTGTAATAGATAGTTAAGACATGGTTATTTTGTAGTGATATTATTTGAATAATAATAAACGTACCAGGTTTGGCTGAATCCGGATGAAAGCCCGCCAAAGGGTTTTCATTCCGTATATCTCAAAATATCAAAACACCCTTTCTGACCGTTGAATCGTGTCTCACTGGGGTGTATCCAGATATAGCTCGACATACAGCAAAGGGAGTCATGTCTATCTCCCCCGCTAATCCATCAACCACGTCACCCCATCGGGTCACTCCGTGGGGGGATGACTATAGCCATTAATCCCATGCACCGTTTCATTTGCAAATATCAAATTCACAATTCATGTGCCAGAATTTCAACAAAACAATTTTTAAATCATACCATAACATTCATCATTCAAATATTCCACTATATATCGCACACATTCAATTATAAACTCAATGGATGCATTCACAATTCAAATTTTCATTTCAAACATCCCACAATCACAAAACAATTCATATAAATTATATAAAATCATTCAAAATCATTTATAAAGAATTTTAAATAATTTACTCATTTAAAATCACAATGAACCATCCATAATCTCTAGAGAGGATATTCACTCCCTATTTCCACAGTTACTCCATAATGACTCCTTTTGAGTCTCCAAAAGGTTAAACTAGACCAATGATCACAATTTATCATCAAATAAAGAATTTCCTCCTAATTTAATATCACATTAATTTACACATTCACATTTCTAGATTCTCATTTCATCAATAATTATTTACCTTGCCATGGATTTAATTCCCAATATTCCTCAATTTTCTCTAATTTCTAACAATTTTCCAAATTTTCTTCCGAATTTACATAACCATAATATTTTTCATGCATATTTTAAATTAAAACCTAAGGAAAACTATTCTAATCAACCCAACAAGACCCTATTATCTGCTAACATGCTTCTTTCGTATCAAGCAGCCTAGTTCATCTAAAATTATAGACTTAACCTTAATAATCACATATAGAATTTCAGAAAATGCATTCTATTCAAATCCAACAGACATTCTAGACATATACAAGACTTCTCATCCTAAATTAACCCAAAATTTATTCAATTTTCAAAGGGATTAGAATTTCCCTCACCTAGGGTTTTCATAGTTCACAACCCTAACTTCTGTATACGCTCAGTTTAGTCCAGACTCCTGCAATGCTTCCAATTCGAAGCAAAGTTTAGAAATTAAGCCTAATCATCAAGAAAAATCAAAACCTAGAGCTAATGGTCAGAAACCAGCTCTTACCTGCTCAGTTGAGGGATCACAGGAAATCGCGGCCTAGGGTTTTCAAGGGTTGACGACTACCAGTCGGGACTTCTGCAAGGGTTGCAGAAGAGCGTTGCAGTGGCAGAGAACACCACGCGCGAACAGGTAGGGAGAGAAGCAGAGGGTTGTCACGCACTCGAGGGAAAGAGAAAGAAAGAGAGAGATAAACAACCGCTAAGGTTGGTGGTGGTGGTCAGAGGAAAACGCAGCCGTGGGAGATAGAGGGAGACGGGAGAGAGTGAATGGGGTTGAGAAATTGAGAGAGAGAGAGATTGAGGGTGAGAGATGAGAGACGAGAGACGAGTGAGAGATTGGAAGGGAAAAAAAATGGGCCTCAGGTAGGGAATTGGGAAAATGGGGAGGGGGGAGAGTAATAATAAATAAATAAAAACTTTGACTTTTTTTTTTGGTCTTACAGCTTGTCATCCATCATTTTCCCCATTTATTCGATTTAATTGCAACTTGTAGCAGGGAGGATAGATAAATCCATTATGCTTGCTCCGTTATTAAGTCCTAAGATAACCAATTCGTATCCCTCCCTCCATAATCAAAAGTAATCCTTCATATATGAACTTTATTGATGTCAAAGGAATAGGATACGCAAATACCCAAGAAAATTTGCCAAAAAAAAATAGATTTTTAAAGAGGGGTGTTTCTTTTATGCAAAATGTATATGCGATTGATAAGTAATAGTAAGTGTACATGGGCCAGAAATAGTGATTGAAGTCTTCACTTTTCTGTTGCGACATCTTTGGTAATGACTAAGTCGACTCAATATTTTGATTGCAGTCAACATTCATCCCAACTGTACATTGACTACTGCAAATAGCTGCCACTCCCGATTCACACAGGTTCTTAATCCATACCCTTTTGTTTTTTAAATACTACTTGTTGAAATTTAAATATAGCAAATTAAGAATGAAGAAAGAAACTTCAAGAATTTAATTGAGAAATCAAAGAGAGTTTACATGCAATGAAGACATGTTTTTTCATACCTTCCAAAGGAACTTATAAGCCCTATTTATAGAGAACAAGAAGAAGGGGAAGAGATTAGAAAAGAGTGGGAGGAGAGGGCATTGTGCCCTCTCCATTTCTATCCGTTGGGGCTATCCCCAATGACTAGATTTACTAGCCATTGGGGACAGCCCCAACAGCTATTTTTTGCTAGATAGCCGTTGGGGGACCTTTTGGTCCCCCATTTACTGGCCCAGGCCCAGCCCGAAGACTGCAGGCAAGGCCCATTTAGGGCCCAATTTGGAACCCTAAAGGGGATTACAATTATGACAAAGGAGAAGGAAAATTCTGCCTATATTAGAATTATACATTTAGACTTCATTCTCTTAGAATATAAACCCTAATTATCCTTTATTTCAACACTTCCCCTCAAGTTGGGTGTGTATGTATCTATAACACCCAACTTAACCATATTTTTGTGTATGTGATTGGTGGTTCCTGGCTTGGTGAAGATATCCGCTACTTGATCATCACTTCGTGTAAAGCTTGGAGTGATGAGTTTGTCTTCAAACTTTTGTCTCACAAAGTGACAATCCACCTCAATATGCTTTGTTCTTTCATGAAAAACAGGATTTGAAACTATGTGAATAGCTGATTAATTGTCACAATGGAGTAGGATTGGAGTAGGAACAGAGAACCCTAGTTCTTCAATTATAACTTTTAACCAAACTATCTCACTTGATGTGACTGCAATGGCTCTATATTCAGTTTCGGCACTAGATCTTGACACCACATGTTGTTTTTTGTTTTCCAAGATACCAGGTTTCCTCCAACAAACATGCAATATCCTGTGGTTGATTGTCTATCTTCTGAGTCTCCAGCCAAATCTGTATCACAATATCCTATGATTTGTGAGTTGTTCTTCTTCTTCATCCAAACTCCCATGCCTGGTGTGCCCTTTAGATAATGGAGGATTCTTTCGGTGGCTCTCCAATACTTTCTTTTTGGCTTGTGCATATGTTGGCTAACTTGACTCACGGCAAAGGAGATGTTCGGTCTCGTTATGGTGAGGTAGATCAATTTTCCTACGAGCCTTTGATATCTTGGTTCATCCTCATAATCTTCATCATCATCCTTGAGGCCACAAGAGGAGCTAATGGGACTACAAGCGGACTTGGCACCTAACTTCTTGGTTTTCTGCAAGAGATCAGGCACATACATCCTTTGTGATAGAACAAGCCCATTTGGACAATAGGCGAGTTCTATCTCTAAGAAGTATTTTAGTTTCCCTAAATCCTTAATATCAAATTTTGTTTGTAAGAGACTTCTTACTTGGTTGATTAAATCTAAATCATTACCGGTTATGATTATATCATCTATATAAACTAACACTATAATGATTTTTCCATCTAGTTTCTTAATGAAGAGAGAAGTGTCACTATTACATTTTTTGAAATTATGATCAAAACGAGTTGAGCTAAGTTTGGCATACCAAGCTCTTGGAGATTGTTTGAGACCGTAGATTGTTTTCTTAAGTTTGCAAACTTTGTTGAGTTGGTGAGAAAAGCCCGGCGGAATCTCCATGTACACTTCCTCTTCTAGATCACCTTGAAGGAACGCATTGGCTACGTCCATTTGAAACATTGGCCAAGAGAGATTGATTGCAAGGGACATCAAGACTCGAATTGTGTTCATCTTGGTCACCGGAGTATACGTTTCCTTGTAGTCTACTCCATAAACTTGAGTGAAACCCTTTGCTACTAATCTTGTTTTGTATCTATTAATGCTTCCATCACTCTTGTGCTTGATCTTATAGACCCATTTACATCCTACCGCCCTTTTTCCTTTAGGAAGAAATGATAACTCCCAAGTTCTATTTCTTTCTAAGGCTTCTAGCTCATCTTTCATGGCTTGGATCCACTGGGGATGTTGTTTTGCTTCTTCAAAGTTACTAGGCTCTTGATGAAGGTCTAAGTTCTTGATGATTTTTTTATGGCTACAAGACATGTTAGCAACCGAATAATATTGGGAAATGGGGTAAGAAGTCACCTTTGAGTTATAGAAAACTCTTTTGTTGATCCATTCCGAAGGAGGGAGCCTAAACCTTGTTGATCTTCGAAGAGGAGGAGGAGGCTGCTCCTCAATACTTTGTTCTTCTTCCTGTATAACTTGCCTTTGATCTAAGTTGTCTCCCCCTTCCTCTTGGACAGATTCATGATTAGAATGAGATGAGGTTGATTCTTCTTGAGTTGGATCATTTTCAGCTTGAATTGGTTGTTCTTTTTCTTCATTTTGATGAGAAGCTTCTTTGATTGAGGGAAGGACTATATTCCAATGATCTTGTACTCCTCTTTCCTTTGATTGCTCTTGATCTTTTTTCCTGCAAAATAAGGTTTTCTTTTTACAAATATCACATCCTTGGATGTGTATAGCTTTTTGGTTAGAGGATCATAACATTTATATCTTTTTTCAAAGGTAGAGTATCCTAAAAATACATATTTTCTCCCCCTTTTATCTAGTTTATTTCTAAAGTTTTTTGGTACATGCACATAACAAATGCACCCAAAAACTCTTAAGTGTGAGATTAGGTTTTCTTCCTAGGAGTAGTTCTAAAGGGGATTTTCCTTCTAGCACTTGAGAGGGCATAAGGTTTATAAGGTGGGCAGCGGTTTTAATGGCTTCACTCCAAAACTTTTTAGGTACATTAGAGTCAAACATCATAGCCCTAGCCGTTTCTAGTAAATGTCTATTTTTCCTTACGGCAACTCCATTTTGTTGAGGAGTGTGTTGAAATTTGGAGTGCGGAAGCTTTGGTGGTTGAGCTAGGGTTTTTGTGTTTGAGCAATGAATTGAAAGTTTTGTATTTTGTGTATATGAATGTTGAAGAACAATAAAGAAAAAAAGGGTTTGGATTTGTGAGAATGAACTCAATATATTTCTTTGATGATGTATCAAATACAAATTACAAGAATTGAGACAATACTCAAGAATACGTGAAGACAATTTTAGAGACTTAATGCTCTATTCTAAAACTAGTAGGAGACAAGTTTCAAGATATCTTACAAGTAAAGAGAGGAGACTTATTTATAGCCTAAAAGGAAAAACTAGTCGGTAGACACAAACCCAAAAACTAGCCGCTATAAATTCTACCCATTCTATCCATGCATTGTTTGGGCTTCTTTTAGACCTGCTATATAATCACTTAGGGTCTTGATTAGAGTTTCATTTAATAGACTTGAAATCTCCTTTGAGTGGGCCGAAGGTGGGCAGTAAATGGGCCTAATTTTGGGCCAAGTTTCTAGATAGATTTATGGACATTTTCTGTCCAGAAATCTGTCTATCTTTCTGCTTATTTTGGGTAGCCTTCTTGGGCCATGGTTTGCTTCATTTTGGGCCTTTTCTTCCTTTCCTTTCTTTGGATTTTTGATTGAATTTGCTATCCAAATTGTTGGCGGATTAGGGCTATATATTCAGGAGGCATCCATTCACACATTTCTTGGAATGCTTCATTATCATCTTCAACACTCCCCCTCAAGTCCAACGAATGGAACTCCATGGAGTCGTAACTTAGAGAGATAGTGATGGAAGGTTGAGCTTCTTGAGGTTCCCTGGCCTTCTTTTTCTTCTTTTTGCCTTGTCTTTTTGCTCCCCCTCAATGACTTGAGCATTACAAGCTATATGAACATGGTTTATTTGTTGTGCTCCCCCTTGCTCCTCAGTTGGAGCGTCGATAGACAGATTCAGAAGTGTTTTATCACCTAATTCTACAAAGTAAAATTCTTTTTCGGTAAATTTTATATCTTTTGACATGTATATCGTATTAGTCTTAGGATTATAACAAATATATCTATTTTTTCTTAGACCATATCCTAAGAATATGCACTGTACTCCGTTTATGTAGCAAACACACCCAAATGTCCTAAGTTGTTTGAAGTTTACTTTGTTACTTCTAATTGTCTCTAATGGAGACTTGTCACTAAGTGATTCTTGAGAAGTACGATTGTATAAGTGTGTGACGGTACTAATTGCATTACACCAATATTCATGAGTCATATTTGCATTTTCAAGTAGTGAGTATGCAAGCATATGTATTTCTTCCTCATTTATAATGAGGTTTTCATTGCTCATGATTTCTAATATTATGCCATTTTGATTTAAAAAACTATGAAAAGTAGGGCATACAATTTGTCTATCATTCATCCTTAGTATTTAAATCGATGCATTATACACCTTAGTGACTAGATGATAGTACTTTCTAAATGTATTATGTGCTTGTACTATATCTTTAAGCATATTTACCCAAGTGTACTTAGAGAGGTTATCAATAAATGTTAGGATATACTTGTATCCTTCTCTAGACATGCAAGGGGTTTCTCTAATATGGTAATACATATATTTAAATGCATTTAAGTTTGGTTTGGAGTTTATACCTTTGTAGAGCAGTTCACTGCTCTTTTGATCTGGCCTTACTCCGTTTAGCTTGAGGTTTGGATGAGGATCCCAACACCTTTCTTTGGTCTGGTCTATCCTTTTGCAATGTGGGCACACGATCTCAGGGCGTTGTTTCTCCATTGTTGCTTTGAATCTGAAAGCTTTCAGTGGAGTCCAGTTTTTCTCCTCAAGTCTCATTGAGGTTTCAGCTCTTTGGATCATTCCTCTAACCTCCTCATAGGATGGTAGAGCTTCCCTTCTTAAGATTTCTTGGCGCACCTCTTTAAATGGCTCTCCAAGGGAAATGAGCAAGGCAAATGTCTTGTCTTCATTTCTCCTTTGTTGTAGAATAGTGAGGTTCATTGTTAGTAGCCTCAATGTCTCCAATTCTGTCCATAATCGTTCAAGGTTGCCAAAGACTTGGGGTAGAGTTTTGTCACCTCTTTGAAGTTTGGAGATTTGTTGTTGAAGTTCAAAAACTCTCCCCAAGTTATGTTTGTTGCCGTAGAGACCTTCCAAAGTATCCCACACGGCCTTGGCATTTGAACAGCCCCTCACCATGCTTTGATGTGCTTCATCCATTGATGTGAGGAGCTTTAGAGTGATGTCATCATCTTGCTTCTTCCATTGCTCAAATTTGGGGTGTGTAGACTCGAGAGGATCTTCTTGGATATGCTCCAAAGAATCTAAAATATTTAAGAGCCTTTGGATTATGGCAGCCCATTGAGGGTAATTTTCGGAAGTGAGGGAAGGAAATGTAACTCGCTCTGATACCATGTTGAAATTTGGACTGCGGAAGTTTTGGTGGTTAAGCTAGGGTTTTCGTGTTTGAGCAATGGATTGAAGGTTTTGTGTTTCGTGTATATGAATGTTGAAGAACAACAAAGAAGAAGAGGGCTTGGATTTATGAGAATGAATTCAATATATTTCTTTGTTGATGTATCAAATACAAATTACAAAAATTGAAACAATGCTCAAGAATATATGAATACAATTTTAGAGACTTAATGCTCTATTCTAAGACTAGTAGGAGACAAGCTCCAAGATATCTTACAAGTGAAGAGAGGAGACTTATTTATAGCCTAAAAGGAAAAACTAGCCGGTAGACACAAAAACTAGCCGGTAGACACAAACCCAAAAACCAACCGTTATAAATTCTACCCATTCTGTCCCTGTATTTTTTGGGTTTCTTTTGGACCTGCTATATAGTCATTTAGGGTCTTGATTGGAGCTTCATTTAATGGGCTTGAAGTCTCCTTTGAGTGGGCCAAAGGTGAGTAGTGAATGGGCCTAATTTTGGGCCAAATTTCTGGGCAGATTTCTAGACATTTTCTGTCCAAAAATCTGCCTATCTTTCTGCTTATTTTGGGCAGTCTTCTTGGCCCATGGTTTGCTTCATTTTGGGCCTTTTCTTCCTTTTCTTTCCTTAGATTTTTGATTGAATTTGCTATCCAAGTTATTGGCGGATTAGGGCTATATATTCGGGAGGCATCCATTCACACATTTCTTGGAATACTTCATCGTCATCTTCAACAGAGTGTACACACAAGACTTTTGATGAATAATTTCTTTGTCTTCTAGAAAATTTTCAAGTGCATGGCTAGTGTATTCCCCCCATGATCCAATCTAAGGATTTTGATGTTTGTATTGAATTGCTTGATCATATATCTATAATAGCTCTTAAGTGCTTCAAATACTTCAAATTTAGCTACTAATAAGTACACCCAAGTGTATCTAGTTTTGTGATCAATGAAGGTTACAAAGTATTTGAAGCCATTATGAGATTCTATGGATAAAGTCTACACATCGGTATGAATGAGTTCAAAGGCATTTTCATATATTGTGTTTGAGATTGGAAAGTACACTTCAGTTTGTTTTCCAAGAATACAATCTTTGCAATGCCTATTTTCTACTCTTTGACTTAAAAATAGGCGTTTCAAAGCTAAATCTCCTAGGTGACCTAGACGGGCATGCCATATAGAAAACGCTTAACTTTGAACTCCAAAAGCTTGATTTTCTTGGTCCAAAAAATATGGGTTGTTCATCCTGGACCCCTTGCCAATCAAGTGATTCATTTTGAGATCCTGAAAGATAACTTGGTATGGATCAAAAGTGGCTTTGCAATTATGGTCTTTGGTAATTTTGCTAATGGACATGAGGTTAGAGTTGAATTTTGGCACATATAAAGATTTAGTTTTCTTGCCTAGGAGTTCAACTTCACCTAGATGATCAACTTTTAGTTTTTGACCATTAGTAACCATGACAATCTTATAACTAGATAGAGGAATGAATTTCCTAACTTTGTCTTTATCCTTTACCATGTGATTGTCATAGTCCAAATCAATCAGCCATTTATTTAAATGAGATGAGTTTAAGTTGTCACCGGAATGAAGGGTAACTTGACTAAGGAGCTTTTTCATCTCTTTTTGCATCTCCTCCATCTTGGATTTAAGTGCAGCCACTTGGGAGACTTGTTGAGCATGAGCTGGTTGTTCCACCTCCTTCTTGTTGTTCTTTGGGCACAAATTAGGGTGGAGAAACCAGCACATTTCCCTTTTGTGGCCGGGTTTCTTGCAATTTGTGCAAACATCCTTTTTAAAGAAATTTTGAGCTTTGTTAACCATATGATCATCTTGGACAGCTTTGAAGGCTTGAGCTTCGGATTTGAGCTTGGTAGACTCCTCTAGCCTCATGCTAGTCTCGGCCCTTTGAATCATAAATTAAACTTCTTGGAATGAAGGGAATATCTTCATTCTAAGGATTTCTTGACGAATTGGAGCATATTCATCTCCAAGACCCATAAGAAGACCAAAGGTCATGTCTTCATCATTTCTTTGAAGAATGGTCTTGGGATTAGAAGTTGGAGGCCTAAGAAGATTAAGCTCTTTCCAAAGATCCCTATATTCCCCAAAGTATTCAGGTAGGGTTTCACCTTCTTTTTGAATCTTGAAGATTTTTTTTTTGAGCTCAAAGATTCGTCCGGTGTTGGTCTCTTACCCATATAGAGCATGCATTTGATCACACAAAGCCCTTGCATTTGGAATACAAGTAGCCATTGCTTTGTGGGTTTTGTCAAGAGACATTTGAAGTAGCACCACCACTTGATCATCTTGCTTCTTCCATGATTTGAATGTAGGGTCGGCATCATCTAAGGGATCCTCCAATATGTGATTTTCAAGATTGAAGAAGTTTAAGGATCTCTTGATGATCTCTTGCCAAGCATTGTAATTTGATGAATCTAAGAGAATGGAAGTAAACATGGAAGTACTAATTTATGGTGGAGGATTACCAACACCAGAAGATGAAGGTATCGAAGTCTGCTCTGATACTATGTTGAAATTTAAATATAACAAGCTAAGAATGAATGAAAAAACTTCAAGAATTTAATTGAGAAATCAAAAAGAATTTACATGCAATGAAGGCATATTTTTTCATACCTTCCAAAGGAACATATAAGCCCTATTTATAGAGAACAAGAAGAGGGGGAAAGAGATAAGAAAAGAGTGGGAGGAGAGGGCATTGTGCCCTCTCCATTTCTAGCCGTTGGGGCTGTCCCCAACGACTAGATTCACTAGCCGTTGGGGACAGCCCCATCGGCTATTTTTTGCTAGCCATTGGGGGACCCATTGGTCCCCCATTTGTTGGCCCGGGCCCAACCCGAAGACTGCAGGCAAGGCCCATTTAGGGCCCAATTTGGAACCCTAAAGGGGATTACAATTATGACAAAAGAGAAGGAAAATTCTACTTAGATTAAAACTATACATTTAGACTTCATTCCCTTAGGATATAAACCCTAATTATCCTTTATTTCAACACTACTATCTATCATGGGTGGAGTTCACCCTTATATCACCTTTATCTCTTTTCATAAAGTAAAACATTATCTACATTTTTTCCACATTAAGCAACTATATGAAAAGGGTATTTTATATTTTGATATTGAGATTGTTGTTTATGTTGTTCTCTCATGCCTCTATAAATCTTAAATAGTATAGCTTATGCCAAACTTTCATCCTTTTTATCAGTAATTTTGTAATTTATAATTTACATGGGTAGTTTATTGCAGAGCCACTATTTATAATGCATAGATTCGCTTAACCCTTGATCAATACGACATAAATAACTTCCCCTCAATCCATACACTTATACTCTAGGGGAATGAGTGGCTGTTTGCATAACATCTTTCATGATTGTAAAGTATTCATTTAAGCATGAAACAATGTCCTATATTCATGGGAATGTGCTACTGTCGACCTCTCTTTCCTTTAGTTTCATTTCTTGCAACTTAGACCATCTAGTTCTAATTTCAATTTTGCAACCTTCTTTCACAAACTTCTATGTTTTGCATCACTAATTTTGATATAGGAATTATACTTCTTTGAATAATTTTTATATATTACATTGATTATTTGTTATACAATGTGTACTTCAAAAATGGGGTCCATTGATCGTAATTGGATATAACATCGCTTAGCTAATGGATACTTGACAGATGAATTTGTTGCAAGTGTTAATGAATTCTTGGATTTTGTCTGTTCTCAACATAAGTTCGTGGATGGATTCAATATTAGAAATCCTTGCCAAAATTGTTGCAACCATAAATTTTATAATCAAGATGATGTCGCAGTACACTTATACTCAAGAGGGTTTGATAATAGTTACACCATATGGTTTGTCACTGAGAAGATAGAAACAAAGAATCGTTTGAAGGGTAATCATCTAGACGTAGAGAGAATGTTGAGACTCCATATAGATCCATGGTTGTGGATGCATTAGGCCCTCAATATGAATGGAATTGCAATTATGATGACTTGAATGCTGACAATACTAACCGACCTAATCCAGAGGCATAATTGTTTTATGAGTTGCTGAGAAATACCAAAGAACCATTATGGAATGGGCGTAAAATACAGAGAACATTGTCAGCTATCTCATAATTGTTAAATTGTAAGTCCGAGTTCAACATGAGTGAAGCATGTTATGATCCCTTAAACGGGATTATTCAAACTATGTTACTCGAAGATTCAAAGTTGACAACAAATTTCTATGGAGTGACGAAACTTTTGAAAACATGTTAGATTTGTGTATGAGAAAATTGATGTCTGTGAAAATTATTGCATGTTATATTAGCAACAAAATCGAGATAAGACCGACTATGTTGTATGCGGTCATCTTCGGTATAAAATAAGAAATGTGACCACTGGAAGACGGAAGAAAGTCCCAAACAAGGTGTTATGATACTTGCCTCTTACACCAAGACTTCAATGGCTATACATGTCAAGAGTTACATCAGAGCACATGACATGGCATGCTAGAAATGAACGTAGTGACAATGAAGTTGTAACACACCCGGACCATAGTAAAGTGTGGTAGCATTTTGATTTTAGTCATCCATCATTTGCCTCTGAATCTCGAAATGTCCGGTTAGGATTATGCACAGATGGATTTAACCCTTTTGGTCAGTCAACCATTCTATACTCTTGTTGGCCAGTATTTATCATTGTATTCAATTTGCCTCCTTCTATGTGTATGAAGCAGCCCTTCATATTCCTGAGTCTAATTATCCTTGGCCCAAAAAATCCGATAAAACATATTGATGTCCTTTTGAAGCCTTTGATCGAAGAATTGAAAATGTTATAGACTGAAGGTGTAAACACTTATGATATTTCAAGAAAACAAAACTTCAATATGAGGGCAGCACTTTTATGGACAATAAGCGACTTTCCTACTTATGCAATGTTGTCTGGATGGAGCACTCATGAAAAGTTAGCCGGCCCTTATTGCATGGAGCACATAAAGTCTTTTGTTCTTGCTAATGGTTGGAAGACAACTTTTTTTTTATTGTCATCGTCAATTTTTTCCTATTGATCATCCATATCGAAAATAAAGGAATAAATTTTGAAAAGGAAAAGTTGAGATTGCAGAGTCGCCTCCTAGACTATCGGGGGAGGAGATGTTTTGTCGAGTATCTTGTCTTTCTGAGATTATATTTGGCACAAAATGCGGTAAACAGACTATTCAAGACTTTGGTATCAAACACAATTGGGTCAAAAAAAGTATTTTCTGGGAGTTATCTTATTGGAAAATACTTCTTATTCGTCATAACTTGGATGTGATAAATATTGAAAAAAATATGTTTGAGAATGTCTTTAACACTGTTATGGATGTTAAAGGAAAGACGAAGGACAACGTTAAGGCAAGACTAGATTTAGGGTTATATTGCAAACCGCCAGAACTCGAATTGAAAGAAATTAATGGGTGGACTTGGAAGCCAAATGCATCATACACATTAGATAAAGCTAAAATATTTGATATATGTTACTGGGTGAAACAGTTGAAGTTTTCTGATGGATATGCATCAAACTTGGCTTGATGTGTGAGTTTAGACGAAGGCAAATTTTATGGGATGAAAAGTCATGACTATCACATTTTTATGCAAAGATTGATCCCTATTGCCTTTTGTAACCTTGTGCCTAATACTGTTTGGGATACATTAACAGAATTCAGTAATTTCTTTAGATACTTATGTGTGACTAAATTGCATATTAAATATATGGAGTTATTAGAGAGCAATATAGTTGAAACATTATACAAACTTGAGAAAATCTTTCCCCCATCATTCTTTGATAGTATGGAACATTTGCCTGTTCACTTAGCTTATGAAGCGAAGGTCGGAGGACCAGTTCAATACAGATAGATGTATCTATTTGAGATTTCTATTTACATTATACATTAATTTTCTAATTAGAGTGATTTAATGTTTAGGTATATGTTCCGTTTAAAGAAAAAAGTGTGAAATCGAGTATGGTTGAAGGTTCCATCTGTGAGGACTATATTATTAAGGAGATTTTGACATTTTGCTCATTTTATTTTGAACCGTATATTGAAACAAAGTTCAATCGAGTTTCTCGAAATGATGATGGGGATCTATTTATTCAATAAGGAGATTATCAATATTTTCTTACTCAAATTGAGCAATTAGGGAATGTCATCGTAGATTTCTATTAGAATTTAAGTACAAGACTGCAGTTATATATGTGTTATTGAATTGTATTGAACTATCAGAATTTATTAAGTAACTTCGTAACCGTTTAATTTTTACCTTGACAATGACTTTACAAGGTAATAACGTGTTATATTGTTGCTTTGAGTAGGATGTTTGATGATATTTTTAGACAAGGAAATACAACATCACAAACACGCAACTAAAGAAAGATGCGAAGAAGACTTCGAAAGTTGGTTGAGGCAATTTGTATCTAGACCACTATGATTCCAAGTAGTTACTCTTTTCGAAGTAGATGTATATCATTACTTTATCTAACTATATTATATTTATTGATTTTATTAATAGGTAATAGATGAAAGAAATTATGTATGTAAAAATGTAAGTGATATAGCACAAGAGTTATCACGCTCAGTTAAATGTTACAAGAGATATTTTGTTAATGGTTTCAAGTTTCACACACACGAGTATAGAATAGGCAAATCAACAATGAATAGTGGTGTATATATGAAAGGGAGTTGTTACAATGATTTTGAACGTGACTTCTATGGCATATTGCTTGAGATAATAGAGTTGGAATACTTTGGAGTTGGTACCAAGATTGTGTTATTTAAGTGCATTTGGTGTGATACTGAAAAAAGAATCAGGGTACACCTTTGTTACGGTCTTGTTAAAGTTAATCATAATCAAGACTGCATTCTAATGAGCATTTCATGTTGGCAACCCAAGTACAAAAGTTTACTACACTTCATACCCTTCTAAAAAGAGAGAGAGGACTACTGGTGGATTGTATGTAAAACTAAGGCTCGAGGGACAGCTAATCTTGGACTTATGATTCTAATAGTATATGAAAGCTTTTATCGAGAAGATGAACCATCAATTCCTCTTATTGTTGATCGTACAACTGAACTTGATGATTCAAGGATTCTAATTGGTGGTGATATGGAAGAGGTAAATCCAAATGAAGTTCCAAAAGACAAAGACAACCACTTTGATTTGTCAGCAGATATTGAAGAAGAAGAAGAAGAAGAAGAGTTTTCTTCTTCAGAAACTGAGCGGAATGAAGAACTTGATTCTGATAGTGGTGACGATGACGTGGAATGATTACACCTACAACACTGGCGGGTTTGCTTATTTGTCATCTTTTTAAAAACATTAGGTAATCTTCCAACATATATGTCAAATTTCGTTTCCCCTCCATCTAATTTTTAGTAAAATGCTAGACATCAGGAACTCCACAAATTCTCAACTTGTTCTCAAATTTTGTCAACATGCAAACATAGTTTTACTTCGCAAATTCTGAATGATGTTCCATGTTATGTCAATATCATGTTGTTTGTCTAACCAAAAAGTCATGCATGGACTCCCATTGGGTATAGTTAAGAAAGAGAAGTATTGTACTTTGATTGAAAATTCATTCATTCTCATTTTAGTTATAAAAATTGAGAAATCATTTGACATTCATGTATATTGTTTGCTATTGGCTATTCATTTGGGAAGCAAGAAGTTAATTTTTCTTACTATTTGTTGAGGCAAAGATTCATCGATTTCATGAGAATTGTGTTGATTAATTATATATTTCCTTTAGTATATTTTAACTCTCAAATATCACATTTATCCTACCCTTAACCCTAACCTTATTATAACCAAATAAAATATCTTTATATTGATGCATGAAATTTCAAATTTTTAAGTGGTGGAAATTTGATATATTTGTAAACATATGGTAATGTCATCCATATTGTTAATTTGAGTGATATATACATTTTACACCCTTTCGAGTGCATTTGAGTGGACCCTTGGAGAGGATTGCTGAATCTTACTGTTTGGATTTCATAAGAGACTGTTGGGATATGTAGTGGTTGTTTTAGTGCAGAATGCTGTGAAATATTTGTTGTTTCGATTATTTATTCAGATTGACTCTTATGGCACATGTTGACTTAGGAGCTTGGAAGAAAAATAGGTTGATAGTTTTAATAGGGATGTTTGATCACTAGCATCATCTAGGTATGGAGAAATTTGATAGGTTTAAATGAATGTAATATTTGTGATTCATTTTATATTATTTTTGAATAAATATTACACTAATATTAATATTTTGTAATATTTAACATGTTAGAACTGATGAAGAAAACTTATTAACAAAAGTGAAGAAAACGAGCTAAATTGGAGTAATTATATAATGGATGGAAAATTGGACAGCAATACTCTTTCATTAGTATATGGGCACGCAGATTTCAAGAGGTAATGCAAGATTTACCGCAGTAAAATTTTCTTTTCCAATGGTATATTTAAGAGAAAATTGGAATGAAATCAGAGATATTGAAGACTTTTATTCCATTCCTAATATTTAGAAAAAGAAATTTTTGAAAATGTAAATCTTAAATCATTTTATCTTTTGGGAAATTCTTTTATTATCATTTAGGAGTTTTCCCTTGTATAAAATAAAGTAGAATATTTTGTTAAGGAAAAAAAGAAGGGATAACACCACTATTTTCTAGGGTTGTAGCCAGCAGCCAAGGGATGAATCCCATTATGTAGAAATTGATTTTCCTTAGAGTCATGGCTGCATGCCTTTATTCATTACTTTTGATATTTTCTTTTCACCATATTAGTCCAAGCAAATCTTCATTTATTTTGTAAGTTTTCTTTCTCCATGATTTCATTTTAATTTCTTTTCTAATTGAAAGTTTATTGAAATCTTGATTTTCAATTATTGTGAGATCTAATTATGGCATATTAATTCAATAGATCATAGATATTTATTTAATTTCTATATTTCATGGATCATAATTTTTTAAGATTTATTGAATAGGGGCCCATATTTAATAGTTCTACAATAATCTATAATCAATTAAAATACAAATCCATAATTATTTGTTAATTTTAATTTAGTGGTGGATGACCTCAGTGTCATGGAGTTAAATAATCTAATCTCAGTAATCCCGTTATGTATTTGACACTTAAAATTGGGTCACTTTTAATCTTAATACTATCGAAATTTTAAATTCTAAGAGTTTCTCTAAGATTGTCTTTCTGTTAAGAAAATAATTAAAAAATTTCTCTTAATTATCGACGAAATAAAGAGAGATTGTGTAACACCAAATAAAAAAAAAAAAGAAGCAGTGGAGTGCTGCGTTTTGAGACAAAACGCAGCACCCCCGCCCAATTTGGGATTAGGGCTTTTAGCCCCAATCCTTCTCTCTCTCTCTCTTCATCTCTCTCTCTCCCCGACTCTTCGTCTCCCCTTCTCCCCGCCTCTTTGTCTTCCGCGGCTACCGCCCTCCTCCGTGACTATTTCGCGCCCTCTGCCGTGACCTACCGCTACCATCACCATCACCATCACCTCACGAGCGCTCCAGCGCTTGACCCACTGCGAGAGCGCGCGACCCACTGCTCGAGCGGACAATCCAGCTCGCAAGTGCGAGCCCTAGCCTGTGAGCGCGCCAGCCCGCTCGCCCCAGCCGTTAGCGCACAGCCGCGAGCCCACTGCGGCCTGCTGACCCACGAGCCCACCAGCGGGCCAGCCCGCCAGCCCGCCAGCCCACGGCCCATGAACCCGTGACGGCCCGTGATAGTCCGTGAGCCTCTGCAAAGGTAAATGACTCAAAGTTTCGATTTTTACACTAAGGTTTCAAATTTCTTTAGTAATTGGACTTAAATTGCTCACAATTGTTTTGAATTTGGAAACATTCAGATTTTAGACCAAACCGACGGGCGAACGAAAGCTAGATCCGAGATCCGAGGAAGCCTAGGTGAGAGAAATGAAATCTCTTCAACCTTTGGATAAACTTTGTCAAATTAGATAGTATTGGTTGGAAAGAAAATTGAAGATCCATTACTAGGCCCTTATCTGATATCGAATTGTGATGATTAATTAGGAAAATCTCATTGAAGACTCGAGCGCTCAGATTTGAATTGGCTTTTAAAATAGGGAGTGATCACCCTCCCGTATACTATGAGTGGGATTTATTTCAATACTTTTATTTAATATGTAAACCCTGTTTTACAATATTTTGATGAATGAGTATGATTTATCGTATGCTTGAAATGTTTTGACTGTTTCTAAAATTGATTTTTGTGAACCGATGGAGTGTCCAAAAACTATGTTGAATTATGAAATTATGCATCCATGTGATTGAAATGTATAATGTGCCATTTTATACTCTATGTTGTATTGGTTTATGAACCTGATTTCGGCACATTTTGATATGATATTGATTTTGGCCTTGAGGGCTTTGATATGTATTGTTCTGTAACTACGAAGGACACCATGAGAGACGCTTTGGTGGCGTCCGGATATGCCTAGGCCTGGGGTATCCAACGAGTTGTCATGATTTGATTAACGAAACAGTACTAGCCAGGTTGAACCCGAAAGGGGGAGGATTTGGATACTCTCTCCAAGTCTAGCACCTGGACAAGGTTCGTCGCCAACGCCGGGGTAGAGAGCACTTTAAATAAACTTGCATATAACACCCCCGGTGCGCCTGTCATAGGTCATGGTAGACCTCTGTTAGGACATTTTCGGCTGACAGCTCTATGATTTTTAGTGATAGTGATTTGGATACATATTTGACTTGAAAATGCGTGCTAATGATATATTGTTGAAATGAAAAATATGATGATTTGAAATATGATTCGTATACTTATATTTTGACACTCCAGTTTCACACTTCATATTTGACGATTGCATTGACCCACTCATTCACTGAGTATTCTTCCCCGAGTACTCACCCCTCACTTCCCTTCTTGTTTCAGAGATAGTATTTGGCCAGGAGCGTTGCTTTTAGGACGCTCGGTATCCTTGGGAGATTTGGTCTGGACATGAGGAGTCGTATATTTCTGCCGCAATTTCGTGAGTTAGCAATTGTATTGGTGATGTATATGTATTCTGAGGTCGATAGACGACCATTGTATAATTCTGGGATGAATGTATAAATATGGACATGTCATTGCATTGAGGCATTTCTGGTTCATTGTGTAAGTACTTGGGAATGTGTCATATCTTAGAATTGAACTCTAGGATCGCTCGGTGCCTCCTCTAAATCACAGGAGGGGCGACTGGCAGCTGTCCATGCCTTTGACGGGGGCATGGCAGTAGACATCTGTGGCTAGGTTGTTAGAAATTTTTATAGTCTTGCGTTATCTGGATGTTGCTGTGAGATTGGTTGATTTTGGATAGGCCGGAATGACCATTTGATTATATTACAGGATGGTTGTGATTTATACAGAATAAATTATACTTGGCAAACCTCCGAAATATGGGAAAATTTTATCCGATTTTCTATAAAAATATAGTCGACATTCAGGATAACGGGCGGCTGTTCACGATCCCGATTCGGGTGTGACAGTTGGATTGGTATTAGAGCGACTTGGTTGAGAGCTATGTAGGAAGAGAGTCTTGGAAACATTCCCGAGTGTGTTGGTCTTTAAAGTCCTCAATGCATGAGAGTTTCATACAGTCATGAAATCCCAGTACATGGTTATAAGTATATGAGTTCATCTATTTTAGGGGGTTAGATATGGTTGTATCTAACCTAACATGCTATATTCTTCCCCTATTGAACTAAGAATTTCATTCTTTTGTGAGGGTAGCCATGCTATGATTAGTCCAAAATTCTTGAACCGTGCCTATTTTTTTTATGATACTTAATAAGGATCCTTCTCTTGCAGAAGTATGACGACCCGACGGAGCACCCGTCTTGCCCACCAGAGGAATTAGACGAGCCGGAGGATCATTCCTCGACTCGTGTGTCACCACCGGCACCTACTCAGCCAGCTGCTCAGACTGAGACTCCCGTACCCACACTCGATACCTTTCGGCAGGTGTACGAGTGGTACGTTTCGCATGGGGTCCAGATTCCGCCCCCAGCACCTCCTACAGCGGCGCCTGCACCTGCAGCGGCGCTTGCACCTGTAGCAGCGCCAGTTCCTACAGCGCCGGTTCCACCACCGATGGTTGGTCCTTCAACTTTGTCCGAGCCGAGTGAGACTACATCGGCTATTCTTAGATGGGTACATGAGTTGACTCAGTTGGTTAAGGAGGCCCGTCAGCTGGGGTGCACAGATTTTGCAGGGCTTGATGATGCTGCGGTAGCCAAACATTGGATCAACCGCACCCGTAGGATTCTGACCGATCTAGGGATTGGAGAGGAGCTCTGCCTGAAAGTGGCAGAGCGATTATTAGAGGGAGAGGCCCTCTCATGATGGGAGGCCCTTACTGATGAGGCGACAGCGCCACTGCGATGGGATGACTTCCTTCGGGAGTTTGACCACAGATTCTTCCCACTCTACCAGCAGGACCGAATGAGGTCAGAGTTGGAACGGCTTACACAGGGGTCCAGATCTGTCTCGAAGTACGAGATAGATATGCAGAGACTTGTCGCATTCGTACCGGATCTAGCTACACCTCAGTATTTGCGCTTCAAATTTGAGGACAGTCTTAGCCTCAGCATAAAGAAATATATGACTGTTACCCCGCAGTTTACACTGGCCGAGGTGATAGACTCTGCTCACCTCGCGGAGGCTTTGGTCCGCGCAGAGGCTAGGCAGAAAGAGAGCAGAGAGCAGAAAAGAAAAAAAGAGAAGTCTCATTTTGCGTAGAACTCCAAGAGGGGCAGGGAATCCAGTTCACACGGAGGCGGATTCGGATCTGGATTTCCTGAGTTGGGACGAGGACAATACTCCCAGGGGTTCAGACAGCCCGCTCCGACTCACCCTGCATAGTATATTGCTCAGCGGCATCCTTATTGCCGCAGGTGCAATAGGTCCCATCCGATAGAAGTTTGTTCAGTGACGGTACTTGCTTCCACTCTGGGAAGCCGGGGCATATTAGAAGTTCTTGCCCTCAGTTAGGACTCGGAGGACAGAGTTCACTGAGCCGCACTAGTACTCCTCGTATGGGACAGCAGGGGCAGCCTGCACGGCCAATAACTTCTACTCCCAGGGTGACCACCGGGAGTAACACAGTGCAGACCCAGGCACGATAGCAGCCTAGGGCTCAGGCCCGGGTTTATGCCATGACGCAGGAGGACGCCCAGGCGAACCCCGACATCATCATGGGTACTCCTCCTTCTGATCTTATAAAATAGGATCTTTATTTGTATTTTCACTTCTTTTGGAGATGTCAGCATTGTATCATGATAGTTGTATAGGTATTTTATATTGTGTACCCTTTTGTCGACATGATATTACTCTGACATCTTTGTACACTGAAGTTGTAGAAACCTTAGAGGCTCAACTATTTTGACATATATATATATACATATCAAGTTTGAAATTATTCTAAATTTATGTGCATTTTGTTCAATGATAGGTACTCTACCTATCTTCGGAATAGATACTCGTATCCTTATTGACATGGGGTCTAACTATTCGAATGTAAGTGATCAATTCTTCCGACTTCTGACAGGCTGCTCTCACGTTTGGATGAGGAGCTATTAGTCATCACTCCTCTGGGTGAGCAGATTGTGCGCGGCACAGTGTATAGAGAATGTGAGATCAAAGTTGGGGATACAGTGCTGAAGGCAGATCTAATCCCCCTCGCCATGACTGATTTTGATGTCATCTTGGGGATGGATTGGCTACATATGCATCGGGTTTAAGTTGACTGCTTTAAGAAGCAGGTGGAGTTTCGAAAACTCGATCAACCAGTGTTGATTTTTGAGGGCGAGAGGCGGTTTTTACCCCGCTATGTCATTTCAGTTTTGGAGGCCAAACGCATGATTCGTCGCGGATGTGTGGCTTACCTGGCTCATATCATTGACACCACTGCTCAGGGACCGAGACTGGAGGATGTCCCAGTGGTACAGGACTTTCCTGATATTTTTCCCGATGAGTTACCCGGATTACCACCGGTTCGGGAGTTTGACTTTGAAATCGATTTAGCTCCGGGGACTACCCCTATCTTTATACCGCCATACAGGATGGCGCCGACTGAGCTGAGGGAGCTCAAGGTCCAGCTGCAGGAGCTGCTAGATAAGGGGTTTATCCGTCCTAACACGTCCCCTTGGGGCATCCAGTGCTGTTTGTAAAGAAGGACGACTCACTGAGATTGTGTGTGGATTACAGACAACTTAATCGGGTGACTGTGAAGAACAGATATCCACTGTCTCGCATAGATAATTTATTTGATCAATTGCAAGGTGTTCAAGTTTTTTCAAAAATTGATCTTCGATCTGGATATCATTAGTTACGGATTAGGAGTCAAGATGTGCCAAAGACAGCTTTCCGCATTCGATACGGGCACTACGAATTTCTAGTCATGCCGTTTGGGCTGAATAATGCCCCCACTGCATTCATGGACCTGATGAATAGAGTCTTTCACGACTATCTAGATCAATTTGTCATAATCTTCGTAGACGATATACTAGTGTATTCACGGAGTGATGAGGATCATACTCAGCATCTTCGCACCATTTTACAGATCCTTCGCGATGAACAGTTGTATGCCAAATTCACAAAATGTGAATTTTGACTAAGACAGATTGGGTTTTTGGGGCAGTTCTGCAGAGGGTATTTTTGTCGATCCGCAGAAAAGAGATGGGAGCAGCCACAAACAGTATCAGAAATCAGGAGTTTTCTTGGTCTAGTCGGGTATTACCACAGATTTGTCGAGAGATTTTCCTGGTTAGCTACTCTATTGTGTAGATTGACGCGAAAAGGTGTCAAGTTTGTATGGGATGACCGTTGTGAGGTGAGCTTTCAGGAGCACAAATAGCGGTTGACGTCCGCTCCGATTCTAGCCCTTCCCACGAGTAGTCGAGAGTATGTGGTGTACAGTAACGCCAGCAGAAAGGGATTGGGCTGTGTATTGATGCAGGATGGTAGAGTTATCACCTATGCTTCGCGACAACTAAAGAAGCATGAGGTGAACTATCCTACGCACGATTTGGAGTTGGCGGCCATAGTATTTGTACTAAAGATATGGCGCCACTATTTGTATGGGGTTACATGCAGGGTGTCTACAGATCACAAGAGTCTGAAGTATCTGTTTACTCAGAGGGAGTTGAATTTGAGGCAGCGAAGATGGTTAGAGTTGCTAAAGGATTATGACCTCATCATTGACTATCATCTGGGCAAGACTAATGTAGTGGCTAATGCCTTGAGTCGGAAGTCGTCTTCCTCTTCTCAGACTACCGAGAGTACTTATCTCTCATGTTTATTGGGATTCCGAGTCCTGAGAGTCAGGTTGGCTAGTGATGATCAGGGAGCTATACTAGACAGATTTGAGGTTCAGCCGAGTTTGCTCGACCGTATCAGGGAGCTTCAGCAGAATGATAAATAGCTCCGAGATATTTATGAGAAAGTCAGCAGAGGTGATATTAATGACTTTAGAGTTCGCAAGGATAGACTATTGGTTTTTCAAGATTGGGTATGTGTACCAGCAGATAGTGATCTCCACAGGGCTATTCTTAAGGAGGCCCATTCATCTGCCTATGCTTTACATCCCGGCAATACTAAAATGTACCATACCATCAAAGACAGTTATTGGTGGTCGGGTATGAAATAGGAAATTACAGAATTTATTGCCCGTTGCCTTGTATGTCAGCAAATAAAGGCTGAGCACTTGCGTCCAGCTGGTAGTTTGCAGCCCCTTTCCATTCCTAAGTGGAAGTGGGAGCATATCACGATGGATTTCGTAGTGGGGTTACTGCGGACTTCGGCACAACATGATACTATTTGGGTGATAGTTAACCGACTTACTAAATCCGCACACTTCATCCCGATTAGGAGTGATTACTCGCTTGAGGCGTTGGCACGCCTCTATATTGATATGATTATGAGACTGCATGGGGTTACAGTGTCGATAGTATCAGATCAAGACCCCAGATTTACATCCCGTTTTTGGCCCAGTCTGCAGGAGGTTTTGGGTACTAGACTGAATTTTACACATCGTATCAACCCAAACAAATGGTCAGTCAGAGAGGACCATTCAGACTTTAGAAGACATGTTTAGGGTATGTGTTATGGATTTCCGGGGGAGTTGGGATCGGTATCTTCCGTTAGTGGAGTTTGCCTATAATAATAGCTATCAGGCGAGCATTGGCATGCCACCTTACGAGGTATTGTATGGGAGAAAGTGTCGTACCCCGTTGTGCTGGGATGAGATTGGTGAGCGATGACTCACCAATGTTGAGCTGATAGAGGAGACGAAGGAGAAAGTGATGATTATCTGTACGCGGATGAAAGCCACCCAGGATAGACAGAAATCCTATGCAGATCGTACACGGCGACCTCTAGAGTTTACTGTGGGAGATATGGTATTTTTTAGGATTTCTCCCGTAAAGGGACTCGTTCGATATCGGCAGCGGGGCAAGTTGAGCCCCTGGTATATTGGGCCCTTCCGTATTCTTGAAAGGGTTAGAAGTATAGCATATAAATTGGAGCTGCCAGCAGACCTATCGCATATTCACGATATATTTCATGTCTCAGTACTTAGGAAATATCAGCCAGATCCCTCACACATTTTAGAGGCTTCGCCGGTTGAGTTTCGAGAGGACTTGAGCTTACCTGTTCAACCCGTGGCTATTCGGGATCGATAGGTTAGAAAGTTACGGAGCAAAGAGGTTCCTCTTGTTAGAGTTTTGTGGAGGAACGATCAGGTCGAGGAACAGACCTGGGTGCCTGAGGAAGCCATGAGAAGATAGCACCCCCAACTTTTCTCAGTATAGTTTCTTCTCTCCTTCTCTATCTTTCTCTCTCGGATTCTCTCTCTCACTGTTTACTCCCTCTCTATCTCTCGCGATCGCCCTCCACCGCGAATCCGCCACTCTTCACCGCGACCGCACAGCCATCACCCTGTTCCCTCGCCTGAAGCCGCCGTGCGCCACCACCGCGAGCGCACCAGCGTGCGACAGCGCGACAGCGAGAGAGCTCACGACAGCGCAGAGCACTGCACGCTCTCCCGAGCTTGAGCGCGCACTGTGCGAGCACCAGCGCGCCCCTACGCGCCTCTGCACGCTCCTGTACGAGCGCCAGCGCGCCCCTGTGCACCTTTGCACGCTCCTGCACAAGCGCCAACATGCCCCTGCACTAGCACCAGCACGCCTCAGCACGAGCTACCCTGTGCGAGCGCCCCCCAGCGCGACCATCCGTGCCAGCCAAGCGCGCGATCCACTGCTGGAGCACGCCCCAGCACGAGCACGTGCGACCCACTGCGCGAGCGCGCAATCCAGCTCACGAGTACAAGCCCTAGCCTATGAGCACGCCAGCCCGTGCGCCTCAGCCGTTAGCGTACAACCGCGAGCCCACTACAGCCTGCTGACTAGCGAGCCCACCAGCAGGCCAGCCCATCAGCCCGCCAGCCCATCAGCCAGCTAGCCCGTGGCCCACGAGCCCGCGACGGCCCATGATAGTCTATAAGCCTCTACGAAGTTAAATGACTCAAAGTTTCGATTTTCGCACTTGGGTTTCGAATTTATTTAGTAATTGGACTTAACTTGCTCACAATTGTTTTGAATTTAGAAACATTCAGGTTTTAGACCAAACCGACGGGTGAACGAAAACTAGATCCGAGATCCGAGGAACCCTAGGTGAGAGAAATGAAATCTCTTCAACTTTTGGATAAACTTTGTCAAATTAGGTAGTATTGGTTGGAAAGAAAATTGAAGATCCATTACTAGGCCCTTATCTGATATCGAATTGTGATGATTAATTAGGAAAATCTCATTGGAGACTCGAGCGGTCAGATTTGAATTGGCTTTTAAAATAGAGAGTGATCACCCTGCCGTATACTGTGAGTGAGATTTATTTCAATACTTTTGTTTAATATGTAAACCCTGTTTTATAACATTTTGATGAATGAGCATGATTTGTCGTATGCTTGAAATGTTTTGACTGGTTTTAAAATTGATTTTTGTGAACCGATGGAGTGTCCAAAAACTGTGTTGAATTATGAAATTATGCATCCATGTGGTTGAAATGTATAATGTGTCATTTTATGCTCTATGTTGAATTGGTTTATGAACCTGATTTCGGCACATTTTGATATGATATTGATTTTGGCCTTGAGGGCTTTGATATGTATTGTTCCGTAGCTACGAAGGATACCATGAGAGACGCTTTGGTGGCATTCGGATATGCCTAGGCCTGGGGTATCCCACGAGTTGTCATGATTTGATTAACGACACGGTACTAGCCAGGTTGAACCCGAAAGGGGGAGGATTTGGATACTCTGTCCAAGTCTAGCACCTGGACGAGGTTCATCGCCAATGTCGGGGTAAAAAGCACTTTAAATAAACTTGCATATAACACCCCCGGTGCGCCTGTCATAGGTCGCGGTACACCTCTGCCAGGACATTTTCGGCTGGCAGCTCTATGATTTTTAGTTACAGTGTTTTGGATGTATATTTGATTTGAAAATGCGTGCTAATGATATATTGTTGAAATGAAAAGTATGATAATTTGAAATATGATTCGTATACTTATGTTTTGACACTCCAGTTTCACACTTCATATTTGACGATTGCATTGACCCACTCACTCACTGAGTATTCTTTCCTGAGTACTCACTCTTCACTTCTCTTCTTGTTTCAGAGATAGTATTTAGCAAGGAGCGTTGTTTTTAGGACGCTCAGTATCCTTGGGAGATTTGGTCTGGACTTGAGGAGTCGTATATTTCTGCCGCAATTTCATGAGTTAGCAATTGTATTGGTGATATATATATATTCTGAGATCGATAGATGACCATTGTATAATTCAGGGATGACTGTATAAATATGGACATGTCATTGCATAATATTGCATTGAGACATTTCTGGTTCATTGTGTAAGTACTTGGAAATGTGTCATGTCTTAGAAGTGTACTTTAGAATCGCTCGGTGCCTCCTTTAAATTATAGGAGGGGCGACTGGCAACTGTCCATACCTTTGATGGGGGTATGGCAGTAGAGGTCTGTGGCTAGGTTGTTGGAAATTTTTATAGTCTTGCGTTATCTGAATGTTGGCTGTGAGATTGGTTGATTTTGGAGAGGCCGGAATGGCCATTTGATTATATTACAGGATGGTTGTGATTTATACAGAATAAATTGTATTTGGGAAACCTCCGAAATATGGGGAGATTCTGCCCGATTTTCTATAAAAATATAGCCGGCATTCAGGATAACGGGCGGCTGTTCACGATCCCGGTTCGGGGTGTGACAGATTGGTCATTCGATGTTCGTGGAGCGACTATAACCAATTTATCTATATTTGTTGAAATCTTTAAATAGATTAATAATCAATCGAATGAAATCAAGGTGAATATAATTCTTTTGGCTAGATGTTATTCTCATTAGCATTTCCTTTATTTAATTAATATTAATTAATTTTCTTACTTTAGTTAATTTCGTTTATTTATTTATTTTTGTTAACTTTAAATTATTTCTCAAACCCCCACATTTTTATTTTCCTTAAAAGAAGTAGATCTGTCATTCTCTGTAGATTCAACCCTACTTGCACTATACTCATGTTATTTGAAGTAGATATTTTTATTTTTGATTGGATTGACACCCACCAAATTTTGGCACCGTTGCCAGGGAACGGTGTTAAGTGATTTATTTCTTTTAAATTTTATTTTCTCCTTGTTTTCAAAACTAACCCTATGCAGGGAACTTGTTGGAAATTGTGGAGAGCATAGAAAAGGACTTTAATCACGAAGATATGACCACCCAAAAGACTTTAAGGGAGTTATTATTCTCTGATTTTAATAAAATTTCTTTTTGTAGTGATTTTCTTGATATGCCAACAAATGCAACACAGTTTGATGGACGACAAGATGTCCCAAGAAGCATCAATAAAATGAGTATTTCTTCCCTTAAATACAAGTTAGATTCTCTAACTTCTATGATGGAAAAGTTGGTTGTAGGACAAGTACAACAAGTGAAAGCATGTGGAATTTACTTGAGTATTGGTCACCCAACCGACATGTGTCATATCTTTCAAGAAGAGTTTAACGCACAATTGAATGTTGTAGATGAATTTTCAAGACAACATAATAGAACGTACGATTTTTATTCAAACAGCTACGACCAAAGTAGGGTAGATCATTCAAATCTAAGCTGTGGCTAGATCACAAGAATTTTCATAGCAATTTTATGGAAAAACTACCATTCTAATCTCTACAAAATTGAATATCAGACCTTGAAGATCTTTTCAAAAGTTTTATACAAGAAACAAGAGTAAACATTCAAAGTCTTGGTACTCAAATGTCACAATTGGCGACGACAATAAGTAAAATCGAAACTAATCAAGGAAATTTGTCGTCTCAAGTTGAGGTTCACCCAAGGGAGAATAAAAGTGCTATGCTATTCAAAAGTAAAAAAGAAGTACAGAATTCTTCATCAAAAGAGGCACACAAAGAAGAGAAAAATATAAGGGAAACAATGTCTCTTGGTGCTACACAAATAAGGGTAAGAGAGATACCTAATGATTCAAATTCGAAACTAACTATTTTTCCTCATTTTTCTGATAGGTTGACACATCTCAAAAGCAAGATGATGAAAAGAAACTGAATTTCATTGTATATGATACTTTTGTGCAAAATGAATTGGGTTTTGTGTTTAAGGAGAATTTGATAAATAATTTTGTACGATGGGACAAGTTTTTCTGACATAAACTCTCACACCGAAAGCAATTCATGGTAGACCAAAAAGTCCTTTATTTTAATTCAAGATTGAAATTCATGTCAGGCAAGTTGAAGTCAAAATGGACTAGACCGATGTTTGAGCGAGGTTGAAACAAGGAGATCATATCAAGCTAAAGACACTAAACGAAAGTGCTTATTGGGAGGCAACCCAATATTTTCTTTTATGATTTATTTTTTTTTTATTATTTTTTATTTTCATTTATATTAGTTTGACTTAGACTTTATTTTGATTTACTTTTAAGCAAAAAAAAAAAAGAACAGAAGTGATCTCTTGTTAAGGCGTGCCCACGCCTTAACAGACCTTCATTTCTACCACCCTAGAAACACATGGACAATTGTACTCATTGCTTAGGGCGTATCCACGCCCTAAAGTCACTTCATTTCTACCCAAATACTTCACATGACCAGGAAAAAAAAAACACACACACACAGAAGTACTCTTTGCTTAAGGCCTATCCACGCCTTAAGCCAAATTCATTTCTGGCCAAAAAAAAAAAAAAAAACAAAAGTTCAGAAGTGGACTCTTGTTAAGGCATGCACATGCCTTAACAGAACTTCATGTTTGTCTACAGTTCAGCCTATCTTTTCGTTTAGGGCATGCCCACGCCCTAAACCAATTTCACTTCTATCCACTAAAGACACATGGGCAGACACACTCTCATGTTAGGGCATGCCCATACCCTATATCCCACACACTTCTGCCCAAATCACTCAAATTGACAGACATACTTTTAGTTTAGGGTGTGCCCACACCCTAAATTCTCTTCGCGTATGCCCAAATCACTCATATGGACAGTCATACACATGATTTAGGGCGTATCCACGCCCTAAAATCAATCCACTTCTATCCAAAAAAACAAAGAGAGAGAGAGGGAGAGAAACAAATTACATTTCTATTCTAACACTTGCATTTCATCTTTTTAATATTTCTCTCTTCACCTTTAAGCCTCAAGAATGGATAAAGTGCTTAATGTTTCCGACGTGCCCACATCATAGCTCTTTCTTTAAGTTCGTTGGAATTGATCATCTATTCTCTATTCCACCCTAGGGAAGTATTATTCTCACCCTCATCTTTTATTTCTTTGTTCTCTTTTTTTTATTTTACTTGTTGATTTTATGCATTTTTTTCTCTCTCTTAACTTGAGCATACATTGATGACAAGGTATGATTTAGGTGTGGGGAATGTTAAGTATTTTCTTCTTTATTTTTGACACTATATTTGTTTTTT
Source organism: Dillenia suffruticosa (assembly GCA_033439265.1). Taxonomy (NCBI): domain Eukaryota; kingdom Viridiplantae; phylum Streptophyta; class Magnoliopsida; order Dilleniales; family Dilleniaceae; genus Dillenia; species Dillenia suffruticosa. The sequence continues at coordinate 16,732,540 of JAVTVX010000009.1, read as the reverse complement.
TTTTTTTTTTTTGCTATATTAGTTTAGATTTTGTTTTTTCAAAAAAAATAAAAAATAAAAAATAAAAAAGAATATAAGAAGAAAAAAAATTTTGAGCTTTCTTAGTCGACGCATGCTATTTGGTTTGCTGGAGATGTATAAAAAATGGCTTGTATTAATGGTTTTTTGTACTTGAAATGGTTATTTATGTTTTTAATAGTTTTCTTTGAACAATTAATATGCAAAATTTGACACAAATTCTACTTAAATAATGAAGTTTTAGTCAAAAACGAGCAAATTCATTTTTTGTATTCGAAATTATTTTTCTTAATAACTGATTATCATGATTGCACATTCTAGAATTTACATTATTATGCATTTTGAGACCGCATTTTAGAATTTCATGCATTGAAATGATAAAGACACTTAGATTTTATCCCTTTTTTGGCTTTCTAAAAATTCTTACCCTGATTTCATAGGCCCGTAGTTAACCCAATTTGAATCTTTACACTTTTTCTTCTTTAAAACCCCTTCAATACAACACTAAACCCTTTGATTTTAGCTTTCATTTCAAACCCTTGTACTAAAGATATATATAGTTAATCGCATGATTTTTATTATATATGTGTCTCAATAGAAAAATGATGATTAAAATTTTGATGTTGACATTTTTATGGAAATGATATATGTTCGAAAAGAAAAAAAAAAGAAAAAAATGATAGGAAAAAAGAAAAAAACAAGGAAAACAAGGGGGAAAAGGAGATGAGAAAGAGAAATATTGTGTTTTGATTGAAAATTCATTCATTCTCATTTCAGTTATGAAAATTGAGAAATCATTTGATATTCTTGTATATTGTTTGCTATTAACTATTCATCTTGAAAGCAAGAGGTTAATTTTGTTTGCTATTTGTTAAGGCAAAGATTCATCGATTTTATAAGAATTGTGTTGATTAATTACATATTTCCTTTGGTATGCTTTAACCCTCAAATATCACTTTTATTCTACCGTTAACCCTAACCACATTACAACCAAATAAAAAACATTTAGATTGATACATGAAATTTCAAATTTTTAAATGGTTGAGATTTGATATATTTGTAAACATATGGTAATATCATTCCATGTTGTTGATTTGAATGATATATATATTTTATACCATTTCGAGTGCATTTGAGTAAACTTTGGGAGAGAATTGTCGAATTTTACTGTTTGGATTTCATAAGAAACTGTTGGAATATGTAGTAGTTGTTTTAGTGCAGAATATTATGAAATACTTGTTATTTCGATTATTTATTCAGATTGACTCTTATGGCACATGTTGACTTGGGAATTTGGAAAAAAAATAGGTTGATAGTTTTAATTTTATTTGAATTAGGGATACTTGAGAACAAGTATCATCTAGGTGTGGGGAATTTGATAGAGGTTAAATGAGTGTAATATTTGTAATTGATTTTGTATTATTTTTGAATAAATATTATACTAATATTTATATTTTGTGATATTTGACATGATAGAATGGATGGAGAAAGTTTATTAAGGAAAATGAAGAAAAACAAGTTAAATTGAAACAATTATACAAATGATGGAAAATTGGACAGTAATACTCTCTCATTAACACATGGGCATGCAGATTTCAAGAGGTAATGTAAGATTTAACGTAGTAAAATTTTCTTTCCCAATGGCACATTCAATAGGAAATTTGAATGAAATTTGAGATATTAAAAATTTTTATTCTAATTCTAATATTTAGGAAAAGAAATTTTTAAAGATATAAATCTCAAATCATTTTATCTTTTAGAAAATTCTTTTATTATCTTTTTGGAGTTTTCCCTTTCATAAAATAAATTAGAATATTTTGTTAAGAAAAAAAAAAGAAGGAATAACTCCACTGTTTTCTAGGGTTGCAACCGGTAGCACATAAGAATACAAGTACATATGTTTTCTTGACCTTGAGACACTTTTGAAGAAAGGCAGCCCAAGGGGGGGCAGCAGCCCCACGTCCAGAAGCAGCCGGTAGCCAGCAACCAACGGATGACGCCCATTACGTAGAAATTGATTTTCCTTTGAGTCACGACTACATGCCTTTATTCATTACTTTTGATATTTTCTTTTCACCATATTAGTCCAAGCAACTCATCATTTATTTGGTAAGTTTTCTTTCTCCATGATTTTATTTTTATTTCTTTTCTAATCGAAAGTTTATTAAAATCTTGATTTTCAATAATTATGAAATCTAATTATAGCATATTAATTCAATATATCATAAGTATTTATTTAATTTTTATACTTCATAAATCATGATTTTTTAGAATTTATTGAATAGAGACTCATATTTAATAGTTTTAAAATAATCTATAATCAATTAAAACGATAAATCCGTAATTGTTTGTTAGTTTTAATTTAATAGTGAATGACCTCAGTGTCATGGAGTTAAATAATCTAATCTCAACAATCTCGTTGTGTGTCTGTCACTTAAAATTAGATCTCTCTCGATCTTAATATTATCGAAACTTTAAATCCTAAAATCTTCTCTAGAGTTATTTTTCGGTTAGGAAAATAATTAAAGAGTTTCTCTTAATTATCGACAAAGTAATGAGAGATTGGTTGTTCGGTGTTCGTAGAGCGACTATAACCAATTTATCTATAGTTGTTGAAATCTTTAAGTAGATCAATGATCAATCGAATGAAATCAATGTGGATATAATTCATTTGACTAGATGTTATTTTCATTAACATTTCCTTTATTTAATTGATATTAGTTAATTTTCTTACTCTAATTAATTTTATTGATTTATTTATTTTTGTTAACTTTAGATTATTTCTCAAACCCCCCACATTTTTATTTTCCTTAAAAAAAAATAGATCCGCTGTTACTTGTGGATTCAACCCTATTTGCACTATACTCATATTATTTGAAGTAGAAATTTTTATTTTTGGTTGGATTGATACCCACCAAGATGCGACTCAATCCGGAGGGTAGAACCTTAATTGAAGCGGCAAATCATACATAAGGCGAAGACTTGTTTTATTTTTATATTTATGTGTTCGTGCATTTCATATGTGCAAAATAAATACTAACTCAATAATTTTTTTGTCAATAGTTTTTTTGATTTTAAAGTTATTCGTTCCATTATTGAGAATATTAAGGGATGTATTGTTGGCGCATGGCCTACTTGGCGCATGGTATCAAAGATATCAAATATGGGTTTTGAGAAAAATTTCATGTAACAATTTATTTGAAACAAAGTTTGTTCAATAAAGAAACAAAAAAAAAAAAAAAAAAACCGCAACTCATAACTTCTTCGGGTATCTATATTTACGGCTGCATATTTATGTAGGAGGATAAGGGTACAAGCAGCAAAGGAGGTTCTACATATGGTTTAAAAGGCATTTTGGTAACACTGCAGTGACTTTTACTTTGTCTCAATGTTTTAAAGTTATTTTTATACCTTATCCGAAAGAAAGAAAAAATTTATACTAGTTCACAGTTAGGGAAAATGAAGCACATTATTATGAAGGACCTCCATTTGTTTGTCTTCTTTTGTTCCTTCCCATTGGCAACAATGAGAAAGGACAACATTAAGACGTAATTGTTCTTAAAGCACATGAAATTTGTCCTAGTAAAGACTAGAATAATGGCTTATGGATGTCTCCTGGCAGTACTTCTTCTTCTTCAACATATTGTCTCTGTTTACTGACCGATAGTTGATCTAATGGGATATGATATTAAATTTTTTAATCAAATTCCTGAATTCGACTCATAGTTTATGTATAAAAAAACTACGTTGGGAGAACAGTCCTCTTAAATGAGTTACTACAGTCTCGAATCACATTAATTAAAGTATAATTTCAAATATCGATTGATATAGTACAAAAAAAATATTATCTCAGTTCATAATAGCCAATAATAAGAGGCATCCTATAATATTACCATATCTATAGATAGGAATGTGCCATAAGAAAGAGGCGAAGGCTGTTTCTCTACAACCCAAAGATGGAAAACTTGTTGAACATCGAGAAATTTGAATTCTTTATTTATCATTCACAAACCATTCTATACCAGCTGCAGGTACAGTCTTCTCCTGTTTGGAATCAAAAGTGTCGATGGTGTTTTTCCAAAATTTTTTATGCTTTAATCCCCCTCATATTTCCAACCTCTTGAGTTGAACATATTAGGTACAAATGCCTGGGATGGCATCGCTTGTAGTCTCTGTTGCACCTTTCTAGTTTTCATCGAAACACTGTTTAGGGCCCCATTCGGTATTCCATGTACTTCCAACCATAGCCAGTTCAGCAGTGCCTGCACATGGGGATGTGCACAGGTGCCTCAGCTGGGTCATCCCTCTTGTCTTAATGAAATGCATGCCACCTGGGAATGTCTTCATCTTTCCAGCTTCGCACTCCACTTCTGCATCACAAATCCCATAAAAATGATGAAGCAAAACCCTATACCAAGTTCACCTTTGCCTTTTGCGTTAAAAATAGGCAGGAGCTGTTTCACTAAATGAGAAAATTCAGGGTTTGTACAAGCATGTCGTCTTGAAGAGAACTCTGTGGCCTAGGTAGCAGACAAGTGACTTGTTGTTAACTCCCCCTAAACTTTTCATTTGGGGGTGCCTGTATATAAATTAATGCTTTACCATTAAAATTTGATTAAGATTTATTTTGCTGTTGCTGTTGGTATGCAAAACACATTCGGTGTCTTTCTTGCGTTCTCTTTCTTATTTTCTTAGCATTTCTGGCTGTCTATCCTCTCACAGGTTTGTGTACAGTAAAATAATGAGGTCTAATAATGCCATGTGTCACACATGCTGTGATCATAATCATCCCCCCTTATGTCTTCTTTTACTATTTCACCACTGACATTATTCTATCAAAGTTGATGCAATCTAACAATTATGTGAATACCCCAAAATGTCGCTGATAGTCATAACTAAAAATTGAAATCATGATGCTTATCAATACTTTGTTCCTCTGGCATTATTTAGGTAAGTAGAAGTGCTTGTAACCCCTCCTTCCATCAGTGCTTTATATGATTTTTAATGTAATTCAATTTCGGAGTGCATGACTGAATGACATAGCAAAGATGAAAAAACAAAATTTATACTGGAAATTTCAGGGTTTGAACAAGGAAAACCCTATACCACGCTCTTTCACTATATGGTCCCTTCTTCTCTAAATGACACAGCATTGGTAGTGAACAAAACATCCATCTTGAAGACATTCCAACTGCCTTAACACAAGCATGTCATCAACCACCAGAAACCCTGAGTTTTCCGTTGCATAAACATTGTATATACAAGTTTCAGGGTTTGTACCACAACGATTTCAGACATTAACTAGTTGAATGGTTTTCGTGGTCATGATCGGCACAAGAAGAACTCAAAGATGAAGAACTACCTCTGTCATATGCGAACCGCTCCCTTGCCATCAAAGTGTCACATAAATCCTCTTCTTTGCAGTTGGGGCAACTGTATAGTAATAGAACAAGTCTTCCAAGAGGAAAAATTTTCTCCTTTCTTGCAGACAAAGAATTACCTCTATCTTATATGCAAAGCACTGCCGTTTGTAGCAATTTTACTCCTGCCTGATTCTATGCTCTTCACTCATATGTTCTTACCTTCTTTATAGAAGTTGTAATGGGTTGCTAGCTAGGATGAGCTCTATATAATTTGGATGATACAGCTGTGCGAATACCGCATTGATGCTATCTTTAGCTGAACTTTTCCAGCTGTGCGAATACAAGTTGTAATGGATTACTTCCTCTGGTCCCACTTCATCTTCATGCATGCGTTCATATCAGATATACACTAAGGAGGAGGTAGATAGAATGATAGACGAAATGAGAAGTCAAATGATCGAAAACATGCAAAGCCAAATTTTAGAATAAGTGCAAAGTCGAGTGAGGGTGGAACAAAGGCACAAGTTCGTGACATCCTCGCATAAATATGTTTCCAACAAACACCACCTCGACTAGATAGCATCGAATCACCCGATTCTGATCACCTACCTATGTGAAACTGATTATATGGTTTCCCTGTACTTGAGTTTTATTATTTTTAACGGATTGTAATTTATTTTATATAGTTCTTAGATATATACATTGTAATATGTAACTTGAGAATTTATGTCATGTCTATTGCAACTGAAGTTGGCTTTTATAACAATCAAATGGGATCCTTTTTAATATAGTTCGTAATATGATAATTCTGATGAAACTGGTTGAATGGAAATAGGTTAATAGGTTGATCAAATAGATTAGGGTTGAATAGGGTCCGTCGGTGACTAATCCATCGGTAATTCGTCACTGTATAATAAACACATGTGCTTGTATCAGCGACAAAATACCGATAGATATAATTTGTCGCCAATGATTCCGTCGCTATTCCATCTGTAATCTCAATGCTCCGGTTGCTCCTTCATCAAGGGATTACATACGGAATACATCCGTCGCTGATTAATTCATCGATAATCCATCACTGATAATGTGTCAAATCAATGACGGTTTAGCGACAGAGTACTCAGCGACGGATATAATCCATCTCTAATCCGTCGCTGAATAACAAACAGGGTCTTGTGAGCGCTTATGTTAGCAACGGATGTGACCCTCGTAAAGCCATCGGAAATTTTACCAATGAATTTATTTCCATCGGTAAACATTAGCGTTGTCCTTTTCAGCAACGAAATTTCAGTTGGAAATTTTCATCGGTATTTCTTTTGAACGACAGAATATTATATTTCACTTATAGAAATTTTCATCACCGAAAGCTTCATTTCTAGTAGTGATAGATCCTAATAATAATTTTATCTTTTGCTTAACTTTCACGAGTTAACGCTTTCTTTTCCCTCGTTCAAATCCTGTGAGACATGAGGGCTAGGAGTGTATGGATGACACCTACATCCCTCAAGATAACTAGAGGCCGATAGAATATTTAGTCGAGCATTAGACCTCTAGACCTCCAGATCCGTTCATGTTTAGATAGGCTTATAATGTTATTCATGTTTCTTACATTCTTAGATTTGGAATTCTATATCTTGAATTTTGGGGAAGATTCAGTATGTTGATTTTTATTTGATAGCATTGTCATGTGATTATGATATGCATGTAGTGATAGTTGCACTTGTATTTTGGGCAACTTGTTGTACTTGTGCTGATTGGTGATTACGATTAAAATTGAGATACGAATTTTTATCCCAAAAAAACCATTGAAATCATTTCAAAATTATCACAACTATTTATTTTTCAAAATAGATTTCTTAAATCAGGACTTAGGGTTTTCAAAATTACCAACTATGCTTTTTGTTAAAAATATATTTTAAAATAATTCTAAAATTTTTTTTTAATAATAATAATATCTTCAAAATGATCAAAATTAAAAAATTTCAAAATTTTCTAAAATCTAAAATTGATTTTTTTTTAATTTTTAGGAAAAATTATGTTAAGGTTATTACATAAAATAGCATAATTTTTTATAATGAATAACAAATGATGCTTACTAACAAAATCATCTAATTTATAAAACTAACAAAATTTTTCCTTTCAAAAAAGGAAAATGGTTAAGCAAAAATGTAAACAAATCAATCATTTTTTAAAAAGAGAAAATTAATATTGTTTCATTTTAGAGAGAGAAATTTTTTATTTAGATTTTCTGCATAGAAAAAATTTAAAACTGATTTGTTTAAAAAGATAAAATTTTAATTTTTAAGCGAGATAAAATTAATATGTTTGGTTTTAAAGAGAAAACTTAATAACAACGATATATTTAGAGAAAAAAAAATTATGAATCAAATTAAGAGAGAAAAACCAATTTGATATTTTTAGAGAGAAAACTCAACACAAATATATATTTAGGGAGAAAATATCAAATAAATTAATTTTTTTAGAGAGAGAATTCAAATTTAGCTTCTCTCACCAGAGAAAACTTAAAACTAAATTTATTTTTTTAGAAAAAAATTAATATACATGGTTTTTAGAGAGAGATTAAAATCTATGTGTTTAAACAAAAAATGTAATCAAAATAAATTTTTTAGAAAGAGAATTAAAATGGTTAGTTTTAGAGGGAAAATTAAATTTATTTTTTTAAAAAGAAAAAATTAAAAATGATATTTTTAGAGAGAGAAAATATGAATTAAATTATTTTTTAAGAGAGAACTAAATTTAAACCCATGCATTCAAATTTAGAGAGAAATAAATTATTGTATTTGGAGACAAAAATATGAAGTAAATTGTATTTAAAAAAAAAAAAAGAAAAACTAATGTATTGAGTTTTAAATAAAAACAATTTATATCATTTGGTTTTAAAGAGACAAAAACAAAGAGTCAATTTTGAAGGAGAAAAGGAAGCAATGACTTAATATACATGCCATGCCATGCCAAATAGGGAGAATAAGAAAACATTACCTCCTTACTCGGTGACAAAAGGCTACTTTAGGGAGAAGAAAAATAAGAGGGAAAATTAGATCCAGATAGTTTAAATTTCAACGATTTATTTAGATTAAAATTTTTATTATTTAATATATATATATATATATATATTGAAAATATATAAGGAATATGATGGAATAAATTTTTATATTTCTCTATATATTATATTCTGATTATAACTATTCATATATAGATATATAGATTTTCAAAATTTTAAAATAGGAATATATATTTTTATTTACAATAATTTAGTAAAGATTTTTTGTGATGATTAAGATCGACTAAATTGCTTCGATCTCAATCGGCAAAATCTGATTTGGTTCCAAAAAGAGTTCGACCAATTTCTTGATTTTTGCCGTCATTCCTTTTTTATTATTTTCATTACGGTGGTATTAATTGTCTACTCTATTATTCTCATATTTTCAATTATAAGATTTTTACTGATTTTCTTTCTATTTTTTCTATTATGATGATATTGGTTGTCAAATTCAATCATTTTTACATCTATCTATTTTATTCTTTTCATTATAATCAATTCTAACGTATTTACATTATTATATATTCGTGATTTTAAATATACATAATAAAATATAATTCTTTTTATATAATTATAAAAGATTATTGAACATATAATTATTTATATTCTGTTTGTATAATTTTTGTTTTATATTTCAAATCAACCAAAAGTTTTTGTGTAATTTTTTGTATATGTATATATAAAAACTCTTTGTCGAAAGGATCCAAAAGATTTTGCAGCTTTGCATGTCAGCATGAGTGGGTAGATGGGAGGAGTGATGTTAAAGGACGGCATTAATAGAATATGCGGATTTACATTCTCCTTAATCCTGGAGATTAAAATCCAAAAGAAATCTTTCTTTAACCCAGATCAACAAGTACTGACCAAGCGTGTCGCGCTCTGATTTGTCAAATCAGATGGGAGAAGGGTTTCTATCTCTCTCTATAAATATGGCCATCTCTCTCTCTCTCTCTCTCTCTCTCATCGCATGGATGAAAAGGGGTTTTGAAGTGAAATCTAGGCAAAGCCAACCATAGCAGAAATCCGTCTACCGAACTTTTGACCAGAAGCTCTCAGGACTGGAGGTGAGTTTTTGTAGAATTAGAGTCCGCCCGTGGCATTGACATTTGTATGTCTAATGTTGTTGCTTATGTTAAAAAAGTAGAGGAGTAGACTGAGTTGTGTGGACTTAAGATAGCATGGCAGACAGGACAGCAGCTTCTATGCTATAGCTTTACTACTTTAGTAGAGGGTCTCATATAATGCTTCCTCTTCTCTGCTCTTTGAATTAAATTTCTTTCTCCTCTTCTATTTCTATTTCTATTTCAATGGGGCATTAATGACAGGCAGAGTAAGGCTTTTATTGACGTGGGTTTTGTACGTACAGGGCAGTTACCCTTTGTGTTGTGGTTGTGTGGTGCAGTGGCAAAATTGTAATTTTAAGAAAAAGATGGAAGGCCAGGGCCTCATGACCGATCAATTCAAAGGAGTACGAGAAGAAGAAGAAGAAGAAGAAGGGAAACAAATGGGCAACGGTACAGACAAATTGGTGTCTCAGTCTCACTCCATCTCCTCCCCCAAGCCTTCATGGCTTCTTTCAACCCTCGCCGGTATCCCCCACACCCTTCTCTCTCTCTCTCTCTCTCTCTCTCTCTACTGTTTTTACCTGATGAATCCTTTTTTTCTTTTTGTTAGTTTTGAATTTTGAATTCTTTTACCCTCCCATTCTTTCTTTCTTTTTGGGTTGTTGGTCTTCCTCTCCCTCTTCGTTTGGTAAAAGAAAGAAAAAGAAGAGGTGGGGTGTTCTTCAAAAGTGATTTCTTCGCATTCTTTTGGAATTTCATGCATCCTAAGTTAACATGAGATCTGAATGTGCTTGCCAACTTAAAATATATATATATATATAAATAAAATTTTATTTTAATAGAAACAAACAAACTGTCCTTTTAACCAATGAGGTAGCCCTATTTCATTTCACGGTTTGGGACAGTAATTTCTGAAATTTTTACCACTTTTAGGTAACTCTCCTTTGCTCAGGGAGAACCTTTCAAAATCCTTTGCGTGATTTGATTTGATTGGAGTGATCACTTCCTATCCTCTGCCAGCAACTTTTGACGTATATGAACTTCTTGACGGAAATACCCCTTCTCTCTGACAAGGATAGGACGGGGGGTTTCAAAAGTAGGGCCCCTTACTCTTTCTCATCCCATTCCAACAGACCCAGCTTGTCATTTCGCTTTCAATATTTCAAAATTTGGGTCACTCTTCCCCCTCCCCTATTTCTCTCTATTATTTCATTTCATTTTGAATTATCATTTTTCAAAAATTAAATTTTTCATACTTCATTTTTCCAACTACAAAAAAAATAAACTTTCATAGAAGGGCAATTCCAATTTGAGGGGCAAATTAGTAATTTCGTATTAGTATTTGGTGGGGCAGAGATGGACGAGAGGATGAAAACGCTGAGTATGAACTTCTCAGAAGAGGAAAACGCGGACACATTTGCTGAACGCGCGGAGTCATATTACCAAAAACGCCCTCAGCTACTTTCCCTCCTCCAAGACTTGTACAAGGGCTACCTGACCTTAGCTGACCGTTACTGTCAAACCCTAGGCAAACACCACCATCATCGCAGGCTCTCATCGCAAATCTCATTGGTCGATCATGACTACCTTTTCCCAGAAGACTCCGACACAAACCAAGATGGAACAATGGAGTCTGACGCCGAGAGTTATCTCTCCTTCCAGCCAATGAAGGAATCTGCCAATGTCAATGCCAATGCTAATGCTAATGCCAATGTCAATGATGAGATAGTTGCGGAGCTTGTAATGAAGACGGTGGAGCACGACATAATGGCACATGAGATAGGTGTAATGGAGAGGCAATTCGGAGAGTCATCCCGAAAAATGGAGCTGCAGAAGTGCTTGCTGGAAGTGTTGGAGTCGGAGAGGCTGATTCTGCTGACAGAGAACGCGAGGTTGGGATATAGAGTGGCGGCACTAGAGGAGGAGAAGGAGGGGCTGGCAGCGGAGGCGGCATTCATGAAGCGAAAGGCGGGGGAATTGGCAAGGTGTGTGCTGAAAATGAAGGATGATGACAGAGTGTGTATGCTGAGTAGGAAAATAGAGGACTTACAAGCACAGATATATGGGTTGGAGAAGAGGAATAAGGAGTATTGCGATCAACTGATCAACAAGAACAACAAAAGCCCAGCTGTTCAAGAGAGTCACAGTCACAGTCACAGTGGCAATAGAGGAGGAGAAGGAGGGTTAAGTGTGATGATGAAGGGCAGGGTCATCAAGTGGTGGGAAAGGGTTAAGAGTTTTGATGTGTTTATGTGTGCCCCTCATCCCAATTCTACCAATTGCTCAACATGATAGATGGGGTTTGATCTTAAAACTCTCTTCTCTACTTGTCCTTATAATTTATAGTTTAATGAGTATGAATAGAATAGAGAAGATCATGTGGTGTAGCCTCTTACATCATCTTTAGAGTAAAAGTATTGCTTTTCATTATTTGCTCCAACCCTTGGAGATGGGTAACCTTTATAAAGGTGCTGGTTGCAGTCTTCCAACAAAATTATATATCAGATTTTTAAGGCATCCTAAAGGTGTGATAGAGAACTTATAATGTGTCGCAGATAAAATAAATAAATAAATAAATGAAAGCTAAGTAGAGGTTTTTGAAATATCCCGCCTGGGTATAGAGAATATAGAGAATTTATGCCGGGTTGTGGTGCAATCTCTTTGCCAAAAGAGTAAAGGTTGCGTTAACTCATGTATTAATTGAAAATAAAAACTGCTTTATACTCGTTAATTGAAAAGGTTTACAAGTGTTTAAAAAACAAAATTCTACATTTTCATGTAAAAGCTTTGTTCTTGAGGGAAAAAAATTAGTACAACCCTTATTTTTTTAGTATAAATGCGACATTTATTTTTATTTGTAAATACAACAAAATAAACGAGTTCCTTTTGAATCCTATGACCCCGGGTGTACGGATTCCTGGCAGGTTGTCCCCTCAGCCCCCCAGGGAAAAGGACCGGATCCCCTTGATCAATAATCAAGACTCAATGTCAAATTTTAAAAATAAAAAGAAGTTATATTAAAACAATTTTCTTACTTGTTAAAATACTTAAATTAAATTAATTAAAATATATTTTTAAATATTGATCGATTTTAAAAAGACAAAAAAAAACAAACCAACCAAAGGGCCCTCAATTACATGGTTGCTGAGGGGCACTCTGCTTTTCATCTTTGCCCGCTGGTAGCCTGGCTAAGCCAGGCATATGTGCACATGATAATAGCTGAGCAGACAGGGTCAATGCAATACGAAGGAATTGACTTGACATGTGCAAAATACAATCATTGATCTAAAAGGTCGTACAAGTTTGCTTCACTTTGGCAAGAGAACTGCCATTTATGCTCTACAATATATCACATTGAGAAAAGAATAACTCATCTTTACAAGATATAGGCAAGCTGGAATAGACATGAACTCCAATTAACACTTTACAAGATACAAGTTTGGGAATCACCGATGCTTCCATTCCACACCAACATAAATGACGTAGAAAGATCAGAAGACAGCCTAAATAGCATTTGCAACTTCTTGCTGTTATGAATTCGCAAAACTTCCACACTTGCAATCTTGTTTTAGTTTTGGGTGTAAGCCACATTTTGGGCAACAAGTTTTTATCGAAGCTTTCCAATCCTAGCCTGCATGGAAATTGTTTAATTTTAGCATAGTGCTATCTATAATGTTGGCGTTAAGAGAGTGATATTTGAGAACAAAAAATGAAATGTCTCATAATCAAAATCTCTGATATACAACATCTATAACAACCTACTTCATCGCTAACTCCCAGGAAAGAGAATGAACCTACTTGCCCTGTTGTCCATATGCTTCAAGCTATGGTGAGTGCAAAGCTATGCTGTCCCAATGTGGGACCTGATAGGGCTTTGTGCCCAGATTGAGGCATTGAGGCCCTGCATTATTGTGGGTCGTGTGTCCTAGCATTGGCCTCTCCTTATAGCCTCCGGGCTCCAACCAGCAGGTACAATCAGAGAGTGGCAAATAAAGTGTAACCCAACCCTTTTTTTTTGATACCATGACTAGGCCATCAACCCAGTATCCAAGGTTTCGCCCCGACTAATCTGGGTCGACCACTTGCAGGGCCCAATTGAAGGGGCAGATCTCCCAACGCTGATTTTTCCGTTCTCATGAGGGATCGAACTCCAGACCATGGTTAAGGGGCATCAGTCCCCGAACCAACTGAGCCATCATACGTCGGTAGTGTAACCCAACCTTTTGAGAACAAACAAATAGGAAAACAGAATCAATTCAGAAAAGAATAGAGGGAGACACACACACACACACACACACACACACACACACACACACACACACACACACACACAGAAGAAAAGGTCAAAATAGCACATCCTCACGAAGCCCAGCCAACAGTAATCATCCCTTCCCCCTAAAAAAAAAAACAAAAGAAAAACCAAAAATAAATAAATAGAAATATTTTAGAAGGTGCAAATGATTGGATAGACATGTTTGATAGAGAGCATTATAGCTAGTAAATTTGTGAATATTTCCTCTTTATTTTGACCAAATATTGTATTAATTGATAGATTTTGCTTAATTTCTGTATTTGGTGTCATTTATAGGAACCGGGAATAAAAAGAAACTAAAAGAGGTAATTTCGAACAGACTTTTATCCAGTTATGTGTGGGCGCACCAAAATCCTGCATTCAAGTCTGAAGAATTTGAGATTTTCACGGGCATTAGTTTCCTATGTCACAACAAACTCCTTAGTTTCTTGATTCAAAGCAGATTCCTTGTTGAAGTTAGACGACATTCCTTTCTAGACAAGTCAAATGATGGATGCAAATGAAGAAAAAATTGTTATGCATGCAATCAACTAGGCAAGGAAATCATATGAGGAAATATTCATTGCAGCCATTTTGAGAAAAAAAAATATATCAAAGAAGGCATGCTAGGCTACAGTAAAAGAAAGTCAGCTGACAAGAAATTTATAAAAGGGAGGAGATCAAAAGAAGGGAGATACACACACGTGAACTGGAGTTTTTGGCTTTCTTCTCTCATCATTGTAGACTTTTTCTGTTTCGGAAAAGTACAGCTTTTGTAATTTTTTCTTTGCTTGGGTTCTCTTCATGAGGAGCAGCTAAACTCTCTTTCACAGCTGGAGGATAACAGAGGATTTGGTTTAACAACATCTGTGACATCGAATTTGTTTTAATTTCTTTCTTTCTTCCATTGGTATTTATATTTTCCTAATTTATCGTTCATGATTATTGTCTTGTTTGAATATCAAGGGCCTGATATTTGAATTAACCTAATAATCTACTTCCAATTAAACAGTTAAATCCGTAATTATTTAACTGCTTCAATATCAGTGGTGAGTGGTATGATTCAGTTTGTGTCTGGAAAGTTTATAATCTAATTTAAATAAACTCTCATAGCATATTTGTTGATTAAAACTGGGCTTTTCCAATTTTTAATATAATTGAGAGATTCCTATGGTCGTACCTAAGGTTATTTCTTGATTAGAGAAGTAGTAAACGGTCGTACCTTGAATACCGATAAAGTAAGGAAAAGTTGGTTGTTAGAACTTGTTGATAACTATAACTAGTTTATCAATGAAAAGTTGAAATTATCTTTGCATGATCAGTTTTGCAAACCATCTCTGAAGTTACTCTTTTGGCTAGAACTTTTCTCATTATTGATTAGAATCTAATTAATTTCCGTTAATTTCTTTTGTTAAAATTGATTCCTTGTTTTCATTCTCTAAAAACCACCATTAACTCTTGCTCTAAAAGAAATAAATTCCCCAAATCCCTGTGGAGACGATCCTACTCACTACCATATACAAAATCATATTTTATTGAATACATATTTATTATTGAACAGATTCGACACCTGTCAATGTTGCACTTTAGAAATCTCATGATAATACATTTAGAACACTCTTAGTTATAAAAGATGAATCCACAAAAGCTCCTAGGGCTCATTCAATTTCCAGGACACCCATAACAATGACCAATATAAGGATAAGGCATGCCTTCCCAACTTGGAGCTCCAATTGAGACACAATTATGTCAAATGTAGGAATAAGGAAATATAACAGTAATCTGCTCTTTCTATCAGTTAATGAGGCACAATTCAAGGCTTCAAGCTACAAGAAGTACTTCACTATCGAGGATTATCATCCAGCTGCATCCAATCCTTTGATACTTTCTTCAAAGTTTATAACTATGAAACCATATTAAAATTTTTTAATGGTTAGGTTCCTTTAGCCCTAGAAAGAACAAATCTATATTGTGTCTAACATCTAATTGCTGAATAACATAATGCATTGGGCTGCAAGTGAATCTTGCACAATGCATCAGAGGGACAGACAAAACCAATTCAATTAAATTATATAAAGAATAGATTCTGGAGAAAAAATTGTACCGTACACGATTTAGAACGTCAAAGTGAGGGATCTATCTCTAGTGCCCTTGAAGAGGACTTCTCAGCTGAATCAAACTAAGCATCACCTTGACAAATATATGCCTGCAAGTAAAAGTTGGCAGAAATCCATTAGTGAGTTCAAGCAGACATTCCTCTAAGGGGTCGTTTAGGAAACTTCAACTTGTCTCAACTTGACACAGGTTGCCTCTACTTTTTTCCATTTTTATTTGTAATATTTTTCAACTAAAGTTACCTATTTGGTGCAAATCTATGATTTTGTAAGTTGAACTTTAATTAGACTATAATTATCATTGTATCAATAATTTTTTGTATTGAAATCTCAGCTGTGTAGCCCCCCACTTTCCCGAACAGACCCTAATTAGTTAACTTTACCATGGTATTAAAAAAAAAAATAGACTTACATTAGCTGCATTATGCATCCAACTCAGAAATCTCAGTGATTCTTGTTAATTATGCATTCATATTTATACCTCATACCATGCATATGTTGCTATAGTCATGAAAATATATATACTTATATGTATATCTTTATGTATGTAAACAGCAAGCTAAAAGCATATAAACAGGCAACTTTGTAAATGAATGGTGAAAATTTCAGGTGGTCGTCTAGCACAACGGTGTACGAAATTTAACTCAATTCACCTTTGACTTATTGCCCTCCAACTTCTCTTGCTTTTTCATTCTCCCCCTCTTCTTGTGTAAGTGATGAGGAACCATAAGATGGAGTGGGGGAATATGAGAACCAGAGGATCCACGGAAAAGGAGAACTGAGAGATAGATTGCAGAGCTTACTTTTTTTTATCAGATAAATTATATTCACAAAGAAGTGCGGAGGGGCGAGAGCACCGAGATAACGCTCACAACCAAAAACTACAACGTCAGGGAATCAAATTCAGAAATGGACTGAACCGTCTCCTCCAGGAGTTGTAAACCCTTTTAATAACAAGGTATAAAATAAAACATTAATGCATTAACTTCAAATTCAATAGATTCACTAATCTATTACAACAAAATCTTTAATATATTAGTTGGTTTAAAATTGAAATATACAACGTATCGTAAGAAAAGTTGGTGTTTGCATCTTACTGCAATTCTTTTCCAACATCATTAATGCCATAGACAAAAAAATCACTTACTCAACTAACCATTTTATCCCAACTTAGTTAGGTTAGTTTATAGGAATTTGTCTTCACGTTACTAACTACACTTGCAAGTTTTCCCTTCATCTTTTAATAAATAAATAATTCCCTTGCTTGTACCACACTTGCAAGTTTTCCAACCTTCCCATAATGTATTAATAGTCGATTGCTGCTAAAACTTCACAAAAAAACTGCCATCCATCAGCTAGTGAATTTTTTCATCAGAGCACAAAGAAAATCAAAACTAAAAAAAAAAAGGGCTAAACTTCATTGAGTAAGACCAAAAGATGTATTTTCCTGCTTCAAAGAAAAGCAGAGCTACAATTTCATCCCACAACTTGGGACAAAAAATTCTCTCATACACACAATCCAAGATATGCCCCATTTAGATAGAAGATCCGCCATCATGTTGGCTTCTGCTTTATAATGTTCAAGTAAACCGCAAAATTAAATTTAAAGTTTAAATATTAAAAAATGTGCAAAATAAAAGAAGTAAATTTTGCAATTAACAAGCAAAGCAATTAAACATGTTTAAACTCATTGTAGACTCCTATTGATGGGCAAAGTTGCCCTTAGAATTTATTGAGTTTGGGCTTATTTTTTTCCTATGTAGTGTGGACAAGGAATGCATTCACTACCAAAAGTTTAAGGAAAAGTTAACTTTTGCTTTTGAAATTTGCAAAAATTAAATGAGTAAGCCCTGAATCCTATTAATGTAGAATAGACAAGGAAAACTAGAGAAAAAGGCAGGAGAAAAGGTGAGGAAAAAAATGAGAGAAGGGAGAGTCAAGAAGATAGGGAGTGAGGAGAGAAAAGATTGGAATCCATCGCTAACTTAGAGACAAAACTTAATTAAATTTCATTAATCAAACATAACTAATGATAAATTTGCTAATGCCTAATTATATATATTTTCAGAGACCTAAAACTTTTGGAAATAAATCAAGCTACAATCTATTAGAAATTAGAAATAAACTAACAATAGAACATTCTAATAAATGGCCAAATTATTTAAATAATTGGATCTCTAATCAAATAAATTCATTTTAACTAAAATTAAAAATAGCAAGAAAAAAGATAATTTTGTGGGCATAGGCCTAGGTCCTTCGGCCAAGCCTTTGGGATTTGAAGAAAACCCATCCAATGAGAATAAACATAGTATTAGCAATTGTTTTCAAAGAGATAAAAATTTAGACTAACATAGCTTCCCCCCCCCCTAAATTATCCAAATGCGATTTCAAGCTTCTTAACAAACTCAATTCAATATATCACTAGCGCCACTCCCCCCACCCCACAGCCTTTGCCTTGGCAGTGTTCAAGTCTCCCTTCTTCCCAATTTACAAAGAAAAGGGGGGATAAAATAAAGAAAAAATAAAAAAGAAACTCACTTCAGCATATTAAGGAGCAAGTTTCAGAGCTTCTTTAGCATCTTCAAGAGCCCCAGTGCTATTGTTCATTGCCAACCTTGCAGAGGACCTGAGCTTACATGAAATAATGGTATGGTACAAAAAATTTTGCTTCTTGTCTCAAGCAGGCCAATAAACACATAAGGTCCAAGGTGGATAGACAACCTTACCTCCTCCACATACCTGACACATTTAGTAAAGACACAAGCAACTTTACTATCATGCCATAAGTTCGCCCACAAATTATGGTACAGGACAGCAGGAAAGAAAATAGGGAAGTCCTTTTTGTTGATTAAGTTAACAAATAAACACTGCAACCAAACAGATCCTAGAGTCGGAGGAAACAAAACGAGTAAGGACCAGCCCGTCCTTTTTCATTTTTGTCCCTCAAATTTGCTCGCCCGACATCTACTTAGCATTCATATATGGGGGCAATGAAGAGATTCGAAGCTAAACAAGATGAGGCAACAATCTTCATTGACAGGCTGACACCTCACATAGAACAAATGGAGAATAGACACAAACCTATTCTTATGCAGTATATGGATTCCCCCAAATGGCTTAAGATCTATAGCCTGCAGCATTAAAATGATTGTACAGTCATTTTCCACTTTATGTCTCAACTCAAATAAACCTTATGTCCCACAAAAAAAAAAAAAAAAAAAAAAAAAAAATACACGTTGAGATATTGATGCATAAAAATTGGCAAGGTTTCAAAGATTTTCAGGACACATAATTGGTAAAATAGTAAAAATCATTATCAAGGGTAATGTATGATATTTTAAATGCTATACTAGAAGGATAAAGGATCATGGGGCTTATGAGAAGCAATATGCATATCAATTTCTCAATACCCTATTGATGCCTTAGCTACATGTCACAACAGTTGTCCTAAAGTCTAACAATAAGTTATGTCACTGAATCAAACAGCAAACACATTTGCCAACATTGACATAACATGTATAATAGTTGAAAGAACTGTTGCTAACATACTATTTAATAACATCCTTCAATCATGTTAAGTTTAGATGCCTCGACCCACCGATGAAGGGTCCACCACCAGGCAGTCTGAGGTTAGACTTGGGCTCTAAGTTCTTATAGAACCAATGACAGACGATGTCGGAGTGTTGCCATAAGTAGTCCTTCAATGGTCAAGTCAAAATTACAGAGAAAGAGACAGAAGAACAGAATGCAAAAGGTAAGAAAGAGAAACTGTTACTGGTTCTATCCTTTGGAAGCTGCTCTGCTACTTATCACCACTTCTTCCCTTCCCTGATACTTAGGTTTCATGTCATGTGCCTAGTATTATGTGTGTCATCATGTCCTACGACTTTCATAGGTCAACCTATAACAATGCATGTATTTTGGGCTTGTCTGCTCAAGCACTTAGCACTAGCTGGTTGGTCCTCATAGCGCCCTTAACATTAGCTGGTACCTAGTCTGGACTTGACCATGGGAAGACTAATGCCAGCAACACTCCAGAATAATCTGTCCTTACATGTGCCTGGGGCATATTCCATTACCAAGACTTTATATGGCAATTCCCAAACATATTAAAGCGCGCGCAGAGAGAGAGAGAGAGTGAGTTAACCTGAGTGAGCAAAAGCTCAGAGTCAGAGAAATTGCCGTTGCGAAATTCTTCTTCTGCTCTCTTTCTCAAAGCAAGTGCAGCCAAACTATTGGAAGCCTCCTCACTTGCACTCAAACCACAAAAATCCATCAAAACTTGAGCAGCCTTTGCAGCAGTGCCGCAATGACCAATGAAGACGCCGTCAGGCAAAACCACGAGGTTGGACCCGGCACCGTATCGGCCTAAACACCCCCACGACTTCACTCTAATGTTAGACAAAGACAACCCGGAGAGAACATCCAGGGTTTCGAAGGAGCCCTGCCTCTGGCATGTTCTGTTCACGCATACCCTAATTTCTGTCACTCTTTCTGCACTGATTCTGATTCTTATTGGACATCCTATTTCCAAATGTGTCTTCTTCTTGTCGAGAAATTGGACGAAAAGATTTCAATTGCTGCTCACAAATTTTAGGGCGACGCCATTGCTAATCATCTTTCTCTCTATCATAAACCAAAAAAATAAATAAATAATCAAAATTAAAAATAAAAAGAATGAAAGAAAGATAATTATTTTCAAGATCCCATAGGGGATAGAGAAATCAAAACACACTACTTCTTTATCCCAATAGCTGAATCATTGCACATTTTGTGGTACTAGTGTCAATTGTTGCTTTAAACTCAAAAAAACAACCGTCGATTCAAATCAACGGTACTAAATAAGAAAGCATAAACGGACCTTATAGTTATAGTTTTGATTTCGACTCTAAACTACAAACCTATCAATTATTTTTTAACCATTAACTCAAGTTTAGTTTAAACTAGTCCAAATGGTTGCCATATCTACTCAAACCTTAAGAAACCGTTAATTACTAGTCTATTTTAAGATATTTTTAATTTTTTTAATAAACATATGTGAGTTCTTAATTAATAAATTATAGATTACATAAATCAATTTTAAATGATATTTTGTATTTGCATATTTTGAGTTTAGACCGATTTTTAATTAAATCATTGATATATTTTTCACTAATTTAGAATAACATATGGTTAAGAATTGATTAACCGTTAATTACCTAAAATTTGATCTTATTATCCTTAATCCATTAAATTTATGCATTATCTTTTATTTGTATTGCAAGATTTAGATTTAACTACAATTTTTCTTTCCATTTTGTTAATTTTTATTGGAATGCAAAGGGTGAATGAAGATAGGGTGAGTGTTTACAGGTGTAAATTGTGATACGCAATCTCATTTTACATAAGCTATTGCTAACAGGAGAGTAGATACTCCCTGAAAAAAAAAATTAAAAAAAAAATAAAGTAAAACTTTATGAAAATTTCTTTTTGGCAGTGCCTTGGATTTTCAAGTTATTATGAATTATAACTATTTTATTTTATTTGTACTAATTTTCATTATAAGAAAATATATACTCTTCCTCGGTGTTATTGTTTAGCTTTTATTATATATGTGAATATCTCTTGGCGTATGCATATTTTCCATGAACAAGGCATTGTGAGCTGTTTATGGTAATAATGATTGAAATTGATGATTAACATTGCCGATGAGTTTGGAACAATGAGTGCTGCACGAGGATAACGTCCGGTGGAAATCTCGTGTAATCACTGCTCAGCAAATGATCAACGATCAATAAATCTAATCATATCTTAGTAAATTCTTTTAATCAAAATTTTTATTTTGAATTTTAAAAATAAAAGAATAAATATCGATAATCCCTTAATTGGATCTCATAACTGTTTAAACAAAATTAATCAGGCCTCCAAATATCGATGATCAAGTAAAAAAAATGACTCGCAAGTGGAAATTCTTAGAACATTGGAACTAACTTTGTTTAGTTTACACATTCTTTTGGTAGCACAACAAATCTTTCTTTCTTTTTTTATCCCAGGGTTAGGCCACCGTCCAATACTCGAGGGTTTATCTCCACTAATTCAGACCGACTTGACTGTCGAGTTTCGTTTGAGGAGGAGATCTTTCAATATTATTTTTTTCGTATTCAAAGGGAGTCGAACTTCTAACTTGATTAAGAGATGAAAGTACTCTTTCCACCTATGCCAACAAGTGTTGATATAGCAAACCTTCCTTGTTGCTTCACCGTAACCCACTTGAACCGGTGAGTTTTGTGCCTGCTCAGCCCACCCATGGCAGGCTTATTCCACCGCGCAGCATTGAACCGACATGTTGTCTTCCGGTGTCAATTCGCATGCATCCACTCCAAATGATTTGAATCATGAGACAAAAGGATGTAACAAGTGGGCATTTCAAATGCAACGGTTAAATGTAATTAATTGAAATAGTTAAACTAAACTATAATAACAAGACCGTAGAATAGCTAATTTGGTTGAATAACCAATTTACAAAATATATAAATAGTCGGTTGTAATCTAGAGTGAGCAGACAATGAGATTTGTGATATTCTTCTCTTCCCTTTGTGTTTTCTCTCTTCCTTTATTGCTGATTCTTTTCACCCTCTAACCCCCTCTTCTTCTCTCCCTCTCTATTACTTTCTCTCTTTTTGTTCTTCCTTTCTATTTTTTCACCTTCCTTCTAATTCTTTCTTTGGTCATTCATTCATTTCCCCCGCTCAACGGTCGACCATATTTGGAGTATAGCCGACCGTCACCCTTCTTGGTTGACTAAATAAAGACAGCAGTCAACCTTCAAAGCTCCACGGTTGACCAGTTGAAGTAACCATTGGACCGGCAAGATCACAGAAGCTGTGACAAAGGATCATCGCTCTAGTTGGTCTTCACTCTCCCACACTCTGATGCCAAGTCATCTTGCCTGGCTTTTTGGAAACAAGACTCCTTCCTCTTCCTCAACTCCTTCCTCTTCCTTGTTTGCAAGGAATTCCATAAACAAGAAGCGATACTTGCGGTAGAAATTAGAAATTTCTTTTTTAGGTTATACGAAAGTATGAAAATCTTGGAAATATACACATCCACAAAGAAAAATTATAGAAATATATACACCTACAAAGAATCAAACACTAGATCTTGATTTTGAAGAAAACATTTGAATAAAAATTTTTTACTACTTGGATATTGCTAGAAGGACAAAATTAGAAATTTTTATTAAAGGACTTTGAGGCATCTGCTGACAACTCCATGATATACAAATCTGTCGGCATAATACATAGAAGGCAAGAACTGGTTCGACTAGTCACCTCTAATTTGATTTATGCACTTTTCCAAACAAGTAGGTGCTCTTAGATTGGAACCCACAAACTGCGAAAAATGCAAACCACAAAATCATATGCCGAGTCTTCTGCTGCTTTGCTAAGAAAAGAGAGATACGCCTGAATTAGAGTCAAGTGATCGTCTTATTAGGTTGCCTTCATTGAGAATGTGATCAGGTGCCCGATTGGGTTCAAGAGCTAGCAGAAATTGCCAAATCCAATACCATAGCCAAAATGACCAAAAGTGCACTGCACTTGAAGAGCTGCTCCATTGGCCACTGCGTTCAAACATCATACGTATATGTGTACCCAGTAATTGCTTCCACATTTGATTATCAAATCTGAATGACATGGAACCGCAGATAGGCGCCGGGGGGGCGCGGGGGGGGGGGGGGAAGAGAGAGAGAGAGAGAGAGTACTAACAATGAGAGTGAGATAACATGTCATCAAGTTATCACATGTGGATGGAGAGGAACAAGAATAATGTTGAGCGACATTTTCCATTATGTGTCATTACAGTTTTTATTAATTTATTATTACACTGTACTTAGATCCTTTTGTATAGATTATATAATGATCTATTGATTTATCAAATATTTCAAAATTTATCCAAATATTTCAGAATTTATCCTATACCTATATATATATATATATATATATAGGTATATATATATTCATTTTTAATATATATATTCTTGTATTTATTATATATATATATATATATAAACATGACAGCAAGCCGCTTTAAAGTGGCGCCACTTGTATTTGGAGAATCACATTCGCCGTCATTTCAAAAGAGATCTGCGAAGTCGTTAAGATGACAGTCTAGTGGTTACAATCCCCCTCTCCTAATCCGGTGATCATAGATTTAAATCTAAGTGTAACAAAAAAACAAAAAAAAAAAAAGATCTGCGAAGACAACAAATGGACGGAGCTGTCATCAACTACTTAACGTGGCTGTCCCAAAAGTGAACCTCGTCCTCTCATTCCCTCATAAAACCCCACTCACATTATTATCAAAATTTTAAGCATAAAAGAAGCTATTACAAAACCCTAACCTCTCCATTGTCATGGTCACCCTGTACTTCCACTATCAAGTATCATAGTTTCAATAATACCCTCTCACATATTTGTCTGCTTCCCAAGTAATCTGTAAACTTTCAGCTTCCAACCAAAATGATATATAGTCAAGCTGGCTAACAGACGTCCCATCTACTAAAAATTTCTCCACTTGAGAAGACATCGGTTGTCATAAGATGTAGATAACCCACCTTGGGAAATTTGTTTGCATGTATGTGTCAATTTCTCTAATTGTGAATTAGGTTGTTGAACTTCAATTCTTTTATACACCCAATCCATGACTACACTCTTTTGGTCTTTTATCTAAACTATCACCCTGATCATAATGCTTGTTTACGAAGCGGTAGCTCTAGTTCAAATAGCCACCCCCTTCGCCTACCCTGTGACACCTCGAGGGCTGCCTGATTGCTTGTTCTCACCATTTAGAGACACCCCTCAAATTTTGTGCTGTCCATAGAAACCAAGTCCCATATGCAAAGCAAAGATACCAGCGTCAGAGACATGCACAAAACTGGAGAAACAAAGTTTTACTTCAGCAGGACTTACCAGCACAACCAAAAGCAACTTATGTCAGACCCTGGTGCAACATGGTACTCAGTCTATTTGTTACATATATAGGGTCTCTTGACAATAACGTTAAAATAAAATAAAATAAAATAAAATAAAACATCAAAAAAATTGAAAAAAAACAGAATTCGTCAAAGCTACCACAAGCTGGAATCGATCAGAAAGCTTCATCATAGGTGTAGAACAACAAAGTAATAGCTTTTCTAATATGTCACATGCACCTCCAAG
Organism: Dillenia suffruticosa; assembly: GCA_033439265.1. Lineage (NCBI taxonomy): Eukaryota > Viridiplantae > Streptophyta > Magnoliopsida > Dilleniales > Dilleniaceae > Dillenia > Dillenia suffruticosa. The sequence goes on along the minus strand of JAVTVX010000009.1, from coordinate 16,707,432 downwards.
TTGAACATTAAGAGCATTAAGTGAAAGGAAATATAAATGGCACAAAACTGCTGTAACAACTCTTCTAAGCTTTACTCTCCTCAGCAGCAGCTTCAAAGGTCTCCCCAGGCACAAGTTCCGGGACATCATCATCATCCTCTTCTTGGGCTGTGGCAGCGCCACCAGCAGCAGCACCACCAGGTGTCTGCTTCTGGAATTGTTCTGCAAGCCTCCTCAAGTTATCCAAATTATCTGGACCTGAATATACAGAAGGGATGTTTCCTCTTTCTCAATAGACCTGACAAATACAAACATCAAGGGATAGAAATTGGAAAAAGAAGCTATGCATACCTAATTGGTTTATAATTCCAGGAAGTATATCCTGTAATTCTGGCATGAAGAAAATTTTCGTGTCAGTGCCACAGACCTTAAGTAGGAAAGCAACAACAAAAAGTAGAGCCAGAAACTTGAGTAAATAAATTACAACATCAAAGCCTAATATAGAAACCAGCACTCGGAACATTTTTCCAATTGGAAAGGCATAACTCTCATAATAAAATATTAAGATATCAGGAGAGGAGGCCTAGGATAAAGCACACAATAACTCAAGCATTTTAATCAGATGCCAATCCACACATGCAAGTCTAAACAAGAGCACGTACTCTTTGTTTGAGGTACGCCACTAACAACCCAAGTATTGGCAGCAATGGAAGCTTGAACTACAACACAGAAGAATAATAAATTAATTATTGAGCGCCTCTACGGTAACATTTTAAGGCTTTAAAGTAATTCTTCTACCTTTCGGGTTTACAAACTGAATAACCACATCATCCTTGAAAATGTTGACTTCTTCAATGGCTGGTATAGCACTCACTCCTATTCTCTTCAAAGTACTCTGAAGCCTTTTGTCATCAGTGGTTGTTGTCTTGTGGACAGCCTTCTTCTTTCTGCAATTAGGATGAATTAAGATCATGGAAAACAAAGGTGAACAGAACATGTTGTGAATAATGATAAGCTTACACATGCAAGATAAATAACAAAAATCAAAACATCCGATATAATAAAGGCATTATCCCATTACAATAAGAACTTGCACATAGTTTTAAGCCCGTATAGCATTTCAATGGCTACAGCAGTCTAACAACTTCCCATAGAAGAAAAGGAGAACTGAATACAGACATTTTTATGACAAGAGCTTCACAAAACGAAGAGGTGAGATAATTGCACCCTTACATGACACAAGAACTAAGTGTGCTCACAGGCCAGCCTCTGATTGTCAGGGAATAGAGCGGACAACACTCTTACTACACCAGACCACTCACATGACCATGTAATAGGCATCATGATGTTTACTGATTATAATTTCTGTATTATTATACATGGAACAATTATAAAGCAACTTCAAATATGAAATAAGGTGTCCTCTAGATCATATCTGACCCATGATCAGTTCCAAGTTCAGAGTCAAAAAACAAAATGCAAGCAGTTAAGCACTCATTTGTTCAATATTTACCATGGGCTCTAAAACAACCTTGTTGGAAATGTTTTAATGCCTTCCTTTTATAATGGAGTATCATTAATAACAGTTAAGCATTTGACAAACTATATATGGAAAGCATTATGATGAATCTTTCAGCTAAGAAAAGGATGGGATAAGATTCCTTCCACAACTAGAAAGGAGGAATCCAGTGGGACAGCATTTTTGTTTCTACAACCTAAGAATGGTAGCATTGTAACTTCTTAAAATACATAGAATAATGCAATATGAACTTTTTTATATTAAGATATAATGCAACTTCAAAGCAAGAAATTTAATGACAAATAAAGAAATTCATCATAGTTGCAAACCTTCTCATACTACCCTTTCCACCGGTGCGCACCGCACCAGCCATCTTAATTAGCTTCTCCCTATTCATCTGCATGAAAGCAATATGGTAAATATGTCAACAACTTAAAACCGAAGTGCCATTAAAAATGATACAACAGTAACAAGAAGAAATAAAAGCAATTAGTTGCTAAGAAAAACAAAACAGACATCTTCAATAATCCACCACAAATGTCGCAACATTTCAAATTTTCAGTAAATAACATTGGCAGATCATTGAACAACAAAATTTTGACACAATCAGTAGATTACAAGGATCCTTTGTACCCTAAAAAAAAAATCTTTTGCATCACAAGAACTGTCACTCATAGGTTGAAATTTCATAGTCGAAAAGCAGTTAAACCAAAAGGTTGCAAACCCTAACAAAACTTCGTTCCAAATGCAATTAACATTAATTAAAGTCATTTCAGCATCAGTAAATAAAACAGATTTCTTGAGTCTTATTCGCCGAACCACTACAGTGTTCCGCAATCTAATATGTTATTTAACCACTATAAATGGAACAACTGAGAAAACTTATACCTTACTCTACAAAACAATTATAGCTTTCCGAACCCAATTAAGCATTCATGTGAAGGGCATCAGAGCTACGAGGCAAGGTACATAAAAAAGTTACATATGTCACTTGAAAATATATGCTTCCAAATGCAAGTGGAATACTATATAAGCATCCTAGATTAGTCAGAGACAAATGATGTACAAGATCTTACTTTTACTCAACAGATTTGTAGAACCAAAATATAACTTGGAATGAACTTAAGACAGATTCCACATGATCGGGTTTCCTTATTTCTTCTATTTTCTTTTCCCTAAACTTACATTTTGTAACATTAAACAAAACCTAGAACCTGCGTAACAAACTACTATAAGTATGTGCATCGATCAAATATGAATCAGATAATCCTCAAAATTTCTTTTCACCCTAATTTCACTCATTAGATAAAAAAACCCAGAAAATTTTCTAATACGGTGATATGGAGAGATGTTTAAGACTTCAAGCGGAAAGTAGAGGGAGAAACCCAAAGTCTCTAGGGAGAAGTGAGAGAGTGAAGAGACTGATCTAGGTTAATTTTCAAAATCAGTTCTCTCTCTCTCTCTTCAAGAACAAGAAAGTAACAATAGGCAATCTATCATTAAGAGAGAGAGAGAGAGAGAGAGAGAGAGAGGGAAAGAGATGTACCTTTGAAAATCGGCGATGGAGGAAGGAAACCCTAACAAAGTTGCCGCTTGGCGAAGAGAGAGAGAGAGAGAGAGAGAGAGAGAGATAGATCGATCGAGAAAGAGAGAGGAGGCGGATGGATAATTAGGACTAGGGCAGAATCGGCTTTTTATGATAGTGTGGGGTGCTAGGGTTTTGGCTAGGCTTCGGTTTGGACGATTTGTTTCATTCTATTTTCCGGAAAAAAATAATAATAATAATAACCCAAAATTTTCTCTTTTGACATTTTTTTCCTGTTTATAATAAATTTTACAATTACAATTAAAATTTTTATAAAAAGAAATAAAAGTTGCATTATATTAATAATTTTTTATTCTCTTCTATCCTCCCTTTTTTTATAATTTTTGTTTAATTTTAGGTTTCTTGTGATATCTTTTAATTAATATATGAATTTTTTGGTATATGATATGGATTTTAATAAATATATAAAATTTCTGTATAAATAATTATAAAAAGTTTAATATATAAAAATATAATATGAATAAATAAAATATCTCTCGATTTAGCGTAAAATATTAAATTTTTTGAATTAAAATTTTAAATTTGATTTTTCAAAATAAAAAAATAAATATAAATGAATTATTTCTTTAATTAGATTTTATAATCGTTCGAATTAAATCAATTAATTTTCTGGCATCAGTATAAAGATAAAAAAAAATCATGCAAAAGCTTTTGAATTGGGGGCTCGAGAGATGATTGGCCAAGCAAGATACGTCTTCGGGACCGCCGGTTTGGCCCTTGCTCCCCTTCGGTGACATGACAATTTGGACGGGATAGAGCTGACTTTTTGAATTATTTTCATTTTTTAAGAATATTTCTTATATGTTTTAAACATTATGTGTTTTAATATATCATTTTACATATGTTTATATTTCTTTTAATCAAGTGGGTAAACAGATTCAACCATTCGATTTAAATGTTTCGTGTTTGTAATCGAGTTGACGGTCCATATAAAAGACACAAATCATAAATATATTGACTAAAAGTAAAATATTCGTAATTAAGTTGAACAACTATAATTTGTGAACTTTTTTATTAATTATGAATGATTTATCTTAATTATTAGATGGATCCAAACTCAATAGAATTTAGTGCCGATGGTTAACACCGAATAATTAATTTCACTAAATAATTAGAATTACATTCCAAAATAAATAATATATAATTTATAGAATTCAATGAATAAACATTTATTATTGTATTCTCGTTTTATATATATTGTTCTTTTATGTAACACTCATAGTTCAGATCAAGTAAAATATATATATCAATATATTAAACATACAATCACCTCCCGGAGTCTTTAATCTAAAATTGAGAATATTTAGAATGTTTAATTTGTTTTTATTGAGTTATAGAACTTGACAAACTTAAAAAAAAAATAGTGATACAATAAAGAATTGTATCATTGAGTTTCGTTTCTAAATATATATATCAATAGCTTAAAAAGGCAATACAATTAACATAAATTATATATTATATATGTATGTCCTAATTAACTAATAAGAAATTTTTTACTCATAAAAATTTCACTCATAATATATCAAAACATATAACCTTAATTTCACAATTCTATCCAAATATACTTAAAATTAAAAGTACATAAACTACATATATACAGTATTTTAGGAAATTATTTTATAAGTTCTACTAAGTGCTAGTCACCCGTACTAATTATTATTGAGTTTAGACCAGTGTTATTAAAACCGGACCGAACCGCCGATTCAACCGGTTCAACCCTTCTTTTAACAATTTTGCGGTTCGGTTAAATAAAAATACCGTTTTACAATTGAACCGGACTGAACCGCTGTTGAACCGCGGTTCAACCGTGAACCGAGGTTGAACCGCCGGTTTTAAAAAACCGCAGTCTAGGGTTAAAACCTAAAAAATATTTTTTTAAAGATTTTTTTTTTTTTTTTTTAATTTCTATGAGATGTGAAATTATCAATTTTTGATATTATGATTTTAATTTATATTATATATGACTTTATAATTTAATTATTTAGTTTTTAATTATCAATATAAGTTTTAAAAATAATTATTGATTATATATATATATTTAATTATTATTAAAAAATCAGCGGTTTGACCATATTGATCCACGGTCCAATCGGTTCAACCATATTTTTGAATTTTACGGGTCAATACACGGTACGATTCTGATAACATTGGTTTAGACCCTACCCGAATTTGGACCTTGATAAAGTGTCGACAAATATTATTGGGTCCAGCTATTATTAAGTCTAAGGTAAATCATTTCCAATAATTTCAAAAACTTATGACCTATAGTTTAAATATTGAAAGAATATCCCCATAGACAATTTATTTTAGCATAATGTACTCATGACTTATATTGTTATAATATGCCGTATATAAGATAGTATACACAAATCACACACATTAAACTATTAAACATTATACATGTACAAAAATATTTATCTACTTAATTAAAAGAAATGTAAGTGTTCATAAATTGAGATGTCATATAAAAACATAGTTTTTATGGTATACATGAAAAATTTTAATAGAATTTTGGGAATATTTTCATCAATATTGTGTTATATCGAAATTTTTTTTAATTTCGTAATATCCGTTTAATATTCTGAATACTCTCTATTTTAGTTGAAAGATTCAATGATAATAAATAATTGGAGAGGTGATGGTATATTTATTTCTTTTTGCCTCAATTACGGATGTTATATAGTGGAGCAACATATAAAAGTATATATATGTCAAGAATAAAATAATGAATTTTATTTGTTGACATCCGTAAACACCATGGTATTATTTTGGAGTGCATTTTTTATTTAGTGGAATTAGTTAGAGAAAATAATTTTAAAGTAGCTATTAGATTATTAGATTGCACTATAATTATTTTGAAATCAAAATAAATGTCTTAAATTCCTTATTTACCCTAAAACTTAACTCACTCGGTATATGAATATCTATATGTTAAATTAATTGAAAAAGAAAAATAATATAAAGAGAAGTTTGAGGTTAAATTGTAATTTCATAAGAATTATGATCAGTTTGAAATTTCAAAAATTATTTTCCCTTATTTTTAAATTTACTCTTTACTTTAAAATTTATGATAGGATTTTAGAAAAAAATTACAACCGGTTTGAAATTATTTTCTCATTTTTGTAATTTTGAAATTATTTTCTCCTGAATTTTAATTTCAAAATTGTTTTCTCCTTACTTTTAAATTTGAAATTATTTTTCATGTTTTATAATTTCAAAACTTTTTATAATTTTGTAACTTTTACAACCGGTTTTATAATTTTGAAAATTAGTAAATCCTAAGCAATTAATTTTTTTCGATAAATCTTTACATTAAAAATATAGTATTCTAATTTACTAACTGTTTAGTATTATATTAAAAATCATTTCAGAGTTTGACTAACGGTTTAGAAAGAAAGATTTAGGTTTGAAATCTTATAAAAAGATCAGAGATTGGTCCATCAGAGGAGAAATCGTCATACTATTGGTGCTACTTAGATTTAGTTGAAAAAACCAATGCAATAGAATCCAAGCATCTTTTTATAGTTATGTTTTCTGGTTATAATATCATCTTTTTATAGTTATGTTTTCATTCGATTGCTTAATTCCATTGCATTCTCTAATTATATTGAACGAAAATGAATAAACTTGTACACCCCTACTCTCGTATGGCTGATGGCTAGTTTTTTTCCTCAAGCATGAGCAATCTTGTCTTGGATCATCGGTTGAGCGATATATCTAAGCTGACGTATCAACTGTTGCACGATGTCTCTGATTCCTGTATTGATTTGCTGATGGATAAATGTTATCATTACCGGATGCCCGTGACTATCTTCATCTCCGAACTATAGCCTTCCAATGATTCCCACTATGTTGGCTTTGGAACAAGACTCAACCGTCAGTTTTATCCTTTTTTTTTTTTTTTATTATTATACAAGGATTTAAATTTTGAATCTTAAATTTAGGGGATGGAGATTGTGACCACCATACTATCCACTCGAGAATAATCAATTTTTCTTTTTGGATTATGATCGGTCAGCATTTACTTGTGGATTTTGTTATCTTCAAACTAGTGAGATTGTTTTTCTTGTTTCATTCCATGGGCACTTTTGTTCCTAAATGCAAAAGGATAGATAGAATTAACTGAAAATTGGATATTTACATTAGAAGGACATCCTACCAGGTGTGCCAAAGGAAGTGTTATGTCAATTTTTTATTCAAGGTAAGAATAATCCAATGATTCATTTTTCATTAGGCAATTGGATCTGGTGGAGGATTCTGCCACTCAATAGTGATTCCCCAAAAAGACTAAAGAAAGCCTTTGGATTGAAAAATATTATAAATAAAATAAAAATAAAAAAGAAAAATTAAATTAATTGAAATTTCTTCAGTTGGGCTAGATTACAAAATCTACTTTAAATACAAAATTTTTATTTTTAACCTTTTATATTATTAAAAACTTTATTAATCAAAGTGTCTCAAAAGAAAGCGAATTAATGGCATTATGAAAGCTAATTTCTTTTTAGATTAGAAAACCATCTCTACTTTGCCACTTGAAGATTAAATTAATAAAAGAATTTGCCGTTACTATTGAAATCTGAAATTCATTATTACCAGATATTTGAAAAGAAAATTTTATAATTTTTTCAAATTAAATATGCGTACTATTTAAACACCCTAAAAACATATTCCTAATTATAAAACCACCCAGTTTTTTCCCTTAGCTACCTTATAATCATTATTAATAGACAATAGGCATGAAGTAAAAGCATTTAAGTGCTTAAGCACTCTATAAATCAATTGATTGCTAAACTTTCTTATTTTTATCTTAATAAAGTTAAATGATGGTCCCTCATTTGAACATTTACCACATAATTTAGAGGTATAAGTTTGTCCCAATCGCTATCGAGTATTAATTAAGACCCTACTGCTTTTCTTCCCTTCTTGATATTTTTCATTTTATTAGAAGTCTTTTCTTTTAATTGACGGGACTGAATGATAGAGCAAGCGGGTATGAGGGAGAGTACGGGACTAAATTTAGGATCCTAGCACTCCTTTTTCACTTGTGCGAGGTACAACCCAAGGGAGTATTTTGACCGTTTTCCCTCCTTTATACTTTATTGTTTGAAAGCAAGAGAGTACATCACTCCAAGATTTTGCTCTAGAACCTATTTGATAATCTGTCGAGACAAAATTCAAAAATTTACACGTAAGAGTAAAAGATGATTTGACATTTTTCGGAATAGTTTGAGCCTTTTTAGCTTACCCATGACATTATCCCTACTCACACACTTTGCAATCTTAAATTGATAGCCATTTTTTTTTTTTTTTTTTTTTTGGAAAACCATATCAACTACCTCTTAAACTTTTGAAGCCATGAATGACTATCGATGTTGTTTTTGCCAGAGGGATATCGCATAATTCACCCTCCTTTTGTTCATTATTAAAGATTTCAAAGAAAAAAGTTAAATGAAGGGGCAAAGAAATGTAAAATAAATAAACTGTACTTTGAGAGTTATTATTATTATTTTTTTAAATTGAAGTGCTTTGCACTCATGAGCAATTAATCATAAAAAAATTAAAAACAAAAAAAACAAAAATATTTCACAGTTAAGTTTAGATTTCATCAAAATGGAAGTACACTCTTATAATCCACTGTTTCATTCACCTTGCTTAAGTTTATGTATTAATCCCTTAATCGATATCCTTTATTTCAAAACCACCACCCCTTAACTTTGTTACAGACGAGCAAACCCATGCTGATCTAAACTTTGTGTGAATTTTATTAGTACAAAGATGGTCCGAAAAGAAGGCATATGAAACACCCAAAAACGTTTGATTTTGAAAACTCATTCTCTTGCTTAGAATATGTTTCTCATTCTGGCTTTTATTGATAGTGATTTTCCTCTTGGATATGCACACACAATATACTGCTTTAGTGTGTACTATCATAATGCATGAGAATCGACCTTTGTTTTCTTAAAATCTGATTTGGAACTCTTGGTGTGATGTGCCATTATCTTTATATTACTGTATCTTTTTCACTTGAGGATAAACAAACATTCAACTGTAGGGATGTTTTATATGTCCTTTTTATTTTTATTTTTTTGTTTTCATTATCGGATCTGGATTTTATCTGATTAATCTGGTTCGAGTACTGTAACCCTATTTTTAGGGAGTTGGCTCTCCCAAATCCTTTTTGTCATTATCGGAACTCGAATTCGAGACCTATGGTTAAGGGGGTAGAGTGTTTGATCACTCAATTTAAAGGAATTTGGTTATATATCCTTTTTATGCATGTATTTTAAATTTAAATTCTAGAATTTCTTTATGTATTTTGAATAAAATTTATCAGATTTTCTATTTAAATAATACAATTATGTTTTCAACTTTAGAATGGAGAGGAAATCAAGAATTGATCCCAAGAGACAGGAAAGCGTGCATCAAAGGATGATTATTGAATATTTCGGATAGCAAAACAATGTTGGACAAAAGCCCCCTTTTTAAAAGTTATAATTTGAATTATAATTATCACAATGAAGCAAATCAAAATGCATCCAAAAGATAAAATTAAGATTCACAACATTTGTGTTTAGATGAAGAATTAATTTAAATTAGAAGATGAGAAAACCCTTTATTGAATATAGAGCAGGTAAACATAGAAGTCGAGTTTAAATGACTTTCAGGACTAAAACCCAATCACGGTTATTCAAATTTAAGTCCACGTCCCAATATGAAAGTCCAATTGAGCCAGAGCCAGGCTCAAAAGGACCAAGCATGCAGTCAATAGTCTATGATGCACACAAGCCCAAGTTTGATCGCAATTGATGAACAATTGAAGAACTTTTCTCTATGCGGTAATGGAAGAAACGATCTTAGAGGATAATTTAGTGGTACAAATATTCTTTCTCAAATCTAATAATATTAGTTTCAAATTCTTATTTAAAAAAAAAATGAAAGAAATGAACATAGGCACGTAGATCGATGATTTTGCAAATTTGAAGAAACTGAAAACAAAATCTAAAGAAGAAAAGAAATGGAAAGAAATCTTGTAAAGAATCAAAAGGGAAAACAGAAAAGAATCTAAACCCTAGGCATAGAGTTCTAATGATTTAATGAATTAGCAAATTGCATTAAAATTATTTCAAAGTCAAAATAAATACATTTTCGGTTCCTTCTCTACCCTATAACTCTACTAGTGTTTATTTTTTATTCAATATAAGATTATTTTTATGTTAAATTAATTAGAGAAGAAGAATGATTAGGAGAGAGAGAAATTGGCATTTTGAGGATATAAATGCAACAGTGTAGCCTTTGAATGGAGTTTTTTTTGTGATTTTTGAAAATTTCAAAACTCTTTTGTGGATTTTGAAATTTTCAAAGAGAGATTTAAAATTTAAATTCTATGGTTTGTTAGTGTGAGGAGAGAAATTCTAAGAAATTTTCAACATTTATGCATTTTTCTTAACCTCTAGAATTTTATTCTTCTATATTAATTTACATAAAATTTTAGGGAATTAAAGTTTTCACTACACAAAAGAACCAATTCGGATTGATCTGTCTATCCAAATCAGATATTACCATCTCTTAATTTATTATTTCTAAAAATTAAATTTATTTATACTCAATTTTTTAGTATTTCATGTTTATATTTTGTATTATTTTTTTTGCTTTTGTTGTAATTTTTGTTTCTAAACATAATAAAAATATTATTAAAATATATGATTTTGTGATTTTAACATTATATTGATCCCCAATCTCCTGTGCAAGGGTACTTAGCACATTGATGTGGTTTGTGAGATCTTGGATGTGAGGGCATCGGATTTTTTTTTTTTTTTTTTGGTTCATATATCAATTTACATAACAAATTTAATAATTTGATCACTAAGGCTATCATCGTAAACTTACAAAATTGCCCTTGTCACATGTAAAGTCCGTGCCTTTTCATATGATAGGCCCGACATATATAGAGGAAAGGAGTAATTTTATCAAAATTAGAATATTGTAAAAATTAAAAATTGAGAGAGTTATTTCACAAAACGTGAAAGTTTATTTTTATTAATTATATAAAAATTATAAAAATCATGAAAATATTTATATTTTTGAATATTCAAACGTTAAATTAAAAAAAATATTTAAATAAGAATTTTTTTTATTATTTAGGTATCTGTATAAAAACAATATGAAGGTTCATAATTTAACTTTATAAATATTTTTTAAAGAAAAATGATAAAAATGAAGAAAATAATAAAATAAAAAAAAGGGTCGGAGAGTGAAAGGAAAGCAACCTACCGATGAAGCGTAGCTGGAAAGGAAAGATGAGAGGCCGAGAGAGGGGTGGGCGAGGGGGGTGGAGGGTGGGGTGGGGGTTCCTTAAAAGGGGTGGATTCGGCGCCATTTGGACGCTATTATTGCCCTAATATGAGCAGTGAGAGGCTAAAAATTGCCTTTCTTATTTGTATATTTATCTGAAATTTTAATTTACAAAAGGAAGATGTCACTCACTGTGATGTTAAAAACAATTAATAATAATATTTTGAGGGAAAACAATCAACCAAACTTATCGAGAAAGGAGAGAGAGAGAGAGAGAGAGAGAGGGAATAAAATGATGTTCGAGAATGTACTAGTAGGCGATGGAGGGTTTGCTGTTGATCGAATTTTGAGTTGAGAGCGCAAAATCAGGTGAAGCTGAATAAATTCTACTCTACTCCGTTTCGGCGGAATTCAATTCTCAATTCTGAAATCTCAGTTCATTGGGGGGTCTGAGTTTTGGTTTTTTGAGTGAATGACAGACAAAGTGAAGGGAGGGTTTAGTGGAATAGGAATTCAATTCTTCGTCTGGTGATTCTGATTGTAATTCAGTTCAATTCGCTTTCAGATAACAATAATAATAAAGGAGAAAGGAGGGGCTTTTCCTTTTCCCCAGCCTAAGGTTGCTTTCTTTCCTTTCCTTTGTTTTGTCCAATCCTTTACTCTTAATTCTCTCTCTCTCTCTCTCTCTCTCTCTCTCTCTCTCTCCCCGTTACTTATTTAAATTTACTCCTGCGGATGTCTGAATTGCTGAATAAGTATTGGAATTGCTATGCATATAGTTGATTTGGCCACCCAAAGCCATGTAATTCTCTCTCTCTCTCTCAAAGAAAGAAGAAAAAAGTTGAAAGTGTCAATTGTCACACATAGCTTTCATGTGATTTCATTGATTTTTCTTTTTCTATTGTGTTTTCATTTCATTTGTTGAATCTGAGAAATTTCTGACAATTTTCTACTGGTGGCGCATTCTCTGCCTTGCAACTATTCTAACCGGTGAGAACATCTAATATCCACATAAATCTCAGAGAGAGAGAGAGAGAGAGAGAGAGAGAGAGAGAGAGAGAGAGAGAGAGAGATTTCTAGCAGTACTCGTGACATTTGGTAGTTGGCATTTAGTTAGTCCTCCCCTCTTTATGGGTTTTGTTTAACCTTTCTAATTTCTCTACTTTCCTCTTGACTACTTGTTGTCAACGTCCCTCGAAAGTTTTCCATAATCATATGAATGTGCTTCCTCTGCGGTGGGGAGAGAGAGAGAGAGAGAGAGAGAGAGAGAGAGAGAGAGAGAGAGAGAACTTATATGCTTCTTCTCTGTTTCATTTGAATGTAGGACATCTCTTGACCTCCTGGTTGACTGGCAGGTAAAGTGAGCCTCGGGGACAGAATATGGGTTGCCTGGTATCTACTCCAAAAGATAATGGGGTAAATCGGCGAAGACCCGGAAACATTGGGGATGTCTATGTTTATGTTCCGGGCTTGCGCATACCTAAACCTCTTGATTTCTCCCAATCGCTTGGTGATCAATTGTCAAAGAATTTGATCGAACGCATGTCTGCTCTTAGAACTCGAATAGTTGTAATGGCAAGCCAGGAGGCTCCCACAATTTCAAGAACTAGGAAAAGAACAGCCACCCAACATGGTGCGTTAAAAGAGAATATTAATATTTTCTTCTGCTGATTTCTAGATTCTGTTTGCAGTAACAGTTTTTGTGTTTACAGGGGGCTCAACATTGGCAGATCTTCAGCTGGCTCTTGAAGATTACTTGCCAGTTCTGCTGGGATTGGCCAAAGATGGTAAGGCAAAGTATTGATTGAATTCAAGCCTTGTCTACTTTACACTTGTTCCAATGATCTATTAAAATTGGGTAATGCAGGAAGTCATCTACAACATAAGGTGCAATTTGTATGGATTAATCAGGAGGATGAGGCAGAGGTGGGTGGCACTCTCTGTAAACAATGTGAATTGTTCCATGCAAAACTTTTGTTGTTATTTCAATTCCAACATGTGAGAGCTGCATGTGAAAAGGTTTAATCTTTGCAGGAAACAACCATGTCTAATTGTTGTTATGAGGTATTGTCAGTTTTGCACTTAATGGCGATGCTGGCATTATCACAGGCAAACTTATTACTGCTCCCGAGAACATCTGCTGATGGTTATCAGCCAAAAGTATCAGAAGGTAGCTTTTATTTAAAAGACACTCTCCCTTGTTTGTTTTCTTCATTCACTATCATATTAGCAGTTGGAATGTCCTGTTAAATTAGACATGTAGCAAATTGTATATGCCCCTCGAAACTTGGACTAACTACATAAATATATGTTAGACAAAACACTAGGGAAGATGATTCCTTAATGACACTCCGGTGCAACTTGAGAGGTGAAGATGGTTGGAATTTAAACTTCATGGGACCAAATATTTAGAGGTTCAAGTGTTCCTTTCATTGTTTATAATGTGTGCTTGAGAGGTGAAGCAAATGGTATTTACATTGCTCAGTGATGCAGGCTTAAAATTGTGTTGATTAATTGTGGTAGTTTATTCTTGACCCAAACAAACTAGGAGATGGATTTAACTGGTATTCCAATCATGCCTAACTTTTATAGCTTTACATGTATAGCACACAAATTCTTGCTCTAACTAACCTCCTGTAATCCTCTGAAATTTTGATTTAAGTCTCCCTTTTGTTTTTTCTTTGTCACTCTATCAATTCACCTTTTATTTTTTATTTACCTGAAGAAACGACGAAACCTTCACCTTTTCTACCAACTTATCTGGTGGGAACTTTGGAGACCTGATTTCCGACAACTGCAATGCTTATATTGGCTTTTGACAAAATAATGAAAATAATCAATCCACTTGATTGTGAAACCTCAGTATAACTGATAGATGTGCATGCTTGATTCCTTTATAGAGATTGTGAGTCGCGACACATTCCTCTTTTCAACGCTAAATAATGTCTGGGGATTGAAAGGCTGCCTACCATATCAACTCTTTCCTCTTCTCAAATGAGGGGGTTCTTGTTTTCCCAGTCTTAGAAAGAAAACCCTCATGTAATTCTCTTTTTACCACTTCTCTATCCTTTAAAGTCTCTTCATATCAGCCAGGGTCCTACTTCTTTTAGCTTTGAGAACGTGTGGCTTTCTCATAGAGGTCTTAGAAAGGTGGTCGAAGAGTTTGGAAAGATACCTTTACAGAAGGATGAAAGAGTTTCAAGTACGTGAGGAAATTGAAAAGTCTTAAGCAAACTCTAAAAGTTTGGAACAAAAAGGTCTTTGGTGATGTTGGAGAAAAGAAAAGTGCTATTATTTGTGAAATTAATGAGATAGATATGTTTTGTCCAAGAATCTTTCTACCCATATGGAGAATGTTAGAAATGATCTCGAGGAGTTTATTTTTAAGGATGGAATTAGCTGATGTCTGAGGACTTAGATGAAGTGTATTGGAGAGGGCGATTGTAATAGCAGGTTTTTTCATCAGATAGGCAATGGTTGGAGGCAAATGGTGTTTTTGTCATAAAACTTGAGGATTACATAGGTAATGTTATTCTGAATCCCGTTTCGACTGAAGATACAACTACCAGAATTTATAGAAATTTCTATGCCGAGGACATCAGAAACTATCCTATATTTGAAGGTGTTGATTGATATCCATTAGAGAGTTCTGGAGTCTCCTGCCTAGAAAGATCCTTTGAAAGGGATGAGATTTGTGGAGCCATGTTTGGTTTTGATAAGGATAAACCCTGCGAGTCCTAATGGTTTTATTGTGACTTTCTTTTAGAATTTTTGGGATGTCATGTATGAAGATTTGTTTAAAGTCTTTGATAAGTTTTTTGCCTGTAGGTTGGCTTCTATGACCATTAAATCTACTTTTGTATCCTTATTTCTTAGAAAACCTGCTGCTTGAAAGTGAAGGACTTTAGACCTATAAGTCTTACCACTAGTTTTACTAATAGTGGCTAAAGTTCTATCTAATAACTAGTGCAAAGTGCTTGGTGATACCATCTCTTGCAATCAGAATGCGTTTATAGGAGGTGCATATATTCGTGATGCAGCCTTAGTCAATAATGAAAAAGTTGATTATGCTAAGAAGTATCATGTGGTGTAGTTGTAAAGTTGGACTTTGAGAAGATTTATGGAGGGTTTAGGTGGCGATTCTTAGATAATATGTTGGAAACCACTTTCAACATCACTATTATTGGAGTCTAAAAACTAGTTTTCGGCTTCTCATGGGTTAAGGTAGGAAGACCCTTTTGTCTTTTTCTCTTCACTTTTTTGGTCGACTCTTAACCAGGTTGATTAGGAAGGATTCACGCAAATGTTTTTGTTTACTTTTGATCTTACTATGGGAGGTGATAAAGATGTTTGTGATTCTCATTTTCAGTGTGCAGATGATACTATCGTTTTTCTTAAAGATGATAGTGAGGATTTTAGAGATATGATTATCCTCCTTATCATCTTTGAGAAAGTCAACACGTTTAAGATAAATATCGCCAAGAGTGAGCTTATTGGTATAAATGTGTTTATTGTGACTCTTGACAACTTAGCAGCCATTATCAAGTGTGAGATGACAAAATTGACCTATTTCTTTTTTAGGAGTTGCTTCAGGAGGAAATCCTTGAGTTTTTTTTTTTTGGATCATGTTGAAAATAGAATAAGTAGGAGGTTAGGTGGATGGAACAGCATATTTCTCTCTCTAAGAGGGCATCTTATCTTTTGCGTGTTTTTTTAAGAGTATGGTTTATTTGCCTTCCTTTTCTTAAGAACTCTATTGAGGTAGCTAAGAAGATTGAGTCGCTGATGAGAGATTTCATTTGTTTGAGAAGTGGGTGGCTAAAATAGATCATTTGCTTAGTTGGGAGTAGATTTCAAAGCATAAATATGATGGTGATTTTGATCTCGGTAGTTTCATGTCCAAAACATGTGACTGATAAGCAAATGATTTTGAAAATTGCCCTTAGAACCCAATTCTTTATAGCATAAGGTCCTTTAGAGTAAGTATGGTCTTCAACGGATTGATGCTGGGGCGAGAGCTTCGCAGTGTCGCGCTTGAAAATTTATCTCTCAAAAATATTAGATTTTTCTTCCCCCAGCATCTTTTAAAGTGGGTGATAGTTCTTGTGTAATGTTTTGGAAGGATGCTTAGAATGGGGACTCTCTGTTATAGATCACTTTCCTTAGACTCTACCGGATGTTTATCTTTACTATCAAAAACTTATACAATTGAGAGGGAGATCTTATTTTTTTTGAAATTTTCACTTCTTAAGAAATTTTGTTGATAAAGAAATTATGCAGTTTCTTCCCTAATTTCCCTTTTACAAGGAAATGAACCTTCCCTGATATGAATCTTGATATTGCGGGTGTTCATCTCTTTTTAATTGTCTTTTTTTTATTGTTGGATTTGATGGAGCATAACAAGATCGGAACCAATGGTTTGATACAAAAGAGAAGATCTTTTGAAGCTATATCTCTGGATGTTTATTTCCTGTACTACAACAATTTTGAAACAGAAATCACGCATTCTTGAAATCGCCCCTTTGCTGTGTCATGAGTGGGTTTGTCGTGGGAGTCTTATGGAGTGGTTCGCAAGATTTAGAGGTCTTGGAGAGCAGAAAGATGCCCATTCGCTTTGGCGATTTGCTTTTGTGGCTATTACTTGGTTTACTTAGTGAGCGAGTGAAATGTTAAAATTTTTTGAAGTTACACTATTGGTTATTCTCTTCTTTGAAATAAGGTTGTATGCCTTTGAAGGGGGATTGGGCTTGTCTCTCACAGGTTCTAAAAAGTTCACAGTTTAGAGGAGTTGAAGAGGGATTGAAGAGCATTCCTTCTATGTTTGCTTATATTTAACTCGTAATGCAATTCATTTTCTATTAAAAAAACCTATAAATGTGCATCAAATCAGTAGCTTCATGAATTGTTTTTGTGGTACATTTTAAAGCAAGAAAGTAGTTTTGCAAGGAAGCACATTTATTGTGAAATTTGGATTTCAGTTATTGAAGGTATGAAATAATGGACAACTAGGCTAAGGTTTTGAAAATATGGTGTTTTTTTAATGGCTTGATCTTCTTAGATACCTTGCGAATCCTAGTTTCGTTGGAGGGATGTAAAATAGGAAGGGAAAGGGAGAGCATAAGGAAGAGCGGAAGGAAAGGAAGGAATTGGTATTTCCCGTCGTTGTTTGGTTGAGGGCAAAGAAGTGGAAAATAATAAGTTGAAGGAAAAAGTCCATTCCCTCCACTTTTGCCTCGGTTCTAGAATGAGACAGACCAGCTTGAGTGGCACTGGTCAACTTTACTGTTATGAACCCTCAAATCTGGGCCTTGTCAAAACCACTAGTGTTCGAACCTAAAATCCATTTAAGGGGTGGTGGTCCATCAATCCAGACTGCTACTATGTAAGTAAAAAAATGTGGCACAAGAACAATCACCGTATCCTCTCTCTCTCTCTCTCTCTAAAAAATAAATAGAAAAAGACTAAAGAGCCAAAAGTCTAACCCCTTTGCCTCCCTCTAATTTCATCTTCCTCTGTGTGTCTGAAAGATCAATTCATCTCTGGTTTCTTCAGCACACAAAGGTCAGGAATCATCTCCCTTTCTCTCAATCTCCTCCTCCTCTGTCTCACCACTGCAACCAGCAACCCATGAACATCTCCACGGCCACCATCTATCTCACACATGTGGAACTCTTACTTTCCTTTTGTCTTACTGAGAGAAAACCTCCATATCTCTCTCTCAATTTCTGAAAACTTGGTGTGTGTGACGATAGAGTGGGAAACTTGTACCATCTTCATGTTCACTAGTTTGTGGGTTATTTCGTTCTTAATTTTATTTTATCTTTTAATTTTTTTTTTATGGCCAATGGAAGTCAAATTCGTTTTTTGATATCGTGATAAGGTGTTAAAATGCCTCCTCATTTGGTTAATATAGATTGTTTATATGAATAATATTCATGACATGATAATGATATCCCTGGTTCAACTTTTAGGCTGATTGTGGTAGAACCAATGACCCTTGATCCAACTTTTTTCCCAGTCTGATGCCAAGTCCTGTTTTAAAATCTATGATTTTTGGAAGGAAAGGAAACAGGTAGCATCGAAAGAAATCCCTTCTATATATACCAAACAGCAGAAGGGCTTTTCCTTTCAATTTTCCTTTCCTCTTGGTCTATGAAAACCAACACCGCCTAAATTACAAAAAGTATTGTATCATGATAGAGATTATCTTGCACATATGTATTTTTAAGGGGGAGGAGGGGTAGTGTAATAGGTGATAAGATTACTTATTGCCAGGACGCAAACTAATTGCTACTATGCTCATTGGTAATAAGTATTACATGGCATGAGCATTGGAAATATCAAGCAACGCAAAGATCGAGTCTAGTGCTTGACATGTACCTGCAGTGCCTCAAACTATGTCTGATTGATTTAGAGGAGGGGGCCCAAACCCCTCCAATACACCCTCCAAACAATTAAAGAATTTAGTCCAACCCGCCTGCCCCTGCCTGGGTTTAGAGGGAGGGGATGGGACTTAATAAAATATAATTTTTCCCCAAATTTATTTCCTTCCCCTTTAAAATAAGCAAGCCATGGGACACGTTCAAACAAGAGAAGGCTACACCCTCTGTGCTCTTCTATGGCAATCAGCACACTAGAAAGCTAAGTTAAGGTGAAATTCTTGAACAAGCAATGGTATTAACCAACGACAGAATGCTGGCTAGGAGGTCTGGAGGAGTGTACTTAATGGGCAAATTATTACTTGTTTCTGACCCTGTTCTCTATTATTCATAAGCTCGTCTTAAAGTTGTATTTTATTTCTATGCGGCTGTTGTTCACTTGCTGTTTATTTCTTTTTCGAAAAAAGTTTTGACCATCATTTGTAGCCACAGTTTATTTGCCCATTTTCCCACTTTCTATATCCTCTGTGGCTTGGTAGTCTTAATTATCTTTTCATAAAGGGTTTGATTTATCTTGTGCAGCCGAAAATTTCCCAATTACTATTAAAATTACAGACAAAATAAGTTTTTGTGCCAATTTTTCAGGTGGCTAATCTATTGCTTGCCTCTGTGTGATTATGTACATCATATTTCTCGTTTAGATGGTTATTTTGTGCGATGGTTATGCTGAAAAAGCATAATATTTACGACAACAATGATGTTGGCATTGCTTTTGTTGTCCTTTTATTAATTGACAACAAGAACAAAAAACGGTCGTAGCAGAAATGAGAATACTTAGGTGGATGTGTGGCAAAACTAAAAGAAATAGAGTTAGAAATGAAGAGATTCGTAATAAGTTGGGAGTTAGTTCAATTGTGAATAAGATGCGAGAATGTCCTTTGAGGTGGTTTGGGATTGTGAAAGAAGATCTAAAAATGCACCGGTTAGGAGGATTGAGAACCTAAATATAGGATATTTAGTAAAATATAAGGGTAGACTGCTGAAAACTTTAATGTAAATTATTCGTAAAAATATGATAGTTAAGCGTTTAGATGAAGAGATGGCCTTGGATAGGAATAAGTGACGTAGGAGAATCCGCATAGATTAAACTAACATCCTTTTTTGTTTTTTTTTTTTTTTAATATTATCCGTATTTGTCTCTCAGATGACCGACCTCAATTGTTGGATTAAGGTTTAGATTGTTGTTGTTGTCCTTTTATTAATTGAACTAAATTTCAGAAAGCAGGAGAGCTTCTGTAGATGTGTTCTTGAAAGCAGCTGGTTTCTTGGACTGTGCTGTCCGTCACGTTTTACCACAGTTGCCTGTGGAGCTCAGGTTTGTAATTGAATTACTCAATCCCATATAAACTCATTTTGTTGTTTTATTCATCTTCATACTGGTTTCTAATTTAGTCTTGCTTATTTTTTGCTTTTCATAGGAGAGAGCTTCCCGTAGACCTAGCAGAAGGAGTTCTGCGTGCGCTTTGTCTCCAAGCTTTGGGACAGGTATCAAGCTATAACTCTTGGTTGGTTGGACCAAATACGCTTCATTTTTGGATCTGTTGGAAATTCAAATTAATTCTTTGTAGAATATTTTTTTGATTATCATGAACAAGGTTTCCTTAGCCTTGCTGAGATTGTAGCATCCACCAACCCACAACCACAGGGAAGGTGAAAAAAGGGGAGACTGGCACCTAAATCATTGTCTTAGACCATAACATGGTCACCGTGGGATTTCTTGATTTCTTGTTTCATCTTCTGGACAACATTAGTCAAATTTGAAATTGTTGAAATTTTGATATCTAAGAACAACAATGATGAAAAGAACAAGAGAATTCTCTTTTGTATTTATGAAATAAACATTACAAGAGGAAAGGGACGATTGCCCGGAAAGAGAGAGGAACGATTGCCCTATACAAGAGAGATAGAGAGAGAAGTGGAGAAGATTGTTCCACAAGAGAACAGGATTGTTTGTCAATTGTTCTCTATGCTACAAATAAGAGAGGAGAGGCATATTTAGAGAGAGAGAGAGAGAGAGAGAGAGAGAGAGAGAGAGAGAGAGAGAGAGAGAGAGAGAGAGCTCAACTAGCCAGTAGAGAGAAAGAGAAGGAGAGAAGGCTCCCAAACTAGCTGTTGGAGACAAGTTTCCAACGGGTAGTTTTTACTGTTGGGGACTAGGCAGATTGGGCAACCTCTTGGGCCTCTTTGGGCCTTGGATTATCTTCATTTTGGGCCTTGAGATGTTTGTGCAAGTCTGGAAAGGAGGCAGGCCAAAGCTTTAAGAGCTTGAGATTGAATTGGGCCCTGGAGTCCTGGATGCCTTCTTGAGAGACATTGAGTTGATTGCTTTTCTTCTGATTTTCAACACTCCATCCTCAAGTTTGGTGAATAGATATATATGGAGCCAAACTTACCGATGATATCTTGCAAGTGAAGGATTTAGATGATTTTATACAAGTCATACCTAGTACAGAAAAGTTATTTATAAGTGGAGATCTAAATGGACATGTAGGCGAGAGGAATGAAGGATTCGAAACCGTACATGGAAACTTTGGATTTGGTTGTAGGTATGAGGCGGGATGTACCATTTTAGAGTTTGTTATAGCGTTCGAGTTGATAGTTGTAAACACTTTCTTTAAAAAAAGAGAATCACACTTAGTCACATATAAAAGTGGGTTTAATACTAGTCAAATAGATTTCTTCCTCACTAGGAAAGTTGATAAAATGACTTGTAAGGATTGTAAGGTTATATCGGGAGAGAGTGCGGCAACTCATCATAGACCTTTGGTTTTGGATATACGTGTGTCTAAAAGGCAAAAGAGACATCGCCTATTTGTGGATCCAAGAATTAAGTTGTGGAATTTAAAAGGAGAAAAGTTGACGACTTTTAGAGATAAATTATATCAAGTGGCAAATTGGTCTATTAAGGATGATTCAGAAACAATGTGGAATAAGATATCTAATAATATTATGAGCACAGGTAAGGAAGTTCTTGGTGTATCGAAGGGTCAGGTCCCAATACGCAAAGAATCATGGTGGTGGAACGAAGAAATTCAAACGGCTATCCGCACCAAACGAGAGTGTTATAGGAACCTTAAAGGTAATAGCAGTAATGATGCATATGACAAATACAAGAAATCAAAAAAGGATGTAAAAAAGTTTATCCAAAAGTCAAAGAGTAAGGTGTATAATGAAATATATAAGAAATTGGATACTAAAGACGGAGAGAGAGATCTACAAAATTGCCAAACTTAGGGAGCGAAAGAGTAAAGATTTAAATGGTGTTAGGTGCATTAAGAGTGGAACCAATAATATACTTGTAAAGGATGAGGACATAAGAAAACGTTGGCGTGATTATTTTGACGATCTCTTTAATGTTAAGAATACGGGAGATATAGGAAATATCGAAATACCTATAGAAGAGATCAATAGAGGTTTTAAACGCAAGATCCGTCCTCTTGAAGTGAAGGAGGCTTTAAAGAGAATGAAAAATAATAAGGCCATAGGACCTGATGGTATTCCTATAGAAGTGTGGAAATGTTTGGGTGAATTTGGTATAAAAATATTAACGGATATTTTCAATAAAATTTGGGACACTAAGAGAATGTATCAGATATGGAGGAAGAGTGTAATTGTACCGCTATATAAGAATAAAGGAGATATACAAGATTGCTCTAACTATAGAGGGATTAAGCTTATGAATCATACTATGAAATTATGAGAGAGAGTAATAGAGCATAGATTGAGATTGAAGATAAATATATCTCAAAATCAATTTGGATTTATACCATGCAGATCCACTACGGAAGCGATCCATTTGCTAAGACATTTAATGGAGACATATAGAGCACAGAAGAGAGACCTACATATGGTATTCATTGATTTGGAAAAAGCATATGATAGAGTTCCTAGAGATTTATTGTGGTGGGCGCTGATGAAAAAAATGATATCTTTGAGATATATTAACCTAATCAGAGATATGTATGAGGGAGTTGTAACTGGCGTAAGAATTCGCGGGGGTTTGAGTGATAGTTTTCCCATTAACATTGGACTCCATCAAGGTTCGGCATTAAGCCCCCTCCTCTTTGCAGTAGTGATAGACGAAATCACCAAAAATATCCAAGATGAAATACCATGGTGTATGCTTTTCGCAGATGATATAGTGCTAGTTGATGAAAATATAGAGTGTTAGTGCTAAACTCGAGTTTTGGAGATTTACACTAGAATCTAGAGGGTTTAGACTGAGTAGATCGAAAACAGAATATATGAGATGTGGGTTTAGTGACAGCCTCCGGAATGATGAAGAAACGATTAGGTTAGATGGACAAGAGGTATCCAAAAGTGAACGGTTTCGATACTTAGGATCTATCATTCAAAATGATGGTAACATCAATGGAGATGTGAACCATAGAATTCAAGCGGGTTGGATGAAATGGAGAAGGGCCTCCGGAATTTTTTGTGATCACACGATGCCATTTCACTTAAAGGGAAAGTTTTATAGAAGCGCGGTTAGACCTACACTATTATATGGTATTGAGTGCTGGGCTGTTAAACAACAACAAGAACAAAAGATGCTTGTAGCAGAAATGAGGATATTTAGGTGGATGTGTGGAAAAACTAGAAGAGATAGAATAAGAAATGAAGAGATCCGAAATAAATTGGGAGTTAGTTCAATTGTGGATAAGATGCGAGAGTATCGTCTGAGGTGGTTCAGACATGTGCAAAGAAGACCCAAAGATGCGCCTGCTAGGAGAACCGAGAACTTAAATATAGGAAATTTAGTAAAACGTAGAGGTAGACCGCTGAAAACTTGGATGCAAGTTATCCGCAAAAATATGCAAATTAAGGGTTTAGAAGAGGAAATGACTTTGGATAGGAATGGATGACGTAGTAGAATCCGCACAAATTAAACCAATACTTTTTAAATATTTATCTATTGATTTATTTATCTCATTTTCATTTTCATTTTATTTTATTTTATCTTTATTTTTATTTTTTATTTTATTTTTCTCTCTCTTTTAAGTTTGTCTTTCAAATGGCCGACCTCAACTTATTGGGATTAAGATTTAGTTTTTTGTTGTTGTTGTGACTAGCCATAGTTCCCTTGGTGAGAATATCAGCAAATTGCTCATGACTTCTCATGTGAGGGGTGACTATGGTCTTATCTTCATCTTTTTGGTGAATGAAGTAGCAATCAACTTCAATGTGCTTAGCTTTCTTGTGAGATTGCAATGCTCCCTCAGAGGCGAATGTCTTGCTGCACGAACTGCAGGAGTACTGTCCACCAGATTTTGGAAACTGGCCCTTGGATTTGCCCTTTGCGGGATGAGATGAGACCTTAGACTTGTAGTACACTCTACGGTTTACCCATTCAGATGAGGGATTCTAACTTTGTTGACCTTCTGAAAGGAGGTGGAGATGATGATGAATCACTAGACTCTTCTTCTGCTTCTAAAAGAGATGAGTAATTTTGAGATTGATGTCTCCCTTGCTCCCTCCTTCGTTTATATTTGGAGGGGTTTCCATCTTTCCTTTGCTCAAAATTTTTTGGTTGTCCTCCCCCTTACTCCGAGCTCTCTTCCCCATTGGATTGATGCGGGGGATTGCTTTATTCTTGTGGAGCATACTAAAAATTTTGCAGATTTTTTTTCCTGGTGTCTTCTTTTCACATGAGACTACAAAATAAAGCTCATTTTCTACAAATATTATATTTTTTGATATGTATATTTTGTTAGTTACAGAATCAAAACATATATATATCCTTTTTGAAAGGATCCATATTCTACGAACACATACCACTTGCCCTTTTTATCTAGTTTATCCTTAAATTGTTTTGAGACATGCACATAATAAACACACCCAAACACTTTTAGATGAGAAATGCTTGGTTTGGTCTTTGTAAGTAACTCCAATAGAGATTTCCCTTGGAGTGTTTTGGTGGGCAAACGATTAATTATATGAACGGCACTGCTAACTGCATCACTCCAAAAACTCTTAGGTACATTAGTATAGAATATGATTGTTCTTGCTTTTTCAAGAATGTGACAATTTATTCATTTGGCCACACCATTTTTGTTGAGAAGTGTATGGACATGACGTTTGGTGAATTATTCCATTTTCTTTTAGGAATTTTCTAAAATCATGATTCATGTACTCCTTACTATTATATGTCTTAAGCATTTTTATATTTGCATTATATTGTTTAGTGACAAAGTTAAGAAAATTTTTTAATGCTTTGAATGCTTATGCCTTGGAAGTGAGCATAGATACCCAAGTATATATAGTCTTGTAATCAATGAATGATATGAAAATGTTTAAAACCATGACTAGATATAACTCGGGATCTCCAGATATCAGAGTGCACAAGATCAAATACATTTTTGTAGATAAGTCTCCAACATTGGATGGTATGTTCGGGTTCCCCCCCCTCCCCCCACAAAAAAAAATACAATGTTTATCTTTATAATTTTTTGTTGGAAATAGACATTTTAAAAATTGTTTGCTAGGATGACATAGTATAGCATGCCACAAAACATAACTATTTCGTTGGGAGTTAACAGATGAGTTCAAGCAAGTACCTTGATTAGTCACGAGGTTTTCTACTTGCTTGAGCAGCTCGAATGTGCCTTCAGGAGTTGAAATGCATGCTTGATTACTCTTGAGGTTTTTTGCTAGATTGAGAAGCATTAAAATGCCTTCAAGAGCTGATATGAGTGCTTGATTACTCTTGAAGTTTTTTACTTTCTTGAGTAGCTTTGAAAGGCCTCCAAGGGACAATTCGAATGCTGCATTCTGGGCTACATTTGGAGAAGTTTGGCTCCTTTTCTTAAGGTGCTCACGCTTGAGGTGAGGATGAAGAAGCCAACATCTTTCTTTTGTGTGATTTGACTTCTTACAATGAGCTGACAAACTTTTTGGCTACTTGTTGCACCTTGTTGAAAGTAGGAAGGATCGAAGATTGCTCTGAAACCATGTCGAAATTTTGATATCCGAGGACAACAATGATGAAAATAACAAGGGAATTCTCTTTTGTTTATGAAATAAACTTTACAAGAAGAAAGGGACGATTGCCCAGAAGGAGGGATGATTGCCGTATACAAGAGAGATTAAGAGAGAAATGAAGAAGTTTGTTCCATGAGAGGAAGGTTGTTTCTCTATGCTACAAATGAGAGAGGAGAGACATATTTATAGAGAGAGAGCTTAACGAGCTAGTAAAGAGAGAGAGGAGAGAAGGCTCCCAAACTAGTCGTTGGAGACAAGTTTCCAATGGCTCATTTTTATAGCCACTGGGAACTATTCTGCCAAATCTGCCCTTGGCAGATTGGGCAGTCTCTTGGGTTCTTTGGGCGTTGAGATGTTTGTGCAAGTCTGGAAAGGAGGCAGGCCAAAGCTTTAAGAGCTTGAGATTGAATTGGACCCCTGGAATGAGAGATGTTGAGTTGATTGCTTTGTTTCTGATTTTCAACAGAAGTTTGGTTTGTTAGCAAGTATACTAAACTATACGAAAACAAGAAGCACACAAGAAGGAGCATCCTAAATTCTTTTGACTTATTAGCTATCCATTGATTCACCTCTTAACATGGACAATGCCTGTATGTGTCGGACATGGACAATGCCTGTACGTCCAAGTAAGGAATTATTGGTTTTGATCTTGGACAGGGTCCGTCCCTACTTGGACATGCAGCAGACATGGATTTGAAAAATCTGCAAATTAGTGTTTGGACTTTTTTGAACTTTTAAAAAGGATAAATCTATACAATGAGTTTGTAGCCTATTCTATGGTTGTAACTATGGATTTGAAACATCTGCAAATTAGTGTTTGGACTTTTTTGATAAAAACATACATTTTTTATCTTTTAAAAAAGATGAATCTATGCGATGAGCTTGTAGCCTATTCTATGATGGCAATTGTGAACTTAATTATGTATTTTGATAATTAATGTAATTTCAAGTCCTGTGGAATTGATAGGTATAGGAATAAGCCCTATAAAATTGAGATTTTCCTTTATCTCTTGGATTATAGGTGTTGAAGCGATAGTTCTAGAGAAAGAGAACTTTAATATAAATAATTTTGTTACTAACATCTTTGTTGTATTAATACTTGTGTATTAATATATATATTTATATTTGCAATGAATGTGCTCATTCTATGTTGTGGCTTATTTCTTATGGGTTCTCTTGTGCTGCGCATCCATGCAATGTTATGTTCGTGCTTCATAATTCATGCAAAAGATAAGAGAATAGAATATCTTCTATGTGCCCCCTCCTAAATGAAATAGGAGGAAGGAAAGGAAAAAGAACAAAGATCATATATAGCGAAAACATATTTGGGGTCTCTTTTTTTTGGGAGGGGGGATCCGAGAAAAATTTCTGTTGTGGCTAAGATTAGTAAGAGTTCATATTGTTGGAAGGGTGCCTTTTTTCTCCAAGCTGGTGTGTTACCCCAATCCATTCTTGTGCATCACCCTCTACTTTCTTTTGCTTCTTTTTACTAAGGTGGGTAAGAATATTTTGAAATTGATGAGAGATATCCTATTGTCACAGAGTGGTTTAAGCAAGAGAATCATCCTGCGGTGTTGGGACTAGATCTTTGAATCTAATTTGGGAGTGGTTTGGGTCTAAGTAACTTGGTCTTTAAAAATTTTTCCTTAGTTAAAGATGGCAACAATGATTCCCCTTGTAACCCAATTCTTTATGGCATAAGTACATCAAAAAGTAAGTAAAGACTCCGGCAAAATA
The DNA here is from genome assembly GCA_033439265.1 of Dillenia suffruticosa. Classification (NCBI taxonomy): domain Eukaryota; kingdom Viridiplantae; phylum Streptophyta; class Magnoliopsida; order Dilleniales; family Dilleniaceae; genus Dillenia; species Dillenia suffruticosa. The sequence goes on along the minus strand of JAVTVX010000009.1, from coordinate 16,679,879 downwards.
GATGATATGCCAAGGTTAGGGTAAGAATTTCTCTTTGGAAATTTCTCTTAATTATTTCATATCTTTTTCACAGAGGGTTAGAAAGTTTTTAATTTAAAATTAGGGTTTGTTCTAACTAGAGTTGAAGGTCAATAGTAGTCACATTACAAGAGTAATATTATTTTCTCTCTCAACAAAGAATTTTATTTGTTTTTTCTTAAACCTAGTTATTGCTCGAACCACAATCACTCTATTCTATCCCTAATTGTTGAGTTCTAATTGTTCTAAACCTTTCCGTGCATCATTTTATTTATGATTATGGATTGATATGAAAAATATTGAGTTTTGAAGATTTAATGTGTTAGCCTTAAGAAGAATGAAATGTTCAATCTTATTTTTAAAGCTTCTTGCTTGCCAGTGTTCTTGTATACATGATTTGAACTACTTTCTTTAAGAATCTCACTCAAGTGAGTTCACTCTCATGCCACACCAAAGTTGCAAGGGATAGGCCATACTCACTAGAGGCCCCTCTTGTGGGAGGGATTCCTTATTGTTGGAAATTTAGTCTCTCTCAGCATGAGCCACAGTCAGCAGAGAGAGAGAGGTTAAACAATTTAGCTGCTCAATATTGTACAAATACATTGCGAGGTTCATCTAATGGTGTAATACAGAAGTAATTAGTGAATCCGTTTCAAGTATTTGAAAGTTCGTCTGTCCTTGCGTTGGATATTGTGTTGAATTTGTTAATGGCTGAGGTTAGATTCTGTTGAAGATAGGTAAATGAATATTGGAGTTTCTTTTTCCTCAAAACTTTATTATGGTAGTTTGATCTCATGTTGTTTTGCCCCTTTACATTTTGTTGTTTATATTATGCACCAGGTCTGTTATACTTAGTTTTTAATTTTGTTTGTTCTATTTCATTTGTCCTCTAATTTTGTTCTTTTCTCGTTTTTGTCATATTTTTTTGTTGAGTGGTTTTCCTATGTGCATCTATAAAATTTATCTTGGGGAGGGCAAAGCCATGTAATACATTTTGACATAGCATTTTTAGATTCATTATTGTTCCTTGTACTCTCTAATATTTCTTTCTGGTTGTTGGATTAGGCTATTGATATCCAACTGGGAATGGCGATTGATAGTGCAAAAGCTACACTTGCTGTGAAACGAAGGCTTGCATGTGAGATGGTCAAATATTGGCAGCAGGTATGAATCTTTTATCACTTCTATACTTTTTTACCAGCAATGTATTGATCTTTCATATAGAACATTTGATCTGCTGTTTTTACTTCCAATTTTCCTTCTAGTATCTTTGATTTCATGAGATTGTTAACCACACGCATTGGTAAGCAACATGGAAAAATCAGGGAAAATATATCATTGAAATGAGAGTGTGCAGTTTGTATGTTGCAGGCAAAATATTTCTCTCTTCCTATAATTTTCCTTCAGTGGATTTTTCAAATCTATACTGGATAATTTGGATCATAAAAGAACTATGTTTTAAGAGGAGAGAGTTGGGAGGAAGAGAGAAAAGTGCTCTTGGTGTAGAGAGAAAGGTCTCTGGTTGGGTTGGTTTACCTTCACTAATGCTTTTTGGGTTGGTCACAACTGTTCCTGGGACCAACCTCATCCATTGATTTAATTGGACCATCGTGACATCATCCATTGAAAGATATTTATCAACCTTATTTGAAAATGTTTGTGTTTAGCCTCTAACTCTTTCTTTGAATCTGAACAAATTTGAATGTTCACAACATAATTATATTAATGTCTTGCCTTATATTTTGAAAATTTTGCCATATTGTGTCATCTCTTTGTCCAGTCTTTATAGCCCACCAAAAACTTGTTGAACACTCTTCTCTGGCACTCATACTCAACTCGCACCCATGTGAGCCATTATTTTCCTCCTCTCTTGCAAGTAGTTGTAACCATTGGCTTTCATGGATCATGAGTACACAATAATATCCTTTATGAAGGGTGATTTGGTTTTGGAAAATTCCATCTAGAAGCAAAACTAACTTCCTCCTATGGTAGTGATATTACAGAAAATAGATGTTCAGACAGCTATTTGGATGTTGGACAATTTTCTTAGATTTGTTGGATGATTTTCTTGGATTTAATGCATCGTATCTGCAACTGTATGAATGTATGAGGCAGATATACTCTCTCTCTCCCTCCCCCTTGAATTACAAAAAAAGAATCAACTTTTTCACTTCTAATTATGCCCCGTTCTTATGTATCAAAGAGCATCTGCCTCACATCGAGAAGCAGAGACAAAATAAAGAGTGCTGATACTTTTTGATATATAAGAACAGGGACATAATTAGAAGTGAAAAAGTTGCTTCTTTTTGTGTAATTCGAGGGCAAGGGGAGAGAGAAGCCTTTGAAAGTTAACATGCAAGTGTATAAACAAATGAGAACTTGATATGTCAATTAAAAGTGGAAAGAAACCACGTCTGAAACCACAAATATCAGGGTTACAGTAGAATTGTTTATATCTTTTGTGAAGCCCAAGAAAGTTACATGTGTTGGAACAAAAGAAACACATGGAAGAAGCAGAAGGAGAGAGAGAGAGAGAGAAAAAAAGGCCAAAACTTTAAATAACCACTTAACTTTAGGCCTACTTTCAAATAGCTCCCTAAAGTTCTCTTGCATTGGATGCTCCCCATAACTTTTGAAATAAAAGTTATTAGCCCATAATTGGATGGGCCTAAGATTCCGATCTTGGGACAGTCACATGCAAGTCACCTGACCCGGTGTTTTTCTCTTCCTTCTCTCTCCAACAAAATGGATTACATTATAGAGGGAGACAAAACAAGAGAGAAATGGGAGATTTATTTGGAGATTAAATATGTTTTTTTTTTTTTTTTTTTTGAAAATTACATTTGAAAGTGTCAAAACAACAACAACAGGAAGAACCGCCACCACCTAACCATTATCCTATTAAGTGAGGTTGACTATATGGATTCTTCTATGTTATTATACTTTATTTTATATCGTATACTCACCTATACGATAACAATATGATAACAATACGACAACAATAATCATGGTTTTATTATACTAAATGGAGTCGATAATATGGATACTTTTATGCCATTGTACTCTATTTTATATCATATCTTCATCTGTATTTAGATAATTCATATCATATGTTATTGTCGTTATCTAAATGTTCTTAGGTCTTCCTCTCCCTCGGTTAATATGAGTGCTTATCATAGACTCACACCGCTTAAATGAAGCCTCAATCGGTCGCCTATGTACATGGCCATACTATATTAATCGTGTTTTCCTCAATTTTTTCTCTATAGACGCAATCTCAATTTTCTCCTTAATATATAAATTTCTTATCTTGTCCATGTTTGTGTATCCGCACATCCATCTTAACATCCTCATCTCTATAACTCTCATCTTCTGTTCGTGCTTTTGGTTCATTGCATGACATTGAGATCCATACAATGAAACAGGTCTAATCGTCATCTTGTAAAACTTCCCTTTAAGTTTTAGAGATATCTTTCGATCACATCGAATACTCGTTGCACTTTTCCATTTCAACATTTTAGAGGCACCTTTCGATCACATAGAATACCTGTTGTCCTTTTCCATTTTGACTATCCTACTTGTATTCTATGTGATACATCTCTGTCAATCCCTCCATCTTGTATTCTACGTGGTTATCATTAGTTTCTATCCTTTAATGATAATTTTTTTCCCCTGTTGAAGAGTCAAAACAGGGAAGAAAAAATTATCATTGGAGGATAGAGACTAAATCCAAAAGAATTCACTGAGAAAATTTTAGTTATTGCTAGAAATTTTGGTGAACTTTTGCCGGGGTAAAAATTTGAAACTTATATTCCCCCACACCCCCCCCGCCCCGCGGGGAGGGTGGGATCGGATACAGACCTTAACGTCATCAACATGGGGAGACATTGAAATGTAGAAGAAAAATTTTGGGAGTAATTGTGTGTTTTTAAGGTTCAGGGGCTATTAGAAAGCAGATCTAAAGTTCAGGCGATTATTTGTAGTTTTGGCCAAAGAAAAAAATAGCATAATTTTTTGGCTACCCTGCCATAATATTGGTTTTATCAGTATTATAATGTAATCTCCTTGAGAATGTAGTGCAATTGCAGTCATTCTTTGAGATGAATCAAATTATTTGCATAATTCATATTCAACCTATTACACATTGGGCTTTCCTGATCAATGAGTTTTTACAGAAAACTTTAATGCAGAATTCTACTTTCTTGTCTGTTGTTGTATCGTATTCTATGTTTTCATCCTTATAGGGACTTCTTAAAATGCTTATATATATTTATATGTATCTTTTCCTATGTATCGACTCTCAGGCTCAAGATAACATCATGAATCTTCCACTGGCAAATGGTTGTGGGGAGAAACATCTGCTATATGTGAAGTGGAAATATGTTGAGGCAAAGGTATCATCATAGTTCCTTTTATGTTTTGAGTCTAAATGGTTACTTTTATAGATAAGTTTATTTTGTTTGCATCCTAGAGCTTGTCGGTGTAAACCTGCCTCATGATCTTCCGTTCTTATTGTTATTGCCTCTTAGGGTCTTATACCAAGTGCTTGTAAACGCATGTCTGGAAAGCTTTTTGAAGCTTAGTTTAAATGCCTCATATATTATTTGTTAAGTTTTTAACTAGTAATATAACTAGAAAAACCTATGATAATTATTATTATCAAGAAAATTATATCAACGAGAGGAGAGGAATATACAGCACAAAGTGGATAATGTATCCAAGATGATGACAAAAGAAGAAAAAGGAAAAACTACAGAAAAATATTAAATAACAAAAATATTGTGATAAAACAATTCTTAAAGCTCCTTCTCACTGACACCAAAAATATGCCTCTGAAAGTTCATTTTGTGATAGCCCATAATATAATGATTGTTTCTAAATGTTTAGTTCCTGGTTAAAGGACCTGCACTGTGAGCTTAAACACGTTTACTTGTGAGATCAAATAATGTGGAGAAGTTGGATGAGGTTTCCGTGTTCCTAGCTTCTATTTGAACTACTGCGTTTAAGCAGTGGCGCAACAACAACATGATGCACGTGTTTGTTCCACATCAAGTAAAACAGCGAATCAGTTCCGGGAGGTGCTCCATTATCTGTTAAAATGGTTGGGGCCTTTGATTGAGCTAACGATTCAAGTATTTCTGCGCTCTTATGGGTGCAGATAGCTTATGAAGTTTGTAGGTGTGAAATCTTTTTAATTTCAAAAGGGAAAAATGCAAAATTACTGCTCGGAACTTTGACTGATTGTCAACCCTAAACCCATTTTTGCACAATGTCTTCCCCTCAATTGAACTATGGCCAAATTGGTCCTTCTACCCACCCATTAAATCCTACCATTTAAGTCACATACAAGTTACGTGAAACCCTAGATGGCCAGCTGGAAGAAGTCACGCGAAGGCCTCATAAAAAGCCTTCTCTTCCTCTTGCTCATCTCACCAAAATCCTGATGGGAATCCACCCTTACTCTTAGTGTGTGGTGTACAATAACAATGAGAAGGAAATCAAGAGGATTTAGAATTTGTCCAAATGAGTAAGATGTTCCCAAATGGTGTGTATTTGGGTTATGCACTTCAATAGTGGGGGAGATGGAGGCACATCATTCGTCCTCTTTTCTTTTCTCTTCTAGACCTAGAGGTCTTCTCTATCTAGAAAATGATGTCTACACTACCCACTTACTTGCTTTCCAACAATTGAAATAGAGAGGCTATGACACGATGGGCCAAGTCCAATATTAGCACAACAACAAAATTAGCTTTTGGTCTGAATATATACATGATGTGAGCTCTCATGGTGTGGGAGTAAACCCATCAATTTACTACTTCAGTTTGTTTGGTTTAATGAACCATTTTATGTTCCGATCAGGGGATATTATTAGAGGTTTTTCCCCTTTTGTTGGACCTTAGAATTGGCTTAACTGCTACTTAGACCAGTTTCCTCAAGGGATTCGATCAGGAATATCATATTATGGATTCTTGAGATCTCCCATCCTATTCTATATTCAAACAAAAGCATGAATTGACTAAATTGTTCGCTCTCTAATTGCATCTCATATTGGTCACCAATTTTTTCATGCTCAAGTAACTGCTATATTTTTGTGGTGGTTGTTAGAATTTAGCTTGTAGTAGATATTAGTTGTATCTTAGTTGAATGGTAATTGCCATATAAGGTGTAAATATTGTATCAGTATATGTTTAGCATGAACAATTGATGCATGCAAATTCTCGTAACAGATTTTTACTCTCTCTCTCTCTCTCTCTCTGTTTTTTTTTGGTTTGGATTTTTTTTTGGTTTGGACTCTCTCTCTCACTCTCTCAATGCTGTTACATGTTAAAGATAGAATAGAAGTACCTTTGCAGTTTTCCTAAAGCATGCATTGTGCACATCTTTACAATTCTTTGGTTTACCAGGCTGCTGCATATTATTATCATGGCCTAATACTCGACGAAGGAAACACAGAAAAATCACATGGGATGGCAGTAGCTGCCTTGCAAGCAGCAGATGAGCTTCTTAAAGAAAGTAAGAAGGCCTGTGAATCCTTCAATCTTACTCCTCCCATATCTAGGTAGTCCCTCTCTCTCTCTCTCTCTCTCTCTCTCGCTCTTGCTCTCGCTCATCTGCTCGCCTTCTCCATGTATCATGTAATTATGCAATAATTTTGCAGAATCGCAGTATGAGCATATATTACTATATCAGCAATTAGGCATTCTTTATTGTGCATCCTGGCACAAGGTATCTTAGAGGGGTCTTGGGAAGAATATGCTGCGAATGAATACAGCTATGCTGCCAAACTGCTCCTGTTTAGTCTACATATGGTTGCATGTGCAGAGCTTTAGATCGTTATCAGCTTTTCTGTTGCAGAAGTTTTATATTGTGCATTCAAATAATGCTTGAATAATAGTTGAATTCATAGATATGCCTATAATTGAAAGAAGTATGGAAGTGCTAACGAGTTCAGTTGGTAAAGTCTTCAGTTCTCATACCATAGATACACGTGATATGTTCCTGCTTTTAGCATGGATTGAGAGTTTACTGTTAAGGGAGAGCCACCACTCCTTTGTGGTTCAATCATCTCTGGATCAAAAATAGAATGAGGAATTTACCCCCCAAAAACAAGAAAACAACAACAATAACAATCTGAGACTTAATCCTAATATTTTGGGTCAGCCATTTGAGAGACAAGCATGGAGATGATTTAAAAAATATTTATATAAAATATAAAAATAAAATAAAATAAAAATAAAAACTATATTGATTTAATTTGTGTGGATTCTTCTGCTTTACTCATTTCTATCAAAGGTTATCTTCTCGTCTAAACCCTTAACTGTAATGTTTTTGCGAATAATTTGCATCCAAATTCTTAACGGTTTACCTCTTTACTAATTTCTTTCTGTAGGCTAAGACTTCTTCTTTTTCCTTGTTTTTATTTTTCCTAGGAACTTCCCTATTATGCCTTTCTTTGCTCCCATTGTTTCCTAATAATATTTTGCTAGGATCCTTATGAAGAGCTTTTAATTATTTGGTTTATGTATTATGTCCACATAACCATGAAACTGAACATTATGTTACAAACAACTGCATTAAATCGTTTTCTTCTATGGCTACCCTTCTATGTTCACATTGAATATATTTCTGCGTCTTCTATCATATTCATAGGTCTTCCTCTTGTTCTTGTGCAGTTTCCCTTTCTTGGTTGGGCTTAATGCATATACGCATATTTCTGTAGATGACATAACCATTTGAATCCACTTTCTTGTGTTTATCCTACACATATATCACATTTTTTTTTGGGAGTATGTACTTACTGATTTTTTTTTTTTGATAAAATCTTGGGAATTTGATTAAATAGAGGAGCAGCCTTTTAAAGATGACCAACTTCCTTTTTTTCAAACGACTCCAATAAGGACAAATTATTTTGTCTTCTTGTTACTTTTTTTTTAACTGTATCTTGATTGCGGCCAGAGAAGGGAACCTCATTTTACCATAATACTATATCAGTTCAGTTGTGTTCTTAATAACCACGCTTACAACTAATGCTATTATCCTTCAGAGCCACCTTTTCAATGTTTCTCAGCCACTAATATTGCGTCTTTGTTCAAACATCTTATTTGCTATGACTGCTCCCCTTAGCGATTCCTGGATGTAAACGTGCAAAACTTGACTTCTAAATTGTATTCTGCTAGAAACTATTTTACCTTCCTTCCTTGATTTGTTTCAGAATGTCATAGAAGTGCTTCCTTCTTTTCATTTATTAAGAGAGAATTTATTGTTTTTCTGTCCGATGACATCTATTTATGCCTAGGCATTTTTTGTTCTATGTTATTTGCATAAAGTTTTGATATCAATTAGTTAGTCACTCATTTAAGTGTGCTACTTCATAGCTCTCATTTTGGCAATCCCGCACAGTCATATCTTCATGGCAGTCTGGAGGCTGTGATGTTTCTTATGTTACTTTACTAAAACCAGAGGTGGACCTAAGAAGGGACCAGGGTGGGAAATTGCACTCCTTAATTTTCTAAAATTCAATTAGTGTTTATGACCCAAATCTATTTTGTACTCATTTAATTATAATTGTCTCCGCTTGTCTTTTTTTAAACTTATTCATTTTGACTAAATTCTACATAAATCTTTTTTTTAAAAAAAATGCACCACATGACACAAACAAAATATGACATCACAGTCACATGCTTTAAATTAATAAAAAAATATTTTGTAATTTTTAAAATAAAAAAAGAAAAAGATAAATAAGATTGCAATCCCGAGAAACATTAATTTGATATTGACAACCCCACTTTGACACTTTTCCTTTTCCCTTACCTTCTTCCTTGAACTTTCCATGTCCTCTCCCCCTCCCTCACCCTCTCCATCTCGGCCTCTCTCCCCATCCATTTGTTTTTCCCTCTTTTTTCCCTTTTTCCCTTTTGCCTTTTTTCCCTCTCCTTTCCATTTCCTCTCTGGTTCTCTACTACCTCTCTTCTTTCCACATCCCTGACTCTCTTTTTATTTACTTCACTTATCAAACACCGGAATCTCTATTTTCTAATTTTCTCCTGTTAACCACCGAAACTGTTTTCAAATTTGAAAAAAAAAATCATTCTTTGTCTCATGAAAAAGATATATATTTCGATTAAAGCTTTTGATTTTCCGAATATCATAGTTGAATTATTTTGTTATTGATATTTATATATTTTTTTAATATAGTTTTGTAATTCATGTTTGCTGTTTTAACAAGTATATTATAAATTTTTTGCACTCTGGCTTTAGATCTTAGGTTCGCCACCGACTAAAACTATACATGAGAATTGGAGAAATATTGAAATGCCTATTGCTAAGGGCATAGACACGTGGTTCAAAGTGGGTCAGTTGACCTCACTGAAAGGGAATGAGCTTAAACATTATTGTATGGAATTTTTGGAGGCCTTGTGTATATTAATTCAACTTTAATATATTATATCAGGGGTCTGGATTGAGTTGGTGCTTTTGCTTAAAGGTCAAATAAATATGCCATTTTAGTTCTTTCTTGTTTGGGATTCTGTGTCAGGTTGTATGTGGTGGCATGACATTACTTTCAAGCTATGATACACCTCGGAGAAAATTATAGAAAGGTTGAAATAATAGCTTTATTCATTTTGTGTTCACTAATGTTGTTGAGAATAATTTTATGTGCGAAAGTAATTCTTTAACATCATTAGGAGTTATTAAAAGACCCCATTAAAAAGGATTCTTGACTATCCATGACAACTTAGAAGTGGGATCTTTTTTTGGATGTGCACTTATTATATTTTGTCTCTTGCAGTTCCATTTTGTGGTAGCATCATCTTATTTTGCGGTGAATGATCATTTGAAGTGAAAGCAGTTTGGTTTATCATATATGTTGGCAATCTAACTTGGGTTAACCTTCCATAAATGTATATCGATATTCTAACAGTTAAAGCACGACAATAGGAAGGCAAGGAAAATAATGAAGGCATTCATTTGTGTACAGTTCTATTGAAGCTAGTGGCACATCTAATTACATTTTAGTGCAGGAGTCCTCCACTTTGGGGAACCATGAAGTATTTGTCGGAGAAGATTCCCAAGGACACTTCTAGCAAAGTGAGGATTAATCGTGATTTATACACTCATGAGAGGTAAATCTATATATCATTTATTTATCTTGATGTCTATGTTTAATTATAAATAATTATCGATATCGATGTTAATCTTATTTTAGTTATTATTATTTTTGTTAATATTCTTATTTTTATTGTTGTTATGGCAGTACTCCACATAACAGGAACTTTTCTAGGTCTTGCAGATTCCAACTTGATCACTACAAGAAAAACTACTAGCTTTACACTGTGTTTCAAGAGTCAGAAGCTAAGAGACAAAGGTTCTCTAAAACTTTTGAAGTGTCCAGCACTAATCATTTGTTTTAAGAAATAGCCACTTCCTCTTTAGCTATGTGCGGAGAATATGTCACGTAAGTAGAAAGGGCTAAAGCTACAGATTTGTAGGACAAGTATGGTAGATTGCCCAAAATAGAAGAATAATGGCTAAAAACTAAGAAAGTGTTCGTGAAGAAGCAAAGGTGAACAAAATTAGGGTTTGTGGTTGAAAATCATAGGGAAGAATTAGTTGTTCAAAGATTAGATAGAAATTTGATCAATAAGTGTACACAAAAAAAAAGAATACTAAGATAGCAAGGAGAAGAAAATCTAGCTACGCATGCCTTCAACACAAATAACTAATCAATCACTATACTCATCAATTCGTTCACGTTTTACATATGTTGCTCAACCTAACAGCACCCCTAAACTTTCTAGAAGTTGTCTCAGCCAAAGTAAAATATAATAGGACTCAAAATTCTCTGAAATAGAAAGTTTTCAAAACTCTATAAAAGATACCAATTTAATGGTGATCAGAAGTTAAAATATTTAGAAAGTTCCAAAACACAATCCTTGCTTATTGTTGTTTTAACTTTTTTTTTTTTTTTTTAAAGTTTTTTTATAATAAAATATAGAATTACACGATCTTTGATTTGATTTCTCAAACCCTCCCATCCCAGCTATTTCTTTATTGCCTTTTTGTTAATAACTGTTCCTTTAAAGAAAAAAAGAACAGGATAAAGTAAACTGAGATGCACTTTCTTTTGCATTTTTAATTTTCAACACACTTGTTGGGGGATGTTAAAAGCAGTTGAGATAAACTTTTGATTCTGAGATTTTGAAATTCAAACTATTGTTGCTTAATGAGCATTGTCTGTGATATTCAAAGTCAATCGTGATATCTATTTTATTATAACATAGAAAAAGTGAATAATTGAACTCTTCATGCTTCTTTGGTTGTTGCATTGTTGTTCATCTTGTCTTCACCTTTTCTTCTCATCCCTGGTTTTTTATATTGTGACTCTAATTGGCAGTGTTAAGTAATTGGGACTTTGATAATAGCAAAGTACTAAATCATACTAATCATCTTGCCAACAGGATCATGGAGACAGCGCCCACATTGCCTGATTTTGTTTTAAGCCTGAAACCAGATGAGTATCAACTCCCTCCAGCTGATACTTGTTGGAACGAGGAGAATAAAAGGAGGGTTTTATAGTTCTAATGCAGCAAGTTTCATTGTATATGGTGCGCATTGCTCAGATATGGTCTACCTCAAAACATGAACAAGGTGGCCAATTTTTCAATGTTGTGTGCTAAGAATTCCATTCCACTCAGATCTCTCTCCAACCTTTCTTGTCAATCTCTTTTGTTTATTCCTTTTTCCTCCCTATTTTGTAGCTACAAATGATTTTGTGTTATGTAAATCATGTACTGATAAATAGGCCAATTTCGAAGCCAATTCGCATGTCAAACGTGCGGATTTAAAGTTTAATTTAACTTTTTTTTAATGTTCAAAATTGGCTTAGATTGAAGGGCGTCTTACCTTTTCTTTATTCTCTTATCCCGGGGATTTTTTTTTTTTTTTTTTTAATTTTAGCTTGAGCTTCTTTTTATTTGCTGTTCAGAATTGGTGGAGGTGCTTTGTATCTCAGAATTGATGAAAGTTCTAACATTTGGCTAGAAAGAAGGAAATGCAAACTGAACATTTTTTTTGTTATATTCTGTCTACTTTTTTTTTTAATTATTATTATTACTTTTTTTAACTTTGGATTAAAAAAAAGGCTTCATTGGCTCTTATTTCCACATGAAAAGAGTATATTAGAATGAGGAAAGAGGGACTTCCATCCATAATCGAAGTGTAAATACACTGCTTGGAAGACGAAAAGGCCATACAAATTCCATCATGAAATCAAAGCTTTTGCCTAAATTACTGTTGCTTGCTGTGATGCTGATCATGTTGTTGGCAGACGCTGGAGTAGCAGAGGTACTTGCCCTGTCTGTTGGCTCTTTTGCAGTGCACCCATCACAGCACCCGCATTCTTTGTCTGACCCGTCAATGTGTCATTGAGGACGGTGGTGTTGCGACGACCCTGATAGAATTTCAGCGGGGGCCCCCTACAAAGCTTGGTGTAGGTGTACCATATACAAGAGTGGCTTCCTCTCTCATGGTAAACTCCAACTTTCTCTTTTGCATTAGTTGCTGTTATTTCGACCATGAATCTAGCATAGAAAGTCATGTAGTTAAGTAGGCCTGACATTGCAATGGCCTGTATTAGGTGGATGAGACCGGTGATTTACAACATAACCACTTGCAGCGACATCTCTGCCTGCTCTTTTTCTTGGTGGGATTGACTCATTTTGAGAAAATATTGGAGTTTTGTACGGAAATAATATTAAATTAAAAAAAAAATTTAATACATCATTTAAAAAATATTTACAAAATTAACCCATCTATATCGTGACTTCAAGTCACGACATGTACTGTTCATGCATGTCGTGATTTGAAGTCACGACATATGTTTAAGACGGTATGTCGTGACTTGAAGTCACGACATAGGACATGTTTAGAATGCCCTATGTCGTGACTTGCATGATCATATATCCGTGACATTCATAAACAGTGTATGAACATAGCTTGTAAAATTTTTTTAAAAGGTGTTGTTTTAAAATTTTTTTTTAATTTAATATTATTTTCATACAAAACTCAAAACGTTGAACGGTGATTATATGGCAATTATGTGAGCCTGGAGCTTCTAACGGGTTGATGTGTTGTGCTTCAACATTGCCCTCCGACGGGTCAATTTTTGGATACACCCTTATTTTCACAAAGACCACCCAATGAAGGCATTCATCGTCAAAAAATCTGTTCTGTTAAACCCAACCCGTGCTTGCTCTCTTTCAGATTTTTCCCGAACACTTGGTGTGCATAAGGATTACGAAGAACTAAGACAAAAGCAAAGTAAAGAGAGGGAATAGATCTCACAAAAAAATAAATAAATAAATGGAGAGTGAGAATAGAGAACGCCCTGTGTTGAAAGGATTGGCTAAGACGTCTATGTCCTTGCCTCGAGTTTTCTCCTCAACGCTTGAGACCAAATCCACTAACCTCAACCGTTGTTACAAGATTTTACCTTTCACAATCCCCAGACCACTTCAATCTAATATTGCATGAAGAGGGAAGAGAATGATTTCAGTTTGATTTAAAATTGAAAAAGGATTATGTGATTTGGGTTTGTAAAACTAACCAATAAATTGGAAAAATTCAGAGCAAAATTAGAGGTAGTAGTATGAAGTGAATTTATCCATGCGTTACTAGATACTATTGATGATGCTAGTGATTTTCAATCCCTGCCAAAATTTTATGCAAATTTTAGCGATGAAACAGTATATCTCGCCAATGCATTGGTGATTGATGAAAGCATCAGATTGAAACCCAAGTTACAAATGAGTGGAGCTTGTCCTTACGAAGATGATTACGATCGACGGTTTAATGGGTAAAAATATTAAATCTCTTAATCAAGTTTTGAGTTTAAAATTTAGGAATGAAAAAGACTATATCATGAGAATTCTTTTAAATTAGGAACGAAAAAGACTATCTCGGAAGACGTCAGTTGTGACGTCAACACAATCCCACTCTCGGCTCTAGATTTGTGAGACCCAAATGCCAAATTTTAGACCTCTGATCAGAAAACTAAGACCACCAATAGAATGAGAATATCCAAAAATGGGGGGTAGTCAGAATTTGGAGAGGAGCAACCGTCGGGAAGGGGGCGCGTGGAGGCCACGCGACGTCGCAGTGAGTGGCCGCTGGTCCACGCGTCCGGACATCCCGGTGGCACGTGAATGCGCGTGAGATGCACCTTCCGGCAACATTTTCCATCAGAATCATTTTCAGAATATTTCTGATTTTTCTGTAATTTTTTAATTATTTTTCTACGATGAAAAATATATATATTTTTTAATTTTAAATTGAAAAATCCTTTAATAATTACAAAAAAATTTATGTTTCAGTTCAAAAAATTTCTGAAAATTTTTTCTTGTGTTAATAAAATTATTTAATAATTTTTGACTAACTAAGTTAAATTTTTCAATACCCGTTTGATTCTATGCTCATTAATGTATATGTGAAAATTTTATTTTTTCAATATAAATTTATTGAATGATTGAGCATAATGATTATAAATGGTACTTTAAAATTTAATGATTGGTTTCGTGACCAATCTGTTATTTACCCTAGTTTTTTAGGAAATGGTGAGAATCATGCGAACTCTTTTTGTTCTCCGGGAGTGACAAAAAGTTGAGAGAACTCCCGAACGTTTGGCAAAATTAGTTGACATGATGAATTATAAAATGAATCCAATCATACTTTGCCACAACACTAGAGAGTAATGAGTCGAAAACGATTTGAGTTTCTACATTTGGGTCATTGGTTTTGGGGAGATAGAGCCGAGATCGATATAATTAGGAATTTTTTCCCTAATAATCTAACTAGAATGACTGATAAGATAATAGAATAGGATGAACGGATCATTCTCAAGAACATCAAACTAAAATTGCTTAAAATGTGACAACTAAACAGATAGAGACTAAGATGAGCAAATCACTATCTCTAAGTTTCAATGGCAGTCCACCACGAGCTGTTAGGAAATTTGCTCCCACTGATAGATTTTCAGTAGAAATGATTAACATGGTTACTCACATATATATGGAAGAAAAGAAAGAGATAGAATAGGAGAAATGATATATTGTATCTCTCTTTCTTTCTTTGTTAAATAGTTATGTACTATGATCATCAATAGTAGGGATTTATTAACATGGGTTGTAGACCAAATTTTTTTTATATGAAGCATTTAGAATGCTTTTAGAAATGCATATATATGTGAGCATGCAAGTATGTGAAAATGATATGTTCTTATTTCGCATGATTCTAAATACATGAAGGATTTTAGTGGGAGGTTTTAAGTTGGTAGGATTTAAATAATTCTCACATAAAATCTGATGAATATTGTTGCTTGAAAATTTAATTTATGGTAATCAAATATTTGGATTATGGATAATGATTGGAAACTTAGTGAACTTTTGAGTCTATACTTTGTGTTCGTTTATCATAAATGTTAGTTTTAATCACAAAATTGAAAGTATTATATGAGTATGAAAACTCACGTTTATCTAACCTAGACTATGGTATCAAAATCAATAATAGCTGACTTTAATAAGGGTGATAAGTTCAATGGCGACAATTATGACATTTGACGCCATAAGATATGGTATGTGCTGGAAGAGCAATATACCTTAGAAGGTATTAACCATATCATGCAAGACCCTAGAGTTAGAAATATTGCTCAACAGAGGAGATCAAGAAGCTTACCAGGCGTGGAAAAAGAAAAATTCCACTGCACATGGCATCCTGGTTAGTTCTGTGGTAGATGATCTCATTCACAAATATTAACAATTTCCTATTGCTTATGATATATGGGTGTACTTCACAGAGAAGTATGGAGGTACTAGTGTGACCCGCTTAAGACAGTTGACCATCAAGTTTAACACGTATAAAAAGAAATCTGATCATAGAATCAAACTACACTTGAGAACTATGTCAAACATGATAAGGGAATTGAAGTCAGCAGGTCATGTTTTATCTGATGAGCAGCGGGTTCAAGCTTTAATCCAATCCCTTCTAGACTCTTGAAAGTCGATTTGACTCATAATGATAGCATTAAGACTTTCGCTGATGCTGCTCGCCACGTAGACCATCAAGCTTTAATCCAATCCCTTCTAGACCCTTCGATGAAGCTTTATCTGATGCCTTTGTAGCTAAGTCCAGTTCCCAGAAAGTTTCGGGCTTTAAACACAAAGGGAACAAGAAAATGGCAAGAAGGGAAGGAAATTGCAGAAGGGTCTAAGAAGAACAATTCCAACCACAAGAACAAGAGCAAGCGGTTTTGGAAGAAAAAAAACATGAGCAAACTGAAGTGCTATAATTGCAAAGCTCTTGGTTATTTTGCTCGAGAATACCCCGAGTTAAAAAAGGTAGCACCCTGTAACGCTTTTCTAAGTGTTATATATGTCTCTGGCACTATTTAACTTTCTAAATCTTATCCTCTATAGATTATAGACTCAGGAGTAACAGACCATGTGACAAGAGATTGAGAAGCATTCATGGACTTTCGTCGAGTTCCTCTTGGTGCAAGATGGATATACATAGGGAACAATACGAGGGTGAAAGTCAAAGGGATTGGCACTTGCAAAGTAGAGTTACGAAGTGGCCAAACCCTGATCTTACATGTTCTCTATGCACCAGAAATTCGACGAAATTTAGTCTATATTGTTGTTCTTCTTAGACTAGGTTATGATTTGAACTTTTCTTAAGATAGGGTTTGTATCTATAATAATGGTGTGTTTTATGGTACTGGACATCTGTTAAATGGATTTCTTACTTTGGATTGTGACAGACAAATGTTTAACTATTATTTTGATCGTTATATTTTGTTAAATGTTTGTTTTTCTAGTAATACTAATATTGATGACAAAGTATGACATGCTAGACTTGGCCACATAAGGCAGGACATGATGAATCGACTTCTGAAAGCAGGACTATTGGGTTCAGTTACTAAAGTTGATTTACCAAATTATGAATATTGTTTTGCCGGGAAGATGACCCGAAAACCATTTGAAAATGCTATAAGGGCTGAATTCCCATTGTAATTGGTTCACTCTAATATTTGTGGTCCAATGAATGTGAAGACTCGACATGGAGCGTCATATTTTATTACATTCATAGATAATTTCATGCGATTTGGTTATATTTATTTGATTTCTCAAAAATTTGAAACACTGAAGTATTTTAGACTTTTTATGAATGAAGTGGAGAATCAAATGGACAGAACAATTAAAACTTTGAGAACAGATCGAAGACGTGAATATCTATCAGATCAATTCAATGATCTATGTAGTGAAAAGAGAATCACTAGACAATTGACTATTTGTTATATACCTTAGCAGAATGGTGTTACTGAGAGGAGGAATAGAATATTGTTAGATATGACGAGATTCATGATAGCGCAAGCTAATTTGTCAATTTCCTTTTAGGGAGATGCATTATTAATTACGATCTATATTTTGAATAGGGTGCCTTCAAAATCAGTAGCAACTACGCCTTACAAACTTTGGATCGGTAAAACACCGAGTCTGAATGGACTTAGACCTTGGGGTTCGGGAGCCTATATTCATGACTTTTCCAATAAGTTTGGAAAATTAGATCGCCGAGAAAAGAAGTGTATCTTTATCAGATATTTTGACCAGTCAAAAAGTTATGTATTCATCGGTGAGCGCAAAGATGGTATTGTAACAGAAATTGAATCACGAAATGTGATTTTTTTGGAAAATGATTTTCCTGATAAAGGTGATATAACGAAAGGAGAGTCTTTGTTTAAATTAAATAATTCAAATGATAGATCTGTACTAGATGGATCAAGGGAACTACGAGAAGTTGAATTCCTAGATGATCCCAATATGAGGGATTCAAATTCTAACGATCCAACCGAATCATCAATTTAGAAAAGTGTTAGGAAATGTGTGCCCAAACGTCATTACGAAATTAAAGGGTACGCTTTTATCATTTCTTTACAGGACAAGGATGAACCGTAAAATGTGAACGGGGCTTTATCTTGTCTTGCTAAGGATGAGTAAATAAAAGCAATCGATGAAGAAATAGAGTCGATGAATTCCAACCATGTTTGGGAATTGGTTGATCTTCCACCTGGGCATAAACCTAGTAGGAACAAATGTGTTCTCAAGGTTAAACATAAGGCTGATGGAGTAATTGAGAGGTACAAAACTCGGTTGGTGGCAAAAAGTTATACCCAACAAGAGGGTATTGATTATGAAGAAACCTTTTTACCGGTAGTGAGCGTCTATTGTTAGCTATTGTAGCTAATTTAGATTTAGAATTATATTAGATGGATGTGAAGACTGTGTTTCTCAACGGAGAACTTAAAAAAGAATTCTACATGGAACACCCAGTAGATTTCATAGTTAAAGGCCAAGAAAACAAAATTTACAAATTGAATAGATCAATTTATGGTCTCAAACAGTTTTCAAGACAATGGTATTTGAGATTTCACAGAACTGTAATCTCTTACGATTTCATAATGATAGACAAAAACCATTGTGTTTACATGAAAAAGTCCAATAATAAGTTTGTAATTCTAAATTTGTATGTCGATGACATATTATTAGCTGGAAATGATATAAAGTATGTCATGAATATCAAGAATTGGTTATCATCAAGTTTTGAGATAAAGGACATGGGTAAAACGGGTGTTAAGATTCACAGAGACCGTTCGAAGAAATTGTTGGACTTATCTCAAAAATCTTACATTAAAAAGATTCTGGAATGATTTAGAATGGATAGCTGCAAATCCATTGATGCTCCTATTGCTAAAAGTACCATATTCCAACACTGTTGGGAGTCTGATGTATGCTATGATGTGTACTCGTCCTGACATCTGTTATGCCGTGGGTTTGGTTAGCAGGTATTAATCCAATCCAAATCAGAATTATTGGACTGCTGTAAAAAGGATTTTGAGATACCTGAAAGGAACTGCAGATTATTCCCTTTGTTATCAAGGAAATAATTTGGCATTAAGTAGATACATAGATGCTGATTGGGGTGGCGATTTATATGAACGCAAATCCACCTCAGGTTATGTTTTCTTGCTAAATAATGGCGTCATCTCTTGGAGAAGCAAGAAACAAACACGTGTATCACTTTTCACAATGGAAGCAGAGTTTGTGGCTTGTGTTTCTGCAGTTCAGGATTGTATTTGGTTAAGAAAGTTTTTACAATACTTGGGAATTGTAAACGATTCAGTGGGAACTGTGATAATTTATTATGATAGTCAATCAATTATTGTTTATACGAAAGATCTCAAATATCTTGGGAAAACCAAACACATAAATACAAAGTATAATTTCGTTCGAGACATTATTTAGAAAGGGGAGGTAAAGTTGAAGTATATGTCTACGCATATGATGATAGCTGATTCGTTAACGAAGCCTATACCTAGAGATGTATTTTTAAAGCATTTAAAATCTCTAAAATTACGTAGAATGTAATTGTATTTGTGTATATAATGACTGATGTATTGCTCATAATATTAATGACATTTGAGTTTGTTTTTGTACTTACAAGTTCTTATGTCTTGATTTAAGATATGTTTGACAAGTTTTTGAAATTGGTTCTCTCACACAAACAATCGCCTCTAATGTTTATGTGATATATAAAAATGAGACAATGTTAATTTGTAGTTAATTAACATATATATGCCGCATTGGTAGAGAATTAAGATGTGATTATCTTTTATATATTTCCTTGGTAATCGAAACGGATTTCCCACAATCTGTTACACTTGTTTAAGAGCCAAATGTGATTTTCTCTTGAAATTGTGATGATTATGGAAGACTTATAAGAAGAGAAAGTGAGGTCAAGTGTTGTAGTATATTTGGACTAAAATCTGTACGATATATTATAATTTTGAAATAGACATACGTTTCTAAATAAATAGAAAATGCATTATAGCACGTGTTCATACCACGTGTGCTTTCAGTGACCTATGGGTAATGAGTTAATGAATCTCTCTACCTCATTGTGTGAGACCCATAAATTTGAAATTAATCTCATCCAATACCCATAGGATTTTCGTCTGTTTCTTGAAATTTTATTTTAGTGTTGCTACCTTAGCATGTAACCAATAGATCATGATTGATTCGGTTTTGCGGTGCATGACTAGGAAAGCAGCTAAAATAGAGAGAATAGATAGTAGTGTGAAAAGAATACTATCTTATAGCTGATATATTGTTTTGTATTCACAGGCCGACCATTTATGTTTTAACTAGTGTTTAGAAACATAATTGTGAATGCATAATTTGTGTTAAGTCAAGTATGCTCTCATATGTATTGTTTGAGGGACGAGAGATACGTTGACTAAGTATGGTAGACAGAAGTTTGGGGTATAGTGAGATTTGATGCCCTCATTGTATTTAATAGTAAGCTACTATATGTCCTTAACCGATGTGTAGTTTTGAGCTCTTGATGAACTCGTTGGTCACACGATCCATTTGCCTGTATGAAATTATTGATATATGAAAATGACTGAACTAAGTTTGGATCTAACCCTCGTGTAAGTAGGAGAATCCATATCTTTATACCTCCTCAAATAGAAACAGATGAATGAATTAGATGAAGGAATGAAGCAAATGGGTGTGGGAGCTCTTCTGTATTCTGGACTAAAGCATATAGCATAATTATCCATATGGCATAGAAATGGTACAATTTATAAATAAGAGGAATTAGGGATTGATTTTTGCAAAGGGGGAGCAAGTTCTCAACTGCCTCACTTAAGTGAATAGAGGGGATACCAGGTAGTTCAGCTATAAAACGGCGCATTAGGGGACTTTACGTAATCTTTTTGTATATGATCAAGCGATTCATGAGGTGCTTGTCCTCTCCCTTCACATGCCAAAACTCTTTAGAATTGATCTTCCAAATTATTCATCATCCAGAACTATTAATGTTAGTTCTTGCCACTTAACAACAAACATGAATATATAAAGTAAAAGTACTTTAAAAGAGCTATCATGCCCATGTGTAACTGAGACACGATTCGTACACCAGTTGGCATGTTTTCATTTTTGTTTCTTTTTACACTTAAAAAAGCAATATTGCAAGAGTAATTTGCAAATGTTGTGTGTGTGTGTATGTGTGTTTTTTTTTTCTTTTGGGGGTGTCCTAATTAGCAAGATAAGAAGTTTATAGAGAAAAAAAGAAAATCAATTAATTTAAAAGGGGTCTAGTCATAATCTCTCCCCACACTATCAAAATGTATTTCAAAATCTTTTCAAAATGAACAAAAGAAAATGATTAAACATCACATTTATTCTTGGGGGGACCAAAAATTTAACTCGAAATGCTATTGAATACCTTAAATTATGGAGCTCTCTCGGGTTCAAATCAATTGTTGTTCAATGATTGATCAATTCTAAGATTTAACTAATCGAAGTGCAATCCCAGGCATGCACACCATTTTGTACCAGTTCTTTTTTCGAGATGATTTCCCCAACCTTTCATTTTGTTGGAGGCGCGTTTTGATAATTTTGTGATAATAGAGTAAATCTCATTATCCCATTAACCTTGCCATTAATTCCCATTATGTCTCCCTAATTAACCTAAGTGGATGTGCCCTATGTGAAGCATCAATTTTTCTTCAATGGAGAATTGAGGGGCTAGGTGTTACACACATCCTTAGAGAGAGAACAAAATTGAGGGATAAGAAATTTTGGTGTAGGAAAATTTCTTCGGTCATTGGAGATCACCGAACTTAAGGATTAAAATGTTGTAGTATTGCGATAGTAGTTCAATTTTATAATCACCATTCTGACCGTACAATCCGTTCGAAAGATTTCGCGACTAAATTGGATTTTGAAGACCGACTCTATTGAGATATTTATCCCAAAATTTTTGATCTATTTACTACGCTTCCGCATGCGCATATTCTATCAATTAAAACGAACATTGGTATCAGAGTATGATTGGATTTAATTAAAAAAAAATTTGGAATTTTTGGGCATAAAATAAGTAGGGTAAAAATTTTAGGGTCTGAATCACAGATAAATTTCGTGAATCCGAGCACACCACATGAATACCCATGGCTCAAGGATCATAAAAATGATTTTTATTGAATTTTCTGAGTATGTTTAGACTATGAAAAGTTCGGTCGGAATTCGCTATCGTACGAACTTTAAAACCTTAAATTTATGGCTTTAGATGGCAAACTGATATGTGAGAATGGTTTATACGTGTTCCTTATGCATAGATCTACATTTTGATGCATTTTATTATGAGTTTCGGTTGCTAAAAATTGAGTTTCAAAAATGGCCGCGGAGGGCCTAAACTGGAGGCTTGAATCCAACTAAAATTGAGTCAAGGATAGTTGGATGATGGTTAGTAGCAATTTTCTGATGAAAACCGTGTGAAAAATTGATCGAAATCAGTTTTTCAAAAATCGGGTCAACAGACCCATTACAGAACCAGTCAGTCGAAAAAGACCCAACCTAAACCCGCGGGAGTGTGTGGTGCATACGTAGGGAGGCGCATCCAATCTATAGGAGCAGGCATATGAGATGCACGCGCCATGCATGGAGAATTAAGCTTGTGTGTGACATTCATGTGTGCTGAGGTGTGTGAATAGTCTCGGGGTGATCCAGGTCGAGGCGGACCTGAGTCTGAGGCCCAACCCACATCATGAGCTGGAAAGCGACCCAGGCGCATGTGTGAGCATGTGAGACACACTCTACGATTAGGCCAGGTGCGTATGGGCGCGTCCCAGACCCATAACGCGTCTGGCGGCCAGACAGCAGCCCGCGCGTGGAAGTGCGTGAGGGACGTGCCGAGCATCTGGCGCTGTCCCAAGCTATTGTTGGCGCGTGGCAACGTGTCGAGGAGCGACACCGGCGCATGAGGACTTCGACAGCACATTAGATCATTTGGAATTGGATTTTTCCAAGTCTTTGAGGGTCCCACCTCCATATTTGTGACTTTTTGTGGGTTTTTGTATGCCGAATCTAAATACGAATAATAAGATGCGATTCTGGTTGTGGTGTATGGTATCCGTTGACTCATATGCTCGCTTTATGGTTTATACGCAAGTCATTTTTGGATTTATTGATTCGAAAGGTACACCAAATGTCAGAATAAGTATCACTAATTCACTAAAGTCTCTTTTATTGTATTGAGAACTATCGTATTTGATTTTTACAAGAAAAATAAACTAAATGATACGATCTATAAGATTTCACACTGATAAATTTAGTTTACTCTCGAAAAGCAAAATCTGTTTGACATTCTGTGACACGAGATGGTGGGCCCTATGAAGGGTACCGTACCTCAGGATAGATAGAATAAGGAGGTCTATCGTGCATAGAAAAAAAGGATAGCCAATTAGGGCAATCCTCATTAGTAGCATGCATGGTAACTTGATCCTGTTCTATGAGCATTATCCTATGAATATGTTGGTTAGATTCACCCTAAAAGAGCATTGTGATATTCTTTTTAACTCCTAAGGTGATGATTCTGAAGAAAATGATTGATCATACAATGATGCAATATTTTATGTAAATGTTAAGTATGATCACCGAGTTAAGGAATACGGACGAGCTAATTTCAAATGAGATTCAGGTATTGGGTGTGATCCAATTTTTTACCTGATTCATGGAAACCATGAAAACCTATCTCACATGTGACGAGAGTATTTTTATTTTCACTGATATGAGCAGGTATAGTGAGCTCGAGGAGGAGTGCCGGAGGTGAGTAGGTCACACTCGAGTCATTCTTATGCAGTGGAGTCGAGTAAGAACTCCCATGACATCAAACCAAAAGCATAAGCATGTGAAGGAGATTCAAGGTCTAGGCAATAAGAAACCATCTGAGAAAACCGACAATAAGGTACAAAAGTGCAGGAAAAAGGAGTTTGATAAAACCAATACGAAATGCTATATCTGAGATAGATTTGGTAATTTTGCTTGTAAGTGTGACGAGCGGAAAGAATACCCTTCTTCTTTACGTGGTTTGAGTTTTATCTCATTTGTTATAATACTCGCTGATTTCTCTCCTTTGTGGATTGAGATAGGAGCGCATAAATAGAGTTCCACCGAGTGAATCCTCAAATTAGGAGGATTTATGTAAGATACAGAGCATTTGTCGTCATCAGAGGGATCGACACTTGCTATGACGTTCTTAATACTCCGAGTATTCGATGGAACTTGAATTTAGTATCTTGTCTAAGATTGATTAGGATATACAAGAAAGTCATCTGTTTTAATAAATACGATAATTTTTTGAAATATTCTGATTTTAATCCATGATGGATTGCATGCACTAGGTGCTACTCATTCTAATGATTTTCTTATCATTTTTCTATTGCCTTTATATCTGATTGTGTAGATGATGATATAAATGAGTGGTATAGTAGACTTGGACACATAGGGCAAGATATGATAAACTGGTTAGTAGCGAGTGGTTGGTTGGACCCGCTAATCAGATTCGAGTTTCCCGTATGTAAATTTTGCCTACTCGGCAAAACTATAAGAAAACCATTTGACAACGCAATGAAAGCTGGGACTCCATTACAATTGGTTCACTCCGATATTTGTGGCCTTATGAGTATGAGAGCTTGAAATGGAGCTATGTACATTATGATGTTCATAGACACTTATCACGCACAAGTTTAAGCCATCAGAATGTTTCAAGAGGTTTATTAACGAGATTGAGAATCAGTCAGACATAAGAGTGAAAACTCTTAAAACCGATCGGTAGCGCCAGTATTTGTCAGAACTACACAGAGAGCTCTATTTCAAAAAATGTATTACAAGATAACTGACTATTTATGTTACTTTTCAACAGAATGGAGTAGCCGAGATAAGGAATAAAACTTTGTTGGAAATAATGGAGTCTATGATGGCGCAAATCAATGTGTCTATCTCCCATTGGGGAGATGTTTTATTGACTGTAGTCTACGTTCTCAACCGTGTCTCATTGAACTCCACAGTCAGTACCCCATATGAGTTTAGACAGGGAGGCAGCCTAACCTTAGCCACTTGAAGTTCTAAGGTTGTGTCGCGATTTCTCGCTCCATATAGCAAGTTAGACCCGCAAGAAAATATATATTCTTAGGTCAATATATGGATGGCACTGTCATCGAGATTGAGTCTCGTGATACCACATTCCTTGATGATTTCCCAAAGAAAGGTGAAATCAATCTGGACCTTACCTTTTATGAGATAAATGACCCTAGTGACTTGGGAAGCCCAGCGGCAGGATACAAGAATCCATTACGGATTTTAGTTCTAGTGGGAGTATCCATTAAGAGGTGAAGAATTTTTCTCCCCTTGTAAAAGTAACGAGGATGTGCACCTAAACGTCATTTTCTGATTGAGGTGAGCCCATCATTATGACTTTATAGGATGATGAGAAATTTAAAACGGTTCAAGAGACTCTCGAGAGTTCTACGAAGGACCGTTTGTCAAAGGCTATAGATGAAGAGAAAGAGTCGATGAAAATCAACGAGGTCTAGGATCTAGTTGATTTTCTTAAGGATAGAAGGACCTTGGGGAACAAGTAGGTTCTTAAGGTCAAGAGAAAAGTCAACGAATCGATGGAAAGATATAAGGCCCATCTGGTAACCGAGGGTTACATTTAGATTAAGGGTTTGGACTATCAGGGAGTTATAGTTCAATTTATCTCGATCCATTTATTTTTTTTAACGATTGTCACGAATATGGATCTGGAGTTACACTGATGGACGTAAAGGGTGCCTTCCGTAATGGTAGTCTAGATAAGGCAATCTACACGAAGCAACCCTCTGGATTCGTTTTAGTAGATTAGGTGGATAAGGTCAAATACGGCTTAAACACTCATCCAGGTGATGGTATCCATGATTTCACGAGGAGGTAATATCTTATGGTTTTATAATGATCAAGTAGGATCATTATGTCTGTCTGATACGTGTTGATGACTTTTTTATGATCATGTTCTTATATGTGGATGACATTCTATTGACTGAAAACAACTGAGAGTATCTAATGACCATTGAAAATAGTTATTGTATATGGGTGAATCTTAGTTCATTCTCGAAGTTAAGATACAGAGAGATCGCTTGAGAATGGTGTTGACTCTTTAATAAGAGTTCTATATCAGGTAGATTCTTGAGTATTTCAATATACAACCCCATAGATACTCTATCGGTAAAGGCGAAAATCTGAGTCTTGACATATGTCTTAAAATTCAGGAAGAAATAATGGAGATAAGTAAAATCCTTTATACCAATGCAATGTGCATTCTAGTGTATGCGATGAGGCATACACGTACAATGTACAGTCTAATATATGCGATGAGGCATACATGACCAGAGGTTTATTTTACAGTTGATATGGTGAGTAGATAACAATCGAATTCTGATAGAAATCAATGAGAGTAGTGAAAGGATTATGAGATATCTCAATAGAATTGCAGACCTCTCCTTGTATTACGGAGGAGGTGATTTGCATTTCGTTGGGTATTCAGATGCCAACTAGGGGTAGCGATCTGGGTGAACGCAAACTGATATCAAGTTTTATCTTCTTGCTCAATGGAGGTATCATTTCTTGGAGCAATAAGAACCAAATTTGAATATCTCTAACTACGATAGAGACTGAGCTCGTAGCATGCTCAGTGGTAGTTTAGGAAAGTGTTTGGTTCCAAAAATTTCTGAATGATTTAGTGGTTATAACAGATAGTGGGAGGTCAGCGATAATTATTGTGATAATCAGACTGCTATTGCCAATAATCGAGACCCCTAAGTGTCATAGTAAAGCCAAACACAATGATACCGGAGACCGTTTTGTGAGAGATATTACTAAGAAGGGTACTGCGATGACTAAATACACCTTTATATACAAAATCGTGGTTGATTCCTTCACAAAATTCATTGTGAGAGATTCCTTTGTGAGACAAGAAATCATTGGCTTTAGTGTATTTTGACATTTCTTATTATGTACTATTTTTTATATTTATTGAAATATATGATTTGCGTACATTATTAGATCACAAGTTTATTTTTTACACTCATTTATTGTCATATATTTTGTGATATGTTGTGATAAAAGATGTGTCAGGCAAGCGTGATCGACTCTCTCACACGAGTGACCACCTCCAGCTCTGAGTGAGTGGGAATGAGACGGTTTTTAGTTGTAAGGGGTTTTGAAAGTGGTCTTATTAGAACATAAGTCGCTATAATATGTGTTCAGGATGAGGTCATTTCCGATATGACCAATGTGGAAATACTTACATCCATATTGTCTGTAAGTGGTCAGGTTTGAGATATCATATATTACTTGTGATTTGTGATATTGTCTTTGAGATACTTTTTCTAAGATCTTTGGATAAAGTTTTATGTGTAAACAGAGTTTTATATCTGTATAGTATTAGAGAAATCTACCATATGCCTTTTGAGAGATGAGGAAATAACACTATGATACGTGTTTTATACCACGTGTGATGAGATGACCATGGGATAGTGGGAGCTATTACTTGAAACGATTGTGTGATCATGATCCCTGTTTCTACTGTATGAGACTCGAGATTTATTTGGTAAGATCTCTTGTGCCGTTATTACTTTCGGCGGTTTCTAAAAGTTTTGATTCAGTGTTGTTATTTTAGTCTATTTACCTATGGCCCGAAAGATAAATTAACGTCTAAGGGGCAGGTCTAGAAAAACAGCTGAATTGAGACTGATAAATTCGAGTTTTGGAAAAAGAATGCCAATAGAGATTACATCATTGTATTGTATTAACAGATCGACCTGTTATATTAATCCATATTGGGATTTAAATATAATAGTGAATATATAGTTGAGCAAATAATTGAAGATCACTTTTGATGAGGAAAGTGACTCGATAGATGTAGATGTGTTGAGCCTGGGGTACAGCGAGTTCTTTTGGATACTAACGGTGACTCCTCGATCATCCTAACAGGTGCATCGAGAAATCTTTGCTTGTAGGTGTACTCATCGGTCGCACGACGCCCAATCCTATATGAAAGTCCAACAGTGTGATGTAAAAGATCGCATGAGCTATAATCGCATGATGGATTCTCGTGTGCAAGTGGGAGATGTTGGAAAATGCCCACGAGGGGTATTTTGATAATTTTGGGATAGTGGGGTAACTTTCATTATCCTATTAACCATGTTATTAATTCATGTTATGTCTCCCTAATTAACGTAAGTGGATGTGCCCGACGTGAGGCATCCATTCTTCTTCAATGGAGAATTGAGGGCCCAAGTGTTACACACATATCTAAAAAGAGAGAACAAAATTTAGGGAAGAGAAATTTTTGTATAGGAAAATTTCTCCGGTCATTGGAGATCACTGGACTTAAGGATTGAAGCATTGTGGTACTGTGATGGTGGTTCGATTTTGTAATCACCATCCTGATCGTGCAATCCGTTTGAGATATTTTGTGACTCGATTGGATTTTGAAGACCGACCCCATTGAGGTATTTATCCCAGAAATTCCGATCTATTTACTACGTTTCTACATATGCATGTTCTTCCGATTAAATCCAACACATATAATTTAGTTACATATAGAATTCAAAAATTTCCTTTTTTATAGTAATACTCTTTATTGACAGAGGGGGTCATTCAATTGTTGAAATGATCCTTACGAGTGTTGCCCCAATCAAACAAACCTCTTAGGGTGAGCCCACATGTAAACTATTGCCTTTTTTTTTGTATCTACTAGCGGTATCCAAAACTGTATTTCAATTAACCTTATTCGAGTGTATGCAGAGATTCTATTAAGGGGCAACTTTTCAAGTGTAATCTTTTTTATTCCTAACTTTTAAAATGATTGCCTATGGTTTAGGAGTTAGTTTAGGTACCCAACATTGTTTACTTCCTGTAAGATCCCCATATAGTAGCAAATGAAATCTGAAATCCAAATTCCGAGAGGTTTGTCTCAACATGCACACTCATTAAAATGCCTACCAAGACTAATGCAAGTTAAACTATAGAACAATGGAAAAGAAGAATTATTTGGCTGTAACAACCATCTGGGAAGCAAGCATCTTAGATACCTCATCAACATCAAGGTATGCCCCCAACTCCAAAGGACTTCCACACAGAAACACTATACTACCTTGGTTAATTTCCTCAAATGGTAGATTGTGGGTGATGAACTCATCAACATGGATTTACTATGTCAAAGATATACAATTTGAGATACTAAAGCCTGTGTTAGGGCTGTTATCATAAATGAGTTAACTTCAAATTGTTCGCGAGCCATTTGGTTAAAAGCTTGACTCAACTCGATTTTGAACGAATTTAAGTCGATTTCGAGCGATTTCATTATACAATTGAGTCGAATTCAAGTAATAAAATTTTAGACTCAAAATTTTGTTAAGTAACTTGATAATATATATTAATATATAAATTATATATATACCTATTTATTATTATAATATAAAAAATTAAATTAAGTAAAATATATTGATATATTATATAAATATTTAAATTTTAGTATAAAAAATCGAATTTTCGAATCGATATCAAATTCATTAAATTATAAACGAGTCGAATTTGAGTACCATTAAAAAATTTGACTTCGAGTTTAAACATGAGGTACTCGAGATTGACTCAATTTAAATGCACTTCGAGATCGACTCAATTTAAATACACTCCTATCTTGTGCCGATAAAAAAAAAAAACTCCCGTTTTAGAAATTACAAAAACACTGTACTTATCTTTTTATAATTGTTTTTAACCTTTTTTCCCCCCTTTTTATCGTATTCTTGGTGGGATTTCAAATGGACATGACATTACTCCACTCTTTAATGTACCAAAATTATTGCATCCTAGGAAGAAAGGCCATATATACTAAGCCAAGAGAGCTAAGAATTTGACAGGATCTCTATCCCATATTTGCCCCATACTCTTAGACAACAAACCGATCTTCGCATTTTTTTCTTCATTCACAAATTCTTATTTTAAAACACCCGTTCATGAATTTTCAGACCCAAAATTATAATATCATATTTATGTAATTCTAATATTAAATGTTAGAAAAATGGGTTGGGTTCGCTCATGAGGGTAGACCCAAACCTATTTTATATTTGAATTTTGAATGGGAGAGGGTAATTTTTTTTTTGATTACTCCCTCTCTCTCTTCCAATAACTCCCTCTCCCCCTCTCCCTCTTTTCCATATAACTTTCAACTTGGTTGTTTGAAAAAAAGATTCCTACGTGAAAATGAATAAAAAAAGAGAAGTGACATGTCTTTGAGAGTGTGAAAGAAGTGATAGATCTTCACCTATTGAGATATAGAAAAAGTGAGAGTTTTGATGTGATTGATCATTACGATCAAAAGGCATTTAGATTATGAAACAATAGAGAGTGATCCAATTTTGTAACATCCTCTTAATATAGAATACCCAACTATTGGAAATAGATAAGTGATTTTAATCTGTTCAAAATTCAAGAATTTCTATATGTGAAAAATTATTTATTGGTTTGTTTAAAATGTTCATCGGAATTGGAGCCATTTAGGATATTTCATACCTCATTGTTAGGTATTAATAATACAAAATGCCATAAATATTTTTTATAGTGCATTAATGGTAATTTGAAATTGGCTCAATCAATGCTCTCAATTTTACATAGTATTATGCCCATAATATGATGATTAAATATGTAAAATTTAGCATTCATCCAATGAGTATATTATGAGATATTATAAATCTTTGCCGAAACTTAATGTACTCGCATATTTAAAAATACTATATTTCATGATATAAAATTTATATGATTGGATTTCTCTCGAAAATGCTTTCTAACCATATAAAAGTCGTAAAAAAGATTAAGAAAATAGAGAGATATAACTATGCAAAATTTGGATCAAAAACCAGAAATTTAAAGAAAAAGATGAACAGTACTTTGGTCTTTCCCACTTTCGGTTGAGGCAAGTGAAGTCTACCTCCTAGGTTAGAGACGTCCGATTAAAAATTCGAGACCACCGTTGAATTCAGAGACATTGAAAATGGACGTAACCAAAATTTGGTGGCTGAAAAAACCCGGGAAGGCGACACGTGGAATGCACACGTCACCCAAGGAGAGTGGGCACATGTTCATTTTGGATAGCCCATCCCTACAGCACGTGTAGGCATATGCGACCTCCGTTTTTGCTAGAATTTTTATCAAAAATAATTTATATTCTTTTCAGATTTTTTTATAATTTTTAATTTATTTTTTGGATTTCAAAATTAATTTTTATAAATTGTTAAACTTAAAAATTGTTTAAAATTATAGAAAAAATTTTTCAGTACTAAAAAAATTCTGAAAAATTTTATGTAAGTTTAGAAAATTATTTTCTTAATTTTGGCTATATAGGTAGAAATTTATTTTTCACACCTATTATTTATTTATATTTTGCTCATTATTTATATTTGAAAATTAGTTTTTCTAACATAAAATTATTTTTAATTTGATCAAATATATTTAAAATAAATATTTTGAAATTTGTTATAATATTATGGTTGATGTGTGCCTAATTTAATATTGTTCGTATTTTAAGAAAAAAATAGTGATAATCAGACGAATTCTTGAAAGTTTCGGATCTCTAGGAAGGGAAATAGATTTGAGAAGTTATGAGTGTTTGATAAAATTGGGTCAAATATTAACTTACAAAATGAACCCATCTCATACTTTGCCGGATCATCTTAAGATCATGGAAGAGAAACATTTAGAACTTATTCAATTAAGTCATGCCTTTTGGGGGAATGACGTGTATATGATGAAAAATTCTCTACTTTCTTATTGAGTTAACGTGGTTGATGAGTTGTTTACCATGAACGAGTAAATGATTTTTAACAATATGATCTCATTATTAATAGAAAAGTGGGAAGTCAAAAATATAAAAATCTAAATGAATAAAAAATTATCCTAAAATATAAATAGTTTCTCATGAGTAGTAAGAAAATTTATTCCTAAAAATAGGTTATCTAAGAGAATTGTAAATATGATAATTTGAATGAATTTGTTCTGAACAAGATAATTTATTTATATGCTTTCTTTTGCATATTATGACTGTTGACTAGAAATATGATCATGTAATTAAGAAATTTTTTAATTTTTTAATATAAAGTTTATTTTAAACAATTGTTGGCTATATTTATTAAATTGTATGATCATGTAGGGAAAAGAAAATTAGGATCTCTTGAATTAAAATTTTGGATTGATAGAATTAAGTAATTCTCATATAAAATTGAGACATTATTTAAATATTTTCTGTATTTAAATGAAAATTTTGGATTAGAAGAATCTAAGTAATTTTCATCTATAATTATAATATTATTTAAAAATTTAAATGTATTTAAGTAGGAGATTTTTTTATTGGAAGAATTTGAGAAATTCTCATTTAAAGTCTATTGAATTTTGTAATTTTAAATTAAATTTATGATGGTAATGTATTAGAACCATAGATGATGATTAGAAATCTAGTGAACTTTCGATTTTATACCTAATATTGACCTATCATGAATGTTAATTTTAAAATTCAAAATTATGTGTATGATATGAGTATTATTATTAGTGTCCATTCTCTTATAAATTCAACTTATAACATCAAAATCCATTATTGCGGATTTGAATAGAGATAACAAATTGAATGACAACGATTATAAGATATGACGCCATAAAATATAATATATGCTAAAAGAATAAGATACCTTGGAAGGTATCAAACATGTCATGTAGGACCTTGGAGTGGGCAATGTTGCTGCACAGAGGAGAGAGCAAGATACTTATCAGGCATGGAAAAATGATAGATTTCACTATTCAAGCAATTCTGGTTCACTCTGTAATTGACGATATGATATCCGAGTGTAAACAATATACGACTGCTCATGACAATTAAATTTACCTTAAGGAGAAATATAGATGTACTGGTGATTCATCTTAGACGCATGACCATAAAATTTGATATTGAATAAAAACGAGATGGCCATAGTATCAAATAATAGTTAAAGGTCATGTCTAACATGATTAGTGAGTGATAGTCAGCTGATCATATTCTATCCGATAAATAGAAAGTTTAAATTTTGATCCGATCCATTCATGCCAAGTAAGAGCACCTGAAAGTCAGGTTGATTCACAATGACAGTGTGAAAACTTTCTCGAATATTGCTCTCCACATTAAACTTGAGGATGAGTAGCTTAGTACTACAAGATTCGGCAACTGATACTTTTATTGTAAAGTCTAGTTTTAAAAGAGTTTCAAACTCTAAATGTGAGAGAGAATAGAACGAAAGCAAGAAATGAAAGAAAACTAAAAATGGATAAAAAAACAACTCAGAATATAAGAATAGACCGAGAGACGTGGATTTTAGTCAAGTGTCTTCTGGTAAGAAATGGTTTTATGTGGGGGAACAATGCAAAAATGATGTTAGAGGAGTTAACACTTGTAAATTGAAATTACAAAGTGACCGAACTCTCATTCTGCATAATGTTCTCTACGTGTCTAAAATTCAACAAGATTTAATATTTGTTCTTGTTCTTTTAAACCTTGGCTGCATTTTTGAACTTTCAGAGAGATAGGATAAATTTGCATTTGAATGACATGTATTAGTTTTAGACAATTTGTAAATGATTTCATGGAGTTGCAATACGATGGACAAATATTTAACTATTAAGTTAAATATTGTTATACTTGCACAATGACAAAAATCTATTTAGAAAGCACATATGGGCTAAATTTCTATTATTGTTTGTCCATTTGGACATTTGTGGTTCAATAAATATAAAGGCAAAGACATGGAGTTTTGAATTTCATTACGTTTATAAATGATTTCACGCGATTTGACCATATTTATTTGATTTTTCACAAATTTGAAGCATATGAGTGTTTTGATCGTTATATGAGAGATAAAAAATCAAATAAATAGAATGATAAAGGGTTTTTAGAACAGATAGAAGACGTGAATATCTATTAAATCAATTAACGGTCTATGTAATGAAAGAGACATAATCCGATATTTGACCATTCCTTATACGTCTCAGTAGAGTGGTGTTGTAGTAAGATAGAATAGAAAATTGTAAGATATAACAAAATCTATGATGGTGCAGACTAACTTATTGATTTTCTTTTAGGAAGATATCTTGTTAATTGCACGTTATATTTTGAATAAAATGTTTTCAAAATCAATATCATTGACATTATATAAACTTTGGACCGGTGGAAAGTCGAGTTTAAGTAACCTTAAACCTTGGGGATCTGCTGTCTCTATTTAAGATTACTAATAATTTTGGAAAAATGAGTCCCTATGAAAGTAAGAGTATTTTTATAAGATACTCCGGTTAGTTTAAAAGTTAAGTGTTTATTTGTGAACGAGAAGATACCGTAATAGAGATTAGATCACGGATGTCATATTTCTGGAGAATGAATTTCCTAACAGATGTGACATGAAAGACATAAAGCCTTTATTTGAACTAATTAATTCAAAGGATAGCTCTGTCTGTAGTGGAGTATTGGATTGATTTTGATCTCAGTGAGAGAGATTTAAATTCTAACAATCCAACTGAATTACAAATTCAGAAAAATGTTAGGAAAACCGTACCCAAGTATCATTTTGAAATTGAATGACATATATTTATTGTTTCTCTAAAAGATGAAGAAGAGGGTTAGAACATAAATGAAGTTCTATCTAATCCTGTCAAGAATGAATAAAAAAGGCAATGGAAGAAAAATTTGAGTCAATAAGGTCCAACCATACTTTAAGAAAAGGTTGGGCAGATGAAACTAACGTAGGACAGATGAAACTATTGAGAGATGTAATACTCAATTGATAGCAAAAAGTTACACTCAGTAAACGAGTGTTAATTATGGGGAAACATTTTCCTAGTAGTAAAATTTCCTCTTTTCATCTATTATTAGCAATAGTGACAATTTGAATTTAGAATTATATTATATGGATGTGAAGACTGCCTTTTTCAGTGGAGAACCTGAGGAAAAACTCTATATGGCACAATTAGAGAGTTTAGTTATTAAAAGCCAGAAAGACGGAGTATGTAAATTGAGTAGATCAGTTTATAGTATTAAATAGTTTTTAAAACAATGGTATTTAAGATTTCACAAAAGTATGATTTCTTACGATTTCGTCATGATAAATGAAAATCATTATGTCTATATTGAGAAATTCGATAACAAGTTTGTAATTTTATTCCTATATGTCAAGGACATACTGTTAGCCGCGAATGATAAAAAGTATATTTTTCAAATTTTGAAATGATTGTTTTCTAATTTTTGATATGAATAATATGGGTTGAGATAGATTGAAAATTAAAACCCATAAAAATCGTTCCAAAAGATTAGTTCAAGAGTTTCATATTATAAAGAATCCGAAATGATACAAAATTAAAAATTGCAAACCTATCGACACTCCTGTGGCTAAAGGTGATGGTTCAAACGATACAAAATACCTTTAAAATCCTGATAAATAGATGAAATGTCCATAATACAGCATATTAGTATAGTTGGGAGCTTGAACTATGTTATGATATGTATTCGTTCAAACATTTGTCATACTATAAGTTTTATCAGTAGGTATCTGTCCAATTTATGGAAGAGTGATTGGATTGATGTGAATAAAATATTGAGATATCTGAATTGAAGTGTAAATTATTTTCTTCATTATTAAGGAAAGTATGTAGTATTGAAATGATATATAGATAGTGATTGGGGAGGTGATTTAGATGAGAGAAAATCTACCTTTAGTTTTGTTTGTTTGTTCAATAATAGCGTTATCTTATGGAGTAGTAAAAAACAAATCTATATATCTCTTTTTACGATAAAAGTAGACTTTGTAGTTTGTACTTTCGCAATTTAGAGAGAAATTTGGTTGTGTCGACCTTTGTAATATTTGAAAATAGTGAGCAATTCAGTAGGGGTTATAATTTTATGATAATGAATTAGTTGTTGCTTATACTAAGGACTCCAAATATGATAATAAACCAAACATATAGACACAAAATTCAATTTTGTCAAAAATATGATTGAAAAGAAGGGAATGACATTGAATTATATGACTACGCATTTGATGGTGGTTGGCCATTTTACGAACCCAATATCGAGTGATATGTTGGATTACTTGAGTTGCATAGGTCGTGATAGTAATTATGACCGCGATTATGATAGTAATCATATACAGGGTATATATGATATAAATACTCATATTTATTGACATTTAAATTTTGTTTTTTGTGTCCAAAATTCTAGTGTTTACAGTTGAAGGTATGTCAAACAAGTTTTGAGATTGGCTCTCTCACACGAACAATTATCTCTAATATCTGTGTGATATGTAGAGATTAGACAATATTAATTTGTGGTGGATTAACATATATATGCCGTTTTGATTAAATATTAAAATAAGATTACCAATTGTATATACATATGTGGTAATCGAGATAAATTCCCATAATCCATTGAATTTGTCTAAGAGCTAAGTGTGAGTTTTTTTCTTGATATTATGTATATTTGGATTAAGTATTATGTATAATTGGATTAAAATCTATACGATACATTAATTTTATAAAAGAAGATACACGCTTCTAAAGGGGAAGAAAGAGTATCCTAACACGTGTTTCATATTACGTATACTTATGTGACTATATGGGTAATGAGATGTGCATCTCTCTTCATCTCATTATGTGAGACTCAGAGATTCATATTTAATTTCAATTTATACTCTTAGAACTTTCATCTGTCTGTTGAAATTTTATTTTGGTATTGTTAGTTTAGGTTGTCACCAAGAAACCATGGTTGATTCGGTTTGATATTGCATGTTTAAGAAAATAGTTAAAATAAGATTGAAAGTTAGTAGTATAAAATGAAAATCGTTTTTAACCGACCCATTGCTCTGTATTCATAGACCGGTCAATTAGGTCTATGACTTAGTATTTAGAGATATAATTGTGAATATATGATTGGTGTTGAGAGAGGTTTAGGGAATGAGATACGATGTCAAATATGCTCTCACATTATTTTTTAAGAATGAGAGAGATTTGGGTATAGTGAGATACGATGATCTCATCATCACATCAAAAGTGAATTGCTATATATTCTCAACTGATATATAGCCCAAGAGCTCTTGATATTCTCGTGGATCACATGATCCATTTGTTTATGTGAAATTTATGATATTCGATTGTAATAATCATGTTGTGTGCAAGTCTATCCCTGCAAATGGAATATGTTGAAAAAATAGGTCGAGTTCGCCCATGAGGGTAGACCCAAACCCATTTTATATTTGAATTTTAAATGGGAGTGGGTATTTTTTTTTTGTGACAATTCCCTCTCTCTCTTCCGCTAACTCCCTCTCCCCCTCTCTTTTCTCTATATAACTTCCAATTTTGTTGTTTAAAAAAACCAATTCCTACATGAAGATGAAAAAGAAGAGAAGTGACATGCGTTTAAAAGTATGAAAGAAATGATAGATTTTCACCCATTGAGATATAGAAAAAGTGAGGGTTTTGATGTGGTTGATCATTACAATAAAAAAAGATTTGGATTGTGGAACAATAGAAGGTGATCCAATTTTTTGACATTCTCTTGATATAGAACATCCAACCGTTGGAAAAAATGTAAGTGATTCTAACCTATTTAAAATTCGAGAATTTTCGCATGCGAAAAATTATTTGTTGGTTTGTTTAAACCTTTATTAAATGTTAAATCACTAACTTTTTTATGTACAAGTTAAAGAATAGTCACATATAGATTTGTTTTTAAATTCCACAATCCAAGAACTTTTAAAATGTGGTATATTGTTGAGATCTTCAAACCCTCAATTGGATGTTAGTGAAGAAAGGTTTTCACACTCTCTTTTTTGTTCGTCCATAATGCACTATTATCCCATTCCCCTCTATTTTTCTTCACATTTTGAAATTCAAACATAAAGGGAAAATTGGGAGTTAATTTTCTCCAGAAAATCACTCACTCCGCTCTTTCCATTATTAGTTTGTTATTTGAATTTCAAATTCATTTAACTAGGGTCAAATCTAAATGGATGACCTGATATCCATTTTCAAAATATTCTTTAAAAAATTTTAAGGGAAATTACGTATTTCACTTGTAATACATTTTATAGTGTTGAAGAATGTTGATATATTTCTTCATAAACATTTCAATAAACTTAATTAAAAAGCAATAAATATTACTTTAGAAAAAGTATGAGTCACGTGCTTCAAATCTGACTCATGTAACATTTTTTAGTCTCTCCAAATTACAAATATTATTAATTTTTTTAGATGTAAACATTTTTTATAAAGTAATTGTTTACTCAAATTTGATCATAAACTTTTGACACTAAAAAAAATTATAATAATTTAGATAATTATTTTGATGGTGTGAACAGGACAACCACATGGTTAAAACTTTAAATTCCGAAAAAGTCCTCGATGAAAGTTCAGAATCACTTGCGAAAAATGTTCAACAGGACTCGTAGCCGAAGGCGGTGGAAGACCCAAACCGGCCTGCTATGTGAGTGTCGTCCCAGTACTTTCGTGCACCTCTCTCTCCCCTTCTGCAGACCATGACCTGGTATTAACGTGCGAAAATCCCACACGACCTCTATAAACAGGATCTTCGATCTGCTTTCTCCCACGGCGTTCTTCTCGTACCGGTACTCTCTCTCTTTCTCTCTCTCTTCGAGTGTTGTTTTATAATTTAATCAATTTAGATATCAAGAAAAACTATAGGGGTTTTGCTCAAATTTCAGTGGGTTAGTGGAATTGCTCAGTTTTATCAAATTGAAGTAATTTTAGGGTTTGCTTGCTTCTTGTAGTACATTTTGCAGGAGTAGTATTTGGGTTATGTGAAGGCGTAAAAGGGGGTTAACATCTTAAGGTTTTTTTTTTTTTTTTTTTTTTTTTTTTTTTTGAATATTTGAGGAAACCAAAATGTCAGTGACAGCTGGTGTTAGTGATACGATTATAGCAATTAGGGATAAGCTTAGAGGTAAAATTGGACAAACAAAGGTCAAGAGGTATTGGCCTGGCAAAGCTCCAGAGTGGGCTGATGATGCTGATGAAGATGGCGATTTTAGGACTGCCAAGGCTGCTTCCTTGAATGAGGCTTTTCCCACTCATGATGATTCTATTAGGATAGATGATGATCCTAGGTTGCGCCGTTTGGCTGAGACTAGGGCAGATAATCGTGAACAAATTAGAGCCGATCACCGTCGCATTCGGCAGGCTGAGATTGTTTCCACAATAGAAGAGGAAAATGAAAGGCAGGAACGGTTGGATTTAGAGGATGAGGATGAGGATGCATTGGATGAACGAAGAAGGCGTATTAGAGAAAAGTTGCTCCAGAGACAGCAACAAGAGGAAGAAGAAGCTGCTGCTGCACTTCCCGAAGAAGAGGAAGAGGAGTTAGAGGATGAGGAGGAAGAGGAATCAGAGTATGAGACTGACTCTGAGGAAGAGCTCACTGGTCTTGCCATGGTGAAGCCTGTTTTTGTCCCCAAGTCGGAGCGTGACACCATTGCTGAGCGTGAGCGGCTTGAGGCTGAAGAACGGGCCCTTGAGGAATTGATGAAAAGGAGATTGGATGAGAGGAAAGTGGAGACAAGGCAAATAGTGATCGAGGAGATTCGCAAGGATGAGCAAATCCAGAAGAATTTGGAGGCTGAAGCTAATACAGCAGCTGATGTGGATACTGATGATGAAGTTAATGAAGCAGAGGAGTATGAAGCTTGGAAGGCTAGGGAGATTGCAAGAATCAAGAGAGAGAGGGAGGACAGGGAAGCAATGATCAAGGAGAAGGAAGAGATTGAGAAGGTTCGAAATATGACAGAGGAAGAGAGGAGGGAGTGGGAGAGGAAGAATCCAAAACCAGCCACAGCTCCCAAGCAGAAGTGGAGGTTTATGCAGAAATACTACCACAAGGGTGCTTTCTTCCAATCAGATGCCGATGACCATGCTGCCACTGCTGGATCTGCTTCCATCTATGCTCGTGATTTCTCCGCCCCAACTGGTGAAGATAAGATGGACAAAACCATATTGCCCAAGGTAATGCAAGTCAAACACTTTGGCCGCAGTGGAAGGACAAAATGGACCCATCTTGTTAATGAGGACACTACTGATTGGAACAACCCGTAAGTTACTTGCCCCTGTTATCATATTGTCTGTTTTCGCATACTATGCTTTAATTAACTTCTGTAGTACTTTCTGACGTGAAGTTCATGCTCCAATCATAAAATTCTTAAATCATTAAGTGAAGTCAAAGTGACTTATGTTTCACACTATGCTTTCCGATGCAAATGTTTCTACATTTCAGTTTCAAGAAATTTAGAAGATTGGAGGATTATTCGCATGAACTATTTTGGTCTGGGAAGCTGGTTGGTTCACACTAGCTTTAGAATTAAATAGATAATAAGATTGGAAAATAAACTATATTGAACCAATTTGAAGGACAAAAAGACAAGAGTTATTTGTCCCTGATATCAACTTATCCTTGTTATCCACTTCAATTATGCATACTGTGCTTCATTTAACTTTCACGGTACTTTCTGACATAATTTCACTGCACATGTTTTAAATTCTTAATCATTAAGCAAAGTCAAAGTGAATTATGTTTGATGCTCTGCTTCCCTGCTGAAAATGTTTTTACCTTTCAATTCTTGAATATTAAGAAGATCGGAGGATTATTCACGTTAACTAACCTGGTCTGGGAAGCTGGTCAATTCACAGTAGCTAGGGAACTAAATTGATAATAGCATTGGAATATAAACCATATAGGACCAATTTGAAGAACAAAAAGAGATCAGTAACAACTACTGGATGCTTGTAGACTACATTTACTTGAATTGTGGTTTCTAATGAGCATCAGTAGTATAATGTTTAGCTGATTCTTAAAAGGCTCATCCTTTGAGACATTTGTATGATTTCTTCACCCCCTATAATTCATTTTCTATTAAAAATGGTTATTGTAATCGGCTTAAATTAAACAGTATAGCTGAGGGGAGTTATCCTTTACCTTCGAAGTTCCTATGGAAAATCTTTTAATCCTCCAAAGAGTCAAGTTCTTTGTGTGGCAGGGCCCTAAGACAATCTCAACTTCAGTCGAACCATTTTCGCAAAATTGATGTGCTTAACTGTTTGGGTAAGATGAACTTTTTGTTTAATGGATCTCAGGTGCAGTTTCCCAGTAAGGTAGGCTGGTGAATGATCTTGGTTTCCATTTCCTTTCTTTGATG
Source organism: Dillenia suffruticosa (assembly GCA_033439265.1). Taxonomy (NCBI): domain Eukaryota; kingdom Viridiplantae; phylum Streptophyta; class Magnoliopsida; order Dilleniales; family Dilleniaceae; genus Dillenia; species Dillenia suffruticosa. The sequence continues at coordinate 16,638,664 of JAVTVX010000009.1, read as the reverse complement.
AATGGAATTGCCAAAATTTTGGTTGATGGGTAGCAGGATATAGTTTTATCTATGACCTATGCGGGTAGATTTGGGATGAAAGATATCTGTTCCTCTAATGTTTGCAAGTGGTTACAGGTGCTGTGAACATTTTCTGCACTCTGTACTACTTCGACGAAAAGTGAATTGATTCTAGTAATAGTGAGGAGTGGATGAGTTAGATAGGATTTGGGTTTACCTTCGTTTTATATTGCAAAGCTAGGTTGATTTGATATTTTATATCATGGAGATCTGAATGACGTTTGGCAAGTTAGCAGTAGCCTTCCAGGCTAGTTAACTGTGCATCTTATCCAACTTTCCCCTACGATTTTTTAAATCTTCTTACCTGAGGAATTGATGAGAGTACCTGTACCCAAGTTATGAGAAGTGGTAGAAGTGGTTGACATGAGCAACGTTTGTAAAATTTTGGGGCAAGAGATGGTAAATAACTTACTTTGGCATAATATGTGGTGCAAGGTTATTGACTCTTGAGGATGGAAATTCAAGATTGGTCCCTTTTGTTGGAGATAAGGAAAGGGACTCTTCAAAGCTATTATTTTAAGTTTCCCAACAAAAGATTCCAAGGATATCCATGCCTTTGAAAGACAAAGCCATGGCTCCAAGAAGACGGAAATGGGTATTCTCACCTTATAAAATCTTCTACAATTCTTTGGACTGCGTCAAAGCTAGAGGGGTTGGAAGAATTTGGCCTCTTTTATTTGCACTCCAAATAATACCCTTCCATGCCTACCAACTTCTTTTACACCAAATTCTCCATTATCTTAAAGAGGTCCAAAAAGGGCATGTACTGCCTTCCATATCATCTTACTCAGGACAAGAAGGATGTGGTAATAGACTCTCAACCATTCGTGTAAGGTTCAACATCTGTCAACTAGGACAAGATTGCTTCTTTATAGGTAATCTTGTGCAAGGATAATGTGCTAGATTTTCTCCAAGAAAAGGAGAAAATTTAAGAGGCACCCTAAGTTTGTAAATAATCTCCAGCAAAAGAATTCTGTAATAGGATTTCATATCAAATGAAACACTTGATGTAAGATTGTGGAACCATTTTCTGATGCATAGTGTGCAGACCTGGAATAATTGGATGCTACAGCAAATCCAAGCAAAAACTAACTTTCTTGGTTATAACTTCATAGATCATAATGGCTTGTTTGTCTGGCTTCCATATGCTATGGAGTTATTTACCCTTTTAGATGGTTAGGAATGTCCAGAAGCTGAAGATACAGGACTATGCTGTCTGATAAGTATATCGAGATGACTGACTCACCGTTTGCATGTGGGCTGTGTACTGTATGTAAATGTTCTAAATGGGATTTTATTTTACTCTATCTTTTAACTGATTAAATGAAGCATGATCCCTAGAATATGTTTCTTCATTCGCATGAAGCAGCTGGTGTTGTTTTATCAATTAATCTCCAAGCCCACTGGTTTGGCGACTGGTTGTGACACTGATGTTGCTCCCAATCCTCAGTGATATCTTATGATCACTGTCAAGTCATTTACTGTTATTTGGACATTTTAGGGCCCAGGCATCATGAGCACTTCTTGTCTTCTTTATTGCATAGAGGCATTCGTGCTTTCTTTGGTTATTGCAAGAAGGTCTGGTCCACGTGTTCCATGGGTGTGACACAATGGGTTTAAGTTTAACATTCTCTGTATTGAAAATAGGGTAAATTTTAATTGCATCAAGATTTAACAAAATGAATTATGTGTAAATCTTAATTGATATTGAGATTGCCAATTTGCATCGACAGCAGTTTGCATTAATTTATCAAAACATACCCATTTTAGATATCCTTTGCATGAGGCCTTAATTCATCAATGATATTTTTCTTATTCAGTTGGATGGGGACTGGCATTTATAGATTAAAGTAAAATCTCATTAGAAATGAATTATATATGAATTTCAAGTTATCTATGTTAAGATGAGAAATTGCCTATCAAAAACGTTGAGAAACCGGCGGTTCAGGTCATTGGTTTGGACTCTATTTACACAACAGAAACACTAAAAAATTATACAAGCTCAATGAAATTACAAAATTCTTGCATTTTTTTCATCTGGGTTCCCTATTAGGATTTCTAGCACCCTTGGTAGCCTTGTATATGTGAAAATAAGTCCACAAATCTAGGGCTCCAACCCACAAAACTTCTCCACAAAAACTATCCCAAATGGCTCTCTCTCTGTATTCTGCTTGTAGAGTGAGAACCAAATAAGATAGGGCAAGGGTTCCTACTCTGCATTGAAGGATGGAAGCCAGCAACTTACAATTGATGTTTATCACTGACCACAATGTGCAGAGCTTAGTCATGAGAACTGATGAAGTCATCAATAGGGTTCAAGCGCTCTCCATGGCCTTTGACACCTTAAAGAAATCTTGAACACTACATATTGAGAAATTTCGAAGCAAAATACTTATTTACGTCAAACCATTACTACCAAAAGAGCGATTCAAATGACCTTCTATTGTACAGAGGCAACACTAATAATTACACCATAACAGTCACTACTAATACCTTAAAATCTTTTAACTGCTTTCAAAAAGCGTACCATAGCTAAAGAAACCTTTTGCACTTGCAGTTGGAGGAATAGAAACCTACTGATCAGACTTGTATTCTAACACTAGAATTTACTAGTTTTACGCTTAATAAGCATTATTGGTTCAATTCCACGAACTTCAGGTTTATCTCACACTTATTCCCTTATACCATATGCCATTTGTTTCTCTTGAATATACAATTGGCCAGTAGTAATGGTAAGTCAAAGGTTCAATAACCGATGCCTCCTCTACTGCCCGGCCCAAAGGGGAGAGAGAGGGGCTACCCAAACATGGAGGCAAATCTCCAGGAAGTAATTAAGAGTTGTCATTCTTCTCACTGCTTATGGAACATTGATGAACAGTTGGCTTTCAGTATGTTTAGTAGGAGTCAAGTACCTATTTTGTTTAAATGCAATGTATATTAGTTTATGAGAGTTCATCCTGATTTGCATGGTGCAATTTCCAATCATTAATAAAATAAAATGTCATTTGCCTTGTTTTGCAGCTGCCAGTTTATTTGATGTGATTTGAATACCCTAAAGTGTCTCGTATTGTTTGTTCTGTATATATTAGGTCTCACAACTTTTTTATTTTCGATTTTAGTTTATGGGGTTGTGGAGGCCTTCCCCGTACAATTTTCATCTTAACTATGATGCAGGTGGACATACAATGATCCTCTTCGGGCAAAGTATAATGCAAAGATGGCTGGCATGAATGCACAGATTGCAAAACCAAAAGGAAGCAAAAAGTTGAAAGATTGGGAGTCCAAGTAATTTCTAATTTTGGTTCCTTAGAGGCACATACTCTGGTATTTCTCACCTTTGTAGTTTGAGATATTGTCGGATATTTTGAGCATCAATTTGTGGTCACTGTTGTTACTTCCCAAACTGTCAAGTTTTATTCTTGTTGCATCAATAACAATATACAGAGGAAGTCAACAACTAAGTTCCCCGAGAAACACTTTTAATTTGGGTTTTGTTGCCATTTTACTTAATTATCTGGTTTGAAGGAGATTGATGCCTTGCCCGCAAGTATTTTTGATAAGCCAAAAAAATTTTTGTTGGTTCTTCAAGTGCTTCTATTTATTACCTTACCTTTCGCTAGCCACTCACTAGCATCCATTTTGGATCGAAGGATATAAGCAACAGCATTTGGCATTCTTTGTAGATAGGGAAGTGTTGCCATATATATATCATACATACACACATGCATATACATATACACACATGCATATATATAAATATATATTATTTTTGAAAGAGGAAGATCACCATACTATGTTATCGGCAACAATGTTTGTGCTTAGCCTGTCTTCCCATCATATGTCGGTATAACCATGTTTGAAAGTGGAAGATCCCAGCATATATCGGTATGACCATATGAACACATCACCATTTCCATCTGTCCTCCCATCTACACCATCTATTTTACCAGATTATTTGGAATAATCTCATCATAGGATGATGCCTTTGCGTGCTCTGGCCTTTTAAGAAATTTGTTAATGAAGAAGTGTCATCACCTTTCATCATCCCATTGTTATTCATATTGCCCGTCGCTTTTCAATATCAATTCATATTATCTCAAAAAACTGCACTCCTTGTCCAATGACCCTTTACTTCAGTTGAGGTTTGTTGGCCGAAGAAAAGAGAGATATGATGTTTAGCAGTGCCAGACTAGGATTGATTTTGTCTATATGATTAATTTTTAATATTTTCTTGTTTTAACACATTCTTCTTCATAATCCTGTCAATGAGCGACGGTGCAAAGTGAAAAAGATATTAGATCACTTAATCAAGAATTATGTTCAAATTTTGAGGCTAGAATGAATTACGTTGGAGAGGTTCTCTTTATAAAAGGTTTTACGATTTTTTAAGCTGAATTAGTTAAAATATACACCATTTAGTCAGGCACAAAAAAATATATATGTGCACCTTACTCCCAACTTGAGCAATAAACCAGCCTCTCAAAAAGGGGGGAAAAAAACTTGGTAAAAGTTTATTAACTTTTATATATTTACAACCCTGTGAATTTCTATCAACACTTTATACAAAAATTTGATGAAAATAAAATTGAGCTTAAGAAATGCATTTGAATGCAAATCCTAATTATAACTTTAGCATGAATAGAATGGAATTTCTTAAAAACTGCTACCTCTAATTGTAACGAAACCGACTTCTCCATCAACATACTTGTTCTAATTATTTTAAAGCTTTTTTAATTAAAATAATAATTAGATGTTTATTGTTTCCACCCAAATCATCCAGCGACTTACCCTTGCCAAGAGCCCAAGCTCCTCTTTATCTCGAGCTAATAGATCATTTGCTGTTCATTTTTTTTTTTAATTTTTTTTAGAAACTATCTATATCTAAAAAAATATGTTAAATTTAACTAAATTTAAGGTAAATCGAGTTGAATTCTAAAAAAATAAATCTCTTATAACGTCTGTTATACACAATACTTGAATCCAAAATTTTATTTAAGGGATAATAATATTCAATTTTTGGATCAACTAGACTTTGGTAAATCTCTCTCATCTTAATACACTGATTTAGCTATTAGATAGCAATACTTGTTGGTATAGGTGGGAATGACACATTCGTCTCTTAATCAGGTCGGGAGTTCGACTCTCTCTGGGTACGGAAAAAACAATGTTGGGAGACCTCCCCCTCAAATGAGGCCCGATAGTCAGGTCGGTCCGGATTAGTTAGAGCGAAACCTAAGATACCGGATGATGACCTAGTCATGGGGACCAAAAAATAATTTAGCTATTAGATGTTTATTAATTTTGTGTTTCATTAAAATATTTATTACTAATATAATTACATTAACGATTTTTTGTTTTAATTCCAAATTTGTTAATAATATTACGTAATGAAGTATGATGTGATAAATTTTATTTATTTTTAATATATATAAAGGTAAGAAATATGAGAGTTCGCACTCTGGATTTTCGTGTTTTATGTGGGTTCAATCTCATTAAGATGAGTAAGATAATTAATTTTAAGATTGAATTACACGGAAGTCAAATATTTGTAGAAGTAAAATGTTGAGCAAATCTTTTGAATTTGAACCCACTCATAATTATTTTATTAGTCACCTGACCTTATCATTGTAAGTGATACTAACAAATGCAGACGCACCATAAACCCCACATTTTTCATTTCCTACTCATGAAATCATTTCTTAAACAAAAATGTTACTTCTCATTAAACAAAACAAACTCTTTTAGGAGACACCTGAAAATGCAAACTTGGAGCGCAAAAATACACTGCATTTTTTTTTTTAATTTTAGCTTTTTGATGGGCTTAACACTCACACCTTAATTTTTTTTAATTGGCCATCTGAGTTATTCGATTAATTCGGTTTGAATATTATAGGACACAATTTAGAAGTGTGTTCTCCCGATATTTATTTTTTTATTCTTAAATCTTGAATTCAAGATTTTGATAAATGAGATCCGGTGCATATTAATAACACCTTAATTGTCCATGCAGAGCATTCTTGAATTGGGTTTGGATATTTTTCCAAGTTTATTAAAATTGTTTAGAATGTAGGAATGAGTGATTAAAATCTGAAATAGGAGACTAGTAGATTAGTAACCCTAAGAAATAACAATACAATCAAATTCACTAAATAACGTTGGTTATATAAAACATTTTAAACCATATTTATTGTTGTTATCTAATCTTGTATTATATTTTTATCTATATTTAAATAATTTACACAATATTTTATTATTGTTATCTAAATCTTTTTTAATCTTTCTCTCTTGGTTAATATGAGTACTTGTTATATTCTCACACCGTTTAACTAAAATCTCAATCGGTCACCTATGTATGCTTTTATACCATTTTAATCGTGTTTTTCTCAATTTTTGCTCGATAGACGCAGCCTCAACTTTCTCTCTGATACACTCATTTCTTTTCTTATCATTCTTGTGTGTCCGCACATCCATCTTAACAGATTCATCTCCATAATTCTCATCTTTTGCTCATGTTTTTAGCTCATTGCCAAATATTCATATCCATATAATAAAGTAGGTCTAATTGTCATTTTGTAAAACTTCCATTTGAGTTTTAGAGGTATCTTTCGATCACATAAAATAGTCGATACATCTATCCATTTTGACCATTCTAATTGTATTCTCTGTAATACATTTTTGTTAATCTCTCGTCTTTTTTTAAAATTGATCTAGATATTTAAAACTTTCACTTATATATAATTTATCATTTTCTATTATAACTATTATCTCGTTAACACTAATATTGTTAAACTTAAATTCCATATATCTTGTTTTTACCCTATTAAGTCTAAATCCTTCCAATGTTTTCCTCCAAAATTCAATTTTAGCATTTACTCCTTCATGTGTCTCATCCACTAAGACAATAGCATCTGCAAACAACTTGCTTCATAATACTATATCTCAGATGTGTCTGGTGATTTCATTCATAATTAATGTAAAAAGATGGAGACTTAACACTAACCCTTAATGTAACTTTATCTTTATTGAAAACTTTTCGATTAATCCACATGATGTTCTTACTTTTGTTACCATGTTTTCGTGTATGTCTTTGATCACTTCAATATAGACTACACTTATACCATTTTTTCTAAAATTCTCAATATAATTTCTTTTGAGATTCTGTCATACGTCTTTTCTAGGTTAATGAATATCATGTGTAAATCATATCTCTTCTTTCAATACTTCTCAACTAATTGTCTAAAAAAATGTATAATTTCCATTATTGACCTCCCAGATATAAATCCGAATTGAGATTCAATTACCTTGGTCTACTTTCATAGTCTTCTTTCAATCACTCTTTTCCTAAATTTTATAGTTTGGCTCATTAATTTAATACCTCTATAATTTACACAATTTTGTATGTCTCCTTATTTTTTAATAGGGTACTGAAATACTTTCTCTCCGCTGATCATATATTTTTTTTGTCCTCAATGTCATATTGAATAACTTCATAAGCCATCAAATATCTTGATTCCCTAGACACTTCTATACCTCTATCAGGATATTATCGGGTCCAACTATTTTTCTATTTTTCATTTTTTTAAACCTTTTCAACTTCTAAGGATTGAATTATCCGATAAAAGTTCATATTTCTATACTTTTCTGTTCTGCTTAGTTTACCTAAGCTAACTTGATTATCTTGACCTTTATTAAATAGTTTATAAAAATACTTCTATCGTTCCCTTATTTCTTTATCATTCATTAACACCATATTCAATTAAGCTTTAATATATCTTATTGGTGTAAGATCTCCTATTTTCATTTTTGTCGCTTTAACTATTTTATAAATATCCATTTTCCCTCCTTTTATATCAAGTCACTGATAACAAGTCTTTGAAAGTTTCATTATTGGCTTCACTTGTTCTCTTAATCTCTTTTTTAGCTACCGCGTATTTCTCTAAATTTTTCTCATTCTTACCGGTGTAAAACTATTTATAGACAATTTTTTTGCCTTTATTGCTCTTGTACTTCCTTTTTCCTCCACTAAGATTCTTTATTTAGAGGTATACGTTCTTCTAACTCACCATTACACTCTTAGTCACCATTTTCACATGAAGGGTATCTTCTCTCGTGTTATATTAGGATCACTATATATTTCTCATAAAACTTGTTCTTCTGCTCTCTTTTTAAAGTTGTTTCATTTTTCATCCTTTAAATTCCATCATTTAATCCTAGGGGTTATGCACACTTTCCTTTTATGAATAGTATGCTTGATACGTATATTCAACACAACTAACCTATGTTGGGTGGTTAAACTCTCTCCTAGGAGGATTTTGTAATCTTTACAAGTTTTGCTATCCCTCTTTTTAATAATAAAAATGTTAATTTGCAACTTATTGTTCCCACTTTTAAAAATAACTAAATGTTCTTTTCTCTTTTGAAAAACATGTTGGTTATGATAAGCTCGTATGATATCACGAAATCCAAAATGGTTTTTCTCTCTTCATTTCTTCCTCCAAGGCCATAACCCTCATGTACCCTTCCTTATTCCTTCTCTCTCTCCTATATATCCATTTAAGTCTCCTCCTATTAAAATCCTCTCAGTTTGGAGAATTCCTTATACTATCTCATCTAAGTCTTTCCAAAATCCTTGTTTAGTAGATTGATCTAATCCTATTTGAGGTGTATATATGCTAAGTATATTAATACTTTCTTTTACTATCACTATCTCCTCTTCTAACTACTCATACTTCATGTCTTAACGAACTACTTCATTTTTTGTTTTAGACTTTCCTGTGCACCATAACTTAAAATCTTAATTCTCTAACGGTTTTACTTCTTATCTACCTATTTTGTCTCTCGTAAGCACAAAATATTAATTCTTCTAATCATTGTATCTACTATCTCCATGGCTTTGCCAATAAGGGTTCTTATGTTTTGAGTTCTAAATCTGATACCATCTCCAGTCCCATGCTATCTTTTCTTATCTAACTTAGAGCGTGAGATCTCTTGCTTATTTAACACTACACCCGAGTTCTTATAGTGTAGCAATCCTTGCTGAGATGTTGCAGTTAGACCCTACAATATGTTCTTAGGAAACCTAATCTTAGAACAACATTGTAAATGATCCAAATATAATTATATAATTTTTTGTCTTAGTTTTATATTAGCTGACAACTTAAGACAATCCTGTTCCTTTACTCGAGTTTGGGACCATCCATGATGCAACCCTAAAAAATAAATAAAATAAATATAATAACACATGTATTTCTATATATTGTCCTTCACCTATGTGCATTTTTATATATTGTCCCTCTATATAACACATGTAAAGAGTATGAGAATTAAATGTAATATTACTTCTCAATTATTTAATATTATTGATTTTTTTCCAAAAAAGAGAATATTGTAGTATATTTAATGTCTCTCATTGACCGATAGTAGTGGACAAGTTTTAAAAAGATATAGTATGATACAAAATCAGATCACGAATCTTAGTTTATAGACAATTAATTAAAACAAACTAGATGATATTGACACAATCTGCATATGCATGTTCTAACTAACCAACACTACATACTATAAAACTGTTTACTCATAAAAAATTTCACTCATAATACATTAAAATACATACTCTAATTTTGCAAATTCATCCATGTATACTCAAACCTGGACACATGAACTATACATAGCTTTAAAATACTAATTTTTATTTCATAATATATTTAAGAAAATTACTCTATATGTCTTGTATAGTGCTAGTTACATACACTAACTTCTATTGATTCCATACTTTGCTCAATAATCAAGAAAACTTGCACACTATGCTATATACATGCTGAAGTATTTGATTACATTAATCAGCTATTAACTTTTACTTTCAATCAATATAATCATGATTTACTCCTACTGTTTGTACCGTTAACCCGACTACATATATAACTCGCTTATATTAGTTTAAATAACCTTATACATGCATAAAAAACATGAAAACTATTTATTTATTTAAATAACTAAATCAAACATATTTTAATATAGAAAAGTCAATACAAAGTCTTTTGGATATACAAATTAATAAAAAAAAGGTAAAAAAAAAGGACCTAATCTCAATAGTCCCACCTACAAACCTTAAAAAGAACTCCTAAAAATTCCTTCATTTGACTCCTCAAATTGCCCAAAAACTTTCAGTGTTTGACTGAAATTGAGGACATGTAATTGATGTTTGTGCATATGAAACCTTCTAATTTTGTAACTTCTTTTCAAATTAGAAGTTTTCACATTTTACATTTAGACTTAGACCTAGAGCTTGGTTTCTTAATCCAATTTCAAATTATGTTATAAGTCTTATGATTCATATAATCACAAAATAAGATTGAGAATCTCATTTCCTTTTCATTGTGTTTCAACTTTAGATTCACTACCAAGATAGCAATGAAAAGAATATCATCAAACTCAAATGACATTTAAGGAAATTATTCTAGACCCTTTGGGAATATCATCAAGTCATCCTTAGGCTTCATATAAGTATGATCGGCACCTAAAATAGTATTTCATACTACAGATTTAGTAATGAATGTTTCCAAAAAGAGTTGAAATATGAAAGTAATTCCATGATCAAAGCTACCATGGACTCGAATCCTTTCATTTCAAGGTCTCGATTTTAGCTATGGTAATGGATTTTAGTCAAACCCTTCACACTCGAATTAAATGTATTCACCTAATCGAGATGCTTGGTTAAATTAGTATAAAAACTCCTTTCTAATTAAGTATATTAAGTTAGTTTATCTTGGTCAATGAATTTCCACCAATTCTTAACTAACTTAGATGGTTAGAGGAACTAGGGTGTCTATGATCTTATCTCCATACATAACCAATTAAAGTCACTAGATGCTGATTATTTACACATGTTTACCATGAATGTGTAAGGATTAGTAAATCGTAATCACTCATACATGAGATAACTATGTTTCATACATGAGATAACTATGTTACCAGAAATCTAGTAATTATATGCATTATTGTGACATAGATAATGATATTTATAGACCTTAAATATATGATCATCAAGTCATCATTGAATAGTGAAGTTCAACTTACTCATCAAATGAGTACTTCCTTACTTGTAGCATGAGATTCACTATTCAATCATCACCATTATGATGTTTCATACTAATGTTTGGTTATTAATAGTTCTTTGAATATGAATTTTACTTTTAAGAGTTGATTTAAAATTATTCCGTCTCTCATATTCCCAACTCTTGAGAGTGAAATATCTTATCAAACTTTTACGGACATATTCAATTTAAACAATAAAATGTCTCCAAGAGATATTTCTATTTAAAATAAATACTTGTATTGTCATCAATAATATGAATTCATACAAGACAATAACTTTTAATGGTATATTCAATTTAAATAATAAAATGTCTGTAAGAGATATTTCTATTTAAAATAACTACTTATATTACCGTCGATAATATTAATTCAAGCAAGATAGTGATTGTTTTAGGAAATAATCCTAATAGTAGTTACAGTAATAGGGTCTTAGACATCCCAAATAACTAACAAGCCAACATAATCAAAGACAAAATTCAAAATAAATAATAATAGTGTTTACGATCTAACTAATTATAGTATGCTTGTGTGCTTTAGTAGGATGACAATCTGATTTTTATAGAATTACCTAATTAAAAATGAAAACAAATTATAATAACTAAGGAGAGAGGGGTTTACTTTCAGCTTATATAAGTAGTTTCAGAAAAGTAGAACAAGACTAATTCGGCACAGAAACTTGAACTACAAGCAAATCACAAACTAGACAGATAGAGACTTGACTGTAATGAGATCATGAATTGGGTGTGAAACTGGTTAAAGTAGAATGATTGTCAACTTTGAGCTCACAAGAGAAAGAAAGAGAGTCTTGATCTTGAGTAAGTCTTGCTCCATCGACAATGAACAAAGGAAGATGCATAGAATTTCTGCTCAAGGCTCACCAATAATCTTACAGACACTTGACCTCAGCAAAAATCCAACTCAAGCAATTTCAATTGAGAGTGGATCTAAACAATCTCAAGGGAGAGCTCATCATTGGTGAAGTTAACGTTAAGTTTCAAAGTGAATCGCTATGAAATAGTGACAATTGATGGTAATAAGGGAAGTTGACGATCAAGTTATGATAGCGGCAAGTGAGGAAAGTTGAAACTTGGAGGTGATGACAGTGGCTAGGAGAGAGAATGATAGAGAGAGAATGAGATAATGAAAAATTGAGAAAGTCTTAGAGTGTATGTGTGTCTATATGTGTAAATTACCTATAGTTGACCCAACAGTTCAGATAATGTAGTTTTGGACATTCGAGTCTGAGTGCTATTCAATGGCTAAGATCATTGTGCTTTTGGTATAAATGGTTCAGAACAAGTGATTCTAAGTTTTATTTAAATGAACGGCTAAGATATGTAGAGTTTAAACGGATAACCAAGATTAATATTGATCTAATGGTTAAGATTAGATGAACAATTAACATTAAGATAGATTTAATGTCCTATATGAAAACATTATCCTTAAAGATGAGATTAGAATAGATCAGGATACATCTAACGATTAAAATTAAAATAGATCGAATGGTTGACATCAAAACTTATAAAAAAATGGAAGGGAACATTATCAATCTAACTCTAGGGTTTTAAAAATAGAAGCATACAAAAAAGGGAAATCACAAGCTAATGTTTGAAAAAGCATAAAAACACAAAACAAAACAATCAAACTGAAAGGTGTTAGATGTCCCAAACTTTCAAAGATGGAAGAGACTCAATTTTCAAGTACACCTATAACACATGATCTAGAATCGATGTATAAAAATTAAAACACTATGAGACGTACATGTTTGCTTGTTAACTATAATCAAAACACTGCGGAAGCAAAATCAAACTTTGTGGAAGCAAATCCAATAGGCTTTGTCTTCTTCTTCGATCTTCACAAGATGGCGGCTCTTAATGGATAGATAACTGTACGTTGAAGTGAAGAGGGGACCTAGCCAATATTAGATGTCCTTTTGAAACTCTGTTTGCCTCCCCATGAAAGGCTTCTTGATCTAAGACCCACACAACCACCAAACCACACTGACCCTAAAAGTTGTGCAAAACCCTATTTCATAATTTTGATCACTTAAAATTTTTATGGGTTTTCATACTCGTCTCATATTATGACTAAATATATCAATCTATTTTTATTAAAATCCAAAATCTCCGATTAATAGTAACCCACTTAATGAAAAATTTTGGGCAATATTAATTGAAGTTTTATTTATAATATAAATATATATATATATATATATATATATATATATATAGTTCCAAAACAAGACTCCAGACTAATTTATTCAATTTTAAAATGGCCTTAATTAAAAAAAAAAAAAATTAGTCCTTGAGACTACATCTCAGATCCCATCTAATAAAATTACTTGATACCAAATCACAGTAGTTTTAATGCTCCTTATTGACACAAGACTAATCCATAGTTACAAGTACCAGTAATACTATTGACAATAGATCTTAGAGTTGCTGCGTAGCAAGAAAATAGCACCATTTTTTTTGTTTTGGTCATTTTACCTCTTATGCAATCTACACAAGTGTTTAATTTTTTAAATCAAGATAAGACAAAATGTCATCTTTTACTAATCTTTGAATTCTCTCATTTGAAATATGACCTAATTTTTTATGCTACAATAAAATTGACTCTTCTTTGATTTGAGATCTTTTAGACAATGTGTTTTCAACATTCATGCAACTATACTCATTATTGGGGACTAAACACAATCTATATAAATTATCAACAAATTTAAATTCCCCTAAAACTTTGAAATTCAAAATCAAGTCTACTTTTCCATTTTCGATACCAAAGCGATAACCCAATTTGTCCAAAACAAAAACAAAAACAAAAACAAAAATCAAATTTCACCTAAATGATGGCACATAAAAGATATTTTCCAAAATTAGTTCAAAACCAGACTTTAAATTTAAATCATTTGTTCCTATGTAGCAAACATCTACTTAAGCATTGTTTCCAGTTCTGAGTTTAGACTTTGTCTCACTTGACTTCCGTTCGCTTTTGAACCCCTGCAATGTAACAGCAACATGAATAGTTGCATCACTATCAAACCACCAAGAATTTTGTGGGGCATCAATAAAACAAGATTCAAAACAAACGAAAACTGGTGAGTTACCTTCTCATTTACCCTTTTTCTCGAGCCAGGATTTATATTTGAGACACTTTTTTTGTACTATACCAACCGGTATCCGAAACTATGCTTCGACTAATCTAGTTCGGGATTTGCAGTAACCCATTTAAAGGGGCTATCCTCCCAATATTGTTTTTTTCGTACCCAATCCGCAAGTCGAATTTAAAAACTTGGTTAAAGGATCTAATATCACATCCCATTAGACCAACTATCTGTTAGTTATTTGAGACACTCTGATTTCATGTGACCTTTCTTTTTGCACAAGAAACACTTGACCACTTTATGAATGACAACCTTAGGATCTCCTACAATGTTGGTCTAACCACTACCTTATCGTTTGTTATCCTAAACTTTCTTAGGAGCATTAGACATGTTCTTCCCAAATTTCTTAAAGATTTTTCTAAAATCAGGTTTCGAATGGGTGGCAAGAAGAGCACTCTCACTCTTTTGTTTCTTGAGTTTTTCTTCTTCAGAAACACATTTGGAGATAAGATCATTGACACTCCATTTCTCATTTACAACTTTGAAGGCAGTTTTGTTTTGGTAAAACTCCAAAGGCAAATAATTAAGGGTATGATAAACAATGAATTTTTCAGGAGTGATGATTGTATGAGAGGCCAATTTGGTTTGGACATGAACCATTTTCATAAAAAAAATCTCTAATACCCCCTACACTATCATACGTCATACACATAAACTCATTCATAAGGTTCCCAACCTCGGACTTACTAGATTTTTTATATCTTTCCCCCACAGCATGGTGAAGCTGTTTAGAATTCTAAATGGTTTCCAACCCACTCAATAGATGTTCAGACACAGGCCTCCTAATGGCATACAGATACATACGGTTAGTGCTATCCCACTTAGCAAAAAACTCCCTCTCCTCAGCAGTGCTCCCAGGAGTTAATTTAGTAGGCAGATTAACACGCAAGGCCATGTCAATCTCACTCATAACTAGTGCAAATGACAGATCCTTTTTCCATCTCTTATAATTGGACTCATGAAGAACCTCAATAGTAGTTTGATTGTTGACGCTAAAGGTCACTGTTTGAGACAAGAGATGTAATAATTAATTAATGGGCAATAATAATAAAAGAAATTAGCAACAATTCAAAACGTGCTAATAATAAACAAAAAGTCTAGGTATATCATCACAGACTTCCCTTTGGGCAAAGAATATGACATACTAATAGGTACTATTTACATAAAACTAATATGAGAATATGTCAATTTTTGATAAATCCATCCCCTTTGGGCAGACAAATCTTTTAAAGCGATATATCATCAACCTTGATACTTTATCACCCATACCAATACAATCACTCCCTTTGGGCAAGCAATTGCACAATGTAACTTAACCATCCCGTAACCATGAATGAAAATAGTTTTCAGTAAATAAGCCACTTTGGTAGCCAAACATTTACATTAATTAATAAAATATTCTCAAACTGGGAAATTAAAAAAAATTGTCCTTTGAATTCCAACTCGCATACTCAACTCAGTATATGCAACCACCTTAGATGAGATATTGAACATTGATGTATCCCATTTGGTTCTCAAACAACACATATTGTATCAAAACTCAATGTCTTAAATTATTTCATTTACTAAATTACACACATAAACACAATCCCAGCGTACACATTTATCTAGTCCTATCTAGGGAGAGCTAATGCTGACAATAGGTTTTTAGTGTGCCTAAATATTTTATAATATGATAAAATCAAGAATGCATATGAACATACATCAAAACACACAAAAAATAAATTAATATCAAATGAAATCATTAGCATCAAGAATGAGACCATTTGACTGAACCTAATTTCACAGGGAGAAAAAACAAAAAGAAAAAGACCTTTTAATTTCCCACGTCTCAAATCTGGAAAATATTTATATGTTTGTTTGGGAATGATAACAAAAACCCCTTTTTTATCTGTAAAATTTTCTCTCTCTCCCTCAATTTGTATGTTGTAATAGAAAAGTAACTTTTGCTTGGGAATGATCCAATTTTGTGCGTTCTTATTCTAATCATTTTTAGGAATAGCTTCCTCTAAAAACTTCACATCTTTCCTTATACAAATTGGAAAACGTAATCAATCTACTATTTCAACATTAATTATCTCTATCAAATCACATACAAATCGGAGACTAACGTGTTTGTTAGTAGAGTTGTGCCCATAATTGATGACCAGGAAACATGATTCCAACAACTCAAATAACAAACCCTTATAATTTACGGTTTGCAAAATTATGAATAAAAATAAAAATTATAGAGTTAGGGTTTAATCGCACATAAATCCTGCTCTGATACCACATGTAACATATAATGTAGGATTGATGTGTGAAAATTAGAACACCATGAGACGTACATGTTGGCGTAGGTGGAAATGACACATTCGTTCCTTAACCAAGTCGAGAATTAGACTCCCACTGGGTACGGAAAAAACAATGTTGGGGACTTCCCCCTCAAATGAGCCCCAACAGTTAGATCGATTTCGGAGTAGTCGGGACGAACCTCCGGATACCAAAAGATCTAGGTACCAAAAAAAAAATGATGCCAAACAGCTTTTGCTCAAAGTGGCACTTCCTCCCTTCCATATAATAAACTCGGATTCGAGTTTCAGTATGTATAAAAAAATAAATAAATAAACTCTCTCTCGTGATTGAGCTCTCCGGGCGGACCTGGGCCCACACAACCGGCCATTATTATGGCCCACTAACTGCCTATCTTATACAAAGATCACATCTTGATCATGTTGCCCGGTCAACATTGTGAATGAGAACAATGTCAATGTCACGTCAAAAATTCAAAATACCCTCAATCATCAGCCAAAAAAAAAATTATTTTAGTTTACAAACCCCGACCTGTTCGTGTTCCCAATTTGCCTTCTCCGAAATGAATTCAGTCACAATTACATGTTTCCTAATTAGTGCTGCTGTTTTGTTGTTTACAAGTGCATATGCAGACACAAACACAACCACGTTTTTGCTCTGGAACAACTGTAGTTACACAATTTGGGTAGTGCCTCTCCCGGTGGTGGCAAGCAACTCATCTCTGGTCAACAATCGTTACTCCTTGTCAATGGTTCAACCTCAGGCCGCATATGGGCCCGAACCGGTTGCAGTTTCAATGAGTCCGGCTACGGGGGCTGCCAAACAGGGGATTGCAACGGCCTCCATAATTGCCACCAAAACTCCGGGGTTTCACCTCCTTATACGCTCGCCGAGTACTCAGTAAATGGAGTTAGCAGCCTGGACTTCTTTGATATCTCCTTGGTTGATGGTTTTAATTTGCCTATGGAGTTTGGCCCCGACCCTAGTTCATGTAACGGGTGCACCCAGGGGGTCGACTGCCGTGCGATGCGGACATTAACGCAGAGTGCCCCAGAGAGTTGCGGCTTCTAGGCGGGTGCAATAACCCGTGTAGTAGTAGTAGTAACTGTGGCCCAAGCAATAACACCACATTCTTCAAGGACAGGTGCCCATACGCCTATAGTTATCCGTCTGACGATGCAAACACCACGTTTACGTGCCCCACCAGCACGAATTATAAGGTTGTATTCTGTCCTTCAAACGCTGTTCTCCGTAATCTTACTGTGTTTATTCGGATGCGAGTTGTAGTGCTTAATAACTGCTGCACAAATGGTTCCCAGATTAGGCAAATGCTGTTTTTATTTTCTAATAAAAGTTCAGAAACTTGGTGGGGTTCCGTTCTTTTTGAACAAAGTATGGCGGTCACTCAAATCCATCCTCTTGCTCCATCTACTTCATTTCTTTCGACCTCTCTTCACCCACCAATCAACACAAGAGAGATAAGATGAGGCTCTTCTGATTGGAAACACACTTGTATCGTATTATTGAGTTAGGCAATTAAAGTAGTGTTTTTAGGGGTAGGCATGATAGAAAGCAAAGTCGACAATCTTTACATTCACTGTGTGTGCAGTTTGCGTTGATGTGTTATAATGGAGTTTGGCAAGTTGTCCTTGATATAGAGTTGAGTTAATATCTGATACTGGAGGTTTGTTCCCAGTAACGTAGGGTGCAAATGGTGAATCCCATCAAATTCCAGGCTAATCATATGGTTGTTTCTATTCACCGGATTCAGATTTATATCAGAGGAATTCTCACCATGTTTTGTCATATAGCCGGCTTGGAAAATGGACGTCAAAAGGAATGAATGGAATGGGTAAGAGTAATCCTTTTTGGTACTCGACCGATCCGTCCGACTTAATTTGGTCCGAACTACAATCGGACTCTTTTTATGAGAAACTCTTCTAACGTAATTTTTTCTATTCCCAAAATTCGATCCAAATTTTGATTAAAAGATTTAGTACGCTTTTTATTACACCATCCATTGGTATAGATAAGAGCAATCTAATCATATATAAGTTTAGTTAGAAGACAAAGCCACCCTTTCCCTATTTCCAAAATCCAAATAAATAAATAAATAAATAAATAAATGCAGAGAATAAATTCATGGTGTCTCTCGAATGGAAACTTGGGCTCAACAAGCTTATTGAAGGACATGATTTTTGCTCAATACTCAGAAACATGCATCAATAGTCAGTCTCATATATAGAATTGAATAAGACAGAATCCACCTAGTCCCAAAGGTCAGAAATGGAACAAAACTTCAGAACTAGTAATGCCATCAAACTTGTTTCAGCTGTAAATTTACTAATTTTTGCCCCATATTTCAACATTCAGCCATACTAACATGTTTTGGTTCAAATGTTGAGGCTATTCTCTCTTTCTCATCTCTAAACTCATAACTCGGCCTCAGTCATCAATCCAAACGACAGCATTTATCTACAGAAAAAGGGCAACTCCCAAGGGAAAAAAAAAATCACTTTTCCTTTTCAGATATTTTACTTTGCTTGACAATAGTCATAGCTTTCGTGCTCAATTGTACATGATACGACAACAAATCATGACATCATTTCACTCTAATTTTCTGCCAAAACCAAAATCTGCATTCTCAAGTTGCCCTAAGCCATCAATCTCAAAACAGGTTAAACTTCCCGCAGCCAAGGAGGAAATTGGAGGAAGGGGTACCTTATGCAAAATAAATAAGAGTTCTTGCTGAGATCTGTATCCCCCATGCAAAAGAAGCTAGCAAGCCCGGAAGTCAAGAAAAAAACGTAATTTCTGCAAAAGAATGTCTCGAGTTCCACATGGAGGTTTCCCACTAATTATCCAATCATTTTCGAGAAGGCCTGCTTTATCACCACTCATCATCTCATCATAAAAAGAGGACACAATACAGTATATTGAAGTCCTCAAAATGTCAGCCATCGCATATGCTTTTGAATACAAAGCTCCATCTCTCTTCTTGCCCATAGTTCCTGTTCCGGTGTCTCTCCTTCCAGGGTTTAGTGCAGCCCATTTAATTGCAGCAGGTCCCATCAAATGAGGGGTCTGCAAGTTAGTTTTCTTCCCCATATAGGTCTCAACAGCAAGGAGACAAGACAAAAGTGTTGAGACCACAGCAGCATTGCTGCCAGAAAGCTGTGCAACTCCAAATCTATCCTCATTCCGTGAGTGTGCAGTCAATGAAGCCACTGCCTGTGCTGACCACGCACAAAGCTGCAAATAGACATATGGGGAAATTTTAAAATTAGGTCACAGTTGAAATCTGGTATTGACACCAGGCATGCCAGAAGAGCTCTGGTCTTTGGGCAGCTATTAAGTGATTTATACATCAGACAAAACTAAGATATCTTAGACACTGAGTTTCTAAGAGCAAAAGGAAGTCATAATCAGAGTATTAACAGATTCCAACTCAAAGCATCAAGATAAAAAACCAAAGCACAATAAGTGTTTTCCTGACTTAATTGCAAAACCTCAACGCTTAGGCATCCAATCTTTTAATAAGAAATTTATTAAACAGCATCTGGTTTTCTCCCTCAAATATAAATGAACAAAAAATATTTGCGTGCATGGATGTGCTGGCAAAACATGCACACATGGACAAACAATACAGATAGAAAGAGGGACCAAAACCTTGAGGAAGCCCATTCATTTCTGGGACTTGTCCACACATACTACCAAAAAAAGCATGCATGTGCCAATATAATATAAAAAGTAGCTTGCAATTTGCCATTCTCCCTCTCCCTCTGTCTTGTTACTATGTTTTTTAGCATTATCAAACCACCAGACAGATTAAAAACAGTTTTATAATTTCCAAAATAATCATCACAGTACTGCTATACCATCCAATCATTAATCAAGGACTAAATAATATAGAACAAACTGCATTGTTGATTACTCGTTTGGGAAAGTACAAGTTAGGTGGGATTTTAAATGCAAAAGATTATTAATATGATGACAATTTTAGTCATTTTTACATAGAAATTCAACTTTTACCCGTAAAACCTACATCTTTTACCAACATTTTTTCACTTTAGTTGAAAAATGTTATAAGTGAAATAAAACATAATTGAGACAAGTGGAAAGTTCTGTAATAATAATTTTAGTTGTTTCTACAGAGAAATTCGACTTTTACGTGCAAAATCTATATCTCCTACCGATAGTTTTTTCACTTTAGTTGAAAAAAATTATAAGTAAAATAAAACAAAATTAAGAGAGACATGGCAAGTTGACCACAAAAACAATGCATAAAAATTCATAGTCCCACCCATGTATATTTAAAAATAAACCCCTTTAATATCTATCCTTCCAAGTAAATTAGCAATGATTTAGAAGTATTCAAATATTAAAAAGAAAAATGCAAATACACACACAATAATATTGATGAATTTGCATAAAACTAGATAAATTTTTATCAGTTCATATGCATATTACCTAGGCATGTTCTTTTACCAAATTTGAACATTTTCATGTGCAAAGCACACACAAAAGATTAATATTATATAAAGCCATTCCCATTCTTCGCATTCTCAAATTGCACAACTAGCTTCATATTATTTTAGCATTCCACCTTTACCCTTTTTGGCATTTCATTATCACCCAATCTTTGACTTGGAGACCCACATCAGATAGATCAGCTATGCCTTAATTCAACAAATAATACAAGTAAATAGAGCCCTCATTAATAATTGAAACTCTCTCAATCAAGTGCTATGATGAATTTTATAGAACTAAAACCCTAAAAGCACTCCTAAAAGCAGCAAGTAGCTGCTGTTTAGATTATTTCTAGAAATTCTGAAGTCAAAGGATATCCTTTAATCAAAGCAGCCTAGACATGGAATAGGTTACCAACGGTCAGTTGATGTAGTGTGATGTGGTGTTAAAGTCTCTTAACTAAGATCTCGAGTTCAACTCACGACTTGGGTATAGAACAAACTACGTCGGGGGGTAACCCCCTAAATGGGTCACTGCAAGTTCCGGACCGCATTAGTCAAAGTATGACTCCGGATACCGGTTGATAAAGTACAAAAAAAAAAACGTGGAACAAGTTTCAGAGATCAGCTTGGCCCAGCCCAGGCCAACTAAGTGTTAATAAGAGATTTAATCAACAAAGCCAATCAAGGAATCAACATCAAATGGAGCAAGTCAATTCGGAAAAGATTTAATCAACAGAGCCAATCAAGGAATCAACATCAAATTGAGCAAGTCAATTCGAAAATCAAGGGGATTCCATCAATCTACAAGTAAATTCGGAAATAAAGAGATTCCATCAATTAGCTAGTCAATTAAAAAATCAAAAGATTCCATCACTTTGTCTTATCATACCTTGTACATAATTAGATTACCACAAATAAAATATATAGATTAGGAATGAGAGAAGATCACGATTGTAATTTAAAAACCTTTCTGAATTATTTCTGTATAATTTTCTATATATATGGAATAACAAAGGAGAAAAAACTCATTCAGACAAATTGACATAGTATCATAGCCTTCTATCAAAATCTAAAATAGTCTTGTTTTTATCTCTAGGGGCTCTCGAATATCTTTGGTTCAGTTCTAGGGACTTTAGTGTCCTTGAGCCCTAAGGGCTCTCGAATATTTGGTCTTCTCCTTTTTTTTTTTTTTGTTTGGTAGTTCTCATCTTGGAATTATTTCCGGATCATATATTGTGGGATTTCTATTTTGGAGAGTTACACACTTTTGAGCTTTTTTTTATATCACTATGACAACAGAAAACTTTTATGTTCGGTTTAGTGGAAGAACTATTCGGCTTGGGAGTTTCAATTCATGATGTATGTCAAAGGCAAAGGCAAAGGACTCTCGGGCCATATTGATGGGTCTTCTACTACACCAAATAACAAAATTTGCCTTGTTACGTGGAAGACAAAAGATGTTCAAATTATTTCTTAGATCCTAGGATCTATTGAGCCACACATGATCAACAATTTATGCTCTTTTACAACAGCAAAGGAAATGTGGGAATATTTGAAACGTATTTATAATCAAGACAACGATGCAAAGCGCTTTCAATTGGAGCTCGATATTGCAAATTACAGTCAGGGTAATCTTCCAATTCAAGAATATTATTCTGGTTTTCTTAATTTATGGACAGAACATTCAGCTATTATACATGATAAAGTACCACGAGAGGCATTGTCTGTCCTCAAAGACGTTTATGACACTAGTCGGCGGTATTAGTTTCTCATGAAACTTAGACCAAAATTTGAGATTGCAAGGGCTGCTTTGCTGAACCGAAATCCAATTCCCTCTCTGGACGTGTGTGTTGGAGAATTACTCCAGGAAGAACAACGATTAATTACTCAAGAAGCTATGACACAAGACAAACTTACTTCAGAGTCTGTAACAGTTGCCTATGCTACTCAAGGGAAGAGAAAAAGAAGAGATATAAAACAGATTCAGTGTTATTCATGTAAAGATTTTGGACATATTGCTCAAAATTGCAACCGAAAATTCTACAACTGTTGCAAACAACGTAGTCACGTAAGAATGTACAACACGACCAGAGAATCATCCAACCAAAGCCTTCCATGCTGCGGTTCATTCCTCTTCCTCTATAGAGCTAGCAGATCAGGATCCCATCACAACACCTCCGGTAGTCTCTAATCAAGTTGCATTGACTCCAAAAATGGTGCAACAAATGATTATCTCAGCATTCTCTGCCTTGGGCATTCAATGTACGACTAAACACACTCTTCAACCTTGGTTTGTTGACTTTGCGGCTTCAAATCATATGACTGGTACTTCTGATTATTTGCACAATATTTGACCCTATTGTGGTGCACAACATATTCAAATTGTGGATGGTAGTTCTCTTCCTATTGCTACTTCAGTGATATTGATTCATCTTTTCATAATGTGTTTGTGTCCCCTAATCTTTCATCAAGTTTAATATCAATTGGTCAATTGGTAGATAACAATTGTAGCGTGCATTTCTCTCGTGATGGTTGTCTTGTGCAAGATCAGGGTCCAGGAAAGTGATTGCGAAGGGGCCTAAAGTGGGAAGATTGTTTCCTATACATATCCGTAGTCATGGTATTTTTTCTTTGACTTGTAATATTGTAACTAATCTAAGTGAGGTCTGACGTAAACGTTTGAGCCATCCAAATTCACTTGTCGTGTCTCACTTATTGAAGCATGGATTTTTGGACAATAAATATCAGTCTTCCTCTTTATTTTTTGATTGCTCTACGTGTAAATTTGCTAAGAGTAAAACTCTACCATTTCCTTCCTCTAGTCATCATGCAGAAAAGTGTTTTGATATTATTCATAATGATGTTTGGGGTCTTTCTCATGTACTTTCTCATACAAATCACAAATATTTCGTGACATTTATTGATGACCACAGTCGATTTACTTGGATTTATTTTCTTCACTCTAAAGCTGGGGTCTTTTCCGTGTTTCAAAGTTTCTTGGCATATATTGAGAATCCATTTTCTACTAGTATTAAAGTCTTGCGATGTGACTCTGGAGGATAATATATATCAAATGAATTCCAAGCTTCCTTACAGTGCAAATGTATTATTTCCCAACGCACTTGTCCTTATACACCTCAACAGAATGGTGTTGCTGAACGAAAAAATCGATATTTGTTAGATGTCACTCGTGCCTTACTACTTGAATCTTCTGTTCCTCCTCGATTTTGGGTTGAGGCCATATCTACCGCTGTTTATCTGATTAATCGTCTTTCATCTCAAGTCTTACACTTTGACTCACCATTTTTGTCTCTACAACACTCATCCTAGTTATCACACACTTCATACTTTTGGGTGCGTCTGTTTTGTTCTCTTACCATCTACTGAACGTCACAAACTTGGTGCCCAAACTATTAAGTGTGCGTTTCTGGGTTACAGTACCACTCAAAAGGGTTTTGTCTGTTATGATGCTATTGCTAATCGTTTTCGTACATCTCGAAATGTGATTTTCTTAGAGAATCACTATTTTTTTCAGTCTCATGTGGTCTCTTCTACTACTCCTATACTTCCTCACTTTTGGTGATGTTCTGTTTCCTATTGAGCGTTTCAAACCAGGTGTTGTGTATACGAGACGTAAAATCACTTTAACTCCTTGTGACACTCACCCGCCTTCTGAGCCTGTACCTCCGGCGCCTCGACGATCTAAATGTGTCTCTCATCTACCATATCGATATGGGTTCCCACATACATCTCTTAATGTAACTTTATCGAACATTTCTGTTCCTACTTTATATTCTCAGGCAGCCCAACATGCGTGCTGGAAACAAGCAATGCAAGATGAGCTCCAAACGCTACAAGAAAATCATACATGGGATATTGTTCCATGTCCTCTAGGTGTTAAACCTATTGGTTGTAAATAGGTATATTCTGTGAAATTGAATTCTGATAGTTCTCTTGATCGTTATAAGGCTCGGTTGGTTGCTCTTGGCAATAGGCAAGAATATGGGGTGGATTACAATGAAACCTTTGCTCCCATAGCCAAAATGACTACTATCTGAACTATTATTGCTATTGCTGCTTCTAAGGGATGGTCACTTCATCAAATGGATTTTAAAAATGCGTTTCTGCACGGTGATCTTAAAGAGGATATTTTTATGACTCCTCTAGGTTTATTCTCTTCCTCTTCTGGCATTTGCAAACTTCGACGTTCTCTTTATGGCTTGAAACAAGCACCTCGGGCGTGGTTTGAGAAATTTCGTTCTACTTTACTTGGCTTTTCTTTTAACCAAAGCCAGTATGATTCGTCTTTGTTCCTTCACAAAATAGTGGATAATGTTGTTCTTCTTCTTGTCTATGTTGATGATATTGTCATCACTAGTACAAATAGTGTTTTGATTCGACAGTTTAAACAGCAACTCCAATATTCATTTCATATGAAGGATCTTGGTTCTCTCTACTATTTTTTGGGTCTCGAGATCCGTTTGAATCAGAATGGTATTTTTTTGCATCAACAGAAATATACGGAGGATTTGATCTCTTTAGCTGGATTGCAATTTGCTTCTCCTGTTGACACTCCTCATGAGGTTAATGTGAAATTTAGTCGTGATGAGGGTGATCTTCTTCCTAATCCTATGGTATATCGTCAGTTGGTAGGAAGTCTTAATTATTTAACAATTCCACGTCCTGACATTTCTTTCGCTGTTCTGCAAGTTAGTCAGTTTATGCATACCCCTCAACACCTTCACTTCGCTGCTATTCGTCGTATCATTCGCTACTTGAAGGGTACTTCTGGTCGTGGCTTATTTTTTCCTATTGGCTCCTCCCTTCGATTACTTGGTTACAGTGATGCTCATTGGGGCCGACTGCCCTGACACCCGACGTTCTGTTACTGATTGGTAAATGTTTCTTGGCTCTGCGCTCATTTCTTGGAAAAGTAAGAAACAAGCTCAAGTCTCCAAATCTTCCACCGAATCGGAATATCGTGCTATCTCTACTGCTTGTTCAGAGATTATTTGGCTTTGCGGTTTATTGACTGAAATTGGATTTCATCAATCCGACCCCACACCTTTTTATGCAGAAAATACTAGTACTATTCAAATTGCTGCTAATCCTGTCTTTCATGAACGCACAAAGCACATTGAAATGGATTGTCATTCTATCCATGAATCTTTTGAAAATAAGGTTATCTTCCTGCCTATATTACCTCAGAACTTCAACTAGTTGATGTACTTACCAAAGCACTACCTCGGCCTCACCACCAGTTTCTCATAAACAAATTGATGCTTCTTGATCAGCCGTATCAATTTGAGGGGGGATATTAATAAGAGATTTAATCAACAGAGCCGATCAATGAATCAACATCAAATGGAGCAAGTCAATTCGAAAAATATTTAATCAATAGAGCCAATCAAGGAATCAATATCAAATGGAGCAAGTCAATTCAAAAATCAAGGGGATTCCAAAGGAATTCCATCAATTAGCTGGTCAATTAGAAAATCAAGGGATTCCATCACTGTCTTATCATACCTTGTACATAATTAGACTACCACAAATAGAATATATAGATTAGGAATGCGAGAAGATCATGATTGTAATTTAAAAACTTTCCTAAATTATTTCTGTATAATTTTCTATATATATGGAATAACACAGGAGAAGAAACTCATTCAGAAAAATTGACACTGAGCCCTCTAAAGTATAGCACAAGCCCAGAATATTGGGACCAGAGTAGTGCAGTTGCCCCATGCAGTTAGTAGAAAGCCTCTCCTGGAAAATGATTACCAGGATTTCAGAAAAGTATTAGGTTTTCCTGTCTAGGCTATCTTCAGTAGTTTACAAACACCTGAAAACCCAAAAACAAGCAGCCCAAAATATGATCAAAGAGGTGGTCTGACTTGGCATAAAATTAGTCCACAACAGGGGTGTTATGACACTCAGGTTGAGTCAGGTAGTGTTGATACCTAAGCTCGGCTCAAGTGTTGGATAGGTGAACTCGAGCTAGAGCTCGAACTCGAAGTATTATCAGATAGTGTCACTTAATTAATCGATTTCGAGTAATATATTCAAAAAAGTATATATATAAACGTAATTTCACATATAAAAATTATTTTAAAAAAATATAATTAATCAAACTCGTTGAGCCTTCCCGCTTGAGCTCGGTTTGACCAAGCTCGAGTCGAGTTTTGACAGGGTAGTGTCACGGGTACCCGTGATACTGTTCGAGTGTCATAATAGCACTAGTCCACAATGTTAATTATATATTGCATATTTATGCTTCATCTACATAATATCTTTAAACTATTTTAATTAGAACTATTTAAATTTATATGTAAACCTTTAATTGCTAAATCAATAATAATTACGTACTTGAAAGCCATCAAATGGCTCATGCAGTTTTGAAATTGGTGAGTCAGCTGGCGGTTGTAATTGATGTGATAATTCATAGCCCTTCTCAACAGAACCTTCCAAACCCTCACATAATCTTGATGTCAGCCATTCTAGAGGCCTCAGGCATACGGTCACAACTCTTTTATAAGTCTCACCAGTTTCTTCAAAAATGGCCGCTCGGCGCCAGGAATCAACATTACTCTCACAAACCATATATAAATCAAGATATGCAAGAGACTGTAGAAGAGAACTCGAGGTGCTGTCCTCTAAAGCTGCAAGGAGAGGTTCACTGGGATTTGTTTCAGCAGCTGCAGAACCCTTTGGAGGTGCAAACACACACCTCTTTGTATGCAGCACCTACAAAAATCATACAAGATATGCTTGAGGATAAAATAGCATTACAAGTTGCAAAACACTAATTAGATGAAAGTCGTATAGCACCATGATACAGGAAAAAAACAAATAAATAAATAAAAATTACATTCTGTATAATACATCAATGGACAGTCCTTAAGCATGTGAAATTTTCTACCGTGAACTGCAAGCAAGTCATTTACAACCCTAATTTATAACATTTTTTTGTTTCAGAAGCCATTACAGGTTAGAGTAACTTCTCCGAAGTTCAAAATCAAGTCACTTCTCGAATTTCAGAGGCAAATAGTAAATGCCCAACAAATTTTATAAGTTTCCATACCCATCCTACTAAAGACCATAATCAGTAGCAAAGGAAAACTAACTTGGAATCATTCAAACTAAAACGATAAATAAAAAAATATATAAAAAAAGAAAGGAAACTGATAAAAAAATTTTAAAAGAAAAGATGAAAAAATTACAAACCAGAACATATTACTGTAATTTGGGAGATGCCAAGCAAAAAATAAAATAAAATCTTCTACAAAAGACGAGAATCTTAGTGAATACACAAGTATGAGTATCCATTGTTTGCATCATTTTCCTCATTTATTGTTAATAAAAGTTTGCAAAACTCATAAATTGTTACAAAAATTTAATAAAATTTAAGATTATGTCAAAACATAGTAGGTCTATCTAATTTTTCATATACTAAATTAAGATGATGGAATGCTTCAATAATGATGCCAAACATAAAGACAATAAAAAAGAAAAACCACTATTCTTATTGCTGTAGAACAATAGAGTAGATTGCCTAGAATTGGGAGAATGATGGGTTGTGATTGAGAACAGGCTGAATTCATTTAAAAATAGAGAGAAATCTAGCATTTGAAGTTATAAAGAACTTTGGTCAATAAGTGCACAGACATGAAGACGACGAAGAATAAAATAGCAAGAAGAAAACATAGCCACACATTTCTCCAACACAAAATTAAACAATAAATTTATTCATTTATACACACTATTCACATTTTATGTCACTGACGTATATTCATAGATTCTAGAGCAGCCAAGTAGCACTCCTGTCTCCTTTCTTATGATTTCTCACCCTTTTCCTCTGTTCTTTTGTTTATCGGTGTTTGGCCTGGGGGGGGGGGTGCTGGATATCAACTGGTTCTATACAGATTGCTTGTTGGTTAGGATGCTAAAAGAGTACTTCCCCTAAAGTTTACATAAGGTACTCACAAAGATTGGCATCTCAATGCCATGAACTTGTGATGTTACACTTGTTCTATCAATTGAACAAGTATTGTCAAAGGCATTTTGGCCACTTGAAGCACTATTTAAGCACCTCATGGTACCTCAGGCAAGCTACTTCATGGTATCATGGCATCGTGGTTACGCAAGCACCTCACTAAAATATAAGCTTATGAAGTTTGCTTTCATGTTGTTTTTGTTCCTATTTTTCTACTTTTTCTAAACTTTATTCATGCCATTTTCTCTCTCCCTCTCATTCCTCCATCTATCTCATGTTTGACCTTTGTTCTATTGTAGTCTTGAGAATTTGTGAAGTTACAGGATATAAAATTTGATGCTTAGCTCTATTAGTATGAAACTGAAGGACAGTTGACAACCACGTTACAGCTTAGAATATTAATCAATCTGATAATAAGAATGCTTAAAATAAGGGTATATAATGAAATGTTTTGTTAATAGTAGTGAACATGATGACATATAACTCTCTTTTCGGAGTGTGTTGGAAGGTTCCACTAAATATCTTCATTTGCCAATGAAATAAGCTTTCAATTTGTGTTTGCAGACGTAAAGGTTTTCTTACATAAGCACTTCAATGATCACCTATCAACTCAAGCAATAAGGGGTCCCATCACCTCTTACAACACTTGTTCTGGACCATTCAGGTGGCAAGAAATTGGTCCACAAGATCACAAAAGTTTTTCCATGCTAAAATTAAGGGGGATTGCTAGAATTATCATGTAAAACGACTAGGGGATCATCAAAATCTTTGGCAATTTTTCAGGAAATTTGGTTAAGAGAAGGCCAAGGATATTTTCAAAACAGATTTCATCCTGCCACTTCTATGGACTTTGCTTGCAGACTTTCCAAGAAGGGTGTGTAATCAAAAGAAATTATAATCCAATACTTCCGTAATTTTCATCCTACTCGCTCTATTAATTTCTTTTGCACTTCAAGAATAATGTAAAATGCAAAATGTTCGAAGGGCATTTAATGGATCATCATTGACTGCCTCAGCATTAGGAAAAGAAAAGGCAAAAAGGGGGAAAAAGGCAGAGAGGGATCACTTTCTTTCGTTTTCTTCTATCATCTAAGACAAAAAAAGGGAATGTATAGACAAGAGTACATTAGAATCCCAACTAAGGCAAAATTCCAATGCAGAAGATTTTGAAGTCAGAGAAAGTGTTCCAAGGTTACGTTTGCAAATAAGAGCCTACTAATAGGATACTTTAAGGAGAACATCTTCAGACTTTCCACCCTAACCAAACATTAGCCCCATCAAATCAAGCCACATAATTCCATTGAAAGAAATAGTGTGTTCTCCCCGCTCAATAAGTTAAAGAGTAATTTCAATGAGATAGATAAGGTAGATAGTTTTGTTGTTGGAAATTGTTGTGTTGTCTCCTTAGTTTTGATGATAACAAAATCTCTCATAGTATTCTAACAATTTTATTTAGTGTGCAGAGTTTATATTTACCGGAAAGATTTTATTAAAGAAAAGTTATAGAACCAGCAATAGAACTAGTCATGGAAGCAAGGCTTATTTGGGCCATGGAAGCAAGATTTTTTTATTTTTGTTGAAGACCCGGCCAACAAGGTAAGTGTAGTTTGGGTACTACACTTAACCTATAATTGATTCTAGATGTACACAAAAATGCCCCAACATGAGAACACTTCATATTCCACCACTTAGAAATTTTTCTAAGTATAAAACAGTGATCATTTGACCATATTTGGACGTTCATATCTTCTTATATGCTGAAATACTTTCAATACCGAAAATTGTTTTTCAAAGAGAATATATGGAATTTCAAATTCAAGTAATTACAATACAATTATTTTGTTGGAATGGTGGAGAAAATTCAGTTAGAAGTTGTTTGATCACTCATTTTACATTGCAAAAATTCTGGACAAATTATGATTTTCAGTGGGTATTTAAACCTCGATACTTCACTACAGGTCAGGGACTTATGAGTTTATTTATTCAACATTATTTTACTACAGTTGAACAGCAAATATGATGATTCGTGGCACATTTACCTTGAGATTTTGATGGAGAAATAAATGGGCAAAGTTGGCTAGTTGTTTTGAAAAATTCAGATCATAAGGCTGATTTCCTGGACAGATTTCGAATTTTTTGGAGAAGCTATCATATAGATATAATCCAACCAACTTTTGAATATGTTGGAGGGATGTTTAAATTTCAGAAGAAAAATATTTATTGCCGGTAAACATCATTATTCAAGGAGAATTTTAAGCCTATTTTTCAGGATGTTTGTGGAGCTGTTGCTGATAACTTTGGGAGTTTTTACTACAAGGATTTTGAATTTTAAATGGGCAGATTTTTCAGCAATACAGGTGCTTCAAAATTCAAGTGAGTTGAGAGCATTGAACAGCAAACTTTCACAAAAAAAAAGAGCAATGCAATTCCTGAATTCTGAGAAACAAAATTTTGTATTCTGAAAGAAAATGCTGCTGCTGTATTTCTGATTTTCTACCTTTATATCCATTTGTTCAATCATTGTTTGAGTTATAAAAGAGTATTGTGTGAGTAAGTCATTGTATGAGTTATCTTCCATTGTTGGACGAAAGAATCTTCATGGTATGAAGATCAGAAATCGACAAGTGGAGTGTATGTTGTTGATTCGATCATAGTGGAAACTAGCTAGTGGCTAGACCCCGACTTGGTTGGCTGGAAGAGTGGACGTAAGCATAAGCACAAAGCCGAACCACTATAAAAACAAATTTGTCTCCTTACTCTTATCTCTTTCATTGCATTAGATTGACCATAGGTTTAATTATCGAATCTAGGTGGAGTTAGATTTTTGAAAAGCCAATTTAGGACAATCAATTCAACCCCCCCTTCTTGGTTGTCTTTGGGACCAACAATTGGTATCAGAGCTGGTTCTCTACTCCATTAAAGAGACCTCTTTAGAGTGTTTAATCCATAGCTTTTCCCTATAACTATGGTCAGGCCGTAAATAGGACACCATATTTCGATGGTGCAAACTTTACCTATTGGAAATGTAGGATGGAGACATTCATTCAAGCCATCGATTATGAGGCTTGGAAAGTGATTACTTATGAAAATTTAGAAGTTAAGTTGCCCATAATCACAGAGGATGACAAGAGAAAGATGTCTATTAATTCTCGTGCTAAACATTTGCTTTTATGTGCAATCTCACCAACTGAATTTAATCTAGTTTCTTCGTGTGTAACAGCAAAGGTCTAGGATAGATTGTGCATTACACATGAAGGAATCAGTACTGTCAAAGAGACTCGAATCAGTCTCTTGATGCAAGAATATGAATTGTTTCGATTTTAGCAAGGAGAAAATGTAAAGGACGTGTTTAATAGATTATCTACAATAACTAGCGAACTTGATTCACTTGGAAAAAGAATTTCAGACTCAGATCAAATGAGGAAGGTTCTTCGAGTCTTGCCAAGAATTTGGGATGCCAAGAAGACTGCTATTGAGGAAGTACAAGACTTGAACAAGCTGCCCCTCAATGAATTGAGAGGAAAATTGATGTCCTATGAGGCTGAAGTTTTTCATACTGCAGAATCTGAAAATAAGAAGAAGTCCATAGCATTTACGGCCGAAGAAAATGAGAATTCTGCAAAAGAAGACAGCAGTGATCAAGACATCAACATGCTGGCCAAGAAGCTCTCTCATGCCTTTAAAAAATGGGGTAAAAAGTTCTTTAAATATAAAAATTTTCAGAACTTACAAAAGTTTAAGTCCAATACAGGAAAGGACAACAGAAAAATGGAGCAAAAAGATGATAAAATCTGTTATGAATGCAAAAAGAAAGGACACATCAAATATGAGTATCCAGTGCTGTTGAAAAAGATTGAAACATTCAAAAAGAAAAACAAAGCCATGATGGTGACATAGAGTGATTCAGAAGATGAAAACTCAGATGATGAAAGTTCTAAAGCATCAGATGAGATTAATCTTTGTCTTATGGCAAAGGATGGGGTGATCTCTCATAACTCAATAGACATTGTTGAATTTGAAATGTTAGATATATTTTCAGAACTGAAAAATAAAGTTAACATATTGAAAAATGAGAATGATTTGTTTAGACAAACCAAGGACTTGTTGAACTTTGAAAATGAGACCATTAGAGCTGAAAATGATGTACTAAAAACTGAAAATTGTGGACTGAAAAATGAGATACATATTCTGAAAAATAGAATTGCTGAACTATCAAAATCAATAGACAATACATTTCAAAAGTTTCATGAGAGTGATGAAAAATTAATCGAGTTACTTTCCATACAAAGAATGAATTTTTTCAAAAAATGTTTAGGTTATGTTCATGATCATGATATAGCATCGACTTCTAACAATAGCTGGTTTGTTAGAGCTGCAGAAACATAAAATAACAGCACAGTTTTGCCTGCAGTAAATACTCGCAGAAGCTTACAAGAGACTGCTGAGAAAAACAAGATCTATGCTCAAAAAATGGCCCAACAAACCACACAAAACCTGCAAAAAACAAACTCGCATTCTACACAATATATGCACAGAAACTTTTCTCAAACAGCAAAAAAATATCACAGAATGACACAAAAAAATGGACACAGAAGTAACCATAAAAGCACACATGGAAATACCCATAGAAGATCTGGTAAAAGACAATACTATTACAGAAAATTTAATTCTGGATTTAGGAATAATAAATTTAGTAGAATGAAGAATTATTTGTCTTATGGATCCAGTTATGCAAGAAAGAAAAATAATAGGCATGTTACATGTCATAAAATTAGTCATTTTGCTAGAAGTTTTTTGAACAAGCTTAATACACATTAAGGCAAATTTAATTCCTATACAAGCTTATCTTCAAAAGGACCCACATATGTTTGGATTCCCAAGAACAGATAATTGTTTTTCTTTATGTGTAGAAACAAGAGGCAAAAATCAAAGGAAAATAGTATGTTGATAGCGGATGCTCAAGACATGACCCGTGATGGCTCATTGTTCAAGAAACTTGAAAGAAGAAACCATGGATTGATGACGTTTGGAGACAATCAAAAAGGAAAAATTATTGGAAAAGGCACTGTAGGTATAAATTCTGCCTCCATAAAGAATGTGCTTTTTGTTGATAAATTGATACATAATTTATTGAGTGTAAGCTAATTGTGTGATTGAGGTTACAATGTGTTATTCAAAAATGATAAATGCATAGTGTTAGATAATGAGTCGCATTAATAAATTTTTGAAGGAATAAGATTAGGTAATGTCTATACAGTAGACTTTACAATGTTAAATAGTTTAAAAGAAAACTGTTTGATGTCATTTAATAATGATATGTTTACATGGCATAAAAAACTAGGTCATATAAACTTCAAGCAATTAAAAAAATTGTTTAAAGAAAATATGGTTAGAGGAATTCCTGAATTTTCATTGAAAGAACCTATAACACGTAGTGCATGCTTCTTGAACAAACAAGTAAAAACAACATTTAAGAATAAAGATCACATTTCCACATCTAGACCACTAGAAATATTGCATATGGATTTATTTGGACCAGTTAGGAACCTAAGTCTTGGAGGAAACAAATATGGACTAATTATTGTTGATGATTTTTCTAGATTCACTTGGATATTATTTTTAGCCCACAAAAATGAAACTTTTGAAACATTAAAAATTTTTGCAAAGAAAATTCAAAATGAAAAAGATTTAAAAATAGTGAATCTTAGAACCGACCACGGAAAAGAATTTGATAATTTAGATTTTATACAATATTGTGATAAAAAAGAAATTAATCAAAATTTTTCAGCACCTTATACACCACAACAAAATGGTGTTGTTAACATAAAAATAGAATCATTCAAGAAATGACTAGAACTATGTTAAATGATAGTGGTGTAGGAAAATATTTTTGGATCGAAACCACATCTACAGCATGTTATATAATAAATAGAGTCTACACAAGACCTATGACAAACAAAACTCCCTATGAAATTTTTAAAGAAAGAAAATCAAATATCTCTTATTTTCATACATTTGGCTGCACGTGCTTTATTCTGAAAAATAGTATGAATATTAGAGATAAATTTGATGAAAAAGCCATTTAAGGAATATTCCTAGGTTATTCTTTAAATAGTAAGATTTATAGAGTTTTCAAAAAAGAGTTTAAAATTGTAGAAAAAATAATAAATGTTAAGTTTCATGAAAATAAATTTCAAAATGTTGAAATGGAAGATGATCATGAAATCCCCCTTGAAAATCAAAATACAAAACAAGATAATCAAAATGAACAAAAAGAGGAAATTGTTAAAAGTTGGAAATTCATACCTAGTCATTCACCTAATGATGTAATGGAAGATGTAAGTGAAAGAATAAAAACTAGATCAAGTTATAGAAATATTGAAAATCAATTTTCTTTAATCTCTACCATAGAACCGAAAACCATAGAAGAAGCCGTAGAAGATGAAAGTTGGATACAAGCTATGCAAGAAGAATTAAATCAATTTAAAAGAAATAATGTTTAGATTTTAGAACCGAAACCCAAAGATAAATCAATAATTGGAACTAAATGGGTTTTTCGAAATAAATTGGATGAAACTGGAAATGTTGTAAGAAAAAAAAATAGATTAGTTATAAAAAGATATTCACAAGAGGAAGAAACTGACTATGATGAAACATTTACACCCGTTGCTAGATTAGAGGCTATTAGACTACTTTTAGCTTTTGCATGTTTTAAAGATTTTAAATTATATCAAATGAATATTAAGAGTGCATTTTTAAACGGTTACATAAAAGAAAAAGTATATATTAGTCAACCACCCAGTTTTGAAGAACATAATAAGGAAAATTATGTCTATAAATTGCAAAAAGTATTATATGGTATAAAACAAGCACCAAGGGCATGGTATGATAGACTAAGTGAATACTTTGTGAAAAATAAGTTCAAAAAAGGAAATCTAGACACTACTTTATTTATCAAACATGTTAATGATGATATTCTTGTTGTTCAAATATATGTTGATGATTTTGTGTTTGGATATACAAATGAGTGTTTGTGTGATGATTTTAATAATATCATGAAGAATGAATTTGAAATGTTAATGATGGGTGAATTAAATTTCTTTCTTGGATTGCAAATTAAACAATCTTCTCAAGGTATATTTATAAGTCAAGAAAAGTATGCAAAAGAATTAATTAAAAAATTTGGTATGAAAAATTCAAAACATGTTAATACCCCTATATCTACCTCTATTAAATTAGATCTAGATAAAGAAGGGAAAATTGTGAATGAAAAACTCTATAGAAGCATGATATGATCATTATTATATTTGACCGCTTCTAGACCCGATATCCTATTTAGTATATGTCTATGTGCAAGATTTCAAAGCAAACCTAAGGAATCTCATCTTAGAGCCATCAAAAGAATTTTAAAGTATATAACCGATACCAAAAATCTAGGAATATGGTATCCAAATAATTCTAATTTTGAATTAATTGGATATTCGGATGCTGACTATGCCGGTTGCAAAATTGATCGAAAAAGTATCTTGGGTACTTATCAATTTTTAGGTAACAGAATCATAAGTTGGGTATCTAAAAAACAAAATTCAATTGCATTGTCAACAGTGGAATCCGAATATGTCTCAATAGGAAATTGTTGTGCTCAAATTTTGTGGTTAAAACAACTTAGAGACTATGGGTTAGATTATAAAAATATTGTCATAAAATGTGACAATACAAGTGTCATTTGTCTTAACAAAAATTTTATAAATCATTCAAGATCAAAACATATCGAAATTAGGCACCATTTTATTAGAGAGCATGTTTTAAATGGAGATGTCATTTTGGAATATGTAGAGTCAAAATCAATTTGCCGATATTTTTACAAAACCTTTAAACAAAGAATGATTTAAAACATTAGAAATAAAATGTGTGTTTTCCATTTTAAAATAAACAAACAAAAAAAAATTTCGGTACATAGAAGCTTCAGCTGACAGCCCACAAAGAGCCTCGACAGCAAACAGTCCATTTCTCTCTTCAGCTGACATTGAAAGGATTTGATTTTTCAACCCTCAGAGATCCTATCCTAGAACCATCTATCTTAGTAGAATCAATGGTTTCTCATATGGGAATAATCATTTCTGACAGCAATGTTTGGAAAGCCAAAGATAATTTTTTCTGGAAAGTCAAATTTCAAGGAAGTGGTGGCATTGCTTGTCCATTTTCTGAGCCAACTAATGAAGACATTCCAAGATCCACTTTTGTCCATGGTGAATCTTCAAGGAGGAAGAATAAACATGCTAAGTTTGATGATGATGACCGGAAGGAAATGATTGAAAAGAAGCTTGATATGTGTCTAGAATAACAAAGAGACACTCAATCTAAACTCACTGAAGTTCTGAATTTGCTGTCAAAGAATTCATCCTAAACTTATATACTTCTTGTTATGATTTTCTGGTTTATAGGATTTCCTTTCTCTATCTCTGTTTTTTGTCTTTAGCTTCAATGTTCCCACAAGGGCAGGCTCCTTTATGTTTCAATGATGTATTTTTTTTTTTTTTTTTTTGTCAGATTTCAATGAAATTTCCTATTTTCTTCTATCCATTGTTATGATTAATTTCTTTTTGATACAACAAAAAGGGGAAGAATAAGGTTAAACAAAAGAAAGACAGTACTGCAAATCACTCTTGAAAGAAAGACAGCACTGCAAATCAAATTTCTGCACAAAAGAAATTAAACTTCTGCACGTAAAATAAATGAAAGACAGCACTGCAACTGCATAGATAGAAGACTGCACACATTGAGGGGGAGAATAAAGAACAAATAATAAATCTTATGCTTAAAAGGATAATAAACAAAGGCATAAACTTAGAAAGAGTTTTGAAGTAAGAACTAAATGTCATTTTATCATTTGGACAAGAATGAGCATTATTATATATTTGAGAAGTGATCTAAATGTCCTTTATTGAATTCTTTTGTGACATTTTTTTTAAGGTTTTATTATCATAAAAAATGGGGAGAATGTTAGAAATTGTTGTGTTGTTTCCTTAGTTTTGATGATAACAAAATCTCTCATGGTGTTTTAACAATTTTATTTAGTGTGCAAAGTTTATATTTACCGGAAAAATTTTATTAAAGAAAAGTTATAGAACCAGTCATAGAACTAGTCATGGAAGCAAGACTTATTTGGGCCATGGAAGCAAGATTTTTTTATTTTTGTTGAAGACCCAGCCAACAAGGTAAGTGTAGTTTGCGTACTACACTTAACCTATAATTGATCCTAGATGTACACAAAAATGCCCCAACATGAGAACACTTCATATTCCACCACTTAGAAATTTTTCTAAGTATAAAACAGTGATCATTTGACCATGTTTGGACATTCATATCTTCCTATATGCTGAAATACTTTCAATACCGAAAATTGTGTTTCAAAGAGGATATATAGAACTTCAAATTCAAGTAATTACAGTACAATTATCTTGTTGGAATGGTGGAGAAAATTCAGCTAAAAGTTGCTTGATCACTCATTTTACATAGCAGAAATTCTTGATAAATTATGATTTTCAGTGGGTATTTAGACCTCGATAACTTCACTGCAGTTCAAGGACTTATGAGTTTATTTATTCAACATTATTTTATTACAGTTGAACAGCAAATATGATGATTCGTGGCACATTTACCTTGAGATTTTGGTAGAGAAATAAATAGGCAAAGTTGGCTAGTTCTGAAAAATTCAGAACATAAGGCTGATTTCTTGGACTAATTTCGAATTTTTTGGAGAAGCTATCATATAAATATAATCCAACCAACTTTTGAATATGTTGGAGGGATGTTTAAATTTCAAAAGAAAAATATTTACTACCGGTAAACATCATTATTCAAGGAGGATTTGAAGCCTATTTTTTAGGATGTTGGTGAAGCTGTTGCTAGTAACTTTGGGAGTTTTTACTGTAAGGATTTTGAATTTTAAATGGGCAGGATTTTCAGCAATACAGGTGCTTCGAAATTCAAATGAGTTGAGAGCATTGAACAGCAAACTTTCACAGAAAAAAAGAGCAATGCAATTCCTGAATTCTGAGAAACAAAATTCTGTATTCTAAAAAAAGATGCTACTGTTGCATTTCTGATTTTCTACCTCTATATCTATTTGTTCAAACATTGTTTGAGTTGTAAAAGAGTATTGTGTGAGTAAGTCATTGTATAAGTTATCTTCCATTGTTGGACGAAGGAATCTTCATGGTATAAAAATCAGAAGTCGACAAGTGGAGTATATGTTGTTGATTCGATCATAGTGGAAACTAGCTAGTGGTTAGACTCCGGCTTGGTTGGCTGGAAAAGTAGACGTAGGCACAAGGGCGAACCACTATAAAAACAGATTTGTCTCCTTACTCTTATCTCTTTCATTGCATTAGATTGACCATAGGTTTAATTATTGAATCTAGGTGAAATTAGATTTTTGAAAAGCCAATTTAGGATAACCAATTCAACCCCCCTTCTTGGTTGTCTTTGGGACCAACACTTGCAATACTGATTTTCTTATTTATTTACCCGGTTCAGCATGTATATCACGAAATATGACCCAGAATCAATCAGTTTCGATGATATCAGTGGATTAAGATAGTCTTCAGCACCAATATAAAAAGCCTCCAGTGATTGAATGAGAATTAGAATAAAAGAATAATAGCTAACCTGGTGCAAATGATGACACAATTCCCAGCAGAGAAGAATAGAAAAAGATCCCAAACAAAAGATCAACTCTCCAGCAATAAATTTGCCATATGTTTGTTGACTCTTAAACTGATAAGTCATAACTACCAGAAGCACCACTGTTAATACGTATGCCAGACTTGAAAGCTTCAAAGCATATCCAATAGCAAAAGGAAAACCCATCTTGAAGCTGAAGAAAGGAGGGCGCTGTTGATATGAGCAATTAGAAGTACTTAAAACAGGGATGGATGATAACAAGATAAATTGATATCAGAGGGTTACTAGTTAACAGCATTCTAGTAAGTAAAACCAACATTGAAGGGAATGAGAACAGATCAATTCCAATCAGAGTTTAAAGTAGCATAACAAACATATTTAAGCTTATATTAGCTATTTTGCATTTTCTCAAAGTACAGAAATTAAAGTATAGCAATATTATAAAGTCAATAAAGCACCTAATCCTAAACAGCTTTTCTATAGAACAAGATCAGTTCCATTACATGGAAAAGGAAGAATTAACTAAAAGAGACCAACATCTTCTTAACAACAAAAAGAGAAAGCAAAATAGATCAATAAGCAATTACCGCCAATCGCTCTTAACATCTTGTGGAGAACCCTTTTAAAAGGGCCAGAATAAGGACCTTAAGGAGAAAAATAATGATTTTTTTCCACCTAATAATGCAATTAGAAGATATCATCTCTATATTTCTCGTCATCTGTCCAATTAGATAAAGAACAAAGAATTATAAATGAGACACATCACTGATGTACATCTTTCATGCATGAAGAGTTGTCAAAACCTGTTAACAAGAACTCTCTAGAACTATGGTACCCAAGGAAGTTTTCAAAGTATGCTACTGGAATATTTCCTGTAAACGGAAGTAGGTCTTAATTGATAAACTTACATAAATTTGTTACAGACACTACTTAAGCAGGAGGCGTCCCAAGCAACTGATAATTGCCATCGTAGGTCTTGGAAGCAGTTCTCTACCCATCTCAAGGCCGAACTACCCACTATGCAAGTTGATTGTAGAATGCTAACTAGCACTGCAAGTGAAATAATCTAATTTATCATCAAGTATAGGAATGGGATACCAATAGTTGATAGTAATGAGATTAATGGGTCAGCTCTTAATTCATATTCTCCTAGATCAATCCTTCCGGTGGCAAGAAAAGCAAGAACGCCACATGGGCTTAAGAATATGCCAAAGAAAACCTCTCTCCAGGCCCCTCTACCTGCCAATTCAACACTCGACTCTCCAGGATTTATCTCATAGTGGTGCAGGATGGTCAACCGAGAAATAAGAATTAAATGTTGTTTGATAAAAGCAAAAGTCTAACACTAAAAATTAAGTATTGACTTTGGGGACTAAATTAATAAAGCTGCTAAATTTTTCTGAATAATATTAGATTAATAGATACAATACCCAAATTTTATTATTAGCACAATGAACTACCATTGTTTTTACTATTCTATTTATCAAAATAAATAAATAAAATATGTTATAAATAATTTAAATTATATTGGAGGTGTTGTTATGAATATTTTGTGACAAATACTAAGAAAAAATATTTTATTTTATTCATTAATATAGATAATCAGAATATTCAATTTATTTACCTTTTTAAAAGGCAATAAGGTCTTCTAATTAATAGAGTACACATATTCTTTCATTGATCTGGGAGTCGGTTGGCTAAGAAAGAATATTTAATTTGTTTAGCAAGGAACAGGAATCTAAACTAAACCTAAATTTGAGAGTGGATTGGGTCTTGGTATGTGGTATCCAATAACATCTGTTTAACAAGTAAAAAACTATGGAGGTTCCCCGTAAAACCTAATTCTCTTTCACATAGCATTACAAAAAAACAAATATGATCTCCAGAACCTATGAGATGCCAATGCCAAAGTAAGAGTTTCTCATGGCGGTCCTAGGAAATTCATTTCTCAATTATACAACACTTTTATACTTTTGGTGTCTTTTAAGATAGATGATGGTTCTCTTGTATTATTTTGGAAGGATTATCAACCAAGTCTTTTTTTTTTTTTGTCTTAATGTTTGATATGTAAATTTTCATCCTACTCAAAATTGAGCAAGTGGCATGGAAAAACAAAAGTAATGGAAATTAAAATTTAGTTAAGAAGAAAGGAAATTTCTCACCTGAACTATAGGAAAGTCTAAAACCCAACGCCTTCGAAGAACAAAATGAAGCCCGTACACAAACCCCACAACACCTCCTTTCACTCCCAAACCCATCATCTGAGCCAATCCATCAAACGCGTTAGCTCCCCAGCAGACTGAGACCACCAAAGCCGAACCCAACACTGTGCAGCAAATCACAAACAGAATCAGAGTCAAGCAAATATTTGCTCTGCGACGAAATTCTATACAAGTGGCTCCGCCGGAGATGAAGGTGAAGCGAAGGAGGCCGAGAGCGAGCTCAGGCAAAGAGGCGGGCCGAGAAGGCTTGGCCAATGAGACGGAAGAGACGAGGGAGGAGAAGAGGAGTAGAGACAAATGGAAGACGAAAAAGGAAAGAAAAGAGAGAAGAGGAGGTTTGAGGTTAAGAGAGAAGGTCCTGTATAGGATGAAGATGGCGGTTGAAGGAATCGACTGCCAAATCAACAACCCTAGATATCGATTCTTCACTACTTCTGTAGTTGGTGATGACATACTTCAGTTTGGAGAGAGAGAGAGAGAGAGATGGTTGCTTTGTCGTAGGAATCCGACAGTAGAGAGAGAGAGAGAGAGAGAGAGAGAGAGAGAGAGAGAGAGAGAGAGAGAGCTCAATCAAACCTAGAGAGAGGCGGGACCGGGAGTATCGGGCGGGGTTGGTTTGGGTTATTATTATTTTTATTTTTATTAAACAAATGAAGTTATATTGAATTTTTTGTAATTTTTAAATTGCTTAAAATAGTGATGAATTGTGGAGATAAAACTTTGTAAATTGTGCAATTTCATCTAAAATGATCATAAATGAAATAGAAAATCCACATTTTACCATTTGTGAGTAAAATGTTTGAATTTACTTTAGAAAATATATGCAATGATGCAAATTTCATCATTCCCTTTTTTTGCGATAGATAAATTAATATCTTTTATATTTATTATAATATATAATATATATATTACATTGGAGTGTGTGATGTGTATGCTTTGTTCAATATCATATATTATATGTTTTTCTTTTTTATTCTCATCACTAGTATTCGATACCATATATTAATTAATCAAGTTCAAATATTACGGGCCCTATTTAGGGGTGACATCATATATGTATACAGTTCTTATAGAGATAATCGAGTGATAAAAAAAAATTTTTTATTATATCGAGATTTAAATCTGAGATCATTAAATTGGATAAGAGGGTTATGATCACTAAACTATCATCTTGAGAATAGTGATAAAAAATTTTTATTTAAATATATTTCAATATTTGAATTTTCATAAATATATATATATATTTATGATTTTAATAATAATAATAATAATAATAATATTTGTTTAATCTCTATCTTTGTGCGTCTCTTTCTCCATGCACATTCTCTCCTCTCCTTTGTTCCCATCCATCGCTCTCTCCAAAAGGTGTACACGAGGCATTTTACGATATTATAGTTATTGTAGTTTTGGTTAATAGAGTTATGATTTCTTATTGTTATTAATCACGGTTTCTTTATGTTGAATATTAACCAATGATCAACGGTTATTGGGGTTAAAAAATTAGAATAATCGTAATAATCATAATTATAATTATTATTTTTAAAATTATAAATTCATTTTTAAACATTTATATTAAGTTATTTTTTCTTTTGATGAAAAAAAATATATAAAATAACAATAAAAAATATAAGTCAAGAATTAAGACAACAGACAAATTGAATACCTAACAAAATATATGTCTAAATTAGACTCACTTCAAATACGAGCATATAGATAGAAAATTATAAACACATATTTACATGCTTATAATTATATGTTATATATATATATAATATTATATTATATATATAATATGGTGTTAATACTCTATATGTATAATATACAATATATAATTTTTAATATTATATATATATATATATATATATATATATATGCATGTGTGTTTGTGTGTGTCTGTGTGGTTAGCAGTCGTAACCAAACATTTTACGGATAAAATGCTATCGTAACCATAACCAAGAAATTGATTTGTCTGTCTTTCTTCCTCATCCAAAAGCTTATGTCTTTCTATAACGACACAGCTTGTGGGGGCACAAAAACGGCGGTGGATATCACACAAGTCAGGTAAAAGAGAAAATATTATAGTATATTAGAGTCAAATGAGGCCATCTACCACTTCAAAATGTTGACTAAGTATGACCATTCTTTGACTCAAACAGGGTGAAGAGATACAAGCTATGTATGAAAATAGCTTTTCTAAAAAAAAAAATTAAAACAA
This sequence comes from Dillenia suffruticosa, assembly GCA_033439265.1. NCBI lineage: Eukaryota > Viridiplantae > Streptophyta > Magnoliopsida > Dilleniales > Dilleniaceae > Dillenia > Dillenia suffruticosa. The sequence goes on along the minus strand of JAVTVX010000009.1, from coordinate 16,594,470 downwards.
TACAAATGGAGAAAAAATTTCAAATTTAGCACAGATATGTCCAATCTTAAAAACTCGACATATTTTAAAAAACGGTTGTACAAGACATGTCGAGTTTTCAAGATTCACCATATTCACTGCCTATAACCTCTCTCCTCTCATTTTCTTCTTTCCCTTTCTTCTTTCTTTCCTCTCCTCCTCGCATTTTACGGAACCCTAACCCCTTCAGCCTCTACCCATGAAAATCTTGCTGCATTTTCACATTTCTAATGAACGCTGCAACCTCCGACAACTTAATTGTGCACCCTATAATCTTCTGCACAATTTGTAAGTTCAATTTGTAAAAGTACATGATTCTACTTGGTGCTCTTTGGCTCTTTAAAATTGAAATATTTAATTCGATTGCGAATGATATACATTGTTAGGTGATATATTTTATGTTCATTGAATTAAGTTTATAGAGAGATTTAATTAGAAAATTTAGAGTTTAAGATTTGTTAATAATTTAGTATTAATTTAGCGTTTAGAGTTTGTTAAATTTTAGTATAAATTTAGGATTTAGGGTATTTTTATCAATTTATTAATTAGTAATTTTGTTTAATGTTTAATTAATATAAATTTAGTATTTTTGTTAATTATTTGTTGAATTGTTATAATTATAAATTTAGAGTTTAAATTGAATTTGGAATTGTTGGGTGATATATTTTGTTAAATTGTTGTAATTATAAATTTAGGGTTTAAATTAATTTTTGAATTGTTGGGTGATATATTTTGTTGAATTGTTAATTAATATAAATTTTAGTATAATTTCAGAATTTATGGTATAATTATAAATTTAGAGTTTAAAATGATTATTGAATTGTTGAATGATATATTTTGTTGAATTGTTATAATTATAAATTTAGAATTTAAATTGATTTTTGAATTGTTGGTGAAATATTTTTTTGAATTGTTAATTATTATAAATTTAGAATTTATGGTATAATTATAAATTTAGTATTTAAATTGAATTTTGAATTGTTGGATAATATATTTTGTTGAATTGTTATAATTGTAAATTTAGAGTTTAAATTGATTTTTGAATTGTTGGGTGAAATATTTTATTGAATTATTAATTAATATAAATTTTAGTTTAAATTTAGGATTTTGGGTATAATTATAAATTTATAATTTAAAATGATTTTTAAATTGTTGGGTGATATATTTTGTGGAATTGTTATAATTATAAATTTAGGGTTTAAATTGTAAAAGTTTATATATTTTCATAACTTTATGATAATTTCAATTATATGTTAACAAATTGATTTTTATGTTGAGAAAAAATGAAGGATATGGTGAGATTGTCTTTTTTTTTGTGAAAGGATATGGTGAAATGATATTATTTATATTCATAATTTTATGATAATTTTGAACTTGATGGAGTTTGCAATGAATATAAAAGTGGGTACCACTCGTGAATTGTACATAAAGTCATACAATGATTGAACATCCATGCACCAAGGTTGTGATTATACAGATAAGACAAAAGAAGATGAGTCATCCATTGTCAAAAACAAGTTAAGTGAGTAGACTTTGAAATAATTGTAATATAGTTTTGGATTTCAAATGATAATGTAATATAGTTTGTAAAACTTTTTATATAAGTATGTTAAGTTTCAATTTATAAACAGAACGAATTGTAAGGTTTCTAAACAGAACAAATTGTAAGGTTTTCTCTCTTTGTAAATATATTCTCTTGTAAGATATTTCTCTCCAACAATAAAATTTAATGTATTCCACAATCGGTAAGATTTCAATTTTATAATTTTTTCAATTTTATTTTATTTTAATCCCTTTTATTTAATATTTTTATAATTGAATTATTTAAATCATTTTACTCTGTCTTTCTAGATTCTACCCCATTTTGGTATCAGAACCATTTTTCTTTAATAAGTATTTCTTGTTAAGAACAAATTATGTTTGAAGTTAACTACTTAGGGTTCTTAGGATAAGAATCTAGCATTGGTAAGCTCGTAAAGCCGTTGGTAAGCCCAAGAGGAGATGTTTCCAATAGAGTGTTCCCATGTTCCCACTAGACCTTAAACTAAGAAAACTAGGAAAGTTAATAGATGATATGGTTTCTTCTTTAACGAGAATGTTTACAAGAAAATGATCTGGTAGCATAAATAGGATAGAGATAGGAAGCAGTAGTAGTAATACAAATTTAGATACTATACAAAGTTATGAAAAATATTTTCCCATAAATTATAGAAATTGGACAATACCAGAAGAAAAGATTAAAACAATATATTCAATAGGACAATTAGATTTTAAGACAGATTTTTCAATAAAAACACATGAAAAAACACTCTCAAAACAAAAAGAATAGCAAAGTATTAGATTATTATCAAACATATCTTTATAAAAATATATTGAGAAAGGATATTGATATCTCCATTATGGATTAATACAAGTAGCAATAAAATCATTGGTAAAACTAGAAATAGATGCATTAATATACATGCCTTTAAGAGACAAAAGACTATTAAATTATAATGATTCTGTCCAAACTATGATACAAACAAACATATGTTATGGACCAATATACTTTGATTGTTGCTAAAATTTTTCGGTAGACATCACATACCCATATATTTTGGATACATTAATATTAGACATCTATCTATAAGGAAGCAAATTTAAAGAATTTAGCAAAAACTTTGCTATAATATATAAAATATATTACAGATTAATAACATCATAAGTAAACCCAAAATTCAATAGAACACTTCCAATTAATAATAAAACAATTCTGTTACAAATAGAATAAAAAAAAATCAAATATTTTTACACCAATGTTATTGAAATGGGAAGAAATTACAATACCTGAATACTTTTAAATAAACAATAATGAATCTACACAAGTGGAAAGAAAGAATATTTCAAAAGTTATAGAATAAATTTCAAGAAAATATTATATTAAGATTTCCAAGACCATATCAAGAAAATCAGAATCATCAATCACATCTTCTATAAGAATACTTTTAGAACAACCAGTAAAAAACTCAGTATCATCAATACCTATACAAGAAACACCATTTGTAAGATACAAAAACCCAATAGTAGAACCAGTAGAAACCAACACATTATCTCCACCATCTCCTACACCCTTACAAGTTAGAAGTCATTACATAAATACTATTACAAAATAATGGATTACGGATTATGAATATTTAGAAAAATGATATAATTTAAAATATTTCGAAAAAGAATGACAATGGTTTGAACAATTAGATAAACAATTACAAGAGTATTTAAAGGATTTATGGCACAAAGATTTTATAGACAAGAAGGCTAACCAATTATTATTTAGTTGGATAAAAACCTATCTAATGAAAAATGAGTTGATCACAAACTATGAAATACTATTAATAGAAGTAAATACAAATTTATATAAAAAATGGAAAATAACAACCAATAATACTATTGTAACTTCAATTAATCCCCCTTTAGAAACAATTGTAATTACGACACAAGAAAGAGATATATTAAGAATTCCTTTTAAGAAAGGAAGAGAACAAAACGATTCACAAGTAAACTTAGAAGATATTAAGAAAATATATGAATAAAATAATTATAGTAATCAATTTTTAAACCAAATGGGAAACCAATTAAAATATTTATTGATAAAATTAGACCATATAAACTTAGAAAATAAAAAATTTCATATGATATTCCATATTTTAAAATGTCAGAAGAATTAAAACCAAAATTATCAGGAGCTAATATGTTAATAAGACAAACAATAGAAAAACAATCCTCTTCCAATAGAATTAATATAATAGAACCAAAAATAGAACAAGAATCTAATAGTAATTTTGAATGAAATAGAACAAGATATCATATTATAAAACTATAAAAAAACCATTAAATTAAACCTACTCCTATGAATATATGATACGAAAAAAGAAATGAATTTAAAACAGTAAAGTTCACAGGCGAATCAATATATGAATGGAATATAGATGGTAAATCTGAATATGAGATATTAAATTTGTTACAACAAATGTATATGGCACAAGCCGCTTACAATATTGGAAATATTCATGACCCAGACATAACTAATAACATAGTACATGGATTTACAGGACAATTAAAAGGTTAGTTGGATAATGCTTTAAATGGAGAAACAAGGCATAGAATTTTAGACCATGTAGAATTTTTCGTAGATGCAATGGAAATATAGTAAGAATACTAAATTTCACAGAAACTTTAATACAAATAATAGTTATGTATTTTATAGAAAATCTTAATGAACAACTAGCAAGTAATCAAATAACTTTAACAAATTTAAGATTCTCAACTTTATCAGATTATAGATGGTACAAGGATATATTTATAACATAAGTATTAAAAAGACCAGATTGTACACAATTATTTTGGAAAAAAAGGTTTATAGTAGGATTATCAAAATTATTTGAAGAACAAATATTAAACAAATTAAGAGAAACAATAGGAAGAGATGATATATCATTTGGAGACATTACTTTTTGATAACTATTTTCTTTTATACAAAAAGAAGGATTATTCATATATTCAGAATTAAAACTACAATCTAAATACAATACTAAAACATATATAAGAAAAGAATTAGAATGTTTCTGTGAAAATTTTAGAATGGAGAAGATACAAGCATTGTTTACAAAACATAAAAAATCTCAAAAACAAAAATATCAATCATACAGATCAAAACCAAAAAGAATATATTACAAAGCTAGAAAAAATTATAAAAGATCTAATAAATTCAAAATAACAGAAAAATAATATGTTGGGATGTAGAAAACCAGAACATACAACAAAAAAAAATGTTTATTAAAAAGAAAATTAATAAGATACAAGATGAAAGTTTACGAACTGAATTAATGAATTTATTAATCAAAGAAGAACAAACAGAATTTGAAAAATCACAATCTGGTGAATATGAACACAAAAGTAATTTGGATAATTACCTAGGTATAGAATCACAAAGTAAATCAGAAAATGAACAATAAGAACAAATAAGTCCAATATACTTTAAATGTATAGATGTTTTAACAAAATAAAAGAAAGAAAAATTATTTAATATTATAATACAAATAGAAGATCTAAATATAAAAAACAATTACTAAACAATTTTAAAGATTTAATATTAGAAGAAGAACAAAATTTAAAGTTAAAACTTCTAAACCTTTAAAAATTACAAAAATATTTGAAAAACATCCGGTAGAAAACATTATACAACAAATAACCACTAAAGATTTACAAAAGAAAATTAAAAGTTTAAAAATACAAATAAATCAAATAAAACAAGAAATAGAAATCTTAAAACTAAAATAAAAATTATTATCAAAAACCTCTGAACAAACAATAAATCAAACTCTTATATAACAAACAACTGAATTAAATTCTCAAAAATATCTACTAATAATTGATAAAATAATATTTCGAAAATGGTATGTAGAAATTATCTTAGTAGTAAATGAAAATTTTATAATAACTACAAAATGCTTTAATAGATTCAGGAGCAGAATTAAACTATCTTAAATCAGAATTAATACCTACAAAATATTGTGTTAAAATAAAAGAAAAATTATTATCAGCTAACTCAACACCATTAAATGTAGAATATAAATTAAATAATGCTTATATATGTAATTAAAATTATTGTTTTCAAAACGTTTTCATTATAGTAGAGGATATCATATATGAAATGATTTTTGGAATTCTTTTTTTAACAAAAATATACCCATTTAAAGTGGATCAATCAGGAATACATGTGGAAATGATAGGAAACATATTAACCTTTAAATTCACAAATCTAGTAAAATAAAAGGAAATACAATTAATTAAAGAAAATTTAATCTATTATAAAATAGATAGTATAAAAAGAAAAAAATCAAATTAATTATTTAAAGGAAAAAATTACATATTTTAGAATAGAGGAATAATTACAAAAAGACGAAATTAAAAAACAAATAGAATCAATAGAAACAAAATTAAAATAAGAGATATGTTCTGATTTATCAAATGTTTTTTGGGAAAGGCAAAAACCTATTATTGATTTACCATATGAAAAAGATATTCCAACAAAAGTTAGACCTATACAAATGAATCACAAATATTTAGATATTTGTAAAAAAGAAATACAATTCTTATTAGACAAAAAATTAATTAGACCATTAAAATTACTATGGAGTTGTGCAACATTCTATGTTATGAATGTGGCAGAAAAGAAAAGAGGAGTACTAAGGTTAGTTATCAACTATAAACTATTAAATAAAGTATTACAATTGATTAGATATTCAATTCCAAACAAGAAACACTTGATAGGAAAACTATATGAAACAATAATATTTTCAAATTTTGATATGAAATTTGGATATTAGCAAATACAAATTAATGAAAAAGATAGATATAAGACTACTTTTACAGTACCATTTGAACACTAAGAATGGAACGTAATGTCTTTTGAACTAAAGAATGTTTCATTTGAATTTCAAAATATGATGAATGACATATTCAATCCTTATTACAAATTTATTATAGTATATATAGATGATATTTTAATATTTTCTCAAAGTATGGAACAATATTTTAAACGTCTTAATATATTCTTCAATATAGTTAAACAAAATGGATTAGTAATATCTACAACAAAAATGAAATTATTTCTAACAAATGTTAGATTTTTAGAACATGAGATTTATAAGTTCACAATAAAATCCATCCATAGGACTATATAATTTGTACACAAATTTTCAGATGAAATTAAGGATAAAAATCAATTACAAAGAATTTTAAGATATATCAATTATGTTAGTAATTATTTTTCAAAATTTAGAGAACATTGTGTTATTTTATACCAAAAATTAAACAAAAACCCTAAGTTTTGGACAGATTAATTAGAGAATTGAAACAAAAAATTAAAATTTTACCATATTTAGGAATACTAAACCCTTTAGCATATATGATTGTAGAAACAAATATTTCTGAAAAATGATATGCAAGCATATTAAAACAAAGATTAGAACCAAATAGCCCAAAACAATAAGTTAGATACCATTCAAGAAAATGAATTAAATCTAATCAGAATTATTTTACAATTAAAAAAGAGATTTTATCTATTGTCAAAAATATTATAAAATTTCAAGATAATTTTTTCAATAAAAAGTTTTTATTAAAAATTGATTGCAGATCTGCAAAAAAAAGTTTTAGAGAAAAATATTAAAAATATTGTTTCAAATCAAATTTTTGCAAGATAACAAACCATTTTTTGCGTATTTGATTTTGAAATTGAATTTATCAAAAGTTCTCAAAATTTTTTACCATATTTTTTTACAAGAGACTTTTTATAAGAAAACTCTTCGGTGCAAGAAAATGCAATATAAAACTTCACCACAAAATCCGAGATACTATGATATGAGTGTTACTATTATTCCACCCTCACAAATTTCACAAATCAAATCTCTTTATACTCCACCCACTTATAACCAATTTGAAACCTTATAAGATTTTCCTTTTTTAAACTATGCTTATAGTGTAAAACAAAAATCTTCTTCTTCTAAATCACAAAAATCACAAGATCATATTTCAAAATCATTTACCGAAAACATTTCTCTTACAAACTTCAAAGATACTCAAACCCAATAAAACCTTAGAATTTATACTACTAGAATCTTCTCACAAAATTTTCATTGGTTTCCTAACCACATGGGAAAAACACAAAGATTTTACAAATTTTTCATTTGGTTTTTTGACTGGTGGTGGTATGTAGGGTCATTCACCCGGATATATTCACCAGCTGTACAAAATTCTTTTGATTTTTATTCAAAAAACCTAAAAACCATTCTGTACAATAAAGAAATACCATGTCATTTTGTATCCACTAGTATCTTGATTTCATATCAAAATTTGAAAATATTATTATTTCATATAATCTTTCTATTAAATATTTTTTGTTAGAGATTTGATATCTAATCAATTATAATACTTTGTTTAGGGGTTTATAATTATTCTTCTAATCTAACATACTTAATTTCTTCCTTTAAATAATTAATTTGATTTTGTTTTCTTTTGGTACTGTATATTTTGTAATAGATTAAATTTTTTTAATTAATTGTATTTCTTTTTGTTTTACTTGATTTGTAAATTTAAAAGTTAACATAGTATCTATTATTTCGATATGTATTCCCGATTGATCTACTTTGAATGGGTAAATTTGTATTAGAAAAGGGATTCCTAAAATCATTTTGTATGTGGTGTAGTTCTTACTTGCTAGGTGTCCATTGAAAGAGTCTTTTGTTCAGGAATGATTAAAAAAGGGTAATAATTAAGACTACCCCACTCTTGAACAATTTCTTCTTCAAAATAATTGTTGCGAAGATTTTGTTTAAACTATTTCAAAATGTTTTTTCTTAAAACATTTTTCTTCATCCTTTTGATAATACTTTTGTTGATAATGGTCTTAAATTTGATATTATCCATTTTTGTGACGGCTAAGTCATCAATATACTTGTCTAGTCCCATTGCATAGGCTATATTCTGAAACCCATTGCATAAGCTATACTTTGAAACAAATTATTTTCTAGTTAAGTTAATGAAAAACACTATTGGTCTTCTGTTTGAAATTGATATGAATTGGTTGCAATTTATTATTTTTGTACTTGTTTGCCTTGACTTGATGCTTCACGATTATAAATCGTAGGGATCTTGTGAGTCCTAAAATAATTGATCAAATTGCTTGCCTAAGTCAGATGAAGATGCCAGTGATGCTTTGTCTAATATGTATTTTTCTTTGGTATTTTGTGCAAAATATATGAGCAAGTTTTCTTCATCTTCTAAAAATTGTAAAATTCTTTCCCTGTTAGAAGAAATTTTAGAATTTTCTTGAATCTGTTTTTGTTTTTCTTTTGAAATCTCAACAAATTTGTGATTTATTACTGATGGAACGTGAGAGAGGCAGAATTTGAGATAAAACTATTTTGAGTTTTTGATCAGAGATGAAAAATTGTTTAATGTTGTCAAGGGAACATTGTTCTTCTAGAAATTGTGACCACCATTTGATTTGAAATTCCCTAACTAGTCTCAAAGAATAAGGTTTTTAGAGAATTTGTGTAAGTTGAAACGTCCAATCAAAAATCCAAGGAATTTTCAAATCTATGTGAAAATGTATTTTTTTATTATACAGAATGGTTTTTAGGTTTTTTAAATAAAAATCAAAAGAATTTTATACAACTAATGGATATAATCGGGTGAATGACACTACATACCATCACTATTCGAAAAACCAAATGGGAAATTCTTTTGGACAGTTGTGGTGAAAGGTAAAAAATCATGAGTAATTAAATGGGAGAATATACAGAGCACGATACCATACCATTTTATAGTCATGATATATGTAATCTTGAGAAATGAACTTTTGAGAAAATTGACTTTTAGAAAAGGGTTGTGTCCAATTTTTTGTGGATAAAACTTGTCTGATTTGAAATTTTGAAAAAGAAATTCTGCCTGATAGATTTTTATTGTGGGTAATTAAGGCTATCTTTGTATCAACTAAGATAAATTCGTAAAATCTTTGTATTTTTCCCATGTGGTCGGGAAATCAATGAAAATTTTGTAGGAAAATTCTAATAGTATAGATTCTAAGGTTTTCTTGGGTTTGAGCATCTAACAAAAATCCTAATCTTTGGACATAGAAACATATAAAATTAGTTAGAGAATTGAAACAAAAAATTAAAACTCTACCATGTCTAGGATTACTAAATCCTTTAACATTTATAATTGTAGAAACAGATGCTTCTGAAAACGGATATGGAGGCATACTAAAATAAAGATTATGATCAAATAGTTCAAAATAATTAGTTATATACTATTCAGGAATATGGATTGGAGATCAACATAATTATTTTACAATTAAAAAAGAGATTTTATCTATTGTCAAAAATATTACAAAATTTCAAGATGATCTTTTCAATAAAAAGTTTTATTAATAATTGATTGCAAATCTATAAAAGAAGTCTTAAAAAAAGTGTTAAAAATATTGTTTCAAAACAAATCTTTGTAAGACAGCAAACCATTCTTTCCGTATATGATTTTGAAATTGAATTTATCAAAGGCTCAGGGTTTGATATTTCTTGATATGGTAGAGTTTTAACTTTTTGTTTCAATTCTTTAACTAACTTTGTATGTTTGTCAGTTCAAGATTTAGGATTTTTGTTTAATCTTTGATAAAAGATAGTACAATATTTTTTAAATTTTAGAAAATAATCACTAATATAATTGAGATATTTTAAAAATTTTTGTAATTGATTTTTGTTTTTAATTTCATCGGGAAATTTGTCTGCAAATTCAATTATTATATTTATTGGTTTTATTGTTGACCTATATATTTCATGTCCTAAAAATCTAATTTTTGTTTGGAATAATTTCATTTTTGTTTGGAATAATTTCATTTTTGTTGCGAATATTATTAATTCATTTTGTTTAACTAATTTGAAAAATAGATTAACATGTTTAAAGTGTTTTTCTAAATTTTGCGAAAAAATTAAAATATCATCTATGTAAATTATGATAAATTTGTAATAAGAGTTGAAAATATATTAATTATATCTTGAAATTCAGATGATACATTTTTTAATCCAAACGACATTACATTCAATTCATAATATCCAAATGATACTGTAAAATCTGTTTTGTATCTATTTTGTTCATTTATTTGTATCTGCCACTATCCTGATTTCATATTAAATTTTGAAAATATTATTTTTTTATATAATTTTCCTATAAAGTCTTTTTTGTTATGGATTGGATATCTAATTGATTGTAATATTTTGTTTAGAGATTTGTAATTGATGACTAATTTTGGTATTTCTCTGAATTTCTAATATATCTCCTCATGTCGTAATTACAATTGTTTCTAAAGGGGATTTATTGAAATTACAGTAGTATTATTGATTGCTATTTTCCATATTTTTATATAGATTTGTATTGGTTTCTATTAATAGTGTTTCATAATTTGTAATTAATTCATTTTTAATTAAGTAAGTTTTTATCCAGCTGAATAATAATTGGTTAGCCTTCTTGTCTATCATATCTTTGTGCCATAAATCCTTTAATATTCTTATAATTGTTTGTCTAATTGTTTAAACCATTGTCTTTCTTTTTCGAAATGTTTTAAATTATAGCTTACTTCTAAATATTCATAATCTGATAATCTGGTATCCATTGTTTTGTAATAGTATTTATGTAATGACTTCTAATTTGTGAGGGTGTAAGAGAAGGTGGAGGTGATGTGTTGATTTCTACTAATTATGCTATAGGGTTTTTATACCTTACAAATGGTGTTTCTTGTATAGGTATTAATGATATTGAGTTTCATACTGGTTATTCTAAAGGTATTCTTATGGAAGATGTGGTTGATAATTCTGATTTTCTTGATGATTCTGGTAAAAAAGATGGTTTTAGAAATCTTAATATAATGTTTCATGGAATTTCTTCTATAACTGCTGAAATATTCCTTCTTTCTACTTGTGTGAGTTCATTATTGTTTATTTAAAAATTTTCAGGTGTTGTAATTTATTCTCATTTTAGAAAGATTGATGTAAAAACATTTGAATTTTCTGATTCTATATATAATAGTATTGTTTCATTATTATTTGAAAGTATTCTATTGAATTTTGGGTTTATTTATTATGTCATTAATTTGTAAGATATTTTATATATTATAGTAAAGTTTTTGCTAAAGTCTTTAAATTTGTTTCCTTATAGGTGTATGTCTAATACTAATATATCCAAAATATGTGGGTCTGTGATATCTACTGAAAAATTTGGGTAACAATCAAAATATATTGGTCCATTACATTTATTTGTATCATAGTTTGTATTGAATTACTATAATTTAATAATTTTTTGTCTCTTAAAACAATATATATTGGTGTATCTATTCCTAGTTTTACTAATGGTTTTACTGCTATTTGTATTAATCTATAATTGATGTATCTGTATTTTTTCTCAATGTATTTTTGTAAAAATATGTTTGATAATAAACTAATACTTTGGTTTTTTTTTGTATTGAGAGTATTTTTTCATGTATTTTTATTGAAGAAGCCATATTAAAATTTAATAGTCCAATTGAATATATTATTTCTATCTTTTTTCTGGTATGTCCAATTTATATAATTTATGGAAAAATATTTTTCGTAATTTTGTACAGAATCTAAATTTATATTAATACTACTGCTTCCTATCTCCATCTCATTTGTGCTACCAGATCCTTTTCTTATAAGCATTCTCATCAAAGAAGAAACCATATCATCTATTAACTTTCCTATGGGGTAGGATCCATAATGACAGAGTAAAATGATTCAAATAAATTCAATTATGAAAGTATTGAATAAAATGGATTAAGATAAAATAAAATTAAAAAAATTGTAAAATTGAAAACTTACAGATTTATGGAATATTTCAAACTTTATTGCAGGAGAGAAATATCTTATAAAATAATTTGTTTACAAAGAGAGAAAACCTTACAATTCACTCTGTTTACAAACTGAAAGTTAACACACTTATATAGAAAGTTTTACAAAGTATATTACATTATCATTTGAAATCCAAAACTATATTATAATTGTTTTGAAGTCCGCATACTTAACTTGTTTCTGACATTAGATAAGTCATCTTCTTTTGTCTTATTGTATTATAGTCAAAAGTAAATGATGGTTGTCTGCCATTATTATTTCTTTTCTGCTTTTGTTAAAGGGGTCCTTTGATTGCTATGCCATGATTGCCTTTTGAAAAGTGATCCCTTGTCATAATTGTTGTTGCCATTGTCCAAAAAAAATGCTTGTTGTCGGTAATATCTTTTACTACCGAGAATAAATCCTTTTCTGTTTGTGATTAATAGGTAGAAAGTTGCTATATGATGGTGAATTGTTGGGATCTGAGTCTGATAAGTCTGAATCCGAAAGCCATTCTGATAAAGGAATAATTATATTTGATAAGTCCAGATACAATCTTTTTCTGAAAAACAATTTTCTCAAAAATTGATTCCTCAAGGTTACATATATCATGATTACAAAATGACATGGTATCGTGCTTTATATATTCTCCCCTTTAACCACTCATGGTTTTTACCTTTCACCACAACTATCCAAAAGAATTTCCCATTTGGAATTTCGACTGGTGGTGGTATATAGGGTCATTCACCTAGATATATCCGACAGTTATACAAAATTCTTTTGATTTTTATTAAAAAAACCAAAAATCCATTTTGTACAATAAAGAAATACATTTTCACACATGAATTTTTTGTTGGACGTATCAACTTACACAAATTTTTTGAAAACCTTATCTTTTGAGTCTAGTTAGGAAATTCAAAGTCAAATGGTGATCACAATTTCCAAAAGAACAATGTTCTCTTGACAACATTAAACAAATTTTCCTCTCTAATCAAAAACTCAAAAGAGCATTATCTCAAATTCCACCTCCCTCAAGTCCACCAGTAGCAACTCACAAATTTGTTGAGATCTCAGAAGAAAAACAAAAATATATTCAAGAAAACTGTAAAATTTCTTCTAACAAGGAAAGAATTTTATAATTTTTAGAAAATAAAAAAGACTTGCTCAGATATTTTGCACGAAAAGCCAAAGAAAAATATATGTCAAACAAAGCATCACATGCCTCTTCATCTGATTCAGGCAAGCAATTTGATTAATTATTTTAGAACTCACAAGATCTCTACAATTTATAATGGTGAAGTATGAAGTCAAGGCAAACAAGCACAAAAACAATAAATGACAACCAGTTCAAATAAATTTCAAATAGAAGACCAATACAAAAACAATAAATGGCAACAAGTTCAAATCAATTTCAAATAGAAGACCAATAGTGTTTATCAAATTAACTGGAATGACAATTTGTTTCAGAGTATAACCTATGTAATGGGACTAGACAAGTATATTGATGACTCAGCCGTCACAAAAATGATAAGATCAAAGTTAAGACTATTATCAACAAAAATATTATCAAAAGGATGAAAAAAATGTTTTTTATTTTAAAAATATATTTTGAAATGCTTTAAACAAATTTTTTACAACAATTATTCTGAAGAAAAAATTATTCAAAAGTGGGTTAGTCTCAATTATTACCCCTTTTTAATCATTCGTGAACAAGAGACTCTTTAGTAGATACTTGGCAAGTAAGGACTGCACCACATATGAAATGATTTTAGAAATCTCTTTTTTAACACAAATTTTTCCATTCAAAATAGATCAATCGAGAATACATGTCAAAATAATAGGTATCATGTTAATTTTTAAATTTACAAATCCAGTAAAACAAAACAAATATAATTAATTAAAGAAAATTCAATCTATTACAAAATAGATAGTATCAAAAGAAAAGAAAATCAAATTAATTATTTAAAGGAAGAAATTAAGTATGTTAGAATAGAAGAAAAATTACAAAATAAAGAAATAAAAAAACTAATAGAATTAAAAGAAACAAAATTCAAACAAGATGTATGTTCTGATTTATCAAATGTTTTTTGGCAAAGGAAAAAATATATTATTGATTTACCATATGAAAAAGATTTCAAGGAAAAAAATATTTCAATAAAAGCTAGCCCTATACAAATAAATCAAGAATATTTAGAAATTAAAAAAAATACAATCCTTATTAAACAAAAAATTAATTAGACCATCAAAATTACCATGAAGTTGTGCAACATTCTATATAATGAATGTAGTTGAAAAAGAAAGAGAACTACCAAGATTAGTCATCAATTACAAACCCTTAAACAAAATATTACAATAGATTAGATATCCAATTCTTAACAAAAAAGACTTAATAGGAAGATTATATGAAATAACAATATTTTCAAATTTTGATATGAAATCAGAATACTGACAAATACAAATAAATGAATTAGATAGATACAAAACAACTTTTACAGTACTATTTGGACATTACGAATGAAATGTAACACTTTTTGGATTAAAAAATCATCATATAAATTTCAAAACATAATGAACGATATCTTCAATTCTTATTACAATTTATTATAATATATATCGATGATATTTTAATATTTTCTCACAGTATAGAACAACATTTTAAATATCTAGTTTGTAAGAGAAATGTTTTCGGTAAATGGTTTAGAAATAAAATTTTATAGTCTTTGTGGTTTCGAATAGGAAGGTTTTTATTTTACAGTCAGAGAATAGCTTAAAAAAGAAAAATCTTGTAAGACTTCAAATTGGTTATAAGTGGATGGAGTATAAGGAGATTTGATTTGTGAAGTTTGCGAGATTGAAATAATAGGAACACTCATATCATAGTCTCTCAGATTTTGTGGTGGAGTTTTAGATTGCATTTTCCTACATAGAAGAATTTCCTTGTAAAAAGTCTCTTGTAAGAAAATTTGATAAAGAATTTTGAAATCTTTTGATAAATTCAATTTTAAAATCAAATATGAAAAGAATAACTTACTATTTTGCAAAAATTTGCTTTGAAATAATGTTTTTAACATCTTTTCTAAAGCTTTTTTTTTTTTTGTAGATTTGCAATCAATTTTTAATAAAAACTTTTTATTAAAAGGATTATCTTGAAATTTTGTAATATTTTTTATAATAGATAAAATCTCTTTTTTAATTATAAAATAATTCTGTTGAGATTCAATCTATATTTCTAAATGGTATCTAACTAATTGTTCGAGGCTATTTGGTCTTAATCTTTGTTTTAGTATGCCTCCATATATTTTTTCAGAAGCATCTGTTTTTATAATCACAAATGCTATAAAAGGTTTGGTATTTCTAGACATGGTAGAGTTTTAACTTTTTATTTCAATTCTTTAACTAAATTTGTATGTTTCTCTATCTAAAACTTAGGATTTTTGTTTAACCTTTGATAAGATAGCACAATATTCTCTAAGTTTTGGAAAGTAATCATTAATATAATTTAGATATCCTAAAAATCTTTGTAATTGATTTTTATCCTTAATTTCATCCAGAAACTTGTCAGCAAATTCTATAATTCTATGAATTGGTTTTATTGTAAACTTACATATTTTATGTCCTAAAAATTTAACTTTGGTTTGAAATAATATCATTTTTGTGGTAAATAGAATTAATCCATTTTATTTAACTATATTCAGAGATAACTTAAAAGGTTTATTGAATTTTAGTATAAATTTAGAATTTAGGATATTTTGATCAATTTATTAATTAGTAATTTTGTTCAATGTTTAATTAATATAAATTTAGTATTTTTGTTGATTGTTTATTAAATTGTTATAATATAAATTTAGAGTTTAAATTAAATTTTGAATTGTTGGGTGATATATTTTGTTGAATTGTTAATTAATATAAATTTTAGTATAAATTTAGAATTTATGGTATAATTATAAATTTAGGGTTTAAATTGATTATTGAATTGTTAAGTGATATATTTTGTTGAATTGTTATAATTATAAATTTAGGGTTTAAATTGAATTTTGAATTGTTGGGTGAAATATTTTGTTGAATTGTTAATTAGTATAAATTTAGGATTTAGGGTATAATTATAAATTTAAGGTTTAAATTGAATTTTGAATTGTTAGATAATATATTTTGTTGAATTATTATAATTATAAATTTATGGTTTAAATTGATTTTTGAATTGTTGGGTGAAATATTTTGTTGAATTATTAATTAATATAAATTTAGGATTTTGGGTCTAATTATAAATTTATGATTTAAAATGATTTTTGAATTATTGGGTGATGTATTTTGTTGAATTTTATAAATATAAATTTAGGGTTTAAATTGTAAAAGTTGATTTATTTTCATAATTTTATGACAATTTCGATTATATGTTAACAAGTTGATTTTTCATATTGAGAAAAAATGACGAATATGATGAGATTGTTATACTATAGCAATGGTAAAATTGTTATGGGTGAGGATGCAGTTGATTATAACAGTGAATTTTTGAAGTTGCTTAGGGTGAAAAAAAATGTATGTTATAATGAGTTGGTATCAGTGATATGTAAGGGTTTTTGGATAAATTCCATGACACAACATGCAAAAATTTTTCATCGTTATCCCATGTCATAAACGCAATAGAGGATTATACAATACAAATTGGTGTCGATTAGTGATGATGATGACGTTTTGAACGTGATGGAGTTTGTAGTGAGTATGAGAGTGGATACTACTCATGAATTGTACATATAACTATTCACATATTGAATTTCGAGTGGATCTTACTATCGCAAAAGTGGATAATGATATTGATGGGGAAGAAGAGACGGAAGAAGAGAATGATAATGAAAAAAAAGATGATAGAGAAGTTGGTGGTGGTGCTGCTGCGAACGAATTAACGATTGGATCCACCTCTACCCTTGCACCCATTGGTAGTGATCAGAGATATACCTATAGCCGGATAGATAACTCAATTCCTTTCATGACCACCGCACCCGAAGGTGATGGTTATGTGACTTTTGAGCAAAATTATAGATTTACAAACGATAGTTGGAGTTTTAACGATTATTTGAAGAATGGGGTGAGATTTGAGTCAAATGAACTGCTTATTCATGCTTTTAAAATGTACCATGTGGAACATCATTATGAATGTCATGTTAAAAGATTAACTCCTATAATTTGGACAGCGATATGTATTCAAAGAGATGAAAGTTGTAAATGGAGGTTGCGTGCTCGTAAAACAAGACTACTTGGTACATTTATGATTACTGCTTTTGAGAGACCGTATACATGCGTAAATGCTGGGTTGACGCAAAATTATAGCCAATTAGATTTAAATTTGATGATCCGACATTTTCTTAACTATATGACGGTAGATCCTAGTATCAAAGTTTCTTTTCTATGAACTGTTATGACTAAGAGAACCATGAAAGAGTTTGGATAGCGAAGAGAATGACAATAGAGATGGTATATGGGGATTGAGATGATTCTTATAAACAACTATCTCGACTCCTGGATGGAATAGTGCAAAAGAATCCAGGAATACAAGTTAGTTGGAAGTCGGGTCCGCTGCAAGCAAATAGTGAAATAGATTTTCAAACGTGTTTTAGGCATTTGGTCCTAATATCATGGCTTTTAAGAGTTATAGGTCATTGATAAGTGTAGATGTGACTCACCTTTACGAGAAATACAAATACAAGTTATTGATTGCATGTAATATGGATGACGCAAATTACATTTTCCTATTGGCATTTAGTGGTTGATGGAAAGTCACTTGCTTCATACTTGTGGTTTTTGATGTGTTAGCAAGAGTATGTTGTTGGAGATAGGGAGGGTCCCATTTGTTTAATTTCAGATCGACGTGAAGTGATAATGGCAACAGTTGCTTATTCGGAGTTCGAATGATCACCTTCCAATGTTGTGTGACGATTTTGCATTCGTCATATTGTTAATAATTTCAACACGTACCACAAAAATCAAACTTGTAAAAGAGTTGCAACTATTGCTGCATTATAGGCATAACATAAGAAATTTGATGTATATATGGTGAGGATAAAGGAGATAAAAGAAAATACTCCTGATTATTTTACAAATATTGCTCATGAACAATGGATTCTTTCTCACGATGGTATCTTTTGTTTTAGGTATATGACGACAAATATAAGTGAAAGTTATAATATCATGCTAAAGAGTGTAAGGAATCTTTTTTTTTTTTTGCTTTGGTACTTAAAACTTTTTATAATTCTATGAACTATTTTGAGGCTCGACTGGGTAAGGCGAAAGCGGGAATGGCAAGAGGAGAGCAGTACACAAAGTATGCCTGTGTCAAGTGAGGAAGATGGATGAACATAGCTAACTTCCATACGGTTGTCTCTTTTAACAGAAAGAATGAGATCTTCGAGATAGAAACAGGCCTAAACAAATACGATATGGTCACAAAGGAGGTAAAAAATAGATTGTCAATGTAAAAAATGAGTATTGCACATGCAGGAAATGACAAATGTATAGAATTCCTTACTTGCATGCAATTGTTGCATTAGCACGGACGATGATTGATGTGTATATGATCGTAAAAAAATGGAGTACATGGGAACAATAACTTAGAGTGTATGAGCATTATTTTTTTCCGATAGAAGATCATTTGGGATGATCCTTGAATTCGTATCAAACTATCATTCCCGATATATCACTTAAACGTAAGAAAAGAAGATTTAGATCATCTCAATGTCATAATGAAATGAATATTCGAGAATCATCCTTGCGGACGTCATGTGTGAGTTGTAGTGCAGAGGGTTATAATAAGAGAATATACACTAGGCAAATGAGGTGTGAACTTTGTGCCAGATATGGGCACAATCGAAAATATTGTCCGACCCAAACACATGATACTTGATTCTATTTGTATTTTAACTATAATTCTTGTATTTCTTAGTGTATGAGATATCGTGTATTTGTGAAATATTTAATATACTTGTGTTTCTTGTATTTCTTAATACAAATTTAATTTATTAAGTATTGATATATTTCTTAATGTACTTGGCATACATTCAATTAAGTAAGTGTTGATATTTTTTCTAATGTATATTAACTGTTATCATATTTTAATGATACACATAAACAGTTATTTGTTAATGTACTTTGCATATATTGTTTTATAGCATCATAAATGTTATTGTACTGCTGTCTTAATATTTTTTTCTTTCATTTTGTTGCAAATAGATCCTAAACCTACTGATCCGAGCCTTCTATGCTTGTAACGAGGTCACCGCTTTTCGAGGGTTTAGGATGGAGAGTACACCACCAGATGGCTCACTTGTCGTCTATGTGAGGTAGTTCTACGCCATTGGAAGTATGGTCATATCGATGAGCAAGTGCTTTCTCTCCTAGACCATTTGGGATTTTGGATGTAACTCGATTGCAGTTTATTTAGTTGGATTGGCTTCTGATTACAACCCTAGTGGAGCGATGGAGATAGGAGACGCACACATTTCATATGCCTCACAGTGAGTTTACTATCACCCTATAGGATGTAAATAAACTTTTAGATTTATCTATAAATGAGATTCTCGTAATAGTTAGAACGATGGATGTTTAGTGGGGTGATGTGTGTGAGAGGATGTTAGATGTTAGATCTCCACGTTCTGTGCTTAGGAGTTACACTTTGAGTATGTCATGATTGTTTGAGTTTTTTTGCGAAGTTATCTGATTGTGTAGATGAGATACATATTATACGGTGGACACGAGTTTATATTTTATTGTTGATAAGGGATGCGTTGTTTTGTGATAAGATAACATACTTTGTATACTTACGGTATTTATTAATGTTAGATGATTTAGGTTTTTTTGGTAGTCGTAATTGGAGTTCTGCGTGATTGGTATATTTGTACAGACAGTTTTGTATTATTACGCATGGAAATTCACGTGAGATTGGTGGGGCACTAGTTCTTTTATAGATTTGGGTGTGGGAGAGATCCTTTACATAGCTCCCATTAGGCAATCACTGCACATAGAGGAGGATGGTTCACTGATTTTGCGGTAAAAGGTGGAGTATGATGTCACTACCTTCGCTACACACGTGATGTCAGCGTATAGGGAGGTACTTGATAGGTAATCGATAGATCAGGTCGTGTGGGTGTTGTACACTGAGAACGTATTGTCATCCCTCCCCTATTATTATCACGAGGGGAGGGATATTTGGCATATACGCGTCCCACTTATCTGTTTTAATATAGTAGAGGGGTACTTTTCGGATAAAGTGATCCGTCAGTTTGGAGGTTTTCATTATATTTCGATTTATTGTAATACTAAGAATCGACTCCACGATACTAGCATGAGAGGTTTATAGGAGATTGATTGGTCGGTGGAGCATGCATGCTATGTAGATATTTGGATTTAGCAACATAACCATCTAGCTTTACTTGACATGTCGTATGAACTCACCGTTGATTTTGCTTACTTTGCCTGATATCGCACCATATCCTGCCGATTCATTGGTTATCAAGAAGTTTGTTTGGGTTACGTAATAAGTATACTACTTTCTATTTTTTATTTATATCAATGATTTAAATTTGTTACTTTAACTAACATATATATACTTTCTTGTACTGGGATACCTTACATCAAATTCGAGACACTTAGGGTGTGGACGTGCATGTGCTTGCGGATTTAGCCATCTTTTGAAATCTAGACCGGTTAGAGGTGGTGAGGAGGGAGGAGATGAGGACCGAGCATGTGGACAACGACGAGGGAGAGCACATCCTAGGAGATGACTACCGTTGTCAGATCATGCGTTACCGCCATCATTTCAGTATCCACATGACGTCGCAGGACCTTTGAGTGGATACGGTGAGTTTTCGTCTTTCTACACACTTGTGTTAAATGATTTCTCTCAGGTTTGCACTCCGAAGGCTCCATAGAGAGGAGTTCGTCTCAATATCTATACGAATGAGGGAATAACACAGGTTAAGAGAGATGATATACCACCCTTGTATTATGTGTCTCCTCTAGTTTTTGCTAAACCCTACCATGAGGATGTAGAATTATTTCAAATCACACAGATAGATGATTTGGATTTAATGTCTCATGATGATTGCATAGATAGTAGAGCTGATTTATGTGTTATACAGTACACTAAGAGAAGAAAACGATATTAAAATTTATATATTTTGTATTTTGTATATTTTTTTAAATTAATGAAATTTATATTCTATTATGTGTTGGTTTTGCTGTACCTGATTTGGTTTGTTTGTTTTGTTGGATTTGTTGTGTTGCTGATAAATTTGGGTGTGATAATTAATATAGTTTGAAAAATATAAATGGTGATTCGAAATAATGATTTCAAATTGAATAATTGTTTAATAGATATGAGATTTGCAAAATGTATAAGTGTTGGGGGTGGAAAACATATCGAGTTTTCAAAACTAAGACTCGACATGTTCTATACAATCATTTTTTTTTAAACATGTCGTGTTTTCAAGATTTGACATGTATGTATTAAGTTTTAAATTTGTTTCCATCTGTATTGTTTTAATTTTTTTTTTAAAATTAGTTTTGTGTATAATTCGAAGAGATATTATATTACAATAAAATGATAACAAAAGTGTCTCTTTGATAAAAAGTGACCTCCTACTTAATCGGGTAGTTATATATACACATAATTTTTTTGAATTGGGCCCACTAGAACATCCCTTCACTCCTCATCTCGGTGTGCATGCATCTTAATCTTCAAAGAATCAATTAACTACACCTCAATTAACACTATTCTCTTATTAAAATGTCTCAAATTTGAACTTTCTCATGTACTAAAGAAAAAAAGAAAAAAAAAATCTTAATCTCCTAAAGGAGAAGAAGTGGAGAAAGAAAGTGGTGAATTACAAGAACTTGACAAGTATAAATTAAGGCCAAATATTGCCTTAATTAAATAAAATGAAATTTGGTATTGTTTGTGTGTGTAACTGTTAACGAGTAAATAAACGAATGATAGAGAAGAGGTGGCGTTGTGGTTAAGAAAATGACAGCCCACTCTAGGTAATTTTATTAAACTAATTTTGTTTTATCGTTGAGTTTGAAGAGAGGAAATTTTGATTAGATTTAGTTTTTAAAAAAGAGAAAATTAACATATTTAATTTTAGAAAAAAAAAAAAACAAAATTTTATTTTTTAGAGAGAAAAAACTAATATTTTACATGTGTTTCTCATTATTACTTTGAACCAGAAATTCCTTTTTTTTTTTTTGTTCTTTGGAGGTAATTTTTTACATTTTACTCCCATGTTCTATATAATTCGATGGATTTATTTATGAAAACTCAAAGTATTTTTTTCCAATTTTATTTTTTATTCCCTTGGTATGTAAATAGTTGACTGAAGATTTCATTTGGAGGTCCAGAATAGCTGGCGCATAAAAATTTGCATGGTTAGACCAGGGTGGAACAATTTCTCTCTCTTTCTCTCTATCTTTCTACTCTTAGGATTGAAATTTCTGAATTTTAGACTACTTTTCCAATTATTATTTTTTAAAATTTCATTTAGTATAACCTCAAAATGATTTTTCTTGAATTTGGTAAAGCTCCTTAAGGCTCCATTGAAATTTTCAATAGGGATTTCCAGTCCCTTGAGTGATCAAGTCTCTCTTAGAAGGAAAATCTTTCAACTTTGAAGCTTAAGACCAAATTTGGAAACTAGGATTGGACTTTATCACGTGTTTTGCAAAGGAATTTGAGGTGAAGAATCCAACAAAACCCTAGATGCTTTGATTATTTCTGAGAAAATAGACAAGACATTAGAAGGTCTCCGCTTTAAAAAGCCCCAGATCAAAAGACCGCGTAAAAGGATGGATCTATTCGACCAATGGTAGAGTAGAATAAATGGATTGGATTGTGATCAATAAACCAACACATTAAGCATTACGCACTCGGCTTTCTGGGCAGTGCTCAAATTAAATAAGCATGTCAAATGGAAGGCTCTTCACAAAGTTTTTCCCCCGAGAACAAGTGTTCATGGCCTTAATATGGAATAAAATTTAACTTGCATAAAGACCTCCTTTGTTAAGAAGATCCAACCATAATACGTTACAAAGTCAAAACTTGGATGCTCAGAGAGAAAGAGGCTATCAGAACTTATTCTACAAGATTATTGTACATACAAAAAGATGCTTAATCTTAATTATCTAATTTACGAGGCATAATAAATACCTACCTGAAAAATGTGTGTGAGAGAGAGAGAGAGAGGCAATGAGGTAAGGAGCATGGGGGAACATATATAATTATAGCTTGGCCTTCTTCCTCATCTGCTTAAATTGGATGAAGAGGTTCACGTGTACACTGCCACAGGGAGACAGGTTGCTGCAAGAATGAAAAAAATAGAACAAGGCTACAAGTTTAAGTTAGTTTCCAAAGCCAAATGGTGATCTTCTTCTGCTTCCACCTTCTCCGTACTGCTCATTCCATTTTCTTAGTTCATTCATGCTTGCAGCATCATATGCAACAGAAGGACCCACCTGGACATTAAAAGGAAATAATTACTTTGATAAAGTATCCGCCCACAACCCAAGTTTCATCCAAGAGTCCATCAATATTCTAGTTTGAAAGAGAGAGATAGAGAGAGAGAGAAAAAAAAAGGACCTTAAAATAGTAGTTGGACTTGGGTGCGCATAAGTTTAACAAGAATTACATTCCACCCTTCAACTAGTGGTCTAGACAACCCTTGACAACTACATCGGCATTCAGTCAGATTAATATATACAAACTATATACAAACAAGATAGGTTTCCTTAAAAGAAAAAAAGGGGCATCTCTCTCACAGCCTTAAGCTGTCATTGCCTAGCTACTCCTAAATTAACACCCAGCAAAACAGACATCAGCCACATCGTATGTTTGCCCAGAACAGCTCCTTTATGAAAAGAAATCAACTACCTATTCACTGTGAAAAGAAAAACAAAGGACTTCTTACATACAAGACTTCAGTTACCTCAATTCCATTCAGTGCCAGACAACATCAGTGAGTATGCTCTCCTTAGTCCCCACTCCCAAAATCATCACAATTGTCCATTAATCCCACTATAAGCAGGGGCACATCTATTCCTTTTAATAGGTGAACAACCCATTAGGTTGTTTGCACTAAGTTTGACATGAACTGCAATTTAAGCAAAGGAGAACTCCAGCTTGCCACCAGGCCAGTCCCTATAGGGCTGTAATGACAGTTCTTTACAACTTGTAACTCACCAGAGCGCTATACCAACCAAATTTATTTGAAATACCCTGGGACCTTACAAGACATTCATTCAGAAATTCACAAATCAGCACTACTACAAATCATTCTCCATGGATTTGTGATTTTTCCTTCTCTTCAAACTTTTTCAAACCTAATAGATCACAATTTGGAAAGAGAGAAACAAGTATTGGAAACCCGGAAGAGAGAACACAGGCACAGCTTGGTTATAAAAATGTCATCTTTGGTGGCCCAATTGAAGATTATTAGTCTCACAATGAAGACGAGATCCTTCAATACAATAAGAAGCAGTCAAAATTCTAACATATTTTAGTAGGCAACAAAGTTTAATAGTTGTTGCAACTTTAGTCTTTCAGAAATTTTTATTTTCTTAAATCTTTAGTTTATTTAGAACTATTTCTTTTAGATTCTACTCAACATTAGAGTTAGGTGCTGTTTGACAAAAATTGAAAATTTGGTACTGAAAAATATCAACAGAATTTTAACATTGAATTAATTAACTATATGATAATATAAAATGTGCAACAACTAATACAAACAGCTAAATTTGCTGGATTACAAGGTCAAGACAAATAAATTATCATTTATTTATTAGAAAACATATACAAATAAAATATGTTGTTTTACTATGGCTATTTAGCATTAAGCAATATTAAACTCAAAGAAAAATATTGCATTAAATTTGAACTTCTCAATAACGCGTTATTTATAACACAATCTAATGATTTTTTTTTTTTTTGGATAAATATGAGAGAGCTTTATTATTTATAAAATGGACAATTGCCGATTAGGTTTAATAATAGCAACTGGGGAGGGCTTCTTGTCCTGGGCAGCTACTCTCTTGAGATCCCTTGGCTCCCCAAAGAGTAGCGTTCTTAGCATGGGGCCACTTGGGGAAGAATTCTAACCTGAGGCAATCTCCAAAGAAGAGGCATTGAGTTGGTAAATAGACATGCTTTATGCAACATGGAGCTTGAGTCAGTGGATCACATGGCTTTGCGTTGCATATGGACTCATTAAGTATGGGGGAAAATCCTCTCTCTTGCATCTCCATTGGGTGGTTTCGAGCTCAGTCTGGCGTAAGATGTGGCCCTGGAGTTGGGTGAGGGTACGTATAACAAAGAGCAGACTTGTTAGCTTGCTCCCTCTAGCCGTCTTTTGGCTGGTTTGAAAAGAACAAAATAGGAAAATCTTTGAGGCTGTAGAGAAACCCTAATTGAGTTTTGTGGAGATTGTCATCAAGTGTATGTATATTTGGCTATTTTCAAATGGCTTGCATCCTTTGTAGGGATAGATGATTTGGTGGTGTCTTCGGCTTTGCATTCTCATGGGTAGCAGTAGCACCATCTTGGTGCTTTTGCCTTGTGTTTTGCTGCTGTTTTCGTGTGAATTTTTATTTTTTTATTTTTTTTGGGGGGGGGGGGGATAAAAAGAAATGGACAATTGATAAATGAAACCTATAAAATTTACTTTATAAAGGGTTATACGTTCTTTCGAATGAGCATGTTACAGATACTTTTGGCAAATAAAAGAATAGCAAGAAACTTATTGGGCCTTTAGCTTGATAAGCCAAATTTTTGTTGCTTAAAATTAGATTCCTAAATTTTTATCCGACTTAAAACACACTACTTAATTTTTTATGTTAAGATGTATTTAATTAATATTTGACACGTCAGCGTCATTTTTAAGTCTTAAAGTCTAAGAAACTTTCTATTTTAGTAAGGATTGGCTCCTGTTTGTTTCTATATTGATTGAGCTAATTTTCAGAAGGTTTAGGTGTGCCACTAGGTTGCTGCAACACCAATAAATATGCCTCACTCATGTAAAACCGAATAGAGTAATCTATTTTGTATATGAAGTTTATCATATAGTTATACATTGATTAGGTTATATTTCAATTTAGTTATAAATTAGAAGGTTTAGGAGTGCCACTAGATTGATGTATCACCAATAGATATGCCTCATTCATATAAGAATAGAGTAAATTATTCTGTAAATGAAGTTCGTTATTATTTATTTAAGTAGAAGGCAAGTTTACCTAGATTTCCTTCTTATTTTTCTTATTCTCTACTTGATTGTCAATCAAAGTTTACCACATCTACGACCAACAAATTCTAAATTTTGAACCACAAACTCTAAGTTCCTCTCACTTTCTTCCACCACAACACTGTCTTAGCTTTTACCGGGCATTCTTCCTATTGTAGGAAACCCTACCCAAGTTGTACTACATCAAACTAGGAAAGAGAGATGTACGGGAATTTTCAAGTTGTCCTTTAGGGTGATTGCATAGGATTAGACTTAAAAAGGGAGAAGCGCCCCCCACCCAAAAATAAAATAAAATAAAAACAGTAGTTTCAGTTACTAGAGTACCAATAATCAATCTCTTTTTTTTTTTTCATCTTCATTCCATGTCATATGGCATAGGGAAGTGACACTTCACAAAATTCACCTATATGGTCTTCCCAAGATTTCAAATGACCAAGGAATTGAATGCACAAAGTCAATTCCAGAGTCACATTGCATATGCCAAACAACTTTGAGATTCAGTATTGAAGTACGCCTTCTATAAGCATTTGGATTCCTTTAAACTAAAATATAAACAAGGTGAAAGAATTACTATGGCTGGCATTTTCCCTGTTTACCTTTGACTTCTATTTCTTAAAAAATATGTGAAATGCACTGAAATAGGAAAAATAAACCAGACCAACCAATTGAGGTAATTACCTTGGCCTTTGATTGAATAAAGTCATTCAAGTTGAGAGGTCTTAATTCCAAAGATGTACCATATAAGCCTCCCTACAAGAAATAAATCAATAAATTGTTACAAGCTGAACAGTTTTGGAACCAGGTCAGACTATCAAGAAGGCATTATCCACAATACAAGTATCAACCAAAACCAAGTTTGGATACAGGTCCAGCCAACAAAATTACAACATGAAAGTGCAGAAAGGTATGTACCTTTCTTTCTTCATCAAGAAGCTCTTGAACTGGCCTATATGCAGCAGCAATGCAGAGATTCTGCAAATAACACATGAGATGAGCATGATACACACAATGAGATGTTGTATAAATACATGTTACCTTTAAATCACTTCCAGAGTATCCTTCAGTTGCATTGGCAAGCTTGTCAAACTCAAAATCAGTGCTTAGTTTCTCCTGTGCAAGAAATATCTTAAGTATTTTCATACGATTTTCAGCATCTGGTAGGTCCACGTATATCCTAAACAACCAACGAAAACATTGTACCAATTGCAACCCCTCAGATATGAATTATGCAAACTTCATCTCAAAACAATGATATTGTTCTTATAAAAACCTAGTAGATTTGCAGATGAAGCAGCATTGAAGAGCCAAACAGGAAAAAGTTATAGGCAACCCCAATTACAGCAGTCTTTTCTTAAAATAAAAGTTTCACCTTCTCGGCAAGCGACGGATGACAGCATCGTCAAGGTCAAATGGACGATTTGTGGCACCAAGGATGAGTATTCTCTGGCTTTCTTTTGACCTCAGTCCATCCCAAGCTGCCATAAATTCATTTCGCATTCTTCTGGTTGCCTCATGCTCAAAAGCACCACCACGAGCACCAAGTAAACTGTCAACCTATATGAATGAATCAAAATTTCAGAGGCAACAAACGCAGAAAACCCAACCATACAAATATCAAACAAACCCACTATGTTCCTAATACCATAAAATTCATGAAGTTGCAAGTTATATTCCTTTCATTTAGCACCCTCTATTGGAAAATTTAATATAACTTTGCAGCAGGGTTTGAATATAAGTGGAACCTTTTTAAGGCATGAGCAGAAGAAGAAAGAAAAGATAAAAAAACTAGTGAATACAAAATTTTTCTTGCCTGATATCTTCTTCAAGCTTTTGCACATACAACTGAGCTAGCTTCAATCATAAATCAGCTGGGACAGGCCATGCAAAAATAATCTTTCCATTCACTCTAATAAAATCTTGTCAATCATGTAGCTAAAAGTTAACATATAGTTTTTCACACCATTCCTAAAGTTCTCTTAGGTTTTCCACTGGCTCATGGAGCACCTTCAACTTGTGTGCCATGAATTCTTCAAACATAGACATTAATAAATCTTCTTTCTACATGCAAAAGCATCTTCATCAATTTTTCCTAATCTTATGTATAGTCAAGGTTACTCCTGAATTTACTCCAATAAATTCATATCTTGTTCTTTCTTGACTTGTTACCCCACACATTCTCAACATAGTTATTTGAACAAGTCCTGAAAGAGCATTTCACCGTCCATGAACTGTCTACATTGATGTTACTTTTATCAAATCTACAAGGCTCTTTCTTGAGTAAAGAGGACTATTTAGACCAGTAGATTTTGCCTATTTGGCATACTTATCCAATGGGTGCCAATATCAAGAAAGATCTGAAAGGTGATTTTAAACCCGATAGACCTGGTTCTCTACCCATTCTCAAAACCATGCCTTGGACGCAAAATGCATAACAATGGGTTTATATGATAGTTTAAACTCAATGTCCCTCTTCTCTCTCTCTCTCTCTCTCTCTCTCTCTCTCTCTCCCATTATCAAATACCAACAAGTTAAAACCACCTCAGCATGAAAGGATCTTTACTCTGAACAATATTCAGCCAAAATCACACACTCCAGGTTTCCGTATAATGTCCCTTTCCAATCTATGCTGTAAAATTTATTAAGGCATAAAGGTAGAATATCACATTTAAGACCTTTGAAATTGTAATTCCATTTGGTTCAAAAATACTGCACAAAATGTCCTCACCTCATCAACAAATATAATAACAGGAGACAGCTTGCTGGCAAAGGAAAAGAGGGCCTTTGTAAGCTTTTCAGCATCTCCAAACCACTGTTTCAGAGTAAGGCAGAATAAGCTTTGATGAAACGCATTATAAACCAATTTGACAAATATGCATTCATAACTATTCTGATACAAGTATAAATGCTAGTATACAAATTTGACAAGGAAGACCAAAGAAACCTTCTCACATTCCCAGCATAGAAAATGATCTAAACAAAATTAAATAGATATCATGAAATAGAACTAAACAAAACCCCCTCCCTGAATTTTTATTGCAATCAATTATCCTCTAAAACTTTTGATTGGAGTCCATTGTGTGTTTCAAGTTATATGTGGAGATTTGTAATGATTTGGAGCCCTAAAGCTCACATGGACAGCATCGGAGAGGCCAAGGAAGCAAGAGTAAAGATTGATGCAAAAAAAGCAGATTGAATGCCAAATTATCGTCACAACTATAAATTATCATCATGACTATAGCATGCCTTATCATCGCGACCCCAAATAATAGATAGATTCCATTTAATTGATGTAACTTAAGGGCGATTTAGTCATTTTTGAGGAGTTGTACTACAATAGGAGGGCATAAATATCTTGATTGCACTACACCTTGAGAACAATAAAGAGTGAGTCCATTATAGAGTTCATCTTGCTCTACGACTCGATCAAACAAATATAGTCTATTTTTTTTTTATTAAAAATTCCATCTTTGATTTGGATTCGGCTTGTGGATGCTTTTGATTGGGAAAGCTTGAAATGGGTTGCACTCCTGAGCTTTCAATCTTAAATTCTTGTAATTTCTTTATAAGCATGGAAGACTAAATTTACAACTAGGGTTTGATGAAACTGTAACACAAGCTTAGATGATATGATGTAGGGTTACATGCTTTCATGGGTGATTGTGTAATTAGAGGTCCATTTGTGCATATCAAACATTTGATAAATTGCCTAAATATGTTGTCTTGTGGAAGCATGCCATGGCTTCTTTGTCCATAACTATATATCTTAATTTCTTGTAGTTACTGAAATGATAATCACACAATATTGTTTAAAATATTGATTTGTAATGAGTAATGTATGATTTATGTTTAGATTAGATGATTCATGCATAGGGTAATGATGTTTACCGCAACGAAAGATACACCATGAGATATCTCATGTAAATCATGAACATCCCTATGTTCTATGTCATTAGATCATGATAGGTCACGACATCTAATGTATGATTTCTGTGTTGAAAATAAAAATCACTTAAATCCCAGAATTTCTCAGCCCTTGTATCAAATCCTGCAACCCACTCTCTAAGCTCATTTGGTGAAACAGTCCAGCCCAAGAAGAAGTCTCATCAGGCCCAAGAAAGTGCTCTCCTCCAGCCCAAGAAGGAAGGGCCTAAGAGCCCTTCCCATCTGCCAGCAGAATAGCCGTTGGAAAGGATTCCAACGGCTAGTTCTGCCAGCTGCTGGAGGGCCCTCCAATGGCTACATTTCTGGCTGTTGGAGGGCCATCTTGTGTCCTTTTCTCTCTCTCTTCTTCTCCTATAAATTTCAGTCTTCCTCCCTTTGTAACTTATGAACAAAGATTCCAAAACCTATGTATTCTTGCTTTGAAATACAATTAAGTTTTTTATTAGTTTTGTGTCTCTTTATCATTCAACTTTAGTCTTACTTTCATCATGGTATCAGAGCAACAAACGATCCCATCCTCTTCAAGGTTGGGTGACCCTCTTCCTCCCATAAACTTCACCCAAATTCAAAGCTTATCCTCCATTCAATTGAAAGGGGAAAACTACTATCAATGGGTGAGTATTATGAAGAGAGCTCTCAATCTTCAAAATTTGGAGGGTTTCATTCTTGACGATCCTCTTGATGAAAGCAATCCATCATATAGAGAATGGAAGAAAAGAGATGATCATGTATTCATCATCTTGCTAAACTCCTTGGATGAGACTCACAAAGCCCTGGTGACATGTGCTCCTAATGCCAAAATGGTATGGGACACAATGTTCTCTCTATATGGTCAAGAGTCCAACCTTGGAAGAATATTTGAGTTGAAGAAGCAAATTGCAAATATTAAGAAGGAAGGAAAGTCTCTTCCACAATACTTCGGAGAACTCGCCGATTTATGGACGAGTTGATGACTTTTCGGCCGGATTCTATCAATCTTAAAGTCATCCAAAAAAGGAGAGAGGAGGACAAGATTTTTGCTCTTCTAATGGGGTTGGACGATTCCTTCACCCATCTTCGACAAGAAATCCTTCGAATGAAGGAGTTTCCTACATTAGGAGAAGTGCAAAATATGATCCAAAGAGCTGAAGTAAGCATGAGAATCGAGGAAGGCTCCAAGCTTAAAATGGAAGCTTACGGCTTCATGGTCACCCAAGACTTCACGGCAGCCAAGAACCTCAAAAAGGAGGTATGTTCTCATTGCAAAAAAAGAGGACACACAAAGGACAAATGCTGGTTCTTACATCCTCATTTAAGCCCAAAGAGCTTCAAGCCAAAGGATCAACAAGGAAGCTCAACTTTTGGAGCACAAGCTAATGCCCAACAAGCAACGATTCAAAATTCCACTATGGCCGAGCTTGCAGCCCTCAAAACCACTCTTAAAAGTGTCACAAAAAGATTTCAACAAATCTCTCCTCTTGAAGGTATAATTCAAAAACCTCTTACTAATTTACATTCGGAAGAATTTCTTATTGATTCGGGTACCGACTATCATATGGTTAGAGATAAGTCAAAAATTAAGAGTTTTAAAAACCTTTCTTACCATAAGATAGTACGGGTTGCTAATGGGCAAGATTTGAAAGTAAGCCAAGTTGGGGAAATTGATATTTTTGGAAAATCAACAAATGCTTTATATGTTCCCAAACTTACTTCAAATCTATTGTCCATAAGTAAAATCACTAAGGATCAAGAATGTAGAGTTATCTTTGACCCAAACTCGGTTTCCTTTCAGGACCTCAAGTCGAATCAATTGATTGGCAAGGGTTTTAGAAGAAGAGGCCTCATACTTTTTGGACAAAGAACAACATGCATTTTTGGCTCATTTCAAGGAAGATTCATCTCTTTGGCATGGGCGATTGGGACATCCTAGTGACCAAACTTTAAAACGTCTATTCCCAAACTTAAATTATGAGAACAGACATTGTAAAGCTTGTATTTTAGCCAAAGAAACCCGAACTGTGTATCCTATTTCCAAAACAATATATGAAAATACGTTTGATTTGATTCATTCCGATGTTTGGACCTCTCCCATTATTTCTCATTTAGGATATAAATATTTTATCACATTCATTGATCATAAAACTAGGTATACATGGGTGTATCTTTTAAACACCAAAGACCAAACTCTTGAAGCTCTCAAGAGTTATGTGAAATATGTGACTAAACTATATAATGCCAACATAAAAATCCTAAGATCCGACCATGGTGGTGAATTCACAAGCCACAATTTTGAAGACTATCTCAAGGATAATGGCATTATACACCAACTATCATGTGTCTACACATCCCAACAAAATGGGGTAGCCGAACGTAAGAATAGACACATACTAGAAATTGCTAGAACTATGATATTTTATGCAAACACACCTAAGAAATTTTGGTGCGATGCGGTTAAAACCGCGGTACATGTTATAAATCTCATGCCATCTGATGTTTTGAAAGGCCTATCTCCCTTAGAACTTCTTTTAGGAAGAAAACCAAAACTTTCTCACCTTAGAACATTTGGTTGCATATGCTATGTTCACATTCCTACACATTTAAGAGACAAATTAGAACATAGAGGAAAAAAGTGTGTATTTCTTGGGTATGCATCCTTTGAAAAAGGTTATAGATACTATGATTGTTCTACTAACCGCACATATATATCGAAAGATGTGATATTTTTGGAGAATGAGTTCTATTTTTCAGGAAAAGAAGTAAACAAAATTCCAAAGGAAAGCTCTCAAACAACCACTTGGGATTTTCTAGTAACTCCCAATGCTACTCAAGAAGTTGAAAACCCAATCAATCCTCAAGTAGCCGAAGGGAGTTCTCAAAATGAGGAAGAAGGGTCAAACCCTACGGATGAAGACTCACCGCTTGATTCAGGGGGAGATCATA
This sequence comes from Dillenia suffruticosa, assembly GCA_033439265.1. Taxonomy (NCBI): domain Eukaryota; kingdom Viridiplantae; phylum Streptophyta; class Magnoliopsida; order Dilleniales; family Dilleniaceae; genus Dillenia; species Dillenia suffruticosa. The sequence continues at coordinate 16,560,884 of JAVTVX010000009.1, read as the reverse complement.
GAACAAGTGAGGATGAGAACTCCTCGCCAAGTTCAGAAGAGCCAAGTGATCCTCCAGTTCAGCTTAGGAGATCAACAAGACTTAGGCTTCCACCATCAGAATGGGTCAACCAAAGATATCCGATATATGATTATTACACTACATCTCATGTCTCTTCGAGCCATCAAACATTCATAAATGGGATAGACAAGGAGATTGAACCCAAGACATTCGAAGAAGCTTCAAAAGATCCTAGGTGGAGGGAAGCAATGAACAAAGAATTAGAAGCTCTAACAAAGAATAGTGCTTGGGAGATCACCTCTCTACCAAAAGAAAAAAAAGCCGTGGGATGCAAATGGGTGTTCAAAATCAAGTATAAAAGTGATGGATCCATCGAAAGATACAAGGCAAGACTAGTAGCAAAGGGATACACTCAAGCATATGGAGTTGATTATAAGGAAACTTTCGCACCGGTTGCTAAAATGAACACCGTTCGAGTACTTCTTTCGCTTGCAGCCAACTATGGATGGAATATGTTCCAAATGGATGTAGCAAATGCATTCCTTCAAGGAGACTTAGAAGAAGAAGTATATATGCAACTTTCTCAAGGCTTCCAACATCATGAAAGAGATGTATGTAAGCTACACAAGGCAATATATGGGCTCAAGCAATCTCCAAGGGTATGGTACGCAAAACTAAGTCTTGCTCTTCTCAGTAATGGTCTCACAAAATGCAATAGCGATTCATCCTTGTTTATTAGAAAAAACAATGATAAAATAGTAATTGCCTTAGTTTATGTAGACGATATTATAATAACCAGAAATGATATGCATCTCACTGATATTGTTAGAAATTTCTTAAAATCTAGATTTGAAATTAAAGATTTAGGGAAACTAAAGTATTTTCTAGGAATTGAGCTAATCAATTGCCACAATGGATTAGTTCTATCCCAAAGAAAATATGCTCTTGACTTGTTGCAGGAAACAGGAAAGCTAGGAGCTAGACCGGCTTGTAGTCCAGTTTCCACCTCCGGACCCTTAGAAGACGATGAGGAACCCTATGAAAAGATCGAGAGATATCAGCGGCTTGTAGGAAGGCTAATCTACCTCACGATCACGAGACCAGATATAGCCTATGCGATGAGTCAGATAAGTCAATACATGCATGCTCCAAAGAAGGGTCATTGGAGAGCAACTGAGAGAATCCTCCACTATATCAAAGGTTCCCCCGGATTAGGAATTTGGATGAAGAAAAATGGAAGTTCAGAAATTGAGGGATACTGTGATGCAGATTGGGCAGGTGATCCTAAAGATAGAAGATCTACCACCGGGTTTTGCATGTTCATAGGAGGTAACCTAGTTGCATGGAAAAGCAAGAAATAAAGTGTAGTATCTAGATCAAGTGCGGAGGCCGAATATAGGGCAATGGCTGCTAGCGCCAGTGAAATAGTATGGTTGAAGGCCCTAGTAGAAGAACTAGGGTTCAGAGTCACAACTCCCATCAAACTTCATTGTGATAATCAGTCCGCTATTCATATTGCCTCCAATCCAGTCTTCCATGAACGTACCAAGCATATAGAAGTTGATTGTCATTTTATCCGACAAAAAGTGGAAGAGAAACTAATTATCACACCTCACGTCAAAAGAAAAGACCAACTAGCGGATATCTTTGCAAAAGGAGGAACCGCAGCTCACTTACAAGAAATGTTGGACAAGTTGGGTACTATCAACATCTTCGCACCCAACTTGAGGGGGAGTGTTGAAAATAAAAATCACTTAAAGCCCAGAATTTCTCAGCCCTTGTATCAAATCCTGCAGCCCACTCTCTAAGCTCATTTGGTGAAACAGTCCAGCCCAAGAAAAAGTCTCATTAGGCCCAAGAAAGTGCTCTCCTCCAGCCCAAGAAGGAAGGGCCTAAGAGCCCTTTCCATCTGCCAGCAGAATAGCCGTTGGAAAGGATTCCAACGGCTAGTTCTGCCAGCTGCTGGAGGGCCCTCCAACGGCTACATTTCTGGCTGTTGGAGGGCCATCTTGTGTCCTTTTCTCTCTCTCTTCTTCTCCTATAAATTTCAGTCTTCCTCCCTTTGTAACTTATGAACAAAGATTCCAAAACCTATGTATTCTTGCTTTGAAATACAATTAAGTTTTTTATTAGTTTTGTGTCTCTTTATCATTCAACTTTAGTCTTACTTTCATCATTCTGTTCATCTAGCTAGGTTAGCTATCTCATGCATCTCATACACTTGGGTTACATTCAAGGGAAGGCAAAGCTTGTAGCCAAGACCATTCACACAAAACCATAAACCCTATGATTGTCAAGGAATGCTAGTAGGGAAGTCAGTACCTTAGTCTTCTATCTATTTCATCCCATTCCATCTCTAATTCTATCATTTTATCTTGCTTATAGTGTAATCTTTAATTTCCTAGTTTTTGTTGCCATCCTACTTACCCTCTGCCCATCATTCTCTTCACTTTGTCACACTCGTTGCACTGTCCACTCCTTGAGAAACATACTTAGAATCGCATTGACTAACAAGATCCTAGTAGGCATGACACCCTCACAGAATCGCATTACTAACAAGATCCTAGTAGGTACGACACCCTCACTCCTAGAGCCTACACACATCCGCTCCTTATTCCAGTCTCACAATTGATTTTTCATAAGAAATTTGAATTTAACCTCCACATCGTGTAACTCGTTCTCCAGCAAATCTTTATAAAATTTCAGACAAACATTTGTTATTTCAATTTTGTTATTGTCCATTAAAGTTTTTCACCAATTTTATCTCTCTATGTACAAAGTGTTCTTGTTCACTAGAAAGAGAACGAAGAGAAAGACACGGCTCAGGTGTTTTGTATGTGCTACCTGAGAACTTTAAGCGGACAAAATCCTAAATCTTTCCACTTGGCTAACTTTTATTTCAAAAGTTTTGGTGCATAACTGACTACAATAAAAATGTAAAGGTTCTTTGCGGACTTGGGCCAAAAAAAAAAAACCCCACAGTGCAGCTCCTTCCAATAAATGAACAAACAATCAGAAGTTCAAATTTCTTGAAGAAAAAATAGATTGAAAGATGGTACTGTCACATAGACTAACAATGGCTCATAAAGATAAGTATCTGGATGCAGCAACAAAATCTTAATAAACCTTGGATGTAAGTGTTGAGCCAGTTATGCTGATAAAGTTGGCTCCTGCTTCTGTAGCAAGTGCCTTAGCGAGAAGAGTTTTCCCAGTTCCGGGAGGGCCAAAAAGCAGGATTCCTTTGCAGGGCTGAGAAAAAGATTTTAAAAAGTAAGTGGGAAGAAAACAGCAAGATTGGAATATAAGATTTGACATACCCGCAACAAATTTCCATGAGAAAAAAGCTCAGGTCTCCTCATTGGAAGAATGACAAGCTCATTTAAAGCCTTTTTCACATCTTCAAGAGCACCAATATCATCAAACTTGACACCAATCTCACCAGAAGGAACCACTGCTGACACAAAGTTGCTCTCGTATTCATCCTTAGCAAGATTCTGTAATTTCCATATAATTGTTATGTGGAAAGACGACAAGTTTAGACAGCATTTATCATCCTATCCAAGAAGACAAAATTAAAGTACATGCCTTTAAACTTTGTGAGGGCTTTCTGGATATTTGTTCCTGCTCCTTCAGCCTTACAATTGCTATTTCAAGGCTTCAAAACATCACAAAGAGGAAAAAATAATCTTAATAATCATATAATTGTTCCAAAAAGTTTATGGTAGTAGCAAATATGTACCTTTCGCGAGGCACATTCAGCCTTTCCCCTTTTATTGAAGGAAGCAAACAGGATGACAAGTAATGATTTCTAGCCCAGCCAACTACTTTCTCAGCTTCTGCCGGCAAGAGATTATAGGAGTAAATACATTAGCATGTAAGCCCAAGGGGGGGAAAATCAGAATTCTATTCAACTGTTTATGTTCTGATAACAAGACGGCTTGATAATCAAGCATAAGCAAGCAGTGACAATCATAACTAGAATATCAAGAATTTGTATGAGATGGTACAATCCAAATAAGAGTTTGTACTAGACAAGGCCAAAAAAGGACACTAGATCATCAATTTATATATATATATATATATATAAATAAAAGTAAAGAATCATAATAGAAACCATATCCAAAGGGTGCCACTTAAGACAATCAAATGATTTGGGAGTGACATTGTGGTGTAAAAACTTAAGTTGTGGACGCTCACTGATCAATGGACAACAGTTTACACAACAACTTATAGGAACTCTTCAACGTATGTGAAACAAAAGTGGCCACAAAAAAGCTGCAGCCCCTTTACTTACCCTTTTTGTAGCCAAAAAAAAGGTGAAAAGACTATCCCATTCTATTCCTTAAAAATACTAAAAGCGCACAGTTTCCATGTAATCCAAAAACATCCAACCGCGAGTGGCAACAAAATGATTTCTTCAATAAAACATACAATACGCTTGTACTAAATGATAATTACAGCTTAGATGCTCATGCATGGGAGTTATACTCATCATTACTTAAAATCTTGCCACAGACTTGAGACTGAAATCAAATATAATAATAATTTTTACTTAAAAGAGAATGAGAAACAGCAGAGACAGTTGAGAGGGACAGAGAGAGATTTGGAGGGTGGGAGTAGAAGAGTAAAGAGAGACAAAGTTGGTAGTTAATGTGAGGCACACTATATTAACTAGGTGTTCATACATACCTAAATTTCCCTCTATAATTCAAATTCTGCAATCAACTCTTAGCAAAAAAAAATTTTAGGGATAGTTTTGGAATTAAAAAATGTGATGGTACTCCACAACAATGAAAGCCAGAGTTCACTTCATAATTGCACAGATTATCCTAGTGCTTACTAAGCCATTTCTTTCCTTGTAATTTAAATGTACTGAACTTTTGGTCTAGCAAATAATAACTGCATGATGATCAACTGAACAAGCTCTTTTTAGTACATTCCCCCCCCCCCCCGGGGGAACCACAACAAATCAAGGTCCGAAATCATTGCTGTACTTTAGTCTTGCCACTATTTAACACCAAGAATACAAACCCCAAAAAAAAAAAAAATACACAACCAAAAATAAAAGGAAAGGAAAAGGACCACAAACAGACTAGAAAAAGGTCATGATCTCTAGAAGATGGAGTACATGACAAACAAAAAGGATAATAAGCATTCCTTGAGAATTTGAGATATAAAAACATGTATTAAATTTGCAAAAAGCAAAAACAGCTCCTGAAATTTAATTTACTTATCAGACACCATTAGCAAGTTTTGAATGCCAAATTTACAACAATTTAACAATAATTATTTAGTTCTTACTCTGCTTCGTCAGAATAACACCATCAGTGTTAACATTTAAGAGATCCAGGCATAACAGATAGTGATCCTCAAGGACCTACAGCACAACATATTTCAAGCATCAAGCTGCATATTTCAAAGATAAGAGGCAAAGCAAGGAAAAGGTCACAGCCTGTGCAGAAGTCATCATTTCTTTGATGCTGCTTGACTTGCAATAAAAAATAAATAGGAATATTCACCTTATGTAGCTCACTAATATTGCTCCGTGATATCACAATTCTCCTATCCTCTTCTATCTGTCTATTGAATGTTCTAAGGAGCTCCTCTTCCTGCAAACAACAAATTATTATGAGAATGATAAGGTTCATCAATGATGACAGCCTGATCACACAGATGCAAAAAATATAAAAATGTAAAAAGAAGGGGGGGGAGGATGGGGACTTAATGTTGAATGTTTTTTGTAATTTCTTTTATCATTATTGCATCAACCAACACTATATCATTTACAAAAAGCATACACCAACGCTATTTCATCTATCATTAAAAATATAAAAATTATTCTAGTGTTACCCTCCATAACTCTACCTCCCTAATTTCATCAACCAACACTATATTATCTACAAAAAGCATACACAATAGTATTTCATGATGAATGTTTTTTGTGATTTCATCTATCACTATTGCAAAAAGGATAGGACTTAATGCCAAACCTTAGTAGAGTCCAATGTTAATGGGAAAGCTATCGTTCAGATCCACGCAAATTCTTACATCGGTTACAGCTTTCTCATACATATCTCTAATGAGATTAATATATTTCAAGAAGATTATTTTTTTCATCAACGCCCACCACAATAAGTCTCTAAAAATCTTATCATATGCTTTTTTCAGGTCGATGAATATCATATGCAGGTCTCTCTTCTGTGCTCTATATGTCTCCGTCAAATGTTTTAACAAGTGGATTGCTTTCATGGTGGATCTGTCTGGCATAAATCCAAATTGATTTTGAGATACATTTATCTTTAATCTCAATCTATACTCTATCACTATCTCCCATAATTTTATAGTATGGCTCATAAGTTTAATTCCTCTATAGTTGGAGCAATCTTATATATTTCTTTATTTTTATATAATGATACAATCATACTCTTTCTCTATATTTAGGGCATTCTCTTGATTTGTCAAATTTTGTTAAAAATATCCGTTAAAATTATTATACCAAATTCACCCAAACATTTCCACACTTCTATAAGAATGCTATCTAGTCCTATAGCTTTATTATTTTTCATTCTCTTTAAAGTCTCCTTCACTTCATGGGAACGAATCTTACATTTAAAGTCTCTATTAATCTCTTCTATAGATATCTCAATATTACTTATATCTGTTATACTCTTAAATTAAAGAGATTATCAAAATAATCTCTCCAACGCTTTTTTATGTCATCATTCTTCACAAGTATATTATTGGTTCCATTCTTAATGTGTCTAACACTATTTAGATCTTTTCTTCTTTTCTCCCTTAGTTTGGTAATTCTATAGAGCTCTCGTTCTCTATTTTTAGTTTTCAGTCTCTTGTATAGTTCATTATATATCTTACTCTTTGATTGTTGGATAATCTTTTTCACCTCATTTTTTGTATTTTTGTATTTTTCATATGCATCGCTATTATTATTACCTTTAAGTTTCCTATAATACTCTCGTTTGATTTGCATAACAGTTTGTATTATTTCGTTCTACCACCATGATTCTTTACCTATTGGTGTCTGACTCTTATATATACTAAGAACCTCCCTACCTATACTAGTAATATTAATAAACATTTCTTTCCACATAGTTTCCGAATCATCATTAGTAGACCAATGTGCTACTTGAATTAATTTATCTCTACAAGTCGTCACATTTTCCTTTCAAGTTCTATCACTTAATTCTTGACTCCACAAATGTACGATACTTCTTTTGCCTTTTAAATACACGTATATCTAAAACTAAGAGTTTATGCTGAGTTGTTACACTCTCCCTAGTATAATCTTACAATCCTTACATGTCATTCTATTACCTCTACTAGTGAGAAATAAATCTATTTGACCAGTATTAGACTCACTTCTATATGTAACTAAGTGCGATTCTTTTTTCTTAAAAATGGTGCTTACAAGTACCAAATCAAACGCTATAGCAAACTCTAGAATGGTACCTCCTATCTCATTCCTACAACTAAATCCAAAGTTTCCGTGTACGGCTTCGAATCCTTCATTCCTCTCTCCATGTCCATTTACTTCTCATCAAATAAATAACTTCTCTCTACTAGGTATGGCTTATATAAATTCATCCAAATCCTCCAAAAATTGCCTTTTACTAATTGCATCTATATCTATTTGGAGTGCATACACATTAGCTATATTAGATCGCACCACGTCACGCAAAAGGCATTTCCAGAACTCTTTGAGATTGCTTCAGAAAAGTATTTTAGTGGATTGACAAGTGATTGGAAGCTTGAGAGCTTTTTCAACTTTTTTGAGTGATTGAAGGAAGCTAGGATGAGGGGTAAATAAGGAGAATGAGGTGAATGAAGATACCGCAGTGTGGAAGGATTCCCCATTAGGATTGTTTTCAGTTAAATCTCTATATTTCTATTAGTATGGAGGTAAATGTTGGTGGAAGAATTTATTACCTTGGAAGATGGTGCGGAGATCCACTTCCCATCCAAAAAAGACTTTTTTGCCTCTGAGGCAGCTTGCAGGAAAATCTTCATTCAGGACGATCTTCAAAGAGGGATGGTGATGGTTAAAAAAGATGTGCTCTTTGTATGAAGAACTTAAATCTGTAGATCATCTGCTCCTTCATTGGTTTAGGACTTTAGTTTTGTGGAAGCAAGTTTGTTCTATTCTTGAGATTAATTGGGTGGCCTTAAACTCAGTGTATCACGAGGTAGCATTCGACCAGAGGTCTCATAACTTGTCCAGCAAGGAAAAAAAAAAAAAAAAAAAAAAAGGTTCCCATGATCATCCCTCTCATGACTCGAGGGAACACAGCATAATAGGTGGATTTTTAAAAGGGGTTTAGAGATCCTTAGTCAGTTTTGCTAATAGTTTTTTGTATTTTTTTTCCTGGCCTTTGTCTAAGTATTCTCCTCATTTGGAGAGGATTCTTTTTTTTTTTTCCTTTTTTTTGTAGATACTTTCATGTCGTAGCTTCTGTCCTGGCACCAGCTCAGTACTCCTTTTCTTTTACTTTATATATTGCCCTTTCCTATAAGAAAACGAAGATTCCATTAAACACCACCTGTCACATTATTATGTTGAGCATGCAACCAAAACCCCTAATTTACCTCCCCCCCCCCCCAAAAAAAAATTGAAGACTAGTTCAGCACTTTGTGCCAAAAACTGCTCAGAGAAGGAAGAGAAAAAATTAATAAATAAATAAAAATGAAAGTGTGATTCTGCATCAACAAGTGAGTTATCTATCGATTTTCACTATGACCCCCCAAAAAATCAATCTCTAGCTGATGTAATGTTGGAAAAGTTTATTAACCTCTATTTGTACCTAGGGCTCATCACAATTCACGACTTTCTTAGACTTAAAAAGAGGGCCCGTAATTTCTACTATGAACATTGCATCCACTACATGAAACTTGTAATTGGTGGTAAAACACCTTTGCTTCTGCGTTTGAATTCTATCTTCAAATATCTCTCAAGACATTTTCTTATGAATTTTACTGCAGAAGCCCTTGATTGCCCAGTTGCAGCATATACAGGGCATGGCTTTAAATGCCAACCACAGATAATTTGGTATTTTATGGCTTACTTGAATCGAGCTATTTGTTTCATATAGATCATCCCTTTTTGTTTCTCTCTCTTCATATTTGTTTATGGTGACAAAAAGCGTATTATATTGTTTCATGCATCACAATAGATAGCATAAAACATCTCCATTATTTGCATGCTAAAGAACTTTTCACTCTTGGAACTCAAACATCATTTTCAGATTTTTTCCCTCTTCCATTTTGTTTCTTTCAATCAAGAAGCTGGTAGATTTTCAGAACCCAGAAATAAATATGGCAAGCTATATGCAACTAGTAAGTGATATACTGAAAAATAACATTTCAATTACCTTCGGGGGATGTATACACAAAACATTATTGAAGAGCCGATATATATCATTGTGCTGTGATCTTTTCGCTGCTTTCAGTCCCTCTGTTAGTTGCTTCAAAGGCATAGGCTGGCAGATACAGAAGCAGAAAACTAAACTACATTTCTGGTTTAAAGAAAAACTTTAGAGAACAAAAATAAAATAATTCAAAATAGCAGTGCTCATGATAACAGGGCTTTACACACAGTCAAACAAGAGTAGCACAAACTAAAAGATTCAAAAGGATGTCTGCCACAAATTAAGTGCATAGTTCACATATTCTAATCACTTCCATTAAGGATGACTTCCACAGCATAACAAAGTAGACTGTTTGTCGTGATCTTGCTGATGTGAAGTAACCAGTTGGTCCACCTTATTTATGTCTCCACTAATTGATTCACAACACAAAATATTTAAGAAAAGTATTGTCATGCATATATTTAGCAGGGATTCGAAGATAAGAAGACTATGCATGCAATTCATAAGCAGTACTGTCCAATTCACAGATGCAAAATATTTAGATTCTCATTCAAAGACAATAGGTAAATAGAGACCTCTGGGAAGACATAAGTGAAGAAAGGAGAAAATCCCTTCAAGCACTAAGTCTTTAAAATACTTTTGCCAAGCACAACAATTGTCCAAACAACAATACAAAGAAGAAACAGGAAAGATAATCTTCAAAAGACCACAGAAATCTACGTTGCACAAAAATTTCTAGAAATAATCGGCATGTCCTTTTGACACAACACATAACATAGTTTTTAACTTAAAATGGATCCATAATTCTTGAAACTTTGCTGTGTGATTTTATCCACGTCTTTGTCGTGTCCTGGTATCTATGCTTCATAGCAGGAAATAAAACACACACACACACAAAGAAACCAAACAAATTAGAACAAAACAAACAAGAAAATTGGAACCATCCAATTTGGTAGTAGTAATAGTAGTTTATCCGGTGACCATAGAAGTAATAAAACCAGAACCAGTAGATTTTGGGGCAGTATTTATAAGTGAATTATCATCAACCATAATTCAGTTTCAGGTGAAAGAAAATGTTTAGATGATTATACAAAACAATGAAACAAAAAGTGCTCAGCTGATAAAAGGAACCAGAAAAAACTTTATAATTCAAGACTGAACAATTCTCATGAACAGTGCATGAATAGCTACAATAAACACTAATAATGAACAGTGCAATGAGCAGTAACATGAACAATGCCATCAGAAAGAGTTGGAGAGTGGGTGCCTGGGGTTTTCGAGCAGTGAGCCTGAAATATAAGCCTCAAAGGAATATAGAGGATAAGGTTATTACAGCCTTCCCATGCCACCCATTTTGATAAACTATATACCCCCTAAGGTTCTAAACAGAATGTAAAACCATTTTCTAACGACCACAATGCTGTTGGACCAAAATTACCAAGATTTAGACATCTATAGAATTAGGTCAACAAGCAAAATTCCAAGTCACTCTGTGGTTTCCTTTGATAAGAAGCATCAGCAGGCATTAATATCAATAATAATACCAGTCCAACATCAAAAGAGATTAATCCTACATAATCTTCTCATAACCAGAGACTCCCAGGAAAAGAGCTTCCTATACGACTAGAAGTTGCAGGTAAAGCAACCTCACAATTTGCTAAATTGACAGCCAATCCCTGCTACAAACTTAGACCAACTCCTACTAGATAGAATTAATCTAATTCATCTTTATTCCCCAACCTCAACAGGAAATGCTAATACAGAACTGTTATTGGCCTAAAGAACACAATCCCTTTATCAGCCTCCAAGTTTCAAGGCCAAGAAAGGTAAAATTATTGAAACAATGGTATCAGAAGGAAAAATGCCAGAGACCCCTATACAGAAACAGATTTCTCTAGCATGAGATTGGAACTCTGGTATACATCTTAGAGAAGGTTGATCAAAGAACTTAACTGACCAAAAACGAAGTACTAAACATTTGCACAAAACTTAGAAATATAATAAATTTAAATGTCTTTATCTACAATTTCAAGCAAAAGGCACGTCATATGATATTGCATTGATTAGACTATCCGAGACCAGAAGGTCATGCATGCATAATACATCTAGCCCTTCAAGTAAATATAATTAGAAATAAGTGAAAGGCAAGAGAAGAAATAGTATCTTAAAAAATTAAAAAAGTCCACTGCAACTGACAATTTGCAAACAAGCATAAACAATTACAACAACAAAAAACTGAGTCTTAATCCCAATATTTGGAATCGGCCATTTGAGAGACAAATTTAAAAATAATTAAATAAATAAATAAATATCTAAAATATGTTAGTTTAATTTGTTCGGATTCTTGTACGCCGCTCATTCCTATCAAGACCATTTTCTCGTCTAAACGTTTAACTATCATGTTTTTACGAAAACTTGCATCCAAATTTTCAACAGTTTATCTCTACGTTTTACTAGATATCATATATTTAAGTTCTCGATTCTCCTAACCAGTGCATATTCGAGTCTTCTTTGCACATGCCCGAACCATCTCAGACGACACCCTCGCATCTTATCCACAATTGAACTAACTCATGAATCTCTTCATTTTTAATTCTATCTCTTCTAGTTTTGTCACATTCACCTAAGTATCCTCATTTCTGTTATAGCCATATTTTGTTTTTGTTATTGTTTAATAACCCCGCATTCAATACCATACAACTAGCAATTTGCAAACAAGCATAAAGAATTGAGTTCCAAAATGCAAATGAACATTACCAGCTTTGCAAGGCGACCAAAATTTGGGAGTATCATGGTCTGTGAAAAAGGAAGCAGGGAAAGATATAAGAGAAAATCTTGAGACAAGATTGAAGTGACATATAAAGGAAATGAGAACAATTACAACCATACCCATATCTATTAATGGGATTGATTACAATGATGTGCTGAGATCATAAAACTTACAAATTTTTCTTTCTCCTTCGATCCTGTTTCAACTTTATTCTGTCCACAAATTAAAACAACAGGTCCAGAAAGTTGGTCAAACATTTCCTGGACCTTATCGACAAACTCTTTTCGGTCTGACTTGGGAACAGCTCTTGACAACCACTGCGAACAATCCGGAAAATAGACAATAACCGGTTGCATGGAAAGCAAAACCTGCAGGTAAAAAATACAAAGTGTCAAAAGCAGTTAACAGTGATGGGAGAACCAATTGTGATAGAAAAGAGCAATCACATAAGAGATAGAATGACCATATATTAACAGGGTAGAAAAGCAAGAATTAAAAGAGAAAACAAGAAAGCAGTAAGAGCTAAAATAACCCATTGATTTAGATTTTGTTTAAGACCTATTAAGTTAAAATTCTAAACAGAAGCTGGGCCCGATATTTAAAGGCCATAAATAAAATATACGTCAAATGAAGTCTTAAACAGATAATGAAACAAAATAACAATAATACCATTTAAATAAATTCCTAAAACTACCATACTTGTGCTGCATCAAACAGTGAACACAGAACAATTACATTTGCCATGCGTCCAGATTAATAAATTCCAAGACCAACCTCACACAAAGCCACCATGGCAATGTAGAAGTCTTCTGCCTGAGCATCAGGGTCATGCTCAATCTCCTTGACTGCAGTACTAGGCAAACTAGTCAGTTGGAAACAATATGTTGTGCTATTTGTAACACAGGAAAGCTAGACAATTTTAACCAGGGCATAAGTATGATGCGGGCAATCTACGCAAGGAACACCCCCCTCCCGGGCAGGGGCCCCCAAAAAGAATAAACAACAATGAAAACCAAAATAGAAAACAAAAAGAAGAGCCTTGGAATAATAATTTTAGCTCTTACCGTATATTTTCAAGATGTACCAAATAAGGTGCACAAAAAAAATATAAGTAAAAACCAGCAAGAATATAAACAGCAGTAGTCCTATCATGAAATTCCATCCCAGAATTGATATTTGGAGATACAAGCTGGCATGTCCAAACAACATCAGTACTAATGTACGAAAGTGAGCAGAGGGGTAAACTTGGTACTATGATTTGACATGCTTGCATCATACATGTATTAACAACATAGTTCATTTCTATGCTTTTTGTTTGTGTAAATCATATAAGGAATGCACACGCATTGAACAATGTAAAGGCACTAAAAAAAGGTACTCGGCTTGTCATCTGCCAAACAAGCCAGTCACCAACTAATTAGAAGATTTTTAACTTCAATGACCTTTTGTGCTACATTCAATTACCATCAATCCATGTGTTGCGATTAACAATATTTTACATGTCTATCAAAAAAATAATAGATAAATTAAAAAAAAAAATTGTATACATCTTGACCATAAGCACTTTATTGGCCCCAAGAAGATGGCCTACATAAAATATATATACATTGTTTGTAATATGCGGCCTTCAAATTTTTGAACATGTATCAATGTGCATACGCAAGTGTACTCAGACGGACGCATTTCTATTCTATTTAAGCATCATGTAAGGATCAGATGAGAAGCTTAATAGATAAATTAAACAAGTATAAATAAAAGCTCAAAGACCATAACATCACAAGGCTCCAAGTCTGCCGAGTAGAAACAAGCGAAAGCAAATGCCATGCCCAATAGGCTTCAGGTAATGGCCACAAATGTCCAAACTAAAAGGACAAAACATATTTGAAATCAATTAATGAATACGAAAGAATCACATAAAACCAAGAGCAACAATGTCCATTCAAATCATTAATTAATCATATCCCATGCCCTACACAATCTGATTGGTAAAATTGTTGAGTAATGGTTATTCAGTTCTATTTTTTTCTAGCTCTGCCATTGCGTCAGCTCTTGATGTTATTTCTAATATCGGGTCCTTAATAAGATAACTGAAACACAGATACTTTGATGGCAACAACATTTTTAGCATCTTTTTCCAACTCTAAACAAGTGAATGATTTATGTTCTTCTCCAAGATTGAAAGAGATAACACATGTTCCTGTATTACCAGTGATTTTCAAGCATACTAATCATTTCAAAAGGAAAGACCCTATCTTGTGAAATGTAACTTACTACAATTCATCCCTGCAAGCATTTTCCCATTGGTCATTCGATCACTACGCATATAAGGTTAGCTATGTCTTCAAAGTACTCCCATCTCATAGTACTCAGTTTTCATTTTCGTCTTGAGAGAGATAAATCTCAAGAGATGCCCCACTTTTATAGCCTTCTTAGTATTTACTTTTTAAGGCATAGATCATTCGCCTATTTTATAATAGTTGATTGTTTCCATTGTATGCAGAGGTACATCCACGTGGTGCATGTGCACTATCTTAGTTACCTTGCCTTTGATCTTATCATCCTGCAATTAATTTGGAAACCTTAATGGAGTATTATGCAGAATGTATGGCATGAAATCATAAATGCTAGCAGGGTTTAACATATTTTATGCATGTTTTACAAACTTTCATGGACTTTAGCACCAAGTAGATCTGCCTTGGTGACAAACCCCCCCCCCCCCCCGGGTGGGGGAAAAAAGGAAGAGGTCATGGGTTCAACTGTGGAAACAGTCAGAAGAAAAAAGGTTCACTCTCATTTCTTTACCCAACCGTAACTCCAATACCAGAACAGGCCCAGCATATATAAAACATGCTTATGTATCTATCACATGTCAAGTGAAACTACAGTAGTCAAAGATGAAACTAGGACAATTAAATCATTCATAATATATCCATGCTTGTAACAAAGTTGATTAAAATCCTGAATAAAGGGAGCAGGTACCTGGTAACCAATAAACTGAGGGTTTCATAACTTTTTCACCAAGTTTATCATCCTTCTCCCCCTTCTTTTCTTTGTTTTGGCAAATATCCATAATAACTGCAACACTATCACCATTCACTTCATAAACTTCGCCCCGTTGACCAGTTGATAAAGCCCTGAAAATATGTAATTAACAACCACTGATGATGCTCTACCAGGGGAAAATAAATTCAAGAAGCTAAATAAGAATGCAAACACAGCTCAAAATCAATTAAGAATATGAGAGCTTGATGAGAAGAGGAATGCACATGATACACACAAAGGATGGAAGCAAATTATCTATCATAAATGGCACTATGATGCTTTACAAACCAAAATTTTACTTTTCACTCTGAATGCTGAAAAGCATCAAAAGACTTGAAATGTTTAAACTAAATGGAAAGTAAAACAACTCTACCTGATGAATTTTACAGCATCACAATAACATCAAAAAGTCAAAGCCTTTTGGAAATTCAATGAGTGAAAATATTAAAGAAAAAGCAGGTCTCCATCTTCTCTTTCGCAATTCAAACCGCAAATAGTAATAAGGACCAAGTAGAGAATAGGCCCCTGAACTATTGGGAAAAAAAAAATGCAATGTGTCCCCTTGCGTAAACCTAAAACATTTTTTGCCCAAATTTCACCTTCATTTAGCATAGTGTCGAACGAAGTTGAGGAGGCACTATCCTTCCAATAAACCAGTCCACTCCTGCAACTCAATGCCTTGGCAACTAACATGGCTAGATAAAATAATACACCAAAGAAATATTGCCAAAAAATAATAATAAAATAATGTTATGCAATAATGGATGACAGTCATGAGAACAATTTTGGACCACTGCACTATCATTGACACAAAATATGCCTCCCACATGCTCTTCACTGTCCAAAGCCCCACCATATGCCCCGGCCTATAGATCCACACTCCCCTGTACACACACATCGCCACGAGGACCGTAGCAACTGCCCAAAATGTACTCCCCTTGAGTGTCAGTCCATTTCTTTTCAAGTAAACACACCAGATTGTAAATGCATTTGATAATAGAGACCCCCCACCATACTACATGAGGGGGAGAGAGAGGGAGAGTGCTACTAAAGTAAATGTGAGTTTATGAAAAAATTAAAGTGCCACCATCATTAGGTGATATAAACAAAGTCTCAAACTCTTATCTTAGTGCTTCATCAAAAGTTTGAGAGTTAAAAGAAGTGACTGCTTAGCTACACCATTCACTACATAGCTTGAAAAAATCCAACCCCTCTTTTCTTATATAGGAACAAAAAATAAAATAAAATAATAAAAAGTAACAATTGTATTAGATGTTAGAAAGGATAAAAAACGCTGTAAAAATACTGAGAAGCAACAGAAAACAAAAAGCAATCCCTTTTCAACTCCTCTAAACTAGTAGTCTACTAGTTACATGAAGCATGAGTGCAAAATTAAGTATCAAAAACAATTTTCTCCCAGATGAGAGAATGATCAATACTCCAATTTCTAAAAGTTATAGCATTCTGTGCCTCCAAGTACACCACACAATAGCCACAAGAGCACATGTTCAAAGCAATAAGCATCTTTCCACCATCCAAAACCTCCAAATACATCAAAAGCAAAGGAAGAAGACTTGGAGGACAAACCCATCGATTATCAAACAAAGCAAAGAGGCAATTTCATGTCTCCCATGCAATTGGACAATGCTCACACATATGGTTTCTAGTTTTGGAATTCTTGTAACTCATGGCACAAATATCAAAAGACAGATCTTTAAAAGTCTTCTTTTTGTTACTCATCACTTGAATTGATCTTGTTAAACACTATAAACCAAATACATCAACTTTGGGGGGTAAATGCCATCCCTCTATCTCTCACCATATTACTAAAAACCATCACTTTCAAGAGTTCCCAAGTGATATAGTTAATGACTAAATCTATTTAAAAATAAAAGAAAAAAGAAAGACGTTAAGTTTTTGTTTTTCTTTCATATAGTGACAAATTATTAATACCTGAGACACTATAGAAAGGCAAGGACAAAAAATTTTAGGCTCTGCCAAACGGTTCCAATTGATGGAAAATTGAGGAAACACTTTCACAAGGAAAAGATAAACGAATAGAACAAACTTGACTCTCATAGTAGGAACAACTACTCTATTTTAGGCTCTTGCCTCCCTGAGAAATAAAGCTGAAACAAGATGTAGCATTGGATCACCAACTAAGGGTCTGATGAACACCATACTATCATACACATTGTGCTTTAAAACTCACTTTGTGTTTTCAACCTCCCTGAGAAATTATCAACAGCAACGTAACATTCAATAATTTTCATCTGTGCATCTATACATCTATGCATGGGATGACTTACCAACCCACCTGCCACGGATAATGGTATAAGCATTTGTTGGACCATCAGAAGTTGTTATCTTCCCCAATATGATCCTGTGATGATATATTTAATAATCAGATGAGTTTCTAGTCAGCTAACAGGGATAAATTATTTCCAATGGTCTGCATAAACACGTCGGCAAAGTCTCCTTAATAGTATGCTTCCTACTTTAGGCTCCATCCAGCTGTCATTATCATACAAGTATTTCTCAACATAAAACTCCAAGACACTTAGTGTTTAGATACAACATAAATATCCTCGTTGCGATAAATCATTCCCACGAACAGTGCAGCACCACAATTACAAACATAGAATAATACATTTACAGAACCAAAAACTATGTAAAATGAAAAGGAGCTGATTTTAGGATTTCTAATATTAGTATAGAGGATAAATGCAACTTGATTACAGCATAAATATGCACACAGAAAATTCTTACCTGTTATCAGCTTCAACTTGTACAGAAGGACCAATGTATTTCACACGGTCTCCTGGAGACAAAGGCAAAAATAGAGAACAGAATAAGCCAATCCATACTAAACCTATAAATTCAATGCACAAGTGTAAAAGTACACTAGAAGTACATGTTAAAGCTTGTGATTAGCATGATAGATGGTCATCTAAATAATTATATTCTTCATAAAGAAAAAAGAAAACAACTGAAATGACAGTAAGACATCCACCTATAAGTGAAAAACATCAATAGAAATAAGAAATAAGCGATTAGGCCCACCAATGCCCACAGAAATCAGCCAAATAAACCACTTTCAACAGCCTCTCTCCTTTACTCACAGCTCACTGTAAGATTGCAATTGAGAATCCTCTTGAAGTATAATTTGGTTATGCAACTCCCACATCAAATTCTTAGATATACCAGGGGTAAACAATTTCTACAACTACAACCAAGGAAATAGGGAGGCTTCTAAATGTTAATGAAGAAAGTAGGTTCTTCAACTAAAGCTATGATTCAGACATGATTCATCAATTTATAGGATATTAATATGACTGAGAACATTGACCATTTCGACAAGGAATTCATTGACGGTTGATTGATTGGACTCTTGACTAATTAGGATCTTTTATATTCCATCCATGAAATTCTCATGTCCAATTATGTATATCTCATTTGGCCAAGAAATTAAAGCCCCAAGTTATGTAATTATCAGACCTGTTTGAATTGTTGAGTTTCTCTCCTTCAACTCTTCTTGCTTGCCCCTACTAATATACCACCTTGTCACCCTATATCTTCATTTGATAAAACGAATTACAAATATCTAGTACAACCCATCACCATAGACTCACAAGCTTTAAATATACCCATTAAGGGCTCACCTAGTGCATAAAGTGCTCCCGACTTAATGCGGAGGTAGGGGGAGAGTGGGCGTATGTGTACACAGCCTTCCTCTTGCAAAAATTATACTAAAGTGCGCCGTGAGAATCTTTTTTGCAAACTTTTTGCCTTCAAACCCATGGCTTGAGCCTTAGGATCCCAATCATGGTTTCAAGGTCCGAGGAGATCAGATTAAACAGATTTTGTCTGCGAAAGTGGGGTCTTGCAAGAATTTTTCTCAGAAGTGGCAGTTAACATAGTTTTGAGGTGCGATCTTTCGTCCCTTTTGGGTTTGTCTTCTGACAGTTGGTATCATCCTTCCTACTGCCAGCAGCACACCATAAGTGGGGATTTGCCAGGATTGTTATTGGTGGTAGAGGCTTCAAGAAGCAAACTTGTCGTCTTTGTGGGATTGTTTTTTAGAGGTCAAAGGTTTCTTCTTTCTGTGCAAGCAGTGAGTGGGTGATGGTAAGAATTCTAGAAGAGGGTAAGCTTTCTTGTCCCTTTTGTGGGGTCCCTTTTATCCTCTTTCACCCTCGAGCATGCACAGTGCCCTGAGAAGTGATCGTGGTTTTCTCAGTGAGCAAGGCTGCGCCTACTATACATGTGTTTTAAATGAAGAAATTTTGGGAGTTTTCCTCCATCTGCCTTAGCATCGAGAGGAAACCTTAGACTTCACGATTGATTGCCCACGAAGTTGTAGATAAAATTATTGAGAGCAGGGGAAGGTGCCATTTGTCAAATAGATGTCAAAAGGCATATGATGATATGTTTGTTGGAATTCTTTTAACCCATTCTGGAAGCAGATGGATTTTGGAGAAAATGGAAAGGGTGGACAAGGAAATTTATTTCCACACCTTCCTTTCTGATTTTGGTGAATGGCTCTTCGAAATTCAATCCTTGTGCAAACTAAGGCAAGGGGACCCCTTTCTCCCTTTCTTTTCAATTTGGTGATGGGTGTGTTAAGTAAAATGCTCCCGAAAGCAAAGAAGTTGGGGTGGATTGATGGATTTCAGTAAGAAAATAGGAAACTTTCAATTTCCACCTTTTTGTAAATGACACAATCATCTTTCGAGGTAATGATATTCGACAAGTACTCCAATGTTGTGTTGAGTTTTGAGATGACTTCTGGGTTGAAGGTGAATTTGTCAAAAAGTGTGATCATCCCAGTTGGTTCATTAGCATCCATCCCCACGTGCAGTGTTGGAAGCCTCCTTGTTTTACATTTACAGCTTCTCCTTGATGCAAAACACAAGAAGAAAGTCATTTGGCACAAGGTAGTGGAGAAATTTGAGAAAAAAATGGCTAGTCAAGTGGAAAAGGAAGTATCTTTCTTAGAATCATTGTCACCGATAGATCCACAACGCTTAACTTATCAAAAGAAATCATCATTAACACAGAAACTCAATAAGATGTATACAGATGATAGATTTTCACAGCCATCTTCCTCGTTATAAGTTCCTTTGTCGATATGAAACATGGAAATAAACAAAAAATGTAGCAACATTCTCCTTAACACTGAGAAGCAATGCGAATAGCAACATAATTATCATGCTCAGGAAGATGATCAACAGAGACTTATAAGCTCAAAAGAAAAGGCAAGAAAGATGACCAGTTGAAGACACATAGGTTCATCACAAGACACATGCTACTCAAAGATAAAACCAAGCATACCAAAAAAATGAACCGAGAAGAACGAAGATTCCAGCAGAAATGGAAAAGAAAGTGAAGTTTATTATAATCACATTAACAGATACTGTCGGCTCCCAAGAACAATGGGCCATTGGCACCATTTTATTTGTCCAAATAAACACTTGTAACATGGCTCAAACTACTAAAGTCAAACACTAACGCATGGCATACTTCTAGAACCACTGCAATCCTATCTTAACACAGGGATCAGAATTCTGCAGCCTAATGAATGGCAACCATCAGAGAGAAGTGCTTGCCTCAATCTAGAAAAAACAAATAAAATGAAGAATCATCCTTTACCAGATACACCAACTTCAGGCCTCTGTTTTAAGATGTTTCAAAAAAGAATCACAAGGTATATAAAGATTATGTGTGAGAAATGAATAAAAATATATAACATGTATATGTATGTCTGCATGTACGCATGTATTATGTATGTGTTTATTATTTAGTTTCTTCTTCAGTCAACACATCAATTAGATTCTACTAAAGGGCATGTGAGATACAAATTTATTTTCCTGCATATATTTTCTGTTACAAACTAATTAATTATCATCTCATAAATCAATTAAATGCATGCATAATTTTCTCAATACTCCTTTTTGAGTCCAAAATGGACCATAAAATGCCAACAAGTAGCAAAAAGAATGTGTACATATATATATATATATATATATATATATATATATATATTAACCCACAAAAAGCAGGAAAATTAGAAAAGAAATAGATCTCAAATGGCCAAGCATAAATGAAAAAGGTAAATAATGAGAATTACCCTTCTTTAGCAGCCTTTCTGAACTATCAGAAGGTCCACCGGCATCAGACTTTGAGGCTTCTGAGGAACTTTCAGCCTCTCCAGAAACTCTCTGCCACGAAAGTATGTGAAACCATCAAGTGATCAGAATTTATGGTTCTCCAAACACATGAATTGACAACTACATTATACCATTGCATTAGCAAGATTATTTAGGACTCTGGCCATCACAACCATGACAAAACAGAGAGAAAATATAAAATTTCATACTTCAAAGAAAAAGGTAGAACATCCTCTTACTAATACCAGACCAATTACTATTAACCCATCTGCTCTTCTTTCAACAAAGGAAATATACAACTAGCAAGCCAAACATTTTTATGTGCAAAAGATATAAAGGTCAGAGCAACTACAGTTGCAACCTAAGATTTTAAGTCATAGCATTGATCACAATATTAAGCAGGCCAATGCCATAATAATATTGGGTTGGATGGAATGAACAATCTGAATCATAATCAAATTGACATTTGTCTTTTATTAAACAGCAAGAGAACACACTGATATGGTTAGTATTTACCCTCATTTAATATGATTGAAAGTTTGAAATGTACTTTTTTAAGAACATTATTAGTCTGATGTCTGTCCTTAATATTCAATGTCAAATAAAAACAAAAATAATAAAAATAATAAATTGTCATGGCTCATTGGACAACCACAAAAACAGAAATGATTCAATATATATATATATATATATATAAAAGACCTTTCTATCTCCAAACATTCAAAAACAACAAAAGATCATTTGTTATAAAAACGTTTGCTTTGGCTTCTTAAAACTCCCATGTCATTTGCCAGCTCTCTCTTCCTCATAGCTGATTGGTACACTCGAAGTATGTGCATGGTGTGCTGTGTCTCTTCTTCACATTCGAGAGGCACTTGATCCGATGATAGTGAGCTGAGGAAGGGTGTGGGGAGCAAAGAAAAAAATTGTTCAACTGATCCCTCTCACCATTTTTTGGTTGGTGTGGAGGGAAAGGAATGGGAGAAATTTTTAAGGGGGTTGATAAACCTCTTGGGTTTTTTTGGATGTTTTATATTATACATTAGATTTTTGGTTCTAGTCTAGGTCTTTTTCATCAAGTGAGGATGTTTCCATTTTCATATATCTCTTCTGTTAACCTCATCCCAAAAATAAATAAATAAATAAATCCCAATGTCATTCCTACCCAATTTCATGATAGCCTGATAATGATATCATTTGCTATTTTGCAAATATCCACCCCAAATAACAGTTTTACTTAGCATTCTAATTCACCAACTAAATCAGACACTCATGGTGTAAACAAGCAATGCATTCATCAATTTCCACGTGGATGAGTAACTTGTTCGAATTGGGCTTGCTTTGAAGAGAAAAATCAAGAATCCTTTAATTTTCATAGAGTAGACATTTAAGAAGGAAAAAAAAAATACTTGAATGGCGAATTTTCTTCCCAAGAGCAGAAACCATATCCTTCAAAGAGAGAGAACTTATACATTTTAGGAGATTATCATCATTTTAACTGCAACACAAGTTCTTGAAAGAAAGGGCAGCATTTCTTATATTTCCTTTGGTTTTTACTTTTTCTCATTATGCTGTCCACAAAAAGAAATGACAACAAATCCAAATTCATCATTTACTGAGATTTTATCAAGTAATTGAACTTCTCTGCTTGCTAGACGATTAATAATGCCACTCACAGTCCAGAAACATTACAAAATTTTGGCTTTCATCCAGTCCATAAAATTGTTTTACGTAATTCAATCAACTTACTGAAGATGCAAAAATGAAAATAGTTTCATCGGCCAAGGCACTTACACGACATCATCATGCATCCCTGCAGCTAGGAGAAAAGGTAAAAAGAAATAGAAAAAGCCGTGCTCATAAATGGAAAAATAAAAACAAATAAGCAAGAAACATGTGAAGTAGACTATGAGTTTCTCATCATAAAAACTATAAAATTATACATATATTTTACATAAATTTAGCTCAAATCTTGATAACTAGGATAAACTTAACCATCTAAAATGAATCCTAGTATAGAATCTAGTCAATGGATATCATGTCGGGAATTCCTCTTCCTTTTGCTCGAATTTTTTATGGCAAAAAACTTGTTCCCTAACAAACTTCCCACCACACTTCTTTTAGGAGAACTTAGACTTGGCTTTTTATTGATCATATCCTCTTTAAATAGAGGAAACTATGATTTACAATAGAATAGAATTCTTTAAAAACAAATATTTAAAATCATTTCTAATATGAACAATTCTCAAAATTTAGATAATTACTAATTTTAAAAAAATTACTATCGACTAAAATAAGAAAACTACTACTTTTCCTAAAATCATTCCTTCTTACTAATTCCTAAATGTTTTCCTATAATATTTGTTTCCAATGAATGCACTCCCCTTGTGGACAAAAAGCTTGTCCTCAAGCTTGATCTCAGGGTAGTTCCTCTCGAAGTCTTCCCAAGATTCCCAAGAAGATTCTTCCTTAGGCAATCCCTGCCATTGCACCAATAACTCCCATTTTCCCCGCTGAGCCTAGTGCTACAATTGTTTCAAGCTCTGGTCCTAATTTGCCCTCCAAAAGTGGAGGAATAGGGACTAGAGTTGCTGGAGGCAGTCACTTGTACTCCTTCAACTGCGACACGTGCACCACATCATGAATTTTGTTGCCAAGTGGTAAGGCTAAACAATAAGCTACCTTGCCAATTAGCATGACCACCTGAACAGGCCTGAAATACTTAGGTACCAGTTTGGTAGAGTCCCTACAGACCACTGACTGCTGCCTATAAGGCTGTAATTTCAACCATACCCATGCCCCTTCCGAAAATGAGAGCTCACGATGGTGAAGGTCATGTGCTTGCTTCAATCTTGCCTCTGCCTGAGCTAACCACCCCCTCAACTCAGCCAATACTTCATCCCTTTCTAGAAGCACTTGATCTAACAACCCTTTCTAGAAGGTCTTGATCTAACACATCCAGTTTTGTGGTTCCACGATCATAAGACAACAGATGTGAAGGATCACGACCATACACCACATGGAATGATGTAGTGTGCAATGAGGAATGGAATGATGTATCATAACAAAATTCTGCCCAAGGAATCCATTCCACCCAACTTCATGGTTGATCCCCCACAAAGCCTCTTAAGTATGTCTCAATTCTTATGTTCACCACCTCTGTCTGACCATTCGATTGAGGATGGTATGTGGATGAGTAAGCCAATTTCATCCCACATAATTCAAACAACTCCCTACAAAAAGTACTTATAAAACTTTGTCCCCATCACTCACAATTGAGTCTGGGAGGCCATGTAGTTTGAAAATTCTGTCAAAGAACACGTGAGCCACAAAGACTACAGTATAGGGATGTGCAGTGGGAGTAAAGTGAGCCATTTTGGAAAACCTGTCGACTACCACAAAATAGGACAGATTTCCCCCCACCTTAGGTAATCCATCAATTAACTCTATTGAAATGTCAGCCCAGATTTGGGTGGCAATAGCCAAGGGCTTCATCAACCCTGCAGCGTGCAGATTCTCCAATTTATTTTGCTAACAAATCCTATATTATTGCACAAGTTCTGTCACCAACATCTTCAATCCTTCGTGGTAAAAATCAGCCTTGACTCGGTGCAATGATTTCGGAATGCCCTCGAGAGTAGAGTTATGAATTCCAGCTAG
Organism: Dillenia suffruticosa; assembly: GCA_033439265.1. Lineage (NCBI taxonomy): Eukaryota > Viridiplantae > Streptophyta > Magnoliopsida > Dilleniales > Dilleniaceae > Dillenia > Dillenia suffruticosa. The sequence goes on along the minus strand of JAVTVX010000009.1, from coordinate 16,535,862 downwards.
GACCTATGAATCGAGGCTGAATCTGGGTGTAAATAAGCCTGCCCATACACAAGATGAGTCACTCCTGGAATGTCTAGTCAGCCCCTGCCTCCCCTACTTCCGTTTGTCGTCACAGCCCCTGGAATTCTGTCTTTACCACAATTTCCCCCTTATTGCATCAAGTAGTGCCAACCGTGGTTGAGAAACTGCACATAGGAGCCCTGCAGTCTGCTCTCCTCGTTGGGATAAAGCATCAACAGCTTGGTTTAGAGAGCCACTCCAAACTATACTTGAAATTGAACCCTATCAATTTACTCACCCAATGTTGCAGTGAGGAAGTGGACAGATGTTGTTCCAACAGATTTTCAGGCTGAAATGGTCTGTTCGAATAGTGAATGACCTTTCCCATAATTATGGCTGCCAGTGTTGCGCTACTTCTCCAGTCCAATCAATTCCCTCTCATAGACTAGCAATTTGCGGTGCCTCTCCACGATTCTCCTACTAAAGAATGCAATGGGGTGTCCATGTCATTGTAGAACAGCCCCAATCCCTTCCCCAAAGGCATCACACTCCACCACAAATTCTTCACTGGAATTGGGAAGTTACAGCACCCGGGGCTCAGTCAGGGCCCATTTTAGTGAGTCAAAGGTCTTAACAGCCTTATAGTTCCACTGAAAAGAGTTCTTTTAAGCAAATCTATCAATGGTGCAGCTAACTCCCCATAGTCCCTAATAAATCTTCTGTAATACCCTGCCAAACCTAAAAACCCACAAAGGTCTGTAACTAAATGAGGTGTTAGCTAGTCAATGACTGCTTGGACCTTTGAGGGATCAACTGAGACACCTACACCATGAACAATGTGTCTCAAGTATACCACTTAATCTCTCAAAGGCACACTTGGATTTCTTTACAAACAAACATCGAGCACACAATAAATCCAAAATAGTATGTAGATGTTGAAGATGTTTAACCCGTCTTACTATATATCAATATGTCATAAAAAATAAAAAATAAAACAGAACAAATTTATGTGAGGCCGGAAGATCTCGTTTATCGAGACTTGAAAAGTTGATGAAGCATTAGTGAGACCGAATAGCATCACTAAAAATTCAAAATGACCATAATGGGTTCGGAATGCAGTCTTTTCCACCGCTGCCTCATCTATCCAAACCTGTTGATAGTTGGACTTCAAATCTAGCTTGGAGAAATACTTTGCTCAATGCAGCTCATCTAACAACTCCACCACCGGAATAGGGAACTTGTCCTTCCCAGTCTAGGCATGGGGGAGGAGAAGGGTGATTGGCTTGGCCTGATGATGCCTCAAGCCATCATCTTCTCACATTGCCGCTCTATCTCATCCTTTTGTCGATAAGGATATCTATAGTCTAACCACCATTAGTGCTGTCCCCGGAAGAAGTATGATCCTACGATCACATTCACTGGCAGGAGGTAGATCAGCTGGTTCTCCAAACAGGTCTAAGAATTCCACCAGTTACTTTTCAAGCTCAGCCAAGGGAGAAAAGGACCCTTGAAGGTGATGAACTCTTACCTCTTTATCCAGCCTTTGTCCATGCCCCATAACTTGTTTTCCTTCAAGGTTAAAACTCAGTTAATTCAGCAAAATGCCATACAATTGACCCCAATGTTTGCAGCCATTTAAACCCCAAAACAACATCAAATCTTTCTAAAGGAAGAACATATGAATCAGTAGAAAACATATCAACAGTAATCTGGAGTGAAACAATCTCGCACCTACCATAGCTGGGAATCTTCTCGCCATTGGGTACTTGCGGTCCTAGCTTGTGTCTGATCATGAGACCAAGTCATTTTGCAGCAACAGCACTAATGAAGCTGTGGGTGCTTCCTGAATCTATTAGTACCCACATGGGACTACCTTTCACCAACATTTTAAGCTGCATGGTCAGTTCCTTGCCCCTGTTATGGCATGCAAGGATATCTCTAGTTCTCTTGACTCCCCCTTATCCTCCTATCCAGACTCCACCAATTCCAACCAAAACAATTTCTTGCATCTATGTCCTGGGAAAATGCTTCATTACAGTTCAAGCAAAGCCCTCCTGTCCTTCTTTCCTCCATCCCTACTTTGGTGAGCATCTAAAAGAAAGGGGTTGTGATACTCCAGGTACTTGTTATCGCCCCAGTAGTTCCCTTCTTTGCAGCAATCCTGCCAGAAGTTATTTTTGGGCTGTTCCACACGTGTTGTCATCCTGTTTCCTCCAAACACAGCTTGGTTGCTTCTTTGTTTTCTTTTATATGTGCAGGCCAAATTCATAACAACCCCCAAGCTGTGAGGTTGCTGTAATTCCACCTCCAACCGCAGCCCCTCCAGGAGTCCAGCCGTGAATAGGCTAACTTGTTGCTTCGTGGAGAGTTTTGAAGTGCAAGCCAACAAGGACCGAAACTCCCTTCGACACTCCTCCATTATCCCTACCTGTTTTAAATTGGCCAACCCGCCAAGGGGGTTGAGGCTCAAGGGAGGATCGAATCTCAAGTGGCACTATTCAGTGAATGTCCCCCGGAACATGCCCCCTCTTTCTTGCTTAACATTGAAAAACCATAACTGCACTTCCCCTTTAAGGTGGAATGCTGCCAGCCCCACCTTTTTCCTTGTGAGTGTTCCTTTATTTTCAAAGAACTGTTCACATCAATGGATCCAAATCAGGGGATCCTCAGTCCCATCGTATGACGGGAATTCCATTATAAAACCTGGGAATGTCAATCCCTCCTTTGTGTCGGATGCTTTACTCCTCCCTGTGGTCTGTAAGGGTGCGGCTGTTGCTCCCCACCTCCTCAACCTTGCTGAGCCCCTGCAGTTCTCATAGAAGCCCTTCCATTTGCGAGCTCAGCAGTACCTGCTGTTGCTGCAGCATCTTCTCATGGGACTGTTGGAATTCCTCAACCCTAGCAAGTTGCTGCTCCATTTGCTACTCGAATTCCCTCGTGAATCTGTCCATCTACCTAAACCATTCTACAGAGTTTTCCATTACGACTGGTTCTGATACCAAATTGATATGAACCCTGATATAAGATCGAGTCAATAGATACCCTGCAGGGAATTCCCCTCTTCCATTGCTCGAGCTTTTCCCTTTCTTAAACTCTATTTTTGACTGTGAAAAACTTGTTCCCTAACAAGTTTTCTATCACACTTCTTTTAAAAGAATTTAGAATTAACTCTTTATTGATCATACCATCTTTAACTCAAAAGTTAAGTAACTACCAATTTAAAAAAAAAAAATTGCTATCAACTAAAATAATAATAAAAAATACTATTTTTTCTAGAGTCCTTCTTTCTTACTAATGCCTAAATGTTTTCTCATAATATTAGTTTCCAATGAATGCATCGTGCATATCACCAACTTAAGCAAGTCACATTGCACAATGTCTTTAAAGGCCTCAACATAACTGTAATGCTCTTGCAAAGCTTCTTCAAATGCTCCAAATATTCAACATATGGAAGGTCTCATACCTTTCCTACTTTAGACAAGGATGCATCTCAAGTCCACTTCCACAGTATTTCTTTTATTACATTTACTTGCTTTATTGTGCATTTTGCTATATCTGCATGTGATACTTGATGAGAAAACTATGAACCTATCCTACGTCGTTCACATTCATGGATTCAAATGTCAGTTAATAAGCTACATATCAGATGATACTTAACAGTGTTGCCTTTTTCACCTAATAAAAGGATGTAATGGCATTTTTTACTACTGCACCAAGGCCTTTTATGGTCGGCATCAATACAACCACAACATGAACATTAGAATTGCTATGGGCTGTGGCAAGTCCATGATCCAGCTATTACAGCCACGACACCATCATGACACTACCTTCTTTAGGTGACCAGCCCATGCAATAATTCAATGCAAGAGTGATGCAGGAAGGCCCTAGTAGCAAGCTAGTGTGGGTGGACCCTCCACCTAAAAAAAATTTATTCAATATCACGTGGGCAGATGGCCCACATATTAGATATTAAACTGATAATAACACCATCATGACACTATCATATCATGGGGCCATGGGTGTGAAAAATCACGTCTCCACCTGATGGTCAATTTTCATCATGTAACATCTTATACTTGATACCATTAGAATCACGATCAAAACTATAATAGTGACTACAATTTAGAAACATAATCACATTTTTTCCACTGATCAAGGCATGTACTGCTAAACTGTAAGTTTGTTATGGATATTAACGAAAAATCATTTTGATTGGTGGGTTTGGTTATGATATGTTCATTGAATAGACATCTGTCACTAATTAAATATATATGTAAATGCTGATTCAGATTGTTAGAAGCAAAAATGTGAGATGAAATGGATAAAAGAAATACGACCTCTTGGAAAATATTTATAGATTCATACATACAAAGGTAAGGGAATTATAGTAAGTGAATATCAAAAAGTCAGTAAATACCTAGATAAATAAAAAGGCGAGCGAGGTCTTTAATAGAATACAAGCAGATAATAGTTGATGCTTCCAATAGAATGCATATAGAGAATAGTCAAAATAGTCAAGAAGATAAAAGGAAAGCAACAGAGAGAAAAAGAATGAAGGTGAAAGAAGGTGATTGCTGATAACACAACAATAAGCAAAATAGTGCAGGGCTTTCTATTTCTTTTTCTTTTAATTCAGGGACAAATGTTAAAAGATGCCAATCTTTGCTTTTTTATTTTATCCAGACCACATCAACACCATAAAGGCACCATGGGCCCATTTGGGTAAGTTGAGGTTAGGCTAGACTGAAATTTGGTCACATTTTCAATAATTAAAAAAAAAATGATTTTAAAGGATTGCTTAAATCTTATCACCAACAAATTTGACTTTTATTTGCAAAGTCCTATATTTTCAAAGTTCAGTTTTCCCAAACAGCAACCTTTGTTGAGGAGTTAAAAGCATCACGACCACTTTAACTCAATCAATCGAAACAGTTTAGTTGATAGATCAAGGGCAAAAGAAAATATTTATTTGACCAGAATGCACATTTCTAGGAAGCAAAAGGGTTCTAAGTGGTAATCTCCTTCACCAATAAAAATTCATGCAAATTTTCATGACCCAAATCAAACCCAACACCTAAATATAGTGAAATTTAAGTAGGACAAAGTTAAATTTCCTTTAGTAATAGAGCAAGTCATTTTTAGCTTAAAACAGAATTTCACGTCATAATGTTCCTAATCATGCACAAGAAGCACTATACAATTGCACTCAATAATATTCGAGCATTCAAACTCCAGCTATTCAAGTGATTCAATCATCCAAACAGATTAATTATCATTCACTCCTGATAACAGTTGCATACCTTTTCGAAGTCCTCAAGGTTGTAGGGTATTAGTTTCTTGAGGGCATCAGCTGAAGCCTGCAAATCAACCTCATCCTCATCACTAGATTCTGATTTAGTCTCATTGCTGCTTGTCCAATCTTCTTCATTATTGGCATCATTTTCATCCTCAATCTCAGATTCCGAAGTACACTCCTCCACAGATTCAGCGGTATCATCATCGGATTCACACTCTGACGAGCTATCTTCACTAAAATCCTGCACCAACGTATCATGGATACAATTGATGCTCAGTTAGAAGTAATAAGAGAGATAATCTAACTATTAGAAAAAAAAAAGCATTGTGTTTCAAGCTTACATATGGAGCAAGTAAACTACTGTCAAGCACCAACAGGGGAATTTGTAAATCATGTGCAAGTGCTCTTACTAGTCTTTCTCGATAAAGTTCGGTTCCTGCAAGTTATCAACTAAATAATTTCCTTCTGACCTGACTGATAAAGATTGTTGTACAACAAAAATGTGACTAACAAAAAACAGAACCAATGAAAATAAAAATAAAAAATATGCATCGACGGTTATAAATTGAAATTTATGACTTGGTAATCACCTGGGGCACTCTGCAACAATATTCTCCCACTTGAAGAGTTCAACCGAGCACCATAAGATGTAGTAGACTTCTTGTGTTTCAAATGGGAAGCAGCACACTCAACCAAAAGATTTTTGGTGTGCTCACTACAAAATACTACCAGAATTTCAAAATATGATATGATAAAGATGAAATTGAAGGGAAAAAGGGATGTAGTGGCATGAAGAAATTACTGGATATAGTAAGGAAATGTTTCCCAAGAAACAGATATTTTCTCCCATGAAACAATCCGCCGCAAAAACTCATTTTTGAACCTTTCATGTCTTGAAAGAAATGGAGACTCCTTTCTTTTACTCTCCATTGCCACCTTCTCGTTACTAAGCCATTCCCTCTGATCTTGTTCCCCGAGTCGTGCATGCTCATCACAATTCCTAGCATTACCCCTAAGTTTGTCCCTTCGACCCTTGCTCTTTTCGAAGTTAGCCCCATCTTTGACTGGTATGTGCTTATCCTCGCTAGCATTTCTTCCATCACCTTCTGAGCTATAAAGCCGTAAGCTAAGGTTCTTCCAACTTGCATTGCACCTCCCCACCGACACCATGCAGCCATTTTCAGGTGCAATAATTTGCGACAATAACATACCGGACAAATATGTTCGAGTTGAGCCGAATCGTGAAGGGAGACCTACCAATTCAGTAAGGCTTGAAATCCCAGAACAGGGGTCATCTTGGCATTTTGACCTAATCAAATGATTGGAACGTGGGTTTAATAGATCCCATCTGTGGATTCTACTCTTCATTCTCCTTGCATACATTGCCGGTCTTATTTCCAAATATGATTTCCTATTTGAAGCAATTCATTAGTTTGTATGTCACTTTAACAGTTCAAAGTAGAAAACTATTGCCATTGTTCTTCTCAACTAGGCAATTGCATGAAGTTATCGAATCAAGATTGCAGAAAAAGCCAAAAAAAAAAAAAAAAAAGACTAAAACATATGCAAATAGGAAACCATATAAGCCCATGTAGAAAGTCCACAATGGTCAAAATTTTCAGTTTTTGACATACAAAAGAATTACATCAAGACACCCGAATCATGGATGTGAAGTAATTAATTAAATTAACCATTTTTAAGTATGATAGATTGAAATCAAACGATCATACACTAGACTGCATAAATTCGAAGAATATCAGAATCAGATTTGGATTGGAAGTGCTTACGAAAATCAATTGTGAATATAATATATATATATATATATATATATATATATATTTGTTTTTTATATTGTGAAAAATGAAGAAATTCAGCAACCCCCTGTTTCTTCTATAATCTGTTGACAATTGTAGAATCCATGTCTTTCTTTTAAAGGACAAATGGGGCATTGAAAATATCGACTGGCAACAAAATGTCATTTGAGTTTCTAGGACTAGAGCCAAAACAAAAGAAAACCCTTTAATGGCAGCATCCAATCCAACATTTGAATATATATACATTAGTACCCCTAGTTCTAAATTATGTCCATACACACAAACATTCAACAATTACCGTAACGCAAAAGAGGAAAAAGTTGAGTACACATACACACAGATAGGAAATCTAATGCCAACGATGAAAAATAAAAGAATTGCTATGCACGAAATAGATTCACCCCCATCAAATCCGTCAAAGACGGACACTCACAATTGCGGCGCATGAAGAAGAAGAAGAAGAGCACCTGATGATTACCTTGTCAGTTGTCAGAGAGAGAGAGAGAGAGAGAGAGAGAGAGAGAGAGAGAGCAATAGCTAAACGTTGCTTCTCGACATTCCTCAACCCTTGTTTTACTTTGCTTCCGCTTTTCCCCCCAAAATATCCAAATTCCTTAAATTTATTTTTGGGGATCAGGTTAAGAGAGTGTGCAAATCTGAAGCAGCCGAGGGATGCGGCGTGCTGCGTTTGGCTGTTTTGCTTCTGAAAGAGTGTACATTTTTCCCACAATTTAAATAAATAAATAAATAATCAGAATTGTTATTTTGGTAGTTAAAAATTTTTTTTTATGATCCGCTATTTTCTCTTTCTTCTCAAAAAATGTAAGAAATAAATTTATTCTCCATCCTCTTAATTTATAATTAGAACTATAAAGCTTAATTTATCATCTAATATTATTGAGCATATATATTTGATAATAGTAAAAATTAAGTATTGAATTTTAACTCAAATATTGATATATGATAAAATTTTAAATCAAGAATAGTTCATTGAATGCATTAATTTATTAAAAAAAAATTCATGATATCTTTATTTGTTCTCATAAAAATATTTATTCTCTTTATTTAAAAGATCTTGTTATCTATTTTTATTTTTTATAGTAAAGGGACCTAAAAATTAAGATTGAATCCATTGTAAAGAATAACTCTTGAGTTCTTTAAAAATATAAGAACCTTGCTCGTATCAAAGAAAACAACCTTTAGAATGATGTGCAAAATGAAAATATAAAAGTTATTGGATTAAAGAAATTGATTATCGATTTTATCTTATATATATGTTGAAAAAATTTTAATAATAGCAATATAAATAAATTTATAAATGCAGTAAATTAGTTTTATAATAAAATGGTATATTATTGTTTACTTCTTTTATAGTTGTTATGTTTAAGGATGGCAATGTGACAAGTAATGATGGGTTTCTGTCAAACTCTCTCCGTCCCTCCATCTTAAATTCCATATCTATCCGGACCCTCCACCTGCGGTGGGTAAAACGATTTATATCCTCCCTTCCACTCACTCCTACCTACTCTTACATGTGGATTTATCCATTTATACACCAAGTCAACTTGTTATATTCGTAAATTGACTTATTCTTCATTTATGTCTACTTGACCTTTACATTTATTAGCATTCTAGTTTAATAGCATCCTCTAATTCAAATACAAATAATAAAACTTAAACATTAATTTCAATTATATCAAAATCAAGACAATAATTACATTCAAATTACCTGATTTCAAACTAGTGTTAAAACCATGAGAAGATGTCGAAAGTATAGTTACAATCCAAATTATCAATGAATATTTCTTCTAATATACTAACATTTTATCTAACACATCTTTATTATCTATATCATCTATAAATGTAATGGTTGATGATGAAAACATTTTTAAAACTATCAACAAAAAAATTAATGAAAAATTATAATTAACTAGATCAATATAATACTTTAATTTATCAAAAAAAAAAACCTAATAAAGATAGAGTAATTATTTTTACTTTTTTCGGACCATAACCAATTTTGACAAAAACCCAAAACTTTCATTGTATTTGGATGTAACTTATTGCAGTGTGGATTCAAAATCTCACCTCCCATGAGAAAAGCAGATTTTGAAGCAACAGAAGTTACAGGTATTCATAAAATATCTCTTGCAATTGCATGCAAAAAGGAATACTTAGACCATTACTTTTCTACCGGGCAAGGATATCAAAGTCTGAAAACCAAGGTAAAATATTATTATCCAAATAATGGTCTAACTCAGACTTTATGGAAGACTTTTTTTTTTCCTTTTTGATCTAGCAAATTCATAGGTGGGCACGTGTTCTCCAAAATCTAATTTGAGATTGTAGATACAACTTCATTTTCCTTCACCTATCTATTTTGGATTTAATTTAGAGGGCTAATGGCTTAAAAAATTTTAAAAAAATAGATTTTAATTTATTTGATATATAAGGAATAATTATCGAGACTTTTCCTTATTATTTTCTAGATATTTCAGATACCTCATTTTTGGAGTATTTAGTTTCCAGTAAATTAGAGGTTTTCAATATCTCAAATCTTTATTGTTCTTTATCATTATCCTTATTCCCTTATTTTTTAATCTTCTAAATACCGATTACTGTGTTCAATTCACTTATAGTATTATCATTTCATTAATAATTAAATAACTAAATTGAGATATGTAACAAATACCACTAGACTAGGCCGAGTACCAATGTGATATAATTGGGTTGACCAAACCAGACGCAATGGTCTAGATAGAAAGGCCCAATATGCGTTAGGAAGAATGAGTTGATGCAACCATGATGCGAAAATGCATGTTGTGAAAATAAAACCCTAAGGGCAAACTCGGATAAGGGACATCTGCAAATGAGAGAGGAACATCATAAGAATTGCAATCTGTAAGTGATAAGTCTTAATTTTATGCCAAATTGCTAGTTAATTTTAATAGATACACTTATAATCTTGTCTCAAAATGCTATTCAATAGATTTACTTTTCTCTGGAAATCTTTCAGACAAATTTAGAATAATTGTCAAATGACCCGATGCCTAAATCCAATTGAAAGGCCAAGGCCCAAGTTCAAGCCGAATCTCAAGCACAATTGAAGTCCAAACGCAACTCTAATTGAAGAGGATGCCCAAGACCAATGCAAGGCCAAGCTTAATCGAAACCCAAAACCAATTCAAGCTCTAGGCCAATTATGATGGAAAAACTTCGTATTCTTAGAACTCCTCTTAAAAGTGTTCGTGAGCCGATAAAATTTTAAATTGAAGGTGCTATTACCTGTAATGCAACAAGAGAAACTGAGAAAACGAAAAATAAATCAAACTAATTAGGCCCATACAACCAAAGACACGCCTCTAGTACCTAGAGCTAGAAGAACTACGAGAGTACCTTGGATTAGAAGCTTGAAACTGGACTGCAGCTTTGGACCCATAAAATCAACTACTAGAAACTAAATTTATTTGGATTGAGTGATCCGACACTCTACCCCTTAACAAGAGATTTTGAATTCAAATCCTGAAAATGAAAGAAAATGATTTTGAATAGTCAACCCCTTAATGGGTTTTACAGTGTTCGGATCGAATTAGTTGAGCAAACTCTAGATACCGATTGATCTAATGAAAAAAAATCAACTCCTAGAAGATCAACCAAAGCCATGTAGATAAGAAGTTCGGCTAATGATGATGCATCAACTAGTCCAACTATCAAATTCCTTTGACTTAAATGGTCGGACACTTTACCCCTTTAACTAGAAATTTCGAGTTTGAGTTCTGAAAATAGAGAAAAAAGATTTGGGAGAGTCAATCATTTAATGGGCTCCACAATATTTGGACCGAACTATTCGGATAAAATTCGAATATCGGTTGGTCTAATAATAATAAAAAAAAAGTAGTACAACTTAAGTGCTTGTAGTTAGCCTAATCATGATTACGGATACGATTTTTAGGTGAATGAAAAATTAGGAGTATGGATGGAAACAAGTAAAAATATTAAAATGTAGAATCCAATGATACTGTTAAAAACATCGATAATTCTCATTTTAGTGTCTCCCAAACAATTTTTTATCAGAGGGATCTGATCGACTACACCACATAGAACAGTTGAACGCCATTGATTAGAAATATTTTTATCTAAATTAGCATGGTACTGTTATGTCATTGACATGGGTTTTAACATGACAGAGACGTGATGGGTCAAACCCTTCTTGATCCAAAATGGTTTGGAGGTGATTTAAAAATAAGGAATGTTTATATTTTAACATTGTAAATAATTTTTTTATAAGAAAACACTTGTGGAAATTAAGCATGTAGCCTTGTTAATTTACCTCAAGGATGCTGCCCCCAAGTCTCATTCCTTGAAAGATCATATGATTGCTTTTTATTATTGTGGAAGTTTTGAAATCTCACAAAAATTAATAAAAATACTATGCATATTTCTAAATTTTGCATTAAATGCATTGAAAGATTAATGATTATAGTGTACAAAAAATTGTAAATCAACAAATTTACATATATTTCATTTATTTTAATTGATATCCACGGTTAGGAATCATGTCTATTAACATTTTTTTAAGTATATGAATAATACATTTATACAAGAAAATAGAAATAAAATTTTCAATCAATATATTTGTATTCCAAAACTATTAATGATTTAACCAACTATCTATGGTCTAGTGGCAAAATACTAAATTCTCTTAATCAAAATTTCGAGTTCAGGTCATGGGAATAAAAAAGACATTCAAAAAGTCAGTTCCTTAATTGAGTTTCACAGTTACTTGAACCAGATTAGTGAGATTTTTGAATATCGATTGTCAAATTAAAAAACATAATAATGGCAATTTAGCTATTGATATCATGTATGACATTTTTTCCTTTTTAATTGAGATATGTTTTAGAAAAATGATGCAATACAATAAACAATATAAAAGAATTTTGTTCTATAATTTTCAATAGGGTTGGAAAACTTTAACATGGCAATGACATGATAACAAAGCAATTGTGCCTCTCCAACCTAGTTCTTAGATGGAAGAGCATGAGAGCCATGAGCATGAGAGTGTCCATGATGTCCATGAAAATCTTCAACGGCTTGCATTTTGTGGTCAAGTTGAACCACTCCGTCACCATTGGCATCACTGTTTGGAGTGATTCACCATTGGCATCACTGTTTGAAGTGATTCCAGCTTTGCTCCTATTGGAATAGCGATTGAATCAATCGCCAGTGTAATACCGACACCTCAGTGTACTCATTATTGTATTTTATTTTATTTTCTATATGATATCACTCATGTTCTATATAAAAATTTCACTAAGAAATTTTTCTGTTATAATCACCCCCAAACAAATATTGGTAAAAAACGCTGGAAATAAAAAATTTTTCAAAATGACCACAGATGAACCAAACATAATGAAAATGACTCTAGAGTGTATAACCTCATCAAATTGAGTAAATCTTATTTTGTAAAGTTAAATCGTAAAATTTTCCAAAAATTTATCGGTAAAAACCCAGCCAGATTGAATGTGTTTCGGAAAGGTTAAATGACCATGTTTTGATGCAAGATAAATTAAATTAGACTTAATACAAGATTTTGGGTCTAACTTAGAATTATAAAATTTTCAGAATCAAAATATAATTTTTATAAATCAAGGGGCTCCTTTGCAATTAACAAAAATTTAAAACTATTTGGCAAATGGTTCCTTCTCCCAAAATCATGACCAAACAAGTGAGAAGAGAGAGGAAAAGAGAGAGGACATGAGATAGAGAGAGAGAGGAGACTTTTTGGGCATTTAAAGAGTTGATCCAAGGGTTGAAATTGAGTAAGTGGTTGGATGAATTATTTGGACCATTGGATTGAGTTAGTGGGGAACAAAGAGCACTATTCATTGAGTGAAATGTGTGGGTTTTTTGGTAACAAACCAAGGGTGAGGATTAACTTGGAGTTGGATCAAATTTTGTGAGCCCTTAGATTTGGTTGTTGGGAGACATAATATTAATGAGGAGTTGAGTGTAGTGTGAGAAAGAGTGTGCTTGTAGTATGAGAAAGTGAGATTTGTTGGGTGAAAGAGTGCAAAACGTGGGAGTGAGAGAGGGATTGCACTTTGTGTGACCAAACAAATCCAAAGAAGCAAAGAAAATGCTCTCCATTCTCCTCTCCAAAACCGTGAATTCAAGATAGGAAACCTAAATTTTTCCTATAATAACATCTAAATATTTTTACATAAATTCATTCCTCACAAATCTTAGTATAACATATCCAAAAATCGGAAGGAAATGAGAAGCCTAACCAATTGGATCTAGAGAGAGACTAAAAGCTTTAAAGAGGTAAGAAATTCTGACTATGCTGTGATATTTTAGTCATAACATTTTTTGCACAAAGGCAAACTAAACTAGGCTAATTTCACTTGAAACTAGACTCATAGAGCTTTAAAATGAAATATGATTCGTCTAATTCTAAAGAGGATTTGATTTTAAGTGATTTTTCAAATTTAAGTATTCTGTACAGAAATTTTTGTTCTGTCCTGCTTTAATTCTGTTTTTATCCGTGACTTAGCCTCTATTTTGAGATATCTTATGGTCTGAATTAGCAAATGCTCCAGTTATATAATTTGTAGATCTAGGTCTTATCTTTCCAACGAGATAAGAATAGCCTTAATCTGACCCCTGTGTCAAACGTTACAGCCACTCTTCTGAAACTCGATAAAGGGTCACCCATTCTACAACACCAAAATCAGTAGTGTTGCACGACTACCTTTCAGCCCTTGTTTGCAAAAACTCAAAGATGAAAAGTTGTAGATCTCCCTCTTAGACACCTACTGTGAAAATGTCAGCCAATTTGCATGAGGGAATCAAAAGTTATACAAAATCTCCCAAAACTATGCAAATTTTCAATCTGTTTTTGGTCCCAGATCAACCACCTTCTCTATGACCTGTTTTGACACTTTTCTGGACTGAATTAAGAAACACATTCAACGTGAAAGTTGTAGGTATATGTATCATCTATAACATATCCAAAATTCATTTGAATTGGAGTTGTGTGCAAGGCGTTATTGCATTTTTACTAAGATAGGACAGAGTGAATGTTTGGAACAAAACTGAGACAAAGATTGGTTTTCCTGAAATTCTGCGATTAGAATCTGAAGAAATGTTCAAAATGAAAGTTGTAGTGCTGTCTCTTAGCTTTAAAATGAAAGAGGAAGCATGTGATGCGGAGTTTTGGAGTAGATGTTATGACCATTTTTCCATGACTGCGCAAAGGTACATATGTGCAGAAACCATGAATAATGAACTATAAGCACATGTGTTGTGTTGGGTTGATGAAATGTGTAAAGCATGCCATAGGATATCTTAACCTTAATTTTAGAGGAAAGAATTGCCAGAATACAACTTAACCTAATAAGTTCAAATCATGACCCAAATCCTCATATATGCATTGTGTTGCCATTGTAGGCACACAGGTGGTGACCAAACGAGGAAAAACACTTTCGACACTTATGGTACTTGGTAGGGAGTGACCGACTCTCCCATATACTGTGAGTGAAATTTATTATATTATGTGTCTGATACACAATATAATATTTTGAAATGTTTTCTGACGCAAACATGATTTAATGAATATGTGATAAGAAATTTTCAATGAATTATAAAATATTTTTGTGAATTCATGGAGTATCCATAAACATGTTTTACATGTTGTATATGCATCCAAATGAGTTTGTAAAATACGAAACCGTGCTATTGTATTTGATTTATACATGTTTTATAAAATCATCATTGTCGAAAAGATTGACATTGCTTGAGAAATGTGGTATGACACGTGATTGATTTGATGATGATATTATATATAAGCTGATGACCCTAGCATGTGATGATGATAATTTTGTGATGGGTAAATCTCATTCCTTAGCTATGAAAGATACATGTATAGGGTGATTCATATTTACACCCGATACGCTTCTGTGAAAGGTATCCCATATGACATTAGAAAATGGTAAATGTATTGTGATTCGACATGGTACTAGTCAGGTTGAACCCATAAAGGGGAGGGCTATGGTGCACTGTAGTCTAGCACTTGATGAGATCCGTCACCAACGTCGAGGTAGAGAGCTTTTCTAACCTATTGCATACAAAACTCCCGATACACCTGTCATTGGTTGCGGTCGACCCTTGCCAGGACTGATCTTGGCACGCTCTATTCTAGCATGATTTGGTGACATGGATACATATATGTTTGAAATATATGTGAAAAGAATGATTTATAATAAATTGAGTATTATACACGATTTTTACAATATGTGGAATTATTGAGAACTTTGATACTCTATTTTTTATCGACACATTAAATACATGATATATACCCTCTCACTTACAGGGTATCTTCCTTGATACTCATCCCTCATTTCCAATTATGTATAGAGATAGATATAGTAGGACGCGTTGAGACTTATCAGCGCACGAGACTTTTGTTGGAGATCGAGGTTGTTGATTAGGTATTCGATATGATATTGGGAAAGATTTGATAAATGAAATTGTATATTTGTGTATTGAGATTATAGATAGACCCTTGTGTATAAAAAAGGATGGTTGTATGTAAATTTATGTGTATCTTATTGAAACTCTCAATTTTATTCTATTGCATTGAGCGATGATCTGTACTATTGTGTATATTTACTTTGGGAAACGTGTCATATTCTAGAAGTGCTCTCTAGATTCGCTCGATATCACCTCTATATCATAGGAGTGGTAACTAGCGACTGTTCATACCTTTGATGGGGACATGACAGTAGAGGTCAGTGGTTAGGACTACTAATGGCTATGATAGCTTTGCGTTGTCCTAATTTGTACGATGCAGATTGATTGGTATGATATGGATGTGGTTGATTGTCGTAAGACCGGATTGGCCTATTTATTCATGTAGCATGATGTTCATTCAATATACAAGTTGATTTGTATATGGGAGACCTCCGAAATATGAGAAGATTCTGTTCGATTTTTTAGAAAACTGAGCCGGTATCCAGGGTAACGGACAACTACTCATGACCCCGGTTCATGGCGTGACAACCAGAGTCACTAAAGCAGATAACATAGCAACAAAACCGGTGAAAGGAAACTTATGCCATGGATTCTCTTCTAGGCATTGAGAGGACAACATATCAACTGAGTTGGGCATCACATGCATGAACCTTGTTCCAAGTATGATTCTTATCAATCACGATATTAATTTTTTTCAGTGTTAATAAGAAAATCAAACATTCAACTATTGAAAAAGCTAAATTAATTTTGATATTTTAAAAAATTACATATTCTTATCAATCATGTATTTTGCATAATACTAATAAAAGAAATTAGATATTCAATTATAGACAATCCTTAAATTAATTTAAAATTTTAAAAGAAATCATAAAATGATCATATATTAATTAAATTTTACTAAATTTTCCCAATATTAATATAAAAATAACCATTTAACTATAAAAAGCCTTATATATATATAGGAAAAAGTGTGAGAAAAACTTAAATTGAATGGACAAATAGATTAAATGTAATTAAAGAGTCATTCAAAAAGAAAGAAAAAAAGAAGAAAGTTGTGTGCCTGCACAAATGTATAAGAGAGAAAGTGAGGGACATAAATACGTAAAAGGAGAAACTAAGAAAAAGGAAAAAAGAAACATCAAGTTTTGCCCAAAAAAAAGGTAACTAGATTGATGAATGAAAGCGAGAAAAGTCATAAGAAAAGAGGGGCTCGCAGCCAATGAGCTCTGATATCATATAAAAGATGAGAAGTAATAAATTATTATAATTCCATAATATTATATTGATTCTCATGATATTACAAGTTCTTTTGCGAAAAGAGTTATAAAAATATCTCTAGATTTTTTAGGTCATCTGTTCAATTTTGATATCATTTATTAGGTCATCTAATAGTTATTTGACATATACTAAATGGTTATACTTTTCAAGATGATCACATAGATAAGAATCGTATCTTCATTAACCCTCTTACAAATACACGCCATCAGAAATCTCTATAATAGTTATTTGAATCCCTGCATTGGATTATATATATTTTGCCACCCATCTAATCATCCGATAGTTGTTTGGTATGTGCCAATTTTACTCTCTCTAGATGATCCCAACTGTTGTGCTCAAATCCCAGCTCTCTACCACTCATCAATCATCCTATAATCATTTGGTATATACAAAAATTTATTACCTCTCAAATCGATCCCAATGGTAATAATCAATTCTTATTAGAACTTCTTAATCACTATTTTTATTAGAGTCTTAATTGCTACGCTTATTAGATTTTCATTGTCACTATTCTTATCATAACTTTTTTGCAGTATTGGTAACTTTGGTGAAATCCAATGGCACCTTTCATGAATATCGTTCCTTTCAAATTCAATTAATTTTCATTATAATATATTTAATTTGAGAAGAATGTTAGAAAATATTATATATCAAAATCAAATAAATTATTAAAGAATAATTGTATTAAAATAAATCAATAATTTATTTGATTTTAAAAATATTTGATTTTATTTGTTTTCATATTTTCAACAGTATATTTTCTATATAAACTTAATTTATCGTAATATTTTATTAAAATAATAAATTTTGTTAGGATTTTATATTATTATATTATTTCTTGTTCTTAATAAGAAATAAAGAGGAAATTAAAAGGGGAGCCAAGCAATAATTCTAGGATCCTATCTTCCTATAGTATTAACATTATTTTTTTTAGGGGGGGAGCCATGGCCCCTGTCAACCCCTCCATGCAACCTTCGTTGACCTAAACTTCTTGTAGATATAAGCATCGACCATCTTCCAGCTACTAGACAAGAGCTTCCAAAAGCGCTTAGCATACGAATCCATTAGGAAGTTATAGATGAAAAATATAGTAAGCTTCTTGAGATATATGTTGATAGCAGATTTAACAAAACGCTTATCTACTTATATCAAGCCTTCTTTCACCGCTAGGTTGCACATAATCCCACCTAGCAATAAAACTGATGCAACAGGAAAGAACTCACGTCATGAAGAAGAGAGGATGATGAGAGTGAAACATGCTAAAGAGAAACGAAGAAGAGTCAATTGTAAGGAGAACTAAAAGATGAATAAAAGAAAAGCATGGAAGTTGTCTGTCTATGCAAACAATTTAGCATTATGAGACTGCGAATACTCAAAATCAACAAAGCAATGACTTCTATACTTCTACGTACAAGTTTTATAGTTTGTGCTCTGCACAAAATAAGTAAACAGCATCTCGACAATTACAACTTTAAGTTCACATATTGTTGCTTTTATTCTTGATTTCTGATAAACATTTAGGCCCACTTTGCTATTATAGACATGCCACTAGCACCAAGTAAAACCACAACATAGACCTTGATGCTGCCCTGCAACTTTGGACCCATAATGTCTAAAGCTAGAAGATCTACCAGAGCCACGTAGATAAGAAGCCCTGTTGATGACATGTTGAGTAGTCCAACTATGATGAGAGAGAGCTAGGGCTGTTCTCTTTGTATGTTTTGGATATAGAGAGAGTGACTCAAAAAATATACCACGGCAATGATGCGGTAACACAACAACTGTGACTCTCCAATCTCGTCTTTTAGTGCATGAGCATGAGAGTGGCCATGAAAATGCTCTACAGCCATTTCTTGATTTCCTTTATTACTGTATGCATCCGAAGTGACATGAGCCTTACTCTGGTGATAAATACTCGTGGCTATTGAATCTACCATTAGAGTCAATATAGTAGAGAGCATGGCAACAAAAACCATGAAAGGGAACTTGTGTCATGGATTATCATTCAAGTAATTAGAAGATAACATTTCAAAAGAATTAGGTACTACGTGCATAAAACCCGTGGCAAGTATAATTCTAGATTCGAAGGCCTTAACAATAATAAATAAATTTCTATTGGGCCTTGGAGCTGGTATGGTGCGGAAAAAAGGAGCAAGCATACACCAATCATGCTAGTAACAAGGATGGAGGCAATGGCTATAATCTT
The DNA here is from genome assembly GCA_033439265.1 of Dillenia suffruticosa. NCBI lineage: Eukaryota > Viridiplantae > Streptophyta > Magnoliopsida > Dilleniales > Dilleniaceae > Dillenia > Dillenia suffruticosa. The sequence continues at coordinate 16,516,733 of JAVTVX010000009.1, read as the reverse complement.
TAGTGGTAGAGCCTTGGACTTGTTGATACAACGATCGGAATTTGATCCACATTCATCGGACTGCCCTAGGGCTTCCGTTATGAAAATGGAGATGAAAGAGGAAATGGTGATAAGCTTGACAAGTGGACATTGACTTCTCTCTCTCTCTCTCTAATTTGCTAAACAAAGATATATTTCTTGATGGGTTTGGCATTCCATAGAGCTTCTTGTATAGAAACATGTGACATCATGTGCACAAGCTGATATCAACACAAATTAATTAAACTAAAGATGAGGAAGAGGTGCACACAGAAACTCAAGCTGTCTTTGTTATCTGACCTTACATAAACTAAAACCCCCCATAGAGCATCCCAAGGGGCCAAGTAGACTAATTTTGCATGTGTTGGACATACTGGGAAGTGTGTTGTGATTGTGCCACATGTTGCTCAACACATGCATGCATATACTGTATGGTACACGTAGCATTTATAAATTAGAAAATGGACAATCGGGATCAACATAAACTCTTTTGATAGGAAACCAGTCGTGATATGAATATTTTTATTCTTTTTATTAATGATTTTCCTTTTTTTATATATATTTAGCTGATATATTGCAATTGCATAAAGTTCTCCCCATATGTCTAATCCTTAGATGACGATAGTTATGTACTTGTCAAACTTTTGGGATGAGGTGGTGGTGGGAAGGTAATTTACAGTTCATAAACTATTGATTGTATAAATCACATCCTTCTTATTGAAACTGATTTGAACCATATTTCATTTTTCAATGTGGGATCAGTCTCAATAGCTGCAACCCGTGGCATAAAGAAAGGGGTGGGGGGTATTGCCAATAGCCCAAAAGGACTTTCTACACTAATAAAGGTAAATTTTGAAACACAAGTACTTTTTCACTTGTTTGACCCTAAAGATAATATATATATATATATATATATATATTTTTACACCCTTGGATTTGGTCCACCATTCGACATTCAGAACTTCACTCTGATTAATCAAGTCAAGCCGATTGAGCTCCCTTTTTGGGAGTACGACTCTCCCAACGTAATTTACTTCATTCTGAGAACTAGAACCTTAGTTATTTGGTTAAAGGGGTGAGATGACCTACTCATCACACCAACTAACTATTGATTCTAAATTTAATATTTCTAACTTCAAAAAGTTACAAAAGTCAATGGAGCAAATGAAATGTGTATGAAGATACTTACAAAGGTAGGAAAAGAATATACAAATATATTAGCACTAATCAACTGTAATAAGCATAGTATCATGGTGTAAATGTATGAGAGCTTCTCAACTTCTTTGGTCTCTTTTCTCTCTTAAACACACTCTAAATTTCTAATTGTTTAAATTTTGAATGGTCGATTCTCATTGTTCTTTCTTCTCCCTTATTCTGTATTTGTGTGACAATACTAGACCCTTTATATAGACTTCTAAGATATCTCATAACAATATATATATCATTTATATATATTCTTTTATATTCCTCTCATATTTTTATTAACTCTTGGTTTTTTAAATCTCTATTACATGAATCTGTTTTTTATATTTTTCACATAAATTTATATCATGGCTAATACATTTATTGATTTTTTTAATATATCACACAAATTCTAAGTTATATATTTTTCAATAACAAATATATATTTTTTTTTAAAAAATGTTTTATTATAAAATTTGATTTCGATGTGAATTTCGCTTTGAGTGAAATAAATAGAACGATTGTCGTTTGCCTTTTCTACCGTACTTTGGAAAAGTTTTACTTTTTTTGCTTATACACAGTTCTATTCCCAAATGTGTGAAAATACAAATTTAGAGCAAAAATTCATAATACAACTTATATATATACACGCAATACCTCATTCTTACCTTATTTTAAAGAGTTTTGTTGGAGATGAGTTTCGCTTCACAGATAGCAAATCCGTTGACTCGAATAGGACGAATGGTTGTAAGGCCTTCCGATTGATGGAACCTGTAAAATACTATTAGAATGTACTCCGATAGAGGTGAATCCGACACTCTAAGTCAGGAAGTGTTTTGAGAATAGAAACAGATGAGAGAGAGAGAGAGTTCTATGTAGTCTTTTGTGTATTAAGTGTTGAGTCAAACGAACGTACTTGGCTGATGGCCTTCATGATATATATATTCATATAGTCTTTCTACACAGTAAGTTCCGTATACTACTAGGGTGTAGAAACCCTAATTTTCTTATGAAAATGTTCCGAGATTACTGGCTTCCAGTGAAAGATTTCTAGGAGATTTAGGATCCTAGCAGTTAGGGAAAATCTAACTTGTTAAGAAATTCCATTCCTTATTAATAATAGTTAAAGATCTCTTTCCTAGTTATAGGAGATTGTTTTCACAATCTAGAGAAAAACCAATATTACCTTGGTGGATTGAATAACAATAATGAGTATCGAAAAGGTGTTACAGTCGATCAGCCGAATACCAAGAAGGATCTGGTTGATAGGTACTGAGGAAACGGGTCGTATCTACCAATCTAGGAGATAATATCATAGTGATGACGCGTTTTGGTGCATTTTATCCATCGGATTATGGGCTCAGAGGTTATCAAATTCTATAATAATAGGTCTTTGGATTCTGTTGCATCACTTGCCCCCAAAACCCAGTGTTGTTCTATAGGAAGGGGTTCAGGGTAAATTTAAGTGGATAAGAATTAAAAAAAATATTAGTGCGGTGCATTAAATACGGGACATACTGTTTCAGTTTTGATGAATCATGTCCAATATGCTTTATAAGGCGTGGCATCTAATTGGATGGTGTACTATCGTGTTTACCTTTTGACAGTTTTGCTTTTTGTGTAGTGAGGCAACTTACGACTTGGTTTTTACAAAATTTAGGAGGAACGCTCAAAATAGATCTGAAATGGCTAAAGGTTCATCATTGCATGTTCATGGGATTATCAATGACATTGGGAACACCATATTAGAGAAGGAGCTAGTGGTGTGCAAAACGACATGTTACTCGGGGATGATTATGCCATTATATCAGTTATCAACGAGGATAGGACTAATAAAGTACCAGAATATCATGTTTCGATGTACAGACAATATGTCAAACATGGTCTAAAGGTGCCATATATGGGTCTAATTGCCTGGGTTTTGTTTTATTGGAATATATTTTTGACAATGTTGATCCTTAGTACTTGACATTTATTGGTGGATATGATTTCACTGATTAGTTTTTTTTTGTCTCTACTTCAACTTCGAGATTGGCATCTATGTTCTCACTCAAAAGGTGTGGCCATAGGGGGCCCACAAAAGGTTGGTTCTAGCTAAAGACTAGGCCAGAGTCAAACTAAAAATTATTCTACAAGGAGACTATTGACAAGAGGTGGATGTACAAGTACTTCTTCATGGAATTTTTGAATAAGAATTTTATACTCTTGTTAGCGGAGGTCAGTAGGGAGCCATTTGTAGGGTTGAGATCTGTGCAGCCATCTTGCCATTCACGATTTGTGCATTCTGTTGGTAGTTTTTGCAAGGCTAAGAAGAGACATATTTGGATCGAGTTGCTTTTGGATGACGAGATGTTGTCGTTGGCCAGTTTACTATTGGGGGAGAAGAGGAAGATCGAGAGGCCTCTTCTTGTGGAGAAGGAAAATAAGAAGCTTGTGGATGTTATCATTTCTCCGGAGGAAGAGGATCTTGTGAAGATGACCACCAATAAGGATATAAAGCCTGGGTCGAGGAAGGAGGTGACAAAAGCAAAGAGCACGTCTAACACGGATGCTGATACTATTCTTATCTTATCTCTAATGCAAAAGAGAAGAAAGGTCCAACTATTGAGCTCGTCGGGTGAGGATGTGAGAAAGGATAGGGACAAGGTTCCATGGGTATGTTGAGGGTTGCAGAGGTAGATGAGCATGGGTTTGAGGTGCATCTCCTTTGTCCTTTCATATTATGTCTTATAGATGGAACGGGGGGAGATTTTGAGAGTTGAGCAAAGGGACTGGAAAGTGTTGAAGCGATAGTGTGAGGCTGAATAGAGAGGAAAGGAGGCTAGGAGTGGAGAAAGAGAGGAGGAGATCGAGCATCATGTCCTTGAGGATCCTGAAGATGTTCATCTTGGGTCAGTGAGAGAGCCCCTTGCGGGGCCATGTTTTGCTATTCCTTTATCAGTGAGGAAAGGCAAACAAAAAGTATCCAAGGGGACTACCCTTCCTCCTTCCATTCCTATTCGGTCTTATGATGGGCAGAAAGGCCAGAGGGAATGAGGAATGATATCGACCAGTGTAGGTAACGATCGTTATAGTTATGTCGACAGCAATGAGGTTAGGCATATAATGGACTGGGTAGAGTTATATAGTTCTGAATTGGAGTTGAACAAGTTATCTCTCGAGTAGGGTGATGAGGCCATCATGTCTCTTGGGCTCACGGTATGATTCTTTTAGAAAGTAATACACCTGTTGACACTAAATATAATAAGCTAAAGGGAGTGAATATGTTATTTATAAATTTTGATTAATTATAGGGTTTTAAGACTTGATTTACACAAATGAATAAAAGAAAAAGCAAATAAAGATTGACATACACAATTTTATAGAGGTTCCAACTTCTTGGTGTATATCCACTCATAGATTTTACCTGTCATGCCCCAAACCGGGGTCATGAACAGCCGCCCGTTGCTCTGGATGCCGGCCATATTTTTATAGAAAATCAGACAGAATCTCCCCATATTTCGGAGGTTTCCCATGTACAATTTAACCTGTAATATTCACAACCACCCTATCAATTTAATAAAAGGGTTATCTCGGCCTCACAACCATTAACCAAACCATAGCCGACAATCAGGACAACGCAATGTTATAGAAATTTCTAGCAATCCTAGCCACAGACCTCTACTGTCATGCTAAACTAGAGTATGAGCAGCCGTTACACCGAGCGGATCTAAATGTTTATAAATATGTACAATAAATTCCCAAGTTAATATTTTAAATATATATAGGTGCCTCAATTTAAGTGAAACTAGTCAATATGAGAGTTTCTCGAATAAATGTCCATAATTATACATTCATCCCAGAAATTAAATAGATAAATATATTAATCAAACTAAAATCTCCAATAATCGTAGCGGAAGATATGGTAACATCTATACCCAAGTCCGGTGCTATCAAGTCCACGTCACAAGTATGAAATCACAAAATTTTTCTTCAGTCTGAGACTAATCCTGTGGGAAAGAAAGTGAGGGGTGAGTATTTATGGGAGAATACTCAACAAGTGAGAGGATTGATATCGTACTATCAATATCGAGGATGAATTTGGAATGTCAAAGCATGTAACATAATACCGAGTGTGTAAAAATAACGTGCTGTTTCAGAGTAAAACATATCTCAAGGCACATATCAGAAAATAACATATGCATCCATCCATGTATCAAGTCACATATGTAGAGCCGGCCAAACAAACAACCCCGGCAATGGTCTACCTCGACCAAGGACTGGCGCATTGGGGGTTTTCACTATGCAAATATCAAATACTAACTCTCTACCCCAATGTTGGCTACAGGCTACTCCAACTAGATTGTAAATAATAATAATAATACATATATATAGTCAGCCATGCATAGTGTCCCGCCCAGTGCTAGACAGAGGTAAATTCACGTCCTCCCCGATGAGGGTCAACCTGGGACATCCATACACATGACGACTTGATGGATACCTCTGGCTGAAACGTATCTGGACACAATGGGTGCCTCTACCAAATGTCTTTCGTAGTTACGGAATGCTATCGGATACATATCACTATATCACCAAGTCGGCCGGGCACGTAGCCCCATGCATCACATCATCACGTCGGTCGGGCATACAGCCCCATATATCGTATCATAACGTCAGTCGGGTGTACAGCCCAAATAGTACATATAAATCCGTTCAAAACTATGTACCAATACAGTGAAAATATTAAAACATATCAATATGTCAAAAAGAATGGCACAGTATCCGGTTATCAAACTCATGGATGCAAATCAATAAAATCAACAGTTGGGACACTCCAATGGTCACAAAAATATGTCTATAAAAAATCTAAAAATTTAGTTTTCACACGTATAAAAATCATGTCGTTTGAAAATCGGTAAAACATGATTTGTCAATCAATAATAGATGTCAAAGTCCCACTCACCGTTTAGGGAGGGTGTGCACTCCCAATTCCAAACCAATCCGAATTCAACTTCCCTCTTTGAACCCGAATATGTTATCGTAAAGCAATGAATTATCAATTTCCACTTAAAATCGTTTGTCTTATACAAGTAGAAATTCTTTGAAAATTTCTAAACTCATATCTCCAATTCCGACTCTTTTCATGCGTATACAACACTTCTTATCCTAAATTTTTACCCTAAATTTGATAAATAACTCAAATGGGTCCAAAATCCCTCACTTAGGGTTTTCTAGGATCGTAGACCTTTGTTCGAATGTCTTCTCGATCACTCTAAGATCTGAAATGCTACCTATCAAGATAGGATTTATTAGTTAGGTTCAAACACTTAGATCGGAAGCAAAATCCTAAGTCAGTTACCTGCACAGAGGTTTGCAGGCCAGTGGGCTAACGGGCTGGCAGGCCTGCAGATGATGGGCCTGTGGGCTGGCGGGCCTGCGGATGATGGGCCTGCGGGCCGGCAGTGGCTTGTGGGCTGCGAGTACTAGCGGGGTGGCGCGCACTAGCGCACGCTCGAGCGCAGGCGCTTTGTGGCGTGCTCGAGTTGTGGTGCGGTTGTTGATCGCACGTTCGCGCTTGCGCTGTAGCCCGTTCGCGCTGTAGCGCACTTGCGGATGGACGCGCTGTGGCTCGATCGCCTGCAAGCGCTGGGTTGCGCTTGTGGAGGCTCGCGGGTGGAGACGGTCGTTGCGCTGTAGCTCGATTGCGTGCAAAGGCGTATGCTTGCGGGAGGCAGCAGCAGTCGCGTGCGGTGCACGGGGGAGATCGTGCGGTGGCGCGCTGGTGGTGGAGCTCGTGGCGGCGTGCGATCGGGAAGGGAGAACGATCGCGAGAGGGAGAGAAACTATGAGAGAGAAACCGAGAGGGAAAGAATAAGAAGAAGAAGAAGAAGAAGAAGAAGAAGAAGAAGAAGAAGAAGAAGAAGAAGAAGAAGAAGATGATGATGATGATGATGATGATGATGATGATGATGATGATGATGATGATGATGATGATGATGATGATGATGATGATGATGATGATGATGATGATGATGATGATGATGATGATGGTGGTGGCCTATTGGCGGCGTTGCTCGCAGCGAAAGAGGAGCGGCGCCGCAGTGGGGGAGAGAAACGAAGAGTCGGGGAGAGAGAGAGAGAGAGGGATTAGGGTTTCCAACCCTAATCCCCATATCAAATTTGGGGACGCAGCGTTTTGCCCCAAAACGCAGCGTCTCCATTTTTTTATTTTTTATTTTATTTTTATTTTTATTTTATTTTATTTATTTATTTATTTTATACATATACATATATTTTGTATTCATTTTTCGTTAGAACGCGAATTTCATGCAAATAAGGTTTATTTCGATCGCGAACCCGGCAATTTAAGAATATACCAAAAATAAAATTTAAAAACCCCCAAAATCAAACACCAATATAATTAAATCAAATTTCTCTCTCTCTATATATTTATTTATTTCGAGACCAGTACATCAGTACGATATCGCAGTGTCGGCGTTACATTTTCTAACCTCCTAAAAATAAGTTTCGTCCTCGAAACTAAAAGGAAGCTGTACGGGGATAGAAACTACTCAGAGAATAAATAGGAACACTGTCCCCTCATAGTATGCTCTGGCTCCCAAGTCTCCTCAACAAGCTCTATGCTGCTGATGCGCCTCTCACCAACCTCATCCCAATACAGAGGTGTGCGACATCGCCTCCCATACAATGCCTCATATGGAGGCATTCCGATATTCGCCTCCTAGCTGTTATTGTATGCAAACTCAACCAATGGAAGGTGTCGATCCCAGCTACCATGAAAATCAATGACACATGCCCGAAGCATATTCTCAAGCGTCTGAATCATCCTCTCTGACTGGCCATCCGTCTAAGGATAATACACCGTATTGAAGTTTAGTCTAGTGCCCAATGCCTCCTGCAACATGGGTTAAAACCTAGACTTGAATCTGGGATCCCTATCTGAAACAATCGATACAGGTACCCCATGAAGACGAACTATGGTATCAATATAGAGACGTGCCAACGCCTCCAAGGAATAATCACCACGGGTAGGGATAAAATGTACAGATTTGGTGAGTCGATCGACAATCACCCAAATCGTATCATGCCGCGTAGAAGTCCGTGGCAACTCTATCATGAAGTCCATAATAATATACTTATATTTCCACTCAGGAATGGGAAGAGACTGCAGCGTACTCGTTGGACGCTGATACTCTGCCTTCATCTGCTGGCACACTAAGTATCGTGCCACAACATTCGCCTTGCCCGGATGATAATCTATAATCAAATCATAATCTTTCAGTAACTCTAACCATCGTCTCTGTCTGAGATTCAGCTCCCTCTGAGTAAACAAATACTTCAGACTCTAATGGTCAATGAAAACTCTGCAAGTCACTCCATAAAGATAATGCCGCCATATTTTAATGCAAAGACTATAGTTGCTAACTCCAAATCATGCGTCGGATAATTCAGCTCATACTTTTTCAACTGTCGCGAAATATAAGCAATCACCCGACCATCTTGCTTCAAAACGTAGCCCAATCCCTGCCTGTTCGCATCACTATACACAACATACTCTCGGCTATTAGTTGGGAGAGCTAAAACCGGTGCCGACATCAATCGTTGTTTGAGCTCCTGAAAGCTCACTTCACAACGTTCGTCCTAAATGAACTTGACGTCCTTTCACGCCAGTCTAGAAAATGGAGTAGCGATTCGGGAGAATCCTTCTACAAACCGCCGATAATACCCAGCAAGACCAAGGAAACTCCGCACTTCGGTCACTGTTTGTGGCTGCTCCCGCCTTAATATGGCCTCCACCTTCTGCGGGTCAACATAAATACCCTTCACAGAAACAATATGGCCAAGAAATCCAATCTGTCTAAGTTAAAATTCACATTTAGTGGATTTAGCATACAACTGCCATTCATGGAGAATCTACAATACCACCCTAAGGTGATGCGCATGCTCCTCATTGCTCTGCGAATATACGAGGATATCGTCGATGAACACAATGACGAACCAATCCAAATAATCATGGAAAACCCGATTCATCGGGTCCATAAAGACTGGTGGTGCGTTGGTCAGCCCAAACGGCATGACCTCGAACTCGTAGTGTCCATATCGGGTGCGGAATGCGGTCTTGGACACATTCTCAGCCTTAATCCGCAACTGATGATATTCAGATCGAAGATCGATCTTTGAGAAAACCCGCGTACCCTAGAACTGATCAAATAATTCATCAATACGCGGTAGAGGGTACCGATTCTTGATGGAAATCTTGTTTAGCTGCCTATAGTTCACACACAATTGTAGGGTCCCGTCCTTCTTTTTCACGAATAACACCGAAGCACCCAAAGGTGAAGTGTTTGGACGGATAAAACTCTTGTCCAGCAACTTTCGCAACTGGACCTTGAGCTCTCTAAGCTCAGCTGGCGCCATTGTGTATGGCGGAATAGATATGAGAGTGGTCCCTGGAGTTAGGTCAATCTCGAAATGAAACTCCCGAACTAGGGGTAGTCCGGGTAGCTTCTCGAGAAATATATCTGGGAACTCCTGCACCACTGGGACCTTCTCAAGCCTCGACCCTTCCACTGTGGTGTCAATAACATGAGCCAGGTATGCTGTATACCTTCAGCGTATCAATCTCCTGGCCTTCATTACCGATACAACACAGCGAGGTAACACTCATCTCTTGCCTGGGAACCTCAACAATGGCCCCTCGGGTCTCCAAAACTCCACTTCTTTGGTGAAACAATCTACTGAGACTCTATGCATGCTTAGCTAATCCATCCCTAGGATGGCATCGAAATTCATCATCTCAAGTGGAATCAGGTCTGCCTCAAGTACCGTATCTCTGATCGTGACAATGCTCCCTCTGTAGACGGAATCTCTAAGTATCTGCTCACCGAGAGGAGTGATGACCAATATCTCCTCATCAAGTGGCGACAAAGGCTTACCCAACCCGTGGGCAAAAGACGCTCTCACATACGAATAGTTCGACCCAGTGTCAATGAGGACATGAGCGTCGACTCCCTATATGTTCATAACTCCTATTGTAAGAAAATAAAAAGATCTATTGATAAATATGGAAAGATATATGCTTACATATATATATATATATATATATATATATATATATATTAAAATGTATATACATACCAACATAGTTAAGCCTCTAAGGCCTTAACTAGTGATGGTGCTCAAAAGAAAGTACATTAAAAAATATCTCTAAACATGGGGACCAGTGGGAGGAGCACTAACAATCACGTCAGAACTCGCCTGAGCGTCCTCCTTCATCATTGAGTATACACAGGCCTGTGTTCTTTGCTGCTGTCAGAATAGTCCTAGCACCGTGTTGCTCCCGATTGCTGTCCGTGGAGCAGTGTGACTCGAGTGTGCAGGTGCTCCTTGCTGTCCTCCTTGGGGAACACTAGAGTGTCCTGAAGCTATTTGATCTCCAAATCCCAACTCAGGGCAGAAGCTCCTGATGTGCCCTGTCTTCCCACACCGGAAGCATGTAACAGACACCCTACACTCTCCAAAAGGATGGTGTCCACCACATCGGCGGCAAAAGGGGTGCCGCCGATCTGAAGTCTGAGTAGTGGCACTAGGGGCCGGTGCTCTAAACCCCTGAGGTCGCGATTCCTGCCCAGTATGTGCTTGTCTCGGCTGAGAAGAGCCTCCCTGATACCCAGATCTTCTCTTCCTTTGCTTTCTGTATTCCTGCTGTCTGCCCTCAGCACGGACGATCTCCTCCGCCCTAAGTGCTGAGTCCACGATCTCTGCAAAGGAGAGAGTAGGAGTCACTGTCATATACCTTCTGATATTCAAGTTGAGGCTATCCTCAAACTTGAACCGTAGCTGTTTCGGCGTTGCCAAGTCTGGACCGAAAGCAGCTAGTCGCCTAATCTCCGTCTCATACTCTGTCACTATCCTGGTTCCTTGCCGCAAGTGTAGAAACTCTGCCCTCTTACAGTCTTGCTGGAACTCAGAGAAGTACCTGTAATCGGACTCCCACATGAAGTCCTCCCATCGTAGCGGCTCGGTAGCATCGTCACAAATCACCTCCCACCAAGTGAGGACGTCGCCATCCAAAAGTCTCTCTACTATTCGAAGCCGGTAGTCCTCGCTCAAACCCAGATTAGTTAAAATTCTGCTGGTGCGGTTGATCCAGTACTTCGCTGTTGTGGAATCACTCGTTCCCGCAAACTCTGTGCAGCCTAACTGCCTCGCCTCCTTCACCAACTGGGTGAGTTCGTGAACACGCCTCAAGGTGGAGGAGGTAGTGTCACTAGGTCCTGACACAAAGGAAGGACCAACAACTGGGGGTCGATCTGGTATAACTGAAGGTGGCACGGTCGTAGGAGTCGGCACTGCCATCGGTGGTGGGAGGGTGGCATCTGAACCCCGTGGGAGGTGTACCACTCATACACTTGCCTAAACGCCTCAAGGGACGGTGGTGGAACCTCGACTGGAGCAGTAGGCTGAGTAGGCGCTACAGGGGGCGCCTGTGAAGAGGAAGCAGCCTCAGGCACTCCAAGGGTTTCAGGTCCCCTTGAAGGATTAGGCACTTGAGGAGTCTCGGGTAGCGCGAGTCTAGCTCCGCGTCTCGCTGGTCTACCACGTCTAGGCGGCATAATTCTGTAAAGAGAGAATTTTCATTAGATATAACTCTAGAATTTGACATGATTTAAAAATTAGGGTTAGTTACATAGTAACTAACCCCTAAATTGAATGAAACTAACTCTAGAATTTGGCATAATTTAAAAATTAGGGTTATTTACATAGTTACATAGTTTCTACGACCATGTATGAGACTTTAAATGACTGTACGAAATTCTCTAATGCATTGAGAACTTTTAAATGTACTTAGAAAGATTTTTATTACTATCATTTCTCTAACCTAGACGTTCTGATACCAACCGAACTGTCACGCCCCAAACCGGGATCATGAATAGCCGCCCGTTGCCCTGGATGCCGGCTATTTTTTTACAGAAAATCAGGTAGAATCTCCCCATATTTCGGAGGTCTCCCATATACAATTTAACCTGTAATATTCACAACCATCCTGTCAATTTAATAAAAGGATCATCCCGGCCTCACAACCATTAACCAAACTACAGCCGACAATCAGGACAATGCAAGGCTATAGAAATTTCTAGCAGTTTTAGCCACAGACCTCTACTGTTATGCTAAACTAGAGCATGAGCAGCCGCCACACCAAGTGGATCTAAATGTTTATACACATGTATAATAAATTCCTAAGTTAACATTTTAAATACATATAGGTACCTCAATGCAAGTAAACCCAGTCAATATGAGAGTTTCTCGAATAAATGTCCATAATTATACAGTCATCCCAGAAATTAAATAGATGAATACATTAATCAAATCAAAATCTCCAATAATCATAACGGAAGATATAGTAACATCCATACCCAAGTCCGGTGCTATCAAATCTACGTCACAAGTATGAAATCACAAAATTTTTCTTCAGTCCGAAACTAATCCTATGGAAAAGAAAGTGAGGGGTGAGTATCTATGAGAGGATACTCAGTAAGTGAGGGGATTGATATCGTGCTATCAATATCGAGGGTGAACTTGGAGTATCAAAACATGTAACATAATATCGAGTGTACAAAATTAACGTACTGTTTCAGAGTAAAACATATCTCAAGGCACACATCAGAAAATAACATATACATCCATCCATGTATCAAGTCACATATGTAAAGCTGGCCGAACAAACAACCACGACAATGGTATACCTCGATCAAGGACGGACGCATTGGGAGTTTTCACTATGCAATATCAAATATTGGCTCTCTACCCCAATATTGGTCACTGGCTACTCCAACTAGGTTGTAAATAATAATAATAATACATATATATAGTCAGCCGTGTATGATGTCCCGCCCAGTACTAGACAGAGGTAAACTCACGTCTTCCCCGATGAGGGTCAACCTGGGACACCCATACACATGACGATTCGATAGATACCTCCGGCCGAAGCGTATCCAGATACAAGGGGTGCCTCTACCAAATGTCCTTCGTAGCTACAGAATGCTATAGGAAGTATATCACCATATCACCAAGTCGGCCGAGCACGTAACCCCATGCATCACATCATCACGTCAGCCGGGCATACAGCCCCCATACATCGTATCGTAACGTTGGCCGGGCGTACAGCCCAAATAGTACATGTAAATCCGTTCAAAACTATGTGCCAATACAGTGAAAGTATTAAAACATGTCAATATGTCAAAAAGAATGGCACAGTATCCGGTTATCAAACTCATGGATGCAAATCAATAAAATTAATAGTTGGGACATTCCAATGGTCACAAAAATATGTCTATCAAAAATCAAAAAATTGAGTTTTCACACGTATAAAAATCATGTCGTTTGAAAATCAGTAAAATATAATTTGTCAATCAATAGTAGATGTCAAAGTCCAACTCACCGTTCAGGGAGGGTGTGCACTCCTAATTCCAAACCAATCCGAATTTAACTTCCCTCTTTGAACCCAAATATGTTATCCTAAAGCAATGAATTATCAATTTCTACTAAAAATCGTTTGTCTAATACAAGTAGAAATTCTTTAAAAATTTCTAAACTCAAATCTCCAATTCTGGCTCTTTTCATGTGTATAAAACACTTCTTATCCTAAATTTTTACCCTAAATTCGATAAATAACTCGAATGGGTCCAAAATCCCTCACCTAGGGTTTTCTCGGATCGCAAACCTTTGTCCGAATGTCTTCTCGATCACTCCAAGATCTGAAATGTTACCTATCAAGACAAGGTTTATTAGTTAGGTTCAAATACCTAGATCGGAAGCAAAACCCTAAGTCAGTTACCTGAGCAGAGGTTCGCGGGCCTTCACGGGCTGTGGGCTTCAGCTAGTGGGCTCGCGGGTCAACGGGCTAACGGGCCAGCAGGCCTGTGAGCTGATGGGCCTGTAGGCTGGCGGGCCTGCGGTTGATGGGCCTGCGGGCTGGCAGTGGCATGTGGGCCATAGTGGCTTGCGGTCCGCAAGCACTTGCGGGGTGGCGCACTCTATCGCGCGATCGAGCGCAGGCGAGCGCTTGTGCGCAGGCGCACTATGGCGTGCTCAAGCTGTGGCGCGCTCGCTCGATCGCGCGCTCGCTCAATCGCGCGCTAGTGCTTGCGCTGTAGCGCGCTGGAGGAAGGATGCGCTGTGGCTCGATCGCCTTCGAGCGCTGGGTTGCTCTCGCGGAGGCTCGCGGGAGGAGACGGTCGTCACGCGCTATGGCTCGATCGCATGCAAAGGCGCACTCTTACGGGAGGCAGCGGCAGTCGAGCGCGGTGGCAGGTGCAGTGCGGGGGAGATCGCGCGGTGGCGCGCTGTTGGTAGAGCTCGCGGCGGTGTGCGATCGGGAAGGGAGAGCGATCGTGAGAGATCGCGAGAGGGAGAGAAACTGTGAGAGACAAACCGAGAGGAGAAGAAGAAGAAGAAGAAGAAGAAGAAGAAGAAGATGGTGGTGGTAGCCTGTTGGCGGCGGAGCTCGCGGCGAAAGAGGAGTGGCGCTGCGGTGGGGAGAGAAACGAAGAGTCGGGGAGAGAGAGAGAGAGGGATTAGGGTTTCCAACCCTAATGCCCAAATCAAATTTGGGGACGCAACGTTTTGCCCCAGAATGCAGCGTCTCCATTTTTTTATTTTTTTTTATTTTTATTTTATTTATTTATTTATTTATTTTTCACATATACATGTATTTCGTATTCATTTTTCGCTAGAACGTGAATTTTATGCAAATAAGGTTTATTTAGATCGCGAACCAGGCAATTTAAGAATATATCAAAAATAAAATTTAAAAACCCCCAAAATCAAACACCAATATAATTAAATAAAATTTCTATATATATATATATTTATTTATTTATTTCGAGACCAGTACATTAGTACGGATACCGCAGTGTCGGCGTTATATTACCTAAATTTTCAAATCTACTATTCTATTCCAGAAATTACAAACTAGCTTCCGGTGGTGCTAGTGAACCACACAAACATTTTCCAAATACTTCAACTTGATTTTTCATAGGATCAATCAAAATCTAATCTGATACCTCTCTTTTTCTCTTACGCTCTAACTCAAAATAATACGATTTTAAGTTTACACAACAAGTAAAGAGAAAATAAAAGACAAAATAAAGCTATTAATCTTCAGAATGCTCGTTATAGTATAGATATGGAATAAGACAATAGATGATATTCACTGTGTTTTCAAGCAATTTCGCAACACATCTTTTGTGTTCTTCGATTGATTTTATAGTTAAGGAACATGGTTTAGCCATTAGACACCATTGAAATGCATATAAGAGTTTGGTGAGGAAGGTAAACAATATAATAAATTCGTACCATCTTTTTTGAACAAATGAACGTTAAACACAGTAGGTCAATCTATCGAAACTATAAGCAGATTTGTCTTTACATTTCAAATTCCCGAGTCGCCTTGATGAGTGTACAATCTACTTGTCAAGATTTTAAATGTGAAAAGTAAGGGGACTTGTCTCCACCATGAGTGGCATTGTCAAGATATAAGCTTTCTTATACAAATAATAAGTCACCTCAACCTTGACTTTCATTTTGCAAGGCGACTTGTATTTGTGGGTAAGACGACTTATATGCATAAAATATTTAATTAGGTCACCTTGGATAAGTTTAGGTCCTCTTACCTAAATTTTAGATTTTGCTAGATCGTCTTATTAAATTTATTGAGACAACTTGTGCTTTTAATTATTATAGTTAGGCCGTCTTGCTTTTAATGAGGTCGTCTCATTTGTCATGCAAACTAAATTCTTTGAGACTTGAATTCGTTAGGTCATCTTGTACTCAAGATTTGGTCACCTTAAGTTTTGTACAGACATAGACTTCTGAGACTTGTTTACCTCAGGTCATCTCATTCTAAAGGTCAGATCGCCTTAGGTGTTCTATAAATTTAGACTTCTGAGACTTGTTTACCTCAAGTCGTCTCATGCTAAAGGTCAGGTTAGCTTACGTGTTCTGTATACTTAGACTTCTGAGACTTGTTTATCTTAGGTCGTCTCATGCTAAAGTCAGGTCGCCTTGGGTTCTATGGGACAAACAACAGGTCATCTTATGTCAAATCTCAAGTGGCCTTGGGATTTTGACTTAGCTAAATTTCTCTCAATCATAGTCATATGACGTCTTGTATGAATGAGTAAGGCGATTTGTCTATTTAGAACCAATTTTAGCAATTTTTCTAATTTACTTCTAATTTAAATTAATTACTTGAAATCAACTTTTATTACTCTTAATCATTATCAAAACCTATTTGTTCAACAATCTTCCCCTTTTGATAATGACAAAACCTAATTTGAAATGATTGATATAATTTTTTTGAAAGATCTCCAAATGCTCTCCCTCAACCAATACTATATCAATTCAAGTTTTGAAATGCCTATAATTAGTCTCAAGCCTCATTTTCTCTTAGAAATGTGCATCATATGCTATAAACATTTAGTTCTATGATATTTATCATTGACATTCTATGATTCTCCCCATTTTTCTTTTGAATGCAACTGTAATTTTCACCTATATAGTTTTTCTTCAAGATTAAGTCATTGAAAGACATATTTTATCCTTACTTAATACACACAAGTACATACTTCAATTGATATATACAATTTGCCAACTTCCTCCGAATGTCTTGCAATTATTCAATATGCATGCCATCAATATATATGCCAAACACACACTTAGAACAAGCAATCAATATGTGCATATATAGATGCTAATGTCGATATCAATAAAAAATCACAAGATAGATATATATGTGCCAATGTCAATCAAAGTTAATGATATACTAATGCCAACCAATCAATACCAATCATATGTGCATTGACACCAAAACATATATAACATATATGTGTCTTTTCTCCCCCATTTTGTCATCAGCAAAATGAGTCAATGTTGTCACTAGATAAAGATAGTTGCTTTACAAGAGAGCAAAAGACCAAAGTGCAAAAGAAAATACAAATAAAAAGATGGTCTTTTTACAATCAGAGAGAGAAATATAGATTTCTTTAGACTTGTGACTCATCAGATGGATTGATGGAAGGGTCTATTGGTGGAGAGTTTGAAGGACCATTCTAATCTTTTTGAATCAAGGATTCCAAGGAAGTAATTTTGTCCCGAAGCGTCTTGTTCTAATCTTCTAATTCAGTCAATCTTGCATGAGTGTGAGAGTTTTGATCTTCAATCTTTAGGAGTTGTGATTGAATATGTACTAGGGAACCCCAAATCATGTCATGGTGACTTCAGAAGATAAAATGGATGTGGATGGAGCACCATAGGAAGGAGTAATTTGAAGAGATTGATTTCGAATCTCATCGAATGGATCTACCGTAGATGATTCACTAGATCCGGCATTATCCCTCTTTTTCTTCTTTCCTCCCTCTTCTTGATCATCATCTAATTTCTCTCAAACTCTATTTTTGAGTACCCATTTAGCCTTTTTCAAAGATTGTTCCCCGATTCCATGCTTCATACTCCATTTTGTACAAATTTCATTTTTCATCTCAATTTTGTTCACTATCAGCACATCAAAAATCAGAGAGCAATAAGGTAGATTTGCATATTTGGATTTGGCCGCTTCAATCATGAAATAAAGAACTAAGAAATGCAACCGGGGTATCGATGATACAAGCCATTAACCAAAGATCCTCTTTGGTTATGTGAGTATGATTTCCTCCTCTAGGCCTAAGAACATGAGTGATAATGAGATGTAAAAGACATTTATGTATCCCCAAATTCTTTTCATTCAAGTCCATTTCACTTATTTTCGACAAATTTGCATTCCTAAACACAATTCTAGCACATTCGATTTGAGTCATCTTCATGTACTTTTCACTTTTGATAGAAGGAGTCCATTTTAAGTTACACATCATTCATATTACTTTAGGAGTGAGTATAATTTGTTTTCCTTTAATATGCGTCTTGAAGGTGCATGATTCCATTCCTATAGGAAAGTAGTAATGTGTCTCAAGCACATGATCTCTGGTGTCTTCAACTACTTCTAAGTTATTGTAGAATTTTCTAACCAAAAATCATATACATTTTCATTTGGAGTCATCAAAGAACTAGGCAAGATATGTGAGAGGTGCTCTTCAAATGAAAACTCAATTTTCTTAAGAAAATCTGAATCAATGAGTCTCCTTAAATTTAACTTTCTTTTAGAAAAATTGGAAGTAAATGACTTACTTTTCTCTAGGGAAGGAAAGTCACTTTCATTGAATTTGGTCGGATTCTTTGTCTTTGGCACCATGTAAAATCCTTTGAACTTGTGTATGAGTATGAGAGCCTTTAGGGAGTTAGGATTTTCTTTTATGAGTGAAGTGGAATCTATTCGTTCTTCACCAAAGGTACTACAGTTGAGTGAGTCTATTACCGATTCGAATGGCTCGAGCAAGAAGGGTAACGATTGTTTCAGTGAGAGAGAATATGAGAGGGTGAGAATGAGAGGACAATTCAAGAAGGGGGAAATAGAGTTGGGGTTCTTAATTTGGGGGAAACGGTTGGAGGGAATACGAAAAGATTTGACTTTTAAACCTATATTGTTGGACTGGGGTCGAGTTTGGGTAATTGATAGATAGAAAATGGAGCTAGGTTTAGGATTTTGAGTTTAAGCAACATAAGTCGATTTGGTCAAGCTTATAAATTGACCTGTCTTTACACACAAGGCGACTTGCATTAAATTGCAAGCCGTCTTATGAAAGTGAAACCTTAAGACATCAGGTCATCCTCCCTGATAAGTGAGGCGATTCAGAGATGTCTGCAGTCAATTTTTCTGTGACATGATCCTGATGAGTCATTTTGTATTTATCATGAGGCGACTTGCATAATCATGAGGTGATTTAAAAATAATATAAGTCTGCTTATGTGACTAATATTTAATGAGTCGTCTCGTTCCTACAGTAAGGCAACTAACTAAACCTAAGCCTTGTTCTAAGAACGACTTGTTCTTAGAGCAAGACGACTTGTTTTGTCAATTTTGAACCTATATAAGACCACTTATTCATTTTGTACGATGACCCATTCTCTAGTCAAATTGCACAACTATGAGATTTTCTTAAAATTTCATTTACCCTTATGATCATTATTATAAATGTGATCTAAGATTGAACTTGTATTTCATTCAAATTAAGAGTTCACTCCATTCCCAATTCTCTTCTTAAATTACCAAACCTTTCTTTATCCAAATGTTTGGTAAAAATATCTGTAATTTATTTTTCAGTTTCTACATATTCTAGAATTATATCCTTTTTTAGTATATGATTTCTAAAAAAGTGATGTCTAACCTCAGTGTGTTAGTTCTAGAGTGATATACCAGATTTTTTTTGTCATATTTATTGCACTAGTGTTTTCAATCTTTATTGGAACATTTTTAAATTTTAAACCGTAATCCTCAAATTGATATTTGATCGATAGGATTTGTGCACAACATTGCCCTGCAACCACATACTTTGCTTCTATGGTTGAAGTAGCAATACTATTTTGCCTTTTAGAGGACTAAGATACTAATATACTTCCAAAAAAATTGACAAGTACCACTTGTACTTTTTCTATTCACTTTACATCTAGCAAAATCAGTATCTAAATATCCATGTACAGTGAATGCTGAATTTTTATCATACCATAATCCCAAATTATATGTGTCTTTTAAATATTTTAGAATTCTCTTAATAGCGGCTAATAGAGATTCCTTAGGATTAGATTGAAATATAGCATACAAACACATACTAAATAGAATATCGGGTCTAAATGCAGTTAGATATAAAAGAGATCTAATCATACTCCTATATAGTTTTTGACATATTTCCTTCCTTTTTCATCTTTGTCTAGCTTAACCGATACACTCATTGGTGTGGCATATCTTTTAGTATCACTAAATCTACATTTTTTGATCAATTTCTTAACAAATTTGGATTGATTAATAAATATACCTTATTTTGTTTGTTTTATTTGCAAACCAAAAAAATAATTTAACTCACCCATCATACTCATTTCAAATTCTGTATGCATAGACTTAATAAATTCTTGACAAAGATTTTCATTTGTTGCTCCAAATACTATGTTATCTATATAGATTTGAACTATTATGATTTTTTTTACCTTTTTTTAAATAAATAAAGTTGTAGCAACATTTTCTCTTTTAAAATCATTTTCAATAAGAAAATTGCTAAGTCATACCAAACTCTTGGAACTTGTTTAGACCATATAAGGCTTTGAACAATTTAAACACATAATCCGAGTCCTTTGGATGTTCAAATCTGGGTGGTTATTTTAAAAAAACCGTCTCATTTAATATATCATTTAGGAAACCACTTTTGACATACTTTTGATCTAACTTGAAGTTCATATAATATGCAAAAACAAGTAACATCTTAATAGCTAAAAATCTAGCTACCAGAGCATATGTCTCATCATAGTCAATCTTTTCTTCTTAACTATACCCTTAAGCAACTAATCTGGCTTTGTTTTTAGTGATTGTCATATGTTCATCTAGTTTGTTTCTAAACAGTCATTTTGTACCTTTCACAAATTGATCGTTTAGTATATGAACTAACTCTCATACTTTATTCATTGATTTAACTCTTCTTGCATAATTAGAATCCAATTTTCATCACATAGAGCTTCATCAATATTTTTAAGTTTAATTTGAGAAATGAATATACAAATTCACATTGATTTTGAGTTGAAAATTTAGTTCTAACTCCAACCTCTATATCTCTAATTATATTTCTACATTGACACTCCTTACGGTTGAGAATTTTATCTCTTACTCTTCTTGTTGTTGAAGGTCTGATTGATTTTTTTCACTTCTACCTTTATTGGATTCTTCATTTACTTCTTCATTTTTCATTGTCTCTTGTTCTAGTATTTGTTCTAGTTTTTGAATTTTATTATCAAAACTTCTTTTACTTAAGAGGTAACTTTCATCAAAATTTACATGAATTGATTCCTCAACTATCATTGTTCTCTTATTATATATTTTATATACTTGACAAGAGATTGAGTATCCTAAAAATATAATCTCATCATTTTTTATATCAAATTTTCTTAGAGTATCTTTTCCATTGTTCAACACATAACATTTATATCCAAAGACATGAAAGTGACCAATGTTAGACTTTCTACCTTTATATAGTTCATTGGGAGTTTTCTTAAGCATTGGTCTAATTAATGCTCTATTAAGAATATAGCAAGCTGTATTAACAGTTTCAGCTCAAAAATATTTGGGTAAATTATACTTATATAACATAGTTCTAATCATTACTTTTAAAATTCGATTATTTCTTTCTACAACACCATTTTGTTGAGGTGTTCTAACTGCAAAAAAATTGTAATATATTCCATTTTTATCACAATATTCTTACAAAGATTTATTCTCAAATTTTTTGTCATGATTACTTCTAATATTATTAATTATGCATCATTTTTCATTTTGAATTTTTCTACACAATTTGATGAATGCACTACATGTTTTTTTATTTTGATTAAAAATAATACCCAAGTGTATCTTGAGTAATTATCAATTATTATAAAATTATAGTATTTTCCTCTTAAATTTTGTGTTCTAGTTAGACCAAAGAGATTCATGTGAAGTAATTCTAAAAGTCTAGATGTAGAGGCTACATTTTTAGATTTAAAGGAAGATTTGATATATTTTTCCTTCATACAAGCATGATATAATTTGTTCTTTTCATATTTCAATTTCGGAATTCTCTTAATAATGTCTTTTCTAACTGGTTTTGAAATTAAGTCCATGCATGCATGTCCTAGTCTCCTATACTATAACCAAGTATCATCATTTCCAATGGCTATCAAGCATATTTCATTTAAAACACTTAGGTTGTCTAAATTAATGACATAAATATTTCCTTGCATATTTCCTTTGAATCTTATCTTATTATTTGATTTATCTATCACAGTACAAGAATCATGATCAAACAAAACAATAAATCCTTTATCACATAGTTAACTAATGTTTAGAATATTATGTTTTAATTGTTTGACTAATAACACATACTCAATTTGAGTAGAAAACATACTTATATTCTCTATACTAATTTCTTTCCTTTTGAATTGTCTCTAAAGACTACTTTGCCTGTTTTTTTTCCTCCAAATTGCTGAACTTAGATGAGTCGTCCGTCATATATCGAGAGTATCCGCTATTCAAAAACCATATATTTTCATAAGTTTTGGTCTTGAGACAAATCTACACAAAGAAGAAATCAAGTGTTGGCGTTTGGTACCCAAACTTTCTTGGGTCCGACAGTATTAGTGCTCATCATGGATTCATGAGTATTCTTTAGTACCCATTTCAAAATAATTTTCTTGTATTTTAAGTTATTAAACTAGCACTCATTCAAACTATACCCTATTTTATTGCAGTGAGTGCACTTGGTATATGTTCTAGATGCTTTTGATTGGTTTGTGATGGATCTTCTTCTAAGTTTGCAATTATAAGAGTTATATTCTTGTTTCATGCAATAATAACACTTAGTGTTAGATCTATCATTTATTGTGCTGGGAACAAAGAAACTATAGAGTTTCTTTTGTGTCAAAGCAGGATTATACCCCCAACCCAGTTTTGTCATCAACGGCCCTTTGACCTCTAAGTATCAAGTCCAATTTTTCTTGTCCTTGAGCAAATTTATATAATAGAGAGCATAATTTTTTATTTCTCTCTTTTTCTTGATCTAATTTCTTTTTTAAGTCTTTATCAATGCAGTCATTTACAGACTTGATTTTAATGTCTTCAATTTCAGGATGTAAATTGTTTTCCTGGCTAGTTTTGTCTTCAACTTCCTTAAGAAGATTAATTCTTTCTTGTTTCAATTCATCATTTTCTATCCTAAGTCTTTCATTCTCATATTCCAATTTGTTCCTATCTTCCTCTAGTTTGATTATTTCCTTCTATTGTAATCTATTTTACCTAGTCATATTCTTTAAATCTTTGATTGATTCTATGAGTACTTCATGCAATTCATCAAAAGATAATTCATATTTAGATTCTGAATTAGAGAAATAAGATGTTGAAAATGTTACCTCAATATTTGAGTCATCTTCTTATGCCATGAAGCACAAGTTGACTTGCTCTTGTTCACGTTCTTTTCACTAGTACTTTCATCCTCACCACTCCATGTTGCTAAAGCCTTTTTCTTTCCCTTCTCATTTTTCTCGGTCTTTTTGAGTGATGGACAATCAACCTTTATGTGCCCAAGCTTCTTACACTCATAACATCTTATTTCATCTTTTCTTTTGGGTTTCTTGAATTCTTTTCTATTTTTGTTCATTTTCCTCATCATGAATTTCTTGAATTTTCTTGTTAGAAGTGTCATGTCTTCATCATCATCACTGCTAGAACTATCTTCTTCATTTTCAGCTTTAAGAGCTTTGGATTTGCCTCTTTTCTTATTTTCATTTCCTTTGGAGTTTATTTTCATCTCATGGGTTGTTAGTGAGCCAACTAGTTGATCCATCATGAGAGTTTCCAAATTCTTGGATTCTTCAATTGCTATAACATTGGTTTCCCATGACTTAGGCATATACCGTAGCACTTTGTCAACCATATCTTCCTAAGTAATTCCTTTTCCTAGTAGTCTTAACTCATTTGTGATAGTATTGAATCTTATTATTATGTCTCTTACACTTTCTCCATCCTTCATTTTGAATGCCTTGTACTTTTGTTTCAGCATTCTTATTTTGTTCTTTCTCACTTGATTTGTACCTTCATATGTAGCCTCCAATCTTTCCCATATTTCTTTTCCAGTGATACATGATGAGATTCTATTATATTCATTTAGACTTAAGGCTAGATGCAATAAGTTGACTGCTTTACAATTTGCTCTGTAGGCTTTCTTTTCTTCAGGAGTCATGTTATTCATTTTGATAGGAACTCTAACCCTATCAATTTCTTCAGTTGTAAATTCGATTCCTTTCTCAATTATTTCCCTTGCTGTTTCATCTTGAACAATTATGAAATTTCTCATTCGTTGCTTCCAATAGTTGTTAGTGCTCTATTGATTGTGCATGCCTCGAATGGAATTCTGTCTCCATTTAGTGACATTTTTTATCTTTGCTTTTAAGGTTGTTGAACCCTTTTTCAGAAGACCCACTCTGATACCACTTGTTGACACTAAATATAATAATCTAGAGTAGGTGAAAAGGTTATTGACAAATTTTGATTAATTACAGGGATTTAAGACTTGATTTACACAAATAAATAAAAGAAAAGGTAAATAAAAATTAACACACACAATTTATAATGGTTCCACCTTCTTTCTGTCTACTATTCTATTCCAGAAATTACAAACTAGCTTCCGATGGTGCTAGCGAACCATACAAGTATTTTTCAAATACTTCAACTTGATTTTTCACAGGATCAATCAAAATCTAATCCGATACTTCTCTTTTTCTCTTATGCTCAAATTTAGAATAATACAATTATGATTTTATACAACGAGTAGAAAGAAAATAAAAGGCAAAATGAAGTTGTTGATCTTTAAAATGCTCGTTATAGTACAGATAAGGAATAAGACTAGTAGATGATATTCTGAGTGTTTTTCAAGCAATTTTGCAACACGTCTCTTGTGTTCTTTAATTATTTTATAGTTGAGGAATATGATTTAGCCGTTAGACACCATTGAATGCATATCAGAGTTTGGTGAGGTAGCTGAATAGTACAATAAATTCACACCAACTTTTCTAAACAAATGAATATTAGACACAACAGGTTGATCTATCGAGACTATAAGTAGACTTGTCTTCACATTTCAAATTCTTAAGTTGCCTTGATGAGTGTACAAGTCTACTTGTCAAGATTTTAAATATGAGAGGTAAGGGGACTTATCTCCACTATGAGTGGCCTTGTCAAGACATAAGTATTCTTATAGAAATAATGAGTCGCCTCAACCTTGACTTTCATTTTGCAAGGCGACTTGCATTTGTGGGTAAGATGACTTATATGCATAAAGTATTTAATTATGTCGCCTTGGATAAGTTTGTGTCTTGTTGTCTAAATTTTAGATTTTGCTAGGTCGTCTTGTTAAATTTATCGAGACGACTTGTGCTTTAAATTACTATAGTCAGGTCATCTTGCTTTTAATTAGGTCGCTTCATTTGTCGTGCAGACTAAATTCTCTGAGACTTAAATTTGTCAAGTCGTCTTGCACTCAAGTTTGGGTCGTCTTAACTTTTCCTCACTCAGGAAATCAATCCCGTATTCTCTATATTACCCTGGATTCAATGTCCCTTCCCTCTTGCTTCGTGCCAGATGAGCTGATGATTAGTGGGTCAGTCCAGTGTGTGTACTCTTTATCACAATCAATAAAGGGGTAGGCTGGCTAGGCTACCTTTTTAATTAATCTCACCTTAGGTATTCTGTAGACTTAGACTTCTGAGACTTGTTTACCTTAGGTCGTCTCATGCTAAAGGTCAGGTTGCCTTAGATGTTCTGCATACTTAGATTCTGAAACTTGTTTACCTTAGGTCGTCTTATGCTAAAACTCAGATCGCCTTGTGTTCTATGGTGTAGACAACAGGTCGTTTTATGTCAAATCTCAGGTCGCCTTGGGTATTTTAACTTAGCTAAATTTCTCTCAATCATAGTCATAGGTCGTCTTGTGTGTATGAGTAAGGCAACTTGTCTATCTAGAACTAATTTTAGCAATTTTCTAATTTACATCTAATTTAAATTAATTACTTGAAATCAACTTTTATTACTCCTAATTATTATCAAAACCTATTTGTTCAATAGTACCTATATTTTTTGGTTTTTATAAACTATGTCTACGTGTAGACCATCATCTTGGCAGAGTTTCAAAAGTTGAGTCGAGAGTAGACGATTGATCATTTGAAGTACTGAGCAGACAATATGGGTAGCGAGATCTTTCGGTTACAAGATATTCTTTTACAGAGGGAGAAAGAGCTCGAGTAGAGAGTATCTATGGCCACTTTGAATAGCATGAATGAGGAAATGGAGTTTTTAAGGACTGACTTGAACATGGCGCTCCAACAGCACGAGGTAGCTTTAAAGAGGTGTGAAGGGTTGGAGGCTGAAGCTAGAGTTCGTGAGGCATGATAACAAGCCATAGAAAAACTAACCAAAGCACGCGAGTGGTCCTTCTAGGTTGCCGATCAGAAGATAGTCTAGTTAGGAGAAACTATCACGAGGACTATCAATCATCACAAGCATGTCCAGCATTGGTTATTTGAAAGGTTATAATGCACCGTGGAGGTTATCCATCGAGTAGGATTGATGGATGCGCTGCCTCCCAATGATAAGGAGGCCAGTTTTGAGGCACTGGACTCAAGCCTTACCATTGCTCATGTGGATGATTTCCTCTTGAAAATGCTGCCTACAATTCGCTCCTGGTGCTCCCATCTCCTACTCCTCCTTGATTGTGATCTTTGTCATGACTTCTTCTATTTGTACTTTGGTTTCTTCTTCTTTTTGTTGGAGGATTCTCTTTATTTTTTGTTGTTGCCTGGTCGATTTGATGAACATTTGTAGTAACTTTGTTAATGAATTTTTCGAGCATTAATCATGACCTCTTGTTAAAGTATCAAGCATCATATCGGTAATGTATTTGGTTCGGTTGACATAGTGGGTTTTGCCTACCTATTTAGGAGATCATCCTTTGTTGAAGATATGTTTGCTTGATCGAGAGAGTTGGCTATGCCTACCTATTGGGGAGACATATCCCTTATTGACGACATGTTTGTCCAATTGAGAGCATATGTCGTGTCTACCCATCGGGAAGATACATCTCTCTTATTGACAACATGTTTTTTCGATTGAGAGAGTAGGTCATGTCTACCCCATTAGGGAGATACATCCCTTATTGATGATGCATTTGTTTGATTGAGAGAGTGAGCTATGTCTACCTGTGGGGGAGATACATCCTTTATTGATGGTATATTCGTTCAATTGAGAGAGTGGAACTCAGTTACACGTATTCAATATGATATACTTATTATAGAAACATAATGCAACAAAGTGTCATTAAAAGAATAACTATAATGTACAAAAAAAAAAACCCATATGTAGGAGTATTTAGTGGGCGACCTAAGGCTGCAGACACAATAGTAAAATGAAAGGGTTTAAGATTACTTAGGAGAGAATGTCGAGAATTCTGGATCACATGATAGCATCCAAATGCGAATGGATGTCATAAACTTGATTTTCATGTATTTCGTGATCGGTAGTACCTCCAAGGCTCTCATGGGTTGGTCTCGAATAACATTGTAGAGCGAAGACAGCTTGACCACGCTAAATATCATGGTAGTCGTTGCATAATCGGGTGGAGTCCCAAGGGTGACCGGGAATGAAATAGTGCCTTCAGGTTATATCCATTCACCTGAGAGTCCCTTGATTAGCTCGGCATGAGGTTGAAGGTGCGTTTGATTAAACCCTATCTGCTAAAAAGTATTTCAGTAAGAGTGGTTACAGCCAGTCTCCTGGTCCACAAAAATTCTTCTCACCTTGTATTATCCAATCTTGGTGGTGATAACAAGAGAATTGTGAGTCCGAATCGAGTCCTATCAGGTTGTCATCATTGAAACCGATTATTGACTTTTTCCTCTTGGGCTGCTTCGCGACACGGGTAAAAAGAACTTCATATATATAACTTTTTACCAGTAATTTAGTGTTTGAAAATCATATGTATTTCTTTTCTCAAATTGGTTTTGGATATGCAGGATATACTTAGACAAAATTGATTATGTTATTATGCAAAAAGTTTTGTTGAATCTAAATTTGTAAATGTTGTAGATGGTTGGCTATGGCAGGAAAAGCATCACATTGCGAGAAAGGATTTTTAGTTCAGGATCATTCCCCTCCTATCATTATATTGTGTTTCGTTACGTTTTTGAGTTTAGCTTCATTCCTTGCTTTTATCATTGTTATTGTGCCCTATTATCGTGTGTTATTACTATTGTATTATTTGTGTTTATATTCAATTGAACATCTACTCCATTTAAAAAGGGGAGACAAGGCAATCATTGACGCCTTATGGGACAAAATGACAACAATGCTCCTGCAACACTCAAAGAAACGGCTAGTTGGAGTGGCATTATAGTTCAAACACTCATAAGGGAGCGTTTGGTTTATACTCAAAAATTGGAATTGGATTTGAAATCAAAGACCTTGAGAATAAAATAAAAAAAAATTACTTTTGATATCAACTATTTAGTTCAAATTTTGGAATGGATACAAACACTGTTGTTGATATTTGGTTTATATATTTTTTAAAATAAAAATTATCTTATTTTCAATTTAATCCTAGTAAAAAAAATGGTTTTAGGATTTAAAATTTTTTATTAAAGAAATAGAAATAATGTTGTTTATTGCATCCAGTGAGATAATTTTATTACTAAAAATAATAATATTAAATTCAAAAGAAAAAAAATTATTTGAAGTGTGCAGCTAGAGGGATTATTATTCTTCAAACTAGTTTTTATTTTCTATTTATTTTCTCTGCTTTGTCTTTCTTTCAATATTCTAGTGTTTTAATTACTTTGAATTCTTAGCACAAACTTCATATTCGCCGTCTTCAGGTTTCATTCAAGCTTTCATGTGTCGTCTTCAACCTTCTATGACTATCGATTCATCTTCAATCTTCAAATTAATTCATCTTTCATTCACCATCTTCAAATTAACTCTTGTCTAAACTAGTTCCAGTCAACATCATTCATCTTCATCACCATCAATTCAAGCTTCAAATTAATTCATGTCTTCGCCTTTGACTTTGCACTTGTTCAAATTCACCTCGCTATGACATCACCAGTCTTCAACCCATCATCGCCATTCAATCCTTTTGTCAATTCCAATATCAGCATCTTCAATCACGCATCCTTTTTATCACCGGTCATCTAATGTCATCACCCTAGGATCCTCAGTTGCTAAGCTTATACAGTTCTGTCATCAACAATTACTTCAAATAGTCACAGTATCAGTTCTTCATCATTGCCTTGTGATTCCACCGTCGAAAATTCAGTCACCTTTGGCCTTTGATTCCATCACAGATTCTATCTATAGTATTCAATTGCTCTCTACCATCGCATTAAGCAGTCGTTGCCGCCGCTTGTTCTAACCGATCATCTACAATCGATTTCAGATTCTGCTATTGAAGTCTTCTAATTTGTCCTTGCTCATTCATTCGATTATCGTACAAGCTCTGGGTCGGTGATGACGACATCCTCAATCTCCATGGATGGTGAAGACGTTCTCCATCTCCATTTTCTTAGCAAAGAAGTGGCTAATAATTTTTTACTTTCATATTTGAGTTTCGAGCAAAATTCATAATTTTATTTGAATTTCATGAATCCGTTATTTTGAGAGTTTCATTTTTAAACCTTCATTCTTATTCCATTAATTCAAACACCTTATATGAATTTCAATACAATTCTTAATTTCTATTTGCTTTAATCAAATACTATCTAAACTCTTTTGTACTAAATATTAGGATTCTTATTTAAAATATCTATTTTTTATTTATGTTACCTATTTTATTTTTTTAAAGATCTCATAAGCAATGTATCATAGAATTAAGAGATGAACCGACTCAGAAATGGCTGTGTAACAACTATTAACCATTATAGCTAATTCTTAATCATTATTAGTAAAAATAGTTAGTAATTAATTGTTAGATTATTAGCAATTAGATGTAGTGGTTAAATAGTTAGTGAAATTAATAAGAAATATTAGTATAAATAGTACTCCAATACATATAATGCACATAAGTAATGAAGTAATAATGAATTCTTTCTTTCTCTTTTGTATTCTCTTTCTCTCTAACCCTCTTCCTCTCCCGCTCCATCTCTCTCCTCTTTCTATCTCTCTATACATTTTTCCCTTTTTAGAGAGAATTGTTACAAATTGGTATCAGAATTTATGATTCTTGGCATAATTAATGGTGAAAGATAATTGGTTCGTGGAACAAGAACGTAGTAGGCAAGAATGGAAGAAAAAAATGGAGGAGCAAAATAAAAGAATAGATACTCTCATGGCATTTTATTGAAATGGTTTAGTATCGATGAGAATATTAAAACTTTGGAGGAAAATGAGCAAGAAAATGAAAAAAAAAATTGAAAAGTAACAAAACAAATCAAATGGTGGAATCAATGCCAACATCCATGGAAAAGCAATGTATTGAATCACTTTCTAAACCCCTCATTTTATCTACTCCTAGTGAAGAAATGTTGAGAGCAGAAGAATTTCAAATGTCAAAGAAAGAAGGGTTTTGCATGTCCAAGAAAGAAGTGTCTTGCATGATCAAGAAAGAATGGTTTTGGATGTCTAAGAAAGAAGGGTCTTGCATGTTCAAGAAAAAAGGATCTTGCATGCTCAAGAAAGAAGTTATTGATGGTGAGTTTTTGTCAATTCCTCCAAAAATTAAATTTTCAGAACTAAAAAGAAGTTCAAAAAAAATCTCTCTCAAGCTTCTCAATTTCTATTTTTTTCCATTATTTTTTTTGTAACTCAAACCATATCTATTGTTTATCTCCATTACTTTATTTCTCAACACAAATGCAAGCCTTGGTTCAAAAATCATTGATTTAAATATCAATTCTTGATCTTCCATCCTTGAGAATAAGGATGTTCTCAAAGGAGGAAAGTATTGTAATAATTATTAATAGTTGGTTAATAGTTAATCACGATTAGTAAAAATAGTTAGTAGTTAATTGTTAGGTTATTAGTAGTTAGGTGCAGTGGTTAAATAGTTAGTGAAATTAGTTAGAAATATTAGTATAAATAGTACTCCAATACATATAATGTAGATAATTAATGAAGTGATAATGAATTCTCTCTTGTATTCTCTCTCTCTTTCTCTTTAGCCCTCTCCCTCTCTATTTCTCTCCTCTTTCTATCTTTCTATACATTTTTCCCAAAGAATTGTTACACCATGGCTCCGATCCGATTCATCTTTTTCTAAAAAACGTGGGTATTGGTTTAGTTCATAATATTGGACGAATGTATCCTAAATGCTCCTTAAATGTAAAGACCCATTGTATATGTTTGTCTAACTTTCTCGGGTATTTTACCAAATTAATGTAAAAATAAATAAAAATTATTTAACTAACATTGTTTTTTTTTGTTCCCAAAACCACGATTTTGCACTCACAGAGTGCAAAATCACGATTTTTTTTAATATATTAAAACAATTGAAGAAAAAAATTTTTTTTTGGGTCTCAGGAGGTTTCGTGCTTGAGGAGTGCAAAACCTATTTTGTGCTCCTCAAGCGCGAAATAGATGTCCTCTTCCCCACCTGTTCCCCCATCTCTCACTTCTCTGTGTCCCCACCATGCGGGTCACATTTTGCCACTCAAAAACCGCGAAATCCGCCGGACACACATATCCCATGATGTAACTGTACGAGCTATGAGTTGTGTCTATGCTCTATTCGCAAGCATTGCCTATGTGCACGTGCATGCCTTGGTGCAATGTGTAGGGTACAAATAGCGCAAATATGTGTAGGATGTAGGGATGTGCATGGCATTTTTGCGATGACCTGTGCGAGTTACGAGCGATGCCTATGCAACGCGTGCATGCGACATGCGCTGCACGTGCATGGCGCGGGCACCACAACATGCATGAGCTATGCGCACCACCCTCGTCGGGCTCATGAAAATATAATATCAAACTCCATCATGCGTACGCAACAACAATAGAAAAACACTATGAAAGAAAACCAAATATCCTACAATATAAGAATGAAACGAGAAGAACAATTAAGTAACGAAAATGGTTATATAGAATCAATGTTACAAAATTAAAATCATACATAATGGGAAACGTAATCTAAGTGCCGCAAGGAGGATGTCCAGCATGGCATCATGGCTGACGTCTCACAGGTATACTAGTTGGTCTACCAGGTGCAAGTAGAGGTATATCGTATAAAGCTGCACTCTCATCAACATCTTGAAAGGCAACTGGAAAAGGAACATCAATTGAATGCCGATGACGCCGACGTCTTCGCTCGTAAACATTAAGTCGCGGCGGCTCATCGACATCCTCCATATAAATCGGAGTCGGAATAGGAATCAGGTAGGAAGATGATGGCAACAGCTCCGTTCTGTCATCATAATCATCTGCAACACCGGAGGTCGAAGGTATATCCATACGTGCAAATGTCGAACGACGATCCTCAAGAAATGGCACATGATCGACACTAAAGATATGGCGCCACTATCTATATAAGGTCACATGCAGGGTGTATACAAAACACAAGAGCTTGAAGTATCTGTTCACTCAGCGGGAGCTAAATTTGACACAGTGGAGATGGTTAGAGCTGCTAAAGGATTATGACCTCATCATTGACTATCATCCGGGCAAGGCTAATGTAGTGGCTGATGCCTTGAGCTGGAAGTCGTCTTCTTCTTCTTAGACTACCGAGAGTACTTATCTTTCGTGTTTATTGGGACTCTGAGTTTTGAGAGTCAGGTTGGCTAGTGATGATCAGGGAGCTATACTAGCCAGATTTGAGATTTGGCCGAGTTTGCTTGACCATATCAGGGAGCTTCAGCAGAGTGATAAGGAGCTCCGAGATATTTATAAGAAAGCCAACAGAGGTGATATCGATGACTTTAGAGTTCGTAGGGATGGACTATTAGTTTTCCGAGATCAGGTATGTGTACCAGCAGATAGTGATCTCCGCAGGGCTATTCTTGAGGAGGCCTATTCATCTGCCTATGCTTTACATCCCGACAATACTAAAATGTACCACACCATCAGAGACAGTTATTGGTGGTCGGGTATGAAACAGGAGATTGCGGAGTTTATTGCTCGTTGCCTTGTATGTCAGCAGGTAAAGGCTGAGCACTAGCGTCCAGCTGGTACTTTATAGCCCTTTTCCATCCCTGAGTGGAAGTAGGAGCATATCACGATTGATTTCGTAGTGGGGTTGCCGCGGATTTCGGCACAACGTGATACAATCTGGGTGATAGTTAACCGATTTACTAAGTTCGCACATTTTATCCCGATCATGAGTGATTACTTGCTTGAGGCATTGGCATGCCTCTATATTGATACGATTGTGAGACTGCATGGGGTTCCAGTGTCAATAGTATCAGATCAAGACCCCAGATGTACATCCTGTTTTTGGCCCAGTCTATAAGAGGCTTTAGGTACTAGACTGAGTTTCAGCACAGCATATCACCCCCAAATAGATGGTCAGTCAGAGAGGACCATTCAGACTGTAGAGGACATGTTTAAGGCATGTGTTATGGATTTCCAGGGGAGTTGGCATCTTCCGTTAGTGGAGTTCTTCTATAATATTAGCTATCAGGTGAGCATTGGCATGCCACCCTATGAGGCATTGTGTGGGAGGAAGTACCGTACCCCATTGTGTTGGGATGAGTTTGGTGAGCGGCGACTCACCAATGTTGAGCTGGTAGAGGAGACGAAGGAGAAAGTGAGGTTTATCCGTACGCGAATGAAAGCCGCCCAGGATAGACAGAAATCCTATGTAGATCATAGGCGGCGATCTCTAGAGTTCACTGTGGGAGACATGATATTCTTGAGGATATCTCTCTTGAAGGGAGTCATTCAATTTGGACAGTGGGGGAAGTTAAGCCTTGGTATATTGGGCTCTTTAGTATCCTTGAGAGGGTCGGAAATATAACGTATAAATTGGAGCTACCAGCAGAGCTATCGCGTATTCACAATGTATTCCATGTCTCAGTGCTTATGAGATATCAGCCAGATCCCTTACACATTTTAGAGGCTCCGCCAGTTGAGTTTCGAGAGGACTTGAGCTTACCTATTTAGCCCGTGGCTATTTTGGATCGACAAGTCAGAAAGCTACGGAGTAAAGAGGTTCCTCTTGTTAGACTTTTGTGGAGGAGTTACCAGGTCGAGGAGGAGATTTGGGAGCTCGAGGAGGCCATGAGGAGACAGTATCCCTAACTTTTCTCTGTATAGTTTCTTTTAGTCTTGAGGATGAGACTTGTTTTTAGGGAGTTAGGAATGTAACACCGACACTGGTATCTTTCAATTGCACTCTCCTCGATTTGTACGGTTAAATTATCGAGAGCGAAAATCTTTTTTACTAAGCCAAAATGAAAACCACACGTGCAAATTTGATGCCGTGAGATATATATATGCTAAATTCACTTTAAAAGTGAAGGGTCAAGGAGCGAAAGTGAAATTTAGGCCGTAGTACAAAAATGCTCGTTACTCTAAAATTTTTGCATGAGAACCCTAATTTTTAGCAGAATTGAAATTTGTCCGAACAAATGGTATTGTTTCCACCCAAAACCTATATTTTTGAAATCTACGAGTAAAACGGAGTCCGTAGTGAGATTTTATGTATTTCGAGACCGAGGTCAAATGTTGACAGATTGATGATTTCATTCACTCCGAAAGACGTTTAGGCAATCAAACAACCTTAGATTAATGCGAAACCAATGGCATTGGACTCAGCAGGAAAACCTGAGTCCCGTGTATGATTTTAGATTTTCGAAGTGAATAGTAACTTTGACGATCTCAGATCGCATGTTAACGAATGGATAGGCATAAAGGACAAGCAATTAATGCTCTTGAAGTATGTGAATTTACTTTATTAGATTTTGTGTGGTCTTGACAAGTAGCACTACATGATTGGAGGAACTAACCCTAGTTAATTAAAAATTGTTAAGTACAACTAGAGTTAACTTAATTAAACTTAATTATAATTATAAATTGACTTAACCATGGTTGACCCCTTTAGAAATATGGAGGGAACATGAGAGAAATGGAGAAAGAGAGAGAGAGGCTTGCCCAAGGAACCAAATCACAAAATCTTCTTCTTCTTTCTTCTCCATGGCCAAGAGTTTCCTTGAAAGGGGAGTTTGATTTTTTCCACACAACACCCAAATATTTTTACATAGATCTTCTCCTTTCTAACTCTAATACAACACATCCAAAAACTAGATAAAAAGGAGGACTCTAGCTTGGTGGATTTAGCTCAGTTGGAAGCTCCAAGGAGAGGAGAGCTTTGTTCTTCAAGGCTTCAACCGGACTGCACTAGGTTAGGTAGACTCCTCTCATCTTATACTATAACATATCTTGATTTGGGGTTAAACGGAGAAGCCAACTATGTGAACCAAGTATGGGAACATGTTGCATTTGTGAGAACCTAGTGTTAATGGTTGAAGGAGTTGATTTGAACCTAGTTTAGGGTGGTCAAATGCTAGTTGAGTACAAAGAAATTAACTTTGCATGTGTGTGATTTTGTACCGAGAAGTCATTGGATAGTTGAAATATGCAGAATTTGAAATATGAATATATACATTTGGTGGATTAAGTGTGTATTGTGTGTGTGCTGAAAATGGCCAAGGAAAATGAGTTATATAAGTGCACAAAATAATCAAGAATGAGGTGTGTTTGAGTGGTACATGTGTGTTGGAATTAGAGTGGAAAAATTTCATGTATGTGGTGTTTGTGTGTACAACCACGAGAAGACATGAATATGAGTCCAAGAATGCCTAGACAAATCTTAGTAGTTTTCCGTGATTTTTTATGGATAGCTTATAGACATCCTAAACTATAATATGTTAAAAATTAGGGTCATTTGAAGTTAGTTTGATAGGGAAACCAATAGCAAAACCGGGACAGCCAAAATCTGGAAATTTGGAAATTTTGGAAACTCCTATGGGGCAGTGAGTTTCCTTAGACCAACAGCCATAGTTGCCCTTGGTCGTTTTCAATAACATTTTTCAGAACCTTGCACACATCCTAAGAACCAACATATCCAAAATGGAGGTCATTTAGAGCCCATCTGCTTAGTGAACCACTAAGAGAACTGAACTAGCTAAGGAATGATTCAATTTCTGACCTTGGGATGCAAAACCAATGCAGTTTCTACCTTGCTGCATTACTACAACAAAACTAATTTCAGAATAAGATTTAACACAAGAAAATGAAGGGATCCATCAAGAAAAACCGTGGGGTCAATGGAGGAAAATTTGGACTTAGCCGGGTTGGAAATCGGACAAAAAAAATGGCTAGGAAAGAGAGTAGGTTAGATTTTGACAATGCACTATTCTACCTTGTTTTGCGGCAGCATGTTTGCCTCTGAGTGCAGCCCCCTTTCCCGGTAGAATTGCATTTTATGCCAATTATATGAAATGTAGATCTATGTCTTATCTTTCCAATGAAATAGGAATCGCCTCAATCCAACCCCTGTGTCAAAAGTTATAGCCATTCTTCTAAAACTCGATAGAGGGTCACCCATTCTCCAACACAAAAAATAGTAGCATTATACGACTCCCTTCCAGCCTTTGTTTGCAAAACCTCAAGGAAGAAAAGTTATAGATCTCCCTCTTAGCCACCTACTATGAACATTTCAGCCAATTCACGTGAGGGAATCAAAAGTTACGCAAAATCTCCCAAAACTATACAGAAAGGATTTTGCTTCTCGGCCAAAACTGAATAGAGATTTTGGTGATCCATTTCAGACCCCTTCTAGGCATAATTGGGAGAAATCCGAAACATAAAAAATATAGGGTTATGTTTCTTCTAAATACTATAAAAATTTCAGGAAATTTTGGAGTTGTGTGTTAAAAGTTGTGAGGGCAATATAAAAATTGGTCAGAACAGACTTCTGAAACGTAATGTCGGCAAAATGGTACTATTTCATAGATTTGCACTAGGAATTTGAGAAAGTGCCCAACTAGGAAGTTGTAGCCCTGTGTCTTAACTACAACATAGTCAAAAAATCAGAGTATTTGCATGAGTAGATAGTGAAATATGAGAAATTTGCTAAAACATGACAAAATAAAAAGTGAGAGTTGGATTGGTTTAAAAAAGTGAACTTTAAGGAATCTTCCACCGAGATTTTGGAGATAAGTTCAACACGAAAAGTATGAGTTTTTATGTGAGCCAACCATAAAAATTGGAATTTCCCAATTCCAACCCCGGTTGAGAAACTTGTGGTCGATTCTAAAGAATGATACGAGATTAGATTTTGAAAAAAAAAACCTAAACTTGTCTATAACTAGAGTTGCATCACATTTATATCATGATATACGCATCATATAATCTCTTAAGTGACACATGCTCTACATTATGTTTATAGAGTCTCGTTGGTGATATTGATGGGAGCATTTTTATGTCTCAAGATTCGTCCCGGGAGTGACATACCCTACCGTATTCTATGAGTGAGATTTATTATTTTATATGTTTGATGCACAATATCATATTTTAAAATATTTTCTGACACAAGCATGATTTAATGAATATGTGATGTGAAATTTTTAATGAATTATTAAATATTTTTGTGAATTCATGGAGTATCCACAAACATGTTTTTACGTGTTGTATATGCATCCAAATGAATTTTTAAAATACGAAACCGTGCCATTGTATTTGATTTATACATGTTTTATGAAATCATCCTTGTCAAAATGATTGACATTGCTTGAGAAATGTGACATGACACGTGATTGAATTAATGATGATATTATATATGGGCGGAGGGGCCTAGCATGTGATGATGATAATTTTGTGATGGGTAAATCTCATTCCGTAGCTACGAAAGATACATGTGTAGGGTAATCCATACTTGCACCCAAAACGTTTCTGCGAAAGGTATCCCACATGACATCAGAAAATGGTAAATGTATTGTGATTCGACACGGTACTACTCAGGTTGAACCCATAAGGGGGAGGGCTATGGTGCGCCGTAGTCTAGCACCTGATGAGATCTATCGCTAACGTCGGGGTAGAGAGCTTTTCTAACCTATTACATACAAAACTCCCGATGTACCTGTCATTGGTCACAATTGACCCTTGCCAGGACTGATGTTGGCACGGTCTATTTTAGCATGATTTGATGACATGGATGCATATATGTTTGAAATATATGTGAAAAGAATGATTTATGATAAATTGAGTATTTTACATGATTTTTTACAATATATGGAATTATTGAGAATTTTGATACTCTATTTTTTACCGATATATTGAACACATGATATATACCCTCTCACTCACTGGGTATCTTCCTCGATACTCACCCCTTATTTCCAGTGGTGTACAGAGATAGTTATAGTGGGACGTGTTAAGACTTATTAGCGCACGAGACTTTCGTTATAGATCGAGACAGTTGATTAGGTACTTGATATGATATTGGGAAGGATTTGCCAATGAAATTGTATATTTGTGTATTAGAATTGTAGTAGACCATTATGTATAAAAAAAAGGGGGGGGGATGACTATATGTAAATTTATATGTATCTTATTGAAACTCTCAATTCTATTCTATTGCATTGATGCATGATTTATACTATTGTGTATATTTACTTTGGGAAACGTGTCATATTCTAGAAGTGTTCTCTAAGTTCGCTTGGTGCCATCTCTAAATCACAGGAGGGGTAATTGGTGACTGTTCATACCTTTGATGGGGGCATGACAGTAGAGGTTTGGTGTAAGACTGTTGTTATCCTTAGTTATTCTGGATGGTTGATATGGATTGGATGATCTGAGGAGATTGTTGATTTTGATCGGGTTGACCTATGTATATAGATATATGATAGGTCGATATATGGTATTTGATAGACTTCCGACTTATAGGGAGTTTCTGCTCGTTTAGTTATAGAAAGTCAACATCCGGCATAACGAGCGGCAGTTTACGGCTCCGGTTCGAGATGTGACAATAGATATCGAAGGCAATATTAATAAAAGGGAATTTATATTCACGCATGTATCTCGCATATGATCGAGCTGGTCTCTGTACGTTATAAGAACGAACTACCCTGTATGTACCCAGCTACACGGAACATCCCAACTTAATAGAAGTAAGACAATGTCAACTAAGCAATATTACAAAATAAATAGAATAGGGATAAAATAGTATATAAAGAAATGCAAAATATGTACAGTGATCCTTTAGGCCCTACGGGTAGGTGAGAAGCAGAATGTATCAGATCAATATGGTGACGCCTAATGGGGGTAAACATGGGCACTCTCTCCCATGCCCAAGGTGCCCAAGGCTAATAAGACAAAAATATATGAAATATGTTATCTAATATTAATGTTAATTATCGTTAATGAAGAAAAAAATGAATACGAAAACAAATACCTGGATAAGTAAAACCGGACCACAAATCTGTCTAACGCCATCAACGGAAGCCCGACACATGACTCAAAAACATCCTGTAACGTAATCGTGGCCTCCCCAACGGGCAAGTGAAATATATGGGTCTCCTGTCTCTATCGCTCTACAAATACAGTAATAAGAGCATGATCATAAGTAATGTGACCACATCTATACAAGCCGTAAAACTCAACATGCAACAAAATCTTATATATCCTAACATCAAGAGGTCGAGCGGCCCAAAACGCATGATCTAAACGTCGCACCTCTAGTGGGATATCAATGCCGGTCTCCCATATAGACTGAGACCGGTGTGTGGCCTGTAAGGTTAACACACTAGGGTCTCGGGGTCTTGGAGTAAAGTCCAACTCAGTGTACTTCATAGTTGAAAGGACAACAAAAATAAGGAATAAGAAAATTTATAAGTAATCCAACCAAATAAGAAATGTACACGTTGAAACATAACTAATGAAAATGTGTAACATCAATAATATGAAAACAATAAACAAATTTTTACGAACCTCGTTAGCCTTGTCTAGCCCTCGCTTGTAAACGAGCCATATTCAATTATGAAAACAATGTCACTCGCACACATGCAGTTATTGGTAGCTTCTTTGCACCCTTAAGCACCCCATTAAATGATTCTAATCGATTGGTCATCATGTTACCCCATCTATGTCCACCGTCATAACACAAAGTCTATTTGTCGAGCGGAATCTCTATCAACCATCTATAAGCCGGCTTGCAAAGCTCTTTTATCTTATTCATCACGACCAAAAATTTTCGGATCTGTTTTTGCTCAGCAGCCTGATGTATCAACTCAGATAGCGGTTTATTCTTGAATCGCTAACTAAAATTAGCTTCCACATGACGCAAACAAAGTCTGTGGTAGATAAGTGGTAGTTGAAGATTAGCATTCTGCTCTATAGCTCGCATTATACCAGGCACTCTATCTGATATCAAACAAACTCCGTGCCGATCACTAATAATGTGCACTCTCAAGTTCTCTAAAAACCAATCCCAACTAACAATTGTCTCTTCATCGACAATAGCAAACCACAATGGAACAATGTGGTTAGCTGCATCGGTTCTAATTACAATTAAGATTTTCTCTCTATATCTCCCGTACTGAAATATGTCATCAATATTAATCACCGATTTACAATATGTAAATGCTTCGATACATGGCTTGAACGTCCAGAAAACCAAGTGAAAGACTCTCTCATTAGCCCCCGATAATTCTGTAAACCTCCAATCAACAACTGTTCCAAGATTACTTATCTGCACAGCATCAAGAAACTGTGGCAACAATGTGTAAGAAGTCTTCCAATTACTATACACCATTTCAATAGATATTTGACGTCCCGTTCAAGCCTTTTTGTAAGATAAATTTACCCCGTACGTTCTCATATCCTCAATCATGTCACACGCTTTTTAATAAACATTTTCTTTTATGTAATTTCTAATCATACGACCCATCATTTTTGAATCCACATTCGGATGATCCCCCGATAACAATTGAGGGAAACACGTGTTTCCCTAGGAATCTAGTAATTTCCCAAAAGTTATGACTCTTCTTGATTTTAGCCCAAACATGCCACAACAATTATTTTCATGATAGAAAGAACACCTCATAAATCATTGAGGCGATTCCTATTCCCACTAAAGATGTTTTATTTCGCTGGGCATGTTTTGTTCGTCTTAAATCTTATGTCCTTACAATTTCAAGATCCTGCCTTATGCTGAATAGCATATCTTCTGCTTGTAGGGACAATGGGCAGGTTTTAGGGCAAGTATTGGACTACAAGCACCCTGGGCTTCACTTTGGTGATATGCATGTTTTGAATGCTACATATGTACCAGAGTTGGACACTTATGTTGGAAGTTCTAGATATGCAATCTTTTTCCCCATTAAGGGTGACTATTCCTTGGCTGATGAGATATTCAACAGTGATTTTGACGGTGACATATATTGGATATCGAAAAACCCACAGGTTGGTTTATAACATCTTGCAAATAGTTGTAGCTGTTTGCTCCTGTACTTCCATGTGTCAGCATAACCTAGACGGTCACTTTCCAAGTT
Organism: Dillenia suffruticosa; assembly: GCA_033439265.1. Taxonomy (NCBI): domain Eukaryota; kingdom Viridiplantae; phylum Streptophyta; class Magnoliopsida; order Dilleniales; family Dilleniaceae; genus Dillenia; species Dillenia suffruticosa. The sequence goes on along the minus strand of JAVTVX010000009.1, from coordinate 16,475,345 downwards.
ATGTAGATAACATCATGCCATTATCCATGGAAGAATCTGTTTCTGCTTAGAGATATGAAACACTCTTTGGAGCCACTGTTTTGTCCTTTCTGCTGCATACTTCTTGTTTGAGTATTCTTTTCTAAAGCTACTATGCCATGATGTATGAAGACTTCAACGTGCTTACCGCTTTGTGGGTGGTTAGAATGCCAAATGTTCCTCTATCACGTGCCCCTTTTGTTTTCATGACATTCTAGATACATCCAGAAACTTGGTTTCACTGAATAGACTAGTGAAATTGTCTGACATTGTCCTCTTATTTAAGTTTCATTACAGGGCCACCATATATTAGATACATGGAGGAGAGGGTGAACCTGTTAGCATTTGGCCAAACAGGCTGGTGGCCACATTAATCTTAAAGATTGTTAAGGTGTGGTAGGCTTACATTGGTATTCCAGTGTCATTGGTTTTTCCAGCATCATTACCATATTGGTTGTTTTTGCTGCTACGGATAATGTTTTTGTACGGAACATCTTGCACTTATAGTGTTGTTTACAATCCCCACTTTAGACTTTTATTGAAGTCTGTATGAAAGGCATTATTTTAACATTGGGTATTATTGTCATGATAATTTCAGTTACTGGAATATTTTAAAGCCATTGAACCTGGAATATTTTAAAGCAATAGAATCTTGGAAGCGTACTCGTCCACTACTAGTGGTGTCTATTAGGAAGCCAAGTGACTTTTCAGAATCAGACTTCGAAAATAAGCTTTTCCAAATATGTTTAACAACTAGGTTTAAGCCAAGGTAGGTATTCCTGCTTTGAATTTATTCAGGTTGTGGTGTTGCTAAGCATGAAAGCTGCTAATGTTTTAAACTTTTGTTGTACTCAATAAATAATTGTTGTTAAAAATCTTGGATATTTACACAATAACATTAATTTTTTTAATTGATTTGGTTTTCTACCATTGAAGTAGTCACAATGCAATCCTCGATTATTGATTGTCTCTACAACTATAAAATTACAAAGCCATGACATTGCTCTCACAGCCAAGATAAGGAATATTGACAGGAAACTTCAATCTTTTCAAGATATGTTCCAATCTGTGATTCTACATCAGATATTCCTCAATCCCATGACTTTTGTCAACTCCAATCTGTAGCTTTACTACAGCATTGAGGTTCGCAGTAGAGTTTAGCAAAATCTAATGATATGCCTTTTTCCATGTTAATCCTTCCCTAACATTTTCCATGAATAATTCCAGCTATACTGATTGTTGTCACAATTGCTGAGATTCTGAAGAGCAACGGACTAGCCGGTCAGAAAGGTAAAATTCATGCTATTTTAGTAACGGGTAGCTTTCTTTGTGTTCTATTCTGGCTTCTTCTGCTAATAGTTGGTTTTTCTTGTTAATGGTAATAGAGATTTGGATATCCACTGTTGATACTAGGGATGTATCCAGACAGTGCACTGTTTGGAAACCTAAGGTCAATCGAGAAATCCCTTAGATGTTTTTGTCTTAATCAATTGGGTTGGATATTGTGCTAATTGTGCCAGAGAAGACTGAGGATTTTGATGATCTGATGGCTGCTGCAAGGAAGACAGCAGCTGATGAATAATAAGTGTAGTTTCTTGTTGTAACTGTATGATGGTATATGGTTAGGTAGGCTTCTTTTTCTCAGAAACATCTTATACATGCAGCTGAGGAGTTAGCAGAGAAATAGATCCTACTAACACTTTCTTGTTGGTATCTTTCCTGCTAGATGGATCTGAGTTCCAATTCAGTACCGGCACTGGTAGTGGGATCTAACTGTTCCACGACCTCCATTGACATAGTAGATTTAGTAGAGACCTTGAACATCTACATTTCCTTTGCTGACGTTGTACATCTACATTTCCTTTGCTCATCTTTTCTTAGGTATCTTCTTGAAAAGATCATCTGTATCTCTACAGTTCATACCCGTTCTTATGACTGCATCAATTGAAATTTCAATATACAGAATTTGTCTTGAAATGCTTTATACTTTTCCCGGTTTTATTGAAGATGTAGGGTAGAAGCTTTTCATATTCCTCGCAAAGGAAAGCCCTTTTAAATGAAATGGAGGGTTTGATGGAGGTGATGTTGGGTTGGAGCACATTGGTGCTAAGTTGAAGGAGATGAATTTTACTTTTCCTTTATTTAATATATTTTTAGATTGATAATTAAAGAACATTAATTATTTTTTATTTGACTTATTTTTTAGGAATAATATATTTTTTTAGAAAAACAAAGAATGCCAATTTTTTTACAGATAGTAATTTATGTAGCTACCCATATCAAGGTGCCCGGTAAATTTTTACATAATATTAATATATAATGATTTCTAGTTAGAACAATTTTGGGATGTCCCTGATCATCCTCTGTGTCATAGAACTCTATATTACAGAACTCTATATTATAGAACTCTTCTGTATCATAGAACTCTATATTACAAAATTCTGAACTCTATATCACATAACTCTGATTTTTGATTTCATAGTATCAACGATATTATACAACTATAGAATCTGATTGAACTTCATGTTTGCAATTTGCTGATAACTGGTTCAATTGGATTTACCATTCATGCTCTTCTTTTCAAACACTTGCAACCATTCTAACATTTCAGATTGTATCAAGTTATTTAGAACACAAGTTCCAACCAACACACGATATATCACCTTATTTTTCAAATCCAACTTAAAATTCTGCATCACGCAAAGTGCGGTGTATTTCTCCTTGTTCTTTTAAAGTTGTTGACACAATACATATGGGTGCATTTTGCATACATCATTTCCTCCCACTAAAACATTAACATTAAGATCAAGATTGCAATGGAATAACATAGAGAATATGAAATTTAATAATTGAATATATTAAATTTTTTTATTTTCTATTCTTTTAATAACTATTAAAACTGTTACTTTTGATACACCAAAATGAGCCTTGTTTTTTTTTTTTTTTTTCATATTACATTTATTTAATCCAAAGCTCTAAAGCTACCAACCCTTCCTTTTCCTATCTAAAGAAATACTTTGTAAGAATAATATCAAATTTTATTTTTATCTAAAGAAATACTCTCTCTATCTCATTTTAAGTAACTATTTCAATATTTATTATTGTTTGAAAATAAGTTTTCAATATAATCTATTTAGTCAATATGAAAAACATGTGAATTTCGCTTTTATACCTTAAAAAGTAACATGAACAACTTTACTAAGTTTTTTTTTTTTATTTTAAATATTACTTTTGACTATTAAAATTAATTAAAATATGCATATAAAAAAGGGTTTGAGGGGTAAGGCCAATGTTACATCCCTGGCCACACAATTGAATACTAAATCGCCAAGTTCGTCGAATAAGTGCTACGATGCTAAGCTGTGTTGCATAGAAACGAATGGATACAAAACAATGTGGGAAAATAATACTTTGTAAGGAAGGAAACGAAAATATAAATAAATACGTAAATATAAAAATATAAAGATTTATATGTAAATATTAATTATGTTATAAAAATAATAAAACAGTCGTATTTTATAATAAAAATATAAAATAATCAAATATTTTATAATTATTAATCATAAGATAAATAATATAAAAATAAAAATCATAATTAAATAAATAAATAGTTCATTAAATAGAAAAAATATGTAAATGTAAAAAATATAATAATTTTTATATAAATATTAATTAATTTAGCGTACTAAAAAGTTTCAAAAACATGAAAATATTAGTATCGTGAGAAGTTTCCATGAATCTTTACCGTTGAATACACGTCTGTTTTCAAAAATGTCTTCTAGATTTTTCTCATGTTTGTACTAAGGCAGACCACATATAGAAGACAAAACATTTTTCATTTACAGGTGCAATTTACATATATTTAAAAATTAAATCTGTAGTTCAAAAATGTATCTTATGCTCTTGTATGTCTCTCTCTTCTCTATTTCTCTGCCACATAAAATAGTTTTTACTTGTTTTTCGACATGTAAGATGAAATTATCCTTAAAAGAACTAATGAATATAGATTTTATTTTGATAAACTTACAAACATATGTAGATTTCATATTTTTGTTTTTTAGGTTATAATACTTTTAAAATAAATAATAAATAAATTTCACATTTTATTTTTATTATTTCAAGTGACAAATTGAAATGTACTCTGCCTTCCACCTTTTTTTTTTCAACCACAGAACTTCATTAAATGAATTGATTTTTATTACTATTTTTATTATTTATTTAGTTCTAAGTAGGGGTGTTATGACTTTTCGGTAGTGTCACCGGTGCCCGTGATACTCTAACACTACCTGATCTCGAGCTCAAACTTGGGTTCGAGCCCATATTGTGTCGAACTCAAAAGTTCGTCAAGTTATGTGACATAATTATATATATATATTTTAAAATAATTTTTATATATGAAATTATATTTATAAATATATTCTTTTAAATATTTTGTTTGAAATCAATTATTTAAGATAAAATGTAATTTAAATGAATCCGTGACTCTACTTGTAATACTACTGGATGACACTTCAAGTCTAATTCAAGCTCAAGAGATGTAAGTTCAATGAGCTTGAGCTCGAGCTCACCTGTCCAACATTCAAGTCGAGGTCGGGTATCGACACAACTCAATTCAACTTGAGTGTGATAACATGCTAGTTCCAAGTGTGGGTTCACAAGATTAATTTAATATATAAAGAACATATATATAGCAATTCTTTCTTTTTGGCTCACGTTAGACCGCCTCCCCCTCTCTCTATTTCTCACTTTCTCCCCTTGGCCCTGGCCCAATTGAAGGAGGAAACCTTGGCAGAATCGAATATGATCCTAAAGAAACCCAGCATTTGAACACGACAAACCCTAGATTCACTATCTAATGCACAAATATAAGTTTTTTCATGTGAGTTTCATCGTTTTCTCTCTCTCTCTCTCTCTCTCTCTCGCTCGCTAATTCGCCGTCAATGAAGTGTCATATGAATCGTCTCTGCAAATGCCTTTTTAATTATCTGGCCCTTTCTCTTTTTATATTTGTTTTGGTTTATAGATCCTCAATCCTATGAAAATTTTATGGAGATTATATTGTGTGTTTCTTGTTTAAATTTTTTATTTGGTTTATAGTCGTTTGAAAATACTAAATTTGATCAATGAACTTTTTATTCGATTGTAAATTGTTTCTAATGTATTTTTTATCTAATGGTGCAGGAAAGTAAAGAGGTGGCTAAATTTCAACTTTTTTTTTTTTTTTTAAAACAAATGATGTCCATCTCATTTTTTCTTGCTCTCCTTATCATTGCAATCACCACTTTTATAATTCGGACTTTCTATGTAATATTGAAAACTAGGAAACTCTTAAAAAAGACTGATACTAAATCTCTTAGTACCCTTGTTGTCTTAAGATCATGTAGGATTTGAATGTTGTATTATCTTGTTTACTACTTTTCTTGTGATTGCTTTTCCTTTATTTAATCTTATTGTTCCCATATGCTTAGGTGGTCACATAGCTGAGATGCTTAACCTACTATCAGCTTTGCACAAAGAAAGGTTGATGCCCCAATTTTATGCTGCTGCTGCCACCACTGGTGTGAGTTTGATAAAAGCACGTGTTTTAAAAAATTCTTTAAATGAAAAGATGAATTACCTTCTTGATGATCTTTTGTTAATTAGCTTAAAATTTTGTAGTTCTATTTCATTTTATAAAGCCAATTTAAATGCTTCATATGTGACTAACGACTATTAGTTATAAGAACACTAATAGACTACTTGAACCATATCACCAATCATGTAAATAATCTTACAAAATCAATGATTACGAAAATTATTTTCCATAAAAAGAAAGTGTGAAAATTTTGGTAATCTTTTATGGTAATGTATAGTTTTATCCTTAGGTATATCCATTAAGAAATGGATGCTCAAGCATTATTGGGAAATCTCTTAAATTTCCATTTTATTGTCAGAGTCAAATATGTTATCATCCTAAACAAGTATCATGGCACAAGCATGTGCTAATCTTGGAATTTTTTTTTTTTTTAATTTTTATTTATGAATCTTACGTTAGATGGTCGTGGGGCCGAATAGCCCGGAAGACCAACCCTTTTTTTGAGCATGTCATAAGGTTATTAATTGTTTAACTTGTACCTTTAATTCTTTTATTTCTTTTTGTAAATCCTTTGTTGTTATTTGTTGTATAATATTTTCTACGGGTTTTTTCTCAAATATTTTGTTCAGACTTAATGGTTCATTTATTTTTTCTAATTTTGGTTTCTTATCTTCTAATATAATATCTTTTAAATTGTTAAGTAATTGAGTTCTTGTTTCTTCATCTTTTACTTTAACTATTATTTTAAATAATTCCCCTTTTTTGGCTTTTGTTAATACACTTATATGTTTAAAACATATCGGTGTGATTTGTTCATTTTCTTCGTCTTCTTCTGAAGTTGTTTCTTTATTTGTAATGTATTCATCAGATTCATTACTTGATGTATCATTGTATTCTGTTTTTGACTCAGATGGTTCACTTGGTGTTTCTTTGACTAACATATTCATTAATTCATTTTTTAATTCTTCATTTTGTATTTCATTGATTTTTTTCTTTACATAACATTGATTTGCTAAATGTCCTTCGTTTTCCACATTTTCAACAAATAATTTGTCTTTTGTTTGTTCTTCTTTTTGGTTTATAAGATTGTTGTGGTTTATATTGAGAAAATCTAGAAGTTCTTCTTTTTCTTTTTGGTTTATAAGATGAATAGGATTGTTTTTTATATTTTTTATGTTTTGTGGAGAGTGCTTATATCTTTTCCATGCCAAAAGTTTCACAAAAACATTATAATTCTTTTCTTGCATATTTCTTACTTGTATACTTAGATTGTAATTGTAATTCTGAATATAAATATAATCCTTCTTCTTGTATAAAAGAAAATAATTGTCCATATATAATATTTTGAAATAATATATCATATCTTCCTAATGCTTCTCTTATTTTGTTTAAAATTCTTTCACAAAAAAGTTTTGGTAATTCTACTGTAAATTTTTCTTTCCAAAAATTTTGATTCGTCTTAAAACATATGTAATAAATATGGTCATTTACCTAAATAGTATACTTTTGAAAAAAAATTATGCAAATAGCGTTATTTTTTTTTTTACTTCTCAAAATATCGATTTTGCATTCTCAGAGTGCGAAGTCAATTTTTTTTTTTTTAATTTTTTTGATTTTTTTATGATTTTTTTATTTGTTGGGGAAATTGAGTATCGCACTCTATGAGTGCGAAACACTTGTTTTGCACTCCCTAAGTGCGAAATATGTTCTGCCCCCCTCCCCACACCCACCTGGCCGTGCCCTTGCCCCAACCTACATACATCACCTATCTCAAGACAGTCTTTTTAGCCACCAGTGTATATATACCGAATACCATCACCCATACTCTAGAGTACTGTATGAACAGAAGCACAGACTATTAAATACAAACAATAAAAATACGATAAACTTATAAGATAATATTTTGAAACGAAATCATCACGTAATGTCAATCAAGTATTCTGAATTACGTAAGAAATATACAATAATAATAAACCAATAAAGAAAATCACTTTTAAAACAAATGAAGATAATGATTACAAAGTTCAAATTTAATACAAATCAAATGAGAAATGTATATTAAGTGCCGCAAGGAGATCGTCCAGCATAGCGTCATGACTGACGTCTCACGAGAATATAAGCTGGCCTACCAGGTGCAGGTGGATGTATATCGTTTACCGGTGCACCCTCATCCACATCGGGAAATGCAACTGGAGGGACATCAATTGAGTGTCGAGGACGACGACGTTTCCGCTCATAAACACTAAGTCGTGGTGGCTCCTCGTAAACACTGCGGCTCATCAATATCGTCCACGCATATCAGAGTTGGAGTAGGGTAGGAAGATGATGGATCAAGCTCTGTCGCCGCATCATAATATTTGCAGCACCCGAAGTGGAAGGTATATCAAAGGAGTGTCTGTGCACAGATGTCGAGGGAGTGGAGTCGTGAAATGCTACACGACCGACATACTGAAGCACACGCCATGATGCATCTCTGAACTATCCAAATCTTGGATCAACTTCTTCCTCAGCGAGTAGATCTGACGCCATTAAGTACATGTTTTTCAACTAAAACACTACAAAAGATAAAAAGAAATAAATGTTACATCAAGTATAGAAGAATAAATGGATAGAACACATAAGATTAACTATAAAACATATATTGACTTACGAGATACTCAATTTGTGTCACGATAAGTCGGTATCCGTGGTGATAACGATGGGCAGGAGATGCAATATATAAATGGGTGATCCGACGATATCACCGCATATAGTCAAATGTGATCCTCGGCTCGTCGAAATAGTCATTAGCCTGTACAATGTGGGATGTCCAATTATCCCATAGTTGCAAGTGTACAGCATGTCTCCTTATCCAATCGCACCCTTGCCTTTCGTGTCTAGATAGACGATGTAACTTCTGGTGCGTAGGTACTAGTCATGGAATATGCTGCAGAAGTCCGAATGTCTCATTACCCTCTGAGGGTAATGATACTCGACTATCTCAAAACAAATCAACGGAATCTCGGCACGCCATATATCGCTGACGACGAGACAATAGGCAGGCAACGTCATCAAGTCGGCATGCGAATATGGTATCCAAATGAACTGAAAAAATGATCCTGTTAGTAAAATATATATAAATTGAATGACTTGTCAATAAAAGAAATTTATACTGACCCCGGTATCCCCATATGATCCAACTGGTCCCTATACGTTCTAAGAACGAATTGCCCTGTATGAACATAGCTACTAGGGACATCCCAACTATGTACAAATAAATTAATGTCAACACGTCATATAACAAAGTTAAGATAGTTTAGATAAATTAAAAAAAGAAAAAACAAATCAACATTACGTACAGTGATTCTCGAGGCCCAATGGGCAAGTGTGGAGCAGATGGTATCGGATCAACAGAATAACGCTTGATAGGGGTAAACATGGGAACACTCTCCCATACCCAAAACTGATAAGATAAAATATATTTAATAAATGATCAATTATTTATAAAAAAATATTGTTAGAAAAAAAGAATCAATTATAAAGTAGAGGAAAGTACTTGTACAAGTAAAACAGGACCACAAATATGTATAACTCCATCAACACAAGCACGACACAGGGCTCTATAAAGTGTTACCATGACAGCACTGCTCCAACTATACTGTCCCACACACTCTAAATCTCGTAAAAACTCCAAATAACAAAGCTTAATTCTCGATCCTGACTGATCCCCAAAAAAGTACCCAACAACTACATAATGCGACAATGTGCGTGGAACTCTACTAATGTCGCATACTGATCTGAATCTATCTGGGACCCAGTATTCGAACTTTTGGGATGATCATGGGTACCTTTCCCATTAGCACTAGAAATTTTGGATTCTTGTATTATCATCCTCCATTGCCGACAGAACCTCCTTCAAAACTGTGTAAAATGTATAGAATGGGTGTATTTGGCTAAAAGGAAATGCTTGGACTTTGGAAGATTACAATTTTCATAGTTTCATTAGTTGAAATAAGCATGTTCAAGAATGGGCTGTAGGGGAAGGAGCTTTGAAAGATGTTTATTAGGAAATAGTAAAAGGACTGGAAAACTACTCATCCTATACTTCTTTTCTTTTTGGTAAGAACTTGTTGATTCTTTTTTTTTTCCCTTGTTTTTTTCTCTTAAGAGCTTATACTATTCTTTTCTTTTCTGTGAGCAATCTTGTTGTTCTTCCTTTTCATTTTTCTATGTTTATGTATAGCAATATAGATTAATTGAATGATTCAGTTTATACAATTAGGGGTTCCTGTTGGAGAAACTACGAAGTTCATTCAAATATATCGAAGTGGGGAAGTAGGACAATCATATATAACCTCCGTTGGAACAACCTTAGTTGCAATAACCCATGCTTTCTTGATAATGATCAGAATCCAACCTCATGTGGTATATATACTATTTTTCTACCTCTTGTTTTCTTGTACAATGAATGCATAAGTAATTCTTCTTTTCCTTTCTCTCTTTCAGATCTTGTGCAATGGGCATGGGACTTGCATTCCACTTTGCATAATTGCATTCCTCTTCAAGGTCTAGATGTCATCGCCACTTATTTTGTTGCCTCTGCTTTCCTATTTATTCGTATAGATGAACTTTCATGCCTATGCGCATTATATCCATCAAACTTCCAACTTGACCGATACCTTTCAATTTTTGCGATGCAGGTTTTGGGGATAAGATGGTCCTCTATATTTTACATTGAGAGTATTGAAGAGTAAAGAGACTGTGTCTAAGTGGCTTTCTTTTATACAAACTAAGGATAGCTGATCAATTCTGTGTAGTGACCTCAACTGCAAAGAAAATATCCATGAGCTCAATACGTTGTTTTGTCTTATGTAGTTCAATAATGTTTGTTCTTAAACCAAGATTTGTAATTTTTCATCAAAATTACTTGTCTGTTGTTTGCCATTTCTTAGGCCGGAGAGATTCATAAATGCCAACTCTTCTGATATTTTCCTTCATCCTTTTTTTTTTTAAGAAAATTATAAAATTAATTATTTAATTAATCATTTTTCATTACCCTTTATTTTATTTATGGTAAATATGATTTTTTTCTCAATTATTCTGATAAAAGAGTGATGCGGACATGTACAAATAAAAATATTCTCTAAATAAAATTTATGAACATCATGTTAGTCAAGTAACAACAACACCAACGACATTAAATTATGTTAATCAAGTTCTCAAGTTTGAACTTGATAATAAAAAAAAATAGGTACAGGACGAGCTCACTTTTTGTGAGCATGATAATTAATTTAAGAAGAATTAATTGTGATTAATAAATTGACACCAGATGATTTTTCTTTAGCGAACAGGATTTTATTGTGTAATTCGAAGTCCCCAATCCTCCTATAAAAAGAAAAGTAATGGCGACAATGAATGCAGTGATCAAGTGCCATGTGAAATTACATGATTAAGTTTTATGAAAAATTATATTTTATTGTTTGGAGAATATGAATAAGATTATTTTTTATTAATTTCTCCCAAGGCAACTGGTTTGTAGTTAGGCCAGCTTTCAAATACATGAAAGGCTTATGCGTAATCAATGTATAATGTCTTGTTTATGTAACAGTACTGAAGTCATTGGCATTATCGAAAATACTATATTTATTTGTTGAGAAAATTTATGCATAAATTAGATTTTGTAAATTTAATATAATCTATGAAATACTGTATGCATTCGATAGTTTTATTGATATATTATATATATTGTAGTCAAGTTTTTTAATGATTTTAAAATAAAAACAAAAAAAATAGTTTTTCATTGCCATTTTACCTTTTAATTATGCTTTTATCTATTTTCAAGTTTTTCATAATATGATATCTTTTGATAGGTATTTATACTATTTGTTTAGAAATGGAATGTATAGATTATACTAATATTCTTATTCTTATTACTATTCGATCTTAATAAGTGCATATTTTCTTGACTTGGAGTTTTAAGAGTAACAAATTGATCACTTTCTCTCTCCCTCTCTCTCTCTACATATGTGTCTCCTCGGTTCTTATGTCGGAAAAAGCGGACTAGTTTATATTGTGTATTCTTTAGAGTTAGGCTCTCTCTCTCTCTCTCTCTCTCTCTCCTTTTTGTTCTTCTTCTTCTCTGAATCTAACGATCGTTGACAAAGTTTGGATTTTCCCATTGCTAACGATTGGGTGAGTTGATCTATCCGATTATGTCTTTGAACTTTTCAAATTGATGTCTTGCTGCATCAGATCTGGTAAAATCTTGTTTGTGATGTTAACATTTGGCCCCTTGTTTTTGCTAGGTTCATGTTGTCTATGTAATCCTTGGTTCCGATTACATGGATTAAACTCTAAAGACCCTTTTAATTTCATGTTTTATGGTTTTTTTTTTCAATTTATGTCCTGTGTATGAAATCATGTGGAGATCTAAAGATTTTGACTTACTCTGGAATTTACTTGATCTTTTTTCTGTAATTTTTATTAGAACAGTCGCACAACAAGAGGGCCTTAAGGTACAAAATATTTTGGGCATGTTCATCTAGTGGTCAGATTGTGGTTTTAATTTGATGAAGATGAAATACGTATTAAGTCAGTTAAGATTAAGTGAAAGTGGAAAACTTCTATGGATTCATCTTTTTAACCCGTCTCTTAGTCTCGACAGGCACGAACAAAGCCCTAGCTGCTGCTCTCTCTCCAACCCTCGCGCTGGTGCCTCTTTCTCTATCTCTCTCTCTAGTAAGCTTTCCTTCTCTCTCTCTTTCTCCTCTTCTATTCTGTTGTTAATTGAAGAACACTTGTCTCGCGCAATTTCTTTGTCACTGTAATCTCCATTTCTCCGAGGCGAATGCATTCACATGTTCTGTAAATCAATCCGAAAATAAAACCCCTAGGGCAAACTCGGGTAAGGGACTTGCTGCAAATGAGCGAGGAACATCAGAAGGAACGCGGTATGTAAGTGATAAGTCTTAATTTTATGCTAAATTGCTCTTTAATTTTAATAGATACATTTATAATTTCGTCTCAAAATGCTATTCAATAGGTTTCAATTTATCTGTAAACCTTTCAGACAAGAGTTAGAAGAATTGCAAGAGTACATTGAATTAGAAGCTTGAAACTGGACTGCAGCTTTGGATTCTCTCTCTCCCTCTCCCCATCTCTTACTCTCTCTCCGCCCAGCCCCAGGCCCGGCCCGGGACCGATTCAAGAGGAAACCATCAAATTTGCTCCCGAAGAAACCTAGCATTTGAACGCGACAAACCCTAGATTCACTATCCAATGCACAAATCGAAGCTTTCCGGGTGAGTTTCATCATTTTCTCTCTCTTTCTCTCTCTCTCTCTCTCCCCAATTCGCTGTCAATGAAGAGTCACATGAATCGCCTCTGCAAATGCCTTTGTAATTCTCTGGCCCTTTCTCTTTTTACATTTGTTCCGGTTTATAGATTTTAAAATTTATAATTTCTCTGTGTCTGATCTTATCTTCACTATAATCATCTCTCTCTCTCTCTCTCATGCACAGCCACACAAATGTAATTAGTTTTGAGACAGCCTGTGAATTTAGACCATGAAAAGCACAACAGTAGTAAGGGACTAAAATTAGATTACTCATCAACTTTTATTTGAACAGTTAAAAAAACCTCATTAACTGAATAGGCAAAAGAAATTGAGGAGTCTATATTAGTCATCTCCAGGAAAACACCTTCAAAGTGTCATTGATTTGGGCAACAAACATCACTGAATCTTGTAATTGCAAGAATTCCTAGCTTCCTGTCAAAAGAAGGAACTAGTCTCCTAAAATAGAAGCACAGAATTGCAATATCCAAAAGAGTGAAAAAGTTAAGAGCAAAATGAGGCAAGATCAAGGAGAAGTGCACAAAACACACACAAAAAGGTGATGCAATCTATATTGTTCTTAGTCTTGGGAACGACCTCAGAAACTGCAGCTGCTGCTAATGGTTAGAAGAAAATACAGCTGCAAAACATCATATAGATATTTATGCATTCAAGCTTAAAAAAAAAGGAAAAGAAAAATAAAGAGACAAAAATGGAAAAAAACGTTAAAGATTCCCTTGCATTGATACAAATTTATCAAACAGCAAGGATGCATTCATTCCCCCACCCCAAAAAAAAAGGCAATTACAGAGATGGCACAAGAATATCTTTTGTGCGCATTTGCAATTCATGGTTATTTTGGAAACATCTTTATCGCTTATAGAAAAAACAGCAAACTGAAAATGAAAATTTGATCTATTGTATAGAAAAATCTAGATTAATAAAAAAAAAACATGCTTTAAAAATCTAGATTAATCATATTGTGCGTTTTCTGTTTAAGTCCTTTTTTGATTTATGGTTGTTTGAAAATACTAAATTTGATCGGTGAACTTTTTATTCGATTGTAAATTTTTTCTATTGTATTTTTGATCTAATGGTGCAGGAAAGCAAGGAGGTGGCTAAATTTCAATTTTTTTTAATAAATGGCATCCTTCTCGTTTCTTCTTGCTCTCTTTATCATTGCAATCACCACTTTCATAATTCGGGCTTTCTATGTAATATTGCGAAGTGGGAAACCCCTAGAAAGGACTGATGCTAAACCTCTTAGTACCCTTGTTGTCTTGGGATCAGGTAGGATATTGAATGTTGTATTATCTTGTTTACTACTTTTCCTGTGATTGCTTTTCCTTTATTTAATCTTGTTGTTCCCATATGCTTAGGTGGTCACACAGCTGAGATGTTTAACCTACTATCAGCTTTGCACAAAGAAAGGTTGATGCCCCGATTTTATGTTGCTGCTGCCACCGATAGTATGAGTCTGATAAAAGCACGTGTCTTGGAAAATTCCTTAAATGAAAAGGTGAATTACCTTCTTGATGAACTCTTGTTAGTTAGCTTAAAGTTTTGTGATTCTATTTCATTTTATAAAGCCAATTTATATGTTTCATATGTGACTATCTCAGTATTAGTTATAGTGACACTTATAGATTACTTGAACCATATCACGTCATATTTACCAATCATGTAAATAGTGTTAGAGAATCTATGATTACGAAAATTATTTTCCACAAAAAGTAAGTGTGAAAAATTTGGTAATCTTTTATGGTAATGCTTAGTTTTACCCATAGGTATATCCAATTAAGAAATGGATGCTCAAGCATTGTTGAGAAATCTCCTAAATTTCCATTTTGTTATTAGAGTCTAATATATTATCATCCTAAACAAGTATCATGGCACAAGCATGCGCTAATCTTTGATTTTTTTTTATTTTTTTATTTTCATTTATGAATCTTACTTTGAGCATAGGCCTGGAATCATGGCACAAGCATAGGCCTATAGGACTTGATAGGGATCTAATTATTAGGCCCTCACCTGTGAAAAACAGGGCTGTGGATAGAATTAGTATGATGTTAGATGGGTAGAAGGGAGCTTTAACTATCTTATGCATTATCATCATTATCCTTGCATGTTTGTCTAACATCCTATCTATTTTCTTTCCCTTTTAAGATTCCTATTGCCGTAAGCGAGAGAGAGAGAGAGAGCGAGGAGAGAGAGAGAGAGAGAGAGAGAGAGAGAGAGAGAGAGAGAGAGAGAGAGAGAGAGAGAGAGAGAGAGAGAGAGAGAGAGAGATTGAGATTTTCCTTACAGTCCAATTGTTTATGGCATAAGGTTATCAAGAGTAAATTGGTTTATGACAAAATGAATGGGATGCCAATGTTTGAACGAGAGCTTCTCATTATAGTCCTTAAAAATTCATCTCTAGTTCTGTCAGATTTTTGTTCCTCTTGTATCTTTCAAAGCAAGTAAGTGGTGATGGTTCTCATGTTCTTTTTTCCTCTCTTTTTTTTTTTGTTTTTTTTTTTTTTTGAGGGTTCTCCCTTATCCATCAGTTCTTTTTGACTTGGTTGCGTAAGCTTCACTCATCTCCTATTAAAGAATTATAATGTGGAGGGATTTTCAATTTCTTGTGATTTTCACCTTTTAAGAAATCTTAGTAATAGAGAAGTTTTTTAGTTTTCTTTTTTAATTTTCCTCTTCAATGAACCTTCTTAGATACCAAAATTTGGAATCTTTGTTTTAGGAGCCTCTGTGAATTATTTCTTACAAAATTTTTAGGTTTTGGACAGGGGAATGATGCTCGCTCGATTTGGGGATGTGCTCAGATCTCTATTTCTCAATGTATTTGAAGTGGGCGAAATGCTAGAATTTTCATAGAGTGGACAAACGGTTCTTTTTTTTCCCGAGTTCTGAGGAATTTTCATCATAAATAGTTTTCGTATATTCTCAATTAATTCTCTTTTTCTATAAAAAATTATTAAAATTATATTAAATTATTTATAAAAGATATTAAGCCTGCGGTAGGGCCTAGCTTAGAGCCGTTATAAGGGGTCGCAAGCCCGGCATGGCCTGCTCAACATCCACTCCTATTCTTACCAATTTTCAAAATATCTCTAGCTTGAGTTGGGTTTGCTCAGTTTTGGATGAAGTTTGATTTTGTTAAGGTTGTATATTCATCTATTCTTATGAAATCCTAGGTAAAATGAAAATATATTCATAAAAAGAATAGAAGCTTAACACTAAAGTATTCGAACTTTTGGGATGATCATGGGTACTTTTCCCATTAGCACTAGAAATTTTGGATTCTTGTATCATCATCTTCCATTGCCAACAAAACCTCCTTCAAAACTGTGTAAAATGTATAGAATGGGTGTATTTGGCTAGAAGGAAATGCTTGGACTTTGGAGGATTAGAATCTTCGTAGTTACATGAGTTGAAATAAGATTGTTCAAGTATGGGCTGTAGGGGAAGGAGCTTTGAAAGATTTTTATTAGGAAATAATTGAGGGATTGGAGAACCGCTCATCCCATACTTCTTTTTTTTTTTTTGTAAGAACTTGTTGGTTCTTTTTTTCCTCGCTTTTTTCTCTTAAGATCTTATACTATCCTTTTCTTTTCTGTGGGCATTCTTGTTGGTCTTCCTTTTCATATTTCTATGTTTATGTATAGTAATGTAGATCGATTGAATGATTCTATTTATACAGTCAGGGGTTCCTGTTGGCGAAACTGCCAAGTTCATACAAATATATCGAAGCCGGGAAGTAGGACAATCATATATAACCTCCATTGGAACAACCTTAATTGCAATAGCCCATGCTTTCTGGATAATGATCAGATTCCGACCTCATGTGGTATATATGCTATTCTTCTACCTCATATTTTCTTGTACATTGAATGCATAAGTAATTCTTCTTTTCCTTCTTCTCTTTCAGATCTTGTGCAATGGGCCTGGGACTTGCATTCCACTTTGCATAATTGCATTCCTCTTTAAGGTCTAGATGTCATAGCCACTTATTTTGTTGCCTCTGCTTTCTCATTTATTCGTATAGATGAACTTCTATGCCTATGTGTATGCCTATGTGGATTATATCCATCAAACTTCCAAATTGACCAATACTTTTCAATTTTTGAGATGCAGGTTTTAGGGATAAGATGGTCCTCTATATTTTACATTGAGAGCATTGCAAGAGTGAAGAGACTGTCTTTAAGTGGCTTTCTTCTGTATGAACTAAGGATAGCTGATCAATTCTTTGTGCAGTGGCCTCAACTGCAAAGAAAATATCCACGAGCTCAATACGTTGGTTGTCTTATGTAGTTCAATAATGTTTGTTCGTAAACCAAGATCTGTAACTTTTCATCAAAATTTCGGAACTATGCATTGTCCATACTAGTGATTTTTTCAAAAAGTTTCTCAATCATGACACTGATACATAAGAATCAGTTTAGTTCTGTATTTGACATTATATGTATTGACTATCAATTCCATATCCCAGCAGCAAAGGATCCAAAGGACATTAAGATTTAGAGTGCTACAGCTCATGCCACTGGCTTTCAGTTGTTTAAATTGTGTTTTAAATTCATATGGATGCTCTAAAAATAAGAACGATATCTTGGGGCCGCAAGGGGGCAGTGGAGTTTTAGTTTTGACTCTTTTTAGTTTTTGGTGTAACAGGAGGTTTTTGAGTGGTATATCCATTTTTTGCCCTCTTTATACCTTGTATTTCCTTGTTGGCACAAGTGAACCTACTCCTCTATTGAGTGGCGTATCTTTTTTTCTATCTGTAACTTGTATTTCTTTGTTGACATAAGTGAACTTTCTCCTCCATCTCCTTATGAATCTGAAACTAAGAAGTATATTCTGGGGTGACTTGAGGGCCGACGAATTTTTGATTTTGACATTCTAATTTTGGGTGTGTCAGGAGGCTTTTGAGTGGTATCTTCCCCCCCTCTCTCTATACCTGATATCTCTTTATTGATACAGTAAACTTATTCGTCTATCTCTTAGTGAATGGATGCTATTCAGTCTACCATGTTTGTTTGCTTTTAACATGTACGTTTTATACGAACATTGAATAGCTAATTTTTGACCAGTTCAATATATGTATATGCGGTCGCAGCGTTTGTATGAGTTGGCAGCGAGAAGGTTTCTAGTATTTATTATAGGGCCCCTGGGATGCTATCCAATTTTGTTGACAACTTCAGACTTGAGAGCGAAGTGCAATGAAGACATCAATTGGCTTGTGAACCTTTACAATGGCAAGCTCCCCGATAAAATGGATTACCTCAATTGCGAGGTAAGTGGTTTTGCCAGCACCTATAACCATGTCCATGAAATCATAAATACCAGAAAACATGGTAAAGCTTCAATCTGTTTTTCTTTATGAGAAATTAATTATTCATTGGCCCACTTATATTAGCACTGCAGCAAATATTTTCATTGTTTTTAGATATATTACTATTCACTAAAATGGAAAGTGATCGTGTAAGAAAGTTTCACCTAATGATTTTTCATGTAAGCTTCCAGCAAAGAATACAAAAGGATGATTGATTTTTTTCCCCTTTTTAGGGTTCTCAGATGTTACAAATTCATGTTGTCCTGTACAAAGTCCTGGGGGGGTTTTTGTGTATTTATGGGCGTGCCATGCCAGGATAGGACGAAAACACTGTTTTGGGATAAGTTACATTTGACAGAAGCTGCAAACAAAATTTTGGTAGCAAGATGTTGCAACGGTGATGGACTTTCCTTGGAGCATCCGAGATCTTCAGAAAACATTGGTTTCTGAGTCCTCTATGTTAGGTATTGTCCCACGTGGTTGTGTTGTAAGTTTTAGTGACAGACTGTCTATATATTTTTGTATGGTGATAATTGAAGAAGACCTTAGTTTGTAGCCTGTACATGGATTTACGAAATTTTCAGGGTTGCAACATAATGGTTGGAATATCTATGTAGCATCCTTTGTGAAATATCTACAATTAGCAAGTCTTACAATTTGATATCCATTATATAGTAATGAAGCGTAAGTTAACAAATTGCAAAATATTTGGTGGAACAAGGAAATTCTCCTTATAACCATATTAATTACCATCGACTGTCAATGGTGGTTGAATGGCGTTTGGCAGATTCCAACCAGTTGTTACATACTCCCTCCATTTTAGGAAATGAGATATATTTTTGTTTTTCGGTAACATGGAGAGAATAACACAGCTAGCCCTGAAAATAAGGTCATCTCTCTCTTGGGAGACGATGCACCTCACTAGGGGGTGAGCGGGACCAATGAACCCCGGGGGGTGTCTATGACCCCATTTAGCAATAGCATCATCGCAATAATTCCCCTACTAAGGCACATGCTGAACATCATGAACTAATAACTTTCAAATTAGCAATCCACACTCCCTCAGCAAAAGAGACTGGGGATGGGAAGCCAAACCGTTAGCTATCAATGCCTTACCACCGAGGAATAATCCAATTCTGTAATCAACGGGGAATATCAATAGTCTATCAAAATATGTAGACCTTCATAAATAGCACATAACTTTGAAATATCTTGGTTTACAATTCCCAAATCAGCAGTGAAGAAAGAACCCAGAATCCATGCTCATCCCTTAAAATATCACCTGCACTTGTCGACCATAAATGCAAATAGATTGAACCATCTGTATTAAGTTTGAAACACCGTGTTAGGGGGGACGCCCACTTATTAGTCGTCCCCTCTTATAAGGGGGTCTTGACACGAGGAGCCCGCAGCAAACGCAATCAAGGCGTAATTAACTGCAAAATGAACGGCTTTCCCCAGAAAGAAATCTTTCTACCTTGAAAATCACCTGACATCTGACTTTCCAAAGAGCCCAACCATAGAACGAAAGAGGAGAGACCAGGGAGATCCATATAAATATAGCATGAGAGCAACTATTAATTTTTAGCTATGTAAATGCCTCTCCCATCGAAAAGGTATGAATATATGATTCTCCAAGCAAAAGCTCCCAGGCATCTCCACTCTTAGTACGGTCCCTTGAAATATGAACCACTGTCTCCTCCGTAGAATGACATAGAGCACATTGAGCGTCCATGGCAAACACCCTTCGAACCCGATCATGACACCGAATGCCAATCAAGGAAACTATGCACGCCCTCCTCTCCTGTGACCTTTGTTAGCCAGTATTCCAACCGAACCTTGGAAGATCCGCTAGGCTCCCCTCCCCAATACATCTCATCCCCTAGCCCTAGGATCTTGAAGAATAGCAACTCTACGAATCTCCTCCACTCAGTCAGGGGGGATAAGGGTGGATGGGTTATCAAAATTCCCCCTCCATTCAGAAGTAATGAAACCACTAACCTTTGAGGACATCCAATAAAATTAGAGGAAATGAGATATATTTCAAATTATTATTTTTTCTGAATCTACCATTGGTGCTCCAATAATGACTTCGGAGAGGTAGCCGTGACACATGGGGAAGGCAAGAATTAATGGCAAGGCACGTGAGATAGGGGATAGATTATACAAGTGAGTGAGGATTAGTGGAGTAGTAATTAGGGGAGGATTAAGGATAGCTTATTTAAATATTCTTATAATTAAGGCTATTAAATATCTTATGTAATCTTAATGCAAAATTTTAGATAATTGATGCAAGGGAATAGATGAAGTATATTTCTCAACATCTTAATCAAAGTGTTTATTAATTGTATGGTAATTCAAACAACAGTCTTAGATTGTGGTGGCCGATATAAATTTTTAATTTAATTATTAATATATTTTGATCGATTTAAACAAATATTAAATTCAAAACCGATCAAAATATGTTAATATGAATTACCACATAAATTTAATTAATTTGATTTACAATTCGTTTGATCTATTTAGTATTATTTCTAAAATTCAGGGAGTTTATATATTTCAAATTTTGTAACGGCCAAATATGAAAGACCCTATCTCCAAGATGGTTTAATTTTGGAGCTCAAATCCAACGGATGTAAAATGTTAGATTGACCAATGGTTAATGATTTTCAGGCCATTGCCCTACCTAAAATTATTAAAAATAATAATTTTAAAGTATTGCATTAGAAAATCTTAATTTCATATAAAATAATATAAATTTTATGTATAAAAGGCAGTAGTATACAAAATACTACACTAAAAGGATTTTTTTTTTTTTTTTAATATGAGCAGGAGATTAAACTTTAAAATAAGTTTACGCATTGATTCTATATCTAAATGGAAACTTATAGCACAATTGATATGAAGCAATTTCACGTAAGAAAGCCAACAATGTACCACTCATCTCAGAAGTCATTTTGAACTCTGAATTAGATAGCTCTAAGTTACAATAAAAATTTTGTTAAAACTCTAAATTACCGTAAAACTCTGGATTAAATTAGCTGGTTTTCATCAATTAATTATTGCATAATTCATTAAAAAAAAATGTTTCCAATAAAATATATAGTTATTTATGACAATCACCTCCGATCTTGATATAACAGGACAGGAGAAGTACCCTTTTCTCATTTAATAGCTTCCAAATGGGGTAGAAAAAGGATATCAACACCATTGTCATTATTAATATAATGTCCATTCACTATTTACGAAATCTTTTTGAGATATTTAGTAATTCTTAAGGTTACTTTGTTGGTATTTACGAAATATTCTAAATATATTAAGCATAACATCAACAAAACAATATTCAAAGATATGGAGAGTACCCCATTTTTCAACCTGTTAGGACACTGGAAACATTCCGTACATTTATATGCGCCAGAGAGAGAGAGAGAGAGAGAGAGAGAGAGATAGGTATTAAGTACTTCAAACACCAGAGGAGTAAAATTTATTCATACAAAAACAAGTAATCTTATTCCATTCCCAGAAACACTATCAGACTCCATGACACTGACAACAGAGATGACTCTCAACTAGAAACACTACCAGAGCATCCAGAAGCAAGTATAAAGACATCAAATACAAGAATAATGCAGCCTTACAATAGATTTTGGCAGCTTGTAATTAGGATCAATTTGTCGCGGGAAAGGGACCACTTTGGCTATTGTCAGCGGCTTCTCATAGTACTCATCAGCTCCAGCTTTGTTCGATGGTCAGTCTACAGAGACCCAAGATTTTGCTTTGGACTCCCATTTGACGAAGTATCCTTGTTGTCTGTTAGGATTAAAAACACAAGATAACAAATTTAAATCGCCAATGAGTGATGCAATGGCATTGCACATAGACAATTAGAGTCCCAAGCAAGGCCTAGGCCAGCTTGAATAAGAGACTCCATTTTCAAACCAAATAAAGTTTTTTGGTGTTCTTACTATAAAGCCATTAATCTCAGGGAGGACCCAACATAGGAAGATCAGATCACAACTTCTTCCATCAGCAATAAGTTTGAAAGCATCCTTTGCTGTATCAACTCAATGGACTTGAACACCAAGAGACTCCATGAATGCCCTTTTCACCTTTTGACAATATGGATCATCAATCACAAGTGCAGTCAACCTCTTTCCTGAATCCCCCCATTTCGAATCATCTCCTTTCCCATTCTTGTTTCCAGCTGAATAGTCTATTATTGGGTAATACTATATTAAAAAAAAAAAAATTTATCAGCACAAGAAATTTGAATGAAAAGACTGCTAAAAACACAGGTACACATTTTGTAATGAGTCACTTTTTTCTCATTAAAACCTGTTTCCAAAATTTGGAAAGCAAGTATGTTAAGACGGGGTTAAATAGTAATCGAAAAAACACACGAGTGACTTACTTGCCGAGAGTCACCCATTTTTCCACCTGTTATAACTTACTGATATTGACAATGAAAATATTCTGTTTTGAAAGATATGGCTAACATTTATATGAAAGAGTGTATAAAGTACTCCGGAGGAGTAAGTTTTATTCATGCAAAAACAAATATTCTTATTCCATTCCAGAAACTCCATCACACTCCATGACACCGATCAGACAGGTAAATCTCAGCAAGAAACACAAGTAGAGCTTCTAGAAGCAAGTATAAAGACATCAAACGCGAGAAGAATGCAGCCTTATAGTAGATTTTGGCAGCTTGTAATTGGGATCAATTTGTCTCAGGAAAAGGACCACCTTGGCAGTAGTCGGCAGCCCCTCATAGTACTTCTCAGGTCCACCTTCCAGAAATGGCTCCTTTCCCTGTTCAATACTCGGTCCATAAAGACCCACGATTTTGCTTTGGACACCCATTTGACGAAGTATCCTTGTTGTCTATTAGGAATAAAACACAAGATAACAAATTTAAATAGCTAATTAGTGATGCAAGGACATTTCATATAGACAAGTAGAATTTCAACCGGGGTCTAGGCCAGCTTGAATGAGAAACTCTATTTTCAAGCCAAATAAAGTTTTTTGGTATCCTTACTATAAAGCCATTAATCTCAGGGAGAGCCCAATACAGGAAGATGAGATCAAAACTTCTTCCATCAGCAGTGAGATTGAAAGCATCCTTTGCTGTATGAACACAATGGACTTCAACACCAAGAGACACCAGGAATGCCTTTCCATCTTTTGACAAAATGGATCATCAATCACAAGCGCAGTCAACTTTTTTCCCTGAATCCCCCCGTTTTGAATGCTCTCCCTTCCCACAGTTGTTTCCAGCAGAACAGTCCACTGTTTGGTAATACTACATCAAAAAAAGGAAGCATATTTATCGGTGCAAGCAATTTAAATGAAAAGACTGCTAAAAACATAACAGGTGCACATTTTGTAATGAGTCACTTTTTTCTCATTAAAACCTGTTTCCAAAATTTGGAAAGCAAGGATATTAAGACAGGGCTAAATAGTAATAAAAAAAAACACATAATGACTTAACTTATTATCTAATAAATCTTTATTAAAATTGAAAAGAAGGAACCATAATTTAGAAGTTTTTCCCCAAAACTCCAAAATCCTCAACTATCTGATAAATAAAAGACGAGAAAAGCAATAGTGACCTAGGCAACCTATTGATTTATTACACTCAAAAAGTACGAGAACTAGTTTTACAAAGAATATACACAAGTGCAGACATGCAAAAGAGATACACAGATGAACTATGATTCCATTGCAACCATGATTTGACATTCCACGGATGTCCAATCAAGAAACTCAAGTCAACAAAAACCAAAAGACTACTGATTGTAAGTATGATTCACAGCCAATAACTATGATAACATGTAAATGACTCTCATGAGCGAGAACAACAATAATATGTAGGCATACACCAAATATAGACATTAAGGCTTACCTTTCTTTATTGTGCAGCAAAGACTTACCTCACTTTGATGTCTGGCATGGGGTGAAATGTCTATGGTGTTAAATAAGTCCTGGGATCACCTACCAATTACTTTAGGAACTTAAAAGGTATCAAAGTATATCATGTAGAGAGACATATGGCTCATAGTGAGATTCGCAAATCAAGTAAAATCTAGGTAGGGGATTTTTTTTTTTTTTTATGCACAAAATCTCAAAAGGTCTTTTGAAAGGGAAAACACACAAAATGGTACAAGGATTATAAAGTAAACAATAATGTACTAGTTCTTTTCTCTCTTCTTTCTTTTTTTTTTTTCCTTTCTTTTTCTTTAACTAATTATGTTATACTCATGGTTAATGATCCGTTAGTATTAGGGATGGCCAAGGCAGCAGTGGTAGTGTACCTGTCCAAACCCCATCCTAATAGGGAGGATTTTGGAAAAATCTAGATGGGATAGAATTAGAGCTTCAAACTCATCGTAAATCCAAAACTGAATTATGTTTTCTTTTTATTATATTTTTCAATTTTGATACCAAATTTGAGACAAGTTACTCATTTATTGCATATTTTGATTTATTTTAATATTTGAAAAGGCTATTTATGCCTTTACGTAATCAAACTTTTTTAGATTAATTATGTATATATATTATAGCATCTATTTACATATTTTTCATACATGAATATTTATATTTTTGTATCTTGATATTTATTATATATTAGTTAAGATGTTATTATATAATGTATCCAGCTTAAAAATATGATCTCTGATCTCTAATAGAAAGCGAGGTTGAAAATGTGTCTTCAATAAATTAAAATCTAAAGATTTCTTAACTATCAAAAGTCTGTCCCAAGTTGTCCCATACCCACCAAAATCTTATAGGGTTTCGAATAAAAACTTTTAATATAGTTATGGGGCTCTCCCAAAGTATCAATAGTTGCATAGCAATTTCTCAATAAAATTGCTTTTATCTTTTTTCTCACTATGTCAACAAACGCACTCAAGTGCAGCCATGCAACAGGTTTTACACTTGAACATGAAAAATTACTTGAAAAAAAAAATTACAGCATGAAACCATTAAACAAAGAAAGATAATAATTGTCCTAATTTTGACACGACAAACTACATTATTTCATTTGAATCTATATTAGCATATTTGAATCTAAATTTTAAGAACCACTACATTTTTATTTTAGAAAATCAATTCCACAAGGATTCTTCATTTATGGCATTGATATCTTCCACTATCTCGTATTCATAAAATTATTAATTCACTAACAAATGTAGCATTAAACAGCACATGTAGATCTAAGGATCAATATCTCTACCTACATTAGATTTCCAAGATATAACAGTTGATTTAAATTATAACGTCAAGGACCACCGGTGAACCTTATGCCATTGGGTTCCCAACATTACAAGAACCCTCCACACTCCACACTCCACCATGAACTATGTTTTAGAGAGAACCATCCTTGTTCTACATAAAAATGGGATATTGATGGTATTTTGTATAAGAATCATCTTTAGCTTTCATTCCATAATTTCATCATCTACTTGCATATACAACACTAGCCAAGAAGACACATTAGTTTGTTTGGAGTTATGATAAATGGTTCATTTATGGGTCTTGACACCATTCAGATACTATGATTTTTTTTCACAATCCTAGATAACCTAGAATTTGATGCTTAATATATACCTAAGTCCTAACATTGAAAAACGACAAGGCAAAGTGATTATTTTAGTTTGTCTGACTTGTTCATACAAAGTTCTGGATAGAACTTGGCAAGAATTGTACCAGACTAGGTTCAGTCAATATGAACTCATTAAGCAAAGTCCAACACCTCATGGTTTCACCGAAAACTTTAGATGGTTCTTAGTTACTATCAGAATATCCAACCTTGTCTAATATTTTCTAACTAAGGTTCATATTAATTTTGCTTTTCCTTCAAAAAAAAAAGAAAAAGAGGTATGTCAAACTGCCCATGCCAAATAGTCCAACTCACAATGTTGGGTTTATACTAGACCAAGAACTATTCAAGCACACAAAAGAATACATCACTGCAAGATTGTGGCCACCCAATATTATTCATATTTCCACTTTCTTTGGTTTTAGCAACCTTGCATTGCAAAAGCACATGACAACACAATTTAGCATATCCACTTTAGCATATAAGCAAACTACACAATTTATCAACCTAGAGTTCCACTATTGATTCTTAATAATGTATGAGGGACAACTTCAACAATGTGGTAAGCTACCATGATCGACACATGCAACTTGCTACATGAGATTTAGTTGGATAATGTGAAGCTACTTAAAGTTGAAATTACATTGATTCAGGTCCTTCACGTGTTCTTGTGAATGAGTTCAATGAGAAATATTTGAAAAGTAAATTTGAATAAATACTAAAACAAACAAAGAAAAAAAAAAGGAAAAAAGCATTGACTGTTATAGTTGTTCTTTTCATAGAATATATTTTTTATTTGTTGCAGTGTTAGTTTCTTCAACCTGATACAAATTCAAAATGCTCTTTAAAGTAATCTAAAATAACCGTTTTCTATTCGCACAGTTTCACTATAATTGTCATAGTTATTTCCACTAACAATGATTCACTACTCTTCTCAATTTCATAACCAAGATCACTTTGACTCATGTTTAGAAACACTATTAGTAGTTCTTTGTGTATAACATCTTCTATCTATAAATCTCGAAGCATGCTTTAAAAGAAAAAAAATAAAGAAAGTAGATTTCCTAAGATAGTACAAGTACAAGATCAACCCAATTAAGAAACACACATGGTTGCGCCAATGTTGGAAATAGTATAAATCAAAGAAAAATTAATTTTATTCAACAATAAAATCTATTATGATAGAAAACAAATACTAGACTCTGGTTTACTCAGTCACATCACAACTATACTCAAAAGTTTAAAATAGACAATAGCCAAGAAATGAACTTGATGATCACAATTAACTAATTTTTTGCTTCCAAATAAAACTCAACATATTTCAAACATGTTTGATTATCAAGAAACCACCTTCACACACATTAAAAAAACATTTCTATGCTTTGAAGAAGTTTTAACAAGTTAAAATCATTAAAGAATTAAGATTACAACTATTTAAAAATGTTACTAGTGTCAAATGGAAATACCCTTCCACAGTTAAAGCCCAATTTATGACATGAATATAAATTTCTTTATCTAATCCTTTTACATAAATCACAACATATCGTTGACTCTATAGCTATCACCGACTTAAGTATCAACTCGGGGGCAATACTATATATCTCGTCATGTTTTTTCTACACTCACTAATTCTAAGTTGAATTTGAAGGTTTGCTATGTCACACCCCGACCCTCGAGTTGAGTACGCAACAACCATCACATTATCTCAGCATACGGGTAGAGTCCCCCCATATACTGGGACAACACAAGACATTTCACTTGTTCAAACCTATTTTGAAAACTATTTAAAATCATACAAAGGATCAACCCCGTCGATCCAATCTCAATAGCATGCATGAGGCCAATCTGACCATTCCAAATTCCAATACATATTCTAAATCAATACAATCAACAATTAATTTTCAAAATTCACAATAAAAGAACAAATCTCCCACATAAACAAAAATAAGTTCATGAAAGTAAATTTAACATCATTTACAAAATTCCAAATGGTCTAAGAGTGGATTCCACCAATACTTACTCACAAAAAAGAAAAAAAAAAATAAATCAAGTATCAATCGAATCCAAACCAAATAAAAGTGTAAAATTCTTCTTCCATGGATTTTACTACCTTAATCCCAAAAATAGAAGTTATACCATCAATACTTATAAAAAATCAGCAAAAACACTTCTCCAATCGTTCCAAACGAAATCTCCCATCTAAACTTATTCTTAAAAATATGAAAGAGATGAGAGAGTACTATAAATACTCAGTGAGTGGAGTGCAATGACATAATTATGCAATAAGTAAGGGGTAAGTATGGGAAAGTAAAAAACACATATGTCATAAATAACTCATTTTATAAGAAATAGGTTTAGTAAATCGAAATAATTTTAAATAAATATGCATCCACAGACTTTAGAATTTCAAAAATCACGGAATTTCTCTAAATAAAACACTTCTGCCCAATGTTTGGCCTAACCCGGGTAGAAATCCACCAAGGGGTTTTCAATCCACTTATTTCGAAATACTATATCCCTCTACCTTGGTGTTGACTCGTACCTTACCGGGATGCATCCAGATATAGTACGACTTCAGCAGAGGGAGCCACAACTGCCTCCCTTGCTCATCCAACCCCAACCACATTACCCCATCGGTCGCTCCGTGGAGGGAAAGACTATAGTCATTTACCTCATGCATCATCCTTTCACAAATATCCAAATCACATTCTGTGTGCTATGTTTCAACAAACAAAATCTTAAAATCATACCAAAGCATTCATGAATCAAATATCCAACAACATATGACACATATTCATTTATAAATACAATAGATGTATATGTGATTCAAATCTTCATTTTAGACATCTCACAATCACAAAAATTTATATAAAAGATATAAAATCATTCAAAATCATTTATTAAAGAATTTAAAAACAATTTGCTTATTTTAAGGTACAACGAACCATCCACTCACCTCTTGGAAGGGCAATCACTCCCAATTTCAAACCAAATTAAATCCAACCCCTCATTTTCGAATGCTTTAACCGAGGACATTGAGTACCAAATAAATCAATAAATCATGATTCAACATTTGGCTAATTTGTTTTTCCTCAATATTCCAAAATTTTAATTTCCAATAAATTCTTAACATAACAAGTCATAGAAAAGGACTATATTTTGAACTACAATTTTGGATTGCTGTAATTTCAATTTTTACTTAAAGATTAAGCATGAAACTATGACTTTTATGTTCATGACTTAAGTCAATTCTAATCACACAAAAATATCCAAGTCTATGAATGTGATAGTCCTAAATTCATGATCATATTTGCACAATCACCTAAGAATCGCCATAACGTTCACTACACACTTCAGATTTAAGTGATTCTTATTTCAAATTAAAGATAAAACATAGATCTATAACTTTTATGTTTAGACGTTAGCTTAACTTTGCCTCAAAGACAGCTCAAATCCACGACAAAGATCACGTTCAGAACATGATAGGAAGCAGGGGATTCTGCAGAACATGTTATCTTGAAAAATTCACCAAAAATTCAATTCTTAACAAAACGCCTACTGCAATATGTCATTTTAAAGCTCTGGGAGTCTAGTTTCATAAGAAAAAACCACATTTGAATTGCCTATATGCAGAAGGAATTATGAGGATAAGATCACAGTATGCACAAATTGTCCCCTTTGCAGAATAATCAAGGTTTTAATTAGATTTCACTTTCCTCCATTATTCTAAGTTCAGATCATCTATCAATGCTTTACTTATATAATTACACAATTTTCATTCATTCCAAACCATAAACCCAATATTTTATAACCCTAGATTTAGGTTTCCCAAATTTAATTTCATTAATTTTAACAAAATCTTCAAATTCATGGAACAAAAAAGTAAGTCCAAGTTAAGACGAGAAAATTACCTAAATTTTTATCATCAATTTCACCTCCAAGCCAAGAAACCACCATACCCTAACATCGTGCTTCTTGGGGGGAAAAAGAGAGAGAGTGTTCTTGTGCTCTTCAAGAAATTGATCTAGAATATAAAGCATATAAATGCATCCTTACATAGTAGGGAACATTAGGCATTGATTAATTTTTTGGAAGGATTAAAGATTTTAATTCATTACCTCTCATGAACATGAAGAACCTATGCTGAAAATTTTGCAGAAAACTGTATTTTGGTTCCTTTTGTACTTCCTTTGCTCCTTAATTTGCTTGGATTTCGAAGTGAACTCAAGGCTTAATGTTGGATTGGTGTGGGAGCAAGTTTGGAGTAAGGCAAAGGGACAAACAAAAGAGTTTCATATTCGATTTTGGGAGAATACAAGAGAGTGTTTTATGCTATTAAACAAATTTTTGCTCACTTATTTCAAAAATGTCCTTAACTTTAAGTGTTTGACTTGGATTTTTTTTGGTAATTTGACTCAATTAAAGTGAGATTGCTTGGATAAATGGGTACACATGGGTCTTGGGTCGGTTGGATGAAAAATTAGGCATTTTTTTTCTCAAAATGTGCTATAACACTTTGCGACCAAACTAACTTTTTATGGGGGAAAAGAGTAAAGATGGGGTGGGATTTTTTTTAGGCATTATAATACTTAACCCCCTAAAAAGAAATTTTGTTCTTGAAATTTAAAAGAAAATTATAAATAAAAAATGTGGGGATATTGTTCTGCATCGTACCCTCAGGTTTCCAAATCTCTTCCTCGACTTGGTTACTTCTTCACATTACCTTGACCATAGGGATTTGTTTACTTCTCAATTGTTTGGTCTGTCCATCAATGATCTTTATTAGTTGTATCTTGAAACTCAAATTTTTATTTAACTCTATCGGAGGAGCTTCCAATACATGCGAATGATCTGCTAAGTATTTTTTCAACATTGAGACATGAAAAATATCGTAGATCCTCTGCAATTCCAGTGGCAAGTCTAACCGGTATGCCACTTGTCCAATCCTTTCAAGGATTTTGAAGGGACCGATGTATCGAGAGTTTAACTTTTCTCGTTTCTAAAATCGAATTATTCCCTTCCAAGGTGAGACCTTCAAAAACACCCTATCTCCTACTTCGAATTCCAAAAGTCTTCTCCTCTTGTCGGCATAGCTCTTTTGTCGATCTTGAACCGCCTTCATTCTTTTCCGAATCAACTTCACCTTTTCTTTAGTGGCCACAAGCAATTCTATACTTTCAATCTTTCTCTCTCCAACATCTTCCCAACACAATGGAGTCCGGCATTTCCTTCCGTAAAGAACTTCATAAGGAGGCATCCCTATGCTAACTTGATAGCTGTTATTATAGGCGAATTCAACTAATGAAAGGTGCCGGTCCCAACTTCCCTGGAAATCCAAGACATATGCCCTCAACATGTCCTCTAAAGTTTGAATTGTACGCTTCAATTGCCCATCGGTTTGAGAATGGAAAGCAGTAATGAATTTCAACTTACTCCTAAGGACTCTTGTAGCTTAAGCCAAAATTTAGAAGTAAATCGAAGATTACGGTCCGATACAATGGATACCAGAATGCCTTGAAGTCTCATGATCTCATCTATATGTAATTTAGCCAATCTTTCTAAAGAATAGGTATTCAGAATCGGCAAGAAATGAGCTGACTTGGTGAGACGGTCCACAATCACTCAAATGACATCGTGTCGTCTTGGAGTATGTGGCAATCCCACAACGAAATCCATAGTAATATGTTCTCATTTCCATTCGTGAATCGGCAGTGGTTGGAGGACACCGGTTGGTCTTTGGTATTCAGCTTTGACTTGTTGGCACACTAGACATCTAGCAACAAACTCAGCTATCTCTCTCTTCAATCCGAACCATCAATATGATTTCTTGATGGTTCGGGATATCTTGGTACTCTCCGGATGCATAACATAAGTCGAGGATAGGCCTCTTCAAGTATGGCCTTTCGAAAATCCTCATCCTTCGGAATACATATGCGTCTCCCATAAGTTATAAGTCCATCTTCCCGAATCTGAAACTCATTACCTTCCCCTTTTTGAATCCTATCCACTATGCCCTTCAATTCCTCATCAATCGCTTGAAGCTCCTGAATACGGTTTACCAAAGTATGCCTCACCATAAACTTGGCTAATAGAGTACCTTGATCATCCTTTGCCAATTCGACTCCAAGGGTACGAAGTCCAACCAAACAAGAGAGATAGGAACTTCCTTAATTTGCCGAAGTTGAATACTTGTGACTTAAAACATTAGCAACAATATTCGCCTTCCCAGGCTGATAATCAATCACCAAATCATAATCTTTGATTAGTTCCAACCACCTTCACTACCTCAAGTTTAACTCCTTCTGAGTGAGTAAGTATTTCAAACTTTTGTGGTCGGTAAAGATCTGCATGTAACGCCATATAAATAATGTCGCCAAATCTTTAAAGCAAAGACAATGGCAGTTAGCTCTAAATCATGAGTAGGGTAGTTCACTTCATGCTTCTTTAATTGGCGAGAGGTATAAGCAATCAATTTATCACCTTGTATCAACACACATCCTAGTCCTTGCTTGCTAGCGTCATTGTATACCACAAAATCACCACCGCAGCTAGTAGGAAGAGCAAGGATAGGGGCGGAGATCATTTTTCGCTTAAGCTCTTGAAAACTTCTTTCACACATTTCATCACATTCAAACTTGACTCCCTTTCGAGTCAAATTAGTTATTGGAGTTGCTATTTTTGAGAATTCTTCTACAAATCTCTAATAATACCCCTACTAATCCGAGAAAACTTCTCACCTCAGTGATATTTTTAGACTGCTCCCACTTCAGAATAGCTTTTACCTTCTTTGGATCCACAAAAATCCCATCTTTGGAAACCACATGTCCCAAAAACTCAATCTTTCTTAGCCAAAGCTCACATTTGGAGAATTTGGCATACAACTCCTTCTCCTTAAGAGTTTGAAATATGGTTCAGAGATGTTCGGAATGTTCTTCTTTACTCTTGAAATATATCAAAATGTCGTTGATGAAAACTATGATAAATTTATCGAGATAGGGATGAAATACTCGATTCATAAGATCTATGAAGACTGCAGGAGCATTTGTCAACTCAAAGGGTATTACTAGAAATTCATAGTTTCATACCGCGTCCTAAATGTGGTCTTGAGTATATCATCACCCTTGATCCTCAGTTGATGATACCCCGATCTCAAATCTATCTTTGAGAACACACTAGCCCCTTGAAGTTAATAAAAAATATCATTAATCCTCAGGAGAGGATACTTGTTCTTGATTGTTGCCTTATTGAGTTGTCAGTAATCAATACATAACCAGAGGGTTCTATCATTCTTCTTCACAAACAGAACCAGAGCACCCAAGGCGAAGTACTCGGCCTGATGAACTCCTTGTCCAATAACTCTTGGAGCTGAACGTTCAACTCTTTTAACTCTACAGGTGCCATTCGATAGAGAGGAATTGAGATAGGAGCAGTGCCGGGAATTAAATCAATAGAGAAGTCAAATTCCCGAACAGGAGGTAGCCTAGGCAATTCTTCTAGGAAGATATCAAGAAATTCATTCACCACAGTAAGAGCATATAGATTAGAACTTCCTACCGTGGTGTTAATAATATGAGCTAAATAAGTTTCGCATCCTTTATGCACTAATCTCCGTGCTTCAAGAGCTGAAATTACACAGTTAGGCAAGACTTGCTGCTTACCATAGAACACCAGCGGAGGACTTTTTGATTGGCAAAATTCCACTTCTTTGGTGAAACAGTTTACTAAAACTCTGTGAACACACAACCAATCCATGCATAGTATGGTATCAATATCTTTTATCTCCAACGGAATCAAGTCCGCTTTGAGAGTTATCTTACCGACCTTTACTTTACAATTCTTATATACCATATCCCTAATCAGCTATTCTCCCAAAGGGGTGATAACCAATAATTTTTCAACAAGCAGAGTTAAAGATCTATCAGAATGGCTAACTAATTCCGCACTTACAAATGAATTAGTAGACCCTGTATTTATTAGTACACGAGCATCTATCCCAAAAATTTTCATCGTACTTATCAACATAGACCATAAACAAAATCATTAGTCAACTCACAAATTTATCATTCGTATATAGCCCTCTATGACATTCTGTTGTATTACATAATCATGATCAATTCATATATCTACCTACTATAGAAATTCACCCTCTGACATAATCATAATATCATACTAATGATTATAAATAAAATCATATTATTGACATTCGTCAAATCATAATAATAACCATCTATGTCATATTTTTAAATTAGCTAGTTCAAGTTCCAAAGTGGTTTACCTGTAACCACATCTAAATTGGCTTGGATTTCTTCGTTGGTCATAGCATCGATTCTTATCTGAGATCTAGGTTTGGGACATTGAGTGGGGGTGGCTATGGCATTGCGTCCTGTGCCCGTCCTAGGAGTAACACTGGTGGAAGGTATTGAAGTAATAGCTTGGTCTCTCTTGGAACCACTAAGAGGTCCCCGAACTTGACGACTTCCTTGCCCTTTTGCATTCAACTCCGGGCAAGCGTATTAAGGTGACCCTCCTTCCCATAATGATATCTTTTGGGTCTCCTACACGGACCAAAATGGTATCCTTTGTAATTTGGGCAAAATTCTCCTCTACTACCTCTCGATCTTACTCCCGTACCAACAGTTTGTTGGGAGCATCTGGCTTGAAAGCTGATTGGCTTTGGGGAGAGCTAACCAAACCTGAAACAGATCCACCACTATAAGAGACTGTGTTTTTGTTCTTCTTAGAACTTTTGCCTGGAATGAAACCACTTGACCTCTATCTCTTCCAATGGTATTCTCTGACTTTGCTTCTCTCTAACACCATTTTCTTGGCCCTTAAAGCCAAGTCTAGAACATTTTGTAATGTATACCCTTTAATGACAGACATTTTCTCTCTTACGCTCAAGTTCAATCTCGATTCAAATTTTGCACACAGGGATTCTTCGGAATTTACAATCTCTAGAACATAAATGGCAAGTTCCCTCGGTTCTGTCTCATATTCAGACACCGTCTTGTTTCCTTGAGCAAGGTTGAAGAATTCCTCTTTTTTCTGGTCCCTATAGAATCGTGTATAATGTTTCTCCTCAAAAGCTTTGAGGAACTCTCCCCATAGAGGTAGTGTAGTCACTCTGGCCTTCATATTTTCCCACCACGTCCTAGCATCCTTATCCAATAATTTCACTGCTACCCACATTTCGTCTCATCATCTAGCCTCATGTCGGTGACAGTCTTTTGAATTTGGCAAATCCACTCCTTGGCCACGGAAGCATCACACATGCTAGAGAATGTCTCACATCCGAGTTGTCTTGTCTCTTTGATTAGTTTTGACAACTCAACCGTAGGACGATCAGTTGATGCAACAACCGGAGGACTAGGTGCTATGGGAACACGAGGTGCAACTGCCGGCATAGGAGGAGGAACCGGCGGAGGAGCTGAAGTTGGATGAGATGTTTGGTACTGTACTCTGTAAGTACTCCACCACTCCATCACTTGCTAGAGGGCAGCTATAGGAAGAGCAGAAATCCAGGTTGAAGTGGTTGGGTGTGTAGACACTGATGGAGGTAGAGCATGTGAGGATGACTCATCCTCATGCTCTTGAGGAGGAATTTTACTTATATTTCTCATCCTTCTACGTGGAGGCATGATTATCTACAAAAGAAAAGTGATGTTTAGCACACAGGGTTAAGTGAGAAACTAATTACTTAACACTCTAAAAATGATGCTCCTAGTTCTTTAGGAATCAATGGAAGACTTTTGTATATCTTTTGAAAAATCTATTTTTTTTTTTAAATCTGAATTTTCAGTAGAAAAACTTTTTTAAAACTTTTGGAAAACTATTGGGGACATTTGCAACCTCATTGTACCTTTAAATGAGCAAATTGTTTTTAAATTCTTTAATAAATAATTTTGAATGATTTTATATCTTTTATATAATTTTTTTTGATTTTGGGATATCTGAAATGAAGATTTGAATCACATATGCATCCATTGTATTTTTAAATGAATGTGTGTCATATGTTGTTGAATATTTGATTCATGAATGTTTTGATATGATTTTGAGAATTGTTTGTTAAAACATGACACACGGAATGTGATTTGGATATTTGTGAAAGGATGGTACGTGAGGTAAATGATTAAGTCTTTCCCTCCATGGAGCGATCCGACGGGGTAACGTTGTTGGGGTTGGGTGAGCAGGGGAGGCAGACATGGCTCTCTCTACCGAAGTCATGCTATATCTGGATGCACCCCGCTAAGGTACGAGATAACACCAAGGTAGGGGGATATAGCATTTCGAAATAAGTGAATTGAAAACCCCTTGGCGGGCTTCTACCCGGATTAGGCCAAACCTTGGGTGGAAGTATTTTCTTTAGAGAAACCCCATGATTTTTGGAAAGTCTAAAATCTGTGGATATATGTTTATTTGACATTATTCCGATTTGCTAAATCTATTTCTTATGAAATGAGTTATTTATGACATATGTGTTTTTTACTTCCCTACACTCATCCCTCACTTATTGCACAATTATGCCATTGCACTTTACTCACTGAATATTTATAGTAATCACTCATCTCTTTCATATTTTTTAAAAGAAGTTTAGACGGGAGAATTTGTTTGGAACAATTGGAGAAATGTTTTTGTTGATCTTTGATGGGTATTAATGGTGTAACTTCTATTTTTGAGATTAAGATAGTAAAATCCATTGAATGAGAATTTTGTACTTTTATTTGATTTGAATTCGATTGATACTTGCTTTATATATTTTTTTTAAGATCTGAATTTTCAATAGAAAAACGTTTTTAAAACTTTTGAAAAACCATTGGGGACATTTGGAGACATTTTAGATCTTCAAATATTTTAAAAATCAAGCTCAACTTGGGCTCTTATACCAATAAAGTTATTACGTCCCGATTCTCGAGTTAAGCACGCAACAACCGTTGTATTATCTCGACATACGGGCAGAATCTCTCCATATACCGGGACAACGCAAGATATTTCACCTGTTCAAACATGTTTTCAAAACTATTTAAAATCATACAAAGGACTAACCTGGTCTATCCAATCTCAATAGCATGCACGAAGCCAATCGGCCATTTCAAATTCCAATGCAGGCTCTAAACCAAAACAATCAACAATTAATTTTCAAAAATATTTTCAAAATTCACAATTAAAGTACAAATGTCTCACATAAACAAAATAAGTTCGCGAAGGTAAATTTAACATCATTTACAAAGTTTTAAATGGTTTAAGAGTGGATTCCATCAACATTTGCCCACAAAAAAGAAAAAATAATAATAAAACATGTATCAATCGAATTTAAATCAAATAAAAGTATAAAATTCTCATTCCATGGATTTTACAACCTTAATCCCAAAAAATAGAAGCCATACCATCAATACCTATCAAAGATTAGCAAAAACACTTCTCCAATCGTTCCAAACGAAGTCTCCCGTTTAAAGTTCCTCTGAAAAATGTGAAAGAGAGGAGTGAGTACTGTAAATACTCAGTGAGTGGAGTGTAACGGCATAATTATGCAATAAGTGTGGGGTGAGTATGGAAAAGTCAAAAACACATGTCATAAACAACTCATTTCATAAGAAATAGATTCAGCAGATCGAAATAATTTCAAATAAACATGCATCCATAGATTTTAGACTTTTCGAAAATCATCGGATTTCTCTTAAAAAAGCACTTCCGCCCAAGATTTGGCCTAACCCGGGTGGAAGCCCGTCGAGAGGTTTTCATGCTAACTCATACATAAAAGTTTAAGTTTCGAAGTATTTGGTCAACCTATATATATATCGACATACACATACAAGGGCGAAGACAATGGGATGCACGAGGAACTTTCCCCCACACCACCTGGGGCTTCAATTTTAAGACGATAAATTAATGCGTATACATGGTAGTGGCACTTTAGCAAATACCCTTAGAAGTTTTTGTTAGAAGCCTTAGAATGCGGCTGAAAGATTAAAAAATGAGACTAAAAGTATTTAAAATGATAATTATTCTGTAAAAATTATAGTCTAAGCCACTTCTGCCCTTATATATTGTGCTCCCTAGGCAAAACAATAATAATAATAATAATAAGTAAATAAATAAATTTCTAACTTCGCCTCTCCCATTATTTATCTGATATAGGATTTCACACTCTCACATCTCAACGTTTCACATCCTTAAATGTTTCTCTAACTAACTTGCTTTCTCTCGCAAATTTAACCCCTTGAACTCCATCCTCTCTTTAAATTCAAATAACTGATTCATGAAATAACACTGTCTGATGATCTACACCACTATTGAGGCCAACCCAAACTAAACCCTAAAAGGGTTTTGTCAAATTTAAAGAGTCCAGCTATCATAAGACTATAATAATACTATCATGTTGATTCTCACAATACCCACATTTAGATAAACCCAATAACACATCATAAAGCAACATAAACCCTAATAGCACTTTCTTACATCAGAGGGACACATGAATTGAAACTTGGTAATTAGACATGGAAGAAAACAATTTACCTCAATTTTTGTTACTTGAATTTTCTTGTCTTCCACATGTGATTTTGCTTATTTGTACCAATTGAATCTGTTTGTTTTTGCAAAAACCCTCTTCTAGGGTTTGCCATTGCATGAAGTGGTCAATTTTCAAGCTCCACGTCATCCTGATTGAGAAATTTGTGACCTCCTAATAAATGCTAAAATTCCATAACATACCTTTGCATTGACAGATTTGGGAATGAGAGAAGAGATTATGGAAGAAAATTTACATGGAGAGAAAAGAAAAAAATTAGACTATTTTTAATATGAATTTTTTTTCCCAAAAGTAGAAAGAAAAGGAGAAAAAAGAAAAATTAGGTTATATTAACTTTTTAATATAACAAATTTACCCTTAAAAAATGATAGAGAAATGTTTTAATTCTGAATGAACCCCATATTTTTCTTTTCTTTATTAAAACTTCTAAATAAAATGAAAAGAAAATTTTATCATTTTATTTTTTTATTTTTTTCTTGAATTTTTTTCCTTTTCTCTCCTAGACTCCTAAACTAAGCATTAGAGTTTTATGTGTGGCCCACCCTATCCTTTTCCACCATCAGGCCCAAATTTCTGGGCCCAATCCATGCTTCTGTACCTAATAACATATTTGAGAGAGAATCTTTAACTTAACTTATTCACTATTCTTTATAACCATACATAGTCTTTATTAGATGAGTAATAAGTGGTGGGTGGGGAGGTTTTGGTCATGATTAGACTGCTTGTGTTCGTCTGATTCGACGACTCCTCCTCTCTCTCCCCCTCTCATCTCTTAAACCAAAATATTAGGGTAAGCCCTAGATGGCATTGAAAGCCTAACACACACTCTCTCTCCCACCGCATACTCGACGGCTCCCCCTCTCTCGTACGCTCTCTCTTACGCTCTCTCTCTCTGCTCTCTTAAACCAAAATCATCAGGGTGGACACTAGATGGCATTGAATGCTTCATGAGTTATGAAGTCTGAGATTTTTGAGTTTTGCTTTTGTTGTTTGGTATGCTTATGAAGGACTTTTACCACAAAATAAAAAATTTAAAAGTTAAATTATGGGATAATAGATAATTACCATTATCCCAACTCTCCCCCTTTAAATCTCTCTATAACTTTTTACATAAAAAAATGGGTTCCTTTTGGTAGAACTCTCTCTGCACATTGCTTGAAATTGAGAGGTTGAGTAAGATAACATAAGAGAGAGAGATATACATTCTCTTATATGAGAATATATTGAGGGATTGAGAAATTTTCGAATAGAAAAATTTCACTCGTCATTGCAATTCATCGGATTTAGGATTAAGGCGTTGTGGCATAGTAGTGGTGGTTTGATTTTGTGATCACTATCCAACCATGCATTCATTCGAGAGATTTCACAGTTCTGTTGTTTTTTAAGGTCTACATATCGAGATATTTATTCAAAAATTTTAAATTTTTTAACTTACACCTTCCGCATATGGATTTAGAGAATAAATTTAACATTAGCATCAGAGCATAGTTAGATTTATTTAAAAAAATTCTAAAGTTTTTTGGTATAAAATGTGTAGGGTATAAAATTTAAAATCTGGGTCATGGATGAGTTTCGTGAATTCGAGAATACCACGAGAACACCCATAACCCAAGGATTATGAAAATAATTTTTGTTGAATTTTTTAAACATGTTTAGGCCATGAAAAGTTCAGTTGAAGGTTTTGACTTTATCGACCACAAATACTTAGATCAATCAAATTAGAGGATTACAAATGGTTTAGATATATTCCTAACACTTAGATCTATCGATTTGAGTAATCAATTATAAATGTTGTTGAAAACTAAGATTTCCAAACTGGACGCAAAGGGTCATGATAGAGATAGTTTGATTCGCAAATTTTAGGGCTTGAATCCTTCAAAAATCGAGTTTAGAATAGTTGAAGGAAGTCCTATTTCAAATTATAGTTGAAATTTGTACAAAAATCTAGTCAGAAATGTGTTTTTTGTTAATCGTGTCTTGTAGAATCGGTAGCAGGGACTCGAGCGAAAAAGACTTGACCACAACCCGCGGGCGTGTAGTATGTACGCACGTTGAGGAGCATGACACTCGCGGGTGTAAGGGCATAAGGTTCACGCGCGCTAAGGTACATGGGTTGGGGTGATCCTGGTCGGTTTTGACCTGGATCAGTGTTTGACCTGGATCAGTGTTTGACCCACGTCTCAACTCGGTTCGTAATCCAAGACGTGGGTCATGTGCATGTAGGCGCATGACCCATGTGTTGTGCATCTGGCGCATGTACCAGTGCGTGTGAGGAACATAAGGCGCCACCACCAATGCGTGGTGGCGCGTGGGGCCTTCGGTGGCATGTTAAGCTTTGCTGGAATGAATTTTTTTTTTTTAATTTTTTAAGGGTCTCATGCTATTAAATGTGACTTTTTATGAGTTTTTGTATTTCAAATCCAAATTCGGATGGTAAGATACGATTTTAAATTGCGGTGTATAGTGTCCATTGACTCATACGTCGCTTGGGATTTATACTCAAATCATTTGGGATTTGTTGATTCGAAAGGTGAATAAAATATGAGAATAAGTATTACTAAGTTATTAAAGTCTCTCTTGTTATATGAAAATTATCGTATTAGATCTTTGCAAGATAAATAAACTGAATGGTGACAATTACGAGATTTTATACCCGAAGATTCAGTTTGTCCTCGAGGAGTAAGATCTGTTTGAGTTCTAAGGTATGAGATAATGGACCCTGAAAGGGTACCATACCTCAGGTTAGGCAGGATTAGGAGGTCTATTGTGCATAGAAAAAAAAAGATAGGCAGAGTAGGGCAATCCTGATAAGTAATATACATGATGATATGATCTCGTTCTATAAGTTGTATTTTATGGCTTTGTTGGTCTAAGAAATGTAGGTGAGTCCATTTTGGATGAATTTCAAGTATTGGGTTTGATCCAATCTTTACCTGATTGATGAGAGACCATAAAAACCTATCTCATATATGATGGGAGTATTTGTACTTTCGCTAATGTGAGTAGACATTGTAAGCTCGAGCAGGAGCACCTGGAGGCAAGTAGGCACACTCAAGTCATGCTTATGTAGTAGAGTAGAGCAAGGGCTCTCGAGACACCAAACATATATAGCATAAGCGTGAAAAGAAAACTCGAGATCCAGACAAAAAGAAATCATCCGAGAAATCCAACAATAAAGTGCAAAAAACACAGGAAGAATGAGTTTGATAAGACTAATGCGAGATGCTAGGTTTGTGGTATATTTGGTCATTTCGTTTGTGAATGTAACGAGAGGAAGGAGTATCATTCTTCTTTACGTGATTTGAGTTTTGTCTCATCTACTGTGATGTTCACTGATTTATCTCTTTTGTGGATTGTAAACTCAGGAGCCACCGAACATATAGCTCAAGATAGGAACACGTACGTGAAACTCCACAAAATGAGTCCTCAAATTAGGAGGATTTATATGAGGAACGGAGCATTTGTCGTCGTCGGATAGATTGACACTTGTAAGTTATAGTCGTAAAGTAGTCAGACTCTACATCTATTTGATATACTTTATGCTCTAGATATTCGACGAAATTTGATTTTAATATTTTGTTTAGAACTCCTAGAATATGCGTTATCCTATGGAAACTCTATTATTTTCTATTAGTTATGACAGCTCTTTAATTTGTTTAGGTTTTGTCTATTATGGACTATATGTACCGGATGTTATTTCATTTAAAGTCAGTTTTTATTATTTTTCTATTACCTTTATATCTAATTATATAGATGATGATATGAATGTATGGTATTTGGATACATAGGGCAAGAGAAAACGAACCAATTAGCAGTGAATAGTTTGTTGGGCCCGCTAACTAGGGTAAAATTGCTTGTGTGTGAGTTTTGCCTGGTCGGCAAAACTACAAGAAAACCATTTGGCAATACAATAAGAGTTAGGATTTCATTGTAGTTGATCCACTCTAATATCTGTGGACCTATGAATGTCAGAATTCGAAATGGAGTCGTGTACCTTATTATGTTCATAGACGATTACATGCATTTGAGTTACGTCTATCTAATCTTGCACAAGTCTCAAGCATTAGAATATTTCAGGACGTTTATTAGTGATAATGATAATCAGATAGACTTGAGAGTAAAGACTGTTAAACCGATTGGGGGCACGAGTATTTTTTGAACAATTTAGAGAGTTCTATTTTAAAAAGATCATCATGAGACAGTTGACTATTTTTAGTACTTCTCAACAAAATGGAGTTGTTGAGGAGAGGAATAAGATTTTGTTAGAGATTGTGAAATCTATGATGGTATAGGCCAATTTGCTAATCTCTCATTGGGGAGATGCATTATTGACTATAGTCTACGTTAATCGTGTCCCATCAAAATTTGCAATTAGTAACCCTTATGAGTTTTGAACAGGGAGATAGTCTAACCTTAGCCACTTG
Source organism: Dillenia suffruticosa (assembly GCA_033439265.1). Taxonomy (NCBI): domain Eukaryota; kingdom Viridiplantae; phylum Streptophyta; class Magnoliopsida; order Dilleniales; family Dilleniaceae; genus Dillenia; species Dillenia suffruticosa. The sequence continues at coordinate 16,432,558 of JAVTVX010000009.1, read as the reverse complement.
AGACCATAGAATTGTGTCGCATATGTTTACGATTCCTCGCATCCACATGACAAGTTAGGCTAGTGAGAAAAAAAAGTGTATTTTTATAAAATATTTGGAACACTCCAAGAGATATGTGTTCTTAGATAAGCATACGGATGACACTATCACCGAAATTAAGTCTCATGATGTTTCTTTGAGAATAATTTCCCTAAAAGAGGTTAAATTAATCGGAACTTTATCTTCTATGAGAAAGATGAGTCTAGTGACTGAACGGAGCCTAGCGATGGGATCCAAGAACCCATTACGGATCTTGGTTCTAATGGGAGTGATTCATCTAGAGTGAAGAGGTTCCCCTTCCTCATATGAGTAAAAAAATGTGTATTTAAATGTCGCTTCCTAATTGAGGGTGAGACCCTCATTATGACCGTTGAGGATGATGAGAAGCCTAAAGCAGTGCAAGAGACTCTTAGAGGTTCTGCAAAGGACCATTGGTTGAAAGCCATGGATGAAGAGAAGGAATCAATTAGAATCAACTGGGTATTGGAACTAGTTGACTTGCCTAAGGGTATAAATATAATTGGGAACAAGTGGGTTATCAAGATCAAGGGAAGAGCCAACGGATCGGTAGAGAGGTGTAAGCTCATAGCCAAGGATTACACTTAGGCTAAGAACATGGATTATGAGGGGATTTTCTTCCTGATAGTCAAATTTACCTTGATCTATTTACTTTTAGTGATTGTCGCGAGCATGGATTTGGAGTTATACCAAATGGATATAAAAACTATCTTCCTTAGTGGAAGTTTAGATGAAGAGATTTACTTGAAACAACCCTCTGAGTTCATTCTAAAAGGTCAGAAGATTAGGTCCGTCGACTTTGGAAGTTGATATGCGGTCTTAAGCAATCATCTAGACAGTGGTATTTGAGATTTCGCAAGAAGGTGATATTTTATGGGTTTATGATGATATTTGTTAGTCGGAAACAACAGAGTAGTAATTTGATGACTATTAAAATATGGTTATCGTTGAGTTTTGATATGAAAGATATGGGTGTGACTCACTTCATTCTCAGAGTTAAGATATAGAGGGATCACTCGAAATGGGTGTTGACTTTTTCACAAGAGTCCTACATCAAAAAAGTTCTCCAACACTTTGAGATGAGCGATTGCAATCACTTAAATACTCCCATCGCTAAAAGTAAGGGCCTAAATCTTAACAAATGTCCTAAAACTCAAGAAGAAATAGAGAGATGAGTAGAATCCTTTATGCTAGTGCAGTGGGCAGTTTGATATACCTGATATTTGTACTTCAGACATTTGTTTTGCAGTTAATCTGGTGAGTAATATTAATTGAATTTTGGAAGGGGTTACTAGAGAGCAGTAAAAAGAATTATGAGATATCTCAAGAGAACTCTGAATCTCAACTTGTGTTACGAAGGAGGTGATTTGAGTCTCATTGGGTATTCAGGTGTCGACTGGGGTAACGATCTGGATGAATACAAATTGATATCAAGTTTTTCTATTTTGCTCAATGATGGTGCCATATCTTGGAGTAGTAAGAAACAAACTATGTATTTCTATCTACAATGGAGACAGAGTTCATGGCATATTTAGCAGCAGTTTAGGAGAGTATTTGACTCCAAAGATTTTTGGATGACTTAGGCATAGTGGTAGACAATGAGAGACCATTGATGACTTATTGCGATGACCAAGCTACCATTGCCTACACATGAGAGCTTAATTATTACAATAAAGCCAAATACATTGATACCAAATACCACTTTGTGAGAGATATCATCGATAAAGGTGTAATAACAATTAAGTACACTTTTACATATAGTATGGTAATTGATCTCTTTACCAAATCCATTATGAGAGATTCCTTATGAGACATAGGAAATCATTGGGTTTACGTGTATTTTGACATTTCTCACAATATACTAATTATAATGCTTATTGTTTTATATATATTACATGTGTATATTATTTAATAACAAGTTTATTTATTACACTTATTTGTTGTCATATATTCTGTGATAAGATGTGATAAAAAATATGTTAGGTAGACGTGATCGACTCTCTCATATGAGTGACTACATCCAGCTTTAATTGAGCGGGGATGAGACAGTTTCTGATTGTAAGAGGTTTTGAGAGTGGCCGTACTAGAGCATAAATCACCCTGATACATGTTCAGGATAAAGTCATATGCGATATGACCAATATGGACATACCCATATCCATGTTTCTTGTAAGTAAGTAGGTTTGAGATCTCAGATATTACCTACGTCTAGTGATATTGTCTCTAAGATACTCTCTCTAAGATCTTTGGATAAAGTTTTATGTATAAACTAAGTCTCATATTTATACAGTATTAATGAAATCTGACTTATGTCCTTTTGAGAGATGGAAAAATAATATTGTGGCACGTATTTCATATCACGTGTGATAAGATGATCATAAGATAGTGAGAGTTATTATTTGAGATAATAGTGTAATCATGATCCCCGTTTTCACTGTATGAGAGGCGAGATCCATCGGATGAAATCTCTTGTACCCTTATACTTTCAACTATATTTAGTAGTTTTAGTTCAGTATTTGCTATTTTAATTTGTTTACCAATGACTCAGAAGATAATTGAGGTATAAGGGACATATCTAGAGAAACAGCTGAATTGAGACTAATGGATTTGAGTTTGGGAAAAGAAAGATTAACCGATATTATATTATTGTATAGTATTTATCGGTCGACCTATTATGTTAATCCATGTTGGAATTCAAATATAACAATGAATACATAGTCAAATAATGATTGGAGATAATTTTCGATGAGAAAAGTGGCTTATGGATGTAACTGTGTTGAGTTTCAGATACAACAAGTTCTTTTTTATACTAATGGTGACTTCTCGATCATCCTAACAGGTATATCGAGGAGTTTTTGCTTGTAGGCATACTCATTGGTCGTACGATATCCAATTTTGTGTGGAAATTCAGTTGGGTGATATGATAGATCGCATAGTTGTGATATTGTGATGGACGTAAAATACTTTCATGTACAAGTGAGAGATGCTGGTTCTATGCCCATGAGGGGCTTTTACCACAAAGTAAAAAATTTAAAAATTAAGTTATAAGATAATGGGTGGTTACCATTATCCTAACTCTTGCCTTTTAGATCTCTCCATAACTTCTTACGTAAAAAAATATATATGGATTCCTTTTGGTAGAACTCTCTCTGTACATTGCTTGAGATTGAGAGATTGAGTGAAATAATTTAAAAGAGAGATACATACATTCTCATATGTGAGAATATATTGAGTGATTGAGAAATTTTCGAGTAGGAAAATTTCTTTCGTTATTGTGATTCATCGAATTTAGAATTGAGACGTCATGATATAGTGGTGGTAGTTCAATTTTATGATCACTATCTTGGCCATGCATTTGTTTGAGAGATTTCAAAATTTGATTGTTTTTTGAAGGTCTATATATCGAGATATTTACTAAAAAATTCTCAACTTTTTAATTTACACACTTTTGCATGCGCTTGTAGAAAATAAATCTAACAGTTTTTATATCCTTCTAAAATCAATTCAACTAAATTTATTCATATTTCGTAATAATTTCTTCTTCATAATCTCTAAGTGAAAAAGAAAATAATAATATTTTTATTATTATTATGATTGAAAAGATTTTCATAAGATACTCAAGAAACGGTTTAGCGGTCACAACCTCCTCTTCATGAAATGAGGTTCAAATCGCATTGTATAAAAAAAAAAAAAAAAGAGAATGGATTTCCACATGGAGTGTCATCAACTTATGGGCCTTTTACCGCGAATCATTTTGTCTCAGGAAAAGGACCAGCGGCTTCTAGAAATGGCTGTCCCTTTGTTTCCTTGTTGGATGGTCGGTACATCAGAGGCCTAAGAGTTTGCTTTGGAGAATGGAAGCATTTTTTCTTTCCAATTGTTTTCCCCAAAATTTTTTAAAAAAAATGAGACAAAAGTGAGAGGCACTCGCAATGATATTTATAAAACCCATTTTATCATTTCTAAGTTGAATGAGTCATTCTGAATTTGCCGTATTTACTCAAATATTCCACTACTAATATAGATAGCACTGAACTGGAAATTTAGATTTAAGGATCAATATTTCTACTTGTCTCAGATTTCCAAGATAGAATATTTGGTTTAAAATAAAATATCAAAGAACATTAGGCAACCTTAAACCATCCATGTTCCATCATGAACTAAGTTTTGGTGAGAATCACCTTCCTTATACACAAAGTATATTATAAACACACACACATTAATGGTATTTTGTATAAGAATGATATATTTTTTAGGGAGGTGGTGGGGAGGTTAAATAAAAGTTGGCTAGAATTGTATGAGATTAGGTATGACCAGTATGAAGTCCTTAAGCAATCAGTCCAAAAACCTGATAGTAACACCCAAAACTTTAGATGGTTCTTAGCTATGATCAGAACATTTTCCAACTAAAGTTCATTATTATTTTTTTTGTATAACCGGCCATTAATCAAAATTATATTTTGATTAATTTGATTCAAATGTTATCGGATTCAAAATTAGGAAAAAGTTTTATCAACGTAATTATGTGAAATCTGCCCGTGACAAATAATCCAACTCGCAATCTTGGGCTCATACCACTACAACGGAAATGACTTACGAAGACGGACGAAAACCATGAGGAAAAGGTGATAAATCCGTGGATAAAGGTTCAGTTGGCTAAGAAGGGGTCGGGATAGATCTATCCCGACACTTGTGATAACCGTTGGAGCATGTTCAACATCCGGACGGTTAGAAAACTGTCGGTAAAAATCAACGTTATATCATCTGTTGTAAAGGGATAGTAAGAGTTACTACATTTATCTTATCGGTTGTAAAGGGATAGTAAGAGTTACTATATTTATCCTCTCGGTTGTAAATGGGGTAGTAAGAGTTACTACATTTATTATCACTTAGTAAAAGTTACTACCTTTATCATCACTTGTAAAGGGTTAGTAAAAATTATAATTTTTATCGTCACATTGTAAAGGATCAGTAAAAGTTACTACTTTTTTCATCAGTTTAAGAGTTAGTAAAAGTTTTTACCTTTATCATCACTCAATGACTCAATATAACCGTTAGAATTGGTATAACTATTTATTGTCGCCAATGAAATAATAGTATGCTAGGAAATGTTATAACTTTTATTGTCGATAAATACAAATGTTAGTAAATATTACTATAATACCGTCGGATCTTAAAATATAGAAAATGTGAATTCTTTATTGTCACACGTTTACTGTTGGGTTAGTAAATATTACTATATTTATTGTCGCTTATAGAAATATTGAGTTAGTAAATATTATTACATTTATTGTCACTTATTGGGTTAGTAAATATTACTACTTTTATTGTCATTGTCGCTTATAGAGTCATTGGTCAGTAAATGTTACTACTTTATTATCGCTTACAGAATATGGGTCAGTAAATGTTAACATCAGTTATAGAAATAATTTATTAGTAAATGTTACTATATTTATTGTCGTTGGATAGTAAAGATTACTACTTTTCACAAAATTATTATTGGTGAGTAAATTTTACTAGCTGGGTATTTGTTATTTGTTAGTTAATATTGGTAACCAAATGTTACTACTCTTTTGGGTCGGTTATCACAAGATTAGTAAATGTTAGGATATGTCAATACAAATAATACAAAGAGTAAGAAAATATTATAAATATTGTATCTTAGGAAATGAAGTATCTTTTATATCATCATAAAATATACATGGTAATGTTACAAATACATTACAAGAGAAAGAAAAAGATGATAATGTTACAAACACGTTACAAGAGAAAGAAAAAAATTGTAACTTCCGGTCAGTACATATTTTCATATCTTTTGAAATGAAATGTTCATGCAAAAAATGTTGACTTGGAGCACCCAAAAAATTCCAGCGTCTGTGGCATCCGGTTCCAGGATCCAGCATGATGTGTGGAATCATTCTATAGTAATGAAATTAATATAATTATAAGGTATATTATAAAAACTTGTACATTTAAATATTACCTTTCGAGATGAACTGAGTAGGTGGTGATGATGATGATGATAGTTGGTTTCGATGTGGATTCCCAACATCTTGTATCTTATATCCGAGGAATCTAATAATATAAATACAAATAATGTGATTATTGTTCAGAAGTAAAAGTAGTTAAATTATGATAAGAAGTAAAGAAATGATATTTGTACCTCAACACCAGTAATAAGCCTTGCTTCATTAACAAAGTTCAACAATTCATCTTGCTGGTACTTCGGCATGCATAACAACATGCATAAGAACATTGCTCACCAAATTAGATTCTGATTTTGTTCCATTAATTGTTCCATCATAACATCATAACAGTCATATGTTCATTCTTAGGTTTGCTTGAATGCTGCCATTGTAATGAAGTTGTAATTTTACCAACACATCTGATTCTTCCCCTAGAATCAGGCCCTTTTAATTTTGGATATGGGTTGAAAATATTTGATGGAATGAAATTTCATTTGATTTAGAAATTTTGAGAGATGTGAGGGAGAAGAGTTTTTTAAGGAAATGAGAACTTTTGATGTTTATGGAGGGAGGAAGAGTTTGCAGTATATATATTTGATTTAGCACCAAATAAATTTTGGTTTTTAGCACCAAATAAATTTTTCAAAACCTGACATTTTGCCCAGTTTATCACATTTAGTTTTTGAATTTTTTATTGTTTTCCTCTCTTTTTTACAATTTGAGTAATTAGCAGAAAATTTTGATTTTGACGTATTACTATATAACTCCGTGAAATAGTAGTAAGTATTACTATCATGTTACTAGATTGGGCGCATGCCTGCGCAGCACAACTGGCCGCAGAGCCGCCCAGGCAAGCGTACCCACAAATGCCTGCGCGCGGTACAACCGACTGCTGAGCCTCCCAGGCAAGCGCCTGTGCAAATCCCTGTCGCGGCACAACTGGCGGCTGAGCCGCCTAGGCAAGCGTACGCAAATGCCCTCGCGACACAACCTGTGGTTAGCCAGCACCTTATTATCATTGTTACCATAATAAAAATCATTGTTACTAGAATTAAAATAATTGTTACCATTGTTTACCATTTATATGAAGAGAAAGTATAATTCTTATCATTTGTTACCATGCGATCCACTTGTTACCAATTATTACTATTGTTACAATATTCTATTATACAAATTTTATATAATTATTGTATTATCACTTGTTATATTTGATCAAGATCACTTGTTACCACTAATTATCATTGTTACCATAATAAAAATCATTATTATTAGAATTAAAGTAATTGTTACCATTTATTACCATTTGTACGAAGAGAAATTAGTAATTTTTACCATTTGTTACCAAACGACCAACTTGTTACCAATTGTTACCATTGTTACGATATTCTATTATACAAATTTTATATAATTATTGTCTTATCATTTGTTACATTGGACCACGATCACTTGTTACCATTTATTATTTTTGTTACTACAATAAAAATCATTGTTACCAGAATTAAAGTAATTGTTATCATTTGTTACCATTTGTACGAAAAGAAAATAATAATTCTTACCACTTGTTATCATGCGATCCACTTGTTAGATATGTTAATGTATATTTTATATTTTAGAATTTATAATTAAAAAATATGATAATTAGATAATCGTTATTTGATAATTAAAATGTAACCGTACCTCAATAACATTATTTAAATTTAATAATTATTTGATATTTGTAATAGAACATAATTATTGAAATTAAAAAATAGTATTATTTAGTAATACAAAATTATTACTACCATTTTGTATTATTATATGACTCCGTGAAATAGTAGTAAATATTACTATCATGTTACTAGATCAGACGCATACCTGCGTTGCACAACCGCGGGTAGAGCCGCCCAGGTAAGCGCGCCAGCAAATGCCCTCACGGCACAACCTGCGGCTTAACCGGTATCTTAATTTAAAAAAATAATTTTATTATTTTAAATAACAAAACACTTATGTTATTAATATAATCATATGAAATCTTTAAATTATATTATTAAATTTGTTATATATGAAATTATGAAATTATGTTACTAAGTTTGTTATATACAATCATTAAATATATGAAATTAATAATTTTTATTATATAGTGTCATAATACACTTTATTATATTTTTTTATGAATATATAATTTTAAATAAAATCATATATTATAAAAAGTTATATATTTTTTATGTTATTATTACTACATTATTTACATATGATTATATTATTTAAAATAATAATATTTGATACTTAATTTATAATTTAAATTTCGTTATAATTAAGGAATGTGATTTCGAATCATGTGCTTTGGATGGATTGCATACGATAAATATGATGAATATGAGTATGAGTATGAGTTATTTAAATTAATAATATCAATTAGATATGCTAATGTTAATTTATATTTTAGATTTTATAATTAAGAAATATGATAATTATTTTTAATATTATTTATTTAGAAAAGTAAGGAGTTGAAATCAAAATCTGATAGCAAACTTTACAATAATAATAAAAAGCTAAAATAATTAAATGAAATATGATAAAATTAATAATTAAATAAAATATGAAGAAAATTAAGGAAGCTACACTTATTACAATAACGGAAATGGCTTATGGAGATGAACGAATAATTAAATATTATTTTATACAATTATACAATTATATAATATCATTTGTTATTACAAGTGTCATATTATACAAATTTAATTATCCATAAGTATTAATAATTAAATGAAATATCATTTGTTACCATATCATATTATACAAATTTTATACAATTATTGTCTTACCATTTATTACATTGTTACCATTTGTTTAAAATCACTCGTTAGCATGCTATATTATACAAATTTCATATAATTATTGGTTTACTACTTATTACATGAAATTGTTATATATCACTTGTTATCATTTATTATCATAACGAACTTGTAACCACTTATGATCATATCATATTATACAAATTTTATACAATTATTGTCTTACCATTTGTTACCGGGTGTTGGAGCAATCTTTTACTTGTTACCATTTGTTTGCTATTTGTTATACATTACTTGTTATCACGTGTAAACGTAGATAAAGAAATACATTTATTATCTTATTACTATTTCTAATTTGTTATAATAAAAGTATTTGTTACCATAATTTATGATACCATTTGTTTTTTTTTTATAATAAAAGTATTTATTACCATTTGCTCCTTGTTATCATGCCATATCACTTGATATCAAGAATAGACTGATTAAAATTTAAAAATAGAGAAGATAAATATGTAAAGAAAATTACATTTCATATATGTATTATTTATAATAAATCAATACATAATTGCAAAAACCAACAAGGAGAAATAAATGATAAATGAGAAAAGGGAAATAAAAGAAATAAAGAGAGAATTGTAAACAGAAAAATGAAAAAAACAAATAAATAATTGAAATAAATAGCGAAAGATTTTTTTTGTAACACCAAATTGATTAAGTAAATCAAATCTAAATAAAAAAGTGAACAAATACTCGCGCCAATTTTGTTGGCTCCAAGAAATGGCGCCAAAGAGGAGGAAGACGCGACTGTTTATTTTAATTGATGTAAAATATACAAGTTTTTGTATTTTTTTAATTGATATAAAATTATATACTCAAGAAATATTTATGATATAAATTATTAATATAATATAATATAATATAATATAATATAGTATTATAATATATTATACATGGTTGCACGCCTACACGGCTATGCCGTGGGGATCGGGCGGCTGTGCTGCGCATGCAAGAATGCATGCGTGCACACGCCTGCACGGCTCTGCTGTAGGAGCCTGCGCGGCACCACCGCGTATGCAAGAATGCATGCGTGCGCACACCCGCACAGCTATGCCGCAGGCGCCTATGCGGTGCGACCATGCATGCACGCGCGCTTGGGCGCCCACACAAGCGCTGGGCGCGCGCGGGCTTGGGAGCCTGCACAAGTGCTGGGCGCGCTCGAGTGGCCATATAGGCTCCAGCGCGCGGTGGTACCGCCACCACGCGGTACCACTGTGCAGGCAAATTGCTGGCCTTTTTTTTGTTGTAAAAAATTGATGCTAAGGGGTTTCGAACCTGGGCGGGATTCTGGAGCCAAACCTTATGCAACTATGCCAAAGTATCGCAGGTAATTTTTTATTTGTTTCTATATATCTACTTTTATTATTATTATTATTATTCTCTCACCTTTTTTTTTCTTCACTTTGGGTCTTTTTTTTTTCGTTTTGTATTCATGATATATTCCGTGATAATACAAATAATAAGTGAATTATAATAAATGAATTGTGACTTATTAATATAATTTAAATTAATAATTAATTATCATATATAACATCTCTACTAATATTATATTATTGATAATTACATTATTTAAATTAATATTGATAATTATAATTTTATATTATGATACTAGGTCTCCACTAGTCATGGAACCGGGCCGGGCCGGGCTGGTTTCGGTCAGGTTCAAGGCCTGTTCCCGGAACCGCGGGCCGGGCGGGCCGGTTCCAAATTTTATGTAAAGTTGAATTGGCCCGGCCTGCTGAACCAGAACCGCCGGACCGGGCCTGGTTCGGCCCCATTTTTTTTTAAACTTTTTTTTAACTCTATTTTTTAATTTTATTTTATTTTTGTAACTCTATTTTTTTAACTTAGTTGTTGTTTTGTTTTTTATTTTCTTATAATGATTTGTTTATTAATTTTGTCTTTTTTAATTCATATTTTATAAAAAAATAAATTAAAAATTAGAGACAAAAAATTTTTAGAGTGGTTCTACCGAATTCGGTGTACGTCCACTACCAAAATCATCACTTGGATTTTAGAATCCACTAATTTTTTTTGTTACATTATTTTGATTTTTATATCATTTTGATTTTTTTGTTACATTATTATTATTATTATTCTTTTTTCTTCTACTTCTTGTTCATCATCTTCCGAGACTTTCATGATTCTTTGCATTCTTTTTTCTGCATTCTTTCAATCTTTAATGCAAATTAAGGTTTCTAAAGTATCGTCCGCTAAATGTGTACGTTTCTCGGTTAACACTCGACCACGTGCATTAAAAGCACTTTCCAATGGCACTGTGGATACCGGAGGGGTTAGTATATTTTTAGCCACTTGGATAAAAATTGGATAATACGATATATTATTTTTCCATCAACCTAATATATCATATAAATAAGTATCATCAAAACCTTCTAATCTAGGAGTTTGTTTATATAAAGTAATTCATTAAATGATGACGAAATTTTTTGTTTTTTTCCTAACATGTGTAAGGGATTAAATGTGAAAATTCCTAATGTTGAAAAACTAAAATTCTTTTTTCTAAAAACTATGAATTATTTATTCAATGACATGTTATTACAATATAATATTCTTTTTTATGTTTATTTTTTCAACTATCCGAAATTAATGAAAATTTACAATCACTAGTCATAAATTGTGTAATTTTATTATTTTTTAATTCTTGATATCTATCTAATAATCTCCTTCTATCGGATCTTCTACTATTTTTTTTATAACCGGGTTGTAAATATATTTTGTACATATTTTTCAAATACGGGACATACAACTATGCTAAGTGGTAATTGTTTTTTTGTTAGCCATTCTATTTGTCCAATTTTTTCTTTATCCGAATTATATTTAAATGTACCAGTTATATTACCTTCCCCTATACCAATTTATGTTTGTCTTATTTGTGATAATTTATCTGGATGATTATTAACTAAGTGTCTTCTAAGTGTGCTTACCCCTCAACTCTTCAAAAATTTATATTTTTGATGATAAATTTTACAAATTGTTTTTTGTTTTTCATGTTTTTTCTAAAAAAATGTCCATATATTAATATCATATTTTTTAGTCCGTGTTGTATTAGATTCTGTATTACTAGATTCAGTTTCTTCGAAAAGAGTTTCAATATCTATATTATCGGAAATTTCATTTTCAAAAAAAAATGGAGGCAGAGGAGATTGTTGAAAAGATTGTGAAGAGTGTGTTCCGACCATTTTATTAAAAATTTAAGAATAAATTTTTAAAATTAAATATACGATTAAATTTTTTAAATGAAATTTAAGATTAAATTTTTAAAAAAGCTTTTAAAATTTAATTTTTTTTTTTTTAAAAAATAATGCACATGTAATGCAAATACAAGAAAATAAAGATGCAAAAAAATTAAATATACCAATTTGACGGATATCGCAGTTGTTTTTTTTACAAAATCTTGAATTTGAGCTCTCAACCTTGAAATCTTGCCAAATCTTGATCAATGTTGAAGGTCGTGGAAAATTTGTAATCCTCCCTTCTCCACCTAGACCGTTCTGTAGCAAGAGCACTAGGAAAGTTCCCAAGTAAGAGGTGGAGCTCGTCTGTCCTTGCTTAACTATCTCTTTCGTTCGACAATTAATTGTCCCTAGACAGAACTTTCCTAGACATGCTATGCCGTTGCATACTGAGTCAATGAGTTTCACAAAAATTTAGAATACAAAAATGGTGAAAAGGATAATGGAAATGATAATGGTGGAAATGATAATGGAAATGGTGTAAAAATTGATAGAAATGGTATAGGGTATGGAGAATTTAAACAATGGTGAAAAGGAAATGATAATGTGTTTAATAAAGATAATGGTAGAAATGATAATGAAAATGGTGTAGAAATTGGTGGAAATAGTGTAGAAATTGGTGAAAATGGTATAGAAAATTTAAAAAATGGTAAAAAGGAAATGATAATGGAAATAGTAACGAAAATTGAGAGAATGTAGTAATATTGAGAGAATGTAGATGTGAGAGAGAGAGATATTTTATTGTGAAGATTTTGGAAATGGGGTGTAAGGTATTTATAGGAAAATTTTTTGACCTTATGGATCAAAATAATCTCAAAACTATCCGTTTTATAGCTGTTGGAATGGGTAAAATTGGAAAAAATTCAAAAAAAAAGGGGTATAGTTGTTGAAACCGTCGGGCCGGGCCGGTTCCGTGCTAGGCCGGGCTGGTTTCGGGCTAGTTCACGATTCCAAAAAGCCCTGAACCGGCCCAGCCCGCTACAGTAACCGGTTTGGGTTACTGTAGCATCGGGTCGGCTCGCAGGCCTAGCTTTTTCGGGCCAGCCGGGCCGGTTTTCGGGCCCAAACCGGCCCGGCCACATGTCTAGTCTCCACTCATGCACTCATTGTTCAAAATCCGCCCTTTTTTTGCGTCGTTTTCCCGCCTTTTTTCATTACGTTCTTAATTCCTTACAATTTTTTATACTTGCGCCTTTTTTCCCGCCTATTTTTTCATTAACCGCGTTCTTAATTCCTCAATTTTTTTTTATATTTTTAATTAATGCCACCGTCTTATATTTCATTTTATTTCATGTAATTTTTACCATTTATTACCGTACTATTACTATATTTACTACATAACGCATACCTACACGGTCCTCACCATGAACACTGTGCTTTGCTAATTATGTCCATTAATCTCGTGATAACTTAATATAAAGTTATTAATATTATTAATTTAAATAGTATAAAATTATTAATATTATTAATTTAAATAATGTAATGATATGAAATTATTAATTTATATAATATAGTGTTATTTATTTGAAGTATGTTTTGATATATTTGAATGGTATTTCATGTTGAATAAATGAATGAAATATGAGTTATTAATATTATATATTTTGAATAAATAAAAATTTGTGATTAAATATATAGATTTCTTAAATTATTAATATATTATAATTTAAATTTATTTATCCGGTTTTTTAAATTATTAATATATTATAATTTAAATTATTAATATATTAGCAATGTTGTATAAATTAAAATAAAGAAATTAAGATACACTCCGATCACTCTTATCATGAAGTTACCACACTTATCCAATAACTATTATCATAAATTTACATTACCACTAGTGATAACAAATGCCGCGCAGGGCACAGCTACATAGGGCGCCATGCGCGGCACATGCCGTGTGCCCTACGTGGCACAGTTAAAAATTTGTGAATAAATATATAAAATTTTTAAATTTTTAATATATTATAATTTATATGTATTTATCAGGTTTTTTAAATTATTGATATATTATAATTTTAATTATTAATATATTAGTAATGTTGAAACACTCCGAACATTGTTAAGTTACCACACTAATACTTACCACCTAGTAGAAAGAGAAAGATTAATTAATAGGAAAATATTTTTTTGTGACGCCTGAATCTAAATATTCAAGTATTAGCGCTTGAATCTAAATAATAATAATGATATTATTATTTTGCTATTTAAATTTAAAATATTATTATTTTAAATATATATGTAATAGTATTAATAATATGTACATAGTAAGATAATAAGATAATAATAAGTGTTACTCTATTACAATATATATTACCTACATAAATATAATATATAAATATAATATAATATTATAATAATATATAGTGATATAGTTGTAATACTGTATAATAGAGCAATATAATTATATTATTACTTATTATATATATATATGTAATAGTGTTAACAATGCACATAGTAGCATAATATAATAACATAATAGTAAGCGTTATTCTATTACAACATACATTACCTATATAAATATAATATATAAATATAATATTATATTATAGTAATATATAGTGAAATAGTTGTAATAGTACAATATAATAATAATAGTACTTATTATATAATATTTGAGAGATGCGAGAGAGAAGAGTTTTTGAAGGAAATGAGAAATTTCGATATTTATGGAGAGAGGAAATGTTTGTAATATATATATTTGGTTTAGAGCCAAATAAATTTTGATTCGTAATATATATAATTTGTTTAGCGCCAAATAAATTTTTTAAAAGCTGTCATTTTACCCCGTTTATCATATTTTAGTTTTTAAATTTTTTACTATTTATCTTTCTTTTTTATAGTTCGAGTAATTAATAGAAAACTTTGACTTTGACGTATTACTATATTATTCCGTGAACTAGTAGTAAGTATTACTATCATTTTACTAGATTAGGCGCATGCCTGTGCGGCACAACCACCGGCAGAGGCGATTACTATATAACTCTATGAAATAGTAGTAAATATTACTACCATATTACTAGATCGGGTGCATGCTTGCGTGACACAATCACCGGCAGAGCCGTCTAGGCAAGCGTGCCGGCAAATGCCTGCGCGCGGCACAACCTGCGGCTGAGCCACCCAGGTAAGCGCGCCCGCAAATGCCTGCGCGCGGCACAACCGACAACTAAGCTATCCAGGCAAGCTCCCGCAAATGCCCTCGCAGCACAACTTGCGGCTCAACAAGTACCTTATTTTAAAATAATAATTTTATTATTTTAAATAATAAAACATTTATATTATTAATATAATCATATGAAATCTTTGAATTATATTATTAAATTTGTTATATGAAATTATAAAATTACGTTACTAAGTTTGTTATATACAATCATTAAATATATTAAATTTATAATTTATATTATATAGTGTCATAATACATTTTATTATATTTTTTATGATTATATAATTTTAAATAAAATCATATATCACAAAAAGTCATATATTTTTTATGTTGTTATTACTACATTAGTTACAGAATTTTATATGATTATATTATTTAAAATAATAATATTTCATATTTAATTTATAATTCAAATTTCATTACAATTAAGGAATGTGAGTTCGGATCATTTGTTTTGATGGATTGTATATGATGAATATGATGAGTATGAGTATGAGTTATTTAAATTAATAATATTAATTAGATATGTTAATGTCTAATTTATATTTTAAATTTTATAATTAAGGAATATGATAATTATATTTAATATTATTTATTTAGAAAGGTAAGCAATTGAAATCAAAATGTGATAACAAACTTTACAATAAGAGTCCATAATATTATCGAAATTATTTAAATTAGCAATAGTTTAATTGAAAATAATAATAATAATAAGCTGAAACAATTAAATGAAATAGGATAAAATTAATAATTAAATGAAATATGAAGAAAATTGAGGAAGTTACCATAAAAATATTATAAGTATATATACTAATACCATTAAATCTATTATATAAAATGTAACCATACCTTAATAATAATATTTAAATTTAACAATTATTTGATATTAGTAATAGAACATGATTATTGAAATTAGTAATTATTTGATATCAGTAATAGAATATAAATATTGAAACAATATAATTTATAGTTATATTATATTGGCCAAACAACATATTTATGTTTCAACTCAATCAAGTGCTAGTTGATTCAAATATTGAGAGATCATATTAGCGCCAAATATTGAAAATCTATCTGCACCTTTTTTCCCCACCTTTAGAAATTTATTGGGCACTTTAATTTTTTATGGGCTTTTAAAAATTTTTACCGCCTTTTTTTTTGCTTTAAATGTATAGTTATAGTTTGGAATGAAATAGTTATAGTGAATAGCTCGTTGGTGTAAATCATAGAACATCGAATTATAAATAATTACAAATGAAAAAAGTTGGAAATTATGGAAATACGTTCATACATTGATACATGTTCATCACTACATATTCAAGCTAGAAAAAAATTAAAAAATCTAAAATTATAAATAAATACAAATTAAAAAAGTGAAAAAAGTGAAACGAAAATAAGGATGTAGATTCTCAATTATATGAAGTTCTCAATACCAAGGAAATAAAGAAAAACACTTAATTCATATGATAATTTATATTTTAGATTTTATAATTAAGAAATATGATAATTAAGTTGTATAACATACTAATATTATTTTATACTAATATCATAATTTTACTAATTATATTGGTAATAATTATATTATTTAAATTAATATTGATAATCATAATTATAACACTATATTATATAAATTATTAATTTAATATCATTGAATAATTTATATTAATAATATTAATAGTTTAAATATTAATAATTTAAATTATATTAATTAAATTAATATAATTAAAATTTTAAATAAGGGCATACCGTGCATGGCGCCCGCGGTTGTGCCGTGCAGGCACTCAGCATGTGCTGTGCCCGTGCACGGCTGTGCCGCACAGGCACGCGCCATGTGCCATGCTTGTGCGCGGCTGTGCTGTGCCCGTGCGCTGTTGTGCAGCGCAGGCCTTGCGGCTTATGCCGCGTACAGGCGCAACTATGACGCATAGGCACGTGCCATGTGCCGTGCTCGTGCGCGGCTGTGCTGCACAAGCACGTGGCATGTGCCATGCAGGCCTTCTTTTTTTTGGCAAAAAATGCTAGCAAAATGCTAGCATGCGAGTTTGATCCCATGACTTCCTAATGTTTTAACCACTATGCCACAATCTATTGGTGTATAGTTTTTTTTTTCCTTCTTTTCTTGCCGTCTCACTCTTTTTTTTTTTTTTTTCTTTATCTCACTCTTACTTTTTTTCCCTCATCTCACTCTCACCTCTATTTTTTTCTTTCACTTTGCGTTTGTGTTTTTTTTTTTATTGTCTTTGAATTTTCTTAAATTCAAATTAATATATTCAAACAATTTATTATTTATTTGAATTATGTATTTTTTATTGTCCTTGAATTAATTATTATTTATTTAAATATATATGTAATAGTATTAATAACGTGTACATGTAAGATAATAAGATAATAGTAAGTGTTACTCTATTACAATATATATTACTTACGTAAATATAATATAATATTATAATAATATATAGTGATATAGTTGTAATATCATATAATAGAATAATATAATTATGTTATTACTTATTATGTTATATATATATATATGTAATGGTGTTAATAATGTAATAGTAACATAATATAGTAACATAATAATAAGCGTTCCTTTATTATAACATACATTTCCTTATCTCACTCTCATTCTATTTTTTTCCTTTTTCCCTTTTTCTCCATTCTATCACTATTACTATAATATAATATTACTATCCCTCAATTATAAATTTTAAAATATATTTTATAGCTTAATTATAAAATCTAAAATATAAATTTAAATTCAGTGTAATTAATATTAATAATTTAAATAATATCAATCACATTCCTTATTTATAAAAATTTTGAAATATAAATTAAGTATGATGATATGATTAATATTATTATTTAAAATAAAATAATAAATTTTTATGTTAATACCAAATTTAGTAATAATAAGCAAAAATATATAGTGTAATGTAGTAATATAATAGTAATATTTACTAGTGGTAGTACATAGTAAAATCTAGTAATATTTACTATATAGTACTAATAACACAGATTAAATATGTAGTAATATTTACCTAATATAGTAATATAGTAATAATAAAATAAGATTATGTATGGTTGAGACAGATGTAGTAATATACAAGTAACATATAGTAACATTTACTATGTAATCACAATAAAATATAGTAATATAACAAATAATAACATATAGTAACATTTATTATGTAATCGTAATAAAATATAATAACATTTACTATAAAATAGTAAATTTACTATTATAATAACGGATGTGAAAGATAGTAATTTATTTGTCTCTCATAATAAAAGAATAGTAACATTTACTATTAAACTAAGCACAATAGTCAAATTAACAGATAATAATATAATCACATTTACTATATAATCACAATAAAATATTGTAACATTTACTATAAAATAGTAATATTTTCAAACAACATTGGTTTTGTTATACTCTTCATCTGGCGGAGCAAATTATATATATTCTAGACTCAGGAACTTGCTTTAGACTTTAGACTTTGTAATTTTGATTTTAAACATTATCTAAAAATATTTCTATAATTTTTCTACATAAAAATGATTGTGAAATATTTGTTATGAGATTTTTGGAAATATGGAAACCGGACATGATTATAAGTTTACCTAGTCAAGAAGTAAGTTGTCTGTGACTGTTTTCTTATTTTGGTATTCTCATATTATATTTTATCTGCTTATGGTTTTATGATTAGTTTATTGCAAAATCTTAATTTCTTGAGAAAAGAATATTTTCTCAAACTTCTCATGTCTCACCGTAATATTGTTCGTCCTAAAATTATGGCAAAGATGGAAGAAGTAAGGAAAAAAAATTCAACGAGGATAAGAAGAACAAAGGAAAATGCACAAAGAAAAACAAAAATTGTGAAACTCTGAAATTTCAAATTGTAATCATTTTATTCAAAATTGTAATCATTAGAGGTTTTTCTCTGCTCAAATTCAATTTCAAAAAAAAGAATTTTTTCTTCTCCAACAATCCTACTATTAAATGATAAATCAGATCCAGGATGAGTCAAAGTAGGTTGAATGAAGGATGAACTAGGCGTTCAATATCAATACAAATCATTTTTTCTTTTTCACCGGGCGAGCATGCGATATGAATCAAACACTACACTAAGTATTCATCTTAACTAATCATCTTACATATGAATCAAACACTACACTTACTCATTTTAGTAAGTTTACTACACTTACAATTAACTAAATTTACCACAATCCACTTACTATACTGACCACCTATACTATATTTATCACATTTATAACATATCGTGATATATATGTAATATAATTCAATTTTCAAAACCATGCACACAATAATGCCTGCACAGTACAGCCGCGCTGAAGCCCGCAGTACAGCCGTGCATGCATGCACACGCATGCATTCTCGCATGCGTGGCACAACCGCGCTAGCCTCCACGGTATAGCCGTCCAGACATACTAACGCATGTATTATTGCACGAGTAGCACAACCATGCTAACCTCCTCGGCACAGCCATCCAGGCGTGAGCACGCATGCATTATTGCAAGCGCGGGACAACCTCGCTTGCCCCGCGGCACTGCCGTTTAGGCGTGTGCATGAATTCTTGCATGCTATAAAATAGTAACATTTACTATTTATATTTACTATAAAATAGTAACATTTACTACTTACATTTACTATAAAATAGTAACATTTACTATTATAATAATCAAATTAACAGATAATAACATATAGTAACTTTTACTATATAATCACAAGCAAATATAGTAACATTTACTGTAAAATAGTAATATTTACTATTATAATAACGAATATGAAAGTTAGTAAATTTATTTGTCTCATGATAAAAAGATAGTAACATTTATTATTAAACTAACCACAACAGTCAAATAAACAGATAATAACATATAGTAATATTTACTATGTAATTACAATAAAATATAGTAACATTTATTATAAAATAATAACGTTTACTATTATAATAATGTATGTGAAAGATAGTAAAATTATTTATCTCTCATGATAAAAATATAGTAACATTTACTATTAAACTAACTACAATATTCAAATTAACTGTTAATAACATATAATAACATTTACTATATAATTACAATACAATATAGTAATATTTACTATAAAATAGTAACATTTACTACTATAATAACGCATGTGAAAGTTAGTAGAATTATTTGTCTCTCATGATAAAACGATAGTAACATTAACTATTAAACTAATTATATTAGTCAAATTAATAGATAATAACATATAATAACATTTACTATATAATCATAATAAAATATAGTAACATTTACTATTATAATAACGCATGTGAAAAATAGTAAAATTATTTGTGTTTCATGATAAAAGTATAGTACCATTTACTATTAAGCTAACTATCAAATTAACAAATAATAACATATAATAACATTTACTATATAAACACAATAAAATATAGTAACATTTATTATTATAATAACTCTGATGAAAGTTAGTAAATTTATTTATCTTTTATAATAAAATGATAGTAACATTTACTGTTAACCTAACCACAATAGTCAAATTAACAGATAATAACATATAATAATATTTACTATATAATCACAATAAAATATAGTAACATTTACTATAAAATAGTAACATTTATTATTATAATAACGGATATGAAAGTTAGTAAAATTATTTATCTTTCATGATAAAAGAATAGTAACATTTACTATTAATCTAACCATAATAGTCAAATTAATAGATAATAACATATAGTAACATTCACTATATAACCACAATAAAATATAGTAACATTTACTAAAAAATAGTAACGTTACTAACTATATACCCGATAAACTATTTCCAACATTCTTTTAAACGTCAATTTACATATTTTACACTTACCAAACTTTAAATATCTTATACTTACTATACTTACCATGCTTACCACAACATACCATATCCTACATATTCTATAATTACCTACCTTACATCTCCACACTTCCCATGCTTTACATTTCTACACTTACTGCTATTTACCATATCCTTTTATACTTACCATTTCTTACTATACCTTTATGCTTATTCACATATTATCACAACGGCTGTACATATAGTATTGTCTATACAGACACTTTTCAAAATCGTAACTACAAAACCTATATTTTGCGAACATAACTTTATTGCCGTAAGGATAGGGGTATGTAAATTCATACGTCCTTATATCCGTAAATATAGAATGTTGTTTATACAAACGGTATGCTACCTTTACCCATGATTCAAATTGTTTTATCGACGACCATTTTAAAACTGTCGGAAAATCTATACTATTTCCGATGATTTTAACCATAACCGTCTATATAGTTTTAAAAAATCGTTACTAATACTTACCGATAGTAAACGTTATCATCGGCATGATACTTTTATTTTATAGTGTACGACACCGAGAACTAGCCTAGCCTACAAAAAATACATCCCCAGGAGTTCAATGTGGCCTGAGGCCTGACTTGGCCTACCCACCCTGGCCCTTCCAACTATCCGAATAGGTGATGCATCAGCCCTTGTATTATCTCCATTGCGCCCATTCTTGGCCCTGACCATGCTCCTGTGCCAATGGCATATTTGAGAAAGAACGTGCAGCACAACTTCTGTTTCACTATTTTTTTTCTTTTAATCATAATCATAAACAGACTTCATTAGAGTTTTGCTTTGCTGGTCTTCTTCTCAAATCAATTCAACTAGAATTGATTTAAGGCATCAAGAATGGGAGAATAATTTTCAACCATCTAAGCCAATCTTGACGTGTATTTACACATCAAGTGAGAGTTTTGCATTTTGTATGAGTAGTTAGCCATTTTATCTCTTTAATCAGAAATCTCAAATTCAAGTTTTGGAAATGACAAAAAATGAGAGCCAACCCCTAAAATGAATCACACAGTACTTGAACTACATTAGTGGGGCAAAATCCAGATACCAATATTGAAAAAAAAAGAGATTATCAACATTGTAGGTTTTGAGATTATTAACATAAATAAAAGTTTTCGGACTTCAATATTCCTATGCAATTTTTGTTTTCATATTTAGAAATAAACTTTTTCTCTGAATTTTTCTTGTGCAAAAAATCTTGCTAACAAGAGCATTGTGCACAACGATAGCATCAATGCCACCATTTTTCGATTAGTAATTTTGAACCGTAAAATTTAAATAGATGAAACTTTTAACTCAAATTTTATTTTTTTATGAATATTTCTTCAAAATGCCCTACACCTAGGAAAGGAGCAGTTTAAACTTAGATCATATAAAAGTACAAAGAGAAACCCCATTTGTAGGCCACGGAGAGACCTTCCCCACAAAATGTTTCGCATTCTCCTTTGAGGGACACCCTTTTCCCTCCCAACTTTTGGTTATGCTAAATAAGTGCGATAAGATATCTTTTGAGTTTGAGTTAAGTGTCGGACTCGTTGTTACTCTGTTTAAAAAATTTATCGTGATTAAATGTATTACTTAAAAGTGCGATAAGATATGATAATTAATAACAATTTTTTCCGTAATGATTTACCACTAGACAAAGCAAACCTCACAAGTTGCAATGCTCCAAATGATTTACCACCATAAATTACAACGCTATCAAAGCCTCACGGCTGACTTGGTGATAGGCTTATGGTCCTAATTGTGTAACCATTGATGCACGTACGAAACCATGTTGTTGCTGATGTTTTCTCATTTTGGATGAATACTATAAAAAAAACAAGATTTTAACACGGGAATTTGATGATGAAAAAAATTCAATATTATTTTATGATTAGATAATAGATCAAACATCCATATCTGGTTATCTATCTTTCCTGACAAACAGTAATTTTTTGTTAAAATTAGCGACAGATTCTGATTTTCGTCGGTAAATTTAACAACGGATCTTGGTTTTCGTCGCTAAATTTAACGCCAAAAAATTTTTGTGATAAATTTCATCGCTAATTAAATACAAAAATTTTTCGTCGCTAATTAGTTACGAAAAAATTATTTATCTCAAAATTTAACAATGAACTCCGATATTCATGACTAAATTTATCACTAATTAGTCACAAAAAAATATTCGTGACTAAATTTGTCACTAATTTGATAACAAAAATATTTATAACTAAATTCGTCACTAATTTATATAATTATTTCAAAATTTGTGGCTAATTTCGTTGTTAAATTTCTTTTACAATCTATTATGAAACATTTTTATTTTCCCTTTTTTATCTTTTTTTTATAATTATATAATAGAACATCCTTTTATTTTCTTTTGTTTTATTATTTTATTATTCATTTTTTGAGTAAATCAAGAAAAATAATTTGTTATTCTATTTTAATTAATCAAATTTATCTTTTTGACTTCAAAAATATTTTATTTCTTTATTTAGCACTAATTTAATCAAATTCAAATTTAAACAGTAAGAAAAGTTCAATCAGAATAGAAAAGAAAAGAAAAATTATTCCAAGATAAAGGAAAAAAAAATATACACTAAGAAAAGTTCAATGAAAAAAAAAAACCCTAGGTGAAGAAGAAACAAATAGAGATGGGATCGATATAAATATTAAAAAAAAATTGAGAGCAAGATATAAAAAAAGGATTTCACGAAGCATATTGTGTTATTGTAGTTGTGATAACTCAATACCACAATTTTCGCAAAAAAAGGGGGCGGGCATCTTGGCACACGTGCGGGTGCAGGGCAGGTGTAGTGCGGGCCAGGCAGTCAGGTGGGTCGCTCATGGGCGGGCATCTTGGCATGAGGCTTATTTATGATCTTGATTCATCTTTATGAGTGTTATGATGACCTACCATATAAACTCAATATCATTTATCTAGTCTCATCTTAGAGTTTGAGGGGGTATTAAGAATATTGATATTTTTAAATTCAAGAAGTATTTTTTTTTGTACCATGTTTTGGACACCGCCCGGTATTTAGGGTTTTTCCCTTACTAATCCGGATCGACTACTACAGTAGTTTCTTTTTGAAATATTGACTTTTCAAAATTTCAATATTATAATTTTTTTTATTTATTCTTACCGATTGTTTCATTTATTCCTTAATTTGACCTTTAAAAATACCTCTCTCTCTTATTAAGAATATTGATATTACAAAATTTCAATATTAAACTTATAGAGCATAAGCAGCTTATTCAAAAAGGTTAAAGTTTTCGGGCTTAAATGACCCAGTTCGAAAGGGCTGGAACAACTGCAGAATCATAAAAAATTAGATTAGGAAATTTAGAAAAAGGCATCACGAAACATGACATTACCAAAAAGGATTTTTATACAAAGCTATCATTCTCATATCGACAAAACCTTTTAGCTTATATAAAACGGTTCGTTAACAAAAGTAGTAGGGAGGTGTGTAAATGAAGTATCTCCCAAGTCTGAAAAACAAACAAAATATCTATTTTTGTTTTATTTATCAACTTGTGCCTGGAATGCATATTCACATCCCATCTTAGTGTTTTTGGGGGGGGGAGGGGGAAGAAATAAGCGTGATAAAAGAGGTAATTTACAAAAACCCAGTAAGCATTAACAAAATAGATAAATAAATATCAATTAAATCATAGTATGTTAAGTAATCACAGACTTGTGAACAAATAGCAACCGATTCGAATTATCAAAATAATTAGATAGTTAAAGTATCATATCAAATATCAAATCATAATATCTTAAGTAATAGCATATTGGGAATACATAGTAACTTATTTGAATTATCAAAGATATAACAGATAACATAATAGACTTAGAAATTAGGTAACAATATTCAATGGCTAACCCTAACATCATGTAACAATTATCAGTCGTGAACTTGGAACTTAGATAACAATTATCAATGGCTAGCTTAAAGGTTAATGTTGGATATTTTTGGTGATTCATTCACGTACAGCGGAAGCATACAATAATTTTTAGAAAAATAAAATGATTGGGGTAGCTCAATATGCAGATCTTCAAAATCAACCGAACAACATGTCTCTCAATCGGATCTCACGGTTAGGATGGTGATCACGATGTTAATCAAATCACCACCACAATATCATAACACTTCAATCCAAGCCCGGTGATTTCTTTGATGAGAGAGATTTTCCTACGTGAAAATCTCCGACCCTCATCGTGTTTTCTCTCTCTAGAGATTTTTGCATCTTCTCTCAAGAAAACCTAGCTGTCTCATTCTCTATGGAAGAAGTTGCACTTCTCACACAAGGCACTCTCCAAGAGATCATTAGGGTTTTCGTATCATTAGTGGTTAATGAGAGTTATGGTGTGGTAAAAATGAGATAATGAGAGTGACCTCATTATCCCCTAAATTACCAAAATGCCCCTCTTGGGCATATATTACCAACATCTCCCATTTGCACATGAGAGCATTTCACGTCCGTCAAAAGATCATAACTCATGCAATCCATCTCATCACCCTACTAGACTTTCATACATGATTGGACTTCGTGCGACCGGCGAGTACACCTGCAAGCAAAAACTACTCGATATACCTGTTAGGATGATCGAGGAGTCACCGTCAGTATAAAAATAACTCGTTGCACCCCAGATCCAAGACTAATTACATCCATCGAGCTACTTTCCTCAACGAAAGTAATCTCCAATAAACGTCCGACTGTGTATC
This sequence comes from Dillenia suffruticosa, assembly GCA_033439265.1. Classification (NCBI taxonomy): domain Eukaryota; kingdom Viridiplantae; phylum Streptophyta; class Magnoliopsida; order Dilleniales; family Dilleniaceae; genus Dillenia; species Dillenia suffruticosa. The sequence continues at coordinate 16,406,667 of JAVTVX010000009.1, read as the reverse complement.
CACTATTATGCTTACATCCCAATATGGATAAGCATAATAGGCATGCCAGTGAATACAACACAATGATGTAATGTCAATTGGTCTTCGTTTTCCCAAACTCAAATCTATTAGCTCCATTTCAGTTGCTTTCCTAGATCTGTCTCTCAGACCTCAATTTATCTTCCAGGCCATCGGTAAACAGACTAAAGTAGTAACACTGAGTCAAGATTTCTAGAAACAGTCGAAAGTGATAAGAGTACAAGAGATCCCACCTAATGGATCTCGGGTCACACACAGTGGGAACGAGGATCTAAATTATATCATGTCTCAAACAATGCTCCCACTATCCTTGGTCGACATATCACACGCGGTATGAAACGCGTGCCACAGTATTTTCCCCATCTCTCAAAGGGCATATCTCAGATTTCTCTAACACTGTGTAGGTATGGGACTCAGTTTATAGATAAGACTTTACCCAGAGATCTCAGAGAGAGTAACTCAGAGACTATATCACTAGTCGCAAGTGATATCTGAGATCTCAAATCTGGCTACTTACAGGCAACATGGATGTGGGTACGTCCATGTTGGTCATATCGCATATGACCTCATCCTAAACACGTATCAGGGCAACTTATATTCTAGTAGGGCCACTCTCAGAGCCTCTTACAATTAGAAACCGTCTCATCTCTGCTCACTCAGAGTTGAAGGTGGTCACTTGTGTGAGAGAGTCGACCACACCTGCCTGACATATCATTTATCACAAAATATATGACAATCAAAGTAGTACAATAAATAAAATCGTGACTCAACTATGCACACATGTCATATATATAACACAATAAGCATCAGTACAAGGTGAGAAATGTCAATGTACATGCAAACTCAATGATTCCTATATCTCATACAGGAATCTCTCATAATGGGATCAGCCAACACGCTGTATAGTAATGTACTTAATTTGTCACTTTACCCTTCTCGGTGATGTCTCTCATAACGTAGTATTAGGTATCAATATGTTTGGATTTACTGATACTTAGGGTCTCAAGTATGGTCAGGGTAGCCTGATTTTCTCAATAAATCATTCACTAGCCTCCCACTGTCTGTCACAACCCTAAGTGATCCGGAAATTTCTGGAGTCAAACACTCTCCTGAACTGCCGCTGAGTATATCACAAGCTCAGCCTCTATCATAGATAGAGATATGTAGGTTTGTTTCTTGCTACTCTAAGACAGCAAAACCTGATATCGATTTGTGTACATTTAGATCGCCAACCCAGTCGGTACTGAATACCCAATAAAATGCAAATCACCTCCTCCGTAACACAAGGAGAGGTCCGCAGTTCTCTCGAGATGTCTCAAAATCCTTTCACTGCTCTTCAGTGATCCCTTCTAGAATTCGATCAATACCTAATTACCATATTGACTGCAAAGCAAACGTCTGATCATATACACGACACTACGTACATCAGAGTATTCAATGCACTGGAACAAGAGATTCTACTAATTTCCCTTGTCCTTTTCTGAGCCATAAGGCATATATCAAGAATTAGGTTTTAACATTTTAGCGATAAGAGTATCTCTAGGGTTGCAATCGTTCTTCTCGAAGCGCTCTAGAACTCCATTGATGTTGGACTTCTATGAAAGAGTCAACACCTGTCTCGAGTGATCCCTCTGGATTTTAAGTTCGAGGAAGAATTGAGTCTCACCCATGTCCTTCACATCAAGACTCGACAATATCCACGTCATCGTGGTCATCAGATACTCTTTGTTATTCCTAGTCAACAGAATGTTATTCATATATAGGGGCATGATCATAAAAGTCATGAGAATGTATAAGGTATACGCGATGATCCTCCTCGACCATCACAAAACCGTGAGATATCACCTCCTCGTGAAATCTCAAACGCTACTGCCTGGATTGATGATTAAGGTTATATGTCGACTTTCGAAGTCAACAGAACTCATCATCCTAATCTATAAGAATAAAGTTAGATGACAGTTCCTTATAGATCCTCTCATCCAAAAACTCCTACTCAGGAAGGCAGTCGCAACGTCCATCTAGTCTCACTCCAGATCAATGTCCGTGACTATCGCTAAAAGTAAATGGATCGAGGTAATCTCGCCCTCAGCCTGAGCAACCCCTGGTTATCAGATGGGCTTTATACCTCTACATCGATCCGTCGGCCTTTTTCTTGACGTTGAGAACCCACATGTTCCCAATGGCCCTACTACCCTCAGGCAAATCAACTAAATCTCAGATCCTGTTGATTCTCATCAACTCCTTCTCTTATCCATGACCTAAAACCAATAGTCCTCTACAGAACCCTCAAGAGCCTCTCCCTCAATCGGGAAGCGACGGTCAGGTACGCATCCTCGACTACTCTTAAGATGAGGGCAAACCTTTTTACCTTTAAATGGATTGCTCTCACTGGGATCAACTAACCGTTAGACTCATTCATCTCATAGGAGATAAAGTCCCAATTGATTTCACCTTTCATAAGGAAATCACTTTCAAGAAACTCAGCATCATGAGACTCAATATCAGTGAGTATCGTCCGTATGTTCACCTAGAATGCATTCCCCATAGAGTGTTCTTGGTATCTGATAGAGATATATCTCTTTTCTCGTAAGCCTAACTTGCCATGTAATTGCAAGAAATAGTGAACATACGCGACACAACCCCATAATCTCAAATGACTAAGGTCAGGCTGCCTCTCTATCCAAAGCTCATATGGAGTATTGATTACGGGCTTCAATAGAACACGATTGAGGATGTAAACTGCAACCAATAATGTATCTCCCCAATAGGAAACGAGTAAATTGGCTTGCGCCATTATCGGCCTCACCGTTTCAAACAAAGTCCTATTCTGTTCTCATAGCTACTCTACTCCACTGAGTAGCAAGGAATAGTCTGTTTCCCGCAATACCCTTCTTGAAACAAAGCTCTTCAGACAAATACTCGCGCTCTCGACCAGTTTTGAGAGCCTCTACTCTCAATTTTAACTGATTTTCAATCTCGCTAATAACCTCCTAAGGCACCTCAATGCCTCAGACTTGCGCAAAATTAGATAAATGTTACCGAACTCGTGTAATTGTTTATGAACGTAATAGAGTACCCAATACCATTTCAGGTTATCACGTTCATAAGGCCATGGATGTTGGAGTGAACTGACTACAATGGAGTCCCGCTCTCATTGTTATGTCGAATGGTTTTCTTGTAAGTTAACCGTCTAGGCAAGACTGGTTAACGGGGCCCTACAGACCACTCACTACTAACCGGTTCATCCTCTCTCACACAAAGAGGATAACAAGAAATACCATTGAAACTTCTAGAGCATTTAGTCCCTTACGGACCAAAATAGAACCAATTAAAGAATTGTCGTAATGAATGGAAATTATAAAATTTCCAAATTGATAAAGCATATCCTAAGCTGAAATCAAGTTCCGTCGAACATTCGGAGCATAAAGAGCATACTGAGTCTAGCATATTTGCAACTCCAACTTGCAAATGCTACTCCCTCTGATGTCGACAAACGCTCCGTTTCTTTACATAAATCCTCCTGCTTGAGAACTCACTGAGCGGAACTATATAAGCGCGCTCCTATCTCGAGCTACGTAGTCGGTTGCTCCTATGTTTACAATCCATGAGCTCCACAGGATGTTTTCTTCTTACCTGAATCTCGAGTCCCACAGGAGTCCTTGCTCGACTTCATCGCTTAAGCATGACTCGAGTTTGACCTACTTGCCTCTAGGTGCTCCTACTCTACTCACTGTGCCTATTTACATTAGTGAAAGTATGAATACTTTTGTCGTATGTGAAATAGACTTTCATAATTTCTCATGAATCAGGTAAAAACTGGATCGCATCCAGCACATATCCGAAATGGGCTTGGTCACATTCCCTAACTCGGCGACCATATTCGACATTTTCATCGAATGTTACATTATCGTATGATCAACCATTTTCTTATAAGTTATTACTCTTATAAGTCAGTATCCCAATCTCAGGATCTATAAGAGCACCACAATGCTCTTTATAGGGTGAGACAAACTGATAAAACCGTAGGATATTGCTTATAAACTAGGATCACATCATCGTGCATGCTACTTAGAAGGATTGCCCTAACTTGGCCATTATTCCCCTTCCATGTACGTAATGTCTCATAATCCCATCTCTCTGAGGTGTGGTTCTCTCCCCAGAGTCCACCATCTCACGCCTCAGAATTTAATTAGATCTTGTCCCTCGAGGATAAATTGAATCTACCGGTGAAAAATCTCAAAATTTTAGAAGCAATCAAAGAAATAAGCGTGACTTGTGATGTTTATTATTACATTTTGTGCACCCTACGAATCAACAAGACCCAAATAATTTGAATAAGACCCCAAGACGAGCGTATGAATCAACAGACACCATACACCACAATCCAGGATTGCATCTCACTATTCGGACTAGGATTCGGTACACAAAAACCCACAAAAGTCACTTTTATGGATGTAGGACTCTCAAAAATTGAAAAAATTTTAATTCCTAATAACTTGACGTGCCGTCGGAGGTCCCATGCGCCTCCACACATTGGTGGCGCCTTCACAAGCGCCGGCGGCACCTTCACACGCGCTACCACACATCGCCAGCTGCCTGGGGCACGCGTCAGACGCTCGGCGCACCGCACACGCGCTGCCACACTCCTGTGCGGCTCGGCTCACGCTCGCCCAGTCGAAGCGCGAGGTCACGCGCTACCACGCACTTGGCTCGGCTCGGCTTGGCTCACGTGCGCCGAGTCGCGACGCACGTCTCAAGCGCCTCACGCGCTGAGCCGTGTCGAGCCGGGGTACGGACTGGGTAGGGCAACTGGTCAGGGGTGACCCGACTGACCGGTCAACGGGTCAGGATCCGACCGGGTCGGGTCGGTCCGGGTTGGGGGATACGTGTCCGGGTCATAACCGACCCGGATGACCCAGACCGGTTCACACGCCTTTCCCATGCGTGAACCTCACGCGCCTTCTTGTTTCCTACTGACGCGCCTCAGCGCGTGTGAGGTGCACGCGTACTCGGGTCGGATCTCTTCGTCTGCACCCGAATTTTTCTGTAACCGGGTCTTTCGACCCGGATACTGGAAAACTCATTTTCTGGCTCTATTTTTTTACCGGATTTTTTTAGGAAATCTCTTATTCAATTTATTCCAAGTATCATTGACTCAATTTTTGGAATAATCAAACCCTAATCTCGGGTATTTTAAATCCAAAATTCCGGCCCTCCGCGGTCAATTTTGAAACCCCATTTTTCTGCCACAATAATATACAATATATATATCAAATTGAAGAGCATGAAACAAGGAACACAGATCTATGATTTTCATTCATGTATTGATTTGCCCTAAAACTCAACAAATTTGGGGTTGAATGGATTGGTCACTATTCATGGCCGAAACTTTCAACTGGAATTTTCTTTGCCTAAACGTGCTCAGAAAATTACGAAAAAATTATTTTCGTGTTCTACGAATCATGGGTAACATCGTGGTGTTTTCGGATTCACGAATCTCATCCGTGATCCGAACCCCAAATTTTATACCCTATATTTTTATACCCGAAAATTATTTTTAATAATCCAACGTATGCTCTAATACTAATGTTGGATATTTTTGGTGACTCATTCACGCACAGCGGAAGCATACAATAATTTTTGAAAAAATAAAATGATCGGGGTACCTTAATATGCAGATCTTCAAAATTAACGGAACAGCATGTCTCTCGATCGGATCTCACGGTCGGGATAGTGATCACGATATTAATCGAATCACCACCGTAATATCACAACGCTTCAATCCAAGTTCGGTGATTTCTTTGACGAGAGAGATTTTCCTACGCGAAAATCTCTGACCCTCATCGTGTTTTCTCTCTCTAGAGATTTTTGCATCTTCTCTCAAGAAAACCTAGCTGTCTCATTCTCTATGGAAGAAGTTGCTCTTCTCACACAAGGCACTCTCCAAGAGGTCATTAGGGTTTTCTTATCATTAGTGGTTAATGAGAGTTATGATGTGGTAAAAATGGGATAATGGGAGTTACCCCATTATCTCTTAAATTACCAAAATGCCCCTCTTGGTCATATATTACCAACAGTTAATGTATTCAATAGACAACTAATATAGAGATTAGGTGACAAAAATCAACGGCTAGCACACAAGTTATGGATTCAATACATAATAGTTAACCCTAACATTACATAACAATAATCAATATGCAAATTTCATAAATTACTATTATCTCAAATATATAACAGAGTCGAAAACTAATACAACTTAAGCATATATATATATATATATATATATATATTCATATGTGAACAAGGGGTTTTAAGTGTACTCATCCTTAAAATATTCGTTAACTATATTTTAAGATTTCTCAAAAATTGTAAGGATCGAATTATAATCCCCAAGTTAACTATATTCAATTGCTCTCTACCGTCGCATTAAGCTATCGTTGCCACCACCTATTCAAACCGATCATCCACGATCGATTTCAGATTCTGCCATTGAAGTCTTCTAATTTGTCCTCGGTTGTTCGTTCGATTATCGTCCGAGCTCTGTGTCGGTGGTGATGATATCCTCAATCACCGGCATTTTAGTTATTTTTAATGATATTTTTATAATTTTTAATAATATTTTTAAATAGTTTTACTATTAAATATATATATAATTTTATGCATGACGTAGAATGCGACGGTGTTGGTATTGGTGTGGACAATGCTGAGCATGATTTATAGGGAACCAGAAATCAGCAGACTCATTGGGCCCCCATTGTAATGTATTCCAATTTTTTCTCTTTCTTCTCCCATTCTGATTTGTTAATTGTGATTGTCAAGGGTAGGGTCGGCTAGGGCAACCCAGATTAGTAACTTTGGTCAATCACTTCATTTTATGTTGCTTTGTTCTCTTACAACAACACATTCCCACTTTATAAATGGGTAGCACCCACTTACAAAATGACAAGTTGAGAGAGAGAGAGAGAGAGAGAGAGAGAGAGAGAGAGAGAGAGAGAGAGAGAGAGAGAGAGAGAGAGAGAGAGAGAGAGAGTGTGTGTGTGTGTGTGTGTGTGTGTGTCCACACACAATCTCTCCCCCAATTCACAAATCTAGAATCATTACACTCCATTCCACAATATTGCATTGCCTTGTGGGAATTTAGATGGGGTTTCTCTTTTTAACTTTAGAAAGAATGGATTTGGTAGGGTAGGCTAGTGGAGTTGGGGTAAAGCCAAGGAATAATCTATTTCATGGTTGAATCAAAAAGCAATATAGAGAGTGTTCCGTAAAGTGAGAGAGAGTGAGAGAACCACTCAAAATTATTCTTTTAAAGTTGTTGACACAATACATATGGGTGCATGCATTTTGCATACATCATTTCCTCCCACTAAAACATTAACATTAAGATCAAGATTGCAATGGAATAACATAGAGAAAGAAATTTAATAATTGAATATATTAAAATTTTTTATTATCTATTCTCTTAATAACTATTAAAATTGTCACTTTTTATACACCTAAAGTTTTGAGCCTTATTTTTTTTCATATTACATTTGTTTAATCCATAATTCCAAGCTCCAAAGTACCAACCCTTCCTTTCCCATCGCTTATCCAACTAAAGGGGCGGTCTTTAGGAATTCAAAAATACAAAAGTAGTAGCAATAGTTCAAACCCAACATAACTCAACCACACGACATTAATGATAGCGTGAGTGTGAGTGGATTGTTTCCTTTCAATGTGCTGGAAGAGAGAGAGAGAGAGACCTTTCTTTTCAAAATGGGTTTGAGTGGGTATCAATACTAATACCTTGACATCTGATCAATATTAATCCCTCGCTATTACCAACGGATTTTTTTTTTTGATAATTTTCCGTCACTGATGATGTGTTTTCTTGTGGTGATAGTCATCTCAACTTTTCTTTTTCTATACATATGTTTATTAATTAAAATAAAAAAACCAATCTACATAATGAATAAGTAATATAAGTTTGTAAAGAGAATATTAAACCAATATACATATATATATTAATCATATTCATACTACATTTATATAAATTAACATCGGCTTGTCACTTAAACATTCATACAACATTTCTTAAATATCAATACATATAACATTAAGTACACTTTTTTATATAAACATATATGAATCTGCCCATACATTATTATACATGTGGAGAATGGAAAAGAAAACAATGAAAGAGAAGAAAATAACGAAAGAGTTTTTTTATATTGTTTCACTATATTTTACATAGTTTTAGTCAAGTATATATATATAATAGTTACCATGAATTAAAATAGAATGTTAGTTAAGAAATGAAAAAACTAGATACAAAACTCTTTGACGTTATATCAATCAAGGAAGATTTTTTCTAATTATATGGCTTAAATTAGAAAATATAATAAAATCAAAAATCTTTTCTAATTATATTTCATAAATTAAGTGTTGGAATATGCCCATTATGAGCATTTGAGTAATTAAGGAATGGGGTAACTCCCATCCTTAATTACCAATTAACCAACCATCAAGTGGTAACCCCCACCAATTAAGAGAAATTGGTCTTACCTTCCTTCTGTGAGAAGGAACAATGAAGGAAACTCTCCTTCTCCTACCTTGTGGGGTGGACAGCAGCCATGAGAGGAAACCATGGTGGCTAGGGTTCTGCACTTCTCTAGAGAGAGAAGGTTCTGCACTTCTCTAGAGAGAGAAAATAGTTAGAGGGATGGAGATTTTCGCGTAGGAAAATCTCTCATCGTCAGACGATTCACCGGACTCGAGGCTTGAGGCGTCGTGGATTTGAGGTGGTGGTTCGATTGCGTGATCACCATCCGACCGTGCGATCCGTTCGAGGGACATCGCGACACTGTGGATTTTGTAGACTGCCCTATCGAGGTATTTATCCCAAAAATTCCGATCTATTTAATTCTCGCTTCCGCATGCGCGATTAAATCCAACATTGGTATCAGAGCAGTCGTTGGATTTAATTTAATAATTTTCGGAATTATTTTTGGGGTTTTTAAAATTTTGGGGTCCGGATCACGGATGAGTTTCGTGAATCCGAGAACACTGCAAGAATACCCATGGCCCAGGGATTACAAAAATATTTTTTATTTAATTTTCGAAGCATGTTTGGGCCATGAAATGTCCGGTCGAAGTTTACGACCGTACGGACATAAAAACCCTAGATCTATGGCTTTAGAGGGCGGATCGATGCATAAAAATGATATAAATGAGTTCCTTGCATCTAGATCTATGGTTTTATATATTTTATTGTGTGATTTGGGTGCCGGAAACTGGGATTTCCGAATGGCCGCGGAGGGCCGCGACTGGGGTGGTTGAAGCCCCACCATTTTTGTGCTTGAATCCTCCTAAAATCGAGTGTAAGATGTTTGGAGGATGCCCACAAATTTTTTCCAGTCGAAAAATGCAAGAAAAAACAATCGGAATTGAGTTTTCCAGAAAACGGGTCGAAAAACCCGTCGCAGGACCCGTCGGGCGAAGAAGAATCGGCCCAGACCCGCGGGCGCGTGACACGCACGCGCCAGGAGGCGCGTCTGCTAGGAGCGTGTAGTTCACGCGCCACACAGGAGCGTGGAGCGGGGAAGGTAGCGGTCGGGTCGGACCGGACCGTTGACCGGGTCGGACCGAACCCATTGACCGGGGTCAGTCGGGTCAACCCTGACCCGTTGACCGATCCGGTCTGACCCGGCTCAACACGGCTCAGCGCGTGAAGGCGCGTGAGCCGCGCCGCCCCAGGCGCGTGGCAGCGCGTCTGAGCCGCGCCGCGAGTCTGGCGCGTGAGCCAGACTGCTGCCAGCGCGTGGAGGCGCGTGGCAGCGCGTGGAGGCTCACCGCCGGCGCGTGGAGGCGCCCGGCGGCGCGTGTGGCCCCAAGTGGCGCGTGAAGTCGCTCAAAATTGAATTTTTTCAATTTTTTGGGGGTCATATATCCATAAATGTGACTTTTTGTGGGTTTTTGTGTGCCGAATCACAATCCAAATGGTAAGATGCGATTCCAAGTTGTGGTGTATGGTGTCCGTTGACTCATACGCTCGCTTTGGGTTCATACTCAAGTCATTTTGGTTTTGATGATTCGTAGGGCGTACAAAAATGTGATATTTAAGCATCTCCAAGTCACAAATATTTCTCTTGATGCGTTGAAAACTGTCGTATTAAATTTTTGCAAGGAGAGTAAACTGAATGATGTGATCTGTGCGATTTTATCAGTAGATTCAGTTTATTCTCGAGAGGCAAAATATAACGGGAATCTGAGGCACGAGATAATGGGCCCCAGGGTGGGCACCGCGCCTCAGAATATACGAGATAAAGAGATCTATCGTGTATGGTATAAAAGATTTGCCAAGTTAGGGCAATGCTTATCAGTGGCATATACGATGATTTAATCTCGTTTTTCGAGTCATATTCTATGAACATGTCGGTTTGACTCATCCCATAAGAGCATAGTGTTGCTCTCTTCGGCTCCTATGTGAGGATACAGAAGAAAAGGGTTAATCATACAATGAAGCAAATGTCGAGTATGATCACCGAGTTAATATATACGGACGAGTAAATTTCGGATGGAATTTAGGTACCGGATGTGATCCAGTTTTTACCTGATTCATGGGAAACCGTGAAATCCTATCTCACATTTGACGAAAGTATTCGTGCTTTCGTTGATATAAATACGTAATGTGAGCTCGATGAGGAGCACCTAGAGGCGAGTAGGCCACACTCGAGTCATACCTATTCAGAGGAGTCGAGTAAGGACTTCCCCGGCGCTAAGTCTAGCGAACGTGACTCGAGATCTAGGTAATAAAAATCATCCGAAAAAAAACCGACAATGAGGTACAAGAACGCAAGAAGAAGGAATTTGATTAGACCAAAGTAAATTGCTACGTTTGAGATAGAATTGGTCATTTCGCTTGTGAGTGTGACGAGCAGAAATAAATATTCTTCTTCTTTACATGGTGTGAGATTTTTTTCATTCACTATAATACTCGCTGATTTCTCTCCTTTGAAATCAGGAGCAACCGACCACGTAACTCGAGACAGGAGTGCGTAAATATAGTTCCGTCAAGTGAATCCTTAAGTTTGGAGGATTTACGTTAAGGACAGAGCATTTGTCGTTGTCAGAGGGAATGACACTTGCTATGACGTCCTCAATATTGTAGGCATTCGACGGATATACAATTTAGTACCTTGTCTAAAATTGACTACGATATGCGTGAAATTATTCCTTTCTTTTAATACGACAATTTTCTGAATTATTCTGGTTTTAAATCCATGATGGAATGTATGCACTGGGTGCTACTCCTTGTAATGGTTTCTTGTTGTTCTACTATTGTCTTTACATCTGATTGCGTAGATGATGATTTAAATGAATGACATAGTAGACCTAGACACATGGGGTAAGAGATGATAAATCGGTTAGTAGCGAAAGGTTTGTTGGACCCGCTAACCAGATTCGAGTTACCCGTATGTGAGTTTTGCCTAGTCGGCAAAATGACGAGAAAACCATTTGGCGATGCAATGAGAGCTGGGACTCCATTGTAGTTAACTATTGTGTTTTCCTTCTTTTTGTTGTGGTCTCATGAGCATGAGAGCCGGAAATGGAGTTGTGTAGATAATTATAGATGTTTACGTGTGTTTCGGTTTATGTATCTGATCTCGCACAAGTCTGAGGCATTAGATTGCTTCAGGAGGTTCATAAGCGAGATTGAGAATCAGTTATATTTGAGAGTACAGACTTTCAAGAACCGAGCGAGGACACAAATAGTCGTCTAAACTACACATGAGACTCTGTTTCGAGAAGAGTTTTACGAGACTACTGACTATTAGTCAGTTCCCCATTTGAGCTTTGGACGGGGAGGCAGCCTAACCTTAGCCACTTGAGGTTATGGGGTTGTGCCACGATTTCTCGCATTCACACGGTGAGTTAGACCCGCGAGAAAATATGTGTTCCTAAGCGAACACGAACGGCACTATAATCGAGATTGAGTCTCGTAATACTATATTTCTTGAGAATGATTTCCCTAAGAGAGGTGAAATTAATTTGGACCCTACCCTTTATGCGATGGATGAGCCTAGTGGCTCGGGGAGCCCAGCGGCGGGATACAAGAATCCACTACGGATCTTGATCTCAGTGGGAGCGATCCATCAAGAGGTAAAGATTTTTCTATCCTCCTAAGAGCATCGAGCATGCGTATTTAAACGTTGTTTTCTCGATTGAGGGTGAGACCCTCATTGCGACTCTAGAGGATGATGAAAAAAATCTAAAACGGTTCAAGAGGCTCTCGAGAGTTTTGCAAAAGATGCAAAATACCGTTTATTGAAGGCCATAAATAAAGAGAAGGAATTGATGAAAATCAACGGGGTCTGGGATCTAGTTGATTTGCCTGAGGGCGGAAGGACTATTGGGAAAAAGTAGGTTCTCAAAGTCAAGATAAAGGTTAACGGATTGATGAAGAGATAAAGAACCCGTCTAGTAACCAAGGGTTACACTTAGACTGAGGGGTGGATTATCGAGGAGTCATAGTCCAATTTATCTCAATCCGTTTATCTTTCAGCGATTGTCACGAACATAGATCAAGAGTCACATCACAAGGACGTAAAGACCGCTTTCGTAGTGGAAGTCTAGATGAGGCGATCTACATGGAGCATCCCTTTGGGTTCGTTCTAGTAGATCAGGTGGATAAGGTCTATTGATTTTAGAAATCAAAATACGACCTTAAGCCATCATCTAGACAGCGGCGCTTGAGATTTCACGAGAAGGTGATATCTTATGGTTTTGTAATGATCGAGTAGGATCATTGCATATATCTGATACGTCCCGATGACTCCTTTATGAGCATGTTCGCATATGTAGGTGACATTCTGTTGGCTGGGAACAACAGAGAGTATCCAATGACCATTGTAACATGGTTATGAGGTTTTAGTTCATTCTCAGATTTTGGATCCATAGGGATCGCTTGAGAATGGTGTTGACTCTTTAACAAGAGTTTTACATCAGGTAGATTCTTAAGCATTTCGAGAATAACGAACACAACCTAAAAGATACTCTAATCGCTAAAGATAAAAAGACCTGAATCTTGACACATGCCCTAGAATTTATAAAGAAATAAGGGAGATGAGCAGAATCCCTTATTCCAGTGCAAAATACATTTTTAGTGTATGCGATGAGGTATACACGTGTGATATACAATTTGATGTATGCGATGAGGCATACATGACCAGACGTTTATTTAGCAGTCGATCTGGTGAGTAGGTATTAATAGAATCCTGGAAGGGATCACTGTAGAGCAGTGAAAAAGGATTCTGAAATATCTCATTCGAACTGCGGACCTCTCCATGTGTTACGGATGAGGTAATTTGCGTCTGGGATTCAGATACTGACTGGGAGTAATGATCTGAATAAACGCAAAAGATTTTATCTTCTTAGAGCAGTAAGAAGAGAACCTGTATATCTCTATTTACGATAGAGACTGAGCTTGTAGTATGCTCAATTGCAGTTCATGAGAATGGTTGGCTTCGGAAATTTTCTGGAAGACTTAGGGGTTGTGACAGATAGTGGGAGGTCAGTGATGATTATTGTGATAATCAGACCGACACTGTCAACAAATGAGACCTTAAGTATAATAGTAAAGCCAAACACATTGATACCGAAGACCACTTTATGAGAGATATTATCGAGAAGGGTATTGTGACATCTAAATACACCTTGAAATACAGCATGAGAGCTGATCTTTTCAGAAAACCCATTGTGAGAGATTCCTTTATGAGATAAGGAATCATTGGGTTTAGTGTACTTTAACATTTCTCCATATATACTGTTTTAGATGCTTATTTTAATATATGACATGCATGCATTATTGGGTCACATATTTAATTTCATGCATCATTTGTTGTCATATATTGTGATCTTGTGATAAAAGATATGTCAGGCAGGCGTGGTCGACTCTCTCACACGAGTGACCACCTCCGACTCTGAGTGAGCGGAGATGAGACGGATTCTAGTCGTAAGAGGCTTTGAGAGTAGCCCTACTAGAACATAAGTCGCCCTGATATGTGTTCAGGATGAGGTCATATGCGATATGACCAACATGGAAATACCCACATCCATGTTGCCTGTAAGCAGCCAGGTATGAGATCTCAGATATCACCTGCGATTTGTGATATTGTCTCTGAGATGCTCTCTCTGAGATCTCTGGGTAAAGTCTTATGTGTAGACTGAGTCCCGTACCTGTACAGTGTTAGAGAAATCTGACATATGCCCTTTGAGAGATGGGGGAATAACACTGTGGTACGTGTTTCATACCACGTGTGCTGAGACGACCATGGGATAGTGGGAGCTATTATTTGAGACGATAGTTTGATCTTGATCCCCGTTCCCACTGTGTGAGACCTGAGATCCATTTGGTGGGATCTCTTATACCCTTATTACTTTCGGCTGTCTCTAGAAGTTTTTGTTCAGTGTTGCTACTTTAGTCTGTTTACCTATGACCCGGAAGATAAATTGAGGTCTAAGGGGCAGGTCTAGGAAAGTAGCTGAATTGAGACCGATAGATTCGAGTTTGGGAAAAGGAAGGCCAATAGACATTACATCATTGTCATGTATTCATAGGTCGACCTATTAGGTTAATCCATGTTGGGATTCAAACATAATAATGAATACATAGTCGAGCAAATTGATTGGGGATTACTTTCGATGAGGAAAGTGGCTCGATGGATGTAAATGCATTGAGTCTGGGGTATAGCGAGTTATTTTTATACTAACAGTGACTACTCGATCATCCTAACAGGTGTATCGAGAAGTCTTTGCTTGCAGGTGTACTCGCTGGTCGCACGACGCCCAATCCAGTATGAAAGTCCAGTAGGGTAATGTGATAGATCGCATGAGTTACGATCTTGTGATTGACGGAAATGAAATGCCCTCATGTGCAAGTGGGAGATGTTGGAATATGCCCATTATGAGCATTTGAGTAATTAAGGAATGGGGTAACTCCCATCCTTAATTACCAATTAACCAACCATCAAGTGGTAACCCCCACCAATTAAGAGAAATTGGTCTTACCTTCCTTCTGTGAGAGGGAACAATAAAGGAAACTCTCATTCTCCTACCTTGTGGGGTGGACAGCAGCCATGAGAGGAAACCATGGTGGCTAGAGTTCTGCACTTCTCTAGAGAGAGAGAAGGTTCTGCACTACTCTAGAGAGAGAAAATAGTTAGAGGGATGGAGATTTTCGCGTAGGAAAATCTCCTATCGTCAGACGATTCACCGGACTCGAGGCTTGAGGCGTCGTGGATTTGAGGTGGTGGTTTGATTGCGTGATCACCATCCAACCGTGCGATCCGTTCGAGGGACATCGCGACACTGTGGATTTTGTAGACTGCCCTATCGAGGTATTTATCCCAAAAATTCCGATCTATTTAATTCTCGCTTCCGCATGCGCGATTAAATCTAACATTAAGAAAGAATAAAACATATATATCTCAATACTTCTCCTTAAATTGGTGAATGGATATCCTCCATTCCAAACTTGCTTACGATATGTTAGAAAATAATGCTCGGCTATCCCTTTGTAACTATATCAACCAATTGATCTTTAGTTGAGATGAATGATATACAACAAATTAGGCCATTATCCAACATTTTCTTTATGAAGTGTCTATTTACTTCAATATGTTTCGTTCAATCATGTTAAACCAAATTATGGGTATTCACTTGTTATCACAATACAACCTCATGGGATCATTCCACTTAATACACAAGTCTTCCATAACCATTTTCAACCACAAAAGCTAACATATCCCATGTATCATTGACTTGAACTTGGACTTTGCACTTGACCTTGCCACCACACTCTCTTTTTTACTCCTCCACGTCACAGGATTTTCTCCTAAAGACGTGCAATAACTTGAGGTTGACCTTTTATTGACTAGTGAACCCACATAGTCAACATCAATATAAGCCTCGAACATCATGCTTCCTCCCTTCTTAAATAAAATTGCTCCCCAACAGTTCCCTTTAGATATTGTAGGATCCTATGCACAGACTTGGAATGCATTTTGACTAACAACACTTGCAGCGAAGGCAATATTGGGCGTCATATATGCCAAGTAAATTAACCTCCCTACAAGTCTTTGATAGGAATTTCTGTCCACAACCGTGTCTGGAGTCTTACACAATTCATGATTGGCCTCAATTGGTGTATCAATTGGCTTGCCTCCTAACTTTCTAGTTTCTTTCAACAAATCGGAGACATATTTCTGTTATGGTATAAAATTTCTTGCTTTGAATGAGTCACTTTAATACCAAGAAAATATTTTAATTTTCTAAGTTTGTTAATTTCAAACTTTTTCTTCAAGCACTATTTCAACCTTTGCATCCCTTCAACATCATTACCTATCACTATGATACCATTGACATATACTAACAGTGTAGTTATTCCTTCTGGTTTCCTGACCAAGATCCAAGTCTTATTTTGCTCAAGAGCTTCCATGTCCACTTTCATAACATTCTCCTACTTCTTGTTTCCTAATACTTCATATAAGTTTCTGGGAATGAGAATTGAATGTAGATTACTGAGGAAATCTCTATGATTTTGGGATAAGTTTTGATAGGACATGAAAAAACATAATAGATGTTTGGTGCATGTTTTTGCTCTTTTTCTATGTGCAATCAGTATGTTATAGTCATTTGGATCAATGGTTTTATTGTTTGGTTCCTCAGAGATAGGTGATTGTGTGGTAGTTTTGATAGGTCTAAGGGTTATCTTAGACGTTTGAACTACAATTCGAACAGGTGATTGAAAAAGCTTAGGTCAAGAGTTCAATATTTTGCCTCCTGGAATAGACTTGTAGTTGCTGTGTAGTGTCTTGATTTCCTTTTTCTCTTATCATCCATGTAACCTGAGTGAACGAACAAAAGACTTGACAATAGATGTTTACTCAACAAAATTGGAACAGGGCTAAATAGTTGGTGTTGACTCAATAGGATTGGAGCCGAGTTAACAGATGACAAGACAGGTGTTGGTGTTGAGTCAATATTTGTAGACACAGACTGACTAGGAAAACCAAGGAGAAATTGATCTTTTTCCTTTTGTTTACTCAAATTATTCTCCCCCCTAGAGATAGGAACTTTGAAAATATGACTCTGTTTCATCAAATGTAAAATCGACAGAGATAAGAACTTCCGTGTTGGTGGATAAAAACATTTATACCATTTTAAGGGGAAGAATAGCCAAAAATAAAAAATAACAACACTAAAGAGCACATGGATCAAGTTCTCCCTTGTTTTGCGAATGAACATTAATAAAAGTAATGTTGCCGAATACTCTTGGAGTAAGATTATTTTAGGCATTGAAGAACGAAAAGAATTTATGAGAGTCTCCATTGGGTTTTTGAAATCAAGAACTCTTGTTAGTAGTCTATTTATGAGATGGGCAGTGGTTAGGACAGTTTCTCCCCAAAATTGTTTATGAATATTCTTGTAAAACAAGGATGGTCTTGTGATAGGAAGAACAATACCATTTTTTTCGTTCAGGTACCCTATTTTGTTGAAGTGTGCTAACATAAAAGAATTCATGAATGATCCCTTGTTCTTGAAAAAAAACAGAAGAAAAGAGTTGATTGAAATAGTCCCTAGTATTGTCAAATCAAAATCTCTTAATTCTAAAATCAAATTGAATTTTGATTAAGTTATAAAAATTAAGAAAATTTGTGCTAATATCAGATTTATTTTTCATGAGATATATTTATGTCATACGGGTACAATCATCAATAAATAACAGAAATCACTTAACATTTGAAACATTAGGAGCTGCGGATAGCTCCCAAATATCACTATGAGTGAGAAAAAGGAATAAAAGTTTTTGTGTTACTTATTGAAAAAGAAGAACGCTTGTGTTTATCAAGTTCACAATCACTATAATGAAAACTTTCAACTAAGAACATTTTAAGCAATGAAGGAAACATAAACTTAAGAACATGGAACGGATGACCCAAATGACAATAATCAAGTTAGATTTTGTCTTCATTAGAGATGACGGACCTGGATAGGAATGATAAAAGGTGAGAACTCTCAAAACATTTTCACTCCATTCTTCCATATGGTAAAGACCATCTCTTTCACTAGTATGTCCAATCATCCTTTTTGTTCCCTGTTCTTGAAACCCACAATGAATTAGATAAAAAGTCACACTACAATTCAAATCCTTAGTTAGTTTTTTAAACGAAATTGGGTTTGCAAAAAATTTAGAACATGAAGGACATTTTTAAGAGATAGGATGTTATTGATACAAACATCTTCTTGTCCCGCAACAGTAATGATGGATCCATTGGCTACTATTATTTTCCTATGGATAGAGCATAGGGTATAGGTAATGTATTTTTTAGATGAACATGTCATGTGATCGGTTGCTCCGGAATCAATTACCCATGAGTTTGAAGAAATTTTATCCGAAATATTAAAAATACAATAAGGAAAAAATATATATATCAAAAGTCCAATGAGCATGTACCTACCATGGGGGGTTTTTCTAATGATCCCAAAAAATTCTTCAACCTTTCAATATCTTCTCTGCTAAATTTAGAAATTGAAATTTGTGGATTTCCTTTGCTGTTTGGATGACCATGGATCACATGTGCTTGTCCCCATTCACTTTCATTCCTGTTGGAGAAATTCTTGATCATATTTGGAGGTTGTACATTGAGTTTCCAGTATGTCTCTCTCATATGGCGATGTCTTTTGCAATAGTTGCATCAAAGAGAGTCTTTTGACTACTTGCTGAGAGGCTTTGATGAGTCAACTTGCTTGTTGAATCATCCAATGTGGCTATAGTGTGATCGAGTCTTTATATTTAGCAATTTGTGTTACTAGGGCAGATCCATCCTCAGCTTGAGCCTCAAGCATAACACTCCTTTCATCTTCCGCACAGACCATTAAATAGTCTTATTTAGAGACAATAGATCATCTTTTCCTAATATCAATACCTTCACAGTATCAAACTCTACATTAAGACCAACAAGGAAATCATAAATATGATTTTTTTCAATAAAACTCTTGAGAATTGCTACATCCGAGTTGTACTTCATCTCGATACACTAATAATAATCTAACTCCTACCATAAATTTGGGCAACATCATAAACTTTGGAATATGTTTGTTTGACTATATCCCAAACCTCCGTGGCTATACCAAGGAATATAAATATGTCTGACAAGCAGCAAAGATCCTCTTTTCCAAGTCCTGTTTCAAACCAATGATGACTCAGTTTTCCTCTTCCCTTCAAAAACGTACGAACCAGCTATGACCATATCAAATAATTCCTTGTATTCAGTCGAAACGTTATTGGTATATTCTACAAATCACCAGTTAAAACTACTATAGAATTCTCAATTGAACGTACATTCGAGATAGAACTAGTTTTAGTGGTTTTCGACATAAATGATCAGTTGAAAGGGTTTTTGGTTAGAAAGGGAGATATGGAGGAATTTGATGAACAAATAGATTCAAAGAAGTTTTTTTTCTCTTTGTGTGTGTGTGTGTTTTTTTTTTTCCTTTTCAGAACGAGTCTAGAGCTTTGATACCATGTGGAGAAAGAGAAGAAAATAATAAAAGAGATTTTTGTATTTTTTTCATTCTGTATTTTACATGATTTCAGCCAAATATATATATAAGAGTTACTATAAATTAAAATAGGACGCTAAGAAATGAAAAATTTTAATACAAAAATCTTTAATCTTATATAAATGAAGAAAGATTTTAAAACTTTCTCTAATTATATTATATAAAATAGGGAAAAATAAACCCAAAAATATTTCCTAATTATATTATATAAATTAGAGAAGAATAAATCCAAAAAACTTCCATAATTATATTATATAAATTAAGGAAAAATAAAATCTAAAAATCTTCTTTAATTATATTATATAAATTATGAAAGAATAAAACATGTATATCTTGACAATATATAATTCTGTTGTTGAATTCATATATGCATATTGAATTTTATAGATCAATATGTACAATATATATTCTCATATTACCTTTATTTTACAAACATAATTGTAATTAAGAAATAATTAGGATTATATAACCTTGATCTTAGTTTATGCAAATATTATGTGAATAAAAAAATATTTTATAATATATAGAATGCATAGATCATTTTCATTGCAAATTCATACAATATAAATAGAATACTATTTTATATTACTATTGCAAATTTATTTTTCAACACTTACCATACATAATGTGGTAATAAACCATTTAACCATATGAATGAAACATAACCTACCACAATCCCACTTAAATTAGGAACCTAAAGTCAATACCAAGTATTCAGAGCTTTTTTTTTCTTTTATAACTCTTTAATGCAAATCATGGTTATGAGATTGGTGAGTGAACATGAAATAATCAACAACCACATGATTTAAAATGGAAAATTAATTATGGAACCATGAGAATAAAAAGGTAAAAAGATGTCCAACTAATTTGGAGTAGTACACACCAACTCAATAAAAATGTGTTAATGATGGAATTTGTAAGTTAATGTTTGGTGTCACTTATACATCCAAATAATAAGTTGATCATACAACTCATAATAACTAATTTAAAACTATATTATTATTGAATATGTAATATTATTGAACACACCCTAATTTAACCAATATTAGTATTATTAAATAATAATATGTAATCATAATCTTAATTTATTCAAACAATATAAAACTATATTATTTTTATTTTACCAGCTTTACATAGACCAGTAAAATTATCTTTATTTTATAATCATTTACATAATAACTAATTGAGAAACAATTAGAGTTATATAACCCTAATCTTAATTTACCTTAATTTTGTTCTAATTTTACCCTAATTCTAGGCAAACAATATGAATAAATCCTAATTTAACCTTAATCTGTCATAATTTGCCCACAATTTTAGCCTAATTTTCCTTAATCTTGCCTTATACAATCATGTATGTATACTAAAAAATAATAACTAATATACTAACAACACAATCAATATATTTAGATTTGTAGAAAATGGAGAAACTCACCTCCATAGAAAATAGAGGTCACGGTGAGGAGAGAGCAATGACAACACAACAGCATGTGGTAAGGAGAGAGAGAGAGAGCAGCCTCTAGCCGAGAGCAACCTCTGGCACTTTTCTTCGATGGTGGGGTAGCAACAATGACGTTTGTTTTAGCTGGGAGCTTCAACGACAACGGCAAATGGAGAAGGTAGAAGAGAGAAAAGAGAAAAGAAAAAAAAAGGTAGAAGAGAGAAAAGAGAAAAGAAAAAAAAAAAAGAGAACAGAGGAGAGAAGGTCTATTTGTATGGGTTTTGAAAGGATTTCCGGACATTTTGCTCCAAAAAGGTTGGAAAACAATAAACCTATCGACATTTTTAAGTAAAAATGTCAGGATCTCTCTCGCTCTCTCTCTAAAATGTCTCATCTTTTCCCTCTTTTTAAAATATAGAATTTAACAAGTACATAATATTTGGATGAGAACCTAGCGCTCCACACAATTCCCAAATTTAGCACCTTCAATAGTTTTTTAGTAGAATTCCTCAACTAATGCAGCTTCAGTACTTAAGTGGCATAGAGAGAAAATTAAGAGTTACCAATGGCATGGGCAAAATCCAGACTTTAATTGAAACTAGAATTTTTGTAATATGGATGCCAAATTCAATCTTTAACATAAAGGCCATACCCATATGTATTGGATCGAACAAACGACATAGTTATGACATCATGTTTAAGAGTTACCAATGGCATAGGCAAAATCCAGACTTTAATTGAAACTAGAATTTTTGCAATATGGATGCAAACTCAATCTTTAACATAAAGGCCATACCCATATGTATTGGATCGAACAAACATCATGTATTTGATATGAATCAAACTCTTTTGAATTGAGTGGTCGGTCACTCTACCCCTTTAATCAGAGGATAAAATGTAATTATCAAATTTAGCATAACAAATTTCAGAATCTATATCAAGAATAATGGATAAACCTTCAACAAGTAAAATAAATGTAATACAAGAAGGATTAGAAGAATCACCAAATGATAGTCAAACAGAGGAAAATGAAAATGATTTGGGAATGATAAATGAAGTAGAGGGAATACTAAAAGATAAAAACATAAACAAAATACGAAGATATAAAGCAAAAACTAATAGATATAATTATCAACACCCAACAAGAAATTATTATACAAGACCAACTACTGTAGATATTCGATATGAATAAAGAAGTGCTATTAAAGACTATTCAATATGATAGAAGCTCTATATGTGAATGGAACACAGATGGTAAATCAAAATTTGAAATATTGAATTCATTGCAAAAAATGGGAATGACAAAACATGCATATAAAGCTAGAGGAGTTAGTGAAAATAATATAACATGTTTATTAATTTCAGGATTTATAAGATAATTAAAATATTGGTGGGATAATATCTCAACCTTAGAAAATCAAGCAGCAATATTTATACATAACAAGAGATATCTTATGAAGATGGAACAATTATAGAGGAAAGTGATGCAAGTGAAAATTAATATATACAATAGGAATGCATTTTGTAGTAAACACTCGAACAAAAATGTTACCTTCAAAAGAAATATTAATGAATTTAAGATGTGTCAGTTTAAGTGATTATAGAAGGTATAAGAATACATTTTAACACAAGTAATGAGAAGGATAGATGAAAATTTACCATATTGGAAAGAAAGATTTATTCACTACAAGAAAACAGGGTATCAGGGACGAAAAATTACTGACAGAAAAAAATCCATCGTAAATAGAAATAGAATAGTGACGAATTAACATCAAACAGAATACTGAGAGATTAGTAACGAAAATATTTACGTCGCTAATCCGTTGCTATGGTGGTCTAGAGTAAAAAAAGATTTGTAAACCTATCAGGGATGGAATTTTTAGCGACAGAAATCATTCGTCGGTAAAGGGTAAAACAAAAAAACAAAAAACAAAATATGTACAGCTATCAGCGACGGATATTTTTCTATTTTTTTTTTTATTTAATAATTATTTTTATTTTATTTGAAGAAAAATAATATTATTTGGATTTGAGGCATTTTTTGCAAATTAAAGGAAGTTAGCGGGCTGGTGCGCATGAGGGCTTTAGGGCTCATGCGGGCGTGCGTGAAGGCGGGTGCAATGTCACCCCGACCCTCGGATCGAGCATGTGATAACCACCGCATCACACTGGCATACAGGTAAACCATGTCTGTACACCGGAATAACGTAAGGCATTCATCATGTTTTCAAAACAACACAATAACATGCAAAAGATCCACTCGATCCATCCATGTCAACATGCAAAGAACCCACTTGATCCATCCCTGTTTTAACACAACAACATGCAAATGGTCCACACGATCCATCCATGTTTTCAAAAGGTATACATAAAGCCAATCCGATCATTTCTAAATCTAATAAAATTTCACAATTCCCAGAGAAAATCCAACAACGTAAAACATAAAAGATTTAAATACATTTTAAGGTTTAGAAATCCAAATGGGATGATTAGGCAGAGTTTTAATTATAATTAAAAAAAATGTCCTTCATATGAGTCCAACTAATCTCCTTAAAAGATTTATCCAAATCAAAAGTTAGTACCGGTTGTAAGAATCTCCTAAAAACTCATTCGGGCTCAGCAAGGTTGATATTAGAATTGACTAGATCTCCTAACTTAAGTTTCCTCTAAAAATGAAAGAAAGAATAGTCGGTATAAAAATACTCAGTAAGTAGAGTATAATGACATAATTGTGACAACAAATGAGAGGTGAGTATAAGAATATCAAATCATGTAATTCAAACAGTTTATCAAACAATATAATTCTAACAATTATGATAGATCAAAAGAATAAATGTATCCATAATTTTCATATTTTCCAAAGATCATGCGGTTTCCCTACATGAACCACTTTCACCCAAAATTTGGCCAAACCAAAGCGGAAGCCCGCTGAGGGGTTTTCAATTCATTCGATTCACAACACTATATCCTGCTTTCTTGGCGTTGACTCATACCTCACAAGTGGTGCAATCAGATAGTACGACGTGGCGCAGGAGGTCGCGTTACCATCTTTTGCCAATAATCCCTAACCACGGCACCCCGTCGGATTGCTCCATGGAGAGAATAACTATAGCCATTTATATCATATATACCATCCTTTTACAATCTTTCAAATTTTGTTCAATATGCCATGATTTCAACAAATGGTTACCAAACCATATCACAATATTCATAAATAAATTATCAAACAATATATGACATATTTTCATTCGTAAATAAAATAGATGTATACATGTTTCAAATTCTCATTTCGAGACATCCTACAATCACAAATATTTTAAATCTCATACCAATACTAGAGAAATTAACTTCACCTTAATATTATCACAATTATAGTTTTTCAATAAGTTTTTCAATCTGCGCAGTCATGGAAAAATGGTTATAACCTTCAGTACACACATCCAAATCACATGATTCTTATCTCAAATTAAAGATATGATATATATCTAAAACTTTTATGTTCAAAATTTAGTCTAATTCAGCCTAAAAGGTATCTCAAAATCAAAGGAAAACAAACAGCGGGAACAGGGGTAGAACATGATATTTCTGCACCACGAAATTCTTTGAAAAATTATTACAAATCCAATTCTTATTAAATTTCAACAAATTATATCTCAGTTTTAAGATATGAGAGTCTAGTTTCATATGCAAAAAATCAAACTTGATTTGCTTTTGTATGAAGAAAGTTATGAAGAAAAGATAACAGTATACTTATTATGCAAAAATCAAGAATTACAGCCCAAACATGGAACTTTGTATTCTATTCTAGCAATAGAATCAAGTAGCAATTTTCATTCATTCATTATCTAAATCCAATTTTGTAAAACCTAGAGCCAAAGAAACAAAACAACTCATGTGTACTAATATAATTTAGCATAAAATGAGGACTACCCCAAATTGCAAAACTATTGGTATAGACATTTTGTCAAACATAAAACATGCATTCTGTATATATATATCCAAAACATAGAACAAATTGAAAAATCGAACAGAATTAGGATTTCAATAGCTTACCCTAATACTGTAATTATGGCCAGAGATTCAACTTTAAGATGAAACATACCCAAACATAAAATGCGAGCACTTGAGTATGAATGTGAGTAAGTGAGAAAGAGACTGGAGATAGGGTTGTGCTTTGAGATGTTATGGGTTATTGGTAGAAATGCATTGAGAGAGAGAGAGTGTGTGTGAAAACAGGGGGAGAGAGATGAAGTGAGTGAGGGTGGGAGAGAAAGAAATGAGAGAGAGACAAGAGAGAAATGAGAAGCTGAGAGAGGGAGAGAGTTGTTTGGGAAAGTGAAATGAGTATGGCAGAGGGCATGAGTGAGGGGACGAGAGGAGAGAGAGTTAGTAGATTTTGTTAACTTTTCATGTATTTTATTTTCTTTTGTCATTTTTTTGTAGGTTTTACATGCTGGTGGGAGCACGTGAAAGCGCATGCACGCGTCTGAGGGCTCCAAGAATTAGCGACGGATTTTTTATGTCGTTGATATTTAGCGACGGATGGTATTCCGTCTGTAGTTTTTAGTGGGGTGATTTTCAGCGATAATTTAGCAACGGATTTTGGTCGCTAATACTCTTTAGTGACGGAATTTTGATTTTTCTTCGTCGATACCTTGTTTTCTAGTAGTGGTAGCAAGTCTTCCAAAATTATTTAGACAAAGGATAATTCAAAAACCAAAAGAAGCAATACGCAGAGAGGATATACCATATGGTGAAATGAGCTATGGACAGTTATTTGCTTTTATTAAAAAGAAAGAAAGGATTTACATTATGTACTAAATTAAATTTTCAAATAAAATATGGATCACAAGAAATAAATCTAAAAAAGAAATGAGATGTTTATTAAAATTACTATTTGATTTAATAAAACAAATTAGAGATGAAGATTTTAAAAAGGAATATTTATTAAAATTAAAAGAAATAGTATGTAGAGAACAGAAAGAAAAAGTTAGTATACAAGAACTATTTATTTTGACAAAATTATTTGAAAAAAGGCCAATGCCGAGTAATTTAATACAACAAGAAATAAAATTATTAAAAGCAGAAGTTAAGGAATTAAAAAAGCAAATAGAACAAATAGAAGAAAATGAATTAAAAATGTACACAACTAATATTGAATCAAGAAAAACAAGAAAAACAAGGATTTTGAGAACTAAGATCATTAGAAATAGAAAAAGAACATTTTCGGTCAAGATTTTTAAATACAATTGAAAGAATGATTTACCAAAATGGTATTGCCAAGTAAATATACTAGTAAAGGATTTTTCTATAACTTGTATTGTATTATTAGATTCAGAAGTAGATCATAATTATATATATCATCAGAAATAATACCAATAAAATATTATAAAAAAAAAAAAAAAAGAGAAACGTTATTAACAACTAATTCAATTCCTTTACAGGTTAAATATAATAGAAAATATTTACAATGATAATGTTTGCTTCAAGAATGTATTTATTATAATAGAAAAATCTAAATCAAGATATGATGTTGGGAACACCGTTTTTAACCTAGACTTATCCATTTCAAGTAAATAATCATGGGATAATAACAAATATTTTAGAAGCAAGAGTTAGATTTGATTACGTAACATCTATGTAACAAAGAGAAATATCATTATTACCAAATTCCTCAATATACCAACAAATTAATTGTATTACTCAAAAACAAAATCAAATAAAATATTTAAAGGATGAAATGAAATATGTAAGAATCGAAGAACAATTAAAAAAGGAGAATATTTAAAGATAAATTAAGAATTTTGAAGAACTAATTATAAAGGAAGTTTGTGTAGATATATACCAAATGCATTTTGGTATCAAAAACAACATATAATCTCTTTATCATATGAAAAAAGATTTTAATAAGAAAAATATTCCTACAAGACCAATATAAATGAATCAAGAATATCTAGAAATCTACTAAAAAGAAATGCAAACTCTTCTAGACAAAAAAAAATTAATAAGACCTTCAAAATCACCATGAAACTACCCAATATTTTATGTAATGAATACCGCTGAAAAATAAAAAAGAGTTTCAAAATTAGTAATAAATTATAAACTATTAAATAAAGTTCTTCAATGTATTAGATATCCAATAACCAAGAAAAGGATTTGTTAAGTAAATTATGTAATGTAAAGATATTCTCAAATTTTGATATAAAATTAGAATATTGGCAAATTCAGATTAATGAAAATATTTACAGTTTTATTTGGATATTACAAATAGAATGTAATATTTTTGGATTAAAAAATATACCATCAGAATTTCAAAATATTATAAATGACATATTTAATCTATATTCAAGATTTATAATAGTTTATATAGATAATATATTAGTATTTTCAGACAATATAGATCAACATTTTAAACATCTCAATATTTTTTCTAAAGGTAATTAAGAAAAATGGATTAGTAGGAAGTGCTCCAAAGATTAAGTTATTTCAAACAAAGATAAGATTTCCAGGATATGATATATACAAATCAGCAAGCACTCCTATAAGAAAAGTTATAGAATTTGTAGCTAAATTTTCAAATAAAATTAAAGATAAGAATCAAATAGAAAGATTTTTAAGATATTCAAATTATATATCTGATTTTTTATCAAAATTAGGACAATATTGAATATTCTATGCAATAGATTACAAAAGGATCCTAAACCCTTGGGAGAAGAACACACAAAAATAGTTAAGATGTTAAAAGAAAGGGTAAAAAGTCTTCCATGTCTAGGAATATGTCACGTGGAAGTATTTATGATAGTAGAAACAGATACAAGTGATATGAGATTTGGAGGAGTGTAGAATTGGCAATTGGGTTAGGTCGACCCAAGCTCAGCCTGCTTTGAAAGGTCGAGCTCAGACCATTTTAGGGTCAGCCTGGCCCACTATTTTGGCCCATTTTAATTATGAGCCAAGCCATGACACCGGCCGACTCATCCCGTTATAGGTTCAGCCCGTTTAATGGTCCTAATATTTTTTTGTGTTTTTAAAATTATTGTGACTCTGATGATGATTTAATTAGTTTAATACATTACTCTTGATTTAATTTTTTAATATTTCATGATATTGTTATTATCAATTTTCATAATAGTATGTAATCATTAATTTGACAAATAGTACATGTTTTGTGTTATATTTTAGATGATTTATGCATTTTATTTATTATATTATAAAATTGGTTAAAAATATAAAAAATGAAATTATGTAACAAAAAAAAGAAATTTATGTGTTCGGGCCGAGCTTATCCCGAAATGGGCCCGAGGCCCTTCTAGTTTTTTGGGCCGTGCTTGAGTCTTGATTCAACTAGGATCGATAAAATTTTGATAAAAAAGTGGTATAACGTTTATGTTACGGCCTTTCTTTCTCTCTTTCTTTTGAAAGGAAAAAAATAAAAACGTCATTATAAAAAATTAAAAAAAAAAAAAGAAAAGAGAAGCGAATACCACATCAAAATAAGAAATAATCCAACACCACTTATATGAATATCTGCGCATGACAGAAAGAACAAAATGCATTGTGTAGCCTACGAAATGGTTATGCTAATTTTGAAAATAAAAGCTATGTGGGTGTTCAATGGTAGCAACAAAGGCAACGTACGTATATCTTCGTTTCTTCCACTTGTTTGACAAAGAATTTAGTTCTAATTACCACAACACGTACATAACAAGAACACCAAATGCTTATGTTTTAAGTAGGGTGAGAATCCTAATTAATTATAACATAAAGATGTTTTTATAATAAAAGAAAAGAAAAAAAGAATCTTAGGTCGACCAATTTAAAAAAAAAAATTGTCAAAACTACAAAAATTCCCTCAACTTTGAGGGTACTTAAGAATCCTTTTAAAATTTTAAGTGAGTGAACTTCGACTCACTTTTGATCAAACAATAAAGTTGGTAACTCCATTTTTTAGCTTTCATGGCATTTTTAAGCCTCAATCCAATGTCCAAGACTCATGTTATGCTCGGTTTTCCTTGCAAATGAAGAAAAGTAATTCGAACACTTATATGATGGAAAAAGATGTGTAAAGATGATGAATATCATGGAATGTACATACTAATGAGATTTATGAGTCTTTCCTTTGCTTCTCTCTCTCTCTCTCTCTCTCTCTCTCTCTCTTATTCTTGTTGTTAACCATCTTCATCTTGATTATTAGGTACTCTTTCTCTCCCAATTGAATGAAAATTTGATCCATTCGACTCGCTATCAAGTAATTGTAATATCAAACATAATTGGTTACTCCCTCCCTCTCTCTTTGAATTTTTTAGCTTCTTCAATAGGTCTAAGGGAGGAAAGCACCCTTAAGACTTTTTCACAATAGAGTGGTTTTTCTCCTTTTTCATTGATTATGAGAAGACTTGAAGATTGGTCGAAAATCGCAAAAATAACAAATTGATATTTTCAACCGGGACCATATTTACAAAGTAATGTATTATTTACTATTTTTTCTTTTTAAACTTGTGAGAATGTAAATCATTCCTGAATAAAAATCTATAACCCTAAATCAAATTGGGTGTATAGAACATCACTAATATAGGTATTAATAGGACTTCAAAGAGTTATTTGAATTGAATGTATTTATAAAAGTATTTATTAATTATTTTAACCATTAATTTTCCTAATTAAAATAATTTTATATTAATTATAATTATAAAATAATTACATAAGAATTTTAATCTTACATGGAAACAATATATCGCACAAAAACTTTTTCATTTCAAATACAAATATTATATTTGAATTAAAATAAAATAATTAGGCTTTTTGATAAATAAACATAAAGTTCAAAGAGAAAAATAACTCTGAATCCATTGGGCATCTAAAAAAAATTGCAGCGGCAATTAAAAAAAAAAGGGAACAAAACCAAACACATTCTAGCCCACCCCTAATTAGTCAGATATGCTACAAATATTCCCATGAAGAAAATGAAGCAATAGATATAGTCAGCAACAAAAATGCAACGACAAAATCTACAAAGAAAATTGAACATGAGGTAAGGTAAGAGTACTTTAGCCCAATTTTGGCAAACCCTAGAAAATGAAAATTGGTCTCCCTTATAACTAAATTTCCAGATTGGGTGTACTTTAGAGAAAGCTGATAGATCAACCCCAATATAAATGTATCCTTCAATTCCAGTTCTGAAGGATAATATTACCCTTTTAACCTTGTCCCTGCATTTTCTATTTGTCTCATAAGCCAGAACAAGAGGTTATTATCCAAACTTGGCTCATTCATCTATCTGTTTTCAACTTCATTTTAGAAGCACCTTAAGTTTTTGGGGAGCATTGCTTCTCAATCGTCCATCCTTTGTAGTTATTACATGCATAGTTTGGTCGAAACAGATCAGCATTAAGAAAAAGGACTGTCACCTATAGCTTGCAGAGAAGATTTAGGGAAAAGCCTCTGTCATCAAATTCAAATTCCTTATTGCTGATGGTATCTGAACGAAGTGATTTGAAGGATCTATTATACTACATGTGCATGCAGAAGCGTATAAATTAAAAGTTCAGAATTTTGATATAAATAGCTCAATATATAGGGATCTAATAAATCAACCGAATCCACGTAATCCCTCGTATGGATTGCTCGGTCAGGATGGTGATCACGAAACAAACCACCACTGCAGTGTCACAACACCTCAACCCAAAAATCCGGTGATACAACGGAAGAAGAAATTTTCCACGTCAAATTTTCTTGATCCTTCATCTTTTTTTTCTCTAGAAAAGTATGTGCTTATCTCTCTCAACTTCTCTCTCTCTTTCTCTCTCTTCATCCGTGGCATTTTGCTCTCAAGATAGAATACCCGCTATTAATTTTTTTTTTGTACACTCAACACTCGAGGGAAGCCATTGTTGTATAATCAAACAAAAAGGAAAACTCACTGAGAGAGTAACTTACGTTGGGGGGTTATTGGAGAGATCCTTTTTTAGGGGAAGTTACCTTTTTTTTTTTTTAATTGTAAGTTAAGGGGTAACTTCTCTTATTTGAATGTTTTAACTTTTGGTAAAAATGTTCCTCATAGGCACATTTTATCAATATCTCTTACTTACGTATGAGGGCATTTTATTTACTTCATAAAATCATAACTCATGTGATTTTTCACATCACCTCACTGGACTTTCATATAGGATTGGGCGTCGTACGACCGACGAATATACTTGCAAGCAAAGCTTCTCGATACACCTATTAGAATAATGTACAAAAAAAAAAACTCGGTGTACCCCAAACTCAACACAATTATATCAATCGAACCACTTTGCTCATTGAAAGTGATCCTCAATTATTTGTTCGACTATATATTCACTATTATGTTTGAGTTCCAGTATGGATTAACATAACAGGTCGACCGGTAAATACAACATCATGATATAATGCTAATTGGTCTTCCTTCCATATTACTAACTTTCAATCTTATCTTAACTGCTTTCCTAAACATACACCGCCAAACCGAATCAACTATGATTTTTTGGTGGCATGTTAAAATAGCAATACCAAAATAAAATCTCAAGAGATAGACAAAAGTCATAAGGGTACAAGAGATCTCATCCAATGGATTTCGAATCTTACACAGTGGGAACGTGGATCTTTAATAATACTATCGTTTCAAATAATAGTTTCCACTATATCTTGGTCGTCTTATCACACATGATATGAAATACGTGCTACAGTGTTATTCCATCATTTCTCAAAAGGGCATATGTCAGATTTTTTTAACACTGTACAGGTATGGATCTTAGTTTACATAAGACTTTATTCCAGAGATCTCAGAGAAAGTATCTCAGAGACGATATCACTTGATGCAGGTGATATCTAAGATCTCAAACCTGACTACTCATAGACAACATGGATGTGGGTATGTCCATGTCGGTCATGTCGCATATGACCTCATACTGAATATACATCAGGGTGACTTATGTTTTAGTAGGGTCACTCTCAAAGCCTTTTATAACTAAAAAACCATCTCATCTCCACTCACGTAGAGTTGGAGGTGGTTACTCATATGAGAGAGTAAACCACGCCTGTCTGACACATCTTTTATCACAAAATATATGACAATAAGTAAGTGCGAGAAATGAACTTGTGACTTAATAATGCACGCATGTCATATATTTTAATAAGTATCACAATCAATACATAGTGAGAAATGTAAAATTATATGTAAACCCAATGATTCCATATGTTTTATAAATGAATCTCTCACAATAGTTTTGGTGAAAAGATCAGCCACCATGCTGTATAAAAATGTATTTAAATATCACTACATCCTTCTTGGTGATATCTCTTATAAAATGGGATCTGGTATCAATGTGTTTGGTATTTCTGTGATACTTAGGGTTTCAATTGTAGGCAATGCTAGCCTGATTATCACTATAAATTATCACTGGTCTCTCACTTTCTGCCACAACCCCTAAGTCATCCAGAAATATCTAAAACCAAACACTCTCCTGAACTGCCACTAAGCATGCCACAAACTCAACATTTATTGTAAATAGAGATATACAGATTTGCTTCTTACTTCTCCAAGACATGGTACCATTTATCTAGCAAGACAACAAATATTGATGTCGATTTGTATTTATCCATATCACCTCCCCAATTGGCATCTGAATACCTAATGAGTCATAAATTATTTCCTTCGTAACACAAGAAGATGTTCGTAGTTCTCTTAAAATATCTTAGAATCCATTTCACTACTCTCAGTGATCCCTTCCAGAATTCAATTGATACCTACTTACAAGATTGATTGCAAAACAAATGTCTGATTATGTATGCCTCTTCGCATACACTAAACTGTACATTGCACTGGTATAAGAGATTGTACTTATCTCCCTTATTTCTTCCTAAATTATAGGGCACGTTTTAAGATTCAGATCTTCGCATTTAGTGATAAGAGTATCTAATGGATTGCATTTGTTCATCTCAAATACTCAAGAATCTTTCTGATATATGACTCTTGTTAAAGAGTCAATATTCTTCTCGAACGATCTCTCTGGATCCTTACTTCGAGAATGAACTAAGCCCCACCTATGTTCTTCATATTAGAACTCGACAATAACAATGTTTGAATGGTCATTAGATATTTTATGTTGTTCCCAGCCAACAGAATGTCACGCACATATAAGAATATAATCACAAAAAAGTCATGAAAACGTTTCAGACAGACACAATGATCCTTCTTGATCATTATCAAAACATAAGATATCACCTCCTCGAGAAATCTTAGATACCACCGTCTGGATAACTATTTTAGGTCATATATCAACATCTGAAGTAGATAGACTTTACTTTCATGACCTACTAGAACGAATCTAGAGGGTTGTTCCATATAGATCTTCTTATCCAAAACTTCTATTTACGGAAGGCGGTTTTTATGTTCATCTAGTGTAACTCCAGATACATATTCGCGACAATCACTAAAAATAAACGAATCGCGATAAATTAGACTACGACTCCTTGGTAGTCCAACATCTTAGTCTGATTGTAACCCTTCGTTATCAGATGGGCTATATACCTCTCAACCAATCCGTCGGCCTTTCTTTTAACCTTGAGAACCTTCTTGTTTACAATGGTTCTTCTGCCCTTAAGCAAATCAACTAGATCCTTGAGAACTTACTCGTTCTTAATAGTCTTTCCGCTCTCAGGCAAATCAACTAAATTTCAAACCCTGTTGTTTCTCATCGACTC
Organism: Dillenia suffruticosa; assembly: GCA_033439265.1. Taxonomy (NCBI): domain Eukaryota; kingdom Viridiplantae; phylum Streptophyta; class Magnoliopsida; order Dilleniales; family Dilleniaceae; genus Dillenia; species Dillenia suffruticosa. Next base: position 16,372,880 of record JAVTVX010000009.1, on the reverse strand, counting down.
CTTCTCTTCATCTATGACCTTCAATAAATGGTTTTTTTTTTTTTGCAAAAACCCACGAAAGCCTCTAGGACTGTTTTAAATTTCTCATCTTCCTCAAAAGTTATAATAAAGGTCTCACCCTCATTTGGGAAGCGACGTTTAAGTACGTGCTCTCAATACTTTTACGAGAAGAGAGAATCTCTTTACCTCTAGATGGATCACTCCCACTAGAACTAAAATCCGTAATGGGTTCGTATCCCACCGCTAGGCTCACCTGAGTCACTAAATTTATCGATCTCATAGAAGGTAAAGTCCCGATAGATTTCACCTCTCGATGGATCTCCCACTGGAACGAAAATGCTTAATGGATATTTGTATCCCTCCGCGGGACTTTATTGAATCACTATACTCATCCACCTAAATGAAGATAAAGTCTTGAACGACTTCACCTCTAGATAGATCGCTCCTACTATGATGAAAATCCATAATCGATTCTTCGGTCCTGTCGCTAGGCTCAACTGAGTTATTAAGCTCATCCATTGAATAGAAGGTAGAGTCCTAATTGACTTCACCTCTCTTACGAAAATCATCCTCAAGGATTGTGGCATCATGAAACTTAATCTCAGTAACAGTGTCGTCGATATGCTTACATAAGAATACATACCCTTGGAGTGTTCTGAATATCTTATTAAAGATATATTTCTTTTCTCGATGGCCTAACTATCATACGCAGCACAATCCCATGACCTCAAATGGCTAAGGTCAAGCTACCTTCCTGTCCAAAGTTTAAATGGGGTACTGACTGCGGACTTTTAATGAGATACGGTAGAGGACGTAGGTTACAGTCAATAAAGCATCTCCCCAATAGGAGATAAGCAAATAGGCCTACGCCATCATAGACCTCACTCTCCAACAAAATCCTATTTTTCTTATTTACTACTCCATTCATTTAAGAAATGACAGAAATAGTCAGCTGCCTCGTAATACCTTTATTGAAACAGAGCTATCTGAATAGTTCTGACAAATACTCATGCCTCCATTGGTTTTGAGAGTCTTCACTCTAATATTTAACTGATTTTCAATCTTACTAATAAATTTTCTGAAATATTCAATATCTCAGACTTGTGCGAAATCAAATAAACGTAACTGATATGCGTGTAATCGTCTACGAACGTAATAAACTATACAATTTCATTTCAGGCTCTCATGCTCATATGACCACAGATATCAGAGTGAACCAACTGTAATAGAGTCTCAGCTCTCATAGCATTACCAAATGGTTTTCTTGTAGTTTTTTTAGCTAAGCAAAATTCACATATGGGTAACTCGAACTTGGTTAGTGGGTCCAACAGACCATACATTGCTAACCAGTTCAACTTCTCTTACCCTGTGTCCAATTCTACTATGCCACTAATTTACTTTTCAATCAGCGCAACCAGATATAGAGGTAATAGAAAAATGACAAGAAATACCATTGAAAGGAACAATAAGCAGTGCATACAGTTCATAATAGATAGAATCAGAACAATCAATGAACTGTCGTATTTAATAAAAAACAAATGATTTTCTTATCACAAAGCATATCCTAGACATTCTTAAATAAAAGTACTGAAATCTAGTTACGTCGAATACCCGGAGCACAAAGATCATCATTTAGATACAAAGACCAGTTACTTTGCAACTCCAACTTGCAAGTGTCAATCCCTCTGACGACAACAAATACTCTGTTCCTCACATAAACCCTCCTAACTTGAAGATTCACTCGACGGAACTCTATTTACGCGCTTTTATCTTGAGTTATATAGTCGGTGGCTCCTGAGTTTATAATCCACAAAGGAAAGGAATCAGTGAACAACGCGATAAATGAGTCAAAACTCAAACCACGTAAAGGAAAAGAATATTCCTTCCGCTCGTCACACTCATGAGCGAAATGACCAAATCTACCTCAGATGTAGCACCCGCATCGGTTTTGTCAAATTCCTTCTTCCAGTGCTTTCGTATTTTGCTGTCAAATTTCTCGGATGGTTTCATCTTGCCTGGATCTCGGGTCTTCATCTCATGCCTATACTTTTTGTTTGGTGCCACGGGAGCCCTTACTTAACTCCTCCGCATAAGCATGACCCGAGTGCTATCTACTCGTTTCCAGACACTCCTCCTCGAGCTCATTGTACCTGCTCACATCAGTGAAAGTACGAATACTCTCATCGAACATGACATAGATTTTCATGATCTCCCATGAATCAGCTAAAATACTGGATCAAACCCAGTACCTGTAACTCATCCGAAATAGAATCACCCGAATCTCTCATCTCAGTAATCATACTCGACATTTGCATCAAATATTACATCATTGTATGATCAACCTTTTTCTTATAAGTTATAAACTTAAAAATTAACTTCCTCACCTTAGGAGTTGAAAAGAGCACCACAATGCTCTTTCAGAACGAGCCTAAACCGACATAACCATAGAATATTACTCATAGACCGGAATCAAGATATCGTGTTTTCCATTGATAAAGATTGTCCTAATTTGGCTATTATTTTTCTTCAACACACAATAAACGTCATTATCCCGTCTATACTGAAATGTGGTCCCCTCTCTAGGACCAACCATCTCAAACCTCAGAATCTCATACATATCTTGCTATTAGAGAATAAATTGAATCTTCCGGTAAAAAAATAATTGTCACTATTTAATTTATTCTCTTTACAAAAATATATTATGACAGTATTCTATACAGTTAGAGAGACTTTAATGACTTATTGATACTTATTCTCATATTTTGTTTACCCTTCGAATCAATAAATTCCAAATGATTCAAGTATAGACCCTAATTTGAATGCAAGAGTCAACGGATATCATACACCACAAACTGGAATCCCATATTACCATTCGGAGTTGGATTCGTCACACAAAAACCCTCAAAAAATCATAAATGTGAATGTGAAACCCTTAGAAAATTGAAAAAATTCAATTCAAAGCAGCAGTATTGGCCACCGGGACCACCACGCTCCTCTACGCACCATCGGAAGCACCTCCACATGCAAGCAGCAGCATGCTGCACGAGCCAAATGTGCAGTGCATTTGGCATGCTTCCGCACATGCGAAGCAGCATGCTGCTGCACGTGCAGGATGCACAGCGCGTCCCGCAAGCACTTTCACGTGTGGAGCGGATCGTGACCCTAGTCGAGGACTCGAGTCGGTTCGCAGGTCTGGGTCGTAATCAACCCAGACATCTAGATCCTATTCACGCACCTTCAATGTGCGTGAACTGCATACTCCCGCTTCCAGGAGGCTCACAATCCTTTTTGGCGCGTGTACTGCATGCGCCCACGGGTTGGGTCGGGTCGGGTCGGGTCGGGTCTTTTTCGTCCGACGGGTTCTGCAATGGGTCTTTTTGACCCGGTTGCTGGAAAATGCTTTTCCGGTCGGATTTTCGAGCAGATTTCACTGGAAAACTTCAATTAAACTTCGAAAATCATCCTAAACATGATTTATTGGAAGATTTGAGCCCCTAAATTTGGTCATTTAAATGTTCAAAGTTTTGACCCTTCGCGGCCATTTTAGAAACTCAATTCCTGACAACCAAATCACACAATTCATATGTCAAAACGTAGATCAAGATGTAAAGAACATATTTATGCTATTATTATAGATCAACCAGTTCTTTAACTCGACAAATCTAAGGTTTTAAGTTTCGAGCACCATTAGAATTCGAAACTTTGGCTTCAAATTTCATGATCAAAACATATTCCAAAAATTACAAAAAAAAATATATTTGTGATCTACACATTATGGGCAATATATGGTATGATTAGATTTATGAAATTCATCCATGATTCGAATCCTAAATTTTGTGTCCTACACATTTTATGCACAAAAAAATTCCAAATTTTTTTTAAATAAATGCAACATCGCTCTGATATCAATGAAGGATTTATTATACTATATGCGCATGCGGAAGCGTATAAATTAAAAGTATGAAATTTTGGTATAAATACCTTAATATGTAGAGCACCAATAAATCAACCGAAACCACAATCGCTCGGTCGGGATGGTGATCACGAAACGAACCATCACCGCGATACCATAATACCTCAACCCAAAAATCCGATGATACAACGAAAGAAGAAAATTTCCTTGTCAAAATTTTCTTGATCCTTCATCTTTTCTCTCTAGAAAAGTATGTGCTTATCTCTCTCAACTTCTCTCTCTTCATCCGTGGCATTATGCTCTCAGGATAGAATACCCGCTATTGATTTTTTTTTGTACACTCCACACTCAAGGGAGGCCATTGTTGCATAATCAAACAAAAAGGAAGACTCACAGAGAGAGTGACTCACGTTGGGGGATTATTGGAGAGATCCCTTTTTTGGGGAACATTACAAAAAAAAAAGCCTTTTAGTCACAAATTTAGTGACAAAAATTTTAAAAAAATTTGTTGCTAAATTATCCATCTCTAATTTAGCGACGAATAAAAAAATCCGTCGTTAATTTCAAATTCGTTGAAATACTCGGGAGCTTACGTGCCTGGACGGGCCCTTGCCCACCCGAGCCAGCATGTGCCTGGATGGCCCTGCCCACGAGCAAGCACTAGCCTAGAAGCCACGTGCCTAGACGGGCCCCACCCACCCCCACCCACCCGAGCCAGCACCAACCTGCAAGCTGCTCGCCCGCCCGAGCCAGCACCCCCGCTCCAGCCGCTCTCCTTACTTAATATTGCTAGAAAATACTGCTTTGCCTCCTGCCTCAACCGTGGTTCGAACTCCTGCACACCTACACGCACACGCATAAACATAAATCTGTAAACCATCAAACCAAATGATATTATGTGATATAAATTTTTTTTTTTACTTATTATCTTTCCTCCACATTTTTCTAATAATAATAAAATATTATATAATAACAATTTAAAATAATAAATATAATAACTTTTTTTATTTAAACCACCAACCTAAAATAATATTAATTAAAAATAATAAATATGATAATTTTTAATAAAATAAAAAATAATAAAATAATAATTTAAAATAAAATAATAAATTAATTAAAAAATATATTAATATTATATTTTGTTTTCTTCTGTTTTTCCTTTATTTTATTATTTTATTATTCTTTTTCATTTTTATTTTATTTTTTTACTCCATAGTTTAAAAATAGATTACGGCATCTCAATAATATAAATTTATAATTATCAATAAATTATAATATATTAATAATTTAAAAAATCTATATATTTAATCACAAAATATCTTTGTTCGTTTGAATATATAAGAAATTTCAATATAATTATTATATATAAGAAATTAGAATAGAAAGAAAAAAAAAACAAAAAATAGATATGAGATTAAGAGTAAGGAAAAAAATAATGAGAATAGAAAACAAATGAGGAGGCAGAAAGTAAAAAAAATATATTATCACCCAACACTAAGTGGTGGTGCAGTGGTGACATGTTTTCTGATCAAATGTGAGGTCCAAAATTCGAATCCCTTCAATAGTATTTAGTATTAAAACAATGAAGGGCGGGCGCCCGTACGGGTGTGCGCGGGCGCACGCAGGGCGCGAGTGCCTTATGCACAAACTCGCACGGGCGCGCGCAGGGCGCGGGCGTCGTATGCACGGACGTGCGTAGGGCGGGGGCGCCCTGGCAGGTGGGTGGGCGGGTGCCTGCGCATGCGCGGGCGCCCAGGCGTGCGCGCCTTCCTTCGCCTGCCTGTGCCTGGCGCCCATTCGTGCATGCGAAGGCGCGCGCCCTCGCAGGCGCGCGCCCCTGCCTGCGCCCGATGCCTGTGCGGGCATGCGCGGGCGCCCAGGCAGGCGCGCGCCCCTGCCTGCGCCCGGTACACGTGCGGGCATGCGAGGGTGCCCAGGCAGGCGCGCGCCCCTGCCTGCGCCCGGAACGCATGCGGGCATGCACGTGCGCTTGCCTGCGCCCGGCGCACGTGCGTGCATGCGCTGGCACCCACGCAGGCTCGTGCAGCATGTCCGGATTAATATTTAATTAAAAATTTTGTATTATTGAATAAAATAATACAAATAAAATAAAAGTTAGCAGTACAATAATAAAAAATATTAAATCAAATAAAAAAAATAATAAATTAATTAAAATATATATATAATTTAAATAAAGTAAAATATATGGTTTTTTTTAAGAATTAAATAATATTATTCTTTTAAAAAAATGAAATATAATATAATAAAATAAAATGTAAATTAAAATATTATAAAATAATAATATGATTTGTTAATATAAATTAATAAAATTAAATAAAATTCTAATTAAAAAAAGATTAAATTCAGCGACGGATTTTAATCCGTCGCTAAATTACCACTGGATAAATTTCGTCGTTGCTAAATTAATTTTTCAATTTAAATATTATATTAATATTTTATTTTATTTAATTATATATAAAAAATTTAGCGACGAACTGGGATTTTCGTCTCTAAATTTAGCGACGGAAAACAAATCCGTCGTTAAATTAAATTTTAACTTAAATATAACATATTAGTAAAATAAAAAGAAAAATAAAAAAAATAAAATTCTATTTATAAAAGATTAAATTGATTTTAAATCCGTGGTAAAATTTAGTCACGAAATTTTATTCGTCGCTAATTAGTGACGAAATTTACAGCGAAAAATTTTTTGTCATCATTTAGCGACGAATTTAGCCACGAAAAGGTTTTCGTCACTAATTAGCGACGAATTTAGTTACGAATGATGTGTCCATCGTTAATTTAGCCACGACTTCATTTTCGTCACAAATTTTGTGGCAAATTAGAGACGAAAAAGTTTTTCTTGCTAATTTCGTCGTAAAATAGCGACGAATTTTTTCCGTCGTGAAAATTCGTAACTAAAACCGTATTTTTTTGTAGTGGAAGTTACATTTTTTAAAAAATTGTAAGTTAGTTCCCTTATTTGAATGTTTTAACTTTTGGTAAAAATGCCCCTCGTGACACATTTTACCAACATGATTGAACTAGCAAAATCTCATAATAAGCTTAACAATGGAACTGATGAAACCTCAAGCTCATTTGTTTTGCAAAAATGAATCATACAACTTTCATATTGATGTCCTAACTGACCTCTTCATTGTTTATGGTCTTCAAAGTTCGCCAGCTCCACTAAAACTTCATTTTAGTAAGGTTAGAACATCGATCAATGAAAAGACAAGTCTTCCTCATGGCCAATCCAATCCTGATCCTGAACTATTATACATTAAGTTCCAGGCACCTTCAGCAATCTCATCAAACAGTTGCTCCCAACCCCAAACTGAGTACCCAAAAAAAAAAAAAAAAACCACAAGCTAGATACAGATTGGTTTCCTGATTTTTGTTCTTCGATTTCATGAACTGTGGCTGTTTGGTCAAGAAAATAAACACCAGGAAGGACTTCTGGGTACTGATCTTGTATAAACCTCCGACTTAAAGACACAAGAGGCATTTGATGTCTTATAACTGGACCTCCGAAGGACAGAGGGGCCTCCCTGAGAATTTCCAACGCCTCTTCTATAAAGTGTCCCAACTTATGTGCTTATTGATAATTAGACCTTCAAATCTTGTATTGTTTTCTGCCTTGACTATCAGGATTCTGGATTTATCAAAGGGGTGTGCATTGAGAAGTTTGTTAGTGGCAAGTAGAATAGATCCAGAAACCACATGAGGTACCGATTTATGCAAGTCATGTGATGTTTGAGATCCAGTATGGTAGTAGCTAACAGTTCCTTTTGGGATCTTGCTTATTCCAATGATTTCACGGTCATTGTCTTCTGCAATCTTGGTGATGCATCTACAAATAGATCAGTGTCCTTGCCTCCTTTTTCTTCACCATTCCACAGTAGTTCTACCAAAACATGAGAAACAAAAAGGCTGATTACATGATTTTAGGAATAGATACTGCAATTATCAGATAAAAATATTCTTTTAATGGGAAAGGAGGGAAAAAATGGGTGAAGTGCTAGAAAAGTGATCCTCCTTGACGTTGCTGCTCATCTGTCGTATTTCAATTCATTCAGAAGGCACAAATTTTCTCCCGAATGCTATTTTGAACAGATATGCTGCTCTCTCTAATGTCAAGTTGAGCAGGAGCGAACAGATAAAAGGCATATGGTTAAAAGGAAAATGCCCCAATTATCAAGCTATCGGCACACAGCTTGAACAACAATATAGTGTGATTGTCTACGAACATCACTTGCAAAAGTAAGCTGTCTTTTCCTATTTTCTTTTATGATGGGAAGATCTTTACATAAGTTTGAAGGAAATTATTTGATGGCTATGGCACATAATTCCTCTTATACATTCATATGGATCTTTTGTCCTTTTCCCTCTCTCCTTTCACACAATCTTAGGCAACTTATTCCAAGCATTCACCCTTTAAATTTCTTAACCGTGCGTCCATAATGCAATATACAAATTATTTATGCCAAGAGTACTTGTATTTTCGAATTTGAACCATGTAATAAATTATGAAAATGTTTCCCTAATTCGTTGATTTTTAAATTCTAGAGCAGAATGTAAACACCCCCCCAGTGATTTTTCAGCATAGCAACTAGCCCTCAGGATTTCACAATTAGCAAAAAGCCCCACATGATTCATTTAATTAGCAAAATTCTCCCTCTCTCTCTCTCTCTCACTTACCTTATTAAAATTTATTTTTACTTGAGTTAATTGTCCTTTATTTAGATTGTCCAACTGATCAATCCACAACACAGTCAATTTGGCAATCGATTATTGGTTAGGACTGAGTTTTGAAGTGAGTTGAAAAATTAAAGAAAATTTATTAGAGAAATAATTATTTAAGGATACGGGGGTGATAGCAAATGAAAGGGAAAAATTAAATACTCTCCTAAACTGCTACTAAATATCTCATAAGCTCAGCCTCTATCATAGATAGAGATACATAGGTCTCTTACGAAACCTGTCGATTTGTATCTATCCAGATCACCATCTCAGTCAGTATCTGAATACCCAATGAGACGCAAATCACCTCTTCCGTAACACAATGAGAGGTTTGCAGTTCTCTCGAGATATCTCTGAATCCTTTTGCTGCTCTCCAGTGTTCAACTGCTCTCCGATGATCTCTTCTAGAATTTGATTGATATCTAATCAACAAATTGACTGCAAAGCTAAACGTCTGGTCATGTACGCAACACTACATACATTAGAATACTCATTGCACTGGTATAAGGGATTCTACTCATCTCCCTTATCCTTTTCTGAGTCATAGAGCATATGTCAAGAATTAGGCTTTAACCTTTCAGCGATAAGAGTATCTATAGGGTTGCTATCGTTTTTCTCGAAGTGCTCGAGAACTCCCTTGATGTTGGACACTAGTAGAAGAGCCAACACCTGTCTCGAGTGATCCCTAAAGATCTTGATTTCGAGGAAGAACTGAGTTTCACCCATGTCTTTCATATCAATACTCAACAATGATCACCTCATCATGGTCATCAAATCTCTTTGTTGTTCCCAATCAATAGAATGTCATTCACACATAAGGATATGATCACAATAGAATCATGAGAATGTATAAAGTATACGCAATGATCCACCTCGATCACCACGAAACCATAAGATATCATCTCCTCGTGAAATCTCAAGTGCCACAGCTTGGATTGATGATTAAGGTCGTATGTCGACTTTCGAAGTCAATAGAACTTTATCATCCTGATTTATAAGAATGAAGCCAGTTGACTGTTCCTTATAGATCTCCTCATCTAAACTCTTACTCAAGAAGGTAGTTTCAACGTCCAACTGGAGTCACTCCATTTCTATATCCACGACAATTGCTAAAAATAAACAGATCAAGGTAAACTCGCCCTCAGTCTGAGTGTAACCCCTAATTATCAAATGGGCCTTATACATCTTCACCGATCCATTGGCCTTTCTCTTGATCTTGAGAACCTACTTGTTCCCAACGGTCTTACTACTCTCAGGTAAATTAACTAGATCCCAGAATCTGTTGAATCTGATCAACTCCTTATTTTATCTTTGGCTTTTAACCAATGGTCCTTCACAGAACCCTCAAAAGCCTCTAGGACCGCTTAAGGTCTCTCATCATCCTCAAGAATCACAATTAGAGCCTCTCGCTCAATTAGGAAACGACGGTTAAGTGTGCGTCCTCGATTACTCTTACAAGAAGGGGAAACCTTTTCACCTCAAGATGGATTGCTCCCACTAAAACCAAGATCCTAATGGATTCTGAGGTCTTGTCACCGGGATCAGCTAAGCCATTAGGCTCACCCATCTTATATGAGGTATAGTCCTAATCGATTTCACTTCTCATAGGGAAATCATTTTCAAGAAATTCGGTATCACGAGACTCAACCTCAGTGACAGTGTCCTCTGTATGTTCACCCAGAACACATTCCCCTTGGAGTGTTCTGAGTATCTCATAGAGATACAACTCTTTTCTCACAAGCCTAACTCGTCGTGTAGATACGAGAAATTATAAACATACCCGGCACAACTCCATAATCTCAAGTGGGTAAGGTCAGACTGTCTCCCTGTCCAAAACTCATATGGAGTACTGACTGCGGATTTCGATAGAAGATGATTGAGGACATAGACTACAGCCAATAACGTATCTCTCCAATGGGAAACAAGCATATTGGCACGCATCATCATCACCTCACCGTCTCAAACAAAGTCATATTCCTCTGTCGGCTACTTTACTCCATTAAGTAGCAGGAATAGTCAGTTATCGAGTAATACACTTCTCGAAACATAGCTTTTCAGACAAATACTCTCACCCTCTATCGTTTCTGATAGTCTCAACTCTCAAGTCTAACTGATTCTAAATCTCGCTAATAAACCTCCTGAAGCATCTTAATGCCTCAGGCTTGTGCGAAATGAGATAGAGGTAACCGAAACGCATGCATTGTCTATGAACGTAATAAAGTACCCAACTCCATTTCGGGTTCTCACGTTCGTAAGGCCACGAATGTCGGAGTGAACAGACTACAATAGAGTCTCAGCCCTCATTGCATTGTAGAATGGCTTTCTTGTAACTTTGCCATCTAGGCAAAACTGGTTAGCAGACCCTACAGACCACTCACTGCTAACCCGTTCATCCTCTCTCATGCTAGGAGGATAACAAGAAATACCATTAGAAGGATTCATTTCCAGTGCATCTAGTCCATCATGGATTATTCCAGAACCAATCAAAGAACTGTCGTATTGAATGGAAACTATAAAATTTCCAAATTAACAGAGCATATCCCAGGCTTGAATCAATTTCCGTCGAATATTCGGAGTGTAATCAACGTATAGAGTCTAGCAACTTAACAACTCCAACTTGCAAGTGCCATTACCTCTATTGTTGGCAAAACGTTCCATTCCCCATGTAAATCCTCCTATTTGAGAACTCGCTCGGTGGAACTATATATGCGTGCTCCTATCTCAAGTTACGTGGTCAGTAGCTTTTGAATCCACAATCTACGAAGGAGAGAAATCAGTAAGTATCTCAAACCACGTAAAGAAGAAAGAGATAATTTCTGTTTGTCACACTTACGAGCGAAATGACCAAGTCTACTACAGATGTAGCACTACACCTTGGTCTTATCCAACTTCTTTCTTCTACGCTTTAATACTTTATTGTCGGTTTTCTCGGATAGTTTCTTCTTACCTGAACTTCGAGTCTATTACTCATGCTTATGTCATTTATAGTCGGTGGAAGTCTTTGTTCGACTCCACTACATAAGCATGACTCGAGTATGGTCTACGCGCCTTCAGATGTTCCTACTCGAGCTCACTATGTCTATTCACATTAGTAAAAGTACGAATACCTTCATCGAATGTGAAATAGATTTTCATGATTTCTCATGAGTCAGGTAAATATTGGATCACATCCGATGCTTGAAAACATATCCAAAATAGACTCGTTCATATTCCCCAACTCGACGATCATATTCGACATTTTCATCAAATGTTGCATCATCGTATGATTAACCATTTTCTTATAAGTTATTAAGCTTATAAGTCAGAATCCTCACAATGCTCTTTATAGGGCAAACCAAACCGACAAGATCATAGAATATTGCTCATAGACCGGGATCACATCATTGTGCATAATGCTTAGGGGGATTGCCTTAACTTGGCTATCCTTCCTCTTCCACGCATGTACTGTTTTCGAATCCCATCTGTCTAAGGTGTGGTACCCTCCCTGAAGTCCACCATCTCATGCCTCAGAATTTCAGTTAGATCTTGCTCCTTAAGGATAAACTGAATCTACTGATGAAAAATCTCATAATTATCACTATTCAGTTTTATCCCCCTTGCAAAGATCTAATACGACAATCTCTGAAGCAGTTTTAGAGATTTTAGTGATTTATCGATATTTATTCTCAGATTTTGTGTACCTTACGAATTATCAAAACCAAAATGATTCGACTACAGACCCCAAGAAGAGCGTATGAGTCAACAGACACCATGCACCACAATCTGGGATTGCATCTCACCATTCGGGCAAGAATTCGGTACACAAAAGCCCACAAAAGTCACATTTTTTGGCATAAAACCCTCAAAATTTGGAAAAATTCCATTTTGGGCAAGCCTACTCGCTGCCGGGAGGGTCCACGCGCCGCCATACACCTGCGGCGCATCCCCACGCGCCTGCACTCGTGGGGGAAGCCAGGGGCTGCGTCCCAGATGCGCAGCGCGTCCGTCAAGCACCGCACGCTCCTCCGTCACACGCCGCACTCTCCCTCAGCACGTCAGTGCACACACCAGCCGCACAGCCACGTGCCAACACGCGCTCGACCCACCTGCCAGGTCCGGTTTCGGGTCCTGGTACGGGTCGGACCCTTTTGTAGGTCGGGTTTGGATCCGGGTCGAAACCAAACCAGATCGGACTCCTTAAGCTCACGTGCCTCTTCACGCGTGAGAGCCACACGCCTGCCATCCTTGCTGCCACGCTCCTCTTCGGCGTGTGCACTGCACGTGCTTGCGGGTTTGGATCATTTCTTCTTGACCTGAATTCTCTACAATCGGGTTTTCGACCCGGTTGTCGGAAACCTCCATTTTCGGCCATATTTCTGACGGAATTCGACTGGAAAATTTAATTTGAACCTCCTTCAATCATCCTAACTTGATTTTATGAAGGATTATTGCTCGAATCGGTCGAATTGAACACCCAAAGTCGAGGCCCTCGCGGCCAATTTCGGAAATCCCAGTTTCCGACGATGGTAAAACATAATATATATATCAAAATGTATATTAGCATACGTAGAACACATTTATATCATTTGTTTAGATCAAATCGTCCTTAAACTCGATAGATCTAAGATCTAAAGGTCCGATCAATATTTGGGCCAATAAATCTGGCCTATATATATATATATATATATATATATATATATATATATATATATATATATTTTTTTTTTTTTATTGTGCCGACAGTTCCAGCATCTCCATGGGGCCCTACAGGCCATAGTGTGCCTCATCCTTGAAGGGTAGCTGAAGGGAGAGGATTGGTCACTTATTTGTAGGTTCCTGAAACTTAGTAATTTAAAGTCTTTTTAAAAAGCTTTTATACTCTAGGATCTTGTGGCTCTCTTGAGCTATTTTTATCTTTATTGGAAAGGATCTTATTGCTCTCAAGTGAAAATTATATGTAGAGTGAAGTGCAGAGTGAAAATTATGTGAACCCTGCAATATATTACGGGATGTTAATGTTGGTTTTTTATGTCCACGGTGGAATATTTTGGTAATAGTGAGATAATTAGGTAACTCTCATTATCCCATTAATACTCCCATTAACCATCATTTTAGAAAATCCCCATTAACCTCTCATAATGTGAAAAAAAATAAGTCACCCAATGAAGCCTTACGTGAGAATGAGGCTCTTAGCCAACAGGGAGTGGCAGCTAGGGTTAAAGGAAGAATATCTCTCTTGAGAGAGAGAAAAAAAAATGAGAGAACGAGAAATTTTCGTACAGAAAAATTTCTCCCTTCGTTTAGATCACCGGACTAAGAGTTGTGGCTTTGTGATTCTGTGGTGGTGATTCGATTAACCTCGTGATCACCATTCCAACCACGAGATCCGATCGACGACATGTCATTCAGTTGACTTTGAAGATTTTACGTATTGAGATACCCTATACCCGATCCATTTTATTTTTTCGAAAATTATTGTATGTTTCTGTTGTGCATGAGAATCCTAAAATATCAATATTGGTATCAGAGCTAGAGCTAGGTTGGCTTAATTAAAAATAATTTTCGAAATGATTTTTGGGTATAAAAAAATTATATAGGGCATAATTTAAAATTCAGATCATGGATGAATTTCGTGAATCTAATAACACCACTGAATTGTCCATGATCCGTAGAGCACGAATATATTTTTTGAAGGGATAGACCCCGGGTTCAACATGTAGAAGGGATAGACTCATGGGACTTACAAGATTTTATCCCTCCCCCCATCCTTTAACACAACACCTATCACATCCTGGGGCATATGACCACAGAACCCCCAGAATATGTGGGAATCATTTGCAACATATATACTTTATTAACTCCCACGTTATGAAGAGCCATCACTTTCCAAAGACTTACTCCATACACTTCTGTAAACCCGAAAGGTATTTTCACATTCTAACGGTCAATTTGAATATACCTTCCCATTGGATTTGTTATCCTTGGCCAGTTCACTATTTTTTTTTAAACCATTTACTTTCCTTAACTCCGACATTGGCGGTCCCAAACTTAGGTCAGAAGAAAGTTGCGATAGGTTAACAGCGTAAAACTTCTTGTATATACTAAAATGAGAAATAAATATAAAAAATTCGTTAGGGTATTTCTTTTCAATGACACTTCATCGAATTTGTAGTGACAAGTTAGTAAGAGTCCCCACGGCGCCATCCAAAAACGACGTGCCACATCGTTGCTTGGGTGTGATGTCAAATAAGCAAGGGTTGAATTACACTTACATCACATTCATGCCACTCTCGTCGAGAGAGAGAGAGAGAGCGAGAGAGAGAGAGAGTGTGTGTGTTATCACAAAAAAAAATGTGTGCGTGGGAGAGGGAGAGGGAGAGGGAGGGGGAGGAAGAGGATGCTGTAAGTCCTTAAGGGGATCGTTTAGTGGTACAAATCCCTCTCATGGTGATTTCATATTTTTATACAACAAAGAAAAAAAGAAGAGGGGGTGCTGCAAAAAGTATTTGTATTTTGGGCTTGTTAGAGCAGCCCGGGCCAAGCTTAGGCCCGGGTCCACTTGGATGTGAGGGCTTCGAATTCCTGGGGGAAGACGGCGAAGTGAATAGGAGTTGCTGTCGTTGGGTTGAGAGTAGCTAGGCGGAGAGAAGTGAAGGGTGAACGGAAGAGGGGTTTCTCTTCTTGTAAGTTTTTCATTCTTCCTTTTCTCGTATTCTCCGGTTTACTACAAATTCTGAGACTTTGATAAAAATCCCAACTCTGTTTTTAGGGTTTGGCTTGTTCAAGATTAAAACCCCTAATTACTCTTTCTCTCTCTCTGTCTCTCTCTCTCTCTCTTTATTTTCTGTTTCAATGTGTTGCTGAATTTGAATGAATTTATGATCTAGTCTTATTAGTGCTTCAATCATAAACTTGGGGGTTATGTTGCTTCCGGAAACAAATCTCCGCTGCCAATCTGTTAGGTTGGGTTCATGATATAGAGATTCCCAATACAAAATCAGGCGTTGTTTATAGGTTGAAGCCTCATTTAGCCCAAACAAGACCAAATAGCTAATGCTTGGCTTGTTTTCTTGATGTTAAAGTTCAATGAATCAAGTGATGAACTATTCTTTCTTTTTTGAATGCTTGATATCCTCGTTTGTATTTATTTTTTATATTTTTATCAATACTTTATCTTGAGAGGTAAAATCTTACAATTCTATGATTCGATTTTCAAACCCCCCTCAGGAGTCAGCGTTAAATCTTGATTTTAACAACCTCCACCAAGGAGGTGCTCTGGGCAAAATCTACACAAAAAGAAAATCCACAAAATGTATGACATCTATCTAAAAGTCAAAGAACATAGCTGAGAACAAAAAATACAAGTGTTCCATATACTATTCACTAAAAAATCCAAGGAGTTCTCAACTCCCTCAAAAGTTTCCCTATTGTATTCCCTGCAAACCAACCAAACAATGGCTAAGAGGGAGCAAACTATGATAAATATATAAGGCTAGAGTAAGCAAACTACAAACTCTCCTTCAAATGCCTCGAAGCCCCCAAACTCACTTTGCATGGACTTAGAGATCACCCAACATAAATGAAGCAACATAAACACTTTCAGTCACACTACTCATGTCCGCAGACAATGAAGGAGAAAGTGATCCACTGATTCCGGCCCTCTTTCACATAAGACACATCTGATGACCAAAGTCACACCACTTTTTTGCAACTTGTCTTTGGTGTAAAGTCTTGCCCAACCAGCTTCCTGAGCAA
The DNA here is from genome assembly GCA_033439265.1 of Dillenia suffruticosa. Classification (NCBI taxonomy): domain Eukaryota; kingdom Viridiplantae; phylum Streptophyta; class Magnoliopsida; order Dilleniales; family Dilleniaceae; genus Dillenia; species Dillenia suffruticosa. The sequence continues at coordinate 16,356,490 of JAVTVX010000009.1, read as the reverse complement.
AGAAAACCACCTTTAATGGGGCAGTCTTCTGCAAGGTAGCCAAGAGGTTTGTGTCAAATGATCATGTAATTGAATCGAAACCATTGCTTTTGATAAAGGCCATTCAAGTCTTTCTCCCTACCACTGTCAGGGAAAAAAAAGCCTTCCATGCAGCTCTTCAAGGGAAAGAGGAGCACCTTTGTTCAAACTTCCTCTACTCACATCAAATGGCATTGATGAAGATTGCATCCATACTTGCTCAGTGGCTTCTCCATCGTTATCTTCTTCTTCCTGAAAGAGCTGGAAACTAATGCCTGCTTAGTCTTTTTGTTCTGTTATGCTTTGTTCCCTTTTACTTTTGATTTTTTTTTTTTTAAGCCTTAAGAGTTGTACATTCTTTCATACATCTAATTATTCTTCTTTTTCTACCAAAAAAAAAAAAAAACCAACACCTGCTCAGTGGCTTTGTTAATTTGACCAATTTGTGGCACTGGGTATGTGAAACTGTATTTAAGACTCCATTAAGTGAAAGCTTAATCTTCTCTTTTCCATAGTGATTTTTTTTTTATTTTATTTTATGCGAGTAATGCCTTTTTTCCCTTATTGATTTGTCTTAAGGTTGCAAGACATGCCTTTTCCTTATGACTTAGCAGTGGCTCTAAAGCAATTAATTTGGATTTAAGGCATTGACCTCATAAATATCACCCAAACAGTCATGGATGTTAATTGCAAATTAAAAACTTATGAAAAAAATAATAAATGATTGTGTTTGTTTCTTCCTTTGAAAATAAAAACATTGAACTTATCACTATTTTATTAAATATTTTTCGCTCTTAGGATGTAATTCCATTAAATTTTTAACTGTTATCTTTTTATGCTCCCCCCCCCACAAAAAAAAAACGATTGTATATTGATAGCACTGGCGGCTACTTATTTACTTGTTAATTTCTAGGAAGAGCATGTTGTATCGTCCCTAATGGAGGGTCATGAGGCAACATGCTGGGGTTGTGGATTGCGGCTTCTTCTACCGTCTTACTTGCCCATTTTCAAGTGTGGCTGGTGTGGTGCAATTACAAAGCAAAGCACATGTATACATGATAGCAAGTGGTTTTTTTGGAGGCGTTTGCGAGATCGGTGTCTTGTTTCTTGTCTTTTCCTATTTATGATCTTTGTAATATGTATGCCCATTCTACTTCTTCTCTATAATGATAATCTTAATTAGAACAGTCTGTGCAATGTGCTTTTGTAAATTATGCAATGTACTTGGGATGACAAAACTACGAAACAAAAGCAATGGCATCATTTTAGATAGGGAATAAAAGATGCGGAAGGAATAGGATAGGCGCTTTGCAACATCTCCAGACTCATCAAAGGTTGCCAGTAGTAATCCTGTTGAGAGATGATGGTCAAATTAGCTTCTTGGTCTTTAGTGGAGACATTGATTTTGGTCTCCAAAGGAGAAGAACTAGATAAGGAGACTAGGAAGAGTTGAACACATTTTTCAACATGAAATCTTGAGTCTTATAATTCAACTTTTCATCACTATTTTTTATTTTTTTGTGGCATATAAATTAATTTGCTCCCCTGCTATTTTTTGCACTTCTTAACAAAGCTAACTGCCCTTCATCATACAGGTGGTGGGGTTTGGGCAGTTTACCCAGTCGTTTTCTCTATCAGTCTTCTTTGTGGGATTCTCCACTCTACCATAACTGCAATGCTTTCTGTAGCTACTATTTCATCGTTAAGCCTTGCAGCATTTCGATGTGCTGGAGCACCACCAAGCATGTTATGGGGTAGCTACCTACTGGTCGGGAAAGGTGGCCTTGAGAATTACACTTTCTGTCAATATTGTTCTAAGCCCAAGTCACCTCGAGCACATCACTGCCGCTCATGTGGAATGTGCATATTGGACATGGATCACCACTGCCCTTTTGTAAGTCCTTTACCCCCCAGAATCAGTGAAATGCTAGAAAGTGGTGATATTCTTGCTTAAATTATCTTGTCATGAAGCATGTAAAAATTGAAATAGAACATTTCTTTAAGGTTAGGCGTAGAATGATTATTTACCTATGTCTTTATTGTCAAAAACTTAGCTTGAGTAGCTCCCTTTTGGCATGTCAGATTTTATAGGCAAAGGATAAAGCATCTCTTAGAGAAGAGAAGAAAAGAAAAAGGAAAAGAAATACAAAGCAAACAATTTATAGTATATAGTCCAATGAAAGTATCGTTTGAGATGGTTTGAACATGTGCAACAAAAACCCAAAAACGTACTAGTAAAGAGGATTGAGAATTTAAACTTAGGAGATTTAGTAAAATGTAAAGGTAGGCCGCTGAAAATTTGAATACAAGTTATCCGTAAAGACTTGATAGTTAAGGGTTTAGCCGAGAAGATGGTTTTAGATAGGAATAAGTGGCGTAGGAGAATTTGCACCAATTAAGTCAACATTTTTTTCTTATTTATTTGTTTATTTAATTTTATTTTTCTATTATTATTATATATTTTTTATTTTTATTTTTATTTTTTATTATTATTATTTTCTTTTTCCTGATATTTGTCTCTTGTGGCCAATCCCAAAATCTGGGATTGAGGTCTAAATTGTTGTTATTGTTGTAGTAATATATAGTCCAATAATTTATAGTGATATATTGCCCAACAATATATGTATGTATATTAACTCCCCCCTTTCTCCATGTATATCAACACTCAACTATGTCCCCTTTCTCTCCCTTTGGCCTTGTTTAGGGAAGTATCCTTATGTAGAGTTTTCAATGCTAAAATTATTAATAAATGATAATTTTAAACTTGTCTACAGAAATTTTGGATTATACTTGCAAATTTCTATATTTTTTAACGAAAAATTTCCACTTTAATTCAAATTATGACAAGTAAAATAAGTCAAAATAAAGATCAGTTGAGTCCAACTAAGGTTTCCAAAATGAAATATTTGTCCATCTCCCAACAACAATGAAATCTAATTTTTAATATAATGGGGGATTATGAAGAGAGGAAGCTAGAGGAATTAGTATCCATCTTCCATCATCTTCAAAATTGATTTTGATGTTTCTCGGAATGGATTTCGTGGTCTTTTTATTCTTTCCTTTTTCTCCCTCCCCTGGGGGGGAATTGGGTTTCATAATCTCTCGGCATGAAAATTGTTGGCTTTTTCCTGTGTTCAATTCCTTTTATTTCTTTCTTCTATTTTGTATGGTAAGTTGGTAATTGGGCCCAACTCTGCTCGAGCCTTTGTGGTGGTAGAGATGGGTTGACAAGTTTTGAACCATATGGGGGGTAGAATCATTGCGGGCTAAACTATTGGGGATTTAAGTGATCTTATATTTTATATAGCTTTTCATGTAAAATGCAAAATCACCCTTCAGACTTAGATTCATTTGCAAACCGACCCCTTAACTTCTCTGTTTTAATTCATTAGAAACAATATCTTAAAGATAACCAACTTTCTGAATTTTACTAAAGGGCTTACTTGGTATACAAAGTGCTCTCCGGTTTAGTGATGGGGGTAGGGGGAGGGTGTGCATATATGTACGCAGCATTCCCCTTTCATTTTTTTGCAAAGAGACCATTTCCATGCCTCGAACCGTGCACTTTATGAATTTTTCTCTTGAATTAATTACAATTTTTTTTTCTTTTTTTTTTCTTTCTTGAATTTCAAGTTATTGTGAACACTTGAGGAAAGGTCTTCAAATTATCATTATGTGATTTATTTAGGTTTAAATCAAATTTGAGATTAGATTTGGCGTAAAAGGACAATAAGTGCATGATACATGCTTTTTAATTGTTAATAGTTGGTGGGGAAGGTTTAGTTCCGAAAGCTAAAACTACAATATATATATTGCCACTTTCTGAATCTTAGGTTACTGTTTTCAAAATGATTGTATCACAATTGAGTTATTTCCACTTTTCCCTAAAGACTAAGGTTGTGAGGTAGAGTCAATAGCATAGAGGAATATCATGAAAGGATTGTGGACTAAGTTATTTATTGTATCTGTCCTCCCAGGCTGGATAATTACAGCAAAATTATATAAATACTCAAATGTCAAATACTCTCCCTCAAGTTGATGCATATATGTAGCTCATGCCCATCTTGTAAACAATACAATAAGACATGCTACTTCTAAGGCCTTTTGTGAACATGTTAGCCACATGCGCCAATTTTCATGTTGCCATGGTTAGAGAAGAGTAACCACTTTTCTGGACATCATTTCAAGTATCTAATGAGCCAATAGAGTGCATCCCAATAAGCAGTAAATGTCATTGGTAAATTGGCTAACAGTACAAACTACATAAGATATCTCTGGACCAGTGTGTTCTAAGTAAGTCAATTCACCCACGAGACTCTGGTATCTCCCATGCTTTTCCAATTGCATATGATATCTCTACCAGTATGTTCTAAGTAAATCACCTTACCCATGTGTCTCTAGTATCTCCTTTATCAACTGCTCTCCTACACCAAATTAGCGATCGACTTCAACAGGGGAGTGTGCAGGTTTACAACCTAACATACCCATCTCTTCCAACAGATTGAGGGCATTTTTCTCTTTAAGAAATACTCTCTGTTCCACTTTCAAGCGTCGTTTAAGGTTATTGCACAAGAATTAAGGAGATGATTGAACAACCATAATTCTGAATGAAATTAGTATGGATTAACTGAATTATCATTTTTCTAAATAGGCACCTTTAAGTGGAATGGAGATAGTATATCTCTATCTGAATAGGCTACCTCAATCTCCAAAAACTATCTCAGTTTTCCCAAATCTTTAATCACAAACTCCTTGAGCTTGGACATTTAATCATGAACTACTTGGTTGATTATTCCCTGTTTAATACTGTATTATCAACATATACAATAAGATTAGCCCACCACTGAAAAATTAGTTTAATGCTCTACTAAAAAATTTGATACCTGGACATCATGGATAATTTAAAAGGCTTGGAACAAGCCCCCAGTATGGATAAATGCCGAGAACCACCTTTTTGGTCTATACATAAATGGGTCATTAAATGTGGGAGAAGGTGTGTTTGAAACAAGCATCTATTATTGCTTCCCTCCTAGCAGAGAAGCATAGTAACATGGTAATTGATTAGAAACTTGTGACAGAAATGGAAAAGAAATGTTCTTATTCTACATTAACTTATTGCAAGTGACATGCTTCAAGATAAGTAGGAGCTGAAGAGAACAGCCATGCGAATAAATTTTGCCCTTTTGGTAGGATTAGGAAACATTTAACAGATAACTTGAGTTCTTCATAAATGCAGAAAAATCACTCTTTACCTTCAGGATATGCTAACTATTGGATTGTGGCTTTGAACACAATGACCTATAAACTCAAACAATACTTGAATTATAACCCTCATCCTTGATGCAGATTGGGAACTGTGTGGGAGCTGCAAATCATCAGTCCTTCATTGCTTTCCTTATTGTCGCTGTTATAAGCATGGTTTACGTCACTATAATGACTGCATTTGCTGGAATCCATTTATGGCCACTTTTGAACATGTCTCTTGGTCGACTGAATAATTTCAAAACTAATTTGCCTTTCGGCATTCTGAAAGAAATCGCTATTTCTTTGCTGAACTCTGCCATGCTTCGGTCCGCAAGGGGGCTGATTCTTCTTTATCTGTTCATTGCGAGCATTTCTGTGGAAATTGGGCTTTCTGTGCTTCTATGGCAACAGCTTTGTTACATTTATGAGGGCAAGACTTACCTGAGTGAATTGTCTTCCCAGGGCAATGATGAAGCTAAAGAAGGGGAGTGGCAAAATCTTGTTGAATTTTTTAGTTGCCCTACTTTTGTTTCAAGATACTGTCCGCGTCTTTGGACTAAAAGGAAGAGAAGAAAGGTAAAAGGAGACATATAAACTGGCATAGTTCTTTCCCCTCTCTCCATGTTGTGCAGTTAGTTTGGTCTCCTATAAGCTGTCATTGTGACCACGGTATGTCACATGAGGGTGAGAAATTTGTAAGCCTCATGCTTATAGTGAGAAATTTGTATGCCTCGTACTATTACATTCTTGTTTGTGCTACGTTATTGTAAAGTTTGAAAGGGAATAAAGGCGATATGCATTTCTGGTTTCTGATGTTCTGCATGGCATAACTTGCTGTGTGTGATATGCACACTGACTTCTAAAGTTCTTTGGTGCTGCCATCGGAGCTTTTCTAAATTTGGTAAGTGAGAGTAGTTTGAAGATGGTCAAGGGGGTGATGGAAGTGTACCTCATCCGTATTTACCGGATACCTTTTTTTGCCACTTGACTCATCCTCTGTTCTATATTTTCTTCCCCCACTCCCCTTGAAGAATGATAAACAGACATTGGAACAACAAACACTTTGCTGCAGATATTTCACACTAAAAAACAAAAACCAATTCAAAACAAAGAAGTAGGGCAGATGAGAAAGAATCATCTTTGCTCACCATTCGTCACAGCCTTAAAATGAGATAGAGAAATAAAGGCATCCATCCACCTTCTCTAAGAGAAGTCGCAAACAGGTGAAGTTGAACCCTTTTGCAAAGCAGACCGGTGAGGGGAGCAAACTATTTTAAAGACAAGACAGCAGATTTAGAGAAGAGCCCAACCAAGTGTCCTTAGCAAACCAATCACAGCCACTACATCTCTCTTTTTTGGGTTATGGCTGTTCTGGTCACTGCCCTCCACACCCATTTCCACTGTTCTTCAAACTCAGTGACTGCTGTTTTAATACTTCTTTTCCAATTGCTTAATTGTATAAAATGTTGCGTTGATTAGTAATTAACAGATTCTAGTAAGTGTTGGAAGGGATCCCTAATGCAATTGTAGGCACAAGCACTAGTAGAAAACTATATTTTTTTACGTTTACCTAAACTTCTACTTTTGCATGCTTGTTATTTTTTCGTATATGTTTAATTTATTCAGATATATATTTTTTACGATGCTCTGATTTTCGCAGATAAATATTGGCCCAAATGTCCTAAATATATTCAATTCATTCTGTTTCGGGACAAAATTATAATTTTAACAAAAGATAGGTGCACAATTATAATTTTCTTCTTAAAGTATCTAACTATTTGAATTGTAATTTTATCCCTGTATAATTTTAACTCTTGAATCTTGACCGGTTAAAAATATTTTAAACTTCAAAACCTTTATTCGACAAATTTTAAACTTATTTTTAATTGCTTGATGTTGTGCCTGAATTGCATAATTTGAAATTAATTTATTTATATATTTGAATTGGAATTCATATTTATTGAATTAATATTTTAATTTTCTTTATTTATTTATAAAGAAACTCAAAAGGAAACATGGAAATGCTCGACTATTGAAATATATCGTTCTAATAAGAAAATCAAACAACTAAAATGAAATTGACAAGGGCAATTGAACCATAGTGGTGGTATTTATGGAGGGTTGTCAAAGATGATAAAAGTGTTTTTAATTATTGTTAATAGATATTATTTAATCTCATATTAACTAACTTAAAAATTCAAAACATGATATGTAAACTGTCCACTTTAAAAGCTTAGCGTTTAAGGTAAGAGTCAAAAAATAGTAACTTACAAATTTGAAATTATAGTAATTTTTGATAAAAACTTAAAAAAAAAAAAAAAAAAAACAAATGATTTTATTTTGTTTAGAATATCTAGTAGAATTTCCCTTACTTTATTTATACAATTATACTATGAATTTATTGCTGAATTCGATCTTTGTCATAAAAAATAACGTTTAAAATATGGAATATGATTATTATTATTATTATTATTATTATTATTATTATTATTATTATTATTATTATTATTTAATGGATATTAACTATATCCCTGGTTAAGTAAGTTTTAATCAAATTCAAGTTACTTATGGGCATCTAGTAAAAAAATCTTGAATTTAGAGAATAATCTTCACCAAGATAAACGGGGAAAAACGAGCAATCAAAAATGGTTTAGTTCTTTTTTTATGAATAAATGAATTTAATGAAATAGCAATTACCGAACACAAAGTAATAATCTAAATTATTTTGGAACGAATTCGTAGAAATAATATAAAAAGAAAATCTTGCTTTTTCTTGAATACGAGCTGATGAGAGTTGCTCTAGCAAATTCCAATGAATTCCCATGTGCATATATTATCATTTTTAGAATAGTTTATTGATGAAGATGGAGTTATAATATTGAAGATATAAAGAAAATACCATAAAAAAAAAAAAAAAAAAAGATAATAATTTTTTTAATACAATGGTGATTATTGTGGTGGGTGTCAAGAAAACTAACAATTCAAGGTATCATGTGGGCATAACTTGCTACTATTCTTTTCAGAATTTATACCTAACCACAATTATTCTTGCTAATTTTGAAAGTAAATTGCCCTTATGATTATTGAAACAATGAAGAATTCAATCTATGTTCTAATATATTTAAGTTATTTTTTACAATAAATTAAACGTATTCTAATAATGCATTTACAAAAATTTTTTACTCTGATAATTAGATCATAATTTAAGGATTATCATTTTTTGTGAGTTTATTCGGTGATTACCATTCCTATTAATATCAATACTTTTTTTTTATTACACTGAGATTCATATTAATATCAATACATACTTGCTAGGTTGCAAAGAAAAAGAAAACAAACCGGAAAATAGAATTGGATGTAAAACGATACGAGAAAATAATAATTTAAAAAAATACAGAAAATAAAAATATGATAAAATATATAAATATAAAAAATATAAAATTTTTTATATAAATATTAATTATTTTATAAAAATAATAGAATAACTATATTTTATAATAAGTATATAAAATGATCAAATATGTAATTATTAATTATAAAATAAATAACATAAAAAATTATAATTAAAAAGTAAGTAATTTATTAAATATGTGAGAAAATGTGTAATATAAAAAATATAAATTTTTTATATAAATATTAATTAATTTAGTGTGTTGATGGGTTTTGAAAATGAGAAATATTTTGAAAATAAAATATGTTAATCTTGAGTAGTTGAGTAAATCAAAGCTCAAAGACAACAATAAAAAGTTTTATAACCCAATTTCGCTGACAGTTCAAAAGTTCTTCCAACGTCAAGTTCATGGAAGGTAAGAGAGAGAGAGAGAGAGAGAGAGAGAGAGAGAGAGAGAGAGAGCAAATGGTTGGAGGGTGACTGTGTGTATAGAGGCAATAATATAACTCATTCCTTTCACTTATTTTTTGGGGGTTAGTCATGATTTTCCTTGAGTTGGCCGTAGTTAGGGATGATTCATTCCTCTTTTTCTGCTTCGAGGGCAAATGCTCCCCACGCAAATACACCATATTAATTTTGAATACAATTTAGGAGCAGAAGGGAATGGAAAATGGCAAAGGCAAAAAACCTAACGCCATGACGTGTTAAGGGGTTCACATCACAACACACACACACACATCTCCACCTTTCAATAATCACCCAAACTCACAATTCACAACAACCTTTGTAGTTTTGTCGATTGAGAGAGAGAGAGACCCCATTCAAAACAAGTGCATGTTCTTTACGTGTTGTCCTTTTCTCAATCTCTCTCTCCCATATTCAATCATATGTCACAATATAGCATATAACTGGAAGTGGGCTACTTTGCTTTTCTCTGCTGATATCTGAATAGCACAGAGAGAGAAATGGAGGAGGAGGTGGAAGATCTGGTGGATGGAAAACTGGAGAAGACAGTAGAGGAAGTAGTAGAGGATCACGTGGGAGCATTGGGAGTGTCTCAAGTGGTGCACGTGTTGTTCATGTCATTGGCTTGGATATTCGACTCCGAGACCACGCTCGTTACTATCTTCACCAATGCCCAGCCCTCCGCATGGAGATGCAAGGAGGGGCATGCGCCGCCGTCCTACCATGCATTACGGCAGCATCCCGTGTCGCAGATGGAGTGTGTGGGGGCACCTTTAGGAAGCTGAGAGTGGATTGGGGGCAGTAGGAGCTCAATGTAACACCTTCAGTAGGATGTCGACTTGAAGGAACAAGACAAGTCGACAACTGCAGATGGAAAGAAGGTTCTTTCGAATATCTACAGTGATGCAATCGATGGAGTGATCGATTATATGTCAAGGGAAGGTTTGTAAAGAAGAGAAAGAGAGGAATTTAGAGAGAGGTAGAGAAAGAAAGAGAGTGATAGCAAGAGAAGAAATGATGAAGACAGAGAGAGGGCTGTTAGACAAATGAGATCAACCATGTCTTTTCATTCCCTTTCTTACATGTTTTATAGAATATCTTCTATAGTAACTACTCTAATTATACATAAGTACTTCCCACTTAATTAGTTACAAAACAATGAACTGAACTAATTTTACTACAAGACACCACTGTTAACTTCACTTTCTTTCCCGCCTTCTGCATTATTGAATCTGTTACAATATTTCCCCCCATTTTAGAGTATCCTTGTGCTCAAGGATTGAAATCTAAGAACTGAGCTCTTATGAAGTCTCTGTCTTCCCATGTTGATTCCTCGAAACTCAAATTCTTCCATTTAATCAACAACTGTGAAACAGATTGGTTGTGTCTCCAAATAGCTCTCCTCTTCAGCACTAATTCTGGTTTAACCAAAACTTGTTTATCTGTCCCTAACAGTGGTAAGCTGGGAATTATAGACTGAGTAGAGCCTATTTTCTTCTTCAAGAGTGACACATGAAATATTGGATGTATCTTTGACTCCAGTGGTAGCTGCAGTTTGTATGCTATCTTTCCTATTTTTGCAGTCACTTGAAAAGGCCCATAGAACTTGGATGATAGCTTGAGTTGTTTCCTTAACTCTACTGATTGTTGCCTATAAGGTTGTAACTTCAGGTACAGCATATCCCCAACCTAAAATTCCCTTTCTGTTCTCTTCTGATCAGCATAAACTTTTATCCTATTCTAAGCCTTTGCAGTGGTCTCTAAAGATATGAAGCATGGCCTGCTTATCCTTAACGAATTCTACTACAGCAGGTGTGACAGAATCAACATAAGGTCCAAGTGGTATTTGCCTTGGTTGGTAACCATATAAAGCTTCAAAGGGTGTCATTTGGATGTTGCTGTGGTAGTTTGTGTTGTACCACCATTCTGCCAGGCTCAGCCATTTGAACCACATTACAGGCCTATCAGCAGTCATGCATCTAAGGTAATATTCTACACACTGATTTAATCTTTCAATCTATCCATCCATTTGGGGGTGATAGGCACTACTCATATTGAGTTGAATGCCCATAAGTTTGAACATCTCCTGCCAAAATAAGCTGGTAAATACCTTATCCTATCAGAGATAATAGAATCAGGAAGACCATGTAATTTGAATATGTTGTCTAGGAAAAGCTGAGCTACTGTCTTTGCAGAATAAGGATGTTGGAGAGCCATAAAGTGTCCAAACTTAGTGAACTTGTCAATTACAACTAGAATAATGTTGAAGCCATGAGATTTAAGTAGCCATTCTATAAAATTCATGCTTATCAGTGACCAAGTTTGAGTAGGAATGGGTAATGGCTGAAGTAGTCCCGGATACGACAAGTTTTCATGTTTATTTCTCTGACAAATGTCACATTCCCTAACCACTTCCTTCACAATTTTCTTCATTGTTGGCCAATAAAACACAGACTTTAGCCTTTGCCATGTTCCGAGCTGACCAGAATGTCCTCCCGTTGCTAAAGTATGCATTTGATGTACTAATCTTCTCCTTAACTAATTACCTTCTCCAATCATGATCTTTGTCTTATACTTTAGAAGACCATCTTTATATTGAAAATCAGGCTTGCAATCAGGTTGTAGAGTTAGCTGTGCTATTAATCTCTGGCATTCATCATCCTCTTCATAGCTCTGTTGGACTTCTGAAATCCACATGGGCTGTATTGTCGAGACTGAAGAGATGGTAGGTCCTGCTTCTTCTTCCTCTTGAAGTCCCCTTCTTGACAACTCATAGTCTATTCCCAACAATTTGGCCAACCATTTGTATTGCAGAGTGTTGGTCAGTTTCTGCTCCATCAAGTACTTGAGGCTTTGATGATCAGTCTTGATTATAAAATAGTGTCCAATCAAGTAATGTCTCTATTTGGTCACAGCTATTATAATTGCCAACAATTCTTTTTCATAAATTGATAGCCCTTTTACTCCTAAGACCCAATGCCTTACTTAGATATGTAATGGGTTGCCTTTCTTGCATCAAAATTGCTCCCCATCCTTGTGAACATGCATCTGTCTCTACAATGAAAGGTTTGGAAAAATCAGGCAATCGCATGACAGGAGCTGTACTCATGATTTTCTTTAGCTGGTTGAAGCTGCCTCCGCTTTTTTTGACCAACGGACGCTGTCTTTCTTAAGAAGATCATTCAAAGACCCGGTCAATATGCCATAACCTCCTACAAACCTCCTATAGTACCCTGTAAGTCCCAAGAATCCTCTCAAGGATTTGACAGAATTTGGGGTAGGCCATGAAGTGATGCAATCAGTTTTTGAGAATCTATTTTTACTCCATCTGCAGTGACTATATGTCCTAAGTATTCCACTTGGATTGTGCAAAAGTGCACTTGGATAGCTTAGCAAAAAGCTTGTGCTATTTAAGAGTAAGAAGTACAGCTCTAAGATGTTCAGCATGAGTAATTATATCTATACTATAAACTAGTATATCATAAAAAAAAAACTAGAACTGATCTCCTCAAATATGGCTGAAAAATGCAATTCATTAAGGATTGAAATGTTGCAGGTGCATTAGTCAATCCAAAAAGTATAACCAAGAATTCAAAATGACCATGGTGAGTTTAGAATGCCGTTTTCTCCACATCACAAGACTTGACCCTTATTTGATAGTATCCAGCTCTTGAGTCAATTTTAGAGAAGAATCTTGAACCATATAATTCATCTAATAGCTCATCAATGTTGGGAATGGGATATTTATCTTTGATGTTCAGTAGGTTGAGTTGTCTATAGTCTATGCAAAAGTGTCATGTTCCATCTTTTTTCTTGACAAGTAGGACAGGAGAGGCATATGGGCTCATGCTCTACCTAATGATACCATTTTCCAACATTTCTTACACTTATCTTTCTATCTCAAACTTCTGGGAATAAGGGAACCTATAAGGCTTTAGTTTAAAGGGTTGGGAATCTGTTTTCAGACTAATCGAATGATCCTATGTTCTTTTAAGAGGAAGAGTTTTGGGGACTGCAAATACTTCTCCAAATTTTGACAGTACTGTTGAAATTATCCCTGGAATTTTTGATTCTAGAGGGTCACCAGTTACTTCTAATGCAGCACAACTTAGCAACTGTTGCTATCTAAACTTTTAGTAGCTTTCCCTCTTACTAATTTGATTAAGGGTTGTTCTACTGCTCCTTCTATGACCACTTCATTCCTTTCACACAAGAAGCTAACATGTAGTCTTCTAAAATCAAATGTGATTGAACTATAGTTGTATTGAACTATAGTTGTATATCCAATCTACACCTAGGATGACATCCCATCTTCCTAGTGTTATAACTCTCAAATCAAAGGAAAATGTGTACCTCTGAATTGTCCACTTTACTTGCCTTACTCTGGTGGAGCTAGTGACTTTGCTTCCGTCTGCAATCTCTGCATGCATTTCTTCAGCAGCCTCCACCGGTAGTTTCAACTCTGTAGCTGTTCTTTGGTGTAGGAAACTGTTGGAGCTCCCTGTATCTACCAAAATGGTTATCTCTAATCATTGTAAAGTTCCTTTTAGTGCTATCATTTGCCTTTGCATTGAAGTTGATAATGCACATAAGGATACTAGGACACCACATTCACTGTTACCCATCTTTCTTTGCTTTTCTTCTTTTTCCTCATCTGTAAACTCACTACATTCTTCTTCTTCAGCTGCCAAAATGAAATTGAGATGCTTAACTTGTATCTATGTCTGGAGTAAATCTTTCACCACACTTAAAATGAAGATTATTGCTTCTCCACTACAAAACAAGTGAGTTATTCTAACGGACTAAAACCGTCTCCTAAATATGATAAAACCGTTGGCAAAAACTTCTCTGACGGATGGGGTTTTAGTCGGTAATACACCAGTCGGGATAGGTGTATTCCGACACTTTTCATGACCGTTGAAGCATGTCATATATTTATAGTAACGGTTAGAAAGTGTTGGTAAAATTACGCTAAGTATGGGTAAAATTACTATATTTTATTATCAGTTACCATTCGGTTACTATTTGGTTACTACTTGGTTACTATTCAGTTACTACTTGATTTTAATTATCATTCGGTTACGACTCGGTTATTATCACTCGATTAGCATAAGTATTATCTTTTGTCGTCGGTTACTACATAACTGTTAAGAAATGTAACTGTCATTTAGAAACGGTTATTTATATGTTAGGAAATGTTATACCTTTTATCGTCGGTTACCACTCGATTACTACTCGGTTACCACAATTATTACCTTTTATCTTCGGTTAGTCATTTATGGTCGGTTAGTACATATGTTCATATGTTATATCGGTTATTGCAGTCATTTATCCGTTAGCAAATGTTACTATTTCATCAGTTATCACATACTGTAAGATTACCACACAAGCTGACATTTTAGGAAATATTATAAACTATAAAATAAAGAAATTACTAAAATAATAAAATATCTTGTATTATTGAGAATGATTGATATATTAATAGAATAAGAAAAAAAAATATTACATATCAAATAACTATATATCTTCTCTTCTCTTCTCTTCAGCATATCTTCTGCCCCAAATATGCTTGAGTCGCAGCATCAACCTTCATGTCAATCTATTCATAAAAAGGGTTATAAAAAAATATTATCTTTTCTCTGAATGGAGTATGTCAATCCATTCATAAAAATAAAAATTGTTATAAATAAAAATATTACGTTTTGGATGCAGTCACGTAGAGATAATGATTATTGGTTGGGAACTAAGAATACAAATAATTTAGATTATTATTAAAAGCAAAAATGAAATTGAAATTGGTAATATTGTGTGAAAACAAAGAAATAACATTCGTACTTAAATCTGAACTAAACCAGATGATTGGGTTTCTTTAAAGTCAAATTGCTCTAGGATGATTGTGATTCTTCAAAAATACTCATCTTTCATTTAATTCATCCAAAATGAGTACAAACTGTGAAAATTTAAAATATTTCAAAATATAATATAATCTAAATTTTACTTAAAAAAAATATGTGATTACCTGTTTCACGAAAATTTTGGTTGATTCACAAGCAAGAGCTTTGAGCAGAGATGAGAGGTTTTGAGGGGAGGAAGGGAAAGAGGGTTCAGAGGGAATGATTTATAGAAAATTTGGTTTATTTCACCGCCTAAACAAATTTTCAAAATTTTCAAAAGCCCGTCAATTTTTCCCCTTTTTTTAATCTTTTTACCGCCTTTAGATCATCAAGTTTTTACCGCCTTAGAGTTTAATTTCATCTTAATCTACCACTCTTTTTTTTATTATATCATCAAAATTTTATATTTTCATTTGTATTTTTATTTCTGTTATCAACTATTACTATAACATTATAACATTGTTACTATATTGTTACTATATTATGTTATAATATTATTACTAAATTATATTAAAATCTTTTAATTTTATATTATTACATTATTTAAATTAATAATATTAATTATACCATTATTCTGCATAATTCATATTTAAAATTTTTTATATATTAATTATAGCATTATTGATTGAAAGGCCGGTGCTCGTCCCATGACACATACCTACACGGGTGCTTGCGCGGCATGCATGGTAGCCCATGCAAATGTATGCGTGGGCGCCCGCATGGCATGAGTGGCATATGCCCCCGCGTAGGGCAACAACGCATGCAAGCGCCTACACAAGGAGCCCGCGCGGGCACCCGGCTATGCCAACACGAGCGCCCGGCTATGCCAACGCGAGCGCCCTAGCGTGGGGCATGCACACATGGAAGCGCCCCCGTAAATTAGTATATTATTAAATTAGTAATTTATATATTATTATTTTAAATTATTAATATTATTATTTAAAAATTATAATAATATTTAATCAATCAAATAATTCTCACAAAAATTAGGCAGTAAATTTTGTTAAAGTCCCAAAAACATTTTACATTTTGGTATCAGCCGCCAAAAATTTTTATTTGTTTTTTGTTTCAACCACGAAAAATGTAGTTTTTACGCCAAATTATCATGTTACTTACTTGCTATATGTCTATTTCTTTTTTTTTCTTTTTTACTTTCTTTGTTTGCTTTTATTTAAACAAAAACAATTTGAAACAATTATTAAATTAAATTGACTTTGTGTTAGGAAAATCGAACCACCTTACCATCAAATTCAAATAAAATTCATTAAAATTCATTAGGTTTGAAAGATGATATGATAACTTTAACAAAATTAATCAAACCACTTAAAAAATAAAATTCATTGTGTATGATGTTTTGCCTTTGATAAAATTCGGACGAAAATTTTAGATTACTTTATTGTTAAATTTTGTTAAACTACTTGTAAGATTAACATGATGAACTAAGAGGTGTTACTCAATTGCGTTTTTCTAAGATCGGTTACTTTAATCAATGAACTAAATTAAATCTGACCTTAAGTATCTATCCAAGAATAATGTTATTAGTGCAACATAAATTTTATCTTTGCCCCTAGCAACATTAACTTAGTCTTGGTGTCTAAATGTCAATAATGGTAATTGAGCAATTGAGTAAATATTTGTTCTATCTTATCATATTATCTGTTAGTGGGTGAGATGGATATTGTTAGTAGGTAATACAACTAATAAACACGATGTTGTTAGTTGTTGGTGAGTGGTACAACCTTAAATTTATTATTACATAATTTGATATTATTTTTTAAAATATTATTCTTAAAAGAGATGACAAATACTATAGATACATACTCTTCAATACATACTACTCAATAGTGACTCAATTGCGAGTGTAAGTATATACTGTCATATATATATATTAATATTAAACTCTATTAAACTCTAATATTCTATGTACTGTTTCATATGAAATGAATGTAATATGTTCGAAAAATAAATCAATCATGGTTGAAACTTTATAGTAAATCATAGTAAAGAGTTTATTATGTGTTTATTCATCGTGTAATAAATGGGTACAATGATATTAACAAATGGAAACAGTATAATTTTGATATGAAAATTTAAGTAAAAACTAGATTTAATCATTTGTTTAATTAGATTAATCTGGCAAGACAAACCGCGAATACTCTACTACTTATAAGGAGTTGTAAGAGTATAAATATGAAAAAATTAACAAATTCTAAAAATTAATTCTAAAAATTACATTGCATGAGAACTATAGAGAAATGGAGGCAATGAGTATAATAATATAGTGACTAAGAAAAAAAGGGAGAGGGTCAAAAAATTGTGAAATGTAGTAATTAGTTAGTAAGTAGTTAATAAGTACTTTGTAAATAAGTAATAAAAATCACAAGGCGGTATTAATTAAAAATATAAAAAAAATTGTGAGAAATTAAAAAACGCGATAATGAAAAAAGAGACGGTAATGAAAAAAAATGCGGGAGAAAAAACGCGAAAGCAAAGTTTTAAAAATTTGTTTGTGAAAATTATATATTATAAATTCAATCCAGAACAAAATTTCTTCATCCTTCCCAGTTTTTCTCCCCAAACTCTAACTCAAAAATTTTTTATCCTTCCCTTCAAAGTTCTTCTCCCCAAACTCATTTAAACTTCTCACTCATACTTTACAAAATTTTATCTGGGCAAACTCTTTTTTCCTAACTCATTAAACCTCTCATTCATACTTTACAAAATTTTATCTGCCATCAAAATTTCTCCATCCTTCCTTTGAAAGCTCTTCTTCCTTAATTCATTTAAACATTTCACTCACACTTTGTAAAGTTTTATTTTGGATATTTGAAATAACAACGATGAACATTATACGAAAAAGCACAACTACTCCAAGTTCAGTAGAGAGAGTATTTTGGAAGAAGTGCAAAAATAGAGAGAGATTGTTACAGTAGAAGTGCAAAAATTTTGTAAAAAATTTGAAAATATTTTGGAAGACAATAATATAATAAATATATTATTATAAATTATATTATAAATTTATCAATTTAGATCAAATTATCGAGGTAATGTACTTTTTCATAATATAATATTTGTATAATAATCATTTAATTATTATTAATATTATATTATATAAGTTAATTAATTATTTTAAATGTGAAAAAATATTTCAAGCGGTGTCAATATTAATAATTTTAAATCATTAGAATTTTAAATCATTAGATTCGTTAAACTATAAATAATTTTCTTAATTTTTATTATTATTAATTTAAATAAAATTACTAGTAATTTAAACAATTAAAAAATTACTTGCCTGCACCGTATTAGGCTGCTATAGGCGCTTGACCCTGCTCGCGCGGGTGCCCGCGTAGGCAGGCGCTGCACGCATGCGAGCGCCCATGCGGGTGCCTGCCCTTGCTCGCGTTGGCGCCCGCGTAGGCGGGCGCTGCAAGTAGCACATGCGAGCGCCCGCACTGGCGCCTGCCCATGCTCGAGCAAGCACCCGCGTGGGCAGGCGCCCCTCGCAAGCAGCGCCCGTGCGGGCGCCTGCCCTTGCTCGCACTGGCGCCCGCATTGGCGGGCGCTGCGCGCAGGCAGGCACGCACGCGAGCGCCCGCACTGGCTCCTACCCATGCTTGAGCCGGCGTCCGCGTGGGCAGGCGCCTCGCGCAAGCAGCGCCTGTGCGGGCACCCGCGGGGGCAGGCGCCCCGCGCAAGCAACGCCCGTGCGGGCGCCAACTTGCTCAGCTTCCTTTTATTTATGCAAAAAAGGGTAAAGTGTTGCAAGCACCCGGATTCAAACCTATGACCAAAGGTAAGCTGGATATTTGGGATGTTAACCATTAATCCACAATTTTCTTGTGTATGTTTTTCTCTTTTTTTTATTTCTTTCTTTCTTCCTACCAATCTCAATCTCACTTTTTTTTTGCCTCCCTATTTCACTCTCACTTTTTTTTCCCTATCTCACTCTCACCTCTATTTTTTCTTTTTCTAGGAGTTTTTTTTTTTCGTTTTATATTCTTTTTGAATTATTTTTTTTTCTGATTTTAACATATTCAAAACCAATGATATTTAAATTGAATATTATGAATGAATTATAATTTATTAATTTTATTTATTTTGAAGGGAAAATATTTGTGATTAAATATATATATATTTTAAAATTATTAATATATTATAATTTAAATTTCATACTTATTAGAAAAACAAAAAATTAGAAAAAAAAAACAAAAACAATAAAATTAAATGAAATAGAATAATGGATGATAAAAAAATTAATTATTATAAGAAATTTAAAATATATTGTTAAAAATTAAAATATAGAAAATTTTGAAAAATTGATGATATTTTTATAATTTATAAAATCTTGATACTATATAAAATCTAGGGAAATAGTGTTATATAGTTTTTTAAAATTTCATAAAATAAAAATAAAAGTTAATATATGTAATTTTGTACTATTTAGAGAAATTTTAAAAATGAAAGTAAATATAATATTTATAAATAAATGATATTTTTCGATTTTTAATTTTCAAATTATTAAATCATAAAACTTTTCAAAAATTCTTTATACATTTTAAAATTTAAAAAAATGTATATAAGTTAATATTAAATTAGTATAAATAATTAAAATATTTAATAAAATTATTTAATGTATATAAGTAATGTATGTTAATAAATATTAAATAAATATATATTAATAAAAAATAGAAATAAATATAATGATAGTAGATTAAATAACGATTATATATCATAAATTTACCATTATATAAAGTTACTTATCCACTTACCGTCTTCTTAATATCTACTTACCACGACTATATATCACAAACTTATCACTAACTTATCACTAACTTATCACTAACTTACCACTATATAAACTTAATTACACAATTACCATCTACTTATCACTAATTTACAACTAACTTACCACTATATAAACTTACTTATCCACTTACAATCTACTTATAATTTACTTACTATCTATTTACCATGACTATATATCACAAACTTATTATTATATAAACTTACTTATCCACTAACCATTTACTTACCACTAACTTACTACTATATAAACTTACTTATTCACTTATCATCTACTTACCATGACTATATATCACAAACTTATCACAAACTTACCACTATATAAACTTACTTATCCATTTACCATCTACTTACCACCTACATACCTACTATTTCTACTTATCATTATCACAATTGAATATTGCTTTACAGACGGTTGTGGTAGTTTTACCTACAGTTGATAAATTTTTCTTCACGAACATTTTAGTCAGTTGATAAAAACCTATATTTTCCGACGGTTTTGTCATAGTGCGTCTTTATAAACCATAAAAACCGTCACTAAAAGTCACCGTCATTAAAAATTACTATCAGTACAACGCTTTAATTTTGTAGTGTCTCCTATGCTGCAATTCTTGGGCAGTGATCTTAGGCCCATAGTTTCCAGAAGTATTCTTTCTGAGGAACTTCTACTTATTCCTCCTATTAGAGGTGTGTAATGGCTACCCCCAGATAAATTCTTGAATCTTTCATTAGTCTCCCCGCTATTAACCTGTTTGTTGCTATTGATTCTATCTTTTCTTGATAGCTCCAAGGACTGTGCCTATAAGGCTGTTATTTCAAAAGCCTAAACGAGAGTAGTAGGCTTCATCATGCGAAGTACATGTTTAATTTCTTCCTTAACTCCACTTATGAAGCTTGAGATGAAATATGACTCTGTTAACCAGGGATTTTTATGCACCATTAATACCCACAATTCTTCAAACTTCTCTTGATATTCGGCCAAGGATCCATGTTGTTGAAGTTTGTTAAACTCTTCTATTTCATCTTGTACCCCCTTAGCTTCAAATCTTTGACATAATAAACTGGAGAATTCTTCCCATTCCATCTCCCTTTTGGTTCTT
Organism: Dillenia suffruticosa; assembly: GCA_033439265.1. Lineage (NCBI taxonomy): Eukaryota > Viridiplantae > Streptophyta > Magnoliopsida > Dilleniales > Dilleniaceae > Dillenia > Dillenia suffruticosa. The sequence goes on along the minus strand of JAVTVX010000009.1, from coordinate 16,335,575 downwards.
TTACGCCCTTGATACCAATTTCAACCTTCCCTTCTAAGTACATTTCTATTAATTCAATCTTTTGTTATTGGGGTATATGGTATATTGTAAAAAATCTATTACATTTCCTTACCCACATACGTGGATTGTCACCTAAGAAGGAAGGAAGTTCAACCTTAGGTGGATTCAGTATCATGCTTCGCTGATGAGTGCTCTTTTTGTGGAAGCAGTGTTCATCATCTATTTATATCCTTCCTTCGCTGGGAGTGGGAAGCAATGGTAACTGTAGATTTCTATCCACAGGGTTCTCTGTATCTTTTTCTCCTTGAGTCTTCTTCCAAGTGGTACTGAAACGTGCCTCTAAGGTAGCCAAGAATGTCTCCAGTTTTTGATCTATCTTCTGATCCATCTTCTGTGTCATTTCTTCCAACTTCTTGTCAACATACACTTTTAGTTCTTCTGTTCGAGCTTCATGAGCCTTCTGTCGAGTTTTGTCTGCCATTGTTAACTAGTGGCCAAGAATCTAAAGCTCTGATACCAAATTGTAACACTTTCAGTAGGATGTCGACTTGAAGGAACAAGACAAGTCGACAACTGTAGATGGAAAGAAGGTTCTTTCGAATATCTGCAGTGATGCAATCGATCGAGTAATCGATTATATGTCAAGGGAAGGTTTGTAAATAAGAGAAAGAGAGGGTTGTTAGACAAATGAGATCAGCCATGTCCTTTCATTCCCTTTCTTACATGTTTTATAGAATGTCTTCTATAGTAACTGCTCTAACTATACATAACTACTTCCCACTTGATTAGTTACAAAATAATGAACTGAACTAATTCTACTACAAGACACCACTATTAGCTTCACTTCCTTTCCCACCTTCTGTATTCTTGAATCTATTACACTTGACTATTGTCGAGTGGGGCCTTGTATGTGACCACAAGTTTCTCGCTGCTCTACCAGCTTCGCTCTTCTTTCTTGGTTCTCTCTTGGGTACGTATAAATTTTAATGCCCTATTGGAGGATATCGTTCCCTATTTTTTATTTTTTATAGATGTTATTAATTAATGTTTATTTATAATATATTTTCTTTTATTTTTCAAAAAACAAAATAAAAATTTATACTAATGTGAACTATTATAAAAGGGAGCATATTATTTGATTTTTGAAACTCATCTTGCACGTATATACTTTTAAATTTTAGTTTCTTAATTTTTATAAAGAGAATTTAAAATGATAAAAATCAACATTATGTGTTTTTTTTAAAGTTTTTATATAATTTTTTTGGTATTTTACTAATTGGTATCAAATTATCAATTTATTAGTTTTGACTAATGTAACTTGAGTTAAGTGTCGGATTTATTAAGGAGCGAACTCTCTTGACACTTAAAATCGAGAATTTAGTTAACAGAATTTAGTGAATTTATCATTAGATCAACAAGTGCATTGAACACTCATAACTTATTTTTCTATATTTTTCTATCTTAAGTCCTTTAAGAATACATAGATTCTTCATGATTTTTCTTTTGTAAAAAAATTCTACAAATGACATTTTGAAATTCTATAAAATAATAATTTTACAGACTTTAAAGTCAATTGGTTATTTCAAATAATGAAATCAAATTAAATTCCATATTTTTCTCAACCTAAGTAGAACAAAAAAAAAAAATCAAAATGAAATGAATTAAAAATTTTAATAAAAATGAATTGAAATTATTTTTCATTGTTCCAAAAAAATATCATCATAGAATATTCATAATTTGTTATTATGTGCCACAGATTTTAGTCTTTATTAAGTTTCCTATTTTTCAGGAGAATCTTGTTTCATTTGGTTAAGTCAATTATTTAAATAACTTAAAATAATGTATATGCTAAAAAACCATAGTGGAAGTTTTGTTACCTCTCGTATAGAAATTTCTCAATAATAACGTTTTCTGTTTTCCAAATATTTAAGAAATATTTTCCATTTCTGAAAAGTCTCGACACACTTAATTAATTAATATTTATATTTTTTATATTTATATATATTTTTTCCATATTTAATTAATTATAATTTATATTTTTATATTATCTGTCTTATGATTAATAAATATTTGATCATTTTAAAATTTTATAACAAAATATAGCTATTTTATTATATTTATTAAATAATTAATATTTACATAAAAATCTTTATTTTTTTTTATATTTACGCGTTTCCATATGTTTCCATTTTCTATATTTTTCTAAAGTATCATTTTTTGATATCATTTCGTCTTGATTCCTATTTTCCTATTTTCGTTTCCGTGTGATTAGCTCCCTATTGCCGAGCTGATGAAGAAAAGGAAAAAGGAAAAAAAAAAACATTTGTCTATTTGATACGAATTTTGTTTTGTATTGATATTACTTTATATGATTGCAATTCCATTGTTATGTAGACTTGATGAAATTAAATAAATAAAATATCTCTATATTATAGTATATTACATTCTTAACAAAAATAATAATAGTAAAAAATCTGAATTCGTTTAGTATAGTTTTCTTTTAATTAGAAATGACTATTTTGTGGGGTCTTCCCTCTAGAAAATTGGAATTTTGTAGACAAAAGAATATCTTAAATGAAGTGAACACTTTGAAAATTTGCCAAGACTAGTCTCAAAGGTAACTAACTAGGCAACCCATAAATAAATAAATAAATACAAATAAACAATAAAAAAAAGTAAATATATATATTTAATGCTAATGATTGAATATACAAAAAATGATGTGGGGCTCAGGTATGTACTCATCAACTTGTATGGTATATTGAGTTGAAATTGATTAAAGAACGGTCATCTAGGTAAATGTGTTGGATCGAAGGTTGGAAATAGAAAAAACTATATTGGGAGAGTTGTTCGTTTAAAATAGACTCGATAAGTATATAATTAATTTTGTATGATTTCAGATATCGAATGATATAAAGGAAAAAAATATTGAAATTGCACAAGCACATGATACCATAACAAAGGCCCAGCCAGCATTTCGATTAAGGAATGTTTTTGTGTTGCTTCCCTTCTTGTGAACTCTTTTGCAGGCCCAATTACTTGGTACTTATGGCACCCTAAAATGTTCATTTTGATAATGCAGGGTCACTTATGCATGGGAAATTAGCAGACTCATGGCTAGGGAGGAAGAGAGCGGTGCTCATTTCTTGCCTCCTTACTTCCATGGCCTCTTTCATAACATCTCTGTCGCCCAATGTGTGGGTTTATGCGGCTCTTCGCTTTGCAAATGGGTTTTCCAGATCAGGAATCGGCATCTGCTGCCTGGTTCTGTCCACAGAAGCAGTTGGCCGTAAATGGCGCGGTCAGGTTGGACAGTACAGTTTCTTCTTCTTCACTGCCGGCTTCCTTTCTCTCCCTCTATTTGCCTATCCCACCAGAGAATCCTGGAGAGAGATACAGAATCCTCTCTCTCTTCTCCCGTTAGCTTAAGCTATTTTTGTACTCCCACAAGTTTCGGAGTCACCCCGCTGGCTTCTTGGTAGAGGAAGAAGCAAAGAAGCCCTCGAGGTGCTGAAGAAGTTTGCCAGGCTTAATGGGCAGAAGTTGCCTGATAACGTGTGCCTTGCCAATCATACGCAAAAGCCTCTGGCATGCCCAATGGGCAGCTAAAAGGATGCTCACTCTGATGATTGCAGGCTTAGGCATTGGCTTCGTTTATTATGGAATTCAACTGAATGCTGAGAACCTCAACTTAAACATCTATTTCACAGTTGCACTCAACGCTATATCGGAAATCCCAACTGTATTCCTCGGTAGCATACTTCTTGGCTTCACAAACCGGCGTTTGCTTTTCTCAGTATCTGCTTGTACAGCAGGCATCGCTTGCCTTTTCTGCATACTCTTCGGCAGTGAAGATCATGAGAGTGTGGGAAAACCAACCCACAGTAAAAGGGTTGGAAAATCATCGGGAAGAAGTTGGCTTCAGTTACAGAAGGGATTGGATTTTTTTTTTTTTTGGTAGAAAGGGAGAAAAGCACAAAGGCCGCGAGGCCCAAAAAAAAAAAACGACACAAGGATTCGACAACTACTTCCCGGTGCACCTGCCACCGCCCTTCCTAAAAGTCCCAATACCCCTCGACTCTTCCATCAAGATGCTAACCATACCCTGAGGAGGTTGGTCCAGCATTGTGACACCAGGCGCAGCCCTCAGGCTCTTCTTGGCAAGGAAGTCAGCACTTCTATTCATCTCCCAGAAGATATGAGAGACTTTGATGACTCCCAACTCAGCCATCAGGAGCTTACATTCAAGACAAATAAAATGAAGAGGATGATCCACTTCTCCACTCTCCGGCAAATTAACCAAAGAGAGGCTATCCACTTCCACTTGAAGGTGCTGTAAACCCAAATCTTTTGCAAGCTTGAGACCTTCCCTCAAACCCCAAAGCTCCGCTGTCATAATGTCTGCATTGCCAATGTGAATGTAGTAACCTCTCACCCAGCTACCATCCTCCCTTCTCAGAAGACCTCCCGCACCTGCCTTTCTCATAACCTGAGAAACTGCTCCATCTGAATTGAGCTTGATCATTCCCGCGTTGGGAGGAGACCATTTGACCCACAAACTTCCTCTCGTCTTAGGACCTCCATAGTCCGCAAAAGCGTCCCTCCAATCCCTGCTCAAACGAAGAATCTCACTCAGCAGCAGCTAAGTGTCTTGAGCTTTGTTCTCTTTGGCAACTTTGCACCTTTTCTTCCACAAGGACCAAATAACGACAGCGAAAGAGGGGGTGATCATAGACTCCATACCTTTCTTCAACCAGTTTCCCACCTGATCTTCCCAGAACCAGCTGACATCCTCGATGTTTCTCCAAAGCCTCCTCCAGATGTTTCTTGCCTCTCCATAGTCACGAAGAGCATGCAGAAGAGTTTCAGCATGATGACCACACTACGGACAGAGCTCATCCACTGTAAATCCCCTCTTCCTTCTCTCCACATTTGTGAGACACTTACCCAGCCTTGTTGTCCATATAAAGAACTTGACTCTCTCTGGGATTCTTGCCTTCCAGAGCCAGTTCCATCCTTCTCTGTTCTGGGGGACTGCTTCTGAGCTGGTCTGCATTAACCCATAAGCACTACTCAGTGAAACTACCATTATTGGTTAACTTCCAAAAAATTGAGCCTTTGACTTCATTTCTCCGAGGAATCATAACACCACAAATCTCATCAACTTTCTCATCCATCACCCATTCTCTAAGGTTCTGAGCCTTCCAATTGCCATCCATATTGATGAAGTCCGCCACTTTAAACTGAGGGAGATCTCCCGAATGAGGGAACCGCACGTGATCCCTTAAACAACCCTCTCCAACCCAATTTTCCCTCCAAAAATCTATGTCCCTACCATTCCCTACTGTCCATTTTAAACCCCCCTGATGCAGCCTCTGCAATTTAAAATTCCACGCCAAGAAGCAGATCCTGCAGAGGACCTTCTGTAGTTTAGCAAGTTGGTCCTCCTAAGGTATTTAGATCTTAGGATATTACAGCAAAGGGACTCCTCACCCATCATGACTCTCCAACCTAATTTGGTCAACAAGGCTACATTATTTTCTCTAGTTTTCCTCACTACTAAACCCCCCATACTCTTTGGACTGCAGACCAACTCCCAATTAACAAGATGGACTTTCCTTTCCTCTTCATTGCTGCCCCACAAAAAATCCCTGTTGATTTTGTCCAATTTGTTACAAGTGTCCCGCGACAACCAAGCTGTTTGCATGGCATAGATAGGAATAGCAGAATTCACTGTCTGAATGAGGGTCCTCCTGCCCGCCGCACCGAGGACTTTAGCCTTCCAACCCTTCAACTTGCTTTGAACTTTCTCTACCAGGTGGTTATAGAAATCCATCTTCACTATTTTATGGATCATAGGCACTCCCAAGTACCTTCCCAGATCCTCGGAAGGAACAAACCTACTAGTGGCAGTTAAAGTACTCTTGGTAGTCCAAAGAGTTTTGGGAGAGAACCAAATCTTAGACTTGGACGAATTTATCTCTAGACCACTTTCCCTTGAGAACTCTCTTAAGCAATCACGGATGGCACTTAGATTTAGTTGGTCCGCTTCCGCAAACAGCAGCAGGTCATCAGCAAAAAACAAATGGGAAACTGGAGGGCTGTCCTTGTTCACTTTGATTGGTCTCCATCTACCTTTGCTAATCCTCTCTTGGATCATATAAGCTAGTCTCTCCATAATCAAATGAAGAGATAGGGAGACAAAGGGTCTCCTTGTCTCAAGCCATGCCCTGTTTTCATGGGAGGAAGCACTTCACCATTCCAAATCAGAGACACTTCCCCGCAACTCACTGAGTGCATGATCAATCTCACAATAGGCAAAGGGAGATTGATATCAAACAAAACTTTACTCAAATAGCTCCAACTCACATTGTCATAGACTTTTTTAAGGTCAATTTTAAGGATCATGCCACATTTTTTGCTCTTGGATCTACAGAGAGTGTGGATGACTTTCTGGACCACTACAATGTTCCCCACACAGTCCCTCTTCTTGGGAGAAAACTGGTCTGATACTCACCAATCAGATTCTGCAGCAGGGGACGAAGCCTGTGGACAATGATGGCCTGAGGAAACTTACTTGACCCCGCTTGATGGCCTGAGGAAGAAAACCCTCCCCAGTCTCCCAAGCCTTTTTAAAGACTGCATTGAAATCGAGGTGGGACAGCCAAGCAGCTTCGCACCGAAAAGGCTTACTCGCTGGCTTGGGGGGGAAGACAGTCTCGTATAGAGAATGACCGGGTTTATGATCCCCGTGGAGCCGGGCAAGATGATCACTTTCATTTCAGGGAAAGAAAGCTTTGCTTCTAAATTCCCTAGAACTCTATCTAATTTTTCCTGCAGAACAACCTTGCCTTCCTTCTTTCGGATCCAAGTGAACCTAGCTCCCGAGGACCTACAGTCTTGAAGGTTGCAAAAGGCCCATCTCTCCCGAAGCTTGTTACTTCTCCTCCGGTTTCTACGACAACTATTGGTAGATTCATTACAACGGGCTATATCATTTAAATCACCCATTAAAAACCAAGGGCCCCTAATCTCTTTAGACAATTAATGCATCTCATTCCAGAAGACAACCTTATCCTGCTCGCGAGGTTGGATGTAAGCAAAAGTAACCCACCATTTGGAGTTGCCTTCCTTGACCTGTACGTGAATCCACTGATAGACATAATTCACCACCTGCACATCAAGCTTACACTTGTCCCACTTAAGCCAAAGGCCTCCCTTAAGGCCATTAGTGTCAACCACGAACTCACCCTCAAGACCTTGCTTAGAGAGAAATAGAGGAAACTTACTTGACCCCGCCTTCGTCTCAAGCAAGCAAATGATATCCGATCTTTGGGTGTGAACTAACTCTCTGCAAATCCTTTTGAAACTCCTGTTACCAATGCCTCTACTATTCCAAGAAATTAATCTGCAATTCATAAGAAAAAATAATGGAGGACAAAGATATCAAAGCACAGCTCAATAAGCATCACGGTCCATGCCCTCCTCTCTTCTCCTGTCATCTCTAGTCCCCTTATGGATCTTGATCTCCCACTCCATACTTCCTTCTCCAGCTTCGCGCTGTTGTTGCTGCTCAGGTGGGATAGAGGAGACCGTTTAATTTAAAAAATCCGCACCTCCGTTATTCCTCCTATCTCCTGGGTCGAAAGTGAGAATTTCAGGCCCATCCATGCTAACCGGGCTTCTTGGGCTATAGCCATCCTCCATGTCCCCATCCTCCTCTTCTGGGCCTTCTGTCCACCTGTCCACTTTAGAAGACTACTAAGCCCAGATGTACCCGCGTTGCCCACTGATTCCAGCCTGCCTCTATTTCCTTCTACCATATGCTCAGCCCAGCTGGATGGTCCAGCTGCACTCGGCCCAGTCACTCTACTAACCCTATTTGTAGCTTTCCCTTCACGAATAGTCTCCATCACGCCTCTGGCTTCTGAAACCGCTGTCTAACGCCCTCTTCTCATCCTCTGCATCCGCCTATCCGTCTGATCATTAGCTCTTTCTCGTAAGTCCACCTCTGCTTTCTTCTTTCCTTTCCCTTGTAACTCCTCTGTAAGTTGTCCCATCTGCTCCCTCTCTATAGTTCCCTCTGTCAGCTCGCTGTCCATCGGGAATCCGATCTCCAACGCATCGTTGACTTTCCTTAATTTTGCAAATCTGTTTGTCTGAGCTCCTTTCCCACCACGATCCCTTTGGTTGCCATCCTTGGAAAATCTCTGTTTCCGAGTCACCAGCAACCACGGACCCAATCCCTCATCTCTACTTTCCTTACCGATCGCCGGAGATCCACCCAGCATTGTGCCTCCTACCCCTCCCGTATGCTGCCTTTGAGCTTCCCTACCACTGATTTCCTCACAATTTTCGCTATTGTGACCTACTCTGCCACAGACAAAACAAAGAGTGTGCAAGCCTTCATACTTCACTCTTTGAATCCTATTCCGAATGCAGATCCTAGACACCAGGGGTTTACCTAGATTGATTTCAACACAAATTCTGGCGAACTTGCCGCTGAGAACGTTGGTAGTGTTGCCATCAACCTTGATGGGTTTTCCTATGGTCTTTCCAATCTCAAATAGGATTTCCTCCTCGAAGAACTCAATAGGAAGTTACAGGAGGCAAACCTAGACTATAGTGGAGGTAATTTTCGCTGACTGAGCTTGAAGCCATGGCTTCCATTTTCTTACCGTTAAGTAATGATCATGGATCATCCATGGCCCTGCTATTAGAGTATGGTAAAAGTCCTGCTTGAGGGCGAATTTCACTAGGAAGAAACCCCCGCCTAGGTCTAGAAGTTCTATGGCCCCTTCATTTTTCTACATTAGATTTATTTTTGTGAGCATTAACTGATATCCGATCTCTTTTCCCAGCAATTTAATTATCAAGGAGTTCTTCCAAGGCTTCCACAGTTCCCTCAGTTTGTCGTCTGACACTTTGATTATTGGCATGTATCCCGCCAAATATGCAGTTCCATCCTCCTCCAAGAGGTCCTCGAAGTTAGACTCTGATGCTGTTCCATCCTCCATCTCAACATTTTTGCTCCCATTTGACTGACCTATCAACATGTCCTGAAAGGACAACTTAGTCTGGGTATCATCATTATTCAAACTTTGCTTAACCTTCTTGTTTCTTCTCATTAGTAAATTTGTCTCCTCACTTGTCTCCTCGACAGAAGGGATTGGATTCATGGCTGCTTCAACAGCTTTTGATGTTTTATACATTTACTGTGTGGAGCTTTTCCCAACCAATGTGAGAAACTTTGCAATGTCCATGTTACGCCAAGCCTTGATGTTAGGGGCTTCAATTTCACCACTTCTAGTTGTTGTTGGCCGTTCAAGCCCATCTTTGTCATTCATCATTTTCGGAGCTCTTTCCATCACCAGTGGACTTTAAGTCTGTGCCTTCAAGAGACGAGGAATGCTCCACTTTATGAGACACTGGAGCAATAAGAAGAAGAAGAAGAGAAACAGAGCTCTGCAACAAAGTGGTCATTTTTGGAGCTTGGAGGGAAGAGTGCGGTATCTACAACCTAGAATTGGGAGTCTGCTTTCATGTTGCAACATTGCAATCTGTAGTATTCTATCCTGTAAATTATATAGCACGAACAAGTTGTTTTCCACAACCCAAGATACTAAGTCAGAACTGTTGGCATTTCAACCTAAGGGACGAGTAATTTGTTCCAATTTTCTATACAGCTCAGCTCCCATCCTAAATAGCACAAACTGCAGAATACCAAATAGAGACAAAGTAGTCTCCAGGCCAGGGTCGGTAATATATGCTCACTGAGTAGATAGATAGTATGAGAAAACAAGAAGGGAGAGGAATCTTAACGGTAAAGTCAAGCTCAAGACAGCATGAAATGAACAATATTTTATTCCCATGCCATTAATTTAGCAAGAAAACACAAATTCCAATATTAGGACTACTTAGCAGGACTGGTCTTGCCTTGGCAAATTTTAAAGCACGAGGTTTGAGATACGAATGCTTAACATCAAGATGAAGGAACCTGGAGGCATGGGGTAGAGTTTGGGAGACATGCTTGTTTTCCTTTGTTGTTTCTGCAGCATTAGTCTTCATAACTTAGAAATCAATGTGACGGCTGCAGGTGCAAATTTGTGAGAAAAGGGCAGCTGAAGTCTCATTCTTGAACTCATTATTAAAACATGGCTTGCCTTATCCAGGTTACTCCTTTAAGAGAGAAAGCAATAGCTGATTAATGTTTTTCTGCTCAGGATTTCGGTCTGCGTTGCAACTGAAGATCTCTATAAATATGCCACTTTTTGTATCTCTGGTGCCCAGGAAGAACAGGTCTCACTCGATGTGCAACTGTGCAATCTGAACTGCAGCATCCTCCTAACTCGTTCACACAACCTGTGCAGCATCTGGAACAGAGATTGAAATGTTTAGAACTAAGGCATAAACCACTAAAACAGCCTAACTTTAGGGAGTGATAAAATGTCTAAACCAATCATGGAAATAGAAATAAGAGTTAGGCTGCATCTTAGAGGTTCATTTTACATTTTTTTCCTATTTATTTTTTGTTGAGAGAGAGCGCCAGAGAGAGAGAGAGAGAAGGCACATGCCGCTGTCAAGCCCTTAACAAAATGTAACAAAATTGCACAAATTCTGCATGCTTGATCACTTCCAGCTTCTCAATCTCAGTTTGACCAATAAATTTGAAATTCATTATGTTGCTTTTTTTTTATCTAAAAACTAACCTTAGCCAAAACATGCAGAGAAAAATACAAAGGAACAAGACCATTGGAAACAAAATCTTAGCTCTACAAAAGTCAAACACTAATCTTAGGGCCAGTAATAAGTCACAACAAACTGTCACATATATAGCTTGTGTTCAGCAAAAGGAAAGAAGTAGTGGTAACCAAAACCAGAGATGATGTTTATAATCTTATTGCTTCGAATATTTTATTGTAGAACATTTGGATATTGCCACCTACAAAATGATCCGTAGATTCAAAAGGCTCAGAGGGAAATGTTCTCCCATATCACAAGGACTTAAAGCCAGGTGCAAATTTAAAAACATAACCACCTTGACAGACTGTCACACAGGCAAATGCTTCTAAATCATCAAAGATGAAAAGGGAATAGTATTAAAAAGGGAGAAAAGAAGACTTACAAAAAGAGCAAGTTGCAATCAAGATTTGCACAATTCCGGTGCCTTAACTCACCAACATGTGAACCACATACATAACATCTAGCAAATGTACTAGTCTTAGGAACTTGTTGCATCATGCTTGCACCAGGCTTGTATGCAGAAGGGGGGAGGGAAAGACGGGAGTCAAAAACAAACAAATTGCCTATCCATTCTGCAGGACCTTCTTTCTCAAGATAATGAGAAACACCTCCCTTCAAGGTGTATAAATTTTGGAAGCCCCTTTGCCTGCCACATGAGAGAAACCAATCAAGTTAAGAATCAGAGATACCTGGGGCGTGAAGTCCATGAACGTTTATACTCAAGACAATGCACAAAGAGTCCACAACACAACTTGAATAATAATGCAGTTATTTCCTTCAAGACTTAAGATGGGATTATAAACAATAGAACTAACTGTAATAGATTAAAATGAATCCACATCTAACTATATTGGGTCAGAAACTTTCTACAATAGTGCAAACAACAAGGACTCAACGAAGTAAATTGAGGATACAAATGCACATTCACCAGCATATACTGGCCCCAATGTACTTGTATGCAAATGCCACCAATGATCGCACTCAAAGATTGGACTTTGTAATTAGTTTTTTGACTGTTTATTCAAGTGCTAGATGTCTTTTACAGGTAAAGGAGTTCGTTTGACAGGACATTAGCTCAACACACTGGATGCTCTATATCCTGAACAAATTATTTACTGCAGATCAAATCACCTTATGATGTGCTCTTGCTTTTTTTCTTTTTTTTTGGGGGGGTCCGGATCTGCATCTCTGAGTCACCCATAATTAAATAGGTCAGAGGACTATGCAACAGTCACCTCAAAATAATATAAGTTAATAATTTACTATGTTTGCGAAAGTTATAGCCAGAGTTACAAACGATACCTGAAAATAGTTCTGCTTTAGTTTCATGTCCATAGAGTCTCTTGTCCACTTCAAATTCTTAAAATTCACCATTTGGTTGTGTCTATGTCCACTAACTGTATCCATTCTTTCTAGAAACTAAACCTGAGGTGTCCCAACCCTCCTGGCTTTGATCCCTAAAAATGATTCCAAACTAATTGCTGCAGTTGTTAGAAATTGCTAGCAAGATACTTATGTCAGGCTAAGGACATGATAAACCTACTTTGCTAAAACAGGCTGTTACACCTTCATAGAAAAACTTTCCAACTATATCCAGAAGCAGCAATGCCTTGTTTATACTTGAGAATCCAAAAAGAACAACTCCTAGAATAGGGACAGGACTGCAGGTAAAAAACAAGTTTGTTAAAGTCAATAGCTACATTTTTATTTTAGTAGTCCTATTCAAAGAGCACAAGTTAAAACAAATTGTGGTAATACAGATAAGACATGGTGAGGTCTGTAGCTCATAACACCCCAACAAAATCCAATTCATGATATAACAATTCCACATCCGGATACAAAATGGAAAATATTAAAAAGACAAATTGAAACATTAAGCTACCTAAGCACGGTTGAATATACATCGCAACGAATACCTCCAGTACAATACATGAGTATATCCGTTTTTTCTTTATCGACATGGGCCAGCTGATCAGGAGAATCAACCTGGATCATGGAAAGGTTTTCATTATGATATACCAGAGATATAAGCACCGAAAAAGGCTCTTACAATAGCAGAAAGTGGTAAGAGATATCAAGACATGTTTTCCAACTCAAAGGCAACATCCTAGAGTTGGTTCCCCCAAAAAACTCGAGAACAAAAAGACAGCCCCATATGCATCTGTCATTATATTTACATAATCACAAAGACAAACATATGGATTTCGAGTTGGCAAAGCAAGTACACTGACAATCCAACATGTCATGCTCATTCATGAGGTCCTTCAAATTGGTTAGCTACCCTAAAAAGGCATAAATATCAACAATAATCATGCTCAAAGGCACCGAACGTTGCCCTTCTTGATGATGCAACTGTGGGGTCAAACAGCGATCATCATGGTAGCATGGATCAGGGTGCTTAACTGGTATTTAAATGCCCAAAATTATTTCTATCACTGAAGGGTGTTGAAGCAAAAAAAGGAAGTCTATGCAAAAGGCTGGACAGTGGCCATGTATCTCAGGTGGAACAATCCAAATTGAGAAGTCCAGTGAAATGGTTTTATGCAAGATTGAGGTGCAGTGTGTATACTACAAAGTGCTCCATTGGAGGAATGTAGTGAGGACATGAGTAGCATTCTTGACCGATAAACAACTCTATAAGATCAATAGTCTCAGTAAAAATGAGATGCCACATAAAATAACAGTGCAACTTTATCCAGGATTAGAGAGACATTAAAGATGCTTGCCCTTTTATAAATATTATTAAGATAACCCAGCTTTTGATGAAGAAAATAATTTTAAACCCAGATGCATTTTGAATTTGTAGGTCTTCAAATTAGGGTTAAAAGTGACATAAACTATAATTTTGAATTTAAATTAATTTCTGTAACCACCCAATTTCTCTCTCTCTTTCTCCCTCTCTCTCAGCATATTCTCTTTTTATCCTTATTGTCATTATTATTGTTTACACACATGCACATGGCAGAATTCTATTATAGATGGATCCAACTTGCTAAATGATCCAATTATTTATCTTTGAGTATTATATGGCATATGCATCAAAAAACTACAATCAACCAGCTAGATATATCTATAACAAATTATCACTAATGACTGCTTATTTAGGCTAACTACATAGAGAGCAAACAAAAAAGAACGCAAACTTGTTTCATCTTCTTAAGGTTGCTAGTAAGTACATCATATTAAAATTCAATGTCCCTGAAATGAATGAACAAAGTTATACCTCAGACAGGGATAGCCCAAATGATGTGTTTCGAAAGCAGTCCACCTGAGGTCGCTGAGCACCAGAGAAGTGACCAATATCCCACTCATAACCTAAATACAAGATATTTCATAACCATTAATACTTATTAGCTTGACAAAGAAAGTTCTACAAGGAGAAGAACAATAAGAGACAAGAAACAGTTATATATCATGGATAAATTTCATAGTATTAGATAGCAGCAGGACTACTATCATATATTGTACTTGTTGTGAAAGATCACATGTCATCCATTATCTACTTAGCTGCAACTTACTATGTAAATATTGCATGTGGCCACAACGCAACCTTCAGAAACTTTGTAATATATCTTTGGAATCTACATTTCAGCACTAAAATATTGTATCCATGTTGCCACAATTTTTCACATGTCATTACCAATTTCATCATGAATTGCTTCAGACTGACAATATCAACTGTCAATTAAATTAGCACCTGCACATTACTAACCAATAATTGCTTTCTCTTGCACCATTAGTAGTATTCCATTCCCATCTATACCATCACTTTGATTTTTTGTTGTCTATACAGCCCACAAAAAATAAATAAATAAATAAATAATGCTGCTACCACCAGTTTTATGTCACTACATTGTTAGAGCCAATATTGTTGTCGCCCCACATTGTCCTCACCGAACTACTGCCAACACCAACTTTGACTGGCATGTAACTACTTTAGTTAAAATCCATTTAAGAAATCAGAAGATAATCCATCCATCAGATGCTCATAATAGTATCTTCTCCAACCTTATACCCCGTCCTCAGTATGCTCTCATAAATTGCCATTATAAGCAATAATGGAAACAAATTCTATAAAAGAAAAGGATAACCCAAGGAGAAAATCTATTGCTTAGTCACAATATTGGTGTAAAAAGTGCAGTCTCATTTCACTATATGCCCCCCCCCCCAAAATTAAAAAAAAAAAAAAAGAACAAAAAAGAACAAAAAAGAACAAAAAAGAACAAAAAAGAACAAAAAAGAACAAAAAAGAACAAAAAAGAACAAAAAAGAACAAAAAAGAACAAAAAGATGCAAGAAGAAAACAACTCAATATACAATAAGCCCTGCTCCAGGCCATGACATTTTCTGCACCCACATGATACCAGATGCACAAGTAGGTGGCGCATAAACTGTACTCCCAAAGTGACTCATGTATATGGTAAGGTTTTAATCCGTGTTACTTCACAAACCACAACAGAATCAAGCTAGTATCAGTCAACGATTTTTTTGCTTCAGAGACGCTACTCTCAAGCATAGATTATATTGCTTAGATACATGTAACTAGCATTCTTGCAGAGCAGCACATTATGCTATTACTAAATATGTTGGCATCAATTTGCTATATTAAGAATGGTTGATCAAAAGCATAAGCAGCAAGCTGAAAACCAAGTCAAAGTACCTAATCGACAATCTACATGACAACCACAGCGAAGAGTCCAACTAAAATCATCATAATTTCCTATGTCAACTTAAAATTTTACATGTGGGATCAGGCTAGCAACATCACGTGCTGTAATATGCTCAACCAAGCATCAATCACACCTTGGTTTTTCATACCTGACCAAAATTCTCCCAAAAAAAAAAAACCCAAATTTGCCATTATTCCAATAATTTTTGGTTTTGAAATTAAAATTCATGCAAAAAAAAAAAAAGAGTACTTATTTGCCATAGCTACTTCTCCACCAGGTCTCCAAAGGCCCCCTTATCCTTGTGCAGCAGCACATGATGCTGTGTTGGCACCAATTTGCTATTATTATGAGTGGTCCTCTAAAAGCATAAGCGAAAACCGATTCACATAGACTTGATCAACATAGTAACCATAGATTATAGTCCTACTAAAATGATCTTTAATTTTCCATATCAAATTAAACTGCTTCCATATGGGATCAGGGTAGCAAATTTTGTGCTGTAATATGCTTATCCACACAGAGGTTCTACTAACAACATCAGATGCCACTATACCGGATCAGATTCAGCCTGAAATTAGATTCAGTATGCTTCTTGTTGTTGTGTACATCATTAAATCACCAATAGGTTGTATTTGGTGCAAATTAGCGGCAAAAATGTACTTCTGAATTGGGACAGTAGTATATGAGACGTTAGAATGTGCCTCCGCTTAGATATTTGGAATCCTTGGAACCTTGGCTTAGATATTTGGAATCCTTGGACGAACCATGTATTAGACTCTAAAAATATTACATGATCATGGTCCTCACAATTTTGAAAACCTTCTAGTTATGAGTATGATTGATCACATGATATAGCAACACCTAGTTGATTATCTAATTATGCCAAGTTGACCTGTTCCTGTTTGATCAATAATATTATCTATTTAGGTAACATTTTCGTGAGCAAAGCATAAGATCATACATGAAAAACATTTTCAATCAAATTCTCTTAATGAACAAAAGGTAACTCTCGGACAAAGATTAGTATAGTCCTGAATTAGATCAATCTTCAATCCCACCAGAAAGGTTCAAGAAGATACCATTTCTGACATCTAACAGGATGTAGTTTTTTTCGACATTTGTAGTTGATGGACCATCATCTTTTTTGGCTCCTTCCAGTTTTCTCCTCCATTCTGACGGCGCTACAGGTGTGGCTCGCATGGAAGGATCAACTAATGGAAGATGTGAGTCCCCACCTTCAAACTAGTACAAGCAAGAAAAATAAATTAATTAATCAGTGATGCCTGAGCCTGACTGATTTCAGAAGGATTTCATCTTCAAAAGTGAACAGGTTTAGACAAAGGTAAAAAGGCAGGCCAGAGATGGCCTGAATAAACATGCTCAGAGTCTTCCCAAAAAAGGTTTAAAGGCAACCGTTTTCCAAATTTCAGAACAATTTCCTGATAAGACTACAATAAATAAAATGCCTACAAAGAAGTGGTAAAAACACGGGTTACCTGTACAAGTGAAGGCTTGTATCGCAGCTTTAATCTAGGGAATGAATGGCCGTTTAAACCTGGGGAAGTCTGAACCAATATGTCAGAAAATCTAGGGTCTTCCTTCAACCATTTGACATAAGCAAGTGCATCTTTTGATGGTCCGCTGTACTGCCAAAAAGATGGACAACTTCATGAGGGAACCAGAAGATAAACAATGGAGTAATTTAGGTATAGAGTGTTCGCATTGCATGGTTCATGTATGGAAAAGTGTGCACATCTTTACCGTATCAAGTTTGGCCAGAAAGTTATTCTAAAATCTCAAATAAAAGAAGAAAGAGATATTTGTAGCTTACGTGTTCGAAGAAAGACTTGGAGAAAGAGAAAGAGAGAGAAACCTGAGCATTTATCCCTTGCTCATTTAGATATATACGACCATGTATGTCACGATTCTGATTCAAGTTCATACAGAAAATAAGTGAGTCCAAAAAACAGTATGCAAATGATCAATCTACATTCCAATACCCAATGGCATACAATTTGAATAGAGAAAAAGGGTGTCGTGTATATCTTGAAAGCATAAACAATAACATTGGAGGCAAACCCCACTTGAAATCAAACCCAACTGAAATTAAAGCTGAAGGAGAGGGAGAAGGGGGAACCTGCAAAAAGGAGAGGTGTTTGGAGACCTCCAATTGAGGGTCTTTAATAAACACAAGTTGATAAAAGTTGACTACTACAAAGTTGGAATTCCAAGACTCTGAGTCTGACCCAGCACCAATACAACAATGGACAACCTTTTTCTTCTTCTTCTTGAGAGAGAGAGAAAGGGAAGAGGGTGAAATTGGATGGAAGAAGAATTTGGGAGGGGGAGATAAGCATAAGAGACGAAGCGTTTCAGTTTCGTATTTCACTACAGTCAGCGGCAACCAACTCACAGCCATCCCACTCATTCTCACATTATCCCTTCCCTCTCTCTCTCTCTCTCCAACCGATTCAACTTCCCCACCTTCACCAATTTTGGTCTTTTCCTTCTTTCTGGGCGGAAACCTTAATTATATCATTTACGAGGGAATCTAGAAAGAAAAGAAAGGAAAAGTTAGGGGAAAAAAAAAAGCAAGAACGAAAACGATAAAATTTTCTTCCTAATTTATTTGAGAATTTTAGGAAAAAAATTTTCTTTTATTTGAAAGTAGAGAGAAATAAAGAGAAAAATTTTTATTTTTAACCCATATTTACAAAAATACCATCCTAAATGCTCGGCAAATAACACATTAAAATTAATCAATCGGTGGAAGGACTAACCAATCAAGTAGCAATCGAGAAGCTATGAGAAACTTTCCGGTCGATGGGATGGAGGAAATAGCCGACCAAAGCTGCTTGGTTGATCGACGGGAAGAACCAGTTGACCAAGCAGTTATAATAGTGAGATGTTATGGAGAAGAGGAGACCCATTTGAAGAGACCTAGAAGCTAGTGACTAGGCCTATTATGATATCCGAGTAGTGTCACTAGTACCCGTGACACTATCCAATCATAGCTCGAGCTTGAGCTCGATCAGCTTAGGTCGAGCTCGAGCTCCGCGAGTTCTGTCTCGAGCTTGAGCTGGAGCCCATATTCAGTCAAGTTAGAAACTCGTCGAGTTACCTGATATCCTCTTATTTAACCTAATCCCTGCCCTAACCCATTCTCATTTCCCAGCCGTACACCATTGCGATCGAAGGTCTCTGCTCCTCTCACCATCGCAATCGAAGGTCTCCTCCTCTTCTCACCATCACAATCAAAGGTCTCCTCGAATCAAATGTACTCTGTCTCTCTCTGTCTCTCTCTCTAGGGTTTTTGATTTTTGCTCTCTTTGTCTCTCTAGAGTCTCATCGGCTATTGTGCGTGACAAAAATCTTCTGCCTTCTGTCTCCTCGAATCAAAGGTAAGCTCTCTCTCTTTATCTCTCTCCTCTCTCTCTACGAGTTCTTCTGCCTTCTGCTCTCCCCATCAAGCTTTCGAGTATGGTCTTGATCTCGGTTTCGATTTCGAGCTGGGGTTTGGGTATTGTCTCAGGCTTTGGCTCGGGCCCAATCTTGCTCCGCAAGGCCTACGACACTAAAGCTCGAGCTCCTCGATGATACTTCGAGTCGAGCTCGAACTCTAAAATGACAGGCTCGACAAACTCAAGCTCACCTACCGTAAACTCGAGCCGAGCTCAGGTATTGTGATACTCGAGCTAGACTCGAGTGTCATAACAACCCTACTAGGGACCAATGAAATCCAAATTAAAAAAGACATCAGAAAAAATTAGAAAGCAAAGAAAGTGGGAAAGACTTGTTCTTTCTCTCTTGTCAAACAGAGAGGACTGCAAAGCAAGAAAGCAAAGCGAGTGCGAAAGAAATGAGTATAAATAGCAGTCGTTGCACTCCTACTCTCTCTCTCTCTCTCTCTAGTTAGAGGGATCTACGGAATAGAAGATAGCGTAGAAGGGAAGAGAGAGAGAGAGAGAGAAGAGGGGGTCACTGAGCAAAGGTGCTATCTTGTAATTGGAGGTTAGCTGCAAAATGCTGTCCGGTCGACTAGTTAGAAAAACCAGCCAACAAGCAGCTACAAACTAGGCTGCAAATGACATGGGATTTATAAAAAATTAAACATTTTTATCACATTTTTAAGAATAAATTTGGTACATTAAAAAGTTAGAGTGAGAAGTTTTCCCTTCCCTCATTTTCTTCCGACTTTTGAGAAGAAAAGTTTTTATATTTTTAAGGATAAAAAAGTAGTCAATTTCTTTTCTTTTCTCTCCACAAAAAAACTTCGAAATGAAGGAAATACCATCACTTTTTCTTGTAATCTCTTCTCTTCATTTTGAATCAGTCTATCCAAACGTAATATTAATGCCATTAAATTATCCCATTAAAATTAGATAAAATTTTATTAAAAAATTACAATATAGTAATTTTATTTCTTTTATTAAAAAATTATAAAATCAGTATATCTATCAATTCATGAGATCATACGTCTAAATATTATTATAGTTCATTCATACAATAATATAAAATATATAATTTAAACATGATAAAATATATGAGGCACTTAATTAAATACTTTTAAGGGAATAAAACGGTCTATGAAAGACAATTCATAAATCCATACTTATATCTACAAAATTAACACTCAAAACCATAGATAAAAAAATTCATTAATAAATAAAAAGCAAAATATGACAAGAATTAAGAATAATCAATGGTGAATAGAGAATCTATAAGAATTACTACTTTTGATGCCCGAACCTTAACTTGATGTTGATTTTCTCCATCGTGAACTCTCCCTTATTTCTTATATCTAAAAACTATATATAACCCTAATCTATTCTTTCTCTACTCTTATATTTTAAAAGTTGGGTATTAAATGAATAAGATTTTTGACCAAATGGAGGGTTTATATCATGCCCAAAGCGAAAAAAGAAATATGCTTGAGTTTTGTCATGTTGTCACGATGATAAGACTCGCATACATTAGAACTATAGAGGCTATCGTAAATACAATATAACCGGTGGCAAATCTAAAACTTGGAGGTAGGAGATAAAAAAAATTATAAGATATTTATTCAAATAACAAATATGAATTATAAAATTATATTAGAAAATCTGAAATATCAATAAAAAATAATTCAAATATAATATTTCAAAAAGAAAAAATTTTAATTGAATATATGTACCATTTTCATGAGATAAATAATAGATTTTTCTTTAAATTGGAGAATGGCAAGGAAAAGGAAAGAAGAGGGAAAAACAAGAAGGTTGGGAAGAGAGGTTAGGAGGGAGAGAGAGAGTTGGGGAAAGGAGGGGAGGAAAAAGGAAAAGTATTAAAGTGGGATTATCAATATCAAATTAATATTTTTTAAGATTGCAATCTTATTTATTTTTTTTATTTTAAATATTATAAAATATTTTTTATTAATTTAAAATATGTAATGGTAATATCATATTTTGTTTTTGTTATATGGTAGATTTGTGAAAAATGATATGTGTAATTTAGTTAAATGAATGAGTTTTAAAAAAGATAAGTCGGATAAAATTATAATTAAGTGAGTATAAAATAAATAGAAGTCATAAACACTAATTAAATTTTAAAAAATTGAGGAGTGAATTGTCCACTCTTGTCCCTGTCTAGGTCGCCCTGAATATAACATCATATGTTGGGGTGGTGTTGACTATGGTCGATGCACCATATGTGTGTTAACATATCATAGCCAGAGCCATCACCATCAGTAGTAGGGTGGGGCGATAGCCTTGACTGCCACCACCATGATGATTTTTCTACTGTAGTGGATACAAAAATCAAGGCCCTATGGCCCCATTGTTGAACAATGCCCTACTAGTGAAAGCTTGTGGGAGGCAAGCCTCCACCATTCTGCAAGGACCTATGTTTGGAAAAAAAATCTTAGAAACACTTTTCATGTATTTTTTATTTTTTTATTTTTTTCATATGCATAACATAAAATGTATGATTTAAATTATGTATATGCTTGTATTTTAATTGTTGTACATGTTAGGTTAGATCAAAGAATGGTTTAATATATCTAAAGTTGGTACTAGAGTTTAGAATAGGCCCATTGGCCCATTAGGTAAAAAAAATGAAGTGTCTCTCCCTCTCTCCTCAATGACAACCACATCGTCAATGCCATCTCTTCTAGCCGCCAACATCCCAGTTCGTTGACGGCGAGGTTCTTTCTTTCTTTTTGTCTCTCTTTTTTTGCTCGATCAAGTTTCGATGGTGACCGGTGGTGATTTTCCTCCCAACCACAAGTCATCATTGCCTTTATCCATCAGTTGGTCGAAAACCTCGTCCCAAATGATCAATGCCTCCAAGCGTCTTCTCTCTCTCTCTCTCTCTCTCTCTCCCTCTCCCTCTCTTTCCTATAGCAGCTAGTATTGATTTGTCTCCTCTCACCATTATCATCGTTGTTGGCCCTTTCGACTGATGACAACCTCCACCCAAGTCCCTTCCTTTCATGGTCATTAATCAGCATGTGATCACTCCCCCTCTCTTGGTGTTCGTTCTCAAATAGTACGACTCTCCCTTTCTCCCCCATCTCCAAAAACAAGGCCACCACCATCAATGGGCCTTTCATCGACGGTCCATCAATCTCCCTTGTTTTCGACAATCGTCTCCTCCATTAGAGTGGCGATTTTCAAAGTTACAATCGCATGAACTATCCATCTTGTTCTCTTTTTTTTCGTTTCTCATCCTCAAACTAAAATGTTTGATTTCTCTCTTTTTTTTCTCTTTTCATCTTTAAGAATTAGGGTTTTTATCACGCCCCAAATCCACCCTCTTGCCAGGGCTTCATCGGTGACGGACAACGTGGTTCTCACCGGGGCCTTGCAAAGTAATGGAAGTCATACTAAAATAATAAATCTTTTATTTATTTAAATCACTATATATTACAAAAATTTTCTATACATGATAAAATAGTGAAACTTCTATACTAAAGAGTTTATCCACAACAAGACTATTTCTATCCATTCATCTAATTCTCCTTGATCTTTATTCCTGTAGGATCTAAAATAATTTTTTTTATGAACTTGATAGCCCAATGAGATCCGTGTGTGCGTGTATAAAAAATTCATTATAAAATTATACGATAATGGTTCTATTGTAAAATTTTTTGAGAAATCTTTCAATGTAACAACAATATGCATAATCTTATAATAAAAGTAACATAATACAGTACAAATAATAGTTCACTTTCGTCTTATTTCTCCCTAAAAATAGTCTTCTTATCTCTTCCGTGAGATCCACTTTCGGAAAGGCTTATCATTCTCTCCCGCATTAAGTGGACAAACGTCCTATCCATATTAATAGGGTGTTACCGGTATATATTTTGATATTCGATAAAGTCTTTATTTGCTTTAACTTTCTCCACACATATTGACTTATATAACAAATCCAAACACATACATTGATATAGCAGTAGGAAAATCGTTATAACAGTAGAAAATCACGATTACAGTAGAAAATCACGGTTGTTATACATAAAATTATATGAATACAAAGGACATTCATCTCAAAAAGTTAACCAAGATATTTAACTAGTTTGCTTTTTCACTCACTTTCTTCCCTCTTCTTTTCTTTCTTTCTCTTCTTCTCTCTCTCTCTTTCTCTCTTCCTTGCTTTCTTCCTTGTCCAAGTTATTAATGCAATGGAAGGGTGTAACATATTTATAGGCAAGGATTGGAGAGGAGTCATCATTATGTGAATCGACGGTTGATATGTGTTAAACACGTGTCAATCATGCAAGGCATTTATGGGACATGTGTCACGGTTGTTGATACATGTTTGGACATATGTCAAGTGGATAGAGAATGTAAAATGCAAATTGACAACTCAAAGTGAAACGTGTCGAGTAGATGGAGAAGGTAAAATGCAAATTGACAATTTCAATAGTGGTGGAAGATGAGGCAGTTTGGATGATGGAAGATGAGATAGTTTGGATGGTTCAATGTACTTGAGGTTGGATGGTCTAGGTTATAATATAGTTAGACAACCTATCACCGTGAGCACTTATTTATGCGTAAAAGAATTATACGTAAATAAAGAAATTCCCCCATTTGGATTTAATAAAAATAATTTCAGAACCTAATTCTTTAAAGATAAAAAGTTAACTCTCACTTCTAAGAACAAAACTCGAAACGACTAATTTTGTTAGTTTTTATTTAGAGTGTTAATGGCTTAGAAAAATTCTAACAAAATAGGTTTTCACCTATTTGATATATCAGGAATAATTATCGGGACTTTTCCTCATTGTTTTCTAGACATTTCAGATACCTCATTTTTGGAGTACTTGTTTCCAGCGAGCTGGTCAAATTTAGATTTTCAACATTCTAAATGTTCGATTTCATACTCAATTCTCATATTTTAGGTAACATTTTCATTTCATTATTAATAATAACTTATTTTTTGTAACTAAATTGGGCTATGTGACATTCTTTCCCTCTTAAAAAATTTCGTCCTCGAAATTCATACCTGATTTTAGAAACAAAGTGGGATATTTTTGTCGGATCATCTTCAAGTTCTCATGTGGCATTTTTTATTCCATGGTTGCTCCAAAGTTCTTTTACCCATACTTTTGCTATCCTTACTTTTTTGCAAAGGGCATTTATAGCTACATTTGCTTTTCCTGGTTGGTAGTTGATGCTACAATCATACTTCTTGAGATATTCTCCTCATCTTTTTTGCCGTAAGTTAAGTTCTTTTTTAGAGAATAAATACTTTAAATTCTTATGATTTGTGAATACCACAAAAGTTTTCTCATACAAATAATCTCTCCATTTTTTTAGGGCAAATACTATAGTAGTTAACTCCAAATCATGAGTGGAACCGTTTTGCTTATAAAACTTTAATTGCTTCGATATACATGCTATAACCTTTGCTTCTTGCATTACAACTTAATCTTCCTTTTGATGCATGAGTGTAAACATCAAACCCATGATTTCCTTTGGATAAGGCAAGTATTGGAGCCATAGTTGGTCGTTTCTTCAATTCAAGGAAATTTTTTTCACATTCATATTTTTTTGAGTTAGCTTTGTTAAAATTCCATCTTCCGAGTTAGCTTTGTCAAAATTACAACTAGTTTAAAAAATTTTGCACAAAACTTCTATAGTGTCCGGTTAGTTCTAGGAAACTTCATATCTCAGTTACCGTCCTTGGTGTTTTTCATGACAAAATTGATTCTATCTTAAAAGAATCAACAGAAATTACCTCCACAAATATTACGTGACCAAGGAAAGTGATTTTTTTTCTTACCAAAATTTATATGCTAAACTTGACATACAATTTATTTTCACTAAAAGTCAACAACATACAATGCAAATGTTCTTTGTGCTTTTCTTCTAATTTTGAGTATACTAATATATCATCTATAAAAATCACCACAAAACGATCAATATATTAATGAAATGTCCTATACATTAAGTCCATGAAGGCAGCTTGTGCACTGGTTAATTTAAAAGGCATGATCACAAATTAATAATGACCATATCAAGTTCTAGAGGTTATCTTAGGGATGTCCTCTTATCTAATCCTCAAGTGATAATGCCTCTATCTTTGATAAAACTTAGTAAAGATTTTAGCACTTGTAACTAATTAAACAAACCATTTATCAAAGGCAAGGGGTATTTATTTTTCATTATTCAATTATCGATAATTGATACATAATTGTAATGTACATTTTTTTTTTCTTGACAAATAACACAAGAGCTTTTCATGGTGATACACTCAGTCGAATAAACCCTATTCCAAGTAAATCTTACAATTACACCTTAAGTTCCTTTAATTCTAAATGGACCATTCTATATGGGGTCTTTAATATTGGTTTTACTCCCAGGACAATATCTATACTGAATTCTATTTCCCTTTCTAGAGGAAATAAGGTTAATTCTTCAGGAAACACATCTGGATATTCTCTCACTATAGGGATATTCTCAATTTTCTTTTTCTCAATGGGTTGATTCACAAGATAAGTAAGATATCTGGTACAACCTTTATAAAAAAGTTTTCTAGAGTGTGCTCCAGTTATAATATAATCAGAAAAGTGTTTTCTTTCTCCCATCAATTCAACCACAACTTGTCCTAGAATACAAAGTTTTACAATCTTTGTTCTACAATCTATTCTTGCTTGATACCGATATAACAAGTCCATTTCTAGTATAATGTTATAGTCCAGAATAAGTAATACAATCAAATATGCTAGGAATTCTCGCTCATCAATCTCAACTTTATATGACTTACTTACAAGTTTAGTAGTCATATTACTTCCTATTGGAGTACTTACTTCTAATATATATAACAACTTTTCAATCTTAACATCTATCAACTAGGAGTATTAAATGAATGTGTGAAATCAGGATCAAATAATACCTTAACCTTGATTATGGAATAATAGTGTACCTTCCACAGCATTTGATGCTTCAGGGATTTCTTCTCTTTCCATGGCAAAAACTCTTCTTTGCATCCTGAGTTTATTATTTCAATTGCTTTGTCTTTGCCCTTGAGGTAGTCTTCTCTTCCCTATTATCCCGGGACAATCCTTAATGCAATGTTCATCATTTCCATATCTCATACATTTTTTAACTTTTAGCCAACAACTATTTTCACTATGTCATAGTTTCTGACAATAATTGTAAAAGCCTTTTTGTCCAACTTGCTTGCTAAAACTTGCTATATCATTTTCCTAGTTATTAATAACTTGGCTTTGGGTGCTTGGCCATTCGAACCCCTTCTTGGTACCTCCATCAACTCGATGAAGTTGTTCTCCTGCTAAGTCCTACTTGTCATTTGTTTTTGCTATCCTCTACTTGACAAGCCAATTCTAACCATATAAATATTCCAAGAAGAGACCTTAAAATAATGAAAGAACTTAATATGTCAAAAGGATGGCAAAAACATCTCGGTACTATACAATTTCTTAACAACTATATTACATTACCTTTATCCTACTATAATAACAAAAGCACTTTAAGCAATACCCCATGATTTGAGCCTAAGAGATTAAGTTTACTATGCTCTAAATTTTGGCCAGTTTACTAAGTTCTGGCTATGTTCTCTACTATCTCTTCCTGCCATACAAAGATCATGTAGGCATGTTTACAAAGTTTGGATCTCATCTTCGTAGTTCTAGATAACTATTATAGATCTCAATTTTTCATTCTCTAATGATATGTTTTTTTCTACTTAGTTGTTCAATCTCTTTGTCTGCCTTATTATAGTAATCAGTCAATAATTGACTCCATTTCTTTTGATAATCTAGTTTTTCTCTTAACGCTCAAGTTTCTAACTCATATACCTGCTTTACTACAACTAATTCTTCCTTGTATCCATTGTTGTCAAAACATGCCTCATATGATGATCTTCTTTCTGCCTCAATTTCCTTCTTAGCTTCAATTATTGTTGTTGGAAGTGACTACAAGCTTGATGACTAAGAAACAATTCTTGTTGTGGCTCATTAATTTCTTCTACTTAAGAGTGCATGAGCAAATCCTTTCTTGTCTACTTAGTAGACTCTGCTTCTTCTTCACTATGTTCTATTAAAATGTAATGCACTTCATTTTTTTGGCTCGTCAACTCTTTCTTCTATTGAAACCTGATCTCTATTCAAATCCATTGCTATAAAATTTCCCAACAATGTTATAAAATCTTCATGAAACATAATGATTATTCTTAATTATGATAAATACTTATATGCAAATATTCCTACCTAAAATCATTGTTTTCCTAACTTAGCCTCTGATACCACTCAATTGTCACGTCCTAAATCCACCCCCTCACCTGGGCTTCATCGAAAACGGACTGTCTAGTTCTCACCATGACTTAGTTACTTGCATGGCAGTGGAAGTCATACTAAAAAAGTAAATTTTCTATTTCTTATTTATTTAAATTATTATATATTACAAAAGTCTTCTATACATGATAAAACAATGGTACTTCTATACTATAGAGTTTATCCACAACAAAACTATTTCTATTCATTCATCTAATCCTTCTTTACCTTTGTTCCTATAGAATCTAAAAATAATTTTTTTTGTGAGCTTGATAGCCCAATGAGATCTGTGTGTGCGTGTGTAAAAAATTCATTATAAAATTATATGACAATGGTCCTATTGTAAAATCTTTTGAGAAAGCTGTCATTGCAGCAACAACATGTATAATCTAATAATAATAGTAACACAATACAGTATAACTAACGGTTCACTTTCGTTTTATCTCTCCATAAGAACTATCTCCTTATCCCTCCCACGAGATCCATTTCCAGAAAGGTCTATCACTCTCCCCCGCATTAAGTGAACAAATCTCCTATTCATATTAATGGGGTGCTGCCGATATATATTTTGACATTGGACAAAATTCTTACTTACTCGAGCTATCTCCACACATATCGGCTTATATAACAAATACAAACACATACATTGATATAACAGTAGGAAAATCATTATAACAGTAATAAGTCATGATTGTAGTATAAAATCACGGTTGTTATACATAAAATTATATGAATACAAAGGACACTTACCTCAAAGAGCTAATCAAAATCTTTAACTAATTTTCTTTTTTCCTTTCACTCTCTTCTCTCTCTTCTTCTCTCTCTTTCTCTTTCTCTCTTCCTTGCTTTCTTCCTTGTCCAAGTTGTTAATACAATGGAATGGTGTAACATATTTATAAGCAAGGATTGGTGATGAGTCATCATTATGTGAACTCGGTGGTTGACATGTGTTGAACACTTGTCAATCATGCAAGGTATTTGTGGGACATGTGTCATGGTTGTTGACACGTGTTTGGACATATGTCAAGTGGATAGAGAAGGTAAAATGCAAATTGAAAACTTGAATGGCGGTGGAAGATGAGGCAGTTTGGATGATGGAAGATGAGACAGTTTGGATGGTTCAATGTACTTGAGGTTGGTTGGTCCAAGTTATAGTATAGTCAGACAACCTATCACTGTCAGTACTTATTTACATGTAATATCATTTAAGTAAATATTTCATTTACTTAGAAATTACACGTAAATAAAGAAATACCCCTATTTGGATTTAATAAAAATAATTTCAGGAGTTAATTCCTTAAGGATAAAAAATCAACTCTTATTTCCAAGAACAAAACTCGAAAAGGCTAATTTTGCTTACTTTTATTTAGAGGGCTAATAGCATAGAAAAATTCTAAGAAAATAGGTTTTCATCTGTTTAATGTATCAGGAATAATTATTGGGATTTTTTCTCCTTATCTTTTAAATATTTTAGATATCTCATTTTTGGAGTATTTAGTTTCAGCAAATTGGTCAAATCTAGATTTTTAACATTCTAAATGTCCAATTTTGTATCAAATTCTCATGTTTCAAGTAAAATTCTCATTTCATTATTAATAATAACTTATTTCTTACAACTAAATTGGGGTATGTGATAGTTTTATTTGTTAGTTCTCTCTCTCTCTCTCTCTTCATTTACAATTTGAAAATTGTTGGTAAAATGAGTTTTAATAATGAGCAAATGATGGACAATAATGAGCACATGATGAGTACAAATGGGTAGTTTAATGAAAAATTAGTTTAGAATATATTAGGGCGAGTTTAAGGATGATCAAAGGAATATATATGAAATTCAGACTTAGAATAATCGACTCGTCCTCAAGCACACTTAAGCACTAATTGACTCACTAAGTATAGATAAGTTATTAAGCTTAGATCAAAAGCTAGGTTAGTCGAATTATGTAAGAATATCAACTAATTCACCATGTACCATAGGCAAATTGAACTCGGACTGTAAGCTAATCAAATTGACTGACCTTAAAAGTACCGGTTGACTCACTTATCTATAAAGTTGTAGAACTGAAATTCAAAATCTCAACAATTGAATATTTAAAACATTGACGGTCAAAAGGAAAAATAGGACACACCACATATAGGTCAACTTGACCTGCTATAAATCATAAGTTGACTAGCACCTTCAGTACTTAGAAAGACTTGTGAAGAACAAATCGACACATATGCTAAGCCACAGGACACAAAATACTAGAACATGTCATGAGTCATAGCACATGTTAAAACATTGGCTAGACCCTAGAATCTAAGTCATGTATTATGTGAAATCGACTTACATAGTACTCCAAGTTGACTCACACTATGAGGACTTAGAAAATGCATGAGCATACATAAGCCCCAGCATAAGCCACGCCACAAGTCAAGGTACAGGCTGTGACACTATAAAAGACAAAGAAAAAAAATACGTGGGGAAAGAAAAAAGCAGAGAAAGTCAAACACATTCAACCCACCCCCACTTTATTCTCTCTCTCTCGCTCTCTTCCCCCCACTTTCCCTTTTCTCCTCCAAAATCCCCACCCTTCTCTTATTCTCTACCTCTCGGTACTCTCTCTCTCACCCTCTCTTTGCTTTCTTCAATTGCAACCAAGCTAAAGTAAGAGCTCATATATTGAAACTTTTAAAACTCTTAACAAAACCACTGAGGGTTGAATAGGGTTGAATTTAGTGAGAGAAGTGGATTTTTCATAGAGAAAAACTTAAGGTTTTGATATAATTTAACAAGGGGTGAAATTGATAGTCCCAATAGAGGTAATACTCTTTTTTAAACTTAGGTTTGAATTATTCTTGTATAAATTTGAGATTTATGTTGAGATTTGAGATGGTTTTGTAGAGAGAGAAAAATCAAGAAATTTTAAGGTGACGTAACTTAGAGACAAAATTGATGGTCAACTAAATTATTTTTCCTTCATTTATCTTAAGTTTGAGTACGTTTTTCTTGTATATAAATTTTATATTTAGATTGGAAGAATAAATTTTTGGAGGTTTAGACTTAAGGTATATAATAAAATTTGGGGAAATCTTGAAAGGGGAATTATTTCCCTAGATTGATGATGTGGTTTGATGAAATTAGGTGATAGATTGGTGAATTTTAGAAAATTAGAATTTGGGTTGTATGGAGAATAATGATTTTTCCTAATATTAGTTTGAGATTCAATGATAAATTTGTATCTATTGCCTTAACTTGAGATAATTGGAAGTTTAAGACATGTTAACTTAACTTTGGATTGTGGATCGGGAATATTAACCCTCCCAACAAATGAGTGGATTGTTTGTTATATTGTAATGAGTACAATATTTTACTTGATTTTTTAAAGGATTTTAAAATAAGTTTTGAATTGTTTTGTGCGTGTGGAATGTCGTTATATGTAAATTTGATATAATTATATATCCATTATTGAAAATAAATTATGTGCATGTTTATTGCGAGTTTTGCCATTGACGAATTGAACAGAAATTTGTATGATTATATTGACACATAAAATCGTTTGAAATGGAATGGCGCATGTGTTGGTTAGGGGTGAGAGCCTGAACTTTTATTAAATGGTTAGTCATTTTCCTCCGCAGTGTGATTTGATGGGATGACGTGATGGGGTCAGTAAACCATGGGAGGTAACCGAACACGTGCGGTGCCTCTATAGCCAAATGTTATTAATAAAGTCGTAAAATAGTTGGTTGCATTATTAATAAAACACCACATCCAATGACAAAGATGAGATATTTGTTAACTTAAATTTCTAAAAGCTCTTGGTTGTCCCGTCCCAGATTATGATAGATCTTTATCGAAAATAATGAAATTGGTTACCCATTGTTTCAAAAATATGAAATATGTTAGATACATAAATTTTATCTCATTGCGATGATTGGAATTAGTTAAAAACCTTGCCTTTTATGATGACCATTGATATATTTGATTATAATGAAAAAAATTTTATGAATACTATTTGACATATCCGTACTCACCTCTCATTTATTGGATAATATGTTATTCCACTCACTGAATATTATTTATATTCATCCCCCTCATTTCATTTTTTCACAGAGGATGTTTTGTTTGGAGATTTGCCATTGTCTTGAGCCAGATCGAATATATTTTGAAAAACTCTTTAGGTATCAGTTTATTTTAATTTTATTTTGAGGTATTAGTGAACTCTTGTATGGCCATTGATTGTAAATATTCTTGAAAAACTATCTTGAATACTAATTTTGTTGATTTTGGACTTGAATTTTGTTTGATTTTGTTTATGTATATTGAGAACTTATTGATTTATCAAAAGTTTATTTGAAAATTATTTTTGATTGAGTTGGTTTGGATTTCTTGAGTAAAGACTTGTTTTATATTCTAACTTTGATTGAAATGGCCAGAATGGTCTCATGTATGTATTTGAATTTGAATGATCAGACTAGCCTTATACATGCATGTTTTGAACAGGGATGGACTGAGCTTGTCTTTTGGTTGTGTGATGAATGCTTGTTAGTTTAATTGGATTTATTGAAAAATTTTGAAAAATAGATAGATATTGATGAATGCATTGCAGTACCTTGATATATGAGTTAGGTTTACTTGTATTGTCGGGTAATCCAGTAGTTGTCGTGTACTCGATTCAAGAGTTGGGGCATTACAATTTTATTGGTATCAGAGATTACGTTTTTATTTTTGTAAAAGTTTAAGAAGTTTTCAAATATTTCTAAATATTTTTAAAAGTTCTCAATTGTTTTTAAATTATTTTAAGTTTGACATTCAAAGTGTTTGCAAAGGATTCTTAAAAGGAGTATGCTGTGAGTTCTAAAAAGTTGAGTTTATTTTTAGAGCGTTACATATTTAGTCTTTTACCTAATTTTGGTGTGCTATCAATATAGGAGAAAGGAAGTTGAGAGAGCTGGAGGTTGAAGATGACTGAATTATCATCTTTGCCAATAGGTACATTATCGATATTATTGCAATCATTTTGTTGTTTACTTTATTTCTCTTGATTTATGTGTTTGTATTCTTGTTTAGTTTTAATAGTGTAGGAGAACTAAATTATCAATATCATTGCTATCATTGTATTTAGACTTATTTTGCTCTGTTGAGTGTATTATCAGTAATGGTCTAGGGTGCAGGCTTATGTGAAGTGCCCAAATGTGGGTCCAGGCCCCACTAGCTAGCCGCTATGTGGCGAGCAGGTAGTGACTCACTGGAAGATGGCCAAACACCATAGTTTCTACCCTTATTAAGAATTAAATATGTTTTCTACCAAAACTTGATGTGATTAAATTGAGTATGTCTAATTAGAAACTTGTTGATGAAGTTTTGTTATTGGAATTTGAGGTTATATTTGTTGTCCAAAGTGGAAATTTGGAATTGGCATCTTGTTAAATTATTTTGTTGATACTCTAAATTGGGTAAAAAACCATGAGATAAATGTTAGGAAAACATATAGAAAATGTGTCTGGGTGTTTCTATAGTGGCAAAGGTAGATAGCGCTTATATATTGATAATTGATGGAAGAAGGCAAAGACATTTTGGCGGTATGTAAAATTTATATGCAAAGTTAAAATACCACACTCCTTCTTGTCCCTTAAGCTTGAAAATGTTAAAATGTCTATGTTATTATTATTTGTTAGTTATGCCATCCAAATATCCTTTTGTTCCTATAGTGAGTCCCCAATCTTAATTTCTTTCTTATTAGGGAGAAATTTAAAAAATCACAGAGCCATACCAGGGTCAACATGTGCAAAATATATTTTATGTGTGTTGAATTGAATAGGAAATGAAAGAAAAAGTCAGATAAAAGAACAGTTAAAGAAAAAGCTAAAACTAAAAGAGAAAAAGAACTTATTAAAAAAATGAAATGGTAGAACATATCTGGAGATTAGATGTTGAAAATCACATATTATTTTGATAGATTAACTGTATATCCTTCACAAGAAAAATAGAAGCTAAATTGAAGTAGAAGAATCGGAAGTTGCTATTGCTTTACTAAAAGGACAACAATAAATTATTAGATAATCTGGCAGAATGTGACTCTATGCAAGGATATCAAGTGATTGTATGAAGAGTTTGAGTCATTGCTGTGGTAAATAAAACATTTATAGAATTTTGTATGTCTTTAGATATAAGATTGTATTACACACATGTATTAAAAATCTCTTTTTAGATTCTTGTTCATTTTTGTATTGTAACTGGTTTAAAAAATCACTTTTAGGGGGTAGTCTTTTCATGTTAACATAATGAGGCATAATTGTTGTAGCCCACTAGCTGTTTGGGTCGATAGGCTGGTATGGTGTTTAGATTGGCCATGGGTATTATCTTTATAAATCTTGGGTCATGGTAGGGGCAATGAAGCTGGACTTCAACTATCGCAAGCCAAGAATTTTTGAAATGTCGTACAACTTTGAATATGAAAACTTCTTGCATAAACTTCTCTATAAACTATTATATTACATTGTCAAGATGATGAACTGAGAGACCAGTTGCTATATCATTGTTTAGTTTCTTGGACTTTATGCAACTTTTTGGTTTCTTTTGTGAGACTTGTCTAGAGTATGTAAAAAACTTTCTTCTGGTTGATTTCTATGGAGTGCGATGGTGGCAAGGATACATAATGGTGTTTATTTCTTGGTGAATCTGGTTGGAAAGGAAAACATGAATTTTTATATATCAGTTCTGTCTTAACTTGTTTTCATAGTATAAAGTTATTTTCCTTGCCTCTATTTGTTGTGGAAGTGCTATAACTTTGGTAAATGAGAAGGTGGTTGGAAGAAACCCCAACAACACCCCTATGTCTCTGACATGTATTTCTTTTCTCAGTTTCTATCTTCTTGTCTACTATTTCTAATGCTATTATTTCTTTCAAGGATGTATCTTGCCTCCAATTCTCCTTTCTTTAGTAAAAGACATAAAAAATGATCCTCCTATAGTAGTTAAATTCATGGTTTTAGTAAGGGTAGTGGTGGGGGTTCCTCCACAAAGGTCTCGAGCCTCCTTTTTACTTCTCATTATATATATATATATATATATATATATATATATATTTATTTATTTATTTATTTATTTTGTGATTTCGAGATGAAAAATCATTTGTTTCTCATACGTGTTATATGATGCATGGGGCTATCTTTGACTTGAAGGTTTAATTTAGCACAAAGCAAGTTTGTTCTTGTTGATGGGTTCATCAAAGGCAAAACTTACCAAGATTTATTAGTTATAGTACAAAATGATTACCATTTATGTATCTTGTTATCCTCTTAGGTTATTGGAAAGAAGGCGTTATCTAGAGTTGTTAGTGATCTTGTGGTATACTTAATACTTTTATTTCCTATTCCTATGGTTATGACAAAAAGTATTAAAGATATTTAATGGAGATTCTATTGAAAAAGTTTGGAATATGGGTATCTAAATTGGTCTTATCAACTATGAGACTGGATGAAGCCTTTTAGGTTGGGATATGAAAAGCCATGAAAGGAAATTTGAGATGGCTTCTCAAAGATATTTTGATAGGACAAAACTTTTGGGATGGTTGATAATCATTACTGCTCACTAAAAATGGAAAGAGATGAAAATGGAAAGAGATCATTAAACTTGGTGAAAAAATGTCAACTTTGTTTATTTGGCAAAGGAAATGCTAAAATCACTGATTTGTATACTTATCTACCTGAATTGAACTTTCAAAGAAATCAAAGAGATTTGATTCTATTTTTGTAGTGGTGGATTATTTCTCCCAAAAAAGACTCTTTATTCCATGTTCTAAAACCTTTAATGCAACTTACATTGCTAAATCATTCTTTTGAGAAGTCTACTTGGTGTTCTAACTTATATTCTTTTTTATGGAGTTGTAAAGTTTATTAGGCACTTTTGTAGGACTTTGTAGAGGAAATTTTAGACAAATTTGAAATATTATAGTACCTACCCTCTTTACAGATGGTCAAATGAAAATTCTGAATTATAGTTTGGGAAATCTTTTAGGATGTACTATTGGGAACACTACAAAGATTTGGGATTTAATTGTATCTTAAGTAGAATTTGCTTGTACAATTCTGTCAATTGTAGCACAAGGAAGATACTTTTTAGGATGATCATTGATTAAAACTTGAATATGTGCTTGACTTGGTGCCTTCTTCCTTAAGAAGCTAAATTTGGAAAATTCAAGATGTAAAAACCGCCCTCTAAACCTACAATGTAACATACACTTTTATTGCCAATTAGCATGCCGTTTCTAGGAAATTGAAGAGAGCAATCAAGCACTTGTGCATTTGAGATGAGAGTGAGTTCCTAAGGAAGTTATCACAAACTAAATTCTAGGAAGCTTGAAGTTTGTAAGGTGTTGAGAAAAATCAGTTCAAATGCCTACTTGATTGGGCTTTCACTAGGGCTGCAGATTAGTCTGTTATTTTACACTCTATCCTTTTATGGATTTGATGGCATTTCCATATTCCATTGAAGCTCAAATTTAGTAGTTGTTAGTCATGAAGGCTGATGTTGTTAAAGAAATGCTAGATGTCAAAGGAAGTTCCTTCTCGACGAGGCAACCTATATGGATGAATCATGGTAAATGGGCTTGGTAAACCACAAATAAAAGCATATGGATTTTGTAGAATAGCTAAAACAAGTTGATATAATCACATATGAGTGATATTTCAAGACTTACTCATCAGAGCCTAGTGTTTTTTTTCCCTTATCTACGAAGATTGATGCAGGAGAAGACATTTGGAATTTTAGGTCGGAGACATAATAATTTTAAATATATCACCTTGGAAGGGTATGAACTCATTTCGAAAGTAGGAGGAAATTGAATCCTTGGTATATTACCCTTTTCAAGATCCTTGAGAGGATAGGAAATGTGGTTTACTGGTTTGAATTGCTTTCGAATTTGATAAAGATATATGATATATTTTATGTTTCGATATTAAAGGAATATTTGCCGGATCTTTTTGCGTCGCATATTTTAGTAACTCCACTAGTTAAGCTAAAAGAGGACTTAAACTTCAAAATTCAACTCATAGTTATTCTTGATCGCCAAATCAAAAGGTTGCAGAACAAATAAATCTATGTTGTTATGGTCAAATGGAAAAAAGATCGAGTCAAAAAAAAAACTTGGCACTTTGTTTTCTCTCTTTCTCTCTCTTTCCCCCCATTTTCCCTTATCTCCCCCGAAACCCCTAGCCCTCTCTCATTGTCTCCTTCTTGGCACTTTGTTTCTCACCCTCTCTCTTTGCTCTCTTCAATAGCAACCAAGCTCAACTAATATTTAGTGAGATTTAGTGAGAGAAGTGGATTTTTTAGAGAGAGAAAAATTTAGGGTTTTGGTGTAATTCAACAACAGGTGAAATTGGTAGTTCTAACATAGGTAATTCTTCTTCTCAAACTTGGATTTAAATTATTTTTGCATAAATTTGGGATTTATGTTGAAATTTGGGGTTTTGTAGAAAGAGAAATATTTACAAGTTTCAAGGTGATGTGACTAAGAGGCAAAATTGATGATTCAACTAAGATAATTTTTCTTCCTTTATCTTAAATTTGAGTACATTTTACTTTTATATAAATTTTATGTTGAGATTGAAAGAATAAAGTTTAAGGATTTAGATCTAACATATATATAATGTTAAAATTTGGAAACATCTTGAAAGTGGAATTATTTTCTTAGGTTGATGATGTGGTTTGATGAAATTAGTTGAAAAATGATAGATTTTGGAAAATAAGAGTTTGAGTAGTATAGAGAATAATGATTTTTCCTAATATTAGGTTGTAATTAAATGATAAATTTTTACCTATTGTCTTAAGTTAGGGCAATTAGAAGTTTATGAGAGGTTAACTTAACTTTGGATTGTAGATTGGAAGTGTTAACCCTCTTAAGAAATTAGTGGATTGTATGTTAGTTTTAAATGAATATAATATTTTACTTGATTTTTTTAAATAGTTTTAAAATAATTTTTGAATTGTTTTTTGTGTGTGAAATGTTTCTAAACATAAATTTGATATAATTATGCATCTATTGTTGAAAATGAATTATGTGCCATATTTATTGCGAGTTTTGCTATTGATGAATTGAAATGAAGTTTGTATAGCTATATTGACACATAAAATGGTTTGAAATGGAATGGTGCATGTATTAGATTGGGGTAAGAGTCTAAATCCCTTATTAAATTAACTAGTCAGTTCCCTCCACGATTCAACTCAACGGGGTAGCATAGTGGGGTTAGTAGACCATGAAAGATAGCCAAGCATGTGCGGTGCCTCTATGACCAAATGTGAACTTAAATTTCTAAAAATGTTTGGTGGTCCGGTCCTAGGTCGTGATAGACCTTTGTCGGGATCAATGATTTTAGTTATCCTTTGTTTAAAAAATGTGAAATATGTTAGAAGTATAAATTTTATCTTATCATGATGACTGGAATTAGTTGAAAACTTTGATTTTTATGATAATTATTGATATATTTGATTACAATGAAAAAGATTTTGTGAATACTATTTAACATATCCACACCTAGCTTTCATTCATTACATAACATGTTATTCTACTTACTGAGTATTGTTTATATTCATCTCTCTCTCTCTTTTTTTTTTTATATATATATATAGAAGATGTTTAGCTTGAAAATTAGCTTTTGTCTTGAACCGAATCGAAAATATTTTAAAAAACTTTTGGGTTGCGGTTTCTTTTGATTTTATTTTGAGGTATTAGTAAACTTTTGTAGAAAAATTGGTTGTAACTATTTTTGAAAAACTATCTTAAATACTATTTTTGCTGATTTTGGACTTGAATTTTATTTGATTTTGTATACGTATATTGAAAACCTATTGATTTATCAAAAGTTTACTTGAGGATTGTTTTTGATTGAGTTGGTTTAGATCTCTTGAGTAAAAACTTGTTTTATATTTTATAAATTTTATTGGAATGGTCAGGATGGTCTTATATATGTATTTGGATTTGAATGATCGTACAGCTCTTACGAATGCATATTTTGAATAGGGACGAATCGAGCTAGTCCTTTGAATGTGTGATGAATACATATTGGCTTATTTGAATTTGTTGAAAAATTTGAAAAAATAGATATATATCGATTGATATCGATGAATATCTTACAATACTTTGGTGTACATGTTAGATTTTCCCGTATTTTGGTGTAACATAATGGTTGTCGTGTGCTTGATTCGAAAGTCGTGACGTGACACAAGGTATGACATAGGCCATGACACGAGTCACAACATACCATGACATGAGCTTTGACACGAACCATCACACATGCCACGACATAAGACATATGCCATGGCACAAGGTTACGTCCACACACCAAACATGTTGTGTTGACACAACATGTCATAGAATATAGGCACAAGTTCATTCACCCTATACGTCAAGTTGACTCGCATGACTAGGACAATTTCTAAGTGAGTGCAAGCTTGTGTTAACACAAGAAAATTGTTATGTCGACACAACACGTCCGAGATGCATAATGGCTCATAGGATACTAAGAAAAGTTGACTCATGCTATAACACTAGTCAACTTGCACGACACAGAATACACCACTAGCCTTTACACATGAGCAAACCATATTGCACTGAGCCAAATGACATATGGCACCGAGCCAGATAACATATGGCACCTAGCCAAATGACATATAACCAAAACAAAAGTGCACTAAGCTAATCTACATATTGCATATTCCACATACACTTATGCAGGGATAGGTGGAAGTCGATGCATCAAGAAGCTCAAGTCGACTAGCACAAGATAAGGAGCAAAAACAACTAAGTCCATCAAACTTGTGTCGATACAATGAAGAGTTTATGTCGATACAATCAAGATCCACAAGCCAAAAACTTAAGCAAAACTAGGAACAAGTCAACTCAATGAGAAAAATAAGTTGACTTTCTCAAGAGACTGAAGAGGAAAGGTTAGGCACAAAAAGGGTTATGTCGACACAAGGAAATGAGCATGTCGATACAAAAAGAGAGTCTAAGCACAAATGACTGAACAAACACTTGAGGCAGTCGACTCACCACATGAGGGTAGTCAACTCATCCTAGCAAGAAGTTTGCAAAATTCAAATATCAGACAACTCATGAAGAAAAGAAAGTTGACTCACTATGAATAACGACTAATTGTTTAGAAAAACTGTTCGAGCATTAAATTTGACTTTCAACCACCTTAATAGCTATAACTGAGCACTAAATATTCTACAACATTCAAATGATCAACAAGGGTTATAAATATAACATAAATTGAAGAACAAACAACTCTTAGAACATTTATTGTACTCCATTGCATTAAGATCTTCATGTGAGCTTTTATTTTGTGTTATAATTTTAGTGAGCTTAAAGATCACATCTGAACTTGGAGATTCAATATTGTATCTTCTCTTTTTTTCTCTTATCTATGTAAAAGACTGAAAGAAGGGTTCTTTCTGGTTTGAGATTAAGGTGTCTCAAAGAAGACAATTACGTTTGCTAGCACCTGTGTAAGTTAGTGGTGAGTATTTCTATGAAACACTTAGTGAGGTCTAACTAGCACCTGTATAAGATAGATGGTTATACTATTTTGATTGAAAATAATGGATTAGAAATTTCAGGTATAGCCTGAGAATAAATGTACATCAGAAAAGTAGAACCACTATAAACCATTGCATTGAATCTTCTCCCTCTGCATTCTTTCATCTATTTTCTCATTTCATTAACTCCAAAAAAACCTAAAAAATGCCAAACAATCTATTCAATCTCTTTAGATTGTTAGAATCTAGTATTTCAAAAATGAAGGTTTTTCATCATATCTTTTCAGATTCAAATTGTATATTTCAGATATGAACCATTTTTCATGCCTTACATGTGTTTTCCAAGCATTTCCTAATCCAATTGAGCTTGGTGGTATAAGATCTCGCTTCTCCTCTTCACAAATCATGAAAAAAAACCTATGGTAAGCGATTTATTTCTATCTTTGTTTGTTTCTTATTAGTTTTTGCTATCTCTAGGGTTTAGAAATGTGTAGTTTTGATCTTTGATAGTAAATGTGAATTTGGTGATAATCTTTGCAGGTTGAGAGGTTGGTGGTGCACGTGTCTTAGGTGGTATACGTGTGGTAGTAGGTGTATCAAGATAAGTAATTGTATGATTATATGATTTCCCCTTTTAGAGATCCTGTGTTTGTATGTTTTGTTTTATATTAGTCTAGGATTTGATTATGAAGATATATGCAGATTAGTCTAAATGTCAATGTAAATATATGTTTAATATGTTAGTTTAATTAATGAGAAATCTTAGCTTAATAGGCTAGCATATATGATGCTATATGCTATCTTAACAAGTTAGTTTAAGTGGTGGTATATCTTAACTTAATGGTTTAGCTTAAACGATGACATATGTTAGCCTAAATGTGCTAGTTTAATTAAGGATATATGTTAGTTTAATAGCTTTGATTAAATGATGACATGTGTTGAATTAATTGTAATGTTTATGCGATGCATAATGTATTAACATGTAGGTATGGGATACTGAAACGATTTCAATTTAAAACTATTAGAAAATAATAAAAGTTATCACCATTTATAATGAAACCTTTTAAAACTTAAGTAACGTAAAGTAAAACCTCCTTGTAGTGGAATACATGGTAGAACATCTCCTAGGGATGATTTTTATTTTTAATGGCATGATTACATAAGAAGAGTGAAAGCAAGCGAAACATCCACAAGGGTGGAGGTTAGATAAGATAAAAGTATATGGTTTAAAACTTTAAGGAGAAAGAAAGATAATGAAAATGGGAAAACAAAAAAAGAAAGCTATAACAAAATGAATTTAGTACCTTTGCACGATTCCAATTTAGAGATATCATTGGTTTGTTTCCCTTATGTATACTTGTTGATTTGATATATATGCTAAAGTTGAATGTTACTTGCTTTGTTATGTTGTCCTTCACATATCATATTATATGCATAATAACTGCTTTATGTTTAGTGTATATTGTGCATGATTCTCCTTCCCTATTTCTTTTGGTTTTACATATTAGTCGGTGGTTGTCTCTCCTTATTCTTATGATTTTAG
This sequence comes from Dillenia suffruticosa, assembly GCA_033439265.1. Taxonomy (NCBI): domain Eukaryota; kingdom Viridiplantae; phylum Streptophyta; class Magnoliopsida; order Dilleniales; family Dilleniaceae; genus Dillenia; species Dillenia suffruticosa. The sequence continues at coordinate 16,294,320 of JAVTVX010000009.1, read as the reverse complement.
ATGTTTCAGGTGGTAAAGTAGGTTAAGAGGGATAAATAGAAATTCACATGCAACGGGATACAACATCCCATACCTTTTTCATTATTAGATGGTTGTTGCATTTTTATTAGGGTTTGGCTATTTGATATAGTTATTATTGATTCATTATTTTTCATTCTAGTTAAAAGTGTAATAATGATCATCACAACTCACGCAGAACATATGTACTGATTGACATTTATGTTTTTATGAGTGTTTTAGCTAGTAATATTAGTTTTATATGATAATTTAAGTTTGAGAAACAGATATTTATGATTCGTTTAATTTTATATTGGATTATGCTAATATTTAATCTTGTTGTTGATACTAACATATAATTCCTACTGTATATTGGCAATATTTGATTGAAGTGTTATAGATTTTAGGTTATTTTGTATTGTATTGAATGACTGAATTTAGTCAATTTATAGGGGAGATGCTTGATTTAAAAAAAAAAATTATTTAGTTAATAGTTTTAAAATTTTTTTACCCTTTATTCCTTCCATATCATCACACACATGGATAATGATTCAAAGATCATTATCTTGGGTGTCATTTGTTTTATTTTTTCCCCTCTTCTGCTGAGAGGTGAGATCCTTAAATAGCGGGTCATCACATGCCTAACGGCATAAAGGGACAATTGTTGTGAGTCTCATGATATTTTTTACCATGGTGGCAGTCACATTTGTAGCCACCTTTCTCTACGGTGAGAGAAAGGCTTAGTCATGGCTTATAGTTAAGGGTCTCTCTCCATCTCAAAAAGAGGTCACATTGGCGGCAGAGAATGGTCTATTGCCACCGGAAGGCCAAGGGTTGTCGGATTGTGGTCATGGTTGCAAGTAGCCATGGTAGTACGAATTTAGGGCTTGAAGCCCCAACTCATCTCTCTTAGGGCTGAGTCAGCAACCATGTGGTTATTTATATTAATATCAAATGGCTAACTTGGAAACCATAGGGTTGTGAAGTCAGTAGACAAAATTTTAAAAATTATTTTGATTTTTTGGGGTGAACAATGACATACTTTTTATGTTTTTTTTATTTATTTTAAATAGTTAAAAATTCAACACTAAAATTTTAAGTGGAAGAAAAATTTTATTTTAAAATCTCATAGCTTCCAAAAATTAATTAAGGGTCAGTCGATAAGAGAATTTAAATTAAGGTCAATAAAGAAATTATTAAGATATTATTTTGTTTTGATATCAGTCGTTTGGAGTTATTTATCAAATTTATTTAGTGAATATAAATTAAAGACAATAAAAGAATTAATGGGATATGATGAAGTGGTAATGAGTGAATATATACCAAAATTCTCCAAATGAGATTTGGAGAAGATAAAAAAAAAAGAGAAAAAATACTACTGATCCCACCATAAAAAATTAAAAATAATTTTTACAATTTTTTTTAAAAAATATTTTGCATGCTAACTCTGTAGTCACATGACTTGCCAACTTAGCAATTAGGTGTTGATTCAATGATCGCGCGGTGTAACACACAACAAAAGAAAATTCAAACATAACAGCTAGTGAAGAGAAGGAAGTTAGGTTTGCTCGATTCGAACTGTTCTGTAACCAATTTAACTAAAATTGTTAGGATTGGGTGGAAGATTGTTGTAACAACCTTTAAATATATGTACAGATTAGAAGCAGAAGGCATGGAATGAGGAAACAATTTTCCTTTCTCTCTCTCTACTACTTTTCTTATCTCTCTTTGACTTTTCCATCTCGATCCTTGTCTCTCTGTCGTATCTCTTTATCTCTCAAATCTCTATCTCTCTCTCCCTCTCTCCTTACCTTTATTCTACCCATTCCAATTATCTCCTACATCTCTATTAACCTCAATTACAAACCCTATCATCCATGGTCGACTTTATTTCCCTCTCTCTTGAGCTGAGTTATTACAAATTAGTATATGAGTTCACAATTCTTGAGAAAATAGTGAAAAATGATAGAGAATACTTGGTATAAAGCAATCAAAACATATTTCAAGAAGCAAGAAATTAAAAGACAAGAAATGACCATACAAATCAAAGAAAATCATCTCCTCTTTTCTCTCACTACTTCCTTACAATTCAAACCAAATTCGTTGTTCGTCTTTATTATCTTATCACTCAATGCATATGTAAATCTTGGTTTAAAATTCATGAATTTTATAAAATCTCAATTTTTAGTTTTCCATCCTTGAGAACAAGGATGTCTTCAAGGATGTCTTCAAAGTGGAGCAATATTATAACAACCAGTAATTAATTGTTAATTGATATAATAATTAGTAGTTAGTAGTTAATTGATTAATTGAATGATTAGTTAGTTAGTAGTTAAAATTTCTCTATCTCTCTCTCTTTTCCTTTCAATTCTTTCATTATTATTCTTTTTATCTCTCTCTCTCTCTCTCCTTTCTCCCTCTCTTTCTCTCTTTACTTCTCTCTCCCTCTCTCTCTCTCTCTCTTTCTCTTATTTCTCTATCTCACTCCTTCTACCTTTATTCTACCAATTTTAATCATCTCTTACATCTCTATTATCCTCCATTATAAAACTCATTCTCTACAAACGGCTTTATTTCCCCTTTTCTTGAGTTAGATAGATTGTTACAAATTGGTATCGAAATTGTGATTCTTGGTCCTTAGAGGAAAATCCATGGTTGAAGGTACTCGTTAGAAATTCAATGATAAGCAAAAGAAGAAACAAGCAGCCAAAATACAAGAATTGGCAAACGACTGTAAAGAACAACACTTTCAGATCGACAAAAAGCTAGAAGAGATGAATAAAATAATAAATGAACAGAATCAAAAGATTAAGGCATTTATGGCCAATTTAGAAGCCAATATTAACACCCTTTGTAAAACTTTCCAGCGTGATCAAAATGAAGGCATATGTGCAGAATAAGGGATAATGTTACCCACTCCAAATAAGGGAGGATAAGGTTGGATGGATACTCACATCTCAGTGTTTGAGGTATTATTCCCAACCCTCCAAAAATTGAGCTTCCAATCTTTATCGGAGAAAATCCCTTTGTCTGGCTAAGTAAATGTCTAAAGTTCTTTAATGTGTATCATATAACCAATCATCAATGGGTCTATACAGTTGAAATGTACTTAAAAGGAAAGGTTAAATTTTGGTAATAATGTTTGAATATGGCTAAAAAGGATGTCAATTTGGAGGAACTCAAGAATGTTATGCCAAAGATTTGAAAACAAAGGAATGCAAGATATAGTGAAGGATTTCAACACGCTACAACAAAAAAGGTCATTTGCTGAATATCAAGAAATGTTTGAGTAGGTATGGTCAGCCATGCTCATAAAGAATCCACAATTTACCTAATTCTATTTCATTTCAAACTTTACCGGTAGCGTAAGAAAAGATATCAAACCCATGTTGAGAATGATGATATCGACAGCCCTTCTACAAGTTGTTGAATTTGCCACACTTTAGGAACATTCATTAGAATTGGCAAAGAAGGGAAGGAGTATTGGGTCAATTCATTCCACAACCCACAATGATGTATAATTAAATAAGAAAATGCAATGGGAACCTACCAGCAACAATAAGTTGCACAAACTAACCCCTATGAAGTCCAATATTGGAGAAGCAAAAATTTATGCTTCAAGTGTAGAGAAAAATTTGCACCAAGATGCTGGTGTAAATTCAAACATTTGGATTTTATAATAGCAATGGAAGAACTAAAGGAAAGAGAAGCTATTGTTGAAAATGAAGAGGGAGATAATCCAAACAGTTGAAGTATTCTTACGTATCTTATCCAATTTAATGCATAGACAAACCATTGCATTACAAGGTACACTAGGAAGATTGATGGTGTCTATTCTAGTAGACATAAGAAGCTCTAATCACTTCTTACACCATAAAATTGTTGAAGAACTATAGTTGATTACCGAGCTAGTAGAACTTCTTTAAACAGAAATAGCAAACAGAAGCAAGATCACCAACTCTACAAAAGTTGTGTAAAATGGAAGATACTGAGGTTCATCTTCTCTTTTGACCTAAGAATGATAGTTTTGAGAAGATGCAATGTCATATTAGGTGTAGATTAGAAATACAATTATGACCCAATTACATTTGATTTTAAGAAATTGCAAGTGAGATTTTTTAACGAAGGAAATGAAGTGATTTTAGAAGGTAGAATAGAACAACCCTTGATGAAATTGGTTAGGGAAAAAGAAACTAAGAAATTTAGACAACAATAATTGTAGAGTTGTATAAATTTCACTATTAACTCAAAAAACTAGAATTCCAAAGTGCCATAAGCTATTTTTGTAGTGTTGTCTGAATTTGAAGAAGTCTTCTCAACATCAGCAACACTCTCTCCTAAAAGACAATTTGACCATTTTATTCCTCTAAAATGAGATGCAAATCCTTCAAACTCAAACCTTATACGTACCCTCATTCCTAGAAGCCAGAACTTGAGAAATGAATGTAGGATATGTTGAACAATGACATAGTTAAACCAAGTACCAGTCCCTTTGCCTCTGTAGTACTGCTCATCAAGAAGAAACACAATACTTGACACTTTTGTGTGAATTACAAACAACTCAACCAGCAAACCATCAAGGACAGCTACCCTATTCCTAATATTAATAAACTATTGGATGAATTGTATAACTCAAATATCTTCTCCTAAATATGCTTGAGTTTAGGCTATCATAAGATAAGATTCAAATCTTGTGATGTAGAGAAAACAACATTCCAAACATACCATGGCCATTTTGAATTCCTTATCATGCATTTTGGATTGATAAATGCTCCGCTACCTTTCAGTCCCTAATGAGTCACGTCTTCCAACCCCATTTGAGGAAGTTTGTGTTAGTATTCTTTGATGACATTTTAGTATATAGTTCTGACACATTCACTCATGCTTGGAACCTTAGGATAGTCCTGGCTTTACTCATATAACATCACTTGTTTACTAAACTTTTCAAATGTATCTTTGCACAACCCTAAGTAGAGTGTTTGGGCATGTAACCATAAGTGGTGGGCGAAGATGGATTCTCAGAAAACAGAGTGTATGTCTTTTTTGCCAAATGGGTACTATAGAACTAACTCGGCACTATAGGAAATTTGTAAAGAATGATGGGATTATAACTAGACCCTTGAATGATTTGCTTAATAAGGAAAATTTCTACCAGAATGTAGAAGTAGAAAAGGCCTGCAATCAGCTCAAACTGGTCATGTGTACAACACTTTTTATGAGGTTGCTTGACTTTTCCAAACTATTCATAGTGGAGATTGATGCCCATTCTAATGATTGGGGGCAGTATTAATGCAATAGGAAAAACCAATTGCATATCTAAGCAAGACATTGGGACCTAGGAGTAGGGAACTATTCATATATGAGAATAAGTTGTTTATAATGGTGATGACAATAATTAAATGAAAGCATTACTTAATAAGCTATTACATCATAATCTGAATTGATCTCCAAAGTCTAAGATATCCATTAGAGTTGAAACTAACAAACACAATGCAACATAAGTGATTAACCTAAGTTGTTAGGCTTGGACTATGAAATTCAATACAAAAAGGGAAGCAAAAATAGAGCGGCTAATGCTCTTTCGAGAAGGGAATTGTAGGAAGAAGAATAACAGAAAAAGTGTTTAGTTTTGGCGATCTCTATAGTACAATCACAGTGGATCTTGAATGTAATTCAAAGCTCAAAGATAATGAGGAATGTCAAAGTTTGATAGCTCAATTAGTCACAGATCCTGATAGCAAGATTGACTTTGAGTTTCAAGATGGACTTCTGAAGTATAAAAGGAAGATCCTAATTAGGAGTAGCTTGCAACTTAGGGAGAAGATTGTACAACAACTGCATAGTGCATCTATCGGACGACATTCTAGCCAGCAGGGTACCTTGCAAATGGTGAAATCCATTTTCTATTGGTCTTTTATAAAAGATACTATCATTAAATTTGAAAAGGAATGTGATGTTTGTTAGAGAAACAAATATGAAAATGTTCTCTACCCTGAACTATTTCACCCATGTCTATTCCCACTTAAGCTTGGTCACAAGCTAGCATGGACTTCATTGATGGATTATTAGAGTTTGAAGGGTGTACTACCATCCTAGTTGTTATTGATAGCCTCACTAATTTGGTCATTTCATAACTCTATAGTATCCCTACTTCGCAGTAAAAGTGGCACAGTTGTTCCTAGATGACATCTTTAAGGTACATGTATCCCTTGATTCCATCATATTTGACAGAGACAAAGTGTTTATTAGCCTCTTTTGGCAAGAAATATTCAAACTAATGAATACCCAGCTAAAGCTTAGTAGTGCTTACCATCCTCAAATAGATGGACAAAGTGAGAGACTTGATTAATGCTTGGAATACTATTTTAGATGCATAACATTAGATAGACCAGCAATGTGACTGAGATGGTTGAGTTTAGTTGAATGGTGGTATAACACAAATTCCCATAGCCATCTCCAGAAGACCCCTTTTGAAGCCTTTTATGGATACCAACTATAGCAAATACCTAGGGATCCTTACATGGATACCATGACTCATACTACTGGAAACTTTATCAGAAACAAACAATTGATGATTCAAATCCTTAGAAATCACTTAGCTAAAGCTCAAAAAAGGATGAAACTATATTTGGATCATAATCGCTTAGAAAGGGAGTTTCAAATAGGAGATTGAGTGTATTTAAAACTACAGCCCTATAGATAGCAATCAGTTGAGTTGAGGAAATAGCTTAAACTTTCTTCCAAATACTATGGACCTTTCCCTGCGGTCGCTAGAGTAATAAGAGTTGGTTGCGAGCTGAATTGCCTTCCGGATGCAAAATACACCTTGTGTCTCATGTTTCACTATTAAAGAAGAAGCTGGGTTCTTACAAATTCACAATGCCAACCTTACCCTTGCTTGGTGCAAACAATCAAACCCTGGTGGAATTGGAAGCAGTTCTTAAGAAAAGAGTTATTTGGAAGAATAATCAACCGGTAACACAAGCATTGATCAGATTAATCAAGCTAAATCTAGAAGAGTCTACTTAGGAAGCTTGGGATTTTATTAGAGCATAATTTTCTACTTTCCATCCTTCGGGAAATTATGATAGACAACAAAAGAAAATTAAAATGTAAAGGCTAGTGAAGAGAAGGAAGTTAGATTAGTTAGGTTCGAACTATTTTGTAATCAATTTAACTAAAATTGTTAGGATTAGTTAGAAAATCGTTGTAAACAACCTTTAAATACACGTAAAGATTAGAAGCATAACGTATGGAATAAGAAAACAACTTTGATCTCTCTCTCTCTCTATTCTATGTTCTTTCTCTTTCACTTCCTCTGATATTCTTTCTATCTCTCTCTCATTCTCTCTATTTCTAACTTCTCTCTCTATCCTGTTCGTTGTAAGATCACCGAAGGAAATGTTGATTATAAATTCAAAGAGTTTGCTTTCACGTGAAAATTCTTTATCCGTCAATTCTATGTTCCTCTCTTTATTATATCCACTTTAATCATCTCTTACATCTCTATTAACCTACGTTACAAATCCCGTTCCCCACAAATGGCTTTGTTTCTCTCTCTTGAGTTGGGTTGCGTGGCTATTGATTTAGCCCAAAAAAGAGACCGTTTGGGGCTTTAAGTGTCTACTTTGTGCCAACATAGTCACAAGCCGCGATAGGGCGGCTCGTGGCCAATGGGCCGGGTTGAAGCTCAAGGTAATTAAAAGAAAGAGGGAGAAAAAGACAGAAAAAGGAAGTGGAGGATGGCGAGGGTTGGAGCCGGGGGTGGAAAGTCAAAGAAAGTGAACGGTCGGTTGATTGGGTACAAGTGCAGCACAGGAGATCGGATCCCACCCAAAACCCTACCCCAAAAACCCTTCAAACATTCTGCCGATCTCTCTCTCTCTCGTTTTTAGAATAGAGACTCTCTTCTCCCGCAAGAAGATCTCCCGTCAGCGCAAATCAATCTCCTTTATTGCTCTCGCTCAGGCTCAGGTATTCTCTCTCTCTCTCTCTCGATCTGGATAGTAGATAAGAGGCATTTGTTTAGCGGTGGAAATTTCAGCTTAGAGAGAGAGAGAGAGACGGAGAAAGAGAGAGGGACCAAGCAACTGAGCAGTTTAGTTGGTGGTATTCTACTACCTAGCAAACAGAAGAAGAATGGCTGCTCCGACTGCTTTTAATACCACCAAGCCAACAGTCGAGACCAAGGAGAAAGTCGATTACTTTAACCTTCCTTGTCCAATTCCCTATGAAGAGATGCACCGTGAAGCTCTCAGTAACTACTCTCTCTCTTCAATCTTTCTGTGCCTTTTCTTTTAATTTTGACTGATTTGGATTTATTCTTCCCATTTCATTTAGGTATCATCGGATTTTCTAGGGTTTTGTTTTGGAATAATTTCTCCATCCAATCTTCTGTTGTTTGATGATTATTATAACCATAATTAATATGGGGACTTGTTTGCAGTTTCCCTGAAGCCAGAAGTTTTTGAGGGAATGCGCTTTGATTTTACTAAAGGACTCAATCAGAAATTTGCGCTCAGTCACAGGTTTGTCCATGAGTTCTCATTGGTCCCTCCCTTTTTATTTATTTATTTTTTAATTTGTTGCCTTTTGCTTACCCTACAGCGTGTTCATGGGGCCGACTGAAATTCCTTCGCAGTCCTCAGAAACAATTAAAATCCCTACTGCCCATTATGAGTTTGGTGCTAATTATCTTGATCCTAAGGTACATGCTCATCATTGTTGTTGTTTATTTGATGTTGCCCATGTTTATGATTGAGTTTATCGTCATCACCCATATATTTGGTTGGTCTACAGCTGATGCTTTTTGGGAGGGTTTTCACTGATGGAAGGGTTAATGCTAGAGTAAAGTGTGATTTGAGTGACAATCTTACCTTAAAAGCTAATGCTCAGGTGATGCTTTTATATTTCCTATGCCTTCAAAATTTTAATCTATTTTAGCTGTACAATTAATGTAAAATTCTACTTTCGTTTTCTGTTGTTTCCCAGCTTACAAGTGAACCCCATATGTCACATTGCATGGTTAACTTTGATTACAAGGTTAGTAGCCTTTGCCTATACTTGTTAATGCTCTTTTTTCCTTTAACCTTCATGTGCCTATAACATCTATGTTGGACACCGAGGGAATTTACTCATTTAATTCATTAAGATCATGAAAGAAGGGTTAGTTTGAGTTCCCCCTGGGGGCAGGGGAGGAGAAAAAAATGATAAACATAGAAGGGTCTTCTGTCCGCTTACCTAAATGACATAAGTTTAAGGATTGGTATTGCAACCATCCTTCTATAGGTAGCCATCTGTTAATAGCTTAAATAAACTCTTATTTCAATGAGATTCTGACATCAAGGGAACCGCTACAACCATTGGGCTTTTTTCTTGAACTGTATTTATTGAACTCCCCATAAAGCCATAATCCTTCTACAAATCAACCAAGTTGCCAGTACCTCAAACAAAGGAAGTGCCTTGTCCAATATCTCATCTTAACTGCGACACTGTCATCGGTATAAACAATATGAAACAAGAGGCTAGTGAGTAAGAAAGCTTTATCAAGTGTTTTGCCTGCTGAGGGAGAAAGAAGCAGCTTTAGCTGTTTAGTCTCTATTATTTTTGTTATCATAGAATCATAATTATGATACTGTCTTATGCCCTCCAGATGTAATACTAAGGACAACTTCGTGCTATTGTCTTACTTGAACTAATTCTGGGGCATGAGATGAGATTAACACACTATAGAGATTATTTAAATAAGCAAAGGAAAAGATAAAAGTGGCCTTATTAAATTGTGAATTGGATATACTGATCTCATTGGGGCAATAAATTCATAAAATCAGGATCACCAACAATAAAGACTCCCTTTGACCCTATGTACTATTATCCAACTAAGTTTGCATTTGACAACACTAGTGAAATATCATTTACCACTAAAAGCCTTTCAGACAATGTGTAGAGCTTTATAGAGGCTTTTACAATAAATAATCTTCTACAATATCAACAGATTCCTTAATGACATTCTAGTCAACTGTTTTATTCCAATTTTAGGTTAAGTACTTTTTGAAAAAACTCTTCTAGGAGAGGTTATTTCGGGAAAAAATGTCATCAGACTCTAAGAGCCTCACTGTCATGAGTAAGGACTATGAATCACACTGTTGAATACTTTCGGTGGTAAATATTATGGAAGAAGAGATTCTTTTCTGGTTGTTTGTTGAATTTTTACATGTTCTACACAGGGTAAAGACTACAGGTCCCAATTTCAACTTGGGAATGGTGCTTTGTTCGGAGCAAATTACATCCAGGTAACTGATCTGTTTGTGAAGCAGTTAACTTGTTTATTTTCTTATAAGTTGCTGAAATTTTGTTTTTTGTTTTTTTTTTAAAAACTGGAATTTTACATGTAAACAAGTTAATGCTTTGGAATAATATATATATGTGGGCACATTCTTTTGTATGTATACGTTGGGGTTTGCCTGGGGAGGGAAGGATGAAGGCTACCTGTTATAATAGGAAATGGAAGCTGTATGGAAGTTAAGCTACTAATGCGTTCACTCTTTAACAAGTAGTCATTACTCTCTTCAAATTTTATGAAGCATAGACACAGGCCGCGACACAACACAGCATGGGCATAGCGATAAGACTATCAAAAATAGTTGGATAAGATCTGACATGAATAGATATGTTAAATATATGAATATGTTTAAAACTATAGTGCTCTCAACTAAATGTTCAAATTAAGCAATAAATGTGATTTTTGCATGCATGTTCACTGGTAGAAACCTTTGTTATACCTTAATTTTGTTCACACGATTGCTTTCTTTTGAGTTTTATATTAGCCTTTATCAAGTATTTTAGTTTATATGTGGACCAATCTATGAATGAAGTGTCCATTGAGTCAATTAAGGGATTTTTAAGTGTTGGTGAAGTGTCTCTTTGGAAAACTTTTGATGCACGCATCCATTCATATCTCTCTACCAATGGCATTCAAGTCATTGATAAAGATTTTTGAAAAGTTCACTCATCTTCATGAAGTTATTCTTTTGTAATCCAAGGCTCCAAAACCATGCATATTTGATTGCAGAAGTTCGCATGTAATACTCTCTTTATTGCAAGTAATTGCTGAATGTAGTTCTTAGTTGTTGTTACATCACGGCCAGCTCCGCCTGTTGCTAAGATGGAAATGATAAATACATTTTTAATTTAAAGCATTTTTGTTCCTCTTTTCACTAATTTTCCCTCAATCTTGCAGAGTGTGACCCCTAATTTATCATTGGGTGGTGAAGTATTTTGGGCTGGGCAACATCGGAAGTCTGGTGTTGGTTATGCTGCTCGATACAGCACAGATAGGATGGTATGATTCTCCAACAAGTTGTCAAATCCTCGTGATATATTGCACACTTCCTTATATTTATTCCTTCAAAATAGCTGTTTTTGACGTCCCTTGGCTATGTCTCTTATTATCAGCCAAAGTTTCAGGATTTTATTTTTATTTTTTGAAATATCTTATTAGAATATATCCAACTGTTGGAGAAAGGGAAGTTAAAATTTGAATTGTAGATAAAGGATTTGTGGCCAATGTGCTGTGGGAAAGGAAAATGTTAATTTAGATGGAGTTTGGAATAGATAGTCTTTGGTAAACTTTCAACAAAAAATGGTTAGTCTTTGATAAATTTGGTTATGCAAGAGCAAACAAGTTGCTTCTGAAGATTTCTGTCATTATGTAGTAACACTTATTGAGGAGATTGATCTGAAAATAATAGTAGTTTTTCAATAGTTCTATGCATGGGGACTTAATACATTCATTATTATCATTATTTATATATTAATCTTAGCGATGTTTGAAACATTGACTGACATATTTTAGTAGTCATGAACTTTTGTGGTGATACTGCATAGTCCAAAATGTTGATTCTGTTGTACCTTAGACATTATATACTGCTCTTATCTTCTTCAGTTGCAGTAACCTTTCTTTCATGGCAGCAATTATGCTGCACCCCTCTGATACTTGTATGGTTGATCCCATGGCTCATAATAGAAAAAATTTAAATGATTTGGTGCAAAGAAGACCTTATAAAATTCTTTCTCTACATATCTTTTTTATGCGCTATAAAGTTAATGAATTTTACCTTATTTTCAGTGTCATACTGTTTGGGAAATGGGAAATATGTTGTGTTTAGTATCTATGATGAGCATTGAGTATGTCCTGGTAGTGTAAATGAGTTTCTTGTGACAATATTCTGGGTACTTGGGTGTAGGAAGGATGTGATTTTCTTATGGATGAGCATTGTATTAGCAGTCTTTGAGGAACTTGGATGGAAATGAATGCTGGGATTCATCAAATAAATGCTGGGATTCTAGAAATTGGTCTTTTAGTACACCTATCCTAGGACAGGATTGTTTTTGTTGCTTATGGTTTCATCTCACGCTTCTTATGCCTTGAAGATTAGTTTGGAAGATTCAAAGCCAATATGTTTTAATGTTTTTCATTCTTGCTTTTCTGTTTTCTCTGAAGACATCGAACCAAAATCTAAAGTCCTGTTTAATTTGGTGCACATACATGGACAATTACAGCACAAATATGCAAATGTATTTTAATATATTAAGAGAGAAACAAGAAAGGTGATGTTACTGCATATGGGGCTATATAATGGAAGCAAATGTCATAATTGCTATATCACATGTAAAAGATATTTATAAACTGTTTCACTTCAGTCCCCTCCCAAGTAACAAAAATAAGAGGGGAAAAAGGTAATTTGATATTTAATAACACGGCATATAGGCTTGGATATCCAACATCTAGTTAGTGTTCATGAAACCATGACCTATTTCTTGGATGTGTATGAAATTGAAACTTCATGTCAGCCTAATTGCACTGCATGGGACGACAATAATGACCAGTCTAGCGTTGCTTCTTCCCTTCCATGCAATATGTATATCTTTTTTTCTTGGGGGGTTTCGTGTGGGGAGGGGATCTGATGTGCTCATCAAAATTGTATGAGACCAGCTTGGAAGGCTCTAATCATACCAGTTTGTGTAAGGGTAAATACTTTAAGTAAATATTTTGAAAGTTTCCCTCAGAGTTAATCAAATTGCACAAAGCTTGCACAATACAAGTGCAACATGTAGGTAGATAAATATTTTCTTTTGGTTTCTTATTGTTTTGGTTTTTTAAAAATCTGTTCTAAGCCCATGTGTTGATGTGATATAGTTCTAGGTTTTCAGGGAAAAGGTTCCCTTTATATGATTTGGTTCATTGTTGTCATCTCAAGTACACCATCCAGTGTTCTTTTCTTTATTTATTTTTACCTGATGTTGACTGTGTATCTAAAACAGTTGAGACTTAGTGCAGTTAATCCATGTATTTTTCCGTTTTAAGGTTTAGTGCTGCCTTTACTATGTATTAAGAATTGTCTTTATAATTTTAGTTCCATTATGTCTTAAATTATGTTTTTCAGGCCACATGATTCCTGTCAAAATGCAGCCTTTGAACTCAATTTAATTGAACCAAAATGATGGTTTTAATTTGTCAAGTTTCTTGTTTAGTGGTTGTCACATAGTGATCCTTGATATGTTTTTTTTTTTTTAAATATAAATTGTACCAGATTTTCTTAAAGTTTCCTTGTATATATGTGTATGTGTGTCCTGTTCAGCTGTGCTGCATCTGGAGTTCTGGACTGTTCTGCATCAATATACCAGTGTTCCTTCCTTTATTTATTGGGGGTTGGAAGGATTGACTACTTGTTTGTTTATGCTTATAATACTTTGGATCCTAACGGGGTCTTGAACTTAGTGATTGAGGCAGAGAGGTTTTAGATCTTCTTTTGCATAAGATTTTGAAACAACTCTCAAATTTGTATATCTATCCCTGTAGGTTGCCACAGGACAAGTTGCCAGCACCGGAATAGTTGCATTGAGCTATGTTCAGAAGGTGTCTGAGAAGGTAACATTGTCGAGTTTTTGACCATCCGTTATGATTTTTTTTTTTTTTTTTTTTTTTTTTTTTTTTTTCGGGATAGAAATTTCTTTGGGATTTAAATGGTTTATGTGCTTATGATGTATTGTTGTTTTTAAGGTCTCTCTGGCATCAGATTTTATGTACAACTATATGTCGAGGGATGTCACTGCAAGTTTTGGTTATGATTACATCCTCCGACAGGTAATTTCTACTGTTGCAAACAACTGATTTATATGATATGCCATATTTGCAAATGATGCATGTGTATCTTGTCGGTGGGTCATTATTGGATCTGGGTGCTACCACTCATTTGTTACCTTTATAAGAAGTCTTTGTTTCATTTAGTACAGGTTGTGTTGTAGTTACTAGTGAAGCACCTGCACGTATTAATAGCAAAGTAAATCATATTTTGAGATTTTTGCATTCATGTTCTGCAACTTCCATTTGATTGAACTGACAATGAAATGATAATTCTATGATAAATGTGCTTGCCGGATATATTTTCATAGGATGTATAGTTATCATGTCTAATTCTTTTCTAGGATGAGTCATTTAGTTCATTTAGTACAGGATTGCTCCAATTATAGATGAATTAAACTTATGAGCCATATCATGAAGCTATGAGAGAGAGTAATTGAGTTTAAATTGAGATTTGAGATAAATATATTTCATAATCAATTTGGATTTATGTTAGAAAGATCCACCACGGAAGTAATCCACTTGTTAAGACATTTGATGGAGACATATAGACTACAGAAGAGAGATCTACATATGATATTCATTGATTTAGAAAAAGCATATGATAGGGCTCCTAGAGACTTATTGTGGTGGACATCGACGAAGAAAGGGATATCCTTGAGATACATTAATCTCATTAGAGATATGTATGAGAGAGTTGTAATCAGCGTAAGAACTTGGAGTTGTAATCAGCGTAAGAACTTGCAGTGGTATGAGCAATATTTTTTCCACATTGTACTCCATCAAGGTTCGGCATTAAGTCTTCTCCTCTTTGCAATAGTGATAGACGAAATTACAAAAAATATCTAAAATGAAATACCATGGTGTATACTTTTCGCAGATGATATAGTGTTAGTTGATGAAATTAGAGATAGTGTTAGTACTAAACTAGAGTTATGGAGACTCATACCAGAGTCCAGAAGGCTTAGATCGAGTAGATTTAAAACGAATATATGGGATGTAGGTTTAGCGACAGTTATCGAAATGATGAAGAAACGATTATATTATATGCGCAAGATGTATCCAAAAGTGAACGATTTAGATAACTAGATTTTATCATTCAAAATGATGACAATATAGATGGAGATGTGAACTAAAGGATTCAAGCGGGTTGGATGAAATGGAAAGGCATCCGGAGCTCTTTGCGATCTCACAATACCATTGCATTTGAAGGGAAAGTTCTACAGAATTGCGGTTATATCTACATTATTGTACGGTACTGAGTGTTAGACTATTAAACAATAACAAGAACAAAGGATGGTTATAGCAGAAATGAAAATACTTAGGTGGATGTGTGGAAAAATTAGAAAAAATAGAATTAGAAATGAAGGGGTCCGTAACAAGTTGAGAGTTAGTTCAATTGTGGAAAAAAATGTGAGTGTCGTCTGAGGTGGTTCGGGTATGTGCAAAAAAAACTAAAAAATGCACCAGTTAGGAGAATCGAGAATTTAAATATAAGAGATCTAGTAAAATGTAGAGGTAGACCGCTTAAAAATTTGATGCAAGTCATCCGCAAAGATATAGAAGTTGAGGGTTTAGAAGATGAAATGGTTTTGGATAGGAATGGATGGCGTAGAAGAATCCGCAAAAATTAAACCAATATATTTTAGATATTTCTCTATTGATTTATTCATTTATTTTTATTTATTTTTACTTTTTAGTTTTATTTTATTTTATTTTTATTTTATTTTTATTTATATATATTTTTTCATTTTTATTTCATTTTTATTTTCTCTATCTTTTTCAAATTTGTCTCTCAAATGGTCAACCCCAAATTTTGGGATTAAAGTTTAGTTTGTTATTGTTGTTGTTGTTGTTGTTGGTCTTTTATTCAAACCTATCATGATGACATTAATTTTACTTTCATCCTAAATTATATTTATTCTATCTTCTCTTCGCCCATGTTTCTGTTTCCCTTGTGGAGTGTATATATATTAAGTCAACTGTATTATTCATTCTTGTCTTCCTTATTGTAAATCACATTCACCTTAGTGTCTAATGATTTAGCAGATCTGTGGCCCAAAAAAAGAGGGAACTTTTTGAGTTTAATATCTGTTATGTAGTCTATCATCATCATCATCATCATTCGTATTAAATTGGATCTTTGTTGCTGAAATGGAGAATTCTGTTACTGTTTAAGTGTTTCCATAAAATATAATGAAAAGCTTATAAAACTACCTTAATACTTCTTATGGAAGAAAATGAAAGGCTATGATACCACCAGTACTTTGTGATACAAAGTGTTGGACAATTGAATATGCACAGAAAACAAATGTTTTGGATGTGAGGATGTTAAGGTGGATGAATGATTTCACTGGATAATATAAGATTAGGAATAAGAGGATTTGAGGAAAGTTAGGAATCGCTCTTTGGGTAAAGAGAAAATAGATTGAAAGGTTTGTTCTTGTATGGCATACATTGGTGAAGCTCGTCGGTTTAACACTTGTAGGAGGCCAAAGAAAAAGATTCTGGCTTTACTATATACTGAATATCAAAATCCAATGCCGAAGATGACATGCTTATGAGTTGATAGATCATATATTCTATTAACACCCAAATTGCAACCGAGTGGTTTTTTCTCCCTTTTTTTTTAATTATTTATTTTGACTCTGGCAAGTGCTTTCTAAAAAAAAGAAAAAAAATGGATTACATGAGCATCCAAATTGCAAGTTTAAGAGAAGCTGCTGTTGCTTGTGAACATCCGGGCAAGTGAAATTATTTAAATGTGCCTTTTTCTGAGTCTGGCATGGAAAATTTAGTTTGTCTTTTTAGAAAAATAGAATAGATTCCTTTAGCAACTGAATTACAGATTTATGAGAAACTAACAGTAAACATCCCGTCAATTTTTCTTCTCTCTCAAGTCTGGCAACCGAAATCTTCGATCTTTGCTTTTTGCCATTTTGCATGATGACCACAAGGGTAAATATTCCTACACAGTAGTGGGTTAATATTCCTACACAGTAGAGTAGATGTGCTAGCTAAGTTGTTTGCTATAGTAACACCAAATGCGGCTGTTGAGAACATAACCACATTCAGTAGAACTTTTGAGAGCTGGGCTCCTGAAGTTTTTAAACCTATTACTGGTCCTACCACATGTTTTTTGGGCAACCATCTCCTGTAAGCTTTGGTTACATTTTGGATAACTATGGAATATGCTGGATAAAGACATAGTCACCAGAAGGTAGACAAGTAGCAAGACAGATGGCTTAAGTGGAATAGGTCGTGAAGCTTTTGCTGTGGAATTATTAATTTGAAATTCTATTCTTCAGTTTTGCGAGTATCTACTTGTAGAATGTTCATCCCAGAGTTGCTTTGCTGGGAATACGGATATTGCTGAATACGTTTCTCTTTTATGATTATGTGAGAGGGGCAGGACAGGTTTGAACCCTATGGCATACAATCGTGTCGGGGTTCAGTCTGCCTCTGTGATCAGTGGGCCAAAGGTTTTAGTGTGACTTATTATGTTCTTTGCTCCATAATCATAGGGAGTATTATTTTTGATCCTGCATCTCTTTTTCCCGTGTCTGTACAGTGTCGGTTAAGAGGGAAAATTGATTCCAATGGCTGCGTAACAGCTTTTCTGGAAGAGCGACTGAATATGGGCCTTAATTTCATTCTTTCAGCCGAGGTAAGAATGAGGACCTTTTCAACTATTTCTATATATATAAAAAAGACCCTTTTAAGTATTATTACTTGGCATTTTTCGTCTTTCATCCTAGCATTCTTTTCATATACAAAGGGAATAGCTACTTAAAGTAATCATTGTTAGCTATCGGAAGCAGTGTATCTGGAAATCTTAATTGAAGTGGCTGATGTGTTGACCACAACATCTATGATTTCATTTGTGACAAATTGGAATCTGAAAGAAAAGGGAATAGCATAGTGTAGAAGAGTGGTGTGTGCGTAATCCTCGCTCTGCTACATTAAATGCTAGTTCATGTTAAACCATACCACGCTCTGCTACTTACTAATCATCTTGCCACTCGGGAGTGGTTGCCAATCCTTTTGACATGTAACTATATCAGTAGGTTGAGAAGGTGCAAATTCTTGTCAAGTTCATTCCATGGCATAACCCCGTTTGCTGGTGGAGTCATATATGAGAATGTCTTGCATTGTGTTGGTCAGTTTATATTTTGCTGAACAAGGTTTTGAATTTGCTTTTGGCAGGTAGATCATCGAAAGAAAGACTACAAATTTGGATTTGGTTTGACAGTTGGAGAGTAAATTGCGGATTTTTCATGTATTGTTGTTAGTCTATAGCTCATTTTTGCCATCAACTTGGCAAGTTTTATGGGTTGAATTTTCTTAAAAATGGAGAGGAAAAGCTCTTGGCTTTTTGTACTTGAATGACATAATTTTGTCAGGCAGCCCTTTAGTTTGTTTCAACGGGTTTTCGAATCCATTTGATTTGGATATTCGGTGCGACTACTTCATTGCTCCGTTAAATATGTAAAATTTACAAATGGCTATCAACATAATTTATTGTCGTGGGAGAAAATTACTAGCTAGATTTTGGATTTTGTGTTCTTGATTGTCTAGTTAAACTTGAGCTTACCCAATCTTAGGCATTGCATCTTAGGCCTGATTCTGAAAGATCCTCCCGGACCAAAAATTTCTGAGGCTGTCTTAGGTATTTGACCTCTTGCTTGAGAACATTGCAGATTCTTATTTTCTCGATTGCATCTCTTTGTATCCAAAAAGAAAAAAAAAAAAAATTACAGAAAGGCCTTGGCTGGTTGGGCCCACTATCGTAGGTTGGGCTCTAGGCTTGACCTAGATTTGGCTAGATTTGGGCTCATGTTTAATTACAATTGGATTTGATTTTATGGTATGGTTTTTTTTTTTTTTTTTCGGTTTTTTTATGGTATTGTATGGTTTTAGCTTTGGCACAAATCTGCGTTCATACCGTATAGTTGTACATTCCACTCCTCAATGGTTATTAAACTCGAATCGTTTAAATATTCTATTCTTTTAAGCTGAAATCAATTTGAAAATAACGAAAAGCCAATTCTTAAAATAGATTCGAAATATTGGAATTAAATTAGTCAACAAAATCTAAATAAAAAAATGGTTATTAAACTCGGACCAACCCAGTTGGATCGGGTCATCCCTCCATCCTCACCGTGTATTGGTCGGTTCATTAGATGGACCATTTATGCTACTAACCTGAAAAAACACGCGGGTTAACCGGGAAACTGTGTGACCCGCGGGTTTAGAGCTAACCGAGAGAGAGAGAGAGCGCTTCGCCAACGGTGAGAGTAGGCAACAGTTGATGGCGATGGGGAAGAAAATAGCGAATGTTGATGGCGATGGGGAAGAAAATAGGGAAGTGGACACGGACGGTCGAGGAAGAAGAAAACGAGAAAGAGAGATATATAGAGAGAGAGAGATGGCGGCAAAGTCCCTCGGAAGCAGGTCGAGACCAAAGTTGCTCGCAAATCGGCTCCGACCACGGTCGGAGTCAAGAAGCCCTACCGTTTCCGTCCTGGAACCTTCGCTCTCTGAGAAATCTGAAAGTACCAGAGATATAGAGATCGAGGTCTCTTCCCCCCCCCTCTCTCTCTCTCTCTCTCTCTCTCTCTCTCTCTCCTCTCTCCTCTCTCCTCGCTCCTTCCCAGCTCGAGCAAAAAGGTGAGGGGCGTCTGGGCGAATGTGTCGGACTCTTGTCTCGGAGGAAGAAATGGGTAAACAATTAAAAAATATATAATATCAAAAGGGTAGCGTATCCATGAAATGACTTTTTAATTGTTTACCCAACAATTAAAAATATATAATATCTAAAGGATAATGTACCCATGAAATGGGTTTTTAATGGTTTACCACTTTTGTGGCTAAACAATTAAAGAATATATATATTTTTATTAACCATTAATCATATAGATAAAAACATGAAAGATTTCTTGTCACTTGGATTTTGTTGTTTTTCAGTTAATGCAAGGTGATTGCTCATTGGTGAGGTGGAGCTGATGTGTTTTTTTTTTCTTTTCAAAAATAGATTTTGTCACTGATTTTTTTTCCCTTCATAACATTAATGAACAAGATTTTGTTATTGATTTCACGAAAGATATGCCTAGAATAGTTGGGAGGACTCTTTAACGATTTACTTTTTTGCCCCTTTTTTTATAGAATGGACTTCTTCTTGCGGTTCTGTAATGATTTGGAAGTTTGAGTATTTTTGTCAATTTACTATCTTTGTACTTTTGGGGAAAAAAAAATGTGAGGCCATTCTTTTAGTACTCATTGCGATTGGACTTTTGTACTTTTGAGGAAAAAAAAGTATATGAGGCCATTCCTCTATACTTTTTGTGTCTCTCTTTGTTATCTCTCTATAAAAGCATGACAGATGCGCACTTTCTCTGTTTCTCACTCTCTGGGTGGGGCGAATGGAGACGTTCATTTTCAGGTACTGATTATGGAAGTTATTCTGCTCTGTTGTGATGATTTGTTTTTGTCTTTCCTTCTAAACATTTACTTTGGTCCACATTTATTTTACTTGCTGCTTTTCGTATTTATTTTTATTTAAAAATCTTACTTTTTTAGTTCCTGTTGAGGAGAGTGGTGTGTCTAATGGTGATGGTCTATGGAGGTGATTTTCTCTGTTCTGAAGGTTTGTGTCTCTAAGTATTCATTTTGTTTGGTATTGTTTTGCTGCTCTTCATGTTTATTGCAGAAGTTTTTTCTTTTTTTTTTTAGCTTTTGGAGAGTGGTGTGTGAGGATTTACTACGAGAATTTGATTTGCTTACTGGGTTGGGTTTTGATATTTCTTTAATTTTGATTTTTATTGTTTGTTTTCTATCTATTTTGTATATTGTTTTACATTTATCTTCTGCTTCTACTTCTACTGGACTATGGTTAACTATCTCTCATTCTTGATTGTTGACCAAGCAGCAAACTCTCTCTCGGTTGTTGACCAAGTTCTATACTATGCAGAATAGCAGAACAAAGTTCTGCACATGCAGAACAAAGTTCTGCACATGCAGAACTGCATAGTTCTGTCGTTCTGCACTGCAGAATTATATGGTTATGCACTTCTACACTGCATAACCAAGTTCTGCACTGTGCAGAACAGTAGAACCAAGTTCTACAAATGTAGAACCACATAGTTCTGCAGTACAGAACCGGGTTTTGGTATTTTTTTTTAATTTTGATTTTTATTGCTTGTTTTTTATCTGTTTTGTATATTTTTTTATATTTAGCTTGTGCTTCTACTTCCACGGGAGTATAGTTAACTATCTCTCGGTCTTGATTGTTGACCAAGTAGCAAACTCTCTCTCGGTTGTTGACCAAGTTTTGCACTATGCAAAACAATAGAACCAAGTTCTGCACTATGCAGAATAGCAAAACCAAGTTCTGCACATGCAGAACCATATAGTTCTGCAATGCAGAACACAGAACCCAGTTCTGCACATGCAGAACCACAAAGTTCAGTAGTTCAACAGTACAGAACATGATACTTAGAGAAAATATTACGATATTATAATATTTTATATATTATAATAATAAAAATATTAACTAAAATATATTTGAAAATATTTTTATATTAAAAAATTCATATTCGAAATAATTTTATGATTATATTAAAAATACTAGAAATATGCAAATTTTTTTTTGCATTTATAAAAGTACTTTAATTTAATATTATGGTATTAAAAAAATTATAATTCTAAAAATACTAACTAAAAATATACAAATTTTTTGGGCGTATATAAAAGGGCAACAAACAATTTATCAATCATATAAGTTTCAATGCTTAGTCGAGGTGGACAAAAATGAGTTTGGGATTTCAGAAGTGTTTTTATTTTTGCTTTGATTTTTTCTTTTTCGATTTATATAGTTTGCGTATGAATAAAGATAAAATTTTAATAAATTGGTTCAGGAATTTTTTTTTAAAATTATTTCAAGTGCAGAATGACGTGGTCATGCGCAGTGCAAAACCACAAAATGCAGAACGACGTGGTTCTGTATAGCGCAGAACCACGAGTGCAAAACGATGTGGTTCTGCACTGCACAAAACTTCAACATTTTTTCCAATTTTTTTTTTTAATTTTTAGAGTAAAAAAATTTATAATTATATTAAAAATATCAAAATTAGTATTAACCATTGATTAATTATTAATTATTATTTATTAACCATGTAGCTATAAGCGTGAACGATCCCCAGCCACGCTGGATTTCGTCGTCCTCCAAATGGTGGGAAGTGATTGCTCATTGGTGAGGTGGAGCTGATGTGGTCATTTTTTTTCCTTTCTCTTCATTTAATTTTTTCTGTTTTAAATTTTTTTTAATCATATAAGTGTCAACAACCCTCTGCGACTCTTCATCTTCATCTTCAGGAACATTAATGAGATAGATTTTGTTATTGATTTCATGGAAGGCATGCATGTAGTGGTTGGGATGACTCTTTAATTGATTTACCTTTTTGCCCTTATGTTTTTTAGAATGGACTTCTTACTGTCCTTGTGTGATGATTTGGGAATTTGGGTATTTTTGTCAATTTACCTACCCTTGTACTTTTGGGGAAAAAAGGTAAATGAGGCCATTACTTTTGGTACCCATTACTAGCCTTCTGTGATTAAACTTTCTCTTCTCATTTTATTTACCGTATAGATAGAGTGGTGTGATCTTATTAGTCATTATAAAAGGGAGCCTCTGTCTTATTCTCACTCTCAGTGAAGCAAATGAAGAAGTTCAGTTGCTCATTATGGAAGTGATTGTTCTCTTCTCTGCTATGAAGGTTTGTGTTTGTTTTTCTCGTTTCTTAACATTTACTTTGTTTCACTTTACTCCGCCTTTACTCTGCTTGCTGCTTTTCGTATTTATTTCTAATTCAAAAGTATTACTTATTTTAGTTCTTGTTGAGGAGGAAGGTACGTCTAATAATGATGATTGTGGTATATGGTGGCGATTCCTCTATTCTGAAGGTTTGTGTTTCTAAGTATTTATAAAAGCTTGTGTTTGTTTTTTCCTATTTCTAAGTATGCGACATCGGGAAATTCAGTTCCTGTGTTGATTGTAAAGAACAGATTTAGAATTTTCGTATATATGATTTTTGTAATTTGTAGGATATATGAGAATAGTTGATTTAAATATCAATATAGATTTTAATATTTGGGTTGGATTATTTTTGAGAGATCAGTTGATGACTATTTTTAAATCATTGAGTCGGTTACTGAGTTATTGAAGTTCTCATTTACTTAAGTGTTCGGTGCTTGGTGGAATTTCATTATTTTGCTCGGTTGGAGTTTTTGTGTTTGGTTACTAATTTACATTATTTATTGTAAGTTTTGTTCTTCATCTATTTGAAAAGGTTTTGCATTTATTTTCTAATATAGTATTTTGAATTGGTTAATAAAATTGTTATTTCGTAATCAAAAAACAATGATTTCGCAACTATAGAACCGTAATCACAGAACCACCGAACCCCAATTAAACAGTATATCAAATATATTGATAATTTAAAAAATCTATATATTTAAACAATATAATATGATTCAAATATATTAAAACCTAATTCAAATAATAGATTTGAATATATCAAAATTTACATCAAAATTAAAAAGTAAAAAAGTTCAATTAAAATAGAAAAGAAAAAAAAAGTGACCCAAGGTGAAGGAGAAAAAAGGAATAGAGGTGAGTGAGATAAAAAAAACGGATGAAAATGAGATAGAAAAAGTGGTTCTGCAGAATGGCAGAATTGTAGAAAAAATTATAAAAAAATAAATAAAAAAGGTGGTTCTGCAGAACTGCAGAACTACTACAATGCATAGTTTTACATTATTACAAGAATACCATTATTACAAGAATACCAAAGTGCATAGTTCTGCATGAT
Source organism: Dillenia suffruticosa (assembly GCA_033439265.1). Lineage (NCBI taxonomy): Eukaryota > Viridiplantae > Streptophyta > Magnoliopsida > Dilleniales > Dilleniaceae > Dillenia > Dillenia suffruticosa. Next base: position 16,270,311 of record JAVTVX010000009.1, on the reverse strand, counting down.
AAAAAAAGCAGTTCTGCATGATACGAAAGAAAGGAAGTAGTTCTGCTATAAGAATGCTATTATATAAAAAAAATAATTCTGCATGATGGGAAGTGGTTAATTTGTTATGTACGCATGATGGATCTACATGATTGTATTATTACAATAATGCCATTATAAAAAATAGGTAGTTCTACATGAAAGGAAGTAGTAAGGTATGTTTTGCATGCATGATAGTTATTACATATTTACATTAGATATTTAAATATTTTCATTTTTATAAAATTTTAAATTGCATATTAATATTTCTTATATATATATCCACCGCCACTAACAAGTTAGAATTTTAATGTTAAAAAAATTTCCATTTTTAATATTAAAAAAATGAATTCCTTTCGGAGACATATTTTACCTCAAACAAAAAAGAATAAAATTATTTTGCCTAAGAAATTTGATTTTATAAGTTTTATTATTAATTTGTTATATATATATATATATATACATATATCCTAAACAATGGCAATCTTGGGTCAAACATTCACTTTTCTTTTTCTTCTTTCTTGTTCACTAGATTTTTTTTCTTTTAATTATTTAATTTCTTTTATGATGTCTAATTTAATATTATATTATTTTAATTAATTAATTATTTTAATCAATTTATTATTATGTTATTATTTTCTATTTAAAATCCTTAATTTCAAATTTTCTTTATATTAATAAAAAATAATTCAATGATATCATTCAAATATATCAAAAAAGAAAAATTAATAAGGAGTGAGGTGAGAAGAGAAAAAAAAAAAGAACCAAACACGCTGTGTTGTGGTAATTGTAAGTTCTTCACTATGTTTCAATATTACAAAAATACCACTGCAGAACTACCGATTTACAAGAATATTATCGTAGAACTACCAATATTACAAGAATGATATCGTAGAACTACAATTTACAAGAATGCCATCGCAGAACCACCAATTTTATAAGAATGCCATCGCAAAACTGTAACACCGACACTCGGTACTCGAATAATGTATCTTGGTTTCGAAATATATATTCCTTTTTTTTTTAATAAAAAAAGGGAGGAAACGCCGCATTTCGGCCTGAAACGCGACACTCCCTCCCCCTTGTCAAATTAGGGCTAAAAGCCCTAATATGTTTCTCTCTCTCCCTCCCTCTCTCTCTCTCTTTCTCTTTCTCTCTCCCCGACCTTTCACCTCCCGCGGCCGCCGCCCTCCTCCACGGTTGTTTCGCACCTCTCCGCCGCGATCCGCCACCACCCAATGGCCATCACCACAGTTCTCTCTCTCTCTACCTCACTCACGGCCTCCCTCTCAGTTTCTCTCTCTTCGCTGTTCACTCTTTCTCGTGATCTCCCTCTCGGTCTCCTCCGCCACGCGCCACCACCGTGAGTGCACCAGCGCGTGACAGCGCCAGAGCGCGTGACAGCGCCAGAGCGCGCGACAGCGCAGAGCACTGCGCGCTCTCCCGAGCGCGAGCGCTAGCGCGCCCCTGCGCGAGCGCTAGCACTAGTGCGCCCCTGCGCGAGTGCAAGCGCGCCCCTGCGCGCCTCTGCACGAGCCCTTGCATGCCTCTGCAAGAGCCAGTGTGCCCCAGCATGAGCGCCAACACGACCCAGCACGAGCTACCCTATGCGAGCACGCCCCCCAGCGAGCTATGCAATCCCGCGAGCTATGCAATCCCCGCACGAGTACGAGCGCGCGACCCACTGCGCGAGAACGCGTGCCTCATAGCGTGCGATCTAGCTTGCGAGCATGAGCCTTAGCCCGTGAGCGTGCCAGCCCGCGTGCCCCAGCTGAGAGCGCATAGCCCGCGAGCCCACTGTGGCCTGCTGAACCGCGAGCCCTCCAACTGGCCAGTCCACGTTTCTCCTTTGAGAGCCATCTGCCATCCTCGCAGAAATCCTTCACTACAGGTAACGGCTGTGTTAAATGTGATTTTGTGTTATAAATTGACTTAGTTGTTAACGTGGTTTCAAAATTGAAAATATTATAGGTTTTAAATTTATCTGACGGGCGAACGAAAGCTGGGTTTGAGATTCGAGTAAACCTAGGTGAGGGAAATGAAATTATTTCCATACTTAAATTTAATTTGGTCGAATTTAGAATCGGAAATTATATATATATGTTGTTGTGGCTTAAAATCGATATTTAAGTTCTTAGAACATGTGGTTAAATGTACAGAAATTATGGTGTATATTTATAAATTGAAAAATTTAGGCTTGTACGAATTTAAGGAAAATGATAAAACCTAACAATAGTCGAAATTTTGATGAAAATCGTGATGATTTGATTAGATTGGCTTTCTTGGTGATTCGATTGAGGGGAGTTTTGATTCTACGTGTTGTGGTTTTATTGGGGAGTGCACTATCCTTCCCAAATCAGTGAGTGAGATTTATTTCAATACTTTTGTTTAATGTGTAAACCCTGTTTTAAAATATTTGTTAAATGAGCATGATTTGTAGCGTGTTTGAAATGTTTTGACTGGTTTTGAAATTGATTTTTGTGAACCGATGGAGTGTCCAAAACTGTGTTGAAATATTGAAATTATGCATCGATGTGGTTGAACTGTATAATGTGTCATTTTATGCTATATGTTGCATTTGGTTTGTGAAGCTGATTTTGGCACATTTTGTTACGATTTTGGATTTGGCCTTAAGGGCTTTGGTATGTATTGTTCCGTAACTACGAAGGATACCGTGAGAGACGCTTCGGTGGCGTCCGGATATGCCTAGGCCTGGGGTATCCCACGAGTTGTCATGATTTTTATTAACGACATGGTACTAGCCAGGTTGAACTTGAAAAGGGGGAGGATTTGGATACTTTCTCCAAGTCTAGCACCTGGACAAGGTTCGTCGTCAACACCGGGATAGAGAGCACTTTAAATAAATTTGCATATAACACCCCCGGTACGCCTGTCATAGGTCGCGGTAGACCTCTGTCAGGACATTTTCAGTTGACATTTTATGATTTTTAGTGACAGTGCTTTGGATACATATTTGATGTGAAAATGCGTGCTAATGATATATTGTTGAAATGAAAAATATGATGATTTGAAATATAATTCGTATACTTATGTTTTGATACTCCAGTTTCACATTTCATATTTGACGATTACATTGACCCACTCACTCACTGAGTATTTTTCTCCGCGTACTCACCCCTTATTTCCCTTCTTGTTTCAGAGATAGTATTTAACAAGGAGCGTTGCTTTAGGACTCTCAGTATCAATGGGAGATCTGGTTTTGAAGTTAAGAAGTCATTATATATTTCTGCTGTAAATTTGTATTGGTAATGTATATGCATTCTGATATCTATAAACGACTATTGTGTACTTCTGGGATAACTGTATAAATATGGACATTTAAATTGTGGAGCTCTCATGTCATTGCATAACATTGCATTGAGACATTTCTTATTCATTGCGTATATACTTGGGAATGTGTTATGTCTTAAAAGTGTACTTTAGGATCACTTAGTACCACCTCTAAATCACAGGAGGGGTGACTGGCGGCTGTCCATGCCTTTGACGGGGGCATGGAAGTAGAGGTCTGAGCTAGATTGTTGGAAATTTTTATAGTTTTGCATTATTCTGGATGTTGGCTGTGGGATTGGTTGATTTTGGAGAGGCCGGGATGACCATTTGATTATTTTACAGGATGGTTGTGATTTATATAGGATTAATTGTACTTGGAAAAACTCTGAAATATGAGGAGGTTTTGTCCGATGTTTTGTAAAAATACAGCCGGCATTCAGGATAATAGGCAGCTATTCACGATTCCGGTTCGGGGCATGACAGTTGGATTGGTATCAGAGCACTAGGTTGAGAGCTATGTAGGAAGAGAGTCTTAAAAACATTTCCGAGTGTATTGTATTTGAAGTCCTCAATGCATGAGAGTTTCATACAGTCATGAAGTCCCAATACATTGTCATAGATATATGAGTTCATCCAAGGGGGTTAGATACGATTGTGTCTAACCTAACATGCTATTTTTTTGGGATTCCATCCTTTGTGAGGGTAGTCATGCTGTGACTAGTCCAAAATTCTTGAACATGCATATTTTTTTGAACGATACCTAATAAGGATCCTTCTCTTGCAGAAGTATGACGACCTGACGGAGCACCTGTCTTGCCCCACAAAGGAATTAGATGAGCCAGAGGATCATTCCTCGACTCGCGTGCCACCACCGGCACCTACTCAGCTAGCTGCTCAGGCTGAGACTCCCGTATCCACACTCGAGGCCTTTTGACAGGTGTACGAGTGGTACGCTTCGCATGGGGTCCAGATTCCGCCCCCACCACCTCCTACAGCAGCGCCTACACCTGCAGCAGCGCCAGTTCCTTCAGCACCGGTTCTACCACCTGTGGCCGGTCCTTATACTTTGTCCGAGCCGAGTGAGACCACATCGGCTGCTCTTAGACGGGTACATGAGTTGACTCAGTTGGTTAAGGAGGCCCGTCAGCTGGGGTGTACTGATTTCACAGGGCTTGGTGATGCTACGGCAGCCAAATATTAGATTAACCGCACCTGTAGGATGTTGACCGATCTGGGAATTGGAGAGGAGCTCTGCCTGAAAGTGGCACAACGATTATTAGAAGGAGAAGCCCTCTTATGGTGGGAAGCCCTCACTGATGAGGCGACAGAGCTACTGCGGTGGGACGACTTCCTTCGGGAGTTTGACCGCAGATTCTTCCCACTCTCCAGCAGGACAGGATGAGGTCAGAGTTGGGACGGCTTACATAGGGATCCAGATCTATCTCGGAGTATGAGGCAGATATACGGATACTTGCCGCATTTGTACCGGATCTGGCTACACCTCAGTATTTGCGCTTCAAGTTTGAGGACGGTTTTAGTCTCAGCATGAAGAAGTATATGACCGTTACCTCACAGTTTACACTGGTCGAGGTGATAGACTCTGCTCACCGCACGGAGGCTTTGGTCCGCGCAGAGGCTAGGCAGAGAGAGAGAGAGTAAAGAGCAGAAAAGAAAGAAAGAAAAGTCTCATTTTGCGCAGAACTCTAAAAGGGGTAGGGGATCCAATTCGTACAGAGACGGATTTGGATCTGGATTTTCTAATCTGGGACGGGGACAATACTCCAAGGGGTTCAGACAGCCTGCTCCGACTCACTCTACACAGTATACTCCTCAGCAGCATCCTTATTGCCGCAGGTGCAATAGGTCCTATTCGATAGAAGCTTGTTCAGTGACGGTCACTTGCTTCTACTATGGGAAGCCGGGGCATATTAGGAGTTCTTGCCCTACGTTAGGACTCGGAGGACAGAGTTCACAGATTCGTACTAGTACTCTTCGTATGGGACAGCAGGGGCAACCTGCTCGACCAGTATCTTCTACTCCCAGGGTGACCACCAGGAGTAATACAGTACAGACCCAGGCACGATAGCAGCCTAGGGCTCAGGCTCGGGTTTATGCCATAACGTAGGAGGACGCCCAGGCGAACCCCAACATCATCATGGGTATTCCTCCTTTTGATCCTGTAGAATAGGACCTTTAATCATATTTACACTCCTTTTGGGGATGTCAGCATTGTATCATGATAGTTGTATAGATATTTTATGTTGTGTACCCTTTTGTCGACATGATACTATTCTGACATCTTTGTACACTGAAGTTATAAAAGCCATAGAGGCTGAACTATTTTGACATGTATATATATATATATATCAAGTTTGAAATTATTCTAAATTTATGTGCGTTTGTTCAATGATAGGTACTCTACCTATCTTCGGAATAGATACTCGTATCCTTATTGACACGGGGTCTAACTATTCGTATGTGAGCGATCAATTCTTCTGACATTCTGACAAGCCGCTCTCACCTTTGGACGAGGAGCTATTGGTCATCACTCCTCTGGGTAAGCAGATTGTGCGCGGCACAGTGTATAGAGAACGTGAGATCAAAGTTGGGGATACAGTGCTGAAGGTAGATCTAATCCCTCTCGCCATGACTCATTTTGATGCCATCTTGGGGATGGATTGGCTACATATACATCGGACTTCAGTTGACTGCTTTAAGAAGCAGGTGGAGTTTCGAAAACCCGATCAGCCAGTGTTGATTTTTGATGGCGAGAGGCGTATTTTACCCCGTTGAGGGAGAGAGGTGGCTTTTACCCCATTGTGTCATTTCAGTTTTGGAGGCCAAACGCATAATTCGCCGCGGGTGTGCGGCATATCTGGCTCACATCATAGACACCATTGCTTGGGACCGAGACTGGAGGATGTTCCAATGGTACAGGATTTTCCTGATGTTTTCTCCGAGGAGCTACCTGGATTACTGCCGGTTCGGGAGTTTGACTTTGAGATCGATTTAGCTCCGGGGACTAACCCTATCTCTATGCTGCCATAAAGGATGGCGCCGGCAGAGCTGAAAGAGCTCAAGGTCCAGCTGTAGTAGTTGCTGGATAAGGGGTTTATCCGTCCTAATACATCACCTTAGGGTGCTCCAGTGCTGTTTGTAAAGAAGAAGGACGGCTCACTGAGATTGTGTATGGATTACAGGTAGTTTAATAGGGTGACTGTGAAGAACAGATATCCGCTGCCTTGCATAGATGATTTGTTTGATCAATTGCAAGGTGTCTGAGTTTTCTCGAAGATTGATCTTCGATCGGGATATCATCAGTTGCGGATTAGGAGTCAAGATGTGTTAAAGACAGCTTTCCGCACTCGATACGGGCACTACGAATTTCTAGTCATGCCATTTGGATTGATTAATGCCCCCGCTGCATTCATGGACTTGATGAACAGAGTCTTTCACGACTATTTGGACCAGTTTATCATAGTCTTCATAGATGATATATTGGTGTATTCATGGAGTGACAAGGATCATGTTCAGCATCTTCGCACTGTTTTACAGATCCTCCGTGATGAGCAGCTATATGCCAAATTCACAAAATATGAATTTTGGCTAAGATAGGTTGGATTTTTGGGGCATATCGTTTCTGCGGAAGGGATTTTTGTCGATCCGCAGAAGGTCGATGCCATTACGAGATGGAAGCAGCCGTAGATAGTGATTGAGATAAGGAGTTTTCTTTGTCTGGCCGGGTATTACCGCAGATTTGTTAAGGGGTTTTCCCGGATAGCTGCTCCATTGTGTAGATTGACGTGAAATGGTGTCAAGTTTGTATGCGATAACCGTTGTGAGGCGAGTTTTAAGGAGCTCAAACAACGGTTGACTACAGCTCCGATTTTGGCACTTCCTACCAACAGTCGGGAGTACACAGTGTACAGTGATGCTAGCCGACACGGGTTGGGTTGTGTTTTGATGCAAAATGGTCGGGTGATCGCCTATGCCTCTGGACAATTGAAGAAACATGAGGTGAGTTATCCAACACACGATCTGGAGCTTGCGACCATAGTCTTTGCATTGAAGATATGGCACCATTACTTGTACGGGGTGACTTGCCGGGTGTATACTGATCATAAAAGTCTGAAGTATTTATTCACCGAGCGAGAACTTAACCTGAGACAAAGGAGATGGTTGGAACTCCTCAAAGATTATGATCTTGTCATTGATTATCATCCGGGTAAGGCCAATGTGGTTGCTGATACCTTGCGCCAGAAATCAGCTTCATCGTCTAAGGAGAACAATACGGCATACCTCACTTGTTTGATGGGACTCCAGGATTTAGGAGTCAGATTGGCTAGTGATGATCAGGGCACTCTGCTAGCCAGGTTTGAGGTCAGGCCGATGCTGTTAGACAGTATTAGAGAGCTTCAGGGCACTGATACTGAGCTCCAGGCTCTTACTGAGAGAGTCCGTAGAGGTGATATAGATAATTTCAGAGTCCGTAGTGATGGACTTCTGACTTATCGAGATAGAGTGGCTATACCCGCCGATGAGGATCTCTGCAGGTCCATATTAGAGGAGGCACACTCCTCGGCCTATGCCTTGCATCCGGGTAGTACAAAGATGTATCGAACTATTCGGGGCAGCTATTGGTGGCCAGGTATGAAGAAGGACATTGCAGAGTTTGTAGCTAGATGTTTTGTCTGTCAGCAGGTGAAGGCTGAGCATCAGAGACTAGCGGGTTTACTACAGCCTCTTTTCATTTCCGTATGGAAGTGGAAACATGTGACTATGGACTTTGTTATGGGATTGTCCAATGCGCAGCGACTCTCCACTGGAAACATTGGTACGTCTGTATATTGACGAAATAGTCAGACTGCATGGGGTTCCCGTGTCCATAGTCTCGGATAGAGATCCGAGGTTCACTTCTCGATTTTGGCCCAAGTTACAGGAAGCTTTGGGCACACGGCTCAGTTTTAGCACAGCATATCACCCATAGACAGATGGTCAGTCAGAGAGGACCATTCAGATGCTCGGGGATTTGCTTTGGGCTTGTATTATGGATTTTCGGGGTAATTGGGATAAGTATTTACCGCTGGTGGAGTTTGCATATAATAATAGTTATCAAACCAGCATTGGCATGCCACCCTATGAGGCACTTTATGGCAGAAAGTATCGTACCCCGTTGTGCTGGGATGAGATAGGCAAAAGGCGCCTTACCAATGTTGAGTTAGTTAAGGAAACTAAGGAAAAGGTCAGGGTGGTCCGTGAGTGGTTGAAAGCCGCCTAAGACAGACAAAGAGCATATGCGGATCGGAGACGTTGGCCCTTAGAGTTTGAGGTGGGAGATGTAGTATTTTTGAGGATTTCTCCCTTCAAGGGACTCATTCGATATCGGCAACGGGGCAAGTTGAGCCCCAGGTACATTGTCCCGTTCCGTATCCTCAGTAGGGTTGGGAGCCTGACATATAGACTAGAGCTACTAGACGAGTTTTCTCGAATCCATGATGTCTTCCATGTATCAGTGTTGAGAAAGTACATCCCAGATCCTTCGCATATTTTGGAGCCTTCGCCAGTAGAGGTACAAGAGGACTTGAGTCTACCTGTTCAGCCAGTGGCCATACTTGACCAGCAGATCCGGTAGCTACGGAATAGGGAGGTATCTCTTGTCTGAGTGCTATGGCGCAGCGAACGGGTCGAGGAAGAGACTTGGGAGCCCGAAGAGGCTATGAGAAGACAGTACCCCATAGTTTAACTTCCTTTTAGTTTCGAGGACGAAACTTGTTTTTAGGACGAAACTTGTTTTTAGGGGGTTAAAAAATGAAACATCGACATTCGGTACCTGAACAATGTATCTTGGTTTTGAAATATATATTCCTTTTTTTTTAAAAAAAAAAAAAATAGGAGGAAACGCCGCGTTTCAGTCGGAAACGCCCTCACCCTTGTCAAATTAGGGCTAAAAGCCCTAATCTATTTATCTCTCTCCCTCTCTCTCTCTTTCTCTTTCTCTCTCCCCGACCCATCACCTTCCGCGGCCACCGCCCTCCTCCACGACTGTTTCGCGCATCTCCACCGTGATCCACCACCACCCAACGACCATCGCCACCGTTCTCTCTCTCTTTACCTCACTCACGGCCTCCCTCTCAGTTTCTCTCTCTCCGCTGTTTACTCTCTCGCGATCTCCCTCTCGGTCTCCTCTATCACGCGCCACTACCGCGAGCACACCAGCGCGCGAAAGCGCCAGAGCGCGCGATAGCGCAGAGCATTGCGCGCTCTCCCGAGCTCGAGCGCGCCCCTACGCACCTTTGCACAAGCCCCTACACGCCTCTGCATGAGCCAGCATGCCCCTGCACGAGCGCCAGCACGCTCCAGCATGAGCTACCCTGTGCGAGCACGCCCCCTAGCGCGACCCTCTGCACGAGCCCAGCGCGCGATCTCCCGCGAGTCGCGCGATCCCTGCACGAGCGCGAGTGCGCTCCAGTGCACGACCCACTGCGCGAGCGCATGTGCCTCACAGCGCGTGATCCAGCTCGCGAGCTCAAGCCCTAGCCCGTAAGCGCGCTAGCCCGCGTGCCCCAGCCGCGAGCGCACAACCCGCGAGCCCACTGCGGCCTGCTGAATCGCGAGCCCTCCAGTGGGCCAGCCCGCAAGCCTGCGAGCCCGCGACCGGCTTTCTCCTTTGAAAGCCATCTGCCATCCTCGTAGAAATCCTTCACTATAGGTAACGGCTGTGTTAGATGTGGTTTTGTGTTAGAAATTGATTTAGTCGCTAACGTGGTTTCAAAATTAAAAATATTACAGATTTTAAATTTATCTGACGGGCGAACAAAAGCTAGGTTTGAGATTCGAGTAAACCTAGATGAGGGAAATGACATTATTTCCATATTTAATTTAATTTGATCGAATTTAGGTTGAATTTAGAATCGGAAATTATTTATATATATTGTTGTGGTTTAAAATCGATATTTAAGTTCTTAAAACATGTGGTTAAATGTACAGAAATTATGGTGTATATTTATAAATTGAAGAATTTAGGTTTGTACGAATTTAAGGAAAATGATAAACCCTGACAATAGTCGAAATTTTGATGAAAATTATGATGATTTGATTAGGTTGGCTTTCTTGATGATTCGATTGAGGGGAGTTTTGATTTACGTGTTGTGGTTTTATTGGGGAGTATGTAATCCTTCCCAAATCAGTGAGTGAGATTTATTTCAATACTTTTGTTTAATGTGTAAACCCTATTTTAAAATATTTATTAAATGAGCATGATTTGTAACGCGCTTGAAATATTTTGACTGGTTTTGAAATTAATTTTTGTGAACCAATGGAGTGTCCAAAACTGTGTTGAAATATTGAAATTATGCATCTATGTGGTTGAACTGTATAATGTGTCATTTTATGCTATATGTTGCATTTGGTTTGTGAAGCTGATTTCGGCATATTTTGATACGATTTTGGATTTAGTTTTGAGAGCTTTGGTATGTATTGTTCCGTAGCTACAAAGCACACCGTGAGAGACGTTTTGGTGACGTCCAGATATGCCTAGGCCTGGGTTATCCCACGAGTTGTCGTGATTTTTATTAAAGACACAGTATTAACCAGGTTGAACTCGAAAGGGGGAGGATTTGGATACTCTCTCCAAGTTTAGCACCTGAACGAGGTTCATCGCCAACGCCGGGGTAGAGAGCACTTTAAATAAACTTGCTATAATACTCCCGGTGCGTCTGTCATAGGTCGCGGTAGACCTCTGCCAGGACATTTTCGACTGGCAACTCTATGATTTTTAGTGACAGTGTTTTGGATGCATATTTGACGTGAAAATGCATGCTAATGATATATTGTTGAAGTGAAAAGTATGATGATTTGAAATATGATTCGTATACTTATATTTTGATACTCTAGTTTCACATTTCATATTTGACGATTGCATTGACCCACTCACTCACTGAGTGGGGTGAATGGAGACGTTCAGCTTCAGGTACTAATTATGGAAGTTATTCTTCTCTGTTGTGATTGTTTGTTTTTGTCTTTCCTTTTAAACATTTACTTTGTTCCATATTTATTTTACTTGTTGGTCTTCGTATTTATTTTTATTCAATAATCTTACTCTTTTGGTTCCTGTTGATGAGAGTGGTGTGCCTAATGGTGATGGTCTATGGAGGTGATTTTCTCTATAATGAAGGTTTGTATATCTAAGTATTCGTTTTGTTTGGCTTTGTTTTGTTGCTCTTCATGTTTATTGCAAAAGTTTTTTCTTTTTGTTTTTTTAGCTTTTGGAGAGTGGTGTGTGAGGATTTACTATGAGAATTTGATTTGATTACTGAGTTGGGTTTTGGTATTTCTTTAATTTTGATTTTTATTGTTTGTTTTTTATTTGTTTTGTACATTTTTTTACATTTATCTTCTGCTTCTGCTTCTACTTTTACTGGACTATAGTTAACTATCTCTCATTCTTGATTGTTGACCAAGCAGCAAACTCTCTCTCAGTTGTTGACCAAGTTCTATATTGCGCAGAACAGCAGAACCAAGTTCTGCACATGCAGAACTATATAGTTCTGCCGTTCTGCACTGCAGAACTATATGGTTCTGCACTTCTACACTGTAGAACCAAGTTCTGCACTGTACAGAATAGCAGAACCAAGTTCTGCACATGCAAAACCACATAGTTCTACAATGCAGAATCGGGTTTTGGTATTTCTTTAATTTTTATTTTTATTGTTTGTTTTTTATCTGTTTTGTAAATTTTTTTACGTTTAGCTTGTGTTTCTACTTCGGCGGGAGTATAATTAACTATCTCTCGTTCTTGATTGTTGACCAAGTAGCCAACTCTTTCTTAGTTGTTGACCAAGTTTTGTATTATGCACAACAGTAGAACCAAGTTCTGTACTGTGCAGAACAGCTGAACCAAGTTTTGCACATATAGAACCACATAGTTCTGTACATGCAGAATCACATAGTTCTACAGTGCAGAACACAGAACCCAGTTCTGCACATGCAGAACCACAAAGTTCTGTAATTCAGCAGTGCAGAACATGATATTTAGAGAAAATATTATGATCTTATAATATTATATATATTATAATAATAAAAATATTAAGTAAAATATATTTGAAAATATTTTTATATTAAAAAATTCATATTCGAAATAATTTTACGATTATATTAAAAATACTAGAAATATGCAAATTTTTTTTTTTGCATTTATAAAAGTACTTTAATTTAATATTATGGTATTAGAAAAATTATAATTCTAAAAATACTAACTTAAAACAGACAATATAAAAGGGCAACAAACAACTTTTCATCATATAGGTTTCAATGCTTAGTCGAGGTGGACAAAAATGAGTTTGGGGTTTTAGAAGTGATTTTATTTTTGCTTTGATTTTTTATTTTTCGATTTATATAGTTTGCATCTGAATAAAGATAAATTTTTAATAAATTGGTTCATGAATTTTTTTAATTTTTTCAAGTGTTATTTCAAGTGTAGAACAACGTGGTTTTGTGCAGCGTAGAACCACAAAGTGTAGAATGACGTGGTTCTGTATAACGCAAAACCACAGGTGCAGAACGACATGATTCTGCAAAGCGCAGAACCACATGGTTTTGCGCAGTGCAGAACGATGTGGTTCTGCATTTCGCAGAACTTCAACATTTTTTCCAAATTTTTTTTTTAATTTTTAGATTAAAAAAATTTATAATTATATTAAAAATATCAAAATTATTATTAACCATTGATTAATTATTAATTTTTATTAATTTTTATTTATTAACCATATTGCTATAATCGTGAATGATCCCCTGCCACGCTGGATTTCGTCGTCCTCCGGATGGTGGGAGGTGATTGCTCGTTGGTGTGGTGGAGTTGATGTGGTCATTTTTTTTCCTTCTCTTCATTTAATTTTTTCTATTTTAATTTTTTTTAATCATATAAGTGTCAACAACCCTCTGCCACTTGTTTTCATCTTCATCGAGCATTAATGAGATAGATTTTGTTGTTGATTTCATGGAAGGTATGCATGCAGTGGTTGGGAGGACTCTTTAATTGATTTACCTTTTTGCCCTTATTTTTTTTAGAATGGACTTTTTATTGTCCTTGTATGATGATTTGGCAATTTGGGTATTTTTGTCAATTTATCTACCTTTGTACTTTTGGGGAAAAAAAAGGTAAATGTGGCCATTCCTTTTGATACTCATTACTAGTCTTCTGTGATTATACTTTCTCTTTTCATTTTATTTACCGTATAGATAGAGTTGTGTGATTTTATTAGTCATTATAAAAGGGGGCCTCTCTGTCTCTTTCTCACTCTCAGTGGGGCAAATGAAGAAATTCAGTTGCTCGTTATAGAAGTGATTGCTCTCTTCTCTGCTATGAAGGTTTGTGTTTGTTTTTCTTGTTTATTAACATTTACTTTGTTTCGCTTTATTTCTCCTTTATTCTATTTGCTGCTTTTCGTATTTATTTCTGATTCAAAAGTATTACTTTTTTTAGTTCTTGTTGAGGAGGATGGTACGTCTAATAATGATGATTGTGGTATATGGTGGTGATTCCTCTATTCGGAAGGTTTGTGTTTCTAAGTATTTGTTTTATTTGGCATTTGTTTTGCTACTCTGTATTTATTGCTAAAGGTTTTTTTTTTTTTTATCTCCTGTAGAGTGGTGTTGTTTATGATGATGATATGATGTATAGAAGTTATCCTATAACAGCTTGTATTTGTTTTTTCCTTTTTCTAAGTATGTAATATTGGAAAATTCGGTTCTCGTGTTGATTATAAAGAACCGTTTACGATTTAAAATTTTCATATATAAGATTTTTTGTAATTTGTAGGATATATGGGAATAGTTGATTTAAATATCAATGTAGATTTTGTTCTTTGGGTTGGATTATTTTTTAGAGCTCAGTTGATGACTACTTTTAAATTATTGAGTCGGTTACTGAGTTATTGAAGTTCTCATTTACTTAAGTGTTCCGTGCTTGGTGGAATTTCATTGTTTTGCTCGGTTGGAGGTTTTGTGTTTGGTTACTATTTTTCATTATTTATTGCATGTTTTATTCTTCATCTATTTGAAAAGTTTTTACATTTATTTTCTAATATAGTATTTTGAATTGGTTAATAAAATTGTTATTTCACAATCAAAAAACAATGATTTCACAACTATAGAACCATAATCACATAACCACATAACCCCAATTAAATAATATATCAAATATATTAACAATTTAAAAAATCTATATATTTAAACAATATAATATGATTCAAATATATTAAAACCTAATTCAAATAATAGATTTGAATATATCAAAATTTACATCAAAATTAAAAAGTAAAAAGGTTTAATGAAAATAGAAAAGAAAAAAAAAAGTGACCCAAGCTGAAGGAGAAAAAAGGAATAGAGGTGAGAGTGAGATAAAAAAAAGGATGAAAATGAGATAGAAAAAGTGGTTCTACAGAATCGTAGAACTGTAGAAAAAATTATAAAAAAAAAAAAAGATGGTTCTACAGAATTGCAGAACTACTACAGTGCATAGTTCTACATTATTACAAGAATGTCATTATAAAAAAAATAGTTTTGCAGAATTGTAGAACTGCAGAAGTACCAAAGTGCATAGTTCTGCATGATAAAAAAAAGTAGTTCTGCATGATACGAAAGAAAGGAAGTAGTTCTGCTATAACAATGCTATTATATAAAAAAAATAATTCTGCATGATGGGAAGTGGTTAATTTGTTTTGTATGCATGATTGATTTACATGATTGTATTATTACAATAATGTTATTATAAAAAATAGGCAGTCCTGCATAAAAGGAAGTAGTAAGGTATGTTCTGCATGCATGATAGTTCTTACATATTTACATTAGATATTTAAATAATTTTATTCTTATAAAATTTTAAATTGCATATTAATATTTTTTATATATATCCACCGTCACTAGCAAATTAGAATTTTAATGTTAAAAAAATTCTCATATTAACGTTTTTAATATTAAAAAAATGAATTCATATCGGAGACATATTTTACCTAAAACAAAAAAGAATAAAATTATTTTGCCAGAGAAATTTGATTTTATAAGTTTTATAATTAATTTGTTATATATATATATATCCTAAATAATGGCAATCTTGGGTCAAATTTCCACTTTTCTTTTTCTTCTTTCTTGCTTACCAGATTTTTTTTTCTTTCTTTTAATTATTTAATTTCTTTTATGATGTCTAATTTAATATTATATTATTTTAATTATTTAATTATTTAAATCAATTTATTATTATGTTATTATTTTCTATTTAAAATCCTTAATTTCAAATTTTATTAATATTAATAAAAAATAATTCAATAATATCATTCACATATATAAAAAAGAAAAATTAATAAGGAGTGCGGTGAGAAAAGAAAAAAAAAGGAACCAACACATGCTCTGGTGCAGTGATTGTAAGTTCTTCACAATGCTTCAATATTACAAAAATGCCACTGCAAAACTACTAATATACAAGAATACCATCGCAGAACTACCAATATTACAAGAATGCCAGTGTATCGTAGAACCACCAATATTATAAGAATGTCATCGCAGAACCACCAATATTATAAGAATGCCATCGCAGAACTACAATTTACAAGAATGTCATCGCAAAACCATCAATATTACAAGAATGCTATCACAGAACTACAATTCACAAGAATGCTATCGCAGAACCACCAATATTATAAGAATGTTATCGCAGAACTATAATTAACTACCAATATTACAAGAATGCTATCGTAGAACTACAATTTACAATAATGCTATCGCAAAACCACAAATATTATAAGAATGCCATCGCAGAACTACAATTTACAAGAATACATCGCAGAACTATCAATTTTACAATAATACTATTGCAAAACTACCAATTTACAAGAATATCATTGTAGAACCACCAATTACAGACTACTAATATTACAAGAATGCTATTGCAGAATCACCAATATTACAAGAATGCCATTGTAGAACTACTAATATTACAAGAATGCGATTACAGAACTACCAATATTATAAAAATGTCATTTCCATAGTTGTACAGAATTACCATTATTACAAGAATACCATTACAAAACTACTAATTTACAAGAATATCATTGCAGAACTACCAATATTACAAGAATGTCATTGTCATAGTTCTACGGATAGTTCTTCACTATTCTTCAATATTACAAGAATGTCATTGCAGAACTATCAAAATTACAAGAATGTCATTATAAAAAAAATAAATATATGCAAAAAATATTATAATTTTATTATATACAGAATATTCGTGCATATATAAAATTTCTTTAATACTAATATTAAGATACTAGAAAAATTATGATTTTAAAAGTATCAAGTAAAAAAAATATTTTTCAATTATTTTTATATTAAAAAATTATCTAAAAGTGTTATATTAAAATATTATATAATACAATTTTTTTTATAATGTGATTCTATAAAAATAATTTTAAAAATGCTAAATATATGCAAAATAATGATAATTTTGTTAAAAAAATTTATGATTATACTAAAAATATAAAAAGGATTTGAAATAAATGATGCATAATAAAAATACTTTAATACAGATGCACTATTACTCAAATATTAAGTATCCTAAATTAAAAGAAAAAAAATATTTGGATAATATTAATATTTGTGTAAAAATTAAAATATGTAAATATTAATTTGAAACTATAATATTTAATAATTTAAATCTAAAAAATACTTAAATATTAATATTTAGTTTAAAGTTCGTAAAATATACAAAATATAAAAAATAGTTTAGTTATTTAAATATTTAATAGAAATTAGAGTTTGGAATAAAATGTTAATAGTAATATAAAATATAAAAATATTAAATAACAAACAGAAACTAAAACTTATAAATATGAATATGCAATTTAAAATTTGATATTTATATAGATATTTATTTAAATATTTAATGTAAATATGTACATATTTATTTAATAGGAACTAAATTATGTATTAATTAAATATATCTAGAAAAAATGTACCTATGCAATGTTACGTTTAGAGGGCATAATTATTTTTGACGGCTTGTATAATTTTCTGTTTTTTTTGTTCTAGATTGTGATAAGTTCTTTTTTATATAGAGAGAGGTTGGTAGATTAAAATATTAAATTAGATATTTTATATTTTAAAAATTTTAAATTAAATATTAATATTTATGAATTTTTTATATTTTAAAAGTTTAAATTATTAAAAAAGAAAAAAGAGTTACCAATATTACAAGAATACCATTATATTAAAATATATAAAAAATTTCCAAGAATACCATTATATTAAAAAATATAAAAATTTATCAAGGATACCATTATAAAAAAATTTGAGAAATAAAAAATAAAAAAAGAGAATACTGTTATAAAAAATTATTAAAAATAAAAAAAGAGTTACCAACATTACAACAATGCCATTATTAAAAATTATTAAAAAAAAATTTAGTAGTGGTTCTGTAGAACCGCAGAACTACCAAAGGTAGAAAATATATATAAAAAAAAATCTTGTACAAAACTGCATAACCACCAATATTACAACATTGTCATTATAAAAAATTAATAAAAAAAAAGAGTAGCCCTCTAGAATTCTAATGCATTTGGGACTACACCGCCCAATGGACCAGGAAAGAGAGAAACAGAGAAAGCACTTTTAGACATTATTACAAACATAAAAAATGCATAAGTTGAGAAAGTAACAAAAGCTCAAATCACATATGAAATCTATACGCAGTGCACAAAGATTTGCTAGGCAAGTTAAGCAAGCTCAAAGTGCTACAAATTCGGCAATTTTCAGCAAAACAAAAGATTAGAAATTCCAACAAATCAATATCTCCCATTATTCAATTTAGAGAAAAAAACGCAATCCGCCAAAGAAATGAAACATTGTCTATTTGCAGACCTGTGTTGAAATCCATTGCAGACTTCGAAAACTGGATTGACCACCATGAATTCCTGCAACCCAGTTAACATAACATGAACGAGTGAGCTACTGAGTGAGAGGGAGAGAGAGAGAGAGAGTGACAGGGAAAAAGAAGAGAGGATAGAGAAATATCCAACCTTCATCGATGAAGGAACCAGCCTTCGTCGATGAAGGTTAATAAATAGTTTAGGGCTAAAAATCAACAAGAAGTTTGGTAAAAAAAAAGAGTATATATTTTATCAAATAAAATATTTTATTAATAAATTTTGTCATTTCCCATCTTTTAACAATATATAGATGACATTGTTTTTGATATTTATGAATAATACTTGTGAAAAAGAAAAAAAAAAAAAACTCATTACCCTTAATCAATAATGAGTATCTTGTAATTGTAATTATAAAAATGTAATTATAAAAAAGGGAATGTTGTAGTTCTAATATAATTATAAAAAATATAAGAGTTGTAGCTAAGAATGTTATTATAAAAAAAGAAAAAGTTAGTTTTGCATGAAATGAGTGGTTTTGTAGTTCTGCTAATAATATCATTATAAAAAAAAGTAGTTATGAAATGAATAGTTCTGTAACTTTGCTAAAAATGTCATTATATATATATAAAAAATAGTTCTACATGAAAGGAGTAGTTATGTAGTTTACTACTAAGAATGTAACTATATGACAGGAGTAATTCTACAGTTTTGCTAAAAATGTCATTATAAAAAAAAAGTAGTTCTATAAGGAGTATTTCTGTGAACTCCAGTAGTCCTGCACTAGCAGAACCATGGTGGTTCTGCACTATATAGAACTACAAAATGGTTCTGTACTGTAGAACTATGTTAGTCCTGTACTACGCAGAACTATGGTAGTTCTGTAGATTCTGCACTATAGAATTACCAAATAGTTCTCACTTGTCTATTAAACTTCCATATTTCTACCATTCATTTCTATCATATAAATATCTAAATATTTAAGTTAAATTTTACATTATAATAGTTCTCTTCTAATGAATAAAATAGAATTATTGAATTTAGATTTTTTCTCGTCCTTTAACTAAATTACATTATTATGAAAAATAACAAATTTCATATCAAAATGGTAATTATAAATGTATTAATCACGATTTTTTTTTTAAATTTCAAAAAAATTCCAAGTATAGTGAAGATTGATATTTTTATTTTAATATTATACATAATTTTTAGTACATATATACAAATACTTTGATTTAATATTACGATATTAGAAAAATTATAATTTTAAAAATATTTTATATTTAATATATAAATTTATCTTTATCTATAGACAATAAAAAAAATTTGTTTGTGAAGGCCGAAAAACTTAGTTGAGGTGGACAAAAATGAGTTTGGGGTTTCAGAAGTAATTTTAATTTTTCTTTTATTTTGTTTCGGATTATATAGTTTGCGTCTGAATAAAGATAAATTTTTAATAAATTGGTTCATGAACTTTTTAAAATTTTTCAAGTCTTATTTCAAGTGAAGAATGATGTGGTTCTGTACAGCGTAGAACCACAAAGTGCAGAATGATGTGGTTCTGTGCAGCGCAGAACCACCAAGTGCAGAACGACGTGGTTTTGCACAGCGCAGAACCACGAGAGCAAAATGATATGGCTCTGCAAAGCACAGAATCACCCTGTTCTACAGAACCACATGCTTTTTCGTAGTGCAGAACGATGTGGTTCTGCATTGTGCAGAACTTTAACATTTTTTCTAAATCTTTTTTTTTTTAGATTTAAAAATTTATAATTATATTAAAAATATCAAAATTATTAGAAATAAATGATATTTAGAGAAAATATTACAATATTACCTATTTTGCAGAACCATATGATTTTGCGCAGTGCAGAACGATGTGGTTCTGCATTGTGCAAAATTTCAACATTTTTTCCAAATCTTTTTTTAGATTAAAAAATTATAATTATATTAAAAATATCAAAATTATTTGAAAAAATGATGTTTAGAGAAAATATTATAATATTATAATATTATAAAAATTATAATAATAAAAATATTACGTAAAAAATATTTAAAAATATTTTTATATTAAAAAATTCATATTCAAAATGATTTTGCGATTATATTAAAAATACAAAAAAATGTGCACTTATGCAACTAATATTTTTTTTTCTATATATTTTTTTCAATCTGTAGTTGACCTTCTCCTTCAACCTTGTTCCGAGATCTGTCTCTAATTTTCTCCATCATATAATTGATTTTTGATCTAACAAGGATATATTAAATGGAAATGAAGAGAATTTCATTCAATTTTTAAAGTTGTGACTCTGTTTAATACACAAAACTGCCGAACAAATAACAAAGCAGTGGAGAAATTCGAATTGATGATTAAAAATTTATTGGAAGAATTATAGTTCTAAGATATCAAAACCATTATCGGATAGAGAGATGGTTGTTTTTAAAATTAAGAAAAAAGATTTAATGTATATCATTTTAGAAATTATAATTCATTAGTTTATTATAATTTGTTAAATTTAAGAAAAAAAATTTAGCACAAAGAACTAACATGATATGCTTTAATAATTCCATAGTTTGTAGAACAAAATTAACTGTGTTCGTATAACTAACATAATTCCATAGTTCTGCGTAGTGAGCTATTTTTTTTTCCTTTTACTATAACATGTATAAAAATAAATTTATATACCGTAAAAATACTATAAAATATTTTGAATCAAAATAAGTGATACTTTTATTTATAAAAATTTATGATTATACTAAAAATATCAAAAATATTGAAAACAAATATACAGAAAAAATACTATAATATTATAATACCGTAAAAATTATAATTATAAAATATTAAATAAAAAAATATTGAAAAGTATCTTTATATTAAAAAAAATATTTTTTTTCAAGTATTAGGTCATCTGTTATTAATATAAGTGCAGTACTATAAGTGTACATGCAATTATGCAAAATTACCAAAGTTGGAGTTGATATAGTGCAGAACTACAAAATACAGAATGACGTGGTTCTGCACAGTACAGAACCACAAAGTACAAAGCAACATGGTTCTGCATGGCGTAGAACCAGATCGTTGTGTGTAGCACAGAACTACCATAGTTCTACATAGCGCCGAACTACTTGGTAGTTCTATATATTGCAGAACTGTCAATACTTTTATTAAAATATATATGATTACACTAAAAATATCAGAAATATTTGAAATAAATGATGTATAATACATTTGCTATAATACTATAATAATGTAAAAATTATAATTATAAAAATATTAAATACAATATATTTTAAGATATGTTTATATTAAGAAATTATTTTTCTATTGGGTGATATGTTATTAATATAATGATAATGGTAATATAAAATATTATTATTATACTAAAAATACAAAAAGTATTATATAGGTGATTTTATTATATGCAAAATGTTTTTACATATAGCCAAAGTACTATAGTATTATAATACTATTAAAATTATAATAATTATATAATTCTGAAATATAATATTTTGAAATTTATGGTTTCAACGTATTTAAATATTAAATCTTAAATATTCTACATTTGAATTAATATTTTTACATTTCACTTTACATTTTAAGATTTTATCATGATTTCCAATATCTAAATATTAATACCCAATTATTTTAGGTTTGAGATTATTTTTGATATTACAAAAATATTTTACGTCATCACGTTTAAAACATTTTTTAATGATTTACATGTAGTTTTGCTAGAGATTGAAGTTCTGCTATACTTTCATAGTTCTCATTCTTATAGTTCTGCTAGACTCTGCGGATTATATGGTTCTGCATTCCATGATTCGCATATTTATCATTAGTTTTTGATTGCTTGAAAAAGAAAATAGATTTTCCTTTTTTTTTTTTTTAACTAAAACACATTATTATGAAGAAACACAAATTCAACTTCAAAATAGTAATTATAAATACATTAATCATGAGAAAAATATTTTCAGGTCCTTTAAAAATAATAATAATATTTTGAAATAATAAAAAACTCTGTTGAATTAAAAATTTCATTTGTTATTTATAAACAAACTATTTAAAATTAATTACACCAATATGTTTTATTTAGAAAAAAAAAAATTTTGGGATAGCCTTTGGAATTAAAAAACAAAAAAACAATATTCGTTAACGAAGACAGGAACCTTCATCGACGAAAGAGCATACCTTCATCTACAAAAGCATGAACCTTCGTCGACAAAGTCGTGCAAAACTGTATAGCAGAACTATATAATTTGTATACCAAAACTACAGTAGAACGATATGGATCTGCATATCAGAACCATGTGGTTCTACTAGTAGAACCATATCGTTCTGCTACCCAAAGTTGGAATTAAATTGTCTCATTTAATTTAACAAAAGAAAGATTTTTTATTAAATGATTTGCATGGAAGTAGTTTTGCTGCATGATTATGCATAGTTCTACTGCTTTAATTTGATAATTTCAAATGGATAGTTCTCCGTGCCATTATAAAAAAAAACAACAACAAGACCCTTTAAATATTTGAATCTAACATTATACAAATATTTGTTTTTTCATTTTAATTTAATATATTTGATGTTAAATAATATAATGATATGAAATTATTCATTTAGATTATTAATGTTATTGAAATTATTGATTTAGATTATGCACAGTGTAGATGATTAGTAGCGTCGCATTCATGCAGAGCTACATATTATCATACTGAGCAAAGACTCAGAGCATTGAACAAACAAAGACACAGATAGAGCATTGAATTGAATGTTCAAATACACAGTATTCAACTGAATATATTATAAAAATAGTATAAAAGATATGATGGTCGAACATTGTTATAGATTAATTAATTTGTATATTACGTAGGAGGCAAAATGATTCGAAAGAAAAGTGAGGTTTGTATTAGCATCGAATCAAGAAGGTATGAGCGTTTCAGTGGATGAAGGCATGACATTGGTCGACGAAGGAAGCAGTCTTCTTTGTAAAATACTAGGCAAAAAATATTATGTAAAAAACTATTTGAAAATATTTTTATATTAAAAAATTAATATTTGAAATATATAATGTTCAAAAAACACTTTAATCTTATTATATGCAAAATATTTGTGCATATATAAAAATACTATAATATTAATATTATAATACTAGAAAAATATAAATTTAAAAATAAAAAGTAAAACTATAATTTCCAAATATTTTTTTATTAAAAAAATATTTCGAACTATCATATTATAATATTATATAATACAAATAATTTATTTTATAATGTGGTACAATTAAAATATTTTGAATAAAAATAAATGTTACTTTTATTTATAAAAATTTATGATTATACTAAAAATATCAAAAATATTTAAAACAAATGTACAGTAAAAATACTATAATATTATAATACCGTAAAAATTATAATTATAAAATATTAAATAAAAAAATATTAAAAAGTATCTTTATATTAAAAAAAAATATATATTTTTTCAAGTATTAGGTCTTGTGTTATTAAGATAAGTGCATAACTATAAGTGCACATGTAGTTATGCAAAACTACCGAAATTGGAGTTGATACAGTGCAGAACCACAAAGTACAGAACGACGTGATTCTGCATAGCACAGAATCACAAAGTGCAGCGCAACATGGTTTTGCACGGTGCAGAACTAGATCATTCTGTATAGCGCAGAATTACCATAGTTTTATATAGCGTCGTCGAACTACTCAGTAGTTCTATATGCTACAGATCTGTCAATACTTTTCTTAAAAAAATATGATTGCATTAAAAATATCAGAAATATTTGAAATAAATGATGTATAATACATTTGCTATAATATTATAATAATATAAAAATTATAATGATAAAAATATTAAATACAATATATTTTAAGATATTTTTATATTAAGAAATTATTTTTCTCTTGGGTGATATGTTATTAATATAATGATAAGGTATTATAAAAAATTTCTATTATACTAAAAATACAAAAATGTATTATATATGTGATTTTATTATATGTAAAATGTTTTTGCATATAGCAAAAATACTACAGTATTATAATTCTATTAAAATTATAATTGTATAATTCTTAAATATAATACTTTGAAATTTATGGTTCCAAAGTATTTAAATATTAATACTTAAATATTTTACCTTTGATTTAATATTTTTACATTTTACTTTATAGTTTAAAATTCTATCATGATTTCCAATATCTTAATATTAATACCTAATTATTTCAGTTTTGAGATTATTTTTGATATTATAAAAGTGTTTTACGTCATCACGTTCAAAACATTTTTTTTATGATTTACATGTAGTTCTGCTAGAGATTGAAGTTCTACTATACTTTCATAGTTCTCATTCTTATTGTTCTGCTAGACCCTAAGGATTATGTGGTTCTGCATTCCATGATTCGCTTAGTTATTGTTAGTTTTGGATTTATTGAAAGAGAAAATAGATTTTTTTAACTAAAACACATTATTATAAAGAAACACAAATTCAACTTTAAAATTGTAATTATAAATATATTAATCATGAAAAAAAATATTTTCAGGTTCTTTAAAAATAATAATAATATTTTGAAACAATAAAAAACTCCGTTGAATTAAAAATTTCATTTGTTGTTTATAAACAAACTATTTAAAATTAATTACACAAATATGTTTTATTTAGAAAAACAAAAAAATATATTTTTGGGACAGCCTTTGGAATTAAAAAACAAAAAAACAATATTTATCAACGAAAACAGGAACTTTCAACGACGAAAGAGCATGCCTTCGTCGAAGAAAGCATGAACCTTCATCGACAAAGTCGTGTAGAACTGTATAGCAGAACTATATAATTTTGTGTACCAGAACTATTGTAGAACCACCAGAACCATGTCGTTCTGCATAGCAGAACCATGTCGTTCTGCGTATCAGAACCATGTGGTTCTTTTTCTTTTTTCTTATTTACTAGATTTGTGATATATAATTTTAATTCCAAAGTATAACAGAACTATATAATTTTATAATTAATTTGTTATATATATATATATATATATATATATATATATCATAAATAATGGCAATTTGGGGTCAAACCTCCACTTTTTTTCTTTTTTCTTGTTTACTAGATTTGTTTTCTTTCTTTTAATTATTTAATTTCTTTTATGATGTCTAATTTAAAATTATATTATTTTAATTATTTAATTATTTTAATCAATTTATTATTATGTTATTATTTTTTATTTAAAATCCTTAATTTCAAATTTTATTCATATTAATAAAAAATAATTCAATAATATCATTCAAATATATCAAAAAGGAAAAATTAATAAGAAGTGATGTAAGAAGAGAAAAAAAAAAAGAGAACCAACGCACCAATATTTTAGCAGTTTCATTGAGGTATGGAAAGATGGACACTTTTACTATTGCCAGAATGATTTTATCTGGAATACCTCTCGAAAAACCTTATTTGCAGAATCGGTTGTCAATCCTAATGAATGAGGAGAGGAAAGTACTGAAGGGAGGACGACTTCTTGTTAGCGATTGTTATTACCTTATGGGCAATACGAATCCGATTGGTATCCTGAAACGTGAAGTTTGCATTATTCCATAAGAAATTGTGTCAAGATAAAGTTCCAATCCTAACACCATGCACAGGACACAGTGCACATAGCCTCATATTTGAAACCAAACTTTGAACCCTGCACCGCACAAGCGCAAAACTATTTAAAAAAATGAAAACCAATAAAAAAATCACAAAAAAATGAAGAAACATATTTAATTCTATTTTAAATACTTTTTTTTGAGTTAACATATAACTTTTAGTGTATAACACACACACACACACACCATGCACACTACATTTTTAATATATACATTTAGATTCAAATGTTTTAAATAAATAATTTAAATCTAAACATATTTAAATATAACATACATATTTTTTTCATTCTAATCTATTTTTTTTTTATTTTGATATAATATATTTAATGTTAAATAAATATATTTAAAATATATTTCTCTCGATCTTTTTTTTTTGCGATTTCATTTTTTTGGTATTACAAACAAAAAATTAAACGTCTTCCAAAAACTTAAACTAATGCGAATTTTACTATTTCAAATCGGGCAACTTCTCTCATTTTACAGTCAAAATCAAAACTCTATACCACGCTTTGCGCAGTGTACACCTCCTAGTATCTAGAAATGGGGTCTTGTGTACTCGCCATTGATTGTCCTCCGTGTGGCTCTGTTTCCCCAAATATCCGGGGATTAATATTTTATACTTAAAAAATATAATTATATTAAAATTTTAAAATAATAAAAAATAATTAGTAATTGAACCAATAATCTAACAATTCAACCAATTGAATCATAAATTTCAAGATATATGAGTCAATGTACAGATCAGATTTAATAACTATACAATTCACCTGGTTGGTTTGGTCCACTTTGAAAGGAGTCTTTTGAAGAATTAGCAAATTTTCTTGTTGAACATCTATCTTTATGGAATGGTGACCCTGAAGAGATTGCAAGAATTGTGCTCAAGATGACTACAGAAGCTGAGCCCACTTGGAAGGAGAAAACCCCAAAAAAGGTCTGGGTTGAGAAGAAGTTCAAATAGAATTATCCCCAAGCTGGCAGGCTGAAACTTAACATGGATAGTGCAGTGGATCAAAGCACAGGTCAGGCAGGTGCATGAGGGATCTTTAGGAACTGTGCAGGGGACTGGGTGGCGGGGTTCGTGTCGAAGATTGGGAAAGGAAATGTCACTACAACTGAGATATAGGGTCTTAGAGAGGGCCTCAGATGGCCAGAAGAATGGGATTCAACAATTTAGAGGTAGAGTTGGATTCAACCAGTTTGGTTAAGCTGTTTAAGGCAAACGACTTAGGGGAGCACCCTCCGAGCTTTATCATCCAAGAATGCAGGGAGCTTCTGAGGTTCCTCAACGTGAGACAGGTCAATCATGTTCTAAGC
This sequence comes from Dillenia suffruticosa, assembly GCA_033439265.1. Taxonomy (NCBI): domain Eukaryota; kingdom Viridiplantae; phylum Streptophyta; class Magnoliopsida; order Dilleniales; family Dilleniaceae; genus Dillenia; species Dillenia suffruticosa. The sequence goes on along the minus strand of JAVTVX010000009.1, from coordinate 16,243,134 downwards.
GAAGATAAAGTTTGTGATAATTATTTAACGGCTTTGAGGCTAGGTGGGACAGAGAGGATGATCACTACAAAAAAACAAGTTTTTAGCCACAAATTTAGCGACGAAAATTTAATAAAAATTTGTCGCTAAATTCGTTAGCGACAAAATTAGCGACGAAAAAATTTTCGTCGCTAATTACGCGTCGCAAAAATTTAGCGACGAAAAATAAGAAATTCGTCGCTAAATTTAGCGACGAATAATTTTTTGTCGCTAAATCCGTCGCAAATTTAGCGACGAAAATATAAAATTCGTCGCTAAATTTAGCGATAGATAATTTTTTGTCGCTAAACTTGTGACGGATTTAGCGACAAAACATTATTCGTCGCTAAATTTAGCGACGAATTTTATAATTTTGTCACTAAATTTAGCGACGAATTATTAGCGACGAATTTAGCGATAAAAAATTATCCGTCTCTAAATTTAGCGACGAAAATATAAAATTCGTCGCTAAATTTAGCGACAAATAATTTTTCATCGCTAAATTCGTCGCAAATTTAGCAACGAAAAATTATCTGTCGCTAATTTATGGACAAAAAAAATTCGTCGCTAAATTAACGACGGATATAAATTCGTCGCAAAATCCGTCGCTAAATTATGAATGAAAAATAATGCAGTCCCGCCTGAACCCGAGCCCGCCCGCCCGAGCAAGCATCCGCCTGCACACCCGCCCGAGCCGGCGCCCACAGTGCCTACCTCACTTAATTCTTGAAAATTGCCTTTGCTTTGCTTCCACCAAGGTTCGAACCCCTGCGCTTCCATAAACCTTTAAGATCCTGTAACCATCAAGCTAAATGTTAATATCTGTAATAATTTTTTTTTTTTTTACTTATTATCTTTTCTTCACATTTTTCTAATAATAATAAAACAATATAAAATAACAATTTATTATAAAATAATAAAATATTAGTGTAAAATAAAATAATAAAATATTTTAAAAAATAATAATACTATTTTTTTAAAAGATAAAATAAATATAAAATATAACATATTACTTAAAAATAATAAATGTGATTAATTTTTTTAAACTTTTTAAAATAAAAAATAATAAATATATATTAATATTTTATTTTATTTAATTATATTTCAAATTTAACGACGAAATCCGGAATTCGTCGCAAAGTTAGCAACAAAAACCGAATTCGTCGTTATATTAATTTATTAAATAATAAAATATAAAATTATTAATGAATAAATATATATTTATATTTTATTTTATTTTATTATATTTTAAATTTAGCGACGAATTCCCAATTTGTCGCTGAATTCAGCGACGAATTCCGAATTAGTCGCTGAATTCAGCGACAAATTCCGAATTTGTTGCAAAATTAGCCACAAATTCAAATTTGTCGCTGAATTCGTCGGAAATTAGCGACAAAAACCTAATTCGTCGCTAAATTAATTTATTAAATAATAAAATATAAATTTATTAAATAAAAAATATATATTTATATTTTATTTTATTTTATTATATTTCAAATTTAACGACGAATTCCGAATTTGTCGCAAAAATTGGCAACAAATTCAAATTTGTCGCTGAATTCGTCGCAAGTTAGCGACAAAAACCGAATTTGTCGCTAAATTAATTTATTTAATAATAAAATATAAAATTATTAAATAAAAAATATATATTTATATTTTATTTTATTTTATTATATTTCAAATTTAGCGACGAATTCCGAATTTGTCGCTGCATTTAGCGACGAATTCCGAATTTGTCGCAAAAATTGACAACAAATTCAAATTTGTCGCTGAATTCGTCGCAAATTAGCGACAAAAACCGAATTCGTTGCTAAATTAATTTATTAAATAATAAAATATAAAATTATTAAATAAAAAATATATTTTTATATTTTATTTTATTTTATTATATTTCAAATTTAGCGACGAATTCCGAATTTGTCGCAAAAATTGGCAACAAATTCAAATTTGTCGCTGAATTCGTCGCAAATTAGCGACAAAAACCGAATTCGTCGCTAAATTAATTTATTAAATAATAAAATATTAAATTATTAAATAAAAAATATATTTTTATATTTTATTTTATTTTATTATATTTCAAATTTAGCGACGGATTCCGAATTTGTCGCAAAAATTGGCAACAAATTCAAATTTGTCGCTGAATTCGTCGCAAATTAGCGACAAAAACCGAATTCGTCGCTAAATTAATTTATTTAATAATAAAATATAAAATTATTAAATAAAAAATATATTTTTATATTTTATTTTATTTTATTATATTTCAAATTTAGCGACGAATTCCGAATTTGTCGCTGAATTCAGCGACGAATTCTGAATTTGTCGCTAAATTAGCCACAAATTCAAATTTGTCGCTGAATTCGTCGGAAATTAGCGACAAAACGGAATTCGTCGCTAAATTAATTTATTTAATAATAAAATATAAAATTATTAAATAAAAAATATATTTTTATATTTTATTTTATTTTATTATATTTCAAATTTAGCGACGAATTCCGAATTTGTCGCTGAATTCAGCGACGAATTCTGAATTTGTCGCTAAATTAGCCACAAATTCAAATTTGTCGCTGAATTCGTCGGAAATTAGCGACAAAACGGAATTCGTCGCTAAATTAATTTATTAAATAATAAAATATAAAATTATTAAATAAAAAATATATTTTTATATTTTATTTTATTTTATTATATTTCAAATTTAGCGACGAATTCCGAATTTGTCGCTGAATTCAGCGACGAATTCCGAATTTGTCGCAAAATTAGCCACAAATTCAAAATTTGTCGCTGAATTCGTCGCAAATGAGCGACAAAAACCGAATTCGTTGGAAATTAGCGACGATTATTTTTTCGTTGGAAATTTCGTTGGAAATAGCGAGTAAACAAGTTTTCGTCGCTAAATTCGTCGCAAAATTGTAACAAAAAAAATTAGTCGCTAAATTTCATCGCAAAAATGATGTTTTTTTGTAGTGGATGGAGTTGCAAGAGCTCCCAGCGTCTATCTCTATGCTCATGGAAGACAAGGAAGGAGTGGAGATAGTCAGAGGAAAGCTCCTGTTCCCTGATAGTTGAGTTTGGTTTTTGTTTTGCGTTTTCCTGCGGGTCTGTTTGTTGTTTCTCTCTTTTCTTATCCAAAAAAAAAAACAAAAAATCCATTAGGGAGTACGATGTTTTTTCTTTGTAAAGTTCCTTAAGAAGTAGTGTTGGTTTGAGGTGTCACAATTCACATGTGATCGGATTTGGAATTTTGAAAATAGAAAATATTATTTTAGAATAATATTTTTTAAATTGGATTCGATAACGTTCGAATCGGATTATTTGAAAAATAATTCTAAATACCTATTAGTTATAAAAAAAAAAACTCACATGTGTGAGGAGAGATCCTTGCCCAAGGACTGGACGGCACCCTTGTGTTTGGCTATGGCTTGCTTGTGAAGAAATAATTAATCGAACGCCGTAGCTTACCCTTTTCAAGCTCCTGGAAAAGAAATAATTAATCTTTCTCCTTGTAATTAAGTCGGTCAGAGTAAACCCTTCTCTTATTTATTAACTGTTGGACGTTAATTTCCACACGGCATTTCAAATTGTAGAGTTAGTTTTCCTTTTAAATTACTCCATAACTACCCAAATTCAAATTTAAGAAAAAAAGCAACTACCCCTGACTCTCTCCCTCTCTCAAGCACACAATTAGAAAAGAAGATCATCTTTTTTTTTCTGTAGCAGGGAAGGCACTGTGCAGTGCGTTACCGAAAGAAGAAAAATAACTCCCCCCTTGAGTGATCGTTCTTCCAAGGACGTGAACAATTTCCTAAGTAGTGGGTGTACGTGCCTTTTTTAAGGGATGACATTCATTCTGTACATTGCAATTTTCTACGTAAAATATTTGAGGGCTTAAGAAATTTTTCTGTTGAAAAATTTCTCCTGTTATTGGATTTATCGGATATAAGGTTGAGACGTTGTGAATAATGATAGCGGTTCGTTTCGTGATCATCATCCCGATCGAGTGATCTATATGAGAAATTGAACGATTTTGATTGATTTATTGAAACCTTACATATTGAGATATTTATCTATAAATTCCAAAACTTTTATTTAATACACTTCCGCATGCGCATATAGTATAATAAATCCTTCATTGGTATCAGAGCGAAGTTAGATTTATTTAAAAAAAAAAATTAGAATTTTTTTGGTATAAATGTGTAGAGTACAAATTTAGAATCCGAATCACGGATGAGTTTCGTGAATCCGAAAATACCACAAGAATGCCCATGATCCATGGATCACGAAAATAAATTTTGTTAAATTTTTTGAGTATGTTTTGGCCATGAAATTTGAAGCCAAAGTTTCGGGCCCTGTTGGTACCCGAAACTTAAAACCTTAGATCTGTGAAATTTAAGGATGAATCGATATGTAATAATGGTCTAGAAATATTTGTCATGCTCAGATCTGCATTTTGACATAGTAGTTGTGATTTTTGAGTTGGCGGAAATTGATTTTCGAAAATTGGCTGCGGAGCGCTGTGACAACAAATTTCAAATTCGCTCAATTTAAGTTATTTTTTCCGATAAATCAAGTTTAGGATGAATTGAAAATATGGAATTTCGAATTACAGTTGAAATCTGAGCGAAAATAAGACCGAAAATGTATTTTCTGGTAACCTGGTCGCGTAGACCTAGTTACAGACATCCAGGCGAAGAAGACCTGGCCCGGATAGCAAAAGGTCGCAGGCGCATGTCATCTACGCGCTCTGAGGCGCGTGGACAGATAGGGAGTGGATTGGGTCTGTTCTCACCTGGATCCGCCTCTTGACTCGCTCCATACCTATTTTCAAGAAAAAAGAAAAAAAAAAGAAAATGCCTATAGATGTAAGCGCCTTGGTTTCGAACCCGAGATGAGTGACCTTTTGAGCGCTCGTGACCACCAAGCTGCCAAGTAGCCGTTGTGTGGAGGCTTTGCACAATAAATATGTTTTCTTGCAGTCTGCCCGTCCAGCCCCAATTGGAGCGTGTGGGGGCATGAAGGCGCCTGGTTATGCACTGCCGTGCCTAGCGGCGGCTCGTGGAACCTCTAGTGGCACGTGATGTCATGTCAGATTGATTTTTTCCACATTTTTGAGGGTTTTATGTTACTTTTAGTGGGTTTTTGTGTGCCGAGTCCAACTCTGAATAGTAAGATGTGATTCCGGTTTGTAGTATATGATGTCCGTTGACTCATACACTCAAATTAAGGTCTATACTCAAATTATTTGGGATTTGTTGATTCTAAAGGTACGTAAAATACGAGAATAAATATCAATAAGTCACTAAAGTCTCTTTAGTCGTATAAAACACTGTCGTAACGGATTTTTGCATAGAGAATAAATTAAATGATGACAATTGTGAATTCACTCACCAGAAAATTCAGTTTATTCTCGAGAAGCAAAATCTGTATGAGATTTTGAAATATGAGATGGTGGGTCCCGGGGAAGGTACCATACCTCATGTTAGACGGGATAAGAAAATTTATCGTGTATTGAAGAAAAGGATAGCCAAATTAGGGCAATCCTCATCAATGGAAAGCACGATGACTTGATCTTGGTTTATGAGTAATATCCTATGGTTATATCGGTTAGACTTACTCTAAAAAAGCATTATGGTGCCCTTTTTAGCTCCTGAGGTGAGGATGCTATTGATAAATTTATAACTTATAATAAAAGGGTTGATCATATAATGAAATAACATTGAATGCAAATGTCGGTATGATCACCGATATTAGGGATCCAGGTAAGTCTATTTTGGATGAGTTATAGGTACTGGGTGTGATCCAGTTTTTTACCTGATTCGTTGGAGATCATGAAAACCTATCTCACGTATGATGAGAGCATTTGTACTTTCAATGATGTGAGTAGGCATTGTGAGCTCAATGAAGAGCGCTTAGAGGCGAGTAAGTCACATTCGGGTCATGCTTATGCAACGGAGTCGAGCAAGGGCTCCCGTGGCACCAAACACAAATAGCATAAGCATGAGAAGAGGACCTGAGATCCAGGCAAGATGAAACCATCCAAGAAATCCGACAACAAAGTATAAAAGCGCAAGAAGAAGGAATTTGATAAGACCAATACAAAGTGTTACGCCTGAGGTAGTCTTGGTCATTTCACTCGTTGAGTATGACAAGTAGAAGGAACGTTCTTCTTCTTTACGTGGTTTGAGTTTTTGACTCATTTATTGTGATACTCGCTGATTTCTCTCATTTATGGATTGTAAAATTAGGAGCCACCAACCATGTAGTTCGAACAGGAGCGCATAAGTAGAGTTCTACCGATTAAATCCTCAAGTTATGAGGATTTACGTGAGGAACAGAGCATTTGTCATCGTCAAAGGGATCGACACTTGCTATGACATTCTCTACGCTCCAGATATTTGACTGAATTTGATTTAAGCACCTTGCTTGATGCCTAGGATATGTTCTTTTTCTGGAAACTCTAATGTTTCTATTAGTTATGATAGTTTTTTTCATTTGTTTTGGTTTTGTCTTTAATGGACTGTATGTTATTTCTTTTAATGGTATTTCTTGTTATTCTTCTATTGCCTTTACATTCGATTGTGTAGATTGAGATGTAAATGAATGACATAGTAGACTTGGACACGTAGAGCAAAAGATATTGAATCGATTAGTAGCGAATTGTTTATTGAATCCGCTAACCAGATTCAAGCTGCCTATATGTGAGTTTTGCCTAATTGACAAAACGACAAGAAAACCATTTGGCAATACAATGAGAGCTAAAACTCCATTGCAGTCAGTCTACTTTGATATCTATGGCCATATGAATATGAGAGGTTAAAATGGAGTTGTGTAATTTATTACATTCGTAAACGATTATATGCGTATCGGTCACGTTTATTTGATCTCGCATAAATATAAGGTATTGGAATACTTCAGGAGATTTATTAGCGAGATTGAAATTAGTTAGACTTGAGAGTTAAGACTCTCAAAACCAATGAGGGCGCGTGTATTTGTTTGAACTACACATAGAGCTCTGTTTTGAGAAAGAAACTACGAGACAGCTAACTATTTCTGCTATTTTTCAACAGAATGAAGTAAGTGAGAAAAGGAATATGAGTTTGTTGGAGATGCTAAGGATTATGATGACGCATGTCAATTTGTCTATCTCCAATTGGGGAGATGATTTATTGACTCAGTCTACGTCCTTAACGGTGTCCCATCAAAATCCACAGTCAGTACCCCTATGGGCTTTGAACAGGGATGCAGTCTGACCTTAGCCACTTAAGCTTATGGGGTTGTGCCACGTATGATCATGATTTCTCGTATCCATACAGTGAGTTAGGCCCGTGAGAAAAGAAATGTACTTTTATAAGATATTGAGAACACTTCAAGGGTATGTGTTTTTAGGTGAGCATACTGACGGCATTGTTACTGAAATTTAGTCTCGTGATACCATATTCCTTAAGAATGATTTCCCTAAAAGAGGTGAAGTCAATTAGGACTCTACCTTCTATTTGATGGATGAGCTTAGTAGCTCAGTTGAATCCTGCGGCGGGACCGAAGAACCGATTGAGGATCTTCATCCAAGTAGGAGTGATCCATTGAAAGGTAAAATCCATCAGGACTTTACCTTTTATTTAGATGGATGAGCCTTTAGGTGAGCCCAACGTTGGGATACAATAACCCATTACGGATTTTGGTCCTAGTGGGAGCGATCCATCTAAAGAAGAAGAGATTCTCTCTTCTCGTAGAAATATTGAGGGCGAATACTTAAACGTCGCTTCCCGAATGAGGGTGAGACCCTTATTGTGACTCTAGAGGATGATGTGAGAAATCCAAAATGGTCCAAGAGACTCTCGAGGGTTCTGTGGAGAACCATTTGTTGAAGGCCATAGATGAAGAGAAGGAGTTGATGAGAATTAACGGGATCTGGGATCTAGTTGATTTGCCTAAGGGCAAAAGGACTATTGAGAATATGTAGGTGCTCAAGGTCAAGAGAAATGTCGATGGATCGATAGAGAGTTATAAAATCTGTCTAGTAACTAAAGGTTACACTTAGACTGAGGGGTGGACTACCGAGAAGTCATAATCCAATCTATCTTGATCCGTTCATTTTTTAGCGATTGTCATGAATATGGATTTGGAATCACACCAGATGGACGTAAAGACCGCTTTTCGCAACGGAAGTCTGGATGAGGCGATCTACATGGAGCATCCCTCTGGATTCATTCTAGTAGATTAGGTGGATAAGATCTGTTGATTTTGAAAGTCAACATACAACATAAACACTCATCCAGACGGCGGTACCTGAGATTTCACGAGGAGGTGATATCTGATGATATTATAATGATCAAGGAGGATCATTGTGTCTATCTGATACGTTCCGATAACTCTTTAATGATCATATTCTTATATATGCGTGACATTCTGTTGGCTAGAAATAACATAGAGTATCTTATGACCATTGAAATATGGATATTGTTCATGGGTGAGTTTTAGTTCATTCTCAAAACTTGGATCCAGAGGGATAGCTTGAGAAGAATGTTAACTCTTTAATAAGAGTCCTACAGCAGGTATATTTTTGAGCATTTCGAGATAAACGATGACAACCCAATAGATACTCCTATCGCTAAAGGTGAAGACCTGAATCTTGGCAGATGTCCTAAAATCCAAGAAGAAATAAGAGAGATGAGTAGAACCTCTTATACCAGTGCAATGTGCATTCTATTGTATGCGATGAAGCAAACATGACCGGACATTAGTTTTGCAGTCAATATGGTAAGTAGGTATCAATCGAATCCTTGAAGGGATCACTGGAGAGCAGTGAAAAAGATTATGAGATATTGCAAGGGAACTGCAGACCTCTTCTTGTGTTACGGAATAGGTAATTTGCGTTTGGTTGGATATTCAGACGCTGATTAGGGGTGGTGATTTGGATAGACACAAATCGACATCAGTTTTTACTGTCTTACTCAATAAATGGTACCATGTCTTAGAGAAGTAAGAAACAAATCTGTATATCTCTATCTACGATAAAGACTAGTTTGTGGCATACTCAGTGGTAGTTCAAGAGAGGGTTTTGGTTTCAGAGATTTCTAGATGACTTAGGGGTTGTGGCAGATAGTGGGAGGCTAGTAATGATTTGCAGTGATAATCAGGCTGATATTGCCTACAACTGAAACCCTAAATATCACAGAAAGACCAAACATATTGATATCATATACCATTTTATAAGAGATATGACCAAGAAGGGCATAGTGATGTTTAAGTACATTTTTATACAGCATGATGGCTGATCCCTTCATTAAACCCATTGTTAGAGATTCATCTGTGAGACATATGGAATCATTGGGTTTATATGTGATTTAACATTTCTTACTATGTACTTATTGTGATACTTATTGACATATATGACATATGTACATTGTATATAGTCACAAGTTGATTTCTTGCACTAGTTTGTTGTCATATATTATGTAGTATTGTGATAAAAGATGTGTAAGACACGCGTGGTTAACTCTCTCATACGAGTAACCACCTCCAACTCTACGTGAGCGGAGATGAGATGGTTTCTAGTTGTAAGAGGTTTTGAGAGTGGCCCTGCTAAAACATAAATCGCCCCACTACGTGTTCTGGATGAGGTCATATGTGACATGACCGACTTGGACACACCCATATCCATGTTGCCTATGAGAAACCAGATTGAGATCTCAGATATCACCTACGTCAAGTGATATCGTCTTTGATATACTCTCTTTGAGATCTTTGGGGTAAAGTTTTATATAGACTGAGATCCATACATGTACAGTGTTAAAAAAAATCTGACATATACTCTTTTTGAGAGACGAGTGAATAACACTATGACATGTGTTTCATACTGCATGTGATAAGATAACCAAGTGATAGTGGGAGCTATTGTCACGCCCCGAACCGGAGTCGTGAACAGCCGCCCGTTGCCTTGAATGCCGGCTGTATTTTTACAGAAAATCAGGCAGAATCTCCCCATAAATCGGAGGTCTCCCATGTACAAATAAATCTGTTTAAACCTGTATAATTTAAAATTGTCCTGTGAATAAAATAAAATGACTATCCCGACCTCACAACAACCCACCAACCACAGAGACATCCAGAACAATGCCAGACTAAGTAAATTACCAATAATTCTAGCCACAGACCTTTACTGTCATGTCCAACTAGAGTATAAGCAGCCACCACACTGAGCGGGTCTAAGTTTTATACAATTTACAATCAATTTTCCCAAGTTAACATTCAAACACTATAATTTGTCTCAATACAAATGAAATATGAGAGTTTCGCAAATAAATGTACAAAAATTATACAGTCAACCCCATAATAAATATACGATCAACTACGGACCTCAAGGTCAAGATCTCACAGGGTCGAAAGTAAAGTACGGAGCTCATATCTCAACTTAATTTAAATCTTACCGTCGAAAAACACGTAAATCCACTAACGAGCTACCAAATCCTCTGGAGCCCGAAGCATCGCTTTAGCACAATAATCCTGTCTGAGGAGGGAAAGAAGAGGGGTGAGTATCAAGAAAGATACCGAGTGAGTGAGGGGATTAATCTCAAGTACTAATAATGTAGGTGAACATTGGAGTGTCAAATAAAATCATTCATAACCAATAATTCAAATTTTACAGTAAATCATGATATGTTCGCTAAAATGAACTCATTTAATCATTCACACGATAACATACATATATGCATCCATTTAAAATCAAGTAGATCATAGAGCAATCCGAAAGGATCTTGGCAAAGGTCAACCATGACCAAGGATAGGCGCATCGGGGGTTTCATTATGCAAAGAGTTTTCAAAAGTAGCTCTTTACCTCGACGTTGGCCGTGGTCTTAGCCCTTGCTTACCCAGACTCATCAATAGGTCACCACTCGGTGCTAGACGATGGCGTCACACACGCCCTCCCCCGATGTGGGTTCAACCGGCCGTGCCTATTGCCATATAAACTGACATTTGCGGATACCTCCTGTAGAAGCGTATCCGGGCAACCCGTGCCTCTACAAATGCCTTTCGTAGCTACGGAATCAATCAAATAATGCCATATCATCATATCATCTCAACCCAGTAAGCATCCTACCCACATAACTAAATCATCTCATCATATCCTCAAAACAATTCAAATCCGTGTGCCAATATATTTCATCGAAATCAAATTTAACAAACCAATACAATAGTAGAACAGAAAACGTTTCATTTCTCAAATCATGACACAATTTCATTTCATTTCAAACATGAATGCATAATCGTAGGAAACATAAGTACGACACTCCAATAATCACAAAACAGAGATGAATTTCAATTCCTTATGTCGAGACAATGTATATCAAAAGTATTTTTTATTAATAATACGATAAAATCAGGTTTTACTATTTCATACAAAAGATTAGGGTTCCACTCATATTTTAGGGAGGGTAGTCACTCCCTATTTCCAAAATCAAACCAAATCGACTCGAATCTCCAAGAAAATCAACCTAATCAGATTATCACAATTATCATCAAATTTCCAATTATTCTTAGGGTTTATCATCTTCCCTAAGTTTGTATCAATCTTAATTCCTCAATTTATAAATATACACCAATGTCATCAATTTCATTCCATTTATAAGTAAATAACCAAATCAAAATCAAGCTAAATTCAAACCTAAAACTGTTCAAAATCGAAAACAAGTCTAAAATACATAACTTTCCTATAAGTTAGTACAAGTTAGAAAAATCTTTGAAAAGTCATACACTTTTCAATTCTCCTCTGATTTCTTCAAACCATATGTCATTTTAAAGGTATTGAAACCTAAATTTGATAAAATTTATTTCAAATGTTGAAGAGATCGCATTTCTCTCACTTAGGGTTTTCTCGGAGTGCAGACCTTTGTTCGAATGTCTCTTTGACCACTCCAAAATCTGCAATGCTCCCTATCAAGACAGGATTTATTAGCTAGGTTATAAACATTTAGATTTGGATCAAAACCCTAAGTCAGTTACTTGTGCAGAGGCTCGTGGGCTCGTAGGTCAGCAGGCTAGCGGGCTTGCGGGCCACAGTGGGCTTCGCGAGTAGGCGCGCTCGCGAGCAAGCGCGCTGTGGCGTGGTTGCGTGCTCGTGCTTGCGCTGTGGCGCGCTGGCAGAAGGTCACACGCAGTGGCACGCTCACATGAGGAGCATCGGTTGTGGCACGCTCGTGCGAGGAAGGATCGCACTGTGGCGCGCTCGTGCGAGGAGGATAGTGCTGTGGCACACTCATGCGAGGAAGGAGGCGCTGTAGGCTGGCGCGCTCGCGGGAGGGAGGAGAAGCGGTGGAGGCTTTCGGCCGAAAGGGAAAGAGAGAAGTAGAGAGGGAGAGAAGAAGAAGAAGATGGTGGTGGTGGTGCGTTGCGGAGGAGAGCGACGGATGGGGTGAGGGAGGGCGGCGGGTTGCAGGAAGGGGAAGAGGTGGAGAGAGAGAGAGAGGAAGAGAGAGAGAGAGAGAGAGAGATTAGGGCTTAAATCCCTAATTTGATTTGGGAGGTGCTGCGTTTGGCTCGCCAAAACACAGCACTCCTCCGTTGTTTTTTTTTTAACTCTTATTATATATATATATATTTCACTAAAATTCACGGATACGACCAAAATTTAAAATATACAAAAAATTCAATTTAGATACCCCAAAATCAAAAATTAAAATAAATAAAAATTTCTCTCTATATATATAACTGAGAAATATTTTTATTAAATTTCTGAACAAAAGTATAATAGTTCAGGCACTGCAGTGTCGGTGTTACAGCTATTATTTAAGACGATAGTATTGTTAAAGATCCCCATTCCCACTGTATGAGATCCGAGATCCATTGGATAAGATCTCTAGTACCCTTATGACTTTCGTCTGTCTCTTGAGATTTTATTTTGGTGTTGCTATTTTAGCATGTCACCAAGAAACCATGATTGATTCGTTTTGGTGGTATATGTCTAAGAAAACAGCGAAGATAAGATTGAAAGTTAATAGTATGAAAGGAAGATCAATCAGCATTATATCACGGTGTTGTATTTACCTGTCGACCTGTTATGTTAATCCATGTTGGGATTTGAATATAATAGTGCATACACAGTCGAACAAATAATTGGGGATCACTTTCAATGAGGAAAGTGGCTCGATAAATATAATCGCGTTGAGTCTTGGGTATAGCGAGTTCTTTTTTGTACTAACGATGGCTCCTCGATCATCTTAACAGGTGTATCGAGAAGTCTTTGTTTACAGGTGTACTCACCGGTCGCACGACACCCAATCCTGTTTGAAAATCCAGTATGGTGATGTGAAAGATCATATTAGTTATGATCTTATAACGGCTATAAAATATTTTTGTGTGTAAGTGAGAGATATTGGAAGTTAATGCCCACGTGGGGCATTTCAAATTGTAGAGTTAGTTTTCCTTTTAAATTACCCCATAACTACCCAAATTCAAATTTAAGAAAAAAAGCAACTACCCCTGACTCTCTCCCTCTCTCAAGCACACAATAAGAAAAGAAGATCATCTTTTTTCTGTAGCAGGGAAGGCACTGTTCAGTGCATTACCGAAAGAAGAAAAATAACTCCCCCTTTGAGTGATCATTCTTCCAAGGATGTGAACAATTTCATTGGTAGTGGGTGTGTGTGCCTTTTTTAAGGGATGACATTCATTCTGTACATTGCAATTTTCTATAGAAAATATTTAAGGGCTTGAGAAATTTTTCTGTTGAAAAATTTCTCCCGTTATTGGATTCATAGGATATAAGGTTGAGACGTTGTGAATAATGATAGTAGTTCGTTTTGTGATCACCATCCCAACCGAGCGATCTGTATGAGAAATTGCACGATTTCGATTGATTTATTGAAGCCCTACATATCGAGATATTTATTCGTAAATTCCGAAACTTTTATTTAATACACTTCCACATGCACATATAATATAATAAATCCTTCATTAACCCTCCTGATTTTGAGATTATTAAAAATCTAATTTTGAAATCTCTTAATGTTATCTCAAAAAGCTTTCATAGGAATTGATTGAATGCCATTCTCATTGCAATTTTATGTCTTTGAATCTCTCCCTTGATTTGCAAGTAGCAACCAGGTATGTAACTTTGCTAATCAGGACAAATAGAAGGGAACGACCCTTACATGTACGAGGTACATTCCCCAATAATGCCTTTCTTCCACCTTATCGTGTTAAATGATCAATGTTAAAGGATTTAAACATGGGACAGGCAAGGGATACATGAGATAGGGATGAGGCATTGCATGGTTAGAAAAGGGACGGTTTTTGGTCGCATACGTATGGAGGGGAATTAGTAATTGACACATATTTCTACGCTTCACATTTCATGCATGCAACCCATGCACAAGTGCACCCTTCACTCCAACCCTATAATTTGTCTCTATTCTTTCTCTCCTGTCACGTGTACACACACACACACCCATAAAATTCTCCAAGCCTTCATTCCTCTCTCTCTTTCTCTCCCCATAGCGACCGTCGAGATCACTTAAAAAGAGAATTAGTTTTATATATAACCACATACATCAAAAGGCTCTAAAGTCGGGGGTGAATTGCAATAATCATCATACTGATTCGTAGATATGTGATGGGAAGAGGAGAAGAGGCATTCCATCTTGACTCCATTAGAGCTTGTTAGAAGCCTTGTAGTAAAATCGATATTTGTGGGCGCCTATGATGGGTTGACCCAACCCGCTTCCATCCACCTTAAGTGGAAGTTTTCTATTTGATTTTGTCATCTTAAAATTGGATTTCAAATTGATAACTTTCACTTAGGAAAAAGATTTCAAATTGATCACCTCTTTAAGAAGAAGATTTCAAATTGATCACTCATTCTCCATCACCTATAAATATGAGCTTGAGGGGAAGCTTGAAATATGAACTTGAGATAGAGCTTCAGAGAAAAAGAGAGAGAGAAAATAGAAGGGTGAAAGAGAGAGCTCTCAAACTTGAAAAAGTGCTTAAGAGTCTCTGCTCTTTCAGTACGAAATTGATTTTTTGTCAGAAATCTTTGCAAAGAAATCATCAAAAGAACTTGGGTTATGGGTCATGTGTGGTTTCCGTTCTGTGATTCCACATTGACCAAAAGAGCATGTGATTCAATCAAGCGATCGATCCGGATTCCACTGCATAGTTGGACATCAGAAAAGAGATGACCTGTTTTATGTTTTAAATTCCTTGTCTAATGTCGATATTGTCATGTTTTTCTTCATTGGTATCAGAACCATATGTGGTTGAATTCGTGCTTAAATGAATGGTTTTTTGCTAGAATTTTGCATGCATATTTTTTGCATAATAATAAACTAACATGCAAAATTTTCATGGCAAGATCCAACCCAAACATTGTTTATGAATGTTTTCTAAAATTTATGGAAAATTATTATTTATAAATTTAGATGAAATTGAAATTAATTAGATGAAAATTCAAGAAAATATGTTTTTTCTGTAAATTGTTCATCTGCATGAATATTTATCACTACTAGAAAGTTGGGCTTCAGCGATGGATAAATAGCATCGGAAAGCAATCCGTCAGTAATTCCGATGGATTGTCGAGGGATTGCCGTTGGGTCTTATAGCTTAGAATCTGTGATAGATTTCCGAGAGATTTGTTGAGAATTTACCGACGGATAAATTTCCGTCAGTAATTTTATTGCTAAAACGGTAGTCACATATGCGGAAGGCTTTACCGACGGAATGGCTGTGAAACACTGACGGAAATTACCGACGGATATTTTATCCATCAGTATTCCATTAGTGAAAATAATTAGGGCTACTAACTTAGGTAGATTGTTCCCATTTCATTCGTGTGTGTTTATGTCCCTCCCTCAACTGTTGTCGTCTGTGGTCAGGAGATTTTTCATGGAGCTACGACATCGGTCGTCCTGAGCCTCAACGTCACCGTCGGCGTCGCCGTAGGCCGTCGTCAGGTTTGTCTCACAGTCTGCCTCTGTTTCTCGGTGTTTGTGAATGCTACATTAGGGTTTCCACGTGCAAAGGGTGTATTGTCCTTCCCCTCCCTGTGTATGTTTTGATTGTAACAATGTCGTACAGAATTTGCTTCCCCCATTTTTTCCGTCTTGCTTTGGAGTGTGTTCTTTCTGATTCTTTGAGAAATGTCTTCATTATTTCTCGAGTGATTTTGAAATTTCCATTAATCTATGGCGTAAGCTTCAGGTTTGTGCTCCTATGGTTTTTATTTTTTTCCCAAATAAAATCGATTTTGTTTATTCTTTTTTTTCAGATGAATTGTGCATGCACTTGATTGAGTACACAAAAACCTAAATTTCATCTTTACTTTTCCCCCAAACCAGAATTAATGTGTTCTCTGCAACATTGTGCTACCAGTGTGATTTCTCCCCTCCAACATTTCATCATTGTAAAATGTTAAGAAATTTGTGTTGCTGGTTGCATAAATTTGTGTTGTTGATTGATTTCATTCAGAAAAAAGGGAACGACTTGGCTGGAAAGTATTTCTTTTTCTTTGAATTTGAGTTCTGGGTATTAATGGTTTTGATTAGCATTTTGTTTTTTTGTTTTTATTGGATTTTTATCACTGTAAATTGTTAAGAAAATGTCTCTGCACTGCATTTTATTTGATTTTTTCCGGTGGATTTTCTTTGTAGGTTTATTTGCCAAGAGTGGTAGCTTTTTTATTCATTTGCTTTATCGGAGGTAATTTTAAAATTTTCTAACAGATAAAAATATATATGTTTATGGATGTATGTGTTCTGTTTGCTGTTTTGCTTGAGATATTGGTGTTTTTTTTTTTTTTGGTTTTTTGTTTGGCTTATTGTAATGTTGTTAATAGTGCATGCCCTATCCAAATGAATACTAACTTGGGGTTGAGTCTGACTAATATGCAATCATGGCTTAGTGTCCCTCCTAACAAGCCTAAAAAACAAGAAAAAACACAAATTTTCTATTTTTCTTATCCATTTTTTAAAATTTTTAAAATTTTTAAAATTTTTAAAATTTTAAAATTTTATTTAATCTATTTGGTTACAGTATCAATATAAATATTTCCTACATAATCATAAATTTTAATCTTATTGTATTTACTTTATCTTTATTTAATATTTTCATGCATTAGAATTCTCTTTATTTTATTTTATTTAATATAAATTGATAAAAACTAAGAGGACTAAAAGGACCAAATACCCCTCTAGTTGCAGTGGTACACAACCTTTGTTTTGGGTAATCATCATTTTCATGTTTTATTTTCCTTCTATATCTCCCAACATATCATTCCGTATGTCTCTCTCTCTATCTCTCGCTCTCTCTTTTCTCTTGCTTACTAGTAATGTACTAAGTATTTTTACTTTTTTCAGATATGTCTCATTAAGTTTTGAAAAAGATTATGCGACCTAAAAAGAGCCGGACTTAGGTTAAGGGTTTCTGTTCTCTGTGCTAGATTATAAGTTCTTTTCAAACCCCTCTCTGCTATTTTATTTTACGTCATTCTCTCTTTTTTCATAGGTACAATGCTATATGAATTGGCATTTAACATAGAGGCATTTAGATTAACCTTTTTTTCACACCTTACTTCATTAACATACACCGCGTAAAAGTCAATTTTCTAAATTTTTAATTGTTTATATAGTTTGTCCTTGCAAATGGGGTCTAATGATCGTAGTTGGATGTATCTTCGTTTAGCCAATGGATACTTGAGAGACGAATTTGTGGAGGGGGTGAATGACTTCTTGAATTTTGCATGTTCTCAATATAACTTAATGGATGGATTTAACATTAGATGTCCTTGTAAAAAATGTCGGAATCAAAAATTTCTTAGTCGAGATGATGTCGCGGTCCACTTGTTCTCAAAAGGGTTTGTAAATGGTTACAACATATGGGATTGTCATGGAGAACTCAGAATTAGAGAATCAAATGAGGGACAATCATCTAGAGATGGACAGGATGTTGAGGCTCCTTATAGATCCATGGTTTTGGATGGCTTTGGCCCTCGAGTTGAATGGAGTTGTAATTACAATTCTACTAATAATGACAATAACGAGGAATTGAATCCTGATGCGGCATGTTTTTATGACTTGTTGAAAAAGACTACAGAACTATTACGGAATGAATGCAAAATGCAGACAATGTTGTCTGCGGTGATACAATTGTTGAATTGCAAGTCAGAGTTCAACATGAGTCATGCATGTTATGATTGCATGAATGCAATTATACAAAGGATGTTACCTGAAGATTCAAATTTGACAAGCAATTTTTATAGAGCAAAGAAGATGTTGAAAAAACTTGGGCTCGGGTATGAGAAGATTGATGTTTGTGAAAATTCTTATATATTATATTATCGGGAATATGAGGATATGACCAATTGTGTGGTATGTGGTCATCCTCGATATAAGCCAAGAATAGTTGGTCGTCGAAGACGAAGTCAGGTACCAAACAAGGTATTACGATACCTGCCTCTAACACTAAGACTTCAAAGGCTTTATATGTTAAGAGCAACATCAGAGCACATGACTTGGCATTTTAGAAATCAATGTACTGATGATGATCTAGTTACTCACCCTGCCCATAGTGAAGCTTGGAAGCATTTTGATTATGCTCATCTATCCTTCACGTCTGAATGTCGAAATGTGCGTTTAGGGTTATGCACTGATGGATTTAACCCTTTTGGTCAGTCAAACATTTCTTACTCTTACTGGCTAGTATTTACCACTGTATACAATTTGTCGCCCTCGATGTGTATGAAGCAGCCGTTCATTTTCCCGAGTCTCATTATCCTGGGGTCAAAAAATTTGAATAAACATATTGATGTATTCTTGAGACCTTTAATTGAAGAATTGAAAGTTTTATGGTTTGAAGGTGTTAACACATATGATATTTCAAGGAAGCAAAATTTTCAGATGATGGTAGCACTTTTATGGACAATCAGTGATTTTTTAGCTTATGCGATATTGTCAGGATGGAGCACTCATAGGAAGTTAGCATGCCCGTATTGCATGGAGAATACAAAGTCATTTTATCTCAGTAATAGTTGAAAGACTTCATATTTTGATTGTCATCGTTAATTTCTTCCAATTAATCATACATATCGAAAGCAAAGAGATAAATTTCGAAAAGGAAAAGTGGAAAAGGATGAGCCTCCTCCTCGACTATCCAGTGAAGAGATGTTTTATCGAGTGTTTTATTTACCTGATTTTTTGTTTGGTACTAAATGTGAGAAACAGATTATTCTAGGTTTTGGAATCGATCACAACTAGGTAAAAAGAAGTATATTCTGGGAGTTGTCATATTTGATAACACTTCTTATTCGGCATAATTTGGATCTGATGCATATTGAGAAAAATGTGTTTGATAATGTTTTTAACACGGTTATGGATATTAAAGGAAAAACAAAGGACAATGTTAAGGGGAGACTTGATTTGGGGTTGTATTGCAGACATCCTGATTTAGAATTGAAAGTAATTAATGGGAGGATTTGGAAGCCTCAAGCTTCGTACACATTAAATAAAAATCAAGTGTTGGGGGTTTGTCAGTGGGTAAAAAATTTGAAATTTCCCGATGGATATGCTTCGAATTTGGCTCGATGTGTGAGTATAGAGAAATACATTTTGTATGGGATAAAGAGTCATGATTGTCACATATTTATATAGAGATTGATCCCTATTGCATTTCGTAACTTTCTTCCTAACGCTGTTTGGGATGCTCTTACCGAACTTAGTCATTTCTTCAGAGACTTATGTGCGACTGAGTTGTGTATGACGCATATGGAGTTGTTAGATAGAAATATAGTTGAGACGTTATGCAAACTTGAGAAAATATTCCCGCCATCATTCTTTGATAGTATGGAGCATTTGCCAATTCACTTGGCTTACGAAGCGAAGGTCGGAGGACCTGTTCAATATAGATGGATGTATCCATTTGAGAGGTATTGTTTTACCTTATCTCAAATTGACATTATAGATTCATATTCTAATTTTAGTGAATTTTTTTTTAGGTGTATGCTTCGATTGAAAAAGAAAACACGAAACCGAGCACGCATTGAAGGTTCCATTTGTGAGGACTATATAATGGAGGAGATTTCAACATTTTGCTCATTCTATTTTGAACCCCATGTTGAGACAAGGTTGAACTGAGTTCCTCAAAATGATGATAGGGGAACTGCTCAATCGCTGGGGAGATTATCTATATTTTCTCTCTCAGGTAGATCACTTGGGGGAAGTGTTCGGAGATTCTAATTGAAGAAGATTCTAACTGAAGAGGAACTAGAGAGAAAATGTGAACAAGAATTTGACAGTTGGTTGAGGATATTTGTAAGTACAACATTGACTTTCCTATTATTGACTAATTTTTAATATATATGTATATCAATGTTATAGCTTAACTAGGTTATATTTGTTAATATTTTTAAATAGGTCTCTGATGAGAGAAATTCCGTAAGTAAAAATATAAGAGACATAGCACAAGGGCCATCACATGCAGTGAAATGTTTCAATGGATATTTTGTAAATGGTTTCAAGTTTCACACACACGAGTATGGATATGATATATTAACAATGAATAGCGGCATATGTGTGAAAGAGAGTTGTTACAATGATTTCGAACGTGATTTCTATGGGATGTTGATTGATATCATTGAGTTGGAGTACTTTGGATTTAGCAACAATGTTGTCTTATTTAAGTGCATTTGGTATGACACTGAGAGAGGAGTACAGGTGCACCCTCGTCACGGAATTTTTGAACTTAATCATAAATCAAGACTGCATTCAAATGAACCTTTTGTTTTGGCCATACAAGCACAACAAGTGTCCTATACACCATACCTTATAGGAAAAGAGAGGGAAATGATTGGTGGGTTGTTTGTAAAACAAAGGCTTGAGTATCAGCTAATGATGGTGTTATGCTTCCGATCGTAGATGAAATATTTTACCAAGAAAATGAACCATCAATTCCTTTACTAGTACAACTGACAACTGAACTTGATGATCCAACAATTCTTATTGGTTCTGATATGGAGGAGGTCAATCCAAATGATATAATGGAAGAACAACATAACAAATTGAATTTGTCACCTGATGTTGAAGAAGAAGAGGAAGAAGATGAAGAAGAAGAAAAAGAAGAAGAAGAAGAAGAAGAAGAAGAGGAAGAGGAAGAGGAAGACGAAGATGAAGATTTCGATTCTTAAAAAACATAACACATTGTGGAAGTTGATGTTGAAGGTGGTGAATGATGACATGTCACTGTAAACAAATTTAGTTTACTTATGTTTTTTCTGATTTCAAATGTATTGCATACTAATGTCTTTAGTTTTTATGTCTATTCTTTTTGATGTATGATGACATGTGACTGTATAGATGCTAGTGAATGATGATATTCGAATCATGACATGTCACTCTATCTTTTCTTTTTTTCAACATTGGCTTATTGTAATTTTGTTAACTAATTCAAATTTGGACATCCTTACGTGTTGTTATTAGATATGTATTAAGTAAAAAATTTCAAGTGTATGAAAATGGTACGAGGCTGAGGATCTACCTCTAGGGGAAGCTCTAGGAGAAGCAACGAGAGCGGTCGAGGGTCTATAAATACAAGTCATATCCCATTTACCATTGCTGTCCCTCAAGCTACTGAAGCTGAAGATGATGGTATTGTGGGGTCTTCTTCCGCTCCACATAGAGGCCCAAACCATGGCACCGATGTGCCGACAATCCAGATGGTCGAATATTTATCGAGCCGGCGAACCATACATAAGTCCATTCACACTTGAATTTCCAATTTATAGAGATTGCCTTTTGTAAGTTAATTTTCATTATTTTATTTGAAAATATGTTTCTTGATCCTAAGGTGGTCCGTTCTATAACTGAGGACATTAAGGGACATCTTACTGGGGCATGGCCTACTTGGCGGATGGTCCCACAGTAGACGAAAGATGGACTTTGGGAGAAGTTTTAGGTTAGTATATATTTGAGAAACTTCGTGTTTATTCCTACATGTTGCGACCTTTAAGAGACTATTGCATGTCCCTGCCGTATGCACATCCAGCATTGTGTGCATCAATCTTTCTTTAAGAGACTTTGGTTTAGACATGAATATAAGAAATGAGTTGCAGTGTTAAGTTTGTCTCGTTAAAAATGACGGGCGGTAATTTGTTATAGTTCCTTCATTTGCATTGAATGTGTGTCAATATGTGTGGATATTCATTAAGTTTTTTAAGGTAAATCTGCAACTCTTGGGTTTCAGTACTTTTATGGTGGAATGAAGCCTATTAATGGTTGGAGGAGCTGTAATGCAGATTGGCATAAAATATGACATGAGTGTCACGCCCCGAACCGGGATCGTGAGCAGCCGCCTGTTGTCCTGAATACCGGCTGTATTTCTACAGAAAATTAGGCAGAATCTCCCTATAAATCGGAGGTTTCCAATATACAAATAAACCTGTATAATTTAAAATCAACCTGTAGATAAAATAAAATGGTCATCTCGGCCTCACAACAACCTACCAACCATAGTAGACATCCAGAACAATGCCAGACTATATAAATTTCCAACAATCCTAGTCACATATCTCTACTGTCATGCCTAACTAGAGCATGAGCAGCCGCCATACCGAGCGGGGCTAAAGTTTATACAAATGTGCAACAATTTTCTCAAGTAGAAAGTTTAAACGCTTACAGATTCCTCAATGTAAGTAAAATGAACCAAAGTGAGAGTTATGCATACAACTGCCCATAAGTTATACAGTCATCCCATAATATACATGGCTAACTACGGATCTCAATATCAAGACCACACAGGGTTGAAACAAAGTATGAAATTCATATTTCAAATTTAACTTAAACCTCACCGTCGTAAATACCAAATCTCAGGGTATGCTGTCAAACCCTCTAGAGCCTGAAATGTCGCTCTATCACAAAAATCCTGTCTGAGAAAGGAAAAGAGAGGGGTGAATATCATAGGAAGATACCCAATGAGTAAGGGGATAATATCAAGCATAAAAAGTATGAGTGAACCAATAGAGTGTCAAATAACATCATTTGAAACAAAAATTTACATTTCGCAGCAAAACATGATATGCTTAGCAATTTGAAATCATTTAAATCAATCACACGATAACAAACATGTATGCATCTATTTAAAAGTCAAATAATAGTAGAGTAAGCTAAAGATAATCCTAGCAAAGGTCAAACATGACTAAGAACAGGCGCATCGGGGGTTTTATTATGCATAGGTTTTAAAATCGCTCTCTATCCCGACGTTGACCATGAGTTTGCTGGGGCTAACTCATCGTCGTGTATAGGACCCCACCCGGTGCTAGACGGTGGCGTCACACTCGTCCTCCCCTATCGTGGGTTCAACCGGCTGCGCCTATAGCCCTTAGAATCAATGATGTTTGTGGATACCTCCTGTAGAAGCGCATCTGGGCAACTCGTGCCTCTACAAACGCCATTCGTAGCTACGGAATCATCAATGTCATCATCATAGTATCATAAGGGCACAACGTCCTACAACAAAGAATCATATCATGCATAACTAGTGGGCATCCAACCCATATAGTTATCAAATCATTTGAAATCCGCGTGCCAATACATTTTATCAAATCATTTCAAAACTGCATACCAATGCAACCATAAAAAGGAATTTATAAATTTTCAAGTAATGGCACAATTTTTGTTTCATGTCAAACCATGGATGCATAGTTATCGTAAACATAATTTAAGACACTCTAATAATCACAAAACAGATTTTCAATATCATACACCAAGTCAATGCATATCAAAAGCATGTTTTATCGAAAACACGATAGAAAACACGTTTCACTATTTTATGTAAGAGATTAGAGTTCCACTAACATTTCTAAGGAGGGTGATCACTCCCTATTTTTTCAATTCAATCCAATTGACTCCTCGAGTCTCCAAAAAAAAGACCTAATCAATCATCATAATTTAATATCAAATAAAGGTCTAATATGGGATCTTCAATTTTTCTTTCAAATTTAATATAACTTTAATTGACATAATCCACTTTCTAGATTCCCGTTTCATCACTTTCGAATCATTTAGCTCACTAATGATCAATTTTCTAATATTTCTCATTTTCTCTAATTTTTCTCGAATTTAACATTATATAGTTTCCGATTCTAAATTCCACCTAATTTCGTCAAACTTAATTCAAATATTGAACTAATTGCATTTCTCTCACTTAGGATTTCTCGGATCTCAGACCTAGTTTTTGTTCGCCCGTCGAACTGTTTAAAACCTGTAATATTTCCAAATTTGAAACGAGATTAGCAACTAATTAAATTGCTAAACGCCAAACCCTAGAATTACATCCAATTATAGTCGTTACCTGTAGTTAAGAAGATGCAGGTGAGCTCTTGAAGGGAACAGCTGGTCGTGGGATCGCGAGCCGTTGCGGGCTCGCGGGCCGGTGGGCTGGCGGGCTGGCCCATTGGTGGGATCGCGGGCTCGCGGGCTGGTTTGCTGGTTGCAGTGGGCTTCGCGGGTCGCAGTGGGCTCGCGGGTCAGTAATGGGCTTGCGGGTTAGCAGTGGGCTTCGCGACCTGGCGGGCGCTCACGACTAGGGCTAGGGCTCGCGCTCGCGGGAGAAAGGAGTAGCGGCGGTGGGAGAAGCGGCGCAGAGAGAGAGATAGAGAGAGAGAGAGAGAGAGAGAGAGAAAAGGAGAATTAGGGCTTTAAGCCCTAATTCGATTTTTTTTTCTTTTTGTTTTTTTCTTTTCTTTTTCTTTTTCTTTTTCTTTTATCATTATTATTATTATTATTATTATTATTATTATTATTATTATATATATATTCATTTTACCCTAATTTTAACGGATACGGCAATAATTTAAATATACCAAAAATTTAATTTAAATACCTTAAAATCAAAAATCAATATAAATAAATAAAATTTCTCGTTCAAAAATATGGTATCACAGAGTCAGCATTACATTTTCTAACCCCCTAAAATCAAGTTTCGTCATCAAAACTAAAAAAGGAATAAACAACAAATAAAAGGTGGTACTGTCCCCTCATAGCCTCCTCGGGCTCCCAGGTTTCCTCGTTGACCTGATAACTCCTCCACAAAACTTGGACCAATATGACTTCTTTGCTCCGCAGTTTTCTGACCTGCCGATCTAGAATAGTCACGGGTTGAATTGGAAGACTAAGGTCCTCTCGTAAGTCAACAGGTGGAGGCTCAAGTACATGAGAAGGATCGGCCAAGTATTTCCTGAGTACTGAGACATGGAATACGTTGTGAATATGGGAAAGTTCATCCGACAGCTCTAACCTGTATGCCATACTCCTGACCCTCTCAAGGATACGGAAGGGTCCAATATATCTGAGACTCAACTTACCCCGCTGCTTAAACCGTATAACTCCTTTCCAAGGAGATATCCTTAAGAAAACCATATCTCCTGTAGCAAACTCAAGAGGTCGCCACCTACAATCAGCATACGTCTTCTGTCTGTCTTGGGCGGCTTTCATCCGCTCACGGATGACCTTAACTTTATCCTTTGTTTGCTCAATCAACTCAACACTGCTGAGACGTCGCTCTTCGACCTCATCCCAGCATATCGGGGTGCGGCACTTCCTGCCATACAGTGCCTCATATGGGGGTATCCATATACTGGTCTGATAACTATTATTATATGCGAACTCGACCAGTGGAAGGTACCGATCCCAACTACCATGAAAGTCAATGACACATGCCCGAAGCATATCCTTGAACATCTGAATCGTCCTCTCAGACTGGCCATCCGTCTGAGGATGATATGCCATACTAAAGGTCAATCTAGTACCCAATGTCTCCTGCAATTTGGGCCAAAACCTAGATGTGAACCTGGGGTCTCTATTTGAAACGATCGACACGGGCACCCCGTGAAGCCGATCAATGGTATCAATGTAGAGACGTGCCAACGCCTCTAAGGAAAAGTCACCGTGGATAGGGATAAAATGTACAGATTTGGTGAGTCGATCGACAATCACCCAAATCGCATCATGCCATGTAGAAGTTCGTGGCAACCCCATCACGAATTCCATAGTAATATGCTCCCATTTCCACTCAGGAATAGGAAGAGGCTGCAGTGTGCCCGCTGGACGTTGATGCTCGGCCTTCACCTGCTGGCACACCAAGTATCGTGCCACAAACTATGTTATATCCTTTTTCATATCTGACTACCAATAGTTACCCCTGATGGTCTAGTAATTTTCGTACTCCCGGGATGCATAGCATATGCAGAAGAATGTGCTTGCTCAAGGATAGTATGCCGAAGATCACTATCGGTTGGGACACACACTCTGTCTTTGAATACCACGAGTCCATCATCACGGACTCTGAAGTCTCCGCCCTCAGCTCTGCGGACTCTATCCGCAATACCCTGAAACTCCTTATCTGTACTCTGGAGCTCTCGGATATGGTCGAACAAAGTCGGTCTGACCTCAAATCTGGCTAGTAAGCCTCCCTGATCATCACTAGTCAAACTGATTCCCAAAACTCGGAGTCCCACTAAACAGAAAAGGTAGGCTTTCTCTGTCGACTGTGAGTATGATACTGACTTCTGACTCAAGGCATCTACTACAACATTCGCTTTGCCTGGATGATAGTCAATAATGAGATCATAGTCTTTCAATAACTCCAACCATCTCCTCTGTCTGAGGTTCAACTCCCGCTGGGTGAACAAGTATTTTAGACTTTGGTGATCCGTGAATACCCTACAAGTCACCCCACAAAGATAATGCCGTTATATTTTCAATGCGAAGACTATGACTGCTAACTCTAAATCATGTATCGGGTAGTTAACCTTGTGTTTCTTCAACTGTCACGAGATATATGCAATAACCCGACCATCCTGTATCAGAACACAACCCAATCCCTGTAGACTAACATCACTGTACACTGTATACTCCCAACTACTAGTGGGAAGGGTTAAAATAGGAGCGGATGTCAACCGTTGTTTGAGCTCCTGGAAGCTCGCATCACAACGGTCATCCCAAACAAACTTGACCCCCTTCTGGGTAAATCTAGACAATGGAGTAGCTATCCGGGAGAATCTCTCTACAAATCTGCGATAATACCCTGCCAAACCGAGAAAACTACGAATCTCGGTAACTGTTTGTGGCTGCTCCCACTTCACTATAGCCTTAACCTTCCCCGAATCAATATAAATACCCTCCGCGGAAACAAGTGCCCCAAGAATCCAATTTGTCTTAGCCAAAACTCACATTTCGAGAATTTGACATATAACTGCTTCACACGGAGTATCTGCAATACCACCCGAATGTGTTTAACATGATTTCATCACTCCGTGAATATGTCAAGATATCATCGATATATACGACGACGAACTGACCCAAGTAGTCGTGAAAAACTCGGTTCATCAAATCCATGAAAGCAGCTGGGACATTAGTTAGCCCAAACAGTATGACTAGAAACTCGTAATGGCCATATCGGGTGTGAAAAGCTGTCTTGGATACATCTTTGGCCCGAATTCTCAACTGATGATAACTCGAACGGAGATCAATCTTAAAGAAAACCACCCTGGCTCCCTATAGCTGATCAAACAAATCATCTATACGTGGCAGGGGATATCTGTTTTTTATGGTGGCTTTGTTTAATTGCCTGTAGTCCACACAAAGCCGAAATGTACTATCATTTTTCTTTACAAATAGCACTGGAGCACTCCAGGGTGAAGTGCTAGGACGAATAAACCCCTTATCCAAAAGTTCTTGCAACCGAATCTTAAACTCTCTCAATTCCACAGGCGCCATTCTATATGGTGGAATAGAAATGAGATTGGTCCCCAATACTAGATCAATCTCGAAATCGAACTCCCGAACTGGTGGTAATCCTGGAAGCTCCTCGGGGAATATCTCTGGAAACTCCTGCACCATGGGGACATCTTCAAGTCTCGGTCCCTCAATGGCGGTGTCGACAACATAAGCTAGATAAGCCACACTACCATGGCGTACCAAGCGTCTGGCCTTCATAACAGAGATAATATAACGGGGCAATACTCGTCTCTTGCCTCGAAAAACTAATGGTGACTGCCTAGACCTTCGAAACTCAACCTCTTTCGTGAAACAATCCATGAAAGTCTGGTGTAAACTCAGCCAATCCATCCTTAGGATGGCATCAAAATTCGTGATAGGGAGCGGAATCAGATCTGTCTCTAATACTGTCTCCTCAATACCGACCTCACAGCCCCTATAGACTATATCTCGAATGATATGCTTGTCAAGAGGAGTGACTACCATAATCTCCTCATCAAGTGGCGAGAGAGGTCTATCAGAATGGCGAGCGAACGTGTCGCTTACATATGACAAATTCGACCCGATATCTATAAGAATACGGACGTCGATACCAAATATTCTCATGGTACCTAAAGATAGGAAAAATATTAAAGATATTTAAAATGCGAAGAAAAATAGACAAATTCATATATATATATATCAAACTAGTTAAGTTTCTAAAACTTTAACTAGTCAAAACTGTACATCGATATCATGATATACAAAAAAGTCATACAGAAAGTACAACAAAGTACTACACTGAGGGGTCTGTGGGAGGATTACCCATAATAATATCAGGGTTTGCCTGTGCATCCTCCTGTGTCATTGCAAACACACGAGCCTGGGCCCTAGGCTACTGTTGTAACGATCCTGGTACTATATTACTCCTGGCTACAGTCCGGGGAGCGGTAAGAGCTGAGTGCGCAGGTACCCCTTGCTGGCCTGCAAAAGATTTATCAGTACGACTTTGCAAAGTCGATCTTCCTTGACCTAAATCGGGGTAGGCACTCTTAACGTGACCTTGTTTTCCACACTGGAAGCAAGTAATTGGTACTCTACATACCCTAAAGGCATGGTGGCTGCTGCATCTACGACAGAAGGGCTGTCTCTGTGTAGCAGATTGTGTAGAGACACTAGGGCTGGTACCCCAAAACCCTGTGGTTGAGATCCCTGTCCCGGTCCTGCTAGTTTGAAGCTAGAAGAACCTCCGGGATATCCAGAACCTCTACCCCTCTTCGAAAACTGTCCACCCTGTGACCTAGTCTTCCTCTTCTGGTGACTCTCCCTCTGTCTAGCCTCCACTCGGACGATCTCTTCTGCCCGATACGCTGAATCATTCACCTCTGATAGTATAAAAGAGGGAGTCACCGTCATATAGTTCTCGATGCTCAATTGGAAGCTATCTTCAAACTTGAACCTCATCGGAGCCGGTGTAGCCATGTCAGGGACAAAGGCCGCTAGTCGTCTGAGCTCAGTCTCGTACTCTAAAACTGACCTCATCCCCTAGCGTAAGTGCAGGAACTCCGTCCTCATCTGGTCAGCTGGAACGGGATGAAGTACCTGCGGTCGAATTCTCAAAAAAAGTCTTCCCACCGCAGGGTCTGTGTAGTACTATCACGGATAGCCTTCCACCACGAGAGAGTATCTCCGTCGAGGAATCTCTTAGCAATTCTCAATCTGAGTTCATCTGACAACCCCAAATCCGTAAGGATCCTACGAATCCTGTTGATCCAGTGTTTCGCCACTACGGCATCACTGGATCCTGAAAAGTCTGTGCATCCGAGCTGCCGAAACTCTTTCACCATCTGCGTGAGCTCGTGGATTCGCCTCAAAGTAGCCGACGTCTCATCGGTCGAAGTAGAAACAGAAGGACCGACCACCAAAGGAGGAAACGGTGCCGTAGGAGCATGTACGGCCACAGGTACGGTCGTTGGAGTCTATAGTAGAGGTGGTGGCATCTGCGCCCCATATCTACTATACCACTCCTGCCACTACCTCAAGGCATCAAGTGGTGGTGGAGGAATCTCAGCTATAATAGCCAGTGGAGATGCTGGGGGTAGCGTTGGTGAGCGTGCTCGAGTAGAGGAAGTATCCTCTAGTACTCGTGGCGCCTCGGGTGCTCTAGGTGTATCAGGCACTAAAAGACTCTCAAGTGATGTGAATCTAGCACCTCTCCTACCACATCTAGGTGGTATAATTCTGCGAAAAGAATACATTTTTATTATATAGAAATCAAAAATTAGGGTTAGTTGCTCCGTAACTAGCCCTCTAAAAAAATGAACTATAATTCAAAGTATTTGAATGCGAAATAACGGGTTAGATGCGTTATGTATCCAACTCCATAAAATAGATGAACTTATATGCCTATGGCCAAGTATGGGACTTTAAATGACTGTATGAAACTCTCTAATGCATTGAGAACTTTTATATATTTGGGAAGACTTTTACTACTATCCTTTCTCTAACCTAGACGCTCTGATACCAATAGAACTGTCATGCCCTGAATCGGCGTTGTGAGCAGCAGCTCGTTGCCCTGAATGCTAGCTATATTTTTACAAAAAATGGGCAGAAACTCCCCATAAATCGGAGGTGTCCCATATACAAATAAACCTGTATAATTTAAAATCAACCTGTAGATAAAATAAAATGGTCATCTCGGCCTCATAACAACCTAGCAACCACAACAGACATCCAGAACAATGCCAGACTATATAAATTTCCAATAATCCTAACCACAGATGAGTATGTAGCCAAGCATAAAGTCAAGTCTCTCATTCGAGTGACCGCCTTGAGCACTAGAGAGTGTGTTGAGATGAGACTTATTTATACTCTTAACTTGTGAGCTACTGAATAGCGCTAGTAAAATCAAGATGAGTAATAATACTAGAAAAGTCGTCTTGATATGAGTCAAGAGAAGGCCGGATTAATAGACCGAATATGATAGCCCATAATGAAGCGCTTTAGATAGCAAGCTATTGAAAAATCGGGCTAAACGCTTGTGTAATAGTATTTGAGCTAAGATCCGTATAGTGATTTTATTAAAGGAAAAGACATATGCTCTTGTACAAGAGATGAAGAGAGTTTTTCTTCCATAGCATGTGTTTTATATCAGATGTGCTACAGATGACCAACAAAGGAAAGTAAGTAAGTTTTTATTTTGAAAATCTCTACTTCCTCACTGTATGAGTTCCTTCAATGGTGCCCTATGTGACTTCCGACAATATTATAAGATAATGAACAGATTTATGCTACTTTGGCATGTTTCTTATGATCATGTTTGATTTGATTTTCCAAGATGTGCTGGAAAGCAATTTGTTTATTATTAAGTAACATGTGGGCGGCAAGGAAGACTATTTTGATTACACCTTTCATATGTATTCATTGGTTGACTAATCATATTTCCATTTTGAGTGTTGAGATATAATTGTGAATGTATGATGAAAATTCAAGATCAAGTATGACTTTTGAGAGATTAGATATACTTTGATGGTGTAACAAAATGAGTCTGGGGTACAATGAGACATAAAGATATTTTTTCTGGGTTGTAGCCGTTATGTTATCCCTAACAGGTGTATAGCTTAGGCTCCCAAGTGCAGGTGGTGTGCTCGTAGGTCAAACGATCCATTTTCTTGTATGAAAATGATGATTTCATAGAATTAGATCTCAAGAAAACTTGAATGGGTTCATCCCATCACGTGCGAATGGGAGATGTTAGAAGCCCTATAGTAAAATTAATGTTTGTGGGCGTCCATGATGGGTTGACCCAACCTGCTTCCATCTACCTTAAGTGGAAGTTTTCTACCATGCACCTTAAGTGGAAGTTTTCTACCTGGCTTGGCCATCATAAAATTGGATTTCAAATTAATAACTTCCACTTAAGAAGAAAATTTCAAATTGATCACTTCTTTAGGAAGAAGATTTCAAATTGATCACTCATTCTCCACCACCTATAAATATGAGCTTAAGGGGAAGTTTGGAATATGAACTTGAGATAGAGCTTGAGAGAAAAAGAGAGAGAAACAGAAGGGTGAAAGAGAGAGAGCTCTCAAACTTGAAAAAGAGCTTAAGAGTCTCTGCTCTTTCAGTACAAAACTGATCTGATGTCAGAATTCTTTGCAAAGAAATCATCAAAAGAACTTGGGTTATGGATCATGTGTGATTTTTGTTCTGTGATTCCACACTAACCAAAAAAGCATGTGATTCAATCAAACGACTGATCCGGATTCTGCTACGTAGTTGGACGTCGGAAAAGAGGTGACCCGTTTTATGTTTTGAATTCCTTGTCTAATGTTGATAATGTCATGTCTTCCTTCAGAGCCACTTTCTCCAAATTTGTTTGCACTTTCATCTTTGTCTTTGTCAACGAAGGCTCCATCCTCTCTCTCTCTGATATTTAATATTATCCTGCATGTGTTAGCAATGAATATGAGCCTACATTTTTATGATCATATTGGTAAGATGTATAGGGAAACAACATTAGCACATGCGTTGGTGCTGTTTGAAGGCATAGCATCGAGCATGAACGTGTCTGGTGGACATGTTAATCTGGTAGTGACTTTTGGAGCACTTGTTGGAGGAAGGATTTCTGTGATCAGAGCCTTTTGCTATTGGGTTGCTCAACTCTTGGGTTCTATTATTGCTTTACTTGTGTTAAGACTAGCCACTCATGGCATGGCTAGCATCACCATCACTATCACTACCTAGAATTTTTTGTAACCATATTATGAGAGTAAATTGATGGATTATTTAACTTATTTGTCCTACTAGAAATGATTTAACGATCCTGAACTCCATGACTATAGATATCTTAAGGGCATTATATATAAAATCCCAGTATTACTACTATACTATCTCTCATATCTTATCTCTAAGCATACAAATATTTTTAGAATTTAATTTTCACAAAACGGAAGCATGATGATTTTTCAGAACAACTAAAAGATCAAATTTCGGGCATACCTCAATCAATAATTGTAAACAATTCGGGAATCACGATATTTTTCTCAATGATCTTGTAGTCGGGATGGTGAACATAAAACGAACCACCATTACGGATTCACGACACCTCAATCTAAAATCCAGTGAACTTAATGACGGGAGAAATTTTTTTGTTCAAAAATTTCTTAAACTCTCGATTGATATCTCACTCGAGAAATTGATCTCTCTCACATCTTGGCAATGTACCTTTAGAGTTCTCTCACAGAAGTCTATTTTCACGTAGGCATGATTGAGAGATTACATAGGGTAGTTTTAGTTTGTGGGATAAATATGGGTTGGTTAGTGGAACAATGGGAGTTATCTCATTTTCCTAAAATTATTACTAAAATGTCCCTACGTGGGCGTTTACCAACATCTCCCACTTGCACACGAGGATATTTTATATCTGTCATAAGATCACAACTCATGCGATCTATCATATCACCATGTTGGATTTTCATATAGGATTAGATATCGTGCGACTAACAAGCACACCTACAGGCAAAGACTTCTCGATACACCTGTTAGAATGACCAAGAAGCCATCGTTAGTACCAAAAAGAACTCGTTGTACCCCAAACTCAATACAGTTACATCTATCGAGCCACTTTTTTCATTGAAAGTGATCCCCAATAATTTGCTCAACTGTGTATTTATTATTATGTTTGAATCCCAACATGGATAAACATAATAGGCCAGCCAGTGAATACTACACCATGATGTAATGCCAATTAGTCTTTTTTTTCCCAAATTCAAATTATCAGTCTCAATTTAGCTGCTTTCCTAGATCTGTCTCTTAGACGTCAATTTATTTTTCGGGTCATAGGTAAACAGACTAAAATAGCAAATACTAAACCAAGATTTTTAGAAATAGCCGAGAGTAATAAGGGTACAAGAGATCCTATCCAATGGATCTCGGGTCTCACACAGTGGGAATGAGGATCATAATCATCTATCATCTCAAATAATAATTCTCACTATTTCATGGTCGTCTTATCACATGCGATATGAAACACGCACCATAGTATTATTCTCCTATCTCTTAAAATGACATATGTCAAAATTTTCAACACTATATAGGTATGGAACTCAGTTTACACATAAGAGTTTATCCAGAGATCTCAAAGAGAGTATTCAAGAGACAATATCATGGTCATTCGTGTGTGAGAGTCGACTATACCTGTATGACATATCTTTTATCATAACTCAGTACAGAATATATGACAATAAACAAGTGCAAGAAATAAACTTGTGACTATATGATACACATATGTCATATATATCAATAAGTATCAAAATCAATACATAGTGAGAAATGTCAAAATATACTAAACCCAATGATTCCATGTCTCACAAAGGAATCTTTCACAATAGGTTTGGTGAATAGATCAACCACTATACTATGTGTAAAATGCACTTAATTGTCACTATACACTCCTCGGTGATATCTCTTACAAAATGATATGTGGTATCAATGAGTTTGGTCTTATTGTGATATTTAGGATCTCGGTTGTTGGCAATGGAGGTCTGATTATCATAATAAATTATTACTGACCTCCCACTATCTTCCACAACTCCTAAATTATCTAGAAATTTCTAAAGCCAAACATTCTCTTGAACTACCACTGAGCATGCCATAAGCTTAGTCTCTATCTTAAATAGAGCTATACAGGTTTATTTCTTATTGCTCCAAGAAAGTGGCACCTCTATTAAGCAAGAAGACAAAACCTGATGTCGATTTGCGTTTATCCAGATCACCACCCCAATTGGCATCTAAATATTCTAATGAAACACAAATTACCTCCTCCGTAACACAAGGAGAGATCCACAGTTCTCTTGAGATATCTTAGAATCCTTTTTACTGCTCTCTAGTGATCCCTTCCAGAATTCGATTGATATTTACTCATCAGAACAATTGCAAAATAAATATCTGGTCGTGTATGCCTCATCGCATATACTAGACTATACATTGCACTGATATGAGATTCTACTCATTTCTCTTATTTCTTCCATAGTTATAGGGCACATATCAAGGCTCAAGTTTTCTTTCACTTTTAGTGATAGGAGTATCTATGAGGTCGCAATCGTTTATCTCAAAATATTCAAGAATCTTTATGATGTAGAGCTCTTGTTAAAGAGTTAATATTTTTCTCAAGCGATCCCTTTGGATCCTAACTTCGAGAATAAACTAAGATTTACCCCTGTCCTTCATATCAAAACTCGATAATAATCATATTTCAATGGTCATCAGATACTCTTTGTTGTTCCCAGCCATCATAATGTCACTCATATATAAAAATATGATTATAAAAGACTTATCAGAACGTATCAGATAGATACAATGATTCTCCTAAATCATTATAAAACCATAAGATATTACCTCCTCGTGAAATCTTATGTACCACTGCTTGGATGGAAATTTAAGACTGTATATCGACTTTCAAAATTGATAGAAATTGTCCTCATAACCTACTGGAACGAACCCTGAGAGTTACTCCATGTTGATCTCCTTATCCAAAACTTCCATTACAGAAGGTGACCTTTACGTCAATCTAGTGTAATTCCAGATCTATGTTCATGACAATCGCTAAAAGTAAACGGATTGAGGTAAATTTGGACTATAATTTCCTGGTAGTCCATGCTCTTAGTCTAAGTGTAACCTTTGGTTACCAAATGGGCCTTATACATCTCCACCGATCCATCAGCCTTTCTTTAGACCATGAGAACTTACTTGCTCCCAATGGTTCTTCTGCCCTTAAGCAAATCAACTAGGTCTCAAACCTCGTTGATTCTTATCAGCTCATTCTCTTCATCTATGGCCTCCAACAAATAGTCATTCGCAGAACCTTTGAGAGCCTCTAGGACTCGTTTAGATTTCTTATCATCCTCAAGGGTTACAATGAAAGTTTCACTCTCAATCGGGAAACGATGTTTAATAACGCATCCTCGATACTCTTACAAGAAGAGAAAATCTTTTCACCTCTAAATGGATCACTTCCACTAGGATCGATATTTGTAATGGTGTCTTGGGTCCTGCCGTTGGGCTCACCTGAGCCATTAGGCTCATTCATCTCATAGAAGATAAAGTCCCGATCGATTTCACCTTTCTTAGGGAAATTATTCTCAAGAAATGTAGTATCATGAGATTTAATCTTAGTAATAGTGTCATCTGTATGCTTAACTAAGAACACATCCCCTTAGAGTGTTTTGAGTATCTTATAAAGATACATTTCTTTTCTCGTGGGCTTAACTTGCCATGTAAATACGAGAAATTGTGAACATATGTGGCACGACCCCATGACCTTAAGTGGCTAAGGTCTAGCTACATCCCTATCCAAAGTTTATATGAGAAACTGACTGCGAACTTTAATGAAACACGGTTGAGAACGTATGCTACAATCAATAAATCATCTCCCCAATGAGAGATGGACAAATTGATTTGTGTCATCATAAATCTCACAATCTCTAATAAAATCCTATTCCTCCTCTCGGCTACTCCATTCTGCTGAAAAATAGTAAAAATAGTCAACTATCTCGTAATTCGCTTTTCGAAACAGAGCTCTTTAAATTGCTTTGATAAATACTCACGCCCCTGATCAGTTCTGAAATCAAGTCTAACTGATTCTTAACCTCGCTAATAAACCTCTTAAAGCATTTCGTTGCCTCGACTTGCGCAAGATTAGATAGACATAACCTAATGTGTGTAATTGTCTATGAACATAACAAAGTACATAGCTCCATTTAGGGCTCTCATGCTCATAGGGCCACAGATATCGTAGTAGACCAACTGCAATGGAATCTCAGTTCTCATTGCTTTGCCAAATGGTTTTCTTGTAACTTTGCCGGCTAGGCAAAAACTCATATACAGGCAACTGGAACATGGTTAGTGGGTCCAACAGACCATTCGCTATTAACGGGTTCATCCTCTCTTGTCCTTTGTGTCCAACTCTACTATACCACTTATTTATATCATCATCTACACAATCAGATACAAAGGCAATAGAAAAATGACAAGAAAACCATTAGAAGAAGTAGCACCCATTGCATACAATATATCATTGATAAAACTAGAACATATCAAAGAGCTGTTATATTTAATAAAAATAGATGATTTTCTTACATATCTTAGGCAATCTTAGACAAAGTACTGAAATGAAGTTCCGTCCAATATTCGAAGCGTAAATAACGTCATTTAGATACAGAATTTGACTATTTTGCAACTCCAATTTGCAAGTGCCGATCCCTCTAATGACGACAAATACTCCATTTCTCATGTAAATTCTCATAAACCAAGAATTTACAAAGTAGAACTCCGTATATGCAGTCCTGTCTCGAGCTACGTGGTAAGTGGCTCCTGAGTTTGCAATCCACAAATGAGAGGAATCGACGAACATTATAATAGATGAGACAAATCTCAAACCACGTAAAGAAGAAGGACATTTCTTCCACTCGTCACACTCACGAGCGAAATGATCAATTCAACCTCAGATGTAGTATTTCGTATTGGTCTTATCAAGCTCCTTCATCCTACGCTTTTGTACCTTGTTGTCGATTTTCTTGGATGGTTTCTTATTGTCTAAAGCTCGAGTCTCCTTTACGTGCTTATGCCGTTCGTTTGGGGCCACGGGAGTGCTTACTCGACTTTGCTGCATAAGTAGTCGCTTCCAATCGCTCCTCCTCTAATTCACAATGCCTACTCACATCAACAAAAATAAAAATATTCTCATCACATATGAGATAGGTTTTCATGGTTTCCCATAAATCAGGTAAAAACTAGATTACACCCAGTATTTAAACCTCATCCAAAATTAGTTTGCCCGTATTTTTTAACTCGATGATCATACTCGACATTTGCATCAAATGTTACATCATTATATGATCAGCCATTTTCTTCGGCATCCTCACTTTAGAAGCTGAAAAGAGCACCATAATACTCTTTTGGGGCAACCCAAACCTTCATTACCATAAGATAATGCTCATAGAACGGGATCATGTCATCGTGCATGCTGCTGATAAGGATTTCACAACTTGGCTATCATTTTCTTCCATGCACGATAGATCTCCTTATCATGTCTAACCTAAGGTGTCGTACCCTCCTTAGGACCCACCATCTTATATCTCAGAATCTCATATAGATTTTGCTCCTCAAGAATAAACTAAATCTACCGGTGTAAATCTTACAAATCTCACCAATTCAGTTTATCCTCTTTACAAAAATCTGATACAACAGTTTTTAATAAAGCAAGAGAGATTTTAGTAACTTAGTGATATTTATTCTCTTATTTTGTATATCATTTGAATCAACAAGTCTCAAATGATTAAAGTATAGATGCCAAAATGAGCATATGAATCAACGGATTCACAAATATAGAGGTGGGACTCTCAGAATATTAGAAAAATCCAATTCAAAGTAGCTTGATGCGCCACCGGGATTCCCATGCTCCTCCATGCACCAGCGGTATACGCCTCTACACGTCGGTAGCAGTTTGGCGCACATGCCAGATGCGCGTTACCCGCATCCCTCGGGTTACAGACCGAGTTAGGATATGAGTTGGACTCAATTCCGGTTCCAACCTGACCCGAACCGACAGACCCCATCACAAGCCTCTCTCGCGCATGATGTTCACGCGCCCATAGCCTCCTTGTTCACGCGTCTCTGTGGGCGTGTGTTGCACTTGCTCGCGGGTTTGGGGCGGTTCTTCTTTGCCTGACGGGTCTATCACGGAGTCCTTGTGACCCGGATGTTGGAAAACATTTTTTTGGCCCATTTTTTATTGCGATCTCATTGGAAAAATGAAATTGGTTTTCCGAAGTCATTCTTAACTCGATTTTTGGGAGATTCCCCGTTTCTCGTGACAGTAGTACACAATATGTATGTCAAATGTAGATCAAACTATGAGAAACATGATTATACCATTTTATGGGTCAATTTGTATTTGAATGCGACAAACCTAGAGTTTTAAGTTTCGTCACTATTAAGAGACGAAACCTTTAATCCTATATTTCATAGTCTTAAAGTACTCTAAAAATTACGAAAAAATTATTTTCATGATCTACAATTTATAGACAATATCGTGATATAATTGGATTCACAAAATTTATCCGTAATCCAAATCCAAAATTTTATATACCCGAAAAACTCCAAAAAAAATATTTAAAAAAATCCGACGATCACTCTGATACTAATGTTAGAATTTAATTTTCACAAAATGGAGGCATTGTTATTTTTCAGAATAACTAAAAGATCAAATTTTTAGGTATACTTCAACGAATAATCACAGACAATTCAGGAACCACGATATCTTTCTCAACGATCTCGCAATTGGGATGGTGATCACAAAACAAACCACCATCATGGATTCACGATACCTCAATCCAAAATTCGGTAAATCCAATGATGGGAGAAATTTTCCTGCTCAGAAAATTTTTAAAACTCTCGATCATTAAACGGTTGATTATGTTATTGACCACTTCATTTTTTTTTTTTGAGATAAACGACCAGGTAAACATATTGAGATCCAGCTAAACACATTAATATCCAACTAAAATCGATTCAAATTGAATTAGACCTTTAACAGTAAAATTCTCTCTCTTTCTTTAGGATTATGCAATTCTAAGGTGATGCTAAATGGAAGGATTTTAACAAATCATCTTTTCTTCTCTTCCTTGAAGCAAAGAAGGGAGCTAGGGGCTCCTGACTGATCCAACTCTCCGCCATTTCGCAGAGTAAGGAGAGCCCACTGATATAACTCTCTTCATAGGTGTGCTGTTGGATTTCGATAGGTATCACGTAGACCCTCATCAATACACCTGCATTTTCCAACTTCTGATAAGATCAAGAGAATGAATCTACGGAGAAAGGGGATGACTAATGCATTTTCCACTAATGAATTATAAGACATCATTACTCATTCGATCATTTTTTTTTGGCTCATCACAATTACCTATATTCGATATTTTGCTATGCGGGTTGTGACGGTCACATGCTATTTATCTAGAACACTGCTTTTCACATACTTATATATTTGCAGCTTATTAAAATAGGTATTAATTGATATAAATTCATCATGGTCTATATTATTTTTTTTTTCAAAATTCCTGTAATAATGAACCAAAATATCAAGTGTTACACTATCATAATAAACAAGAAATGGAAAATTCTATGGTGTCGTAACTCCTTCTTCTTCTTCTTTTTTTTTTTTTTTTTTAAAAAAAAAAAAATAAATCTCACCTATGATAAAAGCCATATAAGTGGTAAAAAAAATCAATTTATGGTAAATTTTTTGATTTCTAGTAAACATAGTTAATTTATGATAAATAAAATTCTATCAGTGGTAAAAAATCCTGACTTATGGTAATATTAATATAGAACGCGAGCTTACGAGTAGGGTTTCTTTACCATTGGTAGAGCATTGTTTACCAGAAATGAGATTTATCATACCGGAAAAAATGAGTTACAGTACCATTGAACTTCCCACAAGAAACTATTAATACAAATCAGAAATACATTTTGAGTTCATGGTTTCTGAACTATCACAAAACATTAATCCTAATTACAACCAAGACCTTTCTTTGTACATGTTCTTTGAATGCCTTTGGTAGTAACCTCTGTCAAGGGATCTACTTTCATTAGATCAACCTTTAATGTGATGAATAGACACTTCTATTTCTAAACCTCCTTCTTATTGACAAAATACCTTAATTCCACATATTTGATACAACTTGAGTATAAAAAAATTGCTACAGAATTATGGTAATAAATTTTCAATAGCTTGGTAATGGTATTAACAATTCTGAGTGCTGAAATAAAGTTTTGCAGCCATAATACATAAATTGCAACTTCAAAAGTGCCACAAGCTTCACACAGGCATCTGAAATAGCCGATCTTTTTTGTCTTTGAAATTTTTTCGTCGGTATTCCTTGTGAGTCAGTTATATCAAATAATTATGAGTTAGATTTTTGATGGGGTGTTTTATCACTCAATTGATGTTTAGAGTTGTTATGATATAGTTCGACAACTAGATTAATATTTGGAGTATATGGTAGGAATATTCTACCTTGTCTCTTGTCCACGTTTTTTCTTTAATCATTCCCACTAACTTCCTCATCCTCAATAAATTTTGCATTGTCCTCGCCTTTTGGATTTCTCTGGATAACACATAAAGTAACCACTAATTCTCTGAAAATCTAATTTTCTTTTTACGTGTTGGGTAAACATATCCATTAATATCTGATTACGCCTTTTCTGCTATATCATTCCCTTGAGATATGCCTCACATAGTACATCTATTGTGTACGTATGTCAAACTTCTCGAGGAACTTTACGAATAGACTAGGACATTGTCCAATTTGACCATATTTCCAATAATATTCACCACCCTCATCATTCATACATTATTATTTTCACATTTTTATCTAATTGTTTCGAAACTTTATTGATATATATTTCAAGAATATCAACAACTTGAAATTACCGACAAAAGTAATAAAATATATATTTTTTTCA
Source organism: Dillenia suffruticosa (assembly GCA_033439265.1). Taxonomy (NCBI): domain Eukaryota; kingdom Viridiplantae; phylum Streptophyta; class Magnoliopsida; order Dilleniales; family Dilleniaceae; genus Dillenia; species Dillenia suffruticosa. The sequence goes on along the minus strand of JAVTVX010000009.1, from coordinate 16,201,864 downwards.
TCTAAAGATAGAATATCAATAGACTCATGAATATCGTTATGTATACTTTCAAGAAGTTGGGTACTTAGTGTGGATATATGACTTAATCATTTATGCATGAAGTAATCAAAATCTTCATTACGCACACCACACTTAATTCCAATATTCTGAAAACAATAAGGATTGAACAAAAATATTATCAGATTTCAATTTGTTGGTTGAAGGTGCCCACGTGGGGCATCTTCCAAAAGTAAAATTATGAACTTTTACTTAGGGCAATGGATGGGTAAGTCCCATTATCCCACTCCCTAAAAACTCTCCCCAACTTCCTTTCCACTAACCAAAATGAGTAACAGTGATTTGGTTTTTGTGTGGATTCAAGAGGGGAATAACAATATACGAAAGTGACACCATTTTTTGTGTGGGTGCACATTAATTATTGAGAGGAAAAACACCATTTTGAGGGTTTGCAAAATTTTGAGAAGGAAATTTTTTTGTTTCACTGGATTGAGGGTTGAGAAGTCGTGACTGTGTGGTGATAGTCCGTATAACATGGTTATCATCCCGACTGTGAGATCGATGAAGAAAGTATCACGGTTTCCAAAATCTACGTATTTATTTACCGAGATACGCCTTGCATTTTTGTCGTTTTTATTATTCCGAAAAATTTCACTGTACTTCCGCTGCGTGTACATGTATTAAATATTTCAACATTGGTATCAAAGCACATGTTGGTATTATTAAAATAATTTTCAGAATTTTTCAGTATAAAAATATCGGGTTAAAAATTTAGGGTTCAGATCACAGATAAGTTTCGTAAATCCGATTATACCATGATATTACCCATGCTACGTAAATCCCAGAAATATTTTTTTCGTAATTTTTGAAGTATGTTTTAGCAATGAAAACTGTAGTCAAAGTTTTCGGCGCTAAGGGTGTCCGAAACTAAAAATCTAGATCTATCCATATAGAGGGATGGTTGATCTAAAAAAATAGCATCTTTATGTTCCACGTGTGGTGATCTACATTTTCACATGAATTTTGTGACTTGCTGTCGTCGGAAATTGGGTTTTCCGATGAGGCCGCAGAGGGACAAAATTTTGGATATTTATTTCACCGCGTTTAGGGTGTAAATAACCCAAAAATCGAGTTTAGGATATTTTTGGAATATCCAAAATTATCTTCCGGTTGGAATCGTTGTGAAAAACAGGCCGGAAATGAGATTTTTAGAAATCAGGTCAAAAAACCCGGTTGCAGAGCCGTTGGGTAAGGAAGAAAGACCCAAACCCGCGGGCGCGTGCATGGCATGCACAGAGAGGCGTGTCCAATAGCAACTGGCAGGCACGTGACGCTCACGCGCTAGCAAGGCGCGTGAGATGGCTAGGGAGCTAGACCAGGTCAGGGCTTGACCCGCTTTGACCCATGATCTTACATGTATCGGGTCGGACCCGACCCGTTGACTGCAAGTCAGGTCAACCCTTGACCCATTTGACCGACCCAGTCAGGTCAACCCTGACCCGTTGACTGACCCGATCATCGACCTATCTGACCCAGTTCTGTGCATGTAGGCACGTGAGATGCACGGCACGAGTGGGCGCACGTGAGCCGAGCCGCACCAGGCACGTGGGAGCATGTGAGATGCGTGCCGCGCGTCTGGCGAGTGGGCCATGCTTCTGTCGGTCCGTAGAGGCGTGTGGCAGGGCCGACGAACTCGCCGCCGATGTGTGGCGGCACATGGGGACCCCGGCGGCGAGTCAGGTCGTTCGAAATTGAATTTTTTCAATTTTTAAGGGTCTTAAATCTATATTTGTTACTATTTCTGGGATTTCATGCACCAAATCCAAGTTCGAATGGTGAGATGAGTCCCAAATTATGGTGTATGGTGTCCGTTGATCCATATGCTCGCTTTGGGGTCAATACTCGAATTATTTTTGATTTGATGATTCATTGGGTGCGCGAAATTATGTGAAAATAAGTATTATTAGTCACTAACGTCTCTTTTTTGTGTGATTGAGACAAATGGCTGCGATGAAGAGTGTCGTACTTGATCTCGTGAAGGGAGATAAGCTGAACGGTGACTACTATGAGATTTGACACCAGAATGTTTAGTTTGTTTTCAAGGAACAGGATCTAGCGGAGGTTCTAAAGTATGAGATGTCGGACCCGGGGAGGGTACTACGCCTCAGGCTAGACGTGATCAAGAGGCGTATCGTGCATGGACATAGAAGGATGGCCAAGTTAGAGTAATCCTCCTAAACAGTATGCACGACGACATGATCACAGTATATGGGTAGTATTTTACTACGATGTCGGTTTGGGTTGCTCTGAGAGAGCATTTCGGCTCCCGGTCAACTTCTAAGCTGAGGATGCTAACCTATAGGTTCATTACCTATAAGAAGAAACCTGATCATACTATGAAACAACATCTGATACACATGTCGAGTATGATCGCTTCTTTGAAGAATATGGGGGAGCCGATATCGGATGTGTTTCAGGTGCTGGGGGTGATCCAGTCATTACCTGACTCCTGAGATGTAGTTAAGACCTATCTCACGCATACTAACAGTATCCATACTTTCATGGACGCGAGTAGGCATTGTGAGCTCGAGGAAGAGCGCCATGAGGTTGGTAGGTCTGTATCCGATCAAGCTAATATGGCGGAGTCGAGTAAGGGCTCCCGGGGCTTTAAGCGCAAGTGGCGCAAATTTGATCGAAAGACCAAAAGCCAAAGCAAGAAAAAGCCATCAGGAAAGACCGACAACAAAGGGCAGATACACGGGAAGAAGGAGCTCGATAAAAGCTAAGTGAAGTGCTATATTTGTGGCAAGTTTGGGTATTTCGCTAACGAGTGTGGCGAGTGGAAGATAAGTCCTTCTTCCTTACATGGTTTAAGTTGTGTATCCACTGTGATGCTCATTAACTCCTCTTCTTTGTGGATTGTAGACTCAGGAGTCACCAGCCATATAGCTTACGACAGGAGCGCGTATGTGGAGTTCCACCGATTAAGTCCCTATGCGAGGAAGCTATATGTGGGAATGGAGCATTTGTGGTCGTAAAGTATACATGCAAGCTAATGTTGTGATATAATCAAGTCCTGTATTTACATGATGTATTATATACTCCAAGATTCGGTGGAATCTCATATCTATTCTTTGTTTGGATCGCTTAGGATATTCTGTTAATTTTAGAAACTCGAGTGTTTCTATTTTGTACGATGACACTCTTTTATGTACTGGTTTAGTCCATGATGGACTTTATGCATAGGACATGGTTTCCTATTATAATAATTCTGATTTATCTTCTAATGCCTATACATTTGATAGCGTAATTGATATGTTTCTGTTTGCATAGTAGACTTGGCCACATAGGGCAAGAGAGAATAAACCAGTTGGCAACGAGTGGCCTGTTGGGCCTGCTAACTAGGTTCCAGTTGTCCCTATGTGAGTTTTGCCTAGCCGGCAAAGCGACGAGGAAACTATTTGGAAAGACAATGAAAGCTGCGACTCCATTGCAATTGATTCACTTCGATATTTGTGGGCATATGAATGTAAGAGCCCAAAACGGAGTGTCACGCCCCAAACCGGGGTCATGAACAGCTGCCCCATTACCCTAGATGCCAGTTACATTTTTATAGAAAATCGGGCAGAATCTCCCCATATTTCGGAGGTCTCCCAAGTACAATTTGACATGTATATCCACATTCATCCTGTAAATAAATAAATGGCCATCCCGGCCTCTCCAAAATCAATCACTGTCATAGCCAACATCCAGAACAACGCAAGGCTATAAAATATTTCCAACAGACCTATCCACAGACCTCTACTGTCATGCCCAACTAGAGCATGAGCAGCCGTCACACCGAGCAGACCTAAATTCTATGCATATATAAAATAAATTCCCAAGTTATTTTTAAATATTCACAAATGCCTCAATGCAATAAAATAAATCAATACGAGGGTTTCACGGATAAATGTCCATAATTTATACAGTCATCCCATAAAAAAATTTAGATAAATACATTGGTCAAACTAAAATTTCTAATACATAACGATATCACCAATTATCGTAGCGGAAGAGATGAAAATATCCATACTCAAGCCCAGTGATATCACGTTCGCGTCACAATTATACAAACCCAACAATATCTCCTCGGTCCAACACTAATCCTGTGGGAAAGAAAACGAGGAGTGAGTATCTATGGGAGGATACTCAGTAAGTGAGGGGATTGACATCATACTATTAACATCGAGGGTGAACTTGGAGTGTCAAAGCATGAAACATAATATCAAGTGTGGGAAAAATAACATGTTGTTTCAACAAATCAGATATCATCAGGCACACATTTGAAAATAACATATGCATCCAATGTGGAAATCAATTCATAAAGAGCCGGCCAATCAAACAACCCCGGCAATGGTCTACCTCGACCAACGACGGTGCATTGGGGTTTTTCCAAATGTAAGTATTAAATAATGACACTTTACCCCAATATTGACTACAGGCTACTCCAATTAGCCTGTAAATAATAATAACGTACATATAAGAGTCGGTTGTGTATGGTGCCCCCGCCTGGTGCTAGACGGAGCCGTACGCAACGTCTTCTCCGATAAGGGTCAACCTGGGATACCCATACACATGACGATCTGGCGGATACTTCCGGCCGAAGCGTATCCGGACACAAGGGGTGCCTCTATCAGATGTCCTTCGTAGCTACGGATGCTATAGAAAGCATATCACAATATCATATCGGCCGGGCACGTAGCCCCATGCATCCAATCACCATGTTGGTCGGGCATATAGCCCCATGCATTATAACATAACGTCGACCAGGCATACAGCACAAATATATAAGTAAATCCATTTAAAACCATGTACCAATGCAGTGGAAGTATTAAAGCATGTCAATATATCGAAAATGTGGCACAATATTCAGTTATCAAAACTCATTGATGCATATCAATAAAATCAGAAATTAAAACACTCCAAAGGTCACAAAACATTTTATAAAATATTCGAAAGTTCTAACAATCATACATTTGCAGAAACATGTCATTTAAAAAGTATTTTTGAAATATGGTTTTCAATCAATAACGAATGTCAAAGTCCCACTCACTGTTCTAGGGAGGGTTGTCACTCCCTATTTTCAAAACAAATCCAATCCGATTTCTCGAGTCTCCAAAAAGATCAACCTAATCAGATAATCAAAATTTAATATCAATTTCTCAAGCATCTTTAGGGTTTATCCATTTTCATAATATTGAGATCGTATTTAGATTGCTTATATCCAAAATAACTTATAATGAAAACGATTTCAACCATCCCTAAGCTCTGATCACCATTTTTAAGCTACCCTTCTTCATGCATACCATTTTGCCAATTAACTACTCCAAACAACCTAAGAAAGACATGAAATGTACAATATCCTCCACTTTACGGCTCATTTCATTCCAACCCTACAACCTAGATACTTTCATGCATATTTCAAAGTTTAACTCTAAGGGAAACTATTCGAAATAACTCGCCATGATTTTATGATTCTATAGCATGCTTATTTCGTATCAGACCATCTAGTTTCTATAATATTATATACTTAACCTTCAAAATCACATATAATCATTTCAGAAATTGTATTCTATTCGTATTTTACTTACACTCTAAACATATATAGAATCTTTCATCTTAGATTCAATCCTAAATTCATTCAATTTATCAATTAGATTCGAAATCTCTTTACCTAGGGTTTTCTCAAAGCGCAGAGTTTTGTCTGAATGTTTCTTCGGTCACTCCAATTAATTACCTGCGTGGAGGTTCATGGGCTGTCACAGGCCATCACGGGCCGTCGCGAGCTCATCGGCTATAGCGGGCTCGTGGGTTCGCGGGTTAGCGGGCCAGTGGGCTTTAGATAGCGGGCTCGCTGGTCTGCGGGCCAGTGGGCTAACGGGCCGGCAGGCCTGCGGGCTGATGGGCCTGCGAGCTGGAGGGCCTACGGCTGATGGGCCTACGAGCTTACGGGCCTGCGGCTGGCGAGCTTGCGGGCTGGTGCTCGTGCGCTGGCTTGCGCTGGTGGGTGCTGGTGCGCTGAGGCGTGCTGGAGCGTGCTCGTGCGCTAGTGCGCCTGTGCGCTGGTGCGCGCTCATGCACTGCTGCACGCCTGTTCGCTGGTGTGCGACCATGCGCGCTAGTACGCGCCCATGTGCGCTCGTGCGCAAGTGCGCGCCCGTGCTCGCTGCGCTCGTACGCTGGCGCATTGTGGCGAGCTTGAGTTGTGGTGGGCTCGCTCAATCGCGCGCTTGTGCTTGCGTTGTAGCGTGCGGGCAAGAGGACTCACTGTGGCTTGCTAGCGTGCAAAGGCACTGGTTTGCGCTTACGGAGGCTCACGGGAGGAGGAAGGAGAAGCAGCAGTCGCGAGCGGTGGCGTGCGGTGGTAGAGCTCACGGCGGTGTGTGTGGCGGAAGGGAGAGAGCCGCGGGAGATCGAGAGAGAGACTGTGAGAGAGAAACCGAGAGGGAAAGAAGAAGAAGAAGAAAAGTAAGAAGAAGAAGAAGAAGTAGGTGGTGGCGATGGCGGCGGAACAAGCGGTGAAGGAGAAGCGGTGCCGCTGTGGGAGAAGAAACAAAGGGTCGGGGAGAGAGAGAGAGAGGGAGAGAGAGAGGGAGAGGGATTAGGGTTGAAACCCTAATCCCCAAATTTGGGGACGCTGCGTTTTGCCCCAAAAAGCTACGTCTCCATTTTTCTTTTCTTTTCTTTTTTTTTTCTTTTTTTTTATTGGTGTTACATTTTCTAACTCTCTAAAAACAAGTTTCGTCCTCGAAACTAAAAGAAAGCAATACACTGAACAAGTGGGGGTACTGTCTCTTAATAGTCTTTTCGGGCTCTCAGGTCTCTTCCTCGACCTGGTCACTCCTCCACAAAACTCTGACCAATAAAACTTCTTTGCTCTGCAGCTTTCTGACCTGTCGATCTAGAATAGCTACTGGTTGAGCTGGAAAACTAAGGTCATCTTTAACTAACCGTCCATTGTCAGTCGTTGTTTGAGCTCCTGAAAGTTCACTTCCCAACGATCGTCCCATAAGAACTTGACGCCCTTTGTATCAGTCTAGAAAGTAGAGTAGGGATCCAGGAGAATCCTTCTATGAACCGCCGATAACACCCCGCAAGACCAAGGAAACTCTGCACCTCGGTCACTATCTGTGGTTACTGGTGTGTTGGTCAGCCCAATGGCATGACCACGAACTCGTAATGTCCATATCGGGTGCGGAATGCAATCTTGGGCAATTCCTCAGCCCTGATACGCAATTGATGATCTCTAAATCGAAAATTGATCTTTGAGAAAAATCCGCACGCCCAGGAGCTGATCGAATAAATCATCAATATGGGGCAAAGGGTACTATCAGATACCTCCGGCAAAAGCGTATCTGGACACAAGGGGTGCCTCTATCAGATGTCCTTCGTAGCTACGGATGCCATAGGAAGCATATCACAATATCATATTGGCCGGGCATGTAGCCCCATGCATCCCATCACCATGTCGGCCGGGCATATAGCCCCATGAATCATATCATATCGTCGGCCGGCCATACAACCCAAATATATAAGTAATTCCATTTAAAACCATGTGCCAATGTAGTGGAAGCATTAAAGCATGTCAATATATCGAAAATGTGACACAATATTCAGATATCAAAACTCATGGATGCATATCAATAAAGTCAGAAATTAAAACACTCCAAAGGTCACAAAACATTTTATAAAATATTCGAAAGTTCTAACAATCATACATTTACAGAAACATGTCATTTAAAAAGTATTTTTGAAACATGGTTTTCAATTAATAACGAATGTCAAAGTCCCACTCAATGTTCTAGGGAGGGTGGTCACTCCTTATTTTCAAAACAAATCCAATCTGATTCCTCGAGTCTCCAAAAAGATCAAGCTAATCAGATTATCAAAATTTAATATCAATTTCTCAAGCATTTTTAGGGTTTATCCATTTTCATAATACTGAAATCATATTTAGATTGTCTATATGCAAAATAACTTATAATAAAAATGATTTCAACCATCCCTAAACTTTGATCACCATTTTTAAGCTACCCTTCTTCATACATACCATTTTGCCGATTAACTACTCCAAACAACCTAAGAAAGACATGAAATGTATAATATCCTCCACTTTACGGCTCATTTCATTCCAACCCTACAACCCAGATACTTTCATACATATTTCAAAGTTTAACTCTAAGGGAAACTATTCGAATTAACTCGACATGATTTTATGATTCTATAACATGCTTCTTTCGTATCCGACCATCTAGTTTTTATAATATTCTATACTTAACCTTCAAAATCACATATAATCATTTTAGAAATTGTATTCTATTCGCGTTCTACTTACATTCTAAATATATACAGAACTTTTCATCTTAGATTCAATCCTAGATTCATTCAATTTATCAATTAGAGCCGAAATCTCCTCACCTAGGGTTTTCTCGAAGCGCAGAGTTTCGTCCGAATGTTTCTTCGGTCACTCCAAAGTCTGTAGTGTTTCCTATCAAAACAAGATTTATTTGTTAGATCTAAACACCTAGATCAGAATCAAAACTCTCAATTAGTTACTTGCATGGAGGTTCGTGGGCTGTCACGGGCCATCGCGGGCCGTCGTGGGCTCTTGGGCTACAGCGGGTTCACGGGTCAGCGGGCCAATGGGCTTCCGCTAGCGAGCTTGCTAGTCTGCGGGCCAGTGGGCTAGAGGGCCGGCAGGCCTGTGGGCTGATGGGCCTGCAGGCTGGCGGGCTTGCTACTGATGGGCCTGTGGGCTTACGGGCCTACGGTTGGTGGGCCTGCGGGCTGGTGCTCGTGCTCTGGTGGGCGCTGGTGGGCACTGGTGCGCTGAGGCACGTTGGAGTGTGCCCGTGCGCTGTTGCGCGCCCGTGCACTGTTGCGCGCTCGTGCGCTCATGTGCTGGCGCGCTATGGCGAGCTCGAGCTGTGGCGCGCTTGCTCGATCGCACGCTCGCGCTTGCTCGATCGCACGCTCGCGCTTGCGCTGTAGCGTGCAGGCAGGAGGACTCGCTATAGCACGCTTGCGTGCAAAGGCGCTGGGTTGCGCTCGCGGAGGCTAGCGGGAGGAGGAAGGAGAAGCGGCAGTCGCGAGCGGTGGTTGCGGTGGTGAAGCTCACGGCTGCGTGTGTGGCGGAAGGGAGAGAGCCGCGGGAGATTACGAGAGAGAGACTGTGAGAGAGAAACCGAGAAGGAAAGAAGAAGAAGAAGAAGGTAGTGGCGATGGCGGCGAAACACGCGGGGAAGGAGAAGCGGCGCCGCGGTAGGAGAAGAAACGAAGGGTCGGGGAGAGAGAGAGAGAGGGAGAGAGAGTGGGAGAGGGATTAGGGTTGAAACCCTAATCCCCAAATTTAGGGATGCAGCATTTTACCCCAAAATGCTGTATCTCTATTTTTCTTTTCTTTTTTTTTTCTTGGTGTTACACGGAACCACGTATTTTATTACATTTATAGACAATTACATGCGTTTCAGTTACGTCTATCTGATCTCACACAAGTCTGAAGTTTTAGATTGCTTCAAGAGGTTTATCAGTGAGGTGCAAAATCAGTTAGATTTAAGAGTTAAGACTTTAAGAACCGATAGAGGGCTTGAGTATTTGTCTGAACAGTTTAAAGAGCTCTGTTTCGAGAAGCACATTACAAGACAGTTGATTGTTCCTGCTATTCCCCAGCAGAACGGAGTAACCGAGATAAAAAAAGAACTCTGTTGGAAATGGTGAGATAGATGATGGCACAGGCCAATTTGGCTATCTTCCATTGGGGAGATGCATTGTTAACTGCTACTTACGTTCTTAACCGTATTCCAACTAAGTCTGTAATCAATACCCTATACGAGTTTTGGACAGAGAGGCAGCCTAACCTTAGCCATTTGAGGTCATGGGGTTGTACCACATACGATTACGATTTCTCACACCCATAAGGCAAGTTAGGCCCGTAAGAAAAGAAATGTATCTTTATAAGATATTCTGAGCATTTCAAGGGACATGTATCCTGGGTGAATATATAGACGACACGATCTCTGAGATCGAATCTCGTGATGCTACGTTCCTGGAAAATGATTTCCCTAAGAGAGGTGAAATCGATAAGGATTTCACCTTTTATGAGATGGGTGAGTCTAACGATCCAATGGACTCAAGAACCTATCATGGATCTTGGTCCTAGTGGGAGTGGCCCATCTCGAGGTGAGGAGGCTCCTTCTCCTCATAGAAGTAGTCGGGGAAAAGTACCCCGACGTCGTTTTCCGATTGAGGATGAGATCCTCATTGTGACTCCCGAGAATGATGAGGAGCCTTGGACTTTTCAGGAGGTTCTTGAGAGTACTACGAAGGACCAATGGTTAAAGACCATGCATGAGGAGATAGAATCTATGAGAGTCAATGGGGTTTGGGATCTAGTTTACCTACCTGAGGATATAAAGGCCATTCTGAACAAGTGGGTTCTCAAAATCAAAAGAAAGGCTGACAGATTGATAAAGAGATACCCGTCTCGTAGCCAAGGGTTATACACAGACAAAGGACATTGACTATGAGAAGACTTTCTCCCCAGTAGTCAAGTTTACATCGATCCGTCTACTTTTGGCGATTGTCACAAGCATGGATCTAGAGTTATATCAGATGGATGTAAAGATCACTTTTCTTACCGAAAATTTGGATGAGGAGATCTACATGGAGCAGCCCTCCAGGTTCATTCTAGTAGGTTATGAGGATAAGGTCTGTTGGTTTCGAAAATCGATATATGGCCTAAAGTAATCATCCAGGCAGTGGTACCTAAGATTTCACGAGTAGGTGATATCTTATGGTTTTATAATGATCAAGGAGGATCATTGTGTCTATCTAATACGATTTGATAACTCTGTTGTGATCTTATCACTATATATGGATGATATTATGTTGGCCGGGTACAACATTGGATATCTGATGACAATTAAGGCATGGTTGTCATCGAGCCTTGACATGAAAGATACGGGTGAAGCTGAGTTCATGCTTGGAGTTAAGATCTAAAGGGATCACTCGAGACGAGTGTTGGTTCTTTCACAAGAGACCTACATTAGGAAGATTCTCGAACGCTTTGGGATGAGTGATTATAAATCTATAGATACTCCAATCGCCAAGTGTGATGGCCTGAGTCTTGAGATGTACCAGAAAACTCAGGAAGAAATAAGGAAAATGAGTAAAATCCCTTATTCTAGCAAAGTAGGAAGTTTGATGTATGCGATGTTGTATACACGACTACACATATGTTATGCAGTCGGTCTGGTGAGTAGATATCAATCAAATCCTGGAAAGGGTTACTATAGAGCAGTGAAAAGGATTTTGAGATATCTTAAGAGAACTGCGAGCTTCTCCTTGTATTACAGAGGAGGAGATTTACGTCTTATGGGATATTCATATGTCGATTGGGGCAGCGATCTGGATAAGCGCAAATCGACATCAAGTTTTGCCTTCTTGCTTAATGGTGGTGCCATTTCTTGGAGTAGTAAGAAGTAAACCTGTATGGCCCTATCTACGATGGAGACTGAGTTCATGGCTTACTCAGTCACAGTTCAGGAGAGTGTTTGGTTCCGGAGACTATTAGATGACTTAGGGGTTGTGGTTGATAGTGGGATGCCAATGATAATCTACTGTGATAATTAGGCCGCTATCGCATATATCGAGACCCTAAGTATCATAGTATAACCAAACACATCGACACCAGATATAATTTGGTAAGAGACATCATTGAGAATGGTGAAGTGATCGTCAAGTACATTTCGACACATAGTATGGTGGATAACCCCTTCACCGAACCCATCACTAGAGATTCATTTGTAGTATATAGAGAGTCATTGGGTTTGGTCATATTTTGATATTTCTCATTGTGTACCGAATTGACGATGTAATGCTTATTACTTTTATATATATATATGATTTTGTGCATTATTCAGTCATACTTGAGTTATTATTTTTCTTTAAATAATGCACTTGTTTTTGTGTCATATATATTTTGATGTGATTAACAGATATGTCGGGCAGACGAGATAGACTCTCTCACACAAGTGACCACCTCCAGTCTGAGTGAGCGGAGTTGAGACGACTTCTAGTCGTAAGAGGCATTGAGAGTGGTCCTACTAGAACATAAGTCGCCCTGATATGTGTTCAGGATGAGGTCATCTGGGATATGACTGACATAGAAATACCCACATCCATATTGTCTGTGAATAGCTAGATTTGAGATCTCGGATATCACTTGCGATAGTGATATTGTCTATGAGACACTCTCTCTGAGATCTCTGGTAAAGTTTTATGTGTAGACCGAGTCCCATATCTATACAGTATTTGAGAAATCTGATATATGCCTTTTTGAGAAATGAGAGATTAACACTGTGGCACGCGTTTCATACCGCGTGTGATGAGACGACTATGGGATAGTGAGAGCTATTATTTGAGACAATAGTATGATCGTAATCTATGTTCCCACTATGTGGGATCCGAAATCCATTGAGTGGGATCTCTTGTACCCTTATTACTTTCAGCTATTTCTAAAAGTTTTGATTCAGTATTATTACTTTAGTCTATTTACCTATAACCCAGAAGATAAATTGAGATAAAAGGGATAGGTCTAGGAAAGTAGCTGAAATGGGACTGATAGATTCGAGTTTGGGAAAAGAAATACAAATAGGCATTGCATCATTGTGTAGTATTCACCGACCGGTCTGTTATGTTTATCCATGTTGGAATTCAACATAATAGTGAATACACAGTCAAGTATTGATTGGAGATTACTTTCAACGAGGAAAGTGGCTCGATAGATGTAATTGCATTGAGTATGGGGTACAATGAGTTCTTTTTTATACTAATGATGACTTTTCGATCATGTTAACAGCTGTATCGAGAAGTTTTTGCTTGTAGCTGTACTTGCCAGTCGCACGACGTCCAATCCTATATGTAAGTCCAGTAGAGTGATGTAGTAGATCGCATGAGTTGTGATTTCATGACGGATGTAAAATGCCCTCGTGTGCAAGTGGGAGATGAGGTTGAAAGTGCCCACGTGGGGCATCTTCCAAAAGTAAAATTATGAATTTTTACTTAGGGGATAATGGGTGGGTAAGTCCCATTATCCCACTCCCTAAAAACTCTCCCCAACTTCCCTTTTCAGTAACCTACGTAAGTAAGAGTGATTGTTCTGGTTTTTGAGTGGATTCAAGAGGGGAATAACAATATACGAAAGTGACACCATTTTTTGTGCGGGTGCACATTAATTATTGAGAGGAAAAACACCATTTTGAGGGTTTACAAATTCCGAGAAGGGAATTTTTTGTGTCACCGGACTGAGGGTTGAGATATCGTGACTGTGTGGTGATAGTCCGTGTAACGTGATTATCATCCCGACTGTGAAATCGATGAAGAAAGTATCACGGATCCCAAAATCTGCGTATTTATTCATCAAGGTACGTCCCGTATTTTTGTCGTCTTTATTATTTCGAAAAATTCCACTGCGTTTCCGTTGCGTGTATGTATATTAAATATTCCAACACAATTTATATATCTAAACTAATTATATGGTAGGAATAAGAATATCTAAACTAATTATAGAAGTATTCTTAATTGAATAGAAACATCTAGCTCGAAATTTAAATAAATCCCAAAACGTCAAGCATTGAGAGAGAAATCAAGTTTCTAGAGAATGAAGGTACATAGAGAGTTTGGAATTTCAGCATTCGTGCGATTTTCCATGAACAAAAAAGTAAGCATATCTAAATTAATTATAGACGTATTCTTAAATAAACTGAAACATTTAATGTCCAAATTTAACAATAAATCCAGAAACATCAAACACCGAAAGAAAAATCAAGTTCCAAGAAAAAAAAAACATGTAGAGCAAATCTATATCAAGTATCAAGTGATAAGTTCCCATATCTTTAATCAAAATATTCGTGCAATTTACTACAGACAAAAAGTTTTCATTTGAGTTTATAGTTTGGATCGTAAGGAATCTCTACATCATATTGGACACATGGGTTTAATCACGCCATAGAGTATTATTATGGATTTCAGTTAATGTTAACTCAAAACATACAAAACAGAAATGATGCTTATTTGCCTTCCATTCTTTCTTATAAAAGTGATACTTATTTGCCTTTTATTACCTTGTTATTAGCTTGTGAAACGTAAGCGCATATTTTATTTCTTGTAAACTGGTTAGCATTCATCTTAAATCGTTCGCGAGCTCCTGGACTTATGTTGATAGAATGACCTCTTTGTTTCTTTAATCTCCTATCGTCAAGTAGGTGATAACTGATACTTTGCACACAAGTATTAACACATTTTAATGATGTTTGAGCATAGTTTGGCATATTAGTTGCAGAAATCTATGTCATTTGTTTTCATGATTTTTCAGGTCTTCATGGGAATAAATGCCCATGTTTGGATCTAAAAAGAGCCAACATGGAACCTTCGAAGGAAGGGAGAAGCATCAGAAAGCAAGAAAAGAAAGAATTCAAACAAACTGAAAAGTGTCGTGACATTTTAAAGAAAATGTCATGGCGAATCTCTAGAGAATCAGAGAATCTTTGTAGAACAAAGAAACACATTAGAGTTTTCAGTAATTCGTTGTAGTGAATCTCGCACAAGTGGAAGTGCCGTTTTTAAAGATAAAAGTCTCGGGACACCACACTTTAAAAGTGTTGCAACAGTTTTATAAAATACCCTATCAGGTAAATAAGCCTTGTTCCGCCACTCCTCCAACTCGTTTAACCGCATCTTCCTTTTTGTACCTGCAACAGATAAATCAAAGTTAAGAAACTTCATTGCCCAATATGCTTCATGTTCTAACTCAACAGGAAGATGACATGCTTTTCCATAAACCAAACGATATGGTGACATACCAATCGGAGATTTATATACAGCTCTATATATCCAAAGTGCATCATTTAACTTAATAGGCCAATCCCTACGAGAAAGACTCAGTTTTTTCCAAAACGCTCTTCAATTCACGATTTGAAACCTCAACTTGTCCACTAGTTTGTGGATGGTTAGGGGTAGCAATTTTATGAGTGACACCATATTTAGCTAAGAGTTTTTCAAAATCTTTACGGAAATGAAAACCTCCATCACTAATTATGGCTCTAGGAACACCAAAACAGGAAAAAATATTCTTCTTTAAAAACTTACATACCGTTTTAGAGTCATTTTTTACACATGCAACTACCTCTACCCACTTACTCGCATAATCAATAGCGACAAGAATGAATTCATGGTTAAAAGATTTTGGAAAAGATCCCATGAAATCTATACCCCAAATATAAAAAATATCGACAATCAAAATATTATTTAAGGGCATCTCATGGCGATTAGAAAAATTTTTAGTTCTCTGACATTGATCACATGTACGGACATACGAATGAGCATCCCTAAACATAGTAGGCCAATAAAATCCAGATTGAAGTACCTTAGCTGTTGTACGAGAGGGACCATGATGACCACCAACCTCCTTATCATGACAAAAATTAAGGATAGTTGTGAATTATGCAGGTTAAATTATACATGAGAGACCTCCGAAATATAAGGAGATTCTACCCGATTTTTTTATAAAAATGTAGTTGGCATCCAAGGCAACGGATGGCTGTTCATGACCCTGGTTCGGGGCGTGATAGTTTGGTTGGTATCAGAGAGTCTAGGTTAGAGAAAGTATAGTAATAAAAGTCTTTCCAAGTACATTTAAAAGTTCTCAATGCATTAAAGAATTTCATACAATCATTTAAAGTCCCATATATGGTCATAGACCACTAACTTCATTCATTTTAGGGGGTTAGTTACTACGTAACTAACCCTAATTTTTAAATCATGCCAAACTCTAGAGTTATATCTAATGAAAATTCTCTCTTTACAGAATTATGCCGCCTAGATGCGGTAAACCAGCGGGACGCGGAGCTAGACTCGTGCCACCCAAGACTCCTCAAGTGCCCAACCCTCCGAGGGAACCTGAGACCCTTGGAGTGCCTGAGGCTGCTTCGTCTTCATGGGTGCCCCCTGCAGCGCCTACTCAGCCGGCTGCTCCAACCGAGATTCCACCACCATCCCTTGAGGCGTTTAGGCAGGTGTATGAGTGGTACACCTCCCACGGGATTTAGATGCCACCCCCACCACCATCGACGGCAGTGCCGACTCTTACGGCCGTGCCACCTTCAGTTGTACCAGATCAGCCCCCAGTTGTTGGTCCTTCCACTGTTTCAGGACCTAGTGACACTACATCCACCTTGAGGTATATTCACGAACTCACCCAATTGGTGAAGGAGGCGAGGCAGTTAGGCTACACGGATTTTGCGGGAACGGGTGATTCCACAGCAGCGAAGCGTTGGATCAACTGCGCCCGCAAAATTTTAACTGATCTGGGTTTGAGCAAGGACTACTGGCTTCGGATAGCAGAGAGACTCTTGGATGGCGATGCCCTCACTTGGTGGGAGGCGATTTGTGACGCTGCTATCGAGCCGTTGCGATGGGAGGACTTCCTGCGGGAGTTCGATTGCAAGTACTTCTCTGAATTCTAGCATGACCGTAAGAGGGCAGAGTTTCTGCACTTGCGGTAGGGAACCAAGACAGTGACAAACTATAAGACGAAGTTGAGGCGACAAGCCTCTTTCGTTCTAGACTTGGCAATGCCGAAACAGTTACGGTTCAAGTTTGAGAATGGCCTCAACTTGAATATTAGGAGGTATATGATAGTGACTCCTAATCTCTCATTTGCGGAGATCATGGACTCAGCACTTAGGATGGAGGAGATCGTCCGTGCTGAAGGCAGACAGCGGGAGTACAAAGAGCAAAAGAAGAAGAGATCTGGGACTTTTTCAGGCCAGGGCTCGAAGAAAGGCAAGACTTCAGGATATCAGGGAGGCTCTTCTCAGCTGAGATAGGCACATACTGGGCAGGAATCGTGACCTTAAGGGTTTAGAGCATCGACCCCTAGTGCCACTACTCAGACTCCAGCTTAGTGGCACCCCCTTTTGCCGCCAATGTGGTGGACACTACCCTTTTGGAGAGTGTAGGGTACCTGTTACATGCTTCCGATATGGGAAGCTAGGGCATATCAGAAGCGCTTGTCCCGAGTTGAGATTGGGAGGTCAGATAGCTGCAGGACACTCGAGTGTTTCCCGAGGAGGACAACAAGGAGTGTCTGCACACTTGAGTCATACTGCTCCGCGGACGGCAACCGCGAGCAACACAGTGCCAGGACCATCCCGACAGCAACAGAGGACACAGACCCGTGTATACACGATGACGCAGGAGGACGCTCAGGCGAATCCTGAAGTGATTATTGGTACTCCTCCCACCGATCCCCATGTTTAGAGATGTCCATGTACTTTCTTTTGAGAACCATTACTAGTTGAAGCCTTAGAGGCTTAACTAGATTGGTTTGAACATACATTTGATATATATATATATATATGTGTGTGAGCATATATTTTCTTTCATATTTATCAACTGATCTTTTTAATTTTCTCACATTAGGAGTTATAAAAATATGGGGAGTCGACACTTGTGTCCTCATTGACACCGGGTCAAACTATTCGTATGTGAGAGCGTCTTTTGCCTACGGTTGGGTAAACCTTTGTCGCTACTTGATGGGGAGATATTGGTCATCACTCCTCTCGGTGAGCAGATACTTAGAGATTCCATCTATAGAGGGAGCAAGGTCATGATTGGAGATGCGGTACTTGAGGCAGACCTGATTCCACTTGAGATGACGGATTTCGATGCCATCCTAGGGATGGATTGGCTACGCATGCATAAAGCCTCAGTAGATTGCTTCACCAAAGAAGTGGAGTTTCGGAGACCCAAGGGGCCGTTGTTGAGGTTCCTAGGGAAGAGGCGAGTGTTATCTCGCTGTGTTGTATCGGTGATGAATGCCAGGAGATTGATAAGCCGAGGGTGCACGGCATACCTGGCTCATGTTATTAACACCACAGTAGAAGGGCCGAGGCTTGAGGAGATCCTAGTGGTGCAGGAGTTCCCAGATATATTTCTCGAGGAGCTACCTGGACTACCCCTAGTTCGGGAGTTTGATTTCGAGATTGACCTAACTCCAGGAACCACTCTCATATCTATTCTACCATACAGAATGGCGCCAACTGAGTTTAGAGAGCTCAAGGTCCAGTTGCGGGAGTTATTGGATAAGGGTTTTATTTGTCCGAACACTTCGCCTTGGGGTGCACCGGTGTTATTCGTGAAGAAGAATGATGGGACTCTACGATTCTGTGTGGACTATAGGCAGCTAAACAAGATTTCCATCAAGAATCGGTACCCTCTGCCGTATATTGATGATTTATTTGATCAATTCTAGGGTGCACGGGTTTTCTCAAAGATCGATCTTAGATCTGGATATCATCAGTTGCGGATCAGGGCTAAGGATGTGCCCAAGACCGCATTCCGCACCCGATATGGATACTACGAGTTCGTAGTCATGCCGTTTGGGCTAACCAACGCACCAGCAGCCTTTATGGACCTGATAAACTGGGTTTTCCATGATTATTTGGATCGGTTCATCATTGTATTCATCGACGATATCCTTGTATATTCGCAGAGCAATAAGGAGCATGCGCAGCACCTTAAGGTGGTCTTGCAAATTCCCCACGAACAGCAGTTGTATGCCAAATTCACCAAGTGTGAATTTTGGCTTAGACAGATCGGATTTCTTAGCCATATTGTTTCTGCAAAGGGTATTTATGTTGACCTGCAAAAGGTTGAGGCCATATTAAGGTGGGAGCAGTCACAGACAATGACCGAGGTATGGAGTTTCCTTGGTCTTGTGGGGTATTATCGGTGGTTTGTGGAAGGATTCTCCTGGATCGCTGCTCCGCTTTCCAGACTGACACGAAAGGACGTCAAGTTCTTTTGGGACGATCGTTGCAAGATGAGTTTTCAAGAGCTCAAACAATGACTGACGACAGCACCAGTATTAGCTCTCCCCACTAGTAGCAGGGAGTATGTGGTATACAATGATGCCGGTAGATAAGGATTGGGTTGTGTACTAATGCAGGACGGTCGAGTGATTGCTTATGCTTCGCGAGAGTTGAAAAAACATGAGCTGAATTATCCAACGCATGATTTGGAGTTAGTAGCCATAGTCTTTGCATTGAAGATATTGCGGCATTATCTTTATGGAGTGAATTGCAAAGTCTTCACTAACCACCAGAGCCTAAAGTATTTGTTCACTCAGAGGGAGATTAACCTCAGATAGAGACAATGGTTAGAGTTGCTAAAGGATTATGATTTGATTATAGATTATCATCCGGGCAAGGCGAATGTTGTGGCAGACGCTTTGAGCCAAAAGTCATCTTTAACTTTTTCTTCTCAGGAAGCAGAAAAAGCGTATGTTTCTTGCCTGGTGGAACTCCATACTTTGGGAGTCAGTTTAGCTAGTGACAGTCAGGGTACACTGCTAGCCAGATTTGAGGTGCGACTTACTCTACTTGATCGCATCGGGGAGCTTTAGGATTCTGAGACAGGGCTCCAGGGTATTCACGATAGGATCTGCAGAGGATAGGGCAGAGACTTTAGAGTCCGTGATGATGGACTCGTGGTGTTCAGAGACAGTGTGTGTCCCAGCCGATAGTGATCTTCGGCGTGTTATTCTTGAGAAAGCACATTCTTCTGCATATGCTATGCATCCCGGGGGTACGAAAATGTACCGGACCATCAGAGGTAGCTATTGGTGGTCAAGCATGAAGCGGAAGATTACAGAGTATGTGGCACGATGCTTGGTGTGCCAGCAGATGAAGGCCGAGCATCAGCGTCCAACGG
This sequence comes from Dillenia suffruticosa, assembly GCA_033439265.1. Classification (NCBI taxonomy): domain Eukaryota; kingdom Viridiplantae; phylum Streptophyta; class Magnoliopsida; order Dilleniales; family Dilleniaceae; genus Dillenia; species Dillenia suffruticosa. The sequence goes on along the minus strand of JAVTVX010000009.1, from coordinate 16,182,052 downwards.
GCATACTGCAACCTCTTCCCATTCCTGAGTGGAAATGGAAGCATATTACTATGAACTTCGTAATGGGGTTGCCGCGGACTTCTACACGGCATGATGCAATTTGGGTGATTGTCGATCGACTCACCAAATCTGCACATTTTATCCCTATCCGCGGTAACTATTCCATGGAGGTGTTGGCACGTCTCTATATTGATACCATAGTTCGGTTTCATGGGATGCCTGTGTCGATTGTTTCAGATAGGGACCCCAGATTCACGTCTAGATTTTGGCCCAAGTTGCAGAAGACATTGGGTACTAGACTGAACTTTAGTCTGGCGTATCATCCTTAGATGGACGGCCAATCATAGAAGACAATTTAGAAGCTCGAGGATATGCTTCGGGCATGCGTCATTGATTTTCATGGTAGCTGGGATCGACACCTTCCTTTGGTGGAGTTTACATACAACAACAGCTATCAGGCGAGTATCAGGATGCTCCGTATGAGGCACTGTATGGCAAGAAGTACGACACCCCGATATATTGGGATGAGGTCGGAGAGCGACGTCTCAGCAGTGTCGAGTTGATTATGGAAACGAAAGATAAAGTTAAGGTCATCCGTGAGCGGATGAGAGCTGCCCAGGACAGGCAGAAGGTATGCATCAATCGTAAATGGCGACCTCTTGAGTTTGTCAAGGGAGATATGGTTTTCTTGAGAATATCTCCTTTAAAGGGAGTTATACGGTTCAGGCAGCGGGATAAGCTAAGCCCTAGATATATTGGCCCCTTCCGTATCCTTGAGAGGTTCGGGAGTATGGCATACAGATTAGAGCTGCCAGATGAACTATCCCATATTCATAACGTCTTTCATGTCTCAGTACTCTGGAAATATCTTGCAGATCCTTCTCATGTACTTGAGCTTCCACCTGTTAAGTTACGAGAGGATCTCAGTCTTCCAGTTCAGCCCGTGGCTATTCTAGATCAGCAGGTCAGGAAGCTGTGGATTAAGGAAGTCTCGTTGTTTAGAGTCTTGTGAAGAAGTGACCAGGTCGAGGAAGAGACCTGGGAGCCGAGGAGGCTATGAGAAGATAATACCCCCATTTGTTTGCTGTTTAGTGCTCTTTTAGTTTCGATGACGAAACTTGTTTTTAGTGGGTTAGAAAATGTAACACCGACACTGCAGTATCTATAATATTGTACCATTTTCGAAATATATATATATATAAATAAGATATTCTTCAATTTATTTATATAGAGAGAAATTTTATTTATTTAAATTGATTTTTGATTTTTGGGATATTTAAATTAAATTTTTGGTATATTTTAATTTGTCGAATCCGTGAATTGAAGTAAACCCCGTTTGTACAAAAAAAATTTAAATTTTAGTGAAGTGTGGGTGTGAAGATATATATATATATATATAAATACAAACCTAGAAAAGAAAAAAAAGAACCCAAATTTAAGAATTAGGGTTTAAAACCCTAATTCCTCTCTCTTTCTCTCTCTCTTCCTCTCTCTCTCTCTCTCCTCGACTCCTCATCTTCCAGCGGCCGCCGCTGTCTTGCGCCTCTCCGTCGCGACCGCCACCACCCAACGACCGTCGCCACTCTCCCTCAGTCTTCTCTCTCTACCTTACTCATGGTCTCCCTCTCACTGTCGCTCGCTCTCTCTATCTTCGGCTTCGCCCATCTCTGCCGCTGCTCGCCCTCCACTGTGATCTGCCACCCTTCGCCGCTCTTTCTACGCGAGCACGCCACAGCATGATCTCCCCCGCACGAGCGCACCACAGTGCGATCTCCCTCGAGCGAGAACGCCATAGTGCGCGACCTCTCGTGAGTGCGCCAGGGCACGACTACCCGTAGAAGCCATAGCACGAGACTGCAGTGATTCCTTCTCCCTCCAGCATGCGCCATCTTCGTAACAACGCGCCAGCCCGCAAGCGCGACTACTCGTGAGCACGCGGCCTTCTCTCGAGCGCGCCACAGCGCAATAGAGTAAGCAATAGCTCGCGACTGCTATCCCAGCCCGCAGGCCCGCAAGCCCGCAGGCCTGCCAAGCCACTGTGGCCCACAAATCCCACTGCGGCCCGTAAGCCCGCTAGCCTGCTGACCCGCGAGCCCGCGAATCTGCGAGCCTACTGTAGCCAGTGAGCCTGCGACGGCTCATGAGCCCACGAGCCCACGAACCTCTGCGCAAGTAACTAACTTAGAATTTTGATCCTGATCTAAGTGTTTATGACCTAACTAATAAATCTTGTCTTGATATGAAGTATTGTAGATTTTGGAATGATTGAGAAGACATTTGGACAAAAGTCTGTGCTCCGAGAAAACCCTAAGTGAAAAATTTCTTACCCATTCGATTTATTTGAATGAATGTTAGGGTTAAGTTTACAAATGAGGAGAAATAGTTGGTATGCAGGTACTGCACGCCCTGGTTGCTGCGTAAGGGTATTGCACGCCCTGTACATGGGTGCTGCGCGCTGCACAGAGGAGCGCTGGGCTGTGGCCCTGCTAGCCCTTGGGTGCGAGCTAGAGATTGGATTGGTGTGAGCCCTATGCGGGATTGGTTGAGTACCAACACTTGAGTCTTGTAGATATGTTGTATGTATGAACAAAATATGAGGAATTAGGGTAGGGTTCTAAAAGATTCGAACTACCTGATTTGCATACATGTATTAGAAGTGATGGCATATTTTCTATAACTGCGTAGGTATGAAACTTGCTGATTTTTTTTTATAAATATATACATTCATAGGTGTTGGGTGCCTTGATTTAGGGGAGCACTTTTTTTCTCTTCATGGTATTATTGGGGAGTGCGCTACCCTCCCCAAACTATGAGTGAGACTTTGACGTCTGCTATTAATTGAAAACCATGTTTTAAAAAATGTTTTTCAATGACATGATTCTACAAATGTATGATCATTAGAGTTTTGAATATTTTATTAAATATTTTTGTAACTATTAGAGTGTCCCAACTACTGATTTATTTGATATGCATCCATGAGTTTGATAACTAGATATTGTGCCACCTTTTCGACATATTAACATGTTTTAAATGCTCCCATTGTATTGGTACATGGTTTTGAATGGATTTACATGTATTATTTGGGTTGTACGCCCGGTCGACGTTATGATACTATGCATGGGGCTGTATACCCGGCCGACGTGATGATGTGTTGCATGGGGCTACGTGCCCGGCCGACTTGGTGATATTGTGATATGCTTCCTATAGCATTCTGTAGCTACGAATAACATTTGGTAGAAGTACCCCTTGACCCCGAATATATTTCGGCCGGAGGTATCCGCCAAATTGTCATATGGGTGTCCTAGGTTGATTCTCATCGGGGAGGACGTGAGTTTACCTCTGTCTAGCACTGGGCGGGACACCATACACGGCCGACTATATATATATATATTATTAATATTATCTACAGGCTAATTGAAGTAGCTTGTGGCCAACATTGGGGTAGAAAGCCATTATTTGATATTTGTATAATGAAACCCCCAATGCGTTCGTCCTTGTTCGAGGTAGACTATTGTCGAGGTTGTTTGTTCGGCCGTCTCTACATATGTGACTTGATACATGAATTGATGCATATGTTATTTTCCGATGTGTGTTTTGAGTTATGTAAAATTTCACGCTGTTTTTGCATACTTGATATTGTATTACATGCTTTAACACTCCAAGTTTACTCTCGATATTGATAGCAGATATCAATCCCCTTACTTGCTGAGTATCCTCTCATATATACTCACTCCTCACTTTCTTTCCCACAGGATTAGTCGTGGACTGAGGAAGAATTATTGTGATTGTATATTGGCGACGTGGACTTGATAGCACCGGGCTTGAGTATGGATATTACCATATCTTTTGCTACGAATATTGGAGATTTTAGTTTGATCAATGTATTTATCTATTTATTTTATGGGATGACTGTATAAATTATGGATATTTATTCGTGAAACTCTCATAGTAACTCAGTTCACTTGTATTGAGGCACTTGTATGTATTTAAAATGTTAACTGGGGAATCTATTGTACATGTATATAAAAATTTAGGTCCGCTCTGTATAGCGGCTGCTCATGCCCTAGTTGAGCATGACAGTAGAGATCTGTGGTTAAGACTGCTAGAAAATTTTATTTGCATTGTCCTGGTTATCTGCTGTGATTTAGTTAAGGGTTGTGAGGTCGAGATGACCATTTATTTAAATTGACTTGATGGTTGTGAATTATGCAGGTTAAATTGTATATGGAAGACCTCCAAAATATGGGGAGATTCTGTTCGATTTTCTGTAAAAATATAGTCGGTATCTAGGGCAACGGGCGGCTGTTCCTGACTCCAGTTCGGGGCGTGACAGATACCCTATATATTCAGAGTTTGAGTACTATACATATCTTGAGATAAAAAGTTGTGGAAGTCACTGTTTTTTTTTTTTTGCCTTGATATAAAGAATGTCATATTTTGATACTTGAGTATTTTTAGTGAATTATTTTAAATTAACATTTTTACCCATTGTCCAACCCTTTAACCTAACCCCGTTACAATCAAATAAAAGATTTTTTGATTGGTACATGGGTTTTACATTCGGTGATGGAGATTTGATATATTAACAAATTTATAATAATGTCATTTTATTGTATTGATTTGAGTGATACATGTATCCATAAAATTGAGTATATAGAATAGTTAAATCTTACTTCCTTTATTATGTTTATCTTGTATTGAGTGAATCGATTGTAAGGGTATTTGAATCTTGTATTATTTTTAATTTTGAGAAAACTATAGGTGATGTAATAGTTTTTTCTAATAGTTAATACTATGAAATATTCGTTGTCTTGATTGTATTTTCGATTTAATTTCGTCATACACTTAGTTAGGGACTTGCAAAAACTGAATTGGTCTTGAAAAAAATTGTTTTTGTTTGAGGACAAGCAAATATTCAAGTGTGAGGATATTTGATAATAATATTTTTATACACTTGAATTATATTTTTTTAGTATTTATTTATGAACTTTAGGACTGTTTTAAACCATATTTTATGATTTTATTCTGATTTATTTCATGATTAATAAATTTTGAGACATGGAGCACACTTTCTATTTTTAGACTGAATAAACAACATTCGGTATTTTGAACATAACTTTTTGCTCCAATATTCGATTGAGGTGATTCTTGTGGCATTGGAAAGAAGACTTCAAGCCCTACAAATTGTGAAGACTTCAGAGGCTGATTCATATAGGAGCATGTTCAAAATTGAGCCGAAGTCACTGCAGTGCTGAAAGTCAAGTTTCTGCTGAAAAAGGAAGCTAAGTGCTGAAAATTTGAAAATTGAGTTGTCGATAATTTCAAAATTTCAGAATTTCAGAATCTATTCACTGTCTTGATTGTAGTCTCCTATATATATGTTAAAAAGGAAACAAAGTCAAGCATCAAGTTTCTAAATTTTTTAGAGTTGTAATCTCCTATATATAGCATTAATAAGGCAGCCGTGGGTATCACTCATTATTCATGCCTCATCCATAATTTTCTTTCATTTCTCCACTTTACAAACCCTAATAGCCGCCTTCATCATAGCATAGGCCTTCCACATCCATTCTTGTGCAAACAAGGGTTGTAATATTTCTTGTTATCTTTCTATTTTTTTTTTAGTGTCTAACTAATTTATTGTTGATAGAACTTGATTAATTCTATTTTTAATTAATTACATGTCTTGATTTAATTCTTTTCCTTAACTTTTATTTGTATTATTATTGTTTGATAAGATTTTATTATTAAACTTAATACTTTGAGACGTTGAGCCCTGCGTTTTGCATGATTTGATATCAAGTACATGCATAACCTATATAATTGTATAAAATTAATCCGAATAATAAAATTCATATAAGATTATGAACATAATCATTGGATTAATTCATGTGTGGGAATTTAGAGTAAACCTTAAATGAAAAATTTTCACAGAATTTAATACAATCCGATTAATCAAAATTGTATGATTATTGAGTTATGATTAGTCGCATTAAAAATTTATTGTATGATCATTGGGTGAATTTAATTTTGAAAAATTTATTTTCATTATCAATAATTCATTAGTCAATAAATTTAGAGATTTGAAAAAATTCGATAATGTAAAAAATTGAAATAGATGAAATCAATATATTAAGGTTTTTATCATATTAAGATTTCCATCAATTAGTGTTTCGTATTTTAAATCTTGTTTTTAGTAATTTTTAATAATTTTCATCTCTAATTCAATTTATCTAACTTATATTAAATTTATTCATATTTAATAGTACGATATATTTTCATGGGAATAACACTTGTTTCATACTATATACAATATTAAACTAGAGTTTATTTGTCCAAAATCGTAACATCAAAATCCCATACCAATCGCTAATAATTGTTCACATAAACTTATGACTTAATTTGTTACCTTATAGTTCATCGCTGCTCAAATTCGAAATGGCAATGGGCTCATCTGTGGTCGTGTCAAGTCACTTATTCATATCATTCAAAAAAGTCCAATCCATTGAACATACTAAAAGAACCATGCAAATAAAGTAAAAAATTGTAAATAATGCATGAGTGTTCATTAAATAAAATAATTACACAATAGACGCAAGGGCATATTCTTACGTGTTACTCACCCGTCTGCCACCGGGAATACCACTTTCCCTCCGATTTACATGTAGATAAACAAATCCTTAAAGTACATCATAGTTCTCCTTTCGATGGATGGTATAATATACTTTGATGAAGGACATGCGAAGTTACTTTTATGAGGTAATTATATATTTTTAGGCAAACATATATGCTCTCCTTGGATACACAAATATACAAATTCATCCCTTTTATGTTCAATAATCACAAAGTGACGAATTACTTATTGGGTAAATTCTAATATTTTAGTAATTAGTATACGTCAATTTACCCATTTAAAGGTATTTCATTAATATTATGGTAAGTAACAATTATATGCTTGATATAGATAAACGTTATAGTTTGGTCACTTCGTTGATTAACAAACCATATTTAACATAATATCATGCATAAAAATATATATTAAAACAATAATTAAATAGAAGAACAAGTACATGCATTAAAATTTTAAATAATATTTTTAATGAAATATGTTTGGATTTTTTTTTTCTTTATTAAATACATTTATATACATACGAAAACATCAAGACATGATTTATTTTGAAATACATTGAAACCTTGGTACGCATGTTGTTACTTACCTTGTGTGCCCCCAGTGATAGCATTGGTTTTATACATAATTTTTTTTTTCTTTTGTTACGTAGAAAATATTTGAATTTGAAATCTCCATAAAATGAATGATAACAGTTGAATTATCGCTCATAGGATTTATATATGACTTGTGTTGGCTTCGAACGATAAAACACTTCCATTGCAATGCATGAATAAAATAGATTAATATTTTCATCCATTAATGCTTAGTTCACAAGTGTATGAAATCAAAACATAAACCCTTCAAATAAATTTAATAATTTTCTTAAATCTTAAAAAAAAGAGTTAGAAGTGATAATCATAATCAAATCAAAACCAATCACAATTGGAGAAACTATATATTTAAAACCAAGTTCCGATGCCATATATAAATTAAAACTTTATTTAATCTAAAATCTTTAATAAACAGTAAAAAACATAGCCATCAACCCTTGCCATTGAAAATGTTTCTTGCCGATGAGTTTCGACTTAAATGACACCTTCCTCTCTGTCCATGTAATAAGCTTGGGTATGAGCCCCAACATACTCAAAAAAAAAAGAAAAAAAAAACTGAAAATGTTTCTCTGTGGCATATAAATCAGTTTGTCTTCCTTAACCATCTCTCACTTTATGCTACGGAGATTAAATGACAATTTATTTTTTTTTTATAACCCAAGGAGCAGGGGATGACCAATTTATATCTGTTTAAATTTGGTCCGTTTAAATTTTAATATGATATGTCCATCGGGGCATTTCAAAATTTGTAGGGGTTTTAAATCCCATAACTCTCTTTTTTTTTCCTTAACACAAAATTTTGAATTTGAATTATTAATACTTTCATATATGCATATAATACTCATTTATTTCTTTTTTTAAATAGTTAATAATAGCTAAATTTTTAAAAGTTGAATTATTAAATTTAGTTAATAAAGAAATTTTGTCAAATCTACCCCTTCGGTTCTTTTTTTTTTTTTTCCCCCATTTTCACTTTAGTTTTTAGTATTTCAGAATCCTATAGTTCGTGGGATTTGATAGATTTAAGATATTTTAATACCCATGATTTGATTCTAAAACAACAGTTCTAAAATAATCTTAGAATTCTTAAAATCGTTTTCACAAAAATCCCATACAAAGAACACAATCTAATACAAAATATATGCTTTTCCATGTATGGTCTAAGAATTAGTATCTAAAAATTGCTTGGAGTTGTTTTATGAAATGGCATACCTATCGCATGCCCGTATATATCCTCACACTCATCAAAGGTGTGAATTGTGTGTGCACAATTGAACTTGGATATAACTGCAACACGAAACGTTGTTGAGAATTACACAACACACGGTGGTGGGGGGAGTTGATGCTATTGTCTGGCATAATATTTGGCAACCCAAGAAGCAAGTTGAGTAATATGAGGAGTTCTCGGATTCACCGAATGGTAGTCTGACCAGTAACAAGGTGACATTTTCTCAACAAATTTACCATCCGAATATATGCAAAAGGGCAGCCAATCTTCACCACCATTCATTCTTCTCCCGCGTTCTCTTGGATACGCCAGAGGAGCCTGCACATACCTGCAAACAAATCCAAGAACAGTGTACTCAGCACAAGCACCAAGCAGCCATTGTGATCTACTAAAACTGCAACTAGTAGTGGACATACACCCCTACCTACAATCGGAAACAGAACCTTTTCTAGTTTACCCGCATACATTCAGGCATTCCAGTTTTGAGTTGCATATACAGCGAAAAATGCCTGTTTTAAGATATAATGTTTGGGAGAAGGAAGAAGGACCAAAATATATTATCCAATCAATGCTCAAACTAACAAAACCGTAGCAGTTTCTAATGGGAATTTGGCAAATAGAAATGGTCATGTCAACAATTTGTCAGCACACAATCACATAGCCCTTTTTTTCCATTGATTGTAATTTGTATTACAAGGGAAAAATGGAATTTTAAGGTCAATACTTGGTTGCCACTAGAGTTCCTTAAACTGTATAAGGGGAAAATCCACAATGTGTCCCATCTGGAGTAGGGGTGTCGTGGCCTCCTTTCACTTGCCCACATGCAATCCAAGGTAATATGGGTTGAGATAGGATGTTCAGAGGCGAGGTTGCCCAAGGTGGGATGGTCAGAAGTGAGGTAACTTAAGTAAGAACGGGTGAAGAAGGGACGGTAGAGGTTGAGGTGATGGTAGAATTGGAGGTGTTGGGGCGGAGCCATCCATTTCGCAACATAGCCTCATGGCCCAACCATCTATTTTGACAATATCGTTGGAGACAGGATGTTCATTAGGACAGGGTCGTCATGCTTCCAAGGGCATGTTGTTTTGTGTTGTTAAGATATTATGACCTCTCAAATAGCAGATGCCTCGGACCAAGTCCCATCGGACTCCTGGGTCCTGCCTTCCAACTGAGGCATGATAGGGTGCATTGCCTTGAGTGGGGCGGCTATAAGCCTCTGCCCTTCGTCCTGAGAGCTTTCGTATGTTGATGGGGTGACTCGGTCTTTGCCTTGAGTGGGACAGCTATGAATCGCTCCCCTCGTCATGCTGGCATTGTAATGTTTGGATACAATGAGCCTTTCCCTCGTCGTGGGTGGTCTGTCAAGTATTCAAGGCGGCCACTGCGGGGCGAACCCCATGGAGGGGGGTAATTCTGCCTCCATAGGGCAACGGTTGTTCGTAAGTGGATGGTATGACTTGGGTAGAGTTAGAACTAATTCGTGGCTAACATGCTTTGTGGTGCCTCAGGGGTATTGCCACATCAGGGAATCAATTTTACCTATCACCATTCATTTTTACCTAGCAATGCTGTAGGAGCATTTCGGTAGTAAGTCATACATATTCCAAGTTCAACGAATGCCCATAAGATTTTAAAATGTGACATGTTATCTATCTAAGAGTACTTTGTAGCCTGAAAAAGGAAAAAGGAGAAGAATAAAGAGAAACATTGATACTCTTAAAGCACTGGGGGACACGAGGTTTAAGCTATCTGAAATATGTTGAAAAATGCAGTGGAATTTTACTCCTTTCTTACTCTTTCTGGTATTAGAATGCTAGCGGAGCAATAGACAATGGGGATGGAAAAGCTTGTCAACTATGGATGATTTAATTGGAATGAAATCCGAAACATTACGATCATTTTTTTAATTCATTAGAGAACATCCGTGATGATCCTACAATGGAGTTAAAAAGGATGTTCTCTCACCTAAAGGCACATCCATTTTTGTTCTGCCAAATAAAACCAACATCAAATGGAGAGCTACTTAATTAAAATCAAGGAAGAAACTCAAACTAACAATAGAGAGGGAAGCAACCTTTACCAGTACCTGTAATGGCATACGCCTAGTTGGTCTTTTTGTCACCTCAGAAAAAGAGAAACCAACAATATGAGTAATGAGAATAAATGGATGATTGTGAAGCTGCTCTGTTCCCAAGAGCCATTAACTCACAGAGGACTCTCAAATTTACCACCTGAAATGTTTTGACCAACGGCCACCCACCGGAAATTTAACAATTCACGGTGTATTTTCAACAACAACGATAAACCTAAATTTTAATCCTAACAATTTAGATTATCTATTTGAAAGATAAATATAAGAAAGATAAAAAAAAAGAAAGGGTATTAGTTTAATTTATACAGATTCTCCTATATCACTCATTTCTATCCAAACTCATTTTCTCATCTAAATCTTTAACTATCATATGTTTACGGATAATATGTATCCAAATTTTCAATGATTTATTATCTCTATATTTTATTTAATTTCCTATATTTAAATTCTCGATTTTTCTAATCGGTACATTTTTTAAATTTCATTACACAACTCAAATTAGCTCAGACAACACTTTCGTATTTTATCCAAAATTGAATTAACTTCCAACTTATTACGAATCTTTTCATTTTTAATTCTATTTTTTCTAATTTTGTCACATATAAATCTAAACATTCTCATTTCTACTATAACTTTTTTTGTTGTTATTTTGGTCTAACACTTAATATCATACAATAAAACAGATCTTACTGCAATTCAATAGAACTTTCCTCTCAAATATAATAGTATCATGTGATCACAAAATATTCTAAATGTCCTTCCATATTTCATCCAACCTAGAAATGGGATTGGGCCGGTTCTAGCCCGAAACCGGCCCAGCCGCTCTGCAATAACCCACACCGAAAATCGGCCCAAGCGCAACAATAACCTGAACTGGCCCGGCCCAGCCGCTATAGTAACTGGGCTAGTCTGATTCTTGTTTTTTAATCGAACCAACACGGAACTGGCTCAACCTAATTCCAATAACCAATTTTTTTATTTTTTGAAATTTTTTACTTTGAAAAACCGTTGACCTAGACTGGCTCGGCACGGCCTAGTTCAGCAGGCCTGGTTCACTTGGCCAGGTCGGTTCCAAGCAAAGGTTTTTAGAACCGGCCCGGCCCTGCCCTAGAAGTCTTGTAATCGCGACCGACCAGACCTGCGTTTCTTGGGCCCATCCAGGAACTAGACTAGAACCGATCCGAACCGAACCAATTCCATATTTAATCTAATTCATTTGAATCCTATAATTTATATCGCAATCTATATTATTATCACTTTGAATGATAAAACTAAAATATCTAAAACGTTCATTTTTCTGTATATTTTTTCCTTTTAACCTAATCGTTTATTTATCATCATGATGATTGCCTTGGTGGCGTGATCTTTGCCTCCTTGGTGGCGTCATCATGATGATTGTCGCTAAAGCTATATCTCATACACTCAGTTTTCGATCTGTTCAATCTAAATTTTTTGAATTCTAGTGTGATTTTTCATAATTCTAATTTAATACTAATACCCTTTCTATTTTAATTAACCAATACTATATCATCTATAAAAAACATGCACCATAGTATCACATTTTGGATACTTTTTGTGATTTCATCTATCACTATTGTAAAAATGATGAGACTTAATGTCAAATCTTGATAGAGTTCAATGTTAATAAGAAAAATATCACTTAAACCCTCATAAATTTTTACATTAGTTACGACTCGCTCAATCATATTTTTAATAAAATTAATGTATTTCAAGAAAATTCCTTTTTTCATCAACGTCCATCCCAATACGTTTCTAACAGTCCTAATATATGCTTTTCATAAATCAATGAATATCATATATAGATTTCTATTTTGTACTCTATATGTCTCCGTCAAATGTCATAACAAGTGGATTGTTTCCGTAGTGGATCTTCTAGTATAAATCCAAATTGATTACGGGACACACTTATCTTCAATCTCAATTTATGTTTTATTACTCTTTGTCATAATTTCATGATATGACTCATAAATTTAATTTTTTTGTAATTAAAGTAATTTTGTATGTTTCCTTTTTTCTTATATAGTGGTACAAGTTTACCATCTCTCCATACATGAGATATTTTCTTAATTTGTCAAATTTTGTTAAAAAGATCCGTTAACATTATTATATCAAATTCACCAAAACATTTTCACACTTTAACGAGAATATCTCTATATCTTCCATATTAAAAAATAAATTATGAATTTTGTAACAAAACCAAAGAGCGACGTTACTTCACATACTTAGAACAAATTAGGGCCATTCGTTTCCCCAGCCTTTTGAAAGATAAGCTCAAATTCTCCCACCCGAAATAAATACCAAAGTAGAGACCCCATCAAGACTAAGTAATTAAATTGCAGTACAAAATGAAGTGACGTTCACAAATTAATAAATGGGAAGAATCCTTTAGTATTTGTTGCTTTAAGTTCCAAGACAAAGGATCTGGAGGCGGGAGAGAGAGAGAGAGAGAGAGAGCGCGCGCAACGGAGAATACAAGAGATCTTTTGTACAAATTATAGGCAAAGGCAGAGTATCATAGGTTTTTTTTTTTTTTTGGTGGGGCGTGGGGGGGGGGGGGGGGAGAGTAATGGAGAACCAGGAATTCTTTTGTTCAAATTATATGCATAGGCATAGGGTATCATTGGTTTATTTCATTCATTATGATAATTAATTTATGATCTTGATTAGTTGTTATTATTTATTTTCTTTTGGGTTTTGGATTGCTTTTATTTTATTATTTTTAGGCTGGCATTTATTTCATACATTCTTATTCAGGGCGGGGGGTTTGGGGTGGGGAGGGGCGGTTCATACCCTTATCAAAGCGTGCTTGCTTGTTGAATAATATTAGCGTTTCCTCAAATTATTCTCGCACTCTCTGTCCCCGTCATCACTTGCAATCTTGTGTTTCTCTCCCTACTTTTTATGCTTTTCATTGTTTTTCAATTCCGCTCCTTTCCATAGCTCTCTTATTCTTCTTTTTTTCCCATCTGTTGGCATCAGGAAACCATATTCCTTGGTGCTGCCATTGTTCGTGAAGTTATCATTCAAGTTTTGCAACAAAGAACGAAGAACAACTAATTTTGCACCCTTATGTTGTAGAACAACCCCAAAAAAATTGAGAATTGGACACCTTTCAGAGTTGTGGAGTACACAAGACATGTGTGACTTAGAATGGTTTTTATTATATTTAAGCCAAAGGAAGCATTTTCACTACATTTAACCGGCAAATAAATGATTTTCTGAGACAATTTTCAAAATCCAGAGAGTCCATAAAGATGGGCCAAAAAATGAATCATAAAATGGAAGACTCTTGAATCATCAAATCAAAGTTTGGATGGTCAAAATTTCACAACAGGAAAAATAATGAGGAATGAAGGAAATAGTAACAAAATGGTAGGAGCACAGAGTATTGGGCGAAAACAAATCAGTCTGGTGCATTCCTGTTGACCCGACAAACCTAGTGATCTCTGACTAGATTGGCTCGATTTGAACAAAGGGTTGAGAATGATATTGCTTCAACACAATAAGTAACATAAGCATGCAGTCTACAAGACTTTACACCTTTGCCTAGTCTCTCCTTGGACATGTTTGACCTTTTAGTCGTATGAAAACCCTTTCAAATTTCACAAGAATTGCTTCATTTCATTTGCAAATGAATAAGCAAGTCCTTCATCTGCTCTTGAAATGATGTGTGTGCCTTAAGCATGCTTTGACCTTTTTCTCTCGCTTAAATTTCAGTGGCCCATGTATATGTTCTCCTTTGAACCAAAAAAAAAATGTATATATTCTCCACATTTCCCTTCTTCTTCTCATTTTTTTTTTTAATTTTCCCTAAACCAAAATTTGAAGTTCCATCTTTTTGCTAAACTGCACTAGGGAATGCCATCCACCTCCATGTACCCTCAAACTCTACTAGAGGCAGACTTTGAGCCCAGGTTTCCGCTACCTTCATTATTAATGGTTTCTAGAAAAATTCTAGTCGTTTGAATGAATTAATAGATGCCTTTGAGACGACGAGTGTAGATAATAAATATATCTGATACCATCAAGCATGGCGTCCCAACAAAAATGGGTATGGCCAAATACATGCAACATAGATGGACTTCCAAGAACCCCATGTATTGATATGATTCGAGCTTCAAGAATATCAGAGCCAATTATTTTTGGAAGATTAGGGTAAAACAACATCCTCTTCTCTGGGCATAGTTCCTGCCTACAGAATTATAAATATGAACATCAATCCTTGTTATGAATAAGAAATGACAAGAGATAATTATATCAGCCACATTATTATTAAGAAAAGGTGTAATTATTAAGAAAATGAATAGCGAAAAGAAAAAGCATTTACATATTATTGTTAAGTTTTTATACGAATAAAATAGATTTATATTCATGCTAAAACTAAAACATGTTTCTCCAATATCCCCTGTAGTAGCAAAAAGGGAGAAGCTTGACCTCTTGTGTCTACATTTGTTAATTTCTCCGAATAATAATATCAAGTATGCTTCTTGATACTTATTACTAAATAATGGGAATTCATTGCAACAGGTAATGTATGCAAATATTGAACATCAATGTTAGAATCCATTTTCTTATGGAAAAGAAACAAGCTTTATTAGAAGGGAGGGGAAGAAAAAAAAAAGGAACTACAAAAATATGCAGTATCCTCCAAGAAAAAGCTAAAACACTAGAGAAGGAAAAAAGGCCACAAAAAAGGGGCTTTCCATCCTTCAGAACATCCTGAAGAGAATAAACTCAGCAGTCACAGCTGAAGACAGAACAAATGAAAACAATCTTATTCTGCATCAACTTCAAGGAAAATTTTGCTCCCAAAAGTTTCTGTTATTCCTATTTAGTCACATGCCAAATCACCACTATCAAGTTACATTACCCAAGTATTCTTGCATTCTTATTAACTCCAAAGGCTCAACATAATGAAGTACTTGAATTCAACAACCACAAGTTAATTGTTTGTTTTAATTACAACATTTGAAGGATTGAGTCAGTTTTAGAAAAAAGCATACATAAGTGCCCCTAACAGTTAAGCAATAAAAGTTAAAACTGATTTACATGTCTCCACAAACAACTGTGTCGATATCAAGAAGTTTTAATATATCTAATGTCTAAGAAAGTGGAAAGTCATGTGCTGGGTGTTGTCTACTACAACATGGACCTCAACATCTGTTCCTAACCAGGTTTAAAGTGGAATTCAATTCCTATTGACCTCTTGTTTCCCTCCCCTTCCGCAGTGCCTGTGCGTTATTTTCCAGATCCTAGCATCCGAAACAAATCTATTCAACATATGGACAATTCTCATGGATTTATCTTGAAGAAATACTTTTCACTTAAGAAATACTTTTCACTTGGTATAATACCAAGCTATGCCAAGGCTACATGAAACTAATATAAACATTTTTTAAGACTCTAATTTGGCTTTCATATAAGGTGCTATGGTAAGTTTTGACAATGAGAGTGCATGCACAAAGGTTGACGAGGGTAGTAATAGAATTCAATCAAAGTACAATATACTCTTAACAAACCTGAGAACAAAGTGAGAGAAGGAGATAATGTGGCTACATTTTCTCTGCATATCCTTGATTAACTTTCTGTTCTCTTCATTCATTGCATCAAAGTACAAAGCAAGGGAAATATCTCGACTTGAAAGCTCCCCAGGCCATTTGCATGCATGGAAGTCCTTACAGGCCTGTGAATTCAAGGGTATCATCAGCATAACAAATTCAACAGAGGAAAGTTATGCACCGCTAAAATAGAGACTAGCTACCAGCTAAACTTAGAGAAAAGCAGTTACCAGATAAATTACTATGCTAAACGGTTGTTGAGATAAAGATAACGACTTCCCTTTTTCTCTTTTGGTATTGGCTAACGTTAATGACATCATGGGAGTGCTTAACCTGACCCTTTACAGTTGAGTTGAGGTCTGCTTTGGATTCAGATATTGATGATGATATTTGAGCTAGATTTGACTGATAAAGATTGATAATCTATCACAAGATAAATCCGGAGAAACAAATGACAAGGACTGGAAGTGCAGCAATTGATGTCACATCCAGATGGAGGGTGTTTCAGTGGCAACAAGAACACATGGCTGTCTGGAGTAGTTGTGCTGGAAAGGCCCTTTTTAGGGTGTTGTTTCGAGAAAACTTAGATCAGAGATGTGCTCCCATCTCTTCGCTAGGGTTTGCAAGCAAGGGTTTTGAAGAGTCGACCCTGCAGCATCTTCCGATCCCTCTTTGCGGCTTTTTGCTCAAGGAGGCATCTTATTGCTGCGTGATCTTTCCCCTTGCATTTTGGTTTCTTTTGTAAGTTTACTTCCGGTGCAAGTTCCACTTATAATATATGAGATTCAGTTGTTTCACACTTGAATAAAATGTTTATTAGTTTTAAATACCACTTCAATTTTTTGGTTTACATCATTATTTAGAAAACTGCACTCATTTAGTTCTTCAGTCTTACAGATGCATGTTTTACTCTAGTAGAGGCACTGATCTCTAAAAAGCAATCTTTTCAAGGAACATCACACCAAACATCTATCCGAAATAAAACCTCAACCAAATCCTCCAACTCTATAACTCACCTAATGGGTGCATAAATTGAACCCCTTCTTACCTAAAAGCTCAGGCCTTATATGTTTCCATTAATATATTTATATAATGCAACCACTCCTTGTTTCCCCCTAAGATACAAAGATAATTAATGATACATCTCTACATGAGATTGAACTTTTGTAGTGGATGATTATTTCACAAAATTTAAAATAGTACAAAGCCACTGGCACTCAGTTCGAGTTATATCATGACCTGTTTAAAAATTTTACATAATTAGATATGTTACTTAACATTTGAAAGGAAGTATTAAGATATAAAATAATTAATAATACCTCCCTCTACATGTTTAAGCTTTGGAAATGGATGATTGTTTTACAGAACTTTCAATATCCCGTAATATTTAGCACACACGATTTCCAAGGCACCCTTTAAAAACTTATGTGACCTCCTTACCTTTAGACCCCCAAGGTAGAATGCCTTTGTAAGCCCAAACAACCACTCAATTTGCATACACCTCATGTTAAACAACATTGGTTAGTCCCTAGTCTGTCTCATCATAGATTTCTAAAGCTACATAGAATGGAAGGGTCTCATAAAAGTCACCATGAATCTAAGACCCCACCCACTAGATAGGTTTCTTAATCATCTCCAATAGTTAAAAGGATTTTTTTTTTCCTACCCTGAAAATGTTTCTTGTAATGCTTTATTGAAGATCTGGACCCTAAACCTTATCCTAAAGCAGAGATCCAATGCAAACGAGTCACAAATTTGGCCAAAGCCAGATGCTTCTGAGTTGATCAGCACACACACACACACACACACATATATATATATAGAGAGAGAGAGAGATGCTTATGAGTTCCTAAAGAACTAAAGCCTAACCTGACTTCAAGCAAGGCAATGACAATTATGTTAGACATAGCAAACCTGAGAATGGGGAAGCTAACAAAAAGAACACAACTTCTACGGACACATCAATCTCCCCGTGATACGAATTCTAAAGATATGTAAATTTCTAAGATGCCTTCATAGTGAGGTACAACTATGAAGAAACCAATATGCAAGTAATACTTATGCAAAAGACAGAATAGGATGGCAGAGTGTCAAGAGTCACACGATCTAACTAAATACCACAAAGGTTTCAATATCATTTATTCTGCAAAAAAGGAGTTGGTTTAGAAAATCACATGATTCACCTAATCAATTAAGCATTCCTGGCAAGGTTTGGACAACAAAGACTAAGTTTCAATTGCAAGCGAAATGTTAGAATGTGAAGGGCCACAATTAAACGAAACAAGGTGAATAATATATTAAACGACCCAATCCACAAACCAAAAAGTTAAAGGTAAACAAAGAAGGCATTAAACGTTTCAAGCAATCTGAAAGAGAATCCGAAGATTTTGCACTTATGTTAGGCACAGATGTATTATTCAATATTTGTGTTGTAGTTATTATTACTTGATTTTCTTAGTTTCATTATTTCAGTCATTGGAGTTATGCTTTATGTTATAGAAGCTTTTAGTTTGGCATGTTTTTTATTATTTAGAAGCCTCCAGAGGAATTAAAATTTTAGATATTTTTTTTTGAAAGAGAGCAAATGTTGGCGCAATGATGGAATTGCTCTTTTGGTGACCTCGAGGTCACGGGTTTGAGGTATGGAAACAGCCTATTTGCAAAAAATGCAAAGGAAAGGCTGCGTACTTATACGTCCACCCTCCCCCTACCCCCGCACTACGCCGAAGATCACTTTGTGCACTAGGCGAGCCCTTTTTAGATATTTCTTTGTAGAACCCATCTTCTCATATAAAAAGGAGGAAAATTCTCCCTCATGATCTAACTCTCTTCTCTTCTCTATTTGTCTACTTCTTCCCTTCACTGTTACCATCTTACGTCACAGTCAAGCTCAAATATGGGTTTGAAGATTTATGATCATAAAAAAGATTTGTAATTCTTACAAGAGAAAAGAAAATTAATCACCATCAGCAATGAAGGAATTCGAATTCCAGTAAGCTCCTCCTCCCTATCAAAACTCGGAAAATCAAGCAGGTTTAATGATTTCATTAGTATTTATAATTTCAAAATACCTAAGCAAGAAATAAATAAATAAATAAAAATTAAATTAACAGTCTAAAATGTAAAAATGAAGAATTGAGTCACCTCATGGTACCAAGAGAACAAAGGAATGATCCCCAAGCGATCTAGAATCGTTGGGCTGGTTTTTACTCCAAGTCTTCTACATGCATCAAGCAATGAGCTCAACTTTTCAAGAGAATCAAGCTGAAATGATAAACACATTCAGAAAATGCTCCTGTAGTCTTGACATATCCATTTTTTTTTTAAAACATTTGAGCCAGAGAGAATAAACTTGAACAACTAACCAACAAATGTAAGTGTGTTAATCTTGATCATAGGGGAGGAAGAGGAGGATGGCCTTACATAATGGCTATTCTCGCGACGGCACTCCCGGTACATAAAAAACATGTTGAAATCTTTGAGAGAGAATAGTCATAGTTAAAAGGAAGTTGGTATATGTCTCTGCAACACCACCAGCAACAAGAAGCATATCTTTCTTGTATGTTAGGGTTGACAAATTCTTGACCCAATTCATGTTATCAGGATAGTCTGTATGTAAATCAGAAAGCACAGATACCCTTGACCCTAAGGAGGAGGAGGAGGGTGTCATTTGTATCTGAGGCCTCATCACACTTTGGCATTTCACATTTCCTCCAATTTGACTAGCAATAGTTGAAATGCATTGCAATTGTTGTTGGAAAGAATTATAACCAACAAATACCATCTGGAAATACCCAATTCTCAGATTAATAACCTTAACAATCCAATCCGTTAAAATTCTGCCCCCCTCCCAAAAAAAATGTTAACTTTAGATGAAACACACTTGACGATGTTGTTTTGCTAAGTCAAATTCCACAAATTGAAACATTTAGTCCCAGAACACATACTATTTATTAACCAAACAAAAATTCATCCAAAAAAAAAAAAAAAAGAAAAGGATTGCCATAACCATTCATACTTACCCCCTTCCTGAGAATAAGAAGCCGAAGAAGCTCCTGTTCTGACCCCCTCAATTCTCAGAAAAGAACTCCGTCCGGCAACACCACTATGGATCAGAAATCCAGATTAGGAATCCAATCCGAAATCTAATTTATCACCGATTTGTTTGAATCATCACAAAGGTTAAGGTGGTTCACTCACTCGCCTTTAGGATAAAAGTCCGCGTTTGGCATTTGGTGCGAGTACGAGCGAATTATTTTTTATTTTTTATTTTTTTCCCACGAGAGAGGGAGGGTAATAATTTAGAAGATCATACGCACCGAATATTTATAAGGACAAAAAAACATAAAATATATTATATTCGAATTCGTGATGATCAATAATGATACCTAATAAATTATAAATAAACTGATATTATATTTTTTTAATTTTAAATTCAAAATTTTCAAACTCCAATGCCTCATGGAAAAAAACCAATGCTCATAATGTATGATAACATTAATTAGACATTTGATGTTAGGTCATTAGATATCCAAGTGAAAAAACAAAGAACATTTGAATCATAAGATTAAACTTTTAAATTATAATATTACGATTTCGAATAGTAATATTATGCCTTTAAATGATAATATTAAACCTTCAAATTATAAATTTTATAACTACTAATACCCAATTGTATTATAGAGAGGCTCATAAAATACCTGTATATTAAATTTTAATAAAATACACTCACTTTTAATAAGAAAATAAAGCAAAGGTTTATAAAAGGTTGACATGTGGATTATTTTTTTCTTCTTCTTGATGTTGCAATAAATTAGAGCAAAAAAACTAAAGAATTATTTGATGTTATAGAGTCATATAGTCTTTTTCCCATTTTTCTTTGATAATCAAGAAAAAAAAATCACAATTGGACAAACAATGTAGTCAATTTCCTTTTCTTTCTTTCTCCCTCTTTCTTATTACAAATGAGATGCCCTTTTTGTTGCTGCAATAATTGGGTCGAGATAAAAAAAAAAAAAAAAAAAAAAAAAAAAAAAATTAAATGGCAAGATCTTGACATAGACAAGGATTACATTTGTGAAATTGAATCTACATGAGAAATAGGAAAGAGTTTAGGGTTTACTCATAAACTTGGTTTTAGAATTGGCAGAGGAGGAAATGATACAATAAAAGATAGACCTAATTAAGGATAGATGATATATGTTGAACGTGTATGAGAGATTTGGCGTGTGACATATGCAATCATTAATAAGGATTTTATTTTAAAATATTTTTCTATAATTAAATTTTTCATACAAATAGATGAATTGTTGTAATGAAAATAGGCCTCGCGATGCTTGAAAAGGTGAGAAAAGATACTTTAGAGATCCTGTTTGACAATAGGCAACGAGATAATTCAAAGTTATATCTTAAAAACAAATCACATAGTAATTGTAATGAGATGTCTTAGTGTTCTTTAACATTAATCACATTTATATTTAATTCATCCTTAGTGTTTAGTTTAGTTACATTCAAATATAATTAAACTTTCATTCTAAATATTACAAATAGTTAGGTTAACTAATAATTAAAATATAATTTTCGTGGGAAAGATATTTTATTCATTACTTTATCACTTGATACTATTCGTGCGTTTGGAAGTCTCACATTAAGTTTTTAATGCCATTGTCGGAAATTGTTTTTGTATATAATATTAGCCTTAACTAGCGAAGTGATATTTAAAAACAAAAAGAAAAAACACAAAAAATTATTCTCCCATTTCCTTTTGCCTTTCTGTTATTCAAAAATTATGTATTGAATGATATATTTAGAACTGATATTAGTTGCTCCCTTTGTGGTAGAAACCGTTAGTTATATGCCTTAAAATCATACGTAAAATAGTTATATTGTAATTATTTTGATAATTAATAAAATATTAATTTAATATATTTATATTTTATATATTTAATTTTAAAATTTGTCATTAAATATTTTCATAGAAATTCTATTACCAAAAGTTTGGGAATATGAATGACGAAATTTATTAATTAAAAATTATTTAAAATATTCACCAACAATGCATTGCCGATTAGGTGTCATTAGTCCTTTAAGAACGTCACTGGTCCTTCCATAATTAGCAAAAAAGATGTTAATGAGTATGTGTTGGAAGTGAATTTGACTTCACTGATAATGATTCTATTAACTCGAATAGGGTGACTGGCTATCTGTCGATCTTGACCGATGGGACCTGCAAAAAACCGTCGGAGAGTGCTCTGAAGGAGAGACTCCAACACTTAAGTTAGATTATGATTATTGAAAAGAGAGAAATAGACTAAAAGAGAGTTTTGCATGCCCTTGTGTTCTTAATGTAAGTTCAGAGAATCAGAGAACTTACCTGGCCAACTAAATCAATGATATATATATATATATATATAGTTTTCTTGGGGTGAGTTTCGTATACTTTCGGGTGTTAAAACACTAGTTTCCTTATGGAAATATTTCGAAATTACGGAAATCATAGTGAGAGATTTCCAAATATTTGAAATCTATTATTTGAAAAAGTTCAAATCACTAAATATTCCTTTCCTTATTGACAGCAATCAAAGGTTTCTTTTCTTATTACTGAAGGTTGACCACTACTTGAAGGGGAAATGTATATTGCCTTTAGCTGAACAGGGATATGGAGCACCGAGTAGATTTATAGGCCGAACAAGCGGTTACTGAGAGGGCGACTGGTTAATGTGTACGAGAGAGTGGACTGTGCTTACCCATCTAGAAGATAGATCCCATATTGACAATACACTTTTGGCTTGTTGTGTCCAATAGGCCATGGATTTGAAAGGTTTCAAGTCTCACGATAATAGGCCTTTGGGCTATATTTCATTATTTGCCCCTAACTCCTGGTGTCGTCTTGTAGAAAAGGTTTCAAGAGTAGCATTAAATGGATGAGAATTTAAAAAATGTTATTGCACCGCATTAAATGCGGCACATACTATTTCGGTTTTCACGAAAAGTCTCTGATACGTTTTATAAGATGTGGCGTCTAGTTGGTTCATGCACTATAATGTTCGCTTTTTGACAGTTTCCTTTTAATCAGAAAGGCAATCCACAAGCCACTTTCTTTGAAATCCCTAAGCAATAATTAGAAAAAGAATCGGGTAGGAAATGGCTAAAGGTTCATCACCACGGGATTATCCAAGTATTAGCAACATTAGAAGCCTCGTGACAAAGGAGGAAATTCAGGACGTCCAGAACGACAAGCTATTGGGAGATGATCATGCCATTTGGTTGGCTATAGATGAGGACAGACCAATAGGGTGTCGGACAGTCCGGTCTTGATGTACAAACAATGCTTCAAGTACGGCTTGAAGGTGTCAGACACGGGTGACAGCCCAAGTCTTGCTTGGTTGGAACATTTCTCCGACGATATTGATTCCCAATGCTTGGCTCTTGGTGGTTGCTGTGATATCGCTAATGAGTTTCTATCGTTTTCACTTCGATTTCAGAATTTTAGTGTCGATGTGCTCTCTTAAGAGATGTGCTCGTGAAGGGTCTACTGAAGGATAGTTTTTTTTTTTTTTTTTTAACTAGGTCAAAATGTAATTGGGGTTTTCATTATAAAGAGACCATTGACAAGAGTTGGATGCACAATTATTTTTTTGTCAAGTTCTTGAATAAGGACTTGATGTTTGTACTACCAGAGGCCAATGGGGAGCCGCTCCTTGGGTTAAAGACCCCTTCGTCTTTTTGTCATTCAAGATTTGTTCATTCGGTCTGTAACACCGACACTGTGATGTCTATAATTTAATTATATAGAGAGAAATTTTATTTATTTAAATTAATTTTTGATTTTGGGGTATTTAAATTAAAATTTTAATATATTTTAATTTATCAAATCCGCGAATCGAAATAAACCCCGTTTTTACAAAAGAAAAAATTATATTTTAGTGAAATTTGGGTGTAAAGACATATATATATATATATATATATATATAAATACAAAAAAAAAAGAGAGAGAGGAGATGCTGCGTTTTGGAGTGAAATACAGCACCTCTCCCCTTTTTCCCAATTAGGATTGGAAACCCTAATTTTATTCTCTCTCTCTCTCTTCCTCTCTCTCTCTCTCTCCCCGACTCTTCACCTCTCGCGGCTACGTTCTCCCTCCGTCGCAATCGGTCGCTCGCCCCGCCATCTCCTTCCACCACGAGCAACCGCATCACCACCACCATCTTCTTTTTCTCTCTCTACCTCACTCACGGTCTCTCACTCACTGTTTCTCTCTCTCTCCGCTGCTCACTCTCTCTCTATCTCTCGCGATCTCCCTCCCTCTCGATTGCACTCCGCCGCGAGCTTCCACCGCGATCCGCCACCACCATGAATGCACCCCAGTTGTTGCAGCACCTCCCTCCCGTGAGCACGCCGCAGTGTGATCCTCCCTGTATGAGCGCGAGCGCACCACAGCGTGCGCTTCCCCATGCGATCGCACCACAGCGTGAGCGCGCCTACTCGGGAGCGCACCTGCGCGTGCCTGCGCACGAGCGCACTCCAGCCCACTAGTGTGCAACTCGCAAGCGCGCGACTGTAGACCAGTTCACGAGTGCACGTGCCAGCCCACCAGCCCGCGAGCCTGCGACAGCCCACGAGTCTCTGTATAGGTAACTGACTCAGGGTTTTGATTTTGTTCTAAGTGTTTATGACCTAATTAATAAATGTTGTCTTGATAGGGAGTATTGTAGATTTTGAAGTGATCGAGAAGATATTCGGACGAAGGTCTACGCTCCGAGAAACCCTAGGTGAAAAAATTTTTTTACCTATTCGATTTATTTGAATGAATGTTAGGGTTAAGTTGAGAAATGAGGAGAAATGGTTGGCGTGCAAGCGCTGTGTGCCCTGGGTGCTGCTCAAGGGCGCTGTGCGCCCTGCACATGGACCCTACACATGGGCACTACGAGCCCTGCACATGGGTGCTGCGCGCTGCACAGAGGAGCGTTAGGTTGTGGCCCTGCTGGCCCTTGGGTACGAGCGAGAGATTTGATTGGTGTGAGCCCTGTGTTGGAATGGTTGAGTACCAACACTTGAGTCTTATAGACTTGATGTATACATGAACAAAATATGAGGAATTAGGGTAGGGTTCTAAAGGATTTGGACTACCTGATTTGCATACGTGTATTAGAAATGATAGCCTATTTCCTATAACTACGTAGATTTGAAACTTGTTGATTTTTTTTTTATATATATACATTCATAGGTGTTGGGCATCTTGATTTAGGGGAACACTTTTTTTTCGCTTCGTCGTATTATTGGG
This sequence comes from Dillenia suffruticosa, assembly GCA_033439265.1. Lineage (NCBI taxonomy): Eukaryota > Viridiplantae > Streptophyta > Magnoliopsida > Dilleniales > Dilleniaceae > Dillenia > Dillenia suffruticosa. The sequence goes on along the minus strand of JAVTVX010000009.1, from coordinate 16,156,649 downwards.
AAGTGCGCTACCTTCTCTCACACAGTAAATGAGATTTATTTCAATACCTTTGTTTAATATGTAAACCCTGTTTTATAACATTTTAATAGATGAGCATGATTTGTCGTGTGTTTGAAATGTTTTGATTGGTTTTGGAACTGATTTTTTGTGAATCGTTGGAGTATCCAAAAATTGGATTGAATTATGAAATTATGCATCCATGTGGTTGAAATGTATAATGTGCCATTTTACATTATATATTGCATTTGGTTTGTGAACCTGATTTCGGCACATTCTTGATATGAGATTGATTTTGGCCTTGAGAGCTTTGGTATGTATTGCTCCGTAGCTACGAATGACACCGTGAGAGGCGCTTAGGTGGCATCCGGATATGTCTAGGTCTAGGGTATCCCACAAGTTATCTTGATTTTATTAACGATACGGTACTATCCAGGTTGAACCCAAAAAGGGGGAGGATTTGGATACTCTTTCCAAGTCTAGCACTTGGACGAGATCCGTCGCCAATGTCGGGGTAGAGAGCACTTTAAATAAATTTGCATATAACATCCCCGGTGCGCCTGTCATAGGTTGAGGTAGACCTCTGCCAGGATACTTTCGGCTGGCAGCTCTATGATTTTAATGACAGTGTTTTGGATGCATATTTGACTTGATAATGCATGCAAATGATATATTGTTGAAATGAAAAGCATGATGATTTGAAGTATGATTTGTATACTTACGCTTTGACACTCCAATTTCACAATTCTTATTAGACGATTGTATTGACCCACTCACTCACTGAGTATTCTTTCCCTGAGTAATCACCCCTCATTTCCCTTCTTGTTTCAGAGATAGTATGTGACAATGAGCGTTGCTTTTAGGACGCTTAATATCAATGGGAGATCTGGTCTGGACTTTAGGAGTAATTGTATATTTTTGTTACAATTTCGTGAGTTCAAAAATTGTATTGATGATGTATATGTATTTTGAGATCTATAGATGATCATTGTATAATTCTGGGATGACTGTACAAATATGGATATTTAAATTGTGGAACTCTCATGTCATTGCATAACACTTGCATTGAGACAATTCTATTCATTGTGTATGTTACTTGGGAACGTGTCATGTTCTATAAATGTATTTTAGAACCGCTTGGTGCCACCTCTAAATCACAGGAGGGGCGATTGGCAGCTATTCATGCCTTTGACGAGGGCATGGCTGTAGAGGTCTGTGGTTAGAACTGTGAAAATTCATTTTGTTAGTCTTGCGTTGTCCTGGATTGTGCAGTATGGATGTGTTGGTTTGATGTTGAGATTTGATTTATGTATTGTGAGGCTGGGTTAGCCCTATTGTACAAGTAGCAGGTTGATTGCTATATGGGAGACCTCCGATATGCGAGGAGGTTCTGTCCGATTTTTTGTAAAAATACAGCAGGCATTTAGGACAACGGATCGCTGCTCATGATCCCGGTTCGCGGCTTGACAGTTGACTTGGTATCAGAGCCTTAAGTTGAGAGCTATATAGGAAGAGAGTCTTGAAAACTTTCCCGAGTGTATTTGTGTTTAAAGTCCTCAATACATGAAAGTTTCAAATAATCATGAAGTTCCAGTACATGGTCATAGGTATATGAGTTCATCTATTTTAGGGGGGTTAGATACGGTTGTATCTAACCTAACATACTTTTTTGTAGGATTTCATTCTTTGGGAGGGTAGTCAAAATGTGACTAGTCTAAATTTCTTGAACCATGCCTATTCTTTGAATGATACCTAATAATAATCTTTCTCTTGTAGAAGTATGACTACCCGATGGAGCACCTGTTTTGCCCCACCAGAGGAATTAGACGAGCTCGAGGATCGTTCCTTGGCTCGCGTGCCACCACTGGCACCTACTTAGCCAGCTGCTCAGGCTGAGACTCCCGTACCCACACTTGACGCCTTTCGGCAGGTGTACGAGTGGTACGCTTCGCATGGGGTCTAGATTCTGCCCCCACCACCTCCTACAGTGGCACCTGCACCTGTTGCAGTACCAATTCCTTCGGCACCGGTTCCACCGCCGGTGTCCGGTCCTTCTATCTTGTCAAAGCCGAGTGAGACCACATCGGCTACTCTTAGACAGGTACATGAGTTGACTCAGTTGATTAAGGAGGCCCGTCAGCTGGGGTGCACTGATTCACAGGGCTTGGTGATGCTACGGCAGCCAAGCATTGGATCAATCGTACCCACAAAATTTTGATCGAAATGGGGATTGGAGAGGAGCTTTTCCTAAAAATGGCACAACAATTATTAGAAGGAGAGACCCTCTTATGGTGGGAGGCCCTCACTGATGAGGTGACAGAGCCACTGTGGTGGGATGACTTACTTTGGGAGTTTGACCGCAGATTTTTCCCACTCTACCAGCAGGACCGGATGAGGTCAGAGCTGGGACGGCTTACACAGGGGTCCAGATCTGTCTCAGAGTATGAGGAAGACATGTAGAGACTTGCCGCTTTTCTATCGGATCTGGCCATAGCTTAGTATTTGCGCTTCAAATTCGAAGACGGTTTTAGCCTCAACATAAAGAAGTATATGACTGTTACGCTATAGTTTACACTGGCCGAGGTGATAAACTCTGCTCACCGCACGGAGGCTTTGGTCCTCACCGAGACTAGGCATTCTGCGCATAGCTCCAAGAGGGGCAGGGAATCCAGTTCGTACAGAGACGGATTTGGATCTAGATCTTCTAATTTGGGACGGGGACAGTACTCCCAGGGGTTCAGACAGCCCTCTCCGACTCACCCTGCACAGTATACTACTCAACGGCATCCTTATTGCCGCAAGTGCAATAGGTCTCATTCGATAGGAGATTGTTCAGTGTCGGTTACTTGCTTCCACTGTGGGAAGCCGGGGCATATAAGGAGTTCCTACCCTGAGTTAGGACGCGGAGGACAGAGTTCACAGAGCCGCACTAGTACTCCTCATATGGGTCAGCAGGGGCAGCCTACTCGGCCAGCATCTTCTACTCTCAGGGTGACCACCGGGAGTAACACAGGACAGACCCAGGCACGACAGCAGCCTAGGGCTCAGGCCCGGGTTTATGCCATGACGTAGGAGGATGTCCAGGCGAACCCCGACATCATCATGGGTACTCTTCCTTCTGATCCTATAGAATAGGATCTCTATTAGTATTTCCACTTCTTTTGGGGATGTTAGCATTGTATCATGATAGTTGTATATGTATTTTATGTTGTGTACCCTTTTGTCGACATGATACTATTTTGACATCTTTGTACCCTGTGTAAAAGCCTTAGAAGCTAAACTATTTTGATATATATATATATATATATATATATATATATATATATCAAATTTGAAATTATTCTAAATCTATGTGCATTTTGTTCAATGATAGGTATTCTACCTATTTTCGAAATAGATGCTCGTATCCTTATTGACATGGGGTCTAACTATTCATATGTGAGCGATTAATTCTCCCGACATTCTAACAAGCTGCTCTCACCTTTGGATGAGGAGATATTGGTCATCACTCCTCTGGGTGAGCAGATTTTGTGCGACATAGTGTATAGAGAATGTGAGATCAAAATTCGGGATACAGTACTGAAGGCAGATCTAAGCCCTCTCGCTATGACTGATTTTGATGTCATCTTGGGGATGGATTGACTACATATACATTGGGCTTCAGTTGACTGCTTTAAGAAGCATGTGGATCTTCGAAGACCCGATCAGCCAGTGTTGATTTTTTAGAGTGAGAGGCGGGTTTTACCCCGCTGTGTCATTTCAGTTTTAGAGGCCAAATACATGATTCGCCGTGGGTGTGCGGCACATTTGGCTCACATCATAGACACCATTACTCAGGGACTGAGACATGAGGATATTCTAGTGGTACAGGAGTTTACTAATGTTTTTCCCGAGGAGCTACCCGGATTACTACCGGTTTGGGAGTTCGACTTTGATATCGATTTAGCTCCGGGGACTACCCCTATCTCTATGCCACCAGACAGGATGGCACCGGCTGAGCTGAGAGAGCTCAAGGTTCAGCTGCAGGAGTTGCTGGATAAAGGGTTTATCCATCTTAGTACGTCACATTGGGGTGCTCCAGCGTTGTTTTTAAAGAAAAAGGACGGCTCACAGAGATTGTGTGTGGATTATAGGCAGCTTAATCTGGTGACTGTGAAGAACAGATATCTACTACCTCGCATAGATGATTTGTTTGATCAATTGCAAGGTACATGAGTTTTCTCAAAGATTGATTTTCGATCGGGATATCATCAGTTGCGGATTAGGACTCAAGATGTGCCAAAGACAGCTTTCCGCACTCGATACGGGCACTATGAATTCCTTGTCATGCCGTTTGGGCTGACTAATCCTCCAGTTGCGTTCATGGACTTGATGAATAGAGTTTTTAACGACTATTTGGACCAGTTTGTCATAGTCTTCATAGACGATATACTGGTGTATTCGCGGAGTAACAAGGATCATGTTCAGCATCTTCGCACCGTTTTATAGATCCTCTGCGATGAGCAGCTGTATGCCAAATTCACAAAATGTGAATTTTGGCTAAGACAAGTTGGATTTTTGGGGCATGTCGTTTCTGTAGAGGGGATTTTTGTCGATCCGCAGAAGGTCAATGCCATTATGAGATGGGAGTAGTCGCAGACAGTGATTGAGATAAGGAGTTTTCTTGGTTTGGTCGGGTATTACCATAGATTTGTTGAGGGGGTTTTCCGGATAGCTGCACCATTGTCTAGATTGACACGAAAGGGTATCAAGTTTGTATGGGATAACCGTTGTGAGGTGAGTTTTCAGGAGCTCAAACAACGGTTGACTACAGCTCCGATTTTGGCGCTTTCCACCAGCAGTCGATAGTACACAGTGTACAGTGATGCTAGCCGACAAGGGTTAGGTTGTGTTTTGATGCAAAATGGTAGGGTGATCGCCTACGCTTTTAGAAGTTAAAGAAACATGAGGTGAATTATCTAACACACAATCTGGAGCTTGCTGCCATAGTCTTCGCATTGAAGATATGACGCCATTACTTGTACGGGGTGACTTGTCGAGTGTATACGGATCATAAAAGTCTGAAGTATTTATTCACCCAGCGAGAACTTAACCTAAGACAGAGGAGATGGTTGGAACTTCTCAAAGATTATGATCTTGTCATTGATTATCATCCGGACAAGGCCAATATGGTTGCTGATGCCTTGAGCCGGAAATCAGCTTCATCGTCTCAGGAGAATGATATGGTATACCTCACTTGTTTGATGGGATTTCGAGATTTGGGAGTTAGATTGGCTAGTGATGATCAAGGCACTCTGCTAGCCAGGTTTGAGATCAGGCCAACGCTGTTGGACCGTATTAGGGAGCTTCAGGGTACTGATACCGAGCTCCAAACTCTTACTGAGAGAGCCCGCAGAGGTGAAATAAATAATTTCAGAGTCCATAGTGATAGACTTCTAACTTATTGAGATAGAGTAGTTATACCCACCGATGAGGATCTCTATAGGTCCATATTAGAGGAGGCATACTCCTTGGCCTATGCCTTGTACCAAAGTAGTACAAAAATGTATCGAACTATTCAGGGCAGCTATTGGTGGCCAGGTATGAAGAGGGACATTGCGGAGTTTGTAACTAAATGTTTAGTCTGTCAGCAGATAAAGGCTGAGTATCAGAGGTCAGCGGGTTTACTATAGCCTCTTCCCATTCCCGTATGGAAGTGGGAACATGTGACTATGGACTTTGTTATGGGATTGCCACGGACTTAGGCTAGATATGATGTCATTTGGGTGGTAGTAGATCGACTCACCAAGTCTGCCCATTTCATCCCGATGCACAACGATTGTCTATTGGAGACATTGGAACGTCTGTATATTGACGAAATAGTCAGATTGCATGGAGTTCCCGTGTCCATTGTCTAAGATAGAGATCCGAGGTTCACTTCTAGATTTTGGCCCAAGCTGCAGGAAGCTTTGGGCACGCGGCTCAGTTTTAGCATAGCATATCACCCACAGATAGATGGTCAGTCGGAGAGGACCATTCAGACGCTCGAAGATTTGCTTCGGGCTTGTATCATGGATTTTTGGGGTAGTTGGGACAGGCATTTATCGCTGATGGAGTTTGCATATAATAATAACTATCAGCCCAGCATCGGTATGCCACCCTATGAGGTACTTTACGATAGAAAGTATCGCACCCCATTGTGCTGGGATGAGGTAGGCGAGAGACACCTTACCAATGTTGAGTTAGTCGAGGAAACTAAGGAAAAGGTCAAGGTGATCCGCGAGCGGTTGAAAGCCGCCCAAGATAGACAGAGGGCATATGCGGATCGGAGACGTGAGCCTTTAGAGTTTGAGGTGAGTGATATGGTGTTTTTGAGGATTTCTCCCTTGAGGGGACTCATTCGATATCGACAGCGGGGCAAATTGAGCCCCCAGGTACATTGATCCGTTCCGTATCCTCAGTAAGGTGGGGAGCGTGGCATACAGACTAGAGCTGCCAGACGAGTTATCTCGGATCCATGATATCTTCCATGTATCAGTGTTGAGGAAGTACATCCCAGATCCTTCGCATATTTTAGAGCCTCCACCTGTTGAGTTACGAGAAGACCTCAGTCTTCTAGTTCAGCTCGTGGCTATTCTAAATCAGCAGGTCAGGAAGCTATGGAGCAAGGAAGTCTCATTGGTCAGAGTCTTGTGGAGGAGTGACCAGGCCGAGGAGGAGACCTGGGAACCCAAAGAGGCTATGAGGAGACAGCATTTGTTTGCTATTTAGTCCTCTTTTAGTTTCGAGAATGAAACTTATTTTTAGGGGGTTAGAAAATGTAACACCAACACTGCGGTGTCTGTAATTTAATTATATAGAGAGAGAAATTTTATTTATTTAAATTGATTTTTGATTTTGGGGTATTTAAATTAAAATTTTGATATATTTTAATTTGTCGAATCCGCGAATCGAAGTAAATCCCGTTTTTACAAAAAAATTTAAATTTTAGTGAAACGTAGCACCTCCCCCCTTTTTCCCAATTAAGGTTGGAAACCCTAATTTTATTCTCTCTTTCTCGTCCTCTTTCTCTTTCTCCCCGACTCTTCACCTCCTTAGCTACCTTCTCCCTTTGCCGCCATCTCTTTCCACCATGAACAACCGCACCACCACCACCATCTTCTTTTTCTCTCTCTACCTCACTCACGGTCTCTCTCTCACTGTTTCTCCCTCTCTCTACTGCTCACTCTTTCTCTATCTCTCGTGATCTCCCACCCTCTCGATCGCACTTCACTGCGAGCTTCCATCGCGATCTGCCACCACCACAAGCGCACCCTAACCGCTATAGCTCCCACCTCCTACGAGCGCACCGCAGCACGATCCTCCCTGTACGAGCGCGAGCGCGCCACAGAGTACGCTTCCCTACTGGAGCGCGCCTGCTCGGGAGCGAGCCTACGTACGAGCGCACTTTAGCCCACTAGCGCACAACCTGCGAGCGCACGACTGTAGTCCAGCTCGAAAGTGCACGTGCCAGCCTGCGAGCCCACGAGCCCACGAGCCCGAGATAGCCCACGAGCCCATGCAGCCCGCGAGCCCACTGCGGCCTACAGCCTGCGATAGCCTATAACAGCCCGCGAGTCTCTGCATAGGTAACTAACTCAGGGTTTTGATTTTGTTCTAAGTATTTATGACCTAACTAATAAATTTTGTCTTGATAGCGAGCATTGTAGATTTTGGAGTGATCGATGAGACATTCGGATGAAGGTCTACGCTCCGAGGAAACCCTAGGTGAAAAAAATTTCTAACCCATTCGATTTATTTGAATGAATGTTAGGGTTAAGTTGAGAAATGAGGAGAAATGGTTGGCGTGTAGCACTGTGCACCCTGGGTGCTGTGCAAGAGCGCTGCGCGCCCTATAATGGACCCTGCACATGGGCACTGCGTGCCTTGCACATGGGCGCTGCGCACTGCACAGAGGAGCGCTGGGTTGTGGCCCTGCTGGCCCTTGGGTGTGAGCGAGAGATTTGATTGGTGTGAGCCCTGTGTGGGATTGGTTGAGTACCAACACTTGAGTCTTGTAGACTTGATATATGCATGAACAAAATATGAGGAATTAGGGTAGGATTCGAACTACCTGATTTGCATACGTGTATTAGAAGTGATAGCCTATTTCCTATAACTGCGTAGGTCTGAAACTTGTTGATTTTATATATATATATATACATTCATAGGTGTTGGGTGCCTTGATTAGGGGAACACTTTTCTTCGCTTCGTGGTATTATTAGGGAGTGCGTTACCCTCTGCCATATAGTGAGCGAGATTTATTTCAATGCTTTTGTTTAATATGTAAACCCTGTTTTTGTAACATTTTGATAAATGAGCATGATTTGTCGTGTGCTTGAAATGTTTTGATTGATTTTGGAATTGACTTTTTGTGAACCGTTTGAGTGTCCAAAAATTGGGTTGAATTATGAAATTATGCATCCATGTGGTTGAAATGTATAATATGTCATTTTACGTTATATATTGCATTTGGTTTGTGAATCTAATTTCGGCACATTCTTGATATGAGATTGATTTTGGCCTTGAGGGATTTGGTATGTATTGTTCCGTAGCTACGAAGGACACCGTGAGAGGCGTTTAGGTGGCGTCCGGATATGCCTAGACTTGGGGTATCCCACGAGTTGTCTTGATTTTATTAACGACACGGTACTAGACAGGTTGAACCCGAAAAGGGGGAGAATTTGGATACTCTCTCCAAGTCTAGCACCTAGACGAGGTTCGTCGCCAACGTCGGGGTAGAGAGTACTTTAAATAAATTTGCATATAACACCCCCAGTGTGCCTGTCATAGGTCGAGGTAGACCTCTGGCAGGACACTTTCAGCTGACAACTCTATGATTTTAATGACAGTGCTTTGAATGCATATTTGACTTGATAATCCTTGCAAATGATATATTGTTGAAATGAAAAGCATAATGATTTGAAATATGATTTGTATACTTACGCTTTGACACTCCAGTTTCACAATTCTTATTTGATAATTGTATTGATCCACTCATTCACTGAGTATTCTTTCCCTGAGTACTCACCCCTCATTTCACTTCTTGTTTCAGAGATAGTATGTGGCAATGAGCATTGTTTTAAGGACGCTTAGTATCATTGGGAGATCTGGTCTAGACTTGAGGAGTAATTGTATATTTTTGTTACAATTTTGTGAGTTCAAAAATTGTATTGATGATGTATATGTATTTTGAGATCTATAGATGATCATTGTATAATTCTGGGATGACTGTACAAATATAGATATTTAAATTGTGAAACTCTCATGTCATTGCATAACACTTGCGTTGAGGCAATTTCTATTCATTGTGTATGTTACTTGGGAATGTGTCATGTCCTAGAAATGAATTTTAGGACCGCTCGGTGCTACCTCTAAATCACAGGAGGAGAGACTGGCAGCTGCTCATGCCTTTAACGGGGGCATGACAGTAGTGGTTTGTGATTAGAACTATGAAAATTCATTTTGTTAGCCTTACGTTTCCTGGATTGTGCGCTATGGATTTGTTGATTTGATGTTGAGATTTGATTTATGTATTGTGAGGCTGGGTTGGCCCTATTATACAGGTAGCAGGTTGATTGCTTTATGGGAGACCTTCGAGATATGGAGAGGTTCTACACGATTTTCTGTAAAAATATAGCTAGCATTTAGGACAATGGATGACTGCTCACGATCCTGGTTTGGGGCGTGACATGGTCAGTGGTTTCTATAAATCCAAGGATCGACGTATTTTGGGTGGAAGCCCTTTTAGACAATGAAATGTTGGATTTGGCGGGCTTATTATCGGGAGAGAAGAGGAAGATTTAAAGATCTCGTGGACATTCTCGCTTTTCCTAAGGTGGAAGATTTTTGGGAGATTACCTTTGGCAGATGGATAAGGCCTAGGTCGAAGAGAGGGGTTGTCGAAACAGAGAGCGCATCTAATGCTAGGGGCAATACTACCCCATTTCAACTCTGGTGAAGAAGAAGAGGAGGACTCGATGGTCAAATTTGAGGAGTAAGGTCACGAGAGGGGGCAAGGTGTAGGAACCTTCGGGTGTATCGAGGGCTTTTGGGACTGAAGACTTCGTGTTCAAAGCTCGAGTAGACACAGAGGTCTAGGGGGAGTACCCAAGAAGCACTGGTACAAATGATAAGGATGTGAAGGAGAGGGAGGCGGGAGGAGACGGAAGGGATGAGGAAGTTGAAGATTGCCTTCCCGATGACCCTAAAGAGGTAAAGGAGGAAATACGAGGAGAGGGTAATAGGAACCTAGAGAGTACTCCCTCATGGTTGGCTAAGGGGCCTAGTGCGGGCCTTCTTCAGTTGTTCCTTTGATACCAAGCAAGCAAAAAGTGTTTGGGAGAGCTACTCTTGAGCCTTTTATTCCCGTTTTGTCCTTTGATGATTGGCGTGGGTTAGGGGAACATGGTACCATAACTATTAGTATGACCATCGTTATAGTTACACTAACGGTAATGAAGCGAGGAAGATAGCGAAACAAGTAGACTTTCATCGTTCTGATTTGGAGCTGAATAAACTATCTCTCGAGCAAGATGACAAGGCCATTATGTCCTTGAGTCTCATGATATGATTGCCTTAGATTGTACTTCATTTGTATCTCTGGTCTCCGCATATGACCCTTCTTGTTTCACGCAGACTATTATCTTTGCAGAGTTTCAAAAGTTGAGGAGGGACAAACGATAAATCATCTAAAGCACCGAGCTGACGAGATGGATGCAGAAGTGTCCCGATTACCGGATGTTCTGTCATTGAAAGAGAAGGAGATTGAGGAGGAGAGAGCATTCGCCCTGTTTCAAATGCTCGAAGCAAGGAGGTAGAATGGCTAAGGGTTGAATTGTGGGCAGTGCTTCAATGGTGCCAGGTTGCCTCCAAGAGGTATGAGGAGTTGGAGGCGAAGGCTAAGGTATACAAGATATGTCTATGGGCTATTGAGAAATTGGTTGACATGCATGATAGCCCCCGAATACGGTGAGGGCTAGCCCTGAAGTGCTTGGTTGCGAACTTGCCATTGCTCCCATGGGTGAGGTTCCTTTGGAAGCAGTGGGGGAAAATATTGCAATCAACGTACCTCAAGCGTCACAAGCCAATGTGGAGCCCTAGTCTCTACCATCTCCTATTCTCCATCGATTGTAATCTCTACTCTTTTCTGATTCGGTTTTCCATTTTGTATGTCTTCAAAAGGATTATCTAAAGAATTTTATAGTTTCTTCATGATCAAGCATTCATAAAACTATGTTTATGATTTACTTCATTACGTATGGCAAATAGAATTCCACCGACGGGACACACTCCTTGTCGATAATTTATTCATTCGAGAGAGAGAGAGAGAGAGAGTGAGTTGTACCTACCTGATGGGAAGATATATCCCTTGTTGTCAGTACACTCATTTGATAGAGTAGCTCGTGCCTATCCGACGAGGAGATGTATCTCTTATTGTCGGTATGTTCATTTGATAGAGAAGGGATGTACTTATACGGCAGGGAGATGCATCTTTTATTGTTGGCACGTTTGTTCGATAGGGTCGATCGTGCCTACTCGTTAGGGAGATACATCTCTTATTGTTGGCATGTTCATTCGATAGAGTGTGTTCGATGACGTGAGTTCAGTGTGATCGGTACTTCATGAGAGATTAATAAAGAAAATTATTATGAGTAAAGTAAACAAAATACAATCAATGGGACAAGTAGTAGAGCATGTGATCAATAGTTCTACGAGAGTAATTATAAGAGGGAGGGATTTAGAATTACTTGAAAGACTTTGCCAGGGATTCCAGGTTATAAGGCAGTGTTCGAATACCGGTTAAGGTCATAAACTTAACTTTCATACATTGTGTAATCGGAATGCCTCCATTGTGTTCAAGCCAGGCCGCCCTAGGATGACGTCATAAAGCGAGGATAGCTTAACCACGCTGAACATCGTTGTAGCGGTTGCATGATTAGGTGGAGTCCGAGAGTTACGAGAAGCGAAATTGTGCATTTAGGGTATATCCACTCACCTGAGAGTCCTTTAATGAGATAGGCAGGAGGTTGTAGATGCATTTAAGTAAAGCTTATTTGCTGAAAAATGTTCCAATAGAGAAAGTTATAGTGCTCCTTAGTCTATGAAGTTTCTTCTCACTTCGTATTGTCAAATCTTAGTGGTGATGACAAGGGAATCATGTCCATCTGGATCAACCCTTGTCAAGTCATCATCACTAAACCCAATCATTGGCCTTTTCTTCTTAAGTTGCTTCTCTGTGCGCATAGCAAGGATTTCCTTGGACGTAGAGCCGACAGCTTGATTTTGTGAAATTTTGGGGGCTACTGTTTGTACAATCCCGTTAAGTCATGCGTACTCTTGATTGTGTAATGCCACTAAGATTGGGTCAGAAGGTAGGAATCTAAGAGATCATATTCGCTTTGCACTTGGAGTATCACTTCGTTTGGTTATTGGCATGTATCTATCGAAGGTGGTTGCTCACCTCGATCACTCTCCCGTTTCACAGTCTGCGAGCCTTGAGGGGGAGGCCTTCCCTTTTTGCACTTATAAACCCTTGGAGTCAACCACTTTGGATGAGAAACTTGAGTTCATCTTTAAGTTTCTTACACTCATCTATTAAACAGCTATAGTCTCGATGGAAGTGGTATATCACGTTTTGTCCTTTTTTGAGTCATCTTCCGTGGATCGAAAAGGCTATCTAACGTAAGGCTTGTTATAGATTTGAAACAGAACTTAGCTTGGTGTCTCATTCAGAGAGATATAAATTGTGAACCTTCATTGCTAAAGGGCCCTTGTCGGGCTCTCTTACGCAAGGACTATTGGGGTGATTGACTGTGTTCGTTCTGAGCTGACCCGTTTTGACGTTTGTCAAATGCTTCGGCATCCTCAACAGCTATATATTTCTCTGTACATGTGTAAAATTCTTAGATGGTAGATGGTGGATTCTTTGTGATAGATGTTTTCATTCCTGATGGTTGTAGCCTGGTGAGCAATGTGGCCAGCGTGATAGAATGGTCTAAACCCGAGATTTTCATCATCCTAATTTTGAATTTGTCGAGATAGTCTCTCAACGGCTCATTGTCTCTCTACCTCGGTGAGAGGAGAGATGTACATTCTCTTAGTGGCTCTACTGATCATAAAGTGTGTCTTGAACTGTTGGTGAAGTTGAAAGAAACTTTTGATACTGAACTAGGGAAGCGAGTTGAACTATGCCAATGCATTGCCTTTTAGAGTCATAAGAAAATGCTTCCACATGACCGCTTTCATCACGTCTCCCAAGATCATCACGGTCATACAATAGGCCATGTACTCTCGAGAATCAGTAGTACCATCATATCTTTCCATAGGAGGAAGAAGCACGTCGTGAGACATCAGTTTTGTGGAGACCTTGGAGTCAAACAGTGAGAGACCGCTAACATGTTGAGCAAGTTCTTCCCTCCTTATGTTACACGTTTGAGTTCGTTTGCAACAAGTTCTTCGACTTGTTTCCTCAAGTCATCTAGGTTTTGTCGAGAAGTCACTGAAAACTCTCGGTGTTCCCTGGGCTCGAGTCGTCATTGGCACATGTGACCTGACTCATGCGAGAAGGACTGTGCCACTGGTTTGACAATACGGCTGAACTCCTCCAGCTATTTGCTCATACCTTATAGCTTGGATTCAAGTCTTGCCATCTCAGGTCGGGTTACTATTTTTGGAGTGGCTAGACTAGGGAGTGGGATTGATTGATCCTATTATACGGCCAATGGTTGATCTTCAGGCAAATTGGCAGTGGGTGGAACTTCAACAGGGTTGTTAGGCATCGCCAATTGGGCGGTATTTGTCAGTGTAGCAGTATGCCCTTCTATTACGAATTCGGCTCTGGAAGCGGTTTTGGTTTTTCTCTTGGGGGCATGAGGAAAGGTGAGCTCAAAATGAGCTTCTTTTTACTTTGTTATCACAAACGGTGCCAATCTATTGAAGATGAGTTTGATTCCATAGATAATAACTCTACTGACTCAAATAGGGTGATTGATTGTCTGTCAATCTTGACCGATGGGATCTGCAAAAAACCACCAGAGGTTATTCTAGTGGGAGAGACTCCGACATTCAAATCCGAGAGCGGTTTTCGAAAAAAGAGAAACAGTGAGAAAGAGAGCTCCATATGCCCTTGTGTACTTAGTGTAAGTTCAAAGAACCAGAGGACTTACTCGGCTGGCTAAGTTAAGGATGTATATATATTCTTCCAGGGGTGAGTTTCATATGTATTCGGGGTGTTAAAATGTTAATTTCTTTATGGAGGTATTTCGAGATTACGAGATTGGTAAAAATTGAAGGTTTCCTTTCCTATTATGAGGGATTGACCCTATACTATAAGGAGAAAGGATGTTGATCACCAAGCAAATTTGAGAGCAGAACAAGAGGCTACGGAGAGGGAGGCCGGCTAGTGTGTACTGAGAGAGTAGGTCATGCCTACCCGTTTAGGAAATAGATCTCATATTAACGACATGCTTCTGGCATGTTGTATCCAATGGGCCATGGATTGGAAAGGTTTCAAGTCTCACAACAATGGGCCTTTGGGTTATATTCCATTAGTATGGATTAATGAATTTGTTGCTAATGAACACGTATACATTTATAGGATAAGTAGGCTAAACGTAGCATCAATGAAAATAACATGAAAATATGTCTAATGTCAATGAGTTGTCATTCTAGGTCATGAAGGTATATCTGCTACTTAGAGTTGAGGATACATTTAATTTTGTATGCAAATAGTTTGGGTTTACTAATACTAATACATCCATTATATGATACACAGGTGTTCAACATAATGTCACTCTGACTAGTTATTTATAAGAGCTTTTTGTATTCAAGACGAGATTCATTTTCTTGAACATTTGGAGATAAGGTTTTATGACCAATTGATTGTTTTTTATGAAGAAAATTCTTGGTCGTTGTAGTGTGACTAAAATAGTAATTTGTTGTAATTTTAGAATTAATTTTGGTCTAATTTGTTTAACAAATTAGAGTTTGACATTGTATCATGACTCTAATTGAAATAAAGTTGTCCTAAGTCATCAAGTAATGCCAACAGTGTTGATATTATAATTTTCACTGCCATACAGTAATCAATCTAGAAAGTCATACCAAATGAGCAATGAATTGTCCATGATTAAATTCAATAATTTGATTAAAATGAATTTGAATCAATAGATTGCATTTTAAAATTAATGTGCATTTAGAATGCATTAACCCTAACATATCAAGAATTTAAAATTAAATAAGCAATCCAACCCGACAACCTAGCAAGTTTGTGGTACTAGTAGAGTGAGGAGTCTTGGGTTTAACTCCTATGAGTAACACTTATATTATGGATTTGAAATTTAATTAAATTAAATTTAAAATTCAAATTTGAAATGAAAAAGAAATATTGATGAGAGTTATCTTGAAAAGTACTGCCTAATTCAAATTAGAGACATTCAAGGAAAGGAGACATTCAGACATGATTCTATTGAGATTAATGAGAGTTGTCATGAAAAGGTTGGAGAGTCCAACCTAATTATAAACGATGAAATAAATTAGAGAATTTATCTTTTTCCTTTCTCTCTACATCTCTCTCTCTCTCTAAAAATGACAAATTTCTTTTTTCCCTATATATTTTTTTCTCTCTCTACCTTACTACTGAAAGATAGCAATTAAGCTACCTTAATGATAAGTGTTACTATTTTCCAAATAACTAATATAATATTAGTTTTTAAAAAATCTTGGAAACATTCATTCTTTGCAGAGAATTTCTAAAATTTGTAAAGAAAACAAATGACAGAAAAAAAGACATCCTTTTGATTCTTTAAAAATATTAAAATAGAGAGCGAGATTAAGAAATTTTCTTTTTTTAATCTATTACAAGAAAATAATTAAGTTATTTTTTTGACGATTTGAGATCATTAGTGTTGGCATTTGAATTAATCTCAAATTTTGGATTACAAATATAAAATAGTCTTTTAATCATTTGAGGAATTTATTATCCCAGTGAATGAACTAGAGATCCTTTGCTTGTAGGGTTACTTTATGTTTGTTGTGGAAGTTTTGCTCGTGGAAGCTTTGTTCGAGAGAAGAGGCATCTATAGGTATATAATACATAATCCTCTTTCTAAAGTTCATGCAAAATTTTTTTTAAAATATGCTTATTCTGCTTTATAATTTTCTACCTTTATCCAATAGAAGCCACCCTTATTACGACTGTTGCATAGATAATTATTGTCGTTACATTTCTTTTATAATCAAAGATTTTTATATAAACTAACAAACAATTTTTTACATGCAAAAATTTCTATATCTAAATTGGGTTAGAATCGCTTATTTCTTTTCTATGGTTGAGTATTTTAAGTCGAAAAAATGTCATTAAACTGAATCACCTTTTATTTTTCACAATTCAAATGTCTTGGTGGTAGTGATCAATAAATTCAAACCCTTCTTCAAACCCCCTTCTTTTGTTTCTCAAGAACTCTCTCTCCCTTTTTCATTTCTATTCTCATTTTCATCACAAAAGGAAATGGCCTTCCCTCTTTTTGTTTTAAGTTCACGTCCATTCCATTTCACACACTTAGGAAGAGGTTCCTTTTTGAAAACTTTTGAGGAGAGGGGGGGTTGGGGTTTGAGGGGTGGTTACCAAAAACCAACCCCACCCTCCCTTTTAGTTTAAATTCAAAAATTGGATGGGGTTAGGGTCTACCCATATAGGCAGACCCGTCCCATTTCCAATATCTTCCACTTGTACATGAGAACTAGATTCACATATATTGCAATTATTATAATCGAATATTACCAACTTTATACAGACAAGTGGATCGTGTGATCCGTGAGAATATCAAGAGCTCTAGGGTTATACACCGGTTAAGGATATATAGCAGCTTACTTTCAATGTGGTGACGAGAACGTCGTTTCTCGCTATACCCCAAACCTCTTTTACCCGACACAGTCAACATATCTCTCATCCTTAAAAAATAATATAAGAGCATACTTGACTCAACCCCAATCATGTATTCACAATTACGTCTATAAACACTAAATCATAGACATAATTGATCAGTTTGTAAATATAGAGCAATATGTCGGTTAAAGACAATTTTCCTTTCATACTACTAACTTTCAGTTTTATCTTAACTGTTTTCCTAAACATGAACCGCCAAACCGAATCAACCAATGTTTCTTGGTGATATGTTAAAATAACAACAACAAAATAAAATTTCAAGAGACAAACGAAAGTCTTAAGTGTATAAATTGAGGTTAAATATTAACCTCCAAGTCTCACACAACGAGATGAAGAGGGATGCACCATCTTATTACCTATATGGTCACATAAGCACACATGGTATGAAACACATGTTATGATACGTTTTCTACCCATCTGGAAGTGTATGTCTTTTTTTTCTAAAATTAATGCATATTACAGGTCTTAGTCCAAATGTAGACAACACTTGTTTTGAATTTTCCTTCTTACAAGTCCTCAAAAAATCTCACAACTTTAAGCAAAAACTCACACCTGACTCTTAGACAAACTCAATGGATTGTGGGGAATCCATTTCAATTACCATATATATATACAATCGGTAATTTTATCTTAGTACTTATCTAAGGTGGCATTATATGTTAATCTATCACAAATTAATATTGTCTCATCTATACACATCACAAGATATTAGAGACGATTGCTCATGTGAGAGAGCCAACCTCAAAATTTGTCCAACATACTTTCAACCGCAGACACAATAATTTTGTACACCAAAAAAAAAATCAAATGTTAATAAATGTGAATATTACATCATATGTACTATGTATATGATTACGATCACAATTACAGTTATAATTACTATCACGACCTATGCAACCGAAGAAACCCAACATGTTACACAAACATGCCTTTATGTGCTGGCTTTGTAAAAGGACCAATAATCATCAAATGTGTAGTCATATAATTCAGTGTCAATTCCCTCGTTTAAATCATGTCTTTAACAAAATTGAATTTTGTATCTATATGTTTGGTTTTGCTGTAATATTTGAAGTCTCTAGCGTAAGCAATAATTGACTAATTGTCAAAAAGTCATGGCTCCTACTAAATTGCTTACTACTCCCAAATATTACAAAAATCTATGCAACCAAAATTCTCCCAGAATTGTAAAAGTACAGACCACAAGTCTACTTTCATTATAGAAAGAGATACACATATTTGTTTTTTATTAATCCATGAGATAATGTTATCATTGAATAATCAAACATAACCAGGGATAGATTTTTTCTCATCTAAATCACCTACCCAATCACTATCTGTGTATCATTTCAATACTAGATCATTTCCTTAATAAAAAAGGAAATAATCTGCAGTTCTATTCAGTTATCTTAATATCCTATTCATATTAATCAAATCATTTTTCTCTAGATTGGATAGATACCTGTTGACCAAACTTACAACGTGACAAATGTCGGGATGAGTACACATCGTAACGTACTCCAAGCTCCCAACCATGCTAGAATGCAGTACTCTTAACATTTCATCTATTTCTTTAGGAGTTTTCAGGCACATCTCATCACTTGAATTATCGTTTTTAGTCACAGATATATTAATGTGTTTGTAGATTTCAATTTTGTATCGCTTTAGAGATTTTATAATATGCGATTCTTGAGATAATCTCAATAATTTCTTGAAACAATTTTTATAGATTTTAATTCCCAATTCATCTTAACCTATATTCTTCATCTCAAAATTGAAAAACAATCATTTCAAAATTTGAAGGATGTATTTCTTATCACTCGTGGCTAATAGTATGTCATTGACATATAGGAATAGAGTTACAAACTTTTCATCGGACTTCTCAACATGGACAATATTTTTCGTTCATCATGACGAAATCGTAAGAGATCACACATCTCTGTGAAATCTCAAATACTATTGTTTTGAAAACTGCTTAAAGCCATAAATCGATATACTCAATTTACATACTCTGTCTTTCTGACCTTTAATGACAAAACCATCCAGTTGTGCCATATAAAGTTCTTCCTCAAGTTTTCCATGGAGAAATGTAGTTTTCATGTCCATCTGACGTAATTATAAATCCAGATTAGCCATTTTTGGCAAACAATAGAAATGAGGTAAATCTCATTACTGGGAAAAACTTTCCTGATAATCAATACTCTTTTAGAGATTATAAGCTCTTACCACCAGTTGAGCCTTATACCTCTCAATAGTTCTATTTGCCCTACGTTTCATTCTGAGAGCCTAATTGTTCTCAATAACTTTGCACCCCAGTAGAAGTTTAACCAATTCCTAAAGTATGGTTTAAATTCATTGCCCCCAATTCATTTTCCATTGCCCTTTTCATTCATTCTTGATATGACTAGATAGAGCCTCATCTATTTTTTAAGCTTTTCTTCATCTTCTGGAGAAATAATAAATACATATCCTTTAATTAAAAAAAAAACCGTTTGGGCACCCTTTTCCTAACATTTTTATGAGTTCATAATTTAGCTTGATCGCTAGAATTTAAATCTCTCTCACTGGGATTAATATCATTCCAATAATCTATCATAGACAGAACCATCCTTTGAATTGATTAATTCAAATAAAATGCTTTACGTCCTTCATGTCATCTTTGCTAGAAAATTCATTCTCCAGAAATGTAATATTCGTGATTTAATCTCTGTTACGGTATCATCTTCTCGTTCATCAATGAACACTTAACTTTTAAACTAATTAGAGTATCCTATAAAAATACTCTTATTTTCACGGTAACCCATTTTTTCAAACTTATTGAAAATCTTAAACACAAATGGTTGATCCCCAAGGTCTGAGATTACTCAAACTCGTCTTTTTATCAGTCCAAAATTTATATAATGTTAATGGTACTGATTTTGAAGACATTTTGTCTAAAATATGATCTATAGTTAACAAGATATCTCACTAAAAGGAAATCAACAAGTTAATCTGCACTATCATAGATTTTGTCATATATAATAATATCATATTCTTTCCTACTACAATACCACTTTATTGAAGTATATAAGAAATAATCAAATGTCAGATTATATCCTTTCATTACACAGATCCTTAATCGATCTGATAAATATTTACGTCATCTATTCATCCAATTCTCTAGCTCGCTTATATAACATCTAAGATACTCAAGTGTTTCAAATTTGTGAGAAATCAAACATACGCGAGAAATCAAATAGATACAACCAAATCGCGTGAAGTCATCTATGAACCTAATGAAACACAAAATTCTATATATTCTTGTCTTCATACTCATTGAACCACAAATGTTCAAATGGACTAACAGCAATAGAATTCAGTTCAAATGGTATTTTCAAATGGTTTTCTCATCATTTTGCAGACATGACAATGTTCAACTTAATAGTTAAATATTCATCCATCACATTGCAAAATTATAAAACCATTTACAAATTATCCAGAATTAGCACATATCATTCAAATGCAAATTCACATTATCTTTCTGAAAGTTCAAAATATAGCTATATTTCAAAAAAAAGAATAGATACTAAATTTCGTCGAATTTCTAGCACGTGGAGAACATCATGCACAATTGAGAGTTTGACAACTCTGTAATTTCAATTTACAAATGCTAACTCCTCTAATCTCCATTCTTGCATTGTTCCCCACGTAGCTCAATCTCCTACCAAATGGTACTCGACGAAAAATTAGCAAATGTCTCTTAGTCTGTTCTTATATCTAGCGTTGTTCTTTTGTGATCCATCTTTATTCTCATTTCTTTTCTTGTTTTCATTATAGTCCTTTCACACTTAGAGTCCAAAACTCTCCTTGGAACTAGACTCTACAACAAAAGTATCAGTTATGGATCTTGCAGCACCAAACCACTTATCCTCAAACTCAATGTGGCGAGCAACATTTGAGAAGGTCTTCACACTGTCATTGCGAGTCAAACTGACTTTCAGTTACTCTCATTTGGTAGGAAGGGATTGATCCAGGATTGAACTTTTAGTTTATCAGAGAGAACATGACCAGTTGACTACCATCTCTCTAATCATGATAGACATGATCCTGAATTATTATTTGATATTGTGACCATCTCGTTTTTATTAAGTATCAAACTTTATAGTCATTTATCTAAAATAGGTCACTGATACCTCTATGTTTTACCCTGAGATACACTCTGATGTCATGAACAGTCGCATATTGTTCATACTCAGAAATTATACCATCAATTACAAAACTAACTAGGATCACACAAATAGTGAAATCTATCATTTTCCACATTTGATAAGTATCTTGTTCTCTCTTCTGCGGAGCAACGTTGCCCATATCAAGATTTTACATGCCATGCTTGATACCATTCAAGGTATCTGGTTCTTTTAGCATATATCGAATTTTATGGCATCATATCTCATGATTATTGCCATTTAATTTGTCATCTATTTTCAAGTCTGCAATAATTGACTTTGGTTTAAATTTCTAAGAGAGTTAACACTAATGCTAATGCTCTTATCATACACATAATTTTGTACTTCAAAATTAACATTCATAAAAGATCAACATGAGATATAGAATAAAAAATTCACTAAGTTCTAAATCATCATCTATGGTTCTAATGTATCACTATCACAAATTTAATTTAAAATTATAAAATTCAATAGTTTTTAGGTGAGAATTACTCAAAAATTTCCAACTAAAAACCTCTCACTTAAATACAAAAAATATTTAAATAATATTACAATTTTGGATGAAAATTACTCAAATTCTGTCGATCCAAAATTTTCATTTAAATACACAAAATATTTAAATACTTTAATTTCTTTTACATGCATGATCATATGAAAAATAACAAATATTTTCAATCATATTCTTAGTAGAAACTTTATATTAAAAAAAACTCAAAACTTTCTAATACATAATCATATTTCAAATAAATAACTATAGCGCGTAAAAGAAAACATGCAAATTTATTATTTCAACTCACTATATATCCATTTGAGTAATCACATTCACCATTCCCTTGAATTGTGTATCCCTAGGAGAAAAATCTCCTTATAGTATGTGGGCTAGTGCTATTTATAATATGGGGTAGCTTTTCCTTTATTTGAATCTCTAGATTTTTGACTCTCCATATTTCTATTAAAATGAATCTCATATTGTCAGGAAATATACTTTTTTTCTCGGCATTCATCCTCCCAAAAAGGATGGCCTAATTTAAGAAGTTCTACATGAGTAAATATGAGATTGGTCTATCTATAAATCAATATTGAATCTAATATCATCAAACACTTAGAACTTCTCAAATCTCTCTCCCTCTCCCAGAGCCCCAGAAGACTTTCAAGAAGACGTCAAATTATCACAATTTTCCCTGAAAATGGGAACAGTATTAGGTTTGACATGAAACCAACCATAATATTACAATAAATTTCAAAATATTTATTGTAATGATATTTGCTCAAATTTCAAACGATTATATGTTAGAAAAACTAATTTTCGAACATAAATAAATGAGCAAAAATTCAAAACAAATGATAAGTGAAAAACAAATTTTCACCCGGATAGCCAAAATTGAAAAATAATTTTCTCAACACATATAAAAATTTTTAGAATTTTTTGAGCATCCAAAATAATTTTTCTATAATTTTAAACAATTTTTAAGTTTAAAAATTAATAAAAATTATTTTTTGACTATGAAAAATAAATTAAAAAATTACAGAAAAATGCGAAGGGATGGAAAATTGTTTTGGTGAAAATTCTAGCCAAAACGGGGCCTTCACGTGCTCTCACGCACCGTCAGAGTGGGCTGTCCAAAATGGACACGCGCCCACTCTCCTTGGGTGGCGCGTGCATGTCATGCAAAGGCTTCTCGGTGGTGGTGGATCCAAAATTTTGGCTACCCCGCATTTTGACATCTCTACGTTCAATGATATTATAGGATTTTCAATTGGAGGTCTTTAGCTTAGAGGGTGGACGTTACTCTCCGCAGCCGAGAGTGGGAATAGCCGCTAGAAAATGTTCATATTCTTCATATTTGTCTGGTTTTCGACCTAAATTTTGAATGGTCATATCTCTCTCAATTCTTAACCATTTTTTACATTATTTATATGATTGAAAAGTATTTTTCAAAAGAAATCTAACCATATAAATTTCATGTTATGAAATATAGTAATTTTATAGATCCAAATGCATTAAGTTTCGGTTAGGGTTTATAATATTTCATGATGTTCTCATCTGATACATGCCAATTTTTATAGATTTTATCTCCATGCAACAAGTATCTTACTAAGCAAAATTGAGAACATTTCATGAGGCCTATGTCAAGTTGCCATTAATGTATCATAAAAAAAAATTATGGCATTTTACATTTTTTTTAATACTCAACAATGAGGTCTGAAACACCCCTAAATGACTTTTATACCTATGAAGGTTTCATATAAATCAACAAATAATTTTTCGCATGCATAAATTCTCAGATCTAAATTGGTCCAATAGTTGGGTATTCTAGGCCGAGAGGATGTGATGAAGCTGGATCACCCCTATTGTTTACAATCCAAATGCCTTGGTGGTAATGATCAACAAATTCAAACCCTTTTTCAATCCCTCTTCTTTTATTTCTCAAAATGTGAACTCTCTCTCCCTTTTTCATTTCTATTATCATTTCATCCCATAAAAGGAAATGACCTTTCCTCCTTTTGTTTTAAGTTCACATCCATTCCATTTCACACACTGGGAAGTGGTTGCTTTTTGGAACCCTCTTAGGAGAGTGAGGTTAGGATTTGAGGGTTGGTTACCAAAAACCACCCCACCCTCCTTTTTAGTTTAAATACAAAAATTGGAAGGGGTTAGGGTCTACCCATGTGGATGGACTCATCCCATTTCCAACAATAATCACTAATTTTGTATCTAACTTTAATAGGCAAATTCACCCATATAACAATAGCAATAGTTACAATCTCGGAAGGAAGGACCACCAAAACTTTGATTGGAATCAAAATTATATGATGCCACCTCCATGTAGGAAATTTCAATATCCAGAAAACAAATCAAGTTGTTGACCACAATCTTCTCATTATGAATGAGGTTGAAAATTTAGTTGTAGGCTACCTATCAAAAAGGAGTGCTTGGATTCTCCAATTCTGTATATTAAAAAAAAAGTTAAAAAGCAACGCAAATTGTTTGAGTCTACAACAAAAGGAGAAGAGATTTCTAAACCTAAACATGATGTTTTTGCTTCTCATTTTAATTATGCTTTAGTCTCATGTTCACTATTTATTCCTTCTATAGTGACAATAAGTGAAATAGATGAGTATTTCTTCTTATTGTATGTTCACTTTGGAGAGAATAGTAACAAAAATGAATTTAAACAAAGATTCTACGAATCAAACTTGTAAAAAAACACTAAATCTTCTCTAATAATGGTGTAGAAAACTAGTTCTTCTTGCTAAGCATTTGATCCCTGAAGATGACCACCATGAAGAGAAGAAGATTGCATTCCCACCTCAAGGGATTTATTATTGAAGTTTTGTTATTCTTGTTTTGTTTATTTTATTTTTTTTGGTCTTTTACTTTGTTATTTTGTAACTTTTTGATAGTCTTTCATTTTCTTTTAGTACAAGAAAATACAATCAAATGAGATCGAATTGGAAAAAAAGAATAGAAATAAAGAGACTCTATCATTTGAACTTTCCATGTGGGACAACTTTTTGATAGTCTATTGATTCACATTAAGTACAATGTGTATTTTGTGTATGGCTGGGGTAAAATGCTAGTTAGTTGGTTTATTTTATTATTTTTTTAGCATGTACTTTTATTCCTCTATGCATAACATGAATTCTCTGTCCTTGTAATTAAATAATTATATTTTTACATAGAAAGTTGGATATTAATCTGTATATCAATAATCCTTATTTCTTTAACCACCTTGATATATATAACCTTAAGTGTAAGCGAAAATCTTATAGGCCAATTATGCGACTTAATGAGCATATGACAGAGTCATTCTATTTTGTGTGAGAAATTATGAATGAGAGTTGAGAGGATAAATTCAACAATCTAAACATATGATATTAGGGATGACGTAGGCAATTCTTTTTTATTCATTTAGGCCTTTCAAACCACTTTAAACATTATCTATTAGTTATCATTTTGCAGCCATTGGTGGCCATATTAGCCAATGTTTTAGGTGCCTTCATTAACTTCCCTTAACTTTTGAGTTTGATGGCTATCAATTAAATATTTTTCATTATTTATATCATTCACTTTGATTTATACCTTGTTTAAAGAGCTCTTTAGCTGGGTTTGAGGCAATCTATAGTCCACTAAGTCTAGGGGATTTGTAGGGGATTTGTAGTCTGATTCTGTTACTTGAAATCATATATTGGGGGACCAATGAATGATTTTGGAATCTATTATTTTATAAGTATACGTCGCATCATGCTCTCTATCCATCTGTTAACTTTTCCACGAGGTACATGGGCAAGGAACCCATGGGCGGTAGCTATATCCCTACAAATGATTACATGTTTATTTTGTTTTGTTTTTTTTTTTTATTTTTTTTTTTGGTTTTTATGGCTAGGCCACCGTTCGTTATATGAAAATTCATCCCGACTAATTCAAATCGACCTGATTGTCGGGACTCATTTGAGGGGGAGGTCTCTCAACATTATTTTTTCCATATCCAAGGGGAGTTGAATTCCCGACTTGATTAAGAAACGAAGGTACCATTTTCACTTACACTAATAAGTGTCGGTACAAATGATTACCTGTTGAGGGAACATGCACCGAGTATTAAATCTATGGATTCATTCACGTTTTAAATAAAAAAAAAAAACAAAAATTTACGGTTTGTAATTTTTAAAATTATAAAACAAGATAAATAATTTTAAAAATTATAAAATAAGATAAACATGTTTTCAAAATTAGAAATCAGAATATCAAATTTCTAAAATTACAGTTTGACTCTATAATTTTTTGAAAAATTATAATCCAACTTTAAATTTCTTTCTCTACATTATTTTTTATTTCGAATTAATTTAATACAACGATAAATCCACACGAGTAAGTAATAGATATCAATTGAGTTTTTAAGATACAGAATGGACCTAGGACATATTTATTTTAACACTAAAATAATTATAATACAATTTGATAACTCAGTAATTGTATCAAAGTTATTTTTAATTCTAATTAATTCCATTAATAATTAGACCTGCACTCCTAAATAAATGTGTTATTTACAGAAGTTAATAAATAAATATTTATTATTTATTTATTATTTTGTGCTTTACCTGTATGCACTCATATGTGCTACCCCTTTATGTGAGATTCGTAATTGAGAATAAACAAAATATATAAATAAATGCATTGTCACTTTATTAATTATTTAATGTTTTAAGAATATTTGATACTATGCAAAATCATATTATTGGATTCGGTTTTTTGTATGATCAAATATAATGACTCAATAGGGCTTTTTCAACATAGTCGATATAATTCTCTATTATGTATGTATGTCCCAACTTACAAATATAGTATACCTAACATACAAATCTCATGACCTATAAAAATTTCACTCATAATATATCAAAATATACTCTTTATCCACATACACTCAAGATTAAGAGCATATAAACTACACACAGATATAAAATACTAATTTTTATTTATATTATATTTTAAAATTTTATTTTATAGGTTATGTTTAATGTTAGTCACTTGCACCAGCTACGATTGAATCTGGACTGTATCCAAACTTAAATCAAGATAAATCATATCAAACAATTAGAAAACTCGCAAATTATACACTAAGTGTCCATTTGATAGCGCTTTTTTCACGTTTTCTTCTCCTTATAAGGAGAAATCTTGTCAAACAAAATTGTTTCTATCTAAAAGTAGTTTTTTTTAATGAAGAAAAATAAAAAAATAGTTTTAAGGGAGATACTCTTAAGAAGAGTTTTATTTTTCTCTTTTTTTTTTTAATACTTCAATTTTTCTGGAACCATATTTTTTTATTCCATTTATATTCTCACTTGAATAATATGAAATTTCAAATATATTCACACCATAAATATGTTCATAAATGTTATGATTTGGGTGAGTTTAAATATTTTTTTTATAAATTTCAAATATGTTCATGAATATTTTTTTATTTCATTTTTATGACTTGGGTGTTCATAAATACATGACTTATATTATTTTTCAAATTTCTTAATTTTTTATATTATATAAAAATGATTTTATATTTATAAATATTTGATTTTAATAGTTTAGAAAAATAATTAATTTTTATCGATAGATATTCCAATGTTGACTCTGCATACCAATACGACTACTATGGAGACAATATTGCTCCTCAGGAAGAGTACCTCCTCAACCTCTACAACACCTATCAAATCCCTAAAAAAAAGGTTTTCAAAAGATGACCAAGATCTTTTCCAGACCACCAAAAATAGCCAGAGAACTAGTCTTTGCAACTTCTTTGACCTAACTTTACACTCCAACCATAGAAAAAGAACAGCTCATCTCCTTTGACTTTCCCTTACCCCAACTGCAAGCATGGAAAAGAGAAGGATTTACCCACCTCCACTATGGTGCTGTTAGACTCACCTTAAGCTTCCATGGTAGGAAAGGGCTACTCGTAGTGTCACGCCCCAATTCTACCCCTTCTCCGAGAATTCATCAGTGACGAAATGCCTGACTCTCGCCAAAACTCACTCACTCAGATAACTTAAGACATGTAAAAAAGAAAAAAAAAACAAACCTTTTACTCCTATAATTAACCATATGGATGTATACTTAGCGAGACAGCAGAATGATTACAACTATTAGAACTCCACTTTTGCGTGAGAAGTATTCACTACAACAAGGGGACCACTCCTTATGCCAAGTAATCTACACTTTTTTTATTTTTGGTTCCTACAACATCTATAAATATTTTTGTGTGAGTTTAACAACTCAATGAGATCCATGTGTGTATGTGTAAAAAAGCTTTCATTGTAAACTTGTGTAGAAAAGTTTTTGATTTAAGAATGCAACAACATACACAAAACAGTAATAATAATAGCACATTTCAAAGATATAACACTAATTTCCGAGCAAAATCTGGTTCCATCTTATGCCACCATCACGAGCACAATCTCTTTATTCCTCCAAACAAGAGGTCAATTCCAGAAAGGTTGATCACTCTCTACCTCATTACATGGACAATCCTCCTATCCAAGTAATGGGCTACTACCAGCATATGTTGTGATGTTCGACAAAACCAGTTGCTTGCTCGATAGATCTCAACACAATACGGGCTATCACAATTACTAGAGTGATGAATTACACAACTGGCATAACAAACACAAATACATGCACTGATGAATACATATAATACTAGTAAATCAAGGTAATTATTTACATTAGTGTGATAAAATTCGCGATTGGCATAACAAGAACCAACACAAACAATGATGGAATATATAATACTAGTAAATGTGGGTAGTTATGCATAAAAAGATGCATGAATGTAATGGACACTTATCTTAAAGAGTTTTCTTAACTAAGAGGTTTACTCAACTAATCTCCACTTTCTTGGAGCAATACTTCTCTCTTTTCTTATCTCTCTCTCTATCTCTCTCCTTTTCTCTCACTTCGTTTCTTTCTCTTTTCTTTCCCTCTCTCTTTCTCTCTCTTGGATGAATTGGTTTGGGAATGGATGGGGTGAAGGGTATTTATAGGCATAGGAGGGTTGATGAGTCAACACTTAGGTACATAAGGTAATGACACATGGCAAGGGAACTGACACGTGTGTAGACATATGTCACACCATAGCATGAAGATGGCTTGCATGTTGACACATCAAAAGCTGTGGAAGATTCGTTGTATACAAGTTTGGTGACTAGGTTCAATGTACTTTCATAGAATGTACAGAATTTCCAGAAATCCAGCATTTGGATACTTATTTTTATATAATATCATTTAAGTAAATGTGTCCATTTACTTAAGAATTATATATAAATAAGGAAATACTGTCTATTTGAATTCAATAAAAATTGTTTCATGACCTAATTCTTTAAGAATAAAAATTCAATTCTCCCTTCTAAGAAGAAAATTCACAATATCTAACTTGAATGCATTTTATTCAAAGGGTTAACAATTTAGAAAAATTCTAAAAAATTAGGTTTGAACATATTTGACATATGGGGAACAAATACCGAGACTTTTCATTTTCATTTTCTAGATATTTTATATACCTAATTTTTTTGATACTTTATCTCCAGCGAATTGGTTAAAACTAAATTTTCAACTTTCAAAATATTTGATTTCATATCCAATTCACTTGTTTTAGTAGTATCATCATTTTACTATTAATTGTGAGTTATTTTTTACAACTAAATGGAGGGTGTGACATTCCTTCCCCCTTAAAAAATTTCATCCTCAAAATTCGTACTTGATTATAGTAACAAGGCAGTATACTTTTGCAGGACTTCGTTTTCAAGTTCCCATGTAGCGCTTTCTATTCCATGATTACTTCAAAGTACTTTCACTATGTGTACTTCCTTTATTCTAAGCTTCTTCATGTCATACTCTAAAATTTTGATTGGTTTTTCCTCATAAGTCAAATCTTGACAAAGTTGAAGTGGTTGGTAGTATAGTATATGGTCTAGATTGGGTTGACATTTTCATATTAATGATATATGAAATACATAGTGGATTCCAGATCTAATTGATATGCTAGTTTTCCAATTCGTTCCACTATTTCAAATGGTTCAACATATCTTAGACTTAATTTATTTCCTTTTTCATATTGGATAATCCCTTTTTGAGAGGATACCTTAAGGAAAACTTGATCTCCCATCTGAAATTCCAAATCCTTCCTACGATGATCAACATAACTTTTTCATCTACTCTGAGCAATATTTATTCTTTTCCTTATCACTTTGACTTTGTCAAGGGTTTCTTCCATCTATGGTAGGGTACTTCATATATTATTGTTTCTTTCTCCAATTTTATCCCAATAAATTGTTGATCGACACCTTATTCCGTACAATGCTTCATAAGGAGCCATTCTAATTATGGATTGATAATTGTTATTGTATGCAAATTCTACAAGTGATAAATGCTTATCCCAATTTACTTCAAAGTCTAGAACATGCGCTCGGAGCATATTTTCGAATACCTAAATAATGCATTCTGACTGTCCATCGATATGAGGATGTGAGCTTGTACTAAACTTGGTAGCAAAGAGTTGTTGTAATTGTTCTAGAATCGAGAGGTAAATCTTGGATCACTATTAGAAACAATACTAAGTGGTACTCCATACAATTTAACTATCTCATCCATATACATCCTACTTAACTTTTCAATAGGATAAGTCATTTTGATAGGTAAAAAATGAGAAGATTTGGTAAACCTATCCATAATTATCCATATTGCATCATGCCCATTCTTACTCTTTGGTGATCCATAAACAAAGTCTATAGTTACTTCATCCCACTTCCATTATGGAATTAATAAGGGTCATGACAAGCTAGATGGCTTTTGGTGTTCCACTTTAACTTGTTGACAAGTTAGACATGTGGAAACATATTCTGCAATCTCCCTTTTCATGTTATTCCACCAATAATATTCTTTCAAATCTTTATACATCTTAGTTCCTCTAGAGTGGATAGTATAGTTCGAGCAATATGTCTCATCCAAAATTTGTTTTCGTAAGGCCTTATTTCTAGGTATACATATCATTCCCCGAAACCTTTGCATTTCATCTTTAGATTCTTGATAATTTGACGATTTATTTCCTCTGGTTTCTTCCGTAAGCCTTTGTAGTTCTTGGTCTTGCTCTTGAGCAATCTTAATCCTTGAATACAATCCCGTATGGATTCTTATATTGGCATAGCTAATTTCTAAATAAGTCTTGATAAGCTTCCATTGGGCTAATTGTTCCAGCATCACCTATTCATTTATCCTTAGTTTTGCCATCTTCACCTTTATGCTAAGGGCATCTACAATTACATTAGCTCTACCCTGGTTGGTAGTTGATTATATAATCATATTCCTCTAAGTACTCCACCCATCTTCTTTACCTCTAGTTATGTTCTTTTTGAGAGAATAAATACTTTAAATCCTTATGATCTATGAATATTTCAAAAGTTACCCCATATAGATAGTGTCTTCATTTCTTAAGGATAAATTCCAAATCATGAGTGGGATATTTTTTCTAATAGAGCTTCAATTGCCATGATGCATAAGCTATAACCTTTTTGCATCAACACACTCCCTAATCCTTCTTTTGATATCAGTATAGACTCCAAAACCATTATTTCCGTTGGGTAAGGCAAGTACTAGATCCGTTGCTAACCTTCTTTTCAATTCAACAAAACTTGCTTCACATTTCTCGTTCTAGTCAAATTTGATGTTGTTTTTGGTTAGCCTTGCCAAAAGTCCCGCCAATTTCGAAAAATCTTGTATAAATCTCCAATAGTAACCTACCAATCCTAGGAAACTTTGTACTTCAGTTACTATCCTTGGTGTTTTCCATGAAAAAATGGAATCTA
This sequence comes from Dillenia suffruticosa, assembly GCA_033439265.1. NCBI lineage: Eukaryota > Viridiplantae > Streptophyta > Magnoliopsida > Dilleniales > Dilleniaceae > Dillenia > Dillenia suffruticosa. The sequence goes on along the minus strand of JAVTVX010000009.1, from coordinate 16,125,134 downwards.
CCTTAGAAGAATCAACAGAAATTCTATCCGCAGAAATTACATGACCAAGCAACTTTTTCTAAGCAAAATTCACATTTGCTAAATTTGACATACAATTTTTTTCCTTAAGAGTCTGTAATACACAAAACAAATGTTCTTTGTGCTCTTTCTTTGATTTTGAATACGCCAATATATCATCTATAAAAATCTCCATGAAATGATCAATATATTAATAAAATACTTTTTTTGCATTAAGTCCATAAAAATAGCTGGTGCATTGGTTAACCCCAATGAATGATCTCAACTTCATAATGACCATATCCAATTCTGAAAGCTGTTTTGAGAATGTCTTTTTTTTAATCCTCAATCGATAATACCTTTGTCTTATATCAAGCCTAATAAAGACTTGGTACCTTGTAACCGATCAAACAAACCATCTATTAGAGACAAGGGGTATTTATTCTTTATTGTGATGTTGTTCAATACTTGATAATTGATATATAATCGTAATGTATCATCTTTTTCCTTAACAAATAATGCAGGAGCTCCCCATGGTGATACATTTGACCAGATGAATACTCTTTCAAGTAAGTCTTGCATTTGTATCTTAAGTTCTTTTAGTTCGATAGGGGCCATTCTATAAGGGGTCTTGGATATTGGTTCCACTCCTGGAACAAGACCTATACCAAATTCTATTTCTCTTTCCAAAGCTAAAGAGATTAACTTTTCTGGAAATACATCTGAGTATTCTCTTATTATAGAGACATTCTCAATTTCCTTTTTCTTATTGGATTGATTCATAAGATAGACTAAATATCTGGTATATCTCCTATAAAGAAGAAGTTTTCTAGAATGTTCCCCAGATATAATAATATCGTAAAAGAGTTTTCTATTTCCTATTAATTCAACCTCAGCTTTTCCCAAAATACAAAGTTTTACTACCTTTGTCCTACAATCCATTTTTGCATGATACAAGGATAACCAGTCCATTTCTAGCATAACAACATGGCCTTGGATAGATAAAACTATCAAATCTATAGGAAATTCCTGTTTAGCAATCCCAATACTACACGACTTAATTACTAATTTAGTGATGGTGTTACCTTCCATTGGAGTTCTTACTTCTATTACATATGGTACGCTTTCAATCTTAGAACCAATTACTTTTGCTAGATTAGGAGTAATGAATGAATGTGTGAAGACAAGATCTAGCAATACTTTAACTTTGTGATAATTAAGTAGAAGCATACCTTGCACCACGGTAGATGCTTCAGGTGTTTCCTCTCTATCATAACAAGGACTCGACCCTGCATTTTGGGTTTATTATTCTGGGTATTTCTCTATAAGATAATGTTCATCATTCCTTCATTTTATACACTTGCCAGCTTTTAGCTAGTAACTATTTTCACTATGCCCCGGCTTTTGGCAATAACCACAAAGGTCCCATCTCGCTTATTGCTAGAACTAGGTATACCTTTTTCCTGGTTACTTTGGCTTTGGGATGCTGAGCCCCTCTAACTCCTTTTTGACAATTTACCGTTTTCTTGGAACCTTCTTTGTTGCCAAAATGGTGGAGCAAATTTCTATACTAATGGGAACTAAGGCATCCTAAAATTTTCAACATAATCTGCTAATGAATTGTTTAATGCCATCATCCTTAGTTGATACCAACAATGGAGCAAATTCAGAAAGTTTTGTAAACTTTGTCTCGTACTGATTTACTATCATATTATTTAAGGGTAAGAAATTCTTCCTCCCATTTCTCCCGTATGTATCATGGATAACATTTTTCATTGAATTCTTTTAGAAAATTTACCCGAGTACGTAGGGTATTGTTTTGTTCCCATTTATATGAAATGGTCCCCTACCACTCTTGAGCTATCCTAAAGAGTTGGTACATGGCCAACTTAATCTTACGCTCATCTGGATAATTTAACGCTGCAAAGATTCCTTCTAACTCTTCTGGCCACATTTTTTGTCGTTTTATGACAACCGTATTCACCGTCAAATCTTGGAGGACAAAACCTCAGGAATCATTGCAGTATAACATCCTCAGGTTGTTCAGTGCTTTGGGGTGAGTTATATTGGCTCTGCTGGTTAGCCACTAGGTTTGCTTATTGTTCAATTATTTGAGAGATCTTGCCTAAAGTGACAATTACCTTGTCTAGAGGATCTGTAATTCTCTCAGCCTGGTTATCTTGTTGACGTCTTGTTCTAACCATCATAATATAAATATTCCAAGAAGAGATCTCAAAATAATAAAAAAACTTAATATGTTAAAACAATGGCAAAAGATTTATAATATTAATACATCTGGTACTATACAGTTCCTTAACAACTATATTACATTATCTTTATCCTACTATAGTAACTAGAAACAAAAACACATTCCTATAAAAGATTAGTTAGCTATACTCTAAATTTGGTCAATTTACTGAGTTCTAGCTATGTTCTCGGTTATCTCTTCCTGCCACATCACAAGATCATGTAGGCCCATTTACAAAGTTCGGATTTTGTCTTCGCGGTTTTGGATAACTATTGCAGTGATTAGTTTTTCATCCTCCAATGATATATTCTTTGTAGTTGCTCAATTTTTTCATCCGTCTTATTACAATAATCAGTCAAGAATTGACTCCATCTCTCTTGATAATCTAGTTTTTCTCTTAGAGCAAATGTTTCTAACTCATACACCTATTTCATTGCAACTAATTCTTCCTTTTACCTATTGTTGTTGACACAAGCCTTATATGATAATCTTCTTTCCACTTAATTTCCTTCTTAGCTTCAACTAGTTGTTATTGGAAGTGACTACACGCTTGGTGACTACGATACAATTTTTGCTACAATTCACTAATTTATTGTACTTGATTGTCCACTAGTAGATCCTTCCTTGACCGCTTAGCAGACTCTATTTCATTTTCACTATCTTCTATTAAAATGTAACGTGTTTAATTATTTAACTCATTGACATTCTCTTCTATTTCTTTGGAAGGATCTTCCTCTATTGAAAATTGATCCTCATCTAGATTCATTGCTGCAAAATTTCCAACTAGAGAATCTTCATGAGGTCGTATTACTATTCCTAGTCATGATGAATGCTTATGTTCAAGTGTTGTTGTTTCTAATACTATTTTCTCTAACCTAGACTTTGATACCACTAAATTGTCACGCCACCCATTCTCTAAGGCTTCATCAGTGATGGACTGTCTGACTCTCGCCAAGACTCACTCACTTAGATAACTTAAGACATGTAAAAAAACAAACCTTTTATTCCTATAATTAACTATATTGATCTATACATAGCATTAGAATGATTACAACTATTAGGACTCCATTTTTGCTTCATAAGTATTCACTACAACAAGGGGACTACTCTTTGCGCAAGGTAATCTCCACTTCTTTATCTTTAGTTCCTACAAGGTCTGTAAATATTTTTGTGTGAATTTGATAACTCAGTAAGATACATATGTACATGTGTGAAAAAGTTTTCATTGTAAAATTGTGTAGAGAAGCTTTCTATTTAAGAATGCAACAACATGCACAAAATAGTAATAGCAATAACACATTTCAAAGATATAGCATAGATTTCCGAGCATAACCCGGTTCCACCTCATGCCACCATCGCGAGTACAATCCGAGTACAATCTCCTTATTCCTCCAAACAAGAGGTCAACTATGGAAAGTCCTATCACTCTTAATCTCATTATATGGACAATCCTCTTATCCAAGTAATGGGTTGCTACCAGCATGTGTTGCGACGTTTGACAAAGCCCATTGCTTGCTTGACAGATCTAAACACAACATTGGCTATCAATATTACCACTGTGACAAAGTACACAACTGGCATAATAAGTACAACACATGCACTGCTAAAATACATATAATACTAATAAAGCAAGGTAATTATTTGTATTAGTGTGATAAAATACGCGATTGGCATAACAAGCACCAACATATACAGTGATGGAATATATAATAAATCAGGGGATTATGCAAAAAAGGATGTATGAATGCGGTGGACACTCACCTCAAAGAGTTGTCTTAACTAAGAGGTTTACTCAACTAATCTGCTTTCTCTCTTCTACCCACTTTCTTGGAGCAATACTTCTCTCTTTCCTTTCTCCCCCTCTCTCTCTCTCTCTTTCTCTCTCTCTCTCTTTTTCTCTCACTTCCTTTCTTTCTCTTTTCTTTCCCTTTCTCTTTCTCTCTCTTGGCCGAATTGGTTTGGGAATGGATGGGGTGGGGGTATTTATAAGTACAGGAGGGTTAATGAGTCAGTACTTGGGTGCATAAGGTAATGACATGTGGCAAGTGAACTGACACGTGTGTAAACATGTGTCACGTGGTGACTTGAAGATGGCACACATATTGACAAATCAAAGGTGGTGGAAGATTCGTTGTATGTAAGTTTGGTGACCACGTTCAATGTACTTTCATAGAATTTCAAGGCATCCAACATTTGGGTACTTATTTTTGTATAATATCATTTAAGTAAATGTATTCATTTATTTATGAATTACACGTAAATAAGGAAATACCCCAATTTAAATTCAATAAAAATTATTTCAAAACCTAATTTTTTAAGGATAAAAGATCAACTCTCCCTTCCAAAATATAAATTCGCAATGTTTAACTTGGATAGATCTGATTTGGAGGGTTAACAACTTAAAACAGTTCTAGAAAAATAGGTTTTAACTTATTTGATATATGATGACCAAATACCAAGACTTTATTTTTTTTTATTTTTTAAATATTTCACATACCTAATTTTTTGGATACTTCATCTCTAGCAACTTGGTCAAATCTAATTTTTTAATATTTTAAGTATCCGATTTCATATTCAATTCACTTGTTTGAGTAGCATTATCCTTCTACTATTAATAATAAGTTATTTCTTGCAACTAAATAGAGGTGTGTAGTATCATCATTGTACTTCATCTCCAGCGAGTTGATTAAAGCTAAGTTTTCAACATTCTAAGTATCCGATTTCATATCCAATTCACTTGTTTGAGTAGTATTATCATTCTATTATTAATAATAAGTTATTTCTTGCAACTAAATATAGGTATACGACACATAGTCTCAAGGATAGCTCTTCTTGACACTCGTTTCAAACTGTACCAGCACACTTGCTTAGCTATACTACAGACTACCCTCAACGCTGGTACCATCCTATGTACTTTCTACCTAAACTTTAACCTTCCTCTCATGGAGACATACCTGAACACCTACCTCAAATTCTAGATACAAATCTTTGCCAGCCACTTAGTCCAAAGCACATCAGTGACCACCCTTCATTACTAGTTTACATATAGAGTCCAAAACTATGCACACATCGATTCCCAAGTAGATCAAGAGAGAAGAACTAGAGAAGCTGCTGCCCACTTCTTGGATCTCTCATTATGAGCAACATCAGTTGGCCCAGCCTATTCAACAATCTACAACACAGTTCTGTAGCCAGCCAGATGGCTCTGTGTAAATCTCTTTTGATAAAGATAGATCTGCTCCAAACAAACCCCTTCCAATGATTAATATGATCCAGCCATTCAAGTATGCAAACCCCTGCTGCTAGGATGCCATTCCTATACTGTACTTCACAAAAGAAGGGAGGCCAGTACGTCCATTCCAAGACTTTAAAGGACACAAGTTCTTCGACACAGTTTTGAAGCACGGTACACCCAGTAGAAGTTTGAGAAACTTAACAAATAAGGAGATCCTCGTGTTGGTCTTCTAGGGGAACCTACTCAAGGATAATTCCAACACCTTGTCATCTCCTCCGAAAAACCTCTAGAGGATCTTGACGCAAATGAAGATGAAGATGATGATGAGGAAGTTGATGCTCTACCGATCTGTATCTTCCAAAGTTGGAGATCGAAGATTGACCCCACATCCATTAGGGTTAAATCCATTTGGTGAACTAAAGAAGCTATGCCTACCTAAGCTTCTCTACTATGCTCCATGATCCAGGCATTTCCAATAGTGACAGAATTTCCTCATTTACAATATGACGATTCTCAATCCTGCTCATGGAAGATTTCAGCACTTTTGGTCATACAACCAGATGGCTCCGGGCCCACTTTCTCTCCCGCAGAAAAGATGCTAAACTGGCAGACTCAAAATGCCCTGACCTAGAACTACTTATTGAAAGAGTCCACTCGATGTGGATGAGCTTCAGCCAAAACATAGATCACCATTAGAAAAATATCTTTAACCAGCTCCAGGAATATCATGCAAACATAACTAGAATAATCAACCAGCTGAAGTATGATATTGCTGCCAAACACAGTGAGCTAAACACACTCAATTCGAACGTGGCGCTACCCTACTCCCAGCTTGGCCTAGAAAGATAAAGAGATCCAAAACCTAGAACAGTAGTTGGAGGATATACAGAGGAAATATAGCGTGCCATAGAACATGCTATCCATTCTACATTAGGTAAACCCTATATTAGCCTCCTCAATATACCAACCCCAGCCATTCCAACTACGAAAAAAATCATGGTTATCTCGTTATACACCGATTCCCGTTCTCCAAGCCCAAATGACCACATACACACCCACAACCACCACAAAGCAATTTGATGATTGTCCTAGACACCCCAGAATCTTTGACTCCTACTTATATGGAGACAACGATGATGATAACATCCCTAGAAGAAGAAGGAGAAGACCGAAGAGATCTGAAGCACATTACACCCGGAACAAGTTTGAGAAACTTTACAAATAAGGAGATCCTCATGTTGGTCTACTAGGGGAACCCACTTGAGGACAATTCCAACACCTTGTCATCTCTTCCGGAAAACCTCTGGAGGATCTTGACGCAGATGAAGATGAAGATGATCATAGGGAAGTTGATGCTCCACTGATTTGTCCCTTGCAAAGTTGGAGATCGAAGATCGACCCCACATCCATTAGGGTTAAATCCATTTGGCGAACTAAAGAAGCTATGCCTTCCTAAGCTTCTCTACTATGCTCCATGATCTAGGCATTTCCAGTAGTGACAGAATTTCCTCCTTTACAGTATGACGAATCTCAATCCTGCGCATGGAAGATTTCAGCACCTTTGGTCATACAACCAGATGGCTCCAGGCCCACTCTCTCTCCTATAGAAAAGATGTTAAACTAGTAGACTCAAAATACCCTGACCTAAAACTACCTATTGAAAGAATCTACTCGATGTTGATGAGTTTCAGCCAAAACATCGATCACCATTAGAAAAATATCTCCAACCAGCTCCAAGAATATCATGCAAACATAACTAGAATAATCAACCAGCTGAAGTATGATATTGCTGCCAAACACAGCGAGCTAAACACACTCGATTCGAACATGGCGCTACTCTACTCCCAGCTTGGCTGAGAGAGATAGAGAGATCGAAAACCTAGAACAATAGTTGAAGGATATACAGAGGAAATATAGCATGCCATAGAACAAGCTATCCATTCTACATCAGGAAAACCCTATATTAGCCTCCTTAATATACCAACCCCAACCATTCCAACTACGAAAAGACTCATGGTTATCCCGCTATACACCGATTCCCTTTTTCCAAGCCCAAATGACCACATACACACCCACAACCACCATAAAGCAATTTGATGATTGTCCTAGACACCCCAGAATATTCAATTGTAGTCCTACCTAGAAAGCCACCCCAGACCCATCAATTCCAATTCAGGATAAACCTATACCATGCCCAACCAAGATCGTACCCCAAAACGTCCTTGCTAAAACCCTCATCTCCATGGCCCATACCCAAACCCAGAGTCAAAACCAAGACCCTCCTACCCCTTCCCCATTAGAGTCTCCTATTCCCTTTGATAACCAATTCATGGTTAGCCCAAGTCCGGTAGAAGAGCCTCACTCCTAGCAAGATGAAATCAACAATCCACCATCGGATCACCCCAAACTGCCAAGCCGTTTCCATCGATGACCTTCATTAGACAAATAGCATGACAAATTCCTAGAGACCCACAACCTTGGAGAAGCAGAGTTGTTGAAATGCCAGCCGATCAAAATGGTGATTACATCAATCCTTATAAGGCTTGGCGGGTAGATGAAACAGTGGTAGATCAATCTGAGTGCACTCGAGCAATAGCTTATCCTATCCCTCATTAACCTTAATAGGTTTATTGTAGTCCTATATGAAGAATTTCTAGGAGACCAAGGGACTAAGGATGCACTTTCCAATGCCAAATATCTCCAGATGAAATGCAAATCATTCAGGCCGAAACACCTAGAAGATAACTACAAGAAGATGAGCTAGAGGTTTTATGCCATTGGAGGGACCAACGCCCTAGATCTCAAGTAAGTATTCCTCAGCTCCCTCCCTTTGCCTCTTGGAAACAAGTGTTCCAATTGGCTATCAAGCAATAGGAAGACACCGAAAGAATACTTCTTCAGCAACCTATACCAGTTATCTTTGTGCATTTTGCAACAATTGTGCAATGTCAAGATGTTCAGTGAAGAAGTTTCTAGGAATAGAAAGGCATGTGCAAAGTCCCATGTGCGCTGAATCATCGAGGTGCTTATATAGAAAGAAGAAATACGACAAAAACCCAGGTACTTTCAGATTCAAGCCTAGATCACGGAACAAGAGGTTTAGGTTTCTATACCTCAAAAGAAATAAAGGATCCAACAAGTTTGACAAATGCTTTATTTATGACAAGCCTGGTCATTTCTTGAAAGATTGCCTTTAATATCAAAGAAGAAAAAGTTGATGGCACAAATTAACTCTCTTAGGCTGACAGTTAGAGATAAAGATGACCTCGAATCGGTTTTCTCTATAGATGATGATTATGGTCTTGATCCTATACTCACTATACAGCTCGAATTAGATGAAGAATGCTACTTTAACTATGATATGGACTCTTTTGAATAACCATCACCTAGCAAAAAAGTATTAACCATTTCCATGATATCTTCACATGTGCAGGTTCCCATGACACAAGCCTTCATTCTGTTGCCAGAAATAGAAATGTCAATCATGGCATTCCATAATTCGGGTTCTGCAACCTCAATCCTACACCTGGAAATACTCCCAAAACAATATTGGTAACCGTGCTCACAAGATTTCATGACAACATATGTCGACTCATTGTAGGCCAATCTCATTAGTAAGTCGATTATAGTCAAGCTCCTGGACAATCTCATTATAACCGATAAGTTTTATGACTCATAACTTCCATAATAATCTCTACTTGTTAGGTTCGATATCCTCAGAAATTACACAATCATATGGAGCGATAAGGGGTTAAGAATGCCAATAGAGAGACTTACCTTGTGGCTGCAACCGCCATCAACCATCCTCACAAGAAGGAAGGTCCCCACAATAGCTTGGTTCCAAGGGTGCTTCCCATCTTGCATTTCTTTCTGTGCCTCAACAAAAACCAAAAACCATATATCAAAGAATCGTATCATCAAGATGGGCAAAAATTAGAACTTATGGGTATCTTGGCAGTGTATATAGCAACTCACGGACTAGAAGATGTTCCCATATTAGGTCTTCCTTTCTATTCAGTCTAGCTATATCTCAAGATGCTAGAATTCAGTAAAAGATTCATCGAAGCTTCCCAAAAAAAGGATCCATCTTAATCCTCAAGTTGGCTTAAATAGGAAAGACAGGTGTCCTCGTCCTAGAAAAGGCTCTCTCAAAATATTTGCCTCAGAATATCTTTTATAACCAAGCGGTTCATCTGGAATCCACCAGATTGTATCAACTACTAAAAAAATTCATTGATCTAGAAATCTTGATGGCCCAACTTATGCCCCTCAACCAAGGACTTAATCCTAAAGTGCTGCTAATCCTATCCAAAGAAGAGACAGGAGTACATCATATGCAAGTCACAAATAAATCAACCTTTGTCATGTTGTAGTGCACAAGATACATGATGGAATGCAATAAGATTCCTCAAGATTGTCTTCCATGGCAGTTGCTAGACCTAGAAATAAGCTATTAGACTAATAAAAGACTGCATTCAGCCCATTCCAAAGCAAGATCTCAGAGGCCTTGACCCGATTGCAGTATGCATACAGAGAAGGTCCATCATGCTATGGCCCAGATGACTTGGACTTTGAGTACTCGGCCCTATCTAGACTACTTGAAGCCTACGGATGCCATATTGGACAGATTTTGACCTATTTCTCTACTTGTCGAATTTGGCACCATAGGATTTCTTACTACTCAAGGATTCCAGGATTGCTTGCTCCCCAAGACTTCCGTACCTGCTTTATAAGTGTGTGTTCTTGTAATAATTCTCTATAGAGAATCAATTTACAGAAAGGTATGCTTTTGCTTTTTCAAAGCCTTGTCTTGTTGATTCCTTTCTTGTCTGCAAAAAAGGTTATTAGTTTGGTTTTGCTTTTTTTAGTGTTGTCGTGTTAGAATCTCCTTTTAGAGATTCTCCTTTGAGTGTAAGCCAAGTAATCTTGGCATTAAGTTAAGTCTGTAGTGTGTTATGTCAGCGATGACACAATATAATCTGCTTTTTATCAATATAAATATGATAAAGGAGAAGGGATCGGGGAGCCTCTTCTTTCCCTCAAAATCTTTATTTAAGTTCTCTCTATCTCTTTCTCTATCTTCTAACTTCTCTTCTATTTATCTCCATAGTTATCCTTAGTCCTCATCTCCACCTTAGGCTCCACCATATAAAAAAAACTTAGAAATATCTATCCACTCTATCCCCACCATATTATCACCTCCACACCATGACTACCAACCACCATCTTCTCAATCCAACTTTGCAGGTTTAGATCCCTTCCATGCCCGTTCTATTCATTACCCCTATCCTAGTTATCCAGAGAATGCTTTATGATTATAGTTTAGTCTGGTATTTCACATCAGAAAAGGATTACCACTCCTATCCTTAGATTAGATTTACCATTCCCCTAGTTTTACCCAAAGTGTCCATCATCCTTATCCCTGTGTCTATCGTGTCCACCTTGTTCACTACATTTTCATTGTTCATCATGCCTATCCTGGTCATCCAGAATATGATCTATAGTTGTGGTTTAGTTAGAACTTTCACATCAAAAAAGGATTACCATCCTCGTGTCCATTCCTTAGTGTCCTGTAGATCACCCTTATCCTTATCCTTAATTAGTGTCTATCCCTTAGAGTTAGTCTATCACTATCCCTCTAAGTTAGTGGTATCAAAGCCTAGGGTTCACCCCTGTTACTCGGAACTCCAACATCTACACATCTACTATAACTATCCTTCCACCCCAAATCTAGCCTAAACACGTATTAAGAGAGTCCAGTAGGTATGATAAGAACTCGGTAAAAGGCAGTAAAGTTGCCTATCTCCTTCCTTAAATTCTCTTGACACCACGAGAGTCTGGAGGGCGTGGAAAGACCTCCCTTTGGGTGGAGGCTGTAAATTCACCTTTTGGTCCTTAGGATCTAATCTCTCGACATTACATTGTTTCTGTCTTGATTATCCATTGTTACTTCGTTTCCACCATCTAGGTATACACATCCAAAGAGGACAACTGATGAAAGGCATGGTAAAACCTCAGGAGGAGGCAATAAAGTTGCTGACTAACAAGTTTTAGTCTCTCAATACTATGTCATTGCCCAAAATGACTTCATCCTCATCTAACTTCATCGGTAGATGTTCCAATGTTGACTCTACGTACTAGTGTGAGTACTACGTAGACGATAACATTCAATAGGAATAGTACATCTTCAGCCCTTACAATCCCTACCGAAGCCCTACAGTACCTATCTTGACTCCTATGATAAGCTCCATGATCCAGGTACCTCCAACAATGATAGAAATCTCTCATCAACAATGTGAAGGATCCAGGGATTCCATTTCTCCTGAAGAAAAGTTACTGAATTGGTAAACCTAAAATCTCTGAGCTTAGAACCACCTAGTAAAATATCTCTACTCAGCTCAGATGAATTTAAGCTAGAATATTAATCCCTATCATCCGAGTATCTCCAACTAGCCTCAAGAGTATCATGCAAACATAGTTAGAATAATCAACTAGCTAAAGTATGATATTGTTGCCAAACACAATGAGCTAACTCACTCAATCTAGACATCGAAGTACTATATTCCTGATTTTGCCAAAAAACATAGAGAGATTCAAGAACTAGAATAGCAATTGGAGGACTTGCAGAGGAAAAACAATATACCATAGAGCATTCCATCCATTCTATATTAACCAAACTCTTGATAAGTATTCCCACACCAATCCTTCTCACCATACCAACCCCAACCAAAATTGTTGATTCCCATTCTCCAAACCCAATTTCCTTCATACCCCCATGCTACTCCATTCACAATAAACCATCAACCACCATCCTTGACCCCATGATTATTCCAATAACCGTATAATTGCCATATGCACCACTACTTGATAAACTGCCCAACCAACCTATGATGAGCCCCACTTAAGCTACGCCCATGATAACCCAAACCCAACCCAACCAATATAAGACCAAACACCCACATAACTTGATCTAGCAATCCAAAAGGACCATAAAACAGGAGCCTATCTCTCTTCCTGAATCTCCACTTCCCCTTTTGCACTGCCACTTCTTACCGATGGTCTTCAGGATGATTTATTGGTCAAACAAAACCTTCAACCTATACCTAACCTTCATACAATCTCGCACCATGATACCTTCACATCCATAAAATAAGGGGACATAGGGTACAACAGGTTACTCTTACCACCTAATTCTCTCATCCCCTGTGATGCCTTGTTATTGGATAACCCGAATCCGGAGCATACCTATTTCTCATTGCATGATGGTGATGATGGAGGTCTTTATTACCCTAATCCTAATAATCCTGAAGATGATGATCATCCGCTAGACAATGATTATCTGCCAGACCCTAGTCAACTTAGAGTGCTCTTGCCTCTTCTAACAATTACTCCAACATACTGAGCCTTAACTATGAGCGGTCTTCATGAAGATACCAGGCACTATAAGCTTGTAAAGATCCTTTACGACGAAGAAACAAGATACTTTCTCTTAGAGATCGATGTCTTACCAAATTCTTTATGCAGTAGGCAAAGACACTACAAATCAGGCCCTTCTAGAAGCAAGACCAAGTATGGACTCAAACTTCTCCAATAAAAAGGCTCAAATCGATTCAAGATATGACTCAAAAGAAACAAAGACTCAAGAAACTACCCCTCGAGGTCAACGAAGAAAAGGCCAATGGTATCATCTAGTGCTCTTGATTAATACACTTTTGAAGATACTAGAAGCAACTCTGTCTTTGTTACCAAAGAAGAACCAATGCCTACAAAAAAGGACGCAGCCATAATCATGGGCCTATTTGTAAAGTCTCACCTCATGGGAAACTCCCCTTGACTCAAGCTTTTATTCTGCTACTAGATGGAGAAATCCTGATTTCCATGACAAAGGCTTCATAGCCTCAATCTTACATCCAGATATTCTATCAAAGTATTACTGGCAACCATGCTCCCAAACCTTCATGTCAGCAAATGGTAAATCATTCATGACCAATCTTATCAATGTGCTAATTAAGGTCAAACTCCTGCCTATTCTCATCATAATCCATAAGTTCTATGGTTTAGAGCTACCACAAAAACCCTAACTTGTTGGGTTTGACATTCTCAAAAACTACTCAATCAATTGGACTCCCAGAGGTCTACAAGATCCAGTAGGGAACCTCACTCCATGGATGTCATCATCATCAATCTTTCATGTTGATGAGGGACCATTTACGCAACTCAAGGCAACCATAATATCCCAATCATGCACAAATTCCCACAAGGAATTCAAAACAAAATGCATCCGAACTCTTTGGACAAGACTCGAGTTCTTTATGAGTCTACCTTTTAAGCCTCTGCTCGACTCTACTCCAACAAGGGCAAGTCAGCTAGGCATGAAACCTGATCATTACAAGTTGGCCCTTGAAGAGCTATAAAAGTAAGGCCTAATCGAAGCCTAATCGAAGCTACGGATTCTCTATTGGCCTATCAGGCCTTCTATGTTAACAAACGATCAGAATAAGTCAGGGAAAAACTTCAACTAGTGATTAACTACTAACCCTAAATCAATTTTTGGTAGACAACAAGTTCCCTTTTCCCTAAACAGAATCGCTCTTCTAGTACCTTCATCATGCCACCATCTTCAACAAATTTGACCGAAGGCCAGCTTTTGGCAACTGGGGGTCTCACCGAAGGATAGGCCAAAGACTGCCTTCTGTATTCCAGATCATCACTTTCAATGGACAGTCATGCCTTTCAGTCTCAAAATAGCTCCATCAAAATTCAAGAAAGCAATGATGAAGGTTTATTGTTCTCTGGTACCAAAAATACTCATCTATATAGATGACACACTCATGTTTTTGGAAATAGCTGAACACCATGTAAATCTCCTCCGAAGAATTAACAAACTCATAATGAAATATGGCATTATGCTCTCCGAAGGGAAAATGGTAATCGGAAAGAAGGAGACTGATTTCTTAGGAATGAAAATCTAGGAAGGGCGTGTATAACTCCAAACTCACATAGTTGCTCTCCTCAAAGACTTTTCAGATCAGCTAACAGCTTAGACTCAAATCCTAGAGTTCCTTGGAATAGTCAACTATATGGCACTATTCATCGAAAAGGTCAGCAAGCACATAGAGATGCTTTCGGCTCAACTCAAGAAACCTGCCACATCCTGGTCAACGAAGTGTACTAAAGTTGTAAAAGAACTCAAGAGATTAGCAACCACCCTACTACCATTAAAAATACCAGAATCAGGGCTCAGAATTTTAAAAACAGATGTAAGTAACCACTTCCGGAGTACCATACTAATAGAAGAAATGACATACAAGGTTAGTCATGTATGTAGATACAACAGCAGACCATTCACCAAGGCAAAACTCAACTATCACTCCATCATCAAAGAGATCCTTGCAGTCAAATAGGGAATACAGAAGTTCCAGTCTCATTTAGTGTCTCATGAATTCAAGGTTGAAATGGATATGTCATCCTTCTCCATGGCATTGAAGTTCAAGCAAGAAGAACTTCCAAAACCACAATTGCTTCATCTGGCTCAATGGTTCTCACAATACCAGTTTACAGTAAAGCATGTGAAAGGCTCGGGTAACACTATAGAAGACTTCCTTAGTAGAAAACCGCTAGAAAGAATTCCCTTGTATAGCTTAAGAATGCCACCAAAAAGTATTACTTGCAATAAGCTGATTCCTTGCATACAAACCATCTCACAAGCCATCCCATGCATCAGCCATTATTCTGACCCATAACTGTCGGAATAATACCATCAAAGAATGAAAACACAAACAGAAAGCCTTACCCTGTGGCTATAACTGCCTTTTACTAGTCACGACAAGGAAGAAGGATCCATTTTAATCCTCAAGCTGGCTCAAACAAGAAAGATAGGTGTCCTCGTCCCAATAAAGGCTCTCTCAAGACATCTATCTCCAAACATCTTTTTTAACCAAGTGGTTCATCTAGAATCCATCTCGATGCATCAACTAGTCAAAAAATTCATTGATCCAGGAATCTTGATAACCCAACTTATGCCTCTCAACCAAGGATCTAATCTCAACCAAGGATCCATCCTAAGGCATTGTTAATCCTATCCAAAGAAGGGATGAGAGAACATTATATGCAAGTTATAGATGGATCAACGTTTGTTATGTTGCAGCAGCATCACCGGTTCCTCAGCACACTATACATGATTGACAGCAATAGGATTCCTCAAGAATGTTTCTTACGGTAGCTGCTAGATCCAGAAACGAGTTGTTGGACTAGTGAAGAACTGTATCCGACCCATCTCTAAAGCAAGATCTTAGAAGTCTTGACCTGATTCTAGTATGCACACAAAGAAGGCCCATCATGCCACTGCCTAGATGACTCAGACTCTGATGAGTCGACCCATTCCGGGCTGCCTCGAATCCTACAGATACCACATTGGATAGATCTTGACCCACCTCTCGACTCGTCAGATCTGTTACCATAGGATTCCTTGTTGTTTAAGGATTTTAGGATTGATTGCTCCCCAAAACTTCCATACCTAATTTATCATTGTGTGTCTCCTTAATAATTCTATGTAGAGAATTTCTTTATAGAAAGATGTTTTTGCTTTTTTAGAGTCTTGTCTTGTGAGTTCCTTTCTTGCCTTGCAAGAAAGCTTATTAGTGGACTTTTGTTTTTTGAGTGTTGTTGTGTCAGAATCTCCTTTTGGAGATTTTCCTTGGAATGCAAGCCAAATAGTCTTGGCATGTAAGTTAAGTTTGTGGTGTGCTGTGTCAGTGATGATGCAATGTAATCAACTTTTTATTAATATAAATAAGATGAAGGAGAAGGGATCAAGGAGCCTTTTCTTCCCCTCAAAATCTTTATCTAAGTTCTCTCTATCTCTATCTCTCTCTATCTTCTAACTTTTCTTTTGTCTATCTCCATAGTTATCCTTAGTCCTCATCTCCACCTTAGGCTCCACCATATCAAAAAACCTAAAAATATATATTTAGTCTATCATTACCACACTATCACCTACCCACGCTATCACCTCCACACCATCACCACTACCCACCATCTTCTCGATCCGACTTTGTAGGTTTAGATCCCTTCCTATGCCCGACGCTCATTACCCCTATCTTGGTTATCAAGAGTATACTATGTGATTGTAGTTTAGTCTGATCTTCCACATCAGAAAAGGCTTACCATTCCTATCCTTAAATTAGGTTCACCATCCCCTTGGGTTTACCCATAGTGTCCATCATCCTTATCCCTGTGTTTACCATGTCCACCCTGTTCACCCCATCTTCACTGTTCATCATCCCTGTCTTGGTCATCGAGAGTATGCTTTGTGGTCGCAGCTTAGTTTGAACTTTTACATCAGAAAAAGATTACCATCTACGTTTCCATCCCTTAGTGTCTTGTAGATCACCCTTATCCCTATCCCTAATTAGTGTCTATCCCTTAGAGTTAGTCTATCCCTATCCCCTAGTGTCTATCCCTGTCCTTTAATGTCTATCCTTGTCCCTTTGAGTTAGTCTATCCTTATCCCTCTAAGCTAGCTTTCTCTGTCCCTCTGAGTTAGTCTATCCCTGTCCCTCTGAGTTAGTGTGTCCCTTAGAGTTAGTTTATCCCTATCTCTCTGAGTTAGCTATCCTCATCCCTTTGAGATAGTAACTCAGAGGGACAGGGATAGACTAACTCTGAGGGACACGGATGGGCGAACTCTAAGGGATAGACACTTATTAAGGATAGGGATAAGGGTGATCTACAAACAATAAGGGATGGACATGGGGATGGTAATCCTTTTTTGACGTGGAAGTTCAAACTAAGTTGTGACTAGAGAGCAAACTCTAGATGACCAGGATAGGGATGATGAACAATGAAGATGTAGTGAACAGGGTAGACATAGGGATAAAGATGATGGACAATATAGGTAAACCTAAGCGGATGGTGAACCTAATCTAAGGATAGGAATGGTAATACTTTTTTGATGTGGAACATCAGACTAAACTGTAACCACAGAGTATACTCTGGATAACTAGGTTAAGGGTGATGAATAGGATGGGCATAGGAAGGGACCTAAGCCTACAAAGTTGGATAGAGAAGATGGTCAGTGGTGGTGATGTCGTGGAGGTGGTAGTGTGGGTAAGTGATAGTGTGGTGGTGATAGAGTGGATAGATATTTTAAGGCTTTTTGATATGGTGGAGTCCAAGGTGGAGATGAGGACTAAGGAAAACTATGGAGATAGATGGAAGAGAAGTTAAAAGATAGAGAGAGATAGAGATAGAGAGAACTTAGATAGATATTTTGAGGAGAAAAAGAGGCTCCCCGATCCCTTTTCCTTCATCATATTTATATTGATAAAAAGCAAATTACATTGCGTTATTGCTAATACAGCTCATCACAAACTTAACTTACATGCCAAGACTACTTGGCTTACACTCCAAGGAAAATCTCTAAAAGGAGATTCTGACATGACAACACTCAAAAAGCAAAAGTACACTAATAGTCTTTCTAGCAAGGCAAGAAAGGAGTCTAACAAGACAAGACTCTGAAAAAACAACAGCACACTTTTCTATAGAAAGATTCTCTATAGAGAATTGTTGTGGGGACACACACCGATAATGTATGTATGAAAGTCTTGGGGAGCAAGATTTTTTCATATGTATATGTTGCACCATGCTTTCTATCCATTTGTTAACTTTTACGTCCTAATTATTTCCTTTTTCATCATTTCAAATTCCACGAGGTGCATGGGCAAGGAACCTATGGGCAGTATCTATCCCTAGAAATTATTACAAGCTAAGGGAACATGTACCCGAATATTAAACCTATGGATTCATTCACATTTTATATAAAAAAACAAAGCCCTAGAGTTTGTAATTTTTAAAATTATAAAACCAGTCATCATACTTTTTGAAATTATGAAATAGCCTCAACAATTTTCAAAATTATAAACAAGATAAATAATTTCAAAAATTATAAAATTGGATAGACACGTTTTCGAAATTAGAAATCATAATATCAAGTTTCTCGAATTATAGTTTGACTCTATAATTTTTTGACGAAAAACAATCCAACCTTAATTTTAATTAGACCTGCACTCCTAAATAAATACGTATTATTTACAGAATTTAATAAATAAATATTTATTACTTTGTTTTTTTAACCTATATGCACACATATATGCTGCCCCTTTATGTGACACTCGTAAATGAGAATACACAAAATGTATAAATAAATATATTATCACTTTTCAATTTTTAATATTTTGAGAATATCCAATGCGTTGTAAAATCATATTATTGGATTTGGATTTTGTATAATCAATTAGAACGATTCAATTGGGCCTTTTTTTAGACACAATGGATATAGATTCTCTATTATTTAGGCATGTTCCAAATAACAAATATGGTATACCCACCCTACAAATCTCTTGACCTCTAAAAATTTTACTTATAATACATCAAAGTATCACTTTATCTATATACACTCAAAATTAAGAGCACATAAATTACATACAAGTATAAAATACTAATTTTTATTCATAGTATATTTTAAAAAAATTTCTCTATATGTTCTGTTTAGTGTTAGCCACTTGTACCGGTTACTATTAAATTTGGACCGAATCCAAACTTAGATCAAGATATATCGTATCAAACTATTAGGAAAACTCATAAGTTATAGATTAAATTTTAATGAAATGTTCAGTTTTATCAATCCATTATAAACTATTTATTTTAAATTGATGTAACCATATTTATATCTTTTATATTCATTGTATACCAAGCAACGTACACAAGTCACACAAATGAAATCACTAGACCTCGTATGGGCATAAATAATATGGAAAAACTGTTTATTTACTTGAATAATTAAACATAAACATTATCCAAAACAAAGAAATCAATGCATATTCTTTTGAAATAT
This sequence comes from Dillenia suffruticosa, assembly GCA_033439265.1. Classification (NCBI taxonomy): domain Eukaryota; kingdom Viridiplantae; phylum Streptophyta; class Magnoliopsida; order Dilleniales; family Dilleniaceae; genus Dillenia; species Dillenia suffruticosa. The sequence continues at coordinate 16,105,760 of JAVTVX010000009.1, read as the reverse complement.
AAAATAATAAAATTAGTGGATGACTAAGATCTATACCAACAGTGCAATGATTTTAGGCATTCGTGTGGCATCATCTCCTATACCGCTTGCTTAGGTTACCAAACAAGCCTTACACTTCTTAGATTGCTTCCAACACATGATAATCCTAGTTACTCAGTCATGCTCAAAATGCAAAATCACAACGATAAAAGGAGATGGCGTCCTAATATTTGAACTCACCCACCTCTTGATTGGAGCCATACAGAACAAGAGGAGAATAGAGAATGAGAGGATACAAGCGAGAAGGAAAAGGAAAGAAGGGGAGGGGAAAAAAAAGAAATAAATTATATAGAGAGAGAGAAAGAGAAGGAAAAAAATAATATAATAAGATAGAGAAGGGAAGGCTTTTCTCAAAAAAAAAAAAAAAAAAAAAACCAGAAACATCAATTCTTCAAAGAGGTTTGGTTACAATATTGCTTTATTATTATTTTTAATTATCCATATTTCAAGATATTTTTGAAACTTATCATTTTGGTGGATATTTTTCATGAAAATTCTCAAAATTTTGAAAATTTCATTTTTATCTTAGAAATGTTGTTTAAGGGCATTTTTTAAATATCCCAAAGTATTTCAAGATAAAAAATGTAGTTGTTGGAAACTCCGATTCAAAAGTGCATTTTTTTAAAGAAATTTGAGAGTTGAGTTCTGATTTTGAAATATAATCTTTATTTAAATATTCAGCATGAATAATTTGTACAGTTTAAACATGTATGCCAAAATTAGGTCAAAAATATGATCCAGCTCATGAACCAAAGGTTTCAAGAAAAAAGGTCTACTCTTGTGAAAAAAATAAGTATTAAACAACACACCTGTTGATTGTTTTTGTTGGTGTAAGTGTTAAGCGACCGCTTTTTTTGGATGTTGATTTTAGCTTTGACTTGTATTGTGTATGTGTTGATTCTCTATCGTTCCATTCAATTCAATATGAGCTTGATATGGGCTACAATAATTCAGTATTTTTGCATAATTTTTAATTTGTGGGAATATGATAATTTTTCCAAGAAATTAAGTTTTGCGCAATTATAGAGATAATTTATTCTAACTTCCCATGATGAGAGTTGATAACTTTGTTTGATTTATGATCGGTTTTCAAATTTCCACTGATCATAGAATCTTTGCTAATTTTGAAATTTTTAGTTTCTTAATGGATTTCTACTAACCATTGGAATGCGTGTTAATCTTAAAGTCTTTGTTAGTCATGGAACTTCTAAATATTAAGTGTAACCACGATGGACATTACTTTAGTGTGATTTTTGGTAAATTGATGATGTCTTAATAATTTTGTGATAAATTAGTATTTTTTGGCAATTTCAAATAAGTTATTATCTATTATAGTTTTGATATATTTTGAGTTGATATTTATTTGGATTTTTATTGACAGTGTCAATATTTCATTCTGAATTTGTAAATTGTAATTTGATTGATATTTTTTTCCTCTATTCTTCTTTGTTTTCTTAGCATTTGATGAATTCTTGTAACTTACAATCACTACAAAAAAATACGGTTTTAGTGACGGATTTTAGTGACGAAAAAAATTTATCGCTATTTTGCGACAGATTTAGCGATAAAAAAGTATTCGTGACTAAATTAACAACAGATACATTATTCGTGACTAAATTTATCGCTAATTGGTCATAAAAAATTTTTTGTAATTAAATTTATCGCTAATTAGTGACGAATAGAAATTTTGTGGCTGAATTTTATCACGGATAATGGTATCTGTCGTTAAATTTAGCGATGAAAACATTTCATCGCCAAATTTAGACGAAAAATATTTGTTACAAAATTTAGCCACAAATTCCAAAATTTGTGATTAAATTCGTCACTAATTAGTTACAAAAAAATATTCGTAGGAAAATTCATTACTAATTAGCCACAAAAAATATTCGTAATTAAATTTGTCGCTAATTTGTACTGTATTTCAAAATTTATGGTTAATTTTGAAGTAAAATTTCTTCTATACTCTATTAGAAAATATTTTTAACCGTATTTCTCTTTTTAACAAATTCTAAATAATGAAATCGAATTAAATATTTAGTGAATATTACAATTCTCACAAATTTGATAATTTTTAATAATAAATAATTCAACTAATCTGTAATAAACACTTTTTAAATAGTTGTAGCTATTGAGTTCACAATTCATGTTTTTTGTCTTCTATATCCATTCTCTTCTCTCATATAGTTCAATCGGTTTTGAAAATTCAGTTGTTTATCTTCATTTATTATTGTCATCAGTAAAAAATATAATAGATCATACGTTCACATTCGACGATCTATCGCATCTAGCAAGTAGATCAAACAGAAATTTTCGGAGGACGGCGGCAGTGAGATGAATAACTATTGATAGACAGCTGTCCATTTATAGACTATTTTATAGTTTCAAAAAAGTAAAATAAAAAATAAGAAGAATAATAAAATAAAAAAATAAAATATAAAATGTTAATTTAAAAAGAAAGATTAAAAAATAATCTTTTAGCGATGGATTCAGAAATTAGTTGCTAAGTTGATTTTTTTTAAACTAGCATTTTATATTTTTTTATTAATTTATATTAATTAATCATATTTATACTTTTATAATATTTAAATTAGTATTTTATTTTTTTATTTTATTTTATTTTAATTTTTTTAAAATAATATTATTTTAATTTTTAAATATTTTATTATTTACTGACGAATATGAAAATTCGTCAGTAAACTTAGCGATGGATGTGAAAATTTGTCGTTAAGTTAATTTTTTTTTTTAAATCAGCATTTTATAGTTTTATATTTTATTAATTTATATTAACTAATCATATTTATTATTTTATAATATTTTATATTTTTATTTTTTAAAAAATAATATTATTTTATTTCTTAAATATTTGATTATTTAGTTATGAATTTGAAATCCATCGCAAAATTTAGTGATAAATTCCAGAATCGGTCGCTAAATTTGGCGACGGATGAAGGAAATTCGTCACTAAATTTAGCGACGAATTCGGTAATTCGTTTGCTAAACTTAACTACGAATTTGGAAATTCGTCACTAAGTTAATTTTTTTAAAATTAGTATTTTATATTTTCATGTTTTATTAATTCATATTAACTAATTATATTTATTATTTTATAATATTTTAAATTAGTATTTTATTTTATTATTTTATATTTTTATTTTTAAAAAATAATATAATTTTATTTTTTAAAATATTTTATTATTTCACGACGAATTCGAAATCCGTCACTAAATTTAGCGATGAATTCAGAAATCCGTTGCTAAACCTAGTGATGAATGATGTAATTCGTCACTAAACTTAGCAACGAATTTAGAAATTCGTCGCTATGTTAATATTTTTTAAATTAACATTTTATATTTTTATATTTTATTAATTTATATTAACTAATCATATTTATTATTTTATAATATTTTAAACTAGTATTTTATTTTATTCTTTTTTATTGTTTAAAAATAATATTATTTCATTTTTTAAATATTTTATTATATAACAACGAATTCGAACTCCGTCGTTAAGTTTAGCAATGAGTTCCAAAATCTATCGCTAAACTTAGCGGCGGTGAAGGAATTTGTTGTTAAAGTTAACGATAAATTCGATAATTCGTCATTAAACTTAGCGACGAATTTGGAAATTCGTCATTAAATTAATTTTTTTTAATAACATTTTATTTTATTTTATTTATTAATTTATATTAACTAATTATATTTATTATTTTATAATATTTTAAGTTAGCATTTTATTACTTTATACAAATTATCATTTTATATTATTTCATTATTATTATTAATATTTTATATCATTCATCAGTTCGCTAATTTTGTATTTTATATTTTATTTTATTTTATTATTTTATAATAACAAATCGTATTTATTATTTTCTAATATTTTAGAATTAAATTTTATTTTTTCATATATCATTTTTTAAAGAATAATATGATTTTAGTTTTTTAAAATCTTTTATTATTTTATTCTAAATTTGTATTTTATTATATTATAACAAATATTATCATTTTATAACAAATATTATAATTTTATATTATTTTATTATTAATAATAAAATGTGAGTGTAAAATAACATATTAAAAGAAACATAATAACAAATCATATTTTAATATTATTTTATTTTAACAATTCATATTTATTATTTTATAATATTTTACGTAATATTTTAAAATTGCATTTTATTTTATAATTTTAGGAATAAAATTAATATATTTTTTTATTCATTTATTATTTATTTTAAGTTATTATTTTATTATTTTATTATTTTATAAAAAATTATCATATTTAATATTTTTAATTAATATGGTATCTCTTTTTATCTTTTTAAAGAATAATATTATTTTATTTTAATCCATTTATTATTTTATTTTAAGTTTGATAAAAAATCATTATTTTTTAATTAATATGTTATATTTTATTTTTATTTTATCTTTTTAATGAATAGTATTATTTTATTATTTTTAAATTTTTTATTCTTTTATTTTAAACTAAGATTTTATTATTTTATAACAAATTATCATTTTATATTATTTTATTAATTTAAAAAATGTTAAAGTAAGATAATAAGTAAAAAAAATAATAAGATTGGATAGCGCATTTGATCTAGGGTTGTGTGTTCTTATAATTTCATGCGTGTGCTGGTTTGAACTGGGCGGGAGGCAGATGGAGGCATTTTTTGTAAGGGCGCGGGCGGGTACGAGTACGGGCACGGGCGTGGGCTGGAGGCTGCAGGGTGGGCTAGCCTGGACTCGGGTGGGAGTGCGTGCAACTCGTGTGGGTGCGTGAGCTTGAGCAAGAGGGCGTGTGCGGGCGGGTGAGCAGGGGCCAGCGTGTGGGTGCATGAGTAGGTGGCAGAGGGGTTAGGGTGCATGCAACGCGTTTGCTCGCTTCCACATTAGCGACAGATTTCAAGATTCATCACTAAATTTAATATATAATTAAATAAAAAATATAAATTAAATAAAAATATATAAAATATAATATTAATATACTAATTAAAGAAAATATAAATTATAAATTTATTGATAAAAAATTTTTCATCATTAAATTTATCGCTATTTTAGCAATAAATTTTTAATTTTCGTCGTTAAATTTTTGCGACACGTCATTAGTGATAAAAAATTTTTCATCGCTAATGTTTTTAACGACAAATTTTTTTATAATTTTCGTTGCCAAAACCATATTTTTTGTGGTGAATTCTCTTTTCCACTTCTTTTTCCCCACGTGCATAAGGGTCGGGTGGTGAGGATACATTTTATTGGACCCAAAGTTGAAAGAAAAGGAAATATTCAATTAGTCGGTTGAATATTGGAGTTTTTTTTTTTGATTGAAAGGGAAAAGAACAAAGTAAACCCCAACCTAGACCCAGCCCAAAAACAATCAGAACCCAGACCTACAACATGCGAGTCTTCTTGGCTCAACACCAGTTTTGTTGTCCCACAGCAGGGAGAGAAGGGATCTTAGGGGGGGACCTCCAGTAGAGACAAACCATGAGGGCTAGTTTTGCCTAATTTGACTAGATGATCCGCGCATTTGTTGGATTCTCTGTAGATGTGCTTGACTTCAGTAATCCCTAGCTCTATCATGAGCTGCTTGCAATCCATCAACGCATGAAAGAAAGGATGAGTGAGCCCATTATCCTTCTTAAGCAGCACCGATAAGACCAGGCAGTCAACTTCTGCGTCAACCTCTGTTGAGCCTTTTAACTTGGCAATCAAGAGGCCTTCTTTCAAAGCCCAAACCTCTGCAGCTAAAGCATCAGCTCTGCCTATATTCAGAGTGAAACCCATAGCCCAGTTGCCTTCTTCATCTCACAGGATTCCTCCTCCACTAACAATCCCAGAGACTGCATCAATAGTTCCATCAGTGTTTAGTTTAAACTTCCTTCTGTCAGGAGTCCATTTGATATTAAAAAAAAACGTCTGCTTTTGATGTTGCACAGACTTTTGAGCTTTCTCCCACCTCCTGTTGAGTCTTTTGGCAAGCCTCGCTGTTGCTCCAATAGGAGTAGTTTCTCCCTCCATGACTGCTCTGCACCTTCTCTTCCATATACACCAGATAGCAACAGCAAAATTTCCATTTTCTTGGTCGGACTTTGAGCTAAATAAACCACGAACTCCTTTTCTGATCCAGACAGCTGAACTACCATTCCAGTAAGTCACTGATCTTGATAATGTCTGGATAAATTAGGCTCCATACCTCCTTGGCTACTTTGCAGTCTCTCAACACATTCAAGACCGATTCTACTTCCTCTTTGTAGAGATCGCATAAGTCATTTTTTGATAATCTTCTCTTCTTCCTTTCTACATTTGTCATAATTTTCTCTTGCACAGCCAACCAAATGAAGAATTTAACTCTCTCGGGAATTATTGCTTTCCAAATCCACTTCCAATTTTCATTTTGATACAGCTATACTTGATCACTGCTTTGAAGCATTCGGTAGGCACCGGAGATAGAGAAGCTTCCATCCTTTGTTTCTGCTCATCCTAGCAGATCTTTAGTAGTATCTCTCCTAGGGAGCAAAACTCCTCTAATTTCCTCTACCTTGTTCTCATTGATCATACCAACAGCTCCTCAAACTTCCAACTCCCCTCCTCCATAATGAAATGACTCACCTTCAAATTCTGAAAGTTCCTGACTTGAGGGTGAATAGCATGTTCGACTAGACTTCCTTTTCCCACCCACCTGTCTTCCCAAAAATTAATGTTTCTCCCATTCCCCACCCTCCAAATAAGACCCATCCTGATACAATTTCTACTCTTTAGTATGCCCCTCCAGGTATGAGAGCCTCTATTTTCTTCTCTGTACTCCAAGAAATTCTTTCCCTTTAGGTATTTCTAGTTTATAACTTAGCACCCTAAAGCCTGGTCTTTTGTTATGAAATGCCACCCCAACTTAGCCAACATGACGATATTATTCTTCCTCATTTCTCTGATTCCCAAACCCCTTTCTTGCTTATGCTTGCAGACCACTTCCCATTTGGCAAGATGGAACTTCCTACTGCCCTCTTTGCTACCCCACAAAAAATCTCTGTTAATCATGTCTAATCTCTTACACGTGTTAGCAGACATCCAACAAGCTTGCATTGAGTACATGGGGATTGCTGAAGTTACTGATCGGATGAGAACTCTCCTCCCTGCATTGCTTAGCAGCTTAGCACTCCAATCTTTAAGTTTTCCTTACACCTTCTCCACTAAGTGATTGTAGAAATCTTGAATGAGAGGGATTCCTAAATACCTACCTAGATCCTCTACAGTAGAGAATCTACACATCTCTCTAAGGAATTCTTAAGAAAGGTAGGGGCTCTTGGAGAGAACCAAACCTTTGATTTAGCCTCATTAATGTACAACCCACTTTTAGCAGAGAAATCTTTAAGACATTGTCTAACTCTACTCAAGTTTATGTGATCTGCCTCTGCAAAAAGCAAAAGAACATGTGCAAAAACCAGGTAGGAAACTGAGGGACCTTCTTTCGAGAACTTGAGGGATTCCTTACACCTTTCTTCACTTTATCTTGAATTAGATAGGATAGTCTCTCCATCACAAGAATGAATAGGTATGGAGATAACAGATCACTTTGCTTAAGGCCCTTACCAATACTCATAGCTGGCAATACCTCGCCATTCCAAATCAAGGAAACTTCACTATTGGTGAGTACAAATATAATAAGCCTGATCAGCAAGATAGGGAAGTTGTAATCTAATAGAACTTGTCCCAGATAATTCCAACTCATATTGCCATAGCCCTTGCTTAAATCAATCTTCATTATCATCTAATGCTTTTTACTCTTGGATCTTTGCATTGAATGGATGATCTCCTAAGTTATAATGACGTTTCCATAGTTCCTTTGCCCTGCAAGAAACTATTTTGGTGAGACCTTATGATGATTTGAAGAAAAGGTCTTAGTCTCTAAACAATAATCTTGGACAACACCTTATATGCTATATTAAGAAGAGTGATAGGTCTGAAATCACACATGGTTTCAGGATTAGTAACCTTTGGGATTAAGGCTATATAGGCTCTAAGAAAGTTAGGACAGAAGTAATCATTTCTCAAAGCTTGGTTGACAAAGCCCTTGACATCATCCTTCATCACCTCCTAAAAAGTCTGGTAGAAGGTAGGTTGGACTCTATCCGGGCAAGGAGCTTGCAGCCCTTGCATGGAGAAAATTGCTCTTTTAATCTCTTCCTCACTAGCTTGACCTATTAGATAGTTTTGATGGTCATTCTCTACTTTTTTAACCCATCTCCTAAACCTTTTACTAGGCGGGGTCACCTTTTTACCTGTGAACATGCTACCAAAGAACTCTACCGCATGCTTCTTTAATCTTTCTTGATTGGTGCACCACTCTCCATCAATTTGGAGAGCAACTATTCTATTGGAGTTTCTTCTGACTTTAGTATACGCAAGGAAGAATTTAGTATTCCTGTCTTCTTTTAGAAACCAATTCACTATAGCCTTTTGGTGTCAAAAGATTTCTTCTTTATTTGGAATTTTGTGATAGTCTTCCGGCAGTTGTTTCTCCAAGCCTTGTAGAAACTATGAGCTCCTATACTTATCAGACTTTTGAATGCCTGCCAATCTATTCTCAATCCTTCTTTTCTTAGCACAGATATTCCTGAACTCCATCTTGTTCCATATTTTTAACTCATCCATTGTATAATTTATAGTTGAGAGTAGATTTCCACTCACAGTCTTCCAAGCTGACTCAATAACCTCTTTAAATTTAGGATGAGTAAACCAAACTGCCTCACATCTAAACGGTTTATTTCTACTCTTGGGGGGTTGGAGAGACTAGTGTTTAACAACAAAGGATTTAGGTCTCCATACAAGCAAGGAAGAGTGATAACTTTCATCTCAGGGAAGTAGAGCTTCGCATAAAGATTCCCTAAGGCTCTATCCAACTTTTGCTGCAATACTACCTTCCCTTCTCTCTTACGAGTCCGTGTAAATTTGGACCTATATTTTCTAGATCTAGTAAGTTACAGTCTTCCCAATTCTTCTTTAACCTTCTATCTCTAGCCTAACCCTTCATAGTTCTACTGCTATAAAATCTCCTATCATTACCCAGGGAAACTGGATACCGGTAGCTAGCTCCTTCACCTCTTTCCAAAAAATTTCTTTTACAGCATAATTTGGTTGAACGTACATGCATGTAAGAATCCATCTCTGTATGCCCTCATCAATTTGCATATGACTCCACTGCTCTACATGCTTTAGAACCTTTACACACACTTTACTTTTATTCCATTTGAGCCAAAAATCACCTCTGAAGCCATTCAACTTGACTGCAAACTTACTCTCCGTGCTATGTCTGTTAAGGTAATCTGGTAAAGAGTTATTCTTAGCTCTTGTTTCTAAAAAACATATCATCTCTGGATCTTTGTTTTCTGACTATCTCTTTGCACACATTACTAAACCTCTTGTTCCCAATTCCCTGCAATTCCAAACCATGATTTTATTATTCAGCTTAAAAACAAATGGGATGAGAACACAACACCAGAAGCTCAGACTTCTATCACCATCTCTTCATCCTTACTCTCCTTTTCATCCTCATTTGAATTCCCCGCTTTGTCCCATTCCATGTTGTCTTTCTCCTTTGCATCTAACAGCTCCTGTAGCTCAGAGTTTGCCATAATAGCCGTTGTATTTAAAAGCATTAGGCCTCCTCCTTTCCTTTGAATTCCTGGGTCCAGATTCTTTATTTTATAAATAGGTGAGGTTGTGCAAATCTTCAGCCCAAGCCCCATCCTGTTATTCTCACTTGTGCCTTCTGGGGCCCTTATTATTTTCTGGTCCCTATTGAGGTACCTTCTCCCCACAATGGTCTAGAAAATCCTTGGGCCTCAACACTCTTCTCATCCCATACCTGGCCCTTTTCTTCTCTCCTATCGTCTAGAGACTTCTTCAGATTGCTTTCTTCAATCTCCTCTCTTGTCTCCTTCTCTACCCTTCCCTATTGTCTATTCTCTCTCTTCTCACTGCTTCCTTCTAAACCATCTGATCTGTAGTTCCTCCTTCCAATACTTCGTTGACTGCTAATAATCCCTCAAACTTATTAGTATTGCGCTTCTAACTTGTTCTCTTCCCTTCTCTATCCCTGGGGTCTCTACTTTTAGCATATCTTTGTCTCTTGGTGACTAGCATCCACGGTTCTAGCCCTATGTCTTTAACATCTCTGTTTTTTACAAGAGTTTCTTTGTTGGCCAACTTTTCCTTTTTGGATTCTTGGTTCCTTCTACTTGCATCTGACATGATTTTCCTGCATTTGTCACTGGAGTAACCCACTCTTCCACATATGAAACAAATTGTGTGGAGACATTCGTATTACACTCTTTGGACTTTGATCTTTAGTTTCTCCCTTGATACCAGAGGCTTGTTTAAGTCCAACCCCATGCATACCCTGGCATATTTTCCCTTGAGCACATTGGTCGTATTGGAGTCGACTTTGATTGGCTTTCCTATTGCTCTGCCAATTTCCAGCAAAATTTCCTCATTGAAGAACCCTACAGGCATGTGAGGGAATTTGATCCATATTGCAATGGATGTTATTTGAGTTGTTTGATTGAAAACCAGGGATGCCACTTACTGATGAATTCCTATTTTTGTTGGATCTTGTTTATGAACAAAAAAATTTTGTTGATATCACAATTAGGGTTTTGTTTAGAGGTTATTAATAATGTGTTTTGCAAAGGGAAAAACACTAGTATCATAAAAGTTGGATTAGAAAATTTTAAGAGAAATGATGGAGGGGTAATGTTTTTCCCTTCTCTGTGTTTTGTATGCATATTAGATTGGATAAACATTATGCTTCCATAATATAAAAGTTTCTTTTTCTCACTGAAAAATAAAACTATAGTCTCTCTCTAAAACTATACTGTCACGCCCCGAACCAGGGTCGTGAGTAGCCGCCCGTTACCTTGAACGCCGACTGTATTTTTACAAAAAATCGGACAGAATCTCCCCATAAATTGAAGATCTCCCATGTACAAATAAATCTGTTTAAAATTGTACAATTTAAAATTGCTCTGTAAATAAAATAAAATGGCAATCCCGGCCTCACAACAACCCACCGACCACAGCCGACATCCAGAACAACGCCAGGCTAAGTAAATTATCAGCAATCCTAGCCACGAACCTCTACTGTCATGCCCAACTAGAGTATGAGTAGTCGCCACACTGAGCGGACCTAAATTTTATACAATTCACAATCAATTTTTTCAAGTTAACATTTAAACATTACAATTTGCCTCAATGCAAATGAAATATGAGAGTTTCGCAACTTAATATACATAAATTATATAGTCAATCCCAAAGAAATACACAGTCAACTACGGACCTCAAGGTCAAGACCTCACAGGGTCGAAAATAAAGTGCGGAGCTTATATCTCAATTTAATTTAAATCTTACCGTCGAAAAACACTCAAATCTGCCAACGAGCTACCAAATCCTTTAGAGCCGAAGCGTCACTTTAGTACAATAATCCTGTCTGAGGAGAGAAAGAAGAGGGGTGAGTATCAAGGAAGATACCTAGTGAGTGAAGGGATTAATCTCAAGTACTAATAGTGTAGGTAAGTATTGGAGTGTCAAATAATATCATTCATAATCAATAATTCAAATTTTTACAGTAAATCATGATATGTTTACTAAAATGAACTCATTTAATCATTCACATGATAACATACATATATGCATCCATTTAAAATCAAGTAGAATATAGAGCAAGTCGAAAGGATCTTGACAAAGGTCAACCATGACTAAGAACAGGTGTATCAGGGGTTTTATTATACAAAAAGTTTTCAAAAGTAGCTCTCTACCTCGACGTTGGCCATGAGTTCGCAGGGGCTAGCTCATCATCGTGTATAGGACCCTGCCCGGTACTAGATGGTGGCGTCACACACGTCCTCCCCCTTACATTGGGTTCAACCGGCCGTGTTTATAGCCATTAGACATATGACGTTTGCGGATACCTCCTGCAGAAACGTATCCGGACAACTCGGTGTCTCTACAAACGCCCTTCGTAGCTACAGAATTTATCAAATAATGCCATAACATCACATCATCTCAAGCTAGTAGGTATCCAACCCACATAGCCAAATCAACTCATCATATCCTCAAAACAATTCAAATCCGTGTGCCAATATATTTTATCAAAATCATTTAAATTCAACAAACCATTACAATGGTAGAATAAAAAACATTTAATTTCTCAAATCATGGCACAATTTCATTTTATTTCAAACATGGATGCATAATCGTAGAAATATAAGTACGACACTCCAATAATCACAAAACATATTTAAATTTCAATTCCATACGTCGAGACAATACATATCAAAAATATATTTTATTAAAAATATGATAAAATCAGGTTTCACTATTTCATGCAAGAGATTAGAGTCACACTCATATTCCTAGGGAGGGTGGTCACTTCCTAGTTTCAAAAATTATCAAATCTGACTCCTCAATCTCTAAAAAGATCAACTTAATCAGACCATCACAATTTAATATCAGATAGTAGCCTATTAATAGATTTTCTATTTTCTTTCCTAATTAATACAACCTTAATTTACACTATCTCCTTTCTAAATTATCGTTTCATAAATTTAGAATCATTTGGTTCACAAATGATCAAATTTCCAATATTTCTCATTTTTCTAATTTTCTTCAAATTTAACATATTTCAGAACATATATATAGCTTCCGATTCTAATTTCAACATAAATTCGATAAAATTTCTTTCAAACGTTTAAGTGATTGCATTTCTCTCTTACTTAGGATTTCGCAAATCTCAGATCTAGATTTCGTTCACCCGTCGAATTAGTTTAAAACCTGTAATATTTTCAAATTTGAACAATATTAGCAACTAACTCAAATTCTAAATACCAAACCCTTGGACTATAACCAACATTCTGTTACCTGCAGTGAAGAAGCCGCGACCTAGGGTTTCTGTGGGGACTAGGGGTGTTAATGACACCGGGTAGTGTCACGGGTACCCGTGACACTACCCGGTCAAAGCTCGAGCCCGGGCTCGGTCAAACCGAGCTCGAGCCGAGCTCGGGCTTGGGTAGCTGGGTATCGAGCTCGAGCTCGAGCCCAGCTGTGTCGAGCTCGAAAGCTCGACGAGCTACCCGAAATATTTTAATATTTTAAAAAATAAATTTTATATATAATTATATATATATTTTTTTAAAAAATTATATAAAAAAATTATATTTTTAGGTATATTTTTTAAATATATTATTTATACTACCCAATGACACTACCCGACGACACTACCCGATGACACCCGATGACACTTCGAGCTCGAGCTCGAGCTCGAAAAATAGAAACTCGGCGAGCTCGAGCTCGAGCTCGAGCTCACCTAAAGTACATCGAGCTCGAGCTCGGGTATTATGATACCCGAGCTCGACCCGGGTGTCATAACACCCCTAGTGGGGACTGCAGGTGAGCTCTCGAAGGAGATGGCCAGTTTCGGGCTCACGGGCTCGTAGGTCGACGTAGGCTCATGGGCCGTCGCAGGCTGGTGGGGTCGCGGGCTGGCGGGCTCGCAAACTGGCAGGCTCGTGGGCTGGTCTGCAGTTGTGTGCCCGGGAGAGGTAGCGTGCTGTGGCGCGCTCACGCTCTCGCGGGGAGGGTCACGCATGGGTGCGCTCACGCTGGGGAGATCGCGCTAGGGCGCTCTCGTGACCAGGAGCGTGCGCGCTCTCGCTGGCATGGGGAAGTGCGCGCTACGGCGCGCTCATGCTCTTGTAGGAAGGATCACGTTGCGGCGCGCTCACTTGCGGAAGGGTGGAGTAGCGGCGCGCGCTCGCGGGAGGAAGGCGAGGCGGAGGAGCGGTGGAGGGGTGGCTGATTCGGGCGAATCCAAAGAGAGAGAGAGAAAAGAAGAGTGAGAGAGAAACCGAGAGATGGAATGATAGAGGGAGAGTGAGAGAGAGAAGGCAGAGGGGGGTCTGTGGCAATGGTGGTGGGCGGTGACGATGGCGGAAAGGGAGAGGCGGGTCGCGGGAAGGGGAAGAGGCGGTGAGAGATAGAGAGAGGAAGAGAGAGAGAGAAGGAAAAGAGAGAGATTAGGGCTAAAAGCCTAATCCAATTTGGGGGGTGCTGCATTTTGCCTCAAAACGCAGCACTCCGTTAGATTTTTTTTTTGTTCTTATTATTATTATTATTATTTACATTAATATATATATATATATATATATATATATTCATTTTATACCAAAATTTGCAAATACGGTAAAAATTTAAAATATACTAAAAAAATTCAATTTAAATACCCCAAAATCAAAAATCAAAATAAATGAAAAATTTCTCTATATATATATAATTGAGAAATATTTTATTTAATTACTGAACAGGAGTACAATAGTACAGATACCGCAGTGTCAGTGTTACATTTTCTAACCCCCTAAAAACAAGTTTCGTTCTCGAAACTAAAAGAGGACTAAATAGCAAATAAATGGGAGTACTGTCTCCTCATAGCCTCCTCAGGCTCACAGGTCTCTTCCTCGATCTGGTCACTCCTCCACAAGATTCTAACCAACGAGACTTACTTACTCTGCAGATTCTTGACCTACCGATTTAGAATAGCCATGGGCTAAATTGGAAGACTAAGGTCCTCTCATAATTCAACAGGTGGAGGCTTAAGCACATGAGTGTGCCTCCTCAAGTATAGCCTTGCGGAGATCTGAATCAGCGGGAATACAAACTCACTCCCTGAACACTATCACACCATCTCCTCAGATCCTAAAATCTCCGCTCTCAGCTCTACAGACTCTATCCGCAATACTCTGAAGCTCCTCATCTGTACTCTAGAGCTCTCTGATACGGTTGAACAAAGTCGGTCTGACCTCAAATCTGGTTAATAAGCCTCCCTGATCATCACTTGTCAAACGACTCCCAATGCTCGGAGTCCCACTAAACAAGAAAAGTATGCTTTTTCTGTCGACTGTGAGGATGATACTGACTCCGAATCAAGGCATCTGCTACAACATTCGCCTTGGCCAGATAATAATCAATAATGAGGTCATAATTTTTGAGAAACTCTAACCATCTCATTTATCTCAAATTCAGCTCTTTTAGGTAAATAGATATTTCAAACTCCTGTGATCTGTAAATATTCTGTAGGTCACCCTATAAAGATAATGCTGTCATATTTTCAACACGAAAACTATGGCTGCCAACTCTAAATCATGTGTCGGGTAGTTAACTTCATGTTTCTTTAGCTATCGCGAGGCATATGCAATAACCCGACCATCTTGTATTAGAACACAACCCAATCTCTGTCGGCTAGCATCACTGTACACTGTATACTCCCGACTACTAGTGGGAATGGCTAAAATAGGAGCGGATATCAACCGTTGTTTGAACTCCTGAAAGCTCGTCTCACAATGGTCATCCCAAACAAACTTGACCCCCTTCTGGGTCAATCTAGATAATGGAGCATCTATCTGGGAGAATCTCTCTACAAATCTGCGATAATACCCGATTAAATCGAGAAAATTACGAATCTCGGTAACTGTTTGTGGCTGCTCCCACTTCACTATAACCTCAACCTTCCGCGGATCAATATAAATACCCTCCGCGGAGACAATGTGCCCCAAGAATCCAATTTGTCTCAGCCAAAACTCACATTTCGAGAATTTAACATATAACTGCTTCTCACGGAATATTTGCAATACCACCCGAAAGTGCTGAATATGATCTTCATCACTCCGTGAATATATTAAGATGTCATCGATGAATACGATGACGAACCGATCCAAGTAGTTGTGAAAAACTCAGTTCATCAGACCCATAAAAGCAGCTGGGGTATTAGTCAGCCCAAACGGTATGACTAAAAACTCGTAATGGCCATATCGTGTGCGAAAAGCTGTCTATGGCACATTTTCAGCCCGAATTCTCAATTGATGATAACCTGAACGGAGATCAATCTTAGAGAAAACCGGAGCTCCCTGCAGCTGATCAAACAAATCATCTATACGTGGTAAGGGATATCTGTTTTGATAGTAGCTTTGTTCAACTGCCTGTAATCCACACAAACCCTAAGTGTACCATCTTTTTTCTTTACAAATAACACCGAAACATCCCAAGGTGAAGTGCTCGAGCGAATAAACCCCTTATCCAGAAGTTTCTACAACTGGATCTTAAACTCTCTCAGTTCCGCAGGCATCATTTTATACGGTGGAATAGAAATAGGATTGGTCCCCAGTACTAGATCAATCTCGAAATTGAACTCCCAAACTAGTGGTAATCCGGGAAGCTCCTCGGGGAATACCTATGGAAACTCCTGTACTACAAAGACATCTTCAAGTCTCGATCCCTCAACGATGGTGTCAACAATATAAGCCAGATAAGCCGCACTACCACGGAGTACCAAGTGTCTGGCCTTCATAACAGATATAACACAGCGGGGCAATACTCGTCTCTCATCCCAGAATACTAATAGTGGTTGCCCTGACCTCCGAAACTCAACCTCGTTTGTGAAACAATCTACAGAAGCCTGGTGTAAACTCAACCAATTCATCCCTAGAATAGCGTCAAAATCCATGATAGGGAGTGGAATCAAATCTGCCTCCAATATTGCCTCCCCAATGCCGACCTCACAGCCCCTATAGACTGTATCTCGAATGATATGCTTGTCAAGAGGAGTGACTACTACAATCTCCTCATCAAGTAGCGAGAGAGGTCTATTAGAATGGCGAGTGAACGTGTCGCTCACATATGAAAAATTTGACTCGGTATCTATAAGAATACGGGCATCGATACCAAATATTCGCATGGTACCTAAATGTGAGGAAGGGAAAGAGATTAAATATATTTAAAATGCAAAGAAAAGTAGACAAATTCATATATATATATCAAACTAGTTAAGTTTCTAAAACTTTAACTAGTCAAAACTACATCGACATCATGATATACAAAAAACTCATACAGAAATACAATAAAAGTACTACACTGAGGGATCTGTGGGAGGATTACCCATAATAATATCAGGGTTTGCCTGTGCGTCCTCTTGCTTCATCGCAAACACACAAGTTTGGGCCCTAAGCTGTTGTCGCGACTGTCCTGGCACTATATTACTCTCGGCTACAGTCTTAGGAGCAGTAAGAGCTGAGTGCGCAGGTGCCCCTACTGGCCTTGCCAAAAGTACCAGTACGACTTTGCAAAGTCGATCCTCCTCGACCTAAGTTTGGGCAGACACTCTTAACGTGACCTTGCTTCTCATATTGGAAGTAAATAACTGGTACTCTACAAGCCCCAAAGGTATGGTGGCTGCCGCATCTGCAGCAAAAAGACTGTCTTTGTGTAGTAGACTGTGTAGAGACACTAGGGACTGGTGCCCCAAAACCCTGTGGTCGAGGTCCCTTTCCCGGTTCTGCTGGTCTAAAGCTAGAAGAACCTCCAGGATGTCCAAAATCTCTACCCCTCTTCTACGACTATCCATCCTGTGACCCAGTCTTCCTCTTCTGGTGACTCTCGCTCTGTCTAGCCTCAGCTCGGATGATCTTCTCCACTCAATATGCTGAATCAATTACTTCTGAAAGTGTAAAAGATGGAGTCACCGTCATATACTTCCTGATACTCAATTTGAAGCCATCTTCAAACTTGAACCTCATCTGAGCTGGTGTAGCCATGTCAGGGACAAAGGCCGCTAGTTGTCTAAGCTCAGCCTCGTACTCTGAAACTAACCTCATCCCCTGGCATAAGTGCAAGAACTCTATTCTCATCTGGTCCTGCTAGAATGGGGTGAAGTACCTGCGGTCGAACTCTCATAGAAAGTCCTCCCACCACAGGGTCTGGGTAGCACTGTCACGGATAGCGTCCTACCATGAGAGGGCATCTCCGTCGAAGAGTCTCTCAGCAACTCTCAACTGAGCTCCTCTAACAACCCCAAATCCGTAAGAATCCTACGAGTCCTAATGATCCAGTGCTTCGCCGCTACGGTATCACTGGATCCTGAAAAGTCTGTGTATTCGAGCTGCCGAGACTCTTTTATCAACTGAGTGAGCTAGTGGATGCGCCTCAAAGTAGCCGACATCTATCGATCGAAGTAGAAACAGAAGGACCGACCACCAAAGGAGGAATCGGTATCGTAGGTGCAGGTACGACTGCAGGTGCGATCACTAGAGTCTGTAGTGGAGGCGGTGGCATCTACGCCCTATATTTACTGTACCACTCCTGTCACTGCCTCAAGGCTTTGAGTGGTGGTGGAGGAATCTCGGCTATACCAGCCGGTGGAGGTGCTAGGGGTGGCACTAGAGAAGGTGCGTAAGTAGAAAAAGCACCCTCCGGTACTCGTGGAGCCTCAAGTGCCCTAAAAGCTTCAGGCACTGAGGGACTCTCTGGTAGTGCATCACGCCTACCACTCCTACTACATCTAGGCGACATAATTCTGCAAAAAGAATACCGTTTCATTAGATATAAGTAAGGATTAGGGTTAGTTACTGGGTAACTAACCCCCTAAAATAGAATTCGAGTTATGAATGAAGGCATTCGAATGCAGAATCATGGAATGTATGCCTCGTATATCGTACCCTTTACAATAAATGATCTTATATACCTATGACCGTGTACAAGACTTTAAATGACTGTATGAAACTCTCTAATATATTGAGAACTTTTAAACGTATTTGGGAAGACTTTTACTACTATTTTTTCTCTAATCTAGACGTTCTGATACCAATAGAACTCTCAAACCCCGAACTGGAGTCGTGAGTAGCCTCAAAAATTGGAGGTCTCCCATGTACAAATAAATTTGTTTAAATCTGTACAATTTAAAATCACTCTGTAAATAAAATAAAATGGTCATCCCGACCTCACAACAACCCACCAACCACAGCAGACATCCAGAACAATCCCAGACTAAATAAATTACCAGCAATTCTAGCTACAGACCTTTGCTGTCATGCCCAACTATTGCATGAGTAGCCGCCACACTGAGCGGACCTAAATTTTATACAATTTACAATCAATTTTCCTAAGTTAACATTTAAATATTACAATTTGCCTCAATGCAAATGAAATATAAGAGTTTCGCAATTTAATGTATATAAATTATACAGTCAATCCTAAATAAATATACGGTCAATTACGGACCTGAACGTCAAGACCTTACAGGGTCGAAAATAAAGTGCGGAGCTCATATCTCAACTTAATTTAAATCTCACCGTCGAAAAATACTCAAATCCTCCAACGAGCTACCAAATCCTCTAGAGCCGAAGCGTCACTCTAACACAATAATCCTGTTTGAGGAGGGAAAGAAGAGGGGTGAGTATCAAGGAAGATACCCAGTGAGTGAGGGGATTAATCTCAAGTACTAATAGTATAGGTGAGTATTGAAGTGTCAAATAATATTATTCATAACCAATAATTTAAATTTTTGCAGTAAATCATGATATGTTCGTTAAAATGAACTCATTTAATCATTCACATGATAACATATATATATGCATCCATTTAAAATCAAGTAGAACATATAGCAAGCTGAAAGGATCCTGGCAAAGGTCAACCATGACCAAGAACAGGCATATCAGGGGTTTTATTATACAAAAAGTTTTTAAAAGTAGAATAGAAAACAATTCAAATCCGTGTGTCAATATATTTTATCGAAATCATTTAAATTCAACAAAC
This sequence comes from Dillenia suffruticosa, assembly GCA_033439265.1. Taxonomy (NCBI): domain Eukaryota; kingdom Viridiplantae; phylum Streptophyta; class Magnoliopsida; order Dilleniales; family Dilleniaceae; genus Dillenia; species Dillenia suffruticosa. The sequence goes on along the minus strand of JAVTVX010000009.1, from coordinate 16,086,090 downwards.
CAATATATTGGTAGAATAGAAAACATTCCATTTCTCAAATCATGGCACAATTTCATTTTATTTCAAATATGGATGCATAATTGTAGAAATATAAGTATGACACTCCAATAATCACAAAACAGATTTGAATTTCAATTCCATATGTCGAGACAATACATATCAAAAGCATGATTTATTAAAAATATAATAAAATCAGGTTTCATTATTTTATATAAGAGATTAGGGTTTAACTCACATTCGTAGGGAGGGTGGCTACTCCCTATTTTCAAAAATTACCAAATCTGACTCCTCGAGTTTCCAAAAAGATCAACCTAATCAGATCATTACAATTTAACATCAGATAGTAGTCTATTAACAGATTTTCCATTTTCTTTCCTAATTAATACAATCTTAATTTACATTATCTGCTTTTTATATTCCCGTTTCATAAATTTCGAATCATTTGGCTCACAAATGATCAAATTTCCAATATTTCTCATTTTTCTAATTTTCTTCGAATTTAACAATTTCACAACATATATATAGTTTTTTATTCTAATTCCAATCTAAATTCAATAAAATTTATTTCAAACGTTTAAGTGATTGCATTTCTCTCTCACCTAGGGTTTCGTAAATCTCAGACCTAGTTTTTGTTCGCCAGTCGAATTGGTTTAAAACTTGTAATATTTTCAAATTTGAACAATATTAGCAACTAACTCAAATTCTAAATACCAAACCCTATGACTACAACCAATATAACCGTTACTTGCATTGAAGAAGCCGCAACTTAGGGTTTCTGCGGGGACTGTAGGTGAGCTCTCGAAGGAGACGGCGGGGGGTCGCGGGCTCGCAGGCTCGTGGGCCATCGCAGGCTCGAGGGCCGTCGCGGGCTTGCGGGTTGGTCTGCAGTTGTGCTTCCGTCGGAGGTAGCGTGCTGTGGTGCACTCGCGCTCGCGCGGGGGCATGCTCACGGAGATCGCGCAAGGTCGCGCTCGCAGGTTGCGCATGCTAGTGGGCTAGAGCGCGCTCGTGCATAGGTGTGCTTCCGAACAAGCGCGCGCTCGCGCTCATGTAGGGAGGATCGCGCTGCGGCGTGCTCGCTTGCGGAAGGGCGGAGTAGCGGCGGCGCTCACGAGAGGAAGGCGAGGCGGAGGAGCGGCGAGGGGTGGTGGATTCGGGCAAATCCGAAGAGAGAGAGAGAAAACAGAGAGAGAAAGGGAGAGTGAGAGAGAAACTGAGAGATGGAATAGAAAGAGGGAGAGTGAGAGAGAGAAGGCAAAGGGGGTTGGTGGTGATGGTGGTCGGCGGCGGCGATGACAGAAAGGGAACGGCGGGTCGCGGGAAAGGGAAGAGACGGAGAGAGAAAGAGAGAGGAAGAGAGAGAGAGAGGAAAAAGAGAAAGAGATTAGGGCTAAAAGCCCTAATCCAATTTGGGGGGGTATTGCGTTTTGCCTCAAAACGCAGCACTCCGTTGGATTTTTTTTTTTACTCTTATTATTATTATTATTATTATTTACATATATATATATATTTATTTTACACCAAAATTCACGGATACGATAAAAATTTAAAATATACTAAAAAAATTAAATTTAAATACCCCAAAATCAAAAATCAAAATAAATGAAAAATTTCACTATATATATATAACTGAAAAATATTTTATTTAATTATTGAACAGGAGTACAATAATATGGACACCGCAGTGTCGGTGTTACATATACATATTAATTTTCCTTTTTTAAAAATTTAATGTAGTTTTTATTTTTTCTCTCTAAAACTAAATTCATTGATATTTTAACCTAAAATATCAATTCAATTTGAAATTTTCTTTTAAAAACATTATTTTTTTCTTTTTATCACATTAATTTTTAACTTTCTCTATTTAGGAAAATTAGCTTTTCTCTCTCTTAATTTAAAAACATTGGATTTTTTTTTCTCTAAAAATAACCAAGTTTAACTTTTCACTTTATAATTAAACACATTAATTTTCTCTAAAAAATTTCCTCTATAAATTTCCTTTGTCTAAAAAAACTAAATTTAAGTTTTCTCCCTGTGACTAAAGATATAGGTTTTTTTTAGTCAATTTAATTCATACTTTTTCTCTCTATAAATACATTGGTTTTAAGATTTCTCTTTAAAAAAAATCAAATTTAACTTGTCTCTCTCTAGAATTAAACATATTAAGTTTTTATCTTTAAAATATCAATTTAATTCATATTTTCTCTCTTTAAATGTTAATTTTTTCTCTCTTAAAATAAAAATATTAGTTTTCTCCCTCTAAAAAATTATTTTCATCCCCATCTTCTCTTTCCACACATATTAGTTTTGAATTTTCTCTCTATATAAAAATTTAATTTAATTTCTCTTTTTCTAATACTAAAGATGTTAGTTTTCTCCCTCTTTGAAAAAAAAAATAATTCAATTTGCATTTTTCTGTTTAAATGCATTAATTTTAAACTTTTTATTTCTAGAGAAATTAAATTTAATAGTTTTCTTCCTACAAGAATTAATTTATATAAATTTGCTTCTCTCTAACAAAATTAAGATACATTAATTTTAATTTTCACTTTGTAAAATAATCAAAATTAGTTTGTATGTCTCTCTCTTTAAAACCAAACGAGGTAATATTTTTAATCTCTTCAAATATGATCATATTTTTTTTCCTTTTATTTGATAATGTTTTTAACTCCTCTAAAATATATATATTTGAATTAGAAATTTGTATACTAAATATAGAAAAAATAAAAAAATTACTCAAATCACTTTTAGACTTATAAATGCAACTTAGCTTCCCATGTCAAAAAACCAATCAAAACGTATCAGCATGTGTCCTTGGAGAGTGCCTCGTGACTAACATTGTAGGCTTTAGGAAGACTCGTGACTGAAATGACAAAAAGGACATAAGTGGGCCGACGTCTATGGGAAGATGTAGACCAAGGCGGAGCCACCCTTCGGCTTGTGGGCCCACAAGCTTTGGAATACCCCACACATTCTTTTGTAACAATAATTTTATGCTTATTTAGTATTTTGGTACGTAATTTGATTAAAAAATATAATTAGACACTAATTAAAACGAAAATTGCACTAAAACAATAGTATTTAATGAGTAATTCAATCAAAAAACTTTTAAAATAGCATTAGAGTTTGTTGGAAAACTGCGTGTGCTAATTCGTTCGATAGATAGACCCTAATATTTTTAAATAAAATTTTAAATTTGAGTATTTATATAGAGAAAAGAAGTATAAGAGAATTTTACTCTTTAAGCATTCAATGCCATTCAAATTGGATTTATTTATAATTAGTATAGTTATCAAATATTGATAATTTATAAAAAATGAGTTTGTTGAAAAATTAATTAGTATATTTATAACTTAATTTTATTTTAATTTATAGAAAAAGTAATATTTAACGGGTCAACAATGATTGGACTCTTATCAATTAGGGTTTGACGGAAAAATAATGATTGAAAAACAAGACAAATACATAAAAATAATTAAGTGCCAAAAAGAAGAAAAGAAGAAAAATGGGAGTTTGGAAATCAGGTTTTAAGGGGGATGATGATGGATGAAGTCACAGTCAACATCTCAAAGGATTAAAACATAGATAAATATAGCCTCTGATCTGTCATGAATACAGAATTTCTATGGCAAAATCAAGTGGCTTATAGACTTTTATTGAAGCTATAGGTAATATCAAAATGGTTGGTTGTATAAATAGAATAGAGATGATCATAACTTAGTCTCAAGAAATATACAAAAAGAAAAGATGAGAGAAGGAAAGCTTCATATTGTTACTATAAGGAGGGCTGTGTTTTGCTGTTGTTGCTGCATATTATTATTGTTCATGTGGGAAGCTAGTCGAGTAATTTCGATAAACAGGACAGAAGAGGAAGATGAAGTTATTGTCCGGCGCAGGAATCAAATATATTATAATGAGCTGGGTCTTACCCCTCCAATGGGGTATACACAATACATATAAATCTCTCTCTCTCTCTCTCTCTCTCTCTCTCTCTCTCTCTCTATAAAGGAGTGATATAATCTGATCTTTACATTTTTTCTATAAATTGTATATATCAGATGGGACAGTTTTGGTCACTTTTATTGTCATATTTTCGAGGCAAGGGTTAAAGTATCAGGTATTTTCACTCTCCTTTTTGCTTAACTCCGTACAAGCCTTAAGGCCATTTATTTCGATAAGTTGAATGTGCGGTTTTTGTTCGTGGGTAGCGGACGCACTGGTGTGGACTGGCCTTGCTGCTCTAGGATATGAATACGTCATTTTAGGTAGTGTATATATGTGTGGTTTAGTTTCAGTTTTTACTGTATAAACCGCTATCATTGATATATGATACCCCGTTTGTTTCTTCTTCCAGACGATTGTTGGGGTGAACTCGAACGAGATTCGGAGGTAGGAGAGCCTGCATGGCATGCTAGGCGCTGCACAATGTGGGATTGAATATATATATATAATCTCGAGATTCTTTTTTTTTTGTTTGTTTTTTGTTGGTAGGGCAACTTAGTTCCAAATGCTAAGGGATTTCCATTGGGCATCAAAGAAATAGCAGATTATGTCCATGCCAAAGGGTTAAAGTTTGGAATTTATTCTAGCGCCGGGTAAAAATCCTGCAATTCTTTTTGTGCATGGATCTGCCCTACTCTTTGAGTCAGCTTTGACAATATTTTATTTTGCATCCTGCAGAAATCTAACTTGTAAAAAATCCATGCCTGGATCATTAGGCTACGAAGAACAAGATGCAAGAACTTTTGCTTCCTGGGTAAACAAAAAATTGACTCAAAGAATTACTTGCCTTAAATGAACTAAAAACCTAATGCTTCGGGGCTTGTTCTTCAATAGGATGTTGACTACTTCAAGTATGATAATTGCTATACGGACAACTCAAGCCCTAAGGAGAGGTAACCATGCTATCCTATGATATTTTTCAAATTTATTATTTTTTTATTTTTATTGTTTCAGGACAGGATCGCCAGAGATTCCTCCCTAGCTAACAAAGTTTAGTTTTGTTGCGGAAACTGATTGATTATGTCATGTCATTTATAGGTATGGTAAAATGAGTAAAGCATTGTTGAAGGCTGGAAGGCCCATCTTCTACTCCATTTGTGAATGGTGAGCTTGCCTTCTCCCACTTTAGTTTTTAACATCTTGTTATTCAACAGGTTGATTCAATATATATATACATACACAGGGGAATAGATGATCCTGCGATCTGGGGACGAGGTATGGGTAATAGTTGGAGAACAGCCAGAGACAACAAGCCTCTCTGGGACAGGTTACTCCATGCAAATTGTGTACCATTGTTAGATAGGAATTGGGGGGAAAAAAAAAGTCTTGCACTACTTGTTAATGATTGATCTAATCCTCTCTCTCGTCTTTTGGTCTCTGGCCAGCATTACAACTCATGCAGATGAAAACGACAAATGGGCATCCTATGCTGGACCAGGTGGTTGGAATGGTACGGTTAACCAGAACCAAAGTTTACCAACACGTATATTTTCAACCACTAACGCTAAATTCTTGGTACTACATAGATCCAGACATGCTTCAGGTTGGAAGAGGAAAGTTGACGACAGCACAATATCGCTCACAGTTCAGCATATGGGCACTAGCCAAGGTTTTCTATATTCCTTGCCACATTTACTAAATCATTTAAGCCTCCTTTGGATTGTAGGAATTGGAATCATTATGGCCCATTCCGAGTCCAGCATATTTGGGAGTAACAAGCAGCTAGGTTTTGGAATGGAGATCTAATAGGAATCATATACTACTGTTATGCTTGTCATAAAACCCAAATGAGGAGGCAAAAATGAGAAAAAATGAGACCTATGGGAACCAAAAATAAATTAGAAAACACAAAAATTAAAACAAAAACCAAAATCATGTATTGAATTTGTATAGGAACTAGTTACTTTAATGCGAGTTTTAATTTCTTTTATAAGAAATGTAATAAAATGTTGGTATATAATTTGGTAAGCATTATTAACCAAGAATTAAAAAAAAAGTAAGTACTAAAAAATAATTCTAAAAATAGATTTGCTCTCAAACAACTCCTAAAAAGATGAAAGGAATGATTCTGCAACACCCATTCTAAGAAATTTGGAATGGGTATGAGAAAATCATTGAGATTCTTATTTCCAGAGGCTTTAAAGCATTATACTCCCGATGCGTAATATAATTAGTGAGAATTATGTATGTAACAGGCTCCTTTACTCATTGCAACTGACATCGGAAACATCACCAGTGTCAACTTGGAAATCCTTAGCAACAAAGAAGTAATTGATGTTAATCAAGGTATTGTATATCACAATATATACTTACGACTAAATTAGCTTAAATGTGAACAATAAGACTAACCTAAAACAAATTACCTGATCAGATAAGCTTGGAGTACAAGGAAGAAAGGTTAAAAAAGAAGGGGGCTTGGAGGTAAACCTCACCTGAAGCTGATGCACAATCCAAATCCCATTGTTTTGCAGCTTCCTAACAAGTTTGAGAATGTGAATCATGGGTAGGTGTGGGCTGGTCCTTTAACTAAAAAGAGGGTCGCCATGGTCCTGTGGAACAGAGGTAATACCACAGGTACCATTACCGCCCACTGGGATGATATTGGACTTGATCCAAAGACTCTGGTTGATGTGCGTGATTTGTGGGCGGTGAGACTTTCCAACTATAAAACTTTACTTGCAACTGAATAATGTAGCTTCTTCATTCGTATTACTTGGTATTCACTTTGATTCATCAATTGACTTGGTGTACCTGCAGCATAAAACTCAAGGTTCAATGCAAGGAAAACTCTCAGCTAAAGTGGACTCATATGATTGCAAAATGTATGTGCTAACTCCACGTAGGTCGTTCATGCGCCTGTCCATCTAAAGTTGTCTGTTTTGCTTATTGTGTGCAGCAAATCATGGTTGGCTAGATGTATACTTTCATTTAGCCTTTTTCTGTTTTCACTTTCATTTACCATAGCATATGTGGCGGATTTGGGTTTTAAGCTGATTGTGCTACCATATTGAAGATGAAAAAAATGTGAAAATTTTGAGGATGAATTCTTCCGCATAATCGCTATTTTGTAACCAATGGTAGATCACTAACCAGTAGCAATCTCAACCCTCACCAATGGAGGCCAAATAGTGAAAGATTTAGAAACCTATGTGGGATTGACATTTAGCGATGAAATCAGGGAAATCAGGGACAATGTTTTTTTTAACAACATATTTTGCAACAAAATGACATTGTTGAGAAAAGAAATGCTTTTTCTGGATGACATGAAAATTAATTTAATTCATGTAATGGGAAAAAGGTTTCCCATTTTGAGAGGAATAGCCAATCAGATTTAGTTGCAAATTTAGCATTGAGTTGTACAATGAAAATGTCGGTAATTATGGAACATTTGAAAAGAATACATATAAATGTGACGGACCAGCTAAACATAGCAACAAAACTAACATGCTTGTGAAAATGTCTTGATAAATGCCATGAATGATACAGAGGGTCTAGGTAAACTGGCCTAACTACGAGTTCCATCAACAACTACTAGTTTCTAAAAATATGGTGGCTACACATCTACTTCTTACCCTCACGTCCCCGGGGGGGGGGGGGGGGAAGACTATCTCCGAAAGTTAAGCAATAGATATAACGCTGGGTGTAACATAAAAGAGTAAAATGGTAGATTCCAAAACAATTTTATGCAACAAACAAAATAATATCCAAAACTGGGAGCATGATACAAAACAATACAAAATAATCTTACGTAACTAACACCGGGTTCCCATTCGGTGAAATTGCATGGATGTACACTGCTGTTGCGGTTTCAATTCTCCATAGACATAGCAATAGAGCTTCTAAACTAACTGAACAAGTCGACTGATGCCCACCATAAAACAATATGTGGTTATCTCGCAAATATGTTCCGTTACCTAGTAGAGAGATAGAGCACAAAATGAGATTCAAGTACTACAAAACAAATAACTTATTGAGACAAACAAAAACCGTCTGCTAAATCAACTAAAACCATTGACAATCCTTCTCTAATGGATAGAGTTTTAGTTGGATATATACCGGTCGGGATAGATTTATACTGACAATCTTGATCACCATTGGAGTATATTATATATTTATAGTGACAGTTAGAAAGTGTTGCTAAAATTATGACCTTTTATCATCAGTTTAAAAGTATTGGTAAAAATTGTTATCTTTTATCATAGGTTATCACTCAGTTACCATAAATGTTAAGAAATTTTATTATTTTTTATCATTAGTTACCACATAACTGTTAAAAAATGTTATTACCATTTATAGTCGGTTATCATATATGTTAATATATTAGGAAATATTATAACATTTTATTGTCAGTTACCATAAGTGTTAAGAAATGTTATTATCTTTTATCGTCGGTTACTACAATTATTAAGAAATGTTATTATCGGTTACAACATAGTTACTACAACTGTATCACTTATGTCCAGTTACTACAACTGTTAAGAAATATTACTACTATTTATTGTCAGTTACCACATATATGTATATGTTAGGAAATGTTATAAGTTTTTATCGTTAGTTATCACGTGTTAAGAAATATTACTATCTTTTATCGTCAGTTACTACTGTTGTCATCGGTTAGGAAATATTATTATTTCGTCAGTTATCACATTACTGTTAAGAAATGTTATTGTCATTTATGGGTGGTTACCATACATGTTCATATGTTAGGAAATATTATAAGATTTTATCATCGATTACTACAAGTGTTAGAAAATGTTACTGTTATCATTACTTACTACATATATGTTAGGAAATATTACTATTATCGTTGGTTATTACAGGATCATCTGTTAAGAAATGTTATTTCGTGAGTTAGAAAAGGGTTAGGAAAAAAATAACTTTTATTGTCGTATGGTAGTACAAATTGGTTTGATTAGAAAACAGTTAGGAAAACACACCACCACCAGTGTCAGTTGCTTCTGATAAGTGATTGAAAAGATTACTATCTATCAAAATATTAGAAATGTTATGAAATGTTATAAATTATAAAATAAAGAAATTATTAAAATAATATAACCTATTCATTATATTAATGAGAATGAAAGATGCATTAATAGGATAAGAAAAAAAATATTACATATCACACAACTGTATATCTTCTCTTCTGCATATCTTTTGAGATGTTTATTCCAAAAATGATTCGCTTCAATTATAAAAAATATTACTATCAAAATTTCAAAACACGGTCTCAGCAACAATTTTCATGTCAATCTATTCATTAAAATGGTTATAAAAAAATATTATCTTTTGGATGGAATATATCAATCTATTCATAAAAATAAAAATAGTTATAAATAAAAATATAATCTTTTGGGATGGAGTTAGGTGGTGATGATGATTGTTGGTTTCTATGTGCACTCCTAGAAGAAGCTAATAATACAAATAATTTGGTTTATTATTCAAAAATAAAAGTGAAATTAGTAAAATTGTGGTAAAAATATTCACACCTAAATCTATTCTTAAACAAAATCAGGTAGTATTTTACGATAATTGGGATTCTTCAGAGTCAAATTGCTCTTGGGATGATTGTGATTTTTCATGGTCAGCAAAAATACTTATCCTTCGTTTAGTTCATCCCATATTGAGCATAATCTATGAAAATTTAAAATGTTTCAAAATATAGTAAAATCCATCTTTCATTTCAAAAAAAAAAAAATGAGATTACCTACTTCAGGAATGAGATTTTAGTTGATTCACAAGTTTTGAGAATTTTGAACGGAGAGAAGAGGTTTTGAGGGAAAGAGAGCTTTTGGAGAAAAAGAGGGTTAGTAGGGGAATGATTTATAGAATATTTGGTTTAGTTATTTCACTGTATTTTTTTCCTCTTTTTCTAATCTTTTTATTGTCTTTAGATCATCAAGCTTTTACCACTTTAGATCACGTTTTGTGAGTATAATTTCATTATAGTTTACTGCTCTTTTTATTATTACATCATCAAGTTTTTGATTTTGTGTTTTTATTTGTATTTTTGTTTTTGTTATCTTCTATTACTAAAATATTGTTACAACATTATTGTTACAATATTGTTATTATGTTACAACATTGTTACTGTATTACATTACTAACATTTAATTTTATATCTATATATTATTTAAAATAATAATATTAACTATACAATTATTTTACATAATTTATATTTAAAATTTTTTATATATTAATTATAGTATCATTGATTGAAAGGGTGGTGTGTACCCTGTGATGTGTGCCTGCATGGGTGCCCGCGTGGCATGCACCGGTGCCCGCGTGACATGCACGGTAGCCCGTGCATGCGGGGAATGCCTGTGCATAGGCTTTCGCATGGCATGAGCGGCATATGCCCACGCGCAAGGGCGCATGCAAGCGCCCGTGCGGACATAAGGCCATGCCCCATGGGCGCTCGGCCATGCCCGTGTGGGTGACCACGCATGCCACTGCGCAGGCAAGCGCGGTGCTACCGCGTATGACTATCCAGGGCAAGTGCGCATGCAAGAGCCTGTACGGGCCCCCGGCTATGCCAGCGCTGTCACGCCCCGAACCGGGATCGTGAACAGCCGCCCGTTGTCCCTGGATGCCGGCTGGATTTTTACAGAAAATCGGGCAGAACCTCCCCATAAATCGGAGGTTTCCCATGTACAATTTCACCTGTATATGACATTCATCCAGTACAAATAAACAATTGGCCATCCCGGCCTCTCCAAAATCAACAATATCCACAGCCAACATCCAGAACAACGCAAGGCTATAAAGTTTCTAACAGTCCTAGCAACAGACCTCTACTGTCATGCCCAACTAGAGCATGAGCAGCCGCCACACCGAGCGGACTTAAATTCTACGCATATATAAAATAAATTCCCAAGTTATTTTTAAATATTTACAAATGCCTCAATGCAACGAAATAATCAACACGCGAGTTTCGCGAAATAAAGTCCATAATTTATACAGTCATCCCAGAAAATTTATAAAAATACATTGGTCAATCTAAAATCTCCAATATAGAATAATATCACCAATCATCGTAGCGAAAGAGATGGAAAATATCCATACCCAAACCCAGTGATATCTCCTCGGTCCAACACTAATCCTGTGGGAAAGAAAGTGAGGGGTGAGTATCTATGGGAGGATACTCAGTAAGTGAGGGGATTGACATCATACTATCAATATCGAGGTGAACTTGGAGTGTCAAAGCATAAGATAAGAAAATATCCACAGTGTGCAAACTGATCATGTTATTTCCAAAATCATATATCACACGCACACATCAAAAAGCAAGATATGCATCCAATATTCACATCAATGTCATGAAGAGCCGGCCAATGAAATATTCCCGGCAATGGTCTACCTCGACCAAGGACGGCGCATTGGGGGTTTTTCCAAATGCAAGTATTAAAGAATGCTCTCTACCCCAATGTTGGCCACAGACTACCCAAACTAGCCTGTAAAAAAAAATAATAATGTACATATAACTAGTCGGCCGTGTATGGTGCCCCCGCCTGGTGCTAGACGGAGCCGTACTCAACGTCCTCTCCGATGAGGGTCAACCTGGGACACCCATACACATGACAATCTGGCGGATACCTCCGGCCGAAGCGTATCCGGACACAAGGGGTGCCTCTACCAGATGTCCTTCGTAGCTACGGATCACAATATCAAATCGGCCGGGCACGTAGCCCCATGCATCCCATCACCAGTCGGCCGGGCAGATAGCCCCATGCATAATATCATAACGTCGGCCGGGCATACAGCCCAAAACATAATATCATAAAGTCGGCCGGGCATACAGCCCAAAACATAATATCATAAAGTCGGCCGGGCATACAGCCCAAATGTGTAAGTAAATCCATTTAAAACCATGTGCCAATGCAGTGGAAGCATTAAAACATATCGATATGTCGAAAATGTGGCACAATATACGTTTATCAAAACTCATGGATGCATATCAATAAAGTCGACATTTAAGACACTCCAAAGGTCACAAAACATTTCATCAAATATTGGAAAGTCATAACAATCATACATTTTGCAGAAACATGTCATTTAAAAGATATTTTTGAAACATGGTTTTCAATCAATAGCGAATGTCAAAGTCCCACTCACCGTTCTACGGGAGGGAAGTCACTCCCTACTGACAAGCCAAATCGGATCTGACCGCTCGAGTCTCCAAAAGATCAACCTAAATCAGATTATCAAATTTCTGTAACATTCTATACTTAACCTTCAATTCATAGATAATCATTTCAGAATTGGTATTTTATTCGCATTCCACTTACACTCTAAACATATACAAAACCTTTCATCTTAAATTCAATCCTAGATTCGTCCAATTTATCAATTAGAGTCAAAATCTCCTCACCTAGGGTTTTCTCGAAGCGCCGAGTCTCGTCCGAAAGTCGCTTCGGTCACTCCAAAGTCTGTAGGGTTTCCTATCAAAACAACATTTATTTGTTAGATCTAAACACATAGATCCGAAGCAAAACCCTAAGTCATTTACCTGCGTGGAGAGTCGTGGGCTGTCACGGGCTCGTGGGCCGTCACGGGCAGTCGCGGGCTCGTGGGCCACGGGCCGGACTGGGCTCGTGGGCTACAGCTAGCGGGCTCGCTGGTCTGCGGGCCAGCGGGCTGGCAGGCCGATGGGCTGAACTGGGCCGCGGGCCGTACTGGACCTGCGGGCTTGGACGGGCTGTCGGGCCTGGTGGGCCCGTGGGCTTGCTGCTGATGGGCCTGCGGCTAATGGGCCTGCAGGCTGGCGGGCCTGCGGGCCGACAGTGGCTCGCGGGCTGGTGCTCGCCCGTGCGCTGGTGCGCTGTGCTGGGGCGTGCTCGTGCACTGCTTGCGCGCGCTCGTGCGCTGCTCGCGCGCGCTCGTGCGCTGCTCGCGCGCGCTCGTGCGCTGCTCGCGCGCGCTCGTGCGCTGGGCCGCGCTCCTGTGCACGCTCGTGCGCTGGGCCGCGCGCCCGTGCACGCTCGTGCGCTGGGCCGCTCGCGCTAGTGCGCTGGGCCTCACGCGATAGTGTGCTGGGCCTTGTGCGCTCGCGGTCCTGCGCTCGCGCTGACTCGCACCCTGGCTCGCGTGCTAGGGCGCTAGCTCGCGCGCTGCCTGGCTTGCGCTCGCGGGCTCGCTTACGCTCGCGGGCTCGCTCGAGCTCGCGGCCTCGCTCGAGCTCGCGGGCTGGGGGATCGCGCTGCTGTCGCGCGCTACAGTGGAAGAAGATGCTCGCGGAGGCTCGTGGCGGTGTGCGGCGAGGCGGAGAGAGTGCGATCGTGGGAGATCGCGAGAGGGAGAGAAGACAGAGTGAGGTAGAGAGAGAAACCGAGAGGGAAGAAGAAGAAGAAGAAGAAGAAGAAGAAGAAGAAGAAGAAGGAGAAGGAGAAGGAGAAGAAGGGCGGCGGCGGCGTCGGCGGTGGAAGGCGCGGGCCAGCAGCCGAAGGAGGAAGCCGCGGGAAGATGAAAGGTCGGGGGGAGAGAGAGAGAGAGAGAGAGAGAGGGAAGGGGGTTAGGGTTTTAACCCTAATCCCCAATTGGGGACGCAGCGTTTTGTCCCAAAACGCTGCGTCTCCAAAATTTTTTTTTTTTTTTTTTTTTTTTTTTTTTTTTTAAAGGCTTGGTGTTACATTTTCTAACCCCCTAAAAACAAGTTTCGTCCTCGAAACTAAAAGAAAGTAATACGCTGAACAAATGGGGGTACTGTTTCTTAAGTCTCTTAATAGTCTCTTCGGACTCTCAGGTCTCTTCCTCGACCTGGTCTCTCCTCCCCAAAACTCTGACCAATGAAAGTTCTTTGCTCCGTAGCTTTCTGATCTATCAATCTAGAACAGCTACGTGCTGAGCTAAAACACTAAGATCCTCTCTGTCTGGCCGTCCCTCGTCAGACGTTTGAGCTCTTAAAAGCTCGTCTCACAACGATCGTCCCACAAGAACTTGACGCCCTTCGTATTAATCTGGTAAGTATAGCGTCGATCCGGAAAAATCCTTCTATGAATCACCGATAACACCCCGCAAGGCCAAGGAAACTTCGCACCTCGGTCGCTGTCTGTGGCTGTTGGTGTGTTGGTCAGCCCAAATGGCATGACCACGAACTCATAATGTCCATATTGATATTCAAATCGAAAATCGATCTTTCAGAAAACACGCGCACACTGGAACTGGTCAAATAAATCGTCACTACTAGTCAAAGGGTACCGATTCTTGATGAAAACCTTGTTTAGCTGTCTATAGTTCACACACAATCTTAGAATCCCGTCTTTCTACTTCACGAATAATCACCAGAGCACCCTAAGGCGAAGTGCTCAAACGGATAAAACCCTTGTCCAGTAATTCCCACAACTAGACCTAGAGCTCTCTAAACTCCACTGGCGCCATTCTATATGGCAGAATAAATATAGGAGTGATCCCTGGAACTAGGTCGATATCGAAATCACCCTCCCGAATTGGGGGTAGTCCGGGTAGTTCCTCGGGGATATTTAGGAAAACCTGCACCACTGGGACCTTCTCAAGCCTCGGGTCCTCAACAGTGGTGTCGATAACATGAGTTAGGTATGCCGTGCAACCTCGCGACAAGGCTTACCCAACCCGTGGGCAAAAAGGCGCTTCTCACATACGAATGGTTCGACTCGGTGTCAAATAGGACACGAGTGTCGACTTCTCATATTGCCATAACTCCTAATGTGAGGAAATAAAAGATCAGTCGATAAATATAAAAGAAAATATCTATAGATATATATATCAAAATGTATGTACAACCAACATAGTTAAGCATCTACGGCTTTAACTAGTGATGGTTCTAAAAAAAAAAAAAAAAAAATACATGGACATCCCTAAACATGGGGATCAGTGGGAGGAACACCAAAAATCTCATCAGGACTCGCCTCAGCGTCCTCCTGCGTCATCGCATATACACGGGCCTGTGTCCTCTGCTGCTGTCGTGATGGTCCTGGCACCGTGTTGCTCCCGGCTACCGTCCGTGGAGCGGTGTGACTCGAGTGCGCAGGTGCTCCCTGCTGTCCTCCTCGGGGAACACTCGAGTGTCCACTAGCTATGTGACCTCCAAATCCCAACTCAGGGCAAGTGCTCCTGATGTGTCCTTGCTTCCCACACCGGAAGCATGTAATGGGCATCCTACACTCTCCAAAAGGGTGGTGTCCAACACATCGGCGGCAAAAGGGGTGCCATTGATCTGAAGTCTGAGTAGTGGCACTAGGGGCCGGTGTCCTAAATCCCTGAGATCGTGATCCCTGTCCAGGATGTGCTTGTCTCGGCTGAGAAAAGTCTTCCTGATATCCTGAACTCCTGCCCTTCTTCGAGCCCTCGCTCGAAGAAGCCCCAGATCTCTTCTTTTGCTCCCTGTTCTCCCGCTGTCTGCCCTCAGCACGGACGATCTCCTCCGCCCTAAATGCTGAGTCCACAATCTCCGCAAGGGAGAAACTAGGGGTCACTGTCATGTACCTCCTGATGTTCAAGTTGAGGCCGTCCTCAAACTTGAACCGTAGCTGCGTCGGCGTCGCTAAGTCTGGAACAAAAGCAGCTAGTCGCCTCAACTCCATCTCATACTCTGTCACTGTCCTGGCTCCCTGCCGCAAGTGCAGAAACTCTGCCCTCTTGCGGTCCTGCTGGAACTCAGAGAAGTACCTGCGATCGAACTCCCGTACGAAGTCCTCCCATCGCAGCGGCTCGGTAGCATCATCACAAATCGCCTCCCACCAAGTGAGGGCGTCACCGTCTAAAAGTCTCTCTGCTATCCGAAGCCGGTAGTCCTCGCTCAACCCCAAATCAGTCAAAATCCTGCGGGTACGGTTGATCCAGTGCTTCGCTGCTGTGGGATCACCCGTCCCTGCGAACTCTGTGCAGCCTAACTGCCTCGCCTCCTTCACCAGCTGGGTGAGCTCGTGAATACGCCTCAAGGTGGAGGAGATAGTGTCGCTAGGTCCCGACACAGTAGAAGGATCAGCAACTGGTGGCTGATCTGGTACAACAGAAGGTGGTACGGCCGTAGGAGTCGGCACGGCCGTCGGTGGTGGTGGTGGAGGTGGCATCTGAATTCCGTGTGAGGTGTACCACTCGTACACCTGCCTAAACGCCTCAAAGGACGGTGGTGGAACCTCGGCAGGAGCAGCCGGCCGAGTAGGCGCTACAGGGGGCGCCCGTGTAGAGAAAGCAGCCTCAGGCACTCCAAGGGTCTCAGGCTCCCTCGGAGGGTCAGGCACGTGAGGGGTCGCGGGTAGCGCGGGTCTAGCTCCGCGTCCTACTGGTCTACCGCGTCTAGGCGGCATAATTCTGCAAGGAGAGAACTTTCATTAGATATAATTCTAGAGTTTGACATAATTTAAAAATTAGGGCTAGTTATTCGTAACTAACCCCTAAAATGAATGAAGTTTTGGACCTCAGAATTTAATCAATTAGGTTAGATACTAATCGTATCTAACCCCCTAAAATGAATAACTCGTATGTCGAAAACCATATGCAGGGATATAAATGACTGTATGAAACTCTTATGCATTGAGGACTTTTAAAATCAAGTTACTTGGGAATGTTTTCAAATCATTTTATAAAACATAGCTCTAAACCAAGAGCTCTGATACCAACCGAACTGTCACGCCCCGAACCGGGATCGTGAACAGCCGCCCGTTGTCCCTGGATGCCGGCTGGATTTTTACAGAAAATCGGGCAGAACCTCCCCATAAATCGGAGGTTTCCCATGTACAATTTCACCTGTATATGACATTCATCCAGTACAAATAAACAATTGGCCATCCCGGCCTCTCCAAAATCAACAATATCCACAGCCAACATCCAGAACAACGCAAGGCTATAAAGTTTCTAACAGTCCTAGCAACAGACCTCTACTGTCATGCCCAACTAGAGCATGAGCAGCCGCCACACCGAGCGGACTTAAATTCTACGCATATATAAAATAAATTCCCAAGTTATTTTTAAATATTTACAAATGCCTCAATGCAACGAAATAATCAACACGCGAGTTTCGCGAAATAAAGTCCATAATTTATACAGTCATCCCAGAAAATTTATAAAAATACATTGGTCAATCTAAAATCTCCAATATAGAATAATATCACCAATCATCGTAGCGAAAGAGATGGAAAATATCCATACCCAAACCCAGTGATATCTCCTCGGTCCAACACTAATCCTGTGGGAAAGAAAGTGAGGGGTGAGTATCTATGGGAGGATACTCAGTAAGTGAGGGGATTGACATCATACTATCAATATCGAGGTGAACTTGGAGTGTCAAAGCATAAGATAAGAAAATATCCACAGTGTGCAAACTGATCATGTTATTTCCAAAATCATATATCACACGCACACATCAAAAAGCAAGATATGCATCCAATATTCACATCAATGTCATGAAGAGCCGGCCAATGAAATATTCCCGGCAATGGTCTACCTCGACCAAGGACGGCGCATTGGGGGTTTTTCCAAATGCAAGTATTAAAGAATGCTCTCTACCCCAATGTTGGCCACAGACTACCCAAACTAGCCTGTAAAAAAAAATAATAATGTACATATAACTAGTCGGCCGTGTATGGTGCCCCCGCCTGGTGCTAGACGGAGCCGTACTCAACGTCCTCTCCGATGAGGGTCAACCTGGGACACCCATACACATGACAATCTGGCGGATACCTCCGGCCGAAGCGTATCCGGACACAAGGGGTGCCTCTACCAGATGTCCTTCGTAGCTACGGATCACAATATCAAATCGGCCGGGCACGTAGCCCCATGCATCCCATCACCAGTCGGCCGGGCAGATAGCCCCATGCATAATATCATAACGTCGGCCGGGCATACAGCCCAAAACATAATATCATAAAGTCGGCCGGGCATACAGCCCAAAACATAATATCATAAAGTCGGCCGGGCATACAGCCCAAATGTGTAAGTAAATCCATTTAAAACCATGTGCCAATGCAGTGGAAGCATTAAAACATATCGATATGTCGAAAATGTGGCACAATATACGTTTATCAAAACTCATGGATGCATATCAATAAAGTCGACATTTAAGACACTCCAAAGGTCACAAAACATTTCATCAAATATTGGAAAGTCATAACAATCATACATTTTGCAGAAACATGTCATTTAAAAGATATTTTTGAAACATGGTTTTCAATCAATAGCGAATGTCAAAGTCCCACTCACCGTTCTACGGGAGGGAAGTCACTCCCTACTGACAAGCCAAATCGGATCTGACCGCTCGAGTCTCCAAAAGATCAACCTAAATCAGATTATCAAATTTCTGTAACATTCTATACTTAACCTTCAATTCATAGATAATCATTTCAGAATTGGTATTTTATTCGCATTCCACTTACACTCTAAACATATACAAAACCTTTCATCTTAAATTCAATCCTAGATTCGTCCAATTTATCAATTAGAGTCAAAATCTCCTCACCTAGGGTTTTCTCGAAGCGCCGAGTCTCGTCCGAAAGTCGCTTCGGTCACTCCAAAGTCTGTAGGGTTTCCTATCAAAACAACATTTATTTGTTAGATCTAAACACATAGATCCGAAGCAAAACCCTAAGTCATTTACCTGCGTGGAGAGTCGTGGGCTGTCACGGGCTCGTGGGCCGTCACGGGCAGTCGCGGGCTCGTGGGCCACGGGCCGGACTGGGCTCGTGGGCTACAGCTAGCGGGCTCGCTGGTCTGCGGGCCAGCGGGCTGGCAGGCCGATGGGCTGAACTGGGCCGCGGGCCGTACTGGACCTGCGGGCTTGGACGGGCTGTCGGGCCTGGTGGGCCCGTGGGCTTGCTGCTGATGGGCCTGCGGCTAATGGGCCTGCAGGCTGGCGGGCCTGCGGGCCGACAGTGGCTCGCGGGCTGGTGCTCGCCCGTGCGCTGGTGCGCTGTGCTGGGGCGTGCTCGTGCACTGCTTGCGCGCGCTCGTGCGCTGCTCGCGCGCGCTCGTGCGCTGCTCGCGCGCGCTCGTGCGCTGGGCCGCGCTCCGTGCACGCTCGTGCGCTGGGCCGCGCGCCCGTGCACGCTCGTGCGCTGGGCCGCGCGCCCGTGCACGCTCGTGCGCTGGGCCGCTCGCGCTAGTGCGCTGGGCCTCGCGCGATAGTGTGCTGGGCCTTGTGCGCTCGCGGTCCTGCGCTCGCGCTGACTCGCACCCTGGCTCGCGTGCTAGGGCGCTAGCTCGCGCGCTGCCTGGCTTGCGCTCGCGGGCTCGCTTACGCTCGCGGGCTCGCTCGAGCTCGCGGCCTCGCTCGAGCTCGCGGGCTGGGGGATCGCGCTGCTGTCGCGCGCTACAGTGGAAGAAGATGCTCGCGGAGGCTCGTGGCGGTGTGCGGCGAGGCGGAGAGAGTGCGATCGTGGGAGATCGCGAGAGGGAGAGAAGACAGAGTGAGGTAGAGAGAGAAACCGAGAGGGAAGAAGAAGAAGAAGAAGAAGAAGAAGAAGAAGAAGAAGAAGAAGGAGAAGGAGAAGGAGAAGAAGGGCGGCGGCGGCGTCGGCGGTGGAAGGCGCGGGCCAGCAGCCGAAGGAGGAAGCCGCGGGAAGATGAAAGGTCGGGGGGAGAGAGAGAGAGAGAGAGAGAGAGGGAAGGGGGTTAGGGTTTTAACCCTAATCCCCAATTGGGGACGCAGCGTTTTGTCCCAAAACGCTGCGTCTCCAAAATTTTTTTTTTTTTTTTTTTTTTTTTTTTTTTTTTTTTTTTTTTTTAAAGGCTTGGTGTTACAAGCGCAAGGCAAGTGCACATGCAATCATCAATGCAGCGCAAGGCAAGAACATTATTTAAATTACTAATAATTTTATTTAAATTAATAATAATAAAAACTAAGGGAGTTATAAGAAATTTAATTTTATGTTTGGAGAAATTTAAGACGTTTTCCATCTTTGTTAAACTTAGAGATAAATTATATTGAGATTAATACCATTAATACCATTAAATTTTGAAACTAGCACGATCATTTGACCTAAATTGGTTGAATTCATAATGTAATTTATAATAATACAATTATGATATTATTTACGTCTCAAAATTTCTTCAAATTTTTATACTTTCATTAATCCAAGGCATATCAATCCAACGATTACAATAATCTTTCTCTATCGATCGCCATTTTTATAAACAAATTTTGAAAATAAATTTTTAAAAATGTTTTCCGCATCATTTTTCATTAGAAAATTTTTTCCACGTGTTTCATGTAATAATTTTTATAATTTTTTACAACACGTTATTATTTTATCTTCTTTTTACCCTCTCTTTTTTTCTTACTATTTGTTTAGTCATCATATTAATTATAGTCGATAACTCTTTTTCTAACCTTCCATATGTGTTATTTTCATTGTTTCTCATGTAATTTTTAAAATTTGTTAACTTTTTTCCATATGTATATTGTTATAAATTCTTACCTTACAATTACTATTTAAAGTATTCATTGTTTGTGCATTGCATCTTAACCATTGGCAGTTTAACTTAATTAAGCAATTGATTAAATCTAATTTTTACTTAAATTTTCATTTCAAAACTTAATTTTTCTGACATATGATGCATCAAATTCAAGAAATGCATTAATCCACCAATATATTTATCATTTTCTCTTGATTTAGAATACATGTCTTGTCCATCGTATCAAAACAAAGAATTCCAAAAGTAGAGAGAATAGAGAATTGTAAAAGCAGACAAAGTAGAGAGAGAATAAATGAAACAGAGAATTGCAAAAACAAATGAAGTAAAAGTAAGAGCTAGAGAAAAAAATGAAATAAGGAGAGAATTACATTACCAAAAACAATATATACATACAAAAGCAATGAAAGTAGACAAAGGAGAAATAAATGAAACAAATATGAGAAGATATTTTTTGGCGCCAACAGGTAATCAAATTAGCACCAAAAAATTATGATTAAATTAATGATCAAGAAAGAAAATGTTTTTTGAACCAAAAGTTAATTAAATAACCACCAAAGTCACTATAAAAAATACGATTTTAACGACGAAAATTTTAGAAAAATTAGTCAATAAAAACATTAGTTACAAAATTTTTTTTATCGCTAATGACGTGTGCAAAAATTTAGAAACGAAAACTACAAATCTGTCGCTAAATTGATGACAGATTTAGTAACGAAAAATTTTTTATCGCTAAAATTAGCAACGAAAATTCAATATCCGTTGCAAAATTTAGCGACGGATTCTTAATTTTTATTACTAAATTTAGCGACAAATTTAAAATTTTCGTCACTAAATTTATAATTTATATTTTATTTAATTATTATATTTATATTATATTATATTATTTTATTTTTATATTTAATTATTATATTAATATTACACTTTATTTAATTAGCAATGGATCCTTGAAATCCGTCGCTAACGTGAAATAGACCAAACTTGCCCGCACGCACCTCAACACCACTGCCATCCTCTCATGCGCCTGCACATGTCCCAGACACACTGGATCCCACTCACCTTGGTCCCCCTGCCTAAGTCCGCGCTTGTGCCTGCCCTGCTGCCTCCCGCCCGCGCCCATGCAAAAAATGCATGAAAATGCCTCTGCATGCCTCCAGCCTGGTTCGAACCTACACGCGTGAAATTATTAGAACTCACAACTGACCAAATGCGCTATCTAATGACATCATTTTTTTTCTTACTTATTATCTTACTCACACATTTTTTTAATAATAATAAACTAATAAAATGTTAGTTTAAAATAAACTAATAAAAGATTTTAAAAAATAAAATAATATTATTCTTTAAAAAGATAAAATAAAAATCAAATATAACATATTAATTAAAAAAATAATTTTTTTTAAATAGTAAAATGTTAACTTAAAATAAAATAATAAATCAATATTATTCTTAAAAATAAAAAATAAAAATAAAATAAAATGTTATTTTAAAATATTATTTTAAATTTTATTAAATAATAAATATTGTAACACCGACACTGCGGTATCCGTAGAAAAGTACCATTTTCGAAATATATATATAAAAAAAATGAGATATTCCTCAATTCATTATATAGAGAAAGATTTTTTTATTTAAATTTGATTTTTGATTTTAGAGTATTTAAATTAAATTTTTGGTATATTTTAATTTACTAAATCGGCAAATCGAAGTAAACCCCATTTTTATGAAATTCGCATTTTTAACGAAATATGGGTGTAAAAATATATATGCATAAATATATATATATAATTATAAAAAAAAAAAAGAGAAGCAGCATTTTGGGGCAAAACGCTACGTCCCCAAATTAATTTGGGGATTAGGGTTGAAAACCTTAATCTCTCTCTCTCTCTCTCTCTCTCTCCCCGACTCTTCGTTTCTCTCCCCCATCGCGGCACCACTCGTCCTTCGCCGCGAGCTCCGCCGCCAACAGACCACCACCATCTTCTTCTTCTTCTTCTTCTTCTTCTTTCCCTCTCGGTTTCTCTCTCACAGTTTTTCTCCCTCTTGCGATTTCTCACAATCTCTCTCCCTTCCGCCACCCATCATCGTAAGCGCCACGCTGCTCCTTCCTCCCGCGAGCATCGCCTTTCCGTACGAGCACTCTACAAAGTGATCTCCCCAGCCCAAGCCGAGCGTGGCCCTACGCGATCCACCCTGCGCGAGCACATTCGCGCCCCTGCGCAATCCTCCCCGCGTGAAAACAGCGAGTCTCAGTCTGCGAGTATGAGTCAAGTCGTGACACGAGCCAGCGCACAAGCGTGAGCCAGTACAGGAGCGCACACCATCCCGCAAGCCACTATGGCTAGCGAGCCACTGCCGGCCCCAGGCCCATCAGCCGTAGGCCCACCAGCCCACAGGCCCGCCAGCCCGCAGGTCCATCAGCCGCAGGCCTACCAGCCCGCAGGCCCGCCAGCCCGCAGGCCCATTAGCTCGCAGGCTTGCCAGCCAGCTAGCCCACTGGCCTGTAGACTAGCAGGCCCGCTAGCCAAAGCCCACTGGCCCGCTGACTCGCGAACCCACGAGCCCGCTGTAGCCCATGAGCCCGCGACGGCCCGTGAGCCCGTGACAGCCCACGAACCTCCACGCAGGTAACTGACTTAGGGTTTTGCTTCCGATCTAAGTGTTTGAACCTAACTAATAAACCCTGTCTTGATAGGTAGCATTTCAGATCTTGGAGTGATCGATGAGACATTCAGACAAAGGTTTGCGATCTGAAAAAAAAAACCGTAGGTGAGTGATTTCTAGCCCATTCGATTTGGTTATCAAATTTAGGGTAAATTTAAGATAAGAAGTCTTGTATATACTAGAATATAAACTAGATTATAATAGAATACATTTTCTGACGTTGTATGTGGTTAATTAGGTTAAGTGTAGGATTTTTATGCTATTACATGTGTAGAAATTTGGTATGAAGTAAAGTGTGTACATATGTGTGTTAATGCATAAAAGAGAGTAGGAATGAGTGTAGGATTTTCTGCACTAAAGGAGTCCAAATGTGTACAGATTTTTATGGTGTATTAGTGACCATATGCATATAAAATTTAGGGCATGAGCAGGAGAAGTTATGAGTATATGCATACTGATTTTTGAGGTGAAAGTTGTAACCCTATATATGTGCAATGCCTTGGCCAAGTACATTGGAGGAAACCCAAGTATAGCATGTTGTTAGGAGTATTGGGAATGGTGTTTAATAAGCAAAATGAAAATTTATATGTAGGTATAAGGATGTATGATTGTGTGTTCATGTATTGCCAATATTGGTGTATTTAAGTGACTTGAAAATGTGTAAATGATAAGATTTTACAAGAACATGTGTGAGTATGCATATATGGTAGATATATGCTATGGTGTTGCATTGGATAGATGAATGATGCATTTAATGGTTAATAGCATTATGGTTTTATCTTGAATTGGGTGTATTCATGGTGTGTACCCTATGTTGCCATTTTGATGATTTAGAGAAGATATTGGAGATGTGAATGATGATGTAAATAGTTGATGTTAGCATCGCATTCATTGCATTGGATATTTCTGATAATGTGTGGTTGGAGTTGTTATTTGGATAGTTGAAAGAGATAGTTAAAATGTGACCTTTAATTCCAAAATGCTATAACACCTTTAATGTGTTATGTGTGAACTCTTATTGTAGTGATATAGCGCTTGATCGATTGAGGGGAGCACTCTTTCTTTACTTCGTGGTATTATTAGAGAGTGCGCTACCCTCCCCATATGATGAGTGGGACTTTGACATCTTCTATTGATTGACAAATCATATTTTATCGATTTTCAAACGACGTGATTTCTATACGTGTGAAAACTAAATTTTTGAATTTTGATAGACATATTTTTGTAATCATTGGAATGTCTCAACTGTTGATTTTATTGTTTTGCATCCATGAATTTGATAACCGGATACTGTGCCATTCTTTTGACATATTGACATATTTTAATGATTCTACTATATTGACACGTAATTTTAAATAGATTTATATATACTATTTGGGCTATATGCCTGGTTGAAATTATGTTACGATGCATGGGGCTATATATCCAACCAACATGATGATGTGATGCATGGGGTTACATGCCCGGCCGACTTGGTGATATGGTGATATGCTTCCTATAGCATTCCGTAGTTACGAAAGACATTTGGTAGAGACACCCCTTGTGCCCGAATGCGTTTCGGCCGGAGGTATCTGCCAGATCGTCATGTGTATGAATATCCTAGGTTTACCGTCATCGGAAAGGACGTGAGTTTACCTCTATCTAACACTGGGCGGGATACCATACACGACCGACTATATATATGTATCATTATTATTATTTACAGACTAGTTGGAGTAGTTTGTGGCCAACATTGGGGTAGAGACCCATTATTTGATATTTGCATAGTAAAAACCCCCAATGCGCCCGTCCTTGATCTAGGTAGACTATTGCCGGGGTTGTTTGTTCGGCCGGCTCTACATATGTGACTTGATACATGGATGGATGCATATATTATTTTCTAATATGTGCCTTGAGATATGTTTTATTCTGAAACAGCACGTTATTTTCGCACACTCTATATTTTGTTACATGCATTGACACTCCAAGTTCACTTCGATATTGATAGCACGATATCAATCCCCGCACTTACTGAGTATCCTTCCATAGATATTCACCCCTCACTTTTTTTCCCACAGGATTAGTCATGAACTGAGAAAGTATTGTTGTGATTGTATTCTGGTGACGTGAACTTGATAGTACCGGGTTTGGGTATGGATATTACCATATCTTCCATTACGATTATTGGAGATTTTAGTTTGATAAATGTACTCATTTATTTATTTTTGGGATGACTGTATAATTTATGTATATTTATTTGTGAAATTCTCATAGTTTATTTGCATTGAGACGATTATACGTATTTGAATGTCACTTGGGAAAATTATTGTATATTATGAAAAATTTTAGATCCGCTCGGTGTGGCGGCTGCTCATACTCTAGTTAGGCATGATTGTAGAGGTCTGTGGCTAGATCTGCTGGAAATTTTTATAGCCTTGTATTGTTTTGGATGTTGGATGTGGCATTGGTTGATTTTAGAGAGTCCGGAATGTCCATTTATTTATTTTATAGGATGAATGTTGATATATAGGTCAAATTATACTTGGGAGACCTCCGAAATATGGGGAGATTCTGTCCGATTTTTATAAAAATGTAGCCGACATTCAGGGCAACGGGCGGTTGTTCATGACTCTGGTTTGGGGCGTGACAAATATGATTTGTTAATATAAAGTAATAAAATAAATTAAAAAATGATTTGCTAATATGATTTTTTAAATTTATTAACTTACGCTCACATTTTATTAATAATAAAATAATATGAAATGATTATTTGTTATAAAATAATAAAATGTTAATTTAAAATAAAATAATAAAAGATATATAAGAATAAAATAATATTATTCATTTAAAAAATAAAATATAAAAAAAATAAATTGTTATTTTCAAATTTAGCGACGAATTTCTGATATCCGTCACTAAAATATATTATATATTATTATATATATTTTATTTAATTATTATATTAAAATTTTATTTTATTTAATTATATATAATCAGCGAAGGATTTTGGATTTTCTTCGCTAAATTTTGCGACGGATCCTTGAAACCCGTCTCTCAATTAAATTATATATTATTATATTTTTATTTATTATATTTATTATATTTAATTATTATATTAATATTTTATTTAATTTAATTATATTTATTTAGCAACGGTTCCTATGAATTCGTCGTTAAATTATATTATATATTATTATATTTTTTGTTGATTATATATATTTTATTTAATTATTATATTAATATTTTATTTTATTTTATTATATTTAATTAGGGATTGATTATAGAAATCTGTCGCTAAATTTTAAAATAACATTTTAATTTTTTATATTTTATTTTTTGTGATGGATTTATCCGTTGCTAAGTTAGCGATGGAAATCCAAAATCCATCACTAAATTTTAAAATAACATTTTATTATATTTTATTTTTAGTGACGGATTTCCAAATCGTTGCTAAGTTAGCGATGAAATTTGGTACGAAAATTTTTTGTCGCTAAATTTAGCGATGGATAACAGTATCCGTGGTAAAATTTAGCCACAAAATTTTATTCTTCGCTAATCAACGAGGAATTTTGTAATGAAAAATTTTTCGTGGCTAATTAATGATGAATTTAGTCACTAAAAATTTTTTGTTGTCAATTACTGACGAATTTAGTTATGAATAATTTATTCATTGTTAATTTAACCACAAATACTTTTTCTTTCCAAAATTTCGTAGCAAAATAGCAACGAAAAAATTTTTCGTCATTAAATCCGTCAGAAAATGGTGACGAATTTTTTCCGTTATTAAAATTCGTCGCTAAAACTATTTTTTTTTTGTAGTGAGTGACAAGAAGAGAGAGATTTTGTGTTTTTTTTAAGAATTCATATAAATTACATAAAATATTGATAATTAAAATTTTTGATATTATATGAAATTATATAATATTGATATTATATGGAGAATAAAAAATATATGATAACACTATTATATAAAAATATATGATAACACTATTATATAAATTAATAATTTAATATCATTTTAACAATATTAATAATTTAAATAAATAATATATAAATTACTAATTTAATAATATTAATAATTTACTAATTTAATAATTAATATAGAGGGACGAAGTTGCCCCGCCCTAGTAAAGGTTGAAAATTTGATATAAGTTATATTGGTAGGGGAGTTTCTATATAATTTTTTTTTTATTATTTAATTTAATTTCATATTTTCTTTTTTCTGTCAAACGACCATTTACATTAAAATAAAAAATTTGAGATTATAATCCATTCTCGTGTAATGGATACTCTCACGAAAGACAAGCCATAGCTGAGCATAGTGATGATGTGATAAAAATAGTACAAGTCTCTTTGAGCTCAGCATGCTTACATTTGTGTTTTGTGTTTTGTGTTTGTATTGCATTTTCACCGCCCAAACCACTTGGCAGGAAGAATGTTCCTTCCAACATATGCCTAGTGCGTTGTTATCCTGTTGTTATAGGGTTTGCTGGTATAGGGGTACGTTGTGAAGATTGCTTAATTACCATTGCTAACATTGCTGACACTTACGGGTCCTAAGGCCCTAAGACAAAATTTATGTTGCACTAGAAATATTGTTGGATAGATATAGGACAACACGGCCAAATTTAATCTAAATTTATGTTGCACTAGAAATATTGTCCTGTCACATGGTTTGCCTGCAAGTCCTGTCATATGTTTGGACAATACTTGATCAAGTACTTTTCACCCTTATCAAAGCACATCATCTTGTAATTCATCTTGTAATCATGTAATAATCATATAATGAGACAATTTGCATGTAGTTGCCTGAGAATTTTTTTTTTCAATATTTTATGTTGAGGTGGTTTAATAATTTATGTTAATGGTTTGATTCCCTAACATAAACTTAAACTTCAAATTTAATTTACTGATTCTTTTTAGGGTTGTTTTCATTTGTATACAATATAAAGCAAGTAAAAAGAGTAAAAACGAAAAAAAAAAAAAGAGAGAAATGCCCCAAACTAAATTCATTGGCGCACGAAATGCTTGATTAAAATAAGAAATAAAATGTTTTGACGCATGATTAAATTTGACAAAATTTACTACGAGGTTTTGTGAGAAATTTTGTGGTATGATAGGGGTGCTTTTTTAGAATTTATATATTATTAAGAAAATTATTGTTTTCTTAGTTTTGATAATAACAAAATCTCTTATATGGTTCTAATTAATCTATTTAGTGTGTAAATTTTTTTATTCAATATAAAAGTGATAAAATCAGTTATAAAATCGATCATAGAATTAAGACTTATTTGGTCATAGGAGTAAAATTTTTTAATATCTGTTGAAAATCCAGCTAGCAAGGTAAATATTGTTTGGGTACTATACTTAATTTATAATTGATCCTAAATATACATAAAAAAAATATCTCAACGTGAGGTCAATTCATATTCCACCACTTAGAAATTTTTCTAAGTGTTGAACTATGATCATTTGGATATATTTGGATAGCCATATGCTTTTATGTGCTAAAATATTTCTAAAACAAAAAATTATGTTTCAAAAAAGATATGTGGAACTTCAATTTCAAGCATTTACAGTTCAAATATTTTGTAGATATGTTGGAGAAAATTCAGTTGGAAGTTAGCTAATTACCCATTTTTCACAGCAGAATTATGTGTCAGAAAATGGTTGTTAAGGGATATTTGACCTTCGATATCTTTGCCACTGGTTTTGAATTTTGAGTTTAATTATGCTACATTATAGTACTACAGTTGAACAACAAATATGATGATTCGTGACACAATTATTTTGAGATTTTGGTGGAGAAATAAATGGGTAAAGTTGGTTAGTTGCTATGAAAAATTCAGAACTGTGAGCAGATTTTTTGGAGTAGGTTTCGAATTTTTTGGAGGAGCAATATTTTGGATATAGTCAAAACAACTTTTGAAAATGTTAGAGGGATATTTAAACTTCAGGAGAAAAATATTTACTCTCGATAAATATCAAATTTCAAAAGAATTTGGAGCCTATTTTTTAGAGACTGTTACTGAAACAGTTGCAGTAACTCTGGGGAATTTTTACTGCTATTTGTTGATTCTCTTTGCTATCAAATGCAGCAGCTATCAGTAGATTTTTCATGGTATGAGAACAGAGGATGTGAGTGGCAAGAAAGATTATCATTTTGAGACTTCAAAGTACCAAAAGATCAAGAAAAATCATGTTGCTGTCACATTTTCATTTTACATACTTTGTAAACTTTTGGTTGAATTTTATGTGATTTGTCTTCCATTGTTGGATGAAATAATCTTCATGGTGTGAAGATCAGAAGTTAATAAGTGGACGTATATTATTGTTATGGATCATAGTGGAAACTAACAAGTTGTTAGAGTACAGCTTGCTTGGCTGGAAGAGTGGATGTAGACACAAGACTAAATCACTATAAACCAGATTTGTCTCATTACTTTCTCTTTTATTTTTGCTATATATGCTATAAATTAACTATAGATTTATTTAGATCTAAGTGCAGTTAGATAAAAATTTGAAAAGTTAATTTTAGACAACCAATTCAACCCTCCTTCTTGGTTATCTTTGGGACCAACAATTGGTATCAGAGCTAGTTATCTACTCTATTAAAGAGATCTCTTTAGAGTGTTTAATCCATGACTTTTCCCTATAATATTGTCACGCCCTGAACCGGGGTTGTGAGCAGCCGCCCGTTGTCCTGAATGTCGGCTGTATTTTTACAAAAAATCGGACAAAAACTCCCCATAAATCGGAGATCTCCCATATACAAATAAACCTGTTTAAACCTGTATAATTTAAAATCATTTTGTAAATAAAATAAAATGGTCATTCCGGCTTCACAACAACCCATCAACAACAGCAGACATCCAAAACAATGCCAGGCTAAATAAATTACCAACAATCCTAGTCACAGACCTTTACTGTCATGCCCAACTAGAGTATGAGCAGCCGCTACACTGAGTGGGCTTAAGTTTTATACAATTTATAATCAATTTTCTCAAGTTGACATTCAAACACTACAATTTGCCTCAATGCAAA
Source organism: Dillenia suffruticosa (assembly GCA_033439265.1). Classification (NCBI taxonomy): domain Eukaryota; kingdom Viridiplantae; phylum Streptophyta; class Magnoliopsida; order Dilleniales; family Dilleniaceae; genus Dillenia; species Dillenia suffruticosa. The sequence goes on along the minus strand of JAVTVX010000009.1, from coordinate 16,056,021 downwards.
TGAAGTATAAGAGTTTCACAAATAAATGTACATAAATTATACAGTCAATCCCATAACAAATACACAGTCAACTACGAATTTCAAGGTCAAGACCTCACAGGGTCGAAAATAAAGGTGCGGAGCTTATATCTCAACTTAATTTAAATCTCACCGTCGAAAAACACACAAATCCGCTAATGAGCTATCAAATCCTCTAGAGCCTGAAACGTCGTTCTAGCACAATAATCCTATCTGAGGAGGGAAAGAAGAGGGGTGAGTATCAAGAAAGATACCCAGTGAGTGAAGAGATTAATCTCAAGTACTAATAGTGTATGTGAACATTGAAGTGTCAAATAATATCATCCATAACCAATAATTCAAATTTTTATAGTAAATCATGATATATTCGCTAAAATGAACTCATTTAATCATTCACACGTTAACATATATAGATGCATCTATTTAAAATCAAGTAGGTCATAGAATAAGTAGAAAAGATCCTGGCAAAGGTCAACCATGACAAAAAACAGGCACATCGGGGGTTTTATTATGCATAAAGTTCAAAAGTCACTCTCTACCCCGACGTTGGCCATGAGTTTGCTAGGGCTAACTCATTGTCGTGTATAGGATCCTGTCCGGTGCTAGACAGTGGCGTCATACACGTCCTCCCCCTTACTTGGGTTCAACCGGCCGCGCCTATAGCTATTAGAAATATAACGTTTGTGGATACCTCCTGCAGAAACGTATCTGGGCAACCCAGTGCCTCTACAAACGCCCTTTGTAGCTACGAAATTTATCAAATAATGCCATATATCTCAAGTTAGTAGACATCCAACCTACATAGCCAAGTCATCTCATCATATCCTCAAAACAATTCAAATCCGTGTGTCAATATATTTTATTAAAATCATTTAAATTCAACATATCAATACAATGGTAGAATAGAAAATATTCAATTTCTCAAATCATGGCACAATTTCATTTCATTTCAAGCATGGATGCATAATTGTAGAAACATAAGTACGACACTCCAATAATTACAAAACAGATTTGAATTTCAATTCCATACATCGAGACAATGCATATCAAAAGCATGTTTTATTAAAATACACGATAAAATCAGGTTTCATTATTTCATACAAAGAGATTAGGGTTCCACTCACATTTCTAGGGAGGGTAGTCACTCTCTATTTTCAAAAATTATCAACTCTAACTTCTCGATTCTCCAAAAAGATTTTCCTAATCAAATCATCATAATTTAATATCAAATAAAGCCTAACAAGGGATTTTCCATTTTTCTTTCCAATTTAATACAATCTTAATTTACACTATCTCCTTTCTATATTCCCGTTTCATACATTTCGAATCATTTGGCTCAGAAATGATCAAATTTCCAATATTTCTCACTTTTTCTAATTTTCTTCGAATTTAACATATTTCAGAACATATATATAGCTTCCGATTCTAATTTCAACCTAAATTCGATAAAATTTATTTCAAACGTTTAAGTGATTGCATTTCTCTCTCACCTAGGTTTCGCAAATCTCAGACCTAACTTTCGTTCTCTCGTTGAATTGGTTTAAAACATGTAATATTTTCAAATTTGAACAATATTAGTAACTAACTCAAATTCTAAATACCCAACCCTAGGATTACGACCAATATAGCCGTTACCTGCAATGAAGAAGCTGCGACCTAGGGCTTCTGCGGGGACTGCAGGTGAGCTCTCGAAGAAGACGGCTAGTCGCAGGCTCGTGGGCCGTCACGGGCTAGTGGGCTAGCGGGCTCGCGAGTTGGCGGGCTTACGAGCTGGCGGGTTGGTCTGCAGTTGTGCACCCACGGGAGGTAACGTGCTGTGGCACGCTCGCGCTCACGCGGGGAGGGTCGCAGAGGGGCGCACTCACACTGGGGAGATCACGCAAGGGAGCGGTCACGGGTTGCACGCGCTAGTGGGCTGGCGCGTGCTCGTGCGCAGGTGCGTGCTCGTGCGCAGGCGCTCACCCTGTGGAGCGCTGGCAGAAGATCGCATGCAGAGGCTCATTCGTGGGATGAGGATCGTGTTGCAGGCTGGCGAGCTCACGAGCTGAGGCACACGCTCGCGCGAGGAGTATCGCGCTCGCAGGGAGGTTGCGCTTGCGGGAGGGAGGAGCAGCAATGAAGAGAGAGCGGCGGCGAAGGGGGAGGAGAAGAGGCAGAGAGAGAGAGAGAAAGATAGAGAGAGAGGGAAAAGAGAAAGAGATTAGGGCTAAAAGTACTAATCCAATTTGGGGGATGCTACGTTTTGGTCAAAACGCAGCACTTCCCTCTTTTTTTTTCTTTTTTTTTTTAAACAAAATAGGATATGCCTCAAATCGGAAATATAGATACTTTTTATATACCAAAAATTTCGATTTAAAGCCCCCAAAAATCAAAAATCAAAATAAATAAAAATTTCTCAATATATATAATTGAGAAATATTTTATTTAATTCCTAAACAGGAGTATAATAGTACGGATACTGCAGTGTCGCTGTTACATTTTCTAACCCCCTAAAAAGAAGTTTTGTTCTCGAAACTAAAAGAGGACTAAACAGCAAATATATAGGGGTACTGTCTCCTCATAGCTTCGTCGGGCTCCCAGGTCTTTTTCTCGATCTAGTCACTCCTCCACAAAACTCTGACCAATGAGACTTCCTTACTCCATAGCTTTCTGACCTGCGATCTAGAATAGCCACGAGCTGAACTTGAAGACTGAGGTCTTCTCGTAACTCAACAGGCGGAGGCTCAAGTACATGAGAAGGATCGGCCAAATACTTCCTGAGTATTGAGACATGGAAAACGTCATGAATACGGGATAGTTCATCTTGTAGTTCAAATCTGTGTACCACACTTCCGACCCTCTCAAGGATATAGAAGGGCCCAATATATCTGGGACTCAACTTGCCCCGTTGCCTGAACCGTATAACTCCTTTCCAATGAGATATCCTCAAGAAAACCATATCTCCAGTGGCAAACTCAAGAGGTCACCGCCTACGATCAGCATATGCCTTCTGTCTATCCTCAACAGCTTTCATCCGCTCACGGATGACCTTTACTTTATCTTTCATTTCTTCAATTAGCTCAGCACTGCTGAGACATCATTCTTTGATCTCATCCCAACATATTGGGGTGCGGCACTTCCTGTCATATAGTGCCTCATAAGGGGGCATCCCTATACTAGCCTGATAGTTGTTATTATATGCGAATTTAACTAGTGGAAGGTGCCGATCCCAACTATCCCAGAAATCCATCACACATGCCCTCAGCATGTCCTCAAAGGTCTGAATGGTCCTCTTTGACTGATCATTTGTCTGCGGATGATAGGCTGTACTAAAATTCAGCCTTGTGCCCATTACCTCCTGTAACTTAGGCCAAAATCTGGAAGTGAATCTCGGGTCCCTGTCTGATACTATCGACACAGGAACACCATGCAACAAGATTATCGTATCAATTTAAAGACGTGCCAAGATCTTCAAAGGATAGTCACTGCGAATAGGAAGAAAATGCGCAGACTTGGTGAGTTGATCTACAATCACCCAAATGGCATCATGCCATAATGAAGTCCACGGAGCCCTGTCACAAAATTCATAGTAATGTGATCTCATTTCCACTCAGGGATGGGTAAGGGTTGTAATGTATCAGCCGGCCGCTGATGCTCGGCCTTTACCTGCTGGCAAACTAAACATCTTGTCACAAAATCCGCTATTTACCGTTTCAGGCCAGGCCACCGATAACTATCCCGAATGGTTCGATACATTTTGGTACCACCCGGATACAATATAGAAGCGGAGGAGTACACCTCCTCAAGTATGGCCTTGCGGAGATCTGAATCAGAGGGAATACAAACCCGTTCCTTGAACACTATCAAACCATTTCCTCGGATCCCGAAATCTCCACCCTCAGCTCTGCGGACTCTATTCGTAATACTCTAAAACTCCTCATCTATACTCTGGAGCTCTTGATACGGTTGAGCAAAGTCGGTCTGATCTCAAATTCGGCTGATAAGCCTCCCTGATTATCACTAGTCAAACTGACTCCCAAGGCTCGGAGTCCCACTAAACAAAAAAGGTAGGCTTTCTTTGTCGACTGTAAGGATGATGCAAACTTCTGACTCAAGGCATCTGCTACAACATTCGCCTTGTCCGGATGATAATCAATAATGAGATCGTAATCTTTGAGAGACTCTAACCATCTCCTCTGTCTCAAATTCAGCTCTTTTTGGGTAAATAAATATTTCAAACTCCTGTGATCTGTAAATACTCTGCAGGTCACCCCATAAAGATATTCCTGCAAAAATCTTCAACGCGAAGACTATGGCTGCCAACTTTAAATCATGCGTCGGGTAGGTAACCTCGTGTTTCTTCAGCTGTCGCGAGGTATATGCAATAGCCCGACCATCCTGCATCAGAACACAACCCAATCCCTATCGGCTAGTATCACTGTACACTTTATACTCCCGACTGCTAATGAGAAGGGCTAAAATAGGAGTGGATGTCAACCGTTGTTTAAGTTCCTGAAAGCTCGCCTTACAATGGTCATCCCAAACAAACTTGACCCCCTTCTGGGTCAATCTAGACAACGTAGCAGTTATCCGGGAGAATCTCTCTACAAATCTGTGATAATACCCCGTCAAACTGAGAAAACAACGAATCCGTGATAATTCATGGAATATCTACAATACTACTCGAAGGTGCTGAACATGATCTCCATCACTCCGTGAATATATCAAGATGTCATCGATGAATACGATGATGAATCAATCCAAGTAGTCGTGAAAAACTCGGTTCATCAAATCCATAAAAGTAGATGGGGCATTAGTCAGCCCAAACGACATGACTAGAAACTTGTAATGGCCGTATCGCGTGCGAAAAGGTGTCTTGGGCACGTTTTCGTCCTGAATTCTCAATTGATGATAACCCGAACGGAGATCAATCTTAGAGAAAACCGTAACTCCCTGCAGCTGATCAAACAAATCATCTATACGTGATAGGGAATATCTGTTTTTTATGGTGGCTTTGATCAACTGCCTGCAATCCACACAAAGCCTAAGTGTACCATCTTTCTTCTTTACAAATAACACCGGAGCGCCCCAAGGTGAAGTGCTCGGGCGAATAAATCTCTTATCCAGAAGTTCTTGCAATTGGATCTTAAGCTCTCGTAGTTCCGCAGGCGCCATTCTATATGGCGGAATAGAAATAAGATTGGTCCTCGGTACTAGATCAATCTCGAAATCGAACTCCCGAATTGGTGGTAATTCGGGAAACTCCTCGGGGAATACGTCTGGAATCTCCTACACTATAGGGACATCTTCAAGTCTCGGTCTTTCAATAGTGGTGTCGACAACATAAGCCAGATAAGCTGCACTACCACGGCGTACCATGCATCTGGCCTTCATAACAGATATAATACAGCGGAGCAATACTCGTCTCTCATCCCGGAATACTTACAATAGCTGCCCGGAACTCCGAAACTCAATATCTTTCGTGAAACAATCCATGGAAGCCCGGTGTGAACTCAGCCAATCCATCCCCAGAATGGCGTCAAAATCCATGATAGAGAGCAGAATCAGATCTGCCTCCAATACTGCCTCCCCAATATCGACCTCTCAGCCTCTATAGACTGTATCTCGAATGATATGCTTGTCGAGAGGAGTGACTACCACAATCTCCTGATCAAGTGGCGAGAGAGGTCTATTAGAATGGCGAGCGAACGTGTCGCTCACATATAAAAAATTTGATCCGCTATCTATAAGAATACGGGCGTCGATACCAAATATTCGCATAGTATCTAAATGTGAGGAAGGGAAAGAGATTAAAGATATTTAAAATGTGAAGAAAAGTAGACAAATTCATATATATATCAAACTAGGTAAGTTTCTAAAACTTTAACTAGTCAAAACTGTATATCGACATCAAGATATACAAAAAACTCATATAGAAATACAACAAAAGTATTATACTCAGTGATTTGTGGGAAGATTACCCATAATAATCTCAGGGTTTGCCTATGCGTCCTCCTGCGTTATCACAAACACACGAGCCTGGGCCTCTAGGCTATTGTCGCGATGGTCCTGGTACTATATTACTCCTGGTTGTAGTCCGAGGAGCGGTAAGAGTTGAGTGCGTAGGTGTCCCCTGCTGGCCTGTGCTAGAAGTACCAGTACAACTCTGTAAGTCGATCCTCCTCGACCTAAGTCTGGGCAGACACTCTTAACGTGACCTTGCTTCCCACACTGGAAGCAAGTAACTGGTACTTTACATGCCCCAAAGGCATGGTGGCTGCCGCATCTATAGCAGAAAGGCTGTCTCTGTATAGTAGATTGTGTAAAGACACTAGGGGCTGGTGCCCCAAAATCCTGTGGTCGAGGTCCCTGTCCCGGTCCTGCTGGTCTGAAGTTAGAAGAATCTCAGGGACATCAAAAACCTCTACTCCTCTTTAAAGACTGTCCACCCTATGACCCAATCTTTCTCTTTTGGTGACTCTTCCTCTATCGAGCCTCAGCTCGAACGATCTCTTCTGCCTGATATGCTGAATCAATTACCTCTGATAATAGAAAAGAGGGAGTCACTATCATATTCTTTTTGATGCTCAATTAGAGGTCGTCTTCAAACTTGAACCTCAACTGAGCTGTTGTAGCCATGTCGAGGACAAAGGCCGCTAGTCGTCTAAGCTCAGCCTCGTACTCTGAAACTGACCTCGTCCCCTGGCGTAAGTGCAGGAACTCTGTCTTCATCCGGTCCTACTGGAACGGGGTAAAGTACCTGCGGTCGAACTCTCGTAAAAAGTCCTCCTACCGCAGGGTCTGTGTAGCACTGTCACGGATAGCCTCCCACCACGAGAGGGTATCTTCGTCGAGAAGTCTCTCAACAACTCTCAATCTGAACGTCTCTGACAACCCCAAATCCGTAAGGATCCTACGAGTCCTATTGATCAATGCTTCGCCGCTACGACATCACCGGATCCTGAAAAGTCTGTGCATCTGAGCTGCGGAGACTCTTTCACCAACTGAGTGAGCTCGTGGATGTGCCTCAAAGTGGCCAACGTCTCATTGGTAGGAGTAGAAACAGAAGGACGACCGCCGAAGGAGGAATTGGTACCGTAGGTGTAGGTACGGCTACAGGTGCGGTTGCTGGAGTCTGTAGTGGAGGCGGTGGCATTTGTGCTCCATATCTACTGTACCACTCTTGCCACTACCTCAAGGCATCGAGTGGTAGTGAGGAATCTCGGCTATTCCAGCCGGTGGAGGTGCTGGCGGTGGCACTGGAGAAGGTGCGTGAGTAGAAGAAGCACATTCCGGTGCTCGTAGAGCCTCAAGTGCCCTAGAAGCCTCAGGCACTGAGGGACTCTCCGGTGGTGCACCGTGCCTACCACGTTTAAGCGGCATAATTCTATAAAGAGAGTATCGTTTCATTAAATATAAGTAAGGATTAGGGTTAGTTATCGGGTAACTAACCCCCTAAAATAGAATTCGAGTTATGAATGAAGACATTCGAATGCGGAATCATGGAATGTATGCCTCGTATATCGTATCCTTTATAATAAATGATCTTATATGCCTATGATCGTATACAAGACTTTAAATGACTGTATGAAATTTTCAAATGCATTGAGGACTTTTAAACGTACCTGGGAAGACTCTTACTACTATCTTTTCTCTAACCTAAATGCTTTGATATCAATAGAACTGTCACGCCCTGAACCGGGGTCGTGAGCAGCAGCCCGTTATCCTGAATACCGACTATATTTTTATAGAAAATTGGGTAAAATCTCCCTATAAATCGAAGATCTCCTATGTACAAATAAACCTGTTTAAACCTATATAATTTAAATCCATCATATAAATAAAATAAAATGGTCATCCCGACCTCACAACAACTCACCAACCACAGCATACATCCAGAATAACGCCAGGTTAAGTAAATTACCAACAATCTTAGCCACAAATCTCAACTGTCATACCCAACTAGAGCATGAGCAGCCGCCATACTAACTGGCCATAAGTTTTATACAATTTACAATCAATTTTCCCAAGTTGACATTCAAACACTACAATTTGTCTCAATGCAAATGAAATATGAGAGTTTCGTAAATAAATATACATAAATTATACAGTCAATCCCATAATAAATACACGGTCAACTATGGACCTTAAGGTCAAGACCTCATAGAGTCGAAAATAAGGTGCGGAGCTTATATCTCAAGTTAATTTAAATCTGACCATCGAAAAACACCCAAATCAGCCAACGAGATACCAAATCCTCTAGAGCCCGAAGCGTCGCTCTAGCACAATAATCCTATTTGAGGAGGGAAAGAAGAGGGGTGAGTATCAAGGAAGATACCCAGTGAGTGAGGGGATTAATCTCAAGTACTAATAGTGTAGGTGAACATTGGAGTGTCAAATAATATCATTCATAACCAATAATTTAAATTTTTACAGTAAATCATGATATGTTCGCTAAAATGAACTTATTTAATCATTCACACGTTAACATATATATATATGCATCCATTTAAAATCAAGTAAATCATAGAGCAAGCCGAAAAGATTCTGGTAAAGGTCAACCATGATCAAGAACAGGCAAATCGGGGGTTTTATTATGCATAAAGTTCAAAAGTCGCTCTCTACCCCGACGTTGGTCATGAGTTCACTAGGGCTAGCTCATCATCGTGTATAGGACCCCGTCCGGTGCTAGACGGTGGCGTCACACACGTCCTCCCTCTTACTTAGGTTTAACCGACCACGCCTATAGCCAATAGAAATATGACGTTTGCGGATACCTTCTGCAGAAGCGTATTCGGACAACCCGGTGCCTTTACAATCGCCCTTCGTTGCTACAAAATTTATCAAATAATGTAATATCATCATATCATCTCAAGCTAGTAGACATCCGACCCACGTAGCCAAGTCATCTCATCATATTCTCAAAACAATTCAAATCCGTATGCCAATATATTTCATCAAAATCATATAAAGTCAACAAATCAATACAATGGTAGAATAGAAAATATTCCATTTCTCAAATCATGGCACAATTTAATTTCATTTCGAATATGGATGCATAATCATAGAAACATAAGTACGACACTCCAATAATCACAAAACAGATTTCAATTTCAATTCCATACGTCGAGACAATGCATATCAAAAACATATTTTATTAAAAAACATGATAAAATCAGATTTCACTATTTCATGCAAGAGATTAGGGTTTCACTCACATTTTTAGGGAGAGTGGTCACTCCTTATTTTCAAAAATTATCAACTCTGACTCCTTGAGACACTAAAAAGATTTTTCTAATCAAATTATCACAATTTAATATCAAATAAAGCCTAACAAGGGATTTTGCATTTTTCTTTCCAATTTAATACAACCTTAATTTACACAATCTCTTTTCTATATTTCCGTTTCATACATTTCTAATCATTTGGCTCACAAATGATCAAATTTCTAATATTTCTCATTTTTTCTAATTTTCTTCGAATTTAATATATTTCAGAACATATATATAGCTTCCGATTCTAATTTCAACCTAAATTCAATAAAATTTATTTCAAACGTTTAAGTGATTGCATTTCTCTCGCACCTAGGGTTTCGTAAATCTCAGACTTAGCTTTCGTTCTCTCGTCGAATTAATTTAAAACCAGTAATATTTTCAAATTTGAACAATATTAGCAACTAACTCAAATTTTAAATACCCAACCCTAGGACTACAACCAGTATAGTCGTTACCTGCAGTAAAGAAACCGCGACCTAAGGTTTTTGCGGGGACTGCAGGTGAGCTCTCGAAGGAGACATCTGGTCACGCACATGTGGGCCATCGCGGGCTCGCGGGCTCTCGTGTTCGCAGGCTGGCGGGCTTGTGAGCTCGCGGGCTGGTCTGCAGTTGTGTACCCGCGGGAGGTAGCGTGCTGTGGTGCGCTTGCTCTCGCGTAGGGAGGGTCTCGCAGGGGCGCGCTCACGCTTGGGAGATCACGTAAGGGCACGCTCGTGGGTTGCTCCCTCTAGTGGGTTGGAGCGCGATCGTGCGCAGGCGCGCGCTTGTTCCCACGCGAGGAGAGTCGTGCAACGACGCCTCACACTTAGGAGATCGTGCAAGGGCGCGCTCGTAGGTTGCGCGCGCTAATGGGCTGGAGCGCGCTCGTGCGCGAGCGCGTCGTGCAGGGGCGCGCTCGCGGGGAGGCTGCGGTCGAGGGAGGGAGGAGTAGCGGTGGAGAGAGAGCGGCGGCAGAGGGGGAGGAAGGAAGGCATTCACGGGAAGGAGAAGAGGCGGAGAGAGAGAGAGAGAGAAGGAGAGAGTAGAGAGGGAAAAAAGAAAGAGATTAGGGCTAAAAGCCCTAATCCAATTTGGGGGGATACTGCGTTTTGGCCAAAACACAGCATTTCACTCCCTTTTTTTTTTAACAAAATAGGATATGCCTCAAATCGGAAATACAGATACTTTATATATATAAAAAATTTCGATTTAAAGCCCCAAAAATCAAAGATCAAAATAAATAAAAATTTTTCTATATATATAACTGAAAAATATTTTATCTAATTCTTAAACAGGAGTACAATAGTACGGATACCGCAGTGTCGGTGTTACAACTATGGTCAGTGTCACGTCTCGAACTGGGGTCATGAGCAGCCGCCCGTTGCCCTGGATACTAGCTCGGTTTTCTAGAAAATCGGATAGAAACTTCCCATATTTCGGAGGTCTCCCATATAGAAATCAACTTGTATATTGAATGATCATCTAGCCACCTAAATAAACGGGCCAATCCGACCTCACAACAAATCAATTACATTCGTATAATACCAATCAATCCATAGCGTAACAACCAGGACAACACAAGACTATCATAAATACTAGTAGTTCTACCCACAGACCTCTATTATCATGCTCAACTAGAGCATGAGCAACCACCACACTGGACGGGTCTAAAATTTTATGCATGAGTATAAAAAATTCCGAAGTTAAGAAGTTAAATACTTTTAAGTGCATCAATGCAGGTAAAATGAGCTAATATGAGAGTCTCACAAATAAATGTCAATAATTTAAACAGTCGTCCCATAAAATGTACATGTCCATCAACGGACCTCAATATCAAGACCTCGTAGGGTCAATATACAACACGGATCTCATATTTCAAATGAAATTTAGATCTCACCATAGTGAATACGTGATTCCACAATTACGCGAAAATGACGTCTAGAGCCCGACGTGTCCTCTATCACAATAACTCTGTCTGAGAAAGGAAATGAGAGGGGTAAGTCTCAAGGGAGATACTCAGTGAGTGAGAGGATCAATATCAAGTATAAATAGTGTGTGTGAGCCATTGAAGTATCAAACATGATTATTTGTAAACAATAATTCACAATTCGTAGTAAAACATGGTATGTTTGGTAAAATGAAATCATTTGATCCATCCCATGGTATCATACATATATGCATCCCTTTAAAATCAAGTATTTTTAGAGCCAGCTGATGATCCTAGCAAAGGTCGACCGTGACAAATGACAGGCGCATCGGGAGTTTTATTATGCATAAATGTTCAAAAGTCGCTCTCTACCCTGACGTTGGCCATGATATTCACCGAGGCTAGTTCATACACAAATCAGATCATGTATAGGATACCACCCGAAACTAAACAGTGGCGTCACACATGTCCTACCCCTTGCGGATTCAATCAGCCGTGTCTATAATGGACGTTTGCAGGTACCTCCACGCGAAGAGTACCCAGACGCATACTCGACGTCATAACAAATGTCCCCCATAGCTACGGTCGTCCTCACGGGACTCAATTAGATCATAATAGTCATACCACGGCCACACGGCTCTAAATCAATGACATAAAAACCATAGTGCTAAATAAATATGCCATATTAGGTCATATGAAAATAAACAGGTGAAAATTATAAAATATGGCATCATTTCAGTCGAATCTACTTATGGATGCATATTCAAAGAAAACATGAGTTCACAACACTCCAATAGTCACAAAACAAATTTGAAATCTAGTGGCACACGACGAGTCATACACATCAATGTATGTTTTGTTGAAAACACGACAAAATCAAGTTTTACTTTTCGTGCATGAGATTAGAGTCCCACTCACTATAATAAGGAGGGTATAGCACTCCCAAATGAATCACAAGTGTGATGTAACAAGCTTTCTTTAATGACTTGGGCAAAAGTCACCTAACAAATTCACTTAGAGTTCTCCACTTTGGTGCTACTTTGCGTAGTCCTACGAAAATTTGCATAATATTTTATATAAGTCCAAATCAGGCAAACGTTTGATATGTTGTAGGTAACTTCACAACCTACAACTTTCATGTTATACACTTTTTCAAAATCACATCACAAAATTCCCAAAAATTCTCATTTTGTTTCCGTTGCATTTTAAATTCAGATTATGTCCTATTTTAGTGCAAAAGCTATAACTTTCACTATACCTATCCAAATTTAAAGAACGTTTAACATATTATACCCAAGACAAAGGCCTACCACTTTCATGTTTTGAGTTTCTCTCAATTGTGCCTAAAAGGGGGGTTGAAATGGATCATGATCAGAACAGGCAGGTTTCAGTTGGAAAACAGAATTTCTGTCGACACCTCTTTAGTAAAATAGGTATAACGTTTGATTCCCTTGTGTGCATTGGCTGAAATTTTAACATGTTGTAGCTAAGAGGGATATCTATTATTCTTTGAGCTTGCCCAAAGTAGGACTGGAAGAGAGTCGTTTTTATACACTGTTCTTAGGGTTTGAAACAGGACAACCTTCTGTCGAGTTTTCAGGAAAATTGCCATAACGTTTGACACATGAATCGAATTAAGGTGATTCTTATCTCGTTAGAAAGATAAGACCTAGTGCTACAAATGTCATAACTAGGGCTCAAGCTAATTCAGACCGAAAAGCACCTCAAAAGCAGGGCAAAGTTCATAGCAGAATAGAACAGAATAGAATATGATTATGCAGAACACCTAATTTTGAAAAATCATAATAAATCCAATTTAATTCAGAATGTGACGAATCATATCTCATTTTAAAGCTCTAAAGGTTTAGTTTCATGTGTAAAAAGTTTACTCAATTTACCTTTGTGTAGAAAATGTTATAGCTAAAACACTACAACTAGGCCAGAGCATTCAGATTTCAGAATTTCTATTTTCCTCATTGATTTCAAACTTCGGCCAACCCTAGTTCCCTAACCAAACCACCTCATTTTGGTCCCAAATTAAGATATGTTATTCTATGGAGTATGGAGGGTCTCATACCTGAAGATGGATAGCTGGGGTTGAAGCAAAACACAGAATTTTGATCTTGAACTCTCAGCTCCCTCCTTGGATTTCACCAAACAATCCTTCTCATTTGACCTTGATTTTTGGATATGTTGTAGTTGGGTTTGTAGGGAAGTGATTTATTTAAAAATATTGGGGTAGTGTTGAAGAAAATTTTGGACTTACTCTACATGAAGCTCACGGCCATGAGAGGAAGAAAAGGAGAGAACTTGTTCTTTGGCTCTTGGGTCTCACGGTTTTTGGGAAGAAGAAGACTTGTTTGGTTCTTGTTCTCTCACTACACTCTCTTTCTCAAGTCCCACAAGTTAAGCTTCATTAATTGTTTCATTAAAGTCTTGTCTCCCAACCACCTAATCTAAAGGCCCATATTAATTCATCTTTCCTAAACTCATTTTCAACCCTTGGATTAACTCTTCAAAACCTGAAAGAAAAAAAACAATTAAATTTCCTCTCCCTCTCTTCTCTCTCACGTTTTCTCACTCATCCCACACTTTTCTTCCTTGCTTGTCATGGTTTTGGAGAGGAAGAACAATTGCCAAGTCACTTTGAAATTTTGTTAATTGTACATAAGCCCCTTGACTTATAAAAATTATATTTTGACCTCGAAAATTTTTATAATTCTAAATTAGACCCAAAATCTCGTATTGGGCCTAATTTAATTCATCCCATATCAAAATATGGTCATTTATCCTTTCCGAGACACGTCCGACTCGGTTAGGGTCTTACCGGCAAATTTCTGGAAAATTTATGGTTTGATTCTACAAAGCAAGATTCACTTAAATTTGATGTGGTTATACACTCTAGAGTCATTTTCATTATGTTTGGACCATCTATGATCTTTTTGGAAATTTTTAATTTCCTGCGATTTGAGTCGAAATTTTTTGGTAGCTGTTTCAATGAAAAAAAAAATTTCTTAGCGAATTTTCAACATAGAACATGAGTAATATCATATATAAAATGAAGAGAAGTACAATAGAGAGTATACTGAGGTATCGATGTTACAGTCGGCCATGAATAGGACACCACATTTCGATGGTACAAACTCTTTCTATTGGAAATGTAGGATGAAACATTCATTCAAATCACTAATTATGAGATTTGGGAAGTGATAAATTCTGGAAATGTAGAAGTTAAATTACCTATTATCACAGAGGATGACAAGAGAAAAATGTTTATTAATTCTTGTGCTAAACACGTGCTTTTATGTGCTATTTCACTAATTGAGTTTAACTTAGTTTCTTCATGTGCAATAGCAAAAGAAATCTGGGATAGGTTGTATATTACACATGAAGGAACCAACACTGTGAAAGAGACTCGAATCAACTTGTTGATGCAAGAATATGAGCTCTTTCGTTTTCAACAAGAAGAAAGTGTAAAAGACATGGTCAATAGATTTTTTATAATTAATAATGAACTTGATTCTCTTGAAAAAAAAGATTTCAGATTCTGATCAAATGAGAAAGGTTTTTCGAGTATTGCCAAGAACCTGGGATGCCAAGAAGACTACTATTGAGGAAGCCTAAGACTTGAACAAGTTGTCTCTCAATGAATTAAGAGGAAAATTGATATCTTATGAAACTGAAATATTTCACACTACTGAATCTGAAAATAAGAAGAAGTCTATAGCATTTGCTGCTAAAAAGAATGAAGATCTGCAGCAGATGACAGCAGTAATCAAGACATCAATATGCTAGCCAAAAAGCTCTTCCGTGTCTTCAAGAAAAAGGGTAAAAAAGGTTTTAAATCTAACAACTTTCAGAACTCACAAAAGTTTAAACTTAGTGTAGAAAAGGACAGCAGAAAAATAGAACAGAATGATGAAAATCTGTTATGAGTACAAAAGAAAAGGACACATTAAATATGAGTGTCCAGTGCTACTAAAAAAGATTGAAGCATTCAAGAAGAAGAGTAAAGCAATGATGGTCACATAGAGTGATTCAAAACATGAAGATTCAGAAGATGAATATTTAGACGCATCAGATGAAATTAATCTTTGTCTTTATGGTAAAAGATGAGGTGATCTCTAAAGTTCATTCAATATTGCTGAATCTGACAACATGTTAAATATATTTTCAGAATTGAAAAATAAAGTTAACATATTGGAAATTGAGAAGAATTTGTTTAGGTAAACCAAGAACTTGTTGAACTTCAAAAATGAAACCATTGGAGCTGAAAATGAGGTACTGAAAACAGAAAACTATGGACTGAAAAATGAAATACATATTCTGAAAAATAGAATAGCTTAACTATCAAAGTCAATAGAAAATACATTCCAAAAGTTTCATGAAAGTGATGAGAAATTAACTAAATTGCTTTCCATACAAAGACTAGATTTTTCGAAAAGAGGTTTAGGTTATGTTAATGATCATGAGAAGATTTCAAGTTCTAACAATAACTGTTTTGTTAAAGTTGCAGAAACAGAAAATAAAATCACATTTCAATCTACAGAAAATGCTCACAAAATCATACAAAAGTCTACACAAAAAGATGAAAGTTTTGGTTTAAACATTGTCCAGCAAACTGCACAAAACCTGCATAAAAGTCCCTCACAGTCTGTACAAAATATGTACATAAATTTTTCACAAACTGCAAAAAAATATCACAAAATGCCATGCAGAAGTTCATATAGAAGTACCCACAGAACTACCCATAGAAGTCTTAGGCAAAAGTCAAACTTTTACAGAAAATTTTATTCTGGATTTGGATATAATAAATTTAACAATATACAGAATTATTTCAGTTATAAACCTTATTATACAAAAAATAAAAATAATATTGGTTCTTACCACATATGTCATAAAATTGGTCATATTGCTAGAAGTTATTTTTTAAACAAACTTAGTGCACATCAAGAACAGATAAATGCATAGTGTGTGATAGTGAGTTGCATGAACAAATTCTTGAAGGAAAAAGATTAGATAATATTTATATAGTAGACTTTATAATGTTAAATAGTTGAAAAGAAAATTGTTTAATATCCTTTAATAATGACATTTTTATATGGCATAAAAAACTAGATCACATAAATTTCAAACAATTAGAAAAATTATCCAAAGAAAATACAGTTAGAATAATTTCTAAATTTTCATTGAAATAACCTATAACATGAGTGTGCTTTTTGAACAAATAAGTAAAAACATCCTTTAAAAGTAAATATCACATTTCCACATCTAGACCACTAGAAATTTTGCATATGAATTTATTTGAACCGGTTCGGAATCTAAGTTTTAGAGGAAACAAATATGGACTAGTTATTGTTGATGATTTTTCTAAATTCATTTGGATTTTATTTTTACCCCACAAAAGCG
Organism: Dillenia suffruticosa; assembly: GCA_033439265.1. Lineage (NCBI taxonomy): Eukaryota > Viridiplantae > Streptophyta > Magnoliopsida > Dilleniales > Dilleniaceae > Dillenia > Dillenia suffruticosa. The sequence goes on along the minus strand of JAVTVX010000009.1, from coordinate 16,039,434 downwards.
AAACCTTTGAAATATTTAAAATTTTTGCAAATAAAATTCAAAATGAAAAAAATTTAAAAATAGTTAGTTTAAGAACCGACCATGGAAAATAATTTGATAATTTGATAATTTAGAATTTATAAACTATTGTGATAAAAAAGGAATAAATCAAAATTTTTCAGCACGTTACGTACCACAACAAAATGGGATAGTCGAACGTAAAAACAGAACCATTCAAAAGATGACTAGAACTATGTTAAATGATAGGGTATAGGAAAATATTTTTGGGTTAAAACCGCATCTACAGTATGTTATATAATAAATAGAGCATATACAAAATCTATGACAAACAAAACCTCCTATGAAATTTTTAAAGGAAGAAAACCAAATATTTTATATTTTCATACATTTGGATACACATGTTTTATTCTAAAAAATAGTATGAATATTAGAGGAAAATTTGATGACAAAGCCGTTGAAGGAATATTTCTAGATTATTCTTTAAATAACAAGACTTATAAAGTTTTCAATAAAGAGTCTAAAATTGTAGAAGAAATAATAAATAAGTTTCATGAAAATGAATTTCAAAAAATAGAAATGGAAGATGATTATATTATACAAATTGAAATCTCCCTTGAAAAACAAAATGCAAAACAAGATGATCAAAATGAACAAAGAGAGGAAATAGTTAAAAGTTGGAAATTTTTATCTACTCATTCACTTAATGATGTAATGAGAGATGTAAGTGAAGGAAAAAGAATTATATCAAGCTATACAAATATTGAAAATCAATTCTCATTAATCTCTACCATAGAAGCGAAACCCATAGAAGAAGCCGTAGAAGATGAAAGTTGGATAAAGACTATGGAAGAAAAATTAAATCAATTTATAGGAAATAATGTTTGGACTTTAAAACCGAAACCTAAAAATAAATTAATAATTGAAACTAAATGGGTTTTTCAAAATACATTGGATGAAAATGGAAATGTTGTAAGAAACAAAGATAGACTAGTTACAAAAGGATAGTCACAAGAGGAAAAAATTGACTATGATGAAACTTTTGCACCCGTTGCTAGATTAGAGGCAATACGACTACTTTTAGATTTTGCATGTTTTAAAGATTTTAAATTATATCAAATGGATGTTAATAGTGCATTTTTAAATGGCTACATAAAAGAAGAAATATATGTTAGTCAACCACCCGGTTTTGAAGAACCTAATAAAGAAGATTATGTATATAAACTGCAAAAAGTATTGTATGGTCTAAAACAAGCACAAAGGGTATGGTATGATAGGCAAAGTGAATACTTTGTGAAAAATTATTTCAAAAAGGAAGATGTAGACACTAATTTATTTATCAAACATGTTAATGAAAAGTATACAAAAGATGTGAATTAGATCTAGATGAAGAAGGAAAAGATGTGAATGAAAAACTCTATAGAAGCATAATAGGATCATTGTTATACTTGTCTGTTTCTAGACCAGATATTTATTTAGTGTATGTTTGTGTACTAGATTTCAAAACAAATCTAAGTAATCTCATTTTAGAGCTATCAAAAGAATTTTAAAATATATAGCCGGTACTAAAAATTTAGGAATATGGTATCCCAAGAATTCAAATTTTGAATTAATTGGATATTCAGATGCTGATTATGCCGATTGCAAAATTGATCGAAAAAATACTTCACGTACTTGTTAATTTTTAGGTAACAAAATCATAAGTTGGGTATTTAAGAAACAAAATTCAATTACATTATCAACACCCGAATCAAAATACGTCTCAATAGGAAATTGTTGTGTTCAAATTTTGTGGTTAAAACAATAACTTAGAGACTATGGGTTAGATTATAAAAATATTATTATAAAATGTGACAATACAAGTGCCATTTGTTTTACCAAAAATCTCATAAATCATTCAAGATCAAAACAGATAGAGATTAGATATCATTTTATTAGAGATTATGTTTTAAATGGATATATAATTTTGGAATATGTAGAGATACAAAATCAACTTGCCGATATTTTAACAAAACTTTTAGACAAAGAAAGATTTGAAAATATTAGAAATGAAATAGGAGTGTGCTTTCCATTTTAAAAATAAAAAAAAAATTCAGCACATAGAGCTTAAAGCGGACAGAACACATAGAGCCTCTACAACAAAACAGTCCCTCTCTCTCTTCGAAAGCCCTGACAGAGAACCCTAAATTCAAACTCAAAATGGCTTCACGCAAATTTTCAAGAATCATGGGAAGAACAACAAAAAATCCATCTTCTTCACATATTAACATCTCAAGTTCTGATTCTCCAAACTCTGATTCTTCAAGCTTTCGTTTCAATCATGATCTTCAGAACCCTAGATCAAATTCAAAAATCTCTCGTGATTCTGATTTTCAATCAACTGAAAATCAAACTCATTACTCGACACAAGAAACCCATCAAAATTTCTCAGAAAATCAGATTTTTCAACCTTTTCGAATCCAAATTCCATACACTCCATCACATCCAATCATGTTCGAAGTTGGTTCCTATAGGTTCGTAGATTTCAACTATTTTGAGTAAATGGGTTTGGAAATGCGAACTATTCTTGAGAGTATTGAAGGTGTTGGATTGTGTGACAACAATAAAAACTACATAAGGAAGGTAATCTTTGATTTCTATAAGAACTTAGATACTGAAAATGATGTTTTGATATCAAGAATATTGGGTATTAGAGTTGAGCTTACCAAGAATGATATTGCTCATTGTTTAGGATTTAAACGGACAAATGATCAGTTACTTGAAAACATGAAGAAAAAATAAGTTTATAAATTGCTTCATGCAAATTCTAACTCTGGAATAGGATACTTGTATGAAAAAGACTTTCCTCTCATTGTTAGAATTCTGCACAAGATTGTTTTGATATGTCTCATCCTACAGTATTGAAGTTCCACCACTGTGACTGTAGAGGATGGTAGAATTTTGGTTGCCCTGCTATTGAATAGACAAATAGATATGGTTAATGTCTTTATAAATCATATTCATAGGAATAAGAGCAGCAAACCATATGGAAATGTTCTAATGAGGATAGTTGAGTTCAAAGGATTTGATTTTTCATATTTTAGGGATCCTATCCTAGGGCCATTAGTTTTAGGAGAATCAATGGTATCTTGCATTGGAATAACTATTTTTGATATAATGTCTGGAGAGGTAAAGATGATTCCTTCTGGAAAGGAGAATTTCAAGGTCTTGGTGGAATAAGTTGTCCATTTACAGAAAGAGTAAATGAAAAACCTCTGAGATCCACATTTGACCATGGTGAATCTTCAAAAAGGAAGAAAAAGCAAGTTAAGACAACTGATGAAGATGATTGGAAGCAAAGGAATGAAAAAAAAATTGATGAATGTATAGAAAAACAAAAAGAAACTCAATCACAGATTTCTGAAATTCTGGAGTTGTTGTCCAAGAATGCATCTTAAGCTTACTCATTTTTTTTTTTCTGAAATTCTGAAGTGTATGGAAAATTGATGAGTGTATGACATAGGCTGTCCCCATGTTTTGTCATCTCCTTCTATGTTTTGACAAAGACATATCTTTTGTATTTCGATGTTGTATCTTTGTCAGACTTCCATAATATCGATGTCTTCTATTGGTATCAGAATGTCTTCAATAAAATTATGTTTCAATGCTTTAATACTTCCATCCTTCTATACTACAATACTACAATACTTTAATGTTTCATTACTGTAATTCTTTTTAATGCAAAAAAAGGGGAGAATAAATTAAAAAATTACTCATACAGAAGCCAAATAATGCACAACCTGAAGTCATTTTGTTTTATTTGAAAATGCATTCTGAAGACAAAAGGAACCTGCACACATTGAGAGAAGAACATTGAAAACATTATGCAACAAAAAGTTCAAAACCATTGACTGTACTTTGAAATTTAGAAGATTACTAATGTCTGCACAATGACTTGACTGCACTTTGAATTTTGAAGCTCACAACTTAAATCAAACAAGCAAGCTTTAAATTTGATGAACATTAGTGAACACTAAGTATATGTATTTGCTTGCATCAATTGATATTGTGTTCATATGACTTACATGATTATTTGAAAATGTGCTTAATTGAACAACTTTTGTGCATTTATTTTTTAAAGGTTTTGTTATCATCAAAAAGGGGAAGAATGTTAAGAAAATTATTATCTCCTTAGTTTTGATGATAACAAAATCTCTTATGTGGTTCTAATCAATCTATTTAGTGTGTAGAATGATTTATTCAATATAAAAGTGATAGAACCGGTCATAAAATCGATCATAAAAGCAAGAGTTATTTGATCATAAAAGTAAGATTTTTTTATATCTATCAAAGACTCAGCCAGCAAGGTAAGTGTAAATTTGGTACTATACTTAATCTATAATTGATCCTAGATATACATAAAAAATACCCTAACATGAAGACAATTAATATTCCATCATTTAGAAATTTTTCTAAGTATTGAAGTGTGATCATTTTGATATATTTGGATAGTCATATCTTCTTATGTGCTGAAATATTTCCAAAACTGAAAATTATGTTTCAAAGAAGGTGTGTGTAACTTCAATTTCAAACATTTACAGTTCAAATATTTTATTGGAGAAAAATTAGTTCGAAGTTAACTAGTTACCCATTTTATGTATATTTGGCTTTCGATATTTTCACCATTGGTTTTGGATTTTTGAATTTGATTATGTTACATTATAGTACTACAGTTGAATAGCAAATATGATGATTCGTGGCACAATTACTTTGAGATTTTGGTAAAAAAATAAATGTGCAAAGTTGGTTAGTTGTTATGAAAAATTCAGAACTGGGAATAGATTTTCTGGAGTAGGTTTCGAATTTTTTGGAGGAACAATCTTTTGGATATAGTCAAAACAACTCTTGAATATGTTAGAGGGATATTTAAACTTTAGGAGAAAAATATTTACTCTCGGTAAATATCAAATTTTAAGAGCATTTGGAGCCTTTTTTTCAGGAACTATTGCTGAAGCAGTTGCAGTAACTCTGGGAAATTTTTATTGCTGTTTGTTGAGTCTCTTTGCTATCAAATGCAGCAGCTATCAATAGATTTTTCATGGTGTGAGAACAGAGGATGTGAGTGGCAAGAAAGACTATCATTTTGAAACTTCAAAGTACCAAAAGATCAAGAAAAATCCTGCTGCTATCACATTTTCATTTTACATACTTTGTAAACTTTTGGTTGAATTTTGTGTATTTTGTCTTCCATTGTTGGACGAAATAATCTTCATGGTATGAAGATTAGAAGTCAATAAATGGATGTACATTGTTATTATGGATCATAGTAGAAACTAGCAGTTTGCTAGAGCCCGACTTGCGTGGCTGGAAGAGTGGAGTAGGCACAAGGCCGAACCACTATAAACCAGATTTGTCTCCTTACTTTCTCTTTTATTTTTGCTATATATGTTATAGATTGACCATTGGTTTATTTAGATCTAAATGGAGTTAGATAAAAATTTGAAAAGTCAATTTTAGATAACCAATTCAATATCCCTTCTTGGTTTTGGGACCAACATATATAATATTATTTTGATAATTAAATCTTTTGATATTATATGAAATTATAAAATATCTCGCACTATTATATAAATTACTAATTTAATATCATTATAATTTTTCAAAAATAATATTAATAATTTAAATTAGTAATATATAAATTACTAATTTATTAATATTAATAATTTACTAATAAATTAATAAATTAATGAAGAGCCATGCCTGCACGATGGCATGGGTGGCCGACCGCACGGGCATGCACGGGAGTGGCCGCTCACGTAGGCACAGGCGAGCTCCCACGCAGGCGCTTTGTTACAGCATTGTACGATGCAACATGCAGTGCTCATGTCAAGGCAACTCTACACACGTCAAAGGAAGCAAAGGAGATTTCCACGGACGCAACTCCAAGGGAGATTCACTTGGACACAATTCCTCATAGTGTACCAAAGGTCACCACTTAAGAGTCATCTTCCCTATACTTCAAGGAGCAATTGCCTAAAACACTTGAGAAGGCACCAGTCCATTCGAGCAAAGACATGTAGGACAAGTGCCAATCGAGCACTCCCATGCAAAGGACGCGACCTTTCGAGCAAAAGTCACGACCTTTCATGCAACCCGAGCAATCATCATGCAAACGTCTCCAAGGCATTAGAGAAGATCATTGCTCAGGAGAAAAAGCAATCTAGAAGGCCTCTGCTTGAAAGGGTACCATGCGAAGAGTCGCCATTGCTCAAGCAACCAGCACATGCGATAGCACCATGTCATGAGCACTCTCTATATATGCACGAGCAAGACATGAGCAAAGTGACGCCTCTGCATGAAGAAATCCCTAGCAGCCCTTGCCATGAGTCATTAGTACATGAAGAGATGTAACCCTTAATGCACCAGCACGAGCCTCAGCATGATCAAGACAATGCAGCCTACGACATAGCACTCCATGAGCCAAGGCATAGCGCTAAGAAGGCCACAAGCAAGGAAATAAAGGAAGACTCACCAATGCTCGAGGAGATTGTATCATGGCTTGATGAAATAGGGCCATGGCTCAATGGGTGCATAGCAGAATATGGGACAGGGTGCAGCGAGATTGGGCTACTGCTTGAGCAAGCAAGAGCAGCGCACGCCAGCCTGCACATGCAGTGTAGTCTAAGGGCCACTAATTCCTCCAAGCAATAACCGCTATTCTGAATAAATTCCATTATTTTTCCATGTTTTTTTAGTGTGTAACAAGGGCAAGTAACTGTCTAGTAGTTATTAGAATTAGAGCATGAAAAGACCTATGTATTGAGGACCCTTGCCTTTCTAACCCTTTAGTATAAGTAAGGCACTCCTTCCCCTCTTGTAACTATCCAAAAATTGTTAAGTAAAATTCAGAATTCTTCTTCTTGAGCGTAAGTAAGAGATTAGGGCTTAAGGGTACATTACAACCCCTTAGGTAACATCACCATTGCATGATAGGCTTTTGTCTCTTGAAGACCCATCAAGGCAAGCTCCAATCCTTTTCCATCTTCTTCTTCTTCTTCCTTATTACCACCTACATCTCTACAAGTAAGACCTTGTATAAAGGGTATCTTGGTACCTTACATAAGGATACACTTGAACCAACCACTCAAACTTCCCCAAACCCCTTAACCGTGCAAGGATCAAGGCATTCTCTGCTCATTAGTACCAAGCTAAGGTCTCTTGCCCATCTTACAGCCCTTGTGTGAAAAGTAAACCCAAGTGTTGCATGCCCACCACCAAGGAAATGCAACATTTTTGGTGCTTTCATTGAGAGATTCCCTTAGGGAAGAATTTCATTAAGAATTGTTTCCACCATTCCATTGATCATCTATCCACCCTTTTTAATCAAGAGATCCATTCAATTTCTTGAAGGAAACCTTTTGTCCACCATACCAAAATACACTCATTCGTGTGCAACTTCATTGAAAAGTCATTATCTCATTCAATCAAGAGACTTTCATTAAAATGTTGTCATCCTAAGCAACCTTCATCTTCACGCCCTTTCACCCTAACCATCATGAATTCCCAAGAAAAATTTCAAAACTTCAAAGCGAACCTTCAAAGGAGAGATGGAATGAACAGTCTACATAAATCAATGTTTTGATTGAATAGATCAAAACCTTGCTTCCATGACCAACATCCTTCAAGGTATGCTACAAAAGGGTATTTCAAACCAACAAATCGTGGATCTACAGCAGCACTTTAAGGAGCCATTCCCTAACATTGGAAAGGTGTCCCTGTAGACCAAGCATCCGGATCAAGGACCAGCAGCAAGCCGAGCTATAGTGTCGCAAGATAATGCCATCATAAGAGGCTGCAATGCCATAAACAGTGCCATCGCACAAGGTTACTAGCCACAACTCTAAGCCAGAACGTCACAAGTAATGACATCTCTCCAAGCTACCATGTTGCAGCCATAAGCCATAGTGCCATAGGTCATGTGCCGCAAGCACTTATACCCTTTCAACCCAAACTTGTCCAATCTACTATCCAAGCTTACACATCCCTTCAAACTTATGACCTTATACCTTCATACCCAAAAACATACCCATTCATTCCTTCACCCATAAAGACAATCTTTTGCCCTACAATTCAAACAAACAACCCTTTACTTACCCACCCAAGCACCCAACCTTTCAATTCCAACCCCCTCGACCTCAAACATACACCACCTGCACCAATATATAACCCTTCATTTCATGAACCAAAATTGAACCCCTTCCTCCTAGACCTACACCACAAGCTGACCCTTATTACACTTCTAACCCGACACCTTTTACAACCCTTCACACCACTTTAACTAAAGAGGTACCAATCAAAAGGGTACGAGCAACAAACCATGAAACACCTCAAGTCAAGGAGAACCCTTTACCTTCTCAGAAGCTCACATAGGCAAAGAGAGAAGCGAGGCAATCTAAAGGTTTATGTTTCTCATGTGATGAAAAATCTGCACTAGACCATGAGAGCAAAAGGCCACAACACATCTTGATTGAGTCAAGTGATGATGAATAGCCAATTGATAAAGGAGAATCACATGAAGAAGATTTATCCAAGAGCAAAAGGCAATGACTCATTATAATTAAGTCGAGTGATGAGGGAGAGTTACTTGAAGAAGATCCATTTGAAAACTCTCTAAGTGAGGAAGAATCCTCCCTATCCTCCACCGAATTTGAAGGACCAAGGAACATGAGAACCTCCGCACTCATAGGGAATCGCAAGGTCACTATTCTTGTCAACAATGGTTCATCCCTCAACTACATCGATGCTGAATTGGTAGCCACACTCAACTTATACATACAACAGATCGTGCCATTTGAAGTCAAGGTTGCAACCGGTGAAAAGTTGCAATGCTTAGAAGTCTACCCAAAAGTCACTATCGATATACAAGGGTATGTATTAACTGCTATTCTTTATTCTCTAACATTGATCAGAATGGATATAGTTCTTGGAGTTCAATGGCTATCAAGACTCAAACAAGTTACCACAAACTACCAAGGGACGCAAATGAAGTTCAAGCATGAAAACAAGTGGATCCTATTAGAGATGAAGAACCAATCCATACCACATGAATTCTCCAACCTTGAAGAGCATGGAACCGCAGTCCATAGTCCCTCGACCTTCTGAAGGAACCAGAAGACAACGGGAAGAAGTCATTGGCAAGATATCCAACCACTCATGCACTTAACTTGGAACCCGTGCATGGATCTCAAGCAATTCATCTTCAGCCATGCACACTTTGTCTGGCATGCAAAAAAACACATTTTCAAACTTCCTATGAAAGACCACCACCTCAAATAGCAACCTCTTGCACCATCGGATCAGCAATGAATGCAACGATGAAGACACAAGATGGAAAGTTTCAATGGAACAAAACAAATAAGCAAAGGGTGCAATCAAAGGAGCCCAAGAGACTTGAGTCCGATTCTCAACAAGAGAACCATCCAAAGACCCTGCCCGTAAGAAAGGAGACCAAGGTTAAGAAACGAAAGGAAAAGGGAAGAACTCAAGGGAACCTTGAGGACAAGGTTCCTCGAGAGGGTGAATGTTGTAGCATTACACAATGCAACATGCAATGCTTATGTCAAGGCAACTCTGCACATGCCAAAAGAAGCAAAAGGAGATTTGCACGGATACAACTCCAAGGGTGGTTCACTTGGACACAATTCCTCATAGTGCACCAAAGGTCATTACGAAAGAGTCACATTCCCTACACATCAAGGAGCAACTGTCTAACGTATTACTTGAGAAGGCGCTAGTCCATTCGAGCAAAGACATGTAGGACAAGTGTCGATTGAGCACTCCCATGCCAAAGGACGTGACCCTTCGAGCAAAAGTCATGAACTTTCATGCAACCCTGAGCAATCATCATGCAAACGTCTCCAACGCAGTAGAGAAGATCATTGCTTAGGGGAAAGAGCAATCTAGAAGGCCCCCGCTCGAAAGGGTACTATGCGAAGAGTCACCATGGCTCAAGCAACCAGTACATGCGATAGCACCATGTCACGAGTAGTCTCCATATATGCACGAGCAAGACATGAGCAAAGTGATGCCTCTACATAGAGAGATCCCTAGCAGCTCTTGCCATGAGTCATTAGTGCATGAAGAGATGCGACCCTTAATCCACCAGTATGAGCCTCCGCATGATCATGGCAATGTAGCCCACAGCATAGCACTTCATGAGCCAAGGCATAGCGTTATAGAGGCCGTAGGCAAAGAAATGCAAGAAAACTCACCAATGATCGAGGAGATTGCATCATGGCTCAATAAAATAGGGCCATGGTTCGATGAGTGTATAGTAGAATATGGGCCAGGGTGTAGCAAGATAGGCCAGGGTGTAGCAAGATAGGGCCACTACTAGAGTAAGTAGGAGCAGCACATTCCATGTACGCCAATGCACACATGTAGTTCAGTAGAAGGGCCACCAATCCCTCCAACCAATAACCACTATTCTGAATAAATTCCATTATTTGTCCATGTCTTTTGAGTGTATAACAAGGGCAAGTAACTGCCTAGTACTTATTAGAATTAGTTAATACAATAAAAGTCCTTTAGCATGAAAGGACCTATGTAATGAGGATGCTTGCCTTTCTAGCCCTCTAGTATAAATAAGGTAGTCTTGCCCTCTTGTAATCATCCAAAAATTGTTAAGTAAAATTCAGAATTCTTCTTCTCTAGCATGAGTAAAAGATTTGGGCATAAGGGTGTACAACAGCCCCTTAGGTAACATCACCATTGCATGATAGGCTCTTGTCCCTTGAAGACCCATCAAGGCAAGTTCCAATCCTCTTCCATCTTCTTTATCTTCTTCCTTATTACTACCCACTTCTCTACAAGTAAGGCCTCGTGTAAAGGGCATCTTAGTACCTTACATAAGGAAACACTTGAACCAACCACTCAAACCTCCCCAAACCCCTTAACCATGCAAGGATCAAGACATTTTGAGCCCTTGTATGCCAAGCCAAGGTCTCTTGCCCATCTCACAGCCTTTGCGTGAGAAGTAAACCTAAGTGTTGCATACCCACCACCAAGGAAACGCAACACGCTTGCATGGGCGCTTAGCCTATGCTAGCATGCGCGGTAGCATATGCGGGTGCTTGGCTTGCGCTTGCCTGGGCGGTGACATGGCTGGCCACCTGCTTTGGCATCGCGGGTGCTCGTATTGGCGTTTGCATGCACATTTGCCCGTATGCTTGCCTATGTGGTGGCATGCATGGGCACTTGTATGCCTGCATAGGCATGTACCGCGATGGCCTTGCGCTTGTAAGTGTGCATGCCATGCGAGGGCCCACGCACACCTACTTCTTGGCATGGGCGGGTGCCCGTTCGGGCATGCCCGAGTTCACTCGGGCAATTGCATGCATGCGGATTCAAGCACACTTGTTTTATGCAAAAAAATGTTTGCATGCGGATTTGAACCTTAGATTTGGAGCTATTTAAGAATTTATTTATATTATGTCAACCACTACACCACAATATCTCATATGCATGATCTTTTTTTTTTTTTTCTTTTTCTTCTCTTCATTCCTCTCTATCTCACTTTCACCTCAATTTTTTCCCCTCTCACTTTCTTCACTATCACCTCTATTCTTTTTTTCCTTTTTTTCCCTTTCTATTCTCATTGAATTATCTTGAATGCCGTATTTATATTGAATGATACATAAAAATAAAATAAAATGAATGAATTATGAGTTATTAATATTACGTATTTTGAACATGATTTGGTGATTTAATACATAGATTTTTTAAATTATTAATATATTATAATTGAAATTAATATTGATAAATGGTATCCTCCACTCATCCACTAATTGAACAAGGTCTAAATTGGTCCATCAATAATTTAATTTATAGTAAAATATATATTAATATATATCTATTATATAGTAATATAAGATTGATAATCATAATTTTATATTATGACACTAAGATAGTATCCTCCACTCATCCACTCATCCAACATAAGGATTGGGTCATCTAAATTGGTCCAACAATAATGTAATTTACGGTAATGATTGGTATTATTATGTTATTAGAAAATTGTGCATTTGTATTTAAAAACAATTCCAAATTTTTTGTAAATTTTTTGCACTTTCATTAATCCAATAGCCAGGTAAAATTGGACTACTATCACCAATTAATCTAATGGCTGCAATAATATTTTTTAAATTAAATGGACATATCATATCACATGCGACACATACCGTTATTCTCACAAACAAATTTTCATAATAAATTTTCAAAACCCCTTTTACTTGACTTTTTTTTATTATACAATTTAAACCCCTTTTTTGTAAAAAAGTTTTATTAAAATTTTAGATAATTTGGATTCTAATGCATCTGATAGGATGTGATCCTTTAATGTGTAAAGGCCAAAGGCGTAATTCTTATTTTTGTGATGTGTTAAATAGGAATAATAAAATATAACAAAGTTATTTGATAGAAATACCAAGAGATAACAAACTTATCTATATATAGTGGTTATGGTCCTATATCGCATGTGATTTTCATTTTTCTGGCATCCCATCATTTATAGAGAAAATTAAGAGAGAATTTAAAGGGTTATCTTAGAAATAAGTGTAGATCTGGATGGCCAACTGTACAATTCTAAATAGCAATTGATCATTATGAATTTAGCTACACTTCTACACATAGATATAATAATTTCTTGATGGTTTAGTATAAGATCTTGGAAGTATAGATAACGGTTTTCATCAAAAAGTTATTCTACTAACAAGTGAAATCAAAGCCTCTTCATATTGAATCATTGAGAAATAATTTCTCAAAAATTTTGATTGAATTTGATTATGATTATTTGCCTTGTTGATTTTGGATTTAGATGTGCTGAATTACATTTATATATGTGTGTGTGTGTATGCGCACGCGAATGTGTGTGTGACTTTTTCTTGGCTGGATTCAGCAATTTGGGTAAAGAAAATTAAATGAAAATTTTATTTTTCATCTTGTTTGATTTTATTTTAATGGACTTACAAACGACATGAGTTTTCATTAAAAAAATGAAATTAAGAAAATCAATTTAATGGCTGAAATATTAGGATTGTTTCCCATAATTTGTGATAGTATGTTTTGGGTTAAGGAATATGTCATTTTAATAATGATTAAATTCACACATCTTTGCTTAAAATTGAGATGCTTAACTCAAGTAATTCGTAGTTGGTTGGCAGTTGTGTTGATAACGTTAGGTCAATTATCAAAATTTTTAAGTATAACAAGATACTTTGTTGGATTGAAGAGTTTACTTAGAAAGCTTTATTTTTGGGCTCCTTGAATAATGAGATTAACATAGAGTTAACTCTTTGAATCATGGGATTGATATAGGATAGAATTTAGGGAGTTTGTTGTTTTGTATGATTCAATTAGATTGTTTCCTATTTTTTATAATTTAGAATAGTTTCCTATTCTTTTATCATTTGACTAGATAATTTCATAACATTGTAATTTAGAATAGTATATAAATTGTTGTGTATAATTTCATTCAATCAAGGAGAAATGCAGAGAAATAATTCTTTTATGTTTTGTGTCATGGTATCAGAGTCCTAGGGCTTTTTCACGGATTTCTTCTATTTCTTCAAGTAGCTTTCATTGCTGTGAGTTCATGGTTTCTTTGTGTTCCTTTTTTTTCTCTGTGTTTAACCCTTAATTACCATGAATTTTCTTTATTCAGCATATCATCCTCCAAAACCACCATCTCTACCAATTCTGACCCATCCAAAGAACCCAATTCAGTTTAGAATATTAAAGAATTACTAAATATTCAGGCTTTCAACAAGCTTAATGGAAAGACTACCTCAAATGATCTCAAATTCTAACTTGTTATTTTTTATCTTTCATATTCATAATATTGAGAAGCACAAAAGCTTGCTAGGGCCTTTTGAGAAACTTTATAGAGCATGATCATTAGCTCTTTCAGGTAAATAGTTACTTCCTTTTTGCATAAATGCCTCAAACAAATTTTATGCCAACTGTTGGATAATAAATTCCGATGCCAATTACCACATGACTCCCATATCTCAGCTGATGAGATCATCAAGATTGCAATAAATTCACGAGATCCAACTCAAGTCCCAGTTGGTCCGGTGACAAAGGCCTGAGTTAAAAGATTCAAAGAAGTACTGAATAACTTAATTCAGGGGGTTTTATAACAAGAAATTGGATTCCAAATAAATAAAGAACCAAAAGGGGTCTTAATTATGCTTATACAAGTCCAGTTGGAAGAATAAAAGGCCCAAAACTACCCAAAATAAAGGGAGGACAAAAATAAAGAAAAATAGCAGCAAGACTTGGTCAAAATAGTTTGATTTATTTAGTTTCCTAATTTTTATTTTTTGTAACTTATATTTTAGTTTTCTGATTCTTTATTGTTTAGGGAGTTACTAAATTTTTAGTTGCCAAATAAATTTTGACCTTTAGGCTATAAATAGGCCATTATACATTGTGTAAAAGACAACACTTTGGAAAGAATTAATAAAATTGTGAGGATTCTTTACACAGGTCTTGTTCTTTTGAGAACTTTGAACTTATTCAAGATAGGAGTCTTGTTTAGTTCTTTAACTTATCAATCTAGGTTTTGAACCATCTAGGTTGTGGCGTCATTCATTCCATCTTTATACCAAGATTCTTGATCTAGTAAGAAACGGGTCTAAAATCATATATCTTAGGTTCTTCCTCCTTTAGGGCAAGGGTTGAGGTTTTTAATTCCACCGGTTTAAATAATTCGTTGGGACGATTTTTGAGCTAAATTAACTTGTTCGTGGGTTCTAGGGTTTTTATACCGAACAGGTTCACATCAGTTGGTATCAGAGCCAATCCAGGTTTTTTTTTCCTTCGAATTATTCTTATTTAATCTTTTTTTCCTTTTTTGTGTCTAAAAACTCTTCATTCGTTGGTTTATTTCTTATTTTTGGTGTACTTATTCTTTATTTTTGTGTTGTCATATTCCCAAAAAAAAAAGAAGGGAAAAAAAACCACAAAAAAAGAGGCCGTGAAAAAAGAAAGGCCAAAAAAAAGGGAGAAAAAAATAAGACCCATAAAAAAAAAAAAAAGAGAAGAGGTAGTGAAAAAAAAGGGGGCATTTTTCAAATTTTGCAAAATTGATAAATCTCCATTTTGTGATTTTTGTTTAAATTTGGCAAATTTTAAAGTGTTATTACCAAATTTGAATTAGAATTTTCTAAATTTTTTTGGTTGGATTTGAAATATTTCCTTATTTGTATACTTACTCAAATTCAAACCTTCCATATTTGTTCTCCTTTCATGAACTACTTTTTTATTTGTTCACCTTCCTTATTTATCTCATTCCTTGGCTGTTTCCTTTCTAATTTAGAAATTTCTTTTTAAATTTACTACTTTTCTTATTCCTTATTTTTCTCTTTCCTTCTTACTTTTCTTGTTATACATTCTTCTATATAAGTCATTGAATTTCACAAGACAATTATTTTTGAGTTGAGTTCTCGAGTTCAATAAAGAACTTGACTAAGTGAAGTAGAGTGGTAAAAGGCAAAAGAGAATTCATTAAAAATAAAAGCCAAATATATAGAGTGAAACACGAGTGAATTTGAGTGAATCATTATTTTTGAGTGAAATACGTAAGGGAGTGTGGTGATTTCTTTCCTATTTTATTCTAACATTGTCTTGCAGATTCCAATAATGATTCAAAATCAAAAAGATAACATTAGTGAGGAGGTTCAACCACAGGTTGGGTCGAATCTACAACTACAAGCATTTATGGGGGAGATGAGACGGATGATGAAGAGGGAGTTAGATCTTATACATGAAAGGTTGGATAAGGTGGAAGAGGGGCAAAGGGGGCAACCATCAATAGTGTCAGCCCCCTTTAGGAGGAATAGGTTTCATCAAAGAGAAACTGAAGTTGTGGATGAGTTTGAAGGGGTGGGTTAGAAGAGGAGTTTGATAGGTTGCCAGTGGGTAGTCATAGGAGACTTAGTTGAAATAGAGAAGTTAATAATCGGGTAGACAACAACTTAGGTAGTATCAAGATGAAAATTCTGTCGTTTCAAGGTAAAAGTGATCCCGAAGCATATCTTGAGTGGAAAAAGAAGATTGAGTTAGTTTTTGATTGTCACAGCTATTCTGAATTAAAGAAGATTAAACTTGCTGTTATTGAGTTTACTGATTATGCAATTGTATGGTGGGATCAGTTGTGCATCAATAGACGACGGAATGGGGATCGACCCATTGAAACTTTGGGTGAGATGAAGGGGGTGATGAGACGACGATTTGTGCCGAGTCATTACTATAGGGATTTATATCTCAAGTTGCAGAGTCTCCACCAAGGTAATCGAAGCGTAGATGAGTATTACAAAGAGATGGAAATGACTATGATTCGAGCTAATGTGGAAGAAGATAGAGAGGCGACGATGGCTAGATTTTTGAATGGTTTAAATCGAGAAATTGCCAACATGATCGAGCTTCACCATTATGTAGAGTTGGAGGATTTAGTACATATGTCAATCAAGGTTGAAAGGCAGCTCAAGAGAGGTAACACACAACCAAAACCAACACCACAGATTCTGAATGCAACATCTTGGAGAATGAGCTATCCGAAAAAAGAAGAAAATTCAGCCATCTCCAAAGTTAAGCCTGAACATAAACCAGCTATCTCCACCACGGCTTCTCAAAGTAAGTCAACCCCTACTTTAACTCGATCTAGTGAGATTAAACGCTTCAGGTGTTAGGGAAGAGGACATATAGCTAGCCAATGTCCAAACAAGCAAGTTATGGTGATTCGAGAAAATGGTGCAATCGAGTTTGAAGATGAAGGTGACATTGATTGTTTGCCTCCATTGGAAGACGTCCCCATTGGAGCTGAGGAGTATGGAGCTGAACATGGTGAGATGTTAACGCTAGTAACATGTCGAGCCTTAAGCTTACAAGCCAGAGGAGATGAAGAAGAAGTACAACGGGAGAATATCTTTCACGCTCCTCGCCATGTGAAAGACAAGGTATACATTTTGATCATTAACGGTGGTAGTTTTACTAATGTTGCGAGTAAGACTTTAGTGGAAAAGCTGAACTTGTCAACCACTAAACATTCTCAACCATACAAGCTACAATGGTTGAATGATAGTGGAGAAGTGAGGGTTACAAAACAAGTTGTTGTACCATTCCAGATTGGGAAATATGAAGATGAGGTGTTATGTGATGGGTGCCAATGCAGGTTGGGCATATTTTGTTAGGAAGGTCTTGGCAATTTGATCGACATGTGCAACATGACGGCTTCACCAACAAATATTCATTCATGTTCAACCAATGAAAAATCACTCTAATTCCGATGACACCAAAGCAAGTCTATGAAGACCGAGTGAGGTTGCAAAAATTAAGTGAGCAACAGAAACAAAAAGATCAAAATGGGTTGAGAGAAGAGAAAAAAGAGAGAAAAGAAGAGAGAAAGGCCGAATTTGATGAGAAAGAGAAAAGAGAGAAAAGTTCGGCCAATGAGATAAAATCCGAGAGAAAACAAAAGAATTTCTATGCCAAAACAAGTGAGGTTAAGCGAGCGATACTCTCAAGACGGCCAATGATTGTACTTATGTACAAGGAATTCCTTTTAAACACTGACCAACTTAACCCTTCTTTGCTGAGTGTTGTTGTTTCTCTTTTGTAAGAATTCGAAGATGTGTTTCCTGAAGAGCTACCCCAAGGTTTGGCATCTATCCGAGGGATTGAACATCAAATTGATTTCATACTTGGTGCATCAATTCCAAATCATCCAGCATATAGAAGCAATCTAGAAGAGGCGAAGGAGCTTCAAAGACAAGTCGAAGAGTTGATGGAAAAGGGGCATGTGAGAGAAAGATGAGTCCATGTGCAGTTCTGGTGATTTTGGTACCTAAGAAAGATGGAACATGGAGGATGTGTGTTGACTGCCGAGCCATCAACAACATAACGGTAAGATATCGACACCCTATTCCTCATTTAGATGACATGTTAGATGAGTTGCATGGTGCTTGTGTGTTTTATAAAATTAATCTTAAGAGTGGATATCATCAAATACGAATGAAAGAAGGATATGAATGGAAAACAGCTTTTAAAACTAAATATAGGTTGTATGAGTAGTTAGTTATGCCCTTTGGATTAACCAATACTTCTAGTACATTCATACGCTTAATGAATCATGTTTTGCGTGCTTTTATTGGTAAATTCATGGTTGTTTATTTTGATGATATTTTGATATATAGCAAAAGTTTGCATGATCATGTCTCACATTTGCATTCGATTTTGGATGTACTTAGAAAAGAAAATTTATATGCTAACCTCAAAAAGTGTACCTTCTGCACTGACAAGCTTGTTTTTCTGGGTTTTGTTGTGAGTGCTAAAGGTATCGAGGTGGATGAAGAGAAGATTAAAGCCATCCAAGAATGGCCAACCCCCTCCAATATAGGTAATGTTAGAAGTTTTCATGATCTTGCTAGTTTTTACAAGAGGTTCGTGAAGGATTTTAGCACTATCGCTGCACCGCTTACACAAGTCATCAAGAAAAACATTGCATTTCAATGGAGTGAAGAGCAAGAAAAGGCGTTTCAACTTATTAAACATAAGTTTACTCATGCACCTTTACTTGCTTTACCGAACTTTTCTAAAACATTTGATATTGAATGTGATGATTCTAGTGTAGGTATAGGCGCTGTTCTTATGCAGGATGAAAGACCACTTGCATACTTTAGCGAGAAGTTAAGCGGGGCTGCACTTAACTATCCTACCTATGATAAAGAATTGTATGCCTTGGTTCGAGCTTTGGAGACATGACAACACTATTTGTGGCCGAAAGAATTTGTTATTTGTACGGATCATGAATCTTTGAAACATTTGAAAAGTCAACATAAGCTGAATAAGAGACATGCTCGATGGATGGAATTCATCGAAACTTTTCCTTATGTCATTCAATATAAACAAGGTAAGGAGAATGTAGTTGCGGATGCACTTTCATGCCGGTATGCCTTAATCTCTACTCTTGATGCTAAATTTCTTGGTTTTGAGCATATTAAAGAACTTTATCATGATGACCATGATTTTGGAGAAATTTATAATGCATGTGAAAAATCTGCAGAGGGCAAATTCTATAGGCATGAGAACTTTTTGTTTAGAGAAAATAAGTTGTGCATGCCAAATTGTTCATTGAGAGAGTTATTAGTTCGAGAATCTCATAGCAGAGGGTTAATGGGACATTTTGGAATTGCTAAAATCTTGGCAATTTTACAAGAGCACTTTTATTGGCCACACATGAAGCGAGACATTAAGAGATTTTATGGTAGATGTATTACCTGTAGGCAAGCTAAATCTAAGGTTCAACCTAATAGTCTTTACACACCCCTACCTATTCCTAGTTCACCTTGAATTGACATTTCAATGGATTTTGTTTTGGGTTTACCTAAGAATAAATATGGACGAGATCCGATCTTTGTAGTTGTAGATCGATTTTCTAAGATGGCTCATTTTATTCCTTATCATAAATCTGACAATGCTTCTTATATTGCGGAATTATTCTTTAGGGAGATTGTGAAGTTACATGGGATGTCTAGAACAATCATTTCAGATCAGGATGCTAAGTTCCTGAGTTACTTTTAGAAGACATTATGGGGAAAGTTAGGAATGAAACTTTTATTTTCAACTACTTGTCATCCTCAAACTGATGGTCAAACAGAAGTAGTCAATAGAACTTTATCCACTTTGTTGAGGGCTGTCATTAGTAAAAATATTAAAACTTGGGAAGAATGTTTGCCACATGTTGAGTTTGCATATAATCGTACTATTCACTCTACTACTAAATTCTCACCGTTTGAAATTGTTTATGGTTTTAATCCTTTAACTCATTTGGATTTCTTACCTTTACCTATTTCTGAGCAAGTAAATTTAGATGGTAAGAAAAAAACAGAATTTGTGAAGCAACTTCACGAGAAAGTATGGTTCAATATAGAGAGGAGGACCGAACAATACATCAAGCAAGCTAACAAGGGACGTCACAAGTTGATTTTTGAACCCGGTGATTGGGTTTGGTTACACATGCGGAAGGAAAGATTTCCGGCACAGAGACGTTCCAAGTTGTTGCCCCGAGTAGATGGTCCTTTTCAAGTGCTAGAACGGATCAACGACAATGCTTACAGACTTGATTTACCAGGTGAGTATCATGTTAGTGCTACTTTCAATATTACTGACTTGAACCTTTTGATGTAGGTGACGATTTGAGAACAAATCCTTCTCAAAAGGAGGGAAATGATGAGATCATCAAGATTGCAAGGAATTCACGAGATCCAACTCAAGTCCTAGTTGGGCCGGTGACAAAAACCCGAGTTAAAAGATTCAAAAAAGCACTGAATAACTTAATTCAGGGGGCTTTACAACAAGAAATTGGCACCAAAATAAATAAAAAACCAAAAGGGGCCTTAATTATGCTTATACAGGTCCAGTTGGAAGAATAAAATGCCCAAAACTACCCAAAACCAAGGGAGAACGAAAATAAAGAAAAATAGCAACAAAACTTGGTCAAAATAGTTTGATTTATTTAGTTTTCTAATTTTTATTTTTTGTAACTTATGTTTTAGTTTCCTGATTCTTTATTGTTTAGGGAGTTACTAAATTTTCAGTTGCCAATTAAGTTTTGACCTTTAGACTATAAATAGGCCATTATACATTGTGTAAAAGATAAAACTTTGGAGAGAATTAATAAAATTGTGAGGATTCTTCACACAGGTCTTGTTCTTTTAAGAACTTTGAACTTATTCATGATAAGAGTCTTGTTTAGTTCTTTGACTTATCAATTTAGATTTTGAATCATCTAGGTTGTGGCGTCATATACCTTAAGTTCTTCCTCCTTTATCAAGGTTCTTATAATTCGTTGAAGAGTTTATTTAGAAAGTTTTATTTTTGGTCTCCTTTAATTATGGAATTAATATAGAGTTAACTTATTGAATTTGACATTGATATAGGATTGACTATAGAGAATTTTCTGCTTTGTATGATTCGCTTATATTATTTCTTATTTTTTGTAATTTGGAATAATTTCCTATTTTTGTATTATTTGACTAGATAACTTTCAAAATATTGTAATCTAGAATAGTCTATCAATTATCATATATAATTTCATTCAATCAATGAAAGATGTAGAGAAATTATGCTTTCATGTTTTATGTCAACTATTCCTCTATGGATAAAGTTATTATTATTTTTTTTTTTGAAATTTAAAACAAACGGAATCCTATTACTCTATGCATAGCATGACATCGTAGCTATAACACTTTTACTTTAATTTGGGCCTATAGGTTTGGTCACTTATGAGCTTAAGTCTTATCAATCCCATCAGGATAAAATTGAGGCTAAGTTCAATTATGGATATAATTTTAAATTCAATTATTAGTATGGTAATGTATACATATTAAGATGAATTAATTAAAACAACGTGTTGTCAAATTGACCAAAACAAATATTTAACAGAATTGCATGTGCATCTGTCGTAATAAACACATGATGATTATTCAAATTTAAGTATGAACAACAAATTAGTCCGAAGGAAAATTTGTTGTTTGACATATTCTTATTGTCAATGTTTGAATACTATACCAAGATATCATTTACAAATTAATATTTGTGTTCAAAGAAAAAATATTAATAGAGTACCCAATATCTTGAGATGAGATTTACTTTTATTTGAATTTATTCTTATTTTGTTTTAAAATTCATATAAGCCTGTTTTGTTTCTTTATTATTCTTTGAATTCAGTTATGAATACTTTTGCTAATATTACTACTAACATCAAATCAATTCCTATGCTAAAAAACTCTATCTTCCAAGTCATGACAAAAGAATCTTTTGATAGTTCTTGGAGTCATAGATCTTGACCTTGTGTTAAAGGTTGAATCTCCATCACCTTTTACAAATAAGCATACCTCTAATGAAAAGAGGGATACAAAAAGGTGGGAGAAATCAAATCGCAAGGCAAAGAGTGTTCACCTGATCTCAACCTTCAAAGGCAAAGGCAAGGGAAACAAAAGGAAGAAGGATAAGCAAGTTTCAGATATGACACTTCAAAGGAAACAACAAAAGAAACCAGGTGAGCTGGAAGGTACTAATTGTTTCTTCTGTGGAGCTAAAGGGCAAAAGGAAAAAGAGTGTACTAACTATCATGCATGGCATGCTAAAAAGAATATGCTTCTTAATTTGGTTTATTCTAAGATTAATTTAATTTTGATACCTTGATACATGTGATCGATGAATTTTGCTACAACAATTCACATAGTGTGTTTATGTAGGGTAGCCTAAATTACCAAAAGAAGAGTGAAGGTAAAAGATATATTTATATGGGTAATGGCAAGAAAGTCCTGATTGAAGTAATAAAGAGATTTAGATTATTGTTAAGGATAGCATTTTATTTGGATTCTAATAAGACACTTATTATACCATCTTTTACAGAGAATTTGATTTTTGTTTGTAATTTAGACAGATTTGGTTATTTTTATTCATTTGGAAATAGAAAATTTAGTTTGCTTTATATTTCAAACTAAATATAAGAGAATTCTAAATAACCAAATCTGTCTAAATTAGATTAGATCACATCTATAGACCGATGAGAATTCTGTTCCATTATGGTATAAGAGATTAGATCACATCTCTAAATATACTTTTTATAGATTTTGATACTTGTGTTAACCATGTAAAAGAAAATGAACCAATAAAAGAAGATTTGAAGCTAACACGACTTTGGATGTCTTAAATTGAGAGCCACATAGCAAAAGGATTAAAAGTGTTAGATCTGATCATAGTGGTGAATATTATAGTAGATATGACGGTTCAAGTGAAAAACGTCTATGTTTATTTGCTAAATTCCTAGAGGAATGTGATATTGTCTCATATCACACTATACCAGGTTTGACCATAATGAATGGTGTTGCTGAAAGATAAAATAAGACACTTTAGAACATTACAATGAGTATGTTTTCTCATTCTATCTTTCTATAATCACTCTAGGGAGAAGCGCTTAAGATTACATCATATATCCTTCAAAGGGTTCCAGCTAAAGTGACTACCAAAACTCCTTATGAACTTTGGATAGGCAAAACGCTTAGGTTAAAGCATTTGCATATTTGGGGATGTACAACTCAGGTAAAACTTATAGGCCTAATGAAAAGAAACTAAACTCAAAGACAGTGGGTTTCATTGAGTAAAATATTTTTTATGATGATCAACTGTTAATAAGAAATATTAGAATTAATTAAACAAAAGTTTGGAAAATCAGAAAAACTTTCAGAACCAGCAATGATAAAACTGAGTCGACCTACATAGAAAAGGAGTTGACCTACACTAAAAGCCTGCCTTAGACTTAAAGAAAGAAGTCGACCTATTTATAGCATGACTCAATAATTCTTTAGGTCGACCCAACTTTGACCAAGTCGACCTAGGATGGAGAAAATTGAAAATAATCTAAATATATAATTAACAATCTCTTATTCAAGTCTCAGAAGAAGTACAGTACTAGATGACTATATTGCATTTCTTTAAGAACATGAGGATGACATTAGGTTATAGGAAGGTGATCAGATCAACTTTCGTCAAGCCATGGAAAGTTCTAACTCTTAGAAGTGTATTGATGCCATGAATGATGAGATTAAGTCCATAAAGACAACAATGTATGGGATCCTGCCAGAAGGTGCGAAATCCAATAGTTGCAAATGGATATGTAAGATGAAGAGAGATTTGAATGGCGAAATGGAAAAATACAAGGCTTGTCTCATCGCAAAGGACTTTACACAGAAAGAAGATATCGACTATAAGGAGACTTTTCCTATGAATTTTTCAAAGATCTCTTTCAAGACTATAATGACATTAGTGACTTATTTTGATCTTGAATTATATCAGATGGATATAAAGTCAACATTTCTAAATTGTGACATTAATGAAATGATTTATATGGTATAGCCAAAAAAACTTTATGTCAAGAGATATAAAGAATATGGCCTGCAAATTCAAGAAATCCATCTATAGGCTCAAGCAAGTATCTTGACAATAGTATTTCAAATTTCATCAAGTTATAATCTCATTCGCTTTTGAAACGAATTTAATTGATGATTACATATACCATAACTTTTGTGAGAATAAGTATTTTTTTCTTAGTTTTATATATCGATGAAATTTTTCTTGCCAGCTATGATATAGGTTTACTGCACAAAACCAAGAGATTTATAAGAATTTTAAGATGAAAGATGTTGGTGATATCGCTTTTATTTTAGGTATCGAAATTCACCAAGATTACTTCCGAGGTATTTTTGGATGATTATCACAAAAGGGTTATATCGAAAAGATTCTCAAGGGACATGACGTACGAGATTGATTGCAAACTCGGGGATACTCCTATGGTTAAGGAAAACAAGTTTAGTCTCAATCAGTACCCTAAACATGATTTTAAGGAAAAGAAAATAGAGAAGATTCCTTATATGTTTGTAATGCGGAGTCATATGTATGCTCAAGTTTGTATATGTCCGGATATTGCACATTAGGGATGTTAGGTAGATAGTTAAATAATGGATAAATTACACTTTTCACTTTGTGGTTTGACTGAAATCTATATACTTTCTTTATGGTGAAAAAATATTCACTTATAACCCTGTAGTTTTAAAAAAAAAAGGAAAGCGGATGGAATTTTATGAAATTAATGGTGATGTAACGGAAACATATTAAATGTCCATTATACCCCTTATACACACACTCTCTCTCACTCTCTCTCTCCTTCCACATTCATGTTCAAACTCCAGTGCACCAAAAATGAAAAAATCACTCTCCAAGCCCCTCCCAGCAGCCTTCGGTGTCTCCTGCATGAAGACATGATGGGTATCCCCTCGAAGTGAATTTAGATTTTTCTTGTTGGGCCATGGCCTGTGTTTTACTTGTTTTTGGCTTCTTATGTACCGAGAGAGAGAGGTCAACCTAGAAGAGAACTTCCAGCAAACCCCCTAAAAACCCACAATAATCATGAAAACAAAACCCCCAAAATTCAACGTCTAGAAAACCTCGGAAGTGCCAGTTGTGATCTGGAAGAGAACTATGAGTTGACTTTGACAATGGCGATGGATATGAACTGGATGGATCTACATCTTCGAGAACTCATCCAATCTACATCTTCAAGATCTGAACTGAGTGAATCTACAGATCTGTACTTGTACAATCTACATCTTCAAGATCTAAATTAGGTAGATTTATAGGTCTGAACTCGTTCGAGTGCTAGTGGCCGACCACATGAGGGCTTACAGTCGACAGTGGCAAACAGCGATGGATATTAGAGAAACAAGAGGTGATCGAAGATGATTGGACTTTGATCATATAGTCGAAGATGATTTCCCTCCTCTCTTCTGCTTCTTTTACTACGAAAGAAAGCGCTTATGGAGACGAACGAAAACCGTGAGGAAAATGTGATAAAACTATCGATAAAGTCTTCTCTGACGGATAGAGGTTCAGTTGGTTATACACGGGTCAGGATAAACCCATCCCGACACTTGTCATGGCCATTGGAGCATATTCAACATCCGGAAGATTAGAAAAGTGTCAGTAAAAATCAATCTTATATCATCAGTTGTAAAGGGTTAGTAAAAGTTACTATTTTATCATCACCTTGTAAAGAGTTAGCAAAAGTTACCACTTTCTTCGTCTCTTTATAAAGGGTTAGTAAAAATTACTACTTTTATCATTACTCAATATAATTGTTAAAAATTGTTACAACTATTTATTGTCCCCAATTACATAACATGTATGCTAGGAAATGTTATTACTTTTATTGTCAGTGAATACAAATGTTAATAAATATTACTACAATGCCGTTATATCTTACACATACGAAATGTTAATATTTTATCGTCACTTATTATAACCGTTAATAATTATTATACTATTTATTGTCGGTAAATATAGAAGCAGATATGTTAGGAAATGTTATAATTTTTTTTTATTGGTTATGATAAGTGTTAGTAAATATTATAACTTTATCATCACTTACAGAATTATTGGGTTAGTAAATATTACTACTTTTATTATCGCTTACAGAATTGTTGAATTAGTAAATATTACTACTTTTATTGTCGAATTGTTGAGTTAGTAAATATTACTGCTTTTTATTGTCACTTATCATATGTCGCTTAAAGAGTTATTACTTATTGTTAGTAACCACATAACTTAGAAAATGTTACTACTCTTTTGGGTTGGTTATCACAACGTTAGTAATTATTACTACTTTTATTTTCGCTTAGCATATGTATTAGGATATGTTCGTAATTATCATCAAACACGTAAGCGTTGGGAATTGTTAGTGTTATATATTGTCGATCATATGTTAGAAAATGTTACTATTTTATTGTTAGTAAATATTACTATTTTATCGTTAGTAAATATTACTACTTTATCATTGGATAGATAGGCGCAGAAAGTGTTATAAAAAATGTTACAATTGTGGGTTAGAACAGAGTTAGGAAATATTATAATTATCGTATCTTAAGAAACGAAATACCTTTTATATCATCATCATTTGACTATACCTGATAATGATATAGATACTATAAATTACAAAATTACAAAAGTAATAAACATAATCTTGGATACTATAAGTGAAAGAAAAAGATTGTAAATCTCGAATAACTACATATCTTCATATCTTCTGAAATGAAATGTTCATGCCAAAAATGTTTTCTTCGATCACCCAAAAAATTCTAGCATCCGTAGCATCCGTGATGTGTGGTATCATTCTATTCAGTAATAATGAAATGAATATAATTATATGGTACATTATTGTTGACATAGTAGAGTTTTGATGATAATAGATTGGAAGAAAAATAGTTAAAGAAATTCAAAAAAATAGGAAGAAAATTCAAAAGCCTGCAACTCATGTCGACTTGACTAGGACACACATCGACCTGTATAGCATGTTCACCAATTGTAAGCCATGTGTTGACCAATTCATAATATTTACACACACATCGACCTTAGTTAATAGTCATGTGGACCTGATGCATAGAACTTTTATAGAAACACTTGCCTAAACACTTCGACCCACATAAGCACACATCGACCTGTAGAATGTCAGGTGGACCAATATAAAATTACACATCGACCAATTGCTAAAGTACATCGACCTGCACAAATCAGATATAGACACTCAGAATAGAGAATATATTAGAACATCGATGTCTTCACAAATCTTGTCGATATGAAACTATTTCATTTATGATAAACAGTGACGCATCAACCTATTCTTCATACACATCAACTTGTTTTCTAAAAACACATCAACCTGATTTGCAACACATCAAACTGAACAATGTTATGTAGACCAATTTTAAACACCATGTCAACCAATTTAATTTCTAAATATTAACACATCAACCTATTGGTTAAACACATAAACTTAATAACACTTGTGTCAAAAACACACACTTCAACCTGTTATTGTACTTGTCAACCTAGCCATGACACATCGACCAATTCACTTAGGCACGTCGAACAATTCAACCAATAAATAGTAACACATCAACCTGCGATTGATATATGTCAACCTGTTAATATGGGTTTCTGAAAAATACACCTCAACACATCAAAATCCCTATCGACCTGTAGAGACACATTGACCAATTAAATTGCTCAGGTCTACCAATTTGTAATTGCACAGTAGTATCACTACAAAAAAACACGGTTTTAGCGACGAATTTTAGTAACAAAAAAATTTCGTTGCTATTTTGTGATGGATTTAGCAACGAAATTTTTTTTTGTCGCTAATTTGCAACGAAATTAGCAATGAAAAATTATTCGCGGCTAAATTTCCGACTGATAGATTATTCGTGACTAAATTTGTCGCTAATTGGGGATAAAAAAAATTTTGTCGTTAAATCCGTCGCTAATTGGCAACGAAAAATTTTTCGTAGCAAAATTCGTCACTAATTAGTAACGAATAATATTTTCGTGACTAAATTTTGATACAGATACTCTTATTCGTTGCTAAATTTAGCGACGAAAATATTTCGTCACAAATTTCATCACTAATTAGCTACAAAAATTTTCCGTCGCTAATTAGACACGGTAAAAATATTTGTCATAAAATTTAGCAACAAACTCCAAAATTTGTAGCTAATTTCGTCACTAATTAGCCACAAAAAAATATTCGTGATAAAATTCGTCGCTAATTAGCCACAAATACAATATTCGTGGCTAAATTCGTCGCTAATTTGTTATCAGAATTTCAAATTTCATGAATAATTTCCAAATAAAATTTCTTCTATATTCTATTATGAAATATTTTTAACCGTATCTCTCTTTTTAACATATTCTAAATAACGAAATCGAATTAAATATATATTAAATATTACAATTCTCATCAATTTGATAATTTTAACAATAAATAATTCAACCAATCTATAACAAATAATTTTCAATTAGTCGCATCTGTCGATTTCACCATTCGTGTTTTTGTCTTCTACATCCATTCGCTTCTCTTATATAGTTCAATTGTTTGTGAAAGTTCAGTTGTTCATATTCATTCGTTATTGTCATCAGTAAGAAACACAATATATAATACATTTACTTCCGATGATCTATCTCGTTGGGCAAATAGATCAAACAGTATTTTTTGAACGATAGCGACAGTGAGACGGATAACTACTGATAAACTGTAATCCATTTATTTTATTTTATTATTCTTTTATTTTATTAATTTATATTAACTAATCATATTTAATATTTTATAATATCTTAAATAAGCATTTAATTTTATTATTTTATATTTTTAGTTTTTAAAGACTAAAATTATATTTTTTAAATATTTTATTATTTAGCGACGGATTTAGCAACAAATTAGAAATCCGTCGCTAAATTTAGCGATGAATTAAGGAATCCTTCGCTGATTTAGCGACGGATTCAACGATTCGTCGCTAAACTTAATTTTTTTAAATCTACATTTAATATTTTATTTTCTTTTGTTATTCTATTAATTTATATTAAATAATCATATTTATTATTTTATAATATTTTAAATTATCATTTTATTTTTTTAATATTTTTAATTTTTAAATAATAATATTTTTAAATTTTTTAAATATTTTATTATTTAGCGACGAATTTAGTGACGAATTAGAATCCGTAGCTAAATTTAGCGACGAATCTAAAAATCCATCGCTAAGTTAGCGACGGATCCAAAAATTTGTCACAGATTTAGCGACGGATTCAACGATCTGTCGCTAAACTTAATTTTTTTAAAATTAACATTTAATATTTTATTTTCTTTTGTTATTTTATTAATTTATATTAAATAATCGTATTTATTATTTTTTAATATTTTAAATTATCATTTTATTTTTTTAATATTTTTAATTTTTAAATAATAATATTTTTAATTTTTTAAATATTTTATTATTTAGCAATGGATTTAGAGACGAATTAGAATCCGTCGCTAAATTTAACGATAAATTCCAAAATCCGTTGCTAACTTAGCGACGGATTTTAAAATTTGTCGCTAAACTTAACTTTTTAAATTTAACATTTAATATTTTATTTTATTTTGTTATTTTGTTATTTTATTAATTTATATTAAATAATCATATTTATTATTTTTTAATATTTTAAATTAGCATTTTATTTTTTTTTAATTTTTTAATTTTATTTTTTACAGAATAATATTTTTTTATTTTTTAAATATTTTCTTATTTTATTTTTTAAATCTTTTTAAAGAATAATATTTTTTATTTTTTAATTAATTTATTAGTTTATTTTAATTAGCATTTTATTATTTGATATAAACTTTTATTTCTTTAATTAATATGTTAGAATTAGATAATAAATACAAATAAAATAAAAGTATGATTAAAGGTAAGATGTGGTTTGGTGGTCGGGTACTCTAACATTTTACTCGTGTGTAGGTGTTCGAACCGTGCTGTAGGCATTTTGAGAGTTTTTTCAAGGATTTTTTGCAAGGCAGCAGGGGCAAAGGCTGCGGCGAGGCCCTGTAGGCATTTTGAGGGTTTTATCAAGGATTTTTTGCAAGGCAGCAGGGGCAAAGGCTGGGGCAAGGCGTGTGCAAGGGCTGGGGCGAGGCAGGCGTGTGCAGGGACTGGGGCGAGCAAACGTGTGCAAGAGCTAGAGCTAGGGCAGTCGGGCTCGTACGCGGGTGGGGCCCAGGGTGGACCAGGTGGGCTCGTGAGTTGGAGCAATGAGGCTAAGCAAGGCGTGTCACCGGGTGCAAGTTAGCGACGGATCAAGCATTCGTCGCTAATTAAATAAAAATAAAATATTAACATAATAATTAAATAAAATATATAAAATAAATAAAAAATATAGTTATATATAATATAATTTAGTGACGGATTCATGGATCCGTCGCTAATTAAATAAAATAAAATATTAATATAATAATTAAATAAAATATATATAATAAATAAATAAATAATTATATATCATATAATTTAGTGACGGGTTCCTCGGATCCGTCGCTAAATTTAGCGACGGATTTTGAATTTCCTTAGCTAAAATTAGCGACAGATTTTTTTGTATCCGTCGCTAAATTTAGCGATGAAAATTTTTTGTCGCTAAATTTGTCACTATTTTAGCGACGGATTTCTGTTTTTCGTCGCTAAATTTTTGCGACGCGTCATTAGCGACGAAAAATTTTTTGTCGCTAAAACCGTGTTTTTTTTAGTGTATGTCGATGTATGTTATCAGATCTGTCGACCAAATATATGTTTACTCATTAAAATAGATATCAACCGGCCTTTTATTTTGTCGACATGACACATACACAGCGACCAATTTAGTTACACATATCGACCAATTTATGACCTGAATAGAAAAATGTCAATACATTATAATGGCTTATCGACCTACTCTTCACTAAGTCTGAAACATCAAATATTGACATGGCTGAAAATTTGTCGACACACATGTACACATCGACCAATTCAAAAACGTATGTCCACCTATTGAATTATGCACAGTGGCTTGTCGACCTAGAATAATAACTTGTCAACCTGTTTTGACAAAATTATATTAGAAATGTTTCAAATTCAGGTCAATATCCACATTAAGCTTGTCGACTTGCTGTCAGAAATCAGATTTAGGAAACAATTTTGAACCTATCGGACTCCTTATTCCTTCAAGTTTTGAAATATTTCTCTTTCTATGAAAGTTAACATTCAAATATAGCGCAAATAAGTTCTGATTGACTTATTTAAAAGAGGTGCTAGAAAAAGGAATGAAGATTCGACACGAACGAAGAAACAGTTGTAGAAGTTTTAATGGAGAAAATTAAATGAACAATGTTCAGATGCAACAACCATCACCAACCTTCAACAGATCTATTCAATATCTCAATGAATATGGAGGAGCAGAAAATAGAGAGGGTTACAAGACAAGAATTAAAAGCGCTATTGAATACACTGTAAAATCTTCACTGTGTACTTGAAATTTTCAATTGTCTTAATTGTCTCTGTTAATTTCTACATTATCAAATTTGAGAAAAGAAAGTCTCAATTCTTGACATTTATTTCTTTGACTAATATAAGTGTCAAAGATTAAGGAGTGAGTGTAACTCTCTTAAGTCTAGAGAAGTCAAATTCAGTCTGAGTGAGATTAAATTAAAGTGTTCTGACAAAACACTGTACAAGGTTGAACTTGAACATGTAATCAAGTTTGTAATATAAGTAATTAGTGGAAAATCCAGGGGGAGCCTGGGAGTAAACGATATCGAGTTTGGTAGAACCACTATAAAAATTCTTTGAGTCCTCTTTTATTTAATTTTCATGTACTGTCATCTTGTTTTAAATTTTCAAAAAGTCTCAAAAAGTCCATATTCAACTATTTACTCATCCCTTCTAGTTGAATAACAATTATAAAAACTTGTACATTTAAATAGTATCTTTTAGGATGGACTAAGGTGGTGGTGAAGATGATAATAGTTGGTTTCTATGTGCACTCCCAGCACCTGGTATCTGAGGAAGCTAACAATACAAATACAAATAATTTGGATTATTGTTCAAATACAAAAGTAAAAGTTGTTAGATTATGGTAAGAAGTAAAGAAATGATATTTGTAACTCAACACCAGCAATAAGCCTTGCTTCATTAACGAAGTTCAACAATTCATATTGTTGTCCACTTCCGGTATACATAGCAACATGCATAAGAACATTACTCACTAGATTAGTAGGATTCTGATTTTGTTCCATTAATTGTTCCATCATAATAGTCATATGTTTGTTTTCAGGTTTGCTTGAATGCTGTCATTGTGATGGAATTGTAACTTTGCCAACACATCTGATTCTTTGGACGGGTTGTTGAAGCCCTTCAAATTACTTATGATTCCCCCAATGCAACAAATTTATAGCAATAGTAGTACCAAATCGAATCCTACGGGAACTATGTGAACTTAATTTCTTAGTTATTGCTAAAATAAAAAAGGAGGATTTATAAAATAAATTCATAACTCAAAAATTAAAAACCTAAAATTAAAGAATAAATCAAGAATGCAAGAAAACTAAAAATTAAAGAAAAAATTCAATATGCTAAATTCCGATCCAAGGATTCACACATTTGATTGTTTAACTGATCATCGATTAAAAATATTATTCTTACGGTTCAAGTATTTAACCTTAAATTTATTAAGATAACAATAATAAATTTTGTATTTTTCTAAATTAATTGACCAAACCCAGCATTCAATCAAAACTTATCATTAATCGAATGAGCACGATAGTATTCCATATCAATATAATGATAGCATTAAGTAATGTGAAAATAGTTAAACCAAAATACAAATAATCAGGATAACCGTACAATTATTTGATTTTATTCTATCGATTCCTTAGGTTAAATGAATATTGGTAAACGACCCATAAACATAAATAACCTATTTACTACTTGTATCATTCATTCATGACAATTAGGATTACTGAAATCCTGAATGCAGTAGAAAAATTGATATTGAATTAAATTATCAGATTAACCAATACCAATTCTTCATGTAAATAAATCAAGAATTGACAAATATCTGAATTAAAAGGGCAAGAAATTAAATGAAATATATAACCTCACAGCGAAAACAATGAATGAAATTTCCCTTGAATCAGAAGAAAAACTAGTTACTCATGGTGGAAACCAAGTTATTGAGATTAGTAAAAGCAAAAATTGTTCTTGAAAGAAAAAGAAAAAAAAAAACTAAACTTACAGGAAGATGTAAATGAGTATGCAGCCGCCTCCCTTTGTGAATTGAGTGAATAGTGTCGTCCCCTTCTTGGCATATATATAGGTATGAGACTTCAAGACAAAATAAAAGTGTTCTTATTTTTGACCTAGATCTCAAAAAGATTCTCTCTCTAAAAAATAGGAAACAATTAACTTCTTTAGAAAATTTTACTTGAAGTAAAATTTCTAAAATAAATCTTCTACTCTAGAGACTTCTTTCTTTCCTTTGTAGGCCCAATTGATATATTGAAGTATTTAGTTCCAAAAATGCTTCCTTAATCCAATTTTGGTCCATCTCCAATTTTTGATCCCTAAAAATAAAAAGGTCATAAAAATTTTTATTAGGGCACTAATCAATCCAAAATTAAATAATAATATCAACAATAAAATAGACATTTTGTGTATTATCAAATTCCTCCACACTAAACCAATGCTTGTCCTCAAGCATACTCTAAATTAATAACTCAAAACCATTCTCTTTTTCACCCCTTCCCCTCTTTCAAATTATTTTCAAACAATCCAAATCAGCACACATCAAAAAATTCAAACCAAAATAACAATCCAGAGAGCAAGTGATCATAGTTTCATAACCTTAAAAGAAAATATAAGCTTCCCATCAAACTTAACAATCTCATCAAAATTAAATATATCAAGATCTAATACCCTCACAGAGAGTTCACTCTATACACTCAAAGTGTTTAAGGAAATTTATCAATAACTGTCAAAATCAAAGCATAGCATGTCATTACTATAAGCTCGCTTATTTATCAAATCTCCATCACCACTTATATGAATTTCAAACAAAAATTCGGGGGTTTTTATAAGAGTTGTAATGTGGATTGGGTAAATGTAGAATAAAAAGGTAAGTGTGATGTGTAATGAATATATCAAAGAAGCATGTCAAGAACACAAAACCATTGCCCCTATCAAATATATCACACATCATAAAGTACAATCAACCTATAAAAAGATAACCCAATCAAGACCATCTCATTTCTCAGTCAAAACTTTTTCCATTTTTTTTTCAAATTCTCCAATCTCAATTTCCAGGAATTTTTTTTCTTCTTTTTTTCCCATTTCTGCCCTTTTCTTTTTCTTTTTCTTTTTTTGCCCTTTTCTCTCTTTTTTTTTTCTTTTTTTCTTTTCTTCTCATCATCATTCATTTTTTTTCGAAGACAATCAAACTTGATGATGAATGAAAATATGAAACATACACAAATTACCCCAATCATATGATCGATTCCATAAAAATAATCTCCAAAATAAAGTTACCCCATTCCTTTTTATAAATAACCATTCAAGTCTTGTTCTAATCACATGCTTCTTTGATATAAGGACAAAAAAGAAGGTTAAGCGTAAAAAGAAGGCCATGTGTCAAATAATGAGATTATAGCAAAAGAAAATGGGTATAATCTCAAATAGATTCACTAGGGGGAATAATCTGCATGGGAAGGTCTTTTTCGAGAGCTAAAAGGGGTAAACCTAAGTGCATTCATCATATTAATGTATGAACTCATGGATGTGATTTCAAAAAGTATAGTAAAGTAAGTTCTAGAATAAACATACGATGATTGATAAATACTCATAAAAAAAAATTAGAGCTAAGATGATATATGCTCTTAAAACTCAAAAGCTCACAAAAAGTGCTTAACTTATATCAAGTCTATCATATCTTTAATTGACTCAATCATCAAGATCAATGGGACATTCAAAACAATTTTATCCAAAAATAACTAATCACACTTGCCTCTTTCATGTATTTCAACTCAAATCATTAACGCATACTAACTCAAAATCATTATTAAACAAAATCCAAAGGGTACAAAATTCCAAAGAAGAATAAAAGAAATGACATTGGTATGAAAATCCTCCCCCATACCTAAATTCTATATTGTCCTCAATGTATGCAAAAGATAAGAAAATTTGGACACAATGCCTAAGACAACTCACAACTAGCTCAATTGAAACTAGAACCCAGAAAAGCACCTAATACAATAAGATAGAAAAGAAAAAAAAAAGGAAAGATACTAATCTACAAAGTAGGACAATGAAAAGAATGATAAAGAGTAAGAGAACTCCCCTAAGGTGATGGTTGGAATGAAAGGCTATACATCCAGAATAATGCAAGGCTATACATCCAGAATAATGTAAGGCTACACAAATTTCCAACAACCTAGCCACAAACCTCTACTGCCATGGCCCCGTTAGAGGCATGGATAGCCGTCAGTCGCCCCTCCTATGATTTAGAGGTGGCACCGAGTGATTTTAGAGTACATTTCTAAGATAGAACACATTCCCAACTACATACATAACGAATAAGAAAATGCCTCAATGCAATATTATGCAAAGTTCCACAATTTAAATGTCCATATTTATACAGTCATTCCAAAATTACACAATGGTCGTCTATAGATCTCAGAATGTATATACATTATCAACACAAATTTTGCAACAGAAATATATAACGACTCCTCAAATCCAAACCAGATCTCCCAATGATATTGAGCGTCCTAAAAGCAATGCTCCTTGTCAAGTACTAGCTCTAAAACAAGAAGGGAAATGAGGGGTGAGTACTCGGGAAAGAATACTCAGTGGGTGAGTGGGTCAATATAATCGTCTAATATGAAGTGTAAAGTTGGGGTGTCAAAACATAAGTAGACGAATCATATTTCAAATTATCATGCTTTTCATTTCAACAATATATCATTAGCACGCATTTTCAAGTCAAATATGCATTCAAAGCACTGTCACTAAAATCATAGACCTGCCAGCCGAAAATGTCCTGACAGAGGTCTATTGCGACCTGTGACAGGTATACCCGGGGTGTTATATGCAAGTTTAATTAAAGTACTCTCTACCCCGATGTTGGAGTCGGATCTCATCCAGATATTAGACTTGGAGAGAGTATCGAAATCCTCCCCCTTTCGGATTCAACCTGGCTAGTACCGTGTTGTTAATCAAATCACGACAACTCGTGGGATACCCCAGGCCTAGGCATATCTGGACGCCACCAAAGTACCTCTCACGGTGTCCTTCATAGTTACGGAAAAATACATACCAAAGCCCTCAAGGCCAAATCCAAAATCGTATCAAAATATGCCAAAATCAGGTTCACAAACCAAATGCAACATATAGCATAAAATGACACATTATATATTTCAATCATATGGATACATAATTTCGATCTTTCAATACAGTTTTTGGACACTCCATCGGTTCACAAAAATCAATTTCAAAACCAATCAAAACATTTCAAGCACGCTTCAAATCATGCTCATTTATCAAATAATTTAAAATAGGGTTTACACATTAAACAAAAATATTGAAATAAATCTCACTCACTGTTTTGGGGAGGATAGCGCACTCCCCAATAAAACCACAACACGTAGAATCAAAACTTCCGTCAATCGAATCACCAAGAAAGCCAACCTAATCAAATCATCACGAGTTTCATCAAATTTCTGACTATTTTCAGGGTTTATCATTTTCCTTAAGTTCGTACAAACCCTAAATTCTTTAATTTATAAATATACACCAATGTCATCAATTTCGTTCCATTTTCAAGGTATCGAAGTCTATTTTCATGATATAGACGTATTTTAATTTCCTATATGCAGAAAAATTTATAATGAAAAGACTGCATCAATCCTTAAATTCAAATCCAGATTCTAAATGTTTTTAACATTCGTCAAATCAAACTCTAAGAGAATCTATTCGAATCAAGTCCGTACGATTCTATCATCCAGAATAGCTCAATTTGTATAAAATCCTATATTTGACCTAATTAATTTCATATAATGTGAAACAATGCATTTCAATCTATTCTAACATTCATTCTAACATATGCAATACACTTTTACTCTAATTTACCCTATATTCGTCCAAATAAATCAAGTGAGTTAGAAATCCTCACGTAGGGTCCCTTGGGTTGCAGATCTAGTTTTCGTTCGCCCGTCAGATTAATTTAAAACCTATAATATTTTCAATTTTGAAACCACGTTAACGACTAAATCAATTTCTAACACAAAACCACATCTAAAATAGCCGTTACCTGAACTGAAGGATTTCTACGAGGATGGCAGATGGCTCTCAAAGGAGAAAGCCGGTCGCGGCTAGCGGGCCGTCGCGGGCTCGCTGGCCGTCATGGGCTCGCGGGCCTGTGGGCTGGCAGGCTGGCCCGTTGGTGGGCTCGCGGGCTCACAGCCCGGCTTGCTGGCCGCAGTGGGCTTCGCGGGCCATAGTGAACTCGCGGGTCAGCAGTGGGCTTCGTGGCCTGGCGGGCGCTCACGGGTTAGGGCTCGCGCTCGCGAGCTAGATCGAGCGTAGTGAGGCACGCGCGCTCGTGTAGTGGGTCGCACGATGGAGCACACTCGTGCTCGTGCTGGGGCGCGCTCGCTCAGTGGGTTGCATGTTGTGCTCGCACAGAGGGTCGTGCTAGAGGGTGCGCTTGCGTAGGGTAGCTCGCACAGTGCTCTGCGCTCTCGCGCTCTCACGCGCTGCGCGCAACAAAAGCATGAGGTGGAGGAGATCGAGGGGGAGATCGCGAGAGAGAGTGAACAGCGGAGAGA
Organism: Dillenia suffruticosa; assembly: GCA_033439265.1. NCBI lineage: Eukaryota > Viridiplantae > Streptophyta > Magnoliopsida > Dilleniales > Dilleniaceae > Dillenia > Dillenia suffruticosa. The sequence continues at coordinate 16,001,624 of JAVTVX010000009.1, read as the reverse complement.
GAGAGAGAGAGAAACTAAGAGGGAAGGATAGAGAGAGCGGTGGCAATGACTGTTGGGTGGTGGCGGGTCACGGTGAAGAGGCGCGAAACAGCCGCGGAGGAGGGCGGTGGCCGCGGGAGGTGAAGGGTTGGGGAGAGAGAAAGAGGAAGATAGAGAGAGGGGGAGAGATAGACTCTGACAAGGGGGAGGGAGTGTCGCATTTCTGGCTGAAACGCGGCGTTTCCTCCTTCCTCTCTCTCTTCTTCTTCTTTTTTTTTTAAAAGAATATATATTTCAAAACCAATACATTGTTCGGGCACTGAGTGTCGGTGTTACAATTATGTAATAAAAAATAATTACAAATAAAATGACATATGAATTATTTATACCTTCTCATGTATGTAATACCGACATGCGGTGTATTGTTTATTGTACTCATCATTACTCTATATATGATACATCTTCTTATTCATATAGAAAATCACTCAGAAATTTTTTCGAGCCAAAATGACTTAGAAGAATTTTGGGCATGGGACTCGGGGTAAAAAGGGACCCTTCCGATCCATCTTGAAATCTACGTGTGCGATTTCGAGCCCAAAGAAATTACACATGCAAAATCACCCTAGAAAGTTAATAAAACTTGAATTTGGGCAAAACCACATCGTTTGCTCGGGAGTGTTGGATGACTACTAGCCGGGGGGTGAGAAATGAGCTCCTACCGAGCCAAATCAAAATCTACCTGTGCAAAATTGCTGAAATTTTGCCAAGAAGCCAAATTTAGGCTGACTAATGATTTTCATAAGTCAAAACAAGATTTTGAGAAATTTTTCAAAACTTTTCCGATAGGATGGGAATTTACCCTACCGAGCCAAAATGAAACTTACGTGTGCAAAATTGATATCGTGTGGTTTATACGTGCTAAATTTACTTTAAAAGTGAATACCTATGACAAAAAATCAAAATTTAAATCATAGCATAAAGGTACTTGGTACCCTATATTTTCACTCGATAAACTCTAAATTTGTAGGCCAAATCAAAATTTGACCAAGCAGACGATCTCGTTTCCACTCAAAACCAATATTTTTTGAATCTATACGTAAAACGGAGTCCATAGTGAGATTCCATGCGTTTTGAGGTCGAGGTCAAATTTTGACCAATCATGAATTTTGTTCACTCTGAAAGAATTTGGGTTACCAAACGATCTCAGAATTACACGAAACCAGCGGCATTGGAATTAGTATGAAAACCTGGGTCCCGTGTGTGATTTTAAAAATTTTCAAGATGAATAGTAACTTTGACCGACCTTGAACCACGAGTCAAAGAATAGATAAGTGCAAAGGACAAATAATTAATATCCTTGGAATAGATGAATCCACTCTATTGGATTTTGTATGGCTTTGACAAGTGGCATCACATGATTGGAATGAATTAACCTTAGTTGATTTACTATGGTTAAATTTAACTATAGTAGGGTTAATTAAACCTAAGTAGGGTTAAAACATGACTTAACCATAATTGAGTGTTTAAATTAAAACCAAGTTAAGTCTTTTATTCACTCCCAACAAAAAAAAAGGCGTGAGATGCCCAAAGGAGAGAAAAAACCTTCTTCTCTTCTTCCTTTCTCCTTAGCCGTGAACCCCATTGAAGAGCAACCATGATTTTTCCTAACAACCTCCCAACATTTTTACATGGTTTGCTCTACCCTAAACCTAGTATCACATATTCAAAAACTAGCTCAAAAGAATCACCACACATGGAGATCTAGGGAGGAACGAAAATTCAAAGAATGAAGCAAATGTGAAAGTCCAAATCTTCAATCAGCCTGCTATTCATAAGGTAAACACCCACCACCCTTTAGTATAACATATCCAAAATTTAGGCAAAAAAGGAGAAAGTTTGTTCAGAAAACTAGGGTAGACGAATTTGAAGCCATGACAGAATTTCTGGGTTTTTGGAAGTCTGAACAAGTTGTAATGTTTAGGCTATAGCATTTTCTGTGCATAGGCAAATTGAGTGCAATTTTTATACATGAAACGAAACCTTCATAGATTTTAAATGAGATATGATTCGTTTAATTCTGATGTGAAATGAATTTTTAGTGAATTTTTAAATTTAGGTGTTTTGCAGAAATTTCTGTTTTGATGTCCTATTTTGCCGTGATGTTTGCCTCAATTTTGAGGTACCTTCCAGTCTGAACTAGCTTGAGCCCTAGTTATAACATTTGTAGCTCTAGGTTTTATCTTTCTAACAAGGAAGAATCACCTTAATCCGACTCTTATATAAAAAGTTATGAAAATTCTCCAAAAACTGTGCAAATTGTCACTCTGTTTTCGGTCCCAGATTGACAGCCTTCTAGGTGATCTATTTCAACCCTCTTCTGGACTGAACTAAGAAAAAAAACTTTCGACATGAAAGTTGTAGGTCTATGTCTCATCTATAACATATCCACAAATCACTTTAATTGGAGTTGTGTGCAGAGAGTTATTGCATTTTTACTAAGACAGGACAAAATGAACTTTTGGAACAGAACTGAGACAAATATTGGTTTATCTGAAATTATGTGATTTGAATCTCAAGGAATGTTCAAAATAAAGGTTGTAGTGCTATCTCTTAGCTTTAAAATGAGATAGGAAGCATGTGATTCGGAGTTGTGTAGTAGGAGTTATGATCATTTTCCCACGACTGCGCAAATTGTGTTGTGTGCAGAATTTTAGATTTTAAACCAATGCACTATTTTGGTGAAATGATGAATAGTATGTGTGTATGAAATTGAAAATGTTGTGTAAGGTGATGTAAATGTGTGCTTAACTTGTCCTTTTGTGGATATTTAGCATGATTTGTTGTGCATTGAGAAAGGATGGAGTTGATTTCCTTGTATGTGTACTATCAAGCTATGTGTATTGCCTTGGCGAGTAAGCATGGTCATTGGGTGGTGTATTAGAGAGTAGGGGCATGGATAACCTATAAAAGAGGTTAAATTAATGTATTTAATCTAAAAGTTTTCATTTGCATTACATAAAAATTTCATATGTACTTTGTGTTGCCTTTGTAGTGACACGATAGCAGATTGACAAGGGGATACAATTTCCACACAGTTTGGTATTTTAAGGAGTGATTGACCCTCCCGTATACTATGAGTGGGATTTATTATATTATGTGTTCGATGCATAACAACATGTTTTAAAATGGTTTTCAATGCAAGCATGAATTATGATCATGTGCTATGATTTTTGGAATGGATTTGTGAAATATTTTGTGAAATATTTTGTGAATCATTGGAGTGTCCACAACATGATTTTATTGTGAAATATGCATCCAAATGATTTGCAAAATGAAAAACATGCCATTGCATCGATATGCATATGATTTTATGAAATCAATTATGAGAAGTGTTTGATATGGTTTGATAAATGTTGGCATAGCACGTACATTATGATGATATTATGTTATCGGCCGAGGGCCTTTATGCATGCCATGATGATATGATTTATGAGATACGCCCATGAGTTGGGTATGCCGTAGCTACGAAGGGCATTTGCAAAGGCACCCATTGTGCTCGAATACGCTTTTGCAGGAGGTATCCACAAACATCGTATATGATATTGAGACTCGACACGGTACTAGTTAGGTTAAACCCGAAAGGGGGAGGACTAGGTAACGCCCTGGTCTTGCACCTAATAAGATTCGTCACCAACGTCGAGGTAGAAAGCATTTTCTAACTTTGCATATAAAAAACCCCCCGATACACCTATCATTGGTTGTGGTCGACCTTTGCCAGGAATTGATTTTGGGATGCTCTATACTTGTGTGATTCGATTGATATGGATACATATGTATTTGAAATGTATAAAAAAGAATGATTTATGATGAATTGTTCATTATGCACTTTTTCATACATTATGCGAACTTGTGGATTTATTGAATCATTTTGACACTTCATTTTTCACCAACACATTGAACACACTTATATATACCCTCTCACTTACTGAGTATTCCCCATAATACTCACCCCTCACTTTCTGTTCCACAGAGATAGTTATAGTGGGTCGTGTTGCGACATAGTAGCGCATGAGATTTTGTTGGAGACATCGGACCTAGGTATGGTGTTAACCATTCTTTCGCAAGATTGTGTTTAAAGATATGGGATGATATATATATATATATATATATTTGTATATTTGGGATTGTAAATAGACTATTGTACATGTATATAAAAGGGATGACTGTATGTAAAGAATTATACATATTATTGCAACTCTCATTTCATTGTATTGTATTAAGCCAAGATTGTACTATTGTGTTCGATTACTTTGGGAAACATGTCATGTCTAGGATTGTCTATTAGGTTCATTCGGTGTCACCTCTAAATCATAGGAAGGGTGACTAGCGACTGTTCATGCCTTTGATGGGGGCATGACAGTAGAGGTCAGTGGATAGGACTGGATTAGCCTTATGTTATTTTGGAAGTTGACAGGGATGTGGATTCGTTGGTTTGTTGATGATTTGTCAGATTGGCCTTTATACATTGATATGTTATTGATTGACGGGATTTTAACATAAGATGGACCTTCGATTTATGAGAAGGTTCTGTCCATTTGTTTATTGATGGTTAGGAATTTAATGTCAGCATCCGGGATAGCGTGACGGCTGCTCACGTCTTGGATCAAGGATCAGGGCGTGACAATATATGTGTTTGGCAAATGACTTAGGGACAAATAATTTTTGTCCCTAATTTCAATATATTCATCTCACTCACTCTTTTACTCTCTCTCTCTCTCTCTCTCTCTCTCTCTCTCTCTCTCTCTCTCTCTCTCACTTTGTTCATTTTTGAATAGCCACGAAGGTGGTTCTGCGAAGGGATGGCGGAAGGGATACCGAATCTGCCCTTCAAGGCCCAGCCGCGCAAATAGGCTACTGGCCGCGGCAAGGGGCTGCCGCCCCAGCGTGGCCCAGCGTGGCCCATGGGGTTGGGCCCTTGAACGGCCCGGCCCGGCCCGGCCTAATCTAATCCAACATTCTACTTTTATGCATTTTTTTATTTTTTGAGAAATGTGATTTAAAAAAATGTTTTTATATTATTGTTTTAATAATATATTAGTTATTTATAATTTTTTTGATGTGTCAAGATTTGCGATTCTTGAATATTTGGATTGGAAGCTGTTGCTACTGTTGATATCTGAGCCTATCGGTGAGTTATTATTTGGTGGTGAGAAATGTTTTCATTTGTACTGTAATGATTGGAAAATGTAATTATATTAATTTCTATATTTGTATTGTTTTTATTTCTATATTAATTTATTTTTATTGTATTTAGTGGTTGATTGAATGATATTGCTGGATTTGTTAAATTTAACTTTTATATAAAATTGGAATCGAAAATGTTGATAATTGATTAGGTGAAATATTATGTTAACAATAATCAGCAATTTATAGTAAATTTTATATCGATTAGTTAAATAATCAGTATTGTTAAATATTCAATATTTTATACTTTATTTGATTTTATGATAATATTTAATGTTATTGTAATAATTTAGTTAATTTGGTTGATTTAGTTAAGTTTATAATATTATTTATTATTATATTAAATTTTTGTGAAATTAAAGTTAGTATTATTGATGATGTTGAGTTTTGTGCAATTAATGTTTTTATTTATTGTTATATCAACTTAGTTGGGATTAATGATAATATTAGTATTGATGATTTAGTAGTTTTTATTAATATTTAAGAAATTTTAAATTTAGAGACAAGAAAAATATATAACAAAAGAAGTTGGATATATCAAAAGAACTTATCTGATCGTTGGGGTTTAACTGATGAGTTTATTTTTGGGTTGGAACAATTTTTAGATTTTGCTTGTAGTCATGTTGATTTTATGATGGGAATAAGCTAAGGTGTCCGTGTAGAAGGTGTCATAATGGTAAATTTTTGCAGTGTGATAAAGTTAGGGAACATCTTTGTAGAATTGGTGTTACCCTAAATTACTCTAATCGGACATGATATGGTGAACCGTTCATTTCTGATGAGGAGAATGGACGAAACAGACAATTCTCAGTTAGTGGAGATCAAAATTATTATGATCAATTGAATCCATATCAGAGGATGGTAATTGATGTAGCGGGTCCGAATTTTGTTCCCGAACCAAGTGCTGCAAGTTCTAGCTTTACTCCAACATTTGAACATGGGTATACTAGTTATGCATCACCTTGGAGGAGGTAGAAGTACCAGGTGTTGATGAATATGTGAATAATGAATCATCTCTTCAAATTCAGGAAGTATTAAGAGCTGCTGATGAACCTTTGTGGGCTGGATGTGACAGTCACACTAAGCTATCTCTAACCACAAGATTGTTGAATGTCAAAGCAAAGCATAATGTGTCTGAGAATTGTTTTAATGATTTAGTTTAAGTTATTGGAGAAGTATTGTCGCGTGATCACATTATGCCCGATTATTTCTACAGTATGAAAAAGCTTGTGAAAGAATTAGGTCTTCCGATGGAAAGAATAGATATTTGCAGAGATGCTTGTTTGCTATATTTAGGAGATGATAAAGATGCAATTTTTTGTAAATTCTGTAATCAATATATATACAAGTGTACTCAGAGGTCAGGTCGTAATCAGTGGCATAAATCATATAGATAAATGTTTTATTTACTTTTAACTCCTAGGTTACAAAAGCTTTATGCATCTGAGACCATTGCTGAACACATGACCTGGCATGCAAATCATGAAACAGAAGAAGGGTTAATGTGTCATCCTTCAGATGCAGAGGTGTGGAAATATTTTGATAGAACATATCCTGAATTTGTGAGAGAGACTCGAAATATTAGGTTAGGTCTCTGTGCTGATGGGTTTGATCCATTTGGCAAATCAGGAAGAACTTATTCTTGTTAGTCAATTATCTTAACTCCGTATAATCTTCCACCCGATATGCGTATAAAGACACCGTATATGTTTTTAACATTGGTCGTGCCTAGCCCACAAAATCAGAAGAAGTTAATAGATATTTATCTGCAACCATTGATTGCAGAGTTGAAACAACTATGGGATGAAGGCGTTCCTACATATGATATTCATACTAATCAGATATTTGTAATGAAGGCTGCTCTTCTTTGGACCATAAATGACTTTTCGGCTTATGGTATGTTATCGGAATGGAGTACCGCTGGAATTTTAGGATGTCCAATATGTTTGGAGAGATCAAAATCATTCAGATTGAAACATGGGAAGAAAGTGAGTTATTTTGATTGTCATAGACAGTTTTTACCATTAAGTCTTAAATTCAGAAGAAATAAAGAAGAATTCACTAAGAATAGAATTGAAAGAACACCTCCTCCATTGAGATTAACTAGTGAACAAATTTGGCATAGAGTTCTTAACTTTCCATCTGTTATTGAAGAGCCATATGGTATAACATATGGCTATGGTCATTCACATAAATGGACTAAACGGAGTATATTTTGGGATTTACCATATTAGAAGAGTCATTTGGTTCATCATAATCTCGATGTAATGCATATTGAGAAGAATGTCTTTGATAATATGATAAATACAGTGATGGATATCACTGGGAAAACGAAAGACAACTTGAATGCAAGAAAAAATATGCGGCTCCTTTGTAAATGACCAACTCTTGATGTCGATGAAAGTAGTAGGAGACCAAAACCGAAGGTAATTTATACATTGAATAAGGATCAAAGACAGATTGTTTGTGAGTGGTTAAATCATTGAGGTTTCCTGATGGTTATGTCTCAAATCTTGGAAGATATGTCGATTTGAAGGAATGTAAGTTGATTGGCTTGAAAAGTCATGATTGTCATATATTTATGAAAAGATTAATTCTTATTGCTTTTAAGGAACTCTTACTGAATTTTGTTTAGGGTGCCATTACCGAGTTAAACATTTTCCTTCATGATATTCGCTCGATAATGTTGAGACATTCACACATGGAGATGTTAAAGAGAGAGATTCCAATCATTTTGTGTAATTTAAAAAGTATATTTCCACTATCATTTTTTGATTCCATGAAATATCTTTTGGTTCACTTGCCATATGAGGCGAAAGTTAGAGATTCTGTCCAATTTCGATGGATGTATCCATTTAAAAGGTGAGTTTTTCATCTTTTATATTTCGTTATCAAGGCATATAAAATTACTAATTTCATTATATATAATTTTCTAATACATTTTGTTTTATTACAATTAGATTCCTATATCATTTGAAGAAGAAAGCAAAAAAATAAGGTACGTGTTGAAACCTCTATTGTCAATGCATACATTATGGTGGAAGTAATAACATTTGCATCATATTATTTTGGGCCTCACGTTCAGTGTAAGAGGCGGAGAGCGGGAAGAAATGAGAGGGTTCTATTGATCCCAATTTGAAGTCATTCTCAATTTTTAACTACCTTGATCGACCAAGTGGACCATGTAAGTATAGATAGTTAACTGGTCAAGAATGGCGGGCTGTCCATACATATATTTTACCTAACTGTTCAGAAGTGACGCCATATTTCGAGTTAGTATATAATTTCTATTTTATGTATTTCTTATGTTGTAAATTGTTTATGTTAAAATTTATTTTCTTTAATGATAAGATTTTCCAAAACGTATATTCTGAACTTCTGAGACATGAATTTGATCGTTTCTGTGATGAACAATTTGTACCATAGTTCAAAAAATATGTAAGTAGAATATAAATTATTTAAATATTTTCTTTAAAACATATTAACATATTTATTTGACTTTAGGTTCATGATAATCAAGCACAAGTTAAGCAAGAATTATTAATACATCTATCATGGGGTCCAAAATCAATGGTACGAACTTGGCCAGTATATTTCATAAACAGGTATAATTTTTATACTGAAAAATATGGAATAGGTAAAACGACAATAAATAGTAGGGTTTGTGTTTAGTTATCCAATGATGGTGGAGGTTAAAATGATTTTTATGGTTTGTTGGATGAAATCGTAGAGGTAGAGTACCCTGGTCTAGCATTACAGGTTGTTTTATTTATGTGTCGCTGGTTTGAACCTATCAAAGGGATGAAAGTGTATCCACAGTTTAATTTGGTTGAAATAAATCATAAGAAACTGTATAAAAGATATGAACCATTTGTATTGGTACAATAAGCGATCCAAGTATTTTATACTTCATATCCTAGTTTGAAACGTGACAAAATTGATTGGTGGGCTGTTTATAAAATGAAAGCATGAAAAAAAATTAAGGAACATTGGGAAGACATAACATATCAACAAGAGGAAGTTACCAATACAGTTTAGACCGAGGAATATAATATTCCAACATTAGGAGATCCCAGCGGAGTAGTGATAGATGTGGATGCAAGTGAAATTCATGAGTGAAATTCATGAAGAAGATAAAGAATCTAATTTTGAGACAGATGATGAGGATGAGGATGAGGGCGAGGATGTTGATGAAAATGATGTTGAAGAGTCTAATTTTGAGACACATGATGAGGATGAGGATGACAATAAGGATTTTGATTTTGATGACGGGTAAGTTTTGTTTTCTTAATATAATAAAAATCGGATATTTATTTATTTACTGTCTCATTCTTAAATTTATATATTTGATTTGTTAATGTACTATCTTTTTTTCTATAGGTCATTAGAGAAGATTTCTTGACATATTGGTGTCTTGTTTCGTCGCATTTAATTTGTCAAATTAAATATGGTAAGTTTATTCATGTTCTTCATTATGCATCTGATGAACATGCAATTTTTATTTTTTTTATTTTTATTAATAATATATTATGGTTTATAGTTTAGACGTGGCGGTCATAGATGAAATTCTGATGGAAGATCACGCTCTTCACCATCGCAGTCCGCTTCACCACCTTCGCAATCCCATTCCCTTGCCGGCAATGTACCTTCGCCTCCCTCTTCTATTGCAGGCCTTTCGCATTCTCAACAAATGGTTAGTAATGTACCTTCGCCAGTCCCTTCGGTGGAACACTCGTATGTAGATAGGGAAGACAATCAAGAGTTGATAGTCTCTTACGGAGATTCGTAAGTACTAAATTTTAAATTTTCAGATGTATTATTTCTTTTATTTATAAAACAAATTATTCTTTTAACTATTTTGTTTATTTGACATTGTTTGTTTGAAAGTTTATGATAGATTTACAAATTCTGTACATGTTATTCACGAATTTAATAGAATAGTGAATAACCAATAGGGAGGGGATTCGATGACTTTCACAAACACTTCAGAAGAAACAAAAGAGCTATGGTAGAGCGAGTTCAAGATAAGTTATCCCAATCAGCTTATATATGAAATTAAATTAATAACTGTATAATCAATTGGTTTTTTTCTATTGCAGCGACTATTCACTTGGAACGAGACTGAAGAGTTAGAAGTAAGAAGGATTTTTAAGAAAAAATATGACGATCACATCCGACATGTTCTAAATCATGCGAAGAGACATAGAAAAAAGACAAACTGCATCACCGAGCAAAATTGGGGGATTGTGAATTTTTGGGAATTGGAGGAGAGCAAATGAAAGAGTGAGCAGAATAAAAAAACCGAGCTTATAATTCAGGGGAATTGACTGTGACGTATGCGGGAGGCTCGATCAATATTGGTGAACATAGAAATAGATTGGTAATTATATACAAACACTAATTTTTTAATCTAATTTAAACTATTTCATTATTTCTATCAGTGTTTTTTTATTTTAGGCCAAGGAAACGGGGACCGAGCCTTCATTGATAGATACTTTCACACACACATTTCAGAAAAAAGACAAGACTTGGAGCGAGGAGAGAGCTAGAGCAATTAAGGTTCGTAATTTCAAAACTTACAATTATTTAATGAATATTTTCAATGTTGATTTGAATATATTATGTTGAACATATCATAACAATATAGGAAGATAAATTTATTAGGTTGGTCTCTCCCAAGTTTATTTTTTTGCTAACTTGATTTTTTGATTTCTAATGAATTACTTGATAGAAATTCTCCTTTTTTTTTTCATAAATTTCAACTTATTCAATGTTAATATGAATGTTCATAATTTAGATCCTATATAGTCTCATAATTTATGTTACAAATTTTTTTATTTTCCTTCATATATATATATATATATATCTAATCAAGATTATATATGCTTGTATTATATTGTTATTATAAATTTATTTTAATTTTTCACATAATAATGCAGGAGAAATATGATGAGCTATTACGCAAAAGTTCGAGTGCTAGTGATGATGCTGGCGGATTTGAGCCATCTGTTGATAATATGAAAATATGGCTCAAGGTAACTAGTGGACCAAAAGGGGGTAGAGTAGTTGGGCTAGATTCTTTGAGTAGAACTTACAAATCGCTGGTTCATCTTCTTCCACCCCACCAGCAGCCAGGGCAAAAATAAATCAATTAAATCAAGAGGAAAGCCATTTGAAGGAGTTACTACTACAAAGAGATCAGGAATTCAATGAACTTCAAGCAAAACACATGTAAGAAATGAATGAGTTCCGCACGCAGCAAATGTTAATTATGCAGTATCTTCAGTTAGCCTCCGCTTCAAGTCAGATTCTCCCTTCTATTTCTCCTCTTGATATTGCTCGCGATGGTGATGAAGGTGATGATTTCTTCGACGATAATTATGATGATGATGATGGTGGAGGTCATGCTTGAAATTGTGTACTGTTATTTGACTGTTACATTTTGATATTCGTTACATTGATTTTTTGATTATGTATGGATATTGATATTTTAACATTTAGACTTGATGTTGCTTTTATATTTGATATTACTATTATGATTTTGTTGAATTTTTAACTTATTGATCTTATTGAATAGTTAGTTATATTGATGAGTATAGATGGATGAAATTTGATATAAAAAATGATTTGGATGATTAATTATTGATGGGGTTGGATGAGCAGGTATAAATACAGGTTATATAGGGAAAAATGATCCAAATATGCCAATAAAATTTATATTTGTCACAAAATATATATTCGTCACAAAATTTGTCCCTGAAAACTATGCACGTCGCAAATTCATTGCTAAAATTGAATTGTAAATTTTGATTAGCGACAAATTTTGCAACAAAAAACATTCGTCATAAATTTGCGACAAATTCTACGACGAATTTTTTTTCGTTCCTCATTTACCACGAATTGCATTTCGTTGCAAAAATTCCGACGAAATAAACTATTTGTCGCAAATTTGCGACGAAAATTAGATTCGTGGAAAAAATGTGATAAAAAATATTTCATGGCAAATTTGCGACGAATTATTTTTCGTTGCTAATTTGCAACAAATAACTTATTCGTTGCAAAATTTGCAACGAATAACTTATTCATTACAAAATTTACAACAAATATTTATTGGTTGCAAATTTGCGATGAAAATTTTATTTGTTGCAAATTTGCGACAAAAATTTTATTTGTTGCAAATTTCAATGAAAATTTTATTTGTTACAAATTTGCGACGAATTTTATGATAAAAAAATTTTTATTGGAAAATTTTGCGACAAGTCATTAATTTTTCGTCTCAAAATTTTGCGACGGCTTATTAACAACGAAAAAAATTTTGTTGCAAAATTCGTCGCAAATTTATTTTGGGACGAATTTTTCTTGCAAATTTATCGCAAATTGCTGTTTTTTTGTAGTGTTAGTAGAGCATTTATCAGGAAGTTTTAAATCCTTCAAAACCTTAAGAAATACATCTTTCTCTTGCAAGGTCATTTGGTAACATGCTTTAGGCAAAAATGTATTTGTAAAGTTTGATATACATAGAAGTAGATCTTTTCTTATTTCTATATCTTCAAGATCAAGTCTAATCTTATAATTGTCCTTAGACTTTCCTTCTTGCCCCAGAATTGTACCAACAATTGTATCAAAACAATTTTTCTTCGTATGCATCATGTCAATATTATGTCTAATTAAAACATTTTTCCAATATAGCAAATGAAACAATATGCTCTTTTTTTCCATCCATGCATATCATTCGGACTTGTTAAGTCATTCTCATCTAATTCTCGCAAAACATCAGCTCCAGACCATAGCAGTTCTGAATTCCTCTATCCCATCAAAAGAATATTTATCATACCTGAATGGATGAGTTGACTCCAATCATTTTCGATATTCCATATAACAATACTTCCGGCCATGATATAACCACTAAGAACATGTATCATATCCACATACAGGACATGCAAATCTACCTTTAGTGCTCAATCTAGATAGATTAGCATATGTAGGGAAGTCATTAACGGTATAAGAGTGCTACATACATTTTAAATCTTTCACCAACTGAATAATCATAAGCATCTACTCCTTCATTCCATAATTCTTTTAGTTTTTCCACCAATGGTTGCATGTACACATCTATCTTGTCTCCAAGACTTCTAAGACCAGGAATAAGTAATGTGAGTATAAAGTTTGTAGACTTCATGCACAACCAAGGAGAAAGATTATATGGTATCATGACCAGTGGCCAAGTGCAATGTGCAACATTCATTGTTTTAAATGGATTAAACTCATCTACTGTTAACCCTAATCGAACATTTCTCGAATCATAAGAGAAATTAGGGTATAGGGTATCAAACTCTTTCTATGCAGGAGCATCCGCTAGGCATCTTAGGAGTCCATCTTTTGTTCTCTTGTCATGATGCCATCTCATCAAAGAAGCAGCTTGAACACATGAAATTAGTCTTTGCAATCTAGGAATCAAAGGAAACCATCTCAATATTTTGATAGGTTTTTTTTCCACCTCCATTTGTTTTCCATCTGGAAACACCGCACACATAACATGTATCATCTTTAGCTTTATGTTTCCAATACAATATACAATCATTAGAACAAACATGTATTTTCTTATATCTCAATCCTAAAACTGAAATAGTTTTTTTCACCTCATGGTAACTATTTGGCAATATGTTTTCATGAGGCAACAATTCTCCAAAAAACTCTAGAAGTAATGAAAAAGATTTGTTGGTCCACCCACATAAACACTTTAAATGATATAAGTGCACGATAGTTGCCAGCATAGTATATTTGGATTTTGGATATATCGGTTTTTTGGCTTTCTCAAGTAATTCAATAAGCTTATCTGAGGTTGAAGGCAAAGTTGAAGTTGAAGTTGACGCATTCACTTTAGATGGTTCAGAGGTTGGTTCAGATGGATGAGAGGTTGGTTCAGATGGTAAATGTGTGAATGCATCATGTAACAATATTTGAAAGTGTTAGATGTAAGTTAGATGTATGAGATGTAGATTTTTCCTTACTCTCCCCATGATATATCTAGTTATCATAACCATGTTGAAAACCATAACGTAACAAGTGATTGAAAATGGTATGTGTAGAAGATCTGAAAGTGTTGAAACATTTGAGACAAGGACATGGTATCTTGCCATCGATAGATTGAATATTTACAGATGCAAATTCAAGAAATGTATTAACTTCACTAATATATTCATCACTTGTCCTTGATTTACAACACATCCATCTCTTGTCCATTGCAAAAACTAATTGGAGAAATAAATGAAAAATGAGAAGAGAGAAATAAATGAAATAAAAAGAGAATGATAGAAAGAAAAAGATTAATAAACCGAAAGGACAGAATAAAAAAATAAATAATTGAAAGAAATAGGGGAACTTTGGTTGCAAGTTGGCGCCCTAAATCTAAATATACAATAATACAAATAAAATACGTATTAGTATTAGCGCCACTTTTCTTGGCGCCAAGAAATGGCGCCAAAGAAGAATTAGGAGGAGGAGGAAGTGGGAGGAAGACGCGGTGTGTTTTTTTAATTGATATAATATGTGTTTGTGCTGTTTTATTTGATATAAAATTAGTTTACTCATAATAAAAAATATATCTATCATTATATCATATAAATTAATAATAATGATATAATTATTTTGTTATTTAAATTCATAATAGTATTATTTTAAATTACGGGCGGGGCGATGCGGCATGAACCGCCAGCACAGATGCAAGTTAGAGCCAGGAGGCAAGGGCAGCGTCCTATGCTCGAGGTCCCGCATGGCCCTGCACTGTGCATACATTGCCCATGTGGTTAAAATGCAGGGGCATGCGCGATTGGGCTGCGCAAGCATCTGCGCTCATGCGCTGGTGCACGCTTGCCTACGCTATTAAGCTGCAGGGGCACGCACGGTTGGGCCGCGTAGGCATCTGCACGCATGCGCCGGCAACTGCTTGCCCTCGCAATTAAGCCACAAAGGCACCCGCGGTTGCGTCGCGCAGGCATTTGCGTGCATGTGCCTGTGCACGCGGTTAAGCCGCACAGGCACGTGCGGTTGGGCCACGTAGCATCTTCACGCATGCGCCTGTGTACACTTGCCAACTCGATTAAGCTGCACGGGCATGCGCGGTTGGGCTGCCCAACCTGCTGGCGGGAAAATATTTGCATTCAAAATGGAAAAAATTGAATAACAAAATTTGCATCATTCAATTATTCATACATTCGTACATATTTATTTATTCATACATATTCATCATATATAATAGTACATATTCAAGTGAATTAAAAAAAAAAACAAATCACAAAAACTTAGAATTTTAATTAAATACAAATGAAAAATGAAAAAAGGTGGAAATTATGTAAAGACATTCAAACATCAACTTTTATTCAGACATATTCATTGGTACATATTCAAGCAAATTAAATAAACAAATAAGAAAACATAGAATTATAATTAAATACAAATGAAAAAAGTAGAAATTATGAAAATTGAACCTTGGGTCTAAATCTTTTCGCTTGAAGAGAAGTGGATGGACTTGTAGGAGAGGATCCAATTGCAACAGCAGGAGAAGAGGATGGGGATGGTGCAGGAGCAGCAGCAGGAGAAGATGGAGTAGAGGATGGTGGTGGAGTAGTAGAGGATGGAGTAGCAACAACAAGTGTAGTAGGAGCAGGAGAAGATGGAACAGAGGATGGTGGCAGAGCAGCAGAGGATGGAGCAGCAACATGTGCAGATACAGATGCAGGAATATGAAAAGGATTATCCTCTCTACTCCTAGGAGAAAATGAAGATCTCGGAGGAGAACTAAATGGTCGCATCACAAATGGATAAGCAGATGAAGTCGAATGAGGATGAGGTGTAGAAGAGGAAGAAGGTGCAGCTCTAGAAGTTATGACTCAATCTCTTATAGACATAATAAAATTCAGATTTATCCTTACAACATCACTCATTTTCATCAAGTCTAATAAAATTTCTTTATGTTGTTTCTTACTTCGTTGCTGGAATTGGTCATTTTGTTGCTTGAATTGACTAAAACTTTGTTTTATTTCATCCATTTCCTTTCGAACTTCTACCATTTCTCTCCAAAATTCTTTCATTTCCTTCCAAACTTTACCAAATTTGTCTTCAACAATATCATAAACCCTATTTTCAGACTGTTAATAGATTCAATCAGTTCAGTCCATCTATCATTCTCAGTTTGGTTCACAGTCTCTGGCTCTGCTTCTACCTCTTCTGCCTCTGTTTTTACCTGTGGTGGCCTATGTGGTGGCCTATATTCCACACCTCTTCTTTTAACATTGATCCAAATAGCATCTTCAAAAATCCAAGAACCTTTACATAACGTTCTATCATTTATGCAATTTGTAATACTTAATTACATATGGTTTTCTTTCCTTAAATTTATTCTTTCACTTTTTAAAATTCCCCTAATCATGCTGCAATATGTCAAATTATTTGAAAAATATCTTGTGCTTATCATAAAGTGAGGAATCAAAAAATGCAAACCCAGATTTTTTCTTTCTATAATCCGTGCCATTAACAAAAAATCATCACAAGTAATAGACGAATAATTTCCTGCGCGAGGCTTAATAACATGTATTACTAAAAAGTGAAGAATTCTTGCATGGAAATTTAAATCTGTAGCATTTGTACTAAAACTCTCTAAACTGTAATCATCAAAAACTATTTGAGCATCGATTAATATGTCACTTTTCAAATACCGCGTACACTCTTCATATTCAACCTACTGAATACCATTCTCATTGCAGATCATTGTCGAATTCACGTATATTTTCTATCCATCAAAATAACTTTCAAAAGCACACGAGATATTTTTACCATCAATAACAATATCATTATATTATTATAAAAAATTCTAACCGCATTCTCATAAACCTTTTTACTTGGATTAACAAGCCAAGAAAGACAGATGTGTTTTATAAAACTTGCGTGCATAAAACCTATATTATCCAAATATTTCTAATCAATTAAACGACCATGAGTGACGTTTCTATCAGAAAATACATCCTCAAATATTTCGTTTTTTCTGAACGAAGGAAAGTATTTGCTGTTGTAATTTTCAGGTCCAATGATAACCCCTTTCCCTTTCCCTTTTCGAGAATACGCCATCTTTACGATTGGAGAGTATTTGAGATTACGAAAGTAACAACGTGTTATTTGGTCGGAAGAGGAAGAAGAAGAGGAGAGCCGACAGAGAAATTTGAGATTTTTGGTGATTTGGTGGGAGGAAGAAGAAGAATAAGAAGAAGAGGAGAGCCACAGATTTGAGATTTTTTTGTTGTGAGAGAGAGAGGAGATTGTGTGTGTAATATGAATCTGACAAGAATAAGAGTAAGGGCAATGAATAGTGAGGGTGATAAGCAATAAATAGTGACGATGGTAAGAAATTGAGGGAGTGTTTAATGGGATTTAATGGGTTTGTTTTTTTAATTGTTATTAATTATGTTGTGATAGTTGTCATAGACTTGTAGACTTGTCAGAGAGCGTGTTGAACTTACATTGACTTGTATTGTGATAACTTTGTAATAACATAACTTGCTTTGCTTTGCTTTCATCTTATCTGTTCCAATGGTGTTTGGTTGTCAAACCAGTGCACATGGCTGCTACTACACATTTTATTTCTTTCTATGTGGCTGCTGCACATCCTTTCTACACGACAGCCTACACATTTGCTGCCTGCACAATTGTTTCAATACGGCATTGCGACTCATCGAAGCAAGCTTCAGCAAATGCTTTACTTGTCCAAATGCAAGTTAAGCTTTTTTTTTTTGCCAAAAAAATAAAATTAATTTCACACAAATATTTTTCCCTTGATATTAATATTAGTATATTAGTAATAATGTAATATAGTACTCTACTACTAATATAGTGTAATTTCCCATATTATATATATATAATATAATATAATACAATATAATATAATATAGTACTAATATAGTAATATATTAGTAATTTGCATGTAATATAGTAATATATTAGTGATATAGTTGTAATATCATATAATAGAACAATATAATAATAATATTACTTATTATATATTCTATATATGTAATAGTACATAAATGTAATGTTAATAATGTATAGCAATATATTACTCTAATGTATAGTAACATAAAAATAATTGCTACTCTATTACAATATATATTACCTATATAAATATAATATAATATTATAATAATATATAGTGATATAGTTGTAATATCATATAATAGAACAACATAATAATATTATTACTTATTTTATATTACATTATATGATGATATTATATATTACATGTATATTTATATGATAATATATATATATAATGTATATGGAGATAATATAATATAATAGAATATAGTAATAGATAATATAGTACTACAAATATAATGTAATATAATAACACACCATTCCCTTAATTTGTAATTTTGTATGGTATAATATTTAAGAAAATATTAAATAATATAATATAATATAGTATATGGGTTATATGATATGATGTTATAATATAATATAAGAAAATATAAGAAAATATTAAATATGTTACATATATTATATGTTATTATATATTATATAATTTGTTTGTAAGTGTTAATAGATATTAAGTAATAGTAATGTAATAAAAAAATTATAATAATGGTATGGGTGAGTGATTAATGCCTAAGATTAATGGATAGGATGGATAAGGTTGGGGTTGAGTGTTTCAAAAAATTTTTGCAGGGAAATGTCTTTTCAGCACCCTCCTTCCTTCACCCAAGATGGATGCTTTACCGTAGATGGATGCTTGATCCACGATTAAGATTTTATTTTACAAATTTAAGACATATGTATTTCTGGATTTTGAGATTGCATTCAAACATTTTCAAAAACCCTAAACCACTAAGGAGGAGAACGAATGAACCCACAAACCCACGAAACCACGAAACCGCCATGAACTAAGATCAAGAACTTTTTCGAAACTAGAAGACATAAGAGAAGACACAACATTTTGCAAACCACAAGACAGAAAGAAGAAGACTAGTACAACACAACGAGAGAAAGAAGTCAAAAGCTTCGGAAGATCAAAAAGGTTGAGAGAGGAAAGTGAAAAACCAAAATCCAAAAAATAAGAACCATATCAACTAGGAGGAAGAAAGAGGAAATGAAAAATAGGGACAAGAACACAGAAAACACAGTCCCAGAAAACAGAGAAAACACAGATGACACAGAAGACACAAAAGAAGAAGATAACAGGTTAATATTTTACTTATTGATTTTAGTTATTTAGTATATTTTAGGAGCTTTAATATAGATATATTTTTTTAAAACCCTAAACAAAATTTTTTCCACCTACGATTTTTTTGTCATTTATTTTAATTTATTTTAGGTTTTTCTTTTTTAAAATATAAACGAAGCTTCATTTTAAATAAATTTTTAACATCAAAAAATTTTGCATATTTCTATGGATCTGACACATAGAAACCATTTTTCCAATAATAGAGTGAAATCCACCACTGGCTTGGGCTTGGTTGCATTCATGATTAGTTAGTTTCTTATTTTATGTTTCTTATCTGCACAGTGTTAGAGAAATATAACATATACCCTTTGAGAGATAAGAAAATAACATTGTGGCACGTGTTTCATACCACGTATGATGAGACGACTAAGGAATAGTGGGAGCTATTACTTGAGAAAATAATATGATCATGATCCTCATTCACACTGTGTGAGACCCGAGATCTATTGGATGAGATCTCATGTGCCCTTATTACTTTCGACTGTTTTTAGAAGTTTTGGTTCAGTATTACTACTTTAGTCCGTTTACCTATGGTCCGAAAGATAAATTGAGGTCTAAAGGGCAAATCTAGGCAAGCAGCTGAATTGAGACTAATAGATTCGAATTTAAGAAAAGAAAGGCTAATAGACATTACTTATTTCAAATTTTATGACATTTCATAGAACAATTTTGTGTAATATTTTTGGAAGCTACATGTGTTGGACTGTTGCTTATGAATTGCTTCCCCCTCATTGGATTGAGATATTGGTATGAATTTATAAATTTATTTCTACATATTTTTAATATTAGGATGATTATAAAGTGATTATATAATGATTATATTTCTAGACTATAGAATGCTACATCCGTTTCCTCAACACCAACATCTTCAATACCAACATGTCTAGGTGTTTTTTTCCATTATGGTTTTCGCTAAGAACTCATATCTTACTCTTATTATATATTTATTTATATATTTTATCTTTTTTGAACACTTCCTATTATTTCCTATTCCATCAACACTTGCCTTCTTCTTCCATTATTCCAGAAAGAAACTACTCCAACAAATGGGGTATAAGGAGTCACTTACACCTTATTAATATGCATATATACATAATATAATATATTCATATGTTTTAGTAATTATCACTAGCTACTTTTGTTTTATTTTCTATATTTATCACGTATTTCCTTTTTTTTCTTTGTACATATTTTTAATTTTCTATATTCTCACATAATTCATTTTTTTCCTTTATTAATAGATGTCTGTGATTTCTGCCTTCGAAACAAAACAAAAAACCAAAAACAATGAAACCAAGTGGGATATTTCCACGGTTAAGAGTTGCTTGTCACAGAAAGCACTTGGATTTGATTTTCATTTCTGTAACTCAGTTTCAAAAATCAAAATTTTCATTGTCATCTCCACTTTCACATTCATCTCCATCACCATCACCATCCTCATCCTCATCCTCATCCTCATCCTCAGTATGAAAATCTGATTCTTCATCGTCATCCCCATAAATTTCATTTGTATCGACATCTATAATTACTCTACATGGATCTCGTAAAATTGGAATATCATATTCCTCCATTTGAATCGTGTTAGTAACTTTTTCTTGTTGATATGCTATATCAACCCAATGCTCTTCAATTTTTTTCCGTGCTTTTGTTTTGCATACAGCCTACCAATCAGTTTTGTCACATTTCAAACTAGGATATGATGCATAATATACTTGAATTCCTTGTTGTGCCAATATAAATGGTTCATATTTCTTATACTTCTTCTTATGATTTATTTCAACCAATTAATACTTTGGATGCACCTTCATTCCTTTGATGGGGTCAAACCAAGTGCACTTAAATAATACCACTCGCAAATCTGCTCCAGGATACTCTATCTCTATGATTTCATCTAATAAACCATAAAAATTATCTTTTACACTTCCATTATTGGATGACCAAACACATACCCCACTATTCATTGTGACTTTTCCAATTCCATATTCTTGGGTGTGAAAATTAAACCCATTTATAAAATATGATGGCCAAATTCGTACATATGAATTTGGACCCCATGTTAGATGATATAACAATCTTTGTTCAACTTGATCAGCAATGGCATGAACCTAAAGGAAAGTGACCAAACTATTATCGTTAAGTAATGATTATAAAAACAAAATATGATGGGAACTTGGTAGATAGGTAACTTACTTATGTTTTGAACCATGTTGCAAATTCATCATCGCACAGACGATCAAACTCCTTGTTAGGTAGTTTCGAAAATGAGTTTTGAAAAATCCTATTATAAAATATCACTTATATATTATATAAATTTTTGACCCAAATAAAATATGTAAGGACTGCTTTATTTCTTGACTAGTTAAAACCATATACTTACTCAAAATATGGTCTCACTTCTGGACAGTTCAATAAAATATATGTATGGGCTGCTCACAATTCTTGACTAGTTAACATGCTCCATTAGTTCGACCAAGATAATTGAAAATAGAAAATGATGAAAAATTGGGATCGATAGGGCCCTCATCATTTCTTCCTACTCTTTGCTTGTTGCACTGTATGTGAGGCTCAAAATAATACAATGCAAATGTTGTCACTTCCTCCACAATATATGCTTTAACAATAGAGGCTTCGACCCATACCTTATTCTTCACTTTTTTCTTTAAATGATATAAAAATCTAATAAGAAAAAAAATTAGAAGATTATAAAAAGAAATCTGTAAAGAAGTATTATTTGAAACAAATAAGGTAAATATTTCATCTCTCAAACGGATACATCCATCGAAATTGGACGGGACCTGCAACTTTTGCCTCATAAGGCAAGTGAACTAAGAGATGTTCCATAGAATCAAAAAACGATGGAGGAAATATCCTTTCTAAGTTGTATAGAATAATTGGAATATCTCTCTCTAGTTTCTCCATGTGCGATAAGTTTAACACTGTTGAGCAAATGTCATGGAAAAAAATACTTAACTCTGTAATGGCACCCTAGACAAAATTTGGTAAAAGTTCTTTAATCGCAATTGGAATTAGTCTTTCCATAAATATGTGACAATTATGACTCTTCAAACCTGTCAACTTGCACTCATTCAAATCAACACATCTCCCAAGGTGTGAAGCATATCCATAAGGAAACCGCACCATTTTCAACCACTTACAAACAATCCATCTTTGATCCTTGTTCAATGTATAAACTGCCTTTGGCTTTGGTCCCTTACTACTTGCATCCACATCTAGTGTAGACCGATTACAAACAACTCTGATATCTTTTCTTGCACTCAAGTTATCTTTTGTTTTTCTAGGAATATCCATAACTGTATTTATAACATTATCAAAAACATTCTTTTAAACATGCATGACATCGAGATTATGACGTAGAAGATGGATTTTTCAATATGGTAAATCCCAAAATATACTCTATTTTGTCCATTTATGCGTACTTCCATATCCAACAGTGGTACCATGAGGGTCTTCAATAGCAAATGGAAAGTTATGCACTTGTTCCCAAATTTGATCACCAGTCAATCTCAAGGGTGGAGGTGCTTTTTCAACCCTATTTTTAATGTACTCAACTTTATTTCTTCTGAATGAATGATTTAGTGGTAAAAATTGTCTATGACAATCAAAATAGCTCGCCTTCTTACCATATTTTAATCTGAATGACTTTGATTTCTGCATACATATCGGACATCCTAAGATCCCAGCTGTACTCCACCCAGATAACATACCATAAGCTGGAAAATCATTTATCATCCAAACAAGAGTAGCCTTCATTAAAAAGTTCTGATCAGAATGGACATCATATGTATAAATACCTTCATCCCATAGTTGTTTTAACTCTGCAATCAGTGGCTGCATATAAATATCTATTAATTTTTTTGGATTTTGTGGGCCAGGCACATTGCAATGTCAGAAACATATATGGCGTTTTCATACACATACTAGGTGGAAGATTGTATGGAGTTAAGATAATTGGCCAACATGAATACGTTTTTCCCGATTTGCCAAATGGAGCAAAACCATCAGCACAAAGACCCAATCTAATGTTTCGAGACTCTTTTGCAAACTCAGGATATATTCTATCAAAATGTTTCCATGCCTTTGCATCTGAAGGATGACATATTAGACCCTCTTCTGTTTGATGGTTTGCATGTCATATCATGTGTTCAGCAATGGCCTTAGATGCATAAAGCCTTTGCAATCGAGGGATTAAAGGCAAATAAAACATTTGCTTATATGGTTTCCGCTTGTTCTGACCCGGCCTCCTACTACTCTTATACCTAGAATGGTTACAAAATTTATAAATTTCTGCATTTTCATCGTCCCTCCAATATAACATACAACCCTGACTACATATATCAATCCTTACTACAGGAAAACCCAAGTCTTTCACTAACCTTTTCATATCGTAAAGATCACTTGGGATGATGTGATCACGAGGCAATACTTCTCGAATTACTTAAACAAATTCATTAAAGCATTCCTCAGACACATTATATTCTGTCTTGATATTTAACAGTCTTGATGTCACTGATAATTTAGTATGAGTGTCATAACCTCCCCCAAAAAGGTTGATCTGCAGCTTTCAATACTTCCCCAAACTGATCAGACAAAATAGTCTTATTACTTGCATTCTCATCGACACCTATTACTTCTACCTCCTGCAATGGTTCTGCATCACTAATATACACTTGTTCAAATATTGGAGCAGAACTGGTACTTACATGGTTCGATTGTAAAACAATATTATCAGCTGCATCAATTATCATTCTCTGATATGGGTTTAAATGGTCGTAATCATATTCTCCTCTATTGGAAAATTGTCTACTTCTTTCATATTCTTCATCAGATATAAACGGTTCACCATAACAAATCCAATTATAATAATTTGGAGTAAAACCAAATCTATAAAGATGTTCCCTAACTTTATCACACACATAAAATTTACCATTACTGTACTTCCTACAAGGATACCTTAACTTATTTCCATCCATGAACTTAACTTTACTATTAGCGAAATCCAAAAATTGTTCCAACCAAATACGAAACTCATCGGTCAATCCTCGACGGTCAGGTAAATTCTTATTATACATCAACACTCTATCATTTTGCATCATCTCTCTACGAATTAAAAAATAAACAAAAGCTTTGAGAAGAGGCAACAGACTTATATGCACGAGATTTATTTGAATAAATAGGCAAGCTCTCAATTTATCCTTTTTATTTTTGCAAGAGAGAACTTTTTTAAAGGAAATATAATTATGAACAACCATATCTAAAAATAAATAGAGGTTTTATTTTTAATTCCTAACTTGGTAAGAACCATAGGGTAGAGAACTCCCAAAACATATAAAATATATGTGGGTCAATTCCATAAAAAATATGCTAATAATTTAAAATAATCAAGTAAGGATTAAGCCAAATATTTTCCATCTTATTCACAAAGTAGTCGCAAGACAAACAGTTAACCTACTTCTTCAACAACAACATAGAGATTAATTGATTAAAAATCAACACCTAGACAAACATAGAGATTATTTGATTAAAAATCAACACCCAGACAAACAGTTAACCTATTCAACATAGACTAAAATTAAACACGGATAAAGTGGTACAATATTAGGTTTTGTAAACAGTATCATTACTCAAGTCACTGGTCACTGAAAGGAGGATTAGAATAAACTAGAGATATTACCTTAAGATTTCCAAGAAATAAAGGTGAGTATCACGCAGTTTCAAATGTATTTATGGGTTAAATTAGTTAACAATGTTTAAAAATATACGGTTTTAAAAATCTCTAAAAATCTCTTAAAAACAAATCTTAAAGAGGCATATTTTTGAACATATTTTATGCGTTATTCATACACTTATTTGATCGGACTATTTGGGTTGATTTATATTTCCATCCAGAAGATGAGGAGGTGGAGAAGAGGAGAGAGGGAGAGAATACGAACCTGATAGATGAGTGCGGAAGAGAGAAAAGCCTTCGTGGATTTATATAATGATGAAACTGAGATAGAGAGAGGATAAGATGAAGAGAGAAGGCAGAGTCAGAGCCGAACCTATATCGAGGAAGAAACCATTAAAAAAGATTTAAAAAAAAAGAGAAAGAAGATGAGGTAGAGAAGAGAAGAGAGAGGGAGAGCAAACGAACCTGAGAGATGATCCGAGAAAACCTTCGCTGCTAAGTTAATATGAGATGAGGTGGGAGCTGGTTGCTGCGATTGAGCATATAGCAACGACCGATGACGATCAGGGATGAGGATGGTCAGGAATGAAGGATGAGATGCGATGGAGAGAAGATAGGCGGCTACGGGAGTTGTGGCAATTAGGGTTGTCATGTAAAAAAGAGAAACGAATCTAAGAATAAGAACAATTTAGTACAAGTTCGCAATAGGGACGGAAGAATGAATCCGTCGCTAAGTCCGATTATTAAGTCCAATTATGAAAATAGTGAATTCTTCACTTGCTACTCACACACTCTTAATCTTCTTACTATTATCATCAATTATATTCAAAATTTCATTTTACTAATTTTCTAATACTTGCTCTTCATTACTATTATCATCACTTATATTCTAAATTTCTTTTTATTAATTTCCTAATAGTATTAGTATTAGTTTAAGAATTAAATAAATTATTATTTTTTTATCAGAATACAAATGAATGAGAAAAAAAATTATTTAAATTTTACCTTCCCTTTATCCCTTTTATCACTTACAAACACTTAGCCAGAAACCTTTCACTTAGAAAGAAAAAGTAAAAGATCTTTTTGATATTTTCATCTACTACAATTTACTCCAATCTACTAACCCTAAACCCATATTATTTTTAAAACTCTTCCGTTCCTGACACAAATTTTCACAATAACCGTGCATATCAATTCAAAATTCAAAATTTTGAATTGAATCTTGCAATTTAATTCAAAATTTTTAATTTAATCTTGCAATTCAAAATTAAAAGAAACAAAATTAAATGCATATCAAGTGTAGTGTAACTATAAACAAACAAGAAATCTTATCAATTCGTTGGTTATTTAATTTTGATTCATAATTCCTTTTTTTAAATCCATAGTATATTTAAACCATACCAAAAAGAAATTTTTGGAGCCAATTTTTTTCATTTTCCGTGCCAAAATTAATTTAAACCTTTCTACCAATATTAATTTAATTACCTAGCAAAAATTAAAAATAACAGTCACATCTCTCGACTAAATAAAAAATTTAAGATGGTCGCGTAAAGTAATATAAAAACTAAGGATTTGTTTGGGTTAAGTAAGACGGTTAAGTAAGAGGGTTATAAGAGGGTTTGTAAGAGAATAATATAGTTCTAATATGATATAGTGTAGATCATCATAATTTTGATTCCTAAGTAATTTATTTTTGATTTTTGAGTAAATGTTAAAAGCTCAAACAAAAAACAAAAGTTTTTGAATAAAATGAAAGTTTGGCGGTTTTAAAATAACATATTAAAACCTTTTAAAGGTTTCAAAAAATTTTGAGTAATCGTTAAAACCTCAAACAAAAATTTTGCTAGCGGGCGCCATGCCAGGACCCTGCGCTCCCCTTGCATGTGCGGGCGCCCAGGCGTCCAACCTGGCATGGCCAGGAGCCCGTGCTGCCCTTGCATGCGCGGGCATGAGCGGGCGCACGGGCACCCGGGCTCGCATGACCGGGAGCCTAGCTGCCCTTGCATGCGCGGGCATAAGTGGGCGCCCGGGCTCGCATGGCCGGGAGCCCGCGCTGGCCTTGCTGCCCTTTCAGCGCTTGCATGCCCAGCGTCACTGGCTTGGCTTGGCTTGGCCGGGCGCCGGCACTAGCTTCGCCGGGCGCCTACGCGGCCCCTTTCACGCATGCCCTTCCTGGTTCTGTTCCTTAAAATGATGATCATGCCGCCTAAATTCAACAAAATTATGCCTTAATTCACTCACTTGTGTTTGCATTTGTCCAATTTCTTATCGTGATTCTCCCACTTCACTCCGAACCTCACCAACTTCACTATAAACCTGTCCTATTTCGCTGCGAACACTATCCAACTGTAATTTCATATTATTCATATATTCGAACAATTTTTCCCACCTTCTTTTTTCAATTTCATTTACATTATCATTGTCACGAAAATTATTTACATCATGAAAATCATGAACTTCTTCAGCTCCTCCCGCCCATGGCTCTGGTTCTGGCTCTGGCTCTGGCTCTGGCTCTGGAATACCTCTTTTTTTATATTTATCCAAATACCATCTTCACATACCCAGTAAGCTCGTCTTAAAGTTCTATAATTTATACTATTTTTAATTATATTTAATTGTAAATGATTTTCTTTCTCTAAATTTATTCCGTAACTTTTCAAAATACCACTCACCATACTACAATACGATAAATTATTATTAGAATCTTTTGAAGATATCATAAAATAAGGAAGTAAAAAATGTAAATCTGGATTTTTTTTCAATTATATGTGCCATTAACCAAAAATCATCTCTAGTAATAGATGTATAATTTTCGGCTCGTGGTTTAATAACATGTATAATGAGAAAATGAAGAATTCTTTCTTGAAAATTTAAATCAGTAGCATTTGTACTAAAAAATTCTAGATTATCATTATTAAAAACTATTTTAGCATCCTATTTCGGTATTTAAATAAACAGCACAGTCTTCGTACTCCGTCCAACAAAGATCGGCCTCTCTACATATCATCTTAGGAGTCACTTTAATTATTTCACCATCAAAATAACTTTTAAAACCACACGAAGTAATATTCCCATCGATAACTACACAATCATTATCCACTTTTTTTATGTTATTAAAAAAAATTCTAACAACGTTCTCATAAATATTTGTATCTGGATTAAGAATCCAAGACGGACAAATCTCTTTTAAATAACTTCCATACTCAAAATTTGTACTATCCAAAAAATTCCAATCAATTAATCTACCCAAAGTAATATTTCTATGAGAAAATACCTTTTCAAATAGAATTTTTTTTTTCATAGATGGAAAGTTTTTGTTTTCATCCGAAACCATCATAATTCTTTTTGCTTTTCTAGACGAGGAGGCCATTGATTGTTGAGTTGGTGAGTTTGGAGAGCACTGAAGAGGGGTTTGAAGAAGAGGGTAGGAAAGAGCCATGAGTGAGTGAAGTGGTGAGGACTGAAGTTCGTTTGTTGGTGATTGAGTGTGCCGAGATGAATGTGATGAGTAAGGGAGTTAAGTAAATAGCACTACTGTTAGCTCGTGTTAGAGTGTTAGTTCGGTTAGCTACAGATAGCTGGATAGATAGCTGGATAGAGTAGAGTGCTAGGTAGTGGTGTAAGAGTGCAAAATATCGGGTAGCTAGAGTGCAGTAGTGTAGCTCTGCAGAAATAGAAATAGCTTGGAGTGTAGTGAAGTGTAGCCGGAGAGAGTGCAGAAATTGCTGGAGTGCAGAGGCAGTGCAGTAGGAGTTGTGGAAATTTGAAGTTGATTGTTTCGTGGCAGTAGCAGTAGCGTTAACATTTTGAAAGGCGCAGACTGAGTGGAGTGCAATGTGCGAGGTGAAGGACTCCTGTCGTGGCAGCAGCAGCGTTCAAAATAGGAGTCCTGTCGTGGTAGCGTTCAAAATTTTAAATTTGAAAGCCTGTTCGCACGTGAATGTGCGTGGCACGGATTGAGTGGAGTACAGTGCTGTGATTCGAGGAGGAGCATCGTAGCAGCAGTAGCGTTCAAATTTTGCAATCTAACTGTTCGCATGTGAATGTGCGTGGCGCGGCGCGGCGCGGATTGGTGGAGTGCAGTGCTGCGAGGTGGAGTCATGTCGTGGCTGCCAGCTTTCAACAACTCGCATGTGAATGTAATTGTGATGACCATGTCAATTTCAAACTTGTCAGTTTGAAGTTTGAAGTTCTGTCGGCCAAGTTCAAAGTTCAATTAAAAGTTCAATTAGCGCGGAAAAAATTTTATTTTTTAAAATTTCTGTTTTCTTGTCAATTTTATTTTTTCATATCCGTATATTTAAAATTTTTTTCTTTATCTCCATAAAAATCAAATTTCTAAGTAATTATGTTTTTTAATTTTATAAATTTTTGTGAAAATATATTTTGTTTCTTCAATTATTTATTTTTGTTTAGAAAGAAATTTTTTTTTGGCTACAAACAAATCGTGAAACTAAAACTATATAATTATTTTTTTTCTTCAAATTGTTATTATTAGATTAAAAGAAATATAAAGAATTCTTTTTTAGAAAAATAAAAGATCTTAAAATATTTGATAGATGTGAATGATTAAAACAAAATGTAATATTACAAAATTTGGATGATTAAAAGATATAAAAAATATGAATATTACGAAAAAAAAAATCCTCTTTTCAAAAAATTTGTTGAAAAATTAATAATTTAAAAAATATATATATATATTTTTTTGGGCACCACTTCTATATAATTATTTGAAAATGATTCTCGATATTAAAAAGATTTTCAACAACATTTTTATTTTTATTGGCAAAATTTCCAAAACTATAACCATTCAAACCAATTTTTTTATAATCCTCGTTAAAATCAAATCTAAACTTTATATATATATATATATATATATATATATATATATATATATAGCACGTATTGAATTACAGAACAATCAAATTGGTCTCATAATTAAAGCCACGGTTGCCTTTTTTTTGCTCAATGGCAGGAAAAAGCAAACAAACATACAAACATGCGAGAAAAAGAATTTGCCATCATATATACTCTCCCCTCAATTCTAACCTGGCTCCTGGCCATGGGAGAAGACTTGACAAACTAAACTAATATTTGTGAACTAATATTTGTGGATTTGTGTGTGAGAGAGTGAGAGAGAGAAAGTGTGTATACTTATGAACAAATCATTTTCTACACAATTCCATTATTAATTCATGGATCGATGCACATGGATGAGATGGGGAGAGATAAGAGAGGATAATTTGAGATTCATAAAAGTAATTTAATGTTAAATAATTGTAAAATTATATATATTTTTTAAATTTATTATAATTATAATTATTATATATAAAAAATAAATTGATTTATATTAAGTTTTCAGATGGTAAATAATATTGTACGGTGGGAAGTAAATGATTTGAGTTAATGCATTTGATTTGAGTTTGGCGTTGGCGTGAGAATAAGATTGAAAAGATGGTTGTGGTCGGTGCATGCCAGCCAAAATCCAATCTTGTAAGGAATAATGGTGGGACGGATGCCAAGAAATATGGTGTAGCCAAAATCCAATCATTCTTCTGGTCTGGAATTTGCCACACCGATGCCATAAATGCTTAGATTCATCTGATTCTTCAGTTTAATTTAGGAAACTATTACTATATACACGAAAATTTTTCAGATTTTGGTCTTCAAATACTTAAATAAAAAATTTATAAAATATAGTCTAATTTTAATCCAATTTTTGATTTTAAATATAAATAATTATATTTATAGAGTTTCATATATATTGATTTGGTTTGTTGCTTGTTGCTTAGTGTTGAATAAGAGTAACACCAAATGTGAAATATGAGAGATATCATGCGAGTATGCGAGTATGCGAGATAGATGCCCATTGCTGGACTTGCGTAAAGAATCTCAATTGTAATTGAAAATAAGGACAAGTCATGTGCAAATCAATCGAACTTGGTGAATCTCAATTGACAATTCAAAAAAAGTATTATACATAGGGAGAGAGGACAAGATTCTACAAAAATTGTAATTAGTGGAAAAAAATTTAAATTCTAAAATTAATTTGAAGTTATAAAATTATATATATTATTCAAATTTTACTTTAATATATATATATATAACTTAAATTAGTTTGAAGAAAATAAATAAAGAACAAATAAAGATTTATTGTTGGATATTGTTGTGATATGAATTTGCGGCAATTGATCCGTACAAAAAAATAAAGGAAAAAGTTTAAATTCTCCATAAAATTTTTCCAATAATATACTAACTCTTTTTTTAAATATATATAGTTTGATGTTGAATTGATTTCTATTTTAAAAGTTACATTTAAATACTAAAATTTGTAAAATAATTTACATATTTTATAATTTACTAAACTTCAAATTATTATAATAAAATTTTGTTTTTAGAATAATGTACTAAATTTGAAAATTTAGTATAATTTAAAAATTTAGAATAATTAGGAAACATTTTTGCTTATATGTGTGGTGTGTGGTGTGTGGTGTGTGGTGTGTGGTGTGTGGTGGTGATATTGTCACTTCACTTTTTACTTTTTAGTTTAGTTTGGTTTTGTTTAATTTAGTTTGGTTTGATATATTTCATGTGAATATAATATATAGCAATTTTTTGTAATTTCGATGTTTAGTCTTTTTCTCACACAATAATCTTATCAAACCTCAATCTTTTAATCAATCAAACCCATCATTATAACCATTAAATATAAACACTAACCACTAACACACTAACTAAACTAAACTAACGTTAATTTTTCTTCATTTTTAATATTAATCAATCAATCTTAAAATTTTACAATATAATCATATAATATATATATATATATAATATAATCAATTACAAATTATAATACACCAATAAACTACTTTTTATTATTATTAGAATTTTATTTTTTATTAAAAATATTAAGTTAATTATTATAAAATATTTTATAGATGTGGAGAAAAAAATGAGAAAAAAAAAATTTATTGTAATGTTAAAAATTTTATATGTAACTAAAAATGAAGGAATATTAAAAAAATATATAATTATTAAGATAAAGAAAAAGATTTTTTTGTTGAAACTTATAAACCTGTTTTTTTTAAATTTCCTGAAAATAAAAAATTATTGAAAAAATATTTATTTTTTAAAATTCAACTTTCTATATTTTTTTATCTATTATTGCACATGTTCCAAAAAATTTAACTCAACAAAAAGAATTTAAAATAACACCCAAATTTTCACATGAAATCTATCTATCCCCGCAAAGTGTATTTTCTCTTCTCTCTTCTCGCCTCTCTCTCTTCTCTCTCTTGTTATCATGTCATCTTGTCATGTCATCTTCATCATTGGTCACCTCTCTATCTTTCAATTTCCCTCTCTCACCTCTCTATCTTTCAATCTCCCTCTCTCACACTCTCACACACACACGGAATCCTTTAATCAATTATTCAAAATTTGAAAATTTAAAATTTAATCAAATCAAAAATTTTCAAATGTGATTTGAAATAGTTACAATGAGAAACTTTTCATACTTTTCATACTTTTTATATGATTTATCTTTCTATTCATAAAACAATCACTAAATTACATTAAATTAAATTAAATGATATCTTTATTAAATTAAAAATTAAATTAAATCTATGATTATATTTATGTTAACAAAATTAAATGACAAAATAATTAGAAGATTAATTAATTATTTATTCTAGTTAATTAATTAAGAGAGATATTAAATTAAATCACATAATCATAAAACTCCATCTAAAACTTAAATTTTATCTTAATATTATTATTTTTCTATTAAATTCTTTATTCAATATTAATTTATTAAATGATATTGTTCTTGAAAACCTTTCCTTCTCTCTTTTCAAATATATTTCTTTTAAAATATATTTTTTGGCTATATTAATTATTAAGTTAGGGAAGTATTAATATAATTAAATTTGTTATTTATATGTTATTAATTTAAATTAATAATATTATTAATTAACAATTGAAATGATATAAAATTATTAATTTATATAATAGTGTTATGATATATCGTAATATATTATTATAATATATTATACTTATTTGATGAATTTTTTTAGAAATCGGAAAGGATTTTTTTTTTTGAATTTTCTTAAAAAGAATTGAAGAGGAATTTTATAGAATGAATTTTGTTAAAGAAAGAAAAGGAGAACATTTTTCTTAAGAAGTGCTCGGAAGGAAGGAACCAAGCGATGAAATTTCTTAAAAATCAAGAGAAGGAAGAGCGCAGAGAAGAGCCCATCGAATCCCTTGGAAGCATATCGAAATCGAAATCAGGAGAATAGCCGTCGAATCCTTTGGAAGCAAACTTTGGAAACTTTGGAAGCAAATTTTAAAGATTATGAATTTTCTTTAAAAAAACAAAAAAAAAAGACATCGAATCCCATATATTTGGAAAACAATTTTTTATGAATTTTCTAAAAAAAAAAAAGTGCTGCACAGAGGCTGCGCGCGGGCGCCAGCAAGGGTGCTTGCCATGAGCATGCCCGGGCTCCCGCAAGGCATGCGTGGCATGTGCCACGTGCCCGCGAGCCAGTGCGCCCGGGCCCCCGCTATAGCATCTGCGGGCACCCGTGTAGGCGCTTGCTTGCGCACTTGGCGGTGCGGTCCTAACTGTTGTTTTTTTGTTCTTGTTTGTTTTGTTTTTGTGTTTCTAAAAATTTAATTTTTTAATATTATTATTTAAAATAATATGATTTGAAATTATTATTTTAATTTAAGTTGTTAATATTATTAATTTAAATAATGTAACAATATTTTATAATTTTATATAAATTTTAAAAAATAACTAATAATATTAATATTAATTTATTTTAATTCACACTTAATTTACATTTACAAATATTTAAATAATAACCCATTTTCTATTTTACTACCAAATTACCCTTTCTTTCTTTAGCAATTAAAAAACACAGCAAAAACATTTTCTTATTTTTTTTTTTACAAATTTATGTAAAAGATTTGTATTTAATATGATGATTTGTATTTAATATCATTTCAATTTATACCATATATTCAATTTAATACCTATATAAACTATAAACACACCAAAACTCTAAACTATAAACTATTATAATTTTAATTTTTTGAACAGAGGCATCTTTTATTCATACATATTTGGCATCTTTTATTCATATTCATAGATTTATATAATGGTAGATAATTTGCGAAGTTTCATAAATTATTTTAGAATTGAAAAAATCGTAATATGAAATCTATAAACTATATTAATTAATTCTATAAACTATATTAATTAATTTTAAAGATGTCAAATTAATTAATTTTAAAGACATCAAATGTCAAATATGAAATGTATTGATTAATTTTAAACATTAAATGTGAAATATTAAATGTTAAATGTGAAATATGAAACCTACTCATTAATTTTAAAATGTCAAATATAAAAATATTAGTGGTTGAGATATAGTTGGAGTTGGTGGTGTGTAGGTTGCAAGTGCGACCAAGCTTGCCCGCGCTGGCATGGTCCGGCGCCCTCGCGCGGCTTCTTGCATGCTCACTTGGCCCGCACACAGTAACATGAAAGGGCGCCCCCACTGCCATGCCTGGGCCCCCACGTGGACCCCGCTGCGATGCGCGCATGTAGCGCACACTGCATTGCGCGCGGGCGCCGTGCTCCCATGGCCTGGCGCCTGCGTTAGCACGGCATGCGCGAGGGCTTGCATGGGCACATGCAGGCACGGTGGCATGCTCGGGTGCCAGTGTTGGCATGCCAGGGCGCCTACGCTTGCGCTTGCATGAGCACACACGGTGCGCTTTGGTATGCGCGGGCGCCGGTACAGGCAAGCCTGGGCGCCCATGCGGGTGCTTGCATGCGCCCATGCGCGCGGAGTTGGTAATGGCCATGACCGAGCGCCACACGGCACTTGCACCGTGCGGCCAATTGCACGGTACTTCCTGAAGTAGTATGCGCAGGCGCCCATGCAGTCATGGCACTCGGTCTGGCTTGCATACGTGCGTCCCAGCCCACCTTTCGAACCGGACCGGACCGGACCGGAGGCCCAGGTCCTACATTTTTAAGAAAACCTTTTTTGCTTTTCTTTTTGCTTTTTCCTTTTTCCCTCAAAAACTTCTCACCTTTTCTTTCCATAGAATATATATTTTCCTATTTTATATTAAATATATAGATTTTTTAATTCTTTCATTTTATTTCTTTATAAATATAAAGAAATAAAAAATACAAAAATTAGGAAAAATACAAACACAATTAGAAATGAAATTAATATGAAATATGTAGAATTTTTTACTTATCTCAATTTATTTATTTATAAATATAAATTCTATAAAAATTAAATAATTAATAAAAATTACAAACAAATTAATTTAATTAAATTAAGTGAAATTAATGAAAATAACAAAAATGATAAAATATATTAGTTAAAAGTATAAATAAAAATAAACGTAGATAGTTGCTTATCATATCTTTATCATATCTTTATGTGCGGGCGCCGGAGCTGGCATGCTCGGGCGCCCACGCCGGGAGCACATGCAGTGCATTTTGATATGCGCGGGGCGCCCGTACTGCCAAGCCGGGCGCCGCCACATTTACTCTCTAAATTTTATTATAAAATTTAATATTTATATAATAAATAATTAGTCACCTTTCCTCTCTAAATTTTATATATAATAAAAGAAAAATATAATATTGATATAATAAAAATAAAATATAATTTGATATAATAAATAAATTAAATTTTATTTTAACCCTAATAGGACCAATTTCAAATTTTTACTAAATTTAGCACCGAAATCTTGTCGCTAAATATGATTATTTTATATAATTTAATAAAATAACAAAATAAAATAAAATATTAAATAATAATTAAAACAAATTACCCCTGGGACGAATCCATCGCTAGTTAGCGACGGACGTGAATCCGTCGCCAGTTAGCGACGGACGTGAATCCGTCGCCAGATAGTGACGGACGTAACTCGTTGCTAGGAAATAATCACTAACGCGGGTGCCTAGGCAGGCAGGCGCGAGCAGGGCACGGGTGCCCAGGCAGGCAGGCGACCGTGCGTGCATGCGCCGGCGCCCGCACAGCCTCGTGCCCTGACGGATTAATATTTAATTAATAAATTATTTAGAAAATATATAATTTAAATAAAATAAAATATATGGTTTTTTTAAGAATTAAATAATATTATTTTTCAAAAAAATATAATATAATATAATATAATAAAATGTAAATTAAAATATTATAAAATAATAATATGATTTGTTAATATAAATTAATAAAATAAAATAAAAATAAAATAAAATTCTAATTACAAAAATTCAGCGACGGATTTGGAATCCGTCGCTGATTTAGGGACGGATCTGGAAATCCGTCGCTGATTTACCAAGGATATGAATTTTTTATTTTAAATATTATATTAATATTATATTTTATTTATTTATATATAAAAAAGTTAGCGATGAATTGGAATTTTCGTCGCTACATTTAGCGACGAAAAAACAAATCCGTCGCCAAATTAATTTTTAACTTAAATATAACATATTAAGACAATAATAAGAAAAATAAAAAAAAATAAAATTCTATTTAAAAAAGATTAAATTTTGCGACGGATTTGAAATTCGCGGCAAAATTTCCCTATTGAGCGATGAAATTTGCAACAAAAAATTTTTAGTCACCAATTGGCGATAAATTTAGCCACGAAAATTGTTTCGTCATTAATTAGTGACGAATTTAGCTACGAATGGTATTTCTGTCGCTAATTTAGTCACGACTTCCTTTTCGTCGCAAATTTCATGGTAAATTAGCGACGAAAAAGGTTTTGTCACTAAATTTATCGTAAAATAGCGACGAATATTTTTCGTCACGAAAATCCGTGGCTAAAATCGTGTTTTTTTGTAGTGGAGAGAGAGGGAGTTCTAAGATAGGTTTGATTCGAGAGAGGGATGTCTCTTCTCCACAGTGGCCAAAGTAGACAAAGGAGACGAGAAGAGAGAGAGGAAGAGAGAAGAGAGAGAATGTGATGTTTTTTTTTTTTAATTGGGGATAATTTTGAAAAAAAAAATAATTTTGTGGTAGCTTAGACTTTCCGCACATGATTCTCAATTTCTCATTAATTTTGACAGCTTTTGTCATTTATCATTTTTTTAAAATGGCAAGGGAATAAGTGGATATTTTTCACTATAGGGATAGTATGTGGTTTTCAATCAAACCACAAGGGAGCAAAGTGTAATTTACCCTTAAATAATCTAGGAGTAGACTATTGGAAAACAATCAAATGCGTCTTACAGTACTTACAAAAAACAAAAGAATAAATACTCGCGTATCGGAGGTTAGATCAACATGAAATCGATGGATGTACTGATTTCAATTTTGTTGGAGGCTAAAATACTATGAAATCTATGACGAGCTATATCTACCTACTAGTTGGTGTTTCTATCTTTTGGAAAAGTGTTAAACAGTCTCTTATATCATCTTCTACCATAGTAGCAAAGTTTATAGTGTATTATGAAGCATCCAATCACAGCATATGGTTGTAGAATTTTGTCATGGGGATGTACATAGTGGATGGAATTGATAGACCACTTAAATTATTTTGTAATAATAAGTCGTTAGTCCTATATTCTAATAATAATAGGAGTTCGATGAAATCAAAACATCTAAATATCAAGTTTATGGTTGATAAGTAAAGAGTTTAGAGTAGATAGTTGTCTATAGAATACATTAATATAAACTCTATGATTATAGATCCGCTTACTAAGGAATTGCCATCCAAATGTTTCACAAGCACATTATTCATATGAGTGTCGTGTCATTTGAGAATATTCAGTTTTAGTAAAAATTTATAATTTTTAGATACTTTTCTAATATAAACACATTTTTATTATATTAGTTAACAGATATTTTGAAATTATTTTATGTAAAAATAAAGTTTTAGTTTATTCCTATTTTGATTTTAGTAAGATTTGATCCACTAAGGTTTGAGGTGGATTGGTTAGAAATAGATAGACTAAGAACACACTACATAAATTTCTATACTACACATCCATATCATGATCCATATCATTCAATTATATCAGCATATGAAGCCACTAATGAGTCGAGTTATGACAGATGTTGTCACGCCCCGAACCGGAATCGTGAACAG
Source organism: Dillenia suffruticosa (assembly GCA_033439265.1). Taxonomy (NCBI): domain Eukaryota; kingdom Viridiplantae; phylum Streptophyta; class Magnoliopsida; order Dilleniales; family Dilleniaceae; genus Dillenia; species Dillenia suffruticosa. The sequence continues at coordinate 15,963,309 of JAVTVX010000009.1, read as the reverse complement.
CCGCCCGTTATCCTGAATGCCGGCTATATTTTTACAGAAAATTAGGCAGAATCTCCACATATTTCGGAGGTTTCCTAAATACAATTTATCCTGTATAAATTACAACCACTCTGTAATATAATCAAATGGTCATTCCGACCTCTCCAAATCAACCAATCTCACAACCAACATCCAGATAACGCAAAGCTATAAAAATTTCCAACAACCTAACCACAGACCTCTACTGTCATGCCCCCGTCAAAGGTATGGACAGCCGCCAGTCGCCCCTCAGGTGATTTAGAGGAGGCACCGAGTGATCGTAGAGGACATTTCTAAGACATGACACATTCCCAAATACTTACACAATGAACCATAAATACCTCAATGCAATGTTATGCAATGACATATCCATATTTATACAGTCATCCCAGAATTATACAATGGTCGCTTATCGATCTCATAGTACATACATCACCAATACAATTGCTAACTCATGAAATTTCAGCGGAAATATACAATAACTTCTCAGATCCAGATCAAATCTCCCAATGATACTGAGCGTCCTAAAAGCAACGCTCCTTGCCAAATACTATCTCAGAAACAAGAAGGGAAATGAGGGGTGAGTACTCGGGGAAGAATACTCAGTGAGTGAGTGGGTCAATGCAATCGTCAAATATGAAGTGTGAAGCTAGAGTGTCAAAACACAAGTATACAAATCATATTTCAAATCATCATACTTTCCATTTCAACAATATGTCATTTGCACGCATTATCAAGTCAAGTATGTATGCAAAGTACTGTCATTAAAATCATAGAGCTGTCAGCCGAAAATGTCCTGGTAAAGGTCTACCGCGACCTATGACAGGCGCACCGGGGGTGTTATATGCAAGTTTATTTAAAGTGCTCTCTACCCCGGCATTGGCGACGAACCTCGTCCAGGTGCTAGACTTGGAGAGGATATAAAAATCCAAATCCAAATCCTCCCCCTTTCGGGTTCAACCTGGCTAGTACCGTATCGATAATCAAATCACGACAACTCGTGAGATACCCTAGGCCTAGGCATATCCGGATGCCACCAAAGCGTCTCTCACGGTGTCCTTCGTAGTTATGGAACAATACAATCCAAAGCCCTCAAGGCTAAAATCAATATCGTATGAAAAATGTGCCGAAATTAGGTTTACAAACCAAATGCAACATATAGCATAAAATGACACATTATACATTTCAACCACATGGATGCATAATTTCATAATTCAACACAGTTTTTGAACACTACATTGGTTCACAAAAAAAATCAATTTTAAAATCAGTCAAAACATTTCAAGCATACGATAAATCATGCTTATTCATCAAAATGATGTAAAACAGAGTTTACATATTAAACAAAAGTATTGAAATAACTCTCACTCACAGTTTTGGGGAGGATAGCGCACTCCCCAATAAAACAACAATACGTAGAGCAATGCTCCCCTCAATCGAATCACCAAAATAGCCAATCTAATCAAATCACCACGGTTCGACATCAAATAAGGGCCTAGTTATGAATCTTCAATTTTTCTTTCCAACCAAAACTACCTAATTTGACAAAATTTATTCAAAAGTTAAAGAGATTTCCTTTCTCTCACCTAGGGTTCCTCGGATCTCGGATCTAGTTTTCGTTCGCCCGTCGGTTTGGTCTAAAACCTGAATGTTTCCAAATTTGAAACAATTGTGAACAGTTTAAATCCAATTACTAAGGAAATTCGAAACCCTAATGCGAAAATTGAACTTTGAGTCATTTACCTTCGCAGAGGCTCACGGACTGTCATGGGCCGTCACAGGCTCGTGGGTCGCGGGCGGGCCTGGTGGGCATGCGGGACTGATGCGTTTAGTGGGCCGCGTGCCGGACTAGGCCGCGTGCTGGACTGGGCCGCAGTGGCTACGGCTCGCGCTCGCGAGTTGGATCGAGTGCTCGCGTAGTGGGTCCCGCGTTGGAGCGCTCCGGCTCGTGCAGGGATGCGCTCGAGTAGTGGATCGTGCGCTGGAGCGCGCTGTGCTCGTGCTGGGGCGTGCTGGAGGGCGCACTGGCATAGGGGAGCCCGTGCTAGGGCTCGCTGGGGCGGCAGGGGCTCGTGCAGAGGCGCGCAAGGGCGTGCTGGCACTCGTGCAGGAGTGTGCAAAGGCGTGCAGGGGCTCATGTAGAGGGTCATGCACTGCTCGCGTGCTGGCTCGCGCTGGGCTGGTGCTGGGCTAGCGTTGGGCTCGCGCGCTACCGCTGTCGCGTGTGCTGGTGCACTCACGGTGGTGCAGCAATTGCATTAGGCGGAGGATGGTAGTGGGAGATCGTGATGCGCGGAGGAGGAAGGCGCTGCGGCTAGCATGCTCGCGTGAGGAGGGAGGAGTAGCGGCGGCTAGGTGCGGTAGCGATGGTGGCGAGCGGCGGTGTTGGCGGCGGCAGCGGGAGAGGAAGAGACGGAGTGAGAGAGAGAGAGGGAAAGAGAGAGAGGGAGAGAGAGAGAGAGAGTGGGGGGAGAAAATTAGGGCTTTAAGCCCTAATTTTAATTTTCCTTTTTTTTTTTTTTTGGGTATTACTTTTTCAAACCCCTTAAAAACAAGTCTCGTCCTCGAGACTAAAAGAAACTATACAGAGAAAAGTTGGGGGTCCTGTCTTCTCATGGCTTCGTCAGGCTCCCAGGTCTGTTCCTCGACCTGGTCGCTCCTCCACAAAACTCTAACAGGAGGAACCTCTTTGCTCCGTAGATTTCTGACCTGTCGATCCAGAATAGCCACGGGCTAACAGCTAAGCTCAAGTCCTCTCGAAACTCAAATAGCGGAGCCTCTAAAATGTGTGAGGGATCTAGCTGATATCTCCTAAGTACTGAGACATGAAATACATCGTGAATACGCGATAGGTCTGCTGGTAGCTCCAATTTATATGCTACACTTCTGACCCTCTAAAGGATACGGAAACGCTCAATATACCTGGAGCTCAACTTCCCTCGCTGCCCAAATCGAATGACTCCCTTCAAGGGAGATATCTTTAAGAATACCATGTCTCCCACAGTAAACTCTAGAGGTCGCCACCTACGATCTGCATAAGATTTCTGTCTATCCTGGGCGGCTTTCATCCACGTACGGATAATCCTCACTTTCTCCTTTGTCTTCTCTACCAGCTCAACATTGGTGAGTCGTCGCTCACCAATCTCATCCCAGTACAACGGGGTACGACACTTCCTCCCATACAATGCCTCGTAAGGTAGCATGCCAATGCTCGCCTGATAGCTATTATTATACGCGAACTCCACTAACGGAAGATGTCGATCCCAACTCCCCCGGAAATCCATAACACATACCCTAAGCATGTTCTCTAAAGTCTGAATGGTTCTCTCTAACTGACCATCTGTCTAGGGGTGATACGCTGTGCTAAAATTCAGTCTAGTACCCAAAGTCTCCTGCAGACTAGGCCAAAAACGGGATGTAAATCTGGGGTCTCGATCTGATACTATCAACACTGGAATCCCATGCAGTCTCACAATCATATCAATATAGAGGCGTGCCAACGCCTCAAGTGAGTAATCACTCCTAATCGGGATGAAGTGTGGGACTTAGTAAGTCGGTTAACTATCACCCAAATAGCATCATGCTGTGCCGAAGTCCGTGGTAATCCCACTATAAAATCCATCGTGATATGCTCCCACTTCCACACAAGAATGGGAAGGGGCTGTAAATTTCCAGCTGGACGCTGGTGCTCAGCCTTTATCTGCTGACATACAAGGCAACGAGCAATAAATTCTATAATTTTCCGTTTCATACCCGACCACCAATAGCTGTCTCTGATAGTACGGTATATTTTAGTACTACCGGGATGTAAAGCATAGGCAAAAGAATGGGCCTCCTCAAGAATAGCCCTGCGGAGATCACTATCTGCTGGTACACATACCCGATCTCGAAAAACCAACAGTCTATCCTTGCGAACTCTAAAGTCGTCAATATCACCTCTGCTGGCTTTCTCATAAATACCACAGAGCTCTTCATCACTCTGCTGAAGCTCCCTAATACGGTCGAGCAAACTCGGCCGAACCTCAAATCTGGCTAGTATAGCTCCCTGATCATTACTAGCCAACCTGACTCCCAAGGCTCGGAGTCCCAATAAACATGAGAGATAAGTACTCTCGGTAGTCTGAGAAGAGGAAGACGACTTCCGACTCAAGGCATCAACCACTACATTAGCCTTGCCCGGATGATAGTCAAGGATGAGTTCATAATCATTTAGCAGCTCTAACCATCTCCACTGCCTCAAATTCAGCTCCCTCTGAGTGAACAGATACTTCAGACTCTTGTGATCTGTAAACACTCTGCATGTGACCCCATATAAATAGTGGCGCCATATCTTTAGCTCAAAGACTATGGCCGCCAACTTCAAATCGTGCGTAGGATAATTTACCTCATGCTTCTTTAGCTGTCGCGAAGCATAGGCGATAACTCTACCATCCTGTATCAATACACAGCCCAATCTCTGCCTGTTGGCGTCACTGTACACCACATACTCTTGACTACTCGTGGGAAGGCCTAGAATCAGAGCGGACGTCAATCGCTGTTTGAGCTCCTGAAAACTCACCTCACAACGATCATCCCATACAAACTTGACACCTTTTCGCATCAATCTAGATAACGGAGAAGCAATTCGAGAAAAGCCCTCTACAAATCTGCGGTAATACCCGACTAGACCAAGAAAACTCCTAATCTCAGTCACTGTCTGCGGCTGCTCCCATCTCGTAATGGCATCGACTTTCTGCGGATCGACAAAAATACCCTCCGCAGAAACTATGTGGCCAAGAAAACCAATCTGTTGCAGCCAAAATTCATACTTGGTGAACTTGGCATAAAGTTGTCTCTCACAAAGAGTCTGTAGAATCACCCTAAGGTGCTGAGCATGGTCATCATCACTCCGCGAGTAGACTAAGATATCATCAATAAAAACAATAACGAACCGGTCCAAATAATCATGAAAAATTCGAATCATCAAGTCTATGAATGCAGCGGGGGCATTAGTTAGCCCAAACGGCATGACTAGAAATTCGTAGTGCCCGTATCGAGTACAGAAAGCTGTCTTTGGCACGTCTTGACTCCTAATCCACAACTGATGATATCCCGATCGAAGATCAATCTTCGAGAAAACTTGAGCACCTTGCAATTGATCAAATATCATCTATGCGAGGCAGTGGATATCTGTTCTTCACAGTCACCCGATTAAGTTACCTGTAATCCACACACAATCTCAATGAGCCGTCTTTCTTCTTTATAAACATCACTGGAGCGCCCCAAGAGGACATGCTAGGACGGATAAACCCCTTATCCAACAACTCCTGCAGCTGGACCTTGAGCTCCCTTAGCTCAGCTGGCGCCATCCTGTATGGCGGCATAGAGATAGGAGTAGTCCCCGGAGCTAAATCGATTTCAAAGTCAAACTCCCGAACCGATGGTAATCCGGGTAACTCCTCGGGGAAAATATCCAGAAAGTCCTATACCACTGGGACATCCTCCAGTCTCGGTCCCTGAGTAGTGGTGTCAATGATGTGAGCCAGGTAAGCTGCACATTCGTAACAAATCATACGTCTGGCCTCCAAACTAAAATGACACAGCGGGGTAAAACCCGCCTTTCGCGTTCAAAAATCAACACTTGCTGATCGGGTTTTCGAAACTCCACCTGCTTCTTAAAGTAGTCAACTGAAGCCCGATGCATATATAGCCAATCAAGTGGCATCAAATCAATCATGGCGAGGGAGATTAGATCTGCCTTCAGCACTATATCCCCAACTTTGATCTCGCATTCTCTATACACTGTGCTGCGCACAATCTGCTCACCTAGAGGAGTGATGACCAATAGCTCCTCGTCCAAAGGTGAGAGCGGCCTGTCAGAATATCAGAAGAATTGATCGCTCACATACGAATAGTTAGACCCCGTGTCAATAAGAATACAGACATCTATTCCGAAGATAGGTAGAGTACCCATGATGATGTCGGGGTTCGCCTGGGCATCCTCTGCGTCATGACATAAACCTGGGCCTGAGCCCTAGGCTGCTGTCATACTTGAGTCTGCACTGTTACTTCCGGTGGTCACCTTTGGAGTAGAAGCTGCTGGCTGAGCAGGCTGCCCCTGCTGTCCTATACGAGGAGTACGAATACGGTTGATCCAATACTTGGCTGCCGCAGCATCAACAAGCCCTGCAAAATCTGTGCATCCCAGTTGACGGGCCTCCTTAACCAACTGGGTCAACTCATGTACCCGTCTAAGAATAACCGATGTAATCTCACTCGGCTCGGACAAAGTAGAAGGACCGGCCACCGGCGGTGGAACCTGTACCGTAGGAACTGGCGCTGCTGCAAGTGCAAACGCCGCTGTAGGAGGTGGTGGGGGCGGAATTTGGACCCCATGCGAAGCGTACCACTCGTACACCTGCCAAAAGGCGTTGAGTGTGGGTACGGGATTCTCAGCCTGAGCAGCTAGCTGAGTAGGTGCCGGTGGTGGCACGCGAGTCGAGGTACGATCCTCCGGCTCGTCTAAGTCCTCTCGTACTCGTGGGGTCTCGGGTGCCCAAAGTGCATCTGGCACTAACAAACTCTCAAGCGATGCGAATCTAGCACATCTCATTCCACGTCTAGGAGGCATAATTTTGCAAGAGAAAGATGCTTATTAAGTATCATAAAAAAAAATAGGCACGGTTCAAGAATTTTGGACTAATCATAGCATGGCTACCTTCACAAAAGAATGAAATTCTTAGTTCAATAGGAGAAGAATATAGCATGTTAGGTTAGATACAACCGTATCTAATCCCCTAAAATAGATGAACTCATATACCTATGACCATACACTGGGATTTCATGACTGTATGAGACTCTCATCCATTGAGGACTTTAAACACAAGCACACGCGGGAATGTTTCCAAGACTCTCTTCCTACACAGCTCTCAACCAAGTTGCTCTAATACCAATCCAACTGTCACGTCCCGAACCGGGATCTTGAACAGCCGCCCGTTATCCTGAATGCCGACTATTTTTTTATAGAAAATCGGGTAGAATCTTTCCATATTTCGGAGGTTTCCCAAATACAATTTATCCTGTATAAATCACAACCACTCTGTAATATAATCAAATGGCCATTTCGGCCTCTCCAAATCAACCAATCTCACAACCAACATCCAGATAACGCAAGGTTATAAAAATTTCGAACAACCTAGTCATAGACCTCTACTGCCATGTCCCCGTCAAAGGCATGGACAGCCGCCAGTCGCTCCTCCTGTGATTTAGAGGAGTCACCGAGCGATCCTAGAGAACACTTCTAAGACATGACACATTCTCAAATACTTACACAATGAACCAGAAATGTCTCAATGCAATGTTATGCAATGACATGTCCATATTTATACAGTCATCCCAGAATTATACAATGGTCGCCTATCGATCTCATAGTACATATACATCACCAATACAATTGCTAACTCACGAAATTTCAGCAGAAATATACAATAATTTCTCAGATCCAGATCAAATCTCCCAATGATACTGAGCGTCCTAAAAACAACGCTCATTGCCAAATACTATCTCTGAAACAAGAAGAGAAATGAGGGGTGAGTACTCGGGGAAGAATACTCAGTGAGTGAGTAGGTTAATGCAATCGTCAAATATGAAGTGTGAAGCTGGAGTATCAAAACACAAGTATACAAATCGTATTTCAAATCATCATACTTTCCATTTCAACAATATGTCATTTGCACGCATTATCAAGTCAAGTATGCATCCAAAGCACTGTCGTAAAAATCATAGAGCTGCCAGTCAAAAATGTCCTGGTAGAGGTCTACCGCAAACTATGACAGGTGCACCGGGAGTGTTATATGCAAGTTTATTTAAAGTGCTCTCTACCCCGGCATTGGCGACGAACCTCGTCTAGGTGCTAGACTTGGAGAGGATATAAAAATCCAAATCCAAATCCTCCCCCTTTCGGGTTCAACCTGGCTAGTACCGTGTCGATAATCAAATCACGACAACTCATGGGATACCCCAGGCCTAGGCATATCCGGACGCCATCAAAGCGTCTCTCATGGTGTCCTTCGTAGCTACGAAACAATACAATCCAAAGCCCTCAAGGCTAAAATCAATATCGTATAAAAAATATGCCAAAATCAGGTTTACAAACCAAATGCAACATATAACATAAAATGACACATTATACATTTCAATCACATGGATGCATAATTTCATAATTCAACACAGTTTTTGGACACTCCATCGGTTCACAAAAAAAATCAATTTTAAAACCAGTCAAAACATTTCAAGCATACGACAAATCATGTTCATTCATCAAAATGTTGTAAAACAGAGTTTACATATTAAACAAAAGTATTGAAATAAATCTCACTCACAGTTTTGGCGAGGATAGTACACTTCTCAATAAAATCACAATACGTAGAGCAATGCTCCCCTCAATCGAATCACCAAAATAGCCAACCTAATCAAATCACCACGGTTCGACATCAAATAAGGGTCTAGTTATGAATCTTCAATTTTTCTTTCTAACCAAAACTACCTAATTTGATAAAATTTATTCAAAAGTTAAAGAGATTTCCTTTCTCTCACCTAGGGTTCCTCGGATCTCAGATCTAGCTTTCGTTCACCCGTCGGTTTGGTCTAAAACCTGAATGTTTCCAAATTTGAAACAATTGTGAACAATTTAAATCTAATTACTAAGGAAATTTGAAACCCTAATGCGAAAATCGAACTTTGAGTCATTTTCCTTCGCAGAGGCTCACGGACTATCATGGGCCATCACGGGCTCGTGGGCCGCGGGCTAGCCGGCTGGCGGGCTAGGTGGGCCTGCGGGCCTGATGGATCTGGTGGGCCGCGAGCCGGGGGCCGGACTGGGCCGCGTGCTGGACTGGCCCGCAGTGGCTAGGGCTCGCGCTCGAGAGCTAGATCGAGTGCTCGCGTAGTGGGTCGCGTGCTGGAGCGCTCGCGCTCGTGCTGGGACGCGCTCGAGCAGTGGATCGCACGCTGGAGCACGCTGTGTTCGTGCTGGGGCGTGCTGGAGGGCGCGCTGGCGCAGGGGAGCCCGTGCTGGGGCGCGCAGGGGCTCGTGCAGAGGCGCGCAAGGGCGCGCTGGCGCTCGTGCAGGAGCATGCCGAGGCGCACAAGGGCGCGCTGGCGCTCGTGCAGGAGCGTGCAGAGGCGTGCAGGGGCTCGTGCAGAGGGTCGTGCACTACTCGCGCTGGGCTGGCGCACTGGCTGGTGCTGGGCTGGTGCTGGGCTGGCACTGGGCTCGTGCGTTGGGCTCGCGCGCTGCCGCTGTCGTGTGCGCTGGTGCACTCGCGGTGGTGCAACGATCACGCTCGGCAGAGGATGGCAGCGGGAGATCGTGCTATGCGGAGGAGGAAGGCACTGCGGCTAGCGTGCTTGCGTGAGGAGGGAGGAGCTGCGGCGGCTGGGTGCGGTGGCGATGGTGGCGAGCGGCGATGCTGGCGGCGGCAGCGGGAGAGGAAGAGACGGAGTGAGAGAGAGAGAGAGGGAAAGAGAGAGAGGGAGAGAGAGAGTGAGAGAGAGAGAGAAGGGGGAGAAAATTAGGGCTTTAAGCCCTAATTTTAATTTTCCCTTTTTTTTTTTGAGTATTACAGATGTAATGAAAGAGACTTTAATTTCTCAAATAGTTATTTTCATGATGCATAATTATAAGATTACACACATAATTATAAAATTGTTGGATCCTTAATTGGACACTAACACCACACACTTATAACCAAGAGAAACGTTACGAAAAGAGAGATAGAGATGAAGGATGGATAGAGATAAGCATATCAAGACCAAGGATTGACGAGTAAACATGATAACCAAGGGTTTGAATTCTACGAAATTTGGGCAATTTCGTTGTTATCTAATACACCTATTCACGGTGTGAATTACTGTATTGCTCAACATAATAATATTAAGTTTTGGGCAATTTTATTGAGCACATATCCAGCAAGTTATTCGTTGACATTTATTTATTATTTAAATGATTAAAATTAGCAAAAATATATAAACATTTCATCTTAAAAATATAAGATAGCGAATGTGAAAGTAGTTGTTTATGTTAATTGGAAAATGAAGCGGACAATCAAATATTTGAAAAAATAAAATAAAATCAAAGATCAATATTTATAGAAATCATAAAATAATCTGTAAATTATAAATAGAATAAATGTTACACTGGCTTAGCGCTCCAAATGTCACCCCACATGAGCGTGGAAGGGTCATTGTCAATGCCAAAAAAGGGTGGGCAACAAGCACCAAGAACATTACATTATAGCCTAATAAATCATGATAAGATACGAAGTGTCAGTCCTTTTCAACAAACACTAAATGAAAAGTTTTGATAGAAAGAGCGAGGCCCAATAGAAATTAATAATAAAGGAAATGAAAGATTATTGCATTTTATGTTTGTACTAATCTAAACATGAGGCATGACAGCCGCATTGCGGGCAAGAAGAAATGACAATGAGCTATGCATTAAACAAATATCCACACAGACAAACGTAAAGACATCGTCTTAACTCAGCATCCTCTATTCTACCCATTTTTTTCTATCTGTCTTCCAGACAGAATCAACCGTTAAAGATGCAGTAAGCGTTGCGTCCTGACACTGCAAAGAAAATAAGGAAATTTCTATCATTGTATAGGTATTTTTTTTCTTTTTTTTTTTGGAATAAGAGGATATGTGCTATCAACCGATACCCAAATTTAACCTTACTAATTCGACCGAGCACTATGGGTCCATTAATATAAGTAGAGAGGAGATGATCTCTCTCTCTATCTTTTTCTCTCTCTCTCTCAAAATAGTTACAGAGGGGATGGCAATGAAGCATATGATGATTATGAGAAAGCTCTGCTGCTCCTTGTTGGTGGTCGCATTAGCATTTGTAATTATTGGAGTCACACCCACATCCACTGCAGCTCTCCAAATTCAGCGCAGGAATCTACTTTCTAACGGACTTGGTCTTACTCCTCAAATGGGGTATACACACATATCTGTCAAGTCTCAATACAAAAACAAACATGAATGAATATCTACTTTCGTTTTAACTGTTGGCAAATCTTATGATCAGATGGAACAGTTGGAATCACTTTCATTGTCACATTCAAGAGGACCTGATTAGGCAGACTGGTCATAGACTCTCCTTTGCTCTCTCTGTCTCTCTGCTAAAACTAATTCACCCTCTTTTAGTTCATGGAAGTTTCTCTTTCACTGCCAGCCAGCTATATATTGGTTTATAATCAGTTAAAAATGGTGGGTTTTTATTAACTTTTGTAGCGGACGCTTTGGTATCAACTGGCCTTGCTGCTCTAGGATATGAGTACATCAATTTGGGTAAATTTCCATACAGAAATTCATGGATTTTAGTATTCACTGCTGATGACATTAGATCGGAAACCAACTGCTGCACTGGATATTTGTTAATCTGTTTCAGATGACTGCTGGGCTGAGCTTAATAGAGATTCCGAGGTATAATCTCAAAGGTGTAAAGAGCATTCAACAAGTATATTTTGTGCGGCAAATGGGATTCACATATCAGCTGCTGCTTTTGAGATGCAGGGAAACTTGGTTTCTAAAGCTTCAGCATTTCCATCTGGGATCAAAGCATTAGCAGATTACGTGCACAGTAAAGGGTTAAAGCTTGGAATTTACTCTGATGCCGGGTGGGTTGCCAATAGAAAACTAACATTAATATTCTGTCTGCGCAGATGACATTTATATATGCATGACAATCATTTTTTTCTTCTTGTTTGCAGAACTCAAACTTGTAGTAGAACCATGCCTGGATCATTAGGCTACGAACAACAAGATGCAAATGCTTTTGCTTCCTGGGTAGTTAATAAAGTTCACTTTATTGCCCTTGCTTTGATTTTGAATTTTAAGGGAAAAAAATGTATTTTGTTTTTGATCTTGAATAGGGAGTAGATTACTTGAAGTACGATAATTGCAACAATGATGGATCAAGTCCTAAGGAGAGGTATTTGCACCCTAATTAAAACAATCTAGTACACCAACAATCACTAGCTAGCTAATGCTTTGTTTGACATGTGTTAGATATCCTATAATGAGTAAAGCCTTATTAAACACTAGGAGGCCCATCTTTTTCTCGCTTTGTGAATGGTGAGTAGATTAGCACTATGCCCCCTATTTTTTCTCATTCCACACTTCAGTGCCTTGTCTATACATATAAGTGCAGGGGAGTGGAAGACCCAGCAACATGGGCACCAGGCATTGGTAATAGCTGGCGAACAACGGGAGACATCAAGGATAGCTGGCAAAGGTTACTCATTGTGTGAATTTAATAACTTGCACTTCGTTATATTATGATTATTGATGATTAATATTCTCTGTGTGGGTCAGTATGACTTCTCGTGCAGATCAAAACGATAAGTGGGCGTCTTATGCTGCACCTGGTGGATGGAATGGTCAGAGTTCTGATGATACCAAACTTATTGTAGAGAATTGCTCAAATCTTTTGAATAGCCTAGTAATAATCACTTGATGATGCATATGTAGATCCCGACATGCTTGAGGTTGGAAATGGCAGGATGACTACAGAAGAATACCGCTCGCATTTTAGCATATGGGCACTAGCTAAGGTTTTCTTGCTTGCCAAATTTTGACATGTTTTCTCAACTAGTACTCATGAGAATTATGCATGAAACAGGCTCCTTTACTAATTGGATGTGACATCCGAAACATGAACAATGTCACCTTGGAATTACTTAGCAACAAAGAAGTTATTGCTGTTAATCAAGGTATCATATATAACAATATATACTTATGACTAAATTAGCTTAAATGTGAACAAAGAGACTAACCTAAAGTAAATTACCTGATCAGATAAGCTTGGAGTACAAGGAAAAAAGGTCAAAAAAGATAGAGACTGGGAGGTAAACCTCACCTCAACTGACGCACAATCCAAATCTCATTGTTTTGCCCCTTGCTGACTAGTTTGAGGATGTGAATCATGGGTAGGTATGGGCTGGTCCTTTAAGTAATAAGAGGGTAGCCATGATACTATGGAACAGAGGTTCTACCACAGCTACCATTACGGCCAACTGGGATGATATAGGACTTGATCCAAAAACTGTGGTTGATGCGCGTGATTTGTGGGCAGTGAGTTTCTCCATCTATAAAACGTGCAATTGAATAATGTGGCTTCTTTATGATTATTACTTGATAATATTCACTTTCATTCATTAATTGGCTTGGTGCACCTGCAGCATGAAACTCAAAGTTCAATCCAAGGAACACTTTCAGCTGAAGTGGACTCACATGCTTGCAAAATGTATGTCCTCACTCCACAATAAAGACACTGCAATGCTTTTGCGCAGTGCTATGTGTATTTTAATTACCGAGAAGTGAATTGCTAGTTGCTACATGCTGATAATGGTATTGCTGTGAACAGTTGGCACTCTACCGGTTAAAACTCGCTTTGCTGTTACTATTTTTATCTTATAACGGGTCTAGTTTGTTGTCTTTCCTAGCGCCCGAATTGTGTTAGCACAAAAATGAACTGCTGCATCTACAACTCTATTCACCAAAATCAATTATTCAGCTTTGGGAAAAAGCACAAATTTGGAAAGCGTTGTTTCCTAATCTTACTTGATTCATTTCCTTTTTGTTATTGTTTTCTTTTGCGTTCTCTGGGGGCTTCATGCCCTTTTCACAACTAGTGCTGTACCAGTTGGCCAAACGGCCGGTCAATAAACATGAATGCCTCTCAATATTGACTTGGGTGCATGGTATCTTTAGGAACCCTCTGCTGCAAAGACATCGTAGCATCGTAGCATCTTCCTTGCTAAGGCAATGCATAAAGCCAATGATTTTTTATATTGAGCATGCTCTGAAGGATTAGTAGATGGAAAGAAAGATTTGCAAAGAAACATCTCCAATACAACAGCAGAACAATTAACCATGAGTTTAACTGCTTATATGATTCAAACTCTCATTTGTAACATCGCATAAGAATCACGCTTCCGGCCAACACTACACGCGTTGGCACCTGCTTTAATGGTAAAACATTGACATATGCAGTGAAAAGAATTTGAAAAGCGATTGTTGGACTAGCACAGCTATCATGGATGTGTTGAATACCTACTAACAACTCGGGATTCAATATTATGCTTTCTCATCTCAAAACACAAATTCCTTCGATAACCCAATTGTTGGATGTTAGTATTCTCTATTGCTGCAGCATCCATGTTAGATTCGGATGAACCAGTACAAGTTTGAAGTGTGGAGATAATGTGCAGACAGCAAAACGAAAATAAAATTCTCTCTAGCTGAATGATTGGGTTATGTACATATTATCTACAACAAAAACCACCCATCCCTTTTTAACTACCCCACCAATTTCCTCATTTCTTTGTGAATCATATTCTGACACGTCATGGGCCTCTCATCTTCTCACCAATTCAATTGGTGAGAGGCGACCTCCTGAGGGGGGTGTAAAGGAGTAGGTTACGGGTTCGACGTCAAAGCCCTGCAGGGATGCGAAGGGTCGAATGACCGACCTACAGAAACAATACCTTGAGTGAAGGTACCCGCCCGATGGGATAGCATCTCACAAAAAAGGCAGTGTTATGGCACCGACAAAGAAAAAAAAAAAAGAAAAAGGAAAATGAAAAGTCACTTTCCCAATTTCTTTCCCTCATTTCTCTCCCGTCACCCTCTCTCATCTCTCGCCCCCAATCTCTCCCTCTTTGTTTCTTTCATTCTCTCCCTCTCCTGACTCTCTCTCTCTCTCTCTCTCTCTCTCTTTCTCACTCTCTATTTCGCTCTCCGTTTCTCTCCTCTCCCGCGCACGCGCCAACAGATTCTCTTCTCCCTTTCCCGAGCGCGCGACAGTAGCGCTGTCCTCTCCTTGCTTGCGCACTCGCGCTCTTTGCTCTCTCCCTCTGCTGAAAACTCTTCTGCAGCCCTCGCAGGAGCCCAAGCCGACAGTAGCAAGAGACATTCGAAACCCTAGGCCGCGACCTGCATTTCATCCCCTACGCAGGTAAGAATGATTCTCTGATCAATAGTTTAGAGGTTTTGATTCTCTTGGAAATTAGGGTTAATTGCTAAAGTGTGCTTCGGTTTGGAAACATTACAGGGGTCTGGACCGAGTTGTTGACGCACGGACGCTAGAGCTGCAAGCTGCGAAAACCCTAGGTAAGAGAAATTCTAGTTCCTTCATAAATTTGAATGAGTTTAGTCCGAATTTAGAATGATTTGTATATTCTCTGAAAATGTCTGAAAATGTCTGAAATTTGAAAAGAGTGTATTTTCCTGAATTTTGATATGTGATTTTTAGGGTTATGTCTAAATTCTATATGAATTTAGGTTGATTAAATACGAAAGAAACGTGTTAGATGAAATTAGAACTTAATGGGCTGATTAGAATAGATTTTTTTGGAGTTTGAATTGAAATTGTGAATTATTGGCCTAGGTTGACTTTTTGGAGACTTGAAGGGAGTCATTTTGGAAAACTTATGGAATTAGGGAGTGAATACCTCCCTAGAAGGTGAGTGGATGGTCCGTTGTATTATAAATGAGCAAATGAGTTTAAAATTGTTTTATAAATGATTTTGTAAGATTTTTCATGTTTTATATCAATTGTTTTGTGATCATGGGATGTCCGAACTGGATTGTGAAGCATGAATGCATCCATTGTATTTATAAATGCATATATGCCATATGTGATTTGATGTTGCTCTATAAATTGCTATGATATGAAATTGATGATTATTTGCTAGAAATTATGACACATGACTTGAGAAACGACATATTTGAGAAATGCATGGTGCTACTAGTTAATGGTTATAGTCATTCCCTCCACGGAGCGAACCGACGGGGTGGCGTGGTTGGGGTTTTATTGCGAGAGAGGTATACGCAGCCTCTTCTCTACCACATCGAACTATCCGGATTGCATCCCGGGGAGGTCCGAGCCAACGCCAAAGAAGGGGGTAGTATTTGAAATACTGAAATGGAAAACCTCTTGGTGGGCTTTCGTTTTGGTTCGGCCAAACGCAAGACAGAAGTAATTTTGATGGTACCTTTGTGATTTTCTGAAAGAATACTTGATATAGATGCATACTTTGCGAATTATCTGATTTATTGAAAAATGTTTCGATATATATGAAATGTTATTTGAGATATACTTTGACACTCCCACATTCACCCCTCATTTATCACATAATTATACTATTACACTCTACTCACTGAGTATTTCCCAATACTCACCCCTCCCTTTAATATTTTTCAGAGAAATTTTAGACCTGCTGCAGAAATTGGAGCTGGGGAAGATTTATTCCGCTGACTTGTGTAGGTACATAGAAATGCGAGTTCATTTTGGTTGATTTTGAAGTCCATAGAATGAAAGACTTGTATAATTCTTTTGGTATGGATTGAATTAATACTTGTTTCATATATAAGAGCAAGTATTTATGGAATTGTTACATGGTTTGTACGGAACTTGTGCACTTTCTTTTAAACTCTCATTTGGGACATTTGGATCAGGAGTTTTCTTGGTCTAGCCGGGTATTACCACAGGTTTGTAGAGGGCTTTTCTCAACTTGCGGCTCCGTTATCTAGATTGACGCGAAAAGGTGTCAAGTTTGTATGGGATGATCATTGTGAGGTGAGCTTTCAGGAGATCAAACAGCGATTGACGTCCGCTCCGATTCTAGCCTTTCCCACGAGTAGTCGAGAGTATGTGGTGTACAGTGACGCCAGCAGGCAGGGATTGGGCTGTGTATTGATGCAGGATGGTAGAGTTATCGCCTATGCTTCGCGGCAGCTAAAGAAGCATGAGGTGAATTATCCTACGCACGATTTGGAGTTGGCGGCCATAGTCTTTGCGCTAAAGATATGGCGCCACTATTTATATGGGGTCACATGCAGAGTGTTTACAGATCACAAAAGTCTAAAGTATCTGTTCACTCAGAGGGAGCTGAATTTGAGGCAGCGGAGATGGTTAGAGCTGCTAAAGGATTATGACCTCATTATTGATTATCATCCGGGCAAGGCTAATGTGGTGGCTGATGCCTTGAGTCGGAAGTCATCTTCCTCTTCTCAGTCTACCGAGAGTACTTATCTCTCGTGTTTATTGGGACTCCAAGCTTTGGGAGTCAGGTTGGCTAGTGATGATCAGGGAGCTATACTAGCCAAATTTGAGGTTCGGCCGAGTTTGCTCGATCGTATCAGGGAGCTTCAGCAGAGTGACGAAGAGCTCCGAGGTATTTATGAGAAAGCCAGCAGAGGTGATATTGACGACTTTAAAGTTCACAAGGATAGACTGTTGGTTTTTCGAGATCGGGTATGTGTACCGGTAGATAGTGATCTTCGCAGGGCTATTCTCAAGGAGGCCCATTCATCTGCCTATGCTTTACATCCCGGTAGTACTAAAATGTACCGCACCATCAGAGACAGTTATTGGTGGTCGGGTATGAAACGGGAAATTGCAGAATTCATTGCTTGTTGCCTTGTATGTCAGCAGGTGAAGGCTGAGCACCAGCATCCAGCTGGCACTTTGCAGTCCCTTCCCATTCCTGAGTGGAAGTGAGAGCATATCACGATGGATTTTGTAGTGGGATTACCGCGGACTTCGGCACAGCATGATGCCATTTGGGTGATAGTTGACCGACTTACTAAGTCCGCACATTTCATCCCGATTAGGAGTGATTACTCACTTGAAAGGTTGGCACGCCTCTATATTGATATGATTGTGAGACTGCATGGGGTTCCAGTGTCGATAGTATCAGATCGAGACCCCAGATTTACATTCCGTTTTTGGCCCAGTCTACAGGAGGCTTTGGGTACTAGACTGAATTTCAGCACAGCGTATCACCCCCAGACAGATGGTCAGTCAGAGAGAACTATTCAGACATTAGAGGACATGCTTAGGGCATGTTTTATGGATTTCCGGAGGAGTTGGGATCGACATCTTCCGTTGGTGGAATTCGTCTATAATAATAGCTATCAGGCGAGCATTGGCATGCCACCTTACGAGGCATTGTATGGGAGGAAGTGTCGTACCCCGTTGTTCTGGGATGAGGTTGGTGAGCGACGACTCACCAATGTTGAGCTGGTAGAGGAGACGAAGGAGAAAGTGAGGATTATCCGTACGCGGATGAAAGCCGCCCAGGATAGACAGAAATCCTATGCAGATCGTAAGCGGCGACCTCTAGAGTTTACTGTGGGAGACATGGTATTCTTAAAGATATCTCCCTTGAAGGGAGTCATTCGATTTGGGCAGCGAGGGAAGTTGAGTCCCAGGTATATTGGGCCCTTCCGTATCCTTGAGAGGGTCGGAAGTGTAGCATATAAATTGGAGCTGCCAGCAGATCTAGCGCGTGTTCACGATGTATTTCATGTCTCAGTACTTAGGAGATATCAGCCAGATCCCTCACACATTTTAGAAGCTCCGCCAGTTGAGCTTCGAGAGGACTTGAGTTTACCTGTTCAGCCTGTGACTATTCTGGATCGACAGGTCAGAAAGCTACGGAGCAAAGAGGTTCCTCTTGTCAAAGTTTTGTGGAGGAGCGACCAGGTCGAGGAACAAACTTGGGAGCCTGAGGACGCCAAGAGGAAACAGTACTCCCATCTATTTTCTGTATAGTTTTCTTTTAGTCTCGAGGACGAGACTTGTTTTTAGGGGGTTAGAAAATGTAATACCCAATTAAAAAAAAATAAAAAAAAAAGGGAAAATAAAAAAACAAAATTAGGGCTTAAAGCCCAATTTTCTCTCTCTCTCCCCCTCTCTTCTCTCCCTCTCTCCCTCCCTCTTCTTCTCTCCCTTTTTTCTTCTCTCTCCCGATCCCCTGCCGCCGCACCTCTCTCTTCTGCTGCCATCCTCCGCCGCGAGCGACCGCCCGAATCAGCCGCACGATCTTCCTCCCACGAGTGCACCGCAGCCATCGCTGCTCCAATACTCTGCGAGCGCGCGACTGCAGCGCGATCTCCAATCCTCAGCGAGCGCGCGACTGTAGCACGATTCTCTCCGCTGCGTGATCCCCCAGAACGAGCGCGAGCACAGCCGCGTGATCATCTCCGCGCGAGCGCTAGCGCCACCGCGCAGTCTTCCTCGTGAGCACGCGAGCGCTGCAGAGCGACCCTCCCTCGCATGAGCACGCGATCGCTCGAGCACGCCGTAGCATGAGCCCCTGCGCGCCCCTGTGCGGTCCCTGCACCAGCTCACACTTGCGCGCCCCAGCGCGAGCACCAGCGCGCCCCAGCGCGCCCCAGCGCGACCCAGCACGAGCCAGCTCGCGACCCAGCTCGCGAGCCAGCGCGCGACCCAGCTCGCGACCCAGCGCGAGCCCTAGCCCGTGAGTGGGCCAGCCCACCAGCGGCCCAAGGCCCAGTCCAGCCGCGGCCCACTGCAACCCGTGAAGCCCGCTGCAGCCAACAAGCCGGGTTGAGAGCCTGCGAGCCACCAGCGGACGGCCCGCGAGTCCGCGACCGGCATTCCCCTTCGAGAGCTCACCTGCATCTTCTGTACTGCAGGTAACAACTATATTTGGTTGAAGTTCTAGGGTTTGGTGTTAGAAATTTAGTTGTTTCTAATATATTTGAAATTTGGAAATATTCAGGTTTTAGACCAAACCAACGGGCGAACGAAAGCTAGATCCGAGATCCGAGAAACCCTAGGTGAGAGAAACGAAATCTCTTCAATCTTTGAATAAACTTTGTCAAATTAGGTAGCATTAGTTGATTTGTTTATAAATTGAGGAATTTAGGGTTCGCACAAAATTAAGAAAAACGATAAACCCTGAAATAGTCGGAAATTGATGAAAATCGTGATGACTTGATTAGGTTGGCTTTCTTGGTGACTCGATTGACGGGCGCCTTGTTTTGCGTATTTTGGTTTATTGGGGAGTGCGCTACCTTCCCCAAAACAGTGAGTGAGATTTATTTCAATTCTTTTGTTAATATGTAAATCCTGTTTTACAACATTTTGAAAATGAGCATGATTTGTCGTATGTTGGAAATATTTTGACTGGTTTTAAAATTGACTTTTGTGAACCGTTGGAGTGTCCAAAAATTGTATTGAATTATGAAATTATGCATCCATATGGTTGAAATGTATAATGTGCCATTTTATGCTCTATGTTGCATTGGTTTATGAACCTGACTTCAGCACATTTTGATATGATATTGATTTTGGTTTTGAGAGCTTTGATATGTATTGTTCCGTAGCTACGAAGGACACCGTGAGAGGCGCTTTGGTGGCGTCCGGATATGCCTAGGCCTGGGGTATCCCACGAGTTGTCGTGATTTGATTATCTACACGGTACTAGCCAGGTTTGTCACGCCCCGAACCGGGATCGTGAGCAGCCGCCCGTTACCCTGGATGCCGGCTGTATTTTTACAGAAAATCGGGCAGAACCTCCCCATATATCAGAGGTCTCCCATATTAAAATAAACCTGTTACCTGTCCAAAAGGGCCATCCCGGCCTCAAAATGCATATATTATCCTCAACAACAAATCAGATCATCCTACTGCACAATCCAGGGCAACGCAAGGCTAACAAACAATTCTCCTCAGTCCTAACCACAGACCTCTACTGCCATGCCCCCGTCAAAGGCATGGACAGCCGCCAGTCGCCCCTCCTGTGATTTAGAGGAGGCACCGAGCGATCCTAGAGGACAATTCTAAGACATGACACATTCCCAAATACAGACGCAATGAAAAGAAATGCCTCAATGCAATGTCATGCAGTGACATGAGAGTTCTACAATTTAAATGTCCATATTTATACAGTCATCCCAGAATTATAAAAAAATGGTCATCTATAGACCTCAAAATACATATACATCACCAATACAAATTTGCAGCGGAAATACACAATAATTCCTCAAGTCCAAGCCTGATCTCCCAAAGAAACTGGGCGTCCTAAAAGCGACGCTCCTTGTCAAATACTATCTCTGAAACAAAAGGGAAATGAGGGGTGAGTACTCGGGAGAAGAATACTCAGTGAGTGAGTGGGTCAATGCAATCGTCAAATATGGAGTGTGAAACTGGAGTGTCAAAACATAAGTATATAAATCATATTTCAAGTCATCATGCTCTTCATTTCAACAATATATCATTTCACGCATTTTCAAGTCAAATATGCATCCAAAGCACTGTCATTAAAATCATAGAGCTGCCAGCCGAAAATGTCCTGGCAGAGGTCTACCGCGACCTATGACAGGCGCACCGGGGGTGTTATATGCAATTTTATTTAAAGTGCTCTCTACCCCGGCGTTGGCGACGAACCTCGTCCAGGTGCTAGACTTGAAGAGGATATCCAATCCAAATCCAAATCCTCCCCCTTTCGGGTTCAACCTGGCTAGTACCGTGTAGATAATCAAATCACGACAACTCGTGGGATACCCCAGGCCTAGGCATATCCGGACGCCACCAAAGCGCCTCTCACGGTGTCCTTCGTAGCTACGGAACAATACATATCAAAGCTCTCAAAGCCAAAATCAATATCACATCAAAATGTGCCGAAGTCAGGTTCATAAACCAATGCAACATAGAGCATAAAATGGCACATTATACATTTCAACCACATGGATGCATAATTTCATAATTCAATACAGTTTTTGGACACTCCAACAGTTCACAAAAGTCAATTTTAAAACCAGTCAAAACATTTCCAACATACGACAAATCATGCTCATTATCAAAATGTTGTAAAACAGGATTTACATATTAAACAAAAGTATTGAAATAAATCCCACTCACCGTTTTGGGGAAGGTAACGCACTCCCCAATAATGCCAAAATACGCAAAACAAGACGCCCCTCAATCGAGTCACTAAGAAAGCCAACCTAATCAAGTCATCACGATTTTCATCAATTTCCGACTATTTCAGGGTTTATCGTTTTTCTTAATTTCGTACGAACCCTAAATTCCTCAATTTATAAACAAATCAACTAATGCTACCTAATTTGACAAGGTTTATTCAAGGGTTGAAGAGATTTCATTTCTCTCACCTAGGATTCTTCGGATCTCGAATTTAGCTTTCGTTCGCCCGTTGGTTTGGTCTAAAACCTGAATGTTTCCAAATTTGAAACAATTGCGAACAATTTAAGTCCAATACTAAAGAATTTCGAAACCCAAGTGCGAAAATCGAAACTTAGAGTCATTTACCTTCGCAGAGGCTCACGGACTGTCACGGGCCGTCGCGGGCCGTGGGCCGCGGGCTGATGGGCTGGCGGGCCTGGTGGGCCGCGGGCCGGACTGGGCCGCAGTGGCTAGGGTCGCGCTCGCGAGCTGGATCGAGCACTCGCGCAGTGGGTCGCAGCTGGAGCGCTTGCGCTCGTGCTGGAGGTGCGCAGGGGCTCGGGCAGAGGCGCGCAAGGGCGCGCTGGGGTCGCGCTGGGGTCGCGCGCTGGGTGTCGCGCGCTGCTCGTGCGCTGATCGAGCGCTGTTCGCACGCTGCCCACGCGCTGCTCGAGCGCTGCTCGCGCGCTGCTCGCGGGCTGCTCGTGCGCTGCTCGCGGGTTGCTCGCGCGCTGCTCGCGGGCTGCTCGCGCTGGGCTGGCGCTGGGCTGGCGCTGGGCTGGCGCTGGGCTGGCGCTGGGCTGGCGCTGGGCTCGCGCTGGGCTCGCGCTGGGCTGGCGCTGGGCTGGCGCTGGGCTCGCGCGCTGCTCGCGCTGGCTCGCGCTTGCTCGAGCTGGCTCGCGCTAGCTCGCGCGCTGTTGTGCGAAAGAGAGGAGCTGCAGCGGCGCTCGTGCAGAGAGGAGCTGCAGCGGCTCGCTCGCGGGAGGGAGGAAAGCTGCAGCGGCTGTGGGTGGCGCTGGTGGTGACCGGCGGCAGCAGGAGGGGAAGAGACACGGCGGCGGGGAGAAGGGAAAAGAGAGAAGAAAGAGGGAGAGAAGAAGAGAGAAGAGAGGGGGAAAGAGAGAGAGAAAATTGGGCTTTAAGCCCTAATTTTGTTTTTTTTATTTTCTTTTTTTTTTTTTTTTTTTTTTTTTTTTTTTTTTTTTTTTTTTTAATTGGGTATTACATTTTCTAACCCCTTAAAAACAAGTCTCGTCCTCGAGACTAAAAGAAAACTATACAGAAAATAGATGGGAGTACTGTTTCCTCATGGCTTCCTCAGGCTCCCAGGTTTGTTCCTCGACCTGGTCGCTCTTCCACAAAACTTTGACAAGAGGAACCTCTTTGCTCCGTAGCTTTCTGACCTGTCGATCCAGAATAGTCACAGGCTGAACAGGTAAACTCAAGTCCTCTCGAAGCTCAACTGGCGGAGCTTCTAAAATGTGTGAGGGATCTGGCTGATATCTCCTAAGTACTGAGACATGAAATACATCGTGAACACGCGCTAGATCTGCTGGCAGCTCCAATTTATATGCTACACTTCCGACCCTCTCAAGGATACGGAAGGGCCCAATATACCTGGGACTCAACTTCCCTCGCTGCCCAAATCGAATGACTCCCTTCAAGGGAGATATCTTTAAGAATACCATGTCTCCCACAGTAAACTCTAGAGGTCGCCGCCTACGATCTGCATAGGATTTCTGTCTATCCTGGGCGGCTTTCATCCGCGTACGGATAATCCTCACTTTCTCCTTCGTCTCCTCTACCAGCTCAACATTGGTGAGTCGTCGCTCACCGACCTCATCCCAGCACAACGGGGTACGGCACTTCCTCCCATACAATGCCTCGTAAGGTGGCATGCCAATACTCGCCTGATAGCTATTATTATAGGCGAACTCCACTAACGGAAGATGCCGATCCCAACTCCCCCGGAAATCCATAACACATGCTCTAAGCATGTCCTCTAAAGTCTGAATAGTTCTCTCTGACTGACCATCTGTCTGGGGGTGATACGCTGTGCTGAAATTCAGTCTAGTACCCAAAGCCTCCTGCAGACTGGGCCAAAAACGGGATGTAAATCTGGGGTCTCGATCTGATACTATCGACACTGGAACCCCATGCAGCCTCACAATCATATCAATATAGAGGCGTGCCAACCTTTCAAGCGAGTAATCACTCCTAATCGGGATGAAATGTGCGGACTTAGTAAGTCGGTCAACTATCACCCAAATAGCATCGTGCTGTGCCGAAGTCCGCGGTAATCCCACTACAAAATCCATCGTGATATGCTCCCACTTCCACTCAGGAATGGGAAGGGGCTGCAATGTGCCAGCTGGACGCTGGTGCTCAGCCTTCACCTGCTGACATACAAGGCAACGAGCAATGAATTCTGCAATTTCCCGTTTCATACCCGACCACCAATAACTGTCTCTGATGGTGCGGTACATTTTAGTACTGCCGGGATGTAAAGCATAAGCAGATGAATGGGCCTCCTCAAGAATAGCCCTGCGAAGATCACTATCTGCCGGTACACATACTCGATCTCGAAAAACCAACAGTCTATCCTTGCGAACTCTAAAGTCGTCAATATCACCTCTGCTGGCTTTCTCATAAATACCTCGGAGCTCTTCGTCACTCTGCTGAAGCTCCCTGATACGATCGAGCAAACTCGGTCGAACCTCAAATCTGGCTAGTATAGCTCCCTGATCATCACTAGCCAACCTAACTCCCAAAGCTCGGAGTCCCAATAAACACGAGAGATAAGTACTCTCGGTAGTCTGAGAAGAGGAAGATGACTTCCGACTCAAGGCATCAGCCACCACATTAGCCTTGCCCGGATGATAATCAATAATGAGGTCATAATCCTTTAGCAGCTCTAACCATCTCCGCTGCCTCAAATTCAGTTCCCTCTGAGTGAACAGATACTTTAGACTTTTGTGATCTGTAAACACTCTGCATGTGACCCCATATAAATAGTGGCGCCATATCTTTAGCGCAAAGACTATGGCCGCCAACTCCAAATCGTGCGTAGGATAATTCGCCTCATGCTTCTTTAGCTGCCGCGAAGCATAGGCGATAACTCTACCATCCTGCATCAATACACAGCCCAATCCCTGCCTGCTGGCGTCACTGTACACCACATACTCTCGACTACTCGTGGGAAGGGCTAGAATCGGAGCGGACGTCAATCGCTGTTTGAGCTCCTGAAAACTCACCTCACAACGATCATCCCATACAAACTTGACACCTTTTCGCGTCAATCTAGATAACGGAGCCGCAATTTGAGAAAAGCCCTCTACAAACCTGCGGTAATACCCGGCTAGACCAAGAAAACTCCTGATCTCAGTCACTGTCTGTGGCTGCTCCCATCTCAAGATAGCCTCAACTTTCTGCGGATCAACAAAGATACCTTCCGCAGAAACTACATGGCCAAGAAAACCAATCTGCCGCAACCAAAATTCACACTTGGTGAACTTGGCATAAAGCTGTCTCTCACGAAGAGTCTGCAAAATCACCCTAAGGTGCTGAGCATGCTCATCATCACTCCGCGAGTAGACTAAGATATCATCAATAAAAACAATGACAAACCGATCCAAATAATCGTGAAAAATTCGGTTCATTAGGTCCATAAATGCGGCAGGGGCATTAGTCAGCCCAAACGGCATGACCAAAAACTCATAATGTCCGTATCGGGTGCGGAAAGCCGTCTTAGGCACATCCTCGGCCCTAATCCGCAATTGATGGTAACCCGACCGGAGATCTATCTTCGAGAATACTTTGGCACCCTGTAATTGATCAAAGAGATCATCAATACGTGGTAGTGGGTACCGATTTTTAACGGTAACTTTGTTCAGCTGTCTATAATCTATACATAGCCGAAATGTGCCGTCCTTCTTTTTCACAAACAACACCGGTGCACCCCACGGAGACGTGCTAGGACGGATAAACCCCTTATCCAGCAACTCCTGCAGCTGGACCTTGAGCTCTCTCAGCTCAGCCGGCGCCATCCTGTATGGCGGCATAGAAATAGGGGTAGTCCCCGGAGCTAAATCGATCTCAAAGTCAAACTCCCGAACAGGTGGTAGTCCAGGCAGCTCCTCGGGGAAAATATCAGGGAAGTCCTGTACCACTGGGACATCCTCCAGTCTCGGTCCCTGAGCAGTGGTGTCAATGATATGAGCCAGGTAAGTCACACATCCGCGGCGAATCATGCGTCTAGCCTCCAAAACTGAAATGACACAGCGGGGTAAAACCCGCCTCTCGCCCTCAAAAATCAACACTGGCTGATCGGGTTTTCGAAACTCCACCTGCTTCTTAAAGCAGTCAACCGAAGCCCGATGCATATGTAGCCAATCCATCCCCAAGATGGCATCAAAATCAGTCATGGCGAGAGGGATTAGATCTGCCTTCAGCACTGTATCCCCAACTTTGATTTCACATTCTCTATACACTGTGCCGCGCACAATCTGCTCACCCAGAGGAGTGATGACCGATATCTCCTCGTCCAAAGGTGAGAGCGGTCTGTCAGAGTGTCGGGAGAATTTATCGCTCACATACGAATAATTAGACCCCGTGTCAATAAGGATACGAGCATCTATTCCGAAAATGGGTAGAGTACCTATCATTGAACAAAATGCACATAGACTTAGAATAATTTCAAACTTGATATGTATATATATATGTCAAAACAGTTGAGCCTCTAGGGCTTCTACAATCTCGGTGTACAAAAATGTCAGAGTAGTATCATGTCGACAAAAGGGAACACAACATATAATACCCATACGACTGATACAATGCTGACATCCTCAAAAGAAGTGAGAATACGAATAGAGATCCTATTCTACAGGATCAGAAGGAGGAGTACCCATGATGATGTCGGGGTTCGCCTGGGCGTCCTCCTGCGTCATGGCATAAACCCGGGCCTGAGCCCTAGGCTGCTGTCGTGCCTGAGTCTGCACTGTGTTACTCCCAGTGGTCACCCTGGGAGTAGAAACTGCTGGCCGAACAGGCTGCCCCTGCTGTCCCATACGAGGAGTACTAGTGCGGCTCAGTGAACTCTGTCCTCCGAGTCCTAACTCAGGGCAAAAACTCCTAATATGCCCCGGCTTCCCACAGTGGAAGCAAGTGACCGTCACTGAACAAGCTCCGCTCGGATGGGATTGACTGCACCTGCGGCAATAAGGGTGCCGCTGAGTAGTAAACTGTGCAGGGTGAGTCGGTGCGGGCTGTCTAAACCCCTGGGAGTACTGTCCCCGTCCCAGCTCAGGAAATCCAGATCCAAATCCGCCTCTGTACGAACTGGATCCCCTGCCCCTCTTGGAATTCTCCGCAAAATGAGACTTCTCCTTCTTTCTCTTCTGCTCTCTGTTCTCTTTCTGCCTAGTCTCAGCGCGGACCAAAGCCTCCGCGCGGTGAGCAGAGTCTATCACCTCGGCCAGTGTAAACTGTGGAGTAACAGTCATATACCTCTTTATGCTGAGGCTAAGACCGTCCTCAAACTTGAAGCGCAAATACTGAGGTGTGGCCAGATCTGGTACAAATGCGGCAAGTCTCCGCATGTCTGCCTCATACTCCGAGACAGATCTGGACCCCTGTGTAAGCCGTCCCAACTCTGACCTCATCCGGTCCTGCTGGTAGAGTGGGAAAAATCTGCGGTCAAACTCCCGAAGGAAGTCGTCCCACCGCAGTGGCTCTATCGCCTCATCAGTGAGGGCCTCCCACCATGAGAGGGCCTCTCCCCCTAATAATCGCTCTGCCACTTTCAGGCAGAGCTCCTCTCCAATCCCGAGATCAGTCAAAATCCTGCGGGTGCGATTGATCCAATGCTTGGCTGCCGCAGCATCACCAAGCCCTGTGAAATCCGTGCACCCCAACTGACGGGCCTCCTTAACCAACTGAGTCAACTCATGTACCCGTCTAAGAATAGCCGATGTGCTCTCACTCGGCTCGGACAAAGTAGAAGGACCGGCCACCGGCGGTGGAACCGGTGCCGTAGGAACTGGCGCTGCTGCAGGTGCAGGCGCCGCTGTAGGAGGTGGTGGGGGCGGAATCTGGACCCCATGCAAAGCGTACCACTCGTACACCTGCCTAAAGGCGTCGAGTGTGGGTACAGGAGTCTCAGCCTGAGCAGCTGGCTGAGTAGGTGCCGGTGGTGGCACGCGAGTCGAGGTACGATCCTCCGGCTCGTCTAAGTCCTCTGGTGCTCGTGGGGTCTCAGGTGCCCGAGGTGCATCTGGCACTAACAGACCCTCAAGCGATGCGAATCTAGCACCTCTCCTTCCACGTCTAGGTGGCATAATTCTGCAAGAGAAAGATGCTTATTATCATAAAAAGAATAGGCACGTTTCAAGAATTTTGAACTAATCATAGGATGGCTACCCTCACAAAAGAATGAAATTCTTAGTTCAATAGGAGAAGAATGTAGCAAGTTAGGTTAGATACAACCGTATCTAACCCCCTAAAATAAATGAACTCATATGCCTATGACCATGCACTGGGACTTTATGACTGTATGAGACTCTCATGCATTGAGGACTTTAAAAACCAACTTATTCGGAAATGCTTCCAAGACTCTCTTCCTACATAGCTCTTAACCAAGTCGCTCTGATACCAATCCAACTGTCACGCCCCGAACCGGGATCGTGAGCAGCCGCCCGTTACCCTGGATGCCGGCTGTATTTTTACAGAAAATCGGGCAGAACCTCCCCATATATCGGAGGTCTCCCATATTAAAATAAACCTGTTACCTGTCCAAAAGGGGCCATCCCGGCCTCAAAATGCATATATTATCCTCAACAACAAATCAGATCATCCTACTGCACAATCCAGGGCAACGCAAGGCTAACAAACAATTCTCCTCAGTCCTAACCACAGACCTCTACTGCCATGCCCCCGTCAAAGGCATGGACAGCCGCCAGTCGCCCCTCCTGTGATTTAGAGGAGGCACCGAGCGATCCTAGAGGACAATTCTAAGACATGACACATTCCCAAATACAGACGCAATGAAAAGAAATGCCTCAATGCAATGTCATGCAGTGACATGAGAGTTCTACAATTTAAATGTCCATATTTATACAGTCATCCCAGAATTATAAAAAAATGGTCATCTATAGACCTCAAAATACATATACATCACCAATACAAATTTGCAGCGGAAATACACAATAATTCCTCAAGTCCAAGCCTGATCTCCCAAAGAAACTGGGCGTCCTAAAAGCGACGCTCCTTGTCAAATACTATCTCTGAAACAAAAGGGAAATGAGGGGTGAGTACTCGGGAGAAGAATACTCAGTGAGTGAGTGGGTCAATGCAATCGTCAAATATGGAGTGTGAAACTGGAGTGTCAA
Organism: Dillenia suffruticosa; assembly: GCA_033439265.1. Lineage (NCBI taxonomy): Eukaryota > Viridiplantae > Streptophyta > Magnoliopsida > Dilleniales > Dilleniaceae > Dillenia > Dillenia suffruticosa. The sequence goes on along the minus strand of JAVTVX010000009.1, from coordinate 15,934,139 downwards.
AACATAAGTATATAAATCATATTTCAAGTCATCATGCTCTTCATTTCAACAATATATCATTTCACGCATTTTCAAGTCAAATATGCATCCAAAGCACTGTCATTAAAATCATAGAGCTGCCAGCCGAAAATGTCCTGGCAGAGGTCTACCGCGACCTATGACAGGCGCACCGGGGGTGTTATATGCAATTTTATTTAAAGTGCTCTCTACCCCGGCGTTGGCGACGAACCTCGTCCAGGTGCTAGACTTGAAGAGGATATCCAATCCAAATCCAAATCCTCCCCCTTTCGGGTTCAACCTGGCTAGTACCGTGTAGATAATCAAATCACGACAACTCGTGGGATACCCCAGGCCTAGGCATATCCGGACGCCACCAAAGCGTCTCTCACGGTGTCCTTCGTAGCTACGGAACAATACATATCAAAGCTCTCAAAGCCAAAATCAATATCACATCAAAATGTGCCGAAGTCAGGTTCATAAACCAATGCAACATAGAGCATAAAATGGCACATTATACATTTCAACCACATGGATGCATAATTTCATAATTCAATACAGTTTTTGGACACTCCAACAGTTCACAAAAGTCAATTTTAAAACCAGTCAAAACATTTCCAACATACGACAAATCATGCTCATTATCAAAATGTTGTAAAACAGGATTTACATATTAAACAAAAGCATTGAAATAAATCCCACTCACCGTTTTGGGGAAGGTAACGCACTCCCCAATAATGCCAAAATACGCAAAACAAGACGCCCCTCAATCGAGTCACTAAGAAAGCCAACCTAATCAAGTCATCACGATTTTCATCAATTTCCGACTATTTCAGGGTTTATCGTTTTTCTTAATTTCGTACGAACCCTAAATTCCTCAATTTATAAACAAATCAACTAATGCTACCTAATTTGACAAGGTTTATTCAAGGGTTGAAGAGATTTCATTTCTCTCACCTAGGATTCTTCGGATCTCGAATTTAGCTTTCGTTCGCCCGTTGGTTTGGTCTAAAACCTGAATGTTTCCAAATTTGAAACAATTGCGAACAATTTAAGTCCAATACTAAAGAATTTCGAAACCCAAGTGCGAAAATCGAAACTTAGAGTCATTTACCTTCGCAGAGGCTCACGGACTGTCACGGGCCGTCGCGGGCCGTGGGCCGCGGGCTGATGGGCTGGCGGGCCTGGTGGGCCGCGGGCCGGACTGGGCCGCAGTGGCTAGGGTCGCGCTCGCGAGCTGGATCGAGCACTCGCGCAGTGGGTCGCAGCTGGAGCGCTTGCGCTCGTGCTGGAGGTGCGCAGGGGCTCGGGCAGAGGCGCGCAAGGGCGCGCTGGGGTCGCGCTGGGGTCGCGCGCTGGGTGTCGCGCGCTGCTCGTGCGCTGATCGAGCGCTGTTCGCGCGCTGCCCACGCGCTGCTCGCGCGCTGCTCGCGCGCTGCTCGCGGGCTGCTCGTGCGCTGCTCGCGGGTTGCTCGCGCGCTGCTCGCGGGCTGCTCGCGCTGGGCTGGCGCTGGGCTGGCGCTGGGCTGGCGCTGGGCTGGCGCTGGGCTCGCGCTGGGCTGGCGCTGGGCTGGCGCTGGGCTCGCGCGCTGCTCGCGCTGGCTCGCGCTTGCTCGAGCTGGCTCGCGCTAGCTCGCGCGCTGTTGTGCGAAAGAGAGGAGCTGCAGCGGCGCTCGTGCAGAGAGGAGCTGCAGCGGCTCGCTCGCGGGAGGGAGGAAAGCTGCAGCGGCTGTGGGTGGCGCTGGTGGTGACCGGCGGCAGCAGGAGGGGAAGAGACACGGCGGCGGGGAGAAGGGAAAAGAGAGAAGAAAGAGGGAGAGAAGAAGAGAGAAGAGAGGGGGAAAGAGAGAGAGAAAATTGGGCTTTAAGCCCTAATTTTGTTTTTTTTATTTTCTTTTTTTTTTTTTTTTTTTTTTTTTTTTTTTTTTTTTTTTTTAATTGGGTATTACAAGGTTGAACCCGAAAGGGGGAGAATTTGGATTTGGATTGGATATCCTCTCCAAGTCTAGCACCTGGACGAGGTTCGTTGCCAACGTCGGGGTAGAGAGCACTTTAAAGAAATTTGCATATAACACCCCCGGTGGGCCTGTCATAGGTCGCGGTAGACCTCTGCCAGGACATTTTCGGCTAGCAGCTCTATGATTTTAATGACAGTGCTTTGGATGCATATTTGACTTGAAAATGCATGAAATGATATATTGTTGAAATGAAAAGCATGATGATTTGAAATATGATTTATATACTTATGTTTTGACACTCCAGTTTCACACTCCATATTTGACGATTGCATTGATCCACTCACTCACTGAGTATTCTTTCCCGAGTACTCACCCCTCATTTCCCTTTTGTTTCAGAGATAGTATTTGACAAGGAGTGTCGCTTTTAGGACGCTCAGTATCTTTGGGAGATCAGGCCTGGACTTGAGGAGTCATTGTGTATTTCCGCTGCAAAAATTTGTATTGGTTATATATTTGTATTCTGAGGTCTATAGTTGACCATTTTTATAATTTTGGGATGACTGTATAAACATGGACATTTAAATTGTGAAACTCTCATGTCACTGCATGACATTGCATTGAGGCATTCCTTTTTCGTTACGTCTGTATTTGGGAATGTGTCATGTCTTAGAATTGTCCTCTAGGATCGCTCGGTGCCTCCTCTAAATCACAGGAGGGGCGACTGGCGGCTGTCCATGCCTTTGACGGGGGCATGGCAGTAGAGGTCTGTGGTTAGGACTGTGGAGAATTGTTTGTTAGCCTTGCATTGCCTTGGATTGTGCAGTATGGATGATCTGGTTTGTTGTTGAGGATAATTTATGCATTTTGAGACCGGGATGACCCTTTTGGACAGGTAACAGGTTTATTTTAATATGGGAGACCTCCGATATATGGGGAGGTTCTGTCCGATTTTCTGTAAAAGTACAGCCGGCATCCAGGGTAACGGGCGGCTGCTCACGATCCCGGTTCGGGGCGTGACACTTTTGGATTTGTAAAATTCTGTACATCTCATACCGTTTGGATTTTACTGACGCTAACTCGTTTTTTCATGCGAGTGTTAGAAAAATCCTACGATTATGATTTGGGATTTCTTTTGTTTTAAATGTGTTAATTGTGCTGAGAATTCTGGAACGGTTGGGATGACCAATTCTGCATGCATGCATGTACAGGAACCCCCGCCCCATTTGTGTGTCGACGCACGCTCGTGTATACAGGGATGGATCGGATGGGTCATTTATATGTGTATTGTTATATGATTTTCTCATTTCTGATAGAATTGTATATTGGATGACTTTTGCACTGATTTGTAGCCTTGCAGAGTCCCGGTATAAGGGGAGGTTCTGTCGGTGTACCGAGACAACGCGGCGGCTGTTGCGTGGTCAATCCGAGAATCGGGGCGTGACATGTCTCATCTTCACTTATCTGAGGTTGCTCCTGTCTGAAATTCAATGACTTCAATAGTGATTGAGACCCAGCATGCTCACTGAGCTGGTTGCATGCGGCTTGTTCCCTATGTGTCTGCAATGAAGTCCAAGTTCTGAAGTCTTGCTGCCTTGCTCTGGTTGACTGGCAGAATCAACTAAGGGTGCGAATGCCACGGGGGATTCAGGTTTCCCTTGTTCAGAAGATTCAATGGTCTCAGGTTCTCAATGCTTGCTGTTCGAACGATCCTTTGAAGTTTCTGTACCCGTTTGAGCCCTTTTTAATTCACAAGCTTGGGAATTGGTTACTTCATGTAAAACTGTAGGATCATTAGCCGCATCTTGATTAAGCCACATGAATGGAGCAACCACTCTAGGGATCCAGTCATCTTTTTCCGCCAACATCGATGAAATGCACAAACTTTTACAATTTTGCAAAACTAGACTTTCCCTAATGGCCGCCTGCAGGAAGCCAAAATCATCTGGTGGACAGGCCAAAGTTTAAACTCTACTTACAGGCTGAAAGAAACAATTATCATTTTACAAATTCTTCCCTGAGAAGCTGGGAAACATCTCTGCCATTGATGGAGAGTTCGATGGCATCTAGCACTTGTCTCTCTCCCAAGCTTCAAAGGCCCAAAACAAGTTTCCCCTCTCCCAAACTAAAATAGAGATAGTTAAGGCATAACTAGTTAAGGCATAACAAAACAAAATACTTTAACCAATATAAACATGGATCCTCACACAAATGCCATGTCTTGAAGTTATTTTTGCATGAAGCAGCTTTTTACTTAATTTTCATATAAAGATAATGAGCACAAGCGTAAAATAGTTGCATTCCTTGGGAACAAATCAGAAGTGTCCAAGAAAGAGTCATATTTCCACAAAATTACAAATTCATTATTGATGAAACCACTGCAAAAGGCTCATAGGACTTCCTTTTCTTTTTCCCTATTGTTTCTTGGAAAGGAACAAAACAACTTGTTGGCAATAAAATGCACAAGAAATGCCACGAGCAACACCCTAGTTGACATGCACAAAGGTTTTGCAGATTACAAGCAGGTATCTGAGAATTAGGTTATGTGCCAATATTACACTTTTCAACACAAAATAAATAAATAGATAAATATACAAATAAACTGTAATGAACAGCCAATCAACATTAGGTGATCCATACAGGAGTAAGCACTGATGATTTACTTCTTATCAAAAACATTATTTGTCAATTAGACATAACAAAATGGTAAATTCTCGGCAAAGTGACATACAGATTATCTCCAATAGTCCTTACTCATATAAGATATAACTTTTTCTATTTGATTTACCTAAAAAACTTACTCACGAAGCAATATAAGTCACCTTGTATAATTTCACCCCACAAAGCAATTTAAATTTAAGGAAAAATGCAAAATTATGCCCTAATTTTACGTCATTGGCAAATTACCTCTTGAATTTAAATTTTGATAATGTGTCTCCCTAAAATTTGAACATTAACAAAATTAGTCCGCTGTCCATTTTTCTGTTAAAATTAACTTCTTATGCTTTAAACAGTTTTCTATCTTAAGCATTGAATAGTAGCATATCAGTCCTGTCCATTGGTCCATAAAAACTTATGTCTATAATCACATTAAGAGCACATTTGTGTTGTAGAAATATTATAAAAACTAATATCACTAAAATAATAAAATAAAAGAAAATAAAATACAAAAATATTGAAATATGAAAAATTAAAATTCAGTGTAAGGTTGAACCCTTCTCTGCAATTTACCAATGCCTGCAATTAGTGGAAGTTGGGACAACTATTGACGACTGCTTTTTGAATATATAAAATGGTTGTCAATTCACCACTGGATTTTTTCTTTCTTTCCCCCCCCCCCCCCCCGTTTTTTCTCTTTATATCGCTTGTCTCGTTTTACAACTCATAAAAGAATACTGGATTTAAATCAAAAAATGGAAAGAGAGACATTATGTTTGTTCTTGTTTTGATGGTTGACCTCTTCATTTATAAGGGCTAAAGATTATGGGTTTTAATTAACAAAATCATTTCTTCAAAAAAAAGAAATGCATGTTTCACCATCCAATATAATTCCTATTGTCGGTATTTGATTGATTGTAGATTAATTGTGTCCCATTCTACACTTTTTTGCTTATTTTAAAATTTTTTGCAATGTACTTTTAGTTTGATTATTCATACTTATTGTTTTTATATTATTTCTATTATAATCGCATGCATTGCGTATGATTATAAACGTCAGATCTTAACTAAATAGTTGACAAAAGACGAATTTTCTACGATTCAAAGTTTAATGATATCGTCAAAAATAAAAAATGAAAAACAAACTGCAAAAAATTAAGTAGAAAGACTGTCATCATGAACAGTCGCCCGTTATCCTGGATGCCGGCTACATTTTTACAGAAAATTAAGTAGAAACTACTCATATTTTCAAAATCTCCCAAATACAATTTGATCTGTATATCAACATTTATCCTGTAAAATAAATAAATGGTCATTCCGACCTCTCCGAAATCAACCAATGCCACAGCCAACATCCAAAACAACATAAGGTTATAAAACTTTCCGGTAGAGCTAACCACAAACCTCTACTGTCATACCCAACTAAAACATGACTAGCCACCACACCTAACGGACCTAAAATTTTTACATAATATACAATAATTTTTTCAATTGACATTCAAATATGTATAATCGCCTCAATGCAAATAAACTATGAGAATTTCACAAATAAATATACATAAATTATACAGTCATCCCAAAAATAATTAAATGAGTATATTTATCAAACTAAAATCTCCAATAATCGTAGCGGAAGATATGGTAACATCCATACCCAAACCTGGTACTATCAATTTCCACGTCGCAACACAATAATTTTTCTTCAGTCCAAAACTAATTCTGTGAGGAGAAAGTGAGGGGTGAGTATCTATGGAGGGATATTCAATAAGTGAGGGGATTGATATCATACTATCAATATCAAGGGTGAAGTTGGAGTATCAAAACATGTAACAAAATATCGAGTATGCGAAAATAACATGTTGTTTCAGTATAAAGCATATCTCAAGGCACACATAAGAAAATAATATATGCATCCATCCATATATCAAGTCACATACGTAGAGCCGGCCAAACAAATAATCCCGGCAATGGTCTACCTAAACCAAGGACGGGCGCACTAGGGGTTTTCACTATGCAAATATCAAATAATGGCTCTCTACCCCAATGTTGACCACAGACTACTCCAACTAGTTTGTAAATAATAATTATAATACATATATATAGTCGGCCGTGTATGGTGTCCCGTCCAGTACTAGACAGAGGTAAACTCACGTCCTCTCCGATGAGGGTCAACCTGGGACACCCATACACATGACGATATGGCGGATATCTCCGACCGAAACATATCCGGATACAAGGGGTGTCTCTACCAAACGTCTTTCATAGCTACAGAATGCTATAGGAAGCATATCACCATATCACCAAGTCGGCCGGGCACGTAACCCCATGCATCACATCATCACATCAGCCGGGCATACAGCCCCATGCATTGTATCATATCGTCAGCTGGGTGTACAGCCCAAAGATTTTATATAAATCCATTTAAAACCATGTGCCAATACAGTGGAAGTATTAAAACATGTCAATATGTCGAAAATGTGGTACAATATCAGTTATCAAACTCCTCGATGCATAATCTATAAAATCAGCAGTTGGGACACTTCAATAGTCACAGAATATGTACATATACTCATCAAAATCCAAAAGTTCAGTTTTCACACGTATAAAAATCATGTCGTTTGAAAATCGATAAAATATAATTTGTCAATCAATAGAAGATGTCAAAATCTCACTCACAGTCTAGGGAGGGTAGTCACTTCCTATTTTCAAAACAAATCCAATCTGACTTCTCGAGTTTCCAAAATAATCAACCTAATCAGATCATCACAAATTAAAATAAAATTTCAAGTATTGTAGGATTTATCCATTTTCCCTAAGTTTGTACAAAGTTTAACTTTTCAATTTATGAAGACACTCTAATGTCATCAGTTGCATTCCATTTATAAACAATTAACCTACCTTTAAACCAAATCAATATCAGTCCTAAAACCACTCAAGGTCGGAAATGGAAAATCTTTGAAAAATCATACACTTTTCGATTCACATCCAAATGTTTCAAGCCATATGTCATTTTCAAGATATATGAGTCTATTTTCATAATACGGAGATCGTATTTAAATTATCTATAAGCAGAACAATTTATAATGAAAATGTCTATATCAGCCCTTGCACTAAAATCCCAATTTATGACTATTTTCATGCATAGATCAATTTAAATTCCAAGGGAAACCGTAACACCAAAAAAAAAAAAATGGAGACGCAGCGTTTTGGGGCAAAACGCTGCGTCCCCAATTGATTTGGGGATTAGGGTCCAACCCTAATCCCTCTCCCTCTCTCTCTCTCTCTCTCCCCCACCGCGGCGCCGCTCCTTCGCCGTGAGCTCCGCCGCCAACGGATCACCGCCTTCTCCTTCTCCTTTTCCTTCTTCTTCTTCTTTTTCTTCTTCTTCCTCTTCTTCTTCTTCTTCTTCTTCTTTCCCTCTCGCTTTCTCTCTTACAGTCTCTCCCCCTTGCGATCTCTCTCCCTTCCGCCTCGCCTTCCTCCGCCGCGAGCCACGAGCTCCACCACCGCAAGCCTCCGCGAGCGCAACCCAGCGCCTTTGCACGCGAGCGAGCCACAGCGCGTCCTCCCGCCTGCACGCTACAGCGCGAGCGTGAGCCAGGGCGCGAGCAGGACCCAGCCCGCAGCGCGAGCCAGGCCGCGAGCAGGACCGAGCCTGCGAGCGCGAGCCAGGCCGCGAGCAAGACCGAGCACGCGAGCGCGAGCCAGCACGCGAGCACCAACCCACAAGGCACTACGGCCCGCGAGCCACTATTGGCCCGCAGGCCCATCAGCTGCAGGCCCATCGGCCCGCCAGCCACAGGCCCATCTGCCCACAGGCCCATCAGCCAGAGGCCCGCCAACCCGTAGGCCCACTAAACCGTAGGCCTACCGGCCTGCTAGCCCACTGGCTTGCAGACCAGTGAGCCCACTAGCCAAAGCCCACTGCCTCGCTGACCCGTGAACCCACGAGCCCGCTGTAGCCCATGAGCCCGCGGCAGCCCGCGAAACTCTACGCTTCGAGAAAACCCTAGGTAAGAAGATTTTGGCTCTAATTGATAAATTGAATGAATCTAGGATTGAATTTAAGATGAAAGATTCTGTATATGTTTAAAGTGTAAGTAGAATGCGAATAGAATACAATTTCTGAAATGATTATATGTGACTTTGAAAGTTAAATATAGAATGTTACAGAAATTAGATGGTCTAATACGAAAGAAGTATATTATAGAATCATAAAATCATGTCGAGTGAATTCGAATAGTTTCCCTTAGAGTTAAACTTTGAAATATGCATAAAAGTATTTAGGTTGTAGGGTTGGAATGAAATGAGCCGTAAAGTGGAGGATATTATATATTTCATGTCTTTCGGATAAACCCTAAAGGTGTTTGAGAAATTGATATTCAATTTTAATGATCTGATTAGGTTGATTTTTTTGGAGACTCAAGAAATCAGATTGGATTGATTTTGAAAATAGGGAGTGACCACCCTCCCTAGAACTGTGAGTGAGACTTTGACATTCGCTATTGATTGAAAACCATGTTTCAAAAATACTTTTTAAATGACATATTTCTGCAAAATATATGATTGTTAGAACTTTCAAATATTTTATGAAATGTTTTGATTGGCCGGCTCTTTATGAATTGATTTCCACATTGGATACATATGTTATTTTCAAATGTGTGCATGATGATATCTGATTTGTTGAAATAACACGTTATTTTTTCCACACTTGATATTGTGTTTCGTGCTTTGACACTCCAAGTTCACCCTTGATATTGATAGTATGATGTCAATACCCTCACTTACTGAGTATCCTCCCATAGATACTCACCCCTCGCTTTCTTTCCCACAGAATTAGTATTGGACCGAGAAGGTATTATTGGGTTTGTATAATTGTGACTCGAACGTGATATCACTGGGATTGGGTTGGATATTTTCATCTCTTCTGCTACGATGATTGGTGATATCGTTATGTATTGGAAATTTTAGTTTGACCAATATATTTATATAATTTTTTTTTGGATGACTGTATAAATTATGGACATTTATTCGTGAAACTCTCGTATTGATTTATTTCATTTCATTGAGACATTTGTGAATATTTAAAAATAACTTGAGAATTTATTTTATATATGCGTAGAATTTAGATCCGCTCGGTGTGGCGGCTGCTCATGCTCTAGTTGGGTATGACAGTAGAGGTCTGTTACTAGAACTGTTAGAAACTTTATAGTCTTGCGTTGTTCTGGATGTTGGCTGTGGTATTTGTTGATTTTGGAGAGGTCGGGATGTCCATTTGTTTATTTTATAGGATAAATGTGATATACAGGTGAAATTGTACATGGGAAACCTTCGATTTATGGGGAGGTTCTGCCCGATTTTTTGTAAAAATACAGCCGGCATCCAGACACAACGGGTGGCAATTCACGATCCGGTTTGGGGCGTGACAGTTCGGTTGGTATCCCGTAGACCTTTAACCGAATGTCTCCTCGATCACTCCAAAATCTGCAATGCTACCTATCAAGATAGGGTTTATTAGTTAGGTTCAAATAGTTAGATCGAAAACAAAACCCTAAGTCAGTTACTTGCGTGGAGGTTCGTGGGCTATCACGGGCTCACAGGCCGTCGCGGGCTCGTAGGCTACAGCGGGCTCGTGGGTTCAGGGGTCAGCGGGCCAGTGTGTTTCGGCTAGAGGGCTCGCAGGTCTGTGGGCCAGTGGGCTAGCGGGCCTGCGGGTTGGTGGGCCTATGGCTGATGGGCCTGCGGCTGACGGGCTTGCGGCTGACGGGCCTGCGGGCTGATGGGACTACGACTGATGGGCCTGCAGCTGATGGGCCTATGGTTGATGGGCCTGTGGGCCGGCAGTGGCTTGCGGGCTGGTGCTCGTGCGTTGGCTACCGCTCCCGTGCGCTGGTACGCTCTCGTGCACTGCGCTCGTGCGCTAGTGCTCGCTCGTGCGCGCACGTGCACCGAGGCATGCTTGTGCACAGGCGTGCTCGCGGCCTGGTTCGCACTCGCGGCCTGGCTCGTGCTCGTGAGCTAGGTCTTGCATGCGGCCTGGCTTGCACTCGTGGGCTGGATCTTGCTTACGGCCTGGGCTCACGCTGCGGGCTGGGTCTTGCTCGCGGCCTGCCTCGCGCTCGCGGGCTGGGTCCTGCTTGCTTAGGGACTAAGGCGAGCTTGGCTCGGTGTAACACTGAAAAAATAAATAAATAAATAAAAAATAACTTTTCCCCAAATTGGATTAGGGCTAAAAAGCCCTAATCTCTTTTTTCCCTCTCCCTCTCTCTTTCTCTCTCTCTCTCTCTCTCTCTCTCTCTCTCTCTCTCTCTCTCTCTCTCTCTCTCTCTCTCTCTCTTTCTTTTCTCCTCCGCCGCGGCCTCTCCCTTCCGCCACCCACCGCCGCTGCTCCTCCTTCCACACGCGAGCGCGCTAGCTTGCAGCGCCTCCTTCCTCACGCGAGCGCATGAGCAGCGCTGAACCTTCTGCCCGAGCGCTCCACAACGCAAGCGTGCGCCTGCTCGGGACCACGCCTGCGCACGACTGCGTGCCTACGCACGAGCTGCGCAATCCCTACATGAGCCCAGCACGAGCTAGCGTGCGATCTCCCACGAGCAGCACGCGACCCCAGCGCGAGCCCAACTCGAGTCGACACACGAGCCCAGCACGAGCAGGCGCTCGATCCCAGCGCGAGTCGGCGTGAGATCCCAGCGCGAGCCGGCACGAGATCCCAACGCTCCAACGCGCGACCCCCTGTGTCCCACGAAGCCCTCTGCGGCTAGCAAGCCGGGCTGCGAGCCTACGAGCCCACCAGCGGGCTAGCCCGCCAGCCCACTGGCCCGCTAGCCCGCGACCGGCATTCCCCTTCGAGAGCTCACTTGCATCTTCACTGCAGGGACTATGATTTGGTTGAAATTCTAGGGTTTCGTGTTAGAAATTTAGTTGTTGCTAATATATTTCAAATTTAGAAATAGTACAGGTTTTAGACCAATCCAACGAGTGAACGACAGTTAGGTCTGAAACCCGAGGAACCTTAGGTGAGAGAAATGCACTCACTTCAAAGTTTGAATAAATTTTGTTGATTTTAGGTTATATTAAATTGGAAAAAAAATTTAAAAATCCCTTATTAGGGTTTTATTTGATATAAAATTTGATGATTTGATTATGTTTTTCTTTTAGAAACTCGTTGAAAAATAGGGAGTAACCACCCTCCCTAAATATATGAGTGGGACCCTAATCTCTTACATAAAATAGTAAAACGTGTTTTATGCCATGTTTTCGATAAAACATGTTTTTGATATGCATTGATTTGACGTATGAGATTAAATTTCAAATCTGGCACAGGCTAGCAGGCGGCACCTGTGCACTCAGCTCTTACCGCTCCTTCGGACTACAACCGGGAGTAATACAGTGCCAGGATCATCGCGACAGCAGCCTAGGGTCTAGGCTCGTGTGTTTGCGATGACACAGGAGGACGCACAGGCAAACCCTGATATTATTATGGGTAATCCTCCCGTAGACCCCTCAGTGTAGTACTTTTGTTATACTTTCTGTATGATTTTTTTTGTATATCATGTTGTCGTGTACAGTTTTGACTAGTTAAACCTTTCGTAGCTTAACTAGTTTGATATATATATATATATATTCGTTCACTTTTTCTTCATATTTTAAATTCTGTTGATCTTTTTCTTACTTTTAGGTACCATGCGAATATTCGGTATCGACGCCATTATTCTCATAGATACCGGGTCGAATTTTTCTTATGTGAGCGACACGTTCGCTCGTCATTCTGATAGACCTCTCTCGCCACTTGATGAGGAGATTATGGTAGTCACTCCTCTTGACAAGCATATCATTTGAGATACAGTCTATAGGGGCTGTGAGGTCGATATTGAGGAGGTGATATTAGAAACAGATCTGATTCTGCTCCCTATTACGAATTTCGATGCTATCCTAGGGATGGATTGGCTAAGTTTACACTAGGCTTCCGTGGATTGTTTTACGAAAGAGGTTGAGTTTAGGAGATCTGGGCAGCCACCGTTAGTATTCCGGGGCGAGAGACGAGTACTGTCCCGTAGTATTATCTCGGTTATGAAGGCCAGACGCTTGGTACGCCATGGTTGTACGGCTTATCTGACTTATGTTGTCGACACCACCGTAGAGGGACCGAGACTTGAAGATGTCCCTATGGTGCAGGAGTTTCTAGATGTGTTTCCCGCGGAACTTTCCGGATTAGCACCAATTCGGGAGCTCGATTTCGAGATTGATCTAGTACCGGGCACCAATCGTATTTCTATTCCGCCATACAGAATGGTACCTGCTGAACTGAGAGAGCTAAAGACTCAGTTACAGGAACTCCTAAACAAAGGGTTTATTCGCTCGAGCACCTCACCTTGGGGTGCTCCGGTACTGTTTGTAAAGAAAAAGGATGGTACATTTCGGCTTTGTGTGTACTACAGGCAATTGAACAAAGCCACCATAAAAAACAGATATCCCCTGCCACGTATAGATGATTTGTTTGATCAGTTACAGGGAGTCAGGGTTTTCTCTAAGATTGATCTCGGTTCAGGTTATTATCAGTTGAGAATTCAGGTCGAAAATGTACCCAAGATAGCTTTTCGCACCCAATACGGCCATTACAAGTTTCTAGTCATGCCGTTTAGACTGACTAATGCCCCAGCTGCTTTCATGGATTTGATGAACCGAGTTTTTCACGACTACTTGGATTTGTTCGTCATCGTATTCATCGATGACATATTGATAGATTCACGGAGTGATGAAGATCATGTTGAGTACCTTCGGGTAGTATTGCAGATACTCCGTGAGAAGCAGCTATATGCCAAATTCTTGAAATGTGAGTTTTGGCTTAGACAAATTGGATTTTTGGGGCACATTGTTTCCGCGGAAGATATTTATGTTGATCCGCGGAAGGTTGAGTCTATAGTGAAGTAGGAGCAGCCACAAACAATTACCGAGATTCGTAGTTTTTCGGTTTGGCAGGATATTATCGCAGATTTGTAAAGGGATTCTCCCGAATAGCTGCTCCGTTGTCCAGATTGACTCAGAAGGTGGTCAAATTTGTTTGGGATGACCGTTGTGAGGCAAGCTTCCAGGAACTCAAATAATGGTTGGCATCTGCTCCTATTTTAGCCCTTCCCACTAGTAGTCGGGAGTATATAGTGTACAGTGATGTTAGTCGACAGAGATTGGGTTGTGTTCTGATACAGGATGGTTGGGTTATTGCATATGCCTCGCGACAGCTGAAAAAACACGAAATTAATTACCAGACACATGATTTGGAGTTGGCAGCCATAGTCTTCGCATTGAAGATATGGTGGCATTATCTTTATGGGGTGACCTGCAGGGTATTTACAGATCACAGGAGTTTGAAATATCTATTTACCCAAAAGGAGCTGAATTTGAGACAAAAGAGATGGTTAGAACTCCTCAAAGATTATGACCTCATTATTGACTATCATCATGGCAAAGTGAATGTTGTAGCAGATACCTTGAGTCGGAAGTCAGCATTATCCTCGCAGTCGACAGAGAAAGCCTACCTTTCTTGTTTAGTGGGACTCCAAGCCTTAAGAGTCAGTTTGACTAACGATGATTAGGGAGACTTACTAGCCAGATTTGAGGTCAGGCTGACTTTGTTCGATCGTACAAATAAGGAGATTTAGGGTTTTGCGGATAGAGTCCGCAGAGCTGAGGGCGGAGACTTCAGAGTCCGTGATGATGGACTCGTGGTATTCAGAGACAGAGTGTGTGTCCCGGCAGATAGTGATCTTCGGCATGCTATCCTTGAGGAAGCACATTCTTCTACATATGCTATGCATCCTGGGGTATGAAGATGTACCGGACCATCAGAGGTAGCTATTGGTGGTCAGGCATGAAGAGGGATATAGTAGAATTTGTGGCACGATGCTTGGTGTGCTAGTAGGTGAAGGCCAAGCATCAGCGTCCAGCAGACACATTGCAGCATCTTCCCATTCTTGAGTGGAAATGGGAGCATATTACTATGGAATTCGTGATGGGGTTGCCGCGGACTTCTACACGGCATGATGCGATTTGGGTGATTGTCGATTGACTCACCAAATCTGCACACTTTATCCATATCCGTGGTGACTATTCTTTAGAGGCGTTGGCACGTCTCTACATTGATACCATAGTTCGACTTCACGGGGTGCCCGTGTCGATTGTTTCAAATAGGGACCACAGGTTCACATCTAGATTTTGGCCTAAGTTACAGGAGGCATTGGGTACTAGATTGAACTTCAATACGATATATCATCCTCATACGGACTGCCATTCTGAGAGGACGATTCAGACGCTCGAGGATACGCTTCGAGCATGTGTCATTGATTTTCATGGTAGTTGAGTTCGACACCTTCCACTGGTCAAATTCGCATATAATAACAGCTATCAGGCGAGTATAGGGATGCCCCCGTATAAGGCACTATATGGTAGGAAGTGTCGTACCCCGATATGCTGGGATGAGGTCGAAGAGCGACGTTTCAGCAGCGTTGAGTTGATTGAGCAAACAAAGGATAAAGTTAAGGTCATCCGTGAGCGAATGAAAGCTACCCAGGACAGACAGAAGACGTATGTTGATCGTAGGCGGCGACCTCCTGAGTTTGCTACGGGAGATATGGTTTTCTTGAGGATATCTCCTTGGAAGGGAGTTATACGATTTAGGCAGTGAGGCAAGTTGAGCTCCAGATATATTGGGTCCTTCCGTATCCTTGAGAGGGTCAAGAGTGTGGCATATAAATTGGAACTGCCGGATAAACTATCCCGTATTCACGGCGTATTCCATGTCTCAATACTCAGGAAATACTTGACCGATCCTTCTCATGTACTTGAGCCTCTACCTCTACCTCTTGAGTTACTAGAGGAACTTAGTCTTCCAGTTCAGCCCATGGCTATTCTAGATCGACAGGTTAGAAAGCTGCGGAGTAAGAAAATTTTATTGGTCAAAGTTTTGTGTAGTGATCAGGTCGAGGAGGAGACCTGGGAGCCCGAGGACGCTATGAGGAGACAGTACCCCCATTTATTTGCAGTTTAGTCATCTTTCAGTTTCGAGAATGAAACTTGATTTTAGGGGGTTAGAAAATGTAACACAAAAAAAAAAATTTAAATCCCTTATTAGGGTTTTATTTGATATAAAATTTGATGATTTTATTAAGTTTGTCTTTTGGGTTGAAAAATAGGGAGTGACCACCCTCCCTAGATATGTGAGTGAGACTTTAATCTCTTGCATAAAATAGTAAAACGTGTTTTCTGCCGTGTTTTCGATAAAGCATGCTTTTGATATGCATTGATTTAATGTATGAAATTAAATTTCAAATCTGTTTTGTGATTATTGGATTGTCTTGAATTATGTTTACGATGACTATGCATCTGTGGTTTAAAATGAAACAAAAATTGTACCATTACTTGAAAATTGATAATTGCCTTTTCTACCGTTGCATTGATATGCTGTTTGAAATGATTTGATGAAACGTATTGACACGCAGACTTGAAATGCTTTGATGAACTATGTGGGTTGGATGCCCACATGTTATGCGATAATATGATTTTACTTGTGGGACGTTGTGCCTTTGTGATACTATGATGATATATTGATGATTCTGTAGCTACGAAGGGCATTTGTAGAGGCACAGGTTGCCCGGATACGCTTTTACAGGAGGTATCCACAAACGTCATTTATTTTAAGAGCTATAGGCGCAGCCGGTTGAATCCACGTAGGGAGAGGACGTGTGTGACGCCGTCATCTAGCACCGGGCGGGGTCCTATACATGACGACGAGTTAGCCCCAGCGAACTCATGGCCAATGTCGGGGTAGAGAGCGTTTTAAAGTTTATGCATAATAAAACCCTCGATGCGCCTGTTCTTGGTCACGGTTGAGCTTTGCCGGGACCATTTTTTGGCTTGTTTTGATATTACTTGATTTTAAATGGATGCATACATACTTGTTATCGTGTGATTGATTAAATGATTTCAAATTGCTAAATATATCATGTTTTGCTGCGAAATGTAAATTTTTGTTTCAAATGATGTTATTTGACACTCCAATGGTTCATCCATACTATTTATACTTGATATTATCCCCCTCACTCACTGGGTATCTTCCCATGATACTCACCCATCTCTTTTCCCTCCTCAGACAGGTTTATTGTGATAGAGCGACGTTACAGGCTCTAGGGCGGATTTGGTATTCACGACAGTGAGATTTAACTCAAATAGAAATATGAAATCTTTATTTTATTTCGACCCTGCGAGATCTTGATATTTAGGTCCGTAGTTGGCCGTGTATATTATGGGATGACTGTATAACTTATGAGCAGTTGTGTGTATAACTCTCGCTTTGGTTCATTTTACTCGCATTGAGGCATCTGTAAGCGTTTTAAACTATCTACTTGGGAAATGTGTTATGCATTGTATAAACTTAGCTCTGCTCGATGTAGCGACTACTCATGCTCTAGTTGGGCATGACAGTAGAGATCTGTGACTAGAATTGTTAGAAATTTTATAGCCTTACGTTATCCTGAATGTTTGGGGTGGAATTTGTTGATTTTGGAGAGGTCAGGATGATTATTTGTTTAAATTACAGGTTGATTTTGAATATATAGGTTTAATTGTACATGGAAAACCTCCGATTTATGGGAAGATTCTGTCTGATTTTCTATAAAAATACAGCCGGCATCCAGGGGTAACAGGCAGCTGTTCACGATCCTGGTTTGGGGCGTGACTCGAGCTGGGGGATCGCATTGCAGAAGGCGCTGCAGTCGCATGCTATGGCAGAAATCGGTGCTCGCGGTCGGAAAGAGCAGCTGCGGTCACGCGCGATGGTGTGCGGTGCGATCGATCGTGGCTCGCGGTGGTGTGCGGCAGAAGGGAGAGAGACCGTGAGAAATCGCGAAAGGGAGAGACTGTGAGAGAGAAACCGAGAGGGAAAGAAGAAGAAGAAGAAGAAGAAGAAGAAGATCAAGAAGATGAAGATGAAGGTGGTGGCGATGGCGGCGAAGGAGGAGCGCGCCGCCACGGTGGGAGAAGAAACGAAGGGTTGGGGAGAAAGAGAGAGAGAGAGAGAGAGATAGTGAGAGAGGGATTAGGGTTTCCAACCCTAATCCCCAAATTATGTTTGGGGGACGTAGCGTTTTGCCCCAAAACGCTGCGTTTCCATCTTTTTTTTTTTTTACTAAATAAATAGTTATATATATATATATTTATGCATATATATTTTCACACCCATATTTCGTTAAAAATGCGAATTTCATAAAAATGAGGTTTATTTCGATTTATCGATTCGACAAATTAAAATATACCAAAAATTTTAATTTAAATACCCCAAAATAAAAAAAAATCAAATTTTTATCTCATTTTTTTTATAAATAAATATTTTGAAAATGATACTCTTCTACGGATACCGTAGTGTCGGTATTACAAAGGCAAACCCAAAGATTAATTATGCTAAAACTAAAGTTAGGAGGGGAATCTTTAACTTTTCCTTTAGAGTTATTACAAAAATTGATTCCCTTTGACCTTAATTAGGATATCTAATATAAAAAAATAAATAAAATTAACTTGTGTATTTTGAAGTCACTCGTTAGAGTAATACAATTTTGAACGTTTAGCCTTGCTCTCTATTGAGAAAGAAATTGATATATGCATAAAGGCAAATCACAATATGAATATTAAGTCTACGTTCTAAACAAAATGCCCTTGGCATCCAGTGTACTGATTCATATGTATATCATTTAAACAATAGCAATTATTTGATTAAAAGAGAAAAAAGAAAAAGTTGGCAGGTGGCATGGAGCAAGAAGTAGGCAATCAGAAATAAAGAAAAAGAAGGATAAATAATACTTCACATGCATGAGTTATTAATCTTGAATGAGAGTAACTTCCATGATTTTCATTCAACAAACAACTTTTACCCACAAAAATTGTTAATAAATACATGAAGGACTAAAAATAAAAAAGAAAGAAAAACAAAAATTTTGACCATTATAAAAACATCATCACAAGCGAAATAGTGAAAGGTGTGAAAAAAATAAAGAAAACAACTGTAATACCCAGCAGAAAGAAAGAAAAAGAAAAAGAAAAAAAAAAAAAAAAAAAAGGATGGGATTTTTAAAATTAGGGCTTAAAGCCCTAATTACTTTCCATTCTCTCTCTCTCTCTTTTCCCCTCTCTTCTCTTTCTCTCTCTCCCTCTCCCTCTCTCCTTTTCTTCTCTCTTCTCCCGATCCCATGCCGCCGCGCCTCTCTTCCCCTCCCGCTGCCGCCGCCAGCACCGCCGGTCACCACCAGCGCCACCCACAGCCGCTGCAGCTCCTCCCTCCCGCGAGCGAGCCGCTGCAGCTCCTCTCTGCACGAGCGCCGCTGCAGCTCCTCTCTGCACGAGCGCCGCTGCAGCTCCTCTCCTTCGCACAACAGCGCGCGAGCCCAGCGCGAGCAGCGCGCGAGCAGCGAGCGAGCAGCGCGCGAGCAGCCGCGATCCTCAGCGCGCGACCCCTGCGCGCCTCTGCACGCCTCTGCACGAGCCCCAGCGCACCCTTGCGCGCCTCTGCACGATCCCCAGCGCGCCCCAGCACGAGCGCAAGCGCTCCAGCGTGCGACCCACAGTGCGAGCAGCGCACGATCCAGCTTGTGAGTGCGCTTCAGCGCGCGAGCCAGCGCCAGCGCCAGCGCCAGCACGAGCGCGAGCGCGCGATCTGGCTTGGCAGGCCCACCAGGCCGCAGGCCCACTAGGCTGCAGACCCATCAGGCCCGCAGGCCCACGGCCCGCCAGCCCATCAGCCGCGACCCACGGCCCGCGACGGCCCGCGACATTTCGTGAGCCTCTGTGAAGGTAAATGACTCTAAGTTTTGATTTTTCGCACTTGGGTTTCGAATCTCTTTAGTAATTGGAGTTAAATTGATCACAATTGTTTTAAATTTGGAAACATTCAGCTTTTGACCAAACCGACGGGCGAACGAAAGCTAAATCTGAGATCCGAAGAATCCTAGGTGAGAAAAATGAAATCTCTTCAACCCTTGAATAAACTTTGTCAAATTAGGTAGCATTAGTTGATTTGTTTATAAATTGAGGAATTTAGGGTTCGTACGAAATTAAGAAAAACGATAAACCCTGAAGTAGTCGGAAATTGATGAAAATCGTGATGACTTGATTAGGTTGGCTTTCTTGGTGACTCGATTGAGGGGCGCCTTGTTTTGCGTATTTTGGTTTATTGGGGAGTGCACTACCTTCCCCAAAACAGTGAGTGAGATTTATTTCAATGCTTTTGTTTAATATGTAAATCCTGTTTTACAACATTTTGATAATGAACATGATTTGTCGTATGTTGGAAATGTTTTGACTGGTTTTAAAATTGAATTTTATGAACCGTTGGAGTGTCCAAAAACTGTATTGAATTATGAAATTATGCATCCATGTGGTTGAAATGTATAATGTGTCATTTTATGCTCTATGTTGCATTGGTTTATGAACCTGACTTCAGCACATTTTGATGTGATATTGATTTTGGCTTTGAGAGCTTTGATATGTATTGTTCCGTAGCTACGAAGGACACCGTGAGAGGCGCTTTGGTGGCGTCCGGATATGCCTAGGCCTGGGGTATCCCACGAGTTGTCGTGATTTGATTATCTACACGGTACTAGCCAGGTTGAACCCGAAAGAGGGAGGATTTGGATTTGGATTGGATATCCTCTCCAAGTCTAGCACCTGGACGAGGTTCGTCGCCAACGCCGGGGTAGAGAGCACTTTAAAGAAATTTGCATATAACACCCCCGGTGCGCCTATCATAGGTCGCGGTAGACCTCTGCCAGGACATTTTCGGTTGGCAGCTCTATGATTTTAATTACAGTGCTTTGGATGCATATTTGACTTGAAAATACGTGAAATGATATATTGTTGAAATGAAGAGCATGATGATTTGAAATATGATTTATATGCTTATGTTTTGACACTCCAGTTTCGCACTCTATATTTGACGATTGCATTGACCCACTCACTCACTGAGTATTCTTTTCCGAGTACTCACCCCTCATTTCCCTTTTGTTTCAGAGATAGTATTTGACAAGGAGTGTCGCTTTTAGGACGCTCAGTATCTTTGGGAGATCAGGCCTGGATTTGAGGAGTCATTGTGTATTTCCGCTGCAAAATTTGTATTGGTGATGTATATGTATTTTGAGGTCTATAAATGACCATTTTTTATAATTCTGGGATGACTGTATAAATATGGATATTTAATTTGTGGAACTCTCATGTCACTGCATGACATTGCATTGAGGCATTTCTTTTTCATTGTGTCTATATTTGGGAATGTGTCATGTCTTAGAAGTGTCCTCTAGGATCGCTCGGTGCCTCCTCTAAATCACAGGAGGGGCGACTAGCGGCTGTCCATGCCTTTGATGGGGGCATGGCAGTAGAGGTCTGTGGTTAGGACTGTGGAGAATTGTTTGTTAGCCTTGCGTTGCCCTGGATTGTGCAGTAGGATGATCTGGTTTGTTGTTGAGGATAATATATGCATTTTGAGGCCCGGATGGCCCCTTTTGGACAGGTAACAGGTTTATTTTAATATGGGAAACCTCCGATATATGGGAAGGTTCTGTCCGATTTTCTGTAAAAATACAGCCGGCATCTAGGGTAACAGGCGGCTACTCACTATCCCGGTTCGGGGCGTGACAACAACAATAATATGGTAAATGGAGAAAGACACAAAGTTGTTTAAGTTCTATTCTTATTCTACCTTAGCATTTTCTACAGCTTCTTGGCTGGTCCTCATAACTGTTGACTCCGATATCTAAAGGCTTTATTCTTGACCACAAGATAAAATAGCAGCAGGGAGAGATGAAACAAAACTGAGAAAGGATCCATTCACCGCTGGAAACATTGGAGAAAAGAAACACCGAGAAGAAGGAGATGTCCATACCAATCAACAAGGACATGTCTCTTTGTTGGTGCCATTAATGAACGCTGATCTCAAAAATCGCAAACAAGGAAAGAAATCACAAACAAAATTGATGGAATTGGTGAGAAGTTGGCGACATGCTAACTGTAGATTGGACTAACAAAGAAACAGTGCGAACAGATTACATCGTAACTTTCCAGTAAAGCACAGGTACTAGAGAAAAGAAAAGAGGACAGAATTTCAAGTTTAAGTTTTCATTTATAGAAATATTTTATATTCTCACAACATTAAGTTTTTGAACGTATAAGTTATGCTCAAAAGTAGGTTGTTAGATTTACAAAGGGAAAGAAACAAAAACGAAAAAAATATCCAAGAAAGTGCAAGAGAATCAGAAACTATCAGTTGCAAAAACATGAAATGGGTTCTAGTAATTTTGGGCGCCCTTGAATCCAAGCCAAACTAGATAAGAGCTTCAACCAACAGTCAACAAGCACAAACTGGTAAGACTTAATAGCAACATCTGACTTAACTAGCAGGCAGCAAGTAATCAGGTATACAGATGTCTCTCCTCATTGCCCACATTCTACTTCCAATAATTTTAACATGTTCAGCATGCACACATTATATTGAAACAATGAAAAACTTATAAAACCGGCTAGACATGGTCAAAACATGAACGTGATGCAATTTGGTTGCTTTGCCAGTTTCATCAGAGATGCAGTAAAACTGGATCAAGAAGGAATTATAACAAAGGCAGGCTTCCTTACCTTGAACCGATTAATCAATAGCAATGAGACATGTCTGCTGTTTATCTTGCGTTCTCCAACAGAAGATTCCGAATTAAATCAATATCAGGCATCATGGTGAATCCAAACTATAACTGATCTGAAGGAGGCAGCTTTATATGTAATCGCATTGTCCTTCAAAGCGATGCTATCTTTATTGCCAAGGAGAGAGGCGCCTTCAGTTAGGAAAAAAGAAACAAGAACAGAGGGTGCAAAAGCTGTTATGACAGGAAATCCAAGAGGTGATGAGGTGAGTGAAATGGCGCCACATAAGCTGGATGAGTTGGCTGCCCCCCAAAAGGTACTACAGGTTTATAACTGAAGGAAGAAAGAAGTTGTGAGTGCTGAGATGGAGTAACAGCCCAACTAAAGAATCTACGGGGGGTTAGAGGGTGTTAGGGCATTATAAATGTAAAGGTGGAAATGAGAGGAGAGGAGGCAAGGAAAGTTAATTATGTATTTTGGTTATAGCTGGTGAGTCTTGCTTTTGTTGCAGACTGAGTCTCTTCTATAAACCATCAGTCTTGATTTCTTCAATGAAAAGAGCACATTGAACTCCTTCCTTTCAATAAATTTTCTTCATTACTCAATTGTTCTTCAAAACCCTACTTTGTGCGTAACAATTTTGGTCTGACTTGCCGGATCTTCAAAATAGTGAGCATACGATGCTTTAATACAACATACCAGAATGAAATCTTGGATTGAGGCTATTGAGAAAAGTGTAGCAGACATTTTGGACGAACTACTCCACTAACGCGTACGTCTAGACAAACTCAACATATTAGAGGAAATGATTTGGCGTGGATGAAACGAAGGCCAGTGGAGAAAGAGAAAATTTGTGCGTCATTGACCCCAGCAAGCGGAATCACCGTTGGAATAGCTACAGTGGTTGGAGGAGCCCCAACAACCGAAGCAAACCCCAATTCGGCCAATTTGATATCCACCGGTGAACATCAATTATATGCGAAAAAGGTGAAACTCCCAAGCTTTGACGGGGATGACCCTGCGGCATGGGTTGCACGGGCCAAACAATATTTCCTCATCCATAAAACCAAGGCGGAGATGAAGGTGACCCTGGTTCTTGTTTGTATGGAAGGGTCTGCTCTCCATTAGGTCCGATGTTTATACGAACAAAATCCGAACATCACGTGGTCGGAATTGACGATGGAGTTATTGGATCACTTCAGTAGTGGACTGATTGCGAACCTTTACGAAGGGCTGGCTTCGACTAAACAAACTTCTGGAGTAGAAGATTACATCACCGAACTCGTGGCTTGAGCAGCGTTGGTGAAGGGGCTAAGCAATCAACTTTATCTAGGGATGTTACTGAACGGGCTCAAGGAGGAAATTAGGATTAGGATTCGAACCCATGAAACCGTAAATCTAGTGCAGACAATGAAGTTGGCGAGAGAGATCGAACGGGAGCTTAAATTTATGGCGGGTAAGATGAATATCGAGCACGAACCATTGCCATCGGGTTCATCGAAGCAAGCCATGCAAGTGAATCTGGAGCAAATCATTTTCGACCCTTCCCAAAACCTGACCCAAGAACACTTAACCACAAATACCCTATTTCGTCCTTTGCAAAAGGCCCAAATCTCCAGAGCCCTAATTTCACCACAAGTGATCGAAACCTTTTCCCCATTCTCTCTGCAAACGATCGAAACTCTCACAACCCTAATCTCTCTATACATGACCAAAATCAGTCGAATCTCTATAACCCTAACCGCTATGCAAATAGTCGAGACCACCAACTCAACCATCGATCATCGACCACAACGATTAACAGGGGTACTCGACAACTCTCCCATCAGAATTACTTGGACTTAAAATTGAAGAGACTCTGCTTCAAATGTCGCCTACCTTACCATCATCTGCACAACTGTCCAAACAAATGGCCGTGGGCTTTGATCTTGGGAGACGACGAAGATTCCACTCTCAATGGTGAGCTGGAAGCCACGAAAGGATTTAATGAAGTAGTAGCAGATCAGAATCATGAGGCTCAACTGGTGGTGCTCGAGTTACCTTTATTTTCTATCGGAGGGATCAGTCGACTAAAGACAATGAAATTGTCATGTAACATCAATAGAACGAAATTAATAGTAATGATAGACAGTAGTGCTAGTCATAATTTCATAGCAGAAGAAGCAGTACGAAAATTAGGACTAGAGGTAGAATCAACTGAGCCTTTCTTTGTACGACTAGGGGATGGAAGGAAGATTAGATCATTAGGAGTCTGTTGGAGGTTGAGAATGGATTTGGGAATCCTCTAAATTGAAGTTGATTGTTATGTATTTCCTCTTGATGGTGTTGATATAATTTTAGGAGTGGCTTGGCTAGAAACACCAGGGGAAGTAAGAGTGAATTGGCAGAACATGACAATGAAGTTCACAACAAGTGGCACAACCATTTGTTTAGAAGGAGATCTATCCTTAATGAGGGCTTTTTCTTCTCTGAACACCCTAAGGAAATTTGGGGATGTGGATTTTGGGGTTTGGATTTGGGAAATATCAGTCGAAGACAACTATCGATAAGGAGAAAAATCTGATCTTACTGAGTCCTAACAGGAGCAGCTATCTCTCATTTTAATGAAGTATGCAGAGGTTTTCAGGAAAGGGTTAAGGCTGCCTCCTCTAAGACCAACGAATTATCAAATACCTCTAAGACCAAAGGTTGGAGCAATTAATGTACGGCCCTATAGATATGGTTATCATTAGAAATCAGAGATTGAAGGACTGATTGCTGAAATGCTTGCAGCTGGAGTTATCAGGCCAAGCTCCAGCTCATTTTCAAGCCCTGTCCTCTTTGTGCGGAAGAAAGGCGGCAGCTGGAGGTTCTGCGTAGATTATCAGAGCTCAACAAGGCCACCATACCAGATAAGTACCCAATTCCCATAATTTATAAGTTACTTGATGAACTAGGAGGAGCCATTTATTTCTCTAAACTTGACCTACAATCTAGTTACCATCAAATACGTGTGAATGAATCAAATATCTTAAAAATGGCCTTCCGCATACACTCCAGACACTATGAATTCATTGTGATGCCTTTTGGGTTAATGAATGCAACGGCAACTTTCCAAGCCACGATGAATGATATTTTCCATCCTTATTTACGAAAATTTATCATTATATTTTTTGATAATATATTAGTCTACAGCAAGACCTGAAAGGAACATTTGAATCATTTAGAGTCTACCCTAAAGATTATGGAGGACAACAAATTGGTGGTTAACCACAAGAAGTGTCATTTTGGATGTCAAGTTATTGAATATTTAAGATACTTGATTTCAGCCGATGGGATTAGAATGGACCCCATAAAGGTCAAGTGTATCACGAATTGGCTAAGACCACAGTTTACTAAAGAGGTATAATGTCATGCCTCAACCCGCCCGTCGAGCACGCGACAACTGCTGCGCTACCCCGAAACACACGTGAACCCCACTCTGTATTCCGAGATACCGCAAGACATTCCAATATCAACTTATTTTTCAAAATAATTTATTCAACAAAATAACCCAGCATACATTCAAATGCAAATTCAAAGGACCAGCTCGGTCCATCTCTGCTCAAAACATGCATGCATCGGCCAACCCAGCCATTCAAATCAAATCTACAAAATATAAACAAATCTTTACTCAAGTGAATCCACATAAAATTTCCACCGAAATGATTTTTAAAGAAAATTCAAGAAAAATAAAAAGATGGTCCTTAATTCAAGTATGCAAACCATGGTTTAAAATAAAATAAAATGATTACATAATTTCGTCTCTATTGGGATCCACTAATACCTCAAAACAAAATAGAACTAATATCCAGTTTTGCCTAAGAAAACAATCTTTGCCAAGTCACCCTGAGCGTTCACAAGTCTCGACTAAAGTTTCTCAATAAAAATGGAGTTTTGAGGAGGTGAATATATAATATACCCAATAAGTGAGATACAAATTGTACAAAAACAAGATTTGTGTGGTAGATATACCAAATGTATATAGTTCCAAACTAGCATATCATTCGTAATTTCATCCAATAAATAAATAAATTTAAACCATTGTTTCCAAAAGTATCATAATTCACAATAGTCATAACTAATCTCATATGCATCCATATATTTTACATTTTCAAACATGGGACGACCCAATCAATTTTCCCAACAAAGGTCTACCGCAGCCTAGGGTGGAATTGTCAAAAGTTTTAATAATTTTCATATTTAAAAAATGCCCTTGTCTGTGGGGCTTATTGGAGGTGTGTCCAACAATCCCATGCCCATAGACACTATATCATATCTGGCCAGAAATGTACCACATATGCTCGACTACATCTCATGGTCTACTAACCCTACTACGTCACCCCGTCAGGTCACTCCGTAGCAGAAAATGACTAGTCATTTAATAGGGGTTTAGGCTCTTACCCTAAATCAAATCATATGCACCTTTTTCACAAAATCATAATCCAATTCATGTGCCAACAATTTTAACAAATTTCTCATTAGAATTCATCATACCAATAGGTTCAATATCGATAGATTCACATGGCACATTTGTTCACAAAGCATATAGGATGCATAAGAATTCAAAATCCAATCTTTGGGATATTCCACATATACTAAAACATTTAAATCTAAGTTTTGAAATTCATTTAGAAAATTTAATAAAATCATTTTCTTATTTAAGTACAATCATGAAACTACTCACCTATTGGGAGGGTGAACACTCACAATTCACAATCAAACTATAACGATCCCTTCTTCAATTCCAATTGAATTTTCCTAAAGCAATAAACATGAATTAAATGTTAAATCATGCCTATGATTAGGGTTTATGAGTTTTCCCAAAACTTAATACAACCTTAATTTCTCAATTCCATGATTCTATATTTTCAATCTATCATCTACATCTTATATGCATCTACATACCATTTTCATTTATATTTTTCCCCAAATCTCAACATTTACAAGCTCTAGATTTAAATCTTCAAATCAAATCTCGCAATCCAAGTTTAATAATCCAAATCAAATCTCGCAATTCAAGTTTAATAATCCAAATCCAAGATTACCTCAAAAGAATTCCATAAATTTCGTCTGGATCAACTTTATCCAGAACCCTAATTTTCTCTCTACAAATTTCCCAAATCCAAGCATAAAAATCATATCTATGAATAATGGAACTAAATCCATGAAAAGGAAGGGAAAATTATCTTAATTTTGTGCTTTGATTGAACTTTGAATGTTGGATTTCAAAAACTTTAGATTTTTCTCTCTTCGAGCAAACCCTAGGTTTTCTTTTCTCCCAAAATCACCTTCATTCACATGTTTGCTTGAAGGTTTGTAAGATTTACGGAGTGGGTTTGAGGAAAATGTAGCTGATTTTGTGAGAGATTGAAAGAGAGGTAGATGAGAGAGTGATGAGAGTCGAGAGGGAGAGTCAAGCGAGAGAGCAGACAGAGACTTCGGGAGAGAGGAAATGAGAATAAAGGCTTCTTCAAGCATTTTTAATAGTGGGGTGTGAAATCTCCGATTTGTCCCTCCTTATTTTTAAGGTTTGTTCACATTGGTTGTCCGTTTTTGTCATTTCACAATATTTCACACTCATGAGTAGATTTGCAATAGAGTACAAGTCGTCTTGTGTGACTCAGACCTTCAGAATCCAAGTCACCTTGTTGTCCAACAAGTCGCCTCGCTATTGTTTCATTGAGCCCTCAAGTCATCTCGAAATTGGGTGACCTATTTCCCTTATTTTGTAACCCACAAGTCGCCTCGCTTCTTTGGCAAGTCGCCTTGCTTAACTATAAACAATATCTTTTGAGGCTTGACTGTGGCGGGTCGTCTTGGGCAAAAGGGGCAAGGCGACTTGTCATTACATTGTGTCACGCCCCGAACCGGGATCGTGAGTAGCCGCCAGTTGCCCTGAATGCCGGCTGTATTTTTACAGAAAATCAGGCAGAATCTCCCCATAAATCGGAGGTCTCCCATGTACAAATAAACGTGTATAATTTAAAATCATCCTGTAAATAAAATAAAATGGTCATCCCGGTCTCACAACAACCTACCAACCACAACAGACATCCACAACAACGCCAAACTATATAAATTACCAACAATCCTACCCACAGACCTCTACTGTCATGTACAACTAATGCATGAGCAGCCGTCACACTGAGCGGACCTAAGTTTTATACAATTTACAATCAATTTTCCTAATTTAACATTTAAACACTACAATTTGCCTCAATGCAAATGAAATATGAGAGTTTCGCAATTTAATGTACATAAATTATACGGTCAATCCCAAATAAATACACGGTCAACTACGGATCTCAAGGTCAAGACCTCACAAGATCGAAAATAAAGTGTGGAGTTTATATCTCAACTTAATTTAAATCTCACCGTCAAAAAACACTCAAATCCACCAACAAGCTACCAAATCCTCAAGAGCCAAAACGTCACTCTAGCATAATAATCCTGTCTGAGGAGGGAAAGAAGAGGGATGAGTAACAAGGAAGATACCCAATGAGTGAGGGGATTAATCTCAAGTACTAAAAATGTAGGTGAACATTGGAGTGTCAAATAATATCATTCATAACCAATAATTCAAATTTTATAGTAAATCATGATATGTTCACTAAAATGAACTCATTTAATCATTCACATGATAACATACATATATATATCGATTTAAAATCAAGTAAATCATAAAACAAGCTGAAAGAATCCTGGCAAAGGTCAACCATGACCAAGGACAGGCACATCGGGGGTTTTATTATGCAAAAAGTTTTCAAAAGTAGCTCTCTACCACGATGTTAGCCATGAGTTCGCTGGGGCTATCTCATCATCGTGTATACGACCCCGCCTAGTGTTAGACCGTGACGTCACACAAGTCATCCCCCTTACATTGGGTTCAACCGGTCACGCCTATAGCCATTAGATATATAACGTTTGCGGATACCTCCTGTAGAAGCGTATCCGGGCAACCCGGTGCCTCTACAAACGCCCTTCGTAACTACGAAATTTATCAAATAATGCCATAACATCAGATCATCTCAAGCTTATAGGCATCCAACCCACATAATCAAATCATCTCATCATATTCTCAAAACAATTTAAATCCGTGTGCCAATATATTTTATCGAAATCATTTAAATTCAACAAACCAATACAATAATAGAATAGAAAACATTCCAATTCTCAAATCATGGCACAATTTCATCTCATTTCAAATATGGATGCATAATCGTAGAAATATAAGTACGACACTCTAATAATCACAAAATAAATTTGAATTTCAATTCCATACGTCAAGACAATGCATATCAAAAGCATATTTTATTAAAAATATGATAAAATCAGGTTTCACTATTTTATGCAAGAGATTAGGGTCCCACTCACCTTCCTAGGGTGGGTGGTCACTCCCTATTTTCAAAAATTATCAACTCTGACTCCTCGAATTTTCAAAAAGATCAACATAATCAGATCATCACAATTTAACATCAGACAGTAGCCTATTAACAGATTTTCCATTTTCTTTCCCAATTAATACAACATAAATTTACACTATCTCCTTTCTATATTCCCGTTTCATAAATTTCGAATCATTTGGCTGACAAATGATCAAATTTCTAATATTTCTCATTTTTCTAATTTTCTTCGAATTTAACATATTTCAGAACATATATATAGCTTCCGATTCTAATTTCAACCTAAATTCGATAAAATTTATTTTAAACGTTTAAGTGATTGCATTTCTCTCTCACCTAGGGTTTCGCAAATCTCAGACCTAGCTTTCGTTCTCCCGTTGAATTGGTTTAAAATCTGTAATATTTTCAAATTTGAACAATATTAGCAACAAACTTAAATTCTAAATACCCAACCCTAGAACTACAACTAACATAGCCGTTACCTGCAGTAAAGAAGTCGCGACCTAGGGTTTTTGCGAGGACTATGGGTGAGCTTTCGACGGAGACGGCTGGTCGCGAGCTCGCGGGCCGTCGGGCTGGTGGGCTTGCGGGCTGGCGGACTGGCGGGTTGCTCTGTAGTTGTGCGCCCACAGGAAGTAGCGTGCTGTGGCGCGCTCATGCTTGCGCAGGAGGATCGTGGGAGGGCGCGCTCATGCTGGGGAGATCGCGCAAGGGTATGCTTACGGGTTGCACACGCTAGTGGGCTGGAGCACGCTAGTGCGCAGGCGCACGCTCGTGTACAGGTACACTCCTGAGCAGGCACAAGCTCGGGCTGTGGAGTGCTGGTGCGGGGAAGCGCGAGCTGCGGTGTGCTCATTCTCGTACAGGGAGGATTGCACTGTGGCACTCGCTCGCGGAAGGGCAGAGCAGCGGCGGAGGAGCGGCGGAGGGGTGGCGGATTTGGGCGAATCCGAAGAGAGAGAGAGAGAACAGGAGAGTGAGAGAGAAACCGAGAGATGGAATAGAGAGAGGGAGAGTGAGAGAGAGAGAAGGTAGAGAGGGGGGTCGGTGGCGATGGCGGTGGGCGGCGGCGATGGCGGAAAGGGAGCGGGGGGTAGCGGGAAAGGGAAGAGGCGGAGAGAGAAAGAGAGAGGAAGAGAGAGAGTGTGGGAAAAGAGAAAGAGATTAGGGCTAAAAGCCCTAATCCAATTTGGGGGGGTGTTGCGTTTTGCCTCAAAACGCAGCACTCTGCCCGATATTTTTTTTTTTACTCTTATTATTATTATTATTATTTACATATATATATATATATATATATTCATTTTACATCAAAATTCACGGAAACGGTAAAAATTTAAAATATTAAAAAAAAATTCAATTTAAATATCCCAAAATCAAAAGTCAAAATAAATGAAAAATTTCTCTATATATATATAACTGAGAAATATTTTATTTAATTCCTAAATAGGAATATAATAGTACGGACACCGCAGTGTCGGTGTTATATTTTCTAACCCCCTAAAAAAAAGTTTCGTTCTCAAAACTAAAAGAGAACTAAACAGCAAATAAATGGGGGTACTGTCTCCTCATATCCTCCTCGGGCTCCCAGGTCTCTTCCTCGACCTGGTCACTCCTCCACAAGACTCTGACCAATGAGACTTCCTTGCTCCGCAGCTTCTTGACCTGCTGATCTAGAATAACCACGAGCTGAACTGGAATACTAAGATCCTCTCGTAATTCAACAAGTGGAGGCTCAAGACATGAGAAGGATCAACCAAATACTTCCTGAATACTGAGACATGGAGGACGTCAAGAATATGGGATAGTTCATCTGGCAGCTCTAGTCTGTATGCCACACTTCCGACCCACTCAAAGATACGGAATGACCCAACATATTTGGGACTAAACTTGCCCCACTACCTTAACCGTTTAACTCCCTTCCAAGGAGAAATTCTCAAGAAAACCATATCTCCAGTGGCAAACTCAAGAGGTCACCGCCTACGATCGGCATATACCTTCTGCCTATCTTGGGCGGCTTTCATCCGCTCACGGATGACCTTTACTTAATCCTTCGTTTCCTCAATCAGCTCAATACTACTGAGACGTCACTCTCTGACCTCATCCCAGCATATCGGGGTGCGACACTTCCTGTCATATAGTGCCTCATATGGGAGCATCCATATACTGGTCTGATAGATGTTATTATATGCGAATTCGACCATGGAAGGTGTCGATCCCAACTACCCCGGAAATCCATCACACATGCCCTCAGCATGTCCTCAAGGGTTTGAATGGTCCTCTCTGACTGACCATCTATCTGCGGATGATAGGCTATACTAAAATTCAGCCTTGTGTCCATTGGCTCCTGCAACTTAGGCCAAAATCTGAAAGTAAATCTCGAGTCCCTGTTTGATACTATCGACACAGGAACACCATGTAGCCGGATTATCGTATCAATGTAAAGACGTACCAAGGTCTCCAAAGGATAGTCACTGCGAATACGAAAAAAAAGCGCAGACTTGGTGAGTCGATCTACAATCACCCAAATGGTATCATGCCGTGATGAAGTCCGCGGTAGTCCTATCATAAAATCCATAGTAATGTGATCTCACTTCTACTCAGGGATGGGTAAGGCTGTAATGTACTAGCCTGCCGCTGATACTTGGCCTTCACCTGCTGGCAAACTAAATATCTAGCCATAAAATCCGCGATTTCCTGTTTCATGCCAGGCTACCAATAACTATCCCGAATGGTTCGATACATCTTGGTACCACCTGGATGCAATGCATAAGCGGAGTGTGCCTCCTCAAGCATGGCCTTGCGGAGATTTGAATCAACAGGAATAAAAACTTGCTCCCTAAACACTATCACACCATATCCTCGAATCCTGAAGTCTCCGCCCTCAGCTCTGTGGACTCTATCCGCAATACTCCGAAGCTCCTCATCTGTACTCTAGAGCTCTCGGATACGTTCGAACAAAGTCAGTTTGACCTCAAATATGGCTAGTAAGCCTCCCTGATCATCACTAATCAAACTGACTCCCAAGACTCGGAGTCCCATAAAACAAGAAAGGTAGGCTTTCTCTGTCGACTGTAAAAATGATGCTGACTTCCAACTCAAGACATCTGCTACAACATTCGCCTTGCCCGAATAATAGTCAATAATGAGGTCATAATCTTTGAGAAGTTCTAAACATCTCCTCTGTCTCAAATTCAGCTCTTTTTGGGTAAATAGATATTTCAAACTCCTGTGATCTGTAAATACTCTACAGGTCACCCCATAAAGATAATGCCACCATATTTTCAACGCGAAAACTATGGCTACTAACTCTAAATCATGAGTCGGGTAGTTAAGCTCATGTTTCTTCAGCTGTCACGAGGCATATGAAATAACTCGACCAACCTGCAACAGAACACAACTCAATCCTTGTCGGCTAGCATCACTGTACACTCTATACTCCCTACTATTAGTGGGAAGGAATAAAATAGGAGCGAATGTCAACCGTTGTTTGAGCTCCTGAAAGCTCGCCTCACAACGATCATCCCAAAAAAACTTGTCTGGGTCAATCTAGACAATAGAGCAGCTATCCAGGAGAATTCCTCTACAAATCTACGATAATACCCCGCCAAACTGAGAAAATTACGAATCTCGGTAACTGTTTGTGGCTGCTCCCACTTCACTATAGCCTCAACGATCCGCGGATCAATATAAATACCCACCGCTGAAACAATGTGCCCCAAAAATCCAATTTGTTTCAGCCAAAACTCACATTTTGAGAATTTGGCATATAACTGCTTCTCACGGAATATCTGCAATACCACCTGAAAGTGCTGAACATGATTTTCATCATTCCGTGAATATATCATGTGTCATCGATGAATACGATGATGAACCGATCCAAATAGTCGTAAAAAACTCGGTCCATCAGATCTATAAAACCAGCTGGGGCATTAGTCAGCCCAAACGGCCTGACTAGAAACTCATAATGGCCATATCGTGTGCGAAAAACTATCTTGGGCACATCTTCATCCCGAATTGTCAATTGATGATAAGCCGAACGGAGATCAATCTTAGAGAAAACCGTAACTCCCTGCAGCTAATCAAACAAATCATCTATACGTGACAGGGGATATCTGTTTTTTATGGTGGCTTTGTTCAACTGCCTGTAATCCACACAAAATCTAAGTGTACCATCTTTCTTATTTACAAATAATACAGAACGCCCCAAGGTGAAGTGCTCGGGCAAATAAACCCCTGATCCAGAAGTTCCTGCAATTGGATTTTAAGCTCTCTCAGTTCCGCAGGCGCCATTTTATACCGCGGAATAGAAATAGGATTGGTCCACGGTATTAGATCAATCTCGAAATCGAACTCCCGAACTGGTGATAATCCGGGAAGCTCATCGGGGAATACCTCTAGAAACTCCTGCACCACAGGGACATTTTCAAGTCTCGGTCCCTCAACAGTGGTGTCGACAACATAAGCCAGATAAAACCGTACTACCATAGCGTACCAAGCGTCTGGCCTTCATAATAGATATAATACAGCATGGCAATACTCGTCTCTCGCCCTGGAATACTAACAGTGGCTGCCTGGACCTCCGAAACTCAACCTCCTTTGTGAAACAATCTACGGAAGTCCGGTGTAAACTCATCCAATCTATCCCTAGAATAGCGTCAAAATCCATGATAGGGAGCAGAATCAAATCTGCCTCCAATCTCACAGCCCCTATAGACTGTATCTCGAATGATATGCTTGTCAAGAAGAGTGACTACCACAATCTTCTCATCAAGTGGCGAGAGAGGTCTATCAGAATGACGAGTGAACGTGTCACTCACATATGAAAATTTTGACCTAGTATCTATAAGAATACGGGCGTCGATACCAAATATTCGCATGGTACCTAAATGTGAGGAAGGGAAAGAGATTAAAGATATTTAAAATGCAAAGAAAAGTAGACAAATTCATATATATATCAAACTAGTTAAGTTTCTAAAACTTTAACTAGTCAAAACTGTACATCGATATCATGATATACAAAAAGGTCATATAGAAATACAACAAAAGTATTACACTGAGGGATCTGTGGGAGAATTACCCATAATAATATCAGGGTTTGCCTGTGCGTCCTCCTGCGTCATCACAAACATACGAGCCTAGGCCCTAAGCTGCTGTAGCGACGATTCTGGCACTGTATTACTCCCTGCTGGCCTGTGCCAGAAGTACCAGTATGACTCTGCAAAGTCAATCCTCCTCGACCTACATCTGGGCAGACATACCTAACGTGACCTTGCTTCCCACACTGGAAGCAAGTAACTGGTGCTCTACATGCCCCAAAGGCAGGGTGGCTGTCGTATCTATAGCAGAAAG
Organism: Dillenia suffruticosa; assembly: GCA_033439265.1. Classification (NCBI taxonomy): domain Eukaryota; kingdom Viridiplantae; phylum Streptophyta; class Magnoliopsida; order Dilleniales; family Dilleniaceae; genus Dillenia; species Dillenia suffruticosa. The sequence goes on along the minus strand of JAVTVX010000009.1, from coordinate 15,899,089 downwards.
ACTGTCTCTGTGTAGTAGATTGTGTATAGACATTAGGGGATAGTATCCCAAAACCCTGTGGTCGAGGTCCCTGTAGCGGTCCTGCTGGTCTGAAGCTAGAAGAACCTCCGGAATATCCAAAACCTCTACCCTTCTTCGAAGACTATCCGCCCTGTGACCCAGTCTTCCTCTTCTGGTGACTCTCTCTCTCTGTCTAGCCTCAGCTCGAACGATCTCCTCCGCCCGATATGCTGAATCCATCACTTCTGATAGTGTAACAGAGGTAGTCACCGTCATATATTTCCTGATGCTCAGTTGGAGGCCATCTTCAAACTTGAACCTCATCTGAGCCGGTATAGCCATATCAGATACGAACGCTGCTAGTCGTTTGTGCTCAGTCTCGTACTCTGAAACTGACCTCATCCCCTGGCATAAGTACAGGAACTCCGACCTCATCCAGTCGTGCTGGAATAGGGTGAAGTACTTGTGGTCGAACTCTCGTAGAAAGTCCTCCCACCGCAGGGTCTGTATAGCATTGTCACGGATAGCCTCCCACCACAAGAGGGCATCTCCGTCGAGGAGTCTCTCAGCAACTCTCAATCTGAGCTCCTCTAACAACCCCTAATCCGTAAGGATTCTACGAGTCCTATTGATCCAGTGCTTCGCCGCTACGGCATCACTGGATCCTGAAAAGTCTGTGCATCTGAGCTACCGAGACTCTTTCACCAACTAAGTGAGCTTGTGGATGCACCTCAAAGTAGCTGACGTCTCATCAGTCGGAGTAGAAACAGAAGGACCGACCACCGAAGGAGGAATCGGTATCGTAGGTGCAGGTACGGCCCCAGGTGCGGTCGCTGGAGTCCGTAGTAGAGGTGGTGGCATCTGCACCCCATATCTACTGTACCACTCCTACTACTGCCTCAAAGCATTGAGTGGTAGTAGAGAAATCTCGGCTGTACCAGCCGATGGAGGTGCTGGGGGTGGCACTGGAGAAGGTGCGTGAGTAGAAGAAGCACCCTCCGGTGCTCATGGAGCCTCAAGTGCCTAGAAGCCTCAGGCACTGAGGGACTCTCCAGTGGTACACCGCGCCTGCCATGTCTAGCGGCATAATTCTACAAAGAGAACACCGTTTCATTATATATAAGCAAGGATTATGGTTAATTACTGGGTAACTAACACCTTAAAAATAGAATTCGAGTTATGAATGAAGGCATTTGAATGCGGAATCATGGAATGTATGCCTCGTATATCGTACCATTTACAATAAATGATCTTTTATGCCTATGACCATGAATGAGATTTTAAATGATGGTATAAAACTCTCTAATGCATTGAGGACTTTTAAACGTACTTGGGAAGACTTTTACTATTATCTTTTCTCTAACCTAGACGCTCTGATACCAATAGAACTGTCACACCCCGAACCGGGGTTGTGAGCAGTCGCCCGTTACCCTGAATGCCAGCTATATTTTTATAGAAAATTGGGCAGAACCTCCCCATAAATCGAAATCTCCCATGTACAAATAAACCTGTATATTCTTCCATGTACAAATAAACTTGTATAATTTAAAATCATCCTGTAAATAAAATAAAATGGCCATCCTGACCTCACAACAACCCACCAACCACAGCGGACCTCCAGAACAATGTCAGTCTATGTAAATTACCAACAATCCTAGCTACACACCTCTACTGTCATAACCAACTAGAGCATGAGCAGCTGCCACACTGAGCAGACCTAAGTTTTATACAATTTACAATCAATTTTCTCAAGTTAACATTTAAACACTACAATTTGCTTCAATGCAAATAAAATATGAGAGTTTCGTAATTTAATGAATATAAATTATACAGTCAATCCTAAATAAATACACGGTCGACTACAGACCTCAAGGTCAAGACCTCACAAGGTCGAAAATAAAGTGCGGAGCTCATATCTCAATTTAATTTAAATCTCATCGTCAAAAAACACTCAAATACGCTAACGAGCTACCAAATTCTTTAGAGCCGAAGCATCACTCTAGTACAATAATCCTGTCTGAGGAAGGAAAATATCCAGTAAGTGAGGGGATTAATCTCAAGTACTAATAGTGTAGGTGAACATTGGAATGTCAAATAATATCATTCATAACCAATAATTCAAATTTTGCAGTAAATCATGATATATTTGCTAAAATAAACTCATTTAATCATTCACACGATAACATACATATATGTATCCATTTAAAATCAAGTAGATCATAGAGCAAGCCGAAAGGATCTTGGAAAAGATCAACCATGATCAAGAATAGGCATATCGGGGGTTTTATTATGCAAAACGTTTTCAAAAATAGCTCTCTACCCTGATGTTAGCCATGAGTTCGCTGGGGCTAGCTCATCATCATGTATAGGACCCCGTCCGGTGCAAGATGGTGGCATCACACACGTCCTCCCCCTTACATTTGGTTCAACCGGCTATGCCTATAACCATTAGACATATGACGTTTGCAGATACCTCCTGCAGAAGCGTATCCGGGCAACCCAGTGCCTCTACAAACACCCTTCGTAGTTACGAAATTTATCAAATAATGTCATAACATCATATCATCTCAAGCTAGTAAGCATCCAACCCACATAGCCAAATCATCTTATTATATCCTCGAAACAATTCAAATCCATGTGCCAATATATTTCATCGAAATCATTTAAATTTAGCAAACCAATACAATGGTAGAATAGAAAACATTCTATTTCTCAAATCATGGCACAATTTCATTTCATTTCAAACATGGATGTATAATCGTAGAAACATAAGTACGATGGGGTGGCAGATTCGGGCAAATCCGAAGGGAGAGAGAGGGAGAGAAACAGAGAGAGAAAGGGAGAGTAAGAGTGAAACCAAGAGATGGAATAGAGAGAGGGAGAGTAAGAGGGAGAGTAAGAGAGAGAGAAAGCAGAGAGGGGGTCGGTGGTGATGGAGGTGGGCGGCGGCAATGGCGGAAAGGGAGCGGTGGGTTGCGGGAAGGGGAAGAGGCAGAGAGAGAAAGAGAGAGGAAGGGAGAGAGAGAGGGGGGAAAAGAGAAAGAGATTAAAGCTAAAAGCCCTAATCCAATTTGGGGTGGTGCTGCGTTTTGTTCAAAAGGAGAATTAATCAACTTATCATTACATTTCTAAAAGGCCTTCTCAAGAGTCCACCAAGCTCTTCTCCTTCGAAACCAAATAAATTCTTTATGAGTTTTTTGTCTCAAAGACAAAGCCTTAAATTGGCATAGCCCGCGGAATTTGGGCTAGGCCCGCCTTAAATTGGCATAGCCTGCGGATTTGGGCCCAGCCCGGGCCAGCAAATGGGCCTTTTAGGCCCACAAAGGGGGGCCCAATCGGGCCCCAATGGCTAGACAAATCTAGCCGTTGGAGACTGTCCAACGGCTAGTAATTCTAGCCGTTGGAGATAGCCTCCAACGGCTAGTAGAGAGGGGTCTTAACCCCTCTCTTGTTCTCTCATTTGCTCTCTGAATTCTCTCCATCTTTTTCTTCTATAAATAGGCTTCTATGTATTCAAGCAAAGGTATGAACAAAAGTTCAAAGCTATGAATGTTATTTGCTTTCATTATCAATAAATTTCAGAATTTCATTTCAAAGTTCTCTTGTGTTCTTGCTTTGATCTTTCAACACGTTTTGCCTCAAAACGCAGCACTCCGTTGGATTTTTTTTTTACTATTATTATTATTATTATTTACATATATATATATATATATATATTCATTTTACATCAAAATTCGCGGATACGGTAAAAATTTAAAATATACAAAAAAAAATTCAATTTAAATACCCCAAAATCAAAAATCAAAATAAATGAAAAATTTCTCTATATATATAACTGAGAAATATTTTATTTAATTTCTGAACAGGAGTACAAAGAGTACGGTCACCGTAGTGTCGGTGTTACACATTGCCTCAAAACCTCAATACTACAGGCTTCCCAGTCGCCTCCTCACGTCATTGCAAGGCTACTCAATCACTTCAAGGCTCAGAAGTCCTGCTCTATACACAGTAGGATGTCTTATCATATCTTGTAAGGTGACTCAATGAGTCCAAGGCTCAAAAATCCTACTTTGCACACACACAAGGCGCCTTACCCTTGCATTCCATAGGTGTCAGGCGTCTCAATCTTGGCACAAGTCGTCTCACACCCCTTCACAACCTTGGACAAGCCAACCCAAAATCTTCACAAGTCCTCTTGTCTCTCACAAGCTTCATGCCTATAAGCCAACCTATTCCAACCACATGGCCTCTTGCCACTTATAAATGGAAGCACAAGCCAACGCAAATTTTCACAAGTCCCATTGCCTCTCACAAGCTCCATGTCCACAGGTCGACTCATCCAAACACAAGGCTACTTGACACTATAAATGAAAGAAAATCCCTCGTCCCTTTGTCTCCAAGGAAGTTTGAACCCATGACTTCAAGTTTCCAAAAAGTCCTTACACCACCAAGCTATTTTATACCTTGTGATTTATATATAAAAACAATTTGAAAAGTCCAACACTTGGTAATTATAGAAAATAATAAATTGAAAATTTTAAACACTGAGTTTTTAATTGTTACGTTCCATATCCAAAATATCGGTTACAACTCCGATTCTTCCCTACAGTTTACAATAACTTAAATAAAATTTTCTAACACTGAATTTTCGATGTTACATACAAGGATTCTTGGGGCTTACGGGGCTTATGGGGTACTATAGGCGGTTTGTGCGCGATTATGGCAAGATAGCAAGACCCCTTACTGAATTGTTAAAGAAGGAAGTCCAACCATACTTCGTTTAGTCTTAAGAAGCTCAAAGAGCCTTTGCAACTCTGCGGACAGCAATGGTTAGTGCTCATGTACTCGTTGTGCTAGATTTCAGCCAACCGATTGTGGTGGAATGTGATACTTCGGGTCGAGGAGTGGGGGCTATCTTGATGCTGGGCAAGAGACCTATTACTTATTTCAACAAAGCCCTATCAGAAAGGTCGTTATCTAAGTTAGCCTGTGAGAAAGAGTTGAGGGCACTTGTTCTAGCTGTTTAACATTGGCGTCCCTACTTAATCAGCTGGCATTTTCAAGTCCGAATTGACCAAAAAAGTCTGCGACATATGCTGGAGTAGAGGATTATCACCCCTGCACAACAAGACTGGATTTCAAAACTACTTGGTTATGATTTTGAAGTAGTGTATAAGCCGAGAGCTTCCAATCATGCAGTTGATGCTCTATCAAGAATAAATGAAAAGGTCATTTGTAATGCAATTTCATGGCAGCAATGGGTGAAATGGGAGGAACTCGAGAAGGAGATAGCCAAAGATCCCAAACTCTCAAAAATTAAGCAACAATTGGTGCGAAAACCAAATGGACAACCTCCCAACTCTCTGAAAAATGGTAGAGTCATGCACAAGAATCAAATAGTGATTCCAAAAACCTCGAGGTGGATTCCTTTGCTTTTGGCTGAATTCCACGAAACTCTAGGGGCTGGATATGCTGGGTGTTGAAAATGAGCATCCCTTACCCAAGCCTAAAACCCTATTTCATTGAAACTTGTAAAGGGTGACCAATAAACCCTAATTTTTATTTTAGATTGAAAGTCTCCAATAGGCCCTAAATGGGCCCGGGTTTCAAGCCCAAAAGAGCCTCAAAATGGGCCCAGCCTAGCCCGTGAAGGAGGGCCCAGCTGGGCCCCCAACGGCTAAGAGGGCTGATGCCCTTCTTTCTCCCTCTTTTCTCTCCCTTCTCTTGTCTAGTATTCCTATATAAATTCTCAAGTTCATCCTCCATGTATGGTATGAACAAATGGTCCAAAACCTATGTATTCTTGCTTTGAAATGCAACTAAGTTTTCATTAGTTTTGTGTCTCTTCATCATTCAATTTTAGTCTTACTTTCAATATGGTATCAGAGCAACAAACGATCCCATCCTCTTCAAGGTTGGGTGACTCTCTTCCTTCCATAAACCTCACCCAAATTCAAAACTTATCCTCCATTCAAATGAAAAAGGGAAACTACTATCAATGGGTGAGCATTATGAAGAGAGCTCTCAACCTTCAAAATTTGGAGGGATTCATCCTTGATAATCCTCTTGATGAAAGCAATCCATCATATAGAGAATGGAAGAAAAGAGATGATCATGTCTTCATCATCTTGCTAAACTCCTTGGATGAGACTCACAAAGCCATGGTGACATTGCCCCTAATGCCAAAATGGTATGGGACACAATATTCTCTCTATATGGTCAAGAGTCCAATCTTGGAAGAATCTTTGAGTTGAAGACGCAAATTGCAAATATCAAGAAGGAAGGAAAGTCTCTTCCACAATACTTCGGAGAACTCACTGATTTATGGAATGAGCTAATGACTCTTCGGCCGGATTCTATCGATCTTAGAGTCATCCAAAAAAGGATAGAGGAGGATAAAACTTTTGCTCTTCTAATGGTGTTGGAAGATTCCTTCACCCATCTTCGACAAGAGATCCTTCGAATGAAGGAGTTTCCTACATTTGGAGAAGTGCAAAATATGGTCCAAAGAGCTGAAGTAAGGATGAGAATCGAGGAAGGCTCCAAGCTCAAAATAGAAGCTCACAGCTTCATGGTCTCCCAAGACTTCACGGCAGCCAAGAACCTCAACAAGGAGGTATGTTCTCATTGCAAAAAAAGGGGACACACAAAGGACAAATGCTGGTTCTTACATCCCCATTTAAGGCCAAAGAGCTTCAAGCCAAAGGATCAACAAGGAATGTCAACTTTTGGAGCACAAGCAACTGCCCAACAAGCAACCATTCAAAATTTCACCATGGCCGAGCTTGCAGCTCTCAAAACCACTCTTGAGAGTGTGACAAAAAGGCTTCAACAAATCTCTCCTCTTGAAGATATAATTCAAAAACCTTTTACTAATTTACATTCGGAAGAATTTCTTATTGATTCGGATACTGACTACCATATGGTTAGAGATAAGTCAAAAATTAAGAGATTTAAAAATCTCTCTAACCATAAGATAGTACGGGTTGCTAATGGACAAGATTTGAAAGTAAACTAAGTTGGAGAAATTGATATTTTTGGAAAATCAACAAATGCTTTATATGTTCCCAAACTTACTTCAAATCTATTGTCCATAAGTAAAATCACTAAGGATCAAGAATATAGAGTTGTCTTTGACCCAAACTCGATTTCTTTTTAGGACCTCAAGTCGAATCAATTGATTGGCAAGGGTTCTAGAAGTGGAGGCATATACTTTTTGGACAAAAAACAACATACATTTTTTGCTCATATCAAGGAAGATTCATCTCTTTGGCATGGGCGGTTAGGATATCCTGGTGACCAAACTATAAAACGTCTATTCCTAAACTTAAATTATGAGAACAGACATTGTAAAACTTGTATTTTAGCCAAAGAAACCCGAACTGTGTATCCTATTTCCAAAACAATATATGAAAATGTATTTAATTTGATTCATTCCGATATTTAGACCTCTCCCATTATTTCTCATTTAGGATATAAATATTTCATTATATTCATTAATCATAAAACTAGACATACAATGGTGTATCTTTTAAACACCAAAGACCAAGCTCTTGAAGCTCTCAAGAGTTATGTGAAGTATGTGGTTAAACTATATAATGTCAACATTAAAATCCTAAGATCCGACTATGGTGATGAATTCACAAGCCACAATTTTAAAAATTATCTTAAGGACAATGGCATTATATATCAACTATCATGTGTTTACACACCCCAACAAAATGGGGTAGCCGAACGTAAGAATAGGCACATACTAGAATTTGCTAGAGTCATGATGTTTCATTCAAGCACACCTAAGAAATTTTGGTGTGATGCGGTTAAAACCGCAGTACATGTTATAAATCTCATGCCATCTGATGTTTTGAAATGCCAATCTCCCTTAGAACTGCTCTTAGGAAGAAAACCAAAACTTTCTCACCTTAGAACATTTGGTTGCATATGCTACATTCATGTTGCCTCCCATTTAAAAAACAAACTAGAATATAAAGGAAAAAATTATGTATTTCTAGGGTATGCATCCTTTGAAAAGGGTTATAGATACTACGATTGTTCTACTAACCGCACATACACATTGAAAAATGTGGTATTTTTAGAAAATGAGTTTTACTTTTCAGGAAAAGAAGTAAATGAAATTTCAAAGGAAAGCTCTCAAACAACCACTTGGGATTTCCTAGTAACTCCCAACGGTACTCAAGAAGTTGAAAATCCAATTAATCCTCAAATGATCGAAGGAAGTTCTCAAAATGAAGAAGGATCAAATCCTACAGATGAAGACTCACCATCTGATTCAGGGGGAGATCAAAGAATAAGTGAAGATGAGAACTCCTCCCCTAGTTCAGAAGAGGCAAGTGACCTACCTGTTCAATTAAGAAGATCGATTAGGCTTAGACTTTCTCCATCCAAATGGGTAAACCGAAGAGTTTTCAACAACTCAAGGTAATCACTCATCCCATTTGAAATTATTATTCTATCTCACATGTCTCCTTGGGCCATCAAGCATTCTTGAGTGGCATAGATAAGGAATTAGAACCAAGAACATTCGAGGAAGCTATCAAGGATCCTAAATGGAAGGAGGCAATGATCAAGGAATTAGAAACCCTAACAAAAAATGGCACTTGGGAGATTGTTTCTCTACCAAAGGGAAAAAAGGCCGTAGGATGCAAGTGGGTGTTCAAAATTAAGTATAAAATTGATGGCTCCATAGAAAGATACAAGGCAAGATTAGTAGCAAAGGGATACACTCAAGCAAATGGAGTTGATTACAAGGAAACCTTCGCACTGGTTGCTAAGATGAACACCATTCGAGTTCTTCTCTCTCTTGCAGCCAACTATGGATGGAATATGTTCCAAATGGATGTAGCAAATGCATTCTTTCAAGGAGACTTGGAAGAAGAAGTATATATACAACTCTCTCAAGGCCTCCAACATCAAGAAGGAAATGTATATAGACTACACAAGGCTATTTATGGGCTCAAGCAATCTCTAAGAGTATGGTACGCAAAATTAAGCCTTGCTCTCTTTAGTAATGATTTCACAAAATGCAATAACAATTCATTCTTATTTATTAGAAAAAACAATGATAAAATAGTAATTGCATTAGTATACGTAGATGACATCATAATAACCGAAAATGATATACGTCTCATTGATATTGTTAGAAATTTCATAAAATCTAGATTTGAAATTAAAGATCTAGGAAAACTAAAATATTTTCTAGGAATTGAGCTAACCTACTGTCATAATGGGTTAGTTCTATCCCAAAGAAAATATGCTCTTGACTTATTACAGGAAACAGGAAAATTAGGAGTGAGACCAGCTTGTAGCCCCGTTTCCAACTCCATCCCTTGGACGATGATGAGGAACCTTATGAAAATATGGAGAGGTACCAGCGGCTTGTAAGAAGGCTGATCTACCCTACTATCACTAGACCCGACATAGCTTATACTATGAGCCAAATAAGCCAATACATGCATGCACCCAAAAAAGGGCATTGGAGAGTAGCCGAGAGAGTCCTTCACTACATCAAAGGCTCCCCCGGATTAGGAATCTGGATGAAGAAAAATGAAAACTCAGAAATTGAAGAATACTGTAATGCAGACTGGGCAGGTGACTCTAAGGATAGGAGATCCACCATGGGGTTTTGCATGTTCGTAAGAGGCAATCTTGTTGCATGGAAGAGCAAGAAACAACACGTAATATCTAGATCGAGTGCGGAGGCCGAATATAGAGTAATGGCAGCTAGCACTAGTGAGATAGTGTGGTTGAAGGCCCTAGTAGAAGAATTAGGGTTTAAAGTATCAACTCCAATCAAGTTTCACTGTGACAATCAATCTGCAATCCACATAGCTTCTAACCCAATCTTTCATGAGCGTACCAAACATATAGAAGTTGATTACCACTTCATTCGACAAAAGGTAGAAGAAAAGCTCATTGCTACTCCTTACATCAAAGGGGAAAATCAATTAGCAGATATCTTCACCAAAGGAGGCACATCGGCTCATCTACAAGAAATTTTGGGCAAGTTGGGTATTATCGACATATACACATCCAACTTAAAGGGAGTGTTGAAAATGAGCATCCCTCACCCAAGCCTAAAACCCTATTTCATTGAAACTTGTAAAGGGTGACCTATAAACCCTAATTTTTGTTTCAGATTGAAAGTTTCCAATAGGCCCTAAATGGGCCCGGGTTTTAAGCCCAAAAAGGGCCTCAAAATGGGCCCAGCCTAGCCCATAGAGGGCCCAGCTGGGCCCCCAACGGCTAGTTGGAACAAGCCGTTGGGCAGCAACGGCTAGGAGGGCTGATGCTCTCCTTTCTCCCTCTTTTCTCTCCCTTGTCTTGTCTAGTATTCCTCTATAAATTCTCAAGTTCATCCCCCATGTAAGGTATGAACAAATGCTCCAAAACCTATGTATTCTTGCTTTGAAATGCAACTAAGTTTTCATTAGTTTTGTGTCTCTTCATCATTCAATTTTAGTCTTACTTTCAACACTGGGGCCTTAAGGGCCTGCCAGAGAATTGTAGCCAGTGTTTATTGGCAAGACATGATGAAGTCGGTCCTGAAATTTGTGGCTGCATGCTTAACCTGCCAGCAGCATAAGTACGAAGCAAAGGTTCTAGCTGGACTATTACAACCTCTACCAATTCCAACTATGGTTTAGGAAGATATAGCAATGGATTTTATAAATGGTTTGTCACGTTCGCAAGGGAGAACTGTATTTTGGTTATGGTGGATAGACTCTCGAAATATGATCATTTCATAGGACCGAGACATCCTTTCACAGCCAAAACAATAGCTGAAATCTTCATTCGTGAGATAGTTCAACTACATGAGGTCCCAAGATTAATAGTGAGTGATATGGATCCTTTATTATTGTGCAATTTCTGGGCTGAATTATTTCACTTTCAATGAACTAAGCTGAAAATGAGTAGCACTTACCATCCTGAGATGGATGGGCAAACTGGGGTCCTAAATAAAGGATTAGAGACTTACTTACGATACTTCTCTTCAGAACAACCAAAAGGATGGGCAAGGTGGCTACCATGGGCGGACTTTTGTTACAACACAAGCCACCATACCGCTGTTGGTATGACCCCATTCCAAGTGGTTTATGAAGACCACCTCCTACAATCCAAAGATTTTTACCAGAGGAAACTATGGTAGAATCAGTAGCGAAGGTGTTGTTAGACCAAGATGAGATATGGCGTTAACTACAGTACAATCTAAGAATAACTTAACAAAGATGGTCAAGGCAGCAAATGCTCATCAGAGGGAAATCCATTATGATGTTGGGGATAAGGTCCTTTTGAAACTTAGACCTCATAGACAAATCTCAATCCGCTGTATCATCCCCTCTAAGTTGGCAGCTCATTATTACGGTTGTTTTGTGATTATTTAGAAGGTTGGACAAGTAGCTTAAAGCTTCAGCTCCCTGAATGTGCTCGAATCCATACAAATTTTCATGTTTCGCAACTGAAGAAGGCTGTAGGGGAACATATTGCAGTGACTGAGTTACCATTTTGCTTAGAAGTTGACTGCCCTTTATTTGAGCCTGAGGAGGTGTTAGAATAGCGCTCTGTTAAGAGGAGAGACAGAACAGTACAGCAACTTCTAATTCGCTAGAAAGGGAGTTCAAGAGAAGAAGCAACTTGGATAGATCAATCTGACTTCCTTCTGCAGTTTCCTGATTTCAGCCTCAAGGACAAAGCTGTGGCTCCAAGAAGGCACAATGTTATGACAGGAAATCCAAGAGGTGATGAGGCGGGTGAAGTGGCACCACATAAGCTGGATGAGTAATAAGGTGGAGTAACAGCCCAATTGAAGAATCTAAGGGGGTTAGAGGGTGTTAGGGCATTATAAATGTAAGGGTGGGAATGAGAGGAGAGGAGGCAAGGAAAGTTAATTGTGTATTTTGACTATAGCCGGTCAGTCTTGCTTTTTTAGCAGACTGAGTCTTTTTTGTAAACCATCAATCTTGATTTCTTCAATGAAAAGAGCACATTGAGCTCCTTCCTTTCAATAAATTCTCTTCATTACTCAATTGTTCTTCCAAACCCTACTTTCTGCATAACAGAGGTGGCTTTATATGTAATCGCATTGTCCCTCAAAACGATGCTATCTTTATTGCCAAGGAGAGAGGCACCTTCAGTTAAGAAAAAAGAAACAAGAACAGAGAGAGATATTGGTTTGAGAAAGATCAAAAGATCTTGAATGGTCATGCTAATAGACATTAACAATTGGAACCCAATAAAGAAATGCCAGAACTTGTTGAACATTGAAACAATTTGTATATATCTTAGGCGACCCTTTTTAGATTGTCATAGCTCAGTACAAATGGTTTACGTCCTTTAACTCTACTGGCGACTATGTTCATCAAGTTCCTTAAAAAAAAATTACTTTGAAGGTGGGCTTTAGCACAACTTTAATGTTGCTCTGTTGTGAATTGTGATCTAGAGGTTATGGGTTCAAAATCAGAAAACAGCTTCTCTCCTTGCACGGGAGAAGTAAAGACATCAATTATCATTTAATTTCTTATTTCAGGTATGGTTTGATTAGATTTAATCTTTAAATTATTTAGGGTTATTTGCCCAGAAATAAACGCCTATTTTTATAGTTCTATCAGAAAGAATTGATTATTGGTTATTGCATGACACAATAAGTTCTCTCTCTTTTGTTCTTGATATTATTTCTCCTTAAATTCATGTGTCCATCTCATCGTTATAGAATCTATCTACCCTTCTCTTCTTGGTTTCCACCGAAGTTTAGTTTCGTATAAGAGAAAATCAATCATCATTTTCCTCCATGTATGACATCTTCGTCATTTTGGATGATTTTAATGATTTCCATCAGTATGGGGAGTTCATCAGCTGCAAATGTGAATTTTCAATTTTAATATCGAACTGATGGAAAGATATTGCATCTCCTTGTACTGGAGTGGTATGTTCCTCAATTTCACCTATAATAATCATATTCCATGTTATAACTAATCACGTAATGTCAGTCCAAATGCCATTGTAGGAAATAATTCTCAACTTGTGCTCAACCTCACAAAATTTAGTATAATAAATAGCTAAGCAAAAGCAACAAGGACCGAAGGATATCCCTAACAAAATCATGCAACCTTAGGGACAACAATCCAACCAAAAGCGACGAGGGATTACAGAAAACAATCCAACCCGAGAATAAATAATCGATAGGAAGACTTTGTTTTTGAGGATCCAAGGATTCCTCTCTGACCAAAAATTCACCAAGCTATCTTAGGATAATCACAAAGTATTTAATCATCCTCACCACCCCCAAGGCCAAGCAACAAATTCTCAATAGAGCACAGAACAAACCAATTTTCTAAGATATTAACTAACTAAATTCATAAAGATCACATGACAAACAGAGAAAAAATGAGGAAAAAGAAGATGAATAACGATTTCCGCATGTTTAGAACAAAGCACAAATACTAGATAACCAAGTGGAATACAATCTCTTTAAATACAACAAGCCATTACTGTTAATTCTGTGATGCATAGCAGTCCAAACAAAAGTTTAATGGAAGTCCTGACGTCCCAGATGACCTGGTAAGCAAAGAATATGATAATTAGATGTTTAGATGAGATGAGTCCATAAGGAATAGCAACAAAAGCCCAAAAGGTCCCTTACTCGGGATTCAAAGAACTTCTTCCGTGGTGTTGAACTTCAGAAGACAGTGCCCACTTTCTAAATAAACAAGTTCTGAGTTTTGAGGGAGCTTTCAGAGTTGGATTGGCGGGATTTTAGGCCGTTGTAGCTCACCTCTATCCCCATTGTTTTAATAATGAGCAAGTTCCTCAATGGGCATCTCAAATTGCTTTTCAGCTCAGCAGGAAAATCAACTATAGACAAAGGGAACCTCTTAGGGGGCTTGTTGAACTTTCCATCTCATCTTCTAAGTCAGATTTCAAATGATCCTGGGGAGTACTATGGTCTGAAACCATTTTTTGTTCAGGATCCACAAGTTTATCTTTGTAAGTATTGGGAGATTCTTGGCTATTCTATTGGGCCACATCGGATGCATTTAAGGCAGGATTGTGAGATTCACCAGAAATAACTCCATCTACCAGTCCCTTACCCAGTATTGACTGTTAAGATTCGTTGTTGTCTTCCTCAGTAATGATAGTATCTTTGTCTTTTATTGCCGCCTCCACTTCCTGTACCATCCCATGCATTGCTCCTGAGAACTTTCTTGATCATCCTCCTTTACCTTGACTTTCTTGACATTCGGATGCAAAATATCTTTCTCTTCCTGATATTTCTCTAGGTTGCAGAGACTTACTTCTATTTCCATTTACACACTCAGACTCCTTTTTGGCACAAGCAAACCTACTTTAATAGGGCTGCTACTAATACTGCTCAACCCACTTCAACAGGGTGGAACCAAGCATATTAGGATCGAGAGTCACTTCATGAACGAGAAACTTAACGTGGGACTATTTTGTATACCCTTTGTGAAGTCTCAATACCAAGTGGCTGACTTACAAAAGGTCATGAGGCATGTGTTTCACTCCAAAGATGGATATGAGACACATGTTCTTCAAGGGGCAAGTGTTGAGAAGCATGATGTAAGGCCTATAGAGCCATAAAGAGAGCATGAAACTAACTTTAGAACCCTATCCCATTGATTCTCATCCATTTTCTTCTATTTTGTGCCTTAACAATTTCCAACCACTCACGGTAACAAACAAGCTAAGGTAAGCATCACATGGTTTTGCACATCTCCTGATTGTCTCATCAAATAAATCCATAGAGCCTATCCGATTCATATAAAAAGGTTTGTTATTTCCTTCCAAGCCATTAATTAAAAATAACAATTTTTCGTATCTCCATGAGACAATTGTCATAAATTACTAGATAGTTAAAGAAAATAGAAAGGCGAATGTCTGCTTTTAGAAATCATTAAAACCCACAAAAGAGAGTTTCAAGTCATTGCAAAAATTGTAAAAATGAAACAATTCTTTAAGGCGGCTGATCTTTAGGAGCTACCCTGAGAAGGATCATCGCTTAACTCATAGACCCTGCCACTTTATTTGAGCAGGTTAGGGCTATGCCATTGAACCACCTCCCCTTGGCAATGTAGGCTGATTAGAAAGTACCCTAGAGTTGTCCTGTCAGCAACCCGAGAGCAACGCAAAGCTTTTTTCTTGTTAAACAACATCTAATAACTCTAGTCCTGGTGATGCAGGAATTTATGGTTAGAATGATGAATAACAAAAGAAAAGTAAAATAACCTTAAGAATCATACTTTAGGCTTCTACGAATTACTCACTAGATGAAGGCATCACACCTCCTCCTCTATTTGAGAGAACTCTTAAGTAGTTTGCTAATAAAATTCGAAGTTACTTCTCCTCCTCAAAAAAGGTTACAAATCATAAATAGACAAATACCATTAAGAAAATAGAAACTACTAAGACCAAAATTTAGAAACTCCTAAATAATTCTAAGTTAACTCAAATATATAGAAAAATAGAATAGAACAAAAACAAAAATTTAGAAACTCCTAAATTAAAAGTAAAAGTGATACCTCTAAGACAAATTCTAAAATAGAATCTTGCCAAATAACAATGTTGGCTCTTGAATCATTCTTTGCCCTTCTCTTGTAGTACTTTCCAAATCTACCATGCATATCATTTGCATCAACAAGTTCTTAAAGTGCCTTAAGTATCGCTTATTCTCTCATCTGACTCCCAAAACACTGATCAATGAAATAAGATGAATAAGGTAAGAGAAGCATGTGCTGGAGATGCAATAGATGTTCTAAATTTGCACTTGCAATATATGAAAGACATTATCCCAATTTTCTCAAGTATTATTGTGTTTTTATTAGTAGCCCATGATCCAAGTGCAACCTATCGGAGGCTTAGCAAGAAGAGTTTCACTAAGATGAGTTGTGAATTAGTCATAATCATGAGATTGGGATCAGGAGGAGGTACTGAAGTGAAAGGATCTGTGCTTTTTAAGGACTGACTGCCAGGTGCTTGTACAATTGGCAGCATGGCAGTATAGGCTTAAATATAGTATGAGATGTTGAGAAATTGAGACAACGTTTGGACGTGGACTAAAAATAGGGTATGGATGTGATCACATGCAGTATAGGCACCCTAGACTGTGTGTCACGCCCTAAATCGGGATCGTGAACAGCCGCCCGTTGCCCCTGAATGCCGGCTGTATTTTTACAGAAAATTGGGCAGAATCTCCCCATAAATCGGAGGTTTCCCATGTACAATTATACCTGTATAATCCAAATCATCCTGTACAATACACAAATGACCATCCCGGCCTCTCCAAAATCAACAAACACCACAGCCAACATTCAGAACAACGCAAAGCTATAAACAAACCTAGCCACAGACCTCTACTGTCATGCCCAATTAGAGTATGAGCAGCCGCTATACCGAGCGGACCTAAGTTTATACAATATATATCACATTTCCCAAGTAACGTTCAAGTACGTACAATCGCCTCAATGCAAATGAAATATGAGAGTTAAACTATACAGTCATCCCAAAATAAGTACATGGCCAACTATGGACCTCAATGCCAAGACCTCGCAGGGTCGAAACTAAATTAGAAGTAAATCTCACCATCAGAACAACAAATCCGCACTAGAGCCTGTAACGCCGCTCTATCACAATAAACCTGTCTGAGGAGAGAAGATAGAGGGGTGAGTATCATGGGAAGATACTCAGTGAGTGAGGGGGATAATATCCAGCATAAATAGCATAGGTGAACAATTGGAGTGTCAAATAACATCATTTGAAACAAAAATTTACATTTCGCGACAAAACATGATATGTTTAACAATTTGAAATCATTTAACCAATCACACGATAACAAGCATATATGCATCCATTTAAAATCAAGTAATGTCAGAGCGAGCCAAAAATAGTCCCGGCAAAGGTCAACCGTGACCAAGAATAGGCGCGTCGAGGGTTTTTATTATGCATAGACTTTAAAACGCTCTCTACCCCGACGTTGGCCATGAGCTCGCTGGGGCCAACTCATCGTGTATAGGACCCCGCCCGGTGCTAGACGGTGGCGTCACACACGTCCTCCCCCTACGTGGGTTCAACCGGCCGCGCCTATAGCCTTTAGAATAAATGACATTTGCGGATACCTCCTGCAGAAGCATATCCGGGCAACCCGTGCTTCTACAAACGCCCTTCGTAGCTACGGAATCATCATAGTATCACAAGGGCACAACGTCCCATAGTATCACAAGGGCACAACGTCCCACAAGTAACATCACATCATCACATAACTAGTGGGCATCCAACCCACATAGTTCATCAAAACATTTCAAATCTGCGTGCCAATACGTTTCATCGAATTATTTCAAACAGCATACCAATGCGACGGTAGAAAAGGAAATTTTAAAATTTCAAGTAATGACACAATTATTTTTTCATTTCAAACCATGGATGCATAGTCATTGTAAATATAATTCAAGACACTCCAAAAAATCACAAAACAGATTTGAATTTCAATATCATATGCCAGATCAATGCATATCAAAAGCATATTTTATCAAAAACACGGCAGAAAACACGTTTTACTATTTTATGCAAGAGATTAGAGTCTCACTCACCTTATCTAGGGAGGGTGGTCACTCCTTATTCTTCAACGACTCTCCAAAAAACAAACCTAATCAAATCGTCAAATTTATAGCGATTAAAACCCTAATAAGGGATTCTATCAATAAAATTTATTCATCTCTCACCTAGGGTTCCTCGGGTTTCAGACCTAGTTGTCGTTCGCCCGTCGGGTTGGTTTAAAACCTGTAATATTTCCCAAACTTCAGATGTATTAGAAACCACTAAATTTCTACCAGCAAACTATAGAACTTCAATCAATACAGTCGTTACCTGCAGTACAGAAGATGCAGGTGAGCTCTCGCAGGGGAAAGCCGGTCGCGGGCTCGCGGGCTCGTCATGAGCTCGCGGGCCGGTGGGCTGGCTGCTAGTGGGCTGGCCCGCTGGTGGCTCACGGGCTAGGGCTCGCTCTGGGTCACGAGCTGGGTCGCGCACTGGCTCACACCGGGTCGCGAGCTGGGTCGCGCACTGGCTCACGCGCTAGCTCGCGCTGGGTCGCGAGCTGGGTCGCGCGCTGGCTCTTGCTGGGACGTAAGCTGGGTCGCGCGCTGGCTCGCGATGGGTCGCGCGCTGGCTCGCGATGGGTCGCAAGCTGGCTCGCGATGGGTCGCGAGCTGGGTCGAGCAGGGGTAGCGCGCTAGCTCTTGCTGGGACGCGAGCTGGGTCGCAAGCTGGGTCGAGCAGGGGTAGCGCGCTGGCTCGCGGGACGCTGGCTCGCGGGAGATCGCGAGCTGTGGCGCGCTGGGCTCACGCGCTGGCTCGCGGGAGATCGCGAGCTGTGGCGTGCTGGGCTCGCGCGCTAGGAGGCAGCGCTCGCGTGGAGGAAAGAGCTGCTCGCGGGAGGGCGCTGGAGCAGTGGGCGGCGTGCGGTGGCGGGAGAGAGGCTGTGACGGAGAAGAGAAAGAGAGAAAGAGGGAAAGAGGGAGAGAGAGAGAGAGAGAGAGAGATAGACAATTGGGGCTTTAAGCCCTAATTTAAAATTTTCTTTTCTTTTTTTTTTTTTTTTTTTTTGTCTTCTGGTGTTACACTGTGAACCACATTCCTCAATTCTTTATTGAAAAATAAGATTTCTTCAAATAATGAGCTTCTCTGTATTAATGTGCCTAATGAGATTCAAGATGTGTTGACTGTGATTGTCAACTGTGACAAGCTTGAATGGCCTCTCACTTACCTAGGGGTCCCTTTTTTCTGGGGGGGTAATATGAAGAGTACTTTTTTTGGGACTAGTTGTAGCTAGAATGTCATGCCCCGATTCTCGGATCTATCACGCAACAACCGTTGCATTGTCTCGGTACACAGGCAGAACCTCTCCATATACCGAGACTCCGCAAGGCTAACCAACTATACAATATTTCTTCCAAATACAATACACATATAAAGGATCCATTCGGTCCATCCCAGTACACACAAGCCCACATCGGCACACAAATGGGGAGGGGGTTCTTGTACATGCACGCATGTAATGTGGTCATCCCAGCCACTTCAAGGATATTTCAAAATCAAAACAGATAAAGTTCCAAATTATAGTCGTAAGATTTTACTGACACTTGTCTGAAGAAAACAAACCAGGATAGTAAAGTCCAAACAGTATGAGATGTACAGAACTTCGTAAAATCAAAAGAAAGTATCAAAATTCAACATTTCGAACCAAATATCCCATTCAAATAATAAGTTTTACCAAAAATAGAATTAAAAGAAAGTAAACAAGTCTTCCCTTCCATGGATTTCAAATCAACTAAAATAACCTTACATCACTATCATACCTACACCAAACAGCAGATAAACCTTCCCAAGCTCCAATTTCTACAGCAGACCTAAACTTTCTCTAAAAAATGTTAAAGAGATGGGTGAGTATTGGGAAATACACAGTGAGTGGAGTGCAATGGTGTGATTGTGTAATAAATAAGGGGTAAATGTGGGACAGTCAAAGCATATATCAAAATCACGCTTTATATATGGAAAAACATTTTAATAATTCAATCAATCCGTAAAGCATGCATCCACATTGATCATTTTATCAGAAAATCCTAGGATCCCATCAAAAGCATTCCCGTCTTAGGCTGGCCGAACCTAGACGAAAGTCCGCCAAAGGTTTTTCCATCTAATATTTCAAAACATACCCCCTTCCTTGGCATTGGCTCGTACCTCACCAAGGTGCAAATCAGATATAGCACGATTTCGGCAGAGGGAGAGACGTCTAACTCCCCCGCACATCCAACCCCAACCACGCCACCCCGTCGGGTCACTCCGTGGTGGGAATGATTATAGCCATTTACTACCAGCACCTTTTATTTCTCAAATACCTCATTTCATAAACCATGTGCCATAATTTGTAACAAATAATCATAAATTTCTTGCCATAGCAATTCATAAAGTAACATCAATCAACATATGGCACACATGCATTCATAAACACAGTGGATGCATTCATATTTCACAATTCAGTTCAGACATCCCACAATCACAAAACAATTTATATAAAATATGTAAAAATCTTACAAAATCGTTTATAAAACAAATTTTAAAACAAGTTTCTCATTCAAGAACACAATGAACCGTCCACTCACCTTCTAGGGAGGGTGTCCACTCCCTATGCCCTATCGATACTCAAGAAATCTCTTTTCAAACTCCAAAAAGGTCAACCTAAACCAATAATCCACAATTTCAATTCAAATTCCAAGGAAATCTATTCTAATCAACTCAATAAGTTTCTAATTTCATCAAACACGTTTCTTTCGTATTGATCAACCTAAATTCATGTAGAATTTAGACGAAACCCTAGAAATCACATATCAAATGTCAGAAAATGCATTCTAATCGAATTTAACATACATCCTAAACATATACAAGACCTCTTACACTAAATTTACTCAATTTATCGAAAAGATTTAAATTTCCCTCACCTATGGTTTTCATAGCTTGCAGCCCTAGCGTCCGTGCGTCTACAACTCAATCCGAACTCCTGTAATGTTTCCAAACCAAAACACACTTTAGCAATTAACCCTAATTACCAAGAGAATCAAAACCCCTAAGCTATTGATCAACAATCGTCCCTTACTTGTGTAGTGGAAGGGTCGCGGCCTAGGGTTTCTAACAGTGCGGTCATGGTAGAGAGCAGCGAACATTGCAGGAAGGCTCTCGGCATAGAGAGCAGGTTGCGGGCTCACCGGCCATCGCGGGCTCGTGGGCTTGCGTACTCGAGGGCTGGGGCCTAGCGCGCTAGCGGCTGAAGCGCGCGCTCGCGAGGACTGTAGTCGCGTGCTCGCGCTCGTGCAGGGAAGCTCGCTCTGCAGTGCGCTCGTGGAGGAGGAGGAGCAGTGGCGGTGGGAGATTTCGCGGGAGAGGGAGTATGCGAAGGAGAGAGAGAGTTCGAGATGCAGAGAGATAGAGAGTACGAGAGCGACAAAAAGAGAGAGAGAGTGCATTCGTGAGACGGTGATAGAGAGATAGAGGACGGCGGAGATGGTGGAGATGGTGGCGGAGAGGCGATGGGCGAGAGAGAGGGAATCTGGAGAAGTGAGAGGGAGACGAAGAGATTTAGGGCTTTTTGCCCTAATTGATTTGGGGGAGAGGGAGGTGCTGCGTTTTTTTCGGGTTTGTTTTCCCCTAAATTAGCGACGGATAATTTTTTGACGGGTTTGTTTTCCCTTAAATTAGCGACGGATTTTAGCAACAAAAATTATCTGTCGCTAAATTTAACGACGAATAATTTTTCGTCGCTAAATTTTGTGACAAATTTTAGCGACAAAAACTTATTTATCGCTAAATTTAGTAACGGATTCCAAATTTTCGTCGCTAAATTTAGCGACGGATTTCTAATTTCGTTGCTAAATTTTTACGACGCGTTATTAGAGACGAAAAAATTTTTCGTCGCTAAATCCGTCGCTAATGCTTTTAGCGACGAATCTTTTTAAAATTTTCGTCGCTAAATTTGTGACTAAAAGGCTGTTTTTTTTAGTGTTCCACTAGAACTAAACTTTAGAAACTCCTAAAATAGTCTTTGCACTGATTATACTAACAATAATTAAAATAGAAAGAATTTTCTAAATAACTAAACACCAAAATAAATTAAAAAAAAAAAGACTCCATGAACAGTACCAAAATGTGAGCAGTGCCAACTTCTAATATTTCTACTCAAATCTCCAATAAAGGTTATCCATAATCATCCTCTCACCAAATCAAAGCTAGCAGCTAACCAAACATCGATTTATATCTTCTAGGAGAAACTTTGAATGCATCACTCTTTGTTTTTTCCCTTTTAAAAAAGAGAGAAGAAAAAAATAAAAGAAAAAAAAAATTCAGGCTGGTCTTCAGGTTGGGTCAGGCAAATATAAATCTTCAGTTCAAGCTGGCCCAACTACATGTTTAGTTAGGCTACCTGAGTGTGACCCAGTCCTATCCACCCAATACCCAATGATTGAGACTCTGGAGGTATATATAACCTTTTGTTTTGCTTTGAATTATGAATTTTGAATTGGCGCCCCCGATAGCATCTAATAAAGTTTTTATTCGTCAAAAAAAAAAAAAAAAAAGCCACATGTTTACCATAAATAACACAATAACATGTTAGTTAAACTAGAACAACATGACACAGAAAAACTGTTGTCCAAAAAAATTATATAAGATGATAGGATAAGACAGTATTGAAACAAAACACTTAAAAGTGACACACTAAATGGGCAAAAGAAAACTGAGTAATTTATTTAATAGGTTGAGATGAGCAAGCTATTTATGTCATAACCATATCTGGTCGATCAGTGTTTTGACATGACACTATGGAGTAAACATGGTATTTTTGTTTTATCTTCATGTTAACTAGTCAACCCACCACACTGCGACTTTACCAAGTGAACACAATTTTGACACGAAGGCAATTATGATAAAGCCCAAATAGGCTAATTTTACAGTGAATTTTTGGATTTGCACAATTTATCATTTTTCAATGGATGCTTGATACATCACCGATGATTAGCTTTTGGTCACTACCTTTGTTCCATCTTTATCCTTAGCATGTATCCACAAACGTTTTCTTTGGTTTTAATGTTTCTATTGTACATAAAGAGATGCAAGGAGGGAAACAATGCCTTAGTTAATCACATTCTCACCAGCCTAATTTATGAACAGTGAGGAGTGATGGGAATATAAAAATAATACTGACATAACTTCAGAAATTGATTTTTAATTCTAGCAGGTGTGTTAAGACAATGAACACCTAATGCAGATCAATTGAGAACATGGAAGGCATCAAATGCATTGGAGTACAATGTTCACCACAAATGAGATTGGTACATTTTCACCACAGATTCTAGAAGGTAACAACTACAACAGCTATTTTCGTAATTATGGATCCCAATTGTTAAGATATGAAATTATTAATACATCATCCATCTCAAACAATCACTTTCTCAAAAGCTTCGGATGATGGAGATGGTGTACTAGTTATTTTATACCAGTAAGACTTATAAGACATCACAAGCACGTAAAATATTAATTGGGCTCAGAGAGGCTTGAGATATTTTGAACTTTGATACCATTACAAATAACCAACCGCACCAAAAGCTAAAGTTACTAGAGGACAATGTGTTAATAATTTTGTTTTTTAACACCAATTATTACCTTGGCTCCATTTATTTGGTAGGAAATCTCCCATCCTAGGAAATTATTTTCTGGTGAGGATATTTTACTGGCAAGCAATTCATTTTCTGATGTTTTAAAAGAACATAGGAACTCATGCTCCACTGTTTGGTAAACCAAAAAAATAGTGTATTTTACTTGTGTACTTGATGCAAAAATCAAACTTCGGAGGGCATTTGGCAAACATATCCATGCAGCCATCCAAAGTACCAATATATGCTATATGAATAATCCCAATCTAGAGACCAAAACATTCAAGCCCCAAAAAAGGAAACTTTACTGCAACAACAGACATGTAGCACCACTAGAAGACCTCTTTATTTCAGCTCAACAAGACACCAAGCACCTGCATCAAATCTTCAATTCTTGCCAATTTTCACTATTATTCCAACACATCTTCTAGCTTTATAAAATAAATTACTAGCCACTGAGATCATCAAAGTTACAAGGAATTCGCATGATCCATTTCAAGTTCTAGTTAATCTGGTGACGAAGGATCGAGCTAAAAGATTGAAGGAAGAACCGAATAACTTAAGCCGGAAAGTTTTACAATAAGAAGTTAGAGTCTAAGTGAATGAAAAACCAAAAGGTACCCTAATTATACTCATTCCAGCCCAATTGAGAGAATAGAAGGCTCAAAACCATCCAAGATCAAGGGAGGACGTAGTGAAGGAAATATGAGCAAAGAATCATTCAAAAATGTGGGGAAAAAAAACTTGGTCAAAATATGTTTTGACAGATTTTTAGACAGTTTTCATTAGTTTTTTTACTTTGATCAAAATATAGAAAGACTTTGTCAAAATAATTTATTTTTATTTAGTTTCTTTTTTTTTTGAATTTTTATTGTTTAGGAAGCTAATTAAATTATATTTGTCATTTTAGGAGTTACTTCTAACATATAAATAGACCATTACAAGTTCTATAAAAGCATAATATTTTGGAGAGAATTAATAATATTGTGAAATTTCTTTATACAGTTTTGTTTTTTTGAGAATGCTTTAAACTTATTCAAGATAACTTTCTTGTTTAGTTTTTTGGCTTTTCAATGTAGGGTTTGAATCACCTAGATTGTTGCGTCATTCAATCCATCTTATATCAAGATTATTGTTCTAGTAAGAAATGAAATGGGTCTAAAGTTTTATACCTTAGGTTCTTCCTCCTTTAGGACAATGGATCATAATCTTTATTTCCACCGGTTCGATATCATTCGTCGGAATGATTCTTAGGCTATAAACTTATTCATGGGTTCATATCACTACACATTAGCAGCAAGAAAGAAATTTGTGAAAATTGTCCAAACAAAAGACTCGATATTGCCACTTAAAGGAGCTTTAAAAGTACAGAGAACATCTGGCAACAAGATTGAAAGAGGACCTTGACCACAAGATCAGAAACTTGAGAGAGGGAGAGAGAGAGAGAGAGAGAGAGAGAGAGAGAGAGAGAGACAACACAACCAGCGGAAGAGAGGTGCATCTCAATTTAAGCTGCAGAAGGGAGATTTGAAGAGTTTGAGTCCGAGGTTTGGAGAGAAACAATTTTCTTGCACCCTGATTTCTCTCCGCAAAATGACTTCTGCTTTGCAAAAGCAGAAGAAATTTTCTGTAAACAGAGATCAATTTATTATTAATTATAATTTTTTGGAGAAGTAAAATATTCATTTCATGGCATTGTGAGGAACATGACCATGGGATTTGCTTATTCAATCTAGATGTTGAAGGGTTTCACATTTCTGAATTTGTCTTGGTCACGTCAGTGCTACTGCTTGCGATGAAAATTTGTCATGCTCGAAACCGGCACAAATAAGTCTCACACAGCATAATGGACCTGTTCATAATTTTGGAGTCTATGCTTTAGTTTTAGGAATCGATCGAGGGATTCAATGGTCTGGTGTCTTGATGCACCCCCTGATGCGGTGGGCACTTGCTGGGCCCGTGCAAGCATATAATAACTACCATCAACCCAGAAAATGTATCAGTTTAGCACATCTTTACACGTTTGTTAAGATGGCCATATAAAAGCTTCTGAACATCACCAAACACCAACATGTCTTCTAATTATCTGAAATTTGTAGTTATATTGTCTTATAAGGGGAACTCTAATGCTTGGATGAAGTTGGTTTGATCAGTTGGCAAGTCTAGTTGGAATTTTTCATTTCTTAATGATTTTATTCGAGTATGTAAATAAATTTCTTTCACCTTCGGCTTTCAGCTTGATTCATTATCATCTCATTAAGTTTTAAATCTGGTTCATCAAAATTCTTTTCCCTCTCAAATAGGAATTGTTGATCCAGTGTTTATTTTGACAGCAAAGTTAATTTTTAGCATTTTTCAAGATTTAAATGATACAAGGGACACAAATGTACCATAAGGTGTCTTGTCATGTGGTTTCATAAATATTAGTGAAGATCCAAGTCAACTATATTATTTCATCAGAAAACTCTTGGACTGCTTCGATCTCTCAAAGAACTTTGTTGAATGAATTCTTGATACGAATACAGACTAATGTCGTATCTTATAATATGGTCTTGTTCATCAAACTATTATGTTTTAAACTCTTGATATGCAAGCCAAACTGATGCCATATATTACAATATTGTCTTGTTTATCGTACTATAAAGTTTGCATTGCTTACCGGTGCTTCACAGATGAGCTCAATTTGTATAGAGAAAATTTTATTTCAACCTTGTTTCATAAATCAAGTACTTTGGGTGCTTGTTTAAACATGTCCTCCATTGAATTAACAATGCTATGTATGTGAATATTTTTAAGCTTTTTGCACATTTATCATCTATTTTTTTCCCATTGATGCTTTCTTTATTCTGATCAGATAGCGTACCTCAATGACTGGGTTTTGCTAGAAAGGGATCATTCTCTTTTCCTTTCTCAGGCTATTGAAGATTTAGAGTGCTGGCAAGGGTACTTATATTTGAAACTTACTGGCAGACATTGAAACCTTCAAACATGCCATTTCCTCTGCCGTCAATGTAATGCAGGCAATGTGATCTTCCATTTGTTCACTCCTCTCTAGGGTGAAAATTGTGATTGATTGCAGTTTACCATATCTTTGTTTAGGTGGATTAATATTTGTTTCCATTTAAAAATGTTATCGACTCCCATATGGCACTTAATACATCATTGTTATCACCTTCTATTTCCCACTTTTTACTACCAAGTGGGTCATATTCCAACCTTATGTGGGTCATTGGCATTGTGTGATGAAAAAAATTTTCATACCATGTGAATCAGTTTTGAACATCATTTTAGTGCTCTTTCCCTCTCTCTCCCCCCTTCTCTCTCTCCCCCCTTCTCTCTCTCAACTGCCATTGGATCATGTTTGTTTAATTTGGTGATTTTTAGTGGAATCTCATTGTGCACGTAGTTATTTCCTTTTGTACTCCCTTTGGAATTTATTTGGTGAGATATGTATACTTTCTTCATCAACTTGACTACAATAAGTATGCTATGACAATCCTTCTTGTATAAAATATTTAGATTAGGGAAGTTGTGCTCTTCAATGTACATAACATTGTCTAGTTATGATGAAATGAACTTTCCACAATGATACATGAGAAATGAGAAATCGCTCTCCCTCTCCCTCCTCCTCTCTCTCTCTCTCTCTCTCTCTCTCTCTCTCTCTCTCTCTCTCTCTCTCTCTCTCTCTCTCTCTCTCTCTCTCTCTCTCTCTCTCTCTCTCGGGATTTACAATGTGATTGTAATCATCAATCCAACAACATAGCTTCACGTGAAAAATTGTTCAATTCTAGATTCTATAACGATAACATTGCAATTTTTTGCCATGAGAGCAAATCATCACATTCTCTTTTCCTTTCTCTTTATCGATTTTCAAATTGATCTCCCTGTTTTGGCCTTATACGTATTAAAAATTAAAATGTTCAATTTTAATTACTATTTTTTTTTAATTAGAAAACCTCCAACATCAATCTAGATTTTTTTTTTTTTTTTTAGTTTAAACTGCAAGTTCTTTTTTTTTATTATTTTAGTGAAATTAAAAAGACTTTCATTTATCGTGAAGTTATGAGTTTAAGTTATATTAGATCTTTTGGTTTAATTATAGTAATCGCTTTTGGCAAGCAAATCAAGTTTGATATTCTATTTTTATTTTCCTTCTCATGTTTATTCTTTCTAAAATTCCTTTTGACTGTAATTACTTTATTAATTACAAGCATAAATGGTTTTCGTTTTTAATTTGGTACGTCTTTCTCTTTGATTGCAACATGTGAGTATAGAAAAGACAAAACAAAAGGAGTAGTAGGATTCAAGTTCCACAAAAGGCAGCAGACTTTTCGCACCGGCTCTGCATACGTTTTTAATTTTATTAATTAAACTTTTCCCTAAATCTTTGCGTTGGAGCACGTGGATTGAATCCCGACTCTCTGGCAAATGCCGGCGAACAAACCCTTGAAAGGCCTTGCAAGCACACATTGGCTGTTTGAACGTGCCCTTCCTTTGGGAAAAAAAGGTTCTAGCTATTAATGATTTTTATGTTATTAAAAGATTATCATAATAGAAAACTTTTTCATGGGACTTTATGCATATGTACATATTATATATATAGAGAGAGAGAGAGGTTGAGTATTTTATTGTTTTTTTCTTGGATAATTGCATATGCGTGGTTAAAATTCATTGAAAATTTCTTTAGGCTTGGCCTCAACCTTTTGTCCTTCTATTTAGTTTGATTTGGAGCGCAGCTGATATCATTTCATATGGGAATCTCCTCATAACTTTTTAGAAAGTTGTCTGTATATACTGTATATTTGTTACTTAATTCGATCATTATTACGGCATTGCTTTGTAAACTAAAGTTCCATTAGCTATCAATATGTTATACACTGAGCAATAAGTTATGAAATAATTAGTCAATTCTCCCTCCCTCTCTCTCTCTCTCTCTCTCTCTCTCTCTCTCTATAGTTAAGTTCAATACGTGTAAAATGAGTTATACATTCTTTTTCTTTTTGCGATCGAGTTCCTTATGTTTTTAGAGCAATTTAAAATATTTTATAATGAAAATAAAAATGGAAACAATTCTGTAAACTCACATACAAGTCTTCTAATCAACACAAGGGTCACCAATATAAACTCAAATTCTTTTTTTTTTCTCCCACACATTTAATCATATTATCATCATGATCTTCATTTCTTATGAATTTTAAAAGAATTTTAATTCATATAAGTCTTTTGCTTCTTGTTAAAATTTTTGTTTCTTGAATCTTTGAAGACGGAAAATGCAAAGTGATAGAGTTAGAATATATAATAAGAACTTACTTGAACGTCAAGGATTGACCGATGAATTTCGTATTGGGTTTGAACAATCTTTGGATTTCACTAGTAGTCAAATTGAATTCATTGATGGGAATGAGTTAAGGTGTGTGTGGGAAGTGTAGCAATAGTAAGTTTCATGTGTATGATAAAGTTAGAGAATATATTTGTAAATTTAATTTTACTCCGAATTACTAGAATTGGAATTGTCATGGTGAACCTTCGTATCTAAGAAAAAATATCGAAAAAGTAGACAATTTTCAATTAGAGGAAAATATAATTACGACCAATTAAACTTATATCAGATAATGGTAATTGATGCAATTGGTGAGAATTTTGTTTTACAATCGAACCATGCAAGTTCTAGATTTGCTCCAATATTTGAACAAGTGTATAATAGTTATGCATTACCATTAGAGGAGGTAGAAGTAACAAGTGTTGATAATAATGCAAATAATGAGACTTTTTTGTCCAATCAATTTCAGGAAGTGTTGAAAATTGTAAATGAACCTTTGTGGCCAGGTTGTAACAATCACACTAAGTTATCAGTGACGGTAAGACTATTAAATATCATAACAGAGTATAATGTGTTAGAAGATTGTTTCAATGATTTTATTCAAGTAATTCGAGAAATATTACCTCATGATCACTTTATGTCAATTGATTTATACGATATAAAAAAGCTAGTCATAAACTTTGGTCTTTCGGTGTTAAAGATTGATGTATGTAATCGGGGTTGTATGTTATATTAGAGGGATGATGAAAATGCAAAATTTTATAAATTTGTAACGAATGTAGTTGGTACAAGAGTAGTTGAAGGATAGGTTGTAACAAGTGTAAACAATATAAACAAATGTTTTATTTGCCCTTAACCCCCCTTGATTGCAAAGACTTTATGCATCTAAGGCCACTGCTGAACACATGTCTTGGCATGCAAACAATGAAATAGAAGAGCCTCATTTATGTTATCCTTTAGATGCAGAATCATGTAAATATTTTGATAGAACATATCTTGAGTTTGCAAAAAAGTCTCAAACCATTAGATTAGGTCTTTGTGCATGTTTGCTTCATTTGTTAAATCGGGAAAGACTTATTCATGTTATCTAGTTATCTTAACTCCATACAATCTTCCACCTAATATGTGTATGAATATACTTTATATGTTTTTGACATTGATCATGCCTAACCCACAAAATCCAAAAAAGTTAATAAATATTTATATACAAACACTGATTATGGAGTTGAAACAACTATGGGATGAAGGTGTTCGTACATATGATGTCCATACTGATGAAAGCTTTCTAATGAAGGCTAGTATTCTTTCTACGATAAATAACTTTTCACCTTATGGCATGTTATCTGAATGGAGTACAATTGGGATTTTATGATGTTTGATATGTATGGAAAGATCAAAATCAATCAGATTAAAATATGGTAAGAAAGTAAACTATTTTAATTGTCACATACAATTTTTGCTACTAAATCATTCATTCAGAAGAAATAAAATTGAGTTCATTAAAATAAGGTTGAAAAAACAATTCCACCTTGAGATTGACTGATAATCAAATTTGGGAGCGAGTGCATAACTTTCTATCTGCTGTTGAAGACCTTCATGGTACGACTGTTGGATACAAAAGTACACATAAATGGATGGAACAGAGTATATTTTGGAATATACCATATTGGAAGACTCATCATATTCGTCATAGTCTTGATATGATGCATGTTAAAAAAGATATTTTTAATAATGTCATAAATATTGTCATGGATATTTCTGGAAAAACAAATGACAATTTGAGTGAAAGAAAAGATATAAGACTTCTTTGTACTTGGCCTACACTAGATATGGATACAAGTAGTAAGGGACCAAAATCAAAGATAGTTTGTACATTGAATAAGTATCACAGACGGATTGTTTGTGAATTGTTGAAATCGATACGGTTTCATTATTAATATGCTTCAAATCTTGGGGGATGTGTCGATTTGAAAAAATATAAATTGATAGGTTTGAAGAGTTATAATTGTCACATATTTATGGAAAGACTAAGTCCAATTGCATTGAAGGAACTTCTACTAAATTTTGTATGGAGTATCATTACAAAATTGAGCATTTTTTCATGACATTTGCTCAACAGCGTTGAATATATCACACTTGGAGCACTACAAAATAACTGCTCTATGCAGACGGGCAAAAACCATGCGATAAACCTAGTAAAACCGTCGAGAGAACCTTCTCCAACAGATCGACCTTCAGTTGGCTATACACCAGTCGAGATTAGTCTCTCCCGACAATTCTAGTCACCGTTGGAGCATGTCCTAACCTATATAGACGGTTAGAGTAGTGTTGGGAAAATGTCTTGCTTGTATCAATTTAAAAAGCGTTGGTAAAATTTACTATCTATTATCATCGATTATCACATGTGTTAAGAAATATTACTACATTTATCGTCGATCACCATAAGTGTTAAGAATTGTTATTGTCTTATATCGGTTTAAAAAACATTGATAAAAGTTACTACCTATTATTATCGGTTATCACATGTGTTAGAAAATGTTACTACATTTATCGTCGTCAGTATAAATGTTAAGAATTGTTATTAACTTATATCAGTTTAAAAAATATTGATAAAAGTTATTATCTATTATCGTCACTTATTTCATGTGTTAAAAAATGTTATTACATTTATCGTTGTCACCATAAGTGTTAAGAATTGTTATTGTCTTTTATCGATTTAAAAAATATTACTAAAAGTTTCTATCTATTATTATCGATTATCACATGTGTTAGGAAATGTTATTAAATTTATCTCCGGTCAGCATAAGTGTTAAGAATTGTTATTACTATTTATCGTCGGTTATATCAAATATTTGTAAATGTTACTACTTTGTTGTCGAATATACAGGTGTTACGAATTATCGTTTTTATTATCAGTTACAGAAGTGTTAGAAAATGTTAATGGATTTATCATTGTTACCAAGTGTTAAGAAAAATTATTATCTTTTATTATTAATAAATTATTACCTTTTATTATTAATATTGTCGGCTAGAAAAAAAAATATTGAGATCAGTTACCACATGTATCATCGGTTACTACATGATTAAGAAATGTTATTACTTTTTTATGGTCAAGAGTCTTTTATTATCAGTTATCAGTTATGACATATTTTACTATAAGTTACTATAGGTTACTATTACCACATATTTTACTATAACTTACTATCTTGTATCATCAATTATTATAAGTGTGAAACAATATTACTTGAATACAAAAAATGTTAGAAAAGTTGTTTGGTTGATTAGAAAAAATGGTTAGAAAAATTATTATTTTTGTGTAAATTAAAATAGGCTGCATCACCTACACAAGTATTTTTGTGGGAAGATTATTATCTTTTTATCCTATAATGTTAGAAAAACAGAACTGATCACAAAAATAATATAAAACAATGACAATTTTTATGGATACATATAAGAAAAAAAAAAGTCACATGTCCATTTTTGATATGCTTCGCCAAAAATATTTCATCACAATTTGAAAACAGAATCCATCGGTAGTGTCAAACATGTATCGCCAAAAATGTAACAAACTTGTATCGACAAAAATGTTACCATCACACAATCTGAAAACAGAATCCCAACACAATCTATTCATAAGACCAACTTAATGCAGATTTCTTCATTCTCCATGTCAATTTATTCATAAAAACCAGTAACTAGTGAAATAGTGAAATGAATATTGGTACATCGTAAAAAATAGTTATAAATGAAAATATTATCTTTTGGGATAGAGTCAGGTGCTAATGATGATGGTTGGCTTCTATTTACACTTCCAGCATCTGATAGTATTGAAGGAAGCTAATAATACAAAAAATTTGGATTATTATTTAAAAACAAAAGTGAAATTAGTAAAATTGTGGTGAAATCGTACTTGAACACTAACAAGCTTTGTTCATTAACTAGGTTTATCAATTCATCTTGCTGTCGACTTCCAACATGCAAAAGAATATTGCTTAGAGCCCAATAATCTCTTATTGGTTGATTTAATTCACTCATTTCAACCATCATACGTTTTCTTTTTGCCAAGTCCCAAATATTTTAGGGTCTCTACATTTCTTAACAACTGTTCAAAATAAAAAAATTAGAAACAGATAATTATTAATGACAAAAAAATATGATCTATTTATTTTTAAAGCAAAGCTAGGGTAGCATTTTGGAATATTGAGATTCTTCAAACTTAACTTGTTCTTGGGATAGTTGTGATTCTTCCTGATCAGCTACGATACTCATCCATCATTTAGTTCATCCCATATTTATCATAATTTAGAAAAAATTAAAATATTTCAAAATACAGTACAATCCAACTTTTTATTTAAAAAAAATGAATACCATTTCATAAAGCTTTGGAAATATATTATAAGGTGCTTCGGTGAATAAAACTATTTGGTAGGAATAAGATTTTGGTTGAATTAGAAATTTTAAAAGTTTTGAGACTATTTGGTAGGAATAAGATTTTGGTTGAATTAGAAGTTTTGAAAGTTTTGAGAGGAGGAGAGGTTTTGAGGGAATAAGAGTTTTTTTTTTTTTATGGAAAGAGAAGTCTTGGTGGTTTGTAGAATGATTTCTAATATATTTGAAGAGTTTTTATAGGGAAAGAGATGAATGATTTATAATATATTTAGAGAGGTTTTGGAAGGAAAGAAAATTTTTGTTGGTTTGAAGAATGATTAATAACGCATTTTTTTCCTGCTTTTTTACACTTTTATTTATTACCATCATTTTTGAATATTTATATCACTTTTTAAAACTTTTGTTTTAATAATTAGTACAATAATTTTTATCTCATATTATAACATTGTTACTATATTGTTGTTACATTGCTCTAATTTCATATTATTATATTATTTAAATTAATAATTTTAATTATACCATCATTTACTTAATTCAAATTTTAATTTTTTTTATAAGAATGTGATTTTAGCTAATAATGGATTAGAGGAGAGCTGTGCAAGTGCACATGTGTGCATGAATACTCAGCACATATGCATATTCAATTTGGAAAATATTGTCGCACTTGTTCTCTTTACCCACTTTTTCCTTTACGTTATTTTTCTTTTTATTTATTATTCAAAAATTCACTTACTACATTTTTACTTTATTACTACATTATTTTATTACTACATTATTACCATAATATTACTATTTTATTACTACATCTTTTATTACTACATTATTATTATATTATTTTACATTTCTCATGCGACGAGTATACCATGATTGATCATTACATTATTTATATTAATAATACTCATTACACTATATATATCACTATACTTATTTTAGATTTTATAATTCAGAAATGTGACTTTGCTAGTGAAATTATGAAATGAAATGTATGATATTATTAATTATGTTATATCCTATTTAATATTATTTAAATTATATTTTATATTATTTAATTATGTTGGTAGTTATTATTTTATTATGTTATTGGAAAATAAAGACAATCTAAATTACTTCTTTTTCAACCCAGTAGTGCACAAACTCAAAAATATTTAAATAACTAGGAATATTATTTAAACTATTTAATTTACTAATAATTTTATTTAAATTAATGATGATAACAATTAAGAAAATTATATGAAATGTAATTTAATGTTCAAGAGATGCCTTCCAACTTTGGCCAATAGATGAATCTTATTGAGATTAATATCCATTAATACCCTACCACAACCCAGCGAAACCAACCAAATCTAATCTGATAACATTATTTGAAATTAATAATTATTTAAAATTACTAATATATGAAATACATATAACATTATTTAAATTAATATTATAATATTGATTAATATTAATATTGATAATTAATTAAATTAAATAATATAGTAATATAATATTATTAATAATTGCATTATTATTATTATAGTAATATTATATTATTAAAATGTTAAATTATTATTATTAATATCGATCACAATTATAATAAATTTATATTATGAAAGTAGCTCAGTCAACTAAACCTAAATTGATCTATATAATTTATACTAATAAATTTATACTAATACATATACAGTATTATATATAGTAATAAAATATGTTAATCCCAAATTTTAGATAATCTCAAAATTTTTACAAATTTTTTTGCACTTTCATTAATGTACATATCAATTCTCTAATAATTTCTATCAATAATCTCTATCAATCATCTCATATAGCCCATGATTTTCATGAAGAAATTTTGAAAATCCCTTTTTCCTTTTCCCAGCCATTTTTTATTACAAAATTTTAACCGCGCTTTTTTTGAATTACACAATTTTGACAAATTTATTGAATTACACAACTTTAACAAATTTAAATTTTTAGGAAATGTTTACCCTCTTTTTTTCTTTATACACTCTCTTTTTTTTCTCCATATGTTAAGATCATGACTTGTTAGCTTTCCATATGTATTATATATTGTAACGATTTCTTACCTTTCATTACTACTACCACCTATAACATATAGTTATAATTGGAGCACTCGTGATTTGTTTGTACTTTGCACCTGAGCCATTGGTAGCTTAACTAAATTTAAATGAAAATTAAATCTGGTTTTCATTTAAATATTTATATCAAAACCTAATTTTTTGTGATTGTTATTATTATAACAATATTTGTGTTGGTTACCACTTGTTACCATGCACATTCCACTTGTTAGCACTTGTTATCATGCACATTGATTGAGCAATATCAGTTATCATTTGTTACAACTTGTGATCACTCGTTACCATCCATTATACCCATATTAGTTCACATAATCAATATCACTTGTTACACATGATACATCATATGTTACTAGTACCATCCATTATAATCATATCACATGGAAAAAACAAAACAGTGATTACATAATCTAACAAAATTACATTTCGTACTCATATGCATCCCACCCTACTCTATCAATATCATCATCATCATTCATGTCTATTGATACATTCTCTTCATATTCATCAATATTACTCCGAACATACACCTCCTGATTATTTGAGGGGTTACTTTCTGAATGTAGTTTCGTCACTTTATCACCCATGTCAAATTCATCTCTAACTTTTATATACTTTACAACAAACCATCCCTTAGGTCTTTCATTCACTTCAAAAAATACCTTCTTTGCTTGGGATGCCAACACATAAGGATCATCCAGCAAATTTACACCCGTATGATTGAGATATGAAAAGTTCACAAGTATTGAACCAAATCAATCATTCTTGCATCCCGTTGTAGGTCAACCTAATCACACTGAAATAACACAAACGTATATATTCCATTATAGTTTATTTAAATGATTTGCCGTAATATTCCATAATAATTAACTTTACCTTGAATGAGTTTTTTATCTTTCATACTTGTATAACTAATATCATCCACCGCTACTATTACTACTGAATTATGTGTTTGAAGGCATTTTTTCCGATCTTTTTCATAGAATTGATATCCATTGATTACATATCCAGTGTAATTTCTAATCAATAGATCTAGTCCACGATCAATCCATTTAATTTTATCAGTAATCTTTCCAGAGTATTTTGGATTCATAACCTGGAAAAATAAATGAAAAAATTAATAACATTTGGAAGATTAACTATCGATATACTTAGCATGTAAATAAAAGAAATTAATAATATTGAAATGATTATCATGCAGGTAAATGTTTGAATGCATCATGTAACATGACAAACATATCATCTTCAAAAAAATTATCATGCAGGTTGTTGTTGGATGCATTGCATTACTCTCTTTATTACTCTCTCTATGATATATCCACTTATTATAACCATTTTGAAATCCATAACATAATAAGTGATTGAACATTGTATCTATAGGAAATCTTAATGTGTTGTAATACAAGGACATGATATCTTTCCTCGAATGCATTAATCCCACTAATATATTCATGTTGCTCTTGCTCTTGATTTAACACAATGACTAATATATCTTTCCATCACTTGCTCTTGATTTAGAATATATCCATGTCCTGTCCATCATGAGAATCATAAAATTGCAAATGAAAAATAAATGAAATGAATTGAAAATGAGAAATAAATGAAATGAAGAGAGAATTTCATAACCAAGAGAGAAAAATAAAATAAACGAAATAAACAGATTAAGAAAAAAAAAAGAAGGGAAATGGCGGAGATATTGTAAAAGAAATAAAATTGTTTTGGAGCAAAAAAAATTTGTTAACATTGGTGCCAAAAAAGTTTGTTAATATTGGCGTGTGGTAAAGAAAATAGTTTTGGTGCCAAAAAAATTTGTTAACATTGGCGCGGTAAAGAAAATTGTTTTGGTGTCAAAAAAATGTGTTTATATTGGTACCAAAAATTATTTTTAATAGATAAATAACAAAATTAGCTAAACAAGAAAATATAAAAGTTAAAAAATAAAATTATTTAGGAGCCAAAAATATTTTTTTACATTGCCACCATTTTGTGGGGGAGTATTATTGTTAATTAGTTGTTATTATTATCGCTAAGATATTTTTTTGGAAATCAAAAAATTTATATAATAATATTAAATTACATAATATTTATAATTAATAAAATACATACTATATTATATAAAATAATAATTTAATATCATTACAATTTTTAAATAATAATATTAATAATTTAAAATAAGAATTTCATATATTTATATAATTAAAATTTATTATAATATTAATATTTTAAAATTGGTATTAAGCCGCGCGCATGCCCGGGCATGTGTGGTTTCAGCCCTGCACAGAGCGCGGTTTAAGCCGCGGCATGCCTGTTCAATGGCGGTTTTAGCCTCGCGCGTGCGCGGTTTCAGCCGCGGCATGCCCGCGCAATGTAAATTCACGGTACTTTGACACACTCTCTCTCTCTCTCTCATTCACTACACTACACTTGGCACAGTCTTGCACCGTTGGATTCCCAAATCTCATCATCCCTCCATATCCTCCTCCTCCTCCTCCTCCTCCTCCTCCTCAGGGACTCCTATACTTCCCGCCCCGACCGCTCCGAAACCTTCCAAGCCGATTGCGTCAAGAAACTCATGGACTTCCACGGCGTTTCTAGGATCAACGTTTTTGGAATCAGCTACGGTCACTACAAAAGAAAATGACATTTACTAGCGGCTACTATTACTGACGGCTACCAAAGCCGCTGATATTGGACGGTCTTTGCCAGCGGCTTAGTATGGTTATTGGTAAAGATTTAGTCTATGCGAAAGGTTGATGGGTTTGGACGCAAGAACAGCTCTGAGCCTATACCCAGCCGTTGGTAAAGTTCATTTCAAGGAGTCCAAATTGCGAATCCCATCCCTCTCTTCTCTCTTCTCTTCTCCCCAAATCGCTATCCCATTCTCCCCAAATCGTGAATCCCTCTGTTCCTCTCCTCTCCCTTCTCTTCTCCCCAAGTCACGAATCCCTCTGTCCTTCTCTCTCTGGAGACCTATCCCTCTGGCAAGGAAGGGGAAGGGAGTGTTGGGTTGTGAATCGAGCATTTGGTTTTTGATTATATGAATCTAGCATTGGGGAAGGGAGCGTGGGGATCTGTCAAGGTACCTCTCAACGAATAGATCTCGCTGAACTGAATAGATCTCAGGTTGAGCATTCCTCCGTCTTTTCTTTTTTCCTTTTGCCAATAATGTATTCTGCAAATTTTTAGGGTTTCTATAAATTTTTTCCTCACAAATATTTCCAACTTGACCAACCCCAACTTGAATTAATGGCTTCGTTGAGCCAGCAGTTGCAGAGATTCTTGTTGAATCCGGTTGACAGTAAAACTCTTGCTCTAAGATTGCAAATAGGAATAACCTGCCTATCAAAGATAGAAGCAGATGTTCTGCTCGATTGATGTTTCATCTACTACTTTAACAGGTGCTTCTGGAATTAGATGGGGTTCTACCAAGTTACAGGGCCCTCGTGAAGAGATGGAGGACGATGTTGTTGTTGTTGTGCGGTCTGATGATCTTCATGGGTTCTTGTCCATCGTTTTTGATGTCATGTTGGTTTCTCTTCTGTCAAGTTCCTAAGGTTAGAGCTTAGGGCTTACTCTTAAGAGTTTTCCTTTTTTTTTTTTCCCATTTTCACCCCTTCTGTTAGAGAGAGGAAGATGTGTAGTTAGGGCATGGTAGAAACTGTGTTTGTTTTTGTTAAATGATATGGTCTTCTGCTGTTTATTTGCATAATTAAGTATCGCTTCTATTTTATGATTCAGGGATGAGCTATACAAAGAGTGTGTCGCAGCTTTTCAAGGTCTATTAAAAGGAAATGATTTCAATGCTGTTAGGAAGGCCTTAGAGGATGCATTTGAGAAGGCTGACACAACATTGATACATTGGTACAGTTTTATACTGATTATATTGAGCAAAAGCTTCATCGCTTAGGGTGGAAAGACTTAGTATGGTGTTCAAGGTTTGGAGGGTGTTTAATTATGTAAAGGCTTCAAACAACTGGAGATGAAACTGAATCTGGTGCAACAGTTATAGCTGTATTCATTGGAAGTAGCATCACTATTCATGTGTGATAGAAATATT
The DNA here is from genome assembly GCA_033439265.1 of Dillenia suffruticosa. Lineage (NCBI taxonomy): Eukaryota > Viridiplantae > Streptophyta > Magnoliopsida > Dilleniales > Dilleniaceae > Dillenia > Dillenia suffruticosa. Next base: position 15,860,023 of record JAVTVX010000009.1, on the reverse strand, counting down.
CTTTTGACATATATAATAATAATAATTAAGATCTTCTTTCCTTGTAATGATTTAGGCTTTGCCAACATGATTTGTTTGGCACCACCAAAAAAAAAAAAAAAAAAAGACTAGTTTGAACATATGTGGTAGGAGCGAAACATTACTTTCCTAATATTTTCACTATTCATGTGTGATGGAAATATTCATGTGCTTCACTAATTTATAGTACCACTCCTTGGAAAATATTCATGTGGCTCAACAAAGCCATCATATATAAATATAACGATACATATAAAACATATACAGTCACATAATAAAAACATGAAACATGGCTTTTAAAGCAAAAAAAATGGGAGGCGTATCATGACCATTATTATGATATATATTATCTTGTTATCATCATTTTTATAGTTATATTTTTGTTAAAATGTAACACTCATCAAATTTTTGGGATACGTAGTCATAATAACCCTAATATATAATAATATATATTATTACTACTGTACTATATAATATATAATAATATATTAGTAATACAGTAATAATATATTGATAAAAACAAAATAAATGTAATATTTGTAATTATTTTTTACATTATTTTGAGAAAATATTACACTAATTGTGGTGATTGATGTATTAGATTAATAAGACAAAAAGCGGGGAGAAATATGAAGAAAAAGAGACTTAATTGGAGCAATTATGCAAGAATGAAAGAACAGACAGAAATGACTTTTCATTAGTACGTGGACGCACTGAATTAAAGGAGAAATACAAGACTTTTAAAAATTTTATTCTTCATTCCTAATATTTAGGAATGTGAAATTTTGAAAAGTTGTAAATATAAAAAATATATTTTTTAGGATTTTATTTTTTAGGATATTTCATTCAATTTTAGAGAATATTATGGAGTAATTTTACTAAGGTAAAATAGTAGGATTTACTATTCCTTTAGGGTTCCAGCCGCCTCCCCACTAGAAGAGATATTTAAGGCGTGGGTTTTTGACTTTTGGGGTGTGCAGAAGCAGGAAAACAGTAGGTTGCTGCCTTCAGTCGGGAGAGAAAATTCTTTGTTCTTTTCTTCATTTTTTAGAAACAACATTTATTTTATTGTGAGTTTTCTTTCATTGTGTTTTCATTTTAATTTCTTTTCTAGTCAAAGTATTATTGAAACCTTGATAAATGATGATTGTGAGATCTAAATGATCTTATTTGCTTGATATTTGTAGGTATTTATTTAATTTCTATGCTTAGTGTTTATGATTATTTTGGGATTGTTAAATAGAGGCCTATATTTAATAACCCTAAAATAGTCTACTATCATTTAAAAATAGCAAGATTTGTGTGTTTTTAATGAAGTGGTAATTGACATAATTTTATGGCCTCGCAAGCGGTAGGATTTATATCGAGAGATTAGGTAATTTAATTTAAATAAATTCAGATTGAAAATTACTGATTATAATTGGATCTCTCTAGATCGTAATACTGTCGGAACATTAAATCCAACGAGCGTCTTTTGGTTTGTTGTAACATCAAGCTTAAAAAAAAAAAAACAAAAAACAAAAAAAAAAAACAAATTTTGGAGACGCAGCGTTTTGGGACAAAACGCTGCGTCCCCAATTGGGGATTAGGGTTAAAACCCTAACCCCCTTTCTCTCTCTCTCTCTCTCTCTCTCTCTCTCTCTCTTTCTCTCTCCCCGACGTTCCCTCTCCTGCGGCCGTTCGTCTTCTCCCGCGGCCGTTCGGCTTCCTCCGCCACAGCCACCGCCGCTGCCGCCGCCGCCATTCTTCTTCTTCTTCTTTTTCTTCTCCTTCTTCTTCCCTCTCGGTTTCTCTCTCTACCTCACTCTGTCTTCTCTCCCTCTCGCGATCTCCCACGATCGCCTTCTCTCCGCCTCGCCGCACACCGCCGCGAGCCACAATCGAGCACCACCGCACGCCGCGAGCCTCCGCGAGCACTACCTTCCGCCACCGCACGCGACTGCAGCGTGATCCCCCAAACACAGCACGAGCCCAGGTCGCGAGCGCGAGCCCAGGCCGCGAGCGCGAGCCCAGGCCACGAGGGCAAGCCAGCGCACGAGCGGGCGCGGCCCAGCGTGCACGGGCACTGCGCGGCCCAGCATGCACGAGGCAGCACAGGCGCGCTGCCCAGTGCACGACTGTGCACGGGCGCGCGGCCCAGTGCGAGCGAGCCGGCGCACGAGCACGCACCAGCACAGCACACCAGCGCACGGGCGAGCACTAGCCCGCGAGCCACTGTCGGCCCGCAGGCCCATCAGCCGCAAGCCCACGGGCCCACCAGGCCCGACAGCCCGTCCAAGCCCGCAGGTCCAGTACGGCCCGCGGCCCAGTTCAACCCATCGGCCCGCCAGCCTGCAGGCCCATCAGCCGCCAGCCCACTGGCCCGCGAACCCACGAGCCCACTATAGCCCGCGAGCCCGCGACGGCCCGTGACGGCTAAGCCCGTGACAACCCACGAACCTCCACGCAGGTAAATGACTTAGGGTTTTGCTTCTGATCTAAGTGTTTAGATCTAACAAATAAATTTTGTTTTGATAGGAAATCCTACAGATTTTGGAGTGACCGAAGCGACTTTCGGACGAGATTCGGCGCTTTGAGAAAACCCTAGGTGAGGAGATTTCGGCTCTAATTGATAAATTGGATGAATTTAGGATTGAATCCAAAATGAAAGGTTCTGTATATGTTAGAGTGTAAGTAGAATGTGAATAGAATACAAATTATGAGATGATTATTGTGATTTTGAAGGTTAAGCATAGAATGTTACAAAAACTAAATGATCTGATACGAAAGAAACGTATTATAGAATCACAAAATCATGTCGAGTGAATTCGAATAATTTCCTTTAGAGTTAAACCTTGAAATATGCATGAAAGAATCTGGATTGTAGGGTTGGAATGAAATGAGCCATAAAGTGGAAGATATTGTACATTTCATGTTTTTCGGATAAACCCTTAAGATGCTTGAGAAGTTGATATTCAATTTTGATGATCTGATTAGGTTGCTCTTTTTGGAGATTTGAGAAAGCAGATTGGAATTGTTTTGAAAATAGAGAGTAACCACCCTCCCTAGAACAGTGAGTGGGACTTTGACATTCGCTATTGATTGAAAATCATGTTTCAAAAATATCTTTTAAATGACATATTTCTGCAAAATGTATGATTGTTATGACTTTCCAATATTTGATGAAATGTTTTGTGACCTTTGGAGTGTCTTAACTGCTGACCTTATTGATATGCATTCATGAGTTTTGATAAACATATATTGTGCCATATTTTCGACATATTGATATGTTTTAATGCTTCCACTGTATTGGCACATGGTTTTAAATGGATTTACTTACACATTTGGGCTGTATGCCCGGCCGACTTTATGATATTATGTTTTGGGCTGTATGCCCGGCTGACTTTATGATATTATGCATTGGGCTGTATGCCCGGCTGACGTTATGATATTATGCATGGGACTATATGCCCGGCTGATCTGGTGATGGGATGCAAGGGGCTACGTGCCCGGCTGATATGATATTGTGATCCGTAGCTACGAAGGACATCTGGTAGAGGCACCTCTTGTGTCCGGATACGCTTCGGCCGGAGGTATCCGCCAGATTGTCGTGTGTATGGGTGTCCCAGGTTGACCCTCATCGGAGAGGACGTTGAGTACGGCTCCGTCTAGCACCAGGCGAGGGCACCATACACGGCTGACTAGTTATATGTACATTATTATTATTTACAGGCCAGTTGGGGTAGTCTGTGGCCAACATTGGGGCAGAGAGCCATTCTTTAATACTTGCATTTGGAAAAAAAACCCCCAATGCGCCGTCCTTGGTCGAGGTAGACCATTGCCGGTAATATTTCATTGGCCGGTTTTTCATGACATTGATGTGAATATTGGATGCATATCTTGCTTTCTGATGTGTGCGTATTATATATGATTTTGAAATAACATGATCGGTTTGCACACTGTAGATATTTTCTTATCTTATGCTTTGACACTCCAAATTCACCTCGATATTGATAGTATGATGTCAATCCCCTCACTTACTGAGTATCCTCCCATAGATACTCACCCCTCACTTTCTTTCCCACAGGATTAGTGTTGGATCGAGGAGATACCACTGGGGTTGGGTATGGATATTTTCCATCTCTTCCGCTACGATAATTGGTGATATTGTTATGTATTGGAGATTTTAGTTTGACCATTCCATTTATCTAAATTTTTGGGATGACTGTATAAATTATGGACTTTTATTCGTGAAACTTTCGTGTTGATTTATTCCATTGCATTGAGGCATTTGTAAATATTTAAAAATAACTTGGGAATTTATTTTATATATGCGTAGAATTTAAGTCCGCTCGGTGTGGCGGCTGCTCATGCTCTAGTTGGGCATGACAGTGGAGGTCTGTTGCTAGGACTGTTAGAAACTTTATAACCTTGCGTTGTTCTGGATGTTGGCTGTGGATATTGTTGATTTTGGAGAGACCGGGATGGCCAATTGTTTATTTTTACAGGATGAATGTTATATACAGGTGAAATTGTACATGGGAAACCTCTGATTTATGGGGAGGTTCTGCCCGATTTTTTGTAAAAATACAGTCGGCATCCAGGGACAACGGGCGGCTGTTCACGATCCCGGTTCGGGGCGTGACAGTTGTCTTTCGATTAGGGAAGTAATTAACGATGGTATCTTGATTACCGAAGAAGTACGGAGAGATTGGTCGTTTCGTGGTATTTAGTGACTATAACCAATTTATTCGCATAATATCGAGTAATTTTTGTATCGATGATCAATCAAACATATCAATGCGGAAATAACTCCTTTGGCTAGATTTTATCTTAATTGACATCTTTTCCTTCAATTGATATTATCTCATCATTTTATTTTAGTAAATTTTCAGTGATTTGTTTTTTTAGTTATTTTAGATTAATTCATCAAAACCCCCCATATTTTATTTTCATTTTTATTAAAAGAAATAGATCTGCCGTTCTCTGTGGATACGACCCTACTCGCGCTATATTCGTATCGTTTGAAATAGGTATTTTATATTTGGTTGTTTGACGACACACCAAATTTTGGCGCCGTTGCCGGGGAACGGTGTTGATAGATTTATTTCTTTTAAAATTTTACTTTCATATTTTTTTGATATATGCCTCATTTGCTCGTACAGGTGAACTTATGTTTGACCCAAAGATCGAGAAAACAGTCCGAAAACTGAAAAAGGAGACTCAAGAAGCAAAGAAGACAGCAAGTTCATCACTAAGAAACAATCTGGCCAACCAACTCTTAGACTCAGACGTTGACGTTGAAGAGAAGGAGGTCAAAGAAACAAACATGGCAGCTCAACGGACTTTAAGGGAGTTGGCAACCCCTGAATTTAATCAGCAAACTTTGTGCATTAATTTTTCCAATATTACAACTCCATTCGAATTAAGATCTGTACTAATTCATTTATTGCCTAAATTTCATGGTCTTGCAGGGGAAGATCCTCACAAACATCTTAAGGAGTTCCACATTGTCTGTTCCACCATGAGACCACAGGGAGTAACCGAAGAACAACTTAAACTTGTTGTTTTTCCTTTTTTTTTTTGATAGATAAGGCCAAGGATTGGCTCTTTTATTTGCCTTCTAGCTCTATTACTACTTGGCCTGACTTGGTGAGGATGTTTTTAGAAAAATTTTTTCCAACGTCTCGTGTAGCTACTATTAGAAAGGAAATTTGTGGGATAAAACAGTATAATGGGGAAACCTTATACGAATATTGGGAAAGATTTAAACAACTATGTGCTAGCTGTCCTCAACATCAAATTCCAGAGCAGTTGTTGATCCAATATTTCTATGAAGGTCTTTCCCCAATGGAACGGAACATGATCGATGCTGCGAGTGGAGGAGCATTAGTGAATAAGACACCCGATGATGCGAGAAATTTGATCTCAAACATGGCAGCCAATGCCCAACAATTCGGAGGGAGATAAGAGGCCCCAAAAAGGGTTAATGAGGTGAGTAGTTCTTCTCTCGAACATAAAATAGATTCCCTAGCTTCTATTATGGAAAGGTTGGTTGTAGGACAAATCCAACAAGTGAAAGCATGTGGTATTTGCTCGAATATAGAACACCCAACCGATATGTGTCCTACTCTTCAAGAGGAGTGCAGCGAAAAAATGAATGCAATTGGGGGATTTCCGGGACAACCACAACGGAAGTATGATCCCTATTCAAACACCTACAACCCTGGATGGAAGGATCATCCAAATTTTAGTTATGGGAATTGACAACAAGGGTTTCAACAGCAATCTCAACAACAATTTTAATCGCATCAACCCTCCTCAAATCACGGTATGTCTATAGAAGAAATTGTTAAAAGTTTGGCTAATAGCACTCAATTGTTTCAACAGGAGAACCAACGATTTCAACTAAAGACAAGAACCAGCATAAAAAACTTGGAAAATCAGATGTCGCAATTAGCAACGACCATAAATCGAATGGAGAAAAACAATGGGAAACTACCCTCTCAAGTAGAAATCAACCCGAGAGAAAACGTGAGTACTATGGCAGTCAAGAATAAAAGGAAAATACAGGACAACTCATCAACAATTGAAGAAGATAAAGAGGCCGAACAAAACAAAATATCAAAATTGACTGAATCGGCCACAAAGGTAAGTAAAGAAACTGATACTAGAGTTGTAATTCCACCTCCTTTTCCTGGCAGGTTAGCAAGATCGAAGAAAGAGAATGAGGAGAAAGAAATCTTAGATATTTTTCAAAAAGTGAAAATCAACATCCCGCTCTTGGATACGATCCGACAAGTGCAAATGTATGCAAAATTTCTCAAAGAACTATGCACTAGAAGACAAAACTAGGGGGCAGTGATAAGATTTGTGTTGATGAGAATGTTTCAGCCATCATCCAAAGAAAATTACCCCCTAAGTATAAGGACCCTGGTATGTTCACCATACCAATAATCGTAGAGGTTAAGAGTATAGAAAAGGCAATGCTTGACCTAGGTGCATCAATCAATGTTATGCCATTAACTATTTTTAGGTACTTGAATTTAGGACCTTTGAAGAAAACTAATGTGATCATACAATTAGCTATAGGTCCACATCATATCCTGAGGGAATTGTTGAAGATGTCTTAGTCAAGGTCAATGAATTAATTTTTCCAGTTGATTTTTATATCATTGACATGGATGATACTTGTTCACCAAACCCTGCTCTCATATTGCTTGGAAGGCCTTTTATGAAAATAGCAAAAACTAAGATTGACGTTGATAAAGGAACCTTGTCATTTGAATTTGATGGAGAGATTGTTACATTTAATATTTTTCATGCCATACAACATCCAAATGATTCGGAATCCATTTTTATGTTAGCATTATTGATTCTGTTGTGAATGAGAATGTTGAACAACATTTGGTACTTGATAAACTTGATCTTGTGCTGAAAAAGAGATGGACAGATAAACAAACCGAGGTAACTCGAGATGAAGACACCGAGGAGACTATCATGGCTTTGCAGTCCACACTGGAGTTACCTCTCAGGCAAGTCAGTAATTTCCTACCATTACCTCTTTCTAACGAGAAAATTCTTCCTTCTACAATGCAGGCCCCAAAGCTCAAGTTGAAACCTTTACCTGAACATCTTAAGTATGCATACTTGGGTGACAACGAAACCCTACCAGTAATCATAGCCAAGGACTTGACCGAAAATCAAGAAGAGAGCCTAATGCGAGTATTAAGAGAATACAAGACGGCTATTGGATGGATCTTGGCAGACATAAAAGGTATCAGCCCTTTTGTGTGTATGCATCGCATTCTACTTGAATCCGATTCCAAACCGGTAAGGGAACTTCAATGAAAACTCAATCCCACCATGAAAGAAATTGTTTTGAAGGAAATTTTGAAACTGTTAGAGTTAGGAATTATATATCCTATTTCTGATAGTCAATGGGTAAGTCCAGTTCATGTTGTTCCCAAAAAGAGTGGATTTCAATTGGTAAAAAATGAGAATAATGAGCTGGTACCAATGAGACTTCAAACCGGATGGCGAATGTGCATTGACTTTAGAAAATTAAATACCGCCACTTGGAAGGATCATTTCCCTTTACCCTTCATTGATCAGATGCTAGAAAGATTGGCGGCTAAATTGTTTTTCTGTTTCTTGGATGGGTACTCAGGCTATTATCAAATAGTTGTAGCTCAAGAAGATCAGGAAAAGACTACCTTTACTTGTCCATTTGGAACATTTGCATATCGTAGGATGCCCTTTGGACTTTGTAATGCACCGGGAACATTTCATAGATGCATGATGAGTATATTTTCTGATTTAATTGAAGATTGCATCGAAATTTTTATATATGATTTTACGGTGTATGGTGATTCATTCAATCAATACTTAGATAATTTGTGTAAAGTTCTTAAGAGATGCATTGATACTAATCTAGTCCTTAACTATGAGAAATGTCATTTTATGGTGAAGGAGGGAATAGTGTTTGGTCATGTAATTTCTTCAAGAGGCATTGAAGTTGACAAAGCCAAGGTGGATTTAATTGCTAACTTGTCATATCCTACTAATGTGCGAGAAATTCAAAGTTTTCTTGGCCATGCAGGTTTCTATGGGCGATTCATCAAGGACTTCTCGAAAATAGCTCAACCACTCTCGAGATTGTTGCAACATGATGTTATATTCGATTTTGAAAATGAGTGTAAGGAAGCTTTTGATACATTAAAAACTTTGCTAACTTCAACTCTGGTTTTGCAGGCACCCAATTGGGATTTACCTTTTGAGTTGATGTGCGATGCAAGTCACTATGCTGTGGGAGTTGTGCTCGGACAAAAAGAAGGGAAGCAATCTCATGCCATTTACTATGCATCAAGAACACTCAATCCAGCGCATTGCAACTATACCACAACTGAGAAGGAGCTTCTTGCCATAGTTTTTGCTTTTGAGAAATTTAGATCTTATTTGTTAGGCTCTAAAGTTGTCGTTTACTCTGATTATGCAGCCTTGAAATATTTGCTTTCGAAGAAGGAGTCAAAACCACGACTTATCCGATGGGTACTGCTTTTGCAAGAATTTGATTGGGAGATTAAGGACAGGAAGGGACTTGAAAATTCTGTAGCTGATCATTTGAGTCACTTGGTGCGAGAAGAAGAATCCTTACCTATATCTGAAACATTTCCGGATGAGCAATTGTTTACCCTACAAGGTAAGACAGGTAAGGAATCTTGGTTTGTTGACATTGTAAATTTTCTTGTAACTGGGATTCTTTCTCATGACCTAAGTATTGCACAAAGGAACAAGCTTAAGAATGACTCGAAGTACTACATTTGGGATGAACCATACTTGTGGAAAATAGGATCTGATCAAATCATTCGTAGATGTGTGCCTAACGATGAAATTCATTCCATTCTTGCTCATTGTCATAGTCATGCATGTGGTGGTCATTTTGGTCCCAAAAGAACAGCTAGAAAAATTCTGGATAGTGGGTTTTATTGGGAAATACTCTTTAAGGATGCATACCAATATTGTAAGAGTTGTGTGAATTGTCAAAAGATGGGCAACATATCTTCTAGGGATGAAATGCCTCAAACCCCAATTTTATTTTGTGAAATTTTCGATGTATGGGGTATGGATTTTATGGGACCCTTTCCTAATTTATGTGGCTTTCTATATATTTTGCTTGCAGTAGACTATGTCTCGAAATGGGTAGAAGCAAAAGCTACCCGTACTAATGATTCTACGATTGTTGTAGGTTTCCTTAAATCTAACATTTTCTGTAGGTTTGGGGTACCGAAGGCGATCATCAGTGATCAAGGTACACATTTTTGCAATCGTACGGTGGAAGCTTTAATGCGCAAATACGGAGTTAATCACCGAGTAGCCACTGCATACCATCCTCAAACCAATGGGCAAGCAGAATTTCTAACTGTGAGATCAAGAGTATTTTGGAAAAAACAGTAAATCCAAGCCGTAAGGATTGGAGTTTACGATTGGAGGATGCACTCTGGGCCTATCGAACTGCATTCAAAACCCCAATTGGAATGTTACCATACCGATTAGTCTTTGGTAAGTTATGTAATTTACCGGTTGTTATTGAACATCATGTTTTTTGGGCAGTCAAGCAATGCAACTTAGATGCCAAGGAAGTTGGAAGGGAGAGGAAGCTACAACTTCAAGAGTTGGAAGAGATTCGTTTGGAAGCTTACAACAATGCAAGGCTTTACAAAGAAAGGACTAAACTTGTTCACGATAAACTTCGTCGGCAAAAACACTTCTTTGAAGGTCAAAAGGTGCTTCTTTTCGATTCCAAATTGAAGTTTATGCCCGGTAAGTTAAAATCTCGATGGACAGGACCATATTCGGTAGTAAGTATCTTTCCTCATGGTGCTATTGAAATTAAAAATATAGAGACTAACAACACTTTTAAGGTGAATGGAAAACGATTGAAACCATTTATTGACAGATTTGATATCTCTACAGTGGAGGAAGTTCATTTGGCACATCCTACATACAAGGAGGAGTAAGACGAGAAGACAATGTCGAGCCAAAGATGATAAACAAAGGCGCTCATTGGGAGGCAACCCAATAGTCCTATTTTTATTTTTATTTATATATTTGTTATTATTATTATTATTTATTTATTTATTCATTTTCTTTATTTTCCTTCTTTAAACTTGTTTTAGGAGTGATTTTTCAAAAAAAAAAAAAAAAAAAAAAAAATTTAGAACCGGTCTCACTATAGGGCGTGACCACGGCCTAACTCCTACCCACATCTGCCCACCTCATTTACACGGACATACATCATTTCCCTTAAGGCGTGCCCACGCCATAATCACTTTTCACAACTGCCCATATCACTCCCACTGGCAGACGTACTCCCACGATAGGGCGTGACCACGCTCTATGATCCGTCCACGTTTGGCCCTTCGACCATTAGACGGACAGACTCTTACTTCATTTAAGGCGTGCCCAGGCCTTAATTTCAGCCCATTTCTGTAATTAAAAAAAAAGCAAAAGAAAGAAAAAAAAAAGAAATATGAAGAAGAAAAAAACAAAGAAAAAAAAAGTGGTTGAGAAAAAGAAGTGTTGTATTTTGATTGAAAATTTATTTACACTTCAATCATAAAAAATTGAGAAAATATTTAATATTCTTGTATGTTGTTTGCTATTGTCTATTCATTTGAATAGCAAGAATTCAATTTTGTTTGCTATTTATTGAGCTAAATATCGATCAATATTATAAAAAATTGTGTGGTTAGTTATATATGGCATTTGGTATGATTTTAACCCTTGATATTCCCTTTTATCCTACCCCTAACCCTAGCCACGTTATAACCAAATGAAAGACCTTTAGATTGATTATGAAATTCTAATTTTTAAGTGGTGGAGATTTGATATATTTGCAAGCATATGGTAATGCCAATTCCAATGTGTTGATTTGAGTGTTATTGAAATATTTTTTACCCTTTTGAGTACATTAGAGTGACCCCTTGGAGAGAATTGTCGAATCTTGCTGTTTGGATTTCATAAGTGACTGTTGGGATATATAGTGGTTGTTTTAGTACGGAACACTGTGAAATACTTGTTGTTTTGATTATGCTTTCAACTTAACTTTTTAATAGTAATTGTTGGCTTGGGGACTTAGAAGAAAACAAACAGGTTTTTAGTTTCCGTTTTAGATGAGTTAAGAATGCTTGAGGACAAATATCATCTAGGTGTGGGGGAATTTGATAGGAACAAAATAAGTGTAATATTTGTAATTGATTTTTGCATTATTTTGAGAAAATATTACACTAATTGTGGTGATTGATGTGTTAAATTAATCAGACAAAAGGCAGGAAGAAATATGAAGAAAAAGAGACTTAATTGGAGCAATTATGCAAGGATGAAAGAACAGATAGAAATGACTTTTCATTAGCACGTGGGCACGCTGAATTAAAGGAGAAATACAAAACTTTTGAAGATTCTATTCTTCTTTCATAATATTTAGGAATGTGAAATTTTGAAAAGTTGTAAATGTAAAAAAAATATTTTTTAGGATTTTATTCTTTAGAATATTTCATTCAATTTTAGAGAATATTATGGAGTAATTTTACTAAGGTAAAATAGTAGGATTTACTATTCCTTTAGGGTTCCAGCCGCCTCCCCACTAGAAGAGATATTTAAGGCGTGTGTTCTTGACTTTTGGGGCATGCAGAAGCAGGAAAATAGTAGGTTGCTGCCTTCAGCCGGGAGAGAAAATTCTTTGTTCTTTTCTTCATTTGTTAGAAGCAACATTTATTTTATTGTGAGTTTTCTTTCATTATGTTTTCATTTTAATTTCTTTTCTAGTCAAAGGATTATTGAAAGTTTGATGAATGATGATTGTGAGATCTAAATGATCTTATTTGCTTGATATTTGTAGGTATTTATTTAATCTCTATGCTTAGTGTTTATGATTATTTTGGAATTGTTAAATAGAGACCTACATTTAATAACCTTAGAATAGTCTACTACCATTTAAAAATAGCAATGTTTGTGTGTTTTTAATGGAGTGGTAATTGACATAATTTTATGGTTTTGCAAGCGGTAGGATTTATGTCGAGAGATTAGGTAATCTAATTTAAATAAATCAAGATTGGAATTTACTGATTAGAATTGGGTCTGTCTAGATCGTAATGCTGTCGGAACATTAAATCCAACGAAAGTCTCTTGGGTTGTCTTTCGATTAGAGAAGTAATTAACGATGGTATCTTGATTACCGAAAAAATACGGAGAGATTGGTCGTTTCGTGGTATTTAGTGACTATAACCAATTTATTCGCATAATATCGAGTAATTTTTGTATCGATGATCAATCAAACATATCAAGGCGGAAATAGCTCCTTTGGCTAGATTTTATCTTAATTGACATCTTTTCCTTCAATTGATATTATCTCATCATTTTATTTTAGTAAATTTTCAGTGATTTGTTTGTTTAGTTATTTTAGATTATTTTATCAAAATCTCTCATATTTTATTTTCATTTTTATTAAAATAAATAGATCTGTTGTTCTCTGTGAATACGACCCTACTCGCGCTATATTCGTATCGTTTGAAATAGATATTTTATATTTGGCTGTTTGACGACATACCATGTATATTATTATTACTGTACTATATAATATAATAACCCTAATATTATTACTACTAATTACTATTTATGTAGTACCACATATTATAATAATTTATATATAATAATTCATCTTGAGGGGATGTAAGATCCAATGGTTCTAATAGTTGGTGTGTTTATTGAATCGAATGATTAGGTTTTAATTTGAAAAGTCTTTTCTGCAGGCTAATTAAATTAAATTTCCTACTCTATTTTCACGTAGTTCATCAGACTTGCATCGAAACCATCAAAGCTAAAAATAAAAAAAGCCAAATCAACTTTTTTTTTCTATCTTTTATCCCATTGAACTTATACATTTTCAAATGATATTGTATTAAATATATAGAATTTTTACTTGTTTCATTTTATTTATTTACGAAGATATTGATTTATATAAATTTCATGAAAAACCAAAAAAATTAGATAAAAAAACAAACATAATTAAATAAAATAAAATAAAATTAATAAAAATAAAAAATGATAAAATATAATAGTTGCCACCTACTTATCACTAACTTACCTACTATAAAATTATCATTTACTTTCCTTCTACTTACCACTTACAATCTATTTACCATATCTCAAACTTACGTCTAACTTACCACTATATAAATATACTTACTTATCATCTATTTACTACTTATTACTGCTTATCATTATCACATATTTACTAAATTATCATTATCATGAATTTACTTAGATTATTTGCAAATTATGATATAAAAATAATAACAATTTTAGAATCTTAGGTTTTTACAGACTTTACAAAATATATAGATTAGTATAAATAAAATTTATACAAACGGTTTGTTTTAACAGTAAGAATTGAATATTGTATTAAAAGATGGTGAAATTTGTGTATTACCATATATCTAAAACATATGGAGACGGTGTTGTTAAGTAAATAATAAAAAAAATTTATATTGAAACTATTTTTAATCCGTGTCAAAAACACTGTTATATTTACTGACCATAATTTTTAACCATTAGAATTGAACATTGATTTAGGGACGATTGTGGTAACTTTACTGACAGTTGATAAACTTTTCTTCACGGACATTTTAGTAGGTTGGGAAAGGCTTATATTTTCCGACGGCTTTCTCGTATGCCGTCTCTATAACCCATTAGAATTTAGGGACGGTTGTGGTAACTTTACTGACGTTGGTAAACTTTTTTTCACCGATTCTTTAGTAAGTTGAGAAAGGTCTATATTTACTGATGGTTTTCTCATATGCCGTCTGTATAACCCATAAAAATCATCACTAAAACTCACCAATATTAAAAGTTATCGTCAATGCAACGCTTTAATTTTGCGGCGGAGGGATGTTCTCAATAAATTTAGAAAATGAATTGTATACCGAGAACTTGTTAAAACTTAGTGAACCATGGAAATATGGATAAAAGTTGAAAAATGTAGCAAGCAAGAAATTAAAGATTTTCCATCTATAAATAAGCTTCAAAGCGGAATGTTGAAGAGTCCTGAACCAAAGACATAAGAAGTCAATTCCATTCTATCTTATTTACTTGTTATTTATATTTAGCCTTTAGTTCTTGTCACTACAAAATTAAAACTCTGTGCTAACGGTAATTTTTAATGACGGTGACTTTTAGTGACGGTTTTTATGGTTTATAAAGACGCCCTATAACAAAACCATCGAAAAATATAGGTTTTTCCGAACTGACTAAAATGTCCACGAAAAAAAGTTTATCAACTATTGGTAAAACTATCACAACCGTCTATATAGCAATATTCAATTGCAATGGTTAAAAATTATGGTCAATAAATGTAATAGTCTTTTTTGCACGGTTTAAAAACAATCTCAATATAAATCTTTTTTATTATCTATTTAATAATACCGTCTTCATAGACTTTAGATGTATGGTAATAACAAATTCTACCGTTTTTTAAAACTAGATTTATTTAAATTCTAATCTTTATATTGTAATGTTTGTAAAAATCTAATATTGTTATATTTTTGTATCATATATTCTTTATATTTGAAAATAATCTAGATAATAAATTGTGGTAAATTTATAATAGTGATAGTTTAGCAAAATAGGTGATAATGATAAGTAGAAGTAGTAAGTAAGTGGTGGTAAGTAGATGATAAGTGGGTAAATAAGTTTATATAGTGGTAAGTTAGTGATAAGTTTGTGATATATAGTCGTGGTAAGTAGATGATAAGTGAATAACTAAGTTTATATAGTGGTAAGTAGATGGTAAGTGGGTAAATAAGTTTATATAGTGATAAATTAGTGATAAATTTGTGATATATAGTCATGATAAATAGACGGTAAGTAGATTATAATTAGATGGTAAGTAAATACGTAAGTTTATATAGTAATAAGTTAGTAGTAAGTAGATGGTAATTTGGTAACTAAGTTTATATAGTGATAAATTAGTGATAAGTTAGTGATAAATTTGTGATATATAGTCATAGTAAGTAAATATTAAGTAGACGGTAAGTAGATAAATAAGTTTATATAGTGGTAAATTTATGATATATAATCGTTTATTTAATCTACTATCATTATATTTATTTCAATTTTTTATTAATATACATTTATTTAATATTTATTAACATACATTACTTATATACATTAAATAATTTTATATAATATTTTAATTATTTATACTAATTTAATATTAACTTATATAAAATTTTTTAAAATTTTAAAATGTATAAAAAATTTTTGAAAAGATTTATGATTTAATAATTTGAAAATTAAAAATAAAAAATCATCATTTATTTATAAATATTATATTTACTTCAAATTTTAAAATTTTTCTAAATAGTACAAAATTACATATATTAACTATTATTGTTATTTTATGAAGTTTTAAAAACCTATATAATACTACTTCCTTAAATTTTATATAGTATCGAGATTTTATAAATTGTAAAAATATCAATTTTTCAAAATTTTCTATATTTTAATTTTTAACAATATATTTTAAAGTTATTATAACAATTAATTTTTAATCTGAAATTTAATTTATTATAATAATATAATTTTAATCTAGTGCTCTGAGGCACGGTAATTGTCACGATATATAGTAAATCATATAATTTCGCTAAATCTAACTTTATTTTTATTTATTTTTCTACAATTATATTTTATCATTTTTTATTTCCATAATTTTATTTCATTTTATCATTTTTATTTCCATTATTCTATTTCATTTAATTTTATTGTGTTTGTTTTTTTTTTCTAATTTTTTGTTTTTCTAATAAGTATGGAATTTAAATTATAATATATTAATAATTTAATATATATATATATATTTAATCACAAATATTTGTCCTTCAAAACATATAAAATTAATAAATTATAATTCATTCATAAAATTCAATTTAAATATCATTCATTGATTTTGAATATATTAAAATCGTAATAAAAATAATTCAAAGAAAATACAAAACGAAAAAATAAATGCTCCCAGAAAAAGAAAAAAAAAGAGGTGTGAGTCAGATAGGGGAAAAAAAGTGAGAGTGAAATAGGGAGGCAAAAAAAAAAAAAGTGAGATTGAGATTGATAGGAATAATGAAAAAAATAAAAAAAAAAACAGAGAGAAACTTACGCAAGTGTGTTGTAGATTAATGGTTAACACCCCAAATATTCATCTTCTGGTCAGGGGTTTGAATCCGGGTGCCTGCAACATTTCATTCCTTTTTTGCATAAATAAAATAAAGTTGATCAAGTAGGCGCCCGCACGGGCGCTGCTTGCGCAGGGGCGCCTGCCCATGCAAGCGCCTGTACGAGCATGGGCAGGCATCGGTGCAGGCACCGGCATGCGCGCAGCCTGCCCACGCAGGGGCTGCTTGCGCGGGGGGCTCCTGCCCACGCAAGCGCCCGCACGAGCATGGGCAGGCGCCAGTTCAGGCATTAGCATGCGCGCCTGCCTGCACGTAGCGCCTACCGATGTGGGTGTCCGGCTAGGGGTGTGCAATATTTGGTGATAACCGAAAATCCAACCGAATTGAATTAAATTTGAATTCGATTTTTGGATTCGAATCGGTTTTCGGTTAGAACCGAATTTCAAATATGGTTTTCGGTTCGAGTTTCGAATTGAGATTTTTAATACGAATTCGAACCGAAAACCGAATTAGAGTTTTTAATTATCTCATTTTTTTATTTATTTTGATTATTTATTATTTATTTACTTTTCTTTTTATGCAAACTTTGATTGGTAATTTTTCTTTTTTAAGCAAACAATAAAATAGTAGTTAAAAAGTTCATTATTTTATCAATTCGAATTTAGTTAAATTGGATTTATGTGAAAATTTAGATCTCAAAAATCAAAATCGAGTTTTTTGATTTATTCGATTCAATTCGAATTCAAACCGAAAACCGAATTTTGAATTTAAACGAATTCGGTTCGGTTTTCGATTTGGAGTTAAAAAATGTTAAACCGAATTAACCGAATCGAATTAATCGAAAAATTCGAAAACCGAACGGATGAACACCCCTATGTCCGGCGAGTAGGAGCTGGCGCCCGTAGCAGGCTAGCACGATACTGGAAAACAATATTTAAATTGTTTAAATTACTATTAATTTTATTTAAATTAATAATGATAAAAATTAAGAAAATTATTTACAGTTTAGGGAACCCAATTATTTAAAATTATTAATATTGACACTGCTTGAAATATTATTTCATATATAAAATAATTAATTAAGTTATATAATATAACATTAATAATAATTACATGATTATTATACAAATATTATATTATGAAAAAGTACATTAACTCGATGATTTGATCTAAATTGATAAATTTATAATAATATAATTATTATATTATTTGTCTCCCAAAATATTTTCAAATTTTTTGTAAAATTTTTATGCTTCCGCTGTAATAATCTCTCTCTAATTTCATAAACAAATTTTGAAAATAAGTTTTCATAAACTTTTTCCTTTTTTGTGCCAATTTTTTGAAAAGTTTCTTTTTTAATGTTAAATCTCAAATTAAAATAAAAATAATATGCTTATTTTTTAAAATCTGGGTAATATGTTGGTTGATTGAGATTGTTTGACTGAATTTGGAGTAGTTGTAATTCTTCGTATAATGTTCATCCGTTGTTCTTTCAAATATCTAAGATAAAACTTTACAAAGTGTGAGTGAGAGATTTAAATGAATTAGGGAATAAGAGCTTTCAAGGGAAGGATGAAGAAATTTTGATGGCGGATAAAATTTTGTAAAGTATGAGTGAAATGTTTAAATGAGTTAGGGGAGAAGAATTTTGAAGAGAAGAATGGAGAAATTTTGATAGTGGAGGTTTCGCCTGCATTAAATTTATAATATATCATTTTTACAAACAAATTTTTAAAATCTCGTTTTCGCGCTTTTTCTCCTGTCTCTTTTTTCATTACTACGTTTTTTAATTTCTCACAATTTTTTTTTATACTTTAATTAATATCGTCTTGTGATTTTTACTACTTACTTACTTACGAAGTATTTACTAACTACTTACTAAGTACTTACTACATTTTACAATTTTTTAACCCTTTTTTTCTTTTTTTTTTTTTATCTTAGTCACCATATTATTATACTCATTGCCTCTATTTCTCCATGATTATCATACAATGTAATTTTTAGAATTAATTTTTAGAATTTGTGTGAGAGGCTACCCCCCTCGGGTGGGTATCTTCACTCAAGGTATTGTCTCTGTAGGCCGGCCATTCGACCCTTCACATCCCTGCAGGGCCTTGGCGTCGAACCCGCAACCTACTCCTTTACACCCCCTCAGGAGGTCGCCTCTCACTAATTGATCTGTAGAACTATCACGCCCCAAACCGGGATCGTGAACAGCCACCCGTTTCCCCTGGATGTTGGTTGTATTTTTATAGAAAATCGGGTAGAAACTCCCCATAAATCGGAGATTTCCCGTATACAATTAAACCTGTATTATCAAAATCAACCTGTAATTTAAACAAATGACCATCCCGGCCTCTCCAAAATTAACAATTTCCACTCCAAACATCCAGGACAACACAATACTATAAAATTTCTAGCAGTTCTAGTCACAGACCTCTATTGTCATACCCAACTAGCGTATGAACAGCTGCCACACTGAGCGGATCTAACTTTTATCTTATATATAATAATTTTCCCAAGTAACATTTAAATATGTACAATCGCCTCAATGCAAATAAAATATGAGAGTTAAATTATACAGTCATCCCAAAATAAGTACATAGCCAACTACGGATCTCTATGTCAAGACCTCGCAGGGTCGAAACTAAATTAAGATTTAATATTTCTATTTAAAGTAAATCTCACCGTCGTGAACACCAAATCCGCTCTAAAGTCTGTAACGTCGCTTTATCACAATGAACCTGTCTGAGTAGGGAAAAGAGAGGGGTGAGTATCATGGGAAGATACTCAGTGAGTGAGGGGGATAACATCAAGCATAAATAGTATGGGTGAACCATTAGAGTATCAAATAACATCATTTGAAATAAAAATTTACATTTCGCAGCAAAACATGATATGTTTAACAATTTGAAATCATTTAATCAATCACACGATAACAAGTAAGTATGCATCCACTTAAAATCAAGTAATATCAGAGCGAGCCAAAAATGATCTTGGCAAAAGTCAACCATGACCAAGGACAGACGTATCGGGGGTTTTATTATGCATAGACTTTAAAACGCTCTCTACCCTAACGTTGGCCATGAGTTCGTTGGGGCTAACTCATCAACGTGTATGGGACCCCTCCCGGTGCTAAACGGTGGCGTCACACACGTCCTCCCCCTACGTGGGTTCAACCGGCCGCGTTTATAGCTTTTAGAATAAATGACGTTTGTGGATAGCTCCTGCAGAAGCGTATCCGGGCAACCTGTGCTTCTAAAACGCCCTTCGTAGCTACGGAATCATTATAGTATCACGAGGGCACAACGTCCCAAGGCACAACGTCCCAAGGCACAACGTCCCACAAGTAACATCATATCATTGCATAACTAGTGGGCATCCAACCTACATAGTTTATCAAAACATTTCAAATCTGTGCATCGAATCATTTCAAACAGCATATCAACGCAACGGTAGAAAAGGATAAATTTAAATTTTTAAGTAATGGCACAATTATTGTTTCATTTCAAACCATGGATGCATAGTTATCGTAAATATAATTCAAGACACTCCAATAATCACAAAACGGACTTGAAATTCAATATCATACGTCAGATCAATGCATATCAAAAGCATGTTTTATCGAAAACATGGCATAAAACACGTTTTACTATTTTATTCAAGAGATTAGAGTCCCACTCACATATCTAGGGAGAGTGGTCACTCCCTATTTTTTTTCAACAAGTCTCCAAAAGACAAAACTAATCAAATCATCAAATTTTATATCAAATAAAACCCTAATAAGGGATTTTATCAATAAAATTTATTCACACTGTGAAGTGAGTGCGTTTCTCTCACCTAAGGTTCCTCGGGTTTCAGACCTAGCTGTCGTTCGCCCGTCGGGTTGGTCTAAAACTTGTAATATTTTCAAATTTCAAATATATTAGCAACAACTAAATTTCTAACACCAAACCCTGGAATTTCAACCAATTATAGTCATTACCTGCAGTACAAAAGATGCAGGTGAGCCCTCGAAGGGGAAAGCTAGTCGCGGGCTCGCGGGCCGTCGCGGGCTCACGGGCCGACTGGGGGCTAGCGGGCTGGCCCGCTAGTGGGCTCGCGGGCTCTCAGCCTGGCTTGCTTGCCGTAGCGGGTTTCACGGGCCGTAGTGGGCTCGTGGGTCAACAATGGGTACACGGGCCGTAATAGACCGCGGGTTGCAGTGGGCTGCAGCTGGACTGGGCCTTGGGTCACTGGTGGGCTCGTGGTTGGTGGGCTGGCCCGTTCAAGGGCTAGGGCTCACGCTCGCACAGAGGGTCGCGCTGGCGCTCGTGCTGGGGTCGCGCTGGCTTGCTCAGGTGTCGCGCGCTGGCTTGCTGCTGGCTTGCAGGAGATCGCGCACAAGGCTCGCAATGGCTCAAGGAGGCAGCACTCGCGGGAGGAAGGATCTGCGCAGTGGTGTGCTCGCGGGAGGGTGGCGCTCGCGGCAGGGAGGTCGCGCAAGGGAGCACTCGGGTTCGCGCAGGAGAGATAGCGCTGCGGCTGGGTGTGGTGGCGGAAGGGAGAGGCCGCGACGGAGGAGAAGGCAGCGGCGGAGGAGAAGAGAAAGAGGGAGAGAGGGAGAGAGGGAGAGAGAGAGAGAGAGTGGAAAAAAAGAGAAATTAGGGTTTTTTAGCCCTAATCCCGAATTTTTATTTTTATTTATTTTTATTATTTATTTATTTATTTATTTATTTATTTATTTATTTTTTCCTTCTGGTGTTACATTTTCTAACCCCATAAAATCAAGTTTCGTTCTCGAAACTAAAAGATGACTAAATTGCAAATAAATGGGGGTACTGTCTCTTCATAGCCTCCTCGGGCTCCCAGGTCTCCTCTTCGACCTGATCACTCCTCCACAAAACTTTGACCAATGAAATTTTCTTACTCCGCAGCTTTCTGACCTGTCGATCTAGAATAGCCATGGGCTGAACTGGAAGACTAAGGTCCTCTCGTAACTTAAGAGGTGGAGGCTCAAGTACATGAGAAGAATCGGCCAAGTATTTCCTGAGTACTGAGACATGGAATACATCGTGAATACGGGATAGTTCATCTGGCAGCTCTAATCTATATGCCACACTCCCGACCCTCTCAAGGATATGGAAGGGTCCAATATATCTGGGGCTCAACTTACCTTGCTGCTTGAACCGTTTAACTCCCTTCCAAGGAGATATCCTCAAGAAAACCATATCTCCCGTAGCAAACTTAAGAGGTCGCCGTCTACGATCAGCAAACGTCTTCTGTCTGTACTGGGCGGTTTTCATCCGCTCACGGATGACCTTAACTTTGTCTTTTGTTTGTTCAATCAACTCAATGCTGCTGAGACGTTGTTCTCTGACCTCATCCCAACATATCAGGGTACGGCACTTCCTGCCATACAGTGCCTCATACAGGGGCATCCCTATACTGGCCTGATAACTGTTATTATATGCAAACTCGACCAGCGGAAGGTGCCGGTCCCAGCTACCCCGGAAATCCATCACACATGCCCTCAGCATGTCCTCAAGGGCCTGAATAGTCCTCTCAGACTGGCCGTCCGTCTGAGGATGATATATCGTACTGAAATTCAAACTAGTACGTAATGCCTCCTGCAACTTGGGCCAAAACTTAGATGTGAACCTGGGGTCCCTATCTGAAACAATCGACACGGGCACCCCGTGAAACCGAACTATGGTATCAACGTAGAGACGTGCCAACGCCTCTAAGGAATAGTCATCGCGGATAGGGATAAAATGTGCAGATTTGGTGAGTCGATCGACAATTATCCAAATCGAATCATGCCGTGTAGAAGTCCGCGGCAACCCCATCACGAAGTCTATAGTAATATGCTCCTATTTCCACTCAGAAATAAGAAGAGGCTGCAGTGTGCCCGCTGGACGTTGATCCTCGGCCTTCTCCTGCTGGCACACCAAGCATCGTGTCACAAACTCTGCTATATCCCTCTTCATGCCTGACCACCAATAGCTATCCCTGATGGTCCAGTACATATTCGTACCCCCGGGATGCATAGCATATACTGAAGAATGTGCTTCCTCAAGGATAGCATGCCGAAGATTACTATCAGCCGGGACACACACTCTGTCTTTGAATACCACGAGTCCATCATCACTGACTTTGAAGTCTCCGCCCTTAACTCTACGGACTCTATCTGCAAAATTCTGAATCTCCTTATCTATACTCTGGAGCTCTCTGATACGGTCGAACAAAGTCGGCCTGACCTCAAATCTGGCTAGTAAACCTCCCTGATCACCATTAGTCAAACTGACTCCTAGGCTCAGAGTCCCACTAAACAAGAAAGGTAGGCTTTCTCGGTCGACTGTGAGGATGATGTTGACTTCCGACTCAAGGCATCTGCTACAACATTCGTCTTGCCCAGATGATAGTCAATAATGAAGTCATAATCTTTGAGGAGTTCTAACCATCTCCTCTATCTCAAATTCAGCTCCTTTTGGGTAAATAGATATTTCAAAATCCTGTGATCTGTAAATACCCTGCAGGTCACCCCATAAAGATAATGCCGCCATATCTTCAATGCGAAGACTATGGCTGCTAACTCCAAATCATGTATCGGGTAATTAATCTCGTGTTTTTTCAGCTGTCGTGAGGCATATGCAATAACCCGACTATCTTGAATTAGAACACAACCCAATCCCTGTCGGCTAGCATCACTGTATACTGTATACTCCCGACTATTAGTAGGAAGGGCTAAAATAGGAGTGGATGTCAACCATTGTTTGAGCTCCTGGAAGCTCGCCTCACAACGATCATCCCAAACAAATTTGACCCCCTTCTGGGTCAATCTCGACAACAGAGCAGGTATACGGGAGAATCCCTCTATAAATTTGTGATAATACCCGACCAAACCGAGAAAACTACGAATCTCGATAACTGTTTGTGGCTGCTCCCACTTCACTATAGTCTCAACATTCCGCGGATCAACATAAATACCCTCCGCGGAAACAATGTGCCCCAAAAATCAAATTTGTCTCAACCAAAACTCACATTTTGAGAATTTGGCATATAGCTGCTTCTCACGGAGTATCTACAATACCACCCGAAGGTGCTCAACATGATCTTCATCACTCCGTGAATATATCAAGATGTCATCGATGAATACGATGACGAACCGATCCAAGTAGTCGTGAAAAGCTCGATTCATCAAATCCATGAAAGCAGCTGGAGCATTAGTCAGCCCAAATGGCATGACTAGAAACTCGTAATGGCTGTATCAGGTGCGAAAAGCTGTCTTGGGCACATTTTCAGCCCGAATTCTCAACTGATGATAACACGAACGGAGATCAATCTTAAAGAAAACCCTGACTCCCTGTAGCTGATCAAACAAATCATCTATACGTGACAGGGGATATCTGTTTTTGATGGTGGCTTTATTCAATTGCATGTAATCCACACAAAGTCGAAATATACCATCATTTTTTTTTACAAACAGTATCGGAGCGCCCCAAGGTGAGGTGCTCGGGTGAATAAGTCCCTTATCCAGAAGTTCCTGTAACTAAGTTTTAAGCTCTCTTAGTTCAGCGGGCGCCATTCTGTATGACGGAATAGAAGTAGGATTAGTCCCCGGTACTAGATCAATATCAAATTTGAACATATTTTCTCAAAACAAAAATTACCGTTAGTTTATTTTTATTGTTTTGATCTTTTTTTTTTACATTTTAGATTGGGTTTATTTTGGGTTTGGTTTAACATACTTAGCCAACCCCAGCCTTGTTTATTTATGAAAGGTGAATGTTTCATCGAGGAAAGTCAACCTTGATCGACGTGAGTAGCAAACTTCGTCAAGGATGCAATCAAGCGCTCAGTGAGCTTTTTTTTTTCCTATATATGTATAAAAATATATTTGGAATATTTTTGATTTTATGATAACACTATTTTTCTGAAAAAAAAAATTCCATCTAAAAAAATCGTATTTTTGTTTTTTATATTTATTTTGAGTTATCAAATATTAGCATATATACTATGGCATCATTTTGTGATCGATAAAGAAATTTTCTTCGGACAATATTTATCGCCATGCCAAAAAAAAATTAAATTAAGTATTCATTGTTAATTAGACTCAGAAAAAAATATTTAAATCTCATTTTTTTGTAACATATATAATTCAAATTGTGTATATCATAATAAAATATTAGTAACAAAAAATAGATTTAAAATAACTTTCTCAAATAACTTACTTACCATTTCTAAAATTACAAAAATTTAAAATGACTTTCAAAATTCAAAATATGTGCTAAAATAAAATAATATGTGTTAAAATTTAAACTCCACTAAGATTCCAAATTATATTTATAAACACATTTATAACTTCATAAATATTAAAATTACAAATATTAAATTATTATTTGTATGCTCCAAATTCTAATATTAAAAACTAGAGCAATAATAAATTTAAATATTTTTATAAATAGATATTTATAATTTTTAATATAAAAATTATTATTGGTGCGCCGCCTGCGCTGGCATGGCCGGACGCCCGGGCAAGCCAAGCTTGCCCGCGCAGTAGTGGCATCCCTGGGCACCCGCGTTGGGTATCACTCACGTAACATGAAAGGGCGCCCTAACTGCCATCCCTGGGCCCCACGTGGACCCCACTGCCATGCGCGCATGTAGCGTGCGGGTGCCGTGCTCCCATGGTCTGGTGCTTGCGTTAGCACGGCATGCGCGGGGGATTGCATGGGTACATGCAGCGCACGGTGTCATGCTCGGGCGCCAGGCATGCCAGGGCGCCCGCGCTCGCTCTTGCATGAGCACACAAGGTGCGCTTTGGTATGTGCGGGCGCCGGTATAGGCAAGCCCAGGCGCCCGTGCGGGCGCTTGCATGCGCCCATGCTACCGGCATGCCCGGTGTTCGTAATGGCCATGACCGAGCGCAACGGGACTTGCACCGTGCGGACACTTGCACGGTACTTCCTGACGCGGTATGCGCGGGCGCCCACGCAGTCATGGCACTCCGTCTGGCTTGCATACGCGCGTCCCGACCCACCTTCCAAACCTTACCGGACCGGGCCAGGTCCTATATTTTTAATAAAACTTTCTTTGCTTTTCTTTTTCCTTTTTCCCTCAAAAACTTCTCACCTTTTCTTTCCATAGAATATATATTTTCCTATTTTATATTAAATATATAGATTTTTTAATTCTTTCATTTTATTTCTTTATAAATATAAAGAAATAAAAAAAATACAAAAATTAGGAAAAATACAAACGAAATTAATATGAAATATGTCGAATTTTTACTTATCTCAATTTATTTATTTATAAATATAAATTCTATAAAAATTAAAAATAATTAATAAAAAATACAAACAAATTACTTAAATTAAATTAAGTTAAATTAATAAAAATAACAAAAATAATAAAATATACATCCGGGCGCCCGCGCTGGGAGCACACAAAGTGCAATTTGATTTGTGCGGGCGCCTGTGCTGCCAAGCCAGGCCCCCACATTTAGTCTCTAAATTTTATTATAAAATTTAATATTTATATAATAAATAATTACTCACCTTTCCTCTCTAAATTTTATATATAAATTTAATATATAATAAAAGTAAAATATAATATTTATATAATAAATATATAATATAATTTGATATAATAAATAAATTATATTTTATTTTAACCGAATAGGACCAATTTCAAATTTTTACTAAACTTAGGGTATGATGATTTTATATAATTTAATAAAATAACTATATAAAATAAAATATTATATAATAATTAAAAAAAATTACCCAGTTCGCCAGTTAGCAACGGATATGAATCCGTCGCCAGTTAGCGATGGATATGAATCCGTCGCCATTTAGCGACGAACGTAATTCGTCGCTAAGAAATAACGCGGGCGCCCAGCACACAGGGCGCCCAGGCAGGCGCCCGTGCATGGATTAATTTTTATTTACTAAATTAATTAAATAATATATATTTTAGATAAAATTAAATATATGGTTTTTTCAATAATTTGAGACTACGCACATTGAAGTAATGCAGTTAGGGCAATCATATTATGGACTCAAATGTTTTTATGGGATTGGAATGGCTCTAAATTATAAATGTAAAAATTGTCATTTCATGTCTAATGTTTAAGTAAAAATTGAAATTTTCTAATTCGGAAATTTTAGTTCGAGATATGATCATTTTTCTAGGCATATAGGTGTTATGAATATGTCATTTTGAATGGAATTGATGAAATTGGAATGAGAATAAACCTTATGTAGGTTTAATGAATGTCTTAGGAATAGATACACATTTTTCATTTGCACATCATGTATTTAACTTCATAATTGCATTGAATAAATATCTAATCTTACTTCTATATTATGATTTATATAACATTTAGGTGAAAGTCCTTCAACTAAGGATAAAGCCGAGAATCTAGATTAGTAGGAGTGCATATCCTCCTCAAATTGTAAGTAGTATTTTTATATTTTGTTTAATGAGAAATAATTTTATGAGTTTTAAAATCTTATTTGAAAAAATGGTTTTATAATTCAATTTGAGTATGCTATGATCTATTGAAACAGTGATATTAGAAATGTGAAATTGGTATGTTAATACCACATAATTTATATTGTTTGGTTGATTGATATTCATTTGAGACAAAGATGAATATGGGTTATGAAATGGTTTTGGAATTTAATTAGGAACAAAAAAGATGTTTTATGGTGACTGATTATTCACGCAGCTACTGTAGTTTATTGCTCACTTATGACCGGTGACTGGAGTTGGATATTGGATTGGGGTAGTGTGATGCAGGGGGTTTGCTTACCCAAATTTTTGACTGGGCAGATATGAGTCACCAATGATGATTTCAAGCCAACACCAAGTATGAGATATTTTCGGATAAATAAATGAATAAAAAAAACTCTTGGCGGATCTAATTCTTGACCCCGGCCAAGGTCTTGAATCGGGAGATATAAGTTTCGGTAGTCCCATGGTTTTGAATGAAATGCAACCCATTTTGAGGCAAAGAGAAATGTTTTCATTTTAAATGCATTGGTTGACAATACTTTGTGAATATTTTTGTAAACTTGTGAATTTTTGAAATGGAAAATGAAATTTGTTGATAATGGACTTAGAACATAATCACACTCCCACTTATTGGCATATACATAAGTTTTCTACTCACTGAGTACAATTGTACCCATCCCTATATTTTTCTCTCATAATTTCAAGTTTGAAGCTAATAAGTGTAGTTAGAAGACTTTCTTTTGTGATTGTGACATTTATCTCGGTCGGAATCATATACTTTGTATGAGGTAGTTCCGTTTTAATTTATTTAGTTTGCAGATGGATCCATGGGAAAGGTTAATGAAGCTAAACTTTGTTATATTATGAATTACTAGTAGAAGCTTTTTTATTTTTGTATATGTAGATTGATCACCTGTGTTAAAGTTCTTGAAATTTTACTTATCTCATTTCGAAAGAGATTTTATGGATAATGATTTATGATTATAAAGAATCGGTTGAGAATCGAGTTTATGTTGATGATAGATTAGTCTGTGAGGTCTTGTAGTGCCTGAGGCTGCACATGGTTTAAGGCACACGGTAGTTGTTGCATGCTTTGGTCCGAGGAATAGGGCGTGACGCCGAGTGTTTAAACCATATTTTTTTATTAAAGTGTCCTGAGATTATGAGATTTTTAGTGAAAGATTTTCAAGAGATTTAGGATCCTATTGGTTTGGAAAATCTGAGTTGTTGTAGTGTTTCCTTTCCCTATTGGTAACAGTTAAATATCTCCTTCATAATTATGAGATGTTATTTTCGTGCTTTAGGGAAGGGCGAATATTATTTTAGTTAATCAAATAGTTATGCCGAGTACCGAGAGGGTGTTGGAGTTGATTTACCGACTGATCGAGGGGGGTCGCATCGATAGGTATTGAGAGAGTGGGGCTTGGCTCCCATATCAACAGCATGTTTCAATGTATTCCGTTTTTTGGACTATGGCCAGGTAGACCTTAAATCTTATGATAATAGGCCTTTGGGCTATACTTCATTACTTGGCTCCCACTCCTGGCATCGTTTTGAAAGAAGTGCTTTAGGAGTAGTATTGGAATTGATGGGAATTCGAAGGGATGCTAGTCCGATGTATTAAAAGTGGTATTACCTATACTATCGTTTGGCATTAGGGGTAAAGTAAATGCTATTGTAATTGGGAAATTCGAAAGGAGGTGAATTATTATGGGTGAGTGGGAAAGACGGGATGGGAGTGGCATAATGCAGTTACTAAATAGTTAATATTTCTCTGGTTTGAGGGGATTTGATGATACGATTTCCACCTTTGGACTATATAATATATCATAATGAGAGGTTAGGTTTAATTCGGCCATTTGTGAGCAAAGAGCAAGGATTTCTAGGGGTTCAAGATTTGAAAGGATCTTTCTCTTCTCTATGGGTTTGGATTCTAAAAGAGTTGTGGCAGCAAAATATGTGGGTATAGGATTCTATCAGTGGAGGAACTGTGGTTACAAGGTTCTATCATGATGTAGGAAATTCATAGCTTGCTGTTGTGATGGGCTTGTTCTAGTGTGTTCCATTTGATTTTCTGCAATTTATCATTGCTCTTTCACTCTTTAATTATTAGAGAATAGGCATAGTTTGATGGGTTGCAAAGTTTTTCCAGCTTCTGTTTAGCATCTAGTTGTTTCTCTAGTTTTAGTATATTTCTAGGTACTAAACTGGGGTCATTTTGGGGACAATTTGGAAAAAATTATGTGGCTTGCCAAAAGAAAGGAGTGAAGATTCAGAGGGTTTGCTTATTCAAGAAGATGAAGGGTTTTGTTACTTCTTTCGGTTGTGTATCTCTGCTTTTGCCTCTTTTGAGGGAATTTTTCTTTGGTGTAACCTAGTCAAAACGTATGTCGATAAATGTAGAAAAGTAATTCTTCTTCTTCGTTGTATTCAACTATGTACTTTGATGTATATTTATTGCTGCTTTGGAACAAAAAATTTAGATTATTTACTTGCCGATCTTGTTGTGGTCAAGGAGATCCATCTTGTCCGTTAATTACTTAGAGGACCGATATGGAAGGTATGTTATTGAGGAAGTAAGTTGAGTGGTGAGGTAGTAGTGGATCGGTTGACTTTCACGATTGCCAGATGCAGTACCTTGTTCTTTTTGATACGCTTTGATGTGTCTACTTGAACAACGTTATTTCTCTACACGTTTCGATGTGTTTAACCAAGTAACTTGGTTGTGTCTACCCAAACAAGGTTTACTTCCCTTATCGACAATGTTTCAATGCGTTTAACCAAGTGAGTGGGTCGTGCCCACCCCAACAGGGGTTACTTCTCTTATTGATGAAACATTTCAATGTGTTTAATCGAGTGAGTGGGCTATACCTATTTGAAAAGGGGTTACCTCCCTTATTGATGACACGTTTCATATGTTTAACTGAGTAAGTGGACCATGCCTACCATAATAGAAGTTACTTCCTTTATTGACGACACATTTTGTTTTGTAGAAGAACGAACACTAGATTGGGGCTTATCGAGAGCTAAGGTCCAAACTACTCATTAGCTTAATAGTTTGCTAGTAATATATGAAAGAAATAGTATTCTTATTGATAAACTGTGAAAGTAATAAAAATCAATGATGGTAGATACGTAAGTTTTCTGAGTTTCATGCTCTCAGCACGGCTGAACTGTCTAGATGGTTGACTTGGTATGCCCTTGGATGAATTACCGATTGTATTTGATAAGGGCCTTCCCAATTAGATGCTAACTTGCCCCTCGATTAGTGTTAACCAGTAGCTTTTACCCTCCAGAGGACCAAATCCCCTAGTTTAAATATTCTGGTTTTGACCCGTTTGTTGTCGTATTGCACCATCTGTAGTTGATAGGTGGCCATTCAAGTGGATGCAGTCTCTTACAATTCTAGGAGTAGGTCTAGCCGTTCACAATAATGTGGGTTCCCGAAGTAAGTGGATTCCAATCTCCACTGGTATTATGGCTTTGCAACCATAGGTTAGGCTGAATGGTGTTTCTTCTGTTGCCTTTTGGAGTATTGTTTGGAATGCCCAAAGGATACCATAGAGTTTATCTATTCAGTGACCTTTGACTTCATCTAACACTGCTTGTAGTCCTTGTAGGATTGCATGGTTTGCTATTTCGGCAAGGCCGTTGGCTTGTAGGTACCCGACAGAGGTGAAATGAAGATGGATTTCCAGCTTGTTACAAAAGTCCCAAAAGCTCTTATGTTTGCCATTGTTGGTAATGAGGACATGAGGCACACCGAATCTAGTGATGATATATGTCCATACAAAAGTTTGTATCTTATCGGTTGTGATCTGACCTAATGGTTGAGTTTCTATTCACTTAGTGAAATAGTTGATTACCACATTGAGGAACTTTTGTTGTCTGGTAGCTGGTGAAAATGGCCCAAGAATGTCCGTAACTTATTCCACCAATGGTCATGGGCTTGCTATCGAGCAGAGCTCGATAAAGGGTTGGCATCGTACCGATAAAAAGCGCTAATATTTGTCACACTACTTAACATAATCTTCTGCATCGGCCTTCATGGTCTGCCAAAAGTATCCTTACTGCAAGGCCTTATTGGCTAGATTCCAAGCACCCAAGTGGTTGTCACATTTCTCTTCATAAATTCCTTTGGCACCATGGAATTCAGGTATGGATGGGTGAAAAACTTCTTATAAAGGTCCCCGTTGATGATAGTGTAATGAGCGGCTTTATGTCTCAACTTAGTTGCCTCTGAAGGTGGGTTCGGTAGTTGTCCATGTTTTAAATATGCTTCTATGGGGTCCTTCTAGCTTGGTGAATTGTTTGCCAGCAGGTTTTGCTCGAATTCATCAATGCTCGAGTATGACAAGCTTTCGATATAGACTATTCGGCTGGTTGTGACTGAGTCAAAGTTGGCTGACTTGGAGAGCATGTCAACTCGTGCATTCTATAACTGTGGAATTTGTTGTATATCCACTTTATTGAATTTGTCCAATGCTTCTTACAACTTGAATAAGTATTTTACCATCATTGGCTCCTTAGTTTCATAGACTCCTATGACTTGTTTGACAATCAGTTAGCTGTTGGTGAAGACACAGATGTTTTGATCTCCTAGTGAAGTTGCGATTCGTAGCCCAATTAGGAGGACCTCATATTTAGCTTGTTTGTTAGTTGCTTGAAAATCAAAACGGAGTGCATACTCAGGTTTAAAATCATCCAGACCCATGAGTTTGAGCTCGACTCCACTTTTGAGGAGTTTGAAGACCCATCCACATGGAGTATCCATTCTACTAGGGAGCATTCTTCTCTGTCATTGATAGGACCTTGCATGGGCTTGGCCTTTGATTGTTGGCCTCGATTGATATCAATATCAAATTCGCTTAACTCAATACTCCACTTAATGAGCCAACCGAAGTGTCCCTCTTCTGCAAGATCTATTTTAGAGCTTGGTTGGTCAATACTACAATAGTACGAGCTTCAAAGTAAGGCCAGAGACATCTGGCAGTAATAACCAAGGCAAACCATTTTCTCGATGGATTTGCAGTTAACTTCTGACTCTTGAAGTAACGGCTGACGTAATACACCAGTTTTTGTGTGACGGATTCCTGTCTCGCAAAAACAAAGCAGAGTGCTCGATCAGAAATGGAGAGATAGAAGTAGAGTTTCTCACCAAGAATGAATCGCAAGAGTAGCGAGGGGGATGTAAAGTATTCTTTGGGATGTTCAAATGCCGCTTGGCACTCCGATGTCCTTACAAATCTCTAGAACTTCTTTAGAGTATTGTAGAAGGGTTTGTATTTCTCCCATACTTTTGACATGAACTGATTTAAAGCTGCGATCCTCCCCGTGAGGGGAGTTGCATTTCCTTTAGCTTCCTAGGTAGTGCCATGTCTAGTATGGCCTGTATCTTCTTTGGATTTGTTTCGATCCCCCGGTTGGTAATTAGAAAACCTTAAAATTTCCCTGACATAATCCTAAAGGTGCACTTTGTCAGGTTTAGCCTCATGTTGTAGTGCCCTAGCGTTTGGAATGTTTTTTCTAAGTCCACTTCAGTACAAGTACTCTTGATGAACAAGTCATCGATATAGGTTTCTACATTTCTTTGAGTTGTTCATTGAAAACCTTGTTGACTAATCATTGACAAGTCACCCCTACATTTTTTAGGTTAAATGGCATGATTAATAAGTACCGAATTTCGTGAAAAAGTTGATATTTTCCTCATCTTCCAAGGCCATACGTATTTGATTATAATTGGAGTAAGCATTTATAAAACTCAAGAGCTGATAGACTGATGAATTGTCTACCAGTTTGTCGAGATTAAGGAGTTGATAATTTTTCTTTGAGTATGCTTTGTTAAGATCGGTGAAATTTATGCACATTCTCCATTTTTCTTTAGCCTTTTTTACCATGACCATATTGGCTAGCCATTTAGGATACTTCATTTCTCGGATAAGTCCTACTGTTCGGAGCTTTTAAACATCCTCTTGTATTGCACGTTGGCGTTTTAGTGCTCTCTTTTTCTACTTCACAAGCTTATGGCTCACATTCATAGTCAGCTTGTGGATTATAACCGAAGGGTGAGTACCTGGCATGTCTTCCGGGAACCATGCAAAGACTTTAAAATATTGCCAAAAACAGTCCACAATTGCTTTCTGGAGAGATAATGGTAGATTGGCTCCAACTTGGACCATCTGTCCGGGTATGTTCATGATGGGAACTTGATTACTTTTTCTCCAGGTTGAGATTTTGACAATTGTTCGGTATCATCTCTAAATTCCAAGATTTCTATGAAAAGATTTTCTCTTTCCTTTTCCAACATGGGGATGGTTAGTCAGGGTCACCGTGTAGTATCACGATCTTGAAAGGTATTCTAAACATAATTTTCATGTGTCTAGTACTTGGTAATGCTTCTAGACCGTCTAAACTTGGATGGACTAGGATGGTGTTATAAGAAAATGGGAGTTTAACCACATGAAAAGTGGTTCTGATAGTAGCATGGTGGTGGGGAGGTATTCCTAAAATTACAACAAGTGAAATAGTGCCTTTTGAGAGTATGCACTCATCAGAGAATCCCTTCAAGGGTCCGTTAAAGGGTTGAAGGTCAGACTGAGTGAAACCAATTCATTGAAAGGCATCCCAAAAGAGGATATCTCAATTTGCTTCTTGATGAACAAAAATACTCTTAACAATCTACGATCCTATTTTGGCAGTATTGATTAGCGGATCGTTTCGCTTGGTGTCGACTCCCACCAAATCATCATCATCAAAACCAATCGTCAGTCTTTTCCTTTTGATCAGTGCCATGATTGTAAAGGGAGGAGGTAGAACGAGAAGTACGTTTGGCTGAGAAATCAATCTTTTCCCATAAATGGTTGAGAAGCACATTTGGCTAAGAAATCAGTTTGCAAAATACTCGAGGGTGCTCCAGTAGGGAAGACTTTGATACTCAAGTCAGAAAGAGTAGTTTTCGAAAAAGAAATAGACTAAAAGAGAGAGAGAGAGAGATGGAGAGAGAGAGAGAGAGCTTTGTATTGCCTTTTTGTGTACTGGGTGCAAAGTCAAGAGAACATACTTGGCTGATGGCTTT
Source organism: Dillenia suffruticosa (assembly GCA_033439265.1). NCBI lineage: Eukaryota > Viridiplantae > Streptophyta > Magnoliopsida > Dilleniales > Dilleniaceae > Dillenia > Dillenia suffruticosa. Next base: position 15,825,727 of record JAVTVX010000009.1, on the reverse strand, counting down.
CATGACATATATATAGTCTGCTTACGTCATTAGTCTCGTATGCCTTTAGAGTGTTTAAACTCTAATTTCCTTGTTAAAATGTCCTGAGCTTACGAGATATTTAGTGAAAAATTTTAAAGAGATTTAGGATTCTACTGGTTTGGAAAGTCCAAGTTATCGTAGATATTCCTTTCCTTATCAATAACAATTAAATATCTCGGTCCTAATTATGGGAGGTTGTTTTTGTGATTTAGGAAAGGGCAAATATTATTTTAGTTGATCAAATAGTCATACTGGGCACCAAGAGGGTGTTGGAGCTGATCAACCGATTGATCGAGGAGGGTCGCATTGATAGGTACCGAGAGAGTGGGCCTTGGATGCTATATCGACAATGTGTTTCGGTGCGTTTTGTCTATTGGACTGTGGGCCAGGCAGACCTTAAATCATATGATAATGGGTGTTTAGACCATGCTCCATCACTTCTTAATCTGATTTCATCTTGTTGACTTGCTAATATTTTCCTGTAATAAGTTATGCAAATATGATGCTTAAAATGAGAGGTTAAACCACTTGAAGCCCATTGATGAAAAGCTTCAGCAATTTCCTAAAGAAGAGCTTGATTTCCTCATACCATATCCTCTATACATATTTGTTGAAGCCAAAATTAACTTAATAGTATATCACCCTTATGGCCTGAATAGGAAACCAGTGATGCGGGGTCTGTTAGATCCTACAAAAAACCCACCGGAGGTGTCTTCGATGGAAGAGACTCCAACATTCAAGTAAAAAAAAACCGATAAAAGGAATGAAAAACCGATAAAAGGAATGAAAAATTGAAAAGCGATAAAAGTAAGATGTGCGTACTTGGCAAGTCATCTTTACATAGTATATATAACACATATAGAGAGTCATGTATGTGCTTGACAGTGTAAAAACCCTACTTACTTGTCGAGAGATCATTGGAAATCTTCCGAGATTGTAGGATTCGTGGTGGTAGACTCCCTATAGATTCAGAGTTCTTTTAGAAAAGGAAGTTTCCATTGTCATCACAAAGATTTGTGAAGGTTTGAATCGCTAAGAAATTTGCTTCCTTATCAGGAGAAATTATAGTAGATCCGTATCCAATTAGGGAATGTTCAAATTTGTCAAACATTTTCTTTCTTATCATATAACCACGACCAAGGCCCATTGCGTAATAGGAATCACCTTTGTAAAGACTGAGAGGTTTGAGAAATAGAAGGACGAATGTGTTAAGAGCGATGTAGGATGCGAAAAGGTCTAACCAAAAGGCTCCTTTGAGAGGTTGACCGAGAGGTCACTTAGTAGTTTACGGGCTTTGTGATTATGGGTTTGTTAAGCTTTATGATAATGGGCTGTCAGACCATACCATCAATATATTTTTTTAAGATTGTTTTTTCTTCTTTGCTTCAAGTTTTTTTGACTTCAATGCACATCTTAGTGTAATACATGGCTATCTACTAGGTTAGTACTTGTTGAAATCAAAGGGCAATTGAGAACTAATTTTCTAAATTTTTTGTACACCCATGATTAATCTGGTGGTGTTTATGCATGTTTCAACAATTTTTTTCTTTGGCATGCAATCAGAGAGCTTGCTCCATTAGTAGCAACTGCAATAGCTAAGATTGTATTAGATCCTATCACCATGGAAGTAATACTAATTGAGTTTTTAGGATAGAGAATAGACAAATGATATATTTATTTTGATTATAAAATACTTATAATGTAATATGACAACCCAGTAGTTATATTAAAATTATTTCAACTATAATTAATTTCATTAAATAATTAAAAATGTACTTTAAAATAAATATCAAATTATTTACAAAAATCAATAAATAAATATATATTGCTTTTGTCCTTTACTTGCATTACCCCTAATTGATGGCATACAAAATATATAAATAAATATAGTATTACTTCCTCAAGCATTTAATATTTTAAGTCTCTTATCCAAAATAGATGATATTCAAAATTTTTTATTTGTCTTCCATTGGCACATAGGGTTTAACAAATTTTAAAAACATTCAATACAATATAAAGTCTAATCACAGGATCCAATTTCTAAATAGTTGACTATGGCGATTCAAGAGAGTGACTTTTTATATAGACGATATAGATTCTCTATTGTGTATACATGATATAACTAACAAATACCATATACTCAACATATGAATCTCTTGACCTATAAAAAATTTCATTTGTAATACATCAAAATACACAACTCTAACTTCACAAATTCATTCACATATATATACAAAATTAAAAGAGCGTAAGCTATATATAATTATAGAGTACTAATTTCTATTTATAATTAGCTATAATTATATATAGCTTACGCTCTTTTCAAGCTAATTTTAATAAGAGAAAATTAATCTGTTTAGTTATAAAGTGAGAGAAAAACTAATTTTACCTTTTGTAGAGATAGAAAACTTAGAAAAAAATACAAGTTAAATTCATTTTTTAGAGAGAAAAATTAATATATTTAGTTTTAGAGATAGAAAAACTAAATTTTGTGTTTTAGAAAGAGAAAACTTAAATTCAATATATTTAAAAAGCTAAAATATGAATTAAATTGACTTTTTTAGAGAGAGAAAATTGTTGTGTTCGGTATTAAAGAGAGAAAAATTAATTTTGGTTTTGTAGAGAAAGAAAACTTAAGATCATTGAATTTGGAGAGAGAAAATATAAATTCAATTAATTTATTAATATATTTATTTTTATAGAGAGAAAATTAATTTTTGTTTTTTTAAGGGAAAAAATTAAAGTCAATTTATTTTAAAAAAGAAATCACAAGTTAAATTTATTTTTAGAGAAGAAAATTAGCATATGCTTAGTTTCAAATAGCGAAAACATATTTTTTTTAAGAGAAAAAATTTAATCAATGTGTTTAGAGTGAAAATATAAACTAAATTGATTTTTTCATATAATATTTTTTCTTCAAAACTTTATACCATTTACCAAATACTACATTTGCTTAGTCAAACATGGGAAAGAGAAAATATTATGCAAGTAATATTTACTTTTTGAAATGTTACCCATATAATTTTTATGTTTAAAATTTTTCTCTCCCACCAAAAATGTCGTAAGGTTGATAAATAGTTGTTTAGTTAGTTCTGAATTTAAACAATTGAAGTGAATTGAATTGAATTTATTTTATTTGGTTCCTAGTATAATGTTAGAAAAGTATTAATTTTGTTGATTCTTGGTATTTTTTTTAACGGTCCTTGGTGCTCATCTATCTATATCTCTTTTGCTCTCATGATTTCTTTTTTTTTTTAATCATAAATGTTTATAAAACTCAAGTTTCCGTTAGCAGCCGTAAGCTAAATCACTACTAGAAAACTGACTTTCAGCAAGGAAAAATCCGTCGCTGAAAGTCCCTTTTTCGTTGCTGAAAGGTATCAGCAACGAATTTTTTCCGTCGTTAAATCCATCGAAAAAAGTGATCCCACTAATTTTTAGCGACTGATTTTTTTTCCATCTCAAATATCAGCGTCGGATCAACAACGGATTAAATCCGTCACTGATATTAGTGACGAAAAAAAATCCATCGCTAAAACCAAAAAAAAAATCACAGCCCACCACCCAACCACTGGTGGTAAGTTTTGAACACGCGCTAAAGAAGGAAGGAGAACACCCTTGCCACAATGCTAAACAAGTTATTTACTTTTATATCTTTTTTTTTTTGCTTATTATCTTTAGTTCTTATTTCTTAATAATATTAAAGTAATATAAAATTATAATTTATTATAAAATAATAAAATAATTTTATTATTACTTAAAATGAAATAATAAAAACTTTTAAAAAATAAATAATATTATTCTTTGTAAAATAAAATAAAAATAATAAGAATTATTAAATAAAATTAAAAAATTAAAAATTAAAATTAAAATTAAAATTAATAAAATAATTTTATTATTACTTAAAATAAAAAATAAAAAATTTGCAAAAATAAAATAATTTTATTCTTTGCAAAAATAAAATAAATAATAAGAATTATTAAATAAAATTAAAATTTAAAATTTAAAAATTTAAAAATTTAAAAATTAAAAAATCAAAAAAATTAAAAAAATTAAAAAAATTAAAAAATTAAAAAATCCGTTGGTAATCCGTCACTAAAGACTGTACATATATTTTTTTAATTTTTTTTTCCTTCACCAATTCACTGACGGAAGTTAGCGACGAAATATTTCCGTCGCTAATTTGTCACTAATCTTTCGATAAAAAATTTAACATTAATTCGTCGCAAATCTGTCGTTATTACCGACGGATTTTGTTCCATCGGTAATTTTCCATCGCTGAAACTGTGTTTTCTAGTAGTGAATATCTCCGAGTAAGATTTTAGTTAGAATTATATTATGAAAAGTAGGCTACTTCATTCGAAGTTTGTAGATCTTTGCCTAAATCGATGATTTTTTTTATACTCTGCCACCATAATTGATGACAATGCATGTCGTTTTTAAACTATATTTGGTTTGGATTTTTTTGTGGCTTCCACTTTGAAATGATGCATTTTGCCATGTACATGAAACAAGATCACTTGTCTTGTTTTAGGACATGTTCTCTTGTTGATTGCCTGATAATATCACAAGAAATAATTTAGATGAGTTGAATTTTGCTTTATTGGAGTATGATATAAGGTGGTATTGTATGGGATTGGTCTCTATGATACAACGTTTCGGATATTGTTGATTTTAGCTGTCAGCTCGATGCTTAAAAATTTATGTATTTTGAAGATTTTAAGCAAACTAACAAAAATAATTTTCATGTGAAAAATTCTCGGATCTTAAATCGGTTAAAATCACTTATTTCTTTCTGACGGTTAGATATTCTAAATCGAGAGGATGTCACAAAGTCGGATTACTATTTATTGTTCATAATTCAAATGCCATGTTGGAGTAATGATTGCCAAACCCTTATTCAAAAATCTCTTTTTCTTCTTTCCAATGTGAAAGAAATCTCCATGTTGTTGTTTCTTTCTACGTCACTCACGTATGTTTTTCATAAAAGTGGAAGTTCACTGCATGGAGGGAGTTGAGAGAGACAAAAAAGGGGTTAGGAGTTGAGGGAAGGAGATTTCCAATAACTACCCTCTCCCTATTTGAAATTCAAAATAAAATGGAAGGGTCGGGTCTATCCACATGGGCGAACCCGCCCCATTTTTCAATATCTCTCACCCGCACATGAAAATTAGACTCGAACATACCTTGATCATTACAACCGAATATCACAAATTTATATAGACAAGTGGATCGTATGACCCGTGAGAATACCAAGAGCTCTAAGTCTATACAACGGTTAAGGATATATATTAGCTCACTTTCGATATAGTGATGAGGACATCGCATCTCGCTATACCCTAGACCTCTTTTACTTGACACAATCAACGTATTTCTCATCCCTAAAAAATAATGTAAGAGCATACTTGACTCAATCCCAATCAAGTATTCACAATTATGTCTCTAAATATTAAGTCATAGATATAATTGATCAGTTTGTGAATATAGAGTAATGTATTTGATCAAAGACCGTATTCCTTTCGTACTACTAATTTTCAATCTTCTTAACTGATTTCCTAGGCATGCACTGCCAAACTAAATCATCTATAGTTTCTTGGTGACATGCTAAAATAACAATATCAAAATAAAATCTCAAAAGACAGACGAAAGATCTAAGGGTATAAATTGATATGAAATAAGAATCTCCAAGTCTCACACAATGAGATGAAGAGGGATGTATCATCTTATTACCCATATGGTTACATAAACATACGTGGAATGAAACACGTGTTACAATACTCTTTCTTCCTATTTGGAAATATATATATTTTTTTTCTAAAATTAATACATCATACAGATCTTAATCCAAATGTACACAACATTTGAACTGAGTTTTCTTTCTTACAAATCCTCAAAACTTATCACATCAAGGAAAAAACTCACACCTGCCTCTTAGACAAGTTCGATGGATTGTGGAAATCTATCTCGACAATCACATATGTATATACAACCGATAATTTCAGTTTGGTATTTTTAACTAAGGCAACATATATATATTAATCCACTACAAATTAACATTGTCTCATCTCTACATATCATACAGATATTAGATGTGTTATTCATTGAGAGAACAAATTCAAAACTTGTTTGACATACCTATAATTGCAGACATAAGAATTTTGGACAAAAAAATTCAAATGTTAATAAATATGAGTATTACATCATATATACTCTGTATATGATTACAATCACAATCACAGTTACAATTATTGTCACAATTTACGTAACCCAAGTATTCTAACATGTTTTTAGATATTGGTATCATAAAATGACCAACCCCCATCAATGCGTAGACATATAATTCAGTATCATTTCCCTCATTTCAGTCATGTTTTTGACAAAATTGAACTTTGGGTCTATATATTTGGTTTTACCATCATATTTGGAGTTTTTAACATAAACAACAGCTGACTCATTGTCGTAAAGTCATGGCTCCCAGTTAATTGCTTACTACTCCTAAATATTACAAAAATCTACACAATCACTTCTCTCTGAACTGTAGAAATACACACTGCAAAATCTACTTCCATTGTAGAAAGAGATAAATAGGTTTGTTTTTTGCTACTCCATGAGATAGAGCTATCATTGCGTAAGCAAACATAACTAGAGGTAGATTTTCTCTTATCTGAATCATCTCCCTAATCACTATCCATGTTCATTTCAATATTAGATTCTTTCCTTGATAACGAAGGAAATAATTTACAATTTAGTTCAGGTATCGCAATATTCTATTCATATCATTCCAATCACTTTTTCTTAGATTGGATAGATACCTATTAACGAACTCATAATATGACAAATATTCAGATCAGTACACATTATAGTATATTTCAAGATCCCAACTATGCTAGAATATTGTACTCTAGACATTTCATTTATTAATTAGGAGTTCTAGGACGTTTTGTATCGGTTGAACCATCGCCTTTAGTTACAAAAATATTAATAGGTTTACAGTTTTCAATTTTATATCGTTCCAGATCCTTTATAATATGAGACTCCTAAGATAATTTTAATAATCTCTTTGAACGATCTCTATGGGTTTTAAATCATAAAATATCTCAACCCATATCCTTTATCTCAAAATTGAAAAACAATCATTTCAAGATTTGAAGGATATACTCTTTATCATTCATGGTTAATAGTATGTTCTCAACATATAGGAATAGAATTACAAACTTGTCATTGGACTTCTTAACATAGATACAATGGCTTTCGTCCATCATGATAAAATCGTAAGAGATCATATCTATGTGAAATCTCAAATACCATTATTTCAAAGGTTGCTTAACACTATAAATTGATCTACTCAATTTACATACTCTATCTTCCTGACCTTTAATGACAAAACCCTCTGGTTGTGTCATATAGACTTCTTCCTTAAATTCTCCACTAAGAAATGCAGTATTTACATCCATATGATGTAATTCTAAATCCATATTGGTCACTTTTGATAACAATAAGCGAAATGAGATAATTTCACTATTAGAACAAAGATTTTCTCATAATCAACACTCTTTTAGAGAGTGTAACTTCTTACCACTAATTGAATTGTAGCCTTATACCTCTCTGTTGTTCCATCTACCTTACATTAGGTTTCAAGAACTTAATTGTTCTCAATAAGTTAGCACCTCAATAGATGCTTAAGCAATTCTTAAAGTATTGTTGGATTTCATTTACTCCAATTTTTCTTCCATTGCTTTTTCTATTCATCATTAATAGGACTAAATACAATCTCATTTATGTTTTGTGGCTCTTCTTCATCTTTTGAAAAAACAATAAATACGTGTTCTTCAATCTCAAAGTGTACTTGGATACAGTTTTTCAAAACAATTTTCTGAGTTTGTAACTCAATTGAATCGCTATAACTTAAATCTCTCCCACTGGAAATGACATCATCCCAATGATCCATTATAAACAGAGCATCATTTCAATTAATTAATTCAAATAAATGCTCTATATCGTTCTGATGATATTTAAATATAGCAAGCTAAGAATGAAGAAAGAAACTTCAAGAATTTAATTAAGAAATTAAAGAGAGTTTACATGCAATGAAGACATATTTTTCATACCTTCCAAATGAACAACTAAGCCCTATTTATAGAGAACAAGAGGAGAGGGAAAGAGATGAGAAAGGTGAAGGAGGAGAGGGCAATGCCCTCTCCATTTCTAGCCATTGGGGCTGTCCCCAACGGCTAGTGTTTACTAGCCGTTGGGGACAGGCCCAACGGCTATCTTTTGCTAGCCGTTGGGGGACCTTTTGGTCCCCCATTTGCTGGCCCGGGCTGGGCCCGAATTTTGCTGGCAAGGCCCATTTAGGGCCCAAATTGGAACCCTAAAAGGGAATTACAATTATAACAAAAGAAAGGGAAAATTCTACCTAAATTAGAGCTATACATTTAGACTTCATTCCCTTAGGATATAAACCCTAATTATCCTTTATTTCAACACTCCCCCTCAAGTTGGGTGTGTATGTATCTATAACACCCAACTTGACCATATTTTTATGTATGTGATTGGCGGTTCCCGACTTGGTAAAGATATCCGCTACTTGATCCTCACTTCGTGTAAAGCTTAGAGTAATGAGTTTTTCTTCAAACTTTTGTCTCACAAAGTGACAATCCACCTCAATATGTTTTGTTCTTTCATGAAAAACCAGATTTGAGGCTATATGAATAGCCGATTGATTGTCACAATGGAGAGGGATTGGAGTAGGAACGGAGAACCCTAGTTCTTCAATTAGAGCTTTTAACCAAACTATCTCACTTGATGCGGCTGCCATGGCTCTATATTCTGCTTCAGCACTTGATCTTGAGACCACATGTTGTTTTTTGCTTTTCCAAGAAACTAGATTTCCTCCAACAAACATTCAATATCCTGTGGTTGATCGTCTATCTTCTGAATCTCCAGCCCAATCCGCATCACAATATCCTACGATTTGTGAGTTGTTGTTCTTCTTCATCCAAACTCCCATGCCCGGTGTACCTTTTAGATAATGGAGGATTCTTTTGGTGGCTCTCCAATGCTTTCTTTTTGGCTCGTGCATATGTTGGCTAACTTGACTCACGGCAAAGGAGATGTCCGGTCTCGTTATGGTGAGGTAGATCAATTTCCCTACGAGCCTTTGATATCTTGGTTCATCCTCATAATCTTCATCATCATCCTTGAGGCCACAAGAGGAGCTAATGGGACTACAAGCGGGCTTGGCACCTAACTTTCCGGTTTCCTGCAAGAGGTCAAGCACATACTTCCTTTGTGATAGAACAAGCCCATTTGGACAATAGGCAAGTTCTATCCCTAAGAAGTACTTTAGTTTTCCTAAGTCTTTAATATCAAATTTTGTTTGTAAGAAACTTCTTACTTGGTTGATTAAATCTAAATCATTACCGGTTATAATTATATCATCTACATAAACTAACACTATAATTATTTTTCCATCTAGTTTCTTAATGAAAAGAGAAGTGTCACTATTGCATTTTTTGAAATCATGATAAAAAAGAGTTGAGCTGAGTTTGGCATACCAAGCTCTTGGAGATTGTTTGAAACCGTAGATTGCTTTCCTAAGTTTGCAAACCTTGTTGAGTTGGTGAGAGAATCCCGGTGGAATCTCCATGTACACTTCCTCTTCTAGATCCCCTTGAAGGAATGCATTGGCTACGTCCATTTGAAACATTGGCCAAGAGTGATTGATTGCAAGGGACATCAAGACTCGAATTGTGTTCATCTTGGCCACCGGAGCATAAGTTTCATTGTAGTCTACTCCATAAGCTTGAGTGAAACCCTTTGCAACTAATCTTGCTTTGTATCTATCAATACTTCCATCACTCTTGTGCTTGATTTTATAGGCCCATTTACATCCTACCGCCCTTTTTCCTTTAGGAAGAGATGATAACTCCCAAGTTCTGTTTCTTTCTAAGGCTTCTAGCTCATCTTTCATTGCTTGGATCCATTGAGGAAGTTGTTTTGCTTCTTCAAAGTTTCTAGGCTCTTGATGATGGTCTAAGTTCTTGATGAATTTTTGATGGCTACAAGACATGTTAGCAATCGAATAATATTGGGAAATCGGGTGAGATGTTACCTTTGAGTTATAGAAAACTCTTTTGTTGATCCATTCCGAAGGAGGGAGCCTAAGCCTAGTTGATCTTTGAAGAGGAAGAGGAGGCGGCTGCTCAATGCTTTGTTCTTCTTCCTCTATAACTTGCCCTTGATCTAAGTTGTCTCCCCCTTCCTCTTGGATGGATTCATGATCAGAATGAGATGAGGTTGATTCTTCTTGAGTTGGATCATTTTCGGCTTGGATTGGTTGATCTTCTTCTTCATTTTGATGAGAAGGATCTTTGATTGAGGGTAGGACTATATTCCAATGGTCTTGAGCTCCTCTTTCCTTTGATTGCTCTTGATCCTCTTTTCCTGCAAAATAAGGTTCTCTTTCTACAAATATCACATCCTTGGATGTGTATAGCTTTTTGGTTAGGGGATCATAACATTTATATCCTTTTTCAAAGGTAGAGTATCCTAAAAATACACATTTTCTCCCTCTTTCATCTAGTTTATTTCTAAAGTTTTCTGGTACATGCACATAACAAATGCACCCAAAAACTCTTAAGTGTGAGATACTAGGTTTTCTTCCTAGGAGTAGTTCTAAAGGGGACTTTCCTTCTAGCACTTGAGAGGGCATAAGGTTTATAAGGTGGGCAGCGGTTTTAATGGCTTCACTCCAAAACTTTTTAGGTACATTGTAGTGAAATATCATAGCCCTAGCCGTTTCTAGTAAATGTCTATTTTTCCTTTCGGCAACTCCATTTTGTTGAGGAGTGTATACACAAGACTTTTGATGAATAATTCCTTTTTCTTCTAGGAAATTTTCAAGTGCATGGCTAGTATATTCTCCCCCATGATCCGATCTAAGGATTTTGATGTTTGCATTGAATTGCTTGGTCACATATCTATAATAGCTCTTAAGTGCTTCAAATACTTCAGATTTAGTTACTAATAAATACAACCATGTGTATCTAGTTTTGTGATCAATGAAGGTAACAAAGTATTTGAAGCCATTATGAGATTCTATTGGTGAAGTCCACACATCGGTATGAATGAGTTCAAAGGCATTTTCATATATTGTGTTTGAGATTGGATAGTACACTTTAGTTTGTTTTCCAAGAATACAAGCTTTGCAATGCCTATTTTCTACTCTTTGACTTGGAAATAGGCGTTTCAAAGCTAAATCTCCCGGGTGACCTAGTCGGGCATGCCATATAGAAAACGCTTGACTTTGAACTCCAAAAGCTTGATTTTCTTGGTCCAAGAAATATAGATTATTCCTCTTAGATCCCTTGCCAATCAAGTGATTCGTTTTGAGATCCTGAAAAATAACTTGGTTAGGATCAAAAGTGGCTTTGCAATTATGGTCTTTGGTAATTTTACTAATGGACATGAGGTTAGAGTTGAATTTTGGCACATATAAAGCTTTAGTTTTCTTGCCTAGGAGTTCAACTTCACCTAGATGATCAACTTTTAGTTTTTGACCATTAGCAACCTTGACAATCTTATAAGTAGATAGAGTAATGAATTTCCTAACTTTGTTTTTATCCTTTACCATGTGATTGTCTCAACCTGAATCAATAAGCCATTTATTTAAATGAGATGAGTTCAAGTTGTTACCGGAATGAAGGGCAACTTGGCTAAGGAGCCTTTTCATCTCTTTTTGCATCTCCTCCATCTTGGATTCGAGTGCAGCCACTTGGGAGACTTGTTGAGCATGAGCTGGTTGTTCCACCTCCTTCTTGTTGTTCTTTGGGCGCAAATTTGGGTAGAGAAACCAGCACCTTTCCCTTTTGTGGCCGGGTTTCTTGCAATTTGTGCAAACATCCTTTTTAAAGAAATTTTGAGCTTTGTTGACCATATGATCATCTTGGACAGCTTTGAAGGCTTGAGCTTCGGATTTGAGCTTGGTAGACTCCTCTAGCCTCATGTTAGTCTCGACCCTTTGAATCATAAATTGAACTTCTTGGAATGAAGGGAATATCTTCATTCTAAGGATTTCTTGACGAATTGGAGCATATTCTTCTCCAAGACCCGTAAGAAGACCAAAGGTCATGTCTTCATCATTTCTTTGAAGAATGGTCTTGAGATTAGAAGTTGGAGGCCTAAGAAGATTCAGCTCATTCCAAAAATCCCTATATTCCCCAAAGTATTTGGGTAGGGTTTTACCTCCTTTTTGAATTTTGAAGATTTTTCTTTTGAGCTCAAAGATTCGTTCGGTGTTGGTCTCTTGCCCATATAAAGCATGCAATTGATCCCACAAAGCCCTTGCATTTGGAATACAAGTAGTCATTGCTTTGTGGGTTTTGTCAAGAGACATTAGAAGTAGCACCACCACTTGGTCATCTTGCTTCTTCCACGATTTGAATGTAGGATCGGCATCATCTAAAGGATCCTCCAATATGTGATTTTCAAGATTGAAGAAGTTCAAGGATCGCTTGATGGTGTCTTGCCAAGCATTGTAATTTGATGAATCTAAGAGAATGGAAGTAAACATGGAAGTACTAATTTATGGTGGAGGATTACCAACACCGGAAGATGAAGGTATCAAAGCCTGCTCTGATACCATGATGATATTTAAATATAGCAAGCTAAGAATGAAGAAAGAAACTTCAAGAATTTAATTAAGAAATCAAAGAGAGTTTACATGCAATGAAGGCATATTTTTCATACCTTCCAAATGAACAACTAAGCCCTATTTATAGAGAACAAGAGGAGAGGGAAAGAGATGAGAAAGGTGAAGGAGGAGAGGGCAATGCCCTCTCCATTTCTAGCCGTTGGGGCTGTCCCCAACGGCTAGTGTTTACTAGCCGTTGGGGACAGCCCCAACGGCTATCTTTTGCTAGCCGTTGGGGGACCTTTTGGTCCCCTATTTGCTGGCCCGGGCTGGGCCCGAATTCTGCTGGCAAGGCCCATTTAGGGCTCAAATTGGAACCCTAAAAGGGAATTACAATTATAACAAAAGAAAGGAAAAATTCTACCTAAATTAGAGCTATACATTTAGACTTCATTCCCTTAGGATATAAACCCTAATTATCCTTTCTTTCAACACGTTCATGTCACCTCTGTTAGGAAATTTATTTTTTAGAAATGTGACATTCATAATCCAATCTTGATGTGATCATCAAGACTGCAAGAAATTTACAAGATTTAACTCAAGTTTTAGTTGGGCCAGTAACAAAAGTTTGAGTTAAAAGGTCCAAAAAAATACTGAAAAATTTAATTCAGAGGGTTTTACAATAAGAAATTGGAGCCCAAATGAATGAAGAACCAAAAGGGGACTCAATTATGCTCATACAAGCCCAGTTGGAAGAATAAAAGACCCAAAACTATCCAAGATCAAGGGAGAACGAAAATAAAGAAAAATAGCATCAAGACTTGGTCAAAATAGTTTTGTTTATTCAGTTTCCTAATTTTTATTTTTATTTTTTTGCAATTTATGTTTTAATTTCCTAATTCTTTATTGTTTAGGGAGTTATTAAATTTTTAGTTGCCAATTAAGTCTTTACCTTTAATCTATAAATAGACCATTATACATTGTGTAATAAAACAACACTTTGGAGAGAATTAATAAAATTGTGAGGATTTTTCACATAGATCTTGTTCTTTTGAGAACTTTAAACTTATTCAAGATATGAGTCTTGTTTAGTTCTTTGACTTATCAATCTAGGTTTTGAACCATCTAGAGTGTGGCGTCATTCATTCCATCTTTATACCAAAATTCTTGATCTAGTGAGAAACGGGTCTATGGTCATATACCTTAGATTCTTCCTCCTTTAGGGCAAGGGTTGAGGTCTTTAATTCTACCGGTTCAAATAATTTGTTGGGACGATTTTTGGGTTAAATTAACTTGTTCGTGGGTTCTAGGGTTTTTATACCCAACGGGTTCACATCAAATCTTAACTACAGTACCATTTTCTCGTTCACTAATGAACATTTAACTTTTAGATTGGTCGGAATATCTTATAAATATACTCTTACTTTCATGGGGACCCATTTTTTCAAACTTATTGGAAATCCTAAATGTAGATAGTCAATTCTCAATGTCTAAGATTACTCAAACTCGGTTTCCTACCGGTTCAAAGTTGATATAATATCAATGATACTGACTTTGAAGATATTTTGCTTAAAATATAACCTATAGTTAATATGACATATCCTAAAAAGAAATCAACAAGTTAGACTATAGCAATATGGATTTAGTTATATCCAACAATATCTCATTCCTTCTTACTACAACACTACTTTACTGAAGTATATAAAGAATGGTGAAATATTGGATTTTGCCTCTTTCATTACATAGATCCTTAATTGATCTAATAGATACTCACGTTTTTTATCTGTTCTAACGACCCTTTATCGTTCTATCCATTTGATTCTCTTCCTCACTCATATAACGTCTAAAGCACTCATGTGCTTCAAACCTTTGAGAAATCAAATAGATATAGTCAAATCGCATGAAATCATCTATAAACATAGTGAAATTCAAAACTCCATGTCATGCCTTCATATTTATTGGACCATAAATCTCCAAATGGACTAACAGTAATGGAAATTCAACCCAAATGACCTTTTCAAATAGTTTCTCATCATTGTGTAAACATGACAATATTTAACTTAATAGTTAAGTATTCTTCCATTGCATTACAACACCATGAAATCATTTATAAGTTATTCAGAACCAATACATGTCATTCAAATGCAAATTCACCCTATCTTTCTGAAAGTTTAAAAATTATAGCCAAATTTCAAAAGAACAATAACAAATATTAAATTTCGTTGAATTTTTAGCATATATAGAATATCATACAGAATAAGAGTTTGATTATTTTGTAATTTCAATTTACAAGTATAAACTCTTTTAACCTCCATTCTTGCATTGTTCCACATAAAACCATCTCTTACTAGAAGATACTCGACAAAAATTCATAAATGTCTCTCAATTTGTTCTTATATTTTGAATTGTTCTTTTGTGATCTGTATTTAGTCTCATTTCCTTTCTTGTTTTCGTTCTAGTCTTTCTCACATTTGGAGTACGAAACTTTCTTAAAACTAGACTTTACAACAAAAGTATAAGTTATGAATCTTGTAATATCATGCCGCTCATCCTCAGGCTCATGGAGAGTAACATCTGATAAAGTTTTCACACTATCATTGTAAATCAAACTAGCTTTCAGGTGCTCCCACTTGACAGGAATGGATCAGATCAAGATTTGAACTTTTTGTTTTTTTGGAGAGAACATGACCAGCTAACTACTACTCTTTAATCATATTAGATATGAATCTTAATAACTGTTTGATACAGTGGCCATCTTGCTTTTCTCAGTATAAAACTTTGTAGTCATTTGTCTAAGATAAGTCATTGGTATCTCCATGTTTTACTGTGACGTACACCCAAATGTCATGAGCAGTCGCATATTGTTTGAACTCGACAATGATGCCATCAATCACGGAGCTAACCGGGGTTGTACGAACAGTGGAATCTATCCAATTCCATACCTGGTAAGCATCTTGTTTTCTCCTCTGTGGAACAATATTATCTATACTACGGAACTATTTGACATGCATGATACCTTCCAAGGTATCTTGTTCTTTCAGCACATATCACATTTTATGGTATCATATTTCATAATCGTCATCATTCAATTTGTCACTTTATTCAAGTTCGTAATAATGGACTTTGATACAATGGTTTGGATTTCTAAGAGTGTGGACATTAATATTAATACTCATATCATACACATAATTTTATATTTCAAAATTAACATTCATAACAGGTCAACATTAGATATAAAATTGAAAATTCATTAAATTTCCGGTTGTCATCTATGGTCCTAATGTATCACCACCATAAATATAATTTAAAGTTACAAAATCCAATAGGTTTTAGGTAAGAATTTCTCAAATTCTTACAACCAAAAACTTTCCACTTAAATAAACAAAAATATTTAAATAATTTTATAATTCTGGATGAAAATTACTAAAATTCTACCAATTTAAAATTTTCTTTAAATACACAAAATATTTAAATAAAGTTTCAATTTTGGATGAAAATTACTCAAATTCAACTGATTCAAAATTTTAATTCAAGAGTCTCTAGTTTTCTTTTGCCTACATGATCATACAATTAAATAAATATAGCCAATAACTGTTTAAAAGAAATTTTACATTAAAAAAACATTTAAAAGTTTCTTAATTATATGATCATACTCCTAACCAACAATCATAATACACAAAGGAAAACATGTAAATAAATTATCTCATTCAAAATAAATATATTTGGGATATCATATTTACAATTCTCTTAGATAGTCTATTCCTATGATTGAATCTCCTTACGACTCGTGATAAACTATTTATATTTTGTGTAACATTTTCTTCATTTAGGTTTTTATATTTTTAACTTCCTATTTTTCTATTAATAATGGTCTTACATCATCAAGAATCATATGCCCAACCTTAGCAAGCAACTCAATAACCACGTTAACCCATTAAAGAGCTAGAGAATTTCTCAGTATATTCACGTCATCCCCCAAAAGGCATGACTTAATTGAATAACTTTCAAACGTTTCTCTTCCATGATTTCAAGATAATCCGGTAAAGTATGAGATGGATTTGGTTAACATTTGACCCAATTTCATCAAATATTCTGGACATCTCAAATCTCTTTCCCTTCCCAGAGACCTGAAAGACTTTCAAAAATACGTCCGATTATTTTCTCTAAAAATGAGAACAATATTAGGTTAGATACGCAACCAATCATAATATTATAATAAATTTTAAAGTATTTATTTTAAAATATTTGCTCAAATTTAAAATAATTTTATGTTAGTAAAACTAATTTTCAAACATAAATAATGAGTAAAAATATAAATAAATAATAGGTGTGAAAAATAAATTTCCACATGGATAACCAAAATTAAGAAAATAACTTTCTAAACACATATAAAAATTTTCAAAATTCTTTCAGAACTGAAATTAATTTTTTCTGTAATTTTAAATAATTTTTAAATTTAAAAAATATATAAAAATTATTTTTGGAATCTGAAAAATAAATAAAAATTATAGAAAAATTTGGAGTGAATAGAAATTATTTTTGGTGAAAATTTTGGTAGAAATAGAGGTCGCTGCACCCCCACGCGCTATCGGGATAGGCTGTCCAAAATGGGCATGCATCCACTCTCCTTGGGAGGTGCGTGCATTACAGGCGCCACCTTCCTGGGCTTTTTTGGCCATCAAATTTTGGCTACCCACTATTTTCGATATTTTTGAATTCAACGGTGGTCTCAAATTTTTAATCGGACGACTCTAGCGTAGGGGCTGGATTTCACTTGCCGCAACCGAGAATGAAAAAGACCAAAGTACTGCTCATATTCTTCCTTAAATTTTTGGTTTTCGCCTTGAAGAGGTAGGAAACTACCCAAGAGACTCTAATACCAATGAAGGTTTTAAACAAACCAACAAATATGATTTTCATACGGAAATTTTCGGATCTTAAACCGGTTAGAATTACTTATCTTTTTTCGATGGTTTGGTATTCTAGATCTAAAGAATGTCATAAAATCATATCATACTCTATTGTTCACAATCCAAATACCATATTAGAGTAATGATTGTCAAACCTTTACTCGAAAGTCTCTTTCTCTTCTTTCCAATGTGAAAGAAATCTCCATATTGTTGTTTCTTTCTAAATCACTCATGTAAAAAATGGAAGTTCAATGCATGGAGGGGGTTCAGAGAGAGAAAAAAAGGGGTTGGGAGTTGATGAAGGGAATTTTCCAATAACCACCCTCTCCCCATTTGAAATTCAAAATAAAATATAAGGGTTGGGTCTATCTAAATGGGCGGACCCGCCCAATTTTCCAACATATTTCTTTTCCCAAATTGGTTTTAGATATGCATGAAATGCTTAGTTGGACGATAGTCGCAGAAGTTATAAGTTTTAAATTGGTTCAGTTTAATTGTACTGATATATTTTGTTATTGAGAAAATAACTATCAATGAATCAAAATTAATAAATATTTTAGAAGATTGTATGTGAATGGGTTGCTCATCCCGTAGTAACTGCATCAAGGAATCCTTTCCCTTATGTCATTGCTCTTACTAAAAGAAATCACTTTGTTTGGAATGATCTTTTTACCTAACAGGTATTTCATATTTATACATAAATAGACATATACTTTGTTGAGTCAAGTTGACACCTTGTCTAACACTATCTATACAAAAATTATTTAAAACTTGGGAGCTCTGATAGATTTTATTTTAAAGTTGTTGTGGTCAAAGCAATCAAGGTATTGAGTAGAAAAATACATATTGCTGATGAGTGGAGGGACAGCCTTAATTTGTTGTCTCTCTATTCTTCACCCTCTCCTCTTCGGCCGACTACTTCATCCACTACCTTCAACTTTCAGTCATTGCGTTCGACTTTTCTCCATCGATCAAGAGTGTAACTCTCTCTCTCTCTCTCTCTACAATCTCTTTCTCTTCTCCATGTGACCTCTTGTTCATCTCATTCTCTTTACTGCCCGATCACTACAAAAAAACACGTTTTTTGCGACGAACTTTAGCGACAAATTTTTTTCGTTTCAAATTTGCGACGAATTTTACGACGAAAACTTTTTTTGTCGCTATTTGCAATGAAATTTCCAACGAAAAAAAAGTTGTAGCTAATTTAGCGACGATCGAAAATTCGTCGCTAATTTTGCGACGAATTTATGAATTCGTCGCAAAATTTGAAAAAAAAAATTATTTATATATATTTATTAAATAATTAATTAATTTTGCGACAAATTTCGGAATTCGTCACAAAATTTGAAAAAAAAATAAAAAAATAAAATATTAATATATATTTATTAA
This sequence comes from Dillenia suffruticosa, assembly GCA_033439265.1. NCBI lineage: Eukaryota > Viridiplantae > Streptophyta > Magnoliopsida > Dilleniales > Dilleniaceae > Dillenia > Dillenia suffruticosa. The sequence goes on along the minus strand of JAVTVX010000009.1, from coordinate 15,806,773 downwards.
ATAATTAATTAATTTTGTGACGAATTCTAAATTCGTCGCTAATTTTGCAACGAATTTTCGAATTCGTCTCAAAATTTGAAAAAAAAAATAAAATATTAATATATATTAATTAAATAATTAATTAATTTTGCGACGAATTTTAAATTCGTCGCTAATTTTGCAACGAATTTTCTAATTCGTCGCAAAATTTGAAAAAAAAAATTATTTATATATATTTATTAAATAATTAATTAATTTTGCGACGAATTTAGAAATTCGTCGCTAATTTTGCAACAAATTTCGGAATTCGTCGCAAAATTTGAAAAAAAATAAAAAAAAATAAAAAATTAATATATATTAATTAAATAATTAATTAATTTTGCGACGAATTCTAAATCCCTAAACCCTAAACGAATTTTAGAATTCGTCGCAAAATTTGAAAAAAAAAATTATTTATATATATTTATTAAATAATTAATTAATTTTGCGACGAATTCTAAATTCGTCGCTAATTTTGCAACGAATTTTAGAATTCGTCGCAAAATTTGAAAAAAAAAATTATTTATATATATTTATTAAATAATTAATTAATTTTGCGACGAATTCTAAATTCGTCGCTAATTTTGCAACGAATTTTCGAATTCGTCGCAAAATTTGAAAAAAAAATAATATATTAATATATATTAATTAAATTATTAATTAATTTTGCGACGAATTTTAAATTCGTCTCTAATTTTGCAACGAATTTTCTAAATTCGTCGCAAAATTTGAAAAAAAAAATTATTTATATATATATATTAAATAATTAATTAATTTTGTGACGAATTTAGAAATTCGTCGCTAATTTTGCGACAAATTTCGGAATTCGTCGCAAAATTTGAAAAAAAAATAAAAAAAATAAAATATAAATATATATTAATTAAATAATTAATTAATTTTGCGACGAAGTCTAAATTCGTCGCTAATTTTGCAACGAATTTTCGAATTCGTCGCAAAATTTGAAAAACAAAAATTTATTTATATATATTTATTAAATAATTAATTAATTTTGCGACGAATTCTAAATTCGTCGCTAATTTTCCAACGAATTCTAAATTCGTTGCTAATTTTGCAACGAATTTTCAAATTCGTCGCAAAATTTGAAAAAAAAAATATTAATATATATTTTTTATTTTTTATTTTAATATAATTATCACATTTATTATTTTTAATTAGTATCTTATATTTTATTTTTATTTTATCTTTTTTAAAAATAGTATTATTATTTTTTTATATCTTTTATTATTTTATTTTAAACTAATATTTTATTATTTTATAATAAATTGTTATTTTATATTGTTTTATTATTATTAGAAATTTGTGAAGAAAGATAATAAGTAAAAAAAAAAACTTATAATAGATACTAACATTTAGCTTGATGGTTACAGGGTCTTAAACGTTTACGGAAGTGCAAGGGTTCGAACCATGGTGGGAGCAAAATGTAGACATTTTCAAGAATTAAGTGAGGGAGGGCTTGTGGGGGCCGGCTCGGGCGAACATGCGGGCGGATACTGGCTCGGGTGGGCGGGCGGGTGGGGTTCAGGCGGGAGCGCATTTTTTTTTTCATTGCTAATTTAACGACGGATTTATATCCGTCGCTAAATTTGAAAAATAATAAAATAAAATAAAATATTAATATATATTTATTAAATAATTAATTAATTTTGCGACGAATTCTGGAATTCGTCGCTAAATTTGCGACGAATTCCGGAATTCGTCGCAAAATTTGAAAAATAATAAAATAAAATAAAATATTAATATATATTGATTAAAAAATTAATTAATTTTGCGACGAATTCCGAAAGTCGTCGCAAAATTAGCGACGAATTCCGGAATTCGTTGCTAAATTTGAAAAATAATTAAATAAAATAAAATATTAATATATATTTATTAATTAATTAATTAATTTTGTGACGAATTTTGGAAATCGTCGCTAAATTTGCGACGAATTTATCGACAAAAAATTATTCGTCGCTAAATTTAGCGACGAATTTCTAATTTTTCGTCGCTAAATTTTTGCGACGCGTTATTAGCAACGAAAAATTTTTCGTCGCTAATTTCGTCTCTAACGTTTTAGCAACGAATTTTTATTAAATTTTTGTCGCTAAATTTGTGGCTAAAAGCTGGTTTTTTTGTAGTGGATATTCCTTCTCGTCTCTCACTTCAAACCCCTAGTGGCAGCTTTCACTCTCTCTCTCCTTTATCTTCAGAGGCATCATCTTTCAGATCAAGTGTTTAAGAGATCAAGTCTCCGTTTTCTCTTCTCATCATCGTCATTTTAGGTACAATTAGAACCTAACTTCCTGTAAAGCATTCATGGAAAATTTTCGTGAAGTTTGAAGAAAACCCTAACTTCTTTCGTCTTGCATATACAATTCTATGTACTTCTTTCTCTCTCTCTCTCCCTCTATTTCCATTTTTTGTTTTAGGTTTCTTTGAGAATCTTGTTGAAGCGTATTTCTAACTAAAATTGTGGTTCTTCTCTACTTGAAAATTTCTGTAAGAGCAAATGACTAGAGTTCAGTGCATGTCTAGCAAAAGTTAAACAAGTATTCCATCTTGCATTCACTTTCTCAGCATCAGGTTGGGGTTTTTTTTATTAATATAAAATTTGGTCCTATTTAGAGATTTTTACAAAATTGCAGCCTTGATTGGGACCATATACCCCTTCCATCGACATGCCATGGATGACTGTGTTCTAGTTGTGCTGGCTATCTTAAGCCCATGAAGATCGAAATCATTAGTGCCAATTCAGAATTACCTATCTCAGCTTGTGTTAATGTAACTTGAGGAGTGACTCGAAGGAGGAAGAGGACTATTGCTATGACGTATGTACCGTGAATATTCATACAGTTGACCAATTGACTCTTCCTTTTGATTTGGGAGGAATTAGTAGTTGCATATTGTTCACTTGAAAGTATTTAATGCCTTTTTTTTTGTCTATTCATAGTTTTTAAATTTTAGAATATTTTGTTCTTGGAATATAGGATAAATTTGACATATTGGCTGTTGTGCTTAAGGTGAGAAGTTGGATCCTGAGAAGATGAGGCTTGAGAGAGAAGAGCTTGACTGACGGCAAAAAGAAGGTTGATTTAGTTTTCCTTTTGTGTATCAATTCACAAAACATCCATCGGTAAAAATGCAATTTTCCTAATGTCAAAATCTTTTGGTCGAAGGGATGGTCTGTAGCCTATTCATGAGGACTGTTATTTACTAGATTGATGTTTATTTGATTTTGTTTCTATTGACATTTGTTAGATACTCAAATATTTATGGACAATATTGAGTTTATTGGTTTCAAAAAAATGTTTGGAATCTGATTATTATATTGGTTAGATTGGAGAATTTTTTAACTTTATCGGATGGATTATTAGTGACTAAATTTGATATTTATGTTGGTTGAACAGGACAATTCCTTTTGAATAGGGAAATTTTGAAAAATAATTATTTTTTTGGCTAAATTTCAAGATTTGTCGCTAAATTTATCGCAAAAGTTCAGCCATAGTTTAAAAATTGTGCTAAATTTAGCGACGGAAAACGTTGCTAATTTTAGGATGGATTCTCGGATCCATTGCTAATTTTAACGACAGATTCTTGGATCCGTTGCTAATATGAGCAACGGATGATAATATTCGTCGCTAATTTTAGCAACATGAAATAAGATTCGTCGCTAATTTAAGTGATGAATTCTCGGATTTATTGCTAATTTGATCACAAATTCTTGAATTTCGTTGTTTAAATTTTGCGACGCGTTATTAGAGATAAAATTTTTTCATTGCTAAATCTGTCACTAAACAAATGAGCGAGGAATTTTTCTAAAATTTTAGTTATTAAATCCATTGCTAAAACTGTGTTTTTTTGTAGTGAAAGAAAAGGGAGTCACCGATAACAATGGCCATGTTGTGCTGTGTTCAATGGGGGAGAAATAGGAGTGCAAGAGTTCTTCAATAGTGACTAGTGTAAAACAAAACTTTACTAACAATTGTAGAGGGAGGTACAAATGGGATGTTCCTCTGAAAAGCGCACACACAAGCTCTTTTGTTTACTAGAATGGGAATTCAAATTTGTTACATAGGATTTAAGGTTGAACCAACAATACTAAGCTTTCCAATCAAACAATTCCATTTTTTTATTGCTTAAACAGAATACTTGATATTTTGCATCTGTAGATCTCTAAGTTGTCAAGTGGAACATGAATTAAAGCTTTGGTACAAACAGAAATTGTAAGCCCTTCATTTTGGGTTTGTTACCAAATTTTGTTGTCACTACAGTGGTTTAGTAGTTGCAAACATCAAATTAAATGCAAAAATTGAAAGGGCAGTGATCACAAAAATGGTCCACCAATGGCACCTGAGGACCGATGGTGATGGCAAGGTAGGTGTTCGTACGTAAAATCCCTAAATGTGTGTTAAATCCTATTAACTCATTTTTTAGGACATGATATATTAACTTGAAAATTTTATATTTTAGCAACTAACTTTTAATGTCCGATTTAAATTTAAGAAAATGAGTAATTAGTTAGTTGGTCTAGATCCAGCGAAGTCAAGCAAGAAGCAGAGAGCAAATCAAGAAGCATAGAGTTGGAACAAATGAGAGAAACTATAGAGAACAAAAAACAGAGAACTGAAAGTAATCATTATAGCCATAGAGCGGAAGTACGACTGGGAGCCATATAGTACATAACAGATAGCTAGGTAGGTAGATAACAAATAAGAGAATCAGATGATAAACAGTGGAAAGCCAAATATGTAGACCATGGATAAAATAGTCAGACAGTAGACAATAGATAACAAAGAATCAAAAGGCCAAGTAAACAAAAAGTAAAGTTTTGAATTCTCAGTTTGAAGTATGAAAGTATGAACTTTGAAATTAAAATGAAAATGAAACATAAATTATATCTAGTTGTTGTCATCATAACTTTTGGGCTATGATTTTGATCCGTCCGTTGAATTGGAAAAAATATGCATATTTGTAGGGGGAGGGGGGAGCATACGTAAGTTTTAATACGCAAAGCTTTTGTCATGATCAAAATGGGATGTCGTTAGCCCAACGGTTGCAACCCTAATTTTGATGATTAACGAGCACTACTATTGTTAGGTAACTAAATTGGTCAAAAAGTAGCTAACATATCCAAAAGTAACACTAAGATAATGACATGCACTGAAAAAAAAATACGATTTTAGCGATAGATTTAGCGATGAAAAATTTTTCATCGCTAATGACGGGTCGCAAAAATTTACCGACGAAAATATCAGATCCGTTGCTAAATTTAACGATGGATACTTAATTTTCATTGGTAAATTTATAATTTAAAAGAATAAAATATAACATTCTTTGAAATAAAAGATTTAAAAAATAAAATAATTTTATTCTTTAAAAAGATATAATAAAAATAAATATAACATATTAATTAAAAAAATAATGATTTTTCAACAAATAATAAAATGCAAAACTTAAAAATAAAATAATATTATTCATTAAAAAGATAAAATAAAAATAAAATAATTTTTTATAAAATAATAAAATAATAAAATGATAACTTAAAATAAAATAATATTATTTTTAAAAAAAATATTAAATAATAAAATAAAATACTAATTTAAAATATTATAAAATAATAATTATGATTAGTTAATATAAATTAATAAAATAAAATAAAAAAAAAGAAAATCTAATTTTATCAAAATAACAAAATAAAATTAAATATAAAATGTTAATTTAAAAGAAATTAAGTTTAGTGAAGGATTGTGGATTTCGTCGCTAAATTAGTCATGAATTTTTTAAATTCGTCGCTAAGTTAGCGATGGATTCTAGAATTCGTCGCTAAATTTATCAACGAATTTGGTAATTCGTCGTTAAAATAAAATAATAAATTTTTTTTTAAAAAATAAAATAATATTTTTCTTTTACAAAAATAAAATATAAAAAAGAAAATATTACACTCATTTAGCGACGAATTACCGAATTCGTCACTAAATTTATTTTTTATTTAATAATTATATTAAAATATTATTTTATTTAATTATATTTCAAATTTAGTTACGAATTTCGGGATTCGTCACTAAATTTAGCAAAAAATTCCAAAATTCGTTGCTAACTTTATTTTTTATTAAATAATTATATTAATATTATTATTTTATTTAATTATATTTCAAATTTAGCGATGAATTATGGGATTCGTCGCTAAATTTAGCGACGGATAGCCAAATTTGTCGCTAAATTTATTTTTTATTCAATAATTATATTAATATTATTATTTTATTTAATTATATTTCAAATTTAGTGATGAATTTCTGTTTTTGTCACTAAATTAATTAAATATTTTCTTTTATATATTTTATTTTTAAAGAATAATATTTTTTTATTAAATTTTTTTTTATTATTTTATTATTTTCTAACAAATTATTATTTTATATTATTTTATTATTAATAATAAAATGTGAACGTAAATTAATAAATTAAAAAAATCGTATTAATAAATAAAATTTTAATAAAAATATTTTTTATTGATAATTCTATTAATAATATATTTTATTTAATTATATTTCAAATTTAGTAACAAATTTCGAAATTCGTCTCTAAAATTAGTGACCAATTGCAAAATTCGTTGTTAAATTGATTTATTATTTAATAATTATATTATATTTTATTACATTTAAAACTTAGCGATGAATTTTGGATTTTTATCGCTAAATTAATTTATTATTTAATAATTATATTTTATTTTATTATATTTAAAATTTAGTAACAAATTCTCAATTTCATCGCTAATTAGTAACGAATTTTATAATGAAAAATTTTTTATCGTCAATTAGTGATGAAAAATTTTTCGTCGTTACTTAGCGACAAATTTAACGATAAATTTAGCCACGAATAATGTATCCATTGTTAATTTGGCCACGAATACTTTTTTGTAGCAAATTTCGTTACAAAATATGGACGAAAAAATTTTTCGTAGCTAAATCCGTCGCAAAATAGCAACGAATTTTTTTTGTTACTAAAATCCGTCACTAAAATCGTATTTTTTAGTAGTGATGGAAGTGAAGGAGAAAATGTCGAAATATAAGTAAAAGAGAATAAATTTATCAATAAAAAGTTATAGTATATGTGTAAATAACTTTATCTCAAATCTTTTATATTTAAATTAAATTTTGAAAAAAAAATATAAAAACCCTAAGGTGAAACTTTATAGGTTCAAAATAGTCAATAGTGCATATTAACAAATTTAGCAATTGGAGTTTTATTTTTATCTTTTAAGATGGAATATCTACTAACATATAGATAATTTACCGATATGTGAAGATCCTGTAGAGGTACAAGTAGGCTCACAGGCACCAACGATTATTTAGTCTAATAGAATGTAACGTTAGATTTTTTAACCAAATTTTCGAGTTTAACTCGTGATTTGAGTATAGAATAGATTACATTGGGAGGGTATCCCCTTAAATGAGCCACTGTAAGTCTCGGACCGAATTAGGTATGACTCAAAATATCGGTTGGTATAGTATTAAAAAAAAAAAAAAGTAAGCTCACACAGGCTACATGTTTCATAATTGAACTTTTGCTGGCCGAACAGTTCAATCTTTACACTATGCTGATACTAACAGCTATTTTATGTTAATGAGAGCTATGAAAAGGTGTTTAGACATGTCCTAAGAAGTGAAAAACCAAGACAAAAAACATCGGCTTACTTGGTCCTCATTAATTTAGCTTGAAGTGGATTAAGCTCAAACTTGCAAACACAATGCTAAGGATTCCTTTTTTATGTAACTTAATCTCCTATATATTAGAGGTTTTGAGAGAAGGGTCTAGACTTCTCTCGGTGTGCCTTGTACAAGTCTCTGGGGAGATTTTGAGAGTTGAGATTGTGAAAGGTAAAAATCTTCTAACAACGGTTTCCCCCACCGATTTGAAGCAGAGGTTAGTGGATTTGGTCTCAAGCCTTGAGGAGAAAACTCAAGGCAAGAACAGACGTCTAGCCAAACCTTTCAGCACCGAGCGTTCTCTATTCTCTCTTTTACTTGCTTTTATCTGACTTTATTCTTTCCAATCTTTATGCCTACCAAATGTTCGGGAAAAATCTGAAAGGGAGCAAGCACAGGTTGGGTTTAACAGAACTGATTTTTACTATGAATGCCTCCATTAGGTGGTCTCTGTGAAAATAAGGGTGTATCAAAAAAATGACCCGGCGAAGGTCCATGTTGAAGCACAACACACAAGCCTGTTAGAAGCTCCAGTCTCACATAATTACCATATAATCACCATTCAACATTTGTTTAAAATGATCAATCCCACCAACAAAGAAGAGGAGGCAGAGATATGGCTGCAAGTGTTTATGTTGTAAAATCACCAGTCTCATCCACCTAATACATGGCATTGAAATGTCAGGGCTACTTCATTACATGACTTTCTATGCTAGATTCATGATGCAAATAACAGCAACTAATGCAAAAGAGAAAGTTGAAGTTTTCTATGAGAGAGGAAGCCATTCTTGTGTATGGTACACCAACATTAAGCTTTGTGGAGGGTTCCTGCTGAAATTCTATCAGGGCCATCGCAACACCACTGTCCTCAATGTCACATTGACAGATCAGACAGAATGCAGGTGCTGTGATGGGTGCACTTCAAGAGAGCCAACAGACAGGGCTAGTACCTCTGGTTCTCAAGCGTCTTCTAACAACATGATCAGCATCATTGCAAGCAACTGTAAGGCGAAAGATTTGATTTCATGATAGAATTTGTGTGGCTTTTTTGTCTTCTAAGCTGCGACCATTCTTTTTAGTAGTGTTAGAACTTTCCATCAATTCTGAACAGCAAATAAAAAGAAGCTCAAGCTAAAAATTATTAAAAAACAAATTCCCTCAGGATTAGAGAATAAAGAAAGGTAAGACACCCTTCAATCTAAGGCACTCTTGAACATAACACAAGTTAAATTAAACTTAAAATGCACACATTTGACATATGAATTGGCTTCGAAATTGGTCTCTTTATCACTTCATGATTCACATTACACAAAATCATTTGTAGCTACAAAATGGAGAGGAAAAATGTAACACCAAGCCTAAAAAAAAAAAAAAAAAAAAAAAAAAAAAAAAAAAAAAAAAAAAAAAAAAAAAGAGGGAGAGCCAAAACGCAGCGTTTTGGCCCTCCCCCCAATTGAATTAGGGCTAAAGCCCTAATTCGTTTTTTCTCTCTCTCTCTCTCTCTCTCTCTCTCTCTCTCTCTCTCTCTCTCCCTCTCTCCGCCGACCCTTCGCCTCCCTCCCCCACCGCGGCGTTGGTCTTCACCGCAAGCTCCGCCACAGCCACCGCCGCCGCCGCCATTCTTCTTCTTCTTCTTCTTCTTCTTCTTCTTCTTCTTCCCTCTCGCGATCTCCCACGATCGCTCTCTCTCCGCCTTGCCGCACACCGCCGCGAGCCTCCGCGCGCACTACCTTCCGCCACCACACGCGACTGCAGGGCCTTCTGCAGCGCGATCTCCCAGCAACAGCGCTAGCCCAGACCGCGAGCGCAGGAGCGCAGGAGCGCAGGAGCGCAGGAGCGCGCGAGCGAGCAGGCGCGCGAGCAGGCGCGCGAGCAGGCGCGCGAGCAGGCGCGCGAGCAGGCGCGCGAGCAGAGTGCGCGCAGAGAGCGCGAGCAGAGCGCGCGAGCGCGCAGGGGCGCGCAGCAGCGCGCGAGCGCGCACGAGCCAGCGTGCGAGCGCGCACGAGCCAGCGCAGCGCACGGGCGTGCGCCAGCACACGGGCGAGCATCAGTCCGCGAGCCACTGTCAGCCCGCAGGCTCGCCAGCCTGCAGGCCCATTAGCCACAGGCCCATCAGCAGCTAGCCCACGGGCCCACCAGGCCCGACAGCCCGTCCAAGCCCACGGGCCCACCAGGCCCGACAGCCCGTCCAAGCCCACAGGTCCAGTACGGCCCGCGGCCCAGTTCAGCCCATCGGCCTGCCAGCCCGCTGGCCCGCAGACCAGCGAGCCCGCTAGCTGTAGCCCACGAGCCCAGTCCGGCCCGTGGCCCACGAGCCCGCGACGGCCCGTGACGGCCCACGAGCCCGTGACAGCCCACGAATCTCCACGCAGGTAAATGACTTAGGGTTTTGTTTCGGATCTATGTGTTTAGATCTAACAAATGAACCTTGTTTTGATAGGAAACCCTACAGACTTTGGAGTGACCGAAGCGACTTTCGGACGAGACTCGGCGCTTCGAGAAAACCCTAGGTGAGGAGATTTCGACTCTAATTGATAAATTGGACGAATCTAGGATTGAATTTAAGATGAAAGGTTTTGTATATGTTTAGAGTATAAGTGGAATGCATATAGAATACAAATTATGAAATGATTATCTATGAATTGAAGGTTAAGTATAGAATGTTACAGAAATTTGATAATCTGATTTAGGTTGATCTTTTGGAGACTCGAGCGGTCAGATCCGATTTGGCTTGTCAGTAGGGAGTGACTTCCCTCCCGTAGAACAGTGAGTGGGACTTTGACATTCGCTATTGATTGAAAACCATGTTTCAAAAATATCATTTAAATGACATGTTTCTGCAAAATGTATGATTGTTATGACTTTGCAATATTTGATGAAATGTTTTGTGACCTTTGGAGTGTCTTAACTGCTGACCTTATTGATATGCATCCATGAGTTTTGATAAACGTATATTGTGCCACATTTTCGACATATTGATATGTTTTAAATGCTTTCACTGCATTGGCACATGGTTTTAAATGGATTTACTTACACATTTTGGGCTATATGCCCGGCCGACTTTACGATATTATGTTTTGGGCTGTATGCCCGGCCGACTTTACGATATTATGTTTTGGGCTGTATGCCCGGCCGACTTTATGATATTATGCATTGGGCTGTATGCCCGGCCGACGTTATGATATTATGCATGGGGCTATATGCCCGGCCGACTGGTGATGGGATGCATGGGGCTACGTGCCCGGCCGATTTGATATTGTGATCCGTAGCTACGAAGGACATCTGGTAGAGGCACCCCTTGTGTCCGGATACGCTTCGGCCGGAGGTATCCGCCAGATTGTCGTGTGTATGGGTGTCCCAGGTTGACCCTCATCGGAGAGGACGTTGAGTACGGCTCCGTCTAGCACCAGGCGGGGGCACCATACACGGCCGACTAGTTATATGTACACTATATATTTTTTTACAGACTAGTTGGGGTAGTCTGTGGCCAACATTGGGGCAGAGAACCATTCTTTAATACTTGCATTTGGAAAAACCCCCAATGCGCCGTCCTTGGTCGAGGTAGACCATTGCCGGGAATATTTCATTGGCCGGTTCTTCATGACATTGATGTAAAATTTTAGGATGCATATCTTGCTTTCTGATGTGTGCGTATTATATATGATTTTGAAATAACATGATTGGTTTGCACACTGTGGATATTTTCTTATCTTATGCTTTGACACTCCAAATTCACCTCGATATTGATAGCATGATGTCAATCCCCTCACTTACTGAGTATCCTCCCATAGATACTCATCCCTCACTTTCTTTCCCACAGGATTAGTGTTGGATCGAGGAGATACCACTGGGCTTGGGTATGGATATTTTCCATCTCTTCTGCTACGATGATTGGTGATATTATTATGTATTGGAGATTTTTGTTTGATCCATGTAATTACCAAGTTTTATGGGATGACTGTATAAATTATGGACTTTTATTCTTGAAACTCTCGTATTGACTTATTTCATTGCATTGAGGCATTTGTAAATATTTAAAAATAACTTGGGAATTTATTTTATATATGCGTAGAATTTAAGTCCGCTCGGTGTGGCGGCTGCTCATGCTCTAGTTGGGCATGACAGTAGAGGTCTGTTGCTAGGACTGTTAGAAACTTTATAGCCTTGCGTTGTTCTGGATGTTGGCTGTGGATATTGTTGATTTTGGAGAGGCCGGGATGGCCAATTGTTTATTTGTACTGGATGAATGTCATATACAGGTGAAATTGTACATGGGAAAACCTCCGATTTATGGGGAGGTTCTGCCCGATTTTCTGTAAAAATCCAGCCGGCATCCAGGGACAACGGGCGGCTGTTCACGATCCCGGTTCGGGGCGTGACAGTTCGGTTGGTATCAGAGCTCTTGGTTTAGAGCTATATTTTATAAAATGATTTGAAAACATTCCCAAGTAACTTGATTTTAAAAGTCCTCAATGCATAAGAGTTTCATACAGTCATTTATATCCCTGCATATGGTTTTCGACATATGAGTTATTCATTTTAGGGGGTTAGATACGATTAGTATCTAACCTAATTGATTTAATTCTGAGATCCAAAACTTCATTCATTTTAGGGGGTTAGTTACGAATAACTAGCCCTAATTTTTAAATCATGTCAAACTCTAGAAATATATCTAATGAAAGTTCTCTCCTTGCAGAATTATGCCGCCTAGACGCGGTAGACCAGTAGGACGCGGAGCTAGACCCGCGACCCCTCACGTGCCTGACCCTCCGAGGGAGCCTGAGACCCTTGGAGTGCCTGAGGCTGCTTTCTCTACACGGGCGCCCCCTGTAGCGCCTACTCGGCCGGCTGCTCCTGCCGAGGTTCCACCACCGTCCCTTGAGGCGTTTAGGCAGGTGTACGAGTGGTACACCTCCCACGGGATTCAGATGCCACCCCCACCACCACCACCGACGGCCGTGCCGACTCCTACGGCCGTACCACCTTCTGTTGTACCAGATCAGCCACCAGTTGCTGATCCTTCTACTGTGTCGGGACCTAGCGACACTATCTCCTCCACCTTGAGGCGTATTCACGAGCTCACCCAGCTGGTGAAGGAGGCGAGGCAGTTAGGCTGCACAGAGTTCGCAGGGACGGGTGATCCCACAGCAGCGAAGCACTGGATCAACCGTACCCGCAGGATTTTGACTGATTTGGGGTTGAGCGAAAACTACCGGCTTCGGATAGCAGAGAGACTTTTAGATGGTGACGCCCTCACTTGGTGGGAGGCGATTTGTGACGATGCTACCGAGCCGCTGCGATGGGAGGACTTCGTACGGGAGTTCGATCGCAGGTACTTCTCTGAGTTCCAGCAGGACCGCAAGAGGGCAGAGTTTCTGCACTTGCGGCAGGGAGCCAGGACAGTGACAGAGTATGAGATGGAGTTGAGGCGACTAGCTGCTTTTGTTCCAGACTTAGCGACGCCGACGCAGCTACGGTTCAAGTTTGAGGACGGCCTCAACTTGAACATCAGGAGGTACATGACAGTGACCCCTAGTTTCTCCCTTGCGGAGATTGTGGACTCAGCATTTAGGGCGGAGGAGATCGTCCGTGCTGAGGGCAGACAGCGGGAGAACAGGGAGCAAAAGAAGAGATCTGGGGCTTCTTCGAGCGAGGGCTCGAAGAAGGGCAGGAGTTCAGGATATCAGGAAGACTTTTCTCAGCCGAGACAAGCACATCCTGGACAGGGATCACGATCTCAGGGTTTTAGGACACCGGCCCCTAGTGCCACTACTCAGACTTCAGATCAATGGCACCCCTTTTGCCGCCGATGTGTTGGACACCACCCTTTTGGAGAGTGTAGGATGCCCATTACATGCTTCCGGTGTGGGAAGCAAGGACACATCAGGAGCACTTGCCCTGAGTTGGGATTTGGAGGTCACACAGCTAGTGGACACTCGAGTGTTCCCCGAGGAGGACAGCAGGGAACACCTGTGCACTCGAGTTACACCGCTCCACGGACGGTAGCCGGGAGCAACACGGTGCCAGGACCATCACGACAGCAGCAGAGGACACAGGCCCGTGTATATGCGATGACGCAGGAGGATGCTGAGGCGAGTCCTGATGAGATTTTTGGTGTTCCTCCCACTGATCCCCATGTTTAGAGATGTCCATGTACTTTTTGAGAACCATCACTAGTTAAAGCCGTAGATGCTTAACTATGTTGGTTGTACATACATTTTGATATATATATATATATCTATAGATATTTTCTTTTATATTTATCGACTGATCTTTTATTTCCTCACATTAGGAGTTATGGCAATATGAGAAGTCGACACTCGTGTCCTATTTGACACCGAGTCGAACCATTCGTATGTGAGAAGCGCCTTTTTGCCCACGGGTTGGGTAAGCCTTGTCGCGAGGTTGCACGGCATACCTAACTCATGTTATCGACACCACTGTTGAGGACCCGAGGCTTGAGAAGGTCCCAGTGGTGCAGGTTTTCCTAAATATCCCCGAGGAACTACCCGGACTACCCCCAATTCGGGAGTGTGATTTCGAGATTGACCTAACTCCAGGGATCACTCCCATATTTATTCTGCCATACTGAATGGCGCCAGTGAAATTTAGAGAGCTCTAGGTCTAGTTGCGGGAATTACTGGACAACGGTTTTATCCATTTGAGCACTTCGCCTTAGGGTGCTCCGGTGATTATTCGTGAAGTAAAGTAGAAAGACGGGATTCTAAGATTGTGTGTGAACTATAGACAGTGACCAAGGTGCGAAGTTTCCTTGGCCTTGCGGGGTGTTATCGGCGATTCATAAGAGGATTCTCTCGGATTGTCGCTATACATACCAGATTGATACGAAGGGCGTCAAGTTCTTGTGGGACGATCGTTGTGAGACGAGCTTTCAAGAGCTCAAACAACGTCTGACGAGGGACGGCCCGACAGAGAGGATCTTAGTGTTTTAGCTCAGCACGTAGTTATTCTAGATTGATAGGTCAGAGTTTTGGGGAGGAGTGACTAGGTCGAGTAAGAGACCTGAGAGACCGAAGAGACTATTAAGAGACTTAAGAGACAGTACCCCCACTTGTTCAGCGTATTACTTTCTTTTAGTTTCGAGGACGAAACTTATTTTTAGGGGGTTAGAAAATGTAACACCAAGCCTAAAAAAAAAAAAAAAAAAAAAAAAAAAAAAAAAAAAAAAAAAAAGAGGGAGAGCCAAAACGCAGCGTTTTGGCCCTCCCCCCAATTGAATTAGGGCTAAAGCCCTAATTCGTTTTCTCTCTCTCTCTCTCTCTCTCTCTCTCTCTCTCTCTCTCTCTCTCTCTCCCTCTCTCCGCCGACCCTTCGCCTCCCTCCCCCACCGCGGCGTTGGTCTTCACCGCAAGCTCCGCCACAGCCACCGCCGCCGCCGCCATTCTTCTTCTTCTTCTTCTTCTTCTTCTTCTTCTTCTTCCCTCTCGCGATCTCCCACGATCGCTCTCTCTCCGCCTTGCCGCACACCGCCGCGAGCCTCCGCGCGCACTACCTTCCGCCACCACACGCGACTGCAGGGCCTTCTGCAGCGCGATCTCCCAGCAACAGCACTAGCCCAGACCGCGAGCGCAGGAGCGCAGGAGCGCAGGAGCGCGCGAGCGAGCAGGCGCGCGAGCAGGCGCGCGAGCAGGCGCGCGAGCAGGCGCGCGAGCAGAGTGCGCGCAGAGAGCGCGAGCAGAGCGCGCGAGCGCGCAGGGGCGCGCAGCAGCGCGCGAGCGCGCACGAGCCAGCGTGCGAGCGCGCACGAGCCAGCGCAGCGCACGGGCGTGCGCCAGCACACGGGCGAGCATCAGTCCGCGAGCCACTGTCAGCCCGCAGGCTCGCCAGCCTGCAGGCCCATTAGCCACAGGCCCATCAGCAGCTAGCCCACGGGCCCACCAGGCCCGACAGCCCGTCCAAGCCCACGGGCCCACCAGGCCCGACAGCCCGTCCAAGCCCACAGGTCCAGTACGGCCCGCGGCCCAGTTCAGCCCATCGGCCTGCCAGCCCGCTGGCCCGCAGACCAGCGAGCCCGCTAGCTGTAGCCCACGAGCCCAGTCCGGCCCGTGGCCCACGAGCCCGCGACGGCCCGTGACGGCCCACGAGCCCGTGACAGCCCACGAATCTCCACGCAGGTAAATGACTTAGGGTTTTGTTTCGGATCTATGTGTTTAGATCTAACAAATGAACCTTGTTTTGATAGGAAACCCTACAGACTTTGGAGTGACCGAAGCGACTTTCGGACGAGACTCGGCGCTTCGAGAAAACCCTAGGTGAGGAGATTTCGACTCTAATTGATAAATTGGACGAATCTAGGATTGAATTTAAGATGAAAGGTTTTGTATATGTTTAGAGTATAAGTGGAATGCATATAGAATACAAATTATGAAATGATTATCTATGAATTGAAGGTTAAGTATAGAATGTTACAGAAATTTGATAATCTGATTTAGGTTGATCTTTTGGAGACTCGAGCGGTCAGATCCGATTTGGCTTGTCAGTAGGGAGTGACTTCCCTCCCGTAGAACAGTGAGTGGGACTTTGACATTCGCTATTGATTGAAAACCATGTTTCAAAAATATCATTTAAATGACATGTTTCTGCAAAATGTATGATTGTTATGACTTTCCAATATTTGATGAAATGTTTTGTGACCTTTGGAGTGTCTTAACTGCTGACCTTATTGATATGCATCCATGAGTTTTGATAAACGTATATTGTGCCACATTTTCGACATATTGATATGTTTTAAATGCTTTCACTGCATTGGCACATGGTTTTAAATGGATTTACTTACACATTTTGGGCTATATGCCCGGTCGACTTTACGATATTATGTTTTGGGCTGTATGCCCGGCCGACTTTACGATATTATGTTTTGGGCTGTATGCCCGGCCGACTTTATGATATTATGCATTGGGCTGTATGCCCGGCCGACGTTATGATATTATGCATGGGGCTATATGCCCGGCCGACTGGTGATGGGATGCATGGGGCTACGTGCCCGGCCGATTTGATATTGTGATCCGTAGCTACGAAGGACATCTGGTAGAGGCACCCCTTGTGTCCGGATACGCTTCGGCCGGAGGTATCCGCCAGATTGTCGTGTGTATGGGTGTCCCAGGTTGACCCTCATCGGAGAGGACGTTGAGTACGGCTCCGTCTAGCACCAGGCGGGGGCACCATACACGGCCGACTAGTTATATGTACACTATATATTTTTTTACAGACTAGTTGGGGTAGTCTGTGGCCAACATTGGGGCAGAGAACCATTCTTTAATACTTGCATTTGGAAAAACCCCCAATGCGCCGTCCTTGGTCGAGGTAGACCATTGCCGGGAATATTTCATTGGCCGGTTCTTCATGACATTGATGTAAAATTTTAGGATGCATATCTTGCTTTCTGATGTGTGCGTATTATATATGATTTTGAAATAACATGATTGGTTTGCACACTGTGGATATTTTCTTATCTTATGCTTTGACACTCCAAATTCACCTCGATATTGATAGCATGATGTCAATCCCCTCACTTACTGAGTATCCTCCCATAGATACTCATCCCTCACTTTCTTTCCCACAGGATTAGTGTTGGATCGAGGAGATACCACTGGGCTTGGGTATGGATATTTTCCATCTCTTCTGCTACGATGATTGGTGATATTATTATGTATTGGAGATTTTTGTTTGATCCATGTAATTACCAAGTTTTATGGGATGACTGTATAAATTATGGACTTTTATTCTTGAAACTCTCGTATTGACTTATTTCATTGCATTGAGGCATTTGTAAATATTTAAAAATAACTTGGGAATTTATTTTATATATGCGTAGAATTTAAGTCCGCTCGGTGTGGCGGCTGCTCATGCTCTAGTTGGGCATGACAGTAGAGGTCTGTTGCTAGGACTGTTAGAAACTTTATAGCCTTGCGTTGTTCTGGATGTTGGCTGTGGATATTGTTGATTTTGGAGAGGCCGGGATGGCCAATTGTTTATTTGTACTGGATGAATGTCATATACAGGTGAAATTGTACATGGGAAAACCTCCGATTTATGGGGAGGTTCTGCCCGATTTTCTGTAAAAATCCAGCCGGCATCCAGGGACAACGGGCGGCTGTTCACGATCCCGGTTCGGGGCGTGACAAAAAAGGAGTAAACAAAAGAGAATGACAAGAAAGGTTGGAGAGAGATTTGGGTGGAACGGAATTCTTAGCGCACAACATTGAAAAATTGGCCACCTTGTTCATGTTTTGAGGTAGTCCATATCTGAGCAATGTGCACCATATACAATGAAAATTGCTGCATTAGAACCATAAAACCTTCCCTTTATTCTCCTCATTCCAACAAGGATCATCTGGAGGGAGTTGAAACTCAACTGGCTTCAGGCTTAAAAACAAAATCAGGGAATGTAGGCGCCGTCTCCATGATCCTGTTGGCAAGATGATTAGTATGATTTAGTTGTTTCCTGTTCTTTTCTATTATCAAAGTCCCAACTTCTTAACACTGCCAGTTAAGAGACACTCTATACAAAACCAGGGATGAGAAGAGAGTTGAAGACAAGATGA
Organism: Dillenia suffruticosa; assembly: GCA_033439265.1. Lineage (NCBI taxonomy): Eukaryota > Viridiplantae > Streptophyta > Magnoliopsida > Dilleniales > Dilleniaceae > Dillenia > Dillenia suffruticosa. Next base: position 15,788,487 of record JAVTVX010000009.1, on the reverse strand, counting down.
ACAACAATTTAACAACCAAAGAAGCATGAAGAGTTCAATTATTCACCTTTTCTATGTCATAACAAAATTGATATCACAATCGACTTTGAATGTCACAGATGATGTTCGTTAAGCAACAATAGTTTGAATTTCAAAATCATCTCAAAATCAAAAGTTTATCTCAACTGATGGTCACAATTGCTTTTAACATCCTCCAACAAGTGTGTACAAATTTTTAAATGCAAAAGAAAGTGCGTCCCAGTTCACTTTATCACATTCTTCGGTTTTTTAGGAACGGTTATTACCAAAAGGGCAACAAAGGAATCCGATTCTACCTAGGATTGGAGGGTTTGAGAAATTAAATCTTTGTAAATATTTTAACTTTTGATCACCACTAAATTGGTATCTTTTTATGAGTTTTACAAACTTTCTATTTCGGAGATTTTGATCCATGTATATAAAATGTGAACAAATTGATTAGATATTTCTGTTAAAGGTACGCGTGTGCGCACTTATGATCAAATTCAATCTAATCTTTGAACGACTAATTCTTCTCTATAATTTTCGACCACAAATCCTAATTTGTTTTCACCTTTTCTTCTTCTAGAGCATTTCCTTTGTTTTTAGCCACCATTCTTCCTATTTCTTAAAACCTAGTGGCCTTCATTAGTTCGTCATAACCCTTTCATTAAATTGGAGCAACAAAAGATATAAAATATTACAGACCATTTGTTGCAGGGTGAAATACTCCGGAAGGTGTTTGTAGAGTCACCCATTCCCCCCTACTTTTGCTAACTGAATAGAAAAGCCTCTCAAATTGAAGAAAGTTACGTGCATGATTTTTCTATAATTTTATAGGTACCATTGCATTATCGTATTCAATTATTTTATTATTGTATCTTATAAAAAGTTTGTGGCCGTAAATGATGAAGAACTCGTAATTATGTGATAAGTCATGCAGATTGTCTAATGAACCACAGGGAAGATGTCACGCCTCGACTCCCAACATACATGCATGAGACCATCCCCACCATTCAAATCCAAATACATATATAATGCTAGCTCCACTATTCCAATCAATTCCATAAAATATAAAACAAGTGTCTAATCAAGGAATTCCAAATTAACTCAATCAAAAACAATTCCCAAATAAACTTTCAGTAAATCAATAGGTTCTTAATATATGTATACAGAATTAAACAGGATTCAAAGTTCAAATTTAACAAAAATAGTATTAAGCTAGTTTTCCAAAATCGATTACCAACGATACATACACAAGAGTCTGTTAATATCTTAAAATATAAATCAAAGAAACCGAAACCCGAAGAGATTCTCAAAATAGTTTTGGCCCGGCTTATGACAAACCTATCTCCAAACTAAACGTCTTTTGTAAAAATAAAGTAAAAAAATGAGTATAAACAATACTTAATATGTAGAATAATATGTTATACATTGAATGAGAGGTAGGAGTTGATATGTTAAATTGTATTCCCAAAGTTTTTTTTTTTTTTTTCATTTTAATCAAATACATCAATGATTATCATAAAATTCAATATTTTCAATTAAATCCAATCATCATGATGATATAAAATTTATGCATCCAATATATTTCATATTTTTTCAAAATATGGGGCAACCACAATCATTATTTCTGACAAAAGCCTATTACGACTTAAAATGGAACCGTCAAGAGTTTTTAGAAATTTAAGTTTCACAATTACCCCATCCTTGGTGTTGGATTTGGTGTTTAATTGGTTGTGCAATCAATTATCGTACGACTTTATTTACCATATTTGGCCATAGAGGTACCATATGTTCTCGGCTACCTCCTATGGTTAACCAAATTACGTTACCCTGTCGGATTACATTGTAAAGAGAAATGACTAGTCATTTAATAGTGAGTTCAAACTCTCATCCCAAACCAATCAAATGCACCATTTCGCAAGGTTCACAAATCCATTTCATGTGCCAAATTTAACTCAATAATTTCTCAAATTAAGTCATATTAAATACATCGTATAAAATATGACACATTATTCATTTATAACAAATTGAATAAATAAATATATCAAATTCACATATATAGAGATATTCCATATGCACAAAACATTTCATGCTCATTTAAAAATCTTTTTAAAAAAATCAAATAACACATTTTAGTCATTTAAAGCATAAAATATAAGCTACTCACCTCTTGAGAGCATTAACACTCATAATCCACAATCCAAAATTTAGTTAATCCCTCATAAATTTTCAATTGTCTTAATTTAAAGCAATAGATACAAATTTATTACTTAATCACAAACTAATACTATAAAAAATCAATATTCTCCACACAAGCTAAACTCTAATTATCCAAAATTTATCAATCCATCATCTAATTTTATCAAATCACATTATCAATATGGGGAAATATTTCTTCTTTTAAGATTTTTTCAAATTTTAATATTATACATACCTTAAATCTAAACCCCCAAACTTTATTTTTTCAATTTCAACATAAAATTTATATACAATAAAATGTACTCAAATTTAAGATGAATATAAGAAAATTATCTGATTTGAGCTACCTATTTTATCTCTTAATCACGTCACCTTTAAAATCTAGATTTTCCTTTCTCTATGAAACCCCAAATCTCAATGTTAATCCTAAGTTTATGCAATAATAACTCATTAAGAGAGAAAAATTATCTCTATTAGAATCTCTAATTTTACCGCTTGTTGAATTTCATCAAAATCATAGATTTTCTCTATCTAGAAAACTCACTTCTTTAACTAGATCCAAGCCCCAATTAGTTTTGTCAGGAGTTTTAGAATCCTTAGTAGGTGGTTTTTTTTTTTTTTTGCTTGAATCTTGGTTGCTCTTGAAGAGAGTAAAGAGAGTGGGAGAGACAGAGTGTCGAGAGAGGGAGAGAATGAGAAGGTATGTGAGTCTCGACCAAAAGGAGAATGTAGGGAGGAAGAGAGAGGGAATAAAAATAAAAAAGAAGAGTAGGAGTGGCTTGACTTTTTTTATTTTCCTTGTTCTCCTTTCCTTTTTTCTCTTCTTTTCTTCTTCTCTCTTTTCGGTGTCACAAAAGAATGCATCACACAAAATGGAAGAATTTTAAGATTCTCCTGCGAGTACTTTAATTTTCAATCTCAGAAGACTCCTTTTCAAAGTAGCTCAATGGATGAAATACATTGTATCTGGGGTATAGTGAGTTTTTTATATTAATAATAATTTATCGATCATCTTAATTAATGTATAAAAAGTTTTTACTTACACGTGTACTCGCCGATCACATGATACGTGATTCCATTTGAAAATTGAGAGGAGTGTTATGTAAGATCACATGAGTTGTGATTGAGACTGTTGTTCTTTTTTTTTTTCCTCCCTACCAGCTTCGTCAATATGATTGTGACACAATTAGCCTGTGAAATTTCTGTTTTATATAGGAACAAGAGGAAGACCTATGAATATGATAGAAGATGCAGAAATATATATATATATATATATATATATATATATATATATATTCAATGTAAACATAAAAGGGTGGGTTGCCAATGCAGTTGTTTGTAACATAATGTTCAGTTTAATGGTTATTTGGACATCGTACATAAACCAGCTCTTCATAAGCATCCTAGCAATATATTATTAGGAAACAATGGGGCTTATTACAAACATCCATATCAGATCATAATAAGGCAATCAAGATCATAATAAGACACCTAACTTTAAAAAGAAAGGATACAACGGGAACAGAGCTGATGATGACAAGAAAAAGACAATGAGAAAGTACAAACACCCATATGAATCTCACTATGAAAGAATAAAATCATGAGAAAGTAGCAATAACACCTCTATCAATCCCACTATGAAAGAATAAAATCATGTGAAAGTAGCAATAACAACCATATCAATCTCACCATGAAAGAATAAAATAATGTGTAGCAATAGTCTTGGAATGGATACTAATAACACCACAAGAATCAATCAACGAACCCCAAGATGATGACAAGCTCACCAAGATGCTCTCAATTTTGGTAACCTAGTGTACATGGTGCAATCAAACTGAAATCAAATCACATGCCACAATTGAGACGGCGGAGATTACAAAAATGGCCCAACTAGCACACCTTAGCCATGGTGGCAGCGGAATTGTGATAGCGAGACAGAAGGCCGCGGAGGCAAGCAAAACCGCCACATGTGCCAAAGTGTGTGACACTCTTCGGTATTTGCCACTAAGGTAAGTACCAGCCGCAGCAGAAGTAAAAGCCAGTAAAATTGTGAAAAATAGTAAATACACCGTTGGTGGATGTAGGTATGCAATTTGATAAAGCTGAGTACCTATCTGAATGGCCGAGGCTAAACAAAATGTAACGATTCCAATTGCCCATTTCAAATTTGGTTCAAACTGAAAATCTGCGTCTTCTGCCGCCACCTCCATTTCCACCACAAGAGGCAGCTCCTAGTTCAAACGCTCGTCTCAGTTGACGTAGTTAAGCTATGATTTATTTCAAAACTGAAAAGCTTATTGCTTTTGCCTTGCTTGTTAATCTTCACCACTATATGAGGTCAAAGATTCCAACCCTGGTGGACGAGTAATTTCTACCTCACTTCCATACACGACCCATTTGCAATACCAAAATTCGGCTTAACAGATTGAAAGGATGAGAGCCATCCGACCAGGTGTTTATTCACAAAGTAATTTTTTTAATATAAAAAATATTCAAAATATTTGAGAATCTGAGAATAATAATCGAGAGTAACAATTTAAAAATAAAATTTATTTTTGTAGCGATCGTTCCAAAATTGCTACGCTATTTATTATTGCCCTAACACACGGGGACAGCTGCAGATGTGCCTGATTCTGTTAAGCTTAATCACTAATTATGCGTCCATTAGATTTGCCCAAGAGACCTTTAAAATTCTTCTACTAATTGGGTGCGTTTGGCACCATTGATTTTCGTTTGTCACTAATTGTCGTGTTCTCCACCCTATCGGAGTCAGGTTATGGTGGGACCAAAGACCCAGACCCTACTTTTGGACTCCTCCAAAGAACCCCATTCAAGGGTTGCAATTATGAGACGAATGATCACAATATTCAGTGGACATCAATAATTTTGATTCTATTAATTTTGATTAACCACCAAGTATGAAAAGATTTACACAAAAGCACATCTTCCACCTTTGTGGTTTAGATTGATGTTAGCCAATATATGATCATGATCCTATTCACATAAGCGTTCTCGTCCCAGTTGAGAAATTTTCTGACCTCACTTCTCTGAAGCATTTGATGGTGTTGGAAAAGTAAGGTCTGGGTCCGGGTCTGCCGATGAGGGTAGACCCAAGACCCAAATCATTTGAATTTTTAAATAAAAAAAGAGAAATAAGCTAGGCATGGTTTTCTTGGAAACTGCCCCACAACTTCTCACTCCCTCTCCCTCTCTCTCTCTCTCTCTCTCTTATGAAAACTTTCTCATAAAACTAATCTCAATTTTATGTCTTGGTATATATATGTTGTCATGTCCCGATTTGCAGGTCGAGTATGCAAACAGATCGCCGCGACTCCTCGAGACATGAGTATGCCCTACTGGCATGCCGAGGTGACGCAAAAGTAATATTATGACTAATATCATAATTTTGTTCAATATTCTAAATCAAACATATAACAGAAGATTTGAAAAAAAATAATTTTTAGAAATTTGTTTAAAATATTTACCTCCTATTTACATATAATATTTATATGCATGGTTCAATAATAAATAAGGATGGATATGAATACTTACTCAGTAGCGTCTCTTAGTAAAACTTGTGAAATAATACCTCAAAGTAAATCAAGTGTAGTATAAACTGAAAATTTTTAAATATGAGGGGTTGAGTATAATTCACATATTTAGTGAGTGAGGTATAAATACTATATAATGACAATACATGAATTTGTGAGAATGGTAAGTCAAATCATCGTTTTCAAATTTATATTCATTTGCAAAATATCGTATAATTCAACATAATATGCATTCTTATCATAATCATGCATCATGTGATATCAGTTAGTAATAAATCGTATTATACCCATAGTTTGGCCTAATTAGGATAAAATCTACCAATAAATCACCACAATGTCATAAAATAAAACATATATATATAATCCTCTTCCCTTGGTGTTGACATGGTACTCATAAGTGTTTGTCTATTGGATCCGTTAGCCAAAGTCAAGGGGCTAAACCCTAGCTCTCGTATTATCCCACCACATAATTCCGTCGAGTAAACGCTCAATACCGTGGTAGAAAATGCGCTATAGTCACTTTGCACTATCCCATAATCATACACATGAACCATATGTTATCATTCATAAATTTTTATTTGTAAAGAAAGTGATGACACTATCAAGTCGTAATATCATAATGCAAATTTTCTTAAAATTATTATTTCAAGACATGCCACAAACACTAAAGTATTTCTAAATCATATTTCAACATTTATTTATAAAAATCATGATCAAATTATTTTTTTTTCATTTAAAGTCAGAAAAGTTTGTCCAACTCACCTCGACTAGGGAGATACGTCACTCCCCCTAATTGTCCTCATTTCTCGAATAAGTCATCTCTCTTACGAAAACATAACCCTACGCTTAAATTAAACAATATATAATTTATCAATTATTTCGATCATATCATATCATATCATATCATATCATAGGATAATGAATTGCATATGAAAATGTTTTTTTTAAGATAAAATCTCAAATTCCATATTTAGAAAATTTTCAAATCTAAGTTTCAAAAATTCAATTCTACATAGTTTTGAGAGAAACTCCATATCTTCCTGTGTACTCCAATTAGTCCATGTTCAAACTTGAATCTTCTGGTCTTCTCAGTTGCCACTAATTCTGGGAAAAATGCCGCCAGTCTACGGAACTCAGTCTCGTACTCCGACACAAAATTCTACGCCTGTTTCAACTTAAGGAACTCTCGCCGTTTCATGTCGCTGTCGAACATCGTGTAATACTGGGAATCAAACTTTCTTAGAAAGTCATCCAAGGTCAGTGGCTCATCTACTCTATCCTTGACGCAGTCCCACCAGCCACGGGCATCATCCTCTAACAGTTTGACAACTATTATTAGTTTGAGTCTATCATCAAATCCCATATCCTCCATAGCCTCTTTGATTTGTTTGAGCTACTTCTTGGCCACAACGGGGTCATGGATCCTAGAAAAGGTACTGGTGCCGCTGCAGGTACAAGCAGAGTCTCAACTGCCTGTACAAGTTGTGCTCTCATCTAGTCTCGGTGGGCCGTCACCACCCCATCATCTCCTTGAGTTTGGAGAGTGGTGGGGTAATTCTCCAGTAGGAGGGCCCTAAGGTACTTGAGACAATGATGCGGGCTCGAGTAGGGTCTCGGTGGTATGTCTTGGTCATTCTCGGGGACGCAAAGTACTACATAAGGACTACGCTTAGTACTTAAGAGTAGAAAAGTAAATGGTTAGGTGCCAACCTAACCCCCTAATAAGGATTGACGTTATAGGACCATAGGAGGCAAATTATAAACTTTTTAAAAAATATTTTACAAATACTGAAAGCGAAATAGAGTAAATACAAAACCTAGCGCTTCGATACTACCGAAATCAGTCATGCCTCGACCCGCAGGTCGAAAATGCGAACAAACCGCCGTGACTCCTCGAGGCACGGGTATGCCCTACTCGCACGTTGAGGTGACGCAAGGCTAATATTATAACTAATATCATAACCCTGCTCGACATCCTAGGTTAAATCATATAATGGAAGATTTGAAAAAGAATATTTTTCAGAAATTTTTTTAAAACATTTGCCTTCGATTTATATATAATATTTATATGCGTGGTCCAATCGTAAATAAGAATGGGTATGAATACTTAACCGATTGCGTCTCTAGTAAAACTCGTGGAACAGTACCTCAAAATAGTCAAGTGCTGTATAAGCTGAAAATTTTTAAATATGAGGGTTGAGTATAATCATGCATTTGCAACATATCATGTAATTCAAAATAATATGCATCTTTATCATAATCATGCATTATGGGATGTCAGTTGGTAATAAATTGTATTTTACCCATAATTTGACCTAATTAGGCAAAATTCACCAAGAGGTCATCACAATGTTATAAAAATGAAATATATATATATATATATATATATATATATATTTCTTTTAACCCCCTTCCCTTGGTGTTGACACGGTCCTCATGGGTGCTCATCTATTGGATCCGTTAGCCAAAGTCAGGGGGCTCAAACCTCTACTCTCGTGTTATCTCACCACGTCACCCCGTCAGGTAAACACATAATATTGTGGTAGGGAGTGCGCTATAGCCACTTTGCACCATCCCGTAATCATACACATGAGACATATGTTATTATTTATAAATCTTTGCTCATAAGGAAAATCATGACACTACCAAATCCTAATATCAGGATGCAAATTTTCTTAAAATTATTATTTCAAGACATGTCACAAACACTAAAATATTTCAAAATCATATTTCAAAATTTATTTATAAAAATCACGATCAAACTATTTTATCATTTAAAGTCGAAATAATTCGTCCCACTCACTTCGACTGGGGAGGGTACACCACTCCCCTAACTGTCCTTGTTTCTCAAATGAATCACCCCTCGTACGAAAACGTAGCCCTACGCCTAAATTAAACAATATATAATTCATCAATTATTTTAATAATATCATATACAGGATTGTGAATTGCATATAGAAATGTTTTTTTAAGGTAAAATTTCAAATTTCATATTTAGAAAAATTTCAAATCTAATTTTTCAATGTTCAACTCTACGCAGATTTGGGAGAAACTCCATATCTCCCTGTGTATTTCTCCAATTTAAGTGATTCTTATCTCTACTCGAACAAGATATTAATATAAAATCTTCTAGTTTATACTATTATCAGATTTTATGTGTATAATTTTATAAAATTCTTTTTTAATTTCAGTTTCGGCTTTAAAAAATAATTCTATGCAGTTTCAGTAAAAATACTATAACATTCTACCTACTACTCCGATTCAAGTGATCTTTAGATTAAATTAAAAATAAGACAGAGACCAGCAATTTTCATGTTTTAAGTTTCTCTAAATTCCATACAGAAAATATCTTAAAATTTTGTACAATGTACTTGTTGTACACAGAGTATGAAAAAGAATGGTTGAATCATGCTAAACTCCAAAAAATCACTACAAATTGATTCCTTTATGAAATGTTTCGTATAATATACTATGTTAAATTTTAGGAGTCTAGTTTACACACGAATAAATGGTTTAGATTTTCAATTCCTATAAAATGAGATATTATAGCAAGACTATACAAAACTCAAATCTAGAATTTAATATCTAGTATACTAGTATGGATATGTAACTGCTCAATAAATGATTTAATCTTTACACAAGTTAAAAACATGTTACCTTCTTTGTAATCTCTTTTGCTAACAATATATGCTAGTACTCCATTTGAATTCTTGAAATTTTTTTTCTCACCTTAACACCAAAATCAAATCACAACACTTGAATGCGATACTTCTATACCTCCATCTTAAAATTAAAATTTCTAGCAATGCTTTTACCTTTTTTGCTTCATGGTTGAACATGATTTTAGAGAGCGAGTCTTCATATTTTCGGCCAAGGGAGGAGAAATAAAGAAAAAGTGAACCAAATTTCTCAAAACAAGTTTCTTTATAAACTTAGCAAAGTATTCTTGACCATTGGATCATCCCATGCATTAACTCAACCATCCACTTGTCTTAACACTCAAACCATGCAATTGTTGATTCAAGCAAGCTCCATGCACTCCATTACATTTCTTGTTAGCAGGCCATGTCAAAGGAGAAGAGCACAAGTTATGTTAAAAATCAGGGAGAAGATGGGGATAAGTCTCAAGGTATTCAACTTGAAAATATGATAATGTCATAAACATTGGGTCTTTTATTTTTTAATATTGAGAATTTTGTAATATATTTATGACCCAAAATACATTCAAAAACAAGCCCAATGAAGCTCAAAAGTATAGAGGAAAGTCTAAGAGGTAAACCCAAATAGCTAGGGCAGTTTGGGCAATGTATATTCCAACAGTCCAAAAACTAGCTGTTGAAATTTATTGGGGTTTGAGCCCCAACGGAAATATTATCTTTGTGTTACTGGTTATTTTTCTCCCTTTGCCTATAAATTGAGCTATTGCTCTCCTTGTAAAATTAAGAGGAAGATAATTTCTCTTCCTTTGTATCATTCTACCATATCAATAAAAAACCAAAAGTTTATTATATTTCTCTACTCTTCTTAGTCAAAAGTCCAACATGGTATTAGAGCAAACATCGACTCCAGGGTTGGGAAATTCTCTTCCTTTCAAATCCAACTTTTCTCCCAAATTATTCTAAGCTCAACCAATTACTTCGAATGGGCTAGTCATATCAGAAGATCTCTCAATGGAGCAAAACTTCTGTCTTTCATTACAAAAGTTCCTATGGATCGGCTAGACCCACGATTTGATGAATTGAAGGAGTTGGATGATCAAGTGTTCCTATTGCTAACAAGCTCCATGGATCAAGCACACAAAAATATGGTGATGTGCTGTCCGAGTTCCAAATCCTTATGGGAGCAAATGTATGAGTTATATGGTCAGGAATCAAACTTGAGCAGAATATTTGAAATACAAAGAAAGATTGCGACCATCCAAATGGAGGAGAAATCAATTACACAATTGTTCGGAGAACAGGAGGACTTGTGGAATGAACTCAACACGTTGAGACCTCTCACAAGTGATATAAAAGTGCTGCAAAAGAGACAAGATGAGGACAAGGTGTTTTCCTTGCTCTCATCACTCAATGAGTCATTTGCACAATTTCGACAGGAAATTCTTCGAATGAAAGAATTTCCATCATACCAAAAGACTCGATTTATGATTCAAAGAGCTGCAGCTTCTCAAAGGCTTGAGGAAAGCAATCAGTCCAAAATTGAAGTTCATGGGTTCTCCACAAAGTAGAATGAACAAGCTGCAAATAAGGCTCATCAGGGAATAAAAAAGGTGTGTTCTCATTGTAAAAAGTTGGGACATACCAAGGATGGTTGCTGGTTTCTTCATCCTAACCTTAAACCTAAGTTCATCAAGAAAAAAGAGCAAAAGAGGAGGGAACAAAATGCTCAAGCAGCTGCAAACAAAGTAAATCTGACATCTCAAAAATTAAGAAAATCCTCCTCAGGTACTTGCTCTAACTCATCTGTTATTTCTTCAAAATGGTTGATAGATTCAGGTTGTGATCACCATATGGTCAAAGATAAGCAAAATTTTCAGAATCTTGAATCTCTCCTAGAACCTAAAATGGTTAAAGTTGCAAATGGACATAATTTCAAAATTAAGCAAATTGGGGATGTTGAAATTTTTGGAAGAAAATCAAAGGCTTTATATATTCCTCAATTTACCTCTAATCTTATGTCCATTGGACAAGTAACTAAGGACTTAAATTGCAAAGCTATCTTTGACCCTCATTTTATTGTTTTTCAGAATTTGGAGACGAATCAAGTGATTGATAGTGGATCTATGCAAGATAACTTGTATTTTTGGAAACAAGATAGTTTTGTATTTTCCACAATCCAAGAGGAAAGTTACCTCCTTTGGCATGCTAGATTAGGTCATCCTACTATGCAAGCTCTGAAATGCCTATTCCCATAAAAAAACTGCAGTGATAGATATTGTGAAGTATGCATTTTTGGAAAGGAAACCCGAATGTATTATCCTATTTCTGAAACTCAATATAAAAAGCCTTTTGATCTTGTTCACTCGGACGTATAGACTTCACCTATGATATCTAGAAGGGGATTTAAATATTTTATCTCATTTATAGATCATAAGTCTAGGTATACATGGGTGTATATGCTAAGATCGAAATATCAAGTTTATGAAGCATTCATGTCCTTTTACAAGTATATTATAAAACAATATGAGGCCAACATTAAAATTCTTAGGACAGATAATGGTAGGGAATATATGAGCACCAATTTCAAAAATTTCATTGAGGAGAATGGAATTATTCATCAAACTAGTTGTCCCTACACTCCCCAACAAAATGGAGTTGCCAAACGCAAAAATAGACATCTAGAAATAGCTAGAACTATCATGATCTTTGCTAATATACCTAAGCGTTTTTGGAGTGATGCGGTTAGTACCGCAGCTCATTTAATAAATCGTCTTCCAACTAGAGTTCTCCATGAAAATCTCCATTAGAGTTGCTTAGAAAAGACAAACCAAACCTCTCTTACCTTAGAGTTTTTGGGTGTATTTGTTATGTTCATGTTCCTAGGCAGTTTAGAGATAAGCTTTGAGTGGCATTCCAAAAAAGATATATTTCTTTTGAACCTGACTTTAACAAGGTATACACATCGAAAGATGTGATATTTGTAGAAAATGAATTCTTTTTTGCAGGAGAAAAAAAGGAAGAAAATTCATCAAGCAATGACTTGCGAATCTTCTGCGATGTTCCCATAAATCCTCTTCTGGTTCCTCAAGAATCCAATAAAGAGAATTCACATTCAGGGGGAGAAAATGAAGAGGGAGGAGTAGATGAGTTTGAAAATGAAGATAACTCTTCCAAAGAAATAAAAGAAGGCGAGGGATTGCCTACCTTAGGAGAATCCGGAGATGAAACTAGACTGCCCTCTCCGCTGGCTCCTCAACTTCGACATTCCACTAGATTGAGACTTCCTCCCTCAGAGTGGATCAACAGAAGAGTTTATTACAATTCTAAGGTAACTTACTATCCTATTTCAAATTACTATTGTGTATCTAACACTTCCTCAAGCCATCAAGGGTTCTTGAGTGGCATTGACTCATCACAGGAACCTAAGGCTTTTGATGAGGCAAATACCAAACCCGAATGCAGACAAACTATGCTTGAAGAACTAGATGCATTGAATAAAAATAGGACGTGGGAGATTACCACTCTCCCTAAGGGAAGAAAGGCTATCGGGTGTAAATGGGTATTCAAAATCAAGTATAAAAGTGATAGATCCATTGAACGCTACAGCAACACTTGTAGCCAAAGGATTCACACAAACTTATGGAGAAGACTACACTAAGACTTTTGCCCCTATTGCCTAAATGAAAACGATAAGGGTTTTGATGTCAATTGCAACCAATGGAGAATGGTCAATGTATCAAATGGACGTGAAGAATGATTTCCTTCAAGGGGACTTAGACGAAGAAATCTACATGCCCTCAGAGGCGAGGGATTGCCTACCTTAGGAGACGAAACTAGACTGCCCTCTCCGTTGGCTCCTCAATTTCGACGTTCCACCAGATTGAGACTTCCTCCCTCAGAGTGGATCAACAGAAGAGTTTATTACAATTCTAAGGTAACTCACTATCCTATTTCAAATTACTATTGTGTATCTAACACTTCCTCAAGCCATCAAGGGTTCTTGAGTGGCATTGACTCATCACAGGAACCTAAGGCTTTTGATAAGGCAAATACCAAACCCGAATGGAGACAAGCTATGCTTGAAGAACTAGATGCATTGAATAAAAATAGGACGTGGGAGATTACCACTCTCCCTAAGGGAAGAAAGGTTGTCGAGTGTAAATAGGTGTTCAAAATCAAGTATAAAAGTAATGGATCCATTGAACACTACAAGGCAAGACTTGTAACCAAAGGATTCACACAAACTTATGGAGAAGACTACACTGAGACTTTTGCCCCTGTTGCCAAAATGAAAACGATAAGTGTTTTGATATCAATTACAACCAATGGAGAATGACCAATATATCAAATGGACGTGAAGAATGCTATCTTTCAAGGGGACTTAGACGAAGAAATCTACATGCGAATTCCCCAAGGGCTAGATGAGGATTCAAACATCAAGATGTGTCATCTCAGAAAAGCAATCTATGGGTTAAAACAATCTCCTTGTGCCTGGTATGCAAAATTAAGTTCAGCACTTCTTGGTAATAACTTTAAGAAATGCATTAGTGATTCCTCCATGTTTACTAAAGTTAACAATGAAGAAATCATTATTGTTCTTATTTATATAGATGATATAGTTATTACAGGAAGTGATATGAATGGTATTGATCAAGTTAGAAGTTTCCTTAAATCTACTTTTGAGATTAAAGATTTGGGAAAATTAAAGTATTTCTTAGGAATAGAGCTTGCCTAATCTCATAAAGGGCTAGTTCTATGCCAAAGGAAATATGTACTTGACCTTTTGTAGGAAACTGGAAAGGTAGGAGTAAAACTAGCAGCAACTCCTATATCCACAGCAGAATGAGCAAAAGGTGATGAAGAAATGTTCCAGGATATTCCTAGATATCAAAGACATATGGGGAGACTCATCTACCTCACCATTACAAGACCAGATATCACCTATGTCGTCAGCTTAATCAGCCAACGGATGCATGCTCCAAGGATTCAAGATTGGAAGGCAGCGGAAAGAATTCTCAAGTATTTAAAGAGCTCACTAGGAAGGGGAATTCTTATGAAAAACAACCACAGCATGGAGATTTATGGCTACTATAATGCAGATTGGATTGGGGATGTCATGGATAAGAGATCCACCACTGGCTACTGCATGTTCGTGGGAGGAAATCTTGTAACATGGAAAAGCAAGAAACAATCTGTTGTATCCAGATCAAGCGCTAGGGCTGAATACAGAGCAATGGCAGCGGCTAAAGTTAACAATCTGTTGGTAATAACTTTAAGAAATGCATTAGTGATTCCTCCTTGTTTACTAAAGTTAACAATGAAGAAATCATTATTGTTCTTATTTATGTAGATGATATAGTTATTACAGGAAGTGATATGAATGGTATTGATCAAGCTAAAAGTTTCCTTAAATCTACTTTTGAGATTAAAGATTTGGGAAAACTAAAGTATTTCTTAGGAATAGAGCTTGCCTATTCTCATAAAGGGCTAGTTCTATGCCAAAGGAAATATGTACTTGACCTTTTACAGGAAACTGGAAAGGTAGGAGCAAAACTAGCAGCAACTCCTATATCCACAGCAGAATGAGCAAAAGGTGATGAAGAAATGTTCCAAGATATTCCTAGATATCAAAGACTTGTGGGGAGACTCATCTACCTCACCATTACAAGACCAGATATCACCTATGCCATCAGCTTAATCAGCCAACGGATGCATGCTCCAAGGATTCAAGATTGGAAGGCGGCGGAAAGAATTCTCAAGTATTTAAAGAGCTCACTAGGAAGGGGAATTCTTATGAAAAACAACCACAGCACATAGATTTATGGCTACTGTGATGCAGATTGGACTGGGAATGTCACGGATAGGAGATCTACCACCGGCTACTGCATGTTCGTGGGAGGAAATCTTGTAACATGGAAAAGCAAGAAACAATCTATTGTATCCGGATCAAGCGCTTGGACTGAATACAGAGCAATGGCAGCGGCTACAAGTGAAATCGTTTGGCTAAAGGCATTACTTGAGGAGATGGGATTTCCTACTATCACTCCTATTCTTCTACATTGCGATAATCAAGCAGCTCTTTATATCGCTGCCAATCCGGTATTTCACGAAAGAACGAAGCACATTAAGGTTGATTGTCATTATGATCGAGAAAAAGTAGAAAACAAGACAATTTTAACCTCATATGTTAGAAGTGAAGACCAGCTAGCTGACATTTTCACTAAGGCAACAACTGAGAAACACCTTTAGCACATCCTTAAGTTAGGGTCTATAGACATCTATACACCCAACTTGAGGGAGAGTGTTAAAAATAAGGGAGAAGATGAGAATAAGTCTCAAGATATTCAACTTGAAAATATGATAATGTCATAAACATTGGGCCTTTTATTTTTTAATATTCAGAATTTTGTAACATATTTATGACTCAAAATACATTAAAAAACAAGCACAATGAAGCCCAGAAGTATGGAGGAAAGTCTAAGAGGTAAACCCAAATAGCTAGGGGCAGTTTGGGCAATGTATATTCCAACAGTCCAAAAACTAGCTATTGGAATTCCTTGGGGTTTGAGCTCCAACGGGAATATTGTCTTTGTTCTCTCTCTATTGGCTATTTTTCTCCCTTTGCCTAATTGCTCTCCTTGTAAAATTAAGAGGAAGATAATCTCTCTTCTTTTGTATCATTCTACCACATCAATAAAAAAACCAGAAATTTATTAGATTTCTCTACTCTTCTTAGTCAAAAATCCAACAAGTTAATCCAATTAGCTTTCATGTATAAACTTCCATCTATTGAGCTTCCTTAAATGCAGAACTATCCTATGTGGCCCCTAACCAACTTTGTTGCCCTCTTGACCAATCAATTGGCTTCAATTATCCATCCTTGAGTAGTTTGTAATTTAGTCCCTCAATTTTTCTTAATTGCATTTAGACCCCTTACTTTTAAAAATTTACATTTTTTTGTTCTTATGAAATTTGTTCAAAATTTCTTAAGAATGTGAAATTTCATTTCAACATCTTTATTTAAGTATATAGGCATTTTCTTAACCTTTTTGACTTCTTTAGGCCTTGCCAACGCTTGCGAGAAAGTTTTCACCTTACCGATAAAATTTTTGATTTTAACAATTTTGCAACGAAATATCAAAATAAATAAGCAAAAAAAATTAAAATTTCATTTTTAGATGTTTGGAAAGGATGTTATATATATATAAAACCATGAGAAGTGGTACATGATATATAGTTATCGGAAATCGGTGTTACATACATGAAAAAAATGGGATGCCGAAGCACTTGTATGAGTGTCAAACAAAATGGAACTTCCCAAATTTTCCTTTTGATATGAAAACAATGGTGGCATTCATTTAGAACCCATTTTAGAGAGAGAGTTTATTTTTTTTAACACTTGAAAAATTAGAGAAATGAGAGGGCTTGAAAGTTGTTGATCATTCTCGACCAAAAGACATTTGGATTGTGAACAATAGAGGGTGATCTAATTTTAGGACATTCTCTCAATATAGAATACCCAACCGTCAGAAAGAGATAAGTAATTCTAATCCGTTTAAGATTCGAAAATTTTCTGCATGAAATTTATGTTTATTGATTTGTTTAAAAACTTTATTGGTATCAGAGCAATTTAGAGTATTTCCTTGCTCATTATTGGATATTAATAATGTAGAAAGTCATAAATAATATTTTATGTTCATTAATGACAACTTGAAATTGGCTCAACGAAATACTTTTAATTTTATATTATAGCATGCCCATAACATGAGAATTAATTTTGGAAAATTTGGTATGCATCAGATAAGTATATTATGAGATATTACAAACGCTAGCCGAAACTTAATATACTAGTATCTTTAAAAATACTATATTTTGTAATATGAAATTTATATGATTAGATTTTTCTCAAAAAAATGCTTTCCAACCATATAAAGATTGCAAAAAAAAAGGTTAAGAATTAAAAGAGATATAACCATTCGAAATTTGGATCGAAAACTAAAAATATAAGGAAGATGATAAATAGTACTTATAGTCGTTCTCACTCTCGATTGCAGCTTGTGAAGTCCACGCCATAAGCTAGAGATATCTGATTGAAAATTTGAGACCACTATTAAACTCAGAGAAATCGAAAATGATGGGTAGCCAAAATTTGGTTGTCGAAAACATCCAAGAAGGCAGCGAGTAGAATATACGCACCACCCAAGGAGAGTGGGTGCATGTCCATTGTGGACAGTCCATCCCGACGGCACATGGTTGTGTGTGTAGTCTCTGTTTTTGTCTGAATTTTTACCAAAATAATTTCTATTCTCTTTGTTTTTTTTTTTATAATTTTTAATTTATTTTTTGGATTTTAAAAATAATTTTTATAGATTTTTAAACTTAAAAATTGTTTAAAATTACAAAAAATTATTTTCAATACTGAAAATATTCTGAAAATTTTTATATGAATTTAGAAAATTATTTTCTTAATTTTGGCTACTAGGTGAAAATTTGTTTTTCACATCCATTATTTATTTGTATTTATATTTGAAGATTAGTTTTTTTAACATATAATTGTTTGAAATTTGAGCAAATATGTTTAAAATAAATATTTTGAGATTTATTATAATATTATGGTTG
The DNA here is from genome assembly GCA_033439265.1 of Dillenia suffruticosa. Lineage (NCBI taxonomy): Eukaryota > Viridiplantae > Streptophyta > Magnoliopsida > Dilleniales > Dilleniaceae > Dillenia > Dillenia suffruticosa. The sequence continues at coordinate 15,770,456 of JAVTVX010000009.1, read as the reverse complement.
GTTGCGTGCCTAATATAATTTTGTTTCCATTTTCAGGGAAAATGGTAATATTCAGACGTATTTTTTAAAGTCATCCGAGCCTCTAAGGAAGGGAGAGAGATTTGAGAAATCCAAAACATTTGATAAAATTGGATCAAATGTTGATTTACAAAAAAGACCCATCACATACTTAGTCGGATCATCTTGAGATCATGGAAGAGAAACGCTTAGAATTTATTCAATTAGAATATGTTTTTTGGGGGATAACGTGTACATATTGAGAAATTCTCTGTCTCCTTATTGGGCAAGCGTGGTTGATGAGTTGTTTGTTGAGAACAGACACATGATTCTTAATAATGTGATGCCATTATTAATAGAAAAGTGAGAAATTAAGAATATAGAGAGTTAAATGATGAAAAGACTATTCCAAAATATAAATAATTCTTCGTGAGTGGTAAGGAGATTTACTCCTAAAGATAGATTATTTAAGAGAATTGTAAATATAATATCCTAAATGGATTGTGTTAAATGAGATAATTTACTTACATATTTTCTTTTGCGTGTTATAACTGTTGGCTAGGAGTATGATCATGTCATAGAGGAACTTTAAAACTTTTTAATGTAAAGCTTCTTTTAAGCAGTTGTTGGCTATATTTGTTGAATTGTATGATTATGTAGGCAAAAGAAAACTAGAGGCTCTTGAATTAAAATTTTGGATTAGTAGAATTTGAGTAATTCTCATCCAAAATTGAAATATTATTTAGATAATTTGTATATTTAAATGCGAGATTTTTGATTGAAAGAATTTGAATAATTTTCACTTAAAATCTATTGGATTTTATAATTTTAAATTAAATTTATGATAGTGATGCATTAGGATCATAGAAAATGATTAGCAACATAGTGAATTTTTTATTCTATACCTAATTTTGATCTGTCTTGAATATTAATTTTAAAATATAAAATTTTGTGTATGATATAAGTATCAGTATTAGTGTTCACCCTCTTAAAAATCTAAATCATAGTATCAAATTCCATTATTACAGGGTTGAATAAAGGTAACAAAATGAATGGCGACGATCATAAGATATGATACCAAAAAATGTGATATGTGCTGAAAGAACAAGATATCATGGAAGGTATCAAGCATGTCATACAGGATCTTTGTGTGGGCAATGTTGCTCCACAAAGAAGAGAATAAGATGCTTACAAGGCGTGAAAAATGATAGATTCAACTGTTCAAGCAATACTGGTTAGTTGTGTGATTAATGATATGATACCTGAGTGTAAGTAATATATGACTGCTCATGACAAATAGAAGTACCTCAAGGAGAAATATAGCGGTACCACTAACTCATCTTAGATGCATAACCATAAAGTTTAATACTGAATAAAAATGAGGTGGCCATAGTATCAAACAGTAGTTAAGGATCATGACTAACATAATTAGAGAGTGGTAGTTAGTTAGTCATATTCTTTCCAATAAACAATGTGAAAACTTTCTCGGATATTACTGTTCATGTTGAGCTTGAGGATGAGTAGTTTAGTACTGCAAGATCTGTAGTTAATACTTTTGTTCTAAAGTTTAATTTCAAGAGAGTTTCAGATTCTAAACATGAGAGAGATTAGAACGAAAATAAGAAAGGAAAGAAAATTGAAGATCAATCACAAAAGAACAATTCAGAATATAAAAACAGACTGAAAGACATTTGTGGATTTTCATTTAGTGTCTTTTGGGAGGAGATAGATTTACGTGGGAAACATTGCAAAAATGGAGGTTAGAGGAGTTGATACTTGTAATTTGAAATTACAAAGCAGCTGAATTCTTATTTTACATAATATTCTCTATGTGATAGAAATTTGACAAAATTTAATATCTGTTCTTATTCTTTTGAAATTTGGCTATGTTTTTTGAACTTTTAGAGAAAGAGGGTGACTTACATTTGAATGACATATAATGATTTTGGCAACTTATAAATGGTTTCATAGTATTACAATGCGATAAACGAATATTTAACTATTAAGTTGAATACTGTCATGCTAGCACAATGACGAGAAAATCATTTGGAAAGACCATATGAGCCAAATTTCCATTGCTATTAGTCCATTCAAACATTTGTAGTCTAATGAATATGAAGGCAAGTCATGGAGTTTTGAATTTCATTATGTTTATAGATGATTTCATACATTTTGACTATATCTATTTAATTTCTCACAAGTCTAAAACACATTAGTGTTTTAAATGTTATATGAGCGAGATAGAGATCAAATGGATAGAAGATGAAAGGCTTTTAAAACAAATAGAGGGCGGCATGAATATCTATTAGTCAATTAAGGATCTATGTATTGAAAGAGGCATAATCCGGTATCTGACCATTATTTATACATCTTAGTATAGTGGTGTCGTAGTAAAAAGGAATATAATATTGTTGGATATAACAAGATCCATAATGGTGTTGACTAACTTGTCGATTTCCTTTTGTGGAGATGACTTGTTAACTGTGGGTTATATTTTGAACAAAAATGCATTCAAAATCAGTACCATTGATATTATATGAATTTTGAACTAGTAAAAAACCAATTTTGAGTAATCTCAGACCTTGGGGATCGGCTGTCTATATTTAAAATTTTCAATAAATTTAGAAAAATGGGTTTTCATGAAAATAAGAGTATCTTTATAAAATACTCTGACCATTCTGAAATTTAAGTATTCATTGGTGAATGAGAAGATACTACTATAATAGAGATTGGATCACAGATATCACATTTTGGAGAATGAATTTCTTAATAGATGTGACATGAAGGATATTGAATTTTTATTTGAATTAGTTAATTTAAAAGATGACTTTGTCTATAGTGGATCATTAGAATGATATTAATTCCAATAGAAGATATTTAAATTCTAGAGATAGCGATCCAACTGATTTACAAATTCAAAAAAGTGTTAGGAAAATCGTGTTTAAGTGTTACATTGAGATTGAATGACATGTATTTATTATTTCTATAAAAGATGAAGAGGAGTTTAAAAATATAAATGAGATTTTATCTAATCCTGTTAAGGATAAATGGAAAAGATAATGCAGGAAGAATTGAAATCAATGAGGTTCAACTATACTTTAGGAATTTGTTAAATTTCTACTGAGACGCTATGTTATTGAGAACAATTAGGTTCTTGAACCAAGTGTAGGGCAAATGGAACTATTAAGAGGTATAAGACTAAACTGGTAATAAGATGTTACGCTTTTTAAAAGAGTATTAATTATAAGAAAACATTTTTCCAATAGTAAGATTTACCTCCTTTAGCTTATTGTTACCAAAAGTGGTCAATTTTGTTTAGAATTACGTTAGATAGATATGAAAACTGCATTTTTCAGTGGAGAACTTGAGGAAGAAGACTATATGGCACAATCAGAAGGTTTTGTCACTAAAGGCTAAGAAGACAGAGTATTAAATTGAATAGATCAATTTATAGTTTTAAACAGTTTTTGAAACAATGGTATTTGAGATTTCACAGAGATATGATATTTTACGATTTCATCATGATGGACGAAAACCATTGTACTCATGTTAAGAAATCCAATGACAAATTCATAATTTTATTATTATAAATCGAGAATATACTGTTAACCACAAATGATAAGGAGTATATCTTTTCAATTTTGAAATGATTGTCTTTCAAATTTTAGATGAAGGATATAGGTTGAGGTAGATTGGGAATTAAAACTTATAGAGATTGTTTTAAGAGATTATTGAGATTATTTCAAAAGTCTAATATTATAAAGACTCTGAAACGATACAAATTTGAAAACTACAAACTCATTAATACTTCAGTGACTAAAGGCGATGGTTCAAACGATATAAAATTCCCTAAACTCCTGATAAATAGATGAAATGTTTAAAGTACCACATTCTAACATAGTTGGGAGTTTGAAGTACGCTATAATATGTATTGTCCAAATATTTGTCATGCTATGAGTTTAGTTAGTAGGTATTTACCCAATCCAGGGAAGAGTGATTGGATTAATGTGAATAAAATATTGAGAGAGCTGAATAGAACTGTAAATTATTTCCTTTGTTATTAAGGAAAGGATGCAATATTTAAATGATACATAGATAGTGATTAGAGAGGTGATTTAGATAAGACAAAATTTATCTCTGGTTATATTTGCTTACTTAATAATAGTGCTATCTCATAGAATGGTAAGAAACAAACCTGTATATCTTTTTCTACGATAGAAGTAGATTTCGTGGCCTATACTTCAGAAATTCATGGAGAAGTTTGGTTGTGTACATTTTTACAATATTTGGGAGTAGTAAACAATTCAGTAGGAGCTTGACGATCCATTTTGACAATCAGTCAGCAATTACTTATGCTAGGGACTCCAAATATGATGACAAAACAAATATAGACACAAAGATCAATTTTGTCAAAAATATGATTGAAAGGAGAAAATGACACTGAAATATATACCTATGTATTTGATGGTGGCTGATCCTTTTACAAACCCAATACCTAGTAACATGTTGGATTACTTTGGTTACATATATCATGACAGCATTTGTAACTGTGAATGTGATTGTAATCATATACAGAATATATATGACTTAATATTTATATTTATTGATATTTGAATTTTGTTTTTTTTATCCAAAATTCTTGTGTCTACGATTAAAAGTATGTCGGATAAGTTTTGAGAGTATCTCTCACACACGAGCAATCGTTTCTAATATCTGTGTGATATGTAGAGATGAGACAATATTAATTTTTGGTGGATTAACATACAAGTTGGCTTAATAAGAATACTAAGATGAGATTACTGGTTGCGTGTACATATATGATAATCAAAATGGATTCCCCACAATCATTGGACTTGTTGAATAACCATGTATGGGTTTTTTCCTTGTTGTGAGTTTTTTGAGTACTTGTAAGAAAGAAAACTCAGGTCAAGTGTTGTGTATATTTGGATTTAAACCTGTATGATATATTAATTTTAAAAAAGAAGATATACGCTTTCAGATGGAAAGAAAGAGTATCATAGCACGTCTTTCGTACCATGTGTGCTTATAAACCATATGGATAATGAGATGATGTATCCCTTTTTTGATACTATACCAACCGATATCCGGATCTATACTTCAATTAATTCGGTTTGGGACTTACAGTAGTCTATTTAGGAGGTTATCCTCTTAACGTAGTCTGTTTCATACCCAAGTTGTGGGTCGAACTCGGATCTTGGTTAAGAGATTTAGCGCCACATCCCACTAGACCAATTGACCGTTGGTGATGATGCATTCCTCTTCATCTCATTGTATGAGACTCAGAAATTAATATTTAATCTCAATTTATATACTTAGAACTTTCATCTGTCTCTTGAAATTTTATTTTGGTATTGCTCCTTTAGCATGTCATCAAAAAATCATGATTGTTTCGGTTTAGCGTTGCATGTCTAGAAAAGTAGTTAAGATAAGATTGAAACTTGTAGTATGAAAGTAAAATTGTCTTTGACCGACACATTGTTCTGTATTCACAGATTGGTCAATTATGTCTATAACTTATTGTTTAGAGACGTAATTGTGAATACATGATTAAGGTTGAGTTAAGTATGTTTTTATATTATTTTTTAGAGATGAGAGATATGTTGACTGTATTAGTAAAAGAGGTATGGGATATAGCGAGAAACGACGTTCTCATTACCACATTGAAAGTAAACTGCTATATATCTTTAACCGTGTATAGCCTTAGAGCTCTTGATATTTTCATGGATCACACAATCCACTTGCCTATATGAATTGGTGTTCGATTGAAATGATTAGACTTTGTATGATTCTAACCCTATTCATTTGAATTTTTGAATAAAAAAGAGAAATAAGGTCAGAGTGGGTTTTCTTGAAAACCACCCCGACAATTTCTCACTCCCTCTCTCTCTCTTATGAAAACTTCCCCGTAAAGCTAATCCCAATTTTGTATCTTGATATATATATATATATATATATGTGAAAAAAGGGATGGTGAGGCACTTGTATGAGTGTAAAACAAAAGGGAACCTCACATTGTTTCCTTTTGATATGAAAACAATGGTGGCATTCAATCAGAAGCCATTTTAGAGAGAGTTTTTTTTTAACACTCTAGAAATTAAAGAAATGAGAGGGGTTGAAGGTTGTTGATCATTCTCCATCTATAACAAGACTATGCTCTTTAGTTATAGTCAGCTCTTCCAGCTCCATCAGCTCTTCCAGCTCCAGCTCTTCCAGCTCTTCTGTTCTTTAGTTTTTTGTTCTTTAGTTAGTTATATTTGAGCAAGATAATTCTCAAGACAGTTAGGTAGTAATCTTAGTAGTTGGTTAGTTGAACTAATGCAGTTAGTTTGTTCAGACTGTTAGCAAAAGATGCTTAGTTAGTTATCAAGATTGAGTATATATATTTGTATCAAAGGACATCAGTAAAAATAATGAGAATACTGATTCACCTTCATTGCTAGCAATCTGTCCATGGTAGCAATCTGTTCATGGTATCAGGGCTAGCTTCTCTCTGATTTAGTAATTCTCTCGACATGACAAGCACCCGTAGACAAAGTGATCAGGAGATGCAATTCTCAAGTGATGATCCTTTATTCCTTCAAGGATCTGATCATCCAGGGATGTTGTTGGTAACAACACCTTTAACAGAAAACAACTATCTGTTCTGGAGCCGTTCCATGAAAATAGCCTTAGGAGCCAAGGCAAAACTTGGATTCATTGATGGCACATGTTCAATACCAGACGAAAACTCTTCTCTCTTGGAGCAATGGAGAAGGGTGGATTGCATGGTAGTTTCATGGATTCTGAATTCAATTTCAAAAGAAATTGTGGATGCTTTTCTTTTCACAACAAGTGCAAAGGAATTATGGCAAAAATTAGCAGAGAGATATGGGGCCTGCAATGGTCCTCTGCTGTATCAATTGCAGAGTGAAATAACTTCAGTAAATCAAAGCAATTTGTCTGTTGTTCAGTATTATACAAAGCTCAAAAGATTATGGGATGAGCTGAATCACCTACAACCAACACCAGAATGTCATTGTGGGGCTGCTAAAGTCATGCAAGAGATGCATGCAAACACTAATCTGATGCAGTTTCTGATGGGATTGAATGAAGGATATGATGTAGTTAAAAATCAAATTTTGGTCATGGAACCTTTGCCCACAGTTAGCAAAGCATATTCTATAATGCTGAGAGTTGAAAGACAAAAGCAAGTTCAAACAACCTTTCTGGATACTGTGGATAATGGAGCTATGATGGCTAAGGCTGATTTTCTTCAAAAGAAACCAGGAATTGGGAAAAGAATCTATGAAAAGAGAAAGTCTGATTTGAAATGCAACTTTTGTAACTCAACAGGACATACAAGAGATACATGTTTTAAGTTACATGGATATCCAGACTGGTGGAAAAAACTCAAGGAGCAAAAAGGAACAATTAAAATGAAAAATGTAGTTAATACAGCAGATTCTTCAATCGAGGAAGGCAAAACAACTGAAAAGGACTGGTACTCCTCAATGACAGAACTGATTCAGCTGGAACTTCAGAAATACATGAAGGGAAAGATACAAAATCACGAGAAGGAACAGATCAATTTTGCCTATTTTGATGATTTTGCAGGTATGAACACTATATGTTTCTCAGCATTTGATAAATTAATACCAGGTTCTTGGATAATTGACACTGGAGCCAATAATCACATGTGCAAAGATCTAAAACTACTTTCAGAGTATAAACCAGTAACTTGCTTCACTCCCATACATCTACCAGATGGATCTGTTAAGACTGTTTATAACATTGGGAATGCACATCTAAAAGGAAATCTTACTCTTACTGGATGTCTTTATGTCCCTACTTTTAGAATTAATCTTCTTTCAGTGCAAAAATTGGCAGAAACTAGCAAGGTTTATTTCTTTTTCTCTGCTCAATTTTGTGTCTTACAGGACCAGGTGACTAAAAGGGTGATAGCCATAGGAAAAGTAGTGCAGAGGCTGTACATACTGGATGAAACTTCATTCGATCCAAAGGTCATTCAGACTTTTATCTCAGAAAAGATTCATAATCCTTTTGTACTAGTTCCTAGCTTTGCCAATAATGTGACCCAATCGATTGCTTCTTTGTGGCATAACAGATTGGGTCAACCTTCCAACTCTGTATTGCTTCATTTAAACTTGACATCTCAGACTGAAATAAATAATAAATACAGTTGTGACATCTGCCATTTATCTAAGCAAAGTAGATTACCTTTTCACTCTAGCATCTCGAAAACTCTTGCATGTTTTGAGTTAATTCATGTAGACATCTGGGGTTCTTATAATCATCACACATCTTCAGGTGCAAACTATTTTCTTACAATTGTTGATGATTTTTGTAGATGTACTTGGACATTCTTAATGAAATTCAAGTCTCAAACCATTTCCATTCTAACAGCCACCTATTTGATTAATAGAACTCCTACTCCCACTTTGGAAATGAAAACTCCTTATGAAATGTTACATAATAAATCACCTGCATTTGATCATCTCAAGGTTTTTGGGTGTTTATGTTACGCATCTAATACCTCACCACATAAAGACAAGTTTGCAAAAAGAGCACATAAAGCAGTATTCATAGGTTATCCAATGGGACAAAAGGCATACAAAGTGTATGATATTTCCAGTCACAAGGTTCTAATCTCTAGAGATGTTGTATTCTATGAAGATCAATTCCCTTATCAAGATGATCCACTAGTAGAATCACCAACTCCTTTACCTGCTATTGATCAGGATTTCACAGACAACCAACTGCTTCTTGAGTTTGCACACTCTAGCCCTTCCATATCCAATATTTCTGACAAAACCAGACCAATATTACCACTTACTGACCCTCCAAGAAGAAGCAGTAGACAAAAAACCACCCCAGCTTGGATGCAAGATTTTGTTTCAAACAATGTACAAACACCTTCAAAAGGAAAGAGTCATTCTTCTCCATATACACCACAAACCTATCCATATATCATTTCTCCTAAATTTTCTGATGCACATATATCCTTTTTGGCTAATTTGTCAATTGTGAAAGAACCACGTACATACCATCAAGCAAAAGAACAATCTGAGTGGGTAGAGGCCATGAAGCAAGAGTTACAAGCCTTAGAAAACAATGATACTTGGGAACTCACTGATTTACCAGAAGGGAAGAAAGCCATTGGATGTAAATGGGTGTATAAGGTAAAATGTAAGCCGGATGGGAGTGTGGAAAGATACAAGGCTAGGCTTGTTGCAAAAGGATATAATCAGGTTGAAGGAATAGATTACTTTGATTCCTTTTCACCAGTTGCAAAATCAGTCACTGTCAAAATTCTTTTAGCAATTGCAGCAGCTAAGGGTTGGCCCTTACATCAATTAGATATCAATAATGCATTTCTTCATGGTTCCTTAAATGAAGAAGTTTACATGACACCACCTGAAGGATATGACAAAGCACAATGTCATCAAGTTTGCAAATTAAAAAAATCATTATATGGGTTAAAGCAAGCAAGTCGACAATGGAATCAAGAGTTCACTGCTCAATTGACTTCATATGGTTTTACACAGTCAGCCCACGATCATTGTCTTTTCATCAAGAAGACATCTTCAGCCTTTTTGGCTCTACTAGTATATGTTGATGATGTTCTTATTACTGGCTCTTCACTTGCTGAAATACAGCATGTTAAGAATTTTCTTCATGCAAGCTTCACAATCAAATACTTGGGAGAGGCCAAATATTTTTTGGGAATTGAAATAGCTCGTTCTACTAGTGGCATTTATTTGAATCAGAGGAAGTATGTTCTGGACATATTACAAGATGTTGGACTACTAGGTTGCAAAGCCGCTACCACTCCATTGCCAAGAGGTTACAAGTTTGATATCACTTCAAGTCCTCTGCTTTCTGAACTAGATAAATTCAGAAGACTCATAGGACGTCTGCTGTATTTGGGATTTACTAGACCTGATATCACTTATGTAGTACAACAACTTAGTCAATATATGCAAAGTCCTACTTAGCATCATTGGACAGCTGCTTTGACAGTGCTGCGTTATCTAAAGGGTTCACCTTCATTGGGTTTATTTTTTCCTACCCAAAATGATTTCAGCATTAAAGCATATTGCGATGCTGATTGGGGATCATGTCCAACTACACGCAGGTCTCTTATAGGTTATTGCATCTTCTTAGGACCTTCTCTTATCTCTTGGAAAACAAAAAAACAAGCAACAGTTTCACGGTCCTCTGCTAAAGCTGAATACAGAAGCATGGCAAGTACTGTGTGTGAACTTCAATGGATTACGTATATCTTAACTGATTTCAATATACCTCTCAATCTTCCCATTCAATTCTTATGTGACAATCAAGCAGCCTTGCATATTACTGCAAATCCTGTTTTTCATGAGAGGACTAAACACCTTGAAATAGACTGCCATGTGGTTCGAGATAAATACAAGCAAGGCTTCATCAACCCCGTTCATGTCGTTTCTCAACAACAACTTGCTGACATTTTTACGAAGTCACTTTCAACACCTGTATTTTCCTTCTTTCTTTCCAAGTTGGGATTGATAGATCCCCACCAATCACCAACTTGAGAGGGGGATATAACAAGACTATGCTCTTTAGTTATAGTCAGCTCTTCCAGCTCCATCAGCTCTTCCAGCTCCAGCTCTTCCAGCTCTTCTGTTCTTTAGTTTTCTGTTCTTTAGTTTGTTATATTTGAGCAAGATAATTCTCAAGACAGTTAGGTAGTAATCTTAGTAGTTGGTTAGTTGAACTAATGCAGTTAGTTTGTTCAACTGTTAGCAAAAGATGCTTAGTTAGTTATCAAGATTGAGTATATATATTTGTATCAAAGGACATCAGTAAAAATAATGAGAATACTGATTCACCTTCATTGCTAGCAATCTGTCCATGGTAGCAATCTGTTTACCATCGAAAGACATTTGGATTGTAAACAATATAAGATGATCTAATTTTATAATATTTTTTCGATCTAGAATACGCAATCATCAGAAAGAGATAAGTGATTCTAACCCATTTAAAATTCGAGAATTTTTCGCATGAAAATTATATTTGTTGATCTGTTTAAAAACTTCAAATGGGATAGCAAGGCTTTAAGTAGAATTTTCATAACAATGGATCACTTGTTTCATTATTATTGGTAGCTATATTTTATGGGTTTCGGTTCATATGTGGCGACTTTGTCAAAAAAAAAAAAAAAAGAAGGCAAAATCACATGTTATCCAAATCACTAGAAAAGCTCACGAAACTTGCCAATTATCCAAATAAAGCCTCCTATTTCCATGTGATTCTCTCTTTCGGTCAACTCACTACAATTCATGAGTAGCAACTTCTTTGCCTATTAAAATGCTAAGTGTGTCAGCCTTACTTAGTCCTACTCTCTCTCCCACTTGTTGTTCTTGTGTATCTGTCCATCTCTCTCTTGATTAAATTTTTGGGAAAGTCTTTTAATACAACTGGATAACAAACAATTTTCAGTTTTATTATTGATTGAAGTTTGTACAATGCCAGCTCTTTATTGGGGTGTTTTTTTTGTTTTTGTTCATATATTCTTCAAAATTGTGTCTGTATTAGGGTAGGTGTTTATTTGCTAATTTAGGCATCTGGCTATTGTTGATTTTAAGTTACCTTTACTTGGCATTGCTTCTAATGAAATTGGGTATCTGGGTCTTGTTGATATTTAGCAAAGGTTTAGTGAATAGTTGTTTTATAGAGATAGGATGTGGGATTTTTCAATCTGGGTATAGGGGGTTTGTTGAAATTAGGCAATCTCTTGTAGTGGGTATCGATTCAACGAGATGTTCTGTTGGCACTTAAAATTTTGATGAGTTGATTTCGAGTCAATTGTGAAGTGCAAGGGTCTTTAGCCAAGAAAAGGGTTTTTGAAGTTGTTCTCAAGTTCATCTTGTGACATGCTTGGTCAACGGCAATGGAGGAGTATTTGGCTGGGCTACTGCTTCCTATTTACTGTTGATTACAGCTGCTTATAGTAGTATCATGAAGAACCTTTTAAAGAAGTTGCATATAACTTCGAGTCAATCGGGTGATAGGAGGGGTCATCTTCCTCTGTGGGCAGTAGATTGATCGAGGGTTCTTCTCCGGATAGGCTTTCATCCTCATGGTCCCATCATGGTTCAAAGCACACACCATTTTTAGGGCTGTCATATTGGTTGAATTCAGTGACTAATAGGCATAGTAGTCCTCCTTCATCTTCGAATGTCATGAGAGGGGACATGACTGAAAAATATGATGCTGTGAGCAGCAGTGGTGTAGATGCTGTATTGGATGGTGTAAGACGTGATTCAGGGTCTTCGAAACTCCAGAGACCCTGATATAAAGGAGGAATTTTAGATACTATTGGCTTTGGAGCTGAGTGCAAGGGAGGATCCCGAAGCCATTCAGATTGAAGCTGCTAAGCAGATTAGTATAGGCTCCTGTCCTCTTAAAAATTATCACCCTCAACCATCGGATCGAGCATGCAAAAATCGTCGTCTTACCCCAAAATATACACCAAGATACTACAAGACATTTATCAATATCCATCCATTTTTCAAAATAATTCAATAAATTCAAATAAATTAACATGCATTTATCGTACAACCAAAGACTATCTCGATCCATCCATGTTCAAAGCATGTATGCATAAGGCCAGTTCGGCCATTCAAATCCAAGAACATGCATAAGACTAGCCCTACCATTCCAATCAAATTCATAAAATATAAAACAAAACTCTTTTCAAGTGATCCAAACCAAATTAATAAAAAACAATTCCCAAATAAAAGTTCAAAAAAAAAAATAGATTCTCAATATATATATTTAAAACCAAACAAAATTAAAATCCAAAATCAACAAAGATAATCTTGAAGAAAGTTTTCTCAAAATAGTTATAGAACTTGCCATTATTTGGGTCCGCTAATATCTCAACCAAAAGAAAACTATACCTGAAGAGAGTCCGACAAAATAAGTGTCTACAAATCCGGCACTATGCAATCCCAAATCTCAACAAGGCTTTCTCTGTAGAAGTGAAAGTAGGAAGGGTGAGTATAATTAATACCTAATGAATGATGTACATGTTATACATAAATAATATTTGTGTGGTGGATATATCAAATATATATATTTCAAATTATCATATCATTCTCAAAATTATTCAATAATAAATAGATTTCTCAATTATCATTATTCAATATCAAATGCATCCAACAAGTTCACATTTTTTTCCAAACACGAGACAACCAAAATCATTGTTTCTAACAACGGTCTACCATGATTTAGGATAAAACCGCTATGAGATTTTAGTAATTTAAGTTCACAAATACCCCACATCCATGATATTAGATGTGGTGTTTTATTGCAACCAATAATCCCACGACCTTACTCATCATATTTGGCAATGAATGCACCGCGCGTGTTCGACTACATTCCATAATCTACTAACTCTACAAGGTCACTCTATTGGGTCACTCCGTAGAGGGAAATGACATGTCACTTAATAGAATTTCAAGCTTTCACCCCAAATCAATCATATGCACCATTTCATGATATTCATAAATCCATTTAATGTACTATCTATTTAACAATTGGTCAATAGCAGTCAACATGACAAGATACTCAATATCAATAAATTAACATGACATATTTGTTCATTTACAACAAATTGGATATATAAGAGTTCAAATTCAATTTTTGGGATATTCCACACAAACTAAATCACATAAATTCAAGTTTTGAAAATCATTTAGAAAATCCAATAAAAATATTTTTCTTATTTAAGTACAAGTATGCAACCAGTTATCTTTTGAAAGGGTCAATACTCTAATCCATAATCTAAAACTAAATTAATCCTGGTTAACACTACTAGAAAGCTGGGCTTCAACGACTTATAAATAGCATCGGAAAGCAATTCGTCGGTAATACTGATGGATTTTCAAAGGATTGCCGTCCGGCCTCGTAGCTCAGAATTTGCGATGGATTTCCATCGGATTTCGTGATAAAATTATCAACGAATAAATTTTCGTTAGTAGTTTTATCGCTAAAATGGTCGTCACATATGTGAAAGGCTTTACCGACAGAATGGTGATTAAACACCAACGGAAATTATTGACAAATATTTGATCTATCGGTATTCCGTCAGTGAAAATAATTAGGGCTAGTAACTTAGACAGATTGTCCTCATTTCATTCGTGTGTGTTGATGTCCCTCCCTCAACTGTTGTCTTCTGTAGTCAGGAGATTCTTCGTGGAGCTACGACATTAGTCGTCCTGAGCCTCAGCATCACCGTCGGCGTCGCTATGGGCCGTCGTCAGGTGTATCTCATAGTTTGACTCTGTTTCTTGGTGTTTATGAATGCTACATTCGGGTTTCCATGTGCAAAGGGTGCATTGTCCTTCCCCTCCCTGTGTATGTTTTGATTGTAACAATGTCGTACTGAATTTGCTTCCCCTATTTTATCCGTCTTTGCTTTGAAGTGAGTTCTTTCTGAATATGTGAGAAATGTCTTCATTCTTTCTCGAGTGATTTTGCAATTTGCATTAATCTATGACGTAAGCTTCAGGTTTGTGCTCCTCTGGTTTTTCATTTTTTCCCAAATAAAATTGAATTTGTTTCTTCTTTTTTTTCAGATGAATTGTGCAAGCACTTGATTGAGTACACAAAAACCTAAATTTCATCTTTACTTTCCCCTCAAACCAGAATTAATGTGTTCTCTGCAACATTGTGCTACCAGTGTGATTCCTCCCCTCCAACATTTCTTCACTGTAAAATGTTAAGAAATTTGTGTTGCTGGTTGCATAAATTTGTGTTGTTGATTGTATTTCATTCAGAAAAAAGGGAACGACTCGGCCGTAAAGTATTTCTTTTTCTTTGAATTTGAGTTTTGGATATTAATGGTTTTGATTAGCATTTTGTTTCTTTGTTCTTATTGGATTTTCATCACTGTAAAATGTTAAGAAAGTGTCTCTACTGTTAAAAATAAGGGAGAAGATGAAGATAAGGCTCAAAGTATTCAACTTGAAAATATGATAATGTCATAAACATTGGGCTTTTTATTTTTTAATGTTCAGAATTTTGCAACATATTTATGACCCAAAATACATTCAAAAACAAGCCCAATGAAGCCCAAAAGTATGAAGGAAAGTCTAAGAGGTAAACCCAAATAGCTAGGGGCAGTTTGGGCAATGTATATTCCAACAGTCCAAAAACTAGCTGTTGGAATTCCTTGGGGTTTGAGCCCCAACGGGAATATTGTCTTTGTTCTCTCTTTACTGGCTATTTTTCTCCCTTTGCCTATAAATAAAGCTATTGCTCTCCTTGTAAAAAAAAGAGAGGAAGATAATCTCTCTTCCTTTGTATCATTCTACTACATCAATAAAAGCCAGAAGTTTATTAGATTTCTCTACTCTTCTTAGTCAAAAATTCAACATCTACTTTGCATTTTATTTGATTTTTTCCGTTGGATTTTCTTTGTAGGTTTATTTGTCGAGAGTGGTAGCTTTGTTATTCATTTGCTTTATCAGAGGTAATTTTAAAATTTTCAAACAAATAAAAATATGTCACAGATGTATGTATTCTGTTTGTTGTTTTGCTTGAGATATTAGGTGTTTTTTTTTTGGTTTTTTGTTTGGCTAATTCTAATGTTGTTAGTAATGTATGCCCCATCCAAATGAATATTAACTTGGAGTTGAGTCTTACTAATATACAATCATGGCTTAGTATCCCTCCTAACAAGCCTAATAAAACAAGAAGAAACACCCTTTTTCTTTTTCTTTTCCTTTTTTTTTTGGTGCAAGTGAATCCGACCAAATATAATTTTCAAAGGATTTGCTCTGATTTATAAGTTACTAGGACATTAAGGATGATGTAATGTTGATGATAGTATAAATTCATAAGAACTAAAAGGACTTGATTGTTTTCATGTTTTATTTGATAAAAGTCAACGGCATTAGCTAAGTTTGCCGTACAAGTCTTGGACCTTGAACTTGAATACATTTTGTTTGCAAATTGTACTCCAACTTGGGGTAGCAATTTGATTGTTAATGATAATGACCATGCCATGCCTCATTCTCTATCTAACTCATGAAATGTGGCGGGTTAACGTAAAGTTGTATGTCATCCTTTCCTTTGCCCTCTTGTACTTGCCTTGAAAATGGACCTGTAAGTAAAGATAACCTAATAACTCTTAATCTTTTTAATCTTTTTAGTTTTATTTAATCTATTAGGTTACAGTATCAATATAAATATCTCCTACACAATCATAAATTTTAATCTTATTGTATTTACTTTATCTTTATTTAATATTTTCATGCATTAGGATTCTCTTTATTTAATCTTTATTTTATTTTATTTAATATAAATTGATAAGGACTAAAAGGACTACAATGATAAAATACCCCTCCAGCTGCAGTGGTACACAACCTTTCTTTCGGGTAATCATCATTTTCATGTTTTATTTTCCTACCACATCTCCCAACATATCATTCCATATGTCTCTCTCTCTCTCTCGCTCTCTCGCTCTCTCTCTTCTCTTGCTTGCTAGTAATGTATTAGGTATTTTTACTTTTTTTAGATTTGTCTCATTAAGTTTTATAAAAAAAAGTATACAGCCCAAAAAGAGCAAGACTTAGGTTTAGGGTTTCCCTTCTCTGTGTTATATTTTAAGTTCTTTTAGAACCCCTCTCTGCTCTTTTATTTTACGTCATTCTCCTTTTTTTTTTTTTTTTTTCATATTTCCTAATGCTATATGATTTGGCGGTTAACATAGAGGTATTTAGATTAACCTTTTTTTTCATATTTAGGGTTTTCCTCCAACGCGGTCTAGCTCTGCAACAACACGCCAGCCCGCGAGCGTGACTGCTCGCAAGCGCACGGCCTTCTCCCGAGTGCGCCACAGCCCGACAGAGCTCGCAACAGCGCTCAACTGAGCTCGCAACAGCACTCGACTGTTGTCCCAACTCGTAGGCCCGCAAGCCCGCAAGCCGGCCAGCCCACTGCAGCCTGCGAAGCCCACTGCGGCTCGCAAGCCCCTAGCCTGCTGACCCGTGAGCTCGCGAATCCGCGAGCCCACTATAGCCCGTGAAACCGCGACAGCCCATGAGCCTGCGAGCCCACGAACCTCTGCGCAGGTAACGGACTTAGGGTTTTGATCATGATCTAAGTGTTTATAACATAACTAAAAAATCTTATCTTGATAGGGAGCATTGTAGATTTCGGAGCGATCGAGAAGATATTCGGACGAAAGTCTGCACTTCGAGAAAACCCTAGGTAAAAATTTTCTTATCCATTCGATTTATTTGGATGAATGTTAGGGTTAAGTTTAGAAATGAGGAGAAATGGTTGGCGTGCAGGCACTGCGTGCCCTGGGTGCTGCACAAGTACGCTGCGCACCCTGCACATGGGCGCAACGCGCCCTACACATGGACCCTGCACATGGGTGCTGTGCGCCCTACACATGGGCACTGCACGCCCTGCACATGGGTGCTGCGCGCTGCACAGAGGAGCGTTGGGCTGTGGCCTTGCTGGCCCTTAGGTGCGAGCGAGAGATTGGATTTGTGTGAGTCTTGTGCGGGATTGATTGAGTACCAACACTTGAGTCTTGTAGACATGTTGTGTGTACGAACAAAATATGAGGAATTAGGGTAGGGTTCTAAAGGATTCGAACTACCTGATTTGCATACGTGTTTTAGAAGTGATAGCCTATTTCCTATAACTGCGTAGATTTGAAACTTGCAGATTTTTTTTTTATAAATATATATATTTATAGATGTTGGGTACCTTGATTTAGAGGAGTACTTTTCTTCGCTTCGTGGTATATTGAGGAGTGCGCTACCCTCCCCCATACAGTAAGTGGGACTTTGACGTCTACTATTAATTGAAAACCATGTTTTAAAAAAATGCTTTTCAATGACATGATTCTACAAATGTATAATCATTACAGTTTTGATTATTGTATGAAATATTTTTGTGACAATTGGAGTGTCTCAACTACTGATTTATTTTATATGCATCCTTGAGTTTGACAACTAGATATTGTGGTACATTTTCAACATATTGATATGTTTTAAATGTTTCCACGGTATTGGCATGTTGTTTTGAGTGGATTTACATGTACTATCTGGGCTGTACGCCCGGCCGACGTTATGATACGATACATGGGGCTGTATGCCCAGTCAACATGAAGATGTGATTCATGGGGCTATGTGCCCGACCGACTTGGTAATATTGTGATATGCTTCCTATAGCATTCTGTAGCTACGAAAGACATTTGGTAGAGGTACCCCTTGTGCCCGGATACGTTTCGGCCAGAGGTATCTGTAAATTGTCTTGTGTATGGGTGTCCCAGGTTGACCCTCATCGGGGAGGATATAAGTTTACCTCTATCTAGTACTGGGCGGGACACCATACACGGCCGACCATATATATATATATATTATTAATATTATTTACAGACTAGTTGGAGTAGCCTCTAGCCAACATTGGGATAGAGAACCATTATTTGATGTTTGCATAGTGAAAACCCCCTATACGCCCGTTCTTGGTCGAGGTTGACTATTGCTGGGGTTGTTTGTTTAGCTGGCTCTATATATGTGACTTGATACATGGATGAATGCATATGTTATTTTCTGATGTGTGCCTTGAGTTATGTAAAATTTCATATTGTGTTTTTACACACTTGATATTGTATCACATGCTTTGACACTCCAAGTTCACCCTCGATATTGATAGCACGATGTCAATCCCCTCAGTTACTGAGTATCCTTCTATAGATACTCATCCCTCACTTTGTTTCCCGCAGGATTAGTCGTGGACTGAGAAAAAATTATTGTGGTTATATATTGGTGACGTGGACTTGATAGCACCGGGATTGGGTATGGATGTTATCATATCTTCCGCTACGAATATTGGAGATTTTAGTTCGATCAATGTATTTATCTATTTATTTTATGGGTTGACTGTATAAATTCTAGACATTTATTTGTGAAACTCTCATAGTGACTCAGTTTACTTACCTTGAGGCACTTGTATGTATTTAAAATGTTAACTTGGGTATCTATTGTACATGTGTATAAGAATTTAGGTCCGCTCAGTGTGGCGGCTGCTCATGCCCTAGTTGGGCATAACGATAGAGGTCTGTGGTTAGGATTGCTAGAAAATTTTATAGCATTGCGTTGTCTTGGTTGTCTGCTGTGGTTTAGTTAAGGGTTGTGAGGCCGGGATGACAATTTATTTAAATTGACAGGATGGTTGTGAACATGTTAAATTGTACATAGGAGACCTCCGAAATATGGGGAAGTTTTGCCCAATTTTCTATAAAATTGTAGCCGGCATCCAGACAACGGACAGCTGTTCATGACCCCGTTTGGGGCGTGACAGTTCGGTTGGTATCAGAGCCTCTAGGTTAGAGAAACGATAGTAATAAAAGTCTTCCCAAGTATATTTAAAAGTCTTAAATGTATTAGAGAGTTTTATACAATCATTTAAAGTCCCATATATGGTCATAGACCATTAACTTCATTCATTTTAGGGGGTTAGTTACTACGTAACTAACCCTAATTATTAAATCATGTCAAACTCTAGAGTTATATCTAATGAAAATTCTCTTTTTGCAGAATTATGCCGTCTAAACGCGATAGACCAGCGGGACACGGAGCTAGACTCACATTACCCGAGACTCCTCAAGTACTTGACCTTTCGAGGGAACTTGAGACCCTTGGAGTGCCTGAGACTGCATCCTCTTCATAGGCACCCCTTGCTGTGCCTACTCGGCTGGCTGCTCCAGCCAAGGTTCCACCACCGTCCCTCAAGGCATTTAGGCAGGTGTATGAGTGGTACACCTCCCACGGGGTTTAGATGCCACCCCCACCACCACCGACGACAGTGCCAACTCCTGCGGCCGTGCTACCTCTACCAGTACCGATGGTTGCGTCGACTCCTATGGCCGTGCCACCTTCAGTTGTACCAGATCAGCCCTTAATTATTGGTCCTTCCACTGTTTCAAAACCTAGTGACACTACCTTCTCCATCTTGAGGCGTATTCACGAACTCACCCAGTTGGTGAAGGAGGCGAGACAGTTAGGCTGCACGGAGTTTACGGGAACGGGTGATTCCACAGTAGCGAAGCACAATATTAACCAATACCCACAGAATTTTGACTGACCTGGCTTTGAGCGAGGACTACCGGCTTCGGATAGCAGAGAGACTCTAGGATGGCATCGCCCTCATTTGGTGGGAGGCGATTTGTGATGATGCTACCGAACCACTACGATGGGAGGACTTCCTGCGGGAGTTCGATCGCAGGTACTTCTCTGAGTTCCAGTAGGACCGCAAGAGGGCAAAGTGTATATACTTATGGCAGGGAACCGGACAGTGACAGACTATGAGGTGGAGTTGAGGGACTAGCCGCTTTCCTTCCAGACTTGGCGACGCCGAAACAGCTACGGTTCAAGTTTGAGGATGGCCTCACCTTGAACATCAGGAGGTATATAACAGTGACTCCTAGTCTCTCCTTTGCGGAGATCGTAGACTCAATACTTAGGGCGGAGGAGATCGTCCGTGCTGAGGGCAGACAGCGGGAGTACAGAGAGCAAAAGAAGAAGAGATCTAGAGCTTCTTCGAGCCAAGGCTCGAAGAAGGGTAGGACTTCAGGATATCAGGGAGGCTCTTCTCAGCCGAGACAGGCACATACTGGGTAGGAATAGCGACCTCAGGGGTTTAGAGCACCGGCCCTTAGTGCCACTACTCAAACTTCAGATCAACGGCACCCCTTTTGCCGCCGATGTGGTGGACACCACCCTTTTGGAGAGTGTAGGGTGTTTGTTACATGCTTCCGATATGGGAAGTCAGGGCATATCAGAAGCGCCTGTCCCGAGTTGAGATTGGGAGGTTAGATAGCTTCAGGACGTTTGAGTGTTCCCTGAGGGGGATAGCAGGGAGCGCCTGCGAACTCGAGTCACACCGCTCCATGGACAGTAGTCGGGAGCAACACGATGCCAGGACCATTCCGATAGCAGTAGAGGACACAAGCCCGTGTATACTCAAGGACACAGGAGGACGCTCAGGCGAGTCCTAACGTGATTATTGGTGCTCCTCCCACTGATCCCCATGTTTAGAGATTTTTTTATGTACCTTCTTTTGAGCACAATCACTAGTTAAAGCCTTAGAGGCTTAACTATGTTGGTATGTATATATATTTTGGTATATATATATATATGTAAGTATATATCTTTCCATATTTATCAACAGATCTTTTTATTTTCTCACAATAGGAGTTATGAATATATGGGGATTCGACTCTCGTGTCCTCATTGACACCAGGTCGAATTATTCGTATGTGAGATCGTCTTTTGCCCACGGGTTGCGTAAGCCTTTGTCGCCACTTGATGAGGAGAAATTGGTCATCACTCCTCTCGGTGAGCTGATACTTAGAGATTCCGTCTACAGAGGGAGCAAGGTCATGATCGGAGATGCGGTACTTAAAACAGACCTGGTTCCACTTGAGATGACGGATTTCGATGCCATCCTAGGATGAATTGGCTAAGCATGCATAGAGTCTCAGTAGATTGCTTCACTAAAAAACTGGAGTTTCGGAGACCCGAGGGGCCGTTGTTGAGGTTCCCAGGCGAGAGGCAAGTGTTACCTAGCTGTGTTGTATCGGTGATGAAGTCCAGGAGATTGATACGCCGAGGGTACACGACATACCTAGCTCATGTTATTGACACCACAGTGGAAGGGCCGGGGCTTAAGGAGATCCCAGCGGTGTAAGAGTTCCCAGATATATTTCCCGAGGAGTTACCCGGACCAACCCCAGTTCGGAAGTTTGATTTCGAAATTGACCTAACTCCAGAGACCACTCCCATATCTATTCCATCATACAGAATGATGCTAGCTAAGCTTAGAGAGCTCAAGGTTCAGTTGTGGGAGTTGCTAGACAAGGGTTTTATCTGTCGGAGCACTTCACCTTGGGGTGCTCCGGTGTTATTCGTGAAGAAGAAGGACGGGACTCTACGATATGTGTGTCCCGGCCGATAGTGATCTTCGACATGCTATCCTTGAGGAAGCACATTCTTCTGCATATGCTATGCATCCCAGGGGTACGAAAATGTACCGAACCATCAGAGGTAGCTATTGGTGGTCAGGCATGAAGCGGGAGCTAGCACAGTATGTGGCACGATGCTTAGTGTGCCAGCAGGTGAAGGCTGAGCATCAGCGTCCAGCGGGCATATTATAACCTCTTCCCATTCCTAAATAGAAATGGGAGCATATTACTATGGACTTCGTGATGGGGTTGCCACGGACTTCTACACGGCATGATACGATTTGGGTAATTGTCATCGACTCACCAAATCTGCACATTTTATCCCTATCCATGGTGACTATTCCTTGGAGGCATTAGCACGTCTCTATATTGACACCATAGTTCGGCTTCACAGGGTGCCTGTGTCGATTGTTTCAGATAGGGACCCCAGATTCACGTCTAGGTTTTGGCCCAGGTTGCAGGAGGCATTGGGCACTAGATTAAACTTTAATATGACATATCATCCTCAGATGAATGTCCAGTCAGAGAGGATGATTCCAACACTCGAGGATATGTTTCAGGCATGCGTCATTGATTTTCATGGTAGCTGGGATCGACACCTTCCATTAGTGGAGTTTGCATACAACAACAGCTACCAGGCGAGTATTGGGATGCCTCCGTATGAGGCACTGTATGGCAGGAAGTGTCGTACCCCGATATGCTGGGATGAGGTCGGAGAGCGACGTCTCAGCAGTGTCGAGTTGATTGAGGAAACGAAAGATAAAGTTAGGGTCATCTGTGAATGGATGAGAGCTGTCCAAGACAGGCAGAAGGTATACGCCGATCGTAGACGGCGACCTCTTGAGTTTGTCAAGGGAGATATGGTTTTCTTGAAGATATCTCCTTTAAAAGGAGTTAGTTCAAGCAATGGGACAAGCTGAACCCTAGATATATTGGCCCCTTCCATATCCTTGAGAGGGTCGGGAGTGTGGTATATAGATTAGAGCTGCCAGATGAATTATCCCGTATTCATGACATCTTTCATGTCTCAGTACTCCGGAAATATCTAACTGATCATGTTCATGTATTTGAGCCTCCACCTATTGAGTTACGAGAGGACCTCAGTCTTCCAGTTTAGCTCATGGCTATTCTAGATTTGCACGTCAGGAAGCTGCGGAGCAAGGAAGTCTCGTTGGTCAGAGTTTTGTGGAGGAGTGACTAGGTCAAGGAGGAGACCTGGGAGCCCGAGAAGGCTATGAGGAGACAGTACCTCATTTATTTGCTGTTTAGTTCTCTTTTAGTTTCGAGAACTAAACTTTTTTTTAGGGTGTTAGAAAATATAATACCAACACTGCGGTGTCTGTAATATTGTACCATTTTCGAAATATATATATATATAAATACGATATTCTTCAATTTATTTATATAGAGAGAAATTTTATTTATTTAAATTGATTTTGGATTTTTATGGTATTTAAATTAAATTTTTGGTATATTTTAAATTACCGAATCCGCGAATCGAAATAAACCCCGTTTGTACAAAAAAAATTAAATTTTAGTGAAATGTGGGTGTGAAGATATATATATATATATATATAAATACAAAGCTAAAAAAAAAAAAAAGAACCCAAATTTAGGAATTAGGGTTTAAAGCCCTAATTCCTCTCTCTCTCTCTCTCTCTTCCATTCTCTCTCTCTCCTCCACTCTTCATCTTCCTGGGCCGCCACTCTCCTCTGCCGCTATCTCGCACCTCTCTGTCGCGAACCGCCACCACCCAACTGCCGTCGCCACTCTCCCTTTGTCTTCTCTCTCTTCCTCACTCATGGTCTCCCTCTCACTGTCACTCGCTCTCTCTCTCTTCGGCTTCGCCCATCTCAGCTGCCCTCGCCGTTGCTCACCCTACACTGCGATCCACCACCATCCTCCACTCTCTCTCCGCGAGCACAATCCTCCCCTACGCGAGCGCGCAACAGCGCAATATCCCCTGCGCGAGCACGCTACAGCGCAATATCCCTGCACGAGCACACCAGAGCGCGATCCTCCCCACACGAGCATGCCACAGTGGATCTCCCTCGCACGAGCACGCCACAGAGCATGACCTCTCGCAAGCACGCCAGCTCGCGACTACCCGCAACAGCGTGCCAGCCCACGAGCGTGACTCCTCGCGAGCATGCGGCCTTCTCCCGAATACGCCATAGTATGATAGAGAGCGCAGTAGTGCAGGACTGCTGTCCCAGCCCGAAGGCCTATAACCTGCAGGCCTGCCAGCCCGCCAGCCCGTAGGCCTGCCAGTCCACTATGGCCCGCGAAACCCACTGCGTCCTGCAAGCCCACTGGCCTGCTTACCCGCAAGCCCGCGAATCCGCAAGCCCACTGTAGCCCGCGACGGCCCGTGAGCCTGCTAGCCTACGAACCTCTGCACAGGCAACAGATTTAGGGTTTTGATTCTGCTCTAATTGTTTATGACTTAACTAGTAAATCTTGTTTTGGTAGGGAGCATTGTAGATTTTTGAGTGATCGAGAAGACATTCGGACAAAGGTCTGTACTCTGAGAAAACCCTAGGTCAAAATTTTCTTACCCAATCGATTTATTTGAATGAATGTTATAGGGTTAAGTTTAGAAATGATGAGAAATGGTTGGCGTGTAGGCACTGCGCGCCCTGGGTACTGCGCAAGGGCACTACACGCCCTACACATGGGCGCTGTGCGCCCTGCACATGGACCCTACACATGGGCGCCGCGTGCCCTGCACATGGACTCTGCACATGGGCATTGCGTACCCTGCACATGGGTGCTGCGCGCTGCACAAAGAAGCGCTAGGCTGTGGCCCTGCTGGCCCTTGGGTGCGAGAGAGAGATTAGATTGGTGTGAACCCTGTATGGGATTGGTTGAGTACCAATACTTGAGTCTTATAGACATGTTATATGCACGAACAAAATATGAGGAATTAGGATAGGGTTCTAAAGGATTTGAACTACCTGATTTGCATACGCGTATTAGAAGTGATAGCCTATTTCCTATAATTGCGTAGATTTGAAATTTGCTGATTTTTTTTATAAATATATACATTCATAGGTGTTGGATGCCTTGATTTAGGGGAGCACTTTTCTTCACTTCGTGGTATATTGGGGAGTGCGCTACCCTCCCCCATACAGTGAGTGAGATTTTGACGTCTACTATTAATTGAAAACCATGTTTTAAAAAAATGTTTTTCAATGACATGATTCTACAAATGTATGATCATTAGAGTTTTGAATATTTTATAAAATATTTTTGTGACCATTGGAGTGTTCCAACTACTGATTTATTTTATATGCATCCATGAGTTTGACAACTAGATATTGTGCCACCTTTTCAACATATTGACATTTTTTAAATGTTTCTACTGTATTGGCACATAGTTTTGAACGGATTTACATGTACTATTTGGGTTGTACGCCCGGCCGACGTTATGATACGATGCATGGGGTTGTATGCTCGGCCAACGTGATGATGTGATGCATGGGGCTACGTGCCCGGCCGACTAAGTGATATTGTGATATGCTTCTTATAACATTCCGTAGCTACGAAAGACATTTGGTAGGGGCACCCGTTGTGCCCGAGTACGTTTTGGTCGGAGGTATTCGCCAAATTGTCATGTGTATGGGTGTCCCAGGTTGACTCTCATCGGGAAGGACGTGAGTTTACCTCTGCCTAGCACTGGGCAAGACACCATACACGGCCGACTATATATATATATATATATTATTAATATTATTTATAGGTTAGTTGGAGTAGTCTGTGGCCAACATTGGGGTAGAGAGCCATTATTTGATATTTGCATAGTGAAAACCCCCAATGCGCCCATCCTTGGTTGAGGTAGACTATTACCGGGGTTGTTTGTTTGACCGGCTCTATATATGTGACTTGATATATGGATGGATGCATATGTTATTTTCCGATGTGTGCCTTAAGTTATGTAAAATTTCATGTTGTTTTATTGCACACTTGATATTGTATTATATGCTTTGACACTCCAAATTCACTCTCGATATTGATAGCACGATGTCAATCCCCTCACTTGCTGAGTATCCTCCCATAAATACTCACCCCTCACTTCTTTCCTACAGAATTAGTCGTGGACTGAGAAAGAATTATTGTGATTATATATTGGCGACGTGGACTTGATAGCACCGGGCTTGAGTATGGATATTACCATATCTTCCGCTACAAATATTAGAGATTTTAGTTTGATCAATGTATTTATCTATTTATTTTATGGGATGACTGTATAAATTATAGATATTTATTCGTGAAACTCTCATAGTGACTCAGTTCACTTGCATTGAGGCACTTGTATATATTTAAAATGTTAACATGGGAATCTATTGTACATGTGTATAAGAATTTAGGTCCGCTCGGTATGGCGGCTGCTCATGCCCTAGTTGGGCATGACAGTAAAGGTCTGTGGTTAGAACTGCTAGAAAATTTTATAGCCTTGCATTGTCCTGGTTGTCTGCTGTGGTTTAATTAGAAGTTGTGAAGCCGGGATGACCATTTATTTAAATTGACAGGATGGTTGTGAACAAGTTAAATTATACATGTAAGACCTCCGACATATGGGGAGATTCTGCTCAATTTTCTGTTAAATTGTAGCCAACATCCAAGGCAACGTGTAGTTATTCAGGACCCCGGTTCGGGGCGTGACAGTCATGCAGACAAGTAAATTGTGTAACCTAGAGAATACTAAGAGCTCTTGAACTATATACCGGTTAATGATATATAGCAACTCAATTTCAATGTGATGATGAGGATATCGTTTCTCGCTATACCATAAATTTCTTTTATTCGACACAGTCAACGTATCTCTCACCCTCAAAATAATATAAGAGTATACTTGACTCAAATCCATACATGTATTCACAATTACATCTCTAAACACGAAATTATAAACATGATCGACCGGTTAGTGAATACAGAGTAATGTATCAGGCAGAGACAATTATCCTTCCATATTACTAACTTTCAACCTTATTTTAGTTATTTTCTTAGACATGCACTATCAAATCGAATCAACCATGGTTTCTTGATAATATACTAAAGTAGCAACACTAAAATAAAATCTCAAGAGATAGTCAAAAGTTTTAAAGGTATAAATTTGAGGTTAAATACGAACATCTAGGTCTCACACAATGAGATGAAGAGGGATGCACCATCTCATTACTCATATGGTCACATAAGTATACGTGGTATGAAATACGTGCTACAATATGCTATCTTCCCATCTGAAAGTGTATGTGTTCTTTTCTATAATTAAGTATCGTACATGTTTTAATCCAAGTGTATACAACACTTGATCTGAGTTTTTCTTCTTACATGTTTTAAAAAAATCTCACAATATCAAGGAATAACTCACATATGGCTATTTGACAATTTCAATGGATTGTGGGGAATCCATTTCGATTACCACATATATATGTATAACCGGTAATCTTATCTTAATATTTAACTAAGACGGCACATATGTGTATTAATCCATCATAAATTAACATAGTCTCATCTCTACATATCACACAGATATTAGAGGCAATTGCTCTTGTAAGAAAATCAATCTCAAAACTTGTTGGATTATTTTTAATGGAAACACTAGAATTATGAATATAAAAAACAAAATTCAAATATCATCAAATATGAGCATTACATCATAGATATTCTATATATGATTACAATCACAATCAAAATCACAGTATTGTCATAATAATCTACACAACTCTAGAAACCCAACATGTCACACAAACATGTCTTTAGATGCTGGCTTTGTAAATGGATTAGCCATCATCAAATGCGTAGATATGTATTTCAGTGTTATTTCCATCTTTTCAATCATGTCTCTAAGAAGATTGATTTTTGTATCTATTTGTTTGGTTTTGCCATAATATTTGAAATCTCTAGCATAAACAATAGCTAACTTATTGTCACTAAGTCATAGCTCCCACTGAATTCCTTACTACTCCCAAATATTGCAAAATCTATACAACCAAACTTCTCCTTAAACTGTAAAAGTACATACCACAAAATCTACTTTCATTGTAAAAAGAGATAAACAGATTTGTTTTTCACTACTCCATGAGATAGCGTTATTATTGAGCAAGCAAACATAACTATAGATAGATTTTTCTCATCTAAATCACGTCCCCAATTACTATTGTATATCATTTCAATATTAGATCATTTTCTTTATTATAAAGGAAATAATCTGCAATTATGTTCAAGTATCTCAATATCTAATTCACATCAATCCAATCACTCTTCCCTAGATTGGATAGAAACCTGTTGACCAAACCTACAGCATGACAAATATCGGGACGAATACACATTATAGCATATTTCAAGCTCCCAGCTGTGCTAATATATAGTACTCTGGACATTTCATCTGTTTATCAAGAGTTTTCGGATATCTTTCATCACTTGAACTATCGCTTTTAGTCACAAGAATATCAATGGATTTGCAATTTTCAACTTCAAGTTCCAGAGTCTTTACAATGTAAGACTCTTGAAATAATTCTAATAATCTTTTGGAATGATCTCTATAAGTTTTAATTTTCAATCTGTCTTAATCAATATCCTTCATCTCAAAATTGGAATACAACCATTTCAAGATTTGAGAGATATACTCCTTATCATTCGCAACTAACAATATGTCCTCAATATATAGGGATAGAATTAGAAAAGTTGTTATCGGACACCTCAACATAGACACAATAGTTTTCGTCCATTATGATGAAATTGTAAGAGATCACACATTTGTAAAATCTTAAACACCATTGTCCAGAAGACTTCTTAAGTTCATAAATTGATCTACTCAATTTATATACTCTGTTTTCCTAACCTTCAATGACAAAACCCTTTTGTTGTGCCATATAAACTTCTTCGTTAAGTTCTCAATTGAGAAAGACAGTCTTCACGTTCATCTGATATAATTCTAAATCCAAATTGTCAACTATTGTCAGCAATAAGCGAAAGGAGATAAATTTCACTACCGGGAAAAGGTTTCCTCATAAACAACACCCTTTATAGAGTGTAATCTCTTACTACCAGTTGAGTTTTTTACCTCTCAATAGTTCCATCTACGCTATACTAGGTTTTGGAAACTCACTTGTTTCCAATAACTTTGCACCCCAATAGAAGTTTAACAAATTCCAATGTATGGTTAGAACTCAATGACTTCAATTCTTCTTCTTCCATTGCTTTTATCCACTCATCCTTGATAGAACTAGATAAAGTATAATATATGTTTTAGGCTCCTCTTCATCTTCTAGAGAAACAATAAATACGTGTCATTTATTCTCAAAATAACAATTGGGCACCGCTTTCCAAACACTTTTTTGAGTTTGTAACTCAATTGAATCGACAGAATTTGAATCACTCCCACTGGGTTTAATATCATTCCAATGATCCACAATTGACAGAGTTATCTTTTGAATTAACTAATTCAAAATAAAGGCTCTATGTCTTTCATGTCATGCCTGTTTGGAAATTCATTCTCTAGAAAATGTGATATTCATGATCCAATCTCTGCTACAGTACCATTTTCTCGTTCACTAATGAACACCTAACTTTTAGACTGGTTGAAGTATCTTATAAAGATACTTTTACTTCCACATGGACCTAATTTTTCAAATTTATTGGAAAAACCTTAAACACAGTTGGCCTATCCTTAAGGTTTGAGGTTATTCAGACTCGATTTTCTACCAATTTAAAGTTTATATAATATCAATGGTACTGATTTTGAAGACATTTTGTTCAAAATATCTTCAAAATATAACTGGTAGTTAACAAAACATCTCCAAAAAAAATGATAAATTAACCTAAACTACTATGGATTTTGTCATATCCAATAATATTTCATTCCTTCTTACTATAACACTATTTTGTTGAGATGTTTAAGGAATGCTCAAATGTCGGATTATACATCTTTCATTACATAGATCCTTAACTCGATCTGATAGATATTCACATCATTTATCCATTCGATTCTCTAACCTGCTTATATAATGTCTAAACATCAAGTGTTTTATACTTGCGAGAAATCAAATAGATACAACCAAATGGCGTGAAGTCATTATGAATGTTATGAAACACAAAATTTCATATCTTCTTACCTTCAAACTCATTGAACCACAAATGTCCGAATGGACTAACATTAATAGAATTCAGCCCAAATGGCATTTCCATTTTGCAAACATGACAATATTCAACTTAATAGTTAAATATTCGTTCATCATTTTACAAAATGATAAAATCATTTGCAAACTGTCCAAAACCAGCACATGTCATTCAAGTGCAAATTCATCCTTTCTTTCTGAAAGTTCAAAACATAGTCAAGTTTCAAAAAAACAAGAACAAATAAGATTTCATTGTATTTCGGGCATACAGAGAACATCACGCAAAATAAGAATTTGGCTACTTTATAACTTCAATTTACAAGTGTCTGTTTCTCTAACCTCCATTTTTTGCATTGTTCTACATACTGATCTATCTCCAACTAGGAGGCATTCGACGAAAATCTTCAAGTGTCTCTTAGTCTATTCTTATCTTTAGAGTTATTCTTTTGTGATCTTCTTCCATTCTTCTTTCCTGTTTTTGCTTTCGTTCTAGTCCTTCCATATTTAGAGTTTGAAACTCTCTTGGAACTAGACTCTGTAATAAAAGTTTTAGCTGTGGATCTTGCAACACCAAGCCGCTTATCCTCAAACTCAACATGATGAGCAACATTCGAGAAAGTTTTCACACTATCATTGTGAGTCAAATTGACTTTCAGGTACTCCCACTTAGCAGGAAGGGATCGGATCTTGATTTAAACTTTCTATTTATCGAAAAGGATATGACCAACTGACTACTATTCTCTAATCATGTTAGACATGTCCCTTAAATACCGTTTGATATTATGACAATATCATTTTTCATAGGTATCAAGCATTATGGTCATTTGTCTAAAACGAATCTTTGGTATCTCCATATTTTACCATGAGGTATACCCAGATGTCATTAGCAGTTGCATATCATGTCATCAATCACAAAGCTAACCAATGTTGCACAAATGGTGGAAACTATAATTTTCCATGCCTGGTAAACCTCTTTTTCTCTCCTTTACGGAGTAACATTGCCCACATTAAAGTCCTACATAACATATTTGATACCTTTCAAGATATCTTGTTCTTTCAGCACATTTCAAATTTTATGGCGTCATATCTCATGATTGTCGCTATTCAATTTGTCATCTCTATTCAAACCCCTCAATAATGGACTTTAATACTATGGTTTGGTTTTCTAAGAGGGTAGACACTTATACTAATACTCATATCATACACATAATCTTATATTTCTAAATTAACATTCATGACAGGTCAACATTAGGTATAGAATTGAAAGTTCACTAGATTTCTAATCATCATCTATGGTTCTAATGCATCACCATCATAAATTTAATTTGAAATTACAAAATTCAATAGGTTTAGGTGAGAATTCCTCAAATTCTGCCAACTAGAAATCCTCCCACTTAAATACATAAACTATTTAAATAATATTACAATTTTGGATGAAAATTACTCAAATTCTACAAATTCAAAATTTTCATTTAAATACAAAAAATATTTAACTACCCTAGTTTTCGTTTACATGCATGATCATATGAAAAATAACAAATATTTTCAATAGAAACCTAAAAAAAAAAATCAAAACTTTCTAACATATTTCATGTTTCAAACAAATAACCATAGTACACAAAAAAAGCATGAAAATTCATTATTTTAATTCACAATATATTCATTCGAGTAAACATATTTACCATCCCCTTGGATTGTGTATCCCTTGGAAGAAAATCTCCTTTAGCACGTGGATTAGTGCTATTCATACTATGGGATAACTTTTTCTTCGTTTGGCTCTCTAGATTCTTTACTCTCCATATTTCTATTAATATGGATCTCATATTGTCAAGAATTATACTTCTTCTCTTGACATTCATCCTCCCAAAAAAGATGACCTAATTTAAGAAATTCGAGATGAGTAAATATGAGATGGGTCTATCTCATAAATCAATATTGGACCCAATATCATCAAACTCTCTAGACTTCTCAAATTCTCTCCCTCTCCCAGAAGCCTGGAAGACTTTCAAAAAAAAGTCCTATTATCACCATTTTCCCTGAAAATAAGAACAATATTAGGTTTGACATGAAACCAACTATAAATTACAATAAATCTCATAATATTTAATTTTAAAAATATTTGCTCAAATTTCAAACAATTAATTTTCAAACATAAATAAATGAGTAAAAAATTTAAAACAAATGATGGGCAAAAAACAAATCTTCACCCGAGTACCAAAATTAAAAATATAATTTTCTTAACACATAAAAATTTTCAAAATTTTTTATGCATCGAAAATAATATTTCTGTAATTTTAAACAATTTCTAAGTTTAAAAATTAATAAAAATTATATTTTGACCCTAAAAAATAAATTACAAATTACAGAAAAATCCGAAAGGGATAAAAAATTATTCTTATGAAAATTTCTGCCAAAATGAGGCATTCACGCGCTCCTACGCACCGCAGGAGTGGGCTATCCAAAATGGACATCGCCTACTCTCCCTGGGTGGCGCGTGACATGCACTGCCGTCTTCCCGATGGCAGGTGGCTCCGAGATTTTGGCAAACCCTCCATTTTTGATATCTTTGAGTTTAATGGTGTTCTTGGATTTTCAATCAGAGGTTCAAGCCTAGCGAGTGGACTTCACTTGCCATAGCCGAGAGTGGGAATGGCATGCACACTGTTCATCATCTTCTTCATTTTTTTTGTTTTCGACCCAAATTTCAAATGGTCATATCTCTCTCTATTATAAACCATTTTTCTAGCTCTTTATATGGTTGAAAAGTATTTTTTAAGAAAAATCTAACCATATAAATTTCATGTAATGAAATACAGTGCTTTTATAGATCTGAGTACATTATCTTTCGATTCGGGTTAGCAATATCTCATGATGTATTCATCAGATGTATACCAAATTTTGTAGATTTTATCCTCATGCAACAAGTATCTACTATGTAAAATTGAGAGCATTTCGTAAGGTCTATATCAAGTTGTCATTAATGAACATAAAATATTATTTATGGCATTTGACAATTGAATACCCAACAAAAAAAGTAGGAAATACCCTAAATGGCTTGATACCAATGAAAGTTTTCAATAAACTAACAATCATTTTTCATATGCAGAAATTTTCATATCTAAATTGGGTTAGAATCACTTACCTATTTCCGACGGTTGAGTACTCTAGGTCAAGAGGATATCACAAAAATAGATCATCCTCTATTGTTCACAATCCAAATGCTTTAACGATAAAATGATCAAGATTCTTCAAGCCCTTTCTCCTTTCCTTTGAATGTGAGAAGAAATTCACTCTCTCATTTTCTATCTCACAAACACAAAAATGGCTTCTTGCATTTTGCTCATTTCTCTCTTTACAAAAGGATGCCTCTCTATACTTCCATTTTGTAATCTTTTTTCTTGTCAACGTATATCCAAAAAAATGACAATGGGAAGTTCCCTTTTTTGCTTGAAAGAGAAGAGTTGGGAGATAGGAAGTTAATGGTGGTTTTTGCCACAAACCAATCATTTTCTTTTTTTTTTTTCAAATTCAAATAATGAGAAGTTTAGGTCAGGTCTACCCTCATGGGCCGCACCATTTTCCAACAGTTATTTATTATAAGCATCGCACAAAAGGAGACAGCATTTAATGCTTTCGATACAAACATTAAATGCTACCCATACTTGATAATATCTTTTGACAAGGAATAGAACTGAGAGTCTCCCATTTATTCTTCAAGGAAAACGATGTCGAGCAACTTGATAAGTACCGAACGACCACTACCAAACAATGAGAAGCATGCACCAAACATTTATCGAGAGACTCAACAGCTATCGACTACTACTGAGAGACTCAGCGGCTATCGACCACTACCGAAAGAGTCAACGACTATCGAGCACTACTACGAGACTTAAAACAAATGGGACTGAACAAATGGGTTTTGTTATGGCCCCCAACAATCTCCCCCTCCAGTCCCATTAAGAGAAGATCAATCTCTTAGTTCTGTCACTTGGACATCACCTTGGCCAGAATGCTCAACTCAGCCAGGTTATTGCAAAGCTCAAGTTTTTCTCTGAGAATCACCTTTATCAACATATCTGCAGTGTTCTTATCAATGTGGATTTTCTTCAACTCCAACAAGTGATCCTTGATCATGAACCGCAACCAATGATATTGAACATCAATATGCTTAGTCCTTGCATGGTACATGGTATTCTTACTCAAATCAGAACACTTTGAATGTCCCAAAATACCATACTTTTGTAGTAGACAAGGCAGCACACTTTTGTAAATTTGACTGCCAAGAAACAGCTCCCCTTGCAAAAGTAAACAAATATCCTAATGTAAATCTTCTACCGTCATGATCATTAGCCATGTCTGCATCAGCAGATCCTTCTAGAACTAGTTGCTTACCACCAAAACTCAAGGACAACTTTGAAGTACCTCTTAAATACCTGAATATCCACTTCACTGCATCCTAATGATCTTTTCCCGAATTGGAAGAAATCTACTCACTACACCAACTGCAGGCCGAGTACAAACCTTGAGATACATTGATGAACCCACTATCACCCACTATCGAGAAGTAAGGAATAGATGACATAGCATATTTTTTTCTCAATAGTTGGACAAGATCTCTTAACTTAAAATGATTGGCAAGAGGCATGCTAACTGGCTTAGCATGCTGTATATTGAACCGTTGAAGCACACGTTCAGCATACTTTCCGTAAGATAACCATAACTTTCCAACTCTCCTATTTTGGATAATATCCATACCCAAATTCTGTTTAGCTAGACCTAAGTCCTTCATCTCAAAGGACTTAGACAAGTCATCTTTCAATTTGCGAATCATCTCAACATCTAGTCCTACAATCAATATGTCATCAACATACAACAATAGTATAATGAAGTTACCATTAGGGAATCTCACATACACACAATGATCTGCATCCATTCTTTTATAGGATTGTTTCACCATAAAAAAATCAAACTTCTTGTACCATTGTCTGGGAGCTTGTTTCAACCCATACAAGCTCTTCTTCAATTTACAAACCAAGTGTTCCTTCCCTTTCACTTTAAAACCTTTTGGTTGGTCATATATATATCTTCTTGCAAGTCACCATGCAAGAATGCAGTTTTGACATCAAGCTCCATATTCAAACTAACTGCCAATCCCAGTACGAGTCGAATGGAACTCATTTTCATAACTAGTGAAAAAATCTCATCAAAGTCTATGCCCTTCCTTGGAGCAAAATCTTTTACCACTAAATGAGTTTTATAACTCACTAGTTTCTCCCTATTTTTCTTTAACTTGAACATCCACTTGTTCTTTAATGGCCTTAACCTTTTGGCAGCTCAACTAGCTCATAGGTGCCAATTTTCTGCAACGAATTTATCTCATTTGCATAGTTTCCAACTTATGCTCCTTATCAGGAGTAGACTAAATTTCCTGGAAACTATTCGGCTCCCCCTCATTAGTGAGCAAAATATATTTAGAAATAGGATACTTTGAAGATGGTCGATACTCTTTTATAGATCTCCAAGCTAAGATCCTTCACCCTCTTACAGAGGAGGTTGTTCCTCCTGCTCGGTACCCACTGCACCAGGCTTTGCAATGTCATCAATAGCATCCAACCAATCACTAATTGTGGCCGGCTCATTTGTATCCTCAAGTTCTATCCCCTCTATACCTCCACCATGTGCGACACTACTTGGTGGAATTGCTACTTGTGACTTATCCTCATACTCACCAACACTTGTGCAGTCTTTACTTTCTTTTCAAAATTGGCTATAGTCTCTTGTTCATGAAAACTACATCTCTGCTCCTAACAACCTTTCTCTATTCTGGATCCCATAATCGGTAACCAAATTCCTCATCACCATAACCAATAAAGACATAAGGAATAGCTTTACTATGCAGCATTGGCCTCTACTCTTTCAACACATGCACAAAAGCTTTACAATCAAAAACTTTCAAGTAAGAATATGAAGCATCTTTGCTTATCCACGCTCTCTCTGGAATGTCAAAGCCCAAAGGAACAGATGGTGACTTGTTGATTAGGTAGCATGTTGTATTAATTGCTTCACCCCAAAAGGATTTCAGTAATTTAACCATTCTCAACATGGATTTAACTCTCTCCATGATGGTATGATTCACCATCTCAGTCACACCATTGTGCTGGGGTGTCCTAGGTTCTTTCTTCTCATGCCTTATCCCAAACTTCAAATAGTAAGCTTTAAACTCATTGGAGATGTACTCTCCACCAATATCAACACTAAGACATTTTAAGGGTAATCCTGTCACCCTTTCCACCATAGCATAAAAGTTTTGAAACTGCTATAAAACCTAACTTTGTTTCTCAACACAAATGCCCACACCTTTCGGGAAGTATCTTCACAAAAGTGACAAATATCTATTCCCCCTGAGAGACTCAACCTTTATGGAACCACAAACATCAGAATGAATCAATTCAAGTTTATTTTCTTTCCTCTACTCATCCAATAAACAATAATCATATGAGTTTGGAGAAATAGCTTTGGCCAAAGTAACGAGGGATTGTTTCGTCAAAAGTTTCAACCCTTTCTCACTTATATGTCCTAGCCTCTTATGCCACAAATTTGTTAAAGGATTGTCCTAACTGGATTGACCTGCCCACTACACACTCTCAACTAGGTCTTATACAAGCAAGAGCACAATTTTCCCTTTGTGACTAGCAAAGTTCCCTTTCAAAGCTTCCATTGCCCATTCTTTTGTTGACTCTCATATCCTTCCTTGTCAAGGATATTAATTGAGAACAAGTTCATCCTCATATTTGGGATGTGTCTAGCATCCTGTAGAGTCAATGTGTAGCCGGTGTTAGTCTTAACAATAATATCACCAATTCCTACGATCTGTGACACAGTGTTGGTTCCCATCTTGACACTGCCAAAGTTACCTTCTTTGTAAGTTGTAAACAACTCTCTCTTGGGAACACAATGATATCTTGTACTGGTGTCAACAATCCATTCAGGCATGGATCCCCCATGTGATTGTAGTCACTTGGTGTACACACAAGGGACTCGATCCCTTCGTTAGAACCAACCACTACAACATTATTATCATCTGGAATATTTTTACCCTTTCATCCTTCTTCTCTTGCTTTAAGAGTCGACAATTCCTCTTGATGTGGCCAGAATTTTTGCAATAGTAACAGTTTACTGCCTCCTTGGACTTGGACTTGGACCTCTTTATGGACTTAACACACCCTTTAGAATCATGATTTTTGTTTTTGGTTCTACTCGTGTTCTCTGTGACAAGAGCTTGATTACTCCCAAATTCCATGTCCTTCTGTCTTGCTTTTTCATTGGACAAAATGTCATTTACCATCCCCAATGTCAACTTGTCATTAGGAGCTAAGTTACTAACTATCACAACTAGTGTCTCCCAACTATCACGTAAAGAACTCTAGAGAAGCAAAACATGTACCTCATCGTCAAAATTAATTTCCAAGGTGGTCAACTAGTTCAACACATCCTGAAAGTCACTCAAATGCTCAACATAGGACATCATTCCTTATATTCCAGATTGGCTAGCTTTTTAATCAAAAAAGCTTTATTCAGGGTAGTCTTCCTTTCATACAATGTAGTTAATTTATCCCATGCGGCATTGGCACTGGTCTCCGTTGCTACATGATGAAACACACTAATATCTACTTATTTTCTAATGGCACCCAAAGCCTTCCTATCTAGCTTTTTCCGGTCTTCATCTATCATGGTAGATGGTTTTACAGACTCACCCAATATCGGATCATGCAAATCTTGACAACATAGATGGTTCTCCATCATTGGCTTCCAAATAAAATAGTTTGAAACTGGTAGTTTTATCATGGAACCCATATCTTGATTACTCTCCATGATTCAAGACACAGTAACCTTACTCTAATAATAATTGTTGGGTTAAAACAACCAGCACAATGGAATGTCAACTAACCGACAGCCAACAGAGCCAATATTACAGTTAAGAATACCAAATTTACGTGTAAAATCCTTCAATATAGAAGAAAAAATCACGAGACAAGTCGGATAAAAAATCCACTATGAGAAATAAGCTTTTACAAAAGGTTTAGTACCTTAAACTTATACCCAAAATCTGATATTCATAACAAATGAGTAAAATTTTAAATATATTGTATCTCTTTAAAAACCTATAAATTAACTCAAAAAAATCCAATGTTATATGTACTTATCTTTCACCCCCTGTTTTTCCCGTGAAGTAAGATAGTTCTCTCTGTTCTCTCTCTCCCTGTGTGTGTAAAAGAAAGATTTTTGTCTCTACCAACCCGTTCACGTTCTCAACACTCTCCTTTTTGTGTGTTGGATGGCTTCTTCGAGAAGCCACCAATCATCATTATCCTTTTCTTTGGAGAACACAATACTTTCGCTTCTCTTCACCTTTCCCCACATTTTTTTTTGTTTATTTATTTTAAGCATCACAAAAAGGAGACAAAGCATTTCCATTTAAATATTAAATGTTACTCATACTTGATAATTTCTTTTGATAAGGAATAGAACCGAGAGAGTCCCATTCATTCATCAAGGCAAACGATGCTGAGCAGCTTGATAAGTTAGGAGAGCCTTCTACCAAACACCGAGAAACATGCATCAAACAGCTACCGAAAGACTCAACGGCTACCGACCACTCTCGAAAGACTCAATGGTTATCAATCACTACCAAGGGACTCAACGACTATCGAGTACTACAGAGAGACTTAAAACAAATGGGGCTGAACAAATAGGTTTGGTTATGACCTCCAACAAAAAGTGGCCCAACTAGCGCCCCTTAGCCACGGTGGCAGCAGAATTGTGATGGCAAGACAGAAGGCCGCGGAGGCAAGCAAAATTCCCACGTGTTAAAGTGTATGACAGTCCGGGGTATCTGCCACTGGTGTAAATAGCAGCCGCAGTAGAAGCGAAAGCCAGTAAAATGGTGAAAAATAGTAAATACAGGATTGCTGAATGTTGGTATGCAATTTGTTAAAGCTGAGTACCTATCTGGATGGCCGAGGTTAAACAAAACGTAACGAATTCAATTACCTATTTCAAATTTGGTTCAAACGGAAACTCTGCCACCTCTGCTACCACCTCTCCATATCCGCCTCTGCTGAGATATTTGACTGATTTCACTTGTTTGGTAGTCAAAAACACTATATAAGAGCACTAGATTACGGCATTGACATATAAAACGTCCTCTTGCTTCCAGGAAAGGGGAATTTCTAGC
Organism: Dillenia suffruticosa; assembly: GCA_033439265.1. Classification (NCBI taxonomy): domain Eukaryota; kingdom Viridiplantae; phylum Streptophyta; class Magnoliopsida; order Dilleniales; family Dilleniaceae; genus Dillenia; species Dillenia suffruticosa. The sequence goes on along the minus strand of JAVTVX010000009.1, from coordinate 15,731,052 downwards.
AGTCAAGATGTCGACCTTTTTTAAAAATACCCGCTATGAAACACAAAAGATGGACTAGGCACTAAAAATGAAGATAGTGAATTAAAACAAATTGTGCAAGAAAAAAAGAATCAAATATGAGACTTGAAGTATATAAGGGTGTTTAATTATTCTCATATATTAACAATTTAAAAGTAAAAATTATATTTTCCTATTGTGTGATTAATTTAAATTATGAGAAAATTTTAGCTTTGATAAATTTTGCCATACTTATTTTTATTTATTTTATTTCCTAAAAACGAAAAAGAAAATGAGAAAAAAGTCAATCAAAAAAGAAAATATATATATATATATATATATATGAAATTTTTTTATATATTTCATTTTATTTATTTTAAAGAGATATAAATTCAAAATTATTATAAGAAAAAAAGTAATCCGATTAAATTATGACTCAACCCTTTATTAATTGTCCGACGGTGAATCCATGAATCATCCTGGCAATCAAACATCACGAACGTGCCGACAAGTCAAAACATCACATTCATGCTCTCAATTAACTAGCTGAGGCATTTGGGTAACACTCATATTCATGTTGTAACAATCTTAAAGTCCAACACAAAATCCCGTGTGTGTGTGTGTATGTATATAAATATATTATTGTCATTCTTGTCCCGTCCATTCCATCTATTTTCTTTGTTATTTTCATTCATGTCCATCCTATCCGCATATGTTTATTTTTTATAGCATTATTAAAATAGTACTACCCCCGTTTTGGCATTGAGGAAGGAAAGAGAATTTGAATTTGAATTTTATAATAGTTAATAAATTTCAAAACTTCTAATTTTTTATTTTTATTTAAAAACCGATAGATTTATTACCTTTGATCAAAATATGCACAAACTATAATCATAATTTCTAACATACCAAGAAAAAAAAAACCTACTTGTGTAAAAGCAAAACAAGATTTTCCCATTCTAATTTTGAGAGGGAAAAATCTTAAGCCCACCCCCCCCCCCGCCGCCCGCCACTAATTGAATAAGTGTTTTTTTATCAAACTATTTGTCATGTTTCAGTGTAAGCCGTATCATGAAAGTTGATCATTTAAGTTAACAAAACCTGAGTTCATTAAGCTGTGAGTGGGGAGAAATCATTGTGCACAGCTCGTGGCTCTCCACTTATTAAGACTTGGATTCAACTTATTAATTTAGCTAAACAAGTGAATCATTTATTATTATTATTATTATTATTATCATTTTTAAACGAGTCAAATGAACCAAATTGGTTTAGAGTTTGCAAACTCTAACTCTTAATTAGCCGTAGCATGATTAATCTGAATTTTTTTCTTTGACAAGCAGTCAGAGAGCTCCCTCCATCACTAGCTAGCAACTACAACAGCTAAGGGCGAGTTATATCCTATCACCATGGAAGTAATACTAATTGAGTTTTTTAGGGAAGAGAATGAACATATAATATATTTATTTTGATTATAAAATAATAATAATATAACATGTTAATCTAGTAGTTATATTAAAATTATTTTAATTATAATTAATTTTATTAAATAATTAGAACTGCACTTCAAAATAAATCTTGAATTATTTACAAAACTCAATAAATAAATATCTATTATTTTTGTCCTTAACTTCCATGAAATTTTCAATTTGTCTTTCATTCGCCGATAAAAATTGACAAATTTTAAAAATATCCAACACAATATAAAATCGGATCCGGTTTTCAAATAGTTGACCATGGTGATTCAAGAGGGCAATTTTTTATACAATCAATATATATTCTCTATTGTTTATACATGTTCTAACTAACAAACACCATCTACTTAATATACAAATCTCTTGACCCATAAAAAGTTTTGCTGGTAATACATCAAAAAACACAATCCTAACTTCGCAGATTTATCCATATATACACAAAATTAAAAGCACATAAACTATAAACAATTATAGAATACTAATTTCTATTTATAGTATAGTTTAGGAAATAACTCTATAAGTCGTTTTTAATACTAGTCGTCTTCACTAACTATTATTGAGTTTGGATTATATCCGATAATCAATATAAATCATCTTTGATGGTTAGAAAACTTGTAAACTATGGATTAAATTTTGCTAAAGTGTCCAATTTTATTGATCAATTATGAATTATTAGAACCATGATTTTTACTGTTTGTATGAATCGTTTACCCAATCAAGTACATAAATCACACACTTCAAATCATTGGATATTATCCGCGCATAAACAATATGTAAAATTGTTTATCTATTTAAATAACTTAATACAAATATTATTTCAATACGGAAAAGTTGATATATAATTTTTTGAGTATACAAAATAACAAAAAAATAATAGATAATTAGAATCAAAACTGGCCAGCATGTTAGTCAATTTCAAGTTATTTCAATTCAATTTCTGGTACATTAGTGCCATATTATATAACACATTGAAAACAAAACTTTAAGGACATATTAGTAGCAAGGGGAAGAGAATGAAAATTTCTCCTCTTTAAGAGTGTTTGGTCTCTATACTTTTATCCCTTAAACTTAAATATTCATGGAGTAATGTACACTATTAGAAAATGGACTTTCAGTGACGGAAAAATTCATCGCTGAAAATCCATTTTTTATCGCTAAATCCATCGCTGATAGTGACCCCCGCTAAATATCAGCAACAGATTAGCGATAGAAATAATCCATCATTAATATTAGCGATGAAAAAAATGTCGCTAAAAAAAAATTCAGCTACAGATTGAATCCGTCGCTGATTTTAGAGCTCTAAAAAAAAAGACTTTAGACCTCTCAGTCCATCGTAGATTTTAGACTTCTCAAAAAAAAAAAAAGACTTTAGACCTCTAAAAAAAAATATGCTCTAGGCAGCCCCAGCCGACCCACAACCCAGCTTGCTAGCTCGCCTACTTGCTCCCACTACAAATTAAAAGCATTATGCCGACGGTAATGTTTACTCTCGGAAAGTATTACCAACGGTTTTTTGAAATAATAGAGATGGTTATAGTTGAAACTGTCGGGATTAGTATATATTTTTCGACGATTTTAAAATGATTATTGATAAAATAATTTGAACCGTAGGTAAAGATAGCAAACCGTTTGTATAAACAATATTCTATACTTATGGATATAAGGACATATGAATTTACATAACTCTATCCTTACGGCTATAAGTTGTGATGACAAAATATAGATTTTGTAGTCACGATTTTGAAAGGTGTCTCAACTATTGTAATGATTGGTGAATATAGTAAGGAATGATAAGTGTAAAAGGAAATGATAAATAGCGATAAGTGTTACTATTTTGTCGTAAATGTTATTATTTTATAATAAATGTTATTGTGGTTTTATAGTAAATGTTACTGTATTTTATTATCTATTAATTTGAATATTATGGTTAACTTAATGGTAAATGTTAATATTCTTTCATGATGAGAAACAAATAATTTTACTACGTTTCACATGTATTATTATAATAGTAAATGTTACTATTTTATAGTAAATGTTACGATATTTTATTGTGATTACATAATAACAGTTACTATATGTAATTATCTGTTAATTTGATTATTGTAGTTAGTTTAATAGTAAATGTTACTATTCTTTTATCATAAGAAACAAATAAATTTATTAGATTTCACATCCGTTATTATAATAGTAAATATTACTATTTTATAGTAAATATTGTTATATTTTATTGTGATTATATAGTAAATGTTATTATATCTTATTATCTATTAATTTGACATTGTGGTTATTTTAATAGTAAATGTTACTATTTTTTCATCATGAGAGACAAATAAATTTACTACTTTTCATATCAGTTATTATAATAATAAATGTTACTATTTTATAGTCAATGTTACTATATTTTATTATGTTTACATAGTAAATATTACTATATTTTATTATTTGTGAATTCGACTACTGTGGTTAGCTTAATAATAAATGTTACAATCCTTTCATCATGAGAAACAAATAAATTTATTACTTTTCATATCCGTTATTATAATAGTAAATGTTACTATATTTTATTGTATTACATAGTAATTATTACTATATCTTATTATCTGTTAATTCGATTATTATGGTTAGTTTAATAGTAAATGTTACTATTCTTTTATCATGAGAGAAAAATAAATTTGGTATCTTTTACATCCGTTACTATAATAGTAAATGTTATTATTTTATAATAAATATTACTATATTTTATTGTGATTATATAGTAAATGTTACTATATGTTATTATATGGTAATTGGACTATTGAACTAACTTAATAATCAATGTTACTATCTTTTTATCATGAGAAAAATAAATTTACTATTTTTTACATCCGTTGTTATAATAGTAAATGTTACTAAAATATAGTAAATGTTATTATATTTTATTGTGGTTATGTAGTAAATGTTACTATATATTATTATCTGTTAATTTGGTTATTGTGGTTAATTTAATAGTAAATATTACTATATAATTCTCGTTAAAATGCTAAAATTGAAATGTTAAAATGGTATCTTATTAAATTAAATGTAAATTAAAATAAATTAATATTAAAATTGGCAGTTCATGCCTTATGCTGGCGGTTCATTGTAGTTTTTATACTAAATGTTACTATATTTTATTTTAGTTACATAGTAAATATTACTATATGTTATTATCTGTGAATTGAACTATTGTGCTTAATTTAATTGTAAATGTACTATTCTTTTATCATGAGAGAAAGAAACTTACTATCTTTTACATCCGTTATTATAATAGTAAATGTTACTAAAATATAGTAAATGTTACTATCGTCGTTATAATAGTAAATGTTACTATATTTTATTGTAGTTATATAATAAATGTTATTATATGTTATTATCTGTTAATTTGACTTTTGTGGTTAATTTAATAATAAATGTTACTATAGAATTCTCGTTGAAATACTAAAATTGAAATATTAAAATGGTATATTATTAAATTAAATGTGAATTAAAATAAATTAATGTTAAAATCGGAGGTTCATGCCTCATGTCGGCGGTTCATTATAGTTTTTATAGTAAATGTTACTATATTTTATTGTAGTTATATAGTAAATAGTACTATATGTTATTATCTGTTAATTGAACTATTATGGTTAATTTAATAGTAAATGTTACTATCCTTTTATCATGAGAGAAATAAATTTACTATTTTTCATATCGGCTATTATAATAGTAAATGTTACTAAAATATAGTAAATATTACTATATTTTGTTGTGATTATATAATAAATGTTATTATATGTTATTATCTGTTAATTTGGCTATCGTGGTTAGTTTAATAGTAAATGTTACTATGGAATTTTCATTGAAATGTTAAAATTGAAATGTTAAAATGATATATTATTAAATTAAATGTAAATTAAAATAAATTAATGTTAAAACCGGTAGTTCATGCCACATGCCGACGGTTTATTGTAGTTTTTATAATAAATATTACTATATTTTATTGTAATTACATAGTAAATGTTACTATATGTTATTATCTGTTAATTGTACTATTGTGGTTAGTTTAATAATAAATGTTACTATCGTTTTGAAACAAATAAATTTACTATCTTTCACATTCTTTATTATATTAGTAAATGTTACTATTTTATAGGAAATATTACTATATTTTATTGTGGTTACATAGTAAATGTTACTGTCACGCGTGTTCACATCTAGACGGTTGTGCCATGAAGGCAAGCGCGGCTGTGCCGCTCATGCAATAATTCATGCGTGGATACGCCTGGACAGCTATACCGCAGAGGCAAGTGTGGTTGTGCTGCTCATGCAATAATGCATGTGTGGGTACACTTGGACGGCTGTACCGCGAAATCTAGCATGACTGTGCCGTGCATGCGATAATGCATGTGTATGCATGCCTAGACAACTGTACCGCGGGCGGTGGTGCGGCTGTACCGTGCAAGCATTATCCATACATGGTTTTGAAATTTAAATTATGCCAGTGGCCACATGGCCAGAGGAAGCCCCGCATCTTTAGCAAAGTCCAAGTTATTTGATTTAAGTGCCAACAATTTCTCCTCAACAGCAGCATACTCAGCTAAGGAGTCAAATTGTTTGGGAAGCTTCAATGCTTTCTTACTGATATTACCATAGAATTCATTACCAACTTTTAGTTTCTTCACTTGACTGGCCACCTTTACCACCACACTAGCAACATAAATGTCTGGAACAGTTTATGGCACAACAAGAGTTGTTACAATGCTTGAAATTGGCAACTAACTCAAGATTTGGTATAAGGAAGAGTGCATAAAGAGTTATATTGTGATACTTCTCATGTTAAATGAAATATGGTCTATAATTCCTCCATAAATAGTACCAAAAAAATTATTGAAAAATGAAAATATATATTGCAGCTGACGGCTCATTATAGGATGGAAGTGTTGTTGATTAACAACCATAAATAGGACAACGTAGAACATTTTCAGTAAACATCACTATAAAAATTTTCACTTTAAATCATACTTTAATTATTGCATAGAAACTGAAATAGAAATCATATTTTCTCTTTAAATATTGGAGACTTAACCTCGCGTATAAAATTTAATATTTCTGTCTTAATCCTTCCCCACAAACAAAAACCAAGAAAATATAGTTAGCCATAAAAGAAATGATCAATGATTAGTTAATCATAAAAGAAATGGATGATGCAGCTAAAATATAGACAAAAATGGAGCTTTATTTATAACAAATGTGAATGTAAGAAAAAGAAAAGGGGAAGCAAATTAAACATTTGAAAGGCCCTAAACGTTGACTCGCAAATGGAGAGAAAGAGTATGTCTGTAGAGACCAACGAAAAAAATAGAATGGACAATCGAAAAACAAAGAAAAAATTGTTCCATTGAGATTAATCATAGTCACGAACATGAGAGAGAAAAAATATGCAACAGAACATAATCAAAGAACAAATCGAAAAGGAGAAAATATAGTGAGATCTAAATCGATGAAGAAACCATCAGACCAATGTTTCGAAGAAAAGATCAAAAAAAAGGTGGAGAAGATAAGAGAGAGGGAGAGAAGATGAACCTATGAGATGGGCCGAAGAGAGAAAAACCTTCGTCGATTTGTATGGAGACGAGTCATCCTTTGTCGATTTGTATGAGATGAGCGGTTGTCCTGGCAGTTGATAAAGGGGCCGCTGGTAAATGGCGCATTTTTTATAGTGCTTCCTCCCACTTCCTCCCACTTCCTCCTCCTTCTCTTTAGTATTTGGTGCCAAATAAAGAGACGCCAAAAGTTTGGTGCTAATACTATTAAGTATTGGTTTTGTTGAATATTTAGATTTTGTCACCATCAAAAAAATATTCTCTATTAATTAATCTTTCTCATTCTTTCATTTTCTCTTTATTTCATTTACTTCTCTCTTATCATATTTCATTTATTTTTCTGTTTTATTTTTGCAATGGATAAGAGATTGATATATTTTTATATTTTAATCACTCTATTTTCATTCTTCTTCTTCATATCATGTATTATGATATAGTATGGTAATAAGTGGTAAGAAATAGTAATAACAACTACTTTCTCTTTCTACAAATGATAACAAATTGTAAGAATTACTTTTATTCTCTATTTATATTGTAACATGGTAACAATGGTAAAATGTGATAATAAATGATCTAAAACAAATAACAAATATAAACTCCACGTGTACTTTTATTATACCAACAAAGAATAAATGGACGTAACAACTGGTAAAGCAATAATTATGTAAAATCTGTATAATATAATATGGTTACAAGTGGTAAGAAGTGGTAACAAGTGTTTTTTAACCAAAAATGGTAAAAAATGGTAACCATGGTAACATTGTAATAAATGTATATCAACTAACAAATGGTAATAAATTGTTTCATAATATAAATTTATAAATTTATTATAATTATGATTATCAATTTTATTTGATTAATATTATATTATTATAATTTAATTTTGTTATCCTATACAATTTAATTACACTACAAAAAAACAAGTTTTTAGCCACAAATTTAGCGACGAAAATTTAATAAAAATTTGTCGCTAAATTCGTTAGCGACGAAATTAGGGACGAAAAAATTTTCGTCGCTAATTACGCGTCGCAAAAATTTAGCGACGAAAAATAAGAAATTCGTCGCTAAATTTAGCGACGAATAATTTTTTGTCGCTAAATCCGTCGCAAATTTAGCGACGAAAATATAAAATTCGTCGCTAAATTTAGCGATAGATAATTTTTTGTCGCTAAACTTGTGACGGATTTAGCGACAAAACATTATTCGTCGCTAAATTTAGCGACGAATTTTATAATTTTGTCACTAAATTTAGCGACGAATTATTAGCGACGAATTTAGCGATAAAAAATTATCCGTCTCTAAATTTAGCGACGAAAATATAAAATTCGTCGTTAAATTTAGCGACGAATAATTTTTCATCGCTAAATTCGTCGCAAATTTAGCAACGAAAAATTATCTGTCGCTAATTTATGGACAAAAAAAATTCGTCGCTAAATTAACGACGGATATAAATTCGTCGCAAAATCCGTCGCTAAATTATGAATGAAAAATAATGCAGTCCCGCCTGAACCCGAGCCCGCCTGAACCCGAGCCCGCCCGCCCGAGCAAGCATCCGCCTGCACACCCGCCCGAGCCGGCGCCCACAGTGCCTACCTCACTTAATTCTTGAAAATTGCCTTTGCTTTGCTTCCACCAAGGTTCGAACCCCTGCGCTTCCATAAACCTTTAAGATCCTGTAACCATCAAGCTAAATGTTAATATCTGTAATAATTTTTTTTTTTTTACTTATTATCTTTTCTTCACATTTTTCTAATAATAATAAAACAATATAAAATAACAATTTATTATAAAATAATAAAATATTAGTGTAAAATAAAATAATAAAATATTTAAAAAAATAATAATACTATTTTTTTAAAAGATAAAATAAATATAAAATATAACATATTACTTAAAAATAATAAATGTGATTAATTTTTTTAAACTTTTTAAAATAAAAAATAATAAATATATATTAATATTTTATTTTATTTAATTATATTTCAAATTTAACGACGAAATCCGGAATTCGTCGCAAAGTTAGCAACAAAAACCGAATTCGTCGTTATATTAATTTATTAAATAATAAAATATAAAATTATTAATGAATAAATATATATTTATATTTTATTTTATTTAATTATATTTTAAATTTAGCGACAAATTCCCAATTTGTCGCTGAATTCAGCGACGAATTCCGAATTAGTCGCTGAATTCAGCGACAAATTCCGAATTTGTTGCAAAATTAGCCACAAATTCAAATTTGTCGCTGAATTCGTCGGAAATTAGCGACAAAAACCTAATTCGTCGCTAAATTAATTTATTAAATAATAAAATATAAATTTATTAAATAAAAAATATATTTTTATATTTTATTTTATTTTATTATATTTCAAATTTAGCGACGAATTCCGAATTTGTCGCAAAAATTGGCAACAAATTCAAATTCGTCGCAAATTAGCGACAAAAACCGAATTCGTCGCTAAATTAATTTATTTAATAATAAAATATAAAATTATTAAATAAAAAATATATTTTTATATTGTATTTTATTTTATTATATTTCAAATTTAGCGACGAATTCCGAATTTGTCGCAAAAATTGGCAACAAATTCAAATTCGTCGCTGAATTCGTCGCAAATTAGCGACAAAAACCGAATTCGTCGCTAAATTAATTTATTTAATAATAAAATATAAAATTATTAAATATAAAATATATTTTTATATTTTATTTTATTTTATTATATTTCAAATTTAGCGACGAATTCCGAATTTGTCGCAAAAATTGGCAACAAATTCAAATTCGTCGCTGAATTCGTCGCAAATTAGCGACAAAAACCGAATTCGTCGCTAAATTAATTTATTTAATAATAAAATATAAAATTATTAAATAAAAAATATATTTTTATATTTTATTTTATTTTATTATATTTCAAATTTAGCGACGAATTCCGAATTTGTCGCAAAAATTGGCAACAAATTCAAATTCGTCGCTGAATTCGTCGCAAATTAGCGACAAAAACCGAATTCGTCGCTAAATTAATTTATTTAATAATAAAATATAAAATTATTAAATAAAAAATATATTTTTATATTTTATTTTATTTTATTATATTTCAAATTTAGCGACGAATTCCGAATTTGTCGCTGAATTCAGCGACGAATTCCAAATTTGTCGCTAAATTAGCCACAAATTCAAATTTGTCGCTGAATTCGTCGGAAATTAGCGACAAAACGGAATTTGTCGCTAAATTAATTTATTAAATAATAAAATATAAAATTATTAAATAAAAAATATATTTTTATATTTTATTTTATTTTATTATATTTCAAATTTAGCGACGAATTCCGAATTTGTCGCTGAATTCAGCGACGAATTCCGAATTCGTCGCAAAATTAGCCACAAATTCAAAATTTGTCGCTGAATTCGTCGCAAATGAGCGACAAAAACCGAATTCGTTGGAAATTAGCGACGATTATTTTTTCGTTGGAAATTTCGTTGGAAATAGCGAGTAAACAAGTTTTCGTCGCTAAATTCGTCGCAAAATTGTAACAAAAAAAATTAGTCGCTAAATTTCGTCGCAAAAATGATGTTTTTTTGTAGTGTTAATTATCAATATTAATATTACTAAATAATACTACTTACTAATTTCAATCATCATGTTCTATTACTAATATCAAATAATTACTAATTTCAAATTGTAATGCTATATTATCTGATAATTGGTCAATGAATTTTCAAAACTATAATACCATATTATATAAATTACTAATTTCATATAAATTGATAATATTAATAATTTTATACTATTTAAATTAATAATATTAATAACTTTATATTGAATTGTCATGTCATTAATCAAATGGACATTATTAATATAACATAGAGTTCATGGTAAGGACCATACAGATATACGCTATATAGCTATATAATAAATATATAAATTGATAATATTAATAATTCTATACTATTTAAATTAATAATATTAATAACTTTATATTGAATTGTCATGTCATTAATCAAATGGACATAATTAATATAACATAGAGTTCATGGTAAGGACCATACAGATATACGCTATATAGCTATATAATAAATATAGTAATAGTAAGGTAATAAGTAGTAAAAGTTATATGAAATGAAATGAAATGTAATAAGTGATTTTTTCAACCGGAAAGGATGTAGCGGTATTGAATAAAAATATAAAAACACTGAGACGAGAAAAAAAGTGTTAGTATAAAAAAAAGAGAAATTAAGAATGCAGGAGAAAAAGCGCAAAAGAAAAAATTGGCGGATTTTGAAAATGTTGCATTAAATTTATGACTAAAACAAAAAAATTAGAAAAAAATTAGAACTATAATGGAAATAAAAAATGATAAAATGTAATAGTTGTATGATAACACTTATTATGATAACACTTACCTGTTGTATGATAACGCTTACCATGATAATATCTACCATGCATGATAACACTTACCACAAAATAATTTGTGAACTTATCGTACATGATAACACTTACCTATTGTATGATAATACTTATCATGATAATACCTACCATGAATGATAAGACTTACCGCAAAGTAATTTGCAAACGCATCATGCATGATAACATTTACTACAAACTTACATGATAAGAACAAATTTAGCAGAGTTAACACATGCATGTTTAGCAAATTATATGAACTTATGATGATAACAACTATTAACGACGCTAATGAAGTTACCATACCAAATTACGGGATAACCTATATTCATATTCTATCTTTCTCTTCTCAAATCTTTAACTTTGCCTTACTACTCTATATTTTATTTATATCTTTTTATTTACTAAGTTAACTTTGTTTAGCAAAATTACCATCAATACCGGAGTTATCTAGGAAAGTTACTATAATAAGAACAAGTTATATGATAACAGTCGACATGATAACAAGTTACCTAGGAAAGTTTTTTTAGTTGCCAATTTGATTAATGGTGCCCTAAATCTAAATCAAAGAAAATACTAGCACCAAACTTTTTAGTACCAATTTTGTTAGCGCGAAGAAATAGCACCAAAGAGAAGGAGGGTTGAGGTTAGTGCCAAAGAGGAGGAAGAGAAGAGGTTTGGCGCCAAAGAGGAGGAAGAGAGGTGGAACTTAGTAGCCAAGAAATAGTTGTAATTTGTAATTTGTAACATTTGTTAACAAAAAGAGTTTGTTAAGAAAAAGTTTAGGTTACAATAGAGAAAAAAAGAAAAGGAAAAAAAAAAAGAAAAAAATAGAGTGAAGATAAGATAATGGAAAAAAAGAAGAATGGTGTAGTGAGATGAGAAAATCGAAAAAAAAGGAGAGTGATAAAAAGAAAAGAAAACAAAAAAAAGATGTATACGGCTGTACCGGGGGGGGGGGCACATGGCTATACCACGCAAGCAAAAGAGCATGCATGTGCATGCCTACACGACTATACCACGGGGGCCACGGTAGTACCACGCAAGAAAGAGAGCATGCATGCGCATGCCTGCACGGCAATATCGCGGGGGCCTGCACGGCAGTACCGCGCAAGCAAGAGAGCATGCATGCACATGCTTGCGTGGCTATGCCGCAGGGGCCACACGGCTATACCGTGCAGGCGCTGCCCATGTTGCGAAACCCGCGCAATCTAGAGCATGCATGCATATGCTTGTTGGCTAGCATCACTGTACACTATGTACTCCCGACTAATGGTGGGAAGTGCCAAAATCAAAGCTACAGTCAATCGTTGTTTGAACTCTTGAAAACTCACCTCACAATGGTTATCCCATACAAACTGACACCTTTTCATGTCAATCTACACAATGGGGTAGCTATCCGGGAAAACCCCTCAACAAATCTACGGTAATACCCGGCCAGACCAAGAAAACTCCTGATCTCAGTCACTGTCTGCGGCTGCTCCCATCTCGTAATGGCATCAACCTTTTGTGCATCGACAAAAATCCGTTCAGTAGAAATGACATGCCCCAAAAATCCAACATATCTTAGCCAAAATTCACATTTTGTGAATTTGGCATACAACTGTTCATCGCGGAGGATTTGTAAAACGGTGCGAAGATGCTGAATATGATCCTTGTCACTCCACGAATACACCAGTACATCGTCTATGAAAACTATGACAAACTGGTCTAGATAGTCATGAAAGACTCTGTTCATCAAGTCCATGAATATAGCGGGGGCATTAGTCAGTCCAAACGGCATGACTAGAAATTCGTAGTGCCCATATCGATGCGGAAAGCTGTCTTTGGCACATCTTGACTCCTAATCCGCAACTGATGATATCCCGATCGAAGATCAATTTTCGAGAAAACTCGAGCACCTTGCAATTGATCAAACAAATCATCTATGCGAGGTAGCGGATATCTGTTCTTCACAGTCACCCGATTAAGCTGCCTATAATCCACACATAATCTCACTGAGCCATCCTTCTTCTTTACAAACAGTACTGGAGCGCCCTAAAGGACGTGCTAGGACAGATAAAGCTCTTATCCAGTAACTCCTACAGTTAGACCTTTAGCTCTTTCAGCTCAGCTGGCGCCATCCTGTATGGTGGCATAGAGATAGGGTTAGTCTCCGAAACTAAATCGATCTCAAAGTCAAACTCCCGAACCGGTGGTAATCCAGATAGCTCATCGAGAAAAACATCAGGAAGGTCCTGTACCACTAAAACATCTTCCAGTTTCGATCCCTGAGCAATGGTATCTATGATATGAGCCAGATAAGCCGCACATCTGCGGTGAATCATGCGTCTGGCCTCCAAAACTGAAATGACACAACGGGGTAAAACCCGCCTCTCGCCCTCAAAAATCAACACTGGCTGACCAGATCTTCGAAACTCCACATACTTCTTAAAGCAGTCAACTGAAACCTGATACATATGTAGCCAATCCATCCCCAAGATGGTATCAAAATTAGTCATGGCGAGAGGGATTAGATCTGCCTTCAGCACTGTATCCCCAACTTTGATATCATATTCTCTATACACTATGCCGCGTACAATCTGCTCACCCAGAGGAGTGATGACTAATAGCTCCTCATCCAAAGGTGAGAGCGGCCTGTTAGAATATCGAAATAATTGATCGCTCACATATGAATAGTTAAGTAGAGTACCTATCATTGAACAAAATGCACAGACTTAGAATAATTTCAAACTTGATATGTATATATATATATGTAAAAATAGTTGAGCCTCTAAGGCTTCGACAACTTCAGTGTACAAAGATGTCAGAGTAGTATTATGTCGACAAAAGGGTACACAACATAAAATACCTATACGACTGATACAATGCTGACATCCCCAAAAGAAATGGAAATACGAATAAAGATCATATTCTACAGGATCAGAAGGAGGAGTGCCCATGATGATGTCGGGGTTCGCCTGGGCGTCCTCCTGCATCATGGTATAAACACGAGTCTGAGCCCTAGGCTGCTGTCGTGCATGGGTCTGTACTGTGTTACTCCCGGTGGTCACCCTGGGAGTAGAAGATGCTGTCCGAGCAGGCTGCCCCTGCTATCCCATACGAGAAGTACTAGTACTACTCTACGAACTCTATCCTCCGAATCCTAAGTTAGGGCAAGAACTCATAATATGCCCCTGCTTTCCACAGTGGAAGCAAGTGACCGTCATTGAACAAACTCCCATCGGATGGGACCTATTGTACCTGCGACAATAAGAATGCCGCTGAGCAGTATACTGTGTAGGGTGAGTCGGAGCAGGCTGTCTAAACCCCTGGGAGTACTATCCCCATCCCAGATCAGGAAATCCAGATCCTAATCCGTCTCTGTGCGAACTGGATCCCCTGCCCCTCTTGGAGTTCTGCGCAAAATGAGACTTCTCTTTCTTTCTTTTCTGCTCTCTGCTCTCTCTTTGCCTAGCCTCTGCGAGGACCAAAGCCTCCGCGCGGTGAGCAGAGTTTATCACCTCGGCCAGTGTAAACTGTGGGGTAACAGTCATATACTTCTTTCTGCTGAGGCTAAAACCGTCCTCAAATTTGAAGCGCAAATACTAAAGTGTAGCTAGATCCAGTACGAATACGGCAAGTCTCCGCATATCTGCCTCATAATCCGAGACAGATCTGGACCCTTGTGTAAGCCGTCCCAACTCTGACCTCATCCGGTCCTGCTGGTAGAGTGGGAAGAATTTGCGGTCAAACTCCCGAAGGAAGTCGTCCCACCGCAGTGGCTTTGTCGCCTCATCAGTGAGGGCCTCCCACCATAAGAGGGCCTCTCTTTCTAATAATCGCTGTGTCACTTTCCGGCAGTGCTCCTCTTCAATCCCTAGATCTGTCAAAATCCTGTGGGTGCAGTTAATCCAATGCTTGGCTGTCGTAGCATTACCAAGCCCCGTGAAATCAGTGTACTCCAACTAACGGGCCTCCTTAACCAACTGAGTCAACTCATGTATCCATCTAAAAGCAGCCAATGTGGTCTCACTCGGTTCGGATAAAGTAGAAGGACCGGCCATCGGCGGTGGAACCAGCACCGAAGGAACTGGCACTGCTGTAGGTGCAGGCGCTGCTGTAGGAGGTGGTGGGGGCGAAATCTGGACCCCATGCGAAGCGTACCACTTGTACACCTGCCAAAAGGCATTGAGTGTAGGTATGGGAGTCTCAGCCTGAGCAGCTAGTTGAGTAGGTGCCGGTGGTGGCACGTGAGTCGAGGAACGATCCTCCGGCTCATCTAATTCCTCTGGTGGAGCAAGACGGGTGCTCCGTCGGGTCGTCATACTTCTGTAAAAGAAGGATCCTTATTAGGTATCATAAAAAAATAGGTATTGTTCAAGAATTTTGGATTAGTCATAGCATGACTACCCTCACAAAAGAATGAAATTTTTAGTTCAATAGCGGAAGAATATAGCATGTTAGATTAGATACAACCGTATCTAACCCTCTAAAATAGACGAACTCATATACCTATGACCATGCACTGGAACTTCATGATTGTATGAAACTCTCATGCATTGAGGACTTTAAAGACCAACATACTTGGGAATTTTTCCAAGACTCTCTTACTACATAGCTCTCAACCGGGCTCTGATACCAATCCAACTGTCACGCCCCGAACCGGGATCATGAATAGCCGCCCGTTATCCTGAATGCCGATTGTATTTTTACAGAAAATCGGGCAGAATCTCCCCATATTTCGGAGGTTTTCCAAATATAATTTATCGTGTATAAATCACAACCATCATGTAATATAATCAAATGATCATCCCGGCCTCTCTAAAATCAACCAATCTCATAGCCACCAACAACCCAGCCACAGACCTCTACTGCCATGCCCCCGTCAAAGGCATGGACAGCCGCTAGTCGCCCCTCCTGTGATCTAGAGGTGGCACCGAGCGATCCTAGAGTACACTTCTAAGACATAACACATTCCCAAGTACATACACAACGAATAAGAAATGCCTCAATGCAATGTTATAGAATGACACGAGCTTAGAATATTCATATTTATACAGTCATCCTAGAATTACACAATGGTCGTCTATAGACCTCAGAATGCATATACATTACCAATACAAATTTGCAGTAGAAATATATAATGACTTCTCAAATCCAAACCAGATCTCCCAATAATACCGAGCATCCTAAAGCAACGTTTCTTGTCAAATACTATCTCTGAAACAAGAAAGGAAATGAGGGGTGAGTACTCGGGGAAGAATACTCAGTGAGTGAGTGTGTCAATGCAATCGTCAAATATGAAGTGTGAAACTAGAGTGTCAAAATATAAGTATACAATCATATTTCAAATTATCATGCTTTTCATTTCAACAATATATCATTAGCACGCATTTTCAAGTCAAATATGCATTAAAAATACTGTCACTAAAATCATAGAGCTGTCAGCCGAAAATATCCTAGCAGAGGTCTATCGTGACCTATGACAAGCGCACTGGAGGTGTTATATGTAAGTTTATTTAAAGTGCTCTCTACCCCAGTGTTGGCGACGAATCTTGTCCAGGTGCTAGACTTAGAGAGAGTATCCAAATCCTCCCCCTTTCAGGTTCAACCTAGCTACTACCGTGTCGTTAATAAAAATCATGACAACTCATGGGATACCCCAGGCCTAGAAATATCCGGAGCCACCAAAGCGTCTCTCACGGTGTCCTTCGTAGCTACAAAACAATATATACCAAAGCCCTCAAGGCCAAATCAAAAAATCGTATCAAAATGTACCGAAATCATGTTTACAAACCAAATGCAACATATAGCATAAAATGACACTTTATACAGTTCAACCACATGGATGCACAATTTCAATATTTCAACACAGTTTTGGACACTCCATCGGTTCACAAAAATCAATTTCAAAATCAGTCAAAATATTTCAAGCTCGCTAAAAATCATGCTCCTTTAACAAATATTTTAAAACAGAATTGACACATTAAACAAAAGTATTTAAATAAATCTCACTCACAGTTTTGGGGAGGATAGAGCACTCCCCAATAAAACCACAATACGTAGAACAAGACTCTCCCTAATCGAATCACTAAGAAAGACAACCTAATCAAATCATCACGATTTTCATCAAAATTTTGACTATTGTTAGGGTTTATCATTTTTCTTAAATTCGTATAATCCTAAATTCTTTAAGCACATTTAACCACATGTTCTAATGACTTAAATATCGATTTTAAGCCACAACAACATATATATATAACTTCCGATTCTAAATTCAACCTAAATTCGACCAAATTAACTTTAAGTATGGAAATAATTTCATTTCCCTCACCTAGGTTTAATCGAATCTCAAGCCTAGCTTTCGTTCGCCCATCAGATTAATTTGAAACCTGTAACATTTTCAATTTTGAAGTCACGTTAATGACTAAATCAATTTCTAACACAAAACCACATCTAACACAACCGTTACCTATAGTGAAGGATTTTTGCGAGGATGGCAGATGGCTCTCAAAGGAGAAAGCCAGTTGCGGGCTCGTGGGCTGTCGAGGGCTCGCGGGCCGGTGGGCTGGCGGGCTAGCTCGGTGGAGGGCTCACGGGTTAGCGGCCGCAGTGGGCTCTCGGGCTGTGCGCTCGAGGCTGGGGAGTGCGGGTTGGCTCGCTCACGGGCTAGGGCTCTTGCTCGCGAGCTGGATTGCGCGCTCACGCAGTGGGTTGCGTGCTCGCGAAGTAGGTCGCGCTCTGGAGTGCTTGTGCTCATGCTAGGGCGCGCTCGAGCAGTGGATCGCGTGCTTGGCTCATGCGGAGGGTCGCGCTGGGGGCGCGCTCGCACAGGGTAGCTCGTGCTGGGGCGTGCTAGCGCTCGTGCAGGGGTGCGCAGGGGCGCGCTAGTGCTCATGCAGGAGCGTGCAGAGGTGCGTAGGGGCTCGTGTAGAGGTGCGCTAGCGTTCGGGAGAGTGTGCAGTGCTCTGCGCTATCGCTCGCTCTGGCGCTGTCGCGTGCTGGTGCGCTCACGGTCGTGCAAGGATCGCGCACTGGGCTCGCGCACTGTAGGCTGGAGTGGTCGGTCGCGGGAGGGCATTGCAGTGGTGGCGATCGCAAGAGGAAGGCGAGGCAGTGGGCGGCGGCTGCGGGAGAGGAAGAGATGGAGTGAGAGAGAGAGAAAGAGAGAGAGAGAGAGAGAGATAGAGAGAGAGAGAGGAAAAGGGAGAATTAGGGCTTTAAGCCCTAATTCTTTTTCTTTTTCTTTTTGTTTTGTTTTTCTTTTTGTTTTTTGTTTTTTTTTTGTTTTTTTTTTGTTTTTTTTCTCTTCTCTTCTCTTCTCTTCTCTTCTCTTTTTTTTTTGTTTTTTTGGTTATTATTTATATATATATAAATATATATATATATATATATTCATTTTTACCCAAATTTTCACGGATACGACAATAATTTTAAATATACCAAAAATTTCATTTAAATACCCCAAACTCAAAAATCAATATAAATAAATAAAATTTCTCGTACAAAAATATATCACAGAGTCGACGTTATATTTAGAGATAATTTAAAATAATTTTCTTTTCTAGACGTGTTTAATTTTAGAGCAAAAGTACTAAAAAAAAAGTCATTTACTAGTAGTCCCCTTTGCCAGCGGTCGAGAAAATCGCTTGTAATGATGTTCTTTACCGACGGCCGGCTCAACCGTTGGTATAGGTCATTTTAAACCTAAAATTCACGTTTTCTCATTCTCTTCTCGGTACTACTCTGTTCTCTCTTCGTCTCACCCTCTCCCTGTCTCTCAGCTTCATCTCCATACAAATGACGAATGATGACTCATCTCCATACAAATCAATGGAGGCTTATTCTCTTTTCGACTCATCTTTGAGGTTCGTCTTCTCTCCCTCTCTCTTCTTTTCTTTTCTCCACCTCATCGCCATCTTCACCTCTGTTCATTTCTTCTCCTCCTATCTCATGTGCATTATCTCTCTCTACTTCAAATAGTGTGAGAGAAACAAGTTGCGGCTCGCATTCCTTGCGATCTTCATCGTTTACCCCAAATTCTCCTTCAACGAGTTTTGTCTCTCTTGTCTTTTCGTGAAATTTAGATTGGTTACGATTTAAAATTTAAAATTTTCAGAGTCAATTAGGGTTTCTTTATTTATCTATCTTTTGATTATGTTTCTATTTTTATTTTTAAAAAATTATGGTTTGTGGGGGTTTAGAGACACGAAAGGTGAGTTGCCGCTGAACTCTCATCTTTCGTTTTCTTTTGATCTTTCCTCACATGCAAAGTATTGAACTGATGGTTTCTTCATCAATTTAGATCTTACTGTTTTTTCTCTTTTTCGATATGTTCTTTGATTATGCTCTGTTACATTTTCTTTCTCTCTCATATTTGTTACTGTGATTGATCTCTCAGACTTCCAAAACTTAGACCATCTGTTAATGTAGAAATTATTTTCGAGAAATGAAAAAAGAAAAACTGAAGAGAGGTGGGGTTTGCAGATTATGGGGTGAGAGAGAGAGAGAGAGAGAGAGAGAGCAGATTTAGATGATGGTGTCCAAAGGAGATCACATAAATTTCAAGAGCAAGGAAAGATCGGACTGGACATTGAACAAAACAATAAATGATTCAAATAGGTGGCGTGGGAAGAGTTGTAGATCAGAATTAATAATCAGTCATTACAATTATTTGAGTTTGTGAATTTTAAAATACGATGTGCAACTTTGCGAAGAATTTGGAGTTGTTTGCTCATTGGGAGAAGGCAGCTGAGCTGATTTTGTGGTGGCAGGTGAGGAAAAGTTACGGAAAAGCCGATGAATTTGAAAACTTCCCCAAATGGATTTGGGGTTTCACAATGGTTTTATGTAGTTTAATTACCTAAGTGAATTGTTGTTTCCTGATAACATTTGATATTATGTTGAATTGCTTTATTTATGATTATTGTTGCTGCATAGAGAATATGTTGTTCCCTAATTTTGTGGGTCTTATACTTTCTACCTGAAAATGACTAACTATATTTTCTTGGTTTTTGTTTGGGGGGAGGATTAAGACGGATATATAGAATTCTATACGTGGGGCTAAGGCTCCAATATTTAAAGAAAAAAATTATTTCTATTTCAGTCTCCATCTAATAATTGATACATGATTTATAGTGAAAATTATCATAGTGATATTTGCTGAAAAGGTCTTGGGTTACCCCATCTATGGTTGTTAATCAATAGCACTTCCATTCTATAATGAGCCAGGTGCAATATATGTTTTCATTTTTCATTATTTTGTTTGGTACTATTTATGGAGGAATTACAGAAATGATGTTTCATTTAACATGAGAAGTATCACAATATAACCATTTATGCACTCTTTCTTATACCAAATCATGAGTTAGTTGCCAATTTCAAGCATTTTAACGACTCTTGTTGTGCTATGGACTGTTCCCGGCAATGATGTTGTCATACCCCGATCCTCGGAACGACCACGCAACAGTCGCCGCATTGTCTCGATACACAGGCAGAACCTCCCCATATATCGGGACTCCGCAAGGTTACAAATCAGTTCAGCAACTCATCAAATACACAACTCCATCAAAAATAGGAAAATCATATATAACAATACAGCCCATATGCAAAGGACCCATCTGGTCCATCCCTATACACACCAGCATGCGTCGGCATACACATTTGGGAAGGGATTTCCTGTACATGCATGCATGCAGTGTGGCCATCCCAGCTTATCCAGAATTCTCAATACAAATAAAATATTCCAAAGATATTTCAAATCAAAATGAAAGAAGACTCAAATCATAGTTGTAGATTTAACATTTCAATCCAAATGCTCCAGTATAAGATAAAACATTTTTTCCAAAAACGGTTCAATGAAAATAATGAAGTCCCAAATCATAATCGTCGGATTTTACCAATACTTGCCAAAAAACTCAACCAGTATCAGTAAAATCCACCCAGTATGAGATGTATAGAACTTCCTTTCCATATCTAAATACCTATGCAAATCAGCAAAATATCTTTCACAAGCTCCAACGTTCAATCTCTGAACTAAGTATTCTCTGAAAAATGTGAGAGATGGGTGAGTATTGGGGAATATTCAGTGAGTGGAGTACAATGGTATGATTGTGTGATAAATGAGAGGTGAATGTGGGAAAGTCAAAGTATATCTCATAAACAATACTTTATATATATAAAAGCATTTTTAATAAATCAGATAGTTCACAAAATATGCATCCACATCAAATATTCCTTTAGAAGATCATAAGCGTCCCATCGAAATCACTTCCGTCCTGAGTTTGGCCGAACCCAGATGAAAACCTGGCAAGAGGTTTTCCATTTCAGTATTTCAAAACACTACCCCCTTCCTAGGCGTTGGCTCATACCTCACTGGGGTGTAATCTGGATAGTTTGACGTGGCAGAGAAAAGGCCGCGTACACCTCTTTAGCAATAAAACCCCAACTACGTCACCACATTAGGTCGCTCCGTGGAGGGAATGACTATAGCCATTACACTCATACACCATCATTTCACAATCGTTCAAATTTGCAATCAATGTGCCATGTTTTATTAAACAAATTCCAAAGTCATGCTACAAGCATTTACATATCAAATATCCAATACAAATGACACAAATTCATTTATAATTTCATAGGATGCACCCGTAATTCAGATTTCCATTACAGATATCCCACAATCACAAATAATTTCATATGTAACATGTAAAAATCATTCAAAATCATTCACAAAAGAATTTAAACTCATTTTACTCATTTATAACACAATAAACCATCCACTCACCTTTAGAGAGGATATTCACTCCCCATTTCTACAAGTTTTCCAAAATGATTCATTTCAAGTCTCCAAAAGGTCAACCTAGACCAATAATTCACAATTTCAATTCAAACTCAAAAGAAAACTATTCTAATTAACCCAATAAGTTTCTAATTTCATCTAGCAAACTTCTTTCGTATTAATCGACCTAAATTCATGTAGAATTTAGACGTAACCCTAGAAATCACATATCAAATTCAGAAAAATGCATTCTCTTCAAATTCCACACATTTTCAGAGCATATACAAAGCTCTCATTTTAAATTCAGACTAAATCCGATCAGTTATTGAATGCATTTAAAAAATTTCTCACCTAGGTTTTCGCAGCTCGTAGCCCTAACGTCTGTGCACCATTCAATCCATTTCGGGACCTGTAATGCTCCTAATTTGAAGCAAAGTTCAGTGATTAGACTTATTCACTATGAAAATCAACTAGAACTAAAATTTGAAATCAGTCCTCACCTGCAGAGAATGGAATGGCAGTTTCGCCTAGGGTTTCGAAGGTCTAAGATTGATGTTGGTTCGGAGCTTCTACGAAGGCCATAGAAGGGCTCTCGGCAGAGATAGCAACACCGCGAGCTATCGAAGTAGGGGAGACAGAGGGCTGTCGTGCGCGAGGGAGAGAAGCCGAGGCGGTCGCACGCTCGCGGGAGGGAGAAGCATGGAGCCGGGACCGCCACTTGCGGTGGTGGCTCAGTGGTGTTCAGGGGAGGCGCGGCATCGGGAGGCGCAACACCGGGAGGCGCGGCACTGGGAGGTGGAGAGTGAGAATCAGAGAGAGGGAGAGAGAGACTGTGAGACAGAGAGACGCGGAAGAGGCGAGAAGAATAACTAGGCGGTGGTGAGGGTGGTCGGAGAATCCATTGTGGGAGGCAGAGAGTGGCAGAGAGAGAGAGCGACGGACGTAAGGAAGAGAGAGTTCGAGAGAGAGCAAGAGAGAGCGAGAGGGAGGGAGATTAGAAAGAGAATTAGGGCTTCATGACCTAATTCGAAATTGGTGGAGAGGGGAGAAAATACAGCGTTTTGGGCAAAACGCCATGTTTTCCTCTCCTCTCTTTTTTTATTTTTATTTTTTTGATAAATGATTAATTAAATAAATAAACAAATACTCTCATATATATATATATTCTCATTCCAAATTTCTATATGGGTACAAAATTGCCCCAAATTGAAATTGCTAATCTCCCAAACTTTCTTTATATAAAAACATGTGATAAATTCAATAATTGGAAAATTTTCATATACCAAGATTTCTCAATTATTTCCCCAAAATCGAAAATCAATAAAACTTTAATTTTTCCTTTATATCACGAGAATGTTTAACAAAGAATTCATAATTCTGGGATTTCGGTGTTACAGATGTTGCTGGAGTGGTTATGAAGGTGGGCAGCCAAGTGAAGGAACTAAAAGTTGGCACTGAAGTCTACGGTGATATCAGTGAGAAAGCATTGAAGCATCCCAAGCAATTTGACTCCTTAGCTGTGTTGTCACGCCCCGAACCGGGATCGTGAACAGCCGCCCGTTGTCCCTGGATGCCGGCTGGATTTTTACAGAAAATCGGGCAGAACCTCCCCATAAATCGGAGGTTTTCCCATGTACAATTTCACCCGTATATGACATTCATCCAGTACAAATAAACATTTGGCCATCCCGGCCTCTCCAAAATCAACAATATCCACAGCCAACATCCAGAACAACGCAAGGCTATAAAGTTTCTAACAGTCCTAGCAACAGACCTCTACTGTCATGCCCAACTAGAGCATGAGCAGCCGCCACACCGAGCGGACTTAAATTCTACGCATATATAAAATAAATTCCCAAGTTATTTTTAAATATTTACAAATGCCTCAATGCAACGAAATAATCAACACGCGAGTTTCGCGAAATAAAGTCCATAATTTATACAGTCATCCCAAAAATTTAAATAAATGGAATGGTCAAACTAAAATCTCCAATACATAATAATGTCACCAATCATCATAGCGGAAGAAATGGAAAATATCCATACCCAAGCCCAGTGATACCTCTTCGGTCCAACACTAATCCTGTGGGAAAGAAAGTGAGGGGTGAGTATCTATGGGAGGATACTCAGTAAGTGAGGGGATTGACATTTTGCTATCAATATCGAGGTGAATTTGGAGTGTCAAAGCATAAGATAAGAAAATATCCACAGTATGCAAACCGATCATGTTATTTCAAAATCATATATAATACGCACACATCAGAAAGCAAGATATGCATCCTAAAATTTTACATCAATGTCATGAAGAACCGGCCAATGAAATATTCCCGGCAATGGTCTACCTCGACCAAGGACGGCGCATTGGGGGTTTTTCCAAATGCAAGTATTAAAGAATGGTTCTCTGCCCCAATGTTGGCCACAGACTACCCCAACTAGCCTGTAAAAAGTATATAGTGTACATATAACTAGTCGGCCGTGTATGGTGCCCCCGCCTGGTGCTAGACGGAGCCGTACTCAACGTCCTCTCCGATGAGGGTCAACCTGGGACACCCATACACACGACAATCTGGCGGATACCTCCGGCCGAAGCGTATCCGGACACAAGGGGTGCCTCTACCAGATGTCCTTCGTAGCTACGGATCACAATATCAAATCGGCCGGGCACGTAGCCCCATGCATCCCATCACCAGTCGGCCGGGCATATAGCCCCATGCATAATATCATAACGTCGGCCGGGCATACAGCCCAAAACATAATATCATAAAGTCGGCCGGGCATACAGCCCAAAACATAATATCCTAAAGTCGGCCGGGCATACAGCCCAAAACATAATATCATAAAGTCGGCCGGGCATACAGCCCAAATGTGTAAGTAAATACCATGTGCCAATGCGGTGGAAGTATTTAAAACATATCAATATGTCGAAAATGTGGCACAATATACGTTTATCAAAACTCATGGATGCATATCAATAAAGTCAACAGTTAAGACACTCCAAAGGTCACAAAACATTTCATCAAATATTGGAAAGCCATAACAATCATACATTTTGCAGAAACATGGCATTTAAAAGATATTTTTGAAACATGGTTTTCAATCAATAGCGAATGTCAAAGTCCCACTCACTGTTCTACGGGAGGGAAGTCACTCCCTACTGACAAGCCAACTCGGATCTGACCGCTCGAGTCTCCAAAAGATCAACCTAAATCAGATCATCAAATTTCTGTAACATTCTATACTTAACCTTCAATTCATATATAATCATTTCATAATTTGTATTCTATTTGCATTCCACTTACACTCTAAACATATACAAAACCTTTCATCTTAGATTCAATTCTAGATTCATTCAAAGTATCAGTTAGAGCAGAAATCTCCTCACCTAGGGTTTTCTCGAAGCGTCGAGTCTCGTCCGAAAGTCGCTTCGGTCACTCCAAAGTCTGTAGGGTTTCCTATCAAAACAAGGTTTATTTGTTAGATCTAAACACAGATCCGAAGCAAAACCCTAAGTCATTTACCTGCGTGAAGATTCGTGGGCTGTCACGGGCCGTCGCGGGCTCGTGGGCCACGGGCCGGACTGGGCTCGTGGGCTACAGCTAGCGGGCTCGCTGGTCTGCGTGCTACGGGGTAGCGGGCCGGCGGGCTGGCAGGCCGATGGGCTGAACTGGGCCGCGGGCCGTACTGGACCTGCGGGCTTGGACGGGCTGTCGGGCCTGGTGGGCCCGTGGGCTTGCTGCTGATGGGCCGGCGGCTAATGGGCCTACAGGCTGGCGGGCCTGCGGGCCGACAGTGGCTCGCGGGCTGGTGCTCGCCCGTGCGCTGGTGCGCTGTGCTGGGGCGTGCTCGTGCGCGCTCGCACGCTGCTGCGCGCCCCTGCGCGCTCGCGCGCTCTGCTCGCGCTCTCTGCGCGCACTCTGCTCGCGCGCCTGCTCGCGCGCCTGCTCGCGCGCCCTGCTCGCGCGCCTGCTCGCGCGCCTGCTCGCGCGCCTGCTCGCGCGCTTGCTCGCTCGCGCGCTCCTGCGCTCCTGCGCTCCTGCGCTCCTGCGCTCGTGCGCTCGCGCTTGCGGTCTGGGCTAGTGCTGTTGCTGGGAGATCGCGCTGCAGAAGGCCCTGCAGTCGCGTGTGGTGGCGGAAGGTAGTGCGCGCGGAGGCTCGCGGCGGTGTGCGGCGAGGCGGAGGAAGCCGAACTGCCGCGGGAGAAGGCGAACAGCCGCAGGAGAGGGAACGTCGGGGAGAGAGAAAGAGAGAGAGAGAGAGAGAGAGAGAGAGAGAGAGAGAGAGAGAGAGAGAGAGAGAAAGGGGGTTAGGGTTTTAACCCTAATCCCCAATTGGGGACGCAGCGTTTTGTCCCAAAACGCTGCGTCTCCAAAATTTTTTTTTTTTTTTTTTTTTTTTTTTTTTTTTTTTTTTTTTTTTTTAAAGGCTTGGTGTTACATTTTCTAACCCCCTAAAAACAAGTTTCGTCCTCGAAACTAAAAGAAAGTAATACGCTGAACAAATGGGGGTACTGTTTCTTAAGTCTCTTAATAGTCTCTTCGGACTCTCAGGTCTCTTCCTCGACCTGGTCTCTCCTCCCCAAAACTCTGACCAATGAAAGTTCTTTGCTCCGTAGCTTTCTGATCTATCAATCTAGAACAGCTACGTGCTGAGCTAAAACACTAAGATCCTCTCTGTCTGGCCGTCCCTCGTCAGACGTTTGAGCTCTTAAAAGCTCGTCTCACAACGATCGTCCCACAAGAACTTGACGCCCTTCGTATCAATCTGGTATGTATAGCGACAATCCGAGAGAATCCTCTTATGAATCGCCGATAACACCCCGCAAGGCCAAGGAAACTTCGCACCTTGGTCACTGTCTATAGTTCACACACAATCTTAGAATCCCGTCTTTCTACTTTACTTCACGAATAATCACCGGAGCACCCTAAGGCGAAGTGCTCAAATGGATAAAACCGTTGTCCAGTAATTCCCGCAACTAGACCTAGAGCTCTCTAATTTTCACTGGCGCCATTCAGTATGGCAGAATAAATATGGGAGTGATCCCTGGAGTTAGGTCAATCTCGAAATCACACTCTCAAACTGAGGGTAGTCCGGGTAGTTCCTCGGGGATATATTTAGGAAACCTGCACCACTGGGACCTTCTCAAGCCTCGGGTCCTCAACAGTGGTGTCGATAACATGAGTTGGGTATGCCGTGCAACCTCGCGACAAGGCTTACCCAACCCGTGGGCAAAAAGGCACTTCTCACATACGAATGGTACGACCCGGTGTCAAATAGGACACGAGTGTCGACTTCCCATTTTTTTCATAACTCCTAATGTGAGGAAATAAAAGACCAGTCGATAATTATAAAAGAAAATATCTATAGATATATATATCAAAATGTATGTACAACCAACATAGTTAAGCATCTACGGCTTTAACTAGTGATGGTTCTCAAAAAGTACATGGACATCTCTAAACATGGGGATCAGTGGGAGGAACACCAAAAATCTCATCAGGACTCGCCTCAGCGTCCTCCTGCGTCATCGCATATACACGGGCCTGTGTCCTCTGCTGCTGTCGTGATGGTCCTGGCACCGTGTTGCTCCCGGCTACCGTCCGTGGAGCGGTGTAACTCGAGTGCACAGGTGCTCCCTGCTGTCCTCCTCGGGGAACACTCGAGTGTCCACTAGCTGTGTGACCTCCAAATCCCAACTCAGGGCAAGTGCTCCTGATGTGTCCTTGCTTCCCACACCGGAAGCATGTAATGGGCATCCTACACTCTCCAAAAGGGTGGTGTCCAACACATCGGCGGCAAAAGGGGTGCCATTGATCTGAAGTCTGAGTAGTGGCACTAGGGGCCGGTGTCCTAAATCCCTGAGATCGTGATCCCTGTCCAGGATGTGCTTGTCTCGGCTGAGAAAAGTCTTCCTGATATCCTGAACTCCTGCCCTTCTTCGAGCCCTCGCTCGAAGAAGCCCCAGATCTCTTCTTTTGCTCCCTGTTCTCCCGCTGTCTGCCCTCAGCACGGACGATCTCCTCCGCCCTAAATGCTGAGTCCACAATCTCCGCAAGGGAGAAACTAGGGGTCACTGTCATGTACCTCCTGATGTTCAAGTTGAGGCCGTCCTCAAACTTGAACCGTAGCTGCGTCGGCGTCGCTAAGTCTGGAACAAAAGCAGCTAGTCGCCTCAACTCCATCTCATACTCTGTCACTGTCCTGGCTCCCTGCCGCAAGTGCAGAAACTCTGCCCTCTTGCGGTCCTGCTGGAACTCAGAGAAGTACCTGCGATCGAACTCCCGTACGAAGTCCTCCCATCGCAGCGGCTCGGTAGCATCGTCACAAATCGCCTCCCACCAAGTGAGGGCGTCACCATCTAAAAGTCTCTCTGCTATCCGAAGCCGGTAGTTTTCGCTCAACCCCAAATCAGTCAAAATCCTGCGGGTACGGTTGATCCAGTGCTTCGCTGCAGTGGGATCACCCGTCCCTGCGAACTCTGTGCAGCCTAACTGCCTCGCCTCCTTCACCAGCTGGGTGAGCTCGTGAATACGCCTCAAGGTGGAGGAGATAGTGTCGCTAGGTCCCGACACAGTAGAAGGATCAGCAACTGGTGGCTGATCTGGTACAACAGAAGGTGGTACGGCCGTAGGAGTCGGCACGGCCGTCGGTG
Source organism: Dillenia suffruticosa (assembly GCA_033439265.1). Taxonomy (NCBI): domain Eukaryota; kingdom Viridiplantae; phylum Streptophyta; class Magnoliopsida; order Dilleniales; family Dilleniaceae; genus Dillenia; species Dillenia suffruticosa. Next base: position 15,702,166 of record JAVTVX010000009.1, on the reverse strand, counting down.
GTGGTGGTGGAGGTGGCATCTGAATTCCGTGTGAGGTGTACCACTCGTACACCTGCCTAAACGCCTCAAGGGACGGTGGTGGAACCTCGGCAGGAGCAGCCGGCCGAGTAGGCGCTACAGGGGGCGCCCGTGTAGAGAAAGCAGCCTCAGGCACTCCAAGGGTCTCAGGCTCCCTCGGAGGGTCAGGCACGTGAGGGGTCGCGGGTCTAGCTCCGCGTCCTACTGGTCTACCGCGTCTAGGCGGCATAATTCTGCAAGGAGAGAACTTTCATTAGATATACTTCTAGAGTTTGACATGATTTAAAAATTAGGGCTAGTTATTCGTAACTAACCCCCTAAAATGAATGAAGTTTTGGATCTCAGAATTAAATCAATTAGGTTAGATACTAATCGTATCTAACCCCCTAAAATGAATAACTCATATGTCGAAAACCATATGCAGGGATATAAATGACTGTATGAAACTCTTATGCATTGAGGACTTTTAAAATCAAGTTACTTGGGAATGTTTTCAAAGCATTTTATAAAATATAGCTCTAAACCTGTCTCTGATACCAACCGAACTGTCACGCCCCGAACCGGGATCGTGAACAGCCGCCCGTTGTCCCTGGATGCCGGCTGGATTTTTACAGAAAATCGGGCAGAACCTCCCCATAAATCGGAGGTTTTCCCATGTACAATTTCACCCGTATATGACATTCATCCAGTACAAATAAACATTTGGCCATCCCGGCCTCTCCAAAATCAACAATATCCACAGCCAACATCCAGAACAACGCAAGGCTATAAAGTTTCTAACAGTCCTAGCAACAGACCTCTACTGTCATGCCCAACTAGAGCATGAGCAGCCGCCACACCGAGCGGACTTAAATTCTACGCATATATAAAATAAATTCCCAAGTTATTTTTAAATATTTACAAATGCCTCAATGCAACGAAATAATCAACACGCGAGTTTCGCGAAATAAAGTCCATAATTTATACAGTCATCCCAAAAATTTAAATAAATGGAATGGTCAAACTAAAATCTCCAATACATAATAATGTCACCAATCATCATAGCGGAAGAAATGGAAAATATCCATACCCAAGCCCAGTGATACCTCTTCGGTCCAACACTAATCCTGTGGGAAAGAAAGTGAGGGGTGAGTATCTATGGGAGGATACTCAGTAAGTGAGGGGATTGACATTTTGCTATCAATATCGAGGTGAATTTGGAGTGTCAAAGCATAAGATAAGAAAATATCCACAGTATGCAAACCGATCATGTTATTTCAAAATCATATATAATACGCACACATCAGAAAGCAAGATATGCATCCTAAAATTTTACATCAATGTCATGAAGAACCGGCCAATGAAATATTCCCGGCAATGGTCTACCTCGACCAAGGACGGCGCATTGGGGGTTTTTCCAAATGCAAGTATTAAAGAATGGTTCTCTGCCCCAATGTTGGCCACAGACTACCCCAACTAGCCTGTAAAAAGTATATAGTGTACATATAACTAGTCGGCCGTGTATGGTGCCCCCGCCTGGTGCTAGACGGAGCCGTACTCAACGTCCTCTCCGATGAGGGTCAACCTGGGACACCCATACACACGACAATCTGGCGGATACCTCCGGCCGAAGAGTATCCGGACACAAGGGGTGCCTCTACCAGATGTCCTTCGTAGCTACGGATCACAATATCAAATCGGCCGGGCACGTAGCCCCATGCATCCCATCACCAGTCGGCCGGGCATATAGCCCCATGCATAATATCATAACGTCGGCCGGGCATACAGCCCAAAACATAATATCATAAAGTCGGCCGGGCATACAGCCCAAAACATAATATCCTAAAGTCGGCCGGGCATACAGCCCAAAACATAATATCATAAAGTCGGCCGGGCATACAGCCCAAATGTGTAAGTAAATACCATGTGCCAATGCGGTGGAAGTATTTAAAACATATCAATATGTCGAAAATGTGGCACAATATACGTTTATCAAAACTCATGGATGCATATCAATAAAGTCAACAGTTAAGACACTCCAAAGGTCACAAAACATTTCATCAAATATTGGAAAGCCATAACAATCATACATTTTGCAGAAACATGGCATTTAAAAGATATTTTTGAAACATGGTTTTCAATCAATAGCGAATGTCAAAGTCCCACTCACTGTTCTACGGGAGGGAAGTCACTCCCTACTGACAAGCCAACTCGGATCTGACCGCTCGAGTCTCCAAAAGATCAACCTAAATCAGATCATCAAATTTCTGTAACATTCTATACTTAACCTTCAATTCATATATAATCATTTCATAATTTGTATTCTATTTGCATTCCACTTACACTCTAAACATATACAAAACCTTTCATCTTAGATTCAATTCTAGATTCATTCAAAGTATCAGTTAGAGCAGAAATCTCCTCACCTAGGGTTTTCTCGAAGCGTCGAGTCTCGTCCGAAAGTCGCTTCGGTCACTCCAAAGTCTGTAGGGTTTCCTATCAAAACAAGGTTTATTTGTTAGATCTAAACACAGATCCGAAGCAAAACCCTAAGTCATTTACCTGCGTGAAGATTCGTGGGCTGTCACGGGCCGTCGCGGGCTCGTGGGCCACGGGCCGTCGCGGGCTCGTGGGCCACGGGCCGGACTGGGCTCGTGGGCTACAGCTAGCGGGCTCGCTGGTCTGCGTGCTACGGGGTAGCGGGCCGGCGGGCTGGCAGGCCGATGGGCTGAACTGGGCCGCGGGCCGTACTGGACCTGCGGGCTTGGACGGGCTGTCGGGCCTGGTGGGCCCGTGGGCTTGCTGCTGATGGGCCGGCGGCTAATGGGCCTACAGGCTGGCGGGCCTGCGGGCCGACAGTGGCTCGCGGGCTGGTGCTCGCCCGTGCGCTGGTGCGCTGTGCTGGGGCGTGCTCGTGCGCGCTCGCACGCTGCTGCGCGCCCCTGCGCGCTCGCGCGCTCTGCTCGCGCTCTCTGCGCGCACTCTGCTCGCGCGCCTGCTCGCGCGCCTGCTCGCGCGCCCTGCTCGCGCGCCTGCTCGCGCGCCTGCTCGCGCGCCTGCTCGCGCGCTTGCTCGCTCGCGCGCTCCTGCGCTCCTGCGCTCCTGCGCTCCTGCGCTCGTGCGCTCGCGCTTGCGGTCTGGGCTAGTGCTGTTGCTGGGAGATCGCGCTGCAGAAGGCCCTGCAGTCGCGTGTGGTGGCGGAAGGTAGTGCGCGCGGAGGCTCGCGGCGGTGTGCGGCGAGGCGGAGGAAGCCGAACTGCCGCGGGAGAAGGCGAACAGCCGCAGGAGAGGGAACGTCGGGGAGAGAGAAAGAGAGAGAGAGAGAGAGAGAGAGAGAGAGAGAGAGAGAGAGAGAGAAAGGGGGTTAGGGTTTTAACCCTAATCCCCAATTGGGGACGCAGCGTTTTGTCCCAAAACGCTGCGTCTCCAAAATTTTTTTTTTTTTTTTTTTTTTTTTTTTTTTTTTTTAAAGGCTTGGTGTTACATGTGTACGCTGCTGTTGAGAAGAAACTGTTGGCACTACCAATATATGTTGGCATAGGTGGAAAGGGCACCTTCATCCCTTAACCAAATTGGGAGTTCGACTCACATTGGTTACGGAAAAAACATTGTTGGGAGAGAACCCCCTCAATTGAGGCTTGACAGATTTCTCGGTCCGGATTAGTCGGGGTGAAGTTTTGGATACCGGACGGTCAAGTTACAAAAAAAAAAAAAACTGTTGGCACTTAAACCAAACAACTTGGACTTTGCTAAAGCTGCTGGGCCAATCAAAACAGCTCATGAAGGTCTTGAGGGCTTAGGTTTTTCGGCTTGTAAATCTATTTTTGTGCTGGGTGGCGCTGCTGGAGTTGGAAGCTTAGTAATTCAGGTACATCACTTGCTGATAATATCTTTAGATAGCTCCACTAAACCGATGTCAGCACTTTGTCATAGACAGACAGCAAACTTGAGAAGTGCAGAGTTTTGTTTGGTTAGCGATTAACATGGAACCAAAGAATGCAATCATGCATTTGATCTGTATATGGGATCTTTTTGTCTCAAGGTAAAGAATTTGTATAGGAGTCAACTTTTTGATGGATTGAAGCAGTCGAACAAGCAAAAAAGAAAAACTGAAAAAAATACCTGCTGACTCTGGGTATCATGGATCTCTTCTGTTTGCATAAAGGTTTTTCGTAGTACTAAAGAAACAAAAAGTTGTGCTTTTCTGTCCCTTTTATTTTAGGATATCTAGATCCTAATAAACAAACCATATAATCAGCTAGTCTTGTGGCCTCCAAAGATATGGGATACCCCGATTGATAATGGGTTTGCTGGTCCATTTTTCAGGTCACACAGTCACACAGGTCACACACGTTTCTGTGTGTGTTATTTTATTATTTGGTAGTACCCTACTCTCATTTGAAAACCTTCTACAAAAAAATTTAGAGGCACTATTTTTTTTTTTCAAAACTATTTTTAAAAATTATATTCACATACTTGATATTCACATACTAGGCATAATATTTTTCAAATTTGGCAGAATGAATCAACCATTCTTTTAAAAATACTATTCTGCCATTCCACATTATAATAAGTCCAATTCTTGCTAAAATGTGATATCAGAAAAAATCAAAATGTTTTTTGTAAGATATTGGCAACTAGTGATTTAGAAGAAAAGTAATTCTGGTTGCTGAAAGTACTATCGTGTTAGTAGTATAAAAAGAGTATAATTTTTGGAAATTCTTGAGGCACTGGTAATTACTTCCAGCTTTGTGCAATTTGTATCTCAATCTTCAAAAAAAGTTCTTCTTTGTCCATTGTCACAGTGACATGATCTCCCTCTATATAAACTATTAATCAACACAGTGATTATCGAAACTATCTGAAAAAAGTTCAGAAAAGAGTCATTTCTGTGTTTCTCCAACCTATGAAACTCATGTTGGCTACTGCAGTCCTCTAATTTGTATAGCTTTGTGCACGTGGATAGTGACATCTCATGCATATCCAATCTTTTGTCACTATCTCTCCATCTCTCTTGAAAACTCTCTGAAATCTGGAACTCATTTTTTTTAATTGGTGTACAACAGGCAATCTTACCTCTTCGGTGTGTTTTCATACGAGAAAATGTCAAAACTCAACTTTCAATGTCGAGAAGAAAAGGATTATGCTTTCTTAACCTAACATTGATTGCGTCAAATCTCTTTGACAAATTGTTTACTACCTTTGCTGGTCAATAAATTGTCTACCATGTGTTGCAAATGATCTGTAGCTTAATTGGTAAGAGATACACCTCTCTTCAACCATGGTGCATGGTTCAAAGATAGCATATTGCGTTGCGAAGGTTTTGGGCCCGCACACAATTTTTGTTTATGCTTCGCATATTGCGCATAACTCGTGGGTTATTTTGTGTACCCTATGGGTTCAGTGGTGCATACCCAAAACAAAAAAGTGGCTAAGGTTTGCACTTGCGATGTGTTAATATTTTTTATCTTCGATCCAATAGGTTTTCTTTGGTCAAAGGAAAGACTATAGAAGCACTTCTCTGCATGAGAGCTTTTGTCTTCTATTTTAATATATTTTTATTTTTTGTAGAAAAATAAACTGTATTCAATACAGAGCTTTCTTCTTTTGGTTGTGTGGTTATTTTATCATTATCTTCATTGTTTCCTACTATCACTATTGATCATACCTTTATAGATCTTGAAACAATAATTTTGTATGTATATACTATCCACCTTTCCAGATGAAATATACTTATGTAAATCAGCCTCCCTTACTGCTAGTATCCTGTCTTACAATATGCATTATTAACAGTTGAAATTTTCTTTTCAAATTTGACATAATAATGAATCAACCATTCTTTTAAAAATACTATTCTGCCCATAACACATGATAATAAGTCAAATTCTGCCACTGGACTAGTAAGTAAAAATTTTCACAAGTGCAGAATGAGCAATTATGCCAAGTGTTCTCCTACCATGCTTTCATTCGGATATGTGTGTAATCCAATAATGAGGCTATTGAGTGAGTCTTTCTATGATATTCCACACTACATAAAGGAGATTGTTGCTTTTCTCCCGCAAGTTGTTACCATATGTGTTCAAATGTCACATTTTTTTGGGAGATTATTATTTTCCAATTACATTCAATTACAATATTTAAACATGCATATTTTGTTTTTCTTAGATTGTAATTCATTATCTTCTAATTGTGTATATTTAAAAATCAACTAATTTATTTTATGTTATGTGCTAGTTCTTTGAATATTATCATAAGATGGATAAATCGTAAATATATCTGAATACAAAAACAAGTCCATAATATGTCAAAAGAGCTATTGAGTTTTTAAATTTTGCATTTAAGAGAAACCCCTTCAATGGAAATATTTTGTGTCCGTGTATGAAATATTTCAACACATACTTGTTTCCTAAAGCCACTGTGTTGGATCATATTATATGGAATGATTTTCTGAAAAGTTATGTTAATTGGATTTTTCATGATGAGGATCACATTGGTGCTTCTAATTCCAATTTCAGATCTACTGTAGATGAACAATTGTTTATGTAACACCGAAGAAAAAAAAAATCCCAAATTGGATTAGGGCTAAAAAGCCCTAATCTCTTCTTTCCCTTCCCTCTCTCTCTCTCTCTTCCTCTCTCTCTCTCGCTCTTCGTCCCTTCCTCTCCCGTAGCCACGCCAGATCACCGCCGCCAGTACCACCGCTCACCACCATCGCCACCGTACCCAGCCGCCGCTGCAACACCTTCCCGTGAGCGCCTTCCTCCTCTGCGCAGCGCGATCTCCCATGAGCTGCACGAGCCTAGCCGAGCGCGATCGCTACCAGCGCTCCACAGCGCGAGCGCGCGCCTGCTCGGGACCACGCCTACGCATGACCGCGCGCCTGCGCACGACCGCGCGCCTGCGTAAGAGCCCGTGTGCCCCTTGCGCGAGCCAGCGCGCGACCCCAGCGTGAGCCAACGCGAGCCCAGCTGTTGCAGCCAAGATTCTTCCACCACCACTCGATGCCTTGAGGCAGTGACAGGAGTGGTACAGTAGATATAGGGCGCAGATGCCACGGTGACTCCCTCTTTTACACTATCAGAGGTGATTGATTCAGCGTATCGGGTGGAATAGATCGTCTGAGTAGAGGCTAAACACAGGGAGAGTTACCAGAAGAGGAAAACTGAGTCACAGGGTGGACAGTCGTCGAAAAGGGGTAGAGATTCTGGATATCCTAGAGGTTCTTCTAGTTTCAGACCAGCAGCACCGGGACAGGGATCTCGATCACAGGGTTTTGGGGCACCAGCCCCTAGTGTCCCTACACAGAGACCCCCTTTCTACCGTAGATGCAGCAGCCACCATGCCTTTGGGGCATGTAGAGTACCAGTTACTTGCTTCCAATGTAGGAAGCAAGGTCACGTTAGGAGTGTCTATCCCGATTTAGATCGAGGAGAATTGACTTTACAGAGTCATATTGGTACGTCTGGCACAGGCGAGCAGGGGGCACTTGCGCACTTAGCTCTTACCACTCCTACGGCACCGGTTCCTCCTTCGGTGGCCTGTCCTTCTATTTCTACTCTGACCGATGAGATGTCGGCTACTTTGAGGAGTATCCACGAGCTCACGCAGTTGGTGAAAGAGGCTCGGCAGCTCGGATGCACAGACTTTTCGGGATCCAGTGATACCGTAGCGACGAAACACTGAATCAACAGGATTCGTAGGATCCTTACGGATTTGGGGTTGTGAGAGGAGCTCATATTGAGAGTTGCTGAGAGACTCCTCGACGGAGATGCCCTCTCGTGGTGGGAGGCTATCTGTGACAGTACTACATAGAGCTTGCAGTGGGAGAACTTTCTACGATAGTTCGACCACAAGTACTTCAACCCGTTCCAGCAGGACCGGATAAGGATGGAGTTCCTACACTTACGCCAGGGGACGAGGTCAGTTTCAGAGTACGAGGCTGAGCTTAGACAACTAGCGGCCTTTGTCCCCGACATGGCTACACCGGCTCAGATGAGATTCAAGTTTAAAGATGGCCTCCAATTCCGTATTAGGAAATATATGGCTGTGACTCCCTCTTTTACACTATCAGAGGTGATTGATTCGGCATATCGGGTGGAAGAGATCATCCGAGTAGAGGCTAGACAGAGGGAGAGTCACCAGAAGAGTAAAAGGGGTAGAGGTTCTGGATATTCTGGAGGTTCTTCTAGCTTCAGACCAGCAGCACCAGGATAGGGACCTCGATCACTGGGTTTTGGGGCACCAGCCCCTAGTGTCTCTACACAGTCTACTACACAGAGACCCCCCTTTCTGCCGTAGATGCAGCAGCCACCATGCTTTTGGGGCATATAGAATACCAGTTACTTGCTTCCAGTGTGGGAAGTAAGGTCACGTTAGGAGTGTCTGTCCCGATTTAGATCGAGGAGGATTGACTTTACAGAGTCGTATTGGTACGTCTGGCATAGGCCAGCAGGGGGCACCTGCGCACTCAGCTCTTACCGCTCCCCGGACTGCAGCCGGGAGTAATATAGTGCCAAGATCGTCGCGAAAGCAGCCTAGGGCCCAGGCTCATGTGTTTTTGATGACACAGGAGAACACACAGGTAAACCCTGATGTTATTATGTGTAATCCTCCTGCAGACCCCTTAGTGTAGTTCTTTTGTTGTATTTTCTGTATGATTTTTTTTTTTTTTTTTTGTATATCATGATATCGATGTACAGTTTTGACTAGTTAAACCTTTTGAAGTTTAACTAGTTTGATATATATAAATATTCGTTCACTTTTTCTTCACATTTTAAATTCTGTTGATCTTTTTCTTACTTTTAGGTACCATGCGAATATTCGGTACCGACGTCAGTATTCTTATAGATACTGGGTCAAATTTTTTCTATGTGAGCGACACGTTCGCTCACCATTCTAATAGACCTCTCTCGCCACTTGATGAGGAGATTATGGTAGTCACTCCTCTTGACAAGCATATCATTCGAAATACAGTCTATAGGGGGCTGTGAGGTCGATATTGGGGAGACAGTATCAGAGGCAGATCTGATTTTGCTCCCTATCACGGTTTCGATGCCATCCTACGGATGGATTGGCTGAGTTTACACTGGGCTTCCGTGGATTGTTTCATAAAGGAGGTTGAGTTTAAGAGGTCCGGGCAGCCACCGTTATATTCCGGGGCGAGAGACGAATATTCCCCCACAGTATAATATCTGTTATGAAGGCCAGACACTTGGAATGTCATGGTTGTGCGACTTATCTGACTTATATTGTCGACACCACCATTGAGGGACCGAGGTTTGAAGAGATCCCTGTAGTACAGGAATTTCCAGAAGTGTTCCCCGAGAAGCTTCCCGGATTACCACCAGTTCGGGAGCTCGATTTCGAGATTAATCTAGTACCGGGGACTAATCCTATTTCTATTCGACCATACAGAATGGCGCCTGCTGAACTGAGAGAGCTTAAAACTCAGTTACAGGAACTTCTGGACAAGGGTTTATTCGCCCGAGTACCTCACTTTGGGGTATTCCGGTGCTGTTTGTAAAGAAAAAAGATGATATATTTTGGTTTTGTGTGGACTACAAGCAATTGAACAAGACCACCAGAAAAAACAGATATCCCCTGCCACATATAGATGATTTGTTTGATCCGTTACAGGGAATCAGGGTTTTCTCTAAGATTGATCTCCGTTTGGGTTATCATCAGCTGAGAATTCGGATTGAGAATGTGCCCAAGATAGCTTTTCGCACTCGATACGGCCATTACGAGTTTCTAGTCATGCCGTTTGGGCTTACTAATGCCCCAGCTGCTTTCATGGATTTGATAAACCGAGTTTTTCATGACTACTTGGATCGGTTCGTCATCGTATTCATCGATGATATCATGATATATTCATGGAGAGATGAAAATCATGTTGAACACCTTCGGGTGGTATTGTAGATACTCCGTGAGAAGCAACTATATGCCAAATTTTCGAAATGTGAGTTTTAACTAAGACAAATTGGATTATTGGGGCACATTGTTTCCGCGGAGGGTATTTATGTTGATCCGCGGAAGGTTGAGACTATAGTGAAGTGGGAGCAACCACAAACAATTAGCGAGATTTGTAGTTTTCTCGGTTTGGCCGGGTATTATCGCAGATTTATAGAGAGATTCTCTCGGATAGCTGGTTCGTTGTCTAGATTGACCCAAAAATGGGTCAAGTTTGTTTGGGATGACCGTTGTGAGGTGAGCTTCCAGGAGCTTAAACAGCGGTTGACATCTGCTCCTATTTTAGCCCTTCCCACTAGTAGTTGGGAGTATACAGTGTATAGTGATGCTTGCCGATAGGGATTAGGTTGTGTTCTGATGCATGATGGTCGGGTTATTGCATATGCCTCGCGACAGTTGAAGAAACACGAAATTAACTACTCAACACATGATTTAGAGTTGGCAGCCATAGTTTTCGCATTGAATATATGACGACATTATCTTTATAGGGTGACCTGCAGGGTTTTACAGATCACAGGAGTTTGAAATATCTATTTACCCAAAAGGAGCTGAACCTAAGACGAGTACATGGTTAAAACTCCTAAAAAATTATGACCTCATTATTGACTATCATCCAGGCAAGACAAATGTTGTAGCAGATGCCTTGAATCGTAAGTCAATATCATCCTCATAGTCGACAGAGAAAGCTTACCTTTCTTGTTTAGTGGGACTCCGTGTAACACCGAAGAAGAAAAAAAATCCTAAATTGGATTAGGGCTAAAAAGCCCTAATCTCTTCTTTCCCTTCCCTCTCTCTCTCTCTCTCTCTCTCTTGCTCTTCGTCCCTTCCTCTCCCGCAGCCGCGTCCGATCACCGCCGCTCGCCACCATCGCCACCGCACCCAACCGCCGCTGTAACACCTTCTCGCAAGCGCCTTCCTCCTCTGCGCAACACGATCTCCCGTGAGCTGCGCGAGCCCAGCCGAGTGCGATCTGCTGCCAACGCTCCACAGCGTGAGCATGTGCCTGCTCGGGACCACACCTGCGCACGACTGTGTGCTTACGCACAAGCCAGCGTGACCCCAGCGCGCGACCCCAGAGTGAGCTAGCGCAAGCCCAGCGCGAGCCAGTGCCCGACCCTAGTGCTAGCCAGCTCACGAGCCCAGCGCGACCCAGCGTGCGACCCCAGCGTGAGCCAACGCATGACCTCAGTGCTCCAGCGTGCAACCCCTGCGCGAGCACGTGTGACCCCAGCACGAGCGAGGGCGCACTCCAGCACGCGACCCACTGCGGCCAGCAAGCCGGGTTGAGAGCCCGCGAGCCCACCAGCCAGCCTTCTATCCCGCCAGCCCACCGGCCTACAAGCCCGCGACAACCCGCCAGCCCACCGGCCCACAAGCCCGCGACAACCCGGGAGCCCGCAACTAGCTTTCCCCTTCGAGAACTCACATGTATCTTCACTGCAGGTAATGACTATGATTTGGTTGAAATTCTAGGATTTGATGTTAGAAATTTAGTTGTTGCTAATATATTTGAAATTTGGAAATATTATAGATTTTAGACCAATCTGACGGGCGAACGACAACTAGGTTTGAAACCTGAGGAACCCTAGGTAAGAGAAACGCACTCACTTCAAAGTTTGAATAAATTTTGTTGATTTTAGGTTATATTAAATTGGAAAGAAAAAAAATTAAAAATCTCTTATTAGGGTTTTATTTGATGTAAAATTTGATGATTTGATTAGATTTGTCTTTTAGAGATTCGTTGAAAAATAGGGAGTGACTACCCTCCCTAGATAAGTGAGTAGAACCGTAATCTCTTGCATAAAATAGTAAAACATGTTTTCTACTGTATTTTCGATAAAACATGCTTTTGCTATGCATTGATTTGACGTATGATATTAAATTTCAAATTTGTTTTGTAATTATTTGAGTGTCTTGAATTATGGTTACGATAACTATGCATCCATGGGTTGAAATGAAACAAAAATTGTGTCATTATTTGAAAATTTATAATTTCCTTTTCTACCGTTGCATTGATATACTGTTTTGAAATGATTTGATGAAATATATTGGCACGCAGACTTAAAATGCTTTGATGAACTATGTGGGTCGGTTGCCCACTAGTTATGCGATGATATGATTTTACTTATGGGACGTTGTGCCCTTGTGATACTATGATGATGACATTGATGATTCCGTAGCTACGAAGGGCATTTGTAGAGGCACAGGTTGCCCGGATACGCTTCTGTAGGAGGTATCCGCAAACGTCATTTATTCTAAGGGCTATAGGCGCGGCCGATTGAACCCACGTAGGGGGAGGATGTGTGTGACGCCACCATCTAGCACCGAGCGGGGTCCTATACACAATGATGAGTTAGCCCCAACGAACTCATGACCAACGTCGGGGTAGAGAGCGTTTCAAAGTCTATACATAATAAAAACCCCCGATACGCCTATCCTTGGTCATAGTTGACCTTTGCCAGGACCATTTTTGGCTCGCTCTGATATTACTTGATTTTAAATGGATGCATACATGTTTATTATCATGTGATTGATTAAATGATTTCAAATGGCTAAACATATCATATTTTGTTGCGAAATGTAAATTTTTGTTTCGAATGATATTATTTGACACTCCAATGGTTCACCCATACTATTTATGCTTGATATTATCTCCCTCACTCACTGGATATCTTCTTATGATACTCACCCATCTCTTTTCCCTCCTCAGACAGGTTTATTATGATAGAGCGATGTTACAGGCTCTAGGGCGGATTTGGTATTCACGACGGTGAGATTTACTTCAAATAGAAATATGAAATCTTTATTTTATTTTGACTTTGCATGGTCTTGATATTGAGCTTCGTAGTTGGCCATGTGTATATTATGGGATGACTGTATAATTTATGGGCAGTTGTGTGCATAACTCTCGTTTTGGTTCATTTTTACTTGCATTAAGACATCTGTAAGCGTTTTAAACTTTCTACTTGGGAAATGTGTTATACATTGTATAAATTTAGATCCGCTCGGTGTAGCGATTGCTCATGCTCTAGTTGGGCATGATAATAGAGGTCTGTGGTTCAAAGTCCAACTACCTTTTTCTTCAAAAAAAAAAAGAATAAAATAGAACTCTTTGCCCCCAAGCTAATTAAAAGGAACGTGCGAAAGCTATACTGTCCCAAACATTTATTTTTAATCCAAACATAGGAGTTACTACCATGGGCCTCTCAATGACTTGAAGTTACAAAACTTCTTGTTATTGGTTTTATTGCATATGATAAATTACCTTAAGCAAATTTTTCTAATTTCAACTGCAATTAGATCTACATCTAGCTAACTGCATCTTGTTTCTAACTTATGATCACTCATTTGTTTGAAATTAACCATTTCTTTATTGAATGCCTACTAATATAAGCTTTAGGCCTGTTAGTTGTCTTCTAAAGAATGATTTTACAAATATAATGATTAATGACTGTCAACTCCCTAATCATCTACTAATATTAAGATCTAATAAGCCAATCTTTGGCCATTGTATCAGTTGATTGATCTTATGTATATATATATAAAGTAGTCCATATTAACAATATCCTAACTATCGACATCTTTCAGATTTTCAAGATCTATACAAAATAATCTAATAAAAATTCTCAAAATTAGAAACTAGAATTATATCTTAACTCTAAGGTATACTATTTGTAAGAGAACATATTCACCAAATTCATTAATATACTTAATAGTTCTGCATATAATCGATATCAATAAATAAGATGGTATACCTAACTTTTACATATAAGATTATTCTCATACTAATTTCATCATCATAAATGTTATAAATGAGATATAAATAATATTGGTCCATTCCATGGTAGATATGAAAGAAAAGAATTCAACACATGACTCTTTTAAAGCCTTAATTTCCCAAGAGGATTGGAAACTAGTTTGCTTAAATGAGTAGATTTAATTGCATAAAAATATAAGGCTGATCAAATGCAGCACGAAGTAAGCAATGCCATAGTATCCAAGGGGTTTTCCACAATTTTTTTTATAAAACATTCCCCATCCTTGACATTGGCCTAGAGCTCGAAGGGGTGCCGCTATATTATCACGGGAATAATTTAGGGAGACTGTCCATTTCGCCTACCACCAAGCCCAAATTCTTTTAAATCAACCTTAGCCACGCTGCTTCAATGGCCTCAATTTGTGGAACACTTAAACTATAGTCATTTATTATTTTCCATGCACCATATTACAAAATCCCTTTCATAATTCAATCTTATAATCATTAACAAGAAAGTAAAATTTCACAAATCACAATCATAATTCAATTGAAATATGACACAAATAGTTCAAAAATCAATTATAGAGTCATAAATTTATCAGATTATTTAAACCGGCCACACCATGATCACAAATATTTTACAAATACATTTCAATATTTGTTTCACAAAATATAATTGAAATCATATTTATTATTTATACCCAACATAACCATCCACTCATCTCTTGAGAAAATAATTACTCTCAATCCATAATCAATTTGATTTCTAGCCTCACTTTAGGCTTCAAATACCATGACCTATGACATTTAACACCAATTCCACTTGTAATCACTTATAGGGTCATGGTTAATCGATTTCTTCCAACATAATATGAACTTTAATTTCATAAATTCGTCAATTTATGGTTTATGTTCCTCAAATATATGTCATGTGCATCAATAAAGTATTTCCATTTATATTTTCCCAAATTTTCATTATTTTACATACCCAAGATCTAGACCCCCAAGTTAAATCTTACAATCTAAATCTAATAATTCAAATTCATATTAGAAAAATATAAATTTAGACTAAAAGAGCAAGATTACCTCTAAGAAAACTATAAATTTCGTCCAAGATCAAATTTTGCCAAAAGTCAAATTTTCTTTCTCTACAAAAAAAAAAAAAAAACCCAAATTACAAACATTAAAATCAAATTTCTGATTAATGGAACTAAACTTATGAAAATGATGAGAAAATTACATTAATCTCATGGTTGAACTAAGTCCCTCAAGTTGAGTTATCAAACTTTAGGTTTCTCTCTCTAGAACTCTTAATCTCTCACTATAATCCAATTATCTTAAGTTTGTTTGAGGGTTTGGGAGTTTAAGTGTCTGCGTTTTTACTTGGAGTTAGTTGATCTTGAAGAGAGCAAAGAGAGATGGAGAGAGAGTGTGTGTACCGAGAGGGAGAGAGTGAGAGGGGGAAATAGGGTTATGGGTAAAAGGAGAGAAAGATAGGGGAGGAGAGACAATAAGTGAGGGAGTTTGACTTTTCTCCTTGTAAGTTTATGCCCATGTGGACATTTAAATAATGGGTGGTTATCCCATTTCCAGAGACAACCTCCCAAGTAACTCCCAATTCCAAAATGGGTCTCCTCACCCGCTTTCTGGTAAGAGAGTGTGTACGTAAATGATAAACACCTCACAGAAAAGGATTTGTTTCTTTTGAGAACAAATGAAGGCAAGATTGAATTGTGTTTGAGATCATGATTCCCAAGAGAAAAATAGAGAGAGAGCGATTATGCAGTTTCAGTTGATTCTGACCGAGCGATCTATACGAGGGATTATGCAGTTTCGATTGATTTATTGGAACCCTACATATTGAACTATTTATACCAAAATTCTGAACTTTTAATTTATACGCTTCCACATATGCATATAGTATAATAAATCCTTCATTGGTATCAGAGAGAAGTTGGATTTATTTTTTTTAAAAAAAAATTTCAGAATTTTTTGGGCATAAAATGTATAGAGTACAAATTTAGAATCAGGACACGGATGAGTTTCGTGAATCCGAGAATACCACAAAAATGCCCATGATCCATGGATCATGAAAATAATTTTTGTTAAATTTTTTGGGTATGTTTTGGCCATAAAATTTGAAACCAAAGTTTCGGTCCTTAATGGTGCCCGAAATTTCAAATCTTACATCTGTGAAATTTAAGGATGAATTGATATGTAATAATGGTTTAGAAATATTTGTCATGCTCAGATCTGCATTTTGACATATTAGTTGTGATTTTTGAGTTGCTAAAAATTGACTTTCAAAAATTGGTCGTGGAAGGCCGTGAAAGCGAATTTCAAATTCGCCGGATTTAAGTTATTTTTTCCAATAAATCAAGTTTAGGATGAATTGGAAATATAGAATTTTGAATTACAATCGAAATCTGAGCGAAAATAAGGTCGAAAATGTGTTTTTCGGCAACCGGGTCGAGCAAACCCGATTACAGACATCCGGGCAAAGAAGACCCGGCTCAGTTAGCAAAAAGGCAGCAGGCGCGTGTCATCCACGGGCTCTGAGGCGGGTGGACAGATTGGGTGCAGACCGGGTCGGTTTTGACCCGGATCCGCGTCCCGACCCGCTCCATACCTATTTTAAAAAAAAAAGGCCTAGACGTAATTGCAAACCTTCGAACCTAAGACTGGCGTGTCATTTGCCTTAAGGGCCCAGACCACCAAGCTACCACATGGCAATGTGTTGAGGAATGCACACTCCACTCAAATAAACACTTCAATAAATAATAAAAAAAGAAAAGGAAATGTCATTGCCTGCCTTCAAGGGTTATCTTATCCGATATATATATATATATATGTTTACTTAATGCGACTGCTGCGCGTCTGACGCGAGTGCCAATGCGTAGCTGGAGCGTGCAAACACGTGAGATGCCGCTTCCGACATGTGGCGGCTGTTGGAACTCTGGGCGACCAATCTGGCTGCTCTAAATTGGATTTTTCCAATTTCCTAAGGGTTGCAAATTCACATTTGTGATTTTTTTTGGGTTTTTGTGTGCCGAATCCAACTCCGAATGGTAAGATGCGATTTTGGTTTATGGTGTATGATATCCATTGACTCATACACTCAAATTTGGGTCTATACTCGAATCATTTGGGATTTATTGATTCGAAAGGTACACAAAATGTGAGAATAAGTATCAATAAGTCACTAAAATCTCTTTAACTGCATAGAAAACTATCATAATAGATCTTTGCATAGATGATAAACTGAATGATGTCAAATGTAAGATTTTACCCCAATAGATTCAGTTTATTCTCAAGGAGTAAAATTTATATGAATATTCTGAGGTATAAGAAGTGGACCCCAATGAAGGTACCACACCTTAGTATAGACGGAACAATGAAGTCTATTGTGCATTGAAGAAAAAGAATAGCCAAGTTAAGGCAATCCTTCTAAGTACCATACACGACGATGTGATCCTGAATTTTTTTAGCAATATCTTACGACTATATCTGTTTGGCTCACCCTAAATGAGCATTGTAGCGCTCTTACAGCTCCTATGGTGAGGATGCTGACTTATAAGTTTATAACTTATAAGAAAGGGGTTGATCATATAATGATACAATATTTGAATCAAATGTCGAGTATGATTACCGAGTTAGGAATGCGAGTAAGCCTATTTCGGATGAGATTTAGGTACTTAGTGTGATCCAATCTTTTACCTGATTCATGGAGATCATAAAAACCTGTCTCACGTCGAACGAAAGTATTTGTACTTTCACTAATGTGAGCAGGTACAATTAGCTCCAAATATAGTGTCCGAAGGCGATCAGGTCACACGCAGATCATGCTTATGCAGTGGAGTCGAATAAGGACTCCTAAAGCACCTAACGAATTGCATAAGTATGAGAAGAAGACTCGATATCCAAGCAAGAAATAAACCATCTGAGAAATCTGGCAATAAAGTACAAAAGCGCAAGAAGAAAAATTTTTATAAGACTAATGTGAAATGCTATACTGTGGTAGAATTGGTTATTTCGCTCGTATGTGTAATGAGCAGAAAGAATGTCCTTCTTCATTATATGGTTTAAGATTTGTGTTATCTATTATGATACTCACTGATTTCTCTCCTTAGTGGATAGTAGACTCATAAGTCATCAACCACGTAACTCAAAACAGAAGCGCGTACGTAGAGTTCTGCCAAGTGAATCCTTAAGTTAAGAGGATTTACATGAGGAACAGATCATTTGTCATCAACAGAGGGATTCACACTTGCAAGTTGGAGTTGCAATGTGGTCAAACTCTGTATTTAAATGACGTTCCTTACAGTTTTGCAAATGTGACGGAACTTAATTTCTGTACTTTGTTTGTATTACCGAGGAGATGTTTTGACTTTTGGAAACTCTAATGTTTTTTATTAGTTACAACAGTTCTTCCATTTGTTCTGGTTTTGTCCTTAATGGATTGTATGCATTATATGTTATTCTTTTTAATAGTATTTCTTGTTATTCTTCTATTGTCTTTACATTCGATTGCGTAGATGATGATGTAAATATATGGTATAGAAGATTTGGATACATAGGGCAAGAGAAGTTGAACCGATTAGCAGCAAGTGATCTGTTGAACTTGCTAACTAGGGTCGAGTTATCTATATGTGAATTTTTGCCTAATTGGCAAAATGAAAAGAAAACAATTTGGTAAGGCAATGAGAGCTGGGACTCTATTACAATTGATCGACTCTAATATCTATGGCCTGTGAGCATAAGAGCTCTGAAATAGAGCTATGTGCTTTATTCCGTTCATAGATAATTATACGCATTTCAATTATGTCTATCTGGTTTCGCAAAAGTTTGAGATATTGGAATATTTTAGAAGATTTATTAACGAAATTAAGAATCGGTTACATTTGAGAGTGAAGACTCTCAAAACCAATTGATGACGCGAGTATTTGTCTGAACAATTTAGAGAGCTCTCTTTCGAAAAGGGAATTACGAGACATCTGATTATTTTTGCTACTCTTTAGTAAAATAAAATAGCAAGAGAAGGAATATGAGTTTGTTGGAGATGTTGAGGACTCTGATGACGTAAGTCAATTTCTCTATCTCCAATTGGGGAGATGATTTATTGACTGTAGCCTACATCCTTAACGGTGTCCCATCAAAACCCACAGTCAGTACTCCATATGAGCTTTGGACAGGGGCGCAGTCTGACCTTAACCACTTGAGCTTATGGGATTGTGCCACGTATGATCACAATTTCTCATATCCACACGGCGAGTTAGGCCCGCGAGAAAAGAAATGTATCTTTAATAAGATATTCAGAATACTCCAAGGGGTATGTGTTCTTAAGTAAGCATACTGACGACATAGTTATTGAAATTGAGTCTCGTATATCACACTCCTTAAGGGTGATTTCTCTAAGGGAGGTGAAGTCAATTAGGACTTTACCTTCTATGAAATGGATGAGTCTAGTAACTCAAGTGAATTCCATGGTTGGATACAAGAATGCATTACGGATTTTTGTCCCAGTGGGAGCGATCCTTCGAGAAGTGAAATCCATCAGGACTTTTCCTTCTATTAGATGGATGAGCCTAGTAGAGTAAGTGAGCCCAACAGTGGGACACAAGAACCCATTTGTGGATTTTGGTCATAGTGGGAGCAATCCATCTAAAGGTGAAGAGATTCTCTCTCCTCGTAGAAATATTGAGGGTACGTATTTAAACATCGCTTCCCGATTAAGGTTGAGCCCCTCATTGTGACTATAGAGAATGATGAGAAATCTAAAACGGTCCAAAAGACTCTCGAGAGTTCTGTGGAGAACCATTTGTTGAAGGCCATAGATGAAGAAAAGGAGTTGATGAGAATCAATGGGATCTGGGATCTGGTTGATTTGCTTAAAGGCAAAAGAACTATTGGGAACAAGTAGATTTTTAAGGTTAAGAGAAATGTAGACGGATCGATAGAGAGTTATAAGACCCGTCTAGTAACCAAAGGTTACATTTAAACTGAGGGGTGGACTACCAAGGAGTCGTAGTTTAATTTATCTCGATCTGTTCATCTTTTAACGATTGTCACGAACATGGATTTGGAGTTACATCAGATAGACGTAAAGACCACTTTTCGTAACAGAAGTCTGGATTAGGCGATCTACATGGAGTATCCCTTTAAGTTCATTCTAGTAGATCAGGTAGATAAGGTCTGTTGACTTTGGAAGTTAACATACAATCTAAACACTCATCCAGTCGGTGGTATCTGAGATTTCACGAGAATGTGATATCTTATGATATTATAATGATCAAAGAGAATCATTATATCTATCTAATACGTTCCGATGACTCTTTAATGTCATGTTCTTATATGCACGTGACATTCTGTTTGTTGGGAATAACATGGAGTATCTAATGACCATTGAGACATGATTATTGTCGAGTTCCGACATGAAAAATATAGATGAGACTTAGTTCATTCCCAGAGTAAAGATCTACTGGGATCGCTTGAGAAAGATGTTGACTTTTTAAAAAAAACGCTACATCAGGAAGATTGTTAAGCATTCGAGATGAATGAATACAACCTATTAGATACTCTTATCGCTAAAAGCGAAGACCTGAATCTTGAAAAGTGTCCTATAATTTAGGAAGAAATAAGGGAGTTGAATAGAATCCCTTATGCCAGTGCAATGTGCAGTCTAGTGTATGCGATGAGGCATACCCGACCAGATATTTGTCTTACAGTTGATCTGGTGAAAAGGTATCAATTGAATCATGGAAGGGATCACTGGAGAGCAGTGAAAAAGATTATGAAATATCTCAAGAAACTGTAAACCTCTCTTTGTGTCATGGAGGAGGCGATTTGCGTTTTGTTGGATATTCAGATGCTAATTGAGGTGACAGTCTGGATAGACACAAATCGATTTCAATTTTTGCTGTTTTGCTCAATAAATGGTACCATGTTTTGGAAAAGCAAGAAGCAAATCTGTATATCTCTATTTATGATAGAGAGTGAGCTTGTGGTATACTCAGTGGTAGTTCAGGGGAGTATTTAGTTTCGGAGATTTATGGATGACTTAGGGGTTGTGGCAAAAAATGGGAGGCCAGTAATAATTTTTAGTGATAATCAGGTCAGTATTACCTACAACTGAAACCCTAAATATCACAGTAAAACCAAATATATTGATACCAGATACCATTATATGAGAGATATTACCGAGAATGGTGAGTGATGATTAAGTACATTCTTATATAGCATGCTGGCTGATCTTTTCATCAAATCCATTGTGAAAGATTCCTCTGTAAGAGATACCAAATCATTAGGTTTACATGTAATTTGATATTTCTCACTATATACTGATTGTGATGTTTATTGATATATATAATATATATGCATTATACAGTCACAAGTTTTTTTTGTTACACTAGTTGATTGTTATATATTCTACAGTAAGTTATGATAAAAGATATGTCAGGCAAACGTGGTCGACTCTCTCACAAGAATGACCACCTCCAGCTCTGAGTGAGCGGAGATGAGACGGTTTATAGTAGTAAGAGGCTTTGAGAGTGGCCCTACTAGAACATAAGTCGCCCTAATGTGTGTTCAGGATGAAGTCATATGCGACATGACCGACATAGATATACCCACATCCATATTGCCTGTGAATAGTCAGGTTGAGATCTCAGATATCACATGCGTTAAGTGATATCATCTCTAAAATACTCTCTCTGAGATCTCTGGGGTAAAGTCTTATGTAGACTGAGAGCCATAACTACACAGTGTTAAAAAAATCTGACATATGCCCTTTTGAGAGATGGAGGAATAACAATGTGGTACGTGTTTCATACCACGTGTGATAAGACGACTAAGGAATAGTGGGAGCTATTATTTGAGACGATAGTATGATTAAAGATCCCCGTTTCCACTGTATAAGATCCAAGAGCCATTGGATAGGATCTCTTGTACCTTTATGACTTTCGTTTGTCTCTTGAGATTTTATTTTGGTATTGTTATTTTAGCATATCACCAAGAAATCATGGTTGATTCGATTTGACGGTATATATCTAGGAAAGCAGCTAAGATGAGATTGAAAGTTAGTAGTATGGAAAGAAGACCAATCAGCATTATATCATGGTGTTGTATTCACCGGTCGACTTATTATATTAATCCATATTAGGATTCAAACATAATAGTGAATACACAATCGAGTAAATAATTGGGGATCACTTTCAATGAGAAAAGTGGCTCGATTAATATAATTGCGTTAAGTTTGGGGTATAGTGAATTCTTTTTTATACTAACGCTGGCTCCTCGATCACCCTAACAGGTGTATCGAGAAGTTTTTGCTTACAGGTGTATTCACCGGTGGCACGACATCTAATCCTGTATGAAAGTCTAATAGGGTGATATAGTAGATCGCATGAATTATGATTTTATGACGGAAGTAAAATGGTCTCGTATACAAGTGGGAGATGTAAGTTTATGCCCACGTGGACATTTAAATAATGGGCGGTTATCCCATTTCCAGAGACAACCATCCAAGTAACTCCCAATTCCAAAATGGGTCTCCTCTCCCTCTTTTTGGTATGAGAGTGTGTGCGTGAATGATGGACACCTCACAGAAAAGGATTTGTTTCTTTTGAGAATAAATGAAGGCAAGATTGAATTGTGTTTGAAATCATGATTCCCAAGAGAAAAATAGAGAGAGAGAGAGAGAGAGAGAGACAAAGCACACATTCTCTGGAGTGAGAATTCGATTTGGGCTCGAGAAATTTTCACAAATGAAAATTTCTCCTGTCATTTGGGTCACCGAACATTGGATTCAGATGTCGTGAAATAGTGGTGGTGGTTCATTTTATGATTATCATTCTGACTGAGCGATCTGTACGAGTGATTACGCGGTTTCGGTTGATTTATTGGAGCTCTACATATTAAGGTATTTGTACCAAAATTTTGAACTTTTAATTTATACGCTTCCGCATATGCATGTAGTGTAATAAATCTTTCACTCCCCATTTTCCTTTCCTTTCTTTTCTTTTCGTTTCTTTTTTGTCTCGATTTTACGGTGTTGATGTAAATCACAAAAAGAAATAAAATTCTTGTTGCTTGATTATTATTATTATTAGGATTTTCTGAACACTAAAGTTTAATTCTAACCATTTCAAGTCAATTTCTCTTCAATCTTGGCTAGCCGAAGTCCCGGATGCCACAGCTTGTTATTTTGTGCATTTATGGTCAGAGTATCAAATGTCTAGGATGTTCCAAGGTACTTTCTGTTTTCTTACTATCCGTCTTTCACCCCAAATGTCTACCATTGGTATGGTGAAAGAGATCACCGCATATTTCTCAGAATACCGAAAAAGGGTAATTGCCCTAACAACAGGGGCAATTACCCAATCTAAAATTTTGAAAACGCTTCGGGCCTTTTACATCAATGAAATAATAGCTTGCCCACTAGCACTCAATGATGCTCCGGAGATTACTGATTTCCCTGGAAATATCCCAATGGAGTGAAGTGTTAATATACTTGACAGTTGGTGATAAGTCAGCAATATTCGATTTTACTGATTTAGGAACCTCCACCCCCACCCAGATTGTAATGTGTCCTAATTGAAGTTTAGGTACCCAAGGAGTTCGAAACATTGTTCAGATATTTGCTGGGAATCCAACTACTAGATTTAGCATTTGTTAAGTCAATAAACACACACACACACACACACACACACACACACACACACACACACACACACACACACACACACACACACACACACACACACACACGCTCTCTCTCTCTCTCTCTCCCCCCTGCTTATACCAAAACTGAAACTGCTTTGACTTGAGGCACTTTTTCCTTTTTATAGGGCATACTGGGATTTATAATGCTTTAGAATTTGAACACGTTTTGATCTCCAATTGGCATATGATTTCTTGATTCTCCATGTTTGCTAAATGCTAGGCACTGCCCACATCTACACTCCTCACAAAATACAATGCTCTCATTTCTTGCTTTTAACCTTCTCAAAACTGTCCCTTCAAATATGTAATTTTGCAAATGCTTTACTCTTCATTAACATTTTCAATATACCGTGTCTTAAGCACACCTCAAAACAAGTTAGAATTGTCACCATTATACCCGCAAACTTGTCAAACACAGCACACCTCATGAATGTTGTAAGAGCATACCTGCCTTACTCATCAAAGCACTACAATTTTGGTGCTGAGCATAAATGTAAATTATCATTTTTTTGGTAATATAATGGGAATCTTTAGAGAATTGACGACCACTTTCACTTTGTGAATTGTCACTACAACATTACAATGTCATGGCTAGAATTACCTTGCCATATTGTGTTGATTTGGTGCTCATGGGTCATGTTGCTATTTTGACGCATTGTCTTGAACTGCAAAGCATAATATGGCATTACACCTAGTTGGTGCAAAATATTTTAAATCACCATGCAATCTCTGTTCCATTTTTAAATCGATTGTGCCATCTCTATTAACATTCTAATAAAATTGATTAATTAAATTATCTTTTTATTGTTGTAAAAATCTGTAGTGTAATTTTTTTAAAAATTGAAAATATTTTACTGTTGTTCCATTTCCATGATTAAACTCTCTCACCTTTTCTCTCTTGTGTACTCTCTCTAACCCCCTTTATCACTCATTATCTTCCTATATATTAAAGATGTGTATATGCATTAAGCCCAACCAAGGGAGCGAAACTGCACAAGAACAAGAGGAAGACCTAGCTATGAATATGATAGAAGACGCAGCAATATATATATTCAATGTAAACATAAATGGGTGGGTTGCCACGGAGGAAAAGGATTTAATGCAGTTGTTTGTAACATAATGTTGTGTATAATGGTTATGCTCTCTGTTTTTTGTTTTCTTTTTTCTTTCTTCTTTTGGGGGGCGGGGGGTGGGGGAGGTAAATTCCTCGTAATATTTTTGGCAAGCGGGAGCATATCCCATGTATCTGTGGTATGAGAACTGGAAACTTGACCATGGCGTCCACACGGCACTCTCACTCGTCGTCTCCCTCTCTCCAATATTCCTAAACAAATCCTTGTAAAATTCAGAAAATATAAATAAAAATATCGTCACTCCAAAACGTAACATTAACTCTATCGGCCGTCGAGGTCTAATCAGTCACTTCGCCTTCATCACGCCCATCATCCACGAGCTCCACTCTCCTCCGAAGGAAGTCATGCACGTCCTGTATGAAAACTCTAATGGCTTCTCCTTTGCTAGGCGTTAAGTTTTTCTAGGCCCTTCTCCTCCACCTCCCAAAAAAAAAAACAATAAACAAACAAACAAACAAACTAGGCCTTGCTTGGAAGCCTTCATTTTATTTCGGGGTCCGGTGAGAAGGTTTGTTTAATATTCTCAATATGTTTGCAAGTGAGTGGTATTTTCAATTTAAGGTACAATACAATTATTGAAAGACACCTAACTATAAAAACAGAGGAAACAAGGGGAACAAAGCTGATGATGACGAGAACAAGATAATGAAAAGTACAAACACCCATATCAATCTCAATATGAAAAGTATAAAATCATGAGAAAGGAGCAATAGTCTTGGAATCGATACTTGTAAGACCACAAGAATCAATCAACCAACCCCAAGACGATGACAAGCTGGCCAACATACTGTCAACTTTGGAAACCCAACGTGCATGGTGCAATCAAACTGACATCAAATCACATTACAAAAATGGCCCAACTAGCACACCTGGGGGACGGTGGCAGCGGAATTGTGATAGCCAGACAGACGGCCGCGGAGGCAAGCAAAACCCTCACGTGTCAAAGCGTGTGACACTCTGGGGTATTTGCCACGAACGAAAGTAGCGGCTGCAGTAGAAGCAAAAGCTAGAAAAATCTCGAAGAATAATAGTAAACACTAGATTGATGGATGTAGGTGTGCAATTTTATCAAGTTGAGTAGCTATTTGGATCGCCGAGGCTAAACAAAATGTAACGATTCCAAATGCCCTTTTCAAATTTGGTTCAAACTGAAACTCTGCCACCTCAGCCGCCACTTCCATATCCGCCACAAGAGGCAGCTCCAGGTTCAAACTCCATCTCAGTTGAGATTGCAGAGCTATGATTGGTTTCAAAACCGAAATGCTCATTGCTTTTCCCTTGTTTCTTAATCCGGTTCACCATATACCACAATTTAAGGTAACATTGTAATTAAAGGGCACCAATTTCCAACATTGGCAGACAAGGGTAATTTCTAGCTTACTTCCCAGATACCAAATTTGTTTCCCTTTGGCATCAAACTTTTTGCGATTTAATGGTCACAGAGTAAACTTTTTTATACTAGGGTAAAAACCCAAAAGACTTCTAAAATTCAAGCAAAAGGGTATAATTAAATGAGGAAAAGGTAAGGGTCATTCAAAAAAGTGAAAAAGAATATATATAATTTTTTTTTCCATGCTATGTTGTTTCTTATTGGTTTGATCGGGGCTTGCTTGAGAATTGACAGACCGTAACATGCCTAAACATGCGCGAACAGCTGCTGACGTGTCTGATTCCGTTAGCTTGGTCACTAATGTGTAACAGTCATGCGAGAAGTCGACCTACAGTTAGCTAGTGAGTCGATTGTAGGATAGGATTAAATGTCCAGTAACTGTTGCATGCTCAATAAGGCCTATGAATGGGGGTTATCAAATGGGGATACACTTTGAGGTTAGAAAAGAAAAGAGAACGAGAGAAGAACGGGGGAAGGGAAAGAAGAAGAGAATAAGAGGAAGGAGAAGAGAGAGAAAAGTTAGGAAGAATGGGAGAGAAAAAGAAGAACTTCATTTTCATTCGCTGTCAATTCATTTGTCATTTACAATCTTTATACATTTATTTCTAACTCTAACAATTCCTAACTGAATTCAGTTGATTGATTCCTCAATCAACTGAATTTTCAACCACTATCAACTACTTCCTCCTAGCTGTTAGTGTCCAAGCTTACATTTCTCAAGCTGTCCCATTTTTCTTGCAACTGTCATGGTTTGCAGGGTTGTTACATAATTGTGCGTCCGAGGAGGCGCTAGATTTGCCCAAAAGATCTTTAAAATTCAAGAAAACAAATCGACTTTGTGTTTCGTTTGTCCATTCTAACTTGATCTTAGCAAAAGACGGAAAAAGGCATTGTCTATTCTACCTTTGTCATGGGAGAAAACCCATTCATGGTCGGACCCACCGTACCGGCTGCCAAATCATCACGCAGATGCCGATCAAGTAAAATCTTTATATATTACCAACTCTTATAAATCTAATTACAAAATAATAAATTATTTTAATTAAAATTTTTAAATTCAAATTCTAAGTATAAAAAATAAATTTTAAGAGAGTTAATATCTAAATTAAACTCTACTACTGTTTAAACTAGATTAATCAAATTTTCAAATAAAAAAAATTCTCTATTTATTTTTATACCATTTGTTAGATCCAAGATGAACTAGTTATATAGCAATAAAATAATAATCATCAAATAAAAAATAACACGTTTAAAAGAAAAATTATATGAAATAAAATAGAAATTAGTGATCCTAAATTTTCTATGATAGCAATAAATATATCAAATCCAACTCTTCTAACTCAAACTCTCATATACTTTCATGGTTGGTGGAGTAATCATTCATCACCATCTTACAAGTGCTTTAATTAGTTTTAAAGGCTAACCTAGAGATTTAATTGGTTTGAAAGCAAACTAAATTAAAAGATTTCAATAAAAAACAAAAGTCCTAGAGTATATACTTTTTAAAATTATAAAACCAGTATCATACTTTTCAAAATTTACAAAACAACCCCAATAATTATTGTAATTATAAAATAGGATAAATAATTTTAAAAATTATAAAAAAGAATAGACATATTTTTGAAATTACAAATCAAGAAAACAAATTTATGAAATTACCTGGATCTACAATTTTTTGAAAAATAAAGTCCTGTCATATTATAATACCGGAAACAAAAAAGAGAGGGGGAAGGAAATATAGCGTTTTGGACCAAAACGCTGCACTCTTCCCAAGAGTGAAATTAGTGCAAAAAGCCCTAATTTCTCTCTCTTCCTCCCATCTCTTTCTCTCTCATTCTCTCCCTCTCCCAATTCTCTCCTCTCCTCCGCCACTCTCTTGCCCTCCCTTTCACCAGCGACCGGTGTCCACCACCGCACGCGGCCACCGGCATAACCCCGTTTCTCTCTCTCTATTCCATATCTCAGTCTCTCTCTCACGAACTCTCTCTCCCTCTCGTTGCCGCTCTCTTTCTCCTTATTTTCACACTCTCTGTGGCCTTCTGGAGCCGTGCCTCCCTCAATCACCAGTGAGCCACTACTGCAGGCGGCTGTCCCGCCTCCATTCTCTCTCTCTATTTCGCTCTCTGCCTTCTCTCTCTCCCGCGCGCATGAACAGAGGTTCTCCTCTCCCGCTCGCTCATGACGGCCTCTCTCTCCCTTGCTCGCTCGCACGCGCTGCTCCGTGCGAGCACCGCTCTTCTGCAATCGTTGCAGAAGCCCCAAACTGGCGGTAGCAAGAGGCATTCAAAACCCTAAGCCGTGACCTGCATTTCATCCCCTACGTAGGTAAGAATGATTCTCTGATCAATAGCTTAAGGGTTCTGATTCTCTTGGAAATTAGAGTTAATTGTTAAAGTGTGCTTCAATTTGAAAACATTACAGGAGTTCAGACCGAGTTATAGGTGCATGGACACTAGGGCTGCAAGTTACGAAAACCATAGGTGAGGGAAATTTAAATCCTTTCGATAAATTGAGTCAATTTAGAGTAAGAGATCTTGTATATGTTTAGAATGAATGTTAGATTCGATTAGAATGCATTTTCTGACATTTTATATGCTATTATTGAGGTTAAGTATAGGATTTTATATGATTTAGGCTATTGATACAAAAGAAACATGCTAAGGGATGATAGAATCATGTTAGGTTAAATAGAATAGTTTTCCCAAAGTTTAATTTGAAACGTGTATGAAAAGTATTATGGTTATGTAAAATTCGGAAAAAAATTGGAAAAATTGTTAGAAATTAGAGAAAATTGAGGAATATTTGGAATTTAAGATCATTAGTGATGCAAATGATCTTGAAATGATGAAATGAGAATCTTGGTTCATGAAATTGAAGAATTTGGTATGTGCTAAATATAGGAAAGTTCATAAAACCTAGAATTTGGGATAAACTAATAATGAAATTGTGATTATTGGTATAGGATAACCCCTTTGAAGGTTGAGAAGGGTTACCTTGAATTAAATTACGGAATTAGGGAGTAAATATTCTCGCTAAAGATGAGTGGATAGTCCGTTGTGTTATAAATAAGTAAAACTGTTTTAAATTCTTTTATAAATGATTTTGAATGATTTTTACATGATTTATATGAAATCATTTGTGATTGTGGGTGTCTGGAATGAAAGTTTGAATTAGAATGCATCATATGTAATTATCAATGAATCTATGCTATTTGCATTTAATATTGGATTTTTAAATGCTTGTAGTATGAATTTCGGAATTTGTTTGATAAAACATGACACATTAACTATAATTTGAATGATTGTGAAAGATGGTGCACGAGTGTAATGGCGATAGTCATTCCCTCCACGGAGCGACCTGACGGGGTGGCATGGTTTGGGTTTCATTGCGAGAGAGATATACGCGGCTTCTTCTCTGTCACGTCGGACTATCCGGATTGCACCCCGGGGAGATCCGAGCCAGCGCCAAGGAAGGGAATAGTGTTTGAAATACTGAAATGGAAAACCCCTTGGCGGGCTTCCATCTTGGTTCAACCAAACGCAGGACAGAAGTAATTTCGATTGGACCCTTGTGATTTTCTGAAAGAATATTTGATGTGGATGCATATTTTGTAAATTATCTGATTTATTGAAAATATTTCAATATATATGAAGTATTGTTTGAGATATACTTTGATACCCCCACATTCACCTCTCATTTATCATACAATCATACCATTGCACTCCAATCACTGAGTATTTCTCAATACTCACCCCTCTCTTTAACATCTTTCGAAGGAAGTTTAGGTCTACGGCAGAAATTGGAGCTTGGGAAGGTTTATTCCGCTGATTTGTGTAGGTACATAGTGATGCAAGTTCATTTTGGTTGATTTTGAAATCCATGGAATGGAAGACTTGTATAATTCTTTTGGTATGGATTAAATCAATACTTGTTTCATATATAGAGCAAGTATTGATGGAATCCTTACATAATTTGTATTGGAGTTCGTACGGAACTTGTTTATTTTTTCTTAACTCTTATTTTGGTTGGACTTATTGTTTAAATGGGACGTTTGATTTGAAATAATGAGATTTGTTATTTTCTTTCGATTTTACAGAGTTCTGTTCATCTCATATCGTATGGATTTTACTAACGTTAGCTCGTTTCTTCATGCGAGTGTTAGTAAAATTTTGCGATTATGATTTGGACTTCTTTTGTTTTAAATGTTTTAATTTACTGAGAATTTTCGAACGGTTAGAATGGCCAATTTTGCATGCGTGCATATACAGGAACCCCCGCCCTTTGTGTGTCGATGCATGCTCGTGTGTACAGGGATGGATCGGATGGATTCTTTGCATGAGTATTGTTATATAATTTTCCTATTTCTGATGGAGTTGTTTATTGGATAAGTTGTTAAACTGATTTGTAATCTTGCGGAGTCCCGATATATAGGGAGGTTCTGCCCATATATCGAGACAACGCGACGGCTGTTGCGTGGTCGATCCGAGAATCGGGGTGTGTCACGTATACTTCTCTCTCTATATTATTTTCATATCTAATTAGCTTAATACAAAAAATAATTTCACTTGAGTAAATAATAAATGCTAAATGAGTTTTTAGAGTAGGGAAAGGACATATAATATATTTACTTTGGTTACAAATAATTATTATATAACATATTAATCTAGTATTTATATTAAAATTATTTTAACTATAATTAATTCTATTAAATAATTAAAATTGCATTCCAAAATATCTATCGAAATTATTTACGGATCTCAATAAATAAATATCTATTATATTTTGTCCTTAACTTGTATATGTTTTATAAGTTGTCTCTTTATATAACACTCATAATTGAGGGTATACAAAATATATAAATAAATATAGTGTTATTTTCTCAATTATTTAATACTTTAAGTTTCTCGTCCAAAACAAAGGATGTCAAAAAATTTTCAATTTGTCTTTCATTGATTGATAGAGTTTGACAAATTTTTAAAATATCTAATACAATACAAAATTTAATCACCAGATCCAGTTCCTAAATAGTTGACTATGGTGATTAAAGAGAGAAATTTTTTGCATAGTTGGTATAAATTTTCTATTGTGTATACATATTTTAATTATCAAAAAATGTATACTCACAACAAAAAAACAACCCTTTACCAGCGGACAAAAACCGCTGGTAAAAGACTCAAAAGCCGCTGCCAAATGATTTGGTGTCTTTGCCAGCAGCCAGTTTTTTGTCACAACCTTTAGAGAGAGTCGATTCACTGAGGTTTGCTAAGTCGACAAGGACAGAGTTGGAATATCTGCGCGGCAACTTCGAACACTTCAGCTACAATAATCAGTCCCAAGGACTCTGTAATGGGTTCTGAAGGTTGATAATAGGTAGAAGAAGGTGAGGGAAAGAAGAGAGAGGAGAAGAGGCGATAGAAAAGGTTTAAGAGAGAAAAAGAGAAGATAACCACTTTCATACTATCCTTTCTTTTCCACTTGCAGCATTTTTATATACTCCTTATGAGTTCTATGCTACCTAAGCTGCAGTTATTCAGTTACCAGCTGCTCCCTCACTTGCAACTGATCTAATCACCTGCAGTAACTACTTAACAGCCTAAACTACCTCTTCTTTACTTCTATTGTTATAATACCCGCCCTTTTAACAAATTCCTTATCCTCAAGGAAAAAACTTAGGAAATTGAGAACGAATAAAGTCCATGTCTTCCTAGGTGGATTCCTGTCACGCCTCGACCCGGGATCGTGAGCAGCCGCCCGTTACCCTGGATGCCGGCTGTATTTTTACAGAAAATCGGGCAGAACCTCCCCATATATTGGAGGTCTCCCATATTAAAATAAACCTGTTACCTGTCCAAAAGGGGCCATCCCGGCCTCAAAATGCATATATTATCCTCAACAACAAATCAGATCATCCTACTGCACAATCCAGGGCAACGCAAGGCTAACAAACAATTCTCCACAGTCCTAACCACAGACCTCTACTGCCATGCCCCCGTCAAAGGCATGGACAGCCGCCAGTCGCCCCTCCTGTGATTTAGAGGAGGCACCGAGCGATCCTAGAGGACAATTTTAAGACATGACACATTCCCAAATACAGACGCGACGAAAAAGAAATGCCTCAATGCAATGTCATGCAGTGACATGAGAGTTCCACAATTTAAATGTCCATATTTATACAGTCATCCCAGAATTATAAAAATGGTCATCTATAGACCTCAGAATACAAATACATCACCAATACAAATTTTACAGCGGAAATACACAATGACTCCTCAAGTCCAGGCCTGATCTCCCAAAGATACTGAGCGTCCTAAAAGCGACACTCCTTGTCAAATACTATCTCTGAAACAAAAGGGAAATGAGGGGTGAGTACTCGGGAGAGAATACTCAGTGAGTGAGTGGGTCAATGCAGTCATCAAATATGGAGTGTGAAACTGAAGTGTCAAAACATAAGTATATAAATCATATTTCAAATCATCATGCTCTTCATTTCAACAATATATCATTTCACGCATTTTCAAGTCAAATATGCATCCAAAGCACTGTCATTAAAATCATAGAGCTGCCAGCCGAAAATGTCCTGGCAGAGGTCTACCGCGACCTATGACAGGCGCACCGGGGGTGTTATATGCAAATTTCTTTAAAGTGCTCTTTACCCCGACGTTGGCGACGAACCTCGTCCAGGTGCTAGACTTGGAGAGGATATCCAATCCAAATCCAAATCCTCCCCCTTTCGGGTTCAACCTGGCTAGTACCGTGTAGATAATCAAATCACGACAACTCGTGGGATACCCCAGGCCTAGGCATATCCGGACGCCACCAAAGCGCCTCTCACGGTATCCTTCGTAGCTACGGAACAATACATATCAAAGCCCTCAAGGCGAAAATCAATATCATATCAAATTGTGCCAAAGTTAGGTTCATAAACCGATGCAACATAGAGTATAAAATGGCACATTATACATTTCAACCACATGGATGCATAATTTCATAATTCAATACAGTTTTTGGACACTCCAACGGTTCACAAAAGTCAATTTTAAAACCGGTCAAAACATTTCCAACATACGACAAATCATGCTCATTATCAAAATGTTGTAAAACAGGATTTACATATTAAACAAAAGTATTGAAATAAATCCCACTCACTGATTTTGGGGAAGGTAGCGCACTCCCCAATAACACTAAAATACGCAAAACAAGGCGCCCCTCAATCGAGTCACCAAGAAAGCCAACCTAATCAAGTCATCACGATTTTCATCAATTTCCGACTATTTCAGGGTTTATCGTTTTTCTTAATTTCGTACGAACCCTAAATTCCTCAATTTATAAACAAATCAACTAATGCTACCTAATTTGACAAAATTTATTCAAGGGTTGAAGAGATTTCATTTCTCTCACCTAGGATTCTTCGGATCTTAGATTTAGCTTTCGTTCGCCCGTCGGTTTGGTCTAAAAGCTGAATGTTTCCAAATTTGAAACAATTGTGAACAATTTAAGTCCAATTACTAAAGAGATTCGAAACCCAAGTGCGAAAATCGAAACTTAGAGTCATTTACCTTCGCAGAGGCTCACGGACTGTCACGGGCCGTGGGCCGCGGGCTGATGGGCCTGATGGGCCTGGTGGGCCGCGGGCCGGACTGGGCCGCAGTGGCTAGGGTCACGCTCGCGAGCTGGATCGAGCACTCACGCAGTGGGTCGCACGCTGGAGCGCTTGCGCTCGTGCTGGAGGTGCGCAGGGGCTCGGGCAGAGGCGCGCAAGGGTGCGCTGGGGTCGCGCTCTGGGTGTCGCGCGCTGCTCGTGCGCTGATCGAGCGCTGTTCACGCGCTGCTCGCGCGCTGCTCGCGGGCTGCTCGCGCTGGGCTGGTGCTGGGCTGGCGCTGGGCTCGCGCGCTGGTCTCGCGCGCTGGGCTCGCGCTGGCTCGGGCACTGGCTCGGGCGCTGGCTCGGGCGCTGGCTCGAGCGCTGGCTCGGGTGCTGGCTTGGCGCTGGAGCGCGCTGGGACGCGCTGGGGCGCGCAGGGGCTCGTGCTACGGCGTGCTCGAGCGATCGCGTGCTCACGCGAGGGAGGGTCGCGCTGCAGCGCTCGCGCGCTCACGAGGAAGACTGCGCGGTGGCGCTAGCGCTCGCGCGGAGATGATCGCGCGGCTGTGCTCGCGCTCGCTGAGGATTGGAGATCGCGCTGCAATCGCGCGCTCGCAGAGGATTGGAGCAGCGACGGCCACGGCGCACTCGTGGGAGGAAGATCGTGCGGCTGATTCGGGCGGTCGCTCGCGGCGGAGGATGGCAGCAAAAGGGAGAGGCGCGGCGGCGGGGGATCGGGAGAAGAGAGAAGAAAAGGAGAGAGGGAGAGGGAGAGAGAAAGAAGAGAGGGGGAAAGAGAGAGAGGGAGAAAGGGGAGAAAATTGGGCTTTAAGCCCTAATTTTTATTTTTCCTTTTTTTTTTTTTTTTTTTTTTAAATTGGGTATTACAATTCCTCTGGACTAAGATTAAGCCATCTGATCAACCATTGAATAATATGTTTGTCCCCACGCAAGATGACTCTTCTTTTCAGTACAGCCTCTGGTTCGACTATTGCTTGCTTATCTGTCCCTATCAGAGGTAGATGTGGCATAGGAGATTGATGTTGTCCTAATTTCCTTTTGAGCAATGAGACATGAAACACAGGATGGATCTTGGAGCCTGGTGGTAGCTACAGTCGATAGGCCACTTCCCCACTCTTGATAGCACTTGAAATGGTCCGTAAAACTTTGAGGACAATTTGAGTTGTCTTCTCAATTCGATGGACTGTTGTCTGTAAGGCTGAAGCTTTAAATAGACCCAAATCTCCTAGTTCGAATTCTCTTTCAGTTCTACCCTGATTAGCATAAGTTTTCATTCTGTTCTAAGCTCTAACGAGGTAATCATGTAATATTTGCAACATGGCCTGCCTGTTCTGAATAAAATTTGCAGCAGCAGGAAGAATGGAGTCCATGTAAGGGCCAAAAGGAATCGTTCTAGGCTGGTATCCATATAAGGCTTCAAAAGGAGTTGTTTGAATACTAGAGTGGAAATTAGTATTGTACCACCATTCTGCTAGGCTTAACCAATGAGCCCAAAGTCTTGGTCTGTCCGCTGTCATACATCTCAAGTAACACTCCAGACATTGGTTTACTCTTTCACTTTGACCATTCGTCTGGGGATGGTATGCAGTAGTAAGTTGTAATTGAGTGCCAACTAATTTGAAAAGTTCCTGTCAAAAGATGCTGGTGAAGATCTTATCTCTTTCTGTGACTATAGAGTCTGGCAATCTGTGAAGTCTGAAGACATTATCTATAAATGACTGAGCTATTATCTTAGCTGAAATGGGATGTTGTAGTGCCACGAAATGACTGAACTTTGTGAGTCTGTCCACTATCACCAAAATGGTATCATAGCCCTGAGACTCTAGTAATCCTTCTGTGAAATCCATGCTAATTTGGGACCAAGCTTGTGATGGAATAGGTAGAGGCTGAAGAAGGTCAGGGTAAGGTATATTTTCATGTTTGTTTCTTTGGCACACATCACATTCCTTTACCATTTTTACCACATCAAACTTCATTGCAGGCCAGTAAAAGGCTGTTTTAATTCTCTGCAGAGTACATTGCTGACCTGAATGGCCTCCAATAGCTGACTGGTGCATCTGTTGAATAATCTTTGATCTGAGCTGAGATCCTTTCCCCACATAGATCTTCTTTCTGAACTTAAGAATACCTCCATGAAATTGATAGTCTGCAATATTGTCCGGAGTTATAGTGAGCTGAGCTATCATAGCTTGGCAATCCTCATCATTTTCATAGCTTTGGGTCACCTCCTTCAACCATTCTGGTTGCACCATAGATATTGCTATTACCTCCCCTTCCATGTTTCGTCTGATAACAGCCCCCTTCTCGACAATGCATCTGCTGCCGTATTTGCAGTCCCTTTTTATACTGTATTTCATAATCGAAACCCAATAATTTTGTGAGCCATTTATGCTGGAGTGTGTTCGTTAGTTTTTGCTCTAACAAGTATTTCAAACTTTGATGGTCTATCCTGATGATGAAGTGATATCTAACCAAATAATACCTCCATTTTGTCACTACCATTACCACAGCTAACAACTCATTTTCATATATTGAAAGTCCTTGACTCCTGGGTCCTAAAGCCTTGCTCAAATAAGCAATTGGCTGACCTTCTTGCATAAGAATTGCTCCCAAGCCTTTCGAGCATGCATCAGTCTCCACTATGAAAGTTTCAGAGAAATTTGGTAACCGCATGACAGGAGCTGAAATCATGGCCATTTTCAATTGAAGAAAAGCTTTGTCAGAGTTTTCATTCCAGCAGAAACTATCCTTTTTTAAGAGATTAGTCAAGGGCTTTGCTACAACTCCATAGCCCTTAATAAACCTTCTATAATAGCCTGTCAGACCTAAAAATCCCCTGAGAGCTTTGATATTGGTTGGTATAGGCTAGGTCTGCACATACTCCACTTTTTGAGGGTTCATCTGTACTCCTTCTTCAGAGACTATGTGGCCTAAGTATTCTACGTGTGTCTGAGCAAATGTGCATTTAGTAAGCTTAGCAAATAGCTTGTGTTGCCTCAGGATTTGGAAGACCTCCCTAAGGTTCTACACATTGATCTCTATACTAGGACTGTATATCAATATGTCATCCAAAAATACCAGCACACATCTTCTGAGATATGGCTGAAAGATATAATTCATGAGGGATTGAAAGGTAGTTGGGGCATTAGTTAGACCAAAATGCATTACTAGGAATTCATAATGGCCATGATGTGTTTGGAAAGCTATCTTAGGAATGTCTGCAGTCTGAACCCTGATCTGATGATATCCTGCTCTCAGATCCATCTTAAAGAACACTTTAGAGCCATGCAATTCATCTAAAAGCTCATCAATGTTTGGAATGGGGTACCTGTTCTTGATAGTGAGGTTGTTCAACTACCTATAGTCCATGCAAAACCTCCAAGAGTTGTCCTTCTTTCTTACAAGCAGCACTGGAGAAGCAAAAGGACTGGTGCTAGTTCTTATAATGCCATTACTCAGCATTTCATCCACCTGCCTCTCAATCTCTATCTTTTGTGAATGAGGATACCTGTAGGGCTTGATCTTGAAGGGTTGAGCTCCAAGTTTAAGAGGGATATTGTGGTCGTGAGATCTTAAGGGAGGAAGTGTCTTGGGTTCAGCAAAAATGTCCTGGAATTGCTGCAGCAATTCTGAAATTGATGGTGGTAATGGTGGCGGTGTGTCCTTTGACTTAGTTATCAAAGTGAGGTAACTTTGCAGCTGCTGCCTCCTGAATTCCTTTGTGTCCTTACCCCTAATGAGTCTTATGGTTGAGTTCTCTGCCTGTCCCATTAGCACTAGCTCTCCATTGTCATCTGTGAGTCTCACTTGTAGTTGCTTAAAATCAAAAGTGATAAGACTGAAGTTAAACATCCAGTCCACCCCTAGGCTAATATCCCAGTTTCCTAACTTGATTATCTTTAAGTCAAAAGTAAATCGATACCCTTGTATACTTTATCGTACCCCCTGACCTTGTTGTAACTACTGACTCTACTCCCGTCAGCTAGTAAGGCATGAAGTGGTTCATCAACTTCTGGCTTCATCATGAGTTCTTCTACCAACGTGTGATTGATAAAACTATTAGAACTACCCGTGTCTACTAGTATGGTTATAGTTTTTCCTTTCAATGAACCTTGTAGTGCTATTATTTTCCTTTTTAAGGAATTAGAGAGAGCACGTAGGGGTACCTCAATAGCTCCATGCATAGATGTCTCATCTTCCTTTACCTCCTTAAGTTCTGTTCCTTCTTCTTCTTCCTCTTCTGCGGCTATAATGAGGTTGAGATGCTTGAGTCTACATCGATGCCCCGGTATATATTTTTCCCCACATTTGAAGCATAAGTTGTTAATCCTCCTATGTTGTAATTCTTGTAGAGAAATCCTTGTCAGCCTGTCATCATTGGTGAATTCAGTTGTTACCGTAGTCTCTTTGTTTTGAAAGTTTTTGGGATTGTTACTTCCTTTTTCCCATTTCTTAGTTCCATTTTGGCCTTCTCTCGAATCCCATTTCTTGCTAAATTCACTCCTTCTTTGCCTAGAAAGGTCTAAAGCTTGTTCCTGCAGTGCGGCAATGTCGAAAGCTTGAAATAGAGTAGTTGGTTTTAGCATTCTTAGCACAGGTTTTATTTCCTCCTTAACGCCACTAATGAAACTGGAAATAAAGTAGGTTTCAGGAAGCTTTGGATTTTTTTGCAGCATAATGGTCCACAACTCCTCAAACCTTTCTTGGTATTCTGCCATAGTTCCATGTTGCTGTAGCTTGTTGAATTCTTCAACCTTATCTCTTACTCCCTTTGCCTCAAATCTTTGACAGAGGAGTTGAGAGAACTCACCCCATTCTACTTCTTTCTTAATCAACTTCAATCCTTGAAACCAATTTTCTGCTCTCCCTTCCAAATACATCTCAATGGTATCGACCCAAAGGAAGGCTAGAACTTGATGTATAGAAAGGAACTTGTCACATTTCTGCAACCAATTACGGGGATTCTCCCCATGGAAGAAGGGAAGATCAATTTTCGGTGGTGGAGGTAAGTGACCTCTTCCAACTGACTCTTTCTTATAAGCAGGAAGCATTGCATCTTTCTTGAATCTTCCTTCTACTGGAGTAGGGAGAAGAGGTGATTTAGGAAGTGTACCCATTTCCTGATCCTCTTCTGTATGTCTGTTTGTTTTCACACAATTGCTGATTCTTGTTTCCATTCCCAACAAGATCGTCTCCAATCTCTGAACTTGTTCTTCCAATTTTTTCCCAAATTCGATTTGAGTTTCTTGGATTTCAATGGATAGTTCTTGTATTTTGGCCTCTTGTTTCTTGAGCTGTTTATCAATGACTTTATTTCTAGTTTCGTCAGCCATTTGCCTAAACCTCTGTTCCAAGAACCGAGTGCTCTGATACCAAATTTGTCACAACCTTCAGAGAGAGTCGACTCACTAAGGTTTGCTAAGTCGACAAGGACAGAGTTGGAATATCTGCGCTGCAACTTCGAACACTTCAGCTGCAATAATCAGTCCCAAGGACTCTGTAACGGGTTCTGAAGGTTGATAATAGGTAGAAGAAGGTGAGGGAAAGAAGAGAGAGGAGAAGAGGCGATAGAGATAGAAGAGGTTTAAGAGAGCAAAAGAGAAGATAACCACTTTCATACTATCCTTTCTTTTCCACTTGCAGCATTCTTATATACTCCTTATGAGTTCTATGCTTCCTAAGCTGCAGTTATTCAATTACCAGCTGCTTCCTCACTTGCAACTGATCTAACCACATGCAGTAACTACTTAACAGCCTAAACTAACTCTTCTTTACTTCTATTGTTACATTTTTCCGCTGCCTATGCGGGCACTGGTAAAAGATTATGCCAGCGGCTGTGGCCGCTGGTATAGGTCCAAACTTTTCCCAGCGGCCACCTGGGATGTTTTAAACCCTTTCCATTCCCATCTGGCGGGCTGTTTATCGGCCTATCTTGATCAAAGCAAGCCGGAATTTTGGTATTCCCAGTTTTGATCCCGCCCCCCAAAATAGGAATATTATTTCACTTACATTTTGAAATACTAAACCTTAATGTCTGGACTAATTATATTTAGAAATCAGAATTTGCACATAAAACATTGAGATGACATCTGGCCTGGGATAGCTTCTTGCCATCATCAGAAAGCATGTCCATCGCACTCCAAAAGATTGTTTCAATGTTCACTTTCTCATCATCCTCATCAAATAAAACAAAATATTGTTTATACTGTTTCAAGTAAAGATCAATAAAACACTTCAAGCATCAAGGAAGATAATCCAAATACAGAAAAATAAAAATAAAAAGTCCAGCAAGGAAGAACAAAATATTGTTCAATGGTGGGAAACAGAAACCTAATGGTAAACACCTTTGCAACCGAGAATTCTTTGGGGCCATAACAATACTCTCTTCCCATACCACACCTCTTTCCCTGTCTTGCATATAATGACCCTCTTTGGGGCCAGATTTCTGTGGTCCTTACTTGCCATGGGACCAGCTGATTAGCAACCAATATCAGGCCCCAACAAGTAAAAGATTTATGAGAAGCATACCAAGCAAGAAGCATTTGGATCCATGGTGACATCCCCAGTCGTCAGGCCAACATCTTACAATTTTTTCCAAAATTCAAGCAGGGAAACACTCTTCATTTTTGAAAATGCTTACCTACGTTATCGAGAACATGTCTCATGTCAGCATCTAGATCCTGAAAACCATTCGCCCAACTATAATAAGTCATGCATGTGCCAATAAAATATTAACAGAGTAGAAAACAAAAGTCTAATGTTAACCGAAATGAGGGGTATACATTAGACAATTTTTGCAAAAAATATAAAACTTCTGAAATTTCATGCCACCTTAGAGATTTAATGGTTTGAGCACCAACAAAAATAGAATTATAATTAATGGAGAAAAGAGGTAGCATGCCCATGGAGCAAAACATTGCTTTACAGCAAGACAGTGGGAAAGGCAATAAAAAATAGTTAGATTTAACAGGGGCCACAAACTATATGATCATGTCTATCCTACACATTCACCGGAATGAATCGTGGCAGTTGTATGCCAAATAATGTACATATTCTCTTCCACGTATTAAAAATAGTAAGATTTAACTGGGGCCACATTTGATTGTAACGAGAGAGAGAGAGAGAGAGAGAGAGAGAGAGAGAGAGAGAGAGGTCTTTGCCCTTACAATTCCACCCCACCTAACATTCAATCCAATACAATCTACAAAGAACTAGTTTCTTAAATACACCCCCATTTCCCCCAATCCCACGTTGATACACTTGCATCTTAATCCAGGTATCACATAAACCTTCTCCCTACCTAATACATCTTTCTTTTCTATAACAAATGTCTCTGTCTCTCTCTCTGAACAAATAGAAAGGGACTTTTTTTTTGCCTATATAAATTGCAATATACCCAATCCGCAAGAGGAAAAAGGTAAATGAAATGCACATGTTTGTAGAAAGGGACTTCTACAAGTGTCTCTCTCTCTGAATTCTATTTTTTCTAAAACGAGTCCCAGAAGAAAAAGAAAGTCCTTTTGCAAAAAATATAGAACTTCTCTTCCATGTTTTTGCCTCCAGTTGAGGGGGGGAGTTGTAAGTGCAACTATTCATTCCCTGAATAAATATGAACCAGGGCCTATCTTACTGAAATCCAGGACCATGGAAAACAACTTTCAGATGTTATGCTTCAAATCAAATGCCTTCACTAAATAGGACAATACCAAATGCAGGCCATAAAACGTAAATGAGAAGCCTTAAAACAAACACAAGAAAAACTCAAATATTTTGAAAGAACATAAAACGTAAATCCCCATTCATTAATGTGGTAAGGTGTACATAGATTATCCTTAAGGACACCAACAATTTCAAGCAATTAAAATATAGAAAAGTTTCAGCTTTCATGATTGTAAATTTCATCGCCATTCATAATGTATGACATAAATTCGCAAGTTAATCCATATGCCTTGTGACCAAATATTACAATTGATGGTAAATTTCTTTTAGTTTAAACTCGGTTGTTAAAGCTTCAACAAAAAGCTTCTAAACTAGACATTGTGGAAAGTATAGAAAAAATATATATATAGTTCTTGCCTTCATTAGGATTAAAGGAGCCTTCCTGTGATTGGTGCACACTATGAGCAGATGAAATCTAATAATAGAAAAAAAAAATAATGTGTTACATTTTAAGGAAAATATGACTATAAAAATTGTGATACGAAAATAATATATATATTACTACAAATATCATATAAAACCACAATATTCATGTTATTATATAACTAATTTTGATTCATATAGTATATATATTACTTACCTTTCCCTTTTCACTTTTCCAATATTTAACGAGCTCCTTAAATTGAACAAGATCGACTCGGTCATCTTTAACTTGAACTGCCATTTCCTCAAGTGACTCATCAACCACTTTGACTTTATTGCGTTCTTCCAATTTGATTTCCCACATGTCATCCTTGTTTTTTTTAGGAACATCATGCCAACTCGGATATTGGATTGGAGCAAGGTTACTTATCCTCACAACCGAACCAAGAAAAGTGGTAAAATATTTATAATCCTCTCCACATGGTTGATTTCGATCAGTAAACCTAACAAGCAAGTGATTGTCATCTTCTAAGGACCAAACTTCAGCACAGCGTGTTGGACCTCTCATTCTTCAATCATATGGTCTGATTCTGTAAAGGGTGTCTCTTTGGCAAACAAAAAAGAAAGATTTTTCTAAGACAAGCAATAGCAAGGGCGATGGAGCCACTGGTCCTTATCCACTTTGATATGTGTGGACTCTATCCCAACCACAATCGATCATTCTTTATATACATATACATTTTCCTCTTTAGTAGGGCATTTCCAAAATTATTCACCAACACTACTTGTGCGCACAATGTGGCACTGACAAAAAGAAACAAAAAAAAACAAAGAAAAGTGAAAATCAAAAGTCACTATCCCTTTCCTTCATTTCTCTCCCATCACTCTCTCTCATCTCTCGCCCCCAATCTCTCCCTTTCTATTTCTCTCATTCTCTCCCTCTCACGATTCTCTCTCTCTCTCTCTCTCTCTCTCTCTCTCTCTCTCGCTTTCTCTCTCTCTCTCTCCCGCTTGCGTGCGACAGCTTCATCTCTCCCGTGAGCACGACCGCCTCTTCTTCTCTCCGCGAGCGTGACAGCACTCTGTCTCCCTCGCCTGTTCGCATGCGGCGCTGCCCTTTGCCAAGAACCTTGCTGCAATCCCCGTTGAGGCCCCAACTCGACAGTCATCATTAGGCCCTCGAGAACCCTAGCCGAGATTTTGATTCATTCCCTGCACATGTGGTACGAATTTCTGATTGATAAATTCTAGGGTTTCGATTTCCATGGGTGATTGAACCTAAATATTAAACTTTGCTTCAAATTGGAAGCATTGCAGGTCCCGGAACGAATTGAATGGCACACGGATGCTAGACCTGCGAAAACCCTAGGCCTTCGTGAATCTGCACTCCCTTCTCTGCGCAGGAGTTCAGACCGAGTTGTAGGCGCACGGATGCTAGGGTTGCAAGCAGCGCAAACCATAGGTGAGACAATTTCTAAGTGCCTTCAAAAATAGTGCGAGTGTAGGTTGTTTAAGATCAGAGAATGTGTTAAGGTTTATGATTTGTACTATCTCAAGATTGTTATTATTGATTTAGGAAGATCCATTGGAGTTTGAAAGGAAATCCCTTAAGTATCGATAGGCTATAGAGAGTGAATACCCTCCTTAGAGGTGAGTGGATGGTCCGTTGTGTTATAAATGAGTAAAACTGTTTTAAATTCTTTTATAAATGATTTTGAATGATCTTTACATGATTTATATGAAATCATTTGTGATTGTGGGATATCTGGAATGGAAGTTTGAATTACGAATGCATCCTAAGTAATTATCAATGAATCTGTACCATTTACATTTAATATTGGATTTATAAATACTTGTAGCATGAATTTCGGAATTTGTTTGATGAACCATGGCACATTGACTGTAAT
The DNA here is from genome assembly GCA_033439265.1 of Dillenia suffruticosa. NCBI lineage: Eukaryota > Viridiplantae > Streptophyta > Magnoliopsida > Dilleniales > Dilleniaceae > Dillenia > Dillenia suffruticosa. Next base: position 15,658,608 of record JAVTVX010000009.1, on the reverse strand, counting down.
TTGAATGATTGTGAAATGATGGTGCATGAGTGTAATGGCTATAGTCATTCTCTCTACGGAGCGACCTGAAGGGGTGACGTGGGTGGGGTTTTATTGCGAAAGAGGTGTACGCGGCCTCTTCTCTGCCACGTCGGACTATCTGGATTGCACCCCGATGAGGTACGAGCTAACGCCAGGAAAATGGGTAGTATGTTAAAATACAGAAATGGAAAACCCCTTGGCGGGCTTCCGTTTGGGTTCGGCCAAACTTAGGGCGGAAGTGTTTTCGATGGGACTCTTGTGAATTTCTAAAGGAATGATTGATGTGGATGCATAATTTGTGAACTATCTGATTTATTGAGAATGTTTTTATATATAAAGTATTGTTTACGAGATATGTTTTGACTTTCCTATATTCACCCCTCATTTATCACACAATCATACCATTGCACTCCACTCACTGAGTATTCCCCAATACTCACCTCTCTTTTCATATTTTACAGAGGATACTTAGTGCGGTGACTGCACGGGGATTGAAGATTGCAAAGGATTTTTGCTGTTTTGTGTAGGTATTACAGTGATGTAAGGTTATTTTAGTTGATTTGGGAATCTATGAAAGGGAAGACTTGTATAATTATTTTGGTATGGATTAAATCAATACTTGTTTCATATATGGGAGCAAGTATTGATGGAATCTTTACATAGTTTGTGTTGGAATTCATACGAAACTTGTTCATTTTCTCTTAACTCTTATTTGGGACATTTGGATTAAAATTTTGAGTTTTGATACTTTCTTTTAGATTTGTGAAGTTCTGTACATCTCATAACCGTTTGGATTTTACTAACGCTGGCTTGTTTTTTCGTGCAAGTGTTAGTAAAATCCTGTGATTATGATTTGGGATTTTTTTGATTTTAAATGTTTTAATTGTGTTGAGAATTCTGGAACGGCTGGGATGACCAATTTTGCATACATGCATGTACAAGAACCCCCACCCTATTTGTGTGTCGATGCATGCTCGAGTGTACAAGGATGGACCGGATGGATCCTTTGCATGTGCATTGTTATATGATTTTCCTATTTTTGATAGAGTTGTGTATTGGATGAGTTGTTGAACTGATTTGTAGTCTTGCGGAGTTTCAGTATATGGGAAGGTTCTGCCTGTGTATCGAGACAACGCGGCAGCTATTGCGTGGTCGATCCGAGGATCGGGACGTGACAGCTTTACTGGTATCAGAGCCAGGTTCACGATTTTTAATGTTGAAAAGGTTGATGGTTTTGAAACGTTTTCAATTGTTTCCAAATGTCCCGAAAGTTTTTTTTCAAGGATTTTGAAATCTTTTAAGAGTTTCTGGAGAATGTACAGAATCTTCCCTGGATTTCTTAGTAAATTAGAAACATTTTTTTTAGGGAGTTAAGCATTAGCCTTTGCTTAACTCATTGATTTAATCGTAACTTCTTATTGTGTAGATCACTATGCCTCCACGAAGGAGAATGAGGAATATGAATGAGATTTCTCCACCAGAGTATGAGGATGAGTTGTCCTCGCATGCTCTTCCTCCTTCCCTGCCTACACACCCGGCTCCTCCTATCGGGATTTCTGCTCCTCCTATTGCTGCTCTTCAGCAAGTAATAGAGTGGTAGAGTACTTTTAGAATGCAGTACCAAGCTCCACATTCGACTTTAGCTCCTCACCGACTACTCCTTCAGTGCTAGTTGCTACGCTTAGTACACCAGTAGCACCCTCTCCTCCGGTTGATACAACAACCGATCTCCCTACTGTAGAGCTGTCAAAGCTGCTAAAGGAAGCAAGACAACTAGGGTGTGAACATTTGCAGGAACTTCTGATGCTACAGTGACCAAGGAATGGATTGGTCGTATTCAAGAGACCGTCTCCGACATGAGATTAAGGGATGAGATGAAATTATGGGTGGCGAAGAAACTGTTGGATAAAGGTACGAGAACATGGTAGGAGAATGTGAAAGGAATGGCTCCCGTTCCTCCTACTTGGACAGAATTCCTTAGGACATTCAAGGAGCAATACTACACCCGATTCTTTCAGGATCAAAAAAGAGAGGAATTTTTCAAGTTAGCTCAGGGAAATAAGACAATATCTGAGTATGAGACAGAGCTGAGAGAACTTGCCACTTACGTTCTGGAGTTTGGATCATATCTGATAATCAACGTAAATTATCCCTAATAGTTAAAAAAAATGCAAACTATAACTTAAATTTTGATGAAACATTCGGTTTTATCTACGAACTATTTACTTTAATTTGATATAATCATGACTTGTACTTTCTGTATGGATGTCTATTTAATCATATACATAAATCACACACATCAAACCATTAGACACTATCCATGCATAAATTAAAAGTAAAACTGTTTATCTACATAAATAATTATATACAAATATTATTTTAATACGGAGAAGTTGATATATAATTTTTTGAATACACAAAATAATAAATAATTAGAATCAAAGCTCAACAGCACGTTTGTCAATTTCAAACTAATTTTAACTCAATTTTTGCTACATTAATGTCTAATTATATTAGACAATGAAAACAAAACGTAAAGGTTATATTAGTTTTTTTTGGGGGTAGCTCCTCTTTAAGAGTGTTTCACTACAAAAAAAATATAATTTTAGTGACGAAAAAAATCGTCGCTATTTTACAATGAATTTAATGATAAATATGGATTTTATTATGATTTTGTAATGAAATTTGCGACGAAATCATACTCGTGACAAAATTAGCAACAAATATTTTATTTGTCATTAAATTCGTCGTTAATTAGTTATGAAAATATTTTTATCGCAAAATTCATGGCTAAGTAGCGATGAATAAGAATTTCGTGACTAAATTTTGTCATGAATCATGTATTTGTCATTGAATTTAACGACGAAAATAAATTCGTAGTAAAATTTATTGCTAATTAGCCATAAAAGATATTCGTGACTAAAATCATTGCTAATTAGTCACGAAAATATATTCGTGGCAAAATTTAGCAACGGATTCCAATATTCGTGGATAAAATCGTCGGTAATTAATTATAAAAAATATTTATGACTAAATTCGTCGTTAATTTATACCGTATTTCAAAATTTATGACTAATTTCATGACTAAATTCCTTTACATTCAATTATAAAATATTTTTAATCGTATTTCCATTTTTGACTCTTTTTAATAATGGAATTGAGTTAAATACATAGTAAATGTTATAATTTTCACAAAATTGAAAATTTTTTATAATAAATAATTCAAACAATTTATAATAAATAATTTCCATAAGTAGTTGCTGTCGAATTCACCCTTCGTATTTTTCGTCTTCTCCGTCCATTCGTTTTTCTCATCAATAGTTTAATCCCCTTGGAAAATTTAGCCGTTCATTTTCTATCGTTATCGTCATCGACAAGAAAAATAGTAGATCAAAACTCTGTACAAGATTTACAAGTAATCAGATAGTAGATTAAACATCCGTGTCCGATGATCCATCTTCTCTAAAAAGCAAACAGATAGTAGTTTTCAGGACGGCGACAGTGAAACAAATGGCTACTGAGAGGTGGCCGTTCATTTACAAACTCTTCTAAAATTTCCAAAAAAAATAAAATAATAAAATAATAAAAATAATAAAAATAATAAAATAATAAAATAAAATATTAAATATTAATTTCAAAAATAAAAGAAAAAAAATTAGTGATGAATTCTAAAATCTCTCGTAACTTAGTATAGGAGGTACAAATCCGCCGCTAAATTTAGTTAGCGGCGGAAATACAAATTCACCGATAAATTGAAGGACCGATATGGATTACGCAACTGAAGTTGGTGACGAGTGTTCCATCCATCGTTGAGTTAGCGACAGATTTCGGCATCCTTCGCTAAGTGTTTTTAGATAACAATCACTAACTCTAACATCTCTCGCTTCTCGACTCCACTCCTCTTTGGCCGAGTTGCATCAATCACCTTGCCACTGCCTTCGACCTTCAGCTGCTACATCAATCGCCTAGCCGTAAATCTAAGTTCTATTTGCTGTTGTTACAGGTACTCTGTCTCTCCTTCTCTCTCTCTCTCTAGTTTTTGTGTCAGAAAAAAACAGAATTGTTTAAATTTTGGGTATTCTCAAGGGAAGGTCTCTCTCTCTCTCCCCTTCTTCTTCTTCTTCTTCTTCTTCTTCTTTTTTGTGCTTCCTGACGGAACAAAAATGAGGTAAGCACTTTCTGTCTTTCCCCCCCCCCCCGGCATCTTTGTTCCTTTCAATTATGATGCCTTTATACATTCTGAGAGGATCTTCAATCTAGAAAGGGGGTTAATCTGATTTGTATTCTGCTGTCCTGTCACGTGCCCTTTTGGTTTTCTGTTCATTTGAATGAGTGAAATGAATTGGTCTTCGTGATGCTTTTGCTGGAGATCATTGCCGATGCTGGGGCATATTCAAGGTACGGCTTAGTTGCAATGTGTAATTCTGCAGAAAATTTTGTTGCGTTATGTCGTTGTGATTAATGAGGTCCTCTTTTTCTTCAACCAGTTTGAACCAGCAAGTCATCTGAGGAAGAACTTCTTTGGAAGCTGTATGCCGTCTATGATATGTTTTGTGAAGACTAGTCATTTTGGATGAGTTAGTCTTGTAAGGAACTTCATGCAGTTTGTCTATCCTTGTGTCCTCTTTGGTTTTGATATTTTGTGTCTTTGGAGTCTATTGAAGTAGTAGGTTATTATGATGTAATGGGTCGAAGGAGTTGTTACAAGCTTCAGCTTTATGCTATATCACCGTATGCTATCAGATCCTTTAAGAACATCTACACAGTTGGGTTAGTGCAGAAATTAATTTTTCTCTCTTAACTTTTTTTTTTTTTTGTTTATATGTTTTCCATAAGTTTCTGTTATTTATTACTTGCTTGGGGCTGCAAATTTAAATTTTTTTTTTATTTTTTTTCCTTTCATTGCTGTCTAATATAGGAACATCGATGGATATAATCAGGTTGCGGTTCACTATGTTGATACAATTTAGTACCAAGGGATGCAAACTCCCTTGAATCAGATAGGAGAGGAGACACCTTATGGTTCACATTGTACCCAAGGCAAATTAATTTTTTTTCCTTTTTCACTCTGTCTACTTTCAACTCTTCGCCATCCCTTCTGCTTTCCCTCCTTCTCACTAAGACACTCTCTCTCTCTCTCTCTTCATATGTATGATTTTGGTTGATTTGTTTGTTGTTTTGAATTGCAGTGAAAACGTATGATTCAATTGAAGTAAAAAAAAGGCTTATGACAAGTTCTCCTCTCAGTGGTAATTGCTTTGACCCCACTTTTCTAGGGTTTATTTTGAAGTTCTTTCTGTACAGATGTTGAATTGAATGTAATGTATTCATTTTTATGTGGTTTGAATGTATTTTTAGTTAAATTTTGACCTAAATAAGGGGTTTAGGAGTTGATGTCATCTTGCTAATTTTGATTAAGTGCACAATGAGATGAATTTCCTTATATGCATGAAGCTATGTTGCACGTTCTCTTCCAGAAATGAGTATTGTCTTTCATGGACAAGTCTTTTGAGCACGACGCAAAATGAGAGTTTATATTTTGCAATTGTATCTGGGATATTGTTTTGCGGAATGCCTGGACACTGGCTAAGATCACAATTTTCTTAATATATGATTTTTAACAACATGATAATAATCAAGCATTCCTAACATGTGTCTTAACATTCCTTAAATGAGTAACCAGAAGTAAGGAAATAAAATTTAGTCCAATCATGCTTAATAATATTTCTTAATTGGTGCCCAGGGGCACCTATTAATATTTCCCGGCACCTATTAATATTTCCCTAGTATAAAATATTTATAACGTGGTTATGTCATTCACACTGCCTAGTGTACAATGTCATGCCATGTTGGTCTTTGTGCTTGATATGTAAAGAATTGCTAGGTCTTCTTGTGCTTATATGAAAGACTCTTGGGCCATGTTGGTTGGAAAATTGGGCAGTTTCAGCATTGACTATATGTCTCAGGATAATTTATGCATCAACTTTTGTCCAAAGATCAATTGTCCTTGTGTCTGGTAGGTGTCTGGCTATTTTCTTGAACAAACTTCAAATTTTCATTGCATTTTTATGTTTAATGCAATTTGGATAAAGGGCATTTGATATTTGAGGAAATACTAACCTTTTAGTTATTGGAGTAAAATAAATCCTACCTCAGCTATGGGATTCAATTGTCCCACGCAAATGGGACAACCCCCAGAGAATAATAATCCTGGATTTTAGATGAAACAAATGCTAGGACCTTGTTTTCTAGGGACCATGAACGCATAACAGTTCCAACAACAGATTTATTTATTTATTTATTTATTTTGGTGCAAAATAGATATACTTTTCTTTGGATATTGGATAATTATTCCTTGTGGTGCTGCCTGCTCGCTTCACGTCTTTTTTATTGCTTACGTAAAGATAGCATCGCTTTGTACCAGAATGAATAAAAAGGAAGATAGATGGACCTTTTTCCGATGATGTAGCATCAATAGTATGTGTAACTGATAAAAAAAGCATCTATATTATATGGATGTCTTGATATCATGGAATAGAATTTGTTTTTTCAGGAGTACAGGAGTGGATGTTCCTAGCACCTTTGATTTTCTTAAGGTTAGTAATTTTTGCAATTGTCTATGACGTTAATTTCCTTTTTTCTATTAACTGGACTTATTTGGAAAGTAATGCTCTTCATAGTTGCATGTGAGGAGGCCTAATGAAGCTTCATTTCTTGCATTATGCATTGCCATGGTATTGAATGAGAAGCTATTTATTCCTCCATTATTTGGTATCTTATGGGCCATGTGGAAATGATCTTTACCGTCTATGGTAAATATTGGCTTTTTAGTTGGAGAAAGATTTTAGGTTTGGGCTTTAGATGGTTACAAGTCTTATATGGAATGTCGAAGGAGGTCTTTGTTGTGCAGCTGTGGGGATGAACCCTTGAATTTAAGGAGTAGTTCCTTTGTGTTTCTTTGTTATTTGATAAAGTCGTTTTTCTCTCCTTGTTCTGTTTTTGGTAGCCTGGTCTTTAGAAGGGCTTCTTGTTTACAACAAGAAGGGGATTCCCGGGATTGAGTTCATTTGTCCTCCTTGTGTTTTCATTTGTCTTCTCTTGTTTTTGTTGGAGGATGCATGCTCATCATCTTATTCTGAATTCCTGTTCTTTGCTTTATACAACAATTCAGCTCTCTTTACCCCTGTATACTCCTGTGACATCCTATTTTCTTCACAATTATTATACTTTCTTTTTCCACTGCTCTGTTGGCTTGTTATTTTAAAAAATTGTTATGCTTTGTAGATTCAATATGCTTATGAGCTGCTGACAAATCCAATATGGAAAAGGGATTATGACTTATTTGGCATCGATGAACAACTTGTGAGTGTATGGTTTATGGCCTTTTGCTGTTAAATCAATCATTTTTAGTCTGTAGATGTCTTATTTTGTTCTTAAGGTTGGTTGCTGCTCTGGAGATCTAACTAATCAATCTTTTTTTTTTTTTTTGGTTGCATGTTATAGAAAAGATCAAAGAACAATATGCTGAGAAAACACTTTCAGACGTACGCCTTCCCTTATTAGATGCTGCTTTCACCGGTCTGTAAGATCTTGAATCCTATGTTATTTCCTGCATTGAATGTGCAAAACTACAAATGCATTGATACCATACTTTTTTCTGCTAAATATAGCACCATCCAGCTCAGTTGTGACGTCCTGCATGATGAGAATGCATGTGGAAATGCATCATACTTATTCTGCTAATGCATTACCCTTTATTTCCCAGATTCTAGAGATTAGGCTCCTGATGATATCACAGCGAAGGATTTTAAATCCATTGCCGAGAAAACAAAAAACAGACTGCTTATTCAGGTTAATTTAACATTTAAATATTTTCTCATCTCTTTCCTATAATTGCAATAGAATTCCTTTGTTTGCAACCATTATCACGAGTGATTCAGCTTATCCGAAATTGGGATGGTCTAAATTATTTTCTCGTTGGTTTAGAGTTCAATATCTGGATTTTGTTTTATAATGCTTTGTTAACACTGTTTTCTATTAGCATGAAAATTTTTCTTTGGGCATAATCAACAATATTTCAAATTCAAACTTCAGTAAATAATATCTTCTCTTCCTAATGCCGCTCTGTTGTCAATTGTGGGTGATGGTTCTCTCATAGACATTTCATGCAAAATGTGTTGAGTTTTAAATGGTCCTTGAAATGATCATGGTTCTCGTGCATTTCTGTTTCTTAAGGCTTAAAGAAGACATTCCCCAAATTATACATATAACTATTCATTCTCAATTGTGGCATAAACAAAAATGACTTTGGTTTACTTCATGTCCCAAAATTTGGATATCCCGACTTCCTTTGCATAAATTGTTCGTGCAACAAGTGAGAGCAATATCTGCACAGAGAATGACATCTAAACTCTAAAATTATTTTTCAAAATCATACGTACTTGTATCACTGCCCACATTCTGAAATTTGATGTTGCTTTTGCATTTCTTTTATGTTGAATCCCATGTGCGGTTGGATGGGAAGCCCGTGAAGATTGAAATCATTGGCAACAATTCAGAATTGCTTGTCTCAGCTCGTGTTAATGCAACCGGAGGAGTGACCGGAAGGAGGAAGAGGACTGCTGTTATGACGTATGTACTGTGAACGTTCATACAGTTGACCAATTGACTCTTCCTTTTGATTTTAGAGGAATTAGTGGTTTCATATTGTTCCCCTGGAAGTATTTAATGCTTTTTTTTTGTCTATTCATGGTTCTTAAATTTTAGAATGTTTTGTTCTTGAAATATATGATAAATCTGGCATATTTGCTTTTGTGCTTAGGTGCTTAGGGTGAGAAGTTGGATCGTGAGAAAGTGCGGTTTGAGAGAGAAGAGCTTGACCGATGGCAAACAGAAGGTTGATTTAATCCCCCTTACGTGTATCAATTCAAACTCCATTCATGTGTCAAAATACAATTTTCCTTGTACTACAGGAAAATAGATTTTCAGCGACGAAAGATTACTGACAGAAAAAATTCCTGCACTAATAGCGATGGATTTTTTATGGAATATCGTCAGACAGAATATTAAGCGATTTGTGACGGATTAGCGACGGAAATATTTTCGTCATTAATCCGTCTATATAGTGGTCGACCGTAAAAAAAAAAAAAAAAAAAAAAAAAAAAAAGATTATAAAGCTATCAGCAATAGATTGTTGACGGAATTTTTAGCGATGGAAAATTTCCGTCGCTTATTCGTTGGTGTATTGGTAAAGGAAAAAAAAATTAAAACAAAAAATTTGTATAGTCATTAGCCACAGATTAGTAATGGATTACCGACAAAAAAATTAGCAACGGATTATCAATAGAATATTTATTTATTTATTTATTTATTTATTTATAATTATTTATAATTTTATTTAATAATTATTTTTAATTGTATTTTTATTTTATTTTGTAAAAGAATAATATTATTTTATTATTTTATTTTAAGCTAAAATAAAATTATTTTATTATTTTATAATAACTTATAATTTTATATTATTTTATTATTATTAAAAAAATATGAGATAAAAATAATAAGTAAAAAAATAATAATAATATGATTGGAAGTTTTACTTGGTCTAGTGGTGGTGCTGCTCTTGCCATTTACATTGTGCTTGGGTTCGAAGGTCAGTCGAGATATTTTTCACAAATTAAAGGACGCGGGTCGATGGGCGGGCTGGCGGGTCGGCCGGCCTTGGAGCAGCACATACATTTTTTTGAGAACTCAAAAATCATTGACGGATTGGGATCCATTGTTAATTTTTTTTTCTTTTTTTTTGTTTTTCATTTTTTTATTAGCGACGGATTTTTCCCGACGCCGATATTAGCGATGGATTTTTTTTTTTCATTTTTTTTATTAGCGACGGATTTTTAGTGTCGGATTTTTTCCGTCGTTGATATTAGCGACAGAACTAAATTCGTCGTTGATATTTAATAAGGTGACTTTCAGTGACTGATTTAGCGACGGAAAAAATCCATCACGATATCCTTCAGTGACGGGAAAAGGACTTTCAGCGACCAATTTTTCCATCGCTGAAAGTCCATTTTCTAGTAATGTTGTGTCAAAATCATTTTGGTCGAAAGGAATGTCTATAGCCTATTCATGAGGAATGTTATATATTGAATTGATATTTATTTGATTTGTTTCTATTGACATTTTATTGGATGCTCGAATATTTATGGACACTATTGAGTTTATTGGTTTTAAAAACATATTTGGAATCTAATTATTATGTTGGTTGAATTGGGAAAAATTTTTGTTGGATGGATATTAGTAGCTAAATTTGATATTTATGCTGGTTGAACAGGATAATTCTTTTTTAATAGGAAAAATTTTAAAAATAACAAATTTTTTGGGGCTAAATTACAATTCGTCATTAAATTCATCCCAAAAAAAAATGTCATAATATTCATCGCAAAAGTTAAGCTATGGATTTAAATATTGAGCTAAATTTAGCAAAGGAAAATTATTAAATTTATGGAGAAAATGTCTACTAAATTTATTTTCTATAAAAAGAAAATTATTAAATTATTAAATTTAGAGAAAATTTAAAATAATTTAACCTTTTAGAGAGAAAATTAATGTGTTTAATTTTAGAGACAGAAAAACTAAAATCGATATATTTTGAGAAAGAAAACATAAATTAAATTGATTTTTTAAAAAGAAAAAATTTAAAATAAATGTATTAGTGTGAGCATGCTATATAATATTTTTTTGAATGAGGGAAAATGATGCATTTAGTTATAAAGAGAGAAAATTTAGAGAAAGCACGAGTTAAATTCATTTCTTAGAGAGAAAAATTAATATATTTAGTTTTACAGATAAAAATTAAATTTGTGTTTTAGAGAGAGAAAATTTAAAACCAATATATTTAAAATATAAAATATGAATTAAATTGACCATTTTAGAGAGAAAATTGATGCGTTTAGTATTAAAGAGAGAAAAATTAATTTTCATTTTGTAGAGAAAGATAACTCAAGATCAATGAGTTTGGAGAGAGAAAATATGAATTCAATTAATTTTTTAGATAGCGAAAAGTAATATATTTATTTTTGCAGAGGGAAAATTAATTTTGATTTTTTTAAAGAGATAAATTTTAAATAAATCTGTTTGAAGAGAGAAATCACAAGTTAAACTGATTTGTTTAGAGGAGAAAATTAACATGTGCTTAGTTTTGAAGAGTGAAAAACTATTTTTTAAATAGAGAAAAATTAATCAATGTGGTTAGATAGAAAATATCAATTAAATTGAATTTATCATATAACAATTTTTTTCCTTCTAAACTTTATAGCATTTGCCAAGTACTGCATTTGCTTAGTCAAATACAGGAAAGAGCAAATACAGGAAAGAGAAAATATTACGAGAGTAACATTTACCTTCTTGAAATGTTACCTATTCAATTTTTCTTGTATATATTTTTTAATGTAAGAGTTGCGAAAATCATAGAAATAAACGTGTTCACAAAAAATTGAACACGAGATCTAAGTGTCAGGGAAGACATTTGAGCAGTGGTTCTTGACACTCAGATGTCCCTACTATAAATTTTTCTCTTCTACTAAATATGTTGTTAGCTTGATAAGTAGTTATTTAGTTAGTTATGAATTTAAACAACTGAATTTATTTAAGAAAATTAAAGAATCGGAGTGAATTCAAATAATGTTATAAAAGTATTAATTCTAATTTCATTACTTCTACAAAAAAGTAAACGTAACAAATATTATTTATAAAAATATTATTAAAAAGGGGCCTCAAAGAAGCATGAAATTGCACTGCAAGTATGTAAAAAAAGGACAAATCGAAAATGCCATGTTCCTTTGGAAGTATAACTAGTAAAAAAGTATGAAAAGATTTACATTTTCTCTTTTTTCAACGCCCCTTTCACTGCCTCCTCTCTCTGTCTCTCTACAAATTGTTGTTTCATTTCAGGAGAGGGAATTAAATTGAAAAGGAATAAATTTGTTTGTGAAGTTTAGTATTAACAATATCGGTGACCTTATAGAACTTAAGAAGGGCTTTGATTATGAGGAAAATGCACTCATAATCAGCATTCCCAAACAAAACCAAATAACAATTGTTAGTGATGGGTATTGCTCTACAAATAATGATTTTGCTGACTCAAATGGGTTGACCGGTCATCTGTCGATCTTGATGAATGAGACCTACAAAAACCGTCGGAGGGTGCTCCGGTAGGAGAAATTCCAATATTCAAGTTAGAGAGTGGTTTTCGAATAGAGAGAAATAAATTGAAAGAGATTTCTTTTATGCCTTTTTGTATGCTATGTGTAAGTTCAGAAAGTAAGTGGGCTTTCCTAGCCGGGTGGCTTAGTGACATATATAGCTTGTCTTTATGAGTTCCGTATGCATCTGTGGTGATAAACCCTAGTTTTCTTATAAAGGTATCCCGAGACTGTAAGACCCTGTAGGAAAGATCTCATGAGATCTATGATCCCTTTATCTACGAAAATTCTAGGTAACAAAGGATTTCTTTCCTTATCATTAAGGATTCAAAATCTCCCTTCTAGTTACAAAATATTACTTTTGTGATTTTGAGAAAGTCGAATATTGCCTTGAGTTGACTTATTACCGAGCATCGAGGAGGCGCTGTCACAGGTCAGTCGACTATCGAGGAGGTTCTAGTGGGCTTGTGGTGGGGTGATGGGCCACATCTTATTTGTATGAGCTACCAATCATTGACCTAAGTTCTGTGATATTGGGCCTATGGTCTATGTATCATCACTTACCCCTTGCTCTTTGTGTCGTTTCGAAGGAAATGGCTCAAGGAGCAAGTTCAAAAGTTACTTACTGAAAGGTCAAGGGGAAGTTAATGGAGATAATCACCAAATAAATTATCTCGGAATAAATGCTACATTGAAGTTGGAGAGCTTGAATTCTCTATTCATTGTGTACATCTTTCATTAGAGCATTTCAATTGCCTGCAATTGTAGAGATCACATCTTCATGGTTATAAATAGAAGAGGAGATTTCACTACCTTTTCAAAGTGATTTCGATTGTTCCAAGAGTGGCTTTAAGAGTTCTCCCTGTTGAGAGTAGGTGCCAGTAAGAGGTTGCTATATATGGGTTTTGAACAACAAAACCTATTGTTTTAGAAGACTTCTGTCGATACAAGGCTCCATCAGGAATAGGACAACCAATACAAGGATCCATCATGACGTTTGAGATCCCAACGTTAGGGTGGAATTCATTGAAGTTCCTCGAAGATGCTGACTTTGGGTACAGAGAGATATAAGCTTGGATAGTAGAGATTTTTGTTCGTAGTGAAAGCACTCTTCTCAAGATCAAAATCATCGCCAGGCCCCTTGGTGCAATAGGTGGCTAAGAATTCTTCTTCAACCCTTTTCGGGTTGGGCGATAAGAGGAGTTGGGGGTCGAAGGAAATTGGTTGATGCAGAGGGTGTAAAACTTGATGCATCTTTTCTATTTCTTTTTTGGCCATCTCCTTCCTTCTCGAAGCCTTTTCCATCTTCTATTGTAAAAATTTATTATTGTTTTCTTTCGATTGTATGATGTCTCTTTTACTTTGGGTGGAACTTTGTACTTTTCATTTCAATTGTATATACCTGGTCTTGTAATAGCATTAGCGGATGAAAGCATTTCTGTATTGTACCCTCAATGCAAAGTATAATAATATTTCTTGGTACATTTGACTCATTTGACTAGCGTTTTCCTTAGTGGATTACATTATCTGTACATTGACGAATATATTTTGAGAGTTAACCAAAAGTATGGGCCGTGCCTATCCATTAGGAAGATACATCCCTTATTGATGATGCGCTACGTTCAGTAGGACACTCAATTAAGAGAGTTCAAATGATAGGAAGGGTCATGTCTATCTGACAGGGAGATACATCCCTTATTGATGACGCGCTATATTCGGTAGGATACTCAATTAAGAAAGTTCAAATGAAAAGATAGGTCGTGTCTACCTGATGAGGAAATACATCTCTTATTAACAACATGCTGCATTTGGTAGGACACTCGATTAAGAGAGTTCAAATAATAAGATAGGCCATATCTACCCAATAGGTAGATATATCACTTATTGACAATATGCTACGTTTGGTATAGATACAAAGACAGATTATTCTATTTATAAGTTAGTGTAGCGGGATGAAGGACCATGGAGATCTTACCTAGCCGTTCGATCGGACACGAAACAGAACATGTTTTCACAAGAGAGTGATGATTATTATTTATAGCAAATGTACAAATTTTTAGAGTTCCAAGTCCTGGCCACGATCATGCCATCTAGGTGATTAAGACAATATGTCCTGAGGTGTACTTCCAAGTGTATCCAATAAGAACCTTTCCAATCAGGTGCCAGTTTTCCTCCTGGTTGAGGTTGACTAGTTGCTTCTACTTTTCTTAATACCAAATCCCCCGATTTGAATGTTCTTTTCTTGACCCGCCTGCTGTAGTATCTTGTCATTTGTTACTGATAAGCAACCAATGTGGTTTCTCATAGTTCGAGGAGCAAATCCAATCATTTTCATAATACGAGTTCATTCTATCCATGTTCATATTAATCCACTCAAAGTGAATGGACGCCGATCTCTACTGGCAGCATTGCTTTATAGTCGTAAGTTAAACTAAATAGGGTTTCTTCTGTTGCCCTTTGGGGCGGCGTTTGGTAGGTCGAGAGAATGCCGTAGAGCTCGTCTATTCATCAACCTTTAACTTCATCAAGTGCATACTTTAGTCCTTGTTGGATTGTTCATTTTGTTACTTCGACAAGGATGTTAGTTTGAGGATATACGATAGAGGTGAAACAATATTGGATTTTCAACTTGCTATAGAAGTCTTGAAAACTTTTGTTGTCAAACTGTTTACCATTGTCGGTAATCAAGACGTGGGGCACACCAAATTTGGTGATGATGGAAGTCCACATGAAATTTTGCATCTTGCTAATGGTGATATGGGCCAAGAGTTCGGTTTCTACCTACTTGGTGAAGTAGTCGATGGCTATGACTAGGAACTTCCACTGTTCGATAGTTGGGGGGAATGGCCAAGCTTGGTGGAGGGCTGACAAAGTACTGATGAGAAGCGTTAACACTTATCGCACATCTTGATATATTCATCTACATCGGTCTTCATGATGGGCCAATAATATCCTTGTTAGAGAGCCTTATTTGCTAGGTTTCGAGCACCTAGGTAGCTACCACATATCTTTTCGTGGATTTCTCTAAGAACATAATTCCCTTCACTATCAGACATTTTAGGTATGGATGGGTGTAGGATTCCTTGTATAGATCCCTATTGATAATAACGTAGTGGGCGGCCTTACGCTTCAATTTAGCAACTTTAGTGGGGAAGCTCAGTAGTTGCCCATGTTTCAAATAGGCTTCTATAGGAACCCTTTGGTTTGGTGAACTGTTTGTCGATAATATCTACTCGGCCTCTTCAATACTTGGGTTAGAAGGCTCTCTATGTTGACTGTTCAATTAGTCACCACTGAGTCAAAGTTAGCTAGTTTTAAGAGGGTGTCGGTTTGTGTATTCTCTGATTAGGGAATCTATTATATGCCCACCATATTGAATTTGTCCACTGCCTCCCATAACTTGGTTCGATACTTCACTATTGTTGGTTCCTTAGTTTTGTAGATCCCTTTGATTTGCTTGACGATCAACTGACTATTGGTGAAAACCCATATGTTTTGGGCCTTAGTGATGCCACGATTCACAATTCAGTTAGAAGGGTTTCGTATTCGGTTTGATTATTCATTGCTTAAAAGTTAAAATGAAGGGTGTACTCAGCTTTGAAATTGTCTAGTCTCACAAGAATGAGCCTGGCTCCACTTCCTGAAGAGTTCGATGACCCATCTATGTGGGGGGGTCCATTTGGGAATGAGCATTCTTCCTGGTTACCAACAAAGGCTTGTTCGATAACTAGGGAGAACGGAGCATGCATTCGAGGATAAAATCAATGAGAGCTTGGTCTTCAATGTCGAATTAACCCAACTCGATACTCCACTTGACGAGTCGATTTGAGGTTTCTCTCTTTTGTAAAATCTGCTTTAGAGGTTGATTGGTCAGTACCGCAATGGTGTGTGCTAGAAAGTAGGGCCAGAGGCATCTGACAGTTATGATTAAGGTGAAGGCCACCTTCTCGATCAGTTTGTAGTTAGCTTCTAAGTCTTGAAGTATGTGGCTGACATAGTATACTGGCTCTATATGGTGGATTCCTACTTCACAAGAATAGAGCAGAGTGTTTGATTAGAGATAGAGAGATAAAGATAGAGTTTCTCACCAGAAACAGGTCGAGAGAGGAGTAGAGGCAACATAAGATAATCTTTGAGCCGTTCGAACGCTTGTTGGCACTCCAATGTCTATACAAATTGCTGGGACTTCTTTAAAGCATCGTAGAAGGGCTTATATTTCTCCCCCACCCTTGACATAAAGCGGTTTAGAGTCGCAATTCTCCCAATAAAGTGCTACATTTCTTTTTCTGTCCTTGGTGGTGTCGTGTCCAGTATGGCTTATATATTTTTCGGATTTTCTTCAATCTCCGTCTTAGTAATGAAGAAGCCAAGAAACTTTCCAGAAGTGATTCTAAATGTGCATTTTGTTGGATTAAGCCTTATGTTGTAATGCTTTACCATTCGGAATATCTCTTCCAAATCTGTGATATATTTTTGGCCTCAGTGCTCTTAATGAACAAGTCATTTACATAAGCCTCCACATTTTTGCCAAGCTATTTGCTAAACACCTTATTGACCAACCGTTGAAAGGTTGCTTCAGCATTTTCTAGGATAAATAGCATAACCTTGTAGTAATAATTGTCGAACTCTATGATGAAACTAGTTTTTGTCTCATTCTTGGGGGCCATACGTATTTGGTTATAGCCGGAGCAGGTATCTATGAAACTCAAGAGTTGATGACTTGAAAAACTGTCCACCAATTTGTCGCTGTTGGGGAGCGGGTAGCTATCTATTGGACATGTTTTGTTGAGGTTTTAGCCTTTTTTACTATAACCACATTGGTTAACCACTCAGGGTACTCCACCTCCCTAATGAATCCTACTGCTAGGAGTTTCGGATTTCCTCTTGTATTGCGCGCTAACGTTCTAGTATGAGCACCATCTTCTTCTATTTAATAGGCTTCCAACTTGTATCTATAGCTAGTTTATGAACAATGACTGAAGGGTGAATACCTAGATATCCTCCGAGGACCACACGAATACTTAAAATGTTGACGAAGACAATCCACAATTGCATCTTGGAGGAGCATAAATAGGTGGGCATCAATTTATACCGTTTGGTCGGGTATATTCACGATGGAAACTTCAATTACCTCATCTCAGGCTTTGATCGGTATTCAGTATCATCTCTAAGTTCCAACATCTCTATCAAGGGAACTTCCTTTTCCATTTTGATGGAGGGGACAGTCAACGTGTCGATGTCATTATGAAGTGTTGTGATCCCTAAGGGTATCCTAAATTTGATCTTCATGTGTCTTGTACTTGGTAGCACTTCAAGGCCAGCCAAGCTCAGACAACCTAAGATAGCTCTATAAGAGGACAAGAGTTTCACCACGTAAAAGGTGGTTTTGGTAGTAGCATAGTGAGAAGGCATTCCTAAGGTGATGATAAGTGGGATGGTGCCCTTTGGATGTATACATTCATCAGTGAGCCCTTTTATCGGTTCTTTAGAGGGTTGAAGATGAAATAGGTTGAAACCCACCCACTAGAAGACATCCCAAAAAAAGAGACCTTGATTTGCTCCTTAATCAATGAAGGTCCTTTTGAGGAGGAAGGACCCTATTCATGTAGTGATAGTTAGCGGGTCATTTCGGTTTATGTCAACTCTTGATAGATCTTCATCATCAAAGTCGATCGTTGGCCTTCTTCTCTTGGTAGATGCCATTATTGTAAAAAGAAAAAGATGGCAGCACGAACTCAAAAAATCAATCTATTTTCATGGACAGATCCAATCTGTTGGAGATAGGTTTGACTCCATAGATAATAGCTTTACTGACTCAAACGGGTTGACTAATTATTTATCGATTGACCGGTGTCAAATCTGTTCAATAATAAATATCAACTAAGCAAGATCGTCTCCACAGGAATTTAAAGAATTTATTTCTTTTAGAGTAAAGAGTAATAGGGGTTTCTAGAGAGTAAAAATAAGGAATCAATTTGAATAAATGAAATTAAATGGAAATTAATTAAAACTAAATCAATAAAAAATAAAATTCCAGCCAAACGAGTAACTTTAGAAATGGTTTACACAATTGATCATTGATGCAAAGATAATTTAAACTTTCCATTGATATACTAATTATAGTTGTCGACAAACTATGACAACCAACATTTCCTTACTTTGTCGATAGTCAAGGTATGACCATTAACTACTTCTTTAATCAAGAAAGAACCCTAGGTATGACCATAGGATTCAATCTCTTAATTACATTAAAAACTAGAAAAACCTAGTTCTAATCATTAAACACGCAATGAGAGTTTATTTAAATTAAATCATATATTTTCCCAATACAAACCCAATCACACCACTCACAACTAATATTAAAATAGTTAAACAATTATGAATTTAACTATTTTATTGGAATTAGATTATTAGGTTAATTTAAATATCATACCCTTGATATTCAAACAACATAATAATTATAAACAATAAATCAGGAAATATATAAATACCAATGAAAGAAAGAAATAAATTAAAACAAATACGATTTCACAAATATAGTTAAACTAAATCCTTCATTATCCTCTGACTAGAAAGAGAGTTTACTTGCTTCTTATGAAGAAAATCCAAGCAAAAGATGACAAATTACAAAGGCTACACTCTCCGAGAGAGAGAAGGAAAAGTCTACAAAATGAGAGAAGAAAAGTCTAAAATCTAGTTCACGTCCCCGTATCTTTTGTCTGTATGTATTCCCTTTGATCTCCTCTATTTTATAAACCTCTCGTTAGCTGACTTTCCCTTATTGCAACCTAGCATGTCTTCTTTGATATATTTTCTTCTCAAAATGGCTGCAATGAATATTTCCTCATATAATTTTCTTTCCTAACTGATTGCATGCATATCAATTCTTTCTTCATTTGCATCTATCACTTGACTTGTCTAGAAAGGAATGTCGTCTAACTTCAACAAGGAATCTGCTTTGGATCAGGAAACTGAGAAGTTTGCTTTGAATTAGGAAGCTGATGCTCGTGAAAGTCTCACATTCTATAGACTTGCACATAGAATTTTGGCGCACCCATGCTTAACTTAATAGAAGTCTGCCGAAAAGTTCCTATTTTAGCATCTTTTTATTCCCAATTCCTACAATTGACACCAAATGCAGAAATTAAGTAGAATCTACCGATTAACACAATATTTGACCAAAATAAAGAGGAAACATTCATAAATTTACTAACTATAATGCACCATATCATCGATCTTGATGAATGAGATTTGCAAAACACCATGGAGGGTACTCCAACAGGGGAGACTCCGATACTCAGGTTAGAAATCGATTTTTAAATAGAGAGAAATAGATTGAAAGAGGATTCTGTTATGTCTTTTGTATACTATGTGTGAGTTCATAAAGCTTGTGGACTTTCATAAGCGGGTGGCCTAATGACATATATATAGTCTGCCTTTGTGAGTTTCGTATGCATTTGGAATGCTAAAACTCTAGTGTCCTTATAGAGGTGCCCCATGGTTGTAGGACCCTTGATGAAAGATCTCCATGAGATCTAGGATCCCTTTAACTAAGAAAGTTCTAGCTAATGAAGGATTTCGTTTTTATCGATTAGGATTCAGAATTACCCTGCTAGTTAGGAAATATTACTTTTGAGATTTTGAGAAAGTCGAATATTACTTTGAGTTGACCTATTATCGAGCATTGAGGAGGCGCAGCGACTGATCAATTGGCTATTGAGGTTTTGGTCAGCGTGTGTTGAGGTGATTGGCCACGTCTCATTTATATAAGTTACCGATCATGGGCCTAAGTTCTCTGATATTGGGACTATGAGCCATGTATCATCAATAACCCTAATATCTAATTCCCTCAATTGAAATGAAACAACAATTTAGAGAGAGAGAGAGAGAGAGAGAGAGAGAGAGAGAGAGAGATACAGTGACTATGGCGCAAAGAAATAGGAATGTAAGAGTTTTTCAATAGTGACTGGTATAAAACAAAACTTTAATAACAATTGTAGAGGGAAGTTAAAATGAGATGTTCCTCTGAAAAAGGCACATGACACAAAACTCTTTTGTTTATTTTTATTTTTTAATGCTTAAATAGAATACTTGATATTTTGAATCTATGGATCTCTAAGTTGTAAAGTGGAACATGAATTAAATCTTTGTACAAACAGAAATTGGAAGCTCTTCATTTTGGGCTTGATAGTTGCAAACATCAAATTAAATGCAAAACTTAAAAGGGCAGTGATCACAAAAATGGCCCAGCTAGAGCACTTGAAACGACCATTTGATCCCCATCAAAGTTTGTGTTGAATCCCTTACAAACTAATGGACGTAGACAAATAGTGCATCCCTCTACAAAAATTGGTTGGAATGCTTGTATGCCTAATATATGCAAAGTAGGTGTTATATTTTTCAATCGAGATGCTTGAATGGAGTATTAGTTCTTTCTCTCATTTTTTAATCGATTGGAATGGGATGATGAATCCATTCCTTCACCTCTTTTCCAATAAATTAGAAATCCCATAAAGAATAGCGGGATATATGAGATTAGAATGACTAGTGCATCTGATTCGATTAATTTCTGACCAATCAGGAATACCTCTTTTTTTATCATCTTTCTATGCTATTTTAATTTGTCATGCCCCGAACCAGAGCTATGAATAGCCATCCGTTATCCCGGATGTTGACTTTCTATAACCAAACGAGCAAAACCTCCCCATAAGTCGGAAGTCTATCAAATACCATATATCGACCTATCACATATCTATATACATAGGCCAGCCCGGCCAAAATCAATAATCTCCTCAGATCATCTAATCCATGTCAACCATACAGGATAACGTAAGGCTAACAACAGTCTTACACCAGACCTCTACTGTTATGCCCCCATCAAAGACATGAATAGTCGCCAGTTACCCCTCCAGTGATTTAGAAGTGGCACCGAGCGAACCTAGAGGTCACTTTTAGAACATGACACGTTTCCCAAAATAAATATACACAATAGTACAGATCATGCCTCAATACAATAGAATAGAGTTGAGAGTTTCAATAAAATACACATAATTTTACATACAACCATCCCTTTTTATACACAATGGTCTATCTACAATCTCAATACACAAATATATAATTTCATTAGCAAATCCTTCCCAATATCATATTGAGTAACTAATCAACAGTCTCGATCTCCAACAAAAGTCTCGTGCGCTGATAAGTCTCAACGCGTCTCATTATAGCTATCTCTGTACACAACAGGAAATGAGGGGTGAGTATCAAGAAAGATACCCAATGAGTGAGAGGGTATATATCATATATTTGATGTGCCGATGAAAAATGGAGTATCAAAATTCTCAATAATTCCACATATTGTAAGAAATCATGTATAATACTCAATTTATCATAAATCATTCTTTTCATATACATTTCAAACATATATGCATCAATGTTATCAAATCATGCTAGAATAGAGCGTGCTAAGATCAGTCCTGGCAAGGGTCGACCGTGACCAATGACAGGCATATCGGAGGTTTTGTATGCAATATGTTAGAAAAGCTCTCTACCCCGATATTGGCAACAGATCTCATCAGGTGCTAGACTATGGCGTGCCTAGCCCTCTCCCTTATAGGTTCAACCTGACTAGTACCATGTTGAATCACAATACATTTACCATTTTCTAATGTCATGTGAGATACCTTCCGTAGAATCATATCGGGTACAAATATGGATCACCCTACACATATATCTTTCATAGTTACAGAATGGGATTTACGCATCATAAAGTTATCATCATCACATGCTAGGGCCCTTGGCTCATGTAAAATATCATCATTAAATCAATCACGTACCATGCCACATTTCTCAAGCAATGTCAATCATTTCCACAAGAATGATTTCATAAAACATGTATAACTCAAATGCAATGGCACGGTTTCGTATTTTAAAACTCGTTTGGATGCATATATAACACGTATATACATATTTGTGGATACTCTATGAATTCACAAAAACATTTCATAATTTATTGAAAATTTCACATCACATATTTATTAAATCATACTTGCATCAGAAAATATTTTAAAATATGATATTGTGCATCAAACACATAATATAATAAATCTCACTCACAATATATGGGAGGGTCAGTCACTCCCTATCAAGTACCATAAGTGTCGAAAGTGTTTTCCCTCATTTGGTCACCACCCGTTTGCCTACAATGGCAACACAATGCATATATGAGGATTTGTATCATGATTTGAACTTACTAGGTTAAGTTGTATTCTAGCAATTCTTTCATCTAAGATTAAGGTTAGGGTATCCTAGGGTATGTTCTATCCCTTTTTCTATCATTTTTATCATATATTCTTTACAATTCATTCAATTAGTACACATTTTATCACCACAACACAACACATGTGCTTATAGTTCATTTTTCATGGTTTCTGCACATATGCACTTTTGTGTAGTCATGGAAAAATGGTTATAAATTCTATTACACAATTCCAAATCACATGCTTCCTATTTCATTTTAAAGCTAAGAGATAGCACTACAACTTTCATTTTGAACGTTTCTTCAGATTCTAATCGTTGAATTTCAGAAAAACCAATTTTTGTCTCAATTCTGTTCCAAACGTCCACTCTATCCTGTCTTAGTAAAAATGAAATACCTCCTTGCACACAACTCCAATTCAAATGACTTTTGGATATGTTATAGACGAGATATATACCTAAAACTTTTATGTTGAAAGTATTTCTTAATTCAGTCCAGAAAAGGGTCGAAATAGATCACAAAGAAGGCTGTTGATTTGGGACCAAAAACAGAGTGAAAATTTGCATAGTTTTGGGAGATTTTGTATAACTTTTGATTCCCTTGTGAAATTTGGCTGAAATTGTTACAGTAGGTGGCTACGAGGAAGATCTACAACCTTTCTTCTTTGAGTTTTTGCAAACAAGGGCTGGAAGGGAGTCGTGCAATGCTATTGTTTGTGGTATTGGAGAATGGGTGACCCTCTGTCGAGTTTTTAGAAGAGTGGCTGTAACTTTTGACACAGAGGTATGATTGAGGCGATTCTTATCTCGTTGGAAAGATATGACCTAGATCTACAAATTATATAGCTGGAGCATTTGCTAATTCAGACCATAAGATACCTCAAAA
The DNA here is from genome assembly GCA_033439265.1 of Dillenia suffruticosa. Classification (NCBI taxonomy): domain Eukaryota; kingdom Viridiplantae; phylum Streptophyta; class Magnoliopsida; order Dilleniales; family Dilleniaceae; genus Dillenia; species Dillenia suffruticosa. The sequence continues at coordinate 15,635,247 of JAVTVX010000009.1, read as the reverse complement.
CAGAGGCTAAGTCACGGACAAAAACAGAGTTAAAGCAGGACAGAACAAAAATTTCTGTGTAGAACACTTAACTTTGAAAAATCACAAAAAATCAAATTCTCTTTAAAATTAAACAAATCATATCTCATTTTAAAGCTCTATGAGTCTAGTTTCACCTGAAATTAATCTACTTTGTTTTCCTTTGTCCAGCGAATGTTATGACCAAAACATCACAGCATGGTCAGAATTTCTTACCTCTTTGAAGCTTTTAGTCTCTCTCTAGATCCACTTGGTTAAGCTTCTCCATTCCTCCCAATTTTTGGATATGTTATACTAGGGTTTGTGAGGAATGAATTTATGTAAAAATATTTGGGTGTTGTTGTAGGAAAAATTTGGGTTTCCTACCTTGAACTCACGGTTTTGGAGAGGAGAATGGAGAGCATTTTCTTGGCTTCTTTGGATTTGTTTGGTCACACAAAGTGCAATCCCTCTCTCTCTCTCCCATGTTTTGCACTCTTTCACCCAACAAATCTCACTTTCTCACACTACGAGCACACTCTTTCTTACACTACACTCAACTCATCATTAATGTTATGTCTCCCAACAACCAAATCCAAGGGCTCATAAAATTTGATCCAACTCCAAGTTAATCCTCACGCTTGGTTTGTTCTCAAGAAACCCACACATTTCACTCAATGAATAGTGCTCTTTGCCCCCCCCCCACTAACTCAATCCAATGGTCCAAATAATTCATCTCACCACTTACTCAATTTTAACCCTTGGATCAACTCTTCAAATGCCCAAAAAAGTCTCCTCTCTCTCTCTCTATCTCACATCCTCTCTCTTTCCCTCTCTCTTCTCACTTGTTTGGTCATGATTTTGGGAGAAGGAACCCTTTGCCAAATAGTTTTAATTTTTTGTTAATTGCAAAGGAGCCACTTGACTTATAAAAATTATATTTTGACCCCGAAAATTTTATAATTCTAAGTTAGACCCAAAATCTTGTATTAGGCCTAATTTAATTTATCTCGCATCAAAACGTGATCGTTTAACCTTTCCGAGACACATTCGATCCGGCTAGGTTTTTATCGGCAAATTTCAGAAAAATTTTATGGTTTAGCTCTACGAAATAAAATTTACTCAATTTGATGTGGTTATACACTCTAGAGTCATTTTCACTATGTTTGGACCATCTGTGGTCATTTTAGAATTTTTTTTCTGGCGATTTTGACCAATATTTGTTTGGGTATGGTTGTAACGGAAAAATTTTTTAGTGAAATTTCTACATAGAACACGAGTGATATCATATAGAAAATGAAATGGAATACAATAATGAGTACACCAAGATGTCAGTGTTACATAATTTCTATCTATTTGATATTTATTATTTATTATTTTTTTCTTCTTCTTCGCTTTGAGTTAAAAAAGAAGAATAATAGAAGAAGTAAGTGAATAAAAAATTGAAAGGAGGTTCATGGCCAAAGGCGCGTACTGTATTTGTTTTGAAAATAAGTCAAAGTTTGAAAAAGTAAGTTGTAATTTTTACTGTAAATATTGTTAACTAGTTTTTTATTTGCATCCCTTACCTATCAAAACATAAAACAAAAAAATCTTCTCTTTCCGTATTTAATCAATATAAACTACTCTAAAAAGAGATAAAAAAGAATCAAGAAAATAAGAATATGAATTAAAAATAAATAAAATAGAACAAAAGAAAAAATAGGATTGTAAATTTGAAATAAAAAATAGAGAATCCTATATTTAAATCCTTTTTCTTTAGAAAGAGTCTGAAAGAGAGAGTTTTATTTGTAATAATATATAAGATATAAGAACAATATATCAATATAGAAATATATCAATAATTAATTATTAAATAAAATATAATAAAAATAAAAATAATTATAATAAAAAGTAAGTGTAATAAAAAAAGATTTATCTAAGTCACTACATTTCTTTTTGTCCAAATTACTTCTTTTTTTTGCCCAAGTTTCTTCTCTTCTTGTCTAACTTACACACTACAAAAAAACATGATTTTAACGACGGATTTAGCGACAAAAATTTTTAAAAAATTCGTCGCTAAAATAGCGACGAAAAACAGAAATCTGTCGCAAAAATGGCGACAAATTTAGCGACGAAAAATTTTCATCGCTAAATTTAGCGATGGATACAAAAAATTCGTCACTAATTTTAGTTACGAAAATTCAAAATCCATCGATCCATCGCTAAATTATATGATATATAATTATTTTTTTATTTATTATATATATTTTATTTAATTATTATATTAATATTCTATTTTATTTAATTAGCGACGGATTTAGATTTTTGTCGTTAAATTTAACGACGGATCTATAAATCCGTCGCTAAATTATGTTATATATAATTATATTTTTTATTTATTTTATATATTTTATTTAATTATTATATTAATATATTTTTTTTATTTAATTAGCGACGAATGCTTGATCCGTGACTAACTTGCACCCGGTGACACACACGAGCCCACCCGGCCCACCTGGACCCCACCCGCGTACGAGCCCGACCGCCCGCCCGTATCACCAGCCTCTGCCCTTGCCCTACACACGCCTGCTCGCCCCAGCCCCTGCACATGCCTGCCTGCTCGCCCCAGCCCCTGCACACACCTGCTCGCCCTAGCCTCGCCCCTGCCCTGTGCACACGCCTGCTCGCCCCAACCTCTGCCCCTGCCCAGCACATGCCTCGCCCAAGCCTCGCCCCAACCTCTGCCCCTGCCCTGCACACGCCTGCCACCCCAGCCTTTGCCCCTGCTGCCTTGCAAAAAATCCCTGAAAAAACTCTCAAAATGCCTACAGCCCGATTCAAACACTTGCGCATGAGGTACCCAACCACCAGACCACATCTTAACTTTAATTATACTTCTATTTTATTTTTACTTATTATCTAATTCTAACATATTAATTAAAAAAATAAAAATTTATATCAAATAATAAAATGTTAATTAAAATAAACTAATAAATTAATTAAAAAATATTATTCTTTAAAAAGATTTAAAAAATAAAATAAAAAAATATTTAAAACATAAAAAAATATTATTCTGTAAAAAATAAAAATAAAAAATAAAAAAAATAAAATGCTAATTTAAAATATTAAAAAATAAATAAATATGATTATTTAATATAAATTAATAAAATAACAAAATAACAAAATAAAATAAAATATTAAATGTTAAATTAAAAAAATTAAGTTTAGCGACGGATTCTAACTCATCGCTAAATCCATCGCTAAATAATAAAATATTTAAAAAATTAAAAAATATTATTATTTAAAAATTAAAAATATTAAAAAAATAAAATGATAATTTAAAATATTATAAAATAATAAATATGATTATTTAATATAAACTAATAAAATAACAAAAGAAAATAAAATATTAAATATTAATTTTAAAAAAATTAAGTTTAGCGACGGATTCTAATTCGTCGCTAAATCTGTCGCTAAATAATAAAATATTTAAAAAATTAAAAAATTTTTTATTTAAAAAATTAAAAATATTAAAAAAAATGATAATTTAAAATATTATAAAATAATAAATATGATTATTTAATATAAATTAATAAAATAACAAAAGAAAATAAAATATTAAATATTAATTTTAAAAAAATTAAGTTTAGCGATGGATCGTTGAATCCGTCGCTAAATCAGCGACGGATTGCTTAATTCGTCGCTAAATTTAGCGACAGATTTCTAATTTATCGCTAAATCCGTCGCTAAATAATAAAATTAAATGTTTATTTAAGATATTATAAAATATTAAATATGATTAATTAATATAAATTAATAAAATAAAAGAATAATAAAATAAAATAAATGGATTACCGTTTATCAGTAGTTATCCATCTCACTGTCGCCATCCTCCGAAAAGTACTGTTTGATCTACTTGCTAGATGAGATAGATCGTCGGAAGTGAATATATTATATATTGTGTTTCTTGCTGATGACAATAACGAATGAATATGAATAACTGAACTTTCGTAAACAATTAAACTATATAAGAGAAGTGAATGGATGTAGAAGATAAAAACACGAATGGTGAAATCGACAGCTGCGACTAATTGAAAATTATTTGTTATAAATTGATTGAATTATTTATTGTTAAAATTATCAAATTGATGAGAATTGTAATATTCAATATATATTTAATTCGATTTCGTTATTTAGAATATGTTAAAAAGAGAGATACGGTTAAAAATATTTCATAATAGAGTATAGAAGAAATTTTGTTTAGAAATTATTCATGAATTTTGAAATTCCGATAATAAATTAGCGACGAATTTAACCATGAATATTTTATTTATGACTAATTAGCGACAAATTTTGTCACGAATATTTTTTTGTGGCTAATTAGTGACGAAATTAGTCACGAATTTTGGAGTTTGTTGCTAAATTTTGTGACAAATATTTTTATCGTGACTAATTAGCGACGAATTTAGCGATGAAAAATTTTTGTAACTAATTAGTGATGAAATTTGTGACGAAATATTTTTGTTGCTAAATTTAGCGACGGATAAGAGTATCCGCGGTAAAATTTAGCCACGAAAATATTATTCGTCACTAATTAGCGACGAATTTTGCAACGAAAAATGTTTCGTCGCCAATTAACGATGAATTTAGCGATAAAAATTTTTTCGTCCCCAATTAGCGACAAATTTAGTCACGAATAATCTATCCGTCGGAAATTTAGCCACAAATAAATTTTCGTCGCTAATTTTGTTGCAAATTAGCGACAAAAAAATCGTCGCTAAATCCATCGCAAAATAGCAACGCTAAAATCCGTCGCTAAAACCGTATTTTTTTGTAGTGATATCCTTTTTTCTTTGTGTGTTTTGAGAATATCCCGTTTCATAGGTCCGAGATCCACATCTATAAATTGAAAGGTCCAAATGATCAGCTCTACAATCAGTTGTTAGAATCAATAGATTTTCAAATCGTTCATTTGAAAAAAATGGAAAGTCTTTTTATTGGATGATCATGATACTTCCCAAAAATCAAAATTCTCGATCAATAGAGGAACAATATCACCATGATCAGGGATGACTAGACATATAATAGCAAAGTTATGTTCAACAAATTTTAAGTTTATGTATTATATTTCTAAAAGAGAACATTGCTTGCCTAGAGTCAAGGCTAGGCGCTTGTGCTCACCTTTAGTAAAGGCACCGAGGGAATCTTTGGCATAGAAAAGACTAAAAAGAAAACTTAAAGACAAGCTTTAGCTCTATCTTTAACAATTAACAATGGCCATGAATTTTTAATCACTTTCAAAAGTCGTTGATTATGTACTACTAGGTTTGAACGTCAAAAAGGGCAAAGCATAAATTTGTCATGGTCAGACATATCGCAAGTGACTTGGAGTTGACAAAGGAGGGGAGAAAAAAAGTGATTCTGGCCCAGAACTTCCTGATGGGTGATAACCAAGAAAAATGATGAGATTTTTGGATTTTTGGAGTCACTCATAATTCTTTGATTTAGTTTTCTCTCTTATTCATTCGTCTTGGAATTTACAAGACTTATTTATAATTGAATTATATCATTCTAGATTTATCGGGATATGAAAAGACAACCCACTTACTAATATGACTTTCTAACTAATGTATTTAAAATCAGACCAGTAAACAATTTGACCAACATACTCATTCATTAGTTCATTGATCAGATCGATCGGACTGTTTTACGAATCAGATGACATTATTATAATATCATATATATAATTCATATGTATTTTAAAATTAAATAAAAATCCAGATATCTCTTTGAATTAGTTTGAATGATTTATCAGTTTTGATTGGATTTGATTTCATCCGATTTAACAGTAAAAATCGAACTAGACTACTAAACAATTCTCAGTTGAAATGATGAATCAACCGGTCAGGTCCAATTTTAAAAACACTGTTTCTAACTCATTCATAGTTATTAAGCATATTACTCAATATTTTCTCCTTTAATGTGCTATTCTTGAATTCCTAACATATTTCTAAAATAGTTGAACTTGTCTCTTGGAAGTGTTCTGGTAAAAATGTTGGCAACTTGCTCTTCGTGCTTGTAGAATTTTAAGTCAACTTCACCATCTCCAATTGCATCACGAATGAAGTGGTGTTTAATAGCAAGGTGACAAGTTCTGTTGTGATAGATTGTGATAAAGCATGGCTCAAAGGCCCATCATCATGAGATTTGAGATCATTTGGGCCCATAGTCCAACAGGTCAAAGTACATACGTGTCTTCTGATTAGGCAAATATAACTAACCCACTCAGTACCTATCGACCAGACCCTTCTCAAGTAATCGACTAAACAACTCGGCACCTTTTCGGTACTCAATATTGCTATTTGACTAACTGAAATAGTGTTAACTTTTCACTAAATCATGGGAACAATCTCCCATAATTCAGAAGGAGATATCTAATTGTTGCTGATAAGGAAAGTAATCTCCATGACAATCTGAACTTTCCTAACTAAGAGAATTCTAAATCTTTGGAAATCTTTCCCTATGATCATCGGGGTCTCGGGACGCTCCGACAAGGAAGTTAGGCTTTTTACACCCCGATAGTATACAGGACTCACCGCGCATGCAGACTATATAAACATCACGACGGCTATCATCCAGGTATGTTCTCTTAACTCAACATTTTAACACACAAAGACATAACAAACTTCTCTCTTTTCATTTATTTCTAATCTCAAAATCTACTCTGTGATTTGAGTATTGGAGTCTCCCCCACTGGAATACCCTCCAACAACCTTTTGTAGATTCCATCAATCAGACGGCCTGACAACCAGTCACCTCAATTGAGTCAGACTATTATCTATGAAACAAAATCCACCTCTAACAGGTTGGGGCCATCCGTAGGAAACAACTGATCCTTTTAGCTGAACGTACTTCTCATTCTTCTCCCTCCATAGTCATGATGTTGAATAAAAGAAAAAGATCAGCAATTAGTTTTGATGATGACGATTTGATAGAGATGACACCAACTGAAATGACCTGTTAATCATTGCCACTGGAATAGGATCATTCCTCATCAAAAAAACTTTTATTGATCAAGGAGTGGATCAAGATCTCCTCTTTTGGAATGTCTTCCAATGATTAGGCCTTACCAATCCCACCTTCAACCTCCTGACAAACCCTTAAAGGGATTTATCGATGAGTGCATATTTCCATAAAGTACTATCTCGCTTGTTGTGACTTTAGGAATGCCCCCTCACCATGCTACTACTAGAATCACTTTTCACGTGATTAAACTCCTGTCTCCTTACAACTCCATCTTAGGCCGTCCTAGTTTGTACGGTTTTGAAGCACTACCAAGCATAAGGCACACATAAGATCAAGTTTAGGACACCTTTAAGGTCACAACACTTCAAGGTGACCCCGACCTATCGACCATCCCCATAGCTAGAAAAGAAAGAGAAGTTCTCTTAGTAAACACCTTGGAACTTAGAGATGACACTGAGCAACCATCCAAACCTTAATCCAGAGAGGAAGTGATCAGAGTTCCTATCACGGATGTACCCGGATAGACAGTCCAACTTGGCGCCCACCTATTAACATCTCACCAGAAAGCAATTGTGAACTATTTTTTATGATATTTTAAAGTTTTTGCATGGTTTCTGGAAGACATATCAAGTATCCACCCTTCGACTATAGTCCACAAACTGTTGTAGATGCAAGTCGTAAGGCTGTAAAGCAAAAAATAAGGGTATTCGCATTAGAATGTCAACATGAAATACAAGAGAAGGTCCGAAAACTCCGCATAGCAGGGTTTATTCAAAAAGTAGAATACCATGAGTGGTTAGCCAATGGTCATGGTAAAAAAAGCTAAGGCAAGTAGGGAATGTACGTAGACTTCACCAATCTCAACAAGAAATGCTCGAAGAGCAGTTATCCACTTCCTAACATCTATAAATTGGTGGACAACTCATTGGATCACAAACTCTTGAGTTTTATGGATGTGTACTTTGGCTACAATAAGTTTCATTTGGCCCTTAAGAATGAGGAAAAAACTAATTTCATTATAAAGTTTGGTACCTACTGCTATAAAGTCGTGCTATTCAACCTCAAGAACGCTGGAGCAACCTTCCGGCGCTAGTCAACAAAGTCTCTAGTGAATACCTTGGTAGGAATGTGAAGGCTAGACTTGTAACGGGCCGGGCCGACCCAGGCCTGGGCCGGTTCAAGGGCGGTTCCAGGAACTGCGGGCCGGGCTAGCTGTGGTTCCTAGGCCAGTCCGAGCCTGACCGGGCCGGTTCCAAAAATTTTTTTAGTTGAACCGGCCCGGCCCGCTGAACCGGAACCGGTGGGCCGGTTCACACCGGGCCAGGCCGGTTTGTCCCGAAATGGAGGTGTAAAATTAGAAAAAAAAAAGAAGAGGGACAAGGAGTTGTTCGAACCGGCCGGGCCAGGCTGGTTCCGTGCCCGGGCAGGTTCCGGGCCGGTTCTGGTTCCATGTCTGGGCCGATTCCTGGTTCCAACATCTGTTGAACCGGTCCGGACCGCTACAGTACCTGGTTAGGGTCGGGCCGGGTTACTATAGCTCCGGTCCGGTTCATGGGCCAGGCTTTTTCCTGCCTGGTTGAGTCAGTTTTCGAGCCCAAACCAGCCCAGACACATCTCTGGTGAAAGCCTACGTTGATGACATGGTTGTCAAGAGTGCCAGTGCCAAAAATCACATTGCGGACTTGGAAGAAACATTTCGAAAGCTAGAACGTTATAACATGAGGCTCCCAGCAAAATGCAATTTGGGGATCACATCAGGAAATTCTTAGATTTCCTAATTAGCGATTAGTGGATCGAGACAAATCTAGAAAAATACAAGACATACTAAACATGATACCATGGAGGACGCTAAAGGAAATGCAATGTCTCACAAGGAGGATCACATTTTTAAATCGGTTCATGGCAAGGAGAAGTGCAACCCTTTCTACGATGGTCTAAAGAAATACCATAAATTTACATGGATATCAGAGTGGCAAGCAACATTTGAATAGCTCAAAGAGTGCCTTGCTATACCCGCACTACTTTCTCAACCCGTTCCCGATGAGAAACTCTACCTTTTACATCACCTTTTCTGACCAAGCACTTTGCTCTTGTAAAGGCAAGAATCCACCACACAAAAGATGGTGTACTATGTCAGCGACAATGACATTCATTTAGTCATTACCGCCAAATGTCTCTTGTCTTACTTCCAAACCCACATAATTGTAATATTGACCAACTAGCCTTTGAATTAGATTTTACAGAAGAGGGACACCTCAGGTTGATTCATTAAGTAGAGCATCAAGTTAGGTGAGTTTAACATCGAATATCAACCGAGGCCAACAATCAAAGGCTAAACCCTCGCTGATTTCATCCTAAAATGCACATTCCTACACCTTTCGAGCAAATCCTTGCCAATGTCCAAGATGAATGCTCATCATCGGAATGGATACTCCATGTGGATAGATCATCAAACTCCTCAGAAAGTGGTGTCAGACTTCCTCTCATGGAATCGAATAATTTTAAGGTTGAATACACCCTCTATTTTGATTTTCAAGCAACTAATAATCAGACCGAATATGAAGCCCTTATAACCAGATTACAAATCGTAGTGTCACTAGGAGCCTAGAACATATGGGTTTTCACCGATAACCAATTAGTCAACAAGCAGATTAAAGGGGTTTATGATACTAAGGAGCCGATGATGGTAAAGTACTTATCTAGGTTACAAGAGGCGGTGAACAAATTTGACAAGGTGAATAGACAACAGATTTCTTGATCAGAGAACACGTGAGCCAACACACTCTCCAAGTTAGCCAATTTCAACTTATTGCAACCAGCTGAACACTCTATATAGAGAACTCACCATACCCAAGTATTGACAAACCTGAACAAATTCTATCGGCATATAGTTCCCCAAGTTTGAAGGACTCTATAGAGCTTATTTGAAACATGAACTGTTACCAAGTTTTCCTTCTGAGGCCATTAAGCTGAGATGTAAAGCTGCCCACTATGACATTATCATTGAGGACCTTTACAAGAAGTCCTTTACCATCCATACCTAAAATATTTGACACCAGAAGAAGAAAATTAAGTGCTTCGAGAAATCCATAAAGGGATATGTGGTAACCACTTAGGCACTCAAAATCTAGTAAATAAAGCTCTTCGACAAATATTTTTGGCCAACTATGAAGGCCAATGCAGATGATTATGTTAGAAGGTGCAACAAATACCAATGCTTCTCGTTGGTACCACGATAGCCTTCCACCAAACTTGGCCCGATAGTAAGTCAATAGCCATTTGTACAATGGGGAATGGAAATTCTCAAGCCACCACCAGCTATTAAACAACAAAAGTTCCTAGTCATGGCAATTGACTATTTTACCGAGTAGAGGCTGTACCGTTAACCCAGATCACCATCGGCAAAATACAAAGTTTTGTATGGACATCCATCATCACTAGATTCGGTGTGTCTTACGTTCTAATTATCAACAATGGCAAATAGTTTGATAATAAAAACCATTAAAACTTTTGCAAAAATTGGAAATCCAGCATCATTTTACCTTCATCTCATACCCACAATCTAACGGCCTCACCGAAGTGACAAACTGAATGGTCCTGCAAGGATTCAAGGTTGTATTAAACGAAGTCAAGGGTCGCTAGGCAAATGAGCTCTATGGCATCCTTTGGACCTATCAGACAGCGCCCAGAAGGGTAATAGGAGAAATGCCATTTAGTCTAACTTACGGTTGTGAAGTAATAAAACTGATAGAGATTGGTATTCATTCACTCCGAGTAAATCAATACGAGCATGAACAGAACGAGTTTACATTATGTGAATGGTTAGACCTACTTCCAAAACTACGAGAAACTGTGTCCACTTGGATGGCTGCTTATCAGTAGTAGATGACACATTATTACAATAGATGGGCAAAAATAAAAGTGTTCGAACCAGGGAATTTGGTTCTTTATAGAATAGAAGTTACCAGACAAACCTAGCCAGGGGACAAGCTAGCACCTAATTGGGAAGGCTCCCATCAAATATGCTCGGTGGTTCTCCCGGGGACATACCAACTCAACCATCTGAACGGTTCGGTCATGCCAAGAACATGGAACTTAGAGAACTTGTATATCTATCACTAGTAATCTCTATTACTCTCATTAGTTTTGATACTTGCTCTTTCTCAGTCTATCCACAAGAATATTATCTTTTTCGCATGTTGCTGACATACTCTTACAATCAAACAAAAGCGTCATCAATAAGGGATGTATCTCCCCAATGGATAGGCATGACTCAACTTCTCAATTGAATGAATATGTCATCAATAAGGGATATATCTCCCCGACAAGCAAGTACGGCCCATGTTATCGGTTCTACACATTGAAACATGTCATCAATAAGGGATGTATCTCCCGAATGGATAGGTACGGCCCCAATCTCTCAATCAAATGAACGTGTCATTAATAAAAGATATATCTCCCTAGCAGGCAGACACAGCCTACTCTATCAGTTACACACATTAAAACGTATCATCAATAAGGAACATATCTCCTTGACGGGTAAGCACTGCTCAACCATTCAATGAAACGAACGTGCCATCAATAAGGAATATAACTCTCCAACGGGTAAGCACGACCACTCTATTAGTTACACACATTGAAATGTGTCATCAATAAGGGAAATACCCTTGTTTGGGTAGGCATGGCCCACTTTTTTGGTTAAACACACCGAAACGTATCGAAAAGTAACAAGGCGCTATATCCGACAACTGAGCAAGTCAACCAACCAGCTATCACCTCATCGGTCAAGTTGCTCACTCAATAGTGCACCTCTCACATCAATCTCTTAAGACTATGAATAGACAAGACAATATCTTCTCGATCAAGACAAGAATAACAAGTAACAAACCTTTCTTTATTATTTCAAAGCAATAAACGTATATCGGAATACATAGCTAGGTACAACAAAATAGAAAGTTTACACATTCACAAGTTAGACTAGATTACATCAATAGGAAAACCTAAAGAATGTGTTGATGAGTATCTTCATCTTCTCAAATGGATTGGCTCTTTAAATCCCTATGCCCTCTTCTTCTCGCCAAAGTGACCAACGTCTTCTTAACCAAATTCATAGATGAACTCTACGAATCTCACAGCCCTTGTCTAGCACTTAGTAAGTATTAAAACTAGAAAAACAATTAGATGCTAAAAGGAAGTTGAAAAGGACTTTGTAACCCATCATTAAACCCTAAAAACAAAAGAGTGTAAGAGCAATCCAGTTACTCTTAACTCAACACTTCGTGCACAAAGACATAACTAATCTCTCTCTTTTCAGCCTGTTTCTACTCTCGAAAATCACTCTTTTATTTGAACGTCGGAGTCTCCCCGCCGGAATACCCTCCGATGGCTTTTTACAAGTTCCATCAATCAGACGGCCCAATAACCAATCACCTCGTTCGAGTCAACAGAGTCATTATCTATGGAACAAAACTCACCTCCAACAGATTGGATCAAAAAGCTTAGTATTGTTGGTTCAACCTTAAATCCTATATAACCTTAGGAATCCTTTCCCTAGTGCCTTTATTGTTACGAAAAGAAATCACTTTATTTGAAATGATCTTTTTACTTAAAAAGAGGAAGAAAAGCATAGAATTTAATCAAATTCTATTATTTGGAACAACTAGATAATTTTGGGAATTTAATTTTGAAATTATTGCCCAACACCATTTATGCAAAATTTTTTTAGGTTTTATTTTAAAATTTTTTCTCCAAAGAAGGCCTTATAGTTGAGGTCAAAGCAATCAAGGTATTCAGTAGATAAATACCTATTGTTGATAGGTGGAGGGGACATCAAAACATACACACATCAAGGTAATGCAATAAAAGATGTGACCTCCTCCCATCCCCTTGTAATTGTAGGCAGAACTTGAAACTTTACATAAAGGAGGAGGAAGACGATATCAATTGAACTATATCTCATACACATAAACAATTGGGTGGAGATAAAGGAATCAAGCCATATACAGGACAAGGAACTTCTTGATGTGACATACTTATTGTTGAGGGAGGCATTAACATGGATATAAATTATAAATTGTTAATGTGTCATCTAACATATCAATAAATAATATTCATATAGTTTATCGTGTTAAATTAATAACATAACTATTAGTATTTGAAAGTTTAAAAATTAAATCTAAGTTGTTGGAAAATTTTGCTCTTTAACTTTTCTTTTTTCCTCGCTCCACAAGAGGGTGAGGTTAAAAAAATAAATAAATAATAACAAAGAAGAGAGAGAACTCACTACAAAATTAAAGTATTATATCGACGGTAACTTTTAGGGTCGGAGACTTTTAGTTACGGTTTTTATACTTTATAGAGACGGCTTCTAATGAAATCGTCAAAAAATATAAGTCTTTCCTAATAGACTAAAATGTCCGTGAAGAAAAGTTCAGCAACTGTCTGTAAAGGTACCACACAATTGTCTGTAAAACAATATTCAATTGTGATGGTTAAAAATTATAGTCAGTAAATGTAATAGTCTTTTTGGCACGGTTTAAAAACAGTTTCAATATAAATCTTTTTTATTGTCTACTTCTCTATAAGTTTTAAATGTATGACAACATACAAATTCCACCGTCTTTTAAAACTATATTTAATTCTCACCGTTAGAACAAACCGTTTGTATAAATTCTATTTATACTAACATATATATTGTAACGTTACTAAAACATAAAATTGTTATCATATTTGTATCATATACTTTTTTATTTGAAAATAGTCTGAGTGGTATGTTATAGTAAATTTATGATAGTAGTAGTTTTAACTAGATAAATAGGTAGTAAGTAGATGGTAAGTAAGTAGTAAGTTGTAGTAAATTTATGATAGTAGTAATTTTAACTAGATAAGTAGGTAGTAAATAGATGGTAAGTAAGTAGTAAGTTGTAGTAAATTTATAATGGTAGTAAGTAGATGGTAAGTAAGTAGTAAGTTGTAGTAAATTTATGATAGTAGTAATTTTAAGTAGGTAGTAAGTAGATGGTAAGTAAGTAGTTAGTTGTAGTAAATTTATGATAGTAGTAGTTTTAACTAGATAAGTGGGTAGTAAGTAGGCGGTAAATAGGTGGTAAGTAGGTGGTAAGTAGATAATAAGTAAGTAAATTTATATAGTGATAAGTTAGTGATAAGTTTGTGATATATAGTTAACTGGTAAGTTGTAAGTGGATAGTAACCATCAGGCGCCCGTCATGCTAGCACAGGCCCCCGCACATGCCAAACGACATATGCACTTAATGGTAATTTATAATTTCACTAAATCTAATTTTTTTTATTTATATTTCAACTATTATATTTTTTCATTTTTTATTTTAATTAATTCTATTTCAATTAATTTAATTGTGTTTTATTTTTTTCTTATTTTTTGTTTTTTGAATGAGTATGGTATTTAAATTATAATATATTAATAATTTAAAAAATCTATATATTTAATCACAAATATTTACCATTCAAAATATATAAAATTAATAAATTATAATTCATTAATGATATTCAATTTAAATATCATTCAAATAAATTGGTTTGAATATATCAAAATAGTAGTAAAAAAACTCAAAGAGAATAGAAAAACAAAAAAAAAAAGATCTCATGAAGGAAAAATAATAGAGGTTAGAGTAAGATAAGGGGAAAAAAAGTGAGAAGCAGATAAAAAAAAAATTGAAGTTGAGATAACTAGGAAGAAAGAAAAGAAAAGAAAAGAAAAGAAAATAGAATAACACATATCACATTGTGGTATAATGGTTTACTCAATTTTTTTGTGGTATAATGGTTGACATATCGCATGCTCGCACGCGGGGGCCTGTGTGGGCAAAGGCGGGCGCCCGTTTGGGCGATAGACCAAGCGCACAGCATGGGCAAGCTCTTGCATGCGCGCCGGCATGCAGAGCACGTGGGCACCCGTGCGGTTGCTTGCAAGAGTACGGAGCCTACGCATGCGTGGGCATGCATAGAGCTTAGACGCTCCTGCCCCACACAGACAAGCGTGGATGCCCATGGTTACCACATGGTTTTAATATTGATTACCACATGGTTACTACATGTGTTGTTTATATTGTCTTACTCCAAAATTACTATTTTATCATGTTACAGTGATCTATATCGGTTACTTACTTTCAAAAAAAAAAACAAAGGCATATGTCACATAACTACATGTATTCTGAGATGTTCGAAAAAAAAATATTCATCAAGTTTGAAGGCATCTTTATCTGTCAAAAATCATTGTAAATAGTAAATTGTACATATTAAATAATAAATTATGATTGTAAATGAAAATATTAACCGAAAGCCCTTTTCTTTATCTGAATCCAAAACATTTTGATCCAAAACATCTTGATAGTATTGATTTCTATATTTCTTCACAACTGTTCAAAATAAAAAATTAAAAACAGCATTTTAATATTAAATATCAAACTAAA
This sequence comes from Dillenia suffruticosa, assembly GCA_033439265.1. NCBI lineage: Eukaryota > Viridiplantae > Streptophyta > Magnoliopsida > Dilleniales > Dilleniaceae > Dillenia > Dillenia suffruticosa. The sequence continues at coordinate 15,619,792 of JAVTVX010000009.1, read as the reverse complement.
ATAATGTGCTTATTTTTAAAACCTGGTAACATTTGGAGATTGAGATTGTTCAGACTGATATTTGTTCTTCTTCTTAGAATTGTTGTGATTTTTCATACAATACTCATCCATAGGTTTAAATAGGTTAGGGGAGGAGAGCTTTTAAGAGAAAATGAAGAAACTTTGATAGTGAAAGGATGGAGAAATTTTGATGACCGCGCAGAATTTATAATATAACTTTTTCACAAACAAATTTTTAAAATCCCGCCCATTTTTTCTTTGGAGTTTTTTCTCCCACCTTTTTTTTCATTACCGCGTTTTTAATTCGTAACAAATTTTTTTATATTTTAAATCATTACCGCCACGTTGTTGAAAAAATTGGAGAAATTTTGATGACCGTGTAAGATTTATGATATAACATTTTCACAAACAAATTTTTAAAATCCTGCCCATTTTTGCTTTAGCGTTTTTTCTCCCGCCCTTTTTTTCATTATCGCGTTTTTAATTCGTCACAATTTTTTTTCATATTTTAAATCAATACCGCTACGTTGTTGAAAAAATCACTTACTACTTAATTACTACATATTTACTACATACTTACTACATTTAAGTGCTTGTAAGCCTTGCTCTGTGTGATGAAGTGAATCATTTCAATTCAGAAACTAATCGTTCAACTAACTAATCAGTTTGAGATTGGTAGGAAGAAAAAAAGAAAAAAAAAAGAGAATCTTACCCAAGAAAAAAGTTGTGGATTAATGGTTAACACCCCAAAAATTCAGTTGGTCATAGGTTCGAATCCGGGTGCTTGCAACACTTTACCCTTTTTTGCATGAAGCATAAATAAAAGGAAGCTGAGCATGCTGGCGCCCGCACGAGCGCTGCTTGTGCTGGGCGCCTGCCCCCTTCAGGCGCCCGTACGGGCGCTGCTTGCTAGGCGCCTGCCCCCGCCGGCGCCCGCACAGGAACTGCTTGCGTGGGGCGCCTGCCCACGCGGGCGCCCACTTGAGCATGAGCAGGCGCCAGTGCGAGCAAGGGCAGGCACCCGCACGGGCGCTGCTTGCGCGGGGCGCCTGCCTACGCGGGTGCCTGCTCGAGCATGGGCAGGCGCCAGTGCGGGCACTCGCATGCGCGCAGCACCTGCCTACACGGGCGCCAACACGAGCAAAGGCAGGCGCTCGCATGCGCGCTTGCCAGCGCGCAGTGCCCGCCTTTGCGGGCGCCAGCGCGAGCAAGGGCAGGCGCCCGCATGGGCATTGCTTGCGCGGGGCGCCTGCCCACGCAGGCGCCCGCGCGAGCATGGGTAGGCGCCAGTGCAGGCGCTCGCATGCGCACAACGCCTGTAGCAGCCTAAGACAGTGCAGGCAAGCAATTTTTTAATTATTTAAATTACTAGTAATTTTATTTAAATTAATAATAATAAAAATTAAGAAAATTATTTACAGTTTAGCGAACCTAAAGATTTAAAATTATTAATATTGACACCGCTTGAAATATTATTTCACATCTAAAATAATTAATTAAGTTATATAATATAATATTAATAATAATTAAATGATTATTATACAAATATTATATTATGAAAAAGTACATTAGCTCGATAATTTGATCTAAATTGGTAAATTTATAATATAATTTATAATAATATATTTATTATATTATTTGTCTCCCAAAATATTTTCAAATTTTTTACAAAATTTTTGCACTTCCGCTGTAACAATCTCTCTCTATTTTCATAAACAAATTTTAAAAATAAGTTTTCACAAAATTTTTACTTTTCTGCGTCAATTTTTTGAAAATTTTCTATTTTAATATTAAATCTCAAATTAAAAAAAATAATATGTTTATTTTTTAAAACCTGGGTAATATGTTGGATGATTGAATTTGTTCGACTGAATTTGGAGTAATTGTGATTCTTTGTATAATGTTCATCCGTTGTTCTTTCAAATATCCAAGATAAAACTTTACAAAGTGTGAGTGAGGGGTTTAAATGAGTTAGGGAAGAAGAGTTTTCAAGGGAAGGATGGAGAAATTTTGATGGCAGATAAAATTTTGTAAAGTATGAGTGAGAGGTTTAAATGAGTTTGGGGAAAAGAACTTTGAAGGGAAGGATGAAAAAATTTTGAGTTAGAGTTTGGGGAGAAAAACTTTGAAGGGAAGGATAAAGAAATTTTGAGTTAGGGGTTTCGCCTAGATTGAATTTATAATATATAATTTTCACAAATAAATTTTTAAAACTTCACTTTCGCGTTTTTTCTCCCGCCTCTTTTTTCATTACCGCGTTTTTTAATTTCTCACAATTTTTTTTTATACTTTTAATTAATATCGCCTTGTGATTTTTATTACTTACTTATGAAGTACTTACTAACTACTTACTAACTAATTACTACATTTCACAATTTTTTGACCCTCTCTCTTTTTTTCTTAGTCACTATATTATTATACTCATTGCCTTCATTTCTCTATAGTTCTTATGCAATGTAATTTTTAGAATTAATTTTTAGAATTTGTTAATTTTTTCATATATATACTCTTACAACTCCTTATAAGTAGTAGAGTTTTTGCGGTTTGTCTTGCCAAATTAATCTAATTAAACAAATAATTAAATCTAGTTTTTACTTAAATTTCACATAATAAAGTCTTTACTATGATTTATTATAAAGTTTCAACCATGATTGATTTATTCTTCGAACATATTACATTCACTTCATATGAAACAGTACATAAGATATTAAAGTTTAATAGAGTTTAATATTAATATATATATATGACAGTATATACTTACACTCGCAATTGAGTCACTATTGAGTAGTATGTATTGAATAATATATATCTATAGTATTTATCATCTCTTTTAAGAATAATATTTAAAAAAATAATATCAAATTATGTAATAATAAATTTAAGGTTATACCACTCACCAACAACTAACAACATCGTGTTTATTAGTTGTACTACCCACTAAAAATTCCGTCGGTAATCCGTTGCTGATAATTTTATAATATTATTATTTTTTTTAAGGGTTTAGCGACGGAAATATATCCGTCGCTAATTTCTGTCGCTAATCTATGGCTAATCTCTCGGTAAAAAATTTGACATTAATCCATCGCAAGTCCGTTGCTATTACCGACGGATATTTTTCTGTCGGTAATTTTCCGTCGCTGAAACCGTATTTTCTGGTAGTGATTTTTAATTTATTATATATTTTATTTAATATATTATATATTTTTATATTTTCTATTTATTATATAAATTTTATTTTTAATTATTATATTAATATTATTTGTTAATATGTTTTTCTTAATTTGTTAACTTGCGCTCACATTTTATTAAAAATAATAAAATAATATAAAATAATAATTTTTATAAAATAATAAAATACTAATTGAAAATAAAATAAAAAATAATTAAAAAAATAATATTATTCTTTAAAAAAATAAAATGTTATTTTAAAATATTATTTAAAATTCATAAAATAATAAATATGATTTTTTAATTTGAAATAATAAAATAAAATATAAAATGATAAATCCGTCGCTAAGTTAATCTTTTTTTTTTAATAAGCATTTTGTATTTTATTTTCTCACTGCCGCCATCAGTAGCCTTTCGTCTCACTGCCGCCATCATCAGAAAACTATTGTTTGATTTACTTACCAAACAAGATAGATCTCTGGAGATGAATGTATAATCTATTGTTTTTCTTGCTAATGACTATAACGAATGAAGATAAACAATTAAACTTTCAAAAACGTTTAAACTATATGAGTGAAGCAAACGGATGTAGAAGACGAAAAATATGAAAGGTGAATTCAACAGCCGTGACAAATTGAAAATTATTTGTTACAGATTGGTTGAATTATTTATTGTTCAAAATTATCAATTTGATGAGAATTTTAATATTTATTGTATATTCAATTCGATTTTGTTATTCAAAATAGATTAAAAAGAGAGATATGGTTGAAAATATTTCCTAATAGAGTATAGAAGAAATTTAGTTACGAAATTAGCCACGAATTTTAAAATACCAGTAATAAATTAGTGACAAATTTAACTACAAATATTTTTGTTAACTAATTAGTGTCGAATTTTGTGTGGCTAATGAGTGATGAATTTAGTCATGAATTTTCGAATTCGTTGCTAAATTTTGTGATAAATATTTTTTTTGACTAATTAGCAACGAATTTAGCGACGTGGAATTTTGTAGCTAATAATCGACAAAATTTGCTATGAAAATTTTTCGTCACTGAATTTAGCGATAGATAACAGTATCCGTGGCAATATATAGCTAAAAAAATTTTATTCATCGCTAATTAGCGACGAATTTTACAACGAAAATTTTTTTGTCATCAATTAACAACAAATTTAATCGCAAAAAAATTTTCATCGTCAATTAGCGACGACTTTAGTCATGGACAATGTATCCGTTGCTAATTTAGCCATGAATAAGTTTTCGTAGCAAATTTTATTGCAAAATAGCGATGAAAAAATTTTCATTGCAAAATAGCGACGAATTTTTTTCGTCGCTAAATCCGTTTTTTTTTAGTGAAAATAAATTATCAATGACTTATAATTCAACTAATAATATCATCTTCTATGTAGAGATCTCCAATTTGAACCACTCATGTGATAAAATATATATACATATATATATATATATGAATTATGAGAATATGCTCAAAATAGTGCTTAGTATTGTGTAAAACTCTCTCAACGGAGAAAGTTTTAGATGGTTAAAGGATACAAGAGGAAAGAATATATCAGTAATGTTTTTCCTTGTGTTTAGTATTAATATTAAGTCATGGATAAATTTTATCCTTGTATAATTAAATAATTATTTTTTCTTTCTAAAAGATAAATCAAATATAAATTATTTCTCTCTCACACTAGACATATTATTTTCTCTTTCTAAAAAATAATAAATTTAATTTTGTTTTTCTCTTTTAAAAAAATCAATTTAACTTACACTTTTCTCTTTCTTAATTAATTAAACGCATCAGTTTTTCTCTTTATAAAAATAATTTAAGTTTTTCTTTCTCTTTCTACATTTAATTTTCTTTTATTTTTCTATCTGAAAAACCAATTTTATTTAGATTTTTTCTCTCAAACTAAATACATTACATTTCTCCCCTAAAATAATCAATTTAATTTAAATTTTTCTCTTTCCAAATTCATTGGTTATTCAAAACTAAACAAATCAGTTCAAATCAATTTATTTCAAAATTTCACTAAGAACACATCAATTTAAGTTTTTTTTAAAGATAAAATAACTAAATTTAGTCTATCTTTCTCTAATTAGATACATTAGTTTTCACTCACTAAAAATGAATTTAATTCACATTTTCTCTTTCTAAACTTGTTCATTCTAATTTTTCTTTTAAAAAATCTAATTTATTTTTTCACTTTTTAAAACTAAAAAATAAATTATTTTAAATCTTGTCTCTCTAAATACATTAATTTTAGATTTTCTTCTCCCTCTAAAATATTCAAAATTTCACTATTATATTTCTCTCTTTAAAAGATTCAATTTAGTTAAATTTATTCTCTCTAAATACATTTGTTTTGTGAAAAAAGCAAATTTATTTGTTTTCCTCTAAAACTAATGACTTCATTTTGTTTATTATTTTCATTTCGGAATACTTTTAACAAGCTAGAAAATGTGTATGCTTTAATCTCTCATTTTTGGGCATGTAATTTGATGGTATTATTGCTCCCTCTCTATCATCTCTTAATTAAAATTTTTATACTCCAAAAATAAGAGAAAACGGTAAAAGATTAATCAGATAAACTTTAGACGTTTGTCATATACTAAATGCTATCCTAATGTTTATTATTTCATATAATTCTTAACCACTCACAAAAACTTATTTTCTACTAACTAAATTGCATATCAGTCAAAAAAAATAAAGACATAAATGAAGACAGAGATAGCCTTACTATTTTTGGTATTATTCCTTTTTAAATAACACAAAAAAATTCTAGCCGGGGCAATTGAAACTTTATCAACCTCAACAATATATTCAAGGATGGCAAGTTAGGGAATTTGATGTTCAGAATCAAAATCAGCCCCATTTTCTCCAAATCCCAAATTTGAAGGAACTAGCACCCCTCTCTTGCCACCAGCCTTCACAGACCTCAACACATTTTATTCCTTCACACTTTCCCTTAGTATATGGCCTAGACCCCATCACCGGTGCCAATGGATTCTTGCCACCTTCAACAATATCAACAAACACTTCACCGCTGCCCTCCACGATCCCTTTCAGATCGATCACAACCAAGTCTCCTGTCCTTGGAGATTGGCCTCCTCTGACTCAGAGTTCATAGTACCTTCATCCAAAATTTTAACTAATTGTAAGCAAATATTGATCAAAAGAAATAAAGTTGGGAAAAGAAATGTTAGGACGTTGAGACATTGTACCTTATGCCATGAGGCAACACGACCTCTTCTGGCTTTTCAACATCCCTGAGGAGGAAAGACTCTTAAGTTAGTAACACCATCCTTTTTTTTTCTGGCTATTGATAAGGCAGAGAGTTCTGGGATTTAATCAATACAAAAACTTTGAAATGAAATGACAACAACATAGAGCAGTAAAAAGGGTCTAGTTCAGACCTTGTATTTCCTTCCTGTTGGGAGACTTCAAGGTACGTTTTGATGTAATATTGGAAAAATTCGGTTGTGCTGTTTACTCTAAAAACCATTTGAGATCTCTATATTTTGTAAATTGTAAAAGAATAATTAATTTAGATATAAATATAAAATTTGTCCTTTAGACTGCACGGGAACTTTCTTAACCTCTCGATTAATAGACTTTTAATTTTTAAATTTTTGAATACTAGAGTACTTTGTGTTCAGTAGAATTTAATTTCTCTGAGAGAAATTGATATGCTTGCTGGAGTTTTAATGTTTGGTGAACTGTTTCCTTCAAATTTTGATTTACCTCTTGATCTGCCAATGATTGCTATCGTTCTCGAGTCACTACTTTATTGCTACCTCTAGGTACAATTCTCCATTTATCTCTTGGTTTTCAAAGTGTTGGAACACTAGTATTAAATTCTATTCCTATACATTATCTTATTTCTCCCTCGGTATATTTTGGTGATTATTAACTCTCGGTATATGTGTCTCTTTAGTTTTCTTGGTGTTGGACACAATTGCACCTCTTGGCACTTGCATTTATATTTATCTCTCAGCACTTGTAGTCATACCACTTGCATTTGCATTTATCTCTCGATACACGTGGTCATAGAAATTTGAACATTAGCCCTCCAAATCCCCAGAATGTTTTTTACCATTATGCCACTTAAACTCTTTAATCATATAATACATAATTTATATTATATCTCATATTTTTAACATTTCACATTTTTATCAGTTCTAATTTATTTTCCATAAATTTCAACGTTCCTTGTTCATTTATCAAACATATCTTTCTTGGCAAAACAATTTTTCAAGTGCCCAAATTCATAGAGTTAACCTTTTTCAATAACCCATGGGTACTTGTACAATTTAGAAATGTAAGAGGACTACTAAGCAAATGATGGAAATGAGTTAAGAGATAAAAGTAGAAAGGAGACTCTAAAACCCACAAGACTCAAAAACTTTATCTCACTTTCTAGATTATACTTCTCTCTTCTCCTAAATCCAGTCAATTCACTATCAAAACTCAAGATTAAAGATTTCAAACCACTCATCTAACTCCCCAAAGTTAGATTTAGTCTTCATTTTAAAGAAGAATTTGAGAATCTAGAGTTTCACAAAAAGGGGAGAATCAAGGGTTTTGGTATAACCCAAACTGGAAAGATCTTTTGGAGATGAAATTAAGATATTGAAATTTTCCTATCCTAAGTTTTGATTTGCCTAACTACTTCTCCACTTGGATTTGAAAGATTTAAAGTCATATTATTAAGTGAGAGAGAAAAAAAATAGGTTTTGAATGTTAGGGTTTTTGGGTTGATTTTGGATTGATTGATATTGATAATTTTGATTATTTGATGATATCCCTTACGGGTTGAACAAAGTTGATCAAGATACGATCTTTACTGTTGAGAAGTTTGGGAGTGACTACCATTCCTAATATAGTGAGTGGATGGATTGTGATATTTGTAGATGAAAAATATTTTTCTTGATTTTTCTGAAAATGATTTTATTTAATTTGGATTTATATAATGTTTTGTAAATGTGGAGTCTCCCTAAAAGTATTTTGACTTGAGTTATAAAATCTATGCATCTGCAAATATATCTTGTGCCATGTTAAACTTTTCTTTAGATATTGTTGTTGAATTTATGAATTGAGAACTTTGTTGATTTTCTATGGCACATAATATGTTGTTTGTGGAAATGGTACATGTTTAGGGTGTGAACACCCATGTACATGTGATGACTAGTCTAAATTTCTATGATCCGATTTGATAGGGTGGTGTGAAACATTTGTTAGACCTGAGGGCATAGGCATAGTAAAGAGATGACCCTAAATCCCTATCAGGCTATTTGGTTGAATCGCCTGGGAGGTCCCGAATTAACACCAAGATTGGAGGTGATGTATATGATTGGTAATAATTGAAAACTACTTAACAGTTTCACTATTGGTTTGGGCCCGTTGGTGGAGAGATTTTGAAGCAAAATCCTTGATTTTAAAAATAAGCGCATATTGAACACTATTTATGTTTCATGGAAATTGTTTTTTTTGTTGAGAAATGCAAAAATGATTACATGATAAATATAATTTTGAAAACGTTGTTTGACGCTTTAACATTCACCACTCATTTCTTACACAATTATACAATTACACTCTACTCACTGAATATTTTTATACTTAATCCTTCATTCTTTATTCTTTTCAAAAGAAGTGCAGAAATAGGAGCCACTCCACTGTGGTGATGTTAGAATTTACACCTATTTGTATCTGTTTAATAATCAGTCCGCTAGTTTCTTTGATCCTACTTGGTGTTCCTTTTCCATTTGCTTGAGTAATGGGAATGAGGTTAGTCCCTGAAAATGCCCGTTTGCTAGATCTAGTCGAGGAGAGAGTCTTCCCGGATCAACTGGCGGTACTGGTCCTTCTTAAATGTGGATTTAGGCATATAGATAGAACCATTGAAGTGCAATTTGGGTCTAGAGTGCAATTTACAAACTATTCATGTAGTATATTTTATAAATACTTTTCAAAAGTTAAAATTTACATTTTGAAAGTAATATTTTGAAATGTTAAATATTCATTTGTTTCTCATATGTTTTTGGGTTTAAATATTTTATGTGCTGTTCTCATAGTCTGGCGCTATCTTGGGGCACATGTTGGTGATGGCATGTACTTCTAGATCATGCGGCGGTTGTCATGTGTTCGAATCTGGAGGATTGAAGTATGACAATTCTATTTGCATCAGAGCAAAGTTTTCAGTGCTTTAAATGTTTCCAAATATTTTGAAGTGTTTTTAAAGATTTTGGTGCTTTTAAATGTTTTGGAAAAAAATTTAAAAGTCTCCTATGGGTTCTAAGAAATGGAGTCATGACTAGGTTTGACTCATTATTATTTTATCCAATTTAGTGAGTTAAGGTTAGTTTCCTTTTTTAGTAGAATGCAAATGGTTCCACGTCGGAAAACAAAGATTTTAACTGAAATTCCTCATTCTGAGCATGAGACTGCATCATCTTCCTATGCTCCTCTTTCAAGTGCACCCGAACCTTCGATTGCCCCATTTGAGATTCCTTCCCTGCCACTTGCTGCTTTTCAATAGTGTATGGAATAGTGAAACAAGTATAGTACTCAATTTCAAATCCAAACCTAAACTCAAATGCAAACTCCTCTTCCACCAAGCACTACCACCACAACCAACAATTCCCTAACATCGGTAGTTCCTTCTCCACTAGTTGTTGCACCAACTACCCGTCTTGCCATTGAGCTATCCAAGTTGATCAAGGAAGTAAGATAACTTGGTTGTGATACCTTCTTAGGTGTTGAAATATCAAAAAATAGAGCACAAGAAATGAAGAATACTTCTGAATTTTATTGAAGAAGAATGAGAGCATACATGGACAGATTTGAGAGCATTTTTCTTATAGTTTTTGGAGATACAATGAGCCTCTATTTATAGATAAAAGGAAAAAATAACCAGTGGATAGTGATTCAAAAGTAATAATCCCGTTGGAGCTCAAACCCCAAGGAATTCCAACAGCTAGTTTTTTGACTGTTGAAATATATACTACCCAAACTACCCCTAACTATTTGGGTTTGCTTCCTAAACTTTTCTCCAAACTTTTGGGCTTCCTTGGACCTATTTTTGAATGTATTTTGGGTTGGTTTAGGCTGCCCAAATGGGCCATGCTTGCTGGACAATGCAGGCTGATTTTTGGGCTTCTAAGTAGATGCACTTGGTTGGTGATAAAAATGGGTTGAGTTGTCCTTCTTTTCAATATTCCCCCTCAAGTTGGGTGCGTAGATATCGATAGTGTCCAACTTGTTCATGATTTCTTGAAGATATATTGTAGTTCCCCCTTTTGTGAAGATATCAGCTAGTTGCTCTTTTCCTTTGATGTAGGGAGTGGCTATAAGCTTTTCTTCCACCTTTTGTTGAATGAAGTGACAATCAACTTCTATGTGTTTAGTCCTTTCATGGAAGACCGGATTGGATGCAATATGAATTGCCGATTGATTGTCACAATGCAAGTTGATTGGTGTAGAAACATTGAACCCTAATTCCTCTACTAGAGCTTTCAACCATACAATCTCACTGGCCGCTGACGTCATTGCCATATACTCAGCCTCTGCACTCAATCTTGACACCACATGCTATTTTTTGCTCTTCCATGCTACCAAGTTGCCTCCTACGAACATGCAGTACCCGGTGGTAGATCTTCTATCCTTTGAATCACTCGCCCAGTCTGCATCGCAAAAGCCTTCAATTTGGGAGCTTCCATTGTTCTTCATCAAATACCTAGTCCGGGTGATTTCTTGATGTAGTGAAGGATGCGCTCAACTGCTCTCCAATGACCCATCTTTAGAGAATGCATATGTTGACTAATTTGGCTCACGGCAAAGGCTATGTCTGGCCTAGTGATGGTGAGGCAGATCAGTCGTCTTACAAGTCTCTGATATCTCTCTATGTCCTCAAATAGCTCCTCATCATCTACTAGAGGTCCAGTGGTGACAATAGGGCTACAAGCTGGCTTTCCTCCTAGCTTTCCTATTTCCTGCAAAAGTTCAAGAGCATATTTCCTTTGGGATAGAATTAACCCATTATTACAATAGGCTAACTCAATTCCTAGGAAATACTTTAGTCTCCCTAAATCTTTAATTTCAAACCTAGAACTCAAGAAATTTCTAACTATATCTATTAAATGCATGTCATTTCCTGTAATGATGATATCATCTACGTAAACTAAGCCTATCACTATTTTATCATTGTTTTTTCTAATGAAAACAGATGAGTCGCTATGGCATTTAACAAATCCACTACTAAGGAAAGCATGGCTTAATTTTGCATACCATGCCTTTGGGGATTGCTTCAGCCCATAGATAGCCTTGCGTAGTTTGCACACATTTCTTCCTTATTGTTGGAACCCTTAAGGAAGTTGCATATACACTTCTTCTTTGAGATCTCCTTGAAGGAACGCGTTTGCTACATCCATTTGAAACATGCTCCATCCATGATTCACCGCAAGAGACATCAAGACCCTAATTGCGTTTATTTTGGCAACAGGTGCATATGTCTCTTTGTAATCTATCTCATATGCTTAAGTGAATCCTTTAGCCACAATTCTTGCCTTAAAACCTTTCAATTGATCCATCACTTTTATATTTAATTTTGTATACCCATTTGCATTCGATGGCCCGCTTGCCCTTTGGAAGAGAGGTGACTTCCCATGTACCGTTCTTAGTCAATACATCTAGCTCTTCCTTCATTGCCTTTCTCCACCTTGGGTCCTTGGATACTTCATCATATGTCCTAGGCTCCTGTTCTTTATCTATGCCACTTAAAAAATTTTGTTGGCTTAAAGAAACATGTGAGATGGTATAATAATCAGAAATCGGATGTGATGTTACCTTTGAGTTATAGTAAACTCAACGGTTAATTCATTCCGAACGGGGAACCCTAAGCCTCGTGGATCGCCTAAGGTGAGGAGGTGGTGCATCCAAATCTCCCTCTACATGCTCGGATTCTTCCTCTTCGGTTTCTTGATCTCCCCCTGAAGTGTGGGCTGCCTCCTCTTCTATGGAGTTTGATCATTCTTCTTCATTATTTGAGATTGCTCATTAATCTCTTGGGAGGTTCCTTCTGCAATTGGTGGAGATGATTGATTCGGGAGAAGTAAGGAATTTCACGTGCTTGGAGTGCTCTCTTCTTTTGATGATTGATGTTCTTCATTATCTATAAAAAAGATCTCATTCTCCACAAATATCACATCCTTAGATGTGTATGTTTGGTCAGTCTTAGGGTCATAACATCTATACCCGTTTTCAAAGGAAGCATACCCCCAAAAATATGCACTTTCTACCCTTGTGATCTAACTTATCCCTCATGCGTGCTGGAATATGAATGTAGCATACACAACCGAATGTTCTAAGATGAGATATCTTAGGTTTTCTATCTAGTAGGACTTCTAAGGGTGACTTGCCATCTAGGACTTGAGATGGGATAAAGTTTATTAGGTGGACAGCGGTTTTTATTCCATCACACCAAAATTTCTTAGGCACATTTACATGAAACATCATAGCTCTAGTTATTTCTAATATGTGTCTATTTTTCCTTTCCACCACCCCATTTTGTTGAGGTGTGTACACACAAGACATTTGATGTACAATGTCATTCTCTCTAAGGTAGTTTTCAAATTTCAAACTAATGAATTCCCCACCATAGTCCGTCCTTAGAATTTTAATGTTAGCATTGTAAAGTTTGGTTACATATCTCTCATAGCTTTTAAAGGCTTCAAAAGCTTGATCTTTGGTATTCAAAAGATACACCCAAGTGTACCTAGTTTTTTGGTCTACAAAAGTAATGAAATACTTGTAGCCTAAATGAGATTTGATGGGTGAAGTCCACAAATCCGAATGAACTAAATCAAAAGCATTTTTATAAATTGTTTTTGAATTGGGATACATTGATCGGGTTTCTTTTCCCAAAATACAAGCTTTACAATGTCTATCTTCAATATTAATACTTGGAAATAGACGCTTTAAAGCTTGGTCACTAGGATGCCCAAAACGTTTATGCCAAAGAAATGCATCTTCTTTGACATGAGCTACGAGTGCATGATGCTTTTGATCCAAAAAATATAGATCCCCTCTTTTAGAACCCTTGCCAATCAATTGATTCGACTTGAGGTCCCGAAAAGTAACAGTGTTCGGGTCAAAAACAACTCTACACCCTTGATCTTTAGTGACTTTGCTAATGGACAAAAGATTTGAAGTGAGTTGGGAAACAAATAAAGCATTTGATGTTTTTCCAAAAAGTTCAATTTCCACAATTTGCTCAACTTTCAAATCTTGCCCATTGGCAACACGGACTATCTTATGGTTCAGGAGTTTTTTAAAACGCTTGATTTTTCTTCTATCCCTTACCATATGATGGTCCGTTCCCGAATCAATGTGAAAATCTTCGAAATTGAAAGAGGATAAAGTGCTTTGATTTTTACCATTGGAGGGAGCAAGTTCTTGAAACTTCTTAGATATGTCATTAAGTTGACTTTGAAGAGCAGCAAAATCAGCCATGGTAGGTCCTTGAAGCTTGGCGTGAAGTGCATTATGCTACTCGGAAAGTTGCTCCCTTAGTTTGAAGGTCTTGGGCTTTAAATGAGGATGAAGGTTCCAACACTTCTCCATCGTATGTCCTCTTTTCTTGCAATGGGTGCATACATCAATTTTCTTTGGAACTTGATGTGCTTTGGCAGCCATGTGCTCTTCAACGGTAGCCATGTGACCTTGAGCTTCAAGTCTAAGTTTGGAATTTTCTTCCAAATGCATGCTAACTTCCGTTCGTTGGTTCATATTTTTCACTTCTCCAAATGAAGGAAATTCCTTCATTCGGAGAATTTCTTGTCTAAGAAGAGAGTAGGAATCATCTAGACCCATAAGAAGACCAAAAATTTTATCTTCTTCTTTCCTCTTTTGGAGGACTTTGAGATCTATGGAATCCGGCCGGAGAGTGGAGAGCTCATTCCAAGCATCCGTATATTCCCCAAAGTATTGAGGAAGTGATTTCCCTTCCTTTTTTATGTTTGAAATTTGTCGTTTGAGCTCAAAAATTCTGCCAATATTAGATTTTTTGCCATAATGAGAAAACATTGTGTCCCATATTAGTTTTGCCTTGGGAGCACAAGTCACCATGGCTTTGTGTGTTTCAACTATCGAATTGAGTAAAAGAAAAAACACATGATTGTCCCTCTTCTTCTATTCTCTGAAGGAAAAATCCACCTCTTCAAGTGGTTGATCAAGTATGTGACCCTCCAAGTTGTGAAGTTCCAGCGCTCTTCTCATCAAGGCTGTCCATTGATAATAATTTCCTCCTCTTAATTGAATGGAGGATATATTTTGAAATTGGGTAATGTTGATTGAAGGTGGAAGGTCACCAAACCTTGAAGAGGAAGGGATCGAAATTTACTCTGAAATCATGTTGAAATATCAAAAAATAGAGCACAAGAAATGAAAAATACTTCTAAATTTTATTGAAGAAGAATGAGAGCATACATGGACAGATTTGAGAGCATTTTTCTCATGGTTTTTGGAGATACAATGAGACTCTATTTATAGAGAAAAGGAAAAAATAACCAGTAGATAGTGATTCAAAAATAATATTCCCGTTGGAGCTCAAATCCCAAAAAATTCCAACAGCTAGTTTTTTGACTATTGAAATATATACTGCCCAAACTGCGCCTAGCTATTTGGGTTTTCTCCAAACTTTTGGGCTTCCTTGGACCTATTTTTGAATGTATTTTGGGTTGGTTTAGGTTGCCCAAATGGGTCATGCTTGCTAGACAATGCAGGCTGATTTTTGGGCTTCTAAGTAGATGCATTTGGTTAGTGATGAAGATGGGTTGAGTTGTCCTTCTTTTCAACATTAGGCACTAGTGATACTACAGTGGCAAATAATTAGACTAATAAAGTATAAGAAACTGTAGCCGACATGAGATTGGATTGTGAGATGAAACTTACAGTGGTCGTAAGGTTGCTTGATAAGAGTGCCCACACATGGTGGGAGAACTTAAAGAGGAGATCCTCAACTCCCATCACATGGAATGAGTTTCTTAGGGAATTTGATGAGAAGTATTACACTAAATTCTAACATGACTTAAAAAGTAATGAGTTTTTCCATCTTAGACAAGGGAATAAGTCAGTGGCAGAGTATGAAATCGAGTTGAGAGAGCTACCCTTGTTTATCCAAGAGTTAGTGGCCTCCGAAGAATATTTGTGCTCTAAATTTGAAGAAGGGTTGAATTTGAGCATTAGAGAAAAGATGTCGATTATCAAGACCCACACTTTTAAAGATGTATTGCAATTCGTCTTAAGGACCGAAAAGATGGTTCAAGAAAGAGGAAAAGTTAGAGAGGATTATGGGGAGAAGAAAATCTAAGTTTATGTCGGCCCAAACTTTAAGCACAAGTTCTTATAGTGGTGCCTCCATTATGGGGCCCAAAACTTTGAGTTTACCAAGATGGGTACCCCAAATATTAGCATTGGTTCCGAAACCAAGTCGGTGGAAAACAAGAAAGGTGCTTGTAAGAATTGTAAGAAATTCCACTTCGGGCCCTACAATGAGTCTAAGAAGTGCTACCACTATGGAAAGGAAGGCCATCTTCAAAATACTTGTCCCGAACTGGGTTTGAGAGGGCAAGAGAGTCAACCAAACCAAGGCTTTCCTAGTGGCTCCAAGGATGGACTAGCCAACACTTCCACACCTCCCTCCAACACCATTCCAAGAACACCACTCCCAGAACAAGGACCGGAAGCTACACCATGGCTATCAATCCCCAACATTCTCAAACTCAAGTCCAAACTAAGATCTATGCAATAACTAACATGATTTGATGTTTATATATGATTTGATGAGGAATCATGTATGAAATGTGCATTATAAGTTTTGACTAATAATCACTTCACAATTTATATTAATAGGTATAATTAAAATTTTTGGCATTGATACCTACATACTCATTGACAACGGATCTAAAAATTCTTTTGTTAGTACCAATTTTGTTAGGCATGCCGATAGACTCTTGACCTCACTTGAGAAAGAGTTATTGGTGATTATACCTTTAGGTGAGTAGTTGGTTAGAAGTACAGTTTACAGAGACTGTGATATACGGGTAAGCGAAATAATTCTTGAAGTAGACTTGATCCCATTAGAGATAATGGATTTTGATGCTATTTTAGGAATGGATTCCTTACACCTTCATTAGGTGTTTGTGGATTGTTTTACCAAAGAAGTAGAATTCTAAAAACTAGGAGGTTTAGCACTCGATTTTGCCAACGAGCGCCAAGTAGTACCGACTTGTGTAATTTCGAGAATAAAATCTCGTAAGTTGGTGCATAAATGTTGCGATACATATTTAACTTATGTCATAGACACAATTATAGAGAGCCATACTCTAGATGATATTCCACTAGTGAATAAGTTCTTGGAGATTTTTCTGGAAGTGTTACCTGGTTTACCTCCGGATCAAGAGTTCAATTTCACCATTGATCTACTCCTCGGCACTGCACCCATCTCTATCCCACCTATAAAATGATATCCGTAGAATTAAAAGTGCAATTCCAAGAATTGCTAGATAAGGGATCCATTTGACTGAGCTTCTCCCCTTGGAGTATACCGATCCTATTTATAAAGAAGAATGATGATATTTTTAGATTATATATTAATTATCGACAATTGAATAAAGTGTCACCATTAAATATAAATACCCTCTACCGAGGATTGATGATCTTTTTTACCAACTCCAAAGCGTATGCATGTTTTCAAAGATTGATTTGAGGTCATATTATCATTAATTAAACATCAAGGAGAGTGATGTGTATAAGACTGTCTTTAGGACTCGATATGGACATTATGAATTTTTGTGATGCCATTTGATTTGACAAATGCCTTTGCTGCTTTTATGGACTTGATAAATATGATATTCCACTCATATCTTGATAAATTTGTTATTATGTTTATTGATGTCATATTGATGTATTCAAAAAGTGATGATAAATACTCAGAACATCTTAGAATTATTTTGCAGACTTTTCGGGAAAAGCAATTGTATGTTAAGTTTTCCAAATGTGAATTCTGGTTAAGGAAAATTGGATTCTTGGGGCATATAGTGTCCGATGAAAGAATATTTGTGGATCCAAGGAAAGTTGAAACTATCTTGAAGGGGAACGTCAAAAAAATGTGACAAAGGTAAGAAGTTTCCTTGGATTAGTAGGGTATTGTAGAAGATTTGTAGAGAGATTTTCTAGAATTACTGCTCCATTGTCTAGTTTGGCAAGAAAAGGAATTAAATTTGAGTGAGATGATAGGTATGAAACTAGCTTCCAAGAGTTGAAGAAGAGGTTGGTATTCGCTCCCATCCTTACTCTTTCATTGAGTAGTGGTGGATATGTGGTTTATAGTGATGTTAGTAAACAAAGATTGGGATATGAGTTAATGCAAAATGATAAGGTGATAACTTATGCCTCTTGCTAACTAAAGAAGCATGAAGAGAATTATCCTACTTATGATCCAGAGTTCATTGCAATTGTATTTGCCTTGAAAATAAGGAGACATTATTTGTTTATGGGGAGACATGTAGCATCTTCACCAACTACAAAAACTTGAAGTACTTGCTCACATAACAAGAGTTGAACTTGAGACATAGAAAGTGGCTTGAATTGATTAAAAACTATAATTTGGTGATAGATTACTATCCCAATAAGGCCAATGTAGTTGCAGATTCTTTGAGTTGAAAATCTTCGTCTAATTTGAAATCTCATAGAAATTCTTATCTTTCTTGTTGGTTGGAATCTGAGCCCTTGGCGTTAGATTAGCAAATGATAATCAGAGTGCATTGCTGACTAGTTTTGAGATAAAACCAACCTTAGTGGATCATATTCGGAAGCTCCAAGCTGCCAATGATGAATTGAAGATGATAGATGAGAAAATCCACAAAGGAGAAACAGGTGAATTTAGAATTCGAGGGAATAGAATGCTTATTTTTAAAAACAGAATTTGTGTTACCAATGACATTGATCTCCAAAAAGCTATTGAGGAAGCACACTCATCGGCTTATGCTATGCACCTAGAAAGTACTAAAATGTACCGAACGATTAAGGAGATTTATTGGTAGTCTAGACTAAAATGGAAAATTGCCGAATTTGTATCTAAGTGCTTAGTATGTCAGCAAGTAAAAGCGGAACACCAAAGGCCTGTTGATATTCTCCAACCATTATCAATTCCCGAGTGAAAATGGGAGCATATTACTATAGATTTTATAGTTAATTTGCCACATATACCAAATAGGTATGATACTATTTGGGTGATTGTAAACCATTTTACCAAGTCAGCTCACTTCTTGCCAATTCAAAACACCTATCCTTTGGAAAAGTTAGCTAAGTTATATGTTGATGAAATTGTAAAACTCTATGGGGTCCCAATGTCGATCGTGTTCGATCTCAACCCCCATTTTACCTCTCGGGTCTGGTCAATGGCTTCTTGTTACCTTCAAATGTATCAACAAACACTTCACCATTGCCCTCCACAGTCCCTTTCAGATCGATAACTACCTTTCAAACTAAACAGTAATTCTCCCATGGCAGCTCTGCGGGGGTTTCGGTAGGCCCAAAGGATCAAATATAGTTTGTTCACCCATCTGCATTTTGCTATATCCAACTCTATTTTGAGCTCTTGGAGGATCATTCTGTTAGTCACTTTGATGAGGCCGTTTTCATGCAGATAAGTAATAAAGGTAAAACAATGTTGAATCTCAAGTTTGCTGGTGATGATGGATGTCAATACAAATGCTCAGATTTTGCCTGCCATTGTCTGAACCAAGGGTTTGACTTCCATGCACTTAGTGAAATAGTTTATGGCGACAATGAGTAATTTTTGTTGTCCAGCTGTTTATGGAAACTGTCCTAACATATCCAATCCTTGTTGCAGAAACAGCCACGAGATCACGAGGGGATAAAGCTTGGAGGAGGGTTGATGAGGAACCGAGAAGAAGTGTTGGCATTTGTCAAACCATTTAATGTAAATCTTTGCGTTAGTCCTTATAGTGGGCCAATAGTACCCTTGTCGTAAGGTCTTGTTCGATAGATTTCAGGTGCCCAGATGGTTCCGCATATCCCTTCATGGATCACTTCAAGGACATAATCTCTTTCTTCTGGTATAAGACACTTGAGATATGGGTGAGTAAAAGACTTCTTGTAGAGTACTCCATCAATGATGGCATAGTACGTGGCTTTGCGTTTATCCTTTATCGCTTCCTATTGGGAATCTGGCAATTGGCCGCTTTGAAGATAAGCAAGGATCGGATATTTCTTATTTGGTGGGCTGTCAACCACCAGGATTTGTTCTGTTTCATCTATGCTTGGGTATAGAAGGCTCTCCATGTAGATGGTTCAGCTGGTTTTGATAGACTCCGGACTGGTGAGCTTGGAGAGCATGTCCGCTCTCGCATTCTCAGATTTGGGAATCTGTTTTATGCTGACTTTGTTGAACTTGGTCATTACCTCTCGAAGCTTGAAGAGGTACTTCACCATCATTGGATCCTTTGCATCAGAAGTTTCCTCGATCTGCTTGATCACAAGTTGGCTATTAGTAAGGACTTGGATGCCCCGAGCTCTTAATAGCGCTGCGATTCGTAAGACTATCAGCAATGCTTTGTATCCAACCTGGTTGTTGGTGGATCGAAAGTCGAAGCGAAATGTGTATTCAAGAATAAAATCTTCAGGGCCCACTAGGATGTGCTATCTAAAGAATTGGAGGAGCCATTTACATGTAAGGTTTATGGTGGGATTGACCATACTTCTCAGAGGCTATCAGTAGTTGGCTCAATAGGATCAAAAAAGATGCATTCAAGAATAAAGTCTACTAAGGCCTAACCCCTTGATGGCGGGCCTTGGCTAATATTTGATGTCAAACTCTCTAAGCTCAATACTCCATTTAATGAGACGGCCCAAAGTGTATCTCTTCCGTAAGATCGGCTTTAAGGGTTGGTCGGTTAGCACCACGATCCTAAGTGCCTGGAAGTATGGACGGAGGCAACGGGTAGTTGTGACAAGAGCAAACGTCACCTTCTCGATGGGTTTGTAGTTTATCTCCAACACTTAGAGCACTTGGTTGACATAGTACATAGGTTTTTGCACAATGACCTCCTGCCTTACAAGTATAGAGAAGAGAGCTTTGTTAGATACAGATAAATAAAGGTAGTGTTTTTCACTAAAAATTGGCTGAGAGAGCAGAGGTGGTGACTAGAGATACTCTTTGAGCTTGTCGAAAGCCTACTGACATTCGGGTATCCATGCAAATTTATGTGATTTCTTTAGGGTATCTGATGTGATTATCAAGACTGCAAGAAATTTACAACATTCAACTCAAATTCCAGTTGGGCCAGTAACAAAAGTTCGAGTTAAAAGGTCCAAAAAAGTACTGAATAAATTAATTCAGAGGGTTTTACAATAAGAAATTGGAGCCCAAATGAATGAAGAACCAAAAGGGGCCTCAATAATGCTCATACAAGCCCAGTTGGAAGAATAAAAGGCCCAAAACTATCCAAGACCAAGGGAGGACGAAAATGAAGAAAAATAGCAGCAAGACTTGGTCAAAGTTGTTTGATTTATTTGGTTTCCTAGTTTTTATTTTTTTGTAACTTATGTTTAGTTTCCTAATTCTTTATTGTTCAGAGAGTTTCTAAATTTTTAGTTACCAATTATGTTTTTACCTTTAGACTATAAATAGGCCATTATACATTGTGTAAAAAAACACTTTGGAGAGAATTAATAAAATTGTGAGGATTCTTCACACAGGTCTTGTTCTTTTGAGAACTTTGAACTTATTCAAAATATGAGTCTTGTTTAGTTTTTGACTTATCAATCTAGGTTTTGAGCCATCTAGATTATGACGTCATTCATTCCATCTTTATACCAAGGTTCTTGATCTAGTGAGAAACGGGTCTAAGGTCATATATCTTAGGTTCTTCCTTTTTTAGGGCAAGGGTTGATGTTTTTAATTCCACCGGTTCAAATAATTTGTTGGGACGATTTTTGGGCTAAATTAACTTGTTCGTGGGTTCTAGGGTTTTTATACCCAACGGGTTCACATCAGTTGGTATCAGAGCAATTTCGGGTTACCCTTCGAGTTGTTCATACTTGTCTATAATTGATCATATTTGTCTATAATTTTTCATAAAACAAAGGCAGCTTCCAATTTTTTTTCTTCTTTGTTTCTTCTTTATTTCTTATTTTTTTCTTATTTGTTCACATTCTTTATTTTATTCCTTTATTCACTTTCTTATTCAATTCATTCCATATTTGTTTCTTTCTTAATTTGGAAATTTTCCAAATTTTTGACTTCCTTATTTCTCACTTATTTTCCTTCTTTATTTTTCTTATTATTCTTTCTTTGAATTTCACAAAACAATTATTTGCAAGTTAAATTCAAAGAGTTGTTGATTCAATAAGATGGTAAGAGACATGTTCGATGGATTGAATTCATTGAGACTTTTTCCAAACAAAATGCGGTTGCGGATGCATTTTCACACAGGTGACGATTTGGGGACAAATCGTTGTCAAGAAGGGGGGAATGATGTGATTATCAAGACTGCAAGAAATTTACAACATTCAACTCAAATTCCAGTTGGGCCAGTAACAAAAGTTCGAGTTAAAAGGTCCAAAGAAGTACTGAATAAATTAATTCAGAGGGTTTTACAATAAGAAATTGGAGCCCAAATGAATGAAGAACCAAAAGGGGTCTCAATTATGCTCATACAAGCCCAATTGGAAGAATAAAAGACCCAAAACTATCCAAGACCAAGGGAGGACGAAAATGAAGAAAAATAGCAGCAAGACTTGGTCAAAGTTGTTTGATTTATTTAGTTTCCTAGTTTTTATTTTTTTGTAACTTATGTTTAGTTTCCTAATTCTTTATTGTTCAGAGAGTTTCTAAATTTTTAGTTGTCAATTATGTTTTTACCTTTAGACTATAAATAGGCCATCATACATTGTGTAAAAAAACACTTTGGAGAGAATTAATAAAATTGTGAGAATTCTTCACACAGGTCTTGTTCTTTTGAGAACTTTGAACTTATTCAAGATATGAGTCTTGTTTAGTTTTTGACTTATCAATCTAGGTTTTGAGCCATCTAGATTGTGACGTCATTCATTCCATCTTTATACCAAGGTTCTTGATCTAGTGAGAAACGGGTCTAAGGTCATATATCTTAGGTTCTTCCTTTTTTAGGGCAAGGGTTGATGTTTTTAATTCCACCGGTTCAAATAATTTGTTGGGACGATTTTTGGGCTAAATTAACTTGTTCGTGGGTTCTAGGGTTTTTATACCCAACGGGTTCACATCAGTTGGTATCAGAGCAATTTCGGGTTACCCTTCGAGTTGTTCATACTTGTCTATAATTGATCATATTTGTCTATAATTTTTCATAAAACAAAGGCAGCTTCCAATTTTTTTTCTTCTTTGTTTCTTCTTTATTTCTTATTTTTTTCTTATTTGTTCACATTCTTTATTTTATTCCTTTATTCACTTTCTTATTCAATTCATTCCATATTTGTTTCTTTCTTAATTTGGAAATTTTCCAAATTTTTGACTTCCTTATTTCTCACTTATTTTCCTTCTTTATTTTTCTTATTATTCTTTCTTTGAATTTCACAAAACAATTATTTGCAAGTTAAATTCAAAGAGTTGTTGATTCAATAAGATGGTAAGAGACATGTTCGATGGATTGAATTCATTGAGACTTTTTCCAAACAAAATGCGGTTGCGGATGCATTTTCACACAGGTGACGATTTGGGGACAAATCGTTGTCAAGAAGGGGGGAATGATGTGATTATCAAGACTGCAAGAAATTTACAACATTCAACTCAAATTCCAGTTGGGCCAGTAACAAAAGTTCGAGTTAAAAGGTCCAAAGAAGTACTGAATAAATTAATTCAGAGGGTTTTACAATAAGAAATTGGAGCCCAAATGAATGAAGAACCAAAAGGGGTCTCAATTATGCTCATACAAGCCCAATTGGAAGAATAAAAGACCCAAAACTATCCAAGACCAAGGGAGGACGAAAATGAAGAAAAATAGCAGCAAGACTTGGTCAAAGTTGTTTGATTTATTTAGTTTCCTAGTTTTTATTTTTTTGTAACTTATGTTTAGTTTCCTAATTCTTTATTGTTCAGAGAATTTCTAAATTTTTAGTTGTCAATTATGTTTTTACCTTTAGACTATAAATAGGCCATCATACATTGTGTAAAAAAACACTTTGGAGAGAATTAATAAAATTGTGAGAATTCTTCACACAGGTCTTGTTCTTTTGAGAACTTTGAACTTATTCAAGATATGAGTCTTGTTTAGTTTTTGACTTATCAATCTAGGTTTTGAGCCATCTAGATTGTGACGTCATTCATTCCATCTTTATACCAAGGTTCTTGATCTAGTGAGAAACGGGTCTAAGGTCATATACCTTAGGTTCTTCCTTCTTTAGGGTAAGGGTTGAGGTTTTTAATTCCACCGGTTCAAATAATTTGTTGGGACGATTTTTGGGCTAAATTAACTTGTTCGTGGGTTCTAGGGTTTTTATACCCAACGGGTTCACATCAGTTGGTATCAGAGCAATTTCGGGTTACCCTTCGAGTTGTTCATACTTGTCTATAATTGTTCATATTTGTCTATAATTTTTCATAAAACAAAGGCAGCTTCCAATTTTTTTTCTTCTTTGTTTCTTCTTTATTTCTTATTTTTTTCTTATTTGTTCACATTCTTTATTTTATTCCTTTATTCACTTTCTTATTCAATTCATTCCATATTTGTTTCTTTCTTAATTTGGAAATTTTCCAAATTTTTGACTTCCTTATTTCTCACTTATTTTCCTTCTTTATTTTTCTTATTATTCTTTCTTTGAATTTCACAAAACAATTATTTGCAAGTTAAATTCAAAGAGTTGTTGATTCAATAAGATGGTAAGAGACATGTTCGATGGATTGAATTCATTGAGACTTTTTCCAAACAAAATGCGGTTGCGGATGCATTTTCACACAGGTGACGATTTGGGGACAAATCGTTGTCAAGAAGGGGGGAATGATGTGATTATCAAGACTGCAAGAAATTTACAACATTCAACTCAAATTCCAGTTGGGCCAGTAACAAAAGTTCGAGTTAAAAGGTCCAAAGAAGTACTGAATAAATTAATTCAGAGGGTTTTACAATAAGAAATTGGAGCCCAAATGAATGAAGAACCAAAAGGGGTCTCAATTATGCTCATACAAGCCCAATTGGAAGAATAAAAGACCCAAAACTATCCAAGACCAAGGGAGGACGAAAATGAAGAAAAATAGCAGCAAGACTTGGTCAAAGTTGTTTGATTTATTTAGTTTCCTAGTTTTTATTTTTTTGTAACTTATGTTTAGTTTCCTAATTCTTTATTGTTCAGAGAATTTCTAAATTTTTAGTTGTCAATTATGTTTTTACCTTTAGACTATAAATAGGCCATCATACATTGTGTAAAAAAACACTTTGGAGAGAATTAATAAAATTGTGAGAATTCTTCACACAGGTCTTGTTCTTTTGAGAACTTTGAACTTATTCAAGATATGAGTCTTGTTTAGTTTTTGACTTATCAATCTAGGTTTTGAGCCATCTAGATTGTGACGTCATTCATTCCATCTTTATACCAAGGTTCTTGATCTAGTGAGAAACGGGTCTAAGGTCATATACCTTAGGTTCTTCCTTCTTTAGGGTAAGGGTTGAGGTTTTTAATTCCACCGGTTCAAATAATTTGTTGGGACGATTTTTGGGCTAAATTAACTTGTTCGTGGGTTCTAGGGTTTTTATACCCAACGGGTTCACATCAGTTGGTATCAGAGCAATTTCGGGTTACCCTTCGAGTTGTTCATACTTGTCTATAATTGTTCATATTTGTCTATAATTTTTCATAAAACAAAGGCAGCTTCCAATTTTTTTTCTTCTTTGTTTCTTCTTTATTTCTTATTTTTTTCTTATTTGTTCACATTCTTTATTTTATTCCTTTATTCACTTTCTTATTCAATTCATTCCATATTTGTTTCTTTCTTAATTTGGAAATTTTCCAAATTTTTGACTTCCTTATTTCTCACTTATTTTCCTTCTTTATTTTTCTTATTATTCTTTCTTTGAATTTCACAAAACAATTATTTGCAAGTTAAATTCAAAGAGTTGTTGATTCAATAAGATGGTAAGAGACATGTTCGATGGATTGAATTCATTGAGACTTTTTCCAAACAAAATGCGGTTGCGGATGCATTTTCACACAGGTGACGATTTGGGGACAAATCGTTGTCAAGAAGGGGGGAATGATGTGATTATCAAGACTGCAAGAAATTTACAACATTCAACTCAAATTCCAGTTGGGCCAGTAACAAAAGTTCGAGTTAAAAGGTCCAAAGAAGTACTGAATAAATTAATTCAGAGGGTTTTACAATAAGAAATTGGAGCCCAAATGAATGAAGAACCAAAAGGGGTCTCAATTATGCTCATACAAGCCCAATTGGAAGAATAAAAGACCCAAAACTATCCAAGACCAAGGGAGGACGAAAATGAAGAAAAATAGCAGCAAGACTTGGTCAAAGTTGTTTGATTTATTTAGTTTCCTAGTTTTTATTTTTTTGTAACTTATGTTTAGTTTCCTAATTCTTTATTGTTCAGAGAGTTTCTAAATTTTTAGTTGTCAATTATGTTTTTACCTTTAGACTATAAATAGGCCATTATACATTGTGTAAAAAAACACTTTGGAGAGAATTAATAAAATTGTGAGAATTCTTCACACAGGTCTTGTTCTTTTGAGAACTTTGAACTTATTCAAGATATGAGTCTTGTTTAGTTTTTGACTTATCAATCTAGGTTTTGAGCCATCTAGATTGTGGCGTCATTCATTCCATCTTTATACCAAGGTTCTTGATCTAGTGAGAAACGGGTTTAAGGTCATATAAATTAGGTTCTTCCTCCTTTAGGGCAAGGGTTGAGGTTTTTAATTCCACATGTTCAAATAATTCGTTGGGACGATTTTTGGGCTAAATTAACTTGTTCGTGGGTTTTAGGGTTTTTATACCCAACGGGTTCACTTCAGTATCAAAGAAAGGCTTATATTTTTCTCTTATTTTCGACATAAACAAGTTTAAGACCACAATTTGTCCTATGAGACATTATATCTCTTTTAGTATTCTAGGTGGAGCCATGTTTAAGATAGGCTGAATCTTCTCTAGATTAGTCTTAATCACTCAACTGGTGATCAGGAAGCCTAAAAACTTGTCGAAAGTACTTTCGAAAGTGCACTTGACTAGATTCAGATTCATATTAAAGTGCTCAAGTGCTTGGAATGTTTCTTCCAAGTCTTTTATGTGGCTCTCCTAGCTGGTACTTTTGACAAGCATGTCATCCATATAGGCCTTGATGCTCCTACCAAGTTGCTCGCTGAGAACTTTATTGACCAATGGCTAGAAGGTTGCTCATGCGTTCTTAAGACCGAACAGCATGACTTTATAGTAGTAAATATCGAATTCTATAATAAAACTAGTTTTTCCCTTGTCTTTGAGGGCCATATGAATCTAGTTGTAGCATGAGTATGTATCCATAAAACTTAGGAACTAGTAGCTCGACAAATTGTCTACGAGCTTATCAATATTTAGAAAGAGATAACTATCCTTAGGGTATGCTTTATTGAGGTCGGTGAAATCGACGCATATCCTCCACTTGTCGTTTACTTTCTTCATCATGACTACGTTTGCTAGCCATTCGAGATACTTTACTTCTCCAATGAAATTTGCTACTAGTAGTTTTTGTACTTCTTCTTACTGTTCACTGATGCTTGAACGTGAAAACTCTCTTCTTTTATTTTACAAGTGTGCAGTTAGGATCCACCGTCAGCTTGTGTATGCTCACTAAAGGGTATACTCCTGACATGTCTTCAAGTGACCGCACGAAGATGCCAGAATGCCATCATAAACACTCGATTATGGTATCCCGAAGGAAAGTCATTAAGTAGGCTCCGATTTGGACCGTCTGACTCAGAACATTTGTGATCTGGATCTCTACTATCTCTTCACTAGGCTTAGGCTTAGTGGACTACTTGATGTCGTCTCTAAACCCTACGGTACCTATGCTAAGATTAGTCTTCTCCTCCTTCAATACAAAGATACTTTGGGATCTAGATTGCAAGTAAGTGTTGTAATACCTAGAGGTATTCTAAACTTGACCTTCATATGTTTGGTGCTCGGCAGGGCTTCTAGATAGGTTAGGCCAGGATGGCCCAAGATAGTATTGTACAGTGACGGTAGACTATACTAAAAGAAGTCATAGTGGAAATGTGATTGGGCAAATTTTCCAAAGTTATAAGGAGCGAGATAATGCAATCGGTGTATAGTCAGTCAAATCCTTTTAGGGGCCCAATAGGGGTTGGAGATATGTTTGATGGAAACCCATTTAAGAGAAGGCATCCCAGTAAAGGAGAATGTTATCTGCTCCCTGGTCGACCAAAACTCTCTTTACGACATACCGACCTATCTTGGTAGTGATGATTAGGGGTCGTGCCTACTCGAGTCAACCCCTCATAAGTTGTCATTGTCATCAAAACTAATTATCGACCTCTTTCTTTTCAATGACATGCTGATAAGAGAAAATCGCATGAATTCCCTTTGAGTTAATCAATCAGTCGTTTCCACATATAGAGCCAATCTGTTGAAACAAAAAATGACCCCACAGCAGATCACACTTCTGGCCTGAACAGGAATCGATAAGGCGATGTTTGTTGACATGTCTTCAGAAAAGAATCTTGTAAAAAACCCACCGAGGTTGGCTCCGGTAAAGGAGACTCCAAAGTTCAAATAAAAAAGAATGGTAAAAAGAGAAAAACTGAAAAGTTTGAACCATATGTAGTTTTTTGTGCAGTATGTAAAGTGAGAAAAAGAGTGCGTACCTGGCAAGTTGTCTCTACTTAATATATATAACATGTATGGGAGCTGCCATATATGATTGGGGGTATAGAAACCGTACTTGCATTATGGAGAGATTGTAAGAGATCTTTCGAGATTATAGAACCTATGATAGTAGACTTTTCATAGATTCGTAGTCTTTCAAGAAATGAGAGTTTCCATTGCTGTCGTGGAAACCCATGAGGGTCTAAATCATCAAGGGATATACTTTCTTATTGGGAGAGATTGCAATATATTTATATTAGATTAAGAAATGTTTAAGTTTGTCCAAAATTTCTTTCCTTATCGGGTGATCACGACTGGAACTCATTACGTTATAGGATTTTACTCTGTAAGAACCAAGAGATCGAAAAGCCGAGAGCCTAACATTTTTATTTTGTTTTCACCACCGACATCTAGGTTTTGCCTGACTGATCTGATTCAAGTACTATGGGACCTATTTTAGGGATTGGCTCTCTCAAATCCTTTTTCGTCATTCTTAGGGCTCGAACTCGAGAGTTCTGGTTAATGGGATAAAATGTCCGACTACTCAACCCAAAGGAATTTGATGACTAAAGGGTCCATGATGATGGCTGGGAGATAACTTGGTTTTCCGTGGGCTTGGTCGCAACGTTGTAGGCCCAATAGAGTTTAGACTTGAGAGCTTTGTCGCAACTTTTTAGGGGTTAACTCTTCCAAATCCTTTTTTGTCATTTTCAGGACTCGAACTTGAGAGTTTTGGTTAAGGGGGTAGAGTACCTGACCACTCAATGCAAAGGAGTTTGGTGGCTAAAGGGTCCATGATGATGGCTGAGAGTAACTTGGTTTTCCATAGGCTTGGTTGCAACTTTGTAGGCCCAATAGAGTTTAGACTTCTATGACTATGAACTGTATGATCATGGGCTATCAGGTCTAGAATCATCACTTTCGATGACCAATTTGAATTTTATTCAAATTTTGAAACCTAACAAACATCCAACACATGTCGTGAACAGATGCCCCACTAGCAACCGGCAACTAAATGACCTAAATTTTGGATGTCAATACAATCATGTGTTGTGCATTTTCAAAATAAATTTTATACCAAAACATTCACTACTATTAATTTTTGTCTAATTTACTATTATGATATGCTTTATGTGTTATAATAAAAATAAATTGTTAATAAATTATAATTTAACT
This sequence comes from Dillenia suffruticosa, assembly GCA_033439265.1. NCBI lineage: Eukaryota > Viridiplantae > Streptophyta > Magnoliopsida > Dilleniales > Dilleniaceae > Dillenia > Dillenia suffruticosa. The sequence goes on along the minus strand of JAVTVX010000009.1, from coordinate 15,590,521 downwards.
GGTACATCCTATTTCCCGAAGAATCTTGAGTTTGAATCTCTCCTGTAATAAAAAAATAAAAATAAAATGAATTATGAGAAAATGCTCAAAGTAGTGCTTGGTATTGGGTAGAATGTTAAAGGAGAAAATTTTAGATGGTTAAAGGATATAGGAGGAAAGAATATATGAGTAATGTTTTTCCTTGTGTTTAGTACTACAATTAAGTCATGGATAAATTTTATCCTTGTATAATTAAATAATTATTTTTTCTTTCTAAAAGATAAATCAAATATAAATTATTTCTCTCTCAAACTAGACATATTATTTTCTCTTTTTAAAAAATAATAAATTTAATTTTGCTTTTCTCTCTCTAAAAAATCATTTAACTTAAACTTTTCTCTTTCTTAAATTAATCGCATCAATTTTTCTCTTTACAAAAATAATTTAAGTTTTTCTCTCTCTTTCTACTTTTATAAACTTTTATTTTTCTATCTCAAAAACCAATTTCACTTAGATTCTTGGTCAAGCTAAGTAAATTACATTTCTCTCCAAAAAGAATCAATTTAATTTAAATTTTTCTCTTTCGAAATTCATTGATCATTTGAAACAAAACACAGTAGTTCAAATCAATTTATTTCAAAATTTTACTCAGAACACATCAATTTTTAATTTTTTTATATAAAATAACTAAATTTAGTCTATCTTTCTCTAAAATTAAATGCATTAGTTTTCACTCCCTAAAAATAAATTTAATTCACATTTTCTCTTTCTAAACACATTCATTCTAAGTTTTCTCTCTAAAAAATCAAATTTATTTTTTCTCTTTTTTAAAATTAAAAATTAAATTATTTTAAATCTTGTCTCCTCTAAATACATTAATTTTAGAATTTTTTTCTCTCTAAAATATTCAAATTTTCAATATTATTTTTCCCTCTTTTAGTCAATTTTATTCTCTCTAAATATATTTGTTTTGTGAAAAGAGCAAATTTAGTTTTTTTTTTCACTAAAACTAATCACTTCATTTTCTTTATTATTTCATTTCGGAATACTTTTAACTAGTTAGAAAATGTGTATGCTTTAATCTCTCATTTTTGAGCATGTAATTCTAGGGTATTATTGCCCCTTCTGTATCATCTCTGAATTAAATTTTTATATTCCAAAAATAAGAGAAAATGATAAAAGGTTAATCATATAACCTTTAGATCTTTGGCGTATGCCAAATGCCATCTTACTGCCTAATATTTCATATAATTCTTAATTACTCACAAAAACTTATTTTCTACTAACAAGATGGCATATTTAGTCTAAATAAATAAAGAGATGAATGAAGACAGAGATAGCCTTAATATTTTTGTATTATTCCTCTTTAATGCACTGATATGCCCAATAACACAAAAAAAAATTCAAGCTGGGGCAATTGAAACCTCATCAACCTCAACAGTATATTCAAGAGTGGCAGGAGGAGGAACTTGGTGGTCAGAACCAAAATCAGCACCATTTTCACCAAATCCCAAATGTGGAGGAACTAGTACCCTTCTCTTGCCTCCAGCCTTCATGGACCTCCAACACATATTCTATTCCTTCACTTCCTTCACACATTCCCTTAGTATACGGCCTAGACCCCATCACCAGTGGCAATGGCTTCTTGTCACCTTCCAATGTATCTACAAACACTTCACCGCTGCCCTCCACGGTTCCTTTCAGATCGATCACAACCAAGTCTCCTGTCCTTGGAGATGGGCCTCCTCCGACCATCCGTTCATGGTACTTTTATCCAAAATTTTAGCTAATTGTAAGCAAATATTGATCAAAATAAATAAAGTTGGGAAAAGAAATGTTACGACATTGAGACATTGTACCTGATGCCATTCGGCAACACCACCTCTTTTCAACATCCCCGTGGAGGAAAAGACTCTTAAGTCACAAACACCATTTCTTTTTTCTGGCTCTTGATAAGGTAGAGAGTTCTGGGATTTAATCAATACAAAAATTTTGAAATGAAATGACAACAAAATAGAACAGTAAAAAAGGGTCTAGTGCAGACCTTGTATTTCCTTCTTGTTGGGAGACTTAAAATGCGGGTTTTGACTTGTTCAGAGACTATACCAACAGCAAGAAAGGCAGCCCAGGCAGGGTCAGCACCAAGTCCAAACCGTCTAGTCAAGGAGGAAGCAATCCAGTCAGTGGACTCAACTCTGGTGGTTGCCTTGGTAGTCTTTTGTTGCTGTACTTTAACTGAGGCTGGACTTGGCTGCCCCGAAGAAGTTGAAGTTAGAGGCGGAGATCGAGGTTGTGGTTGTGGAGGTGAAGTCGGTTGCGGTGTTGGAGGGGTTTGTGAAGATGAAGAGAAGTGGAGAGTTCTTGTAGGTGAGAAACGGTGAAGTAGTTTGGCAACAGTCTTTGCCACCGCAAGGAAAGAGGTCGGTCCCCTACCTTAACCTCCTCACAGGACAGGTTTCCAACTGTTGGCTCTCACATTTTTTTTTTTCCTTTTCTTTCTGTTTGGTTGGATTGAATCACGTAATAATAGGGATGGCTTTTCTGCTACCCATAAACTTGACAAGTCAAATTTGATTTCTACGTCATCTAAACTAACACCGGTAATTGTGAGCTCTCATTTTCTTGTGGGTTTTGGCATAAGTACCTGTCCGAGAATCGGTGGGTAAATTCCTTTTCATACATCAGCAAGAAACTCCGGAGCATTATCAGTTTCCCAAATGTAGGAGAGCTAACGGTAAATAGTGGCAAATGTTTTCCACTCTTGCACTTCTTTCTCGAAGTATGAAAATCCTGACTTTCCAGGAGAGAGAGAGAGAGAGAGAGACAGACACTTGGGCACCATTGGCCCAATGGGATGTAAGACTACGTCCCTTAATCAAGTTCTCAAAATTCTCAAAATTTTCGAATTTGACTCGGGATTTGAATATAAAAAAAACTACGTTACGAAAATAACCCCTTTAAACGAATCACTGTAAATCTCGAAACGAATTAATCAGAAAATGATTTTGGATTCCAATTAGTATAATACCAAAAAACAAGATAGACACTTGGGGTATTGACGATCTCAAAAATTTTGTGTTGGGAAAACTTTAAGCAACTAAATAAAGACACAGGATATTGATAATTTCAGACCCACTTGTGATAAGAACATTTTTTTAATCATCTTTGTGTACTTCTCAAAGCAAGAATAATGAATGAAAAGGGGAAAAGGAAAAGGAAAAAGTACATCAAATTCAAAATGTAATTTACAAATAAATACACAGCATTGGGGATGGCTGCATCAGCAGGCCAAAACAAAGAAAGGAGAATCACAATCATCCCGAATCCGAATGTATGTGTTGGTCACAATCTTCAACAATCTTTTTCACAGTTTTTTCTCCTACTTAAATCAGGACTTGCCTCCACTTCTCGCATGCATCATCTTGACTCGGGTTCAGTTTTTCCTTACCAGGGGGCTCAAGTCTAATCCTCCGTTTCAATTTTAGCCTGCATTGTCTTTAGCTGCTTGTGAGCTGGATTGGCCCTTCTCCTGACCCCTGCCTATTGATATTGTTGGTCTTGGCACTTGAGAACTGGTTATCGGTTTTTGTAATGGCTTCAGAGCGGCCATGATCTCTGCAAATGATGGCCTCAATTTTGGATCTCTACAATTTAACATTCGGACAAGCATTAGTGTCTAATGTTGTTAACAATCACTCAACCCCAAGGGATACACAATGCTGACATGCAATAAACCAAGCACTTATGAACAAATCTGGCAAATCTTTTGCCCTCATAAATAGTGAGAAGATAAGGCGATACAATAAATAGTCCTTAAAGAAAGAAAACTTTTGTACACAATAATTTGCAAATTCCTACAAACACCGCTTTTTCTTCTTTGGATTCAAACTCTTTTCCTCGTCGTGACTTGACAGGCAAATTCTGACAACTCAATTTACACAGATAACCTAATTTCCTCAATTCATTCATAAACTCAAAACATGGAAAAGGGAAATAACCCTGAAATCAAAAACATGTACAAGAACAAAAATGAAAAAGACTGCACTGTAAACCCTGTCCCAAAATCTTGAATCTCAAAACCACAACAGAAACATTTCTGGAACACCAGGCTTGAGAGCATCACAGGCAGTAGCATATTTTCAAAAGAGAACATTGCTTGCCTGGGGTCAAGGCTAGGCACTTGTGCTCACCTTTAGTCAAGGCACCAAGGGAATATTTGGCTCATTAAAATATACTAGAAAAGGAAAAAAAAAAAGTTAAACACAAGCTTCAGCAGCATCTTTAACAATTAACAATGGCCATGAATTTTTTCTCACTTCCAAAAGTCATGGGTCTAGGAACTTTATATCAGGATTACTTTCCACCGCAAAACCCTGAGTAAATTTCTTTTGAACAAAAAAAAAAAGATTATATGTAATGGCTGAGATCGTCCAAAAGTTATATTACAGATGTGTCCTGAGTTCAGTTCAACAAATCTCCTCGATCTCTTATGGCAGTTTGAAGCTCTTATAGGCACATTGCGCTAGATTATGCATTATGAAAATGAAATGGCAATCAAGTTCCCAAAGATCAAAGTGAGGATACCTGGACGATGAATTTTAGAATACCTAGATACAGATTTTAATTGTCACACACACAGTAAAATTTCTATTTCTGTTGTCGTCACATATGCTTCCTGGATTTCTGATTTACTTCTCATATGTGAATTTAATAATTAATCATCTCACTCAGCAATGATAATTTAGGTAATGTATTTTGAATTTATCATGTGTCATAAGCAGTGGCAAAGGACAACAACGGCAGTGCGAGCAGCTGCCATCACTGACACTTTGGGATTAAACTTAAATATGTATACTTTTAGAGGTATTTCAGAAATTTGCCACTAAAAGTTTCAGAAATGCCACTTAAAGTCACAATGATGATGCTAGAGATCTTGGAAATGCCACTAAAATCCTTTAGAATGCTCTTATTTCCCAGAAAATTATAATGCCCTGCCCCTTCACCTGCTGCATGTTGTACTTCGCATCCTTTAAAATAAATTTTTAGCTTTACCCACAAGCATAAGGATGAGCAACCATCTTAGTTCTTCTGATTTTTATGCAATCCAACTATTGTGAGCCTCTACTTTTGATCACATTGACCATGAACTACTAGGGTTGAACATTAAAAGGGGCATAACAAGAAGAGTCATGGTCAGACATTCAAGTCACAGGCAGAAATGAGACTGGGCAGAAATGAGACTGGATATGCCCCAAAAAAAGTGTTCTTGAGTAGACAAAAGGAGGGAGAAAAAAAAAAAAAAGAAAAAAAAAAAAAACAAGAGGTGAGATTCTGAATAAACTCACGTTTGCCAGCACTTCCGAATGATCTCTGCTACCACAGGATCAACATCATCTGGGATGTCAAGACGTCTATGCTGAAATCCAACTGCACCAACAACTTGCATTGGGTTCATTCCTCCCCATGGTTGTTGCATTGTAGACAGTTCCCATAATATGACACCAAAACTATAAACATCACACCTGTATGTTTTATCCACTTAATAAATTATTGTCCAATGTAAACGAAGAAGCCAAACCATTTACCCAAAAAAACTGTTAATGCATTGGGCAAAGAAAAGATACATACTTTTCATCCGAAGGTTCATTCCTTAACACTTCGGGAGCCATCCACTCGGCCTATAGAAGAGCCAATGTATGGGAAATCACATAACTGTGTGCTTATGATATGGATACTCAAGATTATAAACATTGGAAGAAAAATTGACAAGAAAAATAGTCAAGAGAGTGACTGGTAGAAGCATGTGTAAGCAACAAGGAGGAGTATTATGGTTTTTTAAAAATAAACTGCATCCTGAAATGCATCATGAAACAGAGTAGATGAAGCATATGCCAGAAATATAAAAATGTGTAAACCAAGCATATGCATTAAGGGTGAAGTCTGAAACTCATTACAAGAACATGCAGCCAGCACAGATGTTATACTCTGCCAAGGAAAAAACAAGAAAAAAAAAAAAAACAAACAAACAAACACACACACACAAAACAAAGATATTATGTCCCTCTGCAAGTATCTTATTCAAAAAGCCACATTCTAAAACAATGGAAAATTGACAATGATATCGTAACTAGAAATAAACAACCTTCATCATTCAAAGCTCGCATAAAAAATGGCAAGTACTGAAAAGGATATATGCTCCATCAATGATCCAGATTATAGATTAACCAATTACAAAAGGAGTTATATGAAGATATACTATTGGAGCATCTTGCTTATGTTTCAGATTGGAGCATATTGCATACAAAGAAACACTGAATGATAAGAATATGACAAAACATGTTACTAATGTCTATTCTGTGTTATTTGACTGAACATAATCCTGATATAAAATGATGATTTTACAGGAAGCTTGTCCTTGTGACGCCAGCAAAGCCACTATTTCTTTTTTAGGGAATTAATGATAATGAACAATGAAAGAGTATTAGCGTGCATTAAAGTTCACGTAGATAATCAAAGAGAAGAGGCGCTATAAATACAATAAGTATTAGCATTGCAGGATGATTATTCAAATCCTAGTTGAAGAACAAAAACAAGGTGCTATAACCAGTACCAAGAATTAAGATAAACGACTTAATCAAAGAAACCTGCATATATTTTCAGTAGCTACAACCACAGGAAGGAAAGTGAGGTTCTGTCAGTACTCCTTACCGTCCCAGCAGTTGATCTTGAAGAAAGAAAAGTGCTGTGCTTCATTCGTGATAACCCAAAATCACATACCTAGATTACAGACAGGAAATCATGACAAGGCTATTTTTCATAAACTATAAAATTATGAAAATCAAGAATTATTGAAGACAAGATTTAAAACAAAAAAAAAAAGATGGCACCTTTACAACCCAATTTTTATCAACAAGAAGATTTGGTGACTTCAGGTCACGATGAACTATGACTGGTGTGCAGTTGTGCAAATAATTCATTCCCCGAGCCTGAAAGTTTAGTAACACTAGCGAACATCATTCACAGTTCAATTAGCATGCAAAAACAGAAAATCTTAATGGTTAGAGGGATTTACCGCATCAAGGGCCATCCTTAAACGACGTCTTTCATCCAATTGATTGTTAGGTCGATGAAGTAATCTGTACAAACTACCCCTGCAAAATATGTCATCTTTATGTTTTAAATTACAACTAATCAAGAAGATGCAACTGTGACAAATTTCTAACCTTAGATCACAAGGTCATCTAACCATAGGTGTTATTTAGGACAGTATTGATGTAAAACACAATAGGAATAATATTCTTGTTGTTCTATTATTATTAGGATTTTCTGAATCCATAACTTTAATTTTAACCATTTCAAACCAATTTCTCATCAATCTTGGCTAGCTGAAGTCTTGTATGCCACAGCTTGTTATTTTGTGCATTTAAGGTCAGAGGATCAAATGTCTAGGATGTTCCAAAGTACCATTCTGTTTTCTCATTATCCTTCTTTTACCCCAAATGTTTACAATGGTATGGTGAAAGAGGTTGCCGCATATTTCTCAGAATACTGAAAAAGAGTAATGCGCCTAACAGGGGCAATTACCCAATTTAAAATTTGAAAACTCTTCGGGCCTTTGGATCAACGAAATAATTGCTTGCCCAGTAGCACTAGATGAAGCTCTGGAGATAATTGATTTCCCTGGAAATACCCCAGTGGAGTGAAGTGTTGATACACTTGACAGTTGGTGATAAGTCGGCAATATTCGATTCTACTGATTTAGGAGCCTCCACCCATCCAGGATACTTCTTTTCCCTTTTTCTTTGACTTTAAGCTCCCCCCACCCACTCCTCCCAAAAAATAAATAAATAAATAAACTTTGGAGCAGTTTCTTTTGTACTAGCTTACCACCAGACCTTGTTTTCCGAAACTAAGCTGGTTTTTACAGAGATCAAGTTCCATGGAGCTTTTGGATTTGAGTGATCAGCTCGATTATTGATGTGGTTGACACAACCAGTGAAAGGGATCAAGTTTTAAAGGCAGAATAAATTGAATCAAAATAGTTGTTTCTCTTTGACATAATAGGAGATTATTGATCACCCCACTATTTTATTTAATACAGGAAATCTCACTACCTTTCTGTTTTGATTTAGTGACAAGTATTTAGGAAATTGTTTCTATTTTTATTTAATACTAGAGGAGTGAATCTTAGGAATATCTAGAAATTTCTAAATTTGAGTCCACGTAATTGCTTCTATTTTCTTAAGGTTACTGGTCCATTCAAATGCTTTTGACTGTTTACATGATTGAATAAGAATTTCAGTTTTCAAGCAAAACTCCTTGAGTTCTCTCAGATTTAGCAAATTGCGATGCTTTCTTGTCCTACGCATGATGCCTCCATTTTTTGTGGTTTTTCCACTTTTCACAGCTGCTCTTTCCACACCTTTGGATATCTAGCGGGAATTGTCGCCCATTTCCTTATAATTTGATAATAGAGTTGAAACTACTAGTGTGATGCTAGTGAGCCAATCCTCTTTCTTCTAATTTATTGTTGTTTTCTTTCAATTTTAGTTATTGGATCTTTATTGAACTGAAACCCTTTGATTAATTACTAAAATCAGCCTGTTAAACAGGCAAAAAACCCTAAATCCTTTTGCCATAAAATCGTCCTACATCAGCCAGCCTTGTCACGTATTTCAATATTGGAGGGGTAAAATTGCACCCCCAGTGCCTGAACTATTACAGAATTCTAAATAAGTACTTGAACCATATTCTAAATAAGTACTTGAACCACAAATTGATAACTTCTGTCACATATCAATTTGGATAAAGTGGCCAATAAATAAAGCACAACAAAGTATAATATTTGCATAGAAAAAGTAAATGAAAAGATTTGGTGCAAAATCCTCGGCAACCAGTTAACACATCATGGGCTAAATGAGCCATCGATGTGCAACAGTGCCATATCAGCCTCCATTAGTGCCACATAGGACAATCCAGAGAAGTTCTTGATGGAAAGTGGTGGTAGATATTAATGTGTCCAAATTGAAGTTTAGGTACCCAAAGAGTTTGAAACAAGTTCAGATATTTACTGGAAATCCAGACTAATAGTTTAGTTAATGCAAGTGTAATTTTGCCTATTAGAGTTCATGATAACCAATTGTAGTTTCAGCAAAATGCTTTTGACAGCGTTCTAAATTATTTACTAGACTCCTTTCTACGTGCTATAGAAATTGCAATAAACCATATATGTGTATATCCTGGTATTGCCTATTGTGGGGAAGAAGTTCTGCAAACACAACCCTAAGCCCAAGACTTGTGGTGACAAGACTGGAAGATAATATATGGACTACAAGCACACTTTTTCTAGTAGGACACAGCACGTTCCTAGAGCTGCATCAAGTGCTTTCCAGCAGGATCACATTTAATGTATGGGATCCAAAAACTGTTGTTTAAGGGTAATCATCAAGAATAGATAATCCATTTTGTTTAATTCAAGAAAATTAAATAATGGTAAGCATCTACGTGCCAAACATCTAGAAGAAAAAGGATATATGCTGCCCACATACCTAGGAAGAAACTCTGTAATTATTGAAAGATTTGGAGTACGGGTCACAGCTCCCATAAAGAGAACCACATTTGGATGCCTTAGTCTTTTCATGATCCGAACCTTGAAACGCAACAAGTAACATGATTGATTCATATCAAGACATTCAAAATTTTCATGGAAAGGAAAAAACTAAAATTTCCAAAATTTCAAAATAGAAGAAAAGAAAAAACACAAAAAATTACAAACAAAGAGAAAGATATAGTCTTCCAAGGGCTGCGCCAAATAAACAAGTGAAAACAAAGTAAGACAATCATATCCCTACTGTTTTGTATAAGAACTTTCATCATGACATGCCAACAAATGACTGAAGAGGAGGAATCTCTTATCAAATCTATCACTACTATGAAGTGTCTAACATGACCTTCCATGCTTATTATCGGCAAGAAGATTAGTTGTTGTACCTCACTTTTGAACTCTTCCAGTGATTCACCATATATGTCCTGGTCTAAGAATCTTTTGACTGCAACTTCCTGAAATATCAAATGGCAGTAGTTAGGTCCACATATTCAGAGAAAATGATGCTACATCTTTGACTCCAAGGCCACCAATTAACCATCATATTTTATCTCCGTCAAGACGGAAAGCATGTAGGGTATGGCAAGTAAAGAGTTGTATAAAGAGTGAATGGAAAATCCTGAAAGTAGGAAAGGAAAAAGTTGTAGTTGCATGTACTTGATGGAACCCTTAAGCATAACTCAACAACAAAGTTAGCTGAAGTACATATTTGGTTTGTTTCTGACCCAGGTTGTTAAGTATTAGTTAGCCATGTACTCTAATGTGTAAAAATCACAGGTTCTAGCTTTGGTCTCATTCCTTACTTAATTTCAAGTTGTAGAAAGTAGCTGCTCCTGAAAACCATACGCGTATTATTACAGCATACATTCTTGATAAAAACCAATTGACCACACGTTCAGATCATCAAGCAAATATATGAGCTCAGAAAAGACTGAACCACTAGAACAAAGAAAGAAATATACAAATTTAGAAGAAACTTACAGTTCCATGCCACTCTCCACGATACACTTCTCCATAGGATCCTGATGCACAAGATAAAACAATGGATAAACAAAACATAAACATATCAAGATTGTGGAACCAGCCTCTTTGCAAAAATGCAAGGGGAAGGCTGCGTATATATATGCCCACCCTCCCCCTATCCCTGCACTAAGCCAACGAGCACTTTGTGCACCAGGTAAACTCTTTATAAATATATCAAGATTACAAATTAATTTCACTTCTATTTTATGTCTTCAATATATGTAAATTAGTCAGCAATAAGATCACTACCAAGTCCAATACGCTCGCCCAAATTGATCTCGTCCCACTGAATCTCTGCAACATCCTCAAGAGCCACATCAGATTTCGTGCTATCAGCACCAGCTGATCTATCAGATATTCTCTCGCCTTCAGAATTGGTCCCTGTAGCATTCTCCCTGTCAGCACTTCCCTGTTGCTCACATCCAGAAGTATCTGCTCCTCCATTATGCGTGCAGTCCATTTTGTTCAAACACAGAGCAGCAGCAGGAGAAACTGGAATAGGAGCACAAGTTTCCAGATGCTCATACTGCCTGTTTACAGCTGCAGTTGTTGCAACCACAGCTGCAGCAGTTGCAGTGGCAGCGGCAGCTACAGGAAGGTTAGAGTCAGCACTTGACTTTGCTGCAGCAACTACCATTGAGGAGGCAACAACAGCTGCAGCTGCAGCAGCTGCAGCAGCAACAGGAACATTCTTAGCAAACTTTACAGGAACTAACTCAGGCTGTGAATTTACAGGCGGTCCAGCTACTTCCCTTAGGTCCACTCCTAATCCTTCTACAGGCTTAAGATGGTCTGCCTGTACATGACTAGCTTTTGAGTGCATCCCATGGGAAGGCAGAGGGGGCAACATTTTAGCCACACTTACATCATCATGAACCATGCCTCTATGCATCTCTCTCTTTTTCCCTTTTTTGTCCTTATCGTCAGATGGAGACTTTGACTCAACCCTTGAAACATCTATCTGCTCAGAATACATTTCAGTAAACAGATTAGGTGGTGCAACCACACCACTCTCGAGTAACACATCATGAAGTTTCTGAGCTAGCTGTGGATTTTCTTTTGCAGCATCAATCATGTACTGTGATACATCCTTAACTTTCATTCTACGTACAGCCGGAGAGCTCACACCTTCAGTCCAGGAAGGAGATCTTGCATGCATGTAAGGATAATTGGGCCTACTTGGGAGCTCCTCCACTGGTGTCCTCACTACATTGCAGGGATCTTTGAAATTAGCCAAGGAGATCTTGGAATCTTCAACACCTTTAGTTGGCCTAGTTAAATCCACAGAACCTGTAAATTCACCTCGTTCATCGGATTCCTTACCTGTGGCTGCAAGATTTCTAGGTTTGGATTGCTTATCAAAAGGACCAGACTTGAATTGTTCTTCAAATGAGCTTGTAGGGCCACTGCTTGAGGAAGCTACGTTTGTTGACTCCGTGTCCCTAGGAAAAGGACTGGCTGCAAGGAGTAATCCTTCACCTTCTGAATGTGATCCTGCTGCATCAGATGGGATAAGTGTGCCGGGATCTGACATAAGATCCACAATGTACTCCCTGAAGTTGAAATAAATATAAGACTGAGCAGGTAACATTTTGAACTTATTGCCCAGACAAATGAGACATGCTCATAATAATCATTCCCAAAATGAAAATAGAAGTAGAGGAGATTTTGACAAGTTAGGAACCACATAACTAAATGAGGATAACTTCAAAATGGAAAGGCATGGTCACATAGAGTGTGCTAACTCTTAACTTTATGGCCTGATGAGATATAATAAGCTTTTTAGCATTATCTCCTTGACTTCCAAAAGAAGTAATACATAGTATACCAGATATATACTGTTCTCATGTGGTGGAGTGAAACTAAAATTCCAAAACAAGATGAATAATTTTCTTAGATCTTGGAAAGTACAAACACCTGCCATCATCAATTTTTATGAAGTTCATTGCCACTTCATTTGAACCTGTGTATTGTTGTCCTTTGACCAACCGACAACGAATGCCCACACTGTCGGCCAAAACCTTCATAAGAATGATGAGGCAAAATAAATTATATTCATACAGAACATACTACAATAAACATTTAAAATATTCAGGAAAAAAGAAAAGAATTTATACATTTGAAGTTTCAAAGATGATAATGGTGGAAAAATGAGCTCCAACAACAGGCAAGAAATTCAAAAGAGAAACACAGGCAAAAAAATGTTTTTATTTGAAGAATGCTGGATCATAAACCTTTGACTCCACTGCCAGCATACTTCAATAAGAGCAGAGAGAAAGGCACATGCCTAAGAACTATAGAGCCAAAAAGTCGATATTAAGAAATAATTTCTGATTAGAGGAAAGCTAAAAGAATTTGATCAGTTATCAATCTTCACATCTTTTCTCAACCCAGAATCATCATCTTAATAATTATATCTCTTTGCTTTGACTTCCTGTCAACTATAGAGATTATTTCATATCAGTGTGCCTTGCTCCAATCTAAGCTCCATACCATGTGCAATTTCTGTGCCCTTCAATATTTATTTGTTCAACATGACTATGTTCAGTAGAATAAAGAGCCTCCTGTTTGGTAAGCTGATACAAACTTCTTAAAACTAGAAGAGAATGATCTTTAATAAAACAAAGCAAAGCTAATTTCCTAAAAGTTTTGTTGAAGTCATTTGTAGAAAACAGACAACACAGGCAAAGTTGGGGCCAAGAAGAACGACCTCACACTACCCAAAGAAAAAGATGGGAGTTACTTGTGAAGAACATAGTATTGGTGGAAGCGAGGCCAGATCAATGATCAACATGATAATTAAAAGCTCTAATGAGATTTTCAAAACCCACCTTGACAGTTTGTAACCTCGGACAGATGCCAGTTTAAATTTCTATCTCTTCTACAGCTGTTTGATACATCACCACATGCCTCTCATCTCCTTACTCAATGATTATTTCTCAACACTCTGTACAAGTAATTATAATCACACAATACTTTGAAAGCACTTCTTCTTTCATCCACTCTAATGTAATTCCATCAACCCTTCATTATCAATGTTTATAATTTTACACATTATTAAACCAAAATGTAAAGATAACTATTGGTAATTGTTTCTTCTCCATCCAATTCACGAAGCGATCATTTCATGCCTACTTTTACAAAAGCAGCATGTTCCACTTACTCAAAAACCTTTTCATTCCCAAAACATTTTTAATTCACTTCTCTGTTTTCTCCAATATAGAGCCAAATGCTGCAAATACATAATATCACGGACTTTCCCTTCTGTAATCCCATTTGTACATCTGCAGTCCAAACAATGATTAGAAATTCACCTGTTTACTAAGTCAAACAATAAAAGCTTGTCGTTTTCTTCTTTATTATCCACCATATTACTTAATTATGTGATGTTATGTGATAATATCAAAGAATCCTCTATTGAGATATTTTTAATAAGGCCTTAAATTAAATAAATTTCCATCATGCATCCATTTCATTAAATATTTAGCTTTTAATTTCTCCCCATGATTCTCAACAGTGTGATAAAATATGACCCCATGATGGTGGAACTTCAGTTCTATTATTGTATAGATTTCATCCAGAAAAAGGGATCAACCATATTCAAATCTTAATCTTTGTGATCGATAACATCAACTCGTAAAACTTTCCCATTTTTGTTTTATTAATGCCACCTATCTCAGATATCAGTTTTCAAATCTATTTCATTTCACTATAATTTTTTCTCTGTGCCTCTGTATGCAACCCATCAAAGCCTCTAATTGCTCTCTCTATAAGTCATCATAAATTTCCTACTTAGCATCGAAACAGCATTTTTATCTTCGAGGCCTCCATCTGTTACAAGTTCATGTCATTTATGATCTCCACTACATTGTATTAGTTCTTCTCTGTAAAAGCCATTTTCCTCTACCCTACAATAGGCATTTCTTGCACTCATATTCCACCACCAGAAATTTCCAATCAATATTTCTCCTTATCTTGCTATTTTACCTTCGGATAAATCTCTACAACAGTATCACCCCATAATTCTTACAAAATGATTCCCCTTTCTCAAGGGAAAAAAAATATAATAACAATAAGAAGTAAAGAGTAAAATATAAATAAATAAATAAATAAATAAAAACCCCACACTGCTTCATGCATCACCTTATGTTATATATAGTTCTCCCTTTTCGTTCTAATAGAAGCATTTTCTCTGTTTTTCATGAAATTCATTTGATTAAATCTTAGGCATTTAATCTTTTGTGATCTCATACCCGATATTTACAAATGCTTGCCAAGTAATTCATCATTAAATATACAAGCTGTTCCTATTTGTCATGATCTTTTTATCCATTTGATATAAAGAACAAAAGAGAATGATAAGCATTCTCCTCTATACTTCTATAATGGACAATGACATTGTGTAAAGAATAGGAAGTCTATAGTCTCCTATCATTCTTCAGTCAACAATGACATTGAATCGTCTTGGGACCATTGTTGATATCCCAGAAGAACAATATCATCAGGAAGAAAGTAGAAGCAGTTGCCAACATCCAGCAGAAGTGCAGGTTATTAATATCCAAATGTCTCTGGAACTAAAAAGTACCAAATCACTACCTCCATTACTATCACAATTGCATTCCGAAATTTTTAAATCAGTTCATGAATAAACTTTCCGATCTCCTTGAGCATACTCATTACTCATCTAAAAGGCATTATTAGAAACACTGCTTGCTCAACTCGTGGCTAATGCCCACACACAGCGCCAACCTAATTTGCAATCTTCAGTTGAGCTTGTCAAAAGAAAAGGTATAGGATAAGGATATAAATTAATTGAATAAAAGTGGATATGCAAGATATTCTTTGAATTCTTACACAAGCATACAAGAACCTCACAAAGCAGTATCATATATCCTGTCTCTCTATAATCAAGAATTGCAAACAAAATCAAGTTCCAACTCTCAAAATCATTGATGAGCATCATGAATGCAGAAAATCAGACGAGGAGAATGCAAGTTGATGCACACCCTTACTACAAATCTTCCCAAAAGAAAATAGAAGACACACTGCAAATTTGCATGGAACCTAAGCAGAAAACAATAAAAAACTTGTAAAACCAAATATCTTACGACTCACATGAGATGAAAACATTAGGTGTTTTCTACGCATTCAACTGCTTCAAGTTACTCCTAATCACCTTATAGAAAGGAAGTCTTGGTCCAACAAAGCCGACATACCAGTTCCCTATAAGATTTATGCATTTTGACACCAAATTACTAAGACTAACGAAAACTAGCAACCATTTTACTAAGAAAACAAAGCTAACTTGTGTGCAATAACAGGAAGACAGGTTGTGGCCATTGCAACAATAAAATCTTACCATCAGTCAATATCAAATAACTTTTTGTAATAAACTAGTAAATGAGTCAACATATATGAAATAAATGACAACTAATAATAAACAAGATAAATCCGAGGCACAATAGCAACAACCAAGTCTTTATCCTACTAAGTAAGGTCGGATATATGGATCCTTTTACGCCATTCTACTCTATTTCATATCGCATTCTCACCTATATAATTGTTTTTTTTATACAACAATAATAATCATACTTTTATTCCACTAAATAGGTTGACAATATAGATATTTCTATGTCATTATACTGTATTCTGTATCATATATTCATCTATATTTAGATAATTTATACCATATTTTATTGTTATTATCTAAATCTTTTTAAATCTCCCCCTTTCACAATTAATGTGAGTAATTGTCATAATCTCGCACCGCCTAACTAGAGTCTCTACCGGTCGTCTATGTACGTGTTCATATCATATTAATCCTGTTTCACTCAATTTTTCCTCGATAGATGTAACCTTAACTTTCTACCTGATACACTCATTTCTTATCTTGTTTATTCTTGTATGTCCGCATATCCACCTTAACATGGTCTCCGCAACTCTTATCTTCTACTTATACTTTTAGTTCATTGTCCAACATTCAGATTCATATAATAAAACAAGTATAATCATCATCCCATAAAATTTCTCTTTAAGTTTTAGAGATATTTTTTTATCACATAGAATACCCAATACAACTCTCTATTTCAACCATCGTGCTTGTATTCTATGTGATACATCGCTGTCAATCCCTCCGTCTTTTTGTAAAATTGATCCTAAATACTTAAAACTTTCATTTACAGATAATTTATCATCTCCTATCTTAGCCACGGTCTCACTAATGCTAGTATTGCTAAACTCAAATTATTATGTATTTGCCCTGCTAAGTCTAAATGCTTTACTCCAATATTTCCCTCCAAGACTGGAGCTTAGCATTTACTCTTTCACGTGTCTTATCCACCAAGACAATGTCATCTGCAAACAGCATGCACCATGATACTATGTTCTGGATGTGTCTCGTCAGTTCATCCACAACTAGTATAAAAAGATCGGGATTTAACATAGAACCTTGATGTAGCCCTATTTTTATTGAAAACTCTTTGGTTAATCTGCCTAATACTTCTCACTTTTGTCACCATGTCCTTATACATATCCTTAATTGCTTCAATATGTGCTACTCATACCCTTTTTTCTTAAAATTTTCCACATAATTTCCCAGGAACTCTATTATACACCTATTCTAAGTCAATGAACACCATGCGTAAGTCCTGCTTCTACTCTCGATACTTCTCAACTAATTGTCTGAGGAGATGTATGGCTTCCACGTCGACCTTCCATGCATGAATCCAAATTGATTTTTAGTCACCTTAGTCTCCCTTCATAATTTCTTTCAATCAATTTTTCTCAAATTTCATGGTATGGCTCATTAACTGAATTCCCCTATAATTTGTACAATTTTGTATGTTGTCCTTATTTTTAAATAAGGGTACTAATATATTTTCCCTCGACTAATAAGACATTTTCTCCGTCCTCAATATCATGTTAAATAATTTCATGAATCATCCAATACCATGCTTTCCTAAACACTTCCATACCTCTATCGAGATATTATCAGTTCTAAGCACCTTTTCATTTTTTTTTATCCATTTTAAAGTCTCTTCAACTTCTGAAAATTGAACTCTCTGATAAAAGTTTACATTTCTATATTCCTCTTATCTACTTAGTTCACCTAAGTTAACATAATCATCTTGGCATTTATTAAACAGTTGATAAATACATCTTCCATCGCTCTTTTTATTTCTCCATCATTCACTAACACCCTACTTGATTCATCTTTAATATATTTTATTTGTGTAAAATCTCTCGTTCTCATCTCTCTCACTTTAGTTATTTTATAAATATCCCTTTTCACCTTCTTTTGTATCAAGTCGTCGATAAAAATCTTTGAAAACTTTATTCTTGGCTTCACTCCTACTCTCTTCAACTCTTTCTTGATTACTGGTACTTCTCTAAATATTTCTCCTTCTTACTGATATAGAAAATTTATAGGCACTTCATCGCCTATGTCATATTAAGGTTACTATGTATTTCTCCTAAGACGTGTTCTCCTACTCGCTCCTTAAAATTGTTTCATTTCTCATCCTTTAAATTCCACCACATAATCCTAGGAGTTATGCATATTTTTCTTCTATGAATATTATATTTGATATGCAGATTCAACACCACTAACCTATGTTGGGTGATCAAACTCCCTCCCAAGATGATCTTGCAATTCTTACAAGTTTTTAAAAGTTCCCAAAAAAAAATGGGGATCAACCCTTCTTCACAATCTGTGTCCACAAAGCGGGAAAAATAGGAGAATATTTAGGGATTGGAAAATCATTGGTTTTTTTTTTTTTGGATGTTATGTCAAGATCCTTATCATCTTTTGACAAATTTGCTTTGGTCCATAGATTTATTTTCAGTCTTTTAGGTTGCATAATCTTTGCACTATCTTGTTGCTTTCCTTATATGCTCCTTTCTATCTCAAAAGAGAAAAAAAAATACAAAACAAAACAAAAGACAAAAACAAAAAGGCATCTCAAAAGTCATCAATTCAATTCTGGAAACATAGGTAGCAAAATAGAAGAGAAAGTACCTTGAACAATAATGCCCGGTGACGAGCTAATCCAATCGTCAAAGAACCTAAAGGTAGCACCATGCTCCCATGAGTTGCCTTTAGAATATAACTGTGACTTTGCCATTGTCTCAACATTTTTTCTGGATCGCCAACAGGTCCACCCATGTAATCAGCAACTAAAGAAGCAAGCTTTTGTACCAACTCTCTCTCCGCAAAGATCATAGAGTCTGACCTTAACTTGACAGCCATTACTTGGGCCTTCTCTTCAAGTTTTAGTAGGTTAGAATCAGCCGCTCTGTTAACCAAAATTACTTCCCAGCTGACACTATCAGATAATGGTGTTCCTTGCAGATCAACAAGAGAAGGCATCCTTTCTGAAGTGGCCTCGGTCAGTATCCCATGTAGGTCATAAAATCCATCCAGTATCTTGTCATCATAGCTAAGAGCATTGTAACTCTGTAGCATGAATAAGTCAATGATAATGAGATTGATTAGAAATAAACAGGAACAGACTAGAATCTACTGAGAAGATCAATTAGCATGTTTGATATGAGTACTACTAATACAAATAAGTTGATGGTAGCATATAGTCAACATGCAAATGAAAATCTAAGTGACTGCAAAGAAAAAGAAACAATTGTAGCTCTATTTTGCAGCTTCTTGATGCAGAAAATTAGTAAAACCAAGAATATGAATTTATATTTCCAAAAGGTAAATACACAAAAACAGCGTGCAGGCTGAATACGACTTCATTACCAGAATCTCCAATGCAATAACACAACTTTGAGAGAGAAAAATGGGGATAGGGAAATACAATTATTAAGAATCAATATTCATGAAAACAAATATCGCTTTGTTTCAAAGTGAGATGTACAATAATAACTATTAGACAAAAATGTTATTTTCGCCCTTTACGAAGTGTACTTTAAGAAAAACACAAATCCTAGGATCTCAATTTTATCCCCCCCCCCCCAAAAAAAAAGGGAAAAATTAATATTATCTGTTTGTTAAGTAAAAAATAACTTAAACTTTGAACCAGGCTCACACAAACAAAAATAGTTTCTGCATTTACTAACAGTTTTGTTCCCATCACCCAGATCTGCAACATGATATGTTTTCTCTAAATTGCTCTTGCTGGGTACAATCTCTCATATGTCTTGAGCGCTTAGAACTGTGGATTTTAACTTTTAACAATAAGCCACTATAAATCTTGAGGGTCCAACATAGGTGGAAGTGTGAAGCTAATGATAGAAGCCATTTAAACACTAATTGGTTCTCACTAACTGGACCACAAGAGGAACGTGCATCAATTATGCCAGCATTATCAATATATATTGCTATATGTTTCCCATTTCCCTTTGCATCATTACAAAGTTAAAGAGACAATGACACCACAACCGACACCAGGCAATGCTAGCCTTGTAGATTTGTTCTATAGCATATTCTTCTGGTATGCCTGGGCTAACTTTGTAAGTTGGAACCAACCTCAGTTAAGAATTAAAATAAGATATTTCCCAATACATTTTTGTAGACCTAAGTAAATGAGCTTTGTGTTTATCAATTAAGATTGGCAATGTCACACACATCAAGGACAAGGATTTTGAAATAAACCATATGCTCAGGCAACAAACCATCCACATACCCAAGATACACAGATTCAGAATATACTTGTGATTGGAAATAAAACAAAAGGTAATGGCCATTCTGAAGAAGAGAGATACAAGTTCTTTTCAAGATTAATGATTATTACCCTTGGCTTTCTAAGTTTAAAATGTGAATTGCTCACCCAATAACGGTAGGCTACAACTTCAGCAGGAGTATTTTCAGGAGGACAGGAGCCTAAACTAATCTGCTTAACAGCTTCAATTTGGACAGCTTCAGGATCCTCCCTTGCACTCAATTCCAAAGCCAACTGTATCTGAAATTCCTCCTCTATATCAGGGTCCCTGGAGTTCGAAGACCCTGAATCACGCCTCACAGCATCCGATACAGCATCTACACCACTATTACTCACAGCATCATATTGTTCAGTCCTGTCCCCTCTCATGACATTCGAAGATGAAGGAGGACTATTATGCCTATTAGTCACTGAATTCAACCAATTTGACAACCCTGAAAATGGTTTGTGCTCTGAACCATGATGGGACCGTGAGGACGAAAGCCTATCCGGAGAAGAACCCTCGCTCAGTCTGCTGCTCACAGAGGAAGATGACCCCTCATTATCACCCGACTGATTCGAAGTTATATGCAGCTTCTTTAGAAAGTTCTTCATGATACTATAATAAGCAGTTGTAATCAACGCTAAATAAGAAGCAACAGCCCAGCCAAAGACTCCTCCATTGCCGTTGACCAAGCATGAAATGTGATGAACTTGAGAACAACTTCAAAAACCCCTTTTTTGGTTAAAGACCCTTGCACCTCACAATTGACTTCAAATCAACACATCAAAATTTTAAGTGCCAGCAGAACATCTCATTGAATCAATACCCACTAAAAGAGATTGGTTAATTTCAGCGAACCCCAGATACCCAGATTGAAGAATCCAACATCTTATCTCTATAAAACAACTATTCACTTAGCCTTTGCTAAGTATCAACAAGACCCCGACACCCAAGTTGCATTAGAAGCAATACCAAGTAAAGTTAACTTAATCAACGATGCCCAGATGCCCAAATTAGCAAAGAAAAACACCTCCCTTTAATCACAGACACAATTTTGAAGAATATATGAACAAACTGAAAATTTTGTACAGACATCAGTCAATAATAAAACTGGAAATTGCTTGTTACCCAGTTGTTTTAAAAAAAAAAATTGATCAGAGAGCGAGAGAGAGATAGACAAGAACAAGAAGTGGGAGAGAGAGTAGGACCCAGTAAGGCATGACCCATTTGAGTTTTTTAATAGGCAAAAGGGATTTCACGGTCCCAGAAAAAAAGTTATAAACATGGGTGTGAACCCAGTTGCAATTTCTCCCTTCACTTTCCGGGAGTCCCCCAAAAAAGGGAAAAAACTTGGTGTGATATGAGTTGGAAATCTGTGGCGTACTGTACATAATTGGAATATTGATTGACCAACTTGCTTCTGCGAAGATAACTATTTCCACTACAGATTTTGCTTTTTCACTTCGATCATCTTTTGTCGTATTCGGTCATGTTAATATCTTTTGGCAAATAAAGACAAATGCACGAGAGTGGAGGTAGTCAAATTCTGGTTTCATTTGCCAGCCATCAGCAGCAATTAGCCATTCGTAAATTGTAGTGTGTTGACCGCGAGAGAGTGAATAACCACACGGAAAGAGGAGGCTTCAATTGGATGATTGGCAAGTTTCGTGGGCTTTTTCTGGTGATTCGGTTAACACGTAATTTTGCCTTTTTTTGACAAAATTGCCACATATTCTCCATAACTGGAGGGCAAAATTTCGGCCCATTTTTTATGGGTTTCGGTGTTTCTACTGTACTCGTTTATGCATTTATTCAGGAATTTTTTATCAAAATAGTATACTTTTTTTTTAAATTTACCCAAATAACGTTATATTTTTTCTTCTCAAAATATTGATTTTGCATTTTGATAATAAGAAATCAAGTTTTTTTTAGATATTTTTTTATGTGGACCCGTTGGATGTAGAAATCCTAAAACTTACGAACAATTAATTTAGCCCAAAAAAAATCATCCTAACGAATTATTTGAACCAGTGGAATTAAAAACCTTAACTCTTTCCCTAAAGGATGAAGAATCTAAAATATATGACCTTAAACCCATTTTTCATTAAATCAATAACGTTGGTATAAAGATGGAATGAATGACGCAACAATTTAGATGGTTCGAAGCCTCAAAAAACTAAACAAAACTCCTATGTTGAATAAGTTCAAAGTTATCCAAAGAACAAAACCTGTGTGAAAAACGCTCACAATTTTATTAATTTTGTTCTCCTTTTACATAATGTGTAATGGTCTATTTATAGTTTAAAGGTAAAAACTTAATTGACAAATAAAAATTTAGTAACTCTCTAAATAATAAAAAATTAGGAAATTAAAATATAAATTATAAAAAAATAAAAATAAAAATTAAGAAACTAAATAAACTAAACTATTTTGACCAAATTTTGCTGTTATTTTTCTTTTTTTTCAGTCTCCCTTGGTATTGGGTGGTTTTGGACATTTTATTCTTCTAACTGGGCTTGTATGACCATAATTAAGACCTTTTTTTATCCTTTATTTATTTGGCCTCCAATTTCTTGTTATAAAACCCCATGAATTAAGATATTCAGTATTTTTTTGAATCTTTTAACTCGAGTCTTTGTCACCTTCCCAACTGGAGTTTGAGTTGGATCTTATGAATTGCTTACAATCTTACTGATCTCATCATTCCCCTCCTTTTGAGAAGCATTTGTCCTCAAATCGTCACCTACATCAAAAGGACTCAAGTCAGTAATATTGAAAGTAGCACTAACATTATACTCACCTGGTAAATCAAGTCTGTAAGAATTGTCGTTGATCCGTTCTAGCACTTGAAAAGGACCATCTCCTCGGGGCAACAACTTGGAATGTCTCTGTACCGGAAATCTTTCCTTCCGCATGTATAACCAAACCCAATCACCGGATTCAATAATCAACTTGTGACGTCCCTTGTTAGCTTGCTTGATGTATTGTTCGGTCCTCCTCTCTATATTGAACCGTACTTTCTCGTGAAGTTGTCTCATAAATTCTGTCTTTTTCTTACCATCTAAATTCACTTACTCAGAAATAGGTAAAGGTAAGAAATTCAAAGGAGTTAAAAGATTAAAACCATAAACAATTTCAAATTGTGAGAATTTAATAGTAGAGTGAACAGCACGATTATATGCAAACTCAATATGTGGCAAATATTCTTCCCATGTTTTAATATTTTTACTAATGATAGCCCTCAACAAAGTGCATAAAGTCCTGTTGACTACTTCTGTTTGACTATCTGTTTGACCATCTGTTTGAGAATGACAAATTGTTGAAAATAGAAGTTTCGTTCCTAACTTTCCCAATAATGTTTTCCAAAAATAATTCAGAAACTTAGCATCCCGATCTGAAACGATTGTTCTAGGCATTCCATGTAACCTCACAATCTCCTTAAAGAATAAATCTACAATATGAGAAACATTATCAGACTTATGATAAGGAATAAAATGAGTCATCTTAGAAAATCGATTTACAACCACAAAGATCGAATCTCGTCCACATCTATTTTTAGGTAAACCCAAAACAAAATCTTTCGAAATGTCAATTTAAGGTGAACTAGGAATAGGTGGGGGTATGTAAAGACCATTAGATTGAATCCTAAATTTAGTTTGCCTACAGATAATACATCTACCACAAGATCTCTCAACGTCTCGCTTTATGTGTGGCCAATAAAAGTGCTCCTGTAAAATTGCCAAGATTTTGGCGACTCCAAAATGTCCCATTAACCCTCCACTATGAGATTCTTGAACTAACAAATCTCTCAATGAACAATTTGGCACGCACAACTTATTTTCTTTAAACAAAAAGTTCTCATGCCTATAGAATTTGTCCTCTGCAGATTTTTCACAAGCACTATAAATTTCTTCAAAATCATGGTCATCATGATAAAGTTTTTTAATATACTCAAAACCAAGAAATTTAGCATCAAGAGTAGACATTAAGGCATACTTGCGTGAAAGTGCATCCGCAATGTCCGCAATGTCCTCAATTACATTCTCGTTACCTTGTTTATATCGAATGACATAATGAAAAATTTCGATAAATTCCATCCATCGAGCATGTCTCTTATTCAGTTTATGTTGACTTTTCAAATGTCTCAAGGATTCATGATCCGTACGAATCACAAATTTTTTCGCCCACAAATAGTGTTGCCATGTCTCCAAAGCTCGAACCAATGCGTACAATTCTTTGTCATAGGTTGGATAGTTAAGTGCAGCTCCGCTTAACTTCTCGCTAAAGTACGCAAGTGGTCTTTCATCCTGCATAAGAACAGCACATACCTACACCGGAAGTATCATATTCAATTTCAAATGTTTTAGAAAAGTTAGGTAAAACAAGTAAAGGTGCATGAGTAAACTTATATTTAATAAGTTGAAAACGTCTTCTCTTACTTTTCACTCCATTGAAATGCAACGTTTTTCTTGATACTTGTGTAAGCGGTGCAGCGATAGTGCAAAAATCTTTCATGAACCTCCGTAAAAGCTAGCAAGTCCATGAAATCTTCTAACATCACCTATATTGGACGGGATCAGCCATTATTGGATGGCTTTGATCTTCTCTTCATCTACCTCGATACCTTTAGCACTCACAACAAAACCCAGAAAAACAAACTTGTCGGTGTAAAAGGTACACTTTTTGAGATTAGTATATAAATTTTTTTTCTAAGTACATCCAAAACCGAATGCAAATGTGAGACATGATCATGAAAATTTTTACTATATATCAAAATATCATCAAAATAAATAATTACGAATTTATCAATAAAAGCACACAAAACATGATTCATTAAGCGCATGAATGTACTAGGAGCATTGGTTAATCCAAAGGGCATAACTAACCACTCATACAACCCATAATTAGTTTTAAATGTTGTTTTCCATTCATCTCCTTCTTTCATTCGTATTTGATGATACCCACTCTTAAGGTCAATTTTAGAAAACATACATGTACCATGCAGCTCATCTAACATGTCATCTAAACGAGAAATAGGGTGTCGGTATTTTACCGTTATGTTGTTGATGGTTTGGCAATCAACACACATCCTCCATGTCCCATCTTTATTAGGTACTAAAATTACCGGAACTGCACATGGACTCATACTTTCTCTTATTTTTCCATCAACTCTTCAACTTGTCTTTGAAACTCCTTCGCCTCTTCTGGATTGCTTCTATATGCTGGACGATTTGGAATTGATGCACCAGGTATGAAATCAATTTGATGTTCAATCCCTCGAATAGGTGGCAAACTTTAGGGTGGCTCTTCAGGAAACACATCTTGGAATTCCTACAAAAGAGAAATAATAACACTTGGCAAAGAAGGATTAAGTTGGTCAGTACTTAAAAGGAATTTCTTGTACATAAGTACAATCATTGGCCGTCTTGAGAGTATCGCTTGCTTAACCTCACTTGTTTTGGCATAGAAATTCTTTTATTTTCTCTCAAATTTTACCTCATTGGCCGAACTTTTCTCTCTTTCTCTTTCTCACCAAATTCGGCATTTCTCTCTTCTTTTCTATTTTTTCTCTTCTCTCAACCCATTTTGATCTTTCTGTTTCTGTTGCTCACTCAATTTTTGCAACCACACTCGATCTTCATAGACTTGTTTTGGTATCATCGGAATTAGAGTGATTTTTCATTGATTGAATATGAATGAATATTTGTTGGTGAAGCCATCATGTTGCACATGTCAATCAAATTGCCAAGACCTTCCTAACAAAATATGCCCAGCCTGCATTGGCACCACATCACATAACACATCATCTTCATATTTCCCAATCCGGAATGGCACAACAACTTACTTTGTAACCCTCACTTCCCCACTATCATTCAACCATTGTACCTTATATGGTTGAGAATATTTAGTGGTTGACAAATTCAGCTTTTTCACTAAAGTCTTACTCGTAATATTAGTAAAACTATCACCGTCAATAATCAAAATGCATATCTTGTCTTTCACATGGCAACGAGTGTGAAAGATATTCTCCCGTTATACTTCTTCTTCATCTCCTCTGGCTTGTAAGCTTAAGGCTTGACATGTTACTAGTGCTAACATCTCACCATGTTCAGCCTCATACTCCTCAGCTCCGATGGGGACGTCTTCCAATGGAGGCAAACAATCAACGTCGCCTTCATCTTCAGACTCGATTGCACCATTTTCTCAAATCACCATAACTCGCTTGTTTGGACATTGGCTAGCTATATGTCCTCTTCCCTGACACTTGAAGCATTTAGTCTCACTAAATCGAGTTAAAGTAAGGGTTAACTTACTTTAAGAAGTCATGGTGGAGACAACTGGTTTATGTTCAGGCCTAAATTTGGAGATAGTTGAATTTTCTTCTTTCTTTGGATAGCTCATTCTCTAAGATGTTGCATTCGAAATCTGTAGTGTTGGTTTTGTTATGTGTTGCCTCTCTTGAGCTGCCTCTCAACCTTGATTGCCATATGTACTAAATCCTCCAACTCCACATAATGGTGAAGCTCGATCGTGTTGGCAATCTCTCGATTTAAACCATTCAAAAATCTAGCCATCGTCGCCTCTCTATCTTTTTCCATCGAATCATAGCCATCTCCATCTCTTTGTAATACTCATCTACGCTTCGATTACCTTGGTGGAGACTCTCCAACTTGAGATATAAATCCCTATAGTAATGGCTCGGCACAGATCGTCGTCTCATCACCCTCTTCATCTTACCCCAAGTTTCAATAGGTCAATCCCCATTCATTCATCTATTGATACACAACTGATCCACCATACAATTGCATAATCAGTAAACTCAATAACAACAAGTTTAACCTTCTTTAATTCAGAATAGTTGTGATAATCAAAAACTAACTCAATCTTCTTTTCCCACTCAATATATGCTTCGGGATCACTTTTACCTTGAAACGATGGAATTTTCATCTTGATACTACCTAAGTTATTGTCTACCCGATTATTAACTTCTCTATTCTGACAAAGACTCCTATGACTACCCACTGACAACCTATCAAACTCCTCTTCTAACCCATCCCCTTCAAACTCATCCACAACTTCAGTTTCTCTTTGATGAAACCTATTCCTCCTGGAGGGGGTTAGCACTATTGATGGTTGCCCCCTTTGCGACCCCTCTTCCACCCTATCCAACTTTTCATGTATAAAATCTAACTCCCTCTTCATCATCTGTCTCATCTCCCCCATAAATGCTTGTAGTTGTAGATTCGACCCAATCTGTGGTTGAACCTCATCACTTATGTTATCTTTTTTATTTTGAGTCATGATTGGAATCTGCAAGACAATGTTAGAAAATAGGAAAGAAGCTCACCACACTCCCTCATGTATTTCACTCAAAAATAATGATTCACTCAAATCCACTCGTGTTTCACTCTTTGAATTTGGCTTTTATTTTTAATGATTTCTCTCTTACCTTTTATCACTCCACTTCACTTAGTCAAGTTCTTTATTGAGCTCGAGAACTCAACGCAAAAATAATTGTTTTGTGAAATTCAATGACTTATATAGAAGAAAATATAACAAGATAAGCAAGAAGGAAAGAAAAAATGAGGAACAAGGAAAATAGCAAAATTAAAAAAAAAAATTCTAAATTAGAAAGGAAATAAACAAGGAATGGGACAAATAAGGAAGGTGAACAAATAAGGAAATATTTCAAATCCAATAAAAAATTTAGAAAATTCTAATTCAAATTTGGTAATAACACTTTAAAACTTGCCAAGTGTGAACAAGATCACAAAATAGAGAATTATCAATTTTACAAAATTTGAAAACTGCCACTTTTTTTCACGACCTCTTCTTTTTTTGTGGGGATTTTTTTTCTCCCATTTTTTTGGCCTCTTCTTTTTTTTTTTATTCTTTTTTTTGGAATATGACAGCACAAAACTAAAGAATAAATACACCAAAAATAAGAAATAAACCAACGAATGAAGAGTTTTGGTCAAAATGATGAATCAGGATTGGAATTAGAGTTTTCAGACACAAAAAAAAGAAAAAAATTAAATAAGAATAATTTGAAGGAAAAAAAAAACCTGGATTGGCTCTGATACCAACTGATGTGCACCCATTGGGTGTAGAAACCCTAGAACCCACAAACAATTAATTTAGCAAAAAAAAAATCGTCCCAATGAATTATTTGAACTGGTAGAATTAAAGATCTCAACGCTTGCCCTAAAGGAGGAAGAACCTAAGGTATATGACTTTAGACCCGTTTTTCACTAGATCAATAACTTTGATATAAGATAGAATGAATAACGCCACAATCTAGATAGTTCGAAACCTGGATTGATAAGTCAAAGAATTAAACAAAACTCCTATCCTGAATAAGTTCAAAGTTCTCCAAAAAACAAGACCTGTATGAAGAACCCTCACAATTTTATTAATTTTCTCCAAAAGTGTTCTCCTTTTACACAATGTGTAATGGTCTATTTATAGGCTAAAGGTAAAGACTTTATTGACAACTAAAAATTTAGTAACACTCTAAACAATAAAAATTTAGGAAACTAAAATATAAATTACAAAAAAGTAAAAATAAAATTTAAGAAACTAAATAAACCAAACTATTTTGACCAAATCTTGTTGCTATTTTTCTTTATTTTCGTCCTCCCTTGGTCTTGGATAGTTTTGGAACTTTTATTCTTCCAATTGGGTTTGTATGAGCATAATTAAGGCGCATTTTGGTTCTTTATTTATTTTGGCTCCAATTTCTTATTGTAAAGCCACCCTTAATTAAGATATTCAGTGTTTTTTTGAATCTTTTAACTCGAATCTTTGTCACCGGCCCAATTGAAACTTGAGTTGGATCTTGTGAATTTCTTGCAATCTTGATGACCTCATCATTTTTTAGGTTTTATTTTCTTACCATTTTTTTGGGAATTCCTGTTTCATACTCTCAAAGTACGAAACTTGGGGGTATATCCAAGAACGCGAAACAGATTTCGCGTTCTGGTTGTTGTCTCTGCATTCTGCCCTGCATTCTGCCTCTGGTCTCTCCTTCCTTGCACCGCGGCGACTCCTGCGAAGGTCGGACTCCTCTCTTCTTCTCCAACCGCAAAGATCATCCAAGGTAACATTCGGACTGAACCCTAATTCTACCTCTGCTCTCTCCTTTGTTTTTATTATTGGTCCCAAAGACAACCAATAAGGGGGGTTGAATTGATTGTCCTAAATTGGCTTTTCAAAAATCTAACTCCACCTAAATTCAATAATTAAACCTATGGTCAATCTAATGCAATGAAAGAGATAAGAGTAAGGAGACAAATGTGTTTTTATAGTGGTTCGGTCTTGTGCCTACGTTCACTCTTCCAGCCAACCAAACCAGGGTCTAGCCATTAACTAGTTTTCACTATGATCGAATCAATAACATACACTCCACTTGTCGACTTCTGATCTTCATACCATGAAGATTCCTTCGTCCAACAATGGAAAATAACTCATACAATGACTCATTCACACAATACTCTTTTACAACTCAAACAATGCTTAAAACAAATGAATATTAAGGGCAGAAATTCATAAGTATAGCAGCAAAATTTTTATGTTCAGAATACAGAACTTGTTGCTCAGAATTCAGAGATTTCGTTGTTATTTTCTCTCTGAGAGTTGCTGTTGAAAAATGTTCTTAACTCACTTGAATTTCAAAACTCTTGTTGCTGAAAAATCTGCCCATTTAAAATTCAAAATCTTTGCAATAAAAACTCCCCAAAGTTACCAGCAACAGCTCCACCAACCTCCTGAAAAATAGGTTTCAAATCCTTCTCAAATAATGATATTTACTAGCAGTAAATATTTTTTTTTTGAAATTTAAACATCCCTCTAAGATATTCAAAAGTTGGTTGGATTATATCTAGATGATTACTTTCCAAAAAAATTCAAAAATAGCTCTAGGAAATTAGCCTTATGTTCTGAATTTTTCAGAACAACTAGCCAACTTTGCCCATTTATTTCTCCATCAAATCTCAAGGTAAATGTGCCACAAATCATCATATTTGCTGTTCAACTGTAGTATAATAATGTTGAATAAATAAATTCATAAATCCCTAACCTGTAGTGAAGTTATCGAGGTCCAAATACCCATTGAAAACTATATTCTGTCCAGAATTTATGCTATATAAAATGAGTGATCAAGCAACTTTTAGCTAAATTTTCTCCACTATTCTAACAAGATAATTGTACTGTAATTACTTGAATTTGAAGTTCCATATATTCTCTTTGAAATACAATTTTCGGTATTGAAAGTATTTCAGCATATAGTAAGATGTGAACGTCCAAATATGATCAAATGATCATTGTTTTATACTTAGAAAAATTTCTAAATGGTGGAATATGAAGTGTTCTCATGTTAGAACATTTTTGTGTACATCTAGAATCAATTATATGTTAAGTGTAGTACCCAAACTACACTTATCTTGTTGGCTGGTCTTCAACAAAAATAAAAAAATTTTGCTTCCATGGCCCAAATAATCTTTGTTTCTATGACTAGTTCTATGACTAGTTTTATAACTTTTCTTTATTAAAATCTTTTCAGTAAATATAAACTCTGCATACTAAATAAAATTGTTAGAACACTATGAGGGATTTTGTTAACATCAAAACTAAGGAAATAACACAACAATTTCTAACATTCTCCCCCTTTTTTATGACAACAAAACCTTTAAAAAAATGTCACAAAAGAATTCAATAAAATAGGTTTAGATCACTTCTCAAATACATAAAAAAAAATAAAACTCATTCTTGTCCAAATGATAAAATGACATTCAGCTCTTATTTCAAAACTCTTTCTAAATTTATGCCTTTGTTTATTATTCTTTTAAGTATAAGATTTATTATTTGTTCTTTGTTCTCCCCCTCAATGTGTGCAGTCTTCTATTTATGCAGTTTGCAGTACTGTCTTTTATTTATTTTTTGTGCAGAAGTTTAATTTCTTTTGTGCAGTAGTTTGATTTGGCAAAAGTTTGATTTGCAGTGCTGTCTTTCTTTTGTTTAACCTTATTCTCCCCCTTTTTGTTGTATCAAAAAGAAATTAATCATAATAATGGATAGAAGAAAACAGTAAATTTCATTGAAATCTGACAAAAAAAAACATCATTGAAGCATAAAGGAGCCGGCCCTTGTCAGAACAGTAAAGTTAAAGACAGAAAAGAGAGAGAGAGAAGAAGTACTATAAACCAGAAAATCAGAACAAGAAATATCTAAATTTAGGATGAATTCTTTGACAGCAAATTCAGAACTTCCATGAGTTTAGATTGAGTGTCTCTTTGTTGTTCTAGACACTTATCAAGTTTTTTTTCAATCCTTTCCTTCCGGTCATCATCATCAATCTTAGCATGTTTATTCCTCCTCCTTGAAGATTCACTATGGACAAAAGTGGATCTTGAAATGTCTTCATTGGTTAGTTCAGAAAATGGACAAGCAATGCCACTACTTCCTTGAAATTTGCCTTTCCAGAAAGAATTATCCTTGGCTTTCCAAACATTGCTGTCAGAAATGGTTATTCCCATATGAAAAACCATTGATTCTCCTAAGACAGATGGTTCTAGGATAAAATTTCTGAAAGCTAAAAAATCAAATCCTTTAAATTCAAATAACCTCATAAGAACATTTCCATACGGTTTATTGCCTTTGTTCTTATGAACGTGATGAAATACCACATTAATCATGTCAAGTTCTCTTCCAAAAAGTATTACAACTAGAATTTTGGTATCCTCCACAGTCACTGTTGTTGTGCTTCCATACCTAGAAATTATGTGCATCACAACAATCTTGTACATTATTCTAACTAATAAAGGAAAATCCTTCTCATACAGATATCCAATTCCAGAGTTAGAATTGAAGCAATTGATAAACATCTCTTTTCCTCATGTTTTCAAGAGATAAATCATTTGTCCTTTTAAGTTCCAAACAATGAGCTATATCATTCTTGGTAATCTCAACTCTAATACCCAGATTCTTGATCTTAAAACATCAGAATGTTCAGCATCTAAGTTCTTGTAGAAATCAGGGATTACATTTCTTATGCAGTTCCTATTACTATGACACAAACCAACACCTCCAATTCTCTCAAGAATAGATCACATTTCCAAACTCATTTGCTCAAAATAGTTGAAGTTTATGAACCTACAGGAGCCAACTTCAAACATGATTGGACGTGATGGAGTGTAAAGAATTTGGATTCGAAGAGATTGAAGTAACTGATTTTCTGAGAAGATTTGATAGGTTTCTTGAGTCGAGTAATGACTTGATATTTAGTTGATTGAGAATCAGAATCACGAGAGGGTGTCGAATTTGACCTAGGGTTCTGAGCGTCACGATTGAAACAAAGGTTTGAAGAATCAGAAGTGGAAGATTTAGAGTTTGAAGAATTAGAGCTTGAGATGTTAATGTATGAAGAAGATGGATTCTTTGTAGTTCTTCCTATGATTCTTGAAGATTTGCGTGTTGCCATTTAGGGTTTGAATTTTGGGGATCTCTGTTAGGGCTTTCGTAAAGAGAGAGGGACTGTTTGATGTAGAGGCTCTATGTGGGCTGTCAGTTGAAGCTTTTATGTACCGAATTTTTTTTTTGGTTTACTTTAAAATGGAAAGCACACTCCTATTTCATTTCTAATGTTTTCAAATATTTCTTTGTTTAAAGGTTTTATAAAAATATCGACACATTGATTTTATGTCTTTACATATTCCAAAATTATATCTCCATTTAAAACATGATCTCTAATAAAATTGTGCCTAATTTCGATAAGTTTTGATATTGAATGATTTATGAGATTTTTGGTAAGACAAATGACACTTGTATTGTCACATTTTATGATAATATTTTTATAATCTAACCCATAATCTCTAAGTTGTTGTTTTAATCACAAAATTTGATCACAACAATTTCCTATTGAGATATATTCCGATTCGGCTGTTGACAATACAACTGAATTTTGTTTTTTAGATACCCAACTTATAATTATGTTATTTAAAAATTGATAAGTACCTGAAGTACTTTTTCGATCAATTTTGCAACCGGCATAGTTGGCATCCGAATATCTAATTAATTCAAAATTTGAATTCTTTGGATACCATATTCCTAGATTTTTTATACCGGATATATACTTTAAAATTCTTTTGGTAGCTCTAAGATGATATTCCTTAGATTTGCTTTGAAATCTTGCACATAGACATACACTAAATAGGATATCGGGTCTAGAAGCGGTCAAATATAACAATGATCCTATCATGATTCTATAGAGTTTTTCATTCACATCTTTCCCTTCTTCATCTAAATCTAATTTAATTGAGGCAAACATAGGGGTATTAATATGTTTTGAATTTTTCATACCAATATTTTTAATTAATTCTTTTGCATATTTTTCTTGACTTATAAATATATCATCAGAAAATTGTTTAATTTGCAATCTAAGAAAGAAATTTAGTTCACCCATCATTGATATTTCAAATTCACTCTTCATGATATTGCTAAAATCATCATACAAATGCTCATTTATAGATCCAAACACAATATCATCAACATATATTTGAACAATAAAAATATCATCATTAACATGTTTGATAAATAAAGTAGTGTCTACATTTCCCTTTTTGAAATTATTTTTCACAAGATATTCACTTAGTCTATCATACCATACCCTTGGTACTTGTTTTATACCAAACAATAATTTTTGTAATTTATAAACATAATCTTCCTTATTATATTCTTCAAAACCGGGTGGTTGACTAACTATATTTCTTCTTTTATGTAACCATTTAAAAATACACTCTTAACATTCATTTGATATAATTTAAAATGTTTAAAATATGCAAAAACTAAAAGTAGTATAATAGCCTCTAATCTAGCAATGAGAGCAAATATTTCATCATAGTCAATTCTTTTCTCTTGTTAATATTCTTTTGCAATTAGTCTAGATTTGTTTCTTACAACATTTTCATTTTTATCCAATTTATTTCGAAAAACCCATTTAGTTCCAATTATTGATTTATTTTTGGGTTTCGGTTCTAAAGTTCAAACATTATTTCTTTTAAATTGATTTAATTCTTCTTGCATAGTCTCTATCCAACTTTCATCTTTTACGACTTCTTTTATGGTTTTCGGTTCTATGGTAGAGATTAAAGAGAATTGATTTTCAATATTTCTATAACTTGATCTAGTTCTTATTTCTTTACTTACATCTCCCATTACATTATTAGGTGAATGACTAGGTAAGAATTTCCAATTTCTAACAATTTCTTCTCTTTATTCATTTTGATCATCTTGTTTTGCATTTTGATTTTCAAGGGGGATTTCATGATCATCTTCCATTTCAATATTTTGAAATTCATTTTCATGAAATTTAACATTTATTATTTCTTCTACAATTTTAAACTCTTTATTGAAAACTCTATAAGCCTTACTATTAAAGAATAATCTAGGAATATTCCTTCAATGGCTTTTTCATCAAATTTACCTCTAATATTCATACTATTTTTCAGAATAAAATATGCATCTAAATGTATGAAAATAAGAGATATTTAGTTTTCTTTTTTTTAAAAATTTCATAGGGGTTTTTGTTTGTCATAAGTTTTGTGTATACTCTATTTATTATATAACATGTTGTAGATGCGGTTTCGGCTCAAAAATATTTTCTAACACCACTATTATTTAACATAATTCTAGTCATTTCTTGAATGGTTTTATTTTTACGTTCAACAACCCCATTTTGTTGTGGTGTATAAGGTGTTGAAAATTTTTGATTAATTCCCTTTTTATCACAATATTGTATAAAATCTAAAGTATCAAATTCTTTTCCATGGTCGGTTTTTAAACTCACTATTTTTAAATCTTTTTCATTTTGAATTTTCTTTGCAAAAATTTTAAATGTTTCAAAAGTTTCATTTTTGTGGGCTAAAAATAAAATTCAAATGAATCTAGAAAAATCATCAACAATAAATAGTCCATATTTGTTTCCTCCAAAACTTAGGTTACTAACCGGTCCAAATAAATCCATATGCAATATTTCTAGTGGTCTAGATGTGGAAATGTGATATTTACTCTTAAATGATATTTTTACTTGTTTGTTCAACGAGCGTGCACTACATGTTATAGGTTCTTTCAATAAAAATTCAAGAATTACTCTAACCATATTTTCTTTGGATAATTTTTCTAATTGTTTGAAATTTATATGACCTAGTTTTTTATGCCATGTAAACATATCATTATTAAATGACATTAAACAATTTTCTTTTAAACTATTTAATATTGTAGAGTCTACTATATAGACATTACCTAATCTTATTCTTTCAAAAATTTGTATATATGACTCAGTATCTAATACTATGCATTTATCACTTTTGAATAATATATTGTAACTTAAATCATACAATTGGTTTACATTCAACAAATTATGTATCAATTTATCAACAAAAAACACATTCTTTATTGAGATAGAATTTATACCTATGTGTCTTTTCTAATTATTTTTCTTTTTTGATTATCTCCAAAGGTCACCACTCCATGGTTTCTTCTTTTGAGCTTCTTGAACAATGAGACATTATCGATCATATATTTCGAGCATCCGTTATCAACATACCATTTTCTTTTGATTTTTGCCTCTTGTTCCTACACATAAAGAAAAACCATCATCTGTTTTTGGGAATCCAAACATATTTGGGTCGTTTTGAAAACAAGTTTGTATATGTGTTAAATTTGCCTTGATGATCACCAAGCTTGTTCAAAAAATAACTTTTAGCAAAATGACCAATTTTATGACATATATAACATGAAGCAATATTATTTTTATTTTTTGTATAGTTAGATCTATAAGTAAAATAATTTTGCATACTATTAAATTTGTTATATCTAAATCCAGAATAAAATTTTCTGTAAAAATACTATTTCTGTATGTCATTTTGTGATATTTTTCTGCAGTTTGAGAAAAGTTTCTGTGCATAAATTGTACAGATGTGAGTGTATTTTTTGCAGGTTTTGTGTGGTTTGTTGGGTAATTTTTTGAGTATGAATCTTGGTTTTCTTAGCAGTCATTTGTAAGGTTCTGTGAGTGTTTACTGCAGGCAAAACTATGCTATTATTTTCTGTTTCTGCAGTTCTAACAAACCTACTATTATTAGAGGTCGATACTATATCATGATCATGAACATAACCTAAACCTTTCTTGGAAAAATCCATTCTTTGTATGGAAAGTAATTTGGTTTCATCACTCTCATGAAACTTTTGAAATGTATTGTCTATTGATTTTGATAGTTCAGCAATTCTATTTTTCATAATATGTATCTCATTTTTCAGATCACCATTTTCAGATTTTAAGTTTTCATTTTCAGCTCTAATGGTTTCATTTTCAAAGTTCAACAAGTTCTTAGTTTGCCTAAACAAATCCTTCTCATTTTTCGATATGTTAACTTTATTTTTCAGTTCTGAAAATATATTTAACATGTTGTCAGATTCGGCAATGTCTATTAAGTTATCAGAGATCACCTCATCCTTTGCCATAAGACAAAGATTATTCTCCTATGATATTTCAGAACTTCATCATCTGAGTTTTCATCTTCTGAATCACTCCATATCACCATCATGGCTTTGCTTTTCTTTTTGAATGCTTTAATCTTTTTCAGTAGTACTGGACACTCATATTTGATGTGTCTTTTTTTTTGCAGTCATAACAGATTTTATCATCGTTTTGCTCCATTTTTCTGCTGTCCTTTCCTGTATTGGACTTCTTCTTATTTTCAGATTCTGTAGTATGAAAAACTTCAGACTCATAGGATATCAATTTTCCTCTTAATTCATTGAGGGACAGCTTGTTCAAGTCTTGTGCTTCATCAATAACAGTTTTCTTGGCATCCCAAGTTCTTGACAAGACTCGAAGAACCTTTCTCACTTGATCTGAATTTGAAATTCTTTTTCCAAATGAATCAAGTTCGTTAGTTATTGTAGAGAATCTATTAAACATATCCTTTATATTTTCTCCTTACTGAAATCGAAACAATTCATATTTTTGCATCAAAAGACTGATTCGAGTCTCTTTGACAGTGCTGGTTCCTTCATGTGTAATGCACAACCTGTCCCAGACTTCCTTTGCTGTTGCACATGAAGAAACTAAATTAAATTCACTCGGTGAGATTGCACATAAAAGCAAACGTTTAGCACGAGAATTAATAAATATCTTTCTCTTGTCATCCTTTGTGATTATGGGCAGCTTAACCTCTAAATTTCCAGAAGTAATCACTTCCCAAGCCTCATAATCAGTGGCTTGAATGAATGTCTCCATCCTACATTTCTAATGGGAAAAATTTACACCATCAAAATATGGTGTCTTATTCACGGCCTAACCATAGTTTTAAGGAAAAGTCATAGATATTTTATTCTAGAGAGGTCTCTCTAGTGGACTAGAGCACTTGTTCTGATACCAATTGTTGATCCCAAAGACAACTAAGAAGGGGGTTGAATTGGTTGTTCTAAATTGACTTTTCAAAAATCTAACTCTGCCTAAATTCAATAATTAAACCTATGGTCAATCTAAAGTAATGAGACAAATCTGTTTTTATAGTGGTTCGGTCTTGTGCCTACGTTCATTCTTCCAACCAACCAAGCCGGGGTCTAGCCACTAGCTAGTTTCCACTATGATCGAATCAACAACATACACTCCACTTGTCGACTTTTAATCTTCATACCATGAAAATTTCTTCGTCCAACAATGGAAGATAACTCATACAATGACTCACTCACACAATACTCTTTTACAACTCAAACAATGCTTAAAACAAATGAATATTAAGGGCAGAAATTCAGAAGTATAACAGTAGAATTTTTGTGTTCAGAATGCAGAAGTTGTTACTCAGAATTCAGAGATTTCATTGTTCTTTTCTCTCTGAGAGTTGCTGTTGAAAAGTACTCACAACTCACTTGAATTTCGAAGCTCTTGTTGCTGAAAAATCTACCCATTTAAAATTAAAAATCCTTACAATAAAAACTCCCCAAAGTTACTAGTAACAGCTTCACCAACCTCCTAAAAAGAAGGGTTCAAATCCTCCTTGAATAATGATGTTTACCAGCAGTAAATATTTTTCTTCTAAAGTTTAAACATCTCTCTAAGATATTCAAAAGTTGGTTGGATTATATCTAGATGATTGCTTTCCCAAAAAAATCGGAAATAGCTCCAGGAAATTAGCCATATGTTCTGAATTTTTCAGAACAACTAGCCAATTTTGTCCATTTATTTCTCCACCAAAATCTCAAGATAAATATGCCATGAATCATTATATTTGCTATTCAACTGTAGTATAATAATGTTGAATAAATAAACTCAAAAGTCTCTGACCTGTAGTGAAGTTATCAAGGTCCAAATACCCACTGAAAACCATATTCTGTCAAGAATTTCTGCTATGTAAAATGAGTGACCAAGCAACTTCTAGCTGAATTTTCTCCACAATTCCAACAAGATAATTGTACTGTAATTACTTGAATTTGAAGTTCCATATATCCTCTTTGAAACACAATTTTCGGTATTGAAAGTATTTCAACATATAGGAAGATATGAAAGTCCAAATATGGTCAAATGATCGCTATTTTATACTTTGAAAAATTTCTAAGTGGTGAATATGAAGTGTTCTTATGTTGGGGTAATTTTGTGTACATCTATGATCAATTATAGGTTAAATATAGTATTCAAACTATACTTATCTTGTTGGCTGGTTTTTCAACAAAAATAAAAAAATCTTACTTCCATGACCCAAATAAGCCTTGCTTCCATGACTAGTTCTATGGTTGGTTCTAAAACTTTTCTTTATTAAAATCATTCCAATAAATATAAACTCTGCATACTAAATAAAATTGTTAGAATATTATGAGTGATTTTGTTATCATCAAAACTAAGCAGACAAAACAACAATTTCCAACAATAGTATGCATGGATGTTATTTTAGGGTTTTGTGTTGTCTGAATTAGGGTTCTCTACTGTTTAAGTTACGGTTCTCCAACCTAATTTCATTGTCCGAATTAAAGTTCTCTGTCCGAATTAGGGTTCTCCAACCCTAATTTCATTGTCAATTACTTTGTCATGGACTGTGTTAGATGAAAGTGTATGGATCCTTAGATATATTAGTACCGAAGAACATCATGAGTCAAAGGCCTGTGATTTTCATGTTTCCTTTTGGCAAACTTGGAAATGATATGATTATGACATGATGTTTAAGCTTATTTTTAAGGTCTGTCTCTTTAACTTGTTGGTGTAGGCCTGGAAAAAGGTAGTTTTGGTTTATGATTATTCAATGCACTCAGATGATACTATTTGAGTGCTCCTAGTCAAAAGAATTGCTTAAAAATTGGAAACATTTCTTTTCATAAGGTTTTCATCTCTTTTTCTGTTGATTGCTTTCGTTATGGTGTAATGATTATAGTTAACAGAATTGATAGGGTTTTGTTTTGTTTAAATAAGGGTTCTTCTCCAACCCTAATTTCCTTTACCAACCCTAGGGTTTTATGTTGTTTAAGTTAGGGTTTTTCTCCAACCCTAATTTCGTTGTTCGAAATTAGGGTTGTTTTGTTTAAGTTAGGGTTCTTTTCCAACCCTAATTTCCTTGACCAACCGTAGGGTTTTGTCTTGTTTAAGTTAGGGTTCTTCACCAACCCTAATTTCCTTATTTAAGTTAGGGTTTTGTTTTGTTTAAGATGTGTCCAATATGTGTCATGAATATGAACGAATTGATAACAAGTTTACTTTTATATGGATATCACTTTTTGGTCTAACTTTTTTGTTGTTTTTGTGACTGCTACTATTGTAGATAGAAATAAAAAGAAAACATGGGTGATGGCCGTATGAGATTGCTACTTTATTGGGGATGTGAAATTGGTGGTGTTGAAAACGAGTATCAATATAGTGTTGAACCAAAAATGGATGTTGTGGTTGATAGCAGAATTAAATTGTAGGAGTTTATTAAAATCTTGCATCGCAAGAGTAAGCTTGATTGTAGACAATTCAAATTGAATGTTGCATGTAGATATCCTTTATGGTCCGGACAATCTCTCTCTTATTGAGTATTACCTGTGGAGAATGATGAATTTTTGCTGGAAGTGTTATCACTTTCGAAATATATCGAGAGTTTGACAGTAGTTGAACTATTTTTAGAGATAGAAGCAATTGTGGGTGCACCTGTTGATGTACCCACGGTCGGTTGCTCAAGTTGGAGTAGAGAAAATGTGGTAGACATCCCGGGTAGCTCAATGTCAATTGAAAACAGTGCAGAAGTAATGGGTGATAGTGGTGAGAGAAATTTCGGTTATTACATGAGCTATTGAGGGGTGGGAATATTGTAAATGATTGGTTACATTATGGTGCATTTCTGTCGGATAATATTAGTTTGGGGACTATACAAGTAGAGCCTATGAGGGGCAGGAGACAGATCTAGTAGGTGCATTTATTGTTGACGAATCGGAAGATGCAAGTGATGAGGAGTAGGATGTTAGTAACAAAGAAGATGAGGAGTAGCATGTTAGTAATGAAGAAGATGA
The DNA here is from genome assembly GCA_033439265.1 of Dillenia suffruticosa. NCBI lineage: Eukaryota > Viridiplantae > Streptophyta > Magnoliopsida > Dilleniales > Dilleniaceae > Dillenia > Dillenia suffruticosa. Next base: position 15,549,720 of record JAVTVX010000009.1, on the reverse strand, counting down.
AGCCGTGGAAGAGGAAGAAAATAGAGTTGTTGAAGGGGAAGAGGATATACCATACACACTATGGATGAAGGGGCCGTGATGGTTGATGAGTATAATGAAACTGATCGTCCAACGTGGGATAATGATCTGATATCCGAGTTAAATGTTGGGATGGTTTTTGCTTCGAAAGAGCAAGTTTAGCATGCTGTCAAGTGCTTCTCGATGCGAAATAACAGGTACTTTAAAGTCCTTGAAAGTTCTTTAACCATATAGTTCGTAAGGTGTTCTTTGTATGACGAAAATAATTGTTTGTGACATGTTCGGGCTAGACTAAAGAAGAGTCATCAGTTTTGGGAAATAAAGAGGTTCAATGCAAAACACACGTGTTTTCCTCAATTGCCTTTGGGGGATCATTCGAATGTGGACTCGAACTTGGTGGGTCGTATGATTAGAAGTCACATCAAAGAAAATGTAGATTACAAAGTATGTGATATGGTTGAGGATATGAACGTACGGGATAAATCTATCCTACAAAAAGGCTTAGCTGGGATGTCGAAAATCTATTGAAATGCTTTATAGTAATTGGGAGACTTCTTACAAAATATTGCCACAGTTTCTGGATGCCCTGCATATAAGTAATCCTGGGACAATTGTTAAATGAAGGTTTGCTGATTTATCGAGGGCTAATGACAGGGTCTTTTACTTGGTTTTCTGGGCCATCAAGCCATGCATCGAAGCATTTAGTCATTGCAAGCCGGTTATTAGTATTGACGGCGCATTTCAATATGGGAGATATAGGGAGAAAATTTTAATTGCCATTGGAACTGATGCAGCTAACCACATTGTTCCTTTGTGTTTTGCTATTGTTGATGATAAGACAATTGTTAGTTGGGATTGATTTTTGGAAAACTTGAGAGTGCACATTATTGGTGATCGGCACGTGGTGTATTTGATATTAGATAGAGTGCCAGGTATAATGCGAGCCATAGAATGAAATGCTAATCTCAAACGATCGTTTATCTATCACAGACTTTGTTTGCCTCATGTGGAGGCTAATTTTAGCTAGCGATTCAAGAATAAACTGCTAACAGAGTTGATGCATAAGACGACCGAACAAAGACAGATAAGAAAATTTTATGCCATGATGAACAAGACTCAAGAACTTAGCAAGCTGGCTTATAGGTGGTTGATGGAAATTCGGTCGACAAATGGACTTTGTGTTATGATGACGGGTATAGATAGGGTAACATGACCACCAATCGATTAGAATCATTTAATGGTGTGCCTAAAGGTGCAAGAAAGCTGCCAATAACTACATGTGTGCGGTTAACATTGTACCGTATGGTTTAGTTCTTTAATAAGAATCGAGAAACAACAGCTAACAGTATAAAGGATGGCAATATGTGGCCAACAAATGTTATGAAAAAATTGATGAGAATTGAACAAAAAGCCAAATTTCATCACATAATTGCGTTTGATAGGTCTAGGGGTGAGTTTGAGGTCATGACAGGATTTCATGGTAGAAGGGGCGGAAACAACCACACCATCATGTTAGACGAGCCCTCATGTACATGTAGAAAATATACAATATTTAAACTTTCGTGCTCACATATATGGAGAGTTTGTGTGGATATGGGTTGGGAGTTTAGTACTTTTGTACATAGTCTCCATAGTTATAAATCTTTATAACAAACATATTATGAGAGATTTCATCCCCCTCCACACAAAGACTATTGGCCCCCTACTTCAGTCAATTTGGTACACAATATCACATGACTTAATAACCAGTCAAGCAAATCTCGAAATAAGTGGATACACAATGAAATGAATAGAAGAAGACTCAATGTTGTAGAGCATGTGGTGAATACGGCCATAATTATCATCATTGTCCGAATATGGCTCGTTTACAAACGAGAGCTAGACAAGGTTGAGGAGGTTGGCATAAATACATAATTGTTTTATATTATGGATGTTATTAATCATTTGCATTAGTTATTTAACGTGTTCATTTCATTTCTTATTTGTACTTACAAATGTTATTCTTATTTATTTTTCTTGTCATTTTAGATATGGAGTACATTGCCACGGATTTTACTCCAGGCCCTCGGGACCTGAGTGTCCGACCTTACAGGCCACACACCGGTCTTAGTCTATCTGGGAGACCAGCATGATACCCCTTTAGAGGTGCGACATTCGGACCGTGTATTTTGGGCAGCTTGACCTCTTGATATTAGGATACAAGAGATTATGTTGCGAGTTGGGTTTTATGGAGTGTATAGGTGTGGCCACATTCAACATGATCATACTCTTATTACTGTGTTTGTATAGTAGTGGAGACAGGAGACCCATAATTTTCACTTATCCATCAATGAGATGATAATTACGTTACAGGACGTTTCGATCCTACTGGGGTTGCCTATGGATGGAGATGTGGTTATAGGAGTGGATTACTCTCATTTTATTGCTGAGTAGCAGGACGTTTGTCATTGTTTGTTGGGTTTCTACCCTGCACTGGAGAATTTTTTTGGGAACCGTCTTAAGATATGAACTATCATGGATTTTCTTGTTGCACATCCTTTGGAGCTGGATGCAGATGCAACAGTCATGGAGTTTCACGCACGCTATCACATTATGTAATTGTTGGGTATTCTTTTTGGGGATCAGTCCAGATCGAGGGTTAAACTTTGTTATCTGGAGCTTTTATGAGATTTAGAGTGCGTGGGATAGTATGGTTGGGGCAGTGCTGTCTTGGCAACGCTTTACAGAGCCATGAGCCATGTGTTGGGCTTTTGTTGATGGAGTTAGACAGATTTATGGTCCGGTTTTACTTGTACAGGTACTTTCTCTCTACTTTGTATTTGATTCATTTTTTCTAACAATATTTTATATAAATAATTGATCATTTATTCAATATCTTTTCTCTTATCAGTTTTGGACATGGGAGAGAGTTCTCATATTTACCCCGATCAGGCGTCATCATTTGATCCAATGCCATCTGCTTCGCACCTGCCCATTGGGCCATGTTGTTGTCTTTTTTTTTTCTAATTTATCTAAACTATCTTAACTTTGTTATATGACGCGTTGACATTATTTTATTTGTACATAGTTGAGATATCCCTCATAGTTATGTACATACAGGCCAGTTCGTTCTTAAAACATACAAGGACCAGTAGATCATATGGAAGATACAGGGGTGAGTATAATTTTCTTTTATTGACATGTCATTCAATATATATATATTTACTAATAGGATAAATTTTTTCAGTTCATTTGGATGCCATATTCGAATGCCGACTTGATGGCGTTGCTTGCCTATTGTCTCGTCGACAGTGATATATGGCAAGTTGAGGTTCCGTTGATTTATTTTGAAATAGTCGAGTACCATTACCGTCAGAGGGTAATGAGACAATTCTGACTTCTATAACGTGTTCCTTTACTAGTACCTATGCATCAAGAGTTACATTGGACTGATCGATGCGGGAAACAAGGGTGCGATTGGGCGAGGAGACATACTGTACACTTGCAACTGTGGGATAACCAGACATACCACATTGTGCATGGTGATGACTTTTTCAACAAGCCGAGGACCACATCTAACTATATGTGGCGGTATCGTCGGATCACCCGTTTATATATTGCATCTCCTACTCATCGTTATCACCACGGATACTAACCCACTGCGACACAAATGGAGTATCTCGTAAGTCAATATATGTTTTATAGTTTACATATTGTTTTATAGTTAATCTTATGTGTCCTACCCATTTATTGTTCTATACTTGATGAAATATTTATTTTCTTTTATCTTTTGTAGTGTTTTGAGTTGGAAAACATACATTTAATGATGTCGGATCTACTAGTTAACGAATGAGTGGATCTGAGATTTGAACAATTCAGAGATGTGTCATGACGTACGCTTCAGTATATCAGCCGTGTGCCGTTTCATGACTCCGCTCCCTCGACATCCACGCACAGACACTCCTTCAATATACCTTCGATCTCGGGAGCTGTGGATGATTATGATGAGGCGACAGAGCTAGTTCCATCATCTTCCTATCCCACTCCGACTCCGATATGCACCAACAATGTTGATGAGCAGCCACGACTTAGTGTTTACGAGGAGCTGCCACGACTTAGTGTTTACGAGGAACCACCACGACTTAGTGTTTATGAGTGGAGACATCATCGTCCTCGACACTTAGTTGATGTTCCTCCAGTTGCATTTCTTAAGGTGGATTAGGGTACACCGTTATACGATATACCTTTACATGCACATGGTAGGCCAGCTCGTACTCCCGTAAAACATCAACCGCGACGTCATACTAGACGACCTCGTTGCAGCACTTTGTTTATATTTGCCATTTGATTTGTCTTAAATTTGTAATCATTTACATTTCTCACTTAGTTTACATTTCCCTTCTTTATTTGTTTCTTATTGCTGTATATTTGTTATGTAATTTAACGTTTGTTGATTAACATTATGTGATGATTCTATTTCAAAATGTCATGTTATTGGTTCATTGTATTTCTATTTTCTATGTTTAATTGTCTGTGCTTCTGTTTATCTAGTACTCTGGAGTATGGGTGATGGTACTCCCACTAGGTTTAGTGGTGTTTCGCATTTCCATTATTTCTATTCGATATAAGTATACTAGTGGGTGAAACACTGTCTTCAAAATCGGATACTGCAGGTGCTGCATGTAGGTCAGGGCAAGGGCACGGCCAGGTGGATGTGTGCCGGGGCATAGCATGTTTCGTACTTCGAGAGTACAAAACTAATTTTCCCAAACAAAAAAAAAAATTGATTCGTAAAAAAAAGCCTAAAAATTAAAAAAAATATATATATATATTTGATTTCACACTCTGAGAGTGCAAAATCGATATTTTTGGGAAGAAAAAAAATTAACACTATTTGGGTAAATTTTTTTAAAAAGTACACTATTTTGGTAAATAACCCCATTTATTCAATACGAAACCCCACCAAAAAAATAAAAGAATTTTTGTTTTTTAAAAAATCATCATAGATATTATTCACTTTTAGTTAGTCTTTTTCTTTTCCTCTTAACTACTTAGTACTCTTCATATCACAATTCAAGTTATACAAAACACATTTCCCTCTATGAAAAGTTTGGGTTTCAATTTTTTAAAAATTATACTACAAATTTTACAACAATAAATGGATAATTTAATTAATCAATTTTATTAGAATGTTAATGGAGATGAGACAATCAATTTAGAAATGGAACAGAGTTTGCATGGTGATTTAAAATATTGTGCACCTACTAGGGGTTATACTATATTAAGCTTTGGAGTTGCAAGACAATGTGTCAAAATAACAACATGACCTATAAGCACCAAATCAACACAATATGGCAAGGTAATTGTAGCCATGACATTGTAATGCTGTAGGGACCATTCACAAAGTGAAAAGGATCGTCAATTCATTATAGATTTCTACTTTTTTTCTTAACCAATTAGGTTATTTGATTAATTCAATTTAAATACTGTAAAATCTAATTTAGGAGTTAATTCTCCTAATATCTATTTTTCATTATATTAAATAAACATAATTATTTTCATTTGTGCTTGGAGTCTAAATCTTACTCACAACAAAACTGTAGTGCTTTGATGAGTAAGGAAGGCATGCTTTTACACCATTTTTGTAAAATCAAGATTTTTCATGACATGCATAGAACCATATTAAGTACGTTGAAATGAATTAAGCCTATTATAAATTTATTGAATAATGGGCAGGTCCAAAAAATGATCTAGAGCTCAACATCATGATAATTTAGTGTTGAAACTATAGGTTCATGATTTTAAATTTATTGTTAAGCCCAATAGTAAATGTGTATAGAGCATTGTTTGACAAGTTTGCAGGTGTAATGATGACAATTCTAACTTGTTTTAATATAAAATGTGCTATTGACACAATATATTGAAAATGTTAATGAAGAGTAAAGCATTTGCAATATTACTCATTTGAAAAGATAGTTTCGAGAAGGTCAAAAGCAAGAAAGGAGACCATTGTATTTTGTGAGGAGCCTAGATGTGTGCAATGCCTAGCATTTAGCAAATAGGGAGAATCAATCTACCAATAATCGATTTAGTAGAATACAATATTAGATTTTTTAATTAAATTTTAAGTATGAAAATTAAAAATGAAAAAAAATTACTTTGGAAAAACTGTCCCGTAAATAAAACCCTACGAATACTTGAATCGGATTAATCGTAACATGACTCCAAATATCGATGACAAAAAAAAAAAATCAACAAATCATATGCCAACTTGAGATCAAAACGTGTTCAAATTCTAAAGTATTATAAATCCTGAGTACGTTCGAAACATTAACTAAGAGCAAAGATAGAGTATTACTTGCAAAAATCTCATGTTTCTGTGCCATTGTTGTCACACATAGTTCGTACTCGACTTGGGCCTAGCAAACACTATGACCCAGCTCCAGCACTATAGAGCATGAACTTGATTTGCATGAGCAGATTGGGGGCAACACTCTCCATATAGTGTGTTGGTATGGTATGACATCTCTGGTTGGATCGGAAAAGAGTCCCCTCCAATTCGGTTATAATTCTTGAAAATTAGGGCTCGAAACAGGGAGAGACTCATCTCTCTAACCAAATGACAGTGACTAAACATGGACTCTTTTTCAAGTTGTTTTAGCTCTCTTAAAAATGTTTACCTCGAACTTGGAGCATACTTTGTTATAATTCTTGAAATTACTATAGCTTTGAAAAAGTAGATGTCTTTGTTTTATCCAAACTTAGATTGGATTGGAAAAAGAGGGTAACACTAGCGTGACTAGCAGAGCAAGAGGACTTTTTGTTGAGAAAGCCACTCACCTTCATAGGAGTACCAAGCAAGTTAAAGGCAATGTAGTGAAGAGCAATTGGTCCTATATCAAAGTTTCAATGATTTCCTTCTCTAAACCAACCGTCCAATGGACTTGCTATAATCTATGCTATTTTATGATTCCATTGAGTTTTTTAATGATGAAAAGGAGGCAGATAAGGCTTTAGATGATTCGATGATCCCTTTATATGTTTCTGATTAATAGTTACATCTTCTTTGGTATCAGTGGCCGTTGTCGATGATTGTTAAGTTCTAAGGCAAGGTGGTTGGGTACCATTTCTTCTGTAATCGCATTTTGTCACTTTGGAAGATTTAGGGGGAGTTGAATTGATAGACATGGGTAAGGGATTTTATTTCGCAAAGCTTTCTGATTGGTAGGACTACTATTAGGCAATGATCGGAAGCCCCTGGGTCATGTTGTGATGAAGTGGTGTCCATGGTTTGTTCCTTTGGAAATAGCAATTCACTAAACGATAGTTTTGGTTCATCTCCCCAAGTTGCCGATCGAATTGTTTGATGAGGAGGTGTCATAATATGTCAAAAAACAATTAGGTTATCCCCTCTAGATTGATGTGAACACAACAACAACTTTCCATGGTAAATACAATTGAATTTGGGTTAAAATTGATCTATCTAAGGCTTTGGTTCCAGAGTCCCAATACGGAAGTAATCCAATAGGTGGAGGATGAGGGTCTTCATTTGATTTGTTTTGGTTATGGTTAAGTGGGACATTCGAAGGATCAAAACCGAGATGGGTGTACAGAAGCAGCATCTCCAAATTCTGATATAACCTTTGTTCCAATAGAGAATCTATTATAGAAGTTAGATTTGGAGCATGGATGTAAGTCTGACATAAGCAACGTAAGGCCAGAGGTCATTTGGCCGATCTTACAACCCTAGTCATTAGTAAGTTGTGCAACCACTTTGATCATTTAGAGAATTTGGACGATGAGAGGACTCTTATCACCATGTCGATTAAGATGGAGAATTTGGTTGAGCATTTCATGCTTGTGGACTGCCATCATAGGTCTAAGCACATAGACTCCGGGTAAGGAAGCCACAAGGGCAAAGGAGTTACACCAGGCCCAATGGTGCTAGAGTCTTTTAGGCCCAGATGCTTCGATGCTTCTATTTAATCTAGGCTTTGGCATGACCCATACCCATTTGGGCCAACTAAAAATTGTGTTGGTGCTGGCTCCTCCAAGACCGAAAGCTTAGCTTTGACTTCCTCACTCAATGCCACTTCGTGCCCTCCTGCTGGCCTTCTACGCTAAAACTATACCCTCGTCTACTTCTCCACTCCAATTTGGGTGCTGTGGCACCATCGACTTCTTTTTTGGGATAGTGCAGCCCTTAATACCTATGCAAGCGGATATGGTTTTAACTCTGGCAACATAGATTCTTGATTCAGGTGATCTTTTGCAACAGCCGAGTTTAGGATAAGAAATCATTTTCTGGTCCAGTGCATGCGTGCAAGCTAATTAGGGGGCACCCGTAACTGGTCAGTTCCTGTGTGGCGATGGTTTCTAACCCCTTTTGTGAGGTAGATAGTGGTGCTATGGCTATTGATGAGGTCTTTTAGGCCCTACTTGTATGCCACCTCATTTTTTCTTTTTATTTTATAATTATGAATCATCGATTACTTGCTTGAAATATGGGTGGGAATACAATTCTCGGTTTCTTCAGGTTGCCAAGGAGCTGCTCAAACTCCATGGTCTCTGGATATTATTTGTTTGACCAAAATTAAGCGTAGTTCTCTATAGCTCCCAGGGTTTCTTAAATGTAGCGGTATGATCATGAATTTGTTGTTGTGTTTTTGTCTTTATAGGGAGGTTTGTGGTTGATTTGGAAATCTGATTGTATTAAGACTTCTATGACATATAGTTCAGACCAATTGATTCATTATCAAGTTCTATCAGGTGGAGTTTCCTTGTTTGTTATCTATGTGTATATCTAGCCCTGTAGAATTAAGAAGTTGGAAGCATGACATGATCTATGTACCCTAGCAGTTGAGACCTGTGATGCATGGTTTGTTATGTAGGACTTTAATGACATTACAGGTCAGTCAGAAACAAATAATATGAGCCAATATTATGACTAGGGTCCATCAATTTTGTAACTGGTAGCATTGGTGTACCCTTCATGATCTTGGTGCTATAGGGAATCTGTTTACCTGGACTCGCAAGTGGAATGATTTTGTGATTCTCTAGGAGCATCTGGACCGAGTTCTTGGAAATTCATAGAGCTGTATCGTGTTTCCTGAAGTGAAAGTGGTCAAGTTGCCTCATCTTCACGGTGATCAACATCCGACTCTCCTTCATACTGCATGACTTCTCCTTCCTTGTAGAGTGGTCGTCCTTTTCATTTTAAGATAGCTTGGTTTCATCATTCATAGTTTCAGTAGATTTTTTTCCTCAACCGGGTATGGAGGGGATGACGGTCAATCTTTATTGAGGTCAATTAAGTTTATCGCTATAGCTTTCAAGCTTTGGAATAAATATGTGTTTGATAACCTTTTTAGTAGAAAGCGTCACCTTGAGGCCAAGTTACATGGTGTTCAGGTTTCTCAAGTTATGATCATTCAAATTCTTTTATGTCAACTTGGGAATCGCTTCTTGGAGGTGTATCACCAGGTTCTTGATATGGAGAAAACCTTCTAGTATCAAAAATCCCAAATTCTTTGGATTTGCCATAGGGATTGGAATACCTAGTTCTACCATTTGTCTACTCGTATTTGTTGTAACTGAAATCGAATTTCACAGTTGAAGATTAATGGGGGATGGTGTTTGGATCAAAACAGTTAAAGGAACATGCGACTACCTATTTCATGGAGTTATTCACAAGCGATTCTCTTCGAGGTGGGCCTGGTAGGTATGGCAGGTGGCAATAGGCTATTGATACTAAGGATCAAATTCAGCTATGGCAATAGGCTATTGATACTGAGGATTAGATTAAGTTACTCGAAATTTGGTTAGTGGTTTTTTTTTTTTTTTTTTTTTTTTTGGTGAATAGGCTTAAAGTCTTGGATCCTGATGGTATCCAATCACTGTTCTACTATAAATTTTGGGATGTCACTAATCCTATTACGTATCAACTTATTAGGGAAGCTTTTCAAGATGGTTTCTTTTTGTCAAAATTCCTTTAAGTACTTATTGTGTTAATTTCGATGATGGCTTGTCCGAGTGGTTTAAATGAGTTGAAGCCTATTAGTCTGTTGAATGCGAGGTATAAGATTCTTCCAAGGTGCTAGTCAAGTGGCTTCATCCTATACTACAAAAGGTAGTGGGCTCTTTTTAGAGTAGCTTTCTTCCATGTCAGAGTCCTTTGGATAACATTATTATCACTCAAGAAATTATGTATTCCTTTTCATACTTCCCAGGGACCTATTGGAGAATGGTTTTGAAGGTTGATCTTTAGCGAACTTATGACAGTGTTAATTGGGCTTTTCTGGACAAAAATTGCAAGATTACCAAGTTTCTGATCAATTGATTCGGTTGATTATGTTTCACTCTCAATCTATGTTGCTTTGGAATAATGAGATTTTACCTGATTTCAATCCTGGAAAAGGACTAAATCAAGGTGACCCTTTGTCCCCCTATTTATTTACTTTGGACATGAAAAAGTTTTCTTATATGATTCTAGCAAGGGTAAGTAAGAGTCACTAGAACCCTTTTCATACCTCTCGCTCAAATCCCACAATTTCTCGTTTATTTTTTGCATATAACCTTCTATTGTTTGCAGATGCAAAGCCCCATGTCATGACCTCATTCATACCTCTCGCTCAAATCCCACAATTTCTCATTTATTTTTTGCATATAACCTTCTATTGTTTGCAAATGCAAAGGCCCATGTCATGACCTCAATCTTGGGTTGCCTCCAAGAATTCTCTTAGTGTTGTAGGATAGTTCTAAATCTGTGTACGTCCAATCTGTTTGTTTCTCCACTAGCTTCTTTGTCCTGGAAGAGGTATCTGACCTCTCAGAGTTAGCTTCATCTGATGAAGAATTTTGGAATGTGTTGTCATAATAGAGTTTTGATGATGATAGAATGAAAGAAAGAAAGTTAAAAAAAATCAGAAACATAACAGCAAATTCAGAAGTCTACAATCATGTCGACTTGACTAGAGAACACATCAACCTGTATTGCAGGTCCACCAATTGTAAACCCTATATCGACCAATTCATTTTATCCATAAGCACATCGACCCGTTTAGTTGTCCCTATCAACATGAGGTATAGTACTTCTATAGAAATAGATAATTTTAAACACATTGACATACACGAAATTACATCGACCTAAAAGTCACAGGTAGACAAATTTGAAATGATACATCACCAATTTCTGAAGCACATCAACCTACACCTATTAGACATCGACATACTAAGTAAAAATACACTAAAATATCGATATCTCTAAAAACTTGTTGACCTATTATACTTGTTTTCTAAGTATCACACATCGACATGTCACTAATCTGGTCGACATGAAAACAATTACATCGACCTATTCAGTTTGTCTTGTCCACCAATTTTAAGAAGGAATAGGTACATGTCGATATATAATCAAGACACATCGACTTGAAGTAAAATGCCTTATATATAACATAACATAACATATCAACCTAAGCCTAGAACTTGTCGACAAACCTAAAATACATCAACCAATTCACTTTATCATGTCTACCTATTTTATTAATGAACAGTGACACATCAACCCATATAGACAACATGTCGACCTGTCAGTCCTTGTCTCTGAAGCACACACATCAACCTACCATTATACTTGTCGACATATCTAAAACACATCAGCCAATTCACTTTACTAGGTCCACCTATTTATTGATGATACATCAACCTATGAGGAGAACATGTCGACCTCAAAATCTTTTGTTTCTTAAGATCACACATCCATATGTCTTGCACTTGTCAACAGATATACACATATCGACCAATTTATTTGCATAGGTCCACTAATTATCCACTTGCATAGGAACATGTCGATATATACAATAGACTTGTTGACCTGATATTCATTAATTCCTTGATATTACACATCGATCTAGTCACAATCTTATCGAAATGCATATACACATCGATCAATTCAAAACTATGTATCCATCTATTTTATTTGGCACAAAAACTTGTTAATTTAAATATAATCTTGTCGATCTATTTTGGCAAAAATACACTATAAAATTTTTGAATTCAGGTTGGTGTCCATCTTAAACATGTCGACCCGCGTATGTTAAAACCAGATCTGTGAAAAAAATTTGAACTAAACGGACACTTCATTTTTTCGATTTTTGAAATATTTCAATTTCTATCAAAAATAACATTCAAATGTAGCACAATCATATTTTGATTGGCCTAATTAAAAGTGACACCAATAAAGGTGTGGAGGCTCAATGTGAAGAAAGGAAATTGTTGGAGAGCATTAATGGCGGAAATTAATCGCTCAACATTCGAATGCAACAACTCTCAACATGTAACACTGACACCTCGATGTACTCATTATTGTACTTTTTTTCGCTTTATGTATGATATTATTCATATTTGATATAGAAAATTTACTAAAAAAATTTTTCACTAAAATCGCTCCCGAGAATTTTGACCCAAATGCCGGAAGTCAAAATTTTCCAAAATGATCTCCAATGGTCTAATAATAATGGGGATAACTCTAGAGTGTATGAAAAGCACAAATTTGGGTAAATTTTACCTCGTCGAGCAAAATCATAAATTTTTTATGAAATCGTCTGTAAAACCCTAGCTAGGTCGGATGTAGCTCAACAAGGCTGAACGACTCCATTTTGATACGGGACAAATTAAATTAGCCTTAATATGAGATTTTGGGTCTAATATGTAATTATAAAAATTTTTGGGGGATTTTTTTTAAGTCAAGTGACTCATTTGAAATTTATAAGAATTTAGAAGGATGGTTAGGGTCTTTGGTTAGTGTGTGACTAGATTTTAATTATAGATTGATGAAGTGAGAGAAAATGAGTTGGGTTTGGTGTAAGATGATCCAATGGTGAGAAATAACCCTAGAGATGATCAATGGTTGAGATTTAAGGAAATTAACTAGTGTATTCTCTCAAATCATGACCAAACAAGTGAGAAGAGAGGGAGAATGTGACTTGGTCGAAAATCAAGGGAAAAGAGAGAGAATGGTGTGACCTTTGGGAAGAAATCCAAGGGTGGAAATTAAGTAGGTGGTGAGATGAATTATTTGGACAATTGGATTGAATTAGTGGGAGACAAGGGACTATTCATTGAGTGAAAGTGAGTGGGTTTCTTGGGAACAAACCAATGGTGAGAATTTAATTTGGATTAAATCAAATTTTGTGAGCTCTTGGATTTGGTTGTTGGGAGACATAACATTAATGAGGAGTTGAGTGTAGTGTGAGAAAAGAGTGTTTATTGTGTGAGAAAGAAGCCAAACTGTGGGAGAGAGAAAGAGAATGCTTGTTATGGCCAAACAATCCTAGGGCTAAGAACTTATCTTGAAAAGATTGGATGGATAAGATTGAATGAAGCAAATGAATAAACAAATATTTCTTCTCTTCTTCCAAACACTTTAAATGTCCAAGGCAAGCTAAACAAGTAAACTTTAGCTTCTTCTCCCATTCCCAAAACCGTGAGAATCCAAGGCAAGAAACAAAAGAGAGCTCTTCATTTTTCTCTCAAGAACTGTGAGTTTGAGGGGGAAGAACTCACAAATTTTCTACAATAACACCCAAATATTTTTACATAAATCAAATCCTCACAAACCCTAGAACATCATATCCAAAAACTAGAACCAAAGGAGAAGTCTAACTTGGTGAACCAACAGGAGAACTGTGAGCTTCAAGTGGAAGAGATCTATGGTTTCTTCAGGTTTCATTCCATATCTCTAGATAAGAAAGTTTTCTCTTTGTCTCTAGTATAACATATGTTGATTTGGAATAAAAAAGGAGAAAGCTAACATGGTGAATCTTATGTAACCGTGAGCTAGGAGCAAGGGGAAAAGAGAGATCTTTGGAGAGAAGTCTTGATTAAGCTTGAAACATCTCAATCTAAGGTATAAAAAAAAAAAATTCTGCACATGCTGAAATTTAAAGAACCTTGTGTGAATGCTTCATATGTTGTGTTTTAACACGATTTCATAGCTTAGAGTTTAGAGGAAAATCCAATAGAACTTGAGAAAATGTGAGCAGGAAAATTTTAGCATGTGTGGCCTAGAAATTTGATGATTTTAATGTGTCTTGGTGTGCTGAAAAGTTTAGTTTTCCAATGTAAATCATATGTGCAGAATTTTTGGGTGATTGGTTGAGAATTTGAAGGAGAGAAAGGTGAAATTGTGGGCTGAAAATGTTGTTTTTAAATGCAAAAACATGTGTGCAGAATGTTAGTGTGAAAATGATGAAAATATATGTATGATTGTTGATTTAATTGTTGGGAAAAGTATGCAAAATTTGTATGTGTTTGGCCAAGAAATTGGAGGAGAAAGAGGTGTATAGTGTGCAGAAATTTCTGTACTAAAAAGGGAGGAAAGATTTGATGTAAATATTGAAACTTTAAATTTTTGCAAAACAGGGCAAACTGATCAAACTGTAGTCTTTCTGTAATAACGTTTTCTGCACAAATGCAAATTGAGTGAGATCTTCTGCATATGAAACTAGACTTCTGTAGCTTTAAAATGAGATATGATTCGTTTAATTTTGAAGAGAATTTGATTTTTAGTGATTTTTGCAAAGTTAGATATTCTGTAGAGAATACCATATTTTGTCATGTTTTGGCCGTGGAGTTGTTCTCCATTTTGAGGTATCTTTTGGTCTGAAGCAATCTGATTAAAATCTGTTTTCCATGACTACGCAGATTTGAAATTTTGCAGTCAAGTTCACTTATAATAAATTTCTGTCTTTGTATAATTGAGTTAGACTTATGCTAGAAATGAAAAGAATTGAAGTTTTATAGTTAGTATGGGTGTACTAGGCATGGTGACAAATTGTGTTCTAGTTTGGTAAGTGATTTCGAATATAAAGAGTGTGTATTAGTATATATTTTGTATTGTTATTGTAGTGATACACTGATGATCGATCGAAAGGAGCATATTTTCAAAACGTTGTGGTGTTCTTCGAGAGTGTCATACCCTCCCATATATGGTGAGTGGGACTGTAGACACTGTGTTATTGATTTAACAAATCCATGCTTTTATAGCTTTTCAAATGATATGGTTTATGATGTGTATAAAAGAATGAGATTGATATATCTTTACAAATGTTCTTTTGTGATCATTGGAGCGTCTCAATGGTTTGTTTAAATGATATGCATCTATGAAATTTGTGTTGAAATGACTTTGTGCCACTTTTGAGAACTTGACATGATTTATATACTTCCATTTACATTGGCACATTGATTGACTTAGTTTTGATAAATTGATATGGTCCAAATTTGCTTACTTGTGATGCGTGGGTCGGATGCCCACTTGTGATATGATGATGTGATGATATCCATGATGGACTTCCGTAGCTACGAAAGGATTTGGCAATGGCACCCATTGTGTCCGGATACTTTTCTGCAGGAGGTATCCTTCAAATACCATATGTATAGTTGCGGCCGGATGAACCATTTAGGGGAGGACGTGTGTACATCACTGTCTAGCTCTGGACAGATTCTATACATGATTGATATCATTGTGCGAGATACTATTGAGACCCGTGGCTAACATTGGGGAAGAGAGCTTGATTTGTTTTATATTTGCACAAAAACCCCCAATGTGTCCGTCATTGGTTGCGGTAGACCATCGTCGGGGATATTTTATTGGCTAACTCTATGTGATTTTGAAACGTTGACGGATGCTTGTGTTGATATTACGATGTATGACATATGATTCATGATTTGTGAAATTGTCATGGTTGTTCATAATGCCATCGTATTTTAAATTGTGTTTTGACACACCGTACTCACACATATAATTGATAACATATTGTCGATCCCCTCACTCACTGAATATTTCCCCATAAATACTCATCCCTCATTTTCCATGATTCCAGATATAGATTGGCAGGGAGACGTGTCGAGGGACATTTTGACACACTAGATATACTTTTGGAGACATCGGATTTTTGGGTATGGATAACTATTCTTCCGCGATGGACTTGATGATATATTTATTTGAGATCTATAGAATGACCATTGTACATTTATTTGGGATGACTGTATTTATGTCATGTAAATGTAATTTGAAACTCTCGAGTTGTTGTTTATTCATGCATTGAGGCAAAATGTTACATTTAATTTTTTTTTTTACTTGGGAATATGTTTTTGAGGAAAAGCAACTTTTAAACAGGTTGTACAGATTGATTGATAGCCTTGCAGTGTTTCAATATATGGAGAGGTTCTACCCGTATATTGAGATATCATGGCGGTTGTCACGTGCTTAATCCGAAGGTCAGGACGTGACACAACAACTCTCAACGAATCTATTCAAATCTCAATAAATATCGAGGAGCTGAAGAAGAGAGGGTAAGACGAATTGAATACTCTGAAAAATCCCTACTGTATTCTTTTATGTTCTTAAATTTTTCCATCTGTCCAACATTTAGATAACCTGTTCTAAAATTGTCACATCTGAGGAGAAATAGCCTCAACTCCTAACATTCATTTTCAGATTCGATCATGTGTGAAAGACCTGAGAGTGCTTGTCACTGCTTTAGGTCTAGAAAATGAAAAATCAATTAGTGAAGATTGAAACGAAGTATTCAGTAGGAACAGCGTAAAAGGTTGAATATGAACCTGTAATCAAGTTTGTATTATAAGTTATTAGTGAAAAATCCAGGGGGAGTTTGGGAGTAGACGTACACCAAATTTCACGGAACCCCTATAAAAAGTTTTGGTCTTCTTTGTACTTAGTTATTTATTTGTTTTTGTTGCTAGTTCAATTTTTAAAAGTCAAGAAAATTCATATTCAACTATTTACCCCCTCCAGTTGAATAACAATTGGTATAGGAGCGGGTGTGTTGATAAGAAGTCTAACAGCTTAACACTAAAGATCTAAATGGCCATCAACGGAGACAATGCACCGGTAGAAGTTTGTTCAACAAATCATGCACCATTGTTCAACTGAAGCAACTTCAGTTACTAGAAGTAAAAGATGCATAATTTCATAATTGCACAAAATCTGAAGCATGGGAAATAATCGAAAAATGAGTTGAATTTTCTACCAAAGAAATAGATGGATACGTGTACCGGTCAAGTTGAAAATATGACCATAGAGTAGAAAAAAGCTTATCAAGCCAGTCAATGAATACAATTGAGTTGCATCATGTATAACAGCAAAGGAAATTTGAGAAATGTTCGAAGCTACCTACGAAGGACTAATCCAGTTCGCAAGAGCAAAATTAGACTGCTGAATCAAGAATATGAAGTTTTTAAAATGAATAAAGGAGAAACAATCAGTGAGATGATCACAAGATTCAATAAGGTAACTAATGAACTAAGATTGCTTGGAAAGGGAATCCCTCAGGAAAATATGATGGATAAAATTCTAAGGATCTGCCAAAATCGTGAGAGCCCAAGGTTACTACAATTAAAGAGTTTAAGAATCTTGAGACTTTGACGATGGATGGACTCGTGGGATCTTTGATAACCCATGAGATGAAGCTGAATGTAAAGGAGCCTGCAAAAGAGGAAAGAGGCAAATGTGTAGCTCTAAAAGTTAACAATGATGAAAGCACATCAAACTCAGAAGAAGAAGATGATGAAAAAGATGAAGCTCTCCTGGCTAGAAAATTCAAAAAGTTTATGATGAGGAGCAAAAACAAGAACAAATCATTTTTCAAAAAGCCAGAGAAGGAGGAAATCAGGTACTTTGAGTGCAAGAAGCTGGGATATATGAAGGCTGATTGCCCCCTCTCTGAAAAAGGATGAAAAGAAATATAAGAAAGAAAAAAAAAAGAAAAAGAAGAAGGCACTTGTTTCTTAGAGTGATGAAGACTCCAACTTGAGTGATGAAGAACAGACAGAGGAACGGCTAACGTATGTTTCAAGGCCAACGAAGAACTCTCGGACAGTGAGATAAACTCAACACCATCTTCCTCTTGCTCTGATTCTGAAAATAATTTTACTATCATTGAGTTACATGAAGCATTGCTAGAATCTTTCAAGAAATTAAAAAAATAAAAAATGAAAAATAGTGTATTAAAGAAAAATCTAACTGAAACTATTAGAACTTTAGAAGAATCAAAAATTGAAGCAAGTGTATTAAAAAGGAAAAACGTTGAATTAGAATTAAAGATTGTTGAATTAAATGATAAGCAATCAGAGAAGGACAATGAAAAACAAACAAATGAAAACATAGTGTAAAAGAATGAACTGAATGAATAGAAGGCAAAGAATCGTAGGCAAAACATTATACTGATGAATTTCATTCAAGACTAAGAAAAACTAGATGTCATGCTAGGAACACAAAGAACTATATTTGATAAAGCTGGATTAGGATACAACCCATCTCAAACATAGAAAAGTTATATAAATTTTTTGTGTCAAGTTCTGAGAATGTCATATTAGAAACACACCTTCAAACAACATTAAGAATCCAAATGTGTTTAACAAATACTGTACTTATTACAAAAACATTGGACATTTTATTTACACTTACTGGTTCCTAAACTCATCAAGAATGAACTTAAAATGGATCCCTAAAAATAAATTTAAAGCAAACTCAACCGGACCCAAAAAGATATGTGTACCAAAGGCAAAAGTGTGATTGAATCTTGTTACAGGTATGTTTGAAATCAAGAGAGTCTCTTGTGAAGTTAGTGTGGTGCATAGACAGTGGCTATTCAAGGCACATAACTGGGAATGTCTCAAAATTCTCTTATCTTGAAAACAAGAAATGAGGAAAGGTTGCTTTTTGTGACAACTCGAAAGGAAACGTCATAGGAATCGGCAATATTGAAGATAAGTCTACTAACTCTCAAATTCAGAATATTCTTCTTGTGTCTGATTGAAATTTAGTCTATTGAGTGTAGTCCACTAACATATATGTGATAGATTCAGAATAATTAGAAATCTCAAATGAATCATACTTAGTTGCTATAAGTAAAATCAATCCATGGTTGTGGCATAAAAGATCATGGCATGCAAGTATGGACACAATTTCAAAGTTAGTTAGAAAAGATATAGTGAAAGGCCTACCAAAATTAAAATTCAAAAGAATAAATTATGTGATGCTTACATGAAAGGAAAACAAACCAAAATCTCTTGCAAACCTAAAAATTGTATATCAACTAACAATCCGTTAGAATTTCTTTACATTGATTTATTTGGACCAACTAGAACTTAAAGTTTAGGTGAAAAATAATATGGTTTTGTAATCATTGATGATTACTCTAGGTACACATATGTTCTATTTCTTGCTAAAAAGGAGGAAGCCAGTGAGACCTTCATAAAATTGTGCAAGAAAGTTCAAAATAAGAAGGGAATGTCAATTAAGAGCATTAGAAGTTATCATGGTAAATAATTTGAAAATAAAACCATGAAAAAATTCTGTAGCCATCATGGTATTAACTATAATTTCTCAGCACCTAAAACATCTCAACAAAATGGGGTAGTAGAAAGAAATAATAGAATCCTCTAAGAAATGGCTAGGACAATACTCTACGAGGATAACCTACCTAAATTTTTCTGGGCAGAAGCAATAAACACTGCATGTTACATTTCGAATAGAGCACAAATAAGACCAATGCTAAAGAAAACACCCTATGAACTTTACAAAGGAAGAAAGCCAAATACTATTTTAAAGTTTTTGAATACAAATGTTTTGTCTTAAATAACAAGAAGGAAGCATTGGAAAGTTTGATACCAAAAGTGATGAAGCAATCTTCTTAGGATATTTCATAAAAAGTAAAGAATATAGAATTTATAACAAAAGAACCGTGATAGTAAAAGAGTCAATTCATGTAGAGTTTGATTAAGAAAATGAATCCAGTCAAAGAAATTTGGATGATGAAGAGATCACTGAGAAACAAAATGAACTAAACGAACTAAACATCACTAATAAAGCAAATCTCCAAAAAGAGGAAATAAATGAAATCATCGAGTAGGAGGAAAGGAATGAAACTCAACAAGAACAAGAAATCAAATACCCCCAAATCAAAAAAGATGTAAATCCAGAAAACATAATAAGTAGTGTTAATTCAGATGTCAAAACTACATCAGCTCTACAAAACCAATGTGAATATATAGCCTTCATCTCCCAAAATGAAACTAAAAATGTAGAAGAAGTTTTAGGAGATGAAAATTAGATAATGGCCATGCAAGATGAGTTAAATCAGTTTGAAGGAAACAAAATATGAAATCTTGTCCCTAGATCAACAGACCAGTCTGTGATTGGAACCAAATGGGTTTTTAGAAACAAACTTGATAAAGATTGTATAATCACAAGAAATAAGGCAAGATTAGTGGCCAAATGGCATAGTCAAGTGGAGAGAATTGACTATAATAAAACTTATATACCAATGGCCAGATTAGAAGCAATCAGAATGGTTCTTGCTTTCTCTTGCTTTATGAACTTTAAATTTTATTAAATGGATGTTAAGAGTGCATTTTTGAATTGGTATTTAAAAGAAACAGTATACATTGAACAACCGCCTAGCTTTTAAGATCTAAAATGTCCCAAATATGTTTACAAATTGACCAAAGTCTTGTATAGTCTAAAACAAAGTCCTATAATTTGGCATGAAAGACTAAACAACTTCCTAATTGAAAATAATTTTGAAACAGGGAAGATAGATACTAACCTCTTTATCAAAAGAAAAGATGATAACGTCTTAATAATCCAAATATATGTAGACAACATAATATTCAGAGGAACTAGCATAAAGATGTGTGAAGAATTTGCAACTAAAATGTAGAGAGAATTTGAAATTGAATATAATGGAAGAATTGAATTATTTTCTTGAACTTCAAATTAAACAATCAGATAATGGAATTTTCATAAATCAATCAAAATATACAAATGATCTAATTAAAAGATTTGGATTCAGTGATTGCAAGGGAAATGCAACTCGAATGAGCTCAAATATAAAGTTAGACAAATATGAAAATGGTAATCAATATGTCAAAAACTATACAAAAGTATGATTGGATCTCTATTATATCTCACTGCTTCAAGACCTGACATACAATTCAGTGTATGTCTTT
Organism: Dillenia suffruticosa; assembly: GCA_033439265.1. Taxonomy (NCBI): domain Eukaryota; kingdom Viridiplantae; phylum Streptophyta; class Magnoliopsida; order Dilleniales; family Dilleniaceae; genus Dillenia; species Dillenia suffruticosa. Next base: position 15,528,690 of record JAVTVX010000009.1, on the reverse strand, counting down.
ATGTTAGATTTCAATCAGATCCAAAAGAATCCCACCTAGTCACAGTTAAAAGAATGTTCAGATATTTAAAAGAAACCACTCACTTGGATCTTTGGTATGATAAAAACTCAAATTTTCAGTTGCATGGTTTCTGTAATACTTATTTTGTCATATGAAAAATAGATAGAAAAGTTACCAGTGATACTTATCAATTTTTGGAAGCATGTTGGTATCATAATTTTCTAAGAAACAAAGTAGTATAGCATTATCAATAACGAAAGCAGAATATAATCCAGCTGGACAATATACTGCATAGATCCTTTGGATCAAGCACTAAATGAAGAACTATGAGTTAAATTTTGATTTCATTCTAATCAAATGTGATAATACAAGTGCAATAATTCTAACAAAGAACTCAGTTCATCATTCATGAACCAAACATATAGAAGTGAGACATCACTTCATCAGAGACCATGTTATGAAGAATTAAATTATTCTTGAGTATATTGAGACTCAAAAACAAGTTGATGACATCCTTACCAAACCAAACCTTAGATAAAAATAGATTTTGTGAACTAAGAAGGGATTTAAGAATGTAGAAATGAAGAAATAAAAAACAAGGAATGAAAAACAGTCTTACAGATTTGAAGAACAGCTTTCAGGTCAGCCTATTTATTAAAATATGTCGAGATTAAAAAATTGCAAACTCATGTTGACCTGCTAGACATTAAAGTTAAAAACCTTGTCGACTTGATTTCGACTTGACACTTAGGATAAAAATCAGAAGATGAAACATCGACTCAAACTTAAGTATGTCGACCTGTACAGCAGTGAGAAGGCATGTCGATTCTTTCTTAATGTGCCCACCCGATGACTCAAAAATCATTAAACAAGTTGATGTGTACTTAAGAATGTCGACTTGAGACATAGTTAATTGAATATAAATAGTCGGCACATCGACCTATCTAACCCATAATCCCAAAATTCAAACTTTCCCTCTTCCTCCCGAAACCCTAAATCTCTCAAATTCGAAACCCTAATCCTTAAATCAAAACCCTAGTTTGTTTAATCTTTGTAAGAATCAATCTTCAATGGCTCCAAACATGAAAATGCCGATAAAAAAACCTTCTGAACCCTGAAAACAGTTTTCAAAACCTATGAGAAAAGGTTTTTCTTCAAAATCTACTTCTACGAGAATCGCAAAACCCCTATCCCCTCTACCACAACCGACACCACAATTTAACACCTATGAATTTCAATTGTTGGAGCAAAGCGATCTCTGTGACAAAATATTTTCAAAAAGAAAATTCAATCATGGAAAATTAATAGATTGGGTGTTCTTGAAGAAGGTAAATTTCAAATATGAGAAATATTTGATTGAGGTATGCCCTACTTGACTTCTAAACCCCAACAAATACATTCATGAGAAGTAAGTTAAACTATACTACAATAACCTAGAAGTGATATCTGATGAGACTGAGAAAAAGACTCGAATTGTACTGGATGACCATTATGTCTCATGTGGATTCAACACATTTGTGAATGGGAAGGAGATAAAAGTAACTCTTAGGAATATATATGAAAATAATGGTATTGCTTGGGTTTCCTATGATATATGTGAACCCTATATGAAATCTAGTTATCTGGATAATGCTAAGGTTGTCTATAGTGATAAAAACTTGACTGTTATAAATACTAATGCCATGGAGCTTGGTTTTTATGAACGAATCCTATATCTGATTGTCTCTCATATATTAAGATCTAGAGGAGGAAACTACACCACTGTTTTAAGAGGAGATTTATAGTTAATGGCATGTATCATGAATGGAAAGAATCCCAGACTGCATCACATTGTTCCTCATTTCATGATAGCCGCACATAGGTCTGAGAGCTCCTTGTTGCCTTATACTAGCATGATCACCGATTTTCTATCAAAGAATCGTGTAAAGTTAGAAAAAGACAAACTTATTAAGTTGAGCGAGAAAATTGCAATCAATGCATCTTCAATGTTGAGAGTTAGATAGATGAGCAATAGTGAGGGCGACTGGGTAAGGAAAGAAGAGGGAGCAAATAAGAGACAGACTGAGGAGGTTGGTGATGATGCTAAAAAAGCCATTGAGAATGCTCCAAGAAAACGAAAGAAGAACAGAGGAAGGTGAACCCTCAAGCATCCAGCCAATCACCTTAGAAATGATTTGGGACAAATTGCAAAATATTGAAAGAAAGCAAACAGTGATAGGCCAAATGAGTTGCCTTGTCAAAATTGAACATGAAGGAGTCAAAGAGAAATTGGATTCCTTGGCCAAGGAAAAGGGCAAGTCAAAAAAAGATCCCAAACCATTAAAATCTTATTTGTAACACCGACACATTAGTGTTCTTGTATTTGTATTCTAATTCATGATATATATAATAATTCTCATGTTTCCATATCAAAATTTTACTCAGAAAATTTTCCATTTAAAATCGTTTCTAGAATATCGATAGAATTGCTGGAAATTTAAAATTTTCAAAATGACTACAGAGTGTCCAAACATAATGAAAATGACTCTAGAGCGTATAGACAACTCAAATATGGGTGAATCGTGCTTCGTAGAGCCAAATCGGAGATTTCTGGATAATCGCCCGAAAAACCATAATCGGATAGAAATGAGCCCGGCACGGCTAAATGAACACGTTTTGATGCGGAATAAATTAAGTTAGGCTTAAAATGAGGTTTTGGGTCTAACTTGAAATTTTAAAAATTTTCAGGGTCAATTTATGATTTTTATAAGTCAATGGACTTACTTACAATTTATAAAAACTTAGAAGTAATTTAAATAAATGTATTTACCTAAATAAAAACTAAACAAAAGAGTGTAGAGAGGGAGAGCGTGACATGGACGATTTTGGGTGAGGAGAGAAGAGAGATTTCTTTTATATGTTATTTTATTTACTTTTAGAATATATATATATATATATAAATCTAATGATGGAGATTTTATTGAAGAGAGATATATGAATATGAACCTTTGGATCTAGTTAGTGGGAGACAAAATATTGTCCATCGGGTAAAAGAGTAAACCTTATTGAAAACACATCAATGGTGAGGATTTGCCTAAGAAATGGAATCTAAATTGTGGACCTTTGATCTTGGTTGTTAGGGGACACAACATTAATTGAAGACAAGAGAGTTGTTGTGAGAGAGTGAGATCCAATGGTCTAGGATTGATCTTGAGAATGGTTGGAAGGCTAAGATTGAATGGAGTCTTGTAAACAAAGCTTAAAAACATTTAGACATATTTTTTTTCTCTCTCAAAACCGTGAGAACATTCAAGCAAGAACACAACACCTCTCCTCACATTTTCTCTCAAAACAGTGAACTTCAAGGTAGGGTAACTCATGAATCTTCTACTACACTATCCAAATTTTATTACATAGATCATTTCCTCACATCTTCAACTATAACATATCCAAAAATCAACCCAAACTGAGGAGTTTCGCTTGGTGGAATCCAAGGGACAGCCGAGAGCTTCAAGCAAAACAAAAATTCTGTTTTTCTTCAAAGTTCAGCCAACCATTTTGAGGTAAAGAGACTCTTCATCTATCATAGTAAAACATATGTTAATTTGGGGGTCAAAAGGAGAAAGCTAACATGGAAAATCTTGTATGGATGAGAGTTAGGAAATTGGGGGAATGATTGATTTTGTGAAGGGATCTTGATTTGGGCTTGAAGTATCAACATTTTGAGGTAAATAAAAATTCTGAACTTTGCTGGAAATTGGGAGGCCTTGTGTGAATGATTTAAATTAATGTTCTAGCATGATTTTATTTATAATCAGAGTCTAGGTGGAACCTAAATAAAATAGGAGCAAGGGTGTGTAGAAAATTTGAACTTGTATTAGGAGAGAATTGGAATGAAAATGCTACGTTTTAAGGAGCTGAATTTTGTTTTTAAATTGCAGATTATTTGTGCAGTATTTTTATGTGAAAATGATGAATATATGTGGATATTTATTGATTGAAATGATAGGGAAAGGTATACAGAAAATTGTTATGTTTGGCTAAAAGTTTAGAGGAAGGAAAGAATTGATTTAAACATTGAAATTGTAAATTTCTACAAAATTGGGCAAACTGACCAGATTATAGTTTTTCTATAATACCTTTTTCTGCACAAATGCAAATTTAGTGAGGTCTTCTGCATATGAAACTAGAATCTCATAACTTTAAAATCAGATATGATTTGTTTAATTTTGAAGCGAATTGGATTTTTATTGATTTTTCAAAGTTAGATGTTCTACAGTGGAATACCCTGTTCTGTCCTGTTTTGACCATGGACTTGATTTCAATTTTGAGGTGCCTTCTGGTCTGAATCAACCTGAGCTATAGTTATAAAATTTGTAGATCTATGTCCTAGCTTTAATTTGAATACTAATCATGTGATTTAGATATGTGTGGTGAAAGTTAGCCTATTTTCCATGACTGCGCACATTTGAAATTTTGCAATCCAGATTTCTTAGAATGAATCATTATGCCTTTGTATAATTGAAGTAAATTTAGGCTGAGAATGTCAAGAAATGTTGTTTTATGGTTAGCATAGGTGTACTAAATATAGTGACAAGTTGTGTTAGTTTGGTAAGTGGTTTGGGATTAAAAAAATAAATATGTTTGCATGCGGACTATTTTGTGTATGCAAAGGTTGGAATGGGAGGCATATATGCTTGGGGATGAACATTTGAAGTAAAGGTTTGGGATGAAAAAGGGGACAGCTTGTGTGTCCTTTAGAGACCTCCCTAGAATGCCATAAACCTTGGTCTTGAGTAAAGGGTTTCAATGCAATTTAGCATAATGATTTTTAATGTTTTGCAAAGCATTTATACGTATATTGTATTGTTCTTGTAGTAATACTCTTGAAGATATATCGAGAGAAGCATATTTTCGACACTTGTTGTGTATTGTAGGGTGTGATTGACCCTCTCGTATAAGTGAGTGGGACTTTGATGAAATGTTCTTGATTGAACAAAATTTTATGATTTTAACTTGTTTTCGAATGACATGATTTACGATGCGTATGTAACTATGAGTTTTGAAGCATATTTTACAAATGTTGTTTTGTGACTATTGGAGTGCCCAAATGATGATTTGAATATTATGCATCCATGAATTGTATTGAAATGATATTGTGCCACATCTTGATAATTAATATGATTTATGAAATGCAGAATATTGGCACGTTTTTATTGATATGATTATGATCCTAACCATTGGGTTAGTGTGCCCTTGTGATACTATGATGATGACATTGATGATTCTATAGCTACGAAGGGCATTTGTAGAGGCACCAGTGTGAAGATGTTAGCCTTCGTTGCCTCGGTATGTTTTTACTTAGGAAATTTTAAATTTCATTTACTTAGGAAATTTTATTTTGAGGATACACAGATTTTGAACAAGTTTTGTTAAACAAGTTTTAAACATGTGAAGATGTTAGCCTTCATTGCCTCGGTATGTGTTTTGTGTGATGGCAGCATATGAGGTAATGGGCGGCTGCTCACGTCTCGGATCAAGGGTCGGGGCGTGACAGTTTGGTTGGTATAAGAGATTTAGGTTTAAAGCTTTGTTTTATGAAAAGAGTTTTTGAAAAATATTTCCCAAGTATATTTTAAAAGTCCTCAATGCATGTGAGAGTTTCATTACAGTCATGATGTCCCAGTATATGGTCATAGGCATATGAGTTAATTTATTTTTAGGGGTTTAGATACGGGTCGTATCTAACCTAACATGGTATTTCCCTTGATGCTTAAAACGATTCCTTTATTTATTTTAGGAGGTTAGTTACTTCTTAATTAACCCTAATCTTTAAACCATGCCTAATGAAAATTGTTTCCATTTGCAGAATTATGACGACTAGATGGAGTACTAAGTTTGCACCCCCTAAAACACCTAGAGAGCCCGAGGATAAGTCCTCATTACATGCGCCTCCCCCAGGACCTCCTCAACCGGCTACTACAGCTACGGTTCCACCCCTTCTCTTGATGCTTTCAGGAAGGTGTACGAGTGGTATGCTGCACATGGGGTTCAGATGCCATCCCCACCACCACCGATGGTAGTGCCGACACCTACGGCAGTGCCTATTCCTACAGCAATTCCTTCTCTTGCGGCACCGGATCCTCCATCGATGGCCGGTCCTTCCTCGGTTTCTGGTCCGAGTGATACTACTTCTTTTACACTTAGACGCATCCACGAGTTGACTCAGCTGGTTAAGGAAGCTTGACAGTTGGGATGCACGGACTTCTCTAGACTCGGTGATGCCACTGCGGCTAAGCATTGGGTCAACCGGACACGCCGGATCTTGATCGACCTAGGGTTGAGTGAGGAGTATCGGCTTCGGGTAGCAGAGAGGTTATTAGATGGTGATGCCCTTACTTGGTGGGAGGCTATTTGTGATGATGCTATAGAGTCACCGCGGTAGGATGACTTCCTGAGGGAGTTTGACCATAGATATTTCTCCGAGTTTCAACAGGAACTCAAGATGACAGAGTTCCTTCACTTGCGGCAGGGGACGAGATCAGTTGCAGAATATGAGGCTAAATTGAGGAGATTAGCAGCCTTTGTCCCCGACTTAGAGATGCCAAAGTAAATGAGGTTCAAGTTTGAGGATGACCTCATCTTGAACATTCGGAGATACACGACGGTTACACCCAGCTTCTCCTTTGCAAAGATAGTTGATTCGGCCTACCGTGAGAAAGAGATTGTCCGCGCTGAGAGTAGATAGAGGGAGAGCAGAGAGCATAGGAGGAAGAGGACTGGGTCACACTCTGGTCAGAGCTCGAAGAGGGGTAGGACTTTTGAATTTCGTGGAGGCCCCTCTCTATTTAGGCCAGCACAGTTTGGTCATGGACCACATCCCCAGGGGTTTGGAGCACCAGCCCCCAGTGCTACTAGTCAGACTATTGTGCAGTGGCACCCACCTTGCCGCAAATGTAGTAGGCACCACCCTCCAGGAGCTTGCAGAGTACCAGTTACTTGCTTCCAGTATGGGAAGTCGGGGCATATCCGAAGTACTTGCCCTGATTTGGTACTTGGAGGTCAGACGACTTCGAGTCAACCAAGTGGTCCACGGGTAGGATAGCAGGGAGCACCCGCACAGTCGAGTTACACTACTCCACGGACTGTAGCTGGAGCAACACTATACTCGGTCCCTGACAACAGTAGCCGAGGGCACAGGCCCGTGTGTATGCTATGACTCAGGAGGATGCCAGACAAACCCAGATGTGATCATGGGTAATCCTCCTACAGATCCTCCTGTTTAAAAGCTTTTGTGTACTTTTCTTTCTTTTTGAAATCATGAATAGCATGATGATTATGTACAATCACGACTAGTTAAAGCCCTAGATCCTTAAATATTTTGATATATATATATATATATAGATATACATATATCTTTTGCGTACTCTAAATTGATTCCTCTTTCAATTTCTCGCATCTAGGTACAATAAAAATATTCAGAGTCGACGCCCATGTTCTTATTGACACCGGGTCGAATTATTCTTATGTGAGAGCTTCTTTCGCTCAACAGTTGGGTAGGCCATTATTCTTATGTGTGGATTATCGACAATTGAACAAAGTCACTATCAAGAACTGATACCTTTTGTCGTGTATTGATGATCTGTTTAATCAGCTTCAAGGTGCTAGGGTTTTCTCCAAGATAGATCTTCGATTGGGTTATCACCAGCTTTGGATTACGACTGAGGATATGCCCAAGACTGCATTTTGTACCCGTTATGGACACTTTGAGTTCTTGGTCATGCCGTTTGGGCTGACCAATGCGTCGGCCGCATTCATGGACTTGATGAATCGGGTTTTCCACGACCTTCTTGATCAGTTTGTCATCGTGTTTATTGATGACGTACTAGTTTACTCTCGGAGCGATGAGGAGCATGCTCAGCACCTTTAGGTTATCTTGTAGATCTCTGTGAGAAATAGTTATACGCCAGGTTCACCAAGTGTGAATTTTGGTTACGGCAGATTGGTTTTATGGGGCATACAGTTTCTACGAAAGGTATCTTTGTTGATCCACAGAAAGTTGAGGCTATATTGAAATGGGAGCAGCCGAAAACCGTGACAGAGGTTCAGAGTTTCCTTGGTCTTGTAGGTTATTATCAGCGGTTTGTAGAGGGATTCTCTCGGATCATTGCTCCATTGTCTAGGTTGATGCGGAAGGACGTCAAATTCCAATGGATGATTGTTGTGAGGCGAGTTTTTAGGAGCTCAAACAACGATTGACTTCTGTCCCGATCTTGCCCCTTCCCACTAGCAATCGAGAGTATGTAGTATACAGTGATGCCAGCCAACAGGGATTGGATTGTATACTGATACAGGATGATCGGGTGATTGCATATGCTTCTCGACAATTGAAGAAGTATGAGTTGAACTATCTGACACATGATCTTGAGTTGGCAGCCATAGTATTTGCTTTGAAGATATGACGATATTACTTGTATGGGGCGACCTGTAGCGTATTCACGAATCATAAAAGTCTAAAACACTTGTTCACTCAGCGGGAATTGAACCTCAGACAAAGGAGATGGATGGAGTTGCTGAAGGATTATGATCCTATCATTGATTATCATCCAGAAAAGGCAAATGTTATGGCAGATGTCTTAACCCGGAAGTCATCTTCTTCTCAGGCGACGAAGAGTGCTTATCTCTCTTGTTTGGTGGGACTCCGTGCTTTAGGAGTCAGTTTGACTAGTGATGATCGAGGAGCACTACTAGCCCAATTCGAGGTGAGGCCGACTTTACTCGACCGTATTAGAGAGTCAAGGGATTTGATGAGGAGCTCCGGGGTATTCTTGATAGGATCCATATGGGAGATGGTAAAGACTTTCGAGTCCGTGATGATGGACTGATAGTATATCGAGAGCGAGTTTGTATTCTAGCCGACAACGATCTTCGGAGAGTTATTCTTGAGGACGCTCATTCCTCCACTTATGCTATGCATTCGGGCGGTACGAAAATGTATCGGACCATCTGAGATTATTATTGGTGGCCCGGTACGAAGAGGGAGATCGCAGAGTCTGTAGCTCGATACTTGGTTTGTCAGTAGGTAAAGGCCCGCAGGCACTTTGCAACCTCTTCCCATTCCCGAGTGGAAGTGGGAACACATCACGATGGATTTTGTGATAGGATTACCGTGGAATTCGGCACGGCATGATGCTATTCGGGTGATCATTGATAGACTCACCAAGTCCACATATTTTATTCCCATTAGAGCAGACAATGCCTTAGAGGTGTTGGTACGCCTCTATATCGACATTATTGTCAGACGTCATGGGGTACTTGTGTCGATAGTATCAGATAGAGATCCCAGATTTACATCCAGATTTTGGTCTAGATTGTAGGAGGCATTGGGCACTAAGCTGAGTTTCAGCACAACATATCATCCCTAGACTGATGGTCAATTAGAAAGGATCATTCAGACTCTAGAGGACATACTGAGAGCATATGTTATAGATTTTCAGGGTAACCGGGATCGACACTTTCCATTGGCAGAGTTTGCATATAATAACAGCTATCAGGCCAATATTGGGATGCCTTCGTATGAGGCATTGTATGGGAGGAAGTGTTGTACTCCATTATGTTGGGATGAAGTAGGCGAGAGGCGACTCAGTAGGATATAGATTGTTGAGGAGACGAAAGAGAAAGTAAGGATCATCCGTGAGAGGATAAAGGCCACCCAGGATCGATAGAAGGCTTATGCAGATAGGAGGCGGTGGCTACTTGAGTTTGAGGTACGAGACATAGTTTTCCTTTGGATCTCGCCCTGGAAAAGGGTGATTCGATTCAGGTAACGGGGCAAGCTGAGCTCCAGGTATATTGGACCTTTCCGTATCCTTGAGAGGATCGGGAATATGACATACAGGGTAGAGCTATTGGATGAGCTTTCCCGTATTCATAATGTCTTCCATGTCTCGATACTTAGCAAGTACCTACCTGATCCATCACATGTTCTAGAGCCTCCGCTAGTTGAGTTGCGGGAGGATTTGAGCCTACCAGTTCACTCAGTGGCTATCCTTGATCGGCAGACTAGGAAGCTGCGAAGTAAGGAAGTTCCTCTAATTAGAGTTTTATGGAGAAGTGACCAGATCGAGGAGGAGACCTGGGAGCCTGAGAAAGCCATGAGGAGACAGTATCCCTAGCTTTTTACTGTATAATCTTCTTTTAGTTTCGAAGACGAAACTTCTTTTAGTTTCGAAGACGAAACTTCTTTTAGGGGGTTAGAAAATATAACACCAACACATCGGTGTACTTGTATTTGTATTCTTATTCGTGATATATATAATAATCCTCATGTTTCCATATCAAAATTTCACTCATAAATTTTTTCGTTTAAAACCGTTTCCAGAATATCGGTAGAATTGCCGAAAATTTAAAATTTTCAAAATAACCACAGAGGGTCCAAACATAATGAAAATGACTTTAGAGTGTATAGACACCTCAAATATGGGTGAATCATGCTTTGTAGAGCCAAATCGGGGATTTTCGAATAATCGCCCGAAAACTAATCGGATAGAAATGAGCCCCGACATGGCTAAACGATCACGTTTTGATGCAGATTAAATTAAGTTAGGCATAAAATGAGGTTTTGGGTCTAACTTGAAATTTTAAAAATTTTCGGGGTAAATTTATAATTTATATAAGTCAATGAACTTACTTACAATTTAAAAATATTTAGAAGTAATTTAAATAAATGTATTTACCTAAATAAAGACTAAACAAAAGTGTATAGAGAAGGAGAGAGTGACATGGACGATTTTGGGTAAGGAGAGAACAGATTTTTCTTTTATATGTTATTTTATTTACTTTTAAAAAATATATATATATATATATAAATCTAATGGTGGAGATTTAATTGAAGAGAGATACATGAATATGAACCATTGGATCTAGTTAGCGGGAGACAAAATATTGTTCATTGGGTAAAAGAGTAAGTCTTCTTGAAAACACATCAATGGTGAGGATTCGTCCAAGAAATGGAATCTAAATTGTGGACCTTTGATCCTGGTTGTTGGGGGACACAACATTAATTGAAGACAAGAGAGTTGTTGTGAGAAAAAGAGATCCAATGGTCTAGGATTGATCTTGAGAATGGTTAGAAGGCTAAAATTGAATGGAGTCTTGTAAACAAAGCTTAAAAACACTTAGACATATTTTTTTTTCTCTCAAAACCATGAGAACATTCAAGCAAGAACACAACATCTCTCCTCACATTTTCTCTCAAAACAGTGAACTTCAAGGGAGGGTAACTCATGAATCTTCTACTACACTACCCAAATTTTATTACATAGATTATTTCCTCACATCTTCAACTATAACATATCCAAAAATCAACCCAAAATGAGGAGTTTTGCTTGGTGGAATCCAAGGGACAGCCGAGAGCTTGAAGGAAAAAAAAATTGTATTAAATTAATGTTCTAGCATGATTTTATTTATAATCTAGAGTCTAGGTGGAACCCAAATAAAATATGAGCGAGGGTGTGCAGAAAATTTGAACTTGTATTAGGAGAGAATTGGAATGAAAATGCTATGTTTTGAGGAGCTGAATTTAGTTTTTAAAATGCAGATTATTTGTACAGTATTTTTATGTGAAAATGATGAATATATGTAGATATTTATTGATTGAAATGATAGGGAAAGGTGTGCAGAAAATTGGTTTTGTTTTGCTAAAAATTTAGCGAAAGGAAAGAATTGATTTAAACATTGAAATTGTAAATTTCTGGAAAATAGGGCAAACTGACCAGACTATAGTTTTTCTACAACAACTTTTTCTGCACAAATGAAAATTTAGTGAGGTCTTCTGCATATGAAACTAGACTCTCATAACTTTAAAATGACATATGATTTGTTTAATTCTGAAGCGAATTGAATTTTTATTGATTTTTCAAAATTAGATGTTCTGCAGTGGAATACCCTATTATGTCCTGTTTTGGCCGTGGAATTGATTTCAATTTTGAGGTGCCTTCTTGTCTGAATCAACCTGAGCTATAGTTATGAACTTTGTAAATCTATGTCTTAGCTTTAATTTGATATAAGAAGTCATGTGATTTAGAAATGTGTGGTGAACGTTATAGACTATTTTCCATAACTGCACATATTTGAAATTTTGTAGTCCAGATTTCTTAGAATGAATCCTTATACCTTTGTATAATTGAAGTAAATTTAGGTTGAGAATGTCAAGAAATGTTGTTTTATGGTTAGCATAGGTATACTAAATATGGTGACAAGTTGTGTTAGTTTGGTAAGTGGTTTGGGATAAAAAAAACAAAAATGTTTGCATGCGGACTATTTTGTGTATGCAAAGATTGGAATCGGAGGCATGTATGCTTGGGGATAAACATTTGAAGTAAAGGTTTGGGATGAAAAATGGGACAGCTTGTGTGTCCTTTAGAAACCTCTCTAGAATGCCCTAAACCTTGGTCTTAAGTAAAGGGTTTCAATGCAATTTAGCATAATGATTTTTAATGTTATGCAAAGCATTTATACGTATATTGTATTGTTCTTGTCGTAATACTCTTGGAGATATCTTGAGGGAACCATATTTTTGACACTTGTTGTGCATTGTAGGGAGTGATTGACCCTCCCGTATAAGTGAGTGGGACTTTGATGAAATGTTCTTGATTGAACAAAATTTTATGATTTTAACTTGTTTTCAAATGATATGATTTATGATGCGTTTGTAACTGTGAGTTTTGAAGCATGTTTTACAAATGTTGTTTGTGTGACTATTGGAGTGTCCAAATGATGATTTGAATATTACGCATCCATGAATTGTATTGAAATGATATTGTGCCACATTTTGATAATTGATATGATTTGTGAAATGCTAAATATTGGCACATTTTATTGATATGATTATGATCCTTACCATTGGGTTAGTGTGCCCTTGTGATACTATGATGATAACATTGATGATTCCATAGCTACGAAGGGCGTTTGTAGAGGCATCAGTGTTGCCCGGATACGTTTCTGCAAGAGGTATCCATAAACATCGCATGTATAGTCGTGGCCGAATGAACCAGATCGGGGAGGACATGTGTGACGCCAATGTCTAGCTCCGGGCGGGGTTCTATACATGGTTGATGATATGTGTTCGATTTGACATGGGCTCGTGGTGAGACCCTGGCCAATATTGGGGAGGAGAGCTATTGTTTTATACTTGCATATTAAAAACCCCTAATGAGCCCGTCATAGGTCGTGGTAGACCTTTGCTCGGAATATTTATGGTAAGGTCTAAATCATTTTTGACATTTATTGATGGATGCACTTGTTTAACTTATGTTGTGTGATATATGACTATTGTGACTTATGAAAATGCCATGATTTAACTAAAATGATATCATGTTTTAAATTAAATTTTGACACTCCATTTTCACATATATTATTGAGAACATAATGTTGATCCCCTCACTCACTGAGTATTCCCTATAATACTCACCCCTTCTTTCCTTTGATTTCAATTAGACTTGGCAGGGAGACGTGTCAAGTGATGCTTGACATTTGGTTTATTTTCGGAGACACCTGGACTTTAGGTATGGATTCCAGCTGCTCTTTCGTGGTGATATTCAATAATGATGTTTTTGAAGTCATAGAAGGACCATTGTATATTTGTTTTGAGATGACTGTAAATTATACTTATAAAAATGTAAATTGAAACTCTCTAATGTGTTGTATATAAGTGCATTGAGGCAGGATTACATTTTAAATTTCATTTACTTAGGAAATTTTATTTTGAGGATACATAGTTTTGAACAGGTTTTTTTAAACACGTTTTAAACATGTGAAGATGTTAGCCTTCGTTGCCTTGGTATGTGTGTCGTGTGATGGCAACATATAAGGTAACGGGCAGCTGCTCATGTCTCGGATCGATGGTCGAGGCATGACATTATTAGCATAGGAATTTGATGTCTCTTCACTTGTTATCTCTTCATTTGTTTCATTTTTACTCTTTATGATCTTGGACTTCTTTTTTATGAGCAAACCTTGCTTGAATTCCATGTTATATTTGTCTTGATAATTTGTTATGCTTTCTATTTTCCTTGATGAAGTAATGCTGCTTGAGTATGTAAAATGCTGAAGAGAATTGTGTATACTATGTGCTAAAGTAAAGTGTAAGTGCATGCAGTCTAAGTGTCATATGTATTGGGTATATGATCTGAATAGGTGTGTCTGCTGCAGTAGGTATTGGTCTGTAGATATGATGAGCTGTGATGTAGTGCTGTGGTGTAGGATAGTGTATAAGTAAAAGTATTAGAAATGGATATATGCTGTTAAATGATAAGTATGTCTATACTTCTCTAGTTGAATAATAATTGCTGTAAAGTATAGTGAAATGTATTATGCTGTGAAGTATGTACTGAGTACTGGAGAAGCTAAGTGTGCATACAGACCAAATAGTAAGTGTAGTGTGCTGCACCATGGTACTATTTTGGTGTGTATATATGATTTGTTGATGACAAAATGGGGGAGAGAATATAGCAATGTGTAGCAATGCACTGAAGTGTAAGTAATGTGCAGCAAGGTGCATTGTGCTGAAGTGCTGAAGTGCTGAAGTGTGAGGATGTGCATTAAATATGCAATATGCAGAAGAGTATCAGAGTGATGTGGAATGTTTAAAAGTGTTCAAATGATGTGAACAAGTGTCATGTTCTGTAGAATGGTCAAGTGAAGTAAGATCAAGTGTCAAACTGAGTATGCAAAAAAGAATCATGTGTGTGGAGAGTATGCAGATTGCTGGAGTGTAAATGTGTGAAGTGCGCTGAGTATATGTGGAGTATGCTAAGTGTGTGAAATGTGCAGAGTGTTTGAATGTGCATGTAGACTTCCAAATGTCTTCTAGTTTGAATATCAATAAATTAAAGTTGTAAGTTAAGTATTAGGAATTTTGTCATCATAAAAAAGGGAGAGAATATTGATATAGTAGAGTTTTTTGATGATGATAGAATGAAAGAATGAAAGTTCAAAAAAATCATAAATATAACAGTAAATTCAAAAGTTTGCAAATCATGTTGACTTAACTAGAGAATACATCGACTTGCATTGCAGGTCCACCAATTGTAAACCCTATGTCAACCAATTCATTTTATCCATAAGCACATCGACCTATTTAGTTGTCCCTGTCGACCTGAGGTATAGTACTTCTATAGAAATAGACAAGTCTAAACACATCAACACATACGAAATTACATCGACCTGAACAGTCACAGGTAAACAAATTTGAAATGACACGTCGACCACTTTCTGAAGCATATCGACCTATACCTATTAGATATCGACACACTAAGTAAAAATACACTAGGATATCAATGTCTTTGAAAACTTGTTGACTTATTATACTTGTTTTCTAAGTATTACACATCGACATGTCACTAATCTGGTCGATATGAAAACAATTACATTGACCTATTCAGTTTGTCTTGTCCACCAATTTTAAGAAGGAATACGTACATGTCGATGTATAATCAAGACACATCGACCTGAAGTAAAGTGCCTTATATATAATATAACATAACACATCGACCTGAGTCTAGGACTTATTGACATACCTAAAACATAACAACCAATTCACTTTATCAGGTCCACCTAATTTATTGATGAACAATGACACATCAACCCATGTAGACAACATGTCGACCTGCAGTCCTTGTCTATGAAGCACACACATCAACCTACCATTATACTTGTCAACATATCTAAAACATGTCAACCAATTCACTTTACCATATCCACCTATTTTATTGATGAATAGTGATACATCAATCTATGAGGAGAACAAGTCGACCTGAAAATATTTTGTTTCTTAAGATCACCATTGATATGTCTCTCACTTGTCGACAGGCATACACATATCAACCAATTTATTTGCACAGGTCCACCAATTATCCACTTGCTTAGGAACATGTCGATGTATATAATAGACTTATCGATATGATATTCATTAAGTCCTTAATAATACATATCGACCTAGTCACAATTTTGTCGACATGCATACACAAATTGACCAATTCAAAACTATGTGTTCACCTATTTTATTTGGCACAAAAGCTTGTCGACCTAAATATAATCTTATTAACCTGTTTTGGAAAAAATACACTATAAAAGTTTTGAATTCAGGTCGATATCCATCTTAAACATGTTGACCCATGCATATCAAAAACCAGATCTATGAAACAAATTTGAACTAAACGGACACTTTGTTTCTTTGATTTCTGAAATATTTTCATTTCTATCAAAGCTAACGTTCATATGTAGCTCAAGCATATTCTGATTGGCCTAATTAAAAGTAGTGCCAGTAAAGGAGTGGAGGCTTAGCATGTAGAAAGGAAACTGTTACAGAGCATTAATAGCTAAAATTAATTATTCAACGTTCAAATGCGATAACTCTCAACAACCTCAACGGATTTATTCAATACCTTAATAAATATCGAGGAGCTAAAGAAAAGAGGGTAAGACGAATTGAATGCTCTATTGAATACTCTGAAAAATCCCTACTGTATTCTTTCGTGTTCTTAAATTTTTATCTATAGCTTGTTCTAAAATTGTCACATCTGAGGAGAAAGAGCCTCAACTCTTGACATTCATTTTTAGATTCGAACAAGTGTAAAAGACTTTAGAGAGCATGTCAGTGCTTCAGGTCTAGAAAGTAAAAAATCAATATGTGAAGATTGAAACGAAGTGTTCAGTAGGAACAGTGTAAAATTTTGAATTTGAATCTACAATCACGTTTGTATTTTTAAGCTATTAGTAAAAAATTAAGGGGGAGTCTCGAAATGGACGTACACCAAGTTTGGTGGAACTACTATAAAAAGTTTTGATCTTTTTTGTACTTAGTTATTTATTTGTTTCTGTTGCTAGTTCAATTTTTAAAAGTTAAGAAAATTCATATTCAACTATTTACCCGCATCTAGTTGAATAACAGGATGTATATGGGGATCCCCCTCTCGAATCGGTTTTGGCCTCGTTGCTTTTCTTCCGGAGTCTATCATGGAGGAGGTGAGGGCCGTGTTGATTCCCCACGATCCTGAGTCCTAGGATTTAGTCTATTGGGTGGGCAATTCTTCAGGCATTTTTTCAGTGTGGTCGGCTTATTCCACGTTCCATCAACTGGCGAACTATGTTCCTTCTTCAACTATTTCATGGAGGTGGGTTTGGAGATTGAAATGGCAGAAATGGGTCAAATTCCTGGTCTGGCTTTTCTATCATGGTACCCTGATGACCAACAGTATATGGTGTTGTCATGGTCTAATTGATGATCCTCTTTGCCCTCTTTGTCAGGAGTTCCCTAAAACATGCATTCATCTTCTCTAAGATTTTGCGCTAATTCATTCAGTTTGGATTCAATCCTTCTTATGCCCTCCCCTTCTCGACTGGTGTTGGGGAGTGTGCCGATGAATGATCAGTTGGTTCATAACTACAAGACTCATGCTCTCCACATGAGCCTTCCGTGCTTCATCTATTTTGTTCATATGCTTTAAGCCATTAGGAAAGATCATTATAAGTTTGTTTTTGAGGATATCGCTTTCTCTCCAAAAAGGGTTGCTACTATTACCTCCAACTATATTCAGGATAGGTGGCTAGCATCTGACTATGGGTATTAGCCCCCTGCACTCGGGTTATTGGATAAGATGAATTCCGCTCCTCTGGGATTTTATAAACTGAATGTAGATGGGTCGTTAGGTCATACTTCTCGTTTGGTTAGTGCCGGTGGTCTTCTACTCCAAGATGAATATGGTTTATTGCTTCGTGATTTCACAATCAATTTGGGGATGACAGATACCTTTAATGTGGAGTTATATGGTGTTTGTGAGGGATTTCTTCTCTTGATTCATGCTAAGTTCTTCTTGGTTGACCTTGAGATCGATTCTACTGAGTCTGTGTCAGCTCTCTCCCTCAATGTGGCTCCCTCTCATCTTGGGTTCCATATTCTTTGGGAATGCTAAAATCTAATTTGGCAAATCCAGATTCATTAGGTGCTTTTTGTTTCAAGGGAGGATAATAGCTATACTAATGTTCTTGCACGATTAGTATCGAGCTTCATGGGTTCAACTCTTCTTCTTGTGAATTGTATTATTATTTGAAACGTAATATTTGGAATTTGATTTCTTTTGGAAGTTAATGTTTCTCCACTCCATTTATCATAAAAAAATAAATAAAAAAATAAAAACAATTTTTATCATCTTCTAGTAGTAGCCAGAAAATGTTAAGTTTTAAGCAATTTTCTCCTAATAGCTGGGATTTCCCTCAAAAGTGTGCAAGGGCGTTAATGAAATTTTGAGTTAATTAAATACCCATTTTCAATAATTAAGAAGAAAGTCTGAATAGGTGAGATAAACAAATAAATTTACTAAATTAGAAAATCTTACCACTTAAAATTTATTAGCATTCAAGAATAAGTCATAGTTGTTGCATTAGCTCTTTCCCTTATGCTTAACAAATGCTAAATATTTCTCAATATTTTATTTTTAATTTAAAAAAGATTTTATATTAAAAAATTCCATATTAAGCTAAACACCAAATATCCTTAAGGGAGCCATATGGGGAGGGGCATAAGCATGTCTTTAAAAGGATTAAACCAGAATGTAAATCTTCAGTGGCACAATACCGTGACTTTGGCAGCAACTTTGTAGGGTCATGTTGAGCTTACTGGTATGCAATATTTTAGTTTAATTTAAAAATAAATAAATAAAAATTGCAATAAATTTTCTGCAGAAACACTTTTAGGGAGCAACTTGCTTCCAAAATTAATTGCAATCATTTTCACTTGGACCCACACCCCACCCCCCCCCCCCCCGGGGGACTTGCCTTGGATGAGGGGAAAGTGGACCAAAAGTTGGAACAACTTTGAATTCCCCCCATTTGTATATCCTCACTAAATTCAAACCGAAGTATTTTCTCTTTTCTAATTCCAAGTGTGGGGGTGATAAAATTGAAGTTTTAGTTATTTCAGGGCAAACTCAGAAATTTACAACAATCTTAAGATTTTTAAAAGTCATATATAGCTGTAAAGAAAACTTCAATACAATGGAATTAAAAATAAAATATACTAAAAAATAAAATACCATTTCCAACAACGGTAACATAATGGTAATATATCTATCGACCGGATAATCAATTTTGTAAATAAAAATATTAAATTTTTTAACCAAATTTTATATTTAAAATTTAGAAATAGAAAATATTACGTTTGGATAATTTTCCTACATTGGATCCGATAATACTCTAACCAAATTAATCAGAGTATGAATCCAAACACTAATTGATCTAGAAAAAAAATAATAATAATACTAATAAGATATCAATCAATCCAACAAAATAAAACATAATAGTAGTTTGCTATTTATAATTTTCTTTTTTCTGCTGCTCTAAACTTAAAGATAGGATTATTATTTTTCCAAACAATTCAATCATAAAGAAATTCTTAAAAATACTTAAAATTCAAATACTTATATTATACAAAAAGAACGAGTGCCCTGTGATACAAATATTATTATACAACAAAAATTAAATAAACACTATATAATAAAGAGTAAATAAATTTTGTTACGGTGGAGTTGCTCAAGTTGAGAAATGAAGTTTTAACCGGTGCCGCCACAAATGCTTAGAATATCTTACAAATCCAAAGAAAAAAAAAATCATAACGTACGCAGGGAGATTGAGAGTGCGAGATGCTCTACAGGATTGAGAAAATGTTTGAGAGAGCAACAGATTGAGAGACGGACACTTCACACCTTTGAAGGAGTGAGATAGATAAAAAGAGCCATATGAAGCGAGAGCGACAACAAGAGGTTGAAATGGAAGACGAAGAGATATAAATGAAGAATCAAATCCCTTGCGCACTTCAACACCCACAAAACAAAGTTCCTCATCAACAATCAAGCGATGGCTTTTTACGCAAAGAATTAGAAATTGAGAATAGGATAATATTCTCCTCGTTTGAGTCGAATCGGAGAATTGAAGAGTTGAGAAATGTTTGAATGAAGACAGATCATTGCATTGTCTAATAGAGAGGGAATCACAAAATTGACGAGTTTTAAAGGGAATCACAAAATTTACAAACATAATTTGGAAAAGAGTCTCTGAATGCTATTGAAAATAGACTTTCAACAAACTCATGTTAATTATGACTGTTCATTCCTACAAGCTTATATTCATTCGTATTGATGCACATGCGAATGTTTAATGCATATTTACAAAGAAATCTCAAAATTTTGAACCATTCCCAAACAGCACATTTTTTATATTTGCTCGATGAATTAACTGTTTTAAGTTTTCACTCCGTGCTTATCGAGTGCATTGCCATTGACAGGCGATGACAAATATGAAACAAATCTCTCCTTATGTTGGTAAAATATGCCAATGAGGGGCTTTTATCACAAGTTAAATTAATTTATAATTTAAATTAGGGATGATCGGTGGTTAATCCATTATCCCCAACTCCCCTAAAGATCTCTCTCTCTTCTTACATGAGTTAACAATCTTCAATTTGAGTTTGAATGTATCATTCTCTCTGTACATTATTGAAAGAGAGAGAGAGGTTGTGTGAGATACTCTCTAACAAAGAGATCAATTTCTAGTGAAAGAAATAATTTAGAATATTGAGAAAATTTCAAGCAACAAAATTTTATTCGATTATTTGAGATTCACCGAATTGTAGATTGAGGTGTCTGGTATTATGGTGATGGTTCGATTTTGTGATCTCCATCCCGACCGAGTGATTTGTTTGAGAGACTTCATAGTTTGGTTATTTTGGAGACCTACACTTTGAGGTATGATTCTCAAAAATTCTAACCTAATTAATTTTTTCCTACACTTCTGCATTATAGAATAAATGTAATATTTGTATCAGAGTCTATTTAGATTTATTTAAAAAAAATATTTCGGAAGTTTTTGGGATAAAAAATTTGTAGGGTAAAATTTGCGATCCGAATCACGAATGAGTTTTGTAAATTCGATGATACCATGAGATTACTCATGACTCAAGATCATGATTATAATTTATGTTTGATTTTTTTTAGCATGTTTAGGCCATGAAACTATCGGTCAAAATTTCTAGCTATGCATCGTGATGATACATTTGAACTTAGATCTGTCAAGTTTAAGAATGAATTGATCTATAAAAATGGTTTATAAATATTCCTCATGATTTGATCTACATTTTGATGCATTAATTGTGGTTTTGAGTCACTAGAAAGTGATATTCTTTGTCGGTCATGAAGGGCCCCAACAAAAATGTTTAATTGTCATTTTTAGGATTTGAATCCTTAAAAAATTAAGTTTAGAATGGATAAGGGAAGTGCTATTTCATTTTCCAGTCAAAAATCAACATTAAAAGTTGCTGGAAAGGCATTTCCAACAACCGAGTCGTGAGACCCGCTTGAAGACCCGTCAGGAAAAGAGGACCCAACTTGGGTCCGTGAGTGCGCACACATCATGCACACCGAGGTGTGTGACAGTACAGGGAGTAAGCATGTGGAGATCATATGTGATAAAAGCACGTGATAGTTTGCTCGAGGTCTATGTTGGTTCCGATCAGGATCCACAATCCGACCTGTATCTCGACCTGGGACACAATCCAAGATGTGAGTCGTACGTGTGCAAGTGCATTGGGGTTTACATTTGCACTATTTCATATATGTTGATTCAAAGGGTGAACAAAATAAGTGAATAAGTATCAATAAATTATTAGCATCTCTCTTTTTGTATACCAGAGACTATAGCTGTATCGAAAACTATCGTTCTAGATCTCTGCAAGAGAGATAAACTGAATAATAACAATTGTGACATTTGGCACAAGAAAATTTAGTTTGTCCTCGAGAAATATGATCTTTTTTAGATTCTGAGACACAGGATGTTAGATCCTGGGGAGAGTACCACACCTCAGACAAAACAAGATTAAGAAGCCTATCGTGTATGGAAAAATAAGGATAGTTACGCTAAGGTGATCTTAATTAATAGTATGCGCGATAACATGATTCTAATCTATGAGTAGTAATCGATGTTAGTTTGGCTCGCTCTTAAAGAGTATTATGGTGCTCTTTCAGCTGCTAAGGTAAAGATGCTGACTTATAAGTTTATCACTTATAAAAAAAGAGCCAATCATATCATGGAACAATATTTGATGCAAATGTTGAGTATGCTCGCTGGGTTAAGAAATGCATGCAAGATCATATCGGGTGAGTTTCAGATATTAGGTGAGAACCAGTCATTACCTGATCCATGGGAAACAATGAAAACCTACCTCATGCATGATGTGAGTATTTGTACGTTTGATGATATGAGCAAGCATTGTGAGCATGAGAAAGAGTACTTAGAGGCGAATAAGCCGTACTCGGGTTATCCTTATGTGGTGGAGTCGAGCAAGGGTTCTCGAAACACCAAACATAAATTGCATAAGCATGCGAAGAAGACCCAAGGGTCAACAAAAAGAAGCCATCCAAGAAATCTGACAACAAAAAACAAAAACACAAGAAGAATGAGCTTGATAAGGACAAAGTGATGCACTACGTATGTGGCAAGTTGGTCATTTCACTTGTGAGTATGATGAATGGAAAGTTTATCATTTTTCTTTATATGGTTTGAACTATGTCTCATTTATTGTGATGCTCACTGATTCCTCCCCTTTATGGATTGTAAACTCATGAGCCACAGATCATGTAACTCGAGATAGGAGCATGTATTTGGAGATCCGCCAAATGAGTCCTCAAACTGGAGGATTTACATATAGAACAGAGCATTTGTTATTCTCACAGGGATTGACACTTGTAAGCTAGAGTTACGAAGTAACCAAATTCTATATCTGTATGATGTACTTTATACTCCAAATATTCAATGAAATCTTATTTATGTTGTTTGTTTTAATTACTTAGGATATATTTTAGTTTTTGAAAACTCTTCAGTTTTCATTTACTATGACAGTTCTATGATTTGTACTGATTTTATTTATGATAGACTGTATGCACTGGATATTTCGTTTAATGGTCATTCTTGTTCTTTTTCCATTATCTTTATATCTGATTGTTTTGATAATGATGTGAATGTATGACATAGTAGAGTTGGGTGCATTAAATAAGAGAGGATGAACTTGTTAGTAGCGAGTAGTCGTTGGGCACGCTAACCAAAATCAAGTTATCTGTATGTGAGTTTTGCCTAACTGGTAAAACTATAAGAAAACCATTTGGCAAGATAATAAAAGTTGGGACTCCATTGCAATTGGTCCACTCTGATATCTGTTGGCTTATGAACATGAGAACTCGAAATGGAGCTATGTACTTTATTATGTTTATAGATGATTACACGCGTTTCAATTACATCTATTTGATCTCACACATATCAGAGGCATTGGAATGTTTCATGAAGTTTATTAACAAGGATAAGAATCAGTTAGATTTGAGAGTGAAAACTCTCAAAACTGATCGGGAGTGCGAGTACTTGTCTAATCAATTCAAAGAGTTTTGATTCGAGAAATGCATTATGAGATAGATAACTATTCCTGTTACTTTATAATGGAGTTGTGTACTTTATTATGTTCATATATGATTACGCACATTTCAATCAATCTATCTGATCTCACATATATCAGAGGCATTGGAATGTTTCATGAAGTTTATTAACAAGGATAAAAATCAGTTAGATTTAAGATTGAAAACTCTC
Source organism: Dillenia suffruticosa (assembly GCA_033439265.1). Lineage (NCBI taxonomy): Eukaryota > Viridiplantae > Streptophyta > Magnoliopsida > Dilleniales > Dilleniaceae > Dillenia > Dillenia suffruticosa. Next base: position 15,505,029 of record JAVTVX010000009.1, on the reverse strand, counting down.
AAAACTGATCGAGAGTGCGAGTACTTGTCTAAACAATTCAAAGAGTTTAGTTTCAAGAAGTGTATTATGAGACAAATGACTATTTTTGTTACTCCTTAGCAAAATGAAGTAATTGAGAGAAAGAATAGAACTTTATTAGAGATGGTAAAGTCTATGATAGTATAGACTAATTTGCTTATCTCCTATTGGGGAGATAATTTATTGACTACAGGCTACGTTCTCAACGTGTCCCATTAAAATCCATAGTTAGTACCCCTTAGCAGTTTGAACAGAGAGTTAGTCTAATCTTAACCACTTGAGACCATGGAGATGTGTCGTGTATGTTCATGATTACTCATATTCACACAGCAAGTTATACCCACGAGGAAAGAAATGTATTGTTATAAGATACTCAGAGAACACTCCAAGGGGTATAAGTTTTTAGGTAAGCATATAGATGACACTATCACTAAGATTGAGTATTGTGATACTACATTCCTCAAGACTAATTTTCTTAAGAAAAGTGAAATCGATTGGGACTTTACCTTTTATAAGATGGAAAAATCTAGTGGTTCAGTTGAACCTGGTGGCAAGACCCAAGAACCTATTACAAATTTTGATTCTACAGGAGCGATCCATCCAGAGGGGAAGAGGCTTCTCCTCTTCGTAGGAGTAATCGAGAGCATGTACATAAATATCATTTCCCGATTAAGGTGAAGCTCTCATTGTGACTCCTGAGAATGATGAGAAGTCCAAAACAGTCCAGGAGGCTCCCGAGGTCTTATGAAGGACCATTTGTTGAAGCCATGGAGGAAGAGATAGATTTTATGAAAATCAATGGGATCTGGGAACTAGTTGATTTGACTGAGGGGAGAATGGTCGTTGGAAATAAATGGATTCTCAAGATCAAGAGAAAGGTTAACGGATCGCTAGTGAGGTATAAGACCCATTTAGTAATCAAGGGTTATATTTAGACAAAGGGCGTAGATATGAGGAGACTTTCTCCCTAGTAGTCAGATTTATCTCAATCTATTTACTTTCAATGATTTTCACGGATATAGATCTAGAGTTATACCAAAAGGACGTCAAAACTATCTTCCTAAATGGAAGTTTGGATGAAAAGATCTATATGAAGTAATCATCTGGCTTTATTCCCGTAGGTCAGAAAGATAAGATTTGTTGACTTCAAAAATCAATATATAGCTTTAAGCAATCATCCAGACAGTGGTAGTTAAGATTTCACGAGTAGGTGGTGTCTTATGAGTTTGTGATGATCAAGGAGAATCATTGCATATATCTGATACATTGTTCTAACTCCTTTGTGATCCTTTTTTATATGTAGATGACATTTTATTTGATGGGAGCAATAGAGAGAATCTGATATCCATCAAAGCATGGTTACCATCGAGTTTTGATATGAAGGACGTGAGTAAGGTTGAGTTCATTCTCAAAGTTAGGATCCAGAAGGATCGTTTGAGACATGTGATCCAGAAGGATCGTTTGAGACATGTGTTAACTCTTTCACAAAAATCCTATATCAGGAAGATTCTTGAACGTTTTGGGATAAGCGATTACAACCCCATAGATACTTTCATTGCTTAAGTTGAAGGGCTAAATCTTGACATGTATCCGAAAACTCAGGAAAAAATAGGGGAGAAAAGTAAAATATTTTATGTCAGTACAATAGGTAGTATGATGTACGCGATACTGTGTACACGACCAAATATTTGCAGTCAATCTGGTGGTAGATATCAATCGAATCCTTAAAGGAGTCACTAGAGAGTAGTGAAAAGAATTCTGAGATCTCAAGGGAACTGTGGACCTCTCCTTGTGTTACAGAGGAGGTAATTTGCATCTTGTTAGGTATTCAGATGCTGATTGGGGTAGTGATCTGAATGGATGCAAATCAACATTAAATTTTAATATTTTGCTCAATAACGATGCCATATTTTGGAGCAGCAAGAAGCAGATCCGTACATTTCTATCCTATGATGAAGGCTGAGTTTATAGCATGCTTAGTAGCAGTTCAGGAGAGTATTTGACCTCAAAGATTTCTGGATGATTTAAGGGTTATGGCGGATAGTGAGAGGCTAGTAGTGATTTATTGCAATAATCAGCCCACTATTGCCTACACCCGAGACCCTAAATATCACAGTAAAACCAAACACGTTGACACTAGATATAATTTTGTAAGAGATATTATCAAGAAGGGTAAAATGATGATTAAATATATTTTCACACACAACATAATAGTTGATCCCTTCATCAAACTCATTACCAGAGATTTATTTGTAGGATATAAAAAATCATTGGGTTTATATGTATTTTGACATTTCTCATTATGTACTAGATTTATATTTTGATACTTATTGTTATATATGATATATGTACATTATTTAGTTATGTTTTGAGATGATTTATTTATTATAATTATTCATTGTCATATATTTTTTTAGATGTATTGTGATAAAAAAAATGTCAGGTAAACGATATCGACTCTCTCACATGAATGATCACCCCAACTCTGAGTGAGTGGGGATGAGATGGCTTCTAGGGGTAAGAGGCTTTGAGAGTAGCCCTGTTAAAATATAAGTCACACTAATATGTGTTCGGAATAAGGTCATATGCGATATGACTGATATGAATATACTTACGTCCATATTACCTGTAAGTAGTCAGATTTGAGATTTTAGATATAACTTATGTCTAGTGATATCTTTCTGAGGTACTCTCTCTAAAATATCTTAATAAAGTTTTATGTGTAGACTGAATTATATAACTACACAATATTAGAATAATCTGACATATGTCATTTTGAGAGATGGGAAATAACATTGTGGCACATGTTTCATATTATGTATAATAAATCGACCATAGGATAATGGGAGCAATTATATGAGATGATGATGTGATCTTGATCCATGTGCCTACTGTGTGAGACTCGAGATCCATTGGATGAGCCCGCTAGTACTCTTATCACTTTTGGCTCTTTCTTGAAGACTTGATTCAGTATATAGTATTTTAGTCTGCTTACCAATGGTTTAGAAGATAATGAGATCTACAGGGTAGGTCTAGGAAAATAACTGAATTGAGATGGATAGAATCAAATAAAAAAAAGGAAAACCAATCGACATTACAGTGTTGTGTTGTTTTCACTAGTCAACCTATTATATTTATCCATATTAAGATTCAAATATAATAGTGAATACACAGTTGAGCAATGATTGGAGATCACTTTTTTATAAGAAAAGTAGCTCGATAGATATAATGTGTTGAATTTGGAGTATAACTAGTTTTTTTTTGTACTAATAATGACTTCTCGATTATCCTAACAACTATATCGAGAAGTTTTTACTTACAAGTGTATTCACCGGTCACATAACACCAAATCCTATATGAAAATCTAGTATGATGATGTGAAATGTCATATGAGTTGTGATATTGTGACGGACGTAAAATGTTCTCATGTGCAAGTGGAAGATGTTGATAAAATATTCTCATGAGAACTTTTACCACAAATAAAATTAATTTAAAATTTAAATTAGGGATAATGGGTGATTAACCCATTATCCCCAACTCCCCTACAGATCTCTCTCTCTCTTCCTACATGAGTTAACAATCTTCAATTTGAGTTTGAATGTATCATTCTCTCTATACATTGTTGAGAGAGAGAGAGAGGTTGTATAAGACACGATCTAATAAAGAGATCAATTTCTTGTGAAAGAAATAATTAAGGGTATTGAGAAAATTGCAAGTAGGAAATTTTCTCTTATTATTTATGATTCACCGAATTATGGATTGAGGTATCGTGATATTATGGTAGTGGATTGATTTCATAATCACCATCATGACCGAGTGATTTTTTTAAGAGATTTTGCAGTTCGGTTATTTTGGAGACCTATATATTGAGACATGATTCCTGAAATTCTAACCTAATTAATTTTTCTCACACCTTCGCATCGTAGAATAAATCTAACACCTTGTATTCGTGTTCTCTTTCGTTTAATGAAACATGTCTCGTAGAATATCAACAATATTAACGTTGTTATTCTTCTCCATATGCATGAGATCAATGTGGTTCCAAACAAGATGGCTAGATAGTATTTTCAAAATTGTCTATGACAATAAAAATGTGATACTTTCTTACAATTCCATGAATGAAAAGTTTTAAAACTTCTCCATGCTTATTTAGACATGCCAAAATCTAAGTTAAGCTCTATCTAGATAATATTTCATATGTCGAAAAGCCACTTATTGTCTATGAAAGCGTATTGCTCATAAAAAATCCATGCCCAGTGGTTGCGTTGCATGTTCGGACCCTAACATTCTGCAAAGTTTGCAGTTTCATCTATTGATGGTTGCCTACAAATGTCAAACAACTTCTTAGGATTCAGTGGAATACGTGCAAAATTCTTTCCAAATAGAATAGAGTCATTCCTAAAGAATGTTGCCAGTTTTATTGCAAACTCAGGGCAGGTGAAATCAAACAGGAATTGACACAAGAGGAAAAAGGCATTACATTGACTGAAACAGTCTCCAAGTGCTTGGTACGGAAGATTCACAAAAGTAATGATAGCTGTGGGATATAAATAAAGTCAAGAAGATGATAAGGGGAGTTGTAATTCTTCTGGTATATATTGATGATATAATTATAACAGGAAATGATATGAAAGAGACATAAGCTCTCTAGCAATGTCTAGAAAACAAATTTGAGATAAAAGAATTGGAAGATTAAAATACTTTTTTGGAGATTGAAGTGGCACACTCAAAATAGAGAATCTTCATCTCATAGGAAAATTACTAACTGATCTTTTGAAAGAGATTAGGAATTTAGGATGCAAATCAACAAGTTAATCGATAGATCACAGCATAAACTTGGGGAAGCACAAAAAGATATTGCTATTTATAAAGAGATGTACCAATAATTGGTTGGGAGACTTATTTACTTGTCTCATACAAGACCTGACTTCGGCTATGTTGTTAGTGTTATAAGTCAATTCATGCACAAAGCCAAAGAAGTTCACTTGCATGCTGCTCATAGGGTGTTGCACCATCCTAAAGAAACTCTTGGGAAAGGCATTTTGTTTAAATTGAGTACTACATTTACACTTGAAGTATATATGGATGCCAATTATGTTGGGTCAGTTGTTGACAGAAAGTTTGCTACTAGGTCCTGTACTTTTCTTGGTAGAAATTTAGTTATATGGAGATGCAAGTAACAAATGGTGATTGCAAAAGAATTTGGGGCAATAGCGCAAAGAGTTTGTATGTTTCTATGGTTAAACATTTAACCACAGAAGATTTAAAGATTTAACCATTAAATGGGATGGTATTATAAAATATTATTAGACGACAAATCAATAATCAGTATTATACATAATCTTGTACAACATGACAAAACAAAGCACATTGAGGTGGACCGACACTTCATCAAAGAAAAGTTGGATAATGGTTTAATTTGTATAACTTATGTGTCAACTAACTCCCAACTTGCAGATGTGTATACTAAGGTTTTAGCAACTCTATGTATTGGTAAATATGCCCACGTAAGGGCATTTTATCTAATGTTAAAAAATAATTTGAATTTTAAATAAGGGAAGTTATCCCAGTATCTAATAACCACTATTAAGATCTCTCTCATCTCTTCTACATGTCATAACCTTTGGAGAAGAGAGTAAGAATGAGATTCAACTCTGCACATTATTTTCGTGAGTATATAAAAACAAAGAAAATTTGAGATTTGTCAAGAGAGATTGAGACATTTGTGACAAAATATTGAAGGATCAAAAAATTTTCGAGTAGGAAAATTTCTCCCGTCATTAGATTCACTGGACTTTGGGTTGAGGTATCGTGGCATAATGATGGTAGTTCGATTTCGTAATCACCATCCCGACCGTGTGCTTGTTCGAGAAATTTTTTTTGGAGACCTACATGTCGAAATATTTACTCAAAAATTTCAAACTATTTAATTTTTATAATTTATCACACTTCCAATACATGTGAATAAATCTAACATTACTATCAGAGCGAGTTAAATTTATTAAAAAAATTTCAAAATTTTTAAAAATTTTTTTGGACATAAAATGTTTATAGCATAAAATTTAGTGTGCGGATCATGGATGAATTTTGTGAATTTAAGGTACCACGAGAATGCCCATAGTCTAAGAATCATGAAAATAATTTTTGTTCAATTTTTTGAACACATTAAGACTATAAAAAATTCGGTCAAAATTTTCGATCGTACGGACCTCAAAATCTTAGATCTGTCAAGTTATAAGACAAATTAATGCATGCAAATGGTTCATATGTGTTCCTGACACTCAGATCTATCGATTTGAGTTATCAATTGCAACTGTTGCTACCGAAAACTAGAATTTCCAAATTGGCCGCGAAGGGTGGTGATAAAGGTGGTTGAATTCGCTATTTTTAGGGCTTGAATTCTCCTAAAATTGAGTCAAAGTTATTTAGAGGATGCCCAATTATATTTTTTGACGAAAGTAGTGTTAAAAATTGCCAAGAAAAGCATTTTCCAGTAACCGGGTCAAGACGACTCGGTTACAGGCCCATCGGATGAGGAAGAACTGGCCCAGACCCGTAGGCGCATGGCCCACACATGCGTAGAGGCACGTGCCTTGCAAAAGGATGAGCACGTGAACATCACACATAAGAGAGGCGCATGAACATTAGGGTCGGGTTCTAGGTCGAGTTAACTTGGATCCGAGCCTGACCTGCGTCCGAGGACCTGGGCTACTCATGAAGGCGCATGCCAGATGCGGTGCGCATCTAGCACATGCAGCGGATAACTGCCAACACGTAAAGGAGCATGTGACCTACGATGACACATCAAGTCATTTTGGAATGAAAGTTTCCAGTTTTTTTAGGATCCCATGTCATTAAATATGACTTTTTGTGGGTTTTTGTGTGCCAAATCCAAATCCGAATGATAAGATGCGATTATGTGTTGTCATGTATAGTGTCTGTTGACTCATACGCTTGCTTTGGGGTCTATACTCGATTCATTTATGACTTGTTGATTCGAAGGGTGCACAAAATATGAGAATTAGTATCAGTAAGTCACTAAATTCTCTCTTGCTGCAATAAAGACTATCGTATTAGATCTTTGCATTGAGATTAAAATGAATGGTGACAACTGCGAGATTTTACATTGGAAGATTCAATTTGTTCTTAAGGAATAAGATATGTATGATATTCTGAGGTACGAGATGATGGGCCTTGGTGGGGTACCGCACCTCAGCTAGATGGGATAAGGAAATCTATCGTGCGTGGAAGAAAAATGATATCCAAGTTAGAGCAATCCTTATTAGTAGCATACACGATGACATGATCCCCATTTATGAGCAGTATTTTATGGTTATATCTGTTTGTCTCGCTCTAAAAGAGTATAATGGTACTTTTTTCAACTCCTAAGGTGAGGATGATGATTTATAAGTTTAAAACTTATAAGAAAATTGATGATCATACAATGATACAACATTTGATACAGATGTCGAGTATGATCGCTGGGTTAAGAAATACGGTTGAGCCCATTTTGGATGAGATTCAGGCATTGGAAGTGATCCAGTTTTTACCTGATTCATGGGAGACCTTGAAAACCTATCTCACACATGAGAGAATATTCATACTTTTGCTTATGTGTGCAAACACTGTCAGCTCGAGGAGAAGCACCTAGAGGCGAGTAGGCCATACTCGGATATGCTTATGCAATGGAGTTGAGTAAGAGCTCCCGTGGCACAAAATGGATAGTATAACCAAGAGAAGGAGACTCGAGATCCATGCAAGAAGAAACTATCTGAGAAATCTGACAACAAGGTACAAAAGCATAGGAAGAAAGAGCTTGATACGACCAATGCAAAGTGTTATGTCTGTGGTAAAATTGGTCATTTTGCTTGTGAGTGTGACGAGTGGAAAGAATATCCTTCTTTTTTACGTGGTTTAAGTTTTGTCTTATCTACTATGATACTCACTAATTTCTTTCCTTTGTGGATTGTAAACTCAGGAATCATAGACCATGTAACTCGAGACAAGAGCACGTATGTGGAGTTCCACCATGTAAATCCTCAATTTAGGAGGATTTACGTAAGGAATGGAGTATTTGTCTTCGTTAGAGGAATTGATACTTGCAAGTTGAAGTTACAAAATAGGCAGACTTTATATCTAAATGACATTATTTACGCTTCAGATATTCGACAGAACTTGATTTTAGTATTTTATTTAAGATTAACTAGGAAATGTTTTTTCATATAGAAAATCATATGTTTTTATTAGATACAACTTTTAGATCTGTTTTGATTTTATCTATGATGGACTGTATGCACTGGATGTTGTTTATTTCAATAGTATTTCTTGTTATTCTTCTATTACCTTTACATCTGATTGCATAGATGATGATGTGAATGTATGACATAGTAGAGTTAGACACATAGGGCAAGAGAGGATAAACCGGTTAACAGTGAGTGGTCTGTTGGATCCGCTAACTAGGTTCAAGTTGTCCGTATGTGAATTTTGCCTAGTTAGCAAAAAGTTACAAGAAAACCATTTAACAACGCAATGAGAGCTGGGAGTTTATTGTAATTGGTTTACTCTGATATCTATGGCCTTATGAGTGTGAGAGACTGAAATGGAGCTGTGTACTTTATTACATTCGTAAATAATTACATGCGTTTCGGTTACATCTATCTGATCTCGAACAAATTGAGAAATTGGAATGCTTTAAGAGATTTATTAGTGAGATTGAGAATTGGTTAAACTTGAGAGTAAAGACTCTCAGAATCGATCGGGAGTACAAATATTTGACAGAACAATTTTAGATAGTTTTGTTTCAATAAGGGTATTACAAGACAGCTGACTATTCTTGCTATTGCTCAATAGAATGGAGTAGCTAAGATGACGAATAGGACTTTGTTAGAGATGGTAAGATCTATGATGGTGCGGGCAAATTTGTCTATCTTCCATTGGGGAGATGTTTTATCGACTGTAGCCAATGTCCTCAACCATGTCCCATTAAAGTCCGTATTAGTACCCCATATGAGTTTTGGACAGAGAGGTAGTACGACCTTAGCCACTTGAGGCCATGGGGTTGTGCTGCATATGTTCATGATTTCTTGCATTAACACGGCAAATTAGACCCGTGAGAAAACAAGTGTATCTTTATAAGATACTTAAAACAATACAATGGTATGTGTTCTTAGGTGAGCATATGGATGACACAGTTACTGAGATCGAGTCTTGTAATGTCATATTACTTGAAAATGATTTCCCTAGAAGAGGTGAAATCAATCGGGATTTTACCTTTTATGATTGGATGATAAGCTTTGTGGGTCAAGTGACCTCAACGGCGGGACATAAGAACCCATTACGAATATTGATTCTAGTGAGAGCTATCCATCTAGAGGTGAAGAGGTTCTCTCTTCTCGTAGGAATATCGAGAATGCGTACTTAAATATCACTTTCCAATTGAGGGTGAGACCCTCATTGTGACCTTTGAGAATGATGAGTAATCAAAAGCAGTCCAAGAGGCTTTCGAGAGTTCTGCGAAAGATCATTTGTTGAATGCCATAGATCAAGAAAAAGAGTTAATGAGAATCAATAAGGTCTGGGACTTAGTTGATTTGCCTGAGAGTAGAAAAACCATTGGGATTAAGTGGCTTCTCAAAGTCAAGAGAATGGCTGACGGATCAGTGAGGAGGATTGGGCTCATTTAGTAGTCAAGGGTTACCCTTAGACTAAGGGCATAAACTACGAGGAGACTTTCTCCCCGATAGTTAAATGTATCTCGATCTGTTTACTTTTAGCGATTGTCATGAATATGGATTTAGTTTTATACTAGATTGACGTAAAAACTGTCTTCCTTAATAGAAATTTAGATAAAAAGATCTACATGGACCAACCCTCTGGGTTCATTCTAAAAGGTCAGAAGAATTAGGTCCATCGACTTCGAAAGTTGATATATGGGATTAAGCAATCATCCAAGTAGTGGTACCTGAGATTTCACAAAGAGCTGATATCTTATGGGGTTGTAATGATAAAAAAGAATCATTGCGTGTAGCTAATACATTTTAGTGACTATTTTATGATCATGTTTTCATATATGGGTGATATTTTATTGGCTGAGAATAACAAAGAGTATCTGATAACCATTAAAATATGGTTATTGTCGAATTTTGATATGAAAGATATGGGTGAGATTTAGTTTATTTTCAGAGTTTGGGTCTAGAGAGATCACTCGAGAAATGTGTTGATTTTTTCACAAGAGTCCTACATCAAGAAAATTTTTAAACATTTCCAGATGAGCAATTGCAATCCAATAAATACTTTTATCATTAAAGGTGAAGATCTGAATCCTAACATATACCCTAAAACTCAAGAACAAATAAAAGAGATGAGTAGAATCCCTTATACCAACGTAATAGGCAGTTTAGTGTATGCAATGAGGCGTACATGACCAGACATTTATTTTGTAGTCGATTTGGTGAGTAGGTATCAATCGAATTCTAGAAGGGGTTACTGGAGAGCAATGAAAAGGATTCTAAGATGTTTTAAGAGAATTGTAGATATCTTCTTGTGTTATGGAGGAAGTGATTTGCATCTCATTGGATATTCGATACCGATTGGGGTGGTGATCTAAATAAACGCAAATCGATATCAGTTTTTACTGTCTTGCTCAATAATGGTGCCATATCTTGAAAAAGCAAGAAGCAAATCTATATATCTCTATCTATAATAAAGCTAAGCTTGTGCCATACTCAACGGCAGTTCATGAGAACATTTGTTTTAGAAATTTCTGGATGATTTAGTGGTTGTGGTAGATAGTGGGAGGATAGTGATAATTTATTGTGATAATCAGACCACCATTGCCTACAACAAAATGCCTAAGTATCATAGTAAAACCAAATATATTGGTATCAAATATCACTTTATAAGAGATATCATCGAGAAGGGTGTAGTGACGATAAAGTATACTTAACACAATATGGTGGCTGATCCCTTTACCAAACCCATTATAAGAGATTCTTTTGTGAGACATAGGGAATCATGAAGTTTATGTGTATTTTGATATTTCTTACTATATACTGATATGATGCTTATTGTTTTATATATATGACATGCGTGCATTATTCAGTCATAAGTTAATTTATTATACTTATTTATTATCATATATTCTGTAATATGTTATGATAAAAGACATGTCAAGCAGACGTGGTCGACTCTCTATTATTATCATAAGATGACTATGGATAGTGGGAGTTATTATTTGAAATGATAGTGTGATCATGATTTTACTACTGTGTGAGACTCGAGATTTTTGGGTGAGATTTTTTATACTTGCTGTTTTTAGAAATTTTGGTTCAGTATCTGCTATTTTAGTTTGTTTACCTATGATTCGGAAGATAATTGACGTCTAAGGGGTAAGTTTAGAAAAGCATGTGAATTGAAACTGATGGATTCGAATTTGGGAAAAAAACCAATCGACATTATATTATTGTCTACTATTCACAAATTGACCTATTATATTAATTCATATTGGGATTTAAATATAATAGTGAATATACAATCGAGCAAATGATTGATAACCATTTTTTTATGAGAAAAGTGACTCGATGGATATAACTGCATTGAGTTTGAGGTAAAATGAATTCTTTTTGGTACTAACGGTGACGTTTCTCGGTCATCCTAACAGGTCTATCGAGAAGCCTTTGTTTACAGGTGTATTCGGTGGTCGTATAATATCCAATCCTGTATAAAAGTCTAGTAGGTTGATATGAATGATTGTATGAGTTATGATTTTATGACAAACGTAAAATACTTTCATGTGTTAGTATGAGATATTAGTAAATATGTCTACGTAGGGACATTTTACCTAATGTTAAAAGATAATTTGAATTTTAAATAAGGGAAGTTATCACATTATCTAATTATTGCTCCTAAGATCTCTCTCATCTCTTCTACATGTGATAGCCTTTGGAGATGAGAGTAAAAATGAGTTTCAACTCTGTATATTATTTTGATGAGTGTGTAAAAACAAAGAGAAATTCAGAATTGTCAAGGGAGATTGGGACATTTGTGACAAAATATTGAGAGATTGAAAAATTTTCGAGTAGCAAATTTTTTTCTATCATTTGATTCACCGGATTTTGAATTGAAATATCGTGACATAGTGATGGTGATTTGATTTTGTTATCACCATTCCGATCATGTGCTTGTTCAAGAGATTTCGTAATATGGTTGAGTATTTTAGAGATTTACACATCGAAATATTTATTCAAAAATTTTAAATTATTTAATTTTTATAATTTATCACATTTTCGATACATATAAATAAATCTAACGCTTTGAAACAATTGTTACCGAGCAAAGAATGTTACCAAGCAAAGAATAGACAATGTCTACTCACCGGGCTAGAGGGAGAGTATTGGAAGGAGTTGCATATTACGAAGCTATAATTAGCAACTGCATATACAGTTATACGGCTGAATAAAATACCATATACATAGTTACAGTTAACAGTTCTATATAGAGCTGTATTTCTTATCAATTAAGTTTTATCGTATAAAATTGTTGTAGATATAAAAATATTAAACCATAACAGAAAGAAGGATTTTTCCGCTCTTCACGGTAATGGCGCATTTGTCCTCGCTTGGGATTTACAAGCATGAAATTGGCAACTTGTACCATTAGTCATGGAATCTTTATGGTCAAAGTTTTTTTAAAATAAAAAACCAAAAAAAAAAAAAATTGAAATGTATAATCAGATGAGTGGTAGAGAACATCTCGGAATATGTCACAACTCTCCAAGACAAGGCTCATTTTATTGCATAGAAAAAGAAAGGAAAAGGCCAAACGAATTTTAAAAATTAAATATTAAAAAAAAAGGAGAGCTTTGCTCCTCTTAATCTTATCTAAAATAATAATGATTTTAATGATGAATCTGAACTCTCCACGTGCTCATATTCTCAAATAAAGAAAAAAGAAAAAAGAAGAATTGTAACATACCTGCACTACGACTATGGTCTATGAGTATTTCTATTTTTCCAGGCAGCCCTTTTATGATTGGCCTCTAATTGTTACAATTCTTCATGATTGAGTAAAAGTTTCGATGTTTAATTGGGTCTTTAAAAGAAAAAAAGGCTTATTGTTATCTAAACCAAAAAAGGTGGGGTATTAATATAATATATGTACGTGTGAGTGTATATGTATATGTATATTAAATTTAAGGGTATTGGAAAAAGATATGAAACATGCATCCAGGTTTGTAGTTCAACCACTTTATGATTGCCAGAGGATTTTCAAGAGGCAAAATATATATATATATATATATATATATATATATATATATATTTTCCTTTTCTTTTATATAGAAGAGACTCAAATTTAAGATTTTTAAAGAGAATGAATAGTATTAGTTGAACTATAAGTTATTGCTAAGTTTGACGTCTCTCTCTAATTTTAATATTTAAATTAAAATTTTCATATAAGAAATTTTTATCTATTTATCAAGCAAATCCTAAACTATCACGTATACATGATATTGAAAGGGAGGTCCGAGGTCTGGAACAAAACAAAGAGGAAGCCCCACTAGACACAACAAAGCCTTAAATGGTAAGGCTATCCCGATGTTTATCGGTGCATATTCAAAGATAAAAAAAGAAAAAAGAAAAAAGAAAAAGAGGATTTTAAAGAGGAAATGTTCAAGTTCATGCATTGATCGTCTTGAAGCTTAATCCTTTGACTCAATCTTGTTTGTGTTGTATCCAACATGTCATCAATGGAATCTTATGCCAAAATATTTTGTAAAATTCCAGCACAATAATCAGGTCTGGTCCATATAGAGGATATTTCACGAGCAATGAACCTATAAGAATTGCTTAAATTATCCAATGAAGAAGACTGTTGACCTAAAAATGCATAAAATAACGTTTGTATGATATGATATACATCCAAAATAATATAGTATGAGTGTGGGGTCACCGTCTCATATTTCATGTTAGAGACAACTTATACCTTTGGAATTTCCTACTCTCTTAAAAAAGCATTTAAATTTGTTATTATGAGATTTTTATTATTTCTATTGGCATTTTTGAGCTATTAGATGATCATATATATATTAATAAATCACCTGTATTCGATTAAATTTGATTCGATTCTGATTTGACTCTTTTGAGATAAAATTCTTCCGACATATATTTTTTTTATACACAAGATTCGAATTTAAAATTTTATTTGAATAATATCAGTACTCAACCATTGAACTAACTAAGTATTAGTCAAATGACCATCTAATAGTTACTAATTTTGTGAATATTAATACCCACAAAAATAATAAAATTTCATTTGTTTTTTCTTTTAAATACAACATAGACATTAACATATACAAATAACTATATATTATTGCGTCCCACAAATAATTATATATTGACGATACCTATAGGGATTAATGACTCCTGAGTGAGTTTATAATCCCAGTTTCGAGATTCTAATACCTTATTGTTAAAGTTTTATTTTGGTAGTAATGGATAGTTAATTTATTAAGTAAAAATATTATATTTTTTAATTAAATTTTGAATTTAAATTTTATGAATGAAAAAAAGGAAAGATTTTATTGATGATATTAAAAAAATGTTTTATTTCGATGACTTCTTTTTATTCTATATACCCTTTACCCAAAAAAAAGATTGGAAAATTGAATAAACAAATAGGATGATTGGTTTGGTGGTCCGGCCAAAGACATTATCAGGCACACATAACTATATATGATTAGGCCCCACAACCTGGTAAGTGCCCACTGTGTTGAGTGGAGCCGGTGGACAAAAGGGAGACGTGAACATGAAGGGTATAGAGAGAGAAATCTGTGGACTACAATTCTAACATCATTGGAAACATTTTGCTTTAACGTGAGGGAAAAATACAAAAACTCAAGTGAGAGGACGAAAAGGTTCGGTGAAATGTGAAGATGAGTCTGTTTAAGGTAGTTGGGCACGAGTCATGAGTAGTAGTTGGTATGGTTCACGGATGAGCTTTGCTTGCCCTCCGCTTTTAATCCCAAAATCTATGCCATTTCCTCTAAAGCTCTGTCAATTCAGTGACAATGATACACTCAACTCAAGCTAAGGTGAGAGGAACATCTCTTTCCCTATTCCATTTGTCAATTATATCCTTTTATGGAAGTGGGAAATCGAATTTCTTGCTTATTACTATCATATCTTTCGGAATCTTAAAGTAGTAGAAAAATATTATTAATTCTTTTTATATTAGTTAAATTTTTGGAAGAGATAACATTTCTACAAAATATATAATAGCTTCCGTCGATAAATATATCCACGTATAGACATTTTACCAAAAAAATAAAAATAATTAAATTTGAATTTAAATTAAGAGATAATAGATGGTTAACTAATTATCTCAACTCCCCCTAAAACATCTCCCTTATTCCCACGTGAGTTTAATGATTTTCTTCGCTTAGAGTTGAGTTATCATTCTCATACAAAACACATAATTGAGAGAATTGAGTTTGACAAAAACACATACTTTCTAGACTGAGACTAATTGAGGGTTTAGAGAAAATTTGGAGTAAGGAATTTTTTGCATCATTTAATCCCCGGATTTAAATTTGTGTTATTATAATATTGTGGTGATAACTCGTTTAGTGTAATTATCATCCCGTCTAAGAAATCGTTCGAGATTTTGTAGTTCCCGTTATTTTACATCTATTCACTAAAATATACCCGAAAACTCAATGTTTTAATATATATATATATATATATATATATATATATATATATATTGCGTATTGCTTTCACCGAAAACTGGGTTTTCCTAAATGGTCACGAAGAGCCAAAAATTTTGGATATATGATTTGCCAAGATTAGAGCGTAAATCTCCCAAAAATCAAGTTGAGGATGACTTGAGGAACTCCAATTTTATTTTTCAACCGAAATCATTGTTAAAAAGTAGTTAGAAAAGGGTTTTTCGATAGCTGGGTCAAAATGACCCGATTGCAGACCCATCGGATGAGTAAGAACCAGCCCCCGCGGGCACGTGAACTGCACCCTTGGCGTGTGAAGTTCATGCATGCTGAGGTGCATGAACAGGGTTGGACGGTCTGTATCGGTTCCAACCCAGATCCGTGTGCCAAGCCGAATCCTTACCCTATCTATGACCCAGGGATGCGAGTCAAGCGCATAAGCACACGTGCAGGACACGCTGCGCATCTGGCGTGTGCATTAGCCTACTGTGTCACGCCCCGAACCGGGATCGTGAGCAGCCGCCCGTTACCCTGGATGCCGGCTGTATTTTTACAGAAAATCGGGCAGAACCTCCCCATATATCGGAGGTCTCCCATATTAAAATAAACCTGTTACCTGTCCAAAAGGGGCCATCCCGGCCTCAAAATGCATATATTATCCTCAACAACAAATCAGATCATCCTACTGCACAATCCAGGGCAACGCAAGGCTAACAAACAATTCTCCTCAGTCCTAACCACAGACCTCTACTGCCATGCCCCCGTCAAAGGCATGGACAGCCGCCAGTCGCCCCTCCTGTGATTTAGAGGAGGCACCGAGCGATCCTAGAGGACAATTCTAAGACATGACACATTCCCAAATACAGACGCAATGAAAAGAAATGCCTCAATGCAATGTCATGCAGTGACATGAGAGTTCTACAATTTAAATGTCCATATTTATACAGTCATCCCAGAATTATAAAAAAAAATGGTCATCTATAGACCTCAAAATACATATACATCACCAATACAAATTTGCAGCGGAAATACACAATAATTCCTCAAGTCCAAGCCTGATCTCCCAAAGAAACTGGGCGTCCTAAAAGCGACGCTCCTTGTCAAATACTATCTCTGAAACAAAAGGGAAATGAGGGGTGAGTACTCGGGAGAAGAATACTCAGTGAGTGAGTGGGTCAATGCAATCGTCAAATATGGAGTGTGAAACTGGAGTGTCAAAACATAAGTATATAAATCATATTTCAAATCATCATGCTCTTCATTTCAACAATATATCATTTCACGCATTTTCAAGTCAAATATGCATCCAAAGCACTGTCATTAAAATCATAGAGCTGCCAGCCGAAAATGTCCTGGCAGAGGTCTACCGCGACCTATGACAGGCGCACCGGGGGTGTTATATGCAAATTTCTTTAAAGTGCTCTCTACCCCGGCGTTGGCGACGAACCTCGTCCAGGTGCTAGACTTGAAGAGGATATCCAATCCAAATCCAAATCCTCCCTTTCGGGTTCAACCTGGCTAGTACCGTGTAGATAATCAAATCACGACAACTCGTGGGATACCCCAGGCCTAGGCATATCCGGACGCCACCAAAGCGCCTCTCACGGTGTCCTTCGTAGCTACGGAACAATACATATCAAAGCTCTCAAAGCCAAAATCAATATCACATCAAAATGTGCCGAAGTCAGGTTCATAAACCAATGCAACATAGAGCATAAAATGGCACATTATACATTTCAACCACATGGATGCATAATTTCATAATTCAATACAGTTTTTTGGACACTCCAACGGTTCACAAAAGTCAATTTTAAAACCGGTCAAAACATTTCCAACATACGACAAATCATGCTCATTATCAAAATGTTGTAAAACAGGATTTACATATTAAGCAAAAGCATTGAAATAAATCCCACTCACTGTTTTGGGGAAGGTAACGCACTCCCCAATAATGCCAAAATACGCAAAACAAGACGCCCCTCAATCGAGTCACTAAGAAAGCCAACCTAATCAAGTCATCACGATTTTCATCAATTTCCGACTATTTCAGGGTTTATCGTTTTTCTTAATTTCGTACGAACCCTAAATTCCTCAATTTATAAACAAATCAACTAATGCTACCTAATTTGACAAGGTTTATTCAAGGGTTGAAGAGATTTCATTTCTCTCACCTAGGATTCTTCGGATCTCGAATTTAGCTTTCGTTCGCCCGTTGGTTTGGTCTAAAACCTGAATGTTTCCAAATTTGAAACAATTGCGAACAATTTAAGTCCAATACTAAAGAATTTCGAAACCCAAGTGCGAAAATCGAAACTTAGAGTCATTTACCTTCGCAGAGGCTCACGGACTGTCACGGGCCGTCGCGGGCCGTGGGCCGCGGGCTGATGGGCTGGCGGGCCTGGTGGGCCGCGGGCCGGACTGGGCCGCAGTGGCTAGGGTCGCGCTCGCGAGCTGGATCGAGCACTCGCGCAGTGGGTCGCAGCTGGAGCGCTTGCGCTCGTGCTGGAGGTGCGCAGGGGCTCGGGCAGAGGCGCGCAAGGGCGCGCTGGGGTCGCGCTGGGGTCGCGCGCTGGGTGTCGCGCGCTGCTCGTGCGCTGATCGAGCGCTGTTCGCGCGCTGCCCACGCGCTGCTCGCGCGCTGCTCGCGCGCTGCTCGCGGGCTGCTCGTGCGCTGCTCGCGGGTTGCTCGCGCGCTGCTCGCGGGCTGCTCGCGCTGGGCTGGCGCTGGGCTGGCGCTGGGCTGGCGCTGGGCTGGCGCTGGGCTCGCGCTGGGCTGGCGCTGGGCTGGCGCTGGGCTCGCGCGCTGCTCGCGCTGGCTCGCGCTTGCTCGAGCTGGCTCGCGCTAGCTCGCGCTGGCTCGCGCTAGCTCGCGCGCTGTTGTGCGAAAGAGAGGAGCTGCAGCGGCGCTCGTGCAGAGAGGAGCTGCAGCGGCTCGCTCGCGGGAGGGAGGAAAGCTGCAGCGGCTGTGGGTGGCGCTGGTGGTGACCGGCGGTGCTGGCGGCGGCGGCGGCAGCAGGAGGGGAAGAGACACGGCGGCGGGGAGAAGGGAAAAGAGAGAAGAAAGAGGGAGAGAAGAAGAGGGAGAGAGAAGAGAGAAGAGAGGGGGAAAGAGAGAGAGAAAATTGGGCTTTAAGCCCTAATTTTGTTTTTTATTTTCCTTTTTTTTTTTTTTTTTTTTTTTTTTTTTTTTTTTTAATTGGGTATTACATACTGCCAGCACATGGAGGCATGTGGCAGCACGCTGCCGGCGTGTAGTGGCACATTGGGTTGTCTGGATTGGATTTTTTCAATTTTCTTAGAGTCCCACGTCCATATATGTAACTATATATGACTTTTTGTATATCGAATCCAAATCCGAATGGTAAGATACGATCTCGAATTGTAGTGTATAGTGTTTGTTGACTCATACGTTTGCTTTGGAGTCTATACTCGAATCATTTAAAATATGTTGATTCTTAGGTGCATAAAATTGTGAAAATAAGTATCATTTGTCACTAACGTCTATTTTTCTATATAATAGAGACAATGGTTTCAACAAAAACTATTATACTTAATTTCTTAAAGGAAGGCAAATTGAATTGTGAAAATTATGAAATTTGATAGTGGAATGTTCAGTTAATTTTCAAGGAAAAGGAACTAGTTGAGGTTCTACAATATGAGATGATGGACCCCGGTACCATGCCTCAGGCAAGATACGATCAGGAGGCATATCATGTTTAGAAGAGGAAGGATGGCCATGTTAGGGAAATCTTTCTGAGCAGCATGCCTGATGATATGATCCTGATTTATTAGTAGTATTTTACTGATTTATTAGTAGTATTTTATCGCGATATTGATCTGACTTGCTCTTAAAGAGTATTTTGGCTCCCGGTTAGATTCTAAACTAAGAATGTTGACCTATAGGTTTATTACCTACAAGAATAGGCTAGATCATAATAGAAAACAATATCTCATGCACATGTTGAGTACGATCGTCTCTTTGAAGATTATAGGGGAGCCACTATTGGATAACCTTCAGGTACTGAGAGTGATCTAGTCTTTACCTAACTTTTGGGAGGTTCTTAAGACCTACCTCGCACACATTGAGAGTATTCGTACTTTCATATATGTGAGTAGATACTGTGAACTCAAGAAAGAGCACCAAGAGGTAGCTAGATCTGTTTTTGGTCATACTTTTGTAGCGAAGTTGAGTAAGGGCCCCTGGAGCACCAAGCGTAAATGGTGTAAGTATGACAAGAAAACCAGAGGCCATAGCCAAAAGAAGTCATCTGTCAAGACTAACAACAAAAGACAGAAGTACTGGAAGAATGAGCTCAATAAAAACAAGATCAAATTCTAGTATGTGATAATTTTGGGCATTTTGCTCGGGAGTATAGCAAGCGAAAGATATGTCATTTTTCCTTACATGGTTTGAGTTTTGTATCATCTATTGTGATACTCACTGACTACTCTGCTTTGTGAATTGTAGAATTAGGGGCCATTGACTATGAAATTCACAGTAGGAGTGCATATGTAGAGTTCTACTAACTAAGTCCGGATGCGAGGAAGCTATACGTAGGGAATGGAGATTTATGAGTGTCAGAGAGATTGGTACATACAAATTAGTGCTGTGAAGTAATCAAATCTCGTATTTATATGATATTTTGTATATTCCTGAGATTTAGTGAAATCTTATATCTATACTTTGTCTTGATCACTTAGAATATTCTATTTTCTTGGGAAATTTATTGTTTTTGTTTCGTAAGACAGTTCTTTGATTTATACTGGTTTAGTCTATGATATATACACTGAATATGATTCCTTTTAATGATATTTCTAATTTATCTCATATTGTCTTTATATTTGATATTGTAGTTGATGATGTTGCTATTCGGAATAGTAGACTTGCTACATAAGGTAAAAAAGGATGAACCTGTTAGTTGCAAGTATCTTGTTGGGCCTGTTAACTATGGTCGAGTTGCTCCTATATGAGTTTTGTCTAACTGGCAAAAGTATAAGGAAACCATTTGAAAAGACATGAGAGTTGAAACCTTATTGCAGTTAGTCCACTCTGATATTTGTAATTTTATGAATGTAAGATCTCCAAATAGAGCTACGTATTTTATTACGTTTATTGACATTTACATATGTTTCGTTTACGTTTATCTAATATCGCACAAGTCTGAGACCTTAAAGTGTTTCACAAGTTTTATTAACGAGATTGAGAATCAGTTAGACTTGAGAGTAAAGACTTTCAGAACTAATCGAGGGTACGAATATCTGTCTAAACAGTTCAAAGAGTTTTGTTTCGAGAAGGATTTTATGAAACAATTAACTATTCCTGTTACTCCCTAGCAGAATGAAGTAACAGAGAGAAAGAATAGAACTTTGTTGGAGATGGTGAATTCTATGATGGCACAGGCCAATTTGCCCATATCTCATTGGGTAGATATATTATTGACTATTGTCTACATCTTCAACCGTGTTCCAACAACGTTAGTAGTCATTACCTCATACGAGATTTGGATAGGAAGACAGTCTGATCTTAACCACTTGAGTTTATGGGGTTGTGTCGTATATGTTTACGATTCTTGCATCCACATGGCAAATTAGACTCACGAGAAAAGAAGTATATTTTTATAAGATATTCTGAACATTTCAAGAGACGTGTGTTCCTAGGTGAGCATACAAATGGCACAATCACTGAGATTGAGTCTCATAATACCACGTTCTTGAAAAATCATTTCTTTAAGAGAAATAAAATCAATTAGAATTTCACATTCTATGAGATGGATGAGCCTAATGGCTCAGTTGAGTCTAGTGGCGTGCGGGACTCAAGAGTCGGTTGCGATCTTGATCCTTGTAAGAGTGGCCCATCTAAAGGTGAAGAGGCTCCAACTCCTTGAAGGGGTAGTTGGTGACATGTATCTCGACATTATTTTTCGATTGAGAATGAAATCCTCATTGTGACTCTCGAAGATAATGGGAAGCCTAATACATTTGAGGCTCTTAAGAGTCCCATGAAGAACCAATGGTTAAAGGCCATGTAGAAGAAAATGGAATCCATGAGAGTTAACGAGGTGTAGGACCTAATTGACTGACTTGAGGATAGAAAATCAATTGGGAACAAGTGGGTTCTCAAAGTCAAAAGAAAAGATGTCAAATCGGTAAAGAGAAGCAAAACCCGCTTGGTAGCCAAAAGTTATATGCAAACAAAGTGTATTGACTACGATAAGACTTTCTCTCCTATAGTTAAATTTATATTGATCTATTTACTTTTAGTAATTGTTGCAAGTATGGATCTGGAGTTACATCAGATAGACGTAAAGATCGCCTTCCTTAACAAAAGTTTGGATGATGAGATGTACTGGAACAACCCTCTAGGTTCATTCTAGTAGGTCAGGAGGATAAAGTCAGGGGACTTCAGAAGTCGATATACATTTTAAAGCAGTCATCCAAACAGTTGTACTTGAAATTTTATGAGAATGTTATATCCTATGGTTTTACAATGATTGAGAAGGATCATTGTATCTATCTGATACGTTCTGATTACTCTTTTGTGATCCTGTTTTTATATGTAGATGATATAATTTTGGCTAGGAACAACATTGAGTATTTGATAATTATTAATACATGGTTATCATCGAGTTTTAATATGAAAGACATGGATGAAGCTAAGTTAATCCTCGAAGTTAAGATCCAGAGGGATTGTTCGAGACAGATGTTGGATCTTTAACAAGAGACCTAATTAGAAAATTCTCAAACGCTTTGGGACAAGCTATTGTAATCTTATAAATACTCCTATCGCCAAGTATGATGGCCTGAATCTTGATATGTGTCTTCAAACTAAGGAAAAGGCAAGGGAAATAAGCAGAATCCCTTATTCTAGTGTAGTGGACAGTTTAATGTATGCAATATTGTGTACATGACCAGATATTTATTATTATGCAGTCGATCTGGTGAGTAGATATCAATCAAATCCTGAAAGAGGCTACTGAAAAGCAGTAAAAAAGATTTTCAGATATTTCAATGGAATTGTGAGCTTTTTCTTGTATTACGGATGAGGCGATTTGTGTCTTGTGAGGTGGTGCCATTTTTTGGAACAGTAATAAACAAACCGATATGTCTCTATTTACAATGGAGGTTGAGTTCATAGTTTGTTCAATTACATTTCAGGAGAGTGTTTAGTTTTAGATACTATTGGATGGGTTAGGGATTGTGACAAATATTGAGAGGTCGGTGATAATCTACTATAATAATCAGATCGCTATAGCTTATACTCAAGAGTCTAAATATCATAATAGGATCAAATACATCGACACTAGATACAACTTCATAAGAGTTATCATTGAAAAAGGTAAAATGACCATCAAGTACATTTCTACACACAATATGATGGCTAATCCCTTTATCAAATACATTGCTAGACCTCGTTTATAAGATATAGAGAGTCATTGGGTTTGCATATATTTTGATATTTCTCATTTTGTGTTGGATTGACGATATTGATTTTTATTACCTTTATATATATATATATATATATATATATATGATTCTTGGTTATACATGAGTTATTATATTTTTTATTTAATATATTTGTATCTTATCATATATTTTGTGATATGATAAAAAAAATATATCAGGCATGCGAAGTCGACTCACTCACACGAGTGACCACCTCTAACTCTGAGTAAACAGTGATGAAACAATTTCTAGTTGTTAGAAGTTTTGAGAGTAACCTTATTAAACATAAGTCGCCCTGATATGTGTTCAGGATGAGCTTATATATGTTATGACCAATATAGACATACCCATACCCATATTATCTGTAAGTAATCAGATTTGAGATATCAGATATCATATGTAGCTAATGATATTGTCTTTGAGGCATTCTCTTATCTTTGAGACACTCTCTTTGAGATCTCCCGGTAAAGTTTTATGTGTAAACTAAATACCATAACTATATAGTATTAGAGAAATCTTATATATACTCTTTTAAGAGATAGGGGAATAAAACTATCACATGTGTTTCATATCGCGTGTGATAAGTGACTAGGGATAGTAGGAGCTATACTACATGAGATGATGATATGATCTTTATTCTCGTGCCCTACTATATGAGACTTGAGATCCATTGAATGGTATCTCTTGTACTCTTATTACTTTCAACTATTTTTAGAAATCTTAATTTAGTATTTACTATTTTAGTTTGTTTACTTATGGGTCGAAAGATAATTGAGATATAAGGGGCAGATTTAGGAAAACAGTTGAATTGAGGCTGATGGATTCTTAGATTATTGTGTAGTATTCACCGACCAGTTTATTACATTTATCCATATTGGGGTTCAAATATAATAGTGAATACACAATTTAACAATGATTGAGGATCATTTTCGATGAGAAAAATAGTTCGATATATGTAATTGCATTGAATTTTGGGTACAACGAGTTCTTTTTTGTATGAACAATGGCTCTTCGATTATCCTAACAAGTGTATCAATATGTCTTTACTTGTAAGTGTACTCATCAATCGCATAACATCCAATCTTGTATGAAAATCCAACAAAGTGATATAAAAGATCTCATGAATTGTGATTTTGTGACGAATATAAAATACTTTCGCGTGCAAATGGGAGATATTGATAAATATGCCAACATAGGGATATTTTACCACAAAAGTAAAAATAATTAAATTTGAATTTAAATTAAGAGATAATGGATGGTTAATCCATTATGTCAACTTCCTTTAGAATATCTCTCTTATCCCTACGTGAGTTTAATGATCTTCTTTACTGAGAGTTGAGACATTATTCTTACATAGAACATGTAATTGAGATAATTGAATTTGAGTGAAACATATACTCTCTAGAATGAGATTAATTGAGAGGTTAAAGAAAATTCCGAATAGAGAATTTTTTGTATCATTTAATCATCAGATTTAGAGTTATAGTGTTGTGATATTGTGATAATAACTCGTTTGGCGTGTTATCATCCCGACAGCGATATCGTTCGAGAAAAGTTTTATAGTTTCTGGATTTTCTGCGTCTATTCAATGAGATAAACCCGAAAACTCAATATTTTAATTTTTTCGAAAAATTATCATACTTTCGCTAGTGTCAATTAAATCTAACAGCATCAAAATCGAAAAATTTAAATTCAAATTATACCTAACCCTCTTTCACTATATTTATATAAAAAAAACCCATATGAGTGGACAATATATTAGAGTAGTATTAAGATAAAAAAATTAATAATATTTTATTTCATTAATTTAAACTTTTAAAACGAATAGTTACTATAAAAAATATAAAAGTTTCAATAAAATAAAATTGTATTTCAAGGTAAGAAGGTGGTTAATTGTCATATCTTATTTTATACTTTCATGTTCTTTTGAAAGAACATTAGTCATGAAATCACTTTGAATAATGAGAGAAATTTATAGAAAGGACTTTATGGGCATCGACCATAAAAAGCATATGGAGTTTTTATATAAATACTCAATTGATAAAGAGTTTTTATTTAAATATTTTTTTCAAAATATAGTGTTTGAACTAACCAAAATAAAATAAAAGGTATGAGGTAAACAAACAAGCCAGATTTCGTAGTTTTATAGGCTAAAATGCTTAGGCTTTTGTTGGTTTGCTTGCTTCGGGAAGATAAAGACAAATAATAAATGTTTCTATCGGAATAATATAGTGGTCACAATTCTTTTCTTCTATTCCCATGATTTAAAATTCAAATCGCGTATAATAAAAAAGATAAATAATAAATTATAGTACAAAATTGCTAAATAATAAATTATGGTACAAAATTGCTTTGGTTATGTAGCTTACATTCATCGATACACCCAAGTTCAAAAGTCACCAAAACCTACGATCGGATAGTTGGTCTAGTGGAATGTGGCGCTAGATCCCTTAATCAAGTTCTCGAGTTCGATCCCTGGCTTGGGTATGAAAAAAATTACGTTGGGAAGGTAGCCCTCTTAAATGGGTCACTGCAAATCTCAAATCGGAGTAGTTGAAGTATAACTTCGGATACTAGTTGGTATAGTATAAAAAAAAAAAAAAAAAGTCACCAAAACCTTGGAAGCAGGGCTGGGCCGGGTTGGTTCCTAAAAAAGTTGCTTGGAATCGGCCTGGCCAAGCGAACTAGGCCCGTTGAATCGAGCTGTGCCGGGTCGGTCTGATTTGACAGTTTTTCAAAATAAAAAATTGACAATTGACACAAGGCTGATCTGGTTCAAAAAAAAAAAAAAAAAAAAAAAGAAGAAAACTGGATCAGCCTGGTTAGTGTAACAGATCGATCTGATTCCAGATTACTATTGCCCTATCTGATTCCAGATTACTATCGCCCTGGGCCGATTTCTGGTCCGGGCTCAAGCAGGGTGACTGGAATGGTTTCCGGGCCAGAACCGGCTCAGTACCATCTCTACAATACAACATAAAATTCTAAAATGGATCGGATTTGTACCTCTATAACCTCCACGAGAAGATCTCGTGGGGCATATACATAGGAAGAAGATCCCATGTTGGCAAAATAGAGCCCGGCCACCCTAAGCCTGTCACATAAGATCTCCCCCCTAATTTGGGGAGCTTTTTATTGCTGTGATTGTTAGTAAAACTGGAATAGCACCTTGGTGCAGCAAAAAACCAGCTCCAAAAACTGGGAACAGACCACCTTGACGGTTCAAAAGACATTCCAATCCAATTTAATTCCTCAAGGATTGATCTGTATTTCAAAATAGCTGCTGCCACAGCTATTCCAATTAATTTAGGTAAGATTGTAAAATTGAAATCAGACATTGATTGCTTGGGTTTATCAGTTAATCAGACTACAAGGTATTTAAGTTACATCCCTAACCAATTCATACCCAATATCCACAAAGGGGCACAGACCAGAAACTACAGAAAAAAAACAAGAAATAGAAAGACCAGAAAGCATAGTACAAAGCACGGTACAGTATATGTGGCCCCCAGAAAAAATGCAGTAAGCACCTCTTTTCCAACTTCATGGCCATAGAGTCTATCCCAAGCGGAGATCCTTTTGTCCGAGTTGTTAAAATCAGATGGGAGCAGTGGAAAAGGCAACTCAAGAAACGTGTATTTGTTCTCGACTTTGGAGTGATGTATCAAGAACTATGCCTGTCATGCTTGGCTCCAAACTTTGAACGTTGAATGGTGCGCTGACATCCATAGCAGCAAGCTCCTCTAGTTCTTGTAATGCTGCAGCTGCAAAAACTGCACTTTCATTGGTCAACTGAGGCCGTAGAACTTCCACGCCTTGCTTCACTCTTGATTGCTGCAAGTGACATGCATGTCACATCAATAGCAGATATAGAACAAAAGGAAAAACATGGAGCAAAAATTGAATCACTCACAAGATATTCAAATCTCCTCTTGAGATCTTCATACATCGATTGCAGTTGTGACATTTTGGACATCTTTTCTGCGTTCTGCAACAGATTCTTTGCTTAAAATCCACAAAAAGGATACCAAAAGAGATGCCTGTTGTCGGTATACTCAGGAGTAGCATATAATATAAGTTTATATGTATATTAGTTTCAGATGTGCACTTGCCATCTGCCTTTGTCGACTTCACTTCACATTTATTTCAACGGCTGTTTGGTTTTCTTAATTTTTGCAACATGATATTGTCATCAATTGAAAAGCTAAAGAGTGAATTTTAGTTTCAGACTCTGTCCTAGACTAGGACGGAAACTAAGCGGTCACCTTATGGTAACAAACAATTTGTTAAGGATGAACCACAAAACTCCGATTCCAACAAAAGACGAGGACAGAAAGACAATGAACTGTTGGTTAAAAATCACTCCCACATGACAAAAAACACAGCGATATGTGCAGTGGGAAATAAATTAAGAACAATAAGAACAGAATGCCAAATTAAATGCAGTAGAATTAAACATGCCTGCTTCCACAGTTAGCATCATAATCATCCAAAATCAAACCAATCTCACAACATTCTACTCAACTCAAAAGCCCATTATAACTGTAATCTCTCATGCAAACCAAGTCTTCTTGAACTCACCAGTGTGCACACAAAAATCTCACTAACAATGACAAAACTAAACAACAATTATACATTTTCAGAATACCCTATATTAAAATCAGTGGTCAGTATCACTTGACTAGTCTATGGAGCTGTAGCACACTAGCAAACAATATGTAGCTAGTCATCTCAAACAGTCAGCCATATTCTATATGGAGACAGCACTACTTGTAAAAACCTAGTCAGCTCACACTGCATGAAGGCTCCTAACCTAGCTGCACACTCACTCTTGGCAAATCAAATTCCTAAGGGCACACCCTCAAACCAAGAGAACTCTTGTATAGGTAACAACCTTGCATACCAAGTAAAATATTCTCGACCCCACACCCCCTCCCCACAAAATAAAAAAAACAAAGATATTTGTTTATGCAAACATTACCCTTTCCTCATTTCTCAGTTTTGATTTTCTTCCAAAGATCTATTAATCAATTATCTCCCTCCATTCACAGTCCCCACTCTATTGGGAGTACACCTTGTACACACTTCTCATCTAATACAACAAGAACGAAGTGCTCACCCACAAGGACTACAAAGCAACAAAGTACGCCAAATTAACATCTACAAAAGATTCCAAATACTTGGTCAGCCCAAAATATAAACACTTCTAAAATTTATCTAGAAAAGCCCTCAAAGTGTATCTCCACTCATTAAAAAAACTATCATATAGCATCCATGAATCCATCATCACTTCCTAAATTAAGTGCCAAGTCTTCACCTGAAATCCTCTTTTCTGAAATTTTTATTGAGATGCACAAAACATGCCATCAACATAGTCCATTATACTGTTATTACAGCTGAATCAACTTAAAGCTGAATTTGTCTTCTGGAATATTATTACCAAGTATTTGGCCTTTGGAAGGATGCTATGCATTATTTCGGATTCAGATTTGCAATTAAGATTGAAATCAACTCATTTGCACTTTAGATCAATGGTAAACTATTTTCTTTTCAAAATTGAAATGGTTTACACAATTTTGGATGCTGGTTTACAAAATCCACTTCAGTTCTAACTTTTACTCTCATTTGACATGCAAAACCTTTTAGCTTCATATTTATAACTCATAAGCTTGCCATACTTATTATCTCACAATTGTTCTAATGGCAATTTCAATCTAAATGACTCTAAATTACTATAAAACTTTTTATGTTTTTACTAGTGTTCAATATCCTTCAGTAGAATTGCCAAACCAAACTTTTTCAGTATGGTGTTCCTTGATCTTATCCTTCTATTAGGCCACTTAAGGACAATGTTGTTGTTCTTTTTAATCACATGCTTCAATTCAAGCAGTCACAAATCTTTAACTGGTCACTTCTGAACTTCAATTCTCAATCTTCACCAACTAGTTACCCCCTCCCCCTATCTGTTTTCAAAAAGACTAATAAATGTCTATATCCCAGGACTATTTGAGCAAAACTTAGCAATTTGTAGAACTTAGTCAACACCAAATCCTATGACCTTTTCTCCATGTCAGTCACTTGCTCTAAATTATGAATGCATCAACTTCCTCTTCCATCTATCAGGTACCAAGGATATACAATCACCATCTTCCCTCCCCCACAGGAAGCACCATCCAAATACCCTTTTCTTATTGAGAAGATTGATTTTAGACGAATGATTTGATAAGATGGAGCAGGAGAAGGAAAACTTGGGGTAATATGTAAAAAATTGAGAATCCAAAAAAGCTGAAATAGTAACAATGGTCCAGATTTTTTTTAATAAAGGAGTGGTTCTTTAATCAGCAAGGTGGAACTGCCCAAGCAAAAAGATTAAGGATGAGATAAGGAATCACAAGATCAATCAAAATATGCAGGCATGTAGTGATAGTGTGTGTGTGTGTGTATAGACATCAAAACAAAAAAGAAAAAATCACCCATACTATTTGAAAATAGAATTGTCACAAATATTTCTATGTTAAATATAGCATGAGTATTCAACAAGTATTAGAGAAGTATATAGTATAAAAAAACAAAAAATGAAAAATAAAAAAGGATACATCATGTACAGTCTCCTACACATATCTAGCAAGTTTTTTTTCGAGCATTTAGACAAATGCAACGGAAATATGGCTCCAATTTGAACTGTCATGCTGTCTAGATTTCATGTAGACCCACCTAGTACTTTTTGATAAACACTATTAGTATTGATGCTCTCAAACCAAAGGACATCCGAATCTTGGTTTTCCAATGATGGAATGAATACCATTCACCTCACTGAATGTAACGGAAGCACTTTTTGAGCAAAATCATTAAATTTTGCACCCTTTACAATCTAAACAAGAGATAAAGAAAATGGAAAACTTGTTACAGTTTCATTGGCCTGAGAGGGATTAAGGGGGTGACCTCTTAGCTTCCAAGCCTTGTTGGCTTTCAAGCAAGTTTAACCAATCCGCCAAAATCCATACACATCACACTTCCGCTCGAGTTGAGGCTGCCAGTTGGCCCTCAGGCAGATCAAAGAAAAGTGGGCAAACCACTCTTTGATTTTTGGAAATTGACATCAGGAATTGTTTTCGCAAAAGAAAGAACCAAAAGTGAAAATTTTAAGCCAAATTGTGAGATCTGTGAAACCCCTAACAAGCTCGCCATCTCTAGCTAACCAAACCATTGCAAGAGAGATAAGGTGAATAGCGCTATTCAACAACACATATCCGACCAGCCCATAATTCACTAGGCACTTACAAGGCGCAGGAATAGATATGAAGCACAGGGAGCATCTTCTCCCCAAATAGTGTAAAAATATAATTCTATCCGGTCAAACTTTTAGAGTATGTCGTCCATTAGGAATTGTTCCTAAGTTGGGAAAATGGTAATTAAGAAAATACTTGACAAATAAGTGATAAAAGTCTACTTGATGTAGGACAACTTTAGAGGAATTAAGGCAAAGGTTTAGGTCCTACGAATTAGGGTTTATCGTAGAAAATCTTAATATAATAACAAGCAGTTGTTGTTTTTTTTTTTTTGGTTGTGGTTTTGCAAAGAATAAAAAGAATCCAACAATTAAATAGAAAGAAAGAAAACTTATCACACTAGTAAATCCTTAGGCATCACACCTAGAACAAGGACATATCAGACCTTCTAGGGTTTGAGAGAACTCAAAGCAATTTTGCGGAAAAATTCAAAATCTCATTCTAACTTCTCATAATAAACTTACAAGCATTTAAATAAATAATTAATCTTAAGAAAATAAAAAGAACTACCAAGACAACAATAATTACAGTAGAAATAAGTTTATATATAACTAAACTCAAAAAATAAAAACTAACTTAAGTAATAAACTTCTAAAAAGAAAGAATTCTACTGCAAGAAAATAAAAATACTAGTACTCCTTCATTGCTAACTCTTAAATCTTTATCAAGCTCCTAAATAAAGGATGATTAACTGTTGGAGTTTTGGTGTATATCCTCTCTCTCGGACTCTATTGAACTGACCCCAATTTAAATAAATGGTACTTCTCATGCAAATACAATTAACTCGTTAGCACTCATTACCCCTGACCTAAACACAATCTAACGACAGTTTAATTTTCCATTTCACCAAATACCTGTCGCGCTTTCTACCATGTGCCAAAATGATGTTGTTATCCACACACATGCGCCAACTCCTATTTTTATCGCTGGCCAAACACAATTTAAGCAAACTTCCATCTTCCATTTCACCCAATGCCTTTCGTGCTTTCCATTATGTGCCAAAATGATGTGCTATCCACATACATAGGCCAACTGTTATCATTCTTAGGAGTTAATAACACTGGAAGTACACAAAGACTTAAGCTCTCTCAAACAAACCCCCTTTTCAACAACTCATCTAGTTGTCTTTCTGCTCAACCTGTTCATTAGGTGTCATGTGGTAAGCTAGTGGATAGGAAGTGAAATCCCTGGAACTAGATGAACAGCATGCTGAATATCACGCATAGGAGGCATTCCATTAGGCAACTCATCAGGGACCAAATCTGGAAAATCAAAGAGTAGTTCTTTTACCTTTTTTGACACCTCTAAAGGCTTTCCAGAATCTGGTGGTTTCACCTCTCTTTTCACCAAAGCATAAATAAGTCCATGCTCCTTGCTTTCAGCGTCAAATTGCTTCTGAGTGAGGACATGAATAGGTTGTTTCATGTCAGATTCAGGATGCTTACTCAATTTCTTCTTTTACTATCCTTCCACATTCATAAGCTTCAAATTGTTTCTCTTGTCATTAAACAAAAGTGAGCTCTGTCACAATGATATACATCATGATCACAGAACCAAGGCCTCCCAAGGAGTTTATGTGCAACTTTAATTGGAATAACATCACACCAAATGGAATCAAACTAAGGCACAATCATAAAAGAAACTAAACATCTTTGAGAACTACCAAACTTACCCAAGCTTGTTTGTTCCCGGCAATCTCAGATAGTTTAAGGAGAAGATCCATCAAAGAAGTCTCTCTGCACTTTAAATCCCACCAGACTATAACCCTTCTTAGCCAAGTAAAGCAAACTACCTATAATACACGTCTCAACTCGCTTTTCTTTCCTTACACAACGCTGCGCCATAAGAGCGGGGCAAGTTTAGTCACACAATTCATGGTGATTATGCAACATTGATGAAGGAGACCATAATGAACTTTATGGCATCAGAACTACTTATTCTTCTTAAAGTTTCAATAGCAAATCTTATCATTAAAGAAATCATAATAACCTTGTAATTAGTACTAATCTTACTGCATGTTGCCTGAAATGGACATAAAACATTTCCATGACCCTACAGCAAGTCCCAAAACAACATTCAATCCTGGGTTTCATGTAGCTTGGGTGCTTCTTTCAACATATCTAAACTTAACAAAGGGTGCCTCATAATGCCAAATCCAACGTTGTACATATCCACCACACACCAAAGTAGGAAATTTTCTTTAGGGAAAAATATAGTGGAAACTGAATTATTTCAAAATACTTACATAAAAAAATAAAGAAAATAAGAAGACCACCATTAATAAAAGTGTTATGGAACATAAAAGTTGAGGAGGGGGATCAAATTTCACCCTAAACTCCCACAAGTAAAACAATTCATTTATCAAAAGGAAATAAATAAAAGTAAGATAACCATGGGGCAGCAAATTACGAGAAAGAATAAATATAAAATAATAAAAATGCTACAAGCATTCCCCAATAAAAGAAGAACATTTAAATATATAAGCCATAGCATAAGGACCTCAAAGGAACAGAACTCAAAGCTAAGAGTTTGAGAAGTTACTTAAAAAAATCATAAATATAAAATAATAAAAATGCTACAAGCAATCCCCAATAAAAGAAGAACATTTAAATATATAAGCCATAGCATAAGGACCTCAAAGGAACAGAACTCAATGCTAAGAGTTTGAGAAGTTACTTAAAAAAATTTCTCAACTAAAAGTCCACCCGATTCCTTTTCCCGTTGTACTAAATAAAAAATGGCTGAACAGATCAAAAGAGTCTCCTCTGTAATGTGGTACAAAAAAGACCCTTCCCAAGTTCAATGTTCTTAATCCAAAGAAGCATCTATGAATAAGCACCATACTTGTCTTTGCAAATAATCTTGGGTGAGGACCCTTCATACGCAGCTCCCCACACAAAGAATGCGACAGAGTTTAATTGAATTGCAACAGTGGAAGGGAATTAAGACATCGATATCAACAGTATTATGATCTCGTGGAGGCTGAAGGTTGCTTTATCATAAGAATTTCCTTAAACCAAGATATAACTAAATTTTGCACTTCCATAAATCCCACCATATCACCCAACAGTAAATTTATAACAGGACATAAAACGAGAAAAGCAAAAAACAGTTACCAGCATGGAACTTAGAATCCCATGTAATTTGACTCCAGATAGCTTTATCAAGAGTAGGTCATGCTGGTTAATATATGTGTACCCCTTAAGCAATAACTATTATGGGATAGTTGATCTTGGACTCATTGTCCTTGACAATAATAAGATTGCTCTTTCAAAACTTGGCATTTATCACGAATCACATCTAGAGAGTAATGAATAATGCAGTTCAATGAAATATCTTATCATTATCAGATCCAAGTTTGTAAAAAATAAAAAATAAAAATAAAAACAAAAACAAAAAACAAAAAATCGCAAAACCAATACCCCCATTGATCAAAATCCACATATGTGAAGGTTTCCTTGCATAGTTGATAAGTACCTCAAGAGTGCCCATGGCACAGAACTAACAAAATCATAAAGACACAATAATGCAACACATAAAAGACAAGCAGAGGGCAAGATTTGCACATGGAAATGTCTTCCTTATGAAGCTTCATGCTTCAGACACCTACAACCAAGCAATCTAAACCTCATTTACAAAATCTGGTTTTCTAGTAATCATTCTTTTTTTCATTAAGTGTATGACTCAAAATGCAATACTAAAAAAATAGTATTGGATAGAAGAGACAAATATAATCATGGTTTTGGTAGCAGGCTCAATTCTTAGCACACTGGAAGTAGGGAGTTAAATGTGTTGAGGCGAAACATAATGTTCTTCCATGTAATTAATGTGTCCAATCATTATTATCACCAAACTTCTGTTTCATCATCAGGAAGAATTTCTTGGTCAGACTTTCATTTCAACATTGAGAACATCTTTTTCTAAGAACAATGAATTTCAAGCTATAATGATACCAAAATCCTTCAGCTAACTGCCAACCTCCCATCTTCTCATCTCCTTTTGGAATTCAAATTTTCACTAAAGCTATTGTATTCCCCAAATTTCATTTTTTTTCACAAAACTAAATACATACCAGATTGGTACCACTTTGGGATTGAAATCAAGATGAGGCCCTTCAATTGATCTCTAAACTAACCCAAGCAAATGTAGCTTAAATTGATTAAATTTTGTCCAAAGATAACCTCACCAACAAAGAATTCTTGGACCTCTAACTTGATGCCATAACCATGACTTTCACTCTCATCAACGTCATTCATTCAATAAGCATTTCAGCAAACCTACTTCAGTAGAATACAACAAAAGCACTTAATTTCAAGCTTTTACTTCTATAATCATAAGCAGTCACACATATCTAAATCCTGTTTCCAGCAATCTCTTGCAGATAATACAGATTTGCATCATTGCACTCACTCTGTGCAACTAAAGCAACAGGTCCCATCTAAGTATCAAAAGGAAAAAAGGCACATCATAAATAATCTAATATCACAAGACAAAAGTATTGACTCACATGTCAGGGATACTACAGTTGCTTGAGCATCAAAAGGCCAAGAGCTAGACTTGAACTCCCTATATATAGAACTAAAGCTAAAGCCACCGACACTCCACATCCATAGTTTCTCTTTAGTCAAGCACATTATAAGCAAAAACTCCACAGGTTAAAATAAATATATCTTACCTAATTTCTATAATTTTTAGAGGAGGTGATAGATTCAATTTACCCATGTAATAACACTTATCTAGGAACATGTAAATGGGAGAATATCTAGTTTAGAAATCATTCCTAGGTTGGGAGAATATCTAATTTAGAAATCATTCCTAGGTTGGCTCCAGACAAGAGACACTACTCAAGTTGGGACTGATTCCTCTAAATTGCTTTTCCATGAAAAGTTTGATCATATTGTACCCCCAACTCAACAACAACAAGGAAAATAAGAATCTCATGGTATATCTTCTTTTTATCCTCTTCTCCACATTCACTCCTATAGCAAATAAAAGAATCAGAAAAAAATTTTTAAAAAAAATCATGCTCTTGTGTAGTAGAAGCCTCGATCCAATTAGGTTCTAAGGTACTAAAGTACAGTGCATTGTTTATGAGCCATTCACTATTTGTTAATCATTTTGAATCACCTAATACTGTTTCAAAAAAATACAAGTGTTATTATTTTTCTTTTTCTGCTCTTGTCCTAGCTATATGGCCACCTAACATGCAAAGGAAATTTATTAGCCAACTGGGTGGCAAATAATAACTGTTGAATTTGTTAACCGTGAAAAGAAAGAAAAAAAAGGAGCAAGATTGACCATTAGACAATAATGGTTGAATACTTTTGTGTTTCATCATAAAAAAAGAAGAGAAAATGGCGGTTGAAGGATGAGATTTTAAGATTGTTACTAAAAAAAAGTTCTGAAAATACATATAAAAAGGATATCTAAATTAAATTAGCCCTCTCCAAATTGATTATAAAGCTAAGCAATTAAGCAATATTTTCAACCCGGATGGTAATAAGGAATTACTAGTATTACTAATTTAGGCCCCAGTTTGGTAAACTTCAAACAATACTCACTTGAATTTAAGTGTTGAGAGAGAGAGAGAGAGAGAGAGAGAGAGAGAGAGAGAGAGAGAGAGAGAGAGAGAGAGAGAGAGAGAGAGAGAGTTGCAAAAGATGTAAATATATATATCAATAATTTGAGTTTTTGACCATTAACAGCATTCAGCAACAAAACACCAAATTCTAACTCAATTAGATTTTTCAATAATTTTGGTAGGTTCAGCAATCAAAAAGTTTAGCATTAGGGCGGCCTTCTATATTAAGATGATCTATTGCAATAGTTTTGCCTATTTCACTTCAAATTCTTTGACATTAAATTTCTGACTTCCTACGGATTTTGCTACAACAACTTTGTAACATAACTAAAATTCAAGAGGCTGCTATGCATCATTAAGATCCACAATGAAGAGAACCTGCTTGGCAAAATTCAATCGTACGGTAAAAGCTTCTACTAATGGGAAATAGAGGCATTTATCTTAGATTAAAAAAAAAAAAGTGTTTACCTTCCTGGGCCGACCCAAGGGCTTCCCAGACAACTTCCTCGGCTTCTTTATCTTCGGCGGCTGAGCTGGCGTCACAACCCGGTCCACAGCCACAGCCACATTCTTCTTCGGCCTGCCACGTGGCTTTCCGGTAGCCGGAGCAGATGCAGCAGCAGCACCCAAATTGGGCCTACCCCTTTTCCTAGGGCCACTAACCCAAGGGGACCCGCTAACTTTCTGGGCCTTGTTCTTTCTCGGGCGGCCCGTGATCTTCTTCGACCCATCCGGGTCCATCACATCTGCAACAGCCTTGGACTTGGGAGGGCGGCCCGGCCCCCTTCTATCCGCACTCACCCCATTAATCTCCCCCGCAACAGCCACCACAGCTCCGGCTGTCACGTCCACCCCGGGCTTCGGAGGCCTGCCTCGCCTCTTCACTGCCTGGCCAGGCCCAAGCCCAGGCCCATTAACTTCGGTCCCAGTAGGAGAAACCACATCAGCCTCAGCCACGGGCACAGTCACGGTGAAAACTTCATCTTTGGGCTTGGGAGGCCTACCCCGTCTCTTCGGTGTAGTCGGAGGCCCATCAGCGAGGCCCAGCCCAGCAACAGGAAGCTCATTTGGGTTGGGCTTCGGCTTGGGAGGTCGACCGGGGCGCTTGTTGAGATCTGAAGCAGCAGGAGCTGTAGGAGAGAGAGGAGCAGTGGAAGGAGGAGCAGATCTAGGATTAGGAGCAAAAGAAGGAAGCAGGTAAGAGTGCTTGTTCATGACAAGAAAGCCGTTGTTCTTCAAGCGCTTCAGGTGGTGAGACAACAGAGCAGAGTGCGTTGGAGGAAGATTCGTGTATGCTTTCTCTATATACTTCGCTATTGCTCTCTTGCTTGACCCGTTTTTCTCTTTCAAAGCTCCGATTGCTGTCGTTATCATCTGCAGACCCCCAAAAAAATCAAATTAGGGTTTCTATTTCTAGAGAGAGAACAGAAAGAAATTTTGAAACTTCAATCAGTACCTCGGCGTAGGGTGGGTGAGTAAGGGCGGCGACATGGCTAGGAGTGGGGTTGGCAGCTTGAGCTATGTGAGCTGGAGCTGCTGCTACTTCGGCGCTTGGAGTCGGGAGCTCGGTGGTGATGACGATCGTGGTCGACGGGTCCATAGAGAGAGAGACAGAGCGGGGTTTAATTTGTTACTGTGGAGAAAAAAATTGAGAAATTTGGGAAATTAGGGATTTTGAGTCGTGGTCCCCCGAAGCCGAACGTTGATTGGATGAGAGGGAGAGAGATCGGACCGTTGAGGTTGGGTTATGAATAGAAACATAAATGAGCCTGAGCACAGATAGGTGACGTGTACTTTGTGAGTTGTCGTCGAGTGTTTTCCACACGAGAGATGGATTTTTGGATAAAGCCGTCAAAGCTTAGTATGTGTTTTCTTAGCTCCTCTAATTGGGGGCACCCCAATTATTGTTTTTTTTTTTTTTTATTAATACATAATAATTATGGAAAGAGTTGTGTTATACTATAACCTGAGGAAGAGTTTATTGAGGTTTCTCCGAATATGGTTGTCTATAAAATTTGTCCATTGTTTGAGTTAATGGGTTGCAAGTTGGATTAAGATTTTAGAAATTAATGTTTTTGGCTCTATATTTGTTTGTTAAAAATAAGAAAGTGAAAGTAATTTTAAAGAAACAAATAGAGACCGATTCAATTAAATTCGATTTGAATTATATTGATTTGTTAAGGATAAAATTCTCTGATATATATTTTTTTTATATACAAGATTTGAATTCATATAACCTATTCTAAGAGAAATAGATAGCTAATCATTGGACCAACTAGATATCAGTTGTAAAAGTAATTGATAACACAACGATAGTTTGGTAAAAAAAAAAAAAATTATTTTTGGAGTTTATGATAAGTGCAATTCTTCTATCACAAATACAAAGTCTCTCAGATCATATAAGTATAGTGTTTTAAACTTTTAATAACTTTAGTAGTTTTAAAATAAGTTATTTAGAAGGTTTAAGAGTGTCATTAGATTTTTCTAGCATTTAGAAAAATCTCTAATTGACATAACATGCGAATAAACTAAATGAACTAATGAATAAGTTTATTATTTAGTTATTTATGGTAAAGGCATATAGGCTTAAATTTAGTTATATATGGTAAAGGCATTGAAGCATAAATTTTCTTCTTCTTGCTCTTTATCCTTCTTCTTCTCTGTGCACTTGTTGATTAAAATTTTTACTCATTTTGAACAACTAATGTTTTTTTCTATAATTTTAAACCACAAAACCCTAAGTTTTTCTCACGCTTTCTTGTGTTATATCTCTTTTTTAACTTTTATCGGTCACTCTTTCAATTGTAGGCAACCCTAAGTGTCTTTCATAGGTTTGGTATCAAAGTAAAAGATCTTAATAATCCTTTTCTTTGTTACATTTGTTAGCGATACCGAGCTTGCTGACCTTTATTCAAATTTGCATTCTTTTACGAAGATCAAGTTATCAACAAACCAGACAACTTCATGTTGAATACTAAGTTTACTTTGAAAGAAATAAAACAATGCATCAAGGGGATTTTAAGTAATAAAGAAGGTCACAAAATTGTTGGGACAACCCATATGCAAGAAGCTAGAGCCTTAACCTTTCGTATATAAATGAGCCCATAATTTTCAACAGCCTAGTTCATGTGTTTCTCGAACAATTGCATCTACAGCTAGCGACGTTCCAAATGTCCAAAGGTTTAAGGTTTTGTATTGCAATAGTCCTCATCTTTGATCACATTTATGAAATATTTGCTAAAAAGTTGAAATTCTTTTTGTCTTTATGATGGTGTGAAATTTTGGGTGCTTTACGATAGCATTTGAGCACAATCAGCATCTTCCTCCCCATCCAAGTCCACATATCATCAATATAAACGCATGGATGTGAATTTTCAATCTCCTGCAATAAATAGTGTTGAGACTTAGGTGATACGGTGAATTGTAAAAGGATTTTAAATCCTAACTTGGTACAAAGTTGTATAGAGGTTCAAATCGGAGACACTTACCCCTGATGGATCTGATTGCCATTTTTCAAAAAATAAGATAAACAAAAAATGAGAACAAAAATAGCAAAATTAAGAGATTTGATGAAAGAAAATATAAGAAGTTGAAAATGGTAGAAGGAAAGATTGAGAAGAGAATAGGTATAACAAAAAATATGAATGCTCTCCTATTTATAGATTTTTAAAAATACTTATTTCTGAAAATACACCTAAAACTAGCTATTATTTAGTTATTTGGAGAAACATTTTAGTCTTTTCACGACAATCTTACCACTATAAAGAGGTTTGTAAGGTTGAAGAAACAATTTAGAGAGTGTGTATAGGTTGTTTGACACTAAATATATTTTGTTGGGTTTTATAAGGAATATAGGAAGAGAGAGATAGAAGATACTATTAGAAAATATGGTCTCAACGATGAAAATTACCGATAAATAAAAATCCGTCGGTAATAATGACGGATTAACGAGGGAGGAGTTACTAGAAGATTAGTAACGAATTTTTCTGTCGCTAAAAAACCAATCCGTCGTTAATCCCTCGCTAATAGGGATCAAAGGAAAAAAATTTATATATATTAAAAAAAGAAAAAATATCAACGACGAATTGTTTCCGTTGCTAAAAATCATCGCTAATCAGTCAGTAAAAATATTCAAAGATAAAAAAATTAAAAAAAAAAGAACTATTAGCAACGGATTACCAACGGATTACTGACAGATTTTTTAACGACGGATTACTGATGGAAATTTTACCGACGGATTATCGACAGAAATATTACCGATAGATTACCGACGGATTTTTTATTTTTTATTATTTTTATTATTTTTATTATTTTTATTATTTTTATTATTTTTATTATTTTATTATTTATTATTTATTTAAAATTTATTTTTATTTTTCTTGTTATTTTATTTTGTAGAAGAATAATATAATTTTTTTTAATAAAAATTATTATTTTATTTTAAGTTAATTATTTATTATTTATTATTTTATTTATTTTTATTTTTAATTTAAAAATTCTTTTTCTTTTTCTTATTATTTTATTTTGTTGAAGAATAATATAATTTTTTAATAAAAATTATTATTTTATTTTAAGCTAATTATTTATTATTATTTTATTTTTTATTTAAAAAATTCTTTTTCTTTTTCTTTTTCTTATTATTTTATTTTATTGAAGAATAATAAAATTTTTTAATAAAAATTATTATTTTATTTTAAGCTAATTATTTATTAATTTATAATAAATTATAAATTTATATTATTTTATTATTATTAAATAAAATTGTGATCTAAAGATAACAAATAAGAAAAAAAAATATAAACAAATGTGTATGTGTGGTCTGATAGTTGTAAAGTTGTTGTTCTTTTTTGCTGGCACAAGTTCGAAGCCACGCGTGGACCACGTGTAATCTTTTAATAACTCAAAAATCATCGACGGAATGGAATCTGTTGCTATTTTTTTTTCAGCGTTGGATTTTTTCCATCGCTAATAATAGCGACGGATTTTTTCGATCGCTAATCCGTTGCTAATTTTAGCGATGAATAATACTCCGTTGCTGATATTTAGAAGGGTGATTTTTAGCCAAAAAATTTTTTTCCCTCACTAATCTGTCACTGAAAGGTATCAGCGACAAATTTTTCCGTACTGAAAATAAGTTTTCTAGTAGTGATATCAAAATATCAAACATTCATTGTGGTTCTATCTTCCTTAGTATATGCTCACTCCCAAACTTAATCTAAATTTTTTGGTTCACTATTTCTCCAAAACAATACACAACTATCTTATCCAAGTGCTAACCAGACCGTATAAGTGTTTCTCTCAAACACTCCCTACTAGTTTTGTATAGTAATTAGCAAATCTAAGTCTTTCATGTTTCACTCAATACATTTTGAATGCCCAAACCAGAAGAATCCTTCCTTATGATCTTTTACAAGAATATAAAGTGAAATGAGATACAAGATGAAGCTATAACTTTGGATAGAACCGTTAAAAGCATAGTCTGCAAATACAACATACGGAAGATTTTGGTTCCTTTGTTTCCTCTCTTTCTTTTTCTTCATCAATTGACCAATCTTACTTCTATTCAGTTCAGGTGTTTTATTTATAGATGTTGAAAGCTAGAGAGCTGTTGAGCTTCAATCATTGGCATTGAATGCTTTTTCAATTGTAGTTGAAGTAATTGGGCTTTCATTGAATATTTTGAATGATTTGTCTAGGTCAACTTATGTTAAGTCTCGATCAACTTGCTATTTAAAGGGTCACCTTTGGATTTATATTAAGTCGACATTATTTAGTTGAAAAATATCTTTGGGTGGACTTGTGTCTATATTAAGTTGACTTATAAATGTTAATAAGTTGACTTCTTGTTGTTCAAGGTTAACATAATTTGTTTAAGAACTTAGATCATTTTGATAGGTCGACGTTCCTTTTCCTCAGGTTGACTTGTCTATCAATAGATAGATGTTAGGTTGTCTTACAAATGTTATTGAGTTGACTTATTCACTTCCTAGGTCGACTTAATTGTATTTTAGATTTAGATATCTGAGAGTACTTTTGGTCAGGTCTACTTATCATATTCTCAACTCTACTTGTAAATGTTACTAAGTTGACTTATTTTCTTTCAAGGTCGACTTTATTTAAAATATGATAATATAGACAAAGTACTCGGTCGAGTTATTTGATAATATAGACAAATATGATAATTTGGTAGATTGACTTGTTATTCATTTAAGTCAACTTAAAATTCTTATTGGGTTGACTTATATCTTATTAAAGTCGATTTAGTATATTTCAAACTTACTAGTACTGTGTTTATTTCAAAACTGAGTTTCTTGGGAGTAGGTTTGATCAGCTCCACTTGTTATCTTTTAGGTTGATTTACAAATCTTACTAGGTCGACTTATACTTCTCTAAGATCAACTTATGCTTCTCTAAGGTCAACTTAATGTGTTTCAGACTTAGAATTTCTAAGACTTGATTTCTAAGATCAACTTATGCAGTTACAGAAACCATTTTCTAAAACTTGATTTCATCGGGTCGACTTGTCAAACCATCTAAGTCGACTTGCAGTGTTCTATACTTAGTTATTTTTAAAATTTTTCAGTCCAAGGTCGACTTGGTCTCAAAGTTTAGTTGACTTAAAGATTTCAAGATACATTCAACCACTTTAAACACTTTTAAACAAACATATTAAATCTTTAAATCTTATCAATTATCAAATTGTGTATAGTAATAATCCTTGTTTCAAGCATTAAACATTTCAAATAAATCTTATCATTTATAAATAAAATATTTATTATCAAAGTGTGCCAAATGACATTTCACTATTATGCTTGTATGTGCAAGTTGACTACTCCAATGTTTAGGTCAACGTGTACATGTGTTATTTTAAATTTATCACTATTTATCACTATTCTATGTACAAGCAAGTCAACTTGGGTCATGTTGTAAGTCGACTTGATTTTATATTCACTCAAGATTTTCTGAGTCCAGTATACACAAGTCGGATTGGGTTATGTGTAAGTTGACTTTGCCTACTGTATGACTTAAGCTCCAAGTTCTGATCTGTGCCTTAACATGTGCTATGGCCCATGGCTTGTTTCAATTCATTCAAATTAATATTTTACTAATCTAACCTATTTTGCTAATAATTTAATTCAGTTTTACTCATCATCTAACTTATAACTTAGTTTTGCTCATTATCAAAACATATTTTATCAATAATGTCTCTCTTTTTTATAATGATAAAACATTAATGAAAAATGTCTAAGTCTTTTCTAAGCATATTCCTTAATCTATTTTTCTAAAAAATCTTTCTTCTATTTCTATCCTCCATTTGGTTATCAATAAAATAGGGGTGAACAACACTCATTTAACCAACTTTTCTCTCTCTAATTCTTTCTCCATGACACAATTACTCTTTTCCTTTTAATTAATCTTTATTTCTTCTCACCCTTTTTTACCATCAACAAAAAGAGTGGAAAGCATCTTCATTTTTAAGATTCAAGCTCTTGCTTTCTCTTAATTTACGGATTTCTTTGCTCCCGCCTTTTTTTTTTTTAATTTTAATCTTTTTCCTCTTTTTACAACTCTTATATCAATTTTTCTGATACTATTTAAAGAAGAGCTTCAAGCACTACAAAAAATACAGATTTAGCGACAAACATTAACGATAAAAAAAATTCGTTGCTATTTTGTGATGATTTAACAATGAATATGACGTTTGTCACTATTTTGTAATGAAACTTTATCCGTAGCAAAATTAGCAATAAGCAAATAATTTATTGCTAAATTTGTGACTAATTGGTTACAAAAATATTTTCGGAACTAAGTTTGTGGCTAATTAGCCACAAAAAAATTTTCGTGCCAAAATTAGTCACGAAACTATCTGTTCGTGACAAATTTAACGACAAATTACAATTTTGTTACTAAATTTTGGCACAAATCAAATCTTCGTCACTAAATTTAACAACAAAACTTTAATTGGTGATAAAATTTGTCACTAATTATTCATAAAAATATTGTCGTGACAAAATTTAATAGCGAATTCCATAATTCGTGCCTAAATTCATCGCTAATCTGGAGAATTCATGGCTAAGTTCTTTTTCACTCTCTTATAAGACATTTTAAATTGTGTCTCACCAAATTAACCATTTTGGACAATAAATAATTCAACAAATTTCTAACAAAATTTTACGATATACAATAATAAGATTTTACTTATATAAGCATATATTTTATCTTTTAATTAAATACGTGACTACATTAAACATCAAACAATTCTTTGAGAGATTAGACGAAGGAATTTATACTTATTATAACAAATTTGTCTAAGTAATTTAGTCATTATGTAAATATGAAAACCAAGTTCATTTTATCAAGGAACGACACAATGAATATTTTTTGTCTCTAATTTTATTGTAAATTTTGGAAAACTACCTTTTTGTTATTAATTTTATCGCAAACAACTATTCGTTGCTAAATTTGTTGATAAAAGACAGGTTTTGTTGCAACCTTTGTTGCTAATTTAGCAACGAATAATTGCTTTCGTT
Source organism: Dillenia suffruticosa (assembly GCA_033439265.1). NCBI lineage: Eukaryota > Viridiplantae > Streptophyta > Magnoliopsida > Dilleniales > Dilleniaceae > Dillenia > Dillenia suffruticosa. The sequence continues at coordinate 15,460,446 of JAVTVX010000009.1, read as the reverse complement.
GTTAATTTTAGCGACTAACAGTAGTGATGTAACAATGAACAGCTCGTTTGTCGCTAATTTAGTGACAAACAGGATGTCTATCGCTAGTTTTAGCAATGAATGTGCTGTTCATCGCTAAGTTTGATGTGTTGTCCATCTAGCCTTTATTTCCCCTCTCTCTCTCTCTCTTCTATACTCCTCTTCTCTTTGGCCGACGCTGCATCTTATGTCCTATACCTTAATTTCTTTTCATCTCCACCATCAATCGTCCCTCACATCTCCATCTCTGTTCCGCTGACAATATTAACGCCCTTAAGGAAGAGAACGCACAATCTTGTTTCGCTTCAAGGTTAGTCTCTTCTCTCTCTCTCTTTCCCCCCATATCTCTATCTCGATCTCTTTTTGACAGCTGCTACTTCAATTTCCCCTTCTTCTATTGCTGCTGCAGCTACTTCAAAAACCTTAAAGCCATATCCCAAAACCCTAACTTCAAATTTAGGTTTTTTATCGTCTTCTTCTCCTTGGACTTCTTTTAGGGCCTTGTAGAGTTTGAGTTCTCATGATTCGAAAAGTAACAGAGCTATTGGAGCTAAGATGGTATTAATGCCAACAAATAAGCCCACCCCTTCTCTCAATTTTGATACTTCCGCCTTTAAGAAGGAGAAAATCTCTCTTGTTGATTATAGTGAGGTCTTTTTCTCCTTCTATCTCCACATTTTCTTACATGATACTACTGGCTAATGCAACTTTATTTTACCTTCTACCAAATATTATCTGTAACTAGTTGGCATGATATGTGTGCCAAAAATTGATTCTTACATGTGTGATAGAGAGATAAAGCATTTGTTAGCTAGTAATAAATTCACATATATTCCATTTAACTTGGTTCCGTAGCATTGATTCTAATATCTTCATTGCTGTTTTATGTTAGGTTGGAGATCATTTCAGTTGGTGATATGCATTTTGGGGAGAGGTAATTTTAATGCTTTCGTTTATTGTTCTTGGTTTCATTATGAAGTCTCCTCAGTTGAAAAGGTAGTTCTATCTTTACATATAATTGTTGTGTATTTCTTTGACATTACAAGCAATTTTTAACTGTTTATATGACTACTATAGGATTTGCTCCTTCTAACTCCACGAAGGCCCTGACATTTGGAGAGACAGCTGTTGCTGATGTTCAAAGTGATGCCTGTTCCAATTAAACTACTGCATATATGAATGGTTTTGAAATACTAACTTGACTATGGATTTTGACAGATTGTTTACTTAATTGAAAATTTCCATGGGCAATATATCATCAGTATAACTTTGTCCAAAAGCTTCAGTGCATACATAAAAAATTAGTTAAGTATATTTTCATGACATCTATGATGCTAATTGAGCTGTAGATTCATGAGGTCCATTTAAACTGAACTTAATTTTTTTCTTTACTAGAGTTGTGTTTGATATTCAGTTTCTTATTTTTTTTCTTCAAGTCCCATAAATTTTCTCTCACCCTATCTATTTTGGGGTTTGCTATTTGAGCATCCGTGACTTTAGTGATGTCTAGTATAATGTTGTTTGACACTTATTATTGCTACAAACTCTATAATTAGTCTTCAAAGTCACCACATGTTATTTATGGTGTAATTGCAAGTCAGTAAATACAAGTTAGATCTTTGAATCAATCTGGTATAGCTCCTTGTCAATTTACAAGAGGAAAGTCATAACAGTCATGTAATAAGTAAATGCTAGCATTATTTAGATAGAAAGTACAAGATTAGAGGGTTTTGGGAGTTCATGTTGTTATTCATTTAAAAGTGACAATGTCGTATTCTTTCAATTGTCTTTTTATGTATCCAGATGCTTAGTTGATGTATAATTCCAGATACAAATACTTCAAGTAGTAATGGGAGCTTTATACCCAAAAATGAAGAGTTCAAAGATCAATTGATTGATAAACCTTCCAAGTAAAGACCTAATGAAGCCTTTTTTCTAGTTGCATTGGGTACATGTGCTTTTATATTGCATTTAAAAATAATGAGAGTCTAACATCCTTTCTTTATTATGTAGTCCTACAAGTTTCCAACTATCCCAAATTTATGAATTCTACTATATGGTCACCATGTATGTGGACATGAAAATATTTACATGTAAATATCTTAGTTATATCATTTCATTGATATGCTCTTGCATGATATTAAATTGTTTTTGTTGAATCTAGATTGGTCAACTAGCTTTTTTCAGGGAAGGTCTACCATCTCAAGAATGCTCTTGTTCTATTATCTCAAGAAAGCATTGTAATCACATGTACTTTTGACATGAATCTTTTAGTTACCTTGCTATGATATCTTGCGTATTATATGGCATATCTTGATTCTCAGCTCATAGCTTATGATTGTTATAGGTAATGGGTAAGTTCTAGATGTTAAAAGTATTGGACAAGTGTTTAGGAACAACATAATATCTTTCAGAAATTTAAAAACTGTCTTGTGCATCTAGTTAGCATCTTCAAGACCTTTTGACAAGTATCATTACCTAGCCCATACATGATATGGAGTTATATCATTACCATAGAAGTACCTACATATTATGCTTTGTATACATGTGCATGTTCATATGCATGTTCATGTGCATTTCTAATGGTTTATCTCTTTTGTTGGAAGTTTGAGCTTCCTGGAGTCTTTTAAAAAGGATAATTGCATTGCTTGCTATACGAATAGTGCCATACTAATTTTAGAAAATTTGCTTTAAACTTATCCTCCGAACAGGATGCTACTTGAATAAGTCTAGAGTTATTGATAGTAAATCTACTATTTCTCAATTTTATGGAAGGTTGAACATTGTATGCAATCAGATCTCAAGATTTTTGAAAGATTTGAAGGTCCTTTTGCTTGAAAAGGTTTTTGTTGTAAATGTTCTAGATACTTGCTTTGTAATACTTTATTTAATAATACTCTTATTGCCTTCACTTTTCCAACATCTAATCTAAATTGACATGGTGTATCTAACTTCCTAATTCTCTCATTGCAATGGCTGCATTCGGGTTACATTGCATAGAACCTTGTTATCGGGGCATATTCATTTTGGGGACCAAAGGCTGGATACTATATCTACAATATGGCAAGTACTTAAGCTACTTGCTTATTCAATTTTAATTTTTGGAATAATAACAAAACAATGAGAGGAAAAAAGTATCGCATGGTTTGATCATTTTAGTTCTTTTTCTTGGCAGATTGATGCAAATATGATCTTTGGGGGAATTACAATTGTTTGCGGAATACTGGGAACACTGGGAGGAGAATTTATTTTGGACCGCGTGAATTCCACCGTCCCAAATGCTTTCAAGGTAAAATTGTCTACAAAAGACATATGTTGACTATCTCAGGGATTAAAGCTTCTTAAACCTTTTGTTGCATTTCATTTCAAATATCTAGGTACAAGCACATCCTACCATAGATATATGTATGTGTGTATATGTGTATGAGTGAAGTGAGTGGTCAGATGTCCACTAAATGCATGCCTAAATATATAGAAATACCCTAAAACAAATGACGATTTAATATCAAAGAACTATCTCATAAAATTAGAATCAGACCAATAAGAGAAACTGTTCTAAAACATTTTATGCTATCATATCCCGTGTGTCAATAAATCACAGATTTCTTACACATGACTAGATCATTTAAATGTATGCTCTCCTCTTATTGAAGGATCGTTTACATTTGGTCTTATTCTCTCCAATTTTGTTTGATAAGACACTTAATTAATGGATCGTATGGTAGTAGCATATGCACAACATCAATACCGTGATAATATAGTAAACTAATTTTTGATTGACTAATAAAAAATTGATCAAATTGTTATTCTTCTGGAAGATAAAGAAATTTGAACATTGTCAATATATCCATATGTTTAATGGTTTGAAACTTCTTGGATTACTCATGCTTTAACTATATTTTTTGAGGACAGTGCATATAGAGATGTTAAACTGATGGTAGTTATTTTCTTTTCTAGGCTCTTGTTAACTTTGTGTGTTTTCATTGTGTTAACTTGAGTTTGAAACTACTCTCTATGACTATGTCTACCGTCTCTATTCATATCTTTGGAGACATGCGTTCTTCACCCATAGTCGGAGTTCTTTGGTATTCATCATGTTTTTGCTATTTAAATAGTGTCCCTTCATCATTACCAAGACCGTTGTTTTCTTATACCTCTATGGTTTTGAGATGGTGTTTATTTTTTGGTTTAAGAAAATATTAGTATGGTGTGTTATGTAATGTCATAGAACTATTATTATAGTAATAAATTTGAAATTGGTAATCCAACACCCCTTTTAGTTAGTCACTTTTGTAGGCTATAAAAAATTGTACGAATTTAGACAGGTTTTAGTTTAGTCTCCTTGTTGTGAATTTATTTATAATGTCTCTTTTATTTCTATTTTAGGACACAAGTGATTCTAAAGCAAATGTAGACCATCAGAAAAATGCCCACGGAGATTCAAATGCTAAAGAAAGTACGGCTTGAGAGAGAGGAGCTTGACTGATGGCAAAGAAAGTTGATTTAGTCCTCCTTTTGTGTATCAATTCATATACCATCCATGTGTCAAAATGCATTTTTTCTTGTATCAAAGAGAAGGTTGATTTTATCCCCTTTTTATGTACCAATTCACACACTATATGTTTATTGTTGGATATTAGACATTCATGTTAGATGTTGGAGTATATTTGTTACATACTAAATTGATGTTTGTTTGATTTTGTTCCTATTGACATTTTATTGGATGCTTAAGCATTTATGGATAATATCGAGTTTATTGGTTTCAAAAAAATGTTTGGAATTTAATTATTACATTGGTTGAATAGGAAAAATTTTTAAATTTATTGGATGGATATTCATAGCTAAATTTGATATTTATATTAATTGGATAGGACATTTTTTTGAATAGGAAAAAATTTTAAAAATAATAAAATTTTTGGCTAAGTTTCCAGATTTGTTGCTAAATACATTGCAAAAAGTTCATCGCTACAGTTAATCACGAATTCAAGTATATGTCGGTTCGCTAAATTTAGCAACGGATTCACTGATCTGTGGCTAATAGCCGCAGATCCACATATCCATTTGGCCTAATTGAGGGAGAATTTACGAACAACAAGTTTAGGATTAAGTTATACTCCTATCACAAATATCAATCACATACAATGATATAATATCAATAATCAATTAATAGTAGGGCATGTTTTGTCTTTCAACCTTGATAGTCATATGCTATGGGATAATGAGATGAAGACCATGGTTTCTCCTTTCCATTATCCATGCCATAAGCCAAAAATCTTTTGTAGTTATGCTAAGAGATTTCTTCCTTTAGGTATAAGGGCATATGTGACTATGAAGTGTAGCAATCTCTTATGCATATCAAGACTAGTGACATTTGTGATTTTATTAATCAATTTTGAGTTTTGAATACATCCTTATGGTTTTCTAGCAAATCGGAATTTCATGTACTCTTCAAAATCATCACGTGCCACCTAATACAATTGGTTGATTTCATATAATATTCTAGATGTAACAAGGATTTTTACGCTACCTATGAATCTCTTAAATGCACATGAGTGACTAAGATCAACAATTCTTAATTCAGTATTATAAGAAACAACCTTTGAATTCTTAATCACTTGTAGGTTATTGTTAAACAATCTAAGTAACCTACATATTTTTGCATTCTGATTTGCCTTCTTCATTCAATTCAAAGTTCTTTATAAGATCTTTAGTAAACTTTGGCTGATCAATGAATGTCCCCTTTTTGTTAGCTTAATTCTTGTCAATCATTTGAAGTATGTATGCTTATTTCAAACTTAGCATGCATTGTCTTTGCAAATTCTTGACAAAAAGTTTCATTTATTTCCTTAAATGTTATCTCATTTACATAGATTTGAACTCTTTGGATTTTTTTGCCTCTTCTCTTCATCAACAAGGTTGTGTCAACCATGCCCTTTTGAAAATCATTTTCTACCAAAATTTTCATACTTATGAAACATGATATGACAAGTAGTGTTCTATTTTTTTTCTAGTCTTGCTATGAGGCATAAGTCTCATCAAAATCTATTTATTCTTTTTTATTATACCCTTGAGCTACTAGTTTTACCTTAGTTCTAGTTACGGTTCAATGATCATTTAGTCTGTTCCTATATATCCACTTGATTCCTATAACTGAATGTTCTTTTTTAGGCCTAGGAACTAAATCCTATATTTTATTTCTCTCAATTTATATTCTTTCTTAGAGTTGGGAATTCAACCTCTTAAGGATCATCATTGATGTCTTTTTCTTTCTTATCAGACTTTTAATGTTTTGAATTATTGTTTGATTTTTTATTTTCTAAATTATTCTTCAAATTTTAATTTATAGATTCATGTATATTTTCATCATCAAGACATATATATTTCATATTAAAAGGATTAGATTCATCAATTTTAATCCTGGATTGATTTCTATATTATCTTGATTCTTTTATTGTAATTTCTATATGTTTTGCTAGAAAGTGAAGGATTTTAACACAATTAGCATCAAATTTCCTAGAGAACCCTTTTCAATTTCTAGCATTTACACCCATATATTTGAAAAGTAACCTTTATTAGGTTTTCTACATCTATAAAGCTTATAGGTGTTTTCTTTTAAGATTAGTCTGACAAAGTTTTGATTAATATGAAATAGGTTGTACCCCTAAAACATTTAGCGAAGTTGTTTTCTCAAAGTAATGTCCTATCCAATTCATCTAATATTCTATACAACATCATTTTTGTTGAGGACTTTTAGGAGTTGAGAAATTATTGACTATTTCTTGATTGTAGAGATTATATAGCCTTTCACATTTTTAGATGTTCTTATATAGATTGGTACATATATTTCTAGCCTCTCTTTCTTGGCTGCGAGGATCATTGAAATATTCACAAAGTATTCATCTATTAAACCTATAGAGTTTTCCTCCTATACTCTGGGTTCTTGTAACACCGAAAAAAAAGGGAACTAGGGCTTAAAGCCCTAATTCTCCCTTCTTCCCTCTCTTTCTCTCTTTCTCTCTCTCTGACTTCGTCTCTTCCTCTCCTGCAACGGTCACCCACCGCCTTGCCTTCCTCCCGCGATCACCACTACTGCACCGCCGCTTGCCACCATCGCCTTCCTCCCGCGATCGCCACCGCTGCAACGATCTCCCGCAAGCGCAACTCCTCCGCCTTAGCGCGCAACCCACTGCGCGAGCCAACACGAGCCAGAGGGTCACCCCTGCACGAGCACTCCCGACCCCCGCACGAGCGTGAGCGCGAGCCAGCGCGTGACCCCTGCACGAGCGCGAGCCGGCGCACGACACCTATGCGAGCACGTGCGACCCCAGCACGAGCGCGAAGGTGCTCCAGCACGCGACCTACTCCGCGAGCGCGCCCCAGCACGAGCACAGCGGGCTCCAGTGCACTCCAGTGCGCGACCCATTGCATGAGTGCATCCCAACATGAGCGCGAGAGCACTCCAACGAGCGACCCACTGCGCGAGCGCGCGATCCACTTGCGAGCTCGATCCAGCTCGCGAGCACGAGCCCTAGCCTGTGAGAGCCTGCCAGGCCGCGAAGCCCACTGCTAACCCACAAAGCCCATTGCTGACCCGCGAGCCTACTGCGGCCTGCGAAGCCCACAGTGGTCAGCAAGCCAGGTTGCGAGCTTGCAAGCCTACAATCCCACCAGCGGGCCAGCCCAACGGCCTCGAGCCCGCGACGGCCCACGGCCCGCGACTGGCTTTCCCCTTCGAGAGCTCACCTGCATCTTCACTGCAGGTAACGATTATGATTTGGTTGAAGTTCTAGGGTTTAGTGTTAAAAATTTAGTTATTGCTAATATCGTTTAAATTTGGTAATATTATAGGTTTTAGACCAATCTGATGGGTAAATGACAGGTAGATCTAAAACCCGAAGAACCCTAGGTGAGAGAAATGCACTCACTTCAAAGTTTGAATAAATTTTGTTGATTTTAGGTTGAATTTAAAATCGGAAGTTATATATCTATTCGGAAATGTGTTAAATTCGAGGAAAATTAGAGAAATATTGGAAATTTGATCATTGGTAAGCCAAATGATTCGAAATTTGATGAAACAAGAATTTAGAAATGATTGTGTAAATTAAGGTTATATTAAATTAGAAAAAAATTGAAAATCCCTTATTAGGGTTTTATTTGATATAAAATTTGATAATTTGATTAGGTTTGTCTCTTGGAGACTCGAGGAGTCAATTGGATAGGTTTGAAAAATAGGGAGTGACCACCCTCCATAGATAAGTGAGTGGAACCCTAATCTCTTGTATAAAATAGTAACACGTCTTCTGCCGTATTTTCGATAAAACATGCATTTGATATGCATTGATTTGACGTATGATATTAAATTTCAAATCTTTTTTGTGATTATTGGAGTGTCTTAAATTATGTTTACGATGAGTATGCATCCATGGTTTGAATTGAAACAAAAAGTGTGCCATTACTTGAAAATTGATAATTTCCTCTTCTACCGCTGCATTGATATATTGTTTTAAAATGATTTGATAAAATGTATTGGCACGCAAATTTGAAATGTTTTGATGAATTATGTGGGTTGGATGCCCACCAGTTATGCGATGATATGATTTTACTTGTGGGACGTTGTGTCCTTGTGATACTATGATGATGACATTGATGATTCCGTAACTACGAAGGACGTTTGTAGAGGCACGGGTTGCCCGGATACGCTTTTGTAGGAGGTATCCGTAAACGTCATTGATTTTAAGAGCTATAGGCACAGCCGGTTGAACTCACGTAGGGGGAGGACGTGTGTGACGTCCCGTCTAGCACCGGACGGGGCCCTATACACAATGATGAGCTAGCCCCAGTGAACTCATGGCCAATGTCGGGGTAGAGAGCGATTTTAAAGTCTATGCATAATAAAACTGCCGATACACCTGTTCTTAGTCATGGTTGACCTTTGCTAGAATTATCTTTGGCTTGCTCTACCATTATTTGATTTTTAAATGGATGCATACATGCTTGTATCGTGTGATTGATTAAATGATTTCAAAGTACTAAACATATTATGTTTTACTACGAAATGTAAATTTTTGTTTCAAATGATATTATTTGACACTCCAATAGTTCACCCACATTATTTATGCTTGATATTATCCCGTTCACTCATTGGGTATCTTCCCATGATGCTCACCCCTCTCCTTTTCCCTCCTCAGACAAGATTATTGTTGTGCTGGAGCGACGCTTCAGATCTTAGAGATTTTGATGGATTTGGGTGATATATGACGGTGAGATTTAAGTTAAATTTGAAATATGAATTTCGTGTTTTGTTTCAACCCTGCGTGGTCTTGATATTGAGATCCGTAGTTGGCCGTGTATATTATGGGATGACTGTATAACTTATGGGCAGTTATGTGCATAACTCTCGCTTTGATTCCTTTTACTTGTATTGAGGCATCTGTAAGCGTTTTAAACTTTCTACTTGGGAAATGTGTTATACATTGTATAAACTTAGGTCTGTTCAGTGTAGTGACTGCTCATGCTCTAGTTGGGTATGACAGTAGAGGTCTGTGGCTAGGATTGTTGGAAATTTTATAGCCTTGCGTTGTCCTAGATGTTTGGGGTGGAATTTGTTGATTTTGGAGAGGTTTGGATGGCCATTTGTTTAAATTACAAGTTGATTTTGAATGTACAGGTTTATTTGTACATGGGAAATCTCCGATTTATGGGAAGATTCTGCCCGATTTTCTGTAGAAATATAGCCGGCATTCAGGACAATGGGCGGCTGCTCACGATCTCAGTTCAGAGCGTGACAGTTTTATTGGTATCAGAGCGTCTAGGTTAGAGAAAAGATGATAGTAAAAGACTTTCCAAGTATATGAAAAGTTCTCAATGTCTTAGAGAGTTTCATACAGTCATTTAAAATCCCATATTTGGCCATAGGTATATAAGTTCATCTATTTTATGGAGTTGGGTACATAAAGCATCTAACCCGTTATTTCGCATTCAAATGCTTTGAATTATAGTTCATTTTTTTAGGGGGTTAGTTACGAAGCAACTAACCCTAAAAATGTATTCTTTTCACATAATTATACCACCTAGACGTGGTAGGAGAGGTGTTAGATTCACCTCACTTGAGGGTCTTTCAATGCCTGATACACCTAGGGCACTTGAGGTTCCGTGAGTGTTAGAGGATGCTTCCTCTACTCGAGTACGCTCACCAGCGCTACCCCCAGCACCTCCACCGACTGTTACAGTCGAGATTCCCCCACCACCACTCGATATCTTGAGGCAGTGGCAGGAGTGGTACAGTAGATATGGGGCGCAGATGCCACCACCTCCACTACAGACTCCAACGATCGCACTTGCGGCCGTACTTGCACCTACGACACCGATTCCTCCTTCGGTGGTCGGTCCTTCTATTTCCACTCTGACCGATAAGACGTCGGCTACTTTAAGGCGCATCCACGAGCTCACTCAGTTGGTGAAAGAGTCTCGGCAACTTGGATGCATAGACTTTTCAGGATCCAATGTTGTCGTAGCGGCGAAACACTTGATCAACAGGATCCGTAAGATCCTTACAGATTTGGGGTTGTCAAAGGAGCTTAGATTGAGAGTTGCTGAGAGACTCCTTGACGGAGATGCCCTCTCGTGGTGGGAGGCTATCCGTGATAGTGCTACACAGACCCTGCAGTAGGAGGACTTTTTACGAGAGTTCGACCGTAGGTACTTCACTCCGTTCCAGCAGGACCGGATGAGGATGGAGTTTCTGCACTTACGCCAGGGGACGAGGTCAGTTTTAGAGTACGAGACTGAGCTTAGACGACTAGCGGCCTTTGTCCCCAACATGGCTACGTCGGCTCAGATGAGGTTTAAGTTTGAAGATGGCCTCCAATTGAGCATGAAGAAGTATATGATGGTGACTCCCTCTTTTACATTATCAGAGATGATTGATTCAGCGTATCGGGCAGAGGAGATCGTCCGAGTGAAGGCTAGACAGAGGGAGAGTCACCAGAAGAGGAAGACGACAGTCTTCAAAGAGGGGTAGAGGTTCGGGATATCCCGGAGGTTTTTCTAGCTTCAGACCCACAGCATCGGGACAGGGACCTCGACCACAGGATTTTGGGGTACCAGCCCCTTGTGTCTCTACACAGTCTACTACACAGAGACTGCCTTTCTGCCATAGATATAGTAGCCACAATGCCTTTGGGGTATGTAGAGTACCAGTTACTTGCTTCCAGTATGGGAAGCAAGGTTACGTTAAGAGTGTCTGCCCTGATTTAGATTCAGAAGGATCGACTTTATAGAGTCGTACTCGTACGTCTGGCACAGGCTAGCAGGAGGCACTTGCGCACTCATCTCTTACTACTCCTCGGACTGCAGCTGGGAGTAATATAGTGTCAGGATCATCGCGACAGCAGCTTAGGGCTCAGGCTCGTGTGTTTGCGATGACACAGGAGGACGCACAGGCAAACCTTGATATTATTATGGGTAATCCTCCTGCAGACCCTTCAGTGAGTACTTTTGTTGTACTTTCTGTATGACCTTTTTGTATATCATGATGTCGATGTACAATTTTGACTAGTTAAAGCTTTAGAAACTTAACTAGTTTGATATATATATATTTGTTCACTTTTTCTTCGCATTTTAAATTCTATTGATCTTTTTCTTACTTTTAGGTACCATGCGAATATTCAGTATCGACGCCCATAATTTTATAGATACCGGGTTGAATTTTTCCTATGTGAGCGACATGTTCGCTCGCCATTCTAATAGACCTCTCTCGTCACTTGATGAGCAGATTATGGTAGTCACTCCTCTTGACAAGCATATCATTCGAGATACAGTTTATAGGGGCTATGAGGTCGGTATTGGGGAGACAGTATTAGAGGCTGATCTAATTCCGCTCCCTATCATGGATTTCGATGCCATCCTAGGGATGGATTGGCTGAGTTTACACTGGACTTCCGTGGATTGTTTCACGAAAGAGGTTGAGTTTCGGAGGTTCGAGCAGCCGCTATTAGTATTCCGGGGCGAGAGACGAGTATTGCCCCGCAGTATAATATCTATTATGAAGGCCAAATGCTTGGTATGCCATGGTTGTGTGGTTTATCTGTCTTATATTGTCGACACCATCGTTGAGGGATCGAGGCTTGAAGATGTCTCTATGATGTAGGAGTTTCCAGATATGTTCCCCAAGGAGTTTCCTGAATTACCACCAGTTCGGGAGTTCGATTTCGAGATTGATCTAGTACCGGAGACCAATTCTATTTCTATTCCGTCATACAGAATGTCATCTGCTGAATTGAGAGAGCTTAAGACTCAGTTACATGAACTCCCAGACAAGGGGTTCATTCGCTCGAGCACTTTACCTTGGGGTGCTCCAGTGCTATTTGTAAAGAAAAAGAATGGTATATTTCAGTTTTGTATGGACTACAGGCAATTGAACAAAGCCACCATAAAAAACAGATATCCTCTGCCAGGTATAGATGATTTGTTTGATCAGCTATAGGGAGCCAGGGTTTTCTCTAAGATTGATCACTGTTCGAGTTATCATCAAATGAGAATTCGGGCCGAAGATGTGCCCAAGACAGCTTTTCGCACCCGATGCGGCCATTACGAGTTTCTAGTTATGCCATTTAGGCTGACTAATGCCCCAGCTGTTTTTATGGATCTGATGAACCGAGTTTTTCACGACTACTTGGATTGGTTCATCATCGTATTCATCGATGACATCTTAATATAATCACGGAGTGATGAAGATCATGTTGAGCACCTTCGGGTGGTATTGCAAATACTCCGTGAGAAGTAGCTACATGCCAAATTCTCGAAATGTGAGTTTTGGCTGAAACAAATTGGATTCTTGAGGCACATTGTTTCAGCGGAGGGTATTTATGTTGATTCATAGAAGGTTGAGATTATAGTGAAGTGGGAGCAGCTATAAACAGTTACCAAGATTCGTAGTTTTCTCGGTTTGGTCAGATATTATCGCAGATTTGTAGAAGGATTCTCCCAGATAACTGCTTCGTTGTCGAGATTAACCCAGAAGGGGGTCAAGTTTGTTTGGGATGATCGTTGTGAGGCGATCTTCCAGAAACTCAAACAACGGTTGCTCCTATTTTAACCCTTTCTACTAATAGTCGGGAGTATACAATGTACAGTGATGCTAGCCGACAGGGATTGGGTTGTATTCTGATGCAGGATGGTCGGGTTATTGCATATGCCTCGCGACAGCTGAAGAAACACGAGGTTAATTACCTGACACATGATTTGGAGTTGGCAGCCATAGTTTTCGCATTGAAGATATGGCGGCATTATCTTTATGGGGTGACTTGTAGGGTATTTACAGATCACAGGAGTTTGAAAATCTATTTACCCAAAAGGAGCTGAATTTGAGATAGAAGAAATGGTTAAAACTCCTCAAAGATTATGATCTCATTATTGACTATCATCTGGGCAAGGCGAATGTTGTAGCAGATGCCTTGAGTCGGAAGTCAGCATCATCCTCACAGTCGATAGAGAAAGCCTACCTTTCTTGTTTAGTGGGACTCCGAGTCTTAGGAGTTAGTTTGACTAACGATGCTCAGGGAGGTTTACTAGCCAGATTTGAGGCCAGGCTGACTTTGTTCGACCATATCAGGGAGTTCCAGAATATGGATGAGAAGTTTCAGGGTATTGCGGATAGAGTCCGCAGAACTGAGGGCGGAGACTTCAGAGTCCGTGATGATGGACTCGTGGTATTCAGAGACAGAGTGTGTGTCCTGGCCGATAGTGATTTTCGGCGTGCTATCCTTGAGGAAGTACATTCTTTTGCATATGCTATGCATCCCGGGGGTACGAAAATGTATCGGACCATCAGGGATAGCTATTGGTCGTCAGGCATGAAAAGGGATATAGCAGAGTTTGTGGCACGATACTTGGTGTGTCAGCAGGTGAAGGCTGAGCATTAGCGTCCAACGGGCACACTGCAGCCTCTTCCCATTCCTGAGTGGAAATAGGAGCATATTACAATGGACTTCATGATGAGATTACTGCAGACTGCTACACGGCATGATGCGATTTGGGTGATTGTCGATCGACTCACAAAATCTGTACATTTTATCCCTATCCGCGGTGACTATGCCTTAGAGGCGTTGGCACGTCTCTACATTGATACCATAGTTCGGCTTCACGGGGTGCCCGTGTCGATTGTTTCAAATAGGGATCCCAGGTTCACTTCTAGGTTTTGGCCCAAGTTGCAAGAGGTATTGAGTACTATATTGAACTTCAGTACGAGATATCATCCTCAGATGGATGGCCAGTCTGAGAGGACCATTCAGACCCTTGAGGACATGTGAGGGCATGTGTGATGGATTTCTGGGATAGTTGGAATCGACACCTTCCACTGGTCTAGTTCATATATAATAACAGTTATCAGTCCGGTATAGGGATGCCCCCGTACGAGGCACTGTATGGCAGGAAGTGCCACACCCCGATATGTTGGGATGAGGTCGAAAAGCGACGTCTCAGCAACATTGAGTTAATTGAGCAAACAAATGATAGACAGAAGGTATATGCCGATCGTAGGCGCCGACCTCTTGAGTTTACTATGGGAGATATGGTTTTCTTAAGGATATCTCCTTGGAAGAGAGTCATACGGCTTAGGTAGCGGGGCAAGTTGAACCCCATATATATTGGGCCCTTCCGTATCCTTGAGAGGGTCGGGAGTGTGGCATATAGATTGGAGCTACCAGATGAGCTATCCCATATTCACGACGTATTTCATGTCTCAGTACTCAGGAAATACTTGGCCGATCCTTCTCATGTACTTGAGCCGCCATCTGTTGAGTTACGAGAGGACCTTAATCTTCCAGTTCAGCCCATGGCTATTCTAGATCGACAGATCAGAAAGCTGCGGAGTAAGGAAATTTCATTGGTCAAAGTTTTGTGGAGGAGTGATCAGGTCGAGGAGGAGACTTGGGAGACCGAGGAGGCTATGAGGAGACAGTACCCCCAGTTGTTTGCTGTTTAGTTCTCTTTTAGTTTCGATGACGAAACTTATTTTTAGGGGGTTAGAAAATGTAACACCGGAAAAAAAAGGGAATTAGGGCTTAAAGCCCTAATTCTCCCTTCTTCTCTCTCTCTCTCTTTCTCTCTCTCTCTCACTTTGTCTCTTCCTCTCCTGCAGCCGCTGCCCACCGCCTCGCCTTCCTCCCGCGATCGCCGCCGCCACATCGCCGCTCGCCACCATCGCCTTCCTCCCGCGATCGCCGCCGCTGCAATGATCTCCCGCGAGCGCAGCTCCTCCATCCCAGCGTGTAACCCAATGCGCGAGCCAGTGCGCGACCCCAGAGCGAGCAAGCACATGACCCCTGCGTGAGTACTCGCGACCCTAGCATGAGTGTGAGTGCGAGTCAGCGGACAACCCCTGCGCGAGCACGCGCGACCCCTGCGTAAGCACGCGCGACCCCAGCACGAGCGCGATTGCGCTCCAGCATGTGACCCATTGCGCAAGCACACCCCAGTACGAGCACAGCGCGCACCAACACACGACCCACTGCGTGAGTATGCCCCAGTACGAGCACGAGCGCACTCCAACGCGCGACCCACTGCAAGATCGCGCGATCCATTCGTGAGCTCGATCCAGCTCGCGAGCACGAGCCCTAGCCCGTAAGAGCCCGCCAGGCCGCAAAGCTCACTGCTGACCCGCAAGCACACTGTGGCCCTCGAAACCCACTACGATCAGCAAATCGGGCTGCGAGCCTGCGAGCCCACCAGCGGGCCAGCCCGCTAGCCCGCCAGCCCGCTGGCCCACGAGCCTACGATGGGGTGACCGGCTTTCCCCTTCGAGAGCTCACCTGCATCTTCACTGCAGGAAATGATTATGATTTGGTTGAAGTTCTAGGGTTTGGTGTTAGAAATTTAGTTGTTGCTAATATCGTTTAAATTTAGAAATATTACAGGTTTTAGATCAATCCGACGGGCGAACAACAGCTAGATCTGAAACCTGAGGAGCCCTAGGTGAGAGAATTGCACTCACTTCAAAGTTTGAATAAATTTTGTTGATTTTAGGTTGAATTTAAAATCGGAAGTCATATATCTATTCGGAAATGTGTTAGATTCGAGGAAAATTAGAGAAATATTGGAAATTTGATCATTGGTGAGCCAAATGATTCGAAATTTGATGAAACGAGAATTTAGAAATGATTGTGTAAATTAAGATTATATTAAATTGGAAAGAAAAATTGAAAATCCCTTATTAGGGTTTTATTTGATATAAAATTTGATAATTTCATTAGGTTTGTCTTTTGGAGACTCGAGGAGTCAATTGGATTGGTTTGAAAAATAGGGAGTGACTACCCTCCCTAGATAAGTGAGTGAGACCCTAATCTCTTGCATAAACTAGTAAAATGTGTCTTTTACCGTATTTTCAATAAAACATACTTTTGATATGCATTGATTTGACGTATGATATTATATTTCAAATCTGTTTTGTGATTATTGGAGTGTCTTAAATTATATTTACGATGACTATGTATCCATGGTTTGAACTGAAACAAAAAGTGTGCCATTACTTAAAAATTGATAATTTCCTCTTCTACCGTTGCATTGATATACTATTTTGAAATGATTTGATGAAACGTATTGGCACGCAAATTTGAAATGCTTTGATGAACTATGTGGGTTGGATGCCCACCAGTTATGCGATGATATGATTTTACTTGTGGGACATTGTGCCCTGGGACGTTGTGCCCTTGTGATACTATGATGATAACATTGATGATTCCATAGCTACGAAAGACATTTGTAGAGGTACGGGTTGCCCGGATAGGCTTCTGCAGGAGGTATCCGCAAACGTCATTGATTCTAAGGGCTATAGGCGCAGCCGGTTGAACCCACGTAGGGGGAGGAAGTGTGTGACGCCACCGTCTAGCACCGGGCAGGGTCCTATACACGATGATGAGCTAGCCCCAGCGAACTCATGGCCAACGTCGGGGTAGAGAGCGATTTTAAAGTTTATGCATAATAAAACCCTTGATACGCCTGTCCTTGGTCATGGTTGACCTTTGCCAGAATTATCTTTGGCTTGCTCTACTATTATTTGATTTTTAAATGGATGCATACATGCTCGTATCATGTGATTGATAAAATGATTTCAAAGTGCTAAACATATTATGTTTTGCTGCGAAATGTAAATTTTTGTTTCAAATGATATTATTTGACACTCCAATAGTTCACCCACATTATTTATGCTTGATATTATCCCCCTCACTCACTGGGTATCTTCCCATGATACTCATCCCTCTCCTTTTCCCTCCTCAGACAGGATTATTATTGTGTTAGAGCGATGTTTCAGATCTTAGAGATTTTGGTGGATTTGGGTGATATACGACGGTGAGGTCTAAGTTAAATTTGAAATATGAATTTCGTTCTTTGTTTTGACCCTGCGTGGTCTTGATATTGAGATCTGTAGTTGGCTGTGTATATTATGGGATGACTATATAACTTATGGACAGTTGTGTGCATAACTCTCATTTTGGTTCCTTTTACTTGCATTGAGGCATCTACAAGCGTTTTAAACTTTTTACTTGGGAAATGTGTTATACATTGTATAAACTTAGATCCGCTCAGTGTAGCAGCTGCTCATATTCTAGTTGGGCATGACAGTAGAGGTTTGTGGCTAGAATTGTTGGAAATTTTATAACCTTGCGTTTTCCTAGATGTTTGTGGTGGAATTTGTTGATTTTGGAGAGGTCGGGTTGGCTATTTGTTTAAATTACAGGTTGATTTTGAATATACAGGTTTATTTGTACATAAAAAACCTCCGATTTATGAAAAGATTCTACCCAATTTTCTGTAAAAATACAGTCGGCATTCAGGGTAACGGGCGGCTGCTCACGACCCCGACTCGGGACGTGACAGTTCTGGTTGGTTCAAATAGATCTATGTGGAGTAATTGTAGAGGTATGCTTGTTGAAACAAACTTCTTAGGTTTTAACTTGTTTCCCTTTCATGTAAATATCAGATAGATTGTTTTTCTCAAATTTCAATTTTGATGAACTTTTAAGTATGTTTTTTGTTGCTAATTTTGAAATTAAGTATATGGTTGCATGTCCTAATCTTCTATATCATATCCAAACATTCTCATCACTAACTCCCATTAGGTATGCTATTTGAATCAATTACATGGATTTTTTCTTCTCTAATTTCAGTAAATTTTATATCTTTACTTAAATCATCTATTACTTCATAACAATCACGATAAAAAACAATAATATGTCCTTTGTCACATAGTTGACTAATACCAAGTAGATTACGTTTTAATCCTTTTTAGTAAGAAAAACATGTTAAATTTAAGTATAAGAATTACCAATAATGTCGATCCTAACAATGCTGCCTTTAGAATTGTATTCAGATACAACTTTGTCTCCTTTATTTTCTTCCAAATTTCTAAACTTTGTGAAGTCTCCCATCATGTGTATAGAGTACCCATTGTCTAGGAACCCAATGTTCCAAATAGTTTTAGCTTTCACACATTTCTGCTTAGTAACTTAATTAGGTTTTAGCCTTTAGTACCCAAATTATCTTGGGTTTGACATTGTTAGTGTTGACTAAAATTTTTGAAATTGATTTTAGTTTTCTTTTAGCAAATTAGTTATTCTTAAACCATCATTCACTTACACTGTGACCATATTTAAGACAGTGAGTGCATTTGAGATAGATTGCTGTTTTTTTAGTTTTGTTGTTGCTATGTTTCCTAATTTTGCAATAATGTGTACTGTGTCTAATTATCATACAATTGTGACATCCTTTGTATGGGTTAGGGTTCTTTGGGTTAGGAATGAAGAAACTATACAATTTCTTTTGAGGTATAGCCAGATCATATCCCAATTCTATTTTATCAAATATAGCTCTTTGTATTTCTAAAATAACATCTAGTTTTTCTTGACCTTAAACAATTTTTGTTAATATTGAGTTAATTTCTTGTTTTCTGTTTCTTATCCAAGTTCTTTCTCTAATTTTTCTTTATCATTTTTTTCTTCTTCATTGTAGACACTTGCATTTTGATTCTTTATACTTTCAACTATAGTTTGCAATTGTTCACCTTCTTAGTTTCATTTTCTATTATAGCATGCAAACTAATCGCAATTTGTAGTTCATTAACTTTTTCATTTTCCTTTTCTATTTAAGCATACAACTTATTCTTTCTCCTTTGAGAATTTTATTTTCTTCTTTGAACTTCTCATTTTCTGTTTTTAATTTGTTTCTCTTTTTTTTTTTTTTCCATTTGAGCCATTAGCTTATTTAACGCAGAATTTTTATGACTCATTTTCCTAAGTTCTTTAAAAAATTCTTTTAAACCTTCATGCAATTCATTTGGAGAGAATTCATCATCAGAATTAAAGGAGCAATTAGATAAGCAAGGGGAACTTACCTTAATTTGTTCTTCTTCTGTTGCCATAAAGCATGATTGTTCTTTTTCTAGTTAATCCTTTCATATATTGCCTCTAGTCTTTCCCAAATTTCCTTGGCAATTATGCATGACGAGACTTTGTTGTACTTATTTAAGCTTAGACCAGAGCGGAGAAGGTTCATTGCCATAGAGTTTGCTTGATAGGCTCTCCTTTCCTCGCAATCATGTTCTTCATCTTGGCTAGAACTTTGACATCATCAATTTTTTCAGTCGAGAATTGAGCTCCCTCTTCTATGATTTTCTAGGCTTTCTCATCTTCGGCTATGATGAAATTCCTCATTCATTGCTTCCAGTAGCTATAATTATTTCCGTTGAAGGATGGTGCCTTGTCGACTATGCCTGCTTTGAATGGGAATTCATCTATATTAAGTGTCATTTTAGATCTTTGCTCTTGAGATCACTAAGCCTTACACGTAGAGATCTACTCTAATACCAATTGAAGAAACAAGTTAGAGGGAGTGAAATGGTTATTTTGACACTTTATGTATTTTTTGGGGTTTTACAAGGAGTATAGGAAGATACAGACAGAAGATCAGAACACCAAATATTTTTAGTAGTTCCACCTTCCCTGGTGTACGTCCACGCCCAGATTTTATTTGGATTTTTAATATACTATTTTTTCAAAATACTTCACTACTAGTTTGCTTGGGTGCTAGTCAAATCTTACAAGTGTTTCTTTTAAACATACCTACTAGTTTTGTATAGGAATTAGACCAAAGGAACCCTTCTTTGTTTTTGATATAAGAAAGGAACCTTTCTTTTCGGTCTTTTACAAGAATATAAAGTGAAATGAGAATACAAGATAAAGTTATTACTTTGGATAGAATCGTTAAAGCACAGTCTGCAAATACAACACATGAAGGATTTTGCTTAGAAAATTGAACTCAGATAGTTGTATGCAAGCTCATTCGTTTCTTCTTTTTCTTTTTCTTCATTGATTAATCAACCTTATTTCCATTCAGATTAGGTATTGTATTTATAGATGTTGAAAGCTAGAAAGCCATTGAACTTCAATCAATAGCATTTAATTTTTTTTTCAATAGCCATTGAAGTAGTTAAGCTTTCGTTAAATATTTCGAATAGCTTTCTGAGCAACTAGTAGGTACACACAATGAGTCAACTTCTTCCTTGTTCAGTTTGATTGACTTTTGAATATTGACTAATGCAGATTGACATAGTATTAATGGTGGCTTGTTCACTTCATTTTTCTTGTAGGTCGGCTTGAACATTAATATGATTTGCCTAAGTCAACTTATGTTAAGTCTGGATTGATTTGCCATTTAATGGGTCACTTTAGGATTTATATTAAGTCAGCGTTTCTTAGTTGAAAAATGTCTTTGGGTTGACTTGTGTCTATATTAGGTCAACTTAGAAATGTTACTAAGTTGACTTCTTGTTGTCCTAGGTCGATACAATTAATTTCAGAACTCAGATTTCTAAGAGTCATTTTGATAGGTCAACTTGCTTTTCGCTCATGTCGACTTGTCAATCAATAGGTAGATGCTAGGTCGCTTTACAAATGTTATTGAGTCGACTTACCTACTTCCTAGATTAACTTAATTGTGTTTCAAACTTAAATTTCTAAGAGCATAATTGGTCAGGATAACTTATCTTATTCTCTAGTTGACTTGTAAATATTACTATTTTGACTTGTTCTCTTCCTACGTTGACTTTATTTAAAACATGATAATACAGACACAGTACCAATACTTTGCTTGTTTCAGATTGAGAGTAAATTTGATAGGTCGACTTACTATTCTTTTAGGTCGAATTATAATTCTTTTGGGTCGACTTATAATTTACTAAGGTCGACTTAGTATTTCTTAGAACAAATTTTATAGGTTGATTTATTTCAATCCCAAGTCAGACTTTTACTTAAAATATGATAATATAGACAAAATACTAGAACTTTGCTTGTTTCAAAATGAGTTTCTTGAGAATAGGTTTGATCAGATTGACCTATTATCCCTTATGTCGAATTAAAAATCTTACTAGGTCGACTATGTTTCTCTAAGGTCGACTTAATGTGTTTCAGATTTAGGATTTCTGAGATTTACTTGATACATTCACAGGTCAACATTTGAAGTTACAAAAATCATTTTTTGTTGACTTGTCAAACCATCTAAGTCAAATTGCAATACTCTATACTTAGTTATTTTTCAAAATTTTCAATTCTCGATCTCTCAAAGTTGGGTTGACTTAAAGACTTTGACGTATTTTCAGCCATTTTAAACACTTTTAAACAAACACATTAAATCTTTAAATCTTATCAATTATCAAAATGTGTTTAATTATCAAAATATTATCAATTATCTTTAAATAATTTTGATAATTGAAATAAGGTTTATTAATCATCTTTAAATATTATCGATTATCAAAATGTGCTTAAAATTATGTTACTATTTTAAGCAATTAAAATAAGGTTTAATCCTTTAAAATAGAAGTAATAAATATTTTGGCTTTTGATCTTTTTTTAATCTCAACTGCTTTCTCACCCGAACAACCCTAGGTTATTAATCTCCTACATCAATAAGTCATCCCCTCCCAACTAAGGATATACACATTGTCCATTAGCCCTCTTCCTCTTTTCTAGCTCATGTCACTCACTCGAAAACTAAGTCAACCCCTCTCTCTTGCTCTCTCTCCCCACTAGTGAAGTCGATGCGCCTTCTTCCTCAACTCTCACGTCTACAAACACAATTCTTTTTCTGTCTACAGGAAAGCCACAAATCAATACGTTTTCCTCAATTTAACTCGTAAAATTATTTTTATAAGCCTAGCTACCTAAAAAGTAAATCACTAAAAAGTCACCCATTGATGTCCACTACTAACGTAAATCACAAAAAAAATAACTGACAAATCAATACTTAGAAATTGTCAATTTCAAGTTTTATCACTGAAAAGTAAATCACCCATTGATGTCAACTACAAACACCGATAGTAAGCATGTCCTTGTTTGAATTGATGCTTAAATTCCACCTAATTTCATTCTCTAAACTTCGTGTTTTTATAGTACCCTTGTGAGAGAATGCAGAGCAGTCTCTTGAGAGAGAGAGACAAAAGTGCGTGAAGAGTGTATTAAAATTTCAAGAGAGAGAATAAGTTTGTCAAAACATATATTTTGTTTATGGAAACACTCGTCAGAGAATAAGATTGTGAAGTTGTTGGCATCATCTTACAAGAGAAATTTTCTGGATCTTCTTGGTGCACTGCTTATATGGAAAGATTGAAGGTCCAACACTTGATGGATTTATAACATTCTTTAGTGATAGGTATATATGTCTTAAGCATAATCTCTTATATCTTATCTCTTTATATAATTGTTATATGAATCTATATTATATTTTATCCATAATAAACCAACTACACGAGAGCCAAAAATTAAACGTATCATATTGATATGATAGGATAAGAGACGTCTCAAAGTTTCAAACATAAAACAAATGATCTCAAGCTTTATATAAAACAAAGTAATGAATTGAATCAACAACTAGGTCATGTAATATGCATACACATAGTAAAGTCTTTGTATATGTCCATTTATAAGGTCTATTAATCTTTAGAAACATAACTCTTACGACCCTTGCGCCTTGCTAGATTTGTGATAAAAATGATGGCAACAACTCATGAAAACTTAGCAATAATCATAATATGACATAACATATTAACATAATAGATTTAAACCAATTTTATGCAACAAACATGGTAATTTAGCAAAATTGGGTGCATAGTACAAAAAAAAAAAAAAAAAAAAAAAAAAAACCAACATTCCAAATGACCATCAATTGGTCCCCACATGAGGAAACTAAACGGAATGGCCACCAGAATTCACTATAAATTCTATGGAGTAAAGCTCTCAATAGAAACAGAATAAGTCAATTGATATAGAATATATAACCAATGTGTAAATCACACAAATATCTCAAATCCATAGTATACATATAACATAAATATTAAGGAAAATATCATATTAAGTATTATACCAAGTTTATGAGTTCTCGTCGCCATTATAAACATAAGCATGCTTGATTTTTATATAAACATAAGCATACAAGAGATGGATTTTTGGAGGGTTATTCCTGAAAGTATTGGGAAATAGAGCTCAATTTATTAAAATATTGAGATTTTTATTTGTATTCCGAAACTATTGAAATCGATTTTGTGGAAATCAATTTTGAAGTCTGATTTCCATGAAATCAACTCCAGATCTACTCACCTTCCTGCCCCGCTAAAAAAAAAAAAATTTGCTAAGTTGATTTTGTAAACAGCAACTCTTAACTAATTCTTTTAGTGAATTGTACCAATTTTTTGAGAAGCAAAAAATTGACTAATTTTTCCTTTTATTTTTTTTTTTATATTTGAGAAATAGAAATCGATTTTGTAAAAATTTGAGAAATTAATAATAAATTAAAAAAATTGGAATGAAGTCAATACAAGAAATTGAAATCAATTTTGCAAAATTTTAAATTAATAAAAGTTGATTTTTCAAAAATCGACTATTGACCAATTTTTTAAAATTTTTTAGTGAATTGTTCTAATTTTTGGGAAGTGAGCAATAATAAATCAATATTTAAGAAATTGATTTAATTAAAATGAAATAAACAAACTTGATAAACAAATGAAATATATACATAAAGTTGAGTTATATACAAAGATAAATATACTAGTAACATCAACTCTAAATTCTGCGAGGGGGCTCAGCTTTTCTATGAAGATGACATTTGCTGGGTTGAGAACGGGACCTGTAAGATGGTTGTGCAGTCTCATCAAAAGTGGGTATCACTGTCTCAAAGTCCATATTCTAAAGTAATCTACTATGGCACCAGTGGTACACATGTCACGCCTCAATCTGTGATCCAGAGGCCGTGAATAGTCGTTCGTTACCTCAGACACCGGCCCAACCCCGTCACGTATTCTCAAGATAACGCAAAACTAATCAAAATTTCAGCTACAAATATTTTATTAGTATTTAAAATACAAAAGTTCTCAAATATATATATATATTACAAATGAAAGTTTTTTGGTTTTATACACTCATTCCAACATGATCAATTAATATTCTCAAAAATATAGCAGAAGTTCCATATTGTAATACGTCTCTAGCGATGGTCTCTGGAATTTACGTATGTCGATGTCTATCAACGTGACCCTCTAAATACTATCTCTGTAAAATTTAAGAGAGTGAGGTGAGTAAAGTTATTTACTTAGTGAGTGAATAATCGTAACATGAAGCTAATAAGTGGTGTGAAAATGAAGTATTAAAACCATATATGTATATAACTCATCTATTTATCTATTACTCTTCATAATTATTCTCTTGTTATCATTTAACTGTTTATTTATATCCCCAAGTTCCTGGGGCTTCTTGGTATCAGAGCCACGGGGATAGTATTATACAGTATATAGATTAAATTGTTTGAAATTCTAAACTTCAGATCTGATTATATACCGAGTCCTTTAGACACCGGTGGTCCAGGCGAAGAAAGACCCAGGAGGGGCAGTAAGGCCGTTGGACATCTCAGTATTCCGTAGGTATATATTTAGATTTGCAGTGCAGAATCAAAACGATGGACCTTATATTCTGTAGAACTACTAACTCTTCGAGTTATATGTCAAGTTTTTCAAGAACTAAAGATATAATAAACAGTGAAAAAATAACAAATGAAGATTTTAAAAAAGAAATAGATGAATGGGAGATACCCAAAATAAGTATAGACCAGATATACAAAACACCAAAAATAAATTTTTTTAAAACAGATTATACCATTAAAACTAAAAAAAGAGATATTTAACTTTTAAAATCTTTTGAAACTATACAGTTATTTTCTAAAAAATCTTTAGAAAAATATATGTCCAAAGGATATAAATATGTCCGTATCGAATTAGTCTAAATCGGTCTTAAACCATTAACAAGAGAATGTTTAAATACTTCTATTCTGGTAACTCTTTGAAATGCCAGACATAATAGCTTCTCAGATTCCTTATTAGGAACTGCTAAATCCAGTCTATGTAAGGGTCCAGTTTCTTTCGACTGTTTCCCAAACCTTATAATTTCTTTGAATGATAAAAATATATTAAAATTCATGATTTTACAAGTTATAATACATAATTATGATATGATGGAGGGATCAATTCCGGTCGCTCTAATATATAAAATACATTATGAAGCCATGACAACAGATTTCGGCGAAAAAATCTCACACAAAAAAGGAGAAACTCTTCTTCTTCAAACCAATATCACAAAATCCAACTTGATTATTCCAAAACCTATCAGATGAGAAGAAATAACCCTTCCAGAAGATTAGATACTGAAAGGAGCAGTTCAACCTAAATTAAACAATGACGTTCCAAAACCAAGTATCAGAATAAAATAAATAACACAATATACAATGGTAATGTAAAAATAAGTTTTAATAGATCATTTTATAACTCCGGATTTTCGGATACATCAACGACATCCTCTGAATATATAAATTTGGAAAGAATCTCAAAATTACCGTCCGTCATAAATCTTCATGATAAAAGCCCAATAAAACTTTCGAGGTATTCGATCTCATATATCCCAACAGGCACTCTTAAAAATATAGAATTTGGAAAAATAATCCCACAACCGGTCTATACACGTTCTCAAATGGAAGAACAAAACCAAATTGATTCAGAACCAATCTCTTAAACACCTTTAGCTATAACAGAAAACGTTGGCAGAGAGAATGAATTAAACATTTTAGAAAAAGAAAATGGTTTTGATAAAACATATGATGATAATAAAATTCTGACAAAATTCAATATTTTCATAAAAAATGATATTTCTAAAACCCAAGATAATTTTGAAATAAACAAAAATTATTTGGAAAAAGAATTTTCTCTGATGAAAATAGAGAAAAGAGAAATTGGGTTTTTAAAACTTTTGGAGAAAACATTTTTAAAATTCAAGAAAAACATTAAGTTTTGTAGAAAAAATAAAATAAATATTTTATTTTTCACATAGCTTGAAACATATACTAGAAAACATAACATTAAATATCCATTTAAAACAGCCAATTCCATTACAAAAAGAAATAAAAAACCTTCATGGGAAACTAAAGATGGTGAAAACATCGAGTCTGATCATCCACCTCTTCGGACAATCAAAATTCCTGTTGGTACAGAAAACATTGAGGTTAGTCCTTATAAAAAAACTCCAAGAAAATAACTCTGTAAATTTAAAAAATATTATCATTCAAAATAATTATACAAATATACATTTACATACAATTGGAAAACAATTTTCCAAAATCAAAAAATCACAAAAGAACCCACTGATTTTAATAAAATAGAAAAGCTTAAAATTTCAATTTCGTAAAATTGAGTCATCTTCAGGACAATCTAATCCAATTGTCCCTGATACTCCTCAATCTGTAAATCAGGATATTACAGTCCTAAATAAAACCCTTTCATCCGAGTTAGATGAGGATGAAGAAGAAACTTTTGAGGAACAGAATTCTGAGATAAACAAACTTCTTTGGAAAACTTCCAAATCTGAATATGTTAAAACCAGATTACCTGAATTGGAAATCGGTAATCAACCCAAGATACTGGTCCAACCAAAGTACAACGCTAATTCTATCTATGTATGGAATATAGATGGAATGAGTGAATATCAAATTTTGAATATATTACAACAAATGACGATGACATCCAATGCCTACAAAACCCAACAAGGAACAACAGATAAAACAGTTGCAGAACTCCTTATCGTAGGATTTTATGGACAATTAAAAGAATGGTGGGATTTTCATCTCACTAAAGAACAACAATTAGGAATTCTAAATGCAATTCAAAATGGTGAAGAAGGTGAACCAATTTTAAATCATTTAGGTGAACTAATTCAACATGCTGTCGCAACACTCATATTCACTATATCACTTCATTTCATCGGCGACTCATCCCATCTAAAAGATAAAAATACTGATTTATTATCCAACCTCCGGTATAAAAAACTCAGTGACTTCCAATGGTATAAAACAACCTTTCTATCTAGGGTCATGCTCAGAGAAGACTCTAACCAACCTTTCTGGAAAGAAAAATTTCTTACCGGACTTCCAACTTTATTAGGAGAGAAAGTAAAGAATACCATTCGTGACACTTTTGGCAATCATATTATTCCATATGAGCAGCTCACTTATGGTGAATTGGTCAGTTTCACGCAAAAGGAATGCCTTAAAATCTGTCAAGATTTAAAACTTCAAAAACATTTAAAATGGGAAATGAAGAAAACCAAAAAGGAATTAGGATCATTTTGTGATCAATTTGATCTTAATAAACATAAAACTTGCAATAGAGATTGCAGTAAAAAACAATCCAAAAAATATTCTAAAAAAGAATATCCCAAAAAATTCAAACCCTATAAAAAATATAAAGAAGATTATTATAAAAGACCTTATAAGAAATCCCGTAAAACTAAGCAATACAAAAAGGAAGAAAAACCTTCAATCTTAAAATCATTAAAAGATATAACATGTTACAAATGTGGAAGAAAAACCTATACTTTCAAATATTACAGAGTATCCAAAAAGATTAGAGAACTTCACCTAGATGAAGAAATTCTAAATAAAATCTCAATTTTATTAGTAGACAGCTCTGGCACTAATACAATCAGTTCAGAAACCTCTACTAGTAATCATCAAATTGATGAACTCTAACTAGTTCCAATAAAACAAAATCTGATTCCGACTCTTCAGATTCAAAACATATAAACATGATAACTAGAGAACAAACCCTAATTCTGGAATCCATTCAACATATAAACAATCCGGAAATCCAGAGAAAATGTTTGTATCAACTAAAACAATCTCTAGAAGGAAGTTCTGAAAATCCTTCTAGCATTACTCATATTAATATTAGTATATACAATCTTACTTCCACACTAAGTAAAAAGAAATTCAATAAAAAATCATGTGCAACCATCCCAAAATTACAAGAAGAAATAAAAATAATCAAAAAAGAATTAAAAAAATTAAAGCATAAGTAAGAAGAAGATTCTAAAACTATTTCAATCTTACTATCTCAAATAAAAGTCAAAGATGTAGTTACTAATTCTAGCAGTGATAAAGAAAATTCGGATAAGCATCCTTTAGATTCTCAAACCATCCAACATCTTGAAAAATCCAATAAAACCCTTCCTGAAGAAATCTTATTTGTTTTAAAGGAAGTCACTTTCAGAAAATACCTTATAAAAATCATACTAGTATTATCTGAAAGTTTTAAAATTGATACGGTAGCTCTATTCGATATCGGAGCTGACTTAAATTGTATAAAAGCAGATCTCATTCCAAAAAGATTTCATGAAAAAACTAGTAAAAAACTATCTACGGCAAATAGTTCCAAAATAAACATAATTGCCAAAATGGATGCAAGAATCCAAAATGAAAGATTCATGATTCAAACAACTTTTGTCCTAGTTTCTGATATCCGACAAACAGTGATATTAGGAACTCCATGTATTAATCTTATTATCCCTTATAAAGTTGAATATAATGGAATTAAATCTAAGACCAAAAATGAAAAACTCTTCTTTCCATTTCTAGAACCTCTTAAAACCATAAGCTTAAATTTAATAAAAGCTACTTCTATCCACGAGAACTCAATAAATCTTTTAATACAGAAAAAACAATTCGACATATTACACTTAAAATAGAACATTGATCTCCAAATGATTGAACAACAAATGCAAACTAAATCCATAAAACAAAAAATCTCTGATTTTCAGAAAACGATCGAAAAAGAAATCTGTTCTGATCTTCCTAATGCCTTCTGGGATAGAAAACAACATATGGTCGACCTACCATATGAAAAAGGATTTGATGAACGTAATATTTCTACCAAATCCAGACCAATTCAAATGAATGCTGAATTAGAACAATATTGCAAAAAAGAAATTCAAGACCTTGAATCCAAGGGATTAATTTTAAAATCCAGATCTCCGTCAACATATTCTCAAAATTCAATATGAAATCAGGATTTTGGCAAATCCAAATTCATCCCAAAGACAGATATAAAACGGCGTTTACTATTCCATTTGGACAATACGAATGGAATGTTATGCCATTTGGTTTAAAAAATGCACATTCAAAATTTCAGAAAATTATGAATGATATATTCAATCCATATTCAGAATTCTGCATTGTATATATCGATGATATATTTATATTCTCATCATCAATAGAACAACACTTCAAAAATCTCAAAACATTCTTCTATATTTGTAAAAAGAATGACCTAGTCTTATCGGCTAAAAAAATATCTTTGTTCCAAATAAAAATAAGATTTTTAGGTCACCACATAACTTGTGGAACCATAAAACTAATAGAGAGACCTCTGGAATTTGCAAACAAATTTCCAAACAAAATTCTTGATAAAACTCAACTTCAGAGATTTTTAGAAAGTCTAAACTATATCCTAGATTTCTTCCCAAATATCAACAAAATTACACAATCTCTTCATAACAGATTAAAGAAAAATCCCAAACCTTGGACAGACGAGCATACTAACACTGTCCGACTCATTAAAAAACAGATTTTAGAAATTCCATGTCTTCATATTGCCAATCCTAAACTCCCTAAAATTGTTGAAACTGATGATAGTGATCTAGGATATGGAGGAATCTTAAAACAGATCCAAGATAACAAGGAAGTCATAATCCAATACACTTCTGGCCACTGGAATCAAACTCAGAAAAACTATTCTACCATAAAAAAGGAAATTTTATCAATTGTTTTGTACATAACAAAATTTCAAAGTGATTTATTAAACCAAAAAATTTTATTACGCATTGATTGTAAATCTGCAAAAGAAATTCTGTAAAAGGATGTCCAAAACATTACTTCTAAACAAATTTTTGCACGATGACAAGCCATATTATCTATATTTGATTTTGATATTAAATATATTAAAGGTGATAATAATTCCCTACTTGATTTTCTAATAAGGGAATTTTTACAAGATAAATAAAATTGCTATAACCTCCTTTATAGATGGCTTATTGGAGCACATTGGCTGAAATAAAAAATAAAATCCATCGATTAAAAGCTAAGATCAAGGCCTTAAAAGAACAACTAAAAAATGAAAGATGATAGGCGCATCGTAATATTCTCTATGCAGATATTGAAAATGATCACACCAGAATCTGGTTTATAGAGTTCAGAATGAAAGATTATGCCTTTTAAAACACCTAATTTTGTTCTATTTCTTTTGTGCAGATACAATGCCGTGAAAAAATATAGGTAAAGGCAAAGTCAAAATCGGAACAGACCCTACAAAACCTATCTCTTCAGCCACACCCATAAAATCATGGTGCGAAATGGTAACCGAAAAAGAAGAAGAGGATAAAAGGGCCAAGGCCCAAAATAAGAACCTATCTAAAACAGTAGCCCAGCCTGAAGACAGACTTTCCTTGATCCAGAAATGGGTCGAGTCGGTTCCAGATAAACCAGACCTATAGAGCCCCGAATTATTCCAAACCCTTAAAGCAACTCTGAGTTTAATCCCGACTCAGCAGATAGGTAAAACTTCTATTCTCTCCTCTAGAATGGAGAAAGAAGATTCGTCATCTTCTAAAACTCTGTCTCAATTGGATCCAAAAATTTTGACTACTACCAGTAGTAAAACCTTAGTTTTAGCGGATCCAAAATCTTTAAAATCTTCTAGTTTTATTGAGAAATTATATTCTCAAAATATTTTAACTATTGACGAAGGATTTTCCCAAAAAGATCATTTCCAGACTATGGAAGGATATTTTCTAAAAAATTGGTTTTACAAACTTTGGGATTTATCCAAAACAGTTGAATATTATCAAACTATTTTGTAATTGATGGAAAGTGCTGAATTCAAGCACTTTAAGTTCTCTTCAGAACAACAATTCCCTTCTCATTCAACTTGTAAAATTTTGAAAGTCGTTCATCCTTCTGATTGGTATATATATATATATATATATATATATATACACTTTTTACTATATTTTAAGTATGAATGACAATTTCAAACACATTTCTCTAATATCATTATCCATAAAATATATGCATTCAATCTCATGTCATAAATCGTAGATTCATGCCAAAACCAGCTCTCGTCAAGAGTCTACCTCGACCAATGACAAGCTAACAAGGGTTTTTTTTTTCATAAATGACCCTAACCCCTAACCTTGGCATTGGCGTCAGGTCTCCCCAAATGCTATATTGAAATATTATTCAGTCCTCCCTTTCCGGTTCAACATGGCTAGTTCAAAAATCTAGTATCGTATACACGCCACCCAACCATGTGGAATGTCTGTATCTCGATGACATTGCAATCGTGCGACTATCTCTATATCATGAGATGGGTTTGCTATAGCATACGAGGCGTTGAATATTTCCACACACACACACACACATATATATATATATATCATCAATGTACATTTCATGGTTCAAAACATAGCACATATATTCTTTATCAAAATTAATGGATGCATATATAATTTTTTTTATACTCCATTCATCACAAAATTGTTGTTAAACCATTTAACAAGCCATTTCACAATTATTTCATAAAATCATACTTTAAGAGCGATAGAATATGGTTTTGCTCATTAACTACATGACAACAGTAAAACCCACTCACTTGTATGGGAAGGGTACTCCACTCCCTCAAAAACTCGATACTCAACTGAGTCGCCCCTCGAGTGTAGTATAGTTTTCTACTCCTAAGATAACAACATATATATATATATATATATATATGTATATCAATCAGATCATGCCCAATTCCAATTCACCCTAATTTGTTTAAGCCCATACATCTACAAAAATTCAGATTTTCAAATTCCACTCTTGCGTAGTCTTAAGAAAAATATCATAACTTTCTCTATATAATTTGGAGTTGAGTGATTTAAATTGCTACTGAGCGGTAAGAGACAGCCCTACAACTTTCATGATAACTATTTCATCAAATTCCAAATGCAAGTTTCAGGGAAAAAAAAAAACCTATTTCTGCCTCAGTTTAAATCTTAATTCATGTTTTGTCCTGATTCAGTAAAAATACCATAACTCCTAGTACACTACTCCAATTTGAGTGAAATTTAGCTCATTTTAAAGATAAGACCGAGAGCTAAAACTTTGATATTTTAAGTTTTTCTAAATTTTGTACAGAAGATATTTTAAAATTTATACAATATACTGGCCGTGTATAGAAGATGAAAAGCAGAACATGTCATTTTACTGTCTATTTCCAAAAATCACTATAGA
Source organism: Dillenia suffruticosa (assembly GCA_033439265.1). Taxonomy (NCBI): domain Eukaryota; kingdom Viridiplantae; phylum Streptophyta; class Magnoliopsida; order Dilleniales; family Dilleniaceae; genus Dillenia; species Dillenia suffruticosa. The sequence goes on along the minus strand of JAVTVX010000009.1, from coordinate 15,427,743 downwards.
TCATATTTTTAATGGAAATTTCGTTCCATAGCTTATTTTAAAGTTTAGGGAGTCTAGTTTACGCAAGAACAAAGGTTTAAAGTTTCGAATCTTATAAAATGATATATCATGGCAAGACTACACATAGCTTAAATCTGAAACATTTATTTCTAGCATGCTGGTACATATATTTAATTTCACTACTTGTAAAGATTTTAAATTTGAGTATTTTACCTTTTTTTGTATAATCTTTCACTAACTAATATTCATCACCCTGATCTTGATTTTCTTGAAATCTCGATCACCTTAGAACCATAGCAACGTAATTTATCAAACATCAATCTCTACACAAATCTTTATACTATTTCAATCAACTAGAGATATAGATTTAAGAATGTTTTTACCTCTTTTACTTGTGTTCCTTCTTCAATGTTGTTATTCAACTAGATGAGAGGGGTGAATGGTTGAATATAGACTTTTTGACACTTTTTCTGAATTTTAAAACTTTATGATAGTGAATGAAAACAGGTAAAAAAAGACACAAAGAATTTTTATAATGGTTCCACCAAACTCAGTGTACGTCCATTCCCAGGCTCCCCTTGGATTTTTCACTGAATGCTTAGTTTACAGACTTGATTATAGGCTCAAGTTAAATCTCAAACAGTGTTACGTCTGAACACTACAATTCAATCTCATTCAGACTGAATTTGGACTTCTCTAAACTTAAGGCAGTGTTGCACACTCCTTAATCTTTGACACTCGAATTAATCAAAAAAAGAAGGTCAAGAATTGAGGCTTACTTTCCTCAAATTTGATAGAATGAAAACTCGAAGAGACACTTAATACAATTAAAACTTTCAAGTGCATAGAGATCAATTGTTTTAGTTTCAGTGTATTCAATAGAATTTTTAATTCTTGTAATGTCTCAAGTCATTACTCCACCATCTTATGCTTCTCTGTATTTATTAGGGCATTGAATTGATCCATTGAGAGTTAGTAGTTGTTGTTGCATTCGAACGTTGGCATTTAATTTCCCCTATTAAAGCTTTTGCAACTGTTCTTTCCTTCGCACTGAAGCTTTGTTCTTTTTACTGACACCGCTTTTAAATAAGCCAATCGGACTTTGTTTACTCTATATTTGAACGTTAACTTTGATAGAAGAGGAAATATTTCAGAAATTGAGAAAAGAAGACATTCGTTGGGTTTAAAAGTGTTTTCCAGATTTGGTTTCTGATACACACAGGTCGACAGATCTATTGAGGACATCGACCTAAATTTGAATCATTCCTAGTATGTTTCTATGCAAATAGGTCGATAAGATACTATTTCGGGTCGACAAGGAACTGTGCCAAATAAAATTGTGGACACGAAATTTTTAATTGGTTGATGTGTTCCTCTATGTTGACAACATTTCAACCTTGTTGATGTGTGATCTTTTTGACTTTGTGAGAGGTAGGTCGACAAGCCTAACTTGATGCATCGACATATCACTATTCAAATTACAAATTGGTCGATATGTGGAATTCAATTGGTTGATGTGTATGTGTTGTGTCGACATGAAACTTATAGGTCGATGTATATTTTAATGAGCAATTAAACATCAGGTTGACAAAACTCACTATATGTATCGATATCTTACTGTGCAAATAAAAATTGGTGGACCTGAAGAAATGAATTGGTCGATGTGTTTCCTCGGGTCGATAAATATTTTGTTGTGTCGATGTGTAGTATTTAAGAAACATAATGCTTGGGTCGATATGTGCTCGTCAATGGTTGATGTGTCACTATTCACTTATTGAATTGGTCAACGTATTTGAGTGAATTGGTTGATGTGTTTTGGCTAGGTCGACAAGAACGAAGTAGGTTGATGAGTGTGTTTCTGACTCAAGTGTCATCAGGTTGATGTGTTACTATTTGGATATCAAATTGGTCGACATAGTATATGAAATTGATGGACATGACACTGTTCAGGTTGATATGTTGCAAATCAGGTTGATATGTATTTGAACTAGCAGGCTGATATGTTGCACCAACGGGCTGACATGTTACTATTCATAAGTTAAATTGGTTGATGTGTAAGAATAAATTGGTTGACATGTCACTATTCATGCCATCTCAGGTTGACATGATTTGTGTAGATATCTATATCCTAATGTATTCTCCATTCTTAGTGTTGATGTCTAATGTGTTCAGGTCGATGTGCTTGAGCAATTGATCAATGTGTAATTTTAAATTAGTCCCTTGACTTCTTATGTCGATGTGCGCTTGTGTAGGTCAAAGTGTTTAGACTTATGTTTCTAATAGAAAACATTTAGCTCAAGTCGACAAGAGTATCAAACGGGTCGATGTGTGTATGAATGTCACAAGTCGTTATGTTTTCTAAGCAGGTCGACCTGTACTGTAGGATTCTGAATTTTCTTATATGTTTTCTTGTATTCTTGAACTTTTTTCCTTCTAGCCACTCATCATCAAAACTCTATTAGGTCAACATTCTCCCTTTTTTTTATGATGACAAAACTTTTAGAGTTCAATTTATGATACCTAGTCACTTAAATCTTAATTTCTAGGCATTTGTACTTTGATGAACTTCAATTGAGCATTCCATTCTCCTTAGCATATTTCAAACTCAATGTGCAAACACTACTCATGCAGACATTACACATTTCATTACTCTTGGCATGTGATCACTTCGTATTATCATATCACATATGCATACACATATGCACTTGTACACTTAGTTACTGCATGTAAACTTTAGTTTGCACATCACATTCATCAGCACACACATGCCTATTATCTCAGCACCATATCACAGTTCACTTACTTAGCACATTGATTTTCACAATACACAACTCAGCACATACTGAAAGTTTGCACACGGCAGAATTCTGAATATAGAAGAATGTTTTGAGATTTTTGAAGTGTTGTTTTATTGATGATGAGAATGTAAATATATCATCGATATACACAATGCAGAATTCTGAATATGGATTGAATATATCATTCATAATTTTTTGAAATTTTGAATGTGCATTTTTTAAACCAAATGGCATAACATTCCATTCGTATTGTCCAAATGGAACAGTAAACGCCGTTTTATATATGTTTTTGGGATGAATTTGGATTTGCCAAAATCCTGATTTCATATTGAACTTTGAGAATATGTTGACGGAGATCTGGATTTTAAAATTAATCCCTTGGATTCAAGGTCTTGAATTTCTTTTTTGCAATATTGTTATAATTCAGCATTCATCCAGCAGTACCAACACATAGGACCAGCATGTTTGTATATATTTCAACAGCACAACACATATGTCTGCAAGCATATATTCAATACATGTACTCTATTTCACAATCACAACCAAATCATCACAGTAGAATTTTCTCCCCCTTTTGTCATCGGCAAAACAGAAGTATGCATGAAAAACAACATATGTCAGCATTACCAATTCTATGTACTTAGCAGTCACATTGATATACACAGAAAACTCATTTTGCATTGTTTAAGACTGATATGCATCAATAAAATTCAGATTCAACAAAGTTCTTCAGTAGCCTAACCAAATATGCAAATTTCAAAAAACCTCAATCCTAAATTAGAGTGAACAGAAACAACAGTGATCATACTTGCGTATGGCAACAAAGAGCTTTCAGACCTATGTGCTGTGACCATGAAGTGAGGAATAATGTAATGGAAACCGGGGTCTTGCCATCAATAATGCAGGCCATTAACCACAAGTCCTCCTTTGAAATTGTGGTATAGTTGCCTCCTCTCGGTCTAAGTACATGACTAACTATCAAATATAAGATTCTTTCATGGAAGTAAAGTTCAGTAGTATTAGTATTCACTATAGTCAGATTCTCATCACCAAAAACCACTCTAGCATTGTCCAGATAACTTGCTTTCATGTAGGGTTCACATTTCTCATAAGATGCCCATGACATGCTATTGTCTTCACAGATCTTCCTAGGGGTAACTCTTTTCTATTCACAAAGGTTTTGAAGGCGCATGACACAAAATGGTCATCTAGGGTGATTCTCATTTCATCCGTAGGTTCTTCACAAATGACTTCTAGATTGTTGTAAAACAATTTGACTTCTTTCTCATGAATATACTTGTTAGGATTCAAAAGAGAAGTAGGGCATATCTCTATTAGATGTTTTTCGTACTTATACCCAACTTTTTTCAAAAACTATCAATTGATCAATTGACTGTGGTTCACCTTTCTTTTCGAAAACACCCTATCATATAATTTATTCTATTCAATCATCTGAAACTCATAGGTGCTAAACTGAGGGAATGGTTGCAGTGACGGGCCGTTGGTTTTACGGGTTGTGCAAAAGAGGAGGTGCCCTTTCTCATCGGTTTGATAGGTTGTTTCGAGGGTTCCGTGGGTTTCTTGATGGCCATTTTCATCTTAGGAGCCATCTAGATTTGATTCTTGAGAGGATTCAGATGATTAGGGTTTCGATTTAGGAATTGGGGTTTTGAATTTGGGAGGTGGGGTTTCGAATTTTGGATGTAGGGTTTCGAAAGAGAGAGAAGGAAAGTTTGAAATTTGGGAATTAGGGTTAGATAGGTCGATATGTCGACTGTTGGTATTCTATTAGGCATGTCTCAGGTCGACAGGATTAAGTACATAACGATTTGTTTGGTTGTTTTGAATGATTAGGTCGACATACTAAAAGAGGTATCGACTTGCCTTCTTGCTGCTTCTCAGGTCGACATCCGGGTCGATGTGTCATTTTTGGAGTTTAGTTCTAAGTGTTGGTTCATGATCAGGTCGACATGGACTATTTCTCCAACATCAAACAAGTCAATATGACTCTGTACATTTTCAAATAGGTCGACATATTTTCATAAATAGATTGACCCTTAGTCTATTTTTCAGAAAACTGATACTCTATTTTTCATTTCGTCTTCTTTATCTTTTCATTTCTATCATTCCCAAATCCCTTCTTAATTCACAAAATCTATTTTTATCTAATGGTTTGGTAAGAATATCAACAATTTATTTTTGAGTGTCAATGTACTCAAGAACAATCTCATTCTTCAGAACATGATTACGGATGAAATGATATCTTACTTCTATATCTTTGGTTCGAGAGTGATGCATTGGGTTCTTTGTGAGATTTATTTTACTTGTGTTATCACATTTGATTGGTATGCAATCAAAGTCTAGCCCGTAGTCTTTCATTTGGTGTTTAATCCAAAGTATCTATGTTGTGTACTGTCCGACTGAGACATATTCAACTTCTGTAGTTGACAAAGCCACACTATTTTGCTTGTTCGAAGACCATGATACCAACATGCTTTTGAAGAATTAACAAGTGCCACTTGTACTTTTTCTATCCATTTTGCATCCAGCAAAGTTAGCATCACAAAACCCATGCAGTTGAAAGTTTGAGTTTCTATCATACCAAAGTTCTAAGTGTGTTGTTTCCTTTAAGTATCTAAAGATTCTTTTAACTGCAACCAAGTGGGACTCTTTAGGATCTGAGTGAAATCTAACAAAAGACATACGTTGAATTGTATGTTAGGTCTTGAAGCAGTAAAATAGAGTAATGACTCAATCATACTTCTGTAAAGTTTTTGGCAAATTGACTTGTTATTTTCATCTTTGTCTAGCTTAATGTTTGTTCTCATTGGTATTGCATTTCCCTTACAGTCACTAAGCTCAAATCTTTTAATTAAATCATTTGCATATTTTGATTGATTTATGAAGATTCTATTTTCTGATTGTTTGATTTGCAGACCAAGAGAGTAGTTCAGCTCACCCTTCATGCTCATTTCAAATTCTCCTTACATTTTTACTGCAAATTCTTCACACATTCTAGTGCTAGTTCCTCCAAATATTATATCATCTACGTATATTTGTATGATCAAGAAATTATCATCTCTCTTTTTGACAAACAGAGTGGTATCTTCTTTCACTTGTATAGAGTCATTTTCAGTCAAAAAATTACTTAATCTTTCATACCAAGCTATAGGAGTTTGTTTCAAACCATATAAGGCTTTGGTTAGTTTGTACACATGTTCAGGACACTTAGGATCTTCAAATTCTGGAGATTGTTCAACATACACTGTCTCATTTAAATAACCATTCAAAAATTCACTTTTGATATCCATTTGGTAAAACTTGAAATTCATAAAGCAGGGGAAGGTAAGCAACATTCTTATGGCTTCTAATCTTGTTACTGGTGCATAAGTTTCATCGTAATCAATTCCTTCTTCTTGACTGTAATAATTTTGTTTTATTTCTTGTGATTGTGCCAAATTCATCAAGTTTATTTCTGAAAACCCATTTGGTTCTAATTATTGATTGATCTATAGGTTTAGGTACCAAATTCCATACCCTATTTCTTTTAAACTGATTCAGTTCATCTTACTTTGCCATAATCCAATGTTTATCCTCTAAGGCTTCATTCATGTTTTTGGGTTCGCTCTGAGCAATAAAGTCCACATACTCACATTGATTGTGGATTGCAGATCTTATTCTTACTCCAGAACTAATACTCCCAATTATATTTTATGGATTTACATCTTTCATAATATGAGAATATTTGGTTTCTTGCTCCTGCTACATTTCATTTCTTTCCTCCTACACCATGAGTTCGTTTGGTTCTTCTTTCTGACTATTTGTATCATCAAATATGCTTATTTCATTTAACTTCTCAGTCATTTCATCGTCATCTATTATTCTTTGTTTGATTTCATTTTTTCATCAAATGCTATATAAATTGACTCTTCCACTGTTATAGTCCTTTTATTGTAGACTCTATAAGCTTTGCTTGCTAGAGAATAGTTTAGAAAGATTCCTTCATCACTTTTTGTATCAAAATTTCCTAATACTTCTTTTCCATTGTTTAACACAAAGCATTTGCATCCAAACACTCTAAAATATGATATATTTGGTTTCCTTATTTTGTAAAGTTTATAAGGGGTTTTCTTTAAAATTAGTCTCACTTGTACTCTATTCAAAATATAGCATGATGTGTTCACTGCTTCTACTCAAAAGAATTTAGGTAGATTATTTTCACAAAACATTGTTCTAACCATTTCTTGGAGAGTTCTATTTTTCCTTTCTACCACTTCATTTTGTTAAGGTGTCCCAGGAGCTAAGAAGTTATGGTTAATCCCATAATGATTGCAGAATTCATCTATGGTTTTGTTCTCAAACTCCTTGCCATGATCACTCCTAATGCTCTTAATGGATAATCCCTTCTCATTTTGAATTTTCTTGCATAGTCTAATGAATGACTCATTAGCTTCTTCCTTTTTGGCAAGAAATAACACCCATGTGAATTTGGAATAATCATCAATGATTATAAAACCATAATATTTTCCTCATAAGCTTTGTGTTCTAGTAGGTCCAAAGAAATCAATATGAAGAAATTCTAGAGAACTTTCTATTGACACACAATTTTTAGATTTAAAAGGTGTTTTTGTTTGCTTTCCTTTCATACATGTATCACACAGTTTATCCTTTTCAAATTTCAATTTTGGAAGACCTTTAACTATATCTTTCCTAACTAATTTTGAAATTGTGTCCATGCTAGCATGTCCTAATCTTCTATGCCATAGCCATGAAGAATTCTTATTCACTGCAACCGGATATGATTCATTTGAGGGTTCTAAGAGATCTACATCAATTGTATATATGTTTTCTCTTCTATGGCAAGTAAACTTTGTAAGTCCTGAGGATTTTTCAATAATAGAGCATGTATCAGATTCAAACAGTACAGAATAGCCTTTGTCATACAGTTGGTTAACACTTAATAAGCTAAATTTCAATCTAGAGGCAAGTAATGCATTTTGAATTTGAGATTCAGAAAACTTATCTCCAATATTGCCTATGCCGACAGCCTTTCCTTTTGAATTGTCTTCAAACGCGACTTTTCCTCCTTTCTTGCTTTCAAGATGAGAGAATTTCGATGCGTCTCGATCATATGTATTGAGTATCCACTGTCTATGAACCACACAAACTTGTCGGGAGATTCTCTTGACTTTAAGCACACCTGTAGTGAAAAAACAATCACACTTTTGCCTTTGGTACCCATATCTTTTTGGGTTCGGCTGAGTTAGCTCTGAAGTTATCTTTGGGAATCCATTTTAAGGTAGTTCTTGAGGTGTTTAGAAACCAGCAATCAAAAATCGAATATCCATTCTTCTTGCAGTAAGTTCAGTGTCTGTTAGGTGTCTTTAGTTTCTTAGTATTGTCTGAAGCAATGTTTTTAAATCTGTAGATTTTAGATTTGTGCCCAACCTGCATGCATATGTGACATCTTTCTAGTTTAGCATTTTCAAAGTTTGATACAAAGAATCTATACAACCCTTTTTGTGTTTAGTTAGGATTAAATCCCAATCATGCCTTATCAAACACAGCTTTTTGGATTTCTAGCATAGCATCTAGCTTTTCTTGACCTGAGATGAATTTCATTAGTACAGTGTTTAACCTACTATTCTTTTCTTTCAAAATCTCTAATTCTTTATTTAAGAGCATGTTTTCATTTGCTTGAGTATCTTTGCCTTTTTCTAAATAATCATCATTCAATTTCTTATTTAGTTCATCAATGTACACATTCAATTCAATATTTTTTCTTTTTAGCTCATTTACTTCACCTTTTGATTTTTCTGATATTTTGACATTTTCAGTCAATTCTTTCCTTAGTAAATTATTTTGCCATGTGAGTTTTTTAAATTCCTTTAGTGATTCTTCTAAAACCTCACGTAATTCAGAGATGGAAAACTCATTTTGAGATTCAGAACATGATGAATAGAGTGTGGAGTTTACCTTATGTCAGAAGATTCTTCATTTGCCATGAAACAAATGTTAGCTTGTTCCTCATTTTACTCTTCATCACTTGAGCTTGAATCTTCATCACTTCATGCGGCAAGTGCCTTTTTCTTTTTCTTCTCTTTTCTATTCTTTTTGTGCTTCTTTTCATCCATTTTTAAAGAGGGGCAGTTAGCCTTCATGTGCCCCAAATTTTTGCATTCAAAACATCTGATTTCTTCCTTCTTTTCTGGCTTTTTGAAGAATGACTTATTTTTGTTCCTCTTCCTCATCATGAATTTTCTGAATTTTCTTGCCAAAAGAACTTCATCATCTTCATCTTCTTCATCTTCTTCTTCTTCTGAACTGGATGGGCTTTCCTCGTTGTCAAGCTTCAAGACTACCCCTTTGTCTCTTTCTTCTTTGGTAGGCTCTTTCACATTCAGCTTCATTTCATGGGTTATCAAGGATCCCATAAGTTCATCCATTGTCATAGTCTCAAGATTTTTGGACTCCTCAATTGCTGTTACTTTGAGCTCCCAAGATTTTGGTAGACTTCTCAGGTAGACTTCTCAGAATTTTGTCTGCCATGTCTTCTTGAAGGATTCCTTTCCCAAGTAGTTTGAGCTCATTAGTTACTTTGTTAAATCTTGTGATCATCTCATTGATTGCTTCTCTATCCTTCATCTTGAAGACTTCATATTCTTGCTTCAGCAATCTGATTTTGCTCTTACGTACTTGGTCAGTTTCTTCATAGGTGGCCTCAAGTCTTTCTCAAATCTCCTTTGCTGTTATGTAAGAAGAGACTCGATTATATTCGTTGACGCTCAGTGCAAGGTGAAGAAGATTTATAACTTTGCAGTTGGCTTGATAGGTTTTCTTTTGTTCCACAGTCATGTTTTTCAATTTTACTGGCATACGAACTCCATTTATCTCTTCAGTGGGTAATTTGACTCCTTCTTCGATGATTTCCCATGCATTTAGATCCTGTGCAATGATGAAGTTGTGCATCTTTTGCTTCCGGTAGCTGAAGTTACTTCCATTGAAAAATGGTGCACGGTTTGTAAAGCAAGCTTCAACTGGTACGTTGTCATTGTTAATTTCCATTTGGATCTTTGGTATTGAGCACTTAAGCCTTTTGACACACACCCGCTCTAATACCAATTGTTATTCAACTAGAGGGGAGGGGTGAATAGTTGAATATAGACTTTTTGACATTTTTTATGAATTTCAAAGTTTTATGACAGTGAATGAAAGCAGGTAAAAAAAGATATAAAGAATTTTTATAGTGGTTCCACCAAATCCGGTGTACGTTCACTCCTAGGCTTCCCCTAGATTTTTCACTAAATGTTTAGTTTACAAACTTGATTATGAGTTCAAGTTAAACCTCAAATAGTGTTATGTCTGAACACTACAATTTAATCTCACTCAGACTAAATTTGGACTTCTCTAGACTTAAGGCAGTATCGCATACTCCTTAATCTTTGACACTCGAATTAATCGAAAAAATAAGATCAAGAATTGAGGCTTACTTTCCTCAGATTTGACAGAATGAAAAACTCGAAAAGACACTTAATACAATTAAAACATTCAAGTGCACAGAGATCAGTTGTTTCAGTTTCAGTGTATTCAATAGAGCTTTTAGTTCTTGTAATATCTCAAGTCGTTACTCCATCATCTTTTGCTCCTTTGTATTTATGAGAACATTGAATCGATCCATTGAGAGTTGGTGGTTGTTGTTGCATTCAACCGTTGGCATTTAATTTCCCCCATTGAAGTTTTTGCAATTGTTCCTTCCTTCGCGTTGAAGTTTCATTCTTTTTACTGGTGCCTCTATTAAATAGGCCAATCAGACTTTGTTTGCTCTGCATTTGAACGTTAACTTTGATAGAAGAGGAAATATTTAGAGATCGAAGAAAGAAGACATCTGATAGGTTTAAAAGTGTTTCCCAGATCTGGTTTCTGACACATGTAGGTCGACAGATCTATTGAGGACATCGACCTGAATTTGAATCATTCCTAGTGTGTTTCTATGCAAACAGGTCGATAAGATACTATTTTGGGTCGACAAGGAACACTGTGCCAAATAAAATTGGTGGACGCGAAATTTTTAATTGGTCGATGTGTTCCTCTATATCGACAACATTTTAATATTGTCGATGTGTGATCTTTTTGACTGAGGTAGGTCGACAAGTTTAACTTGATGCATCGACATATTACTATTCAGATTACAAATTGGTCGATGTGTAGAATTCAATTGGTTGATGTGTATGTGTTGTGTCAACATGAAACTAATAGGTCGATGTGTATTTTAATGAGCAATTGAACATCAGGTTGACAAAACTCACTATGTACATCGATATCTTACTGTGCAAATAAAAATTGGTAGACCTGAAGAAATGAATTGGTCGATGTGTTTCCTTAGGTCGACAAATATTTTGCTGTGTTGATGTGCAGTATTTAAGAAACATAATGGACGGGTCGACATGTGCTCATCAAGGGTTGATGTGTCACTATTCACTTATTGAATTGGTCGACATATTTGAGTGAATTGGTTGATGTATTTGGGCCAGGTCGACAAGAGCAGAGTAGGTTGATGAGTGTGTTTCTATCTCAAGTGTCATTAGGTTGATGTGTCAAACCAACAGATTGATGTGTTATTATTTGGATATCAAATTGGTTGACATAGTATATGAAATTGGTGGACATGACACTGTTCAGGTTGATGTGTTACAAATCAGGTTGATGTGTATTTGAACTAGTAGGTTGATGTGTTACACCAATGGGTTGACATGTTACTATTTATAAGTTAAATTGGTTGATATATAAGAATGAATTGGTTGACATGTCATTATTCATGCCATCTCAGGTCGACATGATTTGTGTAGACTTTGCTATCCTAATATGTTCTCCATTTTTAGTGTCGATGTCTAATGTGTTCAGGTCGATGTGCTTGAGCAATTGGTCAATGTATAATTTTAAATTAGTCCATCTGACTTTCTATGTTAATGTGCGCTTGTGTAGGTCGAAGTGTTCAAACTTATGTTTCTAATAGAAAACATTTAGCTCAGGTCGACAAGAGTATCAAACGGGTCGATGTGTGTGTCAATGTCACAAGTCAATGTGTTTTCTAAGCAGTTCGACTTGTACTGTAGGATTTTGAATTTTCTTATCTATTTTATTGTATTCTTGAACTCTTTTTCTTCTAGCCACTCATTATCAAAACTCTATTAGGTCAACAAATACTCCAAGAATTTCAGTTGAACATCAGAGATCCGGCTTCCCTTACTAAAACTCTTGGCCAAGTGAGGTGAATAGAAGAGAAAATGGTTAGTTTTGGTCTTTATATAAACCTAACCAACTATCTTGATCCTTGATTTTATTTTGCATGCTTTATCTCAACCTACACTTGTCAAGACTCCTCTTATATATTTGAAATGGCAGCAAGCAACTACCATGCATGTAAAAGAAGTATCCAAGTCGGCCAAGAGAAAAGAAAGCACAAGAAATCCACTAAAATCCCTTTCAAATCACATTTCATGCATTATTTGTTTTTTACAAGCAATCTTCTTCCAACTTTGTTAGTGAAATTATTCTATGTGGCCACTAATAGTCTTGGTGTTCTTTTGTCCAATCATTTGGCTCCGATAGTCCATCCTTAAGTGTTTTGCAACTTAGTCCCTCCACTTTCCTTATTTGTATTTAGATACCTGACTTTTAACAAATTTGCATTTTTGGTCCCTATGAAATTTTGTTCAGAATTTCTTAAATATGTGAAATTCCATTTAAATATCTCTATTTAAATGTGTAGGCTTTCTCTTAACGATTTTTGACTTCTTTAGACCTTGCCGGCGCTTAGTGAGAGGGTTTTCGGTTTATCGATAAAATTTTTGGTTTCAATGATTTTGAGGGAAATCTCAAAATAAATAATAGAAAATTAAAATTTCATTTTAAATGCCTTAAAATGATGTTAATATATATATATATATATATATATATATATATATATAACCATGAGGAGTGGTATATGATTCATAATCACCGAAAAATGATATTACAATTTCTAACTCCCTAATAGAAAGTTTCATCGTTGAAACTATACATCAAATAGTTAGGGGTACTGTTTCCTCATAGTATCCTTGGGTTCCCAAGTCTACTTATCGACCTGGTCATTTTTCCAAAGTACTCTAACCAGGGGGACTTTCTTGCTCCATAGCTTCCTGGTCTGTCTGTCTAAGATGGCTACGAGCTGAATGAGAAAACTCAAATCATTGTTCAACTCTACCAATGGAGGCTCCAGAACATAGGAAGGATCAGGGAGGTACATCCTTAGCATCGAACAATGGAATACACCGTGGATGCGTGTAAGCTCTGCTGGTAGTTTAAGTCTATAAGCTACCTTTCTAATCCTTTTCATGACTCGGAATGGACCAATATACCTGGGGTTTAGCTTCTCCTGTTGTCTAAACCATATCGCTCCCTTCCAGGGAGATACTTGTAGAAAAACCATGTCTCCCTCCTTGAAGTCAAGTAGTCGCCACCGTTTATCAGTATAACTCTTCGTCTGTCCTGGATAGCTTTCATACGAGCACGGATGACATTTACCTTTTCTTGGGTTTCCTCTATTAAGTCAACACTGCTGAGTTGTCTTTCAGCAACTTCACACCAACACAAGGGTGTTCGACACTTCCTCCCGTACAAGTCCTCGTATGGCGGCATCCCGATACTGGTTTGGTAGCTGTTATTGTAGGTAAACTTAACCAAACGGAGGTGTTGGTCCCAACTACCTCTGAAATCCATGACACATGCTCTCAGCATGTCTTTTAATATCTGGATGGTCCTCTCAGATTGACCATCCGTCTGTGGATGAAAAGCAGTGTTAAAATGTAATTTGGTACCCATGGCCTCCTATAGATTCGGCCAAAACTGAGAAGCAAATCGAGGATCTCTGTCAGATACAATCGACACAGGAACCCCGTAGAGTTGGACTATCTCATAATATATAGGCGGGCCAAACCCTCCAGTGGATAGCTAGTACGAGTGGGTATAAAATGTATAGACTTGATGAGTCTATCAACAATCACCCAGATAGTATCATATCGTGCCGAAGTCCACAGAAGTCCCACAACAAAATCCATCGTAATGTGTTCCCACTTCCACTCAGAAATAGGAATGGGCTGTAGTGTTCCGACTGACCGCTGATTCTTGGCTTTCACTTGCTGGCAGACCAAACATTTGGCTACATACTTAGTGACCTCTCGTTTCATCCTGGCTCACCAATAACTTCCTTTGATAGTCCGATACATCTTGGTACTACTTGAATGCATCGCATAGGCAAAAGAGTGGGCCTCCTTAAGTATAACCCTCTGAAGTTTGCCGTCAGCGGGAATGCAGACCGGCTCCCTAAATACCAAGAGTCCATCCTTTCGAACACTGAAATCCCTACCGTCTCCCCTGCGTATTTTCTCAATAATACCTTAGAGTTCCTCATCTGAATCCTAGAGCTCCCGAATGTGGTCAACCAGAGTTGGCGTCACCTCGAATCTAGCTAAAAGTATACCATGCTCATCATTGGCCAGACTGACTCGCAATGAGCATAGTCCCATGAGACAAAAGAGGTAGGCACTCTCGAACGATGAGAAAGATGATGACTTGCGGCTTAGAGCATCGTAACTGCGTTGGCCTTGCCAGGATGATAGTTTATGACAAGGTTATAATCCTTGAGAAGCTCCAACCATCTCCTCTGTCTCAGATTGAGCTCCTTCTGCGTGAATAAGTACTTCGGGCTCTTATGATTCGTGTATACTCGGTACATCACCCCATAGAGATAATGTTGCCATATCTTCAATGCAAAGACTATGGCTGCCAACTTGAGATCGTAGGTCGGATAGTTCAGCTCATGCTTCTTCAACTATTTGAGGCATATGCAATGATCCGATCATCCTGTATCAGTACACAACCCAAACCCTATCGGTTGGCATCACTGAACACTGCATACTTTGGCCATTGGTGGGAAGGGCTAGAATCGGTATCGATGTCAACCATTGTTTGAGCTCCCTAAAACGTGCCTCATAACAGTCATCCCAAACAAACTTGACGTCCTTATAAATCAAGTTAGTCAGTGGAGATGCAATTCTGGAGAATGCCTCTATAAATCTTCAATAGTATCGTGCCAGTCCAAGGAAACTCCTGACCTCAATAACTGTCTGTGGCTGCTCCCACTTTATGATGGCTTCAACTTTCTATGGATCAACAAAAATACCCTTCGCAGAAACAAATGCCCTAAGAACCCGATCTGTCTGAGACCAAACTCACACTTTGAATATTTGGCGTATAACTTTTTCTCGCGGAGTGTCTACAATATAGCATGCAGGTGTTGGGAGTGCTCCTCATCACTCCGTGAGTAGATAAGTATGTCGTTTATGAATACTATGATGAATCGGTCGAAAACTCATGGAATACCCGGTTCATTAAGTCTATGAACACAGTTGGGGTATTTTTCAACCCAAACGGCATGCCCATAAATTCAAAGTAGCCATATCTAGTATGGAAAGCAGTCTTGGGCACATCCTTGCCCCTAATACGTAACTGATGATACCCAGATCTAAGGTCAATTTTTGAGAAAACTCAGGCACCTTGAAGTTGATTAAACAGATCATCTATACATGGTAGCAGGTACCGATTCTTGACGGTCATTTTGTTCAACTGACAGTATTCTATGTAAAGTCTGAACGGGCCGTCTTTTTTCTTTACAAATAGTACCGGAGCACCCCAAGGCGAAGTGTTTGGTCGAATAAACCCCTTGTCCAATAATTTTTGCAACTAGACCTTTAATTCTCTCACCTCAGTTGGTACCATTCTGTATGGCGGAATTGAAATCGATACTGTCTCGGGAGCTATATCTTTCTTAAAATCAAACTCCCAGACTAGAGGTAGTCCAGGTAGCTCCTTAGGAAACACATCAACAAACTCCTACACCACTGGGACCTCATTAAACCTTGGGCCTTCTATCCTGGTGTCTATTACATGGACAAGGTAGGCTGTACATCCTTGGTGTACCAACCGCCTAACCTCTAGCACTGAAATAACACATCAGGGTAATACCAGTCTCTTTCCAACAAATATCAGTAATGTCTGTCCCGACCTTCAGAACTCTACTACTTTAGTAAAACAGTCAACAGCGGCTCGGTGGGAACTTAGCGGGTCTATCCCTAAGATGGCATCAAAATCAGATATTTTGAGAGGTATAAGATCTGCCTCTAAAATCACTTCCCCAATCCATATCTCGCAGTCTCAGTAAATAGAATTCTGAGCTAATTGCTCATCCAATGGTGTGATAACCGATATCTCCTTGGACAATGGAGAGAGTTGTCTATCAAGATACTTAGCAAACTGGGTGCTCACATATGAATAATTTGACCTAGTGTCTATCAAAACTCGAGCGTCAACTCCAACGATTTTCATGGTACCTAATGGCAAATTTAAATAAAAGAGGATCATCAACCCTTATTTACTTGAGAAGCAACATGAGATCATATATATACATATATATATCAAAAGGATTGAGGCTTTTAGCATCTTAGCTGTTGAGAATAATCATGAGTCATCATAGTATATCATGACTCAAAATAACTATTAGGAGATGAACCTATACAGGAGAGTCTAACAGAGGGTTACTGATAATCACTTCGAGATTGGCTTGGGTTTCCTCATGTGTCATTGTAAAGATGCAAGCTCGAGTCCTCTACTGCTGTCGCTGAGGAACGGGTGCGGTGTTGCTTCCGGCCACAGTCCATGGAGCAGTAGGAACTAATGGGGTAGGTGCTCTCGGCTGACTCTCGCATGGTTCGCTCGAGCAGCTCTGACTTGGTTGCCCCCCGAATCCCAAATCTGAGCAAATGCTACGAATATGTCCTGGTTTCCCATAGTGGTAGCATCTCACAGGTTCTCTACAGAATCCTGAATGAGTTTTGCCACAATTGCGGCATAGGGGCTTCCTCGGCCCAACAAACTGACTCACTGATTCGGCATTAAGGGCGTGGGCTCTAGAATTTTGAGGGCGTGGCTACTGGGGAAAGCCAGTTAGCCCTAAAGCTGTGGGGTCTCTCTGAGGGCCCTGACTTCGGTCCTTCTTCGAACTCTGACCAGACTGAAATCCAGATCTCTTCCTTTTCTAGTCTCGGCTCTCCCTCTACCTAGTGTCTGCCTATACTATCTCCTCAGTGCAGTAAGCCAACGCCAAAACCTCCTTGAAGGAGTAGTTCTTCGTTACTGACATGTATTTCTTGATGTTCAAGTTGAGTCCGTTTTCAAACTTGAACTGTAACTGTCTTTGTATGGCTAGGTCGGGAACAAAGGTAGATAATCTCCTCAATTCTGCCTCAAACTCGGATATCGATCTTGCCCCCTGGCAGAGATAAAGAAACTCTGCCCTCTTCTGATCTTGCTGGTACTCCATAAAGTACCTCTCGTCAAACTCTCGCACAAAGTCTCTCTAACCTAGGGGCTCTGTAGAGTCATCAACCATGGTCTCCCACCAGGCAAGAGCATCACCATCAAGTAAACACACGATCACCCTCGTTTCAACTCATCTTCTAGACCCAGATATGTAGTATCCGATGGTTTCGGTTGACCCAATGCTTTGTTACCGTAGCATCACTGGATCCGCTAAAATCGGTACAATCCAACAACCTAGCCTCCTTGACCAACTGGGTCAACTCGTGGATTCGGCAGAGTACTGGAATCATGTTGTCGCTTGGGCTAGGCACTGAAGAAATAAGGGTAGTCGGGGTAGGTGCTGCTGCAGCTGGAGTAGGAACTGTGGTAGATGGTGGTGGGGGCTACATCCGTACCCCTTAGGTGTTCCACTACTTGTACCACTGCCTCAAGACATCTAGTGGAGGTGTCAGAATTTTGGCTGTCAGAATTTCAGCCATCAAAACTGACTGAGGTGGTACTGGAGGGGTTGCGTGTGAAGACGACACAACTTCTATAGCAGCAGGTGTAACTCTGCTGGTCCGCCTCATGCTGCATCTAAAAGGCATGGTTCTGAATGAAAGAACCTCTATCAGATCATCTTTAGGGATTTTATGTCTGTGAGGAAACTTTCAAATTTATTTCAAAATATTGAGGGCTTTGAAAACGATACTTGGAAAATTTTGAAATTTTTCATAAACTCAGTGCTCAACCAATATCCCAACCTAGGTCTCTGATACCAAGAAAACTGTCATTCCTCGATCCGTGATCTAGAGACTATAAACAGTCATCTGTTACCTTGGACACCGACCCAACCCCACCACATATCCTCAAGGTAATACATGACTAATCAAAATTTAAGTTACAAATATTTTATTAGTATTTAAAATACAAAAGTCCTGAAATTTATATATATTCTACAAATGAAATTTCTTTGATTTCATATAGTCATTCCGACATGATCAAGCAGTATCCTCAAAGATACAGCGGAAGTTTCATACTGTAATACGTCTCTAACGATGGTCTCTGGAATTTATGTATGTCGATGTTTATCAACGTATCCCTCTAAATACTATTTCTGTAAAATTTAAGGGAGTGAGGGGTGAGTAAGTTATTTACTCAGTGAGTAAATAATCGTAACATGCAGTTAATAAGTGGTGTGAAAATGGAGTATTAAAACCATATATGTACACTTTTTACTATATTTCAAGAATGAATGACAATTTCAAATACATTTATCTAATATCATCATCCATAAAACATATGCATCCAATCTCATGTCATAAATCATAGAGTCATGCCAAAACTAGCTCTCGACAAGGGTCTACCTCGACCAATGACGAGCCACCAAGTGGTTTTTTTTGTCATAAATGACCCTAACCTTGGCGTTGGTGTCGGGCCTCCCCAAGTACTAGACTAAAATGTCATTCAGTTCTCCCCTTCCAGTTCAACTTGGCTAGTCCGAAAATCTAGTATCGTATATACGCCACCCAACCACGTGGAAGTCTACGTCTCGATGACATCGCAATCGTGCGACTACCTCTATATCACGAGATGAGTTTGTTATAGCATATGAGACGAGTCTACGGGGACAACGCCTATTGTATCATAATATCATAGTTATAAATACTATCCCTGATCTACGATCAAGGGGATTTAGGTACTAATACCCGAGAACTTAGTCTCGCATCAAAATCATCAATCAAACAATTGTGCCATATATGTCATGGAAAAAAAATTATGAAATCTGGTGCCTCGTATATTTCCACATATATATGTATCATCAATGTACATTTCATGGTTCAAAACATGGCACATATATTTTTTATCAAAATTTATTGATGCATATATAAATTTTTATTAATACTCCATTCATCACAAAATCGTTACCAAACTATTTAACAAGCCATTTCACAATTATTTCATAAAATCATACTTTAAAAGCTATAGAATATGGTTTTGCTCATTAACTATATGACAACAGTAAAGCCCACTTACTTGTACGAGAGGGTACCCCACTTCCCTAAAATCTCGATACTCAACTGAGTCGTCTCTCGAGTGTAGTATAGTCGTTTACTCCTAAAACAATAACATATATATATATATATATATATATATATATATATATATATATATACTTTCTCTATATAACTTAGAATTGAGTGATTTAAATTGGTACCGAACGGTAAGCGATAGCCCTATAACTTTCATGACAAGCATTTCATCAAATTCCAAACGCAAGTTTCAGGAAAAAAAAAACTTATTTTTGCCTCAGTTTAAATCTTAATTCATGTTCTGTCCTAATTTAGTAAAAACACCATAACTCGTAGCACACTACTCCGATTTGAGTGAAATTTAGCTCATTTTAAAGATAAGTCCGAGAGCTAAAACTTTGATATTTTAAGTTTCTCTAAATTTTGTACAGAAATATTTTTAAATTTATACAACATACTGGCTATGTATAGAAGATGAAAAACAGAACATGTCATTTTGCTGTCTCTTTCCAAAAATCACTATAAATCACATTTTTAATGGAAATTTTCGTGCCATACCTTATTTTAAAGCTTAGGGAGTCTAGTTTATGTAAGAACAAATAGTTTAAAGTTTTGAGTTCTACACAATGAGACATCATGGTAAGACTATACATAAATCAAATCTAAAACATTTATTTATAGCATGTTGATACATGTATTTAATTTCACTATTTGTAAAGACTTCAAATTTGAGTATTTTACCTTCTTTTGTATGATCTTTCGCTAAATAATATCCATCTCCCCGATCTTGATTTTCTTAAAACCTTGATCACCTTAGCACCATAGCAATATAATTCATCAAACATCAATCCCTACACAAATCCTTATACTATTTCAATCAACATGGATATACATTCAAGAATATTCGTACCTCTTTTACTTGTGTTCTTTCTTCAATGCTCCAAGAATTTCACTTAAACATCAGAGATCCTTCTTTCCTTACTAAAACTCTTGGCCAAGAAAGGTGAATAGAAGAGAAAATGGTTGGTTTTGGTCTTTATATAAACCTAATCAACTACTTGATCCTTGATTTTATTTTGCATGCTTTATCTCATCATACACTTGTCAAGACTCCTCTTATGTACTTGAAATGATAGCAAGCAACCACCATGCATGCAAAATAAGTGTCCAAGTCGGCCAAGAGGAAAGAAAGCACAAGAAATCCACTAAAATCTCCTTCAAACCACATTTCATGCATTATTTGTTCTTTACAAGCAACCTTCTTCCAACTTTGTTAATGGAATTGTCCTATGCGGCTACTAATAGTCTTGGTGTTCTTTTGTCCAATCATCTGGCTCCAATTGTCCATCCTTAAGTGTTTTGCAACTTAATCCCTTCACTTTCCTTATTTTGCATTTAAACCCCTGACTTTTGACAAATTTGCATTTTTGGTCCCTTTAAAATTTTGTTCAGAATTTTTTAAATATGTGAAATTCCATTTAAATATCTCTATTTAAATATGTAAGTATTCTTTTAGCTATTTTTTTACTTCTTTAGGCCTTGCCGGCGCTTGCCGAGAGGGTTTTCAGCTTATTGATAAATTTTTTGGTTTCAACGATTTTGAGGGAAATCTCAAAGTAAATAATAGAAAATTAAAATTTCATTTTAGATGCCTCAAAACAATGTTAATATATATATAGATCCATGAGAAGTGATATATGATACATAGTTACTGAAAAACAGTGTTACAATACATCCCTACATGGAGGCACGCTAGGTGAAGGGCCATCGATAGTAACATCGAAAAGAGGTGTAGAAGGGCTAAGTATCGGATATGTAAAGCGAATAGATATTTGTGTCGCATCATCCTCATTCGCTTATCCAAATGTGGACGGATGACCACAAAGTTCGCGTGTATAGAGATCGAAAACCGATCATCACAAATACTATGAGTGCATGAGATGCTAAGTCTTTGAGTTAGGTAACTCTAGCATCAAATGCATCTAAGGCCAGCATATCACTCGTAATATGGTAGATGTGTTTGAGTGATCAACTTACAATAGATACAATGTTAAACAAATAATTAATAAAAAAAAGAAAGAATGTGGTAGAAATAGTTAAGTTATTTAGACTTACAAGAATATCTAACTATGATATCGTAGGGTTAACATCGGTTAAATAATGATGTGCCGAATTGTCCATGTATGTATGCATGATGGTATGATACCATGGCATGTAGTCTGGAGTATCATCACATGACCGTAGAACGGGTCTTCATTGACAATGTACTCTCGACGGTCCTCCCATCTCTATATATGGGCTGCATGAGTGATTGTCCAATCCCAATCCACTCTCCCACACCGATTGATGTGATGCAAATCCAATTAAGTATTGGCATCAATTGATACACCCTACTGAAAACCAAACTACCTGAGCACTCTCTTCGGAAGATGGTACTCAAAAAGTTCAAAACAAATAAGTGGGACAGATGCACGCCAAATGTTTTGACCTTATCAACATTAAGGCAGCAACACATCTAAATCCAACTCTAAGTATGACATCTAAACAAACTGAAAATGAAAAGACGAAATGTCAATTAGATATATAGCAAGGAACTTAATAAGACAATGCATTGCAGTATAATAGTCATGCACAGAGTAAGTTAACTAACCACATCCTCTCTTATGTGTTCTATTTGATCTTTGTAACTCTGGAAAACATATTATCCCATGATAGCAAAGTTATGCCGAATATCTCATCCGTTTCAAAATAATCCAAAATAAATAAGTAGTGACACAGAAGTGATAATAAAAATTATACATCACTACATGTCAATATAACTTACAGTGATTCTTTTGCCGGTTAGGGAAGTTGGGTCCACTATCAATGATAAGAAGTCTCACTAGTGTGAACATGGGCAACCTCTCCCATATCCAAAGCTAATCACAAATGAAAAAACAATGAAGTTAGAGATGAACTACACATCTAAGAAAGAGAACAAGTTTCGAAATAAGATATGATACCTGTAGAAGTAGAAATGATCTTGTAATCTGCTTCACTCAATAATAGATCTCTAACAAAAAGTTCTATACAATGTAACAAAACTGCACTGCCCCAACTAACTTGACCAGCTACTTTTATCTCCCAATAAGTTACCGAGCAACTGCATAATATGTTCTCGTGCATGAAACAAGATAGCTGGCCTCTCAGAGTTAAGGTACAAGGACAGCGAGTCCAAAGCAGCTGTAATGGCCTTTATCTCCAGTAGGACTCCATCAAAGTCCTTTGGTTAGGGGATGAAACCAAAAGGTTGAGTGAACTTCAATGGTAACCCTCCTCTGCTGCCCTACTAAAAGTACTCACGCGATGGTATTTGGACTTGTGTTCGTTTCTTAGCAATCTATCCATTACAATAGTCAGCTATGTCTTTCCATCTAGTGGGTAATTTTTCACTTCATTCTGGTATTTATTAAATAAGCTACCATAAGGTATATTGTGGTTCGGATACATGCTGTGATTGACAATTTTCAACTCCTTTTAGAACCCCATTAAAAGATTTTGATTTATTCATTGTCATATTACTCTATCATCGCCCACCATCATAACACATCGCCCACTTTTCAATGGAATATCAATCAACCATCGATGCATAGACACACTCAATTCTTTAATCTTATTCATCACCACGTCAAATTTTCTAATTTGGTAGACTACTACAACCTTATGAATTAGTTTCATGAATAGCGTATTTTTGAACTATTTTCTGAAATTTGCTTCCAAGTGTTACAAACAAATTTGATGGTAAACAAGTGGTGGTTGGAAATTGGAATCATTCTTGATAGATCGGAGAATTCCAGGTGTCATATCTGATATGATGCAAATCTCAAGCTGAGCGCCAATAATGTGGACTTTCAAATTATTTAGGAACATGACCAGTTTAGTAAACTCCGTTTATCTACTACAACAAAAGCTAACTGAAGAATGTGATTTGCAGCATCAAAGCCCATAGCAAAAAGAATCTTCTCCCTAAGTGTCATTGATGCGAATCACGAGTTTACAGTACTAGAACCCATTAATACAAGGTTTCAATGCCCATATTACTAACTGGAATACTCAATGAGATCTCTGAATAATTTAGAATACCTCTAATCGATCAGAATTCTAGAATTAGTTGTTTGCAAAGCTGCCATGAATTGGGGCAATGCTGTGTACGAAATCTCTCAATTGCCATATAACAACTCAATTGCTTTCTGCCTATCTATCTAGGCTTTTTTTAATGATAGATTGACATTGTAAGTTCTCACTCTTTCTACTACATCACTAACCTTGTACAGAACATTCTCCTTGACATAGTTCTGTATCAACCGACCAATCATGTTCAAGTCCAGATTTGGGTGATCTACCATAAACAGTTCAGGGAAGCAAGTGTACTTAGGATACATTTTCGTAATCTCAAAGAACCTATGACTCTTTTTTAGTTTAGCCCAAAAATGCCACAAACGATTGTTTTTTGGTGTAGAACAAACATTGCATGAACCAACTGGTTGGTGAACTCTTGTGAACTCTGTAAAATCTGTATTCTCATATCGTCTAGCATTTGACAAAGTCTAAACCCTTGTCTTGATTTTGAAGACCATGCCAACCTCTAGCAACAAGGTTCGATCATTTTCCCATATTAATCGGTTATAGTTATTGAAATCATCAATCATGTTCTACTCTTTACATACGTAAGATAAAAATGAAATTTCAGTCATATTGTTATCCTCCTCAACCATATAGTCCTCTAAATCCATTCCATCACCCATATTATCACCATCATCCCCCGAATTTGATTCCGCATTTTCAGCATCAATGAATGCCTCCATAGGATCCGTGTCATGTTTGCTGCTACTGGACAGCTTGGGGTCATTTACATGGTGGGCCATATCACTATAGTTAGAAGGTGGGACAATGACATCACTTGTTAATATTACCCCATATTGGACCTACTCATCTCCAATTACTCCACTCCCAACTACTTGATTCATAAACTGAGTGTATGGGTAGAACTGACCCTACTTTCAATTGCTTCATTCAAAAACTCTATGTATATCCCAACATCGGAAAGTCCGACACCACTTGAACAACCCCTGTTAGGTTCCCCTCCACGTACATCCAAAACAAACTCATGCACTAAGAACAGATCCACGAATTTCAATTATGGAAAAATTTTTGGGATTGATAACATTTCAGGTGAAAAATCGTTATCATCAATTGGTAACAGAATATAACTAATTGACTGTCTATGTTTCCCAATACGATATCTACATGAAACTCTCAATTTGAACTATCCACCATCAATTCTAGTCTTCTCATGCAAAGTCTGTGTCACACTACAAAAAAACACGGCATCGGGGACAAATTTAGTGACGGAAATCTTAGAAAAATTCGTTGCTAAATATTTTAGTGACGGATTTAGCGACGACATTTTTTCGTCTCTAATACGACGTCGCAAAAGTTTGGTGACGGAAAAATGATATTCGTCGTCAAATTAGCAATGAAAAATACTTCATCCCAAGATTTCGTGGCTAAATTAGCGACGGATTTTGTGACGGAGTATAATTGTCTCGCTAACGTTAGCGACAGACAACCGAGTCCGTCGCTAAACTCTGTGATGGACGGGGTTATCCGTCTCTTAATTTAGCAACGGACAGTTATATCCGTCGCTGAATTTAGCGACGGACAGATATATCCATCGCTGAATTTAGCGATAGACAAATATATCCGTTGCTAAATTTTGTGACGGATATTCGTATCTGTCGCAAAACTCAGCGACGAATGCCTTGATCCATCGCAAAAGTTAGCAACGGACAGTCGTCTCCGTCGCAGAACTCAATGACGAATAGTCGTCTCCGTCTCTAACCTCGGTCAATATTTGGCGATGGAAATATTTATTCGTGGCTAACTTGATGACGAATTTGGAAATCCTTTGGTGACGGATTTTGCGACGAATCTGTAAAATTAAAAAAAAAAATCTGTTTGTTTTAATGTCCAATTGAACAAAACTTGTGCAACCAACATTCAGATATTCAATCCAATTGAATCTGTGCAATAAAATTTAAATATCCAACATTCAAATATCCCTGTTTAGGAAAAAAAAAACCTGTGCAACCAACATTCAAATATCCAATTGAACAAAAAAATCCATCAATCATTATCCAATCCAATATTATTCATATGCAACCAAATATTCCATTCATATGCAATGGAACCAAAAATCCATCAATGTTCGGCCAACGAACTTCTATATAATAAATTTACAAATATTACAATCCAACAAACATCCATCGAATAAGAGTTTGTGCATCGAACAAAATGTGAATAAAATGAAAGTGAAACAAATGTAAATAGTCTAATGTCCAACATCAAAGATAATAATAACAAAATAAATATCGTCCAATATCTATCCAATAACAATATGTGAATAATATCGAACAAACAAACATCTGAAATCTGGTCGCATAGCTTGTCTGGGTGACCCTCGTTAACAGACTCAGAGGTGAAGAGGAAGGTATCCATTGCTGCAGAGCTGCACAGCACAAGCAAAGGTAAACACTTTATTATACAAGTATTTAGTGGTGAATGAATCTCTTGTTGTGAAAAGTCAGACGAACCTCATCGGATCCTCTAGAATAAAGAACATCTTAAAGGAACATGCTCATTCCTCAATAGCGATAAAGATGCCTTGTAATGAATTCCTATCGTGGGCAACTCCGGAGAATCAGATTTCAAGGTGGTCTTATAATGTTGAATGGATCAACATTATTGAGTAGAAGAACAAGAACATTGTAACAGGAGTATTTTACCTTTTCCCCATACTTCAGTTACTCATCTCTATACCTTAAGTTCATCAGAGCATTTCCTGAAGTAGGCTTATCAACGCAAACAGAGAAGCGCTAAATGAGAAACACAAGAAAAGCATCCAGTTCAACTTCACATTGAAATAATAATATAGGCCAATCCCAATAAAAGAAAATGAAGAAAAGTAAAATGCCAGAAAAAATGAGCCAGATTACTCATAAAAGGAGAGTAACTAGATAATGAAATAAGCCCACCCAACAAGTGAAAAATAACAAACAAATCAAAGTAGAGATTTTGAACCCAACCCTTTGGGGGTTTGTGGTGACAAAACAATACATTAGTGGTTCAAATAATCCCCCTTCTTCTCCAATTAGAAAAGGAAAAGAACAAAGTTAATCAGAGAAGGAAAATATAGTCATGACAGATACCTTCATTAAATTGAACACTTTTACCAACTATTCTTTCAGCATTGCCAACACCTCAATATCCAATCTTGCTGCATCAACTTGATTAACTCTAGAAATCAAAACTGGGATAGTTAACTGCTGAAAATTGTTGAAAGAAATTGTAGTTTGGAGAATCTAAAATATTGATCCCAAAGCAACTTGCTAGGAAAAAATTTCTACCATGGGGGATCTGATGCATGTGTAATTAAGCATGGGCATACAAAGAAAAATCCTCATAAAAGCACATAGAGAAGCTTTAAAGTTTTCTTCTTTAATTCCGTTCTTACAAGGAAATGAACCCTCCCATAATCCTTCAAACACTAGAATTTGAAATCTTAACCTTGAATACATTTACAAAGAGGATGGGTTTGGGATTGGGACTATTCAGATTTCATTTCATGATTAAGTTATAAGTCTTCATTCTTCAACATTTTACTCCTGAAGCAATAACCAAATACTTGCACTTGTTCCCAATAAACAATTTCATCCACAGCTACTTCAATTTGATCAAAGCATAGGCATAAGTATTGTCAAAAGGCGGGCCATTTCCAATATTAATAATTATGCTAACAGATTATGTAAGTTTAGTAGCAAAATCCAGAGCCATGAGTTGGAGATAGAGACTTACCAGGTATGGTATTTAAAGCTAATCTAATGAACCCTTGAAAGACAAAAACAGAGGAAGAGGTTTATACCCTCAAACCTCCTAGGAAAACATTCCAGTTCTAAACAGATAGCATAAGACATTAAATTCGAAGAAAATAAATCATAGAAATAAGAGACAAAAGTATAGTACAACGCGTACAAAGAAGGCAAGAGAAGAGGTGAGGCGTACGGTCGGTTTACTGCTGTGGTGGAAGTCTTTCCCTTCCGATTCGAGTCTGCAATTGGACTAAGTCTTTTTATTTTTTGTTAGGGTGGGCTGCCCGAATTTATAGACAAAGGCGGTTTGTTCGTGGGGCTGAGGTTGACCTGAGCCGAAGCCGAGTTGAATGAGAACCAACGGCTGAGATTCGAGCATTTCATTGTTGATGATGTGGTTCGATTTTGGTAGGAGGATGAGACTTACCACTATATGACCAACTTGGTTGAAATTTGAAATAATTGACCCATCAATCATCATGTTGTTCGTTAGTATCGGGGGTCATCAGTAGGAGGCATAGAAGGTGGAACCTTACTCTGCGAGGGGATAAATTAACTTACATCCAACTTGAAGTGCTGTAACATTAGTCGTTGCATTACCTCAAGCATTTGTTGCGTATGCTCAAGCGATTGTTGCATTGCACTCATTTGTTTATCTTTCTTTGCAAGTTTCTCTTGGAGACCATGCACTTGTTCATCTAGTTGGACTTGTTTCATTGAAATGGCCGCAGTGGAGCATGAAGGGCTAGGTGTGTACACTCTGCTTAAAGATCCCATCTCAAATATTCTTCCTTTCTTTACCCCACCAGATGCCTTTAACCACGCTGCCATATTATCAACAGATTGCTCAGATGATGCACCATCATTTCCACTACTCGAATGAGCCAATAGTAGTTCATTATATTTTTCCTGCATTTTTATGATGGAAATCAAAAGGAAAGTCAAATAAACTAATTAGAATAAAGAATGACAAGTTGATCAAAATATAAATAAGACAAAAAATTATGTACCAATAATAAGAGATCAAAAATGGCAATTTTCATTTTCATGGCCAGAATATTAGTCAGGCAGTATAAGATTGCTCCTTAACAGAAGACCATTATATGTGTCCAAAATAACACAATTTCCAAATTTATTTTAATAACCATGGGAAGTATCTCTGAATGGTCTAAGGAATGTCCTAAAGGTATATAGTGTTCAGAAGAATAAAAAAAACAAGACAACACTAATTGAAGCATCTGACATTATGTGAAGTGTAAGATATAGAGGCTTTTCTTAAGTTTTAATGTATAGATGTTCAACCTCTGAGTCAAACCATCAAACGACAAAAAATTCATAAGAATTTAGCATGTAGTGATTCAAAATAAACTCATACTACAAAATGCTATGCAAAAGAAAACAATCAATCCTCCTCCTGGAAGAACAAATATGTAAACAATAAACTACTACCAAGATAAAATGTAATGCAATTGGAAAAGTTAACTGATCATTTCAGCTATGGCAATCCCTATAAGCCAAAGCACAATTGAAGCATAAGTGCACAAATGTAAAAATCAAAGAGAACCTTATACCAGGAAACAAAAATATCAACAAAATACTAGGTTATCAATGACAAAAAGTCAGAGGTAGTTAATAATGCATTTCTCCAAGCAGTCAAATGCCAGTCATGGGCATTTTTCTCCAAAAAGGTAGTTTAATAATGCATTTCTCATCATGGATAATTGCAAATAAATAAAACAAGTAAATGTAGAGTAAAATAATGAAAATTTATTAACAAAAATTATTGTATTTGTATAACAGTTCACAGAGTTTTTACCCTAGAAACACAGTGCACTCATCACCAAATTCCAGTAAACTATGTTATTGCTTCAATCCTTCTTGTTAATTATATTTTTCAACCTTTTTTTTTGGCTTTTAAAAATAGATTATTCCGCAATATTTTTTTTCCAACATAGATTACTTTTTTCTTGAAGTCTAGGTCAGCCTAGAGGGAGCAAAATAGTATTATCATTAGGGAGATTTGATAAGTCTATCGAAAAAATAAGAGCCATCAAATTATCTAATGAGCACAATGCAAGTTATGAATCTGTGAATGAGGAGTTGTCAAAATTCTAATTCAATATATATAAAACACTAACCTACGAAATTGGTCAATTACATACCGATATAGCTTTTGCTCTCTCCCCACTCCAGGTCTTGTCCTTCTTCTGAAATGTGCGCTCAAAAGTATCCATATATGAAGGCTCAGAACCCCTTTCTTTAGCCTATTTAAAGAAATTTTATAAAAATAAAAATCACTCCTTGTTTCCATTAATGAAAAAGTAAGAATATAATTTAAATGATTAAAAGAAATGTAGGTATTTTCATTGACTTACCAGTCTTTTTCGATGATCATCAATATTGATCGACCCCTCCGTATAAGTGGCAGACTCATGGCCAAAATTACATGATCTATTTCTCTTGTTCTGCTCACTTTTCTTTACACTATCCTCATATTCCCAAATAGCCAGCATTCTCATCCAGTTTTCGTCCGTGATACAATGTGGCTTTGTCCGACTTGTTTTCGCTTTATTAATCAAATTGTGAATGTGATCACCAACTTTCTTGTTGAAAATTCGTCTTATTTCATTGTCCTCCGATTCACTCCAAGTAAACCTCTGCTACAATAAAAAAGAATGTATATTTAACGTTATTAAGACGTAAACTTTAATTTATGTATCAATTTGGTGTTCAAAACTTACTTTAAACTCTCCCCACCATAACTCCTTTGTTTCATTCGGAGTGCTTGTGTAAGTGATCGATGTCCCTCCTCAATGATTATTTACAATTTTATTGAGAATACGAACCACATATACTGAATTTGAGAACCTAGATAAGAAGAATTTACAAAACAGCAATGGTAAATAACAAATATAATTAAAAGAACCATAAATATATATATATATATATTAAATAACAAACATTAAATAAAATTATAAAATAAATTACTAACGAATCTCCACATGCGGATATGATATGTCGTGTATCTTCTATGCATATATCTTGCGCATTATTTGAATGTTGCACTGAAGGTGCAATTGAAAATTAGAAATGTTAGATAAATAAGAAAATCAACAATTACATGCTTTAGGTATTGATACGAATGTGCGTCACGAAGCTTACCATGTTTAAACTTTTGTAGCTGACAGAGTTTCGGGTTGAAATATGCTACTCCTCTCTAGATAAAGCCTCCCAGCCTCAACCTGAATATCCAAGCTACCCATTATAGTATTGCAACTAAATAAGAATTTCAGGTGAAGTATTAACATAAGGTTAGGCCTAATAAAATAGAGCAAGCCAGTATTTTGTCTCTTTTCGGAATGCAGAAAATTAAACCCATGTGTGGACTGTAAAAGTCTCTTATTCACAATGTGTTGTGATTAAAATCAGCCAACTAATTGTGCCCCATTTGCCATTTTGAGGACATCGTTAATGCTTTAGTATACCCTTTGGGAGGGAGCAAAAAATATTCCCAAAAGTGGCTAGCAAAGAATCAGCAAATGTGTTAAACTATTGAAATAATCCTATCAAGTTCAAGTTCTACAACTGCAACAAGATTTCCCATGTCAAAATATTAAAAGTAGCATATTGAAACTAAAAATTAACTTGTGGCTTAAGGCATCAAAGAAGATGACTCTAACTTTAGAATAGAAGCTGTTAAGGATGCCTATACTTTATGAGGAATTATTATAATCATCATACTGGATGTAGAAACCATAACCTTCTAATTTAGTAGCAAACAGTTTCGCCAAGAGTACAATGTTATACCTGGAAAGGACCCCCAAGACTGCAATGTTTTACCTAGAAAGCAGCTATAGAAGACTGCAATGTTTTACCTGGAAAGGAACCCAACACTTTTGGTTTATCTGTTAAACATGCCCAATAGAATAGAAGGAAAAAATAAAAAAATAAAAACACTGTTTCTCTACAATTTAAAAAGAAACCATAACATTCCTTCTGTGTGCTTGTGTTCATCTGCACGAGACCTGATTATTTGTACACGTGATTTGTGTTTGTGTGCTTGTGTTCTTTTATTTATTTATCTTTTGTATGCTATCTCTGTGTGTGTGTGGCTTCTTCATGTATCTGAAATTGGTTTATAAGAAAGACTATTTTTCTAAGTGCAGGTGCATGATTTCAAGCCATATATCTCTAACTTTGCATCTATCTGACAG
This sequence comes from Dillenia suffruticosa, assembly GCA_033439265.1. Taxonomy (NCBI): domain Eukaryota; kingdom Viridiplantae; phylum Streptophyta; class Magnoliopsida; order Dilleniales; family Dilleniaceae; genus Dillenia; species Dillenia suffruticosa. The sequence goes on along the minus strand of JAVTVX010000009.1, from coordinate 15,396,397 downwards.
AGTGGAACACACCCTGAGATAAAATGATCTAACTTCTGCCTCTGTTACATGTGATTTTGGTGGTGATTTATTAAAGGTGATGCGTGAGAAAGTAAAATGGTGTCTATTATTCTATATCTCTACAAGGTACAATAAGGTATTTTTTAGCTCAAGTACAACCCAAACTGCCTATTCTTAAACTAAGAAAATTCATATAATAAATCCATAGAAGTTATTGGCATGGGAAAATCATGAAATATTTGTCCAATTATGCATTTGAAACAAGAAAAACAGAATCATATATAACAAGAACATCATCTTTAACTTTGCTAGTTTAGAAAAAGATGCCCAAGTAATGCAAAAATTTCAAAGACATTGCAGGTCAACAAACCTTTTTCTCTTTACTTTTCCTTGGCAGATTATAATCTTCTTTCCTTCTCGTGCTGTTTTCCTTTTTCTGGACAAAGAAATCAAACAGATGAGTTTGAGATAAATAATCAAGTAAAAAGGAAAGGCAATTGAGGAAAGGCATGGGAAAGTCGTAATTTTATCATGATTTCACAGAGCCAGTCCCCCAACCTATTGCAAGCTTTAGATATAATTTCTACATACTGATGTAGCATCCACCACAAGCCAGGATCCAGCAGATTTCCAGGGAACTAAAATTCTCAACTTAAGACCAACAGCTGAAGAAGTTAGAGAACTATTTATATGTACGTAACTGATTGTACGCAAACACAAAGAGGGAGGGAGTGAGAGAGAGAGATACCCTAAGAAGCTGCTCCGGTATGTAGGTCAGAGAAGAGTTGCCAGGATTGAGAACAGCGACAAGTTTGGGAACATGATTTCTCACAAACTCTTTTCCAACTAGTCTGGTAGATGAAGACAATTTCAATAAATTGTTCAAAAATATTATGACATTTCTCTTGATTAAAAGAGAGAAATTAAATATAAAAAATAAAGGTTGTTGGGACATTTCAAAATACAAAAGCCCTTACATTCAATCTATCAAGTATTTACATGAATCCCAACTCTTAGCTTCTGTAATAATATGATTATCATGATGGCTCCTAGAACTTCATGAAACTAAAGCAGTATCGTACCAACATATGTTCAAAGCACAACCCACATTTTATGTAAAAAATAAATAAAAATGTATCTATCAAAAACAAATTACACCAACATAAAGAATAAAGATTTCTATGCAATGTACCTCAATGGAATCTGCAACTACAAATAAAGTAATTTCAAAGAAAAAATGACTCAAGTGGATACCTATCCGACGTAGAACAAACTTTAAAGGACTATAGGCTGCACAATCTCTAAAAATTAATTTCAATTTCCTCTAATATCATTTTATGCAGTGCATCAAGTCCATAATCATGCAGTAAAAGTAAACTTACATAGCATTAAAATCCAAAATCTTCATTGTCATCTCCACTGTTAGATTCATTTCCATCTCCATCATCAATCTCATCGTCTACGTCATCCTCATCCTCTTCCTCATTCTCTGTTTAGAAATCTGCTTCTTCATCGTCATTCCTATAGATATCATTTGGATCCACATCTATTATTGCTCCAGATGGATCACGTAAAGTTGGAATATTATATTCCACAGATTGAATCGTATTTGTAACTTCTTCTTGTTGATATGCTACATCAACCCAATACTCCTCAATTTTTTTTGTGTGCTTTTGTTTTGCATATAGCCCACCAATCATTTTTGTCACGTTTCAAATTAGGATACGATGCATAATATACTTGAATTGCTTATTGTGCCAATATGAAAGGTTCATATTTCTTATATTTTCTTTTATGATTTATTTCAACAAAATTAAACTTCAGATGCACTTTCATACATTTGGCAGGATCAAACCAACTGCACTTAAATAACACGATTCGTAAATCTGCTCCAGGATACTCTATCTCTATGATTTCATCCAATAAACCATAAAAATCACCAACTGCACTTCGATCATTGGATGATCGAACACACACCTCACTATTCATTATGGCTTTTCCGATTCCATATTTTTTGGTGTGAAAATTAAATTCATTTATAAAATACGCTGTCCAAGTTCGTACAAATGAATTTGGACCTATGACAAATGATATAGCAATCCTTGCTCCATTTGATCATCATTGCTGTGAATCTAAAGGAAAGTAACCAAGTTAGGATATGTTAGTTAACTAATGATTATTAAACAAAATACGATGGGAACTTGGTACATACATACTTAACTTATATATGTTTTGAACCATACTGCAAATTCCTCATCGCACAAATAGTTAAACTCATTGTCAGGCAGTTCGGAGAAGGAATTTTGAAAAATCCTATAATCAAATACCACTTATAATTTGCATAAATGTCAGAACCACACAAAATGTTTAATGTTCATAAATGTATACTTACTCGAAGTATGGTACGACTTCTGGACAATTCAATAAAACATAGGTATGGACTGCTCGCAATTCATGACCAGTTAAATATCTTCTGTTACATTTCCCATTAGGTCTACCAAGACAGTTGAAAATAGAAAAAGGTTTCAAATTTGGATCAATAGGGCCCTCATCATTTCTTCCTACTCTTCATCTCTTGCATTGTACGTGAGGCTCAAAATAGTATGATGCAAACGTCGTGACTTCCTCCACAATATATGCATTAATAATAGATGCTTCGACCCATGCCTTATTTTTCACTTTTTTCTTCAAATGATATAAAAATCTAATAATAACAAGAAGAAAGAGATTATTTAAATAAAGCTATTAAAAAGTTATATTTTCAAACAAATAATATAAATATTTCACCTCTCAAAAGGATACATCTATCGAAATTGAACAGGACCTGCAACTTTGGTCTCATATGGCAAGTGAACTAAGAGATGTTCCATAGAATCAAAAAACGATGGAGGAAATATCCTTTCTAAATTACAAAGAATGATCGGGATATCTCTCTCTAATTTCTTCATGTGTGATACGTTCAGCACTGCTGAGCAAATGTCATGGAAAAAAATGCTCAACTCTGTAATGACACCCCATACAAAATTTGGTAGAAGTTCTTTTAACGCAATAGAAATTAGTCTTTCCATAAAGATGTGACAATCATGACTTTTGAAACCTGTAAACTTGCATTCTTTCAAATCAACACATCTCCCAAGATTTGAAGCATATCCATCAGGAAGCCGCACCGAATTTAATCATTTACAAACAATCCGTTTCTGATCCTTGTTTAATGTATAAATTGCCTTTGGCTTTGGTCTCTTACTGCTTGCATCCACATCTAATGCAGGCCGATCACAAATAAGTCTCATATCTTTTCTTGCACAAAAGTTGTCTTTTGTTTTTGCAGGAACATCCATTACAGTATTTGTGACATTATCAAAAACATTTTTTTCAACATGCATTACATCAAGATTATGACGAACAAGATGGGTTTTCTAATATGGTAATTCCCAAAATATACTCCGTTTCATCCATTTATGCATACTTCCATATCCAACAGTCGTACCATGAGGGTCTTCCACAATAGATGGAAAGTTATGCACTCGCTCCCAAATTTGATCACCGGTCAATCTCAAGGGTGGATGTGTTTTTTCAATCCTATTTTTAATGAACTCAACCTTATTCCTTCTAAATGAATGATTTAGCGGTAAAAATTGTCTGTAACAATCAAAATAGCTGGCCTTCTTACCGTATTTTAATCTGAATGATTTTGATCTCTCCATACATATTGGACATCCTAAGATCCAAGTTGTACTCCATCCAGATAGCATTCCATAAGCTGGAAAGTCATTTATCGTCCAAAGAAGAGTAGCCTTCATTAGAAACCTCTCATCAGTATGGACATCATATGTAGGAACACCTTCATCCCATAGTTGTTTTAACTCCGCAATCAATGGCTGCATATAAATATCTATTAACTTCTTTGGATTTGCGGTCCAGGCACGATCAATGTAAGAAACATATATGGTGTCTTCATATACATACCAGGGGGAAGATTGTATGGAGTTAAGATAAGTAGCCAACATGAATAAGTTTTTCCTGATTTGCCAAAAGGAGCAAATCCATCAGCACAAAGACCCAATCTTATGTTTCGAGTCTCTTTTACAAACTCAGGAAATGTTCTGTCAAAATGTTTCCATCCCTCAGCATCTGAAGGATGACACATTAAACCCTCATTTGTTTCATGGTTTGCATGCCAAGTCATGTGTTCAGCTATAGCCTTAGATGCATAAAGCCTTTGCAATCGAGGGGTTAAGGGCAAGTAAAACATTTTTTTCTTTGGTTTACACTTGTTACGACCTGTCCTCCTACTACTCTTGTACCTACATTCGTTACAAAATTTACAAAATTTTGCATTTTCGTCATCCCTCCAAAATAACATGCAACCCCGACTACATACATCAATCCTTACCACTGGAAGACCCAAGTCTTTGACTAACTTTTTCATATCATATAAATCGGTTGGCATGATGTGATCACGAGGCAATATTTTTCGAATAACTTGAATAAAATCATTAAAACAATTCTCAGACACATTATACTCTGTCTTGATATTTAACAGTCTTGTCGCACTGATAAATTTGTATGACTGTCACAACCTGCCCACAAAGGTTCATCCACAACTTCCAAAACTTCCCGAAACCGATTGGACATAAATGTGTCATTATTTGCATTTCCATCAACACCTGTTCCATATACCTCCTCCAATGGTAATGCATAACTAGTATACTCTTGTTGAAATATTGGACCAAGACTGGTACTTGCATGGTTAGATTGGGAATTAAAAAACGGTTCACCAGTTGCATCAATCACCATTCTTTGATATGGGTTTATTGGTCGTAATTATAATCTCCTCTATTTGAAAATTGTCTACTTCCTCGATTCTCTTCCTCAGCTATAAATGGTTAACCATGACAAGTCCAATTATAGTAATTCGGAGTAAAACCAAATCTACAAAGATGTTCCCTAACTTTATCAGACTCATGAAACTTACCATTACCACACTTTTTGCATGGACACCTTAACTTATTCCCATCCATGAACTCAACTTGACTACTAGCGAAACCCAAAAATTGTTCCAATCCAATATGAAACTCATCGGTCAATCCTTGACGTTCGGGTAAGTTCTTATTATACATCCAAAGTCTATCGCTTTGCATTTTCTGTATCTACAAATTCAAGAAACAAAAACTTTATAAGTAAAGCCAAAAGACTTATACGAATACAAAATCTTGATAAAACATATACACAAATGAAGAAGTTATCTACAACAAACTTCTATTATAATAGCTTCTTCACCCACAATACTCTCCAAATAAATAACCCTCAGTGCATCTGTTACTGCAACACCTATAAGTGTTTGGTATAAATAAATACCTTCTATAACTCCCAAACCTACATCAATTAGTCACAATGCATTTTGAACATCAATTACTTAGTTTAGAGAAGGGACTCCATTTTGAATTTGAGGAGAAGATGCGTCAAGTTTGGCTCAAACACACAAAAACAAAGAGAGTATTTATTCCTCAAGAAGAAGACTCAATTATTGACACTGATAGATGATTGAATCACCATAACACCAAGGTGAACTCAGTGTTTGTTCTTAAAAGATAACCATGCATAAGGAATGAATGATAAATGAACCACACTCATTGCCCTCCCGAGAACTTAATATGAAGCAAAAACCAAGGTCTGTAAAATTCACTCGTGTTCTAACCATAAAGAAAGCAATGAAGTGTAGCACTAATCAATTAAATTTTGTCACAATACTTTCATTCAAAAATCATGAACAACATACAAACACGGTTGCCCATAAGATAAATCAGAAGAAAAAAAAAACAGCAAGGTTGCCCATACCAAAGCTTCAACAACACCAGCAGCTGGAATTGCTTTGCAATTCCTATCATGAAATGATAGATTCCACAATGCACCAGCAGATTCTTGCCTACACAATGAATAAATAAGTTTATGCATGCATATACACACATAAAAATTGACTACAGAGAGAAAAGACCCTCCATATTCCAACTTCCCATCTTCAACAGAATGTAGTATAAAAGAATAAATGGTCACTCTTGGTTGAACTTATCATATCATAATGAACTAAGCTACTGTTCAGTTTGAAGGTAATAAGTTTGCCGAATTTCTTCCTCATTCTACCTTAGCACGTATTTAACTACTCAACAACAGTATTCAGTTCGGTTGGTACAGTTTCATATGATTTAGTTAACAAAAAGATCAATTAATTAGACAATCTTGTAAACAGTAAGGTAGATTGTTATCACTCTCAGGAATGGGCAAACTAGGTTTCATATGCCAAATTGAGAAACAAACAAACAAGATAGGGAAAGAAGGACAAAATGGAAACATACATTCAACTTTGGTTATTGTACTGTTTAACTATTCTTCAATCTCAATAAAAACAATGTTTGATGGATCTGAAATTAAAAGAATTTATTAGTGTAAAATAAGGCTTGAGTCTTAGAAATGAATGGAATGAACAAATGGCAACATAAGGGAATACAAAATTACTTTAAAAAGCAAACATATTCCCTAACTATCAAAGAAATAAAGCCTAGTGTCAAAAAGTAGCTAGTATTTCATAGGCAACTATAAGCAAATAAATTTACCCTTGCCATTCTTGAACTTGGTTTTCTTTAAACATTTTCCCAAATGCAATGATCCTAAGTAAAAAGATTCACTGCAACAAGATTAAAATGAAATCAACAACAAACATAGGTAAATGGACAATATGAAAAGCATTGTCTACTAGCAAAACAAGATGCTTGAAAGAGTTTTTTGGGCAAAATTCAAGACACAAACATATCAAAATAAATTGCATGATTATAGTGTTTATAATTCGTTTCCAATTGCATACAAAGATCGGCTGACTTCACCTAATATGAGGTTTTCAATTTACATGATTTGTGAATGAACTACTTTATAATCAAATGAAAATCAGTAAATTCATTTGAGTTACCAAGAAGGTTATGTATGACTACCAAACTCTTCATAAGACTGACCTAATTCTATACCAAAAGATACTACACTTCACCACACAGTCATTTCATCAAACAGGTTGAAGGCATAAAAAATGATGCATGAAACACGTAGCATACGTTGAAAGGCCATCTTCCTTTATTTCACAAATCTTTCTCACTCACAGCATACTAAATGAAATCAACAACAATTCTACGTATTAGACCACAGTAGTAAAATCCAGATCATCGTGTGATCCAATATCTACAAAATGCATACTTCGAAAATGTAGTTCTTGGGGGTGAAGTGTTCCAAAATCAATGCTATTTAAATTACACAAATGATGCTATAAGAATAACAAACAACAAACACTACTGAAATATCTAAGTTCAAATCTACATATTCGAGTTAGGGTTTCCAATCCTAGGTTTTACTATTCGGGTTGCTAATATGCTTTCTCACATTTAGGGCTATCGAATCGACCATCAAGAATCACAAATCAGACAAGAAACTATTTCTATCGTCAACATTGGAAACGTATGTAATGTCAGAAAACCCACACTTTGTCAACGATTCAAACAAGAGAGAAAGGGAGAGGGATAGACAGAGTACCTTTAAGAACAGCGACTACAACTTAGATTTCACGTACTGATGCAGCAGCTGAAGGTCAAAGGCTTGAAAGATGATTCATGCGGCGTTCAGGAGAAGAAATGTGGAAAGCAGTCAAGAGGAGAGAGAGAAGATTAGGTCAACAGAGTCCTATATAGAAGCACTTAGTGACGGATATAAATCCGTTGCTAAGTTTGAGATGGTACTAAATTCCGTCTCAAGCTTACCGACGAAATTTGCCATTCGTTGCTAATCTAGCGACGGAACACCTATCCATCGCTAACATCTTTGTGACGAATGACGAAATTCGTGGCTAAATTAGCGACGGATCACGAAATCCGTCGCTAAGTTAGCGACGAATAATCTATCCATCGCTAAAGCTAGCCACGAATAATCTATCCGTTGCTAAAGCTAACCACGGATTCCCAAATCTGTCCCTAACTTAGCAACGGATTATCTAATCCGTCGCTAACTTGGTGACGGAAAATGCAATCCGTCGCTAAATTTTTTTAAAATTTTCAAATTTCCATTCTATTTTTTAATATTTTGTCTTTAATTTTGTTTTAATCTTTTTTCTTTTATCTCATTATTTATTACTCTCATTATTTCTTATTTAATTTATTTCTTCAAAAGTGAGATTCTTGTAAAAAACATGAGTCAATACCTCATACCACGGAAAGCGCCAACCGAAATCCCAAAGGATATTCTTAATGTCTCTATTAAAGGAAGATCGAATGTTCTCTGTTAAACGAACCGCACCTCAACATGATAAATGGCTAATGGCTTATTAATTTTTTTTGCATACGTTCTTCCCCCCAAAAAAAATGCACACGGGAAAATAGTGACCACCTAGATAAATATTGAAGAGGTAAAAGGAAGATTGAATAATCTTATATTCAACAAACTGTATTTAACAATGAAAGGAACAAGTGATTTCCTTAAATATAAAATGACATAGTTCAAATGCGAAGTAAAACTCCATCCAAGAGTTCTCATGTTTGTTTTAAAGACAATTTGCGATGGAAGTTTGCCTATGAAATAAAAAAGAGAAAAAAATTCTCCAAGTCTAAACCTTGTAACCATCCGCTACCTTGAGAATTTGATCCACATACTTTAGATTGCAAACCTAGCATAATTATGGAAAAATAAAAAGAATCTATATTCTTTTGCCCGGACAAATCTAAACAAAGATCGAGAGTTTCATAGTGATTGAAAAAAAATTGCTTCTTAGAGATTGATTATATATTATTTATTGTTGAAAATTATTTATTTTGTGAGAATTGTAATATTCACTATATATTAAACTCCATTTTGTTAGTCAAAAAGAGAGATACGGTTCAAAATAATTCGTAATAGAGTACAGAAGAAATTTAGCTATGAAATTCGCCATTAATTTTGAAATACATGTCATGAGTTTGTGATGAATTTAGCTACAAAAATTTATTTGTGGCTATTTAGTGACGATTTTAGTTATGAAAATGGAAGTGAGTTCGTTATTAGCCATGAAGGTAGCGACGAATAACTTTTGTGGCTAATTACCGATAAAATTTCGGACGAACATTTTTTTCGTGGCAAAATTTAGTCACGAAATTTTTATTCCTGGCTAAGTGGTGACGAATTTTGCCACGAAAAAGTTTTCGTGGCCAATTACCGACGAATTTAGTCACAAATGTTTTATTCGTCTCTAATTTGGCGACGAATAATTTCTGTTACAAATTTCGTTAGAAAAGGGCGACGAAAAAAATTCCATCACTAATGTCGTCGCAAATTAGCGATGAAATTATTTCATCGCTAAAATCTATCGCTAATCCGGTGTTATTTTGTAGTGTCAACTGCTGCCAACTTTTTGAACTATCAACAACGATATTCTTTTTGGGGGGTGTATCATACTCAAATCTATTTGCCCGTCTTATAATTTAGCCGTTCCAATGAAGCAATAGTCTAATCCGATTGTCGGTCAATACTTGCTTTTTATATCATCACAACAAAAAATAAACACAATGTCAAAAATCTATTTTTAAAGAAATAACCAATTATTCTTAACAAATCAATTCCCATCAAAGACCCCCCAAAAGTTGTGTTTTTAGCAAAAGAAAAAAATAATATTAATGTATTTAGAGAAAAAAATATAAATTAGATTGATTTTCATAGAGAGAAAAAATCGATTTAGATGGAAATAAAAATATAAATTCATGGGAAAAATATGATTCTCTAAAAATTGATTTAGAGAAAAAATAAATTAGATTTTTTTTTAGTTCCAAATAAAAATAATATTAAAAAATTGATTCTTGGGTAAAGTATAATTAGTGGGGGGTTAAAGGCTCTTGACAAGAAACCACTCTTTACATTCGAAGTTCGAAGCACTGTTTTTCCAATACAACTTTCCCAAGAACCAATCTAGATTACTTCCTCCATGACCAACATTAAAAAGTAAAATAAATCTCGAAAAGAAAATTAACAAAAATTACAGTTGGGTTGATGGTGGATGCTTATTCTAAGAAAGTGGCACATCCTAAATTGAAGGGACAATAATAAAATTTTGTAAGGTGAAGACAAAACCCAAGTTGAGAAAACTAGAGTAGTTGTACTTGTAATAAATTCTTGCATAATGTATCTACTATAATCTCGCATGCCCATAAAATTTTAATTATACATATGTATTTTTAAAGTTTTTAGAAACAACTTCACACATGACACCATATCCTAACCAAATTTAACATTTGTAGGTGAATATCGTAGAAAAGAATGGAGGGTTAGTGTAATTTTTTTTGGGTACTTGACCAAATAGTATTTAAAATTATATTTTATTTAATTCGATTCAAATTACTATCAAACTCTTTATGGGGGAACTCTATCAACATAATTTTTTTATTCTTAAAATTTAAATCTAAATTTTGATTAAGAGATTTAATATTTTTTTTATTAAGTTAACTGTTCGTTGATGGAGAGTCAGTGCAATGGTATTGGGATACACTGTCGTTGTTTTGTGGGTCCAATAAAGTAATACACAATCGACATGATGTAAGTGTTGAGCACTAGAAATATCATTGATTATTCTCTCCATTTTGTACCAAAAATATGTAGCATTAATTACCGCCCTTAAAATACTTCAATCCCATTTGGTCCAAATACTCCAAGCATAGTCATATTGCCATTGCAATTGCCTATTTCTGGACACCCTTTTTGCTCTATCTTTGAGTACAAATTGTTGGTAAATATGTTCATATATGGGTATTTTACTTAATGTTAAAAGGGAATTTGAAATTTAAATAAGGGAAGTAAAGGTAATTTAAAATTTAAAAATTGGTAGTTAACTCATGATGATAACTCCCATAACTTCCCAATCCCCCTTAGATCTTTGAATATGATTTTACATGAAAACAATTTTTTTCTATATAGAGTTTTGTATAAGAAAACTCTCTCTCTGCATATTGCCAAGAGGTTGAGAGAGAGATAAGCACATATTCTCTAGAGTGAGAATACGATAAAGGATTGAGAAATTTTCAAGTAGGAAAATTTCTCATGTCACTGGATTTATCAGATTTTGGATTGAGGTATCGTGATATAGTGATGGTGGTTTGATTTTGTAATCATAATCCCATCGAGAGATCCATATGAAGGATTTCACGATTTACGAATTTTGGAAACCTACGCATTAAGATATTTACCCAAAAATTCCAATCTAATTAATTTCTGTGATTTTCCACGCTTCCATTACACGGGATTAAATCTAACAATGGTATTAGAGCAATCATCAGATCTAAGAAAAAAATTTTAGAATTTTTTTTGACATAAAATGTGTAGGGTAAAATTTAGGATTCGGATCATGGATGAGTTTCGTGAATCCGAGGATTCCACGAGAATACCATGGCCCAAGAATCATGAAAATAATTTTTGTTAAATTTTTTGAATATGTTTGGACTATAAAATGTAAGGTTGATGTTTTCGACCCTACAGACACAAAATCTTAGATTTATAGAGTTTAAGGATGAATCGATCAATAAAAAAAGTCTAGAAATGTTTATCAAGCTCAGATCTGCATTTCTACATATTAATTATGAATTTTGGTTGTTGGAAATTGAGTTTCTAAAATGATCGCAAAGGACCGAAACTTTGAACATTTGATTTGCCGAGATTAGGGTCTAAATCCAACTAAAATCAAGTCAAGGATAGTTGGATGATATTCAATTACAATTTTCATGTGAAAACTACGTGAAAAATAGCCCGAAAATGAGTTTTCTGGTATCCGGCTCGTGAGAACCAAGTTGTAGGCTCGTTAGGCAAAGAAGACCCACCCTAGACCCGTAGGCACATGAAGAACACCGGCATGGAGTGTGACACGGAGAGGGAAGAGCATGTGAAGTTCAGGCGTGAATGAGGCGCGTGAATAACAGGGTCGGTTTTTGGGCTGAGTTAACCCGGATCCGAGTCCAACCCGTTCTGTTACCCGGTTCGGACCTGCTTCGTGCATGCAAACGCATGCCGAACACGCTGAGAGTCTTGTGCTTGCAGCAACTTGCTGCCCCATGCGTGCAGGCACGTGTCAGACACTCTGCGTGTCTAGGGCATGCAGTAGGTTGCTTCCGGCGCTTGAAGGTGCCTAGTCGTGTGCCGCCAGCGCATGGGACCTCCGGCGGCACGTAAGGTCATTTCGGATTATTTTTTTCAAATTTCTGACGGTCCCACGTCCATATTTGTGATTTTTTGGGTTTTTGTGTACCGAATCCAAGTCTATTGACTTACACGCTTGCTTTAGGGTCTATACTCGAATCATTTGGGATTTATTGATTCGAAAAGTCATAAAATGTGAGAATAAATATCAATACGTCACTAAAATCTCTCTTGGTGCATTAAAAACTATCATAATAGATCTTTGAAATGGTATCAATTGTAAGATTTTATACCGCTAAATTCTGTTTGTTCTCGAGGATGATCATGGAGTTAAGAAACGTGGGCAAACCCATTTCGGATGAGGTTTGGTACTGGGTAATGATCCAGTCTTTTACCTAATTCATGGAAGACCATGAAAACCTATCTCACGCATAACTAGAGTATTCATACTTTCGATGATGTGAGCAGGATTATGAGCTTGAGAAGGAGCATCTAGAGGTTGTAGGGCGTACTCAAGTTATGCTTATGCAGCGGAGTCGAGAAGGGCTTTTATGGCACCAAACGAACAGCATAATCATAAGAAGAAAACTCGAGGTTCAGACAATAAGAAATCATCCAAGAAATCCGACAACAAAGTACAAAAGTACAAGATGAAGAAACTTGATAAAACCAATGCAAAGTGTTATATCTGAAGTAGACTTGATCATTTCGCTTGTAAAAGTAACAAGCAGAAGGAATGTCCTTCTTATTTACATGGTTTGAGTTTTTATCTGTTGTGATGGTCACTGATTTCTCTCTTTTGTGGATTGTAAATTCAAGAGCCACCGACTACATAGCTCAAGATAGGAGCGCATACATGGAGTTCTGCTGAGTAAATCATCAGGTTAAAAGGATTTATGTGAGCAATGGAGCATTTGACGTTATTAGAGGGATTGGCATTTGCAATTTTGAGTTGCAAAGTTGTCAGACTTGGTATCTAAATGACATTCTTTTCACTTCGGATATTCAATGAAACTTAATTTCAGTACTTTGTTTAAAATCGCAGAGGATATGTTCCATCATATAGAAAATTGATATATGACAGCTCTTTGATCTGTTCTGGTTTTATTTATGATGGAATGTATACACTAGTTGTTGTTTCCTTAAATGATATTTCTTATTATTCTTCTATTGTATTTACATTTGATTACATAGATGATGATATAAATATGTGGCATAGTAGATTTGGAGACATTGGGCAAGAGAGGTTGAACCGGTTAGCAACGAGTGGCATATTGGACCCGCTCACCATATTCGAGTTACCTGTATGTGAGTTTTGCATAGCCAACAAAGCTATAAGAAAACCATTTGACAACGTAATGGGAGCTAAGACTCTATTGTAGTTGGTCCACTCCGATATCTGTGGCCCTATGAGCATGAGAGTCCAAAATGAAACTGTATACTTTATTACGCTCATAGACAATTACATGCGTTTTAGTTATGTCTAACTGATCTCGCACAAGTTTGAGATATTGGAATGTTTCAGGAGATTTATTAGCGAGGTTAAAAATCAGTTAGACTTGAGAGTGAAAACTCTCATAATCAATTCGGGGCGCGAGTATTTGTCAGAACTATTCATAGAGCTCTGTTTCGAGAAAAGTATTACGAGATAACTAACATTCCTGTTATGTTTCAACAGAATAGAGTAGTTGAGAAAAGGAATAGGACTTTGTTGGAGATAGCGAGATCTATGATAACATAGGTCAATTTATTCATCTCCTATTAAGGAGATGTTTTATTGACTGTAACCTATGTTCTCAATTATATCTCAATAAAGTCCGCAATCAATACCCCATTTGAGATTTGGATAGGGAGGTAGACTGACCTTAGAAGCTGAGAAGAGGAATAGGACTTTGTTATAGTTAGTGAGGTCTGTGACGGCGCATGCCAATTTGATCATCTCTTATTGGGGAGATGTTTTATTGACTGTAGTCTACGTTCTCAATTGTATCTCATTAAAGTTTGCAGTCAGTACCACATTTGAGTTTTCGATAGGGAGGTAGTTTGATCTTAGCCATTGAAGTTATAGGGTTGTTTGTGTATGTTCATGATTTCTCACATCCATACATCAAGTTAGGCTCACGAGAAAAGAAATATATTTTTGTAAGATACTTAGAACACTCTAGGGAATATGTGTTCTTAGATGAGCATACGGACGGCACTATCACTGAGATTGAGTCTTGTGATACCACATTTTTTTAGAATGATTTCCCTAAGAAAGGTGAAATCGATTGAGACTTTAACCTTCTATTAAATAAATGAGCCTAGTGGCTTAGATGAGTCAAGCAGTATGACACAAGAACCCATTACAGATTTTGGTTCTTGTACTAGCGATCCATCTAGAGGTAAAGATGTTCTCTCTCCTCGTAGGAGTGTCAAGGACACGTACTTAAATGTCGATTTCCGATTGAGGGTAAGACCCTCATTGTGACTCTTGAGGATGATGACGAATTTAAAATAGTCCTAGAGGCTCTCGGGAAAGACCGTTTGTTAAATGCCATATATAAAGAGGAGTCGACAAGAATCAATCAGGTCTGGCATTTATTTGATTTGCCCAAGGGTAGAAGAACCGTTGAGAATGAGTAGGTTCTCAAGGTTGAGAGAAAGGCTGATAGATTGATGGAGAGGTATAAATCTTGTTTGGTAACTAAGGGTTACACTTAGACTAAGGGCATGGACTACCGGGGAGTTATAGTCCAATTTATCTCAATCCATTTACTTTTATGTCAATTTGTTTGCTTTTAACGATTGTCATAAATATAGATTTGGAGTTATACTAGATGGACGTAAAGAACTGCCTTTTGTAATGGAAGTTTGCATGAAAAGATCTATATGAAGCAACCATTTGGGTTCGTTCTAATAGGTCATGAGGACAAGATTTGTCAACTTCGGAGGTTGATATACGGTCTAAAACAGTTATCCAAGCGGTGGTATATAAGATTTCATAAGAATATGATATCTTATGGTTTTATAATGATCGAGGAGGATCATTGTATCTATCTGATACATTCTGATGACTCTTTTGTATTCATGTTCTTACATATGTGTGACATTCTATTAGCTAAAATAATTGAGAGTATCTAATAACCATTAAAACATAGTTATTATCGAGTTTTGATATGAAGGATATGGGTAAGACTTAGTTCATTCTCAAAATTCGGATCCAGCGGGATCACTTAAGAAGAATATTGACTCTTTAATGAGAGTTCTACATTACGAAGTTTCTTGAACATTTCGAGATAAGCAATTGCAAGCCAATAGATACTCCAGTTGCTAAAGGTGAAGACCTAAGCCTTGATATATGCCCTATAACTTAGGAAAAAATAAGGAAGATGAGTAGAATCGCTTATGCCAGTACAATGTATAGTTTAATATATGCGATGAGGTGTACACGATCAAATATTTATTTGCAGTCGAACTGATGAGTAGGTATCAATTGAATCCTGGAAGGGATCACCGAAGAGCAGTGAAAAGAATTCTGAGATATCTCAAGGGAACTACGGATCTCTCCTTGTGTTTGTAATAGGTGATTTGTGTTTTATTGGGTTTTCAGACACCGACCAGGGGTGACGATCTAAATGAACGCAAACCGATATCAAGTTTGCTATCTTACTCAGTAATTGTATCATATCTTGGAGAAATAAGAAACAAATCTGTATATCTTTATTTACGATACAGACTGAGTTTGTGGCATACTCAGTGACGGTTCAAGAGAGTATTTGGCTCTAGATATTTCTAGATAACTTAAGAGTTGTTGTAGATAGTGGAATACCAATAATGATTTATTGTGATAATCAGTCCTTTATTACCTACAACCGAGACCCTAAGTATCATAGTAAATCAAATACATTAATACTATATACCATTTTGTAAGAGATATTACCGAGAAGGGTGTAGTGACGATTAAGTATATTTTTTTATAGTATGATGGCTAATCGCTTCACCAAAACCATTGTGAGAGATTTCTTTGTGAGACATGGAATCATTGGCTTTAGTATATTTTGACATTTCTCACTATATATTTATTTTGATTCTTATTGATATATATGACATATGTGCATTATATAGTCACAAGTTTATTGTTTTGTGTTTGTTTATTATCATATATTCTATAGTACGCTATGATAAAAAAATATGTCAGGCAGATGTAGTTGACTCTCTGACACGAGTGACCACCTCGAACTCTGAGTGAGAGGAGATGTGACAGTTTTTAGTTGTAAGAGGTTTTGAGAGTAACTCTATTAGAATATTAGTTATCCTGATATGTGTTTAAAACGAAATCATATGCGATATGACCAATATGGACATACACACATCCATATCACCTGTAAATAGTCAGATTTGAGATCTCAGATATTACCTGCATCTAGTGATATTGTCTATGAGATACTCTATCTAAAATTTTTGGGTAAAGTCTTATGTATAGATTAAGACCCATACCTACACAGTGTTAAATAAATCTGACATATGCTTTTTTGAGAGTTGGGGGAATAATATTGTGCCACGTGTTTCATATCGTGTGTGATAAAACGACCATGGGATAGTAGGAACTATTATTTGAGACGATAGTATGATTATGATCCCCATTCCCACTGTGTAAGATCCAAGATCTATTGGTGGGATCTCTTATACCCTTATTACTTTCGGCTGTTTCTAGAAATTTTGATTCAGTATTTACTACTTTAGTCTATTTACCTATGGCACCAAATGATTGGGGATCACTTTTAATGAAAAAAGTTGTTCAATGGATGTAATTGCGTTGGGTTTGGAGTACAGCGAGTTCTTTTTTGTACTAACCGTGGCTTCTCGGTCATCCTAACAACTATATTGAGAAATTTTTGCTTGTAGGTGTACTCGCTGATCGCATAATACCAATCCTATATGAAAGTCCAATAGGGTGATATAGTAGATCGCATGAGTTGTGATCATATGACGTACGTAAAATACCCTTATGTGTAAATAGGAGATGTTGGTAAATATGCCCACGTAAGGGCATTTTACCTGATGTTAAAAGGGAATTTGAAATTTAAATAAGGGAAGGAAAGGTAATTTAAAATTTAAAAACGGATAGCTAACTCATGATGATAACTCGCATAAATTCCCAACCCCGCTTAGATCTTTGAATTCGTTTTTACATGAAAACAATTTTTTGTACATAGAGCTCTGTATAAGAGAACTCTCTTTCTCTGCACATTACTAAGACAGAGAAGTTGAGAGAGAGATAAGCACAAATTCTCTAGAGTGAGAATACAATTAAGGAATTGAGAAATTTTTAAGTAAGAAAATTTCTCCCGTCACTGGATTCACCAGATTTTAGATTGAGGCATCATGGCATAGTAATAGTGGTTCAATTTTGTAATCACCATCCCGATCGAGTGATCCGTACGAAAGATTTCATGGTTCACGAATTTTGATAATCTACTCATTAAGATATTTATCTAAAAATTCTGATCTAATTAATTTATGTGATTTCATGCTTCTGTTGCATGCGTTTAAATCTAACACAAATAAACACTACTTGACAACTTAGAGAACTCATCCGGGCAAGAACTCAATGATCAAGAATACCCAATTTTATCTTTCCATTTTTCAGACTTGATATAAATAAACCCACAATCTGCCTTTGAAATATTTCTATGCATTGTTTCCCAAAATTTAAAACAAGAAAAAAAAGAGCATGCATGCACGCAAAATTTCTTTTTAAAAAAGGAATCCCTTAAAATGAACAATGCAGAAAAAAAAAAAAAAGACAGATCTCGGTGGAAATGTAGAACCAAAAAAAAAAATACAGAACAATAGCATATATTTCAAAAAAAAAAAATCTGCATGCTGAATGCCCCAAAATGGAGATGTCAACGCCGGAAATAGATTTAACGTCGCCGGGAAATGTAGATCTTGTCGGCAGTAGAGGGCTTGATGTGACCGGATATTTTCAGAGAGAAGTGAAGTGATGCAAATGAGCATCGGGTGATATATATAGGGCAGAAGTCAATTTAGACTTTAAAATTGATTAGGGTGGAAATCAATTTTTAAGAAATCAACATTAAAGTCGACTTCTCAATCAACTTAAAGCACTCCCCCCCCCCAAAATATCTATTCAGAAAATGAAATATATTCGGCCATTCAGTCAGCCCTTGTCAGGTCGGTTCTGAAGCTATTTCTCTACAAATCGATTTTAAAATTGATTGTTTAAAAAAAAAAAAAATTCAACTTCAAAATCGATTCGCTAAAAATCGACTTTGAAGTCGATTTCAATGACATCGATTTCATTGAATTTTTTTTCTTGGACTATTACTGGCCGGGCAGGAAATTGGACAAAGCTGAAGTTGTGATTTTCAGAAAATTGACTTCATTAATTGTGAAAACTCAATAAAAACGAAGTCGACTTTATTAATTTTGGAAATTTAATAAAAACCTCAATATTTTAATAAATTGGTCCCCATTTTCCAATATTCTGGGAAATAAAAACGCTAAGAGTTTGAATATATAAACCAGCGCAAAAGGACCTCAATGGAACGGAACTCAAAGAGAAGAGTTTGAGAAGTTACGTAAATATATATATATATATATATCTCTCTCGACTAAAAGTCCATCTGATTCCTTTCCCTACGTAATAAACTAAAAATGGCTGAACAGATCAAAAGAGTCTCCTTTGTAATGTGGTACAAAAGTTCAATGTTCTTAATCCACCCAAACAACCGCAGCCCAAGGTAATAAAAGATCAAAAAGCTACCCCCCAAATCCCACAAGTCTGCAGTGGTGTACAGAAATTTGATCACCTAGATGACTCTTGTCAAGATTGCGAAGATGCATCTATAAACTAGCACCATTCTTGTCTTTGCAAGTAATCTTGAGTGAGGACCATTCATACGCAACTCCCCACACAAAGAAACAACTTTATGGAGAGTGGGTGATGCTGGTTAATATATGTGTACCCTTTATTTTTTTTTTTAGTCCCCTGAATTTGGTCTACTGCTAAGTATCCAGAGTCTTGCTCTTGTTAATCTCGACCGATCTGCTGTCAGGTCCTAATCGGGAGGGAGCTCTCCCAATATCGTTTTTACCACTACCAAAATTTGAACCCCGATTCTTGATATGGGATGTTAATACTCTCTCACTAAACCAACAAAGCGTTGATATATGCGTACCCTTTAAATAACAACTATTGTGGGATAGTTGATCTTAGACTCATTGTCCTTGAAAATAATAAGATTGCTCTTTGAAAACTTAGGCATTCATCACCAATCACATCCAGGGAGTAATGAATAATGCAATTCAATGAAATATCTTATCATTATCAGATCCAAGTTTGTGAACAATATAAAAAAAAAAAAAAAAAATCACAAAACCAATACCTTCCAATTTTCAAAATCCATATATGTGAAGGTTTCCTTGCATAATTAAAAAATCTGGTTTTCAAGTAATCATTCTTTTTTTTTTCATTAGGTTCATGACTCCATATGCAATACTTAAAAAATAGTATTGGATAAAAGCCACAAATATAATCATGGTTTTGATAGCAGGCACAATTCTTAGCACACTAGAAGTACGGAGTGAAATGCGTTGAGGCGAAACATAATGTTCTTCCATGTAATTGAAGAGTCCAATCATTATCTTCTTTACTAGTTATCTGCCCCACGTTAACACACGGGATGCCCACAAAATATGAATTGTAATATTTCATTACACAAATTTTTGTTAGATATATAATTACCTTAATATTTAAATTTTAGATGATCTTTGTAACATTCTGAATAAATACTTGAATGAAAAAAAAAAAGGTCAAATAAAAAAAAAGGAAGGATGTGAATGAAAAAAAAATAATTAAGAGTATCACCGGAGTGGAGTGGGGCCAAAAAAAAGAAAAAGAGAAAAATCCATATAAAAAAAAGATGAAAGATTTAAGGTAAAAAGGGGATAAAAAATAAAAATAAAAAGATGAACTTGAATTAAACAAAAAAACGACCTGAACAAAAAAAAAATAGAAACATCTGAATGAAAAGAAAAGGCCCGAATAAAAAAAAAGAAAAAAAAAAGTGTGTTACAAAACTAATGGGACAACCAACTAGGGGTGTCCGAACTTTTGGTGAACAGGAAGCGCATTCGATGCCTTATGCATAGTGTCCATAGGATGTGGATTAATTTTTTTTTTTTGCTACAAATGCCCGCTAGATTTATAATTATTTTAATATCTGAAATAAATTATTATCTTAATTAATAAAAAATATAACGTATATTAGTGGGAAAAAAAAAAGAGCCTAACTGTTGAGTTGGTCAGAATTTTGTGAATAGTGACGCTGAAGTGGGGTCAAAAAAAGAGAAAAGGGAAAAAAACCAATGTTAAAAGAAGACGAAAGACTTAAGGGAAAAATTGGATCAAAATATAAAAAGTGGAAGGATCTAAATGGGCAAAAAAAACTTTGTTCTAAAAATAAAGGGATTATCATTCGAGAGCATCAGAATTCTGTGAATGATAGTGCCGAAGTGAGGTAAAAGAAAACCTATGTCATAAAAAGATGAAGGAATCAAGGGAAAAAATGGGTAAAAAAATAAAAACCTTAAGGACATGAATGAAAAAAATAAAAATTGTGGTCTAAAAATAAAGGGATGACAATTTGAGAGTGTTAGAAATGTCCATGAACAGTAACACCCCAAAAAAGGTCAAAAAATTAAAAGATAAAGGACCTGAATAAAAAAAAAAATGACGGTCCAAAAATAAAGTAGAAATGCCTATCGGTACACAAGATATTTATTGACAGGAAAAAAAAAAAAAGTTTAGGTCAAAAAATAAAAGAACAAAGGACATGAGTGAAAAAAAATACTTTAAAAATAAAGAGACAACTATCTGAGTGCGTTAGAATTTTGTGAATAATAATATGCAATATGTTTGCTGACAGAAAAAAAAGGTAAAAAAAAGGAAGGGACTGAACGAAAAAAAAACCTACAATTTAAAAAAGGGACGATCATCCGAGAGTGTTAGAATTTTTTGTGAACAAGGAAAAAAAAGGGATCAAAAACAGGGGGAAGGATTAGGATGAAAAAAAAAACTATGATCTAAAAATAAATGGACAATCATTCGAGTGTATCAGAATTCTATGAATAATAGCACCGAAGTAGGGCCAAAAAAAAAAGAAAAGGGACATACAAAAAAAAAGAGGAAAGACCTTAACAAAAAAATAAAAAATAAAAAACAATGATCTAAAAATAAAGAGACGACTATCCAAGAACGTCAAAATTTTGTGAATAGTAACATGCAATATACTTGCTAGTAGGAAAAAAAAAGACCAGGTTAAAAAATAAAAAAAAGAAATACCTGAATGAAAAAAAAATACTGCGATCCAAAAATAAAGGGACAGCCATCCGAGGGTGTTAGAACCTTCTGTGAACAGTACACCTAATGAAAAAAAACGCAAGTCAAAAAATAAAAAGAGAAAGAATCTTAATAAAAAATGGTGGTCTAAAAATAAAGGGATGACTATTCAAGGGCATCAAAATTTTATGCGAACTGTAATGCCAATCGGCATACGCAATATATTTGTCAACAGGAAAAAAAATTAGGTCCAAAAATAAAAAAAAACAAAGGACATGAGTGAAAAAAAAAAAAATATGATCTAAAAATAAAGGGACGATCATCCAAGAGCATTACAATTCTATGAATAAGAATAAGCAATATATTCGCCGGTAGAAAATTAAAAAGGGGTAAAAAAAAAAAGAGGAACGGCTTGAATAAAAAAAAAAACTATGGTTTAAAAATAAAGGAACGATCATCTGAGGGCGTCAGAATTTTTGATGAACAATAATGATTAAGAAAAAAAGGGTCAAAAAAAGAATAAGAACCTGAATCCAAAAAAAACAAAAATTGTGGTTATAAAAAAAGTAGACAACCACTTAGGGACGTCTTCTATGAACAATAGCGCCCAAGAAAAAAAAAATTGGGTCAAAAGAAAAAGGATGAAGAGTCTAAACGAAAAAAAAGAGTATAAACGGATGAAGAACCCCTGAAAAAAAAGTGTGGTAAAAAAAAAAAAAAGTGGACACCCAAGAAAGAAAAAATTGGGTCACAGAAAAAGGATGAAGAACCTAAACAGGGAAAAAAAAAGTGTAATAGGATGAAGGTCCTAAATGCAAAAAAAGAAAAAAAGAAAGTGTAGTAAAAAAAAAAGTGGATGACCACTCAGGGACGTCAGATCTTTTGGGTGAACAATAAGCACCATCGACACTTTATATATAGAGTAATATCACCAAATTTCTATTTCATTATCAAGAAGAATTTCTTGGTCAGACTTTCATTTCTACAATGAGAACTGTTGCATCTTTAATCCAACATTGGTCTCATATATAAAATAATTATATATTTATATTCCATATAAAACTGAGTCTATAAAAATGAACTACTAAAGTTTTGATTCATTTTGAATTTTAGAGTATCTGGTAGGGTATGGAATTTATAAATATAAAAAAATCTAAAAAATGGTTTCTATCTTATGATGAGTTAAGAGAGGGATATTAAAAGATAACACAATTATCTTTAAAAAAAAGGTTGTGATCCTCATATTTGGTTTACTCTTTCATCCCTAACATCTCATCTCTTCAGGACATACACAAAGATCTGGAAGACTGCTTCCAATTTAGGGTTGCTGGAAGCTTGCAATCAAATAAGGACACCTGTTGAAAATCATCATAAAAGATCTGGAAAGCATTGATCTTTCAATTGTTTTCTTTGGTTGTTTACAATTTCTCAATGATTTGCAATGTAGATTTAGGGCTATTTAATTATGTATTAATGATGGTTTTCATCAAATGAGTCCAATAAGTGGTATCAGAGTATACATGCTCTGATCATTAAGAAATTAAGAAAATTTGGGTATTCAGATTCTTATTTTTTTCAGAAATTAGACAATTTTGGAATTATGTGAATGGTGATTCAAATTCAGAATAAATAAAAAAAAAAGAGCTTTTTGTCTCATTTTTTTGGTCCTTTCCAAAATTCAAAAATTAAAAAAAGAAGGACTTTTCATTTTTTTCCTGAAGTATACAACACACAATCATGCATTAGAATATGTAGAAAGAAAAAAAAAATATATATATATATATATATTTTGAAAGAAAAGAGACTTTCGTTTCTGGAACAAAGATGAGAACTTCAAGTGTCTTTTTTTTGTGAATATATATATTATTTGGTTTTACATGTAAATTGTAAATCAGTTTAAGAAAATTTTATTATTTGACATGTTAATTTACTATCAGTATTTGATTACTCTATCAAGATATCATTCATATGTTAATTATTTTATCCAAAGGTGAAATATTAATGAAATTACTAGAATCTTGTGATGGGGTTACTTTTATTTGAATTATTAACTAATTAGTTTAATTTATGTAAGGATGATTTGATTGTTTATTATTCTCTGTTCAATTTTATGTATACTACTTCTGCTAATATTAATGACTAATTCAGGCTAATTGTTAAGTTGAATGGCTCGAATTTCAAATCATGACAAGAGAATCTGTTTATCATTTTCGAAATCATGAATTTAGACTTTGCATTAAAAACTGATTCTCTTCTACCACTAATGAATAAGAATACCTCTAAATAAAAAAGAGAGATGGAAAGGTGGGAGAGTTCGAATTGCATGTATCTAATGACGATAAAATGTGTCATCCCAGAAACATTCAGAGGCATTATGTCTAAGTTGGTTACTACGGCTACAACTTTTCTTGTAAATATTGAGAGATGTTTGTTAAGAATGAAAACACTGATGTTGGTATACTCTTGATAGATCTTACTTGACAACTAAGGATAAGAAAGGAAAGATAAAGAAATAGAATAAATGTGCTACTATATTCCTTAATTTGGTTTATTTTGAAGTTAATTTAAATTCGGTACCAGGACACTATTGGTGATCATATTCAATTGCTACTAGTCACATCAGTGTGTTTATACAGAGTTGCCTAACTTGTCAATCACCAATTGATGGTGAAAAATATATCTACGTAAGCAATGGCAATAAAGTTCCAGTTGAAATAATATGAAAATTTAAATTATTGTTGAAGACCGGTTTTTATTTGGATTTCAATGAAACTTTTGTTATTCAGTCTTTTAGATGGAATTTGATTTTCATATCTATATTGTACAAATCAAGTTTTACTTATTCTTTCAAAAATGGAAAAGTTGTTTTGTCTCTTCAGTCCAAATTGGTTGGTTTCGGTTATTTATTAGAATTCGATAATCTTTATCTGATAGATACTATTATTTCATTTAATGAATCCCTGCATTTAAGAACATGAGGTGTAAAGGGGAAAATAAATCAAGAGAAGGAGAAATGAAGTTAAAAGGATTTTGGACGTCAAAGAACTGATACATATGTATATTTGGGTTCTTGGAATAATCAACGATAATTTATCACGTTCTCGACTATATATATCTCCTTATGGATAAATTCAGTCGCTGGACGCAAAATTTATAAGGTTGAAATTGAAAACCAACTTAACAAAAGGATTAAGAGTGTTATATTTGACCATAATGAAGAGTACTACGGCAGAAATGATGAATCAAGTGAATAACGTCCAAGACTGTTCTCTCTCTTCCTAGAAGAATAGGGTATCATCTTACAATGCATCATACTTGACTCATCTACTATGAATGATGTTGCTAAAAGATGAATAAGATTCTTCAAGATATGGTAAAGATTATTATTTCTCATTTCACCTTACCTGAATCACTCTGGGGGAAGCAATTAAGACTGCAACATATATCTTTAATAGGGTTCCCACTCAAGCAACTATCAAGATCCCTTATGAGCTTTGGAATGAGAGACATCTTGGTATAAAATTTGCACTTTTGGGAGTATCCAATTGAGACTAGGCTTTTCCGACCTAATGAAAGAAAATTGGATGTTAGGAAGTTGAGTTGTCATTTTATAGGGTATTCTAAAAGACTTAAGGGGTACAAATTTTATGATCTCACAAATAACGTTATATTTGAGTCGAAAAATATCCAATTTTTTGAAGATGTTGAGCTTGCGGGGGGAGATACATTTAATAACATTGTCTTTGAAGAGAAGTATATAGATATTCCCACATATGTCTTAGATTTTATTCAGAATTCTCCTAGTAATGCCCAAGACACAATAGATTAGGATAATATTGGAGAATCCCATTTTGGAAAAACAAACTCAACTATTTCCAGAACTTAAAACATTAAGTAGATCCAATTGATGAAAAGGCTTCCCAACAGTGGTATTACAAATTTCGTCAAGTCATTGTCTTGGTTGGTTTTGAGATGAATTTAGTTGATAATTGTGTAACCCACAAGTTCTATGGGAGCAGGTATATTTACCTAGAAATAGGAAATACCCCTATGCCTAAGGAAGACAACTTTAGTCTCAACCAGTGCCTTTATAATGATCTTAAATAAAGGGAAATACAAAAGATTTCTTGTGAATTAGCAGTATGGAATCCGATACATGCTCAAATTTGTATGAGTTTGAATATTGTGTACATTACGAGAATACTGGGCAAGTACTTAAGTATCTTAGAAGTAAACTATTGGAAGGCAACCAAATAGGTCGTATGGTATTATAGAGAACAAAAAAGATACATGCTCACATATAGGAGGTCAGATCAATTTGAGATCATTTAGCATACTAACTCTAATTTTGCTGGATGCTAGGATAGTATGAAATCTATGTTGGGTTAGCATGTTATGAGTCATCCAACCACGGAATATGACTTCCAAATTTTGACATGGGGCTGCATATAGTCAATGGTATTGATAAACCAATCAAATTATTTTGTGACAATAAGTCGGCAATTTTATATTTCAATAACAATAGGATCTTAATAAAGTCAAAGGATATAGACTTCAAATTCTTGATTGTTAAGAAAAAGATTTAGAGTAGAGAGTTGTCTATAAAGTATGTTGGCACAAAGTCTGTGATTGTAGATTTGTTTACTAAGGGATTGCCACCCAAAATGTTCAAGAGTACAATGTTCATATGAGTGTTATGTCATTTCAAAATATTTAGTTTCAATGGTAGTTTGTGATTTTAAATGCTCATCTAATATAGACATTTTGGTTATTTTAGTTTAAGATATTTTTTAGATTATTTTTTGTGAAAATAAAAATTCAGTTTTTGGATCACATTCTAATATTAAGTAAAGTTCATCTCACTAAGGTTTAGAGAGGACCAATTAGAAATAAACATATTGTTGATCACATTGCATGTAATTTCCATATTATGTATCCACATCATAATTTATGTCATTCGATTGCATTGGCATATGTGAGCATTGATAGGTCGAGTCACGATAAATGTAACAAAGGTTACTTGATCCTATGTTAATATGATTTATGATCGGGATAGATTATAGATACATTTCGGTATTGACAACAAAGTTGAACTCATTTTGGTTATACATAGCTATAAAGATATACATATATTCCAAGTGGGAGATTATTGAATCTTTAATCAAATGTTGGACTAATATGTAAAATAATTATGTATTTAAACTTTTATATAAGATTGAGTCTATGAGAAAGTTATTTATTAAAATTTTAGTTAATTTCGGATTCTAAAGTATCTGGTAGGGTGTGAAATTTGTTAATGTGTAGAAAGTTAAGGGATAGTTCCTATCTTTATGATATGTTAAGTTATAGATATCACAAGATAATACAGTTATCTTTAAAATGGGTTGTAGTCTCCAAATCTGGTATAGTGGTAGGACCGGTCTGGTTCCAGGATGGGCCTAAGAATCTCGAGCCGGTTTGGCCGCAGTTTTGAGGCCTTACCTGGTCGTGTTGGGCCGATTCACCAGGTTTTTTTTTAATTCAAAAATAAAAAAGGGAACACTACCAAACTCTTCACTTGGATTTTCAAATCCATTAATTTAATATGATTACAATTTTTTTATTTTTACAAGAATGATTTTTTATTACATATTTACATAATATTTTTGTGCACTAAAATTTTATTTTTTTTCTTTATCTTCCGTCACCGAGCTATTTTCCAGACCTTACCTCATTTTTTACACATCTTTCTGATCTTTAATGCAAATCAACGCTTCTAAAGTGTTGTTCGCTAATTATGTATGCTTCTCTGATAAAACTCAATCACCTATGCTAAAAGCACTTTCCAGTAGCACTATGGGCACTATGGGCACAAGAGAGATTAGTATATCATTGACCATTTTGATCAAAATTGGGTAGTAAATTACATTATTTTTCCACCAACCTAATATATCAAAATGATCGTCATCATCATAAATTTTTAATCTATGTGTTTGTTGGTGTAAAATCAATTCATTTAGTGATGACGACGAGGAAGTTGATTTTTGTTTTTTTGTTAACATGTATAAAGAATTAAATGAAAATGAAAATGGATGAGTTGTTGAACTACTACTACTACTACTACTATTACTACTATCTAATCACTGCCACCTATATTATTATGTTTCTTTTCGTATATTAAAAACATAGTTCGTAAAGTATGAGATATTTTTTGTTTTAAATGGTGTGTATTAATATATATTTTCGTTGAAAAACTATCAATAAAATAATCTATTAGAGTTTCAACACCTTCATGTTTTATGCGTGGATTTAAAACATTAACTACCAAATATGAAATAAGAATTTTTCATAATATTTTAAAATTTTTATTTTCATTAGTTGAACAGTTTCATCAAACCTATATTTATTTTCAAATTGATTAAATATAAAACAAATTTTACAAAGATTAGATAACATCAAATGAGTTGTTGGATAGTAAACCCCGAAAAATAAATTTATACGCATGTAAAAAATTTCCAATAATTAAATTAATGTATTTACAAAATCAAAAGTGTTATTATCAATGAAACCATATTCATAATTAGAAATAACAAATTCAATTAAAACATTTTTGAAAGAAAATTCAGATTGTAACATATCATAAGTTGAGTTCCACCTAATATCACATTCTTGTTTAAATCGTTTAAATTTTACATTATGTAAAATGCGTAAATGTCTCATTTCTTGTGTTTTTGTTAATAAATTTCTAGTTTGAAAAATTAAATCACGAATATGTTGTACAATTAGTTCCACAACTTCCAAACTATTTTTAATACATAAATTTAAAATATGACAAACACACCTATTATGAAAAAATGTTCCATCTATACGGTTTTTAAAGTATTTTTTTAAGTATTAGCGGCACTAAAACTAACCGATGTATTATCTAAAAACGAAAAAATATTCTATCACTAATATAATATTTATCACAAATATTTGTAATTATTCTACCTATATTAGCACCCGCATGTGGAAATTCTCAATGTTGAAACGATAAAATTCTTTTTTCTAAGACTCGTGGATTATTAATTCAATGACATGTTATAATAATAAATTATTTTTTTATGTTTTTCTTTCCAACTATCCGAATTATTGAAAAATTTCAATTAGTGGTCATAAAAGTTGCAATTAAAGTATTTTTCATTATTTGAAATTGATGTAGTAACCTCCTTCTACCTGTTTTCCTCTTACTTTTTTTGTAACCCGATTGTAAATATTTTTGCACATATTTTTCAAAAACTTCACATTCTACTATACTAAGTGATAACTTTTTACGTGTTATCCATTCTATTTGTTCTATTTTTCTGCCCTCCACATTATATCTAAATATACCTATGACATTCCCTCCTAGTGATGATTTGTCTTTGCCTAGTTTAAGGTAATTTATTTATGTGATCTTTTACTATATGTCTTTTAAATGTGTCTAGTTCTCAACCTTTCATTAATTTATATTTTTGTTAAAAAAATTTACAAGTTGCCTTTTGCTCCTCATAATTTTTAATAAAGTAATCCCATCCATTGAAATCATCTTTTTCAGTGCCAAAAATATTAACACGAACGAATTAAATATGCAAAAAAAGTAAAGTTGCAAAAATTATTATCGATTTGACAGAAATCACAGTTGTTTATTGTCAAATTTTGAATAATTTGAGCTTTCAATTTTGAAATCTTGCCAAATCTTAAGAGATATTGTAAGTTGTAGGTGGTATGATTAGTAGAAAATTATAAAATTGTGTTAAATGTGAGAGAGGAAGAAAATGTTGATAAGTCGAGAGAGCATTAAGAAATTAAAATGGAATTATTGTGTAGAGATTTTGAGAGAGTATAGTAGAAAGAAGAAGAATGTGTGAGAAAGAGAGAGAGAGTACGAAATTTTGTTGTGTGAGATTTGAAAATGAGTTGTAGCCTATTTATAGAAAAATTTTTTAATCTTATGAACCAAAATACCCTTCCAACTAGCCGTTTTATAATTGTTGGGAAGGGTAAAATTGCAGATATTCAAAAAAGGAAAGGAGCTATTGGAACCAGCTAGGATGGGTTGGTTCTAGGTCCGAGCCAATTCCAAGCTTGTGCTAGGATGAAAGACCCCTTGCCACCTGGATTTCGTTGTCCTCCAATTGGCGCAGGGTGATTGGTCGTTGGTGAGGTGGAGTTGATGTGGCCCGTCGTTGTTTCCTTCTTCTGTCTTTTATTTAGGTCGTTGGTGAGGTGGAGCTGATTGTTTGTTTTTTTGTCGTTGTTTGGTTTTTTTCCTCTTTCTCCTTCCCTTTTTCTTTCTTTTTTTGTTTTTCTTTGTCTGTTGTGAGAGATCTTAATCAACCAGATTTCGTTCTGGATCTCACGGAAGACGTGTCTGGAGTGGTTGAGAGGACTCGTACTCATTGTGATTAGACCTTTGCGTCTTAATTTTTCTTTGTTGTCTCTTCTGTTTTCATCTCTTCATAAAAGCAGGACGGGTGCTCTCTTTCTTTGTATCTCGCTCTGTGAGTGGGGCGAGTCGATCGGTTCAGTTTCAGGTATTGATTGCGACGGTTTCTCTTGTCTTCTTCTTCTTCTTCTTCTCTTCGCTGGTGTGATGGTTTGTCTTTGTGTTTCCTTTTAAAGGTCTGATTATGGCGGTGTTCCTTTTCTTCTTCTCTCTGTTTTGATGGTTCTTTTTTGTCTTTCCTTTTTGAAGGTTTGTCTCTGTGAGCCGTGCGGGACTGTTTGTTTTTTCTTTTAAAGGTTTGTCTTTGTGACTCGTCCGGGACGTTCGGCTTAGACCCTTCTCGTCGTCTTTTTGTGTACACGGTTTGGTGTTGATGGAGATGGCCATTGAGCTTTTCTCTTGCTGTGTTTCCCAGTGTGGCGAATATAGTTATCTTCATCCTCTTTGTTCAGGGTGTTGATCGAGATGGCCACTGAGCTTTTGTCTTGTAGTGTTTCCCAGTGTGGTGAATATATTTATCCTCTTCCTCTTTGTTCAGGGTTTGTGCGTTTTTCCCCTGTTTTGGGATGCGTTGCGGAGGTTATTCTTCTCTGTTGTGATGGTTTGCCTTTGCTTTCGGTATAGAGGTTTGTCTCTCTGCGGGGGGAATGGAGACGTTCAGCTCCGACCTTTTTCCCATTCTTTTTGCGATCCATTTTTCTATGTCGTTGATGATGCGTGGTCGGGTTTACTATTGATATTTTCCTTTTGTGTTCAGGGTTTGTGTTTATTTTCCCTGTTTTGGGATGTTTGATCCCCTCTTTTGGGATGTTTGGTTTATTTTGAATGGTCTTTGTTTAGCTACTTCTTGTAGGTGTCTCGGCAGGAAGGGTACGCTGCTGCTTATGGGTGTTTGCAGAGCTACTGGATGTCCAGAGTGATGGACCACGTATGGATTTGGTGCAGGGTGCCAAGCTGCAGGGTTGTTTCTGCAGCCGTTGTGTAGGTGTTGGGCGGACTATGAATGGAGAACCGCATGGACCCGGAGGTGTGGAGAGCTGCACACGTGTTGATTCTATGGGGATTGTTCTGATGGCTGGTTAAGTTGCGTTGATTAGCTGTGCTTTTCGCGTGGGCTAAGGAACATTGGCATTCGATCGACATAAGTTAACCAGCTATGAGAAGCAATCCTCGTGAAATCAACACGTTTACTGTTGCTATTTTGCTCTTGTCTTGAGGGTTTGTGTTTTTTCCCCTGTTTTGGGATGTTTGATGTCCTCTTTTGGGATGTTTGGTTTATTTTGATTGGCCTTTGTTTAGCTACTTCTTGTAGGTGTCTCCGCAGGGAGGGTACGTTGCTGCTTATGGGGTGTTTGCAAAGATACTGGACGTCCACAGTGACGGACGGCGCATGGATTTGGTGCAGGGCTGGCAAGGTGCAGGCTTGTTTCTGCAGCCATTGTGCAGGTGTTGGGCGGACTATGAATGGAGAACCGCATGGACCTGGAGGAGTGGAGAGCTGCACGCGTGTTTATTCTATGGGGATTGTTCTGATGGCTGGTTAAGTTGCATTGGTTAGCTGTGCTTTTCGCGTGGGCTAAGGAACAATGGGATTCGATCGATATAAGTTAACCAGCTATCAGAAGCAATCCTCATAGAATCAACAGGTTTGTACCTTTGCACTTCACCGGCTCCATGGGTGGTTCTCCAGGGCGTTGTCGTATCCGGAATCTTGCAGTATTGCGTGCTCCTGCAGTTGCTTTTTGTGTTGGAATTTAGTATTGTGTCCTGGTTTAAGAGATGTGGTCTTGCTGTTGTTGGTTTTCAGGTCTTTTGTGTGCTAAAAAAATTGTGGCCAAAACATTGTCTCGCGGAAGAATTCTTCAATGAAGGCAAGAAATGAAAACGGCAAATCTTATGCTCTGACAGTCTTTATTGGTTTATTTCTTCCGAACGAACTGTATGCTCTGCCTAGAGTATTTGGCCTTCGTCGACGGAGCGATAGAAGCATGGCGTTGTACGGATATGAGTTTTCCCTGTGTAACAGGACTTTGTGGTTTTGCTGTGCAGCTGAGCATGCTGAGCAGAACCGCGTTGTTCTGCGCAGAACGGAAACATGTGGCTTGGTGCATAGCAGAACTGTGGTTCCGCTATGCGGCAGAACTATGTGGTTCTGCGAGGCTGCTGAACTAACCTCGTGAAGCAGAACAAGACGGTTCTGCTACGCGCCCGAACTTTTCCGTCCTGCTCTGTGGTAACGGCAAAACAATTTTTACCCCGAGGTCCCGGGACAGGAATATTAATGTCGAGAAACATGTAAGTTTGGCGTGAGAAAATTCATGGGAGAAAGGAACTGAAGATATATTTAAAAAAAAGGCAACAATTGGTTAAAAAACGTTACATCTTTTGTGTTGTGATCGAATTTCCTGTGAAGATATTAATGTTCACAGGATTAGATATTTGATAGGCAAGAAAATCCACAAAGGACAGGAATTAAAGCTAAGAAAGAAATAATTGCAAGGTTATTTAAAGATAAAAAAAAAAAACTGCTCTTATGTTGTGTTCGGATTTAAAGAAGGATGTAATTTTAAGTGTTGTTATCGATGGGTTGATTGCTCCTGCCGTTCTGCTACATGGTCAAGCAAACTGTTATGCTGTGTGGCAAGGCCTATGCCATGAACGGTGTGGTTCTGCTACGTAGGATGGTATTAAAAATGCAACGAAGATAATAATCTTGTAAGGAAAATGTGCGAGGGATTTCATGAAGGCTCAAAAGTCAAAATATAAAAAACAATTTCGTAAATTCGAAACTTATTTACAAAAAGAGGACTGCGTGCTTCTGCGGTGTGGAACTACGGGGTTCTGCTATGTCGCAGAACCTACTGTTCTGTGCTATAGTAGAACAAAACGTTTCTGTCATATAGCGGAGCATTCCGAGCAGAACCATGAGCTTGTGCTGCGTTCATGGTTATTTAAAGATCCAAATAAATAAACTGCTCTGATGTTGTGTTCGGATTTAAAGAAGGATGTCATTTTAAGTGTTGTTATCGATGGGTTGATCGCTCCTGGCGTTATGCCACATGGTGGAACGCACTGTTCTGTTGTGTGGCACGGCATATGCAGCGAACGGTGTGGTTCTGCTATGTAGGATGGTATTAAAAATGCAACGAAAATAATAATCTTGTACGGAATTGCTATTTAATGAGCGAGGGATTTCATGAAGGATCAAAAGTAAAATTATAAAAAAAGCTTGCGTGCATTCCAAAATTATTTACAGAAGAGGACTCCGTGCTTCTGTGGTGTGCAGCTACGGGGTTCTCCTAGATGGCAGAACCTATTGTTCTGTGCTATAGTAGAACAAGACGTTTCTCTGATATAACGGAAGATTCGGAGCAAAACCATGAGGTTGTGCTGTGTGCATGGCAGAACTCTGTGGTTCTGCTGTTCGGCAGGATGACGTGGTCCTGCGACGTGGTTGGCCGTGCAGATCCGCGTCGTTCTGTTCAAGCGCAGTTCTGCATGATTCCAAGTGGTTCTGCACTGCACAGAACCGCCTGGTTCTCCACGATTTAGAATCGCATGCCTGGCAGTGCGCGATCGCGTAGTCCTACGCTGCACAGGTCTACGTGGTTCTGCCCAATACAGACCTAAATGGTCCTTCTCTTCGGAGGACACCGTGGGTGTGCGCATTGGAGATCTACGTTTTCCTGCGCAACCCACGACTTTATCCATCTGGTTATAGAATTTATGGTGTTATGATATTATGTGATATCAAAAGATTTTTTTGTTTTTTCTTTCTTTTTATGGTTTTTTGTATTTTTGGATTTGAAACATTTTTCCCTTTTGCGGATATTCCATTTGGATTGCGTTTGGATAGGATATATAGATATTGCATTTCCGATTTTTTTTATAACTCTTTGGTTTTTTTAGATTAAATATCCTGAATTAAAATGAAAAAGATATGTGCGCCATATGTCCGAAAAATATTTGAAGTCGTTTAGAAGTGGTTTAAGAATATCCCGTTGTGGAAAATTATTTGGTTGTGCACTACATAACTGTACTTTTCCTTCTGTTGTCATGTGCAGGGCTTGTTCTCTTGTGCTGCATAGGTGAACTTCTATTGATGTATACAACTAAGTATCGGGATGCATAGGCGATCTTCCACACAGCTGCCTGTCCCTGGATACATAGCCTCGGAAAAGACATATGGGTTCATTATGTGGGATGTTACTGATCATATGAGATTTCCGGGATCGTATTCTGATATTCAAAGTCTATGTGCCGGTTCTTGTGGTTAATTATGTGGGAGTGGTTACTATCAGGGAGTGGTTGGGGGGACGTATAGCTCGCCTGTTTTGGAATAATTGGTTATTGTAACGTAAAAAGTGATTTCAAATCTTCCTGTATTGTTTCAGTGTGTTCTGTCATCTCGTCCTAAACACGCAATGATTCCATTGCTTATTCTTTCACAGAAGAAACGTGGATGTTACTGACGATGATATGGTGTCCCTGTTGTGGCCTCTTGTCTTGAACGCAGATATGTTGCAACCTTTCTTCTTCTGAACACCCGATGGAGACCGTATATTGAAGACACCGGTTCCCCTTCTCTGTTAACTAAAAAAAAAAAACAAAAAAAATTGAAGTTCTCCATGTATTGTGTTTATGTTGTCACCTCTTGTGCGGAAAACGCATGTGTGCTAACCTTTCGTCCTGAACTCGTGATACAGCATTGGACACGTCAAAGTTTCCGTCACGAGATTCTGCCATTCGACGTTTCTATAGTAGTGCTTACAATTAATTATCTAGGAGTGGTCGCTATCAAAGAGTGGTTAGGTGGTCATGTGTTTCACATGTATTAGAATAATTGATTCTACTAACATAAACAGTGATATAAATGTTACTGTATTGTTTGTGTGTGTTCTGTCGCCTCGTCCTGAACGCGCAATGGTTCAGGGTGTTGTTCTTTCATTCACAGTAGAAATCTAGATGTTACTGACAATAATATGGTGTGTCTGTTGTGCCCTCTTATTCTAAACACAAATATGTTGCAACCTTTCTTCTTGTGAACACGCAATAGAGACTAGGTGTTCCAGACACAGATACGTCTTCTCTGTTAAATTTAAAAAAAAAATGATGTTGGAGGTATATGTTGTCTGTGTTGTCACCTCTTGTCCTGAACACGCACGTGTTATAACCTTTGATCCTGAACACGTAATTCCACGTCACAAAAATGGGTCGATCTTCTCTTCTCTGTTATTGAATAATACTAATACATAATAAAAATTATAAATAAACGATTAACTAAATAAGAAAATCAAACGAATTTTCCTTATTATATTTCTTTTGCCCAGAAATTTTATATTTTTTTGATGAATTGAGGTGATGGGAGTTGTTTTTTGATTGTTATGATTGCGATGCATGAAGTCCACGTTTTTGCTTTCGTACGGACGTGATCTTGTTGGTGTATATCTATGTGGATCGATTTCTTCTTTCTCATGAAGATTTGTGGACCTTCTGTTCTCTTTCAACCAGGTTCTTGTTTTTCCCTTGTTTATCTCAACCACAATGGTTTTTTTTTATTTTTTTTTTGCGTTTATAATGATTCGGCTAATTAATTTTCTTTGTTTCCTTGATCCATTTGTACTCTTTGTGCTTTCTACTCGCCGTTCTCTTTTCTCTTCTCTCCTTATGTATGTGACATCCGAATCCTTGTATGCCTGTATGCTAGAGATTTACAATAACTTATATTGTTGTGACCCTCTGACGTTAAGTTTGTGACAATGGAATTGGTGTGGGACTCCAAACAAATTGTTTGGAGAATTTTTTGGGGAAGCATCTTAACTGTTGTGCTATTTCTCAATTGTTCATGTAACGTTTTATAATCTAAGCTCGGGCGATAAAACAAAAAATATTGTTTTTTTATTATCGTGTTCAGTCTTCATAAATTGTCGCGTTTTCATCGTTCCTTGAGGTATATATGTTCGTGGTTCCAATCTTATTTGGCACTTTTTGCCAGGATCTTTTTTTCCTGGCTTCTTTTATTGCCGTCGCTTTTTTTTTTAAGGATGACCAATTATTCTCTTATAAAAGATATCACTCCTGATACGCAAAACTGGACCTGCAAGATCACGGTCCAAGAAAAGAAACATGTTACAACATCAATTAATACCCCAACGAAAAAGCAGAAATACATCTTCGTGGATTCAGAGGTACGGGTTTTTATCTTAGGATCTATTTGAAATAAAAAACTTATCATATATGTTTCAAACTTTTGTTTGCACGACTATGGATCTCCATCATATTATTTTTTGAGAAGCAAGAGCTTATTCCGCATTTTTTACAACTTAATAATTATCATTTTTGCAATACAGCGTTTTTAACATCGTGGTTTTAAAAAAAAAAAAATTTACTCGAAAATAATATAAGGATGTATGACCTCGTGCTTATCTCTCTTTTGGCATAAGGAACTCAAGTAGAAGGAATAATGTTTAACGCAGACATCCCTAGAATAGGTCCCATGTTGCAGGTCTACAAAACTTATCTTGTATCAAATGCCGCCGTAAGACCAATTCCTCCAAAGTTTCAGAACTCCAATATCAAGACTCAATGGGTGATTTCTACGAGAACACTTGTAGAGGAATTAAAGAACGAAGATGATGTAATGCCTATAAGCTTTAATTATGCACCATTTACAGATTTGGCATAGTATATGGATCAGAGGGACAAATCTGTAGGTGTGTTTACTTCTGGATCCATCTTGTTTTTTCCTACGCATTTATTTTCCCGGATTATATATGTTTTGCTTTTTACTGGGATATTTATTCTTTTTCCTCTTTTCTAGGTTACTTTTTCATCTAGATATTTTGGTCGTTGTCATTTCTGCGTTGGATCCAACAAACATCACTAGGCAAGAAACGAATTCTGTTGTTAAAAAATTTGTGATTGTGAATGAAGAGTAAGGCCCCTTAGTCTTTTCCATCTGTAACAAAATAATGATGCGTTCCTAACCGATATCTCTTTTCAAAAAAACAACTTTCAGAGCCTTAAGTTATCTTTTTGAGATGACTTTGTCCACAATGAAGGACAACAGATCTTGCAGAACCTCCGTACATATCCTGTTATTGTTGGGAGAAGAATCAAAGTAAATTCTTACAACGGTATTAACAACAAATCCATCCTCCCTTTATCTTTTCATTTGTTTTTTTCTATACCCGCGGATTTTATCTGTTTGGTTTCTTTTTACAAGGTGTGGCGCTGTCTACTTGGTTTGACTCGGCTATCCTTGTTGATCCTCCAATTCAAGAAGCACGACAACTAAAAAACTGGTAATTGTTATGAATATAAACTATGAAATAATTGTGAATTTTTTTTAAGTTATTTGGATTTTAACCTATATAGCTATTAGATATTATATATTACTGAATTGTTCCTTTTTTAGGGCTCTGAGAAATGATGGATTGCTTCAGGATATAATTCGGCATAAAAAGTACGATTATTACAACCCTGATATCTCTTTCACAGCAACTGAAAAAATAACCAGCATATGTAACCTAACAGCAGCACAAAGGGTAAGCCATTTCCTCCAACAAAAAAAAAAGAAAAGGATTTTCCGTATAAATGCTTCTTCGTACCCATCGGATTTTGCTTATGTCATCTATGGGGTGATTTCAGACAGCATGGGTAAAGGTGCAGCTCTCCTTTGAACACATTTTCCAAAAATATTGGTACATGGCCTGTAGCAATTGTTTCCACTCCACCTCAGCTTCACTTGATGTTGATTTCTTGTGCAATTCGTGCAACCAAAGAGGAATGGCCAAACCAAGGTATCTTTTGATACCGTTTAATCAGATTTATTTTATGGTTTGTGTTGTCCCGAATTATTAGTCGGACTTTTCCAGCCATATTGTGATGTCTCTGCTTCGTTGTCTAATCTTCTTCCTGTATGTTTATACTTTGTGCTTTATAGATGTCGCTTTAATGTTGATTTACAAGATAACACTGGCAAGATAACTGCATCTATATTTGGAGAGTTAGCTGAGAAATTACTGAGCTTCAAAGCTGTTCAAGCAATGGAACATTTTACCAAGGTTCTATTTATGTGGTTCCTGCATGATTTGTTTCAGATATTAGTTTACTCAGACTCTTTGTTCTTCATCTGACCACTAAATGTATATCGTACGCGTTCCCTTTCGAATTTGCTATACTAATATTTTTTCTGGTTGTTTTACAAGAACATTGAACTCCTGCTCGATGATGTCCACCAAGCACTCAAAGAAAAAACATTTGTTGCGCACATCAGACCTGTTCGCTCGGAATCAATGGATATAAAACAGCGGTTCACGATCATATATTATTGTGATGCGTCTGAATATAACCCTCATGGTCTATTCATTTCTCGATAATCAACCGTTCGCCCTTCTTCTACATCTTTGGTTACTTTAACCAGATCTTACGTTACTTGAACAGGATATCAACCAGGTGGTGCGCCCTCCCTTTCTGAACAATCTACCGTTGGTCTTTCTCCTTCCTCTTTCGTGCTTTAAGTGGATCTGAACCATGTACACCCTCCCTTTCTGAACAATCTACCGTAGGCCCTTCTTCTTCGTCTTTGGTTACTTTAAGTCCATGCCAACCAGGTGCGCCTTCTATATGTTTTTTCCAGCATTGTGCTTCTTCCTTGTTATTCTTTTTACAATGTGATAACTTCACCGTTCTGCTTTGCTGATTTCAGAAACGATGGCTTCTTCGTCCACAGCCAAAGCTTCACTGCTTCGTAAGTTTGAAGATGTCGAACATGATACCCTAGAAAGCGGGGGACTTCCGGAACCCATACATGTAAACCTTCCTAAGAAAAAAAAAACTGATCTGAACTCAGCGTGATAAGATGCTTTTGTTGTGGTGGTGCGTGGAGAACCACCAAATCAACTTTCTTTTTGTCTTTTTGTTGTGTCCATACAACCGTGCCACTGCTTATGTACATATTAAAAACAATCTTTTTTTGGTTTCTCAATGCTGTGTCGATAGATATTATACTTATTACTGAACGCTTGTGTTTGTTATTTACATAAATATGTTTTATCGTGGTTAATATTGTGA
The DNA here is from genome assembly GCA_033439265.1 of Dillenia suffruticosa. NCBI lineage: Eukaryota > Viridiplantae > Streptophyta > Magnoliopsida > Dilleniales > Dilleniaceae > Dillenia > Dillenia suffruticosa. Next base: position 15,357,347 of record JAVTVX010000009.1, on the reverse strand, counting down.
CGTCGCTTAATTTGATCACCCGTTTCTGAAAAAATGATGTTTTCAAGCGGAAAAAATAAATAAATAAATTAAAGTTTTCCAGCGTAAATTAAAACGTAAAGAACTAATCCACTATTGCCTTGACCCGTTGTCACCAATGATGATATTTATTTTTCATGCGGCCACAAGAATATTGATATTGGGAGATTTGGATCTTTAAAAAGCAAGAAACTTCATAAAACAAAGAAATAAAAAATATAAATACATGTTTGGAAGCTTGTTCAAAACAACTGCCAGAAACATACACCTGTAATCTTCTATTCGGTTTTCAACAATACAATTTTTACATTAATGATATTGATTAGTTGATTGCTTATGATGCTGATTCCCTCTCTGCCTGGATAGTTTAGCCTCTTTCCATGAAGGCATATGACTGGCACATGGCAAAAATATCGCGTCCTGCTATGTAACAAAAGTAATACTTCTTCCCTATCACAGAACTTATGTTCTCCAACATGGCATAACAAAGCGGTTCTGCCACCTGGAAGGACTTGGTGGACCTGGTTTATGGTCGAAGTAAGTATAAATTATTTCGTGCTGACAATACTACAAGAATAATAATATCGTGAGCATTGTATATTTGATAAGCAACGAATTTCATAAATGAATCAAAGTAATCATATAAAACAAAAAACAAATCTGGAAGATTATTAAAAACAGGCCAAAAAATTGATTCTCCTGCCTACTAGAACCATATGGCCGTTCTATTTAGCAGAACTACGCCGCGGAACATGAGATCGTGCCACGTAGCAGAGTCATGTGGTTCTGCTACGATGCACACCTCACGGTTCTACTCTGACACAGAACTCACGGTTTTGCTGCCTCACAGAACCGTAACAAACCCGGCGTTCTGTTATTTACTTCCATCCACAACGGCATGGTTCTGCTATTTAACATGACTACGGCTCGGAACCATGCGGCCCTCCCGCGTTACAGAACCCTGTAGTTCTGCTCCGATTCAGAACTCGTGAATCCGCTGCGTAGCAGAACCATAACAGAACCGCACGCTTTTTAAAATATCCACCAGAACTCCATGCTTCTGCTATTTAGCTAAACTATGTATTCTTTTGTTTAGCAAAACTATATATTCTCCCGTGTAACACAAGCTCGGCACGAAAACGGTATACCTCTACTAAGTTGCACAACTAGACGGCTCTGCTTAGCACGGCAGGTGTAGATTATTTTTCACATATTTACGATTAGAATAAAAAAATATGTATACACACAAAAAATCGACAGCGCTTATTGTTGTTGGGTGTTATCACCGACCCACGGTGTTATCCTATCTTGTTGTTTCAAGCCATTCGCAAAGATGTAACTGACAATTATAGCTATATATCGCGTGTATTTCAGTGTTTCTTTTTATCTTATCTTACTTAATAATAAATAAATCGATGATTAAATCAATCGTGTCAGATATCAAAATATATAAATCGTGTTTCTGTTCTTACGTGTGGTCATAAACATGTATGTCTTATCATTTCTGTGCTAAACACGCAATCAGCACTATGCATTCGAGACATCAATGTCCATTCTGTGCACATAACCACAAAAAAAATTGGGAAAAAAAAATTTTCCCAATAACCATTATCTTTTAACAAGTTGCTTTTCTCCTACAAGTAAACATCTTTCTTTACACGTCCTGAACTGATACGAGATTTATTGAATTGTCATGATGATGTACCGCAAAAAAAAAAGAAACATACGTTACTCAGGATTTAGTCTGATTGCTGTTTATTTATCAAGATACACTTCTTGTTTTTTTTTTTTAACGTTCATCACCTTCTCCCTTCTTGTTGTCTTCTTTTTTTGATAAGTGCTTTTTCCTTCCTGCTAACCCTTCCAACCCCCTTTCTTTATTTTTCCCTATTTCGTTTGCAATATCTATGATGATTTATCTGTTAATAGCTAGCTAATTTCTTTCCCTCTATTCTTTCTCCTTTTATCTTATTTTCTTCTGTTTATGTGTTTTGCAGTGTCTGTGCTCTCTATTTCCTGTTATCTTTTTTCCTTGTTGTATACGGTTCAATATCCACCCTCCCGATTCTTCTTAGCATTGTTCTCTGCAACCAGGTAACTTTACTCCTACAGATTTTACAATACGATTGCGTACTTTGAAATTCTTGTGCTCAACATATCAATAGTGATATGCACCTCTAGAAACACCGTATGTTCTCTGACATTTCTCTTTGCCGTTTTTCCTTTTTCCTATTGTTCTAATTATATTTTTTATTTTGTACTTTAACGGCTCTTCTAAGTTTAACTCTACACTTTGTTAGTTTCCTCTTTCATTTTCATACTTTGCTGTTTTTTCCGTGATATGCACCTCTAGAAACACCGTATGTTCTCTGACATTTCTCTTTGACGTTTTTCCTTTTTCCTATTGTTCTAATTATATTCTTTATTTTGTATTTTAACGGCTCTTCTAAGTTTAACTCTACACTTTGTTAGTTTCCTCTTTCATTTTCATACTTTGCTGTTTTTTCCCCTTATCCGATAGAAACATGGATAGAATCGATAAAAATGCAGAACGACGTAAGCGATATGCACAAATGGCGCAACATAAAAAAGATGAACTTTTACGTCATCGTCGAGAGGCCTATGCTGCAAGACGAAATAGAAATAATGATAATGAAATTCACCTTCAGACAAATACAAACGGTTTTCTTAATACTGAGGATACAAGTTACACCGTTGATGGTGTACACGGTGACAACTCTATTGAACCAGTTAGTCATGCCGTCTCCATTAATCAAAATGACCAAACTTCTTTTCATCCAGCGCCTCGCTTGGATCCAACAGTTCCATCGTCTTCACTCCAACGGGCAAGTCTTTCAGATATCTTCAGCTTTCTGTTTTCTACTTTGTCCTCTTAATTTTAAACCTTTCAAATACTATCTCATAAATTAAACCGTTTTATTCTCGCTTATATTTGGTTCTTTTCTTCGTGCTTAGTGCTTACAAAATTGTGCATGTACTTATAACATTCTGCTGGCTGCTTTCCAAAATAGAAAAAACAAATGTTTATGCATCTAACTGATTTCCTCCTCCCTCATTTTTTCAGTTTTCGGAAAAGGCTTTTTTGTGCATTCTGATGGTTATCCATATCAAACATATACTGCCTCACATTTGTGCCTCTACGATTTGAATCCTATATAGACTGCTTTCATTATTGTTCGTCCATGCACATTTTCTCCTTTATTTACTCCCTCTTTGATTTAAGCCTAAAACAGAGTCTTCAATTTAAAAGGAATTGTAGCTCGTCGGGTGAAGAAGACAAACTACTCTCTATTGGACAATATTCCGCAGCAAACCTTTATACTTCCTGATGCTCCGGAGTGTGAATTTTGTGCCACTAAACGATTTTATTTGGAACCCCCTTCATTTTGCTGTCGTACAGGAGAAATATCTATAGTTGCGCCGACAATGCCTTATTCTCTTAAGCACCTGCTTGTTGGGCGTGATGAACAATGTGAACACTTTCGTAAAATATCCGTACGTATAATAATAATCTGGCTTTTACATCGTATGCCGCAAAGTATGATAAGGAGCTTACAAAAAACAGGCATAGAGTTTATACTTTCCGCGTACAGGGATAGGTTTATCATCTGCTGGATAGTTTCGTGCCATCAGGGGACAAAGCATGTGGAATTCAACTCTATTTTTATGATACAGATGAAGCTGTAAGGACGAGAACTAAAAACTCTGACAAATTGAGACCAAACATTTTGCGGTTCCTTCTCGACCACAATCCTTATGCAAGATTTTTCAGGGACTTGAGATATCTTCATGATCTGCAGGATTATAAAATTATCCTAAACTGTTATCCAACATTGGATCAACGTGTGTATAATCTTCCCACTGCTTCCGAGGTTGCTGCCATTTGGACCGAAACAGAAGAACCTGTTAATTTACTCCCTCACATCCAGGTTTACAGCCATTCTGACTCGAGCTATCGAGTCCAACCGTATTACGCATGCTATGATCCTTTGCAGTATCCTCTTTTGTTTCCTAGAGGGGAATCTGGATGGCATCATGGCATTAAGAGGTTATATAAAAAAGGAAGATCCACGGATCTCCCTGATTGTAATATTGATCCTTTCTCAATTGAACATCCAACCGATTTAATAAACTTGGAAGAAACAGGTAAGTGCTTTAATCTTTGTGTTGCTCTTCCCATTCTCGTAGCAGGGACATTTTCCCCTTATTTGCTTTTTTTTTAGTTGTTCAGAAAAACAAATATGGAGAGCATGCTATTTTAGCAAGAGAATACTACTGCTACAGACTCCAGATAAGAAATAACGACCAGTCTATGTTATTACATACTCTTAGACTGTTGCAACAGTTTGTGGTAGGTACCTACATTAAAATAGAAACATCCAGACTTGAATTTTACATAAACAAACAAAAAGAAATCAGAACAGAGATTCTACAAGGAATCTTAGACAGTATATCACTTGATCAGACACAGGGTCGTCAGGTTGGTCGCAGGATAATACAGCCTGCTTCTTTTATTGGTGGACCGCGGGATATGAGACGACGATATTTAGATGCTATGGCTTTGGTTCAAAAATATGGAAAACCTGACATTTTCTTGACAATGACATGTAATCCTATGTGGAAGGAAATTCAAGACAATTTGGAATATCAGGAAAAGCCACAGGATAGGCCAGATTTGTTAGTTCGTATTTTTAGAGCCAGATTTGAGATATTGAAAAATGAACTTCTAAAAAAACAAGTCTTTGGAGAAGTTGCAGCATGTGTCTATGTTATTGAGTTTCAAAAGCGTGGATTCCCTCACGCTTACTTGTTGCTGATATTGAAGCCGCAGTCTAAGTTACTTAATCCACAATCATATGATAAGATTATGTGTGCTGAAATATCTCAAGAAAATGGTTACTTGTATTCTCTTGTTGTTAAGCACATGATTCATGATCCATGTGGCAATATGAATAAACATTGTCCCTGCATGAAAAGTGGTATATGCAAAAATCATTATCCTAAGAATTTCTCTGATTACACGGTTCATGGAGAAGATACATATCCGTATTACAGAAGGAGAAATAATGGAAAAATGATTAGAGTACGAGGTTATGATTTAGACAATCGATGGGTTGTGCCTTATAATCCATATCTGCTTGCCTTGTTCAATTGTCATATAAATGTTGAGATATGTTTTGCTGTGAAACTTGTAAAATATCTTTACAAATATGTTTTTAAAGGGCATAACCTGGTGAGTTTTCAAATTGTTGATGAAGAATTTCTTGATGATGTTGATGAGATAAAACAATTTCAGCAAGCAAGGTGGATTTCTCCTCCTGAGGCTTTATGGCGAATTTATGAATTCCGACTGAATGAAATGACCCCAACAGTTTATACTCTCCAAGTTCATCTCCAGGATCACCAACTTGTCTCATTCAACAATGGATCTAATTTGACGTATCTGCTAAGAAATGTTGACTTCTCCACAACAATGTTAACTGAATTTTTCAAAATGAATACAAATAACGAAAAAGCACGACAATTGAAATGCCTGTATAAAGAATTCCCTAAACATTTTGTTTGGAATCCTAGGATAAATACATGGTCAGAAAGAAACCGACAGATAGTCATAGGAAGATTGGTTACTGTCAGTCCGAAGGAAGGTGAACGATATTATCTAAGACTTTTACTCACTCATATTTGTGCACCTACATCTTTTGACGATCTGTTGACTATTCAAGGAGAAAAAACTCATTCTTATAGAGAAGCAGCACTAAGGCTTGGACTATTAAGATATGATCAATATATTGAAGAAACTCTCTCTGAGGCTGTCCTCTTTCAGATGCCATCATCTTTTAGGTTGCTATTTGCTACTGTTTTATGTTATTGTTCACCTGCAGACCCACCATCTCTATGGGAGAAATTTAAGAGTGATCTTTCTGCTGATTATAACCATGCTGTGAAACTGGGACAGCTTAATTCTTATGAAGTCAATGGCAAGCTCCTATTTGACTTGAATAGACTACTCTATTCAATGGGGAAAAGTTTAGCTGATTATCAAATACAAAACGATCCCAATGAATTTCGTTATCAACAGCAAATCACAATAGAAGTGACACTGAAGCAAGCATCCAAATTGATCCCAATGATCTGCTTCTTTCTTCAAGGCTAAATTCTGACCAAAAATATGCATTTGATATGATCTTGGATGCTGTTTTTGCTAACGAAAGTCAATCAATTTTTATAGATGGGCCTGAAGGAACTAGAAAGACTTTTCTCTATCGATCACTGCTTGCTACCTTGAGATCTAAAGGTTATGTCGCAATTGCCGTTGCAACATCAGGTGTGGCAGCATCTATACTTCCAGGAGGTCGAACTGCACATTCTAGATTCAAGATACCCTTGCATTTCTCAAAAGTCAAAACCTGTCAATTAAGTAAACAAAGTTGCGTTGCTAGACTAATTATTCAATCAAGACTGATCTTATGGGATGAAGCATCGATGGCAAAAAGACAATCCATTGAGGCATTTAATGATTTGCTTAAAGATCTAATGGATTGCGAAATCCCCTTTGGAGGAAAAGTTGTTGTGTTTGGTGGAGATTTTAGGCAAACATTGCCAGTCATAGAACAAGCTTCTAAACAGGTTCTAATTGACTCAAGCCTTTTAAATTCACCCTTATGGAAAGATATGTATAAATTAGCATTGAAACAAAATATGAGAGCTCTTTCAGATCCACAATTCTGTGATTTCTTACTGAGGATCGGTGAAGGGAAAGAACCAACTGACGTAAACGGAGATGTCACACTTCCCTCTAATATTGTGATACCATATACTGATAGAAATGAGTCTTTAGACAGGTAATCCGTTCTTATCTAGACTGACAACCAATGACACAATATTATATTACTAATAATGTTTTCTATTATCAACCCATCTGTTTTCGTTTGCAACAGATTGATACGTTATGTTTTCCATGACATGGCACTCTATTCAGATGATCCTTCTGAGATGATAAATAGATGCATTCTTGCTCCCAAGAATACTTCTGTTCATGAACTTAACGAACTTATAATTGAAAGATTTCCTGGAGATCTGCACACCTACATAGCATCAGATAGGACTGTTGACGAATGCCATCAGGGAGATTATGAAGACTTTTTAAACAACCAAAATCCAAGAGGTCTACCGCCATTTAGATTATCACTTAAAAAAACTGTCCTGTTATGCTGCTCAGAAATTTGAATCCAACAGAAGGCCTCTGCAATGGAACCAGACTGATATGCAAGGAATTAGGACGGTATTCTATTTCTGCTGAGATTGCTTGTGGCCAGTACGCAGGAAAAACAGTTTTTATTCCTAAAATCCCACTGCAGACCTCTGACAATGAAATAAACGGAATTCCTTTCATAAGGACACAATTCCCTGTTCGATTATGCTTTGCCATGACAATCAACAAATCTCAAGGACAAACATTAGATTACGTTGGAATATATATACGAGAACCTGTTTTCTCTCATGGTCAACTCTATGTTGCGTTGTCCAGAGCTAGATCAGCTAATGCAATTAAGGTACTGATAGTTCCTGGAACATTTGCTGGTGTCAAATTCGATGGGAAAACAAGCAATGTTGTGTTTACTGAAATATTTGCTCTTGCTAATTTATAGATTTCATGATTCAGGTATATATAATTTTTTTCTTTTTGCTCATATTTGGTTGTTTTTCCTCAATATCATATCCTCACGTTTTCTATTGTTGTTCCTTCATTTTTTTCAACATACACAGTTTTTCTATCGTGAGATATATCACTCCTAATACGCAAAACCGGCCTTGGAAAACAACGGTCCACAAAAAACAACACGTTCCAACATCGATGTTCTACTTTGTTTATTTCAGGAACAACACTTTATTGGTCCACAACCAACGCTTAGCCATTTCATCAGTTTAATGACGTGCAGAAGGGTGACCTAAATAGGAGGGAACCTTCCCAACCCAAACAACTTAATGTTCCCAGAAAATAAAAACTTAACTCAACCCCTACTATTTGAAGAAGACACATAGAAAGCATCACCATTATGTATTCCATCAGATCGATTATTTCTAAGTTTTACCTGCGAATACTCTATAATCATTAATTAGTTCCTATTTGTTATTGTTTTTTGTTAGAACATTTTTTAGCAAAATTATTAATGTGGCAGGATTCACTTTCACCGTCCGGATACATGAAAGGGATGTTCCAATAGGGGCATGTAAAACTTTTTCAAAGACAGGTCAGATCCAACAAAAAAAAATCCAATGCAATGTATTCACGGGTTACGACAAAACAAAATAAAAGGCAGAGAGCTGACGAGTTACTGCAGAACATAATATATTCTTTCTTTACAGCTTCTTGTTATTTGTCCTAATCCTTTCTACTCCCTAGGCTTGATAATTTATTGCAGCCTTTCTTCTTCGGGACCGAACAAGAAAAATATCACCACTAAAACAACTAACGCTGTGTCGTGACTCTTTGAATGAAAAAAAAAAACCAATGGCTTTGCTTTCAGATCCGCAGAATGCTTATTTACAATCCTGCTGCTTTTTCCTACGCTGCAGGAAAGACCAGGTATCCACTTTTTGTTTGACACATTTTGTATGATTCGTTTAGCTTTTATGAGCTTATGTAAACCAGAAGATAACCTCTTTTAAATCTCTTTACCTAAAAAACGCAGGTTTTGCCTCTACAATTTCGGACGCTATTACAGCGGCACAGCCAAAATAGAATAACATTCAGGCATGGAATGCGTGATTGGCTCTTTCGTCTCGCAAACAACCTGTATGAAGATGCCTCAATGGAATACCTTGATAGTAATCTTATTAAAGAACATCACGCCTTATTTGTTAGACACGCTGGAAATCTTGTCTTTGATGTCATCCATTTCTATGAATTCCAAAAACAAGTTTACCTAAGCTGGACAACTCCGTTACCCACTTTTGTGCAAGAGCAAGGTTTCATATATTTAAAACTTTCCTTTATTAATCATCATACCATATGTATATATATAGAAATATATATATATGTATATCTTCATATTAATCATTTAATTGAATATTAATATGCAGGACAACAGGATTGTTCCCTATTGAAAGAAGTCGTTTCTACATCCTGAAAGCTGATTGTGTTCAGGATATTTCCGATTCTGTGTGCTTTTATCAAGCATTTTCTGCGGCCGATCCATATAAATTAGTAATACATATCTCCTTTTTTTTAATTCATCACCTACCCCTCTTCATATTGACATTTTCCTTCTTTCCCTTTTCAATGATCAGGAAATGCCTCCATTCATCAACTATTTTATTAATGGTCAAAAAACTCCATCCCTGATTTTGAAGACTGGAACACAATCTCTTGAAGTTGGAATCCAAGGAACACATATTAAGAAGAGCTGGAGCACTTTTATTCTGAAACATAACCTCAATCATAATGATATCCTTGTTTTCATTCCAGAATCAGAAACAGTATTTTGTGTTATCGTTTTTGATCCCTACGGAGTAGAGAAAATTTTCCCTTGGTATCATACGTACTCTGTGTATTCACGAATATAGACTAATGGCACATTTCACGTTTCGTACCGTATTATCTCATTGTTCCACTTTTCTCGCTCTCTGCCGCACTGTTCATTCTTCGCATTCATTATATCTCATCGATTCCATATTCTATGTCATTAGTTAAATGATTATTAAACTATTTTGTGCTTACGGACCATGATCTCATTCAGCAAAACACAGAACGACCTCGTGGTTCTACAACCCACAAAAACACGACTACTACTCTCACAACGACAGAAAAAAAATTTTAAAAAGCAATTACATAAAGGCATAACATGATGCCTTTACTTTTATTTTTTTTTACCCACTAAACATTATATGTTTCCTGTTAAATACACATATTGACATCCCATTGTTAAAAAATATATCTGTGCAGTCTAAATCTAAATATAGTTAAGTATGACCTGCATTCTTTTCCATTTTCAAAATGTTATAAGAATGTTTTAATACTTATGTTATTACACTGTAGCATCGTTCCACCAAGGCGCCGAGCTCCCGCCGAACCACGCTATCATTCTCCACCGCGCAGAACCATCTTGTTGATCTGCCCATCTAAAGATCGCATTCCGCCCCAGAGAACGCTGAACCACTTTATTCTTCCGTGAGCCGCAGAACGACATCATTCTCCGCTCACAACGACAAAAAAGAATTTTACGAACATAAAAAAACAAGCTTGACAATAACATTATTCAGGTCTATTTTTAACTTTTCCACACAGGCTAGGTTTTCTCATGCTGTAATTCAAAAACTTTACCATTAAATACCATCCAGAGCAATATTACATACATTCTATTAAACGTTTACTAGAAGCAATAATCAGATCCTAGATATCTAAATAAAAATATTCAATTATACCACAGTTTGATTTATTTACAATATCGTTACATTATTTCGACTGTCAGATCCTTCAATGAAATTTTTTTTTTGTTTTTTGCAGAACAACTCCCACAAGCAAAAAAAAAATAAACATTTCCGCTTTATTTTACACAAACTAAAACAATGTAAATTTTTTTTATCATTTACATACATGTATTTTCCCTATGAACCCTACAAAAAGCAACCGCCCAAAAAAATATATATATATGTATATATCATGCCTCATAAACCAGCACACAGTCCTCCTTTTGCTTTGACTAGAATGGAGTCAAATTCGATTTCTACTACACGCAGAACCACCCTGTAAATATATGATCCCTGGAACCATAATATTGTTCTGCTCGTCCGAAAACTCCCTGCTTCTAAGTGTACGACAAAAAAAATTTATTAAAAAAAAAGCTTTCCACCAATAATATTAATTGGATTCGATTTAAAAATTCTATCATTGAATACCAACCAAACAACAACTTAATCCATTCCATTAAGCATTTCATCAACGGACCAACTAGCGCACAGTAAACTACTCTGCAAACACAAATCTAAGAACCCTTACCAAACCAAAATTTCAGAAACCTCAACCAGAAAATAAAACAGCCAGCATCGCACAAAAAAAACAACACCGCACGAAAAAAAACACAACCGACGCACACTGTGGTGTGACGGTTCTTGGTTCTTCATTATGTTTTAATAGTACAATAATACTCTCACAGAACTACCAATTTTGAAGAATATCATCGCAGCCATTATGGTTTACTTTAGATGTTAGAAACTACGTGGCTAGCATAGCTGGCACATTTTATTCCAATCGCTCGATGTTTTGCAGGTCTACATACTTTAGCAACAGTAATAAGCATGTTATGGTAGAAACAGAAGATACTAAAATGGAGAATTAACATTACATTTGACACAAAACAAAAAATAAATAACATCTAAAAGGGTGAAACATAGCTCCTCCACCAGAAAGACCTAGCTTACACCTGATTTAGTCATAAACAGCATAAAATGACCAGCATCCTGAACAACACATTGAACAGAAAGAGAACATAAAACATCTTCGATGCCACATAATTTCATACCCAAAAAGTTTTTACTTTTGCCCCAGTCACTTCTTGCCTGATTGCACAACCCCTTTATACCTCAAAAAAAAAAAACAAACCAAACAAAAAAAAACTCATAAAGAGAAAGCAAATAATAGACAAAAACCTTATCATTTTTTCCGAAAACTATACCCAATTCTCAAGCAATATCAAAGAGTACAAGCCAGATTTATAAACCACCCGAACAGTGTTCACGAAATCTGTCCACATGGTGATCCATCAGATTTCTTCTTCAACCGATTCAAATCTTCTCGAAGAGAAGCAACACGAGAACCCATATCCTTAATTTCTTCAACGAGAAAACCAGTAAAACCTTTAAGCTGCAATCCAGATGAATTCTCGTTTTCCTTGCCACACAAAAAAGGTTCCTCCAGTCCAGCTCTCCGGACAAATTCTTCCGCCTTTCTCAGTTTCTCCGCGAGTTCTTCATTCCTCCTTTCATATTCTTGCTGAATTTTGAAGACCCTTTTCTCTGAAACCTTCAGAGCCTCACCTCTCTCCTCTGCTAATTTTAAAGCAGCTCGCCACTCACCCTCAGTCTTTCTCAGTATAGCATCCAACTTCTCACATTCTGATATAGCTGCACTGCTGATTTCATAAGATGATTGAAGATCCGCCTTCAATATTTCCAACATTCCTTCCTTCTTTTTTATCGTTGTGGTCAGCTCTTCTATCCTTTCAGCGGCAGCAGCAGTCACACCAACATTCTCCTCCAACTTCCCATGCATTTCATTTATTATTCTTCTCTTTCGCAGTCTTTGAAATTTAACAAATGTGGCAACCTAATTCAAAAAAATATACACACACAAGTAAAAAAATTCTAATTTCACACGTTATATATTTTATACCAAATATATCATGCGTAATATTTCCCAAAAATGTTAACATTTATGGAAAAACTACCTGAAGCTAAAAATTCATGACGGCATCATCTCCTTCTTCCAAGGATAACTAGTTCAATAAACTTTCCTTCTGACTAAAACCAATTCCATCCGCAAACTTTCTCGCTTCTTCCAAATCCAAATGGCAAAACTCTAGATGATGGCCACCTACAGCAACTCCCTTTTGTTTCCCATCTGTGGACCTATCAATGGGCGCAACGACACTGCTGGAGCCACTCTGAACAATTAACATATTGTTTGCTAACTTTGTTTCTTTTTCTCCCAGCGATTCCATGCACCCTGCAACAGATTCTTTTCCCAGATCTGCCTTCCTCTGACCATCATTCTCCCCATCACAAACAATGACCAAATCCTTCAAGTTCTCACCGGCAGTCCCAACAGTACCGCTGTCTTCCCTTTCTTTTCTCACCTCCTCACTCTCATCCCCTTCATCACTCCCAGATCTACAGACAAGCTTTCTTTTCCTTCTATAATGACCCTCTTCTGGTGTATGCTCATCGGACTGACTTACTTCCCCCTCCAACTGTTTTTGCATCATATTTCTTATTTCTTTTATTGTCATCACTCTGTCCAGGTCATCAACTTGTGCAAACCTTAGAGAGTCCACAACTTCCATTGCTCTTTTCTTTACCAAGATTACCCTTTCGATCTTCACTTTCTCATTTAACAAAAGACCAGCAAACATCAACATCTCATCATGGATGAGTGTATCCACCCAAATACAACTTCCCTTCCCAACACAATATCTACTAACTGATTTCACAAAACCCCCATGCACACAAACAGGAGTTAATGCGTTGCAAGCCCATATGAAAGGTTCACCTTCTGCCGGTATAAAAGGCAACAAACTTTCATTTAGAAACTCGACAAAAAAAACTTTCTCTTCCACGATCTATCAAGAGTCTCCCTATAATAAAACTTCCAGTTCGACTCTTTACGTGGTTGAACACAGTACCAATCCTCATTGGCACCTCCCATTGCACACTTTCTTAGAACGAAAACACAGAGCAAGATTTCAAAATCAAACCTCAACCGACAGAAACTTACCAAACTGATAACAGCTACTATCAACCTCCACGCACTGGGAATGAACAAAGTTGAAAATATATTCCAACCTTTTACGACAACCGACAATGGACCTAAATACGGTACCCGTACACCGTATCTTACATACTCCTTATACATAGGCACTGATCTCTCCCCCACTCGATTCGCTCTTTCGTCCCCTCTCGGCAACCTCAAACGAAATTTAGAACCTAAACCCATTTCTTTCGCTGTGATTTCCAATTCTTTGCGCGTCATTATGCTCTTAATTTCACTAATGCTCCCTGCTTTTTCCATTCTGCCGCAGCAATTAACTCGTTCTATCCCTGAAACTAAACCTAAACTTGTTTACTTTTCTATACAATGTCTCATACCAAAACAAACAACATGGCCAATGGTACCAACACCCATCATGAAAATACTAATACATTGATCCCATAAAAAACAACTCAGATCACAGTACTTGCCTCAGACCATACTGTTGTCTTCCTTCATAAGATTTTTTTTGTCTATCGCAAAATAAACCAAACAAAAAAACAACAAAAAAATTCCATCAAACCCACAATCCTCTCCCATTACATACTTTCTGCGTATAGGTATTTTCTTCCGATCTACTTTATACAACCCAAAAAATCACTATATGCAACAAACAGAACAAAACAACAAAACAAATAGCAATAGATTAACTTAGCGTATTTAATAGATTCCTGCATCCATTTATCCATTTTTGAAAATCCCTAATTGTTTTTCCCAGATAGTTGACTCTATAACAAAGACACCCAAACAATAACACTCTATTTACCGCATAAACCCAACGATACTTACTTGGAACTTGTTTCGCAACCGTTTTCTTCATAATATCTGTTCTCTGCACTGTGCTTTGTTCTAGACAAACAACAAATGAAACTAGCAGAGGAGATAGCCAAAACAAGAAATACCCTGTGAACAAAAAAACCAAACCAGCAAACAAAAGAATACGCTCTGAAAAGAATACTATAAAGAAATACCAAAAGGATACAGATAAAACAAAGCAAGGAAAAAGAAAAGACAACAAGCCGAAGAAAGCCAAAAGGCGTATCCCATAAGATATCAAAACTTCTAAAAAATCACGCCCTTTGCGTAACTCTCTTTCTTACCCTTTATCCGAGCATTTATTACGACTGACATAGCCTATTCTCCTAAGCCCTCTTTCTTAGATTTACATACATACCATCCTATCAACAACACTTCTTTCCCTTCTTTTTTTTTTTTTTGCATACAACATTCAACTTTTACGTTTTATATCTTCTAGAATTAACTTTATCAAATATTTTCCTTACAGATTATTCGTATTGATATAATTCCATTCTTACACGAACATTAATATTATGCAACTATTTTTTCCACTTCATTTGAGATGCTTAACATTGAATAACTATTTCGTATTTAAATGAAATGTACCCTACAAAATATCACTAAAAAAAACTACCATTTCAAAAAACAACAACTCGCACCACAAGCATCTGGTGCTTCCCTTCGCACGACCCACCACCGCTTCTCCCCACTACTGAACCACAACAGGATTCTACCAACCGCACAGCCACCTCGAGGTTCCACCAACCGCATAACCAAAATGGTTCCGCCAATTACACAAACAATGGTTATACCTGCAGCCCCCCACACCCAAGTTCTGCTAATCTCACAATCACACCTTACAACAAAAAAACAATAAAATACAGCTGGCAAAAAACCATTATATCCTCTCAATATAACATTCCACAGATACATTTTTCCCGCATTTATTTAGTTCTATATATATTTTATACAGTGTACACTAAATTTCAAGTTTACTGACGATTGATATTTTAATTATAATGTTATGAAAAATTTTTAGTGCACATATAAAAATATTTCGATTTAATCTTATGATATAAGAAAAGTTATAATTTTTGAAATACTAACAAACAACTATTTTACAAATATTTTCTGATTAAAAAAAAAACAAAAACTAAAATTGACAGAACTACCACCAGAATACAGAACTACCAAAGTACTCGTACGAAGTGCAGAACTATCTAGGAAATTCTACCAACAGCAGAACAACCAGGGTGGTTTTACGAAGTAGAGAACTATCCATGTAGCTCCGCGAAACCCATAACCACCAATGTGGTTCTGCATGACTGCCAATTATTAAATGATAACTTTTTGATATTACAAATTAGTATTAATACTGAAAAAATATTAACATTGTAACAAATAAATATTTAAAATATGTGATCTTATATTTTAAAACCTGAAATATTAATATTTAATATATTTAAATATTAATGCTAAAATTTATATATTGAAAAATTTTACAATAGGCAAAATTTTAAATATTCTTATTATATGATTTCGGATAGTTTCCATTCAGAAGTTTTACAAAATTTAGCCCCTCAAAAAAAATATTTCTGAACGAACACATTGCAAATATTTTAGATATTTTTGCTACAATCATAAAATTTTTTAATCAAATTATTATTTAATTTGAATATTATTATAATATGAACCTTTAAATTTTTTTTATCAAAAATATTTTCAAATTTTTTTACTCGATATTTCTATAATCTTAAATGAATATTATTCTATCAAAATCGCAATGTATGAGATCACTTAAAAAAACAAAAAAAAAAAACCTACCATCGAGTACAGAACCACCTGATAGTTCTGCACAAGTACGAACATAGTTCTGCCAACTACAAAACTACCAGAGTAATGTAATATTCAATTGAATATTTTATAATATTTTCAATTTTGATTTAATATTATAAGTAATCAACAATTTGAATATATATATAAAAAATATTTAATATTTAATATATAAATTATTAAATACTAATTTTTTATTTTATAAATTAGCATTAATGCTAAAAAAATATTAATGTTGTATGAATCAAATATTTAAAATCTGTAATATTTTCTTTTAAAACTTGATGCTTTTATATTTAATATATTAACATATTAATGTTAAAATTTATATATTAAAAGGTTTTACAATTACCAAAATTTAAAGAATTCATATTATTTCATCTTAGTAGGTGTCATTCTAAAACTTTACAAAATCTAACCCCTCATAAAAAAAAATTTCCTCGATGAACGCATTACAAATATTTTAGATATGTTAAATACGATCGTAAAATTTTTTAATCAGAGGATTATTTAATGAGAACTAACAAACAACTAATTTACAAATATTTTCAGATTAAAAAAAACAGATACTAAAATCGACAGAACTACCACCGAAATACAGCACTGCCAAAGTAATCATACGAATTGCAGAACTATCTAGGAAGTTCTACCAAGAACAGAACCACCAGGATGCTTTTACGAAGTGCAGAACTATTCATGTAGCTCTCCGAAACACATAACCACCAAAATGGTTCTGCACAACTGCCAATTATTAATGATAACTTTTTAGTATTACAAATTAGTATTAATACTGAAAAAATATTAATGTTGTAACAAATAAATATTTAAAATATGTAATATTATATTTTAAAACCTAAAATATTACTATTTAATATATTTAAATATTAATGCTAAAATTTATATATTAAAAAAATTTGCATTAGGCAAAATTTTAATATTATGCAAAATTTTTAGTGCATCTATGAAAATATTTTCATTTCATCTAATGATATTAGAAAAATTAAAATTTTAAAAATACTAAAAAAATTATTTTTTAGATATTTTAAGACTGAAAAAATACAGATACTAAAATTCACAGAACTATCTCACCACCGTCGTTCTGCCAAGTGCGGAACAACCCATGTATTTCTTCAAAGTACAGAACCACCTCATGATTCTCCACAAGTACCAAGATAGTTCTGCCAAGTACAAAACTACCAAGGTAATGTAATATTCAATTTAATATTTTATAATATTTTTATTTTTTATTTAATATTATAAGTAATCGACGATTTGAATATATATAAAAAATATTTAATATCCAATATATAAATTATTAAATACTAATTTTTAATATTATAAATTAATATTAATGCTAAAAAAATATTAATATTGTATGAATGAAATATTTAAAATATGTAATATTTTATTTTAAAACCTGAAATGTTTTAATATTTAATATATTAAAATATTAATCTTAAAATTTATATATTAAAACGTTTTACAATTAGCAAAATTTAAAGATTTCATATTAGTTGATCTTACTAGATTGTCATTCAGAAACTTTACAAAATCTAGCCCCTCATAAAAAAAACTTTCCTGAATGAACGCATTACGAATATTTTAGATATGTTAAATACAATCATTAAATTTTTTAATCAGATGATTATTTAATGAGAACTAACAAACAACTAATTTACAAATATTTTCAGATTAAAAAAAAAAACAAAAACTAAAATCGACAGAACTACCACCCAAATATAAAACTACCAAAGTAATCATACGAAGTGCAGAACTATCTAGGAAGTTCTACCAAAAGCAGAACCACCAGGGTGCTTTTACGAACTGCAGAACTATCCATGTAACTCTCCGAAACGCATAACCACCAAAGTGCTTCTGCACAACTGCCAATTATTAAATGATAACGTTTTAGTATTACAAGTTATTATTAATATTGAAAAAATATTAATGTTATAACAAATAAATATTTAAAATATGTAATATTATATTTTAAAACCTGATATATTAATATTTAATATATTTAAATATTAATGCTAAAATTTATATATTAAAAAATTTTACAATAGGCAAAATTTTCATATCATGCAAAATTTTTAGTGCATCTATAAAAATATTTTCATTTCATCTAATCATATTAGAAAAATTAAAATTTTAAAAATACTAAAATTATTATTTTTTAGATATTTTAAAACTGAAAAAATACAGACACTAAAATTCACAGAACTATCTTACTACCGTAGTTCTGTCGAGTGCGGAACAACTCATGTATTTCTTCAAAGTACAGAACCACCTAATAGTTCTCCACAAGTACCAAGATGGTTCTGCCAACTACAAAACTACCAAGGTAATGTAATATTCAATTTAATATTTTATAATATTTTTAATTTTGATTTAATATGATAAGTAATCAACTATTTGAATATACATAAAAAATATTTAATATCTGATATATAAATTATTAAATACTAATTTTTAATATTACAAATTAGTATTAATGCTAAAAAAATATTAATGTTGTATGAATGAAATATTTAAAATATGTAATGTTTTATTTTAAAAACTAAAATGTTTTAATATTTAATATATTAAAATATTAATCTTAAAATTTATATATTAAAACGTTTTGCAATTAACAAAATTTAAAGAATTCATATTAGTTCATCTTAGTGGATTGTCATCCAAAAACTTTACAAAATCTAGCCCCTCATAAAAAAAAATTTTCCTCGATGAACGCATTACAAATATTTTAAATATGCTAAATACAATCATAAAATTTTTTAATCAGATGATTATTTAATCAGAACTACCAAACAACTAATTTACAAATATTTTTAGATTCAAAAAAAACAGAAACTAAAATCGACAGAACTACCACCGAAATACATAACCACCAAAGTAATCATGCGAAGTGCAGAACTATCTGGGAAATTCTATCGACAGTAGAATCACCACCGTGGTTTTACCAAGTGTAGAACTATCCATATAGCTCTCCGAAATGCATAACCACCAAAGTGGTTCTGCACAACTAACAATTATTAAATGATCACTTTTTAATATTACGGATTAGTATTAATACTAAAAAAAATATTAATGTTCTAACAGATAAATATTTAAAATATATAAAATTATTATTTAAAAACCTGAAATATAAATTTTTAATATTTTTAAATATTATTGCTAAAATTGATATTAAAAAATTTTACAATAGGAAAAATTTTAATATTATGCGAAATTTTTAGTGCATCTATAAAAATATATTCATTTCATCTAATAATATTAGAAAATTTAAAATTTTAAAAATACTAAAAAAATTATTTTTAAGATATTTTAAAACTGACAGAATACAGATACTAAAATTAACAGAACTATTTTACCATCTTGGTTCTCTAAACTGCAGAACAACCCATGTATTTCTTCAAAGTACAGAACCACCTCATGGTTCTCCACAAGTACCAAAATAATTCTGCCAAGTACAAAACTACCAAGGTAATGTAGTATTCAATTCAATATTTTATAATATTTTTAATTTTTGTTTAATATTATAAGTAATCAACAATTTGAATATATATAAAAAATATTTAATATCTAATATATAAATTAATAAATACTAATTTTTAATATTATAAATTAGTATCAATGCTAAAAAAATATTAATGTTGCATGAATGAAATATTTAAAATATGTGATATTTTATTTTAAAACTTGATGTTTTAATATTTAATATATTAAAATATTAATGCTAAAATTTATATATTAAAAAGTTTTACAATTAGCAAAATTTAAAGAATTCATATTATTTGATCTTCGTAGCCTGTCATTCAGAAACTTTTCAAAATCTAGGCCCTCATAAAAAAAAATTTCCTCCATGAACGCATTACAAATATTTTACATATGTTAAATACAATCATAAAATTTTATAATCAGATGATTATTTAATCAGAACTACAATGGTAATTTAATATTCAATATAATATTTTATAAAATTTTTATTTTTGATTTAGTATTACAACTAATCAACAATTTGAATATACACAAAAAATAATTTATATCTAATATATAAATTACTAAATACTAATTTTAAATATTACAAATTAGTATTGATACTAAAAAAATATTAATATTATAAGAATGAAATGTTTACGATATGTAATATTTTATTTTAAAATCTAAAGTATTGATATTTGATATATTAAAATATTAATACTAAAATTTATATTTTTTTTAGTTTTATATTTAGTAAAATTTAAAAAATTCTTATCATATGATGTTGCTCAGTTGCCATTCATAAGTGTTATAAAATTTAGCCCCTCAGTTTGCAGCCAAAATCAAAATTGAAATTAATGTAAATTTTACTAAACCACGCAGGGCAACTCCCGTCAATTTGTAGCCAAAATCAAAACACTACACAGCGCAGCGCGCGGTGTACACCTCCCAGTACAATAACAAAAATATGATGCCTTAAATGATAAGAAACCCTTTCGTCATTCTCTAATGCAGATTCTTGCTTGCCGATCTACTACGTGTTTGGATTTTTTGAGCCTTTCTTGTGGTTTTGTTTATAAGGTTGAGTTGTATGTAATCAAATGACATATCAAACGATATTTTTTCATGAGTTTAGTATGTGATGTAATAACTCATTATCGTACCATTTTTGAATATTAGTTATTACAGTCTTTAGGATGATATTAGAAAGATCGACAATGTTACTTTCATGTAGTTTTCATTCTTTAATCATGCATTGCTTTTAGGATGTAATTTCAGTATACAACAATATATAGTACTACACCAATGTAAAACCCCCGGTACAAAGAACTGATTTTTCTATATATATTTCAAAAGCAATTTTGAATATCTTCATTCATTATAAACTCAGTTTTGATAGATATATAACTTTGACAACTAAGTCTAATATTACCTACTATCCATAACAATTGAATGTATTTTTTGTGATATTTCATTCACTTAACTTATATATTTTAGTGGGATCGTCCTGCAACGAAGCAGATGTCAGAACTTATTTTGTGTATTGCTAGCTAGAGAGCGCGACATCTAATGAGTGGATCATAACAAGTTACTTTTTTTTTTTTTTTTCTTTCAAATTTTGGTTCTACTATCCCAAATTGAATTTTGTTGCAATGTTATAATGAAATTTGTTGAGAATAAAAAATAGACAAATTGTTCGTTAATTAATTGATATATTGAGAAAGCTTAGTACAAAAGAAAATAATTCTTCACTATAATTACAAGTAAACTAATATAGATAACAATAAAGGGTAACCCCCAATGGAAAGATATTGACAGATATTTTTAAAATAATAAAAAAAAAAATATATATATATATATATATATATATATATATATATATATAAAATAAGAAGTTAACATGTAACATGCATTGTTATCGAATCTCAAAAGTTCGATGAAAATATGACAATGAAAATTTAATTTATATTTATAGGTAATAATAATAATAAATTAATAAAATAAATAAAAAAATTTTAAATATAAAAATTATCACTATTCAATAGGATTATCACGAAAGTATTTCAATTTATTTATTTTTTAATATTTGAATAGATTTTTTTTTTTATTTTAATAGAAAACTATTAATATAATGAAAATGAAGGAGCGATGGAGACGTTGCACGTTCCGTTTTATCATTTGATGCCATGCTCTCTTCTCTCTCTCTCCCCGTTCCTTCTGGGGTTTGCGGGAATAGCGAGGTATGGGGTTCCAAGCGGACGAATTGGAATCTGGTAAGGCTATTTAATTTTGCATATCTCATTCAATAGAATCAATGGTTGTGAATCTCTCAGTAGCGTAAAATGCACAAAGGAATTACATCCTCTCTTCAGTTAACCCCATAATTTGTCTCACTAGTTCATATGTTTTTCTCTCTACTTTTTTTCCCCGTCTTCTTGAAGCTTTTTTTATGGATTAGCTTTAAAACCTGGTATTTGAGCTGAAATTCAATTCTTAGTCTCTGATTTTTGTGGTTATCATATATCTATAAAAGATGAGGCAAACTATAACATATTTGCTGAATCTGAGTGTAGAAATTTACTTTTGAAAATGGGAAAATGTTTGATTTTCAGATGCATAGATATCTAGATTGAAAATGAATTCCGATGAATTTTTCATTTACTGTGGCATATATGATGATAATCTAATATGCTTTGTGTGGTGCCAACGTTATGATTTTCTCGTTAAGCATGCGACATTATATGTTTTCCTTCCGATTGGTTCATGTATGCCTTTTGTATCGAATTTGCGGTTGCAATTTTAGGGAGGTGGAGCCCTATCCAGATGGTAAATCTAGACTTCAAAATTGCCTTTTGCTACTTCCATTGAGAAACAATTTGGCAATATACAGAACCTGCATCTATACATATATTAGCAGCTTTTTTTAATCAATTGGAGTGCATATTTGTGTTAAGCAACCTGTTCATCTGAGATTTTGTTTTTCTCTTTTGCATATCTAAGTTTATTAGATTGTGGTCCCAATAACAATAAGATGTCTCTTATGTGTATTGATAGTTTTCCTTGGAGTTTCAAATTCACAATCATGATATCTTTTCTTGGAGCATTGAGTACAAGGGGAATTAGTAATGATGGAAGTGGCTGTTGTGTACCAAAGGATCTTGACTTTGAAAAAGCATTGCAGGCATTTCCATGACTGATATGGTGGAGGGAAGGATCATGGAACCATCTACATTGGTCCATAATGGTCACAAAGATGGCTATTGCAGGCCCATTTCAAAATTCATTTCCGTCTTGAAGTGGGTATATTGGAAGTGGAAGAGTGAGAGGAAGACAGAGAGAGGAGTTGGAAAAGATTCCAGTTATACTCGCAGAGGCCAGGTAAAAAAAAAGAGAGAGAGGAAAAAAAAAAAGAAAAAGAAACACCCCTAACTTGTTAACAAATGTAATAAAATGCTTAACTGAATAAAATTGTATTCCATAAAATAATCTCTCATGAAAGAGTAGACAAGAAAAATTAATCATGACTATCTTGATCACATCCAATAATTTAACAATGAAAGGAAGAGTCTGATTTCAAAAGCTGCTGGTATCTTGATTTTGAATTCCTGATATGTAGGAAAGTTCTAGCATATGCCTGATGTATTGTTGCACATTGACCTTTTATTTAGACTAAAGTTTCATATAAATTTAATAACGATATCCATTTTTTCCAGCTCTTGTAAATTTAATAATCTCATCCTACCTGAAGAAGCCTAGTGAGGTGAGACATAAGGGGCCTTTACCCTTCTTTAGTTGCATGCTTATCGAACGAGGTGAGCCCTTAAGTTTGCACAACAATTATGGAACATGACCCTTACGTGTTATTGTTTTTTGTCCACATACCTTTCATTCCTTATTCTTCTTTCCATCCATCTTAAATGAATAATATTATAGGTTTATTTTCTGCATTGCATTTTGAGCCTCTATATATGCCAATGTGAATATTTAGAAGGGAAACAGAGGACACTTACCTTCCCTCCCTATGCACTCCCTAGTCTTTTAGCATCCTGTCTCTTAGACAAACATAACACAGAAGATGTTGTGATCTTGCATGACAATTTGAACTTACGTAAAGAAAATTTTTTTGAAAACAACTTCCCTTCTCTCATCTTTATCTCTGAGAAGTTTTAAATTTACAAACTTTTAGATCTTCCTCTTGTCTTCTCTTTTCCATTATTATTATTTTTTTTTTTTGGATTCTAGCTTTGTGTTGTTTACACACCTCTTATTTTTGACATTAATTATAAATTGTCTTAATCATGCTAATGTGATTGTTTATTCTTTTATAATGGCGAAGTGCAAAAAGCTACTCACAAGAAAGAAAATGAACCAGCTCTCAATAACTAGAGTATAACATGATAGCCTGTAGATTGGTGCAGCTAATAAGGGTTACTATTTACCCATCTATAATCCTTGAATCCCTCTCTGTCCAGACTAACGTAAAAGGGATTAGACCAACAATCTCCTTTCTGCAGAAAACTTCAAATTGCTCCAAGCCTCAACCTTGCTATACACATCTTTACCTTTGGTATGAAGCATAGACAAGAAAATTCCCCTTTTTGCAAGTTATCCTGAGTTAAGATCCCCCTCTATTCTATGCCCCACATAGGGAAACCTAGGTACTCTTCCAAAGGTAACCCCCTTCTCTCGGGTCTATCAACTCTTCCCAAATATTTCTATAGAAGCCTTTGACCTCAAGCTTTGTCTTCTTTATTCTTCTGATGATTTTCATTGCCTACTTAAAATTTAAGTAGATTAAATTATAAAATCTTGAGTTTGTATTCTTTTGATATTGATCATGATTTGATACGATACAATCGCTAAAGTATTTGTTTCTATTTTTTACTAGTTGTCCAGCATAGTTGCAGACATATCATTTCCCAATAAAATTTCACAAGAACTTGGACGAGGAATTCTTATGAGTTGCCGACATGTATTTGTTACCATCAAATTTTATGTCATAAAGGAAATTTTGGGAGTATGTGGCTTGATCAGTGCCTAAGGCTTGATCAGCCTATAACCCTCCTTTCGTCTACTCCAAAACCATTAATATGCAAGTCTGAAAGTGGGGCAAAATAGTTTGAACTCTTATTTTTGGAAATTGAAGCAGCAATTGTATATAACATGACAAGTTGCTTGAGAATTTATTCTTATTCAATATTATTTGTGCAAATTATTAGGTTTTAATTGTGATAATGCCCCTAAGGAATGTTGTAAGTGCATCCTACCTCATTTATGTATATAATTATAAAGAAATTCATATTATATATCTTTTCCTGTCTAAAGTTTTGTACTTATCTTGACGGTCATTTGACACAAAAGATTTGAAAACTTGACACTATATATTTAATAGAACAAGAGGATCACAAACAAGAATGTAAAGGTTTTCGCTGTCATGTTGACAAGCATTTGTAAAGGACTCGTGGTCATTGTAGTTATGGAAAGCAGTGGCAACAAACTATGAAAAAATAATATATTTTAACAACTGCAAGTGATAATTGAGGTGTTAAAAAAAAAAATAGATAGTTGGCATTATGCTCTGTTCAGTTCACCATTTTGACCAATATTTACAAAAGAGCCAAATTGGTCTTGAGTATTAAATGAAGATATCATATAATTAACTTTTCATTTTCATTTTATTCCATACTCGCAAAATTTGAGGGTTTGAGGGACAAAGGGAATGGGCTTAAATCATGAAAACAAACTTCTTCTGCTAGTATGTATAAGGCTTCATGCACATGGCTATCTCTGCTCACATTATAGTGTGTGCCTCTAGGATGCTCCATCTTAATAATTTGATTTAAAATTAGACAATTCTTTTCTTCAAGATTTTGCTGAGTTTCTGTTGTTTTGAAACTTAAATCGAAAAAGGTTGGCTGCTTGAGCAACCTGATATTTTAAAACTCGGTTTATGTCGGATGGCAGGGAGCGATGGTCAATTCTTTTAATAAGTAGGCTGCAGGAGATCTTCGGAAATAGCATGCTTAAAGCATTTATCTGTGTGTCAAAAGGAGAAGTTTCATAAGTAATCATAACCGCTCCATCTCCTTCAATTTTAGGGTTGATGGTTTGTACCTTTTGAAAGAAAACCAGCAACATCTAAACAGGTTGTACGATTATTTTCTTTTATATTGTACTTGCGGTACTCATTAACGTGAATTTCTAGATTCCACCATTTTAAAAATCATGTTTCCCACTAACTAAACCTACTGCCATTTTAGATGATGCTAATGATTAAATTGTGTTAAGCTTTCCTAATAATAAAAATGTCATGAAGGTCCTTATTATTGTAACATATTTATTTAGTATATATCTATGGTAATTTTTATATTTATTTCTTTTGGATAAAAGAATTAGTAATTACATCAAGAAAAAGAGAATAAACAAAAGGGAGGATTATCTAAATAAGATAAAGGCAAAAAATAGTATAAGGGGGAGAAAAGGAGAGGAGGGTATTTAATTGAGTGAGGATGCCAAAACCATTGGGCATTTTACATGATTCCTGTGATTAGAGTGTGCAAGGACACAAGGATATTTATGGATCAATTTTTCCCATTCGTCTCTCCTGGGACAGATTGCTTTCTTTGCATAATTATGGTCCTCTAGTGCTAGAGATTCAGAGGATATTACTTGCAAAAGTAACCAAACATATCAGAAAGTCCTTTTGTTTCCCCAGCCTTCTAGCTTTCTCCTTTCTCTTCTTGATATCATTGATTTGCTTGAGAGAATATTTTCATTCTCTCTTGTTATTGATTGTAATTGCTTTATCTCTCTAAATTATCCTTTTAGCTTTTCTTTCCATCAAATAAAAAAGACAAGAGGGAGATTAAAAGTCAGAAATAAGGGCCATTCAATCTCTTTGTGCATCTAAAAATGGAACTTCTCTGGAGAGAGAAATGTTGCAACTGCCAAAAAAAATAAAAAAATAAAAAAAACACTCCTTGTCCCAAATATCCTGAATACGAAGGTAACTATCTTTGAAAATCTTGGAATTTTGCTCCATTTAAATGCACCAGACATAGAAAAACTCCACAGATTTTTGCATCCTTAGCTCTACCCCCAGAAATAGTAGGCGATGGTGAATCTGTAGCTGAAATGCAAAAGTAATGCTCGGATTTCAAAACTAAAAGATCCTTCCGTGTACTATATAAAGTTGTGGCCAAAAGCGAACAAAGCATTAATTGTTTCGTCTTTATTCAGTAAAGGCATGGCTTAAAAAATATCGCTAAGCCAAGTTGCTCAATCTTCTTTTTTCGAGGTATAATGGTAAGCATCATGTTTCTGTCGTCTAGTGTGAATAAACCATTGATACTCATTCTAGGATAAGAAAGAGTGAAAAAAAAATGTTAGCAGATGGAGTAGGAGTGTTGAAAGTTTTGGCTGACATAGCCATTTACTTCAGTCCCTTATTTTCCAACTGAACCATAGTAACCTGTAGTTATTTTATTATTATTTTTTTTTTTTTTTTGAACAAAGTAAACTTTCTATCCAATATTTTAAATGTTTTTTGGTCGTTTGGCCTACAGGATTCAAGATCTACAGGATTCAAGATGTTCTTGATGATCAATCTCTTGTCCCTTCTCAGTCTTTGAATGTATACTAACATTAGAGAAATTTTAGCATGTTACATTTATCTTTACGGATGTTGGCTTTTTTATTTGGGTTTAATCTGTTTAATTGGAAACATTGCCTTATATTCAACACTGTTGACAAATAGAATCCAAGATATCAAGTAGGATTTGAGGAGCTTTAATTTAGGGCTATGGTTCACTCACAGTCTTTTGAAAATACTTGAGTAATCTTGAAATAGTGTGACATGATGTTAGATATGCATTTCGTTAATAATGTTACCTTTAACGTGGAATGTGGAATTTAATATAGGAAGTCTAACCTCAATTTGGCCTATGCAGTTGGAAACACTTTTCCCTGGAAAGGAAGCATGGATTTATGATCGGATAAGCAATTTGCCAAACAAAATACCTACTCGCCGGTAAGATTCTTCTTGATCGCATGTATGCAGAATGTAGAAATTTTTATGATGTATGTTTCTCGATGAAGTCATATATGTGTCTCAATTTGTGTCGAACATACAAGGTGGTGTGTCCACATTGTTATGATTCTTTAGATACACTATTACTTCTTCGACACATTGTTATGATTTTTTAGAAACACTAATCCTTCTTTGCTTAAATAAATATTTCTAGGACCATTTCTACTCGGCGAGGAACTGCATCAGTAGGAGTGTGAACGTAAGACTGTGAACGTTATTTTCTGATAATGGAAAATAATTATTGAGCCTAGAAGGCCATTTTAGCTGTAGTAACTTTAACAGCTGAATTGCTGTTTGATCTTACTGCAATTTTTCCATTCGATCTTCTTATAGAAAGATTATGAGGGACCAATAAATTGCAGGGACACATTGTACAATATTAACAGTAAAGTGAGTTATTTCAAGAGACTTTGCTTGTCTATGTCAACAATTTGGTTTCTTGTACTTAATCCTCTTTTGTACATGCACTTCGACTGTTGGGTCTGCTGGAATAGTTCGGATTTTTGGCAGGAAGTTGCAGAGATTCCTTTAGTTGCAAGAAGCTCTGATTGTCAAGGGAAGGTGAGCATGAGCCATATTATTTCCTTGTCGTGCAATCTCTATTTGGTTTTATAATCAACAACTATTTGACTGTTGGTAATTTCTTTTCAAGGTTACTTCATGGCATTATTTGGTTGCATAGAGAGATTTCTTGATTATGAATCTCTCTTGTATTTTCCCTCTCTTTGAATGTGTACCAAAATTAGAATAAATTTAGGGATAATTATATATGGAGTCCTGAACTTTTTACCAATATTTTGATTTAGTCCTTGTAGGTAAAAGGTGCTCACGTAGGGGTATTTATCTTAATGGGTAAAAGTTATTTAAATTTAAATTTTAAAGTTAAGAGATAATGGGTGGTTATCCCATTATCCCCGACTTCCCAATAACTTCTCCATATTTTTATCCTACGTAAATTGGTGTCTTCTTCTCAAAAAAAAAAAAATATTGTGATTGAGGAACATTAATCATAGAGAGATTGAACACACATCGAGTATGCGCACAATATTCTCTAAAGAGAGATTGATTAAGGGATTAGGAAATTTTCAAGTAGGGAATTTTTAAGTCACTTTCGTCACCAGATTCAAGGTTGCGGCATTGTGATATTGAAGTGATAATTTATTTGACATGATTATCATCCTGATTGCGAGATTATCGAGAAATGTATCGTGATTCTTGAAATTGCTACATTTATTAACTGAGATATACATATAAGCTTAATTTTTTAATTATTCTAAAAAATTATCATACTTTTGCTTGTGATAATTAAATCTAATATTGGTATTAGAACGATAATTAGATTTAATAAAAATGTTTTTGGAATTTTTTAGTATAAAAATGTTGGGTAACAAATTTGAGTTTTGGATCACGGATGAAATTTCATAAATCCGATTAAACCATGATATTATCCATATTTTGTAAATCACGAAAATAATTTTTTCGTAATTTTTGAAGTATGTTAAGACTATAAAATTTGAGGTCAAAGTTTTCGGTTTTAAATGGTGTCCGAAACATAAATCCTAAATTTGTTGAGTTATAGGACAAATTGACCCATGAAATTGATATATATGTGTTTCTCATTACTTGATCTAAAATTTGACATATGTATTGCATACTGTTGTGGCCAGAAACGTGGTTTTTCAACACGGCCGCGAACAGCAAAAATTTGAACATGTGATTCGTTGAAATTAGGGTTTGAATCTCCCAAAAATCGAGTTAATAATAACTTGAAAAAGTCCAATTTCATTTTCCCGATAAGATCGCCGTTAAAAAGTGGTCGGAAAAGTAGTTTCCAATAGCCGAGTCACAAGTACCCAAGTACAAACCCATCGGACAAAAAAGAACCGCCCCAGACCTGAGGGCGCATGAGTTACAGATGTGCTAAGGCGCGTCGCGCAAGCAGGTGCAAGCGCATGGACAAGGCAAACGGTCTGGGTCAGATCTGACCCGGATCCGTATCTGACCCATGTCCGACCTGGTTCGCAACCTGGTGATGCGGGTCAAGCACATGAGAGACGCGTCGCACGTCTGGCGCATGCACCAAACTATTGCTGATGCATGCGCCAGACTGCTGCCGACGCGTGGAGGGAAGTGGCAGCATGCCGTCGTTGCATGGGGCCTCTAGTAGTGCATCAAGTCATTTTGTATTAGATTTTTTGAATTTTTTGAGGGTTTCACGTTCAAATATGTGACTATTTGTGAATTTTTGTGTGTCGAATCCAATTCCGAATGATAAGATGCGATCCCAAGTTATGGTATATGATATCTGTTATTTATACGCATGCTTTGGAGTCTATATTCGAATCATTTAGAATTTGTTAATTCATAAGTTGCGCAAAATTATGAAAATAAGTATCATATATTAATAATGTCTCTCTTTTCTGTGTGATAGAGACAATAGCTGTAACAAAACTGTCATACTAGATCTCATGAAGGAAGACGAATTGAGCGGTGACAATTATGATATTTGGCACCGAAAGATTCAGTTTGTCTTCGAGAAACAAAAAACTTGCAAAGGTTTTACGGCACAAGATGAAGAACCCTAAGGAGTATACCACCCCTCAAGTAAGACGGGATCAGGAGGCGTATCGCGCATGGAAGAGGAAGGATGGCCAGGTTAGGACAATCCTCCTAAACAGCATGCATGATGATATGATCCCAGTTTATGAGTAGTTTTCTACTACAATATCAGTTTGGCATACTCTTAAAGAATATTTTGGCTCTTGGTTAGCTCTTAAATTGAGCATGATGAACTATAAGTTTATTACTTATAAGAATAGGCAGGATTATAGCATGAAACAAAATCTCATGCATATGTCGAGTATAATCGTCTCTTTGAAGAATATGAGAGAGTCATTATCAGATGGTTTCAGATACTGAGAGTGATCCAGTTTCTACTTGACTCCTGAAATGTTGTTAAGACCTACCTCACATACACTGAGAGTATTCATACTTTCATGGATGTAAGTAAATATCGTGAGTTCAAGGAGATCGCCAGAAGGTGACTAGATCTGTTTTGAGTCATACTTATGAGGCGGAGTCGAGTAAGGGCTCCCGGGATACCAAACGCAGATGGGGCAAGCATGACAAAAAGATTAGAGGCCAAGGCAAGAAGAAACCATATGTCAAAACCGATAACAAAGGACAAAAGCGTAGAAAAAAGGAGCTCGATAAGAACAAAGTCAAGTGTTATGTTTGTGGCAACCTTAGCCATTTCGCTCGCGAGTGTAGTGAGCAGAAAGTATGTCCTTCTTATTTACATGATCAAAGTTTTATTTCATCTACTGTAATATTCACTGACTGCTCTCCTTTATGGATTGTAAACTCATGAGCCACTGACTATGTAGCTCACGATAGGAGCGCGTACGTGGAATTCCGTCGATTAAGTTCCTATGCGAGGAGGCTGTATGTGAAGAATGAAACATATGTGACTGTTAGAGGGATTAGTACATGCAAGCTAACACTACGAAGTAACCAACTCCTATATCTATATGATATTTTTTATGCTTCCGAGATTCGACGGAATCTCGTATCTATATTTTGTCTTGATCATTTAGGATATTCTGTTTTATTGGGAAAGTCGAGAGTTTCTATTTCATATGGTAGTTCTTTGCTGTGTATTGGTTTTATCCAAGATTGACTATATATACCGGATGTGGTTTTCTTTAATAATATTTCTCATTTATGTCTTATTGCCTTTACATCTGATAATGCCATTGATGATATTACTATTTGACATAGTAGACTTGGCCACATAGTGTAGGAGTGGATAAGCCGATTAGCTGCGAGTGGTCTGTTCGACCTACTAACTAGAGTCGAGTTGCCACTATGTGAGTTTTGCCTAACCGGCAAAACAACAAGGAAATCATTTGGAAAAACAATGAGATCTGGGACTTAATTGCAATTAGTTCACTCCAATATTTGTGAGCCTATGAATGTGAGAGCTTGAAATGAAGTCATGTATGTTATTATGTTTATAGACAATTACACGCGTTTCAGTTACGTCTATCTGATCTCGCACAAGTTTGAGACATTGGAGTATTTCAAGATGTTTATAGCGAGGTTGAGAATTAGTTAAACTTGAGAGTGAAGACTTTTAGAACCGATCAAGAGTGCAAATATCTATTTAAGCAATTCAAAGAGCTCTATTTCGAGAAGAATATTACGAGACAGTTGACTATTCCTGCTATTTCCCAACAAAATGGAGTAATCGAGATAAGGAATAAAACTCTATTGGAGATAGAGAGATCTATGATGGCGTAAATCAATTTACCTATCTCCTATTAGGGAGATGCATTATTGATTATTACCTATGTCCTTAACCGTGTTTCAACAAAATCCATAATCAGTACCCCATATGAGTTTTGGACAAGTAGGGAGAGAATTATAACACAATTCTCTTATTTTTTTTTCTACCCTTCAGCTCACAAGCTAAATCCTCTATAGAAAGAAAGAAATTCATTCGCCCCATTACAACAGTCCCCTTTCTCCTAAATAGCCTCTCTCCTAACTGCCTCGAATTCCCTTTAGAGTTGGTTATTCTCTAACAATTTTCTCCTCCATTTTCTCTCTGCGTTGGTAGACTTTAAGCCCCTTTGGTTCCACCTCATCTGCCACTTGGTTGACTGCTACCATCTCATCTTCCATCTGGACTTCTGCTACTGTATCACTCCTGACATTGCCCCATGCTGAAACTATAGCCTTGTCCTCAAGGCTATAACCCAGAAACTGGACCTTAAAGTCTGAAAGATTAAGCCATGTTGCATTATCTTTGGTTCCACCTTCCCAAAGGATAAGGAGTTGTTTAGTAGTGTGACCACCTTTTGAAATGTCCCTCTCCTCTAAGATTTCAGCTGGTTCAAAGAAACTAGTCTCAGATTCAAAAGTTTGGGGTAGTGCTAGTTCCGGCACATGATGTCCAATCAATTTCTTCAATTGAGACACATGGAAGACGGGATGAATTCGAGATCCTTTTGGCAACTATAGTTTATAAGCGACCGCTCCTATTTCTGCACAATAGGGAATGGGCCATAGTATTTTGCAGCCAGCTTAGCGTTGCCTTTGTCACGGATTGAGAGCTGTCTATATGGACGTAACTTCAGAAAAACCAAGTCTCCCACATCAAATTGGACGTGGCTTCGATGAGCGTTGGCAAATTTCACCATTAGTTGTTGTGCCATTTGAAGATTATGAGGGAGTAGTTTCAGAACTTCATCTCTGTCCAAGCGCTGTCATGACACTACCTCCACACGCGTCTCTCCTGGAAGAAACCAGTGGACTGTAGGGGGAAGGCGTCCGTACACCACTTGGAAAGGAGTCATTCCTGTGGAGGCATGAAAGTTCGTATTATAGTTAAATTTAGCCCATGGCAACCAAGTATACCATCCCTTGGGCTACTCGGAAGTAAAACAATGGAGGTATGTTTTGAGACCTTGTTCAATATCTCTATCTGTCCATCCATCTCAAGATGATAAGCACTACTTATTTTTAGCTTCGTTCCTTACAAACGAAAAAATTCCGCCCAAAAACTACTTAGGAATATTGAGTCACAGTCACTGACAATTGATTTTGAGTGACCATGTAGTCGGACTACCTCTTTAAGAAACACTTCAGCCACTATCTTTGCTGTGTAAGGATGCTTCAAGCCAATAAAATGCCCATATTTTGACAACCTATCAACTACCACAAAAATACAATCTTCCCATGTGATCGAGGAAGTCCATTGATATATTCTCCCAAACCATCGATGGAATAGGTAGGGGTTGCAAAAGACTTGCCGAAGACCTTGCTTCATACTTTTGTCATTGACAAACTAAGCATGTTGCCACAAAGAAAGAACAGACTTTATCATTCATTTCCAATACAAATTTACAGCCAATCATTTGTATGTTTTCAAGGCACCAGTGTGTTCCACCACAGGAGTCTTATGGAATTCAGCCAACAAGGTGGGAATCCACTTCGAGTTATCCAGAATTACCATCCTATTGTGATGCAGAATGTCTCATTCTGTAGTGAGTATGGTGGCTGACAGCTAGGGTCCTTTTGCAGCTATTGTTTCAGTGCTGATAGCTTTTCATCTTGAGCTATTTTATCTTGAATTTCCTTCCAATCAGTATACAGCTGCCAAGTTAACGCTGTACATTCAATTTCATGTAGTCTAGACAG
The DNA here is from genome assembly GCA_033439265.1 of Dillenia suffruticosa. NCBI lineage: Eukaryota > Viridiplantae > Streptophyta > Magnoliopsida > Dilleniales > Dilleniaceae > Dillenia > Dillenia suffruticosa. Next base: position 15,323,376 of record JAVTVX010000009.1, on the reverse strand, counting down.
AGAATCAGCCACTGTGTTTGATTTGCCTAGTTTGTATTCCACCCGAAAATCATACCCCAACAATTTAGAGATCCAATGCTGTTGTGCTGATGTTGTGATCTTTTGCTCCAATAAGAATTTTAAGCTTTTTTTGTCAGTTTTTACCACGAAATGTCACCCTATGAGATTTGGATGCGAGTGCTGAATGGCTAGGACAAGTGTCATTAGTTCTTTTTCGTAGACGGATTTGGAGAGAGACTTCTTGGAGAAAGCCTTACTAAAAAAAGCAATGGGCCTCCCATTTTGTAAAAGGACAACACCAATACCTCTGCCGGAAGCATCGCATTTGACTATGAATGGTTGAGAGAAATCGGGCATGGCTAGCACAGGAGCATGAATCATAGCTACTTGTAATGCTTCGAAGGCTTTGTTGGCTTCCCTTGACCGAGTAAATTGGAGCTGCCCCTCTTTTTTTAACAAATCCGTGAGAGATCTAGTTATTTTTCCATAGTCGCGAATGAACCGCCTATAATAATGGTCAAGCCCAAGAATCCATGCACATCCCTTGAGGAGCGAGGGGTTGGCCACGTAAGAATGCAATACATCTTTGTCGGATCTATCATGACCCCTTCCGCTGAGATTACATGACCTAAATACTCAATAGTTTGCCTACCGAATTGACATTTCTTCCGGTTGGCCAGCAAACAATTCGGTGCTAAAGTTTGCAGAGCTATCTCCAAGTAGAGCATGTGATCCTGCCAAGTGTAACTATATACAAGAATATCATCAAAGAATATCAAGATGAAATTTCTAAGATAGGGTCGAAACACATCATTCATTGTTGTTTGAAAAGTTGCAGGAGCATTCATGAGCCCAAAAGGCATAACCAGAAATTCGTAGTGGCTCAAGTACGTCCGAAATGCTATTTTCAGAATATCAGATTCCTTGACCCGAATTTGATGATAACCCGAGCATAAATCCAGTTTGGAGAAATATTGTGCGCTGTTCAATTCATCCAGCAGCTCATATACCATTGGGATTGGGTACTTGTCCGGAATGGTAACTTTATTCAAATCCCTATAGTCGACACAGAAGTGCCAGCTGCCATCCTTTTTCCGAACCAAGAGCACTGGACTAGAGAAGGGGCTAGAGAAGGGGCTGGAGCTAGGTCGAATAATGCTAGCCGCAAGCATTTCAGCTACTAATTTTTCGATTTGATTCTTTTGCTTATGGCTGTAGCGATAAGGCCTCCCACTAACAGAACCACAATCAAGCCACAACGGAATTTGGTGATCAGTATGTCTGCAAGGTGGGAGCCGAGGGTCGTCACTGAATACTTCCTCCTATTTGGTCAATAGGTATCCTAACTCCTCTTGTTGGACCATAGCTAATGTGTTCGTAAGCAAGACATACATTATATCATCGTTATTGAGCTGCCATAACCAAATCTCATAGTCTACCTCAGTGACTTTTCTCAAAGCATCAAGGGAAGATGGAGTTCTAATAAGTGCAGGGTCCCCTTTGAGACAAATGGATTGTCCTAGCCACTGAAAATGCATAGTCATCATCTGCCAATTAACTCAGACCTCTCCTAATGTTTCTAGCCAAGAGACTCCTAAAATAACATCAACTCCACCCAAGGGAAATATATAACAATCAACTATGATTTCAAGACAATCCAATTGAATGTTCAGACCACTACACATACCAGAAGAGGCCAATCGTCTTCCATCGCCCAATCGCACCCAGAAAGAGTCTGTGGGATGCACCATTAGTCCCAATCGATAGGCAATTTCTTAAGCTACAAAATTGTGACTAGCCCCACTATTGACCATGACTACTAATTTTTTCCTTACTACTGTTTCTAGAAGTTTCATAGTTTTAGGATGAGAAATACCTCCAATGGAGAAATGGGAAGCTCCAGAGCGGCAAGAGAAATGTCTAGGTGTTGCTTTGAATCAGCATCTGCAGGTTCGTCCATGCCAACGTCGTCAGTCAAAGGAGGTTCATCCTCGCCGAAGATGATCATCCGAAAACTCTTGTTGGGGCAGTTGTGGAGTGGGTGGTAAGGTTGTCGATATTTGAAACACAAACCTTTTGATCGCAGATCCAAGAGCTCTTGATGAAACAAATGGTGGGAGGCTCTAGTTGCTGCGATTGAAGATGGTTGCAAAGAATTTGGAAAGGAAGAACGTTGGGTATTGGTTGGTTTTTTGACAGGAGGCGGGTTAAAAGAAAATTGGGTTCGGGTATATGGTTTTGGGTTAAAATGGTTGTCGAAACCCCAGGAGCCAGGTTAGACCCGCCTAAGTTTCTCAACCCAAGTGGTGTATGGGCCTCGTCTTCTTTACCCAGAAATGGCCCTCCCTTAAAAAATTCATTTTCCCTTTCGATTTTCCGAGCCAATTTCATGGTTTGAAAGAGAGAAAGGGACTCGTGCGAACGAATCCGAACTCTGATTTCATCCTTGAGGCCATTCAGGAAGAGGCCTAAATGAATCGAAGAGCTCAATCTTTGACGAGTGCGGCGCGAGCCACAAATTCATCGATGTAAGCATCCACAGTCCCCGTTTGCTTTGTAGATGCCAGAGCTTCGAAGGGATTTACCTATAATCCGCCTTCAAAGCGATCGAAGAGCTCAGAAGTTAATTCAGATCAAAAAATGGATTGATTTTGAGTGAAGAGCCATTGGACCCAGTGAAGTGCTAGTCCATCCATGGAGACCATCGCCATCGCCATCGCCACTTTCATCTCATCGCTGACACGATTGATAGTAAAGAATTGTTCAGCGCGAGCAACCCATGCCTCTGGGTTGTGACCTGCGAAACAGGGAAGATCAAGTCGTCACAAGGCAAGGTGAAAATCATCGTGCGTAGGAGCTTTAAACAATGGTGGAGGATGTGGTTATGTTCCCTGAATGGGGATGGAACCGATGTTAAGAGAAGGGCCGCCGTGAATGCCGTTGAGGGTTGTTGTTGAAGACCCCGCTTCATCGCATCCTTCAGTTTTTTAGCGGAGTAAGGCTACAACAAATTCCTCCAAAGAGTGCAAGCTGTCCATTTTCGAGTGCTGGTGGTTCAACTCCTCGATCAAAGTCGTGACGCTCTTCCCGATTTCGGCAATGCTCTTCTCCAAGGTATCCAATTTTGATTCCATTCGCGTTTGAGTCATGAATAGTATGGAGGATGGAAAAAAGAGAAAAAGACAGAGAGAGGAGCAGGGGAAGAGAAGCCAGGTCGGATCAATTTGTTAGGAATGGTGTTCAGAGGAAGATAGGCTATAGAATTAGCAATTGTAATTCATCATTGAAAGTAAGATCGTCACTAGGTGAGCATACGGACGGCACAGTCACTAAGATTGAGACTCGTAATGTTATGTTCCTGGAAAATGATTTTCCTAAGAGAGGCAAAATCGATCGAGACTTCACCTTCTACGAGATAGGTGAGCCTAACAATTCAGTTTAGCCTAGTGGCGGGACTCAAAAACCCATTACGGATCTTGGTACTAGTGGGAGTGACCCATCTAGAGTTGAAGAGGTTCATTCTCCTCATAGGAGTAGTCGGGGATAAGTACCCCGACGTTATTTTCCGAATGAAGATGAAATTCTCATTGTGACTCCTGAGGATGATGAGAAGCCCAAAACATTTCAGGAGGCTCTTGAGGGTCCTATGAAGAACCAATGGTTATAAGCCATGCAGGAGAAGATGGAATCTATGAGAGTCAACGGGGTATGAGACCTAGTTGACTTATTTGAGGATAGAAAGGCAATTGGGAACAAATGGGTTCTCAAAATCAAAAGAAAAGACAATGGATTGATAGAGAGATACAGGATCCGTCTGGTAGCCAATGGTTACATGCAGACAAAGGGTATTGATTACGATAAGATTTTCTCTCCTATAGTCAAATTTATATCAATTCGTTTACTCTTGGCGATCATCGCAAGCATGGATCTGGAATTATACTAGATGGACGTTGAAACTGCTTTCCTTAATAGGAGTTTGGATGAGGAGATTTATATGGAGTAACCCTCTGGGTTCGTTCTAGTAGGTCAGGAGAATAAGATTTGTCGATTTTGAAAGTCGAAATACGGCCTAAAATAGTCATCCACATTGTGGTATCTAAAATTTCACGAGAATGTGATATCTTATAGTTTTACAATAATTGAAAAGGATCATTGTGTCTATTTGATATGTTCTGATGACTCTTTTGTGATCATGTCTTTATATATCATGATATAATATTGGTTGAGAACAACATTGAGCATCTGATGACCATTAAGACGTGGTTAGCATCAAACTTCGACATGAAGAACATGGGTGAAGCTGAATTCATCCTTGGAGTTAAGATCCAAAAGGATCACTCGAGACGGATATTGGTTCTTTCATAAGAGATCTACATTAGAAAGATTCTCAAGCACTTTGGGATGAGTGATTGTAATCTTATAGATATTTCTATCGCCAAATGTGATAGACTGAGTTTTGAGATGTGCCCTAAAATTCAGGAAAAGATAAAGGAAATGAGCAAAATCCCTTATTTTAGTACAGTGGGAAGTTTAATGTACGCGATATTGTGTACACAACTAGACATTTGTCATGCAGTCGGTCTGGTAATTAAATAGCAATCAAATCTTGAAATGGGTCACTAGAGAGCAGTGAAAAGAATTGTGAGATATCTCAAGGTAATTGTGAGCTTCTCATTGTATTATGAGGGAGGTGACTTGCATCTTGTGGGATATTCAAATGCCAATTAGGGTAGTGATCTGGATAAACGTAAATCGACATTAAGTTTTACCTTCTTGCTCAACGGTGGTGCCATTTCTTGGAATAGTAAGAAATAAATCTATGTAACCTATCTACGATGGAGTCTGAGTTCGTGATTTGGTCAATCGCAGTTCAAGAAAGTATTTGGCTCCAGAGACTACTGGATGACTTAGGGATTGTAACAGATAATGGGAAGCCAGTGATAATCAGGCTACTATCATCTATACTCGAAACCCTAAGTATCATAATAGAACTAAACACATTGACACTTGATATAATCTCGTAAGAGATATCATCGAGAATGATGAAATGACCGTCAAGTATATTTTTACATACAATACGGTGGCTGACTCCTTCACCAAACCCATTGCTAAAGACTCTTTTGTAGGATATAGAGAGTCATTGAATTTACATATATTTTGAAAATTTTCAATTTATACTGAATTGACGATATTGATACTTATTACCTTTATATATATGATTCTTGTGAATTATTCAGTTACACATAAGATAATATTCTTTACTTTAATGCATTTGTTTCTGATTATATATACTTTGATGTGATATGAAAAGATATGTCAGGTAGATGAGGTCGATTCTCTCACACAAACGACTACCTTTAACTTTAAGTGAGAGGAGATGAGACGATTTTTAATTATAAGAGCTTTTGAGAGTAGTCTACTAGAATATAAGTAATCCTGATATATATTTAGAATGATGTCATATGTGTTATGATTGACATGAACATTGCACGCCCTGAACTGGAGTCATGAACAGCCGCCCGTTGCCCTAAATGGCGGCTGTATTTTTACAAAAAATCAGACAGAAACTCCCCATAAATCGAAGGTCTCCCATGAACAAATAAACCTGTTTAAATCTATATAATTTAAAATCGTCCTATGAATAAAATAAAATGGTTATCTCGACCTCACAACAACCCACCAATCACAGTAGACATCCAGAATAACGCCAGACTAAGTAAATTACCAACAATCATTCACACGATAAATACATATATGCATCCATTTAAAATCAAGTAGATCATAGAGCAAGCCGAAAGATCCTGGCAAAGGTCAACCATGACCAAAGACACAAATCGGGGGTTTTATTATGCATAAGTTTAAAAGTCGCTCTCTACCCCGACGTTGATCATGAGTTCGCTGGGGCTAGCTCATCATCATGTATAGGACCCAGCGCATGTTAGACATACGACATTTACGGATACCTCCTGCAGAAGCGTATCCGGGCAACCCGTGCCTCTACAAACGTCCTTCGTAGTTACGGAATCAATCAAATAATGTCATATCATTATATCATCTCAAGCTAGTAGGCATCCAACCCACATAGCCAAATCATCTTATCATATCCTCAAAACAATTCAAATCCGTGTGCCAATATATTTCATCGAAATCATTTAAATTTAACAAACCAATGCAATGGTAGAATAGAAAACATTTCATTTCTCAAATTATGGCACAATTTCATTTCATTTCAAAGCATAATCGTAGAAAATATAAGTACGATACTCCAATAATCACAAAACATATTTGAATTTTAATTCCATACGTCGAGACAATACATATCAAAAGTATGTTTTATTAAAAACATAATAAAATCAGGTTTCAATATTTCATGCAAGAGATTAGGGTTCCACTCACATTTGTAGGGAGGGTGGTCACTCCCTATTTTCAAAAATTATCCAATCTAACTTCTCGAGTCTCCAAAAAGATCAACCTAATCAGATTATCACAATTTAACATCAGATAGTAGCCTATTAACGGATTTTCTATTTTCTTTCCTAATTAATACAACCTTAATTTACACTATCTCCTTTCTATATTTCCGTTTTATAAATTTCGAATCATTTGACTCACAAATGATCAAATTTCCAATATTTCTCATTTTTCTAATTTTCCTCGAATTTAACGTATTTCAGAATATATATATACAGTTTCCGATACTAAATTTAACATAATTTCGACAAAATTAATTCAAATGTTGAGGAGATTCCATTTCTCACCCAGGGTTCCTCGAATTGCAGACCTAACTTTCGTTCGAATGTCTCCTCAATCACTCCAAAATTTGCAATGCTCCGTAGAGACTCGCGGGCTGTCACGGGCCGTCGCAGGCTTGCGGGCCTGTGGGTTGGGACCGCAGTCGCGCGCTGTTGCGTGCTCTGTCGCACTATGGCCCGCTCGGGGGAAGGCCGCGCACTCGCGAGTAGTCGCGCTTGCGGGCTGGCACGCTGTTGTGGAGCTGGCGCATGCTGGAAGGAGAAGGAACCGTTGCACTCGCGCATTGTGGCTATTGTGGGCAGTCGCACGCTCGCGAGAGGAGAGGGGCAGTAGCGGCTATGGATGTGGCGCGCTAGTGGTGGTGGCGTGCGACGGAAGAGCGCGTCGGAGGAGATCGAGAGGGAGAGAGATCCCGAATAGTGAAGGGAGAAAGAGACAGCGAGAGGTAGAGAGAGACAGAGAGGGACTGAAATGGAGAGAGAGAGTGGCGACGGCCGTTGGGTGGTGGCGCGTCACGGCGGGGTGGCGCGAAACAGCGGCAGAGGAGAGCGGCGGCCGCGGGAAGATGAAGAGTCGGGGAGAGAGAGAAAGGAAGAGTGAGAGAGAGGAAATTAGGGTTTTAAACCCTAATTCCTAAATTTGGGGGAGTGCTGCGTTTTGGCCCAAAACGTAGCGCCTCCTCTCCCCTTCTTTTTTTTTTTTTTAAGTTTGTATATATATATATACATATACATACATGCATACTTACATTTTCATACCCACATTTCGCTAGCTTACAAATTTCATAAAAATAGGGTTCGCTACGATTTACAGACACGGCGACTTAAATTATACCAAAAATTAAATTTAAAAAACCCAAAATCAAAAATCAATATAAATAAATTTTTTTTCTATATAATTATATATTTTAAAACTAGTACACTTGTACGGACACCACAATGTCGGTGTTACATTTTCTAATCTTCTAAAAACAAGTTTCGTTCTCGAAACTAAAAGAAGGCTAAACAGTAAACAAATGGGATACTGTCTCCTAATAGCCTCCTCGGTCTCCCATATCTCCTCCTCGACCTGGTCACTCCTCCACAAAACTCTGACCAACGGGTCTTCCTTTCTCCGTAGCTTTGACCTACCGATCTAGAATATCCACGGGCTGAACTGGAAGACTATGGTCCTCTCGTAACTCAACAGGTGAAAGCTCAAGTACATGAGAAGGATCGGCCAAGTACTTCCTGAGTATTGAGACATGGAAGACGTCATGAATACGAAATAATTCATCTGGCAGCTTCAATCTGTATGCCATACTCCCGATTCTCTCAAGGATACGGAAAGACCCAAGATATCTGGGGCTCAACTTGCCCTGCTGCCTGAATCGTATAACTCCCTTCTAAAGAGATAACCTCAAGAAAACCATATCTCCAGTGGCAAACTCAAGAAGTCGTCGCCTACGGTCGGCATATGCCTTCTGTCTGTCCTAGGCAGCTTTCATCCGCTCTCGAATGACCTTAACTTTATCTTTCGTTTTCTCAATTAACTTGACACTACTGAGACGTCGCTCTCTGACCTCATCCCAGCATATCGCGATGCGGCACTTCCTGCCATACAGTGCCTCATACGGGGGCAACCCTATACTGGTCTGATAGCTATTATTATATGCAAATTCGACTAGTGGAAAGTGTCCATCCCAACTATCCCAAAAATTCATCACACATGCTCTCAGCATGTCCTCAAGGGTTTGAATGGTACTCTCTAACTGACCATCTATCTGCGGATGATAGGCTATACTAAAATTCAGCCTTGTACCCATTGCCTCCTGCAACTTGAGCCAAAATCTGGAAGTGAATCTCATATCCCTGTCTGATACTATCGACATAGGAACACCATGCAGCCAAACTATCGTATCAATGTAAAGATGTGCCTAGATCTCCAAAGGATAGTCGCTGCGAATAGGAAGAAAATGCGTGGATTTAGTAAGTCGATCTACAATCACCCAAATGGCGTCATGCCGTTATGAAGTCTGTGGTAGCCCTGTCACAAAATCCATAGTAATGTGATCCCACTTCCACTTAGGGACGGGTAACGGTTGTAATGTACTAGCCGGCCGCTGATGTTCGGCCTTCACCTACTGGTAAACTAAACATCTAATAATGAAATCCGTGATTTCCTGTTTCATGCCAGGCCACCAATAACTATCTCAGATAGTTTGATATATTTTCGTGCCACCCGGATGCAAGGCATAAGCGGAGGAATGAGCCTCCTCAAGAATAGCCCTACAAAGATCGCTGTCGGCGGGAATGCAAATCCGCTCTCTGTATACAATTAGTCCGTCATCGCGGACTCGGAAGTCTCCACTCTCGCCTCTGCTAATCTTCTCAAGAATACTCTGGAGCTCCTCATCTGACCCCTGGAGCTCTCGGATACGGTCGAGTAAAGTGGGTCTGACCTCAAATCTGGCTAATAAGCCTCCCTGATTATCACTAGTCAAACTGACTCCCAAGGCTCGGAGTCCCACTAAACAAAAAAGGTAGGCTTTCTCTATCGACTGTGAGGATGATGTTGACTTCCGACTCAAGACATCTGCTAGAACATTCGCCTTGCCCAGATGATAGTCAATAATGTGGTCATAATCTTTGAGAAGCTCTAACCATCTCCTCTGTCTCAAATTTAGCTCTTTTGGAGTGAAAAGATATTTTAAACTCCTGTGATCTGTGAATACTCTGCAGGTCACCCCATAAAGATAATGCCGTCATATCTTCAATGAGAAAACTATGGTTGCCAACTCCAAATCATGTGTCGGGTAATTAACCTTGTGTTTCTTAAACTGTCGTGAGGCATACGCAATAGCCCGACCATCCTGCATCAGAACACAACTCAATCCCTGTCGGCTAGAATCAATGTACATTGTATACTCCCAACTACTAGTGGGAAGGGCTAAAATAGGAGCAGACATCAACCGTTGTTTGAGCTCCTGAAAACTCGCCTCACAACGGTCATTTCAAACAAACTTGACGCCTTTCCGGGTCAATTTAGACAACGGAGCGGCTACCTGGGAGAATCTCTCTACAAATCTGCGATAATACCCGGCCAAACCGAGAAAACTATGAATCTCGGTAACTGTTTATGGCTGCTCCCACTTCATTATAGCCGCAACCTTCCGCGGATCAACATAAATACCCTCCGTGGAGACAATATGCCCCAAGAGTCTAATTTGTCTCAGTCAAAACTCACATTTCGAGAATTTAACATATAGCTGCTTCTCATTGAGTATCTGCAATACCACCCGAAGGTGCTGAACATGATCTTCATCACTCCATGAATATACCAAGATGTCATCGATGAATACGATAACGAACCAATCCAAGTAGTCGTGAAAAACTCGGTTCATCAGATTCATAAAAGTAGCTCGGGTATTAGTTAGCCCAAACAGCATGACTAGAAACTCGTAATGGCCGTATCAGGTGCGAAAAGCTATCTTGGGTACATCTTCTGCCCTAATTCTCAACTGATGATAATCCGAACGGAGATCAATCTTAAAGAAAACCCTGACTCTCTGCAGCTGATCAAACAAATCATCGATACGTGGTAAGGGATATCGGTTTTTAATGATGGCTTTGTTCAACTGCCTGTAGTCCATAAAAATCAGAAATGTACCATCCTTCTTCTTTACAAACAGCACCGGAGTGCCCCAAGGTAAAGTGCTCGAGCGAATAAACCCCTTATCTAGGAGTTCCTGCAACTGAATCTTAAACTCTCTCAGTTCCGCAGGCGCTATTCTATACGATGGAATAGAAATAGGATTTGTCCCCTGTACTAGATCAATATCGAAATCAAACTCCCAAACTGGTAGTCATCTGGGAAGCTCCTCGGGAAACACATCTGGAAAATCCTGTACCACAGGGACCTCCTCAAGTCTCGGTCCCTCAACGGTGGTGTCGACAACATATGCCAGATAAGTTGTACTACCACGGCGTACCAAGTGTCTGGCCTTCATAACAGATATAATACAGTAGGGCAATACTCATCTCTCACCCCAGAATACTAATAGTGGCTGCCCGGAGCTCCAAAACTCAACCTCTTTCATGAAACAATCCATGAAAGTCCAGTGTAAACTCAGCCAATCCATCCCTAGGATGGCATTAAAATCCATGATAGGGAGCAGAATCAAATTTGTCTCTAATACCGCCTCCCCAATACCGACCTCACAGCCCCTATAGATTGTATCTCGAATGATATGCTTGTCAAGAGAAGTGACTACCATAATCTCCTCATCAAGTGGCGAGAGAGATCTATCAGAATGGTGAGCGAACGTGTCGCTCACATATGAAAAATTTGACCCGGTATCTATAAGAATACGGGCATCGATACCAAATATTCATATGGTACCTAAAAATAGGAAAAAAATTAAAGATATTTAGAATGCGAAGAAAAGTAGACGTATTCATATATATCAAACTAGTTAAGTTTCTAAAATTTTAACTGATCAAAACTGTATATCGACATCATGATATACAAAAAAAAGCTCACACAAAAAGTACAACAAAAGTACTACACTGAGGGATCTGTGGAAGGATTATCCATAACAACATCAGGGTTTGTTTGTGCGTCCTCTTGCGTCATCGCAAATACACGAGTTTGGGCCCTAGGCTGCTATCGCGACGGTCCTGGCACTGTATTACTCCTGGCTGCAGTCCGGGAGCAGTAAGAGCTGAGTATGCAGGTGCCCCTGCTGGCCTGTGCCAGACGTACCAGTATGACTCTACAACGTCGATCCTCCTTGACCTAAATCTGGGCAAACACTCCTAATGTGACCTTGCTTCCCACACCGGAAGCAAGTAACTAGTGCTCTACATGCCCCAAAGGCATGGTGGCTACCGTATCTATGACAGAAAGGCTGTCTCTGTATAGTAGACTTCGTAGAGACATTAGGGGCTGGTACCCCAAAACCCTGTGGTCGAAGTCTCTGCCCCGGTCCTATTGGTCTGAAGCTAGAAGAACCTCCGGGATGTCCGAAACCTCTACCCCTCTTTGAAGACTGTCCACCCGGTGATCCAGTCTTCCTCTTCCGGTGACTCTCTCTCTGCCTAGTCTCTGCTCGAACGATCTCCTCTGCCCGATATGCTATCACCTCTGATAGTGTAAAAGAGGGAGTCACCATCATATAATTTCTGATACTCAATTGGAGGCCATCTTCAAACTTAAACCTCAACTGAGCTGGTGTAGCCATATCGGGGACGAACGCTGCTAGTCGTCTGAGCTCAGTCTCGTACTCTGAAACTGACCTCGTCCCCTGGCATAAGTGCAGGAACTCCGTCCTCATCCGATCCTGCCGGTCATCAGGGTGAAGTACCTGCGGTCGAACTCTCATAAAAAGTCCTCCCACCGCAGGGTATGTGTAGCACTGTCACAGATAGCCTCCCACCATGAGAAGGCATCTCTGTCGAGGAGTCTCTCAGCAACTCTCAATCTGAACTCCTCTGACAACCCCAAATCCGTAAAGATCCTACGTGTCCGTTGATCCAATGTTTCACCGTTACGACATCACTGGATCCTGAAAAGTCTGTGCATCTGAACTACCGAGACTCTTTCACCAACTGAGTGAGCTCGTGGATGCGCCTCAAATTAGCCGATATCTCATCGGTCAGAGTAAAACAGAAAGACTGACCACCGAAGGAGGAATTCGTGCCGTAGGTGTAAGTACGGCCACAAATGCGGTCACTGGAGTCTGTAGTGGAGGTGGTGGCATCTGCGCCCCATATCTACTGTAGCACTCATGCCACTACCTCAAGGTATCGAGTGGTGGTGGAGGAATCTCGGTTGTACCAGCCGGTGGAGGTACTGGGGGTGGCACTGGGGAGGAATCTCGGTTGTACCAGCCGGTGGAGGTACTGGGGGTGGCACTGGGGAAGATGCGTGAGTAGAAGAAATACCCTCTGGTACTCGTGGAGCCTCAAATGTCTTAGAAGCCTCAGGCACTAAGGGACTCTTCGGTGGTGTACTGTGCCTACCATGTCTAGGCAGCATAATTATGCAAAAAGAGCACCGTTTCATTAGATATAAGCAACGATTAGGGTTAGTTACTGGATAACTAACCCCCTAAAAATAGAATTTAAGTTATGCATCAAGGCATTCGAATACGAAATAATGGGTTAAATGTATCATGTATCTAACTCCCTAAAATGGATGAACTTATATGCTTATGGCCATGTATGGGACTTTAAATGACTATATGAAACTCTCTAATACATTGAAGGCTTTTAACTGTACTTGGAAAATTTTTCATTACTATATTTTTTCTAACTTAGATGTTCTGATACCAATAGAACTGTCATGCCCCGAACCGGAGTTGTAAACAGCCGCCCGTTGCCCTGAATGTCGGCTGTATTTTTATAGAAAATCGGACAGAATCTCCCCATAAATCAGAGGTTTCCCATGTATAAATAAACATATTTAAATCTATATAATTTAAAATTGTCCTGTGAATAAAATAAAATGCTCATCCCGACCTCACAACAACCCACCAATCACAGCAGACATCCAGAATAATGCCAGACTAAGTAAATTACCAACAATCATAGCCACAAACTTTTACTGTCATACCCAACTAGAGTATGAGCAGCTGCCATACTGAGCGAGTCTAAGTTTTATACAATTTACAATCAATTTTCCCAAGTTAACATTTAAACACTACAATTTGCCTCAATGCAAATGAAATATGAGAGTTTCGCACATAAATGTATATAAATTATATAGTCAATCCCATAAAAATTACACGGTCAACTACGGACCCTAAGGTCAAGACTACAGGGTCGAAAATAAAGTGCGGAGCTCATATTTCAACTTAATTTAAATCTCACCGTAAAAAAACACTCAAATCAGCCAACGAGCTACCAAATCCTCTAGAGCCGAAGCGTCACTCTAGCACAATAATCCTGTCTGAGGAGGGAAAGAAGATGGGTGAGTATCAAGGAAGATACCCGGTGAGTGAGGGGATTAATCTCAAGTACTAATAGTGTAAGTGAACATTGGAGTGTCAAATGATATCATTCATAACTAATAATTCAAATTTTATACTAAATCATGATATGTTCGCTAAAATGAACTCATTTAATCATTCACACGATAACATACATATATGCATCTATTTAAAATCAAGTAGATCATAGAGTAAGCCGAAAGATCCTAGCAAAGGTCAATCATGACGAAGAATAGGCGCATCAATGCATAAAGTTTAAAAATTGCTCTCTATCCTGACGTTGGCCATGAGTTCGCTGGGGTTAGCTCATCATGTATAGGACCCCGCCCGGTACTAGACGGTGGTGTCACACACGTCCTCCCCCTTATGTGGATTCAATCGACCGTGCCTATATCCATTAGACATATGACGTTAGCGGATACCTCCTGCAGAAGCATATTCGGACAACCCGTGCCTCTACAAATGTCCTTCGTAACTACAGAATCAATCAAATAATATCATATTATCATATCATCTCAAGTTAGTAGGCATCCAACCCACATAACCAATTCATCTCATCATATCCTCAAAACAATTCAAATCTGTGTGTCAATATATTTCATTGAAATCATTTAAATTTAACAAATCAATATAATGGTAGAATAGAAAACATTCCATTTCTCAAATCATGGTATAATTTCATTTTATTTCAAACATGGATGCATAATCATAGAAAATATAAGTACGACACTCCAATAATCACAAAACAAATTGAATTTCAATTCCATACGTCGAGACAATGCATATCAAAAGCATGTTTTATTAAAAATACGATAAAATCAGGTTTCACTATTTCATGCAAGAGATTAGGGTCTCAATCATATTTTTAGGGAGGATGGTCACTCCTTATTTTCAAAGATTATCCAATTTGACTCCTCGAGTCTCCAAAAAGATCAACCCAATCAGATCATCACAATTTAACATTAAATAGTAGCTTATTAACGGATTTTTCATTTTCTTCCCTAATTAATACAAGCTTAATTTACATTATCTCCTTTCTATATTCCCGTTTCATAAATTTCGAATCATTTGGCTCACAAATGATCAAATTTCCAATATTTCTCATTTTTCTAATTTTCCTTGAATTTAATGTATTTCAGAATATATATATACAGTTTTCGATACTAAATTCAACCTAATTTCAACAAAACTAATTCAAATGTTGAGGAGATTTCATTTCTCACCCAGGGTTCCTCGGTAGCTTTCGTTCGAATGTCTCCTCAATCACTCTAAAATCTGCAATGTTCCACAAAGACTCGCGGGCTGTCACGGGCTATTGCGGGCCGTCGCGGGCTTACGGGCCTGCGGGTTGGGACCACAGTCACGCACTGTTGCGCGCTCTGTCGCGCTGTTGCGTGCTCTGTCGTGCTGTGGCACGCTTAGGGGAAGGCCGCACACTTGCAAGCAATGGCGCTCGTAGGCTGGCGCGTTGTTGCGGAGCTAGCGCGCACTGGAGGGAGAGGGAACTGCTGCAATTGCATGTTGTGGCTTCTTCAGGCAGTTGCGCGCTGGCGCGTTCGCGAGAGGAGAGGGGCAGCTGCTGCTATGGCTGTGGCTGTGGCACGCTCGTAGTGGTGGCATGCGATGGAAGCGTGCGGCAGATGAGATCGAGAGGGAGAGAGATCGCGAACAGCGAAGGGAGAAAGACTGTGAGAGGTAGAGAGAGACAGAGAGAGACAGAGAGGGACTGAAACGGAGAGAGAGAGAGTGGTGACGGCCATTGGGTGGTGACGGGTCGTGGCGGAGAGGAGCGAAACAGCGGCGGAGGAGAGTGGCGGCCGCGGGAAGATGAAGAGTCGGGGAGAGAGAGAGAGAGAGGAAATTAAGGTTTTAAACCCTAATTCCTAAATTTGGGGGAGTGCTGTGTATAGGCCCAAAACGCAGCGCTTCCTCTCCCATTCATTTTTTTTTAAGTTTGTATATATATATATATATATATATATATATATATATGCATACATGCATACTTATATTTTCACACCCACATTTTGTTAGTTTGTGAATTTCATAAAAATGGGGTTCGCTACGATTTACGGACACGGCAACTTAAATTATACCAAAAATAAAATTTAAAAACCCCAAAATCAAAAATCAATATAAATAAAAATTTTTTTTTCTATATAATTATATATTTCAAAACTAGTACACATGTATGGACACCGCAATGTTGGTGTTACAAACATACCCACATCCATGTTGCCTGTAAGTAACTAAATTTGAGATCTCAGATATCTCCTGCGTTTAATGATATTATTATTGAAATACTTTCCCTGAGATTTTTGGGCGAAGTCTTATATGTAAAATGAATTTTATATCTGTATAGTGTTAGAAAAATCTAACATATGCTCTTTTAAGAAATGAGAGAATAACACTGTAGCACGTGTTTTATATCGCGTGTGATAAGACGACTATGGGATGTGGGAGCTATTATTTGAGACGATATTATGATCATGATTCCGTTCCCACTATGTGAGACCCAAGATCCATTGGGTGAGATCTCTTGTACCCTTATTACTTTTGTCTATTTTTAGAAATCTTGATTCAGTATTTATTATTTTAATCTATTTACCTATCATCTGGAAGATAAATTGAGATTTAAGGGGTAGGTCTAGAAAAACAGCTGAATTGAGATCGATGGATTCAAGTTTGGAAAAAAGAAGAACAATCGACATTATATCATTTATAGAATTCACAAACCGGTCTATTATATTTATCCATATTGAGATTCAATATAATAGTGAATACACAATCGAACAATGATTGGGGATCATTTTCGATGAGAAAAGTGGTTTGATGGATGTAATTGCATTGAATCTAGAGTACAACAAATCCTTTTTTGTACTAACAGTGACTTCTCGATCATTCTAATAGGTGCATCGAGAAGTCTTTGTTTGCAGGTGTACTCGCCGGTTGCACGACATCCAATCTTGTATGAAAGTCCAACAGAGTGACGTAAAAGATCGTAAAAGTTGTAATCTTGTGACGGATGTAAAATGCATTCATGTGCAAATAGGAGATATGGATAAAAAGTGCCCACATAATGGCATTTACCTTAATGGTAAAAGTTATTTAAATTTAAATTTTGAAGTTAAGGGATAATGGGTGGTTAACCCATTATCCCCAACTTCCCTAATAACTTCCCCCTATTTTTATCCTAAGTGAATTGGTGTCTTCTTCTAAAAAAAAAAATGGTGTGAATTGAAGAACATTAATCACAAAGAGATTGAACACACATTGAGAGTGCATACAAAATTCTCTAGAGAGAGAGATTGATTTAGGGTTTAGAAAAAATTCTGAGTAGGGAATTTTTAAATCACTTTCGTCACCGGATTGAAAATTGTGGCGTTGTGTCATTACGGTGATCATTCGTTTGACGTAATTATCATCCCGACTGCGAGATTATCGAGAAAGGTATCGTAGTTCCTGAAATTGTTGTGTTTATTACTAAGATATATCCGTAAATTTAATTTTTTAATTATTTCAAAAAATTATCATATTTTCCTTTGTGATTACTAAATCTAACGGTCCTAAATTTTAAAATTTTTCCTATTGACACTTGAACTATTCTTCTTCATGAAATCCAATAAACCTTGTTCCACCTGTTCAATAAAGCCATCATTCCAATCTCTTTTTCAATTAAAACAATGATTCCGCCCAAATCCACATCTCAATCATCGTCAAGAATTTCTCCCTTCATTTTTCTGATGAGGGTAGTAGATTCTTTAGATTCCTTAAACCTCTCAAATCCTAATTCCTCTATTTTTGGGAGTCAGATTCTTCCTGCATCTTCATCCAACTTGGTTGTTTCTCTTTTTTCTCCCATCAATTCTTTTGTGGTCAGAGTATTCAGCAAATATGATCCAAGATCTCAGGTTAGATTCGAGCAACTTTAATATAAGGCTACGGTTCACTTATTTGTTTAATTCTTGCATTATATTGGAATAACATAAGATGAGCCAGAGTAGCTAAGAGTCTGAAAGTAGAATGTGGGATTGAATACACGCTGATGTGAAGTCTTAACTTCTTTGTTTTTTTTTTTTTTAATAAATTGAATGTGAAGTCTGACCTGATTTGACATGTACAGTTGAACATTTGAATAGGTCGCATGGATTATGATCGGATAAGCAATTTGCCAAACAGAATGCCTGAATCAAAGATGGTAAGATCCTTCTTGATCACAAGTATGCAGAATATAAAAACTTCTATGCCTTATGCTTCTTGATGAAGTCGTATAGATGTCTCACGTTTAGTCAAACATACCACATGGTGTGCAAAATTGTTATGATTCTTAAGAAACACTAATACTTCCAGCACACTTTAAACTCTTTAGAAATAACTTCTTATAGTTATCATCTATAAGATCTGATTGTTCGCATTCTACTATATATAAATCTAAAACACACATTGTTCACAAATTTTTAAGACTTTTTATTTTTTCTTTCAACAAAAAAACGAACTTAATATTTTTGTCATCTTTATGACATAATTTTAGTTACAGTTTTCATTTCAGAATAAAATAAGATCAAATAGAAGTAATAATTAATTCATAATTATTAACATATTAACAAGACCGTTATTATTTGCAGTATTGTACTACTAAATTTCCTTTAAAGATATTATTTTTATTATGAATATAATATAATAAGTCCATGCACACGCCAAGGTAGAAGACTTCTTGTATTAAATAGTTTAAATTTAAATTATAATTTTAGGGACATTTTGAATTAGATAGATTGTAATAGGTGTTTAAAATAATATTGTCTTAATTTTGTGTTCTTTCCATGTAATATTGTAATATGAAGATCTGCCATAGTCATTGATGCATTATAAATGTGTTAATAAAGTAGTGTCTATGTGATATATCAATATTTTGGCTTTTACCAATAGCTCCTTTGTTATGTTAGATTGCACTATTTTCTAAACCGAACCCATTTAATACATCAAACTTTACTTTTTTGGATCAATTTCTACTTTACACATTGAAAACTCTTAATTGTTTCTAAACCGTTAATTTAGTATTATGTTCTAATCTATATCCGGTTTCCACAGTCAGAAAGGAACTTAGACCATATTGTCACAATCTCTGCAGCTGACAATTAAGTAACTCAACGAGGGTGAGTAATAACTGTGGTGTTGTCAGATTTTGCCAACCAAACGATGCATATTGTACATCTCTATCGTTTTGATGTGATACTTTCTTTTTCTTTGTGTAAAGCTTAATTTTGCTTGATGTTATGTGGTTTTGACTATTCCTTGTTCTTATACAAAGGCTTTTGAAGACACTGTTGATTAGTTTGTTAAGAGACATAAAAATCTGTTGTTGTAGATTGTGGGCTAAGCGAAAGGAATTGGTATGCCCATGGACAGCGATTGCTCTCTGGGTATAAACAAGGTTTTGGAATCTTATGTACTTGCTGCAACAGCCAGATTAGCACTTCACAGTTTGAGGCTCATGCTAGTTGGGCTACACATTGCAAAATGTAAGTATTTTTATTGACATTAAGCAGATGAATAAAGATTATTTTGCTGAACATACAACAAATTTTGTATCTTAGATCTTGCCCCACCAAAGAAATTTTTTGTAAATATTATGTTTCTTCCATGTGCAAAGATTTGTGTTGCAGAACCCTGATTTTAAGAACTACCCTGTAACTTTGGCTTTTATCCATGTGTCCATGTACCGGTGCTTTTCCTTATTTTCCCAGAAATGCCAAGATTTTAGTGATATTCTTTGAAACAAAACAACTTTACCACATAAATTTTGCAAGTGCTTTTTCTTTTCTATATTGTGTCTATACTTGATTCTAATGACCTTAGTGTGATCATCTCATATTGACTTTTGTTTAGGATCTTCAGCAATTGTTCAATTTTTCCTAGTTCAACCAGCTCTGGTAAAGGAAAACGCCCTTTTTTCTTAAATATGTTATTTATGTTATAAATGTAAAGGAATTTGGATGGATCTCCATAAATAACACATGACTATTGGATTTGAATTTTCTAGGTGACTTTTTAAGTTTTGAGTTACTACACTTAATGAACGTAACTTTTCATTATGTGATTTTTAGTTTATCATACTTAATAAGAGTGACTTTTTATATTTCTTTCAAATGCCTTTGAATAGGCTCCGTTGTAATCTCATTTATACACCAACAAGAGAAATAAAAATATTATTGTCTCTATTCTCTCTCAATATATATTGTGCTTAAGTTTTGAAATAGATTTGTCTTTGCACTATTTTGATTTCTATTTTGAGGATATCATATCGTGGGCTTCAAGAACCAATATTTTATAATATATTATCAACACAAGACTTTAATCAATAGAAAAAAAATGGGACAAGAAAAGAGCAGTATCCGGTAAGTAATTTACTCCCATTTACTTATCATTTTGTTTCATTCATATAAATGTGTTATTATTATTATTATTCTTGATATGATATTTTTGTATTTGAATATTACATGACGTGGAATATCTAATACGTCAAATCTCACTAAACTTGAGTTTGTGGCACTCGATATTTCGAGAAAAAATTATTTGTCATGAATACTTGATGCTGAAATCTATTTGAATGCAAATAAACTCGGAGAAACAATTAAAGAAAGTAATAGAGAGACTTTGCAAAATTGAGCCAAGGAAATGTTTTTTCTCCATCATTACCTTCATGAAGATTTAATAACCGAGTATTTGACGGTGAGAAATCCGCTTGAATTGTGGGAAAACTTGGAGGAAAGATTTAATCACCAAACCATCGGAAGTGGAAAAATAGTGAGACAAAACATCTACCTATGTGAAGTGATTGGACATTGGTCGCATACCTCTCATATGCCAACATATGTTGGAGGCAAATATTTTATATCAAAATAATTGCCCCAATTAAAAGTTAGCAATTTTTTGTGAATGCTAAAATTAATGATTTCAATTAATGTAGTTTTTTTCATTTTTCAATAATTTATAATAAATTGAATTTTATTATTTATTTATTTATTTATTTATAAAGACCTATGGATATTATTGCATCTAATATTTGATCAAATCTCGAAGATGAGGATCTTTGTTTTGTAGATAGTGCAACAACACATACAATCCTCAAAAACAAAAGATATTTCTAATATCTTTGTATGAAAAAACAAAATGTGAATACTATATCAGGTAGTACAATCTTGATTGAAGGCTCCGGAAGTGCAAATGTTTTATTACCGGGAGAGACAAATGTCATGATCAGTAATACATTATTTTCACCCCAAGTCTTACATAAATTTATTGAATTTCAAAAATATTTGTCTCAATGGCTATCATATAGAGACAATCAATGTGGGAAATACTGAGTATTTATGCATTATTAATAAAATAGGACAAAAATAAATATTAGAGAGACTATATGTTTTTTCCTCTATTTATTATACACATATTCAACCAATCGAAGTAAATACAATAGTAAACCAGCAATTTACTAATCAAAATGTATTTCTATTATGGCATGATCGATTAAGTCATCCTAGATATACAATAATGTGATGAATTATCGAAAACTCTCCTAGACATCCATTGAAGAATCTGTAGTTTCTTCAATTTAATCAATTCTCATGTGTTGCATGTTATGAAGACAAATTAATAATAAAACTATCACCAAGTAAAATTGGGTTTGAATGTCCTACATTTTTTGATTGAATTCAAGGTGATATATGTGAGCTAATTCACCCACCATGTAGACCATTTAGATACTTCATGGTTTTGATTGATACATCTACATGATAGTCGTATATATGTTTATTATCAACTCAAAATATGGCATTTTCAAGATTACTCAATCAAATAATTTGATTGCAAGCACAATTCCCTAATTACACTATCAAAACAATTTGCCTTGATAATGCCGGTGAATTTAAATTCCATGATTATTGTATGTCTATTGGTATAAAGAGTTGCTCATGTTCATATCCAACATGGCCTAATAGATTCATTTATTAAACATCTCCAATTAATTGTAAGACCATTGCTTATGAAAACCAAACTCCCTATAAATGCTTGGGGACTTTCAATTTTATATGCAACAATTCTTATTTGCATTCGATTCAATAGTTATAAAAAATTCTCTCCTTTACAAGTAGTTTATGGACAAAACCAAATATCTCTCATTTACACGCTTTTGGTTATGCTGTGTATGTCCCAATTGCCCTTCCACATAGAACCAAAATAGAAGCTCAAAGGAAATTAGGGATTTGTATTAGATATGAATCCCATTATATTTATCAAATATCTTAAGTCATCCATAGAGGATATTTTTATAGCTCGATTTGCTGATTGTCATTCAGATGAAACAATTTTTCCAACTTTAGAAGGAGATAACATAAGAAAAGAAAAGTTGAAAAAGGAGATTACTTGGAATAATACATTCTTATTTCATCTTGATTCTCATACAAAACATTGTGAACTAAAAGTTTATTGAATAATTTATTTAAACAGATTGCAAATCAAATGCCAGATTTTTTTCTAATCTGAAACGAATAACTAAGTCACATGTTCTTGCTGAGAATGCTCTCATTCGAATTAATGTCCCTAAAAGATCTCTAATAATCAATGAACCTAAACCACTCCTAAATCGTGAAAGACCAATCAATTCTAAAGATTAAAACCTCCAAAAGAAAAATGGAGTAAATGGTCAAATTGACCATATAGAAGAAGAAAATATGAATAACCCAATCAAGGACAATCTTCCTTAAGAAGTTAACGTGATAGTTGACATGGGATTGACAAAATACTATTGTTAATGACATATTTTTATATAACGTGATAGTTGACATCTTAAATGAAAATAATGATTATGAGCCCATGACTATAAAGGAATGTAAATCAAGAGATGATTGACCAAAGTGGAGGGATGTAATTCAGGCCAAATTAGATTCTCTGTCAAAATATACTGTTTTTGGTCTCACAGTCAAGACAGCAACAGGTGTTAGACCGATAGGTTACTAGTAGATATTTATTTGAAAAAGATATGAGAAAAATAAAATTGTACGATGCAAAGCATGACTTGTGGTATAAGGTTTTTCACAAAGATGTGGTATAGACTATGAAGAGACATTCTCTTCTGTTGAATGGAATCAATTTTCGCTATCTTATTGATTGGTAGTACATGAAAAACTCTATATACAATTAATAGATGTTGTCACTGTATAGATATATGGTGCACTAGATAATAATATATACATAAAAGTCCCAGATGGATTAAAAATATCTGAAACATATAATTCTGATTCTCAAAAATTATTTTCTATCAGATTATCAAGATCTTTATATAGTTTAAAATAATTTGGGCATATATGGTATAATCATCTCACTGAATAATTATTGAAAGAAGGTTATGTGAATAATCATATTTGTCAATCTATTTATAAAGAAATCTGAACATGGATTTGTAATAATCGTTGTATATATTGACGATTAAATATAATTGGAACTCCTGAAGAGTTTTCATATACTATAAACTACTTAAAGAAAGAATTTGAAATGAAATATTTTGGGAAAACAAACTTCTATCTCAACCTACAATTTGAATATTTAAAAGACGGATTTTTTACACTACAAAAAAACACATTTTTTGCGACGAAATTTAGCGACAAATTTTTTTAGTTACAAATTTGCGACGAATTTAGCGACGAAATATTTTTTCATCGCTATTTTTAACGAAATTTCCAACGAAAAAAAAGTCGTAGCTGATTTAGAGACAACCGGAAATTTGTCGCTAATTTTGCGACGAATTTCAACATTCGTCGCTAATTTTGCGACGAATTCTGAGATTCGTCGCTAATTTTGCCACGAATTTTGAAATTCCTCGCTAATTTTGAAAATAATAAAATAAAATAAAATATTCATATATATATTTATTAATTAATTAATTAATTTTGCGACGACTTTCAAAATTCGTCGCAAAATTTTGAAAATAATAAAATAAAATAAAATTTTAATATATATTAATTAATTAATAAATAAATTTTGCGACGAATTTCAAAATTCATCGCAAAAGTTGAAAAATATTAAAATAAAATAAAATAAAATTTTAATATATAATAATTAATTAATTAATTAATTTTGCGACGAATTTCAAAATTCGTCGCAAATTTGCCACGAATTTCAAATTTCAAAATTCGTGGCAAAATTTTGAAAATAATAAAATAAAATAAAATTTTAATATATATTAATTAATTAATAAATTTTGCGACGAATTTCAAAATTCGAGGCAAATTTTGTGACGAATTTCAAAATTCGTTGCAAAATTTTAAAAATAATAAAATAAAATAAAATTTTAATATAAATTAATTAATTAATTTTGCGACGAATTTCAAAATTCGTCGCAAAAGTTGAAAAATATTAAAATAAAATAAAATTTTAATATATATTAATTAATTAATTAATTAATTTTGTGACGAATTTCAAAACTCGTGACAAATTTTGCGCAAAATTTAAAAAAAATTAAATAAATTAAAATATTAATATATATTTATTATTTTTTATTTAAAAAAAATTATCACATTTATTATTTTTAATTAATATGTTATATTTTATTTTTATATTATCTTTTCTAAAAATAGTATTATTATTTTTATATATATTTTTATTTTATTTTAAACTAATATTTTATTATTTTATAATAAATTGTTATTTTATATTGCTTTATTATTATGTGAAATATGTAAAGGAAAGATAATAAGTAAAAAAAAAAAAAATTTATAACAGATACTAACGTTTAGCTTGATGGTTACATGATCTTAAAGGTTCACGAAAGTGTAAGGGTTCGAACCATGGTGGGAGCAAAGCGGTGGAATTTCTCAAGAATTAAGTGAGGGAGGGCGTGTGGGTGCCGGCTCGGGCGGGTGTTCGGGCGGATGCTGGCTTGGGCGGGCGGACCGGCCAGCCGGCCGGATTCAGAATTTTAATATATATTAATTAATTAATTAATTTTGTGACGAATTGAGAAATTCGTCGCAAAATTTTAAAAATAATTCAATAAAATAATATATTAATATATATTTATTAAATAATTAATTAATTATACGACGAATTGAGAAATTCATCGCAAAATTAGCGAGAAATTCCAAAATTGGTTGCAAAATTTGAAAAATAATTAAATAAAATAAAATATTAATATATATTAATTAATTAATTAATTAATTTTGTGACGAATTTCAAAATTCGTTGCTAAATTTGAAAAATAATAAAATAAAATAAAATATTAATATATATTTATTAAATAATTAATTAATTTTGCGACGAAATTCAGAATTCGTCGCAAAATTTGAAAAATAATTAAATAAATTAAAATATTAATATATATTAATTAATTAATTAATTAATTTAGCGACGAATTTTTGATTTTCTTCGCTAAATTTACGACGAATTTAGCTACAAAAAATTATTTGTCGCTAAATTTAGCGACGAATTTCTAATTTTTCGTCGCTAATTTCGTCGCTAATGTTTTTAGCGACGAATTTTTATTAAATTTTCGTCGCTAAATTTGTTGCTAAAAACTGGTTTTTTTGTTGTGTTATCCATCAATCAATTCACACTAAGAAAATGTTGGAACGATTTAATATGGATAAATCACATCTATCAAATAATCCGATGGTAGTTTGTTCACTCGATATATAAAAGGATCCTTTTCAACCTCGGGATGATAATAAGAAAATTTTTTATCCAGAAATATCAAATCTAAATGCAATTGGTACATTGATGTAACTTGCTAATAATACTTGAACTAATAAAACTTCTGTTATAAACTTGTTAGTAAGATATAGTTTCGCTTTAACCAGAAAATATTGGAGCAGAATTAAACATATCCTTCAATATCTCCAAAGTACAATTGAAATAAGTTTATTTTATCCAAATTGGTCAAATGCATAATTAATTGGTTATGCAAATGTTGGATGTTTGTCTGATTTACATAAAACTTGTTCTGAAATGGGCTATGTATTTACATATGGTGGCACTGCCATATCTTAGAGATCTACGAAACAAACAGTGATTGCTACATCATTGAATCATGCTGAGATATTAGCGATTCATGAAATTAGTCATGAATATGGGTGGATCAGATCAATAGTTAATCACATTCAAGTATCATGTGGTTTGACTAGTATCAAGAAAACTCTCACAATATTATATAAGGAGCATGTTGCATGTGTACGGATACGTTAAAAGTGATAGGGTAAAACATATATCTTCCAAATTATTTTTCACACGTGATTTAAAATAAAATAGAGATACTGATATTCAAAAAATTGAATAAAGTGATAATCTTACAATTTTTTTTACAAAAACATTACCCACCACAATATTCAAGAAAATGATTCATGAAATTGGGATATGGCATCTTAAAGATATCATGTGATATTTACATCAAGGGGAGTATAATATAAAGGGTTTTATGTATAAGGAAGGAAGTAATCTTTTTCCTTCACTAGAGTTTTTGTTTTAGTAGATTTTTTCCTAGTAAGGTTTTAACTAGACATATTCCTTATACAATGGACATACAAGGGGAAGTGTTATAAATGTTAAGGTCTTTGAATGGATGTCCATGAATGACACATGACTATCAGTTTTTGGTTTTCTTGGTGACTCTTAACTTTTGAATTACTATACTTAATGAATGTGACTTTTCATTGTATGACTTTTAGTTTGTCGTATTTAATGAGAGTGACTTTTTGTATTCCTTTCAAATGTCTATAAATAAACTCCATTATAATTTTATTTGTACAACAAGAAGAGAAATAAAAATCTGATTGTCTCTATTCTCTCTCTCTCTCTCTATATATGTGTTGTTTTGAATTAGATTTGTCTTTACACTATTTTGATATCTACTTTGAGCATATCATATTGTGGACTCCAAAAATCAAAATTTTATAATAGTTTATCATTATATTTGTTTTTTTTATAAAAAAAAATAGGGCTTCTTATTGTTATCTAAAATGTGGCATGTATATTCACATTTGTTCTCAACTCATGATCTTCTCTTTTGTATCTCATGCTTCAGTTGTTACATAATTCGAGGATAATAAGGATGATGAAGGCTATATGAAAAACAAGTTATAGTAAAAGAGGAGGAAGGCTCCATGTTGCTGGCAAAAATTACAAAAAAGAAAAAAGTATGCCAAAATTGAAAATTTTCAAGTTGCAGAACCCCGCAACTTTGTACAAATCGAATCAGAGAAGCAAGGCAAGAAGGGTCGATCAGACTGGGGTAGTGGATTGAAACAAATAAGGTATTTTAAGACAGTATTTAATAGATGTGAATATCGTAAAATAGGAAGTCTATATGGATATTTAAGAACATTGTAAAACAAATTTTTATTTGTTTATGATTTATGATTTAATTTAGTGTACGTTTTACACTTGGAGTCGGGAGCTCTTGTCCCCCATCCCTTTCCCATATTTAGCTATTCCCCTTGAATCTTATTTGTTAATATTATTTTCTTATTAAGTGATAGTTTCATGGTTAAGTATTTTTACCTAAACTCTACAATTTAAAAAAATCATAATCTAAATTGGAAATTGTGCAGAGTATTTAAGTGTAAGCAAAAATACTTACAATTATATTTTTTAAGCATAATACACACTTATCGTATTGGATTTCTTTGATTAGGATCTCAAGTTTGGAATGAAAAAAACAAGTGTCGATTTAGGAATGGAAGAAAAAGTGTTAGAGAGTTGTCTGTTAATGAGTTTGATAATTAATTTAAATTGAAATAGTTAGAATCAATAAAATTGATTATCGAATGTTGATCGGTGAAGGTTCTTTACGAGTTTGATATTTTATAGATAGGCCAGGGGTCTTCACAAATATGAATTTATCCCTTTTATGAGATAGGACCTTTCATGGTACCTTAGCGTTGGGGTCTTTTGTGCTATGTCCTTGTGTTTGACAATTTTTTTGGGCTTAATGCACCCCAAAAAGAAAAAAATAGAATTGTGCTCCAATTAAAAAAGTCAAATTATAATACAATATAAAAATATTATACTATCATGCTTTCGCAATGATCTAAATAGTCAACTGCATCATACATGTAGTATATTTCCCATGGAAATCAATCAACAAGTGGATGAATTATTCTATTGTGCTCTGTCAAACCCGGAGTTCAACACAAAAAGAATTCGGTTGCTCTGCTGTGTGATTGGTTCAATCGCTATTTTTTATTATTTTAAAATATAAAAATATATATAATTATATTTTTAAATATAAAATATCAATCACAATATTTATAAAAAAATAATATAATCATACGATAAAAATTAAAAACTCATAAATTCATCTTTTTATTGTCCTAAAATAGCAAAATGTAAATAAAATATAAACAATAAATATGAAATAAAATTACTAAACTCTACAAAAACAACACATCATCTACTTAATAGTTTATAGTTTCATACATATATGACTAATTCAATATTCATCCTAACAAATTTGTTCCATCAAAATTAAAATCACTTGCCTCAAATGAGTGCATATCAGTACACTCAAAATTTTGGCCCATTTTAATCAACCTTGATGATAGTGACATAGAAAATATAATTATTTTGAAAGTTGGGTCACGTTATTTCAATAATATTTCACACAAAATGTAAATAAAACCAGCACAAAAAAATGAAGATTAATCATCGAGCATTGAAGAATTTGTCACGGATTAAACCCGAGAGAGAGAGAGAATTAGGGCATTTTCTGGAACATTCAAGGCAGGTGAGTGGCATGTAATTGATTTTTGTGTCGAGAACTTTTGAAAACAAAACCCACGGGTTACACGATTTGCTGGTTGACCCGCAGGTTTTTCCGGGCTAGTTGCACAAGTGAACCAACTATGACCTGCACAAGTGAACCAACTATGACCCGGTCCGATCAGCGGGTCAATTCGGATTTAATAATTATGTATGAACTCGAGGGGGCCAGTCAGATCGGTTTAATAACTATGGTATGAACTCGAGGAGGCCGATGCATATTTAAGATATTTTATCTTTTTTTTTTTACTTGATCAAAGGATTCAGAGATTCTATTAATTTGATGTGAGATGTATCTCTTATTTATATTTCAAATTCATGTTCCAGTAGGGAATCGAGTGGTAAAAAGATCTTGTTCAAATGTCTATCCTAAAATATCGTGTTTGAATTTTTATAAATACATGAAATTTTTATGATTTTTACAATTCCTATGTAATGAAAAAAAAGTTTTCAGAACCAATCGTTGACTTCCTTTTTCCTTATTCTACCTTCCAGGGTCTCAAAAATCCAACAAATCATCCATTCCCCCCTCCGAATTTTCTCGCTCGATGTGAGGGTTAGAGGGGATGGAGGACATAAAGGTGCAACTAGATTCTTTTTGTGTAGAATTCCGGGTTTGACAAAGCATGATAGTATAATTTGCCCCATTCTTTCTCTCTCTTTCTCTCGGGTTTAATCCGTGACAAATTTTTCGAAGCTCAATGGTTAATCTTCGGTTGACAATTATTTTGCCCTTCATCTTCGATATTGCTTTTTGTGCTTATCTCAACAGTAGGCAAAGAAGTCAATTTGAATTCCATCCGATTCCTAGAGAGTATCGAACTTAAAGAAGCAAAAATTGGAGCATAAAATCGAATGCCTTAGCTTTCGATAACTCGCTTCTTCCTCTCACTTCTTATGATGATGATGATGAAGACGAAGATGATGAGAGAAGAGAAACAAAACTTTTGGAAGTGATTAATGGCAAAAAAATTGAGTAGAATGGTCTTTTAGTCTTTGTAGATTGATTAGATCTTGCAGTGAATGAAGGCTAACTCTCCATGAAAACAACAAAAGCAAGGAAAGATCAAAACTATGATGTTTTAGAGAGAGAGAGAGAGAGAGAGAGAACACGGAGAGTTGAGCAAAATGGTCATACAGACAGAGAAGGAAGATGATGAGGATAAGGAAGGACTGAATCAAATAAAAGGGAATTGTCATCTTGATTGGATTAAAATATTTTATTTATATTTTTTTGTACTGATCTATTTTTTTTTAGTGCTGATTTTATTTACATCTGTGTATACTATTATTGAAATAACGTGATCCAACTTTCGAAATAATTATATTTTGTATGTCACTAGCATCAAGGTTGATTAAAATAGGCCAAAATTTTGTGTGTACTGATATGCGATCATTTGAGGCAAGTGATTTTAATTTTGATGGAACAAATTTGTTAGGATGAACATTGAATTAGTCATATTTGTACGAATTATAAAATATTAAGTAGATGATGTGTTCTTTTTGTGGAGTTCAATAATTCTATTTCATATTTATTGTTTATATTTTATTTATATTTTGCTATTTTAGGACAACAAAAATATGAATTTATGAGTTTTTAATTTTTATCGGATGATTATATTATTTTTTATAAATATTGTGATTGATACTTTATATTTAAAAATATAATTATACATATTTTTATATTTTAAAATAATAAAAAATAGTAGTTGAACCAAAGACATAGAAGAGCAACCGAATTCTTTTTGTATGGAACACCGGTTTGATAAAGCACAATAATATAATTTATCCACTTTTTGGTTGCTTTCCGAGGGAAATATACTGCATGTATTATGTAGATAACTATTCACATCATTGCGAAAGCATGATAGTATAATATTTTTATATTGTATTATAATCCGACTTTCTTAATTGAAGCGTAATTCTAATTTTTCTTTTTGGGTGCATTAAGCCCAACGAAATAGTCAAAAGCAAGGATAGAGTACAAAAGACCCCAACGCTGAGATACCATGAAAGGTCCCAACTCATAAAAGGGATAATTTCATACCCATGAGGGCCCATAGCCTACCTATAAAATATCAAACTCATAAAGGGCCTTCACCGATCAGCATCTGATTTTCAATTTTATTGATTCTAATTATTTTAGTTTAAATTAACTATCAATCTCATTAAGAGATAACTCCCCAACTCCTTTTCTTCCATTCCCAAACTCGGTACATGTTTTTTCCATTCTCAAATTTGAAATCTTAATTAAAAAAATCTAGTATGATAGGTGCATATAATGCCTAAAAAAATACAATTGTACGTATTTTTGCTTACATTTAATACTTTGCACAATTTACAATTTAGATTACAATTTTTTTTTAATTGTAGAGTTTAGGTGAAAATACTAAACCCTAAAACTATCACTTAATAAGAAAATGATATTAACAAAAAAGATTCAAGGGGAATAGCTAAATAGGGGAAAGGGATGGGGGACTAGAGATCCTGACTCCAAATGCAAAACGTACACTAAATTAAATCATAAATCATAAACAAGTAAAAACTTGTTTTACAATGTTCTTAAATATCCATGTGGACTCCCTATTTTACGATATTCACATATGTTAAATATTATCATAAAATACCTTATTGCTTCAATCCACTACCCCAGTCTGATCGACCCTTCTTACCTTGCTACTCTAATTCGATTTGTACAAAGTTGCGGAGTTCCTACAACCTGAAAATTTTCAATTTCAGCCTTCTTTTTTCTTTTTTGTTATTTTTTGCTACAACGTGGAGCATTCCTCCTTGTTCACTATAACTTATTCTTCATATAGCTTTTATCATCCTTATTATCCTTGAATCATGTAACAACTGATGCATGAGATACAAAAAAGAAGATTATGAGCTAAGAACAAATGTGGATATGCAAGCCACATTTTAGTGAACAATAAGAAGCCCTATTTTTTTATAAAAAAAAAACAAATATAATGAGAAATTATTATAGAATTTTGATTTTTGGAGTCCACATAATATATATATGGAGAGAGAATAGAGACAATAAGATTTTTATTTCTCTTATTGATGTACAAATGAGATAACAATAGAGCCTATTTATAGGCACTTGAAAGGAATACAATAAGTCGCTCTCATTAAGTGTGACAAACTAAAAGTTATATAATGAAAATTCACATTCATTAAGTATAGTAATTCAAAAGTTAAGAGTCACCTAAAAAACCAAAAACCAATAGTCAAGTGTCATTTATAGACATCCATTCCAATTCCTTAACATTTATAACGCTCCCCCTTGGATGTCCATTGTATAAGAAATATGTTTTGTTACACCATTACTAGGAAAAAAATCCAATGGAACAAAAATTCTAATGAAAGAAAAAGAGTACTTCCTTCCTTATACAAAAAACCTTTCATATTATACTCTTTCTGATGAAAATATCACATGATGTCTTTAAGACGTCGCATCCCAATTTTATGAATCATGTGATAGCTAATGTTTTTGTGAACAAATCTGTAGAATTTTTACTTGACTGAATTTTTTGAATATCAATATCTCCATTTTATTTTAAATCATGTGTGAAAAATAATTTGGGAGATATATATATTTTATCCTTTCACTTTTAATGTATGCACTTTTTAAATGGGATACAGATGCAGTATTGTTATCATATAATATTGTAGGAGTTTTTTTTTATACTAGTAAAATCACATGATACTTGAATATGATTAACTATTGATCTGATCCACGCATATTCACGACTGGCTTCGTGAATCGTTAATATCTCAGCATGATTCAATGATGTAGCAATTATTGTTTGCTTCATAGATCTCTAAGATATGGCAATGTCACCATATATAAATGCATAGCCCATTTGAGAACGAGTTTTATGTAGATCAGACAAACATCCAACATTTGCATATCCAATTAATTATGCATTCGACCCATTTCGATAAAATAAATTCATTTCAATTGTACCTTAGAGATATCATAGGATATGTTTAATTTCGTTCCAATGTCTTCAGGTTGAAGCGAAACTATATTTTACTTATAAGTTTAGAACAAAAGTTATATTAAGTCCAGTATTTTTAGCAAATTACATCAATGTTCCAATTGCATTTAGATATGGTATTTTTGGACCAAAAACTTTCTCGTTATCATCTCAAAAGGATTGTTTTGTATGTCGAGTGAACGAACTACCATTAAATTGGTTAATAGCTGTGATTCATCCATATTAAACATTCCAACACTTTCTTAGTATAAATTGATTGATGAATAAAAATTCAATCATTTAAATATTTGAATTGTAGGCCGAGATAGAAGTTTGTTTTCTCAAGATATTTCATTACAAATTTTTTCTTTAAGTAGTTTATTGTATTTGAAAACTCTTCAAGAGTTCCAATTATATTTAATCGTCAACATATACATAATTATTACAAATCCTTGTTCAGATTTCTTTATAAAAACACATGGGCAAATATGATTTATTTACATAACCTTCTTTCAATTTCAGTGAGATGATTATACCACATATATCTAGATTGTTTTAAACTATGCAAAGATCTTCGCAATCTAATAGAAAAATTTTTGAAAATTTGAATTATATGTTTAAGATATTTTTAATCCTTCTGAAACTTTTATGTATATATCATTATCTATTATACCATATAAATATGTAGTGACAACATCCATTAAGGAGTTTTTCGTGTGCTACCAATCCAATAAGATAGCAAAAATTGATTCCATTCATCAGAAGAGAATATATCTCTTCATAGTCTACACAGATTTTTGTGAAAAACCTTGTATTACAAGTCATGTTTTGTAGCGTTCGATCTTATTTTTCTCATTTCTTTTTCATATAAATACTCACTTGTAATCTATCGGTCTAACATTTTCTCGTGTTTTGACTATGATACTAAAAACAAAATATTTTGAGAGATATTCTAGTTCGGCTAGAATTACATCCCTCTACTTTGGCTAATCATTTCTTGATTTGCATTCTTTTGTAGTCATAGGTTCATAATCATTATTTTCATTTAAGACGTCAACTACCACGTTATATAAAAATATGTCATTAACAATAGTATTTTGTCGATCCCAAATTCTCATTGTAGAAATATAATAGATTGATATTTCATGATTTTTCACATTCTCTTTTAAAGGTTTAACTTCTTCAAGATGATTGTCCTAGATTGGGTTATTCATATTTTCTTCCATATGGTTAATTTGACTATTTACTCCTTTTTTCTTTCAAAGGTTTTTATCTTTAAAACTAATTGATCTTTCAAGAATCAAGCATGGTTTAGGTTCATCTCTTATTAGAGATCTCTCAAAGATATTAATTCTAATGAGAGCATTCTCAGAAGGAACATGTGACTTAGTTATCCATTTTGGATTAGAAAAATAATCTGATATTTGATTTGCAATATGTAAATGAATTATTCGTTGAACTTTTAATTCATAATATTTTGTATGAAAATCAAGTTGAAGTAAAGATAGATTATTCCAAATAATCTCATTTTCCAACTTTTCTTTCCTTGTGTTATCTCCTTCTAAAGTTGGAAAAACTATTCCATCAAAATGACAATCAGCAAATCGAACTATAAAAATATCCCCCATATATGGCTTAAGATATTTGATAATAGAATGAAATTCATATCCAATATATATCCCTAATTTTCTTTGAGGTTCCATTTTTGTTCTATGTGGAGGGACACTTGGGACATACACAGTATAACCAAAAGCGTGTAAATGAGAGATATTTGGTTCTTGTCCACAAACAACTTGTAAATGAGAGAATTTATGATAGCTAGTGGGTCGGATGCGAATAAGAGTTGTTGCATGTCCCTAAGTATTCACGGGGAGTTTGATTTTCATAAACAATGGTCTCACAATTAAGTGGAGATGTTTAATAAATGAATCTATTTGGGATATGAACATTTATACCAATGGGTTTACAATAATTATTAAATGTTTGCAATGTAAATTTATCGGAATTATCAAGACTAATTGTTTTGATAGTGTAATTAGGGAATTGCGCAAATTATTTGATTAAGTAATCTCAAAAATACCAAGTTTTGAGATGATAATAAACATACATATGACCATTGTGTAGATGTATCAATTAAAATCATAAAGTATATAAAATGGTCCACATGGTGGATGAATTAGTTCATATATATCACCTTGAATTTGATAAAAAAAATGTGGGACATTCAAACTCAATTTTACTCGATGATAGTTTTACTTTGCCTTGATAATACGTAACATATGAGAATTGATTAAATTGAAGAAACTTTAAATTCTTTAATAGATATTTAGGAGAGTTTTAAATAATTAATCGCATTATTGTATATATAGAATAACCTAATCGGTCATATCATAATCGAAATCCATTTTGATTCGCAAATTTTAATATGTAAGAATCAGTGTACGGGTTTAATAATTATGGTACATTCAAACACATTCGAACAAAAAGAAATCGCATATACCGAAACAACACATTTGAACAAAGTAGACCGAGTTGGGGCGTTTCCTATTCTCTATTTTTAAGTCTAAAATGGTTATTTAATTACTTTTTGCAAGCTCATCCCCCATCATTAGGGAGTGAGGAGGTCACACCTAAACACTTTCTTTATATTATAATGTCATGAATCTAACAATGTAATCACCACAGATTTTGTAAAGTTTCTTTTCTTCTCCTAGAAAGCTTGCAAGATTGGGCTTCTGACAGATGAGCCTACGAGAATCAGAACTCTCAAATAAGTTTGCTCTAATTCTTGCTTGAAAAAATTTGGGGGGTTTTAATTTTAAGCAAGAAAAGGGAGGAAAGAAGCGGGAAATGCGAACTCAGATGAGAAAGGGACGGAAGGGTTTCAGTATCCCGTGCGTGCTCATGGGACACCACCTCCGAAACTTGAGAGAGAGAGAGAGAGAGAGAAGATATATGTGGGGGAATGGGGAGCATGAGTGGATGGAGTTGGTCGCTGGTTTCGGAAGGAGAGAATTTCCAATTGTTGCCATGTGTTTTTGATTGCCGACATTGACGCTCCTTCATCAATCTCTTCCTCTTTTCATTTTCAACTTTTTCACATAACTCAACACCCTCACCCTCACCCTCACCTATTTGATTCTAATTTCCCTCCCCAACCCAAACCTCAACCTCCTCATGGATCATCACAAAAAGGTCTCTCTCTCTCTCTCTCTCTCTCTCTCTCTCTCTCTCTCTCTCTTGTCTGAGACAGTGATTGAGGTTGGAACTTGCTATGCTGTCGTTTATTTCCCAAGATCATTTGCATTTCCTATAATTAATATATATTCTTTTGGCTCCATCGAAATGGTTTTGACTTTGTTGGTGTTGGAAATCGTTATCAGGGACTTGTTTAATTGTTAGCATCTTTACCTATCCCATAATTTGCATCATTAAAACTAAGAATTTTGTGTATGTATTGTCTCTTACCACATGTGTTGTGATATGAATATGATTATAACTGAGTAGTGATTTGACTTTTGATACCTCCGGAATGTGAATTTTATGTGAAAATGACCCATTTCTTTTTATTATATAAAGCAAATGATATGATTGAATTAATGGGTCCAGGATTTAATGATAAATTTCATCTTCTATGCTTATGTAGCTTGGATGGGCCCTTCAACAATTCAGTTTCCTTATGGCTATTTTGTTTGTATTAAATGGATTAGAAGACTTTTGTTAGTTAGCTTTCTGTGATCAAGCTTTGCTGCTTCAGGGTGTGTGTAGCAAATGGCCCTTTTCCTTTTATTTGAAATATTTTTAGACTCACAAATGAATTTGTGTGTGTGTGCACTCCTGCAGGTGCATGCGTCTGTCATGCATATACACACTTGTTTGGGTGTAAGCTTAGATGTACTTACCTTCGTCTCATGTTTGTTTCTTTGTTACCATTTTTACCTTGGTCATTTTCACAGAGCAATGAAACAGAATTCTTCACAGAGTATGGAGAAGCGAGTAGATATGAAATTCAAGAAGTCGTTGGTAAAGGTAGTTATGGTGTTGTTGGTTCTGCAATCGACACACACACTGGAGAGAAGGTTGCAATCAAGAAGATCAATGATGTGTTTGAGCATGTCTCTGACGCAACAAGAATTCTTAGAGAAATCAAGCTTCTTCGATTGCTTCGTCACCCTGATATTGTTGAAATTAAGCATATAATGCTTCCTCCTTCTCGAAGAGAATTCAAGGATATCTATGTTATTTTTGAGTTGATGGAATCTGATCTTCACCAAGTAATAAAAGCAAATGATGATCTTACCCCTGAGCACTACCAGTTTTTCTTGTACCAGCTTCTTCGTGGTCTAAAATACATACATACAGGTTGATCCCTTTGAGTGGTATTCTGAAATTTATTTGTTTGTTTTTATGTCCTAAAAATGACCAAGACATATGATGGGATATCTTGCAGCCAATGTATTCCATCGAGATTTAAAGCCAAAAAATATTCTAGCAAATGCTGACTGCAAGTTGAAGATTTGTGATTTTGGTCTTGCTCGCGTGTCATTTAATGATGCCCCATCAGCTATATTCTGGACTGTATGTATCTATTCCCTGGAAACTGTGTTTCAAGTAGTTTTAGATTTGAAGTTTCACAGGATAAATTTTATTTGTTCTGTACTTACCAATTAACTATGTTTGCAGCTTTCAAATAGACATTTATGTGCCATTTTCTATTCATGTGTTGTGATATCCTATAGGACTATGTTGCAACTCGATGGTATCGTGCCCCTGAACTTTGTGGCTCATTTTTCTCCAAAGTAAGGTGTCTCTTGACTACCATAATTTTTTTATTCAATTATCTGTGTTGAATCTTTTCGGTACCTCTCCTCTTTAATAACGGATTAGTCATTCATTCACATATCGTAATGTTTGCTGAACCATATTTCGTAAAAGAGTTCTATGGATGTGTTCCGTAATATCTCCCAATTGTTTTTCTCAGGCACCTACCTTTTAATGCTTGCTATTTTTTTTTTAATAACTTGTGATAAAGCTAAGGGTTGTAAGAGAACTCTTCTGAACTCTGATTCAGTAATTTGATAGTAATAACACCATTTAACCAAATTAAACTAAAACCTAAAAATGCTATCTTTGTCCAATATATTAGAGCAGAAAAACTTTGAATGACATGCTGTTGACTTTCAAGTTTCAAACAACTTTGTTTGATAACTGCTTACAAGTACAGCTTTTTACATAATTACTTCAATGTCAATTTAATGGTCTTTGAATTGGCAGGTTGTGCTCATAATGTCCTCTAGCTCTTTGTTTCTGTCTACATGGCAGACATTGTGGACATAGTATTGTTTTTTCAGTATGAGGATTTAAGGCTAAGTTCATTTTTTCACTCTGGTTTTGCTGCAGAATTCAGTTTAGAGTTTTTATTTTTTTATTTTTTTATTTTTATTTTTTTGAGATTATGTGCAAGAGACCTGGTTAGTGACTGCAGCAGTTTGGATGGACTAGCTAATTTATATATTTGGTTCACTTGTATAACAGTCTTGTTAACAGAGTGCTGCGATGATAATTGTAAACTGTCGTAGATGACCTAATATAAGATTACTAAAATTTGTGAAAGGAGCAAATTTTAGTTAATAAAGATGTTAAATTGTAAAAAATTGACCATTCTCCAGTTTTTAAGTGCTATGTGTTTCTGTGTTTGCAGTACACCCCTGCAATTGATATTTGGAGCATTGGATGTATATTTGCTGAAATGCTTTCTGGAAAACCATTATTTCCCGGTAAAAATGTTGTTCACCAGTTGGATCTTATGACCGATTTGCTTGGGACTCCTCCTCCTGAATCCATTGCCAGGGTTGGTGCTGAAGTGCTAAAAGTTTTCTCTTTTTTTTATTAGCACAGGAGAAAATCGTTATAGTTTCTCAGTGGCTGGGACTTTTAAATTCACTTCATTTTCCCGCGTTAAATTTTTGAGCATGATAGTTTATTTATTCTCAAGTCTAAATGCCATTTTGCATGCTTATCTTCTCAAGCTAATTGCTTAATTTTATTTCCTTCCTCATGTTTGGTAATGATCAGTCAGTCATTATGGTGACAGATTAGAAATGAAAAGGCAAGGAGATATCTTGGTAGCATGCGGAAAAAACCACCAGTTCCATTCACAAAGAAGTTCCCAGGTGCAGATCCTTTGGCACTAAGCCTGTTGGAGCGTTTGCTTGCTTTTGATCCCAAAGATCGACCATCTGCTGAAGAGGTAATATATAATAGTTCAACATCTAGTTTATTCTCAAATCCAAGATGTAAGAATTTTGGCAGCATCATTTTGATGTGGGAAATAACATGTTTGTAATATTTTTGTCTGTTGATATTCTAAGGCATTAGCTGATCCTTACTTCCATGGTCTGGCAAATGTGGATCGTGAACCATCCACTCAACCCATTTCAAAACTTGAGTTTGAGTTTGAAAGGAGGAAATTGACAAAAGATGATGTTAGAGAGCTAATTTATCGGGAGGTATGGCCTTACAATATCGTCAATGTGGATCTGAACACATATATACGGAATTATCTACAGTCTATAGTAATCAATATTTTCTTGCTTAAAGCAAACAGATTCTAGAGTATCATCCACAGATGCTGCAAGAGTATCTACGAGGTGCAGACCAAACTAGTTTCATGTACCCAAGGTTAGGAACTCGCTATGTGTCCTTTAAAGCTAGATATATTTTGTTGAACAAGTCTATTTTAACAAACGTTTGATAAATGAACAATTTGCACTTTTCTGCAACATTATTTCCAGATTGGATGATAGGTGCATCCATTATTTCAGAAAAGAATAAACTTGGTTGCTAACTGAAGGTTTTTACTGCAGCCCTTTTAAAGCACTCTCCTTCATCCCTTCAAAAAATTACTATTTTTCAGAAGTGATACCTTATATGAGATGGTGACTCATCAACATAGAAATGATAGTTGCTGTTTTTGGATAGTTTAATGTCCTAGTAATTTTTTCCCTCTTTTGTTATCAGAGTTGAGCTATTATACTTGATTTGATGCTTGTACTGCCACTTGGATTTTTCTTCAGCATTATACTTGTTAGGAGTAATTATAAAATTAATCTGTACGGTTACTTTGGCTGACTGAAAAAGTAGATAATTTTGCGTGTCAAATAGGACTAGAGTATTCTGTCTTCAATTTGTCACAGGAGTAATAAGAAAGAATTCTTCTTTTTTTGGGGGGTGTTGTGGGAAAAATGACCTGGTTCTTTCAAGACAATGTGAAATTGAATCAAAACAATCGATGAGCTACACCTTTTTGTGTATACTTGTTTATGGCTTCTACTCTACAACACCTTCTGCTGTAAAATTCCTCCGATACCATCATTCACAAAAGCACATGAAAAAAATTATTTCCGTTTTTTCTTTTATTTTCAAATGCTAAGTTGTGGTCCTCGTGGATATTTTCCTAGCGAAAGCAAATGGTCCTCATGAATGAACTTTAACCAAATAGTACAAGCAAAGACTGGTATTCTTGGCAGAGACTCGAAAACCTCACATTTTATTTTTTCAAGTCCTAATAAATAGCTTAGCAGGGACAAAAAAAGTACTAGTGCATTGGATGCCATCTTCAAAATGTACATGAGTACTGTTGCATAGAAGTTTTAGGGAGTGGCAAAACTTCAGTCTTGAATTTCTGGTGCCACGGCTTCCCTGATTGTCATTTCTGGCTCATTGGGGGATAACTAACTTTATTTTTTGTTACTTGGTTCAAATCTCCAAACACTGACCAGATGTCATGTCTTTTCTGTAAAACCAGTGGTGTTGATCGTTTCAAGAGACAGTTTGCCCATCTTGAGGAGCACAATGGTAAAGGTGAAAGTGGTACACCTCTCCTACGTCAGCATGCATCCTTACCCAGGTAAGTTGTGTTATTATTTGGATACTTATCTTTCTGCATTTGAATTTTTTAAGTATATGTAGTGGCCAGAAATGAGGCCAGCCGCGTTTGAAAAACTTTTTAATGGCATCAAACATCAAAATCTTCAAACTGTTTCTTGTGATGAGTGTGCTGCCTGTCTTTAATCTGCTCTGTTACAAAGTAATTGCGTGCTAGATTCTTGAAGTAAAGGAGCAATCTTATTCTGGCAATAGTTTTTTGACTCTATTTGATAGAATTAAATTACTAAGTGTGCGATCATTTCATGCTTATTGCCTTTTCCATTTAGCTAAGTTGAGTTGGTGATAGTTCATTTAGTTATTTTGGTTACAAAATTAGTTGGTTCAAATGCCATTTTTCTAACTAAAAATTTAGTCCGCTTTTAGCCAAGTCTAATTTGTTATTTAGTTACATGGACAGGTCTTTTTTGTTGCTATTCTGCAAATGAATTTTGTTACCCACTTATTTTTTCTGAATTTTCAGAGAGCGGGTTTGTGTGCCTAAGGATGATACTGCTGATCAAAATGATTTTGAAAGGCGGACAGATGCTTCTGTTGCTACCACTCTTGTGAGTCCTCCAGGGCTACAGAACTGTGAGGGTTTGGGAAATGCAAATGCAAATGTGCAAAATGGACCAAGCAGACCAAATTATAGTGCTCGAAGCCTATTAAAAAGTGCCAGTATCAGTGCTTCCAAGTGCTTAGGCATGAATGGAAAACCATCTACACAGGTAAATGAATGTATTATGTATTTCCTGCTGATCATTTCATCATCCCTCCCATTTTCAATTACCAAATTAATTACATGATTTGTTCAATTAGTTTATGTATTCCATTGACCTATTCTAGTGAAAGAGGGGGTATATGTAGAACTTGTAGAATCACAGGACTAAGATTTAATCAATTATTTGTAAAAACAGCATTCTTCTCTATAGGAATACTAGGATCTTACCCACACACTGTCTGTGAAATACATACTTGTGTATTTTTAAATAAAAAATTTCTAAAATTATAATTGTTAAAAAATAGAGAAGTTGGGAAGGTTTTTGTTGAAATAGAGAAGTTATTGTTGGAGAGTGGGCAGTTTGAGGATTTTTTTTTTCCTTATTTGAAAGTACCATTTTATCTCATTTTTATGGGTAACTTTGCCAAGAAAATCATGATTCAGATTCAAAAGCTGGCTTCTCTTTATAATTGTATTAAATACTTTAGCTAAGGTCAGGTACCGTAAGATACATTTCTTTCAATAGTACTTTACTGTAGTACCAAGATCCTGTGGGGTTTGAAAGGCTCTTTCCTACTTTACCCTCGAATCAAAACACCCTATTTTGGTTTTCTGCTCTTGGTTATGCCACCCTAGTGGATCTTATTTATTCTGTAAATCCATATACTACTTGGATCGTTTTGTTTGCGCCTCCTTAGTTATGTTTCCATTTTTTGTCTAATAAATTATCCTTTCCTATCCAAATACACCCACACACGTCTACACAAAAGATACTTTAGGTCTCTCCTAAACTACTTGGGGCCAACTACTTGAGCATAATCTATGTGCTTATATACAAATTGGTCCCAAACCTTGAGAAATCGACAGACACATGTCGCAGAGGTGAGAAATAGTAATTTGAAATGGCAAATTATGTTTAAGGCTTCATTTTCAAGAATGTTTACGATTAATTTGATTAAAGAATTACATTTAAGTTTTAAGCATTTTTACATTACGGTAGTTTTGAAATAGCTAAACCATGTTTCATGTCCATTTTGAAGAATATTTAATATTAAGGTGCATCAAGAATTAAAATGAGTTATAGGAATTTTTGAGGTGAAATTTAAAATCATTATATTGTGGATTATTTGAACTTTTTAGGCAACATTTTTGGATTGGAAATGAAAACTCATGAAAGTACGACCTCAGGGTGAAAAATCATATTAGTAGAATATGTGAGTTCATTAGACCCATCATCAAAACTGATTCTACTTGAGCATGTGATTAGGAGTGTTTTGTTTCTGTGCTCACCATTATTTCCCTCTCATATTTTGAATGGATTCTTCAATTATTTGGGCTTTTGTTATGTAAAATATAGTTTTTACCAGAAAAATGGTACATGAAGGATTGTGATCCTATGCTTATTATTCGTCCTACGAGTTATTCATGTAATTTCTCATCTTTTTAACCATACGGAAACTCTTTGGAGCCTTAATGTATTGTTTGGAAGGAGAGGGGATGGAAGATAGCCCTGGTTGTGTTGGGAAGTTCTTCTCTTATTAATTTAGTTTTGTTTTTTCTGGATGAGAAGGGAAAGGGATTAGAGGGGAGTGGATAGCTTCCGATGCTTCAAAAGTTCATTGATTCTGATTTGGGGGAATTGGATGGGACGGTTTATGTTTCATAGAAACTTTTGTAATATACAAAAGTTCACCTTGGTTTTCAATAATTTTTCGAGTATCCAGAGGGAAGGGATGTCCCCTCTGCTTCCCTCCCCTCCCTTCCCCTTCAAAACTTTCAGACAATATGTAGGGGCTTGGCCACGTGGTTTTTCAGTTTCATTTCTAAGACTGCTATCTCCTTTGATGTATTGATCTATTCTATTCTTAATGTATAATTCCTGGATAATATTGGCATCTGCTGGTATGTGTCCTTTGGGAGACTTTATATGTTGAATTCCAAATGGATTCACTTTCATTTCTACTCTTGCAGGAGGAACCAATTGAGGAAGATAGTGAAGAGTTAACTGATGCATTGTCACAAAAGATTGCGGCACTCAGCACATAATTTGACACTAATAGTCTGATCAAAAAGAGTTGGATAACCTAACCTCCATTGCCGGTTCCTTCCCCTCCACACTTCTTGTATTGGAAAAGGAAAGGAAGAAAAAGGAGGTGCAAAGTGGAAGAGAACTTATTTATATCGTGTCATAGGGAACTTGCATTGAAGACCCCTGAATTTTCCAGAGCTAAAAGAATCGAAACAAGAGAAAGAAAGCAACAGATAAAGGGAAAAGAAAAAGGGTTAGAGCTAACATTAGGTGTATTCTTGTTGCTAACTAGATGAAGTTAACATAGAGAAATGGCATTCAATTAAACAGCTAACTCATGTTTGCAAGTACATCAATTTCAATTTCGATGTTGATTAGTTTGCTTTGCAGCATCTCTATTTGCTTGTATCCTGTGAAATCTGCATATTTGTTTATCAGGTTCTTTTTGATAAATCACTCTTTTTGGGTCTCATGTTCTGTACCTTGAATTGGTAAAATTTTGTCCTGCCAGTTGAGCTCTTCAGTAGCAAACTTGCACATTTTAGAATATCTGTAATTAGCAATACCCACATTTTCTAATATAATAATTTATCTCTTTTTTATTTTTTATTTTTTTTATTGCAGGCTAAACACATCAGGTTTATGAGCGACTTCCCTTTGAAAAAATATTACTCTTTTTGAAGTCATGATAAAGCTGCCTCAGCTTTACTAGCATCTGCAATCTGTTCACACCCCATTTAGGTTATTTCTTGCTATCATTTTTGTCCAAAAATTCCTAATTTACAAGCAAATGAACCACAGGAAAGATGAAATTAGACACTTAATATCAACACAAACACAACATTTCTTATTGAAACACCCACTGGACAATCCCTTTCATTCCTCCTTCCAATCATACAAAAGAATATAGAAATCTACTTTTCATCAATCAAATCATGAGAAATTGCATAAGATTGTAGCAACTAAAAAACAATCACTAAGTTTATATACTTAGCCTATCGTT
This sequence comes from Dillenia suffruticosa, assembly GCA_033439265.1. Taxonomy (NCBI): domain Eukaryota; kingdom Viridiplantae; phylum Streptophyta; class Magnoliopsida; order Dilleniales; family Dilleniaceae; genus Dillenia; species Dillenia suffruticosa. Next base: position 15,279,183 of record JAVTVX010000009.1, on the reverse strand, counting down.
TACCCAAAATTCCCATGAATTAGTTTCAAATGTTGAATCAATCATCCAACACCCCAAGCCACTGCCTATCAACTTGACAGAAAAACAACTTTTAATCCATAATGAAAAGAAGGAAAAAAATGAATATTCAAGTTTTTCAGGCTTTCCTAGGCTTCACAAAGAAATAGAAAATTTAGATGGGTCTATCGTTTGGACAAGTCCCACAGACATTGGCTAGAAATCGAAAGAAGAAAAAGGGATATGCATATAATGTATACTTTTAAGTTTGACCTCTGTCAAAGCCTTCAGATTTTTTCTTTAATTGGTAAAAGTTGTTCATTTAAAAAAATTAAAAAAAAAACAACTCAAAAATAGCAAAACGCATGCAGAGCAATCAGAAAATAAGAACCCATCAGAAGACATGCCCAAGATTTTTTTTTGTACCTTGATTTGGCCGCGATCCAGAATTCGAAGTTTCACTCCGATTAATCTGGAACGACCGCAATGACCGCTACAGAGTCCACTTTGTGGAACTGGGTCTCCCAACATTGTTTTTTCGTTCGCAGGGAGAATCGAACTCCCGACCTGGTTAAGGGACGAAAGTGTCTATCCTACCTACGTCAACAAGTGTCGGTCATACCCAAGATTTTGGATTTTGAATAGAAATCAAATTTTGTAAAGCTGAATTAAAATCTTGAGAATCGTTCCGGTCAGTCTAATTCTAAAACTACAATCTTCAAACCACTAATTCGGTTTTAGTTCTTTATTTTTAAAACGAAAACTAAAACTAGAATTAGGATCTTAAAGAACTTTATAATTGGAATCGGAAACTATATCGTAAAAGAACCATAAAAAGCAAAAAGAAAAAAAGTAAAACAAAGGTATGAGAACCATAAAAATCTAAACCAGAATGTTTAGAATCCTGGATGGTTCTAGAACCGAAACTAGAACCATCATTCTGATTTTGGTTCCTTTTCCTATCAAAGCGGAAGTATCTGGTTTGAGTTCGGTTCAAAACCTTGGACACATCCACAAAGTGTAGAGTTGGTCTCACTTGAACACTTAAAAAAGCGTGCACCTAAGCTCTTCATTTGATCTTGTTTTATTGAATTTCTTACTTCAGATGTCAATTTTGGGACATCAAATACTTGCTTTTTTCTTTTTTTATTCAATAGGAGGCCCATGGTTTAAAGCTACATAATGAGATAACTCTCTCTCAAACAACTAAACAAGTTAAGAGTTGAACCTGCTCCTTTAAAGAAAACTATTGAATACACCGATCGGCAAATTATGTCTGCTTGTGCATCGACACTATCTTCTTGTTTAAACCCCTTGTTAGCCTGCACATGAATTAGCCATATGTTGCATAGTGGACCTAGTAAGGTCAAGCAAACAAATCACACTTGGAGTCTGAGGGACCTTAGTCATTTTAATACTTTCCACCACATCACCAAGACTGACTGCTTCGAATCAGGTTGTCTCATTTTTGGAATATGATTGAACGGCAGCAGCAGCAGCCGCTTAGGACCCTAAAAAAGGGCTACATAACTAGTTCTGCTTCCGAGTTTTAAATTGGCTTCTACTGGCTCAAAATAAAGTTCATTCACAACAAAAACAGAAGAGTATAGCCATCCTCAGTTCTTACCCTTTTTGTTTCGAGAGGAAATGAAGCAGAATCACAATTAGAGAGCAGATCCAGTTCCTCAGAAGGGTTTCTTTTCCCCGGTTCCTTGTAAAGATGGTGAGATGCAAATCCCTTGGACTTCTTGGAAGACATACTTTGCACATCATTCCACTCACCAATCAGGACTGTCCTTATCACATTTTCAAATGAAACCCATAGAAGATTTTCTTTTCCTGATAAACCAATATGGCCTTTGGTTTCTATTCTGCCCAGGATAGTGCCATTCCATTTTATTCTTTTCTCCATTTTTCCACAAATAAAAAAAAAAAATACCTTTTCATGTGTATCCAACAATTCTCATGAAAAGGGTGACTGTGGAGTTGAGTCCATTCACATGTCTTCACTTCCTTCATAACTACAAAAAAAGTGAAAATGGAAAACTGGCCAGATTACTTAAAATAAGTAGCTGTTTCGTCACCTAAAATCTCTTCACTTTCACCAGTAATCTCCACAAGAACACACACCCGCATTGAAGTGGTGAAAACGGTTAGAATCCCGTAATATAATCAACCTTCCCACAATCTTAGATATGTATTTGATTGCATTATGGCAATCTTCACAGACCCGTAAGTTTTTTATCACACGTATTGGTCTACCTGCTGGAATTGTCAATATACCAAATGCAACAGCTAATTTTTCACTGTGGTACTTAAGCATATGCTCCTTCTCCTCTTCTTCCACATCATGTAAAACCAATTTTGTTTTAGAAACATAGCCCTCCTGCTTCATCCGCAAATCCAACTCTTCCAAGAAAGCATATATTCTGTCCTTATCTGGATGGAAATGATCACCAACTGAAAATGTATGAATTTTATTTTGCACCTCAACCCAACTGTACCCAGGTACCTTTCTCACACCTTTATCCCGCATTTTCAATCTCATTTTATTTACTTCACTCCATCTTCCTGAAGATGCATACAAGTTTGAGAGCAGAACATACATTCCAGAGTTTTCAGGTTCCATTTCAAAAATTTTTTCAGCAGCCTTCTCACCCAATAGGGTGTTACCATGGATCCTGCTTGCACCTAGAAGAGCACCCCATGTTGCTGCATCTGGCTCAAAAGGCATGTTCCTCACTAGATTTTGAGCCTCCTCCAAGCGTCCTGCCCGACCCAGAAGATCAATCATACATGTATAGTGCTGTGCATTTGCTTTTACACCATAGTCATGCTCCATTGAATAAAATAAATCTGTGCCCCTGTCAACTAATCCAGCATGTCCACATGCAGATAAAACACCGACCTGTGCACAGGCAAATTCAGATTTAATATCTGTAATAAAATAAAATTAAAAGACGCCATGGATATTACATGCATCTATTATGCATAAAACATAAAACCGGAAATTATTGAATTATGGTAAGCTAAAAATTGAAGCACTATCATAATTCTTTTTAGTATGTGGTATGCATAAATGTCATCTTGTGATAAACAAAGAAAGTGACAAATCTTTCCTCCACTGTTTTACTTCAATTGATTATGGGAAATTAGCAAGTTAGGGAAGACAAACTGAGTTTGAAGATAGTGATTAGTATAACAGATGCTACACTTACAGTAGTATGTAACATGTGCATATATTATGCCAGAACCACCAGATATACATACACGACAATAAGTTTGACCCCATAACATGAGCAACTATCACCACCAAGCACAATCCAACATGTAACTCAGATAGTCTCCGTACCTAAAGGGGGGTCTTTTAATAAAATGAACATTATTAATATTGGATATTGGTGGGGGAAATGATGAAGATACAATATGAAATTGGAAAGAACAATCATAAACAGAAGTAATAATAATAATAAAAAAAAAGGGAGAAGCAAAGAACCAAATGAATTTAGGTGAATAATAGTCCCTACATTGGGAACAATGATATCAGTTGAGAACTGTGCATTTGCAAAAAATTTTTTTGTGCCATGTTGCTCCTTGTTTCCTCCTGAATGTGATGGGCCAAAAGAAAAATTTTAGACTTTCGGGAATATAATTTTGAAACTCACAACAAAAAAACTTCCAAAACCTGTCCAGTACACAGAAAGATTATGAGATTCCCAACAGAGCAAAAGTTGTTATCCTGACTATCTATTATACAATGCAAAATGATGAGTGATCTTCTTGGTCCTAGAGAAGGCATGTGCAGAAACTTTAACAAGAGATATTTCATCTGCATGCATAAACATCACGAAAAACACGAGTTGCCACCTATAAAAAATGCTCATGCAAGAACTAACCAATCATAACATAATTGGCTCATGCAACCTATATTTTGATCTCAAGAGCTCAAAGAAGTATTCCAGACCCTGATTTATAAGTCATTATAAAGACCTTCTATTTTGTATGTGAACAAACACACTTTCCAAAGATTTAGCTTGGTATGATTATGCATGCATGACTAACTTTTTTGTGAGTTTCAGAGTATGTACCATTGTGACATTGTCAGGCTTGGTGCCAGATATTCTCATGGAGTCAAATAATGTTAATGCCTCTTTTCCAAATCCATGCCTAGCATAACCATTGATCATTGTGTTCCATGAGACTACATCCTTCTCATTCATACTCTCAAAAACAGCACATGCTTCGTCAATTGTTCCACATTTGCAGTACATTACGAGAAGTGCATTACCCACAAAGCAACCATTCTCATACCCTGCCTTAACAAGTCGGCCATGCACTTGCTTTCCCATTTCTAAAGCAGCAATATCACCGCAAGTGCTCAAAGTGCAAGTAAATGCAGATCTGTTAATTCTCTCCCCAGCTCTCTTCATCTCCACGAAGAAACGCAAAGATTCTTCACTATTGCCAGTTTGTGAGTACCCAGCAATAATAGCCGACCAGGAAATGCAATCACGTCGTGGCATCGTATCAAACAAACTCCTTGCTTCTAACATGTTGCCAGTCTGAGAATATCCTGTAATCATTGTATTCCACGAAGAAATATTCCGGGAAGGCATTGCCTCAAAAAATTCCCTAGCAATATCAATTCTCTTATTCTGGACGTATCCTGCAATCATTGCATTCCAAGAAACTTCATTTTTTTCAGGCATTTTATTAAAAATTTTTCTTGCTTCATCCAACATTTCACTTTGAACAAAAGCAGAAACCATCGTTGTCCAAGAAAACACATCCCTCATTGGCATCTCCTCAAACAATCTCTTTGCTTCCATTAACTCCCCATTCTGCGCAAAAGCGGATATCATAGTATTCCATGAAACAACATCTTTCTCCGGCATGCGATCAAATATTTCCCTTGCATCTCTTAGCCACTTTTTCTTCACATATCCGCCCATCAAACAATTCCAAGAAACCACTTCCCAATCAAATTTTGATTCAAACAATCTACGTGCATCCTCAATCCTCCCATTCTGTACATAAGCTGCAAGTATTGCATTCCACGATATTGAATTCTTCTCAGGCATCCTGTCAAAAACCTCTCTAGCCTCATTTACATACCCATTTTGTGCATAGCCCGACAATAACGTATTCCACGAAACAACATCCCTGTCGGGCATCTCCTCAAACAACCTACGAGCACCCCCCAAATCCCGATTCCGAACATACCCACCAATCATGACATTCCAAGAATACAAATCTCTATGAGGCATTTCATCAAACACCATCTTAGCACACGCAAATCGATCATTTGAAATGTAGCCAGAAATCAATGCATTCCAAGTAACAGAACTGCGACGAGGCATTGTCCTAAATAGCTGCAATGCCAATTCGCACTGGCCATTACGCATGTAGGAAGTGATTGCCATATTGTGCTTCACCATCTCCGCATCCGAAGTAGTCTTTTTTGTCGTTCTATTCTTCGAAATTGTGGACGAGCGCTTCCTCCATTTTGATCGTCTAGGAAGATTTGCAGAGTTTCTTGGTTGAGGATTGCCCAGAGATTGGGTTTGCAGTGACAGATGGCGTGCAAAGTGAAGAAATCGAAGGCACCTTCGCATTCTTTGAATCACTTCTGGTGCTTTGAATTTTTGGTTCGTGTCAGTTTAACGTTGCCAATAAACAGGAAAGACCTCAATTTAAATTTAGGGTTTATAATAACACCAGACCAGGGGCAACGGAGACATCTTCTCCTATTTTTTGTGGGTAACTTGTTTTGCGACCACCCATTATTCGGAGTTTTGTCAGAATCTCGATATTATTTTTTTCGTATAAAAAAAAATCCAACTCCTAATCTGATTATGGGATGAAAGTGTCGATTCTATTTATTAACGCCAAAGTCTTTCCCCTGTCACAAAGGGTAAATGAGAGCGTTCCCTTGAACATTATAAGTTAATTTTCCATCCGATAACTGTGGACATGATTAGTTAATTTTCCGCGAAAATCTTTAACAATGATGTTTAGGAAAATAAAACAAATTCCCTATTTTGAGACTTCCTTAAAATTATTTTCGATTTTTCATTTTAATCAATCACACTAATGCTACACAGAACATAATTTTATATATATATATATATCTATATACTTGGACCTTAAACCTATCATTGCATGAGGATGATCAATTTTACGTTTGGATTTTAAAATCATAATTCTTGATAACAGTTTTTAGGTAGCCATTCTCACTGGATCTCGTCCACCACTCAATTTTAGGACCTATTGCTTGAGTTGGTTGCTTGTCCTTCCATAAAGTGAGTCCAAGGATTCCCCCCTTTGTGATCGCCCTAGGAATTTTGGACAGTAAAATAATTGACAAATCAACACTCTTGTTTGGTTGCAATATAACTAGAAAGTATTTTGCTTTTTAGCATTTGTTCTGCGATTAATTTCAATGTCCATAAATTATGCGGATGATTCGTATTCTATGGAGATGACAGAAAGAATTAAGTCACGGTAACCGTGTTAAGCGCGTTATCCTAATTATTGAGAACGGTGCTAATGATAGGAAATCAATAGTGTCCCCAACTGAGGCAATAAACCTTTGTAAAGATTTAATCAAATGTGATGATTTATTAACTTGCTTTATTTCAATCTTCCTTTTTTTTTTCTTCTTTGGTATGCCCTAAGAAAATTTGTGAGATTTCGATGGTTGTTCATTGGAGAAAGATTCTACTCAAGTTCTGAAAAGCATTGAACGTTGTAGTACTCAAAAATGAATGCAAACTTGTACACAGACAAATATTAGAAATGTCCTCTTACAAATGCATCCATCAAAAGCCCTAGGATTAGATGGAATGCCTGCTCTCTTCTTCCAATAGTACCAACATATAGTGGCTCCGGAAGTCACTTAAGCAATCCTATCTTTTCTAAATGGTGGTAGTCTTCAGAAGAAAACAAATTTTACTCCTATTGCAATAATTCCCAAAGTAAATCCCAACAAAAAATGGTTGATTTGTGACCTATTAGCCAAGGTAATGTGGTGCTAGTTTTTCCTCATTATTTTAAGACTCAACTTTAACCCCATTTATAATTTATATAAACAAAAGAAAGTGTTTGCGTGTGGTGGAAAACCCTCAACTATGAGTTGCGAGGTGTAAGTGCTGGTATGTTTAAGTCAATGAAAATCAGTCAAACATCTTAACTATGGTAAATTCCTTGACCATGGAGCAAATTTAAGCTGGAAAGTATTAAGAAAGCATTAGAAATTAGCCAACCCACAAGCTACCCGGCCAACCAACCATTGCATGGTCGATTGGGCAAGGCAACCAGCCGGCTGCAAAGGCAGCAAGCCAGCTGGGCAAGGCCGCCAAGACAGCCAATCGACTAGCCAAGATTGGCCAAGATGGCCATCCGACTGGGCAAGGCTACCCACCAACCGGGTAAGACACCCAGTTGACTGAGCAGTCCCAAGCAAACATAAACAGTCGACTGAGTTGAGGACTCGGCTGACTAATTAAATAGGCCAGTGCTCAATCAGTTGACTGAGCTAGTGCCTCGACCAACAGAGTAGGACTAGTCGACTGAGCAAGAGACTCAATCGACCAAGCATGACAATGCTTAGTCAACTGACCGTTCCTCTTCCTCATTCGACCAAATGGCCAAGCAATCGAGTATCCCTTCTTCCCATTCGACCGATAGCATAACCAACCGGTTGATTCTCTTCCCAATTCGACTGGCCTAGCTTTTAGAAATTCCAACAATCGACTATTTCATCATCTCATTTGACTAACTCACCATCTAAAATAGATAAGTCAATCGAACACAAATATCAGTCGATTGTCCCTTGATTAATTTGATTAAGAACATAAGATTGAATTTCTTTAAGTTAATTACTGCAAAAGAGATTTATTAGTTGATTTCAATTACGTGATGAATACCACATTATCATTTGTCAATGCATATCTCACATGGTTACTTGAAATTACTCTAGTTAAATGTTCTAAGCCATGTGTGAAAATCAAGTCATGGGTAAAAAATTATTCTTGGGCTCTAATAGTCATCTTATGTAACAAAAGAAATCTCTTTTATTGGTTGTCCAAGAAATATATAGAAAAGCAAAAGAAAACATTCTCATTGGAAGAACAAAGTAACAGTTGAGATCATTCAGAAAATTGAATGCGGTGGTTGAACTATTAATGAAAAAGTTTCAAAATTAAACCAATCAAACGACTGTCTTGACATCTCTCAATAAATGCATAGAAGAGAAAAGGGAGAGATACAATAATGTGATACAAGTGCTGAAAAAGAAATAAAACATTTCGAATACTCTATTTTTCAAACATCATACTCTATTATTCATATAAAGATCTCTTTGTGAACTACATTTTTGTTACATTTAAAGATCTAGCTTCACTCATTGTAATATTTTTGGGTTAATTACAAGTCTAGTTTCTGAACTTTGCCTAAATTTTACAAATTAGTTCATATAGTTTGAAATACTACCCTGTGGTGCTTAAATTTCCAAAATCATAACGTATTGGTCCTTTATTATAGACAATGACAGGGTATCCGTTAAGTACTAATGTGGAATAACGTAGTAACCTATGTGGACATGCGGATGCTGACATGTCATTGCATGTCAATACCAAAAGACACTCATGGTGCCATGTCAACATATGCTGACGTGGCAGTGCCAAAGCTATTTAATTGTTGACATATCACCATGAGATGTCTTTTGGTGCGACATGGCAATAACATGTCAACATCCATATATCTATATAGACTGTCACGTTATTCCATGTTAACACTTTACGGCAACCTTGTCACCATCTATAAAAGAAAGACCAATACGTTTAGATTTTGAAAATTTGAGCACAACAAGGTAGCATTTCTAAGTGAAATTTAAGCAAAGTTTCTAATAGTTTTCATCTCCTGTACTAAGATCTTAAAGGGTATCTTGATTTGGGATTTAGAGAGACAAACAACCTGTGAGATTGTAAATGATTTAAGAGGAAAAAGGTTTCACTTGTGCCTGAAGCAAGTGTGTTATACTATTTGGTAAAACTAGTAGAAATCCAAAAGGTGACTGAGAGTAGACATAAACCGAATTTAAAAGAATCAATATAAAATTTTGTCTATGCTCTTTTTCTCTTTACTTTTATCTTCTTCATTTCACTGTCTGTTTCTATAATTTAAAAAACTTTCAAACTATCGATCAAGTAGCCTACAACTTATTCGTTTCTCAAGATTGTATTTCAATAAGAGTGTGTAGTTGTAATGTGGTGAGTGTGTGAAACGTTTAAGAATTTTTGTTATGTATTATAGTGCAATGTCTTTGTTGATCCACCCGTATATATAGGTCTTATGATCGAGCCATATAAATTTTTGTATCTATTAAGTTTTTATGTACTTATTATTTTGATTATCTTCTATTTTGCTCATCAAATCTGGTATCAAAGCTCAATTATTGCATTTTTGCAATTTTGTCGTTAATTTTATGTCTGAGAAAGGACTATATTGATTTTGTGAGGTTTTTGGAGGAACTACAGGGAGGTCTTTATATCCGTAGAATCTATGCCTCCCGATGTATCTACCACTATTGCGATCGTCGAATTTCATCTCTAGAATTTTTCTCACTCTTTAATAGAATTTTAGAGTTTTGGACTTTGTAATTTGTGTACTTTCGATCACATTCATGGAAAATTACCAACATCATTGGATAACTTATCTTATGTTCAGTTAGATCATAAAAAATTATCATCAAAATTTACTAGGGTGAAGCACACTTGTTGGTGCCTTTCTAGGTAAGAGTGTACGTTGTTCAACAAGCCAGATAATCTGCTGAGATGAGCTCAACCAATCATTTAATCTCAATCTTTGATTGTTTGAAATCTTTAATAAGAATTATTGGATTATTTAAAGGTATTATTTTGTGTAGGTGAGTGCATAATTGTATCATGGTTAAATTGATTATTGATCCGTTGACTATTAACTTTGATTATTAACCGTTGACTATTAACCTTTGATTCATTTTTTTGTTAGACCTCTTTCCACCATTTTTGAACATTCTAAGTCCACTTTTGAGATCAATTTTTTGATTTGTAGGGCTTTTTTGATTGTTTTGGCTAATTTTTTATTGTTGGCAATAGAAAGCGGTGAAAAAAATAATTGTTTTGAATGGAACTAATTATCATTTTTGGAATGGTAAAATAAAAGATCTACTTATTATTAAGAAATTGTTTAAACCAATTTTTATATGACAAAAGGCCTTATGGATATGGGTGAAGAGGATTGGTAAATCGTTCATTTGAAAATTTATGTCTTTATTAGGCAATGGATTAGTGATAATATTCTAAACTATATCTATAATGCAACTCATACATGCTCTTTGTGGCAAAACTTGAAATTTCTTTGCATAGAAAAATGGTTTTCATAAGATGTATATGATCATGTAATTGATATATTTGAGATAAAAAACAAAACTTTCATGACAGATTATTTGAATGAATTTTAAGACATTATAAATAGGATGAATGGTTTGGAAATTAATTTTGATAATTAGATTAAAGGTTTGATACTTTTTAGTTTTCTGCGAGTTATATGGAAAATATTTAGAGTGATAGTTTATAAGACAATTCCTCATGGTGAAGAAGGACTTTGAGGGAACTATTTCTTCACAATCGGAAATTCTAATTGTGGAGTTGAGAGGCAAAACCAGACTAGAAATCAAAATAAAAGAGATAAGAGTAAATGCAAGTCAAGAGGTAAGTTTTTAAATATTAAGATAGAATAGTAGTGATCAAAAAATTAATACTAAAGAGAGAATTATTGTTATAGTTAAAGACTTTCTTCTTATTTATCATGATTTAATTAATCTTGTGGATTCTAAAAGCAGTTAGATATCGGACAATATGCTACCATTAATGCCACTTCTCAAAGTCTTGTTTACATCCTTTTTCACTTAGTGATTTTCGGACTATGAGGATGAAAAATAATGGTTTTGAGATATTTTCTAGGAAACAAAAAATGACATAGATTAGTTCTTAAAGATATGAGACGTAATCCTGATATTCAATTGAATATAATTTCTGTTGGTAAGCTTGATGATGATGGTTTTTGTAATATTTTTTAAAAAATAGTAGAATCTCATTAAGGGTAACCTAATTATGACAAGAGATAAAAAAATATTACAGATCATACTTGATACAAGTCTAGTGTTCTCATGTGTGTATTAGTACTACAAATGATATATAACTTATTTTGTGGCATAATAGGCCTTGACATATGAGTGAAAATGGAATGAATGTGTTGGTCAAGAAAAACATGTTATCTAGATCGAATAGCATAGATTTGAAGAGATGTGATCATTGCCTAACAGGGAAACATAATAGGGTCAATTTCAAGAGTCGTCATTCTTCGAGAAAATTAGAGGTGATAGATTTGGTTCATTTTGATTTTTGTGATCCGTGAAGATAGTAACACGTGGTGGTTCCTTATATTTGTGTCATTTGTTAATGATTAGTCAAGAAACTTTGGCCTTAAACACTGAAGTTCAAGGATCAATTGTTGGATGTTTTTAAATAGTTTTAGAGTTTTGTAAAGAGAAAGACTTGTAAGAAACTGCAATGCATTCAAAGTGATAAAAAGGAGACCATATTTGACAGTTTGATGAGTATTGTAAGTAATAAAGTATTTTGTATCAGAAAACTCCAACAAAAACACCAAAATTAAATGGCTTAACTGAGAGCGTAAACATGACACTTGTTAAAAGTTAAATATTTGTTCAGAGAACTCCACAAAAAACACTACGATTAAATGGCTTAACTAATACTACAAAAAAATATGGTTTTAGCGATAAAAATTTAGAAAAATTCATCGTTACAACTTATTGAAAATTATTTATTACAGATTTATTGAATTATTTATTGTTGAAAATTATCAATTTGATGAAAATTGTAATATTCACTATATATTCAATTCGATTTCGTTATTCAGAGTAAGTTAGAAAAAGAGGCACAGTTAAAAATATTTTCTACTAGAGTATAGAAAAAATTTAGTTACAAAATTAGTCATGAATTTTGAAATACTGGTAATAAATTAGCGACGAATTTATTTACGAATAATTTTTTTAATTAATTAGCGACGAATTTTACCACAAATTTTTTTGTGGCTAATTAGTCATGAATTTTCGTATTCATTGCTAAATTTTGTGACGAATATTTTTTTTAACTAATTAGCGATAAATTTAGCGATAGAAAATTTTTGTAGCTAATTTGTAATGAACTTTACCACGAAAATTTTTCGTCGCTAAATTTAGTTATGGATAACGGTATTCGTGACAAAATTTAGCCACGAATATTTGTATTCACTGCTAATTAGCGATAAATTTTGCAACGAAAAATTTTTTATCGTCAATTAGTGACGAATTTAGTCACGAAAAATTTTTCGTCTCTAATAAACGACGAATTTAGCTACGAATAATATTTCCGTTGCTAATTTATCCACAAATACTTTTTAATCGCTAAATCCATCGTAAAATAGTTACGAATTTTTTTCGTCGTTAAAATTTGGCACTAAAATCGTGTTTTTTTTGTAGTGTGAGAGGATAAACATAACACTTGTTCAAAGAGTTAGATATTTACAATCATATATCAAGTTGTCAAAAATCTTTTGGGGTGAGACTTTAGAAAATATTGTATATTTAATTAATCTCTCGTCTTATGTTCTTTTATAATTTGATGGACATGGAACAATTTTTCGTATGATCACTTATGTGTCTTTGACTCACTACAACACAAATAGCTTTTAGTGACAAAGATTAATGGGGGCCACCAGAAAGGGGTCACTATATGTACTATTCAGTGGGGTCACTTTGACCACCACAACAAAGCTGATCTATTGCGGTAGCCAAAATTTCCCATCATAAAAATAGGTTTTTAGTGACAATAAAAAATTTTGACCGTCACTAAATTAAATATGAAAATGATGGCCGCCACTAAATAATAAATTTTTAGTGACGAACACATACGACGACCGCTAAAACTATTTTTAGTGATAAAGTGTGATTTTGGCCATCACTAAATATGTATTCTTTAGTGACGGTTTCCACTGGCAATCACTAAATCTCTTCCCAACTCTAACAACCAAACTTTTTAGTTATTGAGGTTTATTAATTTTAAATTTAAAAAATATATATATATATATATATATATATATATATATTATTTTTTATTGATCTAAAATTGGATGGTTACCTCTTACCGATAATAACCAGCAAGCATTCAGCAAATAATAATAATTATAATAATAATTGATAAACAAATGGATGAGATTTCAAGTAAGGGGATATTACAATGTGACAAAATTCACGAGAATAAATATTAAAAAAATCTGCATTTTTATTTTTCTTAACTAAAAATTTTAATATTTTTTTAATTTTTAAAAATAGAAATATTCTTTTAAAACTTAACCAAGCAACAGATTAGGAGTAAAATTCTATGCCCAACAGATCAAAAATTTGAATTGCTTTTAAAAGAGCAATGACTAACAAATTTATGCCCAACAAAGTTCAGAGGGCTATCTTGAATGAGCATTCCAAAATGATTAATATTTTTCTTTTTATTGTATCATATGTAATTAATATTTTTTATATTTTGTTACGTATAGTTGCTTCCAATAATATAAGATACAAACAAAGGATGCCTCAAAGAAATTTTTCTTCCAAGAGTAATTTTTTCACTACAAAAAAATACGATTTTAACCACAAATTTTCGCGACGGAAAAAATTCGTCCCTATTTTTGCGACGAATTTAGTAACAAAAACTTTTCCGTCACTAATTTGCGATAAAATTTGTGACGAAAAGGAAGTCACAAATTTGTGACTATTAAAAAATTTTGTCGTCGCTAATTCGTCACAAATTTGAGACAAAATTTCATCGCTAATTCGTCCTTATTAAAAAATTTGTGACGACATGGACATATCATTCGTGGCTAAATTCGTCGTTAATTAGTGATGAAAAAATTTTCGTGACTAAATTCGTCGTTAATTGATGACATAAATTTTTCGTTACAAATTTTGTCGCTAATTAGCGACGAATAATATTTCGTGGCTAAATTTTACCACGGATACAGATATCCGTAGCTAAATTTAGCGACAAAAAAGTTCGTGATAACTTTCGTCGCTAAATTTAGTAATGAAAAATTTCGTGGGAAATTCTATCGTTAATTAGTTACAAAAATTTTTTGTCGTTAAATTCGTCACTAGTGGCCACGAAAAAATATTTGTTTCTAAATTTAGTAACGAACTCTAAGATTTGTAGTTAAATTCGTCACTAATTATCCAAAAAAATATTTATAACTAAATTTGTTGCTAATTAGCCGCAAAAAAAGTATTCGTGGCTACATTCATCGCTAATTTATTATCTATATTTCAAAATTTAAGACTAATTTCGTAATTAAATTTTTTCTATACTCTGTTAATAAATATTTTTAATCGTGTCCCCGTTTTAATCAATTCTGAATAACGAAATTGAATTAAATATATAATAAATATTATAATTTTCAACAAACTGAGAATTTACAACAATAAATAATTCAATAAATCTGTAACAAACAATTTTAAATAAGTCACGGTTGTGGAGTTCACTATTTATGTTTTTCATCTTCTATATCCGTTTGTTTCTCTCATATAATTCAATCGTATTTAAATATTCAGTTGTTCATCTTCATTTGTCATTGTTATTAACAAACAAGATAATAGATGATATATCCATATTCGACGATCCATCTTGTTTGCCAAGTAGATCAAACATTAGTTTTTAGAGAATGAAGATAATGATACGGATGGCACGGATGGCTAGGTTAAGCGGCTATCGATTTTTAAACTATTCTATGGATTCAAAAAAATAAAATAAAAATGAAAAAGAATAATAAAATAATAAAAGAAAAGAAAAAAGAAGAAAACAAAATATAAAATACAAATTTATATAAAAAAAAAAGATTAAATTAGTGACGAATTTTGTGACAGATTTAAAAATTTGTCACTAAGTTAGCAACGGATCGAGAAATGCATTGGTAACTTAGCAACAAATAAAGAATCCATTGTTAATTTAACGACGGATTTAGCGACGAATTTATATCACCGATTTAGCGATAAATTTATATCCATCCCTAAAATCCGTCACAAAATTTAATCTTCTTTAAATGAAATTTTATTTTTTTTATTTTTATTTTTATTTTATTAATATTTTATATTTAAATTAAAAATTAATTTAGCGACAGATTTGTTTTCCGTCGCTAAATTTAACGACAAAAATCTCAATTCGTCACTAAATTTTTTATATATAATTAAATAAAATATAATACTAATATAATATTTAAATTAAAATTTTAATTTAGCGATGATAAATTTTATCTGTCGGTAATTTAGCGACGGATTTTCAAGTCCGTCGCTGAATCAGTGACTGATTCCAAATGTGTCGCTGAATTTAATCTTTTTTTAATTAGAATTTTATTTTATTTTTTATTTTATTTTTTGTTTTATTTTTGTTTTATTTTTTATTTTATTTTTTATTTTATTTTAACAAATCAAATTATTGTTTTATAATTTTTTAATTTAACATTTTATTTTATTATATTATATTTCATTTTTAAAAGAATAATATTATTTAAATCTTAAAAAACCATATATTTTATTTTATTTAAATTATATTATTTAAAACGAACAAATCAATTTATTATGTTATAATATTTTAAAATAGCATTTTATTTTATTTTTCTAAGAATAATATTAATATATTTTTTAATTAATTTATTAGTTTATTTTTTTTGTTTTATTTAATATTTTTTATTATTATATAGGTACTTTTTATTTTATTTGTATTATTTTATTCAATAATACAAATCAAATTATTATTGTTTTATAATATTTTTTAATTAATATTAATCCGACAGGCATGCTGGGCATGAGCTTGCGCGGGCCCCCGCGCATACATGCATGGGCGCCGGGCACAGCGCGGCGAACCCGTGTCCTAAAAGAGGATCACGGCTTGTTTTGGGTTGGAAGAAAAGGGAAGGCTTGTAAAAAGGGTGGGGTACACCTTGCTGCACGACAATGAGGGTCTATGCACAAGGGTGGCTCGGGTATAAAAGAAGGGGGAAAGAAAGAAGAAAGGAAATAGAAAGAAAGAAGAAAGGAAGTAGGAAGAAAGACTAAGAAAAACTATGTAAAATCGGTAAAGAAAAGAAAGGGATATGACTTACAGTTTTGGAGTTAAGCAAAGGCTTTGCACCGCAGGGATCTCTCAAGCAATTGCTCTCCTTCAAAAGATGTAGGCCTGGCCTTGTTGCACCGTAAGGATCTCTCACAAGGCAAAGAACATTAAACAAAGCAAGTGCTGTCCAAAGACTGCACTATGGAATGCCTAATATCCTACACACATCTTTCACAAATGAGAAATAAAAAGTGAAGAAATTCTCAATGCTTAACTGTATTTCTGATATGAAAATGAGGGGGAGTGTATGGGTATTTATAGGCAAAGGAAGGGGGAAAAGAATGGGCAGCAATGGGAACATTTCGGCCAAATGCACACCCTTGGCTGAAACATGAGTTCTTTTGGTCTATAACTGCCTATAACTGCCTAAAAAGAGTCCCTTCGCCCTATATAATGATACCCTACTTATTACAACACTTCAAACATGAGTCTTGACACTTAAAATACTAAATAAAAGGGCATAAATATTGAAATACTAATTATATAAGTAATCTGTCCAGAATTGGACAAAATGTGAGCAGTTGCTTGTATGATGCTCATGTCTCTTGGCTGTTTGCATGCACCTGCTCTTCTCCTTGCACCATTTCATTGCCTACTACCTTGGGAACACCTTTGGAAGTTATCTTGGCTTGGGCTCCTCGATTGCTTGCTGGTTGCTCGTGAATTGGTACCTTAACACATGCTGGTGCTGGTGCCTTTTCACTTGGTGCTGGGGCTGCATTGCTTGGTGCTGGCACTTGCATTCCTTTGGGCATTGCTCCTTCTTTGTGCTTCTTCATAGCCTCTTCAGGTGTCTTCTGATTTTAGAACATAACCATGGCTTGGTGGCAACCTTTGGTGGTGACTGCTCGATCGTGGCCTTTGGTGAGAAACTTGTGTCCATGTGAACCTCCATCGCATTTGTCCCGATGCCTTGCTTGCTGCCTGCTGCATGTTGCTCATTGCTCATTGCCTTATGCTCATATCCTTTTGCTTGCTGCTCATTGCTCAGGCCTTTGGCTCATGGTCTTGTTTCTTTTTTGCTCGCAGCCCTTGGCTCGCGGCCTTTTGCTTATAGCGCGCTGTTTGTGGCTTGTTGCTTGAGACCTTTCACTTGCATGTGTCCTTTGGCTCGTGCCTCTTGGTCGTGGCCTTTCATTCGCACCCTTTGGTCGAGACCTTCCATGCGAACCTCCATGCTATCTACTCGGGTGCTGCTCTTGGCCTTTTGAGGGTTCGTTACATTCACCCCTCCTTGAAGAGGAACCTTGTCCTCAAGGTTGATGTGAGGATAACCTTTGAGACTAGTCATGACATCTCTTCTTCGAATCCTCCTTGTGTTGGGTCTCTCTCTTTTGGGCTGGTTCTTTGAATAAACTCCTTTGCTTTTTTGGATCTCCTTGTGCTCTTGCTGAGAAACGAACTCAATTCGTTTTTGCCTTCTGTTCATCTTTGGCTTGGTTGCTGCTGCATGAATAGGATCTCCAGTATACTTTTTAAGCCATTTTGCATGAAAGACAGGATGTACCTGGGTGCTTGGGACAATGTTTATCTTGTATACAAGCTTTCTGTACTTGGCCATAATCTGGTATGGGCCATTTGCCTTAAGTTTGTTGGCTGTCTGCTAGGAGTCCTTCTTCTTTTTGAGGTGGTAGTGGAGATAACCCAATCCCCAACTCGAAATTCTTCCTGGTGCCATTTGAGGTTGTGCATGTCCTTCCGTTCGGCTTGATCCCTTTGACATTTCTCGCAGTGCTTGATGTGATAGCGGATGTCTCTTTTAAGGCCTTCCACGAGAACTTCTTCAAAATCTTCCTGTAGGCTTTGAATGTTCCGCAATATTTGCCTTCTTTGCTGCCATGAAAGTGTGAGAGGATTTTCTTTCGCAATTCCTTAAAGTCAGGCACATAAACCTTGCCTCCCCAAAGAAGCAATCCATTCCTCAATCCATATTGAGTTTCTTCTGCATTGCTATTCTCCAACTTGTGGATGATGTTTCGACTATGGGGATCCTCTTGATGTGCTATTTTGATGTCTTCCCAAATGCTCAATGGTGGATAGGAAATAGGAATAAATGAGATAGGAGTGTTGGAGTGTTCTTTACTTGTCATATCCGTGGCAGGTATCCTTTCAGTTGGCATCTTTTCGTCTTCAGGGCTGATGTCTTCATTCGGCTGTACTTCCTATGTCTTTTCACAGATGATTGTCTTTAGGTTTGATATCTCCATGCCTTTGGTTTGCTCCTTGTTTGGCATCCTTTTGTCATCAGGTGGCACTTCTTCGGTCATCATCTCTTCTTTTTTAGTTGACAACTCTTCTGTCGGCATCTTATTGTTATCAAGTGGTATCACTTTGATAAGCATTTCTTCAATAAGCATCTTCTCGTCATTGGGTGGCACCTCTTCATCTTCGTTGCTATCCATCTTGAATTGGATCCATTTGGTGTTGTGCATGAAATCCATTTCTTTTTTGTTGTAATCAGTTACAACTTTTCTGAGTGTCGCAAGCCATTGTACCCCTAATGCAATGTCCATTCCCATTAAAGGTAAAGAGTAGAGGTCGGTTCGAATGTCATACCCTTGGATTTGAATGGTAACATCTTGGTGGATCTCTGAACATGGTAACATTTCACCACTTGCAACTTTCACTTCGAATGATGGCACTTCCTCCATTGGTAACTTCAGCATACCGGCTGTCTCATGATTGATAAAGTTGAGAGATGATCCGTTGTCAATGAGAGGGTTACCTCTCTATTGTTGACTCTTGCCTTGGTACGTATCGTTCGTGGCCCTTGAACTCAGGCCATTGCATGAATTGATATTGCTGGTCCATCTTGAAAGGTGTCTTCTTCTTCATACTCGGCTTATTCTTGAAGTGGTGTCTCTTCATTTTCGTCAATAGGTTCGATCATGAAAAGTTGCAGCTGCTTGCACTTGTGTCCGGGGGTAAATTTTTCATCACAATAGAAACATAAGCCCCTTGGCTCTTCTTGACTCGATCTCGGTATAGGTGAGTTTCTTTACTCCTTGTCTTGGTTGATATGGGCTGTGAAGGAACCTTAGAAGTAAGGAATGGTTTGGTACCTCCTACTCCTTTGTTGACTTACTGCCGTGATATCTTGTGGATGTCTTGAAGTTGTTCATTCTTGAGTCTTGCAATCTCCTATGCTCGAATCAATGTCTTCAGCCTTTGTAACTTTACTTTGGTTGCAAGTTTAGGTTTGAGTCCTCCTATGAATGCGCCAATAAGTGCTTTTTCGAGCCACTCCACACGAGTTGAGATTCTTTTGAACTCCTTTTGATAGTCTCGTAGGGATGTGGTTTGCTTGAGGCGTGTGAGGGCTTCATCATAGTTGGTGTACTCGGTATCTCCAATTCTCTTCGTGATTTCCTTGCATAGTCTTCGCCATGATATCTCATTTTATCTTGTGATGTATCTCTCCTTGAGCCATTGATACCAAAGCTGCGCTTCTCCTTCAAAATAAAAACTTGCCATACGAACCCTTTCATTGGAGGTTGTTGAATAGTATGAAAAGTATGTTTCTGCATGGGCGATCCATGTTGTAGGATCTCTTTCTTGAAATCGGGGGAACTCCAATCGATGTTGCTCATTTCTGTACCTTCTTGGTTGAATCTCTTCATCACTTTTGCTAGTTGGTGGCTCTTAGTCTTCATCTTCGGCAATAGATGAGGATGGTGATGAAACTTGGGTTGGTGGTGTAGATGTTTCTCCAATATTGTCCACGGCTGGTTGTTGATAAGGGCACCTTCGGCCATGCATTCTTTCGGTTGGCCTGCCTACTCTCACTTCTTGTAGTATGGTAGTGATATTTGCAAGGCTTTGCTCCAGAATATTGAACCGTTGGTTCATATCTTGTCTTTCTTTTTGAGCGGCTTCAAAGTTAGACTCAAGGGTCTCAAGCCGTTCACTTTGAGTTGGAACCTTTTCGGCCATAATGAAAAGTTTTTGTGTTTTTTGTTTTTGTGAAAAAGAAAGAATAAGTTTTTGGACAGGGGAAAGAGGGGTGTTTGAGGAAGATGGTGGAATGATTTTTGAAGGGAAAGAAAGAAAAAGAAAATGAAATTGAAAGGATCGAAAGGACCCTCTCAATGAAAGCACCAAATATGCGGCGAACCCGTGTTCTAGAAGAGGATCATGGCCTATTTTGGGTTGGAAGAAAAGGGGAGGCTTGTAAAAAGGGTGGGGTATACCTTCCTGCACGACAATGAGGGTCTATGCACAAGGGTGGCTCATGAATAAAAGAAGGGGGAAAGAAAGAAGAAAGGAAGTAGGAAGAAAGACTAAGAAAGACTAAAAAAAACTATATAAAATCGGTAAAGAAAAGAAAGGGATATGACTTACGGTTTTGGAGTTAAGCAAAGGCTTTGCACCGCAGGGATCTCTCAAGCAATTGCTTTCCTTCAAAAGACGTAGGCCTAGCCTTGTTGCACCACAGGGATCTCTCACAAGGCAAAGAACATTAGACAAAGCAAGTGCTGTCCAAAGACTGCACTATGAAATGCCTAATATCCTACACACATATCTCTGACAAATGATAAATAAATAGGGACGAAATTCTCAATGTTTAACTGTATTTCTGATATGAAAATGAGGGGGAGAATATGGGTATTTATAGGCAAAGGAAGGGGGAAAAGAATGGATAGCAATGGGAACATTTCGGTCAAATGCACACCCTTGGCTAAACATGAGTTCCTTTGGTCTATAACTGCTTATAATTGCCTAAAAAGAGTCCCTTCGCCCTATATAATGATACCCCACTTATTACAACACTTCAAACATGAGTCTTGACACTTAAAATACTAAATAAAAGGGCAGAAATATTGAAATACTAATTATATAAGTAATTTGTCCACAATTGGACAGAATGTGAGCTGTTGCTTGTATGATACTCATGTCTCTTGGTTGTTTGCATGCACCTGCTCTTCTCCTTGCACCATTTCATTGCGTACTACCTTGGGAACACCTTTGGAAGTTATCTTGGCTTGGGCTCCTCGATTGCTTACTGGTTGCTCATGAATTGGTACCTTAACACATGCTGGTGCTAGTACCTTTTCACTTGGTGTTGGGGCTGCATTTTTTTGTGCTGACACTTGCATTCCTTTGGGCATTGTTCCTTCTTTGTACTTCTTCATAGCCTCTTCTGGTGTCTTCTGGTCCTTAGAACATAATCATGGCTTGGTGGCAACCTTTGGTGGTGACTGCTCGATCGTGGCCTTTGGTGAGAAACTTGTGTCCATGCGAACCTCCATCGCATTTGTCCCGATACCTTGCTTGCTGCCTGCTACATGTTGCTCATTGCTCATTGCCTTATGCTCATATCCTTTTGCTTGCTGCTCATTGCTCATGGCCTTTGGCTCATGGTCTTGTTGCTTTTTACTCGCGGCCCTTAGCTCGCGGCCTTTTGCTTGTGGCATGCTGCTTGTGGCTTGTTGCTTGAGACCTTTCACTTGTTCGTGTCCTTTGGCTCGTGCCTCTTGGTTGTGGCCTTTCATTTGCACCCTTTGGTCGGGACCTTCCGTGCGAACCTCCATGTTATCTACTCGGTGCTGCTCATGGCCTTTTGAGGGTTCATTACACACAAGCAGGCGCGCCGCGTAGGCGCCCACGCATGCATGCACGGACGCTAGCGTGGGAGCGCCAGCCCGGGCGCCAGAGCTTCATTGTTTTAATGCTAAAAAAATACTATTGAAAGAATTCAAACCTTGACCTCAGATTTGAACGGAAAACATTTCTACCACTACACCACCGCTAAGTCTTGTTTTATAATATATATATTTTTTTCTTTCTTCCTCCTCATTTATTTTCTATCCTCACTTTTTTTTTCCTTCCTCTTACTCTCATCTCTATTTTTGGGTTTTTTTTTCTTTCTATTCTCATTATTGAAATTTCTTATATATAATAACTATATTGAAATTTTTTATATATTCAAACGAATAAAAATATTTTATGATTAAATATATAGATTTTTTAAATTATTACTATATTATAATTTATTGATAATTATAATTTTATAGTATTAAGATGTCGTAATCTATTTTCAAACTATGGATTAAAAAAATAAAATAATAAAATAATAAAAGAAAAGAAAAAAGAAGAAAACAAAATATAATATTAATATATTTTTTAATTAATTTCTTATTTTATTTTAAATTAGTATTTTATTTTTTTTATTTTATTAAAAATTATCATATTTATTATTGTTAATTAATATTATTTTAGGTTGGTGGTTTAAGAAAAAAAGTTATTATATTTATTATTTTAAATTTTTATTATATATTATTTTTTTTATTAGAAAAATGTGAAGAAAAGATAATAAGTAAAAAAAGTTATTATATATTATTTTATTATTATTAAAAAAATGTGAAGGAAAGATAATAAGTAAAATAAAAAAAAATTATATCACATATTAATATTTGGCTAGGTGGTTAAATGTTTTTACAGATTTATACGTGTGCAGAGAGTTCGAACCACGGTGGAGGTAAAGCGGAGGCATGTTCTAGCAATTAAGTGAAGAGGGCTGACGGTGGAGCATAGACATGAGCCCGGGCCGGTTTGGGCCAGAAACCAGCCCTGTTGGCCCGAAAAAACCCGGCCCTCGAACTGGCCTGATGCTACAGTAACCCGAACCGGTTACTGTAGCAGGTCGGGCTGGTTCAGGGCTTTTTGGAACCGTGAACCGGCCCAGCCCGGCACGGAACTGGCCCGATCCGACGGTTCCAACGGCTATACCCCCTTTTTTGATTTTTTTTCCAATTTTACCCCTCCCAATAGCTATAAAACGGCTAGTTTTAAGGTTATTTTGGTAAATAAGGTCAAAAAATTTTTCTATAAATATCTTACACCCCATTTCCAAAATTTTCATAATAAAATATCTCTCTCTCTCACATTTACATTCTCTCAATATTACTACATTTTCTCAATTTTCATTATTATTTCCATTATCATTTCCTTTTCACCATTTTTTAAATTCACTATACCATTTCCACTAATTTCTACACCATTTCCAGTATCATTTCTACCATTATTTTTATTAAACACATTATCATTTCCTTTCACCATTGTTTAAATTCTCCATACCATTTTCTATACCATTTCTATTATCATTTCCACCATTATCATTTTCATTATCTTTTTCACCATTTTTGTATTCTAAACTTTTATGAAACCCATTGACTCAGTATGCAACGGCATAGTATGTCTAGGAAAGTTCTATCTGGGGGCAATTAATTATCGAAGGAAAGAGGTACTTAAGCGAGGACAGACGAGCTTCACCTCTTACCTGGGAACTTTCCTGGTGCTCTTGCTACAGAACGGTCTGGGTGGAGAAGGGAGGATTACAGATTTTCTACGACCTTCAACATTGATCAAGATTTGGGAAGATTTCAAGGTTAAGAGTTCAAATTTAAGATTTTGTAAAAAACAACTATGATATCCGTCAAGTCGGTACATTTAATTTTTTTGCATCTTTATTTTTTTGTATTTGTATTACATTTGCATTACTTTTTTTAAAAAAAAAATTAAATTTTAAAAGTTTTTTTTAAAATTTAATCTTAAATTTCATTTTAAAAATTTAATCGTATATTTAATTTTAAAATTTTATTCTTAAATTTTTAATAAAATGATCGGAACACACTCTTCACAATCTTCTCAACAATCTCCTCTGCCTCCATTTTTTTTCAAAATGAAATTCCCAATAATATAGATATTGAAACTCTTTTCGAAAAAACTAAATATAGTAATACAGAATCTAATATAACACGGACTAAAAAAGATGATATTAATATATGAATATTTTTTCAGAAAAAACATGAAGAACAAAAAACAATTTGTAAAATTTATCATCAAAAATATTAATTTTTTAAGGGTTGAGGGTAGACACACTTAGAAAACACTTAGTTAATAATCATCCAGATAAATTAGCACAAACAAGACAAACACAAATTGGTACAAGGGAAGGTAATATAACTGGTACATTTAAATATAATTCGGATAAAGAAAAAATTAGACAAATAGAATGGCTAGCAAGAAAAGAATTACCACTTAACATAGTTGTATGTCCCGTATTTGAAAAATATGTACAAAAATATTTACAACCCGATTATAACAAAAGTAGTAGAAGATCCGATAGGAAGAGATCATTAGATAGATATCAAGAATTAAAAAATAATATAATTACACAATTTATGACTAGTGATTGTAAATTTTTATTAATTTCGGATAGTTGAAAAAATGAATATAAAAAAATATTATATTGTACTAACATGTCATTGGATAAATAATTCATGGTCTTTAGAAAAAAGAATTTTAGTTTTTCAACATTGGGAATTTCCATATTCCGGTGCACATATAGCTAAAATAATTTCAAATGTTGTTTATATTTATGGAATAAGTGATAGAATTTTTTCTATTTCATTTGATAATGTTTCGGCTAATACTACTGCGGTTAATAGTTTAAAAAATTCTTTAAACACAATTTTAAATGGAACTTTTTTCATGTTAGATGTGCATGCCATATAATTAATTTATGTGTTAAGCATGGTTTTGCAATGGGAGAATTATTTTTAAAACTTATTCGGGATTTAATTCATCAAATAAGAAATTTTTCTACAAAAAATTATCGTTTTCAAATTTATATTCATTTGCAACATATTATGTAATTCAAAATAATATACATCATTATCATAATCATTGCATCATAGGGTGTCAATCGGTAATAAAATGCATTCTTCCCATAGTTTGGTCTAATTAGGATAAAATCTACCAATGGATTATCACAATATCATAAGAATAAACACATATATTTTTCTTTTAACCCCCTTCTCATGGTGTTGACACGGTCCTCACATGGTGCTCATCTATTGGATCCGTTGGTCAGAGAAAATGGACTCAAACTACTGTTCCCGTATTATCCCACCACGTTACCCCATTGGATAAACGCTCAATATCGTGGTAGGGAGTGCGCTATAGCCACTATACACTATCTCATAATCATACACATGTGTCACATGTCATCATTTATAAATCTTTACTCGTAAAAGAAAAATATGGCACTATCAGTTATCATAATATTATAATACAATTTTCACATAATATCATTTCAGGACATAGCACAAATACTAAAGTATTTCTAAATCACATTTCAAAATTCATTTATAAAAATTATGATCAAACTATTTTTCATTTAAAGTCAGAAATAGTTCGTCACACTCATATCGACCGGAGAGGGCATGCCACTCCCCATAATTGTCCTCGTTTCTCGAGTAAGTTACCATTTGTACGAAAACAAAATTCTACGCCTAGATTAAACAATATATAATTTGTCAGTTATTTTGATAATATCATATCATAGGATTACGAATTGCATATGAAAATGTTTTTCTTTAAGGTAAAATCTTAAATTCCATATTTAGAAAATTTTCAAATCTAAGTTTCCAAATTTCAACTCTCCATAATTTTGGGAGAAACTCCATATCTCCCTATGTATTCCTATAATTTAAGTGATTATTATCTCTAATCGAAGATAAGATATTGATATAAAATCTTCTAATTTATACCATTCTCAGATTTTATGTGTATAATTTATAAAATTCTTTTTTAATTTCAGTTTTGGCTTTAAAAACTACTTCTGCGCATGTTTCGTAAAAATACTATAATTTTTTGCTTACTATTCCAATTCAAGTGATCTTTAGTTTAAATTAAAGATAAGATAGAGATCTAAAACTTTCATGTTTTAAGTTTCTCGAAATTCTATACAGACGATATTTTAAAAATTGACACAAGATACTGGTCGTACACAGAGTATGAAAACAAGATGGCTGAATCATGCTAACTCCCAAAAATCACTAAAAATCGATTTTTTCATGAAATGTTTCATATAATATACCATTTTAAAGTTTAGAAAATCTGGTTTACATAAAAATAAACGGTTTAAATTTTTGATTCCTATAGAATGAGATATCATAGCAAGACTACACAAAACTCAAATATATAATTTAATATCTAGTATGCTAGTATGGATACTAATATAACTATTCAATAAATGATTTAATCCTTACACAAGTTAAAACATGTTACCTTTCTTGTAAGCTCTCTTGCTAACAATATATACCAGCACTCCCTTTGAATCCTTGAAAATTTTTTATATCACCTTAACAAAAATCAAATTATAACACATTAATACAATATTTCTATAACTCCATCTTGAAATCAAAATTTCCAACAATACTCTTACCTCTTTGGCTTCATGGTTTAACTCAATTTTAGAGAAAAAGTCTTCATATTTTCTTGCAAAGGAGGAGGAACGAAGAAAAAGTGAACCAAAATTTTCAAAACAAGTTCTTTTGTAAACCTTGCAAGGTATTCTTGACCATTGGATTATCTTATATATTATCTCAACCATTCACTTATCCTAGCACTCAAACCATGCAATTGTTGATTCAAGTAAGCTCCATGCACCATTACATGTCTTGTTAGCTGGCCATGTCAAAGGAGAGAAATACAAGTTAATCCAATTAATTTTCATACATAAACTTTCATTCAATGAGTTTTCTGGAATGTAGAACCATCCTATGTAGCCACTAATCAACTTTGTTGCCCTCTTGACTAATCATTTGACTCCAATTGTCTATTCTTGAGTAGTTTGTAATTTAGTCCCTCAACTTTTCTTAATTGCATTTAAACCCCTAATTTTTAACAGTTTGCATTTTTGGTCCCTATGAAATTTTATTTGAAATTTCTTTAAAATGTGAAATTTCATTTAAATATCTTTATTTAAATGTGTAAACCTTTTCTTAGCCATTTTTTATTTCTTTAGGCCTTGTTGGCACTTGCCGAGAAGGTTTTCGACTTACTGATAAAATTTTCTGTTTTAACAATTTTGAGGCGAAACTTCAAAATAAATAAGCAGAAATTAAAATTTCATTTTAAATGTTTCAAAAGGATATTATATATTTATAACCTTAAAGAGTGGTACATGATACATAGTTATCAGAAATTGGTATTATACTTACAGATTAAAATAAGAGATTTTTTGGCTTTCTCATTGCATTCTTGTAAACAATCCTTCACATCCTTTTTCAATGGATAAAAATTGGATGAAAGCACATCGACTACGTAATGAATATATGAATGGAGTTAAACATTTTCTTGATTTCACATTTGCTAATTCAACATGAAGTGATAATAAAATTCATTGTCCTTGTATGAAATGCAACAATGTCTATTATCAGACTAGAGATGATATAAAGTATCACTTAGTAGCCAAAGGTATGGTTCCAAGATATACTATTTGGGATATGCATGGAGAAGAATTTGGTAGGAGTGTAAGAAAATTGAAGAATTAGATGATGTATCAGATGAGTTAGAAAATGAAGATGACATGATTAGGATGCTACATGAAGGTTTTGGGAATACCAAAAATGGGTAATAGAGAGTCCAATACTAGTGAACTGAATGAAAAGGCAACAAAGTTTTTTAGACTGTTGAAAGATGCCGAAAAAGAGCTTTGGCTAGGATGCACCAAATTCTCAAAGCTCTCATTTCTGGTGAAACTTTTACATGTCAAGTCTCTTAATATTTGGAGTAACAAATCATTTACAACTTTATTTAGCATTTTAGTAAATGCATTTCCAGAAGCTGCAATACCTAGTTCATATTACGAAGTTAGGAAATTTATTAAAGACTTGGGTCTTGATTACTTAAAGATAGATGTGTGTCCCAAGTTTTGTATGCTATTTTGGAAAGAGCATCAGAATTTGGATCGCTGTTTGAAATGTAATGATTCTAGATAGAAATTGGGTAAGAGAAGTAAAGAAGATGAGCCAACTTCATCATAAAAAAAGATCCTTTGAAAACCATTCGCTATTTTCCTTGGATACCTACGCTCCAAAGGTTATATATGTGTTCCAAAACAGAAAATGACATGAGGTGGCATGATGAAGAGTGAGTGAAAGATGGTAAATTGAGGCATCCTGTTGATACTGAAGTATGAAAAAAACTTGATGCATATGATCCAACATTTGCTTATGATTCTTGTAATGCTAGGTTGGGATTAACAACTAACGGTTTTAATCCATTTAAGATAATGAGTGTTGCATATAGTGTGTGGCCAGTAATTTTAGTCCCTTATAATTTACCGCCTTGACTATGCATGAAGAAATTATCACTCATTTTATCAGTACTTGTTCCTGGTCTAGAATCTCCTGGGAATAACATTGATGTGTGTTTGCAGCCTTTGATGGAGGAGCTAAAAGAATTATGGAACATTGGAGTTGAGACATATGATATATCCAAGAAACAAAATTTTCAATTAACAACATTGGAGTTGGACTATAAATGACTTTCCAGCATATGCATATACATCTGGATGGAGTACCAAAGGAAGGTGGTTTTGTCCTTCATGTAATAAATTTACTTCATCACTTTATTTGAAGAAAGGAAGAAAGACATGTTACATGTGTCATAGGAAGTTCTTACCAGCTGATCATAGATGGCGACGTGATAAAAAAGGCTTTAATGGCAATGTAGAGTTGAGTGAGAAGCCTCCACCATTATCTAAAAATAATGTTTAGGAACAATTAGAAACATGGGAATATGAAAATGAGATCTCAGGAGGGAAGAAAATTTCCAAAGAGAATTATCTTAGTAGTTGGAAGAAAAAAAGTATCTTCTTTGAATTGCCTTATGGGAGTTCACTTTTATTACGACACAACTTAGATGGATGCACATCGAGAAAATTTTTCTTGAAAGTATGTTGGGAACATTATTCAACATGGAGGGAAAAACAAAAGACAACATAAACAGCCAGTTAGATATGAAGGACTTATGGATTAGGTCTAAACTTCATCCGATTCATGTAGATGCTAAAGTGATATTACCCGCTACATGTTATATGTTGTTTTAAGCTAAGAACCTAAAGATTTATGAATTTTTGAAGGAATTGAAGGTGCTGGATGGTTATTCCTTGAATATCTCAAGATGTGTGAATGTCAAATATTGAAAGATAGTTTCTCTCAAAAGCCATGACTGTCATATTTTGATGCAATAATTATTGCAACTAACAGTCCGAAATTTGTTGCCTAAAAATGTGTGTGAGGTCTTAATTGAACTATGTCAGTTCTTTAAAAGCAGTGTTCAAAGGTATTAGTTGTTGAAGAATTAGAACAACTTGAGTATTGCAGTGTTCTAACACTCTATAAATTGGAAAGAGTGTTTCCACCATCATTTTTTGATATTATGGTACATTTGTCTATTCATTTACCAAGCAAAGCTAAGATTGGTGGGCCTGTGCAATTTCGGTGAATATATTTCATAGAGAGGTTAGTAATTTAAAATCATGATATTAAGTAATTTAATTCACTTTATGTTATTAGATTCATGTTCAATTAATTATATTATACTTATACATGTATCTACGTGAATTAAAATCATATGTGAGGAATAAAACTCATCCTGAAGGTTCAATTGCAGAAGGTTATCTTGCTGATGAGTGTTTGACTTTTTGCTGAAGATATCTTTATGGTGTTGAGATTCTGTTTAATAGTGTAGAAAGGAATTTTGATGGAATGGATGAAGGCACACATTCATTGTCAATTTTTAAGCAACTTGGCCACCCTACAATAAAGGCCGCATCACGTAAGTTTACTAAAGAAGAATGGAGGTAAGCTCATCCATATGTATTGAAGAATTGTGATGAAATTTCTTTATTTATAAAGTAAGTTCAAAATAGTTTATAGAGTTAATAAGAAATTAATTTGATAATTTGGTTTTAATATTGTCATTTTCATTGTCATTATAGAAATTACAAGCAGCTTCTAAGTAAATGTTTGGACTTAAATGTGAGGAACTTAGACAATGCATAATAAGGAATTTCCAAAATGGTTTGAGAAAGAAGTAATTAAACTAATCTTAAGTTTAATATTAGGTTAGTTTAAATTATATTATATTAGCTTAAATTATATTAAAACTAATTTGATCTTTATTTATATACAAATTACTCAATTATTCAAGCAACATGGTGAGCAAGTTAATGAAGAATTTTTTTCACTTGCTCATGGTCCTGAGATGATTGTGACATGTTATAAAGGTTATAATGTTAATGGTTATAGATTCCACACTAAAGATCGAGAGGAAACTAAAATCTCAAAATAGTGGAGTTTTTGTTATTAGAGAGACAAATGATTCTGCAAGTACAAAAGATAATGATCTCATAGTTAACAATGTGGAGTACTATGGTATATTATTAGATATTATTGAGCTACATTATATTGGAGGAAATCATTTGATTTTGTTTAAATGTGATTGGAGAGACGTCCAAGAGGTAGAGGAATAAAAGTTGATGACTATGGGTTTACTTGTGTAAATTTCACAAGGTTTTTATGGACTAATGAACCTTTGTGCTTGCTGCTCAAGCACAATAGGTTTTTTATGTGAAAAACATATTAGATTCTAGTTGGTATGTGGTTAATAAAACTCAATCTAGAAATGTCTATGAGATTCCTTGTGTGGATGTTGGTGTTAATGATAATAAACCATACCAACAAAATGAATTATGTATTGGTGGATCCTCAAGAGAACTTTCATATGGTGGTGATGACATTGATTGGCAAAAGGATTGATGTTGAAGATGAAATAATTGAGAATCAGAATTCTTTGATTAAAAGGCGTACAAATGAAAAGAAAAGGGGGAGGAAAAGGAAGAAGATGAGAATGTTAAGTGAATTTTTAATTAATAATGATGTTGATGAGGTATGATGTAATTTATTCATTATTTTATTTTTTTCACATAATATGTAATAAAATATTTAAATTTATTGACTTGCTAATATCTTATTATTGGGTTATATATGCAATTAATCTACATTTGAGATGACTTCTCAGCAATCAAGAGGCAACCGTATTACTGAAATATCACCCATGCCACCTAGTAGTGCAGGTTCTTGATATCAATTATAATGTTTAGACTTAGTCATTTTTGTATTTACAATCTTTAACATTTTTATAGATTTAGGTTCGACTTCTGAAAAGAAAAGGATTAGAGGAAAAACAAGAAATTTTCAATTTTGTGGATTGAGTCAGAAGCTGAAGTTAGAGTTTAATAGTCAAGATCAACCAACAAGCGTGAAAGCAAATAAGTTGACTAGTAAAATAGGTGTTATAGTTCGATCATCCGGTAATATTCCAATTTTAAGTATCAAATGAGAAAATATTCCAGAAGAGAAAAAAGAAAAAATGTATCAAATAATAAAGGTAATTAGTTTCTTTTCTTTTACTTTCAATTGAAATAATTTTATTAATATAACTATATATTTATTTACAAATTTTTAGGACAAATTTGAGTTTAAAGAAAATCCTTTGAAGAAACAACGAATCATGCAAAAATTTAACAAGAAATTCACTGATTACAATCACAAACTAAAAGTGGAGCACTATGACAAGTTTGACACCGATGAAGAAAAACTTGTAAACATACCAGAAAATATTGATAAAGATGACCGGAAGATATTTTGTGATCACATAACTACTCCTGAGTATTAGGTATTATAATATATCATATTTCATATACATTGAATACGATTAGTTTATTTATTTTTCAACTTATTTGAATAGGAAAGGAGTACAAAGAATAAGAGAAATCAAGCAAAACAAGTTGTTCAGCATACAACAGGCATTAGAAGTTTTGCAGTGATTAGAGCAATAGAAGTCTATGTGTAATTTTAATATTTAATTACAAGTGTTATTTTTCTCATCTTATTCAATTTTCAATTGAATCCATGTAGGTTGAGAAGGATCCAGAGAATCGGGAACCTTCTCAATGAAAAACGTTTCAAATAACTCATACAAAAAAAATGGAAGTACGTTTTCTGATGCTGCTCAAGAGAATGTGGTAGGTATTCAAATTCAAAATAAATGTAAATAATTCACTTAAAGTTTATATTTATTCTTTGAATAATGTTTTTGCAGGATAATTTTAATAGTTTATATTCTCAATCAAGTGACTCTTCGAAACCAATCGAAGAAGATGAGATTTTTAAACAAGTTATAGGACCAGAAAGACATGGTCGTATATGTGGATATGGATTAGGTCATACACCAAGTTCTATATATGGATCATCATCAAAATGTAGTGAATTATTAAGCATGTTGGAGACAACCAAAAAACAGAATGACATTATGCAATCACAGTTAGAGGATTTGAAAAAGGAGAATGAAGAGGAAAGAAGAAGGAATAAAGAGGAAAGACAGAAAAATGAAAGGATAGAAGAAGGAATGAAGAAGAAAGGAGGAGGAATGAAGAGGAAATTAAAAAAATATATAAGAAAAATTTGAAGCATTACGTGACTTAGTAGAGGGTAGAACAAGGCCTTCTTGAGGTGAGTTAAACTGATACTAAAACTAATTACAATTATATTTACTTAACTTAATGCTTTTATTAGATTATGCTCTGTTTTAATTTAAGAGCATTTATGTTATCAGAACCTAAAATGTTTATGCTAATAGCTAATTGCTATCTACATAGGCAACATATTGCTTAATTGTGCATTTTCTGGCACATAGATTTAATGGAATATAGATCCTTATGATGATCTATTTTTTTAATGCAAAGCCGCTAATGAAGTACTTAATTCACATCATATGGTTTATCAGACATAGATTTTTTGTATTGCTATCCATTTTTTTAATGCTATCTATGGTTTTTGTTTTTTTTTTCTTTTCTTTTCATGTATAACTCTTTCTTTTCTCATAAATTTCATTCAAAATTTGCTCTAAGTTCTCAATGCTAGCTTTCATGGGATTTGTGGTTCAATAATCGACTTACCCTAGAACTAGGCCACTAGAAACCTTGGCTACTCACTTGGCTGATCCAAGGCATAATAAATTTTCCCACTTTGCAGACTGATTTTTGACATAGCTATTTTTTCTTTTAATAGTTCATATAAACTCTAGACATTTAAGTTATACTGGATCAATTTCTTGTATTTTTATATTATGTTAATCAAATTATATTCTTATTTTTTTAATATTATTAATTATCTTTCTGAATCGAGAGTATTTGACTAAGATTGGCCACGAAAATGTATAATCTTTTTTGTTAATTACATTTGCCTTTAAGGGTGGTCAAATAGTTGTCACTATAAACTCTATTTTGTTGTCATAAAATGTCAATTTAGTAGTGGTTATTTTTGTTATCACTAAATGTCAAATTAGTGGGGCTGAATTTTCCATCACTAAATGTTCACACATATAGTAGCAGCCATTTTGGCCCACACTAAATGGCAACACATTTAGTGGTGGCCACTGCAGTCCCCACTAAAGGTGGCTGCCACTATAGCGACTTTTTAGTGACAAGAGAACGGCCACCAATAAAAATCTTATTTAGTGGCAACCATTTTGTTGACCGTCACTAATACTTTTAGCGACGGAATTTTTAGTGACAGTTGCTGACAACCACGTGATCACCACTATAGAGTTTTAGTGGCAGCCATCAACACATAGTGGCGACTTTGGCCCCCCACTATAAATGATTTGTGTTGCAGTAACTATAAGGTTTTTGTGTATATCAGAGGTTTAAACTTAATATGAAAGTAAAATTATTTATGATTTTGGGTTAGAGATGAGATAAGTTTAACCATCAGTTATATTATCCGGTTGAAAAGAAACTTGTTAGAAGTAGAGATGTGATTTTTATGGAGGATCAAATCATAGAGAACATTAAAAAGGCTAAAAAAACCCTAAGACAAAATATTCAAGGGGTGTTTGATTCAAGGGTATGAAATAGGTTTGAAACCCACATAAATTGTTTGGGTTAAGGGAATGAGAATGAAGTAATGGGTATGAAACCTCTAATCCATGGGTTCTATGAAATCCAAGTAAACTAACGGGTTTCAATGGAAACCCACGGATGAAACCCTCGAATGGCTTTTTTCCACTCTTTCTACTCTCTTGCGTAAAACCTGTGTTGATTCAACTTCGCTCTTCGTTTCTCCACCATCATTTTTGGTTGCCTTTGAAGTATTTGCCTTCAGAGTTTTCATCACCCTTTCGTTTCAGATTTCACCAACGTTTCTTTTCATCTATCTCTTGAGTTCATCATCTTTGACTTTGATATGCCTTTGATTTACAATTGTTGTTGATTCTTCATCGCCAATTTTATCCATTTCGGCAACCATATTTCTCTGCTTCTCTATTGCAGGTCCAAGCATCCAACGCCACTGTCCGTTGTCTTCAGTTGCAATCGTCCGATTATCTTCTCAGCCATCTCCATCGTCAAACCCCACCAATTCCATCTCAACCCTAGCTTTAAACATGATACTCTGTTTACGTGACTCCATTTCCAATCCTTTTTCACTTGAGGTTTTGCTTTTTTCTTTCATTTATACAAACCAAATTTTAGATTTTATCTTTTATTTATTATTTACAACTTTAAATTCATACTAAAAAATCAATTTTAAAAAAATAAAATAGAATAAAAAGATTCAAACAATATTAATTTGTGCATCAATGGTATTTTAGGATTATTTAAAATGAAATTGATAATTTTAATTTTAATTTAAATTTTAGAAAATAAAATAAAATTTTAAAAATAATAATTTTAAAACATTTTTATTGAAGGTAAAATTATATATATATGATTTTTATTTTAAAACATATACAAACCAAATATCAACAATAGTAATGATTCCTATTTTAGAATTTAAACCAAACAGTTGATATCAAAATTCGATTCCGATTTCTAAACTTTTTTATTCTGATTCTGATTTTCGAATGCGAACCAAATGCCACCTCAATTTATTCAATTGATTTGAATTGAGTTTCTATGACCACTGCTTAATAGGTTTAAAATACTAAAAGTGTGAAAGAAGTACAGAATAACTAGCATAATTTAGTTGATATAAATGTTCTTATACAAATTGATCTTAGGGATAGTAATCATGATCAATTCTCAATGTTGTAGAATCTACCTATTGTTCCTCTCAGAAAGTCTACTAGAACTCGGAAGCCTTCAATTAGGTACTCTCCTAATGAGTATGTAATGTTGACTCATGGTAGGACAATCTGAGTGTTTTGAGAAAACTTTGGAAGATGGGTACAATTATTTAGATTTCAAATGGAGTAAACTTTGAGAAAACTCGGAAGCCTCCATTAGACCACTTTAATCACTAAGTTTTTGTATAGAGCTTTTCTGATAATGATTTCATTATTTTATTGCTTTATATCGATGATATGTTGATTGTTGGCAAGAATATTTAAAGAATTAATAATTTGAAAAAACAGTTGAGTAAGTCTCTTTTTTTGTTATGAAAGACTTGGACCCAACTAGATAGATTTTGGACATTTAGATTTTTCAAAATAGAACTGCTAGTAAGCTTTATTTATCTCGAGAGAAATACATTGAGAAGTTGTTTCAGAGATTCAACATGAATAATGTTAAGCGAATGAGCATTGCTTGTATTTCTTATTTTAGATCGAGTGCTCAACAATATTTTATAACTGATGTAAAAAAAACGGAGAGATAAAAAGTTCCTTATTTTTCAATAGTGGAAAGCTTGATGTATGACATGATCTATATTAGACCTAACATAGCTTTTGCAATTGGTGTGGTACGTCG
Organism: Dillenia suffruticosa; assembly: GCA_033439265.1. Classification (NCBI taxonomy): domain Eukaryota; kingdom Viridiplantae; phylum Streptophyta; class Magnoliopsida; order Dilleniales; family Dilleniaceae; genus Dillenia; species Dillenia suffruticosa. The sequence goes on along the minus strand of JAVTVX010000009.1, from coordinate 15,243,318 downwards.
TTTCCTTTCTAATCGTGAAAAGGTGCATCGGAAAGCTATTAAATAGATTTTCAGATATCATTTATAAAAAAAAAAAAAAAAAAAAAAAATCTATTTGAAAATCTGTCTTGGAATTGAAAATTCTACTTTGGTTGGTTATGCTGATGTTGTTATGGGTAGAGATGTTGATACTCGTAATTCCACTTTAAATTACTTGATCACTTATGCGGAGTGCTGTGTCCAGCCAATCTCAATTATGGAAGTGTGTTGCTATTTTTACCATAGAGGCAAAATTTTGCCGCTACTGTGCATAGAGAGTTGATATGGATGAAAAAATTTATCCAAGAGTTTGACTTTACTAAGAGAGATACCTATTGTTTTGTAATGGTTAGAGTGTCATCCACCTTGGTAAAAACACTACTTTTCTTGTTAGGTCAAAAGCATTTGATATTAGATACCATTAGATCATAGATGTTTTGAGTTCTAAGTTGTTGGATCTTGAAAAGATAGATGAAAATAGTTCTAATATGCTTACAACTTTTTCAAGATTGAGTAGATAAATTTGTTCAATAGGTGTATGCTGACGTGGTTGAAGACGTGTTTTGCAACCTTGAAGAACAACTTTTTCGAAAACTAGAGCAGAGATCTTCTGGAGGCACGTATGTGCGCATATTGAAGAGCTAATTTTTTCTAAACCGATCAAGAGTTTTCTAAAGGCACGTAAGAATACATATCGTAGATCAGTTTTTTTAGAATAGATCATGGGTTTTTTGAAATTGTGTGCAGATGCATTTAAAGAGTAATTTTTCCGGAACGGACAGAGGTCTTTTGGAGGCATGTGCTGGCATATATTGAAGAGCAATTTTTTCTAAAATGGACCACGGAACTTCTGAGGCATGTGCAAGTGCATGCGTGGTTTTCTTTTTTGAATCCTTTTTTCTACAAAGGGAGCTGTGAGACCATGTTAAAGAAAGAAGCCTTTGACAAGGCAACCCTCTTATCTCGACATCCCTTCTTACTTTTTGCTGGGGATTTTCTAAATATTTTCACAAGTTGGAGAATGAAGGTCAAATATGCCCACGTGGGGCATCTTCCAAATATGGAAGGCCTTGGTTGTAACTCCCACATTTATGGTGATCTTCCAAATCAATTCTGGGTAATTGATTTGCCCACCAAAAATACCAAAAGCAATATTGGAAGGGAAAAAGATAACAATAGGATCTGGATCTGGGAATTTAAAAACTTGAGAGAGAATTCTGACATTTGGCACAAGAGAGAAATTAAGGGATTTTGTAGCACGACGTTTCCATCACCGGATCTAGAGTTGAGTCGTCGTGGAACTGTGTTGGTAATCCGATCTGTGATTATCATCCCGACTACAAGATAGATCGAGACGTGGATTTCGTGGTTCCCCAAAGATTACTACATCACTCATTGAGGTATTACCAAAACCCTACACTTTTAATTCCGAAATTGTTTAATACTTCCGCTGCATGATAGAGTCATGAAAATTCTAACATTGGTATCAGAGCCAAGTTAGATGTATTTTAAAACAATTTTTCAGAATTAATTTTGATCATGTACAATTTGGAGTTCGGATCACGGATGCATTTCGTGAATCTGAAAATACCATGATATTACCCATATCACGTAGGTCACTAATATGATTTTTTCATAATTTTCTAAGCACGATTAGACCATGAAAATTCCGATCGAACTTTTAGGCCATGAATAGTGACTGCGACAAATAAACTCCAAATTTGTCAAGATTTAGGAGAAATCTTCACAAAAAAATTATAGATTTGAGTTCATGGCATTTAGATTTACATTTTGGTATACATATTACATGTAGCCGTCGCCGGAAACTGGGTTTTCCGACGAGGCCGTGGAGGGCTAAAACTTTGAATATATATTTCGCCGAGTTTAGGGCGTAAATAACCCAAAATATCAAGTATAGGATATTTTTGGGATGTTCAAACTAATTGTCCGGCTAGAATCGCCATGAAAAACAAGCCGGAAATGAGTTTTTCAAAAATCGGGTCAGAAAACCCGGTTTCAGACTGGTCGGGTGAAGAAGAAAGGACCCAACTCGCGGGCGAGTGAAGCACACGCGCGCTGAGGCACGTGGCAACCGCGGTTGCGGGCACGTGCGTCTCAAGCACGCGTGAGGCGGTCGGGCAGGTCAGACCCCGGTCCGACCCGAACCTGATTCGACTCAACCCCCCGATTCGAGCGGTCCGAGTGTGTGAGCATGTAACATACGCGCCTACGAGTCAGGCACGTGTGCGACAAGCTTCCAAGAGCATGTAGGGGCGTGCCAGACGCGCAGCGCATCTAGGCACGCGCGAGAGCCGTCTCTGGAGCGTGGAGGCACGTGGAGGGGCGTAGGGGGCACGTGGAGGGGCGTGGGGGGCACGTAGAGGAGCGTGGACCCTTCCGGCAGCGCGTAGGTCGCCTAAAATTGGATTTTACCAATTTTTTAAGGGTTTTATGATAAAAAGTGATTAAATGTGGGTTTTTATGTACCGAATTCTAGTCCGAATGGTGAGATGCAATCCTGAATTATGATATATGGTGTCTGTTGACTCATATGTTCGTTTTGGGGTCTGTATTTGAGTCATTTTGGGTTTGATGATTTGTAAGGTACATAAAATTATGAATATGAGTATCATTTGTCACTAACGTCTCTATTTTCTGTGCAACAGAGACATGACTGCTACAAAAACTGTAGTTCTGGATCTCGTTAAGGGAGAAAAACTGAATGGTGACAATTATGACATCTGGCACCGAAAAATTTAGTTTGTCTTTAAGGAACAAGAACTCGGGGAGGTTCTTCGACACGAGATGGTGGACCCAGGGGAGGTTCCAACAGAACAAGAAAAACGAGATCAGGAGGTGTATCGTGCTTAGAAGAAAAAGGATGGCCAAGCTAGGGTAATCCTTCTTAGCTGTATGCACGATGAGCTAATCTCAGTTTATGAACAATATTCCACTGCAAAGTCGCTTTGGCTTGCTCTGAAAGAGCACTTTGGCTCCGCGTCAGCTCCTAAATTGTGGATGCTGACATATAAGTTTATTACATATAAGAAGAGAACTGATCATACCATGAAACAATATTTGATACACATGTCGAGTATGATCGTCTCTCTGAAGAGTATGGGGGAGTCAATGTCTGACGAACTTCAGGTGTTGAAAATGATCCAGTTTTTGCCTGACTCTGGGATGTGGTTAAGACCTATCTCACACATACTAAGAGTATTCGTACTTTTAGGGATGTGAGTAGGTATTGTGAGCTCGAGGAGGAGCGCCAGGAGGTTGTGAGCTCGAGGAGGAGCGCCAGGAGGTTGTGAGGTCCACTTTTACTCATGTTAACATCGCGGAGTCAAGCAAGGGTTTCCGAGGGATCAAGTGCAAGTGGCGTAAACATGAGAAGAAGGGCCAAGGCAAGAGGAAGCCATATGCCAAAATCGATGACAAATGACAGAAACGCAAGAAGAAAGAGCTCGACAAGAACAAGTCTAATGCTATGTATGTGGCAAGTATGGGCATTTCGCACGCGAGTGTGGTGAGCGAAAGGTAAGTCCTTCTTCTTTACATGGTTTGAGTTATGTGTCATCTAGTGTGATGCTCACTAACTCTTCTCCTTCATGGATTATAGAATCAGGAGCCACGGATCATGTAGCTCATGACAAGAGCGCATTTGTAGAATTCCGCCGTTTGAGTTCCCATGCGATGAGGCTATATGTGGGGAACGGAGCATTTCTGGAAGTCAAAGGGATTGACACATGCAAGCTGATGCTTCGTAATGACCAAACCCTGTATTTAGACGTATTGTACGCTCCTGAGATTCGGCGGAATCTCATTTTTGTTCGCTATTTAAACCAGTTGGGATATTTTGTTATGTTGGGAAACTCTAAAGTTTTCATTTATGATAATGACAGTCTTTTGATTTGTTCTGGTTTAGTCCGTGAGGGACTTTATGTACTGGATTTTATTCCATTTTATGAAAATGTTCATTCATCTCCTATTGCCTTTACATCTGATAGTGTTGTGGATGATGTGTTTGTATGGCATAGCAGACTTGGCCACATAGGGTAAAAGAGGATGACCTGGTTAACTACGAATGGCTTGTTGGGCCCGCTAACCAAGGTCCAGTTGCCGGTGTGTGAGTTTTGTCTTGCGGGCAAAACTACTAGAAAGCCATTCGGGAAAGCAATGAGAGCTGGAACTTTATTGCAATTGGTTCATTCTGATATTTACGGACCAATGAATGTGAGAGCCAAAAATGGAGCCGTATATTTTATTACGTTCATTGACGATTACACGCGTTTCGCTTACGTCTACTTGATCTCGTATAAGTCTGAGGTACTAGAGTGCTTTACGAGATTTACAAGCGAGGTTGAGAATCAGCTAGACTTAAGGGTGAAAACCCTTAAAACCGATCGAGGGCGCAAGTACTTGTCGGAACAATTTAAAGAGCTTTGTTTCGATAAAGGTATTACAAGACAGCTGACTATTCCTGCTACTTCTCAGCAGAACGGAGTAGCCGAGAGAAGGAATAGAACTCTTTTAGAGATTGTGAGGTCGATGATGGCGCAGGCCAATTTACCCATCTCCCATTGGGGGGATGCGTTATTGACTGCTGTCTACGTTCTTAGCCGTGTCCCAATAAAGTCCGTAGTCAGCACCCTGTATGAGTTTTGAATAGGGAGACAACCTGACCTTAGCCATTTGAGACCATGGGGATGCGTCGCGTATGTTTATGATTTCTCGCACAAATATGGCAAATTAGGCCCGTGAGGAAAGAAGTGTATTTTTCTTAGATATTCTGAACACTCCATGGGACATGTGTTCCAAGGAGAACATACGGACGGCACAATAACTAAAATAGAGTCTCGTGATGTCATGTTTCTCAAAAATGATTTCCCTAAGAGAGATGAAATCGATCAAGACATCACCTTCTATGAGATGGATGAACCTAACGGCTTAGCCGAACCCAGCGACGGGACTAAAGAACTTGATGTGAATCTTGGTCGTAGCGGAAGTGTTCCATCTGAAGGTGGAATGACTCCTCCTCCTCGTAGGAGTAGTCGGGGACACGTACCATGTTATCACTTCCTGATTGAGGATGAGATCCTGATTGTTACTCCCGAGGACAATGAGGAGCCAAGGACATTGAGTAAGGCTCTCGAGGGTCCTGCCAAGGACCAATGGTTAGAGGCCATGAAGGAAGAATTGGAATCAATGAGAGTCAACGAGATTTGGGATCTAGTTGACCTGCCTGAGAAAAAAAAAGCCATTGGGAACAAGTGAGTTCTCAGAATCAAGAGGAAGGCCGATGGATCGATCAAAAAGTAGAAGGCCCATCTTGTAGTCAAGGGTTACACACAGACAAAGGGTATTGACTATGAGGAGACTTTCTCTCCAGTAGTCAAGTTTATATCGATCTGTTTGTTTTTGGCGATTGTTGCTATTATTGATTTGGAGTTACACCAGATGGATGTTAAGACCGCTTTCCTTAACGAGAATCTGGATGAAGAGATCTACATGTAACAACCCTTGGGGTTTGTTCTAGTAGGTTAAGAGGACAAGGTCTGTCAACTTCGGAAGTCGATATATGGCCTAAAGTAGTTATCCGGCGGTAGTACCTAAGATTTCACGAGACTGTGATATCTTATGGTTTTAAGATAGTCGATGAGGATCATTGTGTCTATCTAATACGAGGTGATAATTTATTTGTGATCCTGTCATTGTATGTAGATGACATAATATTGGCTAGGAACAACATTGAGTATATAAAGACTATCAAAACATGGTTGTCATCCAATTTTGACATGAAAGACATGGGTGAAGCTGAGTTCATCATTGGAGTTGAGATCCAGAGGGATCTTTCGAGAAGAATGTTGACTCTTTTACAAGAGACATACATTAGAAAAATTCTCAAACATTTTGGGATGAGTGATTGTAATCCCATAGATACTCCGATTGCTAAAGGTGAAGGCTTGAGTCTGGAAATGTGTCCTAAAACTCAGGATGAAGTGAGGGAAATGAGTAAAGTACCTTTCTCCAGTGCGGTGGGAAGCCTAATGTATGCAATGTTGTGTATAAGACCGGACATAAGTTATGCAGTCGATCTGGTGAGTAGGTATCAGGCGAATCCTAGAAGGGGTCACTGGAGAGTAGTGAAAAGGATTCTCCGATATCTTAAGAGAATTGCAAACCTCTCTCTGTGCTACGGAGGAGGCGATTTGTGCCTTGTGGGTTATTTAGACACCGACTGGGGAGGCGATTTAGATAAGCGCAAGTCGACATCAGGTTTTGCTTTCTTGCTCAATGGCAGGGCCATTTTATGGAGCAGTAAAAAGCAAACCTGTGTTGCTCTGTCAATCATAGAGGCTGAGTTCGTAGCTTGTTTTGTTGCAGTTCAGGAGAGTGTTTGGCTTTGAAAACTATTAGATGACTTAGGGATTATAGCAAATAGTGTGAGACCAGTAATGATTTATTGTGATAATCAGACCGCTATCGCCTATACTCGAGACTCTAAATTCCATAGTAAGACCAAACACATAGACATCAGATATCATTTTGTAAGAGATATTATCGAGAAAGGTGAAATGACCATCAAGTACACTTCTACACAGTATGGTGGCTGATCCCTTTATCAAATCCATTACTATAGACTCCTTCTTAGAACATAGAGAGTCATTGGGTTTGAGAATTTATTGACATTGCTCATCTTGTACTGATGGCATTGATGCTTATTGATTTTCTATATATATGATTATAGTGCATTATTCGATCACTTTTGTGTTGTATTTTCATTTAATGCACTTATTTTTTATTATCATATATATGTTCTGCGATGTGTTATAGATGTCAGGTAGACGAGATCGACTCTCTCACACGAGTGACCACCTCCATCTCTGAGCGAGCGGAGACAAGACAGTTTCTAGCTATAAGAGGCTTTGAGAGTAACCTTGCAAGAATATAAGTTGTCCTGATATGTGTTCAGGATGAGATTATATGTGATATGACCAACATGGACGTACTCACATCCATGTTACCTGCTAAAAGCCAAGTTTGAGATCTCAGAAAGCACCTGCGATTTGTGAGATTACCTCTGAAGTACTCTCTCTGAAATCTCTGGGTAAAGTCTTATATGTAAACTGAGTCCTATATTACACAGTGTTAAAAACATCTGACTTACGCCATTTGAGATATGGGGAATAACACTGTAGCACGCGTTTTATACCGCGTGTGATAAAGACGACTAGGGATAGTGGGAGCCATTAAGTTTGAGGTACTGATTAAAAATTTTTTATCCCTGATCCCCACTGTGTGAGACCCGAGATCCAAGGGTAGGATCTCTGGTACCCTTATTACTTTTGGCTGTCACTTGAGGTCATGATTTAGTGTTTGCTACTTTAGTCTGTTTACCGATGGTCCGGAAGATAAATTAAGGTCTGAGGAACAGGTTTAGAAAGCACCTGAATTGAAATCGATAGATTCGAGTTTGGGAAAAGGAAAACCAATTGACATTGCATCATTGTGTTGTATTTACCGACTGATCTTTTATGTTCGTCCATGTAGGGATTTGAAGATAATAGTGGATACATAGTAGAGCAATATCAGAAGATTACTTTCGATGAGAAAAGTAGCTCGATGGATATAATTAGTCTTGGATTTAGGGTGCTGCGAGCTTATTATTGTACTAACGTTGACTACTCGATCATCCTAACAGGTGTATCGATACGTCTTTCACTTGCAGGTATATTTGCTAGTCGCACGACGTCCAACTCAGTGTGAAAATCCTGTAGGGTGATGTGAAGAGATCATATCAGTTGTGATTTCGAGATGACCGTAAAATGCCCTCGTGTGCAAGTAGGAAATAAAGGTCAAATATGCCCATGTGGGGTATCTTTCAAATATGGAAGGTCTTGGTTGTAATTTCCACATTTATGATGGTCTTCCAAATCAATTCTGAGTAATTGATTTGCCCACCAAAAATACCAAAAGCAGTATTGGAAGGGAAAAAGATAACAAAAGGATCTAGATCTGGAAATTCAAAAACTTGAGAGAGAATTCTGACATTTGGCACAAGAGAGAAATTAAGGGATTTTATAGCACGATGTTTCCATCACCGGATCTAGAGTTGAGACGTCGTGAAACTATATTGATAATCCGATCTGTAATTATCATCCCGATTACGAAGTAGATCGAGACGTGGATTTCGTGGTTCTCAAAAGATTACTGTATCGCTCATTGAGATATTACCAAAATTCTACACTTTTAATTCCAAAATTATTTAATACTTCCGCTGCTTGATAGAGTTATGAAAATTCTAATAGAGAAGGTAGATAAACTCAATGGTATAGCTGCCAATTTAGAAGCCCACCCATTTCTCATTTGTTGTTTGTGGATGATAGTTTTAAAAAAATAATAAAAAAAAAAACCCCCAAATTTAGCTAATGCACAAGCCTTGGTGGAAAGTTCTTAACAATTATAAAAAGGCATCATGACTGAAAATTAAGATCGACAAGTTTCAATCATTTTCAACCCAAATACTTTTGAATCAACAAGGAAAGAAATTTTGTCAATGTTTGGGAACTTATAGCTTTGAGGGCACAGCAAGTTCGTGGGTTACGAGCTTTGTTTGGGGGATTAAAAAACAAATCTTTGCTTCCTTAAGAGAAAGAATAGCAAAAATAACTTACCGAGAGATTCTAATTGAAGTGGTAGGACAAGCAATTCCTACTTATGCTATTAGTGTCTTCCGACTTTCATTGGATTTATGTCGTAACTTCAATTCTATTTTTGACCAAGTTTTAATAGGGTTATCAAAGGAAGGAAAAGAAAATCAGATGGGTAGCTTGGGAGAGACTTTGCAAAACCAAATAGGAAGGATGATTTGGTATTATAGATTCTAAAGCCTTTAATAGCACAATGGTGGCAAGGCAAGTTTGGAGGATATTGGAGGGCAATTCTTCTTTGGTGTATAAAGTGTTGAGAAGTTGGTACCTCCCATATGTTTGAATAAGTTGTTCTTTTGTTTTTTTTTCTTTGGTTACGTGAATATGTTTGTACAATTGTTCTCTATATTTTTTAGTTGAAATATTATGAAAAATTGTACTTCTTAAAGTTTACAAAACCCCATGTCATATCGTGACATCCCGAATCTGTGCAATTGGAACAGGAGTGTTGATTTATGGGCTCCGTGGGATGGTCCTCTTTTTATTATTTTTTAGTCCATCATATTTTTTGATTAGTTTTATTTAAATTATTGTAAATTTTAATTCAGGTATGGATTTATTTAATTTTATATTTTTATTTTTAAAATTTAAATTTAAAATTTGGATTAAAGCTATACACAAGTTGCTCACAATTCATTAATTCTAATACGTGTGATCAATACCATTATTTTTTTTTAATATTCACATTAACAACTGTTTTTAATTCGGTAGTTGCTCATAGGTATTATTATTCTTTTCCAATCTATTTTAATCTCAGCCGTCCGTCATTAAAGATTCTAACAATCTCTACCCTTGAATCTAGCGATGCCGTTCCAAAGATCTATACGGTCTCAACCATTGGATCATTCCCTGAATATATTTGTGTTAAACCTCCCCCCCGACCCCCCCCTCCTCCCCCGCCCAACACAAAAACAAAAAAAAAAAACAAAAAAGCCACACTCTCTCTCCCCCTCCGTATATCGTTCCCTTTCTATACCTCCCTCCCGGTACCCCTCGACGCCGTAACTGTCTGCGACCGTCGGTGAGTCTCGCCGCCCTTGTTCGTCTCCATTTTAGGGCGATGGATGACCCACAAGTTGATACAAAAAGAGAGTTTCTTTGAATATGATGCCCGATTCCGCGAATTCATTTAAAACTAGTTGGGGATCTAAATTTTGGTTATGTTTAAATCTCATATCGATGTTGAATGCAGGGTTTGCTTTGTTTGTGGTCATTATTGACATCTAGGGTTCTCTACTAATTCATTCATACTATAATTTTGTGCAGACAGAAAGAAAATGAAGACGAAAGCTGTGTCTATGGCATTTGTTATAGTCTTTGTTGTGGCAACTTGGATCCCAACCGGGTCCAGTTCATCTATTGCCCCTGCCCTTCTTTGGTCCCCTCACCAAAACTCGTAAGTTTTCTAATATTCTTCTTCTTCTATCGAGCTATTTTACAAGCGTATTTAGGTAAAAACCTGTGATTTTCAAAATTCACCCGTTACAATTATATCGTTTGGTAAATGGGTTGGTGGAAATGAATCTGTTAATACCTGATGTAATTTGAGAACTTAATAAAGATTTCTCACGTTGTTATCTTTCGAAATGTTGCGGCTATCTAGCAATAAACACCATCTCAACTATCGAATCGAGAGCAGCAAACACCCCATTTCACCCACCACTCCAACTGACCTCCAACAGCATGTATTGTTATTAGGGTTTTGACCAGCTTGGGTTATTTACAAACATGGGCCACTCTTGGCCATCTATGATGCCAACCTGGATCCTGCATTATTTATATATTTATTTTAAAATTTTGATATTGGGCAAAAATGCACTTGAAAAATACAGTTCCGTTGATTAACTGCACTTGAGAATTAGAAGACTAACAAACGTCAGTCCTGTTGGTCATTAAACAAAGGAAGAAAGAGAGAACAAAAATGAAGAACAAGAAAATAGAAGCAAGGTTGGAAGCTTGCGTGTTTGATGCACCACCAAGTGACCTGTGTAAAGAAATAGTCTGAACTGAATTGGTTGAAAATCAAACCTTTTGACAATTGACCCACATTTGTCAAAAACCTTTTCACTATCTTCCAAGGGGTTATCTATTCAAAACTGTGTTGTAACTCACTCATTAAACTGGCAGCCTCACCAGTCTTAAGGTTATTCATGCCCTGTAAATAGCAAGAAGGTTGTGTAAAGCATTTTACTTGCTTTAGCCCAAATCCAAATTCAAACTGTTTCTGAAACTAGGTCCAACTCAGTTGAACATCTTCCAAATCCAGCCAGACATATTTGCATAAAAAATCTCCTTTTAGTCTAAATGCGAGGTCCAATGTAGCTCCAGTTGGGTTTTTTACGAACATGTAGATGTTAACAGGTCATACTATGGTTCTTGAGTGTTAAGAAATAGTCTGAACTGAATTGGTTGAAAATCAAACCTTTTGACAATTGACCCACATTTGTCAAAAACCTTTTCACTATCTTCCAAGGGGTTCTCTATTCAAAACTGTGTTGTAACTCACTCATTAAACTGGCAGCCTCTCCAGTCTTAAGGTTATTCATGCCCTGTAAATAGCAAGAAGGTTGTGTAAAGCATTGCTTTAGCCCAAATCCAAATTCAAACTGTTTCTGAAACTAAGTCCAACTCAGTTGAACATCTTCCAAATCCAGCCAGACATATTTGCATAAAAAATTTCCTTTTAGTCTAAACGCGAGGTCCAATGTTGCTCCAGTTGGGTTTTTTACGAACATGTAGATGTTCACAGGTCATACTATGGTTCTTGAGTGTTATGAAAGCTTCAACACAATCACGTGGCCAGTAATATGTTTACAAAAAGCTTAGAAAATATGCTCTTCAAGGCCAAATTCGTTGCTGTTCAAGCTTTAAACCCTCTTTAAGCAATCTTCAGTGTCCTTCAATTGTTGAATTTCGTTTTCACTCATAAAAGGTATTAGTTGCACATTGTCAATAAGCTTGTTGCGATCAAAACTTAATTGAAACCAATGTTACTGGGGTCACTCTATTTGTGGCTGATCCCCAATATGAATCTTGTAATTTGAAATATGGCTTTCTTGTGATCAAGAGCACTAGAAAGGACAATCTATGTTGAATGCAGTTTTGACGAAATTTGTCAAAATGTAAACCACATAAATAGACAGGAATATTTATGTAAAAGAACAATCACAGCATACCTGTTTTCCTTTTCCTTGGTTGTTCAACTATTAGTTAATTGTTATGTTGTAGACCTATCAATAAGCCGACATAAATAGCATGGTGAGGAATTTAACAGATGCAAATCTTCCTAGCAATTTAACTATCTAATTAAGCCTACACCTATATACTGGGTACCTCTTCGTAGTGCTTTCTAATGGCATTTGAAAAAGTTTTCTTGCTAGGATTACACCTCTCTTTATAGAGGCCACAAGCTTTATAGAACCCTTTTGTGATGTGTGATATTTTTGATTTATGGCAGCAGCAATGTTGACAGTTGGCACTGTTCAATTCTAATTTTTGTGTTTCATCTCATCTTCCTCCCCCACCCGTTCTACTTTAGAGATATCATTTTTATGTTCATATTCTACACTCATGTTAATGAGCATAGTTGTCGAAACTTACAGTGCTCCGTACATGTAAGATACTTATCTAAATGAAGGTATTTTGTGCTTATGTTATGCCTGTATCTTAAATAAAGTTTTTGTTTTACAATTTGATACAAATTTAAGATAGAATATGTATTTAACTATACTTTTCAACACAGCCTTTTGTTTCAAAGAGATAATTTTTGTTTTATTAACTTTTTTTTTTGGGAACTTCTACAATAGTTTTCGATTTATACTATAGTTGAGTTTTTCCATTTTTTAAGTTTTAGGTAAATAATAGCAATATTTTGGTATTTGTTTTAGCTTTCAGATTCTAAGAACAATAAAAAATTGTTTTGTTTTTGGATTTTTAATGCTATTCTTTACTGAAAATTATATATATCACAGTAGGATATTTAATTTTACTCTTGTCAAATTATAATGACTCGTAGGAAATTATAAAACAAAAAAGACACAAGAGCAAGGAAAAAAGGAATGATTATGCTGTATATTCTGTAAAGAAATATATGATACATTGTAATAGTGTTTAAAAGAACTTATGTTATATAATATGATTTGATTTAAAAATAAAGAAAACCGCAACATGCTATTATATATGATTTCACAACTATGCTAGTGAGTTCTATGTGTGGTTTGGTTTGCTGCAGATATGGTTAAAGAATGTAAAATGCCACGTGACATTTTCCTGAAATTATGTGGCCCAATAAGGCCTTTTTTGTGTTATTGCAATTTCTGATATAATGCTGTTTCAATTATGAAACTAGATCATAACTCCTCTTGAAAAGGTACTTTTATGCTTATCTTGGTCCGTGTACTTGATAGATGATGTCACAAATGAGTGTCTTATATTTCTATGCTGTAATTTTGTCTAAATTTTGAAACAGAAAAATGAAGGAAGCTGTGAATTACCAAACCATCTCTCCGAAGGATTTAGCGAAATCTGTTTTCTCTGATGGAGGCTGGTCAAGCTTGTTGGTAATTTGCTCATTTCGTCACTAATTTTGAATTGCTTATATTCTATTTTGTAGACAAGTGAGATAAACCTTTTATTACTGTCTTATTCTCAATAGTGCTCAAGGAAAAATCTCCGGGCATCTGCAGAAGTTGCTCTTGTATTTGTTGGCAGTCAGGTAAGAGTCCATCAGCCTTCCTAAAAGAATAATTTTTCCTTGAGAAAGTGTTCCTCCCCAGTCTCCCGGCATGCGTATCTCTTGGGATGTAGAGATTGGTTGGATTGAGTTGCCTCAATTTGTGAGTGTATGCTGTTGATATTGTAATGTCCATCAGCATCCTGTTCATTTGATTTTCTGATTTTATGTTCTAACATCTTGGCGATGTGAACTGGTTCGTGCATGATGCAGTTAACCAAAATCTATTCTTGTTCTAATTTACCTGATGTTGTAGATTGAATGCTACATGAATTCTTTGTCACCTTGCTTTGTCATTGAACTTCCTTTTGTTTGAGCATTAGAATTGCGGATTCAATTGTAACCTAAAATCATAAAATTATGCTAGTTATTTAAATGGTAATTTGCTACACATATAACAAGTTTTGCTACCTGACCTACTTCATGCAAATTATGGTGGGGTTGAAAGCTACATCTCTCGCAGATAACGCTTAAATCATTTCAAAATTTGTGCATGAATCACTGAGGACTAGCTTGGCTATCAGGGCATGATATACATACCTCATGATGGTCTCATCTCCATTATCCAACCTTAAAACCTTAACTAGTGGTTCATGTATTGTCAGAATTTCTGTAGTCCTTCACTAGAAATCCCTGTTTTTGACTGGAGTCTTGATCTCAAAATGAAGCTATTCTTTAAATTTTCCAAACTCGAGGGTTTAGTTGGAAGTGAGTTGATTGTGGATAAGATTCGAGAATATCGCTTGAGATAGTTTGGATATGTGCAACAAAGACCCAAAGATGCACTGATTAGGGGGATCGAGAACTTAAATATAAGAGATTTAGTGAAGTGTAAGGGTAGACTATTGAAAACTTAGATATAAGTTATCCACAAAGATATGATATTTAAGAGTTTAGTTGAGAAGATGATTTTAGATAAAAACGAGTGGCGTAGGAGAATTCGAATAAGTTAAATCACCTCTTTTGTCATTTTAAATTTCAATAAAAAATTATTATTATTATTATTTTATCTCTCCTGCCTTTGGCTAGACTCCAAAATTTGGGATTAAGATTCAGGTTGTTATTGTTGTTGCTCCAAACACGAGGGTCTTGTATTCATTCCAAGATGATGTTTTTAGGCATCTTTTGGGCCTTGCACATTCTATAATTGAAAAAAAAAAAAATTGCGATTAGGGTAATGGTGGGCCTGGGTCACATTTGCCTTAGCCATTGGTCCCCTCTTTGAAACTTTTTATCATATTTGTCTTAGCCATGACCCATGTCACAAATTTTTCTTTTCCAAATCATCATCAAATGTTAATCTGGGTAGTGGGCAACACACCTAGTCTAATGTAACTCCTTTCTTTTGGTATTAAATGCTTCCCCTGCATTTAATGCAACCTCGCTATTAGCAGCAACTTGGACTGCTTGGTATCCCTCGATCTCCTCCCCAACCCAATCCATTAAATTAAAATGGTATTTCACATTATTCTTATAAACATTTGTGGCATCAACAGACCTAGAAATATATTTCCCTAGGGCTTGATCTAAAAAGGAGAAAGTTAGTCAAATACTTATGAGATGTTTGGAAAAGGCTCTACTTTTCAAAGAATAGAATGAAAGTTGTGTTGCAGTATTAATTTTTGTACCATCCTTAGATTTTCAACTGCAAATGCTTTTAGAGGATACTTCTTGGGGAGTTCAATAGGATTGGAGAGATCCTTTTGTTTTAATGGCATTCTCACTGTTTCTTTCCTTGTTTCTTTGTTGTTTTGATGGCATTCTCACAGTTTTTTTCTTTGTATTACTTGGGAGGATACCTTTTTCTCTCTTGGTATTCTTTGTAATTCATGTATGAAATGGTGTTTATTGCCGTGCAGACAAGTAGGAACTTTTCGTTATTTCTTTGATTACATTTTGGATTAACTGAAGCAAAATTAGTAGGAAGGGTTTCCACGGGTTTGAGAGAGCTCTTTTAATATTTTATATAACTTGTTCCGAATCATTTTCTTTCCCTATTTTTTGTCATTTTCAAAATGTTGCTTGCTTGGATGTTATGGTACACCTCCATCTCTGTGCCTCTCTTTGTAATAGAACTTTTCTTATAAAGGACATGACCTCCAGTTCACTCCTAGGTGTCTCTAATAGCATTGAGTCGCTATTACTATTATTTAATGAGCACATTTTGTGACAGCATTTTTTGCATGCATAAATGTAACACATCAAATAAGTTAACTCTGATCATACCATTAACTTAACATGATTAGGCGCTTCTTATGGCCATAAACAATTGAGATGGGTTTCTTTGCAATGAATTTATCTGTGAATCAGTATCAATAGCCAGCAGCCAAAGCTTGGTTACTGGACGAAATTATAATTAGACAAATTTTTTGAGTTGCATCATTATGTTTGGGGATACTAATTGGGAGCCTTTCTCCTTAGCTGCAAACTGTGGATGTTTCTGGGAACAAATATTCGGACCCTGATCTCGTGGATTTGCTCAAGGTAAATTATCTGCTTGCTTTTGTAAATCCAGGTTCTCACAACATTCATTGCTTTTCCCATCTACTTGTGGGGTTAACTGCCTCAATTTAACAGAATTCTTTCACAAGCTCCAATCTCTCCATGGCATTCCCTTACATTGCTGCTGCAGAGAGTACATCGATGGAAGGCTCTTTGATTTCAGAATTTGTAGATATGTGTGGCGATGATTTACAAGTTAGTAATATTGCTGTTACCGAATCATGCTCTGTAGAGGGTGAAGATCTAACCAGACTTTCGGGTCTGCAATCGCTACATGTAAATCAATTTGACTTCTGCAAAGTATTGTTATAAATATCAGATAGTTAATGGTAAAAAGATTTTGCTTAAGATCTAAAACTTGAGCAGGAGTATCTAAATTCAAGGACAGGAAAGCGATCAAATGGAGATGCAGATTTGGTTGTTTTCTGTCACCACGGCCCAGGTTTTCCAAACAAACATGATGAACAGCATTCTGAAGGTATTTTAATCTAAAATTGCTTACATTGGAAGTGGGTTTAGAATACTTTATACACCGAAGCTATATAGGCTTAAATCATAATTTTATGTGCAGGTGACATTGTTTCTGAGGTTATCAATTCTGTGGAGCAATCTGGTGCAACGTATTCTGTTCTTTATGTTTCAGATCCATTGAAGTCAATCCATCAGCCATTTTCTAGACAACTAGAAAGATTTCTATTCGAAGGCACGTCCGGTAATGGGTCAGCCAATTCCACTTGTGATGGAGTTTGCCAGACAAAAGCTTCTCTTCTGGAAGGACTTCTAGTTGTAAGTTTTGTTTTTCCTTTTTATTACAGGTTTTGTGATACAAGCTCTCTAGATTATATTTCACTAATTGCTGAATGAAGGTGCACCTTCCTTTTTTTTTTCTGTTATATATATTGTCCTTGTCCACAGACTCTAATCCTAAAAAATATATTTTTCTTTGTTATTGATGTGATTTGTATTTGTAGTAGAGTCCATTAGCAAAATTGTATGTGGGTTTTCTGTGTCCTGGCTAGATATACTACCCCCGAGGAGTATAAGGGGGGCAAGTTTTTCCATGCGCCTTTGTATTTCATTATCCAGGTTCTTAGTAGGATGCTTTTGTTAAAGTGTTGGAGTTCGATAGTTGATGGCCTGTTGGTGAAAGTAGCCAAGAGGGTGATTTGAAGATTCTCATCTTTTGCAGATGACAGAATATCTTCAATAGGGAGGAATTGAAGCAACTGGTTCCATTAGATATAATCTTAAGATTGTTTCAAGGTCAATGATTGACATGGCCTGGAGAAAGTTTTACATCCGTGTAGGCTCAAGATGTAGTTTTGTCTTTTTTGGCTGTTGTTATTCCTGGGCTTCCATTTGGAGTCAGCCAAGAGTGGTGAAATTCTTATGGATGAAGTGCCAGTTTAAGAGTAGTTGGATCTTATGTATTTCATTTCTTTTCCTATTCCACTTTTTTTTTTTTTTCTTTTGTGGAAGACGGGACCTTTCAATTGTCAGCTGTTTTTTGATTGAGATTGGCATTGTTTGTTTTGGTTGGGATCAGTCTTCCATATGGTTTAGTCCTGAGTGGGTTGCTCTCGTTAGCATCTTTGTTTGCTGATCCCAAAGAAGCAAAAACAAAAACATAAGAATAAAACTGCAAATTAGGGGGAAAAAATGGAAGAAGGAAAACATAAAATTTGGCTTGATGGATGGGATTTGAACAGAATCTCCCATTAATGATCAGGGAGTGGGTTGATATATAGCTGGATGGGGATCATTTGTCAAGGTCTATAGCAGGAAGGTAGGGGGTTAAGCATGTGGTTAGGCCAAGATGGTCCATGTGGAGCTCACCAGATTAGAGTTTCTAAAGCTATTAGTGACAGCATAAAGGCATGTTTGACAATTGGATATTGCATTTGGTTTTCTTTGATGTAATAAGTGATCTTGCCCATTTTTGGAAAGATTTTGAGCATCATCTTTTTTTGTTAGAAATAAAGAGTTGTTGCCAGTTCTTGTTTGACGGATTTTACTTGTATGCAAACTAGGATGTTGGCTTAATACTGTAATTAGAACTAGGAGGTGGATTTTTGTAGTCTTGTGATCCTATACCTGATGTTGCTTGTTCTTGCATTAGGAATATTACTTGTATTTAGTGGGATAGTGGCTTATGCAGTATAGGAAGTAGGAGTTGGAGGCTTGTACTTTGTTGTGAACTTAATACGAATCGGTAGAATTAACAGGGATTGTGAAACTTGAATGGGAGAAGTTTTAATATGGAATATTTAGGGTGAAGAGGTTTGAAAACATAACTTACAGGCAGGAAGTCCCACAAAATTGGTGGGACCTCTTTAGCACTAGGTCTGATGATTACTGCTTGAGATCATTGAGGGTGTGCGTGCACACGTGTGTAGGTTGGTGTGTTTGTATAGGGATGAATTTGATTTAAGTTGTAGGTTTCCCCTGCCCCCTTTTCTTTTGTCTAGGAAAGAGTGGGGGTTTTGGGTTAATTTATTGATACTAGGTGGCTTTTCTTTCTGC
Source organism: Dillenia suffruticosa (assembly GCA_033439265.1). Classification (NCBI taxonomy): domain Eukaryota; kingdom Viridiplantae; phylum Streptophyta; class Magnoliopsida; order Dilleniales; family Dilleniaceae; genus Dillenia; species Dillenia suffruticosa. The sequence continues at coordinate 15,224,832 of JAVTVX010000009.1, read as the reverse complement.
ACTTGAGTGCCACTCATTTGGTACCTACTACTGAAAATCTTTGTATTGCCTTGACATGAGACAAGGACAGAATGCTTCAATTCTAATAAGCTGGTCATTTCTTTTTCTTAGCAACAGGGAAGGGGACAAGATTCAAACCTGAACATTAATCACAACCAAGAATTTCAAGTCATTTAGGTCACCATTTGAGTCAAAGCCCTGGGTCTACTAAGCTGGTCTTTTCTAATTTGAATATTTGGAGATGTTTGGTTTTCGAAACTACTTCCTGAGGAGGATCTTGGTTCTCCGTATGAGGAGCAATATGGGCGGGGGGTTTATATAAAGGGTTCACCTAGTGCACAAAGTATTCTCTAGCTTAGTATGGGGGTAGGAGGAGGGTGAAAGTATATGTACGCAGCTTTCCTCTTACATTTTTTGCAAAGAGGGTGGGCGGGTGTTCTATATGTGCAGAAAAAGCATACACGTCAACTCATAATCCATTACTTGAGAATTCTGACACATTACTTGTGAAATGTTTCAGGGACTTGTTTTGCTTATAATCTTGATATCGGGACTGTGCTGCATGGTGGGAATTGACTCTCAGACCAGGTTTGAGGTTCCTCAGGATTCGTGATCTCTTTTTCAAATGGTGAATCCTCGCTATGGTGGCGCCCCATGATTCACTTGAGGCGGTTGATGGACAACGTATACTTGTATCATTTCAGTTGAAATATAGACATTTTGGTGTTGTATGTGTTGTTAAGTGAAAACAGGAATAAAAATCTTAATCCAATATATGATTCATTATTTGTTCATAGCTCTTTGTTGAACTATCATTGCTGGATTTAATGCTTTGCCATACTTTATACATGATATTCTATCACTACTGGGATTATGCACCTGCATTCTCGCACAGAGAATATCGCTTAGTCATGAGCAGTTCAGAACATGGAGCGGTACAGACTCCCTAGTCTTCGGGCTTTCATATGGTCTACAGAGATGATTCTTACGGTCACAAGCAATTCAAAGCGTGGACTTGGAGCTACATAGAAATATCTTTTGGGCTTGGACAAGTAGGACCCCTTTACTTTGTTGCTCCCTACATTAAGTAAGATGGAGCTCCGGTCTTATTTTGTTGCTTCCTACATTCGGTAGGATGGAGCTCCATCATTAAACTTCTCCTTCCTATTCCTCTTCGGCTAAGGAATCATTTTACCACGTTTTCGGTTTAATTCTGAAGTTTATATTTGTCAGATTTTACTATTTGACTCAGTTGATTACCATTATAATGCATATAGATATCATCACTTAATCAAATTTTGAGTTCGAAACTTGAAAATAGAGAAAATTACGTTAGAAAATGTTTTCCTTAAATTGGGATCAACAACATTAGAATTGGATTAATCGAAATATAACTCCTGGATAACGGTTGTTCTACCATCAAAAATAAATAAATAAATAAATAATGCAAATAGACTAAAAAGGTGGAAGGACAAAAATGGAAAGGCATGACGCATCCCATTCATCAATGATTTAGAAATGCAAGGAGGGGTAAACAAAAATTCCCAAAATTTTTTTCCCGTAAGATCTCTTTACAGAAGTGGAATTTATTCAATAAGAACAACATAGAGTCTGTTTAGTTGCAGAGACTTCTTCATTGATACTAATATTGATGATCTCCTTACCACCTTGAGGTGTTCCTTTTGGTGTTCCATTCTGCTTTGCCTCAAGACTTTTCTGGCTTGTAATTTCATGGATCTTAGTGATCATTTGTAGAAATGCTTCCTCAACATTCAAATTCTCCAAAGCAGATGTTTCCATGAAGCACAGACCCTCCAACTGTGCTAGGATTTTCCCATCTTCCTTGTCAACCTCTCTTGAGATTTCTAAGTCCACCTTGTTCCCAACGAGTACAATTACCATGTCTGAGCTCCCAAACTCTCTTAGCTCATGTAACCATTTCTTCAAGCTCTCAAATGTTGCCCGCCGCGTTATGTCATACACCAGTAAGGCTCCAAGTGCACCGCGGTAATATGAACTGGTGATGGCCCTGAATCTGTAATAAGTTTGAATGGATTCAATCTCTAAAAGTTTAGTTTAGAAAGAAATAAAACATATTAAAAAAAAGGAAGACAATTATTAAAGAAGTTGAGAATGTGACATTTCGGGCCTGACAACAGACGCCAGGCTTAGTGGACGAAGGTTTTAAATTCCTTAATTAATTAGTACTTGACTTCAAAATTTGAGAATGAAAAAAATTATATTATAAAAATTCTCCGAAATTAGGCCAAACAATAGTTGAATAGGATAAAATGAAATATGCCAAATCGAATATACACATAAACCCACGCAAGCCCACAGCCATAGCCAAATTTAAAAGCCGAATTAGAAAAACTAATGAAAAGAAAGTAGTATTTAAGCTTCAGGATTTAAAATATAATTTTTATATTTAAAGTATAGGATTTTTTTTTTTTTTTTTTTTTGGAAAAGATCTTGATTCTCTTAATAAAAATTTAATCTTTCTTCTATTTTGTTTCTTCCTCCACCGGTTTTTCTCTCTCATCTCCCATGCTTTTCTTTCCTCTGCCGATTTTCTCTCTCATCCGTTTCTCTCCTTCTCCTCTTCATTCTCTCATCTGTTTTCTCCTCTGCACAGAATCATCATTTTTTACGGGGAGGGAAGACTCTTTTTATCCTGAAAATTAAATGACATTTTCTTTTCATTTAATATTTAATTTCACTGATTTAAAACTTTTCAATGGCAAAATATAGTGTTAATACTACAAATACTCTATATTTTAAAATCATCTCTTAACTATTTCTATTTAAAAAGGGATTTATTTGTGATTTCAGTACCGTGTGAGATAGTTAAACTCTCTGCTTAGAAATAGTTTGAGAGTGACCCCATAATATTCATATGACACTAACACAATATTAACATGACTTGTCAAACTCCGTTTATCCAAATAGTTCGAAACTAACTCAAAATGAAATTAAATAAGCTTTTTTCTTTTCTTTTTCTTTTGGCCATTTCCAATTAAGAAAATTAACAATCAACTAACTATGGTTTTAGTGATAGAGCATTATACTCTCTTAAACAAGATCTTAATTTCAAATTTTAGACATAAAAAGGAGATATCGAGAGAGTCGTCTCTAAATTAATTTTATAATTATTTGAATTTGATTAATTGGATTTGGTCAAATATAGAATATATGTATATATATATATATATATATATATATATATTAACAGTAGGACGCCCTAATCTATGCCGTATAAAAGGGGTAGTTTATGTATTTTCTCTGAGCTATAAAATATATATATATATATATTTTAGGCAAAATCTGTGAATGTTCCGCACATTGGATTGAATATCTTATATAGTTTATAAATTGTGTTAATTACATGTTTAGTTTTTGAATTTTACTTAAATTTCATAAATTAATATCTATAGTCAAAAATATTAATATGTGATCTTTACACTTTTAAAATTATAATGTATTCATCCTTCCGTTATTAACAAAGGTAGAATTATCGTTAACAGCCTATATAGAATGACGTGATAATCTAATTAAAAATACGAATACCGTCAAATCAGCATCAGAAAACTTCTCATACTACCGCTTAACCAATTTGTTGACATGACACGCCAAGCCAGCAAAAAAGCTCTGGCTTCTCTCTCTCCCCATTTCTCTCCCCTCTCACGAAAAAAGAAAAAAAAAAAAACACTCTATCTCTCTCTCTCCCCCATTTCTCTCTCCTCTTTCCCCTCTCTCTCTCTCTCTCTCTCTCTGTCACCCAAAAAAAATATGCTCTCTCTCTCCCCTCCCCACCCCTCCCCTCCCCTCCCCTTTCTCTCTCTTCTGTCCTCTCTCTCTCTCTCTCTCTCTCTCTCTCACACTTGAGAAAAAAAAACCTGCTTTTTATATTATATTAATTAATATTTAAATTATATTTTGACGATTCGGAATTTATATGCCTATTTAAGAGATTACACTCTCCACGTAATCTCTCTTATATCTAAATAACAAGTTAAACACATAGATTAAGAAATCTAACGAAGTATTACGGTAATCAAATGACGGCTGGTATACTCTATATGGGATTGAAGTTGATAACAAACATAATCAAAACCCATTTTAGCTCGTCGGTAACAACAGAGTAATGATCAGGGAAAGTAAGAGTTGGGAAAACAAGAATCAAAGCCATTTCAGCTTCAGTCCCATCAGCAATCAGGCGATGAATATTAGGCGTTGAGGTCTTGAACTGGTACCCAAACCGAAACCCATCTGAGGAAATAAACGGCACAACCGACTTCGTGAGATCTCTAGCCCTGGATGATTGAGAGATTGGTGGGGTTATTGGGGTTATAGATGGGGATGAGAAGAACAGAAAAGCAAAAGGCTGCAAGAGTAATACAAGTTATCAAAAGAATAGCAATGAAGAGAATTGTTGTGTTTCTGAGGTGTTGTTCTTGAATCTGTGTTAAATAAAAGCAAAGCTATTGAAGGGTTTGGTGGGTCTTCTTCTTGGGTGGGTAAAGGTGTGGCTTTATTGGAGAAGATGAAGCCATTTCTTCAAATTATTGATTTCTGCAGTGATTCTCAGTGTTGTGATCTGGGTTTTGGGTGGAAGAACAAATGAGATGCAAAACTGGAGATGATTGAAAGGGTGTGGAGAATGAGGAAAGGTTTTCCTGAAACGGGTTTAGGCTTTTTAGGGGGAGAGAGACAGGTTGCTGGAATTGTTGTTGTTCAAAGGTTCCTGATCCGAGTTTATATATATAAAAAAAAGGTAAAAAAAAAAAAAAGAAAGAAAAGTTTATAACAAACGGAGTCTTTAAGGGCCTTGTGTTAGCTGATCTTTTTGGAGCACCATCCCTTCTGCTGTGACTTTCTTGCTTAGTCCACTCAACAAGGAGTCTGCGCCCCTTCCTATCAAATTCAGTCCTAGAAATACTAGGGTCAAGAAACTTCCAAATTCTGTCTGCAATCTTTGCAATTTGCAGACTCTACGACTTGGGGCATGCAGGGAACTTGAAGAACTGCCTAGAGGAATGGAGAAGTTGGTGTCTCTGACACTTGTATGTCGCTATGAAAAACCAGAGAGAGGGATTAAGGCTTGGCCTCTCTCCAATCTCTCAATAGTTTCAGTTTTCAGAACTTGAAAAGCTTGTGTTCCTCTGATTCTGAGGATTCCCTGCAGAACCTCATTGCCCTCAGAACATTTGTTATAGCATTTTGCCCAGAGCTGACATGTTTGCCGGTGAGTGGTCTTAAACATCTGTCATCTTGGAGACTTTTGCAATTGTTGAATGTGCAAAACTTGATGTGCAAAATGGGGCGAGATTGATTTTGGAAAGCTTCGGCCATTTGCTGTTTTTGGGTTACCGGAGTTGGATATTTTGCCAAGGTCGCTTTTTCTTCAAGGGGTTGATATTAATTGCCAAGAACGCTTTTTCTTCTTCTTACAGATGATGGGCATTTCTTATTTTTCTTTATTTTGACTACGATCAGTTGAATTTAGGGGCAAGAGGGGGTTTAGAGTTCCATATTTGGGGGCAAGGCTTCACCGAGGGCAAATTGTAAACTCTATAAGCTCCATTTTCTGCAGAGAAGCTTTTGCAGACAGGAAAGATGAGAGAGATGAGAGAGAGAGGGGAGGGAAGGGGAGAAGAAAAATCACTTCCATCGGGAGGCCAAGGTCCGTAGGATTGCATTATTGAAGTCCAGCGGCGACGCGACTGCGAGAAAAGAGAGAGAGAGAGAGAGAGTGGAGGCTTTTTTTTTTTAGTGGGAGAGGAGAGAAGAGAGAGAAAGGGGGAGGGGAGAAGAGAGAGAGAAAAGAGTTTTTTTTTTGTGAGAGAGAATAGAAGAGAGAGAAAAGGGGAGGAGAGAGAGAGAGAGAGAGAGAGAGAGAGAGGGTGTCTTTTTTGGTTCCAATTGAGACAAGAGCTTTTTTGCTGATGTGGCAGCCACCTCAACAAATTAGTTACGTGGCATTGCCAATCAGCGTATCGCTGATGTGGCAATATAAGAAGTCTACTTGCGTTTGATGCTGACTTGATAATGATACGACAATATCTGTATATCCGTTTAAGTTGTCGTGTCATTTCCCGTTAATACTTAACGGTTATCTTATGATCGTCAATAATAAAATAGTCCATATATTATGATTTTAAAAGTTTGAATATTAGAAGGTAGGATTTTTAATTATAAAAATTAATTTATAAAATTTAAATAAACTTCAGACTTATAATTAACTCTTTAGAGATCCATGTGGCCCACTTCAAAGACATTGATCAATCTATTTTTGACTTGAAGAAGCTTACTTATGGCCGAAACGCTAGCCCGTAGGCTTCTATTCATCATTTTCCCTCGGGGCCTAATTAAAAATTTAGATTAAAAGAAAATATTATTAAATATTTCAAAAACTTGATATATTTAATCTTTAAAATTAAGATAAAAAAATTTTAATTTCCGTATTTAAGATTTAAAATTTTTGATGAATGAGTTAAGTGTCCCAAAAAAATCTTAAGTGTCTCTTCTCTGATCTCTTCTGTCCCCCTAATATCTTTCTCTCTCCACTCTCCTTTCCTCTCCGGGTCTCTTTCTCTCTCCTCCTCCATGGAGAATTCTCTCTCTTCTCTATCCTCTTCTTATGAGAAAATCTACCATTTCTTTAATAGAAGACAGAGAAGAGAATGTCTTCCAACGATAAACAATAATAGATTTCTTAACCGATAAACAATAATAAATTTCTTAATCAATTCAACTATGTTAAAAATTTTTTTTTCTAAATCAAATATGATAATATTCAAATCGAATTAGTTAGAATATATTTTTAAATATCAATCGATTCAAATAAAAAATTGAGAATATCGTTCAAAGGGTTAAATGGGCCCCAATGCTTAAATGGCATTTTCCTTTCATTGGAATTATTAATTTCGTCTTTCCCTAATTAACTAAAAAAGTTGAATAAACCCATTAAATTGATAGATGCAAACAAATGACCTCATCGGAATGTAGAAAAGGACATACCATAATAAAAAAGGATTATCCAACTAAAACATCCCTAAGTTTATCCAATACAATTCACCAAATTATTGCATAAAAAAAGTGTACGAATAATCAAACACTATAATTTGATAATATCAATACCAAAATTTCCTCTCAAAAAAATTAACAAAATTATCAGAAAACTAGTGTAGTGCAACAGACACTTCCGATCCTCTTATTATCCCTTCCAAGAAGGAAAAAGAAAATAATTATGAAGACAACTTATCTCGGTTTTGCTTGTTTTCTATTGTTTAGGAAGGTATTTATGTCCATCTTAATCCTACATATATTCTAAGATAATTATCACAATAATAATGATTCAAATAAAATATTTTATAATAAATAGGAAATTTTACGACAGTAATTATACTAAAATTATACCTTTTTTTTTATTATCGGTATTTAAATTTTGTCTGATTAATCCGATTCGAGTATTGTAAGACTTGTTTTAAGGGTTGACTCTTCTAAATTCTTTTTTGTTATTCTCAAAACTCGAACTCGAGATTTCTTATTAAGGGATAAAATGTTTAATCACTCGATCTAAAAAAGTTTGATAAATTATGGCTTTTCACCACTTTGATAAGAGGACCTAGGGCACAACCATGTTCCAACAAGGCGAAGCTAGACTAGAGTGTCCCTAAGGGTACAGATGATTACAATTACTTTTCTTAAATCTTGAAATTTAGTGTTTGAATTTTTGTGAAAAAAAAAAAAAAAGCTGGACTAGAGTGAGGTGTTCCACTGTGTTAAACTCTTGAAACGATCGCAAAATTTAGGACCTAAAAAATAAATAGTATTTATATTTTTGGGTTCCTCTTCGTTAATAAAAAATAATTTTAATATATTATTGACGATCAACTATATTAATTAGAAATTCTTTAAAATAACTCAAAAAATAATTAATTCTAATCTTAAAATTAGGGTTTTGTTAATAAAAAAAACTCCAAAAGAGTAACCTAACTCACGAATTTTTTGAAATCCTTGGGTCCCACTCCCACTTCAAAAGTTATTGCCTATCTTGAAGAAGTCAAAAAAAAAAAAAAAAAAAGAAAAGAAAAAAAAAAGCCTAAGCTTCTACAAATGATCACAAGTCACAGTTGCCATCACCCAACCCGTGACCAGACATAATCAAACTCAGCAAGCTGTTCATCCAAATCAAACAACTTGAGAGTTTCTCGATTCATCACAAGAAAAAAATAAAACTAACAAATCAAAATCACAAAATCAAAAAGCAAAAGGGGAAGTAAGAAAAGGGAAGGGGCTTTGGTTACCTTTCTTGGCCGGCAGTGTCCCATACCTGTGCCTTGATCATCTTATCCCCTACTTTGATATTCCGATAAGCGAATTCCACTCCGATCGTCGGCTTTGAGTCTAATCTGAATTCATTCTTGGCAAATCTTGATAGAAGATTTGATTTTCCTACTGCTGAATCTCCCACCAGAACTGCCTTAAACAAGTAGTCACACTCTTCATCATATGAATCTCCCATTCTCTCTCTCTCTCTCTCTCGCTCCCCTCTCCCTCTCCTTCTCTCCCTCTCTATAAGATCACAAAGTTGTATAACATTTAAAGGCCTATGGTGGCTTTGGCTAGAAGGGTTATGTTCATAATTGGTATAACATGATCAAAAAGCCTTTTTCTAGCAAAAAAAAAAAAAAAAAAAAAAAATGGGTTTGGGAGAAAGACATTGAAAAAGACATGATGGCTGTTCCCACACCTCCTGTTGGTTTCATCAACAAAAAGCCCACTATGATTTCACTCTCCTGGAGACCATTTTTTCATTTTTTTTGCTTATTAATTTTCACCTATGAGGCCCAATAAGCTTTTGACACGTGTACTTGTTTAATTTTTTAATATAATTTGTCTAGGCCTTTCTTTGTGATTGATGATTCTTCTAACTTTTTGTGAATATATAGTTTGCTTACTAAAGGGTGATGCTTTGTCTCTATTAACATCTCTTGGTGGATTAATTGTGCCCTAAGCAATAGTGGTTAATCATCATTCCATATTCTTTCCTTTTTGAAAACTTCTTCGGATATGACTAGTTGTTGTTGCTGGTAAGAGAATTCTTTCTCCACTTATTTCTCTTTTTTTTTTATCTCTTTTATTTTTTTTTTTTTGCAATTTTTTAGGTAATCAAATTTGATCCCCTTCTTAGTACAATTTAAAAGTTTGAAAATAATTTTAGTCGAGTAAATTATAACTAAATCGAACACCCAAATTAGTAATTGACTATGTAATTTGAAGAGCATCAAAATCAAGCGGTTGAGGCGTTGGAATTTTAGAAAACCCAAAATCCAATTTCACATTTAACAACTCTTGTCAAATTATAAAAACCTTTGACGAATCAGTTGTTTCGAGAATTGATATTTCTTAATCATGATTGGGAATTCGATTCTTTATGGAAATGAAAAAATCAGTACCGAGAGACTTGTTCCCTTAATTGGGCCCTGTAAGCGGTCAATCTAAATTAATCAGGATGAATTCTCGAATAATGGGTTGGTCTCCTGACCATGATATCAAAAAAAAAAAAAAAAAAAAAACTCTTGTCAAATCGTAGATGTGGGGTACAAGGATTTGAACAAGTAGCAACCTTTGACATGAAAATGAAAGTCTAGTGCCTTTGAAAATGAATAAAATTAAGTGTCTCATTTGTATTTTGAATCTCTGCAAAACTATAAATTTTGTATAAAATTAAAAGCTAAGTTTATCTTTTAAAAAAAAAAAAACAGAGATTCAATTTACATAATTTCAACTGAGTCTATCCTTAATTTTCTTTGAACTATAGCAAGTGCTTGGAAATGAAAAAGGAGGCATGAAGAGTAGGCTCTCCTAAATTGAGTCACGAAAATGTTCGAATCAGATTGGTAACAGTTTTGAATATGGTTAGCAACCTATATGGGGGGGGGGGCTAAATGCAACATTAGTTGTAGACCCATAACACTAATACTTTAAGGAGCGTAGTATATTAAGTATTTTATGTTGGCATTTGGTTACATCACGTACAGAGATGAGAAATTGCAGTAGGTCCAAGCAAGTTGACTCAACCAAGGTTAGGTTGAGCCTATTACCGTACCCTCTTGCATTTTATCTTACAATGAAGTTGGTCGGTGTCTACTCACCCAATAAGGGGATAAAGATTTTCTGAAGTAAAAAATGGTGCAGGGTGATGGCATAAATCTTTAGGAGATTTCCCATCAAAAGAGGGACTTGTTCATCATGAGGCTGAACCAGCCTGGAACCGCTGGTGCAGAGGATGAATTGGACCAGAACCATGAAGGCCTTTGGATAAGGGGGCTTGGACGAGAAGCAGCTCACAAAAGAGCCACTCGTTTTGTGGATTTATTTATTTAAATTACTTTAATAATAAATGGTTTTCTTTTCTTCATCCTATTTCTCAATTCTCATTTCTTTTAAGTACTTTTTTTGGTGTTATCAAAATTAGGAACTGACGAGAAGGGAACGCACAACCAACTTTCGAATTCCGCATACCACAACTACTAATTCCGAATAAAACAACTGGAAACGAAATTTTCAATTTTCAATTTTCAAATTCATTACGGCATGGTTTTCGTCATCATCTTCTTGAATTCATCAAAGCTAACTTTGCCGTCGCCGTCTGAATCCACGGACTTTATCATCATGAAGCAATCTTCCAGCGAACACTTCTCGCCCAGACGAGTAAGCACCAGATGCAATTCCGAGGCCGAGATCAGACCGTTCTTGTCCTGATCGTACGTCTCGAAGGCGTCTTTCAGCTCGTGATCTCCGCCGTCGGATCCGAGTCCGTCGTCGGCGACGTCGCCTTTGCAGAACTCGGTGAACTCGTCGAGACTGATGAAACCGTTGTGATCGGTGTCGAGCTCCTCCATCATACGGCCGAGCTCCTCCTGAGAAATGGTGGATCCAAGGGCTTTGAGAACATTGCCAAGTTCGGAGGATGAAATCTTGCCGTCGCCATTGGTGTCGAAGCGGTTGAACACTTTCCTAACTTCTTCGGCGTTTTGGAGATAGAGAGTGGATTTGGTACTGGACGCCATTGTTGGTTAAGTGTTTGTGAAAATCCGAAAGAGAGAGAGAGAGAGAGAGAGAGAGATGCGGAATTCCCCTGGAATCGGAGGGATTTAAGGGAGGTGTCTGTTTGTCTAAAGGGGAAAGGATGGGAGCAGAGAAGGACGGAACGACGCGGAAACGAGTGTCGGTACACGGGTGCGAGAAGTTGGAAATTGTGGGGAGGCGAGCCCGCGGCTCTCACACGTCTCTTTGTGCGATGGGAGACTCCACTTTACGAGACTTCGTACTGCGTGATCTGTCTAAAAGTTATAATCGTACTGCATTATTTGATTAGAGAGTTATATGTCTGCTATTTAAACTTGACTCTTTTGTATCAAATTGATCAATATAGTTAAAAAATGTTATGATTTTCAAAATTTTAAAATCGTATTGAATTAATCTTTCCCTCATTGATAGTATTAGAATGACCAATAACGGATAATATGAAATGATATATTTGTCTATATGATATATAGATACTGAAGTATTATTGTCATGTTAATTATTATAAACATTTCATATTATCACGTTGTGAAGTTGTTGACATAACACACCATGTCGGCACATGAGAGCATTTTGATTTTTCCACCATAGCTTTACATTTTAATTCCATTATGGTGGCTTCTTAATATTTCGATAGAGAGAGATTGAGATTTCTAATCGGAGAGAGCTTTAATCTCTCTCTTGATCTCTCACTTTCAATCTCTCTCTCATCTCTCACTTTCAATTTCTCTTGATCTCTTTACTCCATTATAGTAGCTTCTTCGACTCGCACTTTCAATCTCTGTCTTGATCTATCTTTGTCACACTCTCTCTTAAAGTTTAGGGTTTTGAAATGGAAGAATCTCCGTTGAAGTGTAGATGCGGTCATGATGCCATCTTATTGATTTCATGGATCTCTCGAAATCCTTCACAGAGGTTTTATGGTTACCCTAATTTCTGGATAAGTTGAATAAATTTTTTAAAACATAATTTTAAAATTTGAGGTAAGAGACATTTTCTCCATTTTTTTGAATCACCATTTCATATATGAAACTTTCTCCATTTTTCACGAAGGATGACAATGCTTGTGATTTTTTCCAATGGTATGATCTATCATTGTCTGTCGAGCAATTGAGGTTATCTTAAGTCTCAGGACCAAAATTGAGGAGAAAAAGACAAAATGCAATTCTATGGTTATTGATTGTAACATAGGGTGAGAGCTGCAAGAACCATGATCGAGAGATTGAAGGAGAAAAATCAGCTTTTGACTATACAGAAGTTTGAGATAAAGGAAATATGTTCGAAAATGAAGATAGAAAATTCAAGTATGCAAAAGAATGAATATCAGCCTTGTGTTTTATACCGGAACACATGATGTTAGCATCTAGTAAGAATTTGTAGTTTTGTAATTTCACTCGTGTTTTAGGATACTACAGAACCATTGCTGGATTTGTGGTTTTCATTATTTTGAAAGCAAATGTTCTGATTAGAAGAAATTGAATTTGGATTGACTCATTTGGTGACTAATTTGAATGAATCAAGAAAAAAGATGGTTGACTAAGATCAAGTATAAAAATGAATATGATAGCAGCTATATTGGTTCAAAGGAATCTTTCCATTTGCATTTCTCAAGTAATATCAGTATTTGTTAAAATTGTGAGCAAGCACAGATGAAACCTGTTTCATTTGTGTCCAAGAAATGGCAATGGGTCCTCTCGGATAGGGTGAATGTTTTAGTGTTAGGAATGGGAAAGCTTCCCTTGAGGGAGGATGGTATGGTACGTCAGACAAGAGAAATGCATAATTTGGTTCTTCTTTATAGGTATGCATGTTGGAATAACATCAGTTGTATCATGGATTAGCTGTCTTTTGCAATTACAACTATGCTTTGTCCGATTCAGAATTAATAATTAAAGCACTTGTATCCCATTGATGTAAGTCGTACGCAAAATACTTGTCATTTTATTGTATAATAAAAAGTTCCTCATGTTATTGCTAAATTGACTTGTTCTTAATTTCATATCACTTAACATTTGTTTTTTCTCTTCATGCTTTATTTATTTAATTGTTCCCGTTTACAATGAGGGCTATGCCCTTTGGGAGTGGGGGACTTCAGCCTGTGATGTAGGATAAAAGTTGAGGCCCCATGTATATATCAATAAGCCAATAGACCCACTATAAAATTAAAGCATTACGTCGATGATAGTGAATTTTAGTGATAGTTTTTATACGTTGTAGAGACGCCTTATGATGAAATCATTGAAAAATGTATGTTTTTTCCAACAAGATTAAATATTTGTCAACAAAAATTTACCAACTGTTAGTAAAATTACCATAATCGTCTGTAAAGTGATATTCAATTGTGATAGTATGATTTGTGATTAGTAAATGTAATAATCTTTTGACAAAATTTAAAAACAATCTCAATATAAATCTTTTTTACTATCTACCGTCTGTCTACCATCTGCATAAATTTTATATGTATGATAACACACAAATTCCATCGTCTTTAAAACTATATTTAATTCTGACTGTTATTATTTGTGGTCAGTAAACGTGGCTATCTTTAACAACGGTTTGAAAACACTTAATCAAACCGTTTCTATAAATTCTATCTATACTAACTTACATATTATAACGTTTGTAAAATCCCTATGATTGTTATCATTTTTGTCAATCAATGTACTATTCTCATCAGTAATTAATGTTGTACTTTAGTAACTATTTGAAAATAGTTCAGGTGGTAAGTTGTGGTAAATTTATAATAATAGTAGTTTGATAATATTATTATTTCTGAAACATGATAAGTAGTGAAACATAGTAAAACTAAGTAGTGATAAGTTAGGGCAAGTAGGTAAGTAAATTTGATAAGTTTGTAATATATAGTGATAACATAGTGAAACTAAGTAGTGATAAGTTAAGGTACGCCGATAAGTAAGTTTGGTAAGTTAGTGGTAAGTTTATTATATATAGTGATAATCAGGATCGCAATTTACCACCACTTACCACCACCATTGTAAAAAGAAAAAAATAGCAGAATCTGACGGTTATTTTTATTAGTTGTAATCCATGGACGCGTGGAAGTGATGAAAGTATTTGGGATGATGTTTTTACTGCTATTAAGCTATCAAACAGTGTTTTTATAATGTATAGTTGGACTGTATATTTGGATTGTTTATAAATGCTATCAACCATTCCGTTGTTTCTAATATAAAAATTATTATTGTTATCGTATAGTCCGGTACTCATATATTCCTTTGTCACTCTCGAAACTGGAGTGAGAGCAAAAAAAAAAAAATATATATATATATATATATATATATATATATATATATTAATTCAACACACAATGACAACGCAACCCAACTTTCTCTTAATCCACTTCTTTCACATTGTCCATTCTTTCTTTAAGATACTGATATAGATTCATTCTACTAGATCTAGATCCAAGGCAAACGAAGTAGGGTGAGAGTCTTTTTTAACTTCCTTAGCTTTCGTATAGTCCTTCATCTTCCATCAAGAAGTAGATGATGTCTTCCATTTGATGATGCTGAAGAAGAGTCAAGGCATAGAACAAATAGAAATAGAAATATTGTCACCAGTAACATAGTCTCTCAATCCAATTTCCAACTTCCAACTTCTTTGCCGTTATAATTATATATAATTTTTATTAATATACATTATTTAATATTCATTAATATACATTTTTTTATTTTAGATTAACTTATATACATTAAATATTTTTATAAAATATTTTATTTATTTATATTAATTTAATATTAACTTATACACAATTTTATTAAATTTTAAAATCCATAAAAGGCTTATGATTTAATTGTTTCAAAATATAAAATCAAAAAACATCATTTCTTTATAAATATTATATTTACTTCAATTTTTCTAAACAATACAAAATTTTATATATATTAACTTTTATTTTTATTTTATAAACTTTTAAAAAACTATATAATATTACTTCCCTAATTTTTATACAGATTTTATAAATTTAAAAAATATTATAAATTTTTTAAAATTTTCTATATTTCAATTTTTTAACAATATATTTCAAATTTCTTAAAACAATTAATTTTTAATTTGAAATTTAATTTATTATAACAATATAATTTTAATATCATTTAGCCACATTATTTAACTAAAATAACTAAAGGAATGAAACATACCTTATTGTCATGGCGTCCTCAATGTTAGATCTGGAGAGAAGTTTTTTTGAGCAAAAAATTTCAAAACTGGAATTCGCATAAAAAAATAACAAAACAATATAAAAAAATAACATGAATATAACAAAAAAAATTACTTACTACTTCCCTACTTGAAACATGTCCGCAAAATTTTATAAGAGAGGGTGGAGAGTTAGACAACTGGAGCAAATAAGGAGAGGTTCTTGGCGGCCGTGAGACATAAGGAAGGAAGGGAAAAGTTTTAGGGTATAAAAATAGGTAGAGATGGGTTTATAAATCCAAAGCCACATCGACCAATCAACTAGGTGATGAGGACCGGTCAAAACTACGAGGTGAGGACCAAAAGTAGGTCAGGAATCACCCAGCATTTCCTGTAGCAGTCAGGAAACTTCAGGAATCCTTCAGCACCTTTTTTTATTTTTCTTATTTCTCTCGTAATAAAATTAAAGTATAGATAAAGTACAGAATAGTAAGGTAAAGTTAAAGATTTGAGGAGAGAGAGAGACTGAATATGGGTTACAGGGTTAGTGTCAGTTACACGGTAAGTTGGTATGATAACTTGATAGTAATTCGTGTAAGTTCTTATCATGTAACTTTATGTAACTTCACTATTCATGGCCACTTCGCTAAACATGCTAAACATCGCGATGCTAACTTCCTACTAAGTTAACTTCATAAATAATAAAAATAAAGTATAGATAAAGTATAAAGTAGTGAGTTAAAGTTAAAGATTTGAGGAGAGAAAGACTGAATATGAATATGAGTTATCCCATAAGTTGGTATAGTAATTTGGTATGGTAACTTCATTTGTGTTACTAACAGTTCTTATCATGTTAAGTTCATGTAATTCACTAGACATGCTAACTTCCTCCTAAGTTCCTTCTTATCATGTAATTTCGTGATAAATGTTATCATGTATGGTAACTTGGTAACTTTCTGTTAAGTTCACAAATTATTTTTATTTACACTTCAACTTATATAATTATTACATTTTATCATTTTTTACTTCCATTACTTCTATTTTTATTTAATTGTGTTTGTTTTAATTTTTGTTTTAATTTTTTGTTTTTCGTGAAGAGCTTTTATAAATAAATTTAAACCACAAATATAAAAAATGTAAAAAATTTATATATTTAATACATGAGAAAATCATATTCAAAAATGTATATTCATCAAAATAATTACATATCATATTTAAATACCTCAAAAATAACAAAAGTTGAATGGAAAAAAAAAGGAAAGGAAAAAAAACAGTTGTCTCAAAATAGGAAACCGGATTGGATTCCTTAGACCAGTCTGGTCCGAAAAGTGCATGGTACTCCGTGCGGCCAGGGAATGCTACCATCGCGGGCAAGCGTGCATGCCACTGCATGGGGCATGCGCACATGCAAGTGCTTGTGCATGCCACCATGTGGGGGCATGCACGCATGCATGCCACTAAGCTGCGCATGCAAACACCTGTGCGGGCACCCCGACCATGCTAGGGTGGCCGCGCATGCCACCTCGCTGCACATTCAAATGCCTGTGCGGGGGCCCGGCCATGCCAGGGCAGGCACCCATGCATGCTACCATGTAGTGCTGGCATGCATGCTCACGCTGGCACCGCCAGGCAAACATGGCCGCTCGGTCCCTACGCATGCTCGCGGCCATGCACACGAAATATAATTTACCATGCATTTATATTTTTATCCATATCACAAATCATCATGTGTTTATAAAAATAAAAATATATGTTTATAAATATTGAATTGGATTGATTATTGGAAGTCGCAATGGTATATCTAGTGTTTAGAATGGTTAAAAATTTTAAGGTTGTGAGTGTATGGTAGTTGTAATTTAATTTTGAGAGTGTGTTATATTATATAGTTGGTAAGTGTGTGTGACTAAAATGGTTAGTTGTAATAATTTTGAGAGTAATAAGATATGATAAGTTTTTAATTGTGAGATAAGTTGGATATGTGATATGTTATAAGTTTGTCATAGGAAAAAATTATTTATATACATGTGGAATGAATTATTCAATTATGATATATGAAAATTGAATTATTCAATTATGATACATCACATTATGATAAATCACTTCAGGTTCTTACTTTGCTTTTCTCTCGATTTTCCTTTTCTTTGTTACTTTGGTTTTCTATCAACTCTTTCAATTTTTTTCCTTTGTGTTTCCTCCATTTTCAACATAATATCATCATGGACTATATTATACTCAGACATTAGAAGTTTGAGAAAATATTCTTTTCTAAAAAAATTAACATCCTGAAGGGATGAAATGAAACCATCAGTAATTTCGAATACAAATACAATATAAATAAGATAAGAAATGCAAAACATACTTCTTGACTTGGTGGATTTATAAATATCCCCGGTTCCCATATTTTTAAAATCTCATAACAAATATTTCACAATCATTATTGATATATAAAAATACGTATAAAAATAATTTTAGATATACATTAACTTACAATAAAAATTATCAAAATTATATATGGAATTAATGTTAATTAAATTAATTTAATTTACGTATTAGACTATTGTGGAAGTACAACATGCATAATTTTGGAGATAATGAGAAAATTTTCATAAGTTCTCTCAAGACAATTTTTTTGGAAGAGAAGAGAAGAGAAATGAATGAAAATATTATAGTTGATTGTTTGAAGAAAATTTGATATTTATGTATATTAGATAATTAATTACCATCAAAGTTTTAACTTATCGTCTTCATGGCCTCTAAAATAATAATCTGAGTCTAGAACATATATAATCTGTTTATCCAAATAAATAGTATAGCAAAACCAATGTTATTCAAAAATCATAGGGATAAATACTTGTTAATGCAATACTATATTAATAAAAATATATATTAGTATTTAATGTATAGTAACTCACTAAATTACACAATCGAAAGTCAAATCCAAATTGTATTTCAGATAAACAATTATCAACGATCAAAATATTCCACTTGCTTTTACCAGACTTGCTTTCAACTTGTGAAACCATAGATATCTACATTAGTAAGTATAAAATTGGTAAACATAAAATAAGGAAAATAAGGAGGAAATAAGTAGATGATAAAACTATTTTGAAATTATTACAAAAGTACTTGCTAAGGGGTGAGAATGTGAGAAAAGAATAATATGGATATGGATATGACAAGTTCATCTTTGAAAACTCACATTAATAGTATTAATAAGGTCTACTAAAATTCTAGAGAGCTAGTTATTGATGAAAGATGAATAAGTAGGTCTTGAGGAAAGATGAAAGTATATGTTGAGGAAAGATGATTAACAATACTTATCAAAAACTATAATAGAAAAACACATCTCGATAATGACTTTGGGCATAAGTTTGGATTGTAGGTGGTATTGAATAGGCATATGTAACATTCTTTGATTTGTAAACATAATCAAACATATTCAATAGAAATGTAATATTTAAAATAAATAGAAAAAATTCATAATTCATACCAATACGCCAATCCAATAAGAGGACAACAAGTTCATAAGTATCGGTCCAGGACATATAAATTCCACCAATATTACACAAAATTGTTCTATCAATTATTATAAACATTAGATTCAGTAATATGCCTCATAGAAATTGGATTCCAAAATCACAAATGACAAATGATAAAAGTTGTAACACACTTGTCTGATATTATTTTTATGGCTTTTCATCCATAAAAAAGTCAGACACTTTCCACTTCACCAGAATAAGTCCTAAACTTAGCAAAGGAAAAGATAGAAATTATGTTTGTCTTTTCATCATTCATTTCAGTTAAGGTATTGATCACTTTATACAATTCAGTATCTTTATCTTGATTTGACCTCTTTTAATGTTCATCTGATCTCTCCTCTCAGATCTCTCCTCCCGCTGTTTATCCTCGAAAGCCTCCAAAGCCTCCCATCATTTTTCATCTTGCCCTTTGTCCTCCAAATACACTTCAAAAGCCTCATGGCTTTTCTGCTCTTGCTCTTTCTTCTACGGGGTCACCTCAATAAAATCATTATCATTCCCCTCCTGGTCCTTACTAAAATCACTACCCTTAGCCTCTCGCTTCTTTTGCTTTTTTCCTTCTTCTCTTCTTGATTTACATCAAAATCCTCTACATCATCATTACACAGTCTGCGTGATATATCATAGTGCATTTGCAACAAATTGGACTGAATTTGAATTGATTCCTCCAAAAACATTTTAATTTCATGTTTGATGTGCATTCTCTACATAACAGATATAATAAGTACTCCACATATATTGATATATATCATCGTAAGTGCTCAAAATTAGTGCTTGTGAGTTTACCTTAATTTTTTCTCCACTCCCTTCAACACTCGCTTTTTCAACACTCATTTCAACAGATTTTTTTACGGACAGCAAACCCTAATAGTACAAGATAATACAAGATGAATAAGTCATTATTTAGATTCATTCAGATTCCACAACATAAATTTTAGTCTGAGTTATTCCATATAATGCAGTATAAATTAACTTATATTTATACGCTTGAATCCAACTCTTTAATTTATCTAATCCATGGTCTAATAGCGAATGGGTAATTTTGTTATCTGCCCGTCCAAATCACCAACTCTATCTTCTCAAAATAAAAGATCTATACACATGGTAATATTGTTAAAGTAAATTGCAATATTTATAAACATTGAATTGATTTGCATTCAAATTGAAAGGTTACCATAAGTAAAAATAAATAACCATAAATTCCTGTCTTCTTTCTCTCTTCCTCATCTTTTTCTCGACTTTTGAATTGATATATCTTGTCAGCTAACTATTGTAATACAAAATTAGCCTAGCTATATTTGCCAGCATTCTCGATATCAATGGTAGTAGTAAGATATCTCGAAATAGGAAAGACATTTGTGGTTGGACATAGAAAGCATCCAATGATAAATAACAAGAAATATTGTTTAAACTTGGGGAGGAAGTATCTTCGGTATGTGTGTGCATTTGGATATCTTGTTTTAACTGACTATACTTTAGTCTAGAGAAATACTTTCTTATTTATGAGGATTCAATCGGCGAACAATCCAAAACATCACGTCCCGTGTAAAGGATTCCTAAGATTTGTCCTACTTTTTTTACTGTAAGCTTAAAATTCTGATGTGGAGTAATAGAAAGATATTTTTCTATGGGTTCAAATCTCATTACGAGTTTCTCACATAATTTTTGACTCAGTGTATCACAGGTAAGCTTCAAAAGCCTTCCCCATGTGTTTGCCTACACATTTCATATCGTTAGTCAAAGTACAAAATAGCTCTCTTACTTGCTTAGGAGAGCATCTGGTTTGAATTGGTGTACTCATTGCTGTCCTCACCCTTACCTCAACAAATTCTTTTACTACATCTTCATCTTCATTTATTTCAATATATTCAAAAAAATAACATTTTTCAGTGTATTCTATTCAATTCAAATCAAAATATGTATAATGAATAATGGGTAAAATAAACTTACCGTTATCACAAGCAAGGTAGTCGTGGATTTCACTTTTTTCTTAGAAAAAATTTCCTTTTTGTAAAAAAATGTGAGAAAAATGTTCTTTTGTGAGAGAAGAACAATTTCTTTATATTCAAAATTTATTTAAAATAAAAATTTATTTATATTATAAATCACAAGCTAAAATACTAAAATAAAATAAAGTACTAAGAATAAAAAAAAATTATGGAAAGTTAAACTAATCATTAATTAAAACTAAAAAATTCATGTGAAAACTGTAACATTTTTCTCTGACATAGCAGTCTCGTTGGTACTCGTATTGGTTATAGTTCCAATAGTTCGATCTATGCTTGTAACACCAACAGTTCGGTATCTTTCATATTATACTCTCCTTGATATATATATGATATTGATCATGTTTTCATGACCCAAAATTCACTAAGAAAAATTTTTGTTTTCAAAATCGCTCGAAAATTTATACGGCTAAATCTTGTTACTAAGCCAAAATAAAAACTACACATGCAAATTTGATGCCATGATATATATACATTCTAAATTCACTTTAAAAGTGAAACGTCAAGGAGTGAAAGTGATATTTAAGCCGTAACACAAAAAAACTCGGTACTCTAAAATTTTCGCCCGAGAAACCCTAATTTTTGGTATAATTGAAATTTGTCCGAGCAAACGGTCTCGTTTCCACATAAGACCTATATTTTTGAAATCTACGCATAAAATGGAGTTCGTAGTGAGATTTCATGCATTTTAAGGTCGAGGTCAAGGTCAAATTTTGATCGATCGAGAATTTCGTTCACTCTGAAAGACGTTTGAACTATCAAACGAACTCAGATTAACGCGAAACCAATGACATTGGACTCAACACAAAAATCTGGGTCCAGTGTGTGATTTTAGATTTTTGAGATGAATAGTAACTTTGATTGATCTCGGATCGTGTGTTAAGGAGTGGATAGGTATAAAGGAAAAGCAATTAATGCTCTTGAAGCGTGTGAATTTACTTTATTGGATTTTGTGTGGTCTTGACAAGTGGCACTACAAGATTGGAGAAAACTAATCCTAGTTAATTAAAAATTGTTAAATTCAACTAGAATTAGATTAATTAAACCTAACTATGATTTAAAATTTACTTAACCATGGATTGCCCCTTTAGAATTGTGAAAGGCAACACATTAGAGAGAGGCCAACATGGGAGAGAGCCAGAAAGAAATGTGAAAGGCTTGAGCACAAAAAAAAAAATCTTCTTCTCTTCTCTTCTCTTCTCTTGGCCGAAACCTAGACGTAGGTGGAGAAGTGACTTCCTCCAAACAACCACTCAATGTTTTAACATAATTTTTCTCTACTCTAAGCCTATTACAACATATCCAAAAACCAGTAGAAAATGAGCACTCTACATTTGAGATCTAAGAGGGGCCGAAAATTGAAGGGGAGGAGCAAAACTTGTCCTTCCAAGGCTTCAATCAACCTACTGTTCATAAGGTAAACTCCCTCCATCCTCTCGTATAACATATCTTAATTTGGGACAAAAATGAGATGGTTTGGTTAGGGAACTAGGGTTGGCCGAAATTTGAAATCAAGGAGGAAAACATAAATTCTTAAATCTGAACACTCTGATCTGGTTGTAGTGTTTTAGCTATAACATTTTTTACACAATAGCAAATTGAGTGAAATTATTACACATGAAACTAGACCTTCATAGTTTTAAAATGAGATATGATTCGTTGAATTCTGAAGAGAATTTGATTTTTAGTGATTTTTAAAAGTTAAGTGTTCTGCATAGAAATTGTCCCTGAATTTGCCTTTGTTTTGAGATATCTTATGGTCTGAATTAGAAAATACTCCAGTTATACAATTTGTAAATCTTGGTCTTATCTTTTCAAAGAGATAAGAATCGCCTCAATTTGACCTCTATGTCAAATGTTACAGCCACTTTTCTGAAACTCGACAGAGGGACACCCATTCTCTAACACCAAAAACAGTAGTATTGCACGACTCCCTTCCAGCCCTTGGTTGCAAAAACATAAAGAAGAAAAGTTATAGATTTCCCTCTTAGCCACCTACTGTGAAATGTTCAGCCAATTTGCACGAGGGAATCAAAAGTTATACAAAATCACCCAAAACTATGCAAAATTTCACTCTGTTTTCGGTCCCAGATCAACCACCTTCTTTGTGACATGTTTCAACCCTTTTCCGGACTGAATTAAGTAAAAATTTCAACATGAAAGTTGTAGGATATGTCGCATCTATAACATATCCGAAATGCATTTGAATTAGAGTTGTGTGCAAGGCGTTATTGCTTTTTTACTAAGATAGGACAGAGTGGACATTTGGAACAGAATTGAGACAAAGATTGGTTTTTCTAAAATTCTACGATTCGAATCTAAAGAAACGTTCAAAATGAAAGTTGTAGTGCTGTCTCTTAACTTTAAAATGAAATACGAAACATGTGATTCAGAGTTGTGTAGTAGAAGTTATGACCATTTTCCCATGACTGCACAAAGGTACATATGTACAAAAACCATGAATAATGAACTATAAGCACATGTGTTGTGTTGGGGTGATGAAATGTATACTAATTGAATGAATTATAAAGAATATATGATAAGAATGATGGAAAAATGGATAGAGCTTGCCCTAGGATACCTTAACCTTAATTTCAGAGGAAAAAATTGTTAGAATACAACTTAACCTAATAAATTCAAATCATGGCACAAATCCTCATATATACATTGTGTTGCCATTGTAGGCACACGGGCGGTGACCAAACGAGGGGAAATACTTTTGACACTTGTTGTACTTGGTAGGGAGTGACTGACCCTCCTATATACTATGAGTGAGATTTATTATATTATGAGTTTGATGTACAATATCATGTTTTAAAATGTTTTTTCACGCAAACATGATTTAATGAATATGTAATTTGAAATTTTCAATAAATTATGAAATGTTTTTGTGAATTCATAGAGTATCCACAAACATGTTTATACGTGTTATATATGCATCCAAACAAGTTTTAAAATATGAAACTGTGCCATTGCATTTGAGTTATACATGTTTTATGAAATCATTATTGTGGAAATGATTGACATTGCTTGAGAAATGTGGCTTGGCACGTAATTGATTTGATGATGATATTTTATATGGGCCGAGGGCCCTAGCATGTGATGATGATAACTTTGTGATGGATAAATCTCATTTTGTAGCTACGAAGGATGCATGTGTAGGATGATCTATATTTGTACCCGATACGCTTCTGCGGAATATATCCCACATGATATCGGAAAATGGTAAATGTATTGTGATTCAACATGGTAGTAGTCAGGTTGAACCCGTAAGGAGGAGGGCTATGGTGCGCTGTAATCTAGCATCTGATGAGATCCGTCGCTAACGTCGGGGTAGAGAGTTTTTCTAACCTATTGCATACAAAACCCGCGATTTGCCTGTCATTAGTCGCGGTCGACCCTTGCCAGGACTGATCTTGGCACGCTCTATTTTAGCATGATGTGATGATATGGATGCATTTATGTTTGAAATGTATGTTTTAAGAATGATTTATCATAAATTGAGCATTATACACAGTTTCTTATAATATGTGAAATTATTGAGAATTTTGATATTCCATTTTTCACCGATACATTAAATACATAATATATACACTCTCACTCACTGGGTATCTTCCTTGATATTCATCCCTCATTTCTCGTTGTGTACAGAGATAGTTATAGTGGGACGCGTTGAGACTTATCAACGCACGAGACTTTTGTTGGAGATTGAGGTTGTTGATTAGGTACTCGATATGATATTGGGAATGATTTGCTAAATGAAATTGTATATTTGTGTATTGGAATTATAGATAGACCATTGTGTATAAAAAGGGATGACTGTATGTAAATTTATATGTAACTTATTGAAACTCTCAATTCTATTCTATTGCATTGAGGCATGATCTGTACTATTGTGTACATTTACTTTAGCAAACGTGTCATGTTCTAGAAGTGTCCTCTAAGTTCACTCGGTGTCACCTCTAAATCACAGGAGGGGTAACTAGCGACTGTTTATGCCTTTGATGAGGGTATGATAGTAGAGATCTATGGTTAGAACTGCTAAGAGTTGTGATAATCTTGCGTTGTCCTGATTTGTACGGTTCAGATTGATTGGTATGATATGAATGTGATTGATTGTCGTAAGGCCGGGTTGGCCTATTTATTCATGTGACAAGATGATCATTCAATATACAGGTTGATTTATATATGGAAGACCTTCGAAATATGGAGAGATTCTATCCAATTTTCTAGAAAACCAAGCCGGCATCTAGGGCAACGGGTGGCTACTCATGACTCTGGTTCGGAGCGTGACAATGCTTTTCATTTTGATCAGTTTTGTTTTTGAAATCAGAAATTTCTCACAGTCATCACATAGTTTTAGAAATTTCTACACTTTCTTACTCTCTTAACCTTCAATTTTAGAGATTTCTTGGCTCTCTTCTCCACTCTCTTACTCTCTTAACTTTCAATTCAGATCCAAGTCGAGTGAAATTTGAATAGGAGTAAATTAAATCTAATCATACCCCTCAAATAAATGTTTAATCATTCGAGATAATTACGGTCATCGAATGATGATGGTGATAAATACTTGAAAAGATATTAGTTTGCACAATAGAGAGTTCCAAAATTGAAACTTCCAACAATGAATCCCAACCATTCGATTCGATAAAGGACTACCTACCCAACCATTGTATCACCACTGGTTACAGATATGATATATATGAGTGACCTGGAGATGAATTATCAATTATTATACACTATATTACTCTATTATTATATACTACATTACGATATAATAATAAATATTACTAATATTACTGTATTACTATAATATTATTATACATCAGTATAATATTATATTATATTGATACTATATCTATATTATATTTAATCTATATAAATAATATATATAATCTCAAATTATAACTAATATCAAATATATATATGACATTAAACATTACTATATTACTAATATATTACTATATTATATTACTATATTACTAATATATTGCTATATTACTACTATATTACAAATATATTACTATCTTATTAAACATTACTATTATATTATATTATTACTATATTCTATACATCACTATAATATTATATTGTATTATAATATATTAGTTATATGTAATGGGAAATTATGTTATATTAATATTATATCTAATTTATATAAATAATACATATAATCCAAAATCATAACTAATATCAAATTACATATATACATTATTATATGTAACATTATAAATTAATTAATTATAAATATCAATCTATTAAAATTACAATATCAATTATTATTATATTTTGTTACTATATTATATTACTATATTTGGTTACTACAATATTTGGTTACTATATAGTAATAATCGAAAACTAATGTTATTATATTACTACAATATTACTATATTATTAAATATTACTGCTATATTGTATTACTACTATATTATTATACATCACTATAATATTAAATTAAATTAAATTATATTTTATTAGTTATATATAATGAGAAATTATATTATATTAATACTATATCTTTACTATATTTAATCTATATAAATAATACATGTAATCACAAATTATAACTAATATCAAATTATATATTTTTATACATGACATTATAAATTAATTAATTATAAATATCAATCTATTAAAATTAATAATAATAATAATAATGGATAATAATTATCAATATTAATTTAATTATTTAAATAATGTATTATTAGTAATGTAAATGTTTTGGGTTTATAGATGAAAGTTGTGTAAAATTGAGAAAAAAAATCTATATATTCTTATATATTAATTTTGTTAAGGCTCAAAATTTTTTTTCCCAAATTGGAATGAAGAACGGATGAGTTACAAATTGACAAGAAAAAAAAAAATAAAAAGAAATTGACAACAATGTAAAAAAAAAAAGAAAAAAAAAAAGAGAAAAACGCTCGGTAAGGGTTAACGTGCATGATGGAACCTCTGGAGAGTGGCATGCCGTGTACAAACAAAGCTTGTCATTGACCAGCCAAAACAAACCAATACAATATAAGAGATGTAAAAAAATCAAAAATTAAAAACTTGATTTTTGTTTTGGTTATGAGGAAACGGTGAAGATAATTAAAAACTTGATAAGAAATTTATTCACAGCATAGCATAGGTTGAGGAGGTAGGTTCACCACTAGAAAATAAACTTTCAGTGATGAAAAAATTTATCCCTAAAAATTCTTTTTCTGTCGTTGATATCCTTCAGTAACAGATTTTATCTATCGCTAAAAGTTATCTCGCTAAATATCAGTGAGTCATTGAAGGTCTGTTTTTTAAGTAATGGTTAAGGAGTTAGCCTAAGGAGTTATGAGTTGAGTTATGAGTTCCGAAAAGGTTGACAATTGAGAGGAGTTTTGCGATGCCATGCTTGAGAACTTTTGTATAAACAAATAATAAAAAAAGAAGTAGCCGATAGTATACAAACAAATAATTAAAAAAGTAGCCCAAGATTTAAAAAAAAAAAGCTTGATTAGAGAAATTTGTTTTGCATCGTAGAAGTTAGCTTTAGCTCGTTTGACGAGTTATGCATTTACAAAAAAAAAAAAAAAAAAAATGTGATTGATATTTAAAAAAAAAAAGCTTGGCAATTTGCCATGACTTCATGACTTCCGTATACAAACAAGAAATTTGTTCACTCCCCTATACATTGTAGACTTCTTCTGCCACTGTCGTTGCCATTGCCGTTGCATGAGCTACCTCCTGCCACTGCACTGCATTGCCACTGAGCTACCTCCTGCCACTGGCATTGCCACTTATGAGCTATCTCCTGCCACTGCACTGCCACTGAGTTACCTCCTGCCACTGCCACTGCCACTGCATGAGTTACCTCCTGTCACCTCCTATATATTACTATAACACTACACTACTAACACTACACTTAACACTATACTTGTTTTCTAAGCCGACACTCTTTTCTCACAACTCTCTCACACTCTGTCATGCCCCGACTCTCAGATCAAGCACGCGATAATCGTTGTGTTACCTCAAAATACAGGTGAATTTAACTCGCACACCAAAGTACCACAAGACATTCATCGATATTCATCAATTTTTTCAAAAATAATCCAACATTTCCAATAAATCAACATGTATTCATCATGCAACAAAAGAACTAATTCAGTCCATCCCTGTTCAACACATGTATGCATAGGGCCAACCCAGCAATTCAAATCTAAATACATGCATAAGACCAATCCGGCCATTTCAATCAAATCTACAAAATATAAAGTAAATCCCTACCCAAGGGATTCGTATCCAATGTCACAAAAATAATTTTCAAATAAATTTCAAGAAAAAAAAGTTGAGATTTTCAAGATTTCGTATGCAATTCTAATTAAAAAAAATTAAATAAGTTTCTAAAAGAGTTTATACAAAAATGTCTCAAAGTGGTCCAACTAATATCCTCAAAAGAGAAATCGGGACAACTAGTACCTGTAGTGAGTCCTTCAAGATAATCTGGTTTTGTGGTACTAATATCGTCAATACCTTGATTTATACTTCCTCTATGGAAAATTAAAATAAGAGGGATGAGTATACAATAATACTCAGTGAGTAAATAACATGTTATGAAAGTAAATGAGTGGATTATTGTGCATATATTAAACCATCGTCTCAAAATTATATTATCATATCCATAAAAATTTGAGATTCATAATCAACACAAATCTTTTCTAATAAAATTCAATATTCATAATAAACAAATAATATGCATTCAATCATAACCATAACTTTTCCAAAATCATGAGGTTATCAAAATTTTAATTCCCGACAATGATCTACCGCAACTAAGGGCGGAACCGCCAAGCATTTTCATATTTTTCAAAATCACAAATATCTTCAATCTTGGCGTTGGCTCGGGCCTCCCTTGGGGTGCTATCAAGGTAGTCTGAAAAATAATAATAATGACCTTAAAGATACCTCTCGAGCACGGCTATCTCCCAAGACAAACACCCCTAACCATGTTGCTCTATCAGACCACACCGTTGAGGGAATGACTATAGCCATTTAATTATGCATTCAAGCACTATTTCACAAATCTCATAGCATATACCAAAAAATGCCATGATCATTCAAACATTTCTCAAATCATGAGTTCAATGTCAACATATTCAATATGAGTCAATAAATATGACACAATATTTTAATAAAATATTTGGATACATTTTCATTCTAAATTCTCTTTTGGAACATTCCACAACTACAAATTAATTTATAAATCAATTTTAAAAATATTCACAAAATTAAGTAAATCATTTTCTCATTCAAAGTTATAATCGTGCATCCACTCACCTTTTGGGAGAGAAACCACTCTCAATTCACAATCCAATTTAAGGTAAATCTCTCTTAACCTTTTAATTGTCTCAACCTAAACTAATAAATACAAATTTGTCATTTAATCACAAACTAATACTAGGAAAAATCAATATTTTCTATACAACCCAAATTCTAATTTTCCAATATTTATCAATCCATCGTGTAACTTCATCAAACTATATCACCAATCTAGAGAAATAATCTCCCTTTCAAGATTTTTCCAAATTTTAACACTACATGCACCCTATGTCAAAATCCCTAAACTTTATTCTTCCAATCTTAATATAAAATTAATATACTAACAAAATACACTCAAATTTAATATAAAGGAAGAGAAATTACATTACTTGAATCACCAATTTTGTCTTTTGATCACATTACCTTCAAACCCTAATTTTTCCTTTCTACAAAAATCCCAAATTTCAACATAAATCCAAAATTCATGCTAAAATAATGAAAACGCAAGTTTATGAAGGAATATTACCTCTATTGGAAGCACCAATTTCATCCTTTGTTGAATCACTCCAAACCCTAGGTTTTCTTTCTCTAGGAAAAATTTGAATTTTTTTCCTAGATCCAACTTCCTAGAGTGTTTGTTGAAGGGTTTGGGATTTAGATCTATGGATTTTTGGGATGTTTGAGCAAGTTTGGTTGGAGATTAGAGGGGGTGGGAGAGGAGAGAGGGAGAGAG
This sequence comes from Dillenia suffruticosa, assembly GCA_033439265.1. Lineage (NCBI taxonomy): Eukaryota > Viridiplantae > Streptophyta > Magnoliopsida > Dilleniales > Dilleniaceae > Dillenia > Dillenia suffruticosa. Next base: position 15,195,013 of record JAVTVX010000009.1, on the reverse strand, counting down.
AGAAGAGGGGGCACAGAGAAGAGAGGCCTCGTGGCAGGGAAGAGAAAAAAAAAAAGAAAGTGGGAGAGAAGAAAAAGAAAGATGGGTTTCGTGTGAATGAAGGGGTGGTGGGGCCCACCATTTATTATATATATATTTTTTTGGTATTACACACTCATACATACATATAAAATGAAATTAAAGAAATCTCACAAACTCACTCCTTACTCCCTCCTCTACTCTCGCCTCCCACAAACTCTATAGTTCAGCTCTTGGCTCCTTCTATTTTCTATTCTTGGCACCTTCTGCATATCCTTTTGCACTTTAAACTCTTTCTTCATACCCTGATGCACTCTCCTATCGCCTCTCACAAACTCTCTACTCCATTTACTACTCTCGGTACCTTCTATTCTCCTTCTTCAAACTCTTCTCCAAATATTGTTTTCACTTTTCTCTCAATGGCCTCTCAAAAAGGAAAAGACATTACAATAGAATCAGAAAAATACAATGGCAGACACTTTTCATCTCTTAAAAAAGCAAGCTGTTTGAGAAGTTATTTTCTCATTGAAACATTACTATTGGTCTATTAATATATTGGGATTTTTTTCTGGTAAAGTATAGGTTTTAAATACAGAAGTTGTTTAAAAGAAATCTGTCCTTCTTGGATTTTTAATCCAAACAAAAAAAATTTTTGAAAATACAGTGAGAATTTTTTATAATAATATTGAAGAAATTGATAGTGAAGATTGTATAGTTATTGATGGTAAAATTAAATCATGTAGTTTTCAAAGTTATTTTGATAGTTAAATAATTGAAATTAATCCTAAAATGATATATAGAGAGGGTGATCTTCAGTGGGTAAAGTACAAAGAGTGTATCCCGTATTTAGAATGTGAGATAGTAATGGATACTCATATAGTATTTGGTGATAATAATTTAAAAACTTTTAGTACAAATGTCACGGATTTAAATTTTCAAAAAAGAATTCTTCACTTTCTCATCATACACACTATTAAGCCATGGGCTGAAAATTATAAATTTATTACTCGAGATGATTTTTGATTAATGACGCGTATTATTGAAAGGAAAAATTCAAGTTTACTTTTTTTGCTTCCTTATTTTATGATAAGCACAAGAGGTTCTTTGAATTCAAATTTATCATATTACAACACGGAAGGAAAATCATTTGCAATTACATATTAAAAATGGTATAAATAATAGAATTTTATGTAGAGTTTATTGGGTTTGTGAAAATGGTATTTAGATGAATTAAAGAAAAGAGGTGTGCAATAGCTAGAGGTAGAGCTTGAGGCAGAAGCTCATGGGAATGAGAATGAGAATGTTAGGTATGATGAACTGTTTGAATCCATTAATAATATGAAAATACAGTTCATAGATAGTATTGATTAGAAATTTGGTGAAGTATGAAAGGAAGTGAGAGAAGTACGAAGGGAAGTGAGAGAATTTCGAAGGGAAGTTGATGAATTAAGACAGTTTCGATTAATTCAAGTGGGAGAATTTTGAAGGAAAGTTGGTGAATTAAGATATAGTTTCGATCAATTCAAGCAATAGATGATGAATTTAAGCAATAGAATGAGAAAGAATATAGAAAAATGCTATTTAACTTGATGAATATGACTGCAGATGTGAGAATGAATTGTAATTTTATTTTATGTATAAGAGATCATTTGTAGCTGTTAAGGCCGGCTGGACCATCTTCCTCCTCTGCTGCAACCCCCAAAATTAGACCACCTACAAACTCTGCCCTATCCATTTGTTGTCATTTGGTTCTCCTCCCAGGACTTCATTCAGCTCTCCTTCAAGGAATAATCTTTTTGACCTTTGTGATGTTATAAGAGGAATAAGAGGAAGTTCATCTCCCGCTACTTGCTCTATCCTCTTCTCTTGCGATTGCTACTGCCATTGCCATTGCCACTGCGACTACAAGTGTATCCTTTTCTCAAACGAACAAAGTAAAAAAATTTATTTTCTTTTTTCATATTTCGTGGACTCTGTGTAATGTTTCATTCTCTCTTTATATATCTTGTAATTACCCACTATTAGTTCAAATTATAATTCCTAATTTTGACTCTGTTTAATGTTTCATTCTCTCCTTATATATCTTGTAATTGCCCATTATTTTTCTTTTTTTTTTTTTTTCATTTTTTGATTTTTTCTAAATTTTTTCCATTTAATATGGGAATTTATTTATGTTAAATATTTAATTTTTTATGAATATGTAAAAAATATTTATAGAAAAGTGAAACAAAGAAAACAGGAAACCTGAAGTCATGGGTGGTGCCCGCACATGCAAGCATGCAAGAATGGCCTTGTGACGCAATGCGCATGCGCAGGCTACTATCCATGCTAGCGCGGGCGGCCATGCATGCCAAGCTTGGTACTAGTGCTGCATGCCCGTGCGGGGTAAGCGTGCATGCAAGTGCCCACGCGGGCACCCAACCATGCCAGCACAGGCGCATGCCATCGCGTGGGGCATGCACGCACGCAAGTACCCACGCGGGCGCCCGCTCATGCCACCACATGGGGCATGCACGCATGCAAGTGCTCGCGTGGGCATGCATGCAGCTAGCAGCGCATGCCCACACGGGGCAAGTGCTCATGCAAGCGCCTACACGAGCGTCCGGCCATGCCACTATGGATGCCCATGTATGCCACCTCGTGGGCGCCCGGCCATGCCAGCATAGGCGCCCGCGCATGTCACCACATGGAGCATGCGGGCATGCAACCACACAGAGCATGCGGGCATGCAAGCACCAGCGTTGGCGCACAAACGTGCCAGCATGGGTGCCAGCATGTGCACATGCCATGCAGGCACCCACCGCAGCCATTGCATGCTGCCTGTGTAGTGCTTTAATTATTATATAAAAAATTTTAAATATGAATTATGTAGAATAATAATATAATTACTATTATTAATTTAAATAATATAATCATATAAAATTAAGAGTTATTATTTATTGTAATATTATACAATAACAATGTTATAATACAATAACAATATTATAATAAAATCAAAAACACAAACAAATACACAAAGTCAAAAACACAAAATAAAATTGATGATATAATAATAAAAAAGCGGTAAAGTAAGATCAAATTAAACTCACAAAACGTGATCTAATGTGGTAAAAAAGGGTTAAAAAAAGTGGAAAAAAATGACGAGTTTTTAAAAATTTCTTTGAGTGGTTGAACCAAATATATTATAAATCATTTTCCTAAAACCCTCTTTCCCTCCAAAACCTCTCCGGTCTCCTCCCTTCAAAGCTCAAACCACTCAAAACTTCCCTCTGACTCAACCAAAATCTCATTCCAAATTTTCCTAACTCAATATGGGAAGAGCTAAATGAAAGATGAATATTGTTGCCGATCATAAAGAATCACAACCATCCCAAGAATAACTTAACTCTGAAGAAATCCAATCATCCCAAGATGCTACTTTAGCTTAGGTTTGGTTTAAAAATAGATCATTTTATTGTGAGATAAGTAGTACTTATCCATTTCTAATATATTTTTTTGAGAAGTTATCAAGAAATGTAGATATCCAACAGGCGGTCAAGATATCTGGGACTTAAAAAAGGAAAATGTATGGTGGTTAAAGTAAACAAATTAAATCAACCAATAGGAATCAATTGTATGATCTTTACCAGAGTTCTTGGCTCTATAATAAGAGTCCATTCGATTGCTCTAATAAATTATAAGACTTGGCGTGATATGCCAATAGAGTATAAAGAAAATATGTGAAAAATTGTACAGGTATCTATTAAATTGTACATTCACATAAATGAAAATTAATACATCTAATTTTATTTTTTTCATTTTGAATTGTAATCAAATATTACTTTCAAATCACTCATAGATGGCATTAAAAAATGAGCTATTGGAAATTTATGTAACAAATGGAAGAGTTTTAAAAATACTCTGAAATCAAAGTGGTTCGATGATTCACTTGGAATAGATGAAAATATCAAGAGAATGAAAGATGAAAGGGTTGATCCAAATCAGTATAACGACCTTGTTATTTTCTGGCTGAGTGATAAAGGGAAAGTAAAAAATAAACAATTTTTGTTAGTCCTGATATTGACTTATATTCTAATACATTTACTCATATTCTGTGTTAGGAAGTTACTAAAAGAAATTCAGAATGTTATACAAAGTTGACAGATCCATATTGCTTAGAATCTAAGTCATTTGCCAAACTCATACATGAGAAGATAAAAAAAATTCAAAATTTATTTTACTTATAATTAATTTTACTACATAATATTTCAAATACTTCAAAGTAAATATTTTTTTATCATTACAGATGACACAATCTGGGATGAAACCTTATAGACCTAAACTTTTACAAGTAGAACCCGATCAGATGGCAATTTAGTTTCTACAAAAGTATCAGAAGTTATGGTATAGATGACTATTTTTACACAATTCTTGATATGTTTATGGACATTTACGTTTGATCCATTTACTTTATAGGAAATGATGAAGAGTGGAATGATGTTGAGAGTAAGAAGGGAAGTAGAAAGTTCAAATTTATCTTAGAAAAATGATATCGTATCTAAAGTTAAAGAACCTAATTTGAGGAGAAGAATCAAATATGTAGGGAAAATTACAACTCCATCACAATGTGTGCATTCAACCAGAGTTAAGAATGAAGATATGACTAATATGATGGAATGATTAATAGAACAAAATCATAATCTTACTAATTTGTTAAGCAATGTTCTTCTTCATGTTGCTATGCAAGTTAGAAGTGGACGGTAAGACAAATTGATAAATATGGTTAATGAAGCAAGACTTATTGCCAGTGTTCAGGTAAGAATGTTATTTCTGTATTTCACCATAATCTTACTAATTTCACTTTTTGCTTTTGTATAATAATCTAAATTGTTTATATTGTTAGTTTTCTCGAATACCAGATGCTGTGATTATACATAGAAACCAACAATCATCATTATCACCACCTGACTCCATCCCAAAAGATAATATTTTTATTTATAATTATTTTTAACATGTACCATTATATTATATTCATTTCACTACTTATTTTTATTTTTATTTTTTGAATAGATTGACATACTTCATCAAAGGTAATATTTTATTTATATTCATCTCACTGCTTATTTTTATGAATAGATTGACATGAAGGTGAGGTTGTACTGATGGTAATATTTTTGATAATTAGCATCTCAAAAGATATGGGTTGTGGGATATGCAGAAGATATATAGTTGTAGGATATGTATTTTTTTGGTATCCTATTAATATATCAATTCTCATTAATACAAGAGGATTACAGATATATTATTTTAGTAATTTCTTTATTTTAAAGTTTCTAACATTTCTTAGCATTTCTAATATTTTGATAGGTAGTAATCTTTCCAATCACAATCACTTGTGGTAAGCAAAGATGATAAAAGGCAGTACATTTCCTAACATGATAACATATGTCCTAACCCATAATAAAAATTATTTCTTTACCCTTTTCTTCGATATTTGTAGATTCAAGATAGTAATTTATAGTAATATGTTGTAATCGACGAATAACCTTTGATGATCTTGTGTAACATTTCCTGATAACTGACGATAATTGATAGTAACATTGCTTAACTGTTATTGTAATTGGCGATAAGAGACTGATAAAAGCTTGTAACATTTCCTCGCATATGAACATATGTGGTAATGTGGTAACCGACTATTAGTAACATTTCTTAACAGTGTATGGTAATTGATGATAAAAGATAGAAAGTTGTAGTGACTAACTAGTAACTGATGATAAAAGGTAGTAATATTTCTTAACACTTGTGGCTACTGATAATAAAAGTTTATAACATTTCCTAACATATAAACATATGTGGTAACTGACCATAAATGACAGTTACATTTCTTAACAATTATGTGGTAATTGACGATAAAAGATAGTAATATTTTTTAATATGGTAATCGAGTAAAATCTTATAACATTTCCTAACATAAGAATATATATGGTTACCGACCATAAATCACCATAACATTTCTTAACACTTAACAGTTGTATCGTAACTAACGATAAAAGATAGTAACATTACTTAATACTTTTTGTAACCGACGATAAAAGTTTATAACATTTCCTAACATATGAACATATGTGGTAACCAACCATAAATGACTGTAACATTTCTAAACAGTTGTATAGTAATTGACGATAAAATATAGTAATATTTTCTAATATATGTCATATATCGTAACCAACGATAAATAGTACTGACATTTCTTAGCACTTATGTAACCGATAATAAAAGCTTATAATATTTCCTAACATAAGAACATATATGGTAACTGATAATAAAATGTAGTAACATTTCGAACACTTGTGGTAATTGATGATAAAAGTTAATAATATTTCTTAACGTATGTAACTGATGATAAAATAGTAATTTTTACCGACCCTTTTACACGATGATAAAAAGCTTAATTTTACCGACACTTTTCTAACCATCAATATAAACATACGATATGTTCCAACGGTGACCTAGAGTATTGGAATACACATATCCCGACTGGTGTATAGCTAACTAAAACTCTATCCGTTAGAGAAGGTTTTGCCAATGGTTTTAGTAATCTAGAAGACGGTTTTTGTTCGTCTCAATAAGTTATTTATTTTGTAGTACTCTTGGTTTGCTTCAGTTTCATATTCATTTTAAAGCCATAAATGAGTAATCTTCCATTTATCTTCTCCACAGGTATGATAAATATTATCAAACTCCTCATGTGTGGCTTATAGGGTATAATGAGGTTTGTCTCATTATGGTTCCTTTCCTTGTTAAATTTTACTTGAATGTGATTAGGGTTGTCTAATATAACATTTGTCGTGTAAATATTAATGCATCTAATAGAAGTGGGTTGACGTAGAACTTTAAAGCATTAAACCTCTAATATGGCATTTGTTTTACCAAAATAGAGGGTTGCACTAGAAACTTTTTGGGTGATTATGATGTACCTATTGTGACATCTTCTATCCTAAATATTAATGCATGTAATAGAAGTGCTGGATACCGAAAACTTATTGTTTACTATTAGAGGTGAACATTGATAATCATATCGATGAATACTTTGTTATATATATTTTTGTACTAAGGTAGTTTATTCTTTCCCTCGTACAAGGGACTGCGTCATGCTTGTTTGGCACCACGGTGCAGCACTTCAGTTTTGCATATGCCCCATTTGATTTTGCTTCCTATACCTCCTAGTGATGAGCATAGATGATGATGAGCACGATGATGATTAATAGAAGTTATAATTATTGATATTATATGTTTATTGTTGGATATTAGATATTCATGGAGTATATTTGTTATATACTGGATTGATATTTGTATATTTTTTTTCTATTGACATTTTATTGGATGCTTGAACATTTATGGACAATATCAAGTTTATTGGTTTCGAAAATATGCTTGGAATTTGATTATTATGTTGATTAGATTGGGAAAATTTTTTTAGATTTAGTAGATGAATATTTGTGGCTGGATTTGATATTTATGTTGGTTGGATAGAACATTTCTTTTTGAATAGGGAAAATTTTGAAAAATAATAAAATCTTTTTGGCTAAATTCATAAATCCGTCGCAAAATTTCTAAATCTATCGTTAAATTTATCCCCAAATCATACTGATTTCTTGGCTAAATTTTCAGATTCATCGCTAAACTCATCGTAAAAAATTCTTAACAATGCTCATCACAAAAGTTTAGCCATGGATTTAAATATTGTGGCTGAATTTAGCTAGGGACAATCATATCCGTCGGTAATTTTAGCTATGGATCTTCGTATCCATCATTAAATTTAGACATGGATCCTTAGATCGTTGCTAAATTTAGCCAAAGAATCAATTGTTTGTCGCTAAAATTAGTGATGGATCTTTATATCCATCGCTAAATTTAGTTAAGAATCCTTAGATCCATTGCTAAATATAGCTATGGATCCTCATATTCGTCACTAAATTTAGCCATGTATTATGTTATTTGTCGCTAAAACTAGCCACAGATTTATATATCCGTCACTAAATTTATCCACGAATACTAAAATTAATCACTAAATTTAGTCATGAATTTTGTAACAAAATATTTTTCGTTGCTAATTTTATCATGAATTTTTGAATTTCGTTGCTAAATTTTTGCAACGTGTTATTAGTGATGAAAACTTTTTTCTTGCGAAATCCGTTGCTAAATAAATTAGCGACAAATTTTTCTAGAATTTTTGTTACCAAAATCATGTTTTTTTATAGTGTTGATAGTAGTAATTCTTCATTGAATTTGGTATGGATATGTGATGATCTTTGGAATTATTTTGGACAATCATAATTTTTATGATTACAAATGATTTTAAATATTAGAATTAGAGCACTCCTACAAATGGGGGTATCACCGACGGAAAATTCCGTCGATGAAAGTTGGATTTTCCATCGGTGAAAAGAATCGCAGATGGAAATTTCCGTTGGTAATTCTGATGCCGAAAGAAACGCCGCTAATTATTAACGACGGTTTTTATTCCGTCGCTAAAATTTACGACGGATTTGCGATGTTAGAATCCGATGTTAATATAGTCCATCGATATTCCATTGGTAATTCACCATCGGATTAACGACAGAAAATTCTGTCACAGATATATCCATTGTAAATCTGTCGCTTATCTATGGAAAATAGTAACTCTCTCTGCGACGGAATACCGTCAGATAATTTTGGTATGAAATCCGATGCTGAATGACTTATCTCGGTATTCATTTCATAGACGAAATAGTAACGGTTCTTTTAGCGACGGTTTTTCCATTAGTTTTCCTTCGCTGAATAAGTTAATGGATGTCACATTTCAGTGACAGATTACTGACAATTTAATCTATGACGGATTTTTTTCCATCGATAATCCATCGGTGTTTGAGAAGTTCTTATCCTAAACCTGCGAAATGTATTTAATCCACTTGTAAACCTGATTTGCAATCAACCTGTTTCATCTCAAAGAACATAGTCAGCTCAAATTGCCAATCAACAATTGCTAATCAAATTGCCAGATAGTTCCAACACACAATACATAAATTGTCAAAGTACAATAATTGTTAAATAATTGTCAAAGGAAGTGCAATCTGTCTAACATCAATGAAACTCAAGTACATGAAAAGCATAGCATCACTCTCACAGTGGTGGATGATCAGAATCTGGTGGCTGAGTGCTATCAAGGTCCGGTGGTGTTTGTTCGAAATGAATTTGTGCGAGGATGTCATGAACCTTTGCCTCCGTTTCCACCCGCACTTCACTTTGCACTTGTTCCAAAATTTCACTATGCATTGGACTTCTCATCTCGTCAATCATTTTTGCACTCGTCCTTCGTATACGTTTGAGTTGAACCGATGCATGGAGATGAAATGGCACCAGATGAATTAATCGTGAAAACATCATCAGTTCTCTCTCCGAAACCAAATAAACGACCTTTCATCGGACCCCCAGTGACTTCACACCATGACCCCGCACCAAACTCTGGCTGCGACACGCTATCTGAGCCAAAATTTTCCTCGATCTTCTATTTGTACTTGCCCTACAATATGCATATGTAATTAGATTGCTAAAATGAATAATGTTTATATGATACAAAAAAAAAATAATAATGAAGTTATCTTACAGTTATTGATTCAGATTTCTTGTCAACAAATTGTATCTCGCCTGTAACTTCGATTAAATAGGTCTAGATGGGAAACGGACTGCTGCTTTTCTTCAGCATGAAAAATAAAAAAAGTAACAAATTGAAATTAACATTTCAAAAATGACTTTTTTAAAAAATGAAAATATCACAAATTAAAGAATAAATGAAAAGACATTATTCTCTTCATGTGAGTGGCAAATGGGATTGAGCCGAAGGTGTGTTTCATAATCTCCCCGTCTTTCTCTGTATTTCGATTTTGCTTTGCCGCATTTGACTTTTGTTGCCACTTCAGTGTTGTCCAATATTTGTCAATCAACTCATCCCATACAGCCGATGTCAAGAATATAAGTGGATGACCTTTCGTTTGAGCTATACTTGTTGTTCCAACCGCTTACATTGCTTGCTTCCGTGCCACGCCTAGCATATCTGAATATCTCCGCCTGCATGACACTTTCCACGCTTTATTTATTGACTGTGATTCTTCCTCTGGCCTTGCGAATTTTTGCTGTGCATTAGTACATAAGTCATCATTTATGGCTGCTATGGAAACCTAATGACCTCAGACCATATAAATGGAAACATAAGGTACTTATTGTAAGTTGAGCAATAAGTTGGATAATTCAACAGGAACAAAATGACATCTTTAATCCAGAAAATTTATTTCTGACTCTAGCATATAACTACTACCTAAGATGCTTGTAGCAACGAAATAAGAAGGCAAATGAAGGCAAAACAATGAAAGCATGCATAACAATTGTCAAATAAACCCTTAAAGGTTCATTACTCAACATGAAAAACCTGAAAATGAAGGCAAAATAATGAAAGCATGCATAAAAAAGTTGCATTAAGAAGGTGAAATCTATCTCATGGAGAATTAAATTGGCAATCAAATGCACAATTGTCGATTGTGTACAACAATTTCTGAAAGTTGACTGTTCTTCTTAGATGATATCTACCAACCTTTTTTTTAATCTTCCACCTTGTGAAAGGTTTTTTTTTTCAATCCAATGAAGATTTTTGAGATGCTCTTATGTGGGGCATAACTTGTTTCGGCCCGTAAAAACTCCTCACTAGCTAGTTGATTGGGTAGGGGGCTCTATTCGAAGACATTTTGAAAAGCATGTTGAATTTTGTTTGAAAGAGACTTTAGGGCCGTGAATATAAAATCTTGGCTAAACACTAAGAACACCTAACTAGCCACCAAACTGAAAAACAACCAAGACTTATAAAACTGACAAACAAAAACAAAACCTAAGTTGGACCAAAACATGTGTCTAACATCGAAGTGCAAGAAAAGCAACTAACAAAACACCCAAAAGAACACAAACAAGCTTAACAAGAAGACACTAGAACTAGAAACCACCTAAAAGAATCTTATTGTGGAAAAACAATAAAGACCAACTATCAACCACCCCATAACACCAGCCAAATTAACATGGCAAAATGTCAATCAATTTTTTTTTAACAACAAAGGAATCTTTGGAGATCAAAACTTCCTTGTGTAGTAGTATTTTAAAATTTTGAGAATCTTTCACTATAAACTCTATAATCTTAAGACAACCATGTAAGGAAACCAGGGTTTGAATACCCTGGGTGCATACAACCCTCAGAGGTAATGTTTATATATGCATCATTAAACCACTAGACTAGTTACACTCTCAGAACTTACATATAGTACATAAAGGAATAACAGAACCCTCTTTCAATCTGTTTTTTTCTTATTGAAAACTGCTCTCTAAGTTGAGCGTTGGAATCTTCCTACTAGAGCACCCTTCGGCGGCTTTTTGTAGATCTTATTAATCAAGGTCGATCGACAACCAAACAACTTGTTCGAGTTAGTAAAGCCATTATCGTGGAGTCAAAACCACCTTCAACAAATTAGCGTTGTCTGTAGGAATATGCTAATTTCTTGAGTTCCTATTGCTATTCATTCTTTCCTTTTCCCATTGTGAAATCAACCAAGAGAAAGAGACCAATTATTGGTTTTGATGACGATGATTTGATAGGAGTCGACATTGATCGAAACAACACCTTAATCATCACTGCAAGAATAGGATCCTACCTTGTCAAAAAGACTTTTGTTGATCAAGGTACAGGTCGAGACCTTCTCATTTGGGAGGCCTTTCGGTGAATGGGTCTCAACTCGTCTCATCTTCGAACCTCAAATAGACCTATAAAAGGTTGGCTAATGAGTGCATACATTCCGAAGGTACTATTTCACTTGTCGTAACTTTAAAAACGCCTCCTCACCATGCTAATACCTAAATCATTTTTCACGTGTTGAAACTCTTGTCTCCTTATAATTCCATCCTCGGTCATCTTAATTCGGATGGTTTTGAAGCACCACCGAGCATAAGGCATATTAAGATCATATTTAGGATGCCCTTAGGGGTCGCGACACTTCATGGCAACATCAATCCGTCGATCATCCCCGTTGTTGGGAAAGAAAAAGAAGTTTTTTGGGTGGATACACTAGAACTTAGAGACGATGTCAAGCACCAATCTCCTTAGCTTGGAAAGGAAGTAATCAAAGTTCTGATCACTAAAGTTCCAAGTTAGATAGTCCAAGTAGGCGCCCACTTATCAATACCTCTCCAAAACGCGATCGTAGACTACCTTCGATGACATTCCAAAGTTTTTGCATGGTCCTCCGAGAACATGCCAGGTATTCATCCATCAGTCATAGTTCACAAATTAACTGTAAGCACTCGTCATAAGTTTGTCAAATAAAAGAAAAGGGTATTTGCATTGGAACATCAGTGCACGATATAATAAGAGGTCTAGAAGCTTATAACAGTAGGTTTTATCCAAAAAGTAGACTACCCAATGTTATTAGGCAATGTGATCATGGTAAAAAAGGCCAATGGCAAGTGGATGATGTATGTAGACTTTACTTATCTGAACAAGGCGTGTCTAAAACACAACTATATACTCCCTAGCATCGACAAATTGGTAGATAATGCATCGGGTTACCAGCTCTTGAGTTTTTTGGATGAATACTCTGCCTACAACCAGATACATATGGTTCCCGAGGATGAAAATAAACCAGTTTCATCCTGGAGTTTGGCAGTTATTAGTATATGGTGATGCCATTTGGCCTTAAAAACATCGGAGCGACCTTTTAACGACTAGTCAACAAGGTTTTTAGCGAGTAGCTTGGCAAAAACGTAGAAGTTTATGTCGAAAACATGCTCCTCAAGAGCATTCATACTGAAAACCATGTTGCTGATTTGGAAGAGACATTCCAAACGTTAGAACATTATAATATAAGGCTGAATCCAGCAAAATGCACTTTCAGAATCACTTCTAGAAATTTTCTTGGCTTCCTTATTACTAACCAGTGGATCAAAGCGAATCCAGAAAAGATACAAGTCATACTGGACATGGCACCCTTGAGGACTATAAAAGAGATGCAGTGTTTCACGGGGAGGATTGTAGCTCTAAACCAATTCATGTCAAAAGTGAGAGAGAAGTGTAAGCCCTTTTATAATACTCTAAAAAAGTATTAGAAATTCATGTAGATGCTAAAGTGCAAAGCAGCGTTCGAATGGCTCAAGAAGTACCTCATGTCACCTCCGCTCTTTTCTCGACTTGTTTTTAGCGAGAAAATCTATCTTTACCTCTATATCTCTAACCGAGCACTCTGCTTTGTTCTTGTGAGGCATGAATCCAACGTATAGAGCTGTTATATTATGTCAACTATATACTTCAACACTCAGAAGCTAACTACAGATCTATTGAGAAGGTGGCTTTCACCTTAGTCATAACCGAAAGACGTCTTTGGCCTTACTTTCAAGCCCACACCATAGTGGTATTGATTAATCAGTCTTTAAAGCAGATCCTATAGAAAAGGGATACCTCAGGTCAACTCGTCTAGTGGAGCATCGAGTTAGGGGAATTTGATATCGAATACTAACCGAGATCAGCATTCAAAGGTCAAGCCCTTGCCAATTTCATTTCAAATGCACACTTTCCACCACTCAATGAACAGACCCTTACTGATGACCGGGAAGAATGCTTGATGCCCAAATGGATCCTTCATGTATATAGATTGTTGAACTATTCTGGAAGTGGGGGTAGGACTCATTTTCATGGGACCAGACAATTTTAAAGCCGAGTACACCCTCCACTTTGGCTTCAGAGTGACAAATAACTAGGCTAGTACAAAACCTACCTAACTGGATTGCAAATCGTGGCATCATTGGGGGCCTAGAGCATATGAATCTTTATCGATAGTTAATTGGTCGTTAAGCAAATTAAAGGAATCTATGAGACTAAGGATCTGACAATGGCGAAATACATGGTCAAACTATGGGAGGCAGTAGACAAATCTGTCAAAGTAGACATACAGTAGATCTCCCAATCAAAAAATGCACGCGCTGACACCCTCTCAAAATTAACCAAATCCGATTTGGTAGCCACCGGCTGAATAGTTTATATAGAGAGTCTGTCGTACCCAAGCATCAACAAATCCGAGGAAATTTTATCGGCAGACGACTCACTGAGTTGGAAAGACCACATAAAGGCCTATTTGAAGTATGAGCAATTACCAAGTTTACCCACTGAAGCTGGTAAGTTGAAGCGTAGGGCCACCCATTATGCCATCATCGACGGAGTCCTCTACAAGAAGTCCTTTATTCACCTGTACTTGAGATGCCTGACGCCCAAGGAAGGAAGCTACGTGCTCAAAGAAATTCATAAGGGGATATGTGGTAGTCATGTGGGCACTCAAAACTTAGAGAGTAAGGCTCTTCGACAAGGATATTATTGGCCTACCATGAATATCGATACAGATGGCTACGTCAAAAGATGCGACAAATGTCATCACTTCTTATCTGTACCTCGCTTACCCTCCACGAAGCTCAATCCAATAGCAAGCCCATGGTCGTTCGCACAATAGGGGATAGACATTCTCAAACCATTCCCATCAACCATTGAACAACAAAAGTATCTAGCTATGGCCCTTAACTACTTCACCAAATGGGTAGAGGCTGAACCATTAGCCTAAATTGCTATCAGCAAGATACAGAACTTCATATAGATGTCTATCATCACAAGATTTGGTGTGTCTTACATTCTTATTACTAACAATGGCAAATAGTTCGACAGCAAGAGTTTCCAGAACTTTGGCAGTAAGTTAGAGATTTGACATTGCTTCACATCCGTCGCATATCTTCAGACTAACAGTCTCGTCGAAATAAGGAGCCAAACAATCCTGTGAGGACCGAAAGCTACACTAGATGAAGTTAAATGCCACTAGGTAAACGAGCTTTACAGTGTCCTTTGGGTCTACTGAACAACATCCCGACAAGCAACAAGAAAAACCCCATTTAGTTTAACTTACAGCTATGAGGCAATGAAACCAGTGGAGATCAGCTTTCATTCACTCTGAGTGGACCAATACAAGCAAGGGCAAAATGAACTCATATTAAACGAATGATTGGACTTGCTCCTCGATCTGTGAGAAAGCGCATGCGTTCGAATGGCAACTTATCAATAGTTGATGGCATGATACTACAACAGATGAGTTAGGGTTTGAACATTCAAGCCAGGAGATTTGGTGTTGAGAAAATTAGAGGCCATCGGATAGCCTGAACTAGGAGGGAAACGAGCACCTAATTGGGAAGGGCCCTATCGAGTACACTCTGAAATTCGACCGAGGATATATCATTTCAACCGCCTAGATGGCTCAGTTGTGCAAAGGACTTAGAGCTTTAAAAACCTGTGAATCTACTATCAATGATGATTGTCACTCTCTTGAGGAACAACGCTCCGTTCTGTGCCTAGTCAAACAGTCCTTCTTCCAGCTATACAAACCTCTCTACCAAATGATCTGTTTCTATGTTCATACCGAGCATAACATGTCATCAACAAGGGATGTATCTCCCTGTCAGGTAGACACGGTCCTTCCAATCATTTGAGCTCTCTTAATCGAGCGTCATACCAAATGTAACGTATTGTCAATAAGGGATGTATCTCTCTATCTGGTAGACACGGCCCTTCCAATGGTTTGAATTCTCTCAATCAAGTACTATACCGAATGTAACGTGTTGTCAATAAGAGATATATAAATACGGCTCTTCTAATCATTTGAACTCTCTAAATCGAGCACCATACTAAAGTAACGTATCGTTAATAAGGGATATATCTCCCAAAAGGGCAGATATGGCCCATCCTTCTATAACCAGTCAATTAACCTTCCTTAGCAACAATCTAATCGGCTCATGGGTCTAATTGATATCCGTTACTTGGTAAAACTCAGACAATACCTCTCCTATTAGCGTATGACCAATAGTCTCGATTGGATACTAATTGGTCTTATACCCATCTATGAGACATCCATCGGTTTATCTCTACCAGTCAAAGTCAATATTCGCATTAATGTTGACTTACCTAACCGGTCATGCAATGAGCTTCCCAGATCAGGAAGGAAATTTTTAAAATCTAAGCGATAAGGAAGATAATCTTCTCAATCCATTGAACTTTCTTAAATAATAAGGATCTCAAATCTCTTGAGAATATTTGAGTATAATCCTAAAATCTTATGACATCTCTACAAGGAAACTTAGGTTGTCACACCCCAAACGCATACGGATCACGAGATACATACCTATAAATACATCATGCACATTGCTACCCATATACGTTCTCTCAGAATTATACACCTCACACATGAAACTACATAGAGCTCTCATTGCCGGCCCTTCTCTTGGCTCAACTGTTTCTATCTCTTTTGAAAACCGCTTTTTTTGATTTGAGCGTCAAAGACTTCCATTAAAATCTAGGAAATCGGTAGTTGTGGAACCAAAACCCACTTCTAATAGATTGATACCATCCATAGAAAATAGATTAGAGTATCCCTACTAAATATTTTGAATTGTTAGCAACTATGCCTCTAGAAAGGACTAGAACCACCTTGAAGACCGTATCCGCTGTATATGGGCATACTGCCACTCTGACAAATGCTATTTAGCCAGCAGCACCAATTCATCTTGCTAATGTTCCAGTTGCCCGATCTCAACTCCCTTAAATGGGATAGGCCTTTCCGCCTGCACCGTAGGACCATCATCCTCAACTGGAAAGGCTTAAGTCCAGGATACAGGGTGTAAGAGAACAATTAGAAGGACTTAGCTGTTCTCTTAAATTAGAAGGACAATCTTCTTCAAGAGGATCAGGACGTACTCATTCTCATTGGTGCGCCTCCCACCCTCAGTGACCTTTCGCTATGATTCTGATGACTTAAGAAACTAGGTCGAACAACTCGTAGTTGATGAACTCAAACGAGCCAATACAAAAGGGGGTGAAGTCCTTTCTTACACCTTCGGTTTGTTACCCTTCGATCTAAAAGTTGCCTTAGAGCTTATGTCTCGGGATGTACTCCTAGCCCCCATGGAGAGGCATGATGGTACAACTGATCCACATGATCATGCGGCCTACTTTGTGACGGTAATGGTTTCAAGAGACATGATGGACTTGGCCATGAGCAAATATTGCCCTATTACACTCAATGGCAATGCATTGATATTGCTCAACTTGTTCCCATTGCTTATAATCAGCAGAGGAGAAAAAAAGACTAGGAGTTGACCCTAATCGTCATGATCCCCTCATTGTCACTACCAAAATCGACCAGTACGAGGTAAGCTTCAACTACTTTGTCTTAAGATCTCATTACATTGGTTCTTATTTTATTGCAATAATATTTCCATCTTCGGTATTGATAGCTAGCACGTATATCATCCTATCAGTTGATTCCCTAATGAACGTACTGTACCATCAATAAGGGATGCTACTCCTAGACGGGTAAGCACGACCCATCATATCGGTCAATTCCCTAATGAACATAGCATGCCATCAATGAGGGATGCTCTTTCCAGACGGACAGGCACAACCCATCCTATCGGTTGACTCCCTAACAAGCATAGTATGCCATAAATAAGGGATGCTTTTCCCAAGCAGGTAGGCACGACCCATCTTATCGGTTGGTTCCCTAATAAACGTAGCATGCCATCAATAAAGGAAGCTAGTCTTAAATGGATAGGCACGGCCCATCTTATCGATTGACTCCTTAACGAATATAGTATACCGTTAATAAGGGATGTTACTCCTAGACGGGTAAGCACGGCCCATCTTATCAATTGGTTCCCTAATGAACGTAATTGGGATGTTACTTCCAAACGGGTAAACACGGCCTAACCTATCAGTTGATTCCTTAACGAACATAGCGTGCCATCAATAAAGGATGCTACTCCCAAATGGGTAGACACGGCCCATCCTATCGATTGGTTTCCTAACAAACGTAGCATGCTGTCAGCAAAGAATGCTACTCCTAAACAGATAGACACGGCCCATCCTATTGTCGATTTCCTAATGAATGTAATGCGTCACCAATGTGAGATAAGACTCCTAGGTGCTAAATAAACGAATGCATGCAGAGAAAACCTACTAAGAAATCTTATCAGACGATCGAGGGAATATCTTCCGATGGTAATGCACATTTTTATCAAGTGAAACTCAAAAGCACAAAGAGTTCTTCATTAGGAAAAATTACTTAGATTCAAGGGGAATAGACAGAAGCATAAGAACATCTAGAGGAAAAAACTCTATAGTTGTTTAGGCTACATCCGACCCCACGATGTCGGCAGGATGAATAGAGACCATGCTTTGACCTAATACCCCTTCTATTCAAGTGCATCCTACATTGCCAAAATTTGACTACCTAACTGATCGGCACGCTTCTCTAAGCACTTGATCATCTGTTTCCTCTATTGATTCAGGAACAAAGTCAGACCATTGTTTACGCGGAACAAATCAAGTTAGTTAATGGAAGAAGAAAGGGTATGAGAAGTTAAATTCATAAAAAATCGTACCGTTAAACCGAGGGACTGTATAGCTTCATCAACTTGCTCGAGAGACATTTTATTCAACTATAGCTCCGAATGATAGAAATTGAACCGATCAATCACCCAACTCACCTCGATTATGTCAACGTAACTGTACCGGTTGTCTTCAATGCAAATTGCAACCGTGCCTGCTCCTTCGAACTCTTCCGATCGTCAAAAGACCAGATAGGAATAGAGGGAGGAAGGGTTATTCCATCGAGCATCTTACGTTTTCCCCTATTAGGGGACTATACGAGAATAGCGAACGATAGCCCAAACATCTCCTCTACAGCAACAACAAGAGTACTTGGTTCCTCTAGTATCCTCATCCTCATGGTTGCCACATCAACATCCTCAGGCTCCTCTGCCTCGGGAACCTCTCATACTAGAAAATCTCCACTGGGTTCACCAACCGCCGCTACTGTGAGGAAGTGTGGCCCTTGGGTGTTAAACTATTTTCTTCTTTTAACCTAACAACCTCTGACACAAAGTGCCTCGATAAAGTAGGGGACTCATGCCCCCAATCTCTCCGGTGTCCTCTCTCTCCACTGATGACCCCGGGAGTTATACTTTTCTCCTCTTTGGTATAGAATACACAGTGCCCAACGATCGAGCTTCAAATGCCCTCTCGGATTCGTTCAAAGGTCTCTTCGCGTTTGGCCTCACAGCATCCTCAGGAGAAGACATAACACTGACAAGCTTCTCATCCTTCTACTCTAGTAGAAGGGGTCTGTCATTCTTTCTCTTCTCCCTGAGTAATAGACTGGCCAAAGACAACATTTGCTCATCCACAAGAGACTCCACACAAATGCTTCTTTGCATAGATATACAATAATTGCTAACTAAACACATGAACTTAGAGTGACGAAAAGGAACCAAAGACTTCGACCCCATCAATGGTTTCCCGTCAGCCTTTGGTAACTCCGGTATAAAATCTTTATTCAAGAACTCTACAAAGAAGTATTTGTGCACCCAACTCTTATTGATTATCTCTTTGTAGTAAAACTTCTAGTTGGACTTAGGTCGGGTCTGTAATTTGAACCAACCCTAAGTGGAACCTTTGCTCTCATATCTCTTCAATGAAAAAATGGCCGTCACAATCTCAAAATCAAAACTAAGGTGATAAAACCTAACATAGATATCACGACAATAACTAAACACTAAGTGTTCAGAATGTGTCTTGTTGGAAAGATGTTCTAATAAGATAGCACTTCCCCGATCGAATTGATACATGAAACTTTCAGGCTATATTTTACAGCCTGTTTACACATAGGAAAGTGACCCACTGGTGCTACGTGAGCCCTATCTTCAGCAATAGATGACACGAGAACATAATCATTCCCTAACATGTCGATTTGAACTTCACTAAGATTATCCTCTATCATCATGCTCCTAATGTCCCTGATGCCTAAATGAATTTCCGATGAGGAACCTTTAGCCATTATCTTGGGCTAAATCTTTCTTATGAAGGATTAACTCACAGAGTGCTTCTAAAGGAGACAACATTGTCAAAAGAAAATTGCAGTAATGCCTTCTCCATTCAGATGCCACGTCTTATGAGGCATGTTGGGAATGATTCATGAGAGCGTCATGTACCGCATTAAATGGATCATACCTATGTCTTTTTGAGTTTCCATTTGGTATTTACTACTCATGGAGCCCTTCCTATGAAATGACCCCATGAGTCGAGGGTAAATAATAGGACATAGCTCAAAGGGTCTCCACCCTTGAGCTCGAAATTCTTCAGGCCCATAATCCCGTGGGGACTCCACACCATACCAAACTTGTCAATGATAAGGGATTTATCTCCTAGAAGGGCGGACATGGCCCATCTTTCTATAACCAGTTGGTTAACCTTCCTCAACAATAATCTGATCAGCTCATGGTTCTAACCAGCATCGTTACTTGGTCAATCTCGGACAATACCTCTCCCTTTAGCTTATGACCGATAGCCTCGACTGGATTCTAACTGGTCTCAAACTCATCTATAAGACCCCGTCAATTTTTTCTTTGCTGGTCAAAGGTAATGTTCGCATTAATGTTGACTTACCTAACCAATCACACAATGAGCTTCCCAAGTCGGGGGGAATTTTTAAAATTTAATCGATAACGAAAAGAATCTTCTCAGTCCATTTGACTTTCTTAAATGATAAGGATTCCAAATCTCTTGATAATATTTGAGTATAGTCGTCAGATCTCGGGACATCTCCACAAGAAAACTAGGGTTGTTACACCCCAAAGGCATACGGCTCATGAGATACATGCCTATATATATGCACATAGCTACCAAGGTATGTTCTCTCAGAAGTATACACTTTACACACGAAGCTAAATAGGGCTCTCATTCCCAACCCTTCTCTCAACTCAGTCTATTTCTACCTCTTTCGGAAACTACTCTTTCTAACTTGAGTGTCGAGACTTCCACTAGAGTCTAGAAAGTCAGTATTTGTAGAGTCAAAATCTACCTCCAACATGTATCAATGTTAAAATAAGTTTACAATAATGATGCCTCAACTAGCATCAATAATTAAAATGTTCATATCTTTTGGATAATGAAAGAAGGAAACAAGTTCTAGCATTTCATGCAGTATGACAAAGGAACCACATATGTGCTAAGTATGAAGTTGTAGTTGATGAAATCATAAGAAGTGAGTTGCTCATTAAATTGTAATCTTTTCTAGAGAGAGAGAGAGAGAGAGAGAGAGAGAGAGAGAGAGACCGCTATATTGGAAAATGAATGCTCATCCACTGAATATGGACATGTCTCAACCTGTGAATTTCCATCCCACTGTGAATGGACTGGAGTCAAGAAATAGAGACTTATTCCAAGAGGATAAGGATCATTTTTAGCGCAGCACCAAAAAAGTCAAGGCGAACAAAATTATAGAAGTGAAGGGGCCAAAAATCTCCTTTAAGGAGATGCTAATTGGACAAACTAAAACACATGAAAGTGTAGTAAAAGACTATGTTGATTTCTCTAATGAAAAATTCAAGCTCTATGATGAAATAAAGAAGATGGTAACCAACCTTTTGACAATTTAAACACCAAAATTCCCGAAGTTAATGTGTCAAATGACAAATTAAAAAGCCTTTGGAAGCCATGGAGAAAAGCCATCATCATTAAGCTTCTGGGCAAAGGCATTGCTCTCCAAAATCCACTTCTTATGGAAACTGTTGAACAAAATAGGTTTTGATGATAATTGGAGTAATGAAATTTGATTTTAGGTAATTAATTTAAATTAGAAATAAATTAGGATAATTGTTAAAATTGGTTCTAGATGTCCAAGTTGTCTCACTCATATGCGTAAGACGACCTATGAGCATGATTGATAGAAATTTGGTTAAGTCAGAGTGATCAAGACGACCTGAGGTTCGATATAAGACGACCTATTGACTGCATCATAGAAAATAGGGCGACTTGAATCTTGGCATAAGATGACCTAAGGAAAGTAAGCCTCAGAAATCTAAGTGTGCAAAACATATAAGGCGATATGACCTCTAGCACAAGACGACCTGAGGAAGTCATGCCACAGAAATTTATGTCTGCACAAAACCTAAGGCGACATGACATTCTAATAAGACGACCTGACTATAGTAGTTAGAAAAACAAGTCGTCTCAGTAAATTTGACAAGACGGCCTGACATAGTTAAGTCTCAGAAGTTTGATTCTGCAGTACCTAAAGATGATTCAACCCTAAAGACAAGACGACCTAATCACTCCTAGGACAACCCAATTACAAACATAAGACAACCTAAACCTAGAAACAATAACACAAGTCACCTCTACAAAATGCACAAGACGACCTAAGGAAGACATATCACAGAAGTAATAGTCTACACACTTATAAGACGACTCAAGATCATACACAAGACGACATAACTTATTCATGGCTCAAAAAGAATAGTCTGCACAACAAATGAGGCGACCTAATTATACTCACAAGATGACTTAACCAGAGTTTTTAGCATATAAGTCATCTTACTCACAAATACAAATCGCCTTGCAAAATGAGAATCAAGGTTGAAGCGACTCATAGTTCTTATAAGAAGGCTTATGACTTGACAAGGCTACTCATGGTAAAGACAAGTCTCCTTACCTCTCACATTTGTCAATGGACTTATACAGTCGTCAAGCTAACCAAGGCTAAGTAAGTCTTCTTACAATCATGTTAAGATGATTTGATTAATCATCAAAGTGACTCAAGAATTTAAACTAAAAGCACAAGCTGCTTATAGTCTCGATAGATCAACCCACTGTCTCTAACGTTCACTTGCTCAAAAAAGCTGGTTCGAATTAAATACATTATTCAACCACCTCAGCAAACTTTGCTATGCATTCAATGGTTCTCAACAGCTAAACCCTAATTGCTCAACTATAAAATCTATTTGAGAATAGAGAAGAAAGTGGGGTCTGTTACTCAAACACTGAAAAACAAAATCTCTGAATATCGTTCATAAAGCCTTACTTTTGGTTTTGTTCAATCTATATTGTAATGAGCAATCTGAAGAAAGAAAGCTTCATCTGACATTTTATTCCTCTCTATCTGTTGTGTAAAATCATAATAGAATTGTTCTGAGGTTTAGAGAGGTATCAGATTAGGTTTTGATTGATTCTACGAAAAATCAAATCGAAATATATAGGAAATACTTGTATGATTCACTAGCACCATTATAAGCTAGTTTGTAATTCTTGAATAGAAAGTAGATTTGAAAATCTAGGTAAAATTTTGGAGTGGACGTATACCAAAAAGGTAGAATCACTATAAATTGTGTGTATCAATCTCTATTTGCTTTTTCTTTTCTTATTTGTGTAAATTAAGTTTTAAATCCCTGTAATTAATCAAAATTTGAAAATAATATATTCACCTCCTCTAAGTTATTATAGTTAGTGTCAACAAGTGGTATCAAGTAAGTCTTCTGAAAAAGGGTTCAACAACCTCAGAAGAAAATATCGAATATGGCACTAAATGGAGATAGTGTTCCACTCGAAGCATGCTCAACCAATAGAGTACCATTCTTCAACGGCAATAACTATAGTTATTGGAAGTAAAGAATAAGAAACTTCATTATTGCTCAAGATGAAACAGCTTGGGAAATAATTGAAGTAGGAATTGAATTTCCAACTGAAGAAATTGATGGAGTAAGAGTTCCTGTCAAAATGAAGAGCATGACTCCTGAAGAAAGTCAAAATGAAGAATATGATACCTGAAAAAAAGAAAGCCTACAGAGCCAACTGCAAAGCTGTCAATCTACTGCAGTTAGCCTTAAGTCTCATAAGTATAACGAGTCTCATCATGCATCACTGCAAAAGAAATATGGGAAATATTAGAGGCTACATACGAAGGCACAAATCAAGTGAGGAAGAACAAAATAAGAATGTTAAAG
Source organism: Dillenia suffruticosa (assembly GCA_033439265.1). Lineage (NCBI taxonomy): Eukaryota > Viridiplantae > Streptophyta > Magnoliopsida > Dilleniales > Dilleniaceae > Dillenia > Dillenia suffruticosa. The sequence continues at coordinate 15,171,085 of JAVTVX010000009.1, read as the reverse complement.
CAAGAGTATAAGGCATTCAAAATGAAGGATGGAGAAAGTGTGAGAGACATGATTACAAGATTTAACACTATCACAAATGAACTGAGGCTGCTGGGCAAAGGAATCAGTCAGGAAGATATAGTTGATAAAGTACTACGGTGTATGCCTAAATCATGGGAAGCCAAAGTCACAGCTATTGAAGAATCCTAGAATCTGGAGACTCCCATAATGGATCAGTTAGTTGGTTCATTAATATCTCGTGAAATGAAAATAACCTCCAAAGGAAATGGAAATGAAGAAAGAGGCAAATCCATAGCATTAAAGGCCGAAAGTGAGGTAGATAATTCAAGCAGTGATGAAGATGAAGACATGACACTTCTGACAAGAAAATTCAAGAGGTTCATGATGAGAAAAAGGAGCAAAAATAGAAAAGAATTCAAGAAACCTGAAAGAAAGGAAGAAATAAGATGCTATGAATGTAAAAATTTGGTCACATCAAGGCTGATTGTCCCTCCCTGAAGAAAACTGAAAAGAAAGAGAAACAGGGAAAGAAAAAGGCTCTAACAGCTTGGAATGACGAAGACGAGAGCTCAAGCGAATAAGAACATGACCAAGAGCAAGCAAATTTATGTTTCATGGCGCTAGAAGACAATTCAAACATTGAGATAACCTCTTCAATATCTTGTTTCTCTGATTTAGAATCTGAATATGAATTATCTTATGATGAATTGCATGAGACACTCATATAATCGATAAAAGATTTAAAGAATATGACAAAAAAAAATTACAGAAGAAGGAAATAATCAAACTTAAAGAAAATAGGAACAAATTGAAATTTGAGAACGAAAGACTTAGGATAGAAAATAATGAATTGAAACTAGAAAGAACTAACTTGTTTAAGGAAGTAAAAGAAAATGCAAATCTGAAAAATGATGTACATGCTGAAAGTAAAATCAAATATGTTGATGAATGCATACATAAAGACTTAGAAATGAATTAGATCAAGAAAAGGAGAGAAACAAAAAATTAATCTCTCTATTATATAAATTTGCTCAAGAATAAGAAAAATTGGATTTGATCCTTGGAGCTCAAAAAGCTATCTATACAAGGCTGACTTAGGTTATAATCCAATCTTGACACAAAAGAAACTATATAGTTTATATGTTCCCAGCACAACAAAGGATAAATCAAAAACTAAGTGTCATTATTGCATGAAACAAAGATATAACTCTCATAATTGCAAACTTAGAAGAAGATTCATATCAAGTCAATCAAAAGCATCTAGAACATATACCAAGTGCACTTACTGCAATAGAATAGGGCATGGTTTAAATGTGTGCTGGTTCAATGACTTAAAATTCAAGAAAATGATTTTGAAATGGGTACCAAAGAACATTCATGAATCCATGATGAGTACTAACATTTCCAAACCCAAGAAACTTTGGGTACCAAAGGCCAACACTTGATCTTTTCTTTGTGTAGATTTGTCTTAATACAAAAGTTTATGAAAATACATGGTTTCTGGACAGCAGATGCTCTCAACACATGAAGGAGACTCATCTAAGTTCATCAGTTTGGAAGAAAAGAAAGGAAGCAAAGTAGTTTTTGAAGACAACTCGAAAGGAAAAGTTATAGGTATAGGAAACATAGGTATGTTTCCTACTCAAGTTGAGCATGTGTTGCTCGTCAAAGGTTTAAAACATAATCTTCTAAGCATTAGTCAATTATGTGATAAATGATTCATTATTTTGTTTGATCATGATTGTTGTAACGTGATAGATAATCAAACAACGAGATAAAATTCAAGGGAAATAGGCAAGGAAACATTTATGTCATTGATTTAGATAACCTAAGTGTTCTAAATGAAGCATGCTTGATGGCCATTGGGAATGATGATGCATGGTTATGGCATAAGAGACTAGAAATGCAAGTATAGACTTAATTTCAAAACCGGTTAGAAAACACATTGTTAAGAGAATTCCAAAATTGAAATATGAAAATAATAAATTATGTAATGTTTGCATGAAAGGAAAACATATCAAATCTTTCTTTAAATCTAAAAATGTAATCTCCACATCTAGACCTTTATAATTACTTCATATGGATCTCTTTGGTCCAACCAGAACTCAAAGCCTAGGAGAAAATACTATGACTTTGTAATAATTGATGATTACTCAAGATATACTTGGGTACTATTCTTAGCCAAAAAAGGAAGAAGTACGCAATGCATTCATCAAATTATGTAAGAAAATTCAAAATGAAAAAGTATGTATAATTAATGGTTTTAGAAGTGATCATGGCAAAAAATTTGAGAATAAAGCGCTGTAAGAATATTGTGATGAAAATGGAATATATCATAATTCTCTGTACCTAGAATACCTCAACAAAATGGTGTTGTTGAGAGAAAGAATCGAACTCTAAAGGAAATGGCTAGGACTATGTTTTGTGAGCATAATTTACAAAAATATTTTTGGGCTGAAATTGTTAATATAGCTTGCTACATTCTCAATATGGCATTAATTAGACCAATTTTTAAGAAAACTCCATATGAATTATACAAAGGTAGAAAACCAAACATTGGTTACTTTCATGTTTTTGAATGTAAATGCTATGTACTGAACAATGGAAAAGATAACCTAAGAAAGTTTGATACAAAAAGTGATGAGACTATATTTCTAGGATACTTAGTCTCTAGTGAAGCATATAAAATATATAATAAGAGAACAATAATAGTTGATGAATCAATTCATGTGAACTTTGATGAAAGTGACTCCTTAAGTAAAAGAAATTTTGATGATGAAATTCAAGAAGTAGAATAAATTCTAGAATAAGAGACAATTGAAAATGAAGAAATGCAGGAAGAATCCAATGAAGGTAGAGGTGAAGAAAATCAATCAATCATTGAACAACAAGAAAAGCAAGAGATAAAATTTCCAATCGTAAGAAGGAGTGTTAATGTAGAAAATGAAATTGGAGATATAGAGGTTGAAATTAGAACTAGATTTTTAACTCAAAATCAATGTGAATTTATAGCTTTCATCTCTCAAATTAAGTCTAAAAATGTTGATGAAACTCTATGTGATGAAAATTGGATTCTAACTATGCAAGAAGAGTTAAATCAATTTAAAAAGAATGAAATATGAGAGTTAGTTTTTAGACCAAACGACCAATTTGTGATAGGTACAAAATGGGTATTTAGAAACAAATTAGATGAATATGGAACAATTACTAGGAACAAAGCTAGATTAGTTACTCAAGGGTATAGTCAAGAAGAAGGGATTAATTATGATGAAACATATGCTCCGGTAGCTAGATTAAAAACTATTAGGATGCTACTTGTCTTTGCATGCTATATGAACTTCAAGTTGTATCAAATGAATGTTACAAGTGTTTTTCTAAATGGTGTATTAAATGAGACAGCTTTTGTAGAACAACCACCCGGATTTAAACATCCAAAACACTCGGATCATATGTTTAAATTGTCCAAAACTTTATATGGTCTAAAACAAGCTCCAAGAGCTTGGTATGAAAAACTCAGCAATTTTCTTATTGAAAATGATTTTGAAAGAGGAAAAATTGATATAACTTTGTTTATTAAAAGAAAAGGCAAAGAAAATTTAATAGTTCAAATATATGTGGATGACATAGTTTTGGGGCAACAAATGAAAATCTTTGTCAGGAATTTGCTAAGTCTATGCATACAAAATTTGAAATTAGCATGATGGTTGAACTAAATTATTTTCTTGGCTTATAAATAAAGCAAACAAAAGATGGTATATTTATCAATCAATCCAAATTTACTAAAGAATTAATCAAAAAATTTGGATTTAGTGATGCCAAAGGATATGCCACACCAGTGAGTACATCGGTTAAACTAGATAAAGATGAAAAAGGAAAGAAAGTGTATCAAAAACTATATAAGAGTATGATTGGGTCCCTTCTATATTTAACTACATCTAGACCCGATATTCTATTTAGTGTGTGCTTGTATACTAAATTTCAATCTAATCCTAAAGAATCTCACTTAACCGCTGTGAAGAGAATTCTAAGATATTTAAAGGACACATGTAATTTAGGATTATGGTATGATAGGAATTTAACATTCAATCTACATGGATATTTAGATGCTGATTTTGATGGATGTAAAGTGGATAGAAAAAGTACAAGTGGTACTTGTCAATTCTTTGGAATCATGTTAGTATCTTGGTCCTCTAGAAAGCAAAATAGTGTTGCTACTTCAACCATGGAAGTAGAGTATGTGGCTGCGGGGCAATGTTGTGCACAAGTACTATGGATCAAGCAACAACTTAAGGATTATGGTTTGAAATTTGAAAATATTCAAATAAAAATTGGCAACACTAATACAATAAATTTAACAAAAAATCCAGTGCATCACTCCAAGACTAAGCACATTGAGATTAGACATCATTTTATTAGAGACCATGTACTCAAAAAGAATATAATTTTAGAAAATGTAGAAACTGAAAAATAAATTGCAGACATTTTCACCAAACCATTAAATAAAGAAAGATTTTGCAATCTAAGAAGAGAATTGAGAATGATGGAATGAACTCTTGATTTAAATAAATATATATATATATACATATATATATGTATATACTCATTTTATAATCATTTGAAGAAAAGAAGAGAAATTTTAAGAAAAATTTCAATGTCATGAAATTTGTCCAAGGGACGGGTCGTTTTATAAGATAAGTAAGACGTCTTACTGATTCGGAATTGAGATGACAAGTCACCTTGTTATGAGAACAAGTCATCCTGAGAACAAAGCTATTTCAGCAAGTCGTCCTACTAAAGGAATGAGACGACTCATCAAACATCAATCATGGAAATGACTCTGAAAAATATAACTAAGACATCTCAATAAATCAAGAAGGCGCTTTGAGGATAACAAGCAGACTTAAACTATTTTTCTAAATCTTCTCATGACCTTACAAGTCGCCCGACTTATCATGATCATGTCACAAAAAAATTATTTGCAGACATTTCTTAGTCACCTCATGCATTTGGGAGCACGACCTGATGTCTTTTGGCTTCAATCTAGTAAGACGACTTGCAATCTAATGAAAGTCACCTTGTGAGAGAAGACAAGTCAGCTCTTCACATCCTTGAAGACGACCTATGTGGCTCATGAAACGGATAAAATCTAATACCCTAAATCTAAACCCATTTCATCTCTACCAAGAACCTAAATCCGACCCAAGTTGAACAATCATGATTTAATCTTGTGACCTCTCACATTCCCTCCATACGTTTCCCAAAATTAAAAACCCTAATTCTAAGTGCCTCCAATATCCTTCGCAAATCGTCTCTTTACTCTCACCCTCTCACATTTTCTCTCGTGAACACTCACTATTCCTCATGTTCGAACCATTTGAGACTTACACGACTACACTCTATTTGGCAGAGCATGAAGAGTTTTCACTTCACATATTAAAAGCCCTAACTTCCAAAGTCCCTCATCTTCAATAAGCAAGCACTTTCCATGGTACCAAAGATGAAGAATCTGGCAAAGTTCAATGAGAGTGACTTCCCTTCATTAGAGAAAAGTAAATCTTTCTCAGCCAACTTTTCAAAAAGGAAATTGAACTTAGGTAGACTTATCGATTGGGAGTTTCTTAAGAAAATCAATTTTCCTTATGAAAAGCATCTATCACACATCTTACTTAGTTCATTGATAATTAGGAAATTATATAATAATATGGAAGTTGTTGAGGAGATCGGAGAACATGTGCTTGAGACCCATTTCATTTTTCCTACAGAAATGGAATCATGCACCTTCAAGACATACATTAAGGGGAAAGCAAATTATGCTCACTCCCAAAGTAATGTGCATGATGTGCAATTTAGAATGGACTCCCTCTGTTAGGTATAAAAAGTACATAAAAATGACTCAAATTGAATGTGCTAGAATTGTGTTCAAGAATACAATTTGTCAGAGATGAGTGAAGTGGATTTGAATGCAAAGAATTTGGGGATTCATGAGCGTCTTCTACATCTTATTATCACTTATATACTTAGACCTAGAGGAGGAAATCACACATACATAACCAAAGAGGATCTTTGGTTGATGGCTTGCATCATGGATGGTAAAAACCTAGGATTGTATTTCCTAGTGCCTTATTTCATGATTGAAGCGGCCAAATCCAAATCTGCAAATCTACCCTACTACTCTCTGATTTATGATGTATTGATAGTGAACAAGATTGATCTAAAAAAGGAGATATGGATAAAATTAAGTATGAAACATGGTATTGGGGAACAATCACTAAAAAAGGCTAAGTGGGTGTTGAAGAATGGAGTCTGGGAGAAGTTGGAAGAAGATCACGAAGAGGGTAAAAAGAAAAGGAAACGAGATGAGGCAGGACTAAGTGAACCATCTAAAGTAGGACCCTCTGAGGAAATTAGAGCTCAATCACTTCAAATCACACCCTCCTATGGTGCTCCATCCATATCCATTCCCACTTCTGAAGTCACCATGGATATGATTTGGGGTTCCTTGGTGCACATCCAATCACAACTACTCAAAATTAAAGATCCAAACTCTCTCACTCATGCAAGATTAAATGAATTGGAAGACCAAAACAAAACCTTTCATGACAAAATGAATGCCTTGGAATCCTTGATTCACAAAGATCAAAGTGGTCCTCCCAGTTCCCCACAAATTGATCCTCCCATCACTCCATCCAATGAGCCACAAGTCTAAGGAATCCACATCTTTTCTTCTTTTCTCTATTTTTAGTTTGATATTAGTTTGCCTAGTCTCTTCCTTTTGCTGACACTTTCTTCATGGACATTGTGTCCTTCTTTTGATGTCATGTTTGATTTTAACATTCTCTTTCATGACAATATGCACTTATTTTGCTGATGACAAGAAGAGGGAGAAAAATATATATGTTCTGGTGTTTATGTTGAATGACATAACATAACATTGGTATTTATGTAGGTGTATGTCATAACATAACATTGGCATTTATATTGATGTATTAATGCTTTGGTGTGTTTATGTTGAATGGCATAACATAACATCGGTATGTATTTTAATTAATGTTATATATATCATATTCATATGAAGTACATAATTGTGTTATGACATAGCATTGAGTAAAGATAGAATATGTTTCTTAGTGATGTAATAATAGAGGATGATTGTATAAGTAAAAGTGGTAGTTGCATTCAAAAGAAAAAAAGGGGGAGCAATAGGATATCAATGATACACATCATAAAATTAAGTATATATAGCATATGATGCATATTTCTAAGAGAAAGTGAAGCTTAAGACTAATCATAGGCATTTCAAAACTTGAATTGATATGACATTGGTTGAAGGAGAGCATTTTGAGATTTTTCAAACAATTTTATCAATTATCTCAAATTGGGTTTTATCATTATAAAAAATGGGGAGATTGTTGAACAAAATAGGTTTTGATGGTGATTAGGAGTAATGAATTTTGATTTTAGGTAATTAATTTAAATTAGAAATAAATTAGGATAATTGTTAAAATTGGTTCTAAATGTCCATGTCCCCTCACTCATATGCATAAGACGACCTATAAGCATGATTGATAAAATTTGGTTAAGTCAAAATGACCAAGACGACCTGAGATTCGACATAAGACGACCTGTTGACTACATCATAGAAAATAGGACGACCTAAATCTTGGTACGAGATGACCTGAGGAAAATAAGCCTTAGAAGTCTAAGTCTGCAGAACACCTAAGGCGACCTCTCTAGCACAAGACGACCTGAGGAAGTCATGCCTTAGAAATTTATGTCTACACAAAACCTAAGGCAACCTGACATTCAAGTAAGACGACCTGACTATAGCAGTTAAAAGAACAAGTCGCCTCAGTAAATTTGACAAGGCAACCTGACATAGTTAAATCTCAGAAGTTTGATTTTGCAGCACCTAAGGACGACTTAACCCTAAAGACAAGACGACTTAATCACTCCTAGGACGACCCAATTACAAACATAAGATGACTTAAATCTAGAAACAATAACACAAGTCGCCTCCACAAAATATACAAGACAACATAAGGAAGATATATTACAGAAGTAATAGTCTGCACACTTATAAGACGACTCAAGGTCATGCACAAGATGACATAACTTATTCATAGCTCAGTAAGAATAGTCTGCATAATAAATGAGGTGACCCAATTATACTCACAAGACGACCTAACCAGAGTTTTTAGAATATAAGTCATCTTACTCACAAATGCAAGTCGCCTTGCAAATGAGAATCAAGGTTGAGGTGACTCATAGTTCCTACAAGAAGGCTTATGACTTGACAAGGCCACTCATGGTAAAGACAGGTCTCCTTACCTCTCACATTTGTCAATGGACTTGTACAGTTGTCAAGCCAACCAAGGTTAAGTCTTCTTATAATCATGTTAAAACGACTTGACTAATCGCAAGGGGACTCAGGAATTTAAACTGAAAACACAAGTCTACTTATAGTCTCGATAGATCGACCCGTTGTCTCTAACGTTCACTTGCTCAGAAAGGCAATTCGAATTAAATGCACCGTTCAACCACATCACCAAACTCTGCTATGCATTCAATGGTTTTCGAGGGTTAACCCTAATTGTTCAACTATAAAATCTATTCGAGAACAAAGAAGAAAGTGGGGTCTGTTACTCAAACACTGAAAAACAAAATCTCTGAATATCATTCATAAAGCCTTACTTTTGATTTTGTTCAATCTATATTGTAACGAGCAATTTGAAGAAAGAAAGCTTCATCTGACATTTTTTTCCTCAATATTTGTTGTGTAAAATCAGAATAGCATTGTTCTGAGTTTTAGAGAGGTATCAGATTAAGTTTTGATTGATCCTGTGAAAAATCAAATCGAAGTATTTGGAAAATATTTGTATGGTTCACTGGTACTATCGTAAGCTAGTTTGTAATTTTTGAATAGAATAGTGGATTTGAAAATCCAGGTAAACCCTGAGAGTGGACGTATATCAAGAAAGTGGAACCACTATAAATTATGTGTGTCAATCTCGATTTACTTTTTCTTTGCTTATTTATGTAAATCAAGTTTTTAAATCCCTGTAATTAATCAAAATTTGTAAATAACCTATTCACCCCCTCTAGATTATTATATTTAGTGTCAACAGAAACCAGAAGGTCCCCTAGAGCTCCTAAACCTGGGTGAAGGGTATTTCCTCTCTAGATTCTCACTCAATGAAGACTACTACAAGGCTTTAACGAGTGGACCTTCGATGATCCATGACCATTACTTGATTTTTAGGAAAAGTCATCCCTAGTTCACACTTCAGGATGCAGAAATTGAAACTGCAACAATTTGGATCTCGCTCCCCCAACTCCCAATTGAATTTTTCAATGAGGAAATTATGTTTGAAATAGGAAAATGTGTGGGAAAATGAATCAAGGTAGATACAAATACAACTAACACCCGAAGGGGTAAATATTCTAGAATCTGCATAGAAATTAACCTAAAGAAGCCCTTGGTGCCTAGTATACAAATCCGAAGAAAAGTGCAGAAGATCGAATTTGAAGGCCTCCATCTCATATGTTTCAATTGTAGGAAAGTAGGGCATAGCCGAGAAAATTACATGGATAATGAACCTTATGATCATCCTCTAACACCAGAAAACCACCCTCAATATCCTTCAAACACAACCCAATAGACAGTAACAAACCAAAAAAATGGGATAGGCCCCTGGATGTAGGTCCACAGAAAGCATAGGCCCTCCAAATATGGAAATTTGAAAAGAAAAGATCAAAAAGGTATAGCAAAAGAATCGTTTCCACAAACTATCTGTTGACCTAAACACCTCGGGGGAAGTAGAAATAGAGCTTACCTGGGCAAATGACATAATGAAGAAGCAGGAAAAGGAGACTAGCAGGAAGAGCTCTAGACACGAGAAAGCAAATTGGACTCCATCCCGAGACAAAAGGAGCCTTGTTTTGCACGAGGAAGGCTCCAAGGCCACCAAAGACAACCTCCTTAAAGCGATAGAAGAGCTCAAAAACCAGTTTGAGAAGAAGTCAGGGCCAAAAATTATTTATAAAAAGAAAACTTAAGGGCTAGGCCTAATAGCTTGGGCTGGGAAAAAAAACTAGACCAACCTATAACAAGCCAAATGAAGAGTACACTGAAATGGAGATCCAACCCAGAAAGGATAGCCTTTCTCTCAGGAGACCTCCTCCCTACAAAGACCTCGGCCTAAGCAACCAAACCCACCCTTATCTTATAGAAGATGAGGAGATGTAGCTTCATGATCCTGGTAACCAAGCCCCTGAGCAAACCCCTACAAGAACTGACTCCTTTATAAGTGATGATGAAATGGTGAACGAAGACCATGAAATGGAAGCTAGAGAAATGAAAGAGCAATGGAGGATGGAATCTAACTCCCTTCCATTAATCTCTTTGCCCTTTCCATCATTAAAATGAATAAATCAATCATTGTTTGGAATTCTTGTGGAATAGGTAACAGCAAATTCAGAAAATCTTACAAATAGATTTGAAAGCAACACTAGCTAAAGGTTACCTTCTTGAAACCAAAGCAAAAAATAACAAAGTTCCAAATTTCCTTAGATGTTTAGGCATGGACAAAGATCATATTGTCTAGATCTCTTATCTCAAGGGTGGTATCTGGCTTTGCTAAAGATAAATTTATCCATTATTGATTGGTCTGACCAACTAGTGCACACCAAGATTGAGGAAAGCAACAATAAATGGATTCTCTCTTTGGCCTATGTTTAGCCATGCAATAAAATGAAAGACACTTTCTGGAATGATATGATTAGCTTTGTTAGAAGTGTTCAGTTGCCGTGGTTTGTTATGGGGGACCTACACGACATAACCAGTTATGAAGAAACAAATAACAAACTCCTAGGCTAATGGCTAGATGTAAAAAGTTCAAAAATTGGTGTGAAAATTGTAACCTCTCCGACCCTGGAGCTGTAGGTCCAAAATATACCTGGTACAGAAAGAAGAATAGAAGAATTATTTTATAAGAAAATTTAGACAAAGTCCTTATTAACCATGAAGCTAGATTAGCTTTCCCTGAGTTGAAATCTACCATTTTGCCTCGTACTTATAGAGATCACAACCTCATCTTACTTAAAACTGAAGCAACCCATTCCCCAAGAAAAAAAAATAGGCTCTTCAAGTTTGAGGTAGCATGGCTCCATCATCCAAACTTCAAAGAAACTTTTGAAAATGTTTGGCAATCCTCTTCCAACTGTCTTCTCCAAGCCACTGTGCATACTGCAAAAGAGCTCAAGCTATGAAACATCTTTCAGAGGGAAAGAATTATTGAAGCCAGACTAAATGGCATCTAAAAAGCCTATAATTATGGTCATTCAATCTTCTTGCAAAACCTGGAACAAGAGTTTCTTATTAAATACCACAGAACTTTAGCTCAAGAAGAAGTCCTGTGATATAAAAAATCAAGACTAACTAGGTTTTGCTAAGGGGACAAAAACATAAGGTTCTATCATGCAATAACCAAAATCAAAAGAAATTCCAATAGGGTGGCTACCTTCAAGATCAATAGAGATTAGACTCAAGATCAGGACAGTTTGCAAAATCATATCGTCAATTACTTTTCAACCCTCTTTGCAAACCAATCGGTGGACAATCCCAATTCAAGATTCCTAAAATACCAAAAGTTGCTCTCGGCTGAAGACCAATCCAAACTCTTGAAGGAAGTAACTGAGGAAGAAATAAAGCATGCAGTCTTCACCATGAAGGTCTTAAGGCCCCTAGTCTAGATAGGATGCAACCTATTTTTTACGAGCATTGCTGGGACATCATGAAGAAAACCACCTACGCTTTCATTAAAAATGCCATCGAAGATAGCTATTTCCACCCTGATCATGCCAAGGCTCACATAGTCTTGATTCCTAAGATCCCCAAGCCAGAAACTACAGTGGACTTCAGTCCCATAAGCCTCCTCAATACCTCCTATAAAATCCTTTCTAAGGTTATAGTAGAGAGGTTGAGACGCTTGCTAAGCAAGCTAATTGGCCCCTAGCATACTAGTTTCCTTCTAGGAAAAGGAACTATAGATAATGTTATCATTACTCAAGAGCTAATTCACTCAATCCGCACTTCCAAAAGCAAAAGACATTACATGGTGTTGAAAATAGATCTCCAAAAGGCATTTGACATGGTTAGTTGGAGCTACCTAAGCCAAGTGCTCATTCTACCCCTGTACCTTGTTCAGCTCATCATGTATGCTATCTCTAGCTTTGAGCTGTCTATCCTTTGGAATGGTAAGGCCTTCCCCTACATACATTCTGGTCACGGATTGAGACAAGGGGATCCTTTTCTCCTTACCTCTTCATCCTTGTCATAGAGCTCCTATCCTTCATGATCCAAGATAAAGTTAACAAAAGCAGATGGAATCCTATCAAGCCAGCAGTGAATGGCCCTCTTATTTCTCACCTGTTCTTTGCAAACGAAATCATGCTCTTTGCAAAAGCTGATCATTTAAACTTGAGCTGCATTAAAGAGTGTTTGAAAGAGTTCTCTATAGAGAGCGGCTTGAGGATAAATCCAAGAAAATCAAAGCTTTGGATCTCCCCCAAAGTTGCATGGAGTCTCAAGTCCTCCCTTACTGCAACAAGTAAGTTTTACCTCACAGAAAACCTGGAGAGATACCTAGGAGTCCCCATAATCCACTCGAAAGTTGGTAAAAATACTTACAAATACTTGGGAGGAAAAAATCTAATCTAAGCTCGCAACATAGAAGTTAAACCTACTAAGCACAACAAGCAAGTGCACCCTCATAAAATTAGTCAACATAGCTATTCCCGTCCACACCATGTAAAAGAATTAGGCTCTTGATAGTACCTACAATAGACTAGACAAGATCAATAGAGATTTTCTCTGGGAACAAGAGAAGGCTCAACCAAACTCCATCCTATTAACTGGCAAACAATCTACAAAAGGAAACCTAATGGAGGATTAGGAATCGGGAGAGCAGGATATAACAATCCAGCTCTCCTTACTAAACTTGCTTGGAGAATGTTCAATGACAACCCAGCCCTTTGGTGTCAAATCCTCAGAAGCAAGTATCTCAAGGGCGAGAGCTTTCTCGATTATAAAAAGAAGCAAGGTAGTTTTTACGCTTAGAGAAGTATGTTGAAAAGTAAAGATTGCATGAAAAAAGGCATTCTTCGGAGGGTTTGAGACCGGAAAACCATCAACTTTTGGAAGGATCATTGGGTTGAAAGAGATGAGTTGTCAATTCATTGTCTAAGCCAACAGGAAGACCTCTGTATAAACATGAAAGTTAGCTACTTCGTCAATGTTAACAAAAGCTGGCAAATAGAAGAACTAAAAATGATTCTCCTCGACATCACCACGGAAGTCAAGTATGAGACTCCTTTTGCCGGGATCCTTCTCCTAATGGTACTTTTTCAGTTGCCTCAGCTTATGGCGTGCTAGAAAGTAACCTTCATGCCCCTCCCCATGCCCAGAATGATTAGAAATGGATTTGGAAGTTGGTTTGCCCAGAAAGGGTTACGCTCTTTATTTGGATTGCCAAACAAGGAAGGCTTCTCACTAATAGTGAAAGAAAAAGAAGAAAAATCACTGAAGATCACAATTGCCATATCTGCAAATGTCAAGAAGAAACCATTCTCCACACCCTTAGAGACTGCGAGTGGGCTTCTTAAGTATGGAAGAACATTTCTCTAAGCTTGACCTCTTCCCCCTTCTTCCTTATGAATTCTATCAAGGGATGGTTAACTAAAAATTGTCTTGATTATAGCATTGTCAACAGTTGTACCTGGAGCATCATGTTCTCGGCAACAATCTAGTTCATTTGGAAAAACAGATGCAAGCATGTTTTTGAAAACACAGCCATTGATCCTATCCTCACTACTTGCCTAGCTAAGGAATTTGCCAAGAATAACTCCACTGCAATTATAAGGAACATCACTAGTGTCCAGCCTTTTGTCTCTTGGATAAAATGGAACCCCCCTGATCAAGGTTTATTAAAACTTAATACTGATGGGTTTTCCAAATCCAACACAGGACCAATTAGTGCTGGAGGTCTCTTTAGAAATTGTGAAGGTAAATGGATCTTTGGATTTACTATAAACATAAGAATCATAGATAGCCTTAAGCCGAAGTTTTGGGGTATCAAGGGTTGAACCTAACTTTGAGGCACAATTTTCACAAAGTCATCATAGAGACCAACTCCCAAACTCTTACAATCCTCCTAAACAAAGGCATTCAAGTTTCTCACCCTATGCAAGCCATTATCGAAGAATGCAGACAACTCATGGAGAAGATAGGCATTCAGGAGGTAGCTCATGTCTGCGGAGAAGGAAATAAATGTGCAGACCTCCTCGCTAACCTCGAGCACTCACAAGATCCAGGCATGCATGTCTTCAAATCCCCTCTAGACTACATAAAGCCTTTGCTGCTCCATGATGAGTTAGGTACTCTCTTGATTAGAGCTAAGATCTTTAGGCCTCAGGCCCTCTCTTCTTAGTTTTATTTTATTCTTGGCCTTTGGCCTTGTATTCTCTTTCACATAAAAAAAAATATAGAACGATAAAGTGTATAATGAAATCAAAAAACTTCTTAGAGTGCGTTTAGTTATGAAAAATATTTTCTAATTTTTCATATATAATTTTTTTATGTTTTTTATCTCTAAAGAAAAGAATGGAAAATTTAAAAAATATGTTCAAAAAATATATACTTTTCTATCTCTAATTTTCTCAAACAAAGTTTGAAAATTTTTGGAAAACGTGGATTTTAATTATAATAGAAAATAATAGAAAACAATAGAAAACAATTTTAAGCCTATTTTCTATTTCTTCTTATAAATTAAAAAATCATATTTTTTAATTTTTATTTTTAAAAAATTAAAAAATAAAATATTTAAATGTAATTTTATTTAAAAAAATATTTTCTTAAAAATACCCTTATTTGCCACAAATAATCACAACCTTAGAGTTCAATCTTACAATGTCCGCAATGTGTACTGAGAACCTAATAAATAAATATATTAGATTCTTAAATAAAGTGTTGAGTTTATAATTTAAAAATGAAAAAAATATTTTAAAAAAATTACCCTCTAAAATAAATCGATTATAAATTAATTAAAATATAATTTTAAAAATCAAATTAATCAAAATAAAAAATTAATCAAAATAAAGCACAAAAGGCTTATCGCTACTCTGGCGATAGCTTTCCCCTTTTCTAAAGAGGAAGAACACAAAACATGCTTAACTCACCATTTTAATTATTTTTCTATTAGAAAATAGAAACATTCCCCCAAAACCAAATTAATGTCTACGGGCAAGTTAAGCCCAACATAAATTTTTTTTTATTCATACAAAAATTTAAATATAAAATCATTAATTTATAAAAAAAAAATTATATCACTAAATTATCCCACAACCCAATATAAATGCTGACCGCACCATTCAAACGTCCAATTAATACATCTGCCAATTGAAACCCATTAATTAAGTATATCATTTCAGTAGAGTGGCCAATCAAAAAGTCCAAATATTAATTCATTTCAGGTAGCGAAAATTAATCCTTCACCATCATAATATCATACCAAACTAAACATAAATGCATCCCCATCAGTAATACAGCATCATAATTACTTTACAACCCCTACCCCTTATATCAGTACCACCCCCTTTCACCCCTGATGGTGAGGGCAAAAAGTGACCAAGTAGCTACCACCGCGACAAGTAGCAATACTGGTGGGATCATCATACGCATACGAATACGCTTTCGGGCAGGCGGTTTTGAATATCCGCGAGTAGGCGGATGGCTTGCACGCCTGCGGACTTCCGAAGCTCCCCGTGCAGCAATACCTTGGTGAGTTAAACGCCGAGCATGCGCTCTTGCAAGCCACCACCCGCCTGTTGTCCTTCGACCTCACCTGCAATCCCACCGGACACATCTCGTTCAGGTCACTCACGCACCCTGCGTAGCTGCATTTCCCGCTGCCTTTAAAAGGAGTAATGGAAATCGCCAAATTGTAACCGTCCACCAGGCTCACGTCATAGAAGTCCTGCTGGCCCAGAGTTATTTCTGCCAGGGTGGCCGGCGGCGTCCCGCCCAGGCCGTTGCAGAAAAGAGATCCGCCGCAGTCTCCGGTGGCGCAGTGGCCGCGGCCAGCGGCGTCGAAGGAGCAACCATGTCGGCCCCAGATGCGGCCTGACCAGAGCTGGGGCAGCCGGAGAGTGTATGATTTGTTTGGCGGGAGCTTGAACCCGCCGCGGGCCAGCACGGGCTTGCCTGCGCTGGGCTGGATCCCGGGCCAGACTGGGTGGGAACACTTGTTGTAGAGTGTGATCGATGTTGCCGAGACCCCTCCTGCATGCCACATTGTTAGATAACAACACAAAATGTTAAAGAGTTAACAAAGAAGGAGAGAGAAAGAGGGGTAGATAGAGAGTACCTAAAATGTGGGCGGTCAAGAGGGCAGAGAGCAAGAGAAGAGATGGGAGAGATTTCATCGGGGAAGCCATTGCCTAAGACCCTAAGGGCTCTCTCTTCTGGCGGGAGAGGATAGGAAAAAATCTTTATAGGAAAAAGAAGGAAGTGAGTAAGAGGTGGGAGAAAAAAAAAAGAAAAGAAAACAACAGTGGTAATAATTTATTGATTTTTTTATTAAGTGTGTAGAAAAGAAACAAGAATAGTAAATAGTGCACAAAGGCTGACAAACAAAGGACAGCACGTGGGGCCTATCGCCATTTTCGTGTAAAAGTTGGAAGCCACTCTGACAAAACACAAACGAAGAGAGAGAGAGAGAGAGAGAGAGAGAGAGAGAGAGAGAGAGAGAGAGAGGAAAGACATATTTGGGAAACGAAGTCTGAAATGAGGTGAGGTGGGGTGGTGTTCATTTTGGGTGGAGAGATGATGACAAAGTTGCTCAGTACTCGAGGTTGTCAGAGATATTGAGCGGGGAAAAGCTTGTCTGCACTCTTGAAAAAAGAGAGCAATTCACATGTTAGGGGAATCCAACTCTGCTCACGGTTCTCTATCCCTCACTCGCTCCCCCCTCCCCCCCTCCCCCACCCCCGCTCGCTCTCTCTCTCTCTCTCTCTCTCTCTCTCTCTCTCTCTCCTCTCTCTCTCTCTCCATCGCGTCCTGGCACATATCCGATCTTTTCCTCTGAAATGTAAAAGGACAATGCGATGGATGTCTGTCAGCTGGCCGCAGTAACTAGCTTTGTTTGACCACGCATGCCCCACTTGCGCGTCGGTGGTGCATTTTTTCACTTTACTTCCACCATTGTTATTTATCGATAAGGAGTGAGTGTTATGATACCCGAATAATATCATGAGTATTAATGGCATTACTCGATCAAAGTTTGAATTTGAACTCGATCAACTTGAGCTTGAGTTCAGTCAACTCGAACTCGGATCGAGCTCAAGATTGGGTATTTTGACATCGAGCTTAAGCTCGAGCCCGAGCCCGAAGGCTCGTGAAGCTTCCCAAAACAATGAAATTACGAATATACCCATCCTATTTTTAATAAATTACAAAAGATATCTGTTAGATTTCAAAACTCAAAAGATGGAAAGGTCATTTTGATCTTATTTTCACATCTCACATCTCAAAGGTCAGACATACCTCTCATTCTCGTGTCTCATTCTCGATTGTTCTCCTCTCCTCTCAGACAGCAAACCTAGCTATTGCCTCTCGTCTCTCGATCTCGATTCTTCAAAGTTCAAACGTTGTGAGATGAAGATCTTGCTCTCCTCTCCGTCCCTGCTACGAATCGATCCAAGGTAAATTCTTTCTCTCCCTCTCTCTCTCTCTCCCTCTTTGTCTCTCTCTAGGATTTTTGAAAGATCTGTGAACCAGGGTTTTGTTCGTGTTCCTTAGTTTTCACTCTTCAGCCATCTCTTTGCTGTACATAGAGATTTGCGAAGTGTAAATCCTCTATCACTGTCGTCACCACTATAACATCCTTGGGTTTAGTCGAATCAAAGGTAAACTTTCTCTCTCTCTCTCTCTCTCTCTCTCTATGTCTCTATTTTCAGAAAATTAGGGTTTTGTGTTGATATTGAATTTGTTGAATTCTAGGGTTTTGATTTTTGTTTCCATAAAACTCTCTCTCTCTGCGAAATTTCTTTCTATGATTTAAGTGTTGATTTTGGGTATGATCTCTGATTCGAGCTCGAGATTGAGTATGGTCTTTGCAAATGCAAAATCTCTCTCTCTCTGTAAAAAGGGTATGGTCTCAGATTCGAACTCAAGCTCGAGCCTTTTCGACGACATTTCGAGCTGAGCTCAAGCCTTTTTGACGACATTTCGAGCTGAGCTCGAGCTCTATAATTACAGGCTCTACGAGTTTGAGCTCGAGTTCAAACTTAACCAAAAAGCACTCGAGTTGAGCTCGGGTATTGCTATTACCCGACTCGACTCAGGTGTCATAACATCCCTATTACTGACTGTCTTATCGTTTGATAACTTTAATTTTTCCTTAAGAATAAATTATATCTCTAATCTTTAAACTTTACTTCAATTTTACAAATTAATCACTATAATTAAGAATGTTATCTTGTTGTACTCAAACTTCTAAAAGTATAACGAGTTGGTTATTCTGTCAATATCGACAATAGTCTGACCATTAACTGATGACATGGGATGACGTGATAATAAACCTGGCTACGCGAACGCTGATTTGTTGTTGACTATCGAAACAAAAGAAAGTGTTACATTGAAGGAGACATTGGTGGATTGTGTGGTCCCGAGTGTGATATTCAATCATCAGACAGTGAGGCAAGGCCAAAGAAGTCAAGTCCTCTAAGGAAGGTATGTAATCTAACGTTTACACTTATTTCCTTTTAATGTTTATTTCTTTTTGTACATTTAGATTTTTCACAAATGGGTCCTACGAATGGATCCGAAGGTCGTTAAGCCATTTATTAGAACTAGGGTTTGAAAATACTCTTTGAATTAGGGTTTTAAAACACTCTTTTAAATTAGGGATTTAAATTAGTGTTTAAGAAATTAATTGATTGAGATTTTGTAATATAAGATTTAATTTGAAATTTAGGTTATTGAATTGGGTTTGAAAATTAGGGTTTCAAAATTAGGGGTTTCAATTTCAAATATAGGGTTTCAAATTTATGGGTTGTAATTGTTAATTCACCGATTCTTAATTTACCAATTGTATTGTTCATATTTGAAATATGTTTTGACTGTCACTAAATTATAATCTCGTTCACAGTTGATTGGTACCAATTGTATTGTTCATGTTTCAATTATTGTGATGTTAGTGTTTCACTAAATTATTATACGTTTCCATTTAATTGTTAGATATGAATTCCATAAAATTTATTGTTGTATTTCATTATGGGGGAAATTTGTAGGACCTAAAAAATATGAAGGTTGAGACCTGACCTATTTTGATAATTGTGATAAGATATCTCTGATTGAATTGAAAAGTATGGTAGTAGAATTATGTTATAAAAATTTTGTAAGGGCATTGGTCCAAATTGATAGAGATGGGTTCTGTGAATTTTTTAGTGATACTGATTTGTTGGAATATTTAAAGGAAAGATTAAAAATAAATAAAGAAGATCATTTCTACATAGAACACAGCATAGATGAGACTAATTTTGTTGATAAAAGTGTTCTTAGGGAGGAGATAGAAACTGTGTAGGGTAGCCCAGCACAGAGATATGATTTTGAGGATGTAGTTTCTGATTCTGATTCAAAAGGCAGTGTCTTAGAATTCAGATTTAAAAATAGTGATTGTGATGATGAAGGGGCAGACCTGTTTCATAGTGATAGATAGACTACTACCGTGGACTTGGATGACTCTAAAGATGAGGTTGGCCTTGTAGAATTTAATAATTGGAATGATCCCTCTATAGAAGATGAAGAAGATTTAAATTACACTATTTCAGACAATGATAGTAATGGTGATGGGATACAGCCAAAAAGAGATAGGAGTTACGGGAGTTCAAACAGGATTACAACCCTAGACACATAAAATTGAGGAAGAGCCAAATATTTGAGAGTTTGGACTTTTTTAAACAAGTGTTGAGGGATTACGCTATTTGCAATGAGAAAAACCTAAGATATATTAAAATGACAACTCCAGGTTGAGAATAAGGTGTGTTGAGGGATGTGACTGGTTAGTGTATGCGAAGAAATTATATGATCATGAGAAGACAGCCCTGTTGGTCACATATAAGCCTAGACATACATGTGCTAGGTCATGGAAGAACAAGTATGCTAAGTTGCTTGGTTGGCAAAAAATAGGTGAAGAAAG
Organism: Dillenia suffruticosa; assembly: GCA_033439265.1. NCBI lineage: Eukaryota > Viridiplantae > Streptophyta > Magnoliopsida > Dilleniales > Dilleniaceae > Dillenia > Dillenia suffruticosa. The sequence goes on along the minus strand of JAVTVX010000009.1, from coordinate 15,150,830 downwards.
TTAAAAATAATCCCAACATCAAAGTGAATGTGTAGCAGCGAAAAGTAAACGATAAATTTGGATTGGATTGTATAAAAATGAAGGCATGGAGAGCAAAAAAATTGGCCAAAGAACTAGTAGAAGTGCAGGATACAGAGCAATTTTTCCTCTTGAGGCAGTATTTTGAAGAAATTTTGAGAACGAATAAGGGGAGCACATGCAAAATTGACAGTTCAATTGTACCTTGTGGAGAGCATCCTTTGAGAGACCTATACCCTAACACTGCAATTTTCAGAAAATTGTACATTTATCTAGAGGTATGTGAGAGAGGTTTCTGGGCAGCTTGTAGGCCTTTGTTAGGTTTAAATGGCTGTTTCTTGAAGACAATATTTAGAGGGCAATTATTGGTTCTAATTAGGATAAATCCTAATGATAGGATTTTCCCTTGGCTTTTGCCCTTATTGAGCTAGAGGAGACTGATTCTTAGAGGTAGTTTTTGCAACATTTGCTAACAGACATTGGGGAGGACAGAAGGTGGACTTTCACTTCTGATCAACAAAAGGTATTGTCCTGGTTCTCCTGTTTTGTTGCATACTATAAAAATTGTAATTTGTTGCACACTGAATATAACCTATGTGTCATGTAGGGATTGATAAATGCAATTTCAGCATTGTCCCCCTATTCTGAGTATAGGATATGTGTCAGACACATGTACAACAGTTTTCACAAGTAGTTTCCATATTTGAAATTGAAAAACATGTTTTATATTGCTGTAAGGATCACTTATGAGGCTGAATTTTTCAGAGTCATGACAGAAATCCAAAAAACTAACCCAAGAACATATGCTTGGTTGATGGAAAAGGAGAGGAAAACATGGACAAGGTCAGCCTTTTCTACATATAGTAAGTGTGATACATTGGTGAATAATTTATGTGAGTCATTTAATGCAAAAATATTGGATGCAAGAGAGTTGCCTGTCATTAGTTTTTGCAGTTTATCAGAACTGGTTTGATAGCCAAGTTTAATGAAAATAGGACTAGCATTTCATCTTTCGAAGTTGAAATTTATCCTGTCATTCAAGGAAAGCTTGAGAGTTTGAAGAAGTAGAGCAAACATTGGTTTCCTTGATTGGCAGGGGGTGGACTCTATGAAGTTTCAAACTTCAGGAACAAATTTATTGTAAATTTGGATCATAGGACATGCACCTATAGGAAATGAGAATTATGTGGCATTCCATATCCTTATGCAATTAGTTGTATTTTTGCATTGAAGGATAAGGCTGAGAATATGTCTCCAATTGCTATTCTCCCTCTATTTATGCTGAATGTTATGGTCTCATTATCTATTCTTGCAGTGGTCCCAATATTGTTACCTCTAATTTACAAAAGGAAACCTGGGCGTCCATCAAAGAAAAGGTGCAAGGAGACCACTGAAGTTCCAGCAAAAGATTCCCATCGTCTATCAAGAGTTGGTTCAAAAATCAAGTGTACCATTTGCAAGGGAGTTAGACACAACAAGGGGTCATGCAAGAAAAAGGTTATTCTTTAATCTATTATTATTATTATTATTATTCGATCCTTAAACACAGTCAGTTCATCTTTTTATTTCTCTTTATTTATTGTAGGGTTAAGCCAGTTCATCTCAAACTTTCTAGCACCAGTCCCATAAGGTCAGTCAAACAACTCCTCAAACTTCACAAAATTGGTCACAAGTAGATAACCCGACATGTCCTACAACATTGTAATGGTTCTAAGCAGTTGTATGAGATTGCAATGCAAGCTTGCTTTCTGAATCTGTAAAATATGAATGTTGTGTAACCGGAAGAACTGACAACTGAAATTGGATGAGATTGTATGTTGTCTGAGAATGTTTTGAATGTGATGTTGAGACAAGATGTTGAGACAGAATGTATTGTGAAGGTTTTGAATGTTCTAAATGTTCTGAATGCAATTCTGAATGTTCTAAATTGTAATCCAACACCTTTTGCAATGTATGTAATGTTTCCATTCAGAATTGTGCACTACTGCTGTTTTTGTATGTGATGTTTTTGTACCACATTTGCATTCATTTTTAAATTGGTATATGATGTTTTTGTACCACATTTTCATTTATTTTAAACATTATATGATATTGTTCAGTTGTTTGGTATAGGATGGTTTCAAGCAATTTTTTCCTTTTGAACTGAAATCCAACAAGTAATATATTTTTCAATTGCATTGCTTCATTCATTCCATTTCAGTCGAACAACAATTTACACTTTTCGAGACAAAGACAACACAGAGTCTCCACTCCTTTCATTTTTAAGCATGAAAGCAAATATGAAAATTATAATACTTATTATTACCCAACATATCTACCCCCAAAATATAGTAGTCTTTGAACATCTTTGTTTTGCAACTTTTGAACTTCTGTCTTCATCTTGGAACAAATATCCTCCATTTCTAACTTTTGCAATGTCAGAAGCTGATTTTCCTCCTTCAGCCTCTCAACGATGCTACTTGCTGCTACCATTCTCATGTTAAAATCAGCTACCATAGAACTGCTTCTTGTCTTTTCCTCCTCAATTTTGTTTCTCAGTCCTAAGATGACCTCAATTGCTCGATTAGACATTGGTGGATCATACCATTGGAAACATTCACAAGCATTCTCATCTTATATTAAAAATAGAGAGATGAGATGGTGTTACAAAAAATGGAGAATATTGCCTTTACCTGTTTTTGGGAAAGAAAAAAAACTCAACTTACCCAAAAGTTAGGGCAACCGTAAAACCTTCGTGAAGGATTTTGAGAGGTCCATAAAGTTGCTAAGATTGTATCAATATCACATCTACACTTTAACGGAGCATCTTCCATTTCAAAAGCCATAAATTTATAAAAAGAGAGAGAGAATGTGTGTGTGTATGTGCAAGAGTAATCTTCATACCTTATACCACAATGCAAGAGTACAAGAGAGATGTAGATTGAGAGAGATCACACAGACCGCATCCTTACACTTCTCTCTCTCTCTCTCTCTCTCCCTCTGTATCAAGTCGAACAAGCCTTTTAACGAGTAAAAATAAGGAGTCCAAAAGGTAAAACTACACACTACCATGCAGATTGACGATAATGCCCCCTTTGTGCTGACGTGGCAGTGCCATGTTAGCAAGAAAACAGGGTGACACTATCACGTCAACAAAATGCTAATGTGGTAATAAATGTATTGAAATGTGATAACCCATCAGTGACAAATCAGCGTCCGTGTAGGCAGATTTATTGCCACATCATCAGTTAATGGCCAGACTGTCGCTGTCATTAACGGAAGGACCAACTCATTACACTTTTGGAAGTTTGAGTACCGCAAGATAACATTCCTAACTATAGTGACTAATTTGTGAAATTGGGGCAAATTTTAAGAATTGGACATGTAATTTACTCTTTTCCTCAATTATTGTTTATTTTTATTTTAAAGTATTTAATTTGTAATATATTTTAATTTCCATAAAAATTATTGCAAAAAAAATTCTAAAAAAATCAATTTTTTATAAAAATAACTATATTATTATATAAATAAATTTTGCTTAATTTCAGTTTTATGACTATTTTTAGGTCTTTGTACTATTTATGATGTTTATCACTATATATTTTTAATAAATAAAAGTTAATCCTAAATTTAAACTTTAAAAGTAATGAGAGAGAGAGGAATACAGTATCATTAAATTTGTTCATCTAAAAGCCATTATAAAAAATCGAATGGTATGAATTTATAATTCAATTGATATCATATTTTTCTACTTAAATTTGTTGAATAATTTATTAAAAAGTTTTAACCATCGTATCTGCATGATTACATCTATATCGTCGATCAACTCTATTTGACCAAAAATGATTTATAAATAGTAATGAATTTGTACTAATGTAGCATTGATATAATATTGATAGGATTAATTAAACTCTTTTAATTAAAAGTAATTTCAAACAAAAATTATTATTCTTTTAATCTTATAATTAAAATTTTGAGTTAGGATGAAATCCATCACAAATAATAACAATTGTTCTCCATGCAAGCAAATGAAACTCGAACCAAACGTAATTTCAGTTAGTTGGTGAGTAAAGTTGGGCAAAAATGAAATATCATTGGGCCTGATCACCAAAATTTCTATGATCGAAGATCAGTCAAAAGCTTAATCATATGGTTCCGCTTCATTTGCCTACTCCACCAAATAAATTAAATTGTTTTATAATTCAATTTCTCTCTGTATAACTTAAAACTCAATTACATTCAAATTTCTTACGGTTCTTTCTCTCTCACACTCTGTATTCTCTCTCTTCCCAGAAGCTTTTCTTTGTAACTTTTCTCTTTCCTTCTCTACACCAAGTACTGAACCCCAAACCCTATAATAAACCCATGTTTCGTTCTTCAAATTTCGGAAAGCATAAGACTAATATGAATTTGATTTAATAAGAAACAAAGATAAGAAGTATGAAAAGATTAATTTTTGCACAAATTGAACAAATTGATAAGTATAGTAAGCCAACACTACTTTATGATATGTGTTAATTGTGTGTCACAGGGCTGTACAAAATTGTATTTATGTAGTTCTCAATTACATCAATAACATTCTATTTTAACTAAACTATGTTTATTTCAATTAGAATTTTACCCCTTAAATCTTGTGGAGAATGTTTCATTTTCAAAAAATTGAGAATATGAGTGACTAAACATTCTAATCCTTATACTTAAAAGATGCTCTCGATTGTACGAATTATATCCGAGTATCATAATTTCAAAAGATTGTTACACATCCAGACCAAGCACCAGAGAAAAAGCTACTAATTCGAATTGGCCAATGAGTTTCATGTTAGAAAATATGTAGATTTATGTGGGAAAGATATCCATGGCATAAAAAAAAAGGCAGTGAATGTGATGCGAAAATATCACGCTCCGATTCAAACCCAATCATGCAACAACCATCATGTTGCCTCGAACAACATGCAACCCTTGGCACGTACCCTGAGATCCCATAAGACTAATCTATTATTAATATAATCTCAATTCTCAACCAATTCTTGATAATCATAAATCATTCTCCATAAGACTACTTTCAAAGTGAGATAAATAAAGTCTCAATAATTTTAATATAAATGACCAATCAAAATTAAAATATACATATACAAAAATAATAAAATTTCTATAAATAATCCATAATACAATAAGATTTAGTTTTCATTAACCTTTCCCATGGATCTATTTACAAGATAAGTAAACTAAAATAGAACTATTTCACACAAAATATATGGTTTTGACTTAGGTTGATGTCACAAATCGTAAAAGAAGGTCTTTTGTCTGTGTTTACTAACTTCAAACCTAAAAAGATGAGAGAAAAAAGATAGGAGTGAGTGCAGTCGTATTTAGTGAGTAAAAAATCTATGTGCAAACCAATGAGTAGAAATGTGATTATGTTCTAAATTCATAACAACCAAATTTTTTTTTTATCATTTCAAAAATAATCTCAAATTTATAAAAATATTCACAAAGTATTGACCACCAATGCATTCACAATAAAACATTTCTCTTTACATCAAGGGCTGCATTCAATTAAAAACTATGGACTGTCAAAAAGATATCTCCCAATCCAATATCTTGGTCGGGGTCAAGAATTGGGTCCACTAAAGGTTTTTTTTTATCTGAAAATGTCCTGACTTTGATGTTGGTTTGGATATCACCATTGGCGACTCATAGCTATCCAACCAAAAATTTGGATAGATAAACTCCCCACATCACACAACCCCAATCAAATATTCAACTCCACTCATACCACTCTTTCTTCAGTCGGCGATGAGTGAACAATGAACTACAGTGGTTATGTGTACAATCGGTCACCATAAATTTTTTTTTTTCATTTATAATTAAATTCTAAAACCATTCCGCAATCCATATTTGTCCTTGTCTCAATGAATATCAATCAACCAAACAATATAAATCATATGGTATTAACATGTCAATTTTACATTTACAACATAATTGTTTTAAGAGAACATATCACACTCAAATTGAATTATAAAACCACTTTTCAAAATAAGATTTTCAAAACACATACGATCATTTCTCATTAAATAAGATATAAAAATCCTACTCATAGTTAGGGGAGGGTATACATTCCCACTAATCTAGATTTTTTACTTTATCCTTGATCGAAAGAATTTCGTCTAAATATTATATAAATCACAATATAGAATTAACATTAGATATTTATTCAATGTAAGTATATATGATGGTGCAAATGAAAAATGTATCATTATTTTAACATCCATTAACTCTATTTAACACCTATTTCTATTCCAAATTCTATAACTCTAACCAATATTAAGTTTCCAACTCCTACATGCTTCAAAGGAATGATTATACCTTAGATTTAAATTTCTGGATTCCAATTTTTTAGTCGAAAACCAGACATGAAACAACAATTTTAATATTTATAAGCTAAATCCATTTCAATCACCAAAAAACATTTAAGTCCATAATGCAATTACCCTAACTGCATAACTCTAATTTGCACAGTTATGGGAAAATGACCATAACTTTCACTACACATATCCAGATCATGTAATTCAAGTCTTAAATTAAATATTCAGTGGTTAGCCTAATTCAATCTAGAAGGCATCTCAAAATTGAAGCAAAGTACTTAGTCGAAATAGGACAAAACAGAGTATTTCTCTGCAAAACAAATTAATTTGAAAATCATTAAAAATCCAATTTTTATTAGAATCTTACGAATCATATGTCATATTCAAGCTATAGAATTCTAGTTTCATATGAAAAAATCTCACTTCTACCTATGTGCAAAAGAAGTCATGACTAAAAATTCACAATAAGGTCAAACTATTCTATTTGCAGAAAATTAAGAGTTCCATATTTATTCTAACCTTTTAACATACTTCTAAGTTCAGATCATTAAACATGTTATTTACCATGATTTCGAAGATAAATCAAAACCAACCATGAATTTAAATTAATCTGGACTTAACTTCCTAAACTCCAAAATTCACTTGTCATTTTACTTCATCGGCTTCCTTGTTCTCCCCGTGTCTTCAACTTGATTTAAAAACTTGTCAAACCATTTTGTGCTTACTAGAGGCTATGTATAAGGTATACGTATATGAGAATTGCTTATTTCAAGTTTAAATATTGATTTTGATGAAATTTGAGGTAATTTGTGGGGGAGGAAAATGGAGTTTGTGGTTAGGGTTTGGATAGAAGAGAAGTGCTCTTCTATCTCTCTCTCTCTCTCTTTTTCTTTCTCGATCCCATACACATAAAATCTTATAAAAGGTTCAAGAATCCATCTCTCCCTCTTTTGAAGAATGCACACACAAATACACATCCTATGGAAGATTCAAGAATATGGGCCCCTTACACTTGTGGTCTCATATACAAACACAACTCTTTTTTTTCTTCTTGAAGCTACACCAAACACACCTCATACATGTCCTGTATTTAATGTAACCCTTAAATACTTCTTTAACTTTTCTACACTTTGTTGGCCAATAAAAGAAAAGAGAGCAAAAACAACTAGAAAGAAGACAAAATTGGGTTCAAATATTTGGATTTTTACCTCAAAGATTGGATTCCATCATGGTTTCAAAGAATTAGACTCCGTAATATATATATATATATATATATATATATATATATATATATATTAGCTTTTACCATTGGTTCACATCAAACCCAATTTCTATTTCTTGATTCATCTAATTTCATGATTTAAATTTACACTACCAAATTCACCCTATAGGATACTGTTGGATGTAATCGCACATGCGGAAGTGTAAAATGAATCGATTTGGAATTTTCAGGATAAATACCTCTATAGGACGGTCTCCAAAATCAGCCGTGTCGCGATGTCCCTCGAACGGATCACACGGTCGGATGGTGATCACGCAATCGAACCACCACCGCAAATCCAAGGCGCCTTAAGCCTCATGTCCGGTGAATCGTTTGACGATGTAGATTTTTCTGCTCGAAAATCTCTAACCCTCACGGTGTTTCTCTCTCTAGAGAATGTACACTAACCTTGGCCTCTTTCCTCTCGGTTATTGTTCCTTCAAATTGGAGATGAAAAGCCATACCTTTTCGTTAACAGGAAGGAGAAGAGTCATTTCCACACACGTAGGCGCTCCTTTTGCTTAATAGGAGAGTTACCACTTAATTGAATGGTTAATAGGGTGGTTAATGATGGGAGTTACCACATTCCTAAATTACCCAAATGCCCTTCAATGGGCATATTCCAACATCTCCCACTTACACATGAGGGTATTTTACGTCCGTCACAAGATCACACTCATGCGATCTATCACATCACCCTACTGGACTTTCATACAGGATTGGGCGTCGTGTGACCGGCGAATACACCTGCAAGCAAAGACTTCTCGATATACCTGTTAGGATAATCGAAGAGTCACCGTTAGTATAAAAATAACTCGCTATACCCCAGACTCAATGCATTTACATCCATCGAGCCACTTTTCTCATCGAAAGTGATCCCCAATCAATTTGCTCGACTATGTATTCACTATTATGTTTGAATCCCAACATGGATTAATATAACAGGTCGACCTGTGAATACACGACAATGATATAACGTCTATTGGCCTTCCTTTTTTCAAACTCGAATCTATCAGTTTCAATTCAGCTGCTTTTCTAGACCTGCCCCTTAGGTCTCAATTTATCTTCCGAGCCATAGGTAAATAAACTAAAATAGCAATACTGAACCAAACCTTCTAGATACAGTCGAAAGTAATAAGGGTATAAGAGATCCCACCCAATGGATCTCAGGTCTCACACAGTGGGAACGGGGATCAAGATCAAACTATTATCTCAAATAATAGCTCCCATTGTCCCATGGTTGTCTCATCACACGTGGTATGTAATATGTGTCACAGTGTTATTCCCTCATCTCTCAAAAGGGCATATGTTAGATTTCTCTAACACTGTACAGGTATGGGATTCAGTCTACACATAAGACTTTACCCAGAAATCTCAGAGAGAGCATCTCAGAGACAATATCACAAATCGCAGGTGATTTCTGAGATCTCAAACCTGGCTAATTATAGGCAATGTGGATGTGGGTATTTCCATATCGGTCATATCGCATATAACCTCATTCTGAACACATATCAGGGCGACTTATGTTCTAGTAGGGTCACTCTCAAAGCCTCTTACAACTAGAATCCGTCTCATCTCTGCTCACTCAGAGTCGAAGGTGGTCACTCGTGTGAGAGAGTCGACCACACCTGCCTGACACATCTTTTATCATAAGATCACAATATATGACAATAAATAATGCATGAAATAAATATGTGACCCAACAATGCGTGTATGTCATATATTTCATAAGCATCAACAATACATAATGAGAAATGTTAAAATACACTAAACCCAATGATTCCTTATCTCACAAAGGAATCTCTCACAACGGGTTTTCTGAAAAAATCAACTATCATACTATATGTCAATGTGTATTTAACTGTCACAATACTATTCTCGGTAATATCTCTCACAAAGTGGTTTTCGGTATCAATGTGTTTGGCTTTACTATAACACTTAGGGTCTCAGTTGTTGACAATGTCGGTCTGATTATCACAATAATTATCGCTGACCTCTTACTATTTGTCACGACCCTAAGTCATTCAAAAATGCCTGAAGCCAACCATTCTCATGAACTACAATTGAGCATACTAAAAGCTCAGTCTCTATCACAAATAGAGATATACAGGTTCTCTTCTTACTGCTCTAAGAAGATAAAACTCAATGTTAGTTTGCGTTTATTCATATAGTTACTCCCAGTCAGTATCTGAATCCCAACGACAAAATGCAAATCATCTCATCTGTAATACATGGAGAGATACACAGTTCAAATGAGATATTTTAGAATCATTTTTTCACTGCTCTATAATGATCCCTTCTAAAATTCTATTAATACCTACTCATCAGATCGACCGCAAAATAAACGTCTGGTCATGTATGCCTCATCGCATACATTAAACTGTATATCGCACGCATATACCTCATCGTATACACTAAATTGTATATTACACTAAAATAAAGGATTTTGCTCATCTCCTTTATTTCTGTATTAAATTTTAGGACACATGTCAAGAATCAGGTTTTTACCTTTAGCGATAGAGTATATATTAGGTCATCATCACTCATCTCGAAATACTCAAGAATCTACTTGATGTAAAACTCTTGTTAAAGAGTTAACACCATTCTCAAGCGATCCCTATGGATCTAAAATCCGAGAATGAATTAAAACCTCATAACCATATTACAATGGTCATTGGATACTTTTTGTTGTACCCGGCCAACAGAATGTCACCTACATATGAGAACATGCTCATAAAGGAGCCATCGGGACGTATCAGATAGATACAATGATCCTACTCGATCATTACAAAACCATAAGATATCACCTTTTCGTGAAATCTCAGGCACCGCTGTCTGGATGATGGCTTAAGGTCGTATTTTGATTTTTAAAATCAACAGACCTTATCCACCTGATCTACTAGAACGAACCCAAAGGGATGCTCCATGTAGATTGCCTCATCTAGACTTCTACTATGAAAGCGGTCTTTACGTCATTGTGATGTGACTCTAGATCCATGTTCGTGACAATCGCGAAAAGATAAATGGATCGAGATAAATTGGACTATGACTCATCGATAGTCCACCCCTCAGTCTAAGTGTAACCTTTGGTTACTAGACGGCTTATTTACCTCTTCATCAATTCGTTGACCTTTATCTTGACTTTGAGAACCTATTTGTTCCCAATGATCCTTCCACCCTCAGGCAAATCAACTAGGTCCCAGATCCCGTTGATTCTCATCAACTCCTTCTCTTCATTTATGACCTTCAATAAACGGTCTTTTGCATCTTTTGCAGAACCCTCCAGAGCCTATTGAACCGTTTTAAATTTCTCATCATCCTCTAGAATCACAACGAGGGTCTCACCCTTAATCGAGAAGCGATGTTTAAATACGCATTCTCGATGCTCTTATGAGGAGAGAAAAATCTTTACCTCTTGATGGATCGCTCCCACTGAGATCAAGATCCGTAGTGGATTCTTGTATCTCGCAGCTGGGCTCCCCGAGCCATTAGGCTCATCCATTGCATAAAGGGTAAGGTCCAAATTGATTTCACCTCTCTTAGAGAAATCATTCTCAAAAAATGTGGTATTACGAGACTCAATCTCGATTACAGTGCCATCCGTATTCGCCTAGGAACACGTATTTTCTCGCAGGCCTAACTCATCGTGTGAATGCGAGAAATTGCGGCACAACCCAATAACCTCAAGTGGCTAAGGTCAAGCTGCCTCCCTGTACAAAACTCAAATGGAGAACTGACTAATAGTCAATAATCTCGTAATACTTTTCTCGAAACAGAGCTCCATGTATAGTTTAGACAAATACTTGCATCCCCGATCGGTTCTGAGAGTCTCTAATCTCAAATTTAACTGATTTTCAATCTCGCTTATAAATCTCCTGAAGCAGTCTAATGCCTTAGATTTATGCGAGATCAGATAGATGAACCGAAACGCACGCAAGTGTCTATAATTATCTACACAACTCCATTTTCAGCTCTCATGCTCATAAGACCACAAAAAAAGGAAGGCACAATGGTCTAACTGCAATGGAGTCCCAACTCTCATTGTATTGCCAAATGGTTTTCTCGTCATTTTGCCGACTAGGCAAAACTCATATACGAGTAACTCAAATCTGGTCAGTGGGTCCAATAAACCTCTCGCTACTAACCGATTCATCATCTCTTACCTCATGTGTTTAAGTCTACTATGTCATTCATTTACATCATCATCTACGCAATCAGATGTAAAGATAATAGTAAAACGACAAGAAACCATTAGAAGGAGCAGCACCCAGTGCATACAATCCATCATGGATTAAAACCAGAATAATTCATAGAATTGTCGTATTATTAAAAAAAAGGATAATTTTATGCATATCCTAGTCAATCTTAGACAAGATACTAAATTGAAGATCCGTCGAATGCCTACAGTATTAAGAACGTCATGGCAAGTGTCGTTCCCTCTAACAATAATAAATGCTCTGTCCTTGACATAAATCCTCCAAACTTAAGGATTCACTTGATTAAACTATATTTACGCACTCCTGTCTCGAGTTACGTGGTCGGTTGCTCCTGATTACAAAGGAGAGAAATCAATGAGCATTATAGTGAATAAGACAAATCTCAAATCATGTAAAGATGAAGGATATTAATTTCTACTCATTACACTCACGAGCGAAATGACCAAATCTACCTCAAACGTAGCAATTTACATTGGTCTAATCAAATTCCTTCTCCCTACGCTTTTATACCTCGTTTTCGGTTTTCTCAGATGATTTTTATTACCTAGATCTCGAGTCTTGCTCGCTATTGGCTTAGCGTCGGGGAAGTCCTTACTTAACTCCTCTGAATAAGCATGACTCGAGTGTGGCCTACTCTCCTTTAAGTGCTCCTCATCAAGTTTACAATACGTATTCATGTCAATGAAAGTACGAATACTTTTGTCAAGTGTGAGATATGATTTCACGATTTCTCATGAATCAGGTAAAAATTGGATCACATCCAGTACCTAAATTCTACCCAAAATTTGCTAGTCAGTATTTCTTAACTCGGTGATCATACTCGACATTTGCCTCATTGTATGATCAGCCTTTTTCTTCTACATCCTCATATTAGGAGCCGAAGAGAGCAACTCAATGCTCTTATGGGGCGAGTCGAACCGATATGTCCCTAGGTTATGACTCGTAGAACGAGATTAAGTCATCGTGTATGCCACTGATAAGGATTGCCCTAACTTGGTATTTTTTTCTACCATGTATGATAGATCTCTCTATCTCGTATATTTTGAGGCGCGGTGACCACCCTAGGGCCCATCTTCTCGTGACTCAGATTCTCGTTAGATTTTGCCTCTCGAGAATAAGTTGAATCTACTAATATGAAATCTCGTAGATCACATCATTTAGTTTACTATCCTTGTAAAAATTTAATACGACAGTTCTTAACGCATTAAGAGAGACATTTGTGACTTGGAGATACTCATTATCATATTTTTGTGCGCCCTACGAATCATCAATACCAAAATAACTTGAGTACAGACCCCAAAGCGAGCGTATGAGTCAACGGACACCATACACCACAACCCGGAATCGCATCTTACCATTCGGACTTTGATTCGACATACAAAAACCCATAAAAAGTCACATTTATGGATATAGGACCCCCAAAAAATTGAAAAAATTCAATTTTAAGCGACCTGACGCACCGCTCGGGGCCCACACGCTCCGCCCGCGCCGGCGGTGTGCTTTACGCGCCGCCACGCGGCTCCACGCGCTGGCAACAGCCTGCGCACGCCCCAGACGCACGGTGCGCCTCACACGCGCCGCCACGCACCTGGCGCGGCTCGGCTCATGCTCGCTTAGTCGCGGCACGCAGCTCATGCGTCATCACGCGCTGATCCGTGTTGAGCCGGGTCAGACCGGGTCAGTCAACGGGTCAGGGTTGACCCGACCATCGGGTCAACGGGTCGGGGGTTCGACCCGATCGAATCAGTGTGGGTCGGTCCCGGTCAGGGTCCGACCCGAACCGAGGGACTGACCTCTTCACGCGCCTGTGTGGCACGTGAAGTGTACATGCCTATGTGGCGCGTGAAGTGCACGCGCCTGTTGGACGAGCCTTTAGGCGCGTGAGACTCACGCGCCCCCGTGTCTGGGCCTGTCTTCTTCGCCCGACGAGTCCTGTAACGGGTTTTTCGATCCGGTTGTCGGAAAACTCAATTATGGCTGTTTTTTTTCGCATTTTTTGACTGGAAAAAATTAGTGGGCATCCTCCAAACATTCTGCACTTAATTTTAAAAGGATTCAAGCCCAAAATGGTGAAACTTAACCACCCCAGTCGCGGCCCTCTGTGGCCATTCGGAAATCCCGATTTCTGGCATCCAAAACTCACAATAAAAGACATGAAAATGTAATCTAAGGAACACACTTATAACATTTTCATGCATTGATCCACCCTCTAAAGCCATAGATCTAAGGTTTTCAAGTCTGTACGGTCTTAAACTTCAACCGGACGTTTCATGGCATAAATATACTCAGAAATTAAACAAAAAATATTTTTGTAATCCCTGGGCCATGGGTATTCCTACGATGTTCTTGGATTCACGAAACTCATCAGTGTTCCGGATCCCAAAATTTTATACCCCCAAAAATAATTCTAAAAATCATTTAAATTAAATCCAATGATCGCTCTGATACTAATGTTGGATTTAATCGCACATGTTGGATTTAATCGCACATGCGGAAGCGTAAAATAAATCGATTCGAAATTTTTAGGATAAATACCTCTATAGGGCGGTCTCCAAAATCAGCCGTGTCGCGATGTCCCTCGAACGGATCGTACGGTCGGATGGTGATCACACAATCGAACCACCACCGCAAATCCACGACGTCTCAAACCTCATGTCCAGTGAATCGTTTGACGATGAGAGATTTTCCTATGCAAAAATCTCCAACCCTCACGGTGTTTCTCTCTCTAGAGAATGTGCACTAACCTTGGCCTCTTTCCTCTTGGTTACTATTCCTTCAAATTGGAGATGAAAAGCCACACCTTTTCGTTAGCAGGAAGGAGAAGAGTCATTTCCACACACGTAGGCGCTCCTTTTGCTTAATGGGGGAGTTACCACTTAATTGAGTGGTTAATAGGGTGGTTAATGATGGGAGTTACCACATTCCTAAATTACCCAAATGCCCCTCAATGGGCATAATCCAACAGATACAATACATTACTACAAATAAATATTGGATTCTGATTTTACAATTTTTACTCCCATAAAAAGAATTTCGCTATTGAAATTTACTAGGTCTCACCTTCAAACAAGTGGAGATATTGTTTTCATATCTCATCCTCTAGTTCACTTGTCATCTCTTCAACTCAATCATTTCTCTATAAAACTTTAATTATCGGTACTTCTTTGTTTCTCAAGGTTGTAGCTTGATGATCCAAACTGCAACCGGCTTTGTTTCAAAAAACAAATTCCCTCTCAACTTAATTGGAGGCTTTTCAAAAACATGCGATGGGACCGGTATGTACTTCTTGAGCATGGACACATGAAACACGTCATGGATCTTCTCCAACTTTGAATGCAACTCAATTCTATATGCTACATTTTCGATTCTCTCAATGACCTTATACAGACCAATGTATTAAGGGTTTAGTTTTTCTCGACTTCAGAAATGAATCACTTCTTTTCAAGGTGATACTTTCAAGAATACTATATCACCTATTTCCAACTCCAATAGCCTTCTTCTTATATCAATATAACTTCTCTAATGATCTTATGTTGTTTTTACTTTTTCTCGAATGATTTTAACTTTTTTAACCATAACGTCAATCAACTTCATGCTTTCAATCTTCTTTCTCCAACTTCATCCCAACATAACGGAGTTTGATATTTTCTCCCATATAATACTTCATACGGTGGCATCCCAATACTAGAATAAAAACTATTATTGTAAGAAAATTCTACTAAAGGGAGATGCTTATCTCAACTGCCTAAGAAGTCAAGTACACAAGCTTGAAATATTCTTCCAAAATTTGGATCGTCCTCTCAGACTGGACATTTGTTTGAGGATAAAATGCTATACCAAACTTCAACTTAGTTCCCAAAAACTTCTATAGTTTTAACTAAAACCGAGGACTAAACCATGGATCTCTATCCGACACAATAGACACTAACACTCCATGCAACCTTACAATCTCATCAATGTATATCTTGACTACCTTCTCCAATGAATATGTAGTTTGAATAAGCAAGAAATGAGCAGATTTAGCACTACAAAAGAAATGGCTTATGGAGATGAATGAAAACCGTGAGGAAAATGTGAAAAAACAGTCGATAAAGTTTTCTCCAATAGATAGAGGTTCAGTTGGTTATACACGGGTCAAGATAGATCTATCCTGACACTTGTCTGACTGTTGGAGCAAGTTTAACATCCGGACGGTTAAAAAAGTATTGGTAAAAATTAATTTTATATCATCAGTTGTAAAGGATTAGTAAAAGTTACTACTTTTATGTTCACTTTATAAATTATAGTAAAAATTATTACTTTTTTCATCACCTTGTAAAGGGTTAGTAAAAGTTACTATCTTTATCATCACTCAATATAACCGTTAAAAATTGTTATTACTATTTATTATCCCCAATCATATAACACGTATGCTAGGAAATGTTATTACTTTTATTGTCGGTAAATACAAATATTAGTAAATATTACTACAATACCGTCGTATCTTACTACATAGGAAATGGTAATACTTTATCGTCACTTACTATAACCATTAATAATTGTTATGCTATTTATTGTCGATAAATATAGAACCAGATATGTTAGGAAATTTTTTTTTTTGTCGATTATGATAAGTATTGGTAAAAATCAGCTTTTATCATCAGTTTAAAAGTGTTAATAAAAATTATCACTTCTATCATCACCTACTACAGAAATGTTACTACATTTTATTATCTTTATCGTCCAAACTATAGCCGTTAAGAATTGTTACTATATGTTACAACTTTTATTGTCAGATATTACAAATGTTAGTAAATATTATTACAGATATCGTCACTTACCACGTGTATAAGAAATGTTACTAGTGTTGCTTACCATATGTATAGGAAATGTTACTATTGGAAATATTATTATTGTCATCATAACCGTTAATAATTATTATGCTATTTATTGTCGGTAAGTCACTATAACCGTTAAGAATTGTTATACTATTTATTGTCGGTAAGTACAAGATTATATGTTAGGAAATATTACAAAATTTTTGTTTATCGGTTATGATAAGCGTTAGTAAATGTTACTAGTTTTATGGTCGGTTATCACAAATGTTAGTAAATATTACTATTTTAATTGTCATTAAGAATTGTTAGTATTATATATTGTCAACCATTAGTAAATATCACTACTTTTATCTTGGATAGACAGGTATTACAAAATTACCATTTTATCATCGGTTACACAAGTGATAGGAAATGTTATTATCTTTTATTGTTGTTACCATCATTTTATTGTAGACATTTATCATCGGTTATCATTAATTACCATATGTGTTAGTATAAGTTACTACCATATATCATCGGTTACTACACTCTCTTAAGAAATTAGGAAATGCACTCCCTTTTATTATGTTAGGAAATGTTACAGAAATATTTACTGGATACGATTTTTTTAGGATGGTATAAATTTGATTGCTATAAGACTAGAAAATAAAGAAATTAAAAAAATAATACAAACAAAGATTGATAATACATTGATTTCTAAGCAAAATGACATATACATATAAGAACAAAAAAAAGAAAAAAAACAGAGAAAAGATTGTAAGTCCTACAACTGCATGTCTTCTAAGATGTTACCATCACAATTGAAAGGCAACTTTATCCACAATTCTTCCTTCGTGTCAATCTATTCAAATAAAACTATAGTGAAATTAATATAATGACATTGTAAAAAATGATTGTAAATAAAAATATTACCTTTTGGAGTCAAGTATGATGATGATGGTTGAATTTTATATGCATTCCCAACATAGTAGTGAGTGAGTGAAGTGAGGTAATGATGTGGATGGTAGTGAGGTAGTGAATAACTGAGTGAGTCAATGGTAGTGATGATGATGGTTGGGTTTTATTTGTATTCCTGCTAATAAGTAAGAGGTGTAGATGGATTAGGGAAGGAGAGATTTCGAGGTAAGAATAAGAGAGATGAGAAGCTTTGATGGTGAAGTTTCATGCGTATGATTTATATAATATATCAAATTTATAAATAAATTTTTAAAACCCGCTCATTTTTTTCGCTTTTTTACTCTTTTCCCACATCTTTTTTCATTCTTTTTTTTTCTATTACCACACGTTGCTTTTAAACTTTTAATCAATACCGCTACATGTTTTTCCACTTAAAAAAATCACTTACTTCTTTTTACTACATATTACCTTACTATTACAACATATTAAGGTTCAATAATTTTTAAATGACATATCTTATGTTTATATTTCGAGTGATATATCATAGGCATGAAACAAATATTGAAAATAAATTTTCAAAAGAGTCATTTTTCGTTAGAAAATTTTTTGTGGGATGCGTTATTATTTTTTATCGTCTTTTTTTTAATCGTCTTATTTTTCAGACTTTAGTAATTGTTTTAACCCTCTTTCTTCTTTTCCCATATGTTTTGAATGTTTCCATATGTGTTATTTTTCCATTAGCTTGTGATTTTTAAGACTTGTTATGATTACATACAAATGCAAAATATATGTTTTATACAAATTTTATACAATTATTGTATTACCATTGACTTACCACTTGTTACCAAACACTTGTTACCTATTATAGATCACTTGTTATCACTTGTTACTATATCCTTATTATACAAATTTTATACAATTATTGTCTAACCTAGATCACTTGTTATCACTCGTTACCATGATGGAGAATAAAAAAGTCACTTGTTACCATGCCAATTTTATACAATTATACCAGATGTTGGAGTAATTGTATCACTGTACGCAATTGTATCACTGTGCTATTACCATGCCATATCACTACAAATATGGATCATCCTTGCTCGTGCATGAGCAGTTGCATGTGCAGACATGTGCGATAAATGTCACATGCCTGCGCGGTTGCGCCGCATAGGCATGCACGGTTGTGTCGTGCAGGCATGTGCAGTAAAGGTCGCATGTGCGGTAAAGGTCACATGCCTACGCGGTTCCACCGCATGGGCATGCGCGGTTGTGCCGCGTAGGCATGTGCGGTAAATGTCACATGCCTACGCAGTTGCGCCACAGGGCATGAGCGATTGCACCGTGCAGGCATGTGAGGTAAATGTTACTATCTTAATATTAGTAAATGTTACTATCTTTTACGTTAGTTATACAACCGCGTGCATGTGTAGTAAATGTTGCTATTTTTTATCATTATTTATATATTTATTTATATGTTAGAAAATGTTACTATCTTTTACGTTGTTACACAACTACGTATAATTTATATAATATATGATTTATATTATATATCATCTTCCCAAACAAATTTTTAAAATCTTTTCAAAAGTCGCCCATTTTTCCCGCCTCATTTTTCATTGCGCATTTTTTCTTTTATGCTTTTTTTCCCGCCTCATTTTTTATTACCCACTTCTTAATTCCTCACATTTTTTAATTAATACCACCATAACTTTCAATTGAAAAAATCACTTACTATGTAATTTTTACTACTTATCTTGCCATTACTACATTTACTACATAGTGCATGCTTACACTGTGCTATGTTGTGCTAATTATGTTCATTTGATTAATCACATGAGTACCAAGTTATTAATATTATTAATTTAAATAGTATAAAATTATTAATATTATTAATTTAAATAATATAATAATATGAAATTAGTAATTTATATAATATAGTGTTATAGTTTTGAAAATTTATTAATAATTTGAAATTATAATGTTATAATTTGAAATTATGATGATGGTACAATTAATTATATTTGTATAATGAATGAAGAGCCTACTGTTGTATTCACAGGGTTTTTGTAACACCAACACGTAGTGTACTGTATATTGTACTTCTCATTATTTCATATATGATACGCTTCTTATTTATATAGAAAAAAAATCACTCAGAAATTTTTTCGAACCAAAATGTCTTAAAAGAATTTTGGGCATAAGGCCGGGGGGCTAAAAAGGGACCCTTCCAGGTCATCTTGAAATCTACCCGTGTGAAAGTTCTAAAATTTTGCCTTGAAGTCTAATTTAGGCTAATTAATGATTTTCACCGGTCAAATGACATTTTGAGAAATTTTCCAAAACTCGCCCGGTAGAATGAGAATTGACCCTATCGAGCTAAAATGAAACCCATGCGTGCAAAATTGATGTCGTGTGGCTTATATGTGTCAAATTCAATTTAAAAGTGAATGCCTGAGATGAAAAATCAAAATTTAAGCCGTAGCACAAAATTTCTCGGTACTCTAGATTTTTGCCTAAAAGGCCATAAATTTGTGAGGCAAATCAAGATTTGCCTGATCAAACGGTCTCATTTTCACTCGGGACAAATTTCGTTGAACTTAGCACGCAATTCTGAGTTCATAGGTGAATTTTATAAATTTTTGGGTCAAGATGAAATTTTGACAGGTCAAAGGGTTTGCGAGTAATTATGAATTTTAATGTTGGAATGTGTGGAACAAATGGAGGGCTAGGATCAATTGTTGAAAAAAAAATCAAGATTTCATGGGAGCCCTCGGATCAAAAAGTACTGTGAACACCCTAGCCATTTGTGTTGACTTTTGTGACATGCTTGTGACATGTAACCCTAAAATGAATGGTTGGGATTAAGTCTTTGAAGAATGATCAAGGGCCAAGATTTATAAAGGGTTCCATTTAATAAACAAAAAAAAAATTGTATTTGGCTTTTCAACTCCTCCCAAAAACGTGAATGCCTAAGGAAATAAGGAAAACTCTTCATCTCCATTTCTCTCTTCCATGGTCGTGAGTCACTTGAAGAGGAAGAGTGATTCTTCCAAACAACCACCCAATTTTTTTCATAGATCATCATCATTCAAACCCTAGCCTAACATATTCAAAAATTAGGGTAAAAGAAGAACTCTAGTTTGGTGGATCTAAAGAGGCCAAAGGTTCCAAAAAGAGAAGGCAATCCAACTTTTCTTCAAGTTCCAACCAAGGATCCTAGGTAAGAAAGTATCCTTATTCTCTAGTGAATAATATATGTTGATTTGGAGTGAAAATGAGATGTGTAGCATGTTGCTCTAGGAGGGCCCAAAACAAGGAGCAAGGGAGGAAGAAAGGCACTTTGAAGGAGAGGACTTCTTGGGGTGTCAAGCACAAGTTCTAAGGTAAGGAAAATTCTGCACTATTGTTGGAGTTTGAGAACCTTTCTTTTGATGTGAAAATGAGTTGATTTTAGGTTAGTTTAGGTATTAGTATTAAAAATCAAGCAAATGTCATCCTGTTGTGTGCAGAATTTTTCAGCATGTGTAATGTGTGTTTTAGGCCTTGAATGATCACAAATTTAGATGAGAAACCATGTCATTTTGTGTGCAGAGGACTTTAGAACATTGGACATGAAAATGGATGATTTTTGGGGTGTTTAGGAGTGTTAAAATGTAGGATTTTTGTGCTAGTACACGTGCAGAAATTTGGTATGAAGTAAGGCGTGTATATATGTGTGTTAATGCATAAAAGAGAGTAGGAATGAGTGCAGAATTTTATGCAGTAAAGGAGACAAAAAAAAATGGAGGTCATTTGGCATGTGAAAATGTGGTAAAAATATAAGGCAGTTGGAGTCCAAATGTGAGCAGATTTTTGTGGTGCTTTAGTGACATATGTGTATAAAATTTAGGGCATGAGCATGAGAAGTTATGTGTATATGCATGATGATTGTTGAGGTGAAAGTTGTGACCCTATATATGTGCAATGCCTTGGCCAAGTACATTGGAGGGAACCCAAGCATAGCATGTTGTTAGGAGTATCGGGAATGGTGTTTAATAAGCAAAATGAACGCTTATATGTACGTATAAGGATGTATGATTGTGTGTTCATGTATAGCCCATATTGGTGTATTTAAGTGATATGAAAATGTGTAAATGATAAGATTGTACAAGAGCATATGTGAGTATGCATATATGATAGATGTATGCTATGGTGTTGTATTGGATAGATGAATGATGAATTTGATGGTTAATAGCATTTTGGTTTTAGTTTGAGTTAGGTGTTTTCATTGTGTATACCCTATGTTGCCATTTTGATGATTTAGAGAAGACATTGGAGATGTGAATGATGATGTTAATAGCTGATGTTAGCACCACTTCATTACGTTGGGTACCTCTGACAATTTGAGGTTGGAGTTGTTATTTGGATAGTTGAAAGGGATAGTTAAAATGAGACATTTAATTTTCAAATGTTATAACACTTTTAATGTGTTATGTGTAAACTTTTATTGTAGTGATATAGCGCTTGATCGTTCGAGGGGATTCGTTTGCTAGTTGTGGAGCATTCCTCGTTGTGGAGCATTCCTAGGTGTGACGTACCCTATAACCTACTGTGAGTGGGACTTTGACGTTCCCTATTAATTGAAAACCATGTTTTAAAAATGCTTTTCAATGACATGATTCTACAAATGTATGATCGTTAGAAATTTCGAATATTTTATGAAATATTTTGTGATCATTGGAGTGTACCAGCTCTTAATTTGCTGGATATGCATCCATGGTTTGACAAATTAATATTGTGCCATCCTTTGACAAATTGACATGTTTTAATATTTCCATTCTATTGGCACACGGTTTTATGTGATTTTGATCTGGATATGTGTGTGGGCTGCATGCCCGGCTGATATGATGGTATTGTTATATGTTTCCTATAGCATCCATAGCTACGAAGGACATTTGGTAGAGACACCCCTTGTATCCGGATACGTTTCGGCCGGAGGTATCCGCCAGATCGTCGTATATGTGGACACACCTGGTTGACCGTCATCAGAGATGACGTGAGTACGACTCCGTCTAGTACCGGGTGGGGCTCCATACACAGCCGACTATCTATATGTATATATATATATATATAATAGAACCACCTCCGGGACTTCTAGTATATCTATATTTGTATTTTGTTTCTTGACTCTTGGCTCATCTATACGTAGTATCGTGGTTTCCTATGAAAAAAGAAGAGGGAAAAGAGAGAGGTGATTTACAAAAAACTCATCAAACATAAATACAACACAAAAAAACCAAAAAAAAAATATCAGTCAAATTACAGCTTACGAATATGATATGTAATATTTGCATTTGCTATTAAGCAAAGTACAGATTAAAGAAGTCTTTACATCTAATATCAAATTTGAGCATTTCAAATATTAACAAATAGACAACAAAGGAGATTATTAGCAGCTAATTCAAATTTTCAAAATTTGCTAATTTATTTTCAAAATTTTGATATATCAAATAGCTCTTCTTATTAAAGGGATAGCAAGGTTTGAACAACCACAAGTGGAGAGTGAACCAACGGACAACACTTAATCATAGGTTAATCTAAGAACCAAATCAAATATTAAAGGCAAATCCAAATATTAGGTTAAAGGTTATCTTGAAAAACAAATCAAATACCGAAAATCAACATTCAAACAAAAACCCTAATGGATAAGGTTGTGAAAAATAATTCAAAAATCTGAGAATCTATGATATCCAATTTGGATCCAATCAGCAAAAAATGGATATTCATTCTGTCGGATTATATAGATTTGGATACATTTTAGATTTTTGGGTCTGCGGGTATGAATATTGATTTAGGTTTTGAAAATCCATGGATATCATATCCATATCCGCATATAAGGGCAATTAAGTAATTTTTCACTCTCTTATGTGGATCCAACTAAAATAACCCCAGTTGCCCTTATTCAATTGAGAAGCCTCTATCATCCTGTGAAAGAAAAAGTCTAGGGGAGAAAAAAACCTTATAACGGACAACCCACATTGGTTTTGAGCCCTGTGACTCCATTAATTGCAGACCCATTTAACATATCTCCATCTTCATGTTCAAGTGTTGTTGTAGTTGATTTCTGTGCTGAAAAGAAAGCAATTGTTGAAAAGAGTTTTTATCTACATCATTCCCAGTTACTACTCTGAGAGATTCACAGAGTAGATTGCTTCCTTTGTTTCCTGTTACTTCTCCTAGAGTCTCAGGTTCTTCTTCATCTTAAAATATTTTAGGACTTACCTTTTATAAGATATAAGAGAGATATACAGAGAGAGAAAGAAAGAGCAATTCTTTGTTGGAATTGTAAACTTTGATCACTATTTCTTTTTAAAAATTTCTACTTTGTAGGTTTAATCTCTATGTGCTATGTACGGCCTTTTTTTTTTGGTTCTATGCTTTCTTTGATGTATGATCTTCCAAAGGCCCAAGGGTTTTCTTTCTTGCTTTTTTTGGCTTAATTTTATTTACGTTGATATGTATTTGGGAATTTGTCAAGTATTTTCAAATATTTTTAGAATTAACTGGAAATTTCAAACAAGTTAGTAATAAGGGAAAAAGAGAGGGCAAGTCTTTATTTAAATTGTAAAATTTTATCTTTATTTCTTTTTCTTGTTCTTCAAAATTTTCATCTTTTTTTTATAATATATGCTATGAATTTCATTTTCTTTTGTTCATTTTACTAATTTTGGTTTGATATATGATATTGGATGACTTTTGAAAAACAGCCGAAAAGAATGTACAGATTTGGATAGAATATCTGCATTTATTTTTGGACAGTGTTTTGGACCAGACTGGCCAGTTCGACCGGTCTAACTGAGAACCCGACTAGCAGTCAATCCAGGTTTCTTGATAAAATCGGATTTTGAAAAAATGGTCAAACCCTATTTGGATCGGAAACCGGATATAACCGGTCAACCCCGTTTTTTTTCTACTTTTCTTTTTGGCATAAAAAGTGCGTGGGCGTGGACTCGAACCCAGAGTCAAACCCAGCAATAGCAGTGCATGCTTGAGATGTCATAACTAGGGATATTATGACACTCGAATCGATTCGGGTAATAGCAATACCTAAGTTCAACTCGAGTATTTTTTGGTTAAGCCCGAGCTTGAGCTCGGCGTGCCTACATTTATAGAGCTCGAGCTTGGCTCAAAGTGTGATCGAGTAGCTTGAGCTCGAGTAGCTCGAGCTCGAGTGACACAGTATTGAATCATGTAGCTCGAGCTCGAGTGACGCAGTATTGAATCATGTGAGATTGGACCAGAGCTCGAGGTCGAACCAGAGATCATAACCGACATCGAGCTCAAACCCGGGATCATACCCGAGTGTGAGATCAAAGTCAGGTTCCCTGTTTCAAAATTAACAGAATTTCAAAAGTTTTTTGGACATTCCAAATTCAAACCTGTTTTAATTAAAAATGTTAATTGAATCAAATCACAACCCAGTTTCCAACCACACAAATATTAAATAAAATCAATAACAACTATTAAATAAATTCAACCATATATGTTTGCAACCATACAAATCATAATTAGTTAAATATCACATTTGTAACAGTCCATTTGAAATAAACTTATACCAAATCCTAACAAAAACATGATATCATATAAATAAAGGTACTTAAAGGATGTCTAAGATCAACGTCCTCCAGCAACAAGTCAATAACATCCTCCAACTCCAACACTTAAGTTTCTCAACAGCAACATCCAGAAAATAAAGCTATGTCAGTAAATAACAATTCATCAACATTCTCTAACAACATCCTCAAGCAATCAACAACTCAATCTACAAGTTATAAGTATTATGAAAATAAAGCCATGCCAACAACAAAACTAAGAAAATAAAATCGATTAATTGTTTATACCATGCTTATTTACTTATCTTTTCTCGGACGTACCAGCCGAATTTTCTTCGCCATAGTGATGTTTTTTTGCATATAACAAAAATAAATATATTAGCAAAATACATATGAAATTTAACATAATGAAATTGTTTAACAACAATTTAGCACAATATATATTAACAAAATATATATTAATTGTTTAACAAAAATTAATACTTACCTTTATCTTGTTTTTAACCTCATAAAATTTCCGCAGTTAGTCTCATCCACATATGAGTGTCTGAACTATTTCTGGAGTCAAAGAACCATGATATTTGTCTATCACCTGCCTTCATGAACTAAATACAACAACCGATGCTATTGTACTAAGAGGAATGGCTAATATGTCTCGAGCCATCTGAGATAAAACTTTGTAAGTAACCGTGTTAACCTTCCACCACTCCAAACTCTCATCATTATCCGATTTTGTTTTGGGAGGTTTGGCCAAATAATCATCCAATTCATTGATTTGAGAATGTGTACCAATTCTTCTCCTAACAAAACTTCAAGTCCAGCATCAGTATCACGAGGAAATTCTGACCTCCGAGTAGAAGAACTTGCATAGGATGATGAAGCTCGGTCTTTGCCGTGCAAGGATACAGCCGAAGTGTATTCATTGTATAGTTTATATAGAACATTTCTCACATTGCTAATATACTGATTAGCTACATCATCTCCAACTATGAGTTTATAATAATACTCAATAGAAATTAGCTTCTTTGTAGGGTCTAACGCAGTAGCTATTCTCATAAGTAAATTAGCTTTACTCAAATATTTATCAAACTTGATTTTTATTTTTTTTCACTATTCTTGCAATGAAATCATCCGAATCATAAATTTTTTTATCCAACATTTTCTTTATGCAAGCCACTTCTTTGAGGAACAAATTTGTGGTTGGATAGTTAGTCCCGGAAATAAGCAATATAACAGATTTAAAATACTCAAGCACATTGCAAACCTTAGCAATTTTCTCCCAATCCTCCACTATTAGATAATAAATATATCTGAAATCTTGCTATTTAAAACGAGAAAAAACAATATGAAAATCATAAGCACATCTCAGCATATCAAATATTGAGCTTCAACGGGTTTTACAATCATTAATCAATTTTTTCCAGAACCAACCAAGTTTCTTTTAGCTGCACATTCAAAAAACATTATTACCCTAATCTCTGAGCTGTAAATATAAACAACTGTATCCCTTATCTTATCAACAATATCACAAATCTCCCCAAACTCATATTGAACCAATATGTTCAAAATATGTGCATAGTATCATACGTGAAAAATCTTTCCATTACACTTCAAATTGTTATAACTAGAGTAAGTCTTCTTTCATAATAGTTATGGTCGAATCATGGCTAAAAGTATTGTCAACCAATACAGTATACGTTTTGTTTTCGATTTTCCATTCCTTAGCACACTTGAATAAAATAGTTGCAATTTCTCTACTCATATACGGTGATGGAATATTGATAAAGTTTATTATCCACTTTTGCAATTTCGAATCAAAGTCCATCCAATGGCCCGTTACAATCATGTACCCAATTTTTTTGGTCTTCAACTTCCAAAGGTCCTTTGTCAAACTAATCTTTGCAACATTTATAAATATATTATTCAACTTCTTCTTTTCAGTCTCATAAACCAACAGACAATCATTTTTTTCTTTTTGTCTTGATATTAGTTTCCATCTTAGCATCCCATGCCTTTGTATTATATTAAACCCTTCATCTTCCACAATACTAAATGGATACTCATGCACATAATCCAATGTGCTGCTACCTCTCTCATTCTCCACATGTCAAACTTGGTAGAAATAATTTGAGGGCCTTTAGAAGGTGACACAACGCCAATTGGTTGAAAGTTGATAAGTGTAGATTGTGTATTTCTCATCTTTCCCACAAACTGTCAACATTTTTTTAGCTGTCTGATGTAGGTGCTTGTTGACTTAATTTTATGGACTTTTAAATTTGAATTTCAATGGTTGCATTTCATATTTTCAATACTATCTACAAAGCCGATAGGAAAAATGTGTTCCCAAACCCATGTCAAAGTCATAATTTTTTTTCCTTTACTACTCCCCAAAATGATCATTTTCTATCGCTTTAGTTGTACATAGAGCTAGCATTTTACTACTATCTCCTTCTTCTTCAACATCATTATCATCTCCTTCTTCTTCACCATCACGTCCTTCTTCCTTCATTTCCTTGGTGCATTGTTCAATTTCTACCTCTATCGAAATAGATGTGTCATTGGTACTTTGAAATGAGATTTGCACATTTTGTCTTTCTTGAACAACAGGCGTAATAGAACCAATTAATGCAACAATGAGTGTAGCCGATAATTTAGTTGGATCTACATCTTGAGATTCAATTCTCATTTTCTTCCTACCACTACTTATACTTGCTTTTGGATTCATTTTTTTATTAAGAAAAAAAAAAGAAAGTACAAAAATTAAAACAATTAAAAATTAAATCAAAATCAAGAATGATTCAATGATAATGCACGAAAAAGAAAAATAAAAGGTGGAAGGGATATAGATGGATGACATTTAAATAATTATAGTTTTCAATCTCAATGAAATGTGTCCAAAGACATCATAACATTTAAATAATTGCAGTTCTCAATTTCATTGGAATGTACCCAAAGACATCATGACATTTAAATAATTATAGTTTTGATACAAATACATTAGGATATGCATTAAGGCATTATCATTGACATAAATATTTTTATCGTTGCATTAAGACATTGTGGGTATTAAGATATTTAAATAATTATCATTGCATTAAGATATTTAAATAAAAAATAGAAATGCACAACAATACTATAATAAGGAACCAAAAACTCTATAAAGAACCAAAAACAGAAATATAACCAAGCAATTTCAAAGTTTAATGGTAGTTAGACAGGGATGCACAACAATGAAATGCAGGGGTAAAATACAGACTCTATAAGGTAAAAAACTTGGGAATTGGACAAGAGACACATGTTAATGACAGAGATTTCTGCAGATGACCACATTCCATGATGAATCAAGACATATGTAATGAATTTGGGACATAGGCCCCTATAAGATGTTCATGTTCAACTTGTGTGTGCAACAGAGATAGAGAATAAGTAAAAATTCTTGGATCAAGAAGCAAGAAATCTATTCCTCATAGATAGGAAAAGGTAAACATGGTGATCCAGATATAACAAAAATGTAATAAAGAAAACGCATATTGTAGTGATGCTCCAAGAGATGATATCATCTAAGAGGTATAACTTTTCTATTTCCAGCTCCAAGGTAAGCATTTAGTATCAACTAGATTGTGTCACTCGAGCGAAGGTAGAGAATTAATTGTTTAGGAGCTAGGGAAAAATGAAATGCCTTGGGATTTCACAAAATGGAATTGAAAATGGAACTAAAAAAAATTCCAAAGAGATTTTTTATGGTGAATATGAATACGAAAATTCAAAATCAGTTTTTACTTGAAAGCAATAACTAAAAGACCAGAATAAAAGGTTGGAAGAGTAAATATCAACAAAATAAAACAAATGTAGATAAGGAGTACAACTAGAAAGTTACACATTTTAAAACATGATAAAAAACATGTACTCTTTGACAAACACCAGAAGGAAACCCAAGTGTCTAAGACATCAATGACTCCACGTGAAGAGATGTCATGTCACAGATGTTTACTTCCTACCATTCTAGTCATCCCACATCAGGAGGGGTAACAGATTCATCATCAGCGTCATATTACTGATCAAATTTTAATAGTTCACTGGCCAAATTAATGTAATGTCTAGGAAGGGGTCATTACACCATAACCACTTTGAAAATTATATTAACATCATTATAAAAGTTCCTTGGAGTGCTATTAATTATAATTCTCCAAATATGGAAGATGTAGCGAACTAGATGGGGACTTTTGCTGAACTTTTAAATATTAAGAGTTTCTTCAGCCTTATTGCAACATAGAGAGGAGAGAAGACTTTCCTTGGAACACTATCGAAAGGTCCTCAGCCTCCCAAGGAGCTAACTTTTCCATGTGGGAGGCATTTTGGGAGAGGATTTTAACTGAAATAATCTTCAAAGGAGGGAAATGTTTCTAGCAAATGGTGTGTCATTTGTAGAAGTGAGAGAAAAAATCAAAAACCCTAGAGAAAGAGAGAGAGAGAGTTTACCTTTGATTCGACCTCTAAGCAATAAAACTGTAGTAGTGATAGAGAGGAGAACAAGATATTCATCGCATACAGAGCTTGAAGTTTGATTCGAGGTTAAGAGGTGAGAGCTAGGTCACCGTGAGAGGGGATCTTTGATCGCAATCCAATTCCAGAATGAGAAATGAGAAAGGGATAGGATAAATAAAAGGTAAAAGGACATTGCGTCCTACAATTTTTTAAACTTAAGAATTATTATTTATAATTTATTAAAAAGAGCATGGGCATACAAGTAATTTCACATATACCGGGTAGCTCAATGAGCCTTCGAACTTCACACGATATGAGTTCGAGCTCGAACTTTGACCGGGTAGTGTTACGGGTACCTGTGACATTACTCGGGTATCATAACACCCTTAGTCATAACATGCCTTTGTGTATGTATTTTCCCTTTTTTTCCTTTTTTCTTCTCTCACTCTTGCCTCTTCAGCTTTTTTTTCCACCATGGGATCTTTTTTTTTTCCTTTTCTTTCCTCTTGAACTTTTCTTATTATTTAACTTAGATTTGGATGTGTTCAACCCTATCGTTCGAATTAATTTTTGACATATTTGAATGATATTTCGTATCGAATGATATATGATATTTAGATAAATAAATTATTTCTTATTAATATTATTATTTTAAATATGACTTGATAAACATTTATGATTAGATATATATATATATATATATATATATATATTTTTTTTTTTTTAAGATTATTGATATATTATTATTTAAATTTATTTATGATATCATCCGTTTTTTTCGTTTGCTCCGACTGATTTGACCCGGTGACTCATTAACCCGTTGGTGTGACTGGCTCATATTTTGGTTTGGGTTTCAAAACACTATTTTTGGATACGGATTCAAATAGTAAAATTGAAAATCCTCAAATGGATTTGGATATTAAAAGTTTCTTGCGGATCAGATATGACCATGTATAAGTTATGAAATACCCTCATATAGACTTTTTAGAATCAATATCACCATGCATGTTTATATTTATATGTGCACAAGGTACAAGATTACCATGAGCAAAACAAAAACACAATCTAAAAGTATGTCTAAAATATCTGAGAAATAATTTCACAACATCCCAGGCCTCTTTACCAAAATTAGAAAGAAACCTACTCACTGCTCCAACAACATGACCTGTATACAGTTAATGCAAACGATGGAGTATATTAAGTGCCCATTTGATTGGATTTTTTTTCAACTTATCCCCTCATTTTAAGAAGAAGTAAAATTTAATTTTTTTTAAAAAATTAAAAATTGTTTACTTTTTTTACTTTTGAAATAAAATTAACAATTAAAAATTAATTCCATTTTTACTTTTTTACTTTTGAAGTAAAGTTAAAAATTAAAAATTAATGGTCATATTTAAAATTTTGTATCATTTAAATGAGAATATTAATAAAATAAAAACAATTATATGAGAATATAAATGAAATAAAAAATATTTATTTCTGGAAAAGTTAAAGCAATTGAAAAAAGGAGAAGAAAAATCTCCTCCCAAGAATTTTTCTTCAAAACTATTTTTAAATGTTTTTTTCATAAAAAATATTCTTTTCTTTTAAGAATTTTAAAAAAATATTGTTTGACAGAGTTTTTTTTTTATAAAAAAAGAAAAGTTGAAAAAAAACCTGCCAAACGGGTACTAAGCCACCAACCATCAATGCATAAGTCACTTTTTTTCATCTTTTCTATATTATTGTTGTTAGATTTAATCACATGTATGGAAGTGTGGCAAATCACAAAAATTAAATACATTGGAATTTTTGGATAAATACCTTAATGCGTAGATCTCCCAAAAAAATTAACCGAGCCGTGAATTTTCTCATACGGATTGCTCAGTTGGGATAGTGATCACAAAATTGAATCACCATCATGGATCCACGACGTCGCAACCCTAAATCCGGTGATGAAAATGATGTAGAAAAATTTCCTACTAGGAATTTTTCCTCAGCCCTCAATGAATCTCACTCTAGAGATTATGTATTTATACAGAACTCTTTTCTCTCAAAGATAAGTTCTCTTCAGCGTGTAAATTACCTTTTTGTGAATTATCATCTCGAAATTTCAAAATTGAAGAAGAAGAAGTAAACACACACGTAGGTTATAGGGAGTTAATTTGGGGATGTGGGATAATGGGTTAACCACCCATTATCCCTTAACTTCAAATTTAAAATATTTTTACCATTGAGGTAAATGCCCCTACATTGACATATTTACCTACATCTCCCACTGGCACATGAACATATTTTATATCTGTCATAAGATCAAAACTCATGTGATCCATCGCATCACCCTACTGGAATTTTTATATGATTGGGCGTCATGCGACTGACGAATACACCTGCAAGCAAAGACTTCTTGATACACCTGTTAGGATGATCGAGAAGTACCGTTAGTATTAAAAAAAACTCGTTGTACCAAAAACTCAACACAATTATATCCATCGAGCCACTTTCTTTATCGAAAGTGTTCCCCAATCATTTGTTCAACTGTGTATTCACCATTATATTTGAACCCCAACATTAATTAACATAACAAGTCGATTTGTGAATACTACACAATGATATAATGTCGATTGGTTTTCATTTTCTCAAACTCGAATTCATCGATCTCAATTTTGTTGTTTTCTTAGATTTGCCCTTTAGATCTCAATTTATCTTTTAGGTCATAGGTAAACAGACTAAAGTAGCAAATACTAAACCAATACTTCTAGAAACAGTCGAAACTAGTAAGGGTACAAGAAATCCCACCAAAAAGATCTCAGGTCTTACACAATGGGAAGGGAGATCATGATCACACTATCATCTCACGTAATAGTTCACATTATCCTATTGTCATCTTATGCGGTATGAAATACGTGCCATAGTATTATTCCTCCATTTCTCAAAAGGGCGTATGTCAGATTTTTTTAACATTCTACCTGTATGGAATTCATTCTATACATAAAACTCTTCCCAAAAATTTCAGAGCGAGTATCTCAAAGACAATATTACTAGATACCGGTGATATATGAAATCTCAAATCTGGCTACTCATAGGCAACATGAATATAGGTATATCCATATCGGTCATATCGCATATAACCTTATTCTGAACACATATTAGGGCGACTTATGTTTTAGTAGAGTCACTCTCAAAACCTCTTACGACTAGAAACCGTCTCATCCCCATTCAGCCAGAGTTAGAGGTGATTACTCATGTGAAAAAGTCAACCATGCTTGCTTGACATATATTTTATCATAACTTACTACAAAATATATAACAATAAATAAGTGTAACAAATAAACTTGTGACTGTATAATACACATATATCATATATATCAATAAGCATCAAAATCAATACATAGCAACAAATGTCAAAATACACTAAATCCAATGATTTCATGTTTCATAAAGGAATCTATCACAATGGATTTGGTGAAAGAATCAATCACCATACTATGTATAAAAAAATATACTTAATCGTCACTACACCCTTCTCATGATATCTTTCACAAAATAGTATTTAGTATCAATGTGTTTGGTATTATCTCTATTGTAAATAGAGATACACAGATTTGTTTCATACTTTTCCAAGATATGGCATCATTACTGATCAAGATAGCAAAACTTGATATCGATTTGCGTTCATTCAAATCACCACTCCAATTGGCATCTGAATATTCAATGAAACGCAAATCACCTCTTCCGTAATACAGGGAGAGGTTGCAATTCCCTTGAAATATCTCAAAATTATTTTCATTGCTCTCTAGTGATCGCTTCTAGGATTCGAATGATACCTACTCACTAGATCGACTGCAAAACAAATGTTTGGTCGTATGCGACTCATCACATATACTAAACTGCCTATTGCTTGGCATAAAGGATTCTACTCATCTCTCTTTTTTCTTCCTAAATTTTAGGGTGCATGTTAAAACTCAGATCTTTACTTTTAGTGATATGAGTATCCTTTACATTGCAATCATTTATCTCGAAATGCTCAAGAATCTTCCTGATATAGAATTCTTGTGAAAGAATCAACACCTATCTTAAACGATCTCTCTGAATCCTAATTCTGAGAATGAATTGAGGCTCATCCATGTCCTTTATATCAAAACTCAACAATAACAATATTTTAATGGTCATCAGATATTCTCTATTGTTTCTAATTAACAGAATGTCATCCATATATAAGAACATGATCATAAAAAAGTTATTGGAACGTATCAAATATACACAATAATCCTCCTTGATCATTGTAAAAAAACATAAGATATCAATTTCTCATAAAATCTTAGACACCGCTGTCTGGATGACTATTTTAGGTCGTATGTCAACTTCTAAAATCGACAGACCTTATCTTCATGACCTACTAGAATGAATCTAGATGGTTGCTCCATGTAGATCTCATCATCCAAACTTCCATTAAGGAAGGTGGTCTATACGTCCATATGATGTAATTCTAGATTTATGTTCATGACAATCGTTAAGAGTAAACAGATAGAGATAAATTAGACTACGACTCTTCGGTAGTCCACACCCTTAGTCTAAGCATAACATGGCTACCAGATGGGGTTTATACCTCTTTACCGATCTATCAACCTTTCTCTTGACCTTGAGAACCTACTTGTTCTCAATAGTCCTTCTACTCTTAGGCAAATTAACTAGATTCCAGACCCATTGATTCTCATCGACTCCTTATTTTTCATCAATGGTCTTCAGCAATAGTCCTTCGCAAGAGCCTTTTGTACCATTTTAGATTTCTTAACATCATCAAGAGTTACAATGAAGGTCTCACCCTCAATTAGGAGTAACGTTTAAATACACATTCTCGATACTCCTACGAGGAGAGAGAATATTTTCATTTCTAGATAGATCACTCCCACTAGGACCAAAATCCGTAATCGGTTTTTCGGTCCTACCACTGGACTCAACTGAGCTACTAGGCTCATTCATCTCATAAAAGGTAAAGTCCTAATCGATTTTACCTCTTTTAGGAAAATTATTCTCAATAAATGTGGTATCATGAGACTCAATCTCAATGACAGTACATCCGTATGCTCACTTAAGAACACATACCCCTGGAGTGTTCTGAGTATCTTATAAAAATACATTCTTTTCTCGTCGGCCTAACTTGCTATGTAGATGCAAGAAATCGTGATCATATGTGGCACAACCCCATGACCTCAAGCGGATAAGGTCAAGTTGCCTCTATGTCCAAAGTTCATTTAGGGTACTGACTACAGATTTTAATAAGATACTATTGAAAACGTAGGCTATAGTCAATAAAATATCTCTCCAATAGGAGATAGACAAATTGACATGCGTCATTATAGATTTCACCATCTCCAACAAAATTATATTCCTCCTATCGGCTACTCTATTATATTGAGAAGTAGCATGAATAATCAGCTATTTCGTAATACCCTTCTCGAAATAGAACTCTCTATCTGCGCCTTCAATTGGTTCTGAGAGTTTTTACTCTTAAGTTTAACTGATTTTCAATCTCGCTAATAAATCTTCTGAAGTATTCTAATGTCTCATACTTGTATGAGATTAGATAAATGAAACCGAAATGCATGTGATCGTTTATGAACGTAATAAAGTATACAGCTCCATTTCGGGTTCTCATGCTCATAGGGCCATAAATATCGAAGGACCAACTACAATGGAGTCTTAGCTCTAATTGCATTCCCAAATGGTTTTCTTATAGATTTGCTGACTAGGCAAAACTCATACATGGATAACTCGAATTTAGTTAGCAGACTCAACAGACTACTCACTGCTAACTGGTTCATTCTCTCTTGTTCTATGTGTCCAAGTCTATTATGTCATACATTTATATCATCATCTACATAATAAGATATAAAGGTAATAGAAAAATAATAAGAATACCATTAAAAGAAACAGCATCAAGTGCATACAATCCGTCATGGATAAAACCAAAACCGATCAAACAATCGTCGTATTTAATAAAAACAGATGATTTTCTATATGACAGAACATATCCTTAGTGATCTTAAACAAAGTACTGAAATCAAGTTCTGTCAAATACCTGGAATGTAAAAAATGTCATTTAGATATAGAGTCTGGGTGTCAATCTCTCTTACGATAATAAATACCCCATCCCTCACGTAAATCCTCCTAACTTGAGGATTCACTCAGTGGAACTCTACTAACGTGCTCCAGTCTTGAGCTATGTGGTCTGTAGCTTCTGAATTTACAATCCACAAAGGAGAGAAATCAATAAGTATCATAATTAGATGAGACAAAACTCAAACTATGTAAAGAAGAATGACATTCCTTCCGCTCGTCATACTCATGAGCAAAATGACCAAATCTACCTCAAATGTAACACTTCACATTGGTCTTATCAAGCTCCTTCTTCCTATGCTTTTGTACCTTGTCGGTTTTATCGGATGGTTTCTTCTTGCTTGGAACTTAAATCTCCTTCTCATGCTTATGCTATTTGTTTGGTGCCACGGAAGCTTTTACTTAACTCCGTTGCATAAGCATGACTCGAGTACAGCCTACTCACCTCCAGATACTCCTCGAGCTCACAGTGCCTGCTCACATCAGCAAAAATATGAATACTCTCGTCATGCATGAGATAGGTTTTCATGGTCTTGCATGAATCAGGTAAAAGACTGGATCACACCCAATATCTGAAATTCATCCAAAATGGGCTTGTCCACATTCTTTAACTTGGCAATCATGCTTGACATTTGCATCAAATGTTGTATCATTGTATGATCAACTATTTTATTTAGCATTTTCACCTAAGGAGCTGAAAAGAGCACCACAGTATTCTTTTAGAGCGAGCCAAACTAACATAATCGTAAAATACTGCTCATAGATCAGAATCATGTTATTGTACATGTTACTCAAAAGAAGTACCTAACTTAGCCATCATTTCTCTTCCACGTATGATAAACCACCTTATCCCATCTAACCTGAGGTGTCTCGCCGGAACCCACCATCTCGTATTTCAGAATCTTATACAAATCTTGCTCCTCGAGAATAAATTGAATCTTCCAGCGTAAAATCTCATAATTGTCACCATTCAGTTTATTCTCCTTTATAGTTTTCAATACAACAAAAGAGATTTCAGTGACTTATTGGTATTTATTTTCACATTTTTTATGCACCCTTCAAATTAACAAATCCTAAATAATTTGGGTATAGACCCCAAGGCAAGCGTATGAATCAATAGATACTATACATCACAACCCGAAATCACACTCTACTATACGAATTTGGATGCGGCACACAAATCTACAAAAAATCACAAATACAGATATGAGACCCTTATAAAAGTGGAAAAAACTAATCTAAAAATACCTTACGTGTCGTCGGAGGTCCCTCGTGCCGGCCAAGCGCCTCCACGAGCTTGCATGCATCAGCAGCATGCTACTGCACACTCCAAATGTGCAACGAATGGGGCATGGGTCGAGACGCAGGTTGGAATGTGAATCCAAGTCGTAACTAACCTGGACCGCATGATCTGGTTCACGTGCCTCCCTCATGCTTAAAGCTCATGCACCAGCTTCCCAAAGCCTAACCGTCTATGCGCACATGTAGTGCACGCACCCATGGATTGGGCAGGTTCTTCATCGCCCAATAGGTCTATAACCGAGTCCTCGCAACTCGGCTATCGGAAAACATGATTCCGGCAACTTTTGATGCCATTTTTCGATTGAAAATTATAATTCGGCATCCTCCAAACATCCTTGACTCGATTTTAAGAGGATTTTACTCTAAACTTGACGAATCGTGAAACTTTCGTCGCGGCCCTTCGCGGCCATTTTGGAAATCCTAGTTTCCGATGACGACAATACAAAATATCTATATTAAAATGTAGATCAAGATATGAGAAACACATATATACTAATTTTATAGATCAATTTTTCCTATAACGCTACAGATCTATGGTTTTAATTTTCAGTCACAATTTAGGACCGAAAACTTCGACTTTATATTTGATGGTCGAAACGTTCTCCAAAAATTACGAAAAAATTATTTTCGTGATGTACAAATCATGGGTAGCATCATAGTATAATTGGATTTATGAAATTCATCCGTAATCCGAATCATGAATTTTTTACTCAACATTTTTATACCCAAAAAATTCTGAAAAATTTTTATTAAATCTAACCTACCTCTGATACCAATGTTAGATTTAATCACATGCACAAAAACATAGTAAATCACAAAAATTAAATACAATGGAATTTTTGAGTAAATATCTCAATGCGTAGGTTTTCAAAAAAAAAATTAACCGAACCGCAAACTCTCACGTATGGATCACTCAGTTGGGATGGTGATCACAAAATCGAATCATCACCCCGGATCCACAATGCCGTAACCCTAAATCCGGTGATGAAAATGATGTAGAAAAGTTCTCAACTCGGAATTTTTCCTCAGCCCTCAATGAATCTCACTCTAGAGATTATGTGTTTTTACAGAACTCTTTTCTCTCAAAGATAAGTTCTCTTCAATGTGTATGTTACCTCTCTGTGAATTGTCATCTCCAAATATCAAAATAAAAGAAGTAAACACACACATAGGTTATAGGAAGTTATTTTGGGGAATAAGAGATAATGGGTTAACCACCCATTATTCCTTAACTTCAAATTTAAAATATTTTTACCATTGAGGTAATTGCCCCTACGTGGACATATTTACCTACAATTGTCACCGATGATACTATGCTTTGAGATAAGTTTGAATTAATCGGCAAGTAGTGAATTCAATTGTTTTGCCTTAACTATATTAAATCTATCAAATACTTTCTCAACATATTTTTGTTAAGATAACAACAATTTTGTGTTGTTTTGGTTAAAAAGTATTTTTATGCCAAGGATTTACTTTGCTAGTTTATAACCCTTTATTGCAAATGACTTGCTCACCTATCTATATTTTGAATATCACGAGCTGCAATTAATATGTCAGCCACATAAAGTTGGAAAATAATAAAATTATGATCAAAATTTTTTTTCATGAATACAATAATAAAAGTTAGTTTTGTGGTACCATTTATGTATGATTGCCACGGAGCTTGTTTGAAATCATATAAACTATACAAACTCTTTATCAATCTATAAATAAGTTTTTTTTTATCATTATTTTTGGTTTCCTACCACTGATTTCTAAGCTCTTAGATTGTTTTATGCGAATCTCCCCATCTAAGTTACCATGGAGAAAAGTAGTTTTTGTATTTGACCATTTGTTCTCCAAATCTATATTGGCAACCAAGTCGGGAACAACTTTGATAAAAGACATTTTGACCATTGGAGGGAAGATCTTATCAAAATCAATGTTCGATTTCTAATTAAACTCTTTCACGAGCAATCATGTCTTAGATCATAGGCTAGATTCTTCATTTTTCATGCCAAATACCCATTTGTTACAAAGAACTCGCCAATCCTTAGGCAATCTTGCTAACTTATCGGTGTATTCTCATTATCTTATCATGCATAGCTTTAACTCACTATTCTTTTGCTCATAGTACATTGTTTCTTTGAAATCTTTTGGCTCCTTCCTTTAGTTGTGAAGGGTATTTTGTAGAATGTTGTTTTTATTTGGAAAAAACTTTAACCAGAGACTATGTAGGTAGATTTCAAACACTTTCCTTGTGTACAACATCAATATGATGAGTAAAGTCAATAATTAGCTCATTATCACCCTGATGCTCAACTCTCTACATATTTTTCCCGTGATCATCGTCAACTAGCGGTAGAGGTGGAGAGGGATACGAATCTAAATGAACAAACAACTCAATGGAAAATCTGGACTATGTCATTAAAAAAAATACCATATCTCTACTTTTGAACATTTTCCTAACCCTTGAATCCATAATTTGTATCCAAAATCATCATTATGTGCATAACTGTTAGGATGGTAATGGAGGATTGTAAGTTCTTGAGAGATCAAGAACTTCCTTTCATTGAAGTTGAAGAATGCAAACAAAAAATAAAATAAAATCAGTCTGCTCCCATGAGGGAGACTGTCCAATTACTAAGCCAAAGATTACATTACTATTTTCTTTTTTTTCCCTTCCCATCTATCCTCCCATCTATTTATAGCCCAATTGTCCCCATATTCCCTCCCTAACCACTCAAGATTCTTCAATAGCAATTGGTTACTCCTAACTCCTAACAGCTTGTTATTATTTTTGCATCACTTGTAGTTACTTTCCTAACATTCTGACCTTCTACAGTTACTTCCTAACATTGCCCCTACTGAAACTTCAGCCTTGTCCTCAAGGCTATAGCCGGATAATCGGCCCTTAAAATTTGGAAGGTCAAGCGTTCCTCCCTCTCAGCGGACCAGCACCTGTTCTCTTTCTTTCTAATGAATGTTCGAATGGTATCGTAAATCCTCTGTAGCTGTGTCTTCGCTTGCATCTTCGGCATTCGCTGGAACCTCATCCTCACCCAGAATGATCGCGCACAAGCTCTTGTTGGGGCAGTTGTGAAGAGGATGATAGGTTTGTTTTCATTTGAAACACAACCCTTTGGCCCGTAAGTTCGTGATCTCATGGTGAGACAATTGGCATGAGTTTCGGTTTGGTGTCAAGTTGGGTTGCAGAGGAAAAGCGGGAGGAGATGATTTCTCGAGCAAGCTTCATCGTTTGGAAGAGCAAGAGAGCGTCGTGGGAGCAAATTCGAACTCAGATCTCGTCCTTGAGGTCATTGAGGAAGAGACCCAAAAGGATCGAAGAGTTCAAGCCCTTGATGAGTACAGCCCTAACGACGAATTTGTTGATGTAAGCATCGACCGTCTCAAATTGTGTCGTCGACGCCAAAGCTTCAAAAGGATAGACCTCCCCCAAACAGATCGAAAAGTTCGGTTGTAAGATTAGACCAAGAAATCGAGGGTTTCTATGCCACCATCCACTGTACCCAATGGAGCACAGAGCCATCCATGGACAGCATGGCTATAGCGACTTTCGAATCATCAGCAACTTGATTACTGGTGGAAAATTGCTCCGCTCGTGCAACTCAAGTCGCGGGACATGGCTATCGAAGCAAGGGAGATCTAGTCGTCGCAGCGCAAAGGTACATCTTCTTGTGATGGGTATCTAGGTTGTGGGTGCTTTTGGTTGTGGGTTCCTAAAATGGGAATGGACCCTATTTTGAGAGAAGGGCTTCCCGGGATGTCATGGAGTAAGGAGGCAGAGGAACCGGCTTCTTCACGGGCGTTGGTTTTTTGGCGCAGCAGTGCTGCCACCATTTCTTCCAAGGAGTCGAGTCTGTCCAACCTAGTTCGATGGATTTTCATTTCCTTGACTAGTGTCGAGACAGTCTTCCCCAAATCGGCAATGCTTTTCTCAATAGATTCTAGTTTAGTATCCATTCGGGTGTGAGTCATGAAGGTAGGGAGGGATGTCGTTTGGAGAAAGTCGACTGAGGAGGGAGAGATATGCAAAGAACATAGAGAAAAATGAAGGGGAAGAAAGCGGCGAGTCGAACCAATTTGTTAGGATGGTAATGGAGGATTGTGAGTTCTTGAGAGATCAAGAACTTCCTTTCATTGAAAGTTAAAGAATACAGATGAAAAAAAATAGCCTGTTCTCATGAACGAGACTGCCCAATCACTAAGCCAAAGCTTACACTATTATTCTCTTTTTTTTCCCTTCCCATCTATTTATAGCCCAATTGTCCCCATATTCCCTCCCTAACCACTCAAGATTCTTCAACATCAAGTAACAACTTGTTATTCTTGCCTCACCTGCGGTTACTTCCCTAACATTCTGACATTCTATAGTTACTTCCTAACAATAACCCACGAAGATGTATTCCCTAGTTTCGTCTTCAAGTTTGGAACTTTTATGTTGTGGAACACACACAATGGCCTACAACCAAATACTCTCAAGTGCTTGTAAGAAACATCTTTCTCAATCCAATTTGTCTGGGATCTGACCATCCAAAGTAATTGATGAAGGAAGGTTCATCCAAGTGTACTGTTGTCGTCTTCCCTAAATGGATTTTGGTAGCTCTACAGAAGTTAGCACGCATACAACTATTCACAAATGGTTTTATTTATCCTTTCTATGAAACTATTATGTTGTGGTGGCTTTGAACTAATCTTCTCAAGCTCGATACCATAGGATTTACAATGTCTCAAATAATCATTTGTATTCACCATCATTATTTTGTCTTATACGTTTTAACTATTTTCTAGTCTCTCTCGAGATCATGGCATGGAACTCTTAACTTTCTTAAGCAGCTGATTTTTACCTTGGAACCCCCCCCAAAAAAAAGAAAATGTGTGGAATGAAACTCTATTACGTGCTAACTAAGCAATGACTGTAAGATTGAAGTTTAGTTTACATATTAGGGATGCGGCATTTCTTCGCAAGGACTTTGAAATTTTTTTCAATCAAATGCCCATGTTGTCTATGCCAAAGATTGATAAAAGGTTTTTCTCGACGACATTAACTTCATTTTCACAATAGGTTGCCTCTGTCTTATAAAGAATCTTTTTTTTTCTTCGTTGTACTGAAAAAAAGAGAACATTTACCGAGCTTCCATCTCTTGTTAGCAAAATAATTATGATAACACTCATCATCTTACACTCTTGCAAAAATCAAGTTGAAATGAATTTCAGGAACATGTCTCGCATTTTTAAATAGCAAGTCGCACCAGATGTTGGTTTTTTTTTTTTTTTCATTATCGATATCTAAAATTTATCTTATTAATTCGGTTCGAGTATTAGGAAACATATTTTTAATGGTTGACTCTCCCAAATCATTTTTCGTCATTTTTAGAATTCGAACTTGAGATCTCTGATTAAGAGGGTAGAATGTCCGATAACTCAGTCCACAAGAATTTGATCTAAATGATGATATTTAAAAAAACATTACTCAGACCAACAATTTTGACATTTAGCTTATACCCATTCTAAAAAAAATATCACAAGTCACGCAAAAGATATAAACACCCTGCGTAAAATAACATCACAAGATGCAATAGTATCCATTACCCAAATAGAGTCCTCACAAATGACATTCACAATTTTATTTTCACAAACTATGAAGGAAACATTAGATGCTATAGTAACGATGTTTTTATTCTATTTATCACTAACTTTTTATTGGAATTTCCATTGCCTTAGTCTCGTTTGCACTTCTTATCCTCTTTCCTAATGGCTTTTGAGAGTAATGACACATGACTCATTTTCTTGATTTAGATCACTTTTGAATTCCGAATGCATTTTTTTGTCTTGGGAATATCTATCGTTGCTCCCCTTCTAATTTCTACCCTTGCTCCTCCCCTTGTTCTTAGTAACTGTAGTGTTACCTCCTAAAACTAATGAACCCTATTGCTTTGTGTGAACCTTTTTATTGAGTATTCTTTCTTTAACAATTAACAATAGATAAAGATAGTTTTTTTTTTTATAACTCTGAATATCGATTGGTATAATATAAAAAAAAAAGAAAGCTTTGTTCTAAATATTTTTTTTTTTATAAATTCTCAAGGTTCAACAAAAGTGAATAATATTCTGCCTTAATTGTAGCATGGTGAATTACACTCAAATCAAACTATTTTCGAATCAAATCACAATTTTCTTCTATTTACTAACATTTCAACACCTGACATTTTTCCTCCCTCTATGTTCAATGAGATCAATCAAAATTCCTATTGTATAACATATCTTCCACACGAAATAATGCGGTAGAGTTAGGTTCAACATACCACAATCGTATTTATCACTTATTTTTAATTTACACAAAAATTGGTAACAGTACCAAATTGCCTAAGCAGAGATCCATCACCACTTACTAAGGAAAAAATATCGGTACAAATATGTCAAACTTAATATTTTCCCTCTTTTGTTCAATTAAATTTGGGATTCATAAAATAATCGATCAACCAAAGAGACTGACCACAAATAAAGATATAGAATTTTTATGTGAAAACCCATCGATGTGAGGGTAAAAATCACATGAACTAATCTTAAAGATATTTTCCTCTTTTATTTTTGAATGATTGTTCATATGCTTATTACGTGCCCTACTTTGCTCATATATTGTAGTTTTTGTTTGTGCATTTTTGGATCAATTGATGAATGGTCCTTACTTTATTAGTGAAAGATACGATTATTTGACAATTGAACACTTTTTTCCTGGTAAAATATTTATTGCTGCCATAGATAGTTGTTAGTCGAAAAAGTTGAATGATAGATATTATAAGTATGTAACGTAAGAGATATTCTTACACTTAGCTCTAGTTGGAGTTCAAAATTTGGTTTCAAAGTTATTAAAAACTAATGATTTGCTAATGCAAGACAAAACTAACCTATCACTTGTGAATGTAGCGGTTAATCGTTAGATTCTCTTGAGTAATATTTTAAATTTAAATCTTGAGAATGAAAATATATATTTTTGGAGAGTTAGTTTAATAGGTTCTACAGTATTCGGCCGGATTAGTCGGATTAAAATCGAATATCGATCGTTGGCAAATATACATTTTTTTTAAAAAAAAAAAAAACAAAACAGCAATTTATACCCGAAATTAGAATGCCATGATCTGGACTGGGTTAGTGGGCCTAGTTCTGGGCTAGATCAGTGCGCCTGGGCTTGGCCACTAAACCACAAGGAATCTATGAAATCTTTACCCTCGTTTAATTCCACAATCACGAAAGACACCCCAATCTATAAAATTAGGATAAATTGCCATGCACCCCCAGGCAGGCCCAGCCGACCCGGTGCGTCGCGATCGCTGATTGGAAGATCTACCATTTTCTTCTTCTTCTTCGTCGTCGTCGTCGTCGTCGTCGTCGTCGGTGTTAGGGAAGCGTGAAAGAAGCACGAGGAACATTACAAGGCATATAAACTGTCATTTTGCATAATTTAGTCTCAGCTTTTTTCTCTTTTGCTTTTAGTTCAAATTGTTTTCTGGGTTTTTGATTTTTCATGGATTTG
This sequence comes from Dillenia suffruticosa, assembly GCA_033439265.1. NCBI lineage: Eukaryota > Viridiplantae > Streptophyta > Magnoliopsida > Dilleniales > Dilleniaceae > Dillenia > Dillenia suffruticosa. The sequence continues at coordinate 15,106,264 of JAVTVX010000009.1, read as the reverse complement.
GTTAACTAATGTGGTAGATAGAAGGTTGGGGGAAAGGTTTTTGGGTTTTTGATTGTTGCTCATGCTAGTGCTGTTCTGGGCATCCTGATGTTCTGAAATTTCAATTATCAGAATCACCATAGTGTTCTTGGATAGTATGATAGATTTAAATCAGGAAAATGTGTAAGTTACCGAATCTGAATTGGTGTAATTTCATTGGCCAATCATGCGGCGTCAGCTTTGGTATTTTTCTTTGTTGACTTTTGTGATGCATTGTATCCTTGATACTTGAATGCGAGGTTTAGATCGAATACCCTTGTTCTAAAATTTGATTATGGACTTATGAACACTGTATTTCTACCTGCCTTGTGTGATTCCTGCCCTTTATTGGCCACCAAATGTAGCCCTAATCTAACACCTACACTCTATTGTATCTGCACTTTTGGAAATGAGCGGTGTTGGACTTGTCTTGCATTTAAGGAGCGGTATAGGACTTGTCTTGCATTTAGTAATTAAAAATAGTGTAATAATTATCTACTCATGTATCATGTTTCCACTCCCTTTTTATGGAAAAAGAAGATTATGCTAGATGAAAGACTGTACAAAATTTCTAAGAATAAGATATCCTCAAGAATGAAATCAAGAACAATACAATAAATTAAGGGACAACTGCCCCTTTCAATTTTGCGAGCCCACATGTATGTGTAAAAAACATTCTTTTCCCCAAAAAAGAGAAGAATCAATGGTCTTATTGATAAAATTTATAGCATGTGTCATGTTTCCGTTCTTCATAATTGCTATATATATAACAGCACTTGAGCATGGCATCTTTCTAGTTGTTACTGTCAGTGGCATAATGTGTCAAAGTGGAAGCTAACAGTGTTTTTGCTTGGTGTTTTTGCTAGGAGTCATAAGTCTGAAGTGATCTCATAATAAGTCTGACATAAATTTGAAACTTAGGGATGTGTTTTTTATTTTTTATTTTTTGTACAGGGTATTATCTTCAGTTCTGTTAAAGAGAGCTGAGTGAGGTAAAGTGCATGGAATATATGTCCATTTTAACTCTTGTCATGACAAAGATGCTTTCTTTATGATAGATGTACGAGCGCTTGGACAATATGAGCTTTGGAATCATTCATAGGGATGTAGGATGGGAGTGGGAGAAATCTGGGTGGAAATGGAACTATTTTTTTAAAAAAAAAAAAAATTGGAGGTCTTTGCTCATCTCTGAAGATCTATACATCTGGCAATAATCGAGAGCATGAGGAGGCTAAATTTTGTTTCAAATTAATTATAGCCCTGGAGCGTCTTGGAGCATGTGAGAAATGGAGCTTGTGGAGCACTGCTCACAGCAAGGATTGCTCTCTTGGTTTGCTTCATAGTTTAGTTTCTCTCTAATGAATTTTTGTCAAACCAAGGATGCAGATTATATCAAGCAACTGTTGAGTCATTGGATATCTAAATTTGAGATATCATGCTAAATTAACTTTACCAATAATTATCTGCGTACAGAGTATCTGTTCTGTGAGTTACCATTCTAGCGTCACCAATGAGTGGTCGTTTTTCTCGTACAATCTATGTTGGAAACTTGCCTTCAGATATAAGAGAATGGGAGGTTGAAGATCTATTTTACAAGGTTTGAGATGACACCATTTCTTACCTTTGTCACTTGTTGCAATTGCATGCATTATACTCTAATTGATTGTATGAGTGTCTTAAAATTGACCCCAGCTGCTTCATCTCTGCAGTATGGGTGCATATTGGACATTGAGTTGAAGATCCCACCACGCCCTCCTTCTTATTGTTTTGTGGAGGTATTCTATGGATCATGTTATGGGCCATAATTAATGTACATGTGATTCGTATTTGGTTGTTATTAAATTTTTTTCAGCTCACCTATCTTATCGTATTTGGTAGTTTGATAAATCTCAGGACGCTGAAGAAGCAATCAGGGGTCGTGATGGATACAACTTTGGTGGATGTCGCCTTAGGGTAATAAGTGTTAACATGTTTGATTTAGTTCAAAATCTTTCTTGTCTTTGTCTTGTTTCTTAGTTGTCCATTGATGAAAAACAGGTTGAACTTGCCCATGGTGGCAGAGGGCAGTCTGCTTCAAGTGATCGTCATGGTGGCTATGGATCTGGTGGTGGGGGCCGATATGGGGTTTCACGGCATTCTGAATATCGAGGTGCATTGAGGAAAAAGACTTGTTTCTGGATGTCTCAAAGCGCGGATTGTGAACTATTTACTCTTCATAAAAGTTCAGTTTTTTAGAATTGGTTGTGCATGATTCTGATAGTAGCCATTTTTCATGTGCAGTTATTGTTCGTGGACTCCCATACAGAGCTTCATGGCAAGATTTGAAGGTGGGTGAAATTGCTGCACTCCTTACTGCTTGTTTCAAGGGAATTGGGTGCTCAACTTTGTTGACAAATTGATTCAGGATCATATGCGAAAAGCTGGAGATGTGTGTTATGCTGAAGTCTTTCACAAGGGTGATGGTAAGTCTTTCTATACTTCTCTTGTGGCATCATTACATTTTTCTAAAATATATTTTTATGCTATCCAATCTGGCAATATTGGAATGATGATTTCCTTTCTCTTGGAGGACTGTTATGTGAAGATTCATTCAGGGAATAGGACTTTCTGTGAGTGGAAATATCTTCATAGATTTAGATATATTTTTAGTTAATATGGTGTGACATAATTAAGTTCTCATTTGGTAAAGGAAAAACAGTGGAGCAGTAAATGGCATGAATATACCATTGTGCAGATACAATGGATAGCGAGGATGATGATTGAAAGGGTGTAAGGTGTTATCTAATCTCACCATTCTTGACTTTTTGTTCCTACCAAATGCAAAAAAAATTACCCTCTTGTAAACTCAACCAATCGTCAAATCTTGTCACTATATTCTCACTGAATCTTTCCGAAACCCAACATAAGTGAGAGAATTTAAGCTTCATATGCATAGCTATTTTGCAATATTACTGTGCATAAGTAATTGTTTTCTCTAAATTAAGAAGAGATGCTATAACGTTAAAGTAATAGTTGACATAAATGAGCAAATTTCAATGATTGTTTTCATTCATTCTTTATAAGTGATAGGTAATCGCCAACAAGTACATGTACATGATCCTTGTGCTTTTAGAAAAATGTATGGTTCAAAATATTTGGTAGTTAAGGAATTTTTACTTGGTTTGAGTTGCAGCATTTTCACTTTGATTTCCTCTGTCCCTTGACCTTGTTTCATACACATACATATTTTTCTTTTGTTTCATATGAGAAATTCTCCACAGTCTATCTGCCCCAGAAAAATATATTTGAAAATAAACTCTCACACTTTCTCCTTTGGTCATTGAAATGGAAGATCATCTTAGAGATTTTCTTGAGATCAAAGCATCTATTTAACATGTAAAATTTTTTACACGGTCCCAATTAGTTTTAAATTGCGTACCATAGGGGGAGAGAGACCTATTTTGAAATGGTGCAAATTTATGTAGGACCTGCTTGAATATGGCTTGTACCTGGTCCATTTTTTGTACAAACCTCTATGACATATCTACCCATTTTCAAAGGATAAGAATTTTGCATATAGTGTAAGCATTTTAGTTGGGTTTCCAGTCCCTGTCATTTGGATTTTTCTTTTTAACCTTACCACTTGTCATTATTCCTAATTCAATGATTAATCTTTTCTAGAACAGCTCTTAGATTTCTGACTTAGTCAGATTGGTTGCCACAGTGTTTATGAATGTGTCTCTTTATTTTCAAATATCTACCCATTTTCAAAGGATAAGAATTTTGCATATAGTGTAAGCATTTTAGTTGGGTTTCCAGTCCCTGTCATTTGGATTTTTCTTTTCAGCCTTACCACTTGTCATTATTCCTAATTCAATGATTAATCTTTTCTAGAACAGCTCTTAGATTTCTGACTCAGTCAGATTGGTTGCCACAGTGTTTATGAATGCGTCTCTTTATTTTCAAATATCTACCCATTTTCAAAGGATAAGAATTTTGCATATAGTGTAAGCATTTTAGTTGGGTTTCCAGTCCCTGTCATTTGGATTTTTCTTTTCAGCCTTACCACTTGTCATTATTCCTAATTCAATGATTAATCTTTTCTAGAACAGCTCTTAGATTTCTGACTCAGTCAGATTGGTTGCCACAGTGTTTATGAATGCGTCTCTTTATTTTCAAATATCTACCCATTATCAAAGGATAAGAATTTTGCATATAGTGTAAGCATTTTAGTTGGGTTTCCAGTCCCTGTCATTTGGATTTTTCTTTTCAGCCTTACCACTTGTCATTATTCCTAATTCAATGATAATCTTTTCTACAACAGCTCTTTGATTTCTGACTCAGTCAGATTGGTTGCCACAGTGTTTATGAATGTGTCTCTTTTTAAATGCTGGAAGTTATCTGTGAGAGTGATTCTTCATTTCAAAATATGTATTTTAAGGGCCCCTAACTTTCCACATGCTGCTTTAAATCCTATTTTAGTGTCATAAACCTGTTCTTTTAATTTTTCTGATGCACAAAAAAAGGTGCTAAATTTCATTTTTGGACTCAGGTACAATTGGTTTGGTTGATTATGCTAATTATGAAGACATGAAATATGCTGTAAGTTGTTGCAGGAACTGTTTCTTTCTATGGAATTTGGGGAGGCATTATTACCGTATAGCTTACTATGTGGTGCCTTTCTATGTTAGATCCGGAAGCTAGATGACACTGAATTCAGAAATCCTTGGGCAAGAGCTTATATTCGGGTAATTTCTGTGTTGGATTAAAACTTTAACCCTTTCTCTTCAGAGTTATGACTTAATTGTGTTGGTGAACTCCTGACAGATGTGAGCAGGTTGGGGTGGCACCCCAGAACCACTCCTGTTTTGCCTGTTTAGGAAAATGATCCCCAGGGTCACCCTGCACTTTATATGGGGATAACTTCTGTTCCTGCTTTTGCCCTGTGAACAATTTTTGTCCTCGCTTTTACCGGTCTCTAGCATCAACATATTAGAATTACATAAGAATATGTATTAGTTTATTGCTTAACATACAATAAAAACAAAAAATCATAAGTTTATGTTAGTGATATTGTTAAAAATAAAGGGGAAAGGTTACCAGGGCAGGATATACTACTACCATCATAATTCATACAATGCCCTGACCCACAACTTTTGACGATGATATATATTACTTGCCTCTTCCTGCTTGTGAACTCCATATCTGCACCCTGAAGGGGGTAATTGGTGCAAGGTACCCAAGTATTTGCCCCATTGGCATAAGTAATTTTAGGTTGTGGTTATTACTACATTCTGTCCAAATGACCTAACAGTTAGGGAAGGCATTCTGACAATTCTTTGATGGGAATTTTTTTTTTATGTTGAACTCTTTCCTCGATGTCTATTAATATTAAGAGTATGGGTAGAGAGGTTCTTGGTGTATCCAAGGGTCAGGCTCCGATAGGCAAGAAATAATAGTAGTGGAACGAAGAAATGCATATTGCTATCCGGACCAAACGAAAGTGTTATAGGAATCTTAAAGGTAATAGTATTAGCAATGCATGTAAAAAATGCAAAAGTGCAAAAAAAGAGAGAAAAAAAATTATCTAATAATCAAAGAGTAAGGTGTGTAATGAACTATATAAAAGATTGGAGACTAAAGACGGAGAAAGATAGATCTACAGAATTGCCAAACTAAAGAAAAGGAAAGGAAAAGATTTAACTAGTATTAGGTGTATTAAAAGTGGAACCAATATTATACTTATAAAAAATGTGGATATAAGAAAGTGTTGGAGAAATTATTTTGATAATCTCTTTAATGATGAGAGTACAACAGATATAGAAAATATCGAGATATCTGTAAAAGAGATTAATAGAGATTTTAAGCGAAAGATTCATCCCATGAAGTGAAGGAAGCTTTAAAAGAATGAAGAATAATAAAGCCACAGCACTTGATGGCATTCACAAAGAAGTGTGGAAATGGTCGGGTGAATTTGGTATAATATAATGTTAACAGATATTTTAAACAAAATTTGACAAATCAAGAGAATGCCCCAAATATGGAGGAAGATTATAATTGTATCGCTATATAATATTAAAGAAAGCATACAAGATTGCTCTAATTATAGAGGAATTAAATGAGTTGCATCAGAAAAATTATGGGAGAGAGTGATAGAGTATAGATTGAGTTTGGAGATAAATGTCTCAAAATCAATTTGAATTTATACTAGAAAGATCCACTACGGAAATAATCTATTTGTTAAGACATTTGACGGAGACATATAGAGTATAAAAGAGAAACCTACGTATGGTATTCATTGACATATAAAAAACATATAATAGGGTTCCTAGAGATGTATTGTGGTAGGCATTGATACAGAAAGAGATCTCCTTAAAATATATTAATTTCATTAGATATATGTATGAGAGAACTGTAACCAATATAAAAATTTGTGAGGGTTTGAGCGATAGCTTCCTCATTAACATTAGACTTCGTCAAATTTTGGTATTAAGTTTCATTTCTTTTGCAGTAGTGATAGACAATGTCACAAAAAACATCCAAGATGAAATACTATGGCGTATACTTTTTGCACATGATATAATACTAGTTGATAAAATTAGAGAGGGTATTAGTGCTAAATTAGAGTTATGGAGGATCACACTAGAATCTAGAGAATTTATATTGAATAGATCGAAAATTGAGTATATGACATGTAGGTTTAGCGATAGTCATTGGAATGATGAAAAATCGATTAGGTTAGATGGACAAGATGTATCCAAAAGTGAACGATTTAGATATTTAGATTCTATCATTCAAAATGATGATAATATAGATAGGGATATGAATCATAGGATCCAAGCAGGTTGGATGAAATAGAGAAGGACATCCGGAGTGCATTGCGATCGCGCGATGCCATTGCATTTGAAGGGAAATTCCTATAAAATCACGGTTAAATCTGCACTATTGTATGATATTGAGTGTTTGGTTATTAAACAATAATAAGAACAAAAAATGATTGTACCAGAAATGAGAATATTTAGATGGATGTGTGGCAAAACTAAAAGAGATAGGATTATAAATGAATAGATTTGTAACAAGTTAGGAGCTAATTCAATTGTAGATAAGATGCAAAAATGTCGTTTGAGATGGTTTGGGTATGTACAAAGAAGATCAAAAGACGCACCGGTTAAGAGAATCGAGAACTTAAATATTGGAGATTTAGTAAAATGTAGAAATAGACCGTTAAAAATTTGGATGTAAGTTATCCGTAAAGACATGATAGTTAAAGGTTTGGGCGAGAAGATAGCGCTGGATAGGAATGAGTGGCGCAAAAAAATTCGCACAAAATAAACCAATATATTTTAGATATATATATATATATATATATAGTATTTATTTATTTATTTATTTATTTTTTAAATCATCTCCAAATTTGTCTTTTAAATGACTGACTCTAAATATTGGGATTAAGATTCAGTTTGTTATTGCTGTTGTTGAACTCTTTCCTTCTCCCTTTGTTTCATTGAAATTTCAAGCCTGAAGAAGAGTTGTGGTCAGTTGATTTCATATGCATGAATTTCGGTGAGTTGAGCCTAGAGTTTATTTGCTAAATTTCTTTTTATTGTGTTTCTTGTTACCCATAAATTGTATCAGGTGAAGAGGTATGAAGGCAGCCCATCAAGAAGCCCAAGTAGGAGTCCCAGTAGAAGCAGAAGTGCGAGAAGGGATAGGAGGTATTTTGTGATGCTTTTTTTTTTCCTTTTATTTTTTAATTTTATAGCTTGTTTGTACACATAGCTTTTCAAATTGATTTACTCAAATAATGTATTGGCAGCAAATCATTGGATCAATCTCCACTGAAATCGCCAGGGCGATGCCGGTCCACCTCACCAGTGAAATCCAGGTTTTTCGCTGTCTCTCAACCTCTCTCACCAATGGATAGTCATTTTCGTGTTCATCATTTGAAGGATTTGCTTTATGTTGTTTTCTTTTGTTTCTTTTTTTTGTAGGCCAAAGTCAAGATCACGCTCTCCTTATCAGGTGAGCTCTTTCTTGTGATCCGGTGGGAATAGATTCCCTGCTTTTATAGAATGTTGTATTGCATTATATTCAAAGACTTAAATGTAAGAACTAGCACATGCTGTGCAAAATGAAAAGGACAAATATAAGACAAAAAAATGATATTAGGGAAGATGATGTTACATTGCACGGGTCCTGCTGGATTTTGAGTTCCAATCCTGGCAGGTCTTTATTTGAAATTTTTGGTAAGTTCAGGTCTAGGTTTATTTCCAGGTTTTGTAGGCTTGAACTTAACCATAACCAGTTTCGAGTTTGCAGTTCTCTATTTGGTTCTCTAATCTATTTCCCTTCACTGGTCCCATATAATATTTTCTTTTTGAAAATTTCCCCTGAAAATTATTTTAGGGGTTCCTGAAAATTGTGAAATTATTGATCTTGCTAAGCACTAATTAAACACTATATTTATACTGTATAGATCATAATAATAATTTTTTATTTTCTTAATACTATTTTCTTTTGTGGACATCCTGTAAGTTCTGGTCATTATTTTCTCCAATTTGTATAAATCAATTTGAAAGTTATGATCCGGTGGGAATAGGTTAATTTGTATAATATTTGTGTTATGTTGTTTTGTACTACACTAATTCTTAAATATTTTTTACTTTCACTTTAAAGGATAGATGTTTTAGTGGACATGAGTTCAATGGTAGAGGTGATCAATGAGCTTCTCTTTCAGATTCTAATTTGGCTTTATATACACTTGTTTCATGCTGTGTGCATTGCTTGTGTATCTATGTTATGCATGTAGCTTTCTGCATTATATAGTAAAGCACTTATGCATGCAGCTTTCTACATTTCTTTCATTGTATGTGTAAGATTTTTATATACACATTGTTTTCTTTCTAGCTTGCACCTTAATACATCTTAATAGATATCGGATTTTACATATAGGCATAGTGCCTGACTGCATATGTTGTGTGCATGTATGTCTACTAGTGGGTGCATTATTAGTCTAATCAGTGTAGTCTCAGGAGAAGTTCAATTTCTTAGATCAAAGCTATTAGCCTAGTGTTTGCAGAGGAGATGCGGTTTTCTTCTTGTTGTAGGTTAAGGGTTCCAATGCCTCCCCTTTTCGGTTCAAGTGTTTTCTTAACAAAATGCATAAAAGTTATTGGAATTTTCTCCGAAGTGAACTCATCTTAAAGGGCTTAAACTTTGGTACTTCTTAAATTGAAGGACCTCAAGTGTTTAGTTTTCTAAACAAGAATCTAGTTCTGGTATCTGGAAATGTTTGTGGCTATCTAATATGATGATTTAAAGCTAAAATGCTAAGTTAACATGCAATAAAGGGCATGTGTGGCAAGTAGTACTTTTTTTTTAGAAGGAAAGCTAAATGCTTTCTTGCAAATTAACCTTATATTGCAATGTTCCATATATTTACTGCTAAATAAGATAATAAAGATAATGCAAAGGTTGGACATATATTGTTTTAGTTTCTTTGTTTTGGAAAAAAATATAATGTCATTTTCTATTGAAATTTGTGAGAAGGCCACTAATTATTCATTTCATTAATATATATGTATTCATGAAAACTAAGACTAAGATTTTTTTGAGTAGAAAAAGATCAAAGTTAATTAAAAAATAGTTTTCAAGTTGAATTAATCACATATCTACGTAAAATATTGGTTAAAAGCACATACAATGATCCACCTATTTATGCGAGTTGTTCATTCCTCTATGATGAATAATTGTGAAACACATTCTACCCTAGTAGCTGCAAATAAATAATATAAATGAATAGATTTTCAACATTGTTAATGTGGGTATTTAATCTTAATTGGCAATGCTCTTCATTGCATGTTAAGTTTGCATTTTACTTTCAAGTCATCATATTAGATTGCCGTGTAAGCATTTTTCAGTATTGAAAAGTTTTGCAGGGGGGATTAAGTCTTTGATTGGTAAAAATAGAAGTTCATATTCTTAAATGGAACAAGTAGGCATGGTTAGGCTATGGTGTCATTTTCTTAAATGGATGGTCTTATATAAGTTGTGCTATATTGCGCTATGGTGTTGTATATCCCTCTGTTTATGAGGCATGGAGGCCAAAAGAAAGGTTTGCAAAAGTAACAAAAACTGGCACATGGCTGACACGTGTTGACATTCTAGTCACGGTGAAAGGTGTTTCTTTTTTAATTTTTTTTCTTCCTTTTCTTTTGACGTGTTTCTAATGAAAACATAAAAGCTTATATGTAATTTCAGAAAATTAAAAATTTGTTGTTTCAAGTTAGAAAGAGGCTTAATTGGCCATTTCTCAAGCCTAGGCAATCAAATTTGAAAAAGGAAAGGACTTTTCTTCTCCAGAAATCGGAGGATTTCCTAATAATGATGGAACTTTTTTCATTATTTTTGTTCCCTGAGGGGTTGGGTTGGTCTCTCTCTCTCTCTCTCTCTTTCTCTTGTGTATGTGTACGTAAGAGGAAAAAATTATGTTATTAAAGAAGAAAAGAAAATATATTATTTTATTATTTTGTATTCTCACTGTACCGTGTCTTAAATTTTAGAATTAGAATTATGGAGTTATGTGTTCATGTCATGTTGTGACTTGTCAATATTTGTATTTCATAGCCATATTCATATATACATATACATATATATATATATGTGTGTGTGTGTGTGTGTGTGTGTGTTTTTATATTATATGTTTATGATGGTGGTAATAATGTAGTAAAACGCACAAAGTTTGTATATATATATATATATTCTTTTCCAAATAATTTTTGTTTATTTTAAAATCATTTTGAAAATTATCTTAGGTTTTAGAAATATATATCTTTGTTGATGAAAATATTGAGTTTTGTCAAAATTTCATTCTCATCATATGTTTTATCAAAATCATTTTCTTTTTCTAAAACGTTTAATTTATTTTCTCTACTAACATTTTCTGTTATAGCTAAAAGTGTTGGAGAGTTTGATTTTGAATCAATTTTGTTTTGTTCTTCTGTTTGAGAACGTGTATACACTGGTTGTAAGATTATTTTTCCCAAGTCTATGTTTTTAAGAGAGGTTGGAATATCTGAGGTCGAATATCGCGAAGGTTTTGTTTGACTTTTATCATGAAAATTTATGATGGATGGTAATACTAGAATGTATAATCTTACTTCTATACTAAATAAAAGCAAACTCAATAAAAAATCTTCTTCAACCATCTCATAGTTGCAAGAAGAAATAAAAACAATCAAAAAAGAATTAAAATAATTAAAGCATAAGCCAGAGGAAGATTCTAAAACCATTTCAATTTTATTATCTCAAATAAAAGTAAAAAATGTAGTTACCGATTCCAGTAGTAACGAAAAAAATTCGGATGAGGATCATTTAGATTCTCAAACCATCTAACATCTCGAAAAATCCAATAAAACCCTTCTTGAAAAAATCTTATTTGTTCTAAAGGAAATCACTTCCAGAAAACCCCTTATAAAAATCACCCTATTATTATCTGAAAGTTTTAAAATTGATACAGTCGCCCTTTTCGATACCGGAGCTGACTTAAATTGCATAAAAGCTAATCTCATTCTAAAAAGATTTCATGAAAAAACTAGTGAAAAACTATCCGTGACAAATAGTTCCAAAATAAACATAATTACCAAAATGGATACAGGAATCTAAAATGAAAGATTCATGATTAAAACAACTTTCGTCCTAGCTACTGATATCCGACAAATAGTGATACTAGGAACTCTATTTATCAATCTTATTACCCCTTATAAGGTTGAATATAATGGAATTAAATCTAAAATCAACAAAGAAAAACTCTTTTTTTCATTTCTAGAACTTCTTAAAACTAGAAGTTTAAATGTAATAAAAGTCGCTTCTATCCAAGAGAACTCAATAAATCTTTTAATACAGAAAAAACAATTTGAAATATTACATTTAAAACAAAATATTGATCTTCAAAGAATTGAACAACAATTGCAAACTGAATCCATAAAACAAAAAATCTCTGATTTCTAGAAAACAATCTAAAAATAAATCTGTTATGATCTTCCTAATACCTTTTGGGATAGAAAATAACATATGATCGACCTACCATATGAAAAAGGATTTGATGAATGTGATATTCCCACTAAATTCAGACCAATTCAAATGAATGCTGAATTAGAATAATATTGCAAAAAAGAAATTCAAAATCTTGAATTCAAGGGATTAATTTCAAAATCTAGATCTCTATGGAGTTGTGCAGCTTTCTATGTAAACAAGGCCTCAGAAATAGAAAGAAGAACTCAAAGGTTGGTCATAAATTATAAATCTCTAAATGAAGCTTTAAAATGGATCAGATATCTGATTCACAATAAAAAAAATTTATTGCAAAAACTAAACTCCGCCAACATATTCTCTAAATTCGATATGAAATTAGCATTTTGGCAGATCCAAATTCATCCCAAAGACAGATATAAAATGGCGTTCACTGTTCCATTTGAGCAATACGAATAGAATGTTATGCCATTTGGTTTAAAAAAGAAAACACCTTCGGAATTTCAAAGAATTATGAATGATATATTCAATTCATATTCAGAATTTTGTATTGTGTACATCGATGATGTACTTATATTCTGATTATCCATAGAACAACACTTCAAAAATTTTAAAACATTCTTCTGTCTGAAAAAAGAATGGTCTAGTCTTTTCGGTTAAAAAAATATCTTTGTTCCAAACAAAGATAAGGTTTTTAGGTCATCATATAATATGTGGAACTACAAAACCAATTGAGAGATCTCTGAAATTTGCAAACAAATTTCCAGACAAAATTCATATATATATATATATATATATATATATATATATATATATATATTTTTTTTTTTTTTGTTATACAGCAATTTGAACTTTATATCTCAGGGTTGGGTGAGAGAGATTACGACGACCAGACCGTGGAGACACAAAGTTTATATATCTTTGTATACATATTTTGGCTGACGATGTGTTATTATTTGTTTGCTTAGACCACTCCGAATTTTTCATTTACGCCGTGTTAACCTCTTTTGAGTATGATTAAAATGGTAATTCCGATGCCTTCTAAGGTACAATCTTTCTGTTATGAACTTTAAAATGTCTCTTATTACTTGCAGGTGCGTTCAGGAAGTGGCTAATTTCCCTTGACTCGGCCCCAGTGGAGCTGTATTGCTGGAATTTTCAGAAAATTATGATGTTACTGGAAATTATTTAGCATATGTGGATTATCTTTGATTCTGATACTTGTGACTCTCATCTTGTTGCGTTTGACCTGAGAAATGCTGAGAAAATTTACCTGTGGTGTAATCGACAATTATGTTAATACTTGAACCGAAATTTGAGTGGATCTTAATGTTGTTTGCTTCTTAAGAGTTTTCTTCTCTAAGTTCTATGTATTGATACCATATTAAGAATTTCTTAATTGTTTGAATGCAAAGGCCATCTTGTGCTTGAGGCCTTTATCAATACATGGAACTTAATATTCATGGAAAGAGATGGTTCAGCTTCTCAACCGGGTTTTTTTTTTTTATAATTTTTTTTTATTTTTTTTTTCTTCCAAACCAAGGAAGGTATTGATATGGGAAGGGATTCCTTTGAACTCGAGATTTAAAGGTGCAGTAGAAGCTCTTGATACTACTCGGTTTATGGGCATTGTTGCTAAAGTAAATTTAAGCAGTTTTTTGTTTGAAATAATTTAGTAAATGTAGTCCTAAGGATATTTAAGTGATAAAAAATTCTTGTTCAAGTGTTTGTTTTGAGATCTAAAGTTTGAATTTTCGTGGGTAGATGTATTTTTGCTATTTTTGTGGTCTTAGGTGACAAGAGAAAAAAAATTATTAGATGTAGATGAAACTGAAAATATAATGGTCATAAAAAGAAGGAAATTTTGATGTGGACAATTGTCGATTAGAAAGGAGATTAATAGGGAGGTTCATTGACTTTGGTGGGGGTGTATTTAGATGACTAATCATTTTAAAATAATAGTAGCGTTTTCCTTCCCCCAATTGAAACTTCCCAATGGCACTACAATATTCCACCCTTTGTTCTCACCAAAATATATATATATATATATATATATTCCACCCTGTGAATCTTGTTGATATGAGCCTAATATGGGCCCTCTGTATTTTAGAAAATGGAAAATGGGCCGTTGTTGCCGTTTACCCAACCAAGGAAATCTAATTTTATCATGCTGTATACCAACTGACAATATACAACGGACGCTCGGCTCAGTGATACCGGGTGTTAAATTTTTAGAATAAGATGTTAGGTTTTTTAATTAAATTTGGGTTTAAAATTTGATAATGAAAAAAACTACGCTATGTGGGTCCATATATACTCAAATCAAATTAATCAGAATATAGTTTTAGATTTGAAAATTAAAAAAAAAAAAAAAAAAACAAAATTATGGTGCTGCATGTTGCATTCAGTTTGTATCCGTTGTGCACATTAAACAAATAATCATTTTATTTTATTTTAATTTTTTTTTATAGAAAAAAAAAAAAAAAAAAAAATAGGTGGCCCATGGGCATAGGGTTACACGGTAACTTTCCCCGTACGCCATCAAATAAACAAGATTCAGTATTAGAACTCGAGGACTCCCTCCAGGGGCGGGTGCACTGACTGCAAATCTATATCTTGTTGTACAATAATGTTAGATGAACCAAATACATGAAATTATATATATATATATATAAGTACAATATTATGTATTGAGTGACTCTTAATGATATCAATAACATGTTTTGACCACTTTAAAAAATATTTAATTTAAAATTAATCAAAATATGTTAATATAGATTGACCTGTAAAATTTATTATATTTGATGCATGATATATTTGGACAATTTAGCATTTAATAAACCCATATATCAAATTATATGTCTCAAATTGATGGATTAACCATTTCCAAATTCTATAGCTAATGGCATATATAAGAGTACTATTAACCTATACCAACATTGGTCAGTGCAATTGATAAAGAGTGTTGCGTCCCTTCTCTATATCTGGGTTTGATTTGGTATAGAGACAAAAAAAATAAATATTGAGAGGCCCGTTCCTGTAAAACGGGTTCTATAACGGTCGGTCCAGATTTAATAGGCGGTGGCTTAATCAAGGTACCAAAAAAAAAAAACAGAGTACTATTAACCTATTGTATTTATGGCTTCATTATTAAAGCTATTTAATGTTAGGTCTCCAATGAAGGGGTTGGGACATGTTGGTAATTCAGGGGAAAGGACAGGAGACCGGCCTTACCTATTGCCACGAGGATACCGTCTTGGAACTGCAAAGGGGCTTGGGAACCCTCGAGTGGTCACCGGTTTACACAAGCCTGTAGAACCTAAGGCCCCAGTTTAGTTTAGTTTTTTTTTTTAATGGAAATAAACCTATTACTCTTGAATTCAAGAAATTAAAAGTAGAAATTGGGCTCTGTGAACAATTTGGTGGTGGATTATAAAGGGGAAGGAAATAGGAGTGGAGGATTGGCTTTATTGTGGCATGATTTAATGGCATTCGCTCTAAAAACTCAGTCCAA
Source organism: Dillenia suffruticosa (assembly GCA_033439265.1). NCBI lineage: Eukaryota > Viridiplantae > Streptophyta > Magnoliopsida > Dilleniales > Dilleniaceae > Dillenia > Dillenia suffruticosa. Next base: position 15,090,723 of record JAVTVX010000009.1, on the reverse strand, counting down.
TTATCATATGAATGTGGAGGCACGTTGTCATAAAGTTTCAGAGCAAAAATGGAGGTTTTATAGGGTACGGATGGCCAAAGTTCGCAGAAAAAAGAACAAACTGGGACAATGCTCAGAAATGTGAATGCTCAAATCTCCACACAGAGTTGCAAATATTCAAAAAGGATCAGTGTACTCCTGTTAATTCGACTCAAATCGTTATCGGGTCCTTTTAGAGATGATCTCTTTTTACATAATTTTCTTTATTTTCAAAATTCAACTAAAGAGATAATATCATAAGTAAATATTTTTTAGAAACAAAAAAATCTGTTTTTTAGCATTCTCAACATATTTTATATTTTTTATTTCAACTCTTTAGATTTTGATATGACAATCAGAATTTTACGGCTCTCCTTATACATATATATATATATATATATATATATATATATTTATATATTTGAAAATCTGGTTAAGTGAGTACTTTTGATTGATAAATTGTGTGCTTGTGGTTAAGCAAGTACCTTAGATTGATAAATCCAGTGATAAATCCCGTGCGAGGTGAGGGAAAGACGGTAACGGATAATTGATTTATTGGAATGGGTGTTATATTCTTAAATTTTAAATTTAAAATTTAAAAATAAGAAAAGTTATATAAGAAAAGTTGTAAATATTCAAATTAGATTAGTCGAAATTTAGATAGTAAATAAAAAAAAGAAAAAATAAATAAAGAATTTGGTTTTCAGCTCCTTTATCAATCAAATGTGGGTGATATGCACACCAAGTCTTTGAAAGATTAGATCATCGCAGTACAATCTTTTGTGGACTTAGGGATACTTGAGCCATTTTGTATGGTCGCATTGGCTCTATGGAATTCCAGAAATAAGCTAATTTTTAGCCATAAAGGTGCTGCCCATTATGAGATCCAGCTTCAGACCATGTGGGTAGACTGTATATCTAACCTGATTTTGGAGCTAGATAATTTGGGAGTGGCTGCTACTATTACCCATCCTGGTTGTATGCTTGCAAAACTAAGGGTGATTCATCAAGATCTGGTATCCATTGCTTCTGGTTTTCTATCCTTTACCTTTAATCATGTCAAAGGGTCAGTATGGCCGCACACACTTACTAAATTAGCCTTGCAAAGTTTGTATCATCAGGCATGGATTGAGGAATGCCCACTTGAAGTTTTATCCCTCTTAGAAAAGATGTCATTGTTCTATTAACATATAGTTGATCTAATTGAATATGATATTATATTTTTTAATCAAATTTCTGAATTCAACTCTTGATTTGGATATGAAAAAAATCATATTGGGAGGGTAACCCCCTTAAATGGATCACTATAAATTTTTAATCGGATTAATTAGAGTATGATTCTGAATACGTAAAAAAAAAAAAAAAAAAAAAAAAAAGACGTTATTACTCTTCTCACGATAAAATTACGTAGTCTTTCCCAAACAGTGAAAATACTTGCGCCGACCTCAATCTGCGGAAGAAACATTTGTCTAACTTATGCACGTCGGCAACTAAGGATTATTACCTTTCATTTACAACTCATATTAAATACTCATTAATTTAACCTAACAATTAAGTAGTTCTAACCTTATCATCCACTTTAAGAGAAAAGTGAGACCAACTATCTCTTTTGTAATCGTAAAACATCTTGTAATTTTATTTATATTGAAACTTTTTAATTTTAAATTATTATGTGTGAAAATCACAAATATATATAAATCTCATCACGTATTCTAATTTGCAAGTAATGCTTTCTTGGGTTTGTTCGAAAAAGTTAAAATTATACACAACTGAATCAAAATTTAGTCATTATTTTTAATATAACAAATTATGAGTCTTTTAGTCCAGTTTATAGAGATATTTGATTTCTACTTTTAAAACTTCAATATTTTCTACCAATAATTATTTATTTAATTAAAAAATATTACAAATAAAATTAGATAAAAAACAGAAATAAATTAAGAAAATTTGAAAAATCTTGAAATGGGATTTTATTTGATTTTCAATTCTAATAGGGTTTTATTTTATTTTATATTCGAAAATGTCTTGCGTGATCCATCTCAAATTTAATTTAATAATGGCAAAGTAATTTGAAATTGGTATGAGATCACGTGCCACTGTCATTAGGGAGTAAATAATAGTAACAGTGCACCCATTCGATGAACGACTTGGGAAAGTCCAACTGCTTTCGTCAGCTGCAAGAATTACCAAACTTTTACTAGCCTTGTGTGCAGAGGCCTGTCTTTTCACTCCCTGTGTGACAAAATTCTAGAGAGAGAAACATACATACATAATAACCCCATTATTAAGAGAAAGAGAGATCACATGATCAGGTTGTTACAGAGAGAGAGAGAGAGAGAGAGAGACGGAGAAGCAGTGTTGTCCTGTTGTGCAGCCGTTCGTATGTCCTGCGGTTGTCCTAGTTTAGGTATTGTCAATTTCTGTAGCAGCCTCAGACCCACGAGCGCACTCTGTTCCTCTCTCTCTCTCTCTCTCTCTCTCTCTCTCTCTCTCTCTCTCTCTCTCTCTCTCTCTCTCTCTCTCTCTGTTCCTCATTCTTCATTCTATTCTACTGTTTCTATCGGACAATCCTTTCAACCATATGTAATCTGGGAACATGCCAAAATGAAAGAAATGAAAACAAGAAGGAAGGAAGTGCATAACAATCCAAAGTTCTATAATCGCATGATCCTACGTCTACATCTCTTCTACACATCCAAAGTGCTAGCCTTAGAGGAGGGGAAATGGGATTATTCTACTTCGTTTAGGAAACTTTTGAAGCTTAGAATAGATTTTCTTTTCTTTTTTTTTTCTTTTTATTTTTTTTGAAAGATACTATACTATAATTTTTACTCTAAAATTTGAAATTAAAATTCAATTTATTTATTTATACTACCTATTTAAAATAAAATATATTGTTTGAAATAGTTCTTTGCAATGAAACCAATTTTTTTTTTCTTTTTTAAGAAAAAAGAAATTCCGTCTTTTGGCTGATTATATTTTTTAAGTATATTGATTTTTAATATTTTCAAAAAGACTAGTTTTCCGACATGGTAAAACTTTGAATCAATCAACCCATGTTTTAGAAACTAATCCAAGTGTACCCAAAATCAAATTAAGCAAATTAGCTCAAATGTGTTGTTAGCCGGTAGGGTACACACTAAACATAGTCTATGTCATCTTTGTGTCCCGTGAGGATAACTCTTACGTGGATGTTCTGGCCAAATTAGGACCGTTGTTCCTTCCTGTCTTTCATGAGTTTTTCTTCCCTTTTAGAGAGGTGTGTATCGTTCCTTTTTGCATGACATTTAAAAAATGATTTTCTTTAAAAGTTAATTCTTCCCGCCTCCATTTGTAACCAAAAAAAAAAAAAAAAAGAATCAAATATTCTATTGTTCCATGAATGTACTAGGGTTGATGTCAATGTAAGACGAAATCTACTATGTATTGAGATTGACATGACAATGTGTTGGTATCAAAACTTGGCTCACGAGGGGTACTTGGATTTGGTGGTATTATTTGGGTGGAAAGATGCTAGATTCTTCCGACAAAGAGCCATGGACGGAGATTAAGGAGCATGCTGCAAAATTGTAGAAAGTAACGGAAAGTGTGAACAATCTCTACGATGTGGTGTCGTTATTTGGCATTATTTTCCTTATAATGGTATTTTCAAAAGAGATAACACATGCAACACTTTATGTTTATACTTCTTATTAAGTATGGACACATCCAAAAATTGTAGTCATAAGATACTCTTAATCAACTTATAGGACACGAATACCTTATTGATTTAGTGACAAAATCACTGAGTTTTTTTAATTAAATTTTTAGATTCGAGTTTTGTGAATAAAAAAAATGAATTTGAAGAGAGCTCGCCCTATAATAGGCCTGATAGTTATTTCGAACTGTATTAATCGAAATTAGTAAATTGATTATCGAATGCTAGTCGGTCAAAAAAAAGTTACAGGATAATTATCGCATACTTTATTTGATATTCGTATCAATCTACATTGAATCCTGAATGAGATTTGGAATACTTAAATGATTTCACCCAGGGGGTAGGGTTAGTTAAAATTTCGAAAAGAAATATTTCTTTGTATGCATCTAGTTGTTGGCATGTGGATTGCTTTCAGAAAGTTGTACCTTTATTTTATCATATATCATATTTTATAATGAAGCATTGCTATTTATTATGGTATTAACCAAAGAGGCTTAATTAATTATAAATATCTTTTATTAACACATTGAAAAATGCTTTTGCAATGCGTCAAAATATATTTGGATAAATATCTAATTTATAATTTTATTGTTGTCATGACCCTAAGAATTTATCTTCATTCATTTGTCCATGAAATAGTAGGTGCAGAGTTATGTTCACATGCCTCCTCCTTCCTATCACGTTTGACTTTGGTCTCTAATTTCACAGGAGAGAGAGCCCTCTCCCTCCCTCCCTCTCTCTCTCTCTCTCTCTCTCTCTCTCTCTCTCTCTCTACATGTGGGTGATATGGGTGTAAATGGTCAGCGGTTATTTTCAGGTGTAGCTAGGGTGGAGACCCACCTCCCCAGGGCGGGGCGGGGCGGGGCGGGGGCGGGGGTGGGGGAGGGAGGGAGGGGGAAGACTAGGGTTAATTGGAAGTGGCAAAAGTGGGAATGGGATTTGAATGTGGCTTTTGCCGAGGAAGCCGACCGTAATTTTTGTCAAAATCTGCGGTTTTATGGGCTTTTCAGTGTTTAGCATTTAATACGTAAGTATCCTATTACTCGACTGGGCCTCTTTTTCTTTTTTTTTTTTTTTTTTTTTTTTTTTTTTTTTTTAATGAGATTTGAATGAAGAAAGAGACGTGATCACTAAATTATCCTACTGGACCTTGACCGGCTTTCTCTCTTTGCCCCCATATATGGTACGAAATTGTGTACAAAAAATTTCTTTTATTTTTTATTTTTTAATAAAATTTAAATTTTGAATCATGAAATCCAAAACAAGAAAATTGTGATCATCAGGGGACCTTGACCGGCTTTCTCTCTCTGTCCCATATTTGGTACGAAATTGTGTGCAAAAAATATCTTCCATTTTTTAAAAATTATTCAGCGGTACAAATAATAATAATAAAAAAATAAAATACTTTTGGGGAGGGGGAAGAGTCCCTTGGATCCTTACCCAAATAAGCCTGAGTTGGATTGGAAAATAACTAAAACATTGTGATAATTCTTTTCATGCTTTTCAAATAAGGGGGGCTCTGCCCCAATCAAGCCTCCATCTGTTCACATGGCAGTCATGTTTCCAATCTAACCTCATTAAGTCTTATATTTCTCTAACTCAATCAAGCTCATAGCACCCATAAATTTTAGGAGATCCAATTAATAATTCCTGCAGTTAATTTGAGTATTAAAGGTATTTAACCTTGACTTAGCCAAAAATCCACTCTCCTATCAGTTTTTGACTATGTCACTCGTTCATGCATAACCCCATATTCATTTATTACATATATATATATATATTTTAATTCATCATGAGGCTTATGAATTTACAACTATACAATAGAGAGTTCTTATAAAATTACTAAATAAATCAGAATCATTCGTATCTAAATATTCTCTGTTGAATGAAATTATCACGTATACAACCATTAGACTAAATCTGGTTATACTATAATTCCATGTTGAACTATATTTATGAAGAGAATTAGATAAGGAAATCCCTTACTACTTATAAGGTCGGTGAATTAGGAAGTACAAACTTGCAGTTTGGAAATTTCTCAAACACTTGGATTTCACAATATAACTTAATCATGCAAAACAAGTAAAAAATTAGGGAAAGAGTAATGCTACATTGGATCAAAACTCACGTGATAATCGATATCAATATATCTTGACAAATTCTTAATTAAATATTTATTTGAATTAGTTTGATGTCTTATTTCGAAATGATTTTCATTTTTTGTCTTGCAACCAGCATAGATCAATTTTATTTCTTACGTATGAAGGTAAAGCTGATGTTTGTTTGAAATAATCAAACATATTAATATAAAAACTCAATATTAGATTTGTGATCCGAAGGCTTTGTGACAGGCCTCCATTAAAGATTGAATAGAATGCAGTTTAATTTCACCTTTAATGCCATCATTCAAGACACCCACAAATTTGGTGACTAAATGCTCAAGGCTCCCTCTCAATCTCACAACAAAGCTTGAGATCATCTAATAGAGCCATGTAATCATGAACACTAGAACAAGAGTTAAAGTCTTATCACTGACCCTACAATGCTGTTTTATTAGAAGTTGGCATTATTGACATCAAAATATTGCTCAAATTTTCAAATTTATGTCCCCACGGGGACAATTTAGTGGTCACAATACTCCTTCCCCAACCTGTGATCTCATGTTAGAATCTCTGTGTAACAAAAAAAAAAAAAAAAGTTCAAATTTATGGCAATAGGAAGAATAATGTCTATTGGCATAGTTGTTCTTATTAAAGTTGGACTTGTCTCTTGTCCATTACATGCATCAAGTTAAACTATATACATATAAGTTAACTTCCGAGGCTAGTATTTAAAGAAGACAATTATAAATAAAAAAGGCATGTCCTAAATTATATCTTATCTTCACTTTGGTCCCTAAAAGTTCATTTTGATCCCTAATTATTCCCTCCACCTCAAAAGAATATCTTAGCAAGCCTTGCTTTTGCTTGGCCACAACTCAAGCCCTTTCGCACTATTTTTGAACCTTTCTAATCGACATTTCTTGTACAAAGAATTAGCCTAATCATAACATTAATTTAAATAGGTAAGAGTTTTTCTGGAATCTATGACGCTAGCTAGAATCGGGGGATTTAAGTGCATGATAATTGGAATCAAAGGTTTACTTGATTGTTATAACTCTTTTTTTGGTAACATTTATTATCAAAATTGTAGTATTCAATACTATATTAGGTGTTAATCATACTTTTGAGAAGGTTAAGGGTATTTTGGTAACGTCCTTCGAAACACTTTCCTCCGATATCCGACTTCGATAATATTTTTCTCATTGTAATCTTAGTAGTGGGCTACAAAGTCACATACAATAGAATGACTCTTATAAAAAACGAATGATAATCTCAAATTTGATTTTATGATTAATTGAATTACAAGATTTCTTATATAATCTGAAATCGGACTCAGGAAACAAGTTCTAAGCCTAAGTCCAGATAAGATTTATAAGATCTAAGTAGATTATAAAAGGCACAAGCTTCGGCTAACTTTGATGATGGATTTGGCAACTTGGTCCATTCCTATAAATGAGGATATAGTCATCAATTACTTTACTTCTAATACTGTATCTCAAGCCGAAGATGAACCTTTTAGGTTTTTTTATTTTTGTGTTGATATATGATAAAGCATATTTTGCCAATCTATGAAAGTCTTGTTCAAACCCTGTCATTGTGGCGACGTTTTGTTGCAGACCTAGAAACCATCTCTAACCAGAATGCAACATCATCATCTAGCAAATCTATAACTAGGCCAATAACATTCACCTCATCGAAGTAGATAAGAATGAAGAAGATCTTTTTTATTGCAGAAATCCACATGTAAGCCACAAGCATATCTTCTCCTCTGGAGTTTTGGAATATTGCACTCATTGAAATACCTGAGCAACTTATTATCGACTCAGTGGACACTCTTTGGATTGTTGCCCGATTATTCCCTTCCAAATTTACTACACCAACTTTCTGGGTTTGAGGTTGCTACATTATTGACTTCATAGTTTCTATTGTTTGGCTTATTATTTCTTCTATCAACTCTGTCGGACTTTTGTTTTGTTAAGTAAACCATCGTGTTGACTTCATTTGATATTCCCATTGTATTTTCTAATTATTAATCCATATGCACATTCACTAAACAAATTTAGAAAAACTACTCTAAAATGTTATATCATGTGATGCATCCTTTCCAAGAGTTCCTGACACTCACTAACCTAGGGACCTCTATTCGAAGGTTTATTAATTTAGGTATTCTCAAATTTAGAGACTTCTAACCCTAATTTCTTGAATCTAGGGCATTGATATCAACTGTGATGACCTAGTCCGAGAGGGTTCCAAATTCGTAGCAGCTATCGCCAAAGTCGGACTAAAAATTTTAAAATTTTATTTACACTAGAAATAAATACCTCAAAAAAAAAAAAAAATAGGTCATTACTGAACAAAGACGTCTAAACAAAAAAATCCTACTTGCAAATTAAGTGAAATTTTCGAACTTTTACAAAAGGGTCCGATCACAAAAGTAGGGAGGTGTATTACTAAAGTATCTCCTTGGTTGAACAAATATTTCTTTTTCTTTGAACTGTGGATCCACTAGAGTACATCCTCATGATCCCATCCCACATGCAAACTATCTTAACTTTTAGTGGAAAAAAATGGGGATAAAATTGGGTAAGTTATGAGAACTCACCAAGCATCAAGACAACAAAAAATGAAAAACAAGAAAAGAAATGTGAATTAAATCATAACTTATGACTGTAGCATAGAATATTGATACCGCTACAAGATAATCGGGTTGTACGTCGAAATAGATTATGAGATAGTAGCTTCTAAAGATCATAACTTACAAAGGTAGCATACAATATTGTTGTTTCAATTATCTCTCAATTCCAACGTTCCACTTATCTTTTTTATCTCTACCTCCCACCTTTTTGCCGTTAATTTTCGTTTGTTAATTTGTCTTCCTCCTCGGTTCTTGTCAATTACTTCACATGCATTGCTTGTGCCACAAAGACCGTCTCAAAGTTGATACCAACGATTCTATAAAATAATTATATTCTAAAAATATTTCATTGTGTAAGTAAACACCAAAATATTATGTGACAATGGTTGAAATGCACATTCATGAAAGCATTGTGCCAATGAGATATAACTCAAGTACCACCTTGGTCCCTCCTCTTATAAAAGGTTTCGCATTCGATTCTTTCATTTACCAAAGAAAAATAATAAAAAGGAGCATTATAGCCAAGTGATGCACTCTTCTGCGAGAGATCTAGAAAATTGTAGTAATATCAAATGCATTAACATTATCCTAGATATCAAGTGTACTATCCCAAAAAGATTTTTTAATCTCGAAAACTTTCAAAAGTAAAAAGGTATAATCCTACAAAGCATTTATATTTTAGAAGTGTTTCAACGTGCAAGGAAACACCAAACTCGTTTATATGTTGACTGACATCCTCACCTCGAAGTACTTGTGCTTGATATATTCCTAAGATGTAACTCTAAAGAATCCCTTTTATGTACTCTCTCACCATCTTCACCCCATAACAAAAATATTTCACACTTTCTTCCACATACGGAACTATCTCCTCCGCTCTCTCTTGTGACCCACGAGAACACCCACACCCACTTCAACATCTTCGTAGTCTTCCTAACATTTTCCTATTTCAAATTGCTAGGGAGGAGGAGAGTCAAATCCCCTATTAAAAAGCAATATTTGTACTCTTAAACTACCTGAGAAATCTAAAGATGTATCCCAGGCTCTTGCGTCCTCCTACAAATGGGGGCAAGGATTGGCCTAATAATCATTAGCCCAAGAAGAAAAGGGCATAAAGACTGAGAAAATTTATTCAACATGAAAATAAGCTTATCCTTTCTTTTATTCTATCCACATTGGTTTTGGTTTTGGCCCTACCTAGGTTAACGTTGTGTCTACATCAGCTGCGCAACTTTCCTCTCAAACTTGACAAAACTATCTGTGCAATAAGGCTAGTGAAAGAGCTATTTACCTAAATTTTGTTCATCTTGTGTATCTTGTATTTCAAATTGCCCACTTTTATCTCTATAATAATATTGTACATGCGGACAGTCGATTTAGTGGATAAAAATATTACATCTCCTAATCAAGTCTTGGGTTTGAAACTTGGAAATGGAAAACAAGACGCTTAGATCGGATTAATTAAAATATGACTCTGGATACCAATAAATTATATAAAAAAATATATGTATTGTACATGCTAAGAGGTGTTCGTATGGAGGTTGCAGACCAGCATGGAAGCATATATTTTTGTCTTGAAATAGTACATAAAAGGCCATATGCAATCCTGTATATGATGGCGGTCTACATTTTTTAAATTTAGGTGTAAAGCATATATTAATATTTAGGGTGACTCCTAAAGTAAGGATAATAGTTTCAGGTGCTTACAGATATTTTCTAGGGATAGGTTCTTAATTTTCTTCCTGAACTTGTTCGAAGATCCATGTTACTAAATGAATGCACGTCACCAACCCCCACAAAATTTATTAGGATGATTGTTACAGTGCCCAATTTAGTTTACCCTTGGCAGAAGAAATAGTACGAAATATGTGCCCCCCCCCCCCCCCCCGGCCCAAAAAAAAATCTATCTAATAAGGAAGAGAACCCAGAGGGAAGCCTACCCTTCAATCCAAATACTAAGTTATTTCAACATCAAAGTCTTTAAGATTCCCCTTCAACATCAAGTCTCACATTCAGAATTCCATTTCACATCTGTTCATTGAAAAACCATAACCTCTCTTTCTCTCTCTCTTCCTCTCTCTCTCTCTCTCTCTCTCTCTCTCACTTATAAACAAAGACAAAAACATGGCACATCAATTACTCAAACAAGAGCTAAAAAAAGAGCTGAGGAAATACCTCTAACATAATTTTAAATGGGTTTCGTTCATTGATTAGACCAACATGGTCCAAATGCATTTTAAGGCAAATCTTCTTACACATATTCCTCAGTCATCCCCCACATCATTTGCATCTTCAAGGAAATGTAAACATCAAAAACATTAAAAACGCACTTCTATTTTTCGACAAAAAACATTATTTAGCTCAACCCCATCGCTAACATACATATAGTAAGCAATTGATTGAGAAAACCCTACATCCAGACATGGGGTTTAGAAGGTCGCAATACTAGTTTAGTTCTTCAAAGGAAGAAACTCAAAAAACTGATGAGGAGCAAAATTTGCATTCATATCGTCAATAGATGATGTTTCATTCTCTCTCTCTTCAAAGTTTCCGCTTCGAAGCGGAAACAACTCTAGGGTTTGATACTCTCCACAAATCTCTTCACCATTATCGCCGTCATCATCATCTTCATCACCATCATCATATTCCTCATCTTCATACTCTTCTTCATAACCGGCATAGTCGCCGACACAAGTGGACAGGTACCTAAGTTGATCTCTGTAAGGGGTTATAAATATGTTGAGATGATCCTGAGCTTGAGTCGGTTTTATGAGCTTTGGTTCAATTGCTGCAAGTGTGGAATTTGTGGTATTACTAGGAGTTATGGTGGTGGCAGTAGGAGGAGTAGTGTTTGTGAGGTGGTGAGAAGGAGACAAATGCATCATGCCCCACGTGTCATTCCTTTCTACCAAGTTGCTGCTTCTTCTTCTGAGGTGTAATTCTTCATCATTGAGTTGGACACATCCATGATCTGTTCTACGTTCTGCTGCTTTTGCTGCCCTTTGTATTGAAACATATTCCTGAATGAATCATCATTTTTCACATAATTACAAACCTAGGGTTACATGCATTTTTTTTTCTAAAAAATAAAAGTATGTGCAAAAGGTAGATAACATCAATTTATTTTCGAAATTCCAGTTATACCCCCATATAAGACAATGCATGCATAATATGATCTCATAAGAGGACAAAATAGTAGGGGTAAAAATGACAAGAGAAAGGAAAAATTGAATCAATGTGTGCGCCGAGAGAGAGAGAGAGAGAGAGAGAGGTTGGTCTACATGAAACGAATAAGCACAAGACCCAAAAACCCTAATAGCATGGCATTGTTTCATAAGAGCAGCCCCGACAGAATGGAAGGAATGCAGCTTTTGAACCCTTTTCATTTCCCAACAAACAAAGCTTTTCTTGTCCTCTCTCTCTCTCTCTCCCTGTGTTGGATTTTCTTTTCTTTCTTGTAATCCCAAGATTAGATTACATGAACTTTTTGCGTTATCATATGGAAATTATCTCTAGTTAATTGAGGGTCTAATGGCCTGTTTTTAAGAGATCCCTTGAACTATTGGGAGTTTCAAAAGAAAAAGGTGTTTGTCTTCTATACTTAAGACTATGGAGAGAGAGAGAGAGAGAGAGAGAGAGAGAGAGAGACCTCAGCAAGTGTACTGCAGTTTGTAGAGGGTGGCCAGTTGTTCTTGGTCTGTTCAAATTCACAACCTGTCCTATTTGCTCCTGTAGACAAAAGGAAAAACAAAACGAATACAACTTTACATCTCACAACAAACAATTGGAATAGAAAGATAAAGCATTTTAATAAAAACCAAATTCAATATCCATCTCTCTCTCTCTCTCTCTCTCTCTATCTCTCTCTCTCTATGACTGTTTTAGACGTGAATGTTCTGCAGGGTGATAAGATAAATAATATTCCAAAAGGACATGTAATTTGAGCTGCTTGCTCGCGTAAAAGATAAATATTATAGAGATTACCTGAATCTTTCCTTTCAAGCTTATCAATATCACTTTGTTGTTGCTGCTGTTGTTTTTTATTGTCAGAGTGTGAGTCCATTTGACGACGTCGTTTTTGCCTCTCTCTTGCCTTATGATTTTGAAACCAGTAGAACACATTCTTCCCTTCAATCTTTCCATATCTTCTAAGCTGCGCAGTGATATGCTGAATCTGCTCCGCAGACGGCGTTCGAGTGCCACGACGATACAGCTCCTCCAGGGTCCTCAGCTGCTCAGGTGTTGGATTCCATCTTGAGCTCACTACGACTTGTTGCGTGCTGTACTCTCTTTTACTTTGTTCAGCAACACTCGCTATTACAAATTGAAAAAAAGAAAAAAAGAAACGAGTCAAAACCCTAATGAGCATGAAAAATCTATATATATATATATATAACATATATATATACGTTTAAACATATATATATATAGAGAGAGAGAGAGAGAGAGAGGTTACCCAGATGGTGATTTAGGGCAAAGAGGTGATCAGAGCCCCGGAGGCGAGATAAGCAAGTTGAGTTTGTAGTGGAAGGAATTGTTGGGGAAGGTCTTGGAATGAGAGGTCTAAATCTTCTTCCAGTGAACGGATCGGAAGGATGATGAAGGTGTTGGTGATATTGATGATGAATGTTGTTCAGCTCCCCATTTTCGTTGTTGTTATAGCTCATCATCCACATCTTTCTTTTTGATATATCTAATACAAATATAAGTATAAATGGTATATGTGGAGGGATGGAACGATTAAATCTCTCTCTCTCTCTCTCTCTCTCTCTCTCTCTCTCTCTCTTACAAAGAAGAAAGGAGCAAGGTTGTGGAGGAAAGCAAAGAGAACAAGCAATAGGAGTATGGGGAGGTGTTAAATACCAGTGATACTAGTAGAACAATATTAACTCTTTTGGTTTAGGCAGGAGAAGATGAAGCCAGTGTTTTGAGTTTCAGATATGAGAGATTTATCGAGAGAGAGGGGTATAGGGTGTTTGTTGTTGGTTTAAATTGGAACAAAAGTAAGGGAAGACGTGAGGTTGACTGAGGCTGTCTATAGAGAGAGAGGGAGAGAGGACAAAGTAAAAAAAAAGGTAGAGAGGGGAAGCAAAAGGAAAGAGAGGAGAGAGGAAGCGTGGAATTCTGGGAGTTATCGGGAGAAGCGAATGAAAAACGACGTGACGATCATGAGGGTTATCATAAGCCTCATCACCTTCTTACGCCCATTTATTGTTCTTCTCATGTCTCTTCCTTTTCACACTTATTCTCAATCCGAACTGCCCCTCTCTTCTCTCTCTATTTCCTTTTACTTCTCCATTCTCTCTCTATCTCTCTCTCTCTCTACATATTTGTACGGATAATATATAAGATTCCATGAATACCCTTGCATGAGTAGACCACATTATCCATTTCGTGTACCCTTTGCTGCCCAAGAAAAGTGCAAGGATGTTTTTCCAGGGTAGTAAATGTTACAAATACACGTATATATAAATATGATTATTCTTTTTTTTATAATCGATTAGTTTTTAAAATTATATTTTGATTAATTCGATCTGAATATTGTTAGATTTAAATTTTTTTAAAAAAATTTTAATATAATTTTTTTTTTTAATTTTAAATTTTAAATTTTAAATTTGATTAAAATATTTAAGTTTTTTAACCGTCGATGGTATGATTGTCCTTGACTATAGCATGGGGTGGAGGTGGGAATGATATAACACCTTTACGTGCTATCGCAGTTACAGTGTCCCATTTGGAATCTTCTCTCTCTTTTCTCTCTCTCTCCGCTTCTGCACAATTTTCCTCGTTCCCTTCTCAATTCAATTCAACATCAACTCTGTAATTCTATTCTTTTTTCTTTTTGCATAAAAATTATTTTTGGGGGTCTATGCACAGGGCCAGGGCCGGCTTACTTCCCTTTACCCCTCTTTCCTTAACATTGTGAAACTTTCCCTCCACAATTGTGGAATGATTTACATTCTTTGAGACTTTGTACCCTCTTTGTCGGCACTGGCACTCTTTTTTTTTTTTTTTTATACCAATTAGTATCCGTAATTATATTTTAATTAATTCGATTCAAAATTTATAATAATCTATTTAAAAAAACTACCATTTTAAAATAATTTTTTTTATATCCAAATCGCGAGTCAAATTCAAGAACCTGTTTAAGTGATCTAACGTCAGATCTTATTAAACTAACTGTCCATCAATACTAGGCCAACTATCTCTCAGTACTGCACTCTATTTGTTCTATTGAATGAACAGCGTATATGGGATGAATTATTTTCTTCATTTCAATTTTACGGTATATGGATTGTTTCCTTTTGAATTTTTACCGACTGTTTTACATGTTAAATGAGGTTCTAATCTAGTTTGATAATCTGTCTTACTGACAGTAGATTTGATGATTTACTTTAAATTGACCTTAAAATGACGTCTCCAATGTTATATGTAAGGTCGAGTGCACAAGTGTAAGAATGATGAGATTAGATCATGTTTTGTTAAGTGATGATGATGTTTTCAGGGGGCATGCTTTGATGTCTATAACAAGTTAAGTACATGTTTTTTTCCCCTTTGACCGACTCGTGTTTGGTTTATTTAATTTAAGTATTATGAAATTCATTTAAGAGTTATCTCTTCTTATTTCTGTTTTTTTTTTTTCAAAATATGAATTTAAGAATTTGATTAAAATAGTTTAGTATCCGAACCCCATAAAATCCACGGGACTTGTACAGAGACTAAAGAGCAAGTGGTGTCTAGTGTGGTTTAACTTCTTGATCTTGTATGTTTTGGGTTATCCTTTTCATGCCAAGTGTTGCATGCTCATGTACCCTCGTTAGGGCGGGCTTCAAAATAAAGCAAGCGAAGCTCCTGCTTTAGGCCCTTAAGTTTTAACTCATTAAATAATAATAAAAGAACTTATTTAAAAAGTCCTCCCAAAATAATTAAGTTCCTCTTTAATATTATGCTATCATTAATTGGTTTAACATGTCCATTTTATAAAAGTAAGTTTCGCTGTATATGACGGTAAGGTAAGTTCTGCCCCCAAAAGTTACCCCGAATTATGTTTTGCTCGAAATCTAGGTTGATATTAATTATTTATGCGGGAGAGTTGAAGTCAAGAAAGCAATATTATTAATCTTTGAGAGAAGCATTCAAAATCTATGAAACGACACAAGTCCATTTTGTTAACGTTGTTAGATGTTTGGGCCTCGGAAGACTATTCTTTGTTTTTTGGTTTGCACCGATCGCTATTTGGTTGCGTCGACTAATATGACATGAGAATTATAAAATTTATTATACGGTTAATTCTTTTAAATTATTTTTCTCTATTTATAAGATTCAAATTCATAACTTTTAATTAAATAAAGTATTCGATATCTCGATTGAAAGAAATTTGATGGCCTAAAAAGATTTTGGTTAAATAATTTGATCACTTGTTAAACTTGACACCCAAACTCTTTGGGCGCACTTGACGCGACTTTAATGCTTTAGTTAGTTTGGAGGATGCTATGCTTAGTTCGACCCAACCAAACTCGTCTTAAATTAAGGGCATTAGATTGTTGTCCTCGGCCCCTAATACCTAGATAGTTGACTTGAGTTGATTCGGCTGACTTAATTTGACCTGATTTAAACCTGATCTTAGTGCAGAAAGTTAAGGTTCAATACAAAACATAGAGACACATGGTATAACAATTTTTAGATGGTCATACAAGTGTGATAATATGAAAAGAATTTGATAATAGCTTTAAAACTTTATTTTATTAACATTTTCTACAAAATCCCCTCATTTAAGTGATTATTACCAAGTCACGCAAAACAAATCAAGTCCTTAGAAACTGTACACTTATCATTGTATTGTAATCATTTCGTAGGTGGGATAGCTATTTTCGTCTCTTAACCAGTATGAGAGTTCGACTTCTCCTGGTTACAGAAAAAATAATGTTGGAGATCCGCCCCCAAAATGGACTCTACAGTGGTCGATCCAAATTAGTCGGGATAAAACTCCAAATAATTGGTGATGGCCAAACCAACATATCAAAAAAAAAAAAAAAATAGGGACTACATTCTTGCTCCTCGACACTAATATCAAAGTTAAACAGAAAAATAACTATATCAAATATTAAATAATATCTTAGACAAG
Organism: Dillenia suffruticosa; assembly: GCA_033439265.1. NCBI lineage: Eukaryota > Viridiplantae > Streptophyta > Magnoliopsida > Dilleniales > Dilleniaceae > Dillenia > Dillenia suffruticosa. The sequence goes on along the minus strand of JAVTVX010000009.1, from coordinate 15,074,149 downwards.
AATAAACATGTTAGCTCTCCCGGTCAACACAATTATAGGGCATATGTTATAAACATGCTCATATTCAAATGCACTCAAACCATATATATGGTTCATACAATTATCATATCAATTCATACCAAAATGTAATACAAAAAGTCTATGATCCGAGACCAATGGCTCCGTAGCTACCTTAATAACTCCCCCTTTATCTCTTGTAGTATCTGAAATGTTAAAATTTGAGTCAACCAACAGTTGATTGGGCAAGTAATTGTAAGAGGATTGTGGAAGGGTCCCCAAGGAGACAATCTGGTAATCACAATCTTCCTCCTCCGACCTTGTAATCCAGGGTTCAAATTCTTGTGTAACAAAAAAAAAAAAAAGAATTGTGGAAGGGATAGATACATGACATGCACATTGCATAAGACAGACATTATATACATTTCATAGTTTCGGGAATGAATTTTATACAAAATCCTATTAACATTCAGGTATGAAAATATGATACAGACAATAATAAAATAAATGTAGCGTAAAAAGAGAAAGACAAGTATGAATTTTCTATTCAACCATACCTCTAGTCATACAAGGAAACTATAGAATTTAAAAAATTCACTTCACCGAGTATAAGGGAAACAAACCACTCACATCCCTAATCTTTAGTGATACTTGGATGCTAGTTTCCTTACGTTTTGAATATTCTTCATGTTCTTTCTAATTTCTTTCTCTGAAAAATTTACTTTTATCTTATTTGTCCTCTACTCTTAGGGAGAATTCACCTGCCATCAGTTACGAGCTGTGACTCTCAGTTTGAGAGGAAAACTATACTCCTATGGTGACAGTATAAGTAACCAAGCCGAAGAGCATTTTTATCCGATCCACACTCGTAAAATCATTTTCACGATGTATTTGATCACGTCACACTATGTTGGATGTGTCTTTAATAGCCTTTATTCTTTGTATGTTCATTAAAAAATTAAGATTGAGGAAGTCATGTAATGGGGTATATAAATTCATGTAATGAGACATACAAAGGCATCTAATAAGGTATATAAAGTTACAAAATATTAGGTACAACTTAGTCTAAAAATGACATATTAAGACGTCATTAAACTAGAGTTATTAATTTGGAGAGAAAAGGAGAAATAAAACTATCATCAACCTAGGGTCTTCTTAGTCCAAAAAGAGATGAAAAACTCGTTAAAAATCTAAGTTTTATTTTGTCTTCTTGCCTAATTATTCCACCTTTGTGTATTGTAACATAATGTAAGCCAAGCGAGCAGAGCAGTTGCTTCATACTCTTGGATTTGCATGTGCCCTCTTCCTTCTTTCTCCCTTATAGAACTGTGACTTTTGTGGAAGAGGGTTGACCCATGTCATCTTTGCCTTAAACAAATACCAGCAAAAGTTCATGAAAACTTGTGCTAATTGCTCCTTTGGCGGCCACTTTTATTTACTTTTTTTTATGCTTTCTTTTTTTTTTTTTTTTTTTTTTTTTTTTTTTGTAAGATCTCATGGTGTAATATGGATAAGCCGAAATGCGGAATCACCGTAAACTAAGAGTCATATATAAATAAGTTTCTAAATTTTTTTATTATGATTTTTTTAAAAAAGATCCACTTCAACGACAGAAAATAATAAGATTGGCTGCTCAGCTCAAGATCCAAAAATATTAAAATATCTATATAATTTATTTTTAAGAATAAATAACAAACAAGGGTTGGGATGGTGTCGATGGCTGAGGAAGAGGAGGCAGACAGGGAAAGTTGACCAAGGAGCAGTTTGGTGGAGAGAAAGCAAATTAAATAAAAAGAAGAGAAAGCAAGGCCAATAATGTTTTTGACGGGGAAATCCTAATTTAAATGTCAAGAACAAAAGAAATGTGAATTTTGGATTCTCCATAAATACTTCCATAATTTATGTAGTTTGGCGCTCAAAATTTAGAATTTTTTTTTTTTATGTAATATAGTTATTAAAAAAGTGACAGATTCATATAATTCCTTCTCTCTTTTTATTCTGTATAAGTAATATATTATGAGAGATAATTTTTTTATTATTATTATTATAAGAATCAGATGAATCCGCTCACAAAATAAATCCAAACAAGCAAATTGCAAGGGGACCTTTTATGCCGGCCAGGTTGAATGAAACACATCCAAGTGTCTCGCATCGGACACAACCAACCGGCCTACTACTTGCCACTCCGAAGCCGGACACACCTCCACCATCCGATCGCAAACCCCGAACTCAATCCCCACCCTTATTTCCCCATCATCGCAAAAAGGCAATCTAGTATTTTCCCACTCCCACCAGCTTCAATGTCCTCCGTCGGATCATTCCTAGCCCCTTGTATAAATAACTGGCATTCCCACTATTCCCCATTCATCACAAGTCGTCCCATTTGACAGTTGAAAAGATCCATTTTCTTCCCATTTAGCCCTTAGCGCTAAACTCCTTACCCCCAAAAAAATGAGGGAAATTTTGCACATTCAGGGAGGGCAATGTGGGAACCAAATCGGATCCAAGTTCTGGGAGGTGGTTTGCGACGAACACGGCATCGACCCCACCGGGCGGTACACAGGGATGTCGGGTCTCCAGCTTGATCGGGTCAATGTATATTATAACGAGGCGAGCTGCGGGCGGTACGTGCCACGGGCTGTGCTCATGGACCTTGAACCAGGGACAATGGACAGTATCCGGACTGGTCCTTACGGGCAGATTTTCAGACCAGACAATTTTGTTTTCGGACAGTCTGGTGCTGGAAATAATTGGGCTAAGGGGCATTACACGGTGGGCGCAGAGCTCATCGATTCTGTCCTTGATGTGGTCAGGAAGGAGGCTGAAAATTGCGATTGCTTGCAAGGTTTGTCACATCCTGCGCGTGATTTTTGAAAATTTGATTCTTTCATATCTGTTATCACCAACTTTTTTCTTGATCTGCATATACAAATGTAGGATCCATATACATGTGGAGATCATGATTGGACTTCCTATCACATAATAATCATAAATTGAAGTTGGATGCCAATAACGTGTGTGAGCATACGGTCGGATGTTATATTCCTTAATCAAGAGTTTAAATTTTAAGTAAAAAAAGACAGATATTGAGAGAGCTAACTATGCTTAGCTGGATTATTTTGGTTAAACCCAAATATCGGTCGGTAATAAGTATCTATTTAAAAATATATATACATATTGAAGTAGGATGTCATTTTCATATGAAATATTTTAATGCACCTTAATTTTACAGCAAATCCAAAGTTGTTGGTGCATTAATGCGGGTACTTAATCAACATAACATGACATTGATGTGTGTGCTTAATCAACATAACATGATATATAATGCGGATTTGGTTGTCAGATTTTCTCAGATGTAAAGCTATAGCCAACCTCCTTCCACCAGTGATTGATGTTTAGGAGATGTTTTACTATCGGACCCCATCATTTTGGGATCCAATCAGAGAGGGCACCGAGGGACATGGCGCCACGCTCCTATTAGAGCAAACCTCCCCCGTTGATTGTATTTCTCTTTAACAAAACCTAAATTCTGTACAGGGTTTCAAGTATGCCATTCACTTGGTGGAGGAACAGGTTCTGGAATGGGAACTCTGCTCATCTCAAAGATTAGGGAAGAGTATCCAGACCGCATGATGCTCACATTCTCTGTCTTCCCATCTCCGAAGGTATCGGACACTGTTGTCGAGCCCTACAATGCCACACTCTCGGTCCACCAGCTGGTCGAGAATGCTGATGAGTGTATGGTTCTTGACAATGAAGCTCTCTATGACATCTGCTTCAGGACTCTCAAGCTCACCACACCAAGCTGTAAGTCATCAAAAACAAGTCTTATTTGCCTAAACTTGAACAAGTTCTTCTTTGGAACCATTTCTGTTACCTCTTATTGAAGCAATCACGCAAATAATGATGATATTCAACACAACAACGGGACACTGTTGAATCAATACAACAATGTATTAATATGATATTTTCATATACTAAATTTATGGTCTATTGAGGGTCAAACCAAATATTTGAACATAAGGTCTTGGTGTCTCAGAAACATGGTTTATCACGCCACCGTGTATAAATCTTCTCCACCTATTGTTTGGTGTCATATTCCATTTTGATGCATAAAAACATCTTTGTATGGTAGTTTTCCCCAGATTTAACGTAATTTTAACCTATTTATACGAAGAGTACTTCATTTGAAACTTTTGCGATTACAAGAAGAAGAAAGATGTTCTTAAATTTTGATCCTTTTGTGTTTTTCCTGTTTTGACACAGTTGGGGATCTGAATCATCTTATCTCAGCAACAATGAGTGGAGTAACTTGTTGCTTGAGATTCCCCGGTCAGCTGAACTCTGACCTTCGAAAACTAGCTGTCAACTTGGTCCCATTTCCTCGACTTCACTTCTTTATGGTGGGTTTTGCTCCTCTCACATCCCGTGGATCACAGCAATATCGTGCGCTCATAGTCCCGGAACTGACCCAACAAATGTGGGATGCCAAGAACATGATGTGTGCAGCTGACCCAAGACATGGGCGTTACCTCACAGCCTCTGTGATGTTTAGAGGAAAGATGAGCACAAAAGAAGTTGATGAGCAAATGATAAATGTCCAGAACAAAAACTCGTCCTACTTTGTCGAATGGATTCCAAACAATGTCAAGTCTAGTGTGTGTGACATCCCACCAAAAGGGCTTTCGATGGCTTCGACCTTCATTGGCAACTCAACCTCGATTCAGGAAATGTTTAGGAGAGTGAGCGAGCAATTCACTGCTATGTTCAGGAGGAAGGCCTTCTTGCATTGGTATACAGGAGAAGGAATGGATGAGATGGAGTTTACGGAGGCAGAGAGCAACGTGAATGATCTTGTTGCAGAGTATCAGCAGTACCAGGATGCCACTGCCGATGAGGATGGCAATTATGATGAAGTAGATGACACAGCTGAGAATTGAAGGTGATTATGATCAAGTAGATTACACAGCTGAGAATTGAAGGTGATTATGATCAAGTAGATTACACAGCTGAAAATTGAAGGAATTCGACTATGAAGTCATCTGTCTCTGCAGCATCATTTTAGTAGATTGATGCTTTCTAGATTTAGAAATCTATAGCGTTAAGAGATGAATCTAGTATGTAATTTGGTTAATGAAGCCCTTCACCATGATATAATTATTTGGGAGAAAACAAGAATTTTCTATAATTTTCATAGATATTGATATTGGCGGAGATAGTGACCATTAACTCGATATTAAACGACCATCAATCGTTTATCACCCTGAAACTACGAAAAAGTATAATATTTGGATGACAATTCATGAGCCACCAACCCATTGGCATCGATACACATAATGTTAAATTTATCACAAATCATAATAAATCACAAAAATTAAATAATTAAAATTTTTGAGATAAATATCTCGATTGTAGGTCTACTAAAATTATCCAAATTGTGAATCTTTCGAACAAAAGTACAGTTAAGATGGTGGTCATGAAATCAAACCACCACCACAAATTCATAATATCTCAACTTAAAATTCGGTAAATTCAATATAATGAGAAAAAATTTTCTATTAAAAAATTTCTCAATCTCTCAATATATTCTTACTCCGAGAATGAATATTTTCTCAATTGTTCAATCTTTGTCACATTGGACTTTGCTCTCCAAAAGAATGATTCAATTTCACATATGATTGGAGAAGTTAACTCACAAAGAAAAAAAAAAAAAAAATGGAACCATGAAGAGATACATTAAGGGGATAATGGTTGGTTAGTGTGATAATGAAAGTTATCTGGTTATCCCAAATTAAAACAAATTTTACTCTGCGGTCAAATGTCCCTGTGTGTGGGCATATTTATCAGGATTTTGAAAATCCATAAAAACGAGCACATCTCTCCCTTAAAACATTAGAAGGCAATATAGGGTAGGATTCTATGCAGGAGGGTCAACTCAATTATAGTGAAGCCACACCATTGCTGTTTTGAGGTCATTTGGTCTTGAGGTTAATTCCAAACCGTCAGGGTGATAAAGGCTCAACCTGTACGAACGATTCTTCGAGGACTAGAATTAACAATGTCACTCAGCATATGCAGGCTTGATATGCCCATCACATTTTGAGAGCTTTTTTATTTTTTATTTTTTATTTTTATCGATCAGTATTTGAAACCACAATTAACTAATCCGGTTCGATTTACTGTCGAAACTTTTATAGGGAGATCTCCCCCAACATAATTTTTTTTATTCTCAAAATTTGAATCTAAATCTTAATTAAAAAAATTAATATTCTTTTTACTATACTAATTATCCGTCGGTCACATGTTGAGAGTTGAGCAGCTAATGAGCATGTGCCCTCACTTTCTTGCATAGTGCCAAAGACAAATGCAAGTTTCATGTCCAAAATTAGAGCCGAGAGATAAGACAAACCATTCTGGAATGAAAACAATAAGTAGCCGAAGCTAGGACAAGACTTTTGAAGAATCTAGGTCCTATCGTGGCTGTCAGAGCAAAACTGTCCAGAAAATCTGAGAGTCCTTAGTTGTATTTTTGTTTTGTCCTATGGTGGCTGCATTTCACTTTGGTTTATATGCTTTTTGGCCTATGCTTAAGCCTCTTCAGGGATTTCTATCATTTCACGGTAGACATCCTTCCGGTTTCCCCTGCCATCAACAACATGCATGGAGGGGAAAAAAACAATAATCATGCATTCAGCAACAGATGAATTTCTTCTCAGTGAAAATACTACAAACAGAAAAGATCGGTAAAATGAGAAATATTAAAGGCTGTGATCATACATGGGGATATATTTGATCTGGTGCTTACAACATTTCAGAATGCAAAATGCATTCATTGTTTTTTTTTTTGATACCTTGACCGACTAGCGTTCGGAGTCATATTTTGACTAATCCGACCTGAACAATTATTAGATCCTCTTTAAAGGAAAATCTCTCATAACATAGTTCTTTTCGTTCTTAATATTCAAAATTGAATTTTGATCAAGAAATTTAAAGTCTTTCACTAAATTAATTATCTGTTAGTGTAAAGTACTTCCATTTAGGCTTGTAAAACTGAGGCATATTCTCTTGTTTAATATGAGTGCCTTTTTTTGCTCTTTAGGCAAAGAAATGGAAGGGGACAGCAGAAAAGTTGCAGCAAAAAACAGAAAGGATGATCTTCCCTTCCGGGCGGTCTATTTTTCGAGAACTGAGACAAAGTCCAGAAAATACATCCAATCCAGCTACACATACGAAACATAAGCAGTGTTCTAGGGCAACGCATGCTTCAATACAAATGACAGAGACTATAATGCCCCGATTGAACCAAGTCCATCAAATAGAAGTACATAAAAATTAACTCATTTTTTGATTATTATTACTACTGGGGGATCACTTTTTCTTGGCAATAAACAGGCCCCACCTCTGCTCACCAGATGTGGTCCTGCCCAGCTTCGCCTTCCAACCATCGACGATATCATTATAGTCCTCCTGAAAGTCACTTCATCATTAAATTAAAAAAAAAAAAAACACACACACACACAAAGAAGATTAACCAGAAAATCCAGTACACTGAAATTGAAGGTCCACACACCTCTGAGAAGTCTCTGACAAATTCTTGCTTGTTCACTTCAACCGTTTTGAGTTCCTTCTCCAGGACTCGAATGAACTGCAAGCACAGCCGAACCCCGAAGGTAAAAACACCTGACTTGCACAATTAACGCTGGAAAAATAAAATACCAAATATCTACCTGATCAGTTCGGTCTTCTGCAATGACGTCCTCAAAACCTGCATCTCTGAGCATCTGCAATAATTTTGAAGCAATGTCACTCTCCAGAAATGCACAATATAATAAATTTGGGTTAATGACACAAAATGGTGAAGGCAAATTTTACCTGTCCGTAGGCATTTACGTCATGGAGATCATATCCTCTCTGCTTAATATAAGCTGCAAACTCTGCTGAGGGTGTTCCTACACTCTTGCAGTAATCACTTATAAGAACTTTCCCTCCAGGCTTCAACCACTTGAAAAAGGATCTAAATAGTGCTGGCTTGTCCTGGATAGAAGCAAAAATTTTATAACATGTTAGCTAATTCCTTGATTAGAGATACTAAATCCAAAATAGACATGTTTAACTGAGCAACAAAATTGGCCAAAATGATAAGATGACACATTCTGCATTAAGGTAATGTCTTGCACGACCTAATCGAATAGCAAACCACTTTCTATGTTTCACAAAAATGTGCAGATGTGATTGTGAACGTGAAGGTTGATTACATAGAAAGACAAGAAATGGCAAGCAAATTTATAATTCAACAATGAGTGACGAGCATATGCATTGTAAGTTGGTTTTATGAGACAAAATACCAAAAGCTTACTTGTATGTGAAGAATGGTGTCACGGCTGTAGATCACATCAAACGTGTTGTCTGGGTATGTTTTCTTGGTGCAGTCAGCAACCTCAAATTCAACAGCATACTTCAGACCAATGGCCCGTTCGAGGGCAAATGACACCATATTAACCGAGAGGTCTATGCCCACAACCTCAACATCAAAGTGTTCAGACATGTAAAAGTCACCTCCCCCAATTCCACAGCCTACATCCAAGACTTTCTGACCAGGCTTAAGATCCAGCTTGGCCACAAATTCTTTGGTCGTATCTGCTCAGAAAAGGAAAAAATAAAAAATAATAATAATAAAAAAAGAAGTCAGACTTATTTATAAAGTTCTGAGAGATGTTCATACACTGCCCAAAAGTGGTACCAAGTCAGGGAAGGAGGCTGTCAACATAAGTTCATAGTGATAGAATGGGGCATATATTGTTCACTTTTAATTTTTCTTTCCAAGTGCTACGTTCAGTTCAGTGTCTTATAGTCACTTGTATGTTCCTACTATAGTCCAACCGTTCTGAACAAGACTGTCATCAGAAGTGAGAAGTAACAATTTAGCATATCAAAGGAGTATGCATAGTTAATTCGGTTAGATAATTTGCTTTTTAAGAAAAGCAATCATTCTTAGATCCATGAACTTGGTCCTCCCAGCGTTCAATTTAGCTGAAACTCAAACCTGGGCATTGAGAAACTCTAGAACCTCATGAAGGCCATTTCTAAAGTTTGGGGATTCCAAAATTGATGCATAAAAAAGCATAAACTTCTGCAAACAAGTATTTCTTCACTGCCAACAAAATCTGATATTGTACAATCATGTTTTGGCAAAATACAGGAAAGAAGCAGCTATTTCTGCTAAGTTTTCAGAATTACCAATTCCGCCTGTGCTGACAAAACCTTGACCAAAAACGCGCTCATAGCGTAATATGCCATTACATTTATACTGGACATTATCCAAGAAGCGCTGAAAAACCCTGTCATCCTGTGAACTGACTTTCTGCCATATCCAGCATATCTGAGGCATAAAAACAATGTTTCAGCACTTGCCGTAAACTTTCATGAGACGAGGAAACATATGTATGTCTTCATATGCATACATAAATGTATATGCCGGTACAATTGACATAGAATATATGATAAAAAACCTTAAGAACCTGATTTTGATTCTTTTTGTTCTTCACGTAGGCTCCAATACATTTGCAGCCAATAAGAGATAATTCGTAGGAGTTTCCATTACTATCTTGTGTAAGGCATTCTTTAAACACCTGCATTTAATTGAAGACAGAATTGAATATAGCTGGAGATATGAATAAAACATGTTACTTTTTTATTGACCATTGATGAGCTATAGTCTGTAAACCTTTGTATAGAATCTGGGTTCCCTGTAGTGGGTTGGGTTGTTCTTCCGCTTGGAATCACCTGACTGATGGAAACAAGACTCTCTGAAGAAAATGAAGCCTCCAACCTTCAGCCATTTTACCATCCTTTCTGCTAGACTCTGTACCTGTAGTCCATTGAAAACAAAGGAAGTGTAAGAAACAGTACAGAATACAGTCATCTGAGGTAGCTAAAAGAATTGAAAAAGGATTCTGAGATCATTATAGTAAAGAATCTTCTCGAATCATAATCAGCAAAAATAAGAACACTAGTCAGCAACAATGGAGATGAATCTACTTAGAAAAGGTCCAACTTTATTGAATGGAATTAAGTACTTCAAAATGACACTGCCTTGAAACACAGAAACCCTAAAATCTACATCTGAGGACACTTCTTAATTATCCTCTTCTGATAAAAAAAATATACAGTTAACCTAGGGGAACATATTGCCTTTGATGTTTAAAAGTCTTCCAGAGGAGAGGCAGCAGGAGAAAATTTACCTCTTTATCATTCAGATACATGAGAAGCCAATTGGAGAAAATCAAATCAATTGATCCCTCTGTAATATTCAGCTTCGGAGATGTCACATCAGCACAGATAAACTTGACATTCTTGTAATGGCCATTGATGGCTTCATTCTGCAACATGAGAAATTGAACAGGTTAGAAAGTTCCGCACAACTAAATATTGAAACAAAATTAACAAGCCAATCGTATTATCAATGGTTAAAAAGCTTCATCAAGGTACAGGATCAGACAATACCTTCTTTATGACATTTTCAATAAAGTCCAAAGCCAAAACCTGACCAGCCTTCTGTGCCAGTTCGCCAGTAAAACGACCAATACCGGCACCTAGCTCCAGGACTGACTTCCCTTCATGAGGTGGCAGTAGTGAAAGAACCTGATCAATCTAGAGTTAAACTCAAATATATATATTTTACATTGCTTATACAGAACCAGAAAAACCCAATCAGCATCTCAACAAAAATTAAAGGTGAAAGTCCTATTTAGTCAAGACAGCTCACAGAGGAAAAGCAACACTGATCACAGGTTTTAGTCATTGCAATGTGCAACAAACTTCCAAACCAGGAACAAGATAAGAAACATATTTCAGACATGTATATGAAAATTAACACAAGCATACATTCTCTATGGTCACTCAACTAAAAAGGAAAAAAAAAACACATACACATAGTTCACTAAATAATAGTTTTTATTAGCGAAACAACCAAATCAATTTATAAGTTCCTCTGTACATAAAAGAAAAAAAGAAGGGCAAACAACTCCACAAAATTCGGCCACTCAAGAAAGCTTAAAATCCTTACAATCAATACTTCTACTTAAGGTAGAAGGAAATTGGACAATACATGATGATTGGCAAGAGGGACTGTGGTTCATTTTCAAAAGAGGAGTAAAATGGTAAAAGAACAAACAAATTTTAGTAAAATTTTATTTTTTAAAAGGATATGCTTGACACATGAATGGTTTTTGTGCAATTTCCATCACAATTTTCACCCAGAAAGGGTGAAATTCTATGTAGTATGAGATTTAACTAAAAAGTTTTTTAGAATGATAATTTTAATATAGGAGATTTTAGTTTACAATTTGAAGCCAAATTGTATAATATGTAAGATAAGTGCTCATTAGATCATATAATTACAGCATGTCCTAATAAAATATGCCAAATTGAAATTATTTGAACAAGTTATTATCCAATATTGGAAACTACTATTTTTTGTTTAGAAATGCAACTAATTGACAATATTAGATATATTGCTAAAATATTTTACAAGCTATTATGAAGACCTAGCTTCATAGAAAAAGAACTTTGGCCCAATTTTCTAATTGCAAGATATAATTTATTATAGCAAGTGCATTAAATTTGTATATATATATATATATATATATAAAACAATAAATATTCGTAACATGTTTGATTATTGTCGGTGTGAAAATTTAAGCATATGATCGATGGAATATAATCATATAACTTATTGAAATCTTTTGTTTAGATGAAATCTAATTGTGTTTGTTAAAAATGTGAAATACACTACCGAGTTGATATTAATTAAGTCAACTATTTATCTAAAACTTTTAATTAAGATCTACGACAGCTTGCGCCAATGTTTTCAATAACATTATCATTAAGCTTTAAGGTGAAAGACCATTCATGGAGGAATACTATTTTTTTTTTTTTTGGTATAACTCAGACTATGAAGAGATAAATCTCTCCTGACGTCTATTTTCTTCATACACAAAACTTGAATCAAGACCCTTATCAAGGGGTATCGGAGACCGCATGATGCTAATTATGTAAAGCTTTAAGGCAGTAATAAATTTTCTCTACAAAAATCCATTTGGCCACCGGAAATGTAAAACCCTTCATTAAATTAGCATCCATTTCCGCAGGATGAAACCTCAAGCAAACAAAATCAACAGTTTAGAGTTGCTCCCATGCTTTGCCACATCATACATGAGACATTGTTTAAAATCAAAATATCCCCAAAAAAATAAAAATAAAACTAATTTGTCCATTCTATGACTTAAATGATCAAAGTTGGAATTTTGGTATCAAACCCTTTTTCATGTTTTAATGTCCCTTTAAACACCATATAAAATTCTGATCTCAGAGGACAAATCAAGAAGCTAACAGAAGAAGCCCATTGATGATTAATTAATAAATTACTTCTTTTCAATGGGATAACACAACAGAAACGGGTCAAACCAATTGAACTCAATAGATCTGTAGTAAGGTAAGACACACAGATCCCCAGATTTCATTTCAATATAGCTTTCATCATATGTGATTTCTGACAGATCTAATCGTTACCAATACTCAAATTAAATCTTTTTTTATTATTAAAGCTAATTAAAATTGAAATTTCATCACATTAAACTAGAGAGAGAGAGAGAGAGTATACTTCGGGACGCTCTTCTTTGTCAAGCTCAGAGGCTTTGGAATCAAGCATCATAGCCTCAACAGTCAAATCCGCAGAATGCTCCATCCAGTAATTCTTCTGGGCCTGACGCTCTTCTCCAACTGCAATTCCACATCCCAAACAATCAGTTCTATCCACATTTTTCAAAATTCAAAAATCCATCTTTTTGGAAAGGAAAAAAATCAAAAACCTTGAGCAGCCATTGCAGCCTTCCTTTGCCGGATAACAAAAACTCAAATTGAGGCAACCGAAATTTATGAGTAAAAGACAGAAAGAAACACAGAGAATGTGTGTGGGTGTGTTTTTTCAACAACCCTCAATGGCAATCCGAGATCTAGAAAATGTTCGTGATCTCCTGTTGTTGGGACTCCCTTTTTGCTGCATTACCCACCAATCTCCCTCTCTCCTCTCTTTCTAATTCTACGATGGTTGTGTTTTCTTGTTCCGAAGTAGATGGGTTATGTGAGCTGAGTGTGCGGACTCCTTTCCGTTTTATAGAAATAAAAGGAGAGAGAGAGAGAGAGGGGGGGGGGGGAGAGGCGTTGGGATGGTGCGGCGCGGAAAGAAAAATTGAAGAGAGTGGGACCGAAAGAGAGATGCAGGGAATCAGACAGTGTTACATGTAACGAATGATGCATTAACCCTATTCCAAACTACTCGTCACGCGTCAACTGATTAGTATTTGTTGTGGTTATTTTATGTGAGTATCTCTTCCTCTTCCTCTTCCTCAATTATTTTCATAATCTGATTTTTAAGATAAGATGTCGTGTTGGGATCATCATTTGCCCTTTTCGATGCATTTTGGGCCTATCTACCCAACGGCTACTGCGGATCCTTAGGATATTTTATTTTCGTGGTCTCTAACCAGTAATTTTTTTTAGTCAATTTATAGTGTCTTGGAATCAATTTTGGCTTCACAGATGATTTATTTTTCGACTTCAACAAATAACTGATGTTGAGGTATTTGTCAGATATTCTTGAATGAAAAACTTACAAAAATTCCGACGGAAATAGTCTGATAGAGTGAATCTAATACTCAAATAAGAAAAATGAAAAAAGAAAAATCAAGAGTAAGCATATAATTTTAACCCAATGTTACTCTCCATATATTATGCGTAGAGTATTATACAATGAGTAATGTATACGATGACATATTGTATGTTGTGTATGTAATGTCACAACAACAAATTGAGATTTAATCTAAATACTTAATATCGGTCATTTGAGAATTAAATTTGGAGATGATTAAAAAAACATAAAAATAAATACAATAAAAAATATATATATTTCTAAAATATGTTGGTTTAATTTATACAGTTTTTTTACGCTACTCATTCTTATTCAAGGTAATCTTCTCATTTAAACTCTTAACTATCATATTTTTACGGATAAGTTGGATCAAACTTTTCAGTAATTTATCTATACGTTTTACTAGATCTCTTACATTTAAGTTTTCGATTCTCCTAATCAGTATATTTTTTAGTTTTCTTTATACATATCTAAATCATCTCAAATGACACTTTCATATTTTATCCATAATTAAACTAACTCTTAACTTGTTACGAATCTCTTCATTTCTAATTTTATCTTTTGTAATTTTGCCACATATCCACATAAATATACTCATTTTTACTACAATCATTTTTTATTTTAATTGTTATTTAATAACTCAATACTCAATACTATACAATAATGCAGATCTAACCGTGATTTTATAGAATTTTCTATTTAAATACAATGGTATCGTACAATCGTAAAGAATTTCGGATACTTTTCTCCATTTCATCTAACTCATTTGAATTCTATAATTTACATTTCCATTTATATTGTCATCATTTTGAATGATGCAATCAAAATATCTAAATCATTCACTTTTGAATAATTTTATCTATCTAATCTAATAGTTTTTTCATTATTCTGATGAATGTCTCTAAACCTACATCTCATATATTCAGTTTTTGATATACTCAATTAAAACCCACTGAATTCTATTGTGACCATTCATAACTCTAATTTAATACTAATCCACTTCTTAATTTTATCAACTAATATTATATCATTTGCAAAAAATATACACTATTTTATTTAATTTTGGATACTTTTTATGGTTTCGTCTATCACTATTACAAAGTTGAGGGAAGTTAATGTCAAATCTTGATGCAGGCCAATGTTAATGAGGAATCCATCGCTCAAAACCCCGTAAGTTTTTATATCAGTTACAACTCGCTCATATATATTTCTAATAAAATTAATATATTTCAAGTATATCAATTTTTTTATCGGTGTCTACTACAATACGTTTCTAAAAATCCTATCATTTTTTTTTAGGTCAATGAATACCATATATAGGTTTCTCTTCTATATTTTATATGTCTCCATCAAATATCTTAACAAATGGATTGCTTCCATGGTGGATCTTTCTGACATAAATCCAAATTGATTTTGAGATGAATTTATCTCCAACCTTAATCTTTGTTTTATCACTTTCTTCCATAATTTCATAATAACTTATAAATTTAATTTTTCTATATTTGAAACAATTTTGTATGTTTCCTTTATTTTTATATAATGGTATAATTATACTATTCCCCTATATTTGGGGCATTCTCTTGATTTACCAAATTTTATTGAAAATATTCATTAATATTATTATACCAAATTCACCTAAACACTTTTATACTTTTATAGGAATGCCATCAGATTCTATGGATTTATTATTTTTCATTCTTTTTAAAATTTCATTTATTTCATGGGACGAATTTTACGTTTAAAATGTGTATCAATATCTTTTATAAATATTTTCATATTTCTTATATCTATTGTATTTTTAACATTAAAGAGATTTTCAAAATAATTCATACAATGCTTTCTTATTTGCTTATTCTTTACAAATATATTATTGATTCCACTCTTAATATACCTAATACCATTTAAATCTTTTCTCTTTTTTTTTTTCCCTTAGATTGACAATTCTGTAGATTTTTTTCGTCATTTTAAGTCTCTAATATATTATATAGTTTATTATACACCTTACTCTTTGATTTTTCGATAATTTTTTTTCACCTTTTTTTTTACACTATTGTTCTTTTTCATATGTGTTGCAACTACTATTACATTTAAGTTTTTTTATAAAACTCTCTTTTGGTTCGGATAGTATTTTATATTTTTTTAATTCCACTACCATAATTTCTTACCTATTGGGGCATGACATTTAAATATATCAAGAACTTCCCTATCTATACTCTTAATATTAGTATATATCTCTTTCCATATTATTTTCGAATTATCTTTAGTAGACCAATTTGTTACTTGAATTAATTTATCTTTAAAAGTTGCCACATTTTCTCATTTCAATTTTTACTATTTAATTCTTGACTTTACAAATGAATAATATTTCTTTTACCTTTTAAACACATGTATATCTAAAACTAGGAGTTTATGTTGAGTTACCACACTCTCCCCTGACATAATCTTACAGTCTTTACAAGTCATTTTATCACATCTCCTAATTAAAAAGAAATCTATTTGGTTAGCATTAGATATATTTTTATATGTAACTAAGTGCATTTCTTTTTTCTTAAAAGTGGTATTTACAACTACCAAATCAAATGTTGTGATAAAGTCTAAAATGGTACATCCTACCTCATTCCTATTACCAAATACAAAGTTTCCATGTACAATTTCAAATCCTTCATTTCTCTCTCCTACATATCCATTTAAGTCTCCTCCAATAAATAATTTCTCTTTACAAGGTATGATTTGTATAAATTTATCTAAATCCTTCCAAAATTATCTTTTACTAATTGCATCTATACCTATTTGGAGCGCATATACACTGACTATATTAATTACGTTTTCTCCATCTACTAACTTGACAAGTATAATTTTATCTTATTTCCTTTTTATCTCTATTATATCATTTAATAAATTTTTATGTACAATTATTTCTATTTCATTCTTCGTTCTATCTCTACCTATATGCCAAATCTTATGATCATAAATCTCTACTACTCTAACCTTCTCCCCAACCTACTTAGTTTTTTGAATACACGTGATATGAATTTTTTGTCTATTTATTATTTCTCCTATCTCTCCTAATTTACTAGTCAAAGATCCTATATTTCAAGTGGTTAGACGAATTTTATTTTCACGGACTGACTTATTTACCCGCACCCTAGAGTCCCTTGTTAACCTGTTTATACATTCGGGATCCGATGTAATACGTCGCTAAGTAGGAAATGCTCAAAAAAATTTATATGTTTGTCTCTCATTTTTTCATTTGACAAAAGATTTTACGCTGACTGTTAATCTATCACAACCCTACTCCTTTACCTAACGTTGAAACCGGCCGTGGCGGAACTCTTCAAACTATGATATATAAAACGAATGAAGGGAAAAAAATAAAATAAATAAATAAATAAATAAATAAATAAAGAATAAAATAAAAAAATATATATCTATAATAATAAAGTAATATATTTTATATTGAAACTATACCGTTATAAATTTGAAATATTTTAAATTTATAATAATATATGTTATATTAATAATACTAGTAATAATACTAATAATAATAATTCTAATTCGAATAGTAATAGTAATAATAATAGGAATAATAGCAATAGTGTTAATAATAATAACAAATATACTAATAATAATAATAATAATAATACTAGTAATAATAATAATACTAGTAATAATAACAATAATAATTATTATTATTATTCCAATAAGGGGCAGAAGGCAGATAGAGAGAGCTTTGAAGGTTTTGGCTGAAGGCAGATAGAAGGGTTGGCGGTTAGGTAGAGGGAGGTCGAGGGGGGAGGTCGAGGGGGGAGGTAGAGGGCTAGGTAGAAGGCTTTAGCCTTGGTGAATTTTAGGTTTCAGGCAGCGGCAGCGTAGGTGGTGGGAGGCGAGCATCGAAGGGGTGTTACATTCATAGGTAGAGAGAATGGTCATGAGAAGGGTTCTCGTCGAGTCAGTGAGAGAATATAGAGCATAGATCTGGGCCATAACTTTCTTATGGGGAATTATGTGCACATGTATGAAGTCATACCTCTGATCATATAGAATTGCATACGAAATCATATCTCTGATGTTATAGAATTTGCTATGAACCTATAACTTTCTTACAGGGAATTGTGTTGCCTCCTTGTATCTCATCCTCTTTTTTTATGGTATATAGAATAGTATATGTGAAACCCCCTGGTGGTGAGTTGCCTCTACTCTATATAGTAGCTTTCTATGTGCCAAGAGATGTAGAAAATGTTACTTACCTTCTGGAGAAATTGTCTACCGAAATAGTAGGGATCTGATTTATAATCACTCGAGATTAAGAAAAGTTTACAATTTTAAAAAGGTTTCCTTCCTTATTGAAAGTACAAGAGGATTGGAATCTCACAGGAATAAAAAAAGTTTTCAGTATCATGGAGATTTTTTTTGTTATTTGGCGAGAGTCTCCTTCCTTATCAAGAGAATTAGAATTACTGAAATAAAAAATATTTGAACTTGTTAGGAACTTCTTTTCTTATTAGATAAGCATGAATGATTAGTCGTGTATCATTATTTGCCTCCACTCCTAATAGAATTTTGAAAAAATGGTATTAGGCGTAAAGTAAGTGAGGAAAGTGGAAGAGATACGAAAGTGGAGCATTAAATGCACAAAGTGTCGATTGGGCATTTGTGTTTCTTTAAAGAGGATTTTCATATTAAGCGAATCGTATTCTATATGTTTTTTGTGATAGACTATGAAAACTGTTTGAGAAAAGTTTTGATTTTAGGGTTTATGAAATTTGTGGAGCGACTGAGAGATCGAGAGACTGAGAGTTCGAATAAGTAGGAGGTCGAATGATCGAGAGGGAAAATGACTGAGAGGTCGAGAGATTGAGAAATTAGGATACCGAGAGTTTGGGAGACCACGGGATTGAGAAGTTGGGAGACTGAGAAGTTGCATGACCGGGAGGTCAAATGATCGAGAGGTTAAATTACGAGAAGACTGAGAGGGAATCAAACAAGAGTGGATAGCAGATGTTTCCTTGAACAATGAAGACAGAGAGATAAAATGTTTGAAAACTGATTTAGAGTCTATATTTTCAGTTCAACGAGACTCACAGTAAGTAAGAGAAGTCAGTGTTGTCATGATGGTTGTATTTCATTTGTATGATATATAAGAATTTATATAAAATAAGAAAATGCTTGCTGGTCGCCATTGTGTTCTCCTTATATCTTATGCTTGCATAATATATGAAAATTTCAAGAATGAGAAGAATGACTGTGTTAAGATAAAGTAACATGAATGCTAAGTTGTCCTCAAAGACATTGTAGCTGTGAAAGAGTATTAGGCGTCAGAGTTGAGAGAACATATACCGAAGTAAATGGTGCAACTGGTATAGAGTGGTGCCAAGAGAAAGGGAGTTAGATTCTGTTCGGGTGTTAGGATCCATATATAAAGAGAAAATCGAGAGAAAGAGAATTAAATCTTATCAAGGGGTCGATGCCCATATATAAACCAAAAATCGAGAGAAACGGAGATGAATCCCATTCGGGGGCCGAAGCCCATGTATAAATAGAAAATCAAGAGAAAATGAGTTGAATTCCATCGGGGGCCGAGATCTATATATAAACAGAAAATCGAGAGAAAAGGAGGTGAATCCCATCCGAGGGTTAGAGCCCTTATATAAACAGAAAATCAAGAGAAAGGGAGTTGAATCTCATCCCCGTGCTTGGACCCATATCATATAGAAAACCAATAGAGTGGGTATGGAACCCATATGTAGTACGGAGAGAGAGAGTAGGTATGAAACACTTGTGAAGTGTAGAGTTGAGAGAGTGGGTCGTGTCTACTCTGTCAATTGCTAGAACCCGTATTGACAACACGCTTAAGGCGTAAAGCTGAGACAGTAGGTCACATCTACCCAGTCAGATGCTAGAATTTGTATTGACAACGTGTTTGAGGCATTGAGCTAAGAGAGTGGGTGTATATACTTATTCAAGTGTTAGGACATGTATTGACGATGCCTTTGAGGCGTAGAGTTGAGAGAGTGAGTCACGTCTAACCGGTCGGATGCTAGGATCTGTTTTGACAACACATTTGGACCTGTATTAATGGCGTGTTTGAGGTGTTAAGCCTAGAGAGATGGTGTAGAATGCTTATGAGACATAGAACTGAGAGAGTGGGTCACGTTTACGTAGTTAGGTGCTAGAACCCATATTGATGACGCGTTTGAAAGTAAGCCTGTAAGGGAGAGATTGTGATAAACTGGAGTTTCACAGATGTAAAGGCCTCAGTCTCGTAGAAAATTGCTAGGGTTTGAGTCTTCTTGCAGATCAAAATTTTACTAAAAAGTAGTAGAGTATATAGAATAGAGATATTGTTATCATAATAATCGCAAAGAAAAATTTGAAGTGGTTATGTAAAAACATTAGAAAATTGACAAAGTAAAAGTAGAAAGTGGATAGAAATTACTAAACTGGGGCCTTTGATGAATCCGGATTGCAATTGAGCATTCTGGTGCCGAGAGGTGTGTTGAACTATCATTAGTCAAGATATAATAAAAAAGTGATAGAGTATGTAGGATATGAATATTATTGTCATGATGAATATAAAATAAGATTTCAAATCAGAACAATTTGTTAGCAATATCAAAATACTGACAATATAATAGTAGGTTGTGAATAAGAATTACTGAACCCAGGTTGTCAGTGTCGACCAGGACAAGAGGTAAGACATTCGTCCCCCCACTTTATGCTTGGCTTTAAAGGTGTTACCTCCCTCTCTTTTCCTTGGTGGCATGGTGCTTAGAGAGAAGAAGTGAAGCAGTGTGTGAAATTTCTATAGCTAGTCAATTAGTCGTTTTCACAGATGGCACCAATCTATTGGAGTCAATTTTGACTTCAAAGATAACTGCTCTTTCTACTCGAATGGGGAACCAGTGTCAAGATGTTTGGCAGATCTTCTTAGATTTGACACCTATGAAACCCATGCCGAGGGGGCCCACTGGGGGGATTCTAATGTGGGGGGACTTTGATGCTCAAACCAGAAAAAGTAATAAAAGAAAGATTGAAAATAGCCTGTAGTTTTGACCATGTGTTGCCCCCATGTATTGTGTGTAGAGTATTGTACAAGAAGTATTATGTATGAAAACATATTGTATGTTGTGTATGTAATGCTTTGTGATCGAATCTGTATATATGTGTATGAAATCATATCTTTGATCATATAGAATTGTATACAAAATCGTACCTTTGATGATATAGAATTGGTTATGAAGCCGTATCTTTCTTGTGGAGAATTGTGTTGCCCCTTGTGCCTCGTCCTCTTTTTTTGATGGTATATCGAATGATATATCTGAAGCCCCCTGGTGTTGGGTTGCCTTTATTCTATATATATAGCTTTTTGTGTGCCAAGAAGTATAGAAAACCCTATTTATTTTGTGGAGAAATTATCTTCCAAAATGATAGGAATTTGATTTAAAAAGAGATTAAAGAAAATTTAAGATTTTAGAAAAATTTATTTCCTTGTTGAAAGTACAAGAGAATTAGAATCTCATAAAAATAAGAAAAGTTTGTAGTGTCATGAAGATTTCTTTTATTATTGAGCGATGAACTCTTCCTTATTACGAGATTTGAAATCTTATGAAAATAATAAAGATTTGAATTTGTTAGGAATTTGCTTCCTTATCGGATAACGATGAATGATTATGGACTATTAAGTCGGGTATTTTAGTTTGTAATATATATTGATAAAATATTACAATAGAAAGTTAAAATTCTATCGATAAATTACATTTCAACTGATATCATTTTATTTTTTCTTAAAAATTTTGAATTCGAATCTATTTTATGTATATAAAAAAAGAAAGTTAAAATCCTAATAAATTATTAATAAGAAGTTTTAAAATTAGAAAATTGAAATAAATGTATTTGATTTTATTTATTTAATTTCATTACATGTTTATATATATATATATATGTAAGTATGCATTTTAATATGATTTTTTGATAACTAAATGTGTATGCACTTATATTATTTGAAATGTCATGGGATTCTTTTACATATTAACGGTTATGATTCAACTAAGATTATAGATGCAGTATTTGTTATTAATGAGTACAAATATGTTTAAGGTGAATATTATCCCAAACATTGCAGAGTTTGCACACGTTGAGAAAGGATGTTCAAAAGTTATGGTAGTAGTTAGATAAAATAGTAGTATACTGTCGAAACTCGTCACAAATATAGTTTATAAACACAAGCTGTTATTAGGGTAACAATGAGAGCATAGATTCCAAACATGCATCAAGCATACTAGGCATGCAGCCCATGCACCACATGTTGCATGTTGGCAGTCCAGTGCACAAACATGGCATGCTGACAACCCAAACTTGCCACATGACATTGCCGTATCAGTATTCATTTTCAAAATTAAGAAATTTCACCAAATTTCTTTAATTTCAAAAGGTCATTATAAATTCAAAAAAAATCTCATTTTCAAATTTATTTGCAACCTTTTTCAAAATAAAACTCTTCTCTCTCATCAATAAATTTTAAAACGTAACAAGGCATTAATTAATACTCGGATTTCATGACTCTAGTTTTAAACTATGCGAGGAGGCTTGTCATTCAATAATTACAAATTACGATAAAAGAATTTAATTTTTAATTGGTTGATGATCACTGTTTTGTGTGCGATTTTTTAAGGAACACTTTCTATACTTTTATGTTTTAGCTATAAAAAATGTGATTGACACATGATACGGTGTGTGTGACACTATCCATTTAGTAATGAGTACTTTCGAACAGATTTTAAAATATTTATGCAAACCCCTTAATCACGGTTCCCTTCATTTTAAGATTCCAATTCTTGTTAGAGCATTGATTTAAAACCATACGTTGCTGTCTAATTGATATGTATGGTTAATTTAATATAGAAACTCCTTTTCAACTAAGATAGTTCACCTTGGTCAACTAATTTCCATAATGTGTCAATTTTGATAGATATTGAAACTTGAATTCAACGCATTTGATCACCTACCCCCATACTTAACTAATTAGATTTTTGACCAAGTATAAACTTAAAATGGCATAAAAACTTATCCCCATTCTACCGAAAGAGATCAATTCAATACCTATGATCACTTATCTCCATATGACCAATTAAGGTTAAGGGATACTAAACATACACAAATAGTATGAATGCATAGGTGTTATCAAAGTCTAATCATCCATACACCAGATAACCATGTTACCTAAGGTCTAAACATTATATGCACTACTATGACATGGATTACGAAATTTGTTAACTTCAGGTAAATGTCATGAAGTTATCATTCAATAGTTAAGTTCGGACTATCTATCTATGAGTGCTCTCTTACTCATAACATGAGACTCACTACTCCATTACCCTTAGTATCACATGCTAATCATTGACTTAGTACCATTACTACACATACTAATCATTGATTTGAGTAAGAAGATGATGATTCACATTAATGATTTCCCATTTAAGAGTCTTTTATCGTGAACATGGTTAAAGAGATTATATAAAATGATTTTATCTTTCATGTTCTCAACTCTTGAAAATAAAATTTCTAATCAATCTCTTATAGGCATATTATAATTAGATATGAAAATAAGTCATAAAGAGATATTTCTGTTTAAGAAAAATATTATCATTACTATTGGTAATATATGTTTATACATAATATAACTATTGGCCAACGGATAATTGGTCTAATGACATGTAGCGTTACGTCGCTTAATCAAATTTTCGAGTTTAATTCGCAGTTTGGGTATGAAAAAAACTACGTTGAGAAGGTGACCCCCTTAAATAGGCCACCGTAAGTCTCGAACTGAATTAGTCAAAATATTACTCCAATACCTATTAGTATAGTATAAAAAAATAATACAACTATTGTACTAGAGCTAATCAATACAATTTCTACAAACCATCTTCTTAAAAGGTCTATATGATTGTCACCGAGTCATGGCTTTTAAAAGTGGATTAGCTACTTTCTCCACTAATGCTACTTTCTGCATCGTGGTCCATTTATCTCATTGATAATATGAAATCTTTTATGAATATGCTTCGATTTCTAGTGAGGCCTTGGTTCCTTAACCTGAACTATTGCTCCATTATTGTCACACTAAAATGGTACCGTTGACATAATAGAAGGAATCACTCCAAGTTCAATCACGAACTTATTGATACAAAGAGTTTCCTAAATATATTGGAGGCGATGACGGAGAAAAATCATCGCCTTTGCTCGATTTTGCAAAGTTTACTAATTCTTCTCTTTAATTGTTTCTCCGAGTCCATATGCATTCAAATAGATTTCAGTATTAAGTACCCATGACAAATAATTTTTTTCAAAATATCGATTGTTACAAAATCAAGTTTGGTGAGCTTTGACATGATTAATATTTTACATCATATAATACTCACATAAGTCAATTATCATATCTTGTTAAATGATCTGAAGAGATATATAAGGTTATTCTTTTTGGTTTAGAGAATACTTTTCAAAAAGTTTATATTATGAAGAGTCAAACGAGAAAAATCAAATAGAATTCAACCATCAAATTTCAAGTGATAAGAAAATCTAACACAAAATAAATCTTTCCGTCCGTCTATGGTATTTAGTTTTGGGTTCCACACATATCACAAATCAAAGGTTGAAAGAAAGATAGTGAAAAATAGAGTCAAAATGGTTGAATCAACACTAGTATCAGAATTGCTTTTGGTGGCACAATAGTTAAAAGTGTTAGGTTAACCTCTTGCTTTGACACCAAAATGATAGCGTTAAAAAAATATGACAAAGAGGATATTGGTTTTTGAAGAGGCTAAACAAACTTTATTTTTCATATCTCATAATTCCAAAATGATGCCAAAGGTTTATATAGACCTAAGGAAGTCTAAAAGATATATTATATCACTAAATAGAAGTTATGGTGCCATTTCTCAATGGTCACATTCTAAAACCAAAATGACCTTTATTTATATTTTTATTATCCCATTCAAGCTCATATTTTAATATGAGAGGCTATTCAAATTCCACACTAAATAGATTCTTCCATTATTTGGGTGACTATTAATTTCATACATCAACACCCCCCTTTGAACTTAATTGTCTTCCATCAACCATTCCAAGAAGCATCTTGAACTTGTGAAAAAGGTTGGCTGCAAGTGGTTTCGTAAAAATATCAGCAATTTGATCTTGTGACATGACATAGAGTAGCTCTACATACCTCTTCTTCACATGCTCCCGGATGAAGTGATACCGGATGTCAATATGCTTACTCATTTCATGATTAACTGGGTTTTTGGCCAATGCAATTGCTGATTTTCTATCAATTCCAATTTTTGTTGCTTTGATTTGAGAAAAATTTAGCTCATTAAGTAGACTCCTTAGCCAAATTGCGTGACATATACAAGATGATACAGCAACATATTCAGCTTCACAAGTAGAGAGAGTAACACTTTGTTGCTTTTTTGAATGCCAAGTGAATGTTGTCTCACCCATATAAAAGACAAATTCAGTTGTACTCTTTCTTTCATCCAAATCTCTTCCCCAATCACTGTCTGAGAAACCACAGAGTTGAAAATTTTTAGAATGAGAATACATTAGTCCATGAGATATTGTACCTCAAATGTAATGAAGAATTCTTTTGGCCGCCTTCCAATGTGTTGCTTTGGGCTCTTCTATGTACCAACTTATCAATCCAACTCCATAGAGGATGTTCGGCCTTGTACATGTTAGATATCTTAAGCTTCCAACGAAGCTTTTGTAGAGAGAAACATCCACAATCTTTCCTTCATCATGCTTTGATAGCTTTACTCCACAATCAACGGGGGTGCTTATCGGGTTGCAATCTTCCATCTTGAATCTTTTGAGAACATCCGCTGATACAAAAATTCCTTTCTTTGATTGCTTGACTTCCAAACCAAGGAAGTAGCTCATTAGCCCCATGTCAGTCATTTCAAATTTATGAGTCATGGCGAACTTGAAATCCATGAATATGTAAGGATTGCTACCAAGGAAAATAAGATCATCTACATATAGAGCAACAAATAAGATATCTCTATTTTCCTTTTTCATGTATAAAGCATGCTCATAAAGACATTGTATAAAACCATTATCCTTGAAATAATTATCAATGCATTTATTCCATACTCTTGGTAATTGTTTCAACCCATAGAGAGCCTTTTTCAATTTTAAGACCTTTTTTTCATCTCCTTTCTTCACATAACCCATAGGTTATTCCACATACACTTTTTCCTCAAGAAAGCCATTTAGAAAAGCGAATTTGACATCCATTTGATAGATATGCCATTGAAATTGTGCCGCAATAGAAATAAGTAATCTAATAGTTTCAATACGGGCAACTGGAGCATATACCTCATCAAAGTCAATTCTGACTTGTTGTTTATACCCCTTTGCTACCAATCTTGCTTTGTATTTTTCCACCTTGCTATCGACATTCTTCTTGATTTTTAAAACCCATTTCACTCCAATGGGTGTATGGCCTATGGGGAGTTCAACAAGCTTCCATGTATCATTCTTTTCTATGGTTTTGATCTCCTCGTCCATAGCATCCCTCCATCTTTGATCTTCTTTTGCTTCTTCAAAAGAAATTGTTTCTTGATTAGCAAGAAGACAAATGAAATTTATTTCATTTGTTACCTCATACAGTTCTTGAATGCTCCTTGTCTTTTACACCGGGCTAATTGTTGAAGAGGATGATGAGGATGATGGCGATGCTGAGGATGATGATGATGTTGTTGGTGATGTTGTTTATGATGATGATGATGGAGATGACGGTGGTGTGGTATCTTCAATAATCACTCCTCCTTGCTCATTTTCTTCTTCTTCATGGATTTGTACTTCTTTCATTGCATGCCAATTCCAAGATCCTTCTTCATTGAATTTCACATCCCAGCTTACATGCATCCTTTTGGTGTTTGAGTCAAAAAGTTTGTAGGATATTGACCTTGCATCATAGCCGATGAAGATATATTTGCCGCTTTTGTCATCTAGTTTCGTTCTTCTTTGGTCCGGGATGTGCGCAAAAGCAAGACAGCCGAATACTCTCAAATGAGAAATGTTTGGTTTCCTTCCGCTCCATGCTTATTGAGGAGTGATATTCTTCAATTTCTTTGTTGGACATCTATTAAGCAAATATATTGCGCAATCCATTGCTTCGGCCCAAAAGTCTTTGGGCAAATTCTTTCCTTTGAGCATGCTACGAACCATGTCAAGAATGGTCCGGTTTTTTCTTTCTACCACCCCATTTTGTTGAGGAGAGTATGGAGCCGTTAAGGATCGCCGGATGCCATGTTGCTCACAATAGCTTTCAAAAGCTTTTGATGTGTACTCGCCTCCTCGGTCGGATCGAAACTCCTTGATATGATAGCCACTTTGATTCTCCACCATTGTTTTGAATTTTTTGAAAGTGTCAAAGGTTTTGGATTTCTCCTTTAGGAAATACACTGAACATTTCCTACTATAATCATCAATAAATGTTAGAAAATATCTATTACCTCCAAGAGATGTCGGTGAGATTGGTCCGCAGATGTCGGTATGGACTAGATCAAGTGGCTTGTTTGCATGAAATGTTGCCTCCATGGGGAAACTCTCCCTTGATTGTTTGCTAAGAACACATCCCTCACAAAATTGGTTAGGACAATTGATGTAAGGCAGTCCATTCACTATCCTTTTTCTGGATATTAGGTTAAGACCACCAAAATGAAGGTGTTCAAACCTTAAATGCCAGAGCCATGAAATATCTTCCACATAAACTTTTAGACATTTTGCACCAATATGATTGATATTCAACACAAACATCCTATTGCTACTCATTTTGACATGAGCAAGCAATACATTATACTCATCTCTTAAATAGAGAGTTCTATCTTTCATTTGAATATTAAACCCTTTCTCCAAAAGTTAACCCAAGCTCAATATGTTACTTGTCATACCCGAAACATATTGCACATTTACCGTTGACTGCCATCTTTTAATTGGATGAGTATATTACCTTTGCCCTTCACAAATAATTTGGAGGAGTCACCAAATGATACTTCCCCTTTCACCGATTCATCCAGCTCCACGAACATGTCTTTGTGGCCACACATATGATTGCTTGCTATAGTGTCCAAGTACCAAAGATTTTTCTTCCCATCATCATCGTCCTTATATGCTAGCAAGAGAATTGAATCTCCCTCTTCTTCCTGGCTTTTTACATAATTGGCTCTATCTTGTACTTGATTAGAACCATTAAACCAACATTCGGAAGAATAGTAACCAAGTTTTTTGTAATTATAATAACAAACTTTTGATTTGTCATACCTTTGGCTTCTTGATGATTCTCCTTGTCTTTTTGGACTTTGATTTCTCTCTTCCTCACTAAAGAAACCTCCTTGTCCACGACCATGTCCACGGCCCCATCCTCTACCGCGTCCTCATCCTCAGCCTCGACCTCATCCTCGATCACTCGTTGAACTTCCTTTTGCTTCTTTCAGTAAAACCTTGGCTTGAAGAGCTTGCACCAAGGATTCTTCATTTTTTCTCGTGAACCGTTGTTCATAGGCTTGTAAGGAACCCATAAGTTCATCAATTGTCATTGTTGGACTCCTCGATTGCCACCACAATATAGTCAAATTTGATATCTAGAGAGCGTAGGATTTTTTCTACTACTCTAGTATCATTAATTTGCTCACCGTTTCTTTTTAAGTGATTGACTATGGTCAAAACTCTTGTAAAGTAGTCCAAAACACATTCGGACTCTTTTTTTTGTAAGGCTTCAAACTCTTTGAGAAAGGTTTGAAGGCGAACTTTCTTCACCTTTTCAACTCCTTTGTGAGTATTTTGGAGTATATTCTAGGCTTGCTTAGAGGAGGTTGCTACTGCAACTTTCTTAAAATCGGATTCATCAATGGCTTGATAGATAAAGAACAAGGTTTTTTTGTCCTTCTTACGAGTTTCTTTTAGAATCTCTCTTTGTTGATTAGAGAGAGTTGCACCTCTCACATGCACCTTCTTGAGGTTCTTCATACCCCCCCTTCTACAATATCCCAAATATCTTGGGATCCAAGGAGTGCCTTCATTTGTATATTTTAATTTTCATAATTGGTTTTAGTAAGACGAGGAAAAGTGGGTTGTAAGAGACTATTGGTTGATATAGCTCTGATACTAATTTGTTGGGTTTACCTCTTGCTTTGACACCAAAATGATAGGGTTAAAAAAATATGACAAAAAGGATATTGGTTTTTGAAGAGGCTAAACAAACTCTATTTTTCATATCTCATAATTCCAAAATGATTCCAAAGGTTTATATAGACCCTAAAGAAGTCTAAAAGACATATTACATCACTAAATATGAAGTTATGGTACCATTTCTCAATAGTCATATTCTAAAACCGAAATGACCTTTATTTATATTTTTATTAGCCCATTCAAGCTCATATTTTAATATAAGAGACCATTCAAATTCCATACTAAATAGATTCTTCCGTTATTTGGGTGACTATTAAGTTCATACATCAACAAAAAGGCGAACTTGTCAGATATGTCCGCAACATCGTCGTAAAAGGCGAGCTACAAACAAAAGATGGTTTCTAAAAGTAGTTCTCACAACTACATAGAGATGGTATCTATGGATAGTAAGACAATTGTAATTTTGAACACTAACCAAGTGTAACATGGCTTAATGGTATCTCGATCCAATGATTTTCTGGCAAATGCATTTTCTGTTGACTAATGGAGGCCTCTTCAAATTAAAGGCTCAATTGTACTTTTTTTCTTTTGTTATGTAAAAGCAAGAGGCTTTACAGATCTTGCATGAGACATTTTATACATCGAGGGAGGGGGAAAATGCTAAAATATATTATAAGTGAAAAGGCGTGGAGACCGAAGAGACCTAAGAGAAGAAAAGAAAAAAAAAGTTGACAGATTGAGATGAGAAATAAAGAGTGGGTGGGGGGGGGGGAAATAAGAGTATATGGAAAACAATAAGCAAAACAAAGTATATAAAAACAAAGAGAAAAAATAATAAATAACATTAAATATAAATTTTGATACGGAGTGCCGATAGATATAGCACTATTTATATATCTCATATGGCGCTTGGAATTTAGTCCTCTTCGTCCGCACGGTACCGATCTTTTTCAAAAGTTATTATTATTATCACCGCCGGAAATATGACTTTCACCGATAGAAAATCACCGAAAGATTTTTTTCCATTGTGATAGCAACAAAATTATGATGGATTACAGACGAATTTGTGACGGATTTTTTAAAATTTTAGAATTTTTTTAATTTTTTAATTTTAATTTTTTTGTAAACCTATCAGTGAGCCGGTCTGGGACCGGATCGGGTCGGAGCAGGTGAAAATCCAACCGACGACCAGACACATGTCAGGTCGGACCCGACACATGTCGGGTCAGACCCGACCAGTTTACCGTAAGTCGGGTCAAACCTGACCCGATGACTGACCCGGCTGACTTGGCTCTGCGCGTGAGAGCGCGCCGCGACTGGGCGCGTGTGAGCCAAGCTGCGCTAGGTGCGTGGCACCGCGTAAGATATGCGCACGCGCGTGAGCCGAGCCGCGCTAAGCCCGTGGCAGCGCATGAGATACGCGCCGCAACTGGGCGTGCATGAGTCGAGCCGCGCTAGGTGCATGGTAGTGCATGAAGGGCGCACCGCCTGTTTGGCGCGGGACCTAGGCTCCTGCCGGCGCGTGGAGGCACACGACAGGGCCTGTAGATGCGCCTCCGAAGTGCGGCGGCGCATGGGGACCCTGGTGGCACGTCAGGTCATCCAAAGATTGATTTTTTCAATTTTTTGGGTCCTATGTGCTTTTTTATGACTATTTGTGGGATTTTGTGTGCCGAATTAAAGTTCGAATGGTGAGATGAGATTTCGGGTTGTGGTATATGGTGTCCATTGACTCATATGCTCACTTTGGGGTCAATACTCGATTCATTTTGGATTGTTAATTCGTAGAGTGTACGAAATTGTGAAAATAAGCATTATTAGTCACCGACGTCTCTTTCTTTTTGTGTAACAGAGACAATGGCTATGACAAAAAGTATCGTATTTGATCTCGACAAGTTGAACAGTGACAATTATGAGATTGGGCACCGTAAAGTTTAATTTGTATTCGAGGAGCAGGATCTAGCAGAGGTTCTATTACACGAGATGACAGACCCTGGGGTGGGTGATACGCCTCAGGCGAAACTCGATGAGGAGGCGTATCGTGCATGGAAGAAGAAGGATGGCCAAGCTAAGGTCATCCTCCTTAGCAGCATGCACGATGATCTAATTCTGGTGTACGAGCAGTATCCTACTGTGATGTCAGTTTGGAGTGCTCTCAGAGAGCACCTTGGCTCCCGGTTAGCTCCTAAGCTGAGGATGTTGACCTATAGGTTCATCACCTATAAGAAGAGACTCAATTATACTATGAAGCAGCATTTGATGCATATGTCAAGTATGATCGCTACTCTAAAGAACATGGGGGAGCCAATGTCTGATGAGCTTTAGGTACTGGGAGTAATCTAGTCCTTGCCTGACTCTTGGGATGTGGTGAAGACCTATCTCACGCATACTGAGAGTATTCGTACTTTCATGGACGTGCATAGGCATTGTGAGCTCAAGGAGGAATGCCACTGGCTAGGTCGGTTTCCGGTCATGCCTATGTGGCGGAGTCGAGTAAGGGCTCCAAGGACGTCAAGCGTAAATGGCGCAAGCATGACAAAAAACCTAGCCATGTTAAGAGGAAGCCATCAACGAAGACCGGTGATAGAGGGCAGAAACATAAGAAGAAGGAGCTCGACAAGAGTAGAGTCCGATACTACGTTTGTGGCAAATTTGGGCATTTCGCTCGCGAGTGTGGCGAGCGAAAGATATGTCCTTCTTCTTTATATGGTATGAGTTATGTTTCATCCACTGTGATGCTTACTAACTCTTCTCCTTTGTGGATTGTAGACTCAGGAGCCACCGACCATGTAGCTCGAGATATGAGCACATATATGGAGTTCCGCCGATTGAGTCTCTAAGCGAGGAGGTTGTACGTAGGGAACGGAGCATTTGTGGTTGTGAAGAGGATTGGTACATGCAAGCTGATGTTGCCAAGTAATCAAGTCCTATATCTGCATGATGTGTTGTATGCTCCCGAGATTCGGAGGAATCATATATCGGTCCTTTGTTTAGATCATTTAGTATACTCTATTATTTTTAGAAATTTGAGTGTTTTTGTCATTTACGATAACTCTATTTTATGTACTGGTTTAGTCCATGATGGACTTTATGCGTTGGATTTGGTTTCCTTTAATAAAATTTCTGATTTGTCTTCTATTGCGTATACATCTGATAGCGTAGTTGATGATGTTTCTATTTGGTATAGTAGACTTGGCCACATATGGCAAGAGATAATGAACCGGTTAGCTACGAGTGGCTTGTTGGGCCTGCTAACCCGGATCGAGTTGCCCTTATGTGATTTTTGCTTAGCCGGCAAAGCGACGAGAAAACCATTTGGAAAGGCAATGAGACCATTGTAATTGATCCACTCTGATATTTGTGAACCTATGAATGTGAGAGCGCGAAACGGAGTCACGTATTTCATTACTTTCATAGATGATTACACGCATTTTGGTTACATTTACCAATCTCGCACAAATTTAAGGCATTAGATTGTTTCAGGAGGTTTATCAGCGAAGTAGAAAATCAATTAGATTTGAGAATTAAAACTCTTAGAACTGATCGAGAACGCGAGTATTTGTCTGAGGAGTTTAAAGAGCTCTGTTTCGAGAAGGGTATTACGAGACAGTTGACTGTTCCTGCTACTCCCCAGCAGAACGGGGTAGCCGAAAGAAGGAATAGGACTCTATTGGAAATAGTGAGATCGATGATGGCGTAGGCTAATTTGGCAATCTCCCACTCGAGAGATGTATTGTTGACTGTTGTCTACGTTTTTAACCGTGTTCCAACCAAGTCCATAGTCAGTACCACATACGAGCTTTGGACAGGGAGGCAGCCTAACCTTAGCCATTTGAGACCATAGGGTTGTGCCGCATACGTTCACAATTTCTCGCACCCACATGGCAAGTTAGGCCCACGAGGAAAGAAATGTATCTTTGTAAGATACTCCGAACATTTTAAAGGACATGTGTTCCTAGCTGAACGTACAAATGGCACGGTCTTCGAGATCGAATCACGTAATGCTACGTTCCTAGAAAATGATTTTCCTAAGAGAGGCGAAATCGACCAGGACTTCACCTTTTATGAGATGGGTGAGCCTAACGGCCCAATTAGCCCAGGGGTGAGACCTAAGAGCCTAAAACGGATCTTGGTCCCAGTAGGAGTAGACTCCTCCTCCTTATAGGAGTAGTCGGGGACATGTACCCCAACGTTATTTTCCGATAAATGATGAAATTCTCATCGTTTCTCCTGAGGATGATGAGGAACCTCAGACCTTTGAGAAGGCTCTCCAGAGTCCTATGAAGGACCAATGGGTAGAGGCCATGAAAGAGGAGATTGAAGGTCAACGGGGTCTGGGATCTAGTTGACCTACCTGAGGATAAATGGGCCATAGGGAACAAGTGGGTTCTCAAAATCAAAAGAAATGTCGACGGATCAGTGGAAAGATACAAAACCCGTCTAGTAGCCAAGGTTTACATACAGACAAAGGGCATTGACTACGAGAAGACTTTCTCCCCCGTAGTCAAATTTACATCGTTTGGTCTATTCTTAGCGATTGTCGCAAGCATGGATCTAGAGTTATATTAGATGGATGTAAAGACCGTTTTTCTTAACGGAAACCTGGATGAGGATATCTACATGGAGCAACCCTCTGGATTCGTTCTAGTAGGTCATGAGGACAAGGTCTGTCGAGTTCGGAAGTCGATATATGGTCTAAAACAATTATCCAGGCGGTGGTACCTAAGATTTCACGAGAAAATGATATCTTATAGTTTTACAATGATCGAGGAGGATCATTGTATTTATTTGATATGATCTGATGACTCTTTTGTGATCATTTCCCTATATGTGGACGATATAATATTGGCTGGAAACAACATTCAGTATCTGATGACGATCAAGACATGGTTGTCATTGAGCTTCGACATGATAGACATGGGTGAAGCTGAGTTCATCCTTGCAGTTAAGATCCAGAGAAATTGATCGAGAAGAATGTTGGCTCTTTCACAAGAGATCTACATTAAAAAAATTCTCGAACGCTTTGGAATGAGTGATTGTAATCCCATTGATACTCCAATCGCCAAGTATGATGACCTGAGTCTTGAGATGTGCCCGAAAACTCAGGAAGAAATAAGGAAGATGCACAAAATCCCTTATTCCAACGCAGTGGGAAGTCTAATGTACGCGATGTTGTGTACATGACCAGACATACGTTACACAGTAGGTCTGATGAGCAGAAATCAATCAAATCATGAAAGGGGTCACTTGAGAGCAGTGAAAAGGATTTTTAGATATCTCAAGAGAACTGTGAGCTACTCCTTGTGTTATGGGAGATGTGATTTGCGCCTCATAAGATATTCAGACGCCGACTGGGGCGGTGATCTGGATAAATGCAAATCAATATCAGGTTTTGCCTTCTTGCTTAATGGTGGTGCCATTTCTTGGAGTAGCAAGAAACAGACCTGTGTAATAAGAAATAGACCTGTGTAGCTTTATCTACGATGGAGGCTGAGTTTATGACTTGTTCAGTCGTAGTTCAGGAGAGTATTTGACTCCGGAGACTATTAGATGACTTAGGGGTTGAAGCTGATAGTGGGAGGCCAGTGATGATATACTGTGATAATCAGGTCGCTATCGCCTATACTCGAGACCCTAAGTATCATAGTAGGACCAAACATATCGACACTAGATATAATTTTGTTAGAGACATCATCGAGAAGGGTGAAGTGACCATCAAGTACATCTCGACAAATAGCATAGTGACTAACCCCTTCACCAAACCCATCACTAGAGACTCATTTATAGCACATAGAGAGTCATTGGGTTTGAAAATATTTTGACTTTTTTCATTGTACTAAACTGACGATGTGATGTTTATTATATTTATATATGATTTTGTGCATTATTCAGTCACATTTATAATTATATTTTCTTAAATAATACACTTATTTATATCATGTATATTTTTTATGTGATAAAATATATGTCAGGCATGCAAGGTCGACTCTCTCACACGAGCGACCACCTCCAGCTCTGAGTGAGCGGAGATGAGACGGTTTCTAGTCGTAAGAGGTATTGAGAGTGGACCAGCTAGAACAAAAGTCACCCTGATACGTGTTCAGGATGAGGTCATTTGGGATGTGACCAACATGGAAATACCCGCATCCATGTTACTTGTGAGTAGTTAGATTTGAGATCTCGGATATCACTTGCGATAGTGATATTGTCTCTGAGACACTCTCTCTGAGATCTCTGGGTAGAGTCTTATGCGTAGACTGAGTCTCGTATCTGCACAGTATTAGAGAAATCTGACATATGCCCTTATGAGAAATAAGGGATTAACACTGTGATATGCGTTTCATATCACGTGTGATAGACGACTAGGGATAGTGGGAGCAATTATATGAGATAATAATCTAGTCATGATCCCCGTTCCTACTGTGTAAGTTCCGAGATCCATTGGGTGAGATCTCTAGTACCCTTATTTTACTTTCGACTGTCTCTAAAAGTCTTGATTCAGTGTTTGGTAGTTTAATCTGTTTACCTATGAATCGAAAGATAAATTGAGATATAAGGGGCAGGTCTAGGAAAACAGCTGAATTGAGACCGATGGATTCAAATTTGGAAAAGGAAGACCAATCTACATTATATCATTGTGTTGTATTCACCGACCGGTCTGTCACATATATCCACGTTAGGATACGAACGTAATAGTGAATACACATTCGAGTACATATTGGAGATCACTTTCGATGAGGAAAGTGGCTCGAAAGATGTAAGTGTGTTGAGTTTGGGGTACATCGAGATATTTTTTTTATTTATTATTAACGGCGACTTCTCGAACATTCTAACAAGTGCATCAATAAGTCTTTATATGTAGGTGTACTCGCCAGTTACACGACATCCAATCTAGTATGAAAATCCAGAAGGGTGATATAGGAGATCGCATGAGTTGTGATCTCGTGACGGATGCAAATATCCTCGTGTACAAGTGGGAGATGAAGGAATTAATGCCCACGTGGGGCATCTTTCCATATTTGGAAATTAAAAATTTTTTCATTTTCCATATTCACAAATGGTAACTGATAAGATTTGAATTCCTACCATATGTGGTGACGGAGGTATATGGAAACTAGGGCAAATCCTAGGAATAACCACTATTGCACAAAAAAAACAATTGTGTAGAGACACGATTGAGAGAGAGGGAGAAAATTCTGTGAAGAGAATTTGTGTCATCGAATTTCGATTACGGTGTTATGGTGTTGCGGTGATAGCTCGAATTTCGTGGTTATCATCCCGACGGCGAGGTCGTTTAATCGAAATTCGTGGTTCCTTGGATTTTGCGATCTACCTTTTGAGATATGTCCGAAAACCCTAACATTTTATGATTTCGAAAATTTTGCACGTTTTCGCATGTGTATGTGCATATAAATCCAACAACATCCATTGTTTCCCTCTACAGTAAGCAAAGCTTCTGTACATCTCAAAAATGACAACTATCTTAAAAACCATAAAAAGAAGAAATACTTTCAGAAAGACAAAATTCCCGGAAAGAAGAAATATTGGATAATTGAGTAAATGGTTGAAGCGTGCCTCATTAATATACAAAACAATCCAAAAGTGAAAACATAATATACTTTATTCAGATTTAAATGCATGAAAAATCCTAATCATTGTCGCAAAGTCTGCAAGATTTTCCTTATTCTCACCCCTTGTTGCTCAAGCTCCACCTCTTCTTCTCCTGCGCTCCCTAAATTCTGCATTATCACCATGTCGTATCTCACGCATCTCAGATCTTATTGCTTCCTTTTGGGGACATGTCCACGATAATCTTGCCGATAAAAAGTAAATAAGAGCAGAGTGAACATACAAGAGTAATGTTAAAGTGCAATATGTCCGCCATGAAATAAACTTGCTGATAAAAAGTAAATAAGATCAAAGTGGGGAAGAAATATAAGAAATACATTATCTTCTAAATACACAATTTGATAACATCCAAATATTTGACGATAATACTAAATATTTGATGAATAACAAACACGTAATAGAGACTTAATGAGAGAGAGACTTACGGTGATCTTCCTAAAACCTTCTTTGGCAAATTGCTTATCCGACCTAGATGAAGAGCTTAGGTTTCGAAGCCTTCTTTTTATCTTCCCTATTTTTGATCATCAACTTTTTCTTTGTAAGTTTAAGCTGCCCTTTTTGATTTTGAAGAAGTCTAGGAGCATTTCTAGAGAAAAGCGAGGAAGCCAGGAGTATTTCTATGAGGGATAAGAAGATTGGAGTGATGTGTGAAAATGAGTATGGAGTAACCTCTAATTTATAGATTCATTGCCTCTTAACTAGATTAGACCTAATGGTAACTGATCCTTAAAAGATAAAGATCAAATCTTATCCTTGTAGGATACAAAAGGTTGTAGGTGAAGTAAAAAAAAAAAAAAATTAATAATGACCGTTAATAAAATATTGTATCAAAATATCGTTATTATATACCGTTACTCATGATATTCAATGGTTATTAACCGTTTTCATTTTATTGACAATATTGTTACAGATCATTATTTTTGCCGAGGTCGTCATTCCAAATGTGTACTAGGAAAACTTGGTTTTATTAATTTATTTTAATGCAATAATTTTTTAATAAAATGTTGATATCTTATGAAAGGGTTTTAGAATTTTTATACGAAAGTTAGTGAATGGCATTTGTGCATTATATTTTTAATATTCTCTTTTCATATTTGACAATAATACTTAATTTATCATCATTCATTCAATGGGAGGCCTTGAGATGTATATGAGAATAGTATTCTTATAATTCTTCATCGTATCAACATTTGCACACCTAATAAGAGTCTTGACCCTGCAATGCATGCATGCATGCATCAAAAAGGAAGTCCCAAATTTGAGTATAATTATAAGATTAGCTTGCAAAAGTTTGGCTTTGTACCATTCCTTAGTGTGCTTGTTAAAGTAATTACAAATATCTTTTATATTTATTTATGCCAGAAATGAAAATAGAAAAATTATTCTTTCTAAATTATACTTCAATATCTCGTTTATCAAAAGAAAATTGAGTGTTACCAATTAAACATGATTGCCCGTATCTCTCTTTGCATTTTTCTAACTTCTTAGCAAAGGCACAGCGAAGAAAGTTATTTAAGGGAAGCGAAATAAAAATAGAAATAAAGTATATTTATTTTGAAAATTTTCAGAAATTTTTAAGAAATAAATTCTCCACGAGAGTCTGATTTTTATTGTAAATAAAAAAAAAAAAAAATTGTAAACGTTGACATTCATCCAACAATTTGAAAAGCCATGAATTTCATGTCTGCATTCGTCCAAAAATTTGAAAATTCATATATTTATTTTTCACTTGATATGTAAATTCATTATTTAAATTTATTTTTTATATTTATGTGATATACTCGAAGATTTTTCTGAGATGCTATAAATAGGATGAAGACTCTCTAAATAAAGTACACGGGAAATAATATCATTCTATTACATTGTCCTCTATACTTCTCTCTCATGGCTTTTGATATTTTTGGAAAGAATTATTTGTCTTGAATACTACATCTAAATGATAAACATAAAAGGCTTTTAAGAAATATTTTGAATTGATTTCATATATAAGTTTTTTATATTTAAAAAAAAAAACATGAAATTTGTTCAATGGGTTTTGCTCAATTCCTTGAAGTGAGTGTGACAGCATATAATTATCGTGAATATATTAAGGACACAACTCTGGCAACAACCATGTACTGGTCCAGATGGTGACCATATTCATTCTCAGAGTATATGTTCTGGAATGGTGTCTCTGTATAATTTACATAAGTTCAATCTAATATTTTTTGAATAAAAGATTTAGACAAAAAAAAAATGAACATTTTCTAATATATTGATATATTCTCGATTAAATATTTTGTTTTCTCTTATTTAGTAATTTTTGTTCTAAAATTTGAAAAATGATTCAGTCTCACATGTGCATATGACACTTAAGAAATACTTTTCTTACTAGATCATGCAAGAAACTAATGTAGTAGTACGTACAGAATTCATTGAAGGCTATCATTGTTAGGCCATCATTAGCTAAAATTAGGAGTGAACCTATTTCATATTCAAAACGTATACGAAGTGATATATATGGATCAGTACATCCACCATCCACCGTCTATACCATTTAGAAATTTTACGATTTTGATTAATGCATCAATAAGATGGTTACATGTATTTTTATTATCAATTTTTAACAAAATATTTTCAAAATTACTTGCTCAATTGATAAGTTACAAGTATATTTTTTAAATTATCAATAAAAACAATTTATCTTAACAATGTTAGTAAATTTATCTCTCAATTTTTTTATGATTTTTCAGGTAATTGTTAAACATTGTGTAACACATATTCAGACACAAGATGGATGATCCAACATAATCGTTTTTATAATGTTTCTTT
This sequence comes from Dillenia suffruticosa, assembly GCA_033439265.1. Classification (NCBI taxonomy): domain Eukaryota; kingdom Viridiplantae; phylum Streptophyta; class Magnoliopsida; order Dilleniales; family Dilleniaceae; genus Dillenia; species Dillenia suffruticosa. The sequence continues at coordinate 15,034,818 of JAVTVX010000009.1, read as the reverse complement.
AATTACTAAGCCATTACTTATTTTTTGCCTAGAGACATATTAATTTGTGTGATATATACAATTGGTTTTTGGTTAGAAATCAAATATTTTCCATTTAATAATTTTTTGGATGTGCAATATATGTTTCGGTTGTTTCACCACATTGCACAAAAGATGGGTCCTCAAAGTAGGTTAGTGATGATACATGATCTAACGGCTCATTACCACAAGACCATAATTACCCGATTCCATTATATCATAAAGCCCATGAACAGTTGAACACACTCTTGGACTCTTGGACTCTTGAATGAGTGCTCTCTTAGTCGAGCATTCTAACTTATGCCTCTCGACCTTTTCGATCTTCCTCAAGAAGCTACCTACTCCTTGACCTCTTGGTAGCCCTATCTCTCAACCCCGGTTACCCTACTCTTTAATGGATACATTTCATTAATACATAAGTAATTCCATTATGAGACAAGTACAACTTGATATTACCCAGCAAGAAAAGTAAATTTTTAACAAATTTAAACATTCGTTAATCGGATATGAATTTTCTTTAGTCTCGAGAAAGTCTTTCTCAATGAGGAAACAAATCTCACTAGTCACTCCCAATAAGGAAAAGAATCTCTGTGACAACTTAAAGTTTCCTTAATCGACATGATTTTAAATCTCTTAGAGATCTTTGATTATAGTTTTTGTAATTTCAAAATATTTTTAACAATCTTTCCATAAGAAAATTAAGGTTTTTACATCCCTAAACACATAAGGGACTTGCCATAAATATCTGCTATATATTCGACACAGGCAACTAGTCAGGTGTGTTCTTTAACTCTATACATATCACACAGAGATATCACAAAGCCTACCCTACAGTTCTTCTTAGTCTGTTTCTCATTCTTTCATAATTGTTCTTTTCGATTTGAGCTTCAGAGCCTTCTCACCGGAGTATCTTCTGGCAATATTTGCAGGTCCTATCACTCATGAAAACCTTAAAAACTCAACACATCAGTTTCACACTCAGATCAGTGGAGCAGATATCTGTCGAGCAAAAATCACCTCATCAAATTGGCACTGTCTATATGAACAGATTGACCGTTTGGCTAGCATATCTCACGTCATGTACTGTCATTTCAATCATCATGCCATCTAGAAAAAAAGAATGGAAACACTTCAAAAATCATGTCCGCAGTGAGTGGACAGACGTCCAATCCTTTAGACACTCCTCCACCAGTACCTCTAAAAAATCAACCAAATACTTTGGCCATCTATCGCCAACATCAAACAAAAACGTTCCCATAGAAAAATCCCCACTCACCTGCCACCCAACCTCAAAACCAGCCAATTCCACTTGCTACTTCAGCCTCTCTTGACAGAGTCCACCGCTCATAAATGGAGAGGTTAGAATCAAAGATACATGGGATGAGCAAACAGTTGGAAGAGTTTAGCCCAACTTGTCGATAAGAATGATTGTCCTCCCCCTAGGGGTTAGAGCAATCGCTCATGTACAAACTCTAAACTCAAAGACACAAGAGTCCTCAATCACCTCCCAACATGATCTGAATGACCTGAGGAAGCAAATTGAGAATCTCATGCCTGTTGAATTGAAACTGCTAACACAAGAAAAGAAGATGGCACCCAATATGCTGCTAGTCTCTCTCTTTTTGATCCCAAAGTCTCTACTGAACCAATGTTGTAAGATGTACTCCTCCCTCCTATGGAGAGGTACGATTGTATTATCAAGCCTCGAGACTATGCAACCTACTTTGTAATGGTTGTGATTTCAAGGGACATGTTAGACGTGGTTATGTGCAAACACTTCCCTATAACCTTGAAGGGCAATGCCCTTACATGGTTTAATTTGCTCCCTCCATTCAATATTAAGAATTTTTCCCAACTCTAACAACAATTCAAAACTCATTTTGTGATCAAGTGGGTAGCCAAGAGGAAATCTACCTTCCTCTTATCTCTATGGCAAAGCAATGATGAGCCTCTAAGAGATCTTCTAGACAATTTCAAGAATGAGATGATGAAGGTTTTTAGTTTAGACCATTCCATCGTGCTGGCAGCATTGCTGACTGATTTATGACCCTTAGAGATGAAAACTTCTATAACGAAGAATTCTCCATCCACCATTCAAGAATTCTATGCTCGAACAGAAAAGTACATTACAGTAGAGGAAGTTGAGGCGTTTGATAAATGTCAAAACAAAGTAGGGAAGAACAAACACAATAGCTCGCTTTGGTAGCCCTCATCCAAGAGGAGCTAACTGGGGCCTCCTCCTCATCACAGGTTCACCAACTACACTCCCTTAAATAACATGCCTAGTTAAATCTTGATACAAATCAGGAACAAATCTTATGTTAGATGGCCCCCGTATCTCCTAAGAGATGATTCCAAGAAGGATAAGATTTGATATTGTCATTTCCACGGCTAGTATGGCCACCTAATAGATGAATGCAAGAAACTAGAGTATGAATTTGAGGTGTTAGTTTGGGATAATAGACTTCAAAGGTTTATCAATATAGAGCAAGAAAACAACCCTCCTCGAAGTCCACATGCGGCAATATGAATGAATGAGCCAAACGAACTACCACTCCCGAGAGCCACCCGCAACCAAGACAATGGGTAATCCTTCACATACAGAGCAAACACCCTTATTCAATGTCCGCCTCTTCTAGCAAAGCCTTTCCTATCCTGAGCTTAATGGCTCGGATGGATATCCAATAGGGCCAGACGAAAAGAGTAGTTGCACCAGTTTTCCAGATGATTGAGGCATCTGCCTCCCAAAAAGTTCTCACAGCCCATGTCAAGAAAAGATAGAATAAGAAAAGACCCATGATAAACTTTGATGGTGACGATCTAGCAGGAATTGATTCAAACCGTCACGACCCGTTAGTTATCACGACCAAAATAAGCAAATATATAGTGAGGGGAATCTTTGTCGATCAAGGAACAAGATACAATCTCCTCTACTGGGACGCTTTCCCATAGATGGGCTTTGACCACACACAGCTTCAACCTCACATTGGTCCCGTGAAGGGACTCTTGGGCAAGTTGCTTTACCCCGAATGTATTATTCTTCTTCTGGTAACTCTTAAAACGCTACCCAATCATGCAACTGTTACAACGACATTCAACGTAGTCAAGTTACAAATAGCCGACAATGCCATCCTCGGTTAACCCAGCCTAAACACTTTGGAAGCGCTACTAAGCACTAAGCATATGAGAATCAAATTTAGAATACCTCTTGGAATCGGGATGCTCCCATGTGACTCAAGGTCATCTACTACTTCAATCTAGTAATCTCTGCCATTATTTATTGTCATTTTGCTCGCGACTCTAGGTTGCTGATTATATATGATTCAACGTTTTTACGATTATTCTTATAATAATATCTTCATTTTATTTGCTCCATCGTCTTTTCATAACACCTTAATTGAGACAAGGACATGCAGTCAAAAATAGCTCGCGGGTATCAAATGCCCTCAAACATGTTGCTAATATGGGATGTAACTCTGATCACGTAAACACAACACCTCTTAGTGCAATGCCATCAAATGCTTTTTTGGCACAATGCCAATGAGCCCTTTTGGGTGCAATACCTCTAAACTTTCTCTTGGTGCAATGCCAATGAGCACCTCTCGGCGCAATACCATCAAATGCACTCTCTTGGCGCAATGTTAATGAGCCTCTCTCGGTACAATACCACTAAAATTTCTCCTGGTGCAACGCCAATGAGCCCCTCTCGGTGCAATATCACTAAACTTTCTCTCGACACAACGCAAATGAGCTCTTCTCTTCACAATCCCATCAAATGCTCTCTCTTAGTACAATGTCAATGAGCCCCTCTCAATGCAATGCCATCAAATGCTCTCTCTTGGTGCAATGCCAATGAGTCCCTCTCGGCGTAATGCTACTAGACTTTCTTTTGGCACGATGCCAATGAACTCGTCTTGACACAATACCATCAAATGCTCTACCTCGACACAACAACATCCAATGCCCTCAAATGTGTCATCAACACAAGAAGCAACTCCTGACCAAGCGGATACGGCCCACTCTCTCAGTTTAGCAACTAGTAAAGGTTTTCCACCGTTGCTCTCTTGGCTACATGCTTCACAAGAAGTTCCACACACTCTGTCTCCGCCCTGCATTTAGCAAGGGCCTTAGCAAAGCAACACCATCAAAGATTAGGCTATGTGAACTAAGTCTAATCCCTACTCCAACAATGCAGACATCTTAAGGGGGTTCTAATACTCCTAACGCACAATAAACGATGTGACACAAATCAAGTCTCAGAAAGATCACATTAGAAAATTAATTAATTCATTCAAATATAAGATGTACAGCAGAAAAAATGAAACCTATGCTAGTCAAGGAAAGATACATAAAGACAAAACCAATAAAAGAGAAATAATAAAGTTCAGAGTCTATAATGAAAGAGGAGGAGGAGGAAGAGCCCCCTGATTAAATACTCAAAGTTGGCTTGAAGGGTTGCAACATCATCACCCTCATCGACTGTCTTTTGGGGGTATCATCCAAACGAACATCGGTAAGGCTCGAACTTGATGCTTCAACATCAGTACCATTAACACCTATAGTTAACCTCCGCTAACCCGACTCATCAGATGACCTCGTTGGCATACTGTAGCTTTTCAGATAACCTATGTTGGGCATGCTTGTGGCTATCAATCACCTTCGTGATTATTTCCCCCAAGTCAACAATTTTTTACTCTACAGCAAGTAGCGACTGCTTTCATACTTGAGTCAAATTCTCAGTAGCTTGCAGCCTTGCCTTGCACACCTTCATTGTTGCCTCCTACCTCTCACACTTCACCAAAGCCATTCCAAATTGCTGGAGTGTGAACCCCGAGACAGTTCTTAAACACTTAACCTCCTCATTTCTGTTGTCCAAAGTAGCCATGGCTGCTCTCTCCTCCTCAATTTCCCTTTCCTTTTACGCCAAAACTCCGTACAACTTGGAGACCTCCTCATACATTGGTTCGTTTCACACGGTGTTCCAAATGCCCATTCAACTACTCTCTCTTTAACCTCTAGAGCTCGACTAAAGTAATAGTTTGGACAAATCACATTAGTCAGACAAATAAAAACATAAATAAAATACATCTCATAAAAAAGATTTATACCCTAAGTCCATATGACGTGAGGGCGTTGCTCCAATGATAGATCATTCAACTCTAGTTCAGCACGGTGGTAATCCATCTGCTCGGCTACCCTCTTTGCCTCCATGACATCTAGATAAAAGTAATGATGGTTACTGATGCTAACTGCTACGGTGCCTCTCACTCGAAGGCCCTTCCTACTATTGTAGGACCTAACAAAAATAGAGGGGAGAGTAGCATTCTTTTCTACCACTTTCCTTTTACCCTTCCGCACAACAAGGTTTCAGGAAAGGCATAAGAAGGCCCAACTTCAACCTCATGAACTATGCACTTTGGGGGTATGTTCTTAGTCCCATCAAGAGTACCCCTCTCGGTGTCCTCTATCATCCCTTCGACCACCACATTCACTCCCGTCAAGTCTCCCTCACCAGTTTCTTCCTCCTCAATCTCTAATACCCAAGATGGTGGAAAAGCTACCTCTAGCTCAAGCCCTTCAGCTCCCACCTGTCGATTGCCTCCGATGGGAAGCCCTAGCCACACTCAGTGACCCCTGCTCCTCAATCTTACCTGCTCTCTCGCTTGGGATTGGCAACGTCAAAACTTTTCTCTTCTTCCTCGCTAAAACTGAAATTATGAGGGAATCACTCGACGATGCACTCTGCGCTGATGCATTCCTTGCCTCTTCTGCGCTCCTCTTGGCTTTCGGCCTCATGTGCCTATTAGTAGTCACCTCAATAAGGTCCTCTCTTTCAGCATATGGGAGAACATCCACAAGCCTCGTACCTTCCTTTCTCACCAAAAGAAGGCTCTCCACCTTCCTCTTCTCTCTTACCAGTAGGCCAGCCAAAGAAAACATCAACTTATCCGAAAGGACCTCTACGCAAATGCATCTATCCTTTACAGAGCAATAACCACCGACCGAACTTACAAATCTAGAGTGGCGAGAAGGTCCCGGGGACTTTAGCCTAAGGAAAGACTCCTCCCTAATGTGGGGCAGCGGTGGCATCCCCTCATTTTTCACAAATTCTATAAAAAAGAACTTTTGCATCTAACTTTTATCGATGGTCTCCTTATAAAAAAATTTTTACCCCGACTCAAGTCTAGTTTGGAGATAAAACCAACCCTTCGTAGAAATCCTAGTAGGGCACCTCCTCAATGTGAAAATCGAAGACAAGATTTCAAAATTGAATTTTAAGCGGCAAAAGCTCAACAGGCTTGCTACTACCACAATTAGGCACCAAGCACTTAGAATTAAGAGAGTCGGAAAAATGTTCCAATGCATCAAAACCCAAATGAAAGGACCTGTATATGACAGATGGAGACCATACTTCATATATTGTTGGTACATCGACACACTTCCTACAGGTGGCCAATTTTCTCTATCCCTTTCCATAGGCGACACAAAATTATAATCATCCCCTAAACCCATATCATTAATTATCTCACGTAATTCATCCCATGAGATCGTACTCTTGATGTCGTTAATGCGACGGCAAACGCTAGACTTAGAACCTTTCACCATTATAGTTTTTCTTACAAACTCCTCTTGAAAATTTCACAACCCTAATTTGCAGAACTCTCTTAATTAGTGAAAGCAATATGATGATACTGGAACAACCACGATGGCTACAACCAATCCTAGCCCACCTTAAGGAGATGTGTCTCGAAAAATTCGTGAATACTGAGGCGGCATGTACCCCATTTAATGCTCAACTTTCGTACCTGTTCCACTTATCTAAAATTGTTTTCTCTCCGTGACCTGTCAAGTTACCCAACTCTTATCATCTTAACTTTACTCCTAATGCTACCTTTCCGATCTAGCATTAGGAATGGAGGGGCAAATGATGATAAATGGTCCAATGGTCTATTACCACAAGACAACGACCCATTACTACAAGACTAGAATCACCCGAGTCCATTAGATCATAAAACCCATGAACATTGAATACGCTCTCAGTCTCTTGGTTGAGCGTTATCTCCGTCGAGCCCTCTAACTTATGCCTTTCGATGTTTTCGGTTTTACTCGAGAAGCTATCTACTCCTTGATCTCTCGGTAGCCCTATCTTTTGGCACCCGAGCCTCTCGGTTATCCCACTTCTTAATGGATATGTTTTATTAATATAGAGTAATTCCATAACGGGACAAGTACAACTTGAGATTACTTAATAAGAAAGTAAATTTTTAACAAACTTAAACATTTCTTAATCGGATATGTATCTTCCTTGGTCTCAGGGAAGTCTTTCTCAATGAGGAAATAGATCTCAATAGTGACTCCTAATAAAGCAAGGACTCTCCGTGACAATTTGAACTTTCCTTAATCAATAAGATTCTAAATCTTTTAGGATTATATTTTTGTAATTTTGGAAAATTCTCAACAATCTCTCTATAAGAAAATTAGGTTTTGTACACCTCTAAATACATATGGGACTTGCCATGCATACTTACTATACATTCAACACAGGCAACTAGCCAGGTATGTTCATTAACTCTACACATATTACACAGATATATCACAGGAGTTACCTTATGGCTCTTCTTAATTTGTTTCTTATTCTTTCATAATTGTTCTTTTTGACTTGAGTATCGGACTCTCTCACCAATGTGAATCACTATCTATAATTGAATATTTAGAATTGTCCATTGATAACTTGTTTACAACTTAAAAAAGAGATTAATTATTTGGAATCACTTATCCATGTCTCATCTTGATATTCAAACAAAACAATATGAAGTCAAAATTTAAAAAATAATTTATTTACAAAACCAAGTGAATCAGTTATCAGACATGATTACTGACCCAAAGCGAGTAATTGAATCATATGTACCAATAGCGAATGTTCTAATTAGAATTATTGAGGACAAAATGTTATTGCTTACAAGTCTAAACTACATATGAAATGTGGTAGACCAGTTGATTTCAAAGATAAAAATCTTCAAAAGAGAAAAGGAGTGAAAAATGAAAATTGCAAAAAATCAAAAGGTGTTATTCAACTAGAGGGGAGGGGTGAATAGATGAATATAGGCTTTTCGACACTTTTTTTGAATTTAAAACTATATGACAAAAAATGAAAACAAATAAAGAAGACACAAAGAATTTTTATAGTAATTCCACCTAACCCGTTGTACATCCATTCCCAAGCTCCCCTTGGATTTTTCACTAAATATTTAGTTTACAAACTTGATTACAAGTTCAAGTTAAATCTCATACAGTGTTACGTTTGAACACTATAATTCAATCTCTTTCAGACTGAATTTTGGCTTCTCTAGATTTAAGGTAATGTCACACACTTCTTAGTCTTTGTCACTCAAATTAATCTATAAATGAGGGTCAAGAATTGAGACTTACTTTTCTCAAATTTGACAGAATGAAAAATTAGGAGAGACATTTAATACAATTGAAAACTTTCAAGTGCACAGAGATGAGATTTTTTAGTATTTAATGGAGCTTTTAATTCAAGTTGTTGAGTTTCATTGTCTCTCATTATCATCTCTATTTTCTACTCTTCGGTATTTATTGAAACATTGAATAGAGTCGTTGAGGGTTGGTAAAGATTGTTGCATTCGAACGTTGGATATTTAATTTTCATTATTACAGCTTCTACAACTATTCCGTCGTTCGCACTAAATATCCATTCTTTTTACAGGCACCTCTTTTAAATAGGCCAATTAGATTTTGTTTGTGCTGCATTCGAATGTTAGCTTTGATAAAAGGAAATATTTCAGAAATCAAAGAAATAAGATATCCGTTAGGTTAAAAAAATATTCCCAGATCTGGTTTCTGACAAACATAGGTCAATAGGTCTATTATGGATATTGACCTAAATTTGAATCATTCTTAGTATATTTCTATGCGAACAGGTCGACAAGATACTATTTCAGGTCGACAAGGAACTGTGCTAAACAAAATTGGTGGACATGTGATTTTTAATTGGTCGATGTGTTCATATATGTCGACAAATTTTCAGTCGTGTCGATATGTAATATTTCAAACTTTGTGAAGAGTAGGTTGACAGTCATTTAAATGTATCGCCATGTTCCTATTCATATAATAAATTGGTCGATATGTGGAAGTCAATTGATCGATGTGCATATGCTGTGTCGACAAGATGATAACGGGTCGTTGTATGTCTTAATGAGCAGACACTCACTAGGTCGACATATCTGATAATATACATTGACATGCTACTGTGTAAATTTTGATTGGTGGATCTAAATAATTTAATTTGTCGATATGTTTTTACAAGTCGATAAGACTTTTACTATATCGATGCGCGTTTGTTTCATAAACATAATAGACGGGTCAACATGTGTTCATCAAGGGTTGATGTGTCACTATTCAATTATTGAATTGGTCGACGTGCCTGAGTAAATTGGTTGATGTGTTTTGGCTAGGTCGACAAGTACAGTAATAGGTTGAAGCGTGTGTTTCTGACTCAAGTGTTATCATGTTGACGTGTCTAACCAACAGCTTGATGTGTTACTATTTGGATTTTGAATTGGTCGACATGAAGTATGAATTGGTGGACGTTATACTGTTCAGGTTGATGTGTTACAAATCAGGTTGATGTATACAGAGAACATGTTGATGTGTCACTATTCACAAAGGCAATTGGTTGACGTGTGGAGGTGAATTGGTCAATGTGTCACTGTCTTATAGTTTCATGTCGACAAGATTCGTGCTCAGGTCGATGTGTTGGAATGTATGATCTATATGACATTCATTGTTTAGGTTGATGTATGTTTGTACAGGTCGAAATGTTCAAACATATGTTTTTATAGAAAACATTCAGCTCAGGTTGATATGTTGGAATGTCTGATCTATATGACATTCATTGTTCAGGTTGATATGTGTTTGTACAGGTAGAAGTGATTAGACATATGTTTTTATAGAAAACATTCAGCTCAGATTGACAAGAATATCAAACGGATCAATGTGTGTGTATAAGTGTTACATGTCAATGTGTTTTCAAAATAGGTCGACCTGTACTGTAAACTTCTGAATTTTTTAACTATTTTCTTATTTTTTCGAACTATTTTTCTTCTAATATTTTATCATCAAAACTCTACAAGTCAACATTTTCCCCCTTTTGATGATAATAAAACTTCTAGTATCCAATCTATAATTTTTAGTTATTTTAAATCCTAATTTCTAGACATTTGTATTTGAGTGCTCTACATGTTAACACACCAGCATTCTTCACACATACTTAGCACATTTCAGCACTCATACCAGCATATCAGTATATTTAGCATTAGTACAATGTATACATATATTTCAGCCCATATTCAGATACTCATTTTTAGCACATTAGACACATACCTAGATATCTTAGTTCATCACACACATATGTTTTTATGTTCCTATTCAACAAACTCATCATATGCACTTATACCTTTAGTTCATCATTCGTTCTCATATAGCATTCATCAATACTTTAGCACCTCATTTCAGCATAATTGCATATCAGCACTATCAGTATTAGTACTTTAGCACATGTACTCCATCTTCTCCCCCCTTTTGTCATTAACATTACAAGAATATGTCTAAACTACAGGTCATGCTCCTCAAGACCAACATAGACATCAGGTTACAGTATATGCATTTCAGATTCAGTAGTAAAACCATTCACAAACCATTTGCAAAAGAGAAAGAATGATAAAGGGCATTGAACAAACAAAAGAGCTTAGCCAAGGTTCAGAGAGTTAGAAAACAAGATTTGATAATAGAAAGGAGAACAAATTCCTATGCTAGAAGAACTTCGATGGTTTAGGATCCTTCTTTGGCTTCCCCTTCTCTTTCATCAAAACATCCAATTTTTCTTGGACTAGAAAAATCCATTCTGTTAAAACAGTACATTTGACCGATCATAGTCTGTCTCTTATCCATATGTTCCAACTTGTCCCAAATCATCTGAAGTATGATTGGTTGAATACTAGAAGAGTCTCCTTCTTCAGTCCTTCTCTTTCTTGGTTCATGTTCAGTTTCTTCATCTGTTTCAGCCTTGGTCTCCTCAACCTGTCTCTGTCTTGTCTCTTCTTATTTTCTGACCCATATTCCTTCATCATTGCTCATCCACTTTGCCCTTAACAATGAGAATGCATTGACAGTATTTTTATCACTCAATTCAACAATTAAGTCCTTCTCCAATTCTACTCTATTCTTAGACAGAATATCAATTATCATATTAAAATAGGGCAGGAGAGAGCTATCGAATCCATTTGCGAAGATCATAAAATGGGGAACTATATAATGGAAGTCGGGATTTTTTTCACTAATAATACAAACCATTAATCACAAGTTTTCTTTCAAAATTGTAGTATAGCTGCGTCCTCTAGGTTTTAACACCTGACTTACTATTAAGTGCAGAATCCTTTCATGAAAGTCAAGTTCTGTGGCACTGGTGTTTACTACACTCATATTCTCATCACCAAAAACCACCCTAACATTGTCCAGATATGGAGATTTCATGTACGGTTCACACTTTTCATATGAGACCCATAGAATTCTATTATCTTCACATATCTTCCTAGGTGTTACCATAATTTCCTTCCTATTCACAAAGATTTTGAATGCACAAGATGCATATGATTATCGATAGTGATTCGCATCTCATTCATGGGTTCTTCATAGATAACCTCTAGGTTATTGTAGAATAATCTGACTTCCTTCTCATGGATTTACTTGTTAAGGTATAAGAGAGAAGAATGACATACCTCTATTAGGTGTTCTTCATACTTAAATTTGACCTTCTTTAAGAACACCTAATCGATCAATGTTCCATGAATAACTTTTCTTTTCACGAACACTTTGTTAAATAAATCGCTTGGTTTCATAGTTTGAAACTCGTAAGTGTTGAACTGCGGTGTCGGTTGTGTAGGATTAGAAGGTGGATTAGATGGTTGCGCAGAAGAAGATGAACCCTTCCCATAGATTTTGAAGATCGTTTCGACGGTTTCGAGCGCTTCTTGACAGGAATTTTTATCTTTGGTGCCATTGGAGATTGATTCGTGCAGGGAATAGTGATTACGGTTTGGATTTGGAGGTTAGGGTTTCGGATTTGAAAGTTAGGGTTTTAGAGGGAATAGGAAGAGTTTGAAAATTTTAGGTGTTATGGTTAATTAGGTCGATGTGCCAACTATTGGTATTCCATTAGATGTTACTCAGGTCGATAAATTCAAGAGCACAATGACCTACTTGGTACAATAAGGTCGACATACTAAAAAAGGCATCGACCTGCCTTCTTACTGCTACTCAGGTCGACATCATTAGAGTCGGGTTGATGTATCATTTTCTGAGTTTTGTTATAAGTATTGGTTCGTGATCAGGTTGACATGGTTTATAACTCCAACGTCCATCAGGTCGACATGCCTCTGTACATTTTCAAATATGTCAATATACTTTGATAAATAGGTCGACTCGTATTTTATTTTTCAAAAAACTGATACTTTGTTTTTCGTTCCGTTTTCTCTACCTTTTTATTTCTATCATTCACAAATCCTTTCTTAATTCACAGAACCTATTTTTATTTAATGGTTTGGTGAGAATATCAGCGATTTGCTTCTGAGTGTCAATGTATTCAAGAATAATCTCATTCTTTAGTACATGATCATGGATGAAATGATGTCTTGCTTCTATGTGTTTGGTTCGTAGCTTATACAATGGATTCTTTGTTAAATTTATTGCACTTATGTTATCACACTTGATTGGTATACAATCAAAATCTAGTCCGTAATCTTTCATTTGTTATTTAATCCAAAAAATCTGTGCTGCACATTGTCCTGCTGAAACATATTCAGCTTCCGTCATTGACAAAGCCACATCACTTTGTTTCTTGGAAGACCATGATACTAATATGCTTTCGAATAATTGACAAGTGCCACTTGTATTTTTTCTATCTACTTTGCATCCAACAAAGTCAACATCATAAAACCCATACAATTGAAAACTTGAGTTTCTATCATACCAAAGTCTTAAATGTGTTGTTTCCTTTAAGTATCTAAAGATTTTTTTGACCGCAACCAAGTGGGATTCTTTAAAATCTAACTGAAATCTAGTACAAAGACATACGTTGAATTGTATGTCAGGTCATGAAAAAGTAAAATAGAGCAATGACATAATCATACTTTTGTAAAGCTTTTGACAAATTGACTTACCATTATCATCTTTGTCCAGCTTGATTTTTGTGTTCATTGGTGTTACATTTCCCTTGCATTCTAAACCCAAATCTTTTAATTAAATCACTTGTATATTTTGATTGATTTATAAAGATTTCATCTTCTGATTGTTTGATTTGCAAATCAATAAAGTAATTCATCTCACCCATCATATTTATTTCAAATTCTCCTTGCATTTTGGCTACAAAATCCTAACACATTCTCGTGTTAGTTCCTCCAAATATTATGTCATCTCCGTATATTTGTATGATCAATAAATTATCATCTCTTTTTTGATAAATAGAGTGGTATCTATCTTCCCTCGTTCAAATTCATTTCTATCAAAAAGTTACTTAATCTTTCGTACTAAACTCGAGGAGCTAGTTTCAGACCATATAAGACTTTGGTTAATTTGTACACATGTTCAGAATATTTAGGATCTTCAAATCTGGGAGATTGTTCAACATACACTGTCTCATTCAAATAATCATTCAAAAATACATTTTTGATATCCATTTGGTAAAACTTGAAATTCATAAAGTAATAGAAGGCAAACAACATTTTTATGGCTTCTAATCTTGCTACTGGTGTATAAGTTTTATCGTAATCAATTCTTTTTTCGTGACTATAACCTTTGGCCACTAATCTTGTTTTGTTTCTTGTGATTGTGTCAAATTCATCAAGTTTATTCCTAAAAACTCATTTGGTTCCAATCATTGATTGATTAGTAGGTCTAAGAACTAGATTCCATATTTTGTTTCTCTCAAACTGATTTAACTCATCTTGTATTGCCATAACCCAATATTCATCTCCTAAACCTTCATCCACATTTTTGGGTTCATTCTGAGAGATAAAAGCTACATACTCGTATTGATTTTGAATTGCAGATCTGGTTCTTACTCCTGAACTAATGCTCCCAATTATATTCTCTAAATTTACATATTTTCTAATTTGAGGGTATTTGATCTCTTGCTCCTACTGTGTTTCATTTCTTTCCTCCTGTACCGTGAGATCATTTGACTCTTATTTTTGAATGTTTATTTTATCAGACAAACTAATATCATTTAGCTTCTTAAATACATTTTCATCATCCAACATTTTTTTATTGATATCATTTTCTTCATCAAATTCTACATGAATTGACTCATCCACTATCATGATCCTTTTATTGTAGACTCTATAAGTTTTGTTTGCTAAAGTATAACATAGGAAAATTCCTTCATCACTTTTGGTATCAAATTTTTTTAATACTTCTTTTTCATTATTTAAGACAAAACATTTGTATCCAAATATCTTAAAGTATGATATATTTAGTTTCCTTTCTTTATAAAGTTCATAAAGAGTTTTCATTAGGATTGGTCTCATTTGGGCTCTATTCAAAATATAGCATGCAATGTTCATAACTTCTACCCAAAAGAATTTAGGTAGATTATTTTCACAAAGTATTATTCTAGTCATTTCTTGCAAAGTTCTATTTTTTCTTTCTACAACCCCATTTTGTTAGAAGTTTTAGGAGCTGAAAAATTATAATTAATCCCATAATGACTACAGAAATCATCCATGGTCTTGTTCTCAAATTCTTTGCCATTATCACTTCTAATGCTCTTAATGGACATTCTCTTTTCATTTTAAATTTTCTTGCATAATCTCATAATGTTTCGCTAGTTTCTTCTTTTTTGGCAAGAAATAAAACCCATGTAAACTTAGAGTAATCATCAACGATTACAAACATATAATGTTTTTCACCTAAGATTTGTGTTCTAGTAGATCCAAATAAATCAATATGAAGAAGTTTTAAAGAACTTTCTGTTGACACACAATTTTTAGATTTAAAAGATATTTTTGTTTGTTTTCCTTTCATACATGCATCATACAATTTGTCCTTTTTAAATTTTAATTTTGAAAAACCCTTAACCATATATTTCCAAACTAATTTTGAAATTACGTCCATGCTAGCGTATCCTAATCTTCTATGCCATAACCATGAAGAATTTTTATTTTCAACAACTATTCATGATTCATTTGAGAATTCTAAGATATCTAGATCAATTATATATATATTTCCTCTTCTATGACCAGTAAATATTATAAGTTTAGAGGATTTATCAATAATGGAGCATGCATCAGATTCAAACAGTACAGAATAGCCTTTGTCACATAGTTCAGCACACACATATGTTTTTATGTTCCTATTCAGCAAACTCATCATATGCACTTATACTTTTAGTTCATCATTAGTTCTCATATAGCATTCATCAGTACTTTAGCACCTCATTTCAGTATAATTGCATATCAGCACTTATTAGTATCAGTACTTTAGCACATGTACTCAATCTTCTCCCCCTTTTTGTCATTAACAAAATAGGAATATGTCTAAACTACAGGTCATGCTCCTCAAGACCAACATACACATCAGGTTACAGTATATGCATTTCAGATTCAGCAATAAAACTATTCACACACCATTTGCAAAAGAGAAAGAATGATAAAGGGCATTGAACAAACAAAAGAGCATAGCTAAGGTTCAGAGAGTTAGAAAACAAAGTTTGATAACATAAATGAGAAACAAATT
The DNA here is from genome assembly GCA_033439265.1 of Dillenia suffruticosa. Taxonomy (NCBI): domain Eukaryota; kingdom Viridiplantae; phylum Streptophyta; class Magnoliopsida; order Dilleniales; family Dilleniaceae; genus Dillenia; species Dillenia suffruticosa. The sequence continues at coordinate 15,018,990 of JAVTVX010000009.1, read as the reverse complement.
CCTATGCTAGAAGGACTTCGATGGTTTAGGATCATTCTTTGGCTTCCCCTTCTCTTTCATCAAAGCATCTAATTTTTCTTGGACGTTAGAAAGATCCATTCTGTTAAAACAGCACATTTGACCGATCATAGTCTGTCTCCTATCCATATGTTCCAACTTGTCCAAATCATCTAAAGTGTGATTGGTTGAATACTAGAAGAGTCTCATTCTTCAGTCCTTTTCTTTCTTGGTTCATGTTCAGTTTCTTCATCTGGTTCAGTCTCAGTCTCCTCAACCTGTCTCTTTCCTGTCCCTTATTATTTTCTTACCCATATTCCTTCATCGTTGCTTATCCACTTTGCCCTTAACAGTGAGGATGCATTGACGGTATTTTTATCACTCAATTCAACAATTGAGTCCTTCTCCAATTCTATTCTATTCTTAGACAGAATATCAGTTATCATATTAGCATAGGGCAGGAGAGAGCTTTTGAATCCATTTGCGGAGATCATAAAATGGGAAACTATATAATGGTAGCCGGGATTTTTTTCACTAATAATGCAAACCATTAATCATAAGTTTTCTTTCAAAATTATAGTATAGTTGCGTCCTCTAGATCTTAACACATGACTTACTATTAAGTGCAGAATCCTTTCATGAAAGTCAAGTTCTGTGGCACTGGTGTTTATTACACTCATATTCTCATCACCAAAAACTGCCCTAACATTGTCCAAATGGGGAGATTTCATGTACGGTTCACACTTTTCATATGGGACCCATAGAATTCTATTATCTTCACATATTTTCCTAGGTGTTACCATAAATTTCTTCCCATTCACAAAGGTTTTGAATGCACATGATACATAATGATCATCGATAGTGATTTGCATCTCATTCATGGGTTCTTCATAGATAACCTCTAGGTTATTGTAGAATAATTTGACTTCCTTTTCATGGATTTACTTGTTAGGGTATAAGAGAGAAGAAGGGCATACATTTATTAGGTGTTCTTCATACTTAAATTTGATCCTCTTTAGGAACTCCCAATCGATCAATCTTTTATGATTTACTTTTCTTTTGACGAACATTTTGTTAAATAAATCACTTTGTTTTATAGTTTCAAACTCGTAAGTGTTGAACTGCGATGTCGGTTGTGCATGATTAGAAGGTGGATTGGATGGTTGCGCAAAAGAAGATGACCCTTTCCCGTGGATTTCGAAGATCACTTCAAGGGTTTCGAGAACTTTTTGATAGGAATTTTCATCTTTGGTGCCATTGGAGATTGATTCGTGTAGGGAATAGTGATTACAGTTTAGATTTGGAGGTTAGGGTTTCGGATTTGAAAGTTAGTGTTTCAGAGGGAAGAGAAAGAGTTTGAAAATTTTAGGTGTTAGGGTTAATTAGGTTGATGTGCCGACTATTGGTATTCCATTAGATGTTACTCAGGTTGAGAAGTTTAAGAGCACAACTACCTATTTGGTACAATAAGGTTGACATACTAAAAAAGGCACCGACCTGACTTCTTACTGCTACTCAGGTCGACATCATTAGAGTTGGGTCGATGTATTATTTTCTGAGTTTTGTTATAAGTATTAGTTCGTGATCAAGTCGACATGGTTTATAACTCCAACGTCCATCAGGTCGATATGCCTCTGTACATTTTCAAATATGTCGATATACTTTGATAAATAGGTCGACCCGTTTTCTATTTTTAAAAAAACTGATACTTTGTTTTTCGTTCCGTTTTCTCTACCTTTTCATTTCTATCATTCACAAATCTCTTCTTAATTCACAAAACCTATTTTTATCTAATGGTTTATTGAGAATATCAGCAATTTGCTTTTGAGTGTCAATGTATTCAAGAATAATCTCATTCTTTAGAATATGATCAAGGATGAAATGATATCTTACTTCTATGTGTTTGGTTCGTAAGTTATACACCGGGTTCTTTATTAAATTTATTGCACTTATGTTATCACACTTGATTGATATGCAATCAAAATCTAGTCCGTAATCTTTCATCTGTTGTTTAATCCAAAAAATCTGTGTTGCACATTGTCCGGCTGAAACATATTCGGCTTCCGTCATTGACAATGCCACATCACTTTACTTCTTGGAAGACCATGATACCAATATGCTTCCGAATAATTGACAAGTGCCACTTGTACTTTTTCTATCTACTTTGCATCCAGCAAAGTCAATATCACAAAACCCATACAATTGAAAGTTTGAGTTTCTGTCATACCAAAGTCTTAAATGTGTTGTTTCCTTTTAAGTATCTAAAAATTTTTTTGACCGCAACCAAGTGGAATTCTTTAACATCTGACTGAAATCTAGCACAAAGACATATGTTGAATTGTATGTCAGGTCTTGAAAACGTAAAATAGAGCAATGATATAATCATACTTCTGTAAAGTTTTTCACAAATTGACTTACCATTATCATCTTTGTCCAGCTTGATGGTTGTACTCATTGGTGTTACATTTCCCTTGCAGTCTAAACCCAAATCTTTTAATTAAATCACTTGCATATTTTGATTGATTTATAAAAATTTCATCTTCTGATTGTTTGATTTACAGACCAAGAAAGTAGTTCAGCTCACCCATCATATTTATTTCAAATTCCCCTTACATTTTGGTTACAAATTCCTAACACATTCTCGTGTTAGTTCCTCCAAATATTTTGTCATCTACGTATATTTATATGATCAAGAAATTATCATCTCTCTTTCGATAAATAGAGTGGTATCTATCTTCCCTCTTTCAAATTCATTTTCTATCAAAAAGTTGTTTAATCTTTCGTACCAAGCTCTAGGAGCTAGTTTCAGACCATACAAAACTTTGATTAATTTGTACACATGTTCAGGACATTTAGGATCTTCAAATCCACGAGATTGTTTATCATACATCGTTTCATTCAAGTAACCATTCAAAAATGCCTTTTTGATATCCATTTGGTAAAACTTGAAATTTATAAAGCAGGAGAAGACAAGCAACATTTTTATGGCTTCTAATCTTACTACTGGTGCATAAATTTTATCGTAATCAATTCATTTTTTTGTGACTGTAACCTTTGGCCACTATTCTTGTTTTGTTTCTTGTGATTGTGTCAAATGCATAAAGTTTATTTCTAAAAGCTCATTTGGTTTCAATCATTGATTGATTTGTAGGTCTAAGAACTAGATTCCATATTTTGTTTCTCTCAAACTGATTTAACTCATCTTGTATTGTCATAACCCAATGTTCATCTCCTAAACCTTCATCCACATTTTTGGATTCATTTTAAGAGATAAAAGCTACATACTCGCATTGATTTTGGATTGTAAATCTGGTTCTTACTCCTGAACTAATGCTCCTAATTATGTTCTCTAGATTTACGTCTTTCCTAATCTGAGAGTATTTGATCTCTTGCTTATACTATATTTCATTTCTTTCCTCCTATACCGTGAGATCATTTGACTCCTATTTTTGAATGTTTATTTTATTAGACAAACTAATATCATTTAGCTTCTCAAATACATCTTCATCATCCAACATTCTTTGATTGATATTATTTTCTTCATCAAACTCTACATGAATTGACTCATCCACTGTCATGGTTCTTTTATTGTAGACTCTATAAGTTTTGCTTGCTAAAGAATAATACAGGAAAATTCATTCATTACTTTTGGCATCAAATTTTTCTAATACTTCTTTTTCATTATTTAAGACAAAACATTTGCATCCAAACATCTTAAAGTATGATATATTTAGTTTCCTTTCTTTGTAAAGTTCATAAGGAGTTTTCATTAAGATTGGTCTCATTTGAGCTCTATTCAAAATATAGCATGCAGTGTTCATAGCTTTTGCCCAAAAGAATTTAGGTAGATTATTTTCACAAAATATTATCCTAGTCATTTCTTACAGGGTTCTGTTTTTCCTTTCTATAACCCCATTTTGCTGAGAAATTTTAGAAGCTGAAAAATTATAATTAATCCCATAATGACTACAAAAATCATCCATGGTCTTGTTCTCAAACTCTTTGCCATTATCACTTCTAATGCTCTTAATGGACATTCTCTTTTCATTTTGAATTTTCTTGCATAATCTCATAATGTCTCGCTAGTTTCTTCCTTTTTGGCAAGAAACAAAACCCATGTAAATTTAGAGTAATCATTAACGATTACAAACATATAATGTTTTTCATCTAAACTTTGTGTTCTAGTAGGTCCAAATAAATCACTATGAAGAAGTTCTAAAGGACTTCCTGTTGACACACAATTTTTAGATTTAAAAAATATTTTTGTTTGCTTTCATTTCATACATCCATCACACAATTTGTCCTTTTCAAATTTTAATTTTTGAAAACCCTTAATCATATATTTCCAAACTAATTTTGAAATTGTGTCCATGCTAGCGTGTCCTAATCTTCTATGCCATAACCATGAAGAATTTTTATTTTCAGCTACTAATTATGATTCATTTGAGAATTCTAAGAGATCTAAATCAATTGCATATATATTTCCTCTTATATGACCAGTAAATTTTATAAATTTAGAGGATTTATCAATAATTGAGTATGCATCAGTTTCAAATAGTACAGAATAGCCTTTGTCACACAGTTAGCTAACACTCAGTAATCTAAATTTCAATACAGAAACAAGCAACACATTTTGAATTTAAGATTCAAAAGACTTACCTCCAATATTGTTTATGTCGACAACCTTTCCTTCAGAATTGTCTCCAAACGCGACGTTTCCTCCTTTCTTGCTTTCAAGATGTGAGAATTTCGATTCGTCTCCGGTCATGTGTCTTGAGCATCCATTGTCAATGCACCACATAGACTTGTCGGGAGATTCTCTTGACTTTAAGCACACCTGTAGTGAAGAATAATCATACCTTTGCCTTTGGTACGCATATCTTTTTGGATCCGGCTGAGTTAGTTGTAAATTTATTTTTGGGGATCCAGTTTAAGGTTGTTGTTGAGGAGTTTAGAAACCAACAATCATAAATTGAATGTACATTCTTCTTGCAGTAGGTACAGTATCTATTTGATACCCTTGGTTTCTCAATGTTATTTGAAACTATGATTTTAAATTTGCAAATTTCATATTTGTGCCCAACTTTCGTGTATATGTGACATCTTTCGTGTTTAGCATTTTCAGAACTTGACACAAAAAAATTTATATAACTTTTTCTGTGTTTGGTTAGGGTTAAATCTCAATCCTACCTTATCAAACACAAATCTTTGGATTCCTAACATGACATCTAGTTTTTCTTGGCCTGAGATGAATTTCATTAATATAGTGTTCAGCCTACTATTCTTTTATTTTTGTTCACCAGTTCTTTCTTTAGATGCATGTTTTCATTTACAAGAATGTCATTATTTTTCTCTAAATATTCAACATTCAGTTTCTTTTTAAGTTCATCAATGTATAGATCCAATTCAGCAATTTTTCTTTTTAGTTCATTTACTTCACTTTTTTATTTCTCTGATACTTTGATATTTTCAACTAGCTCCTTCCTTAGCAAATTATTTTTCCTTTTGAGTGTTTTTAATTCTTTTAGTGATTCTACTAAAGCCTCACGTAATTCAGAGATAGAAAAGTTATTTTCAGATTCAGAACATGATGAATAGAGTGTGAAGTTTACCTCACTGTCAGAAGATTCTTCATTTGCCATGAAACAAATGTTTGTTTGTTCCTCATTTTGCTCTTCATCACTCCATGTAACAAGTACCTTTTTCTTTTTCTTCTCTTTTCGGTTCTTTTTGTACTTCTTCTCATCCCTTTTTAAAGAGGGGCAGTCAGCCTAAATATACTTAAACTTTTTACATTCAAAACATCTGATTTCTTCCTTCTTTTTTAGCTTTTTTTAAAAATGACTTGTTTTTGTTCTTCTTTTTCATCATGAATTTTCTGAATTTTCTTGCTAGAAGAGTTTCATATTCTTCTTCTTTTGAGTTGGATGTGCTTTCCTCAATGTCAACCTTCAAGATTACTCTTTTGCCTCTTTCTTCTTTGGCAGACTCCTTAATGTTTAGCTTCATTTTATGGGTTATCAAGGATCCTACGAGTTCATCCATTGTCAGAGTTTCAAGATTTTTGGACTCCTCAATTGTAGTCACTTTGGGCTCCCAAGATTTTGGTAGATTTCTCAGAATTTTATCCATCATGTCTTCTTGAGGGATTCTTTTTCCAAGTAGTCTGAGCTCATTAGTTACCTTATTAAATTTTGTGATTATCTCACTAATTGCTTCTCCATTCTTCATCTTGAAGATTTCGTATTCTTGTTTCAGCAATCTGATTTTGCTCGTACATACTTGGTCAATTCCTTCATAGGTGGTTTCAAATCTTTCCCAAATCTCCTTTGCTGTTATACAAGATGAGATTTGATTGTATTTGTTGATGCTTAATGCATGGTGAAGAAGATTGATGGCTTTGCAATTGGCTTGATAGACTTTTCTTTTGTTCCACATTCATGTTTTTCAATTTTACAGGCACACAAACTCCATCTATCTTTTCAGTGGGGAATTCAACTCCTTCAATAATTTCCCATGCATTTAGGTCCTGTGCAATGATAAAATTGCACATCCTTTGCTTCCAATAGCTAAAGTTACTTCCATTGAAGAATTGTGCACAACCAGCTGAGTAAGCTTCAATTGGTACGTTGTCTCCATTGATTGTCATTTGGATCTTTGGTATTGAGCTGCTACACCTTTTGACAACATACCTGCTCTGATACCAATTGTTATTCAACTAGAGAACATGGGTGAATAGTTCAATATAGACTTTTCGATACTTTTTCTGAATTTAAAACTATATGACAGTAAATGAAAATAAGTAAAGAAGACACAAAGAATTTTTTTAGTAGTTTCACCAAACCCAGTGTACGTCCACTCCCAAACTCCCCCTAGATTTTTCACTAAATGTTTAGTTTACAAACTTGATTATAGGTTCAAGTTAAACCTTATACAGTGTTACATCTGAACACTACAATTCAATCTCTCTCAAACTGAATTTTGGCTTCTCTAGACTTAAGACAATATCTCACACTCCTTAGTTTTTGACACTCAAATTAATCTATAAATGAAGGTCAAAAGTTGAGACTTACTTTCCTCAGATTTGACAAAATGAAAAATTAGGAGAGACACTTAATACAATTGAAAACTTTCAAATGCACAGAGATGAGATTTTTTAATATTCAATGGAGCTTTTAATTCAAGTTGTTGAGTTTCATTGTCTCTCATTACCCTCTCTATTTTTTGCTCTTCAGTATTTATTGAAGTATTGAATAGAGCCGTTGAGGGCGGGTGAAGATTGTTGCATTCGAACGTTGGGTATTTAATTTTTGCCACTACAGCTTTTGAAACTGTTTCTTCGTTTGCGTTGAATTTTCGTTCTTTTTATAGTCGCCTCTTTTAAATAGGCCAATCAGACTTTATTTGTGTTACATTCAAATGTTAACTTTGATAGAAAAGAAAACATTTCATAAATCAAAAAAAATAAGACCTCCGTTAGGTTCAAAAATATTTCCAGATTTGGTTTTTGACACACGCATGTCAACAGGTTTATTGTGGACATCGACCTAAATTTGAATTATTCTTAGTGTATTTCTAAGCTAACAGATCGACAAGATACTATTCCAGGTCAACAAAGAACTATGCTAAACAAAATTGGTGGACATGTGATTTTTAATTGGTCGATGTGTTCACATGTGTTGACAAGTTTTCAGCCGTGTCGATGTGTAATATTTCAGATTTTGTGAAGAGTAGGTCAACAGGTCGTTTAAGTGCATCGATATGTTTCTATTCATATAATAAATTGGTCGATGTGTGGAAGTCAATTGGTCGATATGCATATGTTATGTCGATAAGAAGATAACTGGTCGACATATGTCTTAATGAGCAGACACTCACTAAGTTGACATATTTGATAATATATATCGACATGTTACTGTGTAAATTTTGATTGGTGGACCTGAGTAATTTAATTTCTCGATATGTTTTTACAGGTCGACAAGACTTTTACTATGTCGATGTATGTTTGTTTCAGAAACATAATAGACGGGTCGACATGTATTCATCAAGAGTTGATGTGTCACTATTTATTTATTGAATTGGTCGACATGTCTTAATAAATTGGTTGATGTGTTTTGAATAGGTCAACAAACACAGTAATAGGTTGAAGTGTGTGTTTCTGGCTCAAATGTCATCAAGTTGATGTGTCTAACCAATATGTTGATGTGTTACTATTGGACTTTGAATTGATCGGCATGAAGTATGAAATTGGTGGGCATTACACTGTTCAGGTTGATATATTGCAAATCAGGTTGATGTGTATGGAGAACAAGTTGATGTGTTACTATTTACAAAGGCAATTGGTTGATGTGTGAAGGTGAATTGGTCGATGTGTCATTGTTTTTATAGTTTCATGACAACAAGATTTGTGTTCAGATCGATATGTTGGAATGTCTAATCTATATGACATTCATTGTTCAAGTTGATGTGTATTTGTACAGGTCGAAGTGGTCAGACATATGTTTTTATAGAAAACATTCAGTTCATATCGACGTGTTGGAATATCTGATCTATATGACATTCATTGTGAGATTGATGTGTATTTGTGCAAGTCGAAGTGTTCAGATATATGTTTTTATAGAAAACATTCAGCTCAGGTCGACAAGAATATTAAACGGGTCGATGTGTGTGTATGAGTGTCACAGGTAGATGTGTTTTCAAAAGGTTACATCTCTATAAGAGGTCACTAGAGGGGATTTTCTGGATATATTATTAGAAATTCAGTTATATGAAACTTATGATAATGAAGAGATATCAACAAATTTATGTTATGATCAGAGAAAAGTGGTCAATACAAAATATTTGTCTGACTATTTTTGTATATCATGGAGCGCATAATATTAGGAGTTATAATGAGAATTTTGAATAAAAATCTATAGAGAAATATAGATGTAAAAATGCTCGATAAAAATGGAAAGGTACAATTCAAGTATAATTGAATTTACTTACAAAAAAAATAAGGTTTTTCAACCCCACATCCACATCTGAGAGTGTAAAATTAATATGATACAAATGAGTACGCATGCAAAACATGAATGAGAAAAATGAAATTATGCAATATAAATATATATATTCTCTTATGGTAGATACAATTATTTTTCGTTATTTGATAATTTTGTCGATATATAAAAACTTGAAATGCATTTAATGGATAAAATTATAGCCTATTAGTATAACTTACTCGATAATGATATTTGTATAAAAATCCCAAAAGGATTAAAAATGTTAGAAGCACATAGTTCAAGTTCTCGAGACATTATTTTATTAAATTACACAAAACTTTATATAAATTAAAAGTATCTAAACACGTGATATAATTTTCTCGGTGAATATTTGATCAACGAAGACTACAAGAATAATCCTCTCGCTCCATACATTTTTATAAAAAAAAAAAAGGTGTGGATCTCGATTTGTTATTATATTATTAGAATATGTGAAGACTTATTAAGAATAATAGACTATTTAAAAAAAAAAAAAATTGAAATGAAAGATATTGGAAAAACAAAGATTTTTTTGAGTTGCTGATTAAAAACTTTCAAAATGGTATCAAACAATTTACACAACAAAGATAGTGAAATGATTTTATGGATAAAACACATCTTTGGAGTACTCCAATAGTTATAAGGTCATTTAATGTAGATAAGAATTCATTTTGACCTTGATAAAGATTTTATTTCTCCTGAACTACTATATGATAGTGTAATTGGAGTACCAATATATGTTGGTGGTTATATTTCTCTCGTTGTTGAACTTGTTATATTTTCTCGAATTTCATAACTAGTTTTAGTTTTTTATGCTATGTTTAAATTTGTTGTTGCATTATTATCACAATTAGCTGATGATATTACTCAGAGAGGATTGTTATTGAATGGCCAAGGCTGTAAGTGGGATGATTTTGGCTTTAATTTATTTATTTGTTTTTATTTTGGTGGCTATGTATGGCCTTCATGCTTCATGCTTCATGATTCCTAAACTTTTGGTAGAACAATGAGCAGAACTCGATTGCAATCCTACTAATATTAACTATCGATTTATCCACCAAAAAAAATTAATAACTATCGATTGGGCCTGACCATCCACGAAAGGGCATGTTTAATTGCATGTGAGCATAGTTTCGGATATTATATTAATGGACAATTAATTTAATAAAAAAATATTAGATTTTTTTTATTAAAACTTGTTTTCGGATATCGATCGATAAAAAAAAGTTTGGATATTACATTAACATTAACATGTGTTTTTGAGTGGGATTCACTCTAATTTTAAGCCTATAATTGTAATTGGACCAATCCAATTAGGCCCAAAGGTTGATGAGGGTTAGACTGAGAGAGAGAGAGAGAGAGAGAGAGAGAGAGAGAGAGAGAGAGAGAGAGAGAGAGAGAGAGAGAGAGAGAGAGAGAGACTTGAATTGGACTTTGATGGGCCTTCAAGTTGGATTGAATTAGGCTTGACCTTTTAAGTGGCCTTGGGCTTCATCTTGGATTTCAGCTTGGCTTGGACTTGAATTTGCCTCCACTTGCACTTTGATAGGCCTTCAAGTTGGATTATATTAAGCTTGACCATCTAAGTGGACTTGGGTTTGGATTTCAAATTGGGTCTGGACTTCAATTGACCTCTACTTGCACTTTGATAGCCCAAATCAATGTTTTTTTTTTTTTTTTTTTTACCATGACTTGACCACCACCCGATATCTAAACTTTTACTCTTACTAATCTAGATCAACTGTTGTAGGGCCCACTTTGTGGGGACAGATCTTCCAACATTATTTTTTCTGTGTCCAAGGGGAGTCGAACTCCCGACTTGATTAAAAGACGAGAGTATTTAACCCACCTACGCCAATAAGTGTTAGTAAATTAATGTTTTAAAGATATATATATTTTTTTGTTACACAACATTTGAATATCAAATGACGAGATTGAGGGAGAGAATTGTAACTATCAAACTATCCCCTTGGGACATCAATGTTTTTAAGATGCTAATTAATTGTTCTTTCGCAACTTTTTTAATTTAAAAAATAAAAAATTAATTGGTATTAATAAATAACATATGCACATGGTTTTGGATAGGGAAAGTGAGAAACCAGCGCCTTAATTGGTTTACCTTGTGAACCTATTATAGAGGTAATGTGGGCTTTTACTTTTATCCAACCTTGAACACTGAAAATCGTCTGATAATTAAGACCCAGTTGATAAATAAAGTAGGAAATAAAGAAATTAATTGTATGGTTTACTTAAATGGGTGGTGAGATGATTTGCACGTCCTGTGGTCGTGACTTGTTAGCTGAGCTAAGGAGGAAAGCTGGGAGAGTAGTTTTGTTTAGAAGATGATTAATGCTCACTACTGCTGCTTCCTTTGTGCTATGTGGGGCTCATCTTTGCTCAATTGGTTAGGCTGATTTCACTTTCACTGGCTTGCTTTTGCTCGCTTTATTAATTAATTGAACCCAAGTCTCACCTATGTGTATCCTTAACAAGCATCTCTCTCTCTTCTCTCTCTCTCTCTCTCTCTCTTTCTCTCTCTCTCTCTCTCCCCCCCCCCCTCGCTTTCCTGCTCACCATTTATGTCGGGCTTTCCGCTGAGATGATGTATTAATAATGTATAATGGTAATGAAGATAAGCATTTGGTTGTACCCACAAATGGCCTGCATTGCGGGCGAGAATATTGAGCTTTTATAAATAAATTTTGAATTTAAAATTTTGAAATAAAAAAAATTATGTTAAGAGAATCGTTTCTAAAATAGATATAACGATACTTAAATTATATTAATCAGAATATAACTCCAATTGATAATATAATAATAATAAAAAAAAACATTTGATTGTCATCTAATGTGGTTCCATCAAATTCTATTACGGTATTCCATAGTTGGACAATTATTTATGATGGTAGAATTAGTCAAAAGAAGTGGCCCATTTGAGTGCCCTTAAGGGAAAGGATTAGGTCACCTAGGGCTTTGTTACCTTTCAAAAAAGGAATAACTTTAAATCAGCTAAAGTTTACAAATGATCACATATCTTCTCATTTTCTCTTTGATTTCGTCACAATTTATAGGAATAAGGACCATTTTGTAGTTATTTCTAAAACAATTATATATATATTAGACCTAGCTACACCGTAAACCGAATTAATTTTGACAAGAACAATCCCAAATTTGAACCGAAACCGTGAAGTGAATCGTCTAGTTATGATTCTTTTTTTATTGAATTAGAACTGAAACCGGAAATAGAAGGTCAACCATTGAACCATTACCCAACTAGAGCGGCGGGCCCTCTCTCTCATTGCGAACCCGTTTGTCTAGCCTCTCCAAATCAGAAACCTGGCCTAGCTATCTCCATCCTCATCTCTCCCCTCCTTCAATCTCTCTCTGATCATCAAATTGAAATCAATCTTGAGGAAGGCTGAAGGCATAAGGCTAAAACTGAAGGTATAATCGACATTCAAAATCAAAGAATTGGAAGTTGATATTGATCAATGATGAAATTGATATTTGGTTAGAAGGATTTGATTAATAGGAGTGATCTAAAGATTGATTAAAGGAAAAAGAAAATGAACACTGTTCATTTTGGTCTTGATCAAGATGTGAATGATCAATAGAACTAATTTCAAACTTATTTTAGAAATTGAAGATAGAAACACAAGACCGAAATCTTAAGGGGACAGTTTAATAGTACAAATTATTTCTCCTAATGTGGTGATTTTAGATTCAAATTTTTGTAAAAAAAAAAAAAAAAAACAAAGGACGGAACACCTTGAGTGACACGAAGCTATTTTTCTTTCTTTACCAAAACGAAACGGGATCGAACTGTCAGCTCTAAAATTAATCACCAATCTGATTCTGATTGTAGTCCATTCTAAATCGTGGTTGGCTTTAATATATATTTACACACATACATACATATATATATATATATATATATATATATAGTTATATCTCAACTGATACTGTCACTTTTTTTTAGAGATCTTAAGTTCGAAACTCCTTTATATATCAAAAAATATATATTAAAAAATTTTAAATTCTATTTCATAAATTACCCAAAAAAATCATAAAATAAAAATATTATTTCTGTCCTTCATCTTCTGATATATAGTTTATGACAAATAGGAACGGAACCATGGTCAGAATCTCCTCTACTATATGTGCTTTTCCTGCATTTAAGTCCTCCATGACCCTTACAATTTTTTATAAATGTGATTAATTGGTGTCAAAACTGTAGGATCTCAATAGAAAATGTAACAACAACATTAGATGCGTGTGCAACCCAATCACATTTAGGATGGGCCTTATGTTTTAAGGTAGTTTAGTGTCACATAAAATGATAGTGCCCATTTAATCGTTTTGTCTTCTTAGTAATTATTATTTTAAGGGAGCCACCACTTTTTTAACTTGACTTTAGCCTTTTTTTTTTTTTTTCTTTTGATTAAAGACATGTCAATAAAGTGAAGATAATAAAGGAAATGACTGATGCTAATGGGTGACATGAAATAATAAATATTTTGGTATAATTGTAAATGTAAATGTCACAATGAGATCATGCAAAACAAACACAATAACACAATAACATACACATGAAAGTAGTGGGCAGTCATTTCATTTGTAACTTACTGAATGGACTCCATAGCCAATCTGGCTGACTTCCCAACTTTTTATTATGTTCAAAACCCACGCCTCAATTTGAAGACAGCATACACAACAACTGAATTCCATGTTTTAATTATTATTATTCCACTATGTACTAGAGACATATTGTAGAAGATAGTACATGTCAATTCAACTCATCCCCCCCCCCCCCCCGCCCCAAAAAAAAAGGATTTGTGCGTGAGAAGAGTGAGAGAGAGAGAGCATATAAGATTGGGGGAATAGTTAGATAAGAAAGAGTACAAGAGACTTTTAATAATGGAAAGAGGCAGCATTTTCAATAGATCCTTTGCACCATTCTCTGAGAGTAGCGATGGGAATCGAGACCAGCTACAAAACAAACACACATGCACATCTCTCACCACTCTCCTCCCTCCCTCCCCACTTGTTATGAGAGAGAGAGAGAGAGAGAGACAGAGAGAGATGTATTAAACAAACAAATAATTAATGTCACAATTAAGACAATGACAATGGACATCGGCATGGCGCCTAGGGTATATCTCATGTACAGAAGAGTGGTCCATATTTCATTATAGTGCCACACGTGACACACATAAATTTATAATTTTTTATTAATTTAAATATAACTAACACCAATTAAAAATAAGATATATGATATACATATATGTGTATTTAATATGATCTAAATTATTTTTTTTTGTATTAAATCAATCAATGTTCGAAACTATATTTTGATTAATTCTGTTTGACCTACTATAGGACTCTTTTTAAGAGGGAGTTCATCTAACATAATTTTTTTTATTATCAAAATTCAAAATTGAGTTTTGATTAACCGATTTAACATTTTTTTTATTAAATCAACTGTCCATTGATATATGATCTAAATTATTATATACACTGAGAAAACAAAATAGGTAAAAGTACAAATATGCAACATAAATAGTTCGACAAAAATATGAAGCATATATTCTTTTAGAAATTCGAAAATATATTCTTAATGATGTTATTTATGCTATGGCACACACCATCAATATGTATATGGAATAGAATTGATAAAATATTTCTGAGTAAAACTAAACTTCTTACAAGGTAGCGAGTACTAAAATGTAGAGTGTGCAGTGGCAGAGAATCTAAATTGAAAGAGCACGCAGTGGAGGCCTAATGCCGACGGGACAATCCCACAAAGTATTGTCTACGATATGGCCGACCCAACAGAGGTTAGTGGGAGACATCAATAACGTTAGCCAAATTGCAGACTTCTCTCTCTCTCTCTCTCTCCCCATCGTTCTGATAAAGACAACACTGACGTTGCCGGCCCTTTGCCAAAATGTTAGTGCTCTCTCTCTCTCTCTCTCTCTCTATCAATGCATGTATACATTCACCGCCCACAAGTGCGAAAACTAGTTAATCCATATCTTTAAGGGTCTGAACCCAATATTTAAGGGTTGGGCCCTTTAGTAAGATACCAAACTAATGTGTTTGTTTTCTTCTTTTCCGCAAAGTAGAAATCCACTTGTTAATTGGTATCCTAATATCTAGTTCTATCCAGAAGCTAGTTTCTCCACTTTCTCCTTTTACTATTTTTTGTGTAGCATCCCTATAGATATGCTTGGGTAGGTTTGTTCTGTTTCATAAGATAGGAGGATCCTTCACTAACAATTTTATCCGGATAAGAAAGCAGAATTCAACCTTGATGTTAGTTTTTTCTTTATTTTTTTAATAGAATGAAATAGAGTGTAACGATATTAAAATCATTCATACAGCGGAGTTGATGTTATTTAATAAAATAAAAAGTTATTTGTTATTGTTATCATATTCTTTTCGATCCAACGATCTTTTGATCAAACCAAAATGCAAATAATGCAATAACACTTGAAGATAATAACAATGACACGAAGGGAAGGATCCCAAACTCTATGACCGACACAAACAAGAAACATCATTAGCTTGACGATGTACTAAAATTACATTAACATATTCAGATTCAACGCCAAATAAATCACAATAAACTTGCTGAGAACCTTTTTAAATTCATTGCTTTGCTAATTTCGTTCAACCAAGAATGAAAAAAACATATCTAACAATTCCGGAAAAATATATAACTTTTATGAGGTTATGTTGATTAGAAATAACATGTACTAACCATTTAACACCCTTGCGTTATTGGTGACTGATCACGGATACGATTAACGATCTCGAATTTAAATTTCATGCATGAAGAAAATAAATACTAAAGAGATTCGTGGTTATCGGATTCCATTGGTTTATCCAAAAAAAAAAAAAAAAAAAACCATGCGCTTTTACTTTTGCACCACTTTTCGTCCAAAATTATAAAGTTAGAATTATGCATAAATTTTATATTGAGATTATTTTTAAATTATTCTAGATTAAGAAATTTGACCAAATGGATTGACGGTCAAAAATCCCTTGACTATAATTAATTTAAATATGCATGGTGATGTGACCAACCGATAAAACACGATATTGAAAATTTTGGAAAAGGCTTCAACGTAAAAATTATTTATATTTTAACATTAATATTAAAATTTTATTAAAAGATGATAAAATTTTCTTAATTAGAAATAATTCAGAAATAGTGCTGAGGTGGTAATGATCTTTATTTATATTTTTAATTTTAAAATTAAGAAAATTCTTTTTGGAGCATCGTGACTTAGAAATTTTTTAGGGGGGACATATTGTAGTAGTTAATATAATTTAAAAATATAAAAACATATTAAACATTCGTAAATTTGTTTGAAAATAATAAAAATAAATCTTACATGAGTAAATAATGTATAAGTTTTAGAGGTGAATCTTTCTGTTTCTTTCTCTTAAACCTCTTGAGTAGTGCAAGTTTTAGAGAGGTGAAATCCATCCTCTATTTATAAAGTCAATCAAGAGTGAGGGAGAAGTGGCGGAGATAAACTCTTCACTCACTTCCAAACAAACCAAGAGAAGTGGCGGAGATAATGATTTTCCCAAACCAAGATCAAGATTAGATTCAAATATATGATCAAGATTAAGATGTGCTCATATTCATCACAAGTGGACGATCATAAGCTCAAATAAAGCGCTACAAAAAAAGCTGGCTCATCGACTCCAGCTCTTTGGTGCCACAATGATGCCATTTGCGGCACAGGAGATGTAAAGAATGATGCCATTTGTGTAGTCGTCACCTTTAGAAACAATGACGTTGTTGCTGTCGCGGACGGAGCTGCAAATATGAGTGCGAAGTGGTGCAAAATGTGGCATCATAGAGCTCGTCACAAATATAGAGCATCGCTGATTTCAGAACAAAATGGCGCGTTGCAACGGGCAATGCTGAGGGCATCGCCAAATCCACCGCACCTTAGCATGAACATCAGCGACACTCGGGGCTTCAGCGATACACTCGGCAACAAGATCACAACGTTGCAAAATGCATCGCCAAGTTCCGCGACGTGCATCAACGACATTGGTTATGTCATTGCCTTGTCCTTTTTTTCTTTTTTTTTTTTTTTTTAAGACTTGTCGCCTGAGGCCTAAAAATTCACTATACGATGCCGTAACTAGGCATCGCAGATAACGTCGCTAAGTGCCCTTTTTGGTATACCATCACCTCAAGTCTGAAAGTCGTTTTGTAACGCCAAATAGCCTCGTCGCTAATGGCGTCACAATTACCCCTTTTAGTGATCGATCTGTCATGTCAATGTAGTTAATTTTTTGCAATAGATTTCCAATTGTGCTACTAATTATGTTGTACATGACCTTCCGGTGATACATTTTGCCACGTCAGTTACGTATGTCAATGAAGAGTTCCTTTGCATCGGAAATGGCGTGGCTATTGGAATTTGTAAATAGAATGTGACCTTCGTGTACGTTCTTACACCATGAAAATTTCTCTCTTGTTTAACATTTTAATTGCCTTTTGATACTACAAAATGATGATTATTTTCTTTTTGAATATTTTTATAAAAAAAAAAATCTCTTTATAATTCGATAATGGCATATTTTCTTATTAGTATAGAAGGTCAATATGGCATGTCCTTTACTTAATTATATATATTTATATGCACATATATAGAATAACAGTAATTATAGTTATTTACATTTAATGCTAATATATCGTGTTCTTGAATTGCAAGTGTTTGATTTCCATATTCGTATAATCTTTAAATTACATTTTTTTAACAAAACAAACAAAAATAAGTGTCTATTTTTATTGCACTAGAATTGAATTATAAATATTAGATTACTAAAAAATAAGATATCAACGACAAAAAAATCCGTTGCCAAAAGTAAAAAATCTGTCATTAAAGGATATTAGCGACGAATTTTTTCTGTCACTAAATGTATCGCTAAAAATCACTCCGTTAAATTTATCGATGGAATACTATTCATTGCTAAATATAAATGACAAAAATATTTCCATTGTTAAAAAATCTGTTGTTGATAAAAGAAAATATGTAAAAATATCAGTGACGGATTAGCGACGAAATTTTTCCATCACTGATTCTAGAACCCTCACACGCACGCACGCCCACGTCAGCACACACGCACGCACCCTCAAGCGGCATTGCTTGCACCATCACTCCATCAAGTGCGCCCCGCTCTTGCGAAACCTCCTGTAGCCACCTGCTCTTGCGAACTCGCCCGCCCACCCACGACTGCCAACCTGCTTGCCTGCCCGCGCGCCCTGCATTTTGTTTTGCAAAAAATGTCTTCATGTGGAACCTGGGAAGATGAGTTGCCCAACCATCGTGTCACAATCCATTGCATGATATCTTTTTTTATTATTTATTATCTAACTCTCATTTTTTTTTACTATTAATCTCACTCTCACTTTTTTTTAAAAAAAAATAATTTTGTCTTACTCTCACAAATTTTTTTATCTCACTCACATCTCTCTTTTTCTTTTCCGTTGGGATAATTTTTTCTCATTGAATATTCTTATTAAATTTTTCTAACTGTTTAAATTTCATATTAATTAAATTTATGCTAAATAAAGAAATAAAGTATTTATTTGATTAATTAAAATAGAATAGCAAATTATATTTGATTTACCCATTAAATTGAATAATAAAATAATATAATAAAATAAAAAATAAAATAAATAAAAGAAAAAAGAGAAAGAATTATAAAATAATAAAAGAGAAGAAAAAATTAAATTAAATTAAATTAAATAAATAAAATAAATAAAAAAGAATTATAAAATAATCAAAGAGAAGAAAAAATTTAAAAATTTAAAAATTTAAAAAGCAAAAAATTTAAAAAATTTAAAAAATTTATAAATTTAAAAATTTTTTAAAAATTTTAAAAAATTAAAAAATTAAAAAAATCCGTTGCTAAAATTTCCGTCGATAATCTATCGCTGATTGTTCAACTATCAGTGACGGATTAGTGACGAATATTTTCCGTCACTAAAAATCCATCGCTAATCCATCCGATAGCTGTACATATTTTTTTTCCCTTCACCATTACATTGATAGATTAGTGACGGATATTTTCCGTCACTAAAATTTCCATCGGTAATTCGTTGCTGATAGATTTACAATGGTTTTTTTTTTTTTTTTTACTATGGACCACTAAAGTGATAGATATTTTCCATTGGTAATCCGTCGCTGATAAGTTTATAATTTTTTTTCTATTGTGGACCACTACAGCAATGGATTAATAATGGAAATATTTTCGTGGATAATTTCCATCATTAATCCATCGATCTCTCGGTATTCAGTCTGCCGTTAATCTATCGTAAATCAGCTATTATTACCGATAGATTTTTTTTCAACTGTAATTTTTCATCATGGATACCGTATTTTCTAATAGTATTAATTAATGTATAATTTAATTAATTATGTGTCACTGATTACGCGTACACTGTATATACAAGCATTACAAAATAAATGTTCTATGCAAACGATCGAAAACCGTATGGTAAATCTAGTAAAATTTTCGAGAGAACTTTCTCCAACGGATGCACCTTCGGTTGGCTATACACCAGTCAGGATTAGTCTCTCCCGACGGCTCTAGTCACCGTCCGAGTATGTCTTGACCTATACAAACAGTTAGAAAAATGTTAGGAAATTGTCTTAACTTATATCAATTTAAAAAACATTAGTAAATGTTATTACCTACTATCATCGGTTATTATATGTGTTAGGAAATAATACAAAATTTATCATCGGTCACATAAGTGTTAAGAATTATTATTATATTGTATTGATTTAAAAAATAGTGGTAAAAATTACTACCTATTATCATCGATTATTACACATGTTAGAAAATGTTACTACATTTATCATCGGTCACAAAAATATTAAGAATTGTTATTATGTTGTATCGGTTTAAAAAACGTTGATAAAAATTACTATTTATTATCGTCGGTTATCACATTTGTTAGAAAATATTACTACATTTATCATCGGTCACATAAATGTTAAGAATTGTTATTTTTTTGTATCGATTTAGAAAAAATTGGTAAAAATTACTAACTATTATCGTCAGTTATCACATGTCAGAAAATGTTACTAT
Source organism: Dillenia suffruticosa (assembly GCA_033439265.1). Lineage (NCBI taxonomy): Eukaryota > Viridiplantae > Streptophyta > Magnoliopsida > Dilleniales > Dilleniaceae > Dillenia > Dillenia suffruticosa. The sequence goes on along the minus strand of JAVTVX010000009.1, from coordinate 14,998,843 downwards.
ATTTATCGTCGATCACCATATGTCAAGAATTGTTATTGTTATTTATCGTCGGTTATCACAAATATTCGTAAATGTTATTACTCATCATTGGACACATAGGTATTACGAATTAAGTTTTTATTGTCAGTTATATACAAGTGTTAGAAAATGTTAATGGATTTATCGTCATTACGAAATGTTAGGAAAAATTACTATTTTTATTATTAATATTATCGGTTAGGAAAAAAAAGTATTTAAATCAGTTATCATATGTATAGTCAGTTACTACATGATTAGGAAATGTTACTATTTTCTTTATTGTCGGTTACCATTTCTTACTATAAGTTACTGTAAATTACTATAAGTTACTATTTTTATCACTTTCTGAACTGGAGTCTTGAACTGCCGCCCGTTACCCTGGATGCCGACTACATTCAATAGAAAATCGGACAGAATCTCCTCATATTTCGGAGGTCTCTCATATACAAACCAACCTGTATATTGAATGATCATTTTGCCATCTAAATGAATGGGTCAACCCGACCTCATAACAAATCAACCACATTCATATAATACCAATCAATCCATAGCGTACAAACCAGGACAACGCAATGCTATCATGAATACTAGCAGTTCTAGCCACAGATCTTTACTGTCATACCCAACTAAAGTATGAACAGCCGCCCACTGAACGGCTCTAAAATTTTATGCATGTGTACAACAAATTCCCAAATTAAGAGGTTAAATGCTTTCAAGTGTCTCAATGCAGGTGTAATGAGCCAATATGAGAGTTTTACAAATAAATATCAATAATTTATACAGTTATCCTATAAAATATATATGTCCATCTACGGATCTCAATATCAAGACCTTGCAGGGTTGATATACAACACGGATTTCATATTTCAAACGAAATTTAGATCTCACCGTAATGAATACGTAAATCTACAAATACACAATAAAAGATGTCTAGAGCCCGATGCGTCACTTTATCACAATAACCCTATCTGAGAAAGGAAATGAGATGGGTGAGTATCAAGGAGATACCCAGTGAGTGAGGGGATCAATATCAAGTATAAATAGTGTATGTGTGAACCATTGGAGTATCAAATATGATTATTTGTAAACAATAATTCACATTTCACAGTAAAATATGGTATGTTCAGTAAAATGAAATCATCTAGTCCATCATGCAGTATCATACATATATACATCCATTCAAAATCAAGTATTTTTAGAGCAAACCGAATATGATCCTAGCAAAGGTCAACCATGACCAATGACAGACGTATCGGGGGTTTTATTATGTATAAATGTTCAAAAGTCGTTCTCTACCCCGATGTTGACCATGAGCTTCACCAAGGTTAGCTCATACACAGATCGGATCACGTATAGGACCCCACTCTGTGCTAGACAGTGGCATCGTACATGTCCTCCCCCTTGCGGGTTCAACCAACCACGCCTATACCCATATACCGAACGTTTGCAGGTACCTCCACACGAAGTATACCCAAACGCATACACGGCGTCATAACAAACATCTCCCGTAACTACATTGGTCCTCTCGGGACGAAATCATATCATAATAGTCAACCCACGGCCACATGGCCCCAAATCAGTGATATAGAAACCATAGTACTCAATAAATGTGATATATTGGGTCATATGAAATTTAACATGTGAAAATTATAAAATATGGCACCATTTCGAGTGAATCAAATTTATGGATGCATATTCATAGAAAATATGAGTTCACGACACTCCAATAGTCACAAAACAAATTTGAAATCTAGTGGCATACAACGAGTCATTCATATCAAAATCATGTTTTGTTGAAAATACGACAAAAATCAAGTTTTACTTTTCATACATGAGATTAGAGACTCACTCACAGTAATAGGGAGGGTATAGCACTCCCAAATGAACCACAATTATGATGTAACGAGCTCTCTTTAACGGATTGGGCAAAAGTCACCTAACAAGTTCACTCATAGTTCTCCACTTTGGTGCCATTTTGTGCAATCCTACAAAAATTTACATAACGTTTTATATATAATTCTAAATCAGGCGAAAGTTTGATATGTTGTAGGTAACTTCACAACCTACAACTTTCATGGTATACAATTTCTCAAAATCACATCACAAAATTCCAGAAATCCTTATTTTGTTTCAGTTGCATTCTAAATTCAGATTCTATCACATTTTAGTGTAAAAGCCATAACTTTCACTATACCTCTCCAAACTTAATGGACTTTTAACATGTTATACCCAAAACAGAGGCCTACCACTTTCATGTGTTGGGTTTCTCTCAATTGTTCCTAGAAGGGGGGTTGAATGGATCACCATCAGAATAGACAGCTTTCAGTTGGAAAACAGAATTTCTGTCGACACCTCTTTAATAAAATGGGCATAACATTTGATTACCTCATGTGAATTGGTTGAAATGTTAACATATTGTAGCTAAGAGGGATATCTACAATTTTTATTCTTTGAGCTTGCCCAAGCTAGGACCGAAAGAGGGCCGTTTTTATACACTGCTCTTAAGATTCGAAACAGAACAACCTTCTGTCGAGTTTTTAGGAAAATTGTCATAACGTTTGACATAGGAATTTGATTAAGGTGATTCTTATCTCATTTGAAAGATACGATCTAGATCTACAAATTATATAACTGGAGTATTTGCTAATTCATACCATAAGATACCTCAAAATAGAGGCTAATTCACGGACAGAAACAGAACTAAAACAGGATAGAATAAATATTTCTGTGCAGAACACTTACCTTTGAAAAATCATAATAAATCCAATTCTTATCAGAATACAATGATTCATATCTCATTTTAAAGCTCTATAACTCTAGTTTCACTTGAAATTAGCCTAGCTCAGTTTTTCTTTGTGCAGAAAATGTTATGACCAAAATATCACAGCATGGTCAGAATGTCCTATTTATAGAAATTTAATTTCTTGGCCAAGCAAGGTTCGGATTTTTTCTGCACTCATTCCTCGTGTTCTAATGGGTTCCACTTAGGCTCTAGGTTATAGAATCATGCTCAAAACATCACATTCAAGAATTCATACGAAGCCCTCAAAAAGAATTTAGCAAGTGTAGAATTTCTTACCTCCTTGAAACTTTTAGTCTCTCTCTAGATCCACTTGGTTAGACTTCTCATTTCCTCCCAATTTTTTGATATGTTATACTAGGGTTTGTGAGGAATAAATTTATGTAAAAACATTGGTTTGTTGTTTGGAGAAATCAAATCTCCTCTAAGACAAGCTCTCGGTCATGGAGGTAAAAAAAGAAGAAAATGGAGTTTGTTGGTTCTTCCTTGGGTGCCTCACAGTTTTGAGGATGAAGAAGAATTGTTTGGTTTTTATTCTCTCACTACACTCTCTTTCTCAAGTCCCACAAGTCAAATTTCATTAATTGCTTCATTAATGCCTTATCTCTCAACCACCTAATCCAATGGCTCAAGATTTTCTACCTTTTCTCCATCCAATTTCTACCATTGATTTAATTGTAATAAGTCAAACACCACTATGCTTGAATAGTATCTTGTCTTCTACCTTTTTCTAAATTGCATATGAGGACCTTTTTTAAATTTGGGTGAAAATTTCTTTCTCTATTTTCGCATAACGCGCGGCGGGGTCAATATTCGACCTGAAATATGAGAAATTCAAATTTACCCATTTGGTTCAGTTTTTCACACTGAATCCAATAGAGTTGGTCTCGCATGTAAATGAAATTATTTGATCTTCTAAATCGCTCTTAAACGCATTTGGATTTTTATGGCAATTTTGTTTTCCGCCTTGCGTTTTGCCAAAATTCCTTGACCCTTGACTTCTAGGGTGAATTTTACATGTGTTAATCTGACGGTATCAAATTTGCACGTGTGGATTTCATTTTGGCACGGTAGGGTTAATTTCCTTTCATTTCAGGCTAATTTTGATAAATTTCCCGAAATTACGTTTTAATTTGATAAAACATTAATTTAGCCTAATTTAGACTTCTTGGCGAAATTTTAGCAGTTTTGTACAGGTAGAATTAAATTTGACTCAGTGAGGACAAATTTTCATATCTGGCGATTAAGTATCGGACGTTTTTTTGCAAACGATAGAAAGTTGCCCGAATTTGAGTTCCCTTAACTTTTGGGTTAATTTAGCATGCGAAATTTTTTGGGGTTGAGATTGCACACATAGATTTTAAAATGGCACGGAGGGGAAATTTTTTTTAACTCCCAGCTATTTCGCTAAAAATTTTTAAGAGCATTTTAAATCGAAAAAAAAAAATTTTGAGAGACTTTTCTCTATATGAAAATGAAAATATATCATATATGGAGTAATAAAGAGTACAATATATAATACACCGAGTGTCGGTGTTACAATTTCCATATATCTTACTATATCTTACTATAACTTACTATTATCAATTACTACAAGTGTGAAAAAAAATTATTTGATTATCAAAAGTTAGAAAAGTTATTTGGTTGTACCTGTATCATCATCATCATAGCATAGGCAAATATTTTTGTAAGAAGTTTAACCTTTTGATTATCACAAGTAATAGCACTGATCACAAAAATAATATAAACTATATAAAAATGGTGGATACATATAATAAAAAAAAAAATCACATGTCCTTTTCTAAGATATTCTCACAAAAAATGTCATCATCATTATTTGAAAACAGAATCCACTAGCACCACCAATAGCAGATGTATGTGACGAACTTATATTGTCAAAAATGTTACCATCACACAATCTGAAAACTGAATCCCAACATCCAACACAATCTATTTATAAAACCAACTTGATGCAGATTCATTCAATTTATTCATAAAAATTAGTAATCAGTCAAATAGTGAAATGAGTATTGGTATATTGTAAAAAATAACTATAAATGAAAATATTACCTTTTGGGATAGAGTGAGGTGGTGATGATGATAATTGTGATTCTTCGTACAATACTCATCCGTCGTTCGTCAAATATTTCAAATACTTAATGTGATTAATTTTTGATAAAATTTTGTAAAGTGTAATTAAGAGATTTAAATGAGTTAGAGGAGAAGAGTTTTTTCAAGGGAAGGATAGAGAAACTTTGATGGTGAAGTTTTTCGCCCGCGTATGATTTATAATATATCATTTTCACAAACAAAAATTTTAAAATTCCATCTTTGCGTTTTTTTTTCTGCCGCTTTTTCATTACCGCGTTTCTTAATTCCTTACAAATTTTTTTATACTTTTAATCAATACTGCCATGTGTCTTTCATATACATTTTGAAAAAATCACTTATAATTTTTACTACTTATTAACAAACTGTTTACTAACTACTTACTAATTATTTACTAAATTTCATGCATTTCATGCAAGTGCATGTACGATCCCTTGCCATAACTTTTGTACTATATTAATTATATCTATTTGCTTAATTAAAAATAACGTATATTTTATGTTTGATGACAATAAAATTATTAATATTATTAATTTAAATAATATAATGATATGAAATTAATAATTTATATAATATAGTGTTATAGTTTTGAAAATTTATTGAGTATAATTTGAAAATATGACAATATAATATAATTGTATATAATGGTTTAATTAATTATATTGGTATAATTAACGAAAAATACTAAATGTTGTATCTATTATATCTTGGATCTCAAATTCGATCACAATTTATAATTACAAAACATAATCCGTAATGAATAAAAATTTAATTTTTCATATTTTCACACTCCATACAATTTTCACACAATTTTCACATATCACACACACATATTCCACCAACTCCAACCATATCTTAACTAATGTAATATTATTTAAAATTAGTATAGTATATAATTTGGATATATTGGTTTTTTGGTATTTTAAAATAATTCATGAAATTTATCCTCATCCACATAGTTGGTTCATTTACAATCATGCAAATTTGTGAATGATTGAATGAATCATACATGTCAAACTTATTATGGTAAAAAAATTATCATATAATTGGATACATTAGATTCATGTATATTTTCATTACTCTCTCCATGAATACATGAATACACTTATCCAGACTGGCATATAGTGTATTTTAATTTTATATTATGTTACCTCCTTTTTTATTATTATATCATCAATTTTATTTTTTTAAATTTTGTATTTGATTTTTTTTTATTTTTGTTTTTATTAACATTATTACTATATTGTTATTGCACTTGTTACCACTTACCACTTGTTATCGGTTGTTACTATTTGTTCCCACTTGTCTACATTATTACTGCACTTGTTATCACTTACCACTTGTTATAAGAATATCATTAGTTACTAGTTGTTATTATTTGTTTCCATTTGTTACTATGCATTATATCATAATACACTGAATAAAATAGAGGAAAAATATAAACATGTAGAATGATTAGATAATATGTAAATAAAATTACATTTTCTACGCTAAAATAAAAAATTTAGCATTTTAAATTGTAAAAAAATATTTTAAAATTTATACTTGTTACAAACCAAAAAATTGTAGGAGAATAATATCAAAATTACGTATAAAATTAGACAATAAACCACACAACAATATCAATTAACAATAATGTTTAAGATAATAATATCAAATTGTGTAACACTAACTAGCTGTAATACCCACTAATAATATCCTTTTCTTCTCTCGTGTGCATTAGTTGTACTGCACAATAATAGCATCCTTCTCACCCACTAACAATATCATTATTCTTTTCTATGCATAAGTGATATGATATGATAGAAATAATAGAAAAGAGGTCACTTTTAATTTGCTCAATTACCATTGCTACTCTTAGATGCCAAGACAAAATTAATATTGTTAGCAATCAAGATAAAATTTATATTGTACTAGTAATATTATTCTTGGATAGATATATTGAATAAATATATTAATCTAGTTAAATGATTATTAAAATAACCAATCTTAAAAAAATACTTATTATCATGTCATATATTTAGATTTAATATCTCTTGGTTTATCATACTAATCCCGCTAATGTAACTTAGCATAAAGTAATCTTACTTTATCTAAATAATGCAAACTTTTTGCTTCAATTTTTTGAAAGGCAACACATTTTCAATGATAAGGTGATTTAATTAATTTTGTCAAAGCCATCTTATATTGCAATCATAAGATAATAAATTTTATATTTATATTATGGTAAGATGGTTTGATTTCGCTAACATAAATAAATATAGGTAGGTTAAATTTAATTTAGTGATTTTATATTATTTTCGTTTAAATAGATGCAAGTAAAAATAGTAAAAAAGAAAAAAAAAAGAGAAATATAATTGGCGTCAAAATTAAATTCCGGTTCTAAACAAAAAATAAATAAAAAAGTTTTTGGCGGGTACATTGATTCCGGAATAAAATGATAAAATGTTTTTGGAATTTTTACAAAATTTGCCATGAGTTGCTTTATTTTGAAATAAAATGATAAAATATTTTGAAATTTTATCAAATTTAATTGCCAATTTGTGATGTGGCACCAAAAATCATTGTTTGAATTGTCTTTGATTTTGACGTGAATTTGTGGAGTTATCACTGAAAAATTTTAAAAGACTAAATTTGTATATTAAATAATTTTTCTTTTTGAAATTTATATAAAATTATATAATGTTGATAATTCCACCAATATATTTATTCCAACCTGCTCCACCAATATATTTATTCCAACCTGCTCCACCAATATGTTCCATCATTTTGGCGCATGGGTTAGTTGATAAATTAATATTAATAATCATGATTTTATATTATTACTAGCATATATTCTCCATTTAAATTTCAAAAATAGATGTTATTATTATATTATTAGAAAATAGTACATTTGTATCTGAAAATAATTCTAATTTTTTTGTAATTTTTTTACACTTTTATTATCACTAATTAATCAAACGACTGTAATAATATTTTTCAAATTAAATGTACGTATCATATCACTTATTACCGGTTATTACTATTTGTTACCATTTGTTACTATGTATTATATCTCCAGTTTTTGTAAGAGTTGAGTTATTTGAATTTGAAATAAAATGATAAAATTTTTTTGTGCTTGATCAAATTTGATTGTTAATTTGGGATGTGACGCCAAAAAATAAATCATTGTTTTGGGCAACTTGTAATAGTGGAACAGGAAAAAAAAAAAAAGAAGAAGAAACCAAAAAAGTTAAAAAAAATGGAAGGGTGAAGGTAAAAAAAAAAAAGAAAAGGAAAGAAGAAGAAGAAGAAGAAACAAAAAAAAAAGTTAAAAAAGCCAAAAAAAGGTAAATATATGAAAAAAAAAAGAAATAAAAAAGGAAGAAACCAAAAAAAAAAGAGGGAGCAATAGTCCCGCGGTTGCAACAGCAGGGCGCGTGGCTGTAGGAGCGTGCAAGGGCGCTGGCATGCCCCCGCGTGTGCTGTTGCAGCCGCAGGGCGCGCGGCTGCAGGCTCACAAGCATGTCCCCGCGCGTGCTGTTGCAGTCGCAGGGCGCATGGTTGCAAGCATTCGCCCAAGCAGGGGCGCTAGCGCCCTTACTATATTTCTCAGCAAAAAATGCATGTAAATGCATGTGTTGCTAATGTGTTTAGAAGCTTGACATGTCAACCATTATGTCACAACTTGTCATGTGTTTTCTCTTTTGTTTTGTTTTCTTTTATTCTCTACCTTCTATGGATTATGATAAGTTATTAATATTTTATATTTTGATAAATATTTATAATTAAATATATAAAATTTTTAAATTATTAATATATTATAATTTAAATTAATATTAATAACCATGATTTTATATTGTCACACTAACATAATAATATTATTCATTCAAAGTTATCATTATTTACTACTTATTATCACAATTACCAATTTTTTATCACAATTTATCACAACTTATCATTATTTGCCACTTATTATCACAATTATCAACTTTCTTATTACTAACTTATCATAAATTAAAAAAATTTTATAAATTTTATAAATTATCACAACTTATTTATGAAATGGTTTATATAAATTTTATAAAATGCACAAAATAAAAAAAAGAAAAACAAATACAATTAAAATTAATGAAAATATAAAATGATAAAATGTAATAGTTGAAATATAAATTAAAATAAAACTTAAGTTACCACTACTTACCATTCATATACTTACCACTTACTATTTATCATTTACCACAACTATATATCATAAACTTACCATGAACTCGTTTTCTCTATTTAGACAACCATCATGCCACAACTTGCCACATGTCCCTTTTTCTTTTTTTTTTCTTTTTTTCTTTTAGTCTCTACCTTTCTAACTTTTATATTAATAAAAATACCCATTGCCAAAATACCAAAAAATAACGAAAAAAAAGCGGCCAACGGATTTGAACCATAGAGTTTGACTCTATCTCTCTATTTTTTTCTTTTTTTCTTTTTTTTTTCTTTTTTTTTTTCTTTTTTTCCGTCAACCTTCCACATTTTTTTATACTTTTCTTTTCTTTTTTTTTTCTATACAAAAATATTTAAATTTTTTAAATTGTTAATATAAGAGAATTTAAATTAATATTAACTAATATATATTCTCTAATAATTTATAATTTATAATAATATATACAGTACTAATATTATATATGTATTATTAGAAAATGGTATATTATGTATCTCAAGATAATTTTAATTTTTTTATAAATTTTTTATACTTTTATAGATTAATCGTAAATTATTACCACTAGTTATCATAAGTTATAGCATATTATAACATTTTACCACTACTTATCAGTTGTTACCATTATTTATCACAAGTTATAATATCATAGGTTATAATGTATTACAACACACAACACACAACACACGTTATCATAAATTATTCCCTGCTATATTAACTCTAAAATTTTAAACTGTTCCTAAAAATTATATAAATATATATAGACATATAGCATTTATAAATAGTAGAATACAAGTTATCATAATTATAGATTTATACAAACGGTATGATTAAGTAGATCCAATAGAGTTAATTATTTTCAAATCATCCCTAAAAATATTATATTTACCAACAGTAAAAGATAACTATCAGAAATTGAATATTATTTTTACCGACGGCTGTGTTAACTTTACTCACAGTTTATAAACTTTTTTTGACATTATAATTTATACTGTTGAAATATGTATATATTTTCTTTAGATTTTGTAAAAAACGTCGGTATAGCCAAGAAAAAACCGTTGTTAAAGGTTATCGATAATAAAAGCCACCGTCAGTATAAGAATTTAATTTTGTAGTGAAGAGAAAATGGAAGAAAGTAAAATTTGGATGCACAACAAGAAGTTACCCTAATGCCGAGGGGTTAAATTTGAATTTGCTTCATAGTGCAAGAGTTTCTGGCATTTACGATCAGTCAACTTGTCTTTATAGATGAAGATACTATTCGGTGTCCATGTAAAAAAAAATACAAGAACGTGAAATTTTGGGATACAAAAATAGTTACTCGATACCTTTACAACAAAAGTTTCATGTCGTATTACAATAATTAGATTTGTCATGAGAACCATTATTAATAGCTAAACAATAAAGTGAGGAGGTTGTTGTAATAAGGGAATAGTGGTACCACAATTATGACAAGCTAAACCCATACTAAAGAATGATTATTGTTACTCTTGCTAACACTTGGTTTCACTATTGAACTGTGCAACTTCGCTGTGGAACAAAGCATGTACTAGTCTACTTCTAATATTTGACGAGGCAAAACCAAGTGGCACGGTGAACAATGACGATCAGGAGTCACATCTTACCAAAAAGCTCATGGACAAGTTACCTGCTATTGATCAACCCTTGTGAGAAGGCTGCCCAAATTATATGGTATTATCAATGACGGCGCACTGTTAAATATGAAAATGGAGCACAACTAAACAAAAACTGATTTCAACACAATGACAAAACTCATGGATGAAAAGGTACCAAAAAAAACTCATGGATGAAAGGTTGCCTGCAAGCCATTACTTCCTAGCGAATTATTATAGTGTGGAGAAATAATTTTAAGATTTAGGGCTTCCCATTCAACGGATAGACGCTTGTGGGGAAGATTGTATGTTGTTTTAGAAAAATGATGCAGGGTTGCGAAGTTGTGAGTTTTGTGATGTTCAAGGTATAAGGCAAGAAAGAAACATGTAGCACTGTTCAAGGAGATATGTTATCTCCTATTGTTGCCATATTAATTTTTTTTGAATTCAAAATTAAAGAATAATTTTAATTCAATGTCAAAATTCATAAGAAAATCCAATTAAAAGCGAAAAATATAATTGAAAGGGGAGTAAATGTGGCTTAAAATGGAAACCTTTTGAATTGGGAATGCATGCTGCCAGAATTTTGTGACCGATGCAAAATTTGAACGCATTCCCACATTTTTTTCTAGTTTGGATTAATTTAAAATTTTCCCTAATATGTCTACCATTAATTTTTGGTGACAATTAAATGGTTTAAATGTTATGTGGTGATCCAAATTAAAAAAAATTGTTTCCTAGAATAGAGGATCCTTAATTTCAAAATTCATGACTCTACATTATCTATCGAGTGAATTTAAGGGATTAGAAGAGTTTCTGCATGTCAAAAAATCATTTTGTTTCTTCTACAGTTTTCAAAGGTGAAGAAAAAGAGTATAACCGGAAATAACTCAAATTCTCTTTTTCGCTTCTACTTTATTTTGATTTAATATTTGCATTATAAGTATATAGTAGCATTGCCATGCATTCTCCCACTACAAAAAAATAGCCTTTTAGCCACAAATTTAGCGACGAAAATTTTAAAAAAATCCGTGGCTAAAAACATTAGCGATGAAAAATTTTTCGTCGCTAATAATACGTCGCAAAAATTTAGCGACGAAAATTAGAAATCCGTCGCTAAATTTAGCAACGAAAATCTGAAATCCGTCACTAAATTTAACGACAAATAATTTTTCGTCGCTAAAATTCGTCATAAAATTTAGCGACGAAAAATTATTCGTCGCTAAATTAGCGATATAAAAAAATCCGTTACTAAATTTAGTAACGAAAATCTAAAATTCGTCGCTAAATTTAGCGATAGATAATTTTTGTTGCTAAAATCCTCGCTAATTTAGGAAAAAAAAGTCTGTCGAAAAATTATCCGTCTCTAATTTAGCGACGAATAAAAAAATCCGTCGTCAATTCCAAATTCGTCAAATGCCCGGGGAGCGCACGTGCCTGGACGGGCCCTTGCCCACCCGAGCTAGCAAACTGGATGGCCCTGCCCATGAGCCAGCACTAGCTTGGAAGCCACGTGCCTGGACAGCCCCACCCACCCCACCCACCTAAGCTAGCACCAACCTGCAAGCTGCCCGCCCGCCCAAGCCAGCACCCCCTGCTCCAGTCGCTCTCATCACTTAATTGAGGGAAAATGCCGTTTTGCCTCCTGCCTCCATCATGGTTCGAACTCTCGCACAAACGCACATGCACACCACGCATAAGCATAAACTCTAAACCACCAACCCAAATGATATTATGTGATATAATTTTTTTTTTACTTATTATATTTCTTTCACATTTTTCTAATAATAATAAAATAATATATATAACAATTTAAAATAATAAATATAATAACTTTTTTTATTTAAAGCACCATCCTAAAATAATATTAATTAAAAATCATAAATATGATAATTTTTAATAAAATAAAAAATAACAAAATACTAATTTAAAATAAAATAATAAATTAATTAAAAAATATATTAATATTATATTTTGTTTTCTTCTGTTTTTCTTTTATTTTATAATTTTATTATTCTTTTTCATTTTTATTTTATTTTTTTACTCCATAGTTTAAAAATGGATTACGATATCTTAATAATATAAAATTATAATTATCAATAAATTATAATATATTAATAATTTAAAAAATCTATATATTTAATCACAAAATATTTTTATTCGTTTGAATATATAAGAAATTTTAATATAATTATTATATATAAAAAATTTCAATAATGAGAATAGAAAGAAAAAAAACCAAAAATAGAGATGAGAGTAAGAAGAAGGAAAAAAAAGTGAGAATAGAAAACAAATGAGAAGGAAGAAAGTAAAAAAATATTATCACATAACACTAAGTGGTGGTGCAGTGGTGACATGTCTTCCGTTCAAATGTGAGATCCAAGCTTCGAATCCCTTAAATAGTATTTAGCAATTTTTTTAGTATTAAAACAATGAAAGGCGGGCGCCCGTGCGGGCATGCGCGGGCGCCCCGGCATGTGCAGGCATGCGCGGGTGCCCGGGCACATGGGCGCGAGCAGGGCACGGGCGCCTAGGCACGCGGGAGTGAGCAGGGCGCGGGCACCCAGGCAGGCGCGCGCCCCTGCCTGCCCCCGGCGTGCGCCCCTCGCCTAGTATGTCCGGATTAATATTTAACTAAAAAATTTGTGTTATTGACTAAAATAATATAAATAAAATAAAAGTTTTCAATACAATAATAAAAAAATATTAAATCAAACAAAAAAAGAAAAAATTAATAAATTAATTAAAATATATATATAATTTAAATAAAATAAAATATATGGTTTTTTTTTAAGAATTAAATAATATTATTCTTTTAAAAAAATGAAATATAATATAATAAAATAAAATGTAAATTAAAATATTATAAGATAATAATATGATTTGTTAATATAAAATAATAAAATAAAATAAAAATAAAATAAAATTCTAATTAAAAAAAGATTAAATTCAGCGACGGATTTGAATTACCACCGGATAAATTTTGCTCGACTCGCGCTCGGTGGATCGCGCGGTGGCAGGAGTTGTAGTCGCTTTCGCGGAAGGTCGGTGCTCGCGGGAGGAAGGAGCAGCTGCGGCGAAGCGAGCGGCTGCGATGGGTGGTGGATTCGGGCGAAGCTGAAGAGAGAGAGCAAAAAAACAGAGAGTGAGGTAGAGAGAGAAGACAAAGGGGGTCGGCTAGGTGGTGGTGACAATGGTGGTGAGTGGTGGAGAGGATGGCGGAGGAGAGGGAGAGCGGCTATACGTGCGGCGGAAGGAGAAAGCGGTGGGAGGGAGATGAAGAGACGGGAGAGGGAGAGATTAGGGCTAAAAGCCCTAATCACATTTGGGGGAGGTGCTGCGTTTTGGGCCAAAACGTAGCGCTTCCCCCCCTTTTTTTTTACAATTATATATATATATATATATATATATATATGTATATATATAATTTCACACCCATATTTCGCTAAAATGTGAATTTCATAAAAATTGGGCTTATTATGATTGCGAACACGGAAACTTAAAATACATCCAAAATTTTAAATTAAATACCCCAAAATAAAAAATTAATATAAATAAAAAAATTTTCTCTATATATATATATATTTCAAAACTTGTACATTTACACGGACACCGCAATATCAGTGTTACATGATCACTTACAATACTATTAATTGTGCACTATTTCATTTTGAATTTTCCTACACAATTTGATGAATACATTGTATGCTTCTTCCTTTTTTGTTAGAAATAATACCATAGTATATCTTGAGTAATCATCAATTATTACAAAGGCATAGTGTTTCCCTTCTAAGATTTGTGTTCTACTTGGACCAAAGAGATCCATGTGAAGTAATTATAAAGACCTAGATGTGGAAACTATATTTTTATATTTAAACGAAGATTTGATATATTTTCTTTTCATACAAGTATCACATAATTTATTGTTCTCATATTTCAATTTTGGAATTCCCTTAACAATGTATTTTCTACTAGTTTTGAAATTAAGTCCATATTTGCATGTCCTAATATCCTATGCCATAACCAGAAATCATCATTTCCAATGACCATTAATCATGCTTCATTTAGAGCACTTAGGTTTTCTAAATTAATGTCATAAATATTTTCTTGCTTTTTCCTTTGAATTTTATCTTATTGTTTGATTTATCTATCACATTGCAATAATCATGATTAAACAAAACAATGAATTCTTTATCACACAATTGGCTAATACTTGGAAGATTATGTTTTAATCCTTTGACTAATAGAACATGCTTCATTTGAATAGAAAACATACATATATTCTCTATGTCAATTCCATACATAGATCGTCTTGTCCATTTCATGGAGCTGACTTTTGCTTTTGTTTTTCTATGTTCAGATCGCCTTGTGGTTATAGTTGGATCGCCTCATTTGTTGTGTAGAATAAATTTTTTGAGCCTTGAATGAGCCAGGTCGTCTTGTGCTAATGCTCAGGTTGTCCTAGGTTATTTGTACAGACAAGCTTCTGATACTTGATTTGTCACGCCCTGAATCGGGATCATGAATAGCCGCCTGTTATCGCGAACACCGGATGTATTTTTATAAAAAATTGGGTAGAAGCTCCCCATATTTCGGAGCTTTTCCAAATTCAATTTATCCTGTATCAATCACAATCATCCTGTAATATAATCAAATGACCATCCCGGCCTCTCCAAAATCAACCAATCTCACAGCCAACATTCAGATAACGCAATGCTATAAAAATTTCCAACAACCTAGCCACATACCTCTACTGCCAAACCCCCATCAAAGGCATGGACAACCATCAGTCGCCCCTTCTGTGATTTAGAAGTAGTACCGAGCGATCTTAGAGTACACTTCTAAGACATAACACATTGCCAAGTACATATGCAACGAATAAGAAATGTCTCAATGCAATGTTATGCAATTACATGAGAGTTCTACAATTTAAATATCCATATTTATACAGTCATCCTAGAATTACACAATGGTCATCTATAGACCTCAGAATGCATATACATTATCAATTTAAATTTGCAGCAGAAATATATAATGACTTCTCAAGTTCAAACCAGATCTCCCAATGATACCGAGCGTCCTAAAGCAACGTTTCTTGTCAAATACTATCTCTGAAACAAGAAAGAAAATGAGGAGTGAGTACTCAAGGAAGAATACTCAGCGAGTGAGTGGATCAATGCAATCGTCAAATATGAAGTGTGAAATTGGAGTGTCAAAACATAAGTATACAAATCATATTTCAAATCAACATATTTTTCATTTCAATAATATATTATTAGCACGCATTTTCAAGTCAAATATGCATCCAAAGCACTATCACTAAAATTATAGAGCTGCCAGCAAAAAATGTCCTGACAGAGATCTACCGCGACCTATGACAGGCGTACCGGAGGTATTATATGCAAATTTATTTAAAGTGCTCTCTATTTCGGCGTTGGCAACGAACCTCATCCAGGTGCTAGACTTGGAGAGAATATCCAAATCCTCCTCCTTTCGGGTTCAACCTGGTTAGTACCGTGTCGTTAATAAAAATCACGATAACTCGTGGGATACCCCAGGCCTAGGCATATCCGGATGCCATCAAAGCGTCTCTCACGGTGTCCTTCGTAGCTACGGAACAATACATACCAAAGCCCTCAAGGCCAAATCTAAAATCGTATCAAAATGTGCCGCAATCAGGTTCACAAACCAAATGCAACATATAGCATAAAATGACACATTATACTTTTCAATCACATGGATGCATAATTTCAATATTTCAACACAGTTTTTGAAATACTCTATCAGTTCACAAAAATCAATTTCCAAACCAGTCAAAATATTTCAAGCACACTACAAATTTAAGAACTTAAATATCGATTTTAAGTCACAGCAACATATATATATAACTTCCGAATCTAATTTCAACCTAAATTCAACCAAAGTAAATTTAAGTATGGAAATAATTTCATTTACCTCACCTAGGTTTACTCGAATCTCAAACTTAACTTTCGTTCGCCCATCATATTAATTTGAAACCTGTAACATTTTCAATTTTGAAATCACGTTAGCAACTAAATCAATTTCTAACACAAAACCACATCTAACACAGCCGTTACCTGCAGTGAAGGATTTCTGCGAGGATGGTAGATGGCTCTCAAAGGAGAAAGCCGGTCGTGGGCTCGTGGGCCAGTGGGCTGGCGGGCTGGCCCGCTGGTGGGCTCTCACGGCTAGAGCTCGCGCTCTCGAGCTGGAGCGCTCATGAGCTAGAGCGCTCGTGAGCTAGAGCGCTCGTAGGCTGGAGTACGCATGGGCTAAGGCTCGCGGGAGGTCTGCAGTCGCGCGCTCACGGGTTGAGGCACGCACTCACTAGAGGATCGCGCGCTCGCGTAGTGGGTCGCGCTGGAGGGCTCGCTGGCGCAGGAGAGCCCGTGCTGGGGCTTGCTGGCGCTTGTGCAGGGGCGCGCTGGCGCTCGTGCAGGAGCGTGCAGAGGTTCGTGTATAGGTGCGCAGGGGTTCATGCATAGGCGCGCATGGGCACGCTAGTGCTCGCACAGGGGCGCTCTAACGCTCGCGCTCGGGAGAGCACGCAGTGCTTTGCGTTGTCGCGCGCTCTGGCACTGGTGCGCTCGCGGTCGTGCAGGGATCGCGCACTGGGCTAGTACACAGTGGGCTGGAGTGCTTGGTCGTGTGCAGGCGTGCTCTCGAGTAGGCGTGCACTCCCACTGAGGAGCGCTGGTAGCAGATCGCGCTTGGTGGAGGAGCTGCAGTCGCGGGAGGGCGTTGCAGCGGCGGTGATCGCGGGAGGAAGGCGAGGCGGCGGGCGGGGCTGCAGGAGAAGAAGAGACAGAGTGAGAGAGAGAGAGGAAGAGAGAGAGAGAGAAAGAGAGAGAGAGAGAGAGAGAGAGAGAAAGAGAGAGAGAGGAAAAGGGAGAATTAGGGCTTTAAGCCCTAATTCTTTTTTTTCTTTTTCTTTTTCTTTTTGCTTTTTTTTTCTCTTCTCTTCTCTTCTCTTTTTTTCATTATTATATATATATATATATATTCATTTTGACCCACATTTTCACGGATACGACAATAATTTTTAATATACCAAAAATTTCATTTAAATACCCCAAATTCAAAAAAATTAATATAAATAAATAAAATTTCTCATACAAAAATACATCACAGAGTCGGCGTTACATTTTCTAACCCCCTAAAATCAAGTTTCATCATCGAAACTAAAAGAGAACTAAACAGCAAATAAATGGGGGTACTGTCTCCTCATAGCCTCCTCGGCCTCCTAGGTCTCCTCCTCGACCTGATCACTCCTCCACAAAACTCTGACCAATGTGACTTCCTTACTTTGCAGCTTTCTGACCTGCCGATCTAGAATAGCCACGGGCTGAACTGGAAGACTAAGGTCCTCTCGTAACTCAACAGGTGGAGGCTCAAGTACATGAGAAGAATTTGCTAAGTACTTTCTGAGTACTGAGATATGAAAAACATCGTAAATACGAAAAAGTTCATCCGACAGCTCTCACGTGTATGCCACACTCCCGACCCTCTTAAGGATACGGAAGGGCCCAATATATCTGGGGCTCAACTTGCCCCGCTACTTGAACCGTATAACTCCCTTCCAAGGAGATATCCTTAAGAAAACCATATCTCCCATAGCAAACTCAAGAGGTCGCCGCCTACGATCAGTATATGTCTTCTATCTGTTTTGGGCGGCTTTCATCCACTCACGGATGACCTTAACTTTGTCTTTTGTTTGCTCAATCAACTCAACGTTGCTGAGATGTTGCTCTCTGACCTCATTCCAGCATATCAGAGTGCGGCACTTCCTACCATACAGTGCCTCATACGGAGGCATCCCTATACTGGCCTAATAACTATTATTATATGCGAACTCGACCAGTGGAAGGTGCCGATCCCAACTACCATGAAAATCAATGACACATACCCGAAGTATATCCTCGAGCGTCTGAATCGTCCTCTCAGACTGGCCATTCGTCTGAGGATGATACGCCGTACTGAACTTCAATCTAGTACCCAATGCCTCCTGCAACTTGGGCTAAAACCTAGATGTGAACCTGGAGTCCTTATCTGAAACAATCGACACGGGTACCCCGTGAAGCCGAACTATGGTATCAATGTAGAGACGTGCCAACGCCTCTAAGGAATAGTCACCGCGGATACGGATAAAATGTGCAGATTTGGTGAGTCGATCGACAATCACCCAAATCGCATCATGCTGTGTAGAAGTCCGTGGCAACCCCATCACGAAATCCATAGTAATGTGCTCCAATTTCCACTCAGGAATGGGAAGAGGCTGCAGTAAACCCACTGGCCTCTGATACTCAGCCTTCACCTGCTGACAGACTAAACATCTAGCTACAAACTCTGTAATATCCTTCTTCATACCTGGCCACCAATAGCTGTCCCGAATAGTTCGATACATATTTGTACTACCTGGGTGCAAGGCATAGGCCGAGGAGTGTGCCTCCTCTAATATGGACCTGCAGAGATCGTCATCGGCAGGTATAGCCACTCTATCTCAATAAGTCAAAAATCCATCACCACGGACTCTGAAATCATCTATATCACCTCTGCAGGCTCTCTCAGTAAGAGCCTGGAGCTCGGTATCAGTACCCTGAAGCTCCATAATATGGTCCAATAATGTCGGCCTGACCTCAAACCTGGCTAGCAAAGTGCCCTGATCATCACTAGCCAATCTGACTCCCAAATCCCGGAGTCCCATCAAAAAGTGAGGTATGCGGTATTATTCTCCTGAGACAATGAAGCTGATTTCCGGTTCAAGGCATCAGCAACCACATTGGCCTTGCCCAGATGATAATCAATGACAAGATCATAATTTTTGAGGAGTTCCAACCATCTCCTCTGTCTCGGGTTAAGTTCTCGCTAGGTGAATAAATACTTCAGACTTTTATGATCAGTATACACCCGGCAAGTCACCCCGTACAAGTAATGGTGCCATATCTTCAATGCAAAGACTATGGTCGCAAGCTCCAGATCGTGTGTCGGATAATTCACCTCATGTTTCTTCAACTGTCTAGAGGCATAGGCGATCACCCTACCATTTTGCATCAAAACACAACCCAACCCCTGTCGGCTAGTATCACTGTACACCGTGTACTCCCGACTGCTGGTGGGAAGTGCCAAAATCGGAACTGCAGTTAACCGTTGTTTGAGCTCCTGAAAACTCACCTCACAACGGTTATCCTATACAAACTTGACACCTTTTCGCGTCAATCTACACAATGGAGCAGCTATCCGGGAAAACCCCTCAATAAGTCTGCAGTAATACCTGGCCAGACAAAAAAAACTCCTGATCTTAGTCATTGTCTGTGACTGCTCCCATCTCGTAATGGCATCGATCTTCTGCAGATTGACAAAAATCTCTTCCGCAAAAACGACATGCCCCAAAAATCCAACCTGTCTTAGTCAAAATTCACATTTTGTGAATTTGGCATATAGCTGCTCATCGTGGAAGATCTGTAAAATGGTGCGAAGATACTGAACATGATCCTCGTCACTCCGTAAATACACCAGTATATCATCTATGAAGACTATGACAAACTGGTCCAGATAGTCGTGAAAGACTCTGTTCATCAAGTCCATGAATGCAGCGGGGGCATTAGTCAGTCCAAACGGCATGACTAGAAATTCATAATACCCGTATCAAGTGCGGAAAGTTGTCTTTGGCACATCTCGACTCCTTATCCACAACTGATGATATCCCGATCGAAGATCAATCTTCGAGAAAACTCGGGCACCTTGCAATTGATCAAAAAAATCATATATGCGAGGAAACGGATATCTATTCTTCACAGTCATCCGATTAAGCTGTCTGTAATCTACACACAATCTCAGTGAGCCATCCTTCTTCTTTACAAATAGCACTGGAGCGCCCTAAAGGGACGTACTAGGACGGATAAACCGCTTATCCAGCAACTCCTACAATTGGACTTTGAGCTCCCTCAGCTCAGCCGGCACCATCTTGTATGGCGGCATCGAGATAAGGGTAGTCTCCGGAGCTAAATTGATTTCAAAGTGAAACTCCCGAACCGGTGGTAATTCGGGTAGCTCCTCGGGGAAAATATCAGGAAAGTTTTGTACCATTGGGACATCCTCCAGTCTCGATCCCTGAGCAGTGGTGTCAATGATGTGAGCCAGGTAAGCCGCACATCCGAGGCGAATCATGCGTCTGGCCTCCAAAACTGAAATGACACAGCGGGATAAAACCCATCTCTCGCCCTCAAAAATCAAAACTGGCTGATCGGGTTTTCGAAACTCCACTTGCTTCTTAAAGCAGTCAACTGAAGCCCGATGCATAGCTCCTCATCCAAAGGTGAGAGCGGCCTGTCAGAATATCGAAAAACTTGATCGCTCACATATGAATAGTTAGATCCTGTGTCAATAAGGATACAAGTATCTATTCCGAAAATAGGTAGAGTACCTATCATTGAACAAAATGCACAGACTTAGAATAATTTCAAACTTGATATGTATATATATATGTCAAAATAGTTGAGCCTCTAAGGTTTCTACAACTTCAGTGTACAAAGATGTCAGAGTAATATCATGTCGACAAAAGGGTACACAATATAAAATACCTATATGACTGATACAATGCTGACATCCCCAAAAGAAGTGGAAATACGAATAGAGATCTTATTCTATAGGATCAAAAGGAGGAGTACCCATGATGATGTCGGGGTTCGCTTGGGTATCCTCCTGCGTCATGGTATAAACCCGGGCTTGAGCCCTAATCTGTTGTCGTGCCTGGGTCTGTACTGTGTTACTCCCGGTGGTCACCCTAGGAGTAGAAGATGCTGGCCAAGCAGACTGCCCCTGCTGTCCCATATGAGGAGTACTAGTACGGCTTTGCGAACTCTGTCTTCTGAGTCCTAACACAGGGTAAGAACTCCTAATATGCCCTGGCTTCCTACAGTAGAAGCAAGTGACCGTCACTGAACAAGCTCCTATCGGATGTGACCTATTGCACCTGTGGCAATAAGGATGCTGCTGAAGAGTATACTGTGCAGGGTGAGTCGAAGCAGGTTGTCTGAACCCCTGGGAGTACTGTCCCCATCCCAGATTAGAAAATCCAGATCCAAATTCGTTTATATGCGAACTGGATCATCTACCCCTCTTAGAGTTTTATGCAAAATAAGACTTTTCTTTCTTTCTTTTCTGCTCTCTGCTCTCTCTCTGCCTAGCCTCTGCGTGGACCAAAGCCTCCGTACGGTGAGCAGAGTTTATCACCTCGGTCAGTGTAAACTGTGGGGTAATAGTCATATGCTTCTTTATGTTGAGGCTAAAACCGTCCTCAAATTTGAAGCGCAAATACTGAGGTGTATCCAGATTCGGTACGAATGCAGCAAGTCTCCACATATCTGCCTCATACTCCGAGACAGATCTGGACCCTTGTGTGAGCCGTCCCAACTTTGACCTCATCCGGTCCTGTTGGTAGAGTGGGAAGAATCTGGGTCAAACTCCTGAAGAAAGTCGTCCCACCGTAGTGGCTCTGTCGCCTCATCAGTGAGGGCCTCCCACCATAAGAGAGCTTCTCCTTCTAATAATCGTTGTGCCACTTTCAGACAGAGCTCCTCTCTAATCCCCAGATTGGTCAAAATCTTGCGGGTGCAGTCAATCCAATGCTTGGCTGCCGTAGCATTACCAAGCCCCGTGAAATCAGTGCACCCCAGCTGACAGGCCTCCTTAACCAACTGAGTCAACTCATGTACCTGTCTAAAAGTAGCCGATGTGGTCTTACTCGGCTCGGACAAAGTAAAAGGACTGGCCACCGGCGGTAGAACCGGTTCCGAAGGAACTGGCACTGCTGCAGGTGCAAGCGCTGCTGTAGAAGGTGGGGGGCAGAATCTGGACCCCATGCGAAATGTACCACTCGTACACCTGCCGAAAGGTGTCGAGTGTTGGTACGGGAGTCTCAGCCTGAGCAGCTGGCTGAGTAGGTACCGATGGTGGCACGCGAGTCGAGGAACGATCCTCCGGCTTGTCTAATTCCTTTGGTGAAGAGGGGTGCTCCGTCGGGTCGTCATACTTCTGCAAGAGAAGGATCCTTATTAGGTATCATAAAAAAGATAGGCATGGTTCAAGAATTTTGGACTAGTCATAGCATGGCTACCCTCACAAAAAAATGAAATTCTTAGTTCAATAGGGGAAGAAAATAGCATGTTAGGTTAGATACAACCGTATCTAACCCCCTAAAATAGATGAATTCATATACCTATGACCATGCATTGGGACTTCATGACTGTATGAAACTCTCATGTATTGGGGACTTTAAACACAAACACATGCGGGAATGTTTTCAAAACTCTCTTCCTACATAGCTTTCAACCTAGCCTCTAATATCAATCCAACTGTCACGCCCCGAACCGGGATCGTGAACAGCCGCCCGTTATCCTGAATGCCGACTGTATTTTTACAAAAAATAGAGCAGAACCTCCCCATATTTCGGAGGTTTTCCAAGTATAATTTATCTTGTATAAATCACAACCATCTTGTAATATAATTAAATGACCATCCCGACCTCTCCAAAATCAACCAATCTTACAGCCAACATCCAGATAGCACAAGGCTATAAAAATTTCCAACAATCTAGCCACGGACCTCTACTGCCATGCCCCCGTCAAAGGTATGGACAGCTGCCAGTCACCCCTCCTGTGATTTAGAGGTGATACCGAGCGATCCTAGAGTACACTTCTAAGACATAACACATTCCCAAGTACATACGCAACGAATAAGAAATGCCTCAATGCAATGTTATGCAATGACATGAGAGTTCCACAATTTAAATGTCCTTATTTATACAGTCATTCCAGAATTACACAATGGTCGTCTATAGACCTCAGAATGCATATACATTACCGGTACAAATTTACAGTAGAAATATATAATGGCTTCTCAAGTCCAGACCAAATCTCCCAATAATATCGAGCGTCCTAAAGCAACGCTCCTTGTCAAATACTATCTCTAAAACAAGAAAGGAAATGAGGGGTGAGTATTCAGGAAAAAATACTCAGTGAGTGAGTAGGTCAATACAATTGTCAAATATGAAGTATGAAACTGGAGTGTCAAAACATAAGTATACGAATCATATTTCAAATCATCATGCTTTTCATTTCAATAATATATCATTAGTGTACATTTTCAAGTCAAATATGTATTCAAAGCACTGTCACTAAAATCATAGAGCTGCCAACCGAAAATATCCTGACAGAGGTCTACCGCGACCTATGACAGACGCACCGGGGGTGTTATATGTAAGTTTATTTAAAGTGCTCACGAACCTCGTCCAGGTGCTAGATTTGGAGAGAATATCCAAATCCTCCCCCTTTCGGGTTCAACCTGGCTAGTACAGTGTCGTTAATAACAATCACGATAACTCGTGGGATACCCCAGGCCTAGGCATATCCGGATGGCACCAAAGCATCTCTCACGGTGTCCTTCGTAGCTAAGGAACAATACATACCAAAGCCCTTAAGGCCAAATCCAAAATCGTATCAAAATGTGCCGCAATCAGGTTCACAAACCAAATGCAACATATAGCAATAAATGACACATTATACATTTCAACCACATGGATGCATAATTTCAATATTTCAACATAGTTTTGGGACACTCCATCAGTTCACAAAAATCAATTTCCAAACCAGTCAAAACATTTCAAGTACGCTACAAATCATGCTCATTTATCAAATATTTTAAAATAGGCTTTACACATTAAACAAAAGTATTGAAATAAATCTCACTCACTGATTTGGGAAGGATAGCGCACTCTCCAATAAAACCACAACACGTAGAATCAAAGCTCCCCTTAATCGAATCACCGAGAAAGCCAACCTAATCAAATCATCATGATTTTCATCAAAATTTCGACTATTCTCAGGGTTTATCATTTTCCTTAAATTCGTACAACCCTAAATTCTTCAATTTATAAATATACACCATAATTTCTGTACATTTAACCACATGTTCTAAGGACTTAAATATCGATTTTAAGGCACAACAACATATATATATATAACTTCCGAATCTAATTTCAACCTAAATTCGACCAAAGTAAATTTAAGTATGGAAATAATTTCATTTCCCTCACCTAGGTTTATTCGAATCTCAAACCTAGCTTTCGTTCGCCTGTCAGATTAATTTGAAACTTGTAACATTTTCAATTTTAAAATCACGTTAGCAACTAAATCAATTTCTAACACAAAACCATATCTAACACAGTCGTTACCTGCAGTGAAGGATTTCTACTAGGATGGTAGATGGCTCTCAAAGGAGAAAGCCGCTCGCGGGTTTGCGGGTCAGTGGGCTGGCGGGCTGGCCCGCTGGTGGGCTCTCACGGCTAAGGCTCGCGCTCGCGAGCTGGAGCGCTCGTGGGCTGGAGCGCTCACGGGCTAAGGCTTGCAGGAGGTCTACAGTCGCGCACTCATGGGCTGAGGCGCACACTTGCGAGAAGATCGTGTGCTCGCGCAGTGGGTCGCGCTGGAGGGCGCACTGGCGCAGGGGAGCCCGTGCTGGGGCGTGCTGGTGCTCGTGTAGGGGTACGCTGGCGCTTGTGCAGGAGTGTGCGGAGGTGCATGCAGAGGCGTGCAAGGGCTCATGCAGAGGCGTGTAGGGGCTCGTGCAGAGGCGTGCAGGGGCGCGTTAGCGCTCGCGCAGTGTGCACTCGCGCTTTGGAGAGAGCGCAGTGTTCTGCGTTGTCGCGTGCTCTGGAGCTGTTGCGCGTTTGGCACTGCCGCGCGCTGGTGCGCTCGCGGTCGTGCAGGGATCGCGCACTAGGCTAGCGCACTGTGGGCTGGAGTTCTCGGTCGTGTGCAGGCGTGCTCCCGAGCAGGCGCGCACTCACGCTGAGGAGTGCTGGTAGCAGATTGCACTCGGCGGAGGAGTTGCAGTCGCGGGAGGGCTTTGCAGCGGTGGCGATCGCGGGAGGAAGGCGAGGTGGCGGGCGGCGGCTGTGGGAGAGGAAGAGACGGAGTGAGAGAGAGAGGAAGAGAGAGAGAGAGAGGAAAAGGGAGAATTCAGGCTTTAAGCCCTAATTCTTTTTTTTCTTTTTCTTTTTCTTTTTGCTTTTTTTTTCTCTTCTCTTCTCTTCTCTTCTCTTCTCTTCTCTTCTCTTCTCTTTTCTTTTGTTCATTATTATATATATATATATATATATATATATTCATTTTTACCCAAATTTTCATGGATATGACAATAATTTTAAATATACCAAAAATTTCATTTAAATACCCCAAACTCAAAAAAATCAATACAAATAAATAAAATTTCTCATACAAAAATACATTACAGAGTCGGCGTTACATGATTACCTGAGGTCTTCTTGTATCAAATACCGAGTCATCCTAAGCTTAGTCAAGTCGTCTTGTACTCTCGATTTAGTCACCTTATGTGTATGCAAACTTAAACTTCTAAAATCCAAACTTGTCATGTCGTCTTATTCTAAGTGTCAGATCGTCTTGCGTGTTGTGAAGACTTAGACTTCTGAGGCTTGAATTACTCAGGTTGTCTTATGTTTATTCTTAGGTCACCTTGAATATTTGTAGTTAACCATATTTCTCTCATTCATGTTCATAGGTCGTCTTGTGTGTTGAAATCAAGCGATTTGCTTTCTAGAAACCAATTTTAGTAGTTTTTCTAATTTGTTTCTAATTTAAATTAATTATCTGAAATCAACTTTTATTATTCCTAATCATCACCAAAACCTATTTTGTTCAACATTCTGTATACCTAAATTTTTTAGAAAATTAATTTCCATTTTGAAATTTGTACAATATGAATATTTTTTCCAAATTGATAATAAAATGACATTATTTTGCATACAAATGTCGTTGGTTTTGGTTCATAATAATATGGACTTTACAGTATTTATTTGTAAGATAATGTCTGTTTAAATACAACACATATATGAACTAAAAGAGGTGTCATTGAGGAAAACTCTTTTATGTTGTAACATAAGAGATTGTGACATATCTCTATAATGAGATTAGAAAAGTTAATAAAGGATGAGTACTTGATACTCTAAATTTTAGTGATTTTGAAATTTATGTGGACTGTATTAAAGGTAAACAGACCAATAAGTCTCAAAAGAGTGTCAAAAAGAGCTCTAATTTACTTGAGATCATATATATGGATATTTGTACTTCAGGTACAAACTTTTATAGTCAAAATTAATTCATCTCATTTGTAGATTACTACCACGATATATATATATCTTTACGTGCTTTGATCTAACAACGAAACATTAAGTGCCTTTAAGGTTTTCAAGATACAGGTAAAGAAACAATTTGGCAAGTAAATAAAGATAACGAAATCAAATATAGGTGGAGAATACTTTGAAAGGTATATGGAGTATGTATAAGTATTGGGTTTATTTGCAAAATTCCTTCACTAATACACTATACCTTATTCACTTGACAAGAATGTGGTAACCAAAAGAACGAATAGGATCTTGTTTGATATGATTAGGAGTATGATGGCTAACTCCAAAATACCTAAGTTTTTGTGGACCGAAACCCTTAAAATGACAATGTACATATTAAATAGGGTTCCAATCAAGACTGTTGCAAAAATTTCATTTAAGTTATTCAAGAGTTGGAAACCTAGTTTACAATATTTACACATTTGGGGATGGCTAACAAAAATAAGGGTTAACAATCCATAAGAAAAGAAATTAGACTCGAGAACGATAAATACATATTTTGTCGGCTATGTCATAGATTCAAAAAATATCGATTTCATTGTCTATCCTACCACATTAGATTTATGAAATTTAAAAATGTTAAATTTTTAGAAAATGACTTGGTTAGTGGAAGTGATATTTTCATGACATAGTTCCTGAAGAGGGTCCATCAAGCATCCCATCCAACTCAAGTACTAAGTTGGTCATCATTCAAAATGTCCCTTAAGAATTTATGGAAATTAATCAGACTATAAATGACAATGAAGTAGTTCTACACAATGTTGATTAAGATCAAGTTGAGCAGTCTTCTCCTATGGAGAATGTTGAACCAACATTAAAAAAATCTAATCGAGTTAGAAGTTCAACTATACCTAATGATTATGTAGTATACCTTCATAAGTTTGACTATAAGGTTGGAACCATAGATGATCTGAAAACATTTTTACAAGCCATGAGCTCCAAGGATTCGAGTTTTGACTAAACACCACGAAAGATGAGATAGATTTCATGAACAGTAATGGTGTCTGCGACCTTGTAGAGTTGCCTAATACGGCTAAACCCATTAGTTGTATGTGAGTTTTTAAGACAAAAACCGACTCATTAGGTAATATAGAGAAATACAAGACCAAACTCATTGTTTAAGGGTTCA
Source organism: Dillenia suffruticosa (assembly GCA_033439265.1). Taxonomy (NCBI): domain Eukaryota; kingdom Viridiplantae; phylum Streptophyta; class Magnoliopsida; order Dilleniales; family Dilleniaceae; genus Dillenia; species Dillenia suffruticosa. Next base: position 14,970,757 of record JAVTVX010000009.1, on the reverse strand, counting down.
TTTAAAGAGGAGTCGACCACTTAGAGACATTCTCTCCAGTTTCCAAAAAACATTTACTCTGCATCATTTTGGCATTTTTAACACATTTGAACTTAGAATTGTAATAAATGGATGTGAAAATAGTATTCCTTAATGGTGAACTAGAGGAAGAGATTTATATGTAACAATATGAAGGATTCTTCTTTAGTAGTAATAAGTATTTGGTATGTAATCTCAAGAAATCCACATATGAATTGAAACAAGCCTCCCACCAGTGATATTTGAAATTCAATTATGTCATCACTTCATTCGGTTTTGCAAAGAACATTGTAGAACAATGTATACACCTTATGTCATCACTTCATTTGGTTTTGCAAAAAACATTGTAGATCAATGTATATACCTTAGGGTTAGTGGGAACAAGTTTTGTTTTCTTATCCTATATATGAATGACATATTTCTTGTTACCAACGATAAAGGGAACTTATACGAGGTGAAGAAATTCTTATCTAAAAACTTTGAAATGAAAGATTCAAGTGATATATCTTATGTCATTAGCATAAAATTACATTGAGATAAATCTCATAAAATTATAGGACTATATCAAGAAAGTTTTTAAGAGATACAAAATGGAGAAATTTTCATGAAGTATAACTCTAATTGTTAAAAGGGACAGATTTAGTGTAGATCAATACTCTAAGATAGATCTAGAAAGGGAACAGATGACCAGCATTTTATATACTTCCATGGTTGGAAACCTTATGTATGTATTCTGTACAAAACTTGATATAGCGCATGCAGTGGAGATGCTAGAGAGATATCAAAGTAACCCAAATTTGAAATATTAGAAGGCTGCAAAGAATGTGTTAAGGTATCTACAAGATACCAACATCTACATGCTTACATACAAAAAAACTGATTATTTAAAAGTGGTCGGGTTACGTATTTGTGATGACTGGTGGAGCTGTATCATATAGGAGTACTAAGGAGACATTAACTATGACCTCCACAATGAAAGTTGAGTTTGTGGTGTGTTTTGAAACTACGTCACAAGCGGTGAGGCTAAGAAGTTTCATATCTAGATTTAAGATTTTAGCAACTATACTTAAGTCATTATGTGTATATTATGATAATTCAATTGTTTAATATTTAGTTAAGAATAATAAGAGTGGTAGTCGAAATAAACACATCGATATCAAATACTTATCTATTAAAGAATATGTATTGAAAAATAAGATTGTAATTTAATACATTAGCACTGATTATATGTTGGTTGAGCTCTTGATTGAAACCATGCCTCTACATAAATTCAGAGATCATATTGTAAATATGGATTTAAGACCTTATATGAATGAAACTCCAATTTGAATTTTTATTAATATAATTATATGTATATTTGATTTTAAGATAAATTCATAAAGATGGATTCTAAATAAATATAGTATTTATTCATAAAGTAAATATCGCCATAAAATTAAAAAATAGAATACATTGTACTAGGGGATTTATCACCATGACTTGTGTGCTTTATTTTTACAAAGTTATAATTTGAGAATGTTTCACATTATTTGTTGAGTCAAATGGGAGAATGTTAGAATTTTTTAAATTCAAAATTAAAGAATAATTTGAATTTAATGCTAAAATTTATAAGAAAATCAAATTAAATATGAAAAAATACTTGAAAGAGAGTAAATGAGGCTCAAAATGGAAACTTTATGAATTGGGAATTCATGTACCCGGAATTTTGTGACCCATGCAAATTTTGACCACATTCCCACGTTTTTTCATTTTGGATTGATTTAAATTCTTCTGTAATGTGTTTACCATTAATTTTTGGTAAAAATTATGCGGTTTGAATGTTGTGTGATAGTTCATAGCTATAAAAACCCCTTCCCCAAGCAGAGGATCCCTAAATTCAAAATTCATAACTCTACACCATCTATTGAGTGAATTTGAGAGTTTAGAATAGTTTTTGCACATTCAAGGATCATTCTGGTGCTTTTACTATTGCCAAAAATAAAGAAAAAGAGCATAGTTGGAGATAACTGAAATTTCCTTTTTCGCTACAATTTTATTTTGGCTCAATTTTTGCATTAAAAGCATGCATTGGAATTGTCATGCATTCTAATATGCCAAGATTACAAAAGTTTTATCAATCTAAGGTTAGGACAAGCACATGACTATGCATGCTACTAATTTTACATAACCTTGAATAATTCTTAAGATTTGTATGAGCCTAATGTGATTATAAAAGTTTCTAAAGTATGAAACCTTCTAATTTGGAAAGGATTTTTTAAGATTAGACGACCTGAAATTCAACTAGATATTAAGAGTTTTGAATGATTTGAAAGACCAAATGGAAGAATTTTGAACATCCCATATTGTTTTTAGGTGGAACCATCATGATTAAGCATTCGTAGGTCCCACAAGCATGGATAGCACACGGTCATTCTTACACCAATAATCGTGCACATCATTGTGCATGTGGTGCACACTATATGTGCATGCATGCAAGTGCCATATTGGGCTTGTCAAGCCCAAGCATGAGAATAAACATATTCTACGAGTATAAGACTATATAACACGAACTCCTTGGGCTCCTAAAAATTCACACCAACTGGGGTTACTCAATTTGGAGTGCCCTCATATTTGATACAAGCCTATAAATGTATGGAACTCAAAACTACTAACTTATATTTATTCCTTAATTTCATAGTTGATCTCTCGTCCAAATTTAATTAAAATTTAGAAAACTTCTAAAACTCTATTTAATTAAGTTAATTAGAATCTATAAAGATTTGATTAAGTGTTAATAAATTTGTTATTCTATAGACAACAAAGATGAATGTTTTAGAAACTCAATTATTTTATTTTTCTTTTTTACGTATAGAGAAACTTACTAAAATCATTTATATATACTACTTTATAAACATAGACCCTCTTTCTCCTTGTTGATTTTTTCAAATTTAACAAAAATGTATCTATAGAGCACAGAGAAGAGAGAATTAGAAAAAGAAGTGACAGTTTTGAAATTTCTTAGACTAATTTTCAAAATCATTGTCTTAGTTTGAAAGCTTCTTCAAACCATCAAACTAGGATCATCTTGATGGAGTTCTTGTATGGCTTTGATGTTCATCAAAGTATCTTTCGTTTGCTTATATTATTTTTGTGGATAACAAAGAAAAAAATAAAGTTTTGTATAAATAACGTAATTATTTTTGAACTTTTCTCTTCTCTACGTTCATGTTGATGCTTTTCATGTTCATTATGATTCATGTATTGTTTTGAAATTTATTAAATTAGATTTATAATACTGGTTAGACTCAATCTATTTCGTTGAACATTTAATGATCAAATTAGGGTTTATGCTAGAAAATTTTAAAATTGTTACCTATACTTCTGCTCGTTAAACCTAGCTAACCCAATAGTGATTTTTTCTTCTGTAATATGACATAGACTAAAATGTCTAAATTGTTTTAGATTCAAGTTGATATTAATCATTGTATTCATCTCTTATTTAATATTAAATAATTTTTACAAATATATCCAATACTAGTTTATTTTGAAAACATGGTGAAAGTTATTTCCTATCACGACTTTTAGTCACATTAGAAATAGAGATAATATTTTATTGAATAATCATACAATCCATAATTTACTAAATGTTGGACATATTAGGTATCTCTGGTTCATCCATTCTTGAAAATTAATATTCTAACAACATTTCATATTTTAGATATTATTTAAATAAGATTATTAAATAATTATTATATCTCTGTATATCCACAACCGATAGCATCTAATGTTTCTTAAATAGTGTTTTTGTATATGTTTATGATCGTTTCCTAAATTATATCATTAACCAAATAAGAAGTGATTTCTCAAATCTTATATAGAATGGTTTGAAGTCTTGGTCATAACTCTCACACTGGTACCCGATCATCTCATCCCATCTCTAAGCTATATTGATATTTGGAATCAATTCAACGAAGGATTGACATGTCTTTGAAAGGTTTTTCATTGCCCTTTAAGGACTCCGAATATTAAGGGTAATGTTTCTTTCGATGTCTATCGTGATATGAAGAAGCTCTTTCCTTTATTAGTTATAGCATTATTCTTCCTAATTTTGATTATTTCACTAGATATTTCTTCACTAGATATTTCATATGTGTTCCACTTATTTCATTCATCCTACAACCCCTTGTAAATGAGAAAGTATAGTCTCTTCATGTTTTCATTTTGTTATTGCAATGCTTTTGCAAATCAACTTGAAACATCCTATTCTTGAGTTTTGTACTTCTCTAAATAGTTAACCATTTCTTTGTTAATTCCCTTCTATTAGAGGATTGGAGTATTAAGAATATATATAACGATTTTAGAACTCAAGACAATCTTGAGATTTGCTAACTAATTAGAATTTTGACCTATACACCAATGATATGGTAATATTCATACAAGTGGATAAAGAGAAATCAGCATATATTAAGTGAAATTACAAAAAAATGACAAGATTAATTAGTTTTAAATCTTTGTGATTTAACGAAAATAATCATGAATATTTAATCGTAATGGTCTCTACAAATTTAACATGCCCCACAATTAAATAATGGGATATTGATATCTTAGATGAAAAGATTTCTAGTGGGTGATTGAATTCTTAAAAGGTATTTCTCTTCTTCATGTGCATCTATTCTTTGAAAATAGTACATTATGGGTGGCAAAACTCTTCTCTCAATGTATCTCATACATAACTCAACTTCTAGTACTTATAATCCTAAGTATATGTATTTTTGGTTCAATTGAATTAGTTATGTCTAATCCCATAAAACCCAAAATTATTAATAGGTACATGCATTCTTGGTTATTCATACTTCCAAGATATCTGATGTAACTACAGTCGATAATTTAATTTTTAAAAATAATTTGATATTTTTATTGAGAGTCTAGATCTTGCTTCTAAAATAAAGCTTTCTAAACTTAATATTAGTTAAAGTTGAAGATTTTTTATTATATTAGTTTTACATTTATTATTTTATTAGTTTCCTACAACATACACACTTCATATATATTGAAAGAGAGAGTATATTATTGAAAAAAAATTTATACATGCTAACTTTTATTTCTAAAGAATATATGAAAATATTTAATTTTTCATAATTTTCAAAATTCACATATTAGGAAAACTATTTTTATGACACTCACTATTTAGGCATCACACCCCCTACTAAAAGGAGATAAATATACAAATACAGAAGCAATCAACCCGATCAAATTGCAACGTCTAAACTTGTGACAATCGCACCTCCCTGTGTGATAATACGGAAGGAGATTTATATTAAAAGAAAATAAATTGTTTGTTCTTTCTAAAAAAAATAACGACAAGATCTCCTTTATTTAGTGACTATTTAGTTACTTGGGGTTAACATAAAACCTGATAAAATATACGAATCACTTGTAATGTCAAACAAATGGTATAATGGCTCTCCCGACCATCGAACAACATACTATGAAATATAGTCTCAACATAGACTGAACTATACATATAAGTCTCTCATTGGCCTCCAACTATTTATTTACATATAACAAATATTCATATAAATCCAAAGGAAACATAAAAGCAACATGTCTTATAATACAATAAGTCAAAAAAAAATAGGGAATGAAATCCATTGGCTTAAAGGCCTCTACCCTGCAGTTCTCTCTCTTCTCCCTGATTACCTTCTCTCTTCTCCCTGATTACCTGAAAGTAAAGATATCAGGGTCAGCATACATTAAGCAAGTACATGGGGAACCAATGACATGCATAACAAGAAAATATGTACCAAAATTTCAACATTCTCATATAGTAATATAAACTTGCAGATAGTACCAAAAATGCACATTATCACCAACATTCTCAAGAAAACAACCATGATAGTTACTTATTAAGCCATTATTTTTTCTCATATTCATTGTTTCATTTCACTTAATAATTAGATAAAGCTATAGAACGTCGAACCAAGCTAGTGTATGAGGGTTTGAAAGAGTAAACTAAAAATTTGATATTTCTAAGTGAAATCTAGATATTTTTAGTTTAGACACCTCAAATACTTCACATGTTTCTAATTCTACCATCGTGTGGAGAAGAGATATATTCATAGTTCCTTAAGTTTCGCTCACAAGCTTCACAAAGCTTTCGAAACCCCATATGCCAACTATACACTCAAACTTCGCCCGCAAGTTTTGCAAAGTTTTCGGAGGTATTATGATGTTTTCACTTTCTTTTTATATTTTTTTCATAGTCCCAGATGCAATAACAACAATTCACATAAGTTTCACATAAGTTGTAATTCAACATCACAATTATACATGCCATACAACTTGTTGTGCATCCAAAAATTTGTTCAATAATTTTCAACACGAGCAGTTTTAGGAAAAGTAACATAACTTGAACTACAACACTCAAGTTAAAGAAATTCCAACTATCATTTAAAGCTAAGTCATGGGGCTATAACTTCCATGTTTATAGCCAGATTCAATTCTAATCATTCAGTGTTACCCAAACCAATCAATTTTACAATCCGAATTCACCCTACATCTTGCGCAGTCTTAGAATATATAATGTAACGTTTTCTACACATATCAGATTAGACTAATTCCAATAGCCATTTGAAGATAAGAGGTAGGAGTACAATTTCTATGTTCAAAACTTAGCCTAATTCAACATAGAAGACAGCTTGAAATCGAAGCAAATTTCAGCACAGAAACAGGCAAAAATAGGATTTTTTGCAGAGCATATGCCACTTTGAAAATTCACCAAAATTTTATTTCTCAATGAAACTCCTAAAGTTATATCTCATTTTAAAGCTATTGAAGTCTAGTTTCTTTATAACAAAACCTCACTTAATTTACGGTTGTACAAAAAAAGATATTCAATAAAGAATAGAATATGGTCATGATATGAATAGAGCAGTTTTCTTGTAGAGATTATGCTATTTCAAAATTCACCAAAAATCCAATTCTTCACGAAAATCTTTGAATCATATGTTATTTTAAAACTATGGGAGTCTAGTTTAATTAGAAGAAAATTGTGTTCCATTTGCAATTATGCAGTAAACGTTATAGGTAAAAATAGAGGCATTGTCAATTTGTCCAGCAAGCAGAATTTATATCTATTCATACCTCTAGGTTAAAAAACGTGACTTTTTTCTTTCCTATATCATTTCATCCTCATTCTAATACCACAAACTGTCAAATACATCTCAACATGACTATTAGGAATCAAAGAAAACAAATACAGGCATGAAACTTGCCTTTCAAAGCTTCTAACCTAACTTTGCTCTCCTACCTCCAACTTTCTTGCTTCCTATGTACTTTTCAGCTTGTTTCACAGCTTTCCTACACTTTTTTATGTTTGGGACACTAAGTATATGGGTGAAGGTTGCTGAATCTAAGCTCAAAGTGCAACTTTTATGGAGTTAGGGCTTGGTTTTTGGAAGGAGGAAGAAGAGGTTGTGCATAGTGTTCACGAATTCTTATTTCCTTTTCTTATTTCAATTATAAGTGGAATGTGATGCCCAAATATTGTGATGTGTCAAGGTATGGATGTCATGTGTTGGGTGATGGTGTGCCAAGGTGTCCCCAATTTATTTTCATTTTTTTTCTTTTCCATTTTCTTTTCTTTTTCTTTTATGGGTCACACATCAAACCCTAGTTCGATTCTCTTGTTGCATTTTTCTAATCATTTTCATGAGGCAATATGTTCCATACTCTTGCCAATTTTAATATGTCCGACGTCTACCTAAAATAATAAACACAAAATTCGAAATATATATCGCAAATGCGTCTAAAATTACAATATATCTAATTTATCATAATACGATGCAAAAAATTTAAGCGTGATAAGTAGAAATATAAACGAAAATACATGTATTAATATTTTCTAAAAATGAGATCTTACAATTTTTCTTAGAATATCTCATATTCTAACTCTTTATTATAAAATCTTATTCTATAATTATTTTATATTTCATTAAAGTTATTTTTAGAATTTAAGATAATTTCGAAAATTCAAAATTTTAATTATAATTCTAATTTAGAGTTTCACAAGTTTCTAAAAATTTCTTCAAGAAACCCTCATATGGATGAGACATTCTTATTCATATGTATGGTCAAAATTAGTTTCTAAAAACTTAATTTGATTGATTTCTTTATAATGAAACTTGTAATCTATTAAAATCATATTTTGAAAACAATAAAATTCATAAATAAAAATAGCAATCATTGCATAAACATATTCAAATAATAAATTAAAATCATATTTTAATAGTGAATCTTCAACCAAATACATTTTCATTCATCAAAATCAATTAATAATGTATTTGGGATGCTCTAATACCGTTGTGTGATCAGATAGAATTAACAAGTGAGAGTATAGGTGATAATTTCAACTTTCTAAAATAATCCTTAATCTAAAATTTTCATATTTAATAATTTGGTTTAAACCTAAAGATCATTATGAATATGATTTAACAAACTTAAAAACAATATATAAATAGTGAAAAACATGAATAAATGGAGTGCAACCTATTGAATGAATTCTATCATATTCATAAGTTAAGGATTTCTTTAACTTAAATATTCTTTGTTCGGGAATAGAATATGTGCTCAAAAAATATCAAAGATACCAATACTAAATTGCTAACATTCAAAAAACAATCACTAATCTTTACTTCACTAGATATGCATGAATTAGTAATCACATAAGGAACCATAACCTTACTCTCGTGTTGTTTGTCATCTAGATTATACTCTTGTCGATGAGCTTCCCTATATCTATACACTTCTCCATCAAAATGCAATGTATTAAAATAACTCTATAATCCATCATTAAGATAGTTTATGTTATAGGAATCAGACTAGAGCACACAAAGTAGAACCGAAACTTAGTCTTCCCAGTCAACAGCAAAGTTAGGAAATCAATCGCATCTTTGTTAACATTCAGTTTCCATTTAGATCTTTCTATACAAAAATCTTATAAACTTTGTTGAAGAGACATCACAATCAATCTACTAATTTGAAATGTCATAAAAATGGTAGTGCATCCTAATAATATTAGGATTATAGTAACATCCACTCCTCTAACTCTAACAATGTAATTAAAATATTTAGGTGTGAAAGTAGCATCAAACTCCTAAACTATGTGGAGTTTCATAGTAGAAAAGCTTATTAAAAACCATGTCCATCTCTTCCAAAACTGGCTAGAGAAGTATTTTCCTCCTCATACTTATCTATATCAAAGATAACTCCTTTTTCTACATTAAGATTTTGCCTTTGGTGTTTTACAATAAGCACTAGACTAGTCGCTACCAATCTCATATTATTTTCTTCTTTATTTTTCTCATTCTCATTTCTCTTTCAAGACTTAACAATTTCTTTCCCCTTTTCTCTTGTTACCATCTTCACCACAAACCATTTCCATTAACAATTTAACCACACAATTCAATCAAATCCTATAACAATCAAACCAGGAATCATATCACACTGATCCAAACCTCTCAACAAACAACAATTTCAAAATAAACAACAACACCTCCAAATCAACCGATACATGGAGATGTCGTGAGATAATGAGAAATCACAATAAACAAAATAATAATAATAATAAACGTATACTTTAGATATCAACCCAATAGTTCTCATCATAAATGTATGATACATAAAATGCAAATAAATGAATCAATTTTTAACATAATAAACCAAACTAATTAGTTCAATATCCTATAGCATTCACAATCAAACATAAATCCCAACAAAGAGAAATATATTCAAGACCCTAGAATGAGGCATGAATCGATACCCTAGGGAGAAAATTTTGATAAAAATTTAAAATGTGCTACTCTTTTTGTTGTTTTTAGGTCTTTAAAATAATTTTGAACACCAAGAACACAATCCTTTTTTGTTGAATTGAATAATTGGCAAATAATTGGCGTTTGAGAATGCCAACAACCCTAGATGTGACCATGATGAATTTGAAGAAATTTTTTAAAAATCCATTAATCAATTTGAGAAATTTCTTAAGGATTTTAGTTTTTTAGGGTTGATTTGATAATTAGAAGTTGAGATTTTGTGTTTTGGTGAGAATTTGATTTGAATTGGAAGTTGGTGTTTGAGAGAGAGATGACTTCAAAAAGAGAAAGAAAAGAAATGAATTTGGAACAATAGGGAAACTGATTTTGAAAACTCAAATTGATCATATCATGAGTATGATATATCATAATTACAACATGATAAATAAAATGTACTAAAAAATATTTTAGTCATATATTAGTCATGATATTTATATTTTAACCACGATATATGTATATATTTTTTAAAACAATATACCCAATTTTTTTTATATATTTATATCATGACAACAATGTGACTATCGTGCAACAATCTAAATCAAGACTTACGTGTTTCAAATTATCGTAGCCATGATGAGTTATCATATTATGATATGCAGAGTACTCATCAAATGTTGGGATTTGTTTTCTTATCATGAACACGACAATATACAGGAGATCCTTTTCTCTCTCTCTCTCTAAGTTTCACTTCTCATTCTCCATAAATTAGCTTGAATGACTTTAAAATATCTAACTTAAAGGAGTTTAATCCTAGGGGAACCTATCTTACCTAACCAAAACATATTAAAATATCAAAAGTACTTAAAATATTGGGTTGCCTCCCATCCGGCATTAATTTTAGAGTCATTAATTAGATTTCAAAATCTAGTCATATAAAATATATTAGATCTAACTAATATGTAGATCACTTTATTCTCTCAAATCCATTGGTCAACATAGGCTTCAAAATAGTCGTTTCCATATTATAAAAATTTGAGCACTCGAAATGTAACACCGACATTTCGGTGTCCGTACAAGTGTACTCGTTTTGAACATATATATATATATATACATATATATAGAGAAAAATTTTTATTTATATTGATTTTTGATTTTGGAGTATTAAATTTAAATTTTTGGGTATATTTTAAGTTTCCGTGTTCGCAATCATAATAAATCCAATTTTTATGAAATTCGCATTCTAACGAAATATGGGTGTGAAATTATATATATACATATATACATATATATATAATTGTAAAAAAAAGGGGGGGAAGCGCTGCGTTTTGGCCCAAAACGCAGCATCTCCCCCAAATGGGATTAGGGCTTTTAGCCTTAATCTCCTCCTTTCCCATCTCTTCATCTTCCTCTCTCTCTCTCTCTCTCTCTCTCCCTCTCTTCGGCTTTGCCCGAACCCACCATCCATCGCAGCCACTCGCTTCACCGCCAATGCTCCTTCCTCGCGTGAACACCGAGCGCCTTAGTCCGCAAGCGCGACCCAGTCTGCGAGTGCGCCTGCACGCGAAAGCGCGCCTACACGTTAGCGTGCAGCCCGTGAGCCCTACAGGCCGCGAAGCCCACTATGCCCTGCAAGCCCGCTGCAGCCCGCTAACCCACTACGGCCCGCGAAGTCCACTGCGGCCCGCAGGCCCGCCAGCCTGCTGACCCACTAACCCGCTGTAGCCTGCGACGGCCCGTAAACCCGGGACAGCCCACGAGCCTCTACGCAGGTAACTGATTTAGGGTTTTGATTATGATTTAAGTGTTTATGATCAAACTAATAAATTTTGTCTTAATAGGGAGCGTTTCAGATTTTGTAGTGACCTAGGAGACATTCGGACGAAGGTCTGCGCTTCGAAAAAACACTAAGATTTGGATTTCGGAGCCATTTGATTTGGTTATTGAATTTAGGGGAAATTCAGGATAAGAAATCTTGTATATGGTAGAATATAAACTAGATTCAAAATGAATGCATTTTCAGACATTATATGTAGTTCATTAGGTTAACTATAGGAATTTATATGAAATGGGACTGTTCAGGATGATAGAATCAAATTAAGTTGATTAGAATAGTTTCCCTTAGAGTTTAAATTGACTTATGTATGAAAATAGTCAGAAATTGAGATTTGAGTTCAAGGGTTGATGCAGCCTTTCTCATTATAAATTGTTATGCTCATAGGAATTTATATGCATTATTATTATTATTTATAGGTTAGTTGGAGTAGTTTATGGCCAATATTGGGGTAGAGAGCCATTATTTGATATTTGCATAGCGAAAACCCCCGATGCGCCCATCCTTGGTCGAGGTAGACCATTGACGGGGTTGTTTGTTCGACCGGCTCTACATATGTAACTTGATACATGGATGGATGCATATGTTATTTTCTAATGTGTGCCTTGAGATATATTTTACTCTGAAACAACATATTATTTTCGCACACTCGATATTATGTTACATGTTTTGACACTCCAAATTCACCATCGATATTGATAGCACGATATCAATCCCCTCACTTGCTGAATATCCTTCCATAGATACTCACCCCTCACTTTTTTTCCCACACGATTAGTCTTGGACTGAAGAAAAAAATTTTGTGATTTCATAATTGTGACGTGGACTTGATAGCACCGGGGTTGGGTATGGATGTTACCATATCTTCCGCTACAATTATTGAAAATTTTAGTTTGATCAATGTACTCATCTATTTATTTTCTGGGATGACTATATAATTATGGACATTCGAGAAACTCTCATATTGACTCGGTTCACTTGCATTGAGCCACCTTTATGTATTTAAAATATTAACTTAGGAATTTATTGTACATGTGTATAAACATTTAGGTCCACTCGGTATGGCGGCTGCTCATACTTTAGTTTAGCATGACAGTAGAGATCTGTGGCTAGAATTGCTAGAAATTTCTATAGCCTTGCATTGTCCTGTTTGTTGGCTGTGGTTTGGTTAATGGTTCTGAGGCCGGGATGACCCTTTTATTAAATTGACAGGATGGTTGTGAATATTACAGGATAAATTGTACATGGGAGATCTCCGAAATATGTGGAGATTCTGTCTGATTTTCTGTTAAAAATGTAGTCGGCATCCAGGGCAACCGGCAGCTGTTCATGACCCCGGTTCGGGGCGTGACAGTTCGGTTGGTATTAGAGAGTTTAGGTTAGAGAAAAGATAGTAATAAAAGTCTTCCCAAATACATTTAAAAGTTCTCAACGCATTAGAGAGTTTCGTACAGTCATTTAAAGTCTCATACATGGTCATAGACCACTAATTTCATTCATTTTAGGGGGTTAGTTATAGTAACTAACTCTAATTTTTAAATCATACCAAACTCGAGTTATATCTAATGAAAGTTCTCTCTTTATAGAATTATGCCGCCAAGACACGGTAGACTAGCAGGACGCGGAGCTAGACTCACGCTACCCGAGACTCCTCAAGTGCCTGACCCCTTGAGGGAACTCCTGAGGTTGCTTCCTTTTCACGGGCGCCCCTTGCAGCGCCTACTCAGCCGGCTGCTCCAGCCGAGCTTCCACCATTGTCCCTTGAGATGCTTAGGCAGGTGTATGAGTGGTACACCGTCCCCGTAGAATTTTGACTGATATAGGTTTGAGCGAGGACTACTGGCTTCGGATAGTAGAAAGACTCTTGGATAGCGACGCCCTCACTTGGTGGGAGGCGATTTGTGACGATGTTACCGAGCCGCTACGATGGGAGGACTCCCTGCGGGAGTTCAATCACAGGTACTTCTCTGAGTTCCAGCAGGACCGCAAAAGGGCAGAGTTTCTGTACTTGCGGCAAGGAACCAGGACAGTGACAAAGTATGAGACAGAGATGAGGCGACTAGCTGCTTTCCTTCCAGACTTGGTGATAGCGAAACAACTACGGATCAAGTTTGAGGATGGCCTCAACTTGAATATCAGGAGGTATATAACAATGACTCCTAGTCTCTCCTTTGCGAAGATCGTGGACTCAGCACTTAGGGTAGAGGAGATCGTCCGTGTTGAGGGCAGACAGCGGGAGTATAGAGAGCAAAGGAAAACGAGATCTGGGGCTTCTTCGAGCCAGGGCTGGAAGAAGGGCAGGACTTCAGGATATCAGGGAGGCTCTTCTCAGCCGAGACAGGCACATACTGGGCAAGATTCGTGAACTCAGGGGTTTAGAGCACCAACCCCTAGTGCCACTACTCAGACTTTAGATTAGCGGCACCCCTTTTGTCGCCAATGTGGTGGACACCACCCTTTTGGAGAGCGTAGGGTGCCCGTTACATGCTTCGGTGTGGGAAGCCAAGACACATCAGGAGCGCTTGCCTTGAGTTGGGATTTGGAGGTCAGATAGCTTCAGGACACTCGAGTGTTCCCTAAGGAGGACAGTAGGGAATGCCTACGCACTCGAGTCACACTGCTCCATGGACAGCAGTCGGGAACAACACGGTGCCAGGACCATTCCGACAGTAGCAGAGGATACGGGCCCATGTATACTCAATGACGCAAGAGGACGCTCAGGCGAGTCCTGACGTATGTGAACATTTTGATATATATATATATATATATATATATATAAAGTTTTAGAGGCTTAACTATGTTGGCATGTATATATATTTTGATATATATATATATATATGTAAGCATATATCTTTACGTATTTATCAACAGATCCTTTTATTTTCTCACAATAGGAATTATGAACATATGAGGAGTTGACACACGTGTCCTCATTGACACCGGGTTGAATTATTTGTATGTGAGAGCGTCTTTTGCCCACGGGTTGGGTAAGCCTTTGCACCACTTGATGAGAAGATATTGGTCATCACTCCTCTCGGTGAGCAGATACTTTGAGATTCCATCTACAGAGGGAGTAAGGTCACGATCAGAGATACGATACTTGAGGCAGACCTGAATCCACTTTAGATGACGGATTTCGATGCCATCCTAAGGATGGATTGGCTAAGCATGCATAGAGACTCAGTAGATTGCTTCACCAAAGAAGTGGAGTTTCGGAGACCCGAGGGGCCGTTGTTGAGATTCACAAGCGAGAGGCGAGTATTACCTCGCTGTGTTGTATTGGTGAAGAAGGCCAGGAGATTGATACGCCGAGGGTGCACGACATACCTGGCTCATGTTATTGAAACCAAAGTGGAAGGGCCGAGGCTTGAGGAGGTCCCAGTGGTGCAGGAGTTCCCAGATATATTTCCCAAGGAGCTACCCGGACTACCCCCAGTTCGGGAGTTTGATTTCAAAATTGACCTAGCTCCAGGGACCACTCCCATATCTATTCCGCCATACAGAATGGCGCCAGCTGAGCTTAGAGAGATCAAGGTCTAGTTGTAGGAGTTATTGGACAAGGGTTTTATCCGTCTGTACACTTTGCCTTGGGGTGCTCCGGCGTTATTTGTGAAGAAGAAGTACATGACTCTACGATTGTGTGTAAACTATAGGCAGCTAAACAAGGTTTCCATCAAGAATTGGTACCCTCTGCTATGTATTGATGATTTATTTGATGAGTTCTAGGGTGCGTGGGTTTTCTCAAAGATCGATTTTCGATCTGGATATCATCAATTGTGGATCAAGGCTGAGGATGTGCCCAAGACCGCATTTCACACCCGATATGGATATTTGGAGTTCGTGGTCATGCCGTTTGGGCTGACCAACACACCACCAACCTTTATGGACATGATGAGCCGGGTTTTCCTTGATTAGTTGGATCGGTTCGTCATTGTGTTCATCGACGACATCCTTGTATACTTGCAGAGCAATGAGGAGCATGCGTAGCACCTTAGGGTGATCTTGCAGATTCTCCACGAACGGCAGTTGTATGTCAAATTCACCAAGTGTGAATTTTGGCTAGACAGATTGAATTTCTTGGCCATATTGTTTTTGCGAAGGGTATTTATGTTGACCCGCAGAAGGTTGAAGCCATATTAAGATGGGAGCAGTCATAGACTGTGATCGAGATGCGGAGTTTCCTTGGTCTTGCGGGGTATTATCGGTGGTTCGTAGAAAGATTCTCCCGGATCGCTGCTCCACTTATCAGACTGACGTGAAAGGACTTTAATTTCTTTTGGGACGATTGTTGTGAGATGAGCTTTCAGGAGCTCAAACAATGACTGACAACAACACTAGTGCTAGCTTTCCCCACAAGCAGTAGGGAGTACGTAGTATACAGCGATGCCAGCAGACAAGGATTGGGTTGTGTACTAATGCAGGACGGTCGAGTGATTACTTATGCTTCACGACAGTTAAAAATGCATGAGCTGAATTATCCGACGCGTGATTTGGAGTTAGCGACTATAGTCTATGTATTGAAGATATGGTGGCATTATCTTTATGGAGTGAACTGTAGAGTCTTCACTGACCACCAGAGCCTGAAGTATTTATTTACTCAGAGGCAGCTGAACCTCAGACAGAGAAGAAAGATAAAGTTAGGGTCATCCGTGAGCGGATCAGAGCTGTCCAAGACAGGCAGAAGGTATATGCCGATTGTAGGCGGCAACCTTTTGAGTTTGCCAATGGAAATATGGTTTTCTTGAGGATATCTCCTTTAAAAGGAGTTATATGATTCAGGCAATGGGGAAGCTGAACCCTAGATATATTGGACCCTTCCATATCCTTGAGAGGGTCGGGAGTGTGGCATACAAATTAGAGCTGCCAGATGAACTATTCCGTACTCATGACCCCGGTTCAGGGCGTGACTGCGGAGCAAGGAAATTTCACTGGTCAAAGTTTTATGGAGGAGTGACCAAGTCAAGAAGGAGACCTAGGAGCCCGATAAGACTTGTTTAGTATATCGCTTCCTTTTTGTTTTGAGGACGAAACTTGTTTTTAAGGGGTTAGAAAATGTAACACCGACATTTCGGTGTTTGTACAGGTGTACTAGTTTTGAAATATATATATATATACATATATATAGAGAAAAAATTTTATTTATATTGATTTTTGATTTTGGGGTATTAAATTTAAATTTTTTGGTATATTTTAAGTTTCCGTGTTTGCAATCATAATAAATTCCATTTTTATGAAATTCGCATTCTAGCGAAATATGGGTGTGAAATTATATACATATATATATATATATATAATTGTAAAAAAAAAAAAAACAAGGGGGAAGCGCTGCGTTTTGGCCCAAAACGCAACATCTCCCCCAAATGGGATTAGGGCTTTTAGCACTAATCTCCTCCTCTCCCGTCTCTTCATCTTCCTCTCTCTCTCTCTCTCTCTCTCTCTCTCTCTCTCTCCGGCTTTGCCCGAACCCACCACCCATCGCCGCCGCTCGCTTCACCGCCGCTGCTCCTTCCTTGTGCGAACACCGTGCACCTCAGTCCGCGAGCGAGCGCCTCAGTCAGCGCACGTGACCCAGTCCGCTCGCGTGACCCAGTCCTCTAGCGAGCGCGACCCAGTCCGCGAGCAAGCACCTCAGTTCGAGTACGCATCAGTCCGCGAACGCGAGCTAGCCAGCAAGCGCGCGCCAGCCCACGAGTGCACCTTCGCACGAGCGCGCCTTCGCACAAGTGCGCACCAGCCCGTTAGCACGCAGCCCACGAGCCCCCTGGCTCGCTGCGGCCCGCAAGCCTGCCAACCTGCTGACCCGCGAACCCGCGAGCCCACTGTAACCCGCGACGGCCCGTGAGCCCATGACAGCCCACGAACCTCTACGCAGGTAACTAATTTAGGGTTTTGATTCTGATCTATGTGTTTATGATCTAACTAATATATCTTGTCTTGATAGGGAGTGTTTTAGATTTTGGAGTGATCTATGAGATATTCGGACGAAGGTCTACACTCTGAGAAAACCCTAGGTGAGGGATTTCGGATCCATTCGATTTGGTTATTGAATTTAGGGTAAATTTAGGATAAGAAGTCTTGTATATGGTAGAATGTAAATTAGATTCAAAATGAATGCATTTTCGGACATTATATGCAGTTCATTAGGTTAAGAATAGGAATTTATATGAAATGAGACTGTTCAGGATGATAAAATCAAATTAAGTTGATTAGAATAGTTTCCCCTGGAGTTTAAATTGACCTATACATGAAAATAGTCAGAAATTGGGATTTGAGTTCAAGGGTTGATGCAGTCTTTCTCATTATAAATTTTTCTGCTCATAGACAATTTAAATACGATCTCTGTATTATGAAAATAGACTCATATATCTTGAAAATGACATATGGCTTGAAACATTTGGATAGGAATTGAAAAGTATATGATTTTTCAAAAATTTTCCATCTTATAGAAAAATTATTTATTTTAAAACTTATTTCCGACCTTGAGTAGTTTTAGGGTTGAATTTGACTTGGTTTAAAAATACGTTAATTGTTTATAAATGAAATGCAACTGAACATTAAAATATATTCATAAATTGAAGAGTTAAGGATTTGTACAAACTTAAGGAAAATAGATAAACCCTATAATACTTGAAAATTTGATGTTAAAGTGTGATGATTTGATTAGATTGATCTTTTTAGAGATTCGAGGAGTCAGATTGGATTTGTTTTAAAAATAGGGAGTGACCACCCTCTCTAGAAAGGTGAGTGAGACTTTGATATCTACTATTGATTGACAAATAATGTTTTACCAATTTTCAAATGACATGATTTCTATATATGTGAAAACTAAATTTTTGGATTTTGATAGACATATTTTTGTAACCATTGGAGAGTCCCAACTGTTGATTTTATTTATTTGCATCCATGAGTTTGATAACCGGATACTGTGCTATTCTTTTTAACATATTGACATATTTTAATACTTCTACTGTATTGGCACGTAATTTTAAATGGATTTACATGTACTATTTGGGCTATACACCGGCCGACGTTATGTTGCGATACATGGGGCTATATGCCTGGCCGACATGATGATGTGATGCATAGGGCTACGTGCCCGACCGACTTGGTGATATGGTGATATGCTTCCTATAGCATTCCGTAGCTACGAAAGACATTTGATTGAGGCACCCCTTGTGCCCAGATACGTTTCGATCGGAGGTATCCACCAGATCGTCATGTGTATGGGTGTCCCAGGTTGACCCTCATCGAGGAGGATATGAGTTTACCTTTGTCTAGTACTGGACGGGACACCATATACGGCCGACTATATATATGTATTATTATTATTATTTACAGTCTAGTTGGAGTAGTCTGTGGCCAACATTGTAGTAGAGAGCCATTATTTGTTATTTACATAGTGAAAACCCCCGATGCGCCCATCCTTGGTTGAGGTAGACCATTGTCAGGGTTGTTTGTTCAGCCGGCTCTACATATGTGACTTGATACATGGATAGATGCATATGTTATTTTCTAATGTGTGTCTTGAGATATGTTTTACTCTGAAACAGCATGTTATTTTCGCATACTCGATATTATGTTACATGCTTTGACACTATAAGTTCACCATCGATATTGATAGCACGATATCAATCCCCTCACTTGCTGCGTATCCTCCCATAGAAACTCACCCGTCACTTTCTTTCCCACAGGATTAGCTTAGACTGAAGAAAAAAATTTTGTGATTTCATACTTGTGACGTGGACTTAGCATCGGACTTGGGTATGGATGTTACCATATCTTCTGCTACAATTATTGAAAATTTTAGTTTGATCAATATACTCATCTATTTATTTTCTGAGATGACTGTATAATTATGGACATTTATTCTAGAAACTCTCATATTGATTCGGTTCACTTGCATTGAGACACTTTTATATATTTAAAATGTTAACTTGGGAATTTATTATACATGTGTATAAACATTTAGATCCGCTCGGTGTAGCGGTTGCTCATGCTCTAGTTTAGCATGACAGTAGAGGTCTGTGGCTAGGACAGTTAGAAATTTCTATAGCCTTGCGTTGTCCTAGTTGTCGGCTATGGTTTGGTTAATGGTTGTGAGGTCGGGATGACTCTTTTATTAAATTGACAGGATGGTTGTGAATATTACAGGGTAAATTGTATATGGGAGACCTTCAAAATATGAGGAAGTTCTGTCTGATTTTCTGTAAAAATTATAGCCGGCATCTAGGGCAACGGGCGGCTGTTCATAACCCCGGTTCGGAGCTTGATACGAAAGCTTTTTAAAAGAGACATTCCTTGAATTCATTTTAGCACACAACCTTTTTTCATTCGGCACAAAATTATAAATCATAATCCTCATATCCATCAAATGAAGGGGTTTATCAATTGAAAAACTATGTTGACTCAAAGGATTAGATGAAATGCTCTTGTCTATCCTATTTACCAAGTATGGTGTAAATCTCCCTTCATCAGCAGTTAATAACTCAGGAAAGACATTTATCCTAACACTTATGTTTAATATTAATATCTCTATAAGTCTAGTTTTGTAGTTTATTATTGCATCTGTAGTTGCTAAAAAAAAGCGATCTAGGATGATTCACATTGGATCCTTGGATAATTGATCCACCTTCATGTTAAGAACTACAAAATTGATGAAAGACCTTATCTACCTTTACCAGCACATCATCTACATTGCCTTTGGGAATTTTGACCTAAAAAGATCAAAATCATGAAAATGGACATAAAACGGTAGAATCATAGGAAAAATTAAAGATAAAATACATATAAAAAGACATGCAATGCATGTATTTTCTAAATTTATCATGTTGGTGTCTTTAAAATTAATTCTGATGCAATTTTGAAGGATGGAGAAGTTGAGATTAGAGCAAACCTGCATAATGATAGTGGTTTGCTTGGCCATTGATGATTGGAAAGCTTCAATGGAGGTTGCAGTGATAGAGTACTTGGCTACTTGGTTAGAGATCTATTTGGTGGTTCAATGTGGGTTTTCAGACATAATTCTTGACAAGAATAGTGTTGGCAAAATGTATTTTGATAATGAGTGAAACTAAGTAAAACTAGGTTAGATGATGAGTAAAAATGTATAGATTAATGAAAGATTAATTTGGAAGAAATTAACACAAGTCTGAGAATGATTAAAGTTAGTATCTAAATTACAAATCTGAACAAGCCAACTCACACATGAAGTAAGTCAACTTGGCAAGTGAAAATCAACTTTTTAAATAAAATAGAAAGTTAGACAAGTCAACTTAAATATGATCACGTTGACTTGCCAAAAGAAATAAACTTACTGAACTAAAACAAAAGGTCAGTTAAGTCGACTCACTTAGAAATCAAGTCGCCTTGAAAAGTAAACTGTGAATAAAACTATGTATAAATATAAGAACAAGTTGACCAGCCTAAAATATAAGTCGACTTATTCAATAGATGCAATAAAGAAATCACAAATTTGAAGGTGTAACAGTTAAAAAAATTAAAATATAATAGTCAAAATTTAAAATTAGACAAATAGTTAAATTGCATAACTTTAAGTCGACTCGGTGAAATCACAAGTCAAGCTACCACACTTATACTTAGAAATATTAATGGAAAGTTGAAACTTAAATTAACTCATTAAGATACTAAGTAACTTAATATGAGAGTAGGTTAACTTACTTAAATTCAAATCCCTTTAAAACAAAAAAAAAAAAAGAGTAAAGCACAATTAAACTTGATGAGAGCACGAGTCAATTTGATGAGAACATGAGTCAACTTCATGAGTAGATTTTGATATTATTTTGATGGAAAGTGTTTAATATTTAAAGTGTTTTAAGTGGCTTAAAATTTTAATAGAAGAAACCAACCAATTAGCTAAGTCGACCTGAATGCTTGAATGTGATGTTTTGAGCAGGATTCTATAACCTAGAGCCTAAGTGGAACCCATTAGAACATGAGGAATGAGTGTAGAAAAAATTTGAACTTTGCTTTGCCAAGAAATTAAATGAAAACTTTAGAAATTTCTGCAAATAGGATATTCTAATCATATTGTAATATTTTAGTTATAACATTTTTTTTACAAAGGCAAATTGAGCTAGATTAATTTCGGGTGAAACTAGACTCACAACACTTTAAAATGAGATATGATTCGTTGTATTCTGATGAGAATTGGATTTATTATAATGTTTCAAAGTTTAGTGTTCAACACAGAAATTTCTATTGTGTCCTGTTTTAGCTCTGTTTCTGTCAGTAAAGTAGCCTCTGTTTTGAGGTGTCTTATGGTCTGAATTAGCAAATGCTCCATTTATATAATTTGTAGATCTAGGTCTTATTTTTCCAACGAGATAAGAATCACCTTAATCTGATTTATGTGTCAAAAGTTATGGCAATTTTCCTGAAAACTTGACAAAAGGTTATCCTATTTCGAACCCTAAGAATAGTATATAAATATGACGCTCTTCCAGTCCTAGTTTGGCAAGCTCAAAGAATAAAAGTTGTAGATATCCCTCTTAGCTATAACATGTTAAAATTTCAGCCAATTCACAAGAGCAAATCAAACGTTATGCCCATTTTACTAAAGAGGTGTTGACAGAAATTCTGTTTTCCAACTGAAATCTGTGTGTTTTTATCATGATCCATTTCAACCCCCTTCTAAGCACAATTGAGAGAAACTCAAAAAATGCAAGTGGTAGGCCTCTGTTTTGGGTATAACATGTTAAAATTCCATTACGTTTGGAGATGTATAGTGAAAGTTATGGCTTTTTCACTAAAATGGGACAGAATTTGAATTTAGAATGCAACTAAAACAAAATGAGGATTTATAGGAATTTTGTGATTTGATTTTGAGAAAGTGTACAACATGAAAGTTGTAGGTCATGAAGTTATCTACAACATATCAAACTTTTGCTTGATTTGAACTAATATATAAAATGTTATGCAAATTTTCGTAGGATTGCACAAAGTGGCACCAAAGTAGAGAACAATGAGTGAACTTGTTAGGTGACTTTTGCCCAAGCCGTTAAAGAGAGCTCTTTACATTGCAATTGTGGTTCATTTGGGAGTGCTATACCCTCCCTATTACAGTGAGAGGGACTCTAATCTCATGCATAAAAAGTGAAACTTAATTTTTGTCGTGTTTTTAACAAAACATGCTTTTGATATGTATGACTCGTCGTGTCTCATTAGATTTTGAATTTGTTTTGTGACTATTGGAGTGTCGTGAACTTATATTTTCTATGAATATACATCCATAAATTTGATTCAACTGAAATGGTACCATATTTTATGATTTTCACATATTAAATTTCATATGACCCAATATGGCACATTTATTGAGTACTATGGTTTCTACATCACTGATTTGGAGCCATGTGGCTGTGGGATGACTGTTATGATATGATTTCGTCCCGAGAGGACGACCGTAGTTACGGGGGACATTTGTTATGGCATCGCGTATCCGTCTAGGTTCACTTCGCGCGGAGGTACCCGCAAACGTCCAGTATATGGGTATAGGCGCGGTCGGTTGAACTCGCAAGGGGGAGGATATGTGTGATGCCACTGTCTAGCACCGGGCAGGGTCCTATGCGTGATCCGATCTGTATATGAGCTAGCCTCGATGAAGCTCATGACTAACGTTGGGGTAGAGAGCGACTTTTGAACATTTATGCATAATAAAAACCCCGATGCGCCTATCATTGGTCATGGTTGACCTTTACCAAGATCATATTCGGATTGCTCTAAAAATACTTGATTTTGAATGGATGCATATATGTATGATACAGTGTGATAGACTTCATTTTACTGAACATACCATATTTTATTGTGAAATGTGAATTATTGTTTACGAATAATCATGTTAATACTCTAATGGTTCACATACACACTATTTATACTTGATATTGATCCCCTCACTCACTAGGTATCTCCCTTGATACTCATCCCTCTCCTTTCCTTTCTCAGACAGGGTTATTGTGATAGAGCGATGTGTCAACTCTAGACGTCTTTTGACATGTATTTGTGGATTTATGTATTCACTATGGTGATATCTAATTTCATTTGAAATATGAGATCTGTGTTATATATTGACCCTACTAAATCTTGATATTGAGGTCTGTAAATGGACATGTATATTTTATGGGATGACTATATAAATTATTGATATTTATTTGTGAAACTCTATTGGCTCATTACACCTGCATTGAGGCACTTGAAAGCATTTAACCTCTTAACTTAAGAATTTGTTGTACACATGCATAAAATTTTAGACTCGTTATGTATGGTGGCTGCTCATGCTCTAATTGGACATGACAGTAGAGGTTTGTGGTTAGGACTGTTAGTGTTCATAATAGCCTTGCGTTGTCCTAGTTTGTACGCTGTGAATTAATTGATATTATACGAATGTGGTTGATTTTGTTGTGAGGTTGGGTTGACCCGTTCATTAGGTGGCAGGATGATCATTCAGTATACATGTTGGTTTATACATGGGAGACTTTCGAAATATGGAGAAGTTCTGCCTGATTTTTTATAAAATGTAGCCGGCATCTAGGGCAACGAGTGACTATTTACGACGCCGGTTCAAGGCGTGACATCACAAGTCAACCCAAAGATGAAAGACTTGAGGAGAAATGAAGTTAACAAAGAGACAAGTCAACTTAAACCAATAAGGAGTCAACTTGAATCCATAACGAGTCAACTTAAAGTAATAATGAGTCAACTTGAAACAAATTCGAGTCGACCTGAAGAAGCAATAAGTCGACTTGAAACATAAAGAAGTTGATCTAGAAGAGTTGATAAGACATTTACACGATGAGATTTTCAGATCTTCAAGTCAACTCAATCTGAGGGTCAAACAAGTCGACCTACATAAAATCAAAGTCAACCTATATGAATAACAAAGTGAAAGTACTTAAAGTGGAATAAGTACAAGTCGACCTGACTAATGCATGAGTTGACCTGCACAAGCTTAAACATTGCCAGACTCAAGCTCAAGTCGACCAGAAATGACTGCAAGCCAACTTACATGTGCATTACAGTGAAAAACTCAAAGACTATTGAGCACAAGTCAACCTGACCATTATTCAACTCGACCTACACAAAATATAGATCTCACAGAACACTTTCATAAGTCGATTATAAACACCAAGGAGTCAACTTGTATAAGCCACAATGTAAAATATGCTTAAGTTAAGTAGAGATCAAGTTGACTAGACAACTTAGATAATTGACATTGCATAACAAGGAAAAGTTTAAACCATATCAAACAAAAGTTGACTAGACAATCCAAGCCAGTCGACTTACAATGAGCTAAACTTCATGGAGCATTGCTCAAGTTGATCAGAGAAGCAAAACAAGTTGATCCACATGAGGTGCAAAGCAAAAATGTCTAAGTGCCATCGAGCACAAGTCAACCTAAAGCCAACACAAGTCGACTTGCATAAACAACAAAGTGAAAATGCTAGAAAAGAATACAACTCAAGTTGACCTAACATCAAAGCTTGTCGACCTGCACAAGCAATGAAGTAGAAATTCTTAAGTGCCAACAAGCCCATGTTGACCTAAAGCATATACTAGTCAACTTACACAAGCAACACAGTGAAAAAACACTTAAGCAAAATGATATCTAAGTTGACCTAAAGAGAGCACAAGTCTACTTGCAGGAGCCACACTATGAAAATGTTTAAGTACTAACAAGTAGAACTTGACCTAAAGAGAACTCAAACCAACCTACATGAGCAGTATAGCAAAAATATTCAAACATGATACAACACAAGTCGACCTGACATACATGTGAAGTCGACTTGCACTATCCTTGGATATTACAGAATTCAAAAGGTAGTTGACTTGAAGAAAGGAGTTGACTTATTATGAATAGCGACTAGTTATTTATAAAAACTATTTGAATGATTAATGAGTTTCAACTACCTTTGACAACTATATTTATGCATGTAATGAAGGTCAATGGCTATATATTTAACAATCTTATAAATGCAATATTTCATGAGAAGATGGATAACTGTTTGGATCATTGTTGAACACAATTAAACAATAATCTTCTATGAACTTTATTTTCTCTATGTTGTATCTTTCCTTTTGAGCTTTAACGAAAAATCTGAAATTAAAACTTCTTCTTTTATATTTTAGTTTCACTTGTAAATTCTTGTAAGAGACAAGAAGAAAGAGTTATTTGGTTTGGGTTTAGAGTATTGAGAGAGAATATGAGACATTTAGGTTTACTAACTTCTCTTCAAAGTTAGTGAAGAGTGTTTGAGAGAAACACTTGTAAAGTTTAACTAATATCTGAGCAACTTAGTTGTGTACTATTTTGAAAAAATAGTAGATTTAAAATCTAAATAAAATTTGAGAGTATAGGTATGTTAGAGAGGATAGAATGACTATAAATCTCATGTACATATTCTTCCTCTATTTTTTTTCTCAATCTTTATTCAAAATCCAAAAAAATTCAAAAGTATAAAAAAATAATTTTTTCACTTCCTCTGAGTTATTTATTGTTTTTTCTTCGGATAGCTTAACTACTGTTGTTCCCATCTCTAGACCAGAAGCTCTATTCACCGAAGACGAAACTATTGCCCTCGATGTTGAATCTTTAAAGTATATGGTTTTCATTTTTCTAGTAGCTCTCAACTTAGGAAGGCTGTAAACATGACAACTCATGCTCTTAGCAAGTTAGTTCTTTGGTGTCTCTATCATCAGAGGTGACCTAATTTGTGCCGGTTTAAAGTCTCAACTATTATTGTTTCGACCCTTGAGTATTTTCAATATTAATATAAATCAATTTCTTCTTAGAAAAAAAAAATGGTTGCATCCTTTTAACAAATTGATTATACATATATTCTTAGTATGATTTTATTTTATTTTTGATTTACATGCGGCCCATAGCCCTATGAGGGCAGAATGGAAAAAAAAATAGCATATATAGATGGTGGAATTTGACATGTATTACTCAGTCAATTAGTTTGTTGTTTTCATGTAAAGTTACTATGAAATTATTTTACAAGGTGATAAAGCATGGAATAATTTAATCAGAAAACTCAAGTCCAATATGTTAACGAGCATTAGATTAAAAAATTTCCAAACTTAGTATTTGGTCTAATAAAGATAAATAAAATGAAGAGAAAATCTCTCTCTCTGAGAATATTCCTGAAATCCGGGACAAAAAGAAAGAGCTAACGCGGCCTTTTGGAAGCGCTCCCTCTGGGCATGACCTAACCTTTAAATGAAAAGCCCCTAAATCAAGCTAAGCATAGCCCAACTCAAACTCACTTTAACCATAACTAAACACTTGGGTTCAGAACTCGGAAAGCAGATGGGTCAAATAAAGGCTACAATTGCATCAAGTGATGGAGGAAGGACAACAAGGAAGAAAAAGAGAAGAAGAAAGAAACACTCTGGATGTGACTATTGTCGCCCAATATACTGAACAGGTCTATATCAAAACAAACCCCATCCCATAATGGAGGGGCCCCTCCCTTTCACTCTCTCCACAAACATACATTCGAAACCAAAGGGTACTAGTCCCCATCTCAAATCTCAGCTAATCCTGAGAGAGAGAGAGAGAGAGGGGGGGGAAGAGAGAATTCTTTTTCTATTTTCATGATTATATTTATTCTAAAAAATTATGCATAAACAAGTACTACTTTAAAGCACAATGAAAAAACACAAATAATCCTACAATGGGATTTATGGGTTTTACTCAAAGTGATTATAACAGCTGAAATTTTGGTCATCTGTCTGCCCTTCTTTAGCTTAGCCCCAGAGCTTTTCTTCTTGTTTTAGGCTTATGACCCGGTCATGGACCTTAGCCCTAGAATTGAAAGCGATGTGCTAATTTTATATGAGAGAAGTATGTCAACTCGTGATATGTTAGGTCCCTAACAAAACAATCCAATGATCACAACTCTCTTCTCAATCTAATAATTTCATATTCGAATATTTATATAACAAAAAAAAGTCGTGATATGTTAGCATTAATATTAAAATGTCACCCAAGTTTTGTTTTGTTTATCTGGTGACAAAAGTATGGTATTCTCTTAATCAATTTTTTGAAATTAAAATATAAAAATAGAAAATTAAATACAAAAAAAGTTCATCTATTAATAGATCTAACAAATAACTCGAATCGAATTAATCAAAATCAATAAATTGATTATAAGATAGAAGCATGAAAAGAAATACTATCAAAATGTCCAATAGTTCTGAAGCCATTACGTTGCTTAAAGAAAATCCTTGTTCAATTTAGTCGCGTATTCCTTATGGATTTGCACAAGATCTAATTTACAAAATAATATCCGTGCTACGAATCGCGTATTTTGCTTACTAGCGTAATTTATAAAATTAAAATGATTTTTCAAAATTTTTGATAGGCAATCACAGCCCTTTCTCTAGTTATATATATTTGGCCTCAAATATATGATATGACTAAACAATACTTTTGCAGGCACAAGCGTGCTTTCATCGTTCTCTTGGATTGTTTGAAAAAATTAATATTAAAAAATTTAAAATTTTTTAAATAGTTTATAAGGTACAAAACAGGATGGCATAATGGCCAAAAATAAAAAATAAAAAATTTTCTTTTTAAAATTATATTCAAAGAATTTTGCTGTCAAAGTGATTTGATGGGTCATTCATGCCGCTTTAGCCAACTTTTAAAACTTCTTTAGATTATTAGAATTTGACTGTCTTACATGGAATTACTGGGACTGATCAAAACGTTTTAACAAAAATAAAAATAAAAATAATTTTAAAACAATAATTATTTATAATTTTAATACCATACAATTAATCAAATCACAATATGCTACTTCCTTTTATTGTGTCAAAATAAGGTCCGGCAACATGATCATAATGGAAATGGGTGATGATAAAGCATAAAATACTTCTTTTTTCCTTCTTAATTCAAATTTATCTTCCAATAATTTGACTACAAACATGATGATTTTACAATTTTACTGAGGTACAAAAGACAATTTCATAACATATAGTCTCCATTCATCTCCTCCATTGCTTCATCTTTTCTTTTCCATCTTTTTTTCCATGCCTGAATTCTTTTACCCATGGCTGCGAATCTTCTTCTAAGGCAATGAAGATGCCCCATTTTGCTCTTTTTTATCTTTTGCTAAATTTATTTTCCATGTCCTACACCTAACAAGATATAGTAGACAAGTGTGATGGGCAAAGCAATTAGCATCCCAAATATGACCCTGCAAGAGTTAAAAATCAATGATTAGGAAAGAAAATACACTAAAAATCAAGAGAATATGGAGAACCCAAGAAGCAAAAAAGGGAGATTTGACAGAAAATATACTTACGCAGTGCTGAGAATATCAGGATGGACGTTGTATTCCTTGGCAAAGACAAAAGGAACAATGCCTTGTGGAAGGGCTGCCTGTCCTCCATCCAACCCCAAAAAAGATTATAAGGGAAAAGAAAATTGGGACAAAGAAAGAACATACTAATGCTTTAGGACTGTATGTTGCAGCTAATTGACCCCAAAATCAAAAGCAACTAAGCAAGTACTTGGTGATGAAATGATTATACATGCCACTCAATCAACCTTAGAAGATTTTGATGTTCCCACTCCAGCTTTTGCAACATCCGAGTCAATTTAGGAACAACCCCAAAAAAATTTGTGCTTGAAATGCTCATTTTCCTAAACAAATCCACACAAAAAAACAACATACTAATGCAGACAAATGAATAAACAAGTAATATGTTCTGTGTATGTACACTGGCATGTCATTAATTATAAAAAGCTTATCTAAAGTCTGAAAAATAATAAAAAAAAAATAGATAATTTATTTTAGGTAAATAGGATTGGTTGTGTCAGAAGGAGGCGAGAGAGAGAGGTGACCTGGACAATGGCAACGTGTAAGAGTACTCCACGAAGCCCAATAGTCAAGGAAGCAGCTGCCATGATAGCTGGACCTGAAAGGAATCTCACAGCCATTGCAAAAGCTGCTACGGAATTCCCACATGCTATGATCCTTGGTTGCAATGCCATGAACAACCCTGTTTATGTTGTGTTTCCCATTTCATTTTTCATTTTTCCCACTATAAAAAAAATAATCACAAACAAAAAGAAAGCAAGACATTTCTTTTCTTCTTTTCTGATAGACATTTCATCATCACTAGCACCAACACACCACCAAGACTCCTCTTTCTCCCTTGCAGAAAAAATACAACTTTTCTTCCTAGGAGCACAGGCACAGGCAGACAAACATGATGACAAGCAACTGTTTTTTTCTTTGCTTTGCCTCTCCCTCTCGCTTTAAAAGAATGAATTTAAACAGCGAATAAAAGGGAAAATTACATTTCAATAAAAGGAAAAGTGGGCATGTTTTATTTAGAGAGAGAGAGAGAGAGAGAGAGAACTGACCAAGACTGAACATGGCCATGCCAAGGCCTGCATCTGACAGTATGGAAATGGACTTGGCTACAATGGCAGGCATCACTACGTTCCATCTGCAGTATTCAATTATCCATCCATCCCCAATCCCATGTTGCAACCCCAACCCCAACAAATTTATTTGTTAGTGTCTAAATTAAAACATTAGTCCAAATCAAATTTAAGAAAAAAAAAATACCCACAACCCAAAAGGACTGACTAGCTGGCATTAAGATTGAGATAGGATTTGGGTGAGAGAGAGAGAGAGAGAGAGAGCGAGAGAGAGAGAGAGAGAGAGAGTAGACCTGAATGAGACTAGAGCCCAAGTAATGCCAAATAAGCTGGAATAAGTGTTGGGATTTCTAATAAGTTTCCTCCAGACCATAATGAGTATAAGTCTAGTCATGACACTTGCAGGAGGCATGGATTTGGCTTTGTTATCTCCAACTTTATCACCTTCATGGTTCATGTTACTCTCCATTCCTCTATTCCCAAAGCTAAAATCATCTCTTTCCAAGTAATCTTCTCTGTTCTCTCTATTCCCTTCAACTAAAAAGGAAAATTAAAAAAAAAAAAACAAAAAAATGTCACCAACAAAAAATAAAAAATAATAGGAATAATACTGATGATGATAGAGACGAGACTAAACAAGTAGTAGGAAAAACAAAAAACCATACCCTTTCCGGGAGAAACAGCCATTCTAACTTCCTTCACTGGCTGATCAGCAGCGGATGCATAATCATTATGACCTCCAAAAACATCTGAAACAGGAGAAGCACTAGAGCTCCACACAAACATATGCAAATCTCTACTTCCATCTTCTCCCTTATTATTGGTTGCTTGAGCTTGCCCATTTGCCTTGCTCTTTGCATTTCCGGCGCTGGTTTTAGGCGAAAATATCCCTGGATTAGGTGCCGGATAGTGCACTGCACCGCCGCCTGCCGCTCCACCATGGTAGTGAAACCTCTGCTTCCCATCTTCCTCGTAGTTTGACGGTCTAGGTGTCGGACCCCGCGACGCGGCAAGGCCATAAACATCGGAAGATCCAAAGTTGGAGTTCCTCCCAGCAGCCACCATTGAGTAAAAATCAGTGTGGTTGAAACTAGAGCCTCTTGGGGTTGGGTTCCTCGAGGACTGGAGGGAGTAGATTTCAGCATTCGTGAGATTTGAAGGCCTTGGAGTTGTGGAAGATAGACCTTGTGACCTTCTTGAGAAGATGTCAGATTTCGAAGCATTTGATCTCCTGACAGTCACATGAAGTTTTCCATCTTCTTTGATTTCTGCATCAGTTTCAATTGGTTGTCTTCCATCCAAGGACATGACATCAGAATCAACATGAATAGACACAATAGAGCCGGCAGTGTCCGGAAATTGTTCTGAGATGAGCAATTTGGCTGCTCTGTATTCAAACATGAACAACATGAGTGTGTACCAAATAATGCATTGTAAGACCACAATTTGAACCATTAAGCTTCCTGAGAACTCTCCATACATTCCTTTCAACAAAGGAATGCCCATCACAAGAGTGTTTGGGAGTGTGGCTAGCGAGAAGAAAGTTATAGACCATTCCAAACTAGCCCTGTTGCTAATATAACTCCAAACACCCAAAAGCACAAACACTATGATCTTTTGAAGGGTATCGGCTAAGATGAACTTGAGGTTCATTGTGTATGGGTCGTTTTTGGATATGAAGTGGAAGGAAAGAAGAGGAACTGCGAAAAGCGCCACGAATCGGTTGATGCCAGAGCACTGATCTGGAGTGAAGATCTTCCACCATTTCACAGAGCCATAAGCTAAGATCATAGCCACATAGAGTGGTACAACTGCTGTCATGACATTGTAGAAGTCCCTTGCTGTGATCATCTTGGACAATTTGGATGATCCGATTCAGAAACGAGTGGGAGCAACTATGAGAAGTTGAAGATTGATTGAAAAAAGTTGAGAAGGAGAAGAAGGGTTTGATGAGGAAGAAGAAGTATGGTAATGGAAGGAGAGCATGTGTTTATGGGGCAGTGAGGAAATGATTTTATTTGTTATTTTCTCACTACGCTATAAGCAGCTTTGAGAGTTGGGTTGGAAGCAAAGGCTTGTGCACTTGCAGTCTCCAAAGCACAGTCCGCCACTTTTTTTATTTTCCCTTTGTTATTTTCTCTTTGTTTTGAGCTTTGTTTTGATTTGAGTGAGAGAGAGAGAGAGAGAGAAGAAGTTATTGATAAGTGGGTATGTGGCTCTATCTTCAAAGGGTTAATGGTGGCAGAAAGTGTAGAAAAAGCATTTTGGTTGGGGCTGGTGTGTCAGTAAGTACGTTGTTGGGAGAGCTCATCCTTCTTAAATAACTTTGTAAAGAGGGGTCTCTCTCTCCCCCTTGCTTTCTTCTCGGATTCTCCTTTTTCCTCGTGGGTTGCGGTTGGTTCATGGCTTTGTACGTAGTTTATTTATTTTTCATGTTTATCACAAATAAGAGAAGTATTTACCAATTTTTTTTTTTATAAACCATGATATCTTATAACTATATTTGATCGATTAAATTCTTTTTAAATTGAATTAGATATTTAAATTATAAAACGCTTTCGATATTTAATTTTTCTATTCGTAAGATTTGAATTAAATTTTTTTTTTAAAAAAATATCAATGTTTAATAATTGAATCAACTAAATATCGATAGATATTGATCAAAGATATGATACAAGATAATATTCCTAGACTCTCCACAAGTTTTTATCTATGAACACTAATAAATTATAGTTCAATTAATACTACTTTTTTCTTTTTAGAGGTTTTGATTTGAAACATCTTTTATGTGAGAAAAAAAATTATAGGCCACACTTTTATTGATTTTGGGGGCTAATTATGGAAAAATAGTACTAATTTTGGCAGGACCTTAGCATTCAATCCCATCTATTATTATGCTAAAACCAGCTATATCTCCAAGCAATTATGATGCTTTCTCTATATGCTTTCCTAAATTCAGGTGTTTTTTTTTTTTTTTTTCTCAGGATGTTACAAATAAAAGAAATGAGTTGCATAACATGTTAATTAGGCTAAGGAATATATATATGAAGACAAAATTTATCTTAAGTTCATAATTCAATGTGATTATGACTAAAATCTTAGTTAAGTCGAACAAAGTCGAGCAGAGTTAGTTGTTTAGCACTCCTTCCTTCGTTATTTGTCCTTTAAGATTTGCACACCAATTAGGAAAATAATTAAATATCCCAATTATGGGAAAAATATTATTTGTTCTTACTAAATTACATTTTCACTCGATTAATTAATAATTTATTTGACTCCACAGATTTCCTATGCATACATATCAGTTCCTTTTTGTTAAACTATTATTAAGTTTCCATTTTCATTATTCTATCTTTTTTTTTTATTATATAAAAATCATAAAAATTATAAAAATTCATGTATCCACAACGATTCAAACATTGTTCACGATATCGGAGAAGACACTTAAATAAATAAGAGTTATTTATTACTTGAATGTCCCTACAAGGACATTATCCTACCATTAAGTAATAATTGATGTGGTATACTCCCTCAAATTCTTTTTATCTATTATTTAAATTTTTTGTATAAAAATCTATAAAAATAATTCAATAACCTCAATTATAGAAAAAATATTATTTATTCATATCAAATTAACCTTTGCAAAAATTATGGAAATACAAATGTTCATCAAAGTTTTAATATTAGATCTTGAAAAAGATATTTGAGTAAAAATTCTTTCCTCTCTCGGATACTTTACCTAAGATATAAGTATCGGTAATAAAGCCATAAATGTAGCACGAATCGGTTGCTTTGAATGTTTTACTCTTTCAAAAATGGAAATTAGTTTCACAGCATTCCTCAGTTTGGGGAAAGGCTACGTAAGGATCAGATTTTGGAAAATTTTGCAGACTGAGGCAAAAGGCATCTCCCACATAATCCACAAATTTTGAGTTAAAGTAATTGTGCAACATGGACTTATGCTGAAGGGCTGAAGGGTAATGTCTCCTCTCCTCAAAATAGCTTTCCCATTATCTGCATAAGCCAAAATAAAGAATACTAAAAGTTGAAAAAAAAAAAAAAAAAAGCAATCACGAGCTACGGTTCAGAATGCAAATCACATGACTCAAATATTCGTGATAGATCAAAATTATACAATTAAGTAATATCTTAAAATATCATGCAAAATATTATTAACGTAATTTTAATAATATTTTATTTACTATTTTGATATCATAATATTAACCATATATATTGAGAAAATATTAATAGTATAATTAGAGATCATGATATTTAGTTCTTGTAGAGATGGTAAAGAGTTTTAACTCAAATATTTTTCTCAAAATCTAACATTTGAAACTTCATGCTAGGTAGGGTTTACCAATAGATAGTAAGTCTTGTGAGTATGAGTGTTTGGTATTTTAACCAAATTTTAAGTTTAAAACTTGAAAATAAAAAATATTATATTGGTAAACCTTCCCTTAACTTAAACTTGACGATACTCGAATCGGATTAATTAAAATATGATTCTGGATACCGATTGATTATAAGAAAAAATGTTAGGCCGGGTTTTCAATATCCCAAATCTTCTATTCTATTTGTACTTTTTTTTTAAAAAAAAATAAAGAATGAATAATAGGAAGTCCTTGAGGATTTTGAAAATCTCATAATGTTTATCCAGTGAATACAAAGTCGGTTCTTATACACTAATAAATTTTGATATTAAGGACAATTTTAGGCAATAGAATTGGCATCCAAAGTCGCGATGGGGGAAGTGGAAATAACAAAATCAAACAAGTAATCGAAATTGTGAGTCGAGGCATATGGTTTGTATTTGAAGATTGCACGAAAGTGAAGGTGAATAATTGACTATTAAAGAGAAAAATCTGCTGGGCTAAAGGGAAAAACAAAAAGAAGTAATTAGTGGATTTTTTTTTTTTTTTTTTTTTTACATAGGAATTAAAAAAATTACATAAATATACTTTTTAAGAAAGATATCTGAATAAAAATTTTTTACCAGTTGAGTGTCCTACAATGACGTAATTAGTGGAAATTTTTGAATAATGTCTAATTTGGTATAATTAATTACCTAGTAATACCTATCCACAATCTTTGTCATTAAAAGATGAAAGAGATGTAATGTAATGTCTACGACTACTCGAGTAGAAAGTGAGAGAAAATTTTGTTTGATAGAATTGGTTGTTTGTTTGTATTGCTTTTAATAAAAGGTTTGATGGTATAGTGTTACATAATATGAAATAGTGTAACTTTTGGAATTCAAATTACTAGCAATTACTGTGATTCAGCGATTGGAGGATGAATATTAGGAAATATATATATATATATATATATATATATATATATATTCAAATATGGACTTTAACCATCTTCATCACTATATAGGTATCAATGAATATTCTTTTTTATTTTTATTTTTTAAAAAAAGAATACTATCAGACAAATCAAATGAGCTTTGAATATAATTGATCAAATGTTTGTGTAACCCTCTCATAAGTATATTTTGACCGATTCATATTATTATTTGATTATAATTTTATGAATCTGTCAAAATATAATTATATTAATTATCGCATAAATATTTTAAACAAAGTAAATAAGTCAATTAAGCTCACTTTGATGAAAGAAAAAATCCAAAAGAAGGGCTTGGGGGTTACACAATCCTGGAAGGAAGAGAAAAAATGCATTGAAATGAGGAAAGAATGAAGGGAAAAGGAGGCAAAGATTGGCATGGCAACCTCACAACCCTCTCTTGATATTCACAAAACTAAACATGTTTTTATTTAACCAAAACCAAAGCCCCACCTCCCCTTGAAATTTTTACAAAGAAGTGAGCATGAATGCACCCTTGTAGTTGATCTTTTCAGTGTTTGTGTCCTCAACAAAGCAAACCCCTCCATTTGGATTTGTTAAATTTGAAACTTTGGATTCCCAAAAAGATTTGCTTACCCTCAATCTGCATGCTTTGGTGTGGGCACAGTTTTCACCTCTACTTTTAACCGTTGGATTAACCACAACCCATCTCTCCATCTCCCCTTATCTCCCAAGTGGCTTGACTTCACCCCCCCCCCCGGCCGTGTATAAATATATATTTATAATTAAACATTTTTTGAAATCGAGTATTATCAAATCCAATTTAACAAAAAAAACTCTCTAAATATAATTTTTTTTTATTTTTAAATTTTAAATCTAAAATTTGATTAATAAATTTAATATTGTTACCCGATTAAGTCCTCACCCTATATATATATTGAATTGAACGATCAAAAAACACATTTTCTTGAATTTAGCATTTTCGAACTATCATAAAACCTAAATTTGTAATTTCCATTGTGCTAGAAATTCAGTCCCCATTATATTTTCATTGAAATGCCTAATTTAGTTCATTGTCATTAAAAGTGATTTCAAATTCCAACCTAGCCTTCCCCGTTTCTGCCCCAAAATAGGAGGAAGATGTCCTTTTCATATGGCTTACAAATTAAACAATTGGGTCATGTACAACCCTCCACATTCGCCACCACCCAATGCTGCTTTTTAAGCAATTCAAGTGATACTATTTATTAGACACCTCATAGCTCACATCGTTCAGATTGAGAACGATAAAAATGTTGTAATAAAAAATCTCTTGGGCTAAGTAGTTGGAAGCTTTAGCTAAAGTTAGCCGGTCTTCTGAGTGATGGTAATGATAGCTTAAATAAGAATGAAGAGAGGTAAAACTGCAAAATGCTTGCAATGACTTTGACCAATCATGGTCATCACTTGGGACCTGCCTTTTCCCATTTGCATGGGTTAACAAGAGCAACTGTAAATTTACACCCCCTTCCCACTCCATTATAAAGAAGATGATGATTGGTCGAGTCAAAAGAGAGAAATGAAAAAGCATTGACTTGAGGGGTTTCTTGCGTTCTTGTAGATTGGTATGAAGCGTCACTCTCTTGATCTAAAGAGATGAACCTTGCAATAGACAAAGCAATCCAAAAGCCAACCCTAAAGAGATTCAATTACCCACTGCCCTTCATGCTAAAAGGCATCAATTAAAACTTAACCAGCTGCTCAAATACAGCTTTTTAACAACTTTCTCTCTTGATCTAAAGAGATGAACCTTGCAATAGACAAAGCAATCCAAAAGCCAACCCTAAAGAGATTCAATTTCCCACTTCTCTCCATGCTAAAAAGCATCAATATATTATATATTAAAACTAAACCAGCTGCTCAAATACAGCTTTATAACAACTTTAACTTGATCAAAACAAACATGGTACGTACATCACATGAAACAGAAAAACATATTGCTTTTCTTCATTCACATTCACATCCACTTTACAACACATTCTTTTCTCATTCCAGTATCTAACACATCTGCAGCTCAACCATGCCAATCCTTTTGCCCCAGTGAATGTTGATCAGATATGTAAAAAAAAGGGTCCAAAGATGTATACCAAGTCTATTTACTCATCAGGTAAAAATCCCAAAAGGCATGTTGATTTCAACAAATGGGAAAGAAATGGAAATTAGACCCATGAAAGAGAAGGATGTTGAGAAAATTTATAGTCCCTTGCAACCAGGAAGGTCGATCCACTGGAGTTGGATTTCAACTTCACCACATTCTACATTTCTCAATCTAAGGCAGATATCTTGGGTGAGCCCACCATCAGACCAGGTAACGCAGCTCTCTTCAGCCAAGCAGTTATTCCTGCTTGGTTGTTCTCTTGTAATGATGGTGCCGCTGGGGAGGCCTTCCAAGTGCATTTTCAGCGCGTCAATAAATGCTTTTATGTCGAATTCTGCATCTCCCATTTTGTCATCTTTGCTGAATGTGTCATGGTCATACACAGTC
Source organism: Dillenia suffruticosa (assembly GCA_033439265.1). Taxonomy (NCBI): domain Eukaryota; kingdom Viridiplantae; phylum Streptophyta; class Magnoliopsida; order Dilleniales; family Dilleniaceae; genus Dillenia; species Dillenia suffruticosa. The sequence goes on along the minus strand of JAVTVX010000009.1, from coordinate 14,932,874 downwards.
TGGAATTCAACACCAAAAAAGCATTTACTGTTAAAATAGACAAAAGAAGAGAGAACAAAATAGCCAGTCCACAAAGACAGACACACAACAAAAATGACCAGCCAACAACATAATGAACTCAAGTAATTAGGTCACATGTAGGTTTTTCTGCCCCAACTTAGTTATGTAGGGAAAATGTTGCCTTGTAGACCAACTCCCTCCACATAATTCAGCAGGGTACTGTCAAATTCTAGGGGGACCACAATGTATATCAAAAAGTTTTCAAACAAGTGATAACCAACCATTCAGCAGGGTACTCATTTCAATTAACGATTTCAAGTTAGGCTCCCATGTGGTACAAAACATATGAACAAATTATACTTTTGTATGTCAGGACTATCATAGATACCAACCATCCTAGGTTTGGCAGATTTATTTTATGAGCAACATTATTTCCTATGCAGGAATTAGACAAATTCATTGGTGAAATTTAGCCAAGCAAAACTAGCATGTACAGCAACATGGAGGAATGGCAAGAGCTCATTAAGTTCTCTTTCAACCACCAGGTTTTGATGGACCTCACAAAAAGTATGCCATTTTCATCGTCTTCAGTCTTTTCCGATCAGGACAAATTGGTTGCTTGCTCCTATCCAAGATTAAGCAAATGTTATGATAAGTTTGGCCAATGTTCCTCACAGAACAGAAAACAGCCCCACATAATCCGATAAGCAAGTCACACAGATTCATCCCTCTCAAAAGCAACTTTTTGTTTATTCTAGCCATTGGAGGGCCAGACCTTTTTTTTTTAATATAAAGCGCTACGATCTAGCCAAGGAGATGGGCTTCACAAATTGGTTTTCCATTTTCTTTGTCTTCAGTCTTTTCCATTCTGGACAAATTGGTTGCTTGCTCCTATCCAATATTAAAGCTTATGTTATGATAAGTTCAGCCAAAGTTCGTCACAGAACAGAAAACAGCCACACATAATCCTATAAGCAAGTCACAGTGATTCATCCCTCTCCAAAGCAACTTCTTGTTTATCATAGTCATTGCCAAAACAGGGCCAGGAAACGCACTTCACATGGGCAGAGCCAAAACCACAGGCATCAATCAAAAAAATGAGCTGAATCCTAGCCGAGTGGTTGGGAACAGATAGGCTGAGTAGAGAAAGTCTAAACCTCGGAAAATAACAAGGACACCAAAATTTAGATAAAAAGGCAGTCATTTGAAGGGTAGAATAATGCATGAAAATACAGTAAATGTTCGAAGTGGCACAATTGCCGAAGCAAATGTATCGTGCCAATTTGTAATGTTTGTCAAGGGCTACATGTGCACATTGCGTTTCGGTATCATTCATCATTCCTAATTGAAGATCCAACATCTTGGCCCTTAAGAAACTTCACGTGAGGAGAAACTTTGAGTGCAACATATCTAGCATGATTACTTTCCACCATTTCGTTATTATTTAATAACAGAAGTTATCTTCCAGAACTTAAATAAAAATATTTAACACACAAGGCAGAAGCCTGTAACCTATCTCTCATTTCCAGTTGAATCTATAGCCTTCTCAATCAAAAAGCGAAAAGAAACTTGTTTTCAATCGTTGTCCACAAAGATTTCTTTTTTCTTTTTTATTTTTAATATTATTGGTTCTTGAAGTACTAAAGTTGCAACATACCAACTTGATTGGAAGACAAGGATCTGAAACACAAAGAGTTAAATCTTCATTCCACTCAGGATTGATGTTCTTCTTCATAACATGAGTCTTCAGTTTCTGTATAAAATAAAACAAAACAAAATAAATAATAAAATAAAACTGTTATTTATACACAACAGTTGGTAAAAGGTGACTCCTCGCATGTTAGTGCTTTATATAAGAAATATTGTAAAGCATTATACTCTGGAGCCAATTTTCTCATTCTCGGATATTAAAGTGGCTATTAGGTTAAGCATAACAAGAAACAAATTTATTCCCACATGGTTACAAGTTCTTCGAAGAATACACTGGCATATGGTTAGAGCCGCCAGTTAACATGCCTAGACATTTAAATGGGTCACAAGATCCTATTTCCTAATTGTGCAACCAGTGAGAAATCATACTCTTAAGTAGATTAGTGGCTTTTATTATTATTGTTATTATTTTTTAACACTGAAATCTGAGCCTTGTGGAAATAATTTATAAAAAAAAGAAATTGGTTAATGGTTGGTTGGAATGGAGTGTTCCAAGATCCATGGGATGTAACCTTGACAAAAATATTTTTAATAACCTTCCCTAAGCTTACAGATGTAAAGAGAGAAGAAACCAATTAACAGTAATGTTTTCACCAATACAACTGTACTAACAATTTTTACTGATTCCAAAGGTGTATAATATGCCAAATTGGGAGTTCCAAACCTACCAATAATACCAAAATTGATCCTATGACAGAAATATTTAGTGAAGAATTGCAAATAAGGATTCTGAGGATTGACTCTAACACTATAATGAAGATCAGTACGAGTTGCAAATACAACTCACTGCATCAAGGAACTCATTCCCAAGGTATATATGGCTTAAAAGTCGGATAATAATAGGACTTCTGGTCTAAAATATCCAGCCCTTTCATGTCCAAGCTGGTAGGATAAAGTATTGAGTGTCTATAAGCACGGAACTAAAAATGACGCTGGGATTCACACAAGACTAAAGCCAAAGAGCCAAGTTTACCTCAGAAAAGTAATTGATTTCAGTTTATTGTGAGTGAAAGTCTACTGAGAAATGGAATTGTTTTCTCTAAAAACTAATGCCATTTAAATTGATCAGTTTTAGATTGGATTTTTCCATGCGAGAGGGGAGAAAAATATTTCTGGTATTAAGAGAAATTCTTCAGTTCTAAGATATTATTATCAATTTCCTTGCCTGTTCTATATTTTGTAACAAAATCATTCCAAATAGTAGAATTGCATTCACAATTTATGATGGATAAAAATGAAGTCATTTTGGATCACAAATGGACCCTAAGCTGATTATGTTCACCATTCACAATATCATACATCATCTATGACCATCTGAATTATGGTGCCTTTTTAGTCTAGTATTAACACTTCTTCTCATCATGATTAGCCATGGAGATAGAGGAAAAAAGAAGGCTTAGATATGACATCAATTGACAAAGAGAAAATTTTGCAACAACAGAGAGAACCACAGCATGCCTGACCCCTTAAACGGAAATCTGATGTAAAATTTGCTAAATTGTACAGCAGAAGTGTGAGAATTGGAAACCAAGGACCTAATGGACAGGATAACGCTAATATCTATTCCCCTACTTGAAAATTGAATGACTTTTGCCCTAACAAACTTTAAGCTACAAATAGGGTTCCAAACTCTTTAGAAGTAGAATCTGGAGATGACTCCAAAAACCAACTTTTCCTTTTTGATCAGTTCAGCCACTTAACTTAGTTTCTACGAAGAGGAAGTTTTGAATTTAGTTTCCACGAAGAGGAAGTTTTGAATTATAGATGTCGGCCATGCTGAACAGTCATCTGTCAATGATGCAGAGTGGCATATGCCTTGCACATTCATCCTCTTTCTCTGATATTCTTCACCCACAGTTTATGTGGATCCATCATGTTGAGCTGAGATACATTATTATTCTAAAAAACCTTTCATCTCCTTGTTCATCTGCATATGTGCTTTTAGACCTCTATATATCATTGTCTAAGATCTTCACAGGGAGTCAGTTCGTTTCATGTGTCAGACAGTCTCATTGGTGGATAAAGTATTTCAATGCTCTCTTTGATCTCTAACCCGAACACCAAAGTCTGCCAAGACTACTTATAACTACATTCTATTATTCAATTTCTTGTAATAATGTCATTATTATCATTTTTTTAAATGTCTACAAATCCTTCTGGTGAAAACATCATATCCCAGAAGTACATCTTTTCTCCAGGGTATAGCAGTAAAACAAGCCCCCATGTCTTCATGGTAAGCTAGCAGATTTGCCAACAACAAATCTTCTGACAGAATGTGATATCCTTATCTTTCCCTAGATTTTAGCCCTTCTGGTGATCTATTGTACGCGAAACATTAAGTCCACACTTATACTAAAGGTATGTAAACCCAATCAACAAGACAAAATGGACGAACTCATGCAGAATGCCCTTATCATTATACCAATGCCTAGCCTGACTCAATAGATTTGATGGGTTAGAACTAGATTTGGATCAAGCACGCTTCCATGCATGTGTATCATGCCATTTACCACATTTCGATAATTAAAACTTCAGAAATGAATGAACAAATTGCAACAGTATCTAGTAATTATACAAGTCACTAAGATCTAAAAGACATTTGTGGAGTATCAATCAATAACACAAGTGCTCCTAAAATCCAGCAGACAGTTCAAGGTCATTAGATGCCAAATGAGCAAGGGCATTAGCATGCAAAACATAAGAGCAAGTCCTGTATGAAACATTTGGCATAACTTATAGCTATTCAGTGGAATGCTTAGAGGAGATGTTCTAAGTTTACACTGATAAACAAATAATGTTGAAAGCTTGTTTGCTCTTTCCCTTAAATTAAAATCTCAATTGATTCAAATACACACAGTATCTCGGGCGAGATACAACCTTTGTAATCTGTTATCAAAATCAGTATTTCTCTATTCCCCAACCGAAATTGGAGACATCAGCTCCTCAAATATGAGCAGATCTGCCTAGAATGTTGCATTATTACATGTACTGCTATAAATATAGATAAACGGATAATAAATCAATATCACAATCACAAACCTCACCAAATAAAGAGTTTCTAAAGTGCAATTAAATATGTATCATGAAACTCCATCCTTACTCTAAACAGAGCTAGTAGCTATAACTGACAACTTTTCCTCCAAAAGCAACAGCAAGAAGGTTACACGTGCATCTACACGACGATGATGTTATTTTCTTTTGCACGCAATTCAATTCAAGATTAGAGAACCTCTAGTATTCTAAAAAAAAAAAAAAGATTTTAATTGATGGGGCTTATGGCAGTATCATGATTTAACTTTCTTTTTTTTTTGTTGGGGGGGGGGGGGAGTAAATTGAACATTGGGTTTAAACAATAGATGAAGAAGTTGACCAACTTGTAGATTTCCCGATGGAATTGTATGTTCTACACACATAGAAAAGATCAAAGAGATAGCAAAACCCAGAAACAGATATGACCAAATTCATCAATCAACCAAACAAAAAAGCTGATCATTTTCAATTTCAACCTCAAAAACTTGGTACCAATAATACAAAAACAAAAACCCACCAAAGATCAATCATCAGAAAACAAAATTGATCATCAACAGAAAAGGTTATTCTATATATATATATATATATATATATATATATATATATATATATATATATGGAGAGAGAGAGAGAGAGAGAGAGAGAGAGAGAGAGAGAGAGAAACACCTGTCTACCCATCTTGATAACGACATAAGGATCGCTGCTGCGAACATCGCGAACGGCAAGGTTGATGCCACGCTTGACGCGGACACGGAGGAGACCCAACATGGTTTCCATGAGCGATGTTCCGTTGTACTCTTCTGGTGACGCCGGCGAATCCATTTTCCCACCTTTTTCTCCTATGCACGCCTCCTGTGCCCCTGCATTTCCACATTAATATATTCAATATTCTTTCCTTTTCAACATAAATGTTTTTCCCTTTTATCATTTTTTATTCCGTTGACTTTAGAACAATCATTATTGAAAGAAAACATATGGATACCACGAACTTACCATGATGATTTATAAGGCAAAAATTTGAACTTCTATGTCCTTGAAAAAGGAAAAATTCTGGAGGATTTCATTCTCTTCGTTCTTAGATTTCGAATATAACTTCGTTAAATTATTGGTAAATATATTTCCCAATTTAAGATTACATGGATTGAGATTTTTGTTCTCCTTTTAATTTTTTATATATATATAAAAAAAATTCAAACACAAATATTGAATAAATAAAGAATAAGATCAATTAACTTATAATAGACTTATTAATCCTCGATTTTATTTCTTCATTAAAAAATAATTCTTAATCAAATGATTTATGTTTCATATGTTTCCCAAAGCACCTCTTGGTTAATTAAAATGTTAAATTTTAAAATTCGAATAGACAATAATTGATGACTTAATATTGTCTTAAGGAATTTAAGTTGTCTTTTTTTTTGTTTTATTTTGTTTAATTGAATATTTGAAAACCCTTCAAAGTAGTGAATATTGATTCATGAATTTGTTTTTAACAAATAAATAGATAAATAAATAAATAAATAAAAACTTCATTTTACCTCGTATTTCAGAGTGGAAAGAATCCTCAAAAAACGTTGTTGATAAGGGCCCCACCAATTCTCAGAGATATGTTCAATGTATCTGCATGCAATCAGATCTTTTTATATGGATGTGAGAAGATTTTGACATCCTCTGGATTTAGAACATTTTCTCTCTCACTTCTTGTTTTCCTCCTAGAAGGGGGGGGAGAGAGAGAGATAGAGAGGGAGAAGTTTTACAAGGGGTGGGTCGTGGGTTATTTGTTTGAAGGTGTTTTCGGGGAGTGCAGTGTGTGTTGAAGTTATAACGGGGGAAGAGGAAATCAATGGATGCAAGGTAATTGAACATGAATGGACAACAGTTTCCAATTTCCAAGGAGGGTTGGGTTTTCCTTTGTTGACTGCTTATCAGTTGTGACACGTTGTATTCTCGGAGCTTTCACAACAAAATTTTTACCCAAAGAAGAATCTGGTTACCCATGAGTTCACACGTACGTTTCAAGGATTTTTCTTTTTTCTTTTTTTGGTTACCAAGAAGATTTATCATATAATGCAGTCATGCATGGCATATTAACAATACATTAGAAAATATTATATATTAAAATAAAATTAATTATTAAAAAATATTATGTATGAAATTAAATCAATTTAATTTTGAAAATATTTAATTTTTTTGTTTGCATACCTGCATTATTAAAATTTTCATATAAATCTAATATACTATAATATATTTTATTTAAATAATAAATTATTAACTTTTATATAATGACTAAATGAGTTACTAAGGTTCAAATCTGCTGCACCATAAGAAGATGTCCGTTGCACAACTGTCATATCATGCTTGCTTGTAATTACCTAAAAATTAGCTATTATTTATTGCACTTAATATAAAAATTAAGATAATTTTTAATAAAAATAAAAAAAATATTCTGTAAATATATTTTAAAGTAAAAAACAATAATATCTTAGTGAGAATATTTAATATTATTTGATAACCACAGATAACATTTGTCTATATATATATACATATATATATATATATATATATATATGAGAACACAAAATTTTTCAAATTCATATACATCTTTCGTACAAATGAGTTTCTCTCGTATTGATAAATTTTAAAACTAAAAATAGTTTTTGTATAAATTCACTGCAATAATAGAATTTATGAAGCGTGATTTTGGAGCACCACCTGATGAAGAGATCTTATTCTTAATATTCTAGGGCTAACATCAAGAAGATCTAGCAGTTGGACCAAAACAAATCCAACGACCGAGATAGAGTTGATCGAACGACCTACATCAAATCGGATCTGCGTGATCAAAGCAGATCTAATAGTTGAGATCAAGGTGTATGACCGTAACAACTTGAATTTTATTGTATCGTGTCAATTTTCCTTTTTCTTTGTTTTAAATATATTTATCTATTTTAGTATTTATTTCTTATTCTTTTAATTTTGTATTTTTTCGGTTGTTAAATTGATGCCTTCATTCCTTTTAGTTAATTATCACTGAATTAAAAGAAAATTTTATGGTTAAAATTTCTTCCCCTCAATTCATTACATATTTATCTAATTGTTTAGTAACTTCCTAACAAAATATTTTATTGCTCTTTATTATTTTGAAACTAAAACTTTACAACCATTTATAGCCCTTTTAAACTATTTTTTCTTTGTAACTAAAGTTTAGTCATTTTCTTTTCTTCGGTTCATATTTTTCTCTCAATTTTAAACATGGCCCCTTTTATCACTAGATGCAAAACATTTAATCTCTATCTCCTCTTTCTAGTTATACTCTCCCCTTTTCTCTAGATAGGTGTTTGAGGTATTTCCTGCTTCTGATCTACTCGTAAGAAAAAAGATTCTAGACATGATTTTTTATTCTTGGGTAGGTGGTGAGTTTACTTATAGCTGCTTAAGAATCAATCAACATTAAATTTATTCCTATTTTGTTATACAATCTTTCTAAACATGTACTAAATCAACCGTACTTATAATATTTTATAGAAAATGGATCTTAAAATCAAGTGGACTACTATTTGTAATTAGATATCTTGATATCATATTCCCAATTTATTATTTTCATGCAATAAAAAATTCTTGGGGGGGTAATGTTCATTACATAAAAATAACAATTACACCAAATATCTTTTTCTAAATGATCAGAATCCACATAACATATTATTTCTATCAAAAAGATGACTGTGATAGTAACATTTTTATATACTTGAATTATGTTATTTTATTTTATTTTAGAATTTATTTATGATTTTTAAGACTATTTTAAATCTTATTTTAAGATTTTACACTAATTAATTTCGTGAGTTTTATTTTAGGTAATTTTTGGACTTACTTAAAGAAATTCGGATTGTATGGATAGCTGTTAGTATTCTAGGCATAATTTTTTGTTTTGATTTCCGATTGACTTGATTCTTGTTGGGTTGGAAAGAAGACTTCAAGGGTTACAAATCTCATGTAGACTCTAGAAGCTAAATCAGGCTAGAAGGTATCGGAAATTTGGAAAGAAGTTACTACAGTGTTGCTGGAAATCAAGATAATGATAAAGTTTTCAAATTTTAAAATAATGCCTATCACAAAAGCCAAGTTTCCAAAGTACCCATGAATTTTTGTTCACTTAGGGTTTAGTTTATAAATAAGAGACATCCTCACACATCTTGAGGCACAAAGAACCCAAGTAGCCGCTTCCATAGGTCATGATCTTTCATCTCCTTTGGATGCAAAGGGTTGTAATATTTTCTTTAGTTTTCTTACTTTTCTTTATTACATCTAATTAGATTTCTTGTTCCTAGAATTCGATAAATTTTGTTCTTTAATTAATAGCATAACTTGATTTATTTCTTTTCCTTGTTTGCTGAGATTTTGTTATTGAAGTTAATGTTTCAATCTTTTTAGGGATTTATGTTTTGATGATTTGAGTTGAATGCATGCATAACTAATATAATTATAGGAAATTAGTTCAATATAATAAAATCTATATATGGTTATGAGATCAACAGATGATTAATCAGATGCGTGGGGTTTTTAGGGAAAACTTTAAATTACAAATATTCTATAGATCTTAATTCAGTTCGTTTTAATCAAAATTGTATGACTATTGGATTTTTGTTTGTTGAATTAGAGTTTTATTGTATGACAATTGACTGAAACTAATCCATGAAAATCTATTATCATCAATAATAAATCATTAATCATTAATTTTAAAAGAAATGAAAGGATTCAACCATGTGAAAAGAATGAAAACAAATGAAGTCGATGTCATAGGCTTTTATAAAATTAGGATTTTGATCCATTGCTTTCGGTTTTTAAAATTTTCACAATTTTTAAAATTTTCATAATTTTGATGATAGGATAGTTTATAATTGATAATATAAAATATTTTCATGAAAATGACTTTTGTTCACATTACACACAACACTCAATAGGGTATACTTACTCGAAATCATGATACACTAAAATCAAGTAACAAGTTGTTGCAGCTATACAGTAATTAATAAGAAATTATATAGAATACTAGAATATTTTGAAATTTATACAAAAAATGTTACAATTCTTCTTTATGCTTATATATATATATATAATTTTGTACATACCTTTATGTATAAATATTATTTTGTACGTGCCCTTTTGCACAAATATTATGTCAAAATGTATATCAAAAAAGTATTGTGTCAAAATTAATTTATGCATAATATAAATATCTTTCATTATGCATATGAATTTCTATATCCATTGTATAAACTTTATGCAATAAAAATTCATATTAAACTTTTGCATGCAAAATATTTTACGTGTTTGGAAAATACAAAATTTATGTAAGGGTCTTATACATAAATTAAGAAATTTTTTTGAATTTTTTTCAAAAAAAAAAATGAATGACACATATGGGTTTTATTTATGCACAAGTATGTAAGGGTTTATTCATACTCACTCTTTCTTTTTTTTTTTTTATTAAAGGAAATTTGAATATTGTTAATGCCACATGGACAAGACGTTAATGTTTTAGATTGGAGATTTTGAACAAATGTGGTAGTCGCGGTTTGAGTGGTGGGATCATCTATTTATTTAATAATACAAACATTAAATGCTCCAAGCTACTTTTAAACCACATGTCTCATCAACCCATTTTCTAACTTGGCCCATCCGCACTTCTTTGGGTCTTCATCCGAATAGACCTCGAGTGTTTTGACCCGGATCCGATTGATTCCGGCGAGTCTAGATGCTGGAAAACCACAGAAAGATTTTGAAAAACCTTCATTCTTTATTTTAAAACCACCGAATCCTATGGAATTTTATGCCCTAATGCATTTATGGTCTCAAAATGTTTCGAAAATTAACAATTTGAGCCAATTTTTTTCTTAAAATTTGGTTTTGAAAAAATTCAAATTTCGTTAGAAAACATATGGCAAAGACAAAATTGAACAAAAAATGAGCTAAAAATTCAACAAAAAACATGCATAGCGGTCCTACTTCATGCTTCTAATGCAAAAAATGAGCCAAAATAAAGAGAAACAAAAAGAGGAATTTGGGTTGCCTCTGACCATGCTTTTCTTCTTCACCTCCAATGGTTGTAAAAGCACCAAAATGATTCTTGGACATGCAGAAACTCTTCTAAGCTCTCAAATTCACTAAATAAATGATGTAGAATCATGAATTTTGGACTTAGGGATCTTTTGTTCCAGGAAGGGGTTTTTATAACTGTAGACTATCACACAACATTCAAATTATTGAATTGTCATTGAAAATTATGCTAGACATATTAGGGAAGAATCTAAATCAATCTAAAATGGAAAAAGGTGAGAATTTGGTCAAGATTTGCATGGATCACAAAATTCTGGTCACATACATTCCCAATTCAAAAAGTTTCCATTTTGAGTTATATTTACTCCCCTTCAATTATGTTTTTCCCATTTAATTGGATTTTCTTATAAATTTTGACATTGAATTCAAATTATTCTCCATTTTGAATTCCAAAAAAAAAAAAAAAATTCTAACACTATCTACATTTCTTCATGAAGCAATAGGCTCTTAGACATTTTCCCATGTAAGGTTACTCTATAGTATGGTGCAGCAAAGTTTGCTCGCGAGTGATAATCTCAAAAGGACTCTTATAGGTAGTTGAATTCTTTTGAGAGTTCAAACATAGTTAAGCTTTATCCAACAATGTTACCTAATTTTTCTCATTGGCACTAACAAAATGTCTCAAGTATTCTTCAAGCATACTATTGAACCTCTTAGTCCAGTCATTTGATTATGGGGTGAAGGTTTGAGGAGAATGCCAATTTCGATCCAAGTAGCTTGAACAACTTTTACCAAACATTTCTCGTGAATTTGCTATCTCGATCACTAACAATACTTTGTGGTACTCTCGAATACTTCACCACATGCTTGAAGAATAATTGTGCGGTCATTTCCATCGAAAAGTGAGTTAGCACATGAATGAAGGTTACACACGTCGAAAATCTATTAATCGCCACCAAGATACCACACAAATATATCAACATGGTTAGCTCCACAATGAGATCAACAGACACAATCTCCCATGGTCTTGTAGGCATTGAAGTAGCTCAAGTAGTCCCGGTGCTTTTCTTCTATGTGTTTTATCGTGTGGGCAAGTGAGGCAAATGCATGTATACTTTTGGACATCATTTTTCATATGAAGCTATTAGTAGAGCAAATGTGCGTTCCCAACCTGTATGCCTTGCCAATAAAGTATTGTGATACTCATGAAAAAGTGTCCTTTGATTATTGACAATTTTAGTGAACATACACCTTGTTCCCCTTTGCCATTAACAACCCATCTATGGCATAGAGCTGGCAAGTTTTCCTGTAGTTTGCTAACTTAATGATTTTCGGAGCCATATGGTCTTCTCTAAATTCTTTGTGATATGCTTCCTGATAAAAGTAGTCACTACATTCAAAGCTACGAGTTCAACCTTTCGAGTTAAAGCATTAACCATACTATTGGTGCGTCCCGACTTGTATTCCAATACAAAATCAAACTTTCCTAAGAACTATTGTCTTCCTGAGTGGTGTACTTCACTTTACATTGCGAAGCTTCCAACTTTTGTAAGGTACAAGATGGTTATCTTGTAGCAGAATACCTTACAACAAAATTTAAAGCATCGGTGTATACTTCAAATGGTTTTGTCACATATGGAAGAACAAGCACCAGATTACTTGCTATATCTTGTTTTACCCCTCAAAGGCTTCTTGGCTTTTTTGTCTCTAATTCCACCTCCTATCGTTTTTCAACAAGTTGGTCAGTGATGTAGCTTTTTTCAAGTACCTCTCAACAAATCATCAATAGTAATTGGCCAAGCCAAGAAAAGAATGTAACTCCTTTATATTGCTTGGTGTTTTCACTCTTGAATAGCTAATATCTTGCTTAAATCTATGCAAATCTAACCCTGCTCAACAATGTGACCCAAAAAGTGCAAGCTCTTTTGAGCAAAAGAGTACTTTTCTCTCTTCACATAGAGGTAATTCTACCTTAGCCTCTAAAAGACCAATTGAATATGCTCAATGTGTTGCTTCAACAATGAGTAATATACCATGATGTTGTTGAGATATACCACAAAAAACTTATCAAGATGTTCTTGAAACCATACTTGATTCATTAGAATACAATATATGGCCTGAGCATATGTAAACCCAAACGACATGAGCAAGAACTCATGAGCGCATAAGTGTAAACTCCTATCGTGCATTCTTTTTAAACAATACTTGAGCCCTAAATGGTGCTTTCGATAGTCTAATGAACCCCAAGGCCAATAGCATATCCAACTTTCTCCAAAATTCTACCAACTTTGGAGGTGCCATTTGATATGGCCCTCGTACGGGTAGATTTGCACCCGGTACAAGCTATATCTCATTATCCACAGTTCTTCATTAAGATAACACCTACATAGTTTTTCTGGCATCATATCATGGAATTCATCCAACATATGTTGTACCAGCCTCGAAATGTTTAGGTCATCCACATGCTCCTTTACCAATAAAATAACAACATACGGTGGTTCCATACTTTGAACCCTTCTTCAAATGTAAAGCTGACAACAATTTATCAATATAATATTCATTGATAATAGGGACTAAGCACAGTTTATCCCTCAAAATCCACAAACATAAAAAAAAAAAAAAATTGTTTACAAAAAAAAACAGCACCACCTTAGGAAGTTATGCCATTAAGGAGATCTATTAGAGAAAGAAAAGTGTACCACTAGATGACTATATTGTATTTCTTCAAGAATATAAGGCTGACATTGGGGTGATGGAAGATGATTCGATTCGCTTCCATCAAGCCATGGGAAATTCTAAATTTCAGAAGTGGATTGATGCCATTAATGAGGAAATTAAATCCCATAAGGACAGTGATGTATGAGATCTTGTTCCATTGCTAGAAGGCGACCCATTGGATGCAAATGGATACATAAGACCAAGGTTAATAACATCTTCAATGCAAATGAAAGACAAATAGATTGTCAAACATTGTCTTGTTCTATTGTTTCTTGAACAATTTGGAATGGAATCCTGATCGAGGCATATTCCTCTTCAAAGATAAAGTTCCTAACTGTATCCCCTTGTAAACTCAACATTCGCAAAGAATCGGATATTTTCTTACTCAAAAATTAACTTAGTTATGGGATTATAAAACTTATACCCTCTAAATCTTTTTGAGTATCCAACAAAACAGCAACTCACCGTCTTTTATTTTAGTTTCCTTTCCTTAGGCCTATAAGGTTTTGCCTAAACTGGACAACCTCAAATGTGTGAGTGCTATAAACTAGACCTCTTGCTTATGCAAAACTCATAAAGAGTTTTGGCAGTCGTTTTAGAAGGAACCCTATTAACAATATATGTTGTAGTCTTAAGTGCTTCTCCTAGAGTGATACTAGTAAGCTAAAATGAGAAATCATACTCCTCACTATTTCCTTAAACATTCTATTTCGTATTTCAACAACACCATTCATTGTGGGCAAGCTCAGAACAAAATGTTATTTGTGCAAACCTTGAGAAGATGCAAGTGAGACATTACCCAGACTTAAACCGAAGACCTTCGGTGTGTTAGACTGACATCATAACCAACTACACCACAACAACTTTGATTTGGATCACTAAAATTTTATTAGTGACTCAATCTGGATTTGACTAATACAATAAAAAAATTTATAACAAAAACGTTAAGCCTCTTTTAACCCATTATTTTGACTTGAAGTACCTAGGAAAAAATTTTATTTGTGCAAAACATGAGAGTAAGTAGGTGTGGCATTGTCCAGACTCAAACCGAAGATCTTCAGTTGTAAGATTAACGTGATAACTAACTACACCATGACACCATTCATTTGGGTCATTAAAATTTTATTAGTGTCTCAATTTGTATTCGACTGATACTCTAAAAAATATTAATAAAAAATTAACCCTCTCTTATCTGATTATTTTGAATTAAAGTGCCAAGTACGAAATTTTATATATGTAAATCTTGAGAAGAGGCAGATGTGGTGTTGCCTGGGAATTTTTATTTTGTTAAATAGATATGGTAACCAACTACACCATGACACATTTGATTTGGGTTATGAAAATTTTGTTAGTGGATCAATTTGGATTTGACTGATATTGGAAAAAATATTGATAATTAAAAAAATTAAACCTCTCTTTATCCATTATAGAAAAAATTTTATTTGTGTAAAACTTGAGAATAGGTAGGTGTGGTGACAAGCAGACTCGAACTTGAGAATATAAGAGTGACATGATAACTAACTATATCATAGCACCATTGATTTAGTTAATTAAAATTTTATTAGTGACTTAATTTGAGTTCAATTGATATAATAAAAAGTATTGATAATAAAAAAATTAAGCATCTCTTAACCCATTATTTTGAGTTAAAGTGCTAAGCACAAAATTTTATTTGAGTAAAGTTTGAATAGGCAAATGTGGCATCGGCTAGACTCGAATCGGAGACCTTTAGTATGTTGAAGTGATAACCAACTATCCCACGACACCATAGTTTTGGGTCATTAAAATTTTATTATTGACTCAATTTGGCTTTGACTGATATTCCAAAAAATATCGATAAAAAAAAAATTAAGACTCTTTTATCCTATTATTTTGAATTAAAGGGTGAAACTCAAAATTTTATTTGTGCAAACCTTGAGAAGAGGTAGGTGTGGCATTGCCCCAACTGCAAAGAGAAGACCTTCAGTGTGTTAGACTAACATGATAACCAATTATACCATGGCACCATTCATTTGGACCATTAAAGTTTCATTTGTGACTCAATTTGGGTTTCTAAAAAATATTAAAAATAAAAAAATTAAGCCTATCTTATTATTTTGAATTAAATTACTGAACACAAAATTTTATTTGTAAAAACCTTGAGAAGAGGAAGGTGAGAAGAGGCAGGTGTGGCATCGCCCAGAAGCAGACCGAAGACCTTCAGTGTGTTAGACTCATGTGATAACCAACTACAACGCGATGCCTTGCATTTGGGTTATTAAAATTTTAAAAATGACTCAATTTGGATATGACTGGTACTCCAAAAATTGATAAAAAATTAAGTCTCTTTTATACCATTATTTTGGGTTAAAGCACCGATGATGAAATTTTATTTGTGGAAGGCTATGGAAGAGGGAGGTGTGGCATTACCCAGACTCAAATTGGAGACCTTCAGCGTGTTAGAGTAATGTGATAACAAGCTACACAATGACACCATTGATTTGTATCATTAAAATTTTATTAGTAACTCAAATTGGGTTTAACTGATACTCTGAAAAATATTGATAATAAAAAATTAAGCCTCTTTTATCTTATTATTTTGAATTAAAGTGCTGAACACAAAATTTTATTTCTGTAAATCTTGAATAAAGGCAGGTGTGGCATCTCTTGGAAGCAAACCGTAGACCTTCAGTGGATTAGATAGACGTGATGACCAACTACACCACAACACCTTTGATTTGGGTCACTAAATTTTTATTAGTAACTCAATTTGGATTTGACTGATACTATAAAAAATTTATAATAAAAAATTAAGCCTCTGGATAAAATTTTATTTGTGGAAAACTTGAGAATAGGTAGGTGTGGTGTCGTCCGAAGTTGAACCGGAGACCTTTAGGTTGTGAGACTAACCTAATAACTAACTACACCATGACACCATCCATTTGGGTCATTAATAAATTATTAGTGATTCAATTTGAGTTAGACTGATACTCCAAAAAATATTGATAATAAAAAAAATTAAGCCTCTCTCATCTTATTACTTTGAATTAAAGTGCCAGGTACAAAATTATATTTGTGCAAACCTTGAGAAGAGGCACATGTGGTGCTGCTAGGGAACCATTATTGTGCCAAATTGATGTGGTAACTAACTACACCATGACATATTCAATATGGGTTATTAAAATTTTATCAGTGGTCCAATTTGGATTTGACTGATACAAAGAAAAATTATTGATAATATAAAAAATTAAATCACTCTTAATCAATTTTTTTGAGTTAAATTGTCGAGGACAAAATTTTATTTGCATAATGTTTGAGAATAGGTAGTGTGGTGACACTCGGGCTAAAACCGAACACCTTGAGTGTGTGGGAGTGATGTGATAACCAACTACACCACAACATTGTTGATTTGGGTTTATTAGTGACTCAATTTGTATTCAACAGATACTATAAAACATATTGATAACAAAAAAAGAAATTTAAACCTCTCCTAACCTATTATTTTGAGTTAAAGTGCTGAGCACAAAATTTTATTGGATTAAAGTTTGAGAATAGACAGGTGTGGCATTGCTTGGACTTGATCGGAACATCTTTAGTGTGTTAGATTGACGGGATAACCAACTACACCATGATATTATTGATTTGGATCATTAAAATTTTATTAGTGACTCAATTTGGCTTTGACTAATATTCTAAAAAATATTGATAATAAAATAATTAAGACTCTTTCATTATATTATTTTGAATAGAAATGCGAAACTCCAAATTTTATCTTTGCAAACCTTGAGAAGAGGCAGGTGTGGTATTGCCCGACTACAAACACAAGAACTTCAGTGTATTAGACTAACGTGATAATCAACTACACCATGACACCAGTCATTAAAGTTTCATTAGTGATTCAATTTGGGTATGATTGATACTCTAAAAAAATTGATAATAAAACATTAAGCCCCTCATATCCCATTATTTTAAATTAAAGTGCTGAGAACGGAAATTTGTCTAAAGCTTTGAGAATAGGCAAGCACGACATTCTCGAGACTCAATCTAGAGACTTTCAGCTTGTTAGATTGACGTGGTAACCAACTACTCCACGACATCATTAATTAAGGTTATTAAAATTTTACTAATGATTCAATTTGGGTTTGACATATAATCTAAGAAATATTAAAAATAAAAAATTAATCCTCTATTATCCTTGTTATTCAACTTGAGGGGGGATGAATAGTTGAATCTAGATAATTTTAAAACTTAAAATTTGAATGTACAGATATAAATAAGGTTTGAAGACTTGACAGAAGAATAAATAACACGCAAAGATTTTTATAGTGGTTCCACTAAATTCGGTGTATGTCTACTCCCACGCTCCCCCCTTGGATTTTTCATTATCAATTGGATAGTACAAACTTATTGCAAATTCAAGTTAAACATTTACAGTGAACATTACTTTTCAATCTTACACTGATTGATTCTTCTCATAATATACCCAAAGCAGTGTCATACTTTCTTTGGTCTATCAAATACTTAAAATATAATAGTGAGTTGTGTCAAGTATGAGAGGCTATAATCTTCAATTTGACAAAGTTAAGTTTGTTTTGGATCACACAAAAATGAGTAAAGAGAATAAAAGTAGAGTGTAAAAAGTAATTAATACAAGTAGTGAGGTTTTTGGGAAAACTTAATTGAGCATTTACTCTCTCTATTTTTTCACTTTTCTTCTTCGTTATTTATTGTAACATTGAAGAGATTTGTTCAGGGTTGTTGTATCCAAATGTTACAAATTTAATATCCACCATTAATACTCTGTGAAACAGTACCACCTTTCGCATTGAACCTCCAATCCTTTACTAGCACCACTTTCATCTTAGCCAATCAAAGCTTGTTTATGTTGCATTTGAATGTTAGCTTTGATAGAAATAGAAATATTCAGAGAATCAAAAAGAGAGAGTAACCGTTGAATTCAAATCTGTTTCACAAATTTGGTTTTTGACAACTTTGGGTCGACATGTTTAAGTGGTATATCGACCTGAAGTCAAAATTTTAGTAGTGTATTTCTGATTAAAATAGGTCAACAAGATTGTGTTCAAGTCAACAAGATAATATACCAAATAAAATAGGTGGACATATAGGTTTAAATTGATCGATGTGTTTTGATGTGTTGACATTTTTCTTGTGGCCATTGACATATTATTCTTTGGAAATCAATATCCTAGGTCAACAAGTTTTAATTATACATTGACAAGGTTCTATGTGTTTAAAAAATTAGTAGACCTGTAAAATAAATTGGTCAATGTGTGTATGTATGTCGACAAGATTGAGAACGGGTCGATGTGTGATCTTAAGGAGTCAATAAATATCAGGTCGACAAGTACATCGACATGTTACTATGCAGATAAAAAAATTAGTGGACATGTCTTCTAAAATTGGTCGATGTGTTAGGGTATGTCGACAAGGCTAGATAGCAGGTCGATATATGATATTTAAACAATACTATATCAGGTCGATATGTCTTGGTCTTACATCAACATGTTTCTGTGCTTTCTTAAAATTGGTGGACATGACTCATAAAATAGGTTGATGTACTGCTTTCATGTCGACAAGGTCAATAGTACTGGTCATTGTGTGTCTCTAAGGAAACGAGTGAAACGTGTCGACAAGTTATCGGGTATGTTGACCTCCTTAGATTTTTGCCTAGTACATGTCGATGTGTTTTGTAGATGTGTCATTGTGCCTTTAAAATTGGTCGACACAATAGTTGAAATTTGTCCACAAGATACTGTTAATGTCGATGTGTTCTTGAGATTAGGTTGAAGTATGAGATAGGTTGATGTGTTTATGGGTATATCAACGTCTATATACTTGTCATAATGTGTTATGTTTCTATAGTTCAGGTTGTCAAGGGACACTCAACAGGTCAATGTGTCTAGTGTTAGGTTAAAATTTGTTGACATAGTTCTTAAAATTGGTAGACCTGAGGACATGTCGATGTGTCTGAAGAGCAGGTCGACAAGCTGTGTAGTCTTCTGAATTCTAAGGACTTTTCTAATTATCCTAAACCTATTTTTTCCCAAATTAATCATCATTAAAACTTATTCATCTCAACAATCTCCGATTTTCTGATAATGACAAAACTTCTGATGCCTTATTTTAAAGTCTATATTCATATATTCAGAGTTTAATCCTTTTATGTGTTTTGGTCACATCTCAGCCTATTCTTTGCACTTCACCTAAGCTATCACTCATTCCTACTACACTACACTTTTGCATTTTGCATTTCTCCACCAACTGTACTATACCATTACAGTTGCTTAGCCCTTCTTGGCTTAGGTTTCATAATCACTTAGTTGCTTTCCTACTCTAGACTTCATTGTACCTACACCACTTTAGCATATCATCAACAGATCAAACTTGATCCATCAGTCAATCCAACACCAACACCAACATATCAAACTTCATCCATCAGTTAGTCCAACACCAACACCAACAGTCTAGTACCAACACCAACAGTCTAGTACCAACAGTCCAGTACCAACAGACCAAATTATATCATTTCATTCCCTACACTACATACTCCAAATTAATGCCAAAATTTAGATTTCTCTCCCTCTTTGTCATTAATAAAAAGGGCTAAATTTCATCCCCTACTTTTTCCATTCAATCAAGCACACTTCCATTCAAACATACTACAACAAGTAACCAGACTATATAATTCTTTAAGAGCTCCCCTTCAATTT
This sequence comes from Dillenia suffruticosa, assembly GCA_033439265.1. Classification (NCBI taxonomy): domain Eukaryota; kingdom Viridiplantae; phylum Streptophyta; class Magnoliopsida; order Dilleniales; family Dilleniaceae; genus Dillenia; species Dillenia suffruticosa. Next base: position 14,912,649 of record JAVTVX010000009.1, on the reverse strand, counting down.
AATGCATCAACAACCATGCAATTTCATCAAGCATTAATCAGTTTTATTAATCATTTTTCAAGCAAGTTCAGAATTGCAGACACTCATAAGTTAGATGTTATTCGCAGCAGGCATTCATTATAGCAACCAGATATTTTTCATAACATAGTAAGCAAGCATTTAGCAAACATATACCATTCTCCATCCAATTTCAGAATTGCATATAGATAACTAATCAGCAAGCAAGCATTTTCTTAGCAAGTTAAGATGAAACACATGATTAAACATTGATCAGTAGATATTGAGATTGTAGGAAATAAGATAACATGAAAATTTAAAGATTAACCTTAAGATTAGATCTAAAAAGTCATGAAAATAACAGCAGATTCATAAATTAATAATGAGGCTGAGTCTAGCATGAGTGAGAAGGCCTAGGAGGGTGAAGGATCTTTCTTTTATCCTTTTCCAGGGTATCTAATCTTTTTTTGATTCCTTAGAGTTCCAACATTAGCATACATCCCATTTGTCCTTGAAAAAGTTGTCTTTTCTTGAATTCTTTCAACTTCTCCCAAATCATATCAAATGTCACTGGTTGAGAACTTGAAGGCTGTCCCTCTTCTATTCTTTTTATTATTCTTTCTTCCTTTTGCATATGATCAGTTGCTTCTTCAGTATCTTCTCCAACTTTCTCTATTTGTCTTTTGTTTGCTCCTCCTTCCTTTCATATCCTTTCTCCATCATTGTTAGTCATCCATCTTGCTCAGAGCATAAAAGAAGCATTGATGCCATTCTTTTCATTCAATTCAATGATCATATCCTTGTCTACTTCAACTCTATTGCAAGACAGGATTTCAGAAATCATACTGGCATAAGGCAACAATGTTGTAATCATAAAATGGGAAACAAAGAAATGCAATCCCGGATTCTTGCCACTCATGATGCAAGCCATCAACCAAAAGTCCTCTTGGGAAATTGTTGTGTAATTTCTTCCCCTTGGTCTCAACACATGTGCCACAATCAAATGAAGGATGTGTTCATAAACCTAGTTCTATAGCACTAGTGTTTACTACTGTCATATTCTCATCTCTGAAGACAATTCTAACATTTTCTAAATAGCTAGATTTCATATATGGCTCGCATTTATCATAAGGGACCCGGTTAGAGCATTCTCTGTACAACCAATTCTAGATGTCACTTCAATCACCTTTCCATGCACGTAAGTTTTAAAAGCAGATGAGATAGAATGATCATCAAGTATAATTCGGGATTCATCATCTCCATCAAAAATTACCTCAATATTATTGTAAAACAACTTGATAGCTTTCTCATTGATAAACTTGTTTGCAATCATCAACTAGTTAGGGCATACCTCATTTAGATGCTCCCCATACTTGAAATTTGCCTTTTTCAAGAACACCCAATAGATCAACTTTCTTGTTATTCAACTAGATGGGGTAAATAGTTGAATATAAATTTTTGTGACTTTTTAAAAATAGAAACAAAAATTAAAGAAAGAGAACACAAGAACATTTTATAGTGGTTCCATCAAATTCCGTATATGCCCACTCTCGGGCTTCCCTTAGATTTTTCACTAATAGCTTAAGATTACAAACTTGATTACATGTTCAATTTCAACCTTTAACTCTATTTCTATTGAACACTTCTATTCAATCTTGCGTAGATAGATTTTTTTTCTAGACCTAAAGTAGTGATATGCACTCTTTAGTCTTTGACACTTGTTCTGGTTTGAGAATACATATCAAAAGTTGAGTCACTTTTTCCTTAGTTTGACAATTTAAGAACAAGCTATTGAATTTTGAACAGATGGAAGAATTTAAAGAATTTAAATGAATACAGTAGGAATTTTTTTAGAGCATTCAATCGAGCATTCAATTTTGTTAACCCTCTCTTCTTTATTAAAGCTCTGTCGAGGGTTGGTGAGAGTTGTTGCATCCGAACGTTGAGTATTTAATTTCTACCATTAAAGCTCTGCAACAGTTCCTTCCTTCATGCTGAAGCTCCACTCCTTTCCTGGTGCCACTTTTAATTAGGCCAATTAGAATATGCCTGTGCTACATTTGAATGTTATCTGTCATAGAAATGGGAATATTTTAGAAATCAAAGAAACAAAGTGTCCGTTTAGATCAAATTTGTTTCACAAATATGATTTTTGACATACATAGGTTAACAAGTTTAATAGAGACATTGACCCGAATTCAAAAAGTTTATAGTGTATTTTTATCAAAATAGGTCGATAAGATAGCTCATAGGTCGACAAGATTCTATACCAAATAAAATTGGTAGACACACTGTTTTGAATTGGTCGATGTGTGTATGTATGTTGACAAGATTGTGACCAGGTTGATGTATAATATTAAGGAAAGGACTTAATGAATATCAGGTCAACAATTCTATTGTATGCATCAACATGTTCTTATTCAAGTAGAGAATTGGTCAACAAGTGGAACTAAATTGGTCGTTGTGTGTGTGCATGTCGACAAGTGAGAGGCATGTCGATGTGTGATCTTAAGACACAAAAGATTTTCAAGTCGACATGTTCTTCTTATAGGTTGATGTGTTACTATTCATCAATTAAATAGGTCGACCTAATGGAGTGAATTGGTTAATGTGTTTTAGGTATGTCGATAAGGATAATAATGGGTTGATGCGTGTGCTTCAAAGACATGGACTAATAGGTCGACATGTTATCTATATGAGTTGATGTATCACTATTCATCAATAAAATAGGTAGACTTGGTGAAGTAAATTGGTTGACGTGTTTTGGGTATGTCGATAAGTCTTAGGCTAAGGTCGATGTGCTATATGATGTATTATATATAAGGAACTTTACTTTAGGTTGATGTGTCTTACTTTGACATGCGCCTATTCCTTCTTAAAATTGGTGGACTAGACAAATTGAATAGGTCGATGTAATTTCCTTCATGTCAACAAGATTAGTGACATGCTGATGTGTGATATTTAGAAACAAGTATGTCAGGTCGACATGTGTTTTGGAGAGATCGATGTCCTAGTGAATTTTTATTTAGTGTGTCGATGTCTAATATGTGTAAGTCGATGTGTTTTAGAAATTGGTCGACGTTTCATTTCAAATTTGTCCATTTGTTACTATTCGGGTCGATGTGATTTAGTGTGTGTCAATGTGTTCAGACTAATCTATTTCTATAGAAGTTCCATACATCAGGTTGATGAGGATAGTTAGACAAGTCAATGTGCATGTGGATAAGATGAATTGGTCGACACAGTACTTACAAGTAGTAGACCTGCTATACAGGTCGATGTGTTTTCTAGTTAGGTCAACATGAATTGCAGACTTCTGATTTACTTGCTATTTTTCTGATTTTCTTGTACTTTCTTTCTTTATTATATTATCATCAAAACTCTAGTATGTCAACATTCTCCCCCTTTTGATGATGACAAAAACTCCTTTAGCTCTAATCCATTTGAAATCAAGCTATAGTCCTTAATCAACATTGCATTTAAGCACTTTTCACACCTCATACATACTCTGCACATACTTTTCTCAGCACACTTCAGCATATTCTGCACACATACTCCATACATACTCTGTACACTCTCTTTACTCATTCAGCGCTATACACTCTCTTCACTCATTCAGCATGTAGTACACACACTATACATTCATACTTCAGCACCTTAGTATAGCTTACTCAGTACACTCTTTGCATTCATCATGCAGTACACACACTATACATTCATACTTCAGCACACTTAGCATAGCTTACTCAACACACTCTCTGCATTGAACACACTTAGATACTTATATGCATTAGACACTCAGCACACTTAGCACAACATTTAGCACATCATTTAGCTATTTCTCCTCATTTTTGTCATCAACAAAAACTGCATGTCTTCATTTCTAAACTTCTATACACCATTACACCATAGCTCATCACATTTACTAATCACATATACACACCAAGACATAATTTTGCCACAGCTCATCAGAAGGTGGCACCAAGGTATAGCACATTTAGCTTCTTCATTACTCAATACACACTCATCAGCATATTACACTCACCACATTGACTGCACACTTAACTTTTGCATGTACCATAGCTAGAGCACTCATCATGCTTCACATTAGCACTTCTTAACATTCCACTCTACACATTTAGTCTGCACACTTTATCACAACTCAAACAGTGTTAATTTGTCAAACATAAATGATCAATATAGTAGTAATAGATGATCAAACATGTAAAAGACTAAAGCATCCAAAGATAATCTGAACATTACAAAAAAATGCTAGAACATAAAAAGTAAAAGTGAAATAAGTGAGAACATAGCAAAATCCAATGCTACTAGGACCTTGAAGGTTTGGGATCTTTCTTGGATTTGCCCTTGTCATTGACCAAGGAGTCCAATTACCTTTTGACTCCTTCAAGTTCTATTTTGATAAGACAGCTCATTTGGCCTATCAATGTTTGCCTCCTCTCAATATTCTGTAACTTGTCCCAAATCATCTCTAAGGTGATGGGTTAAATGCCTGAAGGCTTACCTTCCTCCATTCTTCTCTCTTTCTTTGGAGCATTCTTTGTGTATTCCTCAGCTTCTTTGTTAATTTCTTCAATCTATCTCTTGCTTGCTTCCCCTTCTTTCCTTACCCATTCGCCTTCACTATTGCTCATCCATCTAGCTCTTAACATTGAAGATGCATCGATTGCATTATTCTCACTCAACTCAATAAGTGTGTCTTTTTCTAACTCAACACGATTCTTTGATAGAATATCAGTGATCATGCTAGCATAAGGCAACAAGGAGCTCTCAGATCTATGTGCAGCCATTAGAAAATGAGGAACAATGTAATGCAGTCCAGGATTCTTCCCATTCATGATGCATACCATTAACCAAAAATCTTCTCTTGAAACTATAGTATAATTTCCTTTTTTAGGTCTTAATACATGAGAGACAATTAGATGTAGGATTCGTTCATGAAAACCAAGCTTCGGGCACTACTATTCACCACAGTCAAGTTCTCATCACCATAGACAATCCTAATATTATCCAAGTAGTTAGACTTCATAAAAGGTTCACACGCATCATAGGATACCATTGTTCTCACATATGTTCCTAGGAGTTACCTTTATCTCCTTCTCATTCACAAATGTGTTAAATCCACATGAGATATAATGGTCATCCAGGATAATTCGAGTTTCATTCTTAGTCTCATCAGAAATCACTTCAAGGTTATTGTAGAACAATTTGACCTCCTTCTCATGAATGTATTTGTTGGGGTTCAGAAGTGAAATAGGACATACCTCAATTAAATATTCTTTGTATTTACCTTCTTTAATAACACCCAATTGATTAACCTCCCATGATTCACCTTTCTTTTTGAAAATTCTTTTTCATACAGGTCGTTCTGCTCTATCCATTGAAATTCATAGACTTTGAACTGAGGTATTGGTTGCTATGGAGGAGATGGGGGTTTCGTGGTTTTCGCAGAAGTAGATTTTGAGGAAAAGCTCTTTCCCGTAGGTTTTGAAAATTGTTTTGATGGTTCAGATGGTTTCTTGATTGGCATTTTCATTTTTTGAGTCATTGATGATGGATTCTTGCATAGGGGTTAGGGTTTCTAATTTGAGAGGTTAAGCTTTCGGGAGGAAGAGGGAAGTTTTAAATTTTGGGATTTAGGGTTAGCTAAGTCGATGTGTCAACTGTTAGTATTCCATTAAGAGTATCTCACGTCGACATCTTTAGGTACACATCGACCTATTTAGTGTTTTTTGAATACTCGAGTCGACACAATAAGAAAGGTATCGACCTGCCTTCTCTCTACCATGCAGGTCGACATACTTAAAGTCGGGTCAATGTGTATCTTCTAATTATTACTCTAAGTGTTAACTTGAAATTAGGTCAACAAGGGTTTTGACTCTAGTGTTTATCAGGTCGATATGACTTTGTATTCTTTCAATTTGTCGATATATTTTAATAAATAGGTCGACCTGAAAGCTATTTCTCAAATTTGTAAGACTCTGTTTTTCATTCCTTCTTTTCTATTTCTTTATTTCTATCATTCTCAATTCCCTTCTCAGTTCACAAAATCTATTTTTATTCAAGGGTTTTGTAAGGATGTTAGCAATTTTTTTTTGTATTCTAAAATAATTTCATTTCTCAGAACATGGTCTCTGATAAAGTGATATCTCACTTCTATATGTTTGGTTCGTGAATGATGAACTGGGTTCTTTGTTAGATTTATTGCACTTGTGTTATAATATTTGATTGGAATGCAATCAAAGTTTAGTCCATAGTCCTTCATTTGGTGCTTGATCCAAAGGATCTGTGTAGTGTATTGTCCAGCCAAAATGTATTTTGCCTTTATTGCTGACAATGTTACACTGCTTTGTTTCTTTGAAGACCATGATACGAATATGTTTCCAAAGAATTGGAAAGTACCACTGGTACTTTTTTATCTATTTTGCACTGAGCAAAATCAATATCATAGAAACTATGCAACTGAAAGTTTGAGTTTCTGCCATATCAAAGACCCAAGTAAGTGGTTTCTTTTAAATATCTGAAGATTCTTTTGACTGCAAATAAGTGGGATTCTTTTGAATCTGATTGAAATCTAACACAAAGATATACACTCAATTGTATATTAGGTCTTGAAGCAGTAAGATATAATAGAGATCCAATCATACTTTTGTATAGTTTCTAGCACACTGATTTGCCAATTTCATCTTTGTCTAACTTTTTATTTGTGTTCATTGGAGTTTCATTTCCCTTGCGATCACTGAATCTAATTCTTTTAATTAAATCATTTGTATATTTTGATTGATTTATGAAAATTCCATTTTCTGATTGTTTAATTTCAAGTCCAAGGAAGTAATTCAATTCTCCCATCATACTCATTTCAAATTCTCTCTACATTTTAGTTGTAAATTCTTCACACATTTTTGTGTTAGTTCCTTTGAATATTATGTTGTCTATATATATATATTTGAATTGTTAAGAAATTATCATATTTTCTTTTGATAAAAAAAGGTGGTGTTTATCTTTCCTCTTTCAAACTTGTTTTCAATTAAGAAGTCACTTAGTCTTTTATTCCAAGCTTTAGGAGCTCGTTTCAAATTATACAAGACTTTAGTCAATTTGTAAACATATTCAGGATACTTTGTATCTTCAAAGCCAGGTGGTTGTTCAACGTATACTGTTTGTCACGCCCCGAACCAGGGTCATGAGCAGCCACCTGTTGCCTAGGTTGCTGGCTCGATTTTCTAGAAAATCGGATAAAACTTCCCTATATACAAATCAACCTGTATATTGAATGATCATCCTGCCACCTAAATAAACCGGCCAACCCGGCCTCACAACATATTAACCACATTCGTATAATACCAATCAATCCACAGCGTAACACCCAGGACAACGCAAGGTTATCACGAATATTAGTAGTCCTAATCACAAACCTCTACTGTCATGCCCAACTATAGCATGAGCAGCCGCCACACTGGACGGGTCTAAAATTTTATGCATAAGTATAACAAATTTCTAAGTTAAGAAGTTAAATGCTTTCAAATGCCTCAATGCAGGTGAAATGAGCCAATATGAGAATTTCACAAATAAATGTCAATAATTCATACAGTCATTCCATAAAATGTACATGTCCATCAATGGACCTCAATATCAAGACCTCTCAAGGTCGATATACAACACGGATCTCATATTTCAAATGAAATTTAGATCTTATCGTAGTGAATACGTAAATCCACAAATATGTGACAGACGTCTAGAGCCCGACGCATCGTTCTATCACAATAACCCTGTCTGAGAAAGGAAATGAGAGGGGTGAGAATCAAGGGAGATTCCCAGTGAGTGAGTGGATCAATTTCAAGCATAAATAGTGTGTGTGAACCATTTGAGTATCAAACATGATTATTCGTAAACAATAATTCACATTTGGAAGTAAAACTTGGTATGATCAGTAAAATGAAATCATCTAATCCATCACATGGTACCATACATATATGCATCCATTCAAAATCAAGTATTTTTAGAGCAAACCGAATATGATCCTCGAAAAGGTTAACCATGACCAATGACAGGCGCATCGGGGGTTTATTATGCATAAATATTCAAAAGTCGCTCTCTACCCCGACATTGGCCATGAGTTTCACCGAGACTAGGTCATACACAGATCGGATCAAGTATAGGACCCTGCCCGGTGCTAGACAGTGACGTCACACATGTCCTCCCCCTTGCAGGTTTAACTGGCCACGCCTATACCCATATACCAGACGTTTGCGGGTACCTCCGCATGAAGTATATCCAGACGTATACTTGGCACCATAACAAACGTCCCACATAGCTATGGTTGTCCTCTCGGAACTCAATCATATCATAACAGTGATCCTATGACCACACGACCCCAACTCAGTGATATAGAAATCATAGTATTCAATAAATGTGTCATATTAGGTCATATGAAATTTAAACATGTGAAAATCATAAAACATGGCACCAATTCAGTTGAATCAAATTTATGGATACATTCATAGAAAATATGAGTTCACGACACTCTAATAATCACAAAACAAATTCAAAATCTAGTATCACACGACGAGTCATATATATCAAAAGTATGTTTTATTAAAAACACATCAAAAATCAAGTTTCACTTTTCATGTATGAGATTTGAGTCCCACTCATTGTATACGGGAGGGTATGACACTCTCTAAGAACACCACAACATATCGAAAATATGCTCCACTCGATCGATCGTCGGTGTATCACTACAATAGTAATACAAAGTTTATATTCATACACACTCTTTATATTCCAAATCACTTATCAAAGTAGGACACAATTTGTCACAATGCCTAGTATACCCATACTAACTATAAAACTTCCATTCTTTTCAGTTTTAGTTTAAATCTAATTCAATCATACAAAGACATAGAATTTTATTCCAAGTGAACTTGACTGTGAAATTTCAATTCTGCACAGTCATGGAAAACAGGCCATAACTTCCACCACACATGTCCAAATCACATGGTTCTTATCTCCAATTAAAGATAAGACATAGATCTACAAATTTCATAACTAGGGCTCAGATTGATTCAGACAAGAAGACACCTCAAAATTGAGAACAACCCCACGGCCAGAACAGGACAGAACAGGGTAGTTCTCTGCAGAACATCTAATTTGAAAAATCACTAAAAATCAGATTCTCTTCAGAATTAAACGAATTATATCTCATTTTAAAGCTATGGAAGTCTATTTTCATATGCATAAGACCTCACCCAATTTGCGTTTTTTCAGAAAATGTTATTGTAGAAAGACTATAGTCTGGTCAGTTTGCCCTGTTTTGCAGAAATGTAAGGTTTCAAAGTTACATTAAATCCTTCATTCCTTTTTAGTGCAGAAATTTCTGCACTCTATCCACCTCCTTCTCCTTTCAATTTCTTGGCCAAACACATACAAGTTCTGCACATATGATTTGCATTGAAAACAAAATTTTCAGCACACCAAAACATATTGAAATCATCCAAGTTCTTAGCCAACACAACCAACTTCATGTGCCCATTTCTAACATCAATTTAAATCAATAACCACACATAATTCTCACCACATTTGCATTAAAATTCTGCACACTTAAATCACCACAATGAAGGACAAATTCAACATATAAAAATTCTGCACACATCCCTCATGCTTCATTGGGTTCCACCTAGGTTCTAAGTTATAAAAATCATGCCAAAACATCACATTTGCACATTCAAACAATGCTCTCAAAATTTTAGCAAGTGCAGAATTTTTCTCTACCTCAATTTGGATGTTTCACGGCCAAATCAAGGTTCCTCCTCATAAAATCTCTCTTTCCCTCTTGTTTCTTGCTCACGGCCAACCCAAGTTCACCAAGAATGACATATCCTTTTAGCTCCAAATTTAAATATGTTGTGTTAGGGTTGGAGTGGGATGAAACTACACCAAAATTTCAAAGTATTGTTTGAAGAAAACATACCCTTTCTTCAATGGTGATGCTCAAGGCCCTCTTGAATTTTCACCGAGCAAAACTCCTCCTTTTTCTTAATTTTTGGATATGTTGTAGTTGGACATGAGAGGAGTTGATTTATATAAAATAAATTGGGTGGTATGGTAGAAAAATTTTGGATCCCTCACCTTGAACCCACAGCCATGAGAGGAAGAAGAATGAGAGAACTTGCTTGGCTCTTGAATTTCACGGTTTTGGGAATGAAAGAAAGCCTAAGTGATTTTCTTTATTTGGTTGTTCTATTAAATCCCAACCGTCCAACAATTTCAAGATAAATTCTTGGGTCTTGGATTGTTTGGCCATAACAAGCATTTGGCTTCTCTCTCCTATGGTTTGGCTTCTCTCTAACACAACAAGCACTCTTTTCTAACACTACACTCAACTCCTCATTAATGTTATGTCTCCTAACAACCAAATCCAAGTGCTCACAAAATTTGATCTAAATCAAAGTCAATCCTCACCATTGGTTTATTCCCAATAAAGCCCATGCATTTAACTCAATGAATAGTGTCTTGTCTCCACTAACTCAATCCAATGGTACAAATTACTTCATCAACTTTCAATTAAATCTCCATCCTAGGATTTACCTCTCAAAACCCCAAAAAAAATCTCTTTTCGCTCTCTTTCTCTCTCTCTCTCTCTCTCTCTCTCTTTCTCTCTTTCCCATGGATGTCCAACTCACCCACAATCTATTCTTCCTTGCTTGTCACATTTTTGGGAGGGAAGGGTCAATTGCCAAATATTCCAACTTTTGGTTAATTGCAAATAAGTCCCTTGACTTATAAAAATTACATTTTGACCCCAAAATTTTTTATAATTCGAAGTTGGACTGAAAAACTCGTATTAGGCCTAATTTAATTTACCTCACATCAAAACGTGGTCGTTTAGCCTTGTCGAGTCACATCCGACCCGGTTAGGGTTTTACCGACGATTAAGTATCGAGTGTTTTTTCGCAAACGATTGAGAATTGCCCGAATTTGAGTTTTCTTAACTTTTTAAGTTAATTTATCATGTTTAATTTCATCGAGATTGAAATTGCATACATAGATTTTAAAATGGCATGGAGGAAAAAAACTTTATAGCTCCCGGCAATTTCACCAAAAATTTTTAAGAGCATTATAAATTGAAAAAATTTCTGAGAGACTTTTCTCTATATGAAAATGAAAATATATCATATATGGATAATGAGAAGTATAATATACAATACACCGAGTGCCAGTGTTATACTGTTTCATTTAATTACTCATTCAGAAATGTACTTTTAACATCTATTTGATAAAATTTAAAGTTTATAAAGTATGAGAAGACAAGAAGCATTCTGATTGTTTCTAATCTAGCCACTAGTGCATAAGTTTCATCATTGTTAATTCTCTCTTCTTGGCTGTAACCTTTGGCCACTAATCTTGTCTTATTACATATGATTGTGCTATGTTCATCAACTTTATTTCTGAAAACCCATTTGGCTCCAATTACTATTGATCTGTTGGTCTAGAGACAAGATTCCATACTTTGTTTCTTTCAAACTGATTTAATTCATCTTGTATGGTCATTATCCAATTTTCATCTCCTAAGACTTCTTTTATATTTTTAGGTTCATTTTGAGAGATGAAAGCTACGTATTCACATGGGTTTTGTAGTGTTGATCTAGTCCTGACACCTAAACTAATACTACCTATTATGTTTTCTGAATTTACATTTTTTCTGATTTGGAGGTATTTGATTTCTTCCTCCTACTAAATTTCATTTCTTTTCTCCTGCTCAATGATTTCATTTGTTTCCTCTTTTTGGAGATTTGCTTTATCAGTAAAGTTTAGTTCATTTAATTTCTTAGTGATATCTTCATCATCCAAATTTCTTTGACTTTATTCATTTTCTTCATCAAAGTCTATGTGAAATGACTCTTCTACTATCATGGTTTTTTATTATACACTCTATATGATTTACTTGCTATGAAATATGCTAAGAAAATTGTTTTATTACTTTTGGTATTAAACTTTTCTAATGCTTCTTTCCCATTGTTTAAGACAAATCATTTGCATCCAAAACTTTAAAATAAACTATATTTGGCTTTTTTCATTTGTAAAGTTTATAGGGAGTTTTCTTTATAATTGACCTTATTTGTACTCTATTCAAAATGTAATATGTAGTGTTTATAGCTTTTGCCCAGAAGAACTTAGGTAGATTATTTTCGCAGACCATTCTCCTAACATCTCTTGAAGGGTTCTGTTTTTTCTCTACCACTCCATTTCATTGAGGTGTTCTAGGTACTGAGAAATTATTATCAATACCATAATGACTACAAAATTCTTTCATGGTTTTGTTTTCAAATTCTTTGCCATTATCACTTCCAATACTTTTAATTGACATTCACTTTTCATTTTGAACTTTCTTGCATAATTTGATGAAGGTCTCAAGGGCTTCCTCCATTTTGACAAGAAATAAAACCCAAGCGAACATAGAGTAATAATCAATGATTATAAAACCATATTGTTTTCTACCTAAACTTTGAGTTCTAGTTGGTCAAATAAGTCAATGTGTAGAAGTTCCAATGGATTGTTAGTTGAAACACAAATTTTAGGTTTGAAGGAGGTTTTAGTTTGTTTTCCCTTCATGCATGTATTACACAATTTATCCTTTTCAAACTTTAATTTTGGTAAACACTTCACTATGTCTTTTCTAACTGATTTTGAAATTGTGTCCATGCTTGCATATCCTAATCTTTTGTACCATAGCCATGATGAGTTTTTATTAACAGTAACTAAACATGATTCATTTGAGGTTTCTAATTATTCTAAGTCTATCACGTATATGTTTCCTCTCCTTTGACCAGTTAATATGACAGAGCTAGAGAATTTTTCAACAATAAAACATGTAACTAAATAACCTCTATCACATAATTGGCCAACACTCAACAGACTAAATTTTAGTCCAGAGACAACAAGAACATTCTGAATTTGAAAGTCAATGGACTTACCTCCAATGTTGTCTATTTCGATATCTTTTCCTTTTGAATTGTCACCAAATGTAACATTTCCTCATTTTTTGCTTTCGAGATAAGAAAATTTTGAGACATCCTTTGTCGTGTGCTTTGAACACCCACTGCCTATGCACCATACTGACTTCCCAGGAGACTCTTGATTTTAAACATACGTGCAACAAGATTTAATCACACTTTTACCTTTTGAATCTACATCTTTTTAGGTCCGGCTGAGTTAGCTTTATATTTATCTTTAGGGATCCATTTTAAGTTCATTTTTTATGAATTTAGAAACCAACAATTATAAATGGAATGTCCAATGTTTTTGTAGTATATACAATATTTGTTAATCACACTTGGATTCTTAATACTGTCTGAAGGTGTGTTTCTTAGTTTGCAAGTTATTGATTTGCGCCCAAATTTCATACAAGTGTGGCATCTCTCTAATTTGACATTTTCAGAGCTTGGCACAAAAAATTTATATAACTTTTTCTATATTTGGGTTGGGTTACATCTTAACCAGTCTTATCAAACACAGCTCTTTGTGTTCCTAGCGTGGTATCTAATTTTTCTTGGCTTTGAATAAACTTTATCAGTATAGTGTTTTGCCTATGGTTCTTTTCCTTCAGTTCATTCAGTTCATTCTTTAAAGCCATGTTTTCAATTGTTTGTTTTTCATTATTTCTCTAATTGTTTATCATTCAATTCAACAACCTTCAATTCTAATTCAACATTTTTCTTTTTTAATACACTTGCTTCAATTTTTGATTCTTTTAAAGTTTTGATAGTTTTAGTTAGATTTTTCTTTAACACATTATTTTTCATTTTTAATTTTTTTAATTCCTTGAATGATTCTAGCAATACCTCATACAACTCAGTAATGGTAAAATTATTTTCCAAATCAGACCAAGAGGAATAGGATATGGAGTTTACCTCACTATCTGAGATTTCTTCTTTGGCCATGAAAACATACATTGGCCTGTTCCTTAGCTTTCCTTCATCACTTGAGCTAGTGTCTTGATCACTCCAAGCTACAAGTGCCTTCTTCTTTTTTTTTTCTCTTTTCTTTCTTTCTTATATTTCTTTTCATCCTTTTTTACAAAAGGGCAGTCAGCCTTCATGTGTTCCAGCTTCTTACACTCAGAGCATCTGATTTCCTCCTTCTTCTCTGGCTTTTTAAAGAATGATTTGTTCTTGTTTCTTCTTTTAATCATGAACTTTTTGAATTTTCTTGCTAGAAGAGCTTTATCTTCTATGTCTTCTTCTTCTTTTGAGTTTGATGTGCTTTCATCATTGTCAACCTTTAAGGCTACTCCTTTACTTCTTTCTTCTTTTGCAAGCTCCTTCACATTCAGTTTCATCTCACGGGTTATCAAAGATCCCACGAGCTCATTTATTGTTAGAATCTCAAGAGTCTTAGACTCTTTAATTGCAATAACCTTGGTCTCCCACAATTTTGGCAGACTCTTCATAATTTTATCCACCATATCTTCCCGAGGGATTCCCTTTCCAAGCAATCTTAGTTAATTTGTTACCTTATTGAATCTTGTTATCATCTCATTGATTGTTTCTCCTTCATTCATCTTGAAAACTTTATATTCTTGCTTCAACAGTCTGATCTTCTCTTGCAAACTTGATCAGTACCTTCATAGGTAGTTTCGAGCCTTTCCCAAATTTCCTTTCCTGTTATGCATGATGAGACTCGATTATATTCATTGATACTTCATGCAAGGTGAAGGAGATTAATGGCCTTGCAGTTGGCTTGATAAGTCTTCTTCTGCTCCATTGTCATATTTTTCAATTTGACTGGCACACGTGTCACACCTTGAACCGGGGTTATGAATAACTGCCCGTTGCCTTGGATGCTGGCTACATTCTATAGAAAATCGGGTAGAACCTCCCATATTTTAGAGGTCTGCCATATACAAACCGAACTGTATATTAAATGATCATCCTGCTACCTAAATAAATGGGCCAACTTAGCCTCACAACAAATCAACTACATTCATAAAATACCAATCAATCCACAGCATACAAACTAGGACAACGCAAGGTTATCATGAATACTAGATGTCCTAGCTACAGACCTTTACTATCATGCCCAACTAGAGTATGAGCAGCCACCACACCGAACAAGCCTAAAATTTTTGTGCATGTGTATATCGAATTCCCAAGTTAAGAAGTTAAATGCTTTCAAGTGCCTCAATGCAGGTATAATGAGTCAATATGAGAGTTTCACAAATAAATATCAATAATTTATACAGTCATCTCATAAAATATACAAATCCATCAACGAACCTCAATATCAAGATCTCGCAGGGTCAATATACAACACGGATTTCATATTTCAATTGAAATTTAGATCTCACCGTAGTGAATACATAAATCAACAAATACACGACAAAGATGTCTAGAGCCCGACGTGTCGTTCTATCACAATAATCCTGTCTAAGAAAAGAAAGGAGAGGGGTGAGTATCAAGGGAGATACCAAGTGAGTGAGAGGATCAATATCAAGAATAAATAGTGTGTATGAGCCATTAGAGTATCAAACATGATTATTTGTAAATAATAATTCACATTTCGTAGAAAAATATGGTATGTTGAGTAAAATGAAATCATCTAGTCCATCACACAGTATCATACATATATGCATCCATTCAAAATCAAGAATTTCTAGAGCAAGCCGAATATGATCCTGGCAAAGGTCAACCATGACCAATGACAGGTGCATCAGAGGTTTTATTATGCATAAATATTCACAAGTCACTCTCAACCCCGACGTTGGCCATGAGTTTCACCGAGGCTAACTCATACATAGATCGGATCACGTATAGGACCCCGCCCAGTGCTATACAGTGACATCACATATGTCCTCCCCCTTGCGGGTTCAACCGACCGCGCCTATAACCATATACCGAACGTTTGCAAGTACCTCCGCGCGAAATGTACTCAGACGTATACTCGGTACCATAACAAACGTCCCTCATAGCTACGGTCATCCTCTCGGGGCTCAATCATATCATAACAGTCATCCCACGGCCATACGGCCCAAATTAGTAATATTGAAACTATAGTACTCAATAAAGATGTCATATTGTGTCATACGAAATTAAACATGTGAAAATCATAAAACATGGCACCATTTCGGTTGAATGAAATTTATGGATGCATATTCATAGAAAACATGAGTTCACGACACTCCAATAGTCATAAAACAAATTCGAAATCTAGTGGCACACGTCGAGTCATGCATGTCAAAAGCATGTTTTGTGAAAAATACAACAAAATCAAGTCTCACTTTTCATATATAAGATTTGAGTCCCACTCGCTATAATAAGGAGGGTATAGCACTCCCAAATGAATCTCAATTGTGATATATCGAGCTCTCTTTAACGGCTTGGGCAAAAGTCACCTAACAAGTTCACTCATAGTTCTCTACTTTGGTGCCACTTTGCACAGTCCTACAAATATTTGCATAACGTTTTATATATTAGTCCAAATCAGGCTAACGTTTGATATGTTGTAGCTAAGAGAAATATCTACAGCTTTTATTCTTTGAGCTTGCCCAAATTAGGACTGGAGAGGGTCGTTTTATGCACTGTTCTTAGGGTTTGAAATAGGATAACCTTCTATCGAGTTTTAGGAAAATTGCCATAACCTTTGACACAGGAATCGGATTAAGGTGATTCTTATCTTGTTGGAAAGATAAGACCTAGATCTATGAATCACATAATTGAGTATTTGCTAATTCAGACCATAAGATATCTCAAAATAGAGGCTAAGTCACCGACAGAAACAGAGCTAAAGCAGGACAGAACAAAAATTTCTGTGTAGAACACTTAATTTTGAAAAATCATAATAAATCCAATTCTCATCATAATGCAACGATATCTAATTTTAAAGCTCTGTGAGTCTAGTTTCACCTAAAATTAACCTAGCTCAGTTTTCCTTTGTGCAGAAAATGTTATGACCAAAATAGCACAGCATGGTCAGAATGTCCTATTTGCAGAAATTTCCAAAGTTTTCATTTAAATTTCTTGGCCAAAAATTTTATGAGATTGAATGGGAAAAAAATTTTATATACATGTGAGAGAGAAACTAAAATAATTAATACACATGAGCTTGGTTAGACTTGGTTGTCAGCATGGCTATACAACGTTTAGAGTTTATGGTAGCCCGTGAGGCCATTGCTGGGTCAACTTCTCGACCACATTGTGCTCGTGATATACCATGCAGACGTGTGCAATAGCCTGCAACTACTTGCTGTAGGCCACACCCTGCTTGCGTGGTAGCCTGCGTAGGTGCGCGGTCAACCACATTTAGAGACATGGAGTTAACTTGATAGAGAGAGGATGGCAAATGAGTAAATAAATAGAGATGGGGCTTTTTAGTGTATAAAAAAATGTTTAAGAAAAATGTTAAAAGAAGCATTTTAAATATCGGGGTGGAGAGAGAGTGGAAGTGTAAAAACGTGTAGAAAAGTCGAGAATGCTTTAAAGAAGAGAGTGTAAAGAAGGGAGATGACGTGGCAGTGGTGAAATGAGTGAAGTAAGGTGCGTTGGTGTGTTTGTGTAAAGTAACGAGAGAGATGACGTGTAAAGTCAAAGTGTTGATGTGCACAAAAGAAAATGTGCAATTTGCTTCTTCTTGCATGGCTGCCCGCCCATGCATGCAGCATGCCGCCCCTGGCATGTGCGGCAGCCCGCGCATGTAGGCAGTATGCCAAGCGGGTGAACATTCCATTAGTCTGTTTGCACCTTAACTTCGGGTTTCTATTTGCACCTTAGCTTAATTTTCAGATTATATTTAAATCTTTCACTTAAATTTTTATCATCAAAATCTCTTCAACAAGATGACAAAACCATAATCTGGTGCTAGTGAGCTATTTTTCATCCTCTCCCTTTTCGTCAGTAACAAAAGGGATGCAGAATTCAAACCAAGAGGATAAAAAAATGATCCAAAATTGAGATCATTAACCTATATTTAACGAACAAAACTCTAAAACTCTCCCTGTTGATTTGGCTAAGTACCCAATTTTGAGATGGAGTATAAAACACATTGATATTTATTCTAAAACACATTGCATCATATAATGTTGAAGAAAACAAACATTGAAGCAAAAGTACAAAGAAGGGAAAAGCCTCGGGACAAAATAAATTTTCTAACTTTAGACCTGAATTTTGCTTTACCTTTTTCTTTTTCATTAGAAGAGAAAGTGGCAATAATATTAAAAGAAGGAACTGGAGGTGGCACCGTGGAAGACATGGATTTAGAGTAGATGCCCCGAATGTGGGGCAAAGGTTGGGTGGACGCACAATAAATGGATAGACTGATAAAGTTTGGCAGAAGAGCGTGGAGGAGGTGCTCTGACATGGGTGGCAATTGTGGAGGCAGGATTTCTAATAGGTTTGTTCACCATATTTTCCCATATATTACAAATAAAAGAGGAATTGAGGATCATATCATTAGTCATATGCAACAGGTTATATTGCATGTCTCGATATTCTTCCCTAGTCTATTTCATGTATTCCTTGGACCGTTGCATGTATTCTTCCGCACTGATTTTAAATGCTCTAAATTCTCCAAAATTCTTCTCAACTCGTCATCCGGTAATCCAAAATATCATATTTTTCATGAATTTATTCTCCATACCATCAAACCTATTATTCATCTTTGTTTCCAAGGTGTCCGCTCTTTCAAAAAATTCATTCCACTTTCTCTCATTAGAAGACAGACCTTGGGTAGGTGTGATTGGCATGTAATTCCTAACATAATCCTCATCCTTTACTCCCTCTACTCTTCTCTCATATGCCTCTTCAGCTCTTCTCCTTCTTTTTAAATTCACCCACCTATCATTTTCAAACATCCAGATGGCTCTACAGAGGGTAAGAGCATTGATATTGTTTTTCATGTTTAATTCAACTTTGATTTCCTTGTGAAGATTGATTCCATGTTCGACTAAAATCTCTGTTATTACACTGGCATATGGTAGGTTTTTGTCGGGGTAATCTCTGGCAACTATCATGAAATAGGGAATCAAGTAGTGCAGACCTGAATTAATTCCCTTAATGAAGCATGCCATCAATATATGTAGATATTGATGGCTAGTATCATCAAATACTATTCTAGCATCATCAAGTGTCTGAAAATGTAGATATGAAGCACAATTACAAAAGTCAACCCATTGTAAACCAGTTCCCTGCAGATGATTCGAGGATCAATTTCATTGTCATGGCCATCAATATATGTTCTAAAAGCGCAAGGCTGCATTTCATCCTCAATTTTAAAAGGAGAACCCTCATCTTTTGTCCTTCCATCAACAATGTCTATATTATTGAAAAAGAGCCTAGTTGGCTGTTCATAGATGTTTTGGTTGGGATGTATTAGCCATTTAGGATAGAATGAATGTAGAATCTTATCATATTTAAACCCAATTGACCTTAAATAATCCCAATCTATGAGATGACCGTAGGTAACATTTGTTTTTGAGAAAATTTTTTTAAATAGCTTACTTCATTCTAGGGATGGAAAATCCTTTTTGCTGAACCTGCTCTTTTCTGAGGATGGCTCTAATTCAACTTCTTTTCCTTTTCTACTTCATGGAGCCATGGAACTTTGGGGTTCTTAGAAAGAGTGTTGTAAAGAGAGGAAGTGAGAGTAATGGAGATGGTGTTATTAGAGAAAGAAAGAAAGGGAGAAGGCGTAAGAAAGATGGAGATGATACCAAAGGGGTTGGCTTTGAGTAGTGTGTCGAGATGGGATTTAATTGTATATTTAAAAAGGGTGTTGCGGGAGGAGCAAGGGAGAAGGTTTATTTTTGTATTTTATGATGATTTTCGGTGTAAGAGTGAGAGAGAGATGTAAATCTTTCAAAAAAAAAATTCTGACTTAAAGATTTTAGGAAAAAAAAAAGATGTGGCTCCAATTTTGTGAGAGATATGTCAGGAGGTTAAAAAGATTTGAAGTGAAATGTTTGAAATGAAAGAGAGAAGTTAAAAGAATATATTCTTGAAGACGGTGTAGAGTAACAACTAGTTAAGAGTCACAAGAAGAATAGTGTGCGTGTTATGGTGTAGAGAGAGCTATTGCAGGAGGGTTGAATAGTGAAAGAAGAAAATATATTTGGAATGGTGTACGTGTGAGTACTATTTGTTGGAAAGTTGAATAGTCAAAGTAGAGAATATATCTTTTATAGTGAGTTTACACATTTTTTTATTTAATATTATATATTATTTTTGTTGTTTGTATTATATGTATTTGCCTATATGTGATATTTATTTATTATTACTATTATTATTATTTCGTTAATTTATGTAACATATTTTTTAATCTTTTATTCTATGGTTTTGTGTTAATTAAAGTAGAGGGTATGAAGAGAGAACACATGTGAGTACAATTAAGAGTCGTTAAAGGAAATTACTTGATTGTCCGGTATGTGCCTTGGCACGGTAGCCACGAATTAAGAAGAATTACGTGACTGGTCTGGTAGTCTGTGCCTTGGCACAGTTAGCCACTGTTTTTCTAACATGTCAAATGTGGTGAACCGTCTAGTTTAGTATGATCCACTGTATTAAATATGCTGTGAGCCGTTTTCTTATAAACTGGTCAGTTGTCCTTTCGGGCGATCACCTGTGTTGCATACACGTGGTTTACTGTTTAGATTCATGGTGGATCATCTAAGTTAACATCAGCTAACCTTAATTTCTTCCGTTTACCATTTTCATTTTCTAAGACATACTCTATTTTTCTACACTTTTTCAACTCTGATTTTCTTTTCTGTTAGATTATTTTTTGAAATCCAATATTTCTAATTCTTTTCTTAAAATATAAAATTTATTTTTATCAAGTGATTTTGTAAATATATCTACTATCTATTTTTTAGTATCAATATATTCCAAAATCACATTATTCTTCCGTACATGATCTCTGATAAAATAATATCTGACCTTTATATGTTTTATTCGTGAGTGATGTACTAGATTTTTTTGTTAAATTGATGGCACTAGTATTATCACATCTAATAGGAATGCAATCTACTTCAATTCCATAATCCTTCATCTGACATTTGATCCATAACATCTGAGCATAGCATTGTTCTACTGCAATGTACTCAACTTCAGTAATTGAAATTGCCACGTTGTTTTGTTTCTTTGAAAACCATGAAACCATCATGATTCACTATTAAGTACTACTGTTATTTTTCCTGTCTACCCTACAGACTGCATAGTCTGCATCTAAAAAACCATACAATTGAAAACTAGAATTTCTATCGTACCATAAAAATAAGCTTGCAGTATCTTTCACATATCTAAGGATTCTTTTAACGACTTTAAAATATGACTCCTTGGGATCTTACTGAAATATAGCACAAAAACATACACTAAATTGAACATCTAGCCTAGACGCTATGAGATAAAGAAGAGAACCTATCATGTTTCTGTATCAAAAACTTTTGACAGACCATTTTCTTGTTCATCCTTATCTATCTTAACAATTGTGCTCATAGGCGTAGCACTCCCTTTACAATTATCAAGACCAAACTTCTTCACTGACTCTTTAGAGTACTTGGCCTAACTTATGAATATTCTCTTCTTAGTTTGTTTTATTTGATGATCTAAGCCCCCCATCATACTCATTTCAATTTCTTCAGCATTGACTCAGCAAATTCTTTACAGAGATTATCATCAATACTTCTGAATACTATGTTATCAACATGTATTTGGAGTATCAAAAACTCTCTGTCATTTCTCTTACAAAATGAAGTGGTATCCATTTTGTCTCTGTTAAAGTCATTTTCAATGAGAAAATTGCTAAATTTTTCGTATCAAGCTCTAGAAGGTTGCTTAATACCATACAATACTTTCGACAATTTAAACACATGGTTTAGGAATTTAGGTTCTTCAAAGCCTTCAACATATACTATCTCTGCTAACACTCCATTAAGAAAAACACTTTTTACATCCATTTGATAAAATCTAAAATTCATATAGTATGCGAAGGTAAGAAGCATTCTAATTACTTCTAATCTAACTACAGGTGCATAAATTTTATCATAATCAATACCTTCTTCCTAACCGTAATTCTTTACAAGTAATCTAGTTTTGTTGCCTACTATAGTACCGTATTCATCTAACTCATGTCTAAAAACCCACTTTGTTCCTATAACTAATTGATCCTCAAGTCTTGGGACTAAATTCCATGCTTTATTTCTTTCAAATTGATTCTATTTCTCTTGCATTGCCAATATCCAGTTTTCATCTTTTAAAGTTTCATGTGCATTTTTGGGCTCTATTTGAGAAATGAATGTTATAAATTTACATTGATTTTGAAAAGTTGATTTAGTTCTAACTCTTGATTATATATCTTCGATTATGTTTTCCACATTTACACTATTCTAATTATTGGATACTTTGTTTCCTACTCATAGTTGTTTTAAGGAATAAGAGACGGGTCATATTCTATAATTTCATTCTTAGATTCCTTAACTTGAGCACTTTCAATTGATATTGGTTCTGAAGCTATTTCATCATCAACAATCACTATTTGTCTCATTGAATCCTCACATTCATCAAACTTCACATGGATGAATTCCTTAACTGCAATAGTTCTCTTATTATAAACTCTATATACCTTATTATTGTAGGTAATCTAATAAGATACTTTCATCACTTTTTGTATCAAATTTTTCTAATTATTTTTTTCCATTGTTTAGAATATAGCATCTATATCCAAACACATAAAAATAACATATATTTGGTTTTCTATCCTTATATAATTTATAAAGAGGTTTCTTAAAAATTGGTCTAACTAAGACTCAATTCGGAATACAACAAACTGTATTTATAGTTTCTGTCCAAAAATATTTAAGCATGTTATGTTCGTTGAGTATGGCTCTTGCCATTTCTAAGTTCTATTTTTTCTCTCCACAACTCCATTTTGGTGGCGTTCTATGAGTAAAGAAACCATGATTGATTTCATTTTATTTACAGAATTCTTTTAATTGGTTATTTTCAAATTCTCTACCATGATCACTTCTAATTTTGGATATTATTTATCCTTTCTCATTCTGAAGTTTCCTTTAGAGTTTATGAACTCTGAACAGGCTTCTTTCTTTTTTACTAGGAATAGAACCCAAGTGTATCTCGAATAGTCATCAACTATTACAAATTCATAATATTTTTCTCCTAAACTATGGGTTCTAGTTGGACCAAAGAGATCCATATGTAGTAGATCTTACGGTTTGGAAGTGGAGACCACATCCTTTGATTTAAATGAACCTTTTGTCTGCTTTCCTTTCATGCATGTATCATAAATTCTATTGTTTTGAAATTTTAGATTTGGAATGTCTTTTACTAAGTTTTTCTTTGTTAATTTTTAATCAGATCCATGCTTGATGTCCTAATCATCTGTGCCAAAGCCTAAACTGATCTTTATCAGAACCATCAAACAAGATTCATCCGAGGTCTCTGTTTTATGAATATCTATCACATATATATTTCTTTTCCTGATTATGGTGAATTTGGTTTCATTTGAAATTTTGTACACAATTAAACACATATCAAAATCAAAAATGACCATATAGCTCTTATCACATAGTTGACTGACATTGAGTAAACTAAATTTTAAACCAGATATAAGAAGAACATTTTAAATTTGAGAGTCAAAAAAGTTATCTCCTATGTTGTCTACTCCAATGATCTTTCCTTTTGAATTATCACCAAATGCCACTTTTCCTCATTTCTTCCTCTCCATAGATGAGATTTGGATGCATCCTAAGACATATGTATTGAGCATCCACTATTTATGTACCACAAGGAAAGATCAGGAGATTCCTTTGATCTCAAACAAACCTAAAAGAATAGCCAATTATATGTTTGCCTTTGGTACCCACACTTTCTTGGGTTTGACTGGGCTAGTTTTCATTTGATTCTTCAGCATCCATTTCTTTGTTACCGATTTGATTTTAGACCAACATTTATCGATTGAATGTCCATTTTTAGAGTAGTGAGTGCATCGTAGTATATTGAATTTTAATTCTGAAGAGTTGTTCCTTAGTCGTAGTCGGCATTGTTCAAATATATGTCCAATTTTCATGTAGATATGACACCTGTGTTGTTTAACATCTTTGGAGCTAGGTACAAAAAATTTGTATAGCTTTTTCTGAATTTGGTTTGGATTATAGCTTAGTCTAACTTTATCAAAAACTGCCCTTTGGACTTCTAAAATGGCATCTAATTTTTCTTGTCCCGGTATGAATTTCATTAGGATTACACTTTGTTTAATGTTCTTTTCTTTTTGTTTAGTTAATTCTTTTCTTAGAATTTCAATTTCATTTACATAGTTGTTTTCGGTTTCATCATACTTTGTTTCGTTTTGCAATTACATACATTTGTTTTTTTCAATGGTAAAATTTGATTCACTTTATCTTTTTCAATTTCTATTTCTTTATTCAATTCAGAGTTCTTCAATGCAAGATTAGTGTTTATTTTTCTCAATTCGTTAGTCTCATTTTTAAGTTTCTCTAACTCTTTTTCCAGTTCAAAATTATTTTTCTTAAAGGAATCATTTTTCTTTTTCATCTTTTTCGACTCTTTAAGTGACTCAAGTAATGCTTCATACAATTCAGAAATTGAGAAATTATTTTTATCAGAATCTGTAAGAGAGGAAGAGTAAGAAGTTGAGATTACCTCATTGTCAGAATCCTCTATTGCCATAAAGCATAGATTTGCTTGTTCTTCTACAAGCTCATACTCACTGGAGCTTGAGTCTTCATTGCTCTAGGTAGCAAGTGCTTCCTTCTTTTTCTTTTCTTCTCTCCTTCTTGTCCTTTTTATCAGCTTTCTTCAATTGGCGACAGTCAACTCTGATGTGTCTAAGTTTCTTGTATTCGTAGCTGTCACGCCCCGACCCACAGGTCGGGCACGTGAACAGACCGCCACGACTCCTCAAGGCACGGGTATGCCCTACTCGCACATCGAGGTGACGCAAGGCTAATATTATGACCCGACTCGATATCATTAAGTCAAAATCATATAGCGAAAGAAAAAAAAAATAGTTTTCAATAAAAATTTTCTTTCAAATATCTGCCTCCAATTTACATACAATATTTATATGCATGGTCCAATAACAAACAAGAATGGATATGATCACTTACCCGATAGCGTCTCTCAGTAAAACTCATGGGATAGTACCTCAATGTATATCAAGTACAGTATAAACTGAAAATATTAATATAAGGGGTGAGTATAATCCATATACTCAGTGAGTGAGGTGCAATGACTATATAATGATAATAAATGAATTTGTGAGAATGGCAAATCAAAACATCATTTTCAAATTTATATTTCATTCCTTTGTAAATATATCATGTAATTCAAAATAATAGGCATCATTATCATCAATCATGCATTAATAGGAGTCAAAAACACATTCTACCCATAGTTTGGCCTAATTAGGGTAAAATCCACCAAGCGACCACCAAAATGTCATAAGAATAAAATATATATATTTTCCCCCCTTCCCTTGGTGTTGACACGGTCCTCACGTGGTGCTCATCTATTAGATCCGTTGGACAAAGACAAGGGACTCAAACCCCTGCTCCCGTGTTACCCCACCACGTCACCCCGTCGAGTAAACGCTAAATACCGTGGTAGGGAGTGGGCTATAACCATTATACACCATCCCATAATCATACACATGTGCCATATGTCATCATTCATAAATCTTTATTTGTAAAAACAAGGTACTATCAAGTAACCATAATATTAGGATATAAATTTTTACCGAACAATATTTCAAGACATGCCACAAATACTAAAATATTTCTAAATCATATTTCAAGACATGCCACAAATCACATTTATAAAATCATGATCAAAACTATTTCTCATTTAAAGTCAAAAATAGTTTGTCTCACTTACCTCAATTGGGGAGGGTACGCCACTTCTCCTAACTATCCTCGTTTCTCGAATGAGTCATCTCTCTAATCCTAATCCTAAATTAAACAATATCATTTATTAATTCAATATTATATAGTTGGATTACAACATGCATATAAAAATGGCCTCTTTCATAAGATTAAATTTCAATTTTCATATTTAGAGGAATTTCTACAAACATATAACGCTCAGATTTAGTAAAATCATGATATTTTCAAAAATTTTGATCGAATTCAATTAATTTAAATTTGCTCTTAACACTAAGACATATATCTCCAACTTTTATGTTCAAACCATCTTCAAATTTAGAATACACGAATTTATAAAAAAAAATTATCATTTTTCGTGCTAAGTTCCTAAAACCAATTCCGCACAGTTTTGGGAGAAATTTCATATCTCCCAGTATACATCTCCAATTTAAGTGCTTCTTGCCTAAAATTGAAGGTAAGACATAGATCTAAAACTTTCTAGTTTTGACCATCCTCGGATTCTAAATGTATAATTTTATAAAATTCAGTTTTCATCTCGGTTTCAGTTTTAGAACTATTTCTGCACAGTTTTAGTAATATCATCATACCTTTCTGTATACAACTCCGATTCAAGTGATCTTTATCTCAACTTCACGATAAGTCAGAGACCTAAAAGTTTCATGTTTAACATTTCTCCAAATTCGGAACAGAAGATACCTCAAAAATTCATAAAATTTATTAGTCATACACAAGATATGAAACAGAATTTGTAAAACATGCTAAACTTCCAAAAATCACCAAAAATTGATTTTTTTATGAAATGTCTTACATGATATATCATTTTTAAAAGTTAGGAAATCTAGTTTATAGAGAAATAAATATCTTAAATTTTTGAATTCTACAAAATGAGATATTCTAAAAAATCTATACAAAACTTAATCTAGAAATTAACATTTAGCATACTAGTATGGATACTAAAGTAACTACTCATCAAATAATTTAATTTTAGCATAAGTTAGAATATGTTACCTTTTTTGTAAGATCTCTTGCTAACAATATATATCACCACCCCCTTTGAATTTTGAATTTTTATCACCTTAGAAAAAAATCAAATCACAATAAACATAAATTCCTATACAATATCTCTATACTTCCAATTGAAATTCAAGAATTCCCAAAAATGTTCTTTACCCCTTTGGCTCCATAGTTGAACTCAAAATAGATATAGAACCCTCACAATTTTATCCAATGTGAGTTTGAATGAAGAAAATAGGTCAAACTCTTTTTAAACAAGTTCTTTTATAAACCTAGTCAAATATCCTTAACCATTGGATCATTCCATATATTATCTTGACCTTCCACTTGTTCTAGCACTTAACCCATGCAATTGTTGATTCAAGCAACCTTCATGCATTCCACCAAGTGTCTTTGGACATCCATGTCGAGGGGGAGAAGTGTTACAATCTAGAACAAGCTATTTAGTTGGTTTTCATGCAAAAATTTCTATCCAATAAGATTTCATGCATAAATTTCTATCCAATGAGTTTTCTTGAATGTGAAAAATCCTATGTGGCCACTAACCAACCTGATTTCCCTCTTGACCAATCATTTGGCTCCAATTGTCCATCCTTGAGTGGTTTGCAACTTAGTCTCTTAACTTTCTTCAATTACATTTAAACCCTTAACTTTTAACAATTGTATTTTTGGTCCCTATGAAATTTTGTTTGAAATTTCTTAAATATGTGAAATTTCATTTAAATATCTTTATTTAAGTGTGTATGCCTTCTCTTAGCTATTTTTGACTTCTTTAGGCCTTGCCGGCACTTTTCGAGAAATTTTTCGGCTTACCGATAAAATTTTCAGTTTTAACGATTTTGATACGAAATCTCAAAATAAATAATTAGATAATTAAATAGATGTCTCAAAAGGATGCTTATATATTTAGAATCATGAGAAGTAGTACATAATATACAGTCACTAAAAATCGATGTTACAGTTGCATCTGACTTCCTCTTTCTTCTTTGACCTTTTAAAGTTTAGTCCGTTTCTATTTCTTCTCCGCATCATGAATCTTTTGAACCTTAGCCAATAGAGCTTCATTCCAGAGTTAGATGAGAGCTACTCCTTTTCCTTTTTCTTCTCTACTTGAGCCCTTGACATTTAGTTTCATCCCATGTGTTATCATGGAACCCACGAGCTCGTCCATGGTTAGAGTTTCAAAGTTCTTTGACTCTTCAATTACGGTAACCTTGGATTCCCATGATTTTGGAAGACTTCTAAGCACTTTGTCCACCATATACTCTTGTGGAATGCCTTTCTTAAGTAGTCTCAACTCGTTTATTACTTTGTTGAATCGAGTCATCATTTCACTTACAGTCTATCCATCCTTCATTTTGAAGGCTTCATATTCCTGTTTTAAGAAATTGATCTTGCTCTTGCAAATTTGACAAGTTCCTTCATAGGTGGTTTCGAGTCTCTTCTAAATTTCTTTGGCTGTTATGCATGATGAAACCTGGTTGTATTCGTTGACACTCAGAGTGAGATGAAGTAGGTTGATGGCTTTGCAATTTGCTTGATAATCCTTCATTTGTTCCAATGTTATGTCCTTCATCTTTACTGGTACATAAATGCCATCAATTTCTTTGGTTGGAAAATTAACCCTTTCTTCGATGATTTCTTAGGTAGTTAAATCTTGCGTTATAATAAAGTTGTGCATTCTCTATTTCCAATAATTGAAATAGTTTGATCTAAGGTGTTAAGACCTAAAACTAAACACTTACTCTGGAAAGAACCTAAAGGGGGGTAAATAGTTTTATTTGAATTATTTTTGAACTAATTGCATATTTAAACAAAATTTTGATCAGAGGTGATTAAAACTAATCTGAGGTGATTAAAACAAAGGAGTAAGGTTGCATAAGAAAATATAAATGAAGGTGCAGAATTTTTATAGTGGTTCCACCAAATACGGTGTATGTCCACTCTCAGGACTCTTTCCTAGATTTTCACTAATACCACAAGGACACAAACTTGATTACAGTTCAAGTTAGACCGATACAGTGTTTATCCTCAAAACACTAACAACTCAATCTTTCTCAAGTTGTCACTTTCTCTCTCTAAATCTAAGATTATGAATATCTCACCAGTTTTCAGAGATTTTTGTACAGAAAGGATAAATGATACAAATAGAGAGACTTTTATCCTCAGATATGACTTTCTATGCGCTTATCTCAGATTTACACTCAAAAGAAAGAAATAGAATGGAAAAAAGAGAGTACTTCTTTTGGAACAAAGTATGTTAATTTTCAAATGTTAATTTTCAATAGTGAATTGTTGTCTTTGTTTCTTTTAAGAGTAATTGTTGTAATCATTAAGTGCACAACTTCTTCTATAACCTTGTTGCTGCTACAACATTTATATCTCTCTTAAAGGATCCGCTTAGCGGTGGGTGAGTTAAGACTTTTCGACAAATGTTCATTAATTCTTTTTGTCTATTATCAGTGAAAACAGTTGTTCTCATTAAATAAAATTGGCCTTGCAAATCTTTTAAAGCAATCTTTTGATAAGCAAACCCTATTGTACAAAAGATCAAAATTCTTTTTTGCTGCAAAAGAGTTAGTGCAGAAGATAGACAAATGTTCAAATTCAAATTTCAAATAGGTTTAAAATAATAATTTTTCTAAAATTGAATGGGAAAAAAATTATATACGTGTGAGAGAGAGAAACTAAAATAATTAATACATGTCAGTTTGGTTTGACTTGGTTGTCAGTATGGCGGTAGACCATTTAGAGTTTACGGTAGCCTACGAGGCCACTGTTGGATCAACCGATCGAGCACATTGCACTCACGGTATACTGCGCAACATGCGCAGTGGCCCATACCTACTTGCAATAGGCCTTGCCCTGCTTGTGCGGTAACCTGCACAGGTGCGCGGTAGCCTGCGTTGAGAGACATGGAGTTAAATTGATAGCAAGAGGGAAATGGGTAATTTAGTGCATAAAAAATGTTTAAGAAAAATGAAGAAGCATTTTAAATATTGGCAGAGGTGGAGAGAGAGTAGATGTGTAAAATCGTGTAGAAAAGTCAAAAATGCTTTAAAGAAGAGTGTAAAAGAGAGGGTCTGAAGTAAGGTGTCTTGGTGTGTAAAGTAAAGAGAGATGTAAAGTCAAAGTGTTGATGTGCACAAAAGAAAATGTGCACTTTGCTCTTCTTGCGTGGCAGCCCGAGCATGCAGGCGGCATGCGCGGGCAGCCGCGCCTGGCTTACGCTGCTGCCCGCGCATGCGGGAGCTGGTGAACATTCCATTCGTCTATTTGCTCCTTAACTCTGGGTTTCTATTTGCACCTCAACTTAATTTCCAGATCATACTTAAATCATTCACTTAAATTTTAATCATCAAAACCTCTTGAGCAATCCAAACAGCTTATTACCTTTGTGTTGTTTGTACTAATTGTTCCCTTGGATCTCTTGGATATTCTCTTCCAATTGTTGGTAGAAAGAATTGATTATTGCATTGTGATTTTCATTGAACACGTCTACCAGGACCAGAGCTTGCAACTAGCAAGTAATTTTGATGTTCATACTTACATGATTTGTGCCAGAAGATTTGTCTTAGGAACATGCGACTTGGGTTAACTTTTTTGGGTTGTTCGCATTGGAGATGACAAATGCTTTGTTTTGTTTGAGAATTGATTTTACCTGGAAGATTTTAATATCCAAAATTATTAATATGCATTAAAATGTAAATTCTTAAAAACAATACAAAAAATTGAAAAATAAAAAAACCAAACTTCAATTTTTTTTTTCTTTTAAAATGATCGATCCCAAAATTTAGTATTAAAATATAAGTTGTTGTTGTGATAAAAAATGAAAAAAGTTGAGATTTTCAAGTTAAAAGGTTACAAGACCGTCACCGAACTCTTAAAAGAATAATTTTTTTTTTTTTTTTTTTTTTTAACAATCTCTCTAAATGTAATATTGTATCTTATTTTATTTACAATAATTATCAACCAAAAAATCAACAGCATTTCCTGAGAGTAAATGTAAAATTTTTATTTAATAAAGCAGATCATCTTACAACTAAGGTTTTAGCATTGAAAACATCCCCCAAGTACCGCAGGTCTTTTAATGACTTGTAGCATTGTCATAAGACAATTAAGTTGGCAAAATTAGGCACCAACTCCATATGTAAAAGAATTAATTTCAATTAGAAGGTGATCTTGAGAAGCTATTCATAAACTAGAAAATCTTATTTTTATGATACATATTTGAGATTCAAACTCGAAATATTTAAAGGGAATCAGAAGGTGCGAATTGAACTATAGCTATAAAGTAGTGAATCTAATCTATGATAATTATACCATTAGATTCTAAATTTTCTTTTCATTTAATCTAAAATAATTAAGATATACAATCGAATAACTAGCTCGGAGTTGAATTCAGTGCTAATTAGTAACAATGACAAATACTAAGCCATGAAATAAAAAATTAATTATAATAAGGATATTATGAAGATCAATTGCATGTTATACACCTCCAAGGTGTAAGCTTCTTTATTGCATAATTCTCTCGAGTCTTATTTGATTAGAATAATTGCACCTTTGCAATTCTAATTGTAATGACCTGCAATACCAAATTGTGAATAAAGCCAAAATAATCATTCTTCACCAGGAAAATTTTGAAAAAGGGGCAATTTTTCTGTATAAACCCTTGTATTTTAGCTTGTGCCTCAACAAATGACCATCGCAAGTGCAAAATCATGGGGTTCAGTACCATAGCCCAAGTAATAACGACTCCAGATTAAACCTTGATTCTAGCAGACTCCCCAACAACCTTTTCCATTCTGTCATACCACTCACCAATGGGTGTATGTAACACCATGTCTTTACCAGCACTCAGGTAACGGATGGGTCTTAATACTCCAAAGACAGCAAGGTCTGCCAAATTAGGTCTTGAACCCCCTGAACAATGAAATGAATGAATGAATGAAATGTAACTTCTTTATGTATATAAAGAGATGCAAGAGTGAGGGAGACATGCATATGATTACCCAAAAAAAAAAGGTCAACCATGAGGCGCAAGACTTTTGATTTGAATGACTTCAATGTGGTAAAGATTTGAATTCACCAAAGAAGTTGAAAGACAAGCTAAGACTAGTTTAAGAGGAAAGTTTAGACCCCTTTAAATCCATTGCTTCCCTAACACACAAACCTACAGATACACAGTTGATCACATTTTGTCACAAGACATGCAAGAGAAGCATTTCTTGCAACAAAAGAGGTATGTCGAACAGTATCTCAGATTAAATTATCCTTACTCTTCAAGATTCAATCCTATGTCAACCTTTCATTTTACTCCAACAGAATTGCTACCAACTATATCTCCCTCCTATGTATCTTGCACACGTCATTGAAGAATCATGTGGTGGGCACTGCCAAAAATTCACCACCCTTGAAAGATGAGAAAAATCTCCCTCTCAAGAGTTACTTAAAACATCCTCCAGGCAAACAAACACCATCAAAGACGGCAACAGAACAATCAATTGCCCACTGGCATTGCGAAAAAAATAAATAATCTATTCAATAGCTTAAGCATTTGTAGTTTTACTTATTTAAGCCCACCAAAGCAAACTAAATATAGAAGAACATCTTAATGTTAGGATATGTACAAAGTAAAACATGTTTGAAATAAAAATTACATTCTTAGGAAGCTGCTGGAGATACAGATATTTCCATTTCAGCTAGATTGTTCCAATTTTTGTGGCTGCGAAGCTTATTTAAGGAACGGGTAAATTGTGTCATGCAATCAAAATGAGACCGTTATCAAGCAACAGACACTTAAGTAGGACGAGTGTTCTGCGTGGTACATAAGGCAACCACAAGCAATGAAACAACAGAGGGGGGAAGGATGAGGTGGAATTCTCCCATACTATTGTGAGAATATGTCAAATCTAAGCATGTTGGCTCCAGTGTTGTGATGTGTTCTGCTCAAAGACATGTAACAACAAACATGACATGGGACATATTGGGGCTTATAATTTTGAATTT
Source organism: Dillenia suffruticosa (assembly GCA_033439265.1). Classification (NCBI taxonomy): domain Eukaryota; kingdom Viridiplantae; phylum Streptophyta; class Magnoliopsida; order Dilleniales; family Dilleniaceae; genus Dillenia; species Dillenia suffruticosa. The sequence goes on along the minus strand of JAVTVX010000009.1, from coordinate 14,879,702 downwards.
GTATCACAACATTGAATTTTTTACCTTAAAAATGTAGTTATATTTTGTCTCCTTGTAATAAAGAGAGCAATAGCTAAATGTTAGATTGTTTGAACATCTGTCCTCAACAAAGGATTATAACAAGATTGTTGCAATTTTTGTTTTGTCACATTGTACCTGTTAACCTCTAACATTCAAAGCTGCAACAGCAATTCTAAATCTATGCTTATTAAGCATTGCTATATATGTGATTCGATAATGTTCCAATTAATTTTATTCACTGGTAAGAGAATCTTAGAATTTAATGTGCTTAACATGGGATTGCCAACCTTGTAATGCTTCGATCTAGCTTTGCTTTCATTGTAATCAATGCATATCATATCCATCCCCAACCAGTATACATGTGTTTTAAACGTCATGAAAAAACCATACTCTCCCTAGTATCTAATCCCCTTTGCAAGATTCAAGAAAACTTCCACTACTTCCTCCTCAAATAGACACAGATCCCAGTTGATTTAAGTACATCAAAATTGCGACCACACAAAAAACTGCCACCATATGTGAACACAAACTATCCACCCTTAACCTGCCTACTATATGTAAATATATAAAAATATTGCCAACAATATGAGTTCCCCACTTCAGAATAAGCTAATGCATAAGCACTTTGCACCATTATCTTCTACTTCAAATATAAAGAGGTGCAGATGTGAGAAGATTTGATGCCAAAGCTCGGTCTTTAGGTTTATCTGCCCCTCAAATTTGTAATTGGTGTGCAAATTCTCACATATGGGGATTGTGAGCTTGCAAGAGAGTGATTGAGAGAAGCCTACAGGCTATGAATGAGATGAGGAGAGGCACCTCTAGTCATAGAGGAGAAATGAGGAAAGAAAGTTTCTTTGCTCGCCCTAGGCCCAAATGAACGAGGCCAGAGTACTCATGAGTGAGTATAAGATTCCTATATAGTTGGGTTTTAACCAAAGAGTCATGAGGAACCCAAGGACCAAATGAACTTGTGGTTCATTACACACACACACACACAAATATATACATACATACATATATAGACACACACACACAACCTAGAATCTAACAAAACAAGAAAAACTGCTAGTTGGATTAACTTAAGTCCTTTTTTTATATAAAAGAAACTTTATATCAAAAGAAATAAAAGATACACAAGTACTAGAATATAGCTCGAGATACCCGAGACATCATCAAGCCATTGTGTATGACCCATACAAAAAGATCTAATTTCTATTCACAATTGATGGCTAGACTACACTAACCAATGTCGCAATGACTCGAGGTGGTAGCTATTGCTCACCTATCATTCTGTTGTTTCTCTCCATCTATATTTAATAAATACAAGCACTGAGGAGGTATTTGCAAGCCCTATTCTGTCGAAATGGATGTCTAATAGGGGACAAAAGGATCTCTCAAATGTTTGACCAAGAGAGAGAAAACATCGCAGGTGCGTGAATTGCCATTGTCAATCTCCATACCTCCCTCGAGAAGGGTATCGGAAGAAAAGGTAATCAATGATCTTTCACCGACTAACACAGAGATGGCATGTGGATTAGGACGAAAACTCAAGCCTAAACAGAAAATCACTTGTCTGAACCTACTCCATGAAGACTACCTAGATGATGAAAGCAAATTGAGGAATCGCTCCTCAAAACCATACCTGATCCATCTACGAAACCAAAATGATAAGAACATCTGAAGTGTCTCCAAACTGAGGCAATAGAAAACTCCCCACTAAAGCTAATTGTCTACACAAGTTTATCCCAAAAGAAGACGGGCGATGAGAGTACGGGATAACATCCCAGATACGATCAAAGAATGCTCACAACAATCTCAAAGTCTACGCCTTAGTACCTCGGATATACTCTTTCCATAGAGTGCTAAAAAAATATCCCAAACAGAATACCCAACAGTGCAACCTAATCTCTCCATGATTTGTGTGTCGAAGACCTCTATCAAGGGGTCTGCAAGCAATCAATGATCATACCGTAATAATATACAGCTCTCATCTCCCATCCGCCATTAGATCCCGAACTAGATACCGTAAAAAGATAGAAATTTCCTCCAAATCCATGAACATCTGTTTAAAACTCGGACATACCAAAAGTTGCAATCCCTCAATAAGTAAATCCTCACCCAGTGGATCCATACGTTATCATTCGAGTCTAAAAGAATATGCCAGATATGTTTAAACTGAACTGCTCTAATCCAATCCGTTACTTGCTACAACCCAAGCCCCCTCTCTTGTTTAGCACACAAAAGACCAAGCAACCTCAGCCTTATGGCAGTCAAGAGATGGACCGGTCCATAAAACCCTAAACATAAACAACTCAATCTCCTTGCATACTACTTTTGGAAGAAGGAAAATAGAACACATTTACGTCTGAATAAAAAAAAAGAACAAAACTAACCGGTTGTACCCAACTTGCATAGGATAAACGTCTACTCATCTAACGCTAGATCCGGATTTTTATGCACCAAACCAATTGCGTCCAATCATGGCTGAGAGAAGGATCAACAATAGAGGGACTCTCAAATACCAAACAGGAAGATGTCACTGACAAAATCACGAAATCTTCAAGATATCCCTAACCCCCTGATTCATTGTCCCAAAAAAGATCTCGCTCTTCTGCAGGTTCATCCTCGATCCAGAAAACATTCCAAAGTGAACCAAATCATCTAAAATACATTGAACCAAAGACAAGCTACCTGAGAGAAAGCATAAGGTCATCCGCGAGACAAAGGTGAGACATTCTAACCTCCTGACATTTCTAATGATACTCAAAGTGAGGTCTCTCAATGACCCAATGCACAAACCTAAAAAGATCTCCGTGACCATCACGAAAAGCATAGGGGACAATGGGTCTTCTAGCCAAAAACTGCTCGAACTCCAAAAAAAAAAAATGTTAGCTCCCCATTTATTGAGATTGCAAAATTTATCGGCATGACACATTCCATGATCCGCTCGATCAACCAAATGGGAAAGCCAACACACTCTAGAACCATGTTAAGGAAATTTCACTCTATCGAATGATACGCTTTTATAATATCCATCTTTATCACACATCTAAGAGAATAAAAAATTCACGTGATATCCATGAGGGAGTTCATAGGCAAGCAAAATGTTATCCCCAATCCTCCTCCACCTCAACTTGCTACCAATGATACTCAATAATATCTTACTCACTCTCATTACAATAATTCTCGATATGCACTTATAAACCGAATTACAATAAGAGATGGGCTTAAAATCAGTCAAAGATGTTGGATTATCTTTCTTCAGGATAAATGAAATGATAATACTATTTACTTTCTTAAGTCTCCCGTAAGCAAAGAAATCTAATACAACCCTAGTTACATCAGATCCCACGGTATCCTAATTGGATCTGAAAAACTCAACACTATAACCATCCGGACCCAAGGCCTTATGTTTGCCCAAAGAAAATATAACCTCTCACACCTGTGTCTCCATCACCGGTGTCTCTAAAGTATGTATATGTATCTCAAACAATATGCCTCGAAACAAAAATGAGATAAATCTGGGATCGAATTCACCAGCCTTAGGCCATTGAAAACAACTCCCTAAAATAGATGACTACCTCCCGTCTGATATTACTTGGATCAATAATCCACGTACTATCCTCACTAACCAGAGAACAAACAAGATTATGATTATGCCTCCATTGAATCGAACTGAAAAAGAAAGCAGTATTCTGATCCCCCAACTCTCGCTTTCTTACGTAGTATGCTCACCTCCATACCCGAAAACATGTAATATCAAGGGGCGACCGACCCCACTGCCTCCCCAAATCACAACCATCTTAAAACATTATCCCATGATGAATCTGAACTAGCCTCTCGAGTTTCCTGAACTCAAATAGATAAATCATTGTATTCCTCCCAATTCATGTGCCCCAAATTCAGTTTCAGACCCTTGAGCCTCCTATATAATCAATACATTAGTATGCCATTATAAACCTCAACCCATGCTTTCGGTACAATCTCCTAATAGAAAGGGTGGTTCATCCAAAACTCAAATAACTTGAACGGAACCCTCCTCGGCTACTGTTCCCACTGAATCCAGATCATACACGGAGAATGATCTGAGTCACAACGGGAAAGAAAAACTGCCTCTTAAAAAGAATAAGTAGACAACGAGGAAGTATTAATGAGTACTATGTCCAACTTTCTTAAAATAGAATTCTTCACCCGTCTATTCCACTAAGTGAAATAGACCACTGAATATTGTAAATCCTCCAACTCAGAATCCTTCAAACAGTCATCCTGAACAGAATCAGTCATCAACCATCCCAAATTACCTTCTCTCCTCTCAAAAGATCATCTGACAACATTAAAATCCCCAAAAACAAACCAGGAAATAACCAACTCCTACCATGAAATTTTAAGAAATCCCATAGCAATCGGCACTCACCTATCAGGTCAGACCTATACATAACGGTACACAACCTTGATCTGATACACTGAATCCTACAATGGATTCACTACATTTCACAAGTCAGATCAATCACGCTGACCTCCAATGGGTTCCAATACAGCCAAGTCTCTTAGTAGAATTACGCGCATGAACAATAATATAACTCCAACTAAACAAAAGAGAGTGTTGGATACATATCTGATTAAATGCCCTCACCTTTATCTCCAAGAGACCAACCAATTACAATCTGTACTATACCACAAAACTTCTCGCAGCTCAAATGCAAATTGGACCATTCAAACTCCTTACACTCCAGCATTCTGTCATTTGGAATGAAATAAGGGGGGCAAACCCCTCAAACAGCTCAGTGAAACTTCTTCTGCCCCCTTTTAGTCTTCCTACCCCTAAAAGGGCAGGGCAAAAGAACTCGAGGGGAAGAATATGAGCTATCGTCTTGTTCTGAGTGGGGAGTTTCTTTGAGCATTTAACATAATGATGCCCAAAGAGCAAGTAATCCTCACACCTAGGCAGAATGTAAAAATATTCCGCCCTAATACTGAACTCACTCCCATCATAGAGCTGCCTCTCTAAAAATAGGGCTCCCTACATCAAACTCAACAAAAACCCTAACATACCCAAGTCTGATGCATGATGCTGTAATATTGTCCATGGATAATAATTTCTCAAATACAAAAGGCACATAACGCAATCCAAACCTTTTATAAAGAACCATAGGCACATTATACAATTTTACTTTGACAGCAATCCTCCGAAACTAAGCTTAGTAGTAGACATACCCATGGTAAATCTACGCAACACAAATGGAAGCCCATGGATATGCCATGGACTCCTATCCAATATTTCCTGAAAATGCTAATCTGAATTAAAGTTCAGTAAACATAATTTCAACCCAACTATGACAATCTCAATGAACCCCAACATACTCAACAATAATACAGCAATCTTGTTTACCTCTTTAAACAGTTGCTGCCATCCCATGACATTTCCAAATTATGTAAATTCATAAAATCTAACACCTTTATCAACCAAAGACTCAAGAACAGCAGACTTACCCCCTTTGTTGCTAGGTAAAACTTTTTCATAGGAAAATGACATCCAGCGCTGGCCTTTACGATCCGTAGAGTAATCCCATTACAGCTGCCAACCTTAACTCCCACTACAGCTGCATAGCTCAAAGACACTTTTGGTGATGGGATCAACCCCCGTCACCCATACTATCAACTATCGCTAGATCAAACAAAAAGCAATATAAAGAATTTTATTTATTTATTTATTTTAGGGTTAATGTGAACACAAACCGATTTAAAGGAAACGAATTAATGTGAAACCACTGTCCATTTTCACAGTTATGAAAACTTTGTTCCATTAAAACAAACTATGGATCATATGAAATATTAAATTATTCCTTTAGGTTTCATGCATTACACTATTAGCTCATATTTTGACCTTGAACTTTCTGTTACGAAAAATTAATAGAAAAGAAAGATGAGCTACCATAACATAAATAAGATTCGTGTATCCCTATAATAAGAGAAAAAATATAGAATCATTAGTGATAGAACCAAACTCAGATATACTTTGTCAATGCATAGGCTAACAAAAAGTTGAAAAGCCAGTCAATTAGATCAGGGTGACTATAAAATCAATAACTCATATAAGAGAATTGCAGCTCCTCCACAACAATAAAGGAAGTGTATGAACATGGATGTAAGTCCATACCAAAGAAATAAGAGGCTTCTCTGTTTCGAATTGTTTAGTGGCATGTGCTAATACAAGAACCGCAAAAAGAGACAAGAAGCTCAACCTTAGATGGACTAAAATCTTTCGAGACATGTAAAGATCTGGACTCAAAAAAAACAAATTAAACGACCTTTAAGGGAAAATATCTTCATATCTAACCCCTATTTGTCGCAGGTTGAATCCACGACAGACTATGTCGCGTCTTGAAGACGCGACATAGCACCCGGCACTCCTCCCCCCACGGCTGTCCTCCCTCCCTCCCCCGTGCGGCAGTCCTCCCTCCCCCCCCTCCCCCCCCCCCCCCCGCGGCTCTCTCTCTCCCCCCGCGGCACTCCTCCCCTTGCGCGGCTCCCGCGGCAGTCCTCCCTCCCTCCCTCCCCCCGCAGCAATCCTCCCTCCCTCTCTTTCCCCCCGCGACTCTCTCTCTCTCCCCCCAACAGCACTCCTCCCCCTCCGTGGAACGCAGTCCTCCCTCCCTCTCTCCCCCCACCGCGGCACTCGTTTCTCTCTCTCTCCCCCCACGACACTCCTCCCCTTCGCGGCAAAGTGCCGCAAGAGCGAGAGGAGCACCGCGGGTGGGGGGGATGTCAGTCTTGGAGACGCGACACGCTATGCCCTTTGCCATGGCGACACGACACCATGTCACGGGTTCAACCCGCGACAAATGGGGGTCACTTCTGGAATTATTTTGCCTCAGAGGTCATTTTATATATATTTTTTTTTTGGATTCAAATCGGTACATGTCTCAAAATCTTTCTCTTTGAAGACATCGTACCTTCAGTCATTATCTATTTATATTTGTTAATAACAAGCTGTGAATATGCCTTTCTTGTATGAATTGAAGTTTAATGTTTTAATTGATCACTGCGAGTTGCATATGAGTCTTTGTATCAGCATTGTACAGCACAAGGGGCACCTTGCTTTAGTTTAAACTTGAAAATATAATTAAACATGGGATTTTGTGAAGGTGGTAAGTAAACTTATTTAATGCAATTGATGAATACATTTTAATAAGTTAAAACTTTGATGATAAAATGATACACCATGGATAAAGATATAAGCAAAGTATACTTGGACTCTGTTGAAAAATATGGAAACACTAGTTCCTTTGTAATATAATATTTTTCCATTGTATATTTGACTTTCGCCTGGTATACTTTAAACCTATGTAGGTAACATGCAAATTCAAGTGCGTAGCTCATGTTGTTGCTGCATGTCCATGGCATGCAGAGGACTTCCTTTCTCCTCGGGGGACATATACGATTAGGCTAACTCTGGAGGACCCAACTGCCAGAATCCATGCATTTGTGTATGCAGAAGATGGGGTAAGAACTCATTGTGATCTACTGTCATGTTATCACTCTGATACATTGAGATGCTTATGGTGGTCGTGGCATAGCACATTTATGATATGTGAAAATTGTTGCAGAATATTTCTCTGTTTAAGGTTCTCTTGACTTGTCAGAGACTTTGATCGGACTTCAATGGCGGCCTAACTGGACTTCTATGGCAGCATAACATAACAAGTTAGCAACTTGGGAGTACCTTCTTCCTCCCTCCACGATCACACACCAAGGGTAGGGTTTTTCTATCTCCTTATCTATGCTTCACCCTTCCTACATTGCATAACAACCTCATGTCCCTACAATTTGCATATAGATTAACAAGAGCAGTCCCACCAAATACATACGAAATCTGCATAGCTCATTGTTCTTGATCCAAGTGATTTAATGAAGTTGCATACATAGACAATTTTTCATGAATTTCATCAAACTTGCTAGAGTCATCTAATGAGCCCTCACAATTTAAATATGAAATTAGAAGCTTGTTCGCAATCAAATTGTTGGATTTTATTTTTTATTTTTTTTGGCAAGAACCCACACAGTGAAATTCAATAAATTGTCAAAGGCAAGTAACATTTTCACCCAACAGCATAATTGGGTAGAGCGATGCCTTCCTGGACCAACTTGAACACAAGGAAACTTAGGGATAATGCTGGTTGTTGTATGCTATATTTTCCCATCAAAAATCAATCGATCATTATTACAAATTTTGCATTGAAAAGAGAAAGAAAAAAGAAAAAGCCTCTCCTATCTTTCTTGCCAACCTTATATATTGTAGACTGGATCCCCAAAACGGCCTTTAGAATAAGGAGATGAGATAACCTATAATACAGAGACTTTGCAAATATGGATTTTTGCCTTCCATGTGTGGAAATTGCATCGGTGACCTCAATTTTTCTAAGGCAACAAGCACTATTGACTAATTAGCCAATGATGCAACATCATCAACAGGCTGCTATGGGAGTGCCACCTTCCCAGCAATTGCATTCCTTCGTTGCCACCCAGGCGAAAAGGCGAACTACTGGCGAAACACTTCATCTTTATATTTTGACAAGTTTTCCGTCACCAGCAACCGCCGCCATCACCATAGTGGCAGCGGCCACCACCAATGAACGTTGACCTTCCAACCTCTAGGCCTGCCATTGTCCGACTTGGATGTGATGGCCAATAACTTTTCTGAGGGTTGCAGTAGAAGGCACCGAGGAGTTGCATCTCCATCGAAGGCAGAACATCGTCGCCAAATCGTCATCTATCGAGACGGGGAAGATCAATCGTCATCAAAGGCCTGTAGCAATCATAATCAACTCTAAATTCATCAGCGGTGAAGACGGATAGCCATTAACAGTGATCGTTTTCATCATCATCTTCGCCCACTCGTGGAACTCCTTCAAACCAGTGACACTTTGTCAATTCTTCACAGATTCAAAGAGAAGTCATCAAAGAGGAGCTTCCTGTTCAATTGTCGGCACTCAACATCTGCCGACAACGGCCAATTTTGATAGATTTGGGTAGGAAGACGAACGAACACAGGGAATGACGTGGACGAAATTGATAGCCATGAGGAGTAACTGAAGGGATCGGACACCGGATCCAACATCAGTGTCCCCTTTTCGACCTTCCCAGCTGTTAATTTTCTCTTCTGACGGTGGCATCGACGGAGACACAATAGATGGAGTGGCAGCGGAATAATTAAATGCAAGGGTTCTGCTTTGAGTTGTCACACTAAATCGGTTCCTAAACCGGTTTTTAAAAAAAAAAGGGTTTCGTTCACATTAATGCGGTTCCTCTAAACCAACTGTATTCGCATTGACTCTTAAAAGAATAAATAAATAAATTCTTTATATTGTTTTTTATTTGATCTAGCGATCGTTGATAGTATGAGTGATGGGAGTCGATTCCATCACCCGCAGCTGTAATGGGATTGACCCCACAGATCACAAGGGTCAACATAGAATGTCACTTTCTCTTGAGAAAGTTTTACCTAACAACAAAGTGGGTAACTTTGTTGTCGGTGAGTTCTTGGTTGAAAAAAATGCTCAACCCTACGAATTTACATTATTTTGAAACCTTATTGCACAACGACTACCATTTAAGACGGTAAACAAGATTGTTGTATTACTATAGAGTAGGTTGGGATTCACTGAGATTGTCATGGCTAGGTTGGGATTATGTTTACTGAAATTTAAATCAAATAAGTATTTTTAGGAAATATTAGATAGGAGCGCGTGGCCTATCTTTGAAATTCCATTTATGTTGCGTAGATTTACTATGAATATGTCTACTATTGAGTTTGATTCTGAGAGGATTGCTATTTGAGTAAAATTGCATAATGTGCCTATAGTTTTTTTATGATAGGTGTGGATTGAGTTATGCGGTTTCTGTCTTTGGAAAACCATTATTCATGGATGATATTACAACATCATGTACCAAACTTGGATATGTCAAGCTTTTTGTCGAGTTTGATACCAAAAGCCCTATTCTTAGGGAGGCATTGTTCACTTTACTTGATGGGAGTGAATTCAGTATTAGAGAGATATTTTTACATTCCGCTTAGGTGTGAGAATTGCTTGGTCTATGGACATCATTATACTAAATGCTCAAAAAAGCTCTCCACTCAAGACACGATGAGATCTTTTGAACCAGTTAGCTACACGATATATGCTAAGGGTTTTCAAACTGTTTGCAAGGCCCAAAAACCAAGGAAATGGGGTCTAAGACATTAGAGAGTGGCAGAAGATAAGGGTTCACAGGTAGAGTCTCCTCTAACAAGAGAGGTAGAAGGAGATGATCTGGGTTTAGTGGCACCTCAAATTGAGGAAGTTAATGATAACTGTATTTTAGTTATTCGGGAGGAGACAGTGAACCATACAGCTAGTTTAACAGAGTTGGATGTCATCCTTGCTCTGGTAGCTAGGGAGAAGAGTCCGACTCGTGATGCGAATTCGCCATATTTCAGAGATTGTGTGACTTTATGTGCCTATGATAGTGTCCCGAGTACACCAAGTGATATCAGGTCCAGAGAATATTATAGAGAAGCCAATTCAGATACATCAGTAGAGGTTATGTAGTGGGCAATAGCTCACGTTCTTCCCCCTCGAGTTCTTCCTTTATCCCGCCCTTCTAGGGGCAGGAAGAATAAAAGGATGGCGGAAGAAGTCTCGATAAGCTATCTGAGGAGTTTGTCTCCCTCTTATTTCGTTCCAGATGATAGAATGTTGGAACTTATAGGTCTGAATGATCCGACTCACATTCGAGTTGCAAGAAGTTTCATGATACAAAACTGATTGCAGTTAGTTAGTCTTTTCAAAACAAGGGTGAGAGCATCTAAAAAAGTGCGTATCCAACACTCTTTTGCCTAGCTGGAGTTATATTATTGCTCATACGGGTAATTCTATTGAGGGATTTAGTAGTATTGGAACTCATGGGAGGTTAGTTTGATTGTTCTGACTTGTGAGATGCAGTGGATCTATTATAAAGTTCAGTTCATCAAATCAGAGTTTTGTTTTGATATCACTGTTGTGTATGGGTCTAACCTGACAAGTGAGCGTCAATTGCTATGAGATTTCTTGAAATCTCATGACAAGAATTTGGTCACTCTATGGTGTATTCTTGGAAACTTTAATGTTGGCAGATAGTCTTCTGAGAGGAGAGAAGATAATCTAAAATGGTCGATGACTGATTTTGTTCTAGATAACTATCTGAGTGATTCTGAATTGAAGGATTTATGATATTCAAGAGTCTAATTCACTTAGTGAAATAGACGAGTGGAGTATCTTATTTTGAGGAAGTTGGCCAGAGTGCTGGTTAATATTTCTTGCTATCCACTTATTCTTTCTCGGAGAGTTTTTTCTTCCCCTAGATCACTCATATCATTCTACGTGTATTATCCAAATTCAATGGGGAGAACAACAGAGGAGGGTTCCGTTCAAGTTATTTGAGTTCTAAACAGGTATCAAGAGATTGTATCGAAGGTATTGGTTGAGACTTATAATGGCACATTGATGTATCAATTATACATGAGGTTCAAGGGTCTAAAGCTGAAGCTAAGGCAGTTAAATTGAGAGGAATACACCGTGAGAAACTAGTTCAAATTCAACATGAGATGACATATGGAGATAGGTGTGATTTGGGGGAGTCAAAAAGGTCAACCGACTCTCGATATTACATGCTTTCGGCTGCGTTAGAAAGGGAGATCCAATGACTTCAATTGGGGATTGGAATATTGCTTTCTTTTCCCGTTTGGTTCGACGGAGACATAACCATAATTCTATCTGTTATCTGGTCAAGGAGGATGGCATGCAAATTACTGATCCGAGTGATATCAGACAGAAAGCAATCAGTTATTTCAAAGGGTTGTTTTCGAGCGGTCCTAGGGCTGATTAGTTAGATCCTAGACTTATCTTTGTTTAAAGGCACGTTGTCTGAGGCACAGATCCATACTTTGGAGACACCGATGACAAAAACAAAGGTGAGAAGCTATGTTCACTTTGGAGAGTCATAAACGTTCGGGTCAAGATGAATACAGTGTTGAGTTCTTCAAATCCAACTGAGATACTGTGAGATTTGATGTTACCAAAGCCATATTGGATTTCTTTGCTTATGAAAGACTTCTTAGGGAAGTGAATAGAAACTTCTTAGGGAAGTGAAGAGTACCATCGTTCCACTTACTTCGAAGAAAAATAACCCGACACATCTGACAGACTTTAAGACCATCTTTTGTTGTAATATAGTTTATAAATGCATATCAAGAATTACTGTACTGAGGGTGAATCAGGTGTTATCGAGTATCATTGATAATGAGCAGTATGGTTTTGTGAGGGAGAGGAGGATTGAGGATAACATCCCACTTGTCTATAAGCTCTTTCATGGATATCACCTGAATCGTGATTCTCCTATATGCACAATAAAGATAGATATCATGAAGGTGTATGATCGATGGAGTAAGATTTCCTCGGTATGGTTCTAAAGTATGTTGACTTTCCCATTTGACTGATCGAGCAAATCATGGAATGTGTCATGACCAGTTTTGCGATCTCAACCAATGGGGAGCTAACAAATTTCTTTCAAAACTCAAGGGATCTTCGACAGGGAAACCCATTGTCCCCTATACTTTTTGTGATGATCATGGAGGTCTTTTCGAATTTGATGTGTAAGGTCACCAAGGGATCTTACTTGAGTATCATTAGAAATATCAGGAGATTATGTTGTCTCACCTTTATTTTACAGATGACCTTATACTTTTCTCTTGGAGTAGCTTGTTTTCGGTTCAATGTATCTTAGACGGCTCAGTTCACTTTGGGAAGTTATCTGGATTGAGAATAAACTTGCAGAAAAGCGAAATCATTTTTTGTGTAATAGATCAAAGGGTGAGGGAGATCTTAAGGACTTCAAAATTTCGTCAAGGGCATCTTCCTGTTCGGTATCTCAAAGTCCCTATATTGTCAACCCATCTCTCGCCACAAATTCTACACAGCATAACAATCCGAATCCAACACTCGACGACTAGACATTTATCCTATGCAGCTCGAGTACAGTTGGTTAGTTCTGCTCTTTTTTTGATTCAGACATACTAGCCTTTTCTTTTCCTTCTTCCAAAGGCAGTATACAAGGAGACTGAACAGTTTATGTCTAGATTCTTATGGTGTGATCCATCTCTTAACCGCCATAAGACCAAGGTTACTTAGTCTCTTATATGTCGAACAAGGCAAAAGAGTGTTTGGGTTGAAGCAAGTTACGGATTGGAATAGATTAACTTGACTTAAGCATACCTGGCACATTCTTTTAGACCCAAAAGATCACGTATCGACCCGGTGGGTGAGAATTTACTTATTAAGGATTGCAACTTTTGGTACGTCCGATTTTCAAACAAATATTCGTGGATTTCGAGAAAATTTCTATCTTTATGTCATATACTTTAGAATCTAGTGGCATGGAGAATGGGAGATAGGAATTGTATATCATTCTAGTATGATCATTGGTCACCTATAGGCCCCTTGATAAACGTTTTTGGGATACAAATCATGGAAAGGTCAAATTTCATTGTTGGGTGCTATGTTTGGAATGTTTTTTCAGCACTCTATGGGCAGAATATATCCAAAGTACCGAGCAATAAACCTCGAGATTACTACAAGCATTCTTTGACCATATCTGGGATATTATCCCAAACTCTCATCGCCCATCTACTTCGGGCTGTGATAGACTTGTGCGGACAATTAGACCTAGTGAAGAATTTTCTATTGCATCAGTTTCGAGGCATCTCGTATGTTCTCATCATCCGACTCCGTGGATGGATCTAGTATGGTTGTCGAGAGCAATTCCTCGATTTTCTTTCATCATATGGCTAGTTTTCATAGAACTACTTCAGGCAAGTGATTTTCTGTTCAAACTTGGGCTTTCCACCTCATCAACATGTCAAATATGGGCTAGTCGAAGAGAAACCACTGATCATTTTTTCTTCCCATGTCCCTTCGCGAGGGAGGTATGAAGATTGACAATGGCAAATCATGTTTCTGTAATCTTTCCTATCTCTTGATCAGACATTTAAGAGATCCTTCTATCCCAAGCAAGATATCCGTTTCGGTGGAATAGAATTTTCAAATACCTTCTCAGTGTTTGTATTTACTATATATGGATGGAGAAAAACGAGAGAATGATAGATGAGCGACAACTACCACCACAACTCATTATGGCATTTGTTAGTGTAATATTGCCATCAGTTGAGACTAAGAATTAGAACTTTTTGTATGGCCATACACAGTGGCCTGATGATGTCTCGAGTATCTCAAGTTATATCTTGATACCTTTGTATTCTTTATTTCTTTCGATAAAGTTTCTTTTACATATATAAAGTGGAAAAAAAAACCCTTAATCGAACCAACAATTTTTCTTGTTTTGTTAGATTCTAGGTCATATACATATGTATGTATATATGTATATGTGTTTGTATATATATATGTATACATATGTGTATGTGTATATATATGTGTGTGTGTATACATATATATATATAATGAACCACAAGTTCATTTGGTCCTTGGGTTTCTCATTTCACTCTTTGGTTAAAAGACCCAACTATATAGAAATCTTATACTCAAATCATGAATGCTCTTGCCTTACTCCTGCTGTCCTACACATTTTAGTTCTAAGGAAGCAAACAAGAATCTCACCTTTTTTCTTTCAAGGCATTAGGGCCTCAGGCAAGCCAAGAAACTTTTTGTCCTCATTTCTCCTCTACGACTAGGGGTGCCTCCTCTTCTCATTCCCAACCTCAACCTATATATTTCTCTCAATCGCACTCTTACAAGTTCACAAGCCCCATATGTGAGACTTTACACAAATACAAATTTGAAGGGTCGAGAAATCCAAAGATTGAACTTTGGCATCAAATCTTCACACATCTACCTCTATTTTTGTTAAATATATCAACATAAAAATCATATTTATGTTTGTGGAAGTTGGTTTGATAAGTCTACGATTTTCTTAGAAATTTTGTTTGAAACATAAAGAAATTTCTAATAACATTTGTTGCCTTTGCCTTCATCTTTTATTTTTTATTTTTTTCATCTTTGCTTCTTTTCAATCAATGGAGTGGCATGTCTTCCACAATAACAAATCACAATGAACACAACAACACTAACTCAATTCAAGCTGTTTGGGAACAAGTTTACATTCAGACAAAGATTTGGCCAAAGCTTTCATTATTGATTTCAGTCGATTCAAAAAGCACAGAAACTGATCCCAACCTGACCCCAGTTACATCTAGCTCAAGAGTCCCATCCATGGAACATAAAAGATGCACAATTACAGCCATGATAACATGACTAGGACACCTCATTACTGTGGGCGCGCGTGCATTGGTGGTGGGATTTGCAATTTACAACAAAATAAAATTGCAAATTACTATAGAATTTTTATTTACACTAGCATGTCTCAGATGGGTTCCCAACTCAATGATCCGGCAAAGGATGGGCCATGACTAGCACACCCATAGAGTAGGGCAACAACACACCATGGGGTTTTGGCCCATCTTACAACACCATTCAAAGGGCATCAATGCCATGCATGACACTATTAAGGCCAACTTTGCAACTAGCCACACCTTGCATTGGCCAGCCACGCTGGCTGCAAATGGTAATTGTGCCAAGCCTATCAACTTCAACCAGTCACCTGTTGCTTCTCAAACATACCTTGATCTCTACTAGCAACTCTCCTAAATGTTCCATGCTAGTATCAACCAAGGTGCATCTCCCGTTCATAGAGTGGGTGGTAATTTTTAGGGGTTGGGTGGGGAGTATGCACTCTTCAATTTTTCGATGTGGGAACCACAACCCCACCAGACAAATACCGTCCCTCGAAGTATAAAAAAGACTAACAAATTTAGACATTATGCCATTTTAACCCAAGAATAAAAATTGTAAGTAAGAAATCAGATTGAAATTAAGGTCAAATAATGTCAGCCAAACTGATTATAAAAATGAACCAATACAATTAGTGAAATTCAACTGCAGTATCACCTATCAAAGAAATTACATAATTACGATACAATTATTTGGAAAATAAGTTAAAATATGAGACAAGCAATAATCTTAGACAAGAAATATAAAACGAAAACAAAATACTTGATCATAATCAAATGGCTATAAACAGATTTGCAATATAATGTAGATGACCCAATCCTGGCTTATTCACATACAAGAAGTAAAAATTAAATTGTGTTCAGACAAATATTATGCACATAGATGTTTAGGGTAATTATTAGATTCTATTCCACCTATACAATTACAAAATATTACAAGAACAAAGAACATAGTCACTAAGAGAGTTAATTTGTTATTTAAAAAAAATTAAAAATAGCAAGTGAGACAAAGACAAGAGAGAAAGAAAGAAGGGAAAAAAAAGACAGAGGGTTTGAAAAAACTTAAATATTGCTAAAATCGAAAAAGATTATTAGTGATGGTCATGCTTGCTTCACTGGTTCGGACCGGTGAATGCAAAACAGAGCCTTTTCAGGTTTGCTGTCCACTCTGGTTTTAAAAACTTTGATTTTGGCTTTTTGCTTAGCATTTTATTACTCTTGAGGACGTCCTTGTTTATTCTCTAGGTTGTTAACCCCCTTGTTGATCTTTTAATGCATATTGTTTATTCATTTTTATCTGAGAAAAGGAGAAAGTGCATACTGTAACAAAATAAGTGCTCAAATAAGAATCCATTCTTTTTTAGGGAGACATCTTCAGGGCAACGTTTTAAAAGATACATAATGTATATTTCCCAAATTAAAAAATGGCAATAAAAGTTCAAGTGCATCACAACAAATTCTTATGTACAACCAGTAGGGGATCTAAAAGAAGCTAAAACAATTTAAAAGGTGATAACTGAAAGATAGACTATCCATTAGAAGTCAGAATTTTTTGCAGCATGCAGAAAACATGTGAAGTGGCCTCCACGTGCCAATCAAGGAGGCTTGTGACTTTTGAAGCAAAAATATGAATCAGAAAATATGCATAGGTACATACCTAGAAACTCCCTCCCATCTAGAGCCTCAACCCATGTATTTGCAGCATCATACAATGCCGCACGTTCATCAGTAATATTATATTTCTTTTTCAGTTTTTTGGAGACAAAGTACATAGCTACAGCTCCAGCATACTTCGCTGTTAATTTTTCAGTATAGGTGAAATTACCTGCAACACAACTCATTGGATAAGGGTTATGTCAGTCAAGTGAAGCAGTGAAGAACAAATGAGAAGGGCATCACAAAATGGTTATTCAAAAAATTATCAATGAAAATGGTTCAACAATGGCATCTAAGAGCATATGACTTATGATAAATGAAGATGTTTTAACCATCATATGTTAATCGACGGCATTAATTAAAATTGATTTCAGGACAAGATGGGAAAACTCACAGATAAACCACCATTTCAGTTTTTTAAAAAACTGCTAGCACTAAAGCTGCTGTTTCGTATTCAATGATAGAAATATGCCATTGCAGTTGGGGGGGAGAGAGAGAAAAAAACAAACAAACAAACAAACAAACAAACAAACAAACAAAATAAAGCATGGATGACTCCAATAAAAAGATTGCAGTAATTTTAAACCCCTACAAGTCATAGTGTTGTTAGCTAATCATTAACGTGACATGGTAAGCAATTGCTGCGGTGGAATGCATTTCTTTGCAAGATAGATAAACTTAGCTGATGAGCATATAACTATCACATGTACAACTTCTCTAAAGAGCTTCTCTTTTTAGACTACCCAGCTCCAATCACAAAGAATTAGCATCAAATATAAGGTCAAGACCAATGCAGATACATATCTTACCTTCCATTTTCTATCTTCTGTGGAAAAACTACAAAATAGAAAGACATAAAAAGCATCACTTGGAGATAGCAAGGGAAAGAGATTTTTGACCATCAAGGTGACCAGCACCAAACATCTGCCTTCATGCAACTGATTCTACCATCACCAGAGATAGTCAAGAGCGGAAGAATCAATCCCAAAAATGGCTAGTTTTAAGCAATCAAGAAATTTCCAGACTAGGATATTCCAGAATTAAGGCAAGGAAATTGCTACACACATATCTGGAATCCCATTAATAACGACACATGACACATTTACTAATCATACGTTGTCCAATCTTTGGCATTATCGAGAAATAAATAAAGAAACCAAAATGCCAAGGTCTTTTCATCCTATTCTGTGGCAGTCCAAGGCTTAAAAACTGTGGGAACTGCGAACTTTCATGTTGATCAAGTTAGAATTATTCCTTGGAAAGCTCTTCCAACAACCAAAAAGCTTCACAAATCAATCATATGCAAAATTGGAAAAATTGTTCCACTCACTGTTGTCTTCAATCATTTCTAATCTTTCAAACTATTAAATCCCCCCATTATAGCATTTTTTTCCTGAAAAACCTTGCCTCTGTGTAAAGAGTTTATGGACGGTTGACAACAAGATTGCCTGGAATCCTGGATAAGTGCTGCCTATGATAACGATTATCAAATGCTAAAACTAATGGAAGCGTGTAGGACTATCAGAGTCCCAGCAATAGAGTAAACAGGGGGATAAAAATGAACCAAGTAAAAAATCCAAGTACAGACCAAAATTTGGCTGTGGATAGCAAAACGAGAGACCAAAGAGGCTATTCTGTGGAGAATGCAATAAAGAAGAACAAGGTTGGAAAAACGTGATATGTTCAGGAGTATCAAGAACTTCATAATCAGTTTGGAAGATCTAATGAACAAGGAATATTACCAGAGAACTAACCATATGATGAACAAAATTCACACATTTAAGCTTAATTAGAAATTTAAGTCAAGAGTTCACTATTTCCTGAGAAAAGCTTTTGCTTCCCACAAGACCAAGTAATACTGTATACTAAGTGCCCGTTTAGTAGGACTTTTTTTCGGCTTATCTTCTCATTTTAAGGAGAAGTAAAAATTAATTATTTTTAAAAAAAAGTTAAAAGTTGTTTGATTTTTTTACTTTTAAAATAAAGTAGTTAATTTTTTTTTTACTTTTTTATTCTTGAAGTAAAGTTAAAAGTTAAAAATTAATTGGTATATTTGAAATTTTTTATTATTTAAATGAAGATATTAATGAAATAAAAACAATTATGTGAGGATATAAATGGAATAAAAAAATATAAATTTCTGGAAAAACTGGAGTATTAAAAAAAAAGAAGTAAAAGCTCCTCCCAGAAGCTTTTACTTAAGAGCTGCTTTTAAAATTTTTCTTCATGAAAAAAAAAAACTCTTTTTTTCTTAAAGTTTTTAAAAAATCCCGTTTGACAGGATTTCTCCTTATAAGGAGAAGAGAAACCGAAAAAAAGCCTTGTCAAACGGGCACTAAGTCAACCAACAAAGTCACTAATAGGAGAAGAGTGAATTCCAAAATTGTAGTTTCTTGCCCTATGATAAGAACAACGTAGATATGAACAGTTCTAAACATATCTTACCATTGCTTGTGATATAGTCAAAGGACTCAAGAGCTTCAGAAGTATTTCTGTATATATTTGGGGATAAGACATGCACAAGATGATTGTCAACCCATCTGCATCATGAAGTTACTAGTAATCAGCCAAAAAATTGCCATAAATAAGATATTAGCAGCGCCATATAAATTTCCACATTTACTGAGGTTTAACAAAGGACAATGAAATATATGTTGTACCGCAACAAAATGTATCAAGGCACAAGGTTCATGAAATAGAGGCAGAGCAGAAGGGCATCAGTTCTAGAACATCATAACATGCTAAACTTCAAGAATCGTGTTGAATAAGGACTTGAATTGATGCAGGGTAGATGTGTTGGGTGAAGACATGCAACCAAAATTGGGTTTTTAATAGATAATCTTTGCAAACTAAATAGTGGTTAATGGAACTAAAGTAATGTAATCAGAAGAATAAAATGTGAGCAGGATAAGATGCTAAGTTTGCTACTAAAGAATGGACCTTACCTGCGCCACTTTCTCTCTTCATCTTCAATAGGACCCAAACCAACATTTTTTTCAGGATGAAGTTTGGTTTCCATCTTATCAATTATATCTGCATTCAAATTAACCACCACATTAAACTCAACAGAACAATTAATGTAAATCCCCTAAACATATCAGAAGCTTGTATATCAGGGTCCCAATGAACAAAAGGAGATGTACCTGATGAATCCACCAGTTGCTCGCCATCCACCACCAAAATAGGAACCTTCTTGTAATCAGACCATTTAATCTCTTTTTTACTAAGAGGATTGACCTCCACAACTTTGTACGGTATATCATAGTAATCCAGGAATGCTGCAATCAAAAAGTAAACATTAAAAGCAACAAAGCCAACAAAATTTTACATGGAAAAAGAGGTCACAAACTTCTCGCATGCAACCTTCTGCCATTCTAAAACACCCCATTCACATTCCATTGACCTTTGGGACAACATATTCACAAAGCCCCTAATCGAAGATCAAAACTATTTTGTGCTACCATATGAATGTTTGACATTCCTCTTATCATGATATATCTGCGTACTTCATTTTGACCATCTTATACCAAACTGTTGTTAGGGCAGCTAAGATTTCTCTTTTATAAATGACACAGCTAATTAACAAAATTGCTTAACATATTAGACACATGAAATTAAGTCCCGCTTAAACTATAATTTGATCCAATTATGTATTGGGATAAATGGCTTAAGTCAAAAAACCAACAATTATGCTCAACATTTAAATTTTGTGACGAAATCATTTAAACAGCAGAGTTAGTTCAAAGTTTAGCATAGATCAGATATTCCAAACATGCCCTTTTCAACACAAAAAAGGGGTTAGGAAACAAGATGACTGAAACAGATTCAAAATCAGTAAAACTTAAAATCGAAGGTGACAAGATCAAGATGAAGGATACCTTTAACCTTGTTGCAGAAAGGGCAAGCCTCATACTGATAAAGAACGACCTCCACGGGAACGAACTGCGGCGGAGGAGGCTCCTTGGCATGAACCTCGTCCACTAAGGATGCGGCGGCCAAAGAGGAGAGTGCTCCAGCGATACCGAGAGAAGCGGCCCGATATCCGAAGCCTTTGCTGCCATTTGCGGGGGCGTTGGAAGCCGCCGTTGTGCCGTAGAATGCGGCGTGGAGAAGCTTTGGATGGAGAAGGGCATTGCTGGTGGAGGAGGTGGTTGCAGTAGTGAAGAGAGCGCGAGAGAGGAGAGACGAGGTTAGTGCTGAAGCTCTTCTCATGGTGAAATTGGAGTTGCAGATCTCTCTCTCCAACTGCCTCGGTCTTCGGAAAGCTCCCGGTGGCTTTCCAAGGGTTTCGTGGATTTCTCTCTTTTTTTTTTTATTAACCTGAACGACCCAGCCACCTACATTTCATTATCCTCCGGTTAGAAGATGGTGATTTGTCCTTGTTGACGTGTGAGAGCTGACGTGGACGTGCGATGTGTTAATTTTGATTTTTTTTCTTAGATTTTGTGAGTGGGAGCATGTTACAAAAAGGAATGTGAATGAGAATGGTAATATGGATTAAACAATTATTGTATCGTATAGATTGATCGAAAAAAGTGATTTATCGTGTTCTTAATCGTGGTACAGAATCATAGATTGGTTGATAAGAGTAATTGAGGAGATTGATGTGCCATGATTTTAATCATGATTATGGTGCACAGAGACATTGTTGTATGTGTCTCTTTTTCTCTTTCTCTTTCTCTTTATTTCTATCTCTCTATATATAAGTAGGACAAATGAAGATAGGAGATAGTGTTTTATGCTCTTTCTATCTCTCTCTTGCTCTCTTTCTAAGTGGAGCAAATGCGGACAGTTAGGAGTTATTGTTCAAATATTTTTTCTATTACGAGTGTTTGTGTTTATTTTTGTTGCTTTTAAGCATTTATTTTATTTTATTTTGGGTTTATTCTGCTACTCTTATATTTGTTCTTAGTTTTAAAGATGTTTTTTGTAATTCCAGTTGTATTGATTACAAAAAGGTTTGTGCTTGTTAGCTTATGTTTGGGCAACCTTATAACTTGGTAGGTGCTCACTTCTAATTTTGTGTTAAAAATCTCAACTCTCTTTTCTTCTTGTCTATATATATTGGATGTTTGATGTGATGTCTTGGCGGTTCCATGGAAACCAAAGTACAGTTGCTGCTTATGAAGCTACTGCAGAAGTAGCAAAATGCTGAACTACTTATGGAGTTATTGTAGAACTGTCAAAAAGCATATCTACCAAAACGCAGAACTACGTATGGATCTAATATTGAACTACCAGGGTGCAAAACTACTTATAGAGATGATGCAAAACTACCAAAACGTGAAACTACTTATGGAGCTATTACGGAACTACCAAGGTGCAGGGCTCCTTGTGGAACCGATGAATTGTGGAACTATTAGAGTGCAGAACTATCAAAGTGGAGAACTACTTATGGAGCTTATGGAGCTAATGGAGAAGTGCTTATGGAGATATTGTGGAACTATCGAAATACACAACTACATCTAGAGCATGGCTAATGTGGAAATACCAAAATGGAGAACTATTAGAGTGTATAACTACTTATGGGCCCAATTTTATTCTTTGTTGTCTTCTTTATGTCGAACAGTTAGACTATGATCCTTGCCCATCTTTTACGGAGACGTGTGATCCTCAAAGTGTTGCCTTGTCAGACTTTTTGTACTTTTGCTTCTCTTCGCGTTGCTGATTTAGAGAATATTTTTTTTCCTTTGTCCAGAAATTTCCCTTTTTTTCCAGCTCTAGATATGTTTTTTGATGGCTTTAAAGAATTCTCCTTTTTTATTCCTTTGTTTCTTTGTTGTAGACACCATAAAGTTAGTGACAGGCAAGGGTAAATGGAGACAAATGGTGTGTGTTGGCTATGTTTCTCCTTCTTTCTCTCTTATCTGCTATGTTTTGCCTTCTCTCTTATCTCCCACGGAACAAATGGACACAGAAACATATTATGCTCTTTCTCGCTATTTTTCTCTCTCTGTAAGTGAGGCAGAAGGAGATAGTGATGACCGTAGAGATATTTTACGTTCTGTTATGAATGCCTATGTTCTTTTTTTGTTTGTCATTAATCTTCACTATTATTGTTATGCTAACTAATTTGCTTGCCTAATTAATGTGCCAACACTTTATAAATTAATTTAAATTAATGCCATTCAACCATTTTTGAGGAAAAAAAGGTTATTTAAAGAAATATAGACCATTAGGGTATTATTAACTTAATTTGTTAATAAAATTAATTTAGATAATATAGATTATCCACTATAATTAAATTAGCATCATCTTATTAAAAAATTTTTGTCATATAACAATGTTCACAGAACTAGCACCTCACAATTCTCAGGATCGAATCCATATGGTAGCACTTTTTGCTACAAAACTCGCGTGGTGCTGCCTTTTGCATAGTGTAGAACTACCATAGTTCCGCATAGTGGAGTACAGAACTACCGTGGTTCTACCAAATAGTTCTGTATGATAAAAAAAAGGTAGTTTTGCAAGGCATGATAAATATAAAATAGTTCTACACGATTCTATTATTACAAGAATGTCATTATAAAATTATTTTTTCTTTTATAAAATTACTTTAATAAATTGAATAATATAGTTTCGGTTTATTATTTAATATTTTTACATTTTACTTTATAACTTAAGATTTTAGCCAAATTTCAAATATCTAAATATTAATATTTAAATCTTTTGCATTTGAATTTATTTTAAATATTATAAAAAAATTTTAATATTTGAATTAATTTTTGATTTTTCATAATATCTCACTCATCAAATCAACCTCAAAAATTCTTTTATGATTTGCGTGATTTTTACTTCTGTCGGAATATGTAGTTCTGCATCGCACTTTATGTGTTAAATTGTGTTAAATTGAAAGTATAAAAAAAATATGAAAGTGCAGAAAAGTTCCGCAATGCAGAGCCATCTGCAAGTTTTGCAGTACAGAACTATAAAACTTAATTCTGCATTTCTGCAATGTTCTGCAAGTTTTGTAGTGCGGAACTACAGAACAGTAGAATTATATAGTTTTACAGTGCAGAACTGCAGAACTATAGAACTTTTAGTTCTGCTATGTAGTTCTATAGTTCTGCTCATTCTCATAGTCTACTAGACTCTGCGGACTATGTACTTCTGCATAATCATGATTCTCATAGTTTTGGTTAGTTCCGGAAAACGGTAACTCAAACAACATAATAACATATACAAATATTTTTTTCCCATTTTAATATACTATATTTAACATTAAATAAATATCTAAGTATTTAAATTCAATATTAATTTTCTTTATTCTAATGCAACTTTAAATTAAATTAGATAAAAATTAATTTATTGAATGATGTAGTTTTACTTTATTATTTAATATTTTTATGTTTTATATTACAATTAAATATTTTATTCAAATATCAAAATATTAATCTGCTATGTTTCGCCTTTTCTCTTATCTCCCACAGAACAAATGGACACAGGAACATATTATGCTCTTTCGCACTTTTTCTCTCTCTCTCTCTATAAGTGAGGCAGATGCAGATGGTGAGGACCGTAGAGATATTTCACGTTCTGTTATGGATACTTATGTTCCTTTTTTATTTTGTCAGTCATCTTGGCTATTATCATTATGCTAGCTAATTTGTTTGCCTAATTAATGTGCCAACACTTTATAAATTAATTTAAATTAATGTTATTGAACCATTTTCGAGGGAAAAAATTATTTAAAGAAATATAGACCATTAGCGTATTATTAACTTAATTTGTTAATATTATTAATTTAGTTAATATAATCATATTAAATTATTATAAAAAAAATATAAAAACCATTATAAGAAAAGATGTATGTTCTCCATGCATGATAGTTCTGCATTATTGCATTATTACAATAATGCCAATTAAAAAAAAAACTGATTCTGTATGATAGGAAGTGTTTTATATAAAAGAAAAAATATATGGTTTTGTATGATTGCGTTATTACAAGGATGCCATTACAAAAAAGATTATAAAAAAGAAGTCGTTATGCATGATAAAAAAAAGTCATTTGCAGGATAGTTCTGCCTAATAAAAAAAAAGTCGTTCTGCAGGGTAGTTCTACGTGATTTAAAAAAAATGGTTCTGCATGATAAAAAAGAGTGGTTCTACAGGGTAGTACTGCGTGATAAAAAAAAAGGTGGTTCTGTAGGGTTGTTTTGCGTGATAAAAGAACAGTGGTTCTACAAGATAGCTTTGCATGATAAAAAAAAGTTGGTTCTGCAAGGTAGTTCTACGTGATTTTTAAAAGTAGTTCTGCTGGGTAGTTTTGCGTGATTAAAAAAAATGTGGTTATGCAGGGTAGTTTTGCGTGATAAAAAAAAAGTCATTCTGCAGGGGTAGTTATGCGTGATAAAAAAAAAGTGGTTCTACAGGGTAGTTCTATGTGGTTAAAAAGCATGGTTCTACATGGTAATTCTATGTGCTTAAAAAAGGGTCATTCTTTAGGGTAGTTATGCATGATAAAAAAAATGGTTTTGCAGGGTAGTTCTGTGTGCTTAAAAAAAGGTGGTTCTGCAGGGTAGTTTTGTGTGATAAAAAAAGGTTCTCCAAGGTAGTTCTGTGTGATAAAAAAATGTGGTTCTGCATGGTAATTCTGCATGCTTAAAAAAAGATGGTTCTTCAGGGTAGTTCTATGTGATAAAAAAAGTGGTTATGTAGGATAGTTCTGTGTGCTTGAAAAAAATGGTTCTACAGGGTAGTTCTGCATGATCAAAAAACTTCTGCATGATAGAAAGTAGTTAGACATGTTCTGCATGATTGCATTATTACAATAATGCCAATATTAAAAAAGTAGTTAAATTTACATAAAAAAATGCATTTTTGTGTGAACTTTTAGAACTTTGCAAAACTTGTGGTCTTGCTGAGCAGAACATGTAGTTGTGCCGTGCAAAACTTGTAGTTGTGCACCGTAGAACATGTAGTTCTACCGTGTAGAACTACTTTTGCACCGCAGAACTTGTAGTTCTACACATCAGTGCAGAACTACACTGCAGAACTTGAGGTGTGCCCTGTAGAACTTGTGGTTCTGCAGTGATGTGCAAAAGTTGTAGTTTTGCTACGATGCGCAGAACTTGTAGTTCTGTGGGACTGCACGGTATGGTTCTACAGCACAGAACTACATAGATTTGCCTTGTGCAGAAGCGCATTGTGCAGAACCCTAAACCATGCAATTCTGCACATAATGCAAAATAAAAAAAATATTGTTTCCCAATTTAATATATTTCCCATTTTGATATAATATATTTGATGTTAAATAAATATCTGAATATTTTAACTAAATATTTAGATATTTTTATTCTAATGCAGCTTTAAACTAGATCAAAAAATTTATCAGTTTTTTGATATGGTTTTGGTTTGTTATTTAATATTTTTACATTTTCTATTACAATTTAAGTTTTTATTTAAATTTCAAATGTCTAAATATTAGCATTTAAATGTTTCTCATTACAAATTATTTTTAATACTATAAAAATATTTTAATATTTAAATTAGTTTCGAAGAAATAAACAACATATATGTAACATTCTACGAATCATATTTTATTTAAGAAAAAAAAAAGTTTCCTGTGACAGATTTTCAGATTTCCATTAGTGCTTAAAAAATAATATTTTAGGAGATTTAAAAAGTGCAAGCGCTAGATAAAAACTAAAATTTATGATTAATCTGTTATTTATGCACAAACTATTAAAAAATTAGTTACTTTTTCATATTTTTTTGTGTGACCGGACATTGACAAAAAAAAGAGATTTTTTTTGGACAAAATTTTGAATTTTTTTGAAATAGCATTTGAGAAAATTTTAGATTCTTTACAAATAACAAATTTTTTACAAACAACCGAACTGCATAACGCAGCATTGCATAACTAAACTTGTAGTTTTGTAGTGATGTGCATAACTTGTAGTTTTGCACTGCAAGACTAAACTTATAGTTCTATAGTAATGTACAGAACTTGTAGTTCCACAGTGATGTGCAGAACTAAGTTCCATACTGCATAACTAAACTTCTAGAATGATTGTTGATATGTGAAAAGTGATATAGATGTACCTGTATCATTTGTGGCGTCTTGTCCTAAACACACAATAGTTCAGTGTCTTGTTGTTTCATAGGACTAATGTAGATGTCCCTAACAATGATAGGTGTATGGTATCTGTGTTGTAACCTCTCATTTTGAGTGTTGTAGTCTCTTGTCCTGAACACGCAATGGAGACCATGAATTGGAGACATAGATCCTTCTTCTCTGTTAAATAAATAAACCATGTCCCTAACAATGACAAGCGTATGGTGTCTGTGTTGTAACCTCTCATCCTGAGCATGCATGTGTTGTAGCCTCTTGTCCTGAACATGCAACATAGACCATGTATTGGAGACACACACAGATCTCTCTAAATAAATAAATCATGTCCCTAACAATGATATGTGTATAGTATCTGTGTTGTAACCTCTTGTCCTAAACACGCATATGTTGTAGCCTTCTATCCTAAACACGCAATGGAGACCATGCATCAGAGACACGGATCTCTCTTCTCTGTTAAATAAATAAATCAGAAAATGGAATAAACATTCTGTTTTATATTTTCTTTTTCCCATAAATAGACTTTTCTATGCAAGTTGAGGTGATAAGAGTTGTTTAGTTGTTATGATTGCGATATATGAAGTACGTGCTTTCCTAAGAGCTTGATATGATTTGTACTTATTTATATAGATTGAATTGTTATTTTGAGGGTTTGTACACTTCTTCTCTCTTAACCAGGTTCTTTTTCTTTCTTTGCCATCTTTACCATCACGTTTGTTTATTTTTTATTATAAAAGAACACTTATAATGATTTAACTAAATAATTTGTTTTGTCCAACTTTTTCCACTTTAATCTTTTCTTTTCTTGATCCATTTGCAGTGTTTGTGCTTTCTATTTGCTGTTCTCTTTTCTTTTGTACGGTTGCGTCTCTACCGTTCGAATTCTTGTTGCCCTTATTCTTAACATCAAGTAACTTTCTTCTTGCACCTTTTATGGTGTAATTGCATGCTTTGATATTTCTATGCTCAAAATATCTATACGCATATACACATTTACGGATATCGTATGTTCTCTAGCATTTGTGTTTGTCGCTTTTACTTTTTTCTATTTTGTTTTTGCATTTTTTATTCTATTCTTTGTGTCTTTTATGGCTTAAATTTATATCTTGTTATTTTTAATGATTTTTTGTTTTTCATAATCTCATAGAAAGATGAATAGAATCAATAAAAATCTAGAATGACGTAAGCGATATGCAAAAATGCCAACGCATAAAAAAAGTGAACTTTTGCGTCATTGCCGAGAGGCCTATGCTGCAAGAAAAAACACAAATGAAACTAATGTCGTGAGAGATACAAACACTTTTGTTGAGAATAGAATTTACATTCGTCAATAATGACAACGATAATGACTGTATACAACCTAGTAATCATAGCATTTGCATTGATTAAAATGACCGGTCTTCTTTTGCTTCTGTTCCTCACTTAGATGCACTGCTTGCGTCATCTTCAAGCACTATGAGTGAGTTTTAGAACTATTTTCTCTTTTTTTGTGCTGTGTGAGCTTAATCTTAAACCTTTGAAAAACCTTTAGACAAATTTAACAATTTTATTCAACCTTACTTTTCCTTTTCTTTTTCGTTCGTCGTGCTTATAGAATTATGTCAATTCCTTTTAGAAGCACAAAACACAGATATTTACAAATCTAATTATTTTCATCCTCCCTAATTTTTTACGTTTTCTACAAAGTATTCGCTGGTTATTCATATCAAACTTGTGTTATGTCAGATTCCTGCATCTATGATTTGGTTCCTATATAACTTGCGTCAATTGCTTTTAGTCCACTTAGTTTTCCCTTTACATTTTTTCCCTTTTCAATTTAAGCCTAAAACCATGTTTGAATTTAAAACAAATTACAGCTTCTCCTCTAAGGAAGAAAAAGTTCTCTCTATTGGACAACATTCCGTGGCAAACTTTTCTACTTCCTGATACTCTAGACTGTTAATTTTGCACAACTAAATGATTTCATTTGGAATCTCCTTCATTTTGCAATTGTAGAGGAGAGATATCTATAGTGTCGCCAAGAATGCCTTATTCTCTTAAACACCTGCTTATTGGTCGTAATGAGCAATGTGAACACTTTCATAATAACATTCGTACTTATAATAATAATATGGCCTTTGCATCATATGCGGCAAAATATGATAGGGAGCTTACAAAGAACAAACATGGAGTTTATATTTTTCGTGTGCAGGGACAAGTATATCATCTTCTTGATAGTTTAGTATTGTCGAGTAAGAAAGCATGTGGAATCCAACTCTATTTTTATGATACGGATAAAGCTGTCACATGGAGAGCTGAGAACTGTAATAAATTGAGAAAAAATACTTTGGAGTTCCTTCTTAACATTCTTTCTGATAATCCTTATGCGAAATTTTTTAAAAATTTGAGGAGTGTTCAGGATCTTCAAAACTATAAAATCATTCTGAACTATTATCCAACATTGGATCAACATATACAATCTTCCTACTGCTTCCCAAGTTGCTACCATTTGGACTGAAATAGAAGAGGTTGTTAACTTAGTCCCTTACATCCAAGTTTATAGTCATTCCAACACAACCTATAAAGTCCAACCATATTATGCATGCTATGATCCTTTACAATATCCTCTTTTGTTTCCCAGAGGTGAATCTGGATGGCAACATGGAATTAAAAGACTGTATAAGAAAGGAAGAAGATGTAAAGATCTCCCTGATTCTAACATTGATCCTTTCTCAATTGAAGGTCCCACGAATTTAATAAATTTGGAAGAAAGTGACAAGTTTTTTAATCTTCATTTTTCTATTCCCATGTTTGTAAGAAAGACATTTTTTCTCTTATTATCTATCTATTTTTTTTAGTTACTGAGGAGAATAGAAATGGAGGGCATGCTGTTTCAAGAAGGGAATACTACTGCTATAGACTCCAACTAAGAAATAATGACAACACCATGTTATTACACAGTCTTAGACTGTTGCAACAGTTTGTGGTCGATACTTATATTAAAACAGAAACATCCAGACTTGAATTTTATAGAAAGAAACAAAAAGAAATTAGAACAGAAATTCTACAGGGAGTATTAGACAGTATATCGGTTGGTCAGACACAGGGTCGTCAAGTTGGTCACAGAATAATATTACCCGCTTCTTTTATTAGTGGTCCGCGAGATTTGAGACGAAGATATTTAGATGCTATGGATTTGGTTCAAAGGTATGGAAAGCCTGGTATTTTCTTGACAATGACATGTAATCCAATGTGGAAGGAGATTCAAGATAATTTGGAGTAATAAGAAAAGCCAAAAGATAGGCCAAATCTGTTAGTGTGTGTTTTTAGAGCCAAATTCGAGATATTGAAATCTAAACTTTTGAAAAAACAAATCTTTGGAGAAGTTACAGCATGTGTTTATGCTATTGAGTTTCAAAAGCGTAGATTTCCTCATGCTCACTTGCTATTGATATTAAAACCACAATTCAAGTTGCTTAATCTAGAATCCTATGATAAAATTGTATATGCTGAAATATCTTAGAAAAATGGTCACTTATATTCCCCTGTTGTTAAGCACATAATTTATGGTCCTTGTGGTAATATGGATAAGAATTGTCCCTACATGAAAAATGGAATATGCAAGAATCATTATCCTAAAAACTTTTCTGATTACATAGTTCATGGAGAAGATACATATCCATATTATAGAATGAGGGATAATGGCAAATAGTTAAAGTCCGAGGTCACGATTGAGACAATCGATGGGTCGTACCTTATAATCCATATCTTCTTACCTTGCTCAACTGTCACATAAATGTGGAGATATGTTCCACTTTGAAACTTATAAAATATCTCTACAAATATGCTTTCAAAGGTCATGATCTCATAAGTTTTCAAATGGTTAATGAATATTCTCTTAATGATATTGATGAAATAAAAGAATTCAGCAGGTAAGGTAGATTTCTCATTCTGAGGCTTTATGGCAAATTTATGAATTTCGACTAAATGAAATGACCCCAGTAGTTTATACTCTTTAGGTTCATATCCCAGATCGGCAACCTGTTTCGTTTAACAATGACTTTGATTTGCCTTATCTACTAAGAAATATTGACTTCTCCACAACCATGTTGATTGAGTTTTTCAAAATGAATAAGTTTAATGAAAGAGCACAATAGTTGAGATGCTTGTATAAAGAATTCTCTGAACATTCTGTTTGGAGTCCTAGAATAAAAGCGTGGTCAAAAAGAAAACGTCAGATGGTCATAGGAAGATTAGTTACTGTAAGCTCCGAGGAAGGTAAACGATATTATCTAAAACTTTTACTTACTCATATTTGTGGACCAATATGTTTTGATGATTTATTGACCGTCCAAGGAGAAAAAGCTCATTCTTACAGAGAAGCAGCACTAAGACTTGGTTTATTGAGATCTGATCAATATATTGAAGAAACTCTTTCTAAGGCTGTCATGTTTTAGATGCCATCGTCTTTTAGGTTGCTATTTGCCACTATTTTGTGTTATTGTTCTCCTGCAGGCCCACCATCTTTATGGGAGAAATTCAAGAGTGACCTTTCTGCTAACTATAACCATGCTGTGAAACTGGGATAACTTAATTGTTTCGAGCAAAATGACAAGGTCCTCTTTGACTTAAATAGATTACTCTATCCGATGGGGAAAAATTTAGCTGATTATCAGATACTTAACGATCCTTGTGGGTTTAAGTATCAAGAACAGGTGACAGAAGAAGCTGAAAGCGAGGCGAACATCCAGATTGACCCTGAGGATTTGCTTCTTTCTTCAAAGTTGAATTCCAAACAAAAGTATGCATTCGATATCATGTTAGATTCTAGTTCAAGATGCCCTTGGATTTCTCAAAAGTGAAAACTTGTTAGTTACGTAAACGAGTAGCGTTGCTAGACTAATTGTTGAATCAAAACTAATCTTGTGGGATGAAGCATCGATGACAAAAAGACAATCTATTGATGCATTTAACGATTTGTTTAAAGATATAATGGGTGTGAAATCCTTTTTGGAGGCAAAGTTGTTGTTTTTTTGTGGAGATTTTAGGCAAATATTACTGGTCACAGAACAAGCTTCCAAACAGATTCTGATTGATTCAAGCCTTTTGAATTCGCCTTTATGGAAAGATATGTATAAATTAGCACTGTAGCAAAATATGTGGGTTATTTCGAATTCAGAATTTTGTGATTTTTTATTGAAAATTGGTGAAGGAAAGGAACCTGTTAACAGCAATGGTGAAGTTACTCTTCCTTCTGATATTGTAATTCCATATACCGATAGAAATCAGTCTTTAGACAGGTAATTGATTACGATCTATATTAACATCCAATAATACAATATTATATCAATGATATATTATACTTTTAACTTGCATGCTTTCTTTTATGACAGATTTATAGACTCTATTTTTCATGATCTAAGACTGTATTAAGATGATCCTTATCGGATGATAAATAGATGCATTCTTGCTCCCAAGAATATATTTGTTCACGAACTTAATGAACTTATAATTAAAAGAATTCCTGAAAATCTGCACACTTACATAGCATAGGACTATTGACGAACGCCATCAAGAAGACTATAAGGATTTTTTAAACGTCAAAATCCAAGAGATCTACCACCTTATAGATTGTCACTTAAAGAGAATTGTCCTATTATGTTGTTTAGGAATATGAACCCAACTGATGGCTTGTGCAATTGACAAAACTGATATGCAGGCAATTAGGATAGCATTCTATTTGTGCAGTGATAATTTGTTGACAGTATAAAGAAAAAAAGTATTTATCCCTAGAATTCCTTTGTAGACTTCTAACAATGAAAAAAATGGGATTCCTTTCATAAGGACACAATTTCCTATTCGGTTATGCTTTGGTATGATGATCAACAAATCTGAAGGACAAATATTGGATTACGTTGGAATTTATATACACGAACCTGTTTTCTCTCATGACCAACTCTATGTTGCATTGTCTAAAGCTAGATTTGCTAATACAATTAAGGTGCTAATAGTTCTTTGAACATTTGATGATGTAAAATTGGATGGTAAAACAAGAAATGTTGTTTTTATTGAAATGTTTAGTCTCGTTAAATTGTAGATTTTTTTCATTCAGGTATATATATGTTCATGATTTCGATCTTATTCGGTACTTTTTCCTCAATATTTGATTCTAATCTTTTTTATTACCATTCCTTTATTTTTTTTAGGATGGAAAATTATTCTCTTATAAAAAATATCACTCATAATATGCAAAACTGGATTTGTAAAATCACAGTTCAAGAAAAGCAACATGTGATAACATCAATTAATACCCTAATGAAGAAGCAAAAATACATTTTCGTGGATTTAGAAGTATGGATCTTTATCTTAGAATCTTTTTGAAATCAAGAGTTTATTATATATTTTTGTAACTTATTATTTTCACGAGTATAGATTTTTATCATATATTATTTTTCCAACCAAGGGCTTATTATGTATTTTCACAACTTCTAATTTTTGCCATGCAACATTTAGAATATTATTATTATAAGATAATGTTTGCTTGAAAAAAATATCATGATATATAATCTCATGCTTATCTCTATTTTGACATAGGAAACTCAAGTAAAATGGATAATATTTAATGCAGACATCCCTAAAATAAGCCCTATGTTATAAGTATACAAAACTTATCTCATATCAAATGCCACTATAAAACCAATTCCTCCAAAGTTTCAGAACATAGATATCAAAACTCAATGGGTAATATCCATCAGAACACTTATAGAGGAATTAAAGAACGAGAACGATTTGATACCTGTGAGCTTTAATATACAAAATTTACAGATTTAGTCCGGTATATGGATCGTAAGGACAAATCTGTGGATATATTTCCTTTTAGATCGACTTTCGTTTTTCCCTATGGAATTTTTTATTTTAGATTATTTATGTTTTGTTTTTTACTGTGAATTTTTATTTTGGGATTCTTTTCTGGGTTATTTTTAATCCAGATATTTTGGGCATTGTCATTTATGCATTGGAATCAAGAAATGTCACTAGGCAAGAGAAGAATTCTATTGTTCAAAAATTTGTGATTGTCAATGAAAAGTAAGGGCCCTTAAGCTTTGCCATCTCTAACAAAATAATAATGCATTCCTAACTAATATATTCTTTTCAAAAAATAGTTTTCAGACCCTTATATTATCTCTTTGGGATGACTTCGTCGACAATAAAAGACAACAAATCTTAGCAAATATCCATACAGATCTTGTTATTGTTTGCATAAGAATCAAAGTAAATTCTTACAATGGTATTAAGAAGAAATTCGTCATTCCTTTTTCTTTTTCATTTATTTTTTTGTACGGATGGATTTTATCTATGTGATTTCTGTTTACAAGGTATCGCACTCTTTACTTGGTTTGACTTAGTTATTTTCGTTGATCCGCCAATCCAAGAAACACAACTAAAGAACTGATAATTGTAAATATATAATAATTGTGAATTTTTAAAAAACTAATCATGGTTTTAATATATATGGTTGTTATATATTATATATTGTTCAATTATTTCTTTTATAGGGCACTGAGAAACAATGAATTGCTTGAAGATAGAATTGCCCATAAAAAATACGATTACTACAATCTTGATATCTCTTTCAGAGCCAATGAGAAAATAACTAAGATATGTAATTTAACAACAACACAGAAGGTAAACCATTTCCTCCAATTTTTTTTTAAAATTGAATATAAATACTTTTTCGTAACCATTATATTTTACTCACATCTTCTATGAACCAATTTCAGACAGCATAGGTAAAGGTACAGTTCTCCTTTGAACATACTTTTCAGAAATATTGATACATGGCTTTTAGCAATTGTTTTCACTCTACGACAGCTTCACTAGACGTAGATTTCTTGTTTAATTCATGCAAAAAAAGACGAACAGGCAAACCAAGATAGCTTTCTATAACCGTTGATCAAATTTGTGTTATAGTTTTTGTTATCTCGAATTGTTTGTTTGGACTTTTGCAACCATTTTATGACCATTCTACTTGTGTCTCTAATCTTGTTCCTATATGTATATACTTTGTGCTTTATAGATGTCACTTTAATGTTGATTTGCAAGATAACACGATAAAGCAACTACCTTTGTGTTTGGAGAGTTAGCTGAGAAATTACTGACCTTCACAGCTGTTGAAGCAATGGAACAGTTTAACCAGATTTTATTTATGTAGTTAGTACATTATTTGTTTAAAATATTAGTATACTTAAATTATTCATTCATCGTCCAGACACAAGATCTATATTGTAGAAGTTTTATTTCCAATTTACTACACTAATTTTTTTTCGTCTTTTTACAAGAACATTGAACTCCCGCTTAATGCCGTCTACAAAGTCTTGAAAGAAAAAATGTTTGTTGCACACATAAGACCTATTCGCTCCAAAACAACAGATGTAAAACAATGGTTCACCGTCATATATTATTGTGATGCCTTTGAATATAACATTGATGGTCCATTCGTTTCTCAACAATCTACTATTGGTTTTTCTTCTTCGTCTTCCCTTACTTTAAGTAGATATGAATCAGGTGCGACCTCCGTATTTTTTCAAGCATAGCAAGTCATCCTTCTTATTTTTACAATATAATAACTTCGCCATGCTGCTTTGCTGGTTTCAGAAATGATGGTTTCTTCATCGAGAGCCAAGGCTTCGCAACTTCATAAGTTTGATGACATAGAAGAGGATAGCCTAGAGACCGGAGAACCTCCACAACCCATAGATGTAAACCTTTCTAAAAAACCAAAAACTAAGCTAAATTGCTCCCTTATTTAATAAAAAAAAGCATTATAAAATGCTTTTGTTCCTGTGGTGCCCGGAGAACCACGAAACAAGCTTAGTTATATCTTTTTGTTTTCTGCACGAAACTATGCCACTCATCATATATTTACTAAAGCTAATGCTTGTTGACCTTTTGACAATTGTGTTCACAAAACTAATACTTTATGATCAGTGAATGCTTCATATTTGTTGTTTACATAAACATGTTTTATCATAATTAATATTGTGACAACAATGAATTTCATCATGCAATTCAAAAAAAAAAAGGATATTTTTAGAGGGATAAATAAAGGTTTTTCAAGATAAATTAAATCATAACAAAACTAAAAAATTGCGTACACGGGTTATTGCAAAACAAAAAAAAAGGTCACAGGTTACTACGGAACAAAAAATATTCTGTGCTTTATTGCTACTTGTTGTTCGTCCTTATTCTTTGTTCTAAATATCTTTCATTATTTATTGGATGATTTTTTCTCCGAGCTAAAAATAAAATACAACTCAAAAAAATAAAAGTTTGTTATTGCTCATTGGATGAAAAACAATGGATATGCGTTCAACAAATCTAAAGAATGTTAAACTAGAATTATGCTGCTTTTTTCTGTACTGCAAGAAAGACCAGATATACAACTCTTGTCTAATACATAACATTTTCTATAGTTTCTATAGCCTCTATAATCTGATATGAACTAAGAAAAAAAATTGTTGAATCTTATTAGTTGTAAATCACAGTTTTTACTTGTACAACTTCAAATGTTGTTAAAGCGGCATTATCAAAATAGAATTACATTCAGACATTGAATCAGTGATTGGTCCTTTACCCTGACAAGCAATCTTATTAAAGAACACCACTTACCTAAGCTGGACAACTCCATTACCCAATATTCTGCAAGAATTCGATTTGACGTGTTTGATATTTTCCTTTATAAATCAAAATATCAATATGTATATAAATAAATAAATAAATAAATATATATATATATATATATATATATATATATATAACTCCATATTTATGCTTTAGTTCAATGTTTATCTGCTGGACATGGAAATAGTTCAATGTTGAAAGAATTCATTTCTACATCACTGAAACCTGATTGTATTCAAAATCTTTGCAGCTCCATGTGCTTTTATCAAGCATTTTCTACGGCCAATCCATATAAATTAGTAATATACATCTCCTCTTAAAATTCAATGCATCTTTTTCTTAATATTAACTTTTCTCTTCTTTTCTTGTTCGGTCATCAGGAAATATCTCGGTTTGTCAACTATTTTGTTAATGATGAAAAAACTCCAACCGTGATTTTGAAAACTGGAACACAATCTCTTGAAGTTGGAATCCAAAGAAGGCTTATTAAGAAGAATTGGAACAATTTTGTTCTGAAACATAATCTCCACCAAAATGATGTATTTGTTTCAATTCCAGAATCAGAAACAATATTTTCTGTTATTATTTTTTATTATGGAGTTGAGAAAATTTTTCCTTGATATTATACATACTCAGTGTATTCACACATTTAGACTAATATCAAATTTTAAATTTTTCACCGCTCGTTTATTTTCATTTTTTGCAAGACATCACCATCTATTCCAATTTTGATGCATATATAATAAATTAAATTAATAACTTATATATTTTTAAATTAATAATATTAATATATTAAATTTATAATAAGTCAGCGCCTCAACCCCGCATTGTAGAACCGCACTATCAATTTTAGAAGATTTGAAAAAGTGTACTAAAAATTTCTCTTATTTACACACGAACTATTAAAAATAATATTTTTTGATATATAACATGAACTAATTTATTAAAGATTTTATCTTTCTTCGTACACTAACTATATTGTTTATACATAGAATATATAAAGCCAAAAAAAAACCAAAATTAAAATAAAACTCCAAATTCATTTTTGTCTCCCCTAAATTTTTTGGCCTTCGTCCACAAATTTTTTTTTTTATTCTTGGTTGCAATTTATAGAATTCAAAATTCAACCCCTGTTAAAAAAAAATTTCCATGGTCAACGAAGGAGCTTGCCATCGTCGACGAAGGCATGAACCTTTGTCGACGGAGGCATGAACCTTCGTCCACAAGGGACCCTGCCTTCATTGACAAGGGCAAGTTCCTTCATCGACGAAAGCATCTGTCATCATCGACGAAGGTTCATGCAATCATCGACGACAGTAGGCTCCTTCGTCGATGAAGGAAAGTTTTTTTTTTTTTTTAAGGGACTGAGTTTTGAATTTTGCAAATTGCAACCACTATGGCATGAAACCATCAAAATTATAAGAAATATACTTCATATTCATTGATATTATTGACGATTATTATTGATATTATTAATCATATATCATATCCTCAATCAATAATCCAAAATTATAACGAATCAAAACATAACGCGAAAGTCAAATTCTTTCAAAACTGGCCTTTCCAAAGGAGAGAGACACATAAAGCAGCAATTGAACCATATTCATCCTCAAAGAAGAAAAGATCAAGTCATTGATGAGTACTAAAATGAATAAACATTGATAAAACAATTCCCATATACCTTTTGTTTTCCCAAAATTATCAATAACGAAATGCATCAAAATTGCAAATAAAATAAGCTCCCGTAGATTATTGTAGTTGCCTTAAACCTGAATAATAAAGTTGAATTATAAACAAAAAAAGAAAAAAGTCAACCTTTTCATGTTATTTTCAAATTAGTTCTGGATAACCTTGACTTTACTTTGGATGATGTATATATTATATTATATATTATATTGAATTTGTGATTATAAATCTTTTTCCAATCTATGTGTAGATTAGATGTTCTCCATTGAAGCATGAAAAAGTTGTTATTGATAAGATTGGAACTTTTCCCTGCAGCACATTACCAGTCTTGCGTCTTGCTGGTAATAGCACCCTTCTGTTGCCAATTCTTGCTTTTAATATCAGCAATAATGAATCGCAAGCCGAATACAAATACACCGTGTAGAAGAAACTCTAAATAATTTCACATGTTAAATCGTATTATGAATCAAAACTACATTATTGAATATTTTTATTTATATAAACTTACAAATATTTTTATCGTTTAGGAATATATAAAAATAAAAAATAATAACTAATTGTTTAACATTTGATATGTTATATTAAAATGGCAAATAATATTTGTATACTATTACTATATTTAAATATATATTGTTTAAGTTGTATCAAAACAGAACTGAACTAAGCACAAATCAGAACTATGCAGACGCAAAACTACTCTGTAAAGCAAAGTAGAACTAACAGGATCAATACACAAAGCAAAACTACGCAGCTGCCGAACTACTATGCAAACAGACACTAAATTACTTTGCAAACGTAAACTGTAGAACTACTTTTCAAACGCAGAACAACTTTGAAAAGCAGAACTAGCAAAACTAAACCATAAAAATTGGAAAGCAAACCACACAGAGAAAACAAAACTACGAAAACGCATAAATAACACAAAACCACTTTGCAGCAACACGCCAAGGATAAACAAATGGGAGAGAACGAAGAACTGATAACTCTTTACTTTCTTCTTCACATATTCATCTATTTCACTTATAAACCAGAACTACACACAACTAAGGATAAAAAGATAAAAGAGAACGAAAAATAACTTTCTCTTTTTCTTTTCACAAATTCACCATAGAAAGCAAACTAGTATCAAGTTAACTGATTACAGAGTTACTTTACAAGAACTTGTATGTAATAAATAAAAATATATATATTTAAGAAAGGGAAGGAAAAGAAAAAGAGGAAGGCTTGAGATAGTTAAATATTGATGATTAGAATAATCTCAAAAAACTTTATAGCCCTAACCCTCCCTGTATCCGATACTACAATTCTTCTTTCTACTCTCCATACCACATTTCCCTTTTCATCAGCGCCATAAACTCCCTATAATCAAGATCGCGATCCTCAAATGTCAGACAATAAACATAATCAAACATTGTCCACTATTTTGGTTTGGGATCATAATTTGATTGATAATAAAATATGAAATATTATAAAAAGGACACATACATTAATCTCATTGACTTCGACAAAAAACTCCTCTCTGATCATATCTTCATATTTCATGTTATTCAACTAGAGGGGAGGGGTGAATAGTAGAATATAAACTTTTTAGCAATTTTTTGAATTTTAAAGGTTTACGACATTAAATGAAGGTCGGTGAAAGTTATTGCATTCGAACGTTGGATATTTAATTTCTGCCATTACTGTTTCTGCAACTGTTCCTTCTTTTGCGCTGAAGTTTTGCTCTTTTTACTGACTCCTCTTTTAAATAGGCTAATCAGATTTTGTTGGCGCTACATAAGAGCGTTAGCTTTGATAGGAAAGGCAATATTTCAGAAATCGAAGAAAGTATGGGTCCATCAGATTCAAAAATGTTTCCCAGATCTGGTTTTTGACACATGCAGGTCGACAGGTCTGTTGTGGACTTCAACCTGAATTTGAATCATTCCTAATGTATTTTTTTGTAAACATGTCAACAAGCAACTATTATAGGTCAACAAGGAACTGTACCAAATAAAATTGGTGGACACGAGATTTTTAATTGATCGATGTGTTCCTCTGTGTCGACAACATTTCAACCGTGTCAATGTGTGATTTTTTTGACTTTGTGAGAGGTAGGTTGACAAGTCTAACTTGAAGTATCGACATATTACTATTCAAATTACAAATTGGTCGATGTGTGGAATTCAATTGGTTGATGTGTATATGTTGTGTCGACAAGAAACTAATAGGTCGATGTGTATTTTAATGAACAATTGAACATCATATTGATAAGACTCACTCTATACATCGACATCTTACTGTACAAATAAAAATTGATGGACCTGAAGAAATGAATTGGTCGATGTGTTTCCTCGGGTCGACAAATATTTTGTTGTGTCGATATGCAGTATTTAAGAAACATAATGACCGGGTGGACATGTGCACATCAAAGGTTGATGTGTTACTGTTCATTTGTCAAATTGGTCGATGTGATGAAATAAATTGATTGATGTGTTTAGACTAGATCAACAAACATGACTCCGGGTTGATGTGTGTATATCACAACCAAGTACTGACACATTGATATATGTAGAGAACAGGTTGATGTGTTACTATTCACAAAGACAATTGGTTGATATGTTGAGATAAATTGATCAATGTGCTAGTGTTCCTATAGCTTTGTGTTGATAATATTTGTGCAGACATCAATAACCTAATGTATTCTCTTTCTTTAGTGTCGATGTCTGATATGTTCAGATCGATGTGTTTGAACAATTGGTCGATGTGTAATTTTAAATTTGTTTACCTGACTTCCTAGGTTTATGTACGCTTGTGTAGGTCGAAGTATTCAGACTTATGTTTTTAATAGACAATATTTGGTTTAGGTCGACAAGAACATGAACCAAGTCGATGTGTATGTGTCAATGACACAGGTCGATGTGTTTTTTAAAGCAGGTCGACCTGTACTGTAGATTTTTGAATTTCTTAACTGTTTTTCTTATTTTCTTGAACTTATTTTTCTTTCATTATTTCATTATCAAAACTCTATTAGGTTAACATTCTCCCCCTTTTTAATGATGACAAAACTCCTAGTGTTCAATTTATAATACTTAGTCATTTTAGATCTTAATTTCTATACATTGATATTTTAGTGCTCTTCATTTTGACATCCAGCATTCTTCACACACACTCAACATGTTTCAACACACATACCAGCATACTTACATACTTAGCATTAGCACATTACACATTCAGTCAGCACTTATGCACTTATCTAGCTTAGTATGCAGTTACCATACATTGACCATTCACATTTCATCATGCTCAGTTAAGTACAACAGGTATAGTGAGCTTCTTCCATCAGCATACACACTTAGTTCTGCACATATACTCAGTGCATATGCTTCAACAAACAGTTCATACATTAGCACACTTCATAGCACGTATTCCATACCGATCACATGTGTTTCAGTACATATCAGTCCATACAGCACACTTTTAATCCATACAGCACATTTATACCTACATCTTATTTCAGCACATAGCATTCAGTAGTACTTTAGAGCACACAACATGTATCGGCACATCATACTAATTAGCATGAGTACATAGTCTTTCAATTTTCTCCCCCTTTTTTTATCAACAAAACAAGATTACACCCATTTTGTAGTACTCTAACAGTTCAAAAACAACATACAAGTGAAGTCACAACAAATCACAGCCTTGTACCCATACAACATATATTTCAAATTTAGTAAGGGAACTATACTTCAGCCTTTTTTAAAAGCAACATGCGCACAATATTCAGCAATAACAGTATGAGCATACAATTCTATTCACGTGCCATGTTTCACAATATATGCATTAATCACAGAAGGTCTGTGCTTCATTTCATTTTCAAAGGATAAAGAATTATAAAATGTATTGACCAAACAAAAGAAAAGAACAACTAGCAAAGACTAGATAGTTTGAAAAACACAACAAATAAAGGAGAAAAACAGATTTCTATGCTAGTAGGACCTTAAAGGTTTAAGGTCCTTTGATTTGGCTTTTTCCCTCAACAAAACATCTAATTTCTCTTGCATGCTATTGAGGTCCATTGGGTTAAAACAACACATTTGACCAATCATAATCTGTTTCCTATCCATATGTTCCAATTTGTCCCAAATCATCTGAAGTGTGATTGGTTGTATACTCGATGATTCACCTTCCTCAGTCATTTTTTTCTTTCCTTAGGGCATTTTCAGTCTCCTTGTCAGTCTCAATCTCAATCTCCTCAATCTATCTCTTCCATGTTCCTCCTTTCCTTACCCATATTTTTTCACTATTGCACATCCATTTTGCTCTTAACATTGACGAAGCATTGATTGTATTTTTATCACTTAATTCAACAATCATATCCTTTTCAATATCTACCCTATTTTTTGAAAGGATGTCAGTGATCATACTTGCGTATGGCAACAAGGAGCTTTCAGATCTATGTGCTGTGATCATGAAGTGTGGAATAATGTAATGGAAGCCAGGGTTCTTTCCACTAATAATACGGCCATTAACCAAAAATCTTCCTTTAAGATTGTGGTATAGTTTCCTACTCTAGATCTTAATATATAACTAACAATTAGATACAAAATTCTTTCATGAAAGCTAAGTTCAGTAGTACTAGAGTTCACCACAGTGAGGTTCTGATCACCATACACAATCTAAGCATTGTCCAGATAATTTGATTTCATATACGGTTCACATTTTTCATAAGAGACCCATGTCGTACTATTGTCTTCACAAATCTTCCTAGGGGTCACTTTGAACTCCTTTCCATTTACAAAGGTTTTGAATGCGCATGACACAAAATAGTCATCTAGAGTGATTCTCATTTCATCAGTGCGTTTTTCACAAATGACTTCTATATTGTTGTAAAACAATTTGATCTCTTTCTCATGGATATAATTGTTAGGATTCAAAAGAGAAGTAGGGCATACCTCTATTAGATTTTCTTCGTACTTGAACCTAACTTTTTTTAAAAACTCCCAATCAATCAATCGACCATGGTTCACCATTCTTTTCGAAAACACCCTATCGTATAGTTCATTTTGTTCAATCGTCTGAAACTCGTAGGTGCTGAACTGAGGGAGAATGTTTGCGGTGGAGGGAGAATGTTCATCAAACTCTGCATAAATTGACTTCTCCACTGTCATGGTCATTTTATTGTAAACTCTATAATCTTTGTTTGCTAAAAAATAAACCAGAAAAATTCTTTCATCACTTTTGGTATCATATTTTCCTAATACTTCTTTTCCATTATTTAAGACAAAACATTTGCATCCAAATATCTTAAAATATGATATATTTAGTTTCCTTTTATTATAAAATTCATAAAGGGTTTTCTTTAGAATTGGTTTCACTTGTACTCTATTCAAAATATAGCATGATATAACACCGACATTGCTGTGTTTGTAATTTAATTATATAGAGAGAAATTTATTTATTTAAATTGGTGTTTGATTTTGGGGTTTTTTTTTTAATTTTATTTTTAGTATATTTTTAAGTTATCGGGTTCGCGATCGAAATAAACTCCATTTGCACAAAATTCGCGTTCTAGCGAAAAATGAATACGAAATATATGTATGTGTAAAAA
This sequence comes from Dillenia suffruticosa, assembly GCA_033439265.1. Lineage (NCBI taxonomy): Eukaryota > Viridiplantae > Streptophyta > Magnoliopsida > Dilleniales > Dilleniaceae > Dillenia > Dillenia suffruticosa. The sequence goes on along the minus strand of JAVTVX010000009.1, from coordinate 14,835,635 downwards.
AAAAAAATGGAGACATAGCGTTTTGGGGTAAAACGCTGCGTCCCCAAATCTGATTTGGGGATTAGGGTTGGAAACCCTATTCCCTCTCTCTCTCTCTCTCTCTCGCTCTGTCTCTCTCTCCCCGACTCTTCATTTCTTTCCCCACCGCGGCGCCGCGAGCTCCGCTGCCAACAACCCACCACCATCATCATCATCTTCTTCATCTTCATCTTCTTTTCCTCTCGGTTTCTCTCTCACAGTTTCTCTCCCTCTCGATATCGCTCTGTCTCTTCGGCTTTGCCACTCCGCTGCGGTCTCTCTCCCTTCCGCCACCCATCGTCGTAAGCACGCCACCCACCACCGCTACTCCTTCCACCCGCGAGCACCGCCTTTCTGTGTGAGCACTCTGCAGCGCGATCTCCCCCGGCCCGAGCCAAGCGCGCCCTTGCACGATCTATCCAGCGCGAGCATGATTGCGCCCCTACACGATCCTCCCCAGGCGAACAAAGCGCGCCTCAATCCGCAAGCGCGACCTAGTCCGCGAGCGAGGGTGCCTCAGTCCGCGAGCGCGATCCAGGCCACGAGCGCGCCTGCGCATAAGTGCGCACCAGCCCGTTAGCGCGCAGCCCGCGAGCCACAACCCGCCCACAGGCCTACCAGCCTACAGGCCTACCAGCCCGCTAGCCCACTGGCCCGCAGACCCGCGAGCCCACTAGCCGAAACCCACTGGCTCACTGACCCGAGAACCCACGAGTCCGCTGTAGCCCGCGACTGACCGCGATGGCCCGTGAGCCCGTGACGGCCTGCGAGGTAACTGACTTAGGGTTTTGCTTTCGATCTAAGTGTTTGAACCTAACTAATAAACTCTGTCTTGATAGGTAGCATTTCAGATCTTGGAGTAATCGAGGAGATATTCGGACACAGTTCTGGGATCCGAGAAAAACCCTAGGTGAGGGATTTCGGACTCATTCAATTTGGTTATTAAATTTAGGGTAAATTTAAGATAAAAAGTCTTGTTTATGCTAGAATGTAAACTAGATTCGTAATGAATGCATTTTCAGACATTATATACGAATCATTAGGTTAACTGTAGCAATTTATATGAAATGAAACTGTTCAGGATGATAGAATCAAATTAAATTGATTTAAATAGTTTCTCTTGGAGTTTAAATTGACCTATGCATGAAAATAGTGAGAAATTGGGATTTGAGTGCAAGGGTTGACGCAGTCTTTCTTATTATAAATTGTTCTGCTTATACGCAATTTAAATACGATCTCCGTATTATAAAAATAGATTCATATACCTTGAAAATAACATATGGCTTGAAACATTTGGATGGAAATCGAAAAGTGTATGATTTTTTAAAAATTTTCTATCTTATAAGAAAATTATTTATTTAAGGCTTATTTCCGATTTTGAGTGGTTTTAGGGTTGAATTTAACTTGGTTTAAAAGTACGTTAATTGTTTATACATGAAATGCAATTGATGACATTAGAGTGTATTCAGAAATTGAAAAGTTAAGTTTTGTACAAAGTTAGGAAAAATGGATAAACCCTATAATACTTGAAAATTTGATGTTAAATTATGATAATCTGATTAAGTTGATCTTTTTGGAGACTCGAAGAGTCAGATTCGATTTATTTTGAAAATAGGGAGTGACCACTCTCCCTAGAAATGTGAGTGGGACTTTGACATTTACTATTGATTGACAAATCATGTTTTATCGATTTTCAAAGGACATTATTTCTATACGTGTGAAAATTAAATTTTTGGATTTTGATAGACATATTTTTTGACATTGGAGTGCCCAAACTGTTGATTTTATTTATTTGCATCCATGAGTTTGATAACCGGATACTGTGCTATTCTTTTTAATATATTGACATGTTTTAATACTTCTACTGTATTGGTACGTAGTTTTAAATGGATTTACATATACTATTTGGGCTACACGCCCTACCGACGTTATGTTATGATGCATGGGGCTATATGCCCGGCCGACATGATGATGTGATGCATGGAGCTACGTGCCCGACCGACTTGGTGATATGGTGATATGCTTCCAATAGCATTCCGTAGTTACGAAAGACATTTGGTAGATGCATCCCTTGTACCCGGATACGTTTCGGCTGGAGGTATCTGCTAGATCGTCATGTGTATGGGTGTCCCAAGTTGACCCTCATCGGGGAGGACATGAGTTTACCTCTGTCTAGAAATGGGCAGGACACCATATATGGCCGATTATATATATGTATTAATTATTATTTACATGCTAGTTGGAGTAGTCTGTGGCCAACATTAGGGTAGAGAACCATTATTTGATATTTGTATAGTGAAAACCCCCAATGCGCCCGCTCTTGATCTAAGTAGACTATTGCCGAGATTGTTTGTTCGGACGGCTCTACATATGTGACTTGATACATGGATGGATGCATATGTTATTTTTTAATGTGTGACTTGAGATATGTTTTATTCTGAAACAATACGTTATTTTCGCACACTCGATATTTTGTTACATGGTTTGACACTCTAAATTCACCCTTGATATTGATAGCACGATATCAATCCCCTCACTTGCTGAGTATCCTCCCATAAATATTCACCCCTCACTTTTTTTTCCCACAGGATTAGTGGTGGACTAAGAAAATATTATTGTGATCGTATTCTTGTGACGTCGACTTGATAGCGCCAAGTTTGGATATGGATGTTACCATATCTTCCGCTACGATGATTGAAAATTTTAGTTTGATCAAAATATTCATTTATTTGTTTTATGGGATGGCTGTATAAATTATGGACATTTATTCATGAAACTCTCATAACGACTCAGTTAACTTGCATTGAGCCACTTGTATGTATTTAAAATGTTAACTTGGGAATTTATTGTATGTGTATAAATATTTAGGCCCACTCGATGTAGCGGCTGCTCATATTCTAGTTTAGCATGATAGTAGAAGTTTATGACTAGAACTGTTAGAAATTTCTATAATTTTGCATTGTCCTGGTTGTCGGTTGTGATTTGGTTAATGGTTTTAAGGCCGGGATGACCCTTTTATTAAATTGGCAGAATGGTTGTGAATATCACAGGTTAAATTGTACATGGGGGAGACTTTCAAAATATGGGGAGATTCTGTCCGATTTTCTGTAAAAATGTAACCGGCATCTAGGGCAATAGGCGGCTGTTCATGACCCTGGTTCGGGGCGTGACACATGATGTGTTCACTGTTTCTGCCCAAAAGAAGTTAGGTAAATTATTTTCACAAAATATTATTCTGGCCATTTTTTGGAGGGTTCTATTTTTCATTTTTACCACTCCATTTTGTTGAGATATTCTAGAAGCTGAGAAATTATGGTCAATACCATAATGATTGCAGAATTCATCCATAATTTTGTTTTCAAATTCTTTACCATGATTACTTATAATACTCTTAATAGACATTCCCTTCTCATTTTGAATTTTTTTGCATAGTCTAATGAATACCTTACTAGTTTCTTCCTTTTTGGCAAGAAATAATATACATGTGAATTTAGAGTAATTATCAATGATTACAAAATCATAATGTTTTTCTCCTAAACTTTGTGTTCTTGTAGGTCTAAGCAAAACAAATCAATATGAAAAAATTCTAGAAGATTTCCTGTTGACACACAATTTTTAGATTTAAAAGATATTTTTGTTTACTTTTCTTTCATACATACATCACACAATTTGTCATTTTCAAATTTCAATTTTGGAAGATCTTTAACTAAATCTTTTCTAACTAATTTTGAAATTGTGTCCATACTAACATGTCTTAATTTTCTATACTATAGCCAAGATGAATTCTTATTCACAGTAACTAAACAAGAATCATTAGAGGTTTCTAAGTGTTCTAGATCAATTGTATAAATATTTCCTCTTCTATGACCAGTAAATCTTATAAGTCCAGAGTATTTATCAATAATGGAACATGTATCAACCTCAAACAATACAGAATAACATTTATCATACAGTTGAGTAACATTCAATAAGCTAAATTTTAGTCTGAACAAAAACAATACATTTTGAATTTGAGATTCAGATGACTTACCTCCAATATTGCCTATGCCGACAACCTTTTCTTTTGAATTGTCTTCAAATACAAACTTTCCACCTTTCTTGCTTTCAAGGTAGTAGAATTTTGATACATCTCCAGTCATGTGTCTTTAGCAGCCACTTTCAGTGCACCATACAGAATTGTCGGGAGATTCTCTTGACTTTAAGCACACCTACGAAGAAAAACAATCATACTTTTGCCTTTGGTACCCATATCCTTTTGGGTTTGGCTGAATTAGTTTTGAAATTATCTTTGAAAGTCCATTTTAAGGTTATTCTTGAGGTGTTTAGAAACCAGCAATAAAAAATAGAATGTCCATTCTTCTTGCAGTAAGTACAGTGTCTGTTAGGTGTCTTTGGTTTCTTAGTGTTGTCTGAAACAATGTTTTTAAATCTGTAGATTTCAAATTTGTGCCTAACTTTCATATATGTGTAGCATCTTTCTAGTTTAGCATTTTCAGAGCTTGATACAAAGAATCTATGCAACCCTTTTTGTGTTTGGTTAGGGTTGAATCTCTATCCTATCTTATTAAACACAACCTTTTGAATTCCTAGCATGACATCTACATTTTCTTGACCTGAGAAGAATTTCATTAGGATAGTGTTCAGTCTACCGTTCTTTTCTTTCAAAATCTCTAGTTCTTTCTTTAAAAACATGTTTTCTTTTGCTAGAGTATCTTTATTTTTTTCTGAACAATCATCATTCAATTTTTTCTTTAGTTCACTTACATACAGATCTGACTTAACAATTTCCCTTCTTAACTCACTTCATTTTTTTGAATTTTGTGATGTTTTGACAATTTCACTTAGTTCTTTCTTTTTCATTTTGGATTTTTTTAATTCATTTAGTACTTCTAGCAATGCTTCAATAGTTCCTCAATGGTGAAATCATTTTCAGAATCAGAAGAATTATAACATGATAAGTATGATTTAGAGTTTACCTCATTGTCTGAGACTTCTTCATTTGCCATGAAACATCCGTTTGCTTATTATTCATTTTACTCTTCATCATTTGAGATTGAATCTTTATCACTCCATGCAGCAAGTGTCTTTTTCTTTTTCTTCTCATTTCTGTGCTTCTTCTCATCCCATTTGAGAGAGGGGTAGTCAGTGTTCATGTGTCTCAACTTTTTGTATTCAAAACATTTGATTTCTTCCTTCTTTTATGACTTTTTTAAAGAATGACTTATTTTTGTTCTTTTTTCTCATCATGAATTTTTTAAATTTTCTTGCCAGAAGAGTTTCATCCTCTTCGTCTTCTTTTTCTTATGCGTCGGATATAAATAATATATATAGTAAAAAAACAAATAATAAAAATTATTATTAAAAAAATACCAAAACTTATTGTACAGAACTGTAGTTCTGCGTTCCGCAAAATCACGTGGTGGTTTTGCAAAGTGCAGAACTACTAAAAAAATTTAAAAACAATAAAAAAATAAAAAAATAGTGAACAATGATATTTAATTCTATTTTAAAGACTTTTTTAAGTTAATATATAACATGCACACCATGCACACTACATTTAAACACAGACTAAATTTTGTCACAACTCTTAAAAATCTATCAACCTCTTTCTATAAAAAAAATTCTATCACAACCTAAAACAAAAACAAAAAAAAAAAAATATATATATATATATATATATATATATATTTATATTTATACAAGTAGTCAAAACAATTATGTCTTCTAAACATAACATTACATAACATTATACAAATATATTTGTTTTCCAAATATGATTAATTTAATACATGATTTATTTAGTGTTAAATAAATATCTACATATTTATATTAAATATTTAAATATTTTTATTCTTATAAAATTTTAAATTACATATCGATATTTATAAGTTTTAGTTTTAGTTTGTTATTTAATATTTTTATATTTTATATTACAATTAACATTTTATTCAAAACTTTAATTTCAAAAAGTTTTGGATAGACAAAAATTAAGTCGGTAAAATTTTCAGATAAACAATAATTCTTCAAATCATTGAAACTTTAATTTAAAAACTCTGTGATTGAATATCAATTAAAAGAATAGTTAATTTATTCTATGAAATATTTAGTTATTTAAACGTGGTTCTGCGGAGCACAGAACCACAGTTCTGTAGAATAAGCTTAGGTATTTTTTTAATTATAATTTTTATTATTTGTTTTTCTACTATACATATTATTTAAATATTTAAATAAATATTTAACATTAAGTATCCTAAATTAAAATGAAAAAAATATCTGAATAATATTAATATCTATGTAAAAATTAAATTATATAAATATTAATTTGAAATTATAATATTTAATAATTTAAATCTAAAAAAACACATAAAATTTTAAATTTAAAAACCGTACCTAAAACTTTAAATTTAAAGAAATTTAAAAAAAGGTTGTCGATAAGATGGAAATGATAGAAAGTTAATAACAAAGGTTTAGAAAAATGGATGGGTCAGTAGTAATTAATACTAGTAATAAATGATAGGAAAGACAATCATGCAAAACAAATGACTTTATTGAGTTTTATTGATATCTTTCATGATACACCTTTTTGCTTTCTTCTGTTTCCTTCTTCCTTCCTTCCTTTTACCCCTACCCTTTTGGTATTCATTTGTTGTACCCCTTTCACAGAGTATTCTTTCCTTTACTCATTTCGATTATTTGTTGCACTCTTTTGTTGTACAGAATAGAACAGAATACAGAGACACAATTTTTTAAAGAAAATACTCATAAATGCAGGTATGAAATAAGTATTATTTAATTTATTTAGTACATCGAGTTTTATTGGTTGATTTCTTCCTTTACAGAGTAAAACATTTTTTAAAAACAATTCTGGAAGGAAAAAAACACATAAATGCACCCACGAATTTATTGAGTTTTTTGTGTTAATGTATTGGTATCTGTTTTGTTGTTTTCTTTCCTTCGTTGTATAATGTAAAACATTTTTTGAAAAAAATAGGGATAAATGCAAACACTACGTAACTGTCACCGTTGAGTTCATTGAGTTTTATTGAGTTTTTTTTTTTTTTTTCTCTTTCTTTCGTTACAGAATATAACAATTTTTTTAAAAAAATAATCACGCATGAAGTAAATACTATTAAACGAATTGAGTTTTATTAAATTAATAAATTGATATTTTTCATAATAGAACTTGTTTTGTTCTCAGAATGTTTGAAGAAAAGTAAAAGAATTTAGGTTTAGATTTAGCAAGAGAAGAGACCGATTGTTAGGACACAATGAAAAAAGGAGGAAGAACTAGTGACATTAAGAGTCTAATGACGGACCACAGCCAAAGATATGAATTTAAGGGTTGATTTTCGTTTAAAATTGTTTAAAGAGGATGAAAGAGCAAATCAAATGGTAGAGAGATCTATCCACTATAAGGAGTACGTAAGATATGGTATATGGGTACCTTATTTAGCTCCTTTGACTGTTGTTTTGAGATATTAAAATATATTTCCAACTATGTTTATTCATAGTGTATGAAAACTCATAGTGGCTGTTGTTAGTTTACTGAACTTCTGTCATCTGAAATTTGATTTCGATATTCTGTTGTCTGTTTTTTTTTTAAAAAAAGTGTGCCACAAGAGGTGCAAATGAAGGTTGGTATTGTAGCTAACTACGCAAAGAATCAAATTAGAAATTGTTTTATAAAGAGACTCTTGATAGATCGTGGAAAAAAAAATTTCTTTGTTAAGTTTACAAACGAAAGTCTGATGCCATTTATACCGGTAGTTGGTGAACCTTTTGTATCAGCCTCCACCCCTTTGTCTCCTCCTATATACGCCGATTTTGTTAAATCGGCGGGTAAATTTTATGTTGTAAAGAGCAAAACTTTTTGGGTAGAGGCACTCATTGATGATGAAATACTAAAATTGACTGGTCTTTTGTTGCATGAGAACTTACAGATTCAAAGGCCATTTATGTTAGAGAAAAAAGCTAAAAATGTTGTAGATTTTCTAAGCCATGCAGAAGCTTATGACCTTGATAGAATAACCACTATAAAGGGAATGAGGTGTGTGTTCAAAAAAATTAAGAAAAAAGAAAGTCAGTCAGAGGAACATATATTGCCAGAGACTTTTTTTAGGAGAAAAAAGAGAGATTAGCAAACAAAGCAAACAGAGTACTATGACTGGGGATGGTGGCAAAAATGAGAAATATTTGATTGTTGTTACTGATGACGGTGATGATGGCGACGACGCAGATTTGGCGAGGGAATTGGATACAAGGACTATGTAGTTGGCAGCAGACAAACAAGCAAGGTTAACTATTGAAAAGCTAACCATTGAAAGTAGTTCCTATAGTACTGTTCTACCCATTGATAGGTCCAAGTACCTAAAACAGAAGGGAATTGTTGCAGGTTTTGATAATCAAGATTTCTGCTATTTGAATTTTTGTCAAGACTAGAAAGTTTGCGAATAGAGTCAATTTCACTCGTAATGAAACTCTGTTGAATTGGTTATCTTTGGAGGAATGAGATGACGGTGTTATAAGCTTTTTGCTTCAGGTACTTTGTTCAAACATAATAATATTTTGTTCAAATATAATATGTGATATATTTGATACAAAAATATAGTATTTGTGAATTAAGATGCATTTTATTTATTTATTTATTTATTTATTGCTTAGACTGCCACATTTGCTGAATTTCAAATATTGCAAAAAAGAGATATGATAAGTGAGATGTATACTAAGTTGGAGGAGCAGTCTCGATTTAGTGCAGCAGATGCCGAAAGAATAGAATTAGTTATGATGGTAAAAAAGAAGGAAAAAATGATAGAATTAATGGACACTGATCTTGAAATATCGTATCAAATCACTGACGCAACTATATCAGAATGTGAAAAGTTGAATACTTTATTGAGAAAAATTGAAATGAAGCGGCAAGTAGCTATAAAATTAGCGGAGAAGAGGAGGGAGGTTCTAAAAACTTTAGAGAGAAGGGTCACGGAAGTTTAGCAAGATTATGAGAGCTGAAATCAGAAACTTGCGGACAAATTGTTAAAAGCGTTATATTTTATTCGTAGAGATCGGTTAGAAAGATCCTTTTTGGGTAATATAGATGATGATAATTTATCGAGATGGGACCAAGAAGTTTTTGTCGACTCTATTAGTGAAGAAATTGTTGATATGGGTTCTCGTGTTACTTCTCTTCAACAAGATTTCATTCGCTTGCAATAAAAATGTACCCAATCTCATCCTCTATAAATGTGCTTAATACTGTTGATATCCTTTATAAATGTGTTTATAACCGTTGATGTGGATATCTATTCGCAACAACTCTTGACAAACATGTCAATTTTCACTCTGAAGATATGAAGATATGGTCAGAGAGGAGTTTCTGTCGCAATCAATGAGATTAGTGTATGTGTCCTTTTTATAACATTTCATATTCTATTATCAACCAAATTATGATCTCAAATCAAAATAGTGGACAATGTTTGATTATGTTTATTGTCCGACATTTTTAGGATCATGGTGTTCATTATAGGGAGTTTATGACATTGATGAAAAGAGAAATATGGTATGAAGTGCAAAAAGAAAAATTGTAGCATCGGATATAGGGAGGGCTAGGGCTATCTGAGTTTTCTGAGATTATACTGGTCATCAAAATTTAACTATCTCAATCCTTCCCCCGTTTTTTTTCCTTCCCTTTCTTAGATATGTTTTTTTTTATTTATTGTATACAAATCTTTGTAAAGTAACTTGGTAATCAATTAACTGGATGTTGGTTTGTTTTCTATGGTGAATTTGTGAAAAGAAAAGGAGAAAATTATTTTTTGTTCTCTTATCTTTTTATCCTTAGTTATGTGTAGTTTTGCTTTATAGGTGAAGTAGATGAATATGTGAAGAGAAAAACAAAGAGTTATTATTCGTCGTTCTCTCTCATCTATTTATTTTTGGTGTGTTCCTGCAAAGTAGTTTTATGTTAGTTATGCATTTTCGTAGTTCTGTCTTCGTAGTTCTACTTTCTCAATGTGGTTTTGCTTTTCGCTTTTTTATGGTTCAGTTTTGCTAGTTCTGCTTTACAAAGTTATTTTGCATTTAGAAAATAGTTCAATAGTTTTGCGTTTGCAAATTAGTTCAAATGTCTGTTTGTGAAGTAGTTCGGCGTCTACGTAGTTCTATTTTCTGCTTTGACATGCTTCAGTTTTGTTAGTTCTACTTTGCAAAGTAGTTCTGCGTTTGAGAAGCAATTATTGTACGTTTGTAGGTAGTTCTATGTTTACATCGTTTTGCTTTCTGAGTTGATATAGTTCTGCATTGCAGGGTAATTCTATGTCTGCTAGTTCTGCTTTGTGTATTGATCCTACTATTTCTATTTTGCTTTACAGAGTAGATTTACGTCTAGTTCAATTCTGTTTCGATACAACTTAAACAAAATATATTTAAATATAATAATAGTATACAAAAACTATTTCCATTTTAATATAACATATCAAATATTAAACAATTAGTTATTATTTTTTATTTTTATACAATATTAAACGATAAAAATATTTGTAAGTTTATATAAATAAAAATATTTAATAATGTAGTTTTGGCTCATAGTACAATATAATGAGTGAAATTATTTAGACTTTCTTCTACATGGTATATTTGTATTCGGCATGCGATTTATTATTGATGATATTAAAAGCAGGAATTGGCAACAGCAGGGTGCTATTACCGGCAAGACTGGTAATGTGCTACAGGGAAAAAGTTCAAATCTTATAGATAACAACTTTTTCATAATTCAACAGAAAAGATCTAATCTGCACATAGATTAAAGAAAAATTTATAATCACAAATTCAATATAATATATACATCATCTAAAGAAAAGTCAAGGATATTCAGAACTAATTTGAAAATAATATGACAAAGTTGACTTCTTTCTTCTTTTGTTTATAATTCAACTTTGTTGTTCAGGTTTAAGATAACTACAATAATCTACAAGGGTTTATTTTCTTTGTAACTTTGATGCATTTCGTTATTAATAATTTTGGGAAAATAGAAGGTATATTGAAATTGTTTTATCAACTGTTTAATCATTTTAGTACTCATCAATGACTTGCTCTTTTCTTCTTTGGGGATGAATACGGTTCATTTGTTGTTTTTTGTGTCTCTCTCCTTTGGAAAGGCTATAACTTTTAGATTATGTTTTGATTCGTTCTCGGATTATTGATTGAAGATATGATGCATTATTAATAATATCAATAATGATCGTTAATAACATCAATGAACTTGGAGCATATTTCTTATAATTTTAATGGTTTCGTGTCATGGTGGTTGCAATTTGCAAAATTCAAAATTCAAAATTCAACCCCTAAAAGAAAAATTCCTTCGTTGACGAAGGAACCTGCCATTATCAACGAACGCATGAAGTTCGTCAACGAAGGGATGCTCCTTCGTCAATGAAGGAACCTGCCCTCATCGACGAAGGCAAGGTCCCTCGTTGACGAAAGCTCCTTTGTACGAAGGAACGTTTTTTTTTTTAATAGGGGTTGAATTTTGAATTCTGTAAATTGGAATCAAGAATTAAAAAAAAAATGTGGACGAAGGCCAAAAAGTTTAGTCAAAAGAGACAAAAATGAATTCAAGGTTTGATTTTAATTTTGTTTTTATTTTTTGGATTTATATATTCTGTGAATAAACAATATATTGGTGTACGAATAAAGACAAATCTTTAATAAATTAGTTCATGTTATTTCAAAAAAATCTTGTGTGAAAAAAAAAAATTGTTGTTTTAAATAAAATATGTGGAGACAATAATACATCAAAAATTATTATTTTAATAGTTCTTGTGTAAATAAGAGAATTTTTTAGTGCACTTTTTTAAATCTTCTAAAATCGGCAATGTGATTCTACCACGCGGGCTTGAGGTGCCGATGAAATAAGGTGATGTGCCCAGTATTGATTGGAACTCGAATTTCATCTGAAAAATTGAAAAATGTTACGTGGAAAAATATTTTACATGCAACAAAATGTCTATACCAAATATCAAATACTTTTAGTTATTTTTAGTATTTTTAGTATAATTGTAGAATTTTATGATATTCACAAGTTATTAACCATATAATATAATAATAACACATGATCTATTTTTAATATAAATCATTCATTTCAAATATTTTTAATATTTTTTTATAATCATAAAATTATGTTTAAACCATTTTTAACACATAAGTGTCTAATATAATGAACTCCAACTTTAAAATTAGGTAATTTTTTTTAAACATTAAAAAAGACACTTAAATTTCAATTCAACTTAAAATTGAGATTTCAAAAAAAAATAATAATAATAAAACTCTAAATAAATGACGTACATAGAGTTGAAATATTTAACTCTAAAAACAAATAAATGGTATAAAGTAAAAATATTATAATATTATAATATTATAATACTATAAAAATTATAATTATTAAAATATTAAATAAACATTTGATTATTATTTTCAACGAAGGTTGGCTTTTGTTTACGAAGGCCAGCCTTTCATCGACCAAGGAGTGTACAATGCACTAGATTAGTACCATGAAAGTAGTATTTGTTTTCTTTTTTTTTTTTGTACGGATTTGAACATGTAATCACCAGATTGGAAGAGAAAAATTTGTATCACTAGATTGTCCCCTTGGGGACCCATGACAGTAGGACTTTCAAGAAATATCAATAGTCATTCATTGGGTGATTCATTGGATAGACACATTGCGACCTATGAACATCATTTATAAAATTATGTCGAATATGAATTTTTTAATATAAAAAATTTTTCAAATATTTTTTACTTAAATATTTATTATTATAATTTTTATAGTGTTATAATATTATATTATTTTCTCTAAATATCATTTATTTCACATATTTTTGATATTTTTAATATAATCATAAAATTTTTTAATCTAAAAATATAAAAAAGATTTGAAATAAATGATATATAGTAAAAATGCTATAATATTATATAATATTATAATACTGTAAATTTTATAATCATATAAATATTTAGTTAAAAAAATTGAAAATACTTTTGATTGAAAAAATTAAAAGTATCATATTATAATACTATGCAAAATAAATAATAATTTAATTAAAAATTTTAATGATTGTATTAAAAATATCTAAAATATTTGTAAAATTTTAACATGGAAAATATTTTTTGAATAAAACTAAAAATATTAGAATATCATAATATTAATACAATAATTAAAATTAACAAAATAAAAAATTTAATTTAAATATTTAAATATTTAAATAGTATTAAATAATTATTAGTAATATCAATTATTTAAATAATAAATTTTAGATATTTGATATTTAAATAAAATATTAAATTGTAATACAAAATTTTAAAATATTAAATAATAAACTAAAACTCTATTATTGAATAATTTAGTTTAAATAAAATTATAATCATAAAATTTTTTTACTGATTATTATTTATTTTGTATGGTATTATAATATGATATTTTTAATTTTATAATCAAAACTATTTTCAAATTTTTTTACTTGATATGTTTATAATTATAAAATATAAGGCATTATAATATTATATAATATTATAATATTTTTACTATGCATCGTTTATTTCAAATCTTGTTCATAGTTTTAGATTAAAAATTTTTATTATTATATAAAACAATAAAAAATATTTGAAATAAATGATTTTTAGAAAAAATATTATAATATTATAATACTATAAACATTATAATAATAAAAATATTAAGTAAAAAATATTTGAAAATATTTTTATATTAAAAAATTAATATTCAAAATAATTTTAAGGTTATATTAAAAATACTAAAAATATGCAAAATTTTTTTGCATATATAAAAATACTTTGATTTAATATTATGATACTAGAAAAATTATAATTTTAAAAATACTAAATAAATAATATTTTACAAATATTTTTAGATTAAAAAAAATTTAAAAGTATCACATTATAATATTATATAATACAAATACTTATTTTAAAAAAATACTAAGGCTTATGTAACGTAAATTAATTTTTTATATTTTTATATTTTACAAACTTTAAATTAAATATTAATATTTATGAGTTTTTTACATTAAATTATTAAATATTATAATTTCAAATTAATATTTATATATTTTAAATTTTACACATATATTAATATTATAGAGATATTTTTTCATTTTAAATTAAGATATTTAATGTTAAATATTTATTTAAATATTTAAATAATTGTATAGTAGAAATATAATCTATAAAAATTATAATTATAAAAATATTAAGTTAAAAAATATTTGAAAATATTTTTATATTAAAAAAATTATTTACAAGTATTTTGTATTGAGCCATGTGTTATCAATATAATGACATTTTGTTATAAAATTTCACAATTATAAAAAATACTAAAAATATATATTATATGATGATTTTATTATATGAAAATACTTTTACATATAGAAAAAATACTATAATATTATAATTATTAGATTTATAATCATAAAAATATTTTATAAATATTTTAGACTAAAAAATAATTTAAAATATCATATTATAATATTATATAATACAGATAATTATTTTAAAAAATGCTAAGTATATACAAATTATAGTTTTATTATTAAATTTTATAATTATGATTACACTAATCATAATTTTACAATTTTATAATTATTTTAAATTTTTAAAAATTATTTTTTGTTAAAAGAAATAACCTTGGCATTTCGTCGACTCGACTAAAGGCACTTAATCTCTCTCACTCTCTCTCCATCCTTATCTTCATGTCACCTCTCTATCTCCCTGTTACAAATATATATTTTTTTATTATATTAATATCATGATATTCTAATATTTTTATTTTTATTCAAAAAATATTTTTCATAATAAAATTTTACAAATATTTTACATATTTTTAATACAGTCATAAATTTTTTTATCAAATTATTATTTATTTTATATAACATTATAATATGATGTTTTTAATTTTTTTAATAAAAAATATTTTCAATATTTTTAATTATTTCTATAATTAAAAAATTTACAATATTATGATATTATATAATATTATAGTATTTTTACTATATATCATTATGTCAAATCTTTTTAATATTTTTAGATTAAAAAAAAATTATGATTATATTAAAAATATAAAAAATATTTAAAATAAATGATGTTTAGAGAACCTTTCCAAATTTTTGAGCACGCTCACTTGGTTCAAAGATTCAGTTTTACAAATGGCAAGAATATATGTTATCAAACTTAGGAGTACTCTAATATTTCTTTTCATTTAGGAAAAGAACTCAATGAGCAATGTCCTGCTCCCTTGGTATGACTTTATAACAAATGCATCCTTGACACTCTGATGGACAAAGGGAAAAAAAGTTGAAAATTTTCATCTAGCACATACAAACTGAGGATAATGCAGTAAACAACTAAAATTAATAACAATAATAATAACAATAACAATAACAACAATAATAACAGTAAGAATCCCTTAAGAACATTAGGCATCAAACTAGTAAAATGGACTTGGGCAGAATGGAATCAGTTGCCAGAAAGAGTCAAGCAGGGTAGGTATAAATACATGACTAGATAGTGAAAATAAGATTCTCAAAAGTAGATCGTCACAATTACAATGAAGCTCTTTACCCCAAAAGAAAGATATCTCGAACTCAGATAATTATATAGTGTTTCAGCTTCAGAAAACATCTCAAGCTCTTAAACCACATAACAATCAAAAGCATTTCACGGACCCTTGATGCATTACTTTGTTTGAGCATGGTTTGTAAATTTATAATCACTAAGCATTGACAGAATGCAATATTATTAGCAAGCACAGGCATCAGGGAACAAGCAAACAGAGAGATGATTGAAACATGACATCAAGAAATCATCTCAGCAAAGAGAAGCAAAGAATCATGAAAACTAAAACCTAGAAAGAAGAAACAGCTATATACCTGATTTATTGTAGCACAATTTGTGGATTGGCTCTTCATCGCCAACATCAACATCGAAAACTGGGCAAAGACACTCATTTAAGTTAAGAACCATAGAAACAAAAGAAAAATCAAGAGTAAACATTTTCAAAGAAATTAAGATGCAAACCATAATCATATGCGATCCCATCGAGAACTGGACGTCTCATGCCATCGCCAGGTCCATCAACAACTTCGCCAATCTAAAAAAAATAAGAGTCAGCAAAGAACTAAAGCAGTAACAGGAGGAGATGGACATTGATATAAAAAAGAAGAGGTAAAGCACCAGAACCGCAAAAAACATGCCATGTGTAATAGGAAATAGCATGGGGCAGACTGAAACCTAAACAAATACAGAACACAGTATCAATGCATAAACTAAAACAAAAACAAGAATCTAAAATCAGGTATAATTAGGATTAAAACTCGCATACACACACTTACAAATATAACAACATAAAAGAAAGTCTACAGCATTATATTAACAACAAAACCAACTCCTAAAAATTAAGCTATACATTCATTGAGCTGCAGTGAAGTAACTTTCAATCCATAGGTTTCATATTCGACTGTGGCCATAACAGGTGCTACACAGACCATAGCAGGCTGAAGGCACCCATAACGAGAGAATGCCAGCTACTCCCCTTGTGGCTGAAGCAACATAGGCCCTTCCACTTTCTGTACATGGAATAAACGATACTTCTATGACGAATATATGAGGGTAAGAAAGAAATCTAAAGAGCAAGAAGTCAAAAATTAAGTCTGTATATTGTAGCATTGTCAGGGAAAAAGGCCAGGGACGAAGTGCTTCTTCCAGTTTGCTTGAACAAATAAAACTGTGCATCAACATTCACAAACAATAAAATGCAACAAAGAACCTTGCCAACAGACAAATCATTTGTAATATACCTCATTGTTAAACACTGAATAATCTTACGGACAACCATTGGTGATAGAATATAAAAACTATAAAATGCAAATGGAAACATAGAGATGCATATAGATGGATAAAGTACATAAACGGCTGATATTTGGATAGAATGACTTTGGAATCGAAATGACTCAAAGCCAGAAAATACACCATACTGGGGCTTATGACATGATCTTTTCGGCAAAAACCATGGACTGGAACCACATTATAGTTCATTTGCTCATTTCAATCACCAAGAAAATCAGTCCATTTTCATATGGACAAACTTACCTTATCCCACTTCTGTTCACTCATATTCCATGCGTATGCCACACCATTATCTCCTTCTCTGACATCCTTGGTTTGGCCATCACTGGTGCCTAATTAGAAGAGAATAACAAAAATTGCCATCACCAATGTTCTTGCCAGGTTAGAAATGGATAGTCAAGAAAATACTACTAATTCATTCCAATTAAATACGCCATAATACACATCATGCAATTCATTTGAAATGTCATATGGCTTTCGTAAGCGTGTTGTTTAAGAGAATTTCATATTGAAAATAATCATCATACTTACACCTCCAGCACAAGAGATCAATGTTAACAAGCTCAATATCAAAATGTTAACAACAATAACACCAATCCTGTTTATGAATAGAACAAAATTTCACCTGGAATTTGTAAAGCATCTAAACCAGGTAAATCTTCCAACTTCAATCCTCCAACACGCTTCCTAAATCAAAGAACAATACAAGGCAGTTCACTAAACTGACAAGCAACATAGAGGAAAAGAGTTATGACTATGGGCCACTTAACATGCATGAAAAATAATTTAACAATTCCCAGCATAAACTGGGAGGTTCTTTTTGTAAGAACCAAAGCAACAAATAAAAGAAAATTATCCCGTAAACCAGATCAACTGTCAAATTTCCAGTTCGTCATGGTTAATAGGCATGACCAGTCTTATTTTCCTTTCGCAGATTTTACAATTCAGAAATATTTTCAGCAGGTTATCATACCTGCTGTGCTTGTATTGAGAAAGATGAGAAAGAAATGACTCAAGCTCTACAGGGTCAGCAACCCGGTCAGAGTGCACTGTCCAAATACGAACAACTCCATCAGAACAAGCTGTAATTATATCCCCATTGTCCAAGAATTTGACATCCCAAACGCATCCAGGATGCTCTATGCTTTGAATACAAACTCCATCTGTAATTGGCAATTACTCCTGGTGAGTAAAGGCAGCGATTTAGTAGCTTGCTTCTATGACTGTCATAGTTCATCAACTTGTGATCTTCAAACAGACATGCAAAGTAAGATTAACACATCCACACCCACACACACACACATATAAAATGCTAAGTAAGCCGTACCGATTAGCAAAATATGTAGGTTCTTTTCCAACAAAAGGAGAAAACTGCGGCTGCACAAATCATATGCATCAAGAGCACCCCAGTGGTACTCCCATGGGGGCACCAGTAATAATTAGAGAACTAAAAGGTAAAGATCAGAAATTGGGTCGTAGTAAGGGAAAAAGGGTGGTGATAGCATAATGTCAAGAGCACCCCAGTGGTACTCCCATCTAGTTAAACATACTTGAAATGATTATACTTAAATATTTTTAAGTGACCATATTTTAATTACTTAAATAAATTTAAAATTTAGATTAAATATTAATGTTGATGTTTAAATATATTTATATTAAAATATTTTAAATTAAACGATCATATTTAAATTTAGAATGTATTAATGTGTAAATATATTTATTATTATAATAAATATAGTTATAAAATATAATATATTAATACATTTAGTTTAATATAAAAGTATTAGTAAATATTAAAAACATGTAACCTTTTTTATAAATAATTTAAATATTTTATTGTAAAATTATTTAATAAATTATTTTAGTTAATATTTAGTAATTTAATTCTAAATATAAAAATGGTTAAAATTGGTATTTTTATAAAATTGTTAATTTATTTATAAAATCATGAAATAAATTTAAAGTGAGTTTAGGGTTTTAATTTAGTTTAAATGTTTATTATAATATAAAATAATATTGTAATAAATTTTTTTTAGTAATATAAAATTTTAATTAATATAGTATTTATTGTTTTATTAATTGATTTAATTTTAAATTGTTAAATTATTTTGTATATTTGTTGAATATTTATAAAATGTTTAAAATTGTTTTTCTTATATATATAGAATAATGGCGAATATGGTTAGTCTGTTATGTTATACCAATGATGAAATTGTGACGGGGAGGAAGGAGTCCTTTATGACCGTGGTCTGACAAAGTTGATTAGGGTGTGGAAAAATTGTAATTTTAATGAGTTGTTGAAGGTAATATGCAAGAGTGTTCGAATAAATCTCTTGAGACAACATATGAAGTTTTTCATCGGTTTCCCGTATTATACATGGGAGGTGGAAATGTACGGTTTGAATGGGTTTGATAAGTGATGATGACGATATTTTTAATTTGATGAAATTTGTGATGAATAGGGGAGTGGGTGGGACTATTGAGTTGTATATAAAATCATATGATGGTGGAATGTTTATGGTATAAGATTGTGATTACATGAAAAATTATTCACATATCGAATCTCGAGTGGATGTTGCCTTTGTAGACATGGATAATGATGCTGATGAGGAGGAAATGGCAGAAGAAGAGGCAGAAGAATATAATCACGATAAAGAGGAAGATGATGAAATTGGTGGTAGGAGTGGTGGCAGTGGTGTGAACCAGTTAATGGTCGGTCCTTTGTCAGTGTCTGTAAACATTAGTGGTGGTCGGAGATATGGGAAGGTAGAGTAGATGAATCTACTCCATTCATGATGATCGCACCGGGTAATGATGGTTATACGACATTTGAGGAAGAACACAGATTGACATCAATAGTTGGAGTTTTAGCGACAAATTTAAAAAGGGGTTGTGATTTGAGTCGAAAGAGTAGCTTATTCATGTTGTTAAAATGTATCATGTTGAACACCACTATCAATTTTGGGTTGGTAAATCAACTCCTGAACTTTGGATAGCAATTTGCATGCAGAGGGAAGAAGGTTGTAGATGGAGGTTGCGTGCTTGTAGAACGTGGTTAGTTGGTGCATTTGTGATTACAAAGGTCAAGGGACCTCACACATATTTGAACGCTAGGTTGACGCAGAATCATAGGTAACTGGATTCAAATTTGATGGCTCAGTATTTGCTTAATTATGTAAGGGAAGATCCCAATGGGAGCATGTGATCTTCAAGGTTGAAACTAAGAACAGATAGACACGGTATGGATACAAGAGAGGCAATAAACAGATTATCAATGTACGGAAAGAGCATTGCACATGCAGGAAATGGTAAACCTATAAAATCCCTTACTCCCATGCAATTGCTGCATTAACACGGACGATGATTGATGTGTATATGATCGTCAGTAAATGGTATACATGAGAGCATCAACTTAAGGTATATAAACAAAATTTTTTCCCCGTTGAAGACCATTCGACATGGCCAATGGATTCGTATCCTACAATCATTCTCGATGTATCCCTGAAACGTCACAAAAGAAGATCTAGATCATCTCGATATCACAACGAGATGGATTTTCGAGAATCATCTACACGGACATCATGCGGTAGTTGTAGTACTAAGGGTCATAATAGGAAGAGATGCCCGAGACGATTGAGGTGCGGACTTTGTGGTCGAGAGGGCCACGATCGAAGACAATGTTCATCAACAAATTAATGATATTTTCTTATATTTGTATCATTTTTTAATTGTTATATTTCTTAATGTATACTATATTTTGAAAACTTAAACGTATTGGTGTATTTTTCTTGTTATGCAATTCATAATGTCTTGGGGTGAATGTCTTCATTTCTTTTTGTGCATTTCATAATTTGGTGATGTATTATTAATTCTAAATTTACATTTATATATATATATATATGCTAATTGTTATACTTTTTTTATATTTCAGAGGGATTCCGAACCTACTGATCTAACCCTTATACGTTTGCAGCGAGGACACGCTCTACTAGAATTTGGGAGGGAGATGATAGTAACTGCTTGTCCGCCGTAGACGTGAGACAGTATTATGGCATTAGGGTATGGTCATATTGACGAGAGAATATTTCCGCTCCTATAGTCGTCGGGCTTTTTGGGGGTCGCTCGACTTCGTTTCATTCAGTCAAATTGGCATCTCATCACGACCCTAGTGGAGAGATGAAGGTAGGAGACACACACATTTCATATGCATCACGGTGAGCTTACAATTATCCTGCAAAATGTAAATGTTATTTTAGGTTTACCTTTAGATGAGATACCCGTAGTAGTTAGGACGACGGGTTTCTCGTGGGTTACGGTGTGTCAGAGATTATTAGGTGTTAGCCCTTCACGTATGGTTTTTAGGGGCCATTCATTGAGTATGTCGTGGTTGTCAGATTTCATTAATGAGTTGCCCCACGATACAGATTATGATCATATTTTGCGATGGACATGAGGGTATATATTACTAGTCGTCATAGTTAGGGTTCTGCATACTTGGCTTACTTATACAGACAGCTTTATATAGTCTCGCACGTAAACTCGCATACGATCGAAGGGAGCTCTGATTCTTTTACAGATTTGGGCATAGGAGAAATTCACATTTATAGCTCCTATTAGACGATCTTTATATGTATAGGGAGATGGGTCACTAGTTTTGCGGTGGAGGGCGGATTTTGATGTCACTTCCCTTCCTACATAAGTTATGACCGTGTATAGGGAGGCATTCGATAGACTGACGAGCGACGACGTCTTATGGCAGCCTTACATTGAGGATGTGTTGTCTTCTCTCCCCGACTATTGTCATCAGGGCAAAGATATTTGGCATATCGCGTACCGCTTATCTATTTTTTTATTGTGGAGTGGCATTTTCCAGATCAAGTGATCCGTCAGTACGGAAGATTTCAGTTTATTTCGGATCATTGCGATACTGAGGATCGATTGCACGACACTAGCTCGCGTGATCACAAGAGACAGATTGGTCAGTCGAGCAAACCCATTATATAGAGATTTGAACTCACCAATACGATCATCTAGTCCCTGTTGACAAGTTATTTGGACCCACTATCGATCCTTCTTACACCGCATGGTACCGCACTATCTCTCGTATATTTATTAGTTGGCATGGAGTTTGTTTGATATATGTGGTAAGTGTATTATTTAATTTTTTCTATTTATATCAATTATTTTATTTCTATTTATATCAATTATTTTTTTTTGTTTTTTTAACTAACGTGTATCGAGATCTTTGTAGTGGAATTCGTTACATCAGATTCGAGAAGACTGATAATGTTCATATCCATGGAGTGGCGGATACAATCATTTCAGTTTTGAGTGATGACATGACATACCTCTTGAGACCTATACCGCCTAGAGGTTGTGTTGAGAGAGGTGATGAGGAGCAGCGACCTCACGGAGCCGAGCGAGACCACGTCCAAGGCCATCATCTCATGATGCGTCACCGTTCCTATCTCAGCATCTAGAGGACGTCACAGGATCTTCCACTACGTTTTAGGACTCCTCTTCTTTCTACACACCAGTGTTTGAGTTTTCCCATTTCTCTACTCCTAACGCCCCACAGAGAGGCATTCATATAGTTGAGGGACAGATACAGTTTCAGAGAGATAATACACGCACGATATACCATATTTCTCCTCCATATTTTAGTGACGTTGGTCTCTCCCAATTCACACAGTTACATGATCTGGGTATACTATCCCATGACGACACTGCATGTAACGCCGACTCTGTGATACTGTATTTTTGTACGAAAAATTTTATTTATTTATATTGGATTTTGATTTTAAGGTATTTAAATTGAATTTTTGGTATATTTAAATTATTGCCGTATCCGTGAAAATTAGGATAAAATGAATATATATATATATATACAATAATAATAATAATGATCAGAGTAAAAAAAAAAAAAAAAAAAAAAGGGCCAGCGGAGTGCTGCGTTTTGAGGCAAAACGCAGCACCCCCTCCCAAAATTGGATTAGGGCTTTTAGCCATAATCTCTCTCTCTCTCTCTCTCTCTCTCTCTCTCTCTCTCTCGGCCTCTTCTCCTCCGCCACCGCTCTCCCCCTCCGCCGCTGCTCTCTCGCTCCGCCACTGCTCTCTCTCTCTCCCCGCGACCGCAACCTCCCCGCGATCGTGATCCTCCTCACGCAAGCGTGCGCCTCAGCTCGCGAGCACCAGCTTGCAGCGCGATCCTCCTCTCGCGAGCGCGCCCCTTAGCTCGCGAGCGCCAGCCTGCAGCACGACCCTCCCTGCACCAGCACGAGCATGTGTTTCCTGTGCCAGCGCTCCACAGTGTGAGCGCGCGACTACCCGAGCGCTCCACAGCGCGAGCGCGAGGGCGAGCGCGTATTTGCACGGGTCAACCTGTAGGTCTGCGGGATGGCCCGTGGCTTGGGGCCTTGTCGCGGGTTGAAGACACGACAAGGTCTGACGCATCTTCAACCCGCGATGGCCTTGGTCGTGTCTTGAAGACACGATTGAAGACGCGGTAATTCTCGTCGCGTCTTCAAGATGTGACCCAACTACAAACGAACACATGTCTATGTCGCGGGTTCAACCTGCGACACACTAACTCGCGTGTCCAACCTGTGATAAATTCAGGTTATTTGTGGAATTTATTTCTCTCTCGGGTTATTTTATATATATATATATTTTTTGGTTAATTCGGTATATCTCTCGAGGGGTTGCATGGGTTACATGGTTTGGATTCTTGAAACGGATCCAAAAGATTGACCCGTTTTAAGATCCGACGAGATAAGAATGGTTGGAATTTAAAATTTAAAATATTGGTTAATAAATTTTGATAATTGTCAATTTTTAAAAAATAAAATAAAAGGAAATATGATTCCTTTTATGATCAAATGGAGACTTTTCATTAAACATGGCAAATAATTTTATATTTAGAACTTATCCTTAATAAAAAATTTTAATAAAATAAAATTCAATTTTTTTATTATATAAAAAAATAACAGTATCAAAATTGATTACTATGATTTTTAAAAGGTTATTTTTTATGAGACATCAAACTTAAGAGTTCTAATTATTATTCGATAATATATATCTTTATTCTGTTTTAATTTATATTTAATATTTTTCAATTAAAGTTAAACTTCTTTTTTATAAAAATACATATATATATAGATATATATATATATATTTTTTTTTCAAGTAAAACAAAATTTTCTATTTATGTGTTAATAATTTTCAAAACAAAATCGCTCAATTTTGACCGAATCTATTTAACTATATTGATTGTGTTATGAATTGAAGACACATATTTTTTGCATTTACTTTGATATCATGTATCATTATTGGCTTGGAAGAGCTAAGAAATATCCATAGCTTTATGAATTATTCAAAAAATCAATTTATTTCAATTTATCTCTATTTTATTTTATTTTATGACTCCTATCTTTATGAGAACTAAAATGTAAAAAATTTTATGAGTAAAAATTAAATTTTTCTATAAAAATATTAAAAGTCATTACTTTATTAATAATATTTTTAATTATTCCGATAAAACTGAAAAAACCGTTTTTCACTGAATCATTTATTTATATTTTGGATGATTTATTAGATATTAAGCTTAGTTTTAGGTAAAATCAAATTTTAATTTGATTTATTTGGATGATTATCAATCTTAACAATTTTTATTTCAATTAAATTGAATTAGTCAAATTAATTAAAAATATTACATATATTTTATATAATTTTAATTCATATAAATATTATTATAATATTTTAATTAATAATTAAAAAAGAAAAATGTTCAAAATTGAAACTAATATTATGAAAAGTACACAATTAATAAAAAAATTTAATTTTCACCTTTCTAGTTCCAAATTTCAAATATTAACTCTTTTACTTTCAAACTTGAAACTTTCAGTCACGTCTCTCTCTTTTCTTCTCCTATTTAACTCATTAAATTTTGAATTTTGAAATTATAGTTTATAGCTATAGATTGAAATGAATAATATATATTATGTTTACATAGACATAAATGGAAAATATCATTACTTAAAAATCTTTAATAACAGAAGATTTCAATAATTTGATTAATTTAGATAATTAAACTAAATTAATTGTTTATTTTAGTTAAATGAATTATCAGATTTTAGTTTATTAAAAATTATAAAACTAAACTAAATCAATTATTTTAATTTTTATTATTTCGGTTATAATTTAACCGAATGCTAGTCCCTAACCAGTTGGTCATGGGAGGCGCTGGGAGCAAAGGAATTTCATTTGGATCCTGTTGGTAAATGCCTACGAGGGGCATTTTAATAATGTTGGGAGAATTGTGTCAAAATTACTAAAATGTCCCTTATGGGCATTTACCACTCCCATTTGCACGCGAAAACATTTTACATTCGTCATGCGATCACAGATCATACGATCTTTTATATCACCTTGTTGGACTATCTTACAAGATTGGGAGTCGTGTGACTAGTGAGTATACTTGCAAGTAAAAATTTTTCGATATAACTATTAGGATGACCGAAAAGCCATCGTTAGTACAAAAAAAAACTCGTTATACTCCAAACTCAACGCATTTACATTTATCGAGCCACTTTTCTCATAAAAAATGATCCACAATTATTTGTTCGATTGCGTATTTACTATTATATTTGAATCCCAACACGGATAAATATAACCGGCTAGCCAGTGAATACTTTACCGTGATGTAATGCCGATTAGTTTTTTTTTTTTTTTCCAAACTCAAATCTATCAATTTCAATCCAGCTATTTTTCTAAATCTGCCCCTTAAATCTCAATTATCTTTCCGACCATACATAAATAGATTAAAGTAGCAAACACTAAATCAAGACTTCTAGAAACAGTCAAAAGTAATAAGGGCACATGAGATCCCACCTAATAGATCTCGGGTTTCACACAGTGGGAACGAGATCATTATAACACTATCGTCTCAAGTAATGGCTCCCACTATCTCATGGTCGTTTTATCATACGCGATACGAAACACGTACTATAGTGTTATTCCTCCATGTCTCAAAAAAGGCATATATCAAATTTGTCTAACACTGTACAGATATAGGGACTCAATCTACACGTAAGACTTTATCCAGAGAGCTCAGAAATAAAATCACAAGACGCAGATGATATCTAAGATCTCAAATATGACTACTTATAGTTTACATAGATATGTGTGTGTCCATGTCGGTCATATCGTATATGACCTCATTCTGAACACATATTAGGGCGATTTATATTCTAGCAGAGTCACTCTCAAAACCTCTTTTGAGTAGAAACCGTCTCATCTCTGCTCACTCAAAGCTGGAGGTGGTCACTCGTGTGGGAGAGTCGATCACGCCTGCTAGACATAATTTTTGTCACATCACAATAGAACATATGACAATGAACAAGCGCAAGTTATAAACATATGACCAAATAATCCACATATGTCAAATATATCAATAAGTATCAAAATTAGTATATAGTGAGAAATGACAAATTACATATAAATCCAATGATTCCAACTGTCTAACAAAAGAATCTCTCACAATAGATTTGGTGAATGGATCAGCCATTATCCTGTGTATAAAAATGTACTTAATCGTCATAGCACCCTTTTCGGTGACATCTCTCACAAAATAGTATCTGGTATTAATATGTTTGGTTTTAATGTGATACTTAGGGTCTTATTTGTTGATAATAGGGGCATGATTATCATAACAAATCATCACTGGCCTCCTACTATCTACCACAATCCCTAAATCATTCAGAAATTTTTGGAACCAAACACTTTCTTGAGCTGCCGCTGAGTATGCCATAAGCTCAGCCTCTATCATAGATAAAAATATACTGATGTGCTTCTTGCTTTTCTAAGATATGACACCATTACGAAGCAAGACAGCAAAAACTGATATTGATTTGCTTTTATCCAGATTGCCACCCTTAGTCGGCGTTTGAATATCCCACAAGACACAAATCACTTCCTCTGTAACATAAGGAGAGATTCGCAGTTCTCTTGAGATATTTTAGAATCTTTTTTAATACTCTTCAGTGATCTCTTCCATGATTCAATTGATACCTACTCACCATATCAACTGTAATACAAATTTCTAGTATTGTAAGTCTCATCGCATACACTAAATTGCACATTGCATTAGCATAAGTGATTCTACTCATTTCTAGGACACATATCAAAACTCAATTCTTCATCTTTACCGATAGAGTATCTATTGAGTTGCAGTCGCTTATCCCGAAATACTTAAAAATCTTCATAATGTAAAACTCTTGTTAAAGATTTAACATTATGTTCAAGCGATCCCTCTGGATCCTAACTTCAAGAATGAGTTATGTCTCACCCATATCTTTCATATCAAAACTCAACAATAACCATATTTTAATGGTTATCAGATACTCTCTGTTATTCTCGACCAACAGAATGTCACACACACATAAGAACATGATCACAAGAAAAGTTGTCGGAATGCATTAAATAGATACAAATGATCCTTCTCGATCATTACTAACCCATAAGATATCACTTTCTCGTCAAATCTCACGTACCACTGCTTGGATAACGTTTTAGGCCATATGTTGACTTCCAAGTTGACAGATCTTATCCACATGACTTACTAGAATGAACCCTAAATGTCACGCTCCGAACCGGGATAGTGAATAGCCACCCGTTGTCCCTGGATGCCGACTGTATTTTTACAGAAAATCGGACAGAACCTCCCCATAAATCGGAGGTTTCCCATATACACTTTCACATGTATATCACATTCATCCTGTAAAATAAACAAATGGCCATCCCGGCCTCTCCAAACTCAACAAATACCACAGCCAACATCCAGAACAACGCAAAGCTATAAAGTTTCTAGCAGTCCTAGCAATAGACCTCTACTATCATGCCCAACTAGAGTATGAGCAGCCGTCACACCGAGCAGACCTAAATTCTACGTATATATAAAATAAATTCCCAAGTTATTTTTAAATATTCACAAATGTCTTAATGTAATGAAATAAATCAATACGAGGGTTTCACGAATAAATGTCCATAATTTATACAGTCATCCCAAAAAATTATATAAATACATTGGTCAAGCTAAAATCTCCAATACATAATGATATCACCAATCATCGTAACGGAAGAGATGAAAATATCCATACCCAAATCCAGTGATATCACATTCGCATCACAATTATACAACTCAACAATACCTCCTTGGTCCAACACTAATCCTGTGGGAAAGAAAGCGAGGGGTGAGTATCTATAGAAGGATACTCAGTAAGTGAGAGGATTGACATCATACTATCAATATCGAGAGTGAACTCGGAGTGTCAAAGTATAAGATAAAAAAAATATCCACAGTGTGCAAACCGATCATGTTATTTCAAAATCATATATCATACGCACACATCAGAAAGCAAGATATGCATCCAATATTTACATCAATGTTATGAAGAGCCGGCCAATGAAATATTCCCGGCAATGGTCTATCTCGACCAAGGACGGCGCATTGGGGGTTTTTTCCAAATGCAAGTATTAAATAATGGCTTTTTGCCCCAATGTTAGCCACAGACTACTCCAACTAGCCTGTAAATAATAATAATGTACATATAACTAGTCAGCCGTGTATGGTGCCGCCGCCTGGTGCTAGACGGAGCTGTACTCAACGTCCTCTCCGATGAGGGTCAACCTGAGATACCCATACACATGACGATCTGGCGGATACCTCCGGCCGAAGCGTATCGGGACACAAGGGGTGCCTCTACCAGATGTCCTTCGTAGCTACGGATCACAATATTATATCGGTCGGGCACGTAACCCCATGCATCCCATCACCATGTCGGCCGGGCATATAGCCCCATGCATCATATCATAACGTCGGTCGGGCATACAGTCCAAATATGTAAGTAAATCCATTTAAAACCATGTGCCAATACAGTGGAAGCATTAAAGCATATCAATATGTCGAAAATGTGGCACAATATTCAATTATCAAAACTCATGGATGCATATCGATAAAGTCAGAAATTAATACACTCCAAAAGTCACAAAACATTTCATAAAATATTCAAAAATTTTAACAATCATACATTTTGCAGAAACATGTCATTTAAAAAGTATTTTTGAAACATGGTTTTCAATCAATAGTGAATGTCAAAATCCCACTCACTGTTCTAGGGAGGGTGGTCACTCTCTATTTTCAAAACCAATCCAATCTGATTTCTCGAGTCTCCAAAAAAAGATCAACCTAATCAGATCATCAAAATTGAATATCAATTTCTCAAGTATCTTAGGGTTTATCCGAAAGACATGAAATGTACAATATTCTCCACTTTACGGTTCATTTCATTCCAACCCTACAAGCCAAATACTTTCATGCATATTTCAAAGTTTAACTCTAAGGGAAACTATTCGAATTTACTCGACATGACTTTATGATTCTATAATATGCTTCTTTCGTATCAGACCATCTAGTTTTTGTAATATTCTATACTTAACTTTCAAAATCACATATAATCATTTCAGAAATTATATTCTATTCGCATTCTACTTACACTCTAAACATATACAGAACCTTTCATCTTAAATTCAATCCTAGATTTATTCAATATATCAGTTAGAGCCGAAATCTCTTCACCTAGGGTTTTCTCGAAATGTAGAGTTTCGTCCGAATGTCTCTTCGGTCACTCCAAGGTCTATAGTGTTTCCTATCAAAACAAGATTTATTTGTTAGATCTAAACAGTTAGATCAGAAGCAAAACCTTAAGTCATTTACCTGCGTGGAGGTTCGTGGGCTGTCACGGGCTCACGGGCCGTCCTAGGCCGTCGTGGGCTCGTGGGCTACAGTGGGCTCGTGGGTTCGCGGGTCAGCGGGCCAGTAGGCTTCGGTTAGCAGGCTCGCGGTCTGTGGGCCAGTGGGCTAGCGGGCTGGTAGGCCTACGGGTTCGTGGGCCTACAGGCTGGCGGGCCTACAGGCTGGCGGGCCTACAGGCTGGCGGGCCTACAGCTGATGGGCCTATAGGCTGGTGGGCTTGCGGGTGATGGGCCTGCAGGTTGGCGGGCCTGTGGGTGATGGGCCTACGGCTGGTGGGCCGATGGGCCTGCAGTTGATGGGCCTGCGGGTTGGTGCTCGCCCGTGCGCTCGTGCGCTGCACTGTTGTGCGCCCGTGCGTTGCTGTGCGTTGGCTCGCGTGCTTGCTCACACTCGCGGCCTGGCTCGCGCTCGCGGGCTCGGTCCTACTCATGGCCTGGCTCGCGCTCGCAGGCTCGGTCCTGCTCGTGGCCTGGGCTTGCGCTGCGGGCTCGGTCCTGCTCGTGGCCTGGGCTCATGCTGCGGGCTCGGTCCTACTCGCGGCCTGGCTCGCGCAAGCGGGCTGGGTCCTGCTCCCGGCCTGAGGCACGCTGTGTTCGTGCTGTGCTAATGCGGAGAGGATCGCGCAGGGGCGCAATCGTGCTCGCGCTCGCGCTGGGTGGATCGCGAGGTGGCAGAAGGCGCTGGGTTGCGCTCGTGGAGGCTCGCGGTGGAGGAAGGCGAGGCAGGGAGAGAGAGCGATCGCGGGAGATCGCGAGAGGGAGAGAAAGAAACAGTGAGATAGAGAGAGAAACCACGAGGGAAAGAAAGAATAAGAAGAAGAAGAAGAAGAAAAGAAGAAGATGGTGGCGATGGCGGTGGCTGTGGGGGAGGAAGACGAACGGCCGCGGAAGATGAAAGGTCGGGAGAGAGAGAAAGAGAGAGAGAGGGGGGGTTAGGGTTTTAACCCTAATCCCCAAATTGGGGACGAAGGGTTTTGCCCCAAAACGCTGCGTCTCCAATCCTTTTTTTTTTTATTTAGTGTTACACTAAAAGTTGCTCCATGTAGATCTTATCATCCAAGCTTCCGTTATGAAAGACAGTCTTTACGTCTATCTGGTATAACTCCAAATCCATATTCGTGACAATCACTAAAAGTAAACAGATAAAGATATATTAGACTACAACTCTTAGGTAGTCTAGTCCCTTAGTCTGAGTATAACCATACCTACCAGACGAGATATACACCTCTCTATTGATCTGTCGACCCCTCTCTTAATCTTGAGAATTTACTCATTCCCAATGGTCCTTCTGCCCTTAAGCAAATTAACTAAATCTTAGACCTTGTTGATTCTAATCAACTCCTCATCTTCATCTATAGCCTTCAACAAATGGTTTTTTGCAGAGCTCTCGAGAGTATCTAGGACCGTTTTGAAATTCTCATAATTCTCAAGAGTCATAATGAGGGCTTCACTCTCAGTCAGAAAGTGACGTTTAAGTACGCATCCCTGATACTCCTACGAGAAGAAAGAATCTCTTAACTTCTAGATGAACCGCTCCCACAAGAACCAAGATCCGTAATAGATTCTTGTATCCCTCCGCTGGGCTTACTTGACCACTAGACTCGTCCATCTCACAGAAGGTAAAGTTCTGTTGACACTAAATATAATAATTTAAAGGGGGTAAATAGCTTATTTACAAATTTTGATTAATTATAGAGATTTAAAACTTGATTTATACAAATAAGCAAAGAAAAAGCAAATAGAGATTGACATACATAATTTATAGTGGTTTCACATTCTTGGTATACGTTCACTTCTAGACTTTATTTGGATTTTCAAATCCACTATTCTATTCAAGAATTACAAACTAGCTTACGGTATGCAAGTGAACCGTATAAGTATTTTCCAAAATATTTCAAATTAATTTTTCACGGGATCAATCAAAAACCCAATCTGATACCTCCCTTTATCTCTTTCGCACAGATTCAAAACGACACGTTTCTGAATTTACATAACAAATAGAGAGAAAGTAATAGGCAAAATGAAGCTTTTAATCTTCAGGTTGCTCATTACAATGCAGATTAAAATGAAGAGCAAGGCTTGTGAATAATGTGCTGAGATTTGTTTCAGATATTGCACAACCACATGCTCTTCTGTTCTTCAATTGATTTTATAGTCGAGAAATAGGGTTTAGCTGTTGAATACCATTGAATGTATTTTAGTGTTTGGTGAGATAAGTGAACAGTACCATAAATTCGCACCAACTTTTCTGAACAAATAAACGTTAAGCACAGCAGGTCAATTTATCGAGACAACAAACAGACTTATCTTTACAATTTAAATTCATGAGTTGCCTTGATAGATGTATAAGTCTACTTGTCAAGATTTTGAATGTGAGAGACAAGAAGACTTGTATAGACTACGAGTAGGCTTGTCAAGCTATGGGTCGTCTTGTCATTTAGTCAAGTCGCATTGTCATGATTGTAAGAGGACTTGCTTAGCCTTGGGTTGACTTAACAATTGTATAAGTCTATTTGTCAAGATTTTAAATGTGAGAGGTAAGGGGACTTATCTTCACCATGAGTGGTCTTGTCAAGTCATAAGCCTTCTTATACAAATAATGAGTCATCTTATCATTTATACTCAACTTTCAAGGCGACTTACACTTTGGGCAAGACGACTTATATGCATACAATCTCTAATTAGGTCGTCTTGGATAAACTTAAGTCTTCTTGCCTAAAGTTCAGACTTTGCCAGGTCGTCTTGCTAAACATACCAAGGCGACTTGTGATTTGTTTTCATATGTTCAGGTCGTCTCATGTCAATAACCAGGTCGCTTTAGGTTTTATGCAAACATATTCTTCCGAGACTTGACTTCCTCAAGTCGTCTTATGCTGTAGGTCAGGTCGTCTTAGATACTCTGCAAACTCAGACTTCTAAGACTTGATCAAGTCGTCTTATGCTATAGGTCAGGTCGTCCTATGTTCTATGATGCATACAACAAGTCATTTTATATCAAACCTTAGGTCGTCTTATCCATGTTGACTTAGCAAAATTTCTATCAACATACTCATAGGTCATCTTATGCATATGAGTAAGTCGATTTGGACATGTAGAACCAATTTTAACAATTATTCTAATTTGTTTTTAATTTAAATTAATTACCTAAAATCAAAGTTCATTACTCCTAATCATCATCAAAATCTATTTTGTTCAACAAGTTCCGATCGATTCACCTCTCTTAGGGAAATCAATCTCAAGAAATATGGTATCATGAGACTCAATCTCAATAATAGTGTCGTTTGTATGCTCACCTAAGAACACATACTCTTCGGAGTGTTCTGGGTATTTTATAAAGGCACATTTATTTTCTCGCGGGTCTAACTTATCATGTCAATGCGAGAAATAACGTGAATATATATGGCACAACTCCATGACCTCAAGTGACTAAGATCAGATTACTTCCCTATCTAAAACTCATATGAGATATTGATTATGGATTTTAGTGAGATACGATTAAGGACGTAGACTGCAATCAATCAAATATCTCCCTAATAAAAGAGATGAGCAGATTGACTTGCGTTATCATAAACCTCACCATCTCCAATAAAGTCTTATTTCTCATCTCGACTATTTCATTTTGTTGAGAAATAGTAGAAATAGTCAGCAGTCTCATAATACTCTTATCAAAACAGAGCTCTCTGAGTTGTTCAGACAAATACTCATATTCTCGATCGGTTCTGAAAATCTTTACTCTCAAGTCTAATTGATTCTCAATTTCGTTAGTAAATCTCGTAAAATATCTCAATACTTCAAATTTATGCAAGATCAGATAGATGTAAACAAAATGTGTTTAATCGTCTATGAACATAATAAAACACTCAACTTTGTTTCGGGCTCTTAAGCTCATAAGGTCACAGATATCAGAGTGAACCATCTGTAATGAAGTTTCAGCTCTCATTATCTTACCAGATGGTTTTCTTGTAATTTTGCCGGTTAGGCAAAACTTACATACAAGCAACTCAACTTGGTTAGTGAGCTTAATATACCACTCGCTGCTAACCAATTCATCCTTTCTTGTTCTATGTGTCCAAGTCTACTATATCATTCATTTATATCATCATCTACGCAATCATGATCCCCATTCTTACTTGTGAGACTCGAGATCCATTTGATGGGATTTCTAGTACTCTTATTACTTTCGACTGTTTCTAAAAGTCTTGATTCAGTATTCTAATCTCATAATTAAGTCCCTAATTATTCACAAGATTAAGAAGGACATTAGGATTAATCTCTTGAGAAGAGAACACAAGAGAGGGAGAAGAAAAAATGGATCTAAGATCTCACAAAACTTTTCTCTGATTGAGGGTTTAGAAAAATTCCAAATAAGAAATTTTTACATCATTTTTATCATCGAATAAAGAATTACAATATTGTGGTATTGTGGTGATAACTAGCACAGTATAGTTATCATCTTGACGGTGAAATCGATCGAGAAGGGGTTCATGGTTCCTAATTTTTCCTACGATTTATTCATCAAGATGTACTCAAAAATCCAAAATTTGTATTATTCCAAAAATTTATCATACTTCCGCTTGTATATAAATTAAATCTAATATTGATATCAAAGCGTGTTAGATTTATTAAAATAAATTAGTATATAGTCGCGTTGGATTTATTGAAATAAATTAGTAGATAGTGAAAAATGTCAAATTACATATAAACCTAATGATTCCATTTGTCTCACAAAGAAATCTCTCATAATAGATTTGGGGAAGGAATCGACCATTATGTTACATATAAAAATGTACTTTATCGTCAGAACATCTTTCTTGATGACATTTCTCATAAAATGATATTTGATATCAATGTGTTTGGTTTTAATATGATATTTAGGATCTTATTAGTTAATGTAGTCTTGATTATCATAATATATCAGATCCAATAGTGATTCGACTTAGTTGGAGCATAAAACTTTTTTCTTAAATACCTTTTTGTTACAATTATTATGTTACTTTTTGTTACAATTATTATGTTATTGGTGTTGGTGTTGTATCTCCAAACTTTTGATCAATTAATGCGTTATTTTACTTATTTAAAATAAGAAACATACTTAGGTGACATGGGCTCACATCGGTCACGGTCAAAATGAGCATTATAGGCCTAAAATTTCGTGCATAATTTTTTTTTCTTTTAATCTATCCACATAATTTGTTAAAATATTAATATACCAAAGGGTGTTATTCGATTTTAATAACAAGGTATTAAATTTTTATTTACAAAAATATTAAATTTAAATCTTAAAAATAAAAAAATAAACGTTAAAAAAGTATAATCTTGAATTAAACTTTATAATGCTCGAATCTAATAATCTGGATATAAGTGATCAAATGATAAAGATATAATATTAGCATGTATTTAGATGATGACACAAAAATAAAGGGGAAAAAAGTGAAAATATAAGATATTGGAGACTAAAGCTGCCCAAAAGCTGCAAGTAGAATAAGGTTTACATGATAGAGGTGTGAAGAGGTCCCGGTGGATTGGACATATGAGAACAAAAACCTTCACAATTTTCCGCTTTTATTCAACACACTAGAGCCGTGCAGCCAAAGATGGTGTCGATGGCAAATAGCAAGTAAGAGAGAATGCAGAACAATAAAGACATTAGTATTCGAATGAAGGAGTAAATGAAAATGATGAGGAAAGTACTGTAGGGGGGATCACGAGCTTTCCATTTCTGAAAATTAGAAATGTGAACCAAAATCGTCATTAGGTCATAAGGGGTCGTACTTCAGTCCACCACACAATTTGCACATGACAGCTTTTGCTGATCTCACTGAAAAATTTTAAAGATATGAAAGAAAACATGGAAACGAAACACAATCATTTTTCCTCTGGGAACCGGGACTCCTGAGTTTTCGGTCTAACCAAGTTTGGGTATTCTTTTCTTTTTCTAAGCTCTAAACAAAAATATTATGCTGTGATTCCAACATAAATTATAAGGTTGGTGGGTCTTGTTTGTTGGTGAATTTGGTAACATATGGCAATGGAAAGGGAAAGGATAATCATATCCTATTCCCTTCTTCCCATATATTATGTTGAATGGGCACTTGAAACACCTCTCTCTTTCTCTCTCTAATATGGTAATATAAATATAGTGGGT
This sequence comes from Dillenia suffruticosa, assembly GCA_033439265.1. Taxonomy (NCBI): domain Eukaryota; kingdom Viridiplantae; phylum Streptophyta; class Magnoliopsida; order Dilleniales; family Dilleniaceae; genus Dillenia; species Dillenia suffruticosa. The sequence continues at coordinate 14,799,751 of JAVTVX010000009.1, read as the reverse complement.
TCGTTTTTTATTCGATCTTCTTTTGAACATAATAATAATAATAATAATAATGTACTATAATAAATTTTTACCCAAATTATAATGATCTAATAAAATGTAAAGTTAAATGAGTAAAAATAATCTCATGGGGACTTTTATGTGTGAAAATCTTAAAATTTTATTTCTTATTTTTAATGGATAAATGAGGAATAAGAAAAAAAAAACATAAAAATAATTATGATTCTTAGATGTTATGTAGGGTTTTAAGTTTCCTAATTTGTGATGTAATTATTGTAATTATCCAGACAAAAATTGATTTCTTTAATACTTAACATTTATGTGTTTTATGACTCTCTACGTGAAATGCTATTTAGGGTTTTATCTTATTTTTTAAGGTAAAATTTGTGGTGTGGTATAACAAAAAGAGGAAGAATGACAAGAAAATCGTGGTTGCCCCGTCACAGAAAAAACAACAGAAAATGCAAACTAAAGAATTTATTTACTTATTTTTCTATGGTACTTATCACAAGAAGAACAATGAAAATCCAGAGTACCTTGACGTTAGCTCAAAGCCAAGATCAATATAATTTGTAATTCCAACGATTTCATTCTCCTCAAATGGGTTCTTAACCTATAGGGCAAAGCAACAAAAAATAAATAATAAATAATAAATAATGAAAATAAATAAATAAATAAATAACTGAGGATCGAATTTATAGCAACCAGCATAATAATGTCTTGAAAATATGAAAAACCATGCAAGAGAACGAGCATTCGCAATAAAAGCACTAATTCTTTCCTTGTCATCTCTTCCTTCGCTTACATCTACTAATGTTTATTTCCTAATGTCCCTTTAGCATTTACAAATTTTTAAAACATAAATTGCAGAATCTCAGGAGAAGCAACCTCATGCATTTAGTCATGAGTATTTCTTCATCGTGTACCGCTGCAATTACATTATGGGTGACTACGTTCTGTTTGACCACAGCATTATGGGTGACTAACCTGTGAATTTCAACTAAGTTGATTCCAAATAATAAATCTCAAGTTACCCCAAAGAACATGTAACAAAGCCCACTTTAATTGCTTCAAAAAGATTAGTTGTGAAGTAATTCTAGCATGGAGGCTAGCATATTGCCCACACATATAGAGTGTAACTATGTGATGCAACGCAAAGCAAGTTTGACAATACAATAAAATAATGCCTCATCATGGGAAAAGGATGCCAAAAAGAAAAATAGACGAGTAAGAAGGCTTACGTTGTGGCTTATACTGCACTCCAACAGTTAACCTTCCCATTTTGCTGATGAGCCATGCATTTTTTGGGAATTCACCTGATAGAATAGTCCTTGTGTATTAGAAACTTATCAAATAATTAGAATATGTAAAACAATATTTGCCACACAAAAAACTCTTTTGGGGGAGTTCAACAAGTACTTTGGCTAAAAATCACTCAGAAATAAGACGGAGCAAAACCAAGGATACGGTAGAAAATTTTCTATGACCTGACGAGGTGAGCAAATTCATCTTAGCAAAGCTTGTGAAAGTATCATTGCATATCTATATTTTTGATAGATGTTGAAGTTCAAATTTCTTTCATGGTGTCTTGTTGTAAAGTGACGGTATTTGCAATAGCAAACTAAAGATATAGCATCAGGGAAGAGGTGGAAAGATATCACATACCAGATCTTGTACATAAATGCAAGAATCTTTGGATCCTGTGTAGATGTACTTTTGACCCGTGCTGCAAAAATGTGATATTAATAGAACAAGTTACTTAAATTTCAAACTTACTTCGAGTGGTCAAATGGGCTGATAAAAATCTTGTCAGTGGCAACTAAAGTTTCGTGTTTACAATTAAATGAAAGTAGGATTGAAATGGAGATGTAGGAGTTGTAATATATATTTTTTGTGCTCCAAGTCTTATGAATCACTTGATAATAAAAGTCATACTTGGTGCTCAGTCATACCCACTACGTTATTGTTAAAGTTGACTGGTAAATGAATGCTCAAATTTTAACAGTGAAGTTACAAGCAACAATGGAAGAGAAAGCATGGTGAAAACTTACCTATAGGCAGGGGAAAAGTGGCAACGGATGAGAGTACGCAAGACCGAGTGGCCTTTGTATGTGGCCAGTGATTGATCAGATGGATGTTTCAAATCTCTAGCCAGGGGTGGATATGCCATCCATCTGTAATCCCATTCATAGCTCCTAAACCCTTGTTGACCGGAAAAGAAAGCAGCATATTCAAGATAATTAGTTTTGAACTGTTCAAATGTTTCGAGATAATGTAACATTGAAAATTGAAACAACTATATCAGAATCATTGGCTGTCTTTGTTACGTATATGTCATCAATTTCAACACCAAACATGAATCTCAGAAATAACATAGGACGATTTCATCTTTACAATACTAAACATAAAGAATTAGCTAACACATCCTAGACCATATAAGGCTCATTTTGCACAGACATGCATATGGGATTTAGGCAGAACAATATGAAAAATTTAAATATGAACATGTCAAAATATTAACTTTCACCTCAATAAATGATTGTTTCATATCCATTGATAATATTAGCACACAAATATTTCTAGCTTAGCAAATAAGAAAGTCAACCCCTGCTGTATTTTGCTCCTAAGCAAGAGTCTATTACCAATATCAAGAAGAACATAAGCACCGGTGTTCAAAAGGAACACATAGGGCAGGATGACATTTCGATGCTGAAAAAGGACAATGCCTTGATGACAAGGGAAAGTGATTGATGTTACACGGGGCTGCCATACTATTGAATGAGGAGAGGATTAACAAACTTTTCCTTGCAGGTGCATTTATATAATCCTTTTTTAGCAATTCCTAATACTCTGAACAATTTGCCCATTCTCAACTTTGAAGTGACTTCAACTGAGAGAGAGAGAGAGAGAGAGAGAGAGAGAGAGAGAGAGAGAGAGATCCACATGTCAATATTCACCAGTAGATGATCTGTCTTTTTTTTTCCCCTTCTTTCTTAGAGAATCAATCAAGCACATAATTTAATATTCTTGACAAAATGATGAACTTAGAAATTAGGGATTCAGATATCATCCTATAAAAATAGGACCTCAACGAGGAAGCAAATGCATAGCCAAGACTTTTTTGTCATCAACAGACCTCTTTATTATTTATTGATTTTTATTTTGTAGGAAGTACAGCACAATCTCAGAACCCCCAATATAAGCTTGCTCAGTGGGCTTTCCTCTTTTGTATACTGTACATAATGTCCAATAGTCATCTTATGCTTGGTCAACTTTTCGCATACACAGATCAGTGGCATGTCAATGGTGGCAAAAAATGGAGTGTACATACCAATTAGCATTAGAGGACATTTTGCGGATGTACCATAACTTTATTCTCTGATCTTCACTATTTGAAATTAAATAACGCCCATCTCCTTGGCTGTCAATGAATGTAATCCCCTCCAAATGCCCTATCAGAACACCTGCTGGCTTTCCTTTTGCTTTGTAGCAGCGTCTATCCCAGACCTGTACAAGCCTATGAGTTTCTTGCACTCTCATTGTTATAGAAGAAGCCAATGCACCACTGTTGCATTTTTTTTTTTCAGAATGCAACCAAAGTTTACCCCAAAAAAAAGCCTTTTCTTTATTTTTTCTCCTCTTTTATTTGTTTTGATATGATAGAGGAGTCATATTGTTACTTTACAAATCTGCTAAGATCTTTAGCATAATAATGCATAAAGAGACATTTTAACAGAATGCAAGCACATCTTTGGATCACTCTCCAGTTTATATTTCATTTTAACTACAGATGCAAAATGAAATGCCAGTTTATTATCTATATGAGTTTACATTCTTTCCACCTGACAAATAATTACTTCATGTTAATCAAATTAACCTAAATTATGGACCATAATTAGGAGTACTTCCATATTGTCAAAAACTATGGGAAGAATTTCAATTTGTATAAAGAAACTATCTATTCGAAGGAGCCAACATAAAACCTCACCTTTTCATAAAATAAGCCATGACACAAATAATAATGGTCAATGAATTTTCAAGCTCAAATGTACTATAGCCATTCTGGTTTCACTCTAGCCTTAATTCACATTATCATGTTAACAGGCCAAAAGTTTCTTGCCGCATTATATGTTTACAAAGGAAATAAAACTACAAAGAAAAATCAGATTTTGTCTAATACTAAAACTTCTTAGAAGACCATACCCATCAACTTCCGAGACTCTAATTAGGAAAAGACTCCATACATGAACTTGCATCCAAAAGTCATAGCACCATCTAATAGCCGGCAACAACTCAAGAATCCTTATTAAAATACTAAGGTTGCCTCAAACAAAGAGTCAAATCAAGAGAAAGAGTTCACCTTGCAGAAGTTGTCATCACTTCCAGAATATATAAGATGGCCACTCTCATCAGCGAAACACACAGTATTAATGTCACGCCCCGAACCGGAATCGTGAACAGTCGACCGTTGTCCCTGGATGCCGGCTGTATTTTTACAAAAAATGGGGCAAAACCTCCCCATAAATCGGATGTTTCCCATGTACAATTTCATCTGTATATGACATTCATTCTGTAAAAATAAACAATTGGTCATCCCGGACTTTTCAAAATCAACAAATACCACAGTCAACATCCAGAACAATACAAAACTATAAAGTTTCTAACAGTTCTAACAACAGACTTCTACTGTCATGCCCAACTAGAGCATGAGCAGCCGCCACACCGAGCGGATTTAAATTCTACGCATATATAAAATAAATTTCCAAGTTATTTTTAAATATTTACAAATGTTTCAATGCAATGAAATAAATCAATACGAGAGTTTTAAGAATAAAAGTCCATAATTTATACAGTCATCCCAAAAAAATTTATATAAATACATTGGTCACACTAAAATCTCCAATACATAATAATATCACCAATCATCGTAGCGGAAGAGATAGAAAATATCCATACCCAAACCCAGTGATATCTCCTCGGTCCAACACTAATTCTGTGGGAAAGAAAGTGAGGGGTGAGTATCTATGGGAGGATACTCAGTAAGTGAGGGGATTGATATCATACTATCAATATCTAGGGTGAACTTGGAGTGTCAAAGCATAAGATAAGAAAATATTCACAGTGTGCAAACCGATCATGTTATTTCAAAATCATATATAATACGCACACATCAGAAAACAAGATATGCATCCAATATTTACATCAATGTCGTGAAGAGTCGGCCAATGAAATATTCCCGGCAATGGTCTACCTCGACCAAGGACAGCGCATTGGGGGTTTTTCCAAATGCAAGTATTAAATAATGGTTCTCTGCCCCAATGTTGGCCACAGGCTACCCCAACTAGCCTGCAAATAATAATAATGTACATATAACTAGTCGGCCGTGTATGGTGCCCCCGCCTGGTGCTAGACGGAGCCGTACTCAACGTCATCTCCAATGAGGGTCAACCTGGGACACCCATACACATGACAATCTGGAGGATACCTCCGGCCGAAGCGTATCTAGACACAAGGGGTGCCTCTACCAGATATCCTTCGTAACTACAGATCACAATATCATATCGGCCGGCATGTAGTCCTATGCATCCCATCACCAAGTCGGCCGGGCATATAGCCCCATGCATAATATCATAACGTCGGCCGGACATACAGCCCGATGCATAATATCATAAAGTCGGCTGGGCATACAACCCAAATATGTAAGTAAATCCATTTAAAACAATGTGTCAATGCAGTGGAGGCATTAAAACATATCAATATGTCGAAAATATGGCACAATATTCAATTATCAAAACTCATGGATGCATATCAATAAAGTCAGAATTTAAGACACTCCAAAGGTCACAAAACATTTTATCAAATATTCAAAAATTCTAACAACCATTCATTTGCAGAAACATGTCATTTAAAAGTATTTTTGAAACATGGTTTTTAATCAATAGCGAATGTCAAAGTCCCACTCACTGTTTTACGGGAGGGAAGTCACTCCCTACTGACAAGCCAACTCGGATCTGACCGCTCGAGTCTCTAAAAGATCAACCTAAATCAGATTATCAACATTTAATATCAAATAAAAGTCAAATCAGGAATTTTCAATTTTTTCCTTCCAAATATATACCACATAATTTACAAAATTTCGTTATAGATTCTCATTTCCTCAATTTCGACTCATCTGACTCACCAATGTCGAGTTTCTAATATTTCTCATTTTTTTGTCTAATTTTTCTCGGATTTCACACATTTCAATATATTACGTAACTATCGATCTAAATTCGACCTAATTTCGATAGAATTAATTCAAATGTTGAAAATGTTGCATTTCTCTCACCTAGGGTTTCTCGAATTTCCGGATCTAGCTTTCGTTCATCCGTCAACCGGGTCTGAAACCCATAATGTTTACCATTTGAAACACAAGTGAGAAATTTAAGTCAAATTACCAAAAATTTTCGAAACCCTAGTACGTACATGGAATCAAGAATTCATTTACCTACGTAGAGGGTCACGGGTCGTCGTGGGCTCGCGGGCCAGGGGCCGGACTGGGCCGCGAGCAGTACTGGGCCTGCGGGCTGATGCTCGCCCGTGCGCTAGTGCGCTGTGCTCGTGCGCGCTCGTGCGCCCGCTCGCACTCGTGCGCCGGCTCGCGCGCCCTCGTGCTCCCGCTCGAGCTCGTGTGCCGGCTCGTGCGCGCTCGTGCGCCGGCTCGCGCGCGCTCGTGCGCCGTCTCGCCCGAGCTCGGCGCCGGCTCGGGCGCGCTAATGCGCTGCTGCGAGCCCGTGCGCTGGGCCGCGCGCCCGTGCACGCTCGTGCGCTGGGCCGCGCGCCCGTGCACGCTGGGCCGCGCGCGCTCGTCGCTTGTGCTCGCGGCCTGGTTCCTGCTCGCAGCCTGGGCTCGCGCTCGCGGGCTCAATCCTGCTCGCGGCCTAGGCTCGCGCTACGGCTGGGTCCTGCTCGCGGCCTGGGCTCGCGCTGCAGGCTGGGTCCTGCTCGGGGCCTGGCTCACATTGCGGGCTAGATGGCGCACTCGGTGGCTCGATCGCGCGAGGAAGCAGCAATCGCGCACTGTGGCGCGATTGGGCTCGCGTGGAGGAATCGCGCTGTGGAGCGCTCAAGCTCGCGTGATGGTGGCAGAAGGAGGGGGTTGCTGCTGGTGGCGGCTGTTCGCGGACGGAAGTGAGATCGAGCAGTGGCGGCGCTCCGCGGAGTTTGCGAAGGAGGTGAGATCGCGAACGATCGCGACTGCAGAAAGGAGAGTGAGCCGCGGGAAGAAAGAAGAAGAAGCAGAAAAAGAAGAAGAAGAAGAAGAAGAAGAAGAAGAAGAAGAAGAAGAAGAAGAAGAAGAAGAAGAAGAAGAAGAAGAAGGAAGAAGGTGGCGATGGCGGTGGCGGTGGCGGAGGAAGGCGAACTGTCGCGGAGGAAGACGGACAGCCACGGAAGATGAAAGGTCGGGAGAGAGAGAGGGAGAGAGAGAGAGAGAGAAAGGGGGTTAGGGTTTTAAACCTAATCCCCAAATTGGGGACGCAGCGTTTTGTCCCAAAACGCTGCGTCTCCAAATCAATCTTTTTTTTTTTTTTCTCTTGGTGTTACAGTTAACATCAGACTGCGAAAGGAGACAAAGACCACATGTTATAACTACAACATATAGAGACCTTTAATGCGTCAGTTCTGCTTTCATGTACCTTCAAGGTTTATTTTACATACTAATATGAATGGCCCTGAGTGTAATCTATATATTTTAAATATTTATTTATTAATTTATTATTTATTTTTCTTTTTATTTTTTCTTTTTATTTTATTTCTATTTATATATATATATATTTTTTATTTACTTCATTTTTCTTTAATCTGTCCTTTTTAAATTTATTTTTTAAATAACCGATCCCAATATTAGAATTAATATTTAGTTTATTGTTGTTGTTTCCCGGCACCATTTAGTTTACTGTTTTTGTCTTCTGACATCATCCCTAATGCTATAGAAAGAAAAGGCTTCAAGACAAAAATTGATAAAAAATATTTAAAAATATCATATTATAATATTTTATAATATAAATAATTATTTTTAAAAAATACTAAGTATAATGTAATGTATGTAAATAATAATTTTATTTTAAAAAATTTTACAATTAAACTAAAAATACTAAAAATATTTGAAATATTTAAATATCTAAAAAATTTTTAACTTTTTTATATTTTACAAACTTTAAATTAAATATTAATATTTATGAGTATTTTATATTTAAATTATTAAATATTATAATTTCAAATTAATATTTATATATTTTAAATATTTAAAAATTTAAATAATGTGTATAGTAAAAATACAATCCATAAACATTATAATTATAAAAATATTAATTTAAAAAATATTTAAAAATATTTTTATATTAATAAAATTATTTACAAGTATTTTGTATTGAGTCATTTGTTATTAACATAATGATAATTTTATTATAAAATTTCACAATTATAAAAAATGCTAAAAATATAATATTGAAATGATATTAAATTTATAATTATAAAAATATTAAGTAAAAAATATTTTTAGATTCAAAAATAACTAAAAATATCATATTATAATATTATAAAATATAGATAATTATTTTAGAAAAATACTAAGTATATGCAAATGATAATTTTATTATTAAATTTTACAATTATAATTATACTAACCATAATTTTAAAATTTTATAATTATTTTTAAACTTTTTAAAATTATTTTATTAAAAAAAGTAACATTATTGTTTCGTCCATGAAGGGTGGCCCTTCGTCGACCAAAAGCACTCAATCTCTCTCTCTCTCTCTCTCTCTCTCTCTCTCTCTCTCTCTCTCTCTCTCTTCATGCTTCTTTCTATGTCACCTCTCTATCTCTCTATTACAAATATATATTTTTTATTATATTAATATTATGATATTCTAATATTTTTATTTTTATTCAAAAAATATTTTTCATCATAAAATTTTATAAATATTTTATATATTTTTAATACAATTATAAAAGTTTTTAATCAAATTATTATTTATTTTGTATAGTATTATAATATGATACTTTTAATTTTTTTACTTAATATTTCTATAATTATAAATTTACAGTATTATAATATTATATAATATTATAGTATTTTTATTATATATCATTTATTTCAAATCTTTTTTATATTTTTAGATTAAAAATTTTTATGATTATACTAAAAATACCAAAAATATTTGAAGTAAATGATATTTAGAGAAAATAATATAATATTATAATACTATGAAAATTATAATAATAAAAATATTAAGTAAAAAATATTCAAAAATACTAAGTAAAAAATATTTTAAAATATTGTTATATTAAAAAATTAATATTCAAAATAGTTTTACAGTTATATTAAAAATACTAAAAATAGGCAAAATTTTTGTGCATATATAAAAATACTTTAATTTAATATTATGATACTAGAGAAATTATAATTTTAAAAATACTAAGTAAAAGATATTTTACAAATATTTTTAGATTAAAAAAATATTTCAAAGTATCTTTGTATAATATTATATAATACAAATAATTATTTTAAAAAAATAATAAGTATAATGTAATGTATGTAAATAATAATTTTATTATAAAATTTTACAAATAAACTAAAGATACTAAAAATATTTGAAATAATTAACTATCTAAATTATTTTTTATATTTTTTATATTTTAGAAACTTTAAATTAAATATTAATATTTATGAGTTTTTTTACATTTAAATTATTAAATATTATAATTTCAAATTAATATTTATCTATTTTAAAATTTACAAAGATATTAATATTATACAAAAATATTTTTTCATTTTAATTTAAAATATTTAATGTTAAAAAAATATTTAAATATTTAAATATTGTGTATAGCAGAAATATGATTTGTAAAAATTATAATTATAAAAATATTAAGTTAAAAAATATTTAAAAATAATTTTATATTAAAAAATTATTTACAAGTATTGAGTATTGAGTCATATCTTATTAATATAATGACAATTTATATATAAAATTTTATAATTATATAAAATACTAAAAATATATATTATAAGGATGATTTTATTATATGCAAAATATTTCTGCATAGAGAAAAAAATACTATAATATTATAATACTATTAAATTTATAATTATAAAAATATCAAGTAAAAAATATTTTTTAATATTCTTGTATTAAAAAAATATTTAAAAATATCATATTATAATATTATATAATACAAATTATTATTTAAAAAAATACTAAATATATGCAATTTATAATTTTATTATTAAATTTTACAATTATAATTATACTAACCATAATTTTACAATTTTATAATTATTTTAGAAATTTTAAAAATATAACTCTATAGCTTATCCCTTGTTTCATTGGGATGTGTATACGTGGGCCATGTTTTTAATATAATTAAATAAACTAAAATTATTACTAAAGGTCGATTGTCAAGAATTATCGATTACATCTATTTTAATTCCACAACTAATTGTTAAATAAAAAACAGAAGGAAGAGAGAGAGAGAGAGAGAGAAAGAGAGAGAAGAAAGAGAGAGAGAGAGAGAGAGAGAGAGGAGAGAGAGAGAGAGAGAGAGAGAGAGAGACCAAAAATTGTGTGATGGCCATTTGTTTGACTTTACGGATACTTATCATTCGTTGGAATAAGCATTGCATTACTATTACAATTATTTTATTTTCGATTATGCTAATAAAATATTATTATAGATATTATTATAACATTGACACGTTAAAAATATTATCAAAATACATTAGATAAATTAGATAAATCATAATAATTTAAGTATGTGTTAAATTGTGTTAAATTGAAAAATTAAAAAGAAAATATCAAAAGTGTTTCACTTTTTGGTATAACACGGGGATGCATTATGATATAACATATGTGATATACAGCAAAGTCTTTGCTTTGCTATAGTTTTTTTTTATTATTGTATTGATTTTTTTTATATACATTTTGGGTTTTGATTAGGTTTATTTTGGGTTTGATTTAACTACTTGACCCAAACCCAGCCTTCTTCGTCAACCAAAAGGTGAATGTTTTGTCAACGAAAGTCCCAACCTTAGTCGGCGAGAGTAGTGGGCTTCGTCGACGCAAGGATGCCTTGATCAAGCACTCAGTGAGTGATTTTTTTTTTTTTTTTTTAATTTTTTACTATAGTATGTATAAAAATATATTTAAAATTTTTTGGGTTGTGTGATATGATAATACTATTTTTATGAAAAAAAAAATTCCAAATTTTGTATTTTTGTAATTTTTTTTACGTTATCAAATATTAGCATACGTGCCATATGTGTCATAAGTATAATACATGACTTTTTTTAACTCAAATTGTGCTCCACATCATTTTGTGATCGATAAAAATAATAAAATATTATTACAAATATTATTACAATATTGGCACGTTAAAAACATTATCAAAATATATCATAACTATTAATTTATTTATTTATTTTCGTATGTATTAAATTGAAAAGTAAAAAAAAAAAAAAAAAAAAATTGAAAGTCTTGAATTGAAAAGCAAACAAAAAAAAAAAAAATCAAAAGTGTTTTACTTTTTCGGTATAACATATAGATGTATTATTATAACATATGTGATGTATGGGGTAAGTCTTTCCTTTACTATAGTTTATTTTTTTTATTGTTTTGATTTTGTTTTATACATTTTGGTTTGGTTTATTTCGGATTTGATTTAACATACTTGATCAAGCCCAACCTTGTTCATCGACGAAAGGTGAATTTTTCGTCCACAAAACTCTCAACCTTGGTCGATGAGAGTAGCCAAGCTTCGTCAACACGAGGATGCAATCAAGCGCTCAGTGAGTTTTTTTTCTTTTTTTTTTTTTTTTTAACTATAGTATGTACAAAAATATATTTGGAATTTTTTTTTTAGTTTTATGATATGATAATACTATTTTTATGAAAAAAAATTCCATCTAATAAAATCGTATTTTTGTTCTTTTTAATATTTTTTTGGGTTATCAAATATTAGCATATATATTATAGGTACAGCACATGACTTTTTTTTCCTCCTCAAATTGTACTCATACTGTGGCATCATTTTGTGATTGATAAAGATATTTTTTTCGGATAATATTTTTCGCCATGACAAAAAAATTAAATTAAGTGTTCAAAAATTCGACGTGCTAGACTTGAAAAAAAATATTTAAATCTCATTTTTTTTTAACATATATAATTCAAATTGTGTATATCATAATAAAATATTAGTAACAAAAAATAAATAAACAGATATAGAAAAATTTCCATTCTAAAATATTTGTAACAAAAAATAAATACATATTCGAAGTAAAATATATATATTTGGATCTTATTTGCCCTAAATCTCAAAGATAATTAGGGTAGTGATATGAGAATAATTTGTTTTCAATTATATTGATAAAATATTATCACAGCAAGGGTTAAAAACATTAGCAGGGTTAAAAACATTAGCAAAATACATTGGATTAAATCCTAACTATTCGTTTATTATTATGTTAAATTGAAAGTTTTTTTTTAAAAAAAAAAATTGAAAGTCTTAAATTGAAAAGTAAAAAAAAAAAAAATTGAAAGTGCATTATTTTTTAGTATGACATATAGATGTATTATGATGGTATAAGATATGTAATGTATAGCATAAATCTTTGCTTTGCTTTATTATGCTTTGTTTTTTTTTATTGCTTTGATTTTTTTTTTTTATAGAACATGTTACATATCATAATAAAATATTACTAACAAAAAATAAATAAATAGATATAAAAAATATATAACAAAATTTAAATACATATTCAAAGTTTAAAAAAAAAAGATATTTGAATCTCGTTTTTTTATAACATATATAATTCAGACTATTTAGATTGTATATTATAACATGTATAATTCAAATTGTATATTATAACACATATAATTCGAATTCAAATTGTATACGTCACATTTTGGTCATAAAAGATTTTGAAAATATTTTTAATAAAAAAAATTTAAAAGTATCATATTATAATATTATATAATACAAAAAACTTTTTTATAATGTGTTAGTAAAATAATATTTTGAAAAATAATATACATAATAAATGATAATTTTATTAAAAAATTTATGATTATATTAAAAATATAAAAAATATTTGAAATAAGATGTTTAGTAAAAATATTATAATAATAAAAATATAAAATAAAACAATAATTAAAAATATTTTTATGTTAAGAAATTAATATTTGAAATAATTTTACAATTATACTAAAAATATTTGAAATATACAATACTAAAAATGCCATAATATATTATATGCAAAATATTTGTGCATATATAAAAATACTTTAATTTAATATTATGATACTAGAAAAATTATAAGTTTAAAAATACTAAGTAAAAAATATTTTACAAATATGTTTAGATTAAAAAAATATTTAAAAGTATCATATTATAACATTATATAATACAAATAATTATTTTAAAAAATACTAAGTGTAATGTATGTAAATAATAATTTTATTATAAAATTTTACAATTATACTAAAAGTACTAAAAATGATGTTAAAAATATTATTATTTTATTATTTGCAAAATATTTGTGTATATATAAAATATTTTAATATTAATATTATCGTACAAGAAAAATTATAATTTTAAAAATACTAAGTAAAAAAATATTTGAGAAATATTTTTATATTAAAAAATATTTTAAAATATCATATTATAATATTATAAAATACAGATAAATCTTTTATAATATCATGGTGGAAAAAAATTATAATATGGTAATATGATAATTTTTTATATTGTTATACTATAAAAATATTTTAAAAATACTAAATAAATAATAATCTATGCAAAATAAATGATAATTTTATTATAAAATTTTATAATTATAAAAAAAATCTTAAAAATATAATACATGTGTTTATTACTCGATAAAAAATCTTTCCTTAGTTTTTCGAGTCATAATTTTGAAATATTAAAATATTTTTAACTTTTAATTTATCACTGACCAAATAAATTAATATATAGTCTGTACATAAGTTTTGTTCAATTATAAATTAAAGTATTTGAATAATAAAACAAATATTTCAAAAAATATTTAAACATTTATAATTATTTATTGTTAACAGTTATTATAAATTTAAATCTAAATTAACGTTTTAATATATATATTACAAATGGGCATATCATCTAAATTTAAATTTCACACCGCACATTCGTGCGATGTACCCTTCCTGGTTTAATATAAAGAGCCGTCATAAAACTTTAGAGAAAAAGAAAAATGATTATTTCCGTGTATTAGAGAAATTCTAAAACTCTTTTAGCTGAGAGAATGAGACATGAGGAGATTATTCCAGGGCGAAGAACAAAAATAAATGATAAACCCATCTTATGAATGGAGATCTAGGGCATAATCACTCCTCTTATTCTGATACATATGAACAAATTCGGATTAATTGAACTTTTAGCAAATCTTCATTACAAGTAAGTAATCTTATTTTAGAGTCATTTTGTAACCTAATTCATTCATAACTAAAATCTAGGAAGTATGAGGGGTCATGTGATATATGATTTATTTATTTTGCTTATTGTTTTAAAACTGTTATTTTAAATGTCTCTATATTATATCAATTTAATTAATTTTAATTTTAGTTACTTTTTGTTTAAATAAGGGATTACCTAAAATTATTATTTCGGAGCACCCCATTAAAGAGACTGATCAAACCCAAACTCTAAATCAAAAATAATTTATAAGTGATAATAGATAGAAATTATTTTATTTTTTAATCTTAAAAAGTTAAAGATTTCTTCTGAATCTTGTGGATGTGTTTTTTGGGGGGGGGGCGGGGGGAGGGAGGGGGAGTAAAAGGTCAACAGTCCCAGAATGCTGGTTGCTAGTGCATCTGATAATTCATCCGTACATGTAATGAAATTGCTAGTACCTATATTTAAAGATTGGCTAGTCTCTCGTTCCTCGAATTTAAGTCGACGCAATTTATTTGCATTCAATACCATCCACCTCACGATGCTGAAAACATTCATAACTAAGCTCAGGTTTTGGTAATTGAAAAAACTTGGTAGAATTTGAACTTATTTTGGGGAAAGAATATTGATGGGATGGTCCCATCCTAATGCAACATTCTCCTCCATTGAAGGGAAAGAGAATCCATAAAAAGACCTGAAAAAAAGAAAAAAAAAATGCTAATGCTTTGGTGCACATGAACTTTGTTGTCCTTTCCTTGAAACTTGGAGTGGACGGTTTTCTTTTAGAACTTTGGCCATGCTTGCCATATATTGCCAAAGAGGTTCACTTTTGCATATATCCTTTTATACCTAGCATAATAACATGGGTCTTACGCCTTAGCCTTACCATGAAACATCAAGTCAAAGATTTTCTTGATGCCAACCGCCCACCATGTACCCACCGGCGCTGTCCAGGAAATGTACAGAAGTATTGGTTAATATTTTTTTTCAGAGATTCGAATTTAAAATTTTTACGAGAAGAAAATAGAAAACGACGATACCAGTTAAAATGTTGTTCATTAACATTAATATTTTCTATTTATTATCGGCAAATCAAATGCCGACTAATTTAGTTGGTAAAATTTGTTAAAGTAATATGGAAAAAAAATCTAAAATAAATATCATCAACAATAAAGGAGGTTTATGCATCTTCAATTGAAATTTCTAAGGAAAGGGGATGGAACCTCTTTTCCAAAGAGAACTTGGCATAGAGAGCCTCTATGACGTCATTTATGGGATGATTTTAACTTTTCCCCAACTTTTCTTTCATGCAATACCAACATCAGGATTATGCATTTTGACATCAGTTAAAACTTCCAGTGAGTACAGAATATGATTCTTTCATTCTTTGCATTTGTTCTTATCAAATTTACCATATTGCAATCACTTAGTTGATTCGATCATGGAGAGAGCCATTGTGGACTGTTGATCATATAAAATTTGATCATGGGTACACTGCCAAGAGCCCTGCGGTTGTGAATGTACGTCCTTCTGGACTTAGAATGGTTTACTTCTTCTGGCTTGAGTTCTTATTCTTTTCTACCATTACAACTGTTTATTTATTTTTTAATTTTCCTGGTGTCTTTAATGATAGAAGTAAAAAATTTAGAAGAGAAAATGGTTTTCGATATGAATGGATGACGTAGAAAAATTCACACAAATTAAAGATCGTATTGAGATTCAGGCTCAATTTGTTATTATTATTGTTGGTGGCTTTAGTTGCTCAAGATCATGGGAGAATTAACCCCTGAGCAGCAGCGAGCCTTCTGCCAGTTTGTTACTGGCGCTCCAAGGCTTCCACCTGGTGACTTGGCTGTGCTAAATCTAAAGTTAACCATTGTGCGGAAGGTGCATATCATAAAAATTTTATCCTTAATGGAAACTGAGCTTACTTCCTTTTTCTGAACAATTTGCATTTTGTGTGCAGCATTCGTCATCTGCAGTCAACACAGTGACCAATGTTACTTGTCCTGATAATACAGCAGATGACGACTTGCCAAGTGTTATGACATGTGCTCATTACTTGAAGCTCCCTCCTTACTCGACCAAGGTACCCTACTAGGAAGCAAAGTTAAGAAAGAATTTTTGTTGTTTGAAATTCCACATCTAGGTATTATATCATCATTTATAATAGGCAATACCTTCTTTTGGGCAGGAAATTATGTATAAAAAACTACTCTATGCAATCAGTGAAGGCCAGGGATCATTTAATTTGTCACAAGTTTCAGAGACTAACAAATCCATCGGTATATATTGCAATAAAACAAGAAAAGACCCAAACAGTGATAATCATTATTCACATGCCATTCTTGCAAACAGAAACATCCTGCTGTCCTATATAAACATTAGGCATGTACGATGATCATTCAACTCAAGATACAATGTGTACCTTTTTTTTCTATAAACTCTGTAACTAATAAATACTGTTGCATATAGAAGAAGGAATTGATAGATCCAAAGTTTGACTTTATCTGATAGATAAATTTACAGAAATAGAAAACATTAAAAATATTAACTGTGACGGTAAATATGACAATTCCACCAAAAGAACAAAACTAAGTTGATGTATCCTAGTCAACTTTTGTGATGCCTCAATCTCATAGTTTGCGGTCATGCTAACTACAATAGTGCCTTTTAAAAATTAGCCTTAGAATTTCCAGAAAATTACTGTTCCACTTCTAAAATTGTGCTTCCATATGTGGTTTATTACTTGGACAACTTTTGTAGGTGAAAGGTGCTTGTTGGTAAATGGTGTCCACGTAGGACATTTATCATTGAGTAAAAAATTATATTTAAATATAAATTAGGAGGGTTAATGGATAATGATCATCCTTAATCTCTACTAACTTCTCCCTAAATTAAGACTCCCAATAACTTAGGTAGAGGTAATAACTTCTTTTGTAATTTGTGCATTCGAAAAGGGGAAGATATAGTGTACAAGAAAGGGAGGAGTTTTGTACAAATCTAACCTGAAAAATAAAATAAAAAATTTAAAATAACTTAGAGGAAAAATATTTCTATTTGTAACCCGCATATATTGCGAGTTGAAAACGCGATACAATATATCGTATTTTTAACCCACAACATAGTCTAAGAGAGACGGAGAGAGGAGTCTGCTGGGGGGAGAGAGAGAGAGAGAAAAGGGAGGAGCGGGACGGGGGGAGGAGCGGGACGGGGGGCGGAGGGGGGAGGGAGAGACAGAAAGAGGGGAGGATCGCGGCAGGGGGCAAAGAGGGGAAGGAGAGAGAGGGGAAGAGGGGGAGGGAGAGAGAGAAAGAGGGGAGGGTCGTGGAGGCAGAGGGGGAGGGAGAGAGAGAAAGAGGGGAGGAGCACGGCGGAGGGGGGGCGGGGGGAGAGAGAGAGAGAGACAAAGGCGCCGTACTCCTCCCCTCTTTCTCTCTCTCCCTCCCCCCGGCGGACCCCCCGCGCTCCTCCCTTCTCTCTCTCCCTCCCCCCGCGAACTCCTCTCTTTCTCTGTCGTGCGGACTATATCGCGAGTTGAAAACGCAACACGGATACGACACACTGTGTTGCGTTTTCAACTCGCGATATATGCGGGTTACAAACGGAAATATTTTTCTATTTAGGTTATTTTAAATTTTTTAAAATTTTTTTAGATTAGATGCCTACAAAGCTCAGAAAGGGAGTGCACATTTTATTATTTGTGAGTGAAAACAAAGGATTTACGAAAATTCTGAGAAGGGAATTATTGTCTCACTATCGTCACCGGATTGAGAGTTGCGGCGTCATGACATTGTGGTAATAGTTCGTAACGTGATTATCACCCCGACTACGAGACGTTCGAAAAAAATATTGTGGTTCCCAAATTACTTCGTTTTATTCACCGAGGTATGCCTTATATTTTGTTATATTTATTATTCTAAAAAATTCCACCATACTTCCGT
The DNA here is from genome assembly GCA_033439265.1 of Dillenia suffruticosa. NCBI lineage: Eukaryota > Viridiplantae > Streptophyta > Magnoliopsida > Dilleniales > Dilleniaceae > Dillenia > Dillenia suffruticosa. The sequence continues at coordinate 14,781,343 of JAVTVX010000009.1, read as the reverse complement.
TTGCGTGTATGTGTATATATTAATTCTAACATTGGCATAAGAGCGCATGTTAGTTTTATTAAATAATTTTCAAAATTTTTCGGGTATTAAAATATAATGCTAAAAATTTGGAGTTTGAATCACGAATGAGTTTTATGAATCCAATTATACCATGATATTACCTATCTTATGTAGATCACAGATATATTTTTTTTGGAAATTTTGGAATATGTTTTGGCCATTAAAATTAAAGCCAAAGTTTTCGATCCTAATGGTACTCAAAACTTAAAACCCTAGATCTGTCCATATAGAAGGATGGTTGATCAATGAAAATAACATATTTGTGTTTCATGTGTGCTGATCTACATTTTGGTATGTATTTTGTAAATTGCCGTTGTCAGAAACTGGGTTTTCTGCATGGTCAAGAAAGGCCAAAATTTTGAATATTTATTTCACTGAGTTTAGGGCGTAAATCTCCCAAAAATCGAGTCTAGGATGTTTATAAGAAGTCCAAGATTATTTTCCGATTGAAATCGCCATTGAAAAAGCACCGGAAATGAGTTTTTCAGAAACTGGGTTGAAAAAACCTGGTTGCAGACCCGTCGGGTGAGGAAGAAGGATCCAAAACCACCACACGCGCGGAGAGGCGCATCTTGGAGCAACAAGTAGGCATGTAAAGCTGTGAGATGCCGGTTCGGGTCGGACCATGACCTGAGTTTGACCCGCATACCGAACCCCAACACGTGTCTGACCCGGGTGAAAAGGCTAAGCACGTGAATCGCGCATCTGGCACATGAGCCAGGCTGTTGCTAGTGTGTAGTGGCACATGGTAGCACTGGTAGACGCGCCGCCTGCACGTGGCGGCACGTATGGATCCTGGCAGCGCGTCAAGTCATCCGAAATTGAATTTTTTCAACTTTTTGAGGGTTCTATATCTATATTTGTGACTATTTATGGGATTTTGTGCACCGAATCTAAGTCCGGATGGTGAGATGTGATCCCAGGTTATGGTGTAAGGTGTTCGTTGACCCATACACTCGATTTGGGGTCAATACTCGAATCATTTTGGTTTTGTTGATTCTTAAGGTGTGCAAAATTTTGCTAATAAGCACTAACGTCTCTTTTTCTTTGTGACAAAGACTATGGCTGCAACAAAAAGTATTATACTTGATCTAGTGAAAGGAGACAAGCTGAACGGTGACAATTACAACATTTGGCACCGGAAGATTCAGTTTGTCTTTGAGAAACAAGACCTAGCGGAGATTCTAAAACATGAGATGTCGGAACCCGGGGAGGGTACTACGCCTCAAGTTAGACGAGATCAAGAGCGTATCATGTATGGCAAAAGAAGGATGGCCAAGTTAAGGCAATCCTCCTAAGCAGCATGCACGATAACATGATTCCTGAGTAATATCTTACCGCGATATTGGTTTGGGTTGCTCTGAGAGAGCATCTTTGCTCTGAGAGAGCATCTTTACTCTAAGAGAGCACCTTGGCTCTCGGTCAGCTCCTAAGCTGAGGATGCTAACCTATAGGTTCATCATCTATAAGAAGAAGTCTGATCATACTATGAAACAATATTTAATGCACATGTCGAGTATGATTGCTTCTCTGAAGAACATAGGGAAGCCGATATCTGATGAGCTTCAGGTATTGGGGGTATCCAATCTTTACCTAACTCCTGAGATGTGGTTAAGAACTATCTCACGCACACTAAGAGTATTCATACTTTTAAGGACGTGAGTAGGCATTGTGAGCTTGAGGAGGAGTGCCAGGAGGTGGCTAGGTTTGTTTCTGCTCATGCCAATGTAGCAGAGTCGAGTAAGGGCTCCCGAGACTTCAAGCACAAGTGATGCAAACATGACAGAAAGGCCAAAAGTCAAGGCAAGAAGAAGCCATCAACAAAGACCGACAATAAATGGCAAAAGCGTAGGAAGAAGGAGCTCGATAAGAGCAAAATGAAGTGTTATGTTTGTGAAAAATTTGGGCATTTCGCTCGTGAGTGTAGCGAGCGAAAGGTAAGTTCTTCTTCTTTACACGGTTTTAGTTATGTTTCATCCACTGTGATGTTCACTGACTCCTCTCCTTTGTGGATTGTAGACTCATGATCCACCGACCATGTAACTCATGATAGGAGTGCGTATATGGAGTTTCGCCGACTAAGTCTTCAAGAGAGGAGGCTGTATGTGGGGAATGGAGCATTTGTAGCTGTGAAGAGGATTTGTACATGCAAGTTGATGCTACGAAATTACCAAGTCCTATATCTACATGATGTATTGTATGCTCTCGAGATTCGGCAAAATCTCGTATCTGTTCTTTGTTTAGATTGTTTAGGATATTCTGTTCTGTTTAGAAACTTGAGTGTTTTGATTTCGTACGATGATTCTTTATTATGTACTGATTTGATTTATGATGGACTTTATGCGTTGGATATAGTTTCCTATAATAATATTTCTGATTTATCTTCTATTGCATATATATCTAATAGCGTAGTTGATGATATTTCTTTTTGGTATAGTAGACTTGGCCACATAGGGTAAGAGAAAATGAATCGGTTGGTAGCAAGTAGCCTGTTGAGCCCGCTAACTTAGGTCAAGTTACCCCTATGTGAGTTTTGCCTTGCCGGCAAAGCGACGAGGAAACCATTTTGAAAGACAATGAGAGCCGGGACTCCATTGCAACTAATTCACTCCGATATTTGTGGGCCTATGAATGTGAGATTCCGAAACAGAACCACGTATTTCATTATGTATATAGACGATTACACGCATTTTGGTTACGTCTATCTAATCTCGTACAAATCTGAGATACTAAATTATTTCAGAAGCTTTATCAGCAAGGTGGAAAATTAGTTAGATTTGAGAGTTAAAACTCTTAGAACCGATCGAGAGCACGAGTATCTGTCTAAGCAGTTTTTAAAAACTTTGTTTCGAGAAGGGTATTACGAGATAGTTGACTGTTTATGCTACTCTCAGCATAACGGAATAGCCGAGAGAAGGAACAGAAATCTGTTGGAGATGGTAAGATATATGATGGCCTATATTCTTAACCGTGTTCCAACTAAGTGTGTAGTCAGTACTCCATACGAGTTTTGAACAGGGAGTTAGGCTGACCTTAACCATTTGAGATCATGGGGCTATGCCGCATACGTTCACTATTCCTTGCACCTACACAGCAAGTTAGGCCCGCGAGAAAAAAAGTGTTTCTTCATAAAGTACTCCGAACATTTTAAGGGACATGTGTTCCTAGGTGAACGTACGGACGGCACGGTTTCTGAGATCGAATCTTGTGATACTACATTTCTAGAAAATTATTTCCTTAAGAGAGGTGAAATCGACTAGGCTTTCACATTTTGTGAGATTGGTAAGCCTAATGGCTCAATTGAGCCCACTAGCGGGATTCAAGAACCTGTTATGGATTTTGGTCTTAATGGGAGTGGTTCATCTAGAGGTGAGGAGGCTCCCTCTACTAGTCGGGAAAATATACCCCGACGTCGTTTTCCGATTGAGGATGAGATCCTCATCTTGACTACTGAGAATGATGAGGAGCCTCGGACTTTTCAGGAGGCTCTCAAGAGTCCTATAAAGGACCAATGGTTAAAGGTCATGCATAAGGAGATGGAATCTATGAGGGTCAACGGGGTTTGAAACCTAGTTGACCTACCTGAGCATAGAAAAGTCATTGGGAACAAGTGAATTCTCAAAATTAAAAGAAAGGCTGATGGATTGATAGAGAGATACAAGACCCATCTAGTAGCCAAGGGTTACACACACATAAAGGGAATTGACTACGATGAAACTTTCTCCCTTGTAGTCAAATTTACATTGATCCGTTTACTTTTGGCGATTGTCGCAAGATCTATAGTTATATCAGATGGATGTAAAGACCGCTTTCCTTAACGGAAATTTGGATGAGGAGATCTACATGGAGCAACCCTCTGGATTCGTTCTAGTAGGTCATGAGAATAAGATCTATCGACTTCGGAAGTCAATATACGGCCTAAAGTAGTCATCCAGGTGGTGGTACCTAAGATTTCACGAGCAGATGATGTCTTATGATTTTACAGATCAAGAAAGATCATTGTGTCTATTTGATACGATCTAATGGATCTTTTGTGATCCTGTCCCTATATGTGGACGATATAATGTTTGTCGGGAGCAACATTGAGTATCTGATGACAATCAGACATGGCTGTCATCGAGTTTCAACATGAAAGATATGGGTGAAATTGAGTTCATCCTAGAAGTTAAGATCTAGAGGGAACATTCGAGACGAATGTTGACTTTTTCACAATAGACTTACATTAGGAAAATTCTCGAGCATTTTGGGATGAATGATTGTAATCCCATAAATACTCTGATCGCCAAGTGTGATGGTCTGAGTTTTGAGATGTGCCTGAAAACTCAGGAAGAAATAAGAGAGATGAGCAAATTCCCTTATTCCAGCGTAATGAGAAGTTTGATGTACGCGATATTGTGTATACGACCAGACATAAGTTATGCAGTCGGTCTGGTGAGTAATATAAGTTATGCAGTCGGTCTGTTGAGTAGATATCAATTAAATCTTAGAAAGAGTCACTGGAAAGCAGTGAAAAGAATTTTGAGATATCTTAAGGAAACTGCAAGCTTCTCCTTGATCAATGGTGGTGCCATTTCTTGGAGCAGTAAAAAGCAAACTCGTGTGGCTCTATTTACGATGGAGGCTGAGTTCGTAACTTGCTCAGTCGCAGTTCAGGAGAGTATTTGGCTCCGAAGACTATTAGATGACTTAGGGGTTGTGGCTGATAGTGGAAGGCCGGTGATAATCAACTGTGACAATTAGACTGCAATCGCCTACACTCGAGACCCTAAATATCATCATAGAACCAAATACATCGACACCAGATATAACATTGTAAGAGACATTATCGAAAATGGTGAAATAACAGTCAAGTACATTTCGATATACAACATGGTGGCTGACCCCTTCTCCAAACACATTGCTAGAGACTCATTTGTAGCACACACAGGCCATTGGGTTTGGACATATTTTGATATTTTTCATTTTGTACTGAATTAACGATGTGATACTTATTACATTTATATATGATTTGTGCATTATTCAGTCATAATTGCGTTATTATTTTTCTTAAATAATGTACTTGTTTTAAATCTTATATGCTTTGATATGACAAAAGATATGTCAGGCATGCAAGATCTACTCTCTCATGCGAGTGACCACCTCTAACTCTGAGTGAACAAAGATGAGATGGTTTCTAGTCATAAGAGGCATTGAGAGTGGCTTTGCTAGAACACAAGTCACCCTGATATGTATTCAGGATGAGGTCATCTAAGATATGACCGACATGGAAATACTCACATCCATGTAGCCTGTAAGTAACCAGATTTGAGATCTCAAATATCACTTGCGATTAATGATATTGTCTCTAAGATACTCTCTCTGAAATCTCTGGATAAAGTCTTATGTGTAGACTGAGTCCCGTATTTGTACAGTGTTAGAGAAATCTGACATATTCCCTTTTGAGAAATGAGATATTAACACTGTAACACACGTTTCATACCGCGTGTAATGAGACGATTATGGGATAGTGGGAGCTATTACTTGAAACGATAGTATAATCGTGATCTCCGTTCCCACTGTGTGAAACCCGAGATCCATTGGGTGAGATCTCTTATACCCTTATTACTTTTGACTGTTTCTATAAATTTTGGTTTAGTGTTGCTAGTTTAATTTATTTACCTATGGTCCGAAAGATAAATTAAGATTTAAGGGACAGGTCTAGAAAAACAGCTGAAATGAGACTGATAGATTCGAGTTTAGGAAAAGAAAGACCAATAGGCATTACACCATTGTGTAGTATTCACCGACCGATCTGTTATATTTATCTATGTTGGGATTCAACATAATAGTGAATACACAATCGAACATTGATTGGGGATCACTTTCGATAAGAAAAGTGACTAGATGATATAATTGCATTGAGTTTGGGGTATAGCGAGTTCTTTTTTATACTAATGATGATTTCTCGATCATCCTTAACAGGTGTATCGAGAGGATGATCGAGAAATTTTTACTTGCAAGTATACTCGCCAGTCGCACGACATCCAATCCTGTATGAAAATTCAGTAGGGTAATATAGTAAATCGCATAAGTTGTGATCGTGACGGCGTAAAATACTCTCGTGTGCAGGTAGGAGATGTTAGTAAATGGTGCCCACATGGGGCATTTACCATTGAGTAAAAACTTATGTTTAGATTTAAATTAAGGGGGTTAAGTGATAATGGTCATCCTTAGCCTCCCCTAACTTCTCCCTAAATTAAGGCTCCCAACAACCTACGTGGAGGTAATAACTTCTTCTATAATTTGTGCATTCGAAAAGAGGAAGCTACATTGTACAAGAAAGGGAGTGCACATTTTATTATTTATGAGTGAAAATAGAGGGTTTACGAAAATTCCAAGAAGAGAATTATCGTCTTACTATTGTTACCGGATTGAGAGTTGTGGCGTCGTGATATTATGGTGATAGTTCGTAACGTGATTATCACCCCGACTACGAGACGTTCGAAGAAAGTATCATGGTTCCCAAATTGCTACGTTTTATTTACTGAGATATGCCCTATATTTTGTTATATTTATTATTCCGAAAAATTCTACCATGCTTCTGCTTGCATGTATGTGTGTATATTAATTCCAACAATGCTCTAATGCATCCAATCGTGTATGGTATTGATGATATAACACCAAACGTGGTGACTATATACTATTTTCAATTTAAAATTATTTTTAGAATACTCTTATTTATAATTTCTATTGTTTCCTCTCGGACAAAACTTTTCTACATGTTTTTGTTAAGAGTTTTATTGTCTTCCTTAATGGGCATATTTAACTTCACCATGCGTAAGCGTGGTATTCTTCTTCTAGTGTTTATACCAACATCATATGAGTTTAATGGTAGGATATTAGATTTCTTAAAATTTCGAGTTTGAATATTGAGATTAAAAAAACAGGTGTCGGGAGAGCCAACCTCTAAATTGAGCCCCAAATTGGATTTTTGAATACCGGTGGTTAAATATAAAAAAATATATATGTTTACGTTTATACATAAATCACTCTATTTTCAATTTTTTCCACATTTAATAAATACAATATTTTCAACACTAATCCATATAACCATTGAATAAGGGTTTTAAAAATTTAGTCTAACTTTATAATTAAATAGAGCGGCACAAATCAAGAGAGCACAAGAATTAGTATCCAACCGAATCACTACAATTCTATGCAATAAGTTTTGGTATTTTTTTAATTATAATTTTTTATTATTTGTTTTTCTACTATACACATTATTTAAATATTTAAATAATTATTTGACATTAAGTATTCTAAATTAAAATAAAAAAATTTCTGGATAATATTAATGTCTGTGTAAAAATTAAATTATATAAATATTAATTTGAAACTATAATATTTAATAATTTAAATCTAAAAAATTCATAAAATTTTAAATTTAAAAAATGTACCTAAAATTTTAAATTTAAAGAAATTTAAAGAAGGGTTACCGATAAGATGGAAAGGATGGAAAGTTAATAACAAAGGTTTAGAAAAATGGAATGAGTCGGTAGTAATAAAAAGTAGGAAAGAGAGTCACGCAAAGCAAGTGACTTTATTGAGTTTTATTGATATCTTTTATGATATGTCTTTTTGCTTTCTTCCGCTTGTTCTGTTACCTTCTTCATTCATTCCTTTTACTCCTACCCTTTAGATACTCCTTTGTTGTATCCCTTTCATAGAGTATTCATTTCTTTGTTTGTTTTGATTATTCGTTGTACTCCTTTGTTGTATAGAGCAGAGCATACTACTGAGAAACAATTTTTTGAAGAAAATACTCATAAATGTAGACACGAAATAAGTATTACTTAGTTTATTTGGCACATCAAGTTTTATTGGGCGATTCCTTCCTTTGTAGAGTAAAACATTTTTGAAAAACAATTCTTGAAGGAAAAAACGCATAAATGTACCCATGAATTTATTAAGTTTTTTGAGTTAATGTATTTGTATCTATTTTGTTGTTTTCCTTCCTTCATTATACAAAGTAAAACATTTTTTGAAAAAATAATTTTTGAAAGAAATAGGGATAAATGCACAAACTACGTAACTGCCACCATTGAGTTCATTGAGTTTTATCGAGCCTTTTTTGATTTTTTGTTCTCTTTCTTTCGTTACAGAGTAAAACAATTTTTAAAGAAAATAATCACGCACGAACTATGTACTCTTAAGCGAATTGAGTTTTATTGAATTAATGAATTTTTATTTTTCATGATGGGCCTTGTTTTGTTCTTAGAATTTTCGAAGAAAAATAAAAGAGTTTAGGTTTAAATTCTGTGAGAGAAGAGACTGATCGTAAGAACACAATGAAAAAAGGATGAAAAATTAGTGACATTAAGAGTATAATGATAGACAAAGAAATGGAGACCACAGCCAAAGATTTGAGTTTAGGGGCTAGTTTTTGTTTAAGATTGCCTAGAGGGAATGAAAGAACGAATCAAATGGCGAAGAGATCCGTCCCTATCTATAAGGAGTACGTAATATATGATGTATGGATACCTTACTTAGATCCCTTGGCTATTATTTTGAGAAGTTGGAATATATTTCCAACTTTGTTTATTCCTAGTACATGGATGTTGATAGTGGCTATTGCTAGTTTACTAAGTTTTTTTCATCTGAGATTTGATTTTGATATTCTGATATCTGTTTTTTGTTTAAGAAAGTGTGCCGAAGAAGATGCAAACGAAGATTGTTATTGTGTCTAACCACGTAAAGGTTTAATTGGAAGTTCTTTTATAAGGAGACTCTTGATAGGCCATGGAAAAAAAATTCTTTGTAGAGTTTGCAAATGAAAGTTTGATACTATTTATACTAGTAGATGGTAAACCTTTTGTATCGGCTTCTACCCTTTTGTCTCCTCCTTCTGTACACGCCGGTTTTGTTAAATCGGTTGGTAAATTCTGTGTTGCAAAGAGTAGGGCTCTTTGGGTAGAGGCATTCATTGAGGATGAAATGCTAAACTTGGCTTGTCTTTTGTTGCATGAGAATTGCAAATTCAAAAGACACTTATATTAGAGAAAAAAGTTTAAAATGTTGTAGACTTTCTAAACTATGCAGAAGTTAATGACTTTGACGGAGTCACCACTATAAAGGGAATGAAGTGTGTGTCCAAAAAAAAAGTTGAGGAAAAAGGAAGTCAGTCGGAGGAGCATATATTGCCAAAGACTTTTTCTAAGAGAAAAAGGAGATTTGTTTGGACATCTAACAGTGAGGAGGAGGATGATGGTGATGAGATTAGCAAACAAAGTAAACAGAGTACTATGGCTGGGGATGGTGGCAAAAATGAGAAAGATTTGATTGTTGTTACTGATGACGGTGATGATGGCGACAACGACGTAGATTTGGCGATAGAATTGGATGCGAGAACCATGAAGTTGACAGCAGACAAACAAGTGAGGTTAACCATTGAAAGTGGTTCTAGTAGTGCTGTTCCACTCATTGATAGGTTCAAGAACCTAAAACAGAAGGGAATTGCTACAGGTTGTGATGATCAAGATTTCTGTTATTTGGATTTTGTTGAGACTAGAAAGTTTGTGGATAGAGTCTCTTTTGATTGACTTAGTTTATTAGTAATCAATTTTAATTTTGAATTATTAAAAATGAAATAAAATACAATAGTATAAAAGAAATATATAATTAACTTTTGTTTAATAAGATAGGTACTCCTCGTAAGATAGCGAGGCGGCTATATGCCAAGTTTGTCATGTTTGTCATTCTCATGACTTAACAAGGGAGAGCAAACGTTGATTATAATCGAACAAAATTATTTTCTTTTTTTCCGAGTTTCTAAATTCCTTGGCCGCATTATGCAATTGGAGAATATAGTGGATGCTCATTGTGATGTCCTCCTGCAAGCTAATCAGGAAAATTAATTATTTCTGGCCTCTTTTATTTTATTCCTTAAGGTTAGATTTTTAATTTTTTTTTCAAATTATAGTAAAGATTTTAGTACCATGAAACCATTTAAATATTTTTACCATAGTTCTAATTCTTTTCACACCTCACATTTGCAATTTCTCTCTTCTCTGTTTTCTCTTTGTTTTTTCCCCTTAAAAACAAAGGAGGTATTGAATATCAAAAGTTTTAATGTTTTTTTATATAGTTAAAGACATATCACAGATAATCATATCAAAATAAAAAAAATTATTATAATTTTTTTTCATCAGACATATAGTATTTTATATTTTGTATTATTTTATTTCATAAATTATCTAACTAATTAAAAACCTAAAATTAACCATGACTACAACAAGGAAAATAACTTCTTCATTCTATTCATAATCATTCATAAAACCAAAAAAAAAAGACTGAACTACTAATTTGGTTTTCCTCGTCTAAGAGAGATAGATTAATAATATTATAATTCAGTCAAATAAAACTACTGATATTATAATCATATTATTGTTCAAATGATAATTAATACAGAAGTACAAAAAATCCTCCTTTTTTTTTTCAAATTAGAATTCTTAAAAGAGATCTATGAGATCACACAATTGTTGTTGTTGTGTGTTGTTAGGTTATACTCCTTTGAATCATCATTTACCTCAATTGAAAAGCATTCTTATATTAGTTTTTGCTAATAGTTAATATATATTGTAACAAAACTTGTTTCAACTTCAATTTAATTCCATTAACTCAAAATAGATTTCGTATTTAATCATAATAAAAGGGTCTCTTAAAAAATGTCAAATTGTATTTTAATAAGTAATTCTCACACTATTTGGGATCTGGTTGAATGCTTGCAATTTGCTGATAACTCATTCAGTATGGTGCAATGATAGTTCCATTGTTGATTACTTGAGCATTTACGCATTTTTTTTCAAACAAATGGAACCAGCCTAACAACATTTTTTACAGATCTATCAAGTCACTTAACTATACCATATATGAACTTTGAGTTCCAACCAACACCTAGCATATTACTTTATTTTTCAAACCCAACTTTAAAACTCTGCACCACGTGCGCACAATGTACCCCAGTTATTAACCATATAGATATAAGCGTGAAAGACCCTTTACCACCTGAATTTCATCATCCTCCAATTGGCAGAATTTGATTGCTCGTTGGTGAGGTGGAGCTGACGTGGTTTGCTTTTTTTTTCTTCGTCTTCGTTTAATATCTTTTTTAAATTTTTTTTATCGTATAAGTCAACAACTCCCTGCCACCACTCATCTTCATCTTCAGATACATTAATAAGGTAAATTTTGTTGTTGATTTCAAGGAAGGCATGCCTGTAGTGGCTGGGAGGACCCTTTAATAATTTACTTTTTTACCCTTGTTTTTTTTAATGGAGTTTTTACTTCCCTCCTGTGATGATTTGGGAGTTTGGGCATTTCTGTCAATTTAACTACCTTTATGCTTTTGGGGAAAAAAGTAGATGAGGCCATTCCTTTTGCACTCATTGCCTTCTGTGTGATTAGACTTTCTCTTCCCATTTTATTTGTCGTGTAGATAAAGTAGTGATCTTATTAGTCATTATAAAAAGGGGCAGTTGCGCTCTTTGTCTCTTACTCACTCTAATTCTCTAAGTGGGGCAAATGGAGACGTTTAGTTGCTCATTATGGATTGCTCTCTACTGTGAAAATTTGTGTTTGTTTTCTTGTTTCTAAACATTTACTTTATTATACTTTATTCTGCTTGTTGTTTTTCGTATTTATTTCTAATTTAAAAATGTTACTTTTTGGTTCCTATTGAGGAATGTGGTATGCCTAACGATGATAGTTGTGCTATATAGTGGTGATTCCTCTATTATGAAGGTCTGTATTTTTAAGCATTTGTTTTGCTTGATGGTTATTTTACTACTCTTCATGTTCACTACTGAAGGATTTTTTTCCCTTTTTTTCAGCTCCTGGAGAGTAGTGTTATTTATGATAATGATATGGTGTATGGAAATGATCCTATAAAAACTTGTGTTTGCTTTTTCTTGTTTGTAAGTATGTGATATTGGGAAATTCGGTTTTCTTGTTGATTGTAAAGAACCGTTTATGATTTAACATTTCTGTATATGTGATTTCTGTATTTTGTATATATATGAGACTAGTTGATTTAAATATCAATGTAGAGTTTGTTCTTTTGGTTGGATTTTTTTGGGAGCTCAGTTGATTACTATTTTTAAGTCACTGAATCAGTTATTGAAGTGTGCTTTGTGGGATTTCATTGCTTTGCTCAGTTGAGGTTTTTGTGTTTGGTTACGTTATTTATTGCAAATTTTGTTTTTCATTTATTTGAAAAGTTTTTCCTTTTACTTTCTGATACAGTTTTTTGAGTTGGTTAATAAAATTATGGTTTGGCAATCAAAAAACTATGATTTCGCAATCACCGAAATGCAATCACAAAACCACGGGACTACATTCAATTCTTTCGTAGAAAAACTATAATATTAAATAGTTTCGTAGGAGAATGCATGATTACTTGCAATATTAAATTAAAATTAAAAATTTTATAAAATATTAAGTTGAATATTAAATTATCTTGGTAGTTCTGCACTTGGCAGAACTACCTTGGTAGATGTGTAGAACTATATGGGTAGTTCTGCATTTCACAGAACTATCTTGGTGGTTCTGCACTTTGCACAGCGCAGTTCTGCACTTGGTGTATAGTTCTGTACTTGTAGTTCTGCAATAGCACTTTGGTAGTTCTATTGGTAGTTCTTTCTGCAATAGATCAGTTCTGTAATGGCTTCATTCTGTATAACCATTGTATAAATAATATGTTCTTGTTCTAGGGCTTTTATCTAGGATATATTTGTCTATCCTCATGTATGAACATAATGCGGGTAGGAATGGATTTGAGAAAATAATGGTCTCGTGGGAGAAGACATGATGACTTGCAATATTAAATCAAAATTAAAAATTTTATAAAATATTAAATTGAATATTAAATTATCTTGGTAGTTCTGCACTTGGCAGAACTAGCTTGGTAGATGTGTAGAACTACATGGGTAGTTCTTGTAATATCGATTGTTAGTGATTGCATATTATATACTACTCTTCATGATTCTAAATATATAAGCATCCTTTTGAGACATCTGTTTAATTATCTAATTATTTATTTTGAGATTTCGTCTCAAAATCGCTAAAACTGAAAATTTTATCGGTAAGCAGAAAAATTTCTCGGAAAGTGCCATCAAGGCCTAAAGAAGTCAAAAATAGCTAAGAGAAGACCTACACACTTAAATAAAGATATTTAAATGAAATTTCACATATTTAAGAAATTTCAAACAAAATTTCATGGGAACCAAAAATGCAATTGTTAAAATTTAGGGGTTTAAATGTAATGAGGAAAGTTAAGGGGACTAAGTTGCAAACCACTCAATGATGGACAATTGAAACCAAATGATTGGTCAAGAGGGAAATAAAGTTGGTTAGTGACCACATAGGATTTTCTACATTCAAGAAAAATCATTGGATTGAAATTTATGCATGAAACCTTATTGGGTATAAATTTTTGCATGAAAACTAATTAGAATAGTTTGTTCTAGATTGTGATATTTCTCCCCCTTGACATGGACGTCCAAAGACACTTGGTGGAGTGCATGGAGGTTGCTTGAATCAAAAATTGCATGGGTTAAGTGCTAGGACAAGTGAAAGGTCAAGATAATACATGGAATGATCCAATGGTTAAGAATATTTGACTAGGTTTATAAAAGAACTTATTTAAGAAGAGTTTGGCCTATTTTCTTCTTTCAAACTCACCTTGGATGAAATTGTAAGGGTTCTATATCCATTTTGACTTCAACTATGGAGCCAAAGGGGTAAGAATATTTTTGAGAATTCTTGAATCTCAATTGGAAGTATAGAGATATTGTATAGGAATTTATGTTTATTGTGATTTGATTTTTTTTCTAAGGTGATAAAAATTCAAAGATTCAAATGGGGTGGTGATACATATTGTTAGCAAAAGATTTTACAAAAGAGGTAACATATTCTAACTTATGCTAAGATTAAATTATTTGATGAGTAGTTACTTTGGTATCCATACTAGCATGCTAAATGTTGATTTCTAGATTGACTCTTGTATAGCTTTCTTAGAATATCTCATTTTGTAGAATTCAAAAATCTAAAATATTTATTTTTCTATAAACTAGACTTCCTAAGTTTTAAAAATGTATCATGTAAGACATTTCATGGAGAAATCAATTTTTGTGATTTTTGGAAGTCTATCATGTTTCACAAATTCTGTTTCATGTTATGTGTACGACTAGTAAATTTTATGAATTTTTGAGATATCTTCTGTTCCGAAATTGGAGAAATGTTAAACATGAACATTTTAGGTCTCTGACGTATCGTTAATTTGAGATAAAGATCACTTGAATCGGAGTTGTATATAAAATGTTATGATGATATTACTAAACCTGTGCAGAAATAGTTCTAAAACTGAAATTGAGATAAAAACCGAATTTTATAAAATTATACATTTAGAATCCGAGGATGGTCAAAACTAGAAAGTTTTAGATCTATGTCTTACCTTCAATTTGAGATAAAAAACACTTAAATTGGAGATGTATACTGAGAGATATGGAATTTCTCCCAAAACTATGTGGAATTGGTTTTAGGAACTCAGCACGAAAAGTGATAATTTTTTTTTTTATAAATTCGTATATTCCAAATTTGAAGATGGTCTAAACATAAAAGTTGGAGATATATGTCTTAGTGTTAAGAGAAAATTTAAATCAATTGAATCTGATCAAGATTTTTGAAGATATCATAATTTTACAAAATCTGCGCGTTATATGTTCATAGAAATTCCTCTAAGTATGAAAATTGAAATTTAATCTTATGAAAGAGGTCATTTTTTATATGCACGTTGTAATCCAACTATATAATATTGAATTAATAAATGATATTGTTTAACTTAAGATTAGAATTCGAGAGATAACTCGTTCGAGAAACTATGATAGTTAGGGGGAGTGGCGTACCCTCCCCAATCGAGATGAGTGGGACGAACTATTTTTTACTTTAAATGAGAAATAGTTTTGATCATGATTTTATAAATGAAATTTGAAATGTGATTTAGAAATGCTTAGTGTTTGTAGCATGTCTTGATATAGTGTTCGGTAAAAATTTACATCATAATATTATGGTTACTTGATAGTGTCTTGTTTTTACGAGTAAGAAATTATGAATGATGACATATGACATATGTGTATGATTATGGGATGGTGTATAGTGGCTATAGTGCACTCCCTACCACGGTATTAAGCGTTTACCCGACGGGGTGACGTGGTGGAGTAACACGGAAGCAGGGGTTTGAGTCCCCTGTCTCTGTCCAATGGATACAATAGATGAGCACCACGTGAGGACCATGTCAACACTAAGGGAAGGGGGGAAAATATATGTGTTTTATTCTTATGATATTTTAGTGACCCCTTGGTGGATTTTACCCTAATTAAGCCAAACTATGGGTAGAATATGTTTTTGACACCTCATTGATGCATGATTGATGATAAAGATGCTTATTATTTTGAATTACATGATATATTTGCAAAGGAATGAAATATAAATTTGAAAATGATGTTTCGATTTGCCACTCTCACAAATTCATTTATTGTCATTATATAGTCATTACACCTCACTCACTGAGTATGTGGATTATACTCACCCCTCATATTAATATTTTCAGTTTATATTGTATTTGACATACATTGAGGTACTATCCCACGAGTTTTACTGAGAGACGCTATCGGGTAAGTGATCATATCCATTCTTATTTACGATTGTACCATGCATATAAATATTATATGTAAATTGAAGGCAGATGTTTTAAAGAAAATTTTTATTGAAAACTATCTTTTTTTTTTCTTTTGCTATATGATTTTGACCTAATGATATTGAGTAGGGTCATAATATTAGCCTTGCGTCAACTCAATGTGCGAGTAGGGCATACCCGTGCCTCTAGGAGTCGCGATGGTTTGTTCGCGTGCCTGACCTACGGGTCGGGGCATGACAAATTTAAGTGGTATCAGAGCGTTAGGTTCTATATCTACTCTATTTCGATTATGGTATTTGTAAAATGTTTTTCAAAGAGTTTATAATTTGCCTCCTATGGTCTTATAACATCAATTCTTATTAGGGTTTAGGTTGGCACCTAACCCTTTGCTTTTATACTCTTAAGTACTAAGCGTGATCCTTTATGTAGCACTATGCGTCCCCAAGGACGACCAAGGCATACCACCGAGACCCCGCTCGAGGCCGCATCATCACCTCAAACGCCTCAGGCCCCTCCTACTAGAGAAGCACCTCCGCCTCCACCGCACCCCACACTCCAGGAGATGATGGAGTGGTGGACGGCCCACCGAGACCAGATGAGAGCACCACCTGCACCAGCGGTTGAGACTCTGCCTGTACCCACAGCGGCACCAGCGCCCACTCCTACGCTAACAACTACACCGGCTACTCGACAGATGACAGAGGTCTCCACTTTGTTGAGAGAGGCTAGGAGTCTAGGGTATGAGTCCTTCTCTGGGACCTACGACCCCGTTGTGGCCAAGAAATGGCTTAAACGGATCAAAGAGGTTGTAGAGGACATAGGCGTTGAGGATAGACTCAAGTTGGTAATAGTAGTCAGACTGCTAGAGGATGATGCCCGTGACTGCTGGGACAGCATCAAGGATAGAGCAAATGAGCCGCTGATTTGGGGCGACTTTCTGAGGGAGTTTGATTCCCAGTATTACACGATGTTGGACCGCGACATGAAGCGACGAGAGTTCTTGGAGTTGAAGCAAGGGCAGAAGTCTGTGTCAGAGTACGAGACTGAGTTCCACAGACTGGCGGCATTTTTCCTAGAGTTGGTGGCGACTGAGGAGACCAGGAGATTCAAATTTGAACATGGACTAAATCTCACCATCAAAGATCGGATGACAGTCTTCGAGGAAGATACATATGCTAAAGTTTTACAATGGGCACTGAGAGCATAGCAGAACATCAAAGAACTGAATAGAATCCGTGACCAACAAGACCAAAGGAAGAGGCCTGGATTTGGGCAGGGACAGAGTTCCAAGAGGAGTAGAGGTCAAGATTCATTTAGCAACGGCCCTAGACAGGGGCTTGGGTCCACACCTCATGGATAGTATGGGCAGCTCTCAGCCCCGATGAGCACACCGGGAGGTAGCTTGGGCACTGCACCATGGTTCTGCAGAGAAGGTCCTGCCCGATTTGTAAAATGGTACATCCACGGCCATGCCAATTTTCTAGTAGATGTTATCAGTGCGGAAAGGAGGGACACTTTAAAGACCGCTGTCCTGTTCTGCAAACTGAGGGGTACAGTCATGCCCCAGATCAGAGCTTTCCTTATGACCCCAGGGGCAGTTCAGCACCTTCTACGGCACCTCCTCATAGTACCACAGGGAAGTCTTTCACTGGGAGTAACATGCCTGCTCCACCAACTCGTCAGCAGCCCAGGACGCAGGCTAGACTATATGCTATGACTGACAAGGAGGCACAGGCCAGTCCAGATATAGTAACAGGTGCTACCCCTACTCCTCATCCTGATGATGTTCAAGAACTTTAGACTCTGATATATTTTGGTGAATTTTGAAAGATGATATATATATCCATTTTGAAGTTTTATCCTTAAGTAATTTTCAATTATTTTGATAATATTAGGCTAATGGACTTTATAAATTTGGGTGATAGGCACTATGATTATCTTTGGAAGAGACGCACGTATGTTGGTTGACACTGGGGCGAATAGTTCATTTGTGAGTATGGACTTCGCTCACTACACTGACAAGGTTCTAGTACCATTGGATAAAGCACTGTTAGTCATTACTCCCTTGGGGGAGCAGATTGTTAGGAAAGAGGTGTACCGAGACTGTGGAGTCGAGGTGGAGAGCATAGTGTTAAAAGTAGATCTAATTCCACTAGACATACGGGACTTCGATGCTATCCTAGGTATGGATTGGTTACACCGGCATAGAGCTTCAATGGACTGTTTTGCTAAGATAGTTGAATTTCTGAGACCGGGGTATCCTGTATTGGTTTTCCATGGAACCAGACAGGTTCTTCCAAATTGTATGATATCCGCGTTGGAAGCCTGTAGATTGATGAATAAGGGTTGTACAGTATATCTGGCACATGTTGTAGACACCACAATAGAGGGACCAAGAATAAATGATGTCCCAGTGGTGTAGGAATTTCCTGATATATTCCCTAAGGAGCTAACCAGATTACCTCCAGTGCGGGAGTTTGATTTTGCCATTGATTTGGCACCAGGCACTGCGCCTATCTCCATCCGTCATATAGAATGGCCCCAGCAGAGCTGAAAGAGCTAAAAGTCCAGTTGCAAGAACTGTTGGATAAGGGCTTCATTAGACCAAACACTTCACCTTGGGGAGCTCCTGTATTATTTGTCTGAAAGAAGGATGACACTCTCAAACTATGCATCGATTATCGATAGTTGAATCGAGTGACCATAAAAAATCGATACCTGTTACCTTGGATTGATAATTTGTTTGACCAGTTGCAGGGGGCCCGAGTTTTTTCTAAAATCGACCTAAGATCTTGATATCATCAGCTACGGATCAGGGAAAGTGATATTCCCAAGATAGCCTTCAAGACCCAGTACAGTCACTTTGAGTTCTTGGTGATGCCGTTTGGGCTGACTAATGCCTCGGCAGCTTTTATGGACCTGATGAATCGGGCATTCCACTCCTTTCTGGATAGATTTGTTATCGTCTTCATCGACGATATTCTTATGTATTCAAGGAGTGATGAGGAGCATTCCCAGCACCTACGGGTTGTATTGTAGACACTCAGTGAGAAAGAACTATATGCCAAATACTCCAAGTGCGAGTTTTGGCTGAGGGAGATTGACTTTCTAGGTCATGTGGTTTCTGCTGATGGGATCTTTGTGGACCCAAAGAAAGTTAGAAACTATTTTAAAATGGGAGCAACCACGGAGTGTTACAGAGGTGCGAAGTTTCCTTGGATTGGCAGGATATTATCAGAGGTTTGTAGAGGGATTCTCCAAGATTGCTGCTCCACTCTCCAGCTTGACGTGGAAAGAGGTCAAGTTTGTTTGGGATGACCGCTATAAGGCTAGTTTTCAGGAGTTCAAACAGCGACTAACATCAACATCTATTCTCGCTCTCCCTACTAGCGATGGGGAGTACTTGGTATACTATGATGCTAGCCGACAGGGACTAGGTTGTGTCATGATACAGAAGGGTCGAGTCATCGCTTACGCCTCCCGACAACTGAAGATGCATGAACTAAATTATCCTACCCATGACTTAGAGCTTGCTGCTATTGTGTTCACTTTGAAGATTTGACAACACTATCTATATGAGATTAGTTGCTGAGTGTATACAGATCACAAAAGTTTGAAATATCTACTCACTCAGCGGGAGCTCAATCTCAGGCAGAGGAGATGGTTGGACCTTCTCAAAGACTATGATCTGATTATCGACTATCACCCGGGAAAAACAAATGTCGTTGCGGATGCACTGAGCCACAAGTCATCATCATCAGCTACTGAGAGTTCTTATCTCTCGTGTCTTATTGGACTCCACTCCCTAGGAGTCAAACTGGCCATAGATGATTTTGGAGCAGTTTTGGCCAGATTTGAGGTGTGACCGACTCTGCTTGACCATATTCAAAAATTTCAGTCTATCGATGAGGAGCTTCAAGGGATTATTGAGAAGATCAAGAAAGGGGAAGGCGGAGACTTCAGAGTTAGGGATGATGGCCTAATAGTTTTTGGGAGATGTATCTGTATTCCAAAGGATGATGACCTTAGACATGCCATATTAGAGAAGGCTCACTCTTCAGCCTATGCTATGCATCCTGGTAGTACAAAGATATACCGGACGATTCGAGAAAGTTACTAGTGGGCGGGCATAAAGCGTGAGATAGCCAGTTTTGTTACTCGGTGCTTGGTATGCAAACAGGTGAAGGCTGAGCATCAGCAACCCACCGGCACACTACAACCTCTTCCTATTCCTGAATGGAAGTGAGAGCATATCACCATGGATTTTGTAATGGGTCTTCCATGGATTTCGGCACGACATGATGCTATCTGGGTGATCGTAGATAGACTCACCAAGTTCTCACATTTCCTTCCCATTCGCAGTAGCTATCCATTAGAGGGTTTTACCCGTCTGTACATCAGTGAGGTAGTTTGACTATATGGGTTCTAGTGTCCATTGTATCGGACAGAGACTCATGTTTTACTTCCCGATTTTGGCTGAAGTTGCAAGAGGCCATGGGTACCTGACTGAAATTCAGTACTGCATTTCACCCCCAAACGGATGGTTAGTCTGAGAGGACCATTCAAACACTAGAGGATATGTTGAGATCTTGTGTCATGGACTTTAAGGGAAATTGGGACCAGTACCTACCGTTGATCGAGTTCGCCTACAACAATAGCTACCAGGCTAGTATTGAGATGCCACCATACAAAGCCTTGTATGGGAGAAAATGCCAAACACCCTTGTATTAGAATGAGGTCGGGGAGAGACAGCTCAGTTGTATTGATTTGATTGAGAAGACCCGGGAAAAAGTAAAGGTTATCCGTGCTCGGATAAAAGCTGTCCAAGATAGGCAGAAAAGCTATGTAGATAGACGACGGCGACCTTTGGAGTTTGGGGAGGGAGACATGGTATTTCTGAGAGTATCCCCTTGGAAGGGGATGACGATTCAGACAGCGGGGAAAACTTAACCCCAGATACATTGGACCTTTCTGAGTCCTTGAGAGGATTGGGAAAGTGGCATACAGATTGGATCTACCTCTTGACTTAGCACGGATTCACGATATATTCCATGTTTAGATACTGAGGAAGTACCTTCCTGATCCTTCCCATGTACTGGAGCCTCCACCGATAGAGTTGAACGATGACTTAGTTTCCCCGTCCAGCCCGTAGCCATCTTAGACAGACAGACCAAAAAGCTACGAAGCAAGGAGGTCCCCTTGGTTAGAGTACTTTGGAGGAATGACTAGATCGAGGAGCAAACTTGGGAGCCCGAGGATGCTATGAGGAGACAGTATCCCCAACTATTTGCTGCATAGTTTCAGTTTAATTTCGAGGACGAAACTTTTTATTAGGGGTTAGGAATTGTAATATCGATTTTTAGTGACTGTATATTATGTACTACTACTCATGATTCTAAATATATAAGCATCCTTTTGAGACATCTATTTAATTATCTAATTATTTATTTTGAAATTTCGCCTTAAAATCGCTAAAATTGAAAATTTTATCGATAAACCGAAAAACTTCTCGGAAAATGCCGGCAAGGCCTAAAGAAGTCAAAAATAGCTAAGAGAATGCCTACACACCTAAATAAAGATATTTAAATGAAATTTCACATATTTAAGAAATTTCAAACAAAATTTCATAGGGACCAAAAATACAATTGTTAAAAGTTAGTGGTTTAAATATAATTGAGAAAAGTTAAGGAACTAAGTTGCAAACCACTCAAGAATGGACAATTAGAGCCAAATGATTGGTTAAGAGGGAAATAAGGTTGGTTAGTGGCCACATAGGATTTTCCACATTCAAGAAAGCTTATTGGATAGAAATTTATGCATGAAAGCTTATTGAGTAGAAATTTTTGCATGAAAACCAACTAGAATAGCTTGTTCTAGATTGTGATACTTCTCCCCCTCGACATGGACGTCCAAAGACACTTGGTGGAGTGCATGGAGGTTGCTTGAATCAACAATTGCATGGGTTAAGTGCTAGGACAAGTGGAAGGTCAAGATAATACATGGAATGATCCAATGGTTAAGAATATTTTACTAGGTTTATAAAAGAACTTATTTAAGAAGAGTTTAGCCTATTTTCTTCATTCAAACTCACCTTGGACGAAATTGTAAGGGTTTTATATCCATTTTGAATTCAACTATGGAGCCAAAGGGGTAAGAACATTTTTTAGAATTCTTGAATCTCAATTGGAAGTATAGAGGTATTGTATAGGAATTTATGTTTATTGTGATTTAATTTTTTTTCTAAGATGATAAAAATTCAAAGATTCAAAGGGGGTGGTGATACATATTGTTAGCAAGAGATCTTACAAAGGAGGTAACATATTCTAACTTATGCTAAAATTAAATTATTTGATGAGTAGTTACTTTGATATCCATACTAGCATGCTAAATGTTGATTTCTAGATTGACTCTTGTATAGCTTTCTTAGAATATCTCATTCTGTAGAATTCAAAAATCTAAAATATTTATTTCTCTATAAACTAGACTTTCTAAGTTTTAAAAATGTATCATGTAAGACATTTCATGAAGAAATCAATTTTTGGTGATTTTTGAAAGTCTAGTATGTTTCACAAATTCTGTTTCATGTCCTGTGTACGACCAGTAACTTTGATGAATTTTTGAGGTATCTTTTGTTCCGAATTTGGAGAAATGTTAAACATAAAAGGTTTAGGTCTCTGACGTATCGTTAATTTGAGGTAAAGATCACTTGAATCGGAGTTGTATACAGAAAGTTATGATGATATTACTAAACCTGTGCAGAAGTAGTTCTAAAACTAAAACCAAGATGAAAAACGAATTTTATAAAATTATACATTTAGAATCCGAAGATGGTCAAAACTAGAAAGTTTTAGATCTATGTCTTACCTTCAATTTGATATAAGAAGCACTTAAATTGGAGATGTGTACTGGGAGATATGGAATTTCTTCCAAAACTGTGTGGAATTGGTTTTAGGAATTTAGCATGAAAAGTGATAATTTTTTTTTTATAAATTTGTGTATTCCAAATTTGAATATGGTCTGAACATAAAAGTTGGAGATATATATCTTAGTGTTAAGAGAAAATTTAAATCAATTGAATCCGATCAAGATTTTGGAAAATATCATGA
Source organism: Dillenia suffruticosa (assembly GCA_033439265.1). Lineage (NCBI taxonomy): Eukaryota > Viridiplantae > Streptophyta > Magnoliopsida > Dilleniales > Dilleniaceae > Dillenia > Dillenia suffruticosa. The sequence continues at coordinate 14,758,447 of JAVTVX010000009.1, read as the reverse complement.
TTTTACTAAACCTATGCGTTATATGTTTGTAGAAATTCCTCTAAATATGAAAATTGAAATTTAATCTTATGAAAGAGACCATTTTTATATGCATGTTGTAATCCAACTATATAATATTGAATTAATAAATGATATTGTTTAACTTAGGATTAGGATTCGAGAGATGACTCGTTCGAGAAACGATGATTGTTAGGGGGAGTGGCGTACCCTTCCCAGCTGAGCTGAGTGAGATGAACTATTTTTGACTTTAAATGAGAAATAATTTTGATCATGATTTTATAAATGAAATTTGAAATGTGATTTAGAAATGTTTTAGTATTTGTGGTATATCTTGAAATGTTGTTCGGTAAAAATTTGCATCCTAATATTATGGTTACTTGATAGTGTCTTGTTTTTACGAGTAAGGATTTATGAATGATGACATATGGCATATGTGTATGATTATGGGATGGTGTATAGTGGCTATAGCGTACTCCCTACCATGGTATTGAGCATTTACCCGACGGGGTGACGTGATGGGGTAGCACGAGAGCAGGGGTTTGAGTCCACTGTCTCTGTCCAACGAATCCAATAGACGAGCACAACGTGAAAACCGTGTCAACACCAAGGGAAGGGGGAAAATATGTGTTTTATTCTTATGACATTTTGGTAGCCCCTTGGTGGATTTTACCCTAATTAGACCAAACTATGGGTAGAATGTGTTTTTGATACCCCATTGATGCATGATTGATGATGATGATGTCTATTATTTTGAATTACATGATATATTTGCAAAGAAATGAAATATAAATTTGAAAATGATGATTTGATTTACCACTCTCACAAATTCGTTTATTGTCATTATATAGTCATTGCATCTCACTCACTGAGTATGTGAATTATACTCACCCCTCATATTAATATTTTCAATTTATACTGTATTTGACATATATTGAGATACTATCCCACGAGTTTTACTGAGAGACGCTATCGGGTAAGTAATCATATCCATTATTGTTTACGATTAGACTATGCATATAAATATTATATGTAAATTGGAGGCAGATTTTTAAAGAAAATTTTTATTGAAAACTATTTTTTTTTTCTTCCGCTATATGATTTTAGCCTAATGATATCAAGTAGGGTCATAATATCAGTCTTGCGTTACCTCGATATAAGAATAGGGCATACCCATGTCTCGAACAGTCGTGACGGTCTGTTCGCGTGCCTGACCTGCGGGTCGGGGCGTGACAGTTCTGCACTTCGCAAAACCATCTTAGTGGTTCTGCACTTTACAGAATTACAAGGATAGTTTTGTAATTCGCAAAACTACAAGTGTCGTTCTGCATTTCACAGAACGACCCTAGTGGTTCTGCACTTCGCAGAACCATCATGATGGTTTTGTACTACGCAAAACTATAAGGGCAGTTCTGCATTTCACAGAACCACCCTGGTGGTTCTGCATTTCATAGATAGTTCTATCAATTTTAGTATCTGTATTTTTTTAATATAAAATATCTTCAAAATAATTTTTTCTTTGTATTTTTAAAGTTATAATTTTTCTAATATTATAGTATTAAATCAAAATATTTTTGTGATTGCTATTTCGCAAAACAACTGTTCAGTGGTTTTACAATCACAAAACTAATATTTCACAAAACAACCGAACCGTGAATTTGCAGAAGTATGGTTTTGTAGTGCAGAACGTTGGTTTTGTGAGTTCTGTGCAGAACTTTGCAGTTCTGTGGTTATACACTATAGAACATGCAGGACTCGACAGAACTACGTTCTGCATGTACAGCAAAACTGCAGAAGTTCTGCACTGCAAAATTAAGTTCTGCACTATAGAACTGATTTCTACACAGTGTAAAACTATCAAAATGCGTCTCATGTTCGAAACCCGAGTACAAGCACTTTTCTAACAAAGTTGGGGTACATCTTCTACGAGGAATGAAAATGCAATTTGTGTATCAAGATAATGAAGCAATTAAAGAATCGAATTTTCTACTTGTTGGTCCCTGAAAGAAAGTTTGAAACAAATTATTAGCCGTATATATAAAACACACTTTTTAGAAAATGGAACAAATTTATTGCCAAATAAAGCAGGAGGAGATTGTATTCTTATGTATTGTGATTATGAATAGAAATTGAATTTTTCTGAAACAATAATGTAAACAAAACAAATAAACAAATAAATAGTTTTGCATGCCATTATAAAAAATAAAAAAATAAAAAAAAGAGATGTTTTGCATTTGCATTAAGTAGCTCTGCATATTTTGAAATAGTTATGCATTCCATTATACGAATATTTAAATTATATGATAATATCTACACAATTATGTTAATATTTAAATGTTTAAATGTTTTTATTCTTATAAAATTTTAATTTATATGATAATATCTAAAAGTTTACTTAAATTAAATTATTGAATGATATAGTTTTAGTTTATTATTTAATATTTTAATAATATTATAAAAAAGGAACCACACAGAAGATTTTTATTTAAATGCATACATTTAGTTTCTCTCTCCGTCTCCCCCTCTCTCTCTCCCCATCTCCCTCCTACCTCCCTCCACTCTCTCTCTCCCCGTCTTCCCCTCTCTCTTTTTTTCTCTCCCCACCTCCCACCTAAGTAGTTCTATAAAATATAGAACTATACAAAGGTAGTTCTGTAAATTGCAGAACTGTTCTGCTTTTTTGAAAATAAACAATATTTGATTTAGGGTTTAATATCTGACTCAGATGAAGTGTTAATTTTAATATTTACTTTTTCAAATTACTTTTAATATTATATAAATATTTAAATATTTAAATTAATTTTAAAAATTTTTATATTTTGAAAACTTTAAATTAAATATTAATATTTATGAATTTTTAATATTTAAAAGTTTAAATTATTAAGAAATAAAAAAGAGTTACCATTATTACAAAAATACTATTATATTAAAATATATAAAAAGTTACCAAGGAAACCATTATAAACAAATTTTAAGAAATAAAAAATAAAAAAGGAGAATGCTGTTATAAAACATTATTAAAAATAAAAAAGAGAGTTACTAATATTACAACAATGTCATTATTAAAAAGAGTTCTCCGCAGAACTACCAAAAGTAGAAAAAAAAAACATTCTAGTGCAACATCAATGCCATTGTTAAAAACATTATCAAAATATATCTTAATTATCAATTTATTAATTTACTTTATGTGTTAGATTGTGTTAAATTGAAAATGTTAAAAAAAAAAATTGAAAGTGTTAAAAAGTTCTACACTGTAGAACTAAGTTCAACATGTTTTGTGGCGCAGAACTGCAAAATATTATAATTTAGCGTCTAAAAAAATTAATTCGTCGACGAAGGCATTACAAATATTTTAAATATTTTTTATAATTTAACCCCTCAGAACATGCATTTTTTTATATATATTTTAGATTTTACACATATTAATATTATGCAGAAATTTTTTCATTTTAATTTAAGATATTTAGGTCGAATTTAAAGAAATAAAAATGAAAGAGAAAAAAAAAAGAATAATGCACTGCAGAACCAAGTTCTGCACTATGCAGAACCAGCAAAATTACGTAGTTCTGCACTGAAATTCTACTTCCAGAACTTTCTTGTTCAACAACACAGAACGACCAAGTTCTGCACCTTGTTCTGTACTATAGAAGAACCAAGTTCTGCAGCTCTCATCCACCACACCCCCTCTCTCAAATTATTGTTTTTTATATTATATAAATAATTAATTTTTTTTTCTATTTTTATACTTTAAAAATTGTATTATTCATGAGTTTAAAAAAAGAAGAAGAAGGTGTTGGTTAGGCTTTCCACAAATTTGGGAGAATTTTTTGAGATCTTTTTTTTTTGTAATATGAATTGGCTTTTTTTTTCCTGTCTTTGAAACAATCAATTTTACAAATTTAGCCCATAAAAAAATCATCGAGGGAGGCATTACAGATATTTTTAGATTAAAAAATCTAGATATGCAATAAAATTAATAGAACTACTTTGATAGTTCTGCATAGTACAGAACTACCAAGATTGTTCTGTCATGTGCAAAACTATTCTCGTTTTTTAGAATTAAACAATATTTGGTTTAGGGTTTAATATTTGGTTCAGATAAACTGTTAATTTTGATATTTAATTTTTCAAATTACTTTTAATTATAAAAACCACCCTACTCTGTCACTAATATTGAACTTAAAGTACCAAAAATATATTAAGTATTTAAATAACTAAATTATTTTTGATATATTGAAGATTTTACAAACTTTTAATTAAATATTAATATTTATAAGTTTTTTTACACTTAAATTATTAAATATTATAATTTCAATTTAATATTTATATATTTAAAATTTTACACAAATATTAATATTATACAGATATTTTTTATTTTAATTTAGGATATTTAATGTTAAATCACTTTTTAAATATTTAAATATGTATATAGTAGAAATACAATTTGTAAAAATTACAATTATAAAAATATCAACAACTAATTCTATAATTATATACTTAATGTGCAGAACTGAACAGTGAAGAATGTTCTGGACTGTATAGAACCACATAGTTCTGCACAATGCAGAACAAGGTGGTTCTGCGCTGAGCAGAACGAGGTGGTTCTACGCTGAGCAGAACCACAAAGTGCAGAACAATGTGGTTCTGCACAGCCAAGAACTACCATGTTCTACAGATTCACATGGTTCTGCACAGTGCGGAACGATATGGTTTTGCGCTGCGCAAAACATATATCGTTTTTTTCAAATCTTTCTTTATTTTTTTAGATTAAAAAGTTTTATGATTATATTAAAAATGTAAAAAATATTTAAAATAAATAATTTTTAGAGAAAATATTACAATATTATAATATTATAAAAATTATAATAATAAAAATATTGAGTAAAAAATATTTGAAAATAATTTTATATTAAAAAATTCATATTCAAAATAATTAATTTTAAGAAAAAAATTTTAGCCCACATAAATAACATGATACGCTTTGATAATTCCATGGTTCGTAAAACTAACACGATTCCATTGTTCTACTTAGTGAGCTTTTTTTTTCTTTTACTGTAATATGTATAAAAATATATTTGGAATATTTTATCTTTTATGATATAATAATACTATTTTTATGAAGAAAAAAAAAAAAGAGATTCTATCAAATGAAACAGTGTTTTGTGTTTTCAAATATTAGCATGTGTGCTATAGGTATGGTGCATGACTTGTATTTTTTTGGCTCAAAGTGATCGATAAAGATAATAAAATATTATTATAATTTGGCATGTTAAAAATATTATTAAAATACATCTTAACTATTAATTATTAATTTTCTTTATGTGTTAGATTATGTTAAATTGAAAAATAAAAAAAAAATGAAAGTGTTAAAAAGTTCTATATTGCAGAACTAAGTTGTACACATTTTGAGGTGCAGAACTGCAAAATATTATAATTTAGCCCTTAAAAAAATAATTCGTCAACGAAGGCATTAGAAATATTTTAAATATTTTTTATAATTTATCCCCTTATATTTTAGATTTTACACATATATTAATAGTATGCATAATTTTTTTTTTTTAATTTAGGATATTTAGATCGAATTTAAAGAAATGAAAATGAAAAAAAAAAAAAGAATAGCGTACTGTAGAACCAAGTTTTGCACTATGCAGAATGCAGAACCAATAGAACTACATAGTTTTACAGCACAAAATCAGTTTCTGCACTGAAATTCTACTTCCAGAACTTCATTGTTCTGCAACACAGAACGACCAAGTTCTACACTACAGAACAACGAAGTTCTGTTGCTCTCTCCACCACATCCCCTCTCTCAAATTATTGTTTTTTATATTATATAAATAATTAATTTTTTTCTATTTTTATACTTAATTTTATTATTTATGAGTTTAAAAAAAGAAAAAGAATATGTTGATTAAGCTTTCCACAAATTTGGGAGCATTTTCTGAGATCTTTATTATTTTTTTGTAATATGAATTGGCATTTTTTTGTTCCTGTCTTTGGAACAATCAATTTTACAAATTTAGCCCATAAAAAAATCATCGAGAGAGACATTACAAATATTTTTAGATTAAAAAATATAGATATGCACTAAAATTAACAGAACTATTTTGATAGTTCTATATGGTGCAAAACTACCAAGGTTGTTCTGCCATGTGCAGAACTATTCTGATTTTTTAGAGCTAAACAATATTTGATTTAGGGTTTAATATTTGGCTCGGATAACCTGTTAATTATAATGTTTAATTTTTCATATTACTTTTCATTATAAAAGTCGTTTTACTCTGTCATTGATATTAAACTTAAAGTACTAAAAATATATTAAGTGTTTAGATAAGTAAATTATTTTTGATATTTGAAGATTTTACTAACTTTTAATTAAATATTAATATTTATAAGTTTTTTTACACTTAAATTATTAAATATTATAATTTCAATTTAATATTTATATATTTTAAATTTTACACAGATATTAATATTATACAGATATTTTTTATTTTAATTTAGGATATTTAATGTTAAGTCACTTTTTAAATATTTAAATAATGTGTATAGTAGAAATACAATTTGTAAAAATTACATTTATAAAAATGTCAACAACTAATTTTATAATTTTCCACTTAATGTTTGGAACTGAATAGTGGAGAACGTTCCGGACTGCACAGAACCACATAGTTCTAAACAATACAGAACGAGTTGGTTCTGCGCCATGTGGAACTTACGTCATTTTTTTCAAATCTTTGTTTATATTTTTAGATTAAAAAATTTTATGATTATATAAAAAATCTAAAAAGTATTTAAAATAAATAATATTTAGAGAAAATATTACAATATCATAATATTATAAAAATTATAGTAATAAAAATATTGAGTAAAAAATATTTGAAAATATTTTTATATTAAAAAATTCATATTCAAAATAATTAATTTTAAGAGAAAAATTTTAGCTCACAAAACTAATATGATACCCTTTGAGAATTCCATACTTCGTACAATTGACATGATTCCATTGTTCTGCTTAGTGAGTTTTATTTTTCTTCTTTTACAATAATATGTATATAAATATATTCGGAATATTTTGTCTTTTATGATATGATAATACTTTTAAATAAAATATATTTGAAAATATTTTTACATTAAAAGTTCTTATTCAAAATAATTTTACGATTATATTAAAAATACTAAAAATGTGCAAAATTTTTTTCCATTTATAAAAGTACCTTTTTTTTGCATATATAAAAGGGCAACAAACAACTTATCATATAAGTTTCAATACTTAGTGGAGGTGGATAAAAACGAGTCTAGGGTTTTCTATAGTTGGCCTTCTTCTTTGATCTTGTTTCGAGATCCGTCTTAAATTATCTCTTTTATATAATTACTTTTTGATCTTACAAGGAAATATTAAATGGAAATGAAGATATTTTCATCCAAGTTTTTAGTTGTCACTCTATTTAGTACACAAAACTACCAAACATAATAATAAAGTAGTGGAGAAATTCAAATTAGTGATTAAAAATTTATTTGAAGAATTACATCTCTAATATTATTATAACATTGGCATGTTGAAAACGTAATCAAAATACATCTTAACTATTAATTTATTAATTTACTTTATGTGTTAGATTGTGTTAAATTGAAAAATAAAAAAAAAATTTGAAAGTCGAAAAAATTTCTACACTGCAGAACTAAGTTATATACGTTTTGCAGTGCAGAACTGCAAAATATTGAGATTTAGCCCCTCTAAAAAATTAATTCGTCGACGAAAACATTACAAATATTTTGGATACTTTTTATAACTTATCCCCTTAGAACATGCATTTTTTATATATTTTAGATTTTACACATGTATTAATACTATTCAGATATTTTTTTCATTTTAATTTAGAATATTTAGATTGAATTTAAACAAATGAAAATGAAAAAAAAATGGACATAGTACATTGTAGAACCAAGTTCTGCACTGCAGAATCACATAGTTCTGCACATGCAGAACCACATAGTTCTACAGTGCAAAACCAAGTTCTGCACAAGTAGAACCATATAGTTCTACAGTTCAACAGTGTAGAACATGATATTTAGAGAAAATATTACAATATTATAATATTATAAATATTATAATAATAAAAATAATATTAAGTAAGATATATTTGAAACTTTTTAATAAAGATAAATTTTTAATAAATTGGCTTATGAACTTTTTAAATTTTTTCAAGTATTATTTTAAGTGTAGAACGACGTGATTCTGCGTAGCGTAGAACTACAAAGTGCAGAATGACGTAATTCTGCATAGTGCAGAACCATGAGTGCAGAACGACGTGATTCTGCGCAGCGTAGAACTACAAAGTGCAGAATGACGTAATTCTGCATAGTGCAGAACCATGAGTGCAGACGACATGGTTCTGCAAAGCGCAGAACCACCCTGTTCTGCAGAACGATATGGTTCTAGGCAATGCAGAATGATATGGTTCTGCACTGTGCAGAACTTCAACATTTTTCCCAAATCTTTTTAATAAAATTTTTAGATTAAAAAAATTTATAATTATATTAAAAATATCAAAATTATTTGAAATAAATGATGATTAGAGAAAATATTGCAGTATTATAATATTATAAAAATTATAATAATAAAAATATTAAGTAAAAAATATTTGAAAATATTTTTAAATTTAAAAAATCATATTCAAAATAATTTTACGATTATATTAAAAATACACAAAAATATGCAATTATGCAACTAATATTTTTTTTCTATGTTTTTCTTTTCAATCTATAGTTGGCCTTCTTCTCCGATTTTGTCTTAAGATCCGTCTCTAATTTTTTCTTTCATATAATTGCTTTTTGATCTTACAAGGAAATATTAAATGGAAATAAAGAGAATTTTATCAAAATTTTCAAGTTGTAACTGTTTAGTACACAAAACTACCGAACATAATAACAAAATAGTAGAGAAATTCAAATTGATTACTAGTCTTCTGTGATTAGACTTTCTCTTCTCATTTTATTTACCGTGTAAATCGAGTGGTGTGATCTTATTAGTCATTATAAAAGGGGGCCTCTCTGTCTATTTCTCACTCTCAGTAGGGCAAATGGAGAAGTTTAGTTTCTTGTTATAGAAGTGATTACTCTCTTCTCTACTGTGAAGATTTTTGTTTGTCTTTCTCGTTTCTTAACATTTACTTTGTTCCGCTTTATTCTGCTTGTTGTTTTTCGTATTTATTTCTGATTCAAAAATATTACTTTTTTTTGTTTTTGTTGAGGAGGGTGGTATGTCTAATAATGATGATTGTGGTGTATGGTAACGATTCCCCTGTTCTGAAACCATTTTAAAAGATGTAAACAAGTTTTTCTATATAAAAGTAGTTAGATTTTGATTCTACTCTCACTTTTCTAGATTGCGCTATCTTTTATTAATGGTCTATTGGTTCTGCGCATTGAATATCACACTTGTCAATGTAAGTTAGAACTTGTACTCTTAGTGTTCTGTAAATTTTAAGCATGGATACTATTCTTTTGAAATTTGTGGAGGACAAGTACCATAGGAGGTTACACTGGGAACTTTGAAATTTGTCAACTCTTTAGGGTCCCAGATTTGTTATAATTTCCCAGATTTGTTGATTTGAGAGCGATTCTTAAGACCTTATAGTCCATATTAGAATTTGAAAATTTTTGAATTAATTATTTTTAGAACAAAATTGAATCTTAATATACATGTGTTATGGTTCTTCCTTCAAAATTTCAACAAAAACTATAATTTCAATGAACAAAGTTGCTGCAACCTTTGATGTGGAGGGATATATTATGAGTGAGTTAAAGCAATGGAATGATTTGTATGGAGAACGAGGTTCACGGAAGAGGCAACAGTTGGCTTACTTTCTTTAGACAAGTGAAAAGTGTAATTTACGATACAAATCGGTTCCGTTCTCTGAAAATGGAGTTAGAATTTGAGGAAGGCCCAAAACCCCCCTTTCAACTAAGAGAGAGACTCAACATTGTCAGCCTGAGACGTTTATTTGGAAAGTTTAGTTGTAGCTTCATGGCCTCCTATACAATAATGTCTTTGTGACTAAAACCCACCCCCCAAAAAAAAACTCACATCAAGAGTGTCAACAATATTTGTTTCAAATGGTTTGTTTGGCATTCATGTGTGAGATAGGAAAATTATATAGCCATTGTATAGCCCAGTTCCCACCACTGCATGGGTTTTAGGTTATTGTAAATGTGTGGTATTTGAAACATAGTTGTGGGATTCTAGGTAGTTACAGAGATTTATATTGAATTTGTTCCATATTTTGTATTCATATAGTTTATATAGTAGTATTTTGTACGTTGTTCTTGTGTAAAATCAGTTTCTCACTTTCGTTGTTTCATGTTATTTTATAATATTTTCCTTTTACCCTCACCCTTTTGAAACAAGGTCATATTATTTGGTTGACTCAATTTGATGCTCTACCGCTGGTGTAACTCCATCACCAGAGAAAAATTTATTTTTTATTTTGTCATTATATTTTTATTAGAAGGTCAAAGATTATGAATTGATTTTTCTTTTGTTTTTCTATGTAAATGAGCTTGGTGGCTGTAATTGGTCTTTTATCCCAAATGGTGAATACCAGCCAACGACCTTCTTGTCATGGGGACATGCCATCCCCTCTCGAGCTTCGTGTCTAACCCCACCCCACTTAGCCTTTTAGGGTACAAATAAGTCATTTTAATGTAAATAATAAGTTGTTTATTTAAATAATTTAAATATTAAGTAACTTTTGACAAATAAAAATGAAAAAACTAACATATATGACACTTAAATTTGATTTTTTTAATTAATGAATTTAATTTTGAAGACAAAATTTTTAATATTAAAAAAAAAATCCGCTAAAAGTAAGGTGTTGGCTTGAAATGCTTAAAAAATATCTCCAATCTCTTTCCAAGACTCTCCCCACTTTCTGTCATCTTCCCCTGTATCTCTCTCTCTCTCTCTAACTTGTGATTTATATCGTCATTAGAAACTCATAATTGACTTTGAATTGTAGACATTAATCATACAATTTTGGAAACAGAAATTAATTATTTTAAGATTTAATCTACTTTGAGATGGTATAACTTTGAAGAGAAATTCATTGTTTATATACATCATTTTTAATAGTTCATAATTTTGTTTATTCCCCTTTACTACTTAGGTTTACGCTTGTGATATGTGCCTTAATTTCGAAACTAAATGAAGTAAGACACACCATTGACTGCATCAACTCAATTCTACGTTGCTTACATCTTAGGTTTATTATGCTAGAGTTAACCTACGGTTTAGTTGCCTTGGACCAGATATGGTTTGATCGTTCGTCGACCCATTGAGCATATTTTCCTTTCTATTTGGTATTATTTACATACTAAAGAAAAAAATGATAATCAACTGAGTCACTAGATTTATTTTCTTTCTTTTAATTATTTAATTTCTTTTATGATGTCTAATTTAATATTATATTATTTTAATTATTAAATTATTTTAATCGATTTATTATTATGTTATTATTTTCTATTTAAAATCCTTAATTTCAAATTTTATTAATATTAATGAAAAATAATTCAATAATATCATTCAAATATATCAAAAAGAAAAAATTAATAAGGAGTGGGGTAAGAAGAGAAAAAAAAAGAACCAACACATTGTGGTGTGGCGGTCGTTAGTTCTTCACTATGCTTTAATATTACAATAATGTTATCGTAGAACCACCAATATTATAAGAATGTTATCGTAGAACCACCGAACCACCAAACCACCAATTTACAATAATGCCATCGCAAAACCACCAATTTACAATAATGCCATCGCAAAACCACTAATATTACAAGAGTGTCATCGTAGAACCACCAATATTGCAAGAGTACCATCGTAGAACCACTAATATTACAAGAATGCTATTTCCATGGCTTTGCAGAACTACCATTATTACAAAAATTTTAATTATTAAAAAATAAAAAAAGAGTTACTAATATCACATGAATACCATTATATTAAAATATATAAAAAGCTACCAAGAATATCATGATAAAAAAATTGAGAAATAAAAAATAAAAAGAGAGAATGCTATTATAAAAAATTATTAAAAATAAAAAATAGAGTTACCAACATTACAACAATGCCATTATTAAAAATTATTAAAAAATAAAAAAAAATTCTTGTGCAGAACTACAAAACTACAAATATTACAAGAACGTCATTATATTAAAAAAAAACTACTACTGCCATTATAAAAAATTAATAAAAAATAAAAAAAAAGAATACTATTATAAAAAATTATTAAAAATAAAATAGACATACTAATATTACAAGAATGTCATTATAAAAAATATTAACAAAATAAAAAAAATGGTAGTAGTTCTGCAAAACCGCAGAACTACAGAAAGTAGAAAAAAATAAAAAAAAAAATATTCTTGTACAGAACTACAGAATTATCCATATTACAATAATGCCATTATATTAAAAAATAAAAAAAAATGTAATTTTGTAACTATAGAACTACCAAAAATAATGATATTATAAAAATTTATAAAAAAAAAAAAAGTGGTTCGGAAGCTACAAAACTAACTGTAGAAAAAAATTATAAAAAAACTTTAAAAAAAAGTTGTTCAGCAGAACCACAGAACTACCAAAGTTAGAAAAAATAAAAAATAATTTTTTTCACTGTGTAGAACCATACAACTACATTCTATTATATTAAAAAATAAAAAAATATAGCTCTACATCGTAGAAAAAATATAAAAAAGAGAAACAAAAGTGGTTCTGCAGAACAACAGAACTACCGAATATATAAAAAAATAAATAAAAAAATCTTCAAAAAAGATATTTTTCGGGACAAATTTTTCAATTTTTTAGAAATAATATTTGAGAAAATTTAAAAAGTTCATGAACCAATTTATTAAAAATTTATCTTATATATACACAAACTATATAAATAAAAAAATAAAAAATAAAAACAAAATTAAAATTATTCTCAAAACCTCAAATTATATATATATATATATATATATATATATATATTTGGGTAGTTTTGCACGTAAAACCTAGGTCGTTTTGCTTACACAGAATTGAGTTCTACGTGCATAGAATCGAGTTTTGCGCGCACAGAATCGAGTTCTGTGCAGAACTTGGGTAGTTCTGTGCATAGAATTTGGGTAGTTCTGTGCGCAGAACGTGCCAAGTTCTGCACATAGAACCATGCAAGTTCTGCTCTTTTACTTTTTTTAAGTAGATAAAACTATACAGAGCAAAGTTAGAAAGCAAGAGTCATCTCATTGTACCTATCTTGCAGCACACTTGTATCTGTGTTTCATACATTTGTTGGGAGGTTTATTGGTATACGTGTCATCTCATTGTGCATCTCAAGAACAATTGGACAAATGGCCTTTGTATGCAAGACAGATCTTAGGGGGAAAATTGGATTTACATTAAATATATATTTAATTTAATATATAATTTAGATAGTTTTAAATAAATATATGCATATTTACATTAAATATTTAAATATTTTTACTCTAATAAAATTTTAAAATGCATATTAATATTTATAAATTTTACTTTTGATTTGTTATTTAATATTTTTATATTTTATATTACAATTAACATTTTATTCAAAACTCTAATTTCAAAAGGTTTTTGATAGACAAAAAATAAATTCATAAAACTTTTATATAAACAATGGTTCTTAAAATCATTGAAACTCTGATTTAAAAATTTTACGATTGAATACCAACCAATGCAATACTTAATTTATTCTATTAAATATTTAGTTCTGTGAATTGTAGAATTATTCTGCTTTTTTGGAGATAAACAATATTTGGTTTGGAGTTTAATATTTGACTCAAATAATGTTTTAATTTTAATTTTTAATTTTTTAAATTACTTTTAATATTATATAAATATTTAAATATTTATATTGATTTTGAAAATTTTTATATTTTAAAAACTTTAAATTAAATATTAATATTTATGAGTTGTTTATATTTAAAAAGTTTATATCATTAATGGTTCATAAAAAAGAGAATAGTATGATAAAAAATATTAAAAAAAAAGAGTTACTGATATTATAACAATGTCATTATTAAAAATTATTAAAAAGTAAAAAAAACAGATTAATAGTTCTGTAGAATCGTAGAACTACCATAGGTAGAAAAAATCAACAAAAAAATTTTTATATAGAACTGCAAAACTACCGATATTACAACAATGTCATTATAAAAAATTAATAAAAAAAGAGTGATAGTTATGCACAACAACAGAAATTCTTGAATGCTGGTGTGCAAATATTGTATATTTGTAATGCACTGAAATTTGTACTCCTCAATATGCCCCATTATCCAGTGGAGTTGATTTTTGACATTTATAAGATAAGTACCAGATTAAGTCTATAATGAAATTTGTTTCTGAAAGCATTTTTTGATACAATTACAGCGAACTAAATATTTAATGTCCCAACATCTAGGGTCGGATCACTAACCTTTTTGATGTACGGGTCCGAAAAATATCACCAATGGATTAATTTCCTTCTTGTTCACAATCCAAGAGTCTTTAATTCAAATATGTATATGGTATAGATCTCTCTTCTTCTTTGTGAATTCACTCTCAACCTTCAATGTGCATGAAGGACGGTTATGGGAGTTGGAATTGATTTTTCTCTTAAAAAACCACTCCCTCCCTTCCCTCCTTTTGAAATTCAAAACATGTAAGGGAATGGGTTTGGGTCAAACCCACATGGGCGACCCGACCCAATACCCATAACTTACATCTCCCACTCGCACATGAGAGTTAGACCCACATTTTACTCAATCACTTCCATATACTATCGATTTCATACAGACAAATGGATCGTGTGACCAGTGAGTACATCGAGAGCTCATAACTATACACCGGTTAAGGATATGTAGCAGTTCAAGATCTAATACAATGAGAACATCAAGTCTCACTATGCCCCATACCTCTTTTACTATATACAGAATCACCGTACCTCTTATCCCTCTATTAATGAACAAGAGTATAGTTGACTCATCTCAACTATTCATTCACAATTATGTTTCAAAATATTAAGTTAAAAACATAACTGACCAGTCTGTGAATACAAAAATTACATACAAGATTTAAGACAGTTTTCCTTTCGTACTACTATCTTTCCACTTCATTTTAGCTGCTTTCCTAGTCATGCACCACAAAACCGAATCAATCATGATCTATTGGTTACATGCTAAAGTAGTAATACTAAAATAAAATTTCAAGAAACAGGCAAAAGTCTTAAGGGTATTAAATGAGGTTAATTACAAACCTCTGAATCTCACACAATGAGATAGAGGGATTCATTAACTCATTACCCATAGGGTCACTGAAAGCACACGTGGTATGAAATGTGCTACGATACCTTTTCTATTTATTTAGAAGCGTATGTCTATTTCAAAATTATAATATATTGTACAGATTTTAATTCAAGTATATCATGATACTGACTTGATTCTCTCATTTTATAAATCCTCTAAAAAATCATTTTTCCAAAAGATAATCACACCTGGCTTCTAGACAAGTGTAATGGATTGTGGAAAATTCATTTCGATTATCAAATAAATAAATATCAAGGATAATCTCATCTTAGTTCTGTACTAAGGTGGTTTATTTAAGTTAATTATCCAAAATTAATATTGTCTCATCTCTACATATCACACAGATATTAGAGGCGATTGCTCATGTGAGAGAGCCAATCTTCCAAACTTGTCCGACATACTTTTTAATCAAGGCATAAGAACTCGCAAATGTAAACAAATTCAAATGTCATATAATAATAAGTATTACATTACGTTCATTGCATATACATACAATTACACTCTACGCAATTCTAAAGATTTTACATATTTCATAAATATATGTCTAGATATCGGTTTCATGAATGGATCAGCTACCATTAAATGCGTAGATAAATACTCCAATGTCACCTCTCTCTTTTCAACAATATCTCGAATAAAGTTGAATTTCGTATCAACGTGTTTGGTTTTCTCATGATATTTGGGATCTTTCATGTAAGCGATAGCTGATTGACTATCACTATAAATTGTCACAACTCCCACTTTATCGCTTACAATCCCAAGATGTTGTAAAAATCGTTTTAACCAAATATACTCCTGAACTACTGAAACATAAGGTACAAACTCTGCTTCCATCGTAGACAGTGATACACTTGTTTGTTTCTTGCTTCTCCAAGAGATGGCACATTTATTTAGCAAGGAAACATAACCTGAGTGGACTTACATTCATCTAAGTCACCACCCCAATCAGTATCTGTGTATCCGCTCAATAACAAATCATTTCCTTGGTAACAAAGGGAATAATTCACAGTTCTTTTCAAGTATCTTAGAATCCTCTTCACAACTATCAAGTGACTTTTACTTGGATTGGATTGATGACTGCTGACCAAACCCACGGCATAGTAGATGTTAGGGCGAGTACACATCTTAGCATCCATCAGACTCCCAACAGCACTAGAATACGGCACTTTTGACATCTCATGTTTTTCTTCAGTGGTCTTTGGGTACATTGCTAAACTTAAATCTTTGCCTTTAACCACAAGAGTATCGATGGGTTTACAGCTATCTATCCTAAATCGTTCCAAAATCTTGTTAATGAAAGATTCTTGAGATAAGGCTAACAATCTCTTGGAACGATCTCTGTGGATCTTAACACCCAGTATGTACTCTGCTTCACTCATGTCCTTCATTTTAAAATTTGATGATAACCAACTCTTGATATTTATGACATACTCCATATCATTTCCGGCTAACAATATGTTATCGACATACAAACTTAGAATTACAAACTTACCATTGGACTTTTTCACGTAAACACAATGATCTTCGTCTATCATTACGAAGTCGTAAGAGATTACGGCTCTGTGAAATCTCAAATACCATTGTCTTGAAAATTATTTGAGACCATAAATTGATCTATTCAATTTGCAAACCTTATTTTCTTGACCTTTAACTATGAAACCTACTGGTTGTTCCATGTAGATTTCTTCTTTAAGTTCTCCGTTGAGAAACGCAGTCTTCACATCCATCTAATATAATTCTAAATCTAAATTGGCTACAATAGCCAGCAATAGGCGAATAGAGGTAAATTTCACTACTTGTGAAAAAGTTTCTTCGTAATCAATACCCTCTTGTTGGGTATAATCTTTTACCACCAACCGAGTTTTGTATCTCTCAATTGTTCTATCAGCTTTACGTTTAACTTTGAGAATCCATTTGTTCCCAATAGGTTTGCGCCAGGTGGAAGATCAACCAGTTCCAAAATATAGTTGGAATCCATCGACTCTATTTCTTCCTCCATTGCTTTTACCCACTCATGCTTGGCAGGACAAGACAAAATCTCGTTCACATTTTTCAGCTCATCCTCATCCTGTAGAGAAATGATAAAAGTGTACCCTTCAATTTCATAATGACGTTTGGGCACACCTTTCTTAGTATTTTTCTGAATCGATAATTCGGTTGGATCGTTAGAATTTGAATCCCTCCCACTGGGATCATCTAAGAATTTAACTTCTCGTAATTCCCTTGATCCATCCTACACGAAACCATCATTTGAATTATTTAATTCAAACAAAGGTTCTCCTTTTGTTATATCACCTTTACTAGGAAAATCATTTTCCAAAAATATCACATTTCGTGATTCAATTTCGGTTACAGTACCATTTTCTTTTTCACCGATGAATACATAATCTTTTGACTGATCAGAATATCTAATAAAGATACATTTCTTCCCCCGGGGACCAAGCTTTCCAAATTTATTAGAAGGGTCATGAACATATGCTGCCGATCCCCAAGGTCTAAAACCAGTCAAACTTGGTTTCCTACCGGTCCAAAGTTCATATGATGTTGTGGGTACTGTTTTTGAAGGCACTCTATTCAAGATATAGGTCCAAGTTAATAATGCATCTCCCCAAAAGGAAATTAGCAAGTTAACTTACGCCATCATAGATTTCGTCATTTCCAACAACGTCCTATTTCTCCTCTCAGCAACACTATTCTGTTGAAGCGTGTAGAGAACAGTCAATTGTCTAATTATTCCATTTTCATTACACAGATCATTGAACTGATCTGATAGATATTCACGCCATCAATCTGCCCTTAAGTTTTTAATCGTTCTATCCATTTGATTCTCTATTTCATTCATATAACGTCGAAAGCACTCAAGTGCTTCAGACTTATGAGTAATCAAATAGGCATGACCAAAACGCGTGAAATCATCAATAAAAGTAATGAAATATGACGCTCCATGCCTAGCCTTCACATTTATTGGACCACAAATGTCAAAGTGAACCAATTGTAATGGAAGTTTAGCCCTCACGGCTTTTGCAAATGGTTTTCAAGTCATCTTCCCAGCAAGACAATATTCATATTCGATAAATCAACTTTAGTAAGCGAACCCAACAGTCTTGCTTTCAGAAGTCGATTCATCCTGTCCTGCCCTATGTAACCAAGTCTAGCATACCCTATGTAACCAAGTCTAGCATACCATACTTTATCATCTATATTAGCATTACTAGAAGAACAAACATTTAACGAAATATAAAGATCAGCATAACAGTTAAACATTTGTCTGTCATAATCCAAAGTAAGAAATCCATTTAACAGATATCCAGTACCATAAAACACACCACCATTATAAATACAAATCCTATCACGAAATATAATGATCAGCATAACAGTTAAACATTTTCTGATGCAATTACAGTGAAATAAATATTTAATGTCCCAAGATGTAGGGTCGGATCACTAATCTTTTCGATATACAAGTTTGAAGAATGTCACTAATGAATCAATATCCTTCTTGTTCACAATCCAAGAGTCTTTAATTCAAAGATGTATAAGGTGTAGATCTCTCTTCTTCTTTGTGAATTCACTCTCAACCTTCAATGTGCATGAAGGACGGTTATGGGAGTTAGAGTTGGTTTTTCTCTTAAAAAACCACTCCTTCCCTTCTCTCCTTTTGAAATTCAAAACATGTAAGGGAATGGGTTTGGGTCAAACCCACATGGGTGACCCAACCCAGTACCCATAACTAACAGTTTCACCCCTGGGTATTGTATGTAAGGTGCTTCCTATATTTGCATTCCTTTTCAGTTCTCTTTGGCATTTTTAATTTCTTTTATGCTCATAATACACTCCAAAGTTATTTGCTTGGTAAGTTTTATGGACTTCCTTTTAACTCTACAACTTCTCTGCATATTTCTTCAATTTGGCCAGGAAGCTTGAGTTGGCCTTTTTGACTTGGTTGCCAACTTGAGATGCTTTATTCACTTCTACTTTTGTATATAGTTGATTGAAACTTTTGTGATGGACTGTAAATATCTAACTTGTTCTCTTGGACTGGTATGGTCAGTCACCCAAGTTATTTAATTGAATATCAAATGGAAGATGATTGGAATATAGCCCTATATTCTACTTCTTTTCTTTGATGAATGGAAAGTCTATGGAGTTGTCTCTATCTTTATGAACTTGTGTCAATGCATTGCACAGACTATTTTGCAACTGAATAGTTGGGAGCAGCTGTGGACAACCTTAATTAATAAACTTGTAAGGCAAACAAGAGCATTAAGAACAAGCAATAATCACAAAAAAGGGGATTGTGGGATAAATTGGCAGGTGCAATGATGGTGCATACTACTATTGCACGACTTCCAATTGTTTTGTTAGGGTATTTATCAATGTATTTTGCGACACTTGATAAAGTCTTGTCGTCTTACTTGTCAAATAAAATGTTTGACTCATGTACTTAATGCTTGAATATTGCTTTGAACTGCTATCAATTCAAAAATTTTCCTAGTTGCTGATCTACATGGTGATCTGGCTTTGTTACTTTAATGTTTTGATTCAAGAAACGCAGGGTGGGGATTTACACCCCATATTATTAATGCAGTTGTTGGAGAGGTATGTAATCGAGTGGTCCTAACTGGTTTGACATTAACACATTGCTACACCTGTGCATGCACATGTGATATGTTGGAACACCATAAAGTATGAAAATGCTTGGAAATTTGCAACTTTAGTTACTGCTCACCAACATGTAGTTATCTATGCAGCATTTCCTTTATTTCTGATCTAAGAAGCATGGACACCTTGATTGAGTTTTTGTGCCTATATTTGACATGGACACTTTCTGATTACTTTGCACTTGAAAACTTGCTCAAATAAAGGGATCTATACTTACTATGTGCTTGTTGCCATACCGTATGATGACGTTAGATTGTTCTGAAAAATTGTTAACAAATTGTACAAGGTAAATGTGAAGTCTGTTGATCCTTGGTGTAATCTATCAACATATTGTTGAATATGTAATGGAACAGCTTTTGCAATAGGATAGCTAGTCATAATGATCGTCCGGAAATCCCTTGATATAGTGGCAAAAATGTTGGATCTTTGACCTTGGTTAAGAATTCTTTTCTGATTATTTGCCTCCTTTGGGGCATTGATGTTTCCATACTTGTGGTGGCATGTGCCCTCTTCTGAGCCCAGGTGCCCCTTGTGGTGGGCTTTGTCCCTTTTTTCAGTTGTGGGCCTCTGTCCCTTTGGGTGCAAACTTACATCCAAACCGGACATTAGTGTTGTATGCTATATTGAGAATCTAGAGTGTCTAAAGTCTTATGACTATCTAATTACTTCATGGATGCCTTTTTGGTGGACCTTTCTTTTGCATGTTGTCTTTTCCTACTCTCTTTCCCGTTACTTACTACTTTGGTGGATAAAAGCGTCACTCAATTTTCTCTTTCTCTTTTTTTAAAATGTCAATACCTCTTTGATATATAGGTGGACTATGCAATTAGCTTGGGCTGATTACTAGGTACAGGGTTAGTGGATCAAAAAAGGATTATTTGGACTTGAAATGTTAGGTGTTCCACTACCAGTATATCTCTACACAACTTTGTATATGTTTTTTCAAAAACTTTTCTTATCAGTCTCTTGATGAGGATGTCAAGTCTCAGTTATCATGCTGGTGGTATAAGGATTAATATAGTTGTCTCTTATTGAAAAGAAAAGGTGATTCATGTGATGCTCAATCATTATTAAACATTTCAGGTGACAAAAATATACACAAACTCTTCCTTAATAAACTTTGGATGTTAACTCATGTTTTACTAATATTCTTCACCCTTTGGAGTAAGCATCGTATTCTCATGGATTCTTACATGGCATTCTTGCCAAGACGGAAAGTTTTATTGGAGGTGTTTGGCTTAAAACATTTGGAGTTTGACTTGTAGAACATTGTCGTGTTGCTAGGGATATGTGGAACAAGCTTTTTGGCATTTTCAGGGAGTTTTGGTCTTGTTTGAGACAAGGGAATCATTTACTTGTTATGGAGTTCTGAGGATTTGGGCTTGGTGAGGAATGGTTGCCAAATTCTGCAAGTCCAAACTGTGGTACATTTGAATAGAAAGAATTTAAAGGATTGTTACGATTCAATCCAGCCAATTATGAGACTATTTTTCTGTTGATTTTTTTTATTTTAATTTTTTAATCTCTATTGCAATATGGCCTTCAAAACTTATACATTATGGAGGATGTGAAAAAGGAATTGGAGAGCTTTATTTCTTTAGTGGTTGTTTTACCTTGATGCTATGATGTTTTACTCTTTCCTTTTCTTCTATTCTATATTCCTAGACTATTCCTTCAAAACTTATACATTATGGAGGAAGAGTATAATCGTAAGACATACAAGATTGCTCCAACTATTGAGAAACTAAACTTATGAGCCATACCATGAAACTATGAGAGAGAATGATAGAACATATATTGAGATTGAAGATAAATATTTCTCAAAATCAATTTGGATTTATGTCTGGAAGATCAACTACTGAAGCAATCCATTTGTTAAAACATTTGATAGAAACCTATAGAGCATATGAGAAAGACTTACATATGATATTTATTGATCTAGAAAAAGTATATGATAGGATTTCTAGAGACATATTGTAGTGAGCGTTGATAAAAAAAGAGATCTTTTAGAAATATATTAATCTCATTAGAGATATGTATGAGAGAGCTGTAACTAATATAAGAACTCACGGAGGTTTGAGCGATAACTTTCCCATTAACGTCGGACTCCATCAAGATTCAGCATTAAATTTTCTCCTCTTTGCAATAGCAATAGACGAAATTACAAAAAACATTCAAGATAAAATACCATGGTATAATCTTTTTGCAAATGATATAGTTCTAGTTGATGAAATTAGGGAGGGTATTCATGCTAAATTAGAGTTATGAAGGATCACACTAAAATCCAGAGAGTTTCGATTAAGTAGATCAAAAACTAAGTATATGAAGTGTAGGTTTAGCAACAATTATCGAAATGATAAAGAAATGATTAGGTTAGATGGACAAAATATACCGGAAAACGAACGATTTAGGTATCTAGATTTCATCATTCAAAATGAGGATAATATAGATGGAGATGTGAACCATAGGATTCAAGCAGGGCATATGAAATTGAAAAAAGTATCCGGAATTCTTTGCGATCGCACGATACCAATGCATTTGAAGGAAAAATTCTATAGAACCGCGGTTAAACCCGCATTATTATATGGTACTGAGTGATAGCTATTAAATAACAACAAAAACAAAAAATGACCATAACAAAAATGAGAATATTTATGTGGATGTGTGGTAAAAGTAGAAGAGATAGAATTAGAAATAAAGAGATTCGTAACAAGTTGGGAGTTAGTTCAATTGTGGATAAGATACGAGAGTGCCGTTTGAGATGGTTTGGGCATGTATAAAGAAAATCTAAGGACGCACCAGTTAAGAGAATCGAGAACTTAAATATGGGAGATTTAGTAAAATGTAGAAATAAACCGCTAAAAATTTGGATGCAAATTAGTAATAAAGATATGATAGTTAAGAATTTAGACGAGAAAATGATTTTAGATAGAAATGAGTGACGTAAAATAATACGCACAAATTAAACTAATCTATTTTAGATATATATATATATATATATATATATATATATTTATTTATTTACTTTTTTAAATTATTATTATTATTTTTTTATTCTCTTCTATATTTATTTCTATTTTTATATTTATTTATTTATTTTTCTTTTTAATCATAATTTGTCTCTCAAATGATCGACTCCAAATTATTAGGTTTAAGTTCAATTTGTTGTTGTTGTTGTAATAATGTCTTTGGATTCTTTAGGATAAAATTACAAAATTGTTTGGTTAGTCTTCTTTACAGCTATTACATTATCTTTTTTATCCTTTATTATTATCTTAGTTTCTTTGAATGAAACTTTAATATCCTATCTCAAATGTTTGGGTGTATTCAATAGGATGTGGCTCAGAAGATCATGTTGTTCATGCAACAAAGCAAGTGTGAAAAATGTATTTTGTTAGCATCTGGTATGATCTAAGTCCGTCACTTCGCCAACCAGCCACATCAGGTGGCAAAATCACTTATGAGGTAAAAGTTATTGTTTCCCAAATCCGTCCTCTCCCCTCGCTCTATACTTCATGTAGAACTGCAGCATCTATAATATGCGATTTAAATTCGTTCTATAGGAAATGTAAATTGTTTGCAAGATGACTAACATGCCTGAGAAACTATAATTTAGTATTAGAGTCAAAGTCCAAGAAAGAAGGAAAAGAGTAATGTACTGTGGTCTGACTTTGTTCTTGAGCTTAGGCTATGATAACAGTGCTTTTGCCCCTTTAAGCCTTTCTTCTTTGCAATTAGTTCCCCGCTTTTCATTTTGTGGCTGTAAGTATCACCACAAAGATTTGTGGCTGACTACTAAGAAGTGATATGTGGTTACATTTATCTTATAAGTAGCTCTCAATATCTAAAACTGTCTGGTGGACATGTAACATTTTTGTCAAATCTTTCTACCTAGATCTTAGCTATTATTGTCTTCCAGTCAAATTCTTGTAACAAAAACATCCTTGAATAAGTGCGTCTGTGAAGGAGAATTCTGTGATGTGTTTCTCTCTAGATTGTTTGTTCCCCTTCCCCCACCAAAACCCATAATTCTGGACTATGCCGTAGTCATCTAATTCTATTTTGTTATTTTTCATTCATGCCTTCTAAAATTAAATATACCCCTGCCCAAGCTTGCGAATGTAATTGGGATTCTGTTTTGTTGTTGATCTTGCGAGTAGGAAGGAAAAGGACGGCTATCAGATTTAGAGTGGCTGCAACAACCATGTGTGTGATGTGTGGACCTTTTGGAGAGAAAGGAACACTTGATTTTCAATGGATTGTCAGATGTATGGTCCATATATTAACTAATAATAATAAAAAGAAAAAACCTCTTGTTCGATCATGAGAGTTACTCCGCAAGTGCCTGGCTGGCTATTGGGTATTGGGTCACCGTTTCTCACAACTCTAATACATTTTGTATAAAAATAAAAAATAAAAAATAAAAAAAAACTATATTTGTTTTACAAAAAACAAACTCCGATTTAAAATTTTTTAAATGATTTCTGCTGTTCATAGTCCTACTAGACTACTTTTATAGTTATGCATTCCATGATTTACAGGTCTCATATCTCATAATTCTACGACTACGGGGTATAACTCCGAAAACATATGTTTAAATATATCTAAATATAACATTACACAAATATCCTTTTATTCTTTCTAGTTTAATATAATATATTTAATGTTAAATAAATATCTTGATATTTAAATGCAATATTTGCTATTTTTATTGTGATTCCATTTTAAAGTAAACTAAAACAAATTATTGAATTTTATTATTTATTATTTGTATATTTTATATTGCAATTCAATATTTTATTCAAATATCTAAATAATAATATTTAAATATTCCACCTATGAAATTATTTTTTATTTTATAAAAATATTTTAATATTTTATTTAATTTTGTAAACAGAAAAAAACAAGAGTACAGTGCACAGGCATACACGCTTGTTGGCACCATGCAGTGGTACCGCACGCGGCTAGTGCCCACACAACGAAATACGAGGTGCCACTGCGCATGCCCGCGCGGTGCCACCATGCATGACCCTGCGGTCACAGCCCCAACCTATTTTTTTTATATACTAAAATTGTTAATTTAAAATGATATTAGTTTATTGATTTTATTAATTTAGATAATATAATCGTATCGATCAATTGGTGATCTATTAGTTTAGATTATTCACCATAATTAAATCACGATATTCTTATTAAGAAAATTTTTCATGCAACTATGTTTGGTTTTTTTTTTTTTATTTGCTTATGGTTCGAAAATCACTCGGCGCATGAGATTTTATTTCAAAAAAAATTATATTTGTTTTTCACCGATTTAAATTTAAACATGTTTACATATATTTTTTAAAAATACTATGTGCAATGTAATGTAAGTAAATCATAATTCTGCTATAAAATTTTACAATTAAACTTAAAATACTAAAAATATATGAAATATTTAAATCACTAATTTTTTTTTTTTTGATATTTTTTATATTTTACAATTTTTAAACTAAATATTAATATTTATGCGTTTTTTAAACTTAAATTATTAAATGTTATAATTTCAAATTAATATTTATATATTTTAAATTTTACACAAATATTAATATTATGCAGATATTTTTTCATTTTAATTTAAGATATTTAATATTAAATAATTATTTAAATATTTAAATACTGAGTATAGTATAAATACAATCTATAAAAATTATAATTATAAAAATACAAAAATTGATTTTATAATTCTACATATAGTACAAAACTATAGTTTTGCAAAGTGCAGAACAACAACGTTCTATGTTATGCAGAATTACAACATATTGCGCTGTCCAAAATTGTAGTTCTGTGTTGCGCAGAACTACAATGTTCTGCGCTGCCCAAAACTATAGTTTTGTACTGCACAGAACTTTACATGCGCAAAACTACAACGTTATAATGCAGAACTGCTGAGAAAAGGAGTGGGTCGTTGTCCTCCCACATGGTGTAGTGGTTGTATCGACCATATCCAACTCACTGTTAGAATACTATTATAAAAATTATTGAAAAAAAAAAGAGTTACTAATATTACAAAAATGTCGTTATAAAAAAAAGTTAGAATCCTATTATAAAAAATTATTAAAAAATTATTAAAAATTATTAAAAAATTATTTTAAAAAAATAGTTATAAAAAATAATTACCAATATTATAAGAATGTCATTATAAAAAATTATTTAAAAAAAAAAAAGAGTAATAGTTCTGCAGAGCCACAGAATTACCAAAGGTAGAAACAAAAATAAATAAAAGAACACTAGAGAACTATCAATATTATAAGAATTACAAGAATGTTTTACAAGAATTACAAGAACACAACAAAACCGTAGAATTATGAAAGATAGAAAAAAAAATTCTTTGCTATGCAAAACTGCAAAACTACCGATATTACAAAAATATCATTATATAAAAAAAAAGTATAATTCTACAACCACATAATAACAAAAAAAAATAAAAATAAAAAATGTAGTTCTACATAATTGCAGAACCACCAAAGGTAGAAAAAAAATTTCTTCAGTATCCAGAACAGCAAAACTACCAATATTATAAGAATGCGATTATATATATAAAAAAAAAACGATAGTTCTGCAGTTACAGAACTACCAAAAGTAGAACTATAGAAAAAATATAAAAAAAATAAAAAAAATAGTTCTGCAGAACTGCAGAATCACCAAAGGTAGAAAAAAATTTTAAAAAAAAAATTTTTTTTAAAATTAATAGTTATGCAAAACTACAACTACCAATATTACAACAATACCATTATATTAAAAAAAAAAAGCGTAGTTCTGCAGTTACAAAACTACTAAAAGCATAATTGTAGAAAAAATTAAAAAAAAAAAAAAAGTTGTTGTACAGAACTACAGAACTACAGAACTACCAAAGATAGAAAAAAAAATCTTCACTGTGCAGAACTCCAGAATTACCGTTATTACAAGAATGTCATTATATTAAAAAATAAAAAAAAAGTAGTTTTGTAACTATAGAACTACCAAAAGAATTGGGAAAAATTATAAAAAAAATTAAAAAAAGTAGTTCTGCAAAACGACAGAACTACCAAAGCCAGAAAAAAAATTCGCTATGTAGAATTGTAGAACTGTCAATATTACGACATTGTCATAATATTAAAAAATAAAGAAAGGGTAGTTCTGTACCAATAGAACTACCAAAAGAAAAATTATAAAAAAAAAAAAAAAAAAGTAGTTCTGCTGAACTGCATACTAGATGTAAAAAAAAAAAAAAAATTCTTCAAACTGCAGAACTACCAATATTATAAAAATGTCATTATTTAAAAATAAAAAAAAAAGTAGTTCTACAACTACAAAACTACCAAAAGCAACACTGCAAAAAAAATTATATAAAAAAGGGTAGTTCTGCAGCACTGTAGAACTACCGGACCAAAAAAAAATTAAAAAAAATTTAAAAAAAAAATTCATTATGTAGAACTACAGAACTATCAATATTAAAAAAATGTCATTATATTTAAAAATAAAAAAAGAGTAGTTTTACATAAAAAAATTAAAAGAAGTAATTCCGTAGATTTTAGCTTACAGTAATAATATTTATAAGTTTATTTAAATTAAATTATTGAATAATTTAGTTTTAGTTTATTATTTAATATTTTAATATTTTGTATTACAATTTAATATTTTATTCAAATATCAATTATTGGTATTTAAATATTTCACATATCAAATTATATTTAAAATTATATAAATATTTAAATATTTAAAATAATTTTCCAAGGCTTGCCCGGCGTGCAGGGCTGCCATGCGCGCGGTGCACCGTTCCAGCGCGGGCATTCGTGCACAAGGCATGCATGCGCCGTGCCACCGCGCATGTCCACCCCGTAGCACCGCGACGACAAAAGGTAGACAGGCATTCCCTTTGCGGAATGTATGAGAAATGAAAAATTAATTGGGCCTAAAGGGTTGGGCTAACAAGACCTTTATGTTAATGGGCCTAATGCTTACAATAAGAGTACTTTGAGCCCATTTGTCAAAAGGACCGAAGTGTCAAAATGAAATGATCATCACATGAGATTTGGACTTTTTTTTTTCTCACAAGATGTCTCGAATCAAGATCGGAGAAGAGGCACATCTTTCAAACCACCTTTTTGATCGGGTAAAAAAATCTTTCAAACCACCGGACCTCCCAGTTGATCAAAATTTTGGATTTTTACTTTTATTTTTTGAAAAAATCCTGGATTTTTCTATTTATACTTTTGGTGTAATGTTAAAAACTTGAAGCAAATAAGAATAATTTTTTAAAGGGTTATGATAGTAATCACCCTCTCCAATATCTAACCCTCATGGACCCTTTTCTTTCTCCTTTTGTCCCCTACTAAATTCTTTTACAAAAGCTCAGAAAATGGAATTTCTTCTTGAGAAGATATAGAGAAAGAACCTGGCAATGAATTCACAAAAAGATCTTTCAACCAAATCGGTCATAACATCCAACCGATGCGTCATGTTCTTCCCAAGAAACAGTGATTTCCAATATGCAATTCAGCAAATATACCCGATAAGAATAGAAGGGACATTATGGAATGGACAACATTTGGCAACTAATGGAGGCAAAAGGAAGATAAACAGCTCATCTGCACCCTTCAAGGCTTATTACCAAGGGCTCAACATTGGTTGCAGTTCCGCAGCATATTAGTGGAATCTTCAAAAGCATTGGTGTAAAAATGCTCAAAAATAGTGGCAATTAGGTGCTAATTGGCAAAAAGCTTATGAAAATACAAAAAGGTTCTATTGCAATGATAACAAAAGATACCCAAACCTTCTCAAGGGCTTGGTCAACGAAAGTTGCAACTTTCGTTGACCAAAACGCAATTTGGTTGACCAAAACTGTAGTTTGTCGACGAACGACGAACATTGCAACCTTCGTCAACTTTAAAAACCAACGTCGACATAAGGATCTTTTTAATATAAAAATATATTTTTTTTATTTTTTTTATTTTTATAGGTATAATTTTTAAGTATTATAAAAAAATTTTACACAAATCCTAAAACTCAAATTAATGCGAAAATCACTAAACCACACTATGTTTCCTCATTTTGGAACCAAACTTAAAACTCTATACTGCGCAATGCACGGTGTACTCCTCCTGGTTTTTATTTAAGTGGTGTGTTTGGATGGGATGAGTGTTTTCAATGTCGGGGAAAAGTGGATTTTGGAGGACTCTCAAATGAATTTGGATTAAATTGAACGAAAAGCAATACAAAATTAAGAATGAGAATTCCATACAAGAGGAATAATAACATTAAGTTTTTGTAGTAACACTCAAATGGTATAGTATTATCACTCATCTATCTTTTCGAGATCTCATATTCAAATTTTTACGAACACGTATATTTTATATAATCTAAAAAAATATTGAAAATATACATTATATTAATATTACTATTAGTAGTATCTTTATATATATATATATATCAAGTTATATTATTTCAAGTATCATAATATTGGAATATCATATATTTAGCAAAATATTTGATTAACTTGACTTCATATCTTTCAATTAATGTACATATCCCCAATTTATAAAAAAACTCTATTTGTTCAATGTATTGCACATACACAAAAACAATAGAGAAAATAATATCATTCTTTTTAAAATTCTCTCTCTCTACATTGCATTCTACTCTTTAACTTTGTGGTAATTTCTAAATTTTATAATATGTTATCAACGCGACTCTATCTTAATGAATTATTAAAGAGTGAAAGATCTTATCGTTCAAGGTGATCTTAAGGCACGTTTGTTTATCAATTTTCCTATGACTAATTTTATCAAATTTAAGTTTTTACTTTTTGATATTTTCGAAAAGAATTGTTCATCATGAATTATTGATGTTGAAATGTTGCAATGGGTTTGTAAGACACCATTAAAACAAATAATTTGAATAAACAATAATGATGGGAATATGTTGTACAAATAGTGTTTTAATAATGATCATGTAAGTTAATTTGACGAAACAAAGAATGAATATACTAGAACTACATAGACATTTTGAGTACTAAGTGTCTAGCTCGATCCACCAAGTGAATAATTCAAAGTATTGCATTAGAGGATTAAGTTCATTCAACCTAGAATTTGGATAGGTAGACCCATGGAATGATGGACCGTGTTTGAATATAGAACAAGCTTACCTTAGGTCGACTCATGCAAGGAAGCAGGTTGACCCAGGAAAGAGATTACATAGTTATATATGGGATAAGAAATCTTAGGTCAACCCACTGGAAAGGATAGGATGACCCACCTTAAGTGATTCATCAAACATGTCGACCCTAACTTTCGAATTTGTCGACCTAAGCCTTATTTAACTAGATTAAGTCACAATAGGTCGACTCGAGCACAAAAACAAGTAGACCTAACCATGACTTAGGCGAAGAAAAAAGTTGGCATCTCAGTTCACCATTCGACCTAAACTGGTTTATAAGAAAATTAACTCATAGGTCGACCCATGATTTTAAACAGGTCAACCCTAAGACTTAAAGAGATTGACCTAGAGACTTAACATGTCGACTTAGGCTTTGGGTTAAAAAAATTTCACAACATAGGTTGACCTATCTCTCTGGACATGTCAACACTAGAGCACCCATAGGTCGACCCATGTACATACATATGTCGATCGAAGTGTTGGATTATGAAATTGTCGATACAGTGGTTGATTTATGAAGAAAGGAAGAGTGATTCTAGTATCAATAGGTCGACAAATGGAATTATACATATTGACTTATGGTTTTGTTTAACAAAAATTTATAACGTAAGTCGACTTAAGAAAGATCAACATGTTGACCTGATTAGCAACACAAGTCAACCCTAAAAACACTATGTCGACCCACAGTCAAGCTTCACATTTTCATCACCTAAGACATGTCGACTTGGAGAAAGAGACTATCGACTTAAACATTGGTTTAATAAAAATTATCATATAGGTTGACTGTGAGATAAAGACAACTCGACCTAAAGAGTTTAATAAGTCAACCCAGAAAATTGAGAGATCGACCCGCATGCATAGAATATGTGTAAACAGTTACTTGAGTTTAAAACCAAGTCTATCTGTGTCGACCTAAGGAGGACATAACTCAAAATTTAAGTTGGTTAAACATTCAAATGGTTAAAGCATAGATGATTAATACCATATAACCTTACTTAACACTCTACATAGTACTTGCTTAGGTGTTTTATTAGATTAATCAAGTTTATGCAGCAAAAGCAAACGCAACCACTGGTGAAAAATCTTAAGACATCAAAAAGCATTCAGAAACAATTGTTTTAACATTTAATGAAGGAGCTGAAGAGTATTAATAACCAACGTTCATTTTCACCGGCCAATCAACAGCTCTTTTGAATGATCTTATAAATGCAAACATAAAGAAAATAGAAGAACTTTTGGAATTGATTGAGCTCCTTGGAACAATTGAAAACTTCATCAAATAAATCTAAATGCTCTTTGTTCTCTATTAAGTTTTACACTTTGTTTATCTATTCCTTATTCATTTATCGAGTATAATCTTTTATTTGGTTCACACTTAGTTATATCTAAGGATCAAGCCTCATTCTTTGTAACAACACTCTCTTTGTGCATGTATTAAAAACTAGTAAGAGATTCACGGTTTTGTATTTACTGATAGAGGATAGCTGCCTGTTTAGGTTAGGAAGGATAGTGTTTGGAAAGAATATTGTAAATGTTTAACTTGAATTTTGAATCAAGTTTGTTACTATTGAGTTAATAGTGAAAAATACAAGAGGAGGCTAGGAGTTGACATCTATTGTTTGGGTGGAACCTTTATAAATCTTAGTGTATTCTGTTTATTTCTTCTTTACTTATTTATATGTCCATTAATCTCAAATCCCCTAAAATTACCATTCAACCTATTCAACCCCCTTTAGATTGTATTTCAAAAGATATGATCAATTGAAAATGATTGTTCTTCCTACTATTAAAATCTTAGAGACGTAAAAGAATTTGAATTAAATAGAAAAGAAGAATCATATAAAATTAAGAATGAGAATTCCTTACAAAGGGAATAATAATATCAACACTAAGTCCTTGTAGCACTTTAAGTACTATTACTCATGTGTCTTTTTCGAGATCTCGTATTCGAATTTTTATAAACACGTATTATTTCATGGCCCTATGTAACCCTAAAAAAATATCAACACAAAAAAAAAATAATTAATAATTTTTCTACATTCCCTTCTTTAAATCTTTTAAAGCATAATTTTATCAAGAGTTTACACAAAGTATTAAAAAAATTCTCCTAAAGAAAATTAAAGATAAAGAGTTAATTTCTAAAAATTCAAGTGTTGTGTTGTCTCGAACTGCACCAACAAAAATAACATGAATCCATGTCTCCAGAAAAGTTGTTCAAACATTTAATGTTTCTCAGCCACCTCCGAATGATGAATTTCAGCATTGAATGAACTCAAAGTTAAGACATCTTGAGAGCTTATAAACACAATCACTAGTGAAGATCAAATAATTTTCTGCACATATAGAACACATCAATTGTACATTAATACTCTCGGTCTTCTCTATTCTTTATTTCTTTAGTGTTGTATTTTCTTATAGACTGTAAAATCTATATCTAAGCACTAAGGCTTAGGGTTAAAATATAACTGTGTAAGAGATTAAGAAGAGTGGGTCTTCTTGATCTGAGATTCAATTATCTGTGAGACACAAGTGAGGATTTGCTAGAGCCATTAAGTCTATTGTGAGGGTTTTCTAGCACCGTGAAATCTAATGTGAGTATTCGGGAGCAACACTTATAAAGATTTGACTAGGGTCTAGGAAACCTAGTTATTTGTACTATTTGGGGAACAAATAGTGGATTGGAAATTTTAAGGGTAACTGGGAGAGAACGTACATGGGAATGGTGGAACCACTAGAAATCTTTATGTCGATCATTGTTCTCTCCCTTTCTTTGTGTTTGATTTTTATAGTTCAAAGTTTGAAAACCCAAAAAACGTCGACAACCTATTCACCTACCTCTTTAGGTTTTCAAAGTCTTAGTTCTTCAGTTTTAACAAACACGATTATTCTATATTAATTATAATGCATAAACAAAAAGGTAAATCTAACTATGACAACCTAATTGAGTTAGAATGGTAAAGTATTTGAATAAATAATGAAAAGAAATCGAAAATATCAACCTATATGATAATGAAAAGAAATCAACTAAAATTCTAAAATTAAATCGAAAATATGATGTTCAACTATAGAGGAATTGAAGTATCAAATTACTGAAAATATCAAAAACAAAGCAAACTGAAGAGGTTGTTCAAAATGATGTCAATTGTTGTCACTAGGCTTTACTACACTAGTTCTTCATCTCCAAAGCAACTAATGATGGTTGTAAATTAGAGCATTTGAAGACTGGAATGCAAAAAAGAAAAGTAATAAGGTGGTGGTGGTGGTTCTGGCCACAATCCATCGAGATCCAACGTAGGCCACCACTCCGCAGCAAGGCTTATAACTAGATTCTACAGTTTGAACCTAAGTTTGAACTGGTGTAATCTTTTTTTTATTATTTGTTGAAATTGTTTTTTTTTTCTAAAACAAAACAATTATCAAAACCCAATAATAAAAACTATTTTCAAAAAAAAATGAAAACAAAACAAAAATATATATATCAAATTAAATCATCATGCTTAAAACCTATAACTCAAGCTCTAATAACACTTGCTAAGATCGGTGCATATTTGATTTAGAAAAACAATACACTTAATTTTCTATCATGTTCAAACAACAAAGAATACATTGAACACAAATATAAAAACATGAACATGAAAATTAAATAGGAATGTATAAATAATTTTATAGAAAAATAAAATAGGGAGGGAACAATAATACTCACTTGAAATCTACACTTCCGATGGCTATAATCTCCTTGATCCTTATAAATGACTCCAAATCCAAGTTTTCTTCTTTATGCCATAATTCTTATCTTGTGAGTATTTGATCTAGGTGGGAAAATCAAACTGAAATTGGTTCTTAGCATGTAAAGAAAACTCAACTCCCGTAGAAACATAATTCTATCATACTTTTCATGTATCTGTAATGTGTTTTAATTAGGTTCGAAAAATAATTAAACCTAGAGAGAGTATTGAGATGAATGACAAATCATTTCACTTATATCGAAAAAGGACAACCCGGCCTCACTAATGGATTTTCAGCCTATCTCTTGCTGCAATACGATTTATAAGTGCATATCCTAAATTACTACCACGAAAGTTAGTTACATACTACCAAGCATCATTGGTAGCGAACATTTTGTTTTTGTAAGGGATAGGAGGATTAGGAATAAAATCCTGCTAGCTCGTGAGCTTTTCATGGGTATCACCCGAATCTTGGCTCTCCTATATGTGCAACAAAAGAGGATATCATGAACATCTATGACTCGATAGAGTAAGACTTTTTTAGACTGGTGCTGGAGTGTGTTACCTTTCCCATCTGACTGGTCTAGAGGATCATAGAGTATGTCTCGACAACAGGTTTTGTGATAATGATTAATGGGGAGTTAATGGCTTTTTTTTTAGAGTTTGAAATATCTTTGAAAGAAGGATCCTCTATCTCCTATGTTTTTTGTGATAGTCATGAACTTTTTTCATGTCTTATGGGTAGGGTCACTGAGGGACCAATGTTTGAGTATCATTGGAGATGTCAGGAGAATAGTCTTTCTCATTTGTGCTTTGTAGATGATCTGATACTTTTCTCTCCGGGTAGCTTATCTTTTATGTATTGTGTTTTGGATATTTTGACTCAATTTGGGATGCTTTTTAGTTTGCGGATGAACTCCAAGAAAAGTAAGATCTTTTTTGAAGCAGTTGATTAAGGGGTTGTGAATGACATATTGAAGACATTGAGATTTCGACGGGTCATTTTCCAATCAAATACCTAGGGTAAGGACTCGAATTTAGTACTGGACGAGTAAACATATATCCTATGTCAATTGGCTTGAGCTAGTTAGTACCATTCTCTTCTCGATTCAAACATATTGGTCTTCTATGTTCCTCAATTTAAAGGTGATTTGCAAGGAGATCGAGTAGATTATGCTAGATTCTTATGGGCGGGTCCATCTCTTGATTACTTTAAGGGCAACGTAGTTTGGTCCCTTGTTTGTTGGATGAGGAAGGAGGGGGTTAGGGCCAAAGAGAGTGAGAGATTGGAAATAAAACGGCCCAACTTAAGCATATCTGGCACCTATTTTCAGATTCGGGGGATAACGTCCGGTCACGGTGGGTGAGAACAAATCTACTTTGAGGACGTAGCTTCTAGTATGCTTGAGTTTCAGCCACTTGCTTGTGGATATAGAGGAAACTCCTATCTCTTCGGTATCTAGTTTGGAACCTAGTGGTTTGAAGGATGGGTAATAGCAGCCGCATCTCATTCTGATATGATATTTGATTGCCTATGGATCCCTTGATAGAGGCCTTCAGGAGGCATATCATGGAGAGATCAAGTTTTCCTAGTGGTGTTCTGTTTGGGATGTTTTTGCCATCACTCGTTGGTCAGAGTATATCTAGACCACAAAAAGTAGATTTCGAAATTGATGAGAGCTTTTTTCAATCATATCCAAGAGATTATCCTGAAATATAATTTCCATCTATTGTTAGATGTGATAGGATTGTGTAGACTCTCAGCTCTAATGGTGAGTTCTCTATTGCTTCAGCTTGGAGGCACCTAAGAGATTCCTATTTCGAGATGTCATGTACAAATCTTTTATGATTCCCTGGAGCAATTCCTCGATTTGCATTTATCTTATGGTTTGTCTTCATGGATCGGGTTTAGATGAGTGACTATCTATTCAGACTTGGACTCTCGAGTTCCTCAATTCATCATCTTTGTTCCTGTTAAAGAGACACCGTAGATCATTTGTTTGTTAGATGTGCCTTCTTGAGGGAGGTTTGGAGACTAATTGTGACAAACAATGTTCCTATGACCTCTTGATCCAGTATTTGAGCGATCTTCTCTCCTTTGCTAGACATCTTCCTTGGTGGAATAGGGTTTTAAAATGTTTCCTCAATACTTGCATTTACTATATTTGGATGGAGAGAAACATGAGGAAGATTGGTGAGCGACAACTTCCTTCGCAAGTCATCATCTTACGCACAGTTGAGACTAAATCTTAATGATTTTTGTATGTATCTCACATAGAAGTTTGTTGATTTTTTTTTTAGTGTCTTTGGATAAGTCCCGGTACCTGTATATTCTTTCATTTTTTAATATATTCATTATTTTATATCAAAAAATTGATCAAAGACAACAAAGCATGGATTAAAAATTTTAAAGATGAAAACACGCACCCCAAAATCACATTCTCCAATTCTAGTAAAGTACACCTACACTATATAGATACAACTGCACTAGTACACCTACACTATATAGATACAACTGCACTGAAAACTAATTCTTCATATTCTGGTGCACCTACAAATTGGGTGTAACTACACTAACATGAAAACGACACTTTAAAATATTAATTTACCATTTAATGCTCTAAAGGATGAAATATTTACTAATTTTGTAGACTCCCTTGCAACCCTATTTTCAAAAGATATATAAATGTGTAGAGAGAGAGAGAGTTTGTGAGTATCATTTTACACTTTTATTTATACTAGAGAAGAGCAAGATGAGAAGACAAATAAGAAGAGTCTTCCATCAAAGAGGGGATATGACACTCAATAGGGATCATCACAGAGATAATGTATTATCTCATATCAAAAGACTAACTATCATAATCAAAATAACAATTCACTGATATTAACAACTTACCATGTTATTATCATTCCTGTGTCGCGTTTAATTGACTTATCACACAAGTATCCACATGTCTCTTACTATGAACCTAATAAGTCCATTCATATTTGTAACATTTTATTGGAGCCAATAAGAACACATGACAATATCTAGACTTAAAGATATTCGATTATAAAACTTGTGATTGTAAATAGTTTTAAATATTTAGATAATACCCATTTACTACTCATATTATCAATTTCTTGAGAATGAAAAATCTCCCACAATACTTACATGTTAAAATCTAATTGAAATAAAATCGTAAACTAGAATTTTATTAATACCGATGGCATTTACATTTTTTTGTACTATATAAACCGGTATCCGGAGTTATATTTCAACTAATCCGGTTTGGAACTTGCAGTGGTCCATTAAAGGGAATACACTCTCAACGTAGTTTTTTTCATGATTAAATTACGAGTCGAATTCGGAAATTTGGTTAAAAAACCTAATGCGAATGGCATTTACGTTAACACTATTTTACTTCGCTTTATGACATACAATTGATATTTTACATCGAGGATCCCACCAAGCCTCACCCTATTTTCAAAGAGTTTAATTGGTTTCCTATTAAGAGCTCTAAAGCCTCTTAATTAAAGACTTTTTGAGAGGGATGAGGTTTTCAATTCTAATAAAGATAGAATTGTTGGCTCATATTATTTTACTATCTTCTTTTAAACATCATTCAATATCTTATTTGTACAAAATCAAAATTCAAAACATTAAATGTACCAAGTCAAGGTATAGAGCATTATTTGTTATTGAGGCATAATTTAGAATATTCATAAGTAATTTGCTCAAATTCCAAACAAGTTGATTTTTTAAGATGGAAAAATTATTATATTTAATTATAGATAGAGAAAATTTAAAATTTGGAGAAACATTAATTAATATGCTTAATTTTAGAAAGAGAAATTTTGGTTCTCGCTAGTAAGGGAAAACTCAAAAAAAATGTATTTAGAGAAAGAAAAAAAAAAGATAAATTCATTTTTCTTTTTATAAAGTAAACTCACATATTTAGTTTTATAAAGGAAATTAAATTTATTTTTTCTAGAAAGAAATAATTTGGTATTCATGTTTTTCAGAAGATAAATTTTAAAATGATTTAATTTTTTAAGAAAAAATTATTGTATTTAGTTTTCGAGAGGGTAAAATTAAATTTTATTTTTTTATGAGAAAAAACTTTAACACCAATACAGTTGTAGATCAAAATTTAAAAAATTAATTTTTTTTAAGAAAGGGAAAATTAATATATTTAATTTTGAAAATGTAAAACCTAAATTGATGTGATTAGAGAGAGAAAATTTAAAATAAATTAAAATTTTTAGAAAAAAGAACTAATAATTTTTAGATTTATAAAGTTTAGGTTTATAGAGAGAAAATATAAATTAAAACTTTCATGTTTGCAGATGGATAGCTCTTTGCTATATAAATAAAGAATGGGTTTGACATTGTTTAAATTTAATTGGTAATTTTAACATTAGAAAAAATATAAGGGGAAGAACAATCAGCACACATCGTTGCACCTCTCTCTCTCATCGTTCCAATTTTTCTTCACCTAAAAAATTGGGACAATTTGTATTCTTTATAGAAGGGAGGTATCATCAGAAGTGTGAACCGAAGGAAAGAGAGAGGGATCCAATCCGCAGACAAATGTGAGAGAGATAGAGAGAGAGAGAGAGAGTGTGTGTGTGTGTGTCTACACTGATTGGTTTTGCGGATGGAACATTAATATTTCCATTAACATTAATGGAAATATTTCCATTTTCATTTCTATAGAGAGCAAGGATGACAATAGGCCACTACACCTTCGGTCCACATCCCCATTTTTTTGATTTAGGTAGTAGGGTAAAAAGTATAACAATACTCATGTGGGTAATTTGAGTAAACTCAAAATTATCCGGTTTTATATATAAAATCTTTTTTATTTAATTAATTTCATCAACTACATAAATATCGAATATAAATTCAAGACAATATTATAAAAAAATTAATGTCAAACAAGTCATTAAACACATTAAATTTTTTTACTTTTTAAAAAAGAGGAATAACAGACTAGTTTTTAAAAGAAATTATACCCCTAATATTAATTTTTAGTATACGGCATACCTCATTTAAAGAAATCAGTAATTCATGGGATCCTACAGGGATAGAAAACCCAGTTTTGCAAGGAGATTCACATAACTATTTCTCTCTTGATAGACAAACTAAACTTGACCAATTAAAGTTTGGCAAGTAAGAGCATGACATTCCCGGATGATAGTAAATCGGGAATGCGAGGGATTTGTCTCTGATGAAAGAACTTCCACAAACTTAGTAGAATCCACCTCCCAAACAGTAGGAAATAGCTTGGCATGAAACAAAAGAGTTGGTCTCTATTACAAAAGGCAGAAGAAAGAAGGAACAATAAGTGCTAGGAAGAAAAAATAGACAGGGAGCAGACTTTAGACTTCCGACTTCCAGAAGTTAACAGCTACTGAAACTACTTCAACTAAATGCTCCAACAAACAACTGGTGTCCTAACTGATGTAACAAATTATCAACTCACAACAACTGAAATAACAGATTTGGTTAGAGTGATCCGACAACCCAAATCACCACTGTATAAATAGTATGTATGATGATAGAAAGGATAAGGAAAAAAATGTAGTTTTTTCTCTGTCTCTGCTACTCTCTCCCTCTTTCTCTCTCTCTCTTCTCTCTCTCTCTTCTTTTATCTCTCCTTCTTCTTCTCCTTTGCCTCTTCTTTTCATTATTATCTTCATTTTCCCACAATCATCATTTCCAATATAAGCATCAAACCTTATCTACAGAAGTTGCTATTAAAACGAGCTTTATCATTTACTCCACCAACAAGATATTATAACAAATTTGGTATCAGATCTTGGACATGGCAAAAGGAACAAGATCCAAAACTCTCGAGGAACAAATCAAGAAGCAGAAGGCTAGAATTCAAGAACTAGTTATTGGACTCTATGAAAAGCATATTGAATTGGGATGAAAATTTGAGGAACAAAATAAAAAACTTGAAGACCACCACAAGAAACTTGAGGAACAAAACAGCATAATAGATAATCTAGTGTCTACTATGGATGAGAAACTCAATACCATTATGTGAAAGATGAATAAAGAAAGAACAGAAGAATCAAAAATAGAGAGAATGTATAGATCTCCCATATTGCCTACTCCAACAGACCGAAGGGTGAGAGGAGATGCAATGAACACGGTAAATAAGAAAGATTCTGTTGTTAAAGGAAACTTTCCTAATCTACCTAGAGTGGAGCTGCCCATGTTCAATGGAGACAACCCCCGAAGTTGGTTAAGGAAATGTAGGAAGTTCTTTTCTATTTGTTAGATTTCCAATCAAGTATGGGTGGACACTATCGAGATAAACTTGGATGGCAAAGCAAAAATTTGGTTCCAAGGACTAAAAATGGTGAAAAAGGAAGTGGAATGGGAGGATTTTGCCAGCCTGCAATGTTAGCGATTTGAAGACAAAGGATTGTAAGATGAGATAAAAGAATTTAACAAGTTACAGCAGACTAGAACAGTAACTGAATACCAAGAGAGGTTCAAGGAATTATGGTCCATACTGCTCTATAAGAATCCCAATATTTTATATCCAGTTTTATAAGTGGGGTTAAGGAAAAAATCAAGCCTATTTTGAGGATGTTTAAGCCTACTACTCTAGTACAAGCATATGAAATAGCCCTACTTCAAGAGCAATCCTTAGAACTTAGTAAAATAAAGATAGGAGGAGTAAGCAAGAGCTGGGAACTAAATGATTCTAAAAAGGATCTGAAAGGAGAACTAGCCAAAGGAAAAACTTGGGTTAGGGGAGCTGCTGACAACACGACAACAAAAATATCTTCCCAGGAGATGCAATTTAGGAGGGCCAACAATCTATGTTTCAGATGTGGAGAAAATTACACAACTGGACATCAGTGCAGACTCAGAACTCTCAACTTAATAATTACTGCATAGGATAAGAAGGAGGTAGGCTCAAATTCAGAAATTGCAAGCACCAAAGAACATGCAGAGTTACTACGTGAGGTGTATGACATTCCTTTATGTGTTGTCTCTAATTCTCTTGAAAGAAAAACTATAGTTATACAAGGGACTATAGGGGAATTGACAATGGTTATATTGGTGGACACCGGAAGCTCCAGCAGCTTCTTGAATTTGACATTGGTTGAAGAAATGAACATAAAGCCAGAAGTGGCAAAACCTTTACATGCTATAATGGCATACGGGACTAGGATAAGCAACTACACCTAAGTGAAAGGAGTAAAGTGGAATATACAAGGTTATAATTTTTCCTTTGATTTAAGGGTGATTCAATTAGGTGGATGGAACATTATACTTGGAGTGGATTGGATGTATAATTTCAGCCCTATAACATTTGACTTCAAATTACTACAAGTGAGAATAGCCAGGGAAGAAAGAGAAGCAGTCCTAATGGGAATGGTGGAAAGATCCAAAATGAAGTTGATTCGTGGCAAAACTACTAAGAAATTCAGGAGTCAGCAGCTACAGAGCTGTGCAACACTATCTCTGCCCATAGGAGAAGGACAAAACATAGCACCTCCAGCTATTACTGAACTTTTACAACAGTTTGCAGATGTTTTTGCAGTTCGTAACACATTACCATCTAAAAGATCTTATGACCATTCAATTCCTCTTAAACAAGAGGCACAACCCTTTAAACTCCCTCCCTATAGCTATCAACATTCACAAAAAGCTGAAATAGAAAAACAAGTGCAAGAAATGAGGAATAATGGGGTTATCAGCCATATCAATAGTCCTTTTTGTTTCTCCTATGCTGCTGGTTAGAAAGAAGGATAACACATGGAGATTTTGTATGAACTATAGCAAACTCAACAACCTCACCATCAAAGATAGATACCCCATTCTTAATATTGATGAACTGCTGGATGAATTACATGGGTTTTCATTGTTTTCTAAGATTGATCTTAGGTCAGGCTATCACCAAATAAGAACCTTCTGATATAGCTAAAATAGCCTTTCAAACCCATAATGGACATTATGAATTTCTGGTTATGCCATTTGGTTTAACTAATGCACCAACAACTTTCCAAACACTCATGAACCATATCTTTCAGCCTTATCTTAGAAAATTTATTCTAATTTTCTTTGATGATATATTCATTTATAGTCCGGACATGTCTACTCACTTGGGACATCTTAAAGAAGTCCTATTAATTCTTAGACAACACCAATTGTTTCCCAAACTCTCCAAATGCACATTTGCTCAGCCTCAAGTTCAGTACCTAGGCCATATAGTATCTAAGGCAGGGGTGAAAATGGATCCTCAGAAGGTTGAATGTATCATGAATTGGTCAGAACCTACTTCTGTTCAGGCTCTAAGAAGTTTATTAGGACTGGCAGGGTATTATAGAAAATTTATTAAGCACTATGGACTAATACTAGGCCTTTGCATAACCTGCTTAAAAAGGACAGCTACAATTGGAGTAATGAAGCCAGGCTAGCATTTCAGGGTCTCAAAGAAGCTATTAGTGCAACTTCTGTGATGAAATTGCCTGATTTTTCTAAACCATTCATTTTGGAGACTGATGCATGTTCTTAAGGATGGGGGCTATTTTCATGCAAGAAGGACAACCTATTGCCTTCTTAAGCAAAGCTCTAGGGCTAAAGAGCTTAGGAATCTCCATATATGAGAAAGAGCTGATGACAGTCATAAAATGGAGACATTATCTGGTGGGTTACCATTTTATCATCAGGATAGATCACCAAAGTTTAAAGTATTTGCTAGAGCAAAGATTAACCAACACTTTACAGCATAAATGACTTACCAAATTATTGGGGTTGGATTATGAAATACAATACAAGAAAGAGGCAGAAAATAGGGTGGCTGATGCAGAGATCAGAATGAAGGAATACTCATGGCGATTACTTCAGTACAGCCCCAATGGATTACAGAAGTGCTTCAGAGTTATGAAGAGGATCAGGATTGTCTAAAATTGATTGCAAAACTTACATTGGATTCTGAATGTGAACTAGAGTTTGAACTACAAAATGGGATTATTAAGTTCAGAAGGAAGATATATGAGGGCAGTAGAGGAAATATTATGAGCAAGATACTGCAACAGATGCATAGTTCTGCAATAGGGGGATACTCAGGACAGCATATTACTCTTCACAGAGTAAAAACTGTTTTCTATTAGCTCTCAATGAAGACAGCAGTGGTGAAATTTGTCCAAGAATGTGAGGTCTATCAGCGGAATAAACATGAGAATGTGCCATACCCGGGCCTATTGCAACCTCTACCTATTTCTATACAAGCTTGGTCTCAAATAAATGTGTACTTTATGGAGGGACTACCTGAATCTGCAGG
The DNA here is from genome assembly GCA_033439265.1 of Dillenia suffruticosa. Lineage (NCBI taxonomy): Eukaryota > Viridiplantae > Streptophyta > Magnoliopsida > Dilleniales > Dilleniaceae > Dillenia > Dillenia suffruticosa. Next base: position 14,715,243 of record JAVTVX010000009.1, on the reverse strand, counting down.
TTACAATACCATTCTAGTAGTAATCGATAGACTCACAAAGTTTAGTCATTTCATAAGTTTACAGCATTCATATACTGCACTCAAAGTTGCACAAGTGTTTGTAGATCAAGTTTTCAAACTGCATGGACTTCCTAATTCCATTGTGACAGACAGTGATAGAGTTTTTACAAGTCTATTTTGGCAAGAGCTCTTCAGATTAGTAGGACTCAATTGAATCAAAGCAGTGCTTATCACCCTCAAACTGATGGCCAAAGTGAGAGGTTAATTCAGTGTGTGGAGTGTTACTTAAGGTGTATGACATCTGACATGCCAGGACTCTGGTACAAGTGGTTTAGTTTAGCTGAATTGTGATATAATACCACTTATCATTCAAGCATACAGATGACCTCTTTTGAGGCATTGTATGAGTATCAACCTAAATTTATTCCTTGGAGACCATATTGTGATATAGTCACTTCAGCAGTAGCAAATTTTGTGCAACAAAAGCTAGCGATGTTGCAGATTTTGAGGGATCATTTAGCAAAAGCACAAAACAGAATGAAGTTGAGGGCTGATCATAATAGAACTGAGAGGGAGTTTGCAATGGGAGGTTGGGTCTATCTTAAACTCTAACCATACCGACAGCAATCAATGGAACTTAGGAAACAATTGAAGTTATTTTCCAAGTTCTATGGCCCATTTCAAGTTATAGATTGGATTGGGAAGGTGGCTTATAAGTTGCAACTTCTACCGGGATCTAAGATTCATCCTGTATTTCATGTATCGATGCTCAAAAGACAAGTAGGACCTAAGCAGAAGGTTATGCCTACACTACCTCTCATCGGAACAGATAAACAAGTCTTGGTAGAACTAAAAGCTGTCTTGAGGAGACGTACAGTTTGGGGAATAACTGACCTACCACTCAATAGCTAATTCGTTGGATTAATTTGAGTTCAGAGGAAGCTACGTGGGAAGATATGGATTTTATTCGTTCACAGTTTCCTACCTTTCATCCTTAAGGACAAGATGATTTAAAAGGGGCGGGATATGTTACAAAAGGTAGGAGAAAGAAGGAACAACAAGTGCTAGGAAGGAAAAACAGACAGAAAGGGAGCAAACTTTTGACTTCTGACTTCCAAAAGCTAACGGCTACTGAAACTACTTCAACTAAACACTCCAACAAACAACCGGTGTCCTAATTGATGTAACAAACTGTCAACCCACAACAACTAAAATAACAATTTGGTTAGAGTGATCTAACAACCCAAATCACCATTGTATAAATAGCATATATGATGATAGAAAGGATAAGGAAAAAAATGTACATTTTTTCTCTGTCTCTGCTACTCTCTCCCTCTCTCTCTCTCTTTCTCTCTCTCTCTCCTTCTTTTTCTCCTTTGCCTCTTCTCTACATTGTTATCTTCATTTTCCCATGATCATCATTTCCATTACAAGCATCAAACCTTATCTGCAGACGTTGCTATCAGAAAAGGCTTTTTCATTTACTCTACCAATAGGATATTATAACAGTCTCTCTTGTATGCCATGCAACTCTTTAATAAAAGGGTTTACGACACCAAATTAACCATAAAAACATGGATTTATAAGCCAAACTCATTATAGATAATCCCCAACACCCACCAAACGGGAAGGAATGGTTGAACAGCCAAAGGAATGCTTGAATACCCCACCCCCATCCATTAAACACAAACTAACATATCAAGTACAGATCAAACATTACTAATTACCAAAACTCTATTAAGCACATTAAAAACTTTTCAAATACAAAAATTGAGATGGACTAGGATTGGATTGTGTAAAACAATAAGAGGGGGTGAATAGTTGATTTCTGACTTTTTGTGATCTATGACTGGTTAAAATTATAGAAACAAAATTAACAAACTAAAAGTAAAGAGGAGATCAAATATAGAGATTTTTATAGTAATTTTAGCAACTTGGTGTACGTCCACTCTTAAGCAAACCTCCTAGATTTTCAAACTCCAAATAATACAACCCACTTGTTAATCGAGTACAATTGAAATATTTACAACCTGCTTGCTTATGGGTACAGGTGAAACCTTTCAAATACTTCTCCCCGAAATACTTTCTCTCTCAAAACCCCAATTGTGAATCTGCATAATCTTCAAACTCCTTTAGAATACAAAGTGGTGTTACAAAGTGTAAGGCCAATCCTCGGATGTAATGAATTTAAGTATAAAGAATATTACAGAGACTGTTCCTAAGATGAGAAGAATTTAATGTAAAATAAATGAAAAACACACTGAAAGAATACAAAGTGAGTTTAATGCAGTATGTTTTTGAGTGACAGAGTACAAATGTTTAATAAAATCGTATTTTGCTCGCAACAGTTGTTCTTTCTCTTAATTCCTCCCTTATTCTGTTATTCAATACTTCAATATTTAAAACTCTCTTGAAAAATGTCATTCAGTGGTAGGTGAATTTGAACATTTGGAATTAAATGCTTTTTCACCTTTCTCAGTTAATATCCTCAACTGCTTCTCAATTAATGCTTTTGCCTACTATCATCCTTAAACAAACTCTTTACTTCTTTCCGTCAAACAAATACTATCTTAATAAGATTTGAAGTGTTTTTTTGTTAAAATATGAAGGTTAGCTTGACAAATAAAAGAGATTTTCAAAACAATGTAGTATGGTATCTTTGAATTCAAAAATACGGAATTTGATTGGTCCATATTATTAGTTTTTTTGGTTCGGTCGACCAAAGAAGTATATTATTTCTTAGATGATTTAATGGTTCACCACTTGAATTATCGATCGACTAAACAAATGGAGCAAGTTGGCGCTACTCATGTTCAGCGGTTGACTGCATGTGCGTGTTAAGGCACTTGCGGTTGGCTGCCTGTGTTATGTGGTTGACCGCTTGAGCACACTTGTGCACTCGTGGTTGACCGCCTCCGCTCACGGTCAACTGTATGTGCACTTTGAGGCATACCGGTCTACCACGTAGTGTGCAGTCTACTACGGATACACCTTAAGTGTATGCGATTAGCCGCTTCAGCGCTTTATAGCACTGGCAGCTGGCTGCTCTTGCGCACTTCGCATATATGCATGTGTATACGCGATCTGCCGTGCTATGTGAACAACTGGGTTATCTATTAATCCTTAAACTTTCTCTCCCAATTTCTGATGATTTTTTTTCCATTTTGTTATCAATAAAAAGGGATATCAATTTAAAACTAAGAGGCCAAAAAATAATCTGAGATTAAAGTCATTAACCTATTTTAGTGGAATGAAACTCCCCTTACAATTTGTCTATATGCCATTTTGAAAAGTTTAGAAAATGGATAAAGATTAAGGCACACTTAAACATTAATAGAGACTGATTTTAGGAGAACACAGTACAAAGTACACTAGATTATTGATAGAAGAAAGTGAGTAATATCTTTAGATTAAGAATATATGATTGGTTTACATGACATAATAGAGAGAAAAGCATCACTTTCTGACTTTTGATCGGAATTTGGCCTTTCCCTTATCCTTGCTGGTAGAAGAGAATGCATCAATATCAAAGGGACTGGTACCTTGTGTAAGAACCGTAGAAGGCATCGATGAAGTAGTGGAGGCATCAGCAATGGGACGAAAGCTGAATGAACATGCAGTAGCACATCGAACATATAATGGGTTTGCTGAAGAGGCTCCCATAGCAAATGGATTTGAGACTGGAGATTCAGTTTGGGTTGGGGAGGAAGAAGGTCTAGCAACCTTGTTACCAAATTATCCTTTATACTGCAAATAAAGGCAGAGTTGAGTTTCAAATCAATGACATATTCATCTGCTTGAATTGCATGTCTCTATATTCTTCCCTAGATTGTTGCTTAAATTCTCCCAAACTATTTCTAATTTTCCCTGTTTTTTTTTTCAGAGTTACCTTGTAATACAAATTGTCATACTTCTCCGTAAATTTATTCTCCATGCCATCAATTCTATCAATAATTTTTGCATACATGGTGTCCATTTTTTCAAATAATTCATCCTACTTCCTCTCAGTATAAGAGAGACCCTGAGTAGTTATGATTTCAATGTAATTGCTCCTCTCAAGCCTAACATCTTTATTTGTTTCTTCACACCTCCTTTTGCAATATTCTGTATCTCTTCCTCTTCCTTTTAAGTTTACCCACTTATTATTCTCAAAGACTCAATTGGCTCTATATAAGGTTATAGCATTTATATTATTTTTCATGCTTAACTTTACTTTACTTTCCGTGCGTAGATTGATCCTTTGACCAACTAAGATGTATGTAATCATGCTAGCCCAATGAGGACAAACTTGATGCAAAAATTCATCATACTTAAAATTAATTGGCCTTAAAAACTTCCAATCTATAAGCCTTCTATGCGTGACATTTCTATCAGAGAAAAGTTTGTTAAAAAGCTTACTTCTTTCTAGAGACTAGAAGTTCTTTTTATTTTACTTTGTCGCAGTAGCCAGCTCCATTTCAACAACAACTTCTTTCCCCTTTTTGCTTTTTGGCGCCATATAGGTTGTGTGGATCTAGACTAGATTTTGTTGATTTTGAGGAGTTTGAGAGAAAATGAGGAAGATTTCGAGAGGAGTGTAAACCTTCAACCGAGATTGGGAATGGGAATGAGTATAGATTTGAGAGCTAAAGAGAGAAAGATGTTTTGGGTTGGGAAAATAGGAAGGGAGTTCTACCTGTTCATACATGGATGTCCTTATATCTCATTCATGCATGACATACATTTGTCTGCTCATTTTATGCATGTGTGACACTTGAAGTGCATGTGAAGTGCACATTATGCATGAATGCCATTTAAATTTTCTTTGAGTTACATTTGTTTAGCTTTTGGACATTTGTTTTTGGGAATTTTATGTGCAAAACACATGACCTAGGATTAAACACATGTCTTAGAGTTGAAAAGCATGTATGCCACCTCACTTAAATCACGGAATTTTTTAAAATATTACATTTAATGTTACATTTATGATATTTATTGAATTAATTGTTAATTTTTAGAGGATTTTTAAGCTTAAAGTATATTAATCATGTGATGAAATTTAGATTTAGAGATTTTTAGTTTATTGAGCAGTGCATACGGCTAACCGTTTATGGTTCATGGTCGACCATTTGCCTTCTCATGGTAAACCATTATCACAAGCAGTTGACCGCTTGTCCTTTGATGGTTGGCTGCTCGACCTTATAGTTCAGCTATCCTTTGCTCCTCTTGTGTATAAGGTATTTTATTTAGGCAGTTTGTTAGTTCAACCATTTTCTTTAATGATTGATCATTTCTATTCTTACGTTGGTTATTTTAAGTTGATCAACCATGTCTTCCAATTTTTATTAATTTCCTTCTAGATTTCAATATCTAGTAGGAAATTTTTCTACTAATGTTTTTTACCAAAACTCAAGTTCATTTCAACTTCCTTTTTCTTTGCCTAAGACTAAGGACGGATAATGCTAGTAGTAATAAAGATTGCAACAAAGCAATGTCATAATGTATTTAATTGATCAATAAGCTCACATGCTTCTAAATGATAATGTAAAGAGAGAGTTTCATCTAGTAGTAGTATCAAACGATTTAAAATTCAAAATAACAATAAATGAATAGTATATCAGAACATTCAACTAAAATAAGTTAAAAGGCTTCAATTGACAATTCACACATGTTTCCGAGGAGGAGACTGTTTCATTATCATTCATTTGTTGAATGTTCATCTTTAAGAATATTGAATCTTCTTGCAACTCTTGTGATTCTCTCTTCTAGTTGAGACGGTTCATTTTGAATTTGGAAGAATTCATTGTTTGTATCTTCATTGTCTTGTTGTGGTCAGTTCATAGGTTGAAATGGTTAATGAAGCACTTGATTTGAAATTTGAGGATTGTTTTGTTGAGATGATTAAGGAGTTTCACAATTTTCACAGATAGAAGATGCTCCTATTTTAATAGTTGGTTCGGTTCCTACTTCTTTAGAGACATCTACTCCAAGAGTTAGGATAATTTCATAAATCAATGGAGCATATGAAAGATATTCTCTTTTCACTATTCCCACTTCAATCATTTTCAGAGTAATTAGATGATGACGACTGGGATTTTTGTTTCTCATAAGACATACCATAATTCAATAATCTTCTCTGATTATGGAGTAATCTTTCATAAGGAGGCAAAGATGAGGATTTGGTTTCAATTGTTGTGAGCGGATTGTTGTTGAATATAATTTTTTTATTATCTAAAATATTTGTTTTAAGGTATGGCTCACAAGCTTCACTAGGTACCTATTTCAAATTATTGATGTTACAGATAAGTTTTGGTGTTATGATCAACTCTATTCCTCTGAGGAAGGTTTTAAACATGTAGTTGTGGGGATAAATCCAATAAACATTTCACAATCTTTCCTTTTTAGAGTAGTTCCAACATAATTCTCTAAATTATTGTAAAATAGTTTTACTAATCTATCATAAGATGGGGAGAGAGAGAAGATGAGGCTAGGACGGCAAATATGTGTTATATATGCTCCATAAGGAAACCCGATATTATCTAGGAAATTCCAATCTATGATCCTACACGAAATAATCAGTTTGAAGAGAAAGTCTAAGTAAAATGACTCACTGTAGTACTTGGATGGAAATCAGCTTGATTGAAATCTGATTTTCTTCTGGCCATGATCGAAAGCTAAGATGCAATATGTTTGTCTTTCATTGAAAGAGAGAAGATAGGTTCTTTGTGGAAGGTTTTGTAACTTGCTAAGAGTAAGAGTGGAATTTGATTTTAGAGATTGTGTGGGTTTTTAGATTTGAAATGATGAAGTCTGATATTTAACAAAAATTGGAAAATAAGAAGAACAAGAAGATAGGTGAGTTCTTTCTGGTTTATAAGAGACAATCTTTCAATTCATTTATTTACATGTGTCACAATAAGATTGAGTATGTGCTTTACACGTGTAATTTATACATGTAGAGATTTTAAGAGGATTTTAAAGTTCAAATTTTTGTCTTTTGTTATTAACTCTCTAAGTTACGATTCAACCTATTTATTGAGTTAGGTATGCAGATGACATTGGATAAATAAAACAGTATGGAGAAGCAATTTCAAAGATATATTCTTATTCAACAACAATATATCAACAATAAAGAAGCAGCAAAAATTCACAGACATGTTCGTATGGTTTGTTGAGAAGTATCGCTTGAGTTATGTATTTTACTTTTCTTTTCAAAGACTTTTGACTTATTTTCTTTGAGTTATACTTACACCCTTCCGTTTGGTATCCAAATGCCTTTTGCTCCAACATTATTGGACTTCAATAAATCTTTGGGTACCCATTTTAGTGTTATATTATATGTTGAATTTTTATGCCAGGCATTTTAGTGATGTCCAATGTTATGGCAATATCTACATCTTTTAATTTTTCGTTCGCTACTCTATTTTCTAAGCTTGCAATAGTAGGCATTATGCCTAATTTTCATACAACGACAATATCTAGTTTTTATTTTAAGATTTTCAGAGTTATGAACAAAGAAATTTTGAAGTTTCTTCTGTGTAGTAGCAATTTTGTAATATAATCTAGTCCTATCATATAGTGCCCTCTATGCTCCTAGCATTAAATTAAATTTTTCTTGTGCCTCAGTAAATTTGTGTAGTAATTAGCTCAATTTATTATTCTTTTCTCTTTCTTGTTCTAGTTCATATTCTATGTTTTCTTCTTTAACTATTTGTATTTGTTTTCCTTTGTAATCTTTCAAGTTTTCATTCATGTGCAAATTTTCCTCTTTTAATTTTTCATTCTCCTTATTTAGTATCTTAGTTTCTGCTTTAAACTCTTTCTTTTCTTCTTTCAAAAGTTTTTCCTCTTCCTTTAGTTCATCCTGATCATCATTAAAGAAGTAGATATTGTCATCATTTATCTTCTTCTATATTTCTAATAAATGTTTCTCTTCTTTTAGTTCATTATTTTTTATTTTAAGATTTTCATTTTCAGGTTTGAGTCTTTTATTTTCTTCAATGAATTTATTGTTTTCAATTTCTAACATAATTATCATTTTCTTTAGGTTTGTGTAGTTTTCATTCAATTTATAAATTTCGATAAGAGCCAAGAGTAGAGTTTTTTCAGCTGGGATTTCATTTGTGCTATCATCATTCGAATCATTATCAGTTGAGTAGGATGGGTTACTAGAGCAACTTACCTCGTTTTCATGTTCGATGCTTGCTTGTTGTTTATTTCTTTTCGGGGCTTGCATAGCTTTTGGACATCTTCTTTGGACGTACACTCCTCATTTGTTTTCAATGCTTTTTCTTCTTAGGAGGTTACGTTTCTTGCTCCCCTTTGATCCATTTATATTTCTCCTTTTGGTTGTTGTAAGGATCATAGGCTCACTATTTGATTAGGAGGCTTCAAGTGAGGAATTGACTATCTCTATTGCCATTTGTGTTTTAGAGAATAGGAAAAGGATCTTTGGTCTAAGGTTGTGAGACCTAAAACTAAACACGTGCTCTGATACCAATTGTAAAATAATTAGGAATAGTTGTTTTCAAACTTTTTGTAATTTTTGATTGATTAAAGCTGAAGAAACAAAATTAACAAACTAAAAGTAAAAAAGAGATCTGATACAGAAATTTTTATAGTGGTTCCACAAATCCGGTGTACGTTCACTCTCAAACAACCCTTCTGGATTTTCATTGTTACTTCAAATAATACAATCCACTTGCTTACTGGATGTAAGTGAAACATTTACATCCCAGTTGTTTATGGGTGCAAGTGAAACCTTTTAAGTACTTTTTCCGGAAGTACTTTCTCTCTCAAAACTCAAATCGTGAATCCACGTGATTTTCAGAGTTCTGTAGGATATAGGGTGGTGTTACAGAGTGTAAACCTAATTTTTGAATGTAACAAAATTGAGCACAAAGAATATTACAAAGGTTGTTCCTTATATGAGAAGAATTTAATATATAGTAAATGAAAAATATACAAAAAGAATACAGAGTAAGTTTAATGCAGTATGTTTTCGAATGATAGAGTAAGAGTGTTTAATGAGATTATGTTTTTCTCGCAACAATTGTTCTTTCTCTTAATTCCTTCTTTACTCTATTCTTCAACACTTTATCATTTAAAGCTCTTGAAGAATACTATTGAGTGGTATGTGAATTTAAACATTTGGAATTAAATGTTTTTCACCTTTCTCAATTAATATTTTTGACTGTTTCTCAATTAATTTTTTTGCCTATTATTATCCTTAAAGCAGCTCTTCTTTCCATCAAGCAAAACCTGTTTTAATAAGATTTGAAGTGTCTTTTTTCTACAACAGTAAAGCTAGCTTAACAAACAAAAGAGGTTTTCAAAACAACACATCATGATAATTTTAAATTCAAAAATAAGGAATTTGATTGGTCTATATCATCAACTTTTAGACATTCAACAAATATTTTTAATGTCCACGCCTGCATAAATAGTTGACCAAGATTGACTAGATTTTGAAATATGTAATGTTTTGGTTAGTCGTACATTTGATTCAATCGACCAGAGAAGTATTATTTTCTTATATGATTTAGCGGTTTACCGTTTGAATTATCAATCGACTGAACAAGCAAAGTAGTTTGGCTATGTAAGCATATCAGGCTAGCCACTCATGTTCAGCGGTTGACTACTCGTGCGTACTAAGGCACTTTGTTTTAAGTGGTTGACCGCTTAAGCACACTTGTACACTTGTACACTTGTAGTTGACCACCTGCACTTGCGGTCAGCCACATGTGTGCACCAAGCCGCATACAATCTACCGCTCATGTGCCTTAAGCGCATGTGGCTGGCCGCTTGAGCGTTTTGTAGCTCTCGCGACTAGCCACTCCCGTGCACTATGCATGTGCGCAATTGACTGCACTGTGCACATAGCTGACCGCCTATGTGCATGTGGACACATGTTGTACTGCGCTATGTGCGTGGCTGGCTGTGCTGTGCACCTTAGTCGCACGCAGCTGACCGCACTGCTCATGCAGTTGACCGCACATTCATAGAATTGACCATTAAAGTACAGATGGTCAACCATTAGGCTTCTTCGATTGGCCGTTCGTAGATTTTACTTAATCCAATTTTCATATCAATTTTTATTAACTCCATAATGTATTTTCCCACTTAAATTTTCTTTAATTTAATCATTATCAAAATTTTTTAATCAACAAATTGGAAAATGATGTTAAAAAAAATTATAAATATGGTGAAGGTGATCTTTTTATAAAATTTTGGGAGTAAGTGTTACAAAAATTGGGATAATATTGATGCAATAACCAGAAAAGCCGGATAAATTAGGGACCCAAGTCGACACGTATCATACTAGGACACAATCAAAATAGGCTGGTATATATATATCCATACTCGATACTAGGTATTACTCACCACAACGAAACTAGTTGAATACCACATTTGCATAAATTGGATATTGAAAGAGAATATTAGGACAACGTGAATGGTAAATGTTCAATTAAAAGAAAACCCTAATAAACTTCAAAGAACCAAATAGTAACGGCAAAATGACAGAAATTGAAGGAACAAAGGAACAAAGTGATAATTTTCAAACGACAAGGGTTAAAGTATCAATACGTGATAATAGTATTTTTCACAATATTAAATTGAATAACGTAGAATTAGAAAAAGCTATTAAAATTTTTAAATATATATATATATATATATATATTTATGGGGTACAATAGACAAAACAAAATACCAATAGCCCAACACTACATATTAATGTAATCTTAGTTTTTATTGTAAATTTAGCTATTCAAATAATCACGAGACGTTAGTCTCCTTCCCGTCCACCACTCAGCCTCGCAAGCGTGCACAGTTTGAGTTGATAGGAACACTTGGTCCCACCCAAATAGATAGGTATAGTTGAAAAACTAGAGAGTAAACCAATAAATAAATAAAAAGAGAATGGGATTGGGTTGGGAACCCATTTAAAGAACAAAAAGTTTCCATACAGCCATCCTGTATTTTTGTCCATAAGTAAAATAAAATCTGGCAAAAAATAAACTAAGAAATACCGAGTCACTTCAGACAAAACATAAACCAAGATCTGGAACATAAATAGGTTATAGTGAACAAAGAGAAAACTCTGCAGCAAAATTGTGACAGATTGCTGAATATCAGACTATGGCCATGCGGTAGTCATGGGAGTAAAACCTCAATTGACCATATCATGTTGTCTTCTTTGCAAGGAAATTTAAGTCCTCAATTCACTCATCATCATTAAATGTAGTCTTCTTTCCTGAGTCGGAACAAATATTTCTCCAATCAGTAATTGAGCAAAGCACAAAGGAAACATGATGCCACAACACAATTCAGGATAAACCGGTGATTGGAAATGACATGAACTAATGGAACATTCGAACTTTAACCAAGGAAATACCAAGACATGAAACAGTTATTCCTTTAATTGAAAGTTTTTAATTGTGCAAGTATGACCTAGGATGCATGGGCTAGGGAAACATGACGGAAAATTTAAAAAATTTTACGGTCTTTTAGGTTGAAAAGAGTGATTGCATGTCGTGTCATGGATGCATCCGATGAGAGACACAAACAGGCTCACCTCAAGTATCCATGCAACATAAGTTGGAACATGTCCCCAGGGCTCAGAAACATTGGTCAAAACTAGGATGAAAACAAAAGGGGGAAAAGCAAACCTGTTCCAGGTGTTGCCATGCTAGGTTTGTTTGGTGTTCCTCGTCCTCTACCACCACCTCGACCACCTCCTCGCCGACCACCAAAACGGCCACCACCATCCCTGTCCCCAAACCTGCCACCATTTCTCCCACCACGACCACCTCCTCGGCCACCACTGAATGCATTTCGATTCTCATCTCGTGGTCTAGCCTCTTCCACAGTCAAAACACAATCTCCAAGTGTAGAATTATTTAGTTCCAGCGCATTGTTCAGACTGTCAGCATCCTTAAGGTCAAGGTAGGCAAACCTGCAACAGAAAGGGAAAAATTCAGCTGATGTTAAACAGGCGTAAGTATGGAATTCTGCAGTCGCCACTGTGAAGAGAAGCAACCATAACATGATTATGCAAATGCAGTAGATATCAAATACATGAATAAAATATCAATTTAGAATATTGCCTGAAGAAGAGAGTCAGAACACCTTTTTCCCCAGTAGAGCAATTTTTTTTTTTTTTTGTTGGAATCCAGTAGAGCAATTTAAAAACACCTAAATACTGTCTAATTCTATATCAAGCTACTGTGCATGTCAGCAAACCCCATGTAAACAGCAATCATATCATGATGCATGTTGTATCCAGATGCTCCCGCGCGCATAAAAAAAACATTCACACAAGAGCACATCCATTCAATTAAATAAATTTATATCATACATCCAAAAGGTTATAACTGATAAGTATGTTGATGCGCTATTTATATAGTAAAATACACAGCCAGAATCAAAATAAAGGCATGACGCCATAAAACGTAGACACGTAAAAGTACCAACAATTCTCCCTCGCATTTATTCTTTGAAGTTAAAAGATAAGAATATACCCCTTAATTTCACCAGTCTCAAAATTTTTTGGAATGGAAATCCTTGAAATCTCTCCACAAGAACCAAAATGCTCTTCTAGAGCACTCCTGACCTGCAATCCATTTGCTAAATTGAGAAACAGTAATAGTTTAATTATCAGCCGCACATTTAGAAACAGACAAGCTGTACATATTACCTGATCCTCTTCAGAAGATGGATCAAAACCCCGAACATATATGGTTCGTTTCTGCTCTCCCCCAAACTTTTGGTAGGAATTGTCATTTTTTCTGCATAATGGAATCAAATACTTAATTACAAAAATCCGAGAATATGCAGGTCAAAGAATTGTAATTATTAGCTGAAGAAGCTTGTACCTGCTATGTGGAGTGTTTGACCGCTTTTCAGAAGCTAAGTCAACCCACATAGGACGACCCAAAAGTTCTTGATCTTTCATTTTGAGTGCCTGTAACAATGCAAAGTCTTGTAAGGAGAATTTTTAACCTATTGGCAGTTTGAGGCTGGGATTTACCCAGTCATATTTAAGGTTAGTTAAAATACATGCATAGAAATGCTCATATCTAAGGTTAGTTGAAAACAACCACAGAAATGCTCAGACATATACTTGGATTAGGGATAACTCTCTATCTTGAGGATTAAAAGCAATTACCTTTGTGCAACCATAGCATGAAGAATACATGATACAAAGAAGTCAAGAGTCTAAAATGCATAAACATCTAGAGACCTGGCAGGCATAAAATCCTTCATATCTGCATGCATGTATGTAAACTCCTTTGAAGATACTGGAGCAAAAGCAAATTTTTGGAAAAGTATACCAAATCCGTAATATAGTTAACCTGCAAGTTTTTATTTTAAATATCATATACAAAATATATGCATATGGAGTAGGGAGTGTGATCTGGACTGCATAACCCATGAACCAACCATGTGTTTGGTTAGGTTTGGGTTGGTTCCAACTGATCATGGGTTGGGAATTGGTCAGAAAAATTAGGACCCAGGCAAAGTTGGAATAGATTGGGTTAATCCATGCCTAAACCATAAAATTATTTAGAACAATCTAAAATTTTTTACATAAAAAAAGTTAAAGTAGCCAAATTAATATTTGCACATTTATTTCTATAGTGTTTGGTTTTCTAAAGATAATCTAAATTTGTTTTTTTTTTCCTTAAAGAAAAAAAAAGAACTCACAATCAATGTGTTTAGAGAAATCTAAATAAATAAACTTTTCTTAAGAGAGAACACTAACTAATGTGCTTAGTTTTAGAGAGAACTCAAAACTAAAAATGACTAAATCAAATGAACAACCAAGCCTAGGGCATGGGACACAAGGAGGATACAAGCAAAGCAAAACATGATAATTGAAAACCGTATGGATTGTGTGATTCATTAATGGGAACAAAGATAAAGGTGTGTCAAACATATCACAAGATTTGTGTAAGAAAAAAAATTGGGAACAAAGATATTCAAGGTGTGTCATATCACAAGATTTGTCAGAAAAACAATTTTCTTTTAATCCATATGCAAGAGAAATAGCAAGCAAGATAAGGCACAGTTAAATGAGGAAAATTTCTTCTCTCGCCCAATTCCCAATTTATTTTACTTCTTCAATTAATGCAGCGTGCAGGTTTTCATACATGGTCATGTTCATTACACGAGATGCATCACCAAAAGTGTTCTAGGGTTGAACACATCTGGTGAGTCTTATCCTATCCTTGAAAGACTGGAAAAATCTTTGCATCCAACACAAACACAATCATATTTGCAAGGGTCTAGCCGCAAAATAGATGAAATATAAAAGGAGAAAAAGAACTCACACTACGGGCTGCTTCTGCAGTTGCATATTCCACATAGCCGAAACCTCTGAAATTACCCTCATTATCCGATGCAAAGCGAATGTCTATAATCTCCCCAAATGGTTTAAAGACCTCCTCCCTATCACCATTCTCCACCAAGTCAGACATAATTCAATGAGTAGGGAAGTAAATCACATCTAAAAGATAAATATACATACACATCTGCTCGTTCAATACGATAATTCAGGTTGCCAATAAAAACTGTCTTTGAACCTGATGAATCACTTTTAGGGGTGGCTGGAGTTGTGAGCTGCATCAGTAGCAATAAGACAATCAGCCCCAATCACATAGTAAAGCCAGGAAGACAAGTTATAGGACACAACTTACAGCATTCTTCCCAGATTTTGAATCAGGTTTGAGTTCTGTCTTTGGTGATTTTGCATCAACCATTTCAACATCAGTATCCTGTTATTCCAAAAAATGGGGAAAAAATTCAGATTGCCACTACATGATATTCAGCTTAAACTTCTAAAATGAGAAAGAACAAAATGTGTGAGCTTGTGACTGACACCTGACTGTATTATGTTACACAGCCAACATTTGTTTTTTATTATTATTATTATTGTGAATATGTATTAATAATACTTGAATAAACTTACTCTAACAAAAAATCAATTCATACTTAATTACCAGCATATAATTATTTGAGACCGGACCTAGGTTTTCATCTAAACAAGTGAACATGTTGCCCGACAAGTTAAATATTTACAACACATTAGCATGAGTCTACTTAGAGCACACTGCAACAAAACAGATGTAGGGGATGGGACTTGTGTTAGACATGCCAGTGGAAATATGTATCCATCACCAACCATTTACAAAGAGAGGAACTCTTGATTTTCAGTAGATTCTATTCGAGTGTTATGAAAGTGGTACTCACTCTTTTCTTCGGAGTCTTAGAAGGTTCTTCCTCACTATCGTCATCAGAGCTCTCATCATCACTACTTCCATCTTTGACACCTTTTCCATCAGTTGAAGGAACCTGCAGCATGACATATTTTGCATGACGTATTTCTCTTAATGAAACACAGGACCAAAAACTACAGCATCATATTGGAATTATAAGCATTACATACTGTGGCTTTTGTCTTTTTACTTTGTGGTTCTTCATCACTTTCCTCCGAACTATCCTCATCGCTGTCTTCTTTTTGAGGGTCTGGCTTTTTCTGTAGGATCCAAATGCAAAATTGGATAATAGTAAGTTCAATGCATCACAGGTACGAATAATATATGTACATGCATGATCACTAGACTCATTCTGTGAAATGCAGCAACCTAGATTTGAGGTTACCACATGTGTGATGACAACATCTTCTAAAGGCTTAATTGGTCATCAAGAAGACAATCAGGTACAAACCACAAGCTTGTGACATTCATTACTTGCTCAAACAAATAATGTCATCAGACCTTGAGTAATGGGTTCATTCACATTAGACCACCATTAAAATAAGGGTTATATGATACAAGGACAAAAAGGAACAAATCTGACCTTCATGGAGCTTTTTGTTTCATTTGCTGAGGATGTCCTTTTCAAAGATGCAGAAGACTTGGTTGCAGGAGCCTGCAAAATGATAGAACTCCTATCGGCAAACAAACTACAAATATAAAATTTCAAGGGGAAAAAAACAAATAACAGTGCGAAACTTTTTTGTAGACACAAGGAGTGCTTGTGTAGCCAGTTCCAATAAAATCAAGTACAACACCAAAGAACTATACTCATGCTTTGCAAAAATATTTAAGCATAACATCTCACAACATTGACATTTATGCTTGGTACCCATATTCATTGTTATGATTTAATAGATTGTTAATAAATATTTACTTTATTTTATTGTTTTTCTCTAATTTCCCAAAAACTAGAATCCTTTTCTTGGTAGTTGATACAGGGGCAGATTCCCAGCAACAGCTGGTACTTTGGTTTGAGCCTTCTGCCATAGTTTGTGTTCCAACAATCGGTGAAGGAACTAGTAAGTGTTGAGGCAGCCAGATCTCAGAAACAACAAATACACAAACTACCTTTTGATCCTCCGAATCACTATCAAATGAGCTATACTATCACTGGACTTCTCTATTTAGTATATAGGCTACCAGATCTCAGAAACCATAAATAATCAAGCTACCTTCTCATCCTCTGAATCACTATCAGAAGAGCTATCATCACTGGACTCCTCTATCTTTTTAGGAACTATGGCAGCCTTTTTCTGCGCAGCAGCTGGTTCCTGCTCAAACCATATAATATTACAAGCACAGAAATTTGTTGAGGAAATCAGTATAGCAACAATCAGACTGATTGATCTGAGAAACATTGATAGAAAATAAGCACACCAGCTAAGAAACAGACCTCGTCACTAGAGTCACTCTCCTCACTATCACTTGATTCAGTTTTCTTTTCGGAGGCCACTACAGGAACAGTCTTTGAAACTGGAGTCGGCAATTTCTTTGCTTGAGTAGCTACCTTTTGAGGTTCCTGCATATTAAAAAAAACATATATTTGCAAAAGTTAAAGACAGGTGTTCAATCTTCAGGGATCTTATACTCTATTTTGTCTAATTCAAAATGTTGCTTTTGTCAACTAATGAAATGTATATACATAAACACACACAAAAAGGATCAAAGGAGGATGCCAAACAAGCTGCAGATCCTGTTTCATCCAAAATAATTACCCATGAAATAAATTACAAGATTTAAATACTACTACAGGTTTCAATATATAGAAAAACCAAAAAAATCTTATTACATCACCAAATATATGACTCAAAATCATCACTCAAGACAACCAGGAGAATCAAAAATGAAAAATCCAAAGTCATAAACGTGAAAATATACAATAATCCAGAGAAACTGCCTCTAACATTACCTTGAATTTATATGCATTTTCATATAAATTGTTTAAATTATTATTGAAGCAAAGTGATTAAAAATTAAATTAACAAGAAGTACCCAAAATATGACTCACATCATCATCTTCAGAGCTGGAATCAGAATCAGAATCATCACTAGATTCAATCTTCTTCTTTGGAAGAGAAACAGCTGCTTTTGCTTTGGGTTTCTGCAGAAACAAGTATTGCAATCTCGGTTACAAATACAATTGCAAAATGGGCTCGTTTTCTTGCTTTGTCAAACTAAAGAGAAAATATAGCTGATACCTCATCCTCCTCAGAAGAAGAATCATCAGAAGAAGAGCTGATAGAGGCGGCCTTCTTTGCATCTTGGCCTTTCCGAGAGACAGGCACAGTTTTCTTAGTGGCAACTTTGGCAGCCACTTCCTCATCAGAAGATGAGGAATCATCATCAGAGCTGCTAGAGGCTGCCTTCTTTGCAGCCGGGCCATTAGGAGAGACAGGCACAGACTTCTTAGTAGCAACTTTCGCAACTACTTCCTCGTCCGAAGATGATGAATCATCACTACTACTAGAGGATGCCTGTTTCTTTTGATTATGAGAGACAGGCACAGTCTTCTTAGTAGCAACTTTTGCAACTACTTCCTCATCAGAAGATGATGAATCATCACTGCTACTGCTAGAGGATGCCTGTTTCTTTTGAGGTGCGACCTTGGTTGATGCCTTAACCTATACCAAAACACAACATACATGCCCATTAGTCACCACCTCAAAACACATTCAGCACAGGCCAATAAGCACTACATTCTATTATGCTAAGAGCTTAGTGTACACTTAATGAATACAGCGCTCTCTCTCTCTCTCTCTGTCTCTCTCTCAGATAAAGACTCACAGGTGCTATATTGTATCATGCTAAGAACATCAGCGTACATCTGCAAGAATTTCGGTAACAAAAGCTGGCTCTGTCTCTGCCTCTCTCTCTCCCTCTCTCATTATAGATCCACAAGTTTTATATTGTACTATGCTAAGAAAGTGGCACGAATCTAACAACAAACTCTGGTTCTGTCTCATATATGACAAAGTTTAGAAGTGCCGAGCACAAACCTTTACATCCTCAGAATCAGAATCAGATGATGATGAAGAGGACTCAACTTTCTTTTTGGTAGGTGTCTTTGCTTCAATCTTCTTCTTCTTCTTCTTCTTCTCAATCGACTGGACCTCAACCTTGGCCTTCTTCGCATTCACTTGCTTCTCTATCTCTTCCTCAGCTTCTCTCTTATTCCCTAAAACCAAAACCCACAAAATCGTCATCATCAACAACACCCACTCAAACAAAATCGAATTGACGAAAGAAACGGGAAGCTCAAACAAACCTTTCTTAGTCTTGGTGGATGACTTCGCCATTGCTAATATGAGACGGAAGCTGGTTTCGCCTTAAGCCGCAGGAGACAGGAGCTCGCACACAAACGCCCAAAGGAATTTCGAACCTTCAGTCACTCTCTCTCCAAACACCACCACCGCTTTAGAGAAAGGACTCGAGGGTTTAGATTAGGGTTTTCGTGTCGGCGTAGTCTGTCTTATATTTATAATATTTTGGAAAAAAAGAAACCCTAAAACTACTCACATTCTCCTCCGCCTCCTCCTACCATTTCTTAATTTTCAATTTTGCCCTTTGCAGCATTTCTGTTTCATATTTGGTAAATATTAATAAAAAAGGAAGATTTTGATTTTTTATTTTTGATAAATTAAGGAAAGAAAGAAATTCAAATGAATTTTGAAGAAAAAATTTAAAAAAAAAAAACTCAAATATCAAATTGTAGAGAGGGGTTAATCTCTTTGAATCCTTGTACTCCCTCAATTTTAATTCTATTTACTGTTTTAGAAAATCAAAAACAATAGTTACTTTACGTAAATAATAGAATATTTTTAAATATTTGATATGATAAATTTATATTTGCATGGTCTTTAATAAAAACATTTGTTTCTATGTGCTTCGATAAAATGATGAATTATTGTTTTCAAAATTATCATTGATATTATATTTGATAAAAGAAAACACTGTGCCATACATTAGTAGTTTAACGGACATAACTAAAGTTGCATGTGTTTGTTATTGTGATTTTGTATTCTATTATTTAACATTAATATTATGGATTTATATTTAATAAATTATCAATTTATAACTATTATGGATATCAATTGAAAGACAAAAGAATAACAAGTGGTTCGTGTAAATTTTAATTTTAATATCAAAATTAATTAAAAGAACCATAAAACGCAAATAAAGATCTTGATATTGATTTTCTCCATCACTTTTTAACTTTCCTTATTACGGCAACTGTCTTGTTTTATGAATGGGATTGAAAAGGTAGAGGATGGATATCATCATCATTAGAAGAAGGGTATTGCTACAGAGTCATCGATTAATTTAGTTATATAATAAATAGGAAAAACAAGTAAATTTCACTTCGAGTAAGATTATGGATGTTTATGAATAAGGAAAGATTACACAAAAAAAATTAATTAATGGTTTGGTTTGTTTTGTGGTACAAAGTTTTATTAACTTTTTAGAATCCTAAAGAGTCTATGTTTTACAACTTTTGGTGCATTTGTTGAGTGCATAAGCTTTGTGAATTATTATGTATGGTGGAGCGATGTTATCATCACAAATCAAAATCAGTAGAAGAGGTATGCTCCTACGAGCGAGGGACTCGACTTGCCCAATCTCTCCTTCGTCATATCCACTCCAAGCCTCAACTAGTAAAGTATGATTACCTCCACATATGCATTAATTTGTATCTAATTAGGAAGTTGAAACATTAGGTATTTAATTTTAACAATACAAATCAGATGCATATACGTTAATTTATAAACTCAACTATGAGATTAATGTATTTTATTTTTAATACATGTAAACTTAATTATGAGATTTTAGATATTTTAAAAGTTAAATTTGGTAGTAAATTGAGATATGGTAAATTTGGTGATATTATTTTTCTTTTTCTTTTTTTTTGGTTTGGAAGAGAGCCAAAAGGCTCAAAACAGAAGGGCAAGCCCAACACAAAAACAAAACAAACACTTATCTCTTTAAAGAAACCAAGCCTCTTTCGTCTTCAAGCAGTAGCTTTAAGATGTTGTATGGGGGGCATGCAAAACATGAAGACCAGCAGGATGAGAGTGCCCAAGATTGGCAAGGTGGTCAGCACATTCGTTTCCGTCTCTGTACATGTGAATCAAGGCGGGGGCTCCAATCTTGATGATGAGTTGAGTGCATTCTTTAACTATTGGGAAGAGATGATGTTGCCGATGGACATCTTTGTTGAGGAGCATAATGAGATTTAGATAATCAGATTCAATGATCAGACCCCTGATATTATGGCTGACTGCAAGCTTGAGACCTTCTCTGAGACCCCAAATTCCGCCATTAAACTGTCTGAAATGCCAACGTTGACTGTGAAGCCAATGACCCATTTACCTTCTGAATTTCTTATGATACCTCCTGCACTGCACTGGCTTTTTGAAAGTTAGAGTTGATTGAGCCATCAGTGTTAAGCTTAAACATATTTGTGGGAGGAGGTTCCATGAAACCAACTTGATTTGCGTAGGGAGGATGATAGAGTTGTCATCCAAAGCGATAACCATGTTATCAACAAGTTTCTAATTGTTGACACAGCGTGACAAGGATTGATAGGAGTTTGATCAAAGATAAAGTTACAGCAAACTTTCCAGATGTACCAGATGGTTGCTGAAAAGGTCATTGTCCAGAGAGGTTAATTGTGCAGCTTGTTACAATTAAGGAACAACCAATCCAAGGTGGAGGAAGAGGTGAATTTGGGAGTTTTCTGGTTAATGGGAGCAATCAGGGTCCAGACTTCCCTTCTCCAACGACAATCTCTCAGAAGTTGGAGAGTTATTTCATCTAAACTTTTACAAATGGGGCACAGAGGATCAGAGGATAATCTTCTTCTGATTCTCTCTAGATTGATTAGAATTTTCTCTTTGCCAACAAGATAGATGAAGAATTTGATTTTTTTGGGCAGGAGATTCTCCAAATCCATTTCCATGAGGGATCCTGGCTTCTTTGATGAGAGCTAGTATTTTGGAAAATGTAATAAGTTGAATTGATTGAGAAAGTGCCATCAGCGGACTCTTTCCAATAGAAAGTGTCTTTGTGAAAGTTAGGGGGTGGGAGGATTATTGCTATGATCTCTTCTATTTTCTGATGGGGAAGGACTTTCCTAAGCTCTTCAAGATTCCAATTGTTACCATGCTGCAAGTAGCATTTAAGTTTGGTGTCATTGGGGATTTGGTCTTGCAAGATGAGTGCATATTAGGCTAACTTTTCTTTTCCCACTCATAGATCATGCCATAAGTTTATATCTGAGCCATCTCCTATTCTCCATTTGATGCCTTGTAGAAGATAAGCTTTGCTTCTAGTAATACCTCTCCAAACGTTAGAGCAGGCAGGATTAAGTTTGTGCTGAAAAAACTTATCTTTCTGCAAATATTTGCTGCGAAGGACCTGACTCCAAAGAGCCTTATCATCTTGAGATATTCTCCAAGTTAGCTTAGAGAGTAGGGCAAGATTGTTTCTTCTGCTAGTTCTCAATCCCAAGCCTCCATCAACTTTTGAATTGCAGGCTTGTTCCCAGTAAATTAAGTAGATTTTTCTTCTACCAGGGAGGTCTCCCCAAAGGAAACCTCTGCTGAACTTATCTAGGAACTTGCAAGTACCTTCAGGCAATCATGAAGATTGCATGGTGTGAATTAGAATTAAAGAAATGACAGACTTGAGAGAGTAGCTCTGTCTGCTGTGTTCAGGAGATTCATCTTCCAGTTGGCAAGTTTAGCTTGGACCTTATCTTCAAGATACTTGTAAGTATCTCTGCCCACTATCTTGTGAATAATGGGGACTCCAAGATAAGTTCCCAAGTCTTCAGTCACTTTGAAATTATTGTAGTTTGCCAAGGATCTTTTCAAGGACCAGGAGGCCTTAGGGGAGATCCACAGCTTGGACCTTGAGGGATTTATAGAAAACCCACTTACCTCACTAAATTCTTGCAGGCAGGTGAGAACACTCTCCATGTTGTGGTGGTCAGCTTCAGCGAAGATCATAAGATCATCCGCAAAGAAGAGGTGAGAAATGGCAGGGCTTCTTCTGGCTGGCTAGATGGGCTTTCCTGATCATATAAGAGAGTCTCTCCATGGTCAGGATAAAAAGGTAGGGAGAGAGAGAATCACATTGCATTAGACCTTGACCAGATTTGATGGGAGGAAGAACTCCACCATTCCAAAGAATAAAGACTTCAGTACTGGTTACAGAGTGCATAATGAGCTTGATCATACTGGGAGGGAAGTTGAAGTCTTGTAAGACCTGCCCAAGGAAACTCCAGTTGATGTTGTCGAATGTTTTATGGATGTCAATCTTCATGACCATTTTAGGTTTCTTCTTCTGGAGTTTCGAATGGAATGAATGATTTCTTACGTGATAATGATATTGTCCATAGTGCCTCTATTCGGAAGAAAGCTGCTTTGTTGAGGGTCTATGATAGATTGGAGGACTCCTCTTAGCCTTTCAACAACCACCTTCGCAAGGATCTTGTAAGAGGCATTTAGGAGGCTAATAGATCTGAAGTCATGAGACTTTCAGGCCTTCTCACTTTAGGAATGAGGACAATGTGGGCTTTTGTGAATTCTGGATGAAAGAAACCATCTTTGAAGGCTTCCTTAATGAAAGTGAATAAGATGGACTTGACTGTATCCCATTTATTTTGAAAGAAGAAGGGTTGAATGCTGTCATGGCCAGGAGCTTTGAGATCTTTCATAGCAAACACAATATGTTTAATTTCCTCAATCAAGATATCTCTTGTCAGAAAGTAGTAATCATCTTCTAAAATTCTGATTTGATATCTATGGTATCTACTATTGGAAGAGGAGACTTGCTTGCTCTTGAAGAGGTTGCTAAAGTAATCTATGACATGATTCTTTGGCTCATTCTAATCCTCACTCCAAGCTCCATTGATCTTAAAACTAGCTATTCTATTCACATTCCTCTTTATCTTTGTAGTAGTGTGGAAGAATTTGGTGTTCTTGTCACCATAACAGATCCAATTGATCTTAGATTTCTGATACCAAAGCATTTCTTCTTAGTCCAAAGTTTTGTGATATTAAGAGAGGAGATCATGCTCAAGGGACTGCAGAAAAGAGGAGTACTTGTAGTGATCAGGGGATTGGATACCTCTTAGTCTAGCTTCAAGGATCCTTTTCCTTTGGAAGATATTCCCAAAAATGTTCCTATTCCAAGTTTTCAACTCCTCTGCTGTGGTCCAAGTAGCAGAGTTCCAAGCTTTTTCAAAAACCTCATTGAAGTGGGGATGGGTAAGCCAAGCAGTTTGAAATCTGAATGATCTGTTTTGTTTGTCAAGAGGGTGTGTTAGATCAGTCTACAGCATGATTGGACTATAATCTTCATGGGTTCTGGTAAGGTTGATGGCTTTCTTTTTTGGGAAGGAGATATAGGCTTGATGGTTTGCCAAGATTTTATCCAGTCTTTCCTGGAGAATTATTTTGCCATTGATTTTCCTGATCCACGTAAATTTAGGACCTACAGCACCTACGTCTCTAAGGTTGCATTTGTCCCATTGCATCTTGAACCATTGAATTCCTTTACTAAATTTTACTTTGGAGTTACTAACTTCATCTTCATTTGCAATATCATTGAAATCTCCTATGAGGAACCAAGGGAGATCAATATTATTGGCATACCTTGTAATGTCTTCCCAGAAAGGCTTCCTTGCAGGATCTATAAGGCTGAACATATGCTAGAGACAAGAGCCACCTTCTGCTGTCTTCATCAACAATGCAGTAGATGACTTAGTTAGTATATTCTTTAATGGTGATGTTGATCCTGTTGGCTCTCCAGCACAGCCACAAGTCTCCTTTTTGACCATTAGCCAGAATGATAAAATCCTTGTCCAGACCTTGAGAATATAAGAACTTTGGGAAGTCTGTTTTCTCTGTTCTGGTTTCAACCAAGCAGATGATATCAGATTTATGAATTTTGCATAACTCCTTGTAGGCTCTCTTGAACTTGTTATTCCCTATGCCGCAACAGTTTTACAATATTACTTTTGTATTCATTTTGATTGTGGAGAAGAGAGGTATCCAGCTCGAAAGATTAAGCCTCATCCAACATATCTTTTGCTTGATCATTGTCAGAGTCAGTCTCATTATCTTCCTCCTCATAGAGAGCCATTTCATCATCGCTTGTCTTGCTTGTTCTAGCTTCATCTATTCTTCTTATGTCACCTGGGTCAAGATACCATATTTCCTCATCTTCCATATTTCTTTCACTGAGCTTTTTATTAGGATCGGGCTCAAAAGAAAGATAGGGATTATTCATTTGAGGGCTTATAGTGTGATAAGTCCAGTTTTGTTGGATTGGATTATTGAGTTTGGGACTATGGATTCTCAACTGGGGTGGGCTTGCAGTTGGGTTCTCAGCCCAAATCTTAATGGCTTTCTCAGGATGGCACACCTCTGTTCCCTTGTTGGGATTCCCTGAATTCCTTATTATTTCAGAAGGTATGTGCTAAATTGTCCCATTTTTGACACCCTTTTGTACCTAAGTTTTGTTTGGCGCATTGACTTCTCCTTTGTAGCTATCTATCATCCTTTTGTCTTTTGATTGCAGCTTTGCCTTTGTCTTTTCCTGCATGAGCTCCTGACATTGTCTTTAGGACAACTGGGCTGTTGTCAACAGGAGCCATTTAATCAGTGGTTTCGTCTTCCCAGGTAGCAAAGTCAACTGCTAGGCTGCCAAGTTTGTTATTGTGCATCTGAGTTTTTTGTTCTCTTCCCTTCCCATTGCCATTTTTGATAAATCTTTGTCTCCTTGGGACCTGTATCCAAGGGTCCAAGCTTTCCTCCCTCTTACAGTCGCTGAAGTTTCTTTGAGCATCATTTTCTAGCATCTGAGATGAGTTTTTGGAGTCACAGATTCCATGCATGAGTCTTTGTTGTGCCCCACACAACCACATTTGAAGCATATGGTGTAAAGGCCCTCATATTCAACCTGCTGCATCTTGTTTCTTATCTGAACTTTTGGAGTTAGAAGCTTGTTAAGATCGATTTCAACACACACTCTTGTATACTTTCCTCGCAGCGTGTTTGCTGTATTAGAGTCTATTTTGATAGGCTTGCCTATGCTGCTTGCAATGTTGAAGAGAATATCTTCATTAAAGAATTCTATAGGCAGGTGGGGCAGCCTAATCCAAACAGCTGCATGTTCGATTTTAATATCTTTTGGGGTTAACCATGGATGCCATTTTCTCACCACTAGGCAGTGGTCGTGAACTATCCAGGGGCCTCCGGTGAGAGCCTTCAGCATGTCTTATTTTAGACAAAATTTTACAATGAAGTTGCCCTCCCCCAGGTCTAGAAGTTCTATCTGTCCTTCAAGTTTCCACAGATAGTTGATTTTGGTTTGCAGTAGGTGATAACCAATGTTCTTCCCCAATAACTTAATGATAAGTGCTTGCTTCCGTTGTTTCCATAGTTCATTAAGTTTATCATCTACTATTGGAACTTTTGGAATGTTCTGATCTATGTTTGTATCAGCTACAGGCTCTAAGTTCATGAGCTATTCTTCTGTGTTTGAGGCTACTTCAAAGGAGAGGTCTGTGCTACTAAAGAATTTAACTTTCTTTGTGCTCATTTGCAAAGAGTCTTTTTCTTCAATATCTAGTTCTCTAGTTGCCATTCTGTCCTCTCTCTCTCTACTTTTTCCTTTCTTTGTGTGCTCCTTCTCTCTCTCCCTCTCTCTCTCCCTCTCTCTCTCTCTCTCTCTCTCTCTGCTATTCTATATTATTGACTGTTATAGAAGAATTGATATTACTATAGTAAGATGCACTTTTGGAGTAATGCTTTTATTGATAAATGTTTTTCTGCTATATATTCGTAGAATATTAAGCACATAAATGTTCTTTGTCATTTTGTTTGGTTCTAATAATTTAGAAATGTACCCTTTAATTATTATTCTATTAGAATCGATAAAAAATTCCATTAAGAAAAACTATTTTTAATATTTTTATTGTGCTTAATCAATAAATAATGTAATGAAAACAAAGATAAAATCATGAGTATGCATGAATATATTCAATTTTTGTAAGAAATAAAAAGAGGTGAGAAACAATAATATTCGATTTGTTTTTTTTTATTTGATTTGTTGGGATCTCAATTCCCGTAACTACAATCTCTATAAATTTGAAATTGACTTCAAATTTAATTATTGTTTCATGTACCCCAACTCTTATCTATCAAATATTCAATCTGGATGAACACATCAATGTGAAAATTAATTCTTTCTATGTAGAGAAAATCAAACTCCCTAAAAAAGTAATTCTTTTATTGATATTTTAATTAATTTAGGAGAATAAATAAACCCAGAGAGAGTAGAAAGTAACCAAGAGTCTAATAATAGTGTTTAAAATAAGACCTAACACTTACGGTTCGCTAATTTTTCAATTACATAACCAACTATAAGTTCTCAAAAGTTATAAAATAGATCCAAGAATTTATAAAATACGATATATAATATCAAAAACTGTACAACATGAGGGATAATTTTCAAAATTCAAAATGAGGAGAAAATGTTATAAAATTCAAAAAAGAAAAACAAAATTTGAAACTACAAACTAATTGTAATTTTTTATTTTTAATTTGTAATTCAATCTTAAAATTTTCTCTATATTACTTTTTATTTTTAATTAATCCAACACATATAAATTATCATATTGAGTTTGTAATCAATACTAACAAAATTTTAGAGTATAGAAGAGATTGAAAATATATTTATTTTGACTCCAAAATAATTATAATATAATTTATTAATTCAATAGTTAGATAAAATTTATTTTAACTCTAATTAATTATACTAAATAATTAAAATATTTACTTCAAATTTATTTATCATTGAACAAATGGATTTTATACACATAAATGATATTAAAAATTGTTATTTACTTGAGTAACTAAATCAAACACTAGTTTGACATTAAAAAAAATTCAATATATGATGTTTTTAAAATATAATATAATAAAATTAATTAAAAATTTATAATCTCATCCCAACATATTTTCAAAGAATGTATAGATCTATTGGGAGTCTAGGAATTATGGGTGAGTTTGAACATTGTTCTCTTGAATTTAGGGATAAAATTACTCCCAAGGAGAGTGGTTGCGCTTGATGGAACATTCATAAAAGAGGGGGCATGTATGGGGTACATTGTTGCACTTTAACCTCAGCAAGAGATATTAATGCTTGGGGTGATGATTAAGTAAGAGAGTTACGAATTAAAAATATTGTTTGAAATTACTTAAAATTATAAGTGAATAAACTGTATTTAAGTTTTTCTAGATTGACAATCGTATATAACTAAAATATTGTTTAGAATTATTTGAAATTATAAATAAAAGAAAAAATTATAATTCTAATTACATTTTTTACCTCTATTAGGGAGTCATTTGGAAATAAATAACTTTTTATTTTTAATAAAAAAGTCTAAAATATTTTTTTAAAAAGAAAAATGTATTTAAATATCCTTTTCTCCTCTTAAGCTCTCTATATTTGGTTTATAAATTTGTGTTTTACTCTCTCTCTCTCTCTCCCCCCTCCCTCCCTCTCCCCTTTTTTCTCACTTCCTCTTTCTGAACAAATTCTTACTCCACACACTCTCTCTCTCTCTCTCATGTTACTCTCTCCTCTCCTTTTCTCCTCTTTCTCTCACTTTAGATTTGTCTCTAAGTATGGAAATTTTATGAAATGAGTTAATATTAATTACAAAATATAAGAGAAGAGTTTTGTAAAAGTGTCTACTACATATTGAAACCCTCAAAAGTTTTATTACTTTTACGAGGTAATCAACTATGTTGAGAGACAACTTATTGCATAGTGTTATTCTATAAATGATGGGGACAAATTTTTTAATAAGGAAACATGCAACAAGGTGAAGAGAAGATGCCGTCCTAAATGCTAGAAGTGAAAAGAAACTCATGCAAGTTGGTTTGGCTTCAAGACGGTGTAAATGTGAGAATACTTATTCTTGATTTGTAGATGAGCTATGGTTCTATGTGTTAATGATATTAATGATAAACATCTAGTATATTGTTTCACTAATTTGGGTGGAAAAATAGAATGTTTCTTTAAACAGAAATCTAATAGCATGTTTTGATATTATTGTTGTTTTGATGTTACTGGTTAATATAATATTTGTTATTGTTACTTTTACATTTTAATTTTGCTAATTAATGTAAGAGTTTAAACCGTTTTGAATAATTTTGTTTATGTGATTATGGTTAGTAAGTTAGTTGTAGTTTTAAAATCATATTAGAACTTAGAATAAAAGTTTTACTATTAAGAGTTTAAAAATATGAATGATGAATTTTCTAAATAAGAAATATATAAAAGTTTATGATTAATGAATTCCTAATTGAATATCTTTAGTCTATTTGAAGTCATCACTTGGCTTATCCATGATTAACATTAGATGTTAATTAGAATAAATAGGCGAGTCGTACACTAGGAGACAAGTTGACACTTATAAATAGAAGGAATGTGACTCAAATGACAATGGCATGAAAATATGTCTAATGTCAACTATTTGTCATTTTATGTCATATGATAGTTAGACTTGGCAATTCATGTTTAATAGAATCTAATTGTGTATAATTAGATACGATTTAAAATGGATTTGACACGAATATGATAAGATTAATAAGCGTGTCGATATTTGGTAATACAAAAATGATATGATTAATGAATAGGTTACATGACACAACATAATACGGTTAGATTTGATTTTACTAGTAGCCAACAAATGTGAAATTAAGGAGATTTTTATTATCTTGAGGAAACCATAATCTATAGTTAGCAGAATATTAAAAAATCTACAAAATAAGGCTTCAAAAAAGTTCCACTATCCAAGAAAAAATAGAAACTAACATAATAAATTTAATTAAAATCGAACAAGTAAATGATAGTTAAGAAACAAGTAGTTAAGAAACAAAGAGTACATCCTCAAACTTGACATGACTTTGAGTCTACAATTGAGCATTTGGTTTATTTTTGTTTTTCACAAATAGATAGCTCCAGTGTATCCTTAAGTAGTTCCTTTATTTTATATTCATTATCGTCTATAATATATAAAAACAAATTAAATAAAAGAATAATAAATAGTATAAATATATTCGTTCTTATTCATAATAACTAAAGAGACAAAAAGCATAATAATAATATATAATAACTAAAATAATTAAAAGTATAATAAGTAAAGCAATTAAAAACTTGTGTTCTTGTTAATATAACCAATCCTTGATAAAAATTAGAGCTTTCACTGTGTCTTATTTTAAAGCATTGTTGTCCACCAATATTAAATGTAGATTCAGAAACTACAGTTGAAATTGGGACGATTAGGATATCTCATGTCATGGCAACAACTTCAAGAAATGGAAATTCATTTGATTTCCAATATGCCAAAATATCTAATTTTGATTCTCTTTTATACGCATCATTTGATTCAAATAAATACAACTCAAGTTGAGACTTCTCATGGGCACCAAATTTTGATTTTCTCCATGTGTCATAACCCTACCAATAAAAATAATTTTGTTAATAAAACAAGTAACAATAATCATAAATGAATTAAACTAAATGAAGATATATATAAACTTTACCTTAAAAACAGACACCTTACAAGTTCTTTGAATGGCTAAATCATCATTTCTATGATCCATTTCTATGGGTGAATCTAAAACTTTATCTTGTTTTTTATTCTTAATAATATTTTTGAATAAAAAAAATAACTTTTCTTTAAGATTTGCAAATTCTTTTGAATCTGAACCATAAAACCTCATATAAACTCATTCAACAAAATGAGTATTGTATCCTAGATCCAACACAATAACTATAGATAGAATCATGCTAAAATCAGACCAATACTTTCCAAAATTTCCTATCATTCTTAGAGCCATCTTTTTCATGTAAGAATTTTTTTTTTCTATCTATTCTTTTGAAGGTAACTATGCTTAGAAAATGTATATTGGATATTTTGTTCAAAAAAATATAATTGCGATCTCATAAAAAAGAGAAAAGAACCTACTAATTTTTTCAACCCTATCTCATTTATCTTTAGATGAACAATGTCTATAATTAGTATCACTTAATCGTAAATGCATAAAAGTATCACGATAAAACAAAGCACTATCAAATATCTTAAATGAGGAATTCTACCATGTTGGGATATCTTATCTCAAACCAATGGTTTTTTTCAACTTAAATAGTTCACGCATTCCATAAACTTTGTGTGTGCTTTTTTTTTTTAACTAGAGATTCTTTGATGTACTTAGCATTGTCCTTGATTTTTTAACTAGAGATTCTTTAAGATGAAATAACTCTCCTTTACAAACAAGTGCTTTTCTATTATTTAATTGAATCTTAACCACATTAACAATGACACCATTTGTAGAAATATTATCCGAAATGACTGAAAACAACTTATTTTCAAGTTTCCAATCAAACAAAAAAGTTATAAGTTTTTCACTCAAAGCCATCCGACTATAAGGAGGTGGCGTTATAGGGAAATTCAAAAATCTCTTATATAACCTCAAATCATGATCCATAAAATGTGCAGTTACATACGGGTGGCCATAACAATAGAACTTTATAAGTCAGTTGCAAAAGACACCCTATTGATACTTTAACAATCATATCTTTAACTTGAATTCTCTTTTATTTATGTAACTTTTTTTGAGAGTATTCTTAGATATGTTAACTACGGTCGGACATAAATAAGAATACAAAAACTCAATACCAGAATACTCAAGAAAAAAATGTAGTTTATACTTAATCACATCAACCACAAGTAATTTTTTGTATATGTTATCATCAAATTTTCTGGAGACAAGAGACATGATTACATGTTATAGTAGTCTTAATACCGCGTCTTTCCGGGCACACTTATCCATGCGTCATTTGAGATTACATATTTTATATTTGTTGTCACAACTTATTATAGCAAAACACGTCTTGTATTTGGTTACAGGCTTTCTATTGATTGATGAGTTTGTCAGCTTCTCAAAGTGTTGCCAAACTTCAAAGGTTGCTTTGTTTTTCTGCATCTTCTGCTTGACTTTACAATATTTGATTTTAAGTATTGGATGGGTATAACTTGTAGTTTTGTTTTTTATTTTTTTATTTTTTATTTTCTCAAGCATGTATCACTATTTTCTCACTCAAAATATGAATTTCTTGGTTCGGTCAATTGTAAGCTTGGAATTTAATTTTTAAATTAATAATTTTTGTTTATCTATCTAATCATCTTAATGTACATAAATTTGAGAAAGTGTCCGGTAAGAATCCTATAAACAATTATGCAACTTAATGATCATGATACAATTATTCTATTTTTTATGAGACATCATGAGTAAGATTGAGAAGAAAAATTAAAAATTTCACATACATGAGATTAGTGATGAAGTAAAGAATTTTTTTAGACTGTTTAAGCCACCTTGATCGATAGTTATCTTTTTGTAGTCATTGATAGTCAATGTTTTTGGTGTTCGGAATAACTTCCCCTAACCTTTGAACTTGATAGCTACTGATTAAAATTTCTTTTATTATCTCATCCTAGAAAGGCATTGCATCCGAAGAAGCATCCATCATCTATATTTGTATTCTCTTCACTATCCATATTATACCACATTCTATTTTGATACTCATCTATATCGCATCGATCAATTATATATAAGATATGAATTATGAGTATTATTAAAATGCTATTCAAGGAAACTATCTTGATTGCGAGGTTTTTGTGGTAATATGTGTTTCACTTTTGTTTGCATGATATTTTGGATGTGGATATTCTTTTTATAGAAATAATAAAAGTTAATCATTATTAAGAATCGACAACTTTCTAGTTATTATATACATTTTGTCTTTAAATTTGTCACGCCCCGAACCGAGATCGTGAACAGCCGCCCGTTGTCCCTGGATGCCGGCTGTATTTTTACAGAAAATCGGACAAAATATCCTCATAAATCGGAGGTTTCCCATGTACAATTTCACATGTATATCACATTTATCCTGTAAAAATAAATAATTGGTCATCCCGATCTCTCCAAAAATCAACAAATACCACAGCCAACATCCAAAACAAAGCAAGGCTATAAAATTTCTAACAGTTCTAGCAATAGACCTCTACTGTCATGCCCAACTAGAGCATTAGCAGTCGACACGCCGAGCGGACTTAAATTCTACGCATATATAAAATAAATTCACAATTAATTTTTTTTAGATATTTACAAATGTCTCAATGCAATGAAATAATTCAATACGATGGTTCCACGAATAAATGTTCATAATTTATACAGTCATCCCATAAAACTTGATAAATATATTGGTCAAACTAAAATCTCCAATATATAATAATATCACCAATTATCGTAGCGGAAGAGATGTAAAATATCCATATCCAAACCCAGTGATATCTCCCCGGTCCAACACTAATCCTGTGGGAAAGAAAGCGAGGGGTGAGTATCTATGGGAGGATACTCAGTAAGTAAGGGAATTGATATCATACTATCAATATCGAGGGTGAACTTGGAGTGTCAAAACATAAGATAAGAAAATATCCACAGTGTGCAAGTCGATCATATTATTTCAAAATCATATATCATACGCACACATCAGAAAGCAAAATATGCATCCAAAATTTATATCAATGTAATGAAGAGTCGGCCAATGAAATATTCCCGGCAATGGTCTACCTCAACCAAGGACGGCGTATTGGGGGTTTTTCCAAATGCAAGTATTAAATAATGGCTCTCTACCCCAATGTTGACCACAAACTATCCCAACTAGCCTGTGAATAATAATAATATACATATAACTAGTCGGCCGTGTATGGTGCCCCCGCCTGGTGCTAGACGGAGCCGTACTCAGCGTCCTCTCCGATGAGAATCAACCTGGGACACCCATGCATATGACGATCTGGCGGATACCTCCGGCCGAAGCATATCCGGACACAAGGGGTGTCTTTACCAGATGTCCTTCGTAGCTACGGATCACAATATCATATCGGCAGGGCACGTAGCCCCATGCATCCCATCACCATGTCGGCCGGGCATATAGCCCCATGTATCATATCATAACGTCGGCCGGGCATACAACCCAAATATGTAAGTAAATCCATTTAAAACCATGTGTCAATACAGTGGAAGCATTAAAGCATATTAATATGTCGAAAATGTGGAACAATATTTAATTATCAAAACTCATGGATGCATATCAATAAAGTCAGAATTTAAGACACTCCAAAGGTCACAAAATATTTCATAAAATATTCGAAAGTTTTAATAATCATATATTTTGCAGAAACATGTCATTTGAAAAGTATTTTTAAAACATGGTTTTCAATCAATAGCGAATGTCAAAATCTCACTCACAGTTCTAGGGAGGGTGGTCACTCCCAATTTTCAAAATCTAATCTGCTTCCTCGAGTCTCCAAAAAGATCAACCTAAATCAGATTATCAACATTTAATATCAAATAAAAGCCAAATCAGGGATTTTCAATTTTTTCCTTCCAAATATATACCACCTAATTTACAAAACTTCGTTATAGATTCTCGTTTCCTCAATTTCGAATCATCTGACTCACCAATGGTCAAGTTTCTAATATTTCTCATTTTTTTTGTCTAATTTTCCTCGGATTTCACACATTTCAATATATTATGTAACTCTCGATCTAAATTCGACCTAATTTCGATAGAATTAATTCAAATGTTGAAAATGTTGCATTTCTCTCACCTAGGGTTTCTTGGATTTTCGGATCTAGCTTTCGTTCGCCCGTCAACCTAGTCTAAAACCTGTAATGCTTACCATTTGAAACACAAGTGAGAAATTTAAGTCAAATTATCAATAATTTTTGAAACCCTAGTACGTACACGAAATCGAGAATTCATTTACCTACGCAGAGGGTCACGGGTCGTCATGGGCTCGCGGGCCACGGGCAGGACTGGGCCGCGGGCCGTACTGGGACTGTAGGCTTGGACGGGCTGTCGGGCCTGGTGGGCCCGTGGGCTACAGCGGGCTCATGGGTTCGCGGGTCAACGGGGTAGTGGGCTTCAGCTAGCGGGCTCGCGGTTTGTGGGCCAGTGGGCTAGCGAGCTGGCAGGCCTGCGGCTGATGGGCCTGCAGGCTGGCAGGCTTGCGGTTGATGGGCTTGCGGCTGGTGGGCCTGCGGCTCGTGCGCTGTGCTGGTGCGTGCCCGTGCGCTGCTACACGCTCGTGTGCTGGGTCAGCGCGTGGCGCTGGGTCAGCGCGCGCTCGTGCTTTGGGTCTGCGTGCGCTCGTGCGCTGGCTCGCGCGCTTGCTCGTGCTCGCGGCCTGACTCGGGCTCGCGGGCTTAGTCCTACTCCTGGCCTGGGCTCGCACTGCGGGCTCGGTCCTGCTCGCAGCCTGGGCTCGCGCTGCGGGCTCGAGCTGGGGGATCGCGCTACAAGCTCAAGCTGTGGGGTCGCACTGCGGGCTCGAGCTGTGGCGGAAAGGCGGTGCTCACGGAAGCTCGCGACGGAGGAAGGCGAGACGGAGAGAGAGCGATCGCGGGAGATCGCGAGAGAGAGAGAAACAGTGAGATAGAGAGAGAAACCGAGAGGGAAAGGAAGAAGAAGAAGAAGAAGAAGAAGAAGAAGAAGAAGAAGAAGAAGAAGAAGAAGAAGAAGAAGAAGAAGAAGAAGAAGAAGAAGAAGAAGAAGAAGAAGAAGAAGGTGGCGATGGCGGTGGCAGTGGCGGTGGTGGTGGAACACGCGGCGAAGGAGGGCGGCGCCGAAAGGCGGCGCCGCAGTGGGAGATGAAAGGTCGGGAGAGAGAGAGAGAGAGAGAGAGAGAGAGAGAGAGAAGGGGGTTAGGGTTTTAACCCTAATCCCCAAATTGGGGACACAGCATTTTGCCCCAAAACGCTGCGTCTCCACTCCTGATTTTTTTTTTTATATATATATATTTGGTGTTACAAAATTTATAATTGAGTTTGAAGTTCAAAAATCAATAGAATCTATACATGTTGTGAATATGAGTTACATCTATTGAATGTTTTGAGCATTCATTGTATCAACTTTGGTGGACATGTTTGATTATGCGGCATGAAAAGTACAATTTTGGATATTTCAATTGGGAATTGGAAATAGAAAAGAAAGATAAGAAATTGAAATTGAGAATGGAAGGCAATAAATACACTTTGAATGAATTTGACATTGATTAAAATTTGGTTTGAAATTTAATCTAGAAATTAACCTAGGTTATATATTATTATTAGTTTTTCATTTATTAAAATAGAAGTGATAAACTTATTCATTCATTTTATTTACATATCACATATTGGGTTTCTATTTTTTTTTTTAATTTATTCATCTTTTCTTTGTTAATCATTTTTCCCCCTAATATTATTACAATCTTATAAAATTCTATTGATCTAATTTTTGTGAGGGTCTTTCTTTAGTTGAGAGAAATAGAAAGTGATTTAAGAGAATATGAGATTGATATATTATAATTCTTTTTGATTTTATTGTGTTAGTTGGCTGCATAAGTTAGTCTGGAAATCTTGGCTTGATACAAGAAATTGGTGTCATGTTTCGTGCACTGCATTATATAGAGACTTTGGGGTAGGTTTTTTGAAAACTCTCGAGAAACACAATACGTCCCTTAGGAATGACCTAGGGATTTAAAAACTCGTTACGTATGCTAAATATAACCATGATACCTACAAAAGTGAGTTGGGATTTTAGTTAACCTTAATTTTACTCGAAAATGAATAAAAATTTAAGTGTGGGAGTATTTAATATGCATGCAATTTATATATATTTTAGTTCAATTTTGTAACATTTTTTTTTGAATTAACTGTATTTTTATTTATTTATGGGTATAAAGGAATCGGAGATAATAGAATATAGATTGAAAACTTTAAAATGAAAAATATGCGTGCAAAAATCATATTTTTCAATTGCATCAAGATGAACCAATGATGTATATTTTCCCCCAAAAATTTAAGATTTTACATAAAATGACATTTTCCCCAATATATCATTATTTTTCATAAAAATTAGTTCTTTTATAAAATTTTCAATAATTTCTAAAAGTATAGGAAACTTAAAAATTAGAAAAAAAATGAGCTATCATCAATTGGGTAACCTTAACTTTCAATGATCAATTTCTCTATTTCTATTCAATTTAAAATTAGGATTATGATCACATGACTTTTGGTATTCTATTTCTTATTTCTCATTCTTTTGTTAACTAAATAAATGCATTAACTTATTTCATTAGTTAGCTACTTTAATAGTTCAACCCTAGACTTACAATACCCCAAGACTAAGATCTAATCTAACATGCACAACGAGCAATACACGAGTGCACACATAATCTAAGTCATGCATTTTGTGTCATGATTATGCAATGACAAATGCAAAATGTATAAAAGAAAATGATTTCAAGGTTTACTAAATTTGGGTCTTCATAACAATTGATCTTTGTGTCTTATTTAGCATATCTAACCTAGCCCAGTTAAATGCTGAATCTAGTTTGGTCCTTCCTTGCCTAAGTTTCAAATCCAAGTCCAATAAGTTTTAACGATATGCTATAAACAGATTTAGAGACTCATTCTTGAGCCGAACCGATAATATCTTTTAAAATCTCAACCATTTTCTCTTTCTCTCTTGTATATTGTTTAAGATTTAATCTAATACCAAATCATTTCATTTCTATTCTTTTCTATCTCTTTAGTGTCTCCATCTCTATTTTTGTGTATGACTTTCTCTCTCTCTCTCTCTCTTAGGTTGGAGGTAAGTCATTGAGTTTTTCTATCTTTCTTGCTCTTGTTATGATCTTGGTATATGTTTTGTGTTTTTATTGAGTATGTGATTAATGGTATTATGTTTTGGTTAGAGATTTTATGGTGTTGTTTCTTCTCCTTCTCCCTCCTTATTGGTGAGTCTCTTTTTTTTCTATATCTTTTTTGTATAAAAGTATTCTTTGATGTAACCCTAGAGTTTGCTTGAGTTTTTGCCATGGAGAGTTGAATTGTACTTTCTGTTAGAGGTGTTATCGATTATCCAGATTATAATAAGTTTGGGTTAAGATAAAAGTTTGTATTCTAACTACAATATGTTTATCATAGTCATGATAGGGGGTAAAAGAGTACATCCTACTCCCTATCATGACTATATAAGGATAGAAATATCCAACCCAACCCAATAGATGCCAGAAAAATCCGATCCATTGAATCATTTTTTTCAATCGGATTAGGTCGGATTTTAATATAAGAGTAGTTGAGTATGTTCGAATAAGAATTTATGTTATAAATAATCCGACCTGATAACAATTTATAATAAAATAAAATGTTTTCACAATATTATATTATTAAATTAAAAAAAGTTTTTAAGATTTATTTTAAGTTTCATTCTCATTCTCTTTCAAACAAACATTGCTCTTTATTGCCCTAACCGCTCCGCTTCTCATTGTCTCTCTTTGCTACCTCCAAAGTCGAACTTCACTTTTCCCTTCATCGCTGTCTCTATTTCCCACCACCAAAGCGCAGTTTCATTTTCCTCTTTATCCACTTCATCACCACCTCTCTCTGCCGGTGATTTTTTCCAATCCAACAACTAAACCTTCTTTCACACACTAAACATATCTAGAATAGCCAAAACAATCTATACTCTGGACACACCAGATTACAACCTCACATAACTAGCTTCTCCATCATCAATTTTTTAGTTTCTCTCACTCTCACAGGTTTCTATCTCTAACCTACATTTCATTTTTCCACTTTTATAGACATTGGTTACTTTATACTTTTAATTTGTCCTATGATGTGAATTATGAGTTTTTTCTATTCTTTTGTTCTAGACTCTATCTAACATAGCTTTATTTGATATATCTAGGTGTATTTTAATTTAAATATTTTGATGAATTAGGTTAACAAGGGAAAATTTTTCCAAAATTGACCAATGTGTGAGTTGAGTATTTATAATTTAATTTTTCCAATTACTACCAAAGTTTAAGAATTGGTTTTGGACAATTTCAAGGTACCTGCATTTCACCATTTTTCTGAAATTTTTTAAATTTCTATTTTATTTTCAAAGATATTGTTTGAGTAAATATATGTTTGAGTGTGAAAATTTCTGTTTTATCACATTATAGATCAACATGATGTGAGTATGAAATTAGAAGTCCATCAACAACTCAACTAGACACATTACTTCATAGCGGTTACTGTCATTACTTGTTTTTCTTGTCTTCCAACTAATAAGAGAATTACTAAAATGATACAAGACCATGTAACACATCACATCTCCTTGTTTCCATGAAAGCTACTCAATGACTATCTGTATAGACATGAATCTACATTTCTAAACCTACCAACAAAAAAATACCTCTTCCTAAACAGCCTTTAAGAAATCTAA
Organism: Dillenia suffruticosa; assembly: GCA_033439265.1. Taxonomy (NCBI): domain Eukaryota; kingdom Viridiplantae; phylum Streptophyta; class Magnoliopsida; order Dilleniales; family Dilleniaceae; genus Dillenia; species Dillenia suffruticosa. Next base: position 14,676,541 of record JAVTVX010000009.1, on the reverse strand, counting down.
GGTGCTTATGTGCTTTTAACAAGTCTATCCATAAACTAGGTAAGGATATATGTTGATATCTTTGACTCTTCAATTGCATGGATTTAGTTCTTTCATCCCCTCATGATTTAATAACTTCAACTCTAATCGAAAGAGCTCCAATTGCAATCCCAACTGTGGCCACCGATGGTATAAGTACTTTGAAGCCAATTTCAATTAAAATTTCATACTCTAATTATGAGGGTAAATGTAAAAGTTTGATTGTTTTGAATCATTTTTTAAAAGAGCATATCAATGGAGAATAAAGGCAACGTGAAATTATTGTAAAAGGAAAATGTGAGTATATTCAAAAAATGGGACAATTCATTTAAAAACACATTTAGAAAGATGTCAAAAATGCAAAATACTGAAATAAGATAAAAAAATTTTGTGATGGATAAAAAAAATATATTGGTAGTAGTGCAACTATAAGCAATTATGTTCTTGATAGAGATATGTACGAGTTTGCCAAAATTATTGTGATGTATAAGTATCAATTTTCTATATTAATGAGTCTTTATATTTCTACTTGCAATACGATTAAGAAAAACATTATGGGTCTTTATAAGGAGGAAAAGAAGAGGATAAAAAATAATTTTTTTTCAAAATGGTAGTAGGATTTCAATTACTACTGATATATGGATAGTAGATTATTAGAAAAGAGGATACATGTCGGTGAGCACGCATCACATTAATCCATAATGAAATTTACGAAATAAACTATTGAGATATTGAAATCTTATTTTTTTAAAATACTTTTAGGTATAAATCTAAATTTATTTATTAATTTTTTTGTAATTTTAATCTTACAGATATTGTTATATCCACATCCCCATGATAGAGATGTAATATACCAACAATTGATGAAAACATTGATCGATTGGCATATTGATAGGAAAATATTAATGGTAACAATGGACAATTGCTCCTTGAATGACTTTGGTATAGAGTTATTGATCCAAAAAATTCGAAGTGGAACACTCATGCTTCATGGTACTTTTTTTCATATGCAATGTTGTGCATATATATTGAATTAATCGTACAAGATAGATTGTCTGCTATTGGTGATACTATTTCTAAAATTCAGGGTAGTATTCAATTTGGTTTATAATACCAAAAATGTGAGAAAAGTTTGAAAATTTTGTTTTTTTTTAAATGTTTTTGTTATAAAAAAATTATGTCTTGATATGAAAAAATGTGGGAATTCAATCTATTTGTTGCTTGAAACTGTTTTGTCATATAAAGTTGTTTTTATGAGTTTGATGCAATGTGAACCAAAATATAAGTGTTTGCTAAGTGATGAAAATGGGAGATTGCTAGGGTGGTTTATGAGAAGTTAAAAAAATTTATACTGCGACAGTTATTTTTTGGGAGCAATTATGTGACTGTAAATATTTGTTTCTAAAAAAATTGTGATATTAAGTTGTCATTAATGCAATGGTAAAGTGAGGTTGAGAATATTGGTATCATAACTACAATGGCAATCAAACCGGTTTCAATAAATGATTTGGAAGATTTTGATATGTATACTAAAAAGAAATGAACATTGATTTAGTAACAAAATCAAAATTAGAATTGAATGATTTTTGGAAAAGCGCGTTATAAAAAAAAACTGGACTTTGATATATTACAATAGTGGATACAAAATGATGACAAGTATCCTATATTGCATAAAATAGGAAAAAATATCTATGTTATACCTATTACCACAATGTCTTCTAAGTTTGCTTTTAGTATAGGTGGTTTGGTGATATCTCATCAGTGAAATAGATTCCACTACACAACTATGGAAGCTTTGCAATGCACTCAAAATTAGTTGTGGACTCAATATCTGAGTATGTACCTATACTAAATATTCAAATATTCTATATTAATTTATATTTGATTTATTATATTTTAATATTTATTTCAATTTGTTTTATAGAAAATGAGTTAAAAGCTCAACTTGAAAATATGCAACTATTGTCATTGTTGAATGAGGATTGAGAAAAGGATGGTTATGATGACTAGGAAATGGCTGAAGAGTTTTCTATTGTTGATTTAGTCACTTGAAATTTGTAACATTATTTTAGAAAAACCATTGTGTTTATTTCCAAATTTATTTTGTGAATTGTTACTTATCAAAATATGAAATTTGTAAGTTTTGACTAATATTTGGATGATTTATATCTCTTCTATGTGGTTCTTGTACATCTTTGCTTTTTTTGTGTATGTCCTTTTGAGTTTTGTATATAAAGAAATGGAGGGAATTGTTGAGCAAATTAAAAATTATTGGATAACATATCTGTAAGTTTTGCTTTGACCCTAATTTTGGATTAGTTATGTTGCCAAGACCAAATTACTTGTTATTCCATTCTTCACATGGTCTAGATTTTGAAACAATTTCAAGTGGATTTAGTTTCAAGTGAATTCTTTAAATGGTTTAAATTTATTAATATGGGTCAGGTACGCGTTGGTTTAGAGTCGAATTAAACGAGTTTTTAAAAACATGTTATATATCGTATTAGATTGGATCAAATTAGATTTTCAGAAAAACCCATATGGTCAATTATGGTTTTCTATTTTTTTGACTCAACTCGGGTTAGGGTTAGATATGGGTATTATAACTAGAATTTAAGGTTAATAACATAACTGATTCATTACCATCCCTATGACTATAAACCTATCATAGTTACGATAAATCCAAATAAATTAATCTTGCCTTATCGTGAGTACAATAGGGCGTTTATAGTTACGATAAACTTTTTGTGACAAAACTTTATTATAACATTTTTAACCTTAAGTGATCCAAGATTGATCTCATTTGACTTTGATTGACTTGCCTTGGTTAGAGTTGACTAATTTGGTATACTATAACGTAGTTTGAACTAGGTTTGTTCGCTTATATTAGATTGTACTAGTTTTGTCTATTTTATTGTGCTTGACCCATTTAGCCCTAGTATTCCTATGGGTGTAGCATGTTATATGATTATAATGCTACAAAATCGTTTTTATTAATTGATTTTTGTATTTATACCTCTTCCCTACTATTATCAAGTGAGGGACCAAGATGAGCATGTGTGTGGTTTGATTTTCACTCTCTTTCCTATTATGATATTTTGGTATCATATTCTGATTATGACCTATACTTGGGACCAAGACATCAAATACAATCTATTATATATATCATGTCTGTTTTATATAAGTTACACTAGTCTATATTCTATTTGGAGAGCTTATTTTGTTGGTCTACCATAGCCTGTCAGAATGAGAGATCTTCACAATTGATTTTATTACTTGGTAATCTACATTAGGAATCTACTGACAAGTATTAGGGTTGATGAGATCATTTTAATAAATCCCTATTTTATGCTTTTGATTTATATGATAATATTAAAATGATTTTCAATTTACTATTTTATATTTATATCTCACACCATATTTTTTATTTTTTTTGCGTAATTTTCACATGTTAACCATTTTTTCCTCATTTTCTAGATTTGGTGAGACATGAGAACAAAGTGTTTGTGGGTAGCACTATCATCCTTAGAGATGAGTAGATGCTAAGGAAATATATAGTTGAGCATTAAATTTGTTAATCCATTCAAAACTAGATTGGTTCATGGTATTATTTATGATTCATGAATTATTCTAATATATATATATAAATATATATATATATATATCAATTTTCTAACTAAAATATCCCGAATTGCGATCTCTACTTTTAGAATTGCAAGGTTATGAAAGCTCAAACTAACCTCTCACATATCTTTTGCTTGCACTACAAAAGATGGTACTTTTTTTTTTTACGTTTAAGTTTTAAATCACCAATTACTATTTTTCTTTGGCATTTCCTTGATAAAACATTGACAAAAAATTAAATCGTGATGTTTAGTGACAAAAACATCGGGAAATGTTATTGGTATGCAAATTTGGGCAATTGCGAGAATTTTTGCCGATATTTTAACATTAAACATTAGTAAAATTTCTTAATATTACTGATATTTATTTATAAATATCAGTCAAATCTTAATTTTGTTGACATTTCAATGAAACATTGGTATAGGGTTAAAAAAGAGAGACACATTTTAGAGAAGGAGAGAGGGAGATGCCGACATTTATACTTAGAAACATTGAGAAAAGATAGAGCGAAAGAGAGAGGGAGCAAGAGAGAGAGAAAATGTCAATGCTTCACTTAAAAATGTCAGCATAGAGTGTTTTTCCCGATGCTATATATGTTCAACCCAGACAACTGGTTAGGTATGTTTATTAACTTCACATTTATCATACAGGGATAGCACATGACTATTTCACGATTCTTCTTAATCTATTTCTTATTCTTTCATAATCATTTTTTCTGATTTGAGTATTGAAATCTCACCCGTTGAAATATCCTCTGACAGTATTTGTAAGTTTCATCACTCGTAAAAGACTTTGAAGACTTCTCGACACACCGATTCTACATGAGTCAGCAGAGCATGTATCTCTCGAATAAAACTCATCCGTTAGAACGTTTAAATTAAATAATGGATAAAAGGCGTAGAACTCCTAATTATGACTTTTATTTAAAAGAAGTCTTGTGTTTCCCACGCGCTTTGTTCATGCTCCATCGGTTAATCTCGTCTCAAACCCTAGACTGAAACTCTATCCCTATCCCCCCCGGTCTCTCTCTCTCTCTCTCTCTCTCTCCCCGCAGAGAGAGAACCAGTTACGATAATGTCCGCTTCGAAGCTATTGCAGTTAGGCACATCAATCTTCGGCAATTACAAACCCTTCAATTCCGTCACCACCCAAATTCTTTCTCCTCACTTCACTAAACCCTACGCTTCTTCTTCTTCACCACCCCTAAACTTCAGACTCTTCGCTTCTTCTTCTTCTTCTTCTTCTTCAGCCGCCGCAGTCGATTCCACTATTGACGACGGGGATTCGGAGCTTCATCCGTGGCCTGAATGGGTCAGTTTCATCGACCGTTTGAGAAGCAAGGGCTATTTCCTCCCGTCCACAGGCACAGCATTGGAGCCCAGCGAGAGCAGTTTGGAGTATAAAGACATAAATCTTTTGAAGGATCCTTGCTTGAGCTTTGCTCGCGACCGCTTTGACTTTTTCAAGTAGGCCATTTCAGTTCACGTCTGTTTCTAATTTTCTATTGCGGGTGTAAAAAAAATTGTGACGATTTGTGTAGTAGTTTTATTCAATGTATCTCAAGCATGTGAAAAATTAGGGTTTTTTTTTTGGGAATTCCGTTTGGCCTATTGTTCGTTTCTGGGTTAGCTCTCACCAGGATATTCGTTATACCTGTTTCTCTTGAAACAAAATTTGCATAATTTTGCACTTACCATGGTATTCTCTCTCTCCCCCCCAGGGTGGTCCAATCTGAGGTTAGTAATATGTCTTAAAATTCTATTAGGGAATTTGTAATTCTTGCAGCCAGATTAATCTCCTCTATCATCCAGATTAAAAAATGTAAATATATTATTGTTGGAAATGATAAAAATGACTATGGTAGCAATCCATGTGTGGTTGTGATTGTGACATCGAGAAACTGGGTTCTCACAAATTAAAATTGCCATGATAATTGAGTTCAGAAGTAAACAAGACTGACAAACGGAGGTTTGAAATTTTAATTTGGATAAATAGAAGATGCTAGTAGGAAGACTGAACTGAGGAAAATAATTAGAAGTAGGGTCAAGAGTCTGCATTCAACGAGAGCTCGTGAATGCTGATAAGATAAATAGTAGTAGAAAGTCAGATGACGAGAAAGTAACAATGGAGGAGATAGATTTCTTTAAATATGTAGATCATCAATGGCACTTCAGAATAATGGGAGAGTTTTTCAGCTTACCCGTCACAAACTTTTTGGTTGGTGCGAAGGGAATATAAAAGAATGGTCTTTTGAGGGGGTTGAGAAATGTGTCTTTTGTGGATCCTTTATTAAAGAAATTAGATTTGTGGTTTCGTCTATGCCTTTTTATCATATGAGGATGTCTGTAACTTTTATAGCACTTGAGATTTGTGAAGTGTAGCACCTAGTCAAGGTTGCTTTTGTTTTTGAGACCTAAGAATGTTATTTAGTAACAGTTTGGATCTAATGGAAGTTCATCTGGGCAGATAGTCCTGGGAATGGTTTGGTGAAGAGTCATGCGTAGTAACTAATTGGAAATTTTGGTTTTTAAGTCTCAATTCAATAGCTATTTTCCATTTGAAAGATGGCCATTTGAGTTCTTTTTTTTCTTGCTCATCTGCTGAAGCCATTGGGTCCTCTGTAACACCTGCTTTTGCTAAGACTTGTCGCTTGCTTAAAATGATAACGAAGGAAGCATTGCAGGTCTTTTGTGCGTGTGTGTGTGTGCGTGTGTGTGTGTGTGTGTGTGATAACAGCCTATGTGGAGCTGTTCTTCTCATCTAGTTTCTGCATATGTTATTATTATACAAACAGGTGTTAGGAACGTCTTACCATTTCATCTTTGAAATTCAAAATGGGAAAGTCCCTAAAGAAGGCTACATGGAAATATACTTAAGATGAGTAGTTGTATAATTAGTGAACATCAATTTGAGGACTTCTACACGTAGGGCTGTTTCTTTTTCTGTTCTAGTCCTCTCTTTTTCTTCCCTTGGCCTCAAAAGAATGGGGGAAATTTTTATATTTCTCTCCACCGGTGACCTTGTTTGACTATGCATGCCTAAATTTTGTCATTAATATCCAGAATTTTCTGCCTTTGAATACCATATCATTGAAAAATTTAGTAAATTTCTATGAAGCATGGATATGGATTGAGACACACAACATTATTTCAGTACAATAACGTCAAAAATTTTGAATAAGTAGGATGTGATTGGCAGTTATGCAATGTTACAATGATTGAATTTTGTTAATTTCTTGATAATTTATTGGAGAAGATCCTTTACCCTCTTGTGATTTGGGGCTAAATCAGTTTTTACTCGCCCCTGGTGGTTCCAAATTTGTCAAAAGTGCCCCCTGTGAGGTTTACTTCGTTATCAGTTTATCTTCCTCCATCTACTTTTGGGTTAAATGTCAGGAAAATAATAAAATGATAAATCTGAATTAATAGTTTGCAAAAAAAGTTATTATTGGGTTTTCTCCACAGCTACTCTCTGTTTTGTCTCCGAATTTTTTATTTTCAATGAATTTATGGATGTTACCTCATCAGAATTTTGGCATTGAGATTTTTTAAAAAAATTAATACCATACGAGAATAAAAAATATTCAAATTATTAAAAAGAATTAATTTGATTTTTGATTCGCGACCATGTTATTTTAACATTTGGAATACCGAAGGTGATGGAGGTTGATTGGAGAGAAAATAGCCAATCAAGTGGCGATGGTGCAACCCATGTTCTTAAAATTATATATATTTTTGTTTTGTTTTTAATTTTATCATATTGGTACTTTTTGTAACAGTTAACCCTCCTAAACTTAATGGAGGGAGGTAGCTTGAGAATGGAGTAAATTTCCCATAGGGGGAGGGGGAAAGTGTTGGAGTTGAACACATTTTGAACCACAGAAGAATGAAGTGGTTTTGGACCAAACTGCATGGGGAGAAGTAATTTTCTGTTTAATTTCTATTCGTAAATAAGTCTATCATTCTAAATTGGCAATTTAAATTTAAAAACATGTATTGATAAGGCATGGCTATTGGCTAGTAGGTATGGCATTGTGGTTTCCTCATTCACATATCATATCCTCAACTAGTAGGTTAAAAACTTAGACATGCTATTAGTGAACATAATTGATAAGGAAGTTTATATGTTGTATACCCTAAGTAAGACAAACACTCGGTGTTGAGAGAGAGAGAGAGGGAGAGAGAGAAGCCATATGGAGTATTCAAAGTGTTATCGGTGAGCATTGCATTTGCTATGCATCCAATATGGTTATGGCTTCAATTCTGAGTCCCCGTCCTAATTTAATTAATGCTGTATTGTACTTTAATAATACTGATGTTTTAAAATGCTTATCTTTATGAGATATCTTACAGGATATGGTGCTCTGCTTTTATTTTTTTAATTTTTTTTATTCTCGTTCTCACTCTGTCTCTCCCTCCGTCTTGTTTGTTTGCCTTCTCTAGGTTTCAGGGTATGCCTTATTTTCATTATAATTCATTCTTCTTCTTTAAGATATATATTCTTTTATCTCAAAGCTATGTACTTTGCAGATCCTTATCCACAAAAGATGTTCAAAATATTGTGGAGGGTGGATGTCCTAACTTATTACGAAAAGCTGTTAATTCTGCGAAAAGGTTGAGAGGACATCTAAGACTTGATGAAGGAGATGTAAGTACATATTTCGATTACATCATCGTTTTTTTTTAATCTATGTACTTGCAGTTGCAGATGCATTTGTGAATCCATTAGATTTGTTGATAGAGAAGGCGTGGGATTGAAAAGCAGGATTTACATACAGAATTAGTACATTAATCTGGCATAGGTGTTTCTGACTTCAGTTTAATTTTGATCTGTGACTTCTCATATGTACATCCTTGTGTAGGTTTGCAGTGCTTGCAGTTTACGAGGATCCTGTGATAGAGCCTATGTAATACTGCAGGATACTGAAGTGGCTGCTAGGACAGTTGATCTAGTGCGAATCCTGTTGTACTATGCACTAGATCCACTTGTTATTTCAGGCGGAGAGAAACCTCCTGGTAGAGATATTGTTGAAGCATCTGCTAGAAAATTGCTTTCTGAGTTGATTCAGCTGAGTGAAACATCCCCGGATCCAGAATTTCAGCAACCTGTTGCAAAAGGTGCCCGTGAAGTGAAAAAATCCTTGAATGTTGAGCCTGATGAAGTTCTTCAAAAGGTTAAGATGAAAAGAGGGGATTGGGTGTGTCCTAAGTAAGTCACTCTTGAAGCTATTTGGTCTGATTACTCTATCCTGCCAAGGTTTATTATCGCTTGAGCTTAAGAAATCATAACAAGTTCTCTTCCATTTTTTTTTGCTCTTGTACTGCTGTCTATGCAGTATAGTAGAAACAATAGTAGTTCATGACATCATTGCATACGCTTCATATGTATATGATGTTTCATGTGAAAATATGCTTGCACCATATACAACAATTTTCATCAGCTCTCTTTTGGTGTCTGAAAATTAAAATTTCATTATATGAAATTTCAAAAATATGATTTAATGTTGGATCTTTCAAGCTGGAATGTGCAAGAAAAGACCCACAGTACCTTTTTCATTGTAAAATGCAGTCAGATCATTATATTTCTTTTCTCTTTGCTCATCAAATTGCTTTTGCTGGTCTGCATGAGATATTTTTACTTGACATCTGGCTCCCAGGTTTGCATTGTTCTGAGTTCTTATGCACACCATTTTTATAATAAATGCCTTTTTTAAAAGTGCTGCAAGTAGGGGCTGTATTTGGAAACTGAACTGTTGACTGCAGAAATGACATGACTGCAGAAATGACATGCCTAATGTGTTTTGAGCATTTAGCAGTAAGCTGGCAAATTTTGGTTTTTTCTTTCAGCTCATCTGCACTAGATAGTGAAAATGTTGATATGACAGTATGTGTTATAAGATAAATTGTTTCATTGTGTGGGTGAAGCAAAAAAAAAAAAAAGAAAGAAAGAATGCTGTTGATTGCAATAACCCTCTTTGCTGATTTTCTTTCTTTTCTCTCATCTTTTTTCTTTCTTTTTTTGTAGAAAGTTCTTAGTTTTGGCTGACTCAATGCATTTTTAAAGTTGTACCAAAGGTGTTTGAGGTCTATTTAACAACAACAAATTGAGCCTTAATCCCAACATTTGGGGTCGGTCATTTGAGAGACAAATTTAGAGATAATGAAAAAATAAATAAATAAATACAATAAAAAATATATATAAATGTATATCTAAAATACGTTGGTTTAATTTGTGCGGATTCTTCTATACCATTCATTCCTATCAAAGGCCATCTTCTCGTCTAAAGTCTAACTATCATGTCTTTACGAATAATTTGTATATAAGTTTTCAGTGGTCTATCTTTATATTTTACTAAATCTCTTATATTTAAGTTCTTAGCTCTTTTAACCGGTGTGTTTTTAGATCTTCTTTGCACATGTTCAAACCAACTTAGACGACACTTGTATGTTATTCACAATTGAACTAACTCAACTTATTGTGAACCTCTTTATTTTTAATTATATCTCTTCTAGTTTTGCCACACATCCACCTAAACATCTTCTTTTATGTTACAACCATTTTTTATTTTGTTATTTAATAACCCAATATTTAGTATCATATAATAGTGCAGGTCTAATCGCGGTCTTATAGAACTTTCCCTTCAAATGCAATGGTATCGTGCGATCGCAAAGAATTTCGAATGCCTTTCTTCATTTCATTCAATTCGTTTGAATCCTATGGTTCACATTGTCATCTATATTGCCATCATTTTGAATGATAGAATCTAGATATCTAAATCGTTCACTTTTGGATACATCTTGTCATCTAATTTAATTATTTTTTCATCATTCCGATGACTGTCGCAAAACCTACATTTTATATACTCAATTTTTTATTTACTCCATCTAAACTCTCTGAATTCTAGTATTATACTCCATAACTCTAATTTATCACTAATATTTTCCTTAACTTTATCGACTAACACTATATTATCTGCAAAAAGTATACACCATAGTATTTCATTTTGGATATTTTTTGTGATTTTGTCTATCACTATTGCAAAGAGAATGAGACTTAATGTTGAACGAGCCCAATGTTAATGGGGAAACTATCGCTCAAACCCCCGTAAGTTCTTACATTGATTACAGTTTTCTCATACATTTGCTTAATGAGATTAATGTATTTCAAGGAGATTCCTTTTTTCATCAGCGTCCGTCACAATAAGTCTCTAGGAACCCTATCATATGTTTTTTCTACCACAATACAGCTCCCTCATACATACCGCAAGTTTGAGATCTATTTCACTGGGAAAATGTTTTATTTCGCTAATTGGTGGAGAATAAGGGTGTGGATCTATTAATTTGGTCTCTTTAGGCCTGGATTGCACCCAATGGTTGGTTGGTTTGTTGGATATGATCTTAGGTGACTTGGGTACTCACTTTCAAGCGAGGGCATTTAGAAAGCATAGTCATGTCATCTAGGTGAGGAAGGGTGGCAACAATGGTGCTCCTGGAGATCACCTGCTGCTCTAGTGGAAGAAATGGAGGCAAAATCTGCTAGCCTTCTGGTGATGTGTAGGTACCAAGGTTGGTATAACTTAACGTAGAAATTTAGGGTGATTGTGTAGAAGGGAGAGTGAAAATTCTGGCAGAGACATCCATTGCATGATTGGAGTTGTAAAAATTAGTGAGAACAACAGGCAAGGCAATGGTGACGGAAGTTTAGGTACATCGCCATCTGATTTTGATCAAATTGATTAAAGTTAAAATTATGTCATTAGAAGCTCAGTCCAACTGAGATCTCGGGTCAATGTGGTGAAGGGTGGGTCTGATCAGAAAATGTAGTTTAATGGTGATCAAAGTTCAGGCGAACCACCCTCTGTTTTTCATAATTGATCAAAGGAAAGGAATCAGGATCAATGGCACAATTGGTGGCTAGAATCCAGGTAGTGTGATTTCAAATTCAAATTCGAAATACAAGAATTTTGGATGGGTGTCAGTTGTTCATGGAAGGTCAGGATTCGGCGCGTGATGGATTGTTGCGGGAGGATATTGGCTAAGAGATTTGCTGTGCTTTTCATAGTCTGACGATGGGCCATTGCCAGAGGGAATCAAATAGTATGTGGCTGAAAATCCAAATGAGACTTAGGTTGGAAATGAAGAGATTATATTAGCAGAGTTATCTGTGCCATGAATTTCAGATAAATGGTGCTTCATGTTGGGGCAATAGCTCTAAAAGGGTCCAGCTTGGCATAGGTATTGTTTGATTAAGCACCATGGAGCAGTCTTCAAAACTTAAAAGTGGGCAGAAATCTTTTTCTCCCACTTTTTTCCACCAAAACATTCTGACCGTCAAAGTGAAACTGAGTGTTCGGATTTGTGTTTTGCTACATGTGTTCACAATGTAAGTAATCAATCCAATCTTGGCACTATACAAATGCTTGTTGGTGATCATACTTGTTCCACTAAGCTTAGTGCCGTTACAGAATTTATTTTTTTAGGTTATCTACTTATAGTTATTGCCCTAGAAAGTGAGAGGTGCAGTGGGACAATCTATACGTAATAGATTAGATTTAAGGTTGTTTGAGTGCAGCTAAGAAGCCAACCCCGCTTTTCTTGTTTAAAAAACTCAGAGGAAAAGGCTGTAGCAAGGCCCTAGTTGGAATGTTAGGAATTCAGGTGATATATGAATCATGAGGTAGGTTAAATAAACCATTCTTATAGCTGCTCCTGATGTTGTCTTTATTCAAGAAACTAAGTTGGAGTAGATGGATGCTAATCTGGTTAATTTCATTTGGGATTTTATGTTTAAATGTTTCGAATGTTTTCTTTCTAATGGGTTTTTGGGTGGAATCGTTTGTATTTTGGATGTTAGAACCCTACAACATGTTGATAGTGTTCATGTATCCTTTTAGCTTCCTATTCTACTTGAGGTTAGTGGTTTTCATCAATGCTCATTTTCTTTGCGTATGCTCTGAATATACCAGACTCCTTTGGTTCTTTTTTTTTTTCTTTCTGGGAGGAGACTTATGGAGTCTTTGACTTGTGCTCTTCGAGCTGGTGTTTGGGTAGTGATTTTAATATTGTTATATTTTTATCAATAAGAAATAATTTTTCATAGGAAAGAACAATTATTTTTTTTGTAAAATCTTGTCTAATAAATTTTGAGGATTAGAAGTAGTATTTCAGCCCTTGATTCCTTTATTTGGGGTTGTGAGTTGCAAGATATTTCTATTCAAGGTTTGATACACTCGGTTTGTGTTTGAAGAGCGAAGGGTTGCCTCGCGTATTGTTCGTTTCCTTAAACTTGACATGACACCCTTATCAGAACTACTTTTAACCACCTCCCTATGCATTTAAAGTCCAATCATATTATATGGGCTCTTATTCTTTAGGTTCAAGAAGATAAGGCTTTCTTATATAGATCTTTGGAAGGTGATAGAAGGTCAAAGATTCTTGGAGAGATTCCCATATAGAAGGATCACAGGGTTTCAAGTTCACGAAAAAATTGAAGGGTCTTGCCCAAACTCTAAAAAGTTTGGCACAAAGAGTTTTTGGTGGTGTTAGAGAAAAGAAAAGTGTTATTTTTCGTGTATATGATGAGATAAATAAGTTGGATGTTGATAGACGTTTGTGTGAGGATCTTTATACTCGTTGAGAGGATCCTAGAAATAATGTTGAGGAACTTCTTCTTAAGGGCGTATTTAGATGGGTGTGAGTAGGCTCAGATAAAGTGGGTTAGAGAGGGTGATTAGAATACTAGGTTTTTCTTCATTGGGTAGGAGGCAAAGGAATTTTATTAGAAAGCTTGAGGATGACGTGGATAAAGTTATTATGATTGTTGTCTCTATTGAGAATACAATTCTTAATTTCTATGGAAATCTCTATGCGGAGTAGTTAGATAGTGTCTTGTAATTGAAACTCTTGACTGTATCGAACAGAAAGCCTCTTCGCTAGAAAGACCTTTTGAGGCGATGTGATTTGTGAAGTGGTCTTTAATTTTGATAGGGACAAAGTCGCATGGCTTTCCTTTACGGCTATAAGTTTTATACCAATAGGGTAGTCAGCAAGAGTATGAACTCTGAAGAACCGCCCCAAAATAAGGGGGTAACTGCCATGCATGCACGATCACAAGATGATAGTCTTAAATAAAAATCAACATATCAAGTCTTCCCCAAAATCGGAATATGTTATTCCAAATTAATAATGCAGGAAATATAAATAGCATGATATTAAGGGAGCAGTTTGACAAGGAAGTGGAACAAATTTTGAATCATAGGGTGATTAGGTAGGGTCTAAGCAACTGGAGAAACGGGTACTTAGTGGCTTGAAAGGGACAGCCGTTTGAGGAAGCAACTTGGGAAAAAGACAAAGCATTATGCAATTTGAGGATCAGAATTGAGAGTACCGGATGAATTGAGCTGCTGGGGCACAACCAACAAGGCCACATGAGACATTGCACCCGGGATAGGATGAAGCCAGAGTTAGGAACATGCATACATCACATGGGAGAAATGTTCAAACAGGCACAGGGATGCATACGAGCCAGCACATGGTAAAGCCAAGGGGCAAAGGCAACTTGGTGCATCCAAAGGAGTTTGGATGTTCTGATTGGTGCAAAGTACAACATTTCCAAGTGTGATTCAGAGCATAGACATGGTTGGAAGTTGGCCTGGACCACGAAAAACACAAAGGAGCATGACCGGACGTATGGAGCCCAGGCAGTTATGGGTAGTTATAACCGTTGGGGAAAATTAACTCGATCATTTGATAGATCATCACAAATAGCTCGTGAATACTCAAAATGGTGAAGTTTCATTAAGGTTGGTTCGGACAACATTGTTTGTCACAACTGGCAATGAAGGAGTTGACTGACTCAGGGAGACAAGTCAACTTGTGACCCAACAGGTTGACTTGTGAACCCAAGAGGTCGACTTGGGAACTCCACAGGTCAACTTGTGAAGATACAATCGATTCTGCATGCGTGGTACACGATTATGGATGTCTGAGAAATTACTCAGGGAGTCATTTGAATTTGAATTCAGACACAAGAGGACGTTGAGAGAATGTCCAGGAGACATTCAAATGTTGTCTGAAAGGTTGTCATTCAGTAGTTTGTTCAATTAAATTAGAGAATAGAGACAAGGACACGTTGCTCGGCAGTTGGCACTGTCCAGGAGCAGTTTATGAGATTTGAGTTCAAATTGACAAGGCTGTCTGAAGAATCCAACAGGCAAACCTTGAATGTAACTTTGTAAACATGTATTTTAAATTATGCTAGAGTTACCTATGGCAGTTAGGGTTGTTAACTGCTAAAATGTCCAATAAAAATAGGGCATTGTCAATGTAATCGAGCAGTGAGATTGGTGAAGGAAAATTCCGAGCAATACTGTGATCCTTCCAGCATTTGTGATTCACACAACTAACCGAGATGCAAGATTGCTGAGATCAACAAGAATGTTGGTCTGCATCATCGGGAGAGAAAAAAAATTGTGTCATAGATTAAACCGGTGATACTAGGCATATTCAAGAAATATACTGCAAATTAAAAATGGATGTGCCACATGGCATATATAATACATATGTGGCCATATCCTGCTACCAGTACGCAAAAGGTTTTGAAGTATCTGTGCTTCCTAGGGGATAAGAGATGGGGGCACAACCCCAACATCAGAACTTTTGTTGCAACCTTTAGGGTATTGTATGCGAACAGGCAGTACCTAGTAGTGCTTCTCATTGCATCCAAATAATTTCCTCATGGTTACTGGCTATGATAGGCGTAAAGGCCATCGGTTCTGTATCTGTCACTTTTGAGTTCGTGACAACTTCTCTATCAGCTGAAATCTTCATGGTAATCCAAATTCATGAACTATAGGTATGTTGCTCATCCAAATGGTTTCTGCTTTTCTAGTTGCCAAATCAGGTACCTAATTAGGGATCTAAATTATTTCTATAGGTTCAGTCCATTGCTATGACAGCTATGATGCCAACACCTTATAAATGAAAATTGATATTTATATTAGACTAAGGTAAGAAAATGCGGACTCTGCTGTTTTGCTTCTGTTAAAGCCTTCATTCTCTTTTTATTTAGTAGTGGCATTTAATATTGACATGTATGAACTTGTTTGTAGATGGCCTCCCCTAATTTGGGATATATGGGTTTGAGTTGTATATGGGGAACTTGAGTCTGATATAACTTAAGAATTTATCTGCAGTTGCAATTTCATGAACTTTGCAAAAAATGAACTGTGCCTTAGATGCAAAGAGGATCAGCCTAAGAGAGTTGCAGTTGCAAGTACGGACGAAATGCAGAAAGGAGATTGGATCTGCCAAGCGTAAGTCTATTTACTTTAGCCTTTGCAATTAATTAGCCAACTGTGAAGTTTTCTGCTTGGGACATGAGACTAAGTTCCTGCTCAATGAAAAAACAATTTCCCCCCCCCCCCCAAAACTACTCCAGATTTGATAATTGTTTCAACCTAGAAGGGTTTCAAAAAGAGGCTATAGTAAGATCATTTAGCCCTAGTAATTAAAGAAGCAGATTAGAGCATCTCAAGACTGAAATACTAATTGAATGCATATTAATTGGTATCTGTTGTCCTGAATTCTTAATTTTTGCTAAGGATTTCCCTGTGTTAATTTAAATATGTGGTGTTTAATCAAAATTCCAATTATAAGGTGTCAACATGCGAGTTGATTATAATGCTAGGGGAAAGGAACTGAAAATTGTGAATTCTTCTTGCTCAACATTTGGATGTACAAAGAAAATAATGGAATACAACTGAGATTCAGAGTATTGACCTTTGAGTCTTTTTCATTTCTTTGTCTGTGTTTGTTCATTTGCAAGATTACAGTGAGGTGCTATCATGTGGCTGAATGAATTGATAATGAAAGTCAGTCTCTGGGTGCTGATTGTGGTTGTCTGAGAACACCGACTTTGGATGCAGCTCTGATTGCAAATGAAGTTCTTTGCAGTGGGCTGAGAAGTTGCCATGTTAGGTTGATTGGCATCTTGGATGTTAGGCATATGTCCAGGTGAATTATAATTTTCTAGACCATGTTGTTCACGAAGCAAGTACAGAGACAGAGACATAGGGTTTGCTGATACTGACATGGACATGTACACAGGACATGTTAAATTTTCAAAAAAGGACATGGACATGACAATAAAACAATATATGGATTTATAATAATAAAATTTTTTTTGATCTGTTAATATATATAACATAGTAGATGTTTTAAATCTCAGTTCTAGGAACTAGAGAAAAGGCTTTTTATCAAGCTCATCGAATATAGTGAACTGGAGAAGGCAAAAAACAAAGGCATGAATTGCTCTAAGAAGCTGCCACAAGAGAAAGAGACAAAGGGGGAGAACTGAGAACAAGGAAATCAAACAATAGACCAACAAGAGAGTATTTAGCAGGGGGAAAAAATCAAAGTGTTTCGTACTGAGAAGAAAAGAACTCTTTTGTTGCAGATGAAGAGAAAAGAGTAGAACTGAAAAGACACAAAGTTGAGAATGAATAGATTATCATATCTAATTAAAGAGATGTCTTTGTTTTTTAATGATAAACCACTCTTGCTTTTGTGAAATTCTCAAAATAATAAATCTTTTGTCAACATTTGAGGCCTTTCAAAATTGTATCAAACCGTGTCTAATAAAATCCTTCTTGTGTCCATTCCCGTATCCTTTGCCATGCCCTAAAAGTGTCCCACATGTGTCCCTACTGTGTCTGTAATTTCAAAAAATAAAAAAGGGGGACACGTTGTGGCATGTCTGGTGTCTGACACTAGTACTTGGTGCTTCATTCTCATTTGGAGATGCATGGATGGAAGTGAGGATCTATGAACAGGTTGTCAGCCATTTCTTGCTGTGGTAGAGGAGATGCCAACCTTGGTAAGCTTTAAGGTTTTGACATAGGGTGACCTTAATTGTATGGTCTATATCAGTCTGCGGGCTCTTCGGGATTTCAACCAAAGGAAGAATGCAGGAAGAGATAGAAGATATATTGACTACGGAAGCAGGAGAGTTGAGGGAGAGAATCTAGATGAAAGGAGAGGGAAGAAAGATAGAACCGAAGAGAAACGAGAAAGAAAGGAAAAACTATACGAAGATAACAATAAACCGAACCTTATTCCCAAATTTTAGGGTTAGCTAATTGAGATCAATATAGGAAAGAGGAAAAAATTAAAAAAAAAAAAACTATGCATAGAAACTTTAAAATAATAATAATAGTAAAGAAACTATACATAGAGAATTCTGAATATTCAATTCATCATTAAAGCATAAATTCTTGCGTAAACCTCTTGGCCAATATTTATTGTCCTTTAACCCCAAAGTACTTGAAACTGAATAACTTATAAAATTCTAGGAAGATCAAATTAAATTCTAGAATTACTATTCTTGTGTTGCACCATCTTTTCTTTTTCTAGAATTACTATCCTAGAAAGATCAAGCCTAGCCCAGGTGTGGCCCTAAACTGTGATCGGTATGGGTTTGGGCCTAATTCTTAGGCCCCACCTCTAGACTGTGTGTGGCCAAATTTTTCCCTTAATAACCCCAATATGCCTAGCCATGCTTAGATCTAGTTGCTATTCAATTTGAACTGATATTTAGATAAAAGGCTGTATGTTGATGGGTTGGTTGTTGGTTCAGAAAATTAAAAAATTTGCACTAATGTGTACAACAACAACAGTTTGAACCTTAGTATCAAATTTTGGAGTCGGTCATTTTAGAGACAAATAAGAATAATTAAAAAGTTAAAATACATCAGAGAAGATAACCCAAAGGAATTAAAAAATTAAAAATTATCCATATAAGATTACAATGATAAAATGGATGGTTTAACTTGTTCTGGTTTTTTTACGCCACTCATTTCTATTTAAAGTCATCTCTTCAGTAGTTAACTCCTTAATCACCATATCTTTACGAATACATTGCATCCAGATTTCCAAAGCCTACCTCGACATTTCTCTAAATCTCCTATATTTGAATCTATCGGTCCTTCTAATTGGTGCGTCTTTAGATCTTTGTTGCATATATTCAAACCACTTCCACCGATAGTCTCGTATTTTATATACAATTGAATTCACTTCCAACTTGGTACGTATCTATTCATTTCTAATCTTATCTTTCTTAATTTTACCACACATTTACCTTAACATTCTCATACCAGTTACAGTCATTTTCTATTCTTGTTGTTTAATTGCCAAACCACTCGATGCAATACAATAGTGCAAGTCTTATTGTGGTTTTATAAAACTTTCATTTCAAATGCAGTGGCATCATGCGATCGCAAAAAACTCTAGGTTCATTTCTCCATTTTATTCAATCCGCTTGAATTTTATTCACATTCCATCTATGTTGTCATCATTTTGAATGATGGACTTAACATATCTAAAACGTTCACTTTTTGATGTCCTGTCTTTTTAATTTAATCATTTTTCATCATTCCGGTTACTACTACTAAACGTATATTTCATATACTCTGTGTTTGACTGGCTCAATCTAAATTCTTTATATTTTAGTGTATCCTTTTATAACTCCAATTTTGTACTAATACTTTTTGTAGTTGCATCTACTAGCACTATATCATCTGCAAAAGACATACACTATGGTATTTCATATTGAATATTTTTTGTGATTTTATCTATTATTATTGTAAAAAGGATGAGACTTAATATCGAACATTGGTGAACTCTAATGTTAATTGTGAAGCTATCACTTACTCTCCTGCAACTTTTTACGTTGGTGGCAACTTTTTTATACATATCTTTGATGATATTAATCTATCTGATGGAAATCCATTTCTTCATCAACGTCCATTACAATACATCTCTAAGAATCTTATCATATATTTTTTCTAAGTCAGTGAATATCATATGTAAGTCTCTCTTTTGTACTCTAAATGTCTCCATCAAATGTCTTATTAAGTGAATTGTTTCGGTGATGGATCATCTTGACATAAATTCAAATTAATTCTAAGATACACTTATCTCCAATTTTAATTTATGCTCAATCACTCGCTCTCACAACTTTATAATATGACTCGTAAGTTTAATTTTCTTATAATTGAAGCAATTTTGTATATCTCTTTTATTCTTATATAGTAGTACAAGTGTACTTTTCCTCCATATTTGGGACAATTTCTTAATTTGCCAAATTTTGTTAAAAAGATCCGTTGACATTGCTATCCCAATTTCATCCAAATATTTTCACACCTAAATAGGAACGCCATCAGGCTCTATAATTTTATTATTTTTCATTTTCTTTGAGGTCTCTTTTACTTCTTGAGGATGAATTTTATGTTTAGAGTCCTTGTTGATCTCTTCTATAGGTATCATGATATTGTCTATTTCTCTTGTACCCTCCACATTGAAGAGATTATCAAAATAATATCTATAACGCTTTTTTTTATTTTCATTCTTTACAAATATATTATTGGTCTCACTCTTAATATGCCTAACACCATTTAAATCTTTTTCTTTTCTTTTCTTTAGTTTGACAATTCTGTAAATCTTTTTCTCTCTATCATTAGTTTCTAACTTCTTGTATAATTCATTATTCACGTTAGCTTTTGATTCATGGATAATCTTCTTCACCTTTCTCTGCACTCTTGTATTTTTCAAATGTATCGTTATTTCTCTTACTTTTAAGATTCTTATAACACTCTTTTTGTTCGTATATCTGTTTGAATTTTCTCATTCTACCACCATGACTTGTTGCCTATTAGATACGACAAGAACCTTCCTACCCATATTATTAATATTATTAGATATTTCTATTAACACAGTTTCCGAATCATCATCAGCAGACCAGATTGATACTTGAATTTTTTTCTCTAAAAGTCATCACCTTTTCTTCTTTTAGTTTTCATCACTTAATTCTTGACGCAACCAATGGATGATATTCCTTTTGCCTTTTGAGACACATGCACATCTACAATTAAAAGCTTATGTTGAGTTGTTACTCTCTCCTCTGGTATAAATTGTAATCTTTACATGTCATTCTATCACTCCTCCTGGTGAGAAAGAAATCTATTTGGTTGACATTCGACTTATTTCTATATGTAATTATATGCGACTCTTTTTTCTAGAAAAATATGTTTATGAGTATCAAATCAAATATTGTGTCAAGCTCTAATATGGTATTTCTTGCCTCATTCCTACTACCAATGACAAAGTTTTCATGTACAGTTTCAAATCCTTCATTATTCTCTCCATGTCTATTTAGATCTCCTCTAATAAATAATTTCTCCCTATTAGATATCGTTTGTATAAATTCATCTAAATTTTTCCAAAATTGTTTTTTACTAATTGCATCTATACCTATTGGGAGTGGATAAACACTGACTATATTAATTATATTTTCTCTATTAACTAACTTGATAAGTAAAAATCTATCTTCTTTTTTTTTTTTTTTATCTTCACTACATTTTTTCATAAGTCTTTATGAATAAGTATTCATACACTGATCTTAATTCTATCCTTATTTGTATACCAAAGTTTATGCCCATAAGGCTCTACTAGTTATTTTGCCCCAGTCACTTAGTTTCTTGAAAACGCATAATATTAATTTTTCTTATATTCATTATTTCTCCTATCTATTTTAACTTGATGGTTGAAGATTCTGTGTTCCAACTGGTAGATGAATTTTATCTTCATGGACTAATTTATTTACCTGTACCCGTCCACATAAGTGTGGGAACCCTTACCTATTTGACATCATATCTAGATGGTGTTGTGGCGCGTCGCTTCTGGGGGACGCCCTAGAGTCTTTTTTCTTTTTCTTATATTTCTCTCATTTTATGCTGGCTGTCAGCATATTACAACCCTGCTCCTTTACCTGGGTTTGGCATGGCCATGATGGAACTCTTCAAGTAATAATATAAAAAATGAAATGAAAATAAAATTAAAAATAAACTAAATTCAACCAAAGTTTAGTATATTTTAAGTTCCAATAACTTTAAATTCATAATTAAATATACTAAATTCATAATAGATACGTTTAGGTTAACAATAATGAATTAATAAATGAAGAAATTAACCCAAAAAAAATCACGGGAACATGTAATCAAGGGAGGCAAAGGGAGAGGCAGATCCTGCTTCTTAGTTGCGGGCTTTTGGGAAGGAGAAATGGCGGCAGGCAGAGAGAGAGAGAGAGAGAGAGAGAGAGAGAGAGAGAGAGAGAGAGAGAGAGAGAGAGAGAGAGAGAGAGAGAAGAGAACGAACGGCACAAAGAAAGAGAGAGTGACGGATGGAGACAGATCAACAAGGATAGAGGAGAGGGAATGAGACGGATGGAAGTAGGGGATAGAGAGATGGAGACAGATCTAAGCTTTCAGGGGGACAGGTCTGGCTTTTTCAATGAGTTCTGGGTTGGTCGGAGGCGATGGTTGGAGCGAAGAAGAGAAAGAAGGAGATGAAAGATATGGCAAGAGAGAGATCATCGGAGAAAGAGGTATAGGAGATGGATCTGGACTTTTGGGGCTGAGAAATGGCAACCGGCAAGGAGCAATGAGAGAGAGGTATAGAAAGATAGGGATCAAGATAGAGGGAGGTACAAAGGATTAGGGGACAGATCCGGGCTTTTGGGAAGGGAGTGAGAGAGAGAGAGAGAGAGAGAGGAATCATGTACATGAGAGCACGTACCTGAGAAGCAATGTACTTGTCGATTACTAGCGATGATCGGGCCCATGGTGACGGATGAGGGAGATGAGCATGCTGGACTGTGCTGAAGCTAGCGAGCAAGCGAGAGAGAGAGGAGGGAGGGAAGGAAGAGGGCGAGAGAGAGAGAGAATAATTTCGGAATTAGAATGAAACCCCATTACTTGAAATCTGTAATTAGGGTTACACTAATGTCTATTTAGTTCTCTTTCGCCTTCATCAACCAACTAAACTTAGAAAATTGAATTGGACATATGCCGGCCTTCAACTTTACTTGATGACCTGTTAAGTGAAGGAATCAAGAGACTTGAGGAAGATGCCCAAATATTAGTATCTTTTCCATGGCTGACATATTTAAAAATAAAATAAAATAAGCTTCTTAGGTTGAATTATTTTGGAGTACATAAACTTTGTATCTACACTTAATCCATATCAGCATATGCCAGATTATTTTTTATATATTACGAATTTATCCTTTTCTTCTTGTTCCCTTTATTTTGAGCTTTTATCCTTCAATTAAAATCTTTGAAATATAATTGATGTTAAAAGGAAAAAAAAAAAAGAAAAAAAAATCGCTTTAGAGAAAGGAAGAGAGATCATGAATGATGTATGAATACATTTTTCAATCACTTAAGGATTCATAAATAACACCAAGTGTAGAATTTTGGATTTGCAAGGCCAATGATATTACAATTTTCTTTTACTTTATTTTTATTTTCATTCAATTTGATTTTATATTATATATATATATATATATATATATATGTATGTATATGTATATATATTTTTTGCTTGGCAAGCCAGTGCGATTGCTGTAAATAAGGTTACTTTAAAAGTTTCTCCCCTTACAGAAGTTCAACTCTTTATGTCTTCAGTAATATTTGTTTTTTTCTTTAGAATAGAAGATTTCTCAGCAGTTATAAAGGTAAGTTGCAAGATGCTCTATCAGAAGTTGATATTAATATCTGACAATGAGGATTCTGTTGTTCATTAATCAGATTTGCACAGTTGACTTTGTCTATTTCATGAAATGAATGGTCTCTTCATCAGTCTTTAGCATATGGTGTATTAGGAATGCAGTTGTGTATAAGTGCTTGCAATCTCTCTCTCTCTCTCTCTCTCTCTCTCTCATATTTTGAAGCCTCGTGTATGGTAACTGACTGAAGCTGGGGCCACTTCTCTTAAGAAAATTTGTTTCCTTGTGGTGGTCTTCTTTTTTTCTTTTCCCTTTTACATATTCATGCTTGCCCAAGCTTGAATTTTTTTTCCTTTCTGGTCCCCTCATTGATAGCCGCTAGATTCTGTTGCAGGTGTAGTTTCATTAACTTCTCTAGAAATGTAAGATGTTTAAAGTGCAAAGCTGAAGGACCAGATAAGGTTGAAGTCGATCCTGTTACGATGAAGAAAGGAGATTGGAACTGTCCAAGGTACATTCTATTTGTACTTCTCATTTGTAGGTTATTTCTTCTTTTGTGAAAAGGAAAACAAAATTTTAACCCCTGGCAGTCCGTGAGGTCTGTGTCTGATGCTTCCTTTCGGGACATTGGGCCAAAGGCAACATAAATACTACTATGTTATTTGTTTCTTTAGTTTTTCTGGAGTATGAAGGGTTGTGGTATCTGACACTGCTGTCCTTGACATTGCTATCACTTTGTATCATGCCAAAAGATCAACAGATTCTGATTATTCTGAAGAAACGATTTTGATTTGAAAAAAGTGGCATTCAGTTTATCATAAGACTAAGCTGCTTGACAGTAAAATTTTTGTTATATCACCATTTACACAGGATTCTATTTTATTTAACCATTGTTATTAGCCTCTAACCTGCCATGTAGATCACTGGTCTAACAACCAGGTCATTGTTTGAACTGTAGGGTCAAAATTAAATGTGCAGAAATAGAAAATGACAATCACAATCACAACAACGGATGGACAATATGTCAAGCCTTATTCCTAGGATATGACTGACTCAAAAATCTCGTTGACCCCTTGTCCATTGACACCCATGCAAGTAGATATTATGATTAACAATAAATTGTAGTCACACAAGACATGCATATTTTAAATATTGGAGGTAATACTCATTTATACATCGCTGTCATAGGTTCATAGTGCACTACTCACAAGCTTAGAAACATAATCATCACAAGCAAACTGTTTTGCTTCGGGTCCCTAGGCATCCACATTGAAGGACAAGGATAACACAACAAAAGTCTATTTTTCTCCAAAACCCACATCTGCTGATAGATGACAGCAGACAAGGTTATAAGAGTACAATCGAAAGGCAACAAAAACTTGACACTTGCAGAAAAAGACAAATGAGAGGATGGATAATAGCAATTTAAGTCAAACATGAATTCCATTTAAAAGTCTATTTCTCTTTTTAAATACTTAAATAAAGGACAAAGTTTATATGAAGTTTTGAATATTGTTTTGAAATATTAAAATAACACTTTTCCCATGAACTCATGGTAGATGTTCGATGAGGAACCAAGAAGAACTAGTTCATTCCCTGTCCCCGATGTATAACTGAGTCACTGTTGATGAGTTGAGAGGACCAAGTCCTTACCTTAGCCAGGTCACAGAGCTATTATTATATGATAATCAAAATCTGCTGGATTGCCCCGAAGACGTCCAACATACGCCCCAAATGCTATCTGTGTGTCTAGTGCAATCCAAAAGACCTTGCACACAAGGCATGCTTGTGGACTATCCATGCATGTATATTTGCCTTTCTGAAAGGAGTCTATTCCTTCAAGTACTCCAATCACATTTCAGCTAATTGTAATCTTAGAGCTAGTTGTAATATGATATTAACTGTGGAAGAGGGGGCCATAAGAAAACTTAGATAACAAGAAGAAAATATGATATGAATTATTTAAACATAGATGTGATACAAAATAGAGTACAATGACGTAAAAGTATCCATTTTGTCGACCCCACTTAGTTAAATAAAAAAACAATTATTGTTGTTGTAAAAAAAAAAGTCATATAGGTGTGCATGTGATATGAAATAAAGTACAATAACATAGAAGAATCTATAAAGTCGACTCTACTTAGTAGTCTTCTTAGGTCACCCTCTCTTTCGATTAATATAAGTATTTGTCATAGTCTGTGTTATAGTCTTGCATTGGCTAATTGGAGCCTCTATCAAAGCTTTCTTAGTTTGGCAATATGAAAGCAATTTATGCAAGTAAAATAAAATCTTGAATTCTTGCTAGTACATTGAAATAACAAGTGAGAAAGGAAAAAGAATAGCACTAGCAATTAGCCGATTACGATTGATGAGTGGGGGGGGGGGGAGAGAGAGAGAGAGAGAGAGAGAAAGAGAGGTTTTAGACATTGAAGAAGAAGAGGAAGAATTCGAAGAAGTCAAAGTTGAAGAGGAAGAGGGAGAAGCTGATGTGGAAGAAGAAGAATAGGAGGAGGAGGCAAAGTCGAAGAAGACAATGTGTTGATCAATCTGGGTCTGCATACAGGGTGTGGGGTGTGGGGTGTGGGGAGTGCATTTGGCTAGGGTTTAAGAGAAGGACTGTATCCGGGACATGAGGAGAGATAACAAGATTGAGGGCAGTACAGGAATGGAGGAAAAAGAAGTGTATTTAGACTTGGTTGGGGTTCGGATGGATGTTTTAATTCGTTCAGTTCGATTCGGTTATATTTTGGTTGGGTGATTTTTTTCACGGTGTGGGTTCGAAATTCAGGATGATAGCTTTACTTGATCTCCTGAATGAATGGAAGAATCTCATTGATTTTGCTTATGGATTGTTGAGTGCTCGATTTGTACAGACACGCTTTTATTGAATGATCAGTGAGATTGAGGCTGACGATGTTTGGGATGACTATGTGGTAACTACATTTGTCAGCGGTTGAGAAACAGTCACACAGTCTAGGGAAGACTTGGACTTGTGTGATGGTGGTGGCTGAACAAGAGAGTAGAGAGACCAAGAGAGATAGGGAGAGAAAGAGAGATGGGAGTGTTTGGGAGAAAGGAAGATAAGGGAAATCACATTGTAGGAGGGATGACATAGAAATGATGTGTTACGTGATATGTTATCGATGTATTCCACCTCTGCGATTTGCATCCAGATTCATATCGTCAGTTTGCATTTTCATCTGATTGTTATGAATTTGAAAGTTTATTGTTCTTGACATTTGGAATCAAACCTTAGAGACAATTGGAATCTAGCCATAATTGAGGGACTAAACATGTAATTTGACCTTGTTGTAGCCCTTTTCCCTCTCTTCTCTTATCCTTTTTTGCTCCTTTAAATTTCCAGCAATGTGTTCTGAGGGAAGAGACCTTGGTGTCAACCTTATGCATGATTGCTTATTGACTAAGCAATGATGTGTTGCTTAGAAAAGATAAGTGATGACTAACCTCTCCATCTCTTTCTTCACATGCAATTTTATCCTCTGAGAGTATAATTATTTCTGTATCAGTCCAGGATTTTCAGCTTTTATCCTAACCCTCATATATTTGGTTTTTGAGGTATAATCACTTGTTTCCCTAATTCCATTTGGTCTATTCCAGGAGGGATGTAACTTTTATGATAGTTCTAACTTTCCGTGGTTGTATTGTCTGATTTTGTAACTATCACATTCATACTATGGAATTTACCTCCAAGAAATGAAACACGAGAATAGGGGTTTACTGGACCAGTTTTATAAAATGAAAATTTGACAGTTGGTGTGAATTTATTATGCTTTGAAATATTCATGCAATGAGTTATTGAAATTGTAAATATATGAATCGACTAACAAGTTGGATAACTTAGACATTTGACAACTAAACTTGCAGTTTCCAATGATATGTATAAGATATTTTCAGGGACTTCACAATAAGCTAGCAATTCTAGGACTTAGTTCTTTGCTTCGATACTTGTAAGTGCAGGAAGCTCATCAAATTAGTTATGAAGTGCATTATGCCAACAGTTCGTATGAGTCAATAGTTAAACATCCTGTACGGTACTAAATAACTTACGGTACTAAATAACTCCGCTTCTTCTATCCTTTTATAAAGTGCTCAGACTCAAAGTTTCATTCTCACATACGAAGCAGACATCTCTGTCTGTCAGATGGCTGTTAACAGAGGAATAATTATGGTAAACAATCACACAGATATTTTTTCGATATTCGGAACATTTGGTACCTTACAGGATTAAGATGGTCAAATCGGAACATTCACCTGAGCCTCCTAGAAGGTGAAAGGAATACAGTAATGACAGCAAGAATAAGACACTGTTTAAAAAAGAAAAAAAAAGGGGGAGGTTGGAGCATCATTATGGCTATAACTTTACCAGTTGGGAAGCTTATACCAGTTGACTTTGTTTTTCTTGTGATGAAATGAACTTACCTGACCTATCGCAAAGACTCAGTATCTTATAACCACAACTATTGAATTAGGTGCTTTTGCATCTGATGGATGTGAGAGTATAAGCACGAGACGCTAAAAAATAGTTTAGGATGCATTTTAATCTAATTATCCTCCTTGATATCTTTAATTTGGTGCAGACCCTTGGTAAGTGTAGTAGTTCATATGTGTTAGGTTTTGTTTGATTATTTTGATTTTCTGTGCAGCTGCAATTTCATGAATTTTGCTAGCAATAGACAGTGTTACCGTTGTAGAGAACCACGGCCAAAGAGAGAACTAAATCCTGGGGAGTGGGAATGCCCCTCGTAAGTCTCTCTCTCTCTCTCTCTCTCTCTCTCTCTCAGTTGCCTCTTTTGTCCTAATTTTTTGAAGCTAGATAATTTATGTGCTTGACTTGGATTAACACGAGGATTGTATCCTTTAGGTGTGATTTTTTGAACTTTAGGAGGAACATGATCTGCTTAAAGTGCAATTGTGAAAGGCCTGCTGAGACCACAGTACCAGATGAGGACTATATCAGAAGGGGTAGTTAGCTTCCCCCACACTGAGCAAATTTAGTGTGTGAATATTATTTTGATGATCTGATCAGTGCATGACAGGAAACCTTCTAGAATATTCAGATTAGAGGGAGCAGAGAAAAGACCGCATATATTCTTTATTTGTATTCTTGTTCTTCTAGCTTTCCATTTAAAGA
The DNA here is from genome assembly GCA_033439265.1 of Dillenia suffruticosa. NCBI lineage: Eukaryota > Viridiplantae > Streptophyta > Magnoliopsida > Dilleniales > Dilleniaceae > Dillenia > Dillenia suffruticosa. The sequence continues at coordinate 14,648,187 of JAVTVX010000009.1, read as the reverse complement.
ATGTCAAGTATTACTAGGGAAAGGAAATGCGAGAGATGATATTGGCTCATTCCCTGTTCAGGCAATTGATCACATTACATGACCCTTCTTCTTTTGTTTACTAGTTAAAAGGGTGGGGAGGGGCAACTTGCATTGTTGTTTGATATGGATATAAAAATAAGTGGCTTATCGGTGAAACGTTCAATTTTGAGTTTCTTCATTTGGCACTCAGTATATGAATGCTGGATGACCTACTATTCATTACTCTTGCTATGACAGCTTTTAGGTTCTTAATATACTTGTTTCACACTCGTGTTGCCTTGGGAATTTTATAAATATGGATATTGTGTAGTTTTTCTAGTTTTGGTTAACTATTACATTAGCATTTGAGTTTGAGCTATAAAAGGCAATAGCAAGGATTTGGTATTTGTAGATAATCTAGTATTTGTAGCTAAAATACATCATGCTAGCGTAGTATCTGAAAAGATGCAGCCGTGTCTACATTGAGGATTGATGTAAATAAAGACGCTACTTTTGTTTAGATCCAAAAGCACATTAATTCACATGAGATACCGTAACAAAGTGTTGAGTTTAGAGGAGATATTTAATCTGCTGAAGAAGTGGGAACTTTGTTGAGTCTGATTAATCATAGGAATGGTTTACTTATTATCGAAAGGATCTATGATTTATTCCCCCCTCCAAAAAAGAAAAAAATACTTTTGGTACATTTATTTTGAATATTTTGGTCACTGTGTTATTTGATTTATTTACTACGGCTGAATAATGAAAACTCAAATAGGAACAACTTGTGCTAGCACAAGCTTTTGTTCTTGGGTTGTTGAATATGCTTGTAGAATTTTATGGTAGTAATTAGTAATGGGTTTTTTATTTTCTACTGTTTTGTGCTAAAGTGTGCAAGATTAAGATGATTTTACTCATGATTTGCATAAATTGTGATCTGTTTATCGGTTTATGAAGTTGTAAGGGGTGTTTTGGAGTCGAGTATGATTCCAAGCCAAGTGTTATTTGAAGGCAAAGCGTTTTGATTTATCACAGTTTTGACTTTTGACTTCCTAAATAAATAAATAAACTAAAAAAAGGTTTAACCACTTTTTGAACTTCTGAACTTCTTTGTATTTTATACTCACTCTCAGGACTGTAATTAGGGATTAAATTCGACATTTTAAGAAGGAAACCCTTATGGTCACGCTAAGAGACGATTGGTATTTTATTTCTTATTGTGCTCAAATAGGAAACGACACAATTTCAAGCAATGTTCATCGAAGAAAATGGACACAACTTAATTCTTGTCCTCTTTTAATTGGTATTTTATAAATTACAAAATAAACTTATATTATAAATTCTCAACAATTGTCTACTTAATTTGTGAAATACTAACTCTATAATTTCCTTTTTTTTTTTTATCCATATGGTTAGCCCATCACCCGGTATCTGAGATTTCATCTCAACTAATTCGGACCGACCTGATTATCAGGCTTCATTTGAGGGAGAGGTCTCTCAACATTATTTTTTCTGTATCAAGGAAAAGTCGAATTTCTGATCTGGTTAAAAAACGAAAGTATCCTTCTCACTTACATCAATAACAAGTGTCTCATCTAATTCCATAATTTCATGCTATAAAAGTAATGGTTAAATTTGAATCTTTAAATTGTTTTATCAAAACTTAATTTTGGTTGTACCTAAAAATAATAACTCAATTCAATATATCCAAAAATAAAAGATACAATTATAAATCTATTGCTTTTTTGAGATGGTAGTAGGAGCACCATTAAAGGCTACGTGCTTCCTTTCGGATTTATGAATATTTAAAAAAAAAAAAAAAAAAAAAAAGCCTCTTCTAATAAGAACTGCACCATTCTCAATGGTCATATAGATGAAGTTTAAAAAATATATGCATTTCGTACTCACTTCGGTTTTTAATAAAATTTCAAACTTCATTAAGAGTATAATACTCATTCTTAACAGAATATCAACAAACACATCTATACAAGATAAGATACCCTATTATTTGCCCTGCAATCACTTATAATAGTTTGTATTTCTTATTAAACTTTTAACTAGCTCTTTTTCTTAAAATATTTATCATAATTTCACAAATAATGACTAAGATCAATGTCGGAAAATGATCACATATTGGTTCTAGAGCCGAGCATGATCTTTAAAACAAAGAAGGGGGTTCGGTATATTGTAAAATACTAGACAATATGTGAATATAGATTTTACAAAATGCATGAGAGTCTGCCCACTTCCTGGTTCGTGCAATGTTCAGAAAAACTGCTCGTGGCATGTGCAGATAAAGCTAAAAAAGAACCATAGCTTCTTTGAGACCACAAAAATGTAAACCAAACATATTTATTTCCCCAAACAGTTTGTAGCAAATCACCTAAATCTCGACTTGCATATGATTGGTTGATTGATCAGGAATCATGTCAAGAAGAATATGTTGTACAAAGTGTGTAATGTACTTGAGAATATGAAAGTCTTTGGTGTAAATTTGTCTTAAAAGAAGGTATGAATGAGGCGACAGAAAGCAATTGAGTTAGTTTACGACAATTGGGAAACTTCGTATATACTATTGTCCTAATTCAGGACAGCTTTGTTTGTAAGTAGCTAATCTGGGACTATTGTTGATTGGATGTACTCTAAATCACTTGGAGCAAGTCCTAGTGTATTCACTCAATATTCTGGACATTCAAATCATGTATTGATGGTTTCAAGTACTATAAGTCTATGATGAGTATCGATAGAACTTTTCAGTATGGTAGGTACAGAGAGAAGATCCTTATTACTGTGGAATCAGATGCAACAAATCACATGCTTCCACTGGCTTTTGCTATTATAGATGAAGAGAGTTGGGTGAATTAGTCTTGGTTTCTGGATAATTGGGAGTGCTTGTAATTCGCGAGCACCACAAGATTTGCATCTTATTTAACACGGCATCTAGAATACTACGATCTATCAAGAGGAATTCCAATTTCCAACCACCATTCGTTTACCATAGAATTTGTTTACGACACTTGAAAAGCAAATTTTAGTCGGTGGTTCAAAAATATGCCATTAACTGAGCTAATGCATAAGACTGTGTAACTCACAAAGTTAGAAAATTTAATATGACAAGAAGATAAAAGAATAGAGTTAGTTTCCTCGTAGATTGTTGATGAAATTTTCACTTCAAAAGTGAACTTTGTGTTATGATGGTGGCAATGAAGGGATACTATAACAACAAATAGTTTCGAGTCATTTAATGGAATTCTTAAAGGTGCTAGAAAGCTGTTGATAACTGTATGTATTCAAACAATCTTGTACCATATGGCGACTTGTTTTAATAAGTATAGGATTGAAGTAGCAACCTACATACAAGATGGCAAGACATGGCCAACAGTTATGATGGATAAATTGTTGAGAAACGAACTCAAATCCAAATACCCTCAGGTCATTACTTTTAGTAGGGCTACAAGGGAGTATGAGCTTACCATTGGAATTTATGGGGACAGAGGTGCACACGAGCACAAGGTCATTTTGGATGAATGTTCATATACATATGGCAAATAAGTGATTTTTAAACTCCCTTAGCATATGGTGTAAGAATTTGTTAGACTTGGACAAACTCCACACTTCATAATTCATGATGGTCCTGTCACGCCCCGAACCGGGGTCGTGAGCAGTCACCGTTACCCTGAATGTCGACTATATTTTTATAAAAAATCAGACAAAACTTTCCCATAAATCGGAAGTCTTCCATATATAAATAAATCTGTTTAAACCTGTATAATTTAAAAATATCCTATAAATAAAATAAAATAGTCATTCCAGCCTCACAACAATTTACCAACCACAACAAATATCCAGAACAACGCTAGATTATATAAATTACCAACAATCCTAACCACAAATCTCTACTATCATGTCCAACTAGAGCATGAGCAGCCGCCACACTGAGCGAACCTAAGTTTTACACAATTTACAACCAATTTTTCAAAGTTAACATTCAAACACTACGATTTGCCTTAATGCAAATGAAATATGAAAGTTTCACAATTTAATATATATATATAAATTATACAGTCAATCCTAAATAAATACACGGTCAACTACGAATCTCAAGTTCAAGACCTCACAGGGTCGAAAATAAAGTACGTAACTCATATCTTAACTTAATTTAAATCTCACTATCAAAAAACACTCAAATCCACCAATAAGCTATCAAATCCTCTAGAGCCCGAAGTGTCATTCTAGCACAACAATCCTGTCTGAGGAGAGAAAGAAGAGGGGTGAGTATCAAGAAAGATATCCAGTGAGTGAGGGAATTAATCTCAAGTACTAATAGTGTAGGTAAATATTGAACTGTCAAATAATATCATTCATAATTAATAATTCAAATTTTACAGTAAATCATGATATGTTCGCTAAAATGAACTCATTTAATCATTCACATGTTAACATACATATATGCATTCATTTAAAATCAAATAGATCATAGAGCAAGTCGAAAGAATCCTGACAAAGGTCAACCATGATCAAGGACAGGCGTATCGGGAGTTTTATTATGCAAAGAGTTTTCAAAAGTAGCTCTCTACCCCGACATTGGCCATGAGTTCGCTGGGGCTAGCTCATCATCATGTATAGGACCCCGCCCGGTGCTAGATGGTGGCGTCACACACGTCCTCCCCTATCCTGGGTTCAACCGATCGCATCTATAGCCATTAGACATATGATGTTTGCAAATACCTCCTGTAAAAGCGTATTCGGACAACCCGGTGCCTTTACAAACGCCCTTCGTAGTTACGGAATTTATCAAATAATACCATATCATCATATCATCTCAAACTAGTAGGCATTCAACCCACATAGCGAAATCATCTCATCATATCCTCAAAATAATTCAAATCCATGTGTCAATATATTTTATTGAAATCATTTAAATTCAACAAACCAATGCAATGATTGAATAGAAAACATTTCATTTCTCAAATCATGGAACAATTTCATTTCATTTCAAATATGGATGCATAATCGTAGAAATATAAGTATTACACTCTAATAATCACAAAACAGATTTGAATTTCAATTTCATATGTCGAGACAATGCATATCAAAAGCATATTTTATTAAAATATGATAAAATCAGGTTTCACTATTTCATGCAAGAGATTAGGGTTTCACTCACATATTTAGGGAGGGTGATCACTCCCTATTTTCGAAAATCAAACCAAATCGATTACTCGAATCTCCAAGTAAGTCAACATAATCAGATTATCACATTTTTTATCAAATTTTCAATTATTCTTAGGGTTTCTCATCTTCCCTAAATTTGTATAAATCTTAATTTCTCGATTTAAAAATATATACCAATGTCATCTTAAAGGTATTGAAACCTAAATTTGATAAAATTTATTTCAAATATTGAAGAGATCGCATTTCTCTCTCACCTAGTTCGCAAAATCTCAGACCTAACTTTCGTTTGCCCATCGAATTGGTTTAAAACCTGTAATATTTTTAAATTTGAATAATATTAGCAATCAACTCAAATTCTTAATACCAAACCCTAAGACTACAACCAACATAGCCGTTACATGCAGTGAAAAAAACCGCAACCTAGGGTTTCTGCGGGGACTGCAGGTGAGCTCTCGAAGGTGATGGCAGTTTGCGGGCTCACGGACCGGTAGGCTCGTAGGCTGGTGGGCTCATGGGCTGGTGGCATGCTGTGGCGTAGGGAGTGTCACGCAGGGGCACACTTGCGCTCGCGCTGTAGAGCGGTCGGGCAGTCGTGGGTCCGCACTCGCGCTGCAGGCTGGCGCTGGGGGGCGCTGCAGGCTGGCGTGCTTGTGCTGTGGCACGCTCGGGTAGTCGTACGCTTGCGCTGTGGCGCGCTGGCAGAAGGTCGTGCAATGGCGTGCTCGCGCGAGGAGGATCGCGCTGCAAGCTAAGGCGTGCGCTCGCACGAGGAGGATCGCGTTCGCAGGGAGGCTGTGCTCGCGGGGAGGAGAGCAGCGGTGGAAGGGGAGGAAGGTGAGGCGGCCACGGGAAGGAGAAGAGGCGGAGAGAGAGAGAGAGAGAGAGAGAGAGAGAGAGAGAGAGAGAGAGAGAAAGAGAGAAAGAGAGAGAGGGAGAGAAAGGGATTATGACTTTTAGCCCTAATCCAATTTGGGGGTGCTGCATTTTGGCTCAAAACGCAGCACTCCTCTATTTTTTTTTAATTTTGTATTTATATATATATCTTCACACCCATATTTCACTAAAATTTAAATTTTTTTTCGTAAAAACGGGGTTTGCTTCGATTCGCAGATTTGACAAATTAAAATATACCAAAATTTTAATTTAAATACCCCAAAATCAAAAATCAATTTAAATAAATAAAATTTCTCTCTATATAAATAAATTGAGAAATATTTTATTTATATATATATATTTCAAAAATGGTACAATATTACGGACACCGCAGTGTCGGTGTTACATTTTCTAACCCCCTAAAAATAAGTTTCGTTTTCAAAACTAAAAGAGAACTAAACAGCAAACAAATGGGGTACTGTCTTCTCATGGCCTCTTCGGGCTCCCAGGTCTCTTTCTCGACCTGTCACTTCTCACAAGACTCTGACCAACAAGACTTCCTTGCTCCGCAACTTCCTGACCTACCGATCTAGAAAAGCTACGGGCTGAACTGGAAGACTAAGATTCTCTCGTAACTCAACAGGTGGAGCCTCAAGTACATGAGAAGAATCGGCCAAATACTTCCTAAGTACTGAGACATGAAAAACGTCGTGAATACGAGATAGTTCATCTGACAATTCCAATCTGTATGCCACACTTCCGACCCTCTCAAGGATACGGAAGGGCCCAATATATTTTAGGCTCAACTTGACACGCTGCCTGAGCTGTATAAATCCATTCCAAGGAGATATTCTCAAGAAAACCATATCTCCAGTGGCAAACTCAAGACGTTGCCGCCTACGATCGGCATATGCCTTATATCTATTCTGGGCGGCTTTCATCCGCTCACAGATGACCTTTACTTTATCTTTTGTTTCCTCAATCAACTCAACACTCTAAGACGTCACTCTCCGACCTCATCCCAGCATATCGGGGTGTGGCATTTCCTACCATACAGTGCCTCATACGGGGGCATCCCTATACTAGCTTGATAACTGTTATTATATGCGAATTCGACCAGTGGAAGGTGCCGATCCCAACTACCCCGAAAATCCATCACACATGCCTTCAGCATGTCCTCAAGGGTCTGAATGGTTCTCTCTGACTGACCATCTGTCTGCGGATGATAAACTGTACTAAAATTCAGCCCTGTGCCCATTGCTTCTTGTAACTTGGGCCAAAATCTGGAAGTAAATCTTGGATCCCTATCTGATACTATCGACACAGGAATACCGTGCAGTCGGACTATCGTATCAGTGTAAAGACGGCCAAGGTCTCCGAAGGATAGTCGCTGCGAATAGGAAGAAAATGCACGGACTTGGTAAGTCGATCTACAATCACCCAAATGTCATCATGCCGTGATGAAGTCCGCGGTAACCCTGTCACAAAATCCATAGTAATGTGATCCCACTTCCACTCAGGGATGGGTAAGGGTTGTAATGTACCAGCTGGCTGTTGATACTTGGCCTTCACCTGCTGGCAAACTAAACACCTTGCCACAAAATCCGTGATTTTCTGTTTCATACCAGGCCACCAATAGCTATCCCGAATGGTTCGATACATTTTGGTACCACCCGGATGCAATGCATAAGCGGAGGAGTGCGCTTCCTCGAGTATGGCCTTGCAGAGATCTGAATCAATGAGAATACAAACCCGCTCCTTGAACATTATCAAACCATCTCCTCAGATCCCGATCGAACAAAGTCGGTCTGACCTCAAATCTGGCTAGTAAGCCTCCCTGATCATCACTAATCAAACTGACTCCCAAGACTCGGAGTCCCACTAAACAAGAAAGGTAAACTTTCTCTATCGACTGTGAGGATGATACTGACTTCCGACTCAATACATTTACTACAACATTCGCCTTGTCCAGATGATAGTCAATAATGAGGTTATAATCTTTGAGAAGGTCTAACCATTTCCTCTATCTCAAATTCAGCTCTTTTTGGGTAAATAGATATTTCAAACTCCTGAAATCTGTAAATACTCTGCAGGTCACCCCATAAAGATAATGCTGTCATATCTTCAATGCGAAAACTATGGCTGCCAACTCTAAATCATGTGTCGGGTAGTTAAGCTCGTGTTTCTTTAGCTATCGCGAGACATATGTAATAACCCGACCATTCTATATCAGAATACAACCCAATTCCTATCGGCTAGCATCACTGTACACTGTATACTCCCGACTACTAGTGGGAAGGGTTAAAATAGGAGTGAATGTCAACCGTTGTTTGAGCTCCTAGAAGCTCACCTCACAACGGTCATCCCAAACAAACTTGACCCATTTATGGGTCAATCTAGACAACGGAGCAGCTATTCGGGAGAATCTCTCTACAAATCTGCGATAATACCTGGCCAAACCGAGAAAACTACGAATTTCAGTAACTGTTTGTGGCTACTCCCACTTCACTATAGTCTCAACCTTTCGCGGATCAATATAAATACCCTCCGCGGAGACAATGTGCCCCAAGTATCTAATTTGTCTCAGCCAAAACTCACTTTCGAGAATTTGGCATATAGCTGCTTCTCACGAAATATCTGCAATACCAGCCGAAAGTGCTGAACATGATGTTCATCACTCAGTGAATATATCAAGATGTCATCGATGAATACGATGACGAACTAATCCAAATAGTCGTGGAAAACTCGGTTCATCAGATCCATAAAAGTAGCTAGGGCATTAGTCAGCTCAAACAACATGACTAGAAACTTGTAATGGTCGTATCAGGTGCGAAAAACTATTTTGGGCACATCTTCGGCCCGAATTCTCAACTGATGATAACCCGAATGGAGATCAATTTTAGAGAAAACCCTGACTCCCAGTAGCTAATCAAACAAATCATCAATACATGGCAGGGGATATCGGTTTTTTATGGTGATTTTGTTCAACTGCCTGTAATCTACACAAAGGCTAAGTGTACTATCTTTCTTCTTTACAAACAGTACCGGAACGCCCCAAGGTGAAGTACTCAGACGAATACACCCCTTGTCTAAGAGTTCCTACAACTAAATTTTAAGCTCTCTCAGTTCAGCATACACCATTCTGTATGGCAGAATAGACATAGGATTGGTCTCCGGTACTAAATCAATCTCGAAATCGAACTCCCGAACTGGTGGTAATCTGGAAAGCTCATCAGGGAATACCTCTGGAAAATCCTGCACCACAGGGACATCTTCAAGTCTCAGTCCCTCAATGGTGGTGTCGACAACATAAGCTAGATAAGCCACACTACCACAGCGTACCAAGCATCTGGCCTTCATAACAGATATAATACAGCGGGATAATACTCGTTTCTCGTTCCGGAATACTAATGGTGGCTGCCCGGACCTCCGAAACTCAACATCTTTCGTGAAACAATCCACAAAAGCCCGGTGTAAACTCAACCAATCCATCCTTAGGATGGCATCAAAATCCGTGATAGGGAGCAAAATCAGATCTGTCTCTAATACTGCCTCCCCAATACCGACCTCACAGCCCCTATAGACTGTTTCTCGAATGATATGCTTGTCAAGAGGAGTGACTACCATAATCTCATCATCAAGTGGCAAGAGAGGTCTATCAGAATGGCGAGTGAACGTGTCGCTCACATATGAAAATTTTGACCCGGTATTTATAAGAATACGGACGTCAATACCAAATATTCACATGGCACCTAAAGATAGGAAAAAGATTAAAAATATTTAAAATGCGAAGAAAATAGACAAATTCATATATATATATATATATATCAAACTAGTTAAGTTTCTAAAACTTTAACTGGTCAAAACTGTATATTAATATCATGATATACAAAAAACTCATACAGAAAGTAAAACAAAATTACTACACTAAGGGATCTATGAGAGGATTACCCATAATAATATTAGGGTTTACCTATGCGTCCTCCTGCATCATCGCAAACACACAAGTCTGAGCCTTAGGCAGCTGTCGCAATGGTCCTGATACTGTATTACTCTCGGCTGCAGTCCGGGGAGCGGTAAGAGCTGAGTGCGCAGGTGCCCTTGTACCAGAAGTACCAGTACGACTCTATAAAGTTGATCCTCCTCGACCTAAATCTGGACAGATACTCCAAAGGTGACCTTGTTTCCCACACTGAAAGCAAGTAACTGGTGCTCTACATGCCCCAAAGGCATGGTGGCTACCGCATCTACAGTATAAAGGTTGTCTCAGTGTAGTAAACTCTGTAGAGACACTGGGGGCTGGTGCCCCAAAACTCTGTGGTTGAGGCCCCTGTCCCGGTCCTGCTGGTTTGAAGCTACAAGAACCTCTGGGACATCCAATATCTCTACCCCTCTTCGAAGACTGTCCCCCCTGTGACTCAGTCTTTCTCTTCTGGTGACTCTCCCTCTATCTAGTCTCAACTCAGACGATCTCCTCTGCCCGATATGCTGAATCAATCACCTCTAACAATGTAAAAGAGGGAGTCACTGTCATATACTTTCTGATACTCAATTGGAGGTCATCTTCAAGCTTAAACCTCATCAGAGCTAGTGTAGCCATGTCGAGAACAAAGGCCGCTAGTCATCTAAGCTCAGCCTCGTACTTTGAAATCGATCTCGTCCCCTGGCGTAAGTACAGGAACTCCGTCCTTATCCGGTTCTGCTGGAACGGGGTAAAGTACCTGCGGTCGAACCCTCGTAGGAAGTCCTCCCATCACAGGGTCTATGTAGCACTATCATAGATAACCTCCCACCACGAGAGGGCATCTCCATCGAGGAGTCTCTCAGCAACTCTTAATCTAATCTCCTCTGACAACCCCAAATCAGTAAGGATTCTACAAGTCCTCTTGATCCAGTGCTTCGCTGTTATGACATCACTGGATCCTGAAAAGTCTGTGCATCCGAGCTGCCGAGACTCTTTCACCAACTGAGTGAGCTTGTGGATACGCCTCAAAGTAGCCGACGTCTCATCCGTCAGAATAGAAACAAAAGGACCGAACACCGAAGGAGGAATCGGTGCTGTAGGTGCAGGTACGGCCGTAGGTGCGGTCGCTGGAGTCTGTAGTGGAGGCGGTAGCATCTGCGCCCCATATGTATTATACCACTTCTACCACCACTCTAGAAAACACAGATTCAGCGACGGAATATTACCGAAGGACAAATATCCGTCGGTAATAGCGACGGATTTGTGACGATTTAATGTCGGATTTTTTATCGAGGGTTTAGCGACAGATTAGCGACGAAAATTAGCAACGGATATATTTCCGTCGCTAAACCCTTATAAATATATATATATATATATATTATAAAATTATCAGCGACGGATTACCGACGGAATTTTTAAGGACGGAATATTTCCGTCGCTAATTTCGGTCGATGAATTGATGAAGCAAAAAAAATTAAAAAAATATATTTACAGCTTTTAGAGACGGATTAACGACGAAAAATTAGCGACGGATTACCGATGGAAAATTAGCGATGGATTACCGACGGATTTTTTTTCTATATTTTTTATATTTTTTATATTTTTTAATTTTTTTAATTTTTAATTTTTTTAATTTTTTAATTTTTAATTTTTTAATTTTTTAATTTTTATTATTTTATTATTTTTTAATTTTTAATTTTATTTAATAATTCTTATTATTTTTTTCGAAGAATAATATTATTTTATTTTTGCAAATTTTTTATTTTTTATTTTAAGTAAGAATAAAATTATTTTATTATTTTATAATAATTTTTTTAATTTTTAATTTTTAATTTTATTTAATAATTCTAATTATTTTTATTTTATTTTGCAAAGAATATTATTATTTTATTTTTTAAAACTTTTTATTATTTTTTTAAGTAATATTAAAATTATTTTATTATTTTATAATAAATTATAATTTTATATTATTATAATATTATTAAGAAATAAGAAACAGAAATAATAAGTAAAATATATATATATATAAGTAGATGATTTGTTTGGTTTAGTGGCAAGAGTGTATTACAATAAATGATCTTATATGCCTATGACCATGTACGAGACTTTAAAGGACTGTATGAAACTCTCTAATACATTGAAAACTTTTAAACGTACTTGGGAACACTTTCACTACTATCTTTTCTCTAACCTAGACGCTCTGATATCAATAGAACTGTCACGTCCCGAACCGGAGTTGTGAACAACCGTCTGTTACCCTGAATGCCGACTATATTTTTATAGAAAATTTGCCAATGAGCTACCAAATCCTCTAGAACCCGAAGTGTCGCTCTAGCACAACAATCCTGTCTGAGGAGGGAAAGAAGAGGGTGAGTATCAAGGAAGATATCCAGTAAGTGAGGGAATTAATCTCAAGTACTAATAGTGTGGGTGAACATTAGAGTGTCAAATAATATCATTCATAACCAATAATTCAAAATTTACAGTAAATCATGATATGTTTGCTAAAATGAACTCATTTAATCATTCACACGTTAACATATATATATATATATATATATATGCATTCAATTAAAATCAAGTAGTTCATAGAGCAAGCTGAAAGAATCCTGGCAAAGGTCAACCATGACCAAGGACAGGCGCATCAGAGGTTTTATTATACAAAGAGTTTTTAAAAGTAGCTCTTTACCTCGACGTTGGCCATGAGTTCGCTGGGACTAGCTCATCATCGTGTATAGGGCCCTGCCTAATACTAGACGGTGGCGTCACACACGTCCTCCCCTATCGTGGGTTCAACCGACTGCGCCTATAGCTATTAGACATATGACGTTTGCGGATACCTCCTGTAGAAGCGTATCCGGATAACTCGGTGCCTTTACAAACGCCCTTCGTAGTTACGGAATTTATCAAATAATACTATATTATCATATCATCTCAAACTAGTAGGCATTCAACCCACATTGCGAAATCATCTTATCATATCCTCAAAACAATTCAAATTCGTGTGCGAATATATTTTATCGAAATTATTTAAATTCAACAAATCAATGCAATGGTTGAATATAAAATATTTCATTTCTCAAATCATGGCTCAATTTCATTTCATTTCAAACATGAATGCATAATCGTAGAAATATAAATATGACACTCCAATAATCACAAAATAGATTTGAATTTCAATTTCATATGTCGAGACAATGCATATCAAAAGTATGTTTTATTAAAATATGATAAAATCAGGTTTCACTATTTCATGTAAGAGATTAGGGTCTCACTCATATTTTTAGGGAGGGTGGTCACTCCCTATTTTTCAAAATCAAACCAAATCGATTCATCGAATCTTCAAGAAAGTCAACCTAATCAGATTATCATAATTTTCATCAAATTTCTAATTATTCTTAAGGTTTCTCATCTTCCCTAAGTTTGTATAAATCTTAATTCCTCAATTTAGAAATATACACTCTTAAAGGTATTGAAATCTAAGTTTGATAACATTTATTTCAAATATTGAAGAGATCGCATTCCTCTCTTACCTAGGGTTTCACAAAATCTCAGATCTAGTTTTCATTCGTCCGTCGAATTGGTTTAAAACCTGTAATAGTTTCAAATTTGAACAATATTAGCAATTAACTCAAATTCTAAATACCAAATTCTACGACTACAACCAACATAGCCATTACCTGCAGTGAAAAAAAACTGCGACCTAAGGTTTCTACAGGGACTGCAGGTGAGCTCTCGAAGGAGACGGCTGGTTGTGGGCTCGCGAGTCGTCGCAGGCTCGCCGGCCATCGTAGGTTGGTGGGCTCGTGGGCAGGCAGGTTGGCGTGCTCGTGTTGTGGTATACTCGGGTAGTCACGTGCTCGCGCTTGCGCTGTGACGCGTTGGTAGAAGGGTGCGCAGTGGTGCGCTCGTGTGAGGAGGATCGCGCTCACGCGAGGAGGATCGCACTCGTGGGTAGGCTGCGCTCGCGGGGAGGCTGTGCTTGCGGGGAGGCTGTACTCGCGAGGAGGAGAGCAGCGGTGGAAAGAGAGCGGCAGCAGACGGGGAGGAAGGTGAGGCGGCCGCGGGAAGGAGAAGAGGCGGAGAGAGAGAGAGAGAGAGAGAGAGAGAGAGAGAGAGAGAGAGAGAGGGATTAGGGCTTTTAGCCCTAATCCAATTTGGGGTGTGCTGCGTTTTGGTTCAAAACGCAACACTCCTCTGTTTTTTTTTAAGTATATATATATCTCTTCACACCCACATTTTACTAAAATTTAATTTTTTTTTCGTAAAAATGGGGTTTGCTTCGATTCGCGGATTCAGCAAATTAAAATATACTAAAAATTTAATTTAAATACCCCAAAATCAAAAATCAATTTAAATAAATAAAATTTCTCTATATTTAAATAAACTGAGGAATATCTTATTTTTATATATATATATATATATATATTTCAAAAATAGTACAATATTACGGATACTGTAGTGTCGGTGTTACAAGTCCCTTATGCAAGCTAATTTCATCCTTCGGGACAGAAGGACTATTGCCCTCCAAGTCCTTTTTCATCTTGTAGCAAATGTTTCACAACTCAACCCTTAGCCCGAAAGACCATGAAGTACCCGGATTAAGAATGAGATGGACAGGTGGAAAACACCACATTGCAAGACTTGTGGCGAATATGAACATAACCTTAACAATTGCCCAAATTTGGAACGATGTAGGGAGATAGCCCATTTGAGCTAATAGATTGTTATGGTTTGTTTTTTTCTTATGTTGTGAAATATGTACTATGTATGATTGTTATCTAATTTCATTCACTGTATATGCATTCAACGTACTTTTATATTGATATCGGTGTTTTAAATTTTGTATCATATTTTGTATGATTAGATGTCAAATCTAATAATGTTCCCTATTTTTTTCAAAGATATGGTGTCATAAAGTGCACTCTTAACAATATCTGGGGGAGAGCTAGATAGGAGAGGACTCTGGAATATTTGACAAAGTCAAACGAAACGAAGAATTATAAAATAGGTGATAATGTGTAAAATATCAATTTTATTATTGATATTATGATATGATTTTGGATTGGTTATATACTCTAATGGATATTTTTATAACTTTTTATTTTTAAGAAATCAAAATTAGAGATTGGATCAAAGTGGGATTAAGGAGGTAATTTTTGGAGTTAATTGTTCAAGATAGCATTTGGGCCTACATTAAAGAGGAAGCATCTAGAGAGGAAGATTTATTTGTAGTAAAAAATTTGTTTCAAGTAAATTATTTTTAAAAGGTTAATTGTTTCTCCCTTTTAAGAGATTATTTGAGAGAAGAAGCTTTTTAGATCTAGATCTAGGTCACAAAAAGGGAACACTTCTACTTTACCTAGGGAAGCCTACGGGCTATATATATATTCTCTCTTTGTGGTGACGGTTGCAGCATGAAGCACACCTAATTGGCCGAACACATTGCACATTCTTTATTCTTTTCTTAGGTTTATTTTCCTTTTTTCTCTCTTGAGTACATTTGTCTTTAGTTATTTCAATAAGCTAATTGCCACCATGAGTGGCTAGTGTTTTTTTTCTAATTTAAGGGAAATTTCATTGATTGTATTCACTATGAAGTTATATGTTTCATTTAATTTCTTGTCTTTTTAATTCAAGTATTTGTCGATTTTTGATTTATTTACATAAAAGATTTGTATTGATTAATCTGACAATTTAATTCAATATCAATTTTTCTATTACTATTCAGAATTTCAATAATCTGTAATTATCATGAATGAATGATACAAGTTGTAACTAGGTTGTTTATATCTATGAGTCTTTTACCGATATTTATTTTAAACTAAGGAATCGATAAAATAAAATTAAATAATCGTGCGTCTATCCCAGTTATTTGTATTTTAGTTTAACTATTTTCATATAACTTAATGCTATCATTATACTGATATGAAAAACTATCGTATCCAGTCAATTAATGATAATTTTTTATTGGATGTTGAGTTTGGTCAATTAATTTAGGAAAACGTAAAATTTATTATGGTTATCCTAATAAATTTAAGGTTAAATGTTTGAATAGTAAGAATAATATTTTTAACCCGTGATCAGTGAAATAATCGAATGTGTGAACCCTTAAATCAGAATTTAGCATATTGAATTTCTTCTCTAATTTTTAGTATTTTTGTGAAGTTGATTTATCTATTTATATTTTTTTTATTTTTTGATTTAGGAATTTGTTTTATAAATCCCCATATTTTTATTTTGGCAATCACCAAGAAATTGAGTTGATGAGATTCGACCCGATACCATTATTGTTTTAAATTTGTTTGTATTGGGGAATCAATATTAATTTGAGTGTTTCGACAAACCCGTCTCAATTGTGGTGCCGTTGCCGGGAATTATTTTAATTTCTTAGTTTGTTGTTTTTTTACATGTGTTGTTGACCTCTTTATTTTATGACCCGTTCTTCTCAAGCAGGTGAATTTGAATGCATTCCCAAAATTAAGAAAACTACTCGTCATTTAAGAAGGGAGGCGAGACAAAGGGAAGGTAAGCTACGTCGAATGGTGAATTTAGAGATTGATCTAACCATTTGTGATAGATCTATTTTTGAAGAAGAAGAGGAAAAGATGGAAAATCGTGAAAGGACTCTGAAAGAGTTAGCTGCATCAGATCTGAATCAACAACCCTTGTGTATCGAGTACCCAGCTCTTGAGGTAGCATTCGAACTCAAATCTAGTTTGATTCATTTATTTCCTATTTTCTGTGGTCTTCTAGGTGAGGATCTACATAAACACTTGAACGAGTTCCACATTATTTGTTCGACTATGAAACCTCAAGGTGTAACCGAGAAACAAATCAAACTGAGGGCCTTTCCTTTTTCTCTAAAGGATAAGATGAAAGATTAGTTGTATTATCTACCTCCTGGTTCGATCAATACATGGAATGGAATGCAGAGATTATTTTTTAAAAAAAATTTCATGTATTTAGGGCTGCCAATATTAGAAAGGACATATGTGGGATCAAACAGATTAGCGAAGAAATATTGTACGAATATTTTGAGAGGTTCAAACAACTCTGCGCTAGTTACCCATATCATCAAATACCGGATTAGCTTTTGATACAATATTGTTATGAAGAATTTCTATCCACAGATAGAAGTATAGTAAATGCAGCCAGTGAAGGGATTTTAGTTAATAAAACACCAGAGAAATCCAGACAGTTGGCTATAGGACAAATGCAGGCAACCAAGGTTTGTAGAATATGCACAATTTCTGGACATCCGATGGATATGTGTCCAACCCTACAAAAAGATCCAACTCATTAAGCAAATGCCATAAGAGGATTTCCTAGTCAATCTCAAAGGAAGTATGATCTCCATTACACTCATTACAATCCTAGAGGGAGAGATCATCTAAATCTGAACTATGGAAACAAAGGAGGATAGACAAAATATCCATCTCAACACTTCAATAGACCATCACCCGTACAACCTTCAAATTCTGGTATGTGTTTAGAGAATATAGTGAAAGCTTTTGCAATTAACACTCAATAATTTCAGCAAAAAATGAGAATGAGTATACAGAATTTGGAGAATCAAATCACTCAACTGCTAACCTCGCTTAGTAACTTGGAGACCCGAATCTCAGGGAAATTACCTTCACAAACGATAGTAAACCCTAAGGAGAATGCTAGTGCAATGGTATTGAGGAATGGAAAAGAGTTGTGATCAACCCCACCATCGCCCAAGAAGGTAGATAAAAGGAAGGATGAAAAGGATGAGGATGAGGCTGCTGATGAAAGTCCAATTAAGGTAAAATCCGATTCCCTTTCTTTGATGGATTTTAAACCAATTGTGATACCTTTTCCCAGCAGGTTGGAGAGATCCAAGAAGGAAAACTATGAGACAGAGGTTTGGGAAACTTTTAAGAAGGTAGAAATAAACATACCATTGTTGGATACTATTAAGCAAATTCCAAAATATGCAAAATTTTTAAAGGAATTGTGCACAAATAAAAGAAAGTCGAGAGGTGATCAGAAAATAAGTGTGGGGAAGAATGTATCTACCGTTATTAAAAGATTCTTACATGAGAAATGTACAAATTCAGGTATGTTTACCTTACCATGTGTCATTAGTATAAAGAAGTTTGAATGTACTATGCTGGAATTAGGAGTATCAATCAATGTCATACAATATTCTATTTATATTGCTCTAAATATAGATCCTTTGAAGGAAACTAGAGTGGTTATTCAACTTGCTGACCGTTCTATTATGTATCTAGAAGGGATTGTTGAAAATGTTTTGGTACAGGTCAATGAACTAATTTTTTCTACAGATTTTTACAACTTGAAAATGGAGGAAGACACCGTTACGAATTCGGCACCACTACTACTAGGGAGACCATTCATGAAAACAGTAAGAACAAAAATGATGTGAATGAGGGTATCCTCTCAGTCGAGTTTAACAGCGACATTGTTAAATTCAATATTTTCTAGACCATGAGGTACCCGAATGAATGTCATTCAATTTGTTGTGCTAATATGATTGATTCAATTGTGTAAGAATTTTTTGAAGAAAAAAATGATACAAATCTTGAATTGAATGCACAATTAAATATTAAGAAGGAGATGACTAAGATTTGTGAAATTTCAGAGTCAATATTGGAACCACAACTAAGGTCATTGAATTTAGGTATATTATTGCCTATTTCTCATAGAAAATTGTTACCCTCTATTTTGCAGACCCAAAGTTGGAATTGAAGACCTTGCCGAATCATCTTAAGTATGTTTACTTAGGTAATGAAGAAACCTTGCTCGTGATCATAACAAAGGAGTTGACAGATAAGCAAGAAACTCAGCTACTCCAAGTTCTAAAGGAACACAAGACAGCAGTTGGTTGGACTTTAGCTGATATAAAGGGTATTAACCCTTCAATTTGTATACATCGAATTCTCATGGAGGAGGAAGCCAAACCGGTGAGGGAATCACAGAGAAAACTAAATCCAACTATGAAGGAAGTAGTGATGAAGGAGATTCTCAAACTTTTGGATGAAGCAATAATTTATCCAATTTTGAACAAGTGAGTGTGTCCAATTCATGTGGTACCCAAGAAAACAGGGATCATAGTGGTAAGAAATCAAGACAATGAGTTGGTGCCCAGGAGAGTGCAGAATGGCTGGCGAATGGTTATTGATTTTACAAAACTCAATTTGGCCATTAGAAAAGATCATTTCCCTCTACCCTTTATTGATCAAATGTTACAGAGAGTGGTTGGGAAATCATTATTTTGTTTTCTTGATGGTTTTTAAGGTTATTATCAGATTGTGATCGGACAAGAAGATCAATAGAAGACTACATTCACATGCCCATTTGGGACATTTTCTTATAGGAGGATGCCATTTGGTCTATGCAATGCCCCAGGTACATTTCAAAAGTGCATGTTAAGCATTTTTTCTGAATATATTGAGAAATGCATTGAAGTGTTTATGGATGACTTCACTATTTATGGAGACTAATTTGATAATTGTTTAGGATATTTGATAAAAATTCTGAAAAGGTACATGGAAACGAACTTGATTTTGAATTATGAAAAATATCATTTCATGGTGAAAGAAGGCATTGTGTTAGGGCATGCGATTTCTTCTAGAGGTATAAAGATAGATAAGGCAAATGTTGATTTGATAAAAAACTTACCTTACCCTACAAATGTTAGGGAAATACGTGATTTTCTTGGATATGCAAATTTTTATCGCAGGTTTATTCAAGATTTCTCAAAAATTGCTTTGCCATTGTCCAAGTTGCTTCAAAAGAACAAACCCTTTGAGTTCGGAGAACAATGCAAAGAAGTATTTGATAAACTCAAACACCTATTGACCATAGTCACAATCATTCATAGTCCCAATCATTCAACCATCTAATTGGGACTTGCCTTTTGAAATCATGTACGATGCAAGCAATTTGGTTGTTGGCATTGTTTTAGGCTAGCGGATTGATAAGAGAAGCCACATCATCTATTATGTTTCAAGGACATTGAATGCTGCTCAATGCAACTACACCACTATTGAAAAGGAGCTCTTAGCAATTGTTTTTGTTTTAGATAAATTCAGATCATATCTACTTAGTTCTAAAGTGATTGTGTATTCTGATCATACAGTTTTGAAGTATCTATTGGCAAAAAATGAGCTGAAACCAAGGCTAATAAAATGGATACTCTTGCTGCAAGAGTTTGATATGGAAGTCAAGGATCGAAGAGGAGCTAAAAACTTGGTAGCTGATCGTCTAAGCAGGCTAGTAAGGGAAGAAGAACCATTATCTATTTCCGAGATTTTTCCTTATGAGCAATTGCTTCACTTGAAAGGTATTACCCCTTAGTATGCAAACATTGTAAATTTTTTTGTCACTCGTATTTTGCCTAATCACCTTGGTAAGTCAAAAAAGAAAAAAATTCGATTTGAGGTAAAATATTATGTGTGGGATAAGCCTTATTTGTGAAAATTTTACTCTATCCAAATAATTAGGAGGTATGTCATGGAGAATGAACATAAGTCTATTTTAGCATTTTGTCATAGTTATGCTTGTGGAGGATATTTTGGGCCAAGGAAAATTGGTAGGAAGGTTTTAGATAGTGGACTGTATTAAGCCACTTTGTTTAAAAATACTTATTTGTTTTATAAGAGTTGTGATAAATATCAGAGAATAGGTAATTTGTCCCATAGGAATGAGATACCCCAAACTCCAATACTTGTTTATGAAATATTTGATATATAGGGTATTGATTTTATGAGTCCTTTCCCTTCCTCTGGTGGGTATGCTTACATACTTGTGGTAGTTGATTATGTTTCGAAATGGGTGGAAGCAAAAGCCACTAGAACTAACGATTCTAAATCTGTTGTAGATTTTATCAAATCTAACATTTTCAGTAGGTTTGGGATTTCTTGAGCCATCATAAGTGATTAAGGGAGCCATTTTTGTAATCGAGCAGTTGAAACGTTGATGAAGATGTATGGGGAACATCACCAGGTTGCTATGGAATATCATCCACAAACAAACGAACAAGCTGAAGTTTCAAACCAGAAAGTCAAATTCATTTTGGAAAAGACGGTCAATCCGGGATGAAAGGATTGGAGCTTATGTCTAGATGATGCGCTATGAGTGTATTGGACAACATTCAAAACATCAATAGGGATATCCCCCCTATAGGTTAGTCTTTGGCAAATCTTGTCACTTACCAGTGAAAATTGAGCATAATCCATATTGGACTATCAAACATTGCAATATGAATTTGGATAAAGCTGTTGAGTCAAGAAGATTGCAATTGCAAGAGTTAGAGGAGTTGAGATTGGAAACCTATGAGAACTCGAGAATTTATAAAGAAAAAACCAAATCGTTTCACGATGGTGTAATCTTGAGAAACAGTTTGAGGTTGGGCAAAGGGTGGTTTTGTACAATTCTCGATTCAAACTTATTCCGCGTAAGTTATGTTCTCGATGGGTTGTCCATTTGTTGTAACTAATGTGTTTTCTCATGGTGCAGTGGAAATTAGAAGTCTTGACACAAATAAAATCTTCAAGGTGAATAGACATAGTTTGAAAATATTTCATGATGGTATGGTGATCTTTACAACATTGGATATAGCATTAAAGCTTCCTGATTATTCATCCAACTGAGTCACTAATGAAGACCGTCGAGCATAACGACATTAAACAACTGTGCTTGTTGGGAGGCAACCCAAACATTTTTCTAAGAGTTTGCTTTAGTTGATTGTGGATTTTTTAAAATTTGGGTATTATCTAGTAACATTTGTTTCTTTTATTTAATTATTGATTTATTTTTTTAGGTGCCTAAGAGAGAGAATTCTAAAAGTTGCATTTATCTAAGTCAAGAAACAGATAGAGCATTTGAGACAAAAGTAGGCAAAAGCAGTCCTTAACTCAAGGCGTGATCACGCGGTTTCCAGAAATGAAGTTCAAAAACCGGGCAGAAGCAATTGACTCGCTAAGGCGTGATCACGAGGTTTTCAAAATAAAGTTCAAAAGGCATATAGAAGCAGTCCTCTACTCAAGGCATGATCACACGGTTTTGGGTAAAAAAAAAAGGGATACAGGTCTGAAGGCTTTTCATTGCTCTGATCCTCTTCCTTTTGATTTCCCCAAATTGATTAAAAAAAACCCGAAAACCTATCTTTATCACGTATCACCAAACCGAAGGCTTGCTTGGCCCATCCATCCATTGATCAACACCCTTTCTTTGATCACTGGAGGTTTTCTTTTTTCGCAGTCACTCTCTCTTCGATTAAAACCCTAGGCTCCGTTCTGTGTATCTCCAACAGTGTAGTTCTGATTCAACCAAAGGTCTATTCCCACAACCCCAATTTGCTACGACCAATTCCATCGATGGAAAAGAAGAGAGTTGCTGGACATAAATATGGGCTTCGATATCGACATGGTGCTTCTTCCTCACGTGAAGGCCCATCTAAACGAGCACGAGTCACGAACCCTAGCGGCAAACCGATTTCACTCTCTTCAGACGATCAATGGTCTCCTTCAGCAACCTCCTCCACGCAATCATCCCCACAAATACTTGCGACATCTCCATAGCATCCAGAATCGCATATCGGGCTTCGAGTGTGAATGCTCAAACCGAGAGAGATTCACAAAGGAGAGCTCGCATGCTGCTTCTGTGGTTGACTGCAACCTCCTCGAATGCTAACATTGCAATTGAACACCTTGCTACTAAAGCCCCTTCCCCTTCAATGAAACTTGAAAATCCGTCGATGGAACCTACAGACTCAACTCCTACAGACCAGCAGCAACCGTCTTCTTCAAGAAAATCAAAGTCGCGGTCTCAAGTTGCAAAGGGAAGGCGATCATTCCTCCACCACCATCGCAGTTAAGAGGTTACCTCAAATTCACTTCTGTAGGCACAAGCACAGGTACTCTAATATCTCCACCAGAACTATTACTTTTTATAAGTATTTTCATGTTGCTACACTTGAATCACTTGGATTGCTAGATAGAACATTGGTTTTTTTTTCTGCCATTTGTTTGAGTAATTACATGAATTTGTCATTCCGTGCATTTAGAGAACTTACATTTGAATTCTATACTACATTTAGGTTTGATACCACTACACAGCCGACAGTAAACACTCCAAGAATCATTGAATTCCGATTGATGAACTATGCATTTCACTTTTCTTTGACATATTTTAATGAGGCTTTAGGGTTTATAGACACATATGGTTTTAGCACATCTATTTGTTCTCATGTTTGCGATTACACACCTCATTTTAACTCTTATTGCTCAAGTATTTGGTCTGAGTTGACAAATGACCCTAATTGTTTTGATTCTAGTCATTCCAAAAGTTATTATCTTAAGGATCATGCATTACAAGTCATACAAAGAATTTTGGCCTTTAGGTTTTTTTGGAGAAAGGCCAGTTCTATTGTTTGCACAAAACCGAAATTGTTTTTCTTATGGTCTATGACTCAAAATCAAAGGGTTAATTTTGGTTACTAGCTTGCTACTCAAATTAGAAATGTTGTGAACTCTTCTGCTAGACCATCGATTCTTGGATCATTGATCACTCACTTAGCTGTTAATTTGAAAGATTTGGACCTGGCACATCACACTCTGAATATTGTTTGTTCGGCTAAACCATTGGATTCTGAGTGCTTATTGAGAATGGGTGTTGTTTTTATGAAGGATGGTGTTTATCATTTTCCCATACCGGATGATATCCGATCAAGAGCTTGGTCAAGTTTTGTAGGTTCTTTTGATACTTCGAGACAATTGTCTTTCACTTCTCTTGCTCAAACTATGCAAGACATGCAACATATATCGAGGTTGGAAAGAAACATTCAAATACTAGCCGACTTTTTGGGTTCTCAACTTTCATTCCCACCATCACCTTAGGAAAGTTCTCTAGTTCTTTCTTTTTCTTTTCATTATCCTATTTCATTGCATAGCATCTTTCATTTCTGAGACTAGTTTCAATTGTGCTGGCTTTGAGTTATCTTAGGCTTTGTACTCAAATTTCTTATCTTTTACATACATTGAGGACAATGTAGTTAATAGGTATGGGGGAGGATTTGTCATGCCAATATCATTTCTTTTATTCTCCTTTGGAATTTCGTACTTTTTGGATTTTTGTCTGATAATGATTTTGATTTAGTATGTATTGTTGCTTTGAGTTTGAATGTATGAAAGAAATAAGTGTGATTAGTTGTTTTTGAATAAAATTGTTTTGAGTGTCTCATTGATCTTGATGATTGAGTCAATTGAAAATGTGATAAATTTGATACAAACTAAACACTTTTGTGAATTTTTGAACCTTAAGAGCATATATTATCTTTGCTTTAATTTTTCTTGGATAAATGTTTATCAATCATAATATGTTTATTCTAAAACTTGCTTTACTATACTTTTTGAAACCACATCCACGAGTTCATACATTAATATGATGGGGGCATTTAGGTTTACCTTTTTTACCTTTTGAAAAAATACATTCCTGTGCAAAATATTTCCCCTAGTGAAACCGTTTGAGTTTATACCTATTTTCTTTACTTTAACCTCATTAATTAACACATAAACTTATTTTACGCTTAACTTTATTTTTGATCCTTATATCAAAGAAGTATGTGATTTGAGTATAAATTGAGTGGTTATTTGTAAAGAGAATGAGGTACTTCTATTGTGGGACGTATATTTGTGGTATTTGATTATATGATTGTGGTGGATTGTATATACTTTGCATTTTCATCCATACTCATTTAGTTACCTTCTGATTCAAAAAAAAAAAAAAAAAAAGAAAATTCTCAGAAATTGAATTTGGAAAAATGCAAAAGTTTGATTAAGGAATGAGATATTCTTAATTGGGTTATCTTTCTATAGATTGATTATATTTCATGGTATGGGATATGGGAAATGGTCTTGTGATTCTCAACATAGTTCTTTTGATATATATTCATTGTACATCACATTTACCCTCTTATTTTAATTTTATCCAAGTTACGTTACAACTATTATAAAGACCCCCAGATTTTTGTTTTCAATTGATATATTTAGTGGTGAAGATTTGATAAATAAGCAAATTTATGTTAATAACATGTTTTGATTTGATTTTGAGAGTTATTGATAAATTCTCTTAAACACTTTGAGTGTATAGAATGAATTTCATGTGAGGGTATTGGATCTTAATATATTGAATTTTGATAATATGATTGAGTTAGATGGGATACTTATATTTTCGTTTAAGGTTACGATACTATGATTACTTATTTTTCGGATTGTTGTTTTGGCTTGAATTTCTCGATATGTACTAATTTGAGATTGTTTGAAAATGGATTGAAAGAAGAGAAGGAGTGAAAAAGAGAATGGTTGAGACATTGATCTAGTGAATGCTTCAGGACAAGCATTAGTTTGGTGTGGAAGAATTTGATAAGCTGCAAAATGTCAATTTTATTATTGATATTATAATATATTTTGGATTGGTTATGTGGTCTAATAAATGTTTTTATGACCTTTTATTTTTAAGAAATCAAAATTGGAAATTGGATCAAAGTGGGCTTAAGGAGGTAATTTTTGGAGCTAATTGTTCAATATAGTATTTAGGCCTATATTAAGGAGGAAACATCTAGAGAGGAAGATTTATTTATATAAAAAAATATTTACTTCAAGTAAATTCTTTTTAATGGGTTAATTGTTTTCCCATTTTAAGGGATTATTTGAAATGAGTATTTTTTTAGATCTAAATCTAGGTTACAAAAGGGGAACAATTCTACTTCACCTAGGGAAGCCTACAGGCTATATACATATTCTGTCTTTGTGGTAGCGGCTGCAGCATGAAGCACACCTAATTGGCAGAACACATTGCACATTCTTTATTATTTTCTTAGGTTTATTTCCTTTTTTCTCCCTTGAGTACGCAGCATGAAGCACACCTAATTGGCAGAACACATTGCACATTTTTTATTATTTTCTTAGGTTTATTTTTCTTTTTTCTCTCTTGAGTACATTTGTCTTTTGTTATTTCAATAAGATGATTGCCACTATGAGTGGTTAATTTTTTTCTTTTGATTCAAGGGGAATTTCATTGATTATATTCACTGTGAGGTTATGTGATTCATTTAATTTCTTGCATTTTTAATTCAAGTATTTGTCGAATTCTGATTTATTTATATGAAAAATTGGTATTGGTTAATCTAACAATTTAATTCAATATTAATTTTTCTATTGCTATCCAGAATTTCTATGATCCGTAATTGTCATGAATGAATGATACAAGTAGCAACAATGTTGTTTATATTTATGAGTTTTTTATCGATATTCATTTTAATTTAGGGAATCGATAAAACAAAATTAAATAATTGTGCAGCTATCCCGATTATTTGTATTTTAATTTAACTATTTTCACAAAACTTAATACTATTATTATATTGATATGGAACACTATCATTGTATTTTGATTGGATGCTAGGTTTGGTCAATTAATTTAGGAAAATGCAAAATTTATTACGACTATCCTAATAAATTTAAAATTAAATATTTGAATCGTAAGAATAATATTTTTAATCAATGATCACTGAAACAATCTAATGTGTGACCTCTTGAATCAGAGTTTAGCATATTGAATTTCTTCTCTAATTTTTAGTATTTTTGCGAAATTGATTTATCTATTTTTTTTAGTTTTTTTTTTAATTTTTGATTTAGGAATTTGTTTTATAAATCTCTCCATTTTTATTTTGGCAATCACTAAGAAATTGAGTTAATATAGGTCCCGTGGGATTCGACCTGGTACCGCTATTGTTACAAATTTATTTACATTAGGGGAATGAGTATTAATTTGAGAGTTTCAACAAACCCGTCTAATAGATCCTACGCATAATTTGTCATTTCATTTGAAAATTATGAATGAAAAATATTTGGAGTTTCCTCATTTGGATAATGATTTTTGAGGAGAGTAGATCAACATAATAAAAATTCTTTGTCCATTGATTAGACTAGTGTGGTTGACAAGTTAATTGAGAAAAATAAGTTTTGAGTATTTGATAAAAACATTAGTTAAAATGTGGAGAGCGAAAAGAATAGCAATCAAGATGAAGAAATTGTTATCCTTGAGAATAAACAGCTTTAGCTTACGTGCTATGAGGAGGTTCGCTCCTACCGATAGGTTTTCAATAGGAATGATCAAAATGCTTTATGACATGTATATGCCTTTTGAAGGATTCATGGACATCTAAATGATTAGGAGCTTCTTATGTACTATGATCAAAATAATTTCTGAACATCTTATGAATAGTTTTATGTATTTCACTCGTCTTATAAATAGTTTTGTGTATTATAACTATGAATATCTTATGAATGGTTTTATGCATTATGACTCTGGACATGTTATAAATGGTTTTATGTATTATAACTCTGGACATCTTATGACTGTTTTATGTATTATGGTTATGGACATGTTATTAATGGTTTTATGAATTATTGGTTTAAAAATCTTATGACTGGTTTTATGTTAGTGGAATTTGACTAACTGTATGTAATAGGACATTGATTTAATGATATCTGAGCATGATTATCCAGATTGCAACTAGGTCTACATAACCCAAGTGTATTACACTTCTAGGCAACACATTGCTCAAAGATTGTTTTAGATATTCGAGCACATCTTTCTATATGATTGTTTCTATGACATGTACAGGTGTGGACTTATTCACCTCAACTATACACTTATTACAATATTGTTCAGAGACAGAGACAAGAGACGAACATGTTCCATCTACTTATCAATGAGTGCACATTACGTTACACGATGTTGAGATCCTATGGAGATTATCGATAGATGGTGAACTAGTAAACGGTGGTGATGTTTAGTACACCATAGCTGAATGGCAGGATGTGTGTCTTGGCTTTATGGGTTTTGTTCCCTGCCCAAGGATTTTGATGATGATCGATTGAAGACATGGGCTATTATGATTGCTTTGAATTTGCAACCCTTACTCCTTGAGTCTAAGTGGCTAACGGTCATATCTATGCATAAGGATGTATCATGCAATTGTTAGGGAATCTTATGGGAAACAAGTTCCGCTCTAGGGTGAAGTTGATGCACTTAGATCTACTACAAGACTTAGATGTAGCTAATCAATTTAGTTGGGACAATGCAATTTTGGCTACACTGTACAGGGCTTTGTGCTAGGTTTCAGTTGTCATAGTGATACAGATTACAAGTATCATAGCTTTTTGAAAACTACTTTTTTTCTTGCATATACACTTCATCTCTAACTTTATTTTGTTTTCATCGGTGATCAATTTTGGGTATAGGAGAGGTTGCCCATGTTTACTTCAATGAGACATTGTGAAGTTGATCAGATGCCAATTGCACCAAGCTTGTCGAGCAGTTGATTGCAACAAACTTGCCAAGCTGGTCAAGAAGATCACTGTAAGTTACAATGACATATAATGATATATAGTTTTTATTATCATTTTTGTATCACTGCCCATTTACTTTGCTATATTTGGAAACAGATGGGATGTTATGCATAGTTTTGCTACTATAGAACATTATGTTCTCCAAAGCTACCAAGATCAGATGGACCACATGAAATTGGATGGGGTAAGTTACCTTACTATATACATGACTATCATACTAGAATTCATTGTCCTATTGAATTCATTACTATGTGTCAAATTTATATTTCATCTTATTGTCAGTTCATCTGGATGTCGTACTCGGGACATGAGTTAGATACATTACCGTCTACTATTTACAGGGTCGGGACATTTGGCATACATCTGTCTCACTCATTTGCTTTGAGTTGTCAAGTACCATTTGTTAGAGAGGTTCTCAATCAATATGACATTCTATAGGCCGTACTGGTTAATGCACATGGTAGTTTGGATTTGCATCGCATTAATTGACGTGGAAGAGCGGGACTTGATTGGACTATCATGCATGTAGTCCACATATGGAGATGAGAGGATCGTCAAAAGTACATCGCAGATGGAGCCCCGTTATCCAGTTAGGTGACGATGACTCTGGACTACATTTCATGGTATCACCTTATCATGCATATATATATAGGCAATGTGGCATATCGTCATCTATCGGATTTTGCAATACCAGATTGCAGTTAGAGATCCTTGTAAATCTAAATCACTTCACTATTTTTATTACTTTATTTTCCCAGTGTTTATCTGTTTAACATTGAATTCATTGCAGGGGCGATCACATGGATACATCTATCATATTGTCAGTGATATGCTTGCCTTCGATGCATTCAATCCTAGAGTTATTTAGTTTAGAGATTTAGCATCTTATGCATTCGAAATATTTGGTAATGATGGGACTTTGACCTTTGCACAGGTGGATTATGCGGATCATCCTTTCACATCTGGATACATGGATGAGGATGATGTGTGACATAGATGTTCACTAACTTTACATATTCGATTAATTCTCCTTATGCATCTCTCATCGACCTTAGTACTCATGACACTTCATCCAATGTCTCCACCTATGGCTGTATATCACCAACATTGTAGTAAACTATCTTAGGATGTGGTGTCGAAGAGAGTCATACTATGACTTTCGATGAGAGTGCACAACCATCTTATAGGTTTGGTTCTTAGCCCAATAGACGTCAACTCCATAGAAATGTTGGGCCTCCTTCATGAGGGATTTAGAATTGTGGATATTTATAATGTAAGGTGGTTATGGATGTATATATCAATAGTGTATAATTTTTGTATAATTCAATTTAATATATAATATATATTTTTTGTCTACATCAAGTTCATGCACTTCATTTTAAATGATTCAATTGATTCAACCCATTTTTTCCTTTGTTGAAATATTTGGGTTGAAATCTAAGTATGGTTTTAAAATAACCATTTTTACCCTTCTAGACAATAGCTGATGAAAAGGAAAAAAAATACATCAAGTTAATTTTAGAAAAAAATCAACTTTAAAATTGATTTCTTTTAAATTGATTTTTAGCATTTTTTTTGTATGTAAACTATCGTCTGAAAGGATAAAAATGGTCATTTTGAAATTGACTTTAAAATCGATTTCCTAGAAACTGACATCATTAGTTTACAATCCAAATGAATGTATCAATATTTTTATATTTTTATTCATAATTAAATATTCAGGAAAATAACCTTCTAAAAATTGGAGCTAAGTACGAAAATAACCTAAATAAAAAAATTCTTAAAAAAGCCCTCACGAAAAAAAAAGAATTCTGAAAATAATTCAGCATGGTCGAGTGTTAAACACTCAATCAACATTGATCGAGTGTTTAATACTAGACAATTTCGAACGTCATAACTCACAACCTGCCTTCTTTTTTCCCCTTTTTTTCTTCTCCTCCTCTATTTTGCTCTACGACCAATTGTGAAACCCTAACCCTAACTTACCTCACCACTGTATCCAATGACGAGAGGTGGCTTCCGAAGATGATCTCACCCCACAACTTCTGATAACCACTGCAACCCCTTCCTTCAATGTCTACACGTGATCTTCTGGGGATCGACTGAGGGTATCTTCTTTTCCCAGCAAAATTTTTGCTTCAATTTAATGAGTTATTTTGATAGCAAATGATACATGTTGAATAATATTTATGGTTTAGCATGTTTAGGGTCTAATTTATAAGAAAAATTAGGGTTATTTCTAATTGTGGTAAATTTAGGATTTACTATATTTATAGTTAAATTTTTAAAAAAATTATAAAAATTTTAATGGGAACATGTCATTGTTAGTTAGATGTTTCGTTAGATGTTGATATATTAACAATTTGTATTACTTAATTTTTTATAAAATTGTTGAATGCAATATTTGAATTGGAAAAATCGGGTTATTTATATATATAATATATCATGTCATTATTAATTAGTTATTAATATTTTTAATTTTGTTGTTTAGAAAAAATAACGGATATGGTGACATTGTTATACTATTTTAATGATGATATTATCATGAATGAGAATGGAGTTAGTTATAATCATAAGCTTCTAAGTTGATTAGGGTAAAGAAGAATATCTATTTTAATGAGTTGGTATCTGTGATATATAAGGGTTTTAGGTTGAATTCTATGACACAACACGTGGAGATTTATTATTGGTGCCATATCTCAAGCATCCAAAGTGGGAATGTATTGTATAAATTGCTGCTAATTAGTGATGATGATGAAATTTTTTAATTTGATGGAGTTTGTGGTGAGCATGAGAAAGGGTTCCACTAATGAGTTATACATAAAATCTTTAAATAATGGAAGTCATCCAACAAGGTTGTGATTAAATAGATAATTATCCACATATTGAATCTCGAGTGGATCTTGCCTTGGCCAAAGTGGAGAATGATATAGATTAGGAAGAAATGGTAGAAGAGGAGGTAGAAGAGGGGGTAGAAGAAGAGGTAAAAGAAAAGGATGACAATGGAGATGAAGATTAATGAGAAGTTGGTGGTGATGTCAATGATTTAATGATTGAGACCTCCTCGACTCCTAATTACATGGCCAAATAGATGAGTTAATCCCCTTCATGACTATTGCACCCGGAGATAATAGTTATGTGATTTTCAAAGAAGATAGTAGATTCGTAGGCAATAGTTAGAGTTTTAGTGATGAATTGAAGAAGGAGATGAAATTTAAGATGAATGAGCAACTTATTCATATAGTCAAAATGTACCATGTGGAGCATCACTATTAATTTCATGTTGAGAAATCAACCCTTACATTTTAGACAGTAATATGTACGTAAAGGGATCAAGGTTGTAGGTGGAGGTTGCATGCTCGTGGAACAATACATGTTGGTGCTTTTGTGATTTTCATTGTTGATAATCCGCACATATGTGTGAATGTTTGCTTGACGCAAGATTATAGATGGTTAGATTCAAATTTAATGAATCAATATTTTCTTAACTATGTGAGAAAAGATCCGAATGTCAAATTTTCTTTCTTGTGGACTATTATGATATGTAGTCTCACGTAAAAGAGTTTGGGTAACGAAAAGAAAAACCATAGAGATGGTATACGGGGATTGGAATGATTCTTACAAACAACTGCCTTGATTGTTAGATCCAATAGTATAGAGGAATCAGGAGACATGAGTCAGTTGGAAGTTGGATCCGCAAAATGCAATTAGTAAAAGGGTATTTGAAACTGTGTTTTTGGTATTTGGTCATAGTATCATGGTTTTTAGGAGCTGTAGGCCATTGATCAATGTAGATAGGATTCGGCTCTATGAGAAATACAAATCTAAGTTGCTGATTGCATGTAGTAAGAACGGTGCAAGTCACATTGTCCCATTGACTTTCAGGTTGATTGATGGAAAGTCATTTATTTTATGGTCGTGATTTTTGTACTATGTACGAGAGCATGTTATTGAAGATAGAGAGGGTCATATTTACTTAATTTCAAATTGGCATTAGGGGATAAGAGCGACAATTGTATGCCCATAGTTTGGATGGACACTTCCAAATGTTGTGTGGCGATTTTGCATGCGTTTTGTTAATTATTTTAACACGTATCACAAAAATCAAGTTTGTAAGAAAGTTGCCCCCATGACTACATTATAGCTACAACCTAAGAAGTTTGAGGTATAGATGGCAAAGATGAAGGAGATAAAAGAAGATACTCTCAACTATTTTGCAAATATTGCCTTTAAGCAATGGACTCTCTCTCACGATGATGGTTTTCATTTTTGGTATATGATGATAAATATAAGTGAGAGTTATAATGCCGTGTTAAAGAGTGCAAAGAATCTACCTGTTTTTGCCTTGATGCTTAAGACTTTTTACAACTCCGTGAATTATTTTGAGACTTAATTAGGTAATGCAAGAATAGGAATCAGAAGAGGAGAATGGTATATAAAGTATACCTCAACCATGTTAGGGAGATGGATGAATACGACTAACTTCCAAATGGTTGTTACTTTTAACAGAGAGCATGAGATATTTAAGATACAAATAGATCATAGATAAATACGGTATGACCATAAGGGAGGTAATAAACAAATTGTGGATATGAGAAATAAGTATTGCATATGTATGAAATGACAAACTTATAAAATTCCTTACTTTAATGCAGTTGTTGTATTAACACGGACGATGATTGATATGCTTATGATCGTTAGGAAATGGTATACACAGGACATCAATTTAGAGTTTATGAGCATCATTTCTTACTAGTGAGGGACGTATTAAGTTGGCCATTGGTTCGTATCCAACTGTCATTCTCGATATATCACTTCGATGTGAGAAAAGAAGATCTAAATTAACTCGATATCATAACAAGATGAATTTTCAAAAATTATTATCACAGTCATCATATGGGAGTTGTAGTGCAGAAGGTCATAATATGAGGAGATGCACAAGGTAAATGAAGGGTGGACTTTGTGGCAGACATGGATACAATTGAAGACATTACGTGATCCAAACCAATGATACTTTATTGTATTTGTATTTGAAGTATAATTTTTGTATTTCTTAGTGTACCAGATGTCATCATGTATTTGTGAAACATTTAATATACTTCATATGCATTTAATGTACTAAGTCTTGATGTATTTTTAATTGCACATTAACTATTATCAAATTTTATGTCTTTCTTAAAATGCTCACTATTATTTTGCTATTTCATCAACCATTTCTTTCATTATCATTTCACTATCTTTTTTACTATGTCTCATATGGATCCGATCAGACCATTCTATATTTACAGTGAGATCACCATTCCTCTAGAGTTTGGGATAAAGATGGCATGACCTGGCTCAGTTGCCGTCATCGTGAGGCAGTTCTACAACGTTGGGTGTATGGACATATTGACGAGTGGATTCTTCCTTTACTAGTGTAGTCAGGGTTTCTGGGAGTCGCTCGGGTTCGTTTTATTCAGCTTGACTGGTATTTGATCATGACGTTAGTTGAGAGATGGAGGCGGGAGATTCACACATTTCATGTCTTACAGTGAGCTTACTATCACACTCCAGGATGTAGAGGTTTTTTTCAGGGTAGCCAATCGACGGGATACCTATGGTGGGTAGATCGATGGTTGTATCATGGGTTGATGAGTGTGAGCGATTATTAGGTATTAAACCACCACAATCTGCATTTAAGAGCGGTTCTTTGAGTATGACATGGTTGAGTGAGTTTTTCGTTGCCTTGCCTGAGGATGTTAATGATGCCCATATTTTACAGTGGATACAAGAATATATTTTGATATTGATAGGAGGTATATTGTTTTGTGATAAGAAAGTACATTATGTGTATTCACAGTATTATTACCTTTAGAGAATTTATATTTTTCTAGTCATCGTAGTTGGGGTTCAACGTACTTGACATATTTGTATAGACAGTTTTATAGTCACGCATGTCAATTCATGTGAGATATGTGAGGCTCTTATCCTTCTTCAGATTTGAACATGAGAGCGATTTTCTTACGTTGCTCCCATTAAGCAATTGATTACGGAGGAGGATCGTCCACTTGTTTTGCAGTGAAAAATGCGATTTGATGTCATTATCCTCCTTACACATATAGTCACAGTATATAGGGTGGCATTTGATAAGGAGACGATTGATCAGGTAGTGTGGGTGTCTTATACTGAGGATGTTTTATTTTTCTTTCCCGACTATTGTCACGAGAGGAGAGATATCTGGCACGCTTAGGTACCTTTAATCTGCTTTAAAATCGTGGAGTTGCATTTCTTTAATAGAGTGATCCACAAGTTTGGAGGTATTTAGTACATTTCGATTCCTTGTGATACTGAGAATTATTTCCACGATACTAAGACACATGGTCCACAGGACATTAATTGGTCAGTCGAGTATGCACGTTATGTTGATATTTGGACAGTGCGATGTGACCACCTGGCTCCACTAGACACGTCTCTCAAACCAACAGTCGATTCTGCCTATGGCTCTTGGTTTCAAGCCATCACTCGCCACAACATAGGCCGTTGAGGAGCTTCCTTGAGTTACGTAGTAAGTTTCCAACATGTTCATTTTTTTATATCACTAATCTACATTTGTCTCCTTAACTTACACATGTATACCATCTTGTGGAGATACTTTACATTAGATTTGAGAATCTATTAACATCGATAACATGCATAGGATGGCAGACTCGGCTATTTCGGTCTTGACAGATGATATGACACAGATTTTGAGCTGGGACCAAATAGAGGTGGTGATGAGGGAAAGCATGATGATAGAGGACGATGAAGACGACGAGGGAGAGCACGTGCTAGGAGACTACGCCATCACCACATGATACATCACCACTGCCTCATGAGCCATATTCTTAGCCTTCCACATCTTAGTATCCACCTAACGTCGCAGGACCTTCGAGCGGGTATGTAGAGTCCTCATCCTTTTTCATACTTGAGGTTGATGACTTGCCTCATATTTTGAATCTGGGCCCTCCATATAGGGGAACTTGTCTCAATATTTACATAGATGAGGGGTTGACACAGATTGAGAGAGATCATGTCCCACCATTGTTCCGTGTTTTCTCATTAGTTTTTTCGGACTCCCAGCACGATGATATAGGATCTTCCCAAATCTCACATATAGATGATCTAGGTCTTGTATTTCAAGATCATAGTGTAGATGATAGATAAGATATTGGTGTTAGGTATTATAGTAGAAGAAAAGGAAGATGTTGAATTTCGTATAATTTGTATTTTGTGTATTTTATTATATTAATAAAAATTATATTTTATTTTACTAATTATTGTATTCTAAATTGTTTTATTGTTGGTTTCATTGTGCTATGTTGGTGAGAGGTTTGGTTGAATATGAGTTTGAATGCTTTTGGTTTGAATATGAGTTTAGATATAAATTAGTGTATAAGAATTGAAATTTGAGTTAGATATGAATTTGTTGGATTTTGTTGAGTTTGGATATAAGTTTGGTTCGTGATGGTAAGGTTTTAGTTTTGTGATGGTGTAGGGGAAACACATTGATTCAACCATTCTAGGTTCTTTTTGGATTTTTTTTTGCGGGTCTTTTTAAGATATATATATATTTTTTAATTTAGTTTATTAGCGTACATGCTTCAAAAATTGGGGAGAGGGTATATAAGTCAAGGCAAGGGCAAGCCATCTAGGGCTTCCCATCACATAGGAGTGGAGAGACAGCAGAGAGAGAAATGGCGATGGAGGATGATTACAAATATTTACAGATCAAAGACGCCCTAACTTGTCTCAACCAGAAGGTCAATCTCGTCGGTGTCATCCTCGAGTTCGGCATCCCTAAACGCAGCAAAGGCACTGGTATTACTATCTCTCTCTTTTCAAAATTTATTTATTTATTTTTTTTAGGCAATGGAACAAAGACCGGCGGTAAGGACAAAAAGGCCGGACTTACGGCTGCTACCCTACCCTCTATGTGGGTTGGTAGTAGAATGATGATACTAATTGTAAGGTGCTTTCTGAGCCGGTTCACATTTTTTGGGCTTTAATTTTTTTCTGACTAAAATTTTTGCAATTGAGAGTCTCTAGACGACTGCGATGATCAGTTTTCGTATCTATGGCTGATGGCTCAAACTACTTTTGCATTCTTGTCTTGTCTTATGGGGTTGCTGGTGTGTTCTATCTTTATAATGTGGAGGACAGATTAGATATTGATGGATATTGCAGGTACATTAGCTTCCTTATTGTGCAATAGGCACAAAGGAGTAACCTGAATCTGGCACATAATTTGTACAATTGGTAGAAAGAATAAACCCCAGAAGTTAAGTTTAAAAGTGTTATAAGAAAACTCAATTTCTGTTGTTATAAGAAGCTGATGTCATGAGCATAGGAAAATCCACTTTGAAATTGTTTCCATTGTGATGAATATTGGTAGGGAGCCCTCTGATTTTGGTGGAAGGTGAGAGGAGAATCTGATGCAATTAATATAATATGGGAAAATTGGAAAATCTCATATATATATATATATATATATATATATTTTAATTTAAGTTCTCAAATGCTGACATTTAAATAATTAGTCAAGGTATGACGAAATATTTGGGTGAAGTGTATAGGGTTATCTTTGGTGGGGTCTTGTTTGGTGTGCAAGTATAAAGAGTTTGGACGCCTTAATAATGGATTGAATATAGTGAAAAGCGACAAATGTATCTCTTCTTTCTGTCAAAAAAAAAAGAAACATTATACTCTCTCTTGTGTATAAAGGACTTGGTCGCATAAGTACAGTGGGCAATCTCTTTCTGCTATATAGTTGTCCAAGATATGGGGTCAAAATAATTATGTTTGTGTTGATTTAATGACAAATTCTAGTTTTCAATTTATAATTGTCTCTTTTAATCAATGATGGATCTAGAAGATTCTTCTTGGGGATTAGATGCTGTAAAAGAATATGTATGAGTGGAACAAAATAGAAAAGCAAAGAAAACAGTGCTATTTTGTTTGGGTCTGTAATTTTATGGAGTGAAAGAGGTGGGAATACAAAATCTGTTTTGGAAAGTGGTTCGAAATTTCTGGGGTCATTGATTTGCCCATGCTTGCAATATATAGTTAATCGAGTTTAAAAGTGGCTACTAATGGGCTTTGCATTTAACTGCAAAAATGTTATAGGCATCTTATCTAATACAACATTCAGGTTCTTTATCACTAAAACCTTTTGAAGTATCTTGAGGACTTCATGTTCTTGATCTTTATTGGGAGTTAGCACTTTTTTGGTGATTATTGTGACATGATTAGGTTGACATATGCATCACTATACATGCAGCATATATAAACACAAGATGCAAACACGACTCAATGCTTATACACCACTGTCATTTTGAGGCCTGTAAATGATTTTGATGTCAGTAATGATCAAATTTGGTTTTATTGTAATTTTTTGTTATAGATATTTCAGTTTAATTACAATTTGTCCCTCTGTGATTTCACATAAAATCATATATTACCCCTGTATTTAAAAAATAGTTACATATCCTCCTGTAGTTTTCATAAAAGTAGAAAGTGACAGAAATGTGCAGACTGTCACGGGGATTGAGAAGCACGTGTGGGAATTTTCTTTTTACCAATTCTACCCACCTCTGGTGCATCTTTGACCTCCACTTCATCCTCCACACTTACAACAAGAAAGAAAGAGAGGTGAAGCTTTCAGTGAAAATCTGAGAAGAAAACCAGACACCCCTTATCAAAGAAAAGCTTCTGTTGTTAGTCTTCACCCTCCCTTTCCTCTCCGGCATAGTTCTTGACAACTCCTTTGATCTCTCCTTCAATCTGCACACTAGCTTCTCATTCGACCCTTCACTAAAGCTCTCTTACATTCCCTCTCCAAACTCGACTTCCTCTCCTCCTCTCTCTCTCTCTCTCTCTCTAAAATTTGGGGTTGGCCTCTTTGGGTTTTGAAAATGAAAAGGGTTATGGAAATTGTAACTTATCCTATTTTGGCAAAAAAAAAAAAAAAAGAAGAAGGAATGTTGGCACCATTTTGTCTCTTGGGAATTTCTCCATAATTTATTTTCTTAACATTATTTTTTTTAACATTTTCTCACCATTTTTTTCACTTCCTTTCCTCTTCTTTCTCTCTTTCTAAAATCTGGAGTTGGGGAAAAATATAAGATTATAATGGTGGAAGTTCTGGAGTTGACAAAACAAACCCTCATTTTAGTGACGGGTAAAATTGGGGGATGTTCTGCACCAGAACATTTCACCCTCTTTACGCACCATTCCAAAAGGGTCAAAAGTGAGAAAGGGTGAATTATAATTTACACTCTTCATTTCCAAGTAATAAGATTATAATGGTGGAAGTTCTGGAGTTGGCAAAGCGAACTCTCTTCATTTCATCTCTTTGCTTTTACAAGTAATAAGATTTTCTCACTTCCTCTCCTCCTTTCTCTCTCTACAAATTTGGAGTTGGCAAAAAGAGGGTTCTGAAATTTATAGTTTACCCCATTTTGACAAAAAAAAAAGGAAATTTTGGCACCATTTTCTCCCTTGAGAATTTCTCTAAAATTTGTTTTCTCACTTCCTCTCCTCCTTTCTCTCTCTCTGCACAGCTCCCCTCTCACTATCTCTGCCAATTTCTCTCTCCTCTCACCTCTCCATCTTTCTCTCTCCTCTTCAAACCCCCATTTGGAGACTTCTCTTTCTGCAAAAGTAATCTCCTTTTCAAACCCTGACCCTATTCCCAATTCTGAAATTATGTCCAATGAAGATTATTATTATGCATTGAATTTGAATGGGCAATTGGATTTGGCTGCATAGGCCATTGACATGGAGCGAAAAATGAAAGCGGGGTTGAATTTGACATGGGTTTGGGCAATTGGGTTTGAGAGGGTTGTGGAAAAAATGAAAGTAGAGAAGAATGAAGGTAATGCAAGTGAAGTGGAGTTTTTAAAGGGGTTGTGTTTTTGGGTGAAGAGAGATATTGAGATTTTGGACAAAGAGAACAAGGAAATGAAGAGGGTTCTGGAGGAGTTGAATTGGGGGCAATTTTGGAGAAAAAAATAAATAAGATTTTAAAATAGGTGGAAGTTCTGCACATTTTCCACGAGTGCTTTGAAATCTACCTATTTCCATCACTTTGCACTTTTTTTGAAAACCATATGTGGCTATTCTTGAAATATAGAGATAGTATGTGGTTTTACGTGAAACCACTGCAGGGACAAATTGTAATTTACCCTAGATATTTCTAACTTAGTGTATGCAATTTGCATAGATCAAAAGTGACTAGTTATGAGATTTAACTTTAACTCAAGGATTATAATATACATCTAAATGAAATAAACATTTGCCATCAACATTGTGAAAAGCTAGGTTAAGAATCTTGAGAAGGTATTATGGAAATCTTGTGAAGATTGTCTTATATTGGCATTATTCCTTGAAATTAGATCAATATGTGCAATGTGAAATCTTATTGTAAAGCTAGTTATGCAGCTTAGGACATTTACACGCGGCATTTTGGGGTGCGAGAAAGATGAATTTTGAACATTAAGCATTCAAAAGGGGAGTGAAGTTAGAATTTGTTTTTTTGTCATAAAAAAAGATGATATGCTAATTTACATAATGCTGTGAAAACATAGTTGTACATATTATTGATACTATTCATAACTAATTATAGTATATTAGCTTGCATGAATCGTTTGAGAAAAGGTGTATGTTTGAAAGATAGGGAAGTTGAAGTATGAGACATGTATGTATTCTTTTGATTCTTTAACAAGGCATTTGGTTTTTGATGAGCAATATGGTGGTGGCATTGAGAAGCTAAAAGAACTGTTGTCTGTTCTCAAAGGTTTGTTGGGCAGTCAAAGTGCTGGTCCAGTGCCTTTTGAGGCCACAGGTGAGGCGCTTCCAAAGAAGTGCTTGCCTTTTACACTTAGACCTCAATGTGCAAGGTAAATGCCTTATCAAATTTAAGTAGATTGAGTATGCTTTCAGGATTTTTCCTCCTATTTCTCCCTCTTTCCTTTATGACCTTTTTTACATTTTTTACTTTTGGTCTCGGTATGGTCATGAACTATATAATTTCATTAGTTATTAAAAAGTGAGATGTAATTTTGTGTCTATATTTTACGATAAACTGTAAATGACACATAATAATTATAAAAAAGTGTAGCAATAATAATGCTTATAAGGTTTGGAAATGTTTTCTAGTGGTAATGTATATATGATACTTATATATATGATCTTATATATCTTTTCTTTTAAATTTATGAAGAATAAATTGGTTGGTTAATGATTTATGGCCTAATTAATATATTTTTAGAAAACATAATTTTATTTTATCTAGTAAATGCTTCACCTCGCTAATTGAGTGCCTAGTGTGGTGCCTAGTGTGGTGCCTAGTAACCTTAGGTGGTAGGGGTCTCTAGCTCATGGAGGGCGCCTAAAGCCTTTTAAAGCAATATTACTGTGAAAAACTCATCATCTTTGTCTTAGTCATTGGTCATTTCTTTTTCTCAACTTCACAAATTTTGCGTTCTTCAATTTTTCCTTTGATCTCTATGCTTAAGAGTTTCCTCATCATCAAGTTCAGGAGCTCCAAATTTCTCCCATTTAAATTCTAAAGCTGAATCTCCTCTTCATTGGAGGATAGATGCTATGGTCTCTTTGGCTGCCAATGTCTGAATATTTCCCCTCCTAATTCTTGTTTTCTTGTGTTGTGACCAAACATATTATGATGCCTTTTTATTAGTGTTATATATTTTGACATTATGTTTGATAGAGGTACAAATTGAAGTTTTTATAATATTGTAATGTGGGGAGTGTACAAAAAGCATGATCAAGATGAACATGATAGTGGGGTATGTTACGTGGCTTGTTAAAATTAAGTACACCATGTGTTGTGTCTATATGTATCTGCTAGGTTTTGGGTTTGTTTCCTATCCAAGGTAGTATGGTACTGGTATTTTTAATTTTGAAGAATCATGCTTCTTAGTAGTCTTTTGCTTAGGGACGCTTGTTTACATGTATAGTTAAATGACTAGAAGACTGCAAACCTGCTAGATGGACACGTTTATCGTGTCCTGGATGATGGGCCTAGTGTTTGGTTGTGTGGAAACTCTCTCTCTTCTCTCTCTCTCTCTCTCTCTCTCTCTCTCTGGGGGCTTTAGGTGAGTAACAAAAGTTGAGTTATCATAAACTTAGGCATAGGACCTCATTGGTTTGGAGAGAGTGCATTTTGTGGCTCAATAGATGTGAACAGACTGAACTTTTTGAAAAGCAATCAAATTGCACTTTTTTTTTTTAGAGAATGTTTTGGCACGATTTCATCAGGAGAGATTTACATATATAGGGTACAAATGATTAGGGATTTTGTTGAAGTTTTAGAAAATTCCTAGACTTTTAAATGGTACATCATCCCAATCATCAAAATGGTGAAAGGATTAATCATGTTGTATCTGCAGCGGGAGCGTTGGAGGGATTTGAGTACATAACAA
This sequence comes from Dillenia suffruticosa, assembly GCA_033439265.1. NCBI lineage: Eukaryota > Viridiplantae > Streptophyta > Magnoliopsida > Dilleniales > Dilleniaceae > Dillenia > Dillenia suffruticosa. The sequence goes on along the minus strand of JAVTVX010000009.1, from coordinate 14,606,308 downwards.
TTAAAATTTTACAAACAAACAAGCATAGTGGATTGATTGTATATCAAAAATACAATCATAGTTTCAGTCTAATCTTTGCAAATAGAAACAAATTTGCTATTGTTAACAGCATACAAACATATCAAGGGGGTTTTTTGTTACTACCGCTTGTAGCGCAGATCCTTTGATTCTTTGTTGTTGATTGCTCTCCAAAGATAGAGCCTTTAGACCGTCTACAAGAATGTTCCTCTGCCAAGATTCCCTTCCAAACTTTTCTTTAGAGGTTGACCAAGCTAGGAGACAAGGAGAGAGAGAATAGGAGGTCGTGTGTTCCTCCCTTCTTCATTCTTCCTTTTTAATTTTCTTTAACTGTGAGTGTGCTAGGGTTTTGTGTCTATGGGGCTTGCCAAAAGTTGCATACATTTTCCACGATATATGTGTGGCCGCTCTTGCCCTTTTATGAACATGAGGGCTTTCATTCTTTGACTTAGTTTACAATTTTTGTATTCGAGTTGGCTAGGGTTTTTGGAAACCTTATACGATTCTGATATGCAAAATGCTTCTTATTGGAAAAAATTGTTTTAGAAAGTACATATCATTAGAAAAAGATTCTCTAGGATGATATTTAAAATCTAGTAAGAAAGAAATATTTTTAAAAAGTAGTAGCTTCCTTATTTTAGTTGATAGCTATCTTTTTTAAAATAATAATTATCTTAATTTTATAATTTTTCATATTATAAATGATTCTAGGAGTTTGCTTTTAGTAGAAAATTTATTATATTGTAAACACTGGTTTTTCCCTTTAAAGGGTATATGATTGATAAAAAACTAAGTTTTAATTTTGATAAAAAAAGTGTAGTAGGAAACTTGTTAGTGAACAAGTTCCCAATTGTTAAAGCTAGAGTCTTAAGAGAAGGAAAACTTTAGTAAGAGAATAGAGGAATTTCCTGCAGAGTATCTATTGACTAAATCCTATATTGGGGCTCATACCAATTTGGTATCAGAGCTAGCCATCGTGGAAAGTTCTGCAAATTGGTGTAGCTGGATGCAGAGATTCATAAGGGAATGAGCACGAATGGAACAACTACTGGCAAGGGTGGAGGGACTCCAGTAGTCGAACGAGAAGTTGTTGCAGCAACAGCAGACAATACTCATCTCACATATGGAAGGGATTTTGCGACAGTTGCAGGGGCGTAGCAAGGTCCTATAGGTGAGGAGCATCAGCCATACCTTTGCAGGCCAAGGGGAGGAAAGTAGTAGTCTAGTGGAATGAAGGACTACAATCCCAGAAAGTACCTTGGTGCAGTAAAACCACTCAATATGGCATTAGATGGTGCGCCTCTTATATAAACATATTTTCAGGTCAATTAACAACTGACCTAGCAGTCCAGCAGAAGCCATTCAAGGACCCTCTTAGTTTGGATGCTGTTGGCAGGCAAGTAGATGGGCATCAAAATGTCATAGATGTGCCTCTTAAAGATGCTTTTGTTTTTCAATTGTCAGATGGGCAGAGGAGACAACCATTCTTAAGGTAGAGTCAACTTCACTTACAGAGCAATTGGAGGCTTAGGTTAGGGATCTTGGCCAAAGGAAGCTGTGTATAGAAGCCTTGAAGAAAAGGAGAGTGGCAGGTGCAAGAGTTGAAGGACTTATGTTGGTCATTGCTGCTGCCAGAGAAGAAATTAGAAGATGGAAAGTGGCTGCACAACAAGAGACTGTAGCAGGTAGAGCTGTTGGGCAAGAATTTCTGGGACAGTGGGCCGCTCTCTGCCAGGAACTTGAAGAGGTTAAGCATTTCAAAGAAGAGGATTAGGGTGGAGGCTTCTTGGGAGTTCTTGAAAATTTGAGACCTATCTTGAATTCAAGTTTGAGGGCAATCTTTTTGTCCAAGAAAGGGAGTAATGATATGCACAATACATATCATTGGAAAGAATTATTATAGAAAGTGTATATCATTGGGAAAAAAAAATCTTATAGGAGGATATTTAAAAACTAGTAACAAGGAAATATTTTAGAAAAATAGTAGTTTCATTATTTTAGCTGATAGTTATCTTTTTTAAAAAATAGTAGTTATCTTAATTTTGGAATTATTCATATTAGGAATGATTTTGGGAGTTTGAAATCTATTATATTGTAAGATTTAGTTTTTCCTATTCAAAAGGGGGTATGATCAATAAAGAATTAAGTCTAATTCTTATAAAAGAAGTGTGGTAGGAAATTTGTTATGGAACAAGTTATCGGCCGTCAAATCTAGGGTCTAAGAGAAAAAAAAGTCTAGTGAGAGAAGGGAGTAATTCCTTGCAAAATATCTATTGACTATGGATATTCTGCATGGAATTCGGAACTGCTTTGCTAACAAGTTTCTTACCATATTTCTTTCATAAGAATTAAAATTATTTCTTTATTGATCATACTCTCTTTAAATATGGGAAATTAGGTTTTACAATACAATAGATTTTCTAGTGAAGAATTCCAAAACTAATGTATCTATTATTTTTAAAAACATAACTGTCAACTAAAATAAAAAAACTATTATTTTTCTAAAACATTTTCTTTTTACTAGTTTTTAAAAGATCTCTTTCCAATGATATGTATTTTCTAGAATAATTTTTTTTTTCCCAATGATATGCAATGTGCATATCAGATTCATAACTCCTTTGTCATAACTCCTTTGGAATCCTAGTGCCTATGGAACACCTGAGGAATTATAACGTATGTGTAATTCTGAACACCCTTGGGATTCAAAATGCATATAGGATTCCTAATGCCAATGGGATTCCTAATCAAGTTTGGACTTTGTAATACCGATGGGATGCCTAATCCCAATGGGATTTCCTAACTCCAAATCCAATTAGGATTTCTTAATTTAATTAGTAAAATATCAAAGAAACACTGATGCCACTCCTCTCCATGCCTAGTCTTTTGTACTCTTCATGATATAATAGCAATCTTGCAAATCAAATTGCAAGTCTACTTTACTAATTTAATTATTAGTTAAACGTATTTAACCAATTAATTAAATTCTTTCTTGGTTAGAGCTCATTCTGTTGTGTATGACTCCTTAGGTTTGTTACTAAATTACAATGAGATCACAGTATCAACTCCTTAATGTTATTGGAATTTTCCTATACCCTAGGAAATTACCAAAATACTTGTAGCTTTTCATAAGTCATGATTGATACCTGGCACAGTGTGTTATATCTACCCAAATAATAATGAATGTTTTGATTCAATTACAAACATTTATATGAACCTATGACCATAATTGTTATGGACTAAAATCCCTTCATTCCTAGGGGCGTTCTCCTCTTTCATTGAATAACTTGAGGAGGTGTATGTGGAACAAGGTAAGGGGATAATTGTATGAAGATCCAAAATCATTCATTTTTCAGACTAAGAGGTAATTGTAGAGAGGGATAAGGGATTTATTATTATTATTATTATTATTTTTTGGTTGGTGGAAGGCCCTTTGGAAGGCTTTCCTCCAAAAGCTCTTTTTCTTGGCTTCAATTGCAGAGGCAATCGTTTGACCAAAACAACCTTCAGAAAGAGGGTCGTGTGGTGAACAGGAATCCTCTTTGCAGTAGGATTATGTCAAATTTTATTTTATTTTATTTTATTTTTTTGGCAGACTTGGGATATTTTTGAGTACATGTCTCTTAGCAATATATCCATTAATTTCTTTCTTTTAATAAAAGTTGCTGGGTTGGATGGGTCTAGGTTAAGGCATAACTGAAAGAAGCCAGTTTTACTAGTTGGTAGATCTTGAGGATGTTGACAAGAAGCTTTTTATTTTTTATTTCAATGATTTTTATATTAAACTCTTTCTTATAGGTTGTTGTGGTGCATTTTATAGACTTCATGATTGAATATTAGGTTGTAAGGAGTGCAATTGCTCATGGAGATATGAATTGGTGAAGTGTAGTCAAATTTGGCCTCCCTGCCCATGCAATTAAATGGAACTATGTGTCCTCTTCATGTTGCTGCACTGGGGCAAATACCTTTTCCTCGTACCGGTCTCATTACTTGCTCCAGTATATTGGACCAAGATGCCTACTTAGTTTTTTCCCACCCTTTCCACAATATGCAGCCTGGATGCACAAATACAAATTGATATCTTTATATGTTCCTTTGCAGTTTATACTTCTGCAATGTATATTTAAAATTTTCCCCATCTTGTTTTAGTATGATGTTTGGCTAGCGAGTTTTCTTTGAGATCTTTGTATCTTGATCACCTTTTGTTTTCTCAGGCATAATTTTATTTGGTTAGTGTGGGATAATGTGTTGATACCGGTGCTCAATCACAAATCATGTTTAAGTTAGGGTCTATTTGCAGCCCCTTCACACTTTTTTAATTGGTTTATTTCTTCTTCTTATTCTTCCTCTTCCTCTTCTTTAGATGCCTTGTACTTCGTATGATAATTCTTTATCATTTGTGGTAACACCCTCTTGATTTCTTTCTTTAAGATGTGTTGCTTTACCTTGTTTTTGTTCTTTTACTCTTTGTATTCTATCCATGGTTGTCAGTTCATTGATTTAGTTCTCTTAATATGAACTTAAAAATGAAGAATAAATGCTTTGGTAAAAGGGGGCATATGATGCCATGGTGCAAGGCTTCCTTAACATAGAATTGTGCTTTGCAACTCGAGAACAAATTTATTCATCATATAAGCTAATTTTCTAAGTTGCAATGTGACCTATAAAGAATTGGAGAATGTGAACAGATCAGGTTCACCTGGAGGTGATTTTATATGATCCTTGTAATCTGTCACTGTCTTTCTAAGAATCGTGTCTACATAACTAAAATCTCTCAGTTCCACTGTCAAGGGGCTGTATGGAATAGCCAATCTTCTTTTCCTTTGTTTTCCTCTTCTTATTGTCCTGGAAATTGTTCTATTACTTTGTGTCATCTACAAAAAATCTTTTGGTTCTCATCTCTGCTCTCATATTTTAAGCTAATCCCATCCTTATCATATGATACTCACATTTCCCTCATAAAAGGAAATTGTCCACATTCGTGAAACATGGTTGAACACTATAACTCACTGCAACATTTATTTTAGCACAGATGTGAGCACTAAAACTAGATGGCACCTCAGTATCTCTTGCTTCTGGGTGAAATTCATTTCCATGTGCTCTTTAGTTGCTTCCAAGTCTTTAATCATATGCTTCCAAGTCTTTAATCATATCTAGTATTCTTTATTTAATGCAGATTGGTTTTGCACTTTGAAGATGATCGATGAATCATATAAAGGTCCTGGGATTGCAGTTAATTTTTTTGCAGAAACAGTGGACAAGCTGCCACGTGTTGAATTAGCTGGAGATATAATTCAACTTTCTCGTGTTGTGGTAGTTCCTTATTGTGAGTCCTCATTAAGTCTTCATGTGCATGTGTTACTGTATGCATGTTTGTATGTTTGTATGTTTGGAGATTAGCCAATGGTATTGATATCTGGACCTCGGTTATTTTCTCATGTGAGTTATTTGATGATTCTTGAGTTATTGTGTCATAAAGTTGGAGTCTGTAATTCAGTTCCTGTTTTGGCTAAAATGCACCAAAACCCTCTGGTCTTTGAGTCAACTGCATTGTAAATTCGTGCCCTGTACTTCAAATTTTTTAAAATCGAAGTGGCAAACATTTTGCAAACTTTCTGTCTAGTTTAAAATTGTGTAGTGTCATGTGGCTTTCATGTGACCTTTAAATAAGACAAAATAAATGATAAATCTGGGCAAAGAGATCAACAATGGTGTGAAACAGCAAAGATAATTACAAGCAACAATGTAAACACAAGAATATTGGCAATGGTGCGAAACAACAAAAATCATTACAAACTAGAGCATAAACACTGAAATCTTGCAGACGAAGGAATCTTCCAAGTAAGAAAACTGTCAAACCAGTGGCTGAGTAGCAAGATCCTCTTGCAACCTTGAGCACTAGCCATGTCAAATAGTACAGATTTTTGTATGTGGTGAAATTCCCCACAATCCTCTTGGACACTAAACTCAAATTTGCCTCAATCCTGTTACACCCGGCAGGCTCTTTCCACTGCTGGAAATTCAACTCTGCCATATTCTGCTGAAACAGAACCAAAACTACACCTGGAAAGCATTAAAGAACCCATTATTCCCATAACCAGATCCAAATACCAAACCCGAGATGTGCTTTAAACAACTTTCAAAAGATGCAGAGATGATAACGAAGCTCTTGTTCGGGATCCATAAACCGTTTTTTTGACATGGAATTCTCTTTACAACTCAAGGCCAATTGAGTTTCCACTGCCTCATTAACATAACTCTAGTTTACCCAGAAAAGCTTGAGCAAGGTCCTTCTCCCACTCTTGTACAGGCCAAGTCCTAATGTGATTATTACTATGATTATTATCTTTTAGTATCTTATCTTCCCGATTTTGGTGAAAGTTTATTAACTTGACATCTTGAATATTGATTATTAAAATGGATCAACATAAAGTACACTTCAAGTACTTATTGATCTTGATTGACAGAATAATTTCAGTTGGTTTTATTAAGCCGAAATGAAGTTGTTTTTACTTACCAAGAAATCAGACTGATGGAGTGTATTTTTGAGAGTAAAGTGGTTCTTGATGAGTTTCATTTTTTTGTCAAACGCGCCAATAATATGGTTTAGGTTGCAACCATGATTTCCAGTAAGAACTGCCCTTTTGCTATGGGTGACAATGTATGCGATGCCCTAAGAGCCTCTGTGATTTGTTTTTAATGAAGTTAAGAGGTTTGGTGACACAGAACAAGCGTAGTAGAAAATTCCTTGATAGAGAGTGATATTGTTCACTAGACGAAAAGAACTAAGCAAAGTTCTGGAAAACAAGCCAAAAGGCTAAAATTTGTATAGAGAATTCAGGCAGAAGGTGTTCTCTTCTGGTGTCCAGCAACACATATTTATACTTAGAACAACCTTCCAAGGTAGACAGAAACATTTGAGTCTAGGAACTATGAGAACTTTGAAAATAAGTAAAGAGAAAAATTAATTAACTAAACTTTGTTGGAAACTATGAGAATGGTCAAAAGAACACGTAATTGGTCTTGAAAATGTTATTAATGCATTTAATGTATGAATGATGGCTGTTGGAACTTTGAAAATGCTTTAGCAGCAATCTGCACTTATTTTAATTCATCCAGAGTATTGTCCCTTATTATTTTGGGATGAAAAAAGGTGCTCGTTTACTTTGGAGATATACTTTTGTTGCATTCTGAGGTGGTGTAATGTCAGAATTTTTAGAGATCAATGATTTTTATCTTCTATGGGATAAGATTGCTTTTTAGTATTCTCTATGGAATCATGCTTCAGTGAAATATAAAAATTACACTTTAGAACTGTTGATGAGGAATTGGAGAGTAATCATCCATTCATTTTGTGTTGATCATTCCTTTAGATCTAATATAACTTCTTTTGCTATTAAAAAAAGAAAAAAAAAAGATAAAGATTTGACAAACCTTGAGAGAGTAAAAGCATCTAAACACCACCTCTTTTTCTCTGAGTGTTCTTTTCTCCCTCAGGAAGAAATCATGAGGGCAGAAAACACAGGAATAATAAGCAGAATCTAAGGGGCTGAAACTAACCTGAGGATGGAGAGGGAGACAAGTTAACAAGATGGAGAGAGATAAGAGATAAAAGAAGATGGAACCTAGAGAATAAACCCTAAATCATTGATGGAACAATAGCAATAACATTGAAAACTAGTATTGGGAATGTCTGAAAGTACAATAAACATAGATGCTAAGGTAACATCTAAGTATGTGCTGCATCATTTCTCTCTTGGTGCAGGAACATACCTTCGGAGACACTGAATCTCTCTCTAGAGCATGTATGTGGTCTTAAGTTATGACATCGAGGATAGCATTCCGGATGGATGTGATGGAGCAAGCGAGTCCAAAGCACCAAAGAAATGGCCGCAATGAAAAGAAAACATAATTGATATTATAATTAATTTCGTTAACAGGTAAATTTAAAAAGTCAACATAAGCTCCATAACGGCAAGTGGTACAAGAATAATGTGAAGGAATGATGGAAGAGACAGGATCTTAACATTTTCAGTTTCATTTCACTGATTCATCTTTGAAGCTTTCTAATGTGATTTCAAGTCTTGCATCCATGTTTCTGATCATGCTTCACATAGGGAAATTGAGTTGATTTGGGTTTTTCATTATTGGTTGTAGCTAGTTTTGTTGATTCATTTTCTCTTTTATAGTTTGTTCTCATGCACTATCTTGGTGCTGTCAATAAATTGTCTTTCTTTTCAATCCAAAAGAAAAGATATATTGAGCATCACTTTTGAGGGCGGTAAAGATATATTTGTCATTTTTTAAAAATAATTCAGAGGGATTGCTTCCACCATCACAACCTTCTTGTTTTCACAACATAAGACTCTTGACAATATTTATGTTCTCAAAGAAAAATCTGAAGACTAAAACCAAGATCCCATGACCTAGGGAACTAAATTCTTGTTTCTTATGTTCAGATTTCATTTTTTATTAGGAAAAGAATTTTATTCATATATAAAAACCAATACAAAATGTAAGGAAGAGCACCAAGGAAGTCCTCACTCATGAGGACTATGATGGAAGAGAGTTTATGAAATCTACAACATCAAAAAATGTTATCCACAAAAGGTCCCTAAGAAATCTCCATATCCTGAAAAATTCTTCTATTCCTTTCATTCCACGCCAGCCAAAAGATAACTAAAGGAAGTATCTAGACAGGTCTTCACTTTGTTCTACAAACCCTCACACTGCTTGAAGCCCACAACCTACCCTTACTCTTTATAAACATTGAAGTCACCCAATAAAAGTATAAAAGAGAAGATTTTTCCCATAGAGACTCGGTCCTAGTGTAATGAAGATGAAAGCTTCTTTACAATGAATAACTATTTAGCAAAACAATGCCTTCCTTTATGTTCAGATTTCTAAATCTATATACCTGTTTCCTTATATTCAGATCAAAGTGAATTCTGTGGTCTTTGGATCCTAGCTCAACAGTGTTCTCGACACATAGTCATGTCAGCTATTTGGGGCTGATTTTGATTCTCCAATATGTTTTGTTTTTCTTTTTGGAATTATTTGGCATGGTAAGACTAAATGCTGTCTTTTGTTTCCTTATTCTCTAGCAGTTATATGGTCTAAGCAATAACTACTTCATAAAGTTAATTATCAATAAAGAAAAAGAAAATAACTAGCACTTGTGTTATATTCAAGTTTTTAAATTTCCCAAAATTTCTCAAAGTGCTGAGGTGCGAACTGAAATGTGCAGGTGAAATATTGTATGTATATATCAATGTTTAGTAAATGAGACTGGTTATTGAACCGGTTAAGGCACTAATTCATGCGTTAATGATCCAAGCAGGGTTGAACGATGATGAAAAGAATGTCTTTTCTCTATTTCTTAATTAGGATTGTTTTACACGTATATATTTACAGTTGCAATAGCTAAACAAGGAAAAAATAAAAACTGAAAATCCCTTAATTTTAGGCAAATAATCTAATCTTAGATTATAGGTCAAAATCACTGATTCCCTAGCATCAGGAAATACAATAACTATTAAATATTCTATTACAATGCACAATTTTGCTAAAATAAAACACGTATTTGTGTTTTCCCATACTCCTCCTTAAGCTGATGAATCGATGTTATCTATTCCAAGGTTGTTAATTAAACACCGAAAAACTGAATTGGATAATCCCTTTGTGAATATATATGCAAGCTGATTGTTCGTGTAGACAAACTGAGTGTAGATCAAGCCACTATCAAGTTATTTTTCATAAAATGCTTGTCAACCTCTATATGTTTTGTGTGATCATGTTGTACCGGAGTATTTGTAATGTTGATAGACGACTTATTATCACAGTACAACCTCATTGGGTCTTTCCATTTAATTATCAGATCGTCCAAAATTATTTTCAGCCATAGAAACTTAGAGATTCCAAGTGCTATTGACCTGAATCCTAGGTTTTGTTCTTTTCTAGAGCCTCCATCTTTACCTTCATGCTGTTTATCCAATTCTCATCCCCTAGTGTCTTGGATAATGTTTTGGGAATGACAACACTATTAAGATTGGTGAGAAAGGCCTTATGGCCGCATGATAGATTTTTGTAGGACATGAAAAGGTACAAGTGGTGTTGGGTAGAGGTCCTAGTTCCTTTCCTCAAGGCTATAGGGATGTCAAGGTCATTTTCTTTTTGGTTATCTTGCAAATTTGGATTGGGAGAAGTGGTTGGATTGCTTATCTCAATAGTCACCGAGTTTGGGTCAGATGATTGTATCTGCGTTGGTTGAGAAAATGGCCCTTTCTTTCTTGAATAAACCTGGGGTAGATGAGTATGGTTTATTTTTTATGCTATGGGTGAAGGTGGATCACTTTCTACTAAAACAAGAACAGTAGGGATACCAGAATCCCGCTGGGTAGGTGCTGTTTGGATAGAAGTGGATTCGGATCGAGTGGACTCAGACTCGACGAGAGCATAAGAGGATGACTTAACACAGGCAGATCAAGGAAAAAAAAAGTCTTTATCCTTACCTTCCATGAATGTCATCTTCCTCTGAAGATAAGGATGGTGAAAGTATTGATCATCTTCAACAAAGGTGACACCAACGAACACCTAAAATTATTGCGTGGGAGGATGATAGCATTTATAGCCCTTTTGAGTGGACGGGTAGCCAACAAAGACACGTTTGAGAGCCCTTGGGTCAAGTTCGCCATATGTTGAGAATCTACGTGAATAAAGTCAACACATCCAAATATTTTGGGAACAAGATTGTTGGTGACACTGAAGTTGGAATGGAATTTTGCAAAGATTTGTGTGGGACGCTGAAAATTGAGTACCCACGTGGGAAGTCTATTTATCATGAGAGTTGCAGTTAGCACATCTCCCCAATAATTTTTTAGAACTTGTTTTTGGAAAAGAATGGCTCGGGTAGCTACTAAAAGATGGACATTTTTCCTTTTGGTCACTCGTTTTTGTTTGGGTGTGTTAATGCAAGATGATTCATGAATGATATTGTGTTTTTTAAAGAATAGAGAGTGGATTTGATTAAAATAATCTTTTGCATTATTAGAACAAAATCGTTTAATTCTCATCTTAAATTGTGTCAGGACCATTTTGAAAAAAATTCTAAACACAAGATTCACTCCTAATTTATTTTTTAAAAGAAAAATCTACGTCATATGAGTACGGTCCTCAATAAATGAAACAAACCAATGACTCCCAAAAATGTTGGGTACATTAGAAAGACCCCAAATGTCACTATGAATAAGAGTGAATGAAATATATGTTCTTTTATTACTTATCGGAAAACAGCACGTTTATGTTTTACGAGTTCACACACATCACAATGAAAACTTTTAACTACAATTTTTTTGAGCAATGAAGAAAACAAAATTTTAAGGACATGAAATGACGGATGACCAAAACGAAGGTAATGAAGTCAAATCTTGTCCTTATTGGATTTAAATGACTCAAAAAGAATGACAAGGGAAAATAATCACCAACTCTATGTTGTTCACTTGGCTCTTCAAGATAGTATAGGCCATCTCTTTCCCTAACATGTCCAATCATGTTCTTCATATGCTCTTCCTGGAATATACAATGAGATTGATAAAAAATCACGCAGCAATTACTATCTTTGATTAGTTTCTGGATTGACAAGAGGTTGGTGAACAATTTTGGGATATGGAGAACATTTTTCAGTGTAAATGAATTACTAGTAAAGATATCTCTTTGACCAGCAACAGTAGTGACTGAACCATCAGCTATGGTGATTTTCTTATTATCAGGGCAGTGTGTATGAAATAAATTTTTGAATTGGAAAATGTTATATGGTCTGTGGCTCGTGAGTCGATAGCCCATGTGTTCGGAATATTATCCAAAGTATTAGAAGCATGAGAAGGAGTGAATATATTTGAGAAGACTAAATTAGAAGTACTTGCCAAAATCGATAGCTTTTTCAATGAACCCAAAAAATTCTTCAATCTCTCAATCTCATCTCTATTGAATCCAAGAGATGGTTAACTGCAATCTTGGTTGCTGTTATCTTCGGTCGATTACACTCTAGCCATATAAGCTTGAATTTGCCTACTTCCTTGCCCCAAAAAAATTCTTGAATGAGAACCAAAAAAGGGCAAAAAAATTCTCGAACGAGAACCAGAAAAGAATAGAATTGACATATTGATAAGGAGGAACATGAATTCCTAGAGAAAGAGCCTAAAGTTTTGATAGGATGATGAAAAGAATGTCTTTTCTCTGTTTCTCAATTAGGATTGCTTTACATGTATATATTTACAGTTGATGTAGCTAAACAAAGAAAACAAAATGAAATAAAAATAGGAAATCCCCTAATCTTAGGCTATAAGTCAAATGATTAATTCTCTAAAATCAAGGAATACAATAATTACTAAATATTTTATTATAGCACACAATTTTTTTAAAGTAAAATATGTGTTTGTGTTTTCCCACAAATGATTTGAATATTAAAAATGTTAAAAAAATATAAATATAATAAACTTTATAATAATATGAGTGTAATCCATATGATTGATAAATTTTAAAAATACAAACATGTAAATTTTTATAACATTTTAAATATATTTAAATGACTTTACTTCAGTACTAAATCTATAACTTTTAGAAGTAAGGATTTCAAGTTTAAAATTGTAAACACATAACCAGAAAATAAGTTTGACCTCATGCTTCTTCCACCATTGTCCATAAGATTGCATTCCATAATCTATAATTGACAACACTTAGTTAATAACACTTAGTTAACTACACTTACACTCAAGCATATGCTTGTTATGTCTGGTGATGAAATTTCTTTTCGTGATAAATTACGAAGCTTGAAGTTTTGTTTTCTTGTTTTTTCCGACATTGGTTTAATTTTTGTCTACCTAGGTTTGTTTATTCCTAAGTTAGATATTGGATCTCATATATTCTACAAAATCCATGACTACCATTCTTCATTGAATATGGCTTCTCAATATTAATTCCCAGAGGCTAGATTATAAAAACTACTAGTTGCAGTATTCTAGGAATTAAATTAATGGTGATTTTGAAAGCATTCTAAGTTTCTGACTATAATATCACTTAAATTGATTACATTGCACAAATATCTAATTGCTAGCATATTATATATATGTACGTATTTATATAGGAAAAAAGATATGCACCAAACTATAAAGTGGCAAATAGAATATAAATCTGGCAATTAGTATGATGAAAAGATTTGTCATTTAGTAGTATTTGTAAATAAATGAAAATAGAGTTATTTCAATATTGGAAATAAATTTTATACAATTCGGTTCATTCATTGAATAAATTTGTTGTTTGAAAGACACTCTAAAATGGTGAATACTTTAATAAATTTCAATTTTGAAGAGTTATACAATTCAATCCTAACTTTGGTATACATACTATTTTAGGTCATATGGTATTGTACAATTCATTAATGAACTTACTTAAGTAAGAAAAAAAAAATAAGTTGATTCAAAGACAAAAAAGAATCTATACCTTAATTTTATAAATTTGTTTTAACATTGTTCATAAATTTTAAGTTTATATTACTATGTTACTAAAATTTTGAGTTCAATGTAGTAACGCTTAATCATTTATTAATTTACCACATAATTCAAATTTAATATCCATTCAAAAAATTATATTGCTTTCAAACTTGTTGCCAAATGAGAGAAAAAAAGAGACTGTCTTGATGAGTGACAAATCCCCTATTCGACATGGATGTGGAACAAAAAAGGAGAGAGCGGGAGTTATAAAGGAGATAAGAAAAAAGAGTCAATCTAACTAATGATTGATTGTGAATAAAATATTTGTCGGAAGCTTTATTTGTAGTAAAAAATTTTCAAGTTTTTAAAATTTTGAGGGTGGGTTAGACAAACAAGCTTCCTCATTCTTACACCGAAAGCCATTCATCATCGGTAGCTTGACTGGACTGGCTGAATGAATGATTTTTGGTTTTTCGGGTTCAACCGGCCGGTTATGTTCGATTGTTTAAACATTGGTGTACATATATCTTGTGAAGTTTATAAAATTTTGAGCAAATTTATAATAATTTGTAAAATATTAGTTTGTAGGAAATTTCTTAATCTCACAAAACAAGAAACAAATAAACATTGTGCAATTTTGGAAATTTTGCCAAAAAAAATTATCAATTTTGTTTTAAAATATTTTATAATGTCAAATATTTTGTTAATTACTATTTGTATCTCTACATGAACTTAATACATATTGAAATAAAATATTATTAAGATTGCTTATTAAAAAGATAATTAGAATTTAAAATTACAAAAATAACAAAGTTTTTATTTTATTTGATTTTATTTTTTTTGTTTAGCCAAATGGTTAAAGGCAATACTAGCAACCAATGCAAGGAGGTAGTGAAAGCAGTTGTTGTGACTATGCATGTATTGGTGTCTTGCACCATTTCAATGGGGAAGGACTTGAAACATGTAGAAGTTATCATCTAATACTTCTTCCAAAATCAAATCTTATATGAGGTATATTGTTTGCTTTAATACTTGCAATATTGGCTCCACCTCCTTGTGGTGAAACCATATTTGAATCATAGAAATTGTGTGTTGAAAGTAGTATATATCTTTTTGGCATTTATGTACTTGAATGAAGCTAAATGTGGTTCGTAATGTGAATTATTTTTGATTTGTTCGAAAGTAAGATTACTTTATATAAATTTTTGGTACAAAATACACTATGTTTATATATTGATTTTTTTTTAAATTATTTCATGTCCAATGATGTATTTTAAATATACAATTTTTTTTAATGAAAATTGCATTAAAAATTCCATTTTTCAATAAAAATTTCCATCCTTTCTTTAAAATAATTGCAAACTTGAAATCAATCACAAAATTTCTATCCGAAATATCTACACTCTGAGATTAGTGACATTTTCTTTCATGCAAAATTTTATTGCTCAGATGACGTATTATGATTAAGCAGTAAATGTTACACATTGATTTTTGTGACTAATTGTTGTTCTTTTTATTCTCATGCAATATAATATTCTCTATAGATAATATCAAAGTAGAGATTTAGTACATAATAAAAAATCACGTTGCAATGTGGTTCATTCTTGGGTTTATCACTGTCTCTTAATCATTTTAATAGCTAATTTGATTTGGTTGAAAGTGGACTTTTTGGGTTCAAAAATATGGTCTTCTTTTCATGCAGATTAAATCTCATGCCCAGGAGGTATATGCTCTTTTCAACAAAAAGTTCTCATCATTTGCTTTATACGAAGGGAAATATAGCAAAAACTATATACCATATCAAGTTTCTTCAAAATTCCATGGAAAGGATAATGACAAGAAGTTCATAACAAGACTTAGAGACTGGCTGGATAATTTTCAACCTGATGCAGGTATTTCAAGAACACAAAGTCCTCAATTAGCAGCAAAATTTTGATTGTTGTCGGTTTCATCATTTTGAAGTGGCATGGTAGCATGGAAAATCTGCTGCTCTAATTGTTCAGTGATATATAAATGCTGAATATTATCTTTGCTTTCATGCCTGGGAGCTTATGAGGCAGTTAAATGATCTGGACAAGACTCCCCATAATTGTGACAGAGTTTATATTCTCCATATTGCTTTGAGTTTTATGGGTTATGGTGGACCAGTGATCAGTGTGTAGAAAAGAACAAGTGATGTGCTAGTGAACCATTGAAATAACCTATTGCTCCAAAAGCTTTAGCTAGTAGAGAATGCTTATTTTGTTTGTAACACTCTCCCTTCTCATGTGCTCCTGTGATTGTGACTCCTTAGAGGGCTTGCATTTAGAAATAGGGAAACCTTGTTGGATTTGAACCAAAGTGCTTTTGCTTTGATTCCATGTGATGTTATGATTTCTTCAAAGTCTCGAATTGACAGAGAAGAGATATGGATTCTTCTGTATTACATTAAAATCAATGCTATAACATAAAGAACACAGACTACTGTATTTATATCCAAGAAGCTAAAGAAAGAAATTGAATGATTATGAACATTTTATGCATCTTGAGCCATAGTTCCTGCAATTTTTGTGTTTTGTTGTTGGTGTTACAAAATATCTAGGGAAAATTCCTTATAATATCTCTTCAAGAAGAGAGATTGGAAAAGAAATGCTGAAATGCGCTGCTTCTGTCAATAATGAGGGGAGAAAGAAAACTTGAAAAAGAGCTAATATGTTCTGCTGTGTGGTAAAGGGATTACATGTTTGGGTTTTTCTTTTCATTTAAGTGATTCTTAGTGTTTGATGTCATGTTCCTTTAGCACCTTTACCTTAATTTTTTGGGAGGATATTTTATTATCCCTACTGTATTCCTCTTATTCTCTGATTCTAATAATATGCTTTACTACTAGGAGTTACTTATGCCTTGAGTCTCTTATCTAATCACAAGCAACATTTCCCATAATTCCACATATTAGAAAAGAAAATTGTAGATAGTACATTTATATTACAAACAAAACCACCAGAAATACTTGTAGCAGTGAAGGTGAACAGTTGTAGTAGAAAATTTGCTGCTTGTTGTAAAAGGCTGATTCTTTCATGAACTGTGTTACCTTTGCTTCTTTATCACGGCACTAACTTGCAAGGAATGCATGCTTGCCAGGGCTGAACGAGTCCCTGTCATTGAGAGAGATTAAGGAAGGTGAATGCATTGATTTGGTTTCCAAGGTATTCTATTATTGCTGGTTTTGTATTGAAAATGAGCAGACTATTGGTCAATACGACTTTTTCCTGCCATCATATGGAGCTAGTAATCAGCTTTTATAGTTTTAGTGCCTTTAAATAGGATTCTGACTTGTGACTTATCTAATTCTAAGAATCCATCTTGTTAAGATTCTCCATACATGTGAGGCTGCTGAAGGCAAGTGGATAATCTTCATCTGGGATGGAACTGATGCTCCACCTGTTGGAATTCAGAAAAGGTGAATCTTTTGTCTTTTATGATATCTTCTTTTCTCCTTGTCACATTTTTCTTTTTTGGTGCTTCCCCCTTCCTCCTTAAGGAACTCTAAATAACTATATGCTCTCTCATTTCAACTCAACTAAACCTTTCTTGTCTATATCAATTTATCATTTCCATTCATCTCTATTGAAAGCCATATCACTGGCCTAAATAAGCATGTAAAACAATTAATAGCATCTATCCATCATCAAATTCTGTAATTAGGTTAATCTGTCTTGCTTTCTATTTTCTTCAGGTTCTGTGAAAAGGTGCAATTTCTTCGTCTTTTATTCCAAATTTCTGTGCTTAAAATTACATCATACTGAAATGCTCTGTGTGATCATTGAGCAGCTCATAAACTCATGTTTTTCAAGCAAAAAAAGAAAAATGAAAAATCCTTGTCATGTGGTATCATGATGGCTAGGCCCTTCATCCCAAATTTAGAAATTTTGACATACAGGACACACCTTGCATGAACTCAAATTGAAAGAAGGGTTTTAATTTTGAGGATCGTCACCTGTGTTGCCATTGGTTGATTTTTCTTTTTCTGTTTTCATCCTTCGCCAAATCAAATCTTTCAAATCTTACACTGTTGACCGGTCTGACATTAACTATCCAGCATTCCTCAATATAAATCATATTACTGGTATTTCTGTGCGGCAGGCTGGAAGATGAAAAGCAAGATCCACTTCCTCTCAGACTGGAGCCCTCGCTCCTAAATAGGGATACCCTCTGCAAATTTCCATCTATTGGAACAATTTTACCAGTTGTTATTGATCAAGGAGATGAGAAGTTTGGCCTGCATTTACTAGTTGCTGGCAGATGGGTGAGACTCCTTAACATTAGATTTGAAGTGGATTTTGGATTATGGCGTGGTGTGTTAATGCCCTCGACTAGACTCCGTTTTGTGTCTGATGAAGCTCAGGTCATTGTACATCGGCTAAGGTTGTTATTACAAGAGTTGAAATGATAGTTCTGAATTGTATTATTGCTACTTCATATTATGTTTATTTGTTGCACAAATTTTATTGGCCAGGCTCTTTAATGGAAGGTTAACAAATAAGTTGGACCGGATGCCAATGACAAGCTTTCCTGAGCCTTCTTACATTACTGGTATCATACTGATTATCCTGTTCTCTCTTTCTCTCCATTTTTTTTAAGTCTTTCATGATTCAGTTATGTGATAATCAATTTCTCATTTTTTTAGTGCACTGGATCAAGCATCTAACTTGGTTGATCTCTCTCTCTCTCTCTCCAGTGACAGATTATGAGCATGCAGGGTTTCTTACATTAATGGATATTCTGACATGTTCACAGGTATCATGTTAATTTCTTACCTTTCTCTTGATAAGGTTCCAAAATTTGCTTGTTGGCCATTTAGTCTAGAATTTTTGGGTTACATTGAAACTAGTTAAAGAAAAGGCCTTTCTATGCACTTGTCTCTGGGGATCTCAGTTTCGTTAATAATTTTCTTGAGATAGGTAACAAGGCTTTGTGAAGAGAGGAATAGCACAGAACATTTTTGAGTCTCCTCAGTTTGCTTATTTTATTATACTCTTCTTTTTGGTTAACACATATCAGTGGTGTTGACAAAGGTGCTTGCATGGCTCACCTAGGCACCCAGGTCTAGCAAGGTGCTACCTTAGTGCCCGGAAGTGTCTCAGGTGAGGTGCCATTAGTAAGGATCTCATCTATCCCACCTAGGCGCCTTCAAAACATGCTGTTCATTAGCTATAGAAGGGCGTATTGGTTCTTTATTTCTTCCAATATGATGTTGAGTCTTCAGAGACATGACAATGAAAAACTTGCAGAAAAAAAAAAAGAAAAAAAAGCAGAAGTTCTGATTTTTGTAATTAACTTCAGGAAAGTTCCGATACTGCTCTGTCTCAGTCAAGTACTTATCCTTAATCTTTGTCTTTTATCCTTAATCTTCGTCTCCTCTCCTGTGTCTTTGTCGGGTGTTCTCTTTCTTTTTTATTTGTCTTCTGATTTGTTTCCTTATTTTTTTTTTCTTTTTTCTTTTGCCCCTTTTTTCTTCTTCTTTTGTGTCTTCTTCAGACCCAAGGACCTGCTTTGAAAGATACAACAACAATAACAAACTGAATCTTAATCCCAATCTTTGGGGTTGGCTGAGAGAAATTTGGGAAAAATAAAAATAAAAATAAATAAATAAATAAATAAATAAATAAATAAATACATATCTAGAATATGTTGGTTTAGTTTGTACGGATTCTTCTATGGCATTCATTCCTATCCAAGACCATCTCGTCGTCTAAACCCTTAACTATTATGTCTTTACAGATAATTTACATATAAGTTTTCAGCAGTCTGTCTCTATGTTTTACTAGATCTTCTATATTTAAGTTCTCGATTCTCCTAACCTGTGCATCCTTGGGTTTCTTTGCACTCTATATCTTTGAATAATTATTTAGAAAGATCCCCTGAATGGCCACTTCAGGTAGGAACAAAATCAACATGAGGAATCTCTAGGCATATCACAAATTTGTGGGTCCCTTTTTTTTTTCTTTCAAAATGGTGGGGAGCAATCCACTGTCCCAGGGAGCCAAAGCTTAGCTGGGAACTATCCTCCACAGCATCGATGGAGTACTTGCACCACCATCAGGGCCATTAGTCATGCTCTGATCATGCAGCCATTAGTTATGCTCTGATCATGCGGTCCTGATTCATCAAGCCGAGGTTGGTTCCTGTCTCCTTTGTTATGAAGGATATTAAGGTATGAGCCTATAGAACAAATTGTGTTCAAATAAGGCCGTAAATTTGTGTTTTTTCCAATGCAAATATATCATAAGTATATTTGTTCACCACAACAAGTTTATTTATTTATTTATTTTTTTCTTTTCCCTGAAGTAACTCTTTTTAGTAGTGACTAGCACCTGACCGCCTCAAGCATTTAGGGTTTGTAGTGCCTTAAGAGCACCTGCCACCTTTGACAACTTTGCATGTCAATTTGTATTGCACTTTCCTTTTTTTTCTTTAAATTTTCTTTTCCTCATGTTTTTGGTGCGTCCACCTCCTTGTGGGACAAATTAGGTTCTGTTAGGATAAGGGAAGATTTGGGGGGTGTGGAGTGGATTTCACAGTTCTCATGTTCAAATCCCTTGTTTGGATGAAAAAGAACAACAAATTTGAAGGGATTTTAAAATCGCAAAAGGATTTTATAGAGGTGTGGAACCAAAGCACCTAGTTAAAATAACTAGGGTACATTATCTTGAAACCCATAGTTGAGAGGATTTCTAGAGATAACATTTTTTCCCCCTTTAAGAAGAGAGAAGAACAATTTAGGTTCCTACTTGCTCTCTCCATCCCCACGATCTTCTCCTCTCGTCCAAGACCATCTGTGCAACCAAGGCATGCCTCTCTCTCTCTCTCTCTCTCTCTCTCTCTCTCTCATCTTAAGGAAGAAGGGGATTTGTAGGAACAAAACCCCTGTCAAGGGTTGTTGAACAAAGTTGCCCCTTGGAGAGCATTGTTGCAGCTTTCCTCCACTTTTCTTGCTGAAATAAACAAATCAATACTCGATACCTTGGTGTATCATCAAAATTTTCTCCCATTTGCTCTAAGCAATACTCCAAACCAATAAGAATGCTTTAAATTTTGGAAAAAAATTTTCGTTATAAGTTGATAATTACATTTGCAAATCATTATTCTTCCGGATTGCATTACCTAATTTCGGGAAAAAAGAATGTCTTTCTCAAATCTAACAAGACTAATGCCCTCTAAATTATACATGACACCAATAAAGCTCCATTTAATTGTTTGCCCTGTCAAAATTATGAATTTTCGTGTGTTGAAATAATCTAGACTTGGGCAGAAATTTCAAATTGAATTTGCCGTTGAATCGAAGAGTTGGCTACTTCGGTTATGGATTTTCTTAGTCCGATGTGTTGAAGATTTTCTTTTTTGGGTTTATTTTTTTTACTCAGGTTTATTATTTCAAAAATTATGATATTCATAAAATGCTTTGTCATCATAAACCCATTGTGCAAATTCTTCCATTTGTCTAAGCTATCCAAAAAAATAATTTGAACCTCTCAGCAGTGGCGCAGCAGATATCTTCATGTTGGCTTTCGCCTTTTAGCTGGGGTTTCAATTATAGACCGAAGAACTCAAATTTCTCTCTATCTACTCTAGATCTTTAAAAACAGTTTCAATCTCAATTGATTTTGTTCACAACACACACTCTCTTTATCTGCAAAGAACAATTAACGAAAATTACTGGGAAAGTTGATAAAGAAGAGAGAGAAAGAGAGAGAGAGAGAGAGAGAGAGAGATGTGGGATGAAAGGGAAGAGGTAGATTTCTTTTTTTTTTTGGTAAAAATAAAATAAAGATATTTTTAATATTTTTTATTATTTTGATGGCACAATAAACGGTTTTTGGTGGAAGGATCAATTTTACCACATCTAGAAGTTAAGGGGAGGACACTGGGAAAAAAATAATAAAAGATATATATTTAACGATGTATTTGATGATAACTCAAAGTTCAGGGGCCAATTTTGTAGTTTTTAGATTATCTTATTATGTTCAAAGATGAAAAATATGACTTTATATGATTATGTATTTGCATTTAATAGTTTGAATGTATTTTCATTTTATAATGTTCAAATCCTTATATTATGTGCCTTGCCTCACTGAGGCAGTGCCTAGGCTAGCACCTAGCAGGTTGGGCATTTGGATAGTCTATTTAGCTTCTATTGCCTTTGACTACAGTGTATCTAGGGACTAAAATGACTGACACTTTGAAATCCCTTCATTTATTAATCTATTGGAATTTAAAATTCCTCCATCTGAACACAACCATGTGATCAAAACGTTGGGCCATTCTAGATATCCTTCAAGATTGATTAGTAAGTTAGCCTAACAATAGCTTGTGCAGCTGAGTGACATGAAATGCCATAGATACATGATGCCAGAATTTTTAGAACTAATTTATTGTCTTTTCTCTTCTTTCGGACAAGATTGCTTTTTATATTTCTCTGTGGGTTCATACTTTAGGGATTTATAAAGATTATAGTTTAGAAGAGTTGAGAAGACATCTACCGGTTATATCCCATGTATTGACTCTGTGGTTTTTCTCCAAGGATTTCTTATCATTGGAGTAATGTACATTCTTCTCTTCTTCTAATACAAAGTTTTTTGCTATCAAAACTAACTAAATAAATAAAATAATAGCTATTAGGTTCGAAAGTAGAGTTTGCCCCCTCACTCTGAGAAAATTGTTGATATGTTGTTGGTTTGTTTGATTGGGCACTTAGTTTTTTCATTTTTGTTCAATGTGCATCTTTTCTGTCAATAATGAGGCTGATGTTGATCTTTGGTCATATATACGGCTCTCATGCTTTAGTAAATTAATGCTTGTCTTGATATTGGTTGGGAAAAGTATAGAATTGGTGGGTTAAATCTCAATAAAACAAGATACATGTATAATTTTTGGTAAGCATACTCTATACTTTTGCAAAAAGGGTGATGCTATATCCTGCAAGGGTAAATTGAGTTACCTTGAATACCTTAACTAAACACTAGGACTAGAAGCGCTCACTTGGACTGTTTGAGGATTTAGAACTCAAAGGAAATTCACAAACCAAGCTTTCTTGATGTTTAAGTTTTTTACCAAACAATTTGTTTGAAAAAGACTTTTCTACTAAGCTGCTAGGACAATCTATGACTCCTAAGATCTCCTGACCAAAAAAATTGTAGGCAAGGGGGTCAAATGGCAAGATGCTAGACAAACCTAGATGTCCTACAAAAGGAGGTTGGCCATATTAAGTCTTTAATTATTAAGTTACAACAAAAGTTTTCAGCTTGCCCCGAAAGTATTTTGTTCCATGTGTAGCAAGTTCAGGGGCAGGCAGGCCTTACTTCTCTATGACTTGGAGCCTTTCTTAAGCTGGGACCAACTTGGCATAGGACCAAAACTAGCGCATAGGCCTGTTAGATGCAAGTTTGCTGACAGCTATGAGGCTAAGATCACAACTAGGAAAACTCTTAAAATGGTCCTCTGATCCTCTTGCAAAGGATATATCCTGTTGACCTCCGTTGTTGAACTTGAGAACAGAACTTTTCTGATTTTGTTGTTTAAGCTTAGGTCCTGGACATGCATATTTGCACGTGAAATCTTGAGTTCAAAAATGATCACAATTTGTTTGCTATTTGCTAAGACCTATTCTTGCTAGCATGAAATATCTCAACCAGGTGTTTTAAAAGAAACAATTTTATCAAGATCTAAATCTATGAACATATGTGTGCTAGTGTCCATGACTTAAAAGTGTACATGATTTTTCTAACTGAAATTCTAGCTAAATAGTGAATTACATGTATTAAATTTAACATATCATTTATTTTAGAAAGAACAAAATCCAGTGGATCAAACGACTAAGGAAATATAACCAGTTCTTAGAAAACCTTAGAACATTGAAGAATATCAATTCCTCGTTAAGTTCCCCTCCCCCCCCCCCCCCAAAAAAAAAAAAAGAAAAAGAAAAGGAAAAACGTTAATATGTAAGCATGGAATGTGGGTGAATTACATTTGGTAAGTGAGGCCAACCTTTGATAAGAGGCAAAAGACATAAGATACTTGAGCTTAGCTTTAGGGTCCTTAAGGCATATAAAGTGAACTCAGAACCCTTCGCAATACTTTTGCCAAGTCACTTTATGTATATCCCCTGTTATTCTGCTTTATCATCCTTTTTAGAAATATGTTGGCTTCTTTCTAAATAGCACATGCAGCTGCCTTCTATTTTCCTAAAGACTTGTAATGGTGCCACCTCCATCCTCTGTTTGAATTGTGACTAATTCTTTTTCTTTTTTTATTTTTTACTTGGATATCAGTTTAAATGATGTCCCGGTTCATTTTATCTGTTATGATTGGTTCATGGCAAAATCCTAATTTTGGGTTAAAAATATAACTAATCTTCATCTTGGGTTTACTCCCCAAGTACTTTTGGTCAAGTGGTTTCAACTGACCACGCCAATGCCACACTGGAGGAGATTTATTATTATTATTTATAACTATTGCTTTAAACTGCTATCTTAGACAACGATTTTAAAATGATTATCCAGGATAATGGTTTAAAACCATCATCAGGGAGAGCAATCTTCACACATCTGATTTCAATTTTTCCCCCTATTGTGCTGTCTCCCTCTCTTTCCTCTTCCAGCAACACAACCCAAAAGCTTTGGACTGAAGCGATGGAGAAAATCGAAGGGAAGGTCAAATCAAACTCAGCAAACAAGAGAATCAAAGAATGAAGCAACGAGTACCTAGTTAGAAAGCAATCTTCAAGAGACCTCCTTTGCTCTTCTTCTTCCTCCTCTTTTCTCTTCTTCTCCATTACTTTGCCAAGCTTCTCTCTCTCCTTAATCCTAATTATGGCTACACAAGCTAGTTCAGATGACAATTGATTAATTTTGAGGATTCTGATGATAGAATTAACCCAAGCTCTAAATCAATTGACTGTGTTGTTAATCGAAATTAGGATTTAGATGACAAAATTGTCAATCAAATTTGGCCAAATCTAACAGAATTACCAGTCAATTTTGGGTTCCTCTGCTAAAGATTAGGATGAGGGGAGGGTGACAAAATAAACCTTAAAATTAATTCTGACAGAATTACTGATTATTTCGAACTCTAAATCCATCAATTCAGATGACACAATTAATCGCTTAAGAAGGGGAACAACATAATGGAATCATTGAAATGATTGATGCAAAAATGAGTTGATGATCAGGAAGGAGGAGGAAAGCAGTGAAGAAGCAGAAAAGGAAGCAGCTGAGTGCCAGGAAAGAGAGAAGAAGTAAGATTGAATGACCTTGAGAAGCAAATGCAAATCAGATTGGTGGAAAAGAGGAAGCTGAGAGTACGGGGAGAGAGGTTGGTGCTAGAGGGAAAAGAGAAGCTTTCGATTGAAGTGATGGAGAATAAGAAAGAGGAGAATGAAGAAGAGCAAAGGAGATCTCTTGAAGAGTTGTTAGGTTCATGTTGCCTCATTCTTTGATTTTCTCTATCCAAAGTTTCTGGGTTTTGTTGCTGGAGGGGGGAAAAGAGGGAGAGAGCATGATTGAAAAAAATAATAATTATCTGATGTGTTAAAACCACTATCCATTTTCAGTTATGAAAACTTTGTTCCGTTAAAACAAACATATGAAATGTTAAATTATTCCTTTAGGTTTCATGCATTACACTATTTGTTCATATTCTGACCTTGAACTTCTGTTATGAAAAATTAAATAGAAAAGAATGACGAGCTACCATAAAATAAATAAGATCCGTGTATCCCCTAAAATAAGAGAAAAAATATAAAAGCGTTAGTGATAGAACAAAACTTGGATATACTTTGTCAATAACTCATATAAGAGAATTGCAGCTCCTCCACAACAATAAAGAAATTGTATGAAAATGGATATAAGTCCATACCAAAGAAATAAGAGAGGCTTCTCTGAAGGATTTGAATTGTTTAGTGGCATGTGCTAATACGTGAAGTGTAAAAAGAGACTAGAAGCTCAACTTTAGTTGGACTAAAATCTTTCTCTTTGCAGACATCATACCTTCAGTCATTATGGATTTCTATTTCTTAACAACACGCTGTGAATATGCCTTTCTTGCATAAATTGAAGTTTAATGTTTTAACTGATCACTGCGAGTTGCATGAGTCTTTGTATCAGCATTGTACATCACAAGGGGCATCTTGCTTTAGTTAATACTTGAAAATATTATTATACATTGGACTTTGTGAAGGTGGTAAGTAAACTTATTTATTGCAATTGATGAATACATTTTAATAAGTTAACTCTTTGAAGATAAAATGATACCCTGTGGATGAAGATATAAGCATACTTGTTGGACTCTTGAAAAATATGGAAACACTAGACATTTTAATAAGTTAACTCTTTGAAGATAAAATGATACCCTATGGATGAAGATATATGCATTCTTGTTGGACTCTTGAAAAATATAGAAACACTAGTTCCTTTGTAATATAATATTTATCCATTATATATTTGAC
Source organism: Dillenia suffruticosa (assembly GCA_033439265.1). Lineage (NCBI taxonomy): Eukaryota > Viridiplantae > Streptophyta > Magnoliopsida > Dilleniales > Dilleniaceae > Dillenia > Dillenia suffruticosa. The sequence continues at coordinate 14,580,325 of JAVTVX010000009.1, read as the reverse complement.
TTCCGCTTGGTATACTTTAAACCTATGTAGGTAACATGCAAATTCAAGTGCGTGGTTCGTGTTGTTGCTGCATTTCCATGGCAGGCAGAGGACTTCCTTTCTCCTCGGGGGACATATAGGATTAGGCTAACCCTGGAGGACCCCACTGCCAGAATTCATGCATTTGTGTATGCAGAAGATGGGGTAAGAACTCACTATGATCTATGGTCATGTTATCACTCTGATACATTTAGGATGCTATTAATAGAATTCTTTTTCAACCATGATAGGAGAAGTTTTTTGAGGGTTATCCAACCATTGATATAGTGAGGAGAAAAATAAACAAGTTGCTTGGAATAATCAAAGGTCAAGACGGCAAAGAAATAGTGGACGCTCCAAGAAATCCACCATGGATTCAATGTTGCATAAAATCTTATTACCAAGACAAAACAGATTATTGGGGTAGCAGGAATTACCGTGTCTTTGGCACGACACTACTGGATGCGTAGTTTGATGATAGATAGCTTCTATATGGTGTGTTGCCTTTGCAACTACTTAAATTGGTTTATCCAGAAAATTGATTAGTTGTTAGCTTTCTTGCTTGAAGTAATTAAGGGTGAAGATGGCAAAGAAATAGAAGATGCACCACAACCATGGCGACAATGTCATCAGTGAAATCTGATTAACTTGTCAAATCTGATGTTTGGGGATGTGGCAAATATTAAATCTTTTGGGTGTAGATTAGTGATGTAGCTTCAATAGTTTCTTCCATGATGTGCGGCCTGTGTATACGATCAGCTTTTACTTTGGTTCAACGTTGTGTAAATATCAAGACTTGTTTTGTGTTTCTTGTTAGACTTAATGAAGATCAGAGATTTTAACTGCATACTGCAGCAGTTGTTACATTGAGATGCTTATGATGGTTGTGGCATAGCACATTTATGATATGTGAAAATTGTTGTAGAATATTTCTCCGTTGAAGGTTCTCTGGACTTGTAGGAGACTTTGATCGGACCTCAATGGCAGCCTAACTGGACTTCTATGGCAGCATAACGTAACAAGTTAGCAACTTGTGAGAACCTTCTTCCTCCCTCAATCACACAAGGCCGAGGGTAGGGTTTTTCTATCTCTTCTTCTATGCTTCACCTTTCTGCGTTGCATAAGAAAATAATCTCATGTCCCTATAATTTGCATTTGGATTAAGAAGAGCAGTCCCAACAAATACATACTATATCTGCATAGCTCGTTCTTGATACAGGTGATTTGATGAAGTCGCATACAAGCAATTATTCATAAATTTCATCAATCTTGCTAGTCATCTTATGAGCCCTAGCAATTTAAATACGAATTTAGAAGCTTGTTTGCAATCAAATTGTAGTATTTTATTTATTTATTTATTATTATTATTATTTTTTTTTTTGGCAAGAACCCACGGAGTGAAATTGTGTTAAAGACAGGAAACTCAATAAATTGTCAAGTAAATGCAAGTAACATTTTCGCCCGGCAGCACACTTGGTAGAGTGATGCCTTGCCGGACCAACTTGAACACGAGGAAACTTGGGGATGATTCTGGTTGTTGTATGCTATATTTTCCCATCAAAAATCAAATCATAATTACAAATTTCGCATTGAAAAAAGAATGAAAAAATGGAAAAACCTCTCCCATCTTGCCAACCCTGTATAACACTGGATCCCCAACACAGCCTTTGTAATTAGGAGATGAGATAACCTATGATACAGAGGCTTTGCAGATATGGAATTTTGCCTTCCATGTGTAGACACTGCATCCGTCACCTCATTTTTCTGAGACAATAGGCACTATTAACTAATTAGCTAATGGTGCAACACGATCAACAGGCTGCTGTGGTAGCGCCACCTCCCTAGCTGCAGCAATTGCATTCTGTCGTTGCCGCTCACGGAGATAAAGAACTGTCAGCAAGCATACAAAAAGTGAGAGTATTGTAGCATTTCCTTCCTCCAGGATCACTTTCTCCACCCATGCATGAACTTTAGGATAAACGTGGGGGAGTGAATCTATCAGCTCAACCTGAATAACCAAAATAAAACGGCAGCAATTAGATCACTCAGCTTTCAACAGACAACATTTCACTTCAGATCCTTTGAAATTTGCAACATCGAACTTAGACAAGATAAAGAAAACCAACACAAAATGAGACAAGGCTGTCCAAACCCATGACATACAAGTGGGCATACAAAAAAGAAACACAGAAATATCAAAAGAACACAATACAGGTAGGAGATGATTCTAAACAATATCATACCACAATAATGGTTAAGATCTTAAAATTTTAAAATTTTAATGACCTTTCCAACACTAACATAAAAACATTGAGTTCTAATGCTAATGGGATTGTCATTCCCATTTGCTTCTAATGATATTTTCATCTGACTGGAATAACATTGTTCCAACATGAAAATATACATTCAAATTAATTCCAACACCCAAACAGGATTTTGCCTCCAACCTATGTCCGCCACAAGCAGAATTCAAGACAGATTCAGATACATGCACTGCTTTCATCAACTGTCTGTAATTAAAATTATCCAACCAATGACCAGATCACCTCTTGATTCAAGGAACCTAATAAATTACGAGAATTTTGATAATATTTTTCTGCTTTACAGTCATGTATTACTACTATTTGTATGAATATGGCCATTATACCACCACCTAAAGTGCAATTCTGATCAAAGAGGCCCTCCTGTTTCTCTAGCATCTTTCAGATCCTAAACATTTGTTTTAGCATCAGCATGTCTTAGAAAGAATTTCAGAACAAGCATTATGGCATTCACTAAATGAAACATGGATGATTCATCTTGAAATTAAGGTTACGAATGGCTGTCAAGGATGCAAGATCAGACATATAATAAATACTCTGTTCCATGTTGTTTGTCCAGTAGTCCTTTTTGGGGTGTCCCAAAATGTTTGTCCACTTTTTTGGGATGTTCCAAAATGTTCAATTTCCTATTATGCCTTTTTTAAATCCATCTTATATAAATTTTTTTATCAATTCATTAATTTTGGCCTCTCAATATTTTTATTGCTTAACTAATTTTGAGGGAATGCTGATTCACACCTATTACTCTTCATTAATTTGTTAATATTTTTCCACAATAATAAATAGCCAACCACAATCCCTCTTTTCAAAAGTGTAAATGTTAAAATATTTTTAATTTTACTTTTGTTTTAGTTTTAATTTTAAATAAAATGGTAGTACGGCAACATTACTTTAAATTTAGTTGTGTGGCATAGATTTATTGTGTTCCTTAATCAGTGAGAAAAAGCAAAGGGGGCAAACAAAATGGGACAGAGGGAATATAAAACAAGGAATATGATCGATACTGCTATGGTTGTGACTGAAACCTTAGAAACTCCAATTCATTGTTTAGACTACAAAGATTGGAAATAAAGACACTCACCAGGAAAGTATTGGCATAATTTTTTCGTATCCACAAGCTAGCAAGTGCCAGTGTAACAGGTAGCTTTGCTGCCAGATCAATCTCTAATGCTTGGTCATAATAACGCTTGGCAAGATGAAGATCATATGGTAGTCCTTGGCCATGTTCATGCATGTATCCAAGGTTGAACATGGCTTGTGCATTAGATTGAGATTTGGCATGCATGTAGGCTTCTGCTGCACGATGATAGTCTCTCTCAGTACCCTGCAGATAAAAAGAGTGAAACATCAACAAGAAATTGGGAAAATTAAATATGAAACTATACATGCATAACTGAGAATAAAACTTCTAGACATATCAGTTGCTCAGGGAAGCACAGGCCTATTGTGATGATGGACACATACCCAACCATAGTAATAGGCATCGCCAATCAACAATGCAGCATGTTCATTACCCTGTTCAGAAGCTTGCCACCACAAGGAATGTGCACGTTGATGCCTTTCAACATCACTGCAAAATCCAGACTCCCCAATGCACATACTACCCCCCCCATATTTGTCAAGGATCCAAGCAGCATTAATTTGTGCCACCTCATATCCTAACTCGGCCATCCTCGAGTAAAGCAGAAACGACTTGCCAACATCACCTTTTAAGAATGATTCCAAAGCCCATCGTGACAAGGAACTCCAAGGACCACGCTCTGCAACCAATTTGTATAAAGCAGTAGCCTGAAACAAAGTAGAACATTTTAAGAATGCCACAGAATTCCAAAATGTACAAATGCATTCCAATTTAAAGTTTAGGTTTTGATGGGGGCTAAAAGAATGCCAGAACAAGAAGCAAAAATCCAAATTCATGAGGGCATTTAACTACAAAGTTTGGTTTTTCAAAGCCAAATGAAACTTAGTTTGACTGTGTGATATGACATAAATTCCTCTCAAAAAAGATTTAAGGAAATTCACATCAACTGCATTACAGAAAGTTAAAAGCTATTCTTTTCCTTTTTGGGGGGGAGGGGGAAAGTTGCCCAGATCCAGATAAAATCAACACTCCAAGGAAATATTTTATTTCTTACTTGAGAGATCACGCTAGAGCCAAAGAGGAAACTTTGAATTATCTTAATTTTGACTTTTCTTAGCCAACTCAATTTCATTTAAAAGTAATGACAGCCTCAATTCTCATTAAACCAGGGAATTTGATAAACAACCTTATAATTTTGATTCCTCATAGCCAAAAACTAGAACTATACCCCTTTTTCCCAGATGATACGATTATGGGAAATGGCCTTAGACTTCATCAACCCTCACAGATAGACGATGGAGAGTTTTCATTCAGTTAATATGATTCTCCTTCCTGGCAAGGGCTTTCTCCAACAAAGAGTTGTCATCTGAAATACCAAACCTCTAGTACAACTTCTACTGAGGTCTTACCAGGCTCATCAGTTAAGGCAAATACCATCGGTTCATATAGTTGTAGCACACCCAAGGCGGGAAAGAGACTCATTATCCTCCTCCCCCATCCAAATTACAGGCTGTACTTGTATTGGTGCAAACCAAGTGTTCTGCAATAGTCAATATGGCTGATAGGGACTGATATTCTGAATCCATGGCCAGCCATCATGCATCCCCTATCCCCTAAAGGAAACTCTTTTATCCTCAATAGTCGATAGATGCCATGAAACCCACAACTGATACAAGTTTAATCTATCTGCTTTGATTAACACGAGCCCTTGACTTGTCTCAAGTAAAATTTCAATTCAACCAAAAAGGAGGTTTGGAAATAACGTTGCTCCATAACACCTGCTCAGTCCCCCCCCCCCCCCCCCCCCCCCGCCCCCCAAAAAAAAAATTACGCGCTCACACTCATTTGTTGCATACTTCCCTCTTGTTTAGACATTTTGTTTAGACAAATTCTGCCTAACTCCAATCCTAATAAAAGCTCATAAAAGCTTCATTTCTAGAAATAGAAAATATTAGATAATATATACATCTGTGAGTAAATAAATAAATATAAATATTTTTATATTTATATCACAGATTATATATATATAGAAAGAAAGAGGGGAATATTTACAATGTGATGGAGAGGAAAATGTACCCTCCAAACATATTAAAGGACAAAAAACAAGATATGGACACAACACCTCAAGACAAAAGGCTCACAAAAGCTATTACAATATTTCAATATTTTTCTATACTATAAAGATGATTTTTGAAGTAATCAGAAAGAAAACTTCTATTTAGCTAACAATGGTCGATTTGATTATGTAACACCCACTGCAATGACAACTGCAAACACAATTAGAACTTGGGATCTAGGTCCTCAATGAGATATCACTGTAAGACCTGAAGCAATCAATCATACCTTAAGGAACCTTTTCATGATTTCTTCTTGCCTGTAACTTGTTAAGGGAAAGCAAGGTTTACTAAGTGATTGTGTTTCAAAGCCAAATAATAATCCTACTATTAGGAATTCTCTTCAAAAGGGAGGCCCACATTTTGCTTGATTATCTTCAAACAAACAAAAAGCTTCAGGCTTGCAAAGAGGATGCGCTTAGTGGGGGTGACAAGAATATGGAAGATAGCTATTATATCGTAATATTGTGGCATGGGTGGTATAGTTGGTTTGTGATAACTTGGTTCCTAACAACAAGAAGAAACATGAAACACATCCTTAGATCCCTTAAGTAATCAGGCCAAAACTGAGAATGGAGAATCCCCATCATCCATTCGTACCACCAAGAAGGTGCTAAACTTGTCACAATGCTTTCTAATAGTTCAACTAACCCTTTGACCCCCTAGACACAATAGTATTCCTCCAATCATGATACAACAAAATATCTCCAAAATACCCTCGTCCAATCTGCTCCAATCTCTATAAATAACCATTTGCTCAACAGGACTAACAATGATTTCAAACAATCTTCTGCCAGAAAGGGCTACTTAATACCCCCCCCCCTCTTTTCTCCTCAAAGCACATCAAAATAGTCACTCAAATGTCCACATGAAAACCTTTACGTAGATCTCCAAATTTTGGCCATTGAAGCGATCATGGAACAAAGGCATGTAGGAGACAGGATGGTTCATTAAGGTGATCTTAATGAGGGTCAGCTTCCTATTCTCAGATAAGAAGTCCTTCTACCAGGCCAAACTTCCTTCAAACCTCTCAACCAACAGGATCTCTAAGTCTCTTAAACTTACCACCTAAGAAGAGGATCCAACTGATATACCTCAAAAATAAGGTAATTGCTCCATATCCACTGCCACTGGAAAATGCCTCAAAATCAACAAAAGTGAATCTGAAATGGAAGAGCTTTCAAAGTAGATTGACAATGTCACCTGCAAAAAGCAAATGAGGATCTTCAGGCCAGTTCCATGCAATCATTCCCATTGATAACCTTTGAAAAGACGCCTCTCACCAACCTAAACCACAAAAATAAAAAATGAAGAGTAAAGGCAACAAGGTATCACCATGCCTAAATCCTCTGAAATCACCAACAGTCCAAGATATCAGTTGAAGATTATGCAGTGAGAAATTCTACAAATTCACATGCATGTCCACGCCAGCGTATCTTTCACTAACCCACGTACTCCATCAATATAGATCACAAGTCCTAAGTTGATGCAGTCATAGACTTTTTCCATGCCAAACATGCACCCAAAAAATAAAAATAAAAGTCTGTAGAATACTAGCTTACAACCAAGAATCTTCAACTTTATTACCAATAAGAAAATTCTCAAGAAACTGCCTACTTTTTACAAAGTGTGTTTTCCTATGGGCCACTTCCCTTTAAAGACCATATTCCTACCTCCCTCTTGTCCTTTTGAGTTATTTCTCTCTCTTTTTCTCATCAAAATTGTTGTTCTCAAGAACATGTCTGAAATACGCATGCTCAAACAGCACCTGACAGCTTTCTTGAACTACTATCATCTTACCAACTCTGAGCAGCCCATAAATTTTTATTACATATTCTGAAAACAGAAACGTCCACCAGTTTGGTGGTCTGGGAGGGCCAGAACTACACAAACTTATCTCTTTAAGTAGGGAAGCAGACTCCAAAGTTAAAACCAATGACCTCCAAGCGAAGTATATAGCAGCCTTATTGTCTTGCAAGGCCAAAGTCTAAAAGTAACCTAGAAACCCAAATTGATAAAAGAAATCTATACCATCCCACGTTTTTTTTTGGGGTCTTTTATTAACTGGATGGCAGCACTACAAGGTAAGCAGTAAGTAACTAAACATCATCAGAAAGATTATCTTCTCTGAAAGCCATCACTAGCTGACTCAACATCATTTAGAATTCAATTTTCAACTATCAGAAATATAAATTATTTTCATGAAACATTCTCATTTTAGCTCATATCTAACCAATGTGACAGGATACTGAAGCTAAAGGTCCGCCCTCTGCCACTAAAGTCCAAGCACTTTACCACATGAAAACCATTTAAATATGAGTTCAGCATGATGAATCTCGACCAAAGTCAAGATCCATGGAAAATAGCTGTCTATCACAAGCCTAATGCTTCTGAAGGAAGTTCTCGGCCACCCAAGCCTCATAAAGACGATAAGAATATTGGGTTCCATAAGCATAACCATTCCAGCTAAGAGTCACAAAAAAAAAAAAAAGAAAAGGATAAGCATTTGAACCCCATTACCCCCCCCAAAAAAAAGACCCACAAGAGAGAGCGAGAGACCCTATTCTGGTAGTGAAAAATCACTGAAATATCCCTATTTGACCACCTAACATACTGTTTCAAAGGAGGGGATTGGAGGGAAGGCGAAAGGAGGGAACCCACTATTTACCTTTGGGAATTTCTTTCTTTCTTTTTTTTTTTTTTAAAAAAAAAGTTTCAGATAATCTCCACTCGCATACAACTCTTCAGAAGCTCATCCCCTTCAATATGGGGAGTTCAGAGGGGAGGGGTTTAGATTTTCATTATTAAAAAAAAAAATTATATTCTCTCTCTTCACTAATTTTTAACATCCAACCAAGAGGAGGGGATGTTTCGTCCCTCACTTCCCCTTTGCTTCCTTCCCTTCTCTTACGGACCCCCTCCCCCTTCCTTCCACTTCGAAACTCTCAAACAATATGAAAAGTGTTTCAGAATATCTCCTTAAAGTACTGCTACCATGCACCAACATCTGACCAAATCTTAATTAGTTAAGAGTACCATCCTACTCAACCGTATGATTGTGCTTTTATATTACAGGTTTATAAACAACATTCAGCACTTGAAACTTCATCTTCCAGGAGCATAAATAAAATATAGAGAGATCTTCAAAACATATATTTAAGAAAGAAAATAATCACTTGGAACCACAACACATGACCCGTAGCCGGTCCGGTTGCCTAAGGGTCCAAAACAATGAGCTTGGCATTGAAGCTCTCCCATGATATCAGAATGATCAAATTCTTGGGAAAGTTCTCTGTAAACATCCATTTTAAACTCAAATGAAGTGCATAGAATCATGCCAAAGTGTTTGAACTTAAAAGTTCACCCACCAAAGAAGGCCAAAAGGTACACCCACTAAAGAAGGCCAAAAGGTAAACACAAGGGTATGAAACAAACAAAAAACAACGTAAGAAATAGTTACCGTTCGAAGACTCTTTTTAAGCCCTACTCCAGTATGGAACATTTTTGCCAACTGGTAGATTGCCTTTGGCTGGCCAGCATTTGCAGCAAAAATGAAATATTTGCATGCGAGCCTCACATCTCTCTTTACTCCGATCCCTTTGAGGTACAAAACACCCAAGTTATAGTGACCACCGGCCTCCTCGTTATCAGCAGCCTTCTCAAAATACTTTTTCGCCTGTGTTGAAATGAATTGAAAATTATACCCTTCAAACTTTAATTGAAGCCACCCAAATTTACCAAGATCAATATATATATAAATCATGGCCCTATACAATTCAACTTCTGTTCTAAATTAAGGAAAAGATGAGCATGTCATCTTAGCTTTTCGTTAGTGCCCATTTGCAGTCAACAGAGGCATCTCCTAAAACCTATTCATTAAGCAAAATAATTATTTAAAAACTCTGACGTGCAACAATTAGCTTGCCAAGAGCAAATTTGATTAGTGGTCAAGAACGCTTTAGCAAGAATTTACCAAGCTTTGATGGGTAAAGCTTGGGAAATCAATGTCCTCTATGCATAAACTCGCCCTGAAAGTTGATCACAACAATTCCCAGAAAACCAAAATGGAGAAAACATAGGTTTATAAACTCACCCTGAAAGTTTATCACAACAATTCCCAAAAAATCAAAATGGAAAAAACATAGGTTTTAAATATAAGCGAGCAGCTCTTAATGAATTTGTATCCAGTATGTTTCATACACTCATTTGTCTTACTCTTGCATACTTGAGAAAGTGCACTTCTACTGTTAGAAGCATGTTTAAGACATAGCTAGAGACTGATGGAATAGGTAATGGCCCTTTTTCCAGCTTTTGCATGCTGCAGCTATATTAAAGATCTGTTTATTACTTGTTAAAGAAAATGACTTCCATATGTAGTAAAACACTCCACAAGCGTCACCCGATGAGTTATTGCTATTCAGGAATAATATCTTAACTGTAGGGGCATGTTCTGAAGCCAATGTTGAGAACTTGTATATAGTTCCATGAACTTAATATGAAGACACCCCCCCAAAAAAAAAGATACGAAAGCTTAGTCGATTTGTGTACAAGCAAAACCAAATTATTAGTAGTATGACAAAGAACCATAGGAGCTTCAATGTGGCAGAGCAAGAGAGTTTTAAAAGACTGTACCTTGGTGTAGTTCTTTTCCACTCCATACCCCTTAACATATAGATATCCCATGCCATTATATGCAGAATATAATTGTTGTTTGGATGCAAGCGTCAACCACTCAAGTGCCTTCGTATAATTCCTCTCAACTCCAGTTCCCCTGGCATAAATTTCTCCAAGAAGTTCCATAGATCTTGGTTCCCCCTTCTCCACAGCCCTTAAAAACCATGATAATGCCTTTGGATGGTCACGCCTCAAGCCTCTCAAGCCAAAGTAGTAAAAGAGTCCAATTTTATACATGGCATCAGCATTCCCCTTTTGTGCCTGATATTCCAAAATCTGGAAATCCTCATCATCCTCACCTCGGAACTTTCTTAAAGCATCCATATTCTCTTCAGCCCCATTATGGATCCTCACAGGTTCGATCACAGGCAAATCTTTGGAAATCAGAAAACTATTAACAGCTACTTCTGCTAACTCAGCATACAGTTTAACAGCTTTCTCATGCATCTAAAAAAAATAAAAAAAGAAGTTCTGCATCACAATAAATAGACAAATAAATAAATAAGACAATATATATTAAACTTGAAACATTTTGGGTAATAAAAATTTAACATGTAAATAAAATTAAAACTGCTAATTCAGCATTTGGGAATTAATTTAAACATAAGGACGCAACTATTTGTTGCATTAGATTCTGGAGATCCAGCATGTATCACGAACAATATCAAATCAAAGATCAAGGCAATCAGTGTCTAAAATTAAAAAGACAAGAGAACAAACTGAAGCTCTTTAGACTGTTACCTTCAAGTCAAATGATTTCAGAGAAAAGAAAAGAAAGCCAGTACTTTGCCTGTAAAAATAGAAACATTTAGTTTTCCACATGTTCTTTTTCGTTTTTGATACCAGTGTTATCTTTAAAAGTATGGGAGTTCTGGGAACACTTTACTGATAAGTCAGAGGGTCAGTATACATTTCCTTAGCTCTTCTGACAAGTTAAATGGCATCTGATCCAAGGCATCGACCAGAAGAGCAGATTTGAAGGGGACTACATCGCCTCCAGCACCACAAACCCTTTACAAGATACCTACACTTCTCAATTATGGTGGGACAATGGGGAGGGAACTGGGATCCTCATGAACTCATAACTGTCTTGCAAGCCTATTATCCACATTACTTTTAAGTGTAGAGGATATTCTCGTAATCGGAAAGAACAAATTGCCCCTTCCATCTCATGATAACTAAGACATTCAGACAAGGCAAAGATATGGACAACTTACCAATCACACACTGCTCCACCTTTTTTAACCTTCTGTCCCAAACAACACTTGACAGACAAATGCTGCATCCTACTAGAAAAAATACAAGCATTAAAATAAACCTCCACTTCTTTTTCTCAATATCTTAAATTCTCATCAACAACTTTTCTACGTCATACTAAGATCACCCACTGAAAGAAGCTAAGAGATTGCCCTAGTGCCAGTCCCTCAATACTCAAAAACAATACTTAGTGTGAGATGGTATCAACTAGAACATAACTCATGACCGAAAGTTCAGTGTGGATTTTTAAACAATAAACACCAAGCTAATATGCCAGTAATATCTAACACCAACAGAGTAATCCTGTTTGGGAATCTCAAGAGTTTTGCTATTCCTTCAAAACATCCGATAAGAAAACTCATAAAAGCAACTTAAAATGATCATGTTTCATGGAGTGAACTAGAATATTGTTCATCCCCCTTCAATGATGAGGGATTGAATATAAATGCTTCTAAGGGCACAAGCCCTTTTCCGAAGCTATGGCAATTTAACAAAAAAGAAGATATTTTACTAATTGGGATCAAATATTCTAGACTTGCGGGAGAAACTACTGATGGGTGTTGAGCCTCATTAGTGCAGATCATCTAAAAGAATTAGGTCAGGCAGGGCAATTTCCCCTAAATTTATGGTGGCAGTTTGGGACACAACCCACCAAGATGACTTGAACCTAACATGAAATAGCAGACTTTGGGTTTCCCTGATACATGTCAGGGCCGAAAATAAGGAGCCCGGATTATTAATAAAAAATGATTTTGTCAAGTTGTTGGTTGACCCGCTAACCCGAAAATAACATGCTATAAGTTGGTCTAACACTATTGCCCATGATTATTATCTTTTTATTGTTTCCAATCTTTGATCTACCAGGTAGCAAAAAATAAACTTACATAATTGAATTTTTAAAATATAACAAAGTTACAGGATTGAGAAACTATTAAAAAAAAGCAAAATAGAATGCATAAAAATTAGTTGACTCTTATCCTTCGTTCTATTTCGACTGTGTAACACAGGCACTTTCTTGAGTCGACTACTATTCAAAATTCTATTTCCACCATACAGTACAAACTTTCCCTGCTATCTCTACTATAGATATGTCACATGGCTAAAAGAATGCTTAATTAAACCAAATTATAAAAGAAACGCTTAAATAAATCTCATTAATGTCTATGTTTTTGGGTTACATCTACAATCAGCAAGTCAGGCTAAAGGTTTTGGTTTTTGACACAATCAATTTAATGGGTAAGGTCAAAGCTAAACAAATCATTAAAAAAAAAAAAAATCAAATTTTGGAGTCGACCTTGCTTAATGAAGACCTTGATTTTATGTGATCAAGCTCAAGGACTACTACTGCCCTCCTCGATGTCAACATGATAAGCAGGAAGAAATCCCTCCATAAAATTAAGGAGTCAAACTAGCTACAAACATCAAGATATAGCATCTATAGCATAACATTCCTACTGAAAACTAGGGTTTGAAGATTAAAAGCATCACAAACAAGAAGAAATTGGGGAATTATGAGTGAAATGGGATGAGAAATGCGGGATCTTACATCTTGCCTCAAGTAGGTATACGCAAGAGCCATCTTGGATTGGGTATTGCCTCCATCAGCAGCAAACGAGTGATACAAAAACCCTTTCCCCTTATTCCTCTCCCTCGCCATTCCCATATAATACAAAAACCCTAACGCTGACTGGGCGTGAGCATTCCCTTCTTCAGCAGCCGCCTCAATCTCCACCGCAGCCTCCTCCATCAGCCTCGGCTCCCCCGAACTGGCGGCCGACACCATCTTCGACAGTCCCGAGTAGTATATGAGCTCCGACTTAGTGTTGGGCTTGGAATCAGAGTCATCAGGCTCGAAAATGGGACGCCATGAGCCAGGATCGAGCTCGTCATCGGGCTTGGTCTCGGAGGAGTCGAAATCTTCCCAATCTGAAGATGATGAATCGGAGGAAATAGGGTCTTCGTCGGAGGAGGAGGAGGAGGAGGAGGAGGAAGAGGCGTCTTTGAGGTGTTCTTGGGTGAGGACGAGAACGAAGGGTCGAGACAAGGCAGAGAGAGGCAGGAGAGAGAAAAAGAAGAGCGAGAGAGAGAGAGTAAGGAGAGAGAGACGCATTTCCCTCTGTGATCTTGGCTTCTGCTTTTTGTTACTTGGAATTTGGGATTTCGACGCTACGAAGAAGATCATTATTTCTTTTTGTTGTCCCCCCGGGGGGCGGGGGGCGGGGGGCGTCAATTTTTTTGCCACGTTTGATGACGCAACTCAGCCAATCTAATCCCGCCACGTCATCCTTTCGAACCACCTGTCATTACCTTCGACCACACCGGCAAAATCTCAACCTATGATGGTGTGTCGGACATGACTTATTTACAAAAATATAATAATTTTTAATAAAAATTATTTAAATATTATATATACATTATTTTATTTTCATAATAATTTATCACATATTTTCTTTTTAAAAAAATAGACTTCACATTTTTAAGATACGAAATTGATTTCATATTCTCAAATTGAAAAATCATCGGAGTACAAAATCATCGGGTTAAATGTCCAACCTCATACTACGATTTCATTTCTTCTCCTCACCTCGCCTCCTTCTGCAATCTGTCACCTCCTGTACTCTCAGACTGCAAGCGACAAACAGTGAACACTCTTCTTCTTCATCAGCATGAATAACATCAATCTAAGATAATTTATTCTTCTTCTGTCTCGTTTATTGGTTTTGTTATCTGAGTAGAAAATGTCTGATCAAGTGAAATTAAGGTTTAGAAATTTCTCTATTTCATTCTCTATTATTTTTAACTTGTTTATATTTTTAAGATTTGATTTAATTTATATAGTGTACATTTATATCTGTTGAAATTATGGTTTTCAAATTGGTTTTGAAATTAAGATTTTAAAATTAGGATTTCGAAATTAGGATTTTGAAATTAGAATTAGCGTTTTAAAATTAGGGTTAAAGTTATGAAATTAAGATTAGGGTATTGAATTTGGGTTTTTGAATTAGGGTTAGAGTTTTAAAATTAGGGTTTCCAATTCATACACTCCGACAAAAATTATAATTGTTTAAAAATATACTATATTTTAAAAAATTGTAAAATTTTTTTATAAAGTTTGTGTATTTAAAAAATTTTTAATTATATTGATTTACTTTATTTTCAATGATTTAACTTCAATTCTATTAAATGAAAGCAATATAATAATATTAATCATTATGTGTGATGACATTTTACATTTTTAAAAGTTACGTACTTCTTCGATTTGAGAACAAATATACAAATACCCAAACAATTTAATTTTGGTTTTGAACGAATAAATTTTTATTTTATATTAACTATTCATTTGACAAAATCGTTTATACATATCTAAAAAATTGTAAATTGTCTCTCTATCATGATTGATATATGTTCTTGGGTCAAGTTTTTCTACTATTAGAAAAGTTATTAGGTCTTGTTTATCGAATATCGTTGAACATACTGTTGTTATACAATGATAGTTTGTTATTGTTGTTATAGATAGAAAAAGGAAACATGAGTGACGATCATGTAAGATTGGTATTTTATTGGGGTAGTGTAATTGGTGGTGTTGAAAATAAGTATCGATATAGTGTTGATCCAAAAATAGATCTTGTGGTTGATAGGACTATTAGATGGCAAGAATTTATTAAAATCTTACATCGCAAAATTGGATATGACAGTAGGCAATTCAAATTGAAGTAACAATTCAGATGTGTTGTTACTTCTTAAATATATCCAAAGTTTGACAGCAATAGAACTATTTTTAGAGACATAAGCAATTGTGTCTCGACCTGTTGACCAAGTTGGGGCAGAGAAAATATAAAAAAATCTCAGATAGTTCTAGTATGATTGAAAATAGTCTTGACGTATGGGTAGTGGTAAGAGAAATTATGGTTCTTACATAGAGCTATTGAAAAGTAGGAATATCATAAACGATTGGTTATTGTACGATACATTTATTTCAAATAATCTTGATTTGGAGGCTAATACGAGTAGACTCTATAAGGGGCAGGAGATAGATCCTGTATATGTATTTGTTATTAAGGAATCAGAGGGTGAAAGTGATGATGAACAAAATATTGTTAATGAAGAAAATCAAGTCGTTGAAGATGAAGAAAATCGGATTGTTGAAGAAGAAGAGGAAATACTATACCTACACATTATGGAGGAAGGAGCGATGATGGTTGATGAGTATAGTGACTATGATCGTCCAATGTGGGATAATAATTAGACATCAGAGTTACAAGTTGGGATAATCTTCGTTTCAAAAGAGGAAGTTCAACATGCTGTTAAGTACTGGTCGATGTAAGAGTATGGATACTTTAAAGTCTATGAAAGTTCTCTAAATATATGATTTGTGAGGTGTTCTTTGAATCGTAAGAATAACTGTTTGTGGTTTGTTCAGGCTATACTAAAAAAGAGTCATCAGTTTTGGAAAATTACGAGATTCAAAATCAAACACACTTGTTTCCCTCAATTGCCTTTAGGGGATCATCCAAATGTGGACTCAAATATGGTGGGTCGTTTGATTAGAAGTCACATAAAAAAGAATATTGATTACAAAGTTTGTGACATGATTGAGAATACGAGATCGTATTGGATAAACCTGTCATACAAAAAGATTTGGATAGGAGGTCGAAAATCTATTGAAATGGTATATGGTAATTGGGGGACTTCTTATACATTGTTGACACAGTTTTGGATGCTGTGCAGATGAGTAATACTGGAATAGTTATTGATTGGAGATTTAATGAATTATTGGAGTCTAATGAAAGGTTTCACTCGATTTTCTAGGCCTTCAAGCTATGCATTGAAGCATTTAGACATTGCAAACTAGTGATAAGTATTGACGGCACATTTCAACATGAAAGATATAGGAAAAAAATTTTAATTGCCATTGGAACGGATGCGGCTAACATATTCTTCATTTGTGTTTTGCTATTGTTGATGAGGAGACTATTGTTAGTTGGGATTGGTTTTTGGAGAATTTAAGAATGCACATTATTGGTGATCGGTATGGAATGTGCTTGATATTAGATAGGGCGCTCGGTATAATACGAGCCATAGAGAGGAATGGTAATCTGCAATCCCCACTTATGTATCAAAGACTTTGTTTACGCTATGTGGAGGCTAATTTTAGCTAGCGATTTAAGAACAAACCGCTAACAGAGTTGATGCATAAGACGATCGGGCAAAAACAGATCAAAAAATTTTATGCCGTGGTGAACAAGATCAAAGAGCTTAGTGAGCCAGTTTATAGGCGGTTGATAGAAATTTCACTTGATAAATGAACTTTGTGTAAGATGGGGGACATAGATGGAGCAACATGACCACTAATCGATCAGAATCATTCAATGGTATGCTTAAAGGTGCAAAAAAGCTGCTAATAATTGTATGTGTGCGGACGACATTGTACCGCATGGTTCAGTTCTTAAGTAAAAATTGAGAACATGCAGCTAACAATATCAAAGAAGGCAATATGTGGCCAATAATTGTTATGAAAAAATTAATCATAATTGGGTAGAAAGCCTAATTCCATCATATCATTGCGTTTGATAGGTACAGGGGTGAGTATGGGGTAATAACAAGATTTTATGGTGGAAGGGGTGGAAACAATCACACTGTGCTATTAGATGTCTCATCATGTATATGTGGAAAATATACTATATTTAAACTTCCTTACTCACATATGTGGAGAGTTTATGCTGATATGGGTCGTGAGTTTAGAACTTTTGTAGACAGACTTCATAGTTATCAATCAATAGAGTTTATATATGGTGGGAGATTTCATCCTCCTCCACACAAGAACTATTGGCCACCTTCTTCTTTCTATTTGTTACACAATATTTTACGGCTTAATAACCAGTCAGGTAGATCACAAAGTACGGAGATTCATAATGAAATGGATAGAAAAAGCATTCAACGTTGCAAGACATGTGGTGAATATGGGTATAATTATTATCATTGCTCGAATATGACTTGTTTACAAGCGAGGGCGAGACAAGACTGAGAATTTTGTTCTCAATAGCTTATTGTTTCATATTATGTAATCGACATAATCAATTATTATGGATATCAACATTTTCATAACTTATTATTTACCATGTTCATTTCTTATTTGGTTTGACTACTTTAAAATTTTTTTATTCTTTAATTTTCTTGTTATCATAGCTATGGACTATATTGGTTTAGACTTTACTCCAGACTCTCGGGACCCTAGTGTCTTGAGCTTACAGGCCACACACCGGTCTCAATTTATATGGGACATTGGCAGTGATATCCTGCTAGAGGTGCATCATTCGGACCATGAGTTTTGGGTTACATAACCACTTGATATTAGGGTATAGGAGATTTTATTGCGGATTAGGTTTTATGGTCTGTATAGATATGGCCATATTCCGCATGATCGTACTCTTATTATCGCATTTGTTGAGCGATAGAGATAGGAGATTCATACTTTTCACTTACTCGTTGATGAGACCATGATTACATTATATAACATTTCGGTCTTACTTGGGTTGTCTGTAGATGAAGATACAGTTATTAGGATAGATTACTCTGGTTCTATCGCTGAATGATAGGACATTTGTCATGATCTGTTGGGCTTTTATCCTGTACCAGAGGATTTTTTTGAACATAGTTTTAAAATACGGGCTATCATGGATTTTCTTGATTCACATCCTTTGGATTCGAAATTAGATGCGATACTAGTGGAGTTCCACACACGTGGTCACATTATACAGCTGTTGGGAACTTTTTTCGGGGACCAGTCGGGGTCAAGAGTGAAACTTTGTTATTGGGAGCTTTTATGAGATTTGAATTGTACGGGATAGTATAGTTGGGATAATATTATCTTGACGACACTTTATAGAACCATGTTTCAGGCTTGTATGGATAGTATTAGACATATCTGCAGTCCGGTGTTACTTATACAGGTATTGTATCTCTACTCGATGTATGAATTTTTATTTAATAATACTTTATATAAATACTATTTCACTTATTTAATATATTTTCTCTTATCAGCTTTGGGCATAAGAGAGAGTGCCCATGTTTACCCCGATCAGGCATCACACCATTGATTCAATACCCTCTGCTCCACACTTGCTCGTAGACCTTAAAGGATCGTTGTACGTAATGTTGACTTCATTTATTTGTATTTTTTCTCTATTCCCTTCACTTTGTTATATTTAATATTGATATTGTTTTATTTGTAAATAGTTAGGATGTTTCGCGTAGTTTTGTATATATAGCGCAATTTGTGCTTAAAACATACAGAGACTAATTAGATCATCTAGGAGATACTGGGTGAGTATAAATTTTTTTTTTGAAACCGTCTTCGACTATTATAGATTTTACTAACACCACATTTTTTTAACTTGGGTTGTCTGTAGATGAAGATGTAGTTATTGGGATAGATTACTCTGGTTCTATCGCTGAATGATAGGACATTTGTCATGATCTGTTGGGTTTTCATCCTGTACCAGAGGATATTTTTGAACATAGTTTTAAAATACGGGCTATCATGAATTTTCTTGATTCACATCCTTTGGATTCGAAATTAGATGCGATACTAGTGGAGTTCCACACACGTGGTCACATTATGCAGCTGTTGGGAACTTTTTTCGGGGACCAGTCGGGGTCAAGAGTGAAACTTTGTTATTGGGAGCTTCTATGAGATTTGAATTGTACGGGATAGTATAGTTGGGACAATATTGTCTTGACGACACTTTATAGAACCATGTGTCAGGCTTGTATGGATAGTATTAGACATATCTGCAGTCCGGTGTTACTTATACAGGTATTGTATCTCTACTCGATGTATGAATTTTTATTTAATAATACTTTATATAAATATTATTTCACTTATTTAATATATTTTCTCTTATCAGTTTTGGGCATGAGAGAGAGTGCCCATGTTTACCCCGATCAGGCATCACACCATTGATTCAATACCCTCTGCTCCACACTTGCATGTAGACCTTAAAGGATCGCTGTACGTAATGTTGACTTCATTTATTTGTATTTTTTCTCTATTCCCTTCACTTTGTTATATTTAATATTGATATTGTTTTATTTGTAAATAGTTGGGATGTTTCGCGTAGTTTTGTATATATAGCGCAATTTGTGCTTAAAACATACAGGGACTAATTAGATCATCTAGGAGATACTGGGTGAGTATAAATTTTTTTTTTTGAGACCGTCTTTGACTATTATAGATTTTACTAACATCACATTTTTTTTTTCAGTTCATTTGGATGCCATATTCGTATGTTGACTTGATAGCGTTGCCCGCTTATTACCTCGTCGGCAATGACATATGGCAGCCCGATATCCTCTTGATTTGTTTTGAGGTCGTCGAGTATCATTACCTTCGCAAAGTTATGAGATAGTTCAAGCTCCTGCTTTTTTACCAGTATTTACAGAGTAGGAGTTACACTAGACTGATTGATGCGGGAGGCATGGGCACGATTGGGCGAGAACACATGCCATATTCTTGTAATTGTGGGATAACCGTAGATACCACATTATAGAGGGTGATGACACCTTCGTTGAGCTAAGGATGACACCTGATTATATGTCGTGGTATCATTGATCACGTGTTTATACATTGTGTGTCCTATCCATCGTTATTAACACGAATACCGACCCACAA
Source organism: Dillenia suffruticosa (assembly GCA_033439265.1). Classification (NCBI taxonomy): domain Eukaryota; kingdom Viridiplantae; phylum Streptophyta; class Magnoliopsida; order Dilleniales; family Dilleniaceae; genus Dillenia; species Dillenia suffruticosa. The sequence goes on along the minus strand of JAVTVX010000009.1, from coordinate 14,560,189 downwards.
CGATACAAATGAAGTATCTTGTAAGTCAAAATAAGTTTGCCATTTAATATTATTTTACAATTTATATAATATATATTTTTCTTTTATCTTTGTAGTGTTATGAGCTGGAAAATATGCACTTACTGGCATCGGATATACTTGCTAAGGAAGGAGTGGATTCGAGATTTGGATAGTTCAGAGACGCGTCATGGTGTGAATTGCAATTTGTCGGGCATGGGCCATTTGACGAGTACCATCCTTCGACATCCGCATAGAGACCTATTGAACTGATGGATATGCCTTCGACCTCGGGTGCTGTAAATAATTATAATGAAGCAATGGAGATACTTCCATTTTCCTATCCGACTTCGACTCCGATATGTACAGACGATATTGATGAGCTTTCACGACTTAGTGTTTACAAGTGGAGATGTCGTCGCCCTCAACATTCAGTTGATGTTCCTCCAGTTGCATTTCCTAAGATTGATAAGGGTGCACCGTTATATGATATACCTCCACCTGTACCTGGTAGGCCAGCTCGTATTCTCGTAAGACATCAGTTGTGATGCAATACTGAACAACCTCCTTGCGGCACTTAATTTATATTTACCATTTTATATGTATTTTTTAAATTTTGTATTCATTATCTTCATTTTGATAAAATAATTTTGGTTATTATCTTCTTCTTGTTATATCTTTCTTCTGTTATTTCAACGTTTATAAATGCTTATAGTTATGTTAATTTTTTATCACTTTTTCGAAAGTGATGTATTTTTATTTACATTACGTGGTGGCCATGGTTGAATTGGTTGTGTTCTTGGTTGGTGGCATTTCTGTTGACCGTGTTTGGTAGTGTTTGGTTGTATTTGATTGCTATTGTCTAGTACTCTAGAGTATGATTAATGGTATTTGCAGTATCAGTTTAGCGGTGGTATTTTGGAATATGTTTACTTTGTTGTGTGTTTTTTTTTTTTTAATGTTTAGTTGATTGAGTATTGTTTATTTGGAGATGCTTTTACTTATATCTGGTAGAAGTAGAGTGGTGATATTTGAGTGTTGGAGTTGGTGTATTTGATATTTCATTTGTCATAAAAAGTGGGTAGAAGTTACAGGCATTGGAGTGGATGTATTACGTTTGCCTTGGTCATGAGCAGTGCGGGGGCGGCGTGCAAAGGTCATGCGCGTTGTGGCATGGGACAAGTGCATAGCCTATGCGTTGCGCATGGGGTGCTGGTGTAGTGCGCACATTGCCGGTGCATGGTGCCCACGATTCTCGTATTGTGGGCGTGCATGACCTCTGCGCGCGAAGCGCGGTTCCTACGCTATGCACGCACACTATATAGGTACCGCTCGTGATTCACATAGACCATGCATATTGTGGTATGGACACCCTGCGCACAGTGCACAGACCATGCTTGCGCACTGTACAGGCACCTCACACATGGACTTAGGGGTATTTTCACACTCTGAGACTGCAAAACCAAGTTTTTTTTTTTAAACATTCGTATCATAAACCATGATTTCCACTTTAAAAGTACGAAATCAATATTTTAGAAAAGAAAAAAAATAAAGATATCTAAATAATTTGAATTAAAAATAACAACATTTACGTAAATAACCCGATGAGTCATGCTATTTACCCCGAATGACATGCGTTTAACTTGAAATAAATTCATAATTTTTTTAGTTTAATTTATTTAAAAATAAATATATGATAGAGAGTAAGAATAAAATAATAAAATAATCTTAAAATTTAATTTTAAAATTATTATTTAAGAGTACTATTTTTATGATTTTACAAATTAGTAATTTTTGTGAAATTAAAATTGAATAATATTAGTTTTTATTGAATGAATTCGATCCATAAAAGTTTATTGAATTTTACAATTTTTACGAAATTAATTTAATTATAAGCATAAACTAAACAACAATAAATTATTCTTTGTTACTGAAGTTTTACCAAATTTTATCAGTTTTGTTTATTTAGAAAAAATATTTCTCTCTTTTTTAACCATTCATTAAACATTTATTTTTCTTTTCCAAAATATAAGATGGTGTAATAATTATTCCAGAATGAGTATAAATGTTACACTAGTTTGAGTGGGGTGAAGGGAAGGAAAACATATTATAACAACAACAATAACAATAAAAACAATAATAATACAAAAATGATAAAGAAGAAGAAGAAGAAAAAAAACCAATATCTTGTTGGTTTAGTATTCAAATACTATTATTTTTTAAATAAAATTTTTTATTAGAGTTGTATATAGAAAAAACAGATGTCAACAGAATTCTACCCTTTATGAGTCTTGATATCGGTGATTTTCACGTATCTCTCTTTCACTTCTAAACCGACTACATAAAAAGGGAGAATAATATTCATGGAAGTAAGTTTTATAAGAATAAAATTTATGGTAGTAAATTCTAGGAAAAATCATAATTCTAGTGTTGAAAAAAATTCCCTATTTTAGGAAAAATTTTATAATAATTCTCCGATCTCCAAAGTTTGACCGGCAACTCAAGCACTAGGATGGTATTGCCTTAATCTTTTTTTATTGTCTACATGCAATAAACATGTAATTCAAAATGATTGTTTGTTTTATTCTTCTTTTTTTTTTTCCCTAACACTTTCCTCAGTTCTTGGCGTTTGACTTCCTTGGCACTTCCAAAATGCAAGAGAAAATGAATTTGGAAGAAAAGTTCAATTCCCTTTAACAAGCACAAGAGTTTTTGAAAATGATGTAAGGAATAGAGGTGAAGAGTTTTAGCTTTGCTTAAGGCTGCTTAACAGAAGCTTGATGATCGAGAAGAGGATGTGGAATATAGGGTTGTTAAAGACCATTTGTATCTTCTTGTTGACATTATTGGTGCTTTTTATGTCAGAAAATCTACTATCACCAATTTCATGTTTTTTCTTTCTTTATCTCTCTTTGTCTCTGCCTTCAAATTTTTTGTCTTTTTAATTAATTTAATGAGTGTAATTTGGATTCATAAATGGCCATTGTTTGATGCTAATACTAACATATTTTCTTCGGATCATGGTTTGCAAAAAAATGATCAACCTCCCGTAATCATAGCAAGAGCAGTAAACTCTATTGACCATGACTTCTCTAATAGAAAAACCAAATTGCTAAAAAATGGGAATCAACTTCAACATTCCCCAATATGCCTATTTGCAATTTAATATGTTCTCATTGGACTGCAATTTAATATGTTGTACTTCTTCAAAAGTTCATCAATATACCTCTTTTGAGAGACGAAAATTCCATAATCTCTTTGAACCACTTCTATGCTAAGGAAATAAGACACTAGGCCATGATTTTTCACCTCAAACTCCTACATTATAGATTTCTTTAAAGTTTCAATCATTTTCGAATTATTGCCGATAAATATTAAGTCATTGACATATAAACACACCATTAGGACATCACTAAAACCATTGACCTAACTTTCACATATAAAGCATGCTTAGAGGAACATATATTGAAGCTAGACTCGTGAGAAAAGGAATCAATGTGCCGATTCCAAACACTTGGAGCTTGTTTTAGGCTATGCAAAACTTTCTTCAATCTATACGCTTTATCCTCATTCCCTGATTTTGTGAATCTATGAGGTTATTTGATAAACATTCTTTTTGAAGTGGTCCATTTAGAAAAGCTAACTCAACATCCATTTGATGGATCCTACAATGATTTTGTACAACCAAAGCAATTAAAAGTCTAATAGTTCACATTCGAGCAACGAGAGAAAAAATACGTTGATAGTAGTAATCATATCGTTGTTCAAACCCCTTTTATCATCAATCTTGCCTTGTGTCTCTTAAGCTTACCATTTGATTTCATATTTGTTTTGAAAACCCACTTTACATCAATAGTTTCGTGATCTTGTAAGAGATTAATAAGAACCCTATGATAATATAATGCACACCACATGCAATAATAGTTGAACATAAATAAAATAACCTGAAAAAGAGGATCGATTGTATCTCTGACCATTCACGATTTCATTGAACTCTGACGATTGTGATAGCACTAAAATGAATTTTGGGATGTGTATAACTCTTCTAAACCCTCGAGTTCACTCAATAAACGGTGCGAAGTTTAAAAATTTAGACTTACAAACCCAATACACTAGGCTCTAAACTATCAAAAAATCATTAAAACCTTATAATTGTTGCCCTAAATTATTGATGCACGTTATAAAAATTCAATTAAATATTCAAAATGGAAAAAAAGATTAATTGTATAAAGGTTTGAATGAGACACTAAAATCCGACCAAATATATTCAAATTCAAATCCCTTTTATTTTTTATCATATTTAATCTTTTTTCGATTATATTTTTCTTATTAATTTCATTTTGAATGCATTAACACATGAGATTTGAATTTTTTAAAAAAATTCTAATATTCTCCCACTTGAACCAGCAAACTAACTAGAAATCAAAACCAAATCAATTCTGTATGAAAATAGAGTATATGAGTCACGGTGATAAGTTCTCTAAAAGTGAGTATTATCTCTTGTGTACTACATTGTAATCTATTTTCTAATTTTATGGTAACATTTACTTTATTAATAAACTCTACGTTTAATCGAGATCCAAATTTAAATGAATTTATTTTAAGACCATAATATGTATGCAACTTTATTGAGAAAATTTAATTATGAATTTTATTTAAATAAGACAATAAAATCATATTTACAATATGATCCATAAACATACTTAGTGGCATAGCTTTGGTCAAGGATCAGCCACTGTACAATCAGTGTTAATATGCTGAATTATAACTTTATTTTTCAATATTTTTTTTTCTAATAACTAAATACTTTATGTCGATTTGTTTATTTTGATTACCACTCTTATTATTTTTAGTCAAAAATATATCAGCTGAATTATCACAAAATGTACTTAATGGTTTAAGTACAAAATCTAAAACTCTAAACCCAGATATGAAACTTTTGAACCACATCGCGTGTAACTTAGGCTTAAAACACGCCACGAACTCAACTTCCATAGTGGAGGTCCAGTCAATATCTGTTTAGCATTCCTTTACGATACATCTCTACTGAGCATCGTAAAGATATAACACAATATTGATTTCCAGAAATCAATACAATCTGCAAAATCTGAATCTGAGTACCCGATTACTTCCAAATTGTTAGTTCTTCTGTGCATAAATATGTATTTTTTGGTAGCTTGTAGATACCTCAACACCTTCTTTATAACCTTTCAATATTCCAAACTTGGGTCACTTTGATATTCACCTAACATTCCTATAGCATGAGCTATATCAGGTCTTGTACAGATCTATGCATACATTCTAACAAATGGAAACATATGAGATATTGGTCATTTGTTCCCTTTCCAAATCTGTGATATTGATCCTAATTGAATCTATCACATTTGACAATCGGAGTTATACTTGATGAAAAATTCTTCATTCTGTATCTTTTAAACACTTTGTAGATTTAGATCTCTTGAGATAGTTCCAAAATGTTATGGGATCTATTTCGATATATTTTTCTGCTGATGATATAAAATGTAGCACCTAAATTCTTTATCTCAAAATTCTTAAAGAGAAACTATTTCACCTCAAACAATATCCCCTTATTATCGATGACAAGTAGTATGTCATCCACATACAAGAAAATGAAACAAAATCTACTCCTATTGACCTTAAGGTATATGTATTGATCCACAATATTTTTTTCAAAACCGAATGAAATGACTATATTATGAAATTTTAAATACCATTGGCAAGAGGCTTGTTTCAGTCCAATAGATTTCTTTAGTTTGCACACTAAATGCTTATTACCATTAGAGAAGAATTTTTCAGGTTAACACATGAAAATCTCTTCATCTAGTTTCCCATTAAAGAAAACTGTTTTCACATCAATTTGTTACAATTCTAGGTTAAAATGTGTTACAAGTGTTAAAATGATGTGGATGGAGTCTTTCTTAGATACCAGAGAAAATATCTCCGAGTAATCTGAGTAGTCGATTCATTCGTTTTGGGCGAATTCTCTAACAATGACTATGGTATTGTATTTCTCGATATTATCCAATGAGTTTGTCTTAGTTTTGAATACTCATTTATATCTGATAGGTTTTACCATATCTGACAACTCCATAAGATCCCAGATTTCGTTGCTTTTCATGGATTTTATCTCATCCTTTATGGTGTTCAGCCATAAGTTCGAGTTCTTAGAACTCATGGTTTGTGAAAACGTTTCTGAATCCTTTACGACTCCAATGTTATAGTCAGACTCTTAAAAGTATACTATATAATTATCAGTTATAGTTGATTTTTTTTTTTCGAGTAGATCTTCTTAATGTAGTTCAACATTTTCCGTAGAAGAAAGTTGATCAATTTGATCAATTTGATCTTGGTCATCTGTTTATGGAATTTCTTGATTGTCACACATACTCTGATTTGTGTCCATAGGCACTTGAGAGTCATTTTAGACGATAACTAATTTGATATTTGAATTTGATGGGATACTTGATGAATCCCTTTTAGGAATTAACTCTTAAAAGTTATTAATTCCACTGATCAATTCATTCTCTAGAAATCTAACATTTCTATATTCTATAAATCTAGTATTGTAGGATGGATAATAAAACTAGCATCATTTGAACTTCTTCGCATAACCGACAAAATATCCGCTAACGGTCTTTGGATTCAATTTCTTTTCTCTTGGATTATAAACTCTTATCTCTGCAGAACTGCCCCAAATATGTACAAATCTTAAACCGGGTTTCCAACCCTTAAATAACTCAAAATGAGTTTTGGCTACTACCTTGATTGGAATCTCGTTTAAGATGTACACTATTGTTTTAAGAGTTTCAGTCTACAAAAATTTAGATAGTTTGGAGTTAGCCATCATACTCCTTGTCATATCAAGTAGGGTTCCATTCCTTCTTTCTGCTACCCTATTCTGATTAGGTGAACCACACATGGTGTATTTGATAATAATCTCATTTTTTTAAAGGAATTTTACAAATGAATCTAGTATTTGTCCATCCTATACATACCTTCCATAGTATTCATTTCCTCTATCTGATCTTATAATTTTTATTTGCTTATCGTATTGTTTTCTATTTCTATCTTAAAAATTTTAAAAGTATCCAAGCCTCATCCTTATGGCAAAGTAAATAGAGAGAGAGAGATATATATATATATATATATTGTGAATAGTTATCTATAAATAAGATAAAATAATTATGATTATACGAATTTGTACATGAAATACACATATCTGTATGTATGATATCAAACAATTCTGAATTTTTCCTAATACATTTTTTAGTCTTGTTGGTTTGATTTTCTTAATGTAGTCTACACGAGTATCAAATTCGTTAAACTCTAGGGTATCAAGTACTCCATCCTTTACTAATTTTTCTATTCTCTTTATGGAGATGTGTTCTAACCCCCAATATCACAACATTAACAAATTTTCCTCAATAACACTTCTTTTAACCACTGTGTGTGTTACATTCATGCAAATTATCTTATAAAATAATAGCATACAATTCATCTAATAATTAATCATAACCAATGATTTTTGAATCATAAAATAATGTCATTTTATTACTAAATTGGAAAAAATAATTGAATTATATAAACTTTGAAACGGAAATTAATTTTCTAGAAAATTTATGTATATAAAATACTCTTTCCAATTTTAAAACATGATTGCTTGCTAATATGAGTTCGCAATCTCTAATGGTATTTATTAGTGAGCTTATTTTATTACCCAAATAGATGAGTTATTCACGATTCAATGGCTTCCTTAAGTTTTGCAAGCCTTGCAACACATTCATAATGTGGATGGTATAACTAAAGTTAATCCACCATGTGTCATAAGAAATCTCAATTATGTAATATTCATAACAAACTAATGAGATTTTCATACCTTTATTCTCAAGCTCCCACTTGTACTTGACACAATTTTACTTCATGTTTCCCTTTTTTTTTTTATAGAAAAAACATTTAACGTTTTCTTTATATCCGCTTCTAATTTTATACCCTTTTGGTTTGGTTTGAACTTACTCTTCTTCTTTTCTTGTACTGCCATATGTGCACTAGCATAATTTTACTTCACCTCCATCAGCAGCTTTCCTTTCTCTTGCGCACACATGGTTATCAATTCATTGATAGACCATTTCTCCTTATGTGTATTGCAGGAGATTTTAAAAAGATCGTAGGATTGAGAGAGAGAGAGTTCAGAATAAAGTGCACGAGAAAGGAATCGGATATCTCAACCTCCAGTTTTTTAGTTGAGCCGCAATGTTTCACATTCGCATGATGTGCTCGCATACACCGTGGACATTAGTGAGTTTCATGGAAGAGAATTATATAATGAAGATATTGACCAAACATTTCTATGATATAGCAAATTACTCATCTATAGATTTAAGAAGAGTATGGATATTGGTATGCAAGTTGACCGAGCATGGATACCACCCAAAATTTTACTCTTTATGAATATGATATTTAGACAATTAGATTGTTCTCATTTTTCATAAAGAGTTTTTTCGTCTATAGAGCTGGTATTGGTTACCGGAAGTATATCATCCTTCCGTATAACATAGTCAATGTTCAAGCAGTCCAAATGAAGAAGTATCATTTCCCTCTATTTCTTATAATTCTCTTCATTCAAATCAGAAAAATTAGATTTCAAATTTATGATTTCTACTAATGCAAACATATGAAAATAAATTTATAACATAAAAATTACCTATGTACTAAATTTCTAATTTTATTAGATTTATTTGATCTTATAATAAAATTTATAAAAAATAACTCATTTCACAATGCCAATGGTAAATTGGGAAACTACCGATAGTTATTTTTTTTTTTTATCATTTTATCATTTTCTACTTAACCCTATAAGACATTTTTTTTAATACACCAAGTAGGTTTTTAAATAGGTGATGGGTCATATGAAACCATTTAAAAACCAGCAAATCTTAAACTTATCCCCGATTTTTTTACATAACCGGTCTAAATATACACTAAATCAACCGAATTTAAAGTATTACATAGAAAAATGAGTTTAACTAAGTAAATTACTATTGAAAATAACTATTTTAATATTTTATCTCCAATTTTATTCTTTTCATGGAATAAAAATTCATGTGGGATGAAATTCATTACATAAAAATAATTTTTATGATAAATTTATCTTTTTCCTAATATGATAATATTTTTATATTTAATTTTCTACTTAATTATGCAGATTGTGGATAAACTCTAATTAATTTTAAAAAATTATATTGAAGACAATGATAATAATGTTAATTAATTTTGTCATACTAAAATATGTAAAATTTTAATAAAAATACAATTAAATTAGCTAATGCATTTTATAAATTTTGTATTTTCTCTTATGTACAAAATATGCCTAAAATTAATTTTATACATAATTTTTTAAAATTTAGGTTTAGAAAATATTTTGAAATTTTTTTCAAATTTTTCGGCCCAAAAAATATTTTAATTTTGTACACTCACTTATATACAAAATTATTTCAAAATTAAGTTTTTGTATAATTTTTAAATATTATGCTCTGAATTTTTATTTATTTATTTAATCCAAAGATTTAATATGAAATATTTCAACATATATTAGGCCCTTTTGAAAATATTATAGAGATTTGATTGTGACAGTTAATAAAAATTCAAAAATCATGAAATTATTGAAAGTTTTAGAACAAAACTATAATTTTTCAAAAAAAATACATACTAAAATGCATTCAATGAGAAGATATTAATTGTTTAATTATAAAACATTCAAAATACAATCCACGTGGTAGATTTTTTATCATTCAATCACAACTCATAGGATTTCAATTATTTACAGGTGTTGACTATTGATTTCCTTTGAAATTCATAACTCATGGGTAAACTAAACATCTTTGATCATTGTGTTTTGGTTATCGTGATTTATTCATTTATAACTTTGATCAGAATAATCCCTAATATTTGTGGTAATTCTTTTCGACATGTCTTTCCCCAAATCTTGTGAACAATCTTGTAAAAATATATATCTCTATATATATTTTTACAACAGACTTGATAAGTAAAAAGTTATAATCTTCATGTAATGTTCAATTTCTAAATAATTACAACATGCATTCAATTTTTTTTTTCTTTTTTACCTTGTCATTTAACATAAATCTTCCAAATAAATAATAACACACCAAATTTTCAAAAGACACTCGTAATGTATTCGGAATGAATACGACCATCCATAAGATGACGATACATCTATATCAAATATCCATATTTATCTAATTAACATGATGAAATCAACAAAATTTTAAAACATATAATAAGATCACACAAAATAAAAAGTAAAAAATAAATGTTTCAAATAGAAGGAGCTACTAGTAATACCTATGGTAAAACACTAAAAATGCCATTTTTTAATTTATAAAATTAGTAACCATTAGTAAAATTACAAAAATAATAAAAAGTAAACATTTGGTTTTCAATGCTACTTTTTAGTTCATAGAAATAACAATTATTAGTAATATCGTACATGATGTCATCTATACCGAGAACTGTGATGTTTAAAAATTTGTTATTTGCAATATTTTGTCATAAGTTGGTGATAATTTGGGATAACAGATGATAAGTTGCTATAATACGTGGTGTGGTGCGTTGAAATAAGTTATGCTAAATTTGTGATAATTAGTGAGAATATAGTGTGGATGTGGTAAAATTGATAATATAATTATACATTGTAGTAAAATTGATATAACATATAGTAAGTTTGTCATAAAATAAAAGTAGTAAGGTTACGAGTGGTGATAACTTATGCTTAGTTTGCGTGACATCGGTGTCAAATGCACATAATTATATGGTTATTTGTAACATGTTGTAATACATGATAACATCGTGCACAATGGTAAGAATTTTACCATTATAGTAATATTATTAATATATCATTATTAGGATTATTAATATAGATTATTATTGTTTCAAATAAATTAAAAAAAAATTATTTTGAATATTATTATCTAATTGGGGGTGGGTTGCGATAATAGGTGGTAAGTAACAATAAATTGTGATAAACTTTATGGTAACTTCATGACAACAATTATCGGATAACTAATGGTAATACAATAGTTTGGTAATGATAACAGTTATCGGATAACTAGTGGTAATATGATAACTTCACGATTGCAACATATTTCAATATTTTGATTTCTTTATTTTTGTTTACATAATATTGCTAATATATTAATAATTTTAACTATAATATATTAATAATTTAAAAAATCTATATATTTAATCACAAATTTTTACTTATTTAAAATATATAATATTAATAACTCATGATTCATTCATTTATTTAACATGAAATATCATTCAAATATATCAAAATATAATTCAAATAAATAATAGATGCGGATAACTAACGGTAATACAGTAGTGCGGTAACTTCATGATAATAGTTATCAGATAACTAGCGGTAACGTGGTAATTTCATGATAATAGTGCTCGGAGTACAACATATTTCAATATTTTGATTTCTTTATTTTTGTTTACACAATATTGCTAATATATTAATAATTTAAATTATAACATATTAATAATTTTAAAAACCGAATAAATAAATTTAAATTATAATATATTAATAATTTAAAAAATCTATATATTTAGTCATAAATTTTTACCTATTCAAAATATGTAATATTAATAACTCATAATTCATTCATTTATTCAACATGAAATATCATTCAAATATATCAAAATATAATTCAAATAAATAATAGATAGTTTGAATATATGAAGTTGAATTTAAACAGAAAATTCAATGAGAATAAAAACGGAAAAAAAAAAACATAAACCCAAAGTGAAGCAAAAAAATAAAAGTGAGAGTGAGATCACGAAAAATACAAAAGGTGAGAGTAAGAAAAGGAAAAAAAATAGAGTGAGACAGAGAGGAAAGAAGGAAAAAAAAAACAAAACAAAACAAGACATTGTGGCATAGTGGTTGAGGTCCAAACCTGCGTGCTAACATATTTTGCAACAAAAAAGAGGGCCATGCGCAGCGCATGCCCGCGCATGTGCTGGGAGAAAATGGGCCCGCGCGGCTCAACTGCACATGCTCGTGCGGCTGAACAATGCGCACCGCGCATGCACGGGGCGAGCCCGCATGGCTCAATCGCGCATGCCCGTGTGGCTGAACAGCGCACATCGCGCATGTGCAGGCGCGAGCGCACATGTGCAGGTGCGAGTGGACATGTGCAGTGCATGGTACATGTGTGAAAGTTGTGTGTATAGAAGTTGTATGGAGTGTGGAATTCTTTATGATTATAAATACAGAAGAGATTCTTAGTGCTATCTATATCGAAACCCTGCCAATACATTAACAAATACAAATACTTTTCATTAATTATACCAACATAATTAATTATATCATTGTCATAATTTCAAATTATAACACTAAGTGGTTAATAATTTTCAAAACTATAACATTATATTATATAAATTACTAATTTCATATCATTATATTATTTAAATTAATAATATTAATAATTTTATACTATTTAAATTAATAATATTAATAACTTTATATTGAATTGTCATGTGATTAATCAAATGGACATAATTAGCACAACATATAGTTCATGGTAGGGACCCTATAGTAAATGTAATAATAGTAAGGTAATAAGTAGTAAAAATTACATGAAATGAAATGAAATGTAGTAAGTGATTTTTCAATTGGAAAGACAGTGACGCTATTGATTAAAAGTATAAAAAAATTGAGGAATTAAGAATGCGGTTAATGAAAAAAGAGCCGGGAAAAAAGCGCAAGTATTAAAAATATGAGGAATTAAGAACAACATGAGTAATGAAAAAAAAGCGGAAAAAAAAGCGCAAAAGAAAAAATGGGCGGATTTTGAACAGATTTTGAAAATTTGTTTGTGAATATAGTAATTTTATGATAACTTGTGGTAAGTTTATGATAATATGATAATATTATTATTAATTAGATTGAAATATAGTGATAACTAGTGGTAAGTTTATGAGAATTAATGGTAATACAATCTGATAATATTATTATTCATTAGTTTTTGGAGTGAAATATAAAAATAATTGGTGATAAGTTTGTGATAACTAGTGATAATATAATCTGATAATATTATTATTCAGTGAAAAATAGTGAAAAATAGTGGTAGGTTTGTGATAATTAGTTGTAATGGTAAATTTATGATAATTAGTGGTAATATAGTGATAACAGATTTTTATAGTAACAACTTTTTATGATAATTTATGGTAAGTTTGTAATAATTAGTGCTCATTTGTTCATTTGAGTGAATATAGCGATAACTCATGGTACACTTGTGATAACTAATGGTAATATAATGATATAATGATAATATTATTATCTAGTGCTAAGTTTGTAATAACTAATATAGTCTAATAATATTATTATTTATTGAAATGAAATATAGTGTTGGAGGTAAATATAATAATAATTAGTAGTAAATTTATAGTAACAAGTGGTAATACAGTGATAATAGGTTTTTATGATAACTTGTGGTACATTTGTAATAACTAGTGCTAATATAATCTGTTCATTTGAGTGAAATATAGTGATAACTCATGGTACATTTGTGATAACTAATGGTAATATAATGATAATAGATATGTATAATGATTTTTTGGTAAATTTATTATAATTATTGGTAATATAGTCTACTAATATTATTAATTATTGGAGTAAAATTTAGTGATAATATAGTGAAAATAGATATTTATTATAATTTATTGTAAGTTTGTTATAAGTAATGGTAATATAGTTTGATAATATTATTATTTATTAGAGTTAAATATATTAATAACTAGCTGTAAATTTGTGATAACAAGTGTTAATATAGTGATAACATGTTTTTATGATAATTTATGGTAAATTTGTGATAACTAGTAATAATATTATTATTTATTGAAATGAAATATAGTGATAACTAGTGGTACTGTAGTGAATAGGTGATAGACCGCGACTTACCATCAGTTATCATGTACTTACAACCTCTTGTTATCATAATTTTATTAGTACTAAATATCGCAACTCGAATTCGAATGTATAATAATATTATCACACTTTTATCATCACCAAAGCACAATTGTAAATGGTAAAATTGTGATATTATTATTAATATTGGTGTTATGACATCTAACTAGTAGTAATGGTGGTAAGTCGGAAGCGGTAAGGTAATACATATAGTAATAGTAATGGTGGTAAGTCGGAAGCGGTAAGGTAATACATATAGTAATAGTAATGGTGGTAAGGGTGGTAACTTGAATTCGAATATATAGTAATGGTGGTAACTCAAATTCGAATATATAATAATATTATCACTACAAAATCTCTCTACAAGATCTCTTTTCTTGACGCTAAAAACAATTTTCTACTAGTGCCAATTTAATTAAAATTTTTCACACAAAAAACATTTTATTTTTTTATTTTCTTATTTAGCATCAATTTAATCATTTAATGACGTAAAAATCTCCATATTTATTTCTCTATTGGTTTATGCAGTTCTAAAACTTGCATTATTAACCATATGGGAAATAACAAATAACACAGAAAAGAAAGAGGGGTATTGATTAAAAATATCGCGCGTATTGACTAAAACTACAATGTGTAATGAAAAAAGAAAGCGCTGACAAGAGGTTTTAAAAACTTGCGTAATGAGAAAATAGAAAAAGAATTTAAATTGTGTAATGAAAAGGTGCGATTTGAAAATTTATTTGTGAAAATAATATGTATATGTTGATTTAACTTGAAATTATTGGTTGGATTAATTGGTGATATGTGAAAGTGTAAAAATTTTGAAATTGTTTTAAAATACAAATATACTATTTTCCAATAACATGATAATAATAATATTATATTATATTATTACTATATATATTACTATACGTATTACTATAAATTACATTATCTAATAATCCAATGATCGGACCAATTTAGGTAATACAATCCTCATGTTGGATATACTCATTTGGATGACAATCCACATGTTGGATATCCTCATTTGGATGAGCGGATGATTAATATCATAATATAAAATTATAATTATTAATATTAAAATAATATAATATTAGTAGAGATGTTATATAATTTTCTTAATTATCAATTTATGTTATATTAATAAGTCATAATTCATTTATTATAATTTACTTATCATTATCATTATCTGTATTATCATGAGAAACTTAGATGGTTTGAATATATCATCAATGAGAACACAAAAGGAAGAAAAAAAAAAGAAAACAAAATGACCACTAAGTGAAGGGAAAAAAAAAAGGTGAGAGTGAGATAAGGAAAAAAAATGTGAGAGTGAGATAAAAAAAAAATGGTGAGATAGGAAGGAAATGAAGAGACAAATAAATGGAAAGAAAAAAAACTTCACACAAAGGCCAGCATGGTGGCACCGTGCATGCCCGGGCAGTGCGACCGCACATGCCCAGCACATGCGTAGCGCGTGCCCGCATGGTGCCACCGTGCGGCACAAAGGCCACAGTGCGGCACGAAGGTCACCGCGTGTGCAAAGTATGACTTTTTTTACTCCAAAATAATTTTCTACTTTTAACACCAATTTAATCAAATTTTTGCACAAAAAACATTTTATTTATTTATTTATTTATTATCGTCAATTTAATCATTTTTTTACCAAAATCATTTTTAGTTATTTGTTTATTTATTTGTCAAGATATCATACCTACACATGAAAAGTGGATATATCATGGGGAGAGAATGAAAAATCTATGTTTCATGCATCCAATTAATCCATAATCCATGATAATCTTTTTGACGATGATGACATTTTTGACGTGTTACCTGATACATTCATATATTTACATGATCCAACATTATATGATCCAACGTACACAAACCAACCAACTTCTTATGCATACGAACCAACTTCTTATGCATATAACTATTATGTACTTATACCATTTATATTGTTTGTGTGAGTGAATCACGTGTATCATATCTCAGAAAAAATAGATTTTAATTAGGTTTTGATGATGACTGTATTTGAATTAATAAGAATTGTTATAAATACATGTTATTTTTTATTAATTAAATGGACATAATTAGCAGGGCTCATGGGATGACAACATGAACTATAGTAATAACAAGGTAATAATATGTAGTAAGTAATTTTTTCAATAACCTAACTAAATAACGTATACAAAAGATTAAAAGTATAAAAAAATATAAAGAATTAATAAGAATGCGGATAATAAAAAAAATGAGGGGATAATGAAAAAAGAGGCAGGAAAACGTGAAAGAAAAAGCGGGTTTTAAAAATTTATATTTGAAAATGATATATTATAAATCATCCGCGGAATAGTTTCACCATAAAAACTTTTCCTTCCCTCGAAAGCTCTCAAGCTCTCTAAACCTCTTACTCACTTTGCAAACTTTTATAAAAAATTAATCACATTTTTTTTTTTATAAAAAAGTCAGTGTGTGTTCTGCTGCTTGGCCATTTGAAAGATTTTAAATTTTTGGGAGGGATGAGCATTGTAGCTAACACGAAGAATCACAACTATTCCAACAAGTTCAATTTGAACAAACTCAATCATCTTCCCAAGATGTTTTCCCGATGTTATCCAGGTTTAAAAATAAACATATCATTTTAATTTAAAATTTTTTAATTATCCTTTTTGATTTTTGATTTCTTTATTTTGAGCAGTTTTCAAAAAATTCAGAGACCAACATTATAAAGAAAAAGGAAAGCACATAATCTTACTAATTTTGTCTGATTTCTCAAAGTCTTACTAATTTTGTTTTTATCTTTAAATAATAATATAAATTATTTGTATTATTAGGTTTTTCTCATAGAATTCAACCATCCTCATCACTACCTACTTGACTCCAAAAAGTAATATTTTCATTTACAATATCATTATATTAATTTCATTATTTCATTACTTGGTTTTATGAATAGATTGATATTGTAGCACCGAGAAACATAAAAGTCAAAGAAAAAAAAACAATAAGAAAAGTTAACAAAATACATTATTCTCTCTCTTCCCTCTCCCCTCACTTTTCCAATTCATTTCCCTTTTCCCCGAAACCCAAACCCCCATTTTTTTGCCATCATCTCTCTCTCGGCTCTCATTCTCACCCTCTCCCTCTCTCAGTTTCTCTCTCTCTCTCTCTGCATTCACTTCTATCGAGGGCTCGTCTCTGCCTCCGCCTTCGATTGCTGTTCTCGCCTCTCATTCTCGGTATCCCATGGTGTGAGTATTCTCTCTCTCCCTCTCTCTTTCTCTCTCTCGGTTAGTAATTTACTTGGATTGATTTTATATAGATTTTTAAGCTAGTTAAGGATATTGAAGAATTTTAATTCTAGTCATTGTTTGGAGAATTAGGGGTTTGAAACTGGATGGTAGAAACCATTTAGTGTACATTATAGATTAAAGAATGTGAATAAGAGAACTTAAAATTTTGTTGTTGATATGATACACAGCTAGAAACCAACTCTTGGGATGCTATTGTGTGTCAACGAGGATGTGGGGCCCTAAGGGGGTTTGGATGTCTCAATCTCACTTTGGTTGTGTAGTATATAAGTGTGATCTCTTGTTAAACTTCTGGGGTGCCTTTTGTGGAACAAAATCGTGAGACCTTAGTGCCTCTGAATAACATCTCACAAGTTTAGTAGCCTTGAGGGTGGTTCGTGAATATGGTCATAATATCATCACATTATTATGTTTTTTCTTTGATGAAGCATGCAAGATTTGGCCGAGTTAAGTGTCAATGGACCAATAATGTGTAGTTTTGTTATTATTAGATTAGAGATCTTGAGTACATAAAATGAAAAGAGTTGCTAGAGAGTGCCAATTTGAGGTAAGAAAATACAATGAAACATTATGAAATAAGAGTTATACTTTCTAGATGGCTAGCATTAAAGATGTGAGGTATTTTAAAACATTGGCTGGGACAAGCTCTTTTCAAAGAGCAACGGAGAGGTGTAGTTGTTCAAATATGTTGAACTGGCATTTGTCATGTGTCTATTTTTTTTATGCAGATTAATAAGTTGTCATGAAGTAAATCGATAAACTACTTTGGCTTGTAGTGCATCTATTGGTCGTGGTGCAAAACCATAACCTTAACAAAAGCTTTCTTCATTTCATTGATAATGTATAGGGAGTGAATACCCTGCTGAGGTGGGTGGACAGTTATGTTTCATGTAAATGAGTAAACTAATTTCAATTATATTTCATAAATTGAATTTTAGAATGAATTCGAACTAAATTTATAATATTTTGTGAATATAGTGTGACTCAAATAAAGTTTGAATAAATCCATGACTCTTATATTAAATTATTGAATTATTTGTATTATGTTACAATTGAATATTCATGCGAAATCTGTATTGTTACGCTATGTTGAAATTTGAGTCTAAATTGATTTATAAACTGAATTTGGTAACATGGTACTAGAAAATGGCTATAGTCTAAGTTTTGCCACGAACTGGGCCATTGGGACAGCATGGTTAAGGTTGTTTAATTTGGTTTGGTGGTAAGTGGGTTGGAGCTCAATCTGCCATGATAACGTGGATGCACTCCACGGAGCTCCAGGCCAATGCTAAGGTGAAAGGGATTTTTAGAAAATAGTAAAAAAATCTTTTGGCAGATCCTATCAATGGCCATTAGTAGGATAATGATTTTAGTATATCCTAAAATTGTGGAAAATGAATATAAATTGTTTATTTTGATCATATGAGTCATGGTGGTTTGAAATAAGTTGTTTTATATCAATGTTTTCAATTATGGTAATGTATCTTGTATATGATTTTTGGCATAACCATTTTCATTCCTTATTTATGCGTTGCATGTCATTGTACTCTACTCACCGGATATTTTAAATACTCACCCCTCCCTTTCACATTTTTTAGATGAAGTTTAGATGGGAGACTTTGTTTGGAATGATAGGAGATATGTTTTTGCTGACCTTTGATAGGTATTGATGGTGTAGTTTCTATTTTTTGGATTAATGTAGTAAAATCCATAAAAGGAGAATTTTGTACTTTTATTTGGTTTGAATTCGATTAATACTTGTTTTATCTTCTTTTTGTGGGTAAGTATTGGTGGAATCCACTTTTAGACTATTTGGAATCTTGTAAATGATGTTAAATTTACTTCCGTGAACTTATTTTTGTTGTGGGATATTTGTACTTTTATTGTGAATTTTGAAAATATTTTTTTTGAAAATTTATTTGTTGACTGTATTGGTTTAGAGCATGCATTGGAATTAGAATGGTCGGGTTGGCCTTGTGCATGCTATTGAGATTGGATGGACCGTGTAACACCGACACTCGGTGCATTACATATTGTACTTCTCATTATTTTGTATATAATATATTTTCATTTTCATATAAAGAAAAGTCACTCAAAACTTTTTCCGATTTAAAATGCTCTTGAAAAATTTTGGCGAGATTGTCGAAAGCTAAAATTTTTCCCTCCGAGTCATTTTAAATCTACGCATGCAATTTCGACCCTGATGAAATTTCACATGCTAAAGCAACTTAAAAGGTTAAGGAAACTTGAATTCGGGCAATTCTCAATCGTTTGTGAAGAAACGTCTTAAGCTCAATCGTCGGAGGCGAAAATTTATTTTCACCGAGTCAAATTTAATTCTACCCATGCAAAACTGCTAAAATTCTGCCAGGAAGCCTAAATTTGGCTAAATTAATATTTTATTAAGTTAAAATGAAAATTTGGAAAAATTTGCCGAAATTTGCACAGAACGAAGCGAAATTTACCCTACCGTACCAAAATGAAAACCACACGTGCAAATTTGACGCCGTGAGATATATACATGCTAAATTCACTTTAAAAGTGAAGGATCAAGGAGTAAAACTGAAATTTAAACCGTAACACAAAAACGCTCGGTACTCTAAAATTTTTACCTGAGAAACCTTAGTTTTTGGCAGAATTGAAATTTGTCTGAGCAAATAGTCTCGTTTCTAACCAAAACCTATATTTTTGAAATTTACGTGTAAAACGGAGTCCGTAGTGTGATTTCACACATTTCAAAGTCAATATCAAATTTTAACAGATCGAGAATTTCGTTCACTCCGAGAGACGTTTGGGCTATCAAATGATCTCAGATTAATGCGAAACCAACTCTATTTAATTCAGTGCGAAAAATTGAACCATATGGGTAAATTTGAATTTCTTGGATTTTGGGTCGAATATTGACCCCGTTGTACGTGACACGAAAATCGAGATAAGAATTTTTATGCAAATCTAAGAAGAACCTTTTATGCAATTTAGAAAAAAGGGGTTTGAGACAATTAATGATCATGGGAAGTGTGCAATGAGATGGAAGGTTAGGATTTGTTTGAAAAGTCAAGGAATCAATGTGAGCCATTTGATTGGGTTGTTGGGAGACAAACATTTAACGAAGCTTGACTTGTGGAACATGTAATTAATGAAGTTTGAATTGGTAGTGAGAGAGAATGACCTTGTAGAGTGATCCAATGGCCAAATAACCAAACACCAAACTTCTTCTTCATTCTTCCTCTCATCGCCGTGAGCTTCACCAAGTGATGAAGCTTGATCTCTTCAACTTTATTTTCTGAACTTTTTAGTTAGAAATAATCCGCTCACCACTTATTACAACATATCCAAAATTTAAGAAAAAAGGAGAAGGATTGCTTGGTGAAATCTAAGGAGGGAGCTGAGAGTTCAAGACCAAATTTCTATGGTTTCTTCAAGTTTCAACTCTTTATTTTCAGGTATGAGACCCTCCATACTCCATAGTATAACATATCTTAAATTGGGGTCAAAATGAGGAGGTTTGCTTAGGGAACTAGGGTTGGCCGAAATTTGAAGTCAAGGAGGAAACCAGAAATTCTGGAATCTGGACATTCTGAACTGGTTGTAGTGTTTTAACTATAGCATTTTCTGCACAAGGTCAAATTTAGTGTAATTTTATACATGAAACTAGACATTTAGAGCTTTAAAATGAGATAAGAACCATTGCATTCTGAGTAAAGATGGATTTTATATGATTTTTCAAATTTAGGCGTTTTACACTAATTCCCTATTCAGTCCTGCATTTTGCCCTGATTTCGGCAGCAACACTAACCTAAGTTTTCAAGCCCCTTCCTGATAGAGTCAGATCTTATGCTAGTTGAATGAATTGTAGACCCATGTCTTAGCTTTCCAACGAGGTAAGGATCACCTAAATCTGACCCCTGTGTCAAACGTTACAACTATTCATCTGAAACTCATCAGAGGGTTCTCTATTTTCCAATACTAAAAACAATAGCATTGCACGACCCCCTTCCATCCCTTGTTTGCAAAACCTCAAAGAAGAAAGGTTGTAGGTCTCCCTCTTATCCACATACTATGAAAATTGCAGCCAATTGTCCTGAGGGAATCAAGAGTTATATAAAATCTCCCAAAACTATGTAGAAAGGATTCTGCTTGTCAACTAAAACTGAACAGAGATTTTGGTGGTTAATTTCAGACCCCTTTTAGGCATAATTAGAAAAAACCCAAAACATGAAAAATGTAAGGTTATGTGTCTTCTAGGGGCTATAGAAAGTTTAGGTAATTTGAAGTTGTGTGCTAAAAGGTTTAATGGTTGTGCTAAATATTGGTCAGAATAGACTTCTAAAATATAATGTGGGCAAAATGGTGCTATTTCAGGGACTTGTACTAGGAATTTGAGAAAGTACCCAACTAAGAAGTTGTAGCCTTATGTCCTAACTCCAACATATGCAAAACTCAGAGTCTTTGCATGAATAGATTGTGAGATATGAGAAATTTGCTAAAACAGAATAGAATAGAAAGTGACAGTTGGATTGGTTTGAAATGTAAACTTTAAGAAATCTTTCATCGAGATTTTTGAGATAAGTTCAACACGAAAAGTGTGAATTTTTATGTGAGCCAACCATAGAAATTGGAATTTTCCAATTCTGACCCCGGTTGAGGAACTTGTGGTAAATTCCCTAAAATGGCACAAGAACTGAACTTAAAAACTCTAGATTTGTCTATAACTAGGGTTGTATCACATTTACATTATTATATACGTATCATATGATCTCTTAAGTGACTCATATTCTATATTATGTTTATAGAGCCTCGTTGGTGATACTGAGGGGAGCATATTTTTGTGTGTGCTTCGAGATTCGTGCCGGGAGTGGCGTACCCTCCCACATACCATGAGTAGGATTTTTTATATTATGTGTCTAATGCACAATATCATGTTTTAAAATATTCTCTGATGCAAGCATGATTTAATGAATATGTGATGTGAAATTGTGAATGAATTTCGAAATATTTTTTTTTATGAATTCATGAAGTGTCCACAAATATGTTTTACGTGATTATATATGCATCTAAACGAGTTCTAAAATGTGAAACCGTGTCATTGCATTTGATTTATACATATTTTATGAAATCATCATTGTGGAAATGATTGACATTGCTTGAGAAATGTGGCATGACACGTGATTAATTTGATGATTATATTATATATGGGCCGAGAGCCCTGGCATGTGATGAATGATAACTTTATGATGGGTAAATCTCATTCCATAGCAACAAAGGATGCATGTGTAAGGTGATTCATATTTGCACCCGATACGCTTCTATGGAAGGTATCTCACATGATATCAGAAAATGATAAATGTATTATGATTCGACACGGTACTACTCAGGTTGAACCCATAAGGGGGAGGGCTATGGTTCGCTGTAATCTAGCACCTGATGAGATCCGTCGCCAACATTGGGGTAGAGAGCTTTTCTAATCTGTTGTATCCAAAACCCCCAATGCGCCTGTCATTGGTCGCGGTCGACCTTTGCCAGGACTAATTTTGACATGCTCCATTCTTGCATGATTTGATGATATGGATGCATACATATTTGAAATGTATGTGAAAAGAATGATTTATGATAAATTGAACATTATACATGATTTCTTACAATATATGAAATTATTGAGAACTTTGACATTCCATTTTTCACCGACTTATTGAACACATGATATATACCCTCTCACTCACCAGGTATCTTCCTTGATACTCACCGGGTATTTTTCTTGATACTCACCCCTCATTTCCTGTTGTGTACAGAGATAGTTATAGTGGGACGCGTTGAGATTTATTAGTGCACGAGACTTTTGGTTGGAGATCGAGGCCGTTGATTTGGTACTCAATATGATATTGGGAATGATTTGCAAATGAAATTGTATAATTGTTTATTGGGGTTGTAGATAGACCATTGTGTATAAAAAGGGATGACTGTATGAAAATGTATGTACATCTTATTGAAACTCGAAATTCTATTCTATTGCATTGAGGCATGAAATGTACTATTGTGTACATTTACTTTGGGAAACATATCATGTTCTAGAAGTGTCCTTTAGATTCATTCGGTGCCATATCTAAATCACAGGAGGGGTAATTGGCGACTGTTCATGCCTTTGATGGGGGCACGGTAGTAGAGGTTTGTGGCTAAAACTGATAGTATTTCATAATAGCTTTACGTTGTCCTAGTTTGTACGGGGTGGATTGATGGGTATTATATGAATGTGATTGATTTGTTGTGAGGCTGTGTTGGTCCATTTATTTAATCGGTTGGATGATCATTTGATATACAGGTTGATTGGTATATGGGAAACTTTCAAAATATGGGGAGGTTTTGTCCGATTTTTTTTAGAATATCGCCGGCATCCAGGACAACGGGTGGCTGCTCACGATTTGGGTTCGAGGTTTGACAGACCGGGTTGGTCTTTTGTATGATTTTAAATAGTTTTAAAAACTTGTTTGAATAGATAAAATGTCTTACATTGTCCCAATATATGAGGAGATTATTTCCGTATGTCGAGATAATGCGGCGGTTGTTGCGTACTCGACTCGAGGGTCTGGGTGTGACAGACATGAAGGAAGAAGAAGGATTGTAGATAAAGATACTTCCAATTGTGATGGTAACATCTTAGAAGAATGTAGTTGTAGGACTTACAATCTTTTCTTTTCTTTCTTTCTTTCTTTTTTTAGTTTTTATATGTATCTGTCATTTTGTTTAGATAATCAACGTATCAACATTCTCTGTTTATATTATTTTTATAATTTCTTTATTTTCTAGTCTTTTACTTATACCAATTCAAATCTATACCATCTTAAAAAACCGTATCATGTGATAACAATAAATTTTTTTGTAACATTTCCAAACATAATAAAAGTGAGTATATTTCCTAAGAAAGTAACATTTGTAGTAAACGACGATACATTATAGTAACTTATACTAAGACATAGTAACTAATGGTAACTGACGATAAATGACTACAATAAATGATAGTAACCGATGATAAAAAGTAGTAACATTTCATGTAACCAATGATATAAATAATAATTTATACTAACGTGTGGTAACTAATGATTAAAGGGTTTAATTCCTAACACCTATAGTAACGGATGATACATGATAGTAATTTATACTAACACATGTGATAACTAATGGTAATCGATGATAAATGACTATAATAAAATGATGGTATCCGACGGTAGTAATATTTCCTAACACTTATGATAATTAATGATAAATGACAGTAACATGCCCTTAGTGGTAACTAGATAGTAACCGACTATAAATGGTAAAAATGGTAGTAACATTTCCTAACATATGTAGTAACTAACAATAAATAACAGTAACATTTCTTAACAGTTGTGATAATTAACGATAAAAGTAATAACATTTCCTAACATATGTGGTAACCGAGATAAATGACAGAACATTTCTTAAGTGATAACTAGGTAGTAACCGACTATAAATGGTAGTAACATTTCCTAACATATGTAGTAACCAATGATAAATGACAGTAATATTTCTTAATGTTGAGATAATTGTTGTTTTCTTAGTTTTGATGATCAAAATCTTTCATGTGATTCTAATCAATCTATTTAATGTACAAAATTTTTTATTCAACATAATAGTGATAGAAGTAGTCATAAAATCTATCATAGAAATATGACTTATTTGGTCATAGAAATAAGATTTTTTTTATATCTGTTAAAGACCCGCCAGCAAGGTAAGTGTAGTTTGGGTATTACACTTAACTTATAATTGATCCTATATGTACACAAAAATGCTCCAATATGAGAACAATTCATATTTTACCACTTAGAAATTTTTCTAAGTATAAAAATAGTAATCATTTGACCATATTTGGATCTTCACATCTTCCAATATGCTGAAATACTTTCAATACCGAAAATTATGTTTCAAAGAAGATATATGGAACTTCAAATTCAAGTAATTACAATACAATTATCTTGTTAGAATGGTGAAGAAAATTCAGCTAAAAGTTGTTTGGTTACTCATTTTATATAGTAGAAATTCTGGACAGAATATGGTTTTCAGTGGGTATTTGGATATCGATATCTTCATCACAGGTTAAGGACTTATGAGTTTATTTATTCAATATTATATTACTACAGTTGGACAATAAATATGTGTTGTTATGGTACAATTTCATTGAGATTTTGATTGAAAAATAAATGCTCGAAGTTAGCAAGCTATGCTGAAATGCTCTAAACTGGAACTGAACTTCTGGACTGATTTCGAATTTTTTGGAGGAGCTATCATATAGATATAATCCAACCAGCTTTTGAATATATTGGAGGGATGTTTAAGTTTCAAACAAAATATATTTATTGCTGGTAAATATCATTATTCAAGAAAGATTTTGAGCCTATTTTTCAGGATGGTTGGTGGAGTTGTTGCTGTAACTCTGGGGAGTTTTTACTGCAGAATTTTGAATTTTGAAAGAGTAGATTTTTCAACAACAAGAAAGTTTCAAAATTCAAGAGAGTGGAGTATATTCAACAGCAACTTTCAGAGAGAGAAAAAAGGAATGGAATTCCTAAATCAAGAGCAACGAAATCTCTGAATTCTGAGCAACAAATTATGTATTCTGAACACAAAAATCCTGCAGTTATATTTCTGAATTTCTACCTCTAAATTTATTTGTTTAAGTATTGTTTAAGTTGTAAAAAGTTGTTGAGTGAGTTAATTATTGTATGAGCTATCTTCCATTGTTGGACAAGGATTTTTCATAGTATGAAAATCAGAAGTTAACAAGTGGAGTGTATGTTGTTGATTCGATTATAGTGGAAACTAGCTAGTGGCCAGACCCCGGCTTGCTTGGCTGGAAGAATGGATGTAAGGCCGAACCACTATAAAAACAAATTTGTCTCCTTACTCTTACATTTAATTATTGCATTAGATTGACCATTGGTTTAATTATTAAATTTAGGTGGAGTTAGATTTTTGAAAAACTAAGTTTAAGACAACGAATTCAACCCCCCTTTTTGGTTGTCTTTGGGACCAACAATTGGTATCAGAGCTGGTTCTCTACTCCATTAAAGAGACCTCTTTAGTGTGTTTAATCCATGACTTTTTTCTATAACTATGGTCTGGTCATGAATAGAACACTATATTTCAATGGTGCAAACTTTTCCCATTGGAAATGTAAGATGAAGACATTCATTCAAACCACTGATTATAAGACTTGAGAAGTGATTACTTCTGGAAATTTAGAAGTTAAGTTGCTCATAATTACAAAGGATGACAAGAGAAAGATGTCTATTAATTCTCATGCTAAACATTTGCTTTTATATGCAATCTCACCAACTGAATTTAATCTAGTTTCTTCATGTGCAATAGCAAAGGAAGTCTGTAACACCGACACTCGGTGTATCGTATATTGTACTCCTCATTATCCATATATGATATATTTTCATTTTCATATTGAGAAAATTCTCTCAGAAAATTTTTTCGATTTATAATACTTATGAAAATTTTTGGCGAAATTACAGGAGATAAAAATTTGTCTTCATCGAGTCAAATTTAATTCCACTAGTGTAAAACCGCTAAAATTTTGTCAGGAAGCCTAAATTAGGCTAAATTAACATTTTATCAAGTTAAAATGCAATTTCAGGAATTTTGACAAAAATGCAAAGCGGAAAGCAAAATCGTTCTAAAAACCTTAGTGCATTTAAGGGCGATTTGAAAGATCAAATGAGTTCATCTACGTGCGAGACCAACTCTATTAGATTCGGTGTGAGAAACTGAAACAAATGGGTAAATTTGAATTTCTCAGATTTTGGGTCGAAATTGACCCGCCACGGTTATACGAAAATCGAGATAAAAATTTCACGTAAATCTAAAAATGACCTTTTATGCAATTAAAAAAAAAGAGGGTTAAAGACAATTAATGACCAAGGGAAGTGTGTCAATAGGTGGAAGGTTATGATTTGTTTGAGATTTGAGAAATCAATGTGGCCATTGGATTAGGTGGTTGGGAGACAAGACATTAATGAAGCATTTAATTAGGCTTGACTTGTGGGACTTGAGAAAGAGAGTGTAGTGAGAGAAAGTGACTTGTTGTGTATAAGAAGAGTCAAAACCATAAGAAAGAGAGAAAGAAAATGCTTGTGGAGAGAGAATAAACTCTTGTGTAACACAAAAATCCAATGGCTGGGAATTTATCTTGGGAAGATATGGATGGCTTGGATTAAATAGGGCAAGTGCTACAAATCAAACACTTATTCATTCTTTCCCAAAAATCTTGAGTGTGTTCAAGCCAAAGGAAAACAAGTTCTCTCATTTTCTCCCAAGAACCGTGAGCTTCAAGGTGAGGGATCCAAAACTTTTTTCTACAACAAAACCCAAATATTTTTACATAGATCACTTCCTTTCAAACCCAACTATAACATATTCAAAAATTGGAGCAAAAGGAGAAGTTTTGCCTGGTGAAGAACAAGAGGAGCCGTGAGCTTCACTATTGAAGGAAGGTAGGATTTTCTTCAAACATTTCTTTGAAATTTCTGCAAATAGGACATTCTGACCATACTGTGATGTTTTGATCATAACATTTTCTGCACAAAGTCAAACTAAGCTAGGTTAATTTCAGGTGAAACTAGATTCACAGAGCTTTAAAATGAGATATGATTCGTTATATTCTGATGACAATTGGATTTATTATGATTTTTCAAAATTAAGTGTTCTGCATAGAAAATTTTGTTTTGTCCTGCTTTGGCACTGTTTCTGTCAGTGATTTAACCTCTAGTTTGAGGTGTCTTATGATCTGAATTAGCGAATGACCCAGTTAAGTAATTTGTAGATCTTGGGCTTATCTGTCTAACGAGATATGAATCACCTTAATCCAATTCTTGTGAAAAAAGTTATGGCAATTGTCCTGAAACTCGACAGAAGGTTGTCCTGTTTTGAACCCTAAGAATAGTGTATAAACACGACCCTCTTCCAGTCCTTGTTTGAGCCAGCTCAAAGAATAACGGTTGTAGATATCTATCTTAGCTACAACATGTTAAAATTTCAGCCAATTCACATGAGGGAATCAAACTTTATGCCCATTTTACTAAAGGGGTATCGACAGAAATTCTGTTTTTCCAACTGAAACCTGCCTGTTCTGATCATGATCCATTTCAATCCCCTTCTAAGCACAATTGAGAGAAACTCAGAACATGCAAGTGATAGCCTATGTCTTGGGTATAACATGTTAACATTTCATTACGTTTGGATAGGTATAGTGAAAGTTATAGCTTTTGCACTAAAATGGGACAGAGTCTGAATTTCGAATGTAACTAAATCAAAATGGGGATTTTCAAAACTTTTGTGATGTGATTTTGAGAATGTGTATAATATGAAAGTTGTAGGTCATGAACTTACCTACTACATACCAAAATTTTGCTTGATTTGGACTTATATATAAAATTTTATACAAATTTTCGTAGGACTGCACAAAGTGGCACAAAGTGGAGAACTATAAGTGAACTTGATACGTGACTTTTGCCCAAACCGTTAAAGAGAGCTCAATATATCGTAATTGTGGTTCATTTGGGAGTGCTATACCCTTCCTATTATAGTGAGTGGGACTCAAATCTCATGCATGAAAAGTAAAACTTGATTTTTGTCATATTTTCAACAAAATATGCTTTTGATATGTATGACTCATTGTGTACTACTAGATTTCGAATTTGTTTTGTAACTATTGGAGTGTCGTGAACTCATGTTTTCTATGAATATGATCCATAAATTTGATTCAATGAAAATGGTGCCATATTTTTTGATTTTCACATGTTTAATTTCAAATGACCTAATATGGCATATTTATTGAGTACTATGATTTCTATATCACTGATTTGGGGCTGTATGGTTGTGGAATGACTGTTATGATATGATTGAGTCCCGAAAGGTCGATCGTAGCTATGGGGGACGTTTATTATGGCACCGAGTATGCGTCTAGGTACACTTCGAGCGGAGGTACCCACAAACGTCTGGTATATGGGTATAGACGCGGCTAGTTGAACTCGCAAGGGAGAGGACATGTGTGACGCCACTGTCTAGCACCGGGCGAGATCCTATACGTGATCTGATCTATATATGAGCTAGTCTCGGTGAAGCTCAGGGCCAACATCGGGGTAGAGAGCGACTTTTGAATATTTATGCATAATAAACCCCTGATGCGCCTGTCATCGGTCATGGTTGACCTTTGCCAGAATCATATTCGGTTTGCTCTAAAAATACTTGATTTTTAATGGATGCATATATGTATGGTACCGTGTGATGGACTAGATGATTTTATTTTACTGATCATATAATGTTTTACTTCCAAATGTGAATTATTGTTTACGAATAATTATGCCTGATACTCCAATGGTTCACACACACTATTTATACTTGATATTGATTCCTTCACTCACTGAGTATCTCTCTTGATACTCACCCCTCTCATTTCCTTTCTCAGACATGGTTATTGTAATACAGCGACGCGTCAGGCTCTAGACGTCTGTCGCGTATTTGAGGATTTATGTATTCACTACGGTGAGATCTAAATTTCATTTGAAATATGAGATCTGTATTGTATATCGACCCTGCGAAATCTTGATATTGAGGTCCGTAGATGGACATGTACATTTTATGATACGATTATATAAATTATTGACATTTATTTGTAAAACTCTCATATTGTCTCATTTCACCTGTACTGAGCCACTTGAAAGCATTTAACTTTTTAATTTGAGAATTTGTTGTACCCATGCATAAAATTTTAGGCCCGTCCGATGTGGCAACTGTTCATGCCCTAGTTGGGCATGACAGTAGAGGTTTATGGCTAGGACTGCTAGTAGTTGTGATAGTTTTGCATTGTCCTGGTTTGTACGGTGTGGACTGATTGGTATGATATGATTGTAGTTGATTGTTGTAAGGCCGGGTTGGCCCATTTATTCAGGTGGCAGGATGATCATTCAATATGCAGGTTGATTTGTATATAGGAGACCTCCGAAATATAGGAAGATTTTGTCCGATTTTCTAGAAAATTGAACTGGCATCCAGGGCAACGGGCGGCTGCTCATGACCCTGGTTCAGGGCATGACGGTTCTATTGGTATCAGAGCGTCTAGGTTAGAGAAAGATAGTAATGAAAATTCTCCCAAGTACATTTAAAAGCCCTCAATGCATTAGAAAATTTCATACATTCATTTAAAGTCCCATACATGACCATAGGCATATAAGTTCATCTATTTTAGGGGTTTAGATACATGATGCATCTAACTCATTATTTCGCATTCAAATACTTTGATTTATAACTCAATTTTTTTTGAGTTCGTTACTCAGTAACCAACCCTAATCCTTGATTTCTAACTAATAAAAAGGTGCTCTTTTGCAGAATTATGCCACCTAGACGTGGTAGGCGCGGTGCTAGATTCGTACCACCCGAGAGTCCCCCAGTACCTAATGTACCTAGGGCATCCGAGACTCCACGAGTACCAGAGGATGCTTCCTCTACTCATGCATCTCCACCAACGCGATCCCCAGCACCTCTACTGGCTGTTACAGCCGAGATTCCTCCACTACCACTCGATGCCTTGAGACAGTGGCAGGAGTGTACAGTAGATATGGGGTGTAGATGCTACCATCTCTACCACAGATTCTAGCGACCACACCTGCGGCCGTACCTACGGCCGTACCTGTATCAACGGCATCAGTTCCTCCTCCGGTGGTCGGTCCATCCATTTCTAGTCCGACTAAGGATACATCAGTTACTTTGAGGCACATCCATGAGCTTACACAGTTGGTGAAAGAGTCACGATAGCTCAGATGCATGGATTTTTCAGGATCTGGTGATGCCACGGTGGTAAAGCACTGGATTAACAGGACTCGCAGGATCCTTACCGATCTAGGGTTGACAAAGGAGCTCAGGTTGAGAGTTGTAGAGAGACTCCTCGACGGGGATGCCCTCTCATGGTGGGAGGCTATCTGTGACAGTGCTACATAGACTCTACGGTGGGAGGACTTTCTACGCTACACCAGCTCAGACGAGGTTTAAGTTTGAGGATGGCCTTTATTTGAGTATCAAGAAGTATATGACAGTGACTTCTGCCTTTACACTTTCAGAGGTGATTGATTCAGCATATCGAGTAGAGAAGATCGTCCGAGCTGAGGCCAGGCAGAAAGAGAGTCATCGGAAAAGGAAGAAGCTGGGAGTAATAAGTGCCAGAACCATAGCGATAGTAGCCTAGGGTCCAAGCTCGTGTGTTTGCGATGACGCAGGAGGACACACAGACAAACCCTGATATCATTATGGGTAATCCTCCCATAGACCCCTCAGTATAGGACTTTTGTTGTACTTTCTTTATGAGAACTCGTATACCATGATATCAATGTACAGTTTTGACTAGTTAAATTTTTAGAAGCTTAACTAGTTTGATATATATATAAATATGGCTACTTTTTCTTCGCATTTTAAATATCTTTAATTTTTCTTGTCTTTAGGTACCATACAAATATTAGGTATTGATGCCCGTGTTCTCATAGAAACCGGGTCGACTTATTCATATGTGAGCGACACATTCGCTCGCCATTTTGATAGGCCTCTCTCGCCACTTGATGAAGAGATTGTGGTTATCACTCCTCTCGGCAAACATATCATTCGAAATATAGTTTATAGAGGCTGCATGGTCATTATTGAGGAGGCGATATTAAAGGTAGATTTGATTCCGCTCTATATCACGGATTTTGATGGCATCCTAAGGATGGTTTGGCTGAGTTCATACTGGGCTTCCGTGGATTGTTTCATGAAAGAGGTTAAGTTTCAGAGGTGCAGGCAGCCACCGTTGGTGTTCAGGGGCGAGAGACGGGTATTGCCCTGCTGTGTTATATCGGTTATGGAGGCCAGACACCTGGTACACCGCGGGTGCACATCTTATGTGGCTTATGTCATTGACACCACCATTAAGGGACCAAGACTTAAGGAAGTCCCTGTGATGCAGGAGTTTCCAAATGTGTTCCCTGAATAGCTTCCCGGATTACCATTAGTTTGGGAGTTTGATTTCAAAATTGATCTAGTACTGGGAACCACTACTATATCTATTCCGCCATACAGAATGGCGTCTGCTGAACTAAGAGAGCTCAAGGTTCAGTTATAGGAACTTCTGGACAAGGAGTTTATTCGTCCGAGCACTTCACCTTGAAGCGCTCCGGTGCTATTTGTAAAGAAGAAAAATGGTACACTTCAACTTTATATGGATTACAGACAGTTGAACAAAATCACCATAAAAAATAAATATCCTCTGCCACGTATTGATGATTTATTTGATCAGCTACAAGGAGTCAGGGTTTTCTCTAAGATTGATCTCCATTCGGGTTATCATCAGTTGAGAATCCGGGCTGAGAATGTACCCAAGACAGCTTTGCATACCTGATACGGCCACTATGAGTTTTTAGTCATGCCGTTTGGGCTGACTAATGCCCCAACTGCTTTTATGGATCTGATGAACCGAGTCTTCCACAACTTCTTGGATTGGTTCGTCATCGTATTTATTGATGACATCTTGGTGTATTCGCGGAGTGATGAAGATCATGCTCAGCACCTTCAGGTGGTATTGCAGATATTTCGTGAGAAGCAGCTATTTATCAAAATTTTGAAATGTGAGTTTTGGCTGAGACAGATAGGATTTTTTGGGCATATTGTTTCCGCGGAGGGTATTTATGTTGATCCGCAATAGGTTGAGGCTATATTGAAGTGGGAGTAGCCAAAAACAGTTACCGAGATCCGTAGTTTTCTCGGTTTAGCCAGATATTATCGCAAATTTGTAGAGAGATTTTCTCGGATAGCTGCTCC
Organism: Dillenia suffruticosa; assembly: GCA_033439265.1. Classification (NCBI taxonomy): domain Eukaryota; kingdom Viridiplantae; phylum Streptophyta; class Magnoliopsida; order Dilleniales; family Dilleniaceae; genus Dillenia; species Dillenia suffruticosa. The sequence goes on along the minus strand of JAVTVX010000009.1, from coordinate 14,527,015 downwards.
ATTGTTTATATTGACCCGGAAGGGGGTCAAGTTTGTTTGGGATTACCGTTGTGAGGCAAGCTTTCAGGGGCTTAAACAACGGTTGACTTTTGCTCCTATTTTAGCCCTTCCTACTAGCAGTTGGGAATACACAGTGTAGAGTGATGCTAGCCGACAGGGATTGAGTTGTGTTCTGCTGCAGGATAGTCGGGTTATTACATATGTCTCAGGGTAGCTGAAGAAACGTGAGGTTAACTACCCGACATATGATTTGGAGTTGACAGTCATAGTCTTCACGTTGAAGATATGGCAACATTATCTTTATGGAGTGACCTACAGAGTATTTACAGATCACAAAAGTTTGAAATATTTGTTTACCCAAAAGGAGCTGAATTTGAGACAGAGAAGATGGTTAGAGCTCCTCAAGGATTACGACCTCATTATTGACTATCATTCGGGTAAGGCAAATGTTGTGGCAGATGCCTTGAGCCGAAAGTCAGTATCATCCTCACAATCGACAGAGGATGCATACCTTTCTTATTTAGTAGGATTCAGAGTCTTAGGAGTCAGTTTAGCTGGTGATTATCAGGGTTTGAAGTCAGATTGACTTTATTCGATCGTATCAGAGAGATTCAGAGTACGGATAAGGAGTTTCAGGGTATTACTGATAGAGTCCGCAGAGCGGATGGTGGAGACTTCAGGGTCCGAGAGGACGGATTGTCAGTATTCAGGGAGCGGGTTTGTGTTCCCGCTAATATAGATCTCCATAGGGCCATACTTGAGGAGGCACACTTCTTCGCTTATGCATTATATTCGGGTGGTACCAAGATGTATCGGACCATTCGAGAGAGTTATTGGTGGCCCGGCGTGAAACGGGAGATTGCAAACTTTGTAGCTAGGTATCTAGTTTGCCAACAGGTGAAGACCGAGTATCAACGGCCGGCTGGTACATTGCAACCCTTACCTATTCCTGAGTGGAAGTGGGATCACATTATTATGGATTTTGTGATAGGGCTACTGCAGACTTCATCACGGCATGATGTTATTTGGGTGATTGTGGATCGACTCACCATGCCCGCATATTTTCTTCCTATTCGCAGCTATTATCCTTTGGAGACCTTAGCACGTCTTTATATCGATACGATAGTCAAGTTGCATGGTGTTACTATGTCGATAGTATCAGACAGGGACCTGAGGTTCATTTCTAGGTTTTGGCCCAGGTTGTAGGAGACAATGGGAATGAGGCTGAATTTTAGCACAGTCTATTATCCACAGACAGATAGTCAGTCAGAGAGAACCATTCAGACTCTTGAGGACATGCTGAGAGCATGTGTGATGGATTTCTGGGGTAGTTGGGATTGGCACCTTCCACTGGTCAAATTTGAATATAATAATAGCTATTAGACTAGTATGGGGATGCCACCATATGAGGCACTGTATGGTAGGAAGTGTCGCACCCCATTATATTGGGATAAGGTTGGAGAGCGACGTCTTAGCAGTGTTGAGTTGATTGAGGAAACGAAGGATAAGGTTAGGGTCATTCGTGAACGGACGAGAGCCGCCCAGGATAGACATAAGGCATATGTAGATCGTAGGCGATGACCCCTTGAGTTTGCCAAGGTAAATATGGTCTTCTTGAGGATATCTCCTTTGAATGGAGTTATACGGTTCAAGCAGCGGGGTAAACTGAGCCCCAGATATATTGAGTCCTTCCGTATCCTTGAGAGGGTCGGGAGTGTGGCATATAGATTGAAGCTACCAGATGAAGTATCCCGTATTCACGACGTCTTTCATGTCTCAGTATTTTGGAAATACTTAACTGATCCTTCTTATGTACTTGAGCCTCCGCCTATTGAGTTACGAGAGGATCTCAGCCTTCTAGTTCAGCCCGTGGCTATTCTAGATCAGCAAGTCAAAAAGCTGCTGAGCAATGAAGTCTCATTGGTCAGAGTCTTGTAGAGGAGTGACCAGGTCGAGGAGGAGACCTGGGAGTCTGAGAAGGTTATGAGGAGACAGTACCCCCACTTATTTACTATATAGCTTTCTTTTAGTTTCGAAAACGAAACTTATTTTTAGGGGGTTAGGAAATGTAACATCGACACTCGGTATATTGTATATTGTACTTTTCATTATCCATATATGATATATTTTCATTTTCATATAGAGAAAAGTCTCTCAGAAAATTTTTTTGATTTATAATACTCATAAAAATTTTTGGTGAAATTGCCGGAGATGAAAATTTGTCCTCACCGAGTCAAATTTAATTCCATCCATGTAAAACCGCTAAAATTTTGCCAGGAATCCTAAATTATGCTAATTAATATTTTATCAAGTTAAAATGCAATTTCAGGAATTTTGGCAAAAACGCAAAGCGGAAAGCAAAATCGCTCTAAAAACCCTAGTGCGTTTAAGGGCAATTTGGAAGGTCAAATGAGTTCATCTATGTACGAGACCAACTCTATTAGATTCAGTGTGAAAAACTAAACCAAATGGGTAAATTTGAATTTTTTAGATTTCGGGTTGAAATTGACCCCGCCGCGCTTTACGTGAAAATCGATGTAGAAATTTTCATGTAAATTTAAGAAGAACCTTTTATACAATTTAGAAAAAGGGGATTAGAGACAATTAATGACAAAGGGAAGAGTGCCAATGAGGTGGAAGGTTAGGATTTGTTTGAAATTTGAGAATTCAATGTGGGCCATTGGATTAGGTGGTTGGGAAACAAGGCATTAATGAAGCATTTAATTAGGCTTGACTTGTGGGACTTGAGAAAGAGAGTGTAGTGAGAGAAAATGACTTGTTGTGTGTAAGAAGAGTCAAAACCGTAAGAGAGAGAGAGAGAGAAAGTGCTTGTGGAGAGAGAATAAACTCTTGTGTGACACAAAAATCCAATGGTTAGGAATTTATCTTGGGAAAATATGGATGGTTTGGATTAAATGGAGCAAGTGCTATAAAACAAATACTTATTCATTCCTTCCCAAAAACCTTGAGTGTGTTCAAGCCAAAGGAAAGCAAGCTCTCTCATTTTCTCCTAAGAGCCGTGAGTTTCAAGGTGAGGGATCCAAAAATTTTTCTACAACAACACCCAAATATTTTTACATAGATCACTTCCTCTCAAATCCAACTATAACATATTGAAAAATTGGAGCAAAAGGAGAAGTTTTGCTTGGTGAAGAACAAGAGGAGCCGTGAGCTTCACCATTGAAGGAAGGTAGGATTTTCTTCAAACATTTCTTTGAAATTTATGCAAATAGGACATTCTGACCATGCTATGATGTTTTGGTCATAACATTTTCTATACAAAGGCAAACTAAGCTAGGTTAATTTCAGGTGAAACTACACTCACAGAGCTTTAAAATGAGATATGATTCGTTGTATTCTGATGCAATTGGATTTATTATGATTTTTTAAAATTAAGTGCTCTGCATAGAAATTTTTGTTTTGTCCTGCTTTAGCTCTGTTTCTGTCCGTGACTTAACCTCAGTTTTGACGTGTTTTATGGTCTGAATTAACAAATTCCCCAGTTAAGTAATTTGTAGATCTAGGTTTTGTCTTTCCAACGAGATAAGAATCACCTTAATCCAATTCCTGTGAAAAATGTTTTGGCAATTGTCCTGAAACTCAACAGAAGGTTATCTTATTCGAACCCTAAGAACAATGTATAAAAACGACCCTCTTCTAGTCCTCGCTTGGGCCAGCTCAAAGAATAAAAGTTGAAACTATCCATCTTTCTACAACATGTTAAATGTTCAGCCAATTCATAAGAGGGAATCAAACATTATGCCCATTTTACTAAAGGGGTGTTGACAGAAATTCTATTTTTTCAACTAAAACCTGCCTGTTCTGATCATGATCCATTTCAATCCCCTTCTAAGCACAATTGAGAGAAACGCAGAACATGAAAGTGATAGGCCTATGTCTTGGGTATAACATGTTAACATTTCATTACGTTTGGATAGGTATAGTGAAAGTTATAGCTTTTGAACTAAAATGGGACAGAGTCTGAATTTAAAATATAACTGAATCAAAATGGGGATTTTCGAAAATTTTGTGATGTGATTTTGAGAATGTGTATAACATGAAAGTTGTAGGTCATGAAGTTACCTACAACATATCAAAGGTTTGCCTGATTTGGACATATATATATAATTTTATACAAATTTTCATAGGACTGCACAAAGTAGCACCGAGTGGAGAACTATGAGTGAACTTGATGGGTAACTTTTGCCCAAGGCGTTAAAGAGAGCTCGATATATCGTAATTGTGGTTCATTGGGAGTGTTATACCCTCCCTATTACAGTGAGTGGGATTCAAATCTCATGAATGAAAAGTGAAATTTGATTTTTGTCATGTTTTCAACAAAACATGCTTTTGATATGTATGACTCTTTGTGTGCCACTAGATTTCGAATTTGTTTTGTGACTATTGTAGTGTCGTGAACTCATGTTTTCTTTAAATATGCATCCATAAATTTGATTCAACTAAAATAGTGTCATATTTTATGATTTTCACATGTTTAATTTCAAATGACCCAATATGACACATTTATGGAGCACTATGATTTTTATATCACTGATTTAGGGCCGTGTGATCGTGGGATGACTGTTATGATATGATTGAGTTCTGAGATAATAACCGTAGCTACGGGGGACGTTTGTTATGATGCTGAGTATGCGTTCGGGTACACTTCGCGCGGAGGCACTCACAAACGTCTGGTATATGGGTATAGGCACGGCCGGTTGAACCCGCAATAGGGAGAACATATGTGACGTCACTGTGTAGCACCGGGCGGAGTCCTATACGTGATCTGATCTATGTATGAGCTAACCTCGGTGAAGCTCAGAGCCAACGTCGGGGTAGAGAGTGACTTTTGAACATTTATGCATAATAAACCCCCGATACGCCTGTCATCAGTCATGGTTGACCTTTGCCAGAATCATATTCGGTTTACTGTAAAAAAACTTGATTTTTAATGGATGTATATATGTATGGTACCGTGTGATGGACTAGATGATTTCATTTTACTGATCATATCTTGTTTTACTTCCAAATGTGAATTATTGTTTACAAATAATCATGTTTGATACTCCAATGGTTCACACACACTATTTATACTTGATATTGATCTCCTCACTCACTGAGTATCTCCTTTGATACTCACCACTTTCCTTTCCTTTGTCAGACAGGGTTATTGTGATAGAATGAAGTGTCGGGCTCTAGACGTCTATCGCGTATTTGAGGATTTACGTATTCACTACAGTGAGATCTAAATTTCATTTGAAATATGAGATTCGTGTTATATATCAACCCTGCAAGATCTTGATATTGAGATCCGTAGATGGACATGTATATTTTATGAGACGACTGTATAAATTATTGACATTTATTTGTGAAACTCTCATATTGACTCATTTCACTTACATTAAGACACTTGAAAACATTTAACTTTTTAATTTGGGAATTTGTTGTACCCATGCATAAAAATTTAGACTCGTCTGGTATGGTGGCTGCTTATGCCCTAGTTGGGCATGATAGTAGAGGTCTGTGACTAGGACTACTAGTAGTTGTGATAGCCTTGCGCTATCCTGGTTTGTACGGTACGGACTGATTGTGGTTGATTGTTGTAAGGCCGGGTTGGTTCATTTATTCAGGTGGCAGGATGATCATTCAATATGTAGGTTGATTTGTATATGGGAGACCTCCGAAATGTAGAGAGGTTCTATCCCATTTTCTAGAAAACCGAACTGGCATCCAGGGCACCGGGCGGCTGCTCATGACCCTGGTTCGGGGCATGACAAAGTCTGGGACAGGTTGTGCATTACACACGAAGGAAGCAGCACTGTCAAAGAGACTCGAATTAATCTCTAGATACGAGAATATGAATTGTTTCGATTTCAGTAAGGAGAGAGTGTAAATGACATGTTTAATAGATTTTCTATAATAACTAACGAACTTGATTCACTTGGAAAAAGAATTTCAGATTCAGATTAAGTGAGAAAGGTTTTTTGAGTCTTGCCAAGAACTTGGGATGCCAAGAAGACTGCTATTGAGGAAGCACAAGACTTCAACAAGCTGTCCCTCAATGAATTGAGAGGAAAATTGATATCCTATGAGCTGGTATTTTTCATACTGTAGAATCTGAAAATAAGAAAAAGTCCATAGCATTTATGGCTGAAGAAAATGAGAATTCTGCTGAAGTAGATAGTAATGATCAAGACATCAACATGCTGGCCAAAAAACTCTCTCGTGCCTTTGAGAAAAGGGGTAAAGAGTTCTTTAAATATAAGAATTTTCAGAACTCACAAAAGTTTAAATTCAATGCAAGAAAGGACAGCAGAAAAATGGAGCAAAAAGAAGACAAAATTTGTTATGAATGTAAGAAAAAAGGACACATCAAATATGAGTGTCCAGTATTGCTAAAAAAGATTGAAGTTTTCAAGAAGAAAGGCAAAGTTATGATGGTGACATGGAGTGATTCAGAAGATGAAAATTCAGACTATAAAAGTTCTAAAACATTAGAGGAGGTTAATTTTTGTTTTATGGCAAAGGATGAGGTAATCTCTGATAACTCAATAGATATTGCTGAATCTAACAACTTGTTGTGCATAACTTCAAAACTGAAAAAGGAAATTATCATATTAGAAAATGAAGAGGATTTGTTTAGACAAATCAAGAACTTATTAAATGCTGAAAATGAAAATTTAAAATCTGAAAATAGTGAACTGAAAAATGAGATACATATTCTAAAAAATAAAATTGTTGAACTATCAAAATCAATAGACAATACATTTCAAAAGTTTCATGAGAGTGATGAAAAATTAACCAAGTTACTTTCCATACAAAAAATGGATTTTTCCAAGAAAGGTTTAGGTTATATTCATGATCATGATATAATATCGAGTTCTAATAATGGTAGGTTTGTTAGAGCTGCAGAAACAGAAAATAACAGTATAGTTCAACCTGCAATAAACACTCACAAAAGCTTACAAATGACTGCTGAGAAAAACAAAATTCATGCTTAAAAAATTGTCCAACAAACCACATAAAACATGTAAAAAACATACTCACATTCTGCACAATATATGCACAAAAACTTTTCACAAACTGTAAAAAATATCATAGAATAACACACAAAAATAGATACAGAAGTAACTATAGAAGCACCCATGGAAAAACTCATAGAAGATCTTGTGAAAAACTGCATTTTTACATAAACTTTAATTCTGAATCTAGGTATAATAAATTTAGTAGTATGCAGAATTACTTGCCTTATGGATCCAGTTATGCAAGAAATAAAAATAATGGTTCATGTTACATATGTCATAAAATTTGTCATTTTATTAGAAATTATTTTTTGAACAAGCTTAGTACGCATCAAGACAAATTCAATTCCTATACAAGCTTGTCTTCAAAATGATCCAAATATGTTTGGGTTCCCAAGAATAGATGATGGTTTTTCTTTATGTGTAGGAACAAGAGACAAAAATCAAAGGAAAATAGTATGTTGATAGCGGATGCTCGAGACATATGACCAGTGATGCCTCATTGTTCAAGAAGCTCGAAAGAATAAACTATGGACTAGTGATGTTTGGAGACAATCAAAAAGGAAAAATAATTGAAAAAGACATTGTATGATAAATTCTACCTCCATAAAAAAATGTATTTCTTGTTGATAAATTGATACATAATTTGTTGAATGTAAGTCAATTGTGTGATTTAGGTTATAATGTGTTATTTAAAAGTGATAAATACATAGTATTTGATAATGAGTCGCATGAACAAATCTTTGAAGGAATAAGATTAGGTAATGTCTATATAGTAGATTCTACAATATTAAATTGTTTAAAAAAAATTATTTGATCTCCCTTAATAATGATATGTTTTCATGGCATAAAAAATTAAATCACATAAATTTCAAATAATTAGAAAAATTGTTCAAAGAAAATATGGTTAGAGAAATTTCTGAGTTTTCATTGAAAGAACCTATAACATGTAGTGCATGCTCTTTAAACAAACACATAAAAATATATTTAAAAGTAAAGATCACATTTTCATATTTAAACCACTAGAAATGTTACATATGGATTTATTTGGATCGGTTAAGAATCTAAACCTTGGAGGAAACAAATATGGACTAGTTATTGTAGATAATTTTTCTAAATTCACTTGAATTTTATTTTTAGTTCACAAAGATAAAACCTTTGAATCCTTTAAAATTTTAGTAAAGAAAATTCAAAATGAAAAAAATTTAAAAATAATTAGTTTAAGAACCGACTATGGAAAAAATTTGATAATTTAGAATTTATAAATTATTGTGATAAAAAGAGAATAAATCAAAATTTTTCAGTACCTTACACACCTCAACAAAATAGGGTTGTTAAACGTAAAAATAGAACTATTTAAGAAATGATTAGAACTATGTTAAATGATAGTGGTGTAGGAAAATATTTTTGAATCGAAATTGCATCTATAACATGTTATATAATAAATAGAGCCTACACAAGATCTATAACAAACAAAACCCCCTATGAAATTTTTAAAGTAAGAAAACCAAATATTTCATATTTTCATACATTTGGATACACATGTTTTATTCTAAAAAATAGTATGAATATTAGAGATAAATTTGACAAAAAAGTCATTGAAGGAATTTTTCTAGATTATTCTTTAAATAGCAAGACTTATAGAGTTTTCAATAAAGAGTCTAAATTTATAGAAGAAATAATAAATGTTAAATTTCATGAAAATGAATTTCAAAAAGTGGAAATGAAAGATGATCATGAAATCCCCATTGAAAAACAAAATACAAAACAAGATGATCAAAATGAATAAAGAGAGAAAATAGTTAGAAGTTAGAAATTCTTACCTTATCATTCGCCTAATGATATAATGGGAGATGTACGTGAAAAAATAAAAACTAGATCAAATTATAGAAATATTGAAAATCAATTTTCTTTAATCTCTACCATAGAACTGAAAACCATAGACGAAGCCGTAGAAAATGAAAGTTGGATAGAGGTTATGCAAGAAGAATTAAATCAATTTAAAAGAAACAATATTTGAACTTTAGAACCGAAACCCAAAAATAAATCAATAATTGGAACTAAATGGGTTTTTCGAAATAAATTGGATGAAAATGGAAATATTGTAAAAAATAAAATTAGACTAGTTGTAAAAAGATATTCACAAGAGAAATGAATTGACTATGATAAAACTTTTGCACCTATTGCTAGATTAGAGTCAATACGACTATTTTCAGGTTTTGCATGTTTTAAAAATTTTAAATTATATCAAATGGATGTTAAGAGTGCATTTTTAAATGGATACATAAATGAAGAAGTATATGTTAGTCAACCCCCCAGTTTTGAAGGACATAATAAGGAAGATTATATCTATAAATTACAAAAAACATTATATGGTCTAAAACAAATACCAATGGTATGGTATGATAGATTAAGTAAATATCTTGTGAAAAATAATTTCAAAAATGGAAATATAGATACTATTTTATTTATCAAACATGTTAACAATGATATTCTTCTTGTTCAAAAATATGTTGATGATTGTATTTGGATCTATAAATAAGCATTTGCGTGATGATTTTAGCAATATCATGAAAAGTGAATTTGAAATATCAATGATGAGAGAACTAAATTTCTTTCTTGGATTGCAAGTTAAACATTCTTCTCATGGTATATTTATAAGTTAAAAAAAGTATGCAAAAGAATTAATTAAAAAATTTGGTATGCAAAATTCAAAACATGTTAATACGACTATATCTACCTCTATTAAATTAGATCTAGATAAAAATGGGAAAGATGTGAATGAAAAACTCTATAGAAATATGATAGAATTATTGTTATATTTGATAGCTTCTAGACCCGATATTTTATTTAGTGTATGTTTGTGTGCTATATTTCAAAGTAAATCTAAGAAATCTCATCTTAAAACCACCAAAAGAATTTTAAAATATATAGCCGGTACAAAAAATTTAGGAATATGATATCCAAAGAATTCAAATTTTGAATTAATTAGATATTCAGATACCGATTATGCCGGTTACAAAATTGACCGAAAAAGTATCTCACGTATTTGTTAATTTTTAGGTAACAGAATTATAAGTTGGGTATCTAGGAAACAAAATTCAGTTGTATTATCAACAGCCGAATTGGAATATGTCTCAATAGGAAATTGTTGTACTCAAATTTTGTGATTAAAACAATAATTTAGAGACTATGGATTAATGTGACAATACAAGTGCCATTTATTTTACTAAAAATTTCATAAATCATTCAAAATCAAAACACATAGAGTCTTTACAGCAAACAGTTCCTCTCTCTCTTTGAAATCCCTAACAGAGAACCCAAAATTTAAATCCAAAATGGTTACACGCAAATCTTCAAGAATCATAGGAAGAACAACAAAGAATCCATTTTCTTCACACATTACCATCTCAAGTTCTGATTCTCAAAGTTCTGATTCTTCAAGATCTTGTTTCAATCATGATCCTCAGAACCCTAGATCAAGTTCAACAACCTCTTGTGATACTGATTCTCAATGAACTGAAAATCAAACTCATTACTCGACTCAAGAAACCCATCAAATCTTCTTAGAAAATCAGATTCTTCAACCTTTTCGAATCCAAATTCCCTACACTCCGTCAGGTCCAATCATGTTCGAAGTTAGTTCCTGTAGATACGTAGATTTCAACTATTTTGAGCAGATGGATTTGGAAATGGGAACTATTCTTGAGAGGATTGGAGGTGTTGGATTGTGTGACAGCAATAAGAACTGCATAAGAAAGGTAATTTTTGATTTTTACAAGAATTTAGATGCTGAATATTCTGATATTTTGAGATCAAGAATATTGAGTATTAAACTTGAGATTACCAAGATTGATATTGCTCATTGTTTAGGATTTAAACAGATAGATGATCAGTCACTTGAAAATCTGAAGAAAAATGATGTTTATAAGTTTTTTCATATAAATTCTAACTCTGGAATAGGTTACTTATATGAAAAAAGCTTTCCTCTCATTGTTAGAATTCTACACAAGGTTGTTTTGATATGTCTCATCCTAAGGTATGGCAGTTTTACCACTGTAACTGTCGAGAATGGTAGAATTTTGATTGTCCTGTTGTTTAACAGACAAATAGATATGGTGAATATATTTTTCAATCACATTCATAGGAATAAGAGCAGCAAACCATATGAAAATGTTTTAATGAGGCTATTTGAGTTCAAAGTATTTGATTTTTCATGTTTAACGGACCCTATTCTAGAGCCATCAGTTTTAGGAGAATCAAGGGTATCTCACATGGGAATAACTATTTCTGATGATAATGTCTGGAGAGGCAAAGATGATTCCTTTTGAAAAGGAAAATTTCAAGGAAATAATGGAATAGGCTGTCCATTTGCAAAAAACCCAAATAAAGAATCTCTAAGATCCACATTTCACCATGGTGAATCCTAAAAAAGGAAGGAAAAAAAAAAGCAAACTAAGACAACTGATGAAGATGATTGGAAGCAAAGGATTGAAAAGAACCTTGATGAGTATCTAGAATGACAAAGAAATACTCAATCTAAAATCACTGAAATTCTGAATTTACTGTCAAAAAATTCATCCTAGATTTAGATATTTCTTGTTTTGATTTTCTGGTTTATAAAATTTCCTTTATCTATTTCTATTTTCCGTCTTTAGCTTCAATATTCTGACAAGGACTGCCTCCTTTGTGTTTCAATGATATATTTTTTTTAAGTCAAATCTCAATGAAATTCCCTGTTTTCTTCTATACATTGTTATAATTAATTTCTTTTTTATACAACAAAAAGGGGGAGAATAAGATTCAACTTCTGCATACAAAATAAAAGAAAGACATCACTACAAACTGTATAAATAGAAGACTACACAATTGAGGGGGAGAACAAATAATAAATCTTATGCTTAAAAGGAAAATAAACAAAGTCATGAACTTATGAAGAGTTTTGAAGTAAGAGTTGAATCATTTTATCATTTGGACAAGAATGAGGATTGAATATATGTGTTTATTTTTTTTCATTGTATTTGAGAAGTGATCTAAATGTGCTCATTTAAATTCTTTTGTGTCATTTTTTTAAAGGTTTTATTGTCATAAAAAATGGGGAGAATGTTGAGAAAATTATTGTCTCCTTAGTTTTGATGATAACAAAATCTTTCATGTGGTTCTAATCAATCTATTTAGTGTACAGAATTTTTTATTCAACATAAAAGTGATAGAACCAGCTATAAAATCGATCATAGAAGTAAATCTTATTTGGTCATAAAAATAAGATTTTTTATTTATAAGATTAGTAACCATTAGTAAAATTACAAAAATAATAAAAAGTAAACATTTGGTTTTCAATGCTACTTTTTAGTTCATAGCAATAACAAGTATTAGTAATATCGTACATGAACTCTGTGATGCTTTTTTAATTGTTATGTCAAATAAACTTTTTAATATTATTTAATAATATGTCATTTGATCTTTTGTAACTTACCAAGATATTTTTAAGTAATGTACTTTTGTCATTGTTTTAGAAAAACTATTTAAAAAATGTCATTGATTTCATGCAGGAATAATTGATGCTAGGAGTATATTTATAGAGAGAACCATTATTCATGAAAATAAATTCCTATAGAGCTATGTATTAATACATATACATGAAAATTAATGATATTCATAGGATTCGTAACTAATAATAATATTTCTTGTGAACTCTATGATATTTTAATTTTTGAAAGAACAACTTGATATCTTAAATAAAAAGAAGAAGAAGAACAAGAAAGCCAGATTCGAAATTTGAGACAAAAACTAAAATATAAAACTATATCTAAAAAATAAGAAGGATTCAACACTACACAACTCGGATTTAAATGAAATCTTACCAATGCCTTGATGGTTGAGAACGTATATCAGAGGATTTAAAGGAAATCTCATGAAAAGAAAACAAGGGGTAGAGATTTACAAACATAATGCGATTGCCCAAATTACCACCAAGTAAGCTTTCAAGCAACAAGTTCCACATTTTGGCTAAGAAAATCATGTCATGCACCCAAGGACCTCTGTAATGCAATTTACAAATATAATCATGGGCAATTTATATCTCTAACTACATTGGACAAATGGCATTTGTGTTTTAAATTCCTAACTATTTAGGACAAAATTCAAGTTACAAGAGACTAGAATAACTAAATCCATTCCATACATGTCAGCTTCTAACACTTGAATTTAGTCTTGAGTTATTCCGTACACAGGTATCATTTAATCCTTAAGACAAGGGCAGCCACTACACACTTGTTAGCGTATGCCACTTGTCTTTGTACAAACATGTCAACATACATTTTGGATGCTTTTATATATATATATATATATATATATATATATATATATATATATATATATATATATATATATATATGTTACCAACTATTGTGCCAATAATATTCATTGTTGCACCAAAATTCTACTTGTATTGTCAAGCCAACCAGCCATCAACCTCAACCAACAACATCGATCGAAAGGGCTAATCATAGGGCAATTGCCCATAGCTATCTGACCCCAATTATCAACAACTTGCCACTATTGACCCATGTGTTAATCTTAGTCATTTTGTTATTGATCGTTGATAATTGTCATAACCACCATAACTATCATAATTGATGTCACTATCAACCGCTTGCACATGCCTCGTTTAAAAGCAAGTTCATCGCCTTTGGTTTGCCTCTCATCTATAGAAATTAGATAACAATCCACAATCTAGATTTTCTAAGACTTACTTAATGCCTTAGAGAATTCTACAAACACAATCATCACATATTACTAACCCCTATTTGCCACATTCCAACTCTTGTCAAGCTGCACCCACACATGTTAACCTTGTGTATGTGTGCCTTGTTGTGGCACAATGCACAACCTAGGTGTTAACCAATGTTATGAAAATCAGTTTGACCTGCCGATCGAATCGGATCAACCTGCCACTTTGACATTTCACGGGTCAGTTTATAATATCATTTTTGCATTGAACCTTAATATCTACAAATCAATTGCGGGTGAACCACGAACCGTGTGATCCATGGGATTTGTTCTTGAGGGTTAAAAAAAATCTCGACTCTTCAAATAGACATGATGACTCTCTCATCTCGCTCTCGCTCTCGCTCTCGCTTACTGTTGATTGAGATTGACTCTCTCTCTCTTTTGTTGTTGATCGAGTTACTGATGATCTCCATCTTTGATATGTGATCTCCGATTACCAGTTTTCAAGTTCACAATCCACACTTGACCTTACTCTCAAAATTCAGTGATTTTCCCTTTCTTCATTGTCTTATGTTCTTGCCCTAAGTTAAAGCCCATCTAATTCTCTATCTCTAGTATGATTCTCAGATTTATCTATAAGTTCAACATCTTTGGAATTAGATTTTAACTTTTAGGGTTTGGAAGTAATCGCAAATCTCTCACTCTTACTCTCTAGTATGATTGTCTTAATTTCTAATTCGTCTGATTAGTTCTAATTTATGCAATTGCATTTGATCACCCTCTATTATGCAATCGCGATTTGTCTTTTTCTCTTTCTTAGGTTTTGCAGTATTTTGGTGTCCAGGTTTGGCTCTCTCTCCTCAATGTGTAATCCTAATTTCTTACGTTTTGCAATGTGCAATCTAGAATGTGTCCACCTTTTAGTTTCTTTAGTTTTCTTGTTAATTTCTTAATAAAACTCACTAACATATCATCAACAACTACAAATTATCCTCCATCCCCCCACATATTGCAAACTCTTGCTGGAAAATTTCAAGTTCAATTTTACATTTTCTTCCCTCTTCCTATTGATTTTCAAAATTGGTTACCGAAAACCATGGAGTTTCAAAATTGATGTGCAATATTACGTTTTTCATACTCTATAAGTAAATGAAAATTATACACAAATATACAAAACTTGCATGTGCTTGAACATTTAATTTGAAATTTTGTGACATTGCATGAACCCTCCAAATCACATTTGTGACAAAAGATTACATTTAAATAAAGAATAAAGAAACAAAGTCCCCAAAAATTGATTTGGCATTATGAAAGGCTAGCAAAATTCTTGTTTTGTGTTTGTAAACAAAATATTAAAATCAGGAGACTTTGACCAGATTAGAATCAATAGAATATTTTTGAATATGTAATCTAGCTTTCTCAATCTGCAAATCAAACAAGAAATAATACAAGAATATCAACAAATATGTCATGAATTCTCAATTAATGTGAGAATTAAAATAATGACAGGTTTTACCTCCTTTTCCCATCTCATGGTTATGATTACAGATATGTGAGAATTCTAAATTAATGTGACATTGCATTAAAATAATGAATACTATTTTTTTCAATTACATATATGTTATCAATAAAAAAAATGTATGCCATCTTATGTGAAATTTCTAAATTAATATGGCATTGCATTAAAATAATGAATACTATTTTTTTCAATTGCAAATATGTTATCAACATCACCATCTCCTTTAGACTCAACCCCAAGTTCTTCTCCTCCCTCCAAATCAGTTAGAGGTCGAAGTGATCCTGCTTGGAATTATTGTGTAGAAGAAGGATCAACTGAACTGAAAGTAGGAAGAAAGAAAGCAGTTTGGAATGCATGTTTTGTAAAAAAAAAAAAAAGTTTGAAAGGAGGAGATATTTCTTGAGTTAAATATAATTTAGTTAGAGCTAAGGGTGGAACTATTGAGTTATGTAAGCAAATTCCTCCTAATATTCAATATCAAATGCAACAAGATATTGAGGGCTTTGTTAAAAAGAAGAAGAAAAATCATGTTATTTAAAAACAAAATCATTTTGGCTTCCGACAATATGGTGATGATGAGAATGAAATTGTTTTTTCTCCAAACATCAATAAAGGAAAAGAGCCACTGATGATAAGATAGAGTGTTACAAAAAAAAAATCTAAATCAAGGACTGCACTAGTTACTAAAGGTTTTTATTCTTATTTTATGTCAAGAACTACACCAGGTGCTCAACTAACTATCAAAAGTCTAATACAAATCAAAGAAGTTAAAGAAAAAAGTTGATTTAGCAATGGCTAAGTGGATGATTGATACTTCTATTCCTTTTAATGCAGTCGGTTCTAAATTTCATCGACAAGTAGTTGTTGTAATTGCAAACAAGGGTCCAGAGTATAAAACACCTAATTTTCATGATATTCATTGCTATCTTTTATCAAAAAATGTTGAACAGATTAGAAACTTTATGGAGAGTTTTCGTAGCACATGGAGGAAACTGGTTTCACAATTATGGCTAATGAATGGTCCGATCAAGCCAAGAGAACACTCATCAATTTTCTAGTGTATTGTACTCGGGTACATTCTTTTTAAAATTTGTTGATGCCACTAATGCTTTTAATACTGCCGATATGTTATATAAATTATTTACACATGTGGTATTATTTGTTGATACTAAAAATGTCATGCATATGGTGACTGATAATGTTATAAATTATACTACTGTCGGAAGGTGAACAAGAATTTCCAATGCTTTCTTGGTTTCCTTGTGCTAACCATTGCTTTAATTTAATATTTCATGATATTGGGAAATTAGATGAGGTATATGATATAGTTACTCATGCTGCGAAGAAAACAAAATTCATTTATAATCACACATTTGTTTTGTATTTGATGAGTAAACATTCTCGCGGAAGAGAGATTCTTCATCTTGCTCCAACACATTTTGCCACAAATTTCATTACTTTATAAAACATTTTATCTCAAAAGAATGCTTTACATGCTATGGTGACTAGTACAAATTGGACACAATCAAGTTATGCAAGGGATAGCAAAGAAAAAAAAATCACTAAAATGATATTAGATTCAAGTTTTTGAAAAGAATGTGTCACTATTGTTCAATTGATAAAGCCTCTAATTCGTGTGCTATGATTGGTAGATAGCGATGTTAGGCCGTATCATGTTAATCATGTTGCCACAGATGAAAAAAAAAAGAATGGAGCCTTATCTTAAAATCATTGTCAATCGTTGGGATAATCAACTTCCAAAAAATCTTCTTACTGTTGGTTTTTGGCTTAATCCAAGCTTCTAATATAATTCTGATATCATGGCAAATCACCATCACATAATATCAGGACTATTAGATGTGATTGAGAAGTTTGTACATGGAAATGTAGTTCTAAGAAGCAAGCTTACAAAAGAGATGAATTTTTTGGACCAAAGAGATGTGATTTTGGACAAGTGCTTGCTATTGCAGATAGAAATGCAATGTCACCATGTAATAAAATACTTTCAACCTTGCTTTCATTAGAGTTTTTTTTTTTTCTTTTAGTCATGCAAATTTAAAATTATATTTTCACTTGATTGTAAATCAATTGTGGTCTTGTTATGGGAGTAGTGCACCAAACTTTCAACAACTAGCAATTCAGATATTAAGTCAAACTTGCAATGCTTCTGGTTGTGAAAAAAATTAGAATGTATTTCAGCAATTACATTCTCTAAAAAGAAATAGATTGGAGCATCAAATATTAAATGTCTTAATTTATGTACACTACAATATAAGGTTGCAATAAAGATATGGACAACGGAGTATTTACCTATACTTTTTTGAGTTATTTTATTATGTGAATGTTTGAATTGGGTTTAATAAATTAATTTGTTTTTGTTTTTTAAATTTTAAAGGAACTATTAGAAGGGTTGTAATTATGATCCTATTGATTTGGAGAATTATGCATCTATTGAGATTTGGGTATTAAAAGAGGAACTTTCAACCTTGAATGCAGAAGAAATTGAAGTTTTTAAACAACAAATGGCAATTTATTTGATTCAAGATATATCTAACGGTAATTTATTATTGTACAGTTTTAATATTAAAGTTATATTCATAATTTTAATGTATAAAGTTTATATAATTGATATATATAATTGGAGTTAATGTTGCTCAAGATGATGGAGTTGACGCTGCTCAAAATGAAAGTAACTTCATGTTCATGTTACACGTCGAAATTAATGGGAGTAGGATATTATGATATTATATAAAGTTTGATTTGAAATGTTTAGAATTTTAAGATTTTTTTCTTTAATTTTTATGAGATAATGAAACTATCAAATTTTAAATGTTATGATTTCAATTTATATTTTATATGACTTTATGATTTAGTTATTTTGTTTTTATTTGTTAATATACATTTTAAAAATAATTGTTGATTTTATAATTATCAAAATTTTATTTTTAAATTTTTATTCGAAAAAATGAAATCAATGTATATTTATTTTAAAATTAATCTTATATATATATATATATATATTTAATTATTATTAAAAACTAGTAGTTCGACCATATTGACTCACGACTAAATCAGTTAAATCATGATTTTGAATTTTACGAATTAGTATACGGTACGGTTTTAATAACATTGATATCCTATGTTACAAACCACCCCTACCTAGAGAGCCTAACATCCTTGTAGGATGTAACTTGGATACATTTTCTACTCAAATTAAATTTAATATTGCCTTCCGATCTAATATGGAGTAGGAATGAGGAAAAAAAATGGAAGACATTTTGAACATTATTTGACATGTTGTAACATTGTGGCCGACAACACAACTTTAAAGATTCATAACTTGAGCTATGATACGTCGTTGGAAAGCTTCCTAGTTTAGTACTTTATCAAATTTAGATTACAAATGGGAATCATATCAAAAGAAAACTTAAAAAATTCTATGGGAGCAATTAACTTTGAAATTTATATCTTAAACTAGAGAACTCCAATTGACCTGATTCAAGTGGCGCAAGAAAGATAAAATTGAGCTCTACAACTTTCATGTTTAGAGGAAAAGCATATTTTAATTGGAAGATGATGAAATTTTTTGCACAATTCAAACCACAAACATAGTGAACAACCAAAATTTAGAGCCAAAATGTTTATGACTTTGAGCAACTAAAATCCATTTTAACTCACTCAATCCCGATTAAGTGCAACCCATTCTCACTTAAGCCCACAATCTATTGCAATCAAGAATGATGCTTTTGCGTAGGTTGTGCTATTGAAGAAAGAATGGTTCTACTGCAATTGAAAAATACAATGGAAGAATTATTAACACAATCAAACAAGAAAAGAGTTAACATTCAAGTAGAATTAGGGAGAAAGAATTTCTATATGGATAGAGATATTGCAAGATGGGAGAAGAGTGTTTTTGCATCTTATTTTGATTCTGTACTTCAATTTAAGTTTTTTTAGCTTTCTTCATTTACAATCTTCATTGGTCACTTACTCTATTTTTATTCTCTTCGAATTCATAATTTGCAATGTCTCTCTCGATTCCTAGTTATCTTCGATTGCATCGTCACCATCTCCAATTATAGTTTTGTTGGCATTTGCGGTTATCTACGATTTAAATCACAACCGCGAGTCTTCAATTCTGGTCGTCTTTGCAACCCACTATTGCAACTCAATTCATTCTTAGTCTTTGAACTTTGATTCATCTTTGTATTATCACTTCCACCATCTCCATTGACTTCCTCGATTTCTCAGTGAGGATTTGATCAACATTGTTATGAATCTACTTTACCCTTGCAGATTCTCTCTTCAATTCGAAGTCCAGCAGTCACTATTCAGTCTCGATTCACCTTTGCCTACATCGTTTCTGCTCCAATGACCATTGTCCTCTAGTTTTCAACCACCATCTCATCAAATACATTAAACCTGTCTATCTTTGTTTTACTATTTCAATTGCACTTTCTATTTATGACCCTATTTGGATTTTATGTTTTATTTTTTCTATTTTACATTCTTTTTATTCTTGACGGTCTAATTTTAATATTTTATTCTATTTTATTTTTAGATTTAATATTTTTTATTTATTAAGTTAAACTTTAATTTCATTATTGGAAAATAAAATCAAATTTCATAAATATTATTTTTTAGATCTCATTTGGATTTTTATCTTAATTTAATATTTTCTTTTGCTTTTAAGGTTAATATAGAGAAGCCTATCTAGATCAGTCAGTAAACTCTTGACCTTGTGGTTGTGGGTTCGAATCCCACAGTTGTGTTTCTATATTAGCCAACTCCACTTAATAAAATAAAAATTTGGTTGTTATTCTTATTATTATTCAGGGTTAATAATTGTTAATTTTCTTATTTTATAATTTACTTTGGGAATTATATTTAGGGTTTATTCTTAGTTAAATTTATTTATTTATTTGCTTTTATTTAGGATTAAAAATTTGTTAGGTAATTATAATAAATCATAATTAATTAATAAAAATTGATTAGTTCGCATGGGATCGACAGTCATATTTATCAATACCACATTAATAGCCCAATGGAGTAATCCCAAAGCAGCCCATAATGTTCCTACATAGCATTCTCAAAAACTGCCCAAAGTTAATCTCATTCTCCAAATTAGACAAATAATATGGTGGTTATATCGTAGCCATCATAGGAAACTTTTCAATGTACATGCCGTTAACACCCCTAATTACTAGGAAAGCATCCACAACCGCATTGCATGTGTCGAATCATTTACATGCTGTCCATGGACCGTTGTCATGATTCTGCCATTTGTCCTACCAATTGTAAAGGGTTTACTTAAACCACTTCACAATTGGTCACAACCCATCTCTTTTCATCTTCTCATGTCATGGATAGTCCCTAGCCCAATGTGGACCATTAGAAATGAAATAGTCCATCTTTTATTTTTGTTTTCCTTGACCATCAAATATACCGTTGTTGTGGGTAACCTTCTTATCTTTCTTTCCCTCTCCTTTCTTCTCTTTTCTCTTGCCATGACTCTCCAATTTCTTAGGCTTAGCATCATAATTTGGGTCTAAAATTTTGAAAGTCGATAAAGGAATTTACAACCACCATTATTGGGGGAAGATCTTTCACCCATTGTTTTCTCAACTTTGGCTATGCCCAAGGTTGTAATCCTGTCATAAAGTTGAAAAGTTTATTTTCTTTCAACATATTCAACATATCCAATATCAAGGAACGAAATTCTTTTACATACTCCCTTATTGTTCTAGTGTGTTTTAACTTTTTCAACTTAATTATTGCAACCCATGCCATGTTATGAGGAATTAATCCCTCAACTTTTTCAAATTTTCCTACAATGTGATTTGTCTGACTAGCATTCAAGCCATCTTGTACGTGAATCCTCCACCATCTCTCCCTTTGGCACATGAACAACCTTGAAGTATTGTTTCATATCTCAAAGGAAGTTCTCCAATTCCTTTACTAAATAAATGAGTGTTGGAGAAGGCTTTAGACTCCAGGATCTTCACTTTAATATGGGTTGCCCCTATTTTTGAATTTTTCCTATCTAAAAACACCTATTTCAGAATCGTCGTATCTTCATCCAATTTAAGAAGATTAGCTTTGACAAACCATCAATGCTAGATGTTTAATCATTCATCTTATTGCTTAGTTCCCTCGGTGTGTTGTAAGAGTTACTACTTCATAAACCATCCCATCCAATCAACTGAACAAGGAAATTTGTGGAAGGGGATCTAGGATCCCTGAGGATTCTTCAACTCGTGCCAACCTAGCACATGTAGTGTCTGAAATTTCTGCTATAGACTAAATCTAATGGGTCTAATACCAATTGTCACAAGGGTTTTTTTTTTCATCCTAAGATCCCCTTGTAATGCGAACCACCCCTTTTTGGTTCCGGCACACATTTTCCTGAATCTAAAATTGCACCAAGTATAAGAAAATAAAATGAATGAATAACCAATACAAGTTTACATAAATCACTTTCCTAACCATTACTTATTCTCGCAAAGTACAATGAATATCAAGGAGGCTTACAGGCAACAAGTTTCCACATTTTAGTGATAAAAACCTTGCGTGCCATCCAACAATTTCTGTCGCATAAGCATGGGTAGTTCTAACTATATAAGACAAATGACATTTGCAGTTTGCATCTCAAACTACTTAGAATACAATTCAAATCATAAGAGACAAGAATAATGAAATGATTCCATGTGTGTTTGCTTCTAACATTTGAATTCAGCCATCAGTCATTCCATGCACAAGTGTCCTTGGAACCTTAAGACAAGGGTAACTATTGTACACTTGTTTGTTTGCTCCACTTGTCTTCCTACTGACAAGCCAACATACATTCTAGATTTCCTCGTGTGTACACTACTAACATTTTGAGCCAACAATGTTTATTGTTGCAGTAAGACCTTCTTGAGTTGTCAAGCCAACCAACCATCAATATTAGCTAATAGCGCCGCTTTTCCAACAGACCTCTACCCAAAAAAAAAAAAAGCTAATAGCACAATCAATAGTGCTAACGAAGGGGCAATCGCCCACATCTGTCAACCGTCATAATCGACACCAATTGTCAACAACTTGCTATTGTCAATCCATGCACCGATTTTAGTGATTTTATTATCGATCATTAATAACTATCAAACTGTTATAATTATCATAACTGCTATAACTACTATAATTGTTGTAACTATCATAACCGCTTGCATGTGCCTCACTCATGCGCAAGTTTATTGCCTTGGTTTGCCTTCAATATGAAGAATTGTTAAGTTAGCTAATAATGGAGTTATAATCCTAAATTTCTAAGGGTCGGTGAATTCTCCGGATAGAACCATCACATATTGTCAAACCCTTATTTGTCACCATACGAAGTGTCAAGGGTATTGCACTAGATCAATTTCTTTGGTTTTTTTTTTTTTATATTTAGTTTAGGAAAAAAAAAAGTAGCATGATTTAATTGGAGGGACTTCCTCCCAGAGATTAAAATAGTAAAAAGAAAAAGTAGAAAAAATAGAAAAAAGGAAAAAGAAAGCATTTTAAATACTCCTATCTTATTAACCATTGATTCTCCTATAAGATTAGTTGTAAAATGTTAATTTCATGGTACAAGAACATAAAAACACCATATGATAAACAATGAGAATAAGTTTATAATAAATACGTGCAATTAGCACAACCAAATTACTTCAAAATTTTATTTCATGGAGATCATATAGCATTAAAAAATATATATTTTAATATTTTTTATAAATATTATAAAGTTTTATATTTACATGTATAAATTTTTTAATTGAGGCGATATTGTAGGAATTGAGAAGTTAATCGGAAAGTGAGGCAGTGATCTCCAGTCCAGCAGTTCCATCGGGGAGTCTTCGCAATGTCAGTAGAGCTCAAACTCTCTCGATCAAACCGTGTCTATCGTGCGACGGTAATTGTTTCTCTCTCTGTTTTCTCTCACTAATCAATTGAATCTGATATTGGATGGATTTCTTTCTTCTTTTGCCGAATCCATCAGGAACCAATTGAAGGAAAAATCATCATCAATTCCCATTCTTCCATCTCTCACTATGGCATTCGCCTCACTATCTATGGATCTGTCAATCTGCAGGTCTTTCTCTCTCTCTCTCTCTCTCTCTCTCTCTCTCTGTGTCTGAGTCTAAGTTCGATGTTATTTTTTAGGTTCGTGGAGGCTCGGCAGGAGTAATCGAGGCATTCTATGGTGTTGTCAAGCCCATTACTATTGTGTAAATCCCTAATTTCTTCAAACTATACAAGTTTCCTGAGCGTATTTTACATTAACAATGCCTTGGTTCGCACCACTTTGTTTCATTTTGCTTTAATTGATCTAACAGTGTTGCTAGCTTCACTAGTATTCAAATTAGACTAAAAGGTGCTGTCACATGAATGAATTGGCTGATTGATGGTTTTATTTGTCTAATTGATATGCCTTGAGAATGAAAATAAACTAAATGTGAAGTAATGCACAATGGGTCATTTTATCCTGGAGGTGGTTGCCCAAGTCTATTTATTAAACACGTCATAACCTTGAGGATCTTCGGTTCAAATTAGGTTTAAGAAAATTGTTTGTGAAATATGCTCAAGACCTACGATCATAAAGAGAATTCTGGCTACTATGTTAGGGCTGTGGTAATAGGATTGCCCATAGAGTAGTAGTTTTGCTCGACATATTTCATAGAGCATGAAAGCAGTTGACAATGCTGGTCATCTCCTGCCACCCTTTCCACTAAGCCAAAAAGAAAGGGTTCTATGAGTGATTTTAGATAATCAAGTGAGAAGGACTGGTTAACATGTTTTTGAACCACAATTTAGCAAAGTGATTTTGGGCCTTATCCACATTTTACTACTTTAAAGTCATTTTGATTTATCCAATTATTCATATTCTAGATATATATATTTATTTATTTTTATTTATTTATTATTCATTTATCTTTATATTTATTTATTTATTTTAATTATCTTCATATTTGTCTCTCAAATGGCCGATCCCAAAGTATTGGGACTAAGATTCAGTTTGTTGTTGTTATTGATTTATCCAATTATAAGAGTGTTCTGATGGCTTTTAGTTTCCTGTACCATGGGCGTGTGGATATCATGACATGTCCCTGGGGCTGATAAATGTGTATTAAGATCTTTTGTTAGCACTTATTGTTAAGAGTTGTAAAATAATTACAGTGCTACATCAGGTGATAAAGTCATGTCAAGAAGCTCCTTGAGACACTGCCAAAGAATCAAGTATCTTCTGCAAGTTTTAGTGTGAATTTTGTTATGGTTACCTGTGCTATTCATAAGAATGGTTCAGATGCAATCAGCAGAATTGATGATAGGTTAATCCCAGCTCACAAGTACTCAAAATTTACAAGATGCAGCCTTCTTTTTGACCGGAAAGTGTTCTCAAATCTATTGGAGAAACAGAAGACTCTCAAGTCACAAGTACTCAAAACTTTTACACATAACTTTTTAACTTGTTACTTACAAAATAGACCTTAAGTAGCATGGAAGTGTATTAATCAACAGTAATATTGTCAACCATATATCTATGCCTGATTCAAAACTTCCTTCCTGCTTTTGGTGTTGTCTGTCTTAGATGATTCATGATTTCTTTCCTTATCTGGTAAGCAGGAATAAGAGTCTTGATATTAAACCCTCTGGAAAGATCAGTTCAGGAGTGACAGAGGTACTTTTCTGAACTAGTATTGTAAATTAATCAACTAATTTTTAATTTCTGTAAGTTCCAATATAGTTGATTGTTGTTGATGGTGGTTGCAGTACTTTCAGCAAATAATGGTTTTTCTCTCTCCTGTAATTTAGCTTATCTCCTTTCCAAGCACGAGTTTTATTTTATTTTATTGAGATTTATTTGTCTAGAACTGTAATCTTTGTCTTGTTGCCAAGCATGAAAAGGGATAACAATGAAACATTTCTTTTTGTTCTTATTATTGTTCTTTCCCTGCTGCAGATACCATTCTCAGTTGTTTTTAGACAACATGGGGAGGAAAATTTGGAAAAATTTTTTGAGACATTTCATGGTGTGAATATTAGTATTCAGGTAATTATCTATAAGAAACTGAGTTGTGGTTTACATTTTTATTGGGTGCATTATTAGTTTGCATCTTTATCATTCCATCTTATATTTATGTCTCACAAATGTGGAACGCTGGTTATCTAATATTTGTTGTTATAGTATTTGGTTACTGCAGAGATAACGAGGGGGTACTTGCATAAAGCGTTAACCTCCTCAGTTGAGTTCATTGTTGAAAATGGTAATGATGATCTCATATTTCTAACCCTTTTTCTTTCATGTAATTGAACTAAATTTGCTCCTTTTTTTTCCTTTCCTTTTTTTCTTTGTTCAGATAATCCTCTTGATTCACCGTTTTCTCCTGAAATGGTCATCTTTTATATCACTCAGGATACACAAAGACATCCACTACTCCCTGAAGTAAAATCAGGTTTATTTTTTTCAATGTGATCCTAATTCCTACCTTTTCTAGATGCTTTTGAATTATATATAACAGGATCTGTTTGTACCTGCATTTGATCCAGAGTTTTTATATTTGCATAATCTGCAATTCTTGTTATAAGCACTCTGAGATCTTATAATACCTTACACAACTTCCAGTCTCTAAAACATGTTTCTGCATTGTTCCTTTAGTGATTTTAGATGTGGTTGAACAGGTGGCTTTCGAGTGACCGGAAAAATCTCCACTCAGTGTGCTCTATCATATCCTATAACTGGTGAACTTACAGTAGAATCATCTGCAGTTCCTATCCGGTCCATTGATATTCACCTTTTCCGAGTGGAGTCGGTCTTAGTTGGTGAAATGATTGTCACTGAGACAACTTTAATCCAAACTACGCAGGTAAGAAAAAATATTTACTACCTCATCATACTGTTTTGGAAGGCATGAATGCTATTTGAAATATTTTTGTCCCTTTAATTTACTAGATAGCAGATGGAGATGTCTCTCGGAACTTGACTCTTCCTATTTATGTCATACTTCCACGCCTTTTGACTTGTCCAACAGAATTAGTTGGGTGAGTTTCTGACCTAATCTGTGTGCTTTTTTCATTCTTTCACCTTTTCTGTTAATAATGTTTGAGCATCTTTGCTCTGAAAGGCAAACTACATTATTCAATATTGAGTGTCAGTCCTCATGTTGCACGTATGACTATGAGCACAAAAGATGAAGTATTCCTCCATTACATGCAAAATTTGCAACAAACTACGCAGCTTTAAAGGTTTTTCTTTTTTCCTTTTTTTTTTATTCATTTCTGAACTATGAGAGTGACTACAATTTTTCTCATATCTTTTCATGACCAATTTTCAAGCTTCATGAATTAGATCTTAATTATTTGGTTACATTAACAAGTCATAGAAAAAAATGTAAATGCTTGATTCCATTTCACTTCCATCTGAAATCTTCCTTGAAACATGCAACAAATATTAGCTGCGGTATTAGTTATCTGCTGCTTGATTCTTCCAACATTTTGCTCGGCATATTTGAAGAGCAGAAGGTTTTGAGGGGGTTAATAAAAAATCTCTCTATGAAGTTACTTCAACTACTCCTGAAAAAAAAAATTTGGACATGTTGGAGGATGTGGTTAGGATTGTAATGCAGTATATAACATGAGCGAGTGTTTATATATTGCATCTTGATGTTTTTCTAAGATTTTTAAATTAAAGGAAAGTAGAAAATGACTCAAAGTATGAATGTCATAATTTCTGAATTTATTGAGAGAATTATTCATACTTTGAACAATAAGGGACTCTCCTATTTATAGAGGAGAGGTGACAAGAGAGAGGAAACAAGGGAGAGAGGGCAGACTGCCCTCTTTGTCTAATGGCCAGTGCTGTGCACTAGCCAGCACCAGCCATTGAACTCCAATGGCTCTTTGAGCGGTTGGAGTTTAAATGACAGCCTACATGGGCTGTCTTGAGGCTTTCCTCTTGGACCTTTTTTCTTACATTTTTGGGTTTACAAGGGGACAAATATGGGCCCTAAAATCGGAAGAAAAATACAATCCTCATGGGCAAAAAAGGGGCCCACCAAAATTGAGGTCATTGACCTATCTACAAGGGATCTGGACAGAAAGACTTAAAGCTTCATATTTTCAACACTCTCCCTCAAGTTGAGTGCATATATGTTGATGGCACCGAACTTGCTCATGCATTTGTGAATTTGGTTGGCTGTCCCTGGGTTGGTGAGAATCTGAGCAACTTGATCATCACTTTTTATGTGAGGTGTGGTGATTAGTTTTTCTTCAATCTTTTGTCGTACAAAGTGGCAATCCATCTCGATGTGCGTTGTTCTTTCATGGAATACTGGATTAGAAGTTATATGAATTGTGGATTGATTGTCACAATGGAGCTTTGATTGGAGTAGGAACAATGAAACCCAGCTCTTCAACTAAGACTTTAAACCAAACTATCTCACATGTTGCGACAGCCATAGCTCTATACTTGGTTTCAACACGGGACCTTGATGCCACATGTTGTTTTTTGCTCTTCCAAGCTACAAGATTACCTCCTACGAACATGCAATACCCGGTTATCGATTGCCTATCCTTGGAGTTGCCTGCCCAATCCACATCACAATACCCCATGATCTCTAAGCTGTTCTTTTTCATCCAAATCCCCATTCCCGGAGAATCCTTCAGATAATGAAGAATCCTTTCGACAGCTCTCCAATGCTTCTTCTTTGGATTGTGCATGTGTTGGTTAATTTGACTCACGGAGAATAATAAATCTGGTCTAGTTATCGTGAGGCAAATCAACTTCCCCACTATGCTTTGGTACCTTTGCTCATCCTCAAATGCTTCATCATCTTTGAGTCCGGTGGATGAGCTAATGGGACTACAAGCAGGTTTTGCCCCCCAACTTCCCTGTTTCCTACAAAAGATCAAACATATACTTCCTTTGTGATAGAACAAACTCATTTGGACAATAGACAAGTTGTATACCTAAGAAGTACTTTAGTTTTCCTAATCCTTTAATATTAAACTTAGATTGCAGGAAATTTCTTATTTGGTTGATTAGGTTCAAGTTGTTTCCGGCGATAATTATATCATCATAATAGAACAGTGCAATAATGATTTTTTTATTTTGTTTTTTAACGAAAAGAGATGCATCACCATTGCAATTTTTAAAACCATTACTAAGAAATGTTGATCTAAGATTGGCGTACCATGGTCTAGGAGACTATTTGAGCCCATAAATCGCCGTCTTTAATTTGCACACCATGTTTTCTTGTTGAGGAAGACTTGGAGGCATCTCCATATAGATCTCTTCTCCTAAGTCCCCTTGTAAGAACGCATTGGCCATATCCATTTGAAACATAAGCCAAGAGTGATTGACAACAAGGGACCTCAAGACTCGGATTGCATTCATCTTGGCTATTGGAGCAAATGTTTCCTTATAATCTATTTCATAAGTTTGAGTGAATCCTTTTGCTACCAGGCTTGCCTTGTATCATTGTATAGAGCCGTCACTTTTGTGTTTTATCTTATAAACCCATTTGCAATCCACTACTCCTTTTCCTTTAGGAAGTGATGTAACTTCCCATGTCCCATTCTTTGTTAATACGTCCAATTCATCCTTCATAGCCTTAAACCACTGAGGATGGCATTGAGCTGCTTCAAAGGTCTTTGGCTCCTGCGTTTGATCGATGCCTTTCAAGAAAACTTGGTGGCTAGATGATACGTTAGCAATGGTATAAACATCAGAAAAAGTATGAGTTGTAGAGAGAGAGTTCTAGTAAAACTTCAATTCTGAAGGAGGTCGTCTTATCGAGTTGATCTCCTTAGGGGTCTAGGAGAAGGAGGGGAGCCAACTACATCTTCATTAGTATCCTTAGTTCTATTTTTTCCTCCTAACCCTCTTTCCTTATCACTATTTGAAATTCTCTGATTTTGGTGCTTTTCCATTTCTCTCCCTTCCATTTGGTCTTG
Organism: Dillenia suffruticosa; assembly: GCA_033439265.1. Classification (NCBI taxonomy): domain Eukaryota; kingdom Viridiplantae; phylum Streptophyta; class Magnoliopsida; order Dilleniales; family Dilleniaceae; genus Dillenia; species Dillenia suffruticosa. The sequence continues at coordinate 14,497,774 of JAVTVX010000009.1, read as the reverse complement.
GCTTTGAGTCTCATTTTCTTGATTAGCTTCTTTACTAATATTAAAAGGGTTCACTTGGTGCACAAATTACTTCCTGGCTTAGTACATGGGTAGGTGGAGGGTGGGTGTATACGTGCGTAGTCTTCCCCTTGCATTTTTGCAAAGAGACTATTTCCACGCCTCGAATCCATGATCTCGAGGCATCAAAGAAGCAACTCTACCGTTACGTCAAGTTTCGCTCTTGATCTTCTTTACTATTATTGATGGAAGGAATTTGAATATTCCGGTTGCTTGGGGTAGATGTTTCCATTAGAGTACTTTTGAGACTCGGGATCTGCAAAGTAGAATTCATTTTTCACAAATATCACATCGTTAGATTTGTATAGTTTATTAGTTGAAGAATCATAACATTTATAGCCCTTTTCAAATGTTGAGTGCCCTAGAAACACACATTTTCTCCCCCTTTTGTCTAGTTTGTCTCTAAAATTTCATGTACATGACATAACATGTACATCCAAAGACTATCAAGTGGGAAATATTCGGTTTCCGGTTGAGGACCTCTAAGGGAGATTTATCACTTTGCACATTTGTGGGCATGAGGTTAATGAGATGGGCAACAGTTTTTATGGCCTTACTACAAAAATTCTTAGGGACATTGGCATTAAACATTATCCTTCTACCCGTTTCTACTAAGTTGAGGGGTATAAACACATGATTTTTTGTGAATAATGCCCTCTTCTAAGAAATTTTCAAATGAATGACTTGTGTACTCTCCCCCATAGTCGGACCTAGGGATTTTGATGTTGACATTGAATTGTTTGGTCACATAACTATAATAGCTCCAAAGTGCTTCAAATGCTTCTGATTTTGTGGTCAATAAGGATACCCGAGTGTATTTATTTTTTTGGTCAATAATCGTTATAAAGCATTTGAATCCATTATGAGACACAATGGGTGAAGTCCATAAATTAGAATGAATTGATTCAAAAGTGTTTTCATAAATTGTATTCAAAATTGAATAATACATTTTGGTTTGTTTGCAAGTATTTAAACTTTTCAATGCCTATCTTCTATTTCTTTTTGGGTAAATAGGCGTTTCAAAGCTTGAATTACAAGATGCCCAAGACATGTGTGCCATAGAGGGAAAACTTGATTTTGGACAGCAAAAATTTGGTTGTCTTGATCCAAATAGTACAAGTTGTTCTTCCTAGGCCCATTGCCAATCAAGCGAGTTGACTTGAGATCCTAAAATACAACTTTATCAGGATCAAAAACAACTTTGTAGACTTGGTCCCTAGTGATTTTGCTTATGGACAAAAGATTGGAGCTGAACTCAGGCACATATAATGCTTTTGTTTTCTTTCCAAAAAGTTCAACTTTTGCCATTTGATCAACCTTTAATCTTTGTCCATTAGCAGCCTTGACAATCTTATGGTCAAGGAGAGGAATGAATTTATTATCTTTGTGTTTGTCCTTAACCATATGATTATTACAACCAGAATCTATAAGCCAATTTTCGAGATTAGAGGAGTTTATATGGTTACTAGAATGTAGAGCTATTTGCTTGAGGAGTTTCTGCATTTCTCCATTTTGCTTTCAAGGGCCGCAACTTGGGAGGCTTGTTGAGCGTAAGCAGGTTGTTCTTGCTCCCTTTTTGTGGATTTTGATCTTAAATGTGGGTGGAGAAACCAGCATTTTTCCTTTCTATGACCAGCTTTTTGCAACGAGAGCAAGCATCCTTCTTTCCAAGTTGTTGAGCCTAGCTGGCTGTATGCTCATCTAAGACAGCCTTGAAGCCTTGTGCCTCAGATTTGGTTTTGGTTGTTTCTTCCAACCTCATGCTAGTTTCCGTCCTTTGGATCATGAATTGAACTTCTTGGAATGAAAGAAATACCTTCATTCTAAGAATTTCTTGTCGGATAGAGACATATTCTTCTCCAAGACCCATGAGAAGCCCAAATGTCATATCTTCATCATTTCTTTGAAGAGTTTTAGGATTTGTGGTAGGAGGTCTCAACAAGTTGAGCTCATTCTACAAATCTCTATATTCACCAAAGTACTCTGAGAGAGTCTTTCCTTCCTTCTTTATTTTGGAGATTCTCCTTTTCAATTCAAAGATTCTGCCGATGTTGGTTTCTTGCCCGTATAGTATATGCATTTGGTCCCACAAAGCCTTTGCATTTGGCATACATGAGACCATAGCTTTGTGGGTTTTGTCAAGAGACATTTGGAGCAGCACCATCACTTGATCATCTCTTTTTTTCCAACTCCGGAATGAAACATCAGCAGCATTAGGAAGCCTATCTATAATATGGTTTCCAAGATTGAAAAAGTTGAGTGATCTTTTGATGGTATCTTGCCAAGCATTGTAATTAGTGGCATCAAGAAGAATGGAGGGGTGAACATAGATGTGCTGATTTGTGGAGGAGGATCACCTAGGCCGGATGAAGAACGTATAGAGGCCTGCTCTGTTACCTTGTTGTTTTTCTAAGATTTCTAAATTAAAAGAAAGTAGAAAAAGACTCAAAGTATGGATGTCATAAATTCTGAATTTATTGAGAGAATTTTTCATACTTAGAATAACAAACGACTCTCCTGTTAATAGAGGAGAGGAGACAAGAGAGAGGAAGCAAGGGAGATAGGGCAGACTGTCCTCTCTGTCTAACGGCTAGTGCAGTGCACTAGCCATTGAACTCCAACTGCTCAATGACAGCCTACATGGGCTGTCTTGAGGCTTCCTTTTGGGCTTTTTATCTTACAATTATGGGTTTACAAGGGGACAAATATGGGCCCTAAAATCAGATGGAAAAAAAAAGAAAGAACAGAAAAAGGGCCCAAAATTAAGGTAATTGACCTATCTCCAAGGGATCCAGACAGAAAGACTTAAAGCTTCATATTTTCAACACATGTTATGGTACTAATCATTCAAGAATTCTACAAATTTGCATAATGGTGGTAGGCTATGTACTTCTATTGGTGTACAATGATGAGCTGCTGTAATTTGAGCATCCATCCAGTTGTAACAGGGATCTTAATGTTGATGAGTGGTTGTAGTAAAATCTATAAAGTTCAAGATGAATCTATTCCAATTACCTGGAGTAGCTTCAGTTTAGGACAAATGGCAGCATATGGCTTTACCTTCAGCTTAGGCTTTTGGGATGGTTAAATCCGTGTGGTTTCAGTTCAAGACAAAATGAAGAGAACCGTATCAAGTTGGTTCATCCATATGCAACGGTAATTATCGAATCTGTTACTGCATTTCTATTTTTTTTTTCTTTTTTGAGTGAAAGTTGCCATTAGTTATGGAGAAAGACACAATAGAAGAGAAGCAAGTGTATTAAGTAAAAGATAGTAACTGTGGCTATCAAACAATCCCAGTATAGAGTAGAAAGGTTAGGTCAATTGTTTATTTACCGTTTTCTAGTAGGCGAGAGAAAGACAAGCACCAAACGTTACAATCCAATTTAATTGGTAGTTTATTAATGAGGTGCATTTTGTTGATAGCAAATGGTTACGTTCCCTAAGAAAGAAACAAAGCATGAAGACATGCAAAACCACATTGCCGGCCATTTGTTTTTTATGTTTTAGCTTGACGCATAACCTTGAAATCTTGCTCGAGGCAGGTTGGAGCTCAAGACAGAGAGCAGGCCGCCCGCCCGGGGGGGGGGGGGGTTGAGGGGTGGGTGTGCGGCAGAGGCTTGGGGTGATGGAGGGATCAAAGCACCTCTGTCAAGAGGAGGTATACGGGAGGATCATTGTTGGAGATCACTTGTGAGGGATTGTTGTTGTAGTACTTGTTCAGTTGTTCAAGTCTGTCATTCAACTAGGAAAAAAAGCGAGTCAAAAGTCCCTAATCAGTGGGATGCATGGGGTATCTATAGGACCCCATTAAGCCAATGAGGCAGACTTGTTGCCCTTGCGCAATGGGCATAGCATAAAGCAAAGAGATTGTTCTTTATCAAGCACCCCTTGTCTTATTTGGCCTACAAGAGGACCCTTTTAGCCATAGGGGTTAGATTTCTCCTCCCTCACTGATCACTGCTTTATGCCCATTTTACAGCTGTGCTGGTAAGTAACACCCCCAACTCTGCCTGTGTTTGATCTCAAAATGTAAGCATCTTTTTAACACAGTTAGTCCCAAACCCGGGTAAAGAAGAAGGGGTTGCAGTAGGTTGACAGCCAATGTAAAAATTTTGTTTACACTATGACAAACCAAAATAGGAAAATCTTTCTTCTATATTGGTTTCAAATGGTCGATTCCAAAATTTTGGATTAAGGCTTAATTTGTTATTGTTGTTGCTGGTAACATCCCCGCTCATGGTGGGGCAAATCAGTGTTCTTTCCCTACTTCTCCTACCATGTCTGTGCCATGTGTCACTTTGGACATCAACACTTCCATTTGGTGTGTTTGAGGAGTTGGGGTGGTGCCATCCGTTTCCCAATGAAGCCTTTCAATCCAGCCACCAAAATTGATACCTTACTCTTTCCGAAGAGGATAAATTCTCCTTGAGCTGCATTTGCTGTGCTCTTTGGAAAGGGGGGGATGTTCCTTGTGAAAGGGGCATATTTTCGAGGGCCAGTATGTCACTTCGTGTTGTTGAGGTATGACAACCCCTCAAATAGCATGCGCTCTTCACAAGTCTTGTTTGCATGGTTAGCTTTGAGAAATGTGGCATTTGAACCCCCTCCTGGCTCCATATAGCTGCTCACTGAATGTGCTAAACAACAGTACGACCAGTTCAAAATTTGTTATTGTCTCTTTATATATAATTATGTATTTATATGCTGATGCTTGTGGCAACTTGTGTTTTGTGTGCAGTCCTTTCTCCATTGAGTTTAAACTTACGATAATGATCAGCTTTCAGTCTGATCTGTCAAAATTGCATTCCAAATCAGATCCCAAAATTCCTAGACTCTGGGTAAGCATCAACTCAAACTTTTGTTTTCCATAATTCACTCCTATAGCTTATGCTATTTCTATCTTGTTGCAGACGGCAGTGGAAAGTGTACCACTCGAGCTGGTTCGAACAAAATAATGCCATGCAAGTATCAGATCTCTCGGCACCATTTCGATCAAAAGGGATTTCCTATGTAAAAAAATCCAGAGAATTCAAAACCCTCAAAGTGACTCTACATGTATAATTCAAACCTTGCATGATCTATAGAAGGAAATGATATGAAAGATACATGGACAATAGTGCACCTGGATTTATTTTCTGTTTTATTGTCTATGCTCATAAACCTTTTACATTTATTTTGGAAAGGAGAAAGATGCTGCCCTTGTGCTTTTGAGTACTTGTCACAAGCAGTGTTACACTTATTTGGACTGTCAGTATTGCAGTATTATTAGGCCTCGTTTACTATTACCATTTTTAATTTTTGGTTGTTCAAATGTTAAAAATATTTACAAAAATACGCACTCATATTACATAAACATTTCCTTATAAAAGAAATTTAAAATTGTGCCAAAGAAAATATTTTGTGGTAATATTTTTGCATATAATTTTTATTTGTTAGTTAATTAATTTATTTTTATTGTCATATATTTCATTCCCCCTCATTTCTACCTCTCTACCTCTCTACCTCTTCATGAAACTCCTTTACAATGACAGTATTTTATTTTCATTAAATATCCAATATTCCCATCGGAGTGCATCGAAATGATTTTATTTCCTGCAATCCAAACGAGTCTGCCATTATTGTTATTTGTTATTGCTTCTTTTGTTATATATATAATATATGTTTTTAATAAATATAGGTGTTACTTGCCCAAAGCTTATACCATTCCCATCCCTTGTAAACCAACAAAATTGGTGCTTATATTGTCCAACCATGCTTGCATCCCCTGTGATCAATGCCTTCCCTCCTTAAAAGTTAGCCATTTTCTGGACTCCAGAAGAGGATGGAAATTAGAGGAGCTTAGATGCATTTTGCTGGCCAATAAGATCGAGGAGATCAGAGCTATTACCCCCCCCCCCCGGCGGGGTAATCCTGATACTCAAGATTTTGTCCGGTGGAAGGTAGTCACTGATGGAAACTTTTCTGTGGCTCAAGCTTATGTTTTAGTCCAAAAACTCAAGCTGCAGTCTTCGGAGGATCATCAGGATTGGAGCAGGATTTGAAAGTTTAGATGCACGGAAAGGATGAGATTCTTCTTGTGGCTGGCCACAGGAGCTGGATCCTGATGGATGTAGAAAGGAAGAGGAGGATGCTTAGTGAGGATCCTTGTTGCCCTATCTGCAATCGAGAAAAGGAAACCATCCTGCACCTCCTGAGAGACTGCCCTTTCGCCTCTCAGGTTTGGAAAACTGCATGGCAGGATTTTAGAAACCGTCATGGCCTTCATCACTCTATGGCCATGGAGTGGATAAAAGAGGCGACAACCAGCACGTCTGTGAAGGGCATAGTTTCCATTTGAACCATTTGGAAATCAAGATGCAGGTTTGTTTTCAAAAGGTCAGACCTCCATGTAAATGAGGTTGTAGCTAGAATCAAGAGGGTAGTCAGGGAGTGCGAGATTGTTTTTTGCCCAAAGCTGGGGCAAGTGGGTTAGCTGGTCCCCCCTCTTCAAAAAAAAAGGAGCTTTGAAATCCTCGTGAAGATTCTCTCTTCAGGAGTCGAGAAAGGAAAACGACTGTAAATCTCATCTCAGAATGCCGGAATTTCATGCAAGAGGTGGCAGTCACTCAAGTGAGGCATGTTTTCAGAGAAGCTAACCAATGTGCTGATTGACTTGCAAAAAGAGGTCTTGCTACCCCTAATGGAGTGGTGCAGTTGGATGATCCGCCTGTGAGCTTCCAAGGTTGCTGCAAAAAGACAGTAGGGGCTTTGCCCACTTTAGGAGATAATTTTCTGGCTTGGGCCCTGTGGGCCTCTCTTCTTTGTAAACCCACAAAAATAAAAACATAAAAGAATTGTGTTACTTAGATCACACTTCGGAATGGTAAAGGCATTCCGTTGACGCCTCACATAAGATGCCAGTGTGATACCATGTTTCGGCCGTTGGATCCGTCTCAATTGATATGAGGCCCCGAACAACCTAGTGTGGCCCTACACTCTAAACTTGATTGTTGAGACAACTAATTTGTTATTTGGGGATCTGATTTGAAGACTGTAGTATACAGCTACCGGTGCAATTTTATTTCGAATTATTTACCTAATTATTGTGAATTTAAAAAAAAAATTATTTAAATATTATATTTTTTTTCAAAGCACCGATTTCACACTCTGAGAGTGCAAAACCAGTTCGAGTATGAAACCGATTCGCACTCAAACCAGCGAAAGTGGTTTGAGTGTTATTTTTTAATGCAAAAGGTGTAAATACGTAGGTTGAGTCTCATATACGAAGCTATGAGGTATTGAAATGATAACCACTGTAGTATAATAATATTTTGTGTGATTGTTTTTTTATTTTTTTATTTTATTTTTTTCTCTCCTTGTTTTCTAAAATAAAATAAATTTTTAAAATTTATATTATTTATTTGAATTTAAATTTAGAATCTCGAGTTTATATAAAATTTCAATTTTTTAAAGTTAATATGGAAATTTATTTTTAAAATAAAATTTTTCTAGCATCAAGGTAATTATTTATACGGAATTTTATTTTAAAATCACACAAAAAATATGAATTTTAAAACCGTATAAATAAAATAAAACAATATAAATTTTAAAAATTCATAATTATAAAAAAAAATTCAAATAAATTATAGAATATTTTTGCATAAACAAAAGCATGCTAAGCATGTCACAGGACTGTTCAGAAGATTGCACCGCTCTGTTGCATTGACTAGGGCTCATGCATTTGTTACTGCACAAACAAAATTTGGATACATAATTTTATTTTCTATCTATATATTTAGTTTTTTACATATTAAATTCCATTGTATAAATAAAATTTTCATTAAAATAGACTAAAATTTTATTTGTATAGAAAAGGTATTCCAGACCACCATTCAACTTGACCTTTTTATAAGATTTTTTATTTACTTGAAAAAAAAATAATAAAAAAAATAAGAATATTAGGGCTTCCCTTGATGCAATAGCATTTTATTTACTTGGTCCAGTAAAATTTTAGTTAGTGTGTTGATATATGTTGTGTGCCCAAATATAACATATATATGTATGCATACAAACATACATACATACATCCATACATACACACACATATATATATATATATATATATGTTCGTACACTTTGAACCCAATTACAAACCATATATGAATTATAATAAACTTTATATATATTATTTCAATTCAAATAAATAATATAAATTTTAAAATTTTATTTTATTTTAGAAAACAAGGAGAGAAAAAAATAAAATAAAAACATAAAAAAAAGTGTACAAGATATTGTGGTTCGGTAGTTATCACTTTAATATCTCATAATCTCAAGTTTGAGGTTCAAACCCATGTAATTGTACTTTTTATAACAAAAAAGAAAAAATGGGTGCGAAACCGGTTTGAATGTGAAACCAGCACGATTCAAACCAATTTCGCACTCTCATAGTGAGAAACTGATTTAGCACGAATTCGGTACTTTGGGAAAAAAATGAAAAAAAGAACGATATTTAAATATATTTTTTTAAAATTCACAATAATCAGGTAAGTAATCCATTTTATTTCATTATTCCAGGTTCTGCAAACCCGAGAGGCATCTAAGAGCAGCAAAAAAGCCTCTGTTGGATCTACCTCACATAACCATCTCAATCAACACAATTCACTCCACTGAAAACTCATACAACATGGTGTGCGAATATTTTTCACCAGGTTGAACAACAACAGAGGGGAAATTTGGTTGATTGATGGCATTAGGGAATCCTTGAGTCTCCAAACAGAGGCCTGAATGCTTTCCGTAAGTTGTTCCACCTTTTCCAAAAACTCCATTCACATAGTTTCCGGTGTAAAACTGCATGCCCGGAGCATTTGTCCACAAGTTGAGGACCCTTCCACTTGATGGGTCTCTTAATTTTGCAGCATGCTTCAAACCAGCCTTCTCTTCACCACCGTCAAGCACATAGTTGTGGTCATATCCTAAGCCCACCTTTTGGATGTCGTCCCCAACCCGCTTTTCGGTAGTAAAATCAAATGCTGTGCCTTTGACTGGCATAATTTCACCAGTTGGGACAGTGTTCTGATCCACAGGGGTGATGTGATTTGCCCATATTTGAATTGAATGGTCAAGGATGTTGCCTGAGTTATGGCCAGCCAAGTTCCAGTATGTATGTTGAGCTAAGCTTACTGGAGTTGCCTTGTTCTCTGGGACAGCTTCCATGTCGAGCCTCATAGTTGTGCCAGAAGTAAGAGTGTAGGTGGCAGTTACAGAAAGATCTCCGGGATAACCTGTTAGCACAGGATACAAAAGAATGATAATATGCAGACATTTGGAAACACGTTCAATATTTGTATCGTTGGAGAAAGGACATGCAACGTGAAGTGGAGGATGGAGGATACATACATGCAGTTGAAACATTTGCCAAGAAATTTATACATTTTGACAATCTTGTGATAACACAGAGGGCTATGTTTTACCAGTACAGGTATATAACATTAAGTGAACATGCTACAACCGTATCGTATCATGCATGCGTAGTGTCCAGAACTGGCTCATAAATGATTGTTGGACTTAAAACCTAAACCGCTTTTTATAATCCTTCAAGCATCATGCCAAATTGGCCAACATATTTTGATGTTAGACTTGCTAAGTTCATGTGAAAAGAACCAGAGAACTAGTAAATCTGTGTTTGAAATCAAACTGCTGATTAAATGTAAGAAACATGTTAATGCTCCATATCAGTCCAACATTAGTTTGACTAATATACAGGAGAGTGTACCTTCCTCCCCATCATGGCTCTGATATTTGAAAGTAATCGATGGGTTTTCACCTACTTTATGGTCAGCTACCTTCCACACAACCTTATCATATCCCTTGAATCCACCTAAAACATACAAAATGAACAAGATCACATATATGGAGATCAGAATATCAAGTGGGGAAAATATACCTGTGGTATAAGGCAATCAGTTAAGGACGGTAGCTTAAACTCCCTGAAAACATCACATATCTTTTGGAAAACAAGAGGGAAGTAAAAGTAAGAGTATATATGCTATGGAAATATTCATAAAGCACATTAGCTTAATACTTGGCTTTCTTCTCTTGATTTGTTTTCCTAAACTTGTATAGAATCTCACACATGCAGTGCCCCTAATTTAGTTCGTCATGATATTTCATGGAATTTCTATTAGAAGGAATCTAATGATCATGGTGATTCGAGGTTAATTTTTTGCTTGAGTTGCTTGAATTGTCCCTTCTTCTTTAATCCCCAAGGAAAGGATAGAGCCAAGTTTAAACTGTGTTTGGTGAAAGTCATAGAATCAGTTGTTTGGCTGTTTCGATAAGGAACCAGCATTGACGATCTGTAAATTATTTTCTGCATAAAGTAATTGATTTAACACCATTGTCATTTAAAGAAAAAGAAATTGATCCAATTTAAGACGTTGATGTAGTATCATTCAATTAACCTAAGAATCAGTTCAATTCAAGCTTTGTTCCATGTAAATTGCTTGGCAAGACAAGCTATTATCAAGCGTTAACAAAAGTAGAAAGAAGAGTTCTCAAATCTCATCATACCATGGAGACTATTTGGGGGCTTGTTGATTGGCAAAGAGTAATCTACTCCATTGAGACTGAACTTCCCTTCTTTAATTCTGTTTGCAACCCTACCAACAATGCACCCAAAGTATGGCGCCGCTCCATTCTGTTCCATTTATTCATCGATTCCAGTTAGGTTTAGAAAAAAATTACCACCAAACACAAAATTCATTACCCAATAGAAACATCAAAATCAAATTTTCCATCACAGATCATCAATCAGCACACACAAGAATTCCATCCAAAAGAAATCAAATTGATTATACAATCAATAATCAGAATGAATCGCACGAAAACCAGAAATGCATAAGCAGAAAAGAAACTGCAACTCACAAGATATGGTTCGAGGGAATCGAATCCAAGCACCACATCAGCCAACTTTCCTACAAAATCAACGGATCATCACACTTTATATGTCAATATGAGAGAGAGAGAGAGAGAGAGAGAGAGAGAGAGAGAGAGAGAGGGAGGGAGGGAGTAGCAACCATGTTTATCAGGGATGGACAAGGAAGTGATGGTGGCACCATAGTTACTGATCTTAACCTCAATGCTTCCATTCTTCAGTTCAAATATCTCTGCTTTATCTCCCATTTCTTGCTTACGCTTTAGAGAGAGGGAGAGAGATACCCAAGCTTTGTCAATGGGAGTGGAGGTGGGGGAGGCAGGTGAATCGGATATGACGTCACTCGTCTGTTTTGGAATTTTGATTGATTACCGATATTTACGTTGAAAGATCCCACAAAATCTTTGATTTTGTAATATTTTTGAGTAACAAATTCCGAATTTGCAATATTATTTATTTTCTATGTTATGTTGCTAAACTCATTAAATTTAACCTTACATTCACTTTGCATTCTTCTCCCATAAATTTATAATTGTTCTTCTTCCTTTTTTTTTTTTTTTTTTTTTTTTTTTTTTTTTTTTTTTTTTTTTTTTTTTTTTTTTTTTTTTTACTTTTAACATTGATTGCTTTTATATATACATATATACATATATACATATATATATATATGCATACGAAAGATTAAAACTCGAAATAATTTAAAAAATAGAACGATGACAATTGACGTATAATTTATTGATTTTAATATTAATTGTTAGTAATACTTTAAAATATGTCGAATAATTTTACATAAATTAAATAATTAATAAGCTAAATAGGTTAAATCTAATATAACAGTAAATATAAATAAAAATTCAAAAATCAGTCAAAATATCTAATACAGAGATAGAGAAAATAGCAGTGATCTTTTTCATACAAATTATGATGCAAGGAATGGAACCAATCATAAACATAAAAAAATAAAAAATATATTAGGTTAAATAAAAATAGGTAAATCGTAAAAGAAAATCGTAATACTACTGTTGAATCAACTGAGTTAATTCTATTTAATATAGTTTAAAATTTTTTAAAATTTTAAATCAAATTAATATAAAAAATTTAATAAATAATTGAAACTAAATCTTTATGAAACGACACCTAACCAACCAGAATCGTGAAAGGCGCCACACAGAATTTTGTTCTGTGGCTCCAAAATTAGAAAAAGCATGACAATATATACAAGATCTTTCAAGCCTTGCATATATGGAATTCCATATGGTACGACAACCTAATTATAAATCTGAAGAACATGAAAAATAAGATAAAATAATTTCTGTATCTCACTATTTTTATTTTCAGTTACAAGAGCTGCATATATATAGGTATAGAATACACGTTACAATAATTTAGGCTAGAATTTTGTGGTGGAGATTAAAGGAGATTGATTAAATCCCTAAGATTTGGCTAAACATAATATTTTGATTCTGCCTTCATATAATGTGTGCTTGTTAAGAACAGAATTTGACCATTTCCTATAATTTTGTCATTCCTTGTACTACCAGAAACCACGGATTCAGCGATAGAAAATTACTGACGAAAAAAAATCCGTCGATAATAGCGACAGATTTACAACGGATTAACGTCGAATTTTTTATCGAGAAATTAGCGACAGATTAGCGACAAAAATATTTCCATCGCTAAACCCTTAAAATTTTTTTTTAAATTATAAAATTATCAGCGACGGATTACCGACAGAATTTTTAGTGACGGAAATATTCCATCGCTAACTTCTGTCGGTGAATTGGTGAAGGAAAAAAAATTTAAAAAATTAAAAAAATTACAAAAAATATATCTACAACCTTTAACGACGGATTAGCGACGGATTAACGACGAAAAATTAGCGACGGATTACCGACAGAAAATTAGCGACGGATTTTTTTAATTTTTTAATTTTTAATTTTTAATTTTTAATTTATTTAATAATTCTTATTATTTATTATTTTATTTTTGCAAATTTTTTATTTTTTATTTTAAGTAATAATAAAATTATTTTATTTTTTTATAATAAATTATAATTTTATATTATTTTAATATTATTAAGAAATAAGAAATAAAAATAATAAGTAAAAATAAAAAAGACATATAAGTAGATAACTTATTTGACTTAGTGGCAAGGGTGTTCTCCTTCCTTCCTCAGCGTGCGGGTTTGAATCTCACCACCGGTGGCTGGGTGGGTGGTGGGCTATGCATTTTTTTTCATTTTTCATAACTCAAATTAGCGACGAATCCCTGTTCGTCACTGTTTTTTTTTTCATTTTTAGCGATAGATTTTTTTCCGTCGCTGTATCCGTTGTTAATCCGACGCTGATATTTGCGACGAAAAAAATCTGTCGCTAAAAATTAACGGGGTCACTTTTTACGACAAATTTAGCGACGGAAAAAATCCGTCACTGATACCTTTTAGCAATGGAAAAACGACTTTCAACGATAGATTTTTCCGTCACTGAATGTCGGTTTTCTAGTAGTGTTGTAAACTTGCCATCATTTGGATTTGGAGAATAAGCTCTCTATCAACAAGCTGGTTAGAACTCATGACAAAGCGTGTGATAAGAGTATCAACGGCAACCTTCTCTCGATCTCAAAGTGGTTGTCTAATTCGATATGCTCCATGCCAGCATGGAAAACAAGATTGATAAACATATGGAGAGAGCTCACATTGATAAACAAGATGAGGGAGAGAGATATACCGATGCCACATAAAAGATAAGCCATATTGGTTCAACCATAGCATGTGCCATAACATGATACTCTGCCTTTATAATGGAACGAACAAAAGTAGATTGCTTCTTTAATGCCCAGGAAATACATTTAGCACCAAAAAATGACATAAAAATGATAATGAGCTAAATATTGATTTTATTGATGATATTATGGTATTATTTTGGATTAGTTATATGCCATAATGGATGTTTTTTGTGATTTTTTATTTTTAGGGATCTAAATCGGAGATTGGATCAAAGAAGGTTTAAGGAAGCAATTTTTGAAGCTAATTGTTCAAGATAGCATTTGGACCTACAAATAAAGGAAGAAATATCTAAAGTAAAAATTTATTTATAATAAAAATATTTACTTCAAGTAAATTATGGTCTTCTAGGTGAGGATTCATTTGTGGTCTTCTAGGTGAGGATCCACATAAACATTTGAAGAAGTTACAAGTTATTTCCTGCATCTAGGGCTGCCAATATCAGAAAGGAAATATGTGGGATAAGACAGATTAGTGGAGAGACACTGTACGAATATTTTGAGAGGTTCAAACAACTTTATGCCAATTGCCCGGATCATCAAATACCGGATCAGCTCTTGATACAATATTTTTATGAAAAACTTCTACCTATGGATAGAAGTATAGTGGATGCAGCCAGTGAAGGAGCTTTAGTTAATAAAACACCAGAGGAAGCCAGACAGTTGATTTCGAACATGGCAGAAAACTCTCAACAATTTGGGATGAGGGTAGATGGAGATACAAAACGTGTCAATGAGGTAAGTCATTCAAACATTGAAAATCAAATTTATAAACTAACTACTTTGGTTCGTCAGTTGGCTGTAAGGCAAATGCAAACAACCAAGATTTGTGGGATATGCTCAATTTTTGAACATCCGACAGATATGTGTCCAACCCTGCAAGAAGATCCCACTCATCAAGCAAATGTCATAGGTGGATTTCCTAGTCAACCTCAAAGAAAGTATGATCTCTTTTCCACTCATTACAACCCTGGATGGAGAGATCATCCAAACCTGAGCTATGGAAACCAAGGAGGATAGATAAGAAATCTACCCTAACACTTCAACAGACTATCACCACCATCTTCATAATCTTCTAATTCAAGTATGTCTTTAGAGGATACAATAAAAGCTCTAGCAACTAACACTGAACAATTTCAACAGAAAATGAGAGCGGGTACACAAAACTTGGGGAATCAATTCACTCAATTGGCAACTTCGGTTAGCAATTTGAAGGCTCGAATCTTAGGGAAATTACATTCATAAACAGTAGTAAACCCTAAGAAGAATGTTAGTGCAATGGTGTTGAGAAATGGAAAGGAGTTACGATCAACCCCACCATCACCCAAAAAGGTAGATGAAAAGAAGGATGAAGAGGATGAGGATGAGGCCGCTAATGAAAGTCCAATTAAAGTAAAATCCGATTCCCTTTCTCCAATGAATTCTAACCCAATTGTGCTACATTTTCCCAGCAGGTTGGAAAGATTCAAGAAGGAAAACTATGAGAAAGAGGTTTGGGAAACTTTTAAGAAAGTAGAAATAAACATTCCATTATTGGATGCCATTAAGCAAATTCCAAAATATGCAAAATTTTTGAAGGAATTGTGTACAAATAAAAGAAGGTTGAGAGGTGATGAGAAATAAGTGTGGGGGAGAATGTGTCTGCTGTTATTAAAAGATCTCTACCCTTAGAAATGTACAGATCCAAGTATGTTTACCTTACCATGTGTCATTGGTACAAGGAAGTTTGAACGTGCCATGCTAGATTTAAGAGCATCAATCAATGTCATACCATATTCTATTTATATTGCTCTAGATTTAGATCCTTTGAAGGAAACTAGAGTGATTATTCAATGTTCTGTTGTGTATTCAGAAGGGGTTGTAGAAAATATTTTGGTATAGGTCAACGAATTAATTTTTCCAGCTGATTTTTATATCTTGAAAATGGAGGAAGACACCATTACAAATTCAGCATCACTACTACTAGGGAGACCATTCATGAAGACAACAAGAACAAAAAGAAATGTGAATGAGGGTACCCTCTCCATCGAGTTTGACGACAAGATTATTAAATTCAACATTTTTAAGGTCATGAGGTACCCGAATGAATGTCATTCAATTTGTTTTGCTAACATCATTGATTCAATTGTGTAGGAATTTTTTGAAGAAGAAAATGATACAAACCTTGAATTGGATGCACAATTGAACATTAAGGAAGAAATGACTGAAACTTGTGAAATTTCAGAGTCAATATTGGAACCACTACTAAGGCCATCGAATTCAAGTGCATTATTGCCTATTTACCATAAAATATTATTACCCTCTGTTATGCAGGCTCCAAAGTTGGAATTGAAGATCTTGTCGGATCATCTTAAGTATGTTTACTTAGGAGATGAAGAAACCTTGCCCGTGATCATAGCAAAAGAGTTGACGGATGAACAAGAAACTCAGTTACTCCAAGTTTTAAGGGAACACAAGATAGCAATTGGTTGGACTTTAGATGATATAAAGGGTATTAATTCTTCAATTTGTATGCATCGAATTCTCTTGGAGGAGGGGGCCAACCGAAGAGCGAATCACAGAGGAAACTAAATCCAATCATGAAGGTAGTAGTGATGAAAGAAATTCTCAAACTTTTGGATGAAAGAATAATCTACCCAATTTCGGACAGCAGTCCAATCCATGTGGTACCTAAGAAAATGGGGATCACGGTAGTAAGAAATCAAGACAATGAGTTGATACCTACGTGAGTGCAAAATGGTTGGTGAATGGTTATTGATTTTAGAAAGCTCAATTTAGCCACCAGAAAGGATCATTTCCCTCTACCCTTTTATTGATCAAATATTAGAGAGACTAGTTAGGAAATCATTCTTTTGTTTTCTTGATAGTTTTTCAGGTTATTATTAGATTGTAATTGCACAAGAAGATCAAGAGAAGACCATATTCACATGCCCATTTGGGACATTTGCTTATAGGAGGATGCCTTTTGGTCTATGCAATACCCCAGGTACATTTCAAAGGTGCATGTTGAGCATATTTTCTGAATATATTGAGAAATGCATCGAAGTGTTCATGGATGACTTCATTGTTTATGGAGACTCATTCGATAATTGCTTAGGATATTTGATAAAAATTCTGAAAAGATGCATGAAAACGAACTTAGTCTTAAATTATGAAAAATATCATTTCATGGTGAAGGAAGGCATTGTGCTAGGGCATGTGATTTTCTTCTAGAGGTATAAATGTAGATAAGGCAAAGATTGATTTGATCAAAAGCTTACCTTACTCCACAAATGTTAGGGAAATATGTGCCTTTCTTGGACATGCAGCTTTTTATCATAGGTTCATTCAAGATATCTTAGAGATTGCTTTACCATTGTCCAAGTTGCTTCAAAAGGACGTACCCTTTGAGTTCAGGAAACAATGCAAGGAAGCATTTGATAAACTCAAGCATTTATTGACTATAGCTCCAATCATTCAACCACCTAATTGGGACTTACCTTTTGAAATCATGTGCGATGAAGCAATTTTGCGATAGGAGCTGTTCTAGGCCAGTGGATTGATAAGAGGAGCTACGTCATCTATCATATTTCAAGGACATTGAATGCTGCTCAATGCAATTACACCACCACCAAAAAGGAGCTCTTAGCAATTATTTTTGCTTTAGATAAATTCAGATCATATCTTCTTGGTTCTAAAGTGATTGTGTATTCTGATCATGTAGCTTTGAAGTATTTATTGGCATAAAAGGACTTGAAACCAAGGTTGATAAGATGGATACTCTTGCTGCAAGAGTTTGACTTAGAAATCAAAGATCGAAGAGGAGCTAAAAACTTTGTAGCTGATCATCTAAGCAGGCTAGTAAAGGAAGATGAACCATTACCTATCTCCGAGATTTTTCCTGATGAACAATTGTTTCACTTGAAAGGTACTACTCCTTGGCATGCAGATATTGTGAACTATTTGGTCACTCATATTTTGCCTAATCACCTAAGTCAAGAAAGGAAAAAATTCGATGTGAGGCAAAATATTATATGTAGGATGAGTCTTATTTATGAAAATTTTGCTCTGACCAAATAATTAGGAGGCGTGTTCCTGAAAATGAATATAAATCCATCTTAACATTTTGTCATAGTTATGCTTGTGGAGGACATTTTGGGCCAAAGAGAATTGCTCAGAAAGTTTTGGATAGTGGACTGTATTGGGACACCTTGTTTAAGGATCTTACTTGTTTTGTAAGAGTTGTGATAAATGTCAAAGAACAGGTAATTTGTCCCGTATAAATGAGAAACCCCAAACTCCTATTCTTGTTTGTGAAATATTTGATATATGGAGTATTGATTTTATGGGTCCTTTCCCTTCCTCTTATGGGTATGCTTACATACTTTTAATAGTTGATTATGTTTTAAAGTGGGTGGAAGCAAAAGCCACCAGAATTGACGATTCTAAATCTGTTGTAGGTTTTATCAAGTCTAACATTTTCAGCAGGTTTGGGATTCCTCGAGCCATCATAAGTGATCAATGGAGCCATTTTTGTAATCGAGCAGTTGAAACATTGATGAAGAAGTATGGAGTACATCACCGGGTCACCACGGTGTATCATCCACAAACAAACGAACAAGCTAAAGTTTCAAACCGAGAAGTTAAATCTATTTTGGAGAAAACGGTCAATCCAAGGAGAAAGGATTGGAGTTTATGTCTAGATGATGCATTATGGGCGTATCGGACAACATTCAAAACACTAATAGGGATGTCCCCCTATAGGCTAGTCTTTGGCAAATCTTGTCACTTACCGGTGGAAATTGAGCATGAGGCATATTGGGCAATCAAACGTTCCAATATGAATTTAGATGAAGCCACTGAATCAAGGAAATTGCAATTACAAGAGTTGGAGGAGTTAAGATTGGAAGTCTACGAGAACTCGAGAATTTATAAAGAAAAAACCAAATCGTTTCACGATAGTTTAATCTTGATAAAAGAGTTTAAGGTTGGGCAAAGAGTGCTTTTGTACAATTCTCAACTCAAATTTATGTCGGGTAAGTTACGTTCTCGATGGGTTGGTCCATTTGTTGTAACTAATGTGTTTTCCCATGGTGCAGTAAAAATTAGAAGTCTTGACACAAATAAGATCTTCAAGGTGAATGGACATAGGTTGAAAATATTTCATGAGGATTTGGTGATCTCTACAACAATGGACGTTGCATTAAAGCTTCCCGATTATTCATCAAACTGAGTCACCAATGAAGACCATCGAGCATAACGATGTTAAACAATTGCGCTTGTTGGGAGGCAACCCAATATTTTTTTTTCTTGAATTTGATTAGTTTGTTATTTAATTTCTTATTTTATTATGGGTATTTGATTAGTGTCATTAGTTTCTACTTTTAATTTTTGTAGGTATCCAAGATGAGAATTTTAAAGGATTCAATTATTCAAGTTAGGACATGGACAGAGGATAATTGAAAATTGGGTAGAAGCAGTCTCTTTGTTAAGGTGTGATCACGCGGTGTTCAGAATGAAGTGCAATAAAATGGACAGAAGCAGTCCGCTACCCAAGGCGTGATCACATAATTTTGGGGCAAAAAAAATATGGGTGGAACGGTTTTGTTAAGTTCTCTATTGTTCTTTTCGATTCCCCTAAATTGAGCCTAAAACACCAAAACCCTAACTTACCTTCTTCAAGCATCATCCTCGACCGAAGGCTTGCTTCTCTCATCTATCTATCGATCACCACCCAAATCACTTGAAGATTTTTCCCTTTTGCAAGTCACTTGTGAAACCCTAAGTTGCGCCTTGTGTCTCTCCATCACCATCCTCGGTTCGATTGAAGGTCTGCTTCTACCCTCCCGATTTTGCTATGACAAATTCTATTGATGGGAAAGAGGCGAATTGTTGCACATAGATATGGGCTTCGAGATCAACAATATGCTTCTTCCTCAAGCGAAGCCCAATCTCAACGTGCACGAATCGCGAACCCTAGCGGCGAGCCAATTTCACTCTCCTCTGCTGATCAATCATCTCCTTCAGCAACCTCATCCATGCAATCATCCCCACCAACCCCTGCGGCCTCTCCACAGCAACCAACAATCACATTTCATTCCCACCATTACCTGAGGGGAGTTCTCTAGTTCTTTATCTTTCTTTCCATTGTCCTATTTCATTGACTAACATCTTTCATTCACTACAAAAAAAACCCATTTTAGCGACGGATTTAGGGACAAAAAATTCAAAAAAATTCAGAAAAATTCGTCGCTAAAATTTTTAGCGACGGAATTTGCAACAAAAAATTTTTCGTCGCTAATGACGCGTCGCAAAAATTTAACGACAAAAGTGGCAGATTTGTCGCCAATTTAGGGACAAAAATATTTTTGTCGCTAAAATCCGTCGTAAATTTAGCGACAAATATTTTTGTCGCTAAAATCTGTCGCCAATTTAGTTACAAAAAAGTTTTTGTCACTAAAATTTATCGCTATTTTAGCAACAAAAATATTTCGTCACCAAAATCCGTCGCCAATTTAGCGACAAAATATACAATTCGTCGCCAATTTAGCGACAAAAATATTTGTCGCTAAAATTCATCACCAATTTGGCTACAAAACATTATTCGTCGCTAAAATTTTACGACGGAAAAGTTTCGTCGCTAAAATTCGTCGCTAAATTTAGCGATGGATATATATATTTTTCGTCTCTAAATTTAGCAACGGAAATCTTCTATTTAGCGACGGCTTTACATGTCGCCGCTAAATTTAAGAATGGATATATTTTTTTAGAGACGGATATATTTCTGTTCGATAATTTTAGGATTTAGCGACGGATTTCTTTTAGGGGATTTCTTCCAATTTAGGGACAAATATTTTTTTCATCGCTAAATGTTTAGGTGCAGAGATTTTCTTGGTTAAATTTAGTCACAAATTTAGCGACGGATTTAATAAAAAATAAATTTTGTTATTTATTCATATTTTGGCCTATTAATTAAAAAAATGTTATCCTGTAATATCTATCCAATCCTATATTATTTGCAATCCAACCAATAACTCATCAATATCCAATTCAACTAATAAACCATACAAAAAAAAAAAAAAATTCATTCCAACCAAAATATATATGGAATTCCAAAATGAAAATGTCAACATCCTGATAATGAAAATATCTAACAGATAATTAATAGTTTCATAAATTCCACGTAACATAAAAATAAAATCAAATAAATATAAATATAGTGAAATATTAAACATCCAGATAATATTAGTATTGTCCACCACCGACCACCTACTAAGTCGTTATCTTGATCTTCATTATGGACAACCGTCGGTCATTATCTCACTATCCTAGTCTTCATTTCATCAGTAGAAGGGGGCAAAGAAGGGTCAGTCATTATGCTGGTCTTTGTCTGGGTCATCAGCAGGCAAAGAAGGGGGAACCTGACTCTGTGACAGAAGAAACTGACTTGCATCCAAATTGAGGTACTGTAAAATAAGTCGTTGTGTTACCTCAAGTGATTGTCTGATTTCTTTGATTTCTTCATCTTTTTTTGCAAGTTGCGCTTTGATTTCTTCGTCTTTCAATGCAAGTTGCGTTTTGAGGTCATGTACTTCTTTATCTAGTTGCATTTCTTTTCTTGAAGTCATCATGGTAGAAGATGGACCTGGTGTGTACATTCTGCACAATGATCCCATCCCAAGGATTCTTCCCTTTTTTGTCCCACCAGATGCCTCTAACTACAAAACCATACTATTAACAGATGGCTCAGATAAGAGATCATGATCAACACTATTTGAATTCGTCAACAAAAATTCATTATATTTTTCCTGTATTATTAAGACAAAAATAAAAAAATACAATAAAACTATAAGAAAAAACAATTACAAGGTCATGAATTCAACTAATTGATCACGTATGATAGAATTAAAAGCTGTCGTATTGCATTGATGCCATCGCCTGAAAAGAACCTATCACAAAGTGATTCAAGGTTATGGTTATGGGCAGAGCTACTATACTATACCAAGAGAAAGAGAACTCAAAAGTCAAATTTTTGCCGGGGAAATTGCATTCTATTTTTCTAACATGGAGGTGTCCCAAGTATAATATAAATATATATATATGGCTAGAGAGAATAATTCAGAAAACTAAATTAAGCTAAATTGTGCTTATAAGTACTTAACTCATGCTATAATCATAGACAAAACTCATGTTGGAATTTTTTGTAGTGGTAAATTATATAAAAACTTCAAATTTATCTCTTTTAAAGGAAATATGTCAATTACAGTGTAACAAAAGTTTTATCATACATAAAAATATATTAATTAAAAGAATAATTTGCATCGGGTTGGTGGGTTGGTAGCTATGCTAAGAAATAAAATTATAGAAAATCTAAGCTTCCTTGGTTGACTCTTGATTGACTCAATAACACGTTAGACTAAGTTGACAATTTGACAATTGCTCTTTTGCAACCATATGACCACCATAGCTACTTGATAATAACACTAATTTTTACTGAAAAAATTTTCTCAAATGGTTGTTTTGGTTCTGATCCAAATTTTTGTATGATATGATTTTTTTAGTTTCAATGATTTTTACTCATTTTTACTATTCTTTTCATGGTTTGATTTCAATAGTGGTGTTAAAATTAGACAAAAATCAATTTCTTGTGGTTCGTGCTCCTTATTTGAAAATTTGAGTATGTCTAATAAAATAAATCCCAAAGTTAATGTTGCATATATACATGATGGTACCACTGTCATTTTCAAAGCAATAAATCAATAAAAAATAAATAAATTAAACAGTCAAAAGAAAAAGTATAATATAAACAATTTTGAGTGTTATGTTGCTATCTTTTCATAGAGAGGCTTATGCCCGCCGCAATTCTGAATTGGTGTGTGTCTCGGTATGAGTTTTTTCTCTCAAAAACTTACTGTTCTATTTTCTTCTTTCAAGAACTTACTGTACTATTTTTTTACACGACGACTTTGAAACATAGACCCCCACGTATATATTATTGTCAAGGTTATTATGCACAACCTTTTTATCTTCACCAGCTACAAAATTGGTAAATAAACAATCAAGAGAGAGAGTCCTTTGATATGTACAAGAAAATTAAACAATATCAAAGATAAAGTCCTTTGATATTGATATGTATAAGAAAATTAGACAATATGTCACGCCCCAAACCGGGAACGTGAATAGCCGCCCGTTGTCCTTGGATGCCAACTGTATTTTTACAGAAAATCGGACAGAATCTCCCCATAAATCGGAAGTTTCCCGTATACAATTAAACCTGTATAATCAAAATCAACCTGTAATTTAAATAAATAGTCATCCCAACCTCTTCAAAATCAACAAACACCACCGCCAGCATCCAGAACAACGCAAGGTTACAATTTTCTAGCAGTCCTAGCCACAGACCTCTACCGTCATACCCAATTAGAGCATGAACAGCCGCCACACCGAGCGGACCTAAATTTCATGAAAGATACAATAATTTTTTCAAGTAACACCCAAATACGTATAATCGCCCAATGCAAAGGAAATATGAGAGTTAAATTATACAGTCATCCCAAAATAAGTACACGGCCAACTACGGACCTTAATGTCAAGACCTTGCAGGGTCGAACTAAATTAAGAGTTCATATTTCTATTTAAAGTAAATCTCACCGTCGTGAACACCAAATCCGCTTTAGAGCCTGTAACGTCGCTCTATCATAATAAACCTGTCTGAGAAGGGAAAAGAGAGGGGTGAGTATCGTAGGAAGATACTCAGTAAGTGAGAGAGATAATATCAAGCATAAATAGTGTGAGTGAACCATTGGAGTGTCAAATAACAACATTTCGAATCAAGAATTTACATTTCGCATCAAAACATGATATGTTTATCAATTGAAATCATTTAATCAATTATACGTTAACAAGTATGTATGCATCCATTTAAAATCAAGTAATATCAGAGCGAGCCAAAAATGATCTTGGCAAAGGTCAACCGTGACTAAGGACAGGCGCATCGGGGGTTTTATTATGCATAGACTTTAAAACGCTCTCTACCCCGACGTTGGCCATGAGTTCGCTGGGGCCAACTTATCAACGTGTATAGGATCTCGCTCGGTACTAGACGGTGGCGTCACACATGTCCTCCCTCTACGTGGGTTCAACCGGCTGCGCCTATAACCTTTATAATAAATGACGTTTGCGGATACCTCCTGCAGAAGCGTATCCGGGCAACCGGTACCTCTACAAACGCCTTTCGTAGCTACGAAATCATCATAGTATCACAAAGGACACAACGTCCCAGGGCACAACGTCCCACAAGTAACATCACATCATCGCATAACTAGTAGGCATCCAACCCACATAGTTTATCAAAAACATTTTAAATTTGCGTACCAATACATCCCATCAATTCATTTCAAAACAGCATATCAATGCAACGGTATAAAATAAAATTTATACATTTTCAAGTAATGATACACTTATTGTTTCATTTCAAATCATGGATGCATAATCATTGTAAATATAATTCAAGACACTCCAATAATCACAAAATAGATTTTTAAATTTAATATCATAGGTCAAACGAATGCATATCAAAGCATGTTTTATCGAAAACACGACAGAAAACACGTTTTACTATTTATGCAAGAGATTAGAGTCCCACTCACATATTTAGCGAGGGTGATCACTCCCTATTTTTCAACGAGTCACCAAAAGACAGATCTAATCAAATCGTCAAATTTTATATCAATTAAAACCCTAATAAGGGATTTTATCAACAAAATTTATTCAAACTTCTAAATGGGTGCATTTCTCTCACCTAGGGTTCCTCAGATCTTAGATCTAGCTTTCGTTCGCCCGTCGGTTGGGTCTGAAACCTGAATGTTTCCAAATTTGAAATAATGGTGAGCAATTTAAGTCAAATTACTAAAGAAATTCGAAATCTTAGTGCGAAAATCGAAACTTTGAGTCATTTACATTCACAGGGACTCGCGGACTGTCACAGGCCGTCTCAGGCTGTGAGCCGCTGGCCGTAGTGGGCTTCAGTGGGCCACGGGCCGTAATGGGCTTGTGGTCCTAGGGCTTTGCGGGCTGTTGGGCCTGCGGGCTTGGTGGGCCTCGCGGCTGGTGGGCTGGCCCATTCATAGGCTAGGGCTCACGCTCGCATAGAGGGTCACGCTGGCTCGCGCAGGCTCGTGCCGGCTCGCGCGCGTCGCGCGCTGGCTCGTGCAGGCTCACGGCTGGCTCTCGCACTGGCTCGCACTGGCTCACGCTGGGTCGCACGCTGGGCCGTGCGCTGGCTCGTAATGGGTAGCGTGCTGGCTTACGCGCTGGCTCGCGGGAGATCGCGAGCAAGGCTCGCGATGGCTCGAGGCGGCAGCGCTCGCGGGAGGGCGGATCTGCCCAGTGGCGTGCTCGCGGGAGGGCGGTGCCCGCGGCAGGGAGGTCGTGCTACGGTTGGGTGCGGTGGCGGAAGGGAGAGGAGAAAGACAGAAAGAGAGGGAGAGAGAGAGAGAGAGAGAGAGGGAGAGAGATTGGGGCTTTTTAGCCCCAATCCCTATATATATATATATTTTTTTTTCTTTTCCTTCTGGTGCTACATTTTTTAACCCCCTAAAATCAAGTTTCGTTCTCGAAACTAAAAGAAGACTCAACTGTAAATAAATGGGGGTACTGACTCCTCATAGCCTCCTCGGGCTTCCAGGTCTCCTCCTTGATCTGATCACTTCTCTACAAAACTTTGACCAATGAAATTTCCTTACTCGCAGCTTTCTAACCTGCCAATCTAGAATAGTCACGGCCTGTATTGGAAGGCTAAGGTCCTCTCGTAACTCAAGAGGTGGAGGCTCAAGTACATGAGAAGGATCGGTCAAGTATTTCCTGAGTACTGAGACATGGAATACGTCGTGAATACAGGAGAGTTCATCTGGCAGTTCCAATCTATATGCCACACTTCCGACCTTCTCAAGGATACGGAAGGGCCCAATATATCTGGGGTTCAACTTTCCCCGCAGCCTGAACCGTATAACTCCCTTCTAAGGAGATATTCTCAAGAAAACTATATCTCCCATAGCAAACTCAAAAGGTCGCCGCCTACGATCAGCATACGTCTTCTGTCTGTCTTGGGCGGCTTTCATTCGCTCACGGATAACCTTAATTTTATCCTTTGTTTGCTCAATCAACTCAACGTTGCTGAGACGTCGCTCTCCGACCTCATCCCAGCATATCGGAGTGCGGCACTTCCTGCCATATATCATACGGGGGCATCCCTATACTGGCTTGATAACTGTTATTATATGCGAATTCGACTAGTGGAAGGTGCCGATCTCAACTACCCCGGAAATCCATCACACATGCCCTTAGCATGTCCTCAAGGGTCTGAATGGTCCTCTCAGACTGGCCGTCCGTCTAAGGATGATATGCTGTACTGAAATTCAATCTAGTTCCCAATGCTTCCTACAACTTGGGCCAAAACCTAGATGTGAACCTGGGGTCCCTATCTGAAACAATCGACACAGGCACCCCGTGAAGCTGAACTATGGTATCAATGTAGAGACGTGCCAACGCTTCTAAGGAATAGTCACCGTGGATAGGGATAAAATGTGCAGATTTGGTGAGTCGATCGACAATTACCCAAATCATATCATACCGTGAAGAAGTCCGCGGCAACCTCATCACGAAGTCCATAGTAATATACTCTCATTCCCACTCAGGAATGGGAAGAGGCTGCAGTGTGCCCGCTGGATGTTGATGCTCGGCCTTCACCTGCTGGCACACCAAGCATCGTGTCACAAACTCAGCTATATCCCTCTTCATGCCTGACTACCAATAGCTACCTCTGATGGTCCGGTTCATCTTCGTACCCCCGGGATGCATAGCATATGCAGAAGAATGTGCTTCCTCAAGAATAGCATGTCGAAGATCACTATCGGCCGGGACACACACTCTGTCTCTGAATACCAGGAGTCCATCATCACGGACTCTGAAATCTCCGCCTTCAGTTCTACGGACTCTATTCGCAAAACCCTAAATCTCCTTATCTGTACTCTGGAGCTCTCTGATACGGTTGAACAAGGTTGGCCTGACCTCAAATCTAGCTAGTAAGCCTCCTTGATATCGTTAGTCAAACTGACTCCTAAGGCTCGGAGTCTCACTAAACAAGAAAGGTAGGCTTTCTCTGTCGACTGTGAGGATGATATTGACTTCCGACTCAAAGCATCTGCTACAACATTCGTCTTGCCCGGATGATAGTCAATAATGAGGTCATAATCTTTGAGAAGTTCTAACCATCTCCTCTATCACAAATTCAGCTCCTTTTGGGTAAATAGATATTTCAAACTCCTATGATCTGTAAATACCCTGCAGATCACCCCATAAAGATAATGCCGCCATATCTTGAATGCGAAGACTAAGGCTGCCAACTCTAAATCATGTGTCGGGTAATTAACCTCGTGTTTCTTCAGCTGTCGCGAGGCATATGCAATAACCCGACCATCCTACATTAGAACACAACCCAATCCCTATCGGCTAACATCACTGTACACTGTATACTCCCGACTACTAGTTGGAAGGGCTAAAATAGGAGCGGATGTCAACCGTTATTTGAGCTCTTGGAAGCTCGCTTCACAACGATCTTCCCAAACAAACTTGACCCCCTTCTGGGTCAATCTCGACAATGGAGCAGCTATCCGGGAGAATCCCTCTACAAATCTGTGATAATACCCGACTAAACCAAGAAAACTACGAATCTCGGTAACTGTTTGTGGCTGCACCTACTTCACTATAGCCTCAACCTTCCACGGATCAACATAAATACCCTCCGTGGAAACAATGTGCCCCAAGAACCCAATTTATCTAAGCCAAAACTCACATTTTGAGAATTTGGCATATAGCTGCTTCTCACGGAGTATCTGCAATACCACCCGAAGGTGCTGAACATGATCTTCATCGCTCCATGAATATATCTATGAATACGATGACGAACCGATCCAAGTAGTCGTGAAAAACTCGATTCATCAAATCCATGAAAGAGCTGGGGTATTAGTTAGCCCAAATGACATGATAAAAAACTCGTAATGGCCGTATCGGGTGCGAAAAGATGTCTTGGGCACATCTTCAGCTCGAATGCTCAACTGATGATAACCCGAACGGAGATCAATCTTAGAGAAAACCTTGGCTCCCTGCAACTGATCAAACAAATCATCTATACGTGACAGGGGATATCTGTTTTTGATGGTGGCTTTATTCAATTGCCTGTAGTCTACACAAAACCGAAATGTACCATCATTTTTCTTTACAAACAGCACCGGAGCGTCCCAAGGTGAGGTGTTCGGGCGAATAAATCCCTTGTCCAAAAGTTCCTGTAACTGAGTTTTAAACTCTCTCAGTTCAGCAGGCGCCATTCTGTATGGCGGAATAGAAATAGGATTGGTCCCCGGTACTAGATCAATCTCGAAATCGAACTCCAGAACTAGTGGCAATCCGGGAAGCTCATCGGGGAACACATATAAAAATTCCTACACTACAAGGACATCTTCAAGCCTCGGTCCCTCAACGATGGTATCGACAACATAAGCCAGATAAGCCGCACAACCATGGTATACCAAGCGTCTGACCTTCATAACAGAGATAATACTGTAGGGCAACACTCGTCTCTCGTCTCGGAATACTAACGATGGCTGCTCGGATCTCCTAAACTCAACCTCCTTCGTGAAACAATCCACGGAAGCCCGATATAACTCAGCGAATCTATCCCTAGGATGACATCAAAATCCGTGATAGGGAGCGGAATCAGATCAGCTTCTAATATCGCCTCCCCAATACCGACCTCACAGCCCCTATAGACTGTATCTCGAATATGCTTGTCAAGAGGAGTGACTACCATAATCTCCTCATAAGTGGTGAGAGAGGCCTATCAGAATGGCGAGCGAACGTGTCGCTCCATAGGAAAAATTCAAACCGGTATCAATGAAAATACTGGCGTCGATGCCGAATATTCGCGTGGTACCAAAAGTAAGAAAAAGATCAACAGAATTTAAAATACGAAGAAAAAGTGAACGAATATATATATATATATCAAACTAGTTAAGTTTCTAAAACTTTAACTAGTCAAAACTGTATATCGATATCATGATATACAAAAAAAAATCATATAGAAAGTACAATAAAAGTACTACAATAAGGGGTCTGTGGGAGGATTACCTATAATAACATCAGGGTTTGCCTGTGCGTCCTCCAGTGTCATCGCAAACACATGAGTCTGGGCCCTAGGCTGCTATCGCGACGATTCTGGCACTGTATTACTCTCGGCTGCAGTCCGGGGAGCGGTAAAAGCTGAGTACGCAGGTGCCCCTTGCTGGCCTATGCCAGACGTACCAATACGACTTTGCAAAGTTGATCCTCCTCGACCTAAATCGGGGCAGACACTCCTAACGTGACCTTGCTTCCCACACTGGAAGCAAGTAACTGGTACTCTACATGCCCCAAAGGCATGGTGGCTGCTGCATCTACGGCAAAAGGGCGGTCTTTGTATAGTAAATTGCGTAGAGACACTAGGGGCTAGTATCCCAAAACCCTGTGGTCAAGGTCCCTGTCCCGGTGCTGCTGGTCTGAAGCTAGAAGAACCTCCGGGATATCCAGAACCTCTACCCCTCTTCGAAGACTGTCCACCCTGTGACCCAGTTTTCCTCTTCTGGTGACTCTCCCTTTGTCTAGCCTTCGCTCGGACGATCTCCTCCGCCCGATACGCTGAATCAATCACCTTTGATAGTGTAAAAGAGGGAGTCACCGTCATATATTTCCTGATGCTCAATTGGAGGCCATCTTCAAACTTGAACCTCAATTGAGATGGTGTAGCCATGTCGGGAACAAAGGCCGCTAGTCGTCTAAGTTCAGCCTCGTACTCTGAAACTGACCTCGTCCCCTGGCGCAAGTGCAGGAACTCCATCCTCATCCAGTCTTGCTGGAATGGGGTAAAGTACCTGCGATCGAACTCTTGTAGAAAGTCCTCCTGCCGCAGGGTCTGTGTAGCACTGTCACGGATAGCCTCCCACCACGAGAGGGCATCTCCGTCGAGGAGTCTCTCAACAACTCTCAATCTGAGCTCCTCTGACAACCCCAAATCCGTAAGGATCCTACGAATCCTGTTGATCCAGTGTTTCACCGCTACTGCATCACTGGATCCTGAAAAGTCTGTGCATCCGAGCTGCCGAGACTCTTTGACCAACTGAGTGAGCTCGTGGATGCGCCTCAAAGTAGCCGACGTCTCATCGGTTGTAGTAGAAACGGAAGGACTGGCCACTGAAGGAGGAATCGGTGCTGAAGGAGCAGGTACGGCCGTAGGTGCGGTCGCTGGAGTCTGTAGTGGAGGTGGTGACATCTGCGCCCCATATCTACTGCACCACTCCTGCCACTGTCTCAAGGCATCGAGTGGTGGTGGAGAAATCTCGGCTGTAGCAGCCAGTGGTACTGGGGGTGGCGCTGGTGAGCGTGCTCGAGTAGAGGAAGCAACCTCTGGTACTCGTAGCGCCTCAGGTGCCCTAGGTGTATCAGGTACTGTAAGACCCTCAAGTAAGGCGAATCTAGCACCTTTCCTAGCACGTCTAGGTGGTATAATTCTGCGAAAAAAATACATTGTTAGTAGATAGAAATCAAGAATTAGAGTTAGTTGCTCCGTAACTAACCCCCTAAAAATAAATGAATTTTGATTTAAAACAATCGAATGCGAAGCAATGAGTTAGATGCGTTATGTATCCAACTCCATAAAATAGATGAACTTATATGCCTATGGCCAAGTACGAGACTTTAAATGACTGTATGAAACTCTCTAATGTATTGAGAACTTTTTGTATCCTTGGGAAGACTTTTATCTTTTCTCAAACCTAGATGCTCTGATACCAATAGAACTGTCACGCCCCAAACCGGGATTGTGAACAGCCGCCCGTTGCCCTTGGATGCCGGCTGTATTTTTACAAAAAATCGGACAGAATCTCCCCATAAATCAGAGATTTCCCATATACAATTAAAACGGTATAATCAAAATCAACCTGTAATTTAAATAAATGGCCATCCCGGCCTCTCCAAAATCAATAAACACCACCGCCAGCATTCAGAACAACGCAAGAATACAATTTTCTAGCAGTCCTAGCCACAGACCTCTACTGTCATGCCCAATTAGAGTATGAACAGTCGCCACAACGAGCGGAGCTAAATTTTATGAAAGATACAATAATTTTCCCAAATAACACCCAAATACGTACAATCGCCTCAATACAAAGGAAATATGAGAGTTAAATTATACAGTCATCCCAAAATAAGTACACGGTCAACTACAGAACTTAATGTTAAGACCTCGCAGGGTCGAACTAAATTAAGAGTTTATATTTCTATTTAAAGTAAATCTCACCGTCGTGAACACCAAATCCGCTCTAGAGCCTGTAACGTTGCTCTATCACAATAAACCTGTCTGAGGAGGGAAAAGATAGGAGTAAGTATCGTGGGAAGATACTCAGTGAGTGAGGGGGATAATATCAAGTATAAATAGTGTGGGTGAACCATTGGAGTGTCAAATAACAACATTTCGAATAAAAAATTTACATTTCGCATCAAAACATGATATATTTAGCAATTGAAATCATTTAATCAATCACACGTTAACAAGCATGTATACATCCATTTAAAATCAAATAATATCAGAGCGAGCTAAAAATGATCCTGGCAAAGGTCAACCATGACCAAGAACAGGGGTATCGGGGGTTTTATTATGCATAGACTTTAAAACGTTCTCTACCCTGATGTTGGCCATGAGTTCACTGGGGCCAAATCATCAACGTGTATAGAACCCCACCCGGTGCTAGACGGTGGCGTCACACACGTCCTCCCCCTACGTGGGTTCAGCCGGCCGCACCTATAGCCTTTAGAATAAATGACGTTTGCGGATACCTCCTGTAAAAGCGAATCCGGGCAACCCGTGCCTCTACAAACGCCCTTCGTAGCTACGGAATCATCATAGTATCACAAAGGGCACAACGTCCCACAAGTGACATCACATCATCGCATAACTAGTGGGCATCCAACCCACATAGTTTATCAAAAACATTTTAATTTGCGTGCCAATACGTCTCATCAATTCATTTCAAAACAGCATATCAATGCAACGGTATAAAATGAAATTTATACATTTTCAAGTAATGGCACAATTATTGTTTCATTTCAAACCATGGATGCAAAGTCATTATAAATATAATTCAAGACATTCCAATAATCACAAAACAGATTTTTAAATTTAATATCATACGTCAAACGAATACATATCAAAGCATGTTTTATCGAAAACACGACAGAAAACATATTTTACTATTTTATGCAAGAAATTAGAGTCCCACTCTCATATCTAGGGAGGGTGATCACTCCCTATTTTTCAACGAGTCACCAAAAGACAGATCTAATCAAATCGTCAAATTTTATATCAATTAAAACCCTAATAAGGGATTTTATCAACAAAATTTATTCAAATTTCGAAGTGGGTGCATTTCTCTCACCTAGGGCTCCTCGGATCTCAGATCTAGCTTTCGTTCGCCTGTCGGTTGGGTCTAAAACCTGAATGTTTCCAAATTCGAAACAATGGTGAGCAATTTAAGTCCAATTACTAAAGAAATTCAAAACCTTAGTGCGAAAATCGAAACTTTGAGTCATTTACCTTCGCAGGGACTCGTGGACTGTCATAAGCCGTCTGGGGCTGCGAGCCGCGGGCCGCACTGGGCTTCAGTGGGGCCTGCGGGCTGCTGGGCCTGCGGGCCTGGTGGGCCTCGCGGCTGGTGGGCTGGCCCGTTCACAGGCTAGGGCTCATGCTCGTATAGAGGGTCGCGCTGGCTCGCGCTGTTTCGCGCTGGCTCGCGCTGTTTCGCGCAGGTGTCGCGCATTGGTTCGAGCAGGCTCGCACGCTGGCTCGCGTAGGATCGCGTGCTAGGTCGTGCGCTGGGCCGCCGCTGGCTCGTGCTGGGTCGCGCGCTGGCTCGCGGGGGATCGCGCACAAGGCTCGCGATGGCTCGAGGCGGCAGCGCTTACGGGAGGGCGGATCTGCGCAGTGGTGTGCTCGCGGGAGGGCGGTGCCCGCGACAAGGAGGTCGCGCTGTGGCTGGGTGCAGTGGCGGAAGGGAGAGGAGAAAGAGAGAAAGAAAGGGAGAGAGAGAAAGAGAGAGAGTGCGAGAGAGAGAGAAAGAGAGAGGGAAAAAGAGAGATTGGTATATATATATATATATATATATATATTTATTCTTTTCTTTTTGGTGTTACACAATATCAAGGATAAAGAGAAAGAGATTATATTCCAGTCTCAAATTTGATTGATTTGGGAGTTTATAATGATTAATTTTCAAGTAAGCTAGGGATTGACAAAATTGTTCCTAACCATATGAACAGGGACTTGTCTAGCTAATTTTGAGTGTCAATTATATGAAAGAATGGAATCATTAAAGCTAGAAACACTTAAAACAAAAAATCATGGTTCGATTTGAGTAATAAATTTATTGGCAGGATCACATGTTTTTATATAATTCATGATGTTAATATTCTGGATTCACCAAAGCTGATGAATTGAACCAAACTTTGAAGAGAAAAACCCCAATAAAATATGTCATTTTCTTTGGTCATTTTCACAAAGGGAAGAGCCAAAAATCAATCTATCCATCTACACTTTCGATGCATTAACCTATGGGAAACAGAAAGATATTTGAGAGAAAAATGATGAGACCCAAACTTATAATTATCAGTCCCTAGGTTTAAACCTGGAAAGATCTACCGGTACAACATGATCATACCTCCTAGGTTAGCCTATAAAATTTCTCATTACCATTACCAATGGAAATCCACCATCCAACACCAAAATACCAAAATGTCCTTTCCTCCTTTTCTCTGATAAGATTCTATGGATGCAAAATCGAAAAGCAATTACTTTGATTAATAAAAATCAAAATTATAATGTATGATTGGGGAGGGAAGACCATTTATATTATATCATATTGTATTAAAAAATGAAGGAAAAAATAGATGCATGTATATTTATCGTGCAAGAGAAGGAGAAATCTAGGCCTATGGAATTACAATTTTAATTGTCAAAGTTTCAATTACATACCGATATTACTTTTACTCTCTCCCAACTCCAAGTGTTGTCCTTCTTTTGAAATGTTTGCTCAAAAGTATCGATATATGATGGCTCAAATCCCTTTTCCTTGGCCTAAAAAAAATTTAAAAAAGAATCATTTAAAGTTAACAATAATAATAAAATAGTAAAAAAGGAATTAAATGAATTAAATAAAAATATAAGTGTTTGAAATAGTTATCAATCTTTTTCTATGTTCATTGACATTGATTGACCCCCCCGCGTAAGTGGCAAACGCTTGCCTGGAATTACAAGATCTGTTCCTTTTATTCTGCTAACTTCTTTTTTTGTTATAGTCGGACTCCCAAATTGCCAACATTCTTACCCAATTTTCCTCCATGATACAATTCGGTTTCTTCCGATTTGTTTTGGCTTTGTTGATCAGATTTCGAATGTGATCACCAGCTTTTTTTTTGAAATTTCTTCTTATCTTAGTCTCTTCTGATTCAGCCCAACTAAACCTCCGCTGCAATAAACAAAGCAACAATTATCTTAATTAAGGCAAAAATTTTAATTGATGTATCAATTTAAAGATAAAATTTACCTTAAATTATCTCCACCATAATTCCTTTGTTTCATTCTCCAAGATTGTGTAATTCATTGATATCCCTCCCCAATGATTATTAACAATTTTATTTATAATACGCACCACATATATTGGGTCTGAGAATCTATATATAAACAATTTATAAATGAGCAATGATAAATAATTAAGATAAATTAAAGAACCATATATAAATAAAATAAACAAATGAAGTAAAATTTTAAAATTAAATACTTATGAATCTCCACAAGCGGATATGAAGTTTCGCTCTATACTTGTATCCCCCACATCATTTGATTGTTGCACAGAAGGTGAAGGTGCAACTGATGGGTTTGAAGTAGAAGGACAGGGGGAAGGGGACGGCGAAGGGGAATGATAAGGGGAAGTGCTTGATCTTCCTTGTGAAGTTCGAACTTGTCCTCCACGTTTATACTAATAAGCATAAATATTAAACAAATGACAAAAATAACAATTGCATGTTTTAACAATACATAAGAAAGGGCATGAAAAACTTACCATATTCAAACTTTTGTATCCGATAAAATGTTATCAAGAGTCCAACTACCAAACCCAAATTATCTACAAAAAAAAAGCAAAGTATTAGGTTTGGGATGCGAACATCGTTTAAAATTAGAGAAATACAAAATTAGTGATTGGCAAAAGCATAAGCATATGTGTAGATAAATAAATAAATGATGTATAATAAAGATAATTATATCATAAGGAAGCAAATTGAAATGTATTACATTGAGCATATCTATGTGTACAAAACTAAACTTACCCGGTTTCAAAAATCAAAATTTTCATTGTCATCTCCACTTTCACATTCATCTCCATCACCATCACCATCCTCATCCTCATCCTCATTCTCATCCTCAGTATGAAAATCTGATTCTTTATCGTCATCCCCACAAATTTCATTTGGATCGACATCTATAATTACTCCACATGGATCTCGTAAAGTTGGAATATCATATTCTTCCGTTTGAATCG
Source organism: Dillenia suffruticosa (assembly GCA_033439265.1). Classification (NCBI taxonomy): domain Eukaryota; kingdom Viridiplantae; phylum Streptophyta; class Magnoliopsida; order Dilleniales; family Dilleniaceae; genus Dillenia; species Dillenia suffruticosa. Next base: position 14,462,365 of record JAVTVX010000009.1, on the reverse strand, counting down.
TGTTAGTAACTTCTTCTTGTTGATATGCTATATCAACCCAATGCTCTTCAATTTTTTTCCATGCTTTTGTTTTGCATACAACCCACCAATCAGTTTTGTCACGTTTCAAACTAGGATATGATGCGTAATATACTTGAATTCTTTGTTGTGCCAATATAAATGGTTCATATTTCTTATACTTCTTCTTATGATTTATTTCAACCAAATTATACTTTGGATGCACCTTCATTCCTTTGATGGGGTCAAACCAAGTGCACTTAAATAACACCACTCGCAAATCTGCTCCAGGATACTCTATCTCTATGATTTCATCCAATAAATCATAAAAATCATCTTTTACACTTCCATTATTGGATGACCGAACACATACCCCACTATTCATTATGACTTTTCCAATTCCATATTCTTGGGGTGTGAAAATTAAACCCATTTATAAAATATGATGGCCAAGTTCATACATATGAATTTGGACCCCATGATAGATGATATAACAATTTTTGTTCAACTTGATCAGCATTGGCATGAACCTAAAGGAAAGTGACCAAACTATTATCGTTAAGTAATGATTATAAAAACAAAATATGAAGGGAACTTGGTAGATAGGTAACTTACATATGTTTTGAACCATGTTGGAAATTCTTCATCGCACAGACGATCAAACTCCTTGTTAGGTAGTTCCGAAAATGAGTTTTGAAAAATCCTATCATAAAATATCACTTATATATTATATAAATTTTTGACCCAAATAAAATATGTAAGGACTGCTTCATTTCTTGACCAGTTAAAACTATATACGTACTCGAAATATGGTCTCACTTATGGACAGTTCAATAAAATATATATATGGGCTACTCGCAATTCTTGACCAGTTAAATATCTTCTCTTACATGCTCCATTAGTTTGACCAAGATAATTAAAAATAGAAAATGATGAAAAATAGGGATCGATAGGGCACTCGTCATTTCTTCCTGCTCTTTGCCTCTTGTACTGTACGTGAGGCTCAAAATAATACGATACAAACGTTGTCACTTCCTCCACAATATATGCATTAACAATAGAGGTTTCAACCCATGCCTTATTCTTCACTTTTTTCTTTAAATGATATAAAAATCTAATAAGAAAAAAAATTAGAAGATTATAAAAAGAAATCTGTAAAGAAGTATTATTTTGAAACAAATAAGATAAATATTTCGCCTCTCAAACTGATACATCCATCGAAATTGGACAAGACTTGCAACTTTTGCTTCATAAGGCAAGTGAACTAAGAGATGTTCCATAGAATCAAAAAACGAAGGAGGAAATATCTTTTCTAAGTTGCATAGAATAATTGGAATATCTCTCTCTAGTTTCTCCATGTGTGATAAGTTTAACATTGTTGAGCAAATGTCATAGAAAAAAATACTTAACTCTGTAATGGCACCCCAGACAAAATTTGGTAAAAGTTCTTTAAACACAATTGGAATTAGTCTTTCCATAAATATATGACAATCATGACTCTTCAAACCTGTCAACTTGCACTCCTTCAAATCAACACATCTCCCAAGGTTTGAAGCATATCCATCAGGAAACCGTACCATTTTCAACCACTCACAAACAATCTGTCTCTGATTCTTGTTCAATGTATAAACTGCCTTTGGCTTTGGTCCCTTACTACTTGCATCCACATCTAGTGTAGACCGATTACAAATAACTCTTATATCTTTTCTTGCACTCAAGTTATCTTTTGTTTTTCCAGGAATATCCATAACTGTATTTATAACATTATCAAAAACATTCTTTTCAACATGTATGACATCGAGATTATGATGCAGAAGATGGATTTTCCAATATGGTAAATCCAAAAATATACTCCGTTTTGTTCATTTATGCGTACTTCCATATCCAACAGTGGTACCATGAGGGTCTTCAATAGCAGATGGAAAGTTATGCACTTGTTCCCAAATTTGATCACCAATCAATCTCAAGGGTGGAGGTGCTTTTTCAACCCTATTTTTAATGAATTCAACTTTATTTCTTCTGAATGAATGATTTAGTGGCAAAAATTGTCTATAACAATCAAAATAGCTCGCCTTATTACCATATTTTAATTCGAATGACTTTGATTTCTGCATACATATCGAACATCCTAAGATCACAGTTGCACTCCACCCAGATAACATACCATAAGTTGGAAAATCATTTCTCGTCCAAAAAAGAGCAGCCTTCATTAGAAAGTTCTGATAAGAATGGACATAATATGTATAAATACCTTCATTCCATAATTGTTTTAACTCTGCAATCAGTGGCTGCATATAAATACCTATTAATTTTTTTGGATTTTGTGGGCCAGACACGAGCAATGTCAGAAACATATATGGCGTTTTCATACACATACCAGGCGGAAGATTGTATGGAGTTAAGATAATTAGCCAACATGAATACATTTTTCCCGATTTGCCAAATGGAGCAAAACCATCAGCGCAAAGACCCAATCTAATGTTTCCAGGCTCTTTTGCAAACTCAGGATATATTCTATCAAAATGTTTCCATGCCTCTACATCTGAAGGATGACACATTAGACTCTCTTCTGTTTGATGGTTTGCATGCCACATCATGTGTTCAGCAGTGGCCTTAGATGTATAAAGCCTTTACAATCGGGGGATTAAGGGCAAATAAAACATTTGCTTATATGGTTTCCGCTTGTTCCGACACGACCTCCTACTACTCTTGTACCTAGAATGGTTACAAAATTTACAAAATTCTGCATTTTCATCGTCCCTCCAATATAACATACAACCCTGACTACATATATCAATCCTTACCACAGGAAGACCCAAGTCTTTCACTAACTTTTTCATATCGTAAAGATCACTTGGGATGATGTGATCACGAGGCAATACTTCTCGAATTACTTGAACAAATTCATTAAAGCATTCCTCAGACATATTATATTCTATCTTGATATTTAACAATCTTGATGTCACTGATAACTTAGTATGAGTGTCACAACCTCCCCACAAAGGTTGATTTGCAGCTTTCAATACTTCCCCAAACTGATCAGACAAAAAAGTCTCATTACTTGCATTCTCATCGACACCTATTACTTCTACCTCCTGTAATGGTTCTATATCACTAATATACACTTGTTCAAATATTGGAGCAGAATTGGTACTTGCATGGTTCGATTGTAAAACAACATTATCAGCTTCATCAATTATCATTTTCTAATATGGGTTTAAATGGTCATAATCATATTCTCCTCTATTGGAAAATTGTCTACTTCTTTCATATTCTTCCTCAGATATAAACGGTTCACCATGACAAGTCCAATTATAATAATTCGGAGTAAAACCAAATCTACAAAGATGTTCTCTAACTTTATCACACACATAAAATTTACCATTACTGCACTTCCTACAAGGACACCTTAACTTATTTCCATCCATGAACTCAACTTTACTATTAGGAAAATCTAAAAATTGTTCCAACCCAATACGAAACTCATCGGTCAATCCTCAACGATCAGGTAAATTCTTATTATACATCCACGCTCTATCATTTTGTATCATCTCTCTACGAATTAAAAAAAAACAAAAGCTTTGAGAAGAGGCAACAAACTTATATGCACGAGATTTATTTGAATAAATAGGCAAGCTCTCAATTTATCCTTTTTATTTTTGCAAGAGAGAAGTTTTTAAAGGAAAGATAATTATGAACAACCATATCTAAAAATAAATAGAGGTTTTATTTTTAAATCCTAACTTGGTAAGAACCATAGGGTAGAGAACTCCCAAAACATATAAAAATTTCATAAAAAATGTGCTAATAATTTAAAATAATCAAGTAAGGATTAAGCCAAATATTTTCCATCTTATTCACAAAGTAGTCGCAAGACAAACAGTTAACCTACTTCTTCAACAACAACATAGAGATTAATTGATTAAAAATCAACACCCAGACAAACATAGAGATTATTTGATTAAAAATCAATACCCAGACAAACAGTTAACCTATTCAACATAGACTAAAATTAAACATGGATAAAGTGGTACAAGATTAAGTTTAGTAAACAATATCATTACTCAAGTCACTGGTCACTGAAAGGAGGATTAGAATAAACTAGAGATATTACCTTAAGATTTCCAAGAAATAAAGGTGAGTATCACGTAGTTTCAAATATATTTATGGGTTAAATTAGTTAACAATGTTTAAAAATATACGGTTTTAAAAATCTCTAAATATCTCTTAAAAATAAATCTTAGAGAGGCATATTGTTGAACATATTTTATGCGTTATTCATACACTTATTTGATCGGACTATTTGGATTGATTTATATTTCCATCCAGAAGATGAAGAGGTGGAGAAGAGGAGAGGGGGAGAGAAGACGAACTTGGTAGATGAGCGCGGAAGAGAGAAAAGCCTTCGTAGATTTATATAAAGATGAAGCTGAGACAAAGAGAGGATAAGATGAAGAGAGAAGGTAGTGTCAGAGTCGAACCTATATCGAGGAAGAAACCATAAAAAAAGATTAAAAAAAAAGAGAGAAAGAAGATGAGGTGGAGAAGAGAAGAGAGAGGGAGAGCAAACGAACCTGAGAGATGATCCGAGAAAACCTTCGCCGCTAAGTTAATATGAGATGAGGTGGGAGCTAGTTGCTGCGATCGAGCATATGGCAACGACCGATGACGATCAGAGATGAGGATGGTCAGGAATGAAGGATGCGATGCGATGGAGAGAAGAAGCAAGGCAGCTACGGGAGTTGTGGCAATTAGGGTTGTCGTGTAAAAAAGAGAAACGAATATGAGAATAAGAACAATTTAGTACAAGTTCGCAATAGGGACGAAAGATTGAATCCATCGCTAAGTCCAATTATTAAGTCAATTATGAAAATAGTGAATTCTTCGCTTGCTACTCACACACTCTTAAACTTCTTACTATTGTCATCAATTATATTCAAAATTTCATTTTACTAATTTTCTAATACTTGCTCTTCATTACTATTATCATCACTTATATTCTAAATTTCTTTTTATTAATTTCCTAATAGTATTAGTATTAGTATAAGAATTAAATACATTATTTATTTTTTATCAGAACACAAATGAATGAGAAATTTTTTTTTAAAATTTTACCTTCCCTTTATCCCTTTTATCACTTACAAACACTTAGCCAGAAATCTTTCACTTAGAAAGAAAAAGTAAAAGATCTTTTTGATATTTTTATCTACTACAATTTACTCCAATCTACTAACCCTAAACCCGTATTATTTTTAAAACTCTTCCGTTCCTGACACAAATTTTCACACAATTTGTCAATAACCGTGCATATCAATTCAAAATTCAAAATTTTGAATTGAATCTTGCAATTTAATTCACAATTTAATTCAAAATTTTTAATTTAATCTTGCAATTCAAAATTAAAAGAAACAAAATTAAATGCATATCAAGTGTAGTGTAACTATAAACAAACAAGAAATCTTATCAATTCGTTGGTTATTTAATTTTGATTCATAATTCCTTTTTTTAAATCCATAGTATATTTAAACCAAACCTTTTTTTAATTCCACCGAAAGATAGTATATTTAAACCAAACCAAAAAGAAATTTTTGGAGCCAATTTTTTTCATTTTCCGCACCAAAATGAATTTAAACCTTTATGCCAATATTAATTTAATTACCTAGCAAAAATTAAAAATAACAGTCACATCTCTCGACTAAATAAAAAATTTAAGATGGTCGCGTAGAGTAATATAAAAACTAAGGATTTGTTTGGGTTAAGTAAGAGGGTTATAAGAGGGTTTGTAAGAGAATAATATAGTTCTGATATGATATAGTGTAGATCATCATAATTTTGATTCCTGAGTAATTTATTTTTGATTTTTGAGTAAATGTTAAAAGCTCAAACAAAAAACAAAAGTTTTTGACTAAAATGAAAGTTTGGCGGTTTTAAAATAACATATTAAAACCTTTTAAAGGTTTTAAAATTTTTGAGTAATCGTTAAAACCTCAAACAAAAATTTTGCTAGCGGGCGCCATGCCAAGACCCCGCGCTCCCCTTGCATGTGCGGCACCCGGGCGTTCAGCCTGGCATGGCCGGGAGCCCACCTGCCTTTGCATGCGCGGGCATGAGCGGGCGCATGGGCACCCGGGCTCGCATGGCCGGGAGCCCGCGCTGCCCTTGCATGCACGGGCATGAGCGGGCGCCCGGGCACCCGGGCTCGCATAGCCGGGAGCATGCGCGGGCGCCCGAGCTGGCTTGGCCGAGAGCCTGCGCTGCCCTTGCATGCGCAGGCATGCGCGGGCTCTCGGGTTGGCATGGCCGGGAGCCCGCGCTGGCCTTGCTACCCTTTCAGCCCTTGCATGCCTAGTGTCACTGGCTTGGCTTGGCCGGGCGCCGGCACTGGCTTCGCCGGGCGCCTGCGCGGCCCCTTTCACGCATGCCCTTCCCGGGCGCTGCATGCTGCATGCGCATGCCACGCTGTGTGGCATGCGCGGGTGCCAGCCGTGCATGGGCGGCCCAATTGCATAGGAACCAATTTTTTAATAATATAAACGTAAAAAAAATAAAAAAATGAAATAATTAAGAAAAATAAGATAAATATTTTACATTTAATATTTACATTTTTGGAATCCAATTATTATATTATGGTACATGAAAGAAAAAAAAATGATACACGAAACTTCTTAAAAAAAAGGAAAAAATATGAAATTATGGAAATTAAACTTTCGGTCGAAATTTTTTTGGTCTCGGTTCAATGGTTGGTTGTGAAGACGATGCAGTTCCATGAGTCGGAGAAGCAGTCCCAACAGTCCCAGTCCCAGCAGAGGATGGTATTCCTTTTATCACTTCATCGATACGAAAAGGGTTAGGATCATGTGTCGGATGTGTCAGTCTGGGAGGAGAAGCAAATGAAGACCTTGGAGGACGAGGACGAATGACGAATGGGTAGGTCGGGTAGGCAGAGCTCCCTGGTTGTGCGGTTGCGGAGGAAGATGGTCCTGATTGTGTGGTTCCAAGCTGCAAATGATCTCGTATAACCTTAATAAAATTACTATTCACCCCTAGATCCGCCTCCATATTCATCATGCGACCTACCAATTTCATATGATCTTCCTAGTTCTGTTCCTTAAAATGATGATCATGCCGCCTAAATTCATCAAAATTATGCCTTAATTCACTCACTTGTATTTGCATTTGTCCGATTTCTTTTCATGATTCTCCCACTTCACTCCGAACCTCACCAACTTCACCATAAACCTGTCCTACTTCGCTGCGGACACTATCCAACTGCAATTTCATATTATTCATATATTCGAACAATTCTTCCCACCTTCTTTTTTCAATTTCATTTACATTATCATCGTCACAAAAATCATTTACATCATGAAAATCATGAACTTCTTCAGCTCCTTCCGCCCCCGCCTGTGGCTCTGGCTCTGGCTCTGGCTCTGGAATACCTTTTTTTTTATATTTATCCAAATACCGTCTTCACATACCCAATAAGCTCGTCTTAAAGTTCTATAATTTATACTATTTTAATTATATTTAATTGTAAATGATTTTCTTTCTCTAGATTTATTCTGTAACTTTTCAAAATACCACTCACCATACTACAATACGATAAATTATTATTAGAATCTTTTGAAGATATCATAAAATAAGGAAGTAAAAAATGTAAACCTGGATTTTTTCTTTCAATTATACGTGCCATTAACCAAAAATCATCTTTAGTAATAGATGTCTAATTTCTGGCCCGTGGTTTAATAACATATATAATGAGAAAATGAAGAATTCTTTCTTGAAAATTTAAATCAATAGCATTTGTACTAAAAAATTCTAAATTATCATTATTAAAAACTATTTTAGCATCCATTAATATTTCGGTATTTAAATACATAGCACAGTCTTCGAACTCCATCCAACAAAGATCGGCCTCTCTACATATCATCTTAGGAGTCACTTTAATTATTTCACCATCAAAATAACTTTTAAAACTACACGAAGTAATATTCCCATCGATAACTACACAATCATTATCCATTGTTTTTATGTTATTAAAAAAAATTCTAACAACGTTCTCATAAATATTTGTATCTAGATTAAGAATCCAAGACGGACAAATCTCTTTTAAATAACTTCCGTACTCAAAATTTATACTATCCAAAAAATTCCAATCAATTAATCTACTCAAAGTAATATTTCTATGAGAAAATACCTTTTCAAATAGAATTTTTTTTTCATAGATGGAAAGTGTTTGTTTTCTTCCGAAACCATCGTAATTCTTTTTGCTTTTCTAGACGAGGAGGCCAATTGATTGTTGAGTTGGTGAGTTTGGAGAGCATTGAAGAGGGGTTTGAAGAAGAGGGTAGGAAAGAGCCATGAGTGAGTGAAGTGGCGAGGACTGAAGTTTGTTTGTTGGTGACTGAGTGTGCTGAGATCAATGGGATGAGTAAGGGAGTTAAGTAAATAGCACTATTGTTAGCTCGTGTTAGTGTGTTAGTTTGGTTAGCTGGATAGAGTGCAGATAGTTGGATAGATAGCTGGATGAGTAAAGTGCTGGGTAGTGGTGTAAGAGTGCAAAATATCGGGTAACTAGAGTGCAGTAGTGTAGCTCTGCAGAAATAGAAATAGCTTGGAGTGCAGTGAAGTGTAGCTGGAGAGAGTGCAGAAATTGCTGGAGTGTAGAGGCAGTGCAGTGGGAGTTGTGGAAATTTGAAGTTGATTGTTTCGTGCCAGTAGCAACAGTGTTAATATTTTGAAAGGCGTGGACTGAGTGGAGTGCAATGTGCGAGGTGGAGGACTCCTGTCGTGGTAGCAGTAGCGTTCAAAATAGGAGTCCTGTTGTGGCAACGTTCAAAATTTTAAATTTGAAAGCCTGTTCGCATGTGAATGTACGTGGCACGGACTGAGTGGAGTGCAGTGCTGCGATGTGAGGAAGAGCATCGTGGCAGCAACAGCGTTCAAATTTTGCAATCTAACTGTTTGCATGTGAATGTGCGTGGCGTGGCATGGACTGGTGGAGTGCAGTGCTGCGAGGTGGAGTCCTGTCGTGGCTGCCAGCTTTCAACAAATCGCATGTGAATGTAATTGTGATGACCATGTCAAAGTTCAATTAGCGTGGAAAAAATTTCATTTTTTAAAATTTCTGTTTTCTTGTCAATTTCATTTTTTCCTATCCGTATTTTTAAAATTTTATTCTTTATCTCCATAAAAATCAAATTTCTAAGTAATTCTGTTTTTTAATTTTATAAATTTTTGTGAAAATATATTTTGTTTCTTCAATTATTTATTTTTGTTTAGAAACAAATTTTTTTGTTTGCTACAAACAAATCGTGAAACTAAAACTATATAATTATTTTTTTCTTCAAATTGTTATTATTAGATTAAAAGAAATATAAAGAATTCTTTTTTAGAAAAATAAAAGATCTTAAAATATTTGATAGATGTGAATGATTAAAAGAAAATGTCATATTACAAAATTTAGATGATTAAAAGATATAAAAAATATGAATATTACGAGAAAAAAAAAACATCCTCTTTTCAAAAAATTTGTTGAAAAATTAATAATTTAAAATATATTTTATTTATTTATTTATTTATTTTTGGGCACCACTTCTATTTATTTATTTGAAAATGATTCTCGATATTAAAAAGATTTTCAACAATATTTTTATTTTTATTGGCAAAATTTCCAAAACTATAACCATTCAAACCAATTTTTTTATAATCCTCGTAAAAATCAAATCTGAACTTTATATTTATATATATATATAGCACGTATTGAATTACATAACAATCAAATCGGTCTCATAATTAAAGCTATGTTGCCTTTTTTTTGCTCAGTGGTAGGAAAAAGCAAACAAACATACGAGAAAAAGTGTGGATTTGTGTGTGAACGAGTGAGAGAGGGAAAGTGTGTATACTTATGAACAAATCATTTTCTATACAATTCCATTATTAATTCATGGATCGATGCACATGGATGAGATGGGGAGAGAGAAGAGAGGATAATTTGAGATTCCAATTTAAATTCATTAAAATAATTTAATGTTAAATAATTGTAAAATTATATATATTTTTTAAATTTATTATAATTAAAATTATTATATATAAAAATAAATTGATTTATATTAAGTTTTCATATGGTAAATAATATAGTACGGTGGGAAGTAAATGATTTGAGTTAATGCATTTGATTTGAGTTTGGCGTTTGAGTTTATTGGCGTGAGAATAAGATTGAAAAGATAGTTGTGGTCAGTGCATGCCAGCCAAAATCCAATCTTGTTAGAAATAATGGTGGGACGGATGCCAAGAAATATGGTGGAGCCAAAATCTAATCATTCTTCTGGTCTGGAATTTGCCACGCCGATGCCATAAATGCTTAGATTCATCCGATTATTCGGTTTAATTTAGGAAAATATTACTATATACATGAAAATTTTTCAGATTTTGGTCTTCAAATACCTAAATAAAAAATTTATAAAAAAATTATAGTCTAATTTTAATCTAATTTTTTATTTTAAATATAAATAATTATATTTATAGAGTTTCATATATATTGATTTGGTTTGTTGCTTGTTGCTTAGTGTTGAATAAGAGTAAGGCCAAATGTGAAATATGAGAGATATCATGCGAGTATGCGAGTATGCGAGATAGATGCCAATTGCTGGATTTGCGCAAAAATCTCAATTGTAATTGTAAATAAGGACAATTCATGTGCAAATCAATCAAACTTGGTGAATCTCAATTGACAATTCAAAAAAAGTATTATACATAGGGAGAGAGGACAAGATTCTACAAAAATTGTACTTAGTGGAAAAAAATTTTAAATTCATTTAAAAATTAATTTTAAATTATAAAATTATATATATTATTCAAATTTTACTTTAATTAAAATTATAAAAAAAAACTTTTAAGAATATCCTCCATGTGGAAGCGGATGTATTATATCTATATATATATATATATATATATATATATATATATATAGAACTTAAATTATTTTAAAGAAAATAAATAAAGAACAAATAAAGATTTATTGTTGGATATTGTTGTGCTATGAATTTGGGGCAATTGATCCGTACAAAAAAATAAAGGAAAAAGTTTTAATTCTCCATAAAATTTTTCCAATAATATACTAACTCTTTTTTTAAATATATATAGTTTGATGTTGAATTGATTTTTATTTTAAAAGTTACATTTAAATACTAAAATTTGTAAAATAATTTACATATTTTATAATTTACTAAACTTCAAATTATTATAATAATTTTTTTTAGAATAATGTACTAAATTTGAAAATTTAGTATAATTTAAAAATTTAGAATAATTACGAAACATTTTTGCTTATATGTATGGTGTGTGGTGTGTGGTGCGTATGGAATTTTGCTTAACTTCACTTGGTTGGGTGTGTGGTGTGTGGCGGTGATATTGTCACTTCACTTTTTACTTTTTAGTTTTGTTGGTTTGATATATTTCATGTTTCATGGTATATGTAATATATATAGCAATTTTTGTAATTTCGATATTTAATCTTTTTCTCACACAATAATCTTATCAAACCTCAATCTTTCAATCAATCAAACCCATCATTATAAACACTAATTATAAACACTAACCACTAACACACTAACTAAACTAAACTAACGTTAATTCTTCTTCATCTTTAATATTAATCAATCAATCTTAAAATTTTACAATATAATCATATATATATATATATATATATATATAATATAATCAATTACAAATTATAATACACCAATAAACTACTTTTTATTATTATTAGAATTTTATTTTTGATTAAAAATATTAAGTTAATTATTATAAAATATTTTATAGATGTGGAGAAAAAAATGAGAAAAAAAAATTTATTGTAATGTTAAAAATTTTATATGTAACTAAAAATGAAGGAATATTAAAAAAATATAATTATTAAGATAAAGAAAAAGATTTTTTTGTTGAAACTTATAAACTTGTTTTTTTAAATTTCCTGAAAATAAAAATTTATTGAAAAAATATTTATTTTTTAAAATTCAACTTTCTATATTTTTTTTATCTATTGCACACGTTCCAAAAAATTTAACTCAACAAAAAGAATTTAAAATAACGCCCAAATTTTCATATGAAATCTATCTATCCCTGCAAAGTGTATTTTCTCTTCTCTCTTCTCGTCTCTCTCTCTTTCTCTCTCTTGTTGTCATGTCATCTTGTCATGTCTTCATCATCGGTCACCTCTCTATCTTTCAATTTCCCTCTCTCACCTCTCTATCTTTCAATCTCCCTCTCTCACACTCTCTCTCTCACACACTCTCTCTCTCTCACACACACACGGAATCCTTTAATCAATTATTCAAAATTTGAAAATTTAAAATTTAATCAAATCAAAAATTTTCAAATGTGATTTGAAATAGTTACAAACGCGAAACTTTTCATACTTTTCTTACTTTTTATATGATTTATCTTTCTATTCATAAAACAATCACTAAATTAAATTAAATTAAATGATATCTTTATTAAATTAAAAATTAAATTAAATCTTTGATTATATTTATGTTAACAAAATTAAATGACAAAATAATTAGAAGATTAATTAATTATTTATTCTAGTTAATTAATTAAGAGAGATATTTAATTAAATCACATAATCATAAAACTCCATCTAAAACTTAAATTTTATCTTAATATTATTATTTTTCTATTAAATTCTTTATTCAATATTAATTTATTAAATGATATTGTTCTTGAAAACCTTTCCTTCTCTCTTTTCAAATATATTTCTTTTAAAATATTTTTTTTGGCTATATTAATTATTAAGTTAGGGAAGTATTAATATAATTAAATTAGTTATTTATATGTTATTAATTTAAATTAATAATATTATTAATTAACAATTGAAATGATATAAAATTTTTAATTTATATAATAGTGTTATGATATATCGTAATATATTATTATAATATATTATACTTATTTGATGAATTTTTTTAAAAATCGGACAAAGATGAATTTTATGGAATGAATTTTGTTAAAGAAAGAAAAGGAGAATATTTTTCTTAAGAAGTGCTCAGAAGGAAGGAACCAAGCGATGAAATTTCTTGAAAATCAGGAGAAGGAAGAGCGCAGAGAAGAGCCCATCGAATCCTTTGGAAGCATATCGAAATCGAAATCAGGAGAATAGCCGTCGAATCCTTTGGAAGCAAACTTTGAAAACTTTGGAAGCAAATTTTAAAGATTATGAATTTTCTTTAAAAAACAAAAAAAAGACATCGAATCCCATATATTTAAAGAACAATATTTTATGAATTTTCTTAAAAAAAAAAAAGTGCTGCAAAGAGGCTGCGCGCGGGCGCCAGCAAGGGCGCTTGCCACGCGCATGCCTAGGCTCCAGCAAGGCGTGCGTGGCATGTGCCACACGCCCGCGAGCCAGCGCACCCGGGCGCCCTCTATAGCATCTGCGGGGACCCGTGTAGGCGCTTGCTTGCCCACTTGGCGGTGCGGTCCTAGCTGTTGTTTTTTTGTTCTTGTTTGTTTTGTTTTTGTGTTTCTAAAAATTTAAAATTTTAATATTATTATTTTAAATAATATGATTTGAAATTATTATTTTAATTTAAGTTGTTAATATTATTAATTTAAATAATGTAACAATATTTTATAATTTTATATAAATTAAAAAAATAACTAATAATATTAATATTAATTTATTTTAATTCACACTTAATTTACATTTACAAATATTTAAATAATAACCCATTTTCTATTTTACTACCAAATTACCCTTTCCTTCTTTAGCAATTTAAAAACACAGCAAAAATATTTTCTTATTGTTTTTTTTACAAATTTATGTAAATGATTTGTATTTAATATGATGATTTGTATTTAATATCATTTAAAATCAGTGTTGTAATTCAATTTATACCATATATTCAATTTAATACCTATATAAACTATAAACACACCTAAACTCTAAACTATAAACTATTATAATTTTAATTTTTTGAACAAAGGCATCTTTTATTCATACATGTTTGGCATCTTTTATTCATATTCATAGATTTATATAATGGTAGATCATTTGATAAGTTTCATAAATTATTTTAGAATTGAAAAAATCATAATATGAAATCTATAAACTATATTAATTGATTCTATAAACTATATTAATTAATTTTAAAGATGTCAAATTAATTAATTTTAAAGACATCAAATGTCAAATATGAAATGTATTGATTAATTTTAAACATTAAATGTGAAATATTAAATGTTAAATGTGAAATATGAAACCTACTCATTAATTTTAAAATGTCAAATATAAAAATATTAGTGGTTGAGATATAGTTGGAGTTGGTGGTATGTAGGTGGAAATATGAAATACGAGAAATAAAATTTTGAATCACTATAATATTTAATATAGTTTAACTATAATACTATATTATATAAATTTATATAAATCCGTTTAAAATAATAATATTAATAATTGTTATTTTTAAATAATCTAATAAAATAGAAGTATAAAAGCATAAAAAAAATTACTTAAAAAAAAATTGAAGTAAATAAGTAGTAAGTGTGATTCGTGTGTATAGTAAATAAGTAGTAAGTGTGATAAGTGTATAGTAAATAAGTAGTAAGTATAAGTAGTAAGTAAAAGTATGAAAAAATTTTTAAAGGATTAAGAAATGAAAAAAGCCGCAGGAAAATTGTTTGTGAAAATCTTTCTTCATTTTTTTCTCACGCCATTTAAACCTCTTTCAAAATTTTAATGCAAAGTTTTTTAAAAAATTAAAAGTTTCTTTTTAAATCTTTATTTTCACTCATCACTTCATTTACATTTAATTATTATAATTTATTATTTACTATATTTTACTTTTTATTTTTAATAGGCATAAAAGTTTTTTCTATCACTTTCCTATGGTGTATTTTTTAATTTCATTTAACTCAAAGGCTACCTATCAAATAAATAAATTAATTAATGTTTATAATATTTTTGTAATTTGTTTTTAGTCAAAAAAAAAGAAGCAAATGGAACATTATTTTGTGATAAAAAAGTGTAATATTTTCATAGATATATCAATTTTATTTAATACATAAAAATATAATATATTTAAATATAATATAATATTATATTTTAAAAAATATAATATTATAATTGATTCACACATATTATAATATTATAATATTTGATAATTCAAAATAGTGTTTATTGCACGTTGAGCTCCGTATTTCACTTCCACATTAATCTAAACTAATAAAAAAACTCCAGGGAATTATCAAAACTTCCAAAGCTGTTGTCGAAGAACTTTAGTCGAAGAACAAGAAAGAAGGAAGAAACTAAAATCTGGTGAGTTACTTCCTCATACTCACTTAATTTTTTTTTCCTAAATTCATTAAATAAATTATACTTAAAAATATTTTTTTAATAGATCAATAGATCTAAGTGAAGAAGATGAAAGATTTCTACAATGAGAAGAGAAATCAATGTAGACAAAATGCACAAAATGCAGACAAGTGTTCTCAAAAGCAAGTAGGAATGTGTAGCGAAAGAAATGGGAATGGGATTTGAAAGTGTGATATATTAAGTCAAAAATTGTGTGAGAAACTCGAATGAGATTTTTTCTATGTATGGCTTCCCATCACAATTTAAAACTCCCTAGAAGAAGAAGTAGTGACGTGTGATATTTTAGATTCTTGCTTCATTCAATCTTCAAGAGAAATTGACATTAAAACATAATCAATTAAAACAAATCCAAATCTACTCACCCAATTTAAATGATGTTTTTTTCTTATTTATCCATGCTTTTTATGTCCCTTACTATTATTGATATTATTGATATTATTGGTGTTGAAAATATTCTGTCCTAAATTTGTATTATAATGGTTATAGGTGATGAGATTTGTGAATTCAAACGTCGAGCAAAGGAACAGAAAGAGAGAGGAATAGAGAAAGAAGACAGGTGTTAGTGGTAAGCTTTCAATTTATTTTTCAATAATATATTACTGGTAAGTTTCAATTTAATTTTTAATAATATAATAATATAATGATTGATTCCGATCTATTTAACAATATTTAACAAATTTTATTTTAACAAATTTTATTTTATGTTTAGATTTTTTATTTTCAGAGTGTCAAAGATGGTGATTTGGGAGGAAAAAAAACACCTTTACCATTTGGATCGAAGACTTGAATTCACAGACTTCAATCGACGGATAGAGTTAAAATCGAGGTTAAATTCCAGAGTTATTAATTATGTAAGTTAAAATATGTTTATATCTAATTATTTCAAATCTAAATAGTATAATATTTATTTATAGGCTTATTTACCTTTTATATTTTTTATTTTTGAAGGGTTTATTGTCTTTAAAATTTGTGAGTGTTGAGTGTTGTTCAGTGTTGAAGTGTCCGAAGTTGAAGAAGCTGAAGGAAGAAAGTGTTGCAGAAGAAAAAATTATGTAAAATTGCAAATCACTAATTTATACCACTTACAAACTAATTTATTTTTACAAACACTTATATATATTTGGTGTTTGAGTGTTCAAGAAGTTGGTGTTAAGGAAGTGAAGAAAAAATTAAGTAAACTCATTTATACCACTTACAAACACTTATATATATACATATATATATATATATATATATATATATATAGTACTTGTATTATGCATCGAATAAAAATATTTTTTGGAGAAATCAATTCAAATTCATTTCAATTTGTTACAAAAATTTGTTATGATATGTTGACTTTGCACAAATTATGTGATTACGTACAAAATGAAGAGAAGGAAGAACAAAAGAAGGAAAAAAAGCAAAAAATAAAGGGAAAGAGGAGGATGAGGAGGACAAAGCCCAGCAAGAGAAAGGAAAGGGCAGGAGTGTTTGGAGAAGGCGAAGGGTTTGGATGAGAAAGGATGGGAGGAGGCTTTGACAAGGACAAGATACTGAATATGAATGATGATTATGAATTGATTATGAATTGAAATGAAAGATGTAAAGACAAACTTAATTTTTCAACTATCTTTATCTTTTTCCTCTTTTAAGGTTAGGTGTAACAGGAGTTAGAGTTTTTTATGATCCAATAAGAAGAATAAGAAGAAGAACGACTTTGTTTTTCTTAATTTGAAATCCATTTTTTTTTTAAATATTTCACTTAATCTAATTTTTTAATTTTTAGAGCTAGATCTAAATCTAAATTGAATTTAGTTAAAAGATGAGAATTGAATTTAGTTAGAAGATGGACATTTTCTATTTATTTTTTATATTACACAATTACTAATTATTAATTGTTTGGATTGTTATATATGCTCACTGAATGCCATTGAAAGTGATTATCTAAACCATCCTCACTTGTCATCATGATCATGATCATGATCATCCGTACTCAAATATCATTCTTTAATTCTTTAATAATAATGTTTTTCATCTACTTATTATTCTTATTATACTTATATTTAGTTGTCTGGGCAGCCGAAAGCAAGCACAAAAGAAAGTGGGGCCGAAAGCCCAAAAGAAAGTGGATATTTGTATGTCTTATCTTTTATTTTATTTTAATATAGTCTTGTTAATAGGTTTTTTTTATCCTCTAATTTTTGAACAGTGGTTTTATTTTATTAGTTATGGTTTTATTTTATTTTCAGGATCTTTTTTGAGAAAAAATTATTTTCTCAAACTTTTATTTGTGGATGATATTATATTGAAGATGATATTATATTGAAGATGAAGAAAAAGAGGAAAATGAAAGATGGAGGAAAAAAGTTTCAAACAAAACAAAGGAGAAAAGAAAAAGAAAAGGAAAGAGGAAAATTGAGAGGATGATGGATTGTAATATGTATGTATAAACAATTTTATGTATAAACAATTTTTTCTTTAACATGTCAACACTATCAAGTATCAAGCATACTTACACACACCACCACCTATAACATATTTTCTCAAAACAAAAAACAAAATTACCATGCTCTCAAATAACTTACAATTTCTAAAATTACAACTTTCTCAAAAAATTTAAAATATGTGCTGACTTTCAAAATTCAAAATATGTGCTAAAATAAAATAATATGTGTTAAAATTTAAAACTCCACTAAGAATCCAAATTATATTTATAAACACATTTATAACTTCATAAATATTAAAATTACAAATATTAAATTATTATTTGTATGCTCCAAATTCTAATATTAAAAACTAGAGCAATAATAAATTTAATTATTTTTATAAATACATATTTATAATTTTTAATATAAAAATTATTATTGCAATCGCGAGACATGCTTCATCGGCGCCCACGTGGGGATGGCCGGACGCCTGGGCAGGGACTTGCAAGCGCGGCCAAGCTTGCCCGCGTAGTGGCATCCGTGGGCGCTCGCGCTAGCATGGTCGGGTGCCCTCGCGCGGCTACTTGCATGCTCACTTGGTCCGCACGCAGTAACATGAAAGGGCGCCTCCACTGCCATGCCTGGGCCCCCACGTGAACCCCGCTGCCATGCGCGCATGTAGCGCACGCCGCCTTGGGCGCGGACGCCGTGCTCCCATGGCCTGGTGCCTGCGTTATCACAGCATGCGCGGGGGCTTGCATGGGCATATGTAGCGCACGGTGGCATGCTCAGGCGCCAGTGCTAGTATGCCGGGGCGCCCACGCTGGTGCTTGCATGAGCACACACGGTGCGCTTTGGTATGTGCGGGCGCCGGTACAGGCAAGCCCGGGCGCCCGTGCGGGCGCTTGCATGCGCCCATGCTACCGGCATGCGCGGAGTTCGTAATGGCCATGACTGAGCGCCACACGTCACTTGCACCGTGCGGCCACTTGCACAGTACTTCCTGACGCGGTGTGCGCGGGCACCCACGTAGTCATGGCACTCGGTCTAGCTTGCATGCGCGTGTCCCGACCCACCTTCCGAACCGGACCGGACCGGAGGCCCAGGTCCTATATTTTCAAGAAAACTTTTTTTACTTTTCTTTTTCCTTTTTCCTTTTTCCCTCAAAAACTTCTCAACTTTTCTTTCCATAGAATATATATTTTCCTTTTTTATATTAAATATATAGATTTTTTAATTCTTTCATTTTATTTCCTTATAAATATAAAGAAATAAAAATACAAAAATTAGGAAAAATACAAACACAATTAGAAATGAAATTAATATGAAATATGTAGAATTTTTACTTATCTCAATTTATTAATTTATAAATATAAATTCTATAAAAATTAAATAATTAATAAAAAATACAAACAAATAATTATATTAAGTGAAATTAATGAAAACAACAAAAATGATAAAATATATTAGTTAAAAGTATAAATAAAAATAAATGTAGATCGTTGCTTATCATATCTTTATCATATCTTTAAGTGCGGGCGCCGGTGCTGGCATGCCCGGGCGCCCGCGCTGGGAGCACACGCAGTGCACTTTGATATGCGCGGGCGCCCGTGCTGCCAAGCCGGGCCAGCCACATTTACTCTCTAAATTTTATTATAAAATTTAATATTTATATAATAAATAATTAGTCACATTTCCTCTCTAAATTTTATATATAATAAAAGTAAAATATAATATTGATATAATAAAAATAAAATATAATTTGATATAATAAATAAATTAAATTTTATCTTAACCCTAATAGGACCAATTTCAAATTTGTACTAAATTTAGCACCGAAATCTTATCGCTAAATATGATTATTTTATATAATTTAATAAAATAACAAAATAAAATAAAATATTAAATAATAATTAAAACAAATTACCCCTAGGGCGAATCCATCGCCGGTTAGTGACGGACGTGAATCCGTCGCCGGTTAGCGACGGACGTGAATCCGTCGCCTGTTAGCGACGGACGTAATTCGTTGCTAGGAAATAATGACTAACGCGGGCGCCCAGGCAGGCAGGCAGGCGGGGCGCCCGCAGGCGCGCGCAGGGCGCGGGTGCCCAGGCAGGCAGGCGCCCGTGTGTGCATGCACCGGCGACCGCGCAAGCTCGCGGATTAATATTTAATTAATAAATTAATTAAAAAATATATAATTTAATAAAATAAAATATATGGTTTTTTTAAGAATTAAATAATATTATTTTTCTAAAAAAATGAAATATAATATAATAAAATAAAATGTAAATTAAAATATTATAAAATAATAATATGATTTGTTAATATAAATTAATAAAATAAAATAAAAATAAAATAAAATTCTAATTACAAAAATTCAGTGACGGATTTGGAATCCGTCGCTGATTTAGGGACGGATTTGGAAATCCATCGCTAATTTACCAAGGATATCGTTGCTAAATTAATTTTTTATTCTAAATATTATATTAATATTTTATTTTATTTATTTATATATAAAAAAGTTAGCGACGGATTGGAATTTTTGTCACTACATTTAGCGACGGAAAAACAAATCCGTCGCCAAATTAACTTTTAACTTAAATATAACATATTAATAAAATAATAAAAAAAATAAAATTCTATTTAAAAAAGATTAAATTTTGCAAAGGATTTGAAATCCGTGGCAAAATTTCCCTATTGAGTGACGAAATTTGCAACGAAATAGTCACCAATTGACGACGAATTTAGCCACGAAAATTGTTTCGTCACTAATTAGCGACAAATTTAGCTACGAATGGTATTTCCGTCACTAATTTAGCCACGACTTCCTTTTCGTCGCAAATTTCGTGGTAAATTAGTGACGTAAAAGGTTTTGTCACTAAATTCGTCGCAAAATAGCGACGAATCTTTTCTATCGCGAAAATCCGTGACTAAAATCGTGTTTTTTTGTAGTGATTTCTAAAACTAGTTTATAATTGTGCTAGTTGTGAGTTGTGTTGGCTTTGTGCTTAAATTTTCTTATCTTTTGCATACATTGAGGACAATGTAGAATTTAGGTGTGAGGGAGGATTTTTATGCGAGTGTCATTTCTTTTATTCTTCTTTGAAACTTCGTACCCTTTGAATTTTGTCTGATAATGATTTTGATTTAGTATGTATTGATGATTTGAGTTAAAATACATGAAAGAGAAAAGTGTGATTAGTTTTTTTGGATAAAATTGTTTTAAATGTCCCATTGATCTTAATGATTGAATCAATTGAAAATGTGATAGATTTGATACAAATTAAACACTTTTGTGAGCTTTTGAGCCTCAAGAGTATATATCATCTTTGTTCTACATTTTTCTTTCATAAGTATTTATCAATCATAGTATATTTATTCTAGAACTTGCTTTGCTATACTTTTTGAGACTACATGCATGAGTTCATGCATTAATATGATGGGGGCATTTAAGTTTACTCCTTTTTAGCTCTCGAAATAAAAAGACATTCCCGTGCATAGTAATCCCCCTAGTGAAACCATTTGAGTTTATATCCATTTTCTTTGCTTTAACATCATTAATTAACACATAGTCTTCTTTTTACACTTAATCTTCTTTTTGGTCATTATATCAAAGAAGCATGTGATTGGAGCACGATTGAGAGGTTATTGATAAAAGGGAATATGGTAACTTTATTTTGAAGATTATTTTTAAGGATTCGATTATATGATTGGGATGATTTGTGTATGCTCCATTTTTTCATTCATCATCACGTCTGATTGTCTTCGAAAAAAAAATGAAAATGATGATGAGAAAAAAAAAAAGGGACAGAGAAAAGGGAAGAAGAAAAAGGGAAATGAGAAAACAAAAAAAAAAAGAGAAAAAAATTCTTAGAAGTTGAAATTGGGGAATTTGGAGAAATGGTAAAAGTTTTGATTGAGAAATGAGATGTTCTTGATTCAGTTATCTTTCTTGGGTTGATTGTGTTTCATGATTTGGGATAAGGAATTGGTTTTGTGTTCTTGACATGCTTCTTTTGACACATTTATTATACATCACGTTTATCCTTTTATCCTACATTACCCATGTTACAACCCTTATAAAGACCCCAAGATTTTTGTTTTGAATTCATATAAGTAGTGGTGGAGATTTGATAAATAAACAAACTTATGGTAATGACATGCTTTGATTTGATTTTAAGAGTTATTGAAAATTCTCTTAAATACTTTGAGTGCATAGAGTGAACTCCTTGTGAGGGCATTAAATCTTGAGACATTGAATTTTGATGAAATTATTGAGTTTGATGGAATGCTTATATTTTCTTTTAACGTTATGATACTATAATCACTTGTTTTTCGGATTGTTGTTTTGACTTGAATTTTTCGATGTGTGCTGATTTGGATTATTTGAAGATGAATTGAAGGAGGGGAAGGAGTAAAAAAGAGAATGGTTTTGAGTTATTAATCTAGAGTATGCTTGAGGATAAGCATTGGTTCGGTGTGGGAGAATTTGATAATAAGAAAAATGTTGATTTTATTGTATTATTTTGGATTGGTTATGTGCCCTAATTGATGTTTTTTATGACTTTTTATTTTTAGGGTTCTAAATTGGAGATTAGATCAAAGTGGGCTTAAGAAGGTAATTTGTGGAGCTAATTGTTCAATATAGCATTTGGGCCTACAAATGAAGGAAAAAATATCTAGAGTGAAAATTTATTTGTAGTAAAAATATTTACTTCAAGTAAACTGTTTTTTTTAGGGTAAATTGTTTCCTCATTTTAAGGGAGGAGAATCTTTTAGATCTAGATCTAGGGTTAGGTTACAATAAGGGGACTCTTCTACTTCACCAAGGAAAGCCTACGGGCTATGCTATATATATGTGTGTGCTTTCCTTGTGGTTGGCAACTGCAGAGAAGAAGATTACTCAATAGAAGAAGTTCATTGCACATTTTTTTATTCTCTCTTAGTTTTATTTTTCTTTCTTTTCTTTAGTACATTTGTTTTCTTTTATTATTCAATAATATGATTGCCACCATGACTGGCTAGTTCCTTTTTCTGATTTAGGAGAATTTCATTGATTATCTTTACTATAAGATTATGTGTTTTATTTAATTTCTTGCCTTTTTAATTGAAATATTTATCGATTCTTGATTTATTTACATGAAAGATTAATATTATTTACATGAAACGTTTGTTTTCTTTTATTATTCAATAATATGATTGCCACCATGACTGGCTAGTTCCTTTTTCTGATTCAGGAGAATTTCATTGATTATCTTTACTGTGAAATTATGTGTTTTATTTAATTTCTTGTCTTTTTAATTCAAGTATTTGTCGATTCTTGATTTATTTATATGAAAAATTGATATTGATTAATCTGACAATTTATTTCAATATCAATTTTTCTACTGCATACAGGATTTCAGTGATCCGTAATTATCATGAATGAATGGTATGAGTAGTAAATAGATTATTTATATATATGGGTCGTTTTCCGATATTCATTTTTACATAAGGAATCGATGGAATAAAATCAGATAATTGTACGGCTATAATGGTTATTTGTATTTTGGTTTAACTATTTTCACAGAATTTAAAACTGTCATTATATTGATATGGAACGCTATCGTACACAGTCAATTAATGATAAGTTTTGATTGGATGCTAAGTTTAGTCAAATAATTTAGAAAATGCAAGATTTATTATGACTATCCTAATAAATTTAAAGTTAAATGCTTGAATTGTCAGAATAATATTTTTAATCGATAATTAGTGAAACAATCGAATATGTAAACGCTTGGATTAGAGTTTAGCATATTAAATTTCTTCTTTAATTTTTAGTATTCTTGCATTCTTGATTTGTCTTTTAATTTTAAGTTTTAATTTTTGAGTTAGGAATTTATTTTATAAATCCTCATTTTTATTTTAGCAATAAGTAAGAGATTAAATCAACATAGTTCCCATGAGATTCGATCTGGTACCACTATTGCTACAAGTGTGTTGCATTGGGGGAATAGTATTAATTTGAGGGTTTTGATAACTCGTCCAAAAAACCACTAGTACTTTGCCTTGTGAGAGGACAATTGACCCAATCAACATCACAAAAAGCTGAAAGAGAGAATAGACTAATAGACTAGAAGCAAAGACCATAATCTTGAGTCCCTTTGATGTAGCATAAAATATGCTCCACTTTTCAAAGCTTAGCTAGTGTAGGAGCATGCATAAATTGGCATACACGATTAATAACATGTGCAATATCAATCCTAGGAACGCTAAACTATTGCAAAACATCAACAATACTACAATAAGCAGTAATATCATAGATTCTCTTTGATAGCAAAAGGTGTAGAAATTAAGGAAGCCTCTAACATAAAGGCACAAGCAGGAATGTCACGATCATAATAAGACTAAGGGACAAGTATACCACTAGAAAAAGAAGTAACATCAATGCTAAGAAAATAATGGAGAGAACAAAGATCTTTAACTACAAATTCCATATTAAGATTACTAATAATATGGTAAAAAAGAGTGTCATTATTTGCTGTAAGAATAATATCATCAACATAAAGTAAGAAAAGAGTAGTGTCTTGTGAACAATAAAGAATAAATAATGTAGAATCAGCTTTACTATAAGAGAATCTAACACGAAAAGATGAAGGGTAAAGTGATCAACCAGACCTAAGGAGCTTGTTTAAATCATTGATAAAATGGTTAAGCAGTAAACATAGTTTGGATTCTTGGAATCTATAAAACCTAGGGGTTGAGCCATATAAATTGTCTCTTTGAGATGGCCATGAAGAAATGCATTTTTAATGTCAAGTTATCATATGGGTCATGATAGCATAGTAATGAGTGCAAACACCTCTCAAAATGTGGCTGGTTTGAGAACAGGACTGAATATTTCATCAAAATCAATGTCAGGAATTTGAGAGAAGCCTTTAACAACTAACGTGGCCTTGTATTGCTCTATATACCTATCGGGCTTAAGTTTGTCTTAGAAACTTATTTGGATCCTACAATATTAGCATAATAAGACAAGGAATTTAGTTCCCACGTAGCATTTCACTATGGAGCATCTAATTCTTCACACACAACAGCATGTAAATAAGGATTTTGCAGTGATTCTCACACTGATTTTGGTTCTACAATATCAAGAACAATAACATGATTAATGGTAAGAAGTGCATGAGCATTTCACTATGGTAACATGATTAGTTCTTTTCCGACATGGTTCATGTCTATATTGGATGATCAAAGACAAAAGCGGTATTATGCAGAAATGGTAGTGCTCTAAAAGGCATAGGAAGAACAAGTGAGACATCAATTATTGATGTTAGTAAAGCATCCTCTTGAGGTGATGTGTCCGCTATAATATGAGGTAAATTAGAGTCTGTTTGAGCTGCCTTAGGAGTTTCATGCTCATTTGACACAATCTGATCTTGTTACTCCATGAATCATGTGCATATGATCAGGCAAGATGTCAAATTCAGCAACAATGGTATAATGTAGATTGGTTAGACGAAGCCTGTTCAATATAAAAAATAGAAGCTACTTTTAGATAAGAAGGTCAAAACCACTCATTAGAATTGAGATAGGTGGCTAGCTTCTTTACGGTTCAACACTTTTAGATAAATTAGTAAGATTAGAATTAGTGAGAAAAATGCTCATCAAATACCACATGCTAAGATATATGCACCTTGCAGATGCAATCAATAATGATGCTTATGAATTGGACTATAACCAACAGAAATGAATGGTAAAAAGCAAGGTTGAGGCTTGTTTGATTATAATTTCTCAAATAAGGAAAACACTGACAACCAAAATCTTTGAGAAAGGAATAATCTGGACTTTTACTAAACAATAGCTGAAATGGTAACTTTATGTAAAGGACTATTGTAGGTAACTTGTTAGCTAGAAAAGTAGCATTGGAAAAAATTTTAATCTAAAAGTGCAAAGACATAGTAGCATGAATAAGCATTGTGAGTCTAGTTTTGACAATGTGTCAATCACTACAAAATTAAAGCGTTGTGCCGATAGTAACTTTTAGGGTCAGTGACGTTTAATCACAGATTTTATGGTTTATAGAGACGTCATATGACGAAAGTGTCGGAAAATATAAGCCTTTCCCAACCGACTAAAATGTGCATGAAGAAAAGTTTAGCAAGTGTTAGTAAAGCTACCATAACCGTCTGTAAAGCAATATTCAATTGTAATGGTTAAAAAATATGGTCAGTAAATATAATAATTTTTTTGGCACGGTTTAATAACAGTCTCAGTATAAATCTTTTTTATTGTCTACTTAACAATACCATCTCCATAGGTTTTAGATATACAGTAACACACAAATTCCACCTTTTTTTAAAACTATATTCAATTTTCACCGTTAGAACAAACCGTTTGTATAAATTCTATTTATACTAACCTACCTAAAATTGTTATGATATTTGTATCATATACCTTTATATTTGAAAATAGTCTAGGTGGTAAGTTGTGGTAAATTTATGATAGTTGTAGTTTTAGCTAGGTAAGTAGATGGTAAATAGGTAAATAAATTTATATAGTGGTAAATTAGTGATAAGTTTGTGATATATAGTCGTGGTATATAGATGTTAAGTGGTAAGTAGATGGTAAGTAGATAATAACTTCATGATAATGGTAGGTAAGTCATGGTAATTTCGCTAAATCTAACTTTATTTTTATTTATACTTCAACTATTACATTTTACTATTTTTTATTTCCATTAATTCCATTTCATTTAATTTAATTGTGTTTGTATTTTTTTTCTATTTTTTATTTTTTATGGAATTTATATAAACGGTTTCATAAATAAATAAATTGAAACAAATAAAAATTCTATATATTTAATACAAAATCATCTAAAAATTATATATTCATCCAATCAGTTATATATCTATCATATTTAAATAATGAAAATAACAAAAAGTTGAATGAGAAAAAAGATAAGAAAAAAAAGCAGGAGGTAGCAGATGGATGTAGATATATGATTTGTGATTAGAAATAATAAACAAAACTAACTCTAACTTTTCTTGATACCCCACCCACCTAAACCCACCTAAGCATTATGTTGTATGTAAAAGTATGTAGTATTGGTGTGAATTTGACTGAAGACAATAATAGTACTATTGTTTTGTCAATATCAAAAAAGAAAAAAAGAAAAAGTAGGAAATGAAATGACCAATATTGTTCTATCAAATCAAATTATAAACGTATCCACTTCACTCTTTCACTTATAACATGTTACAATCTCTTACCCAACTCTCACCCAACTCTCACCTAATTCTCATCCAACTCTTATCCATCTGAATTTTAATCTCAATGGCAGGTTTCAACCATCAAGATTTCCCATCAAAACAATACAGCAAGTTGTTTAATCGAATTTTTTTTCCAAATCTATTATACATGCTAATGCAATCGATTTGGAATTTCTTAAATTTGTTAAGTTTCCATATGCAGATCATCTAAAAACAATATGTCTAGAAAGTCTTTTTTTTCCAACTAATCCATATTATGATAGTTTGATGAGATTATTTTACGATAACATAGAAACATATAAAGGAAGTAAGGAAGAGAGGGAAAAATGATATTACGATACAAAGCCGTAGGTATAGATACATCCCTTGACATGAATGAAACATTGCTCCATCATATAATTGTGAATTATTTGAGATCCAGAACATATAAAACTAACATAATCACCAGAGAAGATTTTTGGCTGATGGCTTACTTGATGCAAAATAAAAATCTAAACTTTTACTATTTAATTCCTTTACATAAGATGGAAATAAAAAAATCAAGAGAAGAAAATCTTTCGTATACTTCTTTGATTTTAAAGTTGGTGAGCCACGTTGTGTCTGGAGAAATAACAAGGGAACCCAGCATCAAAGGACCCTCTATGTGTACAATATGTAGAAATTTTCAAAATCTTGAAACAGCTTTAGCTTCCCAAACTTCCTCATCTATACAAAATTTTCATCAATCATTAAATTTAGTCCTTCCGCAAATGGACTCCAAAGAGGCGCACGAAGAAGAGGAAGAATTTGTTGGTCTGGAGAAAAGAGTTACAAAGCCGGAAGAAGAGTTCAATATGTTCAATACAGACATCAACATGAACATGGGTATGGATATGGATATGGATAGGAATTCTAGAACATGAAGTACGAAGTTGCAAACTATCCATGTGTTTTTTCGAATGTTAATTTTGTAGTTAAGTTTGTAAAGTTTGTGACTATAGTTAGTTTATGATCACGTTGACTATGTATGTGACTATATATGTGTGAGAGTAAGTTTGTAAAGTTTATGTATTTAATTGTTTATGATGATCGGTGATATGGTTGACTATATATGAGGTGAGTCTTCTTGCTGGCAAAGTTTTTTTTTTCCGCAAATGTTTAGGTTTAGGTTTACTATATATATTCTATATATTCTTATCATTATTCTTATGATTGATATCTGGTATTTAATAAAAATTGGTAAAAAAAACTAGCTATAAATCATATTTTGTAATGATTCTTTAGATTGTTTTTAATGTGCACATGCTATGTAAAAAAGAAAAAAAAAAGAGAGAAAAAGCTAGACAAGCGATGCAAGAACTGCCGTATAAAACAGAGTAGCACTTGTACTTGTGACTATAGTGTCACAACCAAAGCAAGCCAAAAAACTGTGTTTGTCCGGTTGAGTAGGCTATAGAGGGTTGAAGTTAAGGAGATAATCTTATGATACAAATAAAAACAAACAATGTGCTATATAGAAATAATAAATAGTATATAAACATAAAAAAAATTCAAGAAATATATTTTAAAATATATTTTTATTATCAACAAATTTAAGAGGGTCTCATAAGTTTTCTTCAAAAAGATATTTTTCTTTATCTTAATAATTTTTAATCTTTCCCTAATCTTTATTTACATATAAAATTTTTAACATTAAAATTAAAATAAAATCTTTTTTATATAATTCTTTTTCATTATTTCTTTATGCACATCTAAAAAATATTCTAAAGTTTTTTTTTTTTAATTTTTAATCAAATGGGATCCAAATGAAAGTCGTATAGTGACCAAAATTTGTTTGTCCAATAGTCGGAAATAGTAGCATAGTAGCAAAAGTCGCATAGCATAGTAGCATAGTAGCAAAAAAATTGTTTGTGCAATAGTAGCATAGTAAACCTATCCGTTGAGACACTGGTTGTCCAATAGTAGCATAGTAACATAAAAAGCGCTAAGCTTGACAATTATTGAGTACCATAAACAAATAGTGAAGATGAAAAAAAAAATTAGTAAAAACAAATATTAAAAAAATAGTATACGAACAAAACAAAAGATGTAATATAAAAAAATAATAATTTGACTAGAGAAATTTATTTTTTGAGAGTTATGGATACAAACAATAAAACATGACAAACAATAAAACAATTCTTGACAAGTCAAAAATTTGAAGTTCAGAAGCTTGGTCATCACATGGTCATGAAATCATATATGAGTATGTGATAAGTTGGAATATGTGTGTAGTGTAATGTGATAATTAGTGATAAAATGTCATAATTTTGATTGATAATAGTAGTGTGATAAGAAGTTGGTAATTGTGATAATAAGTGGTAAATTGGAATAATTTTGAGTAATAATAATAGTATGATAACATGGTAAGTTGGTGGTGGTAACTAAGTGGAAAGTAAATAAATTATGGTAAGTGATAAATAATTAATAAAAACATAGTAAATTTAGTGCCAACAAAAGTGGAGATCAGAGATTGAATTTGTAAGGAGGGTAAGTATTGTATCACAATTTCTTCACAATTTTACAATTTTTTCACAAATTTTCTTTTCCCTTTTTTTTCAGGTTCAACTTTTCTCTCAATTTTTTTGTTCTGGTTCAACTTTTCTCTGAATTCCTTCAAGCTTTATTTTCTTTGTTTCCTCCATCTTCATCCTCATGTTGGATATCATCTCAGCATTCACTATATTATGGTCAGACATTAGAAGTTTGAGAAAATATTCTTTTCTCAAAAAATTAAGCACCTAAAATGAAGGCATAAAATGAAACAATCAGCAATTTTAATACAACCACAATACAAAATTGAAATAAGGTGTGAAAGAACATAGTTCTTGATTTGGTGTACTTATAAACATTCTCGATTCTCATATTTCTAAAAATCTCATAACAAATATTTCACGATCATTCTTGATATATATAAAAATTATTTTAGGTATGCATTATCTTAAAATCAAAATTATGTAGTGAATTGTATCTAACTTATGTGTTACGCTACTGTGGAACTTCAACACGCACAATGTTAGAGATATGGAGAGAATTTCCATAAGTCATTTCAATGCAATTTTTTTGAAAATTAATGAAAATATTATAGTATATAATTGAATAAAATTTGATATTTAAATATATTAAGTAATAATTACCATGAAAGTTTGGAAATTACTAACTTCATGACCTCTAAAACAATAATCTGAGTCTAGATAGTACATAATTTGATTGTCTAAAGAAATTGCGTAACAAAACCAATGTTCTTTGAAAAGGACAGGGATGAAAACCTGAAAAAACAATAATATATTAATATATACTATATTAATAGAAATGTATAATAGTGTTCAATGATAAAGTAACTCACTAAGTTACACAATCGATAGTAAAATCCAAGTATTTGTTCAAACAAACAATTATCAACCATCAAAATATCCCACTCATTTTGATTGTCACACAGAAACCACAGACATCTACATTAGATTAGTAAGGTGAGAAAACTAACTGTATATGATTAGACTGCATTAAATTAGGTGAGAAAAGAAAATAATGCATGTCACGTCCCAATCTTGATCCAAGGCGTGAGCAGCCGCCACGCTATCCCGGATGCTGACATTAAATTCCCAACCATTAACAAACAAACGGATAGAATCTCCTCATAAATCGGAGCTCTATCCTATATCAAAATCCCATCAATCAATAACATATCCATATATAAAGGCCAACCTGACAAATCATCAACACAACCAACCAATCCACATCTCTGTCAACATCCAAAATAACGTAAAGCTAATCCGGTTCTATATACAGACCTCTACTGCCATGCCCCCAACAAAGGTATGAACAGTCACCAGTCACCCCTCCTGTAATTTAGAGGTGGCACCGAGCGAACCTAATAGACAATCCTAGACATGACACGTTTTCCAAGATGATTGAACACAATAGTATAATCATGTCTTAATGCAATACAATGAAAAGAAAGTTACAATAATATGTATAATTCTTTACATACAGTCATCCCTTATATATATATGTACAATGGTCTATCTACAATCCCAAATATACAAATATATATATATATATATCATCACATATCTTTAAACACAATCCTGCGAAAGAATGGTTAATACCATACCCAGGTCTGATATCTCCAACAAAACCTCGTGCGCTACTATATCACAACGCGTCCCACTATAGCTATTTCTATGGAACAGAAAGTGAGGGGTGAGTATTATGGGGAATACTCAGTGAGTGAGAGGGTATACATAAGTATATTCAATATGTTGATGAAAAATGGAGTGTTAAAATGATTCAATAAATCCACAAGTCCACATAATGTATAAAAATAGTGCATAATGAACAATTCATCATAAATCATTCTTTTTTATACATTTCAAATACATATGCATTCATATCAATCGAATCACACAAGTATAAAGTATGCCAAAATCAGTTCCTGGCAAAGGTCGAGCATGACTAATGGCAAGCGCATCGGGGGTTTTTATATACAAAATTAAAGAATGTTCTCTACCCCAACGTTGGCGACGAACCTCATCAGGTTCTAGATTAGGGCGTTACCTAGTCCTCCCCCTTTCGGGTTTAACCCAACTAGTACCGTGTCGAGTCCCAATATCATATACGATGTTTGGGGATACCTCCTGCAGAAGCGTATCCGGGCACAATGGGTGTCTCTGCAAACGCCCTTCGTAGCTACGACATATCCAATTCATGGGCGTATCTCATAAATCATATCATCATGGCATGCATAAAGGCTCTCGGCCAATAACATAATACTATCATAATGTACGTGCCATGCCAATATTTATCGAACCATATCAAACACTTCTCATAATTGATTTCATAAAATCATATGCATATTGATACAATGACACATTTTTTATTTCGTAAATCATTTGAATGCATATTTCACAATAAAATCATACTGTGAACACTCCAATGATTCACAAAACATTTCACAAATCCATTCTAAAAATCATAGCACATGATCATAAGTCATGCTTGCACTGAAAAGCGTTTTAAAACATGTTGTTATGCATTGAACACATAATATAATAAATCTCACTCATTGTATGCGGGAGTGTACGCCACTCTCGGCACGACTCTCGAGACACACACAAAAAATGCTCCCCTCAATATCACCAACAAAGCTCTATAAAGACAATGTAGAATATGTGCCTCTTAAGAGATCATATGATGCGTATATAATAATGTAAATATGATACAACCCTAGTTATAGACAAATCTAGGTTTTTCAAGTTCTATTCTTGTGCCATTTTAGGGAATTGACCATAAGTTCCTCAACCGGGGTCGGAATTGGGAAATTTCAATTTCCATGGTTGACTCACATAAAAACTCACACTTTTCATGTTGAACTTATCTCCAAAATCTCGGTGAAAGATTTCTTAAAGTCCACATTTTCAAACCAATCTAAATCTCACTCTCTATTATGTCCTATTTTAGCAAATTTCCCTTATCGCACAATCTATTCATGCAAAGACTCTGATTTCTGACTATGTTGTAGTCAGGACACAAGGCTACAACCTCTTAGTTGGGCACTTTCTCAGATGCCTAGTGCAAAGCCCTGTAATAGCAACATTTTGCCCACATTACATTTTAGAAGTCTATTCTGACCAATTTTTAGCACAACTATCACAACGTTTAACATATAACTCCAAATTACCTGAAATTAAGTACCAAGATGGCACATAACCTTACATTTCTCATGTTTTGGGTTTCTTCCAATTATGCCTAGAAGGGTCTGAAATTGACCACAAAAATCTCTGTTTAGTTTTGGTCGAGAAACAGAATCGTTTCTGCACAGTTTTGGGAGAGTTTGTATAACTCTTGATTCTCTTGGCCAAATTGGCTGCAATTTTCACAATAGGTGGATAGAAGGGAGATATACAATGTTTATTCTTTGTTTGTTTGCAAACAAGGACTGGAAGGGTATCGTACAATGCTACTATTTTTAGTGTTGGAAAATGGAGGACCCTCTGATAAGTTTCAGAAGAATGGCTGTAACATTTGACACAGGGGTCGGATTGAGGTGATCCTTACCTCGTTGGAAAGCTAAGACATGGATCTACAATTATTTCAATTAGTACAAGATCTGAATCTATCAGGAAGGGGCTTGAAAACTTAGGTTAATGTTGCTACCGAAATCAGGGCAAAAATGCAAGACTGAACAGGAAATTAGTGCAAAACACTTAACTTTGAAAAATCATATAAATTCCATCTCTACTCAGAAAGCAATGGTTCTTATCTCATTTTAAAGCTCGGAATGTCTAGTTTCATGTGTAAACAGTTCACTCAACATGCCTATGCATAGAAAATGCTATAGCCTAAACATTACAACCTGTTTAGACTTCCGAAAACCCAGAAATTCTGTCATGACTTCAAATTCGTCTACTCTAGTTTTCTGAGCAAACTTTCTCCTTTTTGCCTAAATTTTGGATATGTTATACTAGAGGGTGGTAGGTGTTTATCTTATGATGTGCTGGTTGTTTTGAGCCTTAGAAGTATAGACTCCTTCTCCCTTGAAGCTCTCGGCCCCTTCAAACTTCACTGAGCAATCCTTCTCCGTTTGAACTAATTTTTGGATATGTTATACCTTGGCATGAGACATGATGATCCACGAAAAAAAATTGGGGTGTTATTTGGAAAAAAATCACTTACCTCTTGCCTAGAAACTCACGGCCATGGAAGAAGACTAGAGAGTATTTGTGTTCTTACCTTTTTGCTTGGACGTTGAAGTGTTTGGAAGGAAAAGGAAAGGTTAAATGTTTTTAGCTTTGTCAAGATTTTTTCCCAATGAATCCTAGCCATCCAATATTTGTGAGGTAAATTCCTAGCCCTAGGATTATTTGGCCACACAAGCAAAGCCCATTTTTAAGTCAATTTCTAACCCTAGTTAAGTTTAATTAACTTAACTGTAGTTGGATTTAACCATTATTAATTAACTAGAGTTAGTTTCTTCCAATCATGTAGTGTTACTTGTCAAAACCACACAAAATCTAATAAAGTAGATTCACACATTCCAATAAAGTGATTGCACACACTTCAAAGTGCTTGTCCTTTGAGCTTATCCACTCATTGACTCATGATCCAAGACCGGTCAAAGTTACTATTCATCTCGAAAATTTTTAAAATCACACGCGGGACCCAGGTTTTCGTACTAAGTCTAATGATGCAAGTTTCATGTAAATCTGAAATTGTTTGGTCACCCAAATGTCGTTCGGAGTGAACGAAATCCGCGATCGGTCAAAATTTGACCTTGACCTCAAAACCGGTGGAATCTCACTATGGACTCCGTTTTACGTGTTGATTCCAAAAATATAGGTTTTGAGTAGAAACGAGACCGTTTGCTCGGTCAAATTTTGATTTGACCCACAAATTTAGGGTTTATCAAGTGAAAATTTAGGATACTGAACACTTTTGTGTTACAACTTAAATTTCGATTTTTTGTCTTAGACATTCACTTTTAAAGTGAATTTAGCATGTATAAACCACACGGCATCAATTTTGCATGCATGAGTTTCATTTTGGTTTAGTAGGGTAAATTCCCATCCTAGCGGGCGAGTTTTGACAAATTTCTCAAAATCTCATTTTGACATGTGAAAATCATTAGTTAACCTATTCTTGGCAAACTTTCAGCAATTTCGCATGGGTAAATTTTGATTTGACTCGGTAGGAGCTCATTTCTCACCCCCCGACGAGTAGTCATCGAGCACTCCCGAGCAAACGATGTGGATTTGCCCAAATTCAAGTTATATTAACTTTCTAGGGTGATTTTGCATGTGTAATTTCATTAAACTCAAAATCGCATGCGTAAATTTCAAAATGGCCTGGAAGAGTCCCTTTTTAGCCTCCGGGGCCATGCCCAAAATTCTTCTAAAGTATTTTGGCTCGGAAAAATTTATGAGTGATTTTCTATATGAATAAAAAGATGTATCATATATGGAGTAATAAAAAGTACAATATACAGTATACCGCGTATCGGTATTACAATGCAAGGAGATGGAGTATATGTGTATATGAATATAATAAGATGGTCTACTAAAACCAAGCTGTGGATTCGGTGGCAATTGACACTTAGCTAGGTGTTGAGGAAAGATTAAAGTATATATTGAAGAAGATGAAATTATAAATAAATATGAACAACATTTACAGAAAACCATAATGGAAAAACATATCTAGAAAAAGGACAATAGGTGATGTTGAGTAAACATATGTAGCATTCCATAATTTGCAAACCTATTCATTATATAATCATAATCATAATCATGCAATCATAATAATAGAAAAAATTGATAAATTCATACCAATGTGCCAATCCAATGAGGGGGCACCAATTCATAAGCATCGGTCCAGCACATGTAGCATTAATCAATATTACACAATTATTCTATCAATTGTTATAAAAATTAGATTAGTAACATGTATCTCAATAATAACAAATGAGAAAGGTTATAACACACTTACCTACCATTATTTTTTATGGTTTTTCATGCATAAAAAGGCCTAAAATTTTCTTATTCAACAGAAAAGTCTTAGGGTTAGCAATGGGAAAGGAAAAGGTAGAAAGTGTTGTATCCTTATTCTTCATTTTAGTTAATGTATTCATGACTGCATACAATTCAACATCATCAAATCACAGCTCATCTTCAGGCTCCAACCCTTTTTTCTCTTACCCTTTGTCCTCCAAACTATCCTCTAAACCATCTTGGCCTTTCTGCTGGTTCTCATTAAAATGACTATCCTTACCCTTCGTTTTGTCTTCTTCCTTCTCTTCTTGCTCATCATCAACATATTCGCAGAGTTTGCGCAAGAAATTAGAACGGAGTTGCAGTAAATCTGAGTGAATTCGAATTGATTCCTTCAAAAAAATTTTAAATTCCTGTTTTATACCAATTTTCTACAAAATTGAGATCACACTACGTCATCCATAGTAACTACAGTAAGTGGTAAGTAACTACAATGACAGGTGATGCGATAAAGTAAATGTTTTAGTGTTTGTAACTTTACCATTTTGATTTTTTCGCCACCTGCTTCAACCACTTCAATAGCTTCAACAGATTTTTCAATAGGTTTTTTCACATTGGATAACAAACCCCATAGATAGTGAAATAACTCAGATTCCATATAAAACAGATTCCAAACAAAGTATAAACAACTTAATTCAAAGTTCAGATTTCACATAATGCAAAATAAACTTAACTTACATTTACACGCTCAAATCTAACTTTTCAATTTACGCGATCGGTGGTCCAATACTTAATGGGTTATTTCGTTATTTGGCCTTCTAAATCACTAACTTTTACATTCTCAAAGTAAAAGATCTATGCACAAGACCAATATTGTTATGGATATATTTATAAATACTAAATTATAATATTAATAAATATTGAATTATATTGTATTGAAACTTACCATAAGTAAAAATAAACAACCACCGATTCCTGTATTCTTCCTATCTTCCTCCTCTCTTCCACTATTTATAATACCTTTTAATTGACAAACCTCATCAACTAACCATTGTAAGACAAATTTATCCCAATTGTGTTGATCAGCATTCTTCACATCAATCGTAGCAATGAGGTGTCTTGAAGCAAGGTAAACATTGGTTATAGGACATAAAAAACATCCACGCAGAAATAAGAGAAAGTATCATCTAAACTTGAGAGAGGCATCTTCTGTCACGCCCCAACCCGTAGGTCGGGCACGTGAACAGACCGCCGTGACTCCTCAAGGCATCGCACATCGAGATGACGCAAGGCTAATATTATGACCATACTCGATATCATTAAGTCAAAATCATATAGCGAAAGAAAAAAAAAATAGTTTTCAATAAAAATTTTCTTTAAAACATCTACCTCCAATTTACATATAATATTTATATGCATGGTACAATCGTAAACAAGAATGGATATGATCACTTACCCGATAGCGTCTCTCAGTAAAACTTGTGGGATAGCACCTCAATGTATGTCAAATACAATATAAACTAAAAATATTAATATGAGGGGTGAATATAATCCACATACTCAGTGAGTGAGGTGCAATGACTATACAATGACAAAAAATGAATTTGTGCGAGTGGCAAGTTAAAACATCATTTTCAAATTTATATTTCATTCATTTGCAAATAAATCATGTAATTCAAAATAATATGCATCCTTATCATCAATCATGTATCAATGAGGTGTCAAAAACACATTCTACCCATAGTTTGGCCTAACTAGGGTAAAATCCACCAAGGGGCCACCAAAATATCATAAGAATAAAACACATATATTTTCCCCCCTTCCCTTGGTGTTGACACGGTCTTCACGTGGTGCTCGTCTATTGGATCCATTAGACAGAGACAGGGGACTCAAACCCTGCTCCTGTGTTACCCCACCACGTCACCCCATCGAGTAAACGCTCAATACCGTGGTAGGAAGTACGCTATAGCCACTATACACCATCCCATAATCATACACATGTGTCATATGTCATCATTCATAAATCCTTACTCGTGAAAACAAGGTACTATCAAGTAACCATAATATTAGAATGCAAATTTTTACCGAACAACATTTCAAGACATGCCACAAACACTAAAATATTTCTAAATCACATTTCAAATTTCATTTATAAAATCATGATCAAAACTATTTTTCATTTAAAGTAAAAAATAGTTTGTCCCACTCACTATTAGGGGAGGATAACACACTTCCCAATATCTTCACAAAGCGTAAATCAAGTGTTCCCACCGTTGAACTCAAATAACTCTTAGGGAGACAAACAGTCTGTAGATTTTTAACATGCGCAGTCATGGAAAATAGACTATAACTTTGGCTATACCAGTCCAAATCAGATGATTCTTATCTCATTTTAAAGCTAAGGGATAGCACTATAACTTTCATTTTGCACACTTCCACAGATTTAAATCACAGAATTCCCGGTAAGCCTCATTTTGTTACAGCCATATTTAAGTTTCAGATTCTGTCCAGTTTTTGTGCAGAAGCTATAACTTTTATCCTACTCACCAAAGTCTAATGAAATTTTAACATGTTATAGGTAAAATGTAGATCTACAACTTTTATGTTTTGCGTTTTATCCAGATATGTCTGGAAGGGATTGAACAAAATTCATGAACAGGACAGATACGTTTTAGTGAAACATACAGTTTCTGTCAACACAGTTTTAAGGAAAATTGTATAACTTTCAATTTCCTCATGCGAAATGGCTGATATTTTTATATGTTATAGGAAAGGGTATATCTATAACTTTCATGTTTTGTGTTTCTTCAAGCTAAGACTGGAGAGGGGTCATTTTTACTCACTACTATCAAGGTTTGAAACAAGATGCTTCTATGTCGAGTTTCAGGAAAAGTACCATAACGTTTGGCACAGGCATCAGATTTTGGTGATTCTTATCTCGTTGGAAAGATAAGACTTAGATCTACAATTCATATAACTAGAGTATTTTCAAATTCCGGCTCTAAGATGCCTTAAAATAGAGATGAATTCACGGACAGAAATAAAATTTAGAATGAGACAGGATAAAATTTCTTATCTCACTTTCTTTGTCTTCCTCTCTTGTTTCTCTCCTTGTTCTCATAAATTTGGGAAGAATGAATAAGTATTCTAAGGCCTTCTTCTTTTATTATTGTGTTAATAAGTCACCACCCTAGGATCAAATCTCCAATTAACCTAAACCATATGTTCATTTTGACTGTTGCACGCGTTTTGATTTTTTTTTCATATGCATGTGTTCTCATTGGCCCACCTTGCCTTTCTCATCTCCATTTGGCCAACACTTGTCCTCCTCACTATAACACTTGTTCAATACAAGAATGCACTTGTCACATTTCGTTTAAGTTTTGTTAATTGCTAACAAGTCTTTTGACTTATAAAAATTCTAATTTGACCCCTAAAATTTTCATAATTACACATTAGGCCTAAAATCTTATATTAGACCTAATTAAATTTATTTAATGTGAAATTTAGGTTTTGAATCTCTTTAAGTCAAAATTGATCCGATTTGTATTTTACCATCAAATATCATCATTTTTTTGTGAAAATTCATGAACGTAGTAGTAGAAACATATATATATATATATATATATATATATATAATATATATATATATATATATACCATCAAATATCATCATTTTTTTGTGAAAATTCATGAACGTAGTAGTAGAAACATATATATATATATATATATATAATATATATATATATATAATGGAATTCACTATAGAATATACCGAGAGTCGGTGTTATATTTTCCTAATCCCCTAAAAACAAGTTTCGACCATGAAACTAAAAGAAAACCAAATAGGAAAAGAAAAATTACTTAGTAAATAGATGAGGGTACTGTCCCCTCATAGTCTCCTCGGCTCCCAAGTCTCTTCCTCGACCTGGTCGTTACGCCACAAAATGCATATCAATGGGACATCCTTACTTCACAGTCTACGGATCTGCTGGTCAAGGACTGCTACGGGCTATACAGGTAAAATCAGGTCATCGTTCAACTCTATCGGCGGAGGCTCCAATACATGGGAAGGATCAGGAAGGTACTTCCTCAACGTCGAAACATGGAATATACGTGAATCCGTGCTAACTCAAGAGGTAGATCCAATCTGTATGCCACTTTCCCAATCCTCTCAAGGACTCAGAAATGTCCAATATATCTAGGGTTAAGCTTTCCCCGCTGTCTGAATCGGATCATCCCCTTCCAAGGGGATACTCTCAGAAATACCATGTCTCCCTCCCCGAACTCCAAAGGTCACCATCGTCTGTCTGCATAGCTTTTTTAACTATCCTGGGCAGCTTTTATCCGAGCACGGATGACCTTTACTTTTTCCTGGGTCTCCTCAATCAAATCTATACAACTGAGCTGTCTCTCCCCGACCTCATCCCAATACAAGGGTGTCCGGCACTTTCTCCCATACAAGGCTTTGTATGGTGGCATCCCAATACTAACCTGGTAGTTATTGTTGTAGGCGAACTCAATCAACGGGAGGTAATGGTCCCAACTTCCCTTAAAGTCCATGACACAAGATCTCAACATATCCTCTAGTATCTGAATGGTCCTTTCAGACTAACCATCCGTCTGGGGGTGAAATGCAGTACTAAATTTCAGTCAGTACCCATGGCCTCTTGCAACTTCGGCCAAAATCGGGAAGTAAAACGTGAGTCTCTATCCTATACAATGGACATGGAACTCCATGCAGTCGAACTACCTCATGATGTACAGATGGGCCAAACCCTCTAATGGATAGCTGTTGCGAATGGGAAGGAAATGTGCGGACTTGGTGAGTCTATCTACGATCACCCAGATAGCATCATGTCGTACCGAAATCTGTGGAAGACCCATTACAAAATCCATGGTGATATGCTCCCACTTCCATTCAGGAATGAGAAGAGACTGTAGTGTGTTGGCGGGTCACTGATGCTCAACTTTCACCTGCTGGTATACCAAGCACCGAGTAACAAAATTGGCTATCTCACACTTCATGCCCGCCCACCAGTAACTTTCTCGAATCGTCCGATACATATTTATACTACCAGGATGCATAGTATAGACTGAAGAGTGAGTCTCCTCTAATATGGCACGTCTAAGGTCATCATCTTTTGGAATACAGATACGTCTCCCAAAAACTATTAGGCCATCATCCCTAACTCTGAAGTCTCTGCCATCCCCTTTCTTGATCCTCTCAACAATCCCTTGAAACTCCTCATCAGTAGACTGAAGTTTTCGAATGTGGTCAAGCAAAGTCGATCTCACCTCAAATCTGGCCAAAAGTGCTCCAAAATCATCTATGGCCAGTCTGACTCCTAGGGAGTGGAGTCCAATAAGACACGTGAGATAAGAACTCTCGGTAGGTGCTGACGATGATGACTTGTAGCTCAGTGCATCCACAATGACATTTGCTTTTCCTGGGTGGTAGTCGATAATCAAATCATAGTCTTTGAGAAACTCCAACCATCTTCTCTACCTAAGATTGAGCTCCCGCTGAGTGAGTAGATACTTTAAACTTTTGTGTTCTGTATATACTCGACAACTAACCCCATATAGATAGTGTCACTAAATCTTCAAAGCGAACACAATAGCAGCAAGCTTTAAGTCGTGGGTAGGATAATTAGTTCATGCCTCTTCAGTTGTCGGGAGACGTAAGCAATCACTCGACCCTTCTGCATCAATACACAACCTAGTCCCTGTCGGCTAGCATCGCAGTATACCTCATACTCCCCATCACTAGTAGGGAGAGCGAGAACCGGTGCTGACGTTAGTCGCTGTTTGAGCTCCTGAAAACTCGCCTTACAGCAATCATCCCAAACAAACTTAACCTCTTTCCACGTTAAGCTGGAGAGTGGAGCGGCAATCTTGGAGAATCCCTCTATAAACCTCCGATAATATCCTGTCAATCTAAGAAAACTCCACACTTCCGTAACACTCCATGGTTGCTCCCATTTTATAATAGCTTCAACTTTCTTTAGGTCCACAAAGATCCCATCAACAGAAACCATATAACCTAGAAAGTCAATCTCCCTCAGCCAAAACTTGCACTTGGAGTATTTGGCATATAGTTCTTTCTCATGGAGTGTCTGCAATACAACCCGTAGGTGCTGGGAATGCTCCTCATCACTCCTCGAATACACAAGAATATTGTCGATGAAGACGATAATAAATCTATCCAGAAAGGAGTGGAATACCCAATTCATCAGGTCCATAAAAGTTGTTGGGGCATTAGTCAGCCCAAACGGCATCACCAAGAACTCAAAGTGACCGTACCGAGTCCTGAAGGCTATCTTGGGAATATCACTTTCCCTGATCCGTAGCTGATGATATCCAGATCTTAGGTCGATCTTAGAAAAAACTAGGGCCCCTTGCAACTGGTCAAACAAATCATTAATTCGAGGTAACGGGTATCGATTTTTTATGGTCACTCGATTCAACCATCGATAATCGATGCATAGTCTGAAAGTGCCACCCTTCTTTCGAACAAATAATACAGGAGCTCCCCAAGGTGAAGCGTTTGGTCTGATGAAACTCTTATTCAACAGTTCTTGTAACTGGACTTTTAGCTCTTTCAGCTCTGCTGGGGTCATTCTATATGGCGGAATGGAGATAGGCGCAGTGCCTGGTGCCAAATCAATGGCAAAATCAAACTCCCGGACTGGAGGTAATCCGGATAGCTTCTCAGGGAATATATCAGGAAATTCCTGCACCACTAGAACATCATTTATTCTTGGTCCCTCTATTATGGTGTCCACAACATGCGCCAGATATACTGTATAACTCTTATTCATCAATTTACGGGCTTCTAAAGCAGATATCACACAATTTGGGAGAACCCGTCTGGTTCCATGGAAAACCAATACAGGACACCACGATCTCCAAAATTCGACTGTCTTAGCAAAACAGTCCACTGAAACTCTATGTCGGTGTAACCAATCCATACCTAGGATGGCATCGAAGTCTCGTATGTCTAGTGGAATCAGATCTGTTTTTAACACTATGCTCTCCACCTCGACTCCACAGTCGCGGTATACCTCTTTCCTAACAATCTGCTCCGCCAAGGGAGTAATGACTAATAGTGTTTTATCCAGTGGTACTAGAACCTTGTCAGTGTAGTGAGCGAAGTCCATACTCACAAATGAACTATTCGCCCCAGTGTCAACCAACACACAGGCGTCTCTTCCGAAGATAATCATAGTGTCTATCACCCAAATTTATAAAGTCCAGTAGCCCAATATTATCAAAATAATTGAAAATTATTTAAGGATAAAACCTCAAAATTGATATATATATCATCTTTCAAAATTCACCAAAATACATCAGAGTCTAAAGTTCTTGTACATTATCAGGATGAGGAGTAAGGGTAGCACCTGTTACTATATCTGGACTAGCCTGTGCCTCCTCATTGGTTATAGCATATAGTCTAGCCTGCGTCCTGGGCTACTGACGAGGAGGTAGAGCAGACATGTTACTCCTAGTGAAAGACTTCCCTGTGGTACTATGAGGAGGTGCCGTAGAAGGTGCTGAACTACCCCTAAGGCCATAAAGAAAGCTCTGATATAGGGCATGACTGTACCCCTCAGCTCGCAGATCAGGACAGCGGTCTTTAAAGTGTCCCTCCTTTCCGCACTGATAACATCTACCAGAGAATCGGCATGGCCCTAGATGTGCCTTTTTACAAATCGGGCAAGACCTTA
Source organism: Dillenia suffruticosa (assembly GCA_033439265.1). Lineage (NCBI taxonomy): Eukaryota > Viridiplantae > Streptophyta > Magnoliopsida > Dilleniales > Dilleniaceae > Dillenia > Dillenia suffruticosa. The sequence continues at coordinate 14,419,099 of JAVTVX010000009.1, read as the reverse complement.
TCTGCGCTCCTCCGAACCATGGCGCAGTGCCTAAGCTATCTCCTGGTGTGCTTATCGGGGCTGATAGCTGCCCATACTGCCCATGAGGTGTGGACCCAGGCCCCTATCTAAGGGCCATCGCTAAATGAATCTCAAACTCTGCTCCTTTTGGAGCTTTGTCCCTACCCAAATCCAGGCCTCTTCCTTTGGTCTTGCTGGTCGCGGATTCTATTCCATTCTTTGATATTCTGCTCTGCTCTCAGTGCCCATTGTAGAACTCTAGCGTATGTATCCTCCTCGAAAACTGTCATCCGGTCTCTGATGGTGAGATTTAGTCCATGTTCAAATTTGAATCTCCTAGTCTCCTCAGTCGCCACCAACTCTAGGAAAAACACTGCTAGTCTGCAGAACTCAATCTCGTACTCTGACATAGACTTCTGCCCTTGCTTCAACTCCAAGAACTTTCACCGCTTCATGTCATGGTCGAATATCGTGTAATACTGGGAATCAAACTCCCTCAGAAAGTCGCCCCAAATGAGCGGCTCATTTTCTCTATCCTTGATGCCGTCCCACCAGTCACGGGCGTCATCCTCTAGCAGTCTGACTGCTATCACCAACTTGAGTCTATCCTCAACGCCTATGTCCTCTATAGCCTCTTTGATCAGTTTGAGCCACTTCCTGGCCACAACGGGGTCGTGGGTCCCAGAGAAGGACTCACACCCTAGACTCCTAGCCTCTCTCAGCAAAGTGGAGACCTCTGTCATCTGTCGAGTAGCTGGTGTAGTTGTCAGCGTAGGAGTGGGTGCTGGTGCCGCTGCGGGAACAGGCGGAGTCTCAACCACCGGTGCAGGTGGCGCTCTCATCTGGTCTCGGTGGGCCGTCCACCACTCCATCATCTCCTGGAGTATGGGGTACGGTGGAGGCGGAGGTACTTCTCTAGTAGGAGGGGCCTGAGGTGCTTGAGGTGATGATGTGGCCTCGAGCGAGGTCTCGGTGGTATGCCTTGGTCGTCCTCGGGGATGCATAGTTCTACATAAAGGATCACACTTAGTACTTAAGAGTAGAAAAGCAAAGGGTTGGTTGCCAACCTAACCCCTAATAAGGATTGATGTTATAAGACCATAGGAGACAAATTATAAACTCTTTGAAAAACATTTTACAAATACCAGAATCGAAATAAAGTAGAAACAAAACCTAAGGCTCTGATACCACCTAAATCTGTCACGCCACGACCCGCAGGTCGGGCATGCGAACAGACCGCCGCGACTCCTCGAGGCACGGGTATGCCCTACTCGCACATCGAGGTGACGCAAGGCTAATATTATGACCCTACTCAATATCATTAAGTCAAAATCATATAACGGAAGAAAAAAAAATAGTTTTCAATAAAAATTTTCTTTAAAACATCTGCCTCCAATTTATATATAATATTTATATGCATGGTTCAATCATAAACAAGAATGGATATGATCACTTACCCGATAGCGTCTCTCAATAAAACTCGTTAGATAGTATCTCAATGTATGTCAATACAGTATAAACTGAAAATATTAATATGAGGGGTGAGTATAATCCACATACTCAGTGAGTGAGGTGAATGACTATATAATGACAATAAATGAATTTGTGAGAATGGCAAGTTAAAACATCATTTTCAAATTTATATTTCATTCCTTTGCAAATCAATCATGTAATTCAAAATAATAGGCATCCTTATCATCAATCATGCATCAATAGGGTGTCAAAAACACATTCTACCTATAGTTTGGCCTAATTAGGGTAAAATCCATCAAGAGGCCACCAAAATGTCATAAGAATAAAACATATATATTTTCCCCCTTCCCTTGGTGTTGACACTGTTCTCACGTGGTGCTCATCTATTGGATCTGTTGGATAAAGACAAGAGACTCAAACCTCTGCTCCCATGTTACCCTACCACGTCACCCCATCGGGTAAACGCTCAATACTGTGGTAGGGAGTGCACTATAGCCACTATACACCATCCCATAATCATACACATATACCATATGTCATCATTCATAAATCCTTACTCGTAAAACAAGGCACTATCAAGTAACCATAATATTATGACACAAATTTTTATCAAACAATATTTTAAGACATGCCACAAATACTAAAGTATTTTTAAATCACATTTCAAATTTCATTTATAAAACATGATTAAAACTATTTCTTATTTAAAGTCAAAAATAGTTCATCCCACTCACTGTTCGGGGAGGATAACGTACTCCCCAATATCTCCACAAAGCGTAAATCAAGTGTTCCATCCGTTCAACTCAAAAACTCTTAGGGAGACAAACAGTCTGCAGATTTTTAACCTGCGCAGTCATGGAAAACAGACTATACCTTTGGCTATACCAGTCCAAATTAGATGATTCTTATCTCATTTTAAAGCTAAGGGATAGCACTATAACTTTCATTTTGCACACTTCCTCAGATTCAAATCACAGAATTCCCTGTAAGCCTCATTTTGTTACAGCCATATTTAAGTTTCAGATTCTGTCCAGTTTTTGTGCAGAAGCTATAACTTTCATCCTACTCACCAAAGTCTAATGAAATTTTAACATGTTATAGCTAAAATGTAGATCTACAACTTTTATGTTTTGAATTTTATCCAAATATGTATGAAAGGGGTTGAACAAAATTCATGAACAAGACAGATACGTTTTAGTAAAACATACAGTTTCTGTCAACACAGTTTTAAGGAAAATTGTATAACTTTCAATTTCCTCATGCTAAATGGCTGAAATGTTTATATGTTATAGGCAAGGAGTATATCTATAACTTTCATGTTTTGTGTTTCTTCAAATACTCACTACTGTCAAGGTTCGAAATAGGACGCTTCAATGTCGAGTTTCAAGAAAAGTACCATAACTTTTGGCACAGGCATCAGATTTTGGTGATTCTTACTCGTTGGAAAGATAAGACTTAGATCTACAATTCAAATAACTAGCGCATTTTCAAATTCTGGCTCTAAGATGCCTTAAAACAGAGATGAATTCACGGATAGAAATAAAATTTAAAGTGAAACAAGATAAAATTTATTACCTCACTTTCTTTGTCTTCCTCTCTTACTTCTCTCCTTGTTCTCACAAATTTGGGAAGAATAAATAAGCATTCTAAGGACTTCTTCTTTTATTATTGTGTTAATAACTCACCACCGTAGGATCAAATCTCCAATTAACCTAAACCATAGGATCATTTTGACTATTACATGTGTTTTGATTGGTTTTTTTTTCAAGTGCATGTGTTCTCATTGGTCCACCTTGCCTTTCTCATCTCCATTTGGCCAACACTTGTCCTCCTCACTATAACACTTGTTCAATACAAGAATACACTTGTTCAATACAAGAATACACTTGTTCAATACAAGAATACACTTGTCACATTTCATTTAAGTTTTGTTAATTGCTAACAAGTCCTTTGACTTATAAAAATTCTAATTTAACCCCTAAAATTTTCTTAATTACACACTAGGCCCAAAATCTTATATTAGACCTAATTAAATTTATTTAATGTTAAATTTAGGTTTTGAATCTCTTTGAGTCAAAATTGATCCGATTTGTATTTTACCGTCAAATATTATCATTTTTTGTGAAAATTCATGAACGTAGTAGTAGAAATATCATATATATATATATATATATGAAATGGAATTCATTATAGAATACACCGAGGGTCGGTGTTACATCTTCGATCATTTGCATCTCTTACATATGTTGTTTTAACCGGCTATGATTAAGTTTTGAAAAGTATTTTCTCATCTGTGAGAATTCAGTAGATGAACAATCTAAAACATCCCGTTCTATATAAGGGATTCCTAAAATTCACCCCACGTCTTCAACTATGAGCTTAAAATTCTTATTTGAACCGATAAAAAAACGTTTTTCTATAGGTTCAAACCTCATTACCAATTCTTCACATAATTTTTGACTCAATGTATCACAACTAAGTTTCAAAAGTTTACCAAATCTTATATTTTTTACTACAGCTTTCATATCATTGGTCAGGATAGAAAATAACTCTTTTACTTATTTAGGAGAGTACCTAGTTTAAATTGGTATTGCCCTCCTTACTCTTATATCAATCAATTCTTTCGTTTCATACTTCTCGCTTTCCCCCATGTTTATTAAAACAATCACATTCAAAAACTTACATTAAAAACTTTATTCAATTCAAAATATACATAATCAAAATATGCATAATAATAACTAACCGTCATGGTCATCGGAAGCAAGGCACTTGTAGCACTTGTAGATTTGATTTTCTTCTTGGACTCCTTTCTGTGTGAGAGAGAACATGCAAAAGAAATTACAAATTAGTTTAAATTAAAATTTTGTTTACATTTAAAATAAAAAATCAGATACAAAAATAAACTAATATAAATGTTTTAAAAAAAATTTAAAAAAAATAGTAAGGACTAACTAAAATTATAACTTAATTCACCTAAAATTAAAACTTAACTCACATATTCTCCGATGGTGTAGCAACCCCATTGCTACTGGTGGTAGTGATTCTAACATCTGTATCTTTCATTTTTCCTTTTGTTTTTTGATTTTCTTTTTAAAATCTACAGAATCTTAAAAGAAAATTAATTATTCACTCTCCGGCTTGAAATCTTCTTTTCACAATCACAAGGGCAACAAATTCTTCTTCTTCTTCTTTCTTCCTTTTTTGTAGTATTCAACTTGAATTCTAAAATTTCCAAAAAAATTATGTTTGATGTTTGATGTTATCTGAAAAAACACTAGTCTACAAATTTTGAAACTCCTGACGACAAAATCCAACCATTGGATTAGTACCATAGATCAATTATCAATTATTGACCACCACCCAACTACTATATATTATTACTTACTACTTACTACTTACTATATACTACCCAATTTCTTACAACTGACTACTTATAGTGCTTACTACTATTACTTACTACTTACTACTGCTATTAACTATTTATTACTTACTACTTACTAATATGTATACATTAATATATATCCGACTATAGTATATGTGATATATATAATTATATAATACCAAACTATATTTGAAGATAGGAATTGGATATACAAAAAGAATTTCCAGAGATAACTAATTAGTTTGCAACTTGTGTTCCAGAATTTCTCATATTCGCTACAAGTTAACATGAGTACATGCCGATGATTACATTCAATACATGTAGAAAGTGTTATAATTGTTAATTTCTTGTACAGAAAAAGTAATAAAGCACCTTTAGAGAAACGATTTCACCACCAATTACTATAATTGGCTTTGTTAAGTTGAATCAAATGTAACGTGTGTATTGTTTCAACCAAATCACAAAGATAATGGATGACGCTATACCCGAAGCCACTACTTGCCTCCAAACTACTACAATGTCAAAAAGTTATTGTGCAACTCATTTAATGGATACCTACAATATATATAATATAATATAATATATATATATATATATATAATAATTATATAAATAATATAAAATAATTCTACATTATAAATTAATTAAATATAAATATCAATCTAATTACATAAAATTAATAATAATAATAATAATAATAATAATAATAGAGGATACTAATTTAATTATTAATTTAAAGAATGTATTATTAGTAATTTAAGAGTTTTGGATAAACCAAAAAAATTGTTCATATATATATTCTTATGTATATTATATATGTTAATTAATTTGTGTGGAATTTTTATTTTATTTTTTTGTTGGGAATGCACTCTAAACCTATAGGTACACAAATCTGCACAACAAAAAAAAAAAAGAAGACTGTTCATATACCCATATGGAAACCTTACTGTTCATACTGTTCACATGCATGCACCATGTGCAAACCAATTGATGCACCATATGCAAACCAATTGATTGTAAAAAAGACCATAATGTTCACAAACGAACAAAAGAAAAAAAAAAAAGTTCTGAACAACAAGCCTTTGGGTCTTGTCCATTCGCAAAACAATCAAACAAAAAAGTCGCATGCAAGGAAAGTTCATTATGTGTCTTGACAATTCACAAAACAAACAAACAAAAAAAAGTTGCATTCTGAACAAGAGTACATTATCTTGACCATTCACAAAACAAACAAAAAAAAAATTTGCATGCAAGGAAATCTTGACCTTTCACAAAACAAACAAAACAATAAAGCTTGCATTATACTATTATTTAGAAAGAAACAGTTATTGCTGACAATACTCTTTCTCAAACACTCTCTCTCACTCACACACACATAAAATTTATCTTCTCTCACTCAAATTCTCATCAAACCCTCGCTCTTTCTCTAAACTCTCTCGGGTTCTTCTTCTTCTCATGGCTCCTTTACTCTCCTTCTCCTTCTTACCCTTCTCACTTTTCACTCACAAATCTCATAAATGGCCTCTCAAAAAGGGAAACAAATTATGAGGGGAATCAGGAAAAATATAATAGAATGGAGTTTTCTTCTCTTAAAAGAAGCAAAGAATTTGAGCAGGTATTTTCTAATCGAAATATTACTGTTGGTCATTTAATAGATTGGGAATTTTTTATGAGTATAGGTTTTTAATATGGAAGTTATTTAAAAAAATCTGTCCTTATTGGATTCTCAATCCAAAAAAAAAAATTATGAGAACGTAGTGAAAATTTTTTATAATAATATAAAAAATTAATAGTGAGTATTTTATGATTGTTGATGGTGAAATTAATTCAAGTATTTTTCAAACTTATTTTGCTGGGAAAAAATTGAAGTGAATCCAAAAATAATATGTACAAAGGGTGATCTTCCATGGGTGGAGTATGAAGATTGTGCTCCATATTTGGAAAGTGACGTCTTAATGGATGCTCAAATTGTCTTTGATGATAATAGTTTAGAGAGGTTTAGTAAGAATGTAGCGGATTTAAATTTGCATGAAATAATTCTTCATTTATTAATCGTACATGCTATTAAGCCATGCGAAGGAAACTATACATCCATTCTTCAAGAAGATTTTTGGTTAATGACATGTATTATTAAAAAAAAATTCTGGTTTGCATTTCTTGCTTCCCTATTTTATAATATCCATAAGAGATTCAAATTCAAATTTATCATATTATAGTATAGTCAGAGGTATTTTAAGAAATTAAGGAATAAATCTGCGTAATAGAATAAATTTGAAATTAAGTTTTAAAAATGGTATAAATCAAAAAACCTTGCGCCAAGCTTATTGGATTTATGAAAATGGTGTTTGGATTAATAGAGGAGAGGGTGAGGCAAAGGCCGCAGAGGCAGAAGTGAATGTGGAGGCAAAAGTGAATGTGGAAGCAAAGCCAGAAGTGAATGAAGTGAATGTGAATGAGAACACCGGTGAGAATGTAAGGTGGGATCAACTTTTAGCATGAATGCATGGTATGGAAACACAGATCGCTAGTGCTCATGAGAAAGTTGATCATCTTGATGAGAAAGTTGACCAATTTGGCAATTGTAACCGTAATATTAAATTTTATTTCAATATGCCGTTGATAGGTAACAGTAAGTGTAAATGGGAAAATAAGAGTAACTCGGCTCAAAATTTTGGTTGTTGGCCTCATTCATCCAAACTGGACATTGGCTACGGCAAATAGTTGTCACTCCCTACTCATATAGGTTGTTAATTCAAACCCTTTTCACCGATGAATTTTTAACTTTCACCAACGGAAATTTTGTGTTGAGATTTTTCTTCCAATATAAGGGTGCTTGGTTTTGAAGTACTTCAATGATTTTGTAATTGAATGCGAGATTATAACTATAGCCCACTCATTCGTGGAGGGTAATCCATAACAAATGCCCATACCTGATTTAGAAATTCTTGTGCACTCCGTTTGTTAATGGAGCTTTGCATTGGATAGTCGACTCCCATTACACAAAATAGTCTGACTGTGTCTTTTGATGTGAAAAGTGAGAAGTTCATAATGATTCCAGCACCTGAATGTTATTCATGGAAAAATGCCAAGAGGATTAGCCTTTTTGAATTCAAAGGGTCTCTGGGTGTAGTGCACTTGATTTCTTCCACAGTGTAATGTATGGATATTGAACGACTGGGAGAGTCATTCTTGGATCAAGAGCTTTTCCATTGATATGACCATGTTAGATGGTCCTCAGAATTTTGGGAGAGTTGGTGTTGATCACTTGAGACCAGTCCCTAGGGACGTTGGAGATGGAAATATATCGATAGAGTGGAACAAGAGGAGACAGATGGGTATAACATAGCTACCATCAGCAGAGTTGAGTATCCAAACCATGGATTGGTACAGAAGTTCAACTATTAGTAGCTGCTTCTCTCTTGGGACAAGATAGCACCTTCTTATTCTTTAATTGTTGAGATTTATAGGGAAGAATATTACCACATAAAATTCTTTTGTCTAACAATGAATAATTGTTTTCTTTGTCACAATGACGGCTCTTGGCAGCATTGTTTTGCTTTTTCCCTAGAATTATGAAATTCTATAAAACATAGTCAGTCCATGGGGAGGGGGAGGGAGCACTAAAAAAAACACGGTTTTAATCACGAATTTTCGTGACGAAAAAAATTCGTCGCTATTTTGCGACAGATTTAGCGACAAAAACCATTTCGTCACTAATTTGCCACAAAATTTGTGATGAAAAGGAAGTCGTGGCTAAATTAACGACGGACACATCATTAGTGGCAAAATTCATTGTTAATTAATGACGAAAAAATTTTCATGACTAAATTCGTCGCTAATTGACGACAAAAAATTTTTCATTGCAAATTTCGTCACTAATTAGCGACAAATAATATTTCGTAGCTAAATTTTGCCACAGTTTTAGCCACGGATTTAAAATCTATCACAAAATTTAATCTTTTTTAAATACAATTTTATTTTTTTTATTTTTATTTTTATTTTATTAATATGTTATATTTAAATTAAAAATTAATTTAACGACGTATTTGTTTTCTGTCGCTAAATTTAGCGACAAAAATCTCAATCCGTCTCTAAATTTTTTATATATAATTAAATAAAATATAATATTAATATAATATTTAAATTAAAAAATTAATTTAGCAACGATAAAATTTATCCGTTGGTAATTTAACGACGGATTTTCAAGTCCGTCGCTGCCAGCGCATGCACGCACGGGCGCCCGCCCTTCATTATTTTAATGCTATAAAAAATGCTATTGAAGAGATTCAAATCTTGAATCTTGAATTTGAACGGAAGACATGTCACCATTGCACCACCGCTTAGTGTTATGTGTTAATATTTCTTTTTTCTTTCTTCCTCCTCATTTTTTTTCTATTCTCACTTTTTTTTTCCTTCCTCTTACTCTAATCTCTATTTTTGGGTTTTTTTTTCATTATTAAAATTTCTTATATATAATAATTATATTGAAATTTCTTATATATTCAAACGAATAAAAATATTTTATGATTAAATGTATAGATTTTTTAAATTATTAATATATTATAATTTATTGATAATTATAATTTTATATTATTAAGATGCCATAATCCATTTTTAAACTATGGATTAAAAAATTAAATAAAAATGAAAAAAAATAATAAAATAATAAAATAACAAAATAAAAGAAAAAAGAAGAAAACAAAATATAATATTAATATATTTTTTAATTAATTTATTATTTTATTTTAAATTAGTATTTTATTATTTTTTATTTTATTAAAAATTATCATATTTATTATTTTTAATTAATATTATTTTAGGTTGGCGGTTTAAATAAAAAAAAAAGTTATTATAATTATTATTTTAAATTGTCATTATATATTATTTTATTATTATTAGAAAAATGTGAAGAAAGATAATAAGTAAATAAAGTTATTATATTTATTATTTTAAATTGTTATTATATATTATTTTATTATTATTAGAAAAATGTGAAAAAAAAAGATAATAAGTAAAAAAAAAAATTTATATCACATACTAACATTTGGTTTGATGGTTTACAGGTTTATGTTTATGCGTGTGCATGCAGGTATGCAAGAGTTCGAACCACGGTGGAGGCAAAGCGGCATTTTTCAACAATTAAGTGATGAGGGCTGACGCTGGAGTGGCGAGCTTGCAGGCGGGGGTGCTGGCTCGGGCGGGTAGACAGCTTGCAAGCTGGTGCTGGCTCGGATGGGTAGGGTTGGGTGGGGCCCGTCCAGGCACGTGGCTTTCAGGCTAGTGCTGGTTTAGGTGGGCGTGGCCATCCAGGCACGTGTTGGCTCGGGTGGGCAAGGGCAAGGGCCCGTCTAGCCATGTGCGCTCCCTGGACATTCTGATGAATTTGGAATTAGCGATGGATTCCAAATCCGTCGCTAATTCAGCGACGGATTTTTTTATTCGTCGTTAAATTAGGGACGGATAATTTTTCGACGGATTTTTTTTTCCTAAATTAGCGACGGATTTTACCGATAAAAATTATCGTTCGCTAAATTTAGCGATGAATTTTAGATTTTCGTCGCTAAATTTAGCAACGGATTTTTTTATATCGCTAATTTAGCGACGGATAATTTTTAGTCGCTAAATTTTGTGACGAATTTTAGCGACGAAAAATTATTTGTCGCTAAATTTAACGACGGATTTCTAATTTTCGTCGCTAAATTTTTGCAACGCCTTATTAGCGACGAAAAATTTTTCCTTACTAAATCCGTCGCTAATGTTTTTAGCAACGAATTTTTTAAAAATTTTCGTCGCTAAATTTGTAACTAAAAGCTTGTTTTTTGTAGTGGAGGGAGATTGCATTTAGAAATCTATCAAGCTTTCATAATGAAACTTCTTGCATTAATTAATCTCGGGTGTGGTTTTGATTTTCCCAACAGATGTATATATCAGACTATTGCTTTTATGAACTCATGAGTGCAACAGTATATTACTCAAGCGTGCAACTACTTGCAGACATTGAGAATATGATCTTGACCATGTTTTGTCCTTAATTTCTAGTAGATGGCTAATATTCTGAATATGTCTGAAGTTATGGGCTCAGCGATCTAAGTTTTCTTGTTTCTATTCATAAGATTTGTCATTTTTTATGTTCTTTCTTGGGGAATCCCCTATCTTTGCCTATGTTTCTTCTAGCAATTTACCATGGACTAAGGTACAAGTATTTTGTGATGGGTCTTGTTTGTTATAGACTAGTGTTAGGGAAGTAACAGCAAGGCATAAAAACTGTTAGAGGTGGTTAGAAAAAAAATTAGACTATATATAGGATATGAGGGGAAGCGAGAAAGGGAGGAAAAAATAGTTTAAGGCTTTGGCTTTGGTGATTGGGTAGTCTTGCTCATGGGAGTAGACTGGTTCTATCTTTCTTTGTGTGAATTCTTTAGCTTTCAAGGAAAGAAAGTTCTTAATCTTTCAAGAACCTACAACCCTCCATTTTAGTCTTGCTCATGGGAGCAAACTGATTTTATCCTTCTTTGTGTGAATTCTTTAATTTTCAATGAAAGAAAGTTCTTGATCTTTCAAGAACCTACAGCCCGCTATTTTTATTTCTAACAATTGGTCCGATCTACCTTCTCTTCCCGTACTCATCTCTATGTCTCCCTCTCTCCATCTTTTCTCTTTTACACCCTATATACTATTCATGACTCAAACAAAAATGGAAACAAAATTAGATACTTTGGAGAAGAGTATTGCCGAAATCAGGAAGAGCGTCACAACCTTGATCGAGGAAATGAACCACCAGTGCTCGAAAATGGACAGCTTGGAGGAATGGGTTGCCACCTTACTCCACCAAAAACCTGAAGGACGCGTTGACGCAGGGTCGTCGACAACAGCCCTCAACGGCATTCACGGCGGCCCTTCTCTCAACATCGGCTCCATTCCCATTCTAGGAATAAATACACACACCGAACCCTCATTTAAAGTCCTAGCGACCGACGACTTTCAACTTACCTTGCGACGACTTGATCTTTCCTCTTTTGATGGCTACGACCCTGCTGCATGGGTCGCTCGCGTAGAACAATTCTTCACAATCAATCGTGTCGGCGATGAGAAGAAGGTAGCGATGGCGATGGTCTCCATGGATGGACCAACTTCACTGGGTCCAGTGGCTTCTCACTCAAAACCCATCGATTTCTTCGTGCGAACTCACATCTAAACTCTTCGATCGCTTCGGAGGAGGACTATTAGCAAATCCTTTCAAAGCCCTAGCTTCTACGAAACAGACAGGTACTGTCGACGCCTATATTGATGAGTTCGTCGCCTATGCAGCTCTCATCAAGGGTTTGAATCCATCGATCCATCTAGGGCTCTTCCTAAGCAGGCTAAAAGATGAGATCCGCATACAAATACGTTTGCACGAGAGCCTCTCCCTCTTTTAGACAATGAAGTTGGCTCGGGAGGTAGAACAAGAGAATGGCTTTTTATAACAGGCTTTCTACCGGGTAAAGAGTACGGGGCCCACTTCCCTCTCGGGTTGAGACACTGGGGCCCCGGCTCCTAGGGGCTCCGATACCCATTATAACCAAAAACCATATACCCAAACCTAATTCTCTTTTAACCCACCCCTGCTACAGAGCCAACCAACACCCTATGGTATTCCTTCCCAAACTCTCTGCAACCATCTTCACCTACAGCAACTAGAGCCTTCCACCATTTGTCTCATCAAAAGCTCTTGGATCTGCGATCAAAAGGGTTGTGTTTCAAATATCGACAACCCTATCACCCACTCCACAACTGCCCCACAAGAGCCTGCAAGCGATCATTCTTGGCGAGGATGAGATCCCATCGAATGACGAAGCCACAAGTGACCTTGCAACTGTAGAAACTTTACAATACCATCTAGACATTCGATAGAAAGAAAGAGCAGATATTGATCCGCTGAAAAAAAAAAAAAAAAAAAAAAAGGCCAGACCTTTCCAGATTTTCTGGGCAAATTTCCGAACTACAGCCTTGAGGACAAAGCTGTAGTTTCAGCAAGGGATACTGTTAGGGAAGTAACAGCAAAGGCATAAAAACTATTATAGGTGGTTAGAAAGGTCTGTTGAGGGAATATTGGGTGGTTAGAAAGAAAATTAGACTATAAATAGGATATGAGGGGAAGTGGAAAAGGGAGGAAAAAATAGTTTATGGCTTTGGTTTTGGTGATTGGGCAGTCTTGCTCTTGGGAATAGACTGATTTTATCCTTGTATGAATTCTTTAGTTTTCAATGAAAGAAAGTTCTTGATCTTTCATGAACCTACAACCCTCCATTTTAGTCTTGCTCATGAGAGCAGACTGATTTTATCCTTCTTTATGTGAATTCTTTAGTTTTCAATGAAAAAAAGTTCTTAATCTTTCAAGAACCTACGGCCCTCCATTTTTATTTCTAACAACTGGCACCAGCACCTATAAGCACCTATAAGGCTATTTTGTCAAATCGGCTCATGTAACTTGGTGAATAATTTGAATCATGAGAATCTGTAAGGAATTAGAACAAGAGGGCAAGTTTCGAATCAACACTCCTGTTGGGGAAGTAGATGGTGCCAAAATGAGACTGGTAGGTCAATGAGATTGGTAGGATGAACAACAGCTTACATGTGCCATGGAAGAGGAGGGCTTGTCATAAAAAGTACCGAGAGCACTATTCTTTTGTTCTTAAATCACAACCATTCTCCATTCAAGCAATTAGTTGGCTGACGCTCAACACTAGGGTTAAGGTAACGATGGCATTACATCTTGTTGCTGCTTACTTTTCTGAACATTTTTCTTCATTCTAATACTCACACTTTGGCCATCCCAAAAGAAGAGTCTGCTGAAAAGGGTTGTGATTCTGTGTTAAAAGGGAAACTCGCCCTAGGTTTAAGGTAATGATAGAATTTTCGTTGCTATTCTTCCATTTTAAATTTACTATTATATGTCATACACGGATGGTTAATCATAATCATGAAAAGAAATCGGAAATTCTGAATCTAAAATTCACTCTGCTAAATTATTGAGAAACTACGCAAACATATTCAGGAAGAAACACATGAAGAGTTGACCTTTACTAAACCTTGCACCATATAGTTGATCAGCATAAGTGTAATTTTCTACTTAACAAGTAATCGAAAGGAGGATGACAGAATTTTCCTCGAAGAAACATATCTGAGACTACTTTATACATTCCCTCAGTTAGATGAACACCATCCCAATTAATGTATTGTGCAGGATTCTTGCAATAAGTGGAAGTGGCTGAGCCACAGGCTGCGAAGAGATCGAAATTGTAGGCTCCTCCACCAGATCCACAACACGTCTTGAACCGCTCCTTGAAACCGTACCTGCTTGCATTGATCATAATTGTGTGATAAGCATTCCAGTAGTCTGCATATACTATGACAGCGTGAGGAAATTTTATCATGAATCCATGTATCTTGGCTTGAATGGCCATGTTGTGAGCGTAGCTTTGCTGGCCGACACTCCCTACACATCCTGTTCTATCTCTGTCTGTGTCTGGAGCCAGTACCATGGCTAGTGGGAGGCAACCAGTTTGTGGGAGACCCTGAACCACTATGTATTTTGCACCCTTTTCTAACAATGCCTATAATGCAATTGAAACATGGTGAGAGAAATCAGTGTCTACAAAATTTCCAACTGATTAAGAATGAAAAATGTTATTTATTAGGGTCATACATGGTGCCTGATATATGATTGTTGCTCACGTTTTAATGTAATGATACACCTTTTTATCTGAGCAACAATCTACATTGTTCTCTAATGGAAGTTGGTGCCATTTTCCTTTCTCCTAATCTCCAATGAAGAAAATAAGATTCACCATTTCATGATCACCAAATAAAAGTACTTCTGAGGCACTCATAGGTCCCTAGCACCAGGCATTCATACACCAAAACAAATCAATAGAAATGCCTTTCTAAATAAGAGGAGCCTCGTAAATAATAATAATAATAAGAATAATAATAATAATAATAATTATAGAGTTGAGTACCTGTAAGAATCCAGTGAAACTTTCTATAGCAAGATTCTGAATTGTTTTGGCTGAAACAGAAGATCCAACCGTGTACGCATAATCATTGGCTCCGATTTCCCCAACCCAAATCAAAGCATCATCAAGTATTTCGCTACACTGACTCTTTGTTGAATTTCCTTTACACCCTTGACTTTCCAAGACCTTATTGAACCATTGAAGCTGTGTCTGGAGAGACTCAGGAGTAATATCGAAAGTGAGGTTGTTCCTAATAAAGAAATCATGTGGTATTGCAGTACCACCTGCGACAGCAAAATTCACACCTTTGGATACATCTGCCGTGTGTTTCCGGTAAGGAGGCAAATATGGCAAAGAGAGTGCTTCTGCAACAAAATCAATCACCAGCCGTCCATCAGAGTATCTGTTTGTGGGGTGGTGAAAAAATGTGCTTCCATAAGGAGGACTGGATACATAGTTGAAACCAGTTGGGCCCGTGGAGGACTGAGTGTTTCCGGTATCTGTATAGGAGTCACCAAATGCATAGATTCTTCTGAAGGGTGGTGAGTGAGGAGTAGGAGCAGAAGACAAAGGCACAGAGACTAGGAAAAAGGCTAATGCTACAACTTGCCAAGAAAAAGATCTGCAAGAAGCCATCATTCGACAAGTTCGAAAGCTAGAATACACACTTCACATTTTCTATGTAGTGTTGGCTTATATATATAATGTCAACTATCTCCTTCCGCAGGTTAGGAGGCGATGTCTTTTATTTTCTTTCTAGTTTTTTGGGCTTGTAACTCTTTTCTAGGATAGGAATGGCCATACATGCCCTGCAATGGTTCATTTGCATCTTTAGCCAAACACATATCCAAATGAATGCATCGTTCATTTTGGCTTTAATTTATTAAAGGTCCTAGGTGGAATGGAGTGATTGGCCAATCAAAACAACAGCAAGACTATTGTAGTTTTTGAATTATGTGACTCGTCATCTTCATTTTATATTATCTTGGATCCACCCTTATTTGATAAGGCATTGACATTCTTTCCAGCTTAATTATAGACAATTTACGGAAGGTGCTAACCTTAATGGTTATTCTCGTGAGGGTCTTAGAGGAAAAACCAAGGCGGGCCCTTTCACTTACACTTGCAAGCCATAGCTATTAATGGTGGAGGTGGGAGTAATAAATTCTGAGCGAAGAGCATGAGGTAGTTCAAAGAATTAGATGGGGACTTTTAATGAGATATTGATTCACACCAACTGCTTATCGGTGAATTGTGAATTTGTGGAAAAAACTTTTATTTAAATATATTTCCTAAAGTCTAGTATTTGAACTTTCGGATCCACCCTTATTTGATAAGGCATTGACATTCTCTCCAGCTTAATTATAGACAATTTACGGAAGGTTCTAACCTTAATGGTTATTCTCGTGAGGGTCATAGAGAAAAAACCAAGGCGGCCCTTTCACTTACACTTGCAAGCCATAGCTATTAATGGTGGAGGTGGGAGTAATAAATTCTGAGCGAAGAGCATGAGGTAGTTCAAAGAATTAGATGGGGACTTTTAATGAGATATTGATTCACACCGACTGCTTATCGGTGAATTGTAAATTTATGAAGACATTTGAATGATAAAAAATTTTTATTTAAATATATTTCTTAAAATCTAGTATTTGATCTTTCATATACGCATATATTTTTTAGATTTTCATGATCCTATATAATCAAAAAATATATATCAGTGAATTGGGTCCGGTGGAGGCTAAGTGTGTTTTCATTTTGGTTTTTTTTTTTTTTTGCAGTTATCACAATTAATGCAGTATGCCCGGAGCGTTAAAATCTTCAATGGTCTCTAATGTCTCACTGTCATTTTGTATTTCATTGTAATAGGAAGAACCCAAATGACAGTGTGTAGGAAACAAACATTGGTTGACAAGGAGGCATTTGAAAAAGGAAATGATAATTCTCTGAGATGCTTCTTTTCATGACTACATTGCTGATGAGAAGATTGCAGTTTTCGGTTAAGATGTTGATGTGGTGTTTAGAAAATATTTAACAAGACATGACACTGTAGATAGGTTTAGCTCGGTGAGCAATCAACCTGAAGACCAAAGCAATTCTCTCTCTCCCTCTCCCTCTCCCTCTCCCTAGCTCTACGCTTAAGGTTTTTAAGAACAAGTGAAAAAGGAGGATAAAATATTACTCTCTTTAAAAGCAACAAGATATAAGGCATCATTACTTTAACCTTCGTTACTGCTACTATGAGTGCTCACACTGCCAGACCCAGTTGATGAGCATTAATGGAGAATGGTTGAGAGTTTAATACAAAAACGGCTGCTCACTTTAATTTCCAAGCTATCCTCTCCCATGCCACATTCAAGCAGTTGTTATCCTACCAAACTAATGAACTACCAGTCTTATTTCGGTGCTGTCTACTTCCCCCAACAAGAGAGTGGATTCAAAACTTGCTCTGTTGCTGTAATTCCATATAGATGCTCCTCATTTCATATCAGTCACCAGTTCCACAGCCCCCACAAGCAATAAATAACCCAGCAATAGTAACCTAGATCCAACGAAGGACAACATGATTCAAACATGGTGGGTGGTTGTTGGGGGTTCTAAAATGACAAGTTATGTTAATGCGACACTGAGGGAACATAACTTATATATTGTTAATAAAAATTGTACAAACAAAAATAGGGAATAAAAGTATCAAATTTTGTTAATCAAATCTTGAATTTAAAATTGAAAAATAAAAAAAAAACAACGTTGAGAGACTTTCTCATAAATTTAACTCAACAACACTTAAATTGAATTAATCAAAATATGATTTCAAATAACGATCGATTAAAAAAAACTAATATTTTATTATTATTTGATCCTTTTTCATTAGGGCTTTGACAAAATATTAATTACACAAACCACAAAATCATTAGTAAATGGTAAGTTGAGATAAACTTCTTGATGTTTGGGAGACCTTTAACATTGTGCAAGCAAAATAGAAGTTCCCAGGCAGGGTAAGGGTTAAGCTAATGGAAATATTAACTATGAAAGCACGAGAGGACTGACCCTAGATCTGAAGGCAGGGGTAACAAGTCTTAGATTAAAGCCTCTTCCGGTTCCATTTTGCAAATAAATGACTAAAAACTTCCACATAAGATAATACTTTTATAATAAATAGAATTTTTAATAAGACAAAATATGCCCAAAATTCAAAGACCAAACCCAACACCGAAATTTGCAAATCCAAAAACTGGTTCCAGCTGCACAAAAAATTTAGGGCACAATTGCCAGCCAACACAAGGAGAATAGAAGCAAACATATAGAACAGAAAAGACTAAGATATCAAAAATATTCAAGTCCAAAAACAGAATCATATAACTTATGCTGTCTTAGGAATTGTTCAAAATTCCAGATGAGAAGAAATGGGTATTTCTGGATCAAAAACCTCAATAAAATCTGTTCACTGATACTAAAATTCGACATCAAACCAACAAAAAACAGATAATTGATTCCTAGTTCATTCTTCTGATCAACTCATTGATATAGTTTTCACGGTTTCCAGCATCACCACCTTCTACATAGTGATTCCGCTTCTTCTTCAGACCACCCAATGGAGCCTTCAACTTGAATGGCCACAGGAAGTTATTGGCCTCCTTAAAATGAGGTCCAACAGTCATTATCTCATGGATTAGATCCTCAACACAGATGATGCCATACTTGCCCAATGCCTGTTACCACAATATAGCTCAGCACCAAGATAAAGCATGAACTAACGCCTCATAATCTTACACGCAAGGCAAAACATAGACAAACCTGTTCGACAATTGCGTTGTCGGTCAAAGCAATCCTTTGCTTGTTAAGCTTCCCATAACCCCTCTTGTAAATTAGTTCTCTGACACTCTTCAAGTTGGGGTACCTGCAAACATTGACTTCAGTCAGATAAATAGAGAGGTATATTAGGTACCCGAAACACCGATATGTAACATAATATTACCCGTAGGTCACATAAGGCTCAACCCTGTGCAGCATATTCATTGTTGCTTTGTTAACCTTCAGGAATACACCATTAAAGATCTGCATCAAGAGACAAAAAAGAAAACACCATATCAAGGATCAAACAATAAAGAAAAATAATTGCTCCCAAATGCAAGTCCATCTCATAGTACAACGTTCTTTAGCCCATTTGACACATTGGAATGACTGCATATAGGCGTGGATGCAGGCAAATAAAGTGTCAAACACCCCACCAAAGAGATGTTAAGGATTAAAATGGATGCAGTATGCCCGGCATTAAAAAGTACTTCATCATAACAATACATAATAAAATTAAAGCTACAACCTTGAATGAAGTAAACAACAATATGGACAAAGTCCATCTTACACAAAAACATTATGGGCATACATAAACAAACTTCTTCATATATGTACCAATAAAAGCTTTTCTATCTATCAAAATCCCTTCTACAGAAAAGTAAATAAGCATCTAAGGATGATTCACCAACAAAAGTGAAAGGCAAATAGAAAGTTAAATGACAGATTTTGGAGAAGGATAAGCACATCCAACAATTTCACTCCAAGGCCAGCTTCATAAAGAGGGAAAGTGTGAGGACATCTGCCTTCCCACTTTACCCATCCAAACACGAGGAACCAAAAGAAACTAACCTTTTCAATTTAACCTCAAACAATGAACCCCCCCCCAAAAAAAAGTCTCCAATTTCTTTAGTCCATACCAGTTAACAGGATGATTAACTTTTTTTGCAGTTAAAATATCTGCAAAACACCTAACATTCTCGACCAACAGTTGAATGCTGCAGTAACCAGAACAAAAACTTAAATTTCTTATTCAGTATCTTCTTTTCTTTTCCGAAAACCAATGAACATCTTAAATCCAACATATTGATGAATTCCAAACCCAATGCGCTATAACTTCGAGCTCCATTTTGATTCTATAAACCAAAATCTTCCTTTCCTTTCAATCAATATTATTAATTAAAATCAGTCATCTTTGCACACTTGGATGCTAAACAATAGCAAATTATAATCATCAGTTTTGCATGAATAATTTACAAAATAAATAGCTAGATTTTGCCAATTTCTTGGAAAAACCTTTTTCTAGGCCCTTTCTTGTGGAAGCAGACATGCACATACATGTGTATGGAACTTAGATCTAACTAACACATAGTTAGTTATCACATCCAAATAATAATAATAGACTCAGAAGATACCTGTCTCAAACGAAGGAGTCTCAAGATTGTTTTCGTCTTAGGATGCATAGCGTTGATACTATAAAAACCAAAATTACAACAAATAAGAACTTAAATAATCAATTTGAAATTGAACAATCAACATCTAATGAAGTTAGAGATATTACGTACCCGCGAATGCGGATGATGAATAACAACTTGGCCTCCGGATCCACATAAAAGCCACCCTTCAACTTGGCCTCACGCTTCAACTGAATAAGCTCCCTTTCCTGAAGCAATGCAACAAAAACAAATTTAAGAATTGGCAATGACATCTAAAACCAAAAATGGGCCTCACTAGGAGAGAGGTAGACCTGTTGCTCATACTCCTTAGCATACTGCTGGGCCCTGGAGAAGATAAGCTTGCGGTTTTCGGCATTCTTCTTCTTAGCAGCCAGAAGCACTTCCTTTTTGGCAAGAGCCCATTCCTCATTCCGCTTCTGCTTCTTCAAAACTGACTCTGGAACTACTGTCTTGACTTCTTCACCCATTTCTATATATTATTTTCATGATACAAATTAAGTTAATTTAAGAACCCATACCCACGTCTAAACAACAGAAAAAGAAAACCCAGACCCACGTCAAAAAAACAGAAAAGGAACCACACCAGACCCACGTCAAAACAACAGAAAAAGAACCACACCTAGTAATTGATTTGAATGAAATTTGAAACCTCTGCTAAAATTCTTACTCACAACCTATGTTTCACTTAGTCAATCGATTGCAACAGCTAAATCAATTCTAATACTAAGAAAATAAAAATAAAAGGTTCAAGCTACATTACATGGGTATGACAATCCTTAATTACATTAGCCAGATCTGAAGAATTCACAGGACAACCCTTAATGACATTAGCCATGAAATATGAAAACCTACACACCAGAAACAAATCGGACCCCCACCCAATAGTGTCTTTTGCCTGGATTTAAACCTCATAATCACGATATCTATAAACACAGTCATCTGTCTCAAACTTTTCATCATTTGACAAGCAGATTAAAGATGAAAAAAGAGAGAGAAAGAGAGAGAGAGATGATAAAGCATTTCAAAACAGACTCAAACACTACTTACCACATGAAGATCTGCGAACCAAAATAAATCAGGAATACATACAATACAACTCTATGGTTAAAGTTTAGTGTTAGGGTTAGCAGTAGAATGTCGAAGAGATCAATTACGACATGAATCATCAGATGAGAAGCTGCAACACTCACCAGTTTTCGGCGAGCTCCTCCGACGGCGACAGGCGCTGAGAGAGAGAGAGAGAGAGAGAGAGTGAGAGATATGGAGGCGAGAGCGAGCGAAGGGGTAGAGGCTTAATGTAGTTGTAGGGTTTTGCTGGCCCAACGCACTTGAACGGTTCAGATCATTTTTTCAGTAAAGAAGTAAATCGTGGCCTCTGATTAGAGGCTCAGAGGTGGTTTCAGTGTATTCGACCCGGAGAAATACAACCCAACCGGAATTGTTACATTCTTTCTTTCTTTTTTGAAAAATTTTATATAATATTGAAAAATACATTGGAAAATCACTTGTTAAGAATGCTCTCTCACTCTCTTTCCCTTTTCTTCTTCTTCTCCGGCACGTGCATTTCATGCGCCCTTAACACCTTTTTCTTCTTCCTCTCCAAAAACATCAAATCTTTTCAACCCTCACCCCTTGTACGAATCTCTCCCTCTCTCTGTATGAAACTAACACAAACACTCCCTCTCTCTTCCTCACACTAGGCTCTCTCAACCTCTCTTTGCTTCTGTCTCTCTCCCAAAATCCCTTACCATCAATCTTACTCTTGTTTCCCCCAAGTTAGCATCACCAGAGCATGGCCAAAGCATCATTTCTCATGTTTGCATTGCATTTCCACCAACGTCCACCATTAACCAAGCATGGGAGCCGATGATACATGGTGGTTTAAGAGCCCATAAACATGCTATATGGGCCCAAAACACCATGAACAAAGTATGCAAAAAACCTAAAGAAATGCGTCATTTACACTAAACGCGTTCCTTCTTCTCAGTGTCTAACGACCAAACCCTTCTCAATAGTTACATATTCGGCTCTTGTACCGCCTCGATATTTAACATTCGGTCAACATTGAAGCAATATTTACTTTTCCATAAAATACGAGAATGACATCTCATAATGAAAAAGAAAATCTATGAATTATTATCGATGAGAAAAGTAATCCATTCACGAACTAAAACCTTCTCCAATTGATAAGATTCTGAATTTCTTCCATGTATTTTTTGACTCCTCCATAAGGAAATTAGAGTTTTAGTATCCCGAAAGAACACGGGACTCACCCAGGAAAGACTACATATACATCATTAACTCAGCCAACAAGGTAAGTCTTCTTTCTCTTTGAAACCACACAAAATACACAAGGTATATAGGACTCTCTTTCAGTCTGTTTTTTCTCTTATCGAAAATTGCTCTTTAACTTGTAGGTTCCATTGATTGAGATCGAGAAATGGCAAGTCACCCCACCTGAGTCAATAGAGTCTTGTCTGTGTAGTTAAACCTACCTCCAATAGATTAACGTCGTCCGTGAGAATCAAACTGATTTCTCGAGCTCTTACCACCATTCTTTATTATAGCCATGGCATCATCCAAGAGAAAAAGGTCAACTATCGATTTCAACAACGATGATCTAATAGGAGTCAACACAAACCAAGATAATCCGCTAATCATCACTGTGGGAATAGGGTCCTACATCGTTAAGAAGATCTTCATTGACCAACAGCAGTCAAAACCTCCTCTTTTGGGACGCTTTCCAACAAATGGGTTTCAACTCATCTCATTTTCAGTCCTCTTACGGATCCATAAAAAGGTTTGTTAAAAAACATATATATCCCAAGGGTACCATCTTGCTCACCGTGACCTTAGGATTATCTTCTCACCATACTACCACGGAGACCACTTTTCATGTGGTGAAACCCTTGGCCCTTTACAACGCAATCCTTGATCATCCTAGTCCGGATGGCCTCCAAGCTACCTAAAACGAAGTACATGAAAATCAAATTTAGGATAACTCTTGGGATCGCAACACTTCACGGCGATAGCGACTCGCTGATTACTCCCACTGTTGGCAAAGAAGAAGAAATCTTCTCGATAGAGACGCTAGAGCTTAGAGACAACCTTTAGCATCAATCTAAACCTCAGCCCGAAGATGAGGAAATTGTCGTTCCCATCACAAACGTACCAAGTCAGATGGTCCAAATCGTCGCCTACCTACCAAGACCCCTCCAAAATGCAATTGTGGACTGCCTTTGCCAATGCTCAAAAGTTTTCGTATGGTCCCTAGAAGCATGCCCGATATTCACCCATCGGTCATGGTTTGTAGATTAACTGTAAACGCTAGCTGCAAACCCGTTAAGCAAAAGAAAAGGACATTCGCGCTAGAACATCAATGCACAATACAAGATGAAATCCAGAAACTCCTAATAGCAAGGTTCATTCGTGAGGTAGACTACCGAAGTAGTTGGCCAATATGGTCATGGTAAAAAAGGCCGACAACTAGTGGAAAATGTGTATAGATTTCACCGATCTCAATAAGGCATGTCCCAAGGACAATTATCCACTCCCCAACATCTATCAGTTGGTAGATAACTCATCGAGCCATCAACTTCTAAGCTTCATGTATGCATACTCCGGTTACAACCAAATACGCATGGCTCCCGAAAATGAAAAAAAAAACAGTTTCATGAACGAATTTGGTACCTATTGCTATAAAGTTATATCATTCGGCCTCAAAATTGTTGGAGTGACCTTCCAACAATCGGTCAATAAGGTTTTCTACAAACAACTTGACAGAAACATAGAGGCTTATGTCGATGATTTGCTTGTCAAGAGTGTTGAAGTCAAAAATCATGTAATAGATTTAGAAGAGACGTTCCAAACGCTAGAACGCTACAACATGCGGCTAACCCCAGCAAAGTCTACTTTCGAAATCACCTCGAGGAAGTTTCTTAGCTTCCTTGTCACCAACCAGGGAATCAAAACAAATCCTGAGAAAATGCAATCTATATTAGACAAGGCACCACCGAGGACGATAAAAGAGATACAACATCTTACCGGAAGAATTGCATCCCTCAACCGATTCATGTCAAAAGTGGGGGAGAAATATAAATCGTTCTACGATACTTTGAAAAAGTCTCAAAAATTCATGTGGACGTTGGAATGTCAAGGAATGTTCGAACGGCTCAAGGAGTACCTCATGTCACCTTTACTCCTTGCTCGACCCATCCCCGAAGAGAAACTTTATTTTTACCTTTCTATCTTTGATCGAACACTTTGCTCCATTCTTGTAAACAGAACTCCACC
Source organism: Dillenia suffruticosa (assembly GCA_033439265.1). Classification (NCBI taxonomy): domain Eukaryota; kingdom Viridiplantae; phylum Streptophyta; class Magnoliopsida; order Dilleniales; family Dilleniaceae; genus Dillenia; species Dillenia suffruticosa. The sequence continues at coordinate 14,394,707 of JAVTVX010000009.1, read as the reverse complement.
ATACAGAGGCTCATATACTATGTCAGCTACACTTCAAGTATCTGAGATCAATTACTAACCTATCGAGAAGATGGCATTTGCCCTAGGCATAACCGTCTAACGCCTCCAGCCTTATTTTCAAGCTCATACCATTATAATATTGATCAATTAGACTCTGAAACAACTCCTACAAAAGAAAGATAGCCAAGGCCGACTTGTTAAATGGAGCATCGAGCTAGGCATAACCGCCCGATGCCTCTGTCCTTATTTTCAAGCTCATACCATTGTAGTGTTGACCAATCAGCCTTTGAAGCAGATCCTACAAAAGAAAGATATCTCAGACCGACTTGTTAAATGGAGCATCGAGCTAAGCAAATTCAACATTGAGTATCAATCGAGACCAGTAATTGAAGGCCAAACTCTCACCGACTTCATCCTCGAATGTACGCTCCCACCGCTCACCAAGCCGACTCTAACCAATGACCGAGAAGAATGCTCATTACCCGAATAGAGCCTTCATATAGACGAATCGTCGAACTCCTTGGGAAGCAAAGCTAGACTCATTCTCATAGGACCGGATAATTTCAAAACCGAATTCGTCCTTCATTTTTGTTGAGTAAAATAAGTTGTGATGATAATTATGAATAATAAAAGATAATTTTGGGTAATTAATTTAGATTAGAAAGAAATAAGAAAAATTGCTAAAATTAAATTCTGGACAGGCAAGTCGCCTTATCCATGCAGTGCAGGACGACCTGTGAGCATGAATGTGAGAAAATTGACTAAGTATAAACACTTAAGATCACCCAAGAATAGACACAAGACGATCTGAGGTAGTCAAGCCTCAAAAATTTGTTTGCATAAAAAACCTAAGGCAACCTGACCATTAGCATGAGACGATCTACGAAAGTCAAATCTCAAAAGTCTAAGTCTGCACAACATGTAAGGCGACATAACATTTAGAACAAGACGACCTGACAAATTTAGGTCTCAGAAATGTAAGTTTGCACGTACATAAGGCGACTCAACCTTAGACACAAGATGACCTGAGAAAGATAAGGCTCAGAAGTCTTACTCTGCATAACTTGAGACGACTCAATTATAAATGCAAGACAATCTGAACATAGAAAATAGAAGTATAAGTCGTCTCGGTGAATTCAACTAGACGAACTGAGGAAAACATGTCTCAGAAGTCTATGTCTGCACATACGTAAGACGACTCAACCATAGCGATAGAATGAGCTAACCTAAGGATTTCAGGATATAAGTCACCCTATCCAAAATACAAGTCGCCTTGTAAAAGCAAAATCACAGAAAGTGTTTTCTGCACACTTAGTAAGTCAACCTAAGGCTAATCAAGTCCTCTTATAATCATGTTAAGGTAACTTGACTAAAACACAAGAAGTCTTATAACTTGACAAGCCTGCTCATAGTCAATACAAGTTCTCTTATCGCTCACATTTGATTCTTTAACAAATAGACTCAAGCACTCATCAAGGCGATCTAGGAATTTAAATTGTAAAGACAAGTCTACTTATAATCTTGATAGATCGACCTACTGTGTCTAACATTCATTTATTCAAAAAAGCTGTATGGAATTAAATATAATGTTCACCTACCTCACCAAATATTGCTATGCATTCAATGGTCTCCAATAGCTAAACCCTATTCTTTGACTATAAAAACAACTCAAAAATGAATGAGACAATGTGCACGTGAATATTAAACAATACTCAAAACATCATCGATAATCTCTATTCTTTATTTTATCTATTTGCACTATAACAAGCAATTCTGAAGGTCAAAAGCTTCACCTTGCTTCTCATTTTTCTCTCTACTTATTGTATAAAATCAGAATTTTATTATTTTGAGTATTGAGTGTGAGTGAAAAAGAAAGGTATCAGACTAGGTTTGCTTGATCCTGTAAAAATCAAGTTGAAGTATTTGAAAAAATACTTGTATGGTTCACTAGCACTACGGGAAGTTAGTTTGTAATTTTTTGGATAGAATAGTGGATTTAAAAATCTAGGTAAAGCCTGGAAGTGGATGTACATAAAAAAGGTGGAAGCACGATAAATTGTGTGTGTCATTCTTTTTTTAAATTTCTTCTATTTATTTTTTGTAAATTGTCTTTTAAAACTTAGAAATTAGTCAAAACTTGAAGATAATCTATTCATCCCCTTTAGATTATCATATTTAGTGTCAACAATTTTGACTTCTGGGCGACAACCAATCAAGCTGAATATGAAACCCTTCTAACCGGATTGTGAATAGCGGCATCATTGGGAGCCTAAAACACCAACAGTTAGCTGGTCATCAAATAGATTAAAGGAATTTACGAGACCAAGGATCAGATAATGGCAAAATATTTAACCAAGTTACAAGAGGCAACGGGCAAGCTTAACAAACTGGATAGACAATAGATCCCTCGAGCCGATATCCTCTCGAAACTAGTCAGCTCTGACTCTGAGCATCAACGAGCTCAAATAGATCTTGTTTGTAGATAACATACCAAACTGGAAAGATCCAACAGAGGTCTATCTAAAGCATGAACAACTGTCGAGCTCCCTAGCCAAAACTGTCAAGCTAAAGTGTAAGGTCACCCATTATGTCATTATTAATGGGGACCTCTATAAGAAATTTTACACTCATCCATACCTGAAATGCTTAACCTATCATGAAAAAATCACCTTGGCACCCGAAACTTAGTGAACAAAGCTCTTCGGCAAGGATACTATTGACCTATCATGAAAACCGATGCAGACCGTTACGTCAAAAGGTGTGACAAGTGTTAACGTTTCTCATCTATGCCTCATCAGCCCTCTACCGAGCTTAGTCCAATAACAAGCCATTGGCTATTCGCATAATAAGGGATGGACATTCTTGGGCCACTCCTACCAGCTACCGAGCAATGAAAGTTCCTAGTCGTATCCATCAATTATTTTACCAAGTAGGTAGAACCCAAACCATTAGCTCAGATTACTATCGGCAAGATGCAAAACTTTTGTATGGACGTTCATTATTACCAGGTTTGGCGTGCCTCACGTTCTCATCACCGAAAATAACAAATAGTTCAATAACAAAAGCTTTCAAGACTTCTATATTCGGTTGGAAATTCAATACCACTTTACCTCTATCGCATATCCAATGGCCTCGTCGAGGTAACGAATCGAATAGTCTTGCAAGTATTGAAGGCAACATCGGATGAAGTCAAAAGTCACTGAATAGAAGAGTTTTACATTATCCTCAAAACCTATAGGACAACACCCCAAAAGGTGACAAAAGAGACACCATTCAGTCTATCTTACGGCTACAAATCAGTAATACAAGTGAAAATCAGTATCCACTTGCTTCGAGTAGATAAATATGAGCTCGAGTGGAATGAGCCAATATTGCGTGAACAACTAAACTTGCTTCTCGAGCTACGAGAAATGACATCTGTTCGAATGGCAGCTTATCAATAATAAATGATATGATACTACAACAAACAAGTTGGGGCTAGAATGTTTAAGCCCAACGAATTGGTGCTAAGGAAAGTAGAAGCCACCAGACAGCCTCAACCAAATGGAAAGCTAGGGCCAATTGGGAAGGGTTTTATCAAGTATGCTCAGAAGTTTGACCAGAGACATATTATCTCAACCGCCTAAATGGCTCAATTGTGCCAGGGACTTAGAATTCTGAAAACTTGTGCACCTATTATCAATAACAACTGTTACTTTCTCATGGAAAATCACTCAGTTCCAACCAAATAGTGAGGTAAAATCTCTATAGTCCATTATCCTATTTACCAATTGATCCGTTATTATATCCTTACCGAACGTAAAGTGTCGTCAATAAGGGTCTTTCCTATCATTTGAATTCTCTATCGAGTGTCTTACCTAATGTAATGTGTCGTCAATAAGGGATATAACTCCCAATCGGATAGACACGGCTTTTTCTATCGTTTGAACTCTATATCGAATGTTTTACTGAACGTATAGTGTCGTCAATAAGAGATGTAACTCCCAACTAAGTAGATATGACCCTTCCTATCATTTGAACTATCTATTGAGTGTCTTACCAAACGTAACGTTTCGTCAATAAGGGATGTAACTTCCAGCGGGTAGACATGGCTCTTCTTATTGTTTGAAGTCTCTATTGAGTGTCTTACCAAAAATAACATATCGTCAATAAGGGATATAACTCCCAATTGAGTAAACATGACCCTTCCTATCGTTTGAACTCTTTATTGAGTGCCTTACCGAACGTAACATGTCATCCATAAGGGGATATAACTCCCAACCGGTTAGACATGACCATTTCTATCATTTAAACTTTTTACCAATGGTTCTACTAACTGCGACGTGTCGTCACTAAAGGGCGCACTACAAAACAGGTGACTTATTCTGATGGATTAAAACCGTCTCCTAAATCTAGTAAAACCGTTGGCAGAACATTCTTCGACGGATAGGTTTTCAGTTGGCTATACACCGGTCGGGATAGATGTATTCTGACACTCTTGGTCACCGTTGGAGCATGTCATATATTTATAGTGACGGTTAAAAAGTGTTAGTAAAATTTGGTCTTTTATCATCAGTTTAAAAACCATCGGTAAAAATTACTATTTTTATCGTCGGTTACAATTGCTGGGAAATTTTTCTACTTTTGTCGTCATTACCATACTGTTACTATCATGTCGGTTATGTTACTATCATTTTACGACAAATGACATGTTTGGAAAGCATCAGTAAAAATTGCTCTCTTTATCTTCGGTTACAACTATTAGAAAATTTTACTACTTTTATCGTCGGTTACCATATTGTTACTACCATGTTACGATATATGAATAAATGTTTGGAAATGTTATTACTTTTATCTTCGGTTATACAACTATTAAGAAATTATAGTCGGTTATCAGATATCAATATGTTATGAAATGTTATAAGTTTTTATCATCGGAACTACACACAAGTGTTAAAAAATGTTATTATTTTTATCGTCATTTACTAGTTGCTTACTAGTCAGTTACTACTAAGAAGTATTATGATGCAACACTGTTAAAAAATGTTAGTAATAGTCGGTTATCGCATTATCACAGTACCACATATGTTCATATGTGAGGAAATGTCATAAGTTTTATGGACGGTTAGCACAAGTGTTAGAATGTCTTATCGTCAGTTACTATCGATTACCACATATTATTATAATTAGTTACTATCTTATATCTTTAAATGTCAAAAAAAAAATTGGGTTGGGAAATGTACTACGTATCAAAATATTAGAAAATACTGGGAAATGTTAAAAAATTTTGTAAAATATTATAACCGGACAATGATTACAATAGGATAACAAAAAAAAAGATTACATATCCCACAATCTAAATCCATATCTTCTGAGATGTTCATACATACGCTTCACTTCAAAAATCAAGAAGATTACCAACACAACCCCACCTTCATGTCAATCTATTAATTCATAAAAAGAAGCAGTGATATAAATATAATATAATTGTACGTGTAAAAAATAGTTATAAATAAAAATATTACCTTTGATAGAATATGTCAATCGATTGATAAAATAAAAATAAGTAGTAAGATAAATATAATATAATGGTACATGTAAAAAATAGTTATAAATAAAAATATTACCTTTTGGTGATGCGGTGATGATGATGATTGTTGATTTCTATGTACACTCCCAGCATCTAGTATTCGAGAAGGTAAAAATACAAATAATTTGGATTATTATTGAAAAATAAAAGTGAAATTAATAATATTGTGGTGAAACAGAAAAATAACATTCATACTTGGACAGTAGCAATAAGTCTTGCTTCATTAACCATGCGTTTTCCTTTTTCTAAATCCAACAAGTTGGGTCGCGAAAAAAATAAAAAATTGATAAGAACTACTTATCTCATAATAAAATGATTTGTTTTTAAATCAAACCTAATATGGGATAGCATTTTGGGATAATTGGGTTTCTTTAGAGTGAAGTTGTTCTTGGGATGACTGTGATTCTTCATGATCAGTAACAATACTCATCTTTCGTTTAGTTCTTCCCATATTGAGCTAAGAAAATTTCGTATGAGATTTTGATTAAGTTACAAACTCTGAGTTTTGAAGGATGAGAGCTTCTTAAGAAATGAGAGGTTTTGAAGAGAAAGAGGGTTTGTGAGAAATTATTTATGATATATTTGGTTTAGCCGTTCAAATAAATTTTTAAAAACCCACCACTTATAATATATTTGGTTTAGCCGCTCAAATAAATTTTTAGAAACTCGCCACTTTTCCCCACTTTTTTATCTTTTTTTTTTATATCTTTTGTGAGTTTAATTTTATCTTACTTTACTATTTTTTTACTATTATATCATCAATTTTATTTTGTATTTTTTGTATTTGATTTTTTTGTATTTTTGTTTTTGTTACAACATTGTTAATATCTTACAACATTGTTACTACATTATTACTACATTACAATATAATAAATAAATACTCTAAATTTTAAATCATTATATTATTTAAATTAATAATATTAATTATATCATTATTCTACTTAATTCATATTTGAAATTTTTTATATAATCCATATGTGAAAATTTTTATACAATAAAGAAAGCAGAGACATGGCAATGGGCCGACACGAGCGCCCGGCCATGCCAGCATGGGCGCCTGCCCACACATGCCATTACACGCATGCAACCTCCCGTGCGGGCGCTCGGCAATGCCAGCGCGGGCAATGGCACATGCGCGCCCATGCAAGCTCGTGCGACATTATTACTATTTACTACCTATTTACTAACTCTTTACTACCTAACTTATAAATTTTGGATGGAAGAGATTTGTTGAGAATGATTTATTATACATTTGATTTAGGGACTTAAATAAATTTTTAGAACCGTCATTTTTTCCCGCTTTTTGTAAGTTTAATTTCATCTTTTTATTATTATATCATTAGCAATTCCATTTTCTATATTTGTACTTTTGTTTTTGTTACAATATTGTAACATCTACATTTTTACCCTTAATATTACATTACAATAAATAATAACCCTAAATTTATATCATTACACTAAAATTTAGGATTTGTTTCCACTTCCAAAATGGTCACTTCCCAAAGGTGGTAATGGTGGTAAGAGAGTTGTAAGAGAATAATATAAGTCATTACTACCCACTAGTAACATCCTTATCTCCCACTAAAGTCATTACTATCCACTAATTATGCTAAATAATATAAGTCACTACGATCCACTAACAATTATGTTGGATCAATTATGCCGAAAAATATTTAAGCTGCCAAGACAAAATTAATGTTGTTCGCCAAAGATAAAAATTTATGTTATATTGGATAAATATAGGAGATTAAAGTAACCAATCTATCCCCTCATGTCTTTATGTTTAGGTGTTCTCGTAAATAACTTACCATAATCCAACTTATTTTGTCAAATCATGATATCATCTTCTATTCATCGACAATAAATTTTATACGAAATTTATAGTAAGATATTTGTTATTATAGTAATTGTTTTAGATTGTTTTAAAGATATTTGATTTTATAGTTATCATTCACATATCACAAATTTACTACTTTATAAACTTACTTACCTATTTACCACTCATTTTACTACTACTTACTATTTCTTATCATTATCATTGATTTTCTAAATTACCACTATCATAACTTTATTTATCATAAATTTACCATAACCAGAGTATTTTTAAATATAAAGATATATTGTAAAAAATGATAACATAGAGATTAGTATAAATAGATTTATACTATTATCAAAGTCAGAATCTAAAACTATAGATATCGATGCTATTAAGTTGAAAATAAAAAATATTTATATTGACAACAACAAACCGTAAGAAAAAACTATTATATTTATTCATACGATAATTTTTAGCCATCACATAATTCAATCGCAGATTTACATAATCACCAACATACATGATCCAACTTCTCATGCATTTAATATGGATGAGCCAATGAATTATTTCATAATACCAAAAAATCAATATATCTAAATCAAAGTATTCTAATAATTTTAAATAATATTACATGTGAAATATTAGTGGTTGAGGTAGAGTTAGAGTTGGTGAAAGGAAGTGTGAAAGTTGTAGGTGTAGAAATTATGTGGAGTGTGGAAATGTGAGAGATTAAATTTTGGATCATACCTTTATAATTATAAATTGTGAAAGTTGAGAGACGAGATAACTTAATATGAGTTTTGAAGTTATCAACATAATTAATTATGCAATTACATAACATTGTCATATTTTTAAATTATAATATTAAATTATCTTTAACGAATTTTTAAAACTATAATACTATATTATATAAATTACTAATTTCATACCATTACATTATTTAAATTAATAATATTAATAAATTTATAATGAATATAAAATATACATTATTTTTATAAATCAAATGGATATAATTAACGCAGTACAAGGCTTACAGCCACTGAAATGTAGTAAGTATGTAGTAATTAAGTAGTAAGTGATTTTTTTTAACAACAAGTGGCAGTATTGATTTAAAGTATAAAAAAATTGTGACAAATTAAGAACACGGTAATGAAAAAGGAGGCGGGAGAAAAAATGCAAAAAAAAAAATGGGCGGAATTTTAAAAATTTGTTTGTGAAAATGTTATATTATAAATCATATGCCCATCAAAGTTTCTCCATCCTTTCACCATCAAAGTTTCTTTTTTTTTCCTTGAAAGCTCTCCTGCATTGTACACGAAAAATCACAACCATTCCAAGAAGAAGAACAAGTTTCAGTGTCAACAAGCTCAATTATCCAAAATGTTATCAGATTTCAAAAATAAATATATTATTTTAATTTGATATTTAATATTAAAATGCCGTTTTTAATTTTTTATTTTGAACAAATAAATGTATCCAAAATGTTATCAGGTTTTAAAAATAAACATATTATTTTAATTTGATATTTAATATTAAAATACCGTTTTTAATTTTTTATTTTGAACAAAGAAATGTAGAGATGTTTTGGATAAAAAATAAACAAGTTTCAGTTGCACGCGCGTGCCACCGCTCACGTGGATGCCCATGCGGGGAAAGCGCACATCCAAGAGTGTAAGCAATGCCCGCACATGCACTTGTGGGAGCCCGTGCGCATTGCATGCCGAAGCTCATGCATGTGCCTACACAGGCACCCACGTGCATGCATGCGCCTGGAAGAGCGCATGCAGGCGCCAATACATGTCCCCGTAGGCGCCCGCGCACTGCATTCCCACTCCTTTTTTTATGCAAAAAAGGAGACAAAAATGAAGACATAAGACATAACATTGTTGCCACGTGAAATCAAACTCCTGAATTAAACCTCAACCTCAAGTGTCCCGACCATCACACCACAATATCATATGAGCATGATTTTGTTTTTTTTTATCATTTCTTTCTTCCTATCATCTCAACCTCACTTTTTTTTATCTAGTTCTCATCTTTTTATTTTTTTCCCCTTATTTCACTCTCACCTCTATTCTTTTCCTACACATTGGGATCATTTTTTTTATTTTTCTAAATTTTTTTACTGCTATTTTGATATATTATTTGATTGATATTTAAATTGAATGTTATGAATGAATTATAATTTATTAATTTATATATTTTGAATTGTGATTAAATATGTAAATTTTTTAAATTATTAATATATTATAATTTAAATTTGATACTCATTTGAAAAACAAAAAACAAGAAAAAAACAAACACAATTAAATTAATTAAATTAATTGAAATAGAATTAATGGAAATAAAAAATAATAAAATATAATAGTTGAAATATAAATAAAAATAAAATTAGATTTAGTGAAATTACATGACTTATCTACAATTACAATTACTTAGCATGAAGTTACTATTTAACCCATGCCGCGTGCTGTGGCATGCACGGGCACCCGTGCTGGCCTGGCCAGGGGCCCGCTCGGGCGCTTGCATGAGTGCATGCCACGCAAGATAGCATGAGTGCATGCCACGCAAGGTAGCATGCGCGGGCTGGCATGGCCACTAACTTACCACTTATTATCTACTTACCACTTACCATCTAATTATATATCATAAATTTACCACTAACTTACCACTATATAAATTTATTTTCTTACTTACCACATACCACCTACTTACCACCTGCTTACCTAGCTGAAACTACTACTATCATAAATTTACTACAACTTACCACTCAAACTATTTTCAAATATAAAAGTATATGATACAAATATGATAACAATTTTAGTTTTTACAGACGGTATAATATAAAGGTCGGTATAAATAGAATTTATACAAACGGTAAGAATTGAATATAGTTTTAAAAGACAGTGAATTTGTATATTACCATACATCTTAAACATAAAATCTATGGAGACACTATTATTAAGTAGACAATAAAAAAGATTTATATTGAGACTATTTTTAAACCGTATCAAAAAAACTATTACATTTACTAACTATAATTTTTAACCATCACAATTGAATATTGCTTTACAGACGGTTGTGTTATCTTTACTAACAGTTGTTAAACTTTTCTTCACGGACATTTTAGTCTATTGGGAAAGAGTTATATTTTTCGATGGTTTCATCATAAACCGTCTCTATAAAGTATAAAAACCGTGACTAAAAGTCACTGACTCTAAAAGTTGCCGTTGGCACAATGCTCTAATTTTGTAGTGATGTAGCCCTCTGATGAGCAAGCACGACCAAGCTCGAGCTCATATTCTGTCAAGCCCGAAGGCTCATTGAGCTTCCTGTAAATATGAAATTACGTATATACCCATCCTCAATTTAATAAATTACATATAATCATTTTTATGTTTGAAAAAATTAAAGGATGCAAATGTAATTTTACATCTCATTTACCTTAACTTCACCCATTCTCATTTTTCATTCGGCCGCAGTCCCAATCGCGATCGAAGTTCAAAGGTCTCCTTCTCCTGTCACCATGGTGACCTAGCTCTCGCCTCTCAAGTCTCGATCTCGAATCGATTATTCGGCCACAGCTCTAATCATGATTGAAGTTCGAAAGTCTCCTTCTTCTCTCACCACGGTGACCTAGTTCTTGCCTCTCAAGTCTTGACCTCGAATCGAACTTCAACCTATGTGTGCGACAAAAATCTTGTTTTCATCTCCATCGCTGTTTCAATTTCACTGCTCAAAGGTCAAATAAAAGGTAAACCCTCTCTCTCTCTCTAGGGCTTTTGATTTGTTCTCTCATCGAATCAAATTTCAATCTCTTGGGTACAAACTCTCTGATTTTTGCTCTCTAGGGACTAGTTGAATGTGGTGGGGAAGATGGTGTCCTTGGGTTCAAAATCCATGATTTTTGCTCTCTAGAACTACTAATAATGTTGATGAGGTATCTCGACCTCGGGTATGATCCCGAGTTCAAGCTCGAACTCGGGTATGATCTCAGTTTCGGGCTCAAGCTCAGGCTTAGCTCTTATCTTGGGTTCAGGTTCGAGCTCAAGCTTCGATCCAATCTTGCACCCGTGAGGCCCGCGATACTTGAGCTCAGGCTTCTCCATGACTTTTCAAGTCGAGCTCGAGCTCGAGCTCAACTCAAAAAAAATCGAGCCGAACTCAGGTATTATCAATACCTGACTCGACTTGAGATCATAACAGCCCTAGTCGAAGGATTGGACGATGATTCTGATCTTGAAGATTCAGATCTTAAGAAGAAAGTTTCCGTTACGAACAAAAATCTCTCCGATTCGAACCAAGATTTCTCTGTTCGCAAAAGCAGTATCCTTGAGGAACCCCGATTGGCTACATCATGACGCCGAGATCCTAAACAACATGATGGCACCTTATATCTGTAACCCCGTTCTTGATGACACCCTATATCGGCAAAAGTCTTCTAACACATAGAGTTTTGGGGTCTAGAACCCATAAGGCATGCTAACTCTCAACGACGAAGTATCAAGAATCCAACTCCAAATCTTTTGAGATCACTTCATGGCAATACTGAAGTCTCCCCCTCTATTAATAACCATGAAGACGTGACCTTACTGCCAGCGATTGAAATGCTCTAATGGAAGACGCACGTAATGAATGAAAAATTTAATCTTTCTAACTTCTAATGAAACATTTGTTCTGGAATCATTTATTTGGTCGTTATCTCCATTAACACCCACTCAGTCTTTCATGTAACAACCCTTGAGCTTACTCCTTATACCGTTTCTTCAAAATAGAATAGGGAGTAGGGAGTAACTGATGATACATGGTCTGAGAGCCTATAAATGTGCAACATAGGCCCAAAGCCCAACGAATAAAGTATGCTAAAAACCTGTCGAAATGCGTCATTTACATGGGATGCGTTCCTTCTTCTCGGTCCCTAACGACCAAACCCTTTTTAGTAATTTCATAGTCAGCTCCTTTACCTCCTCGATATTCAATATTCTGTCAACATTAGAGTAATATTCACATTTCCATAAGACACAAGAATGACATCTCATAATGAGAAAGAAAATCTATAAATCATCATCAATAAGGAAAAGTAATCCCTTCACAAACTGAAACCTTCTCTAACAAGACTTCACATCTCTTAAGATTTCATTTGATACCCATGAAATCTTGAGGCACCTTCATAAGAAAACTAGAGTTTTAGTGTCCCGAAAGGACATGAGACTCACTGAGAGAAGCCTATTTATACATCCTTAACTCAGCCAACTAGGTAAGTTTTCTTTCTCTCTGAAACTACCCAAAGCACACAAGGCATACAGAACTTTCTTTCAATCTATTTTCTCTCTTATCGAAAACCATTTTTTGATTTGAACGTCGGAGTCTGCTCCGTCGGAGCACTCTCAAGCGATCTTTTGCAGGTTCCATGGATCGAGGTCGATAGGCTACTAGTTACTCCGCTTGAGTTAATAGAGCCATCATCTATAGAGTTAAACCCACCTCTAATAAGAGCTTATGAAAGTACTTTCTCACAAAAAACCAAATTTTGGGTTTCTATCTTTGTAACTTGTGTCAGCCAATAATGAAGCATAGGGAATGACCAAGGCATCATTTCTCACATTTGAAACTGGATTAGACAGAATTCTGACCTCTATTACCCAAGAGGATTTTTGTTGATGTGAAGTTGTTTGTTGATGTGTTATGTGCTATGTAATCAACACCTATCAATGTTATTGACAAGTTAGCAAATTCTTTAGGTCACATTAATAAATAATGGTTATACCATCAACGATGTCAAACAAAGGATCCAATTGAGCCGTATATTGAAGTTCAAGAATTCAATCATAAAAAAATAAACCAAATGATCCAATTGAAATTTAAATTTTAAATTCAAGAACTTTACATGTAATTTCTCATAAATGTTTACTTACAAGTGGGTTTAGCATTGTTTTGGTGTTAAGTAGTTGGTATTGCTTTGTGCTACACCATTGATGATGGGTTTAAATTTAATTATATAGAAAATTAAAGTCCACAAATTTATAAATTAAAAATTATAGACTTTATTTACGAAAAAATAGATGACTTCCGTTATGAGATATTTTTAAATGACATCTCCATTCAATCATGTTGATAACTCTTAAAAACTTTTATGAAGTAATAAATCAATTTGGAATTTATTTGGAAAACTAGAGAAGGATTCCTTTCGGTCTTTAATTTCAAAATCTTGTTCAGAATCTATCAAACATAAATTAAAAATAAATTAAAAATACTCAATTCAAGAAAATATAGACAAATTAGGCATAGAAATTTTCATGTAGAAATTTTTGTATGATAATTTTCAATCTTTAGTTTCTTGAAAATTTAAAAGACGGATCAATTCGTATCAATTTCGGATTTTTAAGACGGATTAGAGACAAAACTTTTTTTTTCTCTCAACTTCAACTCGTATTCACTATAAAAAATGCATATCCAAATGAATGAAAATCATCTTCAAAACCCAATAAATCGTGGGTAGAACCTTCTCCGACAAATGAGCTTTCAGTTATCTATACACTAATCGGAATAGGTCTATTCCAACGGTTTGGGTTGCCGTTGGAGTATATCTTGAGTCTATACTGGTAAAAGTTATTGTCTTTTATTGTTGGGTGCCACGTCTTAGGAAAAGCTATTGTCTTTTATTATCGATTATTACAAGTGTTAGCAAAAGTTACTGTCTTTTATCGTCAGTTTGAAAAGTGTTGTAAAAGTTATTGTCTTTTCACTACAAAAAAACAAGAATTCAACGACGAATTTTAGTAAAGACAAATATTCGTTGCAAATCTGCAACAAATTTAGCAACAAAAATTTGTATCGTCGCATATTAGTCACGATTTTAGCAACAAAAAAATTTTCGTCACAAATTTAGCAACAAAAAAATTTTCGTCACAAATTTAGCAACAAAAAAATTTTTCGTTACAAAATTCATCGCTGATTTTTGACGAAAAATTTTTTATGCAAAATTTGTTACCAATTTGTGACAAAAAAAAATTCGTTGCTAATTTGCTACGAATTTCAAAATTCGTCGCTAAATTTGTAACGAATTAAAAATTTATCCCTAAATTTATAACGAATAAATTAACCGTCCTTAAATTTGTAACAAATTAAACAATTCGTCCCTAAATTTGGGACGAATAAAAAATTCATCCCAAATTTTTGGGACGAAATCAAAATTTGTCCCTAAATATGAGATGAATTGGCTTGTTCGTCCCAAATTGTTGACGAAAATGAATTTGTCCCTTAATTTGTGATGAATTTCTAAATTCATCGCAAATTTAGCAACAAATATTTATATTCGTCACAACAAATTCGATTATTTGTTGTAAATTAACAACAAATGTAATATTTGTAGCAAAATTTGTCGCTAAAATTCATTTTTTAAAAACATTTTCTAATTTTAAAAAACGATTTGTAAATTGTGATATGTATTGATAGCGTATAGAATCTTAAAATATTTACAAAATCTTATATAAAATAGTTCATTCATTATCTGTTTATATAAAGAATAATAATATAGTTAATCTTTTAAATTGGTACATTCATTTTTTATAACTTTACAAATCTTTTAAATTGTTACAAAAGATTGTTATTGGTACATTCATTATCTATTTAATTTTTCATTCCCAGCACTGATAACTTTATCTTATAAATTTGTATAAGTATTCGATTCACTAAATTAAGAATTAAAACAGAAATACTTATTAATTAATGATCAATATAATTAATGTTTTTTATAATTATATCATAGTATGCAAATATTGTTAATAGTTTGTCTATTTAGTTTCTATTTTAGTGCATTCAATGAGTTATTTGTCAGAAACCATAAGTATCGTTGCAAATTATAAAGAAAAAAATTATTTGTTGCTAAATTCGTTGTAAATTGCAACGAAAACATATTTATCAGAAATTTAACGACGAAAACATTCTTTTGTCATAAATTTTAGCGACGAAAAAAAAATTTCATCCCTGATTTTGGGACGAATTTGTTTTTTTGTCTCTGATTCAGGGACAAATTATGTTTTCATCCTTGATTCAGGGACAAATTTAGGGACAAAAAATTTTTGTCCCTAATTTCAATATATTCAATACTTCCTTTTCACTCGCACTCTTACTTTCTCTCTCTCTCGCTCTCACTCTCTCTCTCTCTCTCGCTTTGTTCATTTTCGAATAGCCACGAAGGTGGTTCTGCGAAGGAACGGAAAAAAAATTTCGTCTCTCGATGTAATGTATATCGAAAAAAATGTCTTTGATAATCTGATAAATACAGTGATGGATATCACTGGGAAAACGAAAGACAACTTGAATACAAGAAAAAATATGCGACTCCTTTGTAAACAACCCACTCTTAATGTCGATGAAAGTAGTAGGGGACCAAAACCGAAGACAGTTTATATATTGAATAAGGATCAGAGATGAATTGTTTGTCAATGATTGAAATTATTGAGATTTCCTGATGGTTATGTCTCAAATCTTGAAAAATGTGTCGATTTGAAGAAATGTAAGTTGATTGATTTGAAAAATCATGATTGTCATATATTTTTGGAAAGACTAATTCCTACTGCTTTTAAAGAACTCTTACCGAATTTTGTTTGGGGTGCCATTACGGAGTTAAGTATTTTTCTTCATGATATTTGCTCGACAGTGTTGAGAAATTCACACATGGCGATGCTAGATAGAGAGATTCCAATCATTTTGTGTAATTTGGAAAGGATTTTTCAATCGTCATTTTTTGATTCCATAGAACATTTTTTGATTCACTTGCCATATGAGGTGAAAGTTGGAGGTTCTGTCCAATTTCGATGGATCTATCCATTTGAAAAGTGAGTTTTTCATCTTTTATACTTCGTTATCAAGGCATATAAAATTACTAATTTCATTACATATAATTTTCTAAGACATTTTGTTTTATTACAATTAGATTCCTATATCATTTGAAGAAGAAAGTGAAAAATAAGACACATGTTGAAACCTCTATTGTCACTGCATATATTGTGGAGGAAGTAACAACATTGGTATCATATTATTTTGAGTCTCACGTTCAGTGCAAGAGGCAAAGAGCGGAAAGAAATGATGAGGGTCCTATTGATCCCAATTTGAAGTTATTCTCAATTTTTAATTATCTTGGTCGACCAAGTGGACCATGTAAGCGTAGATACTTAATTGGTCAAGAATGGCGGGAGCACACACATATATTTTACTGAATTGTCGAGAAATGACGCCATATTTCGAGTTAGTATATATTTTCAATTATATGTATTTCTTATGTCGTAAATTGTTTGTGTTAAAATTTATTTTTTTTATGGTAAGATTTTTCAAAACGTATATTCTAAACTTTCGACACATGAGTTTGATTGTTTCTGTGATGAAGAATTTGCACTACGGTTTAAAAAATATGTAAGTAGATTATAAATTATTTAAATATTTACTTTAAAACATACTAACATATTTATTTGATTTTAGATCCATGATAATCAAGCTCAAGTTGAGCAAGAATTGTTAATCCATCTGTCATGGGGTCCAAAATCAATACTATGAACTTGGTCAGTATATTTCATAAACGGATATAATTTTCATACTAAAGAATATAGAATGGGGAAAACGATAATAAATAGTGGGGTTTGTGTTCAGTCATCCAATGATGGTGGAGGTCAAAATGATTTTTATGGTTTGTTGGATGAAATCGTAGAGGTAGAGTATCCTGGTCTAGAATTACAGGTTGTTTTATTTATGTATCGCTGGTTGGACTCTGTCAAAGGGATGAAAGTGCATCCATAGTTTAATTTGGTTGAAATAAATCATAAGAAATTGTATAAAAGATATGAACTATTTGTGTGACACAACAAGCGATTCAAGTATTTTATACTTCATATCCTAATTTGAAACATGACAAAATTGATTGGTGGGCAGTTTATAAAACGAAAGTATAGAAAAAAATTGAGAAATATTAGGAAAACATAGCATATCAACAAGAGAAAGTTACCAATACATTTCAGACCGAGAAATATAATATTTTAACGTTACGAGACCCCAACGGAGTAATGATAGATGTGGATGCAAGTGAAATTCATGAAGAAGATGAAGAATCTAATTTTGAGATAGATGATGAGGATGAGAATGACAATGAGGATGAGAATGACAATGAGGATAAGAATGTTGATGATAATGATGTTGAAGAGTCTAATTTGGAGACACATGATGAGAATGAGAATGACAATGAGGATTTTGAATTTTGATAATGGGTAAGTTTTGTTTTCATAATATAATAAAAATAAGATATTTATCTATTTACTGTCTTATTTTTAAATTTATATATTTGATTTGTTAATATACTATCTTTTTTTCTATAGGTCATTAGAGAAGATTTCTTGATATATTAGTGCATTGTTTCGTCACATTTAATTTATCAAATTAAATATGGTAAGTTTATTCATGTTCTTCATTATGTATCTGATGAACATGCAATTTTTATTTTTTATTTTTGTTAATAATATATTATGGTTGACAGTTTCGATGCGGCGGCGATAGACGAAATACTGATGGAAGATCATGCTCTTCACCATCACAGTCCGTTTCGGCACCTTCACAATCTCATTCCCTTGCCAGTAATGTACCTTCGCCAGTCCCTTCGGTGGAACATTCATATGCAGATCAGGAAGACAATCGAGAGTTGATAGCCCCTTACGGAGATTCGTAAGTACTAAATTTTAAATTTTCATATATATTATTTCTTTTATTTATAAAACAAATTATTCTTTTAACTATCTTGTTTATTTAACATTGTTTGTCTGAAATTTTATGATAAATTTACAAATTCTGTACACGTTATTTACGAGCTTAATAGAATAGTGAATAACCATTGGGGAGGGGATTTGATAACTTACACAAGTACTCAGAAAGAAACAAAAGAATTATAGTGGAACGAGTTCAAAATAAGTTATCACAATCAGTTTATATATGAAATTAAGTTAATAGCTTTATAATCAATTGTTTTTTTTCCATTACAACGACTATTCACTTGGGACGAGACTGAAGAGTTGGAAGTAAGAAGGATTTTCAAGAAAAAATGTGGCGATGGCATCCGACACGTTCTAAATCATACGAACGGAAAAAAAACCAAACTACATCACCGAGCAAAATTGGGGTATGATTGTGAATTTTTGGGAATCGGAAGAGTGCAAACGAAAGAATGAGCAGAATAAAAAAAACGAGTTTCTAATTCAGGGGAATTGTCTGCGACGTATGTAGGAGGCTCGATCAATATCGGTGAATATAAAAATAGATTGGTAATTTTATACAAATACTAATTTTTTAATCTAATTTAAACTATTTCATTATTTCTAACAGTGTTTTTTTATTTTAGGCCAAGGAAACGGGGACCGAGCCTTCATTCATAGATACTTTCACGCGTACATTTAAGAAAAAAGACAAGACTTGTAGCGGGGAGAGTTAGAGCAATTAAGGTTTGTAATTTCAAAACTTCTAATTATTTAATGAACATTTTCAATATTGATTTAAACATATAATGTTGAACATATCATAACAATGTAGGAAGATAAAGTTATTAGGTTAGTCTCTCCCAAGTTTATTTTTATTGCTGATTTGATTTTTTGATTTCTAATGAAATACTTGACAGAGATTCTCTTTTTTTTTTCATAAATTTCAATATATTCAATGTTAATATGAATGTTCATAATTTAGATTCTATATAGTCTCATGATTTATATTACAATTTTTTTTTTATTTTCCTTCACATATATATATATATATATATATATATATATATATCTAAACAAGATTATATGTGCTTGTGTTATATTATTATTGTAAATTTATTTTAATTTTTATCATGACAATACAGGAGAAATATGATGAGCTATCACGCAAAAGTTCGAGTGCTAGTGATGATACTGGCAGATCTGATACATCTGTTGATAACATGAAAACATGGCTTGAGGTGACTAGTGAACCAAAAGGGGGTAGAGTAGTTGGGCTAGATTCTTTGAACAGAACTTATAAAATCGCTGGTTTATCTTCTTCCACCCCACCAGCAGTCAAGGCAAAAATAAATCAATTGAATCAAGAGGTGAGCCATTTGAAGGAGTTACTGTTGCAAAGAGATCAGGAATTCAATGAACTTCAAGCAAAGCACACGCAAAAAATGAATGAGTTCCGCACACAACAAATGTTAATCATGCAGCATCTTCAGTTAGCCTCCGCTCCAAGTTAGATTCCCCCTTCCAATTCTCCTCCTTATAATGCTCGCGATGGTGATAAAGGTGATGATTTCTTTGATAATGATTATGATGACAATGATGGTGGAGGTCATGCTTGAAATTGTGTACTATTATTTTATTGTTACATTTTGATACTCGTTACATTTATTTTTTTTGTTATGCATGGTTATTGATATTTTAACATTTAGAGTTGATGTTACTTTTATCTTTGATATTACTATTATGATTTCTTGTTGAATTTTTAAATTATTGATCTTATTGAATAGTTTGTTATATTGATGAGTATAGATGGATAAAATTGGATATAAAAAATGATTTGGATGATTAATTATTGATGGGGTTGGATGAACATGTATAAATACAGGTTATATAGAGAAAAATGGTTCAAATTTGTCAATAAAATTTATATTTGTCATAAAATACATATTCGTTGTCATGAACAGGTATAAATACAGGTTAGCGACGAATTTTGCAACGAAAAATATTAATCGCAAATTTGCGACAAAATCTGCGATGAATTTTCTTTCGTTCCTAATTTGCCATGAATTGCATTTTGTTGCAAAAATTCTGACGAAAAAAACTATTCGTCGCAAATTTGCGAAGAAAATTAGATTCATGACAAATATGCGACAAAAAATATTTCATGGGAAATTTGTGATGAATTATTTTTCGTTGTTAATTTGCGACGAATAACTTATTCGTTGCAAAATTTGCAACAAATTTTTTGTCGTCGCAAAATTTGATACAAAAATGTTATTCGTCGCAAATTTACAATAAATAAGTTTTTCGTCACAAATTTTGCAACGAAAATTTTATTTTTTGCGAATTTGCGATGAAAATTTTATTTGTCGCAAATTTGCGACAAAATTTTTATTTGTTGCAAATTTGTGACGAATAAAATTTTTGTTACTAAATTTGTTACAAATTTGAGACGAATTTTGAAACAAAAAAATATTTGTTGGAAATTTTTTCAACGAATAATTAATTTTTCTTCTCAAAATTTTGCGACGGCTTATTAGCAATGAAAAAAAATTTATTGCAAAATTCGTCGCAAATTTGTTTTGGGACGAATTTTTCTTGCAAATTTGTCACAAAATGATGTTTTTTTTGTAGTGTTTATTGTCAATTACCATATATGTTAAGAAACGTTACTACTGTTTTATCATCGGTTACCATATGTTAGAAAATGTTACTATCATTTATCATCGGTTACCACATGTATTAGGAAATACTACTGTTTTGTATCATCGATTACTACAAGTGTTAGAGAAAATGTTATTGATTTTTATTATCGGTTATCATAAGTATTAGGAAAATTTGTTATCTTTTATTGTCAGTTAGAAAAGTATTAAGTAAAAGTTATTATCTTTTATTGTCGATTGTCATATGTATTAGAAAAATTAATTGTATTTTATCATCGATTACCACAAGTATTAGGAAAAATTATAATATTTTATCGTTGGTTTGAAAAATATTGATAAAAGTTACTATCTTTTATCATCAATTATCATATGTATTAGGAAATGTTACCACATTTTATCACTAGTCATCACAACTGTTAGGAAATATTATTGTCATTTATCATCGGTTACCATATGTGTTAGAAAATGTTACTGTTTTTTATCGTCGGTTATCACAAATGTTAGAGAAAATGTTAATATCTTTTATCATCGGTTATCACAAATATTAAGAAAATTTGCAGCCTTTTATCATTGATTAAAAAAACGTTAGGTAAAAGTTACTAGCTCGCGGTCTACCGCCTTGCTCGTGGTTTACCATACACTTGGGCATGGTATACCGGTTGCTTGCGCGTGGTCTATTGCACGCACTCACAGTCTACCATGCATGCTCTCGGTCTACTATTAACCTTCATAATACACGGTCGTTTGTTTATTACAATGCAAGTTCACCATCATCATATGTACAAATGTTACATTACAATGCAAAGATAAGCATTGTTACAATACAAGATATTCATTTTAAAGATTTAGTATAATGTTAGGATTCAAATTCAATATTGTATACCAATTTCAGCATAAGTCTAGCAAACAAACAATACTAGCAAACTAACAATTTATGCAAAATAATATGTATAAAGATAAAGAAAAAAATATATGCAAAGATTAATACATTAACAGACAAAGTAACAGCTTTTTTTTAAAAAATCAACACACTACATCTAGAATATAGTAAACAAATAAAATTATCTTTCCCGTGACTCAAAAACACAAACGTACAATAGGGAAAGTATATGGTTTTTGGTTAAACTACAGGGAAAAAGTGTAATTTACTCTATTTTTATTTTTAAACATGGGATAATATCTTGGAATGGTTGGGGTTCTTCAAATTGAATTCGTTTTTGGAATGGCTGTGATTTTTCATGGTTAGCTACAATGCTATCTATCGTTTAGTTCATCCCATATTTGTAACTAGAAAATTTTAAAATCTTTCAAATATTTATTCCTAGTACAATCTAGCAAAACCCAGCACAATAAAGTGACTTTTTTATGTGAAACTTTTCAAAGTCATTCGTCTTGTAGATTTGTTGGTGTCTGAATATATGTTATTGAGAGTTTTACTAAGAACTTTGGATGGGTCTGGAGACTGAAAATATACTTGGTTGATTGTATAGATTTCAAGGGAATGAAAGTTTTTTTTTTGTTGAAAATATATTTGCTTGAGTGAAAGTTTTTTATAGATTATGAGAGATTTTAGGGGAATAGGGCTAAAAATATATTTGGTTAAATTAGAACTTTTGATGGATTTTGAGAACCTTGAGGGGAGGAGAACTTTCAAAGGAATGAGAGTATTGATGGTTCAATGGGATGATATAAAATATATTTGGGTTTAGTCATTTGACCACCTAATTTTCACAAAAAAAAATTTCAAAACCCACCATTTTTCATTTTTTTGTTTCCCTATAAATTTTCCCGTCTTTTTTTTCATACTTTTGCTCTTTATCCGTCTGTTTTTTCATTACACACTTTTTTCACACTTGTAATCATTGTCTACTGTACTCTTAATTTCTCATATATTTCTACACTTTTAGTCAAATCCATCACATGTTTTTCCCAAATCATCACAGTGATTGCAATTTTTGTGTTTCCCTTTTGTCTCACACATGAAAAGGTTTATTGTAGAAAACCTTTTTTTTTGTTTCCATTGTCTCTTCGATAGCTAAATATTGGATATGATGCAGTATAAATAATTAATATTATATTATGTAAAATTATATAGTATTAATAATTATATTATGTAATTTACATAATATTAATAATTACTAATTTTAAATAATTAATAATATTGGATATCATGTAATATTATTTAAATTATTAATATTGATAATTAATTATGTCATGTTATATAATATCATTATGTACGATTAAATTACTAATGTGCAGATTGTCACGGTGCTATATTGTAATATTATATTATGTAACAATTGGTTATAATACATTATGTAACAATTGATCAATGAATTGTCATAATTTCATATTGTAAAACTATATTATATAATATAGTATCATTATATTTATAGCAATTGTCATATTGTAATTCTATATTATATAACAATTGGTCATAATGTCCAATTATTCAATGAATTGTCATAATATCATATTATAACACTTCATTATGTAATATAGTGTTATTATATTTAAATAAATTCCTCTACTTATCCAATGCATGAAAGAACTATAATGCCATTTGTGTAACAGTAAATTACAATACCACTTGAATTTATCCCAAATTGATCCAATGGTTGGCATTACATGATATAATTTAGCATTACATATAATAATTTAACATTGATATCATGCTATTGGAAAATCAATGGTGCATTTGTATGCCACGAAACAATTCCTAATTGTTTCCTTTTCTGCCACGTTATGAATTCTAAATTAAATAAATCACATTTCATCCAACAGTTGGGGTAAACTCTTAAATGGACATATCACAATGCAATTAATCCAATGGTTGAGGTAATTGGTTGGATGTACTTTTAATTTAAAGAAAATTGGGAGAAATTATTTGACAGAACGTCTGATCCAAGGGATGCCATTATGATTTCTTATTACTCCTCACAACCAAACATCATCTTTCTCTCTCTCTCTCTCTCTCTTCACATGAACATAGAAATTCAAAGAACATTCCACATGTACTATCCATTCTCTCTCACACTCAACACATTTTAAACCCAATTCTCTCTCTCCTCTCCACATCCCACATAATTTCTCTCTTAAAATTAAACCACTTAATAATCAACTTTCGCTCTATTATCCACTTCTTGTGGCACACATTTCAATAAATAACCACATCAATTCAATCTATCTCTAAGTCTTCACACAACTATAACCCCATTCACTTCTTCGCTTCAGAAAATCTTTATAAAAACTATACAACAACACACAATTATAAATTTTTTCCCATCACTTTCTCTCTCCCTCACGTGATATTGTGTTGTTGATTTTTAAACAAGTTCAATCATGCTTTTTCTTTTGTTAGTATATTTATAGATTTTAATGATAAATAAAATATGATTAGTTCGATTAAAAAAATTGAAGATAAACATAATAAATGATTAAGGAAACAATTTGGAAAATAAGAAGTAGTCGACTCACAAGAAAAAAAGATAATGATGTGTAAGTTTACTCGACACGAAATTTAATAGTTTATATCATTAAAGATCAAGTTCATAACAAAAAGAATTGATTCATTATTGATAATGGATAATAGTGTTATTCAGGCAAGAAAGTTGGAGAGAAATAAAATACTTTAAAATATTGAAAACATATGTTAGACCAACCCGCGAGAGTCTAATTACTCAAAAATATGAGTTTTTGAAATATTAAGAAAATGAGAATAAAAATTTTCGATATTTATTTCTCATGTATCAATTAAATTAAAACTTATTTTTTCAAAAGTTTTCTAATTCATTAATTGTTCGAGCAAAAATCATCCAAAAATCAAAACCAAAATTTTGTTCTAGAAGACTTGACTTTTTATCATCAAGAAATTAAGTTTTGAAAGTATTTTTATTGAACTCAAATGGGGTGTTTTCTTATTTATATGTAATATTTTAAGTAAACATTTGCTTATATTACTATTACAAAGTAAATAAGATCAGAATTGAGACATCAAATGATTTGTCATCCCTTAGAATCCAACGGGCAGTCTACCACACACAAGTGCGGTCAACTGTGAACACTAAGGGGAACACTATATGGTCTACCGCACACACTTGCGTGGTCTACCACACACATGTACGGTCTACAACATACTACAGTGTGATCTGTTGTGCCCTTGTGTGGTCTACCACGTGTTTGTGTGGTTTACTACAGATACTTGCGTGGTCTGCTGCGCACATGCACGGTCTACCGCGAGCACCTTGTGTGCTTAAGTTATCGCTAACTTACCATCAGTTATTGTAATTTGACCACCTTTTATCACAAACTTATTACATGTTATCATAATTTTACTACTATATATCGTAAATCCAATGTATAATAATATTACCTCAATTTATCACTTATTACCACACTTTACCATATGTAGGTGGCAATTTAGTATACCACAAAATCACTACATACTATTTCACTCCAATATATAATAATATAATCATACAATATTACTATTAGTTATTACAAATTTATCACAAATTATCATAAAATTATCACTTGTTATCGCGAACTTACCACTTGTTATAGCAATGCACCACCCATTATCACAAATTATCCCTTGTTGTTACAACTTATTTTCGGATATTGCAAATGGTTTGATATCTTAATTTTTAAATTTTTAAACCATCCCTAAAGACTATATAAATGGTAGAACTCAGTAGTCAATATAGATGGTACATATAGAGACTATTTTGAAATAGTCAGTAAAAAGTATCATATTTATCAACGAAAACTAATAACCATTATAATAATATATAGCATTTACAAACGATACAATACATGAGTTAGTATAGTCATAGATTTTTATAGATAGTATGGTTTAGTAAATAGTACAAATTACCCATATAGAGTCTGTAATTAAACTGTTCTTAAAAATTGACACATTTATTGACAAAAATTGATAACAGTTAGAATTGTAGATAGCATTTACTATGGTACTATCTATAAGTTAGTATAGTTATAGCATTTATGCAGACGGTATGATTCAGTTGTCAATAAAGAAGACTCATGTAGAAACTGTTTTCAAACTATTCCTAAAATAGTAGCACATTTACTAACGATAACTGATTACAGTCCTAATTAAATATTGTTTTTACAGATGGTGTAATACATATGTTAGCATATATATAGAATTTATGCAAATGGTATGGTTTAGCAGAAGGTAAAGAAAACACATATAGAGACTCTTTCCAAACCATTAGTAAAGATACCACATTTATTGACGACAATTGATCACCATCCGAATGATAGATACCATTTACAGACAGTGAAATATATCTATTAGCATATATATATATAAAACTTATATAGACGATATGATTAAGTAGATAGTAAAGAATATCATGTCGAGAATGTTTTTAAATTGTCCATAAAAACTGTCATATTTATTGATCACAAGTGATAACCGTTAGAATTGAACATAATTTTTGAAGACGGTACAAGCATAGATGTAGAACTTATGCAGTCGGTATCGTTAAGTAGATAGTAAAGAAGAGTCACATAGAGACTGTTTTCAAATCTCTCATAAAAACTGTCACATTTACTAATCACAAGTGATAATCGTCATAATTGAATATTGTTTTTACAAATGGTTGTGCTATCTTACTGAAGGCTAATAAATTTTTCCCGACGGACAATTTATATTATTGGAAAATGCATAAATTTCCCGAGAGTTTTGTAAAAAACGTCTCTATAGGGTATAAAAAACTATTACTAAAAGTCACCAATAATAAAAGTTATCGTTAGTATAGATTTAATTTTGTAGTGATTTGAAATTGGAACTTATAAACAACAAAAATTTTTATCTCAAAAAAATTCTCTCCTTTGTATTTTGAATTAATGGGACACCCTTGAAAGAATTTTTTTATACATATCTTTTATACTTATCAATTTTTGTTCACTATAAAAATTTTGTTCCTTCGTTTCTTAATTATTGTTTTGAAAAATTAATTAATTGTTATTTGGAGGGATATTTCTCTTAATATTAGATTTATGATTGAAAATGGTATTGATATTTTTGTTTTTATTGAAGTCACATAAATGTTGAAGTCAATTTCTTAAAATTCGACTTGTAAATTGATTTCATGAAAAATAATTTTAAAATGATATTTTCTTAAATTTTAAAAAATATAAAAAAAATGAAAAAAAATGAGTTTGAAGTCGATTTTTGAAAAATGGACTCCAAAGTCCAAAAATCAACTCATTGGGAAGGCATGCAATTTAAGGAAGAAAGTATGGGAGGGAAGGGGTCTTTACTTTGTTTGTCCTACTTTCAAAGTAGTTAGAGAGAGAGAGAGAGAGAGAGAGAGAGAAGACTTTGACTTTTGCCAAGTGTATGGGAAATTCAACTTTGAAGTTGATTTATCAGGAATCGACTTGGAATTTGATTTCCCAAAAAATGACTTTATACCATTTTTTGTTATTTTTTAGTTTCTGAAATTTAAAAAATTCTATTTTGAAATCGGTTTTAAGAAAATTGAAATATTGAGAAATCGACTTTAATATTTTTATGACTCAAATTAAAACAATAATATCAATATCATTTTTAATTTTAAACCTAATATTAAGAGAAATAATCCATTATTTAGGTAAGTTAACTTTTTGAAATTTTGTGAAATAATATTGTGGCAACAAGAAATTATAGTGGTGGCAATGGCAGGGTTGTCGAATTTTTCAAAATTAATACCGATTCTCTGCTATAAATAAAATTAAAATTGTAGCACTAGTGATATTAGTTCAAATTCCAAGGAAACTAATAATTAATTCTTTAGTTAAAATAATTAAAATCAAATAAGGAATTTCAAATAATTAAATTTCTAAATTAAATTCAACAAATTTAGAAGTGCTAAACAAAGTTAACAATAAACAGTAAAATCGAAAGAAAATTCAATGTTACTAAACTCTGATCCAAAAGTTTAATTACATCCAATTGTTTCACTGATTACAAATTAAAATAATTATCTTATAATTCAAATATTTAATTTTAGTAGTAATAAAGTTTGTATTTTTTTTAAGTTAATTGACCTAATCCAGTATTCAGTTAAAATTTATCATTGATCGACTAGCCATAATAGCGTTCTGTATTAATATAATGATAACAATACACTTAATTGAGATAGTTGTAATTATTCAATTTTGTTTCATTGACTCTAATAAGTTAAACATGTATATTGTCTATTGACCCATAAATATAAATAACCTAATTGTTACTTGTATCAGTCATTTATGATAATTATGGATGATTAAAGTCATGGCAACAATAGAAAGAATAATATTGAATTAAATTATCAAATTAATCAATATCAGTCTTTCTTGTAAAAATAAAAACAAAAATTAAAAAATACTTAAACTAAAAGAAAGAAATTTAAATCAAGTATATAACCTCACAGTGATAATAACTAAAATAAAAATTCTCTTTGAATCAAAAATAAAAATTTAGTCACTCATGATGGACAACGTAGTCTTGAATTTCTTCAAAAAATGAAGAAAATAACGTTTGTTTAAGGAAAGCAAAACAAGTTACCCAACTCTCTTCTTGGAAAACATACATACCAGCCCTACTCCTTTTGTACCCTAGGATTTAAAAAAAAAATTCACAATTCCTAAAATTTAGGAGTAGTTCCTCAAAAATAGCAAAAGAATTGTATTTGTTTTTTAAAAGAAAGCAAAACAAGTTACCCGCCTCTCCTTGGAAAACATACGTACCAGCCCTACTCCTTTGGTGCCCTAGCATTTAAACAAATTTTCACAATTCCTAAAAATTAGGAGTAGTTCATCAAAAATAAGAAAAGACTTGTACTCCTAATTTAGTAGATCTCTTAAACTAAAAATCTACTAAATATACAACAACAGAATTTAGCTAAAACTCTAAGTTTTCCACTTTTGTCAGGCTTCTTACTTTTTTTTATTCATCGACCCAAATTTGATATATTGAAAAATTAAACTCCAGAATATCGCTTTAAACCCAATTTGATCTAATTTTCCAAATTTCAATCCCTAGATAGTAATCATTATAAAATCCATCAATTAAATTAATAACAATCCAAAATAAAATCATAATATAAAGGATAAATTCAAATTTTATGCACTATCAAATTTCCCCGTACCAACCCTATGCATGTCCTCAAGCATGCATCTGGCAAATACAACAAAACCTATTCTCTTCTTCACCCCTTCCCCTTCTTCAATTCATCCCTAAATAATTCTAAATCAACACACATTGAAAAATTTAAACCAAAACAACAATTCAAGAAATAAATGATGATAGTGCAAACTTTAAAAGAAACATAAGCATCAAATCAATCTCAACAATATCATCAAAATTCAATATACCAAAATCTAACACGCTCACATAGGATTCACTCTATACACTTAAAGTGTTTAGAATGATATATAAATAGCTCTCGAATTAAAATATTGTATGCTATTACCATAGGTTTGTTTATATATCAAATTCTTATCACTAATAATATAAATCCAAAACAAAAATCAAAGGGTTTTTACAAGAGTTGTAATATGATTTGGGTAAAGATCGGATAACAAGGGAAATTTAGATATACAAGTCAAGATGTAAAAGAATTGTCTAGCATGATATACAATAATCAACAACAAAACAACATTTCTAATTATCCTCTGTTCAAACAAATCTCATCATTTTTCTTTGTGTGCATCAACTTCAGGTATGTAAAAAGAATGAGGCTCTTTTTGTATGATCGAGTATATCATACTTCTCTCTCTCTCTCTCTCTCTCTCTCAATTCACTTCACAAGGACAAATTTAACTTTTCCCTTTTCGTTTCATTTTTAGTTTTTTTTCTCTCTCTCTTTCTTTTTTTTTCAAATAGCTAAAATAAAGATTTAGGGCTAAATATTATGTGGTTAAGTAAAGAAAATGGGTTGGCTCAAAATTGCTATCAAAGAGATAACATAATAAAGGCGGGTATTATACGAAGGTCTAAAATGGTCAAGTTTAGGTGCCTCATCATTTTAATATATGAACTTATGATATGATCTGAAAACACATAACAAAACAAGTTCTAGAATGAACAAATCATATTTAATAAACGATCATCAAAGAAATTAGAATAAAGATAATGAAGTGCTCTTAGGCTAAAAAACTTATATAAGTGTTTAATTTGTATCAAATCTTGCACACATTCATTTAATTCAATCATCATGTTCAATAGGATACTCAAAACAGTTTTACCAAAAATAACTAATCACACTTGTCTCTTTCATGTATTCCATATTAAACCAACAATGTGTACTAGTTCAAAATTATTCTAAGACAAAAATCAAAAGAGTAAGAAATTCCCAAAAAAAAAAACGCTACAACACATTCGAACCAAAATTAGAAAAACAAAACATAAAATTTGGTATGAAACCCTCCCACATACCTAAATTCTACATTGTGCTAAAGGTACCAAAACAGGATCACATGAAATGAAAAGGAAATAAAAGAATATAAAAAAAGAAAACAACTTTCCTGAAATGTAAGGAACTAGGCGAAGGAGGATATGGAGGAGTAAATTTCATAAATTGGAAAAAGGCCTTCAAGTTTGTTTTCAAGCACTTGAAGCGTCTCTTTAACTGTTGTAATTGGAGATCAAGAGAACCAGTGGAAAGAGATAGAACGTTGTCATTCTCCACTGAAATATCATGCGATTGAGCTTGATTTTGCCTTTCTTAATGATGTCATGGTTGAAGAGGGTGTCCAGGAGTGTGGAAATGATATGCACCATCATGTTGTTCCACAATCTCTATCCTATCTAAACACTTCAAATCCAAGGGTTTTATTTCACAGACCTTGTGCATAAAAGTAGTCTCAAGATTAAGTACATCAAGATTAATAGCTAAATGAGTACTAAAAGAATCAAGAATTAAATCCCTTCTTTTATTCAAAATATCTTGGAATTGAGATGCTAACCAATACTTTAAATTAATTTTAACATTGTTCAACATAATCCATATAAAATACAATTCAACCTTAGTACAAGTGATAGAATTAGCCTTCCAACCTAAATAACTAAACGCTATAAAACATTGCATATATTGCCACACAAGTTCACGAAGATAAATCTTTTAGACCGACCTAGGTCATAAATAAGACAATCCACAACATGGATTTCCATAAACTTTAAGAAATTAATTCATTATCATAATTGACTCCAAAAGTTCTATATAAGTTGATTTGAGCATATTTTTTAGTGATGAAATCTAAGGCTAAACTGAATTTAGTAATTGATTGTTTAAACTCATTCCTCATTAATCTATATTGTATTATATTAAGGTTGTCTAAAGTGAAATCGTGAAATCATTTGATTTAATGAATGCAAAAATAGTATAAAACTCTCTGGTCAATTCAATAAACGTAAAGTAATTGATTTCAATATATTTCCTTTATCCAATATTATCAATCATAGTATTGAAGACATTCTTAACCCCAAATTCTTCCAAAATAGGATAATAAACACACTTATAGGGAAGGATTGAGTGTGTTGAAATTTCAAAATACCTTTACTTCCTAGCCTTGTTGGAGAAAGTTAGATACCTGAAGGCTAGACTCTGAAAAGGGTAAAACAGTTGTCCCCTTAGAGGTAGGGCATGAGTACACTTGGAGGTTGAAGGAGGGCTGGTTGAAACTAGAACAATGGATAAGGAAGTCGTGGAACATTATTTTTCTAAGTTGACTCAGAGAACTCTCTGTGAAATAGCATTAAATTTAAGTCGAATGAACAAGTTAACCTGTCTAAAAGTATAAGTTGACTTACTCACATAATGAAATAGTATAGTCAAATATTTGAACTCCTAACGGTCAAAATTTCAAAAGACCAACGGTCAAAATAAAAATAAAAAAAACTATATTCAACTCAAATTGACGTATTATAAGTTATAAGTCGACTTACACATCCAAGACTTAGAAAAATCTATGGAAATGAAGTTGACTCACATGTTGGCTAACTAAGGCTCACTACGAACAAGGCACTAGGATCATCTCATGTGCCATAGCACATGCCAAGCCAAAGGCAAAACTTATAAACTAAGTCATGCATTAGACCAAACCGACTTACACATAACATCAAGTCGACTTACACATGTAGGATTTAGAAAATTTGTAAGACTCAGAAAATTTGTAAGACTCAAAATAAGCATGACAGGAATCACGACACATGTCATAACATAGGTTAAAACATAGAACATAAGTCACATGCTAGACCAAGTCGACTTACACAATTGCTTATGTCAACTTACATATTCTGAATTTATAATATTTTAAATGAGTTAAAACTCAAGTCGACCTAGGAAATACATAAAGCCGATATGCACATCAACAGTGTATTGAAAATCTCAAATCACATTAGGTCAAGTCAACTTACTCATTTGTTTAAGCCGACTTGCACCAGAACATAACTTCATAAGAAAACTCCACTAGTTGACTGCATGAGCAAATCGACTTGCACTGTGCCAAAATGACACACACTAAGCCACACTTCACTATGTTAACTTATCATAAACAAGAAGTCGACTTGCATGAGCTGCAATTTAAACTCACTTAAGTGGGAACAAGTACAAATTGACCTCACAACAAGCCCAAGTTGACTTGTATGTGGCATAGAGCAAAAAAATCTAAGTACAATCAAGCCCAACCCAATTTGAAGAATTAGAAAAGCCAACCTATATAAGTATCACAAGCAAGGTACTTAAACACAATGAAAAACAAGCTAACTTGCAAACAAGCAGAAGTCGACCTCCGCAAGCCACTAAAAGAAAAGGCTTAACTACTGAAAAGTAGAAGCTAATTTGAAGAGATGGATAGGCCGGCGTGAATGAACATCCAAGCATAAATATCTGAACAGACTAAAGTACAAGTCGACTCGACACATAGAGGCAGTCGACCTCGATGAACACTAAACAATGCAAAATTTAAATATCAGTCGACTCAAATGAAGTGGAAGTTGACTTACTATAAGTACCGATTAGTTATTCAAAAAGTAGTTCGACCAATTAATGAAGATTCAACCACCTCAATGACTATGTTTGTGCGTTAAATTATCTCCAACGAATTCCTCTTCAATTAAGCTTATAAATACAACATTCAATCTGAAGATCAACAACTTTTGCAACATTTACTAAACTCGAATATCATAAAGATCTTCTGTGAGCTTCAAGTTTTCCTTCCCGTTGTATTCTTACAACTGGATTTTGTTAAAACTTCAAGTTGTATTTTTTGTTTTCACTTTAAAATCTTGTAAGAGACTAAAAGAAAGGGTTCTTTCTAGTTTGGGATTAAAGTATCTAAGTGAAACAGGTTGGATTTGTCAGCATCGTTGTAAACTAGTGGCAAGTGATCGAGTAAAACATTTGTGAGGTTTGACTAATATCTATGCAAGTTAATTGATTGTATTATTTTGGATTAAAATGGTGGATTAGAAAATTCAGGTGTCATACACCGGAGAAGATAAAACCACCATAAAACCTCTTTGTTCATTCTTCCTACTCTTCCCTCAATCTCTCTAAAAATCTACAAAAATTCAAAAATATCAAACAATCTATTCATTCCCCTCTAAATTGTAACTACTGTTTTTTCAAATAACTTTTCTTATTTTCTCGGAGATATAGTATCCATCACAATGGAGAGAAAACATTGTGGTCCAATATTAAGATGGCTTTCCATGTATGTCAAACAATTAACTCTAGATTGTGATTGAATGAAATCTATCAAATATGCATGATAGCTTGTAAAATCATCATAACTCATTGTTGGTCGAGCTATGCCCTATCATTGGAGTGCCCTTGATTGGATTTAAAATTAAAGTTGATTATTATGGTTGGTTGCGTTGCAAAGATTGGATCAAATACAAATTAAAGTTAATGATCTTCGTAGTTTTTGTGACCAGACTTTGGTTTAAGGCCATCAGACCCTGAATTAACATGGCACATGTGCTTTGATAGGCTTTCATGGTCATCCTTATATCTTTAGTAGTACCTAGAACCCGCATATTAATTGATTCTTAAGAAAGCTTTTCATGATAGAAAATTACCACTCTTTTATGACTACTGGGATTGTTTTGATTTGAACATGCATTGCAATATAAACTTATAAAAATAGGAACTGTTACAGCGTCAAGCATAATGGTGAAGAGTACACATTAATTTTTGTAGAGTTAGGCATGAATCGGTTCCAACCCAAGAAAAATTAGGCTGGAATCGGACCGGCCCGAACCCGAAATCGGCAAGTCAATTCCAACGGTCATTGGAACTAGCCCAGCCCGGTCGGTTCCAATGGTCAAGATT
Organism: Dillenia suffruticosa; assembly: GCA_033439265.1. Classification (NCBI taxonomy): domain Eukaryota; kingdom Viridiplantae; phylum Streptophyta; class Magnoliopsida; order Dilleniales; family Dilleniaceae; genus Dillenia; species Dillenia suffruticosa. The sequence continues at coordinate 14,360,598 of JAVTVX010000009.1, read as the reverse complement.
GTTTTAAATTTTTCTCAAAATACCCCTTCCAACAACTATAAAACAGCTAGTTTAAGAGGTATTTTAGTTCATAAAATAAAAAATAGAGGATATAAATAGACATAACTCATTTCCTAATTTCACATAACAATTTCTCATACTCTTTCAACTTACAGCATTCTCTGCTCTTTCTCACAATCTCATAATATATCTCTATAATTTATAACATTACCATTTTTTTCTCCACTTACAATTTAGAATATCTCACCATTTTTTCACCAATAATTTACAATTATAATATTACCATTTTTTCTCCACCTACAAATTACAGCATTGCACCATTTTTTTTCACCTACAAGATACAACCTTACCATTTTCTTTTCCATAATATCACTATTTTTTTCTCAACATCTCCCAAGATTTGGTAAGGTTTGAAGATTAAAAGTTCAAATTAATCAAAATTCGGAGATAAACAATCTTTTGGTTATGTCAAATCGGTAACATTTATTTTTTTGTATATTTAATTTTTTTTGAAAATTTAATTCTTTGTTTTTAATTTTTTTAAGAAAAAATGGTCGGAATACACTCATCACAATTTTCACATCAATCTTCTCTCCCCTCATTCACAATTTTTCAAGAGAATATTGCTGAACAAATTAATATTGATGTAGGGGTAGAAGAAATTGAATTTGATCAAATACAATCTAATACCATACGTACTAGAAAAGATTATTTTAATGCATGCGATTTTTTTGTTAAAGATTATGAGGAGCAAATGACCGTTTGCAAAATTTATCGACAAAATTATAAATTTTTTAAGGATTGGAGAGTAAGCACTCTTAAAATACATATTGTAAGAGATCCTCTGAATAGCTTACCACAAACTAGTCAAACACAAATAACCATTGGGAGAGAATGTCATAAGTATATTTAGATATAATGCAGAGGCCGAAAAATAAGTCGAATTGAATGGATAACCCATAAGTAATTACCACTCAGTATTATTAAATGTGAAATTTTTTATAAATATGTTTAAAAAATATTTACAATCTGATTATAAAAAAGGTTCTACGAAATCAGGTAGGAGAAGATCACTAGATAGCTTTAAAGAGTTAAAAGATGGTTTGATTACAAAATTTAGAACCATTTTGAGTAGATTTTCAATAATTTTGAATACTTGAAAAGTTAAAAAAAGTGAATATTTCGTAGTTATAATATGCCATTAGATAAGTGAATTATGAGTTTTAGAAAAAAGAATTTTAGTTTTTCAAAGATGGAACTACCCACACTCAGGACAAAATATTGTTAGGGTAATAACTAATATTTGTCGTGAATTTGGAATACCAATAGAATTTTTTGTTTGTTTTTAGATAATATTTCAATCAATATTTGTGCGGTTAATTCTTTAAAAAATATTTTAAAAATAGTATTAGATGAAACATTTTTCCATAATAAGTGTGCATGTCATGTATTAAATTTATATGTAAAAGATGGATTAGATGCTGCAGAAATAATTTCACAACCTATTCGTGATCTAATTTATCAAATTAGAAATTTCTCGATTAAAATACAAAAATTTAGACATTTATGTCAATTAAATAATATAAAATATAAAAAATTTAAATCAGAAATTGACACTAGATGGAACTCCACAAATGAATGTTACAAGTTGTTTTTTTATTTAAAAATGTTTTAATGAAATTTACTAATTCTAATTACGATTATAGTTTTATTGATCAAACCGTTTTTGATTTTACAAAAACATTACTTGATTTATTGAAAATTTTTTATACTTATACAAATTTATTTTTCGGTGTATATTACCCAACAACTCATTTAGTTTTGTCTAGTTTATGTAAAATATGTTATATATTTAATCAATTTAAAAATGTAGAAACATTTAATGAAATTGTTGAACTAATGAAAATTAAAATTTTAAAATATTATAAATAAATTACTATTTTGTATTTAATTGCTAGTGTTGTAGATTTTAGGATAAAAATTGAATGGGTAGAAATGCTAATTGATATTTTTGTAGAGAGTTTTCCTATGAAAATCCATTAAGCCCCGGACATTTAAAACAAACAATATCATTTACTTAAAAAAAATTGTTTGCATTATATCAAAATAAACAAAATAGTATATATGCTAGTAATGTAGATAATAGTTCTAATAATTCATCAATGTGTTGATCTAGTTTTGGATTTAATCCTTTACATGTGTTATTCAAAAATATAAAATATTATTGTCGTTCTCATTAAATGAATTACTTTTATATCAACAAATATATAGATTAGAAAGTTTTGATGACGACGATCACTTCGACATTTTAGGTTATTGAAAAAATAATACCAGTTATTTACCAATTTTGGCCGCAATGATCAAAGATGTACTAATCTCTCCAGTATTCACAGTGCCATCAGAAAATGATTTTAGTGTAGATAGACAAATTTTAATATCGAAACAATCAAAATTGGCAAATATCTTAAAATCTCAAATTTGCATAAAGAATTGGTTAGATATGGAAAAAAGATGGCAAGATATGAACATTAGCACGGGACGAAAGATGAAGAATATTTAAAATAAATTTTTTGTGTTAAAAAATCATTTTTATAAAAATATCAAATGTAACTATATTAAATTAATAGATTTGAAAATTCAAACGAAAGTTTGGTAGTGGACGTATACCAAATTTGGTGAAACCACTCTAAAAATTTCCTATATCTCTTTTTTTCATAATTTTTAGTTCATTAAAAAAATTAAATAAAAAATCCAACTAAAAAAAACCCAAAAAAAAACCCCAATTAAATTAAAAAAAAAAGACAAGTAAACAAAAAAAACCACAACCAAAAGAAAAAACCCAAGTATATATATATAAAAACAAAACTAGTTAAGAACTCACACAACCAAAAAATACAAGTCAGGCATGGCTCGGTTCCAAGGAAAGTTTTTTGGACCCAGATACCCTTGGATTCGCGCCTGAACCGGCCTGTTGTTCCATGAACCGTCTAGAACCGGACCTGGACCGGTCTCACCTTTAAATTTTTATTAGTGAATAATGTAATAAAAATAATAATTTTATTACAAGATATAGATAAATTACATAGAACCATAGACGGAAACACGGATATCGCTCTCTTTAAGGAGATTCGAACTTTCTACATTAGACAAATCTTAAGATTGATATAGTAGATTTCACTTGATTTGTCCCCTTTAGAATACAATAGCTCAATAATTTATTGTTTGATTCAAAACAATTCTATACAAATATTTGGATCCAAAACTCTATTAAAATAACACATTTCTTTAACTAAAACTTGTAAGATTAAATATGTTAGAAAAATGAAATGATATTTCTATTTATAGGTGAACAATATTTTCATCTCATTAAATCTTATATTAATAGTGAAGAGAATTGTAACTGCCACTTACCCCACTGTTATATAATTTATAACCCTACTACTTCCACTTTTGCATGAGTTACAATCCATTACTTAATATTAAAGGTGTTTATCGTAATTTATATGTAAGTTATAACAATCCCCGGTTCACTTTTAATATTAATGTAAGTGATATTATGTTGAGAAAGAGAATTCTAACTACATATAGATGTTTATGTTTTATGAAGTTGTGCTCTACATTAGACCTCCACTTAGTATAACCAAAATCTTCACTTTAGAGTCAGAGTATGCTCGGTATTGAACTAAGACTTTTTTTGGGGAAATGAAGATTATTCTTCACATACAATAACCTAGGTGTTAACATGAGCTTTAATAATCAGCAAATTATGGTCTTGGGTTGTCTTAGTTTTTATGAGTGTTTTTAAAAATAAACTCAATTCTTATTAAAAGCGGCCCCACTTCTACACTCACATAGCTGAAATCTATCAATGACATTCCTTTAACTTTTAATACTCCACTCATAAGAGATACTGATTTTTATTAAGAGTTTATCAGTTCAATCCTCCAATCCTTACAAGAAAATGTGTCACGTCACAGGGGATTATACTTAAGTAAAAAATGTGAATTTTTATGACCACCATATGATATAAGATATCTAGTCCTCGAATTGGATGTCCTTATATGCGGTTCATGAATTTATGGGTTTTAATCTCATTCCGTATCGATGTGCTCCAAGTTCTTTCTTTTGTCAAGACCTTGATAAATGGATTTGCAAGATTATCAAGAAATTTAACATAATCCATATTAATGATGTCATTACTCAAATTGATCTTACAACACTATTTTTTTTATGGATCTGGATTTTGGGTTGTAATAATGATTTCTTACTTTACCAATTGTCGCAATGCTATCACAAGGAATGAGAATAGGAGGAATTAGTTTTTCCCAAATAAGAATATCAAATAATGTCCCTTAACTAACATGCTTCCTCACTAGGTAATACTTATGCAATTAGCTTAGCCTCCATAGTGGAATTATCAATTATGGTTTATTTTTCTTTCTTTTATTTCCAACATATAGCACCACCATCCACTATAAAAATATAACAAGTGGCAGAGAGAGAATAATCAGACAATGTGATTTTAGTTAACATTATTATAACCTTCATGTTGGTTATTTATGCCCATTGTGAGGCATTTTGGTCATAATGGGATAATGGGGTAACTTCCATTATCCCATTAATTACCCATTACCACCTTATTAACTCCCAAGTAATGACTCTTCCCAATGCCAAGCGAATGACCTATGTGAGTGGCTTGCCTTTTTTCTTCGATAGAGATGAACAGTAGCCATGAGAGAAACATAATTAAAAGGTTTTGCACAAATCTCTAGACAAAGAGAAAACACTATGAGGGTTTGGGAATTTTTGTATAGGAAAAGCTTCCCCGTTAAAAGATTCACCGGACATGAGGTTTGAGACGTCGTAAATTTGTGGTGGTGGTTCGATTGGGTGATCACCATCCGACCATAGATCCGTTCGAGGGATATCCGACACGATTGATTTTTGGAGACCGCCCTATTGAGGTATTTATCCCAAAAAATTCTAGACTTATTTATTTACACTTCTGTATGTGCGATTAAATCCAATATTGGTATCAGAATGATCGTTGGATTTAAATAAAATTATTTTTAGAATTATTTTTTGGGTATAAAAATTTTTGGGGTCCGAATCACGGATAAATTTCGTGAATTCAAGAACACCGTAAGAATACCCATGGCCCAGGGATTGCAAAAATAAATTTTGTTTAATTTTTTGAGTATGTTTAGGTCATTTTAAAACCTTAGATCTATGGCTTTAGAGGATGGATAGATACATGAAAATAGTTTATGTGTGTTTCTTGCATCCTGATCTATATTTTCATGTATTTTACTGTGAGTTTTGGATGCCAAAAATCGGGATTTCCGAATGGCCGCGACTGGGGTAGTTGAGTTCCGTCATTTTTGGAGTTGAATCCCTCTAAAATCAAGTGTAGAATGTTTGGAGGATGCCCAGTAATTTTTTCCAGTCAAAAAATGCGAGAAAAAAATAGTTAGAAATGAGTTTTTCGGCAACTGGGTCGAAAGACCCGTTACAGAACCCGTCGGGCGAAGAAGACCTGGCCCAGACCTGCGGGCGCGTGCATCTCACGCACGCTAAGGCACATTAGTAGGCAACCCGCGGGTGCGTGTGCTTCACGCTCGAGACAGGCACGTGAAGCGGGTGAGTTCCCGATTCGGGTCAGACCTAACCCGATCCAACCCGCATACCAACACGACCGGGGTCAGATCCCGACCTGTTGATCAAATGGTTAGGTTAAACCCTGACCCGTTGACCGACTTGGCCGTAAACCCGGGAGACACGGCTCAGCACGTGAAGGTGCGTGAGCCGTGCTCCGTGACTGGGCGACGTGAGCCAAGCGGTGCCTGGCGCGTTGCAGCACATGTGAGGCGTGCCCCGCATCTAGCGCGTAGGCCAAGCTGTTGCCAGCACGTGGAGGCTCGTAGCAGTGCGTGGAGGCTCGCCGCCGAGGTGTGGCGGCACGTGTGGGCCCCCGCAGCGTGTCAAGTCGCTTAAAATTGGATTTTTTTCAATTTTCTAAGGGTCCTATCTCCATAATTGTGACTTTTCTTGGGTTTTTTTATGCTGAATCCAACTCTAAATGGTAAGATGCGATTCCGGGTTGTGGTGTATAGTGTTCGTTAACTCATGCGCTCTCTTTGGGGTTTATATTCAAATCATTTTGGTCTTGATGATTCGTAGAGCACACAAAATATGAGAATATGTATCGATAAGTCACAAATGTCTCTTTTACTGCATTGATAATTGTCGTATTAGATTTTGCAAGGAGTGCAAACTGAATGATGTGATCTGAAAAATTTTATATCAGTAGATTTAGTTTATTCTCAAGAAGCAAAATCCATTTGAAATTCTGAGACACGAGATGGTGGGCCTCAAGGAGGATACCGCACATCAGGATAGATGAGATATGGAGGTCTATCGTGCGTGGAAACAAAAATGATAGCCAAGTTAGGGCAATCCTGCATGATGACTTGATCTTGATTTACGAGCAATATCCTACGAATATGTCAGTTAGACTCGGCCTATAAGAGCATTGTGTTGCTCTCTTCAACTCCTAGTATGAGGATGCAGAACAAAAGGATTGATAATACAATGATACAACATTTAATATAAATGTCGAGTATGATCGCCGAGTTGAGGAATACGGACGAGCCTATTTCGGATAGAATTCAGGTACTGGGTGTAATCCAGTTTTACTTGATTCATGGGAAATTATGAAAACCTACCTTACGCGTACCGAGAGTATTCGTTCTTTTGATAATGTAAGTTGGTATGAGTGCCTAGAGGCGAGTAGGCCGCACTCAAGTCATACTTATTCATAGAAGTCAGTGATGACTCCCATGGCACCCGAGATCTAGGCAATAAAATTCATCTGAGAAAACCGATAACAAGATACAAAAGCGCAAGAAGAAGAAATTTGATTAAACCAATACAAAGTGCTACATCTAAGGTAGACTTGGTAATTTCACTCGTGAGTATGACGAGCGAAAAAGAATATCCTTCTTCTTTACGTGGTTTAAGCTTTATCTCATTCACTGTAATGCTCGCTGATTTCTCTCATTTGTGGATTGAAAAATCAGGAGCAACCGATTATGTAACTCGAGACAGGAATGCGTAAAAAGAGTTCCGCCGGGTGAATCCTTAAGTTTGGAGGATTCATGTCAGGGACAGAGAATTTGTCTTCGATAGAGGGAACGACACTTGCCATGACGTTCTAAATGCTCTGAGTATTCAACGGAACTTGAATTTAGTATCTTGTCTAAGATTGATTAGGATATGCAATAAAATCATCTGTTTTAATAAATACGATAATTCTCTGAATTGTTCTGCTTTTAATCTATGATGAATTGTATGCACCAGGTGCTGCTCCTTCTAATGGTTTCTTGTCTTCTCCTATTGTCTTTTTATCTGATTGCGTAGATGATGTAAATGAATGACATAGTAGACTTAGACCTATAGGGTAAGAGATGATGAATTGATTAGCAGCGAGAGGTTTGTGGAACCCTCTGACCAGATTCGAGTCACCCGTTTGTGAGTTTTACCTAGCCGACAAAATGACGAGAAAACCATTTGATAATGCAATGAGAGCTGGGACTCCATTGCAATTGGTCCACTGCGATATTTGTGGCCTTATGAGTATAAGAGCTAGAAATAAAGCTGTGTAGATAATGATGCTCATAGACACTTACACGTGTTACGGTTCATCTATCTGATCTCGCACAACTCTGAGGCATCGGAATGTTTCAGGAGATTCATTAGCGAGATTGAGAATCAGTTAGATTTGAGAGTGGACACTTTCAGAATCGATCTTGGACGCGAGTATTCGTCTAAACTACTCAAAGAGTTCTATTTAGAGAAGAGTATTATGAGATTACTGACTATTCCTGCTACTTCTCAATAGAACGGAGTAGCTGAGATAAGGAATAGAACTTTGTTCGAATGGTAAGGTCTATGATGGCGCAGATCAATATGTCCGTCTCTCATTGGGGAAATGTCTTATTGGTTGCAACCTACGTCCTCAACTATGTCTCATTAAAGTCCGCAATCAGTTCCCCATTTGAGTTTTGGACAAGGAGGTAGCCTGACCTTAGCTATTTAAGTTTATGAGGTTGTACCAATATTTCTCGCATACACACGACAAGTTAGGACCGCAAGAAAATATGTGTTCTTAGGCAACCATACGGATGGCACTATAATAGAGATTGAGTCTTGTAATACCACATTTCTTGAGAATGATTTCCTTAAGAGAAGTGAAATCAATATGGACCTTACTTTCTATGAATGAGTCTAGTGACTCGGGGAGCCCAGCGACGGGATACAAGAATCCACTATAAATTTTGATCTCAGTGGGAGCGATCCATCAAGAGGTAAAAATTTTTCTCTCCTTATAAGAGTATCAAGAATGCATACTTAAACGTCGTTTTTTTATTGAAGGTGAATCCCTCATTGTGACTCTTGAGGATAATGAGAAATCAAAATAGTCTAAGGGGCTCTCGAGGGTTCTGTGAAGAACTATTTTATTAAAAACCATAGATGAAGAGGAGTTGATGAGAATAACAGGGTATGGGATCTAGTTGATTTGTCTGAGGGCAGAAGGACTATTAGGAATAAGTAGATTCTCAAGGTTAAGAGAAAGGTCGATGGATCGATAAAGAGGTAAATAATCTGTCTAGTAACCAAGGGTTACACTTAGACTGAGGGGTGGACTATCAAGGAATCATAGTCCAATTTATCTCGATCATTTATCTTTTAGCGATTATTATGAATATAGATCTGGAGTCATACCAGATAGACGTAAAGACTGTTTTCCGTAATGGAATTCTAGATGAGGCGATCTATATGAAGCATCCCTCTGGATTCGTTCTAGTAGATCAAGTGGATAAGGTCTATTGATTTTGGAAATCAATATACGACCTTAAGCCATTATCCAGACATTGGCACATGAGATTTCACGAGTATGTGATATCTTATGATTTTGTAATGATTGAATAAGATCATTGTATTTATTTGATACATCCTAATAACTCTTTTATGATCATATTCTCGTATGTGGGTAACATTATATTGGTTGGGAACAACAGAGAGTATTCAATGACCATTGTAACATGGTTATTGTTCATGGGAAAGGTTTTAGTTCATTCTCAAAATTTAGATCCAGAGGGATCGCTTGAGAAGGTGTTAACTCTTTAACAAGAATTGTACATCAAGTAGATTCTTAAGTATTTCGAGATGAGCGATAACAACCTAATAAATACTCTATCGTTAAAGATAAAAACCTGGTTCTTGAGATATGTCCTAGAATTTAGGAAGAAATAAGGGAGATGAGTATCCCTTAAGCTAGCGCGATGTACATTCTAATGTATGTGATGAGGCATACACGTGTAATGTATAGTTTAATATATGCGATGAGGCATACATGATCAGACGTTTATTTTGCAGTCGATTTGGTAAGTAGGTATCAATCGAATCCTAGAATAGATCACTGTAAAGTAGTGAAAAGGATTCTGAAATATTTCATTAGAATTGCGGACATCTCCATATGTTATGGATGAGGTGATTTACGTTTTCGTTGGGTATTCAGATGCTGACTAGGAGTAGCGATATGAATGAACGCAAACCAATATTAGGTTTTATCTTCTTAGAGCAGTAAGAAGAGAACCTATATATTATTATTTACGATAAAAACTGGGTTTGTAGTATATTCAATTGCAGTTCATGAGAGTGGTTGGGTTTAGACATTTCTGAATACTTAGGGTTGCGGTAGATAGTAGGAGGTCAGCAATGATTATTGTGATAGTCAAACCCCCATTGCCAACAACCGAGACACACTAACACCAAATACTGCTCTGTGAGAGACATTACAGAGAAGAGTATTATGACATCTAAGTACACCTTAATATACAGCATGATGGTTGATCCCTTCCGAAAACCCACTGTGAGAGACTTCTTTATGAGACAAGGAATCATTGGGTTTAGTGTAATTGAACATTTCTCATTATGTACTGTTTTAGATGTTTATTGAAATATATGACATGTAGGTATTATAGGGTCACAAGTTTATTTCATACACTTATTTATTGTCATATATTGTGATAAAAGATATGTCAGACATGCGTGGCCAACTCTCTCACATGAGTGACTATCTCTAGCTCTGAGGGAGTGGAGATGAGACGATTTCTAGTTGTAAGAGGCTTTGAGAGTAGTTTTACTAGAACATAAGTCGCCCTGATATGTGTTCAGGATGATGTCATATGCGATATGACCAAATGGAAATACCCATATTCATATTGCCTATGAGTAGCCAGATTTGAGATCTCATATATCACCTGCGATTAGTGATATTGTTTCTGAGTTGTTCTCTCTGAGATCTCTGATTAAAGTTTTATATGTAGACTAAGTCTCATACCTGTATAGTGTTAGAGAAATCTGACATGTCATTTGAGAGATTGTGGAATAACACTGTGGCACGTGTTTCATACCATGAGTGATGAGATGACCATGGGACAGTGGAAGCTATTACCTGAGACAGTAGTGTGATGATGATCCACATTCCCACTGTGTGAGACCCGAGATCCATTGGGTGGGATTTATTGTGCTTTTATCACTTTCGGTTGTTTCTAAAAATTTTGGTTCATTGTTGCTAGTTCAGTCTGTTTACCTATAGCCCGGAAGATAAATTGAGATTTAAGGGGCAGGTTTAGGAAAGTAACTGAATTGAGACAGATAGATTTGAGTTTGGAAAAAGGAAAACCAATAGACATTACATCACTGTGTTGTATTCACAGGTCGACCTGTTATGTTAATCCACGTTGGAATTCAAACATAATAGTGAATACATGATCGAGTAAATTGATTGGGGATCGCTTTTGATGAGAAAAGTGGCTCGATAGATGTAATTACATTGAGTCTGGAATATAGCGAGTTCTTTTTTTATACTAACTGTGACTCCTTGATCATCCTAACAGGTGTATCGATAAATCTTTACTTACATGTGTACTCACCAATCACACGACGCCCAATCCTGTATAAAAATCCAGTAGGATATATGATAGATCACATGAGTTGCGATCTTGTGATGGACGTAGAATGCCCTCAAGTGCAAGTGAGAGATGTTGGTTATTTATGCCCATTACCCCCTTTATTAACTCCCAAGTAATGACTCTTCCCAATGCCAAGGGAATCGTCTACGTGAGTGGCTTGCCTTTCTTCTTCGATGGAGATGAATAGTAGCCATGAGAGAAGCATAATTAAAAGGTTTTGCACAAATTTCTCTCTCGAGAGAAAACGCTATGAGGGTTTGGGAATTTTCGCGTAAGAAAATCTTTTCCGTCAAAAGATTCACCAGACATGAGGGTTGAGGCGTTATGGATTTGCGGTGGTGGTTCGATTGCGTGATCACCATCCGACCGTGCGATCCGTTCGACATGTCATGTTTGTAATTATCAAAATTATATTTTTTTTTCAAAATTTCTCAATATAATGTGATTGATTAAGAAAAATATTTTCACTAGTTTTACTGATTTTTATACTCAAAATAAATTAGTCTTACATAAATTTTTTATATCAAAATACTTTTTAAGTATATTTTTAATATATTGGATAATATATAAATTTCAACCAAAAATCAATGTCATTTACATAAAGATAAATAATCACATTCGAATTTTTAAAAGATTTATCATATATGCATTTGTTACGATCGTTTGTTTTAAAACCATTAACAATTATGTAATAATCAAAATTTTCATACTATATTTTAGGTGATTATTTTGAACCATAAAGAGATTTTTCAAGTTTATACACTGTATTTTCTCCTCTATGTTCAATGAACTCCTCAAGTTAGTCTTCTTACAAATCTCAATTTAAGAAAATAGTTTTAATATCCATTTGATAAATATATAAAGTATGAATTGTAGCAATAATAATCATAAGTTTAATGGATGTCACTCTTATAATTGAAGAAAATACATTAAAAAAATCAATATCTTTTTTTTTTTTGTGTAAAACCTTTAGTCACAGGTCTTACTTTATATTTATCTATGGTTTCATCTAATTTTAATTTTTTTCCCTAAGAATCCTTTTTTTTTGCACATACTATTTGTGTACGAAGTTTTACTCTAACTAATGTGATTCGAGTATTTGCGGAAACTCTGTTAGGGGATGACTCTCCCAAAATAATTTTTCTATTCTCAAATTTTAAACTCGAGAATTAATTAAGAAATTTAATACCCTATTCTACTAAACTGATTGTCCATAGGTTCCAAGGACTCATTTACAATCAATTGTTTTACACTCTGGAGACAAATCTACTAATTTTCAAATGTGATTTGAAATTAGAGATTCTATTTTATCATTTACAGTTTTTTTTCAAAACATAACATTTATAAAAGATAACTCTTTTTGCAAAGTTATAAATTTTTTTATATTGTATACAAAATAGTAATAATCAAAATCTTTTTCAATTTTATCGCTTTTATTTCTCCTTTATTTAAAAGTATCTTTTTTAGAATTTTCTAAAATTTGAATTGAAAAATTATTTTCCTGATTTTGTAAATCAAAAATAGAATTAGCATTTTTAAATTATTTTATAAACTCATGTTGTCCCCACTATTTTTGAATTTGCCAAAAAAATTTTCTTCATAAAAAAGAGTATCACCTAATTCAAAAATAACATTATTTTCAATATTAAAAAAACTATAAACCGTACTTTTTTGCATAATAAAAAAGTATAAATGATAGTTCTTATATATAATTTGAATATTTAAGATAATCTAGCATTTATCAAATAATTCTAAACTCTCAAATATTTCAAATTAAGTTTATACTCTTTTCACAACTCATAAAGAGTTATTTTTATACTTTTATATGGCATACAATTCAACATATGATATGTTGTCAAAATAATTTTGCTCCATAAATTTTTGGACACATATAAATCAATCAACATGGTATTATATAACTCTAAAAGAGTTTAATTTTTTCTTTTTAGTTATACCATTTGATGTAGGTGAATATGGAGATGTGGCTTCAAGAATTATTTCTGAAAAACCGAATATATAAGTTGAATTTAAAAGATTCATATTTACAATCTCTATCATTTCGATTTTTTTTTTACAAAATTGATTTTCAATTTTAAGGAGATAAGATTTAGAAAGTTTTAAATACATCACTTTTATTTTAATCAAATACATATAAGTTTATTTAGAAAAATCATCAAGAAAAGTGATGATATATGTGTTTCCTCCTCGAATCAAAACTCCTTCAAATTTACATAAATCAGAATATATTAATTCAAGTAATTTAGTTTTTCTTTTAACAATTTTGTGAGATCTTTTGTAATTTTTGTTTTACTATAAGTTTTAATTTTTTTTTTTCAAAATTTTTGTTTTGTGTTGGAATTTAACTTAACTTACTCATCACACTCACATATCTAGAATTAACATGACATAAATAAGCATATCGAAAATCAATATAAGACAATATATAGGCTGATGTATTACATATTTATGAGACTTTATTCTTAATATTCAATTTAAATATTCTATCATGAATATAACCATTGTCAACAAAAATTCATTTTTATGAAATTACATATTTATGAGACCATATAGTTTATTTAAAACCAGCCTTGTCAATTAGAAAACATGACACGAGATTTTTTCTTATAGAAGGTGTGCACATCACATTTTTTAAAATAACATTCTCCAAGATGTAAATTTTAATTCAACCTCACTAATCCCCAAAGGTTGAATTGTGTGAGAATCATCAAGTATGATAGGTTTGGATTCTTCATAGGAAGTATATTCACATCTATGACTGGTACCATGGTACATGTTGTTAGTAGATGACATTGTTTCGGTGGATAAGACACGTGAAGATAAATAATAAGCTCAAATATTGGAAATGAAAGAATTTAGACTTATCAGGACAAAAATAAAATATATGAAATTTGAGTTTAACAATACTAGCATTAATGATGTAATAGTTAAAATAAAAGATGATAAATTATTTGTAAGTGAGAGATTTAAACACTTAAAATCAATTTTATAAAAAGATGGATGGAATGACAAAGATAATCACATAGAGTATATGTAGGATGGTTGAAATGGAGAAATCTATAGAGTAATTTATGTGATCAAAATATACCATTAAAACTTAAAGAGAAGTTTTACAAAATGATGTTTGATATGTTTTGTTGTATGGATTTAAATATTGGGCAATTGACCAAAATACGATCAGAAGGTAAGAGTTGCGGAGTTGAAAATGTTAACATGGATATGCAGACGCATAATGATAAATAAGATGAGAAATGATTGTATTAGGGAAAAAATTGAGATTATGCTTATTAATGAAAAATCGAGGAAAACATGATTAAAATGGTATGAATATATACATGAGTGATTGATAGAGAATTCAATTAGGTGGTGCGATATTGTGACAAGTATTTATATTAGTTGAGGGAGAAGGAGATTTAAAAAAATTTTAATTACGATAATAAAATATGATATGAATTATATAAATGTACATGATAATATAATATAAAATAAAACATAATAACGTAAAAATATTTATATTACGAATTTTAATTAGTAGAATCAAGTATAATTATTTTTGTCGCATAGAAAAAATAATTATATACGTGAACATATTTCAAATAAAGTGTAATAATATAAATGAATCCATATAACTGATTCCATTTAATGGAATTAAGATTTGGTGGTTGTTATTGTTTTTTAAACATAGAATTTAATAAATTAAGCATATTTGCTAATTTTGAATGCATTTTTACATTTTATTGAATTAAAAAAGTTCTAAATAGTAAAAAAAAAACATATTATCTATATTTTAAGTAAAAACAAAGTAAAAAAAAAATAAAATTTAAAAATGAAAAACATCTTCTCTTTTGTCCGCCGCTGGCCTCTCTCTCTCTCTCTCTCTCTCTCGGTTTCCCTCCCCCACCACTTGAAACTAAAGACAACATAAAAAGGAAATTAAAGATGTGGGAGTCGGCTGTGGACGCGCTCCCGGTCCCAAATTCAAGACGCTGTCTTGTCGAGTCTTCTCTCTCTCTTTCTCTCTCTCTCTCTCTCTCCCTCCATTTCCAGCAACAAACCACGAAACCGCAGCAGACATCGTCCTATTCTCTCTGTCTCTAAAAATGTGCGAAACTTTCTGTCACTAAAAAATCTAAACTCATGCTTTCTCGTCTGCTATGCACTTGACAGCAAAACCCTAGAATTGAATTTTGATCCTCCGATATGGTCTTCAAAGGCAGGTTCTTCTCTTCCAAGAAATCTGACCCTTCTAGTCCCGATGGATCAAACACTAACAGCCCTAGATCCGTCAACTCCGATTCTCCTGTCAGATCTGACAAGAAGAAATCCAAACCGTCAAAGGGCAAAGAGATTCAATCTCCTTCCAAGTCCTCTTCTGTCTCCACGCTCACTTCCAAGTTGCAGAAATCGCAGCCTGATTCCACCATTTCTTCTTCTTCTTCTTCTTCTTCTTCTGCTGTCTCCCCTATTGTGGCTTCCTCCTTAGGGTTGAATCGCATAAAGACCCGCTCAGGGCCATTGCCGCAGGAGAGGTTCTTCGGACTCCCTGGAGAATCTAAGGCTCCTGGGGCTCTTGGCGCGAGTAATCTGTCAAAACCCTCTGTCCTAAGCTCGTCTTCTGGCTCCAGTTTGGGGTTGGGTTCTAGTGCAAAGAGTGCTCTCAAGAAGGAGGTGAGCAAGAAAAATCACGGTGGTGGACGAGAGGGAAAACAGGTTTACAATGGGAGTAACTGGGAGAATATGTCAGTTGAGAGTGGGCAGTCCAGAGACCAGAGTCCGAGTGTTCAGACACGGTCTCTGCTTAATCATGGTGAATCATTGACAACCGGGAATGCTGGTATGTTGGATATATATCTTATCTGTTTTTTACTTATAGCATTTATGCTAATGTTTAATTGATCGTTAATGTGGTGATAGATACGAATAAATGCTACGACTAGGAAATTTCCTTGTATAAATCGTATCGTAAGTGAATTCACCCAATTTCTGTATATGGGCACACAAATTATGCACCAAATTGACATTTCCAAGGATCCTTTCATGTTGAATAATTAAGGTGTAAACGCTGGATGAGTGAAATGTCGCAATGGTTCATCTTCTCATTAGGTTGAAGTTTCATTGAATCTGGGTCGATCATAGTCATGGGATTAACTATTAAGGCAAACCCCGCTAATCCTTATTGTGTAACCTAAATATTGTGGAAAGCTTGGAGTGGCTTTAGAGTCTTTACACAGAAGAGAGGAGTTTACAGAATTATCCTCCAGAACCATCTGGGGGAGGGTAATTGTTGAAATTTTGAAGGGTTGAGAAACCCTCGTCTAGCTTTCTTGATAGTTTTAAATCTATATATGTGGTTTTCCTCCAAGTCTTTCTCTTCTTCCTTTAAAGTTGCAGAAACTTTTTTGCACGGACGGAATGCAATTGGAGAATTGTTGAGGGGGAAGAAAAGCCTTGCCCTATTCTTTGTGTGGATGTCATCCTCTTTTTATTTAATCGGAAAGGCAGAATTTTATTCACCATGGAAGAACCCGGGAAGAGCACCAACTAGGTGCTTGCCTGAAGGGACTACAACAACAATAGCAACAAAAAATTGAGCCTTAACCCCAAATTTTGAGGTCGGCCATTCGAGAGTCCAATATAGGAGAGAGGAAAAAATAATAAGAAAATAATAAAATCTTCAAAATCAACAACATTTTCAAAAGATGCCAAAACCTTTGATGTCAAACAAAAATATAAAATTTTAAAAAAATGTCCACAAAATCTATAAAGCAAAACTCCAACCCTCTTAAAAACTTGTCTATTCCTTTCCCTGCAAAGCAACCGAAACACAGCCAGAGGAAGCATCCTGACAATACTTCTTGTTGTACAGACCATCACACCATTCCAAATCCACAAACCACTTTTCTTATTGCTTGAAGTCAGCCAATAAAAGTGCAAAAAAGATTGAATTTTATCTCACTAGATTGAGTCCATCTTTCTCTTCGGAAAAGAAAGTTTTTATTCATAGAAAATAAATATAGAACAACAACTTGGGCCTTTATATCCCAGATTTTGGGGTTGGCCTTTATTTTCTCATAGAAAATAAATATAAAATTAGCAAAAAGCACCAAGGATGTGCTTATCCAACGCTCCACAATGAAAATGAATGTATGAAGTCAACTACATCTACAAATGATTTTAAGGATTTCAAAGTTGTCCAAAAACACAAACTTTTTGTAAACTTATCCCAAAAAAGAACCATTAGAAAATTCTGCACCCCTAAAATTTCTTCCATTCGTTTCCCTTCAAATAAACCAAAACACGGCTAAAGGAATCATCGTGCGAACTCTTGTATTCATTGTAGAAATGCATATGCCAATGCAAGGATGTATAGACTCAGGTTCTCGTTTGCATCATATATAGATTCACCAAAATCATGCATTACCTTTGAAGATTATCTTGAGGTAGAATTCTTCCCCAAATTGCCCCCCACACAAAAAAGGCTACTTTTAGGAGCAAAATAGAGTTTCAAATGATCTTCCAATGAAAAAGATCCCTTATCTATGCCATTCAATCTAAGCATGATCGGTGGAGTACACCGGCAGCAACCTTCAAAGTTTGTCAGGAAGCCTACTAAGAATGGATCTAATGCTTAGGCTTTAGTTTGACATATGTCAGATGATGAATTGTTTATTTTGGAGGTTGAATAAGTTATATTGAGTTTTTATTTTATATTAGAAAATTGCTGTGTTTTTTTTTTAGTTTATTTAAGTTGGTTTCAATGTTTTTGAGTCTAGTTATTTAGTAAGTTATTTCTATTTAATCATTGTAGAGTTATTATTAGGACTATTTAAAAGTTTTCATATTTTTGTCTTAATAATGTTTTCCATTTTTAAAGCTAATTCTTATTTAATGGCTTGCAACCTTATTATGAGTAGTTAAGAATAGATTTTGAATTTGTTTTTTGAGTTCTCTCAAACTCTAGAAGGTGTGATGCTTTCTTGCCTTAGGTGTGATGTGTAAAGATCTACTAATGTGATGTTAGTAAAGCTAAACTTTTTTCTTCTCATCTATTACTTTCTTTCTTTCAACTTAGTTGCTAGATTTTTATTTATTCTCTATAAATTTAGAAATCTTTTCAAGAATAATAGTTTGCTTCGGTTAAAATTTCTTACGGTAAAACCCTAATTCCCTATTCCTAAACCTTTATCCTCATTTTCAATCCTAATCCTATAATAAATTCCTAGTAGACAACTTTCTTCCTATGGTATTGTATGCTAATTGATATCAGAGTCAAAATTCAGCAAGTTTGTTATTATAACTATGGTGACAAATGCTGAATGAAATTCCAAGTTTGAAGGTCTTCACCAAGGTCAAGAGGGCTTGAAGATAGATATGAAACAATTGAGCAAGTGGATGCATTTGTTAAGACTTGACATGAATGCAAAGTTTACAAAATACGAAAACAACTCGCCTAGCTTGCCATAGGTAAGTATTCAATTGATGTTGGCAATAATCTTGCTCCTCAACAAAGTCAGGATATTAGGACTAATCAAGGTTTTCAATTAACACATCTATCTTGGCAAAGACACGAGAGAAGGACACGATATAGTTGGGGATATCATTAAGAAGATTAAGATAGAAGTCTCAATTTTTGAGGGAAAATTAGATCCCACAAAATTCTGACTGGATCGATTCCCTTGAAGAATGTTTTAGCTGGTATGATGTGCTCAATGATCACAAAGTCAGGTTTGCAAAGATGAAACCTGTGGAGTTGGCAAAAATTTAGTGGCATGGTGTTGAGAATGATTTAAAAGGAATGAAATTGCCGCCAATCTCTACTTGTGATGAGATCAAAGCTGGATTAAGTGAGAAGTTTCTACCAATAAATTATCTTGAAAAGATGAGGGATGAGGCTTACACCTTCGTACAAGGCAATATGACAGTAATTGAATACATGTAGAAATTTGATAAACTCAAAATTCGCAATGGTATAGTTGAGGATGTTATTCAAGCAGTAGCTCAATTTAGAGCTGGTCCAAAGGGTGAGATTAAGAAGGAGCTGCTCAGACAAGCAATCTATTCTTTAGAACATGCATTCCAAGTAGCGCTTGAAATCAAGGAGTACCTGAACTACCCAATGAGTAAGAAAGTTGGGTTTTCAAGTTGGAGGAACAACCACAAAGAGGACTATGATGCAAATCATGAGTCAAAACCTTTTTCCTCTAATGGCGCTAGTTCCGAGGGCAAGATTAATAATTCAGATAATCTTATTAAATGTTAGAAATTTGTAGAATTTTTTATTTTTTAAAATTTTATTATTTAGATTAGTTTTTATTTTTTTAAATCTAGTTATTTAGTAAGTTGTTTCTATTTAATTATTCTAGAGATATTATTGGGATTATTTAGAAATTTCTAATTTTTTGTCGTAATAATAGTTTTTATTTTTTAAGTTAATTCTCTATTTACATGCTTATAATCTTATTATGAGTAATCAGGATTAGACTTTGACTTTATTCTTTGAGTTCTCCCAAACCCTAGAAGGTGTGATGCTTTCTTGTCCTAGATGTGATGTCAAGTATCTACTAGTGTGATGCTGGTAAACTCTTTCATTTATTGCTTTCTTTCTTTCAATTTAATTGTTGGTTTTTTATTTATTCTCCGCAATTCTAGAAATCTTTTCGAGAATAATAGGTTGCTTAGATTAAAATTTCTTGCAGTGATTCCCGCACTTTAACCTAAATCTTAATCCTAATTTTGAACCCCTAATTCCACCATGAATCCCTAGTGGACAGCTTTCTTCCTACGTGATCCTACGCGAGTGATATAGTATCTTTTGACATCAATGATCCTGGCTGGTCAGCCCTCCAAACAACCGCATTTTTACTTGTATTTATCTTAGCTCTCTCTACTTTTTCGAAAAAGCTGAAAATCTTCTTTAATTCCCAATCATTCTCTTGTCTTCTAAATCTACATTCCAAAAGTGACATTCACCCACCAGAGAACTCATTATGGCCTCTTTATTCACCGCCAACACATATAAGTCATGTAAGTGCCAACTGATACAAGTTACGGAAGCTACTCTTAAGCAAACTAAAGCCACCCTGCACATCATGCCAAAAAGAGGCTTTCAATCCATTACTTCACTTTCCCGGTGCTCCTAAAAAACTTTACTCTTTCTGCTAATCTCCTTCCATTGTTCTCCTAAATTATTCCTCATGTGAACATCCATGAAATACTAACCTTGTTGTCCTCCACCAAACAAGAGATTGAATAGAACCAAGTGAGCTCTCTTTAACCTCAACAACATTCTCTTTCCACAAAAGACAACCCCCCATGCTTGCCCTTACAAGAACAGAAATGCTTCTCCCATCTCTTCCTCCCCAAATGCTATGTCTCAAACAATTGTCCGAAGATGTCCAAATTTGCTCCACATGCCGCATAAACTTCCAATTCCTTCAAAAAATGCTTTACAGCTGCCCTTTTATTGGGATTATTCACACCCCTTACATTGCACGTAAAATATGCAGTGTTGACATTTTGCTATCATCACCTTTTTCCTGTGTTATCACCTGTCTCTCTCCTAGAGGAGCTATCCTTCCCATAAGCAATTTCCGCTCCAATTTTTCTGAACTCTCAATTATCACCTACCATTTTCTTCCTCTTACACGTTGATGTTTCACTTGCCATCTTTCCCTACCTCCATCTCATCAAGAAGATTGAGCAATCTATTACCAAACCCCTCTGCTGACACTTCAAGCCCCTTGCACGCTCAATCTAACTTATCTTGGACCCATTCTAATGCTCTATCCCGCCATCAACCACCTCCAAAACTTTATCATCACCTAAATGCGGCCTCCCTACTATAAAGGTGGGAGGGGATGAGCCTCCCATGACAACAATCTGCAAATCAATCTCACTTTCCTTTGGTTAGCGACGTCCCTGGCCTCTTCCACCCGGGCTTCCAGATAAGCCCCACTCATTTCCGTCACTGCCCTAACATCCTCAACCTTCGTCACGTCTTATAGAGTGCCATCACATGCATTTTCTACCGCTTCCCACTATGCCCATTAGTGTCATCTTGGGCCAGGTCATCCACATGACCAGGCCGGGCAGAGAACATTGCCTTGTGCTCCTTTGACTCTTTTCAGCTCTGATTTATAAGTTTTCACCAAAAAGAGTAGATCCCCTACCCTTTAGATTTAGATTGGCAAAGGGCCCAAAACACACTCTTACCAAAGGACTTGAAACGGGAGGGAGTGGGTTTGGATCATATTCAGTAAGCCTTGGGCCATTATGAAGAGGCCTATCAATGTGATTTCTGTTTACTCCTAATAATTGCTCATTATATGATTTCATTCCGCCAGAAGCAGCCTGAATTTTTATTACCAACCTGGTTCTAAGCCTGATTATCTGCTCTTATGGACAATCTGTCCTGGATACTAGCAAGTTTTGAGCATCCGTCCCTTCTCAGCCATTTGAAGCATCTACATCGTGCATCTTATTTCAAGTATTCTCTCCAGAATTGCATAACCCTGCAATGTCCTGATTATCACCTCCCCACTCACTCATCACAAATTAATGTTGAGACAACACCTGCAGTTGGGGCATACTTACTCCCTCCATCTTCCAAGAGTTCCTTCACAGCCTTGCTTGGGTTTCTCACTGCTGAGGACTCTGGAATTGTCCCCATCTTGAGCTGCCTCACACCAGTACCGCAAAAGACTGTCCATTGAAATCCCTCTTCACATGTCCATTTGAGAACCCTTACCACCCAAAACACGAAACCTCTTCACATGCTCGTCTTGGATTGTTCAATCTCCAGAAAGACAAATCTCCCACATTTGTTCCGTTTCAATCACACAATCATGGACTGATCAAATAACATTTTATCCTTCTAAACCAATGGGTTTCACCATTTTTCATGCGAAAATTCACTCCAAACACTTGTAACTAGGCTCTCTCTGGTATGAAGGAAAATGGACCTCCTGTTATTATGACCAGGCTCAGTGATGTGGATAATTTCCTCGCCACCCATATCTCCACAACAAAAACAAAAAATTTCTTCCCCATGTGTGTGAAAATGGAGGAAATATCCTAAAGTTCCTTATCAAAACACCACTAACAGTTCAGCAACAACAAATCACCCTTATCAGAGAACCAAAACCATTTCCACTGACGCAATAAGTGCCCTACTTAATTGGAGGAAAAAAAAAATCCAACCAGCAACCTTCCAAAGCAGCAGCAGCCAACAAAAAGAAGAAACAGAGAATGAATAGTGACAGTACCTTCACTAGCAACAACTCCAGAAATAACTTCACTTGACCCCCACTTCCACAAAACCTAATTCATCTACCACCAGAGAGTAGAAGAAAAGAGAACCTCCTAAAACCTGAACCAACTCAGAACGGAAAGGAGGAGGGACAGAACTAGTATGGAGCACAATGAAAGTGAAAAGGGAGAAAAAGCCAAGAACTCACTTGTTGTGACGAGCACCTACTTTGGCGATGATGGTTGACAATCACCATTCACAGCCAATCCCAAAAAAATTCTTAGTTCATCCAAAGTACTACATAACCTGAAAAAACAACCTTGAATTCAATAGTTGGGAGCTACTGGATGTCCCTTCAATTTAAAATTTTCAAACTTTCATATACAGCATCAATAATGCAATTGCAACACAAAGACACAAAGCACAGCAATCTAATTATCTGTTTACCCTTCTCGCTCTATGGAATGGAATTCCTTATGAATAGTATATGCTTAGTGTTAAGAGATTGAAGCTTACCGTACATAAATAGTGGAAGAAGAAACAGTATAATCAGTTGTAAAAATCACTGGTACAAAATAGCTCTTATGAAATGCAATTCCATATGAATAGTATCCTGTTA
This sequence comes from Dillenia suffruticosa, assembly GCA_033439265.1. Classification (NCBI taxonomy): domain Eukaryota; kingdom Viridiplantae; phylum Streptophyta; class Magnoliopsida; order Dilleniales; family Dilleniaceae; genus Dillenia; species Dillenia suffruticosa. The sequence goes on along the minus strand of JAVTVX010000009.1, from coordinate 14,337,674 downwards.
TTGCCTGATACGAAGTATTAGGACATTTTTCAGAGAGTATATTTACCTCCTGTAAGTACCTAACTGTTGTTAAGGGTAGGACTATGATCTTGTTGCTTATCTTGAAGTTTCTAATTAGAATGTTTGCAATATTGTATAGATGGGATAAAAAATTGAACAATTACGATCTCATGTGTATACCATTTATATATTATGAAATGGCAGATGTAGTATTTTGGAAACCTGTTTCTGATTGGTTTGGCCTTTGTAATAGGGGGATATGATCCATGTTCATGGGCCCAACCTGGAAGCTTAGGAGATTCTGATTTTTGTACTCCAGAAACTCAGGTAATAAGTTTTAGTTAGATTTTTGCTTGCTCCTACTTACTCTACTGATGCTATTGGTGTCGTTGCAATCTTTTCCTTTTCATTTGTTCTACCAGACTGCATATGATTATGATAATCCAAAGGAGTCTGAATCTCCTCGATTTCAAGCAATACTCCGTGTTACGAGTGCCCCTAGAAAGAGGTTCCCTGCTGATATCAAAAGTTTCTCTCATGAACTGAATTCCAAAGGAGTACGACCTTTTCCATTTTGGAAGCCTCGTGGCTTAAATAATCTTGAGGTAATTAAATTTTCTTCATGCATTTTGCCCATGAAAGCTGCTGAAAGTATCTCAATTACCTGGTTAAACTGTGCAGGAGGTTCTAGTTGTTATACGGGCCAAATTTGACAAAGCCAAGGAAGAAGTTAACTCTGATTTGGCTATTTTTGCGGCAGATCTTGTTGGAATACTGGAGAAAAATGCGGAAAGCCATGCCGAGTGGCAGGAAACTATTGAGGATTTGTTAGTATTGGCTCGGAGATGTGCTATGACATCACCTGGAGAGTTTTGGCTTCAGTGTGAAGGTATAGTTCAAGATTTGGATGATAGGCGTCAAGACCTTCCCATGGGGATGCTGAAAAAGCTTCATACACGCATGCTTTTCATCTTGACAAGGTGCACTAGATTATTGCAGTTTCACAAAGAAAGTGGGCTAGCTGAGGATGAACATGTTCTTCAACTTCGTCAATCTCGAATCTTGCATTCTGCAGACAAGCGAATCTCTTCAGGGTTGGGGAGAGATGGGAAAAGTTCTGGTACTGTGAAGGCCTCAGGGGTAGCCTCAACAAGGAAATCGTACAGTCAGGAGCAGCATAGCTTAGGATGGAAGAGAGAAAATATTGTACAATCGAGGAATATTGTTTCTTCTGCCGTTGAAACTGCAAAGAATTTGGATTCTCATCCAAGTAGGGAACGGATAGCTTCTTGGAAGAAACTCCCCTCTCCAGCGGGGAAAAGCCCAAAAGAAGCTATTCAACTGAAGGATGAGCAGAATGATGCTCGAATGGAATCTTTGAAGATGTCAAACAATAAGATAGGAATTTCTGATGTTGATATGCCTATTGCTAAGCCTTCAGAGGTTCCTTCTTCTAAAGATTCTCATGGCCATTCTTCTGTTTCTTCTAAGCACCAACATAAAGCTTCTTGGGGATACTGGGGTGATCAAACAAATATTGATGAGAATTCAATAATTTGTCGCATATGTGAGGAGGAGGTTCCAACTACACATGTGGAAGACCACTCAATAATATGCGCAATTGCTGATCGATGTGATCAGAAGGGTTTAAGTGTTAATGAGCGTCTCATCAGAATTTCTGAAACTCTTGAGAAGATGATGGAATCATTGTCTCCAAAGAATTATCAACATGTTGAAAGCCCAGATGTTGTAAAAGTGTCAAATTCAAGTGTCACTGAAGAATCTGATGTTCTCTCTCTGAAACTTAGTGATTGGTCTCGCCGAGGCTCAGAGGACATGCTTGACTGTTTCCCTGAAGCTGATAACCCTCTTTTTGCCGATGATTTGAAGGGTTTACCGTCAATGTCATGTAGAACTCGATTTGGTCCAAAGTCTGATCAAGGAATGACAACATCATCAGCTGGTAGCATGACTCCTAGATCTCCACTATTGACACCTAGGACCAGCCAGATTGACCTGCTTTTGGCTGGAAAAGGTGCTTACTCTGAACACGATGACCTTCAACAGGTATTCTTATTTCATATATTTTATTTATCGGCATCTTTGAGGATCAGTGCTTAAGCACAGTAATGAACTTGGGATATCATCTATAATAATAGAACCCAGTCTTCGCTTTCCATTCTCTTAGAAAAGGTACTTGTCAATAAAGATAGGAGAGAGCCTAGTTTCAGAAAGGAAGAGGTCTTATCCTCTTCAGAGTTCGTGTTTAGTGGTGTCGTAAAATTTTCACGAGCAGTTAAGTGACTCATTGAGGTTTGCAATACAGGGAACTAGTTATGTGGCTAAATACAGCTGGCATCAACAGAAAAGATTTAAATTTAAGCCATTAATTTTAAAGCAAGATGACTCTGCAACTTTCCTGGGTATGTCTCCTTGCTTGAGGCGTAAACCATAAGCCTCCATATGAGTATTTGATTGTTTCCAATTCTATTAAATAAATGAACAGGCAACAAGTAGAAAAAGATAGTCCATCATAAATCTCTTGCAGCAAGCTCTAGAGAGTTGCCATCTGTGCTCGATGAATTCTCCTAAATTGATAACGTTGAGGGTTTTATCTAAATAGACTATTAGGTGTTGGTTGGGCTCTCTGTTTGCGGGGACCATGGATGTGCTGAATTATGTGTTTGGTAAAAAGGTGGCACGAGTTTTTCATATCCTTTTCAATTGGTTCAGTAACCTGGATAGGCCACTAAAACATATTAAAATTGGGCTTAGTGACAGGGCCTTATATATTCATCTTGTCCTTATCTCATAAAATTATGCGAGATAGAGGAAATTGGGTTATGATGTGTTTCTACTCTGCAACAATTTAAAATCATTTCAAAGATGTATATTCTTTCAACACTTAATGGTATCTTGATTTGCTTATTGGTACATTCAGTTAAAAGTAAAGATATTGCGAAAAAAGGGAAATAATGATCATATTAATCAAATCCATCTTCGTTTGGTTTCATTAAATATGTAAAACACATGATGAAATATTTTAACTCGATTAATCATGCCACATCAGATTTTGTAGATTCCATCATTTGCCTTTTGGGTGTTGGCAATATTATTTTATAGTTAATCTGATTAAAAGTTAAAATAAATTTTACTAGATATGTGTTTATAATTTCACAAAATTGGTTGATGTCCTAAACTTTTCATTGTACTATTTATCGCCACTCGATTTTGAGCACAAACATTATTAAAGAAAAACATAGTTTCATGCTTTTTAACATTAACTGTTGCCTTCAATAGTGAAAGCAATTATTTGTTTTTTATTTATTTTGTTATTTTACATTTCAGCTTAACTTTTTTCTTTCTAGGTAAAGTTTTTGGGGGTTGGGGGACTCGGACCCTCTCTATGAATAGGAGAAAGGTGGTACTCTTGTGCCAGTAGGCTAGAAGACCTCTCAATTATCCAATTTTAATAGATTTAGTTTCATATAATTATTAACCTTATTTTATTGAATCTCTGAAAACAATTATGAGTTTTACAAATTTGTATATATTGAAAGAGAAAAGAAAATACTGATGTGCCGCAGCATTACGTGGGTCACTCATGCTTGTTTGTTCTATTTGACAGAGAACAATTAAGCATGTTCTAGATGGATACTTCTCAGTTCTGATATGCATGGTTAACAATTAACCCTCCCTAAACCTCCACACACAATGACATAGCCTTGTGCGTTCGGTGGCCCTTCATTGAACAACAGGCTCTGAATTGGAGGCTGTGTTTGGTGGTGGTTGTATTCTTTTTAACCTTTATCTATAAAAAAAATTATATTCATATGAAGACAATTATATTCATATGAAGACAAATTGTGAGAAGCACCAAAAAATTGCTCTAATACACTGTACACCTCATGCAAAAGAGTTACAATACTAATTAGGAATAAAAGAACTTATATAGGAGTACCGAAAGGAGAAAGATATCAACCTAACTAGATGTTATTCTCTCCGATCCTTAAAATGTTCTCATGTTTACCTTCCTCCAAGCATCCTAAATATGTGAAGCAATGAGAATATAGGCTCCCAAAGATGGCCAATGTGGAAATGAATTAACAAATAGTACTTTGATTTAACCTCTTTTTTTGCATGAACGGCATCTATTTTTCAAAATTCTCTCATTTGAAGGTATTCTTGAGTAAAATTCAACTCCAAAACAGCCTCCCAAACAAAAGAAGCCACCCTTGAAGGCGTCAAAAATCTTCCAAACTGCTTGTTGAGAAGAGAGGTCTTTTCAAGGATTTGGATATCAGCCGTGTAAAGATCTTGGCAATGACCATGACCGTTATGTGGGGTTATAACATCTGTCATGGCTGTGGTAAGCTGCATGGTCGCAATACGACCAGACATGTTCATTGTGGTTGCTATGGGATGTGGCAGTTCTCCGACACCACCATGCCACTGCTGCCATGCAGCATTACCATGAAGAGGGGTGTTTGATGAGTGGTTTTCATTTTCTAAATTGGCTACACTCAATGCTTTTATGGCCACAATGGCAACAATTGTGATATTAACCCATGTGCCCTCTAATTTGATGTAACTTGCCTGGTAGTTCCTTTGTTGAAGCAGGAACAACGATTTTTGATACTTGATTCTGGCATCTAGCACTACTCTAGATGGCTGAGAATCCTTAGACTAATTCAAGTAAATAACTATAGCAGTGGAATGGCATTTGAGATTTGTCGAAAACCCTTGAACTACTAATGGAGTAGCTATTGGGCTGTGAATTGGGTAGGTGAATGACATTCTAGTCAATAATTATGTACTTGATGTTAATTGGCTTTTACTTTATAGGAAAAAACAGAGGAAGCGTACCAAAAGGGAAAAAAGTCATTCTTTTGGACTTTGATTCATATTTTGAAGCATGGTTGACTCCGGTTCAAATGGTGTTATAGGGCAGGCAACGATAGGGTTGGTAAATGTGGCACTTTGACAATGTAGTCAGTTGGCAATGATGACTACGTAATGACAAAATCCATGTAAACTACTTTGGTGGTGGAAACTTGGCCTTAAGCTCCATGTAAACTTGGGTGATGCATGCAAACAAGAATTGATATACAAGCGAAGCATTTGCAACAACAACAACAAAAAACTAAGTCTTAATCCCGAATTTCTGAGTAGGCCATTTGAGACTAGTATAAGAGAGGAAAAAAAGAAAAAAAAAAACTATCCATAGATGATGATGATGATGACGATGATGATGATGATCATCATCATTTATGGATAGCTTGCATTCCTGTTTTTAATAGTTTGTCCAATATTTCACTTAATTTTCTACATTTAAGGTCTTGCCTCTCTTAGTTGCATTTTTGGGTCGTCATTGCATATGTCCAAACGATCTTGGGCAATATTTTTTCATTTTATCCATAATTGAACTCACTTTCAACTTATTATATGTCATTTCATTTTTAATTCTATCTTTTCTAGTTTTACCACACATTTATTTGAGTATTTTCATTTCAGCTATAATCATTTTATACTTTTGTTGCTATATAATGGCCCAACACTTGGTACTATATAATATTGTAGGTTTTACTATGATTTTATAAAACTTTCCCTTCAACTGCAATGATATCGTGTGATTATAAAGAATTGTAGACATATTTCTCCATTTCATACAACCCGCTTGTATTTTATGATTCACATTCCCATTTATGTTGTTATCGGTTTGAATGGACCCAAAATATTTAAAACGTCCACTTTTTGGTATATCATGTTCCCTTAATTGTTTTTCCATCATCGTGATGATTGTTACCAAATGTACATCTCATATATCCAATTTTTGGCCGACTCAATCTAAATCTTTTGGATTTTAGTGTGTTTCTCCGTTACTCCAATTTAGCATTAATACTTTTTGTAGTTTTTTAGGCTAGCAGTATTTGATCGACAAAAAGTATATACCATAGTATTTTATTTTGGATACTTTTCATTATTTCATTTATCATGCTGAACCTTTGTGAAGTCCTGTATTAATTCGGAAGCTATCACTTAAACCCTAGCAGATTTTTACATTGATAACAGCTCCTTCATATATCTTTGATGAGATCAATGTATCTCTAAGAGATCTTTTTCTTCATCGATACCCATCATAGTATGCTTATGGAAAGCTTAGTATACGTTTTTTTTATGTCAATGAATACCATATACAATTTTCTCTTTTGTACTCTAAATGTCTGCGTTAAATATTTAAGCAAGTAAATGGCTTTGATGGTGGATCGTCCCGGCATGTATCTAAATTGATTATGACATACATTTATCTCTAATCTCAATATGTGTTCCATTACTTTCTCACAAATTCATAGTATGATTAAGTTTAATTCTCTAGTAATTTGAACAATCTTGTATATCACTTTTATTCTTATATAGTAGTACAATTGTATTCCTTTTCTATATTTGGAGTATTTTCTTGGTTTGTCAAATTTTATTTAAAAGATTCATCAATGTGCCTATCTCCATTTCACCCAAACACTTTTACATCTCAATAGAGATGCCATTGGGTCCTATGATTTTATTATGCTTCATTTTCTTTAAAACCCTTCATGAGAATAAATCTTGGGTTTAAAATCCCTAGTGATTTCTTTTATAGGTATCACCATATCATCGATATTTTTTTGTGCACTCAATATTAAAAAGGTTATCAAAATAGTCCCTCCAATACTTTCTTATGTCCTCATTCCTTACAAGCACGTTATTAGTTTCACTCTTGATATAATTAACACCATTAAGGTCTTTTCCCTTCCTATCCATTAATTTGGCAATTCTGTGAAACTCTTTTTTTCCATTCTTAGATTTTAGTTTTCTATATAATTCGTTATATATTTTGCTCTTTGATTTGTGAGTAATCTTTTTTATTTTTTTTTTTAGCAATCTTGTACTTCTCAAACGCATCGTTGCCTCTCTTATTTTTAAGTTTCTTATGACACTCTTTTTTGGTTCGTACAACACTTTTTATTTCCTCATTTCACCACTATTATTCGCCTATTGGCACCCGGCCCCTAGATACGTCAAGAGTCTCTTTACCTAATTTTTTAATATTATTAGACCTTTCTACCCACGTGTTTTTGAATTATCATTAATAGAGCAGGTAGTTTCTTGAATTAATTTGTCTCTAAATGTTTCTATCTTTTCCTCTTTCTGCATCTATCACTTAATTCTTGACTCTATAAATTGACAATATTTCTTTGTCTTTTAGGCATACGCACATCTAAAACTAAAAGCCCATATTGAGTTACTATACTCTCACCCGGTATAATCTTGCAATTCCTATAGGTCATTTTGTTATCCCTCATAGTGAGAAAGAAATCTATTTGACTAGCATTCGACCTACTCCTATGTGTGACTGCAATTCTCTTTTCTTGAAAAAAGTGTTTACGAGTATCAAATCAAATACTGTGACAAACTCTAAAATGATACCCCTGCTTGATTCCTACTAACAAAGCCAAAGTTTTCATGCACTGCTTCGAATCCTCTATTATTTTCATTTACATGTCTATTTAGATCTCTTCCAATAAATGATTTTTTTCTACTAGGTGTGATTTGCATAAATTCATCTAGATCTTTTCAAAATTGTTGTTTAGTAGTTGCATCTACTTCTATTTGAGGTGTAAAAATATTGACTGTATTAATTACATCTTCTTCACTAATTTAGCTTGACAAGCAAGATTCTATCTTCCTTCCTTTTGTTCTCTACTACATCCTCTTGTAAGTCTTTATGGACAATTATTCATTCCTCGTTTTTAGTTTTATCCTTACCTGTGTTCAAAAACTTATGGGCATAAGACTCTATTTCTCTAGCCTTTCCTTCACTCAATTAGTTTTTTGGAGATACATAATATTAATCCTTTGTTTAGTTATTACTTATTCTGTTTCTCCTAAGTTACTTGTTAGAGATCTTATATTTCAAGTGATTAGGCGAATTCTATCATTGTGGACTAATTTCTTTACCCGTACCTGCCCATATAAATGCGGGAATCTTTGCCTACTTGTCACCACGTCCAGACGGCGATAGGAGAGGGGAACTTTTTACTACAACTGGGATCCAATGCAGCGTGTTGCTGAAAAGGGAACGCCCCCAATGAATTTCTTATTTTGGTGTCTCATGGTGTTGATAAAGTTTTTATACTAATTGTCAACTTTTAGCAACCTTCCTTCTTTGCATAGGTTTGAGACCGACTGTATTAAAAAAATGTTTACATTTTGAGATCAAACACAGGCGAACCTAAGTGAAACATCTGTAGATTCATCTTTTTCTATCTTGTTTGCTCTTCAATTTGTAGTCTTGCTTATGGAATTTGGAGAGTGGCTTGTGGCCTTTTTGCAGTGCCATGTTGGTCTTCCCCTTATTACACATGCAGTTGAAAGAAACCGAAAATTAGAGTTGGTAAATCGTGGGGCTCATGTTGGTCTTCCCCCTGTTAGTAATAGCATTACTAATACCACTAACATTACTATTAATATTATTAATACTTCTATTACTAGCATTATAAATATTAGTATTATTACTAGTGATTTAATTAGTATTAATAAAGAATATATTAACTAGCATTATTATTATTCATAATAATAATAATATTATTATTATTATTAGTAGTAGTACCTCGTACAAGTACCTAGTACTAGTACTACTTTTATGATTATTATTATTTTTATTACCATCACCATTAATATTATTAGTGCTATTATTACGATTTTCATTAGTATTATTACTAATAGCATTAGTAATATAAAATCCATTACTTTAGTATTACTATTATATTTATATTTTTTATGATATATATATTATTTTATTGATTCTTCCATTTATTTATTTATTATTACTTATATTTTCTTTAACTCGTTTTGCATATCATTATTTGAAGAACTCCGCCATAGCCGGTCCCAAGCCCGGATTAAGGAGTAAAGCTGTGGTAGGTTGACAGCCAGCGTAAAACCTTTTGTCAAATGAAAAATAAGAGACAAATATATAAATACTTTTGGGGCATTTCTCCATCAACGACACATTATATCGGATCCCTGATGTAGCGATAAGTGAATAAGGGACCTTTGGGTGCGGATAAATAAGTTAGGCCATGAAGATAGGATTCATCTAGCTATTTGGAATATAGGATTTTTAATCGGCAAGTTAGGAGAGACAGGAGAAACAATGAATAGACGAAAAATTCATATTATGTCTTCAAGAAACTAAGTGGGTCGAGGAGAAGACAATTTTGATGCAATTAGTAAAAGACAATTTTGGGAGCATCTAGATGAATTTATACAAGTTATACATAGTAGAGAGAAATTATTTATTGGAGGAGATTTAAATGGATATGTATGAGAGAGGAATGAAGGATTTGAACTCGTACATGGAAACTTTGGTTTTGGTAGTAGGAATGAGGCATGAGATACTATTTTAGAGTTGCCACAACATTCGATCCGGTAGTTGTAAACACCATGTTTAAGAAAAAAGACGTGCACTTAGTTACATATAGAAGTGGGTCTAATGCTAGCCAAATAGATTATTTTCTTATTAGGAGGGGTGACAGAATGACCTGTAAGGATTACAAAATTATATCGGGGGAGAGTGTGACAACTCAGCATAGACTTTTGGTTTTAGATATACGTGTCTAAAAGACAAAGGAAATATCGTGTATTTGTGGAGTCAAGAATTAAGTTGTGGAATCTGAAAGGAGAAATGATGATATTTAGAGATAAATTAATTCAGTTAGCAAATTGGTCTATTAATGATGATTTAGAAACAATGTGGAAAGAAATGTCTACTAATATTAAGAATATAGGTAGAGAGATTCTTAGTGTCTCAAAGTTGGTGTCTCAAAGGGTCAAGTCCCAGTAGACAAGGAATCACGGTGGTGGAATGAAGAAATACAAACTGTCATTCAAACCAAACGAGAGTATTATAGGAACCTTAAGAATAATAGTAGTAGTGATGCATATGAAAAATACAAAAGTGCAAGACAAGAAGTGAAAAAGATTATCCAAGAATCAAAGAGTAAGGTGTATAATGAATTATACAAGAGATTGGAGACTAAAAACGGAGAAAGAGAGATCTACAAAATTGTCAAGATAAGAGAAAGAAAGGAAAAAGATCTAAATGGTGTTAGGTGCATTAAGAATGGAGCTAATGATATACTTTAAAGAAATGATGACATGAAAAAGCGTTGGAGAGATTATTTTGATAATCTCGTCAATGCTAAGAGTATAACAAATATAAGAAATATCGAGATACCTGTAAAAGAGATTAATAGAGACTTTAAACATAGAATTCGTCCCCATGAAGTGAATGAGGCTTTAAAGAGAATGAAGAATAATAAAGCTATAGGACCTGATGACATCCCCATAGAAGTATGAAAATGTTTAGGTGAATTTGGTATAATAATATTAACGGATATTTTCAATAAAATTTTACAAATCAAGAGAATGTCCCAAATATGAGGAAGAGTATAATTGTATCGCTATATAAGAATAAATGAGACATACAAGATTGTTTCAACTGTAGAGGAGTTAAATTTATGAGACATACCATGAAGCTACGGGAAAGAGTGATAAAATATAGATTAAGATTGGAGATAAATATTTCTCAAAATTAATTTGGATTTATGCTTGGGAGATTCACCACGGAAGCTATCCACTTGTTAAGACAGTTGATGGAGACATATAGAGCACATAAGAGAGACTTACATATGGTATTCATTGATCTAGAAAAAACATATGATGGGGTTCCTAGATAAATATTGTGGTGGGCGCTGATGAAGAGAGGGATTTCAAAATATATTAATCTCATTAGAGATATGTATGAGGGAGCTGTAACTAATGTAAAAACTTGTGAGGGTTTGAGCGATAGCTTCCCCATTAACATCGGAGTCCATGAAGGTTCGGTATTAAGTCCCATCCTCTTTGCAATAGTAATAGACGAAGTCAAAAAATATTCAAGATAAAATATCATGGTGTATATTTTTTGCAGATGATATAGTTTTAGTTGATAAAATAGGGAGAATATTAATGCTAAATTAGAGTTATGGAGAGTTATACTAGTGTCCGGAGAGTTTAGATTGAGTAGATCGAAAACTGAATATATGAGGTATAGGTTTAGCAACAATCATCGAAATGATGAAGAAATGACTAGGTTAGATGGGCAAGATGTACCCAAAATTGAATGGTTTAAATATCTAGGTTCCGTCATTCAAAATGATGACAATATAGATGGAGATGTGAACCATAGGATTCAAGTGGGCTGGATGAAATAGAGAAAGTTATCTGAAATTTTTTGCGATCGCATGATACCAATGCATTTGAAGAGAAAATTCTATAGAATCGCGATTAGACCTGTATTATTGTATGGTACTGAATGTTGGACTATTAAACAACAATAAGAATAAAAAATGGTTGTAGTAGAAATAAGGATATTTAGATGGATGTGTGACAAAACTAGAAAATATAGAATTAGAAATGAAAAAATTCGTAATAAGTTGGGAGTTAGCTCAATTGTGGATAAAATGCGAGAGTGTCGCTTGAGATGATTTGGACATGTGTAAAGAAGACCCAATGACACACCGGTTAGAAGAACCGAGAACTTAAATATGAGAGATTTAGTAACACGTAGGGGTAGATCGCTAAAAATTTGGATGATAGCTAAGCGTTTAGACGAGAAGATGATTTTTTGATAGAAATGAGTGGCGTAGAAGAATTCACACAAATTAAACTAATATATTTTGGATATATATATTTATTGATTTATTTTACTTTTACTTTTTTTTTTAATTTTAATTTTATTCTCTTTTGTATATATTTCTATTTTTGTATTTATTATTTATTTATTCTATTTTTCTTTTTAATCATAATTTGTCTTTCAAATGGTCGATCCCAAATTATTGCGCTTAAAGCTCGATTTGTTGTTGTTGTTGTATGTTGAATTCTTTTATTAGTTTTATATTGGCAACCATAGTATTGGTAATAAAAGTGTTTATCTGTACATTGATCGTAATGGATGAATTGGACAGTGCAGTTGTGGAAATAATGACAAGCACGATACCCAATTGAAACCGTTATTCTGACCATAAGAATACTTATGAAGCACTAGAGGAATCTGGGCATAATTAGGCGATAATAATAATTATTATTATTATTATTTTTGGGAAAACCATATGATGAAGGCCAGTAATAGAAGTAGAATATTTGTTTTCATAGATTTGATATGATTTTTTATTATTGAAAGAATACCATAGATTATAATTGGGATTCCAATTTCCTTAGTGTTGTATTCAAAGTTTGACAATGTTTGTTAGTTTATTGGCTTAAGCCTTTTTATCAAGTATCTCTGAAACAAATCTATCTATTGATTTTTTTTCCATCTCTGTAGACCTGTCTATCTGTCTCCGATCCCCTTGGTGTTTGGTCTTTCTTCTCCCTCTCAGCTCCCTTCAAGTTCTTGTGCCATATTACCTTGCCTTTGGATGCATATAAAAAGTGTTGTGGTGTGGCATTACTGCCGGAGAAAAACTTGTCATAAACTTGTCTTTGCATGTGTTTTTTTCAAGCATATACATGTTTGGTTTGTTTGTCTGTGAATGTTGTACTTTCTTAAATGTAGTTGTGCTACTAGCTATGATCGAAGAGTTTAACAAAATGATTTTATCTTTCTTGTCTCAGATGAATGAGCTTGCTGATATTGCTCGATGTGTAGCTAATACACCCTTGGACGATGATCGCTCCTTGGCTTATTTGCTTAGTTTTCTAGAAGACTTGAGGGTTGTCATTGATAGGAGAAAGCTGGATGCTCTCACAGTTGAGACTTTTGGGACACGCATTGAGAAGTTGATTCGGTTAGTTCTCTGTTCTTATGTTGCTTTTTACAGTTTTTATCTCTCTCACCCTCTCATTTGTATCTCTTCATCCGCTTGGAACTTATTCTTTATTGAAGGAAATTCTTTGCAAATTCTTGTAGCCATTGTTCTACTTTCAATTGATGTGTCAAAAGTGTTAGTTTTCACTTCATTGGCTGCTCATGAGATGTTATGATTGTGATTCTCTAGGGAAAAATATTTGCAGCTCTGTGAACTAGTTGATGATGAGAAAATTGACATAACAAGTACGGTAATTGATGAAGACACTCCCTTGGAAGATGATATGGTTCGTAGCTTGAGAACAAGCCCTATCCATTCGGCCACAAAGGACCGAACATCCATTGATGACTTTGAGATAATTAAGCCAATTAGTCGTGGTGCATTTGGCCGAGTTTTCTTGGCAAAGAAGAGGACAACCGGAGATCTTTTTGCCATAAAGGTAATCAATAAGTTTCTTTCCCCCCCTGTTTATTACTATGCATATTCTTCGCTACCACTTTAGGAAGTTTTTGCTTCGCTTTTGCCTGTTGTTTTTTTCATTGTTTTGCAAACTTTTAACTGAGGCTTTGGTACTTGTTTCGGTTCACTGTTATTCTTGCACCATTGTTTGTAGCTTTCATTGTTTCAGAGGTTGAAGTGACTTGTGAGTGCTTAGTAAGAAACTTTCTTTGTGTTACTTATATTGGATAGGTTTCAAGTGTCTTTAATTTTTTTTAATTGAATTATAGCGTCTTTTTTAGTCTCATCAAACCAATAGGTGTTTTGTAAGTCTTTTTGATATTTCTAAAATTTTATACACCTTCGTGTTTTCATGTTTTTTCTTTTAGTTAATGGTTGTTAAGGTTACACAGGAACTTTTTCTTTGGATTAGAAAGTATATTAATTTGATTTTTGCCACTAGGCCTGAAATAATCCTGGCCTTTGGAGCTTGACTGCTGCAACTTTTTTATTTTTTTATTTTTTTTTCTTTTAAATGGAGACACTTATAAACAGTTTTTGTCTTAACACTTACTAAAATCATTGTTTTAATTGACATTTTGAAAGGAAAAAAAAAAGGAGAATTGTTAATTGAAGACAGCTACTGACATGCTGTTGGCAATGGCTACTTGAGTGAGTTAATCTCTCTCACTCATAGTTGTCATGATTGAGGAACCGCATCTCAAATGGTGAATTGGGATTAAAAATCAGAGTGGTTCGACTATCACAAAAGTGGGGTTTTTGGGATTAGATCTGCTCTACAAGTAGATCAGCAAAACAGTAACAAAAAATTGGGTAAACTACAAAGATTTTCACTGTGGTTTTGCCCATTTTCATGTTGTCACAATGTGGCTTAAAATGTTGCAACTAAATTGTTCGTGGTTTTCCCGTTGTATCTATCCACTATCAATCGAAAAATCTAATAGAAATGTCATGTGCCATCGATGACTATTCTATTATATACCTTCATTTTAATGATTTGTACCCATTTAAAACTCGGATACACCCTATATAACAAAAATTCTATTCATTAATTAATCAATTGGAATAAATTAGTGTGTGTTGCACTTCTGAGTTTGGAATCGAGTTATGACAAAATTAACTTAGAAATCATAGTAGGGATTGGTTGGCTTCTCATTTTTTTAATAAAGATTTTTTACTCTTGTTACTTGTATTGATTAATAAAATAAGTGTTTGTTAGAAAGAACGCTTCAATCTGTAATGCTTGTCAGAGAGAACGATATGATTTCGACATGTTTTTCTTATCAATAATCTTCCTTTGAATAGAAAAGCACATACAAATGCAAGACATAATAATTTCCTTTATTCTTGCTACAAACAAAAGATCAAATCCCAAAAATTCTTCTAACACAATAGGGGAAAGAATAACAAAGGAAAAACGTAACACACAAATTTTGAAACTTCATTTACTTGTCACCGAAAACTATAATAAAGCAAGACAAAACTTTAATTGCCATAACCGACTACATGTAAATCCCATCAATCATGCCATAATCTTTGAGATATCAATGGTATAACCTTCTGAGATGTGGGTCCATAACATCACTCCCTACCCCGGCAATGTTCTTCTGCCTGCCCAAAATATGGAAACCAAAACACATATTGCCCACATCTTTCCATCAACATCTCAACTCCAACAGGCTTGAGGGGGTTTCCTCCAATTTATCCTTGCGGTTGGGTAGTAGCATGACTAAATTCTCTAGCTCCTGCCAATTATCAAGTCTACACTCCTCTTCTCTACTTGGGTGCATCATTAACTGCTAAGAAAAATTTCTAGGTTGGTGTCTGGAAACATCCAAGTCATCGCAATTAAAGTGAAGCTCATTCCCTTGCCACTCCTCCATCTAAGTTTTACCTAGATACTTGTTTGATAAACTGTGTTTTGGTTGTGTTCTAGTTGAAGAGTTGTTATCCCCCCCCACTTCCTGTACAATGCAGTCCTGTTGTAGATTGCATATGAATATTTCAACTTCTTGCTCCAAGGTGAATGGACTTGCATGGGCAGCAATTGACAAGAGAAATTGCATTCCCTTGCCACTCTTTTTAGAAATTGAAATAAAGCAAGACTAAAGTGTAATTGCTGCAATTGACTAAATGTGAATTCTTGCAATCATCATAATTTTTGAGATTTCATATTGTAATCTTCTGAGTCATGGGTCCTTAAGGGTGTGGTGCTCAAATTGATCTAGGCAATAATGACAACATTGCGATCGCTAGAGGTAAATTTGAGTTGGGGTTTTGAACTGAAGGTGGCAAAATACTAAGGAAAGCACATGGTAGTTAGATGCAACTTTTTGAACCACATGGTAACAACTTGAAAATGGGTGCATGCATATGAGGTTTTTGTGGTAAATTTAATACCATTTAAAGTATCAGTTGTTACTTGTGGTTGTGATAAGATATAGATTTGAAAATGTTGAGTGATGGATAACCTAGCATGGTCGTCGGGTTTTTGTTAAATCTTTTACAATTTGCAGTAGTTTTGCTGCTCTGATTATTTTGGGGAACAGCAGATACTATGCCTTTGAGCTGGACATCTGTTTGGGTCCCCTTTTTGTGTAGATATAATCCACATGTTGACAATTTTTTTTTTTTTTTTTAATATACTTTTGACTAAGGAGATTAAAAATCATTTCTGCCGTATCTTTTCATAGGACAGATCTGGATAGAGGATGGGGATTCAGAGTTGTACCGAAGGTGTCTTAGTGAATGAAGGAATGTCAGATTGAAGGACTGATCTGCCAAACTTTCCTAGTTTGTGATTTTTCATTCTGAATTCGACACGAATGCACACATCCATATCTGTATCTGGTTGATGAATCTTTGATTTTGACTTAAATTAGAATAACTTTTTCATAAAACAATTTACATTATTTACTGCCTCCAAAATAGAAAATGATAAAAAAGGTTTCTGAAGTGGTATTCAACCCCAAAGGCTTGAATTATTTTAGGCCTAGCCAAAAGATTGAATTAATTTATTTTTCACTCTCCTCTCCATGTTACCCAAGAAAAGAGAAGAAAAAGAAAATTTCCACAATATGTTGCTTTCCTCTTTCCTTCCGGGGATTAGATTCGATTTTCGGAAGCAACCATTTCTTTATTTACCAAAGAAAATAGATTTATTTGGACATTAATCATCCTCGATTTCACATTTTATGTAAAATTCTTTGAGCTTAAGTTGTAAAGAAGGGAGTTTCAATGTAGGAAGGGATAGGGAGAATAGGGGGAGAAAGTTCTCAGATGGATTATGGAGACAACAATAAATAAGGATAGCGAAAGTGCATAGAACAATATACAAAAGAAGAATTTGACACTATTCTCAGTAAACTATAATCATAGGTTCCTTGCTAATAACCCTTGGCATTTACTCCTAAACAAATTTTAAGATGAGAAAAATCAAACTGTAATAGGAAATAGTTTGATATTCTTAAACTACAATAAAGGAATAGAAATATATTTCAAATCATCGAAATAATATAATGAAAACTATTTAACATTTACTATTTTAGTCTATTTCCTTGAGACCTTTAAGGATTAGTTTTGTGATTTTAGCAACTGGTTCATAATTATGCATCAATGACAGTTATTTCATTTCAGTGTGCTGCATTAAATTAGCATAAAAAGGGTGATGATTTCCTTTATGGAGGGGCCAATGGGAGATGTCTAAGAAGGTAAGCCTTGACCTTCTGTTGTCTCAAGGTCAATTTCCACTATGTCCCTAGGCATCATATTCCTGGCTATGAAATTTTTCCCTTTTTCTTGATAGAAAATATTTAATTGTATCAGATGTGTATTAAAGAAATACATAAGGCTACGAGGAAAAGAAGTGCTCAAAAGCAACGGAATCGAATAGCAACAATCGGAACTTTCCAGCCCCACTTAACTCCTCTAGACTATAGTGTGTAAAGGCTTCTAAAATATGATACCAAAGAGAACCATAAAAACCAATCTTGCCTATGGAGAGAAATGCCAATACTTTCATTTCTAAAAATTCTTGCATTGTATTCCCTTGACATATATCTAGAAATAGTTGTAAGAACGCATCTTTAAAGCGATCTTTTAGCCCTTCAAAGCTTCCAGATTTTGTTGTGAGCAAATTAGTAAGGTTTCTAGGACAGAATGAATGATTATCATACAAAACAAAGCAAAGAGGTAGTTCGATATCTCACGCACAATAGGACAATACAAAAACTGGTGGTCTTTAGTTTCATAATGTTTGTAACAGATGAAACAAAGTAAAATCTTAACTTTTGTTAGAACATTTGTGTTAAAAATGAATTTGGTTGTAGCAAGTGGAGTTTGGAGATGGAAAATGAGATCATGGAAGAAAGATTTGCAAGTGAAAGCGTTAGGGGGCATTGGAGAAGGTTCTTTTCCCTGTAATGAGGAAATAAAGGAGGAAAATTCTATAACTTCCTCATTATTAAGATTTCTTAAGAAATGAAAATTCTGAGAGACCCTCGTAATAGAAATTTTTGGTAGGAACTAAATGAAGCATAAACAACCAATAGAGTCAAGTTGAACTGATGGAAAGGGGAGTGTGTCTAATCCAAGCTCCGTGTGTCTGGAACTTTTGTTAACCTTTTAGTAATCAGACATTTCTCAAACACTTCTTGGACAGTCATTGGACACGTCTTGACACTTTACAATTACTGGAAAGACACTTTATATATGTTATTGTTAAAATTAGTCTCTAGTTCAAAATCAAATTTTAATTTTATATAGAAATTGCTTGTACATTAAATTCTTAATACTTAGATTTACAGAAAAAAATTATTAATGATATTTTATCAAAATATTTATTAATGGTTTCTAAATTACATACCATTATCAATAAAAATAATGTTACTTTATGAAATCTCATTGCTGTGCTCATGGTCTACTATTTGCTAATATTCTTCATTGATCCTGACCCCTTTCCATATGTCTATCCTTATCAATTTCCCAGTGACATGTCTCTACATTTCCTTGCTCCTTTCTTTTAATATTTGTCATCTTGATTGGAAGCCCACTTTGTCTCAATGATGCTAGGTACATCTTTTAGTTACTTTAATGTTTGTTCTGCACAATCAATTTCTTGCATTTAAGCAATGAATTAGAATCTTGTATGATATATTTTGTTTGTTTGAGCTATCTTTGCAGGTTTTGAAAAAGGCGGACATGATTCGCAAGAATGCTGTTGAGAGTATTTTGGCAGAGCGTGACATTTTAATTTCTGTACGCAATCCCTTTGTGGTGAGCATTTGTTTTTTTATGTTATCAAATTTTTAACTCAAGAAAAATCATTATTTTATTCTAATTTGAGTGTCAACTATGTCAGGTTCGTTTCTTCTATTCCTTTACATGTCGAGAAAATTTGTATCTTGTGATGGAGTATTTAAATGGGGGAGATCTATATTCATTATTGAGAAATTTAGGTTGTTTGGATGAAGATGTTGCTCGCGTCTATATCTCTGAAGTTGTAAGTTTTTTGTTTTCATATAGTGTTGCTCTCCTACCGTCCTATTGATGTATCTGATTCTTAGACTTATGACATGTAAGTTGGTTGCAGGTTCTTGCTTTAGAATATTTGCACTCGCTTCGTGTGGTTCACCGTGACTTGAAGCCTGATAATCTATTGATTGCTCATGATGGTCATATCAAGGTCTGTAGTGCATTTGTTGATTTTGCTTTCTATCTAGTTCTTTTCTGTGTTCCTGGTGGGAGTTAGTGCAATCGCTGCTCATTTTTCTTGATTCATTTGATATTTGATTGTCTAATTCTAATGGGATTGCAAGGGAGATGTAATAAGGCTGATTCTTTGGGTGTTTTTTTCATATGGGTCTCCCTTTCATCATCTAATTTGTCTTCTCCAAAACCCTTATTTTAACTTTGATAATTTTGTTTGAAAGACAGAAGTTCCTACCAAGGTTTAGGCTTTTATTTGGCTCATGGTGCTTGGATCTACTTCAAAAAATGAGATCTTATAAAGCTATCACTCCGGATGTTTGTGTTTTGTGTTATACCGTTTCGAAACTAGAGACCATTTATCTCTACAATGCTCTATTTCAAGTGAGATGTGGAACTGCCGCTTTGTTGTCTATGACAATATTTGGGTTTTCTCTAGGAGTTTTCCTAATTTCATGAATTTCAGAGATTTTGGAGATAAGAAAGATGCTCGGATGTTGTGGAAATGCACGTCGTGGGTATCTGCAGGTGTATTTGGAGGAAGCAGAATGTCCGAATTTTTCGCAATTAGACTATATACTCCTCTCTTTTATGCGACAATTGTTTTTTATACTTTTTGTGGGTTCATAACCTTGAAATTTATACAGATCGTAGTTTTGATGATTTGTAGAGGGATTGGAGAGCAATAGTGCATTAAAATTTTGTTTTGTTACCACTCTTTTTTACTTCTGAAGATTTTTTTATCTACATTCTTTCATTCTTCTAATATATACTTCTTTTTCTATCCAAAAAAAAAAGAAAATTCTGATGGGATTGTGTTATGAATCAATTTTCTACAGAGCAACAAGAAGGGTTCAAAAAGATTAGAGCAACTAAGCTCCTTTTCATTGATACTCAATTCAGAATTACAGAAAAAAAAAAAAGATCTCGGCCTGCTATCAAAAGCAAGGCCATTAAGCCGTAATACATTACTGTTTCTTCCTACCTTTTCTTCCAATCACCCCCACCTATCTGTATCCCATTTACCCCATATTCCCTCTCATAACAGCTCTAGATTCCAACAGAAGTCAGTTATTCCCTGACAGCATGCTGTTTTCTTCTTGTCTCTGCGTTGATAGACTTTCAGTCCTTTTGGTTCCATCTCACCAGCCACTTGTCTAGCAGTTGCCACCTCATCGTCCAGCTGGTCTTCTGCAGCTTCTTCCCTAACATTGCCTCCTGCTGAAAATTCAGCCTTGTCCTCAAGGTGACCAGGAAACAGTCCTTTAAAATCTGAGAGGTCAAGCCAAGTTGCATCCTCCTTTGTTCTACCCTCCTAGCGGACAAGCAGCTGCTTAGTTGCTTGGCCTCCCTTTGAGATCATCTTCCTTTCTAATATTTCCGTAGGTTCACACAGCCTGTTATCAACCTCAAGAGTATGGTGCAATGCTGGTTCCGGTGTGTGATTCCCAATCATTTTCTTCAGCTGTGACACATGGAAAATGGGGTATATCCGAGCACCTTCAGGTAGCTGTATTTTATAAGCTACTTTCCCTATGTTTTGCACAATAGGGAATGGTCCATAGTATTTGGCGGCCAATTTTGCTTTGCGCTTTTCCCATACTGAAGTCTGCTTGTATGGGCGTAGCTTAAGGAAGACCAAATCTCCCACATTATACTGCACATGTTGCCTATGAGTGTTGGCAAACTTGACCATTTGTTGTTGTGCCGCAAGATTAAAATGTTAATTGTTTCAAAATTTCATCCCTATCCGAGAGTTCTTTGGATACAGCTTCCACTCGTCTCTCCCGGAAGAAATCTATGCACCGTGGGAGGATGTCGTCCATACACCGCTTGAAAAGGTGTCATCCCGGTGGAAGTATGAAAGTTTGTATTATAGCTAAATTCAGCCCACGGTAACCAAGTTTACCACCCCTCCTGCTGCTCTGAAGTAAAACATCGAAGGTACGTTTCAAGTCCCTTATTCAGAATTTCAGTTTGTCCATCTGTTTCGGGATGAGAGGCACTACTCATTTTCAGCTTCGTACCTTGCAAGCGAAACAACTTAGTCCAAAAGCTACTTAGGAAAATTGGGTCGTGATCACTTACTATGGATCTTGGAATTCCATGTAATTTGACTACCTCCTTAACAAATGCCTCCGCCATTGATTTGGCTGTGTAGGGATGCTTTAGGCCAATAAAGTGTCTATACTTCAACAATCTATCAACTACCACAAAAATACAATCCCTCCCTTGTGATCGGGGAAGTCCATTGATGAAATCCATTGATATATCATTCCAAACCATCAAAGGAATTGATAAAGGTTGCAAAAGTCCCGCCGGAGATCTAGGCTCGTATTTTTGTCGCTGACACAAATGCTAGGACTGACTTCATCATTCCCCTCTAAAACAGATTAGCAGCCAATCTCTTATAAGTATTCAAGGCGCCTGCGTATCCCCGCCTTGGGAGTTTCATGAAATTTAGCAAGCAAAGTGGGAATCCACTTCGAATTCTCCAGAAGTACCACCCTATTGTTGTACAATAATATTTCATTTACCAAGGTATTTGGGGGTTTGCAATTTGATTCACTTTTTAGCTTTTGTTTCAAAGCAGACAGCTTTGGATCTTTAGCAATTTCCTGCTCTATAAGCTTCCAATCCTTCCATAGCTGCCATGACACCATTGCACACTCGGACTCCTCCTGCAGCCTTGATAGACAAGCAGCCACTTTATTGTGCGTCTGGGTTTGTATTGTACATAAAAATCATACCCTAATAGCTTGGAAACCCAATCTTGCTGTGCAGGAGTTGTAATTTTTTGTTCCAACATAAACTTCAAGCTTTTTTTATCGGTCTTTACCACAAAGTGTCTCCCTATTAGGTACGGGTGCGCTAAGAGAAGTGCCATCAACTCTTTTTCATAGGCTGATTTGGATAGGGATTTTTCTGAAAGAGCTTTGCTGAAGAAAACAATAGGCCTCCCATTTTGTAAGAGAACATCCCCTACATCTCGTCCCAAAGCATCACACTCAATGATAAATAGTTGAGTGAAGTCCGCCATGGCCAAAATTGGGGCTTGAGTCATTGCTTCTTGTAAGGCTTCAAAGGCTTTGTTGGCTTCCATCGACCAAGCAAGCTTGAGCTGTCCATCTTTTCTTAATAATTCTGTGAGTGGTCTTACCATCTTCCCATAATCACGAATGAACTGCCTATAATAGCTGGTTAACCCCAAAAAATCCATGTACATCCCTTGAGGAACGAGGAGTTGGCTAATTTAGAGTACAAGTTGTTTTTCCCGAATCCATCTTCACTCCTTTCGAGGAGATCACATGGCCCAAATATTCTATGCTTTGCCTCCCAAATTGACATTTTTTCCTATTGGCTAGCAAAGAATTTGTAGCCAAAGTTTGTAAGGCTGTTTCCAAATGAACCAAATGATCCTCCCAAGTGCGACTATATACAAGGATGTCGTCAAAGAATACCAGTATAAATTTCTGAAGATAGGGTCGAAACACATTGTTCATTGTGGCCTGAAAAGTGGTAGGAGCATTCATGAGTCCGAATTGCGTCACAATGAATTCATGGACCAGAACGTGTTTGGAAGGCTGTCTTGATTTCTTGACCTTAATTTGGTGGTAACCGGATCGCAAATCAAGTTTGGAGAAGTATTGAGCGCCATACAACTCATCGAGCAGCTCATATACCACCGGAATTGGGTATTTATCCGGAATGGTGGCTATGTTCAGCTCCCTATAGTCAACACAAAAACGTCAGCTTCTATCTTTCTTGCGAACAATCAGTACCGGTCTGGAGAAAGGACTAGAACTAGGTCGAATAATACCCGCAGTATCTCATTTTTTTGTTCATAGCTATACTGATATGGTCGACTATTAATTGGACCACACTCAGGCCATAAAGGTATCTGATGATTAGTGGTCCTGTAGGGTAGGGTGGTAGCTGAGTGTCTTCATCAAACACCCCAGCATACTTTGTGAGTAAGCACTGCAACTCTTCTTGCTGGCCGTAGGACATTGGTTCCTCAGTTAGGCCTTGCATTTTGTTATCTATGTTAATCTCCCATAACCAGACTCCATACTCAACCTCAGTAAGTTTCTTCAAGGCAGCAAGGGAAGAGGGAATCCTAACAAGTGTAGGGTCCCCTATTAAGCAAACAGTCTGCCAATTAACATTGAAACTCCCAAAATGACATCCACTCCACCCAAAGGAAATAAGAAGCAATCAATTGTAATTTCAATACCCCCCAAATTTATTTGTACTCCACAACACATGCCCGAGGAAACTAATTGTGTCCCATCCCCCAATTGTACCCAAAAAGGGTCCGTTGGTTGCATAGAAAGTCCCGATCGACGTGCAGTGTTCTCAGCCAAGAAGTTGTGGCTAGCCCCAGCATCGACCATAATTATTAATTTTTCCCCAGCAGTGGTTCCTATGGAGTTTCATAATCTTAGGATGAGAAATATCTCCAACTGAGAACATGGGAAGCTCAAGAGATGCCTGAGAGATTTCTTGGTTGTGTTCCAAATGATCAGCTACAGCCTCCTCCATGTTGGCTTTGTTAGTCGTTGGAGTTTCATCCTTGCTCAAAATTATCACACGAAGGCTTTTGTTGGGATAGTTGTGTAGGGGATGGTAAGGTTATTTACATTTGTAGCAGAGTCCCTTGGATTGCAAGTCCATGAGTTCTTGGTGGGACAATTGGCGGGAGCCTTTGGTTGTTGTCGAACTGTTTTGCAGAGGAGAGAGGGAGGAAGACGAACGTTGAGTGGGAGAGTTGTTTTGAATTAGAGGCGGGTTAAAAGAAAGTTGGGTTCGGGTAACTGGTTTTGGGTTAAAATAAGTGTCGGGTCCTCCATGGGTTGGGTTGGACCCGCACCATTTTCTCGAACCGAGAGTGGTGTGGATTCCATCATCTTTACCTGGAAGCATCCTGGCCATAAAAAACCCATTCTCTCGTTCTATTTCCTGAGCCAATTTCATGTCTGGAAGTGGGAGAGAGCTTCGTGCAATCGGATTCGCACGCGAATTTCATCCTTGAGGCCATTGAGAAGAGGACCTAGATGAATTGAAGGGCTCAGACCTTTTATGAGTGTTGCTCTAGCCACAAACTCATCGATGTAAGCATCAACAATCCCCGTTTGTTTCGTGGACCCCTTCAAAAAAGTTTGCAGATAGTCCTCCTCCAAAGCGATCAAATAGCTCAGAAGTTAAATCAGACCAAGAGAGCGATGGGTTCTGAGCGAGCAACCATTGAACCCAGTAGAGTGCAGGTCCATCCATGGAAACCATAGCGATCGCAACTTTTGTTTCGTCACTTACATGATTGAGAGTGAAAAATTGCTCCACTCATGCAACCCATGTGAGATCGTGACCATCAAAGCAAGGAAGATCGAGTTGTCTCAGCACAAAAGGAAAATCATCTTGCGAGGGGGTTTTCAGTGGTGGGTGGTTTTGTGGGTGGGCTCCCAGGATGGGAATGGACCCAATTTTAAGGGATGGGCTTCTGTGGACACCATGTAATGTGGATGTGGAGGATCCAGTTTCCTCGCGTTCCTCATGTTTCTGTTGTGGAAGTGCCCGCCACCAGGTCCTCCAGGGAGTCCAATTTGTCCATCTTTGTGCGATGGTTGTTCATTTCTTCTATCAATGTCGTGACACTCTTCCCAATTTCAGCAATACTCTTCTCCAAGGATTCCAATTTATTTTCCATTCTTGTTTGAGTCATGAATATTGTATTTGATTCAATATGGAGAAAGACTGATGTGGGGAAAAGAAAAAAAAAAAAAAAGAGAAAGGGAGTGAGAGGAGCAGAGGAAGAGGGCAGCTGGTCAGACCAACTGTTATGAATCAATTTTCTACAGTGCAACAAGAAGGATTCAAAAAGATTAGAGCAACTAAGCTCCTTTTCATTGATACTCAATTCAGAATTACAGGAAAAAAAAAAAAAAAAAAAAAGATCTCAGCCTGCTATCAAAAGCAAGACTGTCCAGCCATTAAGCCATAATACATTATTGCTTCTTTCTACCTTTTCTTCCAATCACCCCCACCTATTTGTATCCCATTTACCCCATATTCCCTCTCATGACAGCTCTAGATTTCAACAGAAGTTGGTTATTCCCTAACAGCATGCTGTTTTCTTCTTGCCTCTGCGTTGATATACTTAATCACTTTTATTAGTCAGGTGGAACTTTCTTAAATGACCAAAATTTTCATAGTTCAGCCACTTTCTTATGGTACTTTTTACATTGTGAGACAGCCAGGAGCTTTTTACTTGTTAAATAGTTTGCTAAAGGCATCATAGGCAGCTTCTATTGAGTGAAGTCAATGGAGCTACGCTCTCAGAGTGAAATCAATTGACCCAGTGCTATGGAATCCTTGTTTGTTGTTCTATATTGAGAAAGCATTCATTTTCTACTTTCTTTTGATATTTCTTCATCATCATAGGCCTCATAAGAGATTCTTATGTCTAAATCTTTCCTTCTTTGGGTTGCAACCTTGTTTTCATGCTTGATATTTCCTATACAAAAAATGACATCAATGATGTTAGGTAGCCTGCATGTCCTGCTTTAGGTATCTTTAACTGTCTTAAGCTAATTTATGTCCTACATATTCTTAAACCTTTCAACTTTTGGCCTGAATGCCTGATTGTTCACGACAGTTTGTGCATTTATTCTATTCTATCATCATATTCAATTTCATCGTTGTGGTGAACTTACAAGAACTCCTAATCCTATATGCACAGTTGACAGACTTTGGTCTTTCAAAGGTTGGCCTTATCAACAGCACAGATGATTTGTCTGGTCCGGCAGTTAGTGGGACATCTCTACTTGGAGATGATGAGCCCCAATTACCTGTATCAGAGCATCAACGAGAAAGGCGGAAGAAACGTTCTGCCGTGGGAACACCAGATTATTTGGCACCGGAAATACTTCTAGGGACAGGACATGGTGAGTATGACATTCTGCAGGATGATCATGTTAAAAGGAGAAATATAGAGTCAGTTCTTGTGGTTTGTTGGTCAAACTATTCACTTCAGGTTGCACACTACATTCATTGAAAGAATCAAGTATTAAAACTTAAAAGTGAGGATATTTCAAACATGTTAAGTTTTGGATTTTGAAATATTGGTTGAAATTTGTCTTTTCATGAAGTGCAAATGAATTTACAAGTTTAGAAGCCTATCTCATTTTACTGTGTAGATAACCAGCATATTCTTCTTAAGGCTTGTCATCTGATGAAGCTGGTGTCTTCTATTGTTGATGTTAAATGATTTGATGGCAAAATAAATTTTACCAGAGAATTGTGTTTACATTGTGATTAATGGTAACAGGCACATCTGCTGATTGGTGGTCTGTTGGAGTTATTCTTTTTGAATTAATTGTTGGAATCCCCCCTTTCAACGCGGAACATCCTCAGGTTATATACTTCAATTTTGAATGTGCTCTCTTACATATATTCTACGCTTTGCCCATTTTGTTTAAGTTGCTGCTTCATGTGCTTTTCTTTCATTCTATTTTCTTTTAATTTTCTTCCTCCGTGTATTTCATTCATTTTTTTTGGAGGGGGGCTTCTTTCTTTATCCAAGTACAAACATTTTGTTTTTTAAAAAAATTTCAATTTTAATGCTATGAAAAGTTCACGTTAATGATGTGGAAAAATGATGCCGGCAGTTGTCAACACAAGTAATTGTTAGCACTTTTTGTCTTGAGTAACTATCTTAAGAGTTCGGGGCCAAAAGTTGTTTTTGACCATAGTTTAGGGGTTAGAAAAGGACGTATTTTTTATTTTTGGTTCTTCCCCTTCCTGCAGGTTAAGAGAACATTCGTATGAAGTTCTTTGAATTATAGTTTCAAAGGCGTTGTGGAACTTAGTGTTGTCCTTTCTGTCATGCCGGACTAGACTAGTCCTTCCTGTGACATTATTAATATGATTTCAATTGTAATTTTTTTTTTCAACTTAGCATTGTTTTGGTATAAAAAAGACTTTTGATGGTTAAAGCGTTTGCATATAAACATAAGGTGCCTCTATTGGAAAATGGACCTCTAATATGTCATTTTGTGATTGTCCCACTCTTCTTTGTTATCTAAGTAGTATCTTGGTTGTTTGTACCACCCTGAGGATTTCCAAGGTTATTGTCATTACTATGCTTTCCCTACGTGGTGGTAACACATGCTATCATGATGGTTTTATGCATCTTGGTTTGTGCAACAACTTACAGTCTTTTCTTTTCCATCTTTTAGACTATATTTGACAATATTCTTAACCGTAACATACCTTGGCCACGTGTACCTGAGGAAATGAGCCCCGAAGCACAAGATCTGATTGACAAGTAAGACATATATATATTTTAAACTTGTTACTCATTACTGTTGTTTGTGAATAAAGAGGGATAATAGGTACCTCATGAGATTATTATGCGCATAATTAAGAGTTTAGAATGGGTCTTCTCTGTTGGAATTTCCACCCTTCATCCGAAAATCTTGTTTGGAAATCAGTTAGTCTGCTATTTCTGTTGGGTCTCTACTGTTCATAATTAATTAAGAGCTGCAAAGAGGGCAATTACTCATGTAACAGCAGAGAGGCTTGTATGTTGCTTTTTCAGATTATTGACCGAAGATCCTTATCAGAGACTTGGAGCTAGAGGAGCAACAGAGGTGATTTTGCTTCTTACTATTTGAATTCAGTCAATGTTTGATACTAGTGGACATGCTTTCTTTGTCTTGTATTAGTTCATACAATTCAAGTGATGTGTGTTCAATTTTTGTGACCCAGGTGAAGCAGCATGTATTCTTCAAAGACATCAACTGGGACACACTTGCGAGGCAGAAGGTATAATAATATTCTTTATAATTCCTTACTGCATGATGCCAACTTCAGAATAAACTCTTGTTCATATATATAATTTTTTTTTTCAACAGGCTGCATTTGTTCCCTCCTCTGAAAGTGCATTTGATACCAGTTACTTCACAAGTCGTTACTCGTGGAACACTGCTGATGACCATCCATATGGAGCCAGTGACTTTGAGGGTTCCAGTGATAGTGGGAGCATAGGTGATAGCAGTAGTTGCCCAAGCAATCACCAGGATGAGCTGGTATAACTGAATGAAACATACTACCTCCCGAAAATGTTAGGAAAAGTTTTTAATATGTGTTTTATATGTTGAGTGGTTGACTGGACTTTGCAATTGTCTAACAGGGAGATGAATGTGGGGGTCTTGCTGAGTTTGAGTCTGGGTCACCTGTCAATTATTCCTTCAGTAATTTTTCTTTCAAGGTATGTTGATGCTAAATTTGACCACCATAGATTTTTGCTGGGTCATAGTTTAGTTGTCATATGATTTTGCCATGCATTTATTCTTCTCTAATTTAACTCCATATTGCATACTAAATGTTGTTCTTGGAGATGTTTTTTTTCTAGTTCTCAAAATTATTTTAGTTCATGACCGGTGTGCTTTGCTGCGCAAATTGCTCTATGTTAGGGCGGGGCACCATTTGTATAGAGGAGCAACCAAAAAAAAAAAGGAAAGAAAGAAAGAAAGAAAAGAAAAGAAAAGAAAAATAATGCTCTTATAAGTGCTGGGACAGGCAATAGAAGATTTATTTGTGTAGCACATCTAAGTTTTTGTTTGATGTTTGTGATCATGGTTGTGATATGCATCATGCATTTATTGGAAACAAATATTCTAAGAAAATATTTAGGAATTAATAAAAGGGAAGGATCCTAGAAAAGAAATTGTAACTTTCTTATTTTAGTTTATAGCAATTTTTTTAATTAGTAGTTACCTTATTGTTGGAAGATCTTATTAAAATAGTAGCTTTCATATTAGGAATGATTATTGGGATTTGTTTTTACTAATACTTTTATTTTATTGTAACCTTTAGTTTCCCCTATTTAAAGGGGGTATGATCAATAAAGAGATAGATCTAATTTCTCCTAAAGAAGTGTGGTGTGAGGCTTATTAGGGAACAAGTTTCCAACTATCAAAAATAGGTGGTCTGAGAGGGAAAAACTCAAGCAAGGGAAGAGAGGAATTCCCTACAGGGTACCCATCGACTAGATCCTTTACTAGGGCCCATATCAATTTGGTAGCAGAGCCAACCGTCATGGAAAACTCTGTTTAACCGAATGGAGAGATTCATGAGGGAATTTGAGCAGCAAAATGAGATATTCACGAGGGAATTTGAGCAGCAAACGGAGCAATGAACTAAGCAGCTAAAGGAGCAACAACTGGCCAAGGTGGAGGAACTCTAGCAACAACAGACAGCGCTGAACTCGCAGATGGAAGGAGTTCTGCGAAAACTACAGGGGGTCAGCAATGTCTAGGAGGGGGGAAGCAGCAGCCGTACCCTTACAAACCAAGGGGAGGAGCGAAGTGTTTGGCACGAAGGAGGGACTGCTATTCCCAGGTTCTCTAAACCAGAATTCCCGTCATATGATGGGACTGAGGATCCCCTGATTTGGATCCATTGCTGTGAACAGTTCTTTGAAAATCAAGGAACACTTGCAAGGGAAAAGGTGGGGCTGGTAGCATTCCACCTTAAGGGAGAAGCTCAGCTATGGTTTTTCAAGGTTAAGCAAGGAGGGGTCATGGATTGGGAGACATTTACTGAAGAGTGCCACTTGAGATTCAGCCCTCCCTTGAGTCTCAACCCCCTTGGCAAGTTAGCCAATTTAAAACAGGCAGGGACAGTGGAGGAGTATAAAGGGAGTTTCAGTCCTTGCTGGCTCACACTTCAGAACTCTCCACAAAGCAGGAAGTCAGCTTATTCACGGTTGGACTCCTGGAGGGGCTGTGGTTGGAGGTGGAATTACGGCAACCTTAAAGCTTGGGGGCTGCGATGAATTTAGCCCGCACATATAAAAGAAAACAAAGGAGCAGCCAATCCGTGTTAGGAGGGAACCACAGGACAACACTTGTGTGTAACAGCCCAAAAATAACTCCCGGTGGGAGTGCTGCAGAGAAGGGAACTGCTGGGGCAATAGCGAGTACTGGGAGTACCACCACCCCCTTCTTTATGAAGCTCACCAAAGCAGAGATGGAGGAAAGAAGGAAGAAAGGGCTCTGCTTCAATTGTGATGAAGCATTCCCGGGGGCATAGATGCAAGAAATTGTTTTGGGTGGAATTGGTGGAGTCCGAAGAGGATGAGGGAGAGCCAAGAGATCAAGCTTGAGGACAAGCTTTTTGTCCACGGGGGAGTAATGATATGCATCATGCATTTATTGGAAACAAATATTCTAGAAAAATATTTAGAAATTAATAAGAGGGAAGGATCCTACAAAAAAGATAGTAACTTTTTTATTTTAATTTATAGCAATCTTTTTAATTAGTAGTTACCTTATTATTGGAAGTTCTTTTTAAAATAGTAATTTTCATATTAGGAATGATTATTGAGATTTGTTTTTAGTAGTATTTCTATTTTATTGTAAACTTTAGTTTCCCCTATTTAAAGGGGGTATGATTAATAAAGAGATAAGTCTAATTTCTCCTAAAGAAGTGTGGTGTGAGGCTTGTCAGGGAACAAGTTTCGAGCCATCAAAAATAGGGTCTAAGAGAGGAAAAACTCAAGCAAGGGAAGAGAGGAATTCCCTACAAGGTATCCATCGACTAGATCCTTTACTAGGGTCCATATCAGGTTGGTGGGTGGTTCTTCAATAAATTGATGAATTCATGTCAAAACCAGGCATACTAATGCAGTTGTTAATTGTGTGGATTGCCTTGTGAATAACGGGCGACTTGTGTCATGTTTGTGATTTTACATACTTCAAACCTTTGACAACTTGTGAATAACGGGCGACTTGTGTCGTGTTTGTGATTTTATATACTTCAAACCTTAGACAATGATAACGTCAGGTATATAGCAGCATGGCTTTTACTATTGTAAGATGGACGCACAAGGGAAAAGGGGGCGCTAGATGCATAACAGAGAATGACATGGATACAGCATGACGTCAAAATTTTACACTATATAATCTGGTCATATCTATTGTGTTTAAAGAACATGTCACACAGAGACTTGATATAGACGTGCATGGTTCCAGAAGTTTCTGCACAAATTAGGTTCTTAGTAAATAGATGGAATGGTATTATTTTTAGGGTCCTGGAAAGGGATCCATGGGCATCTAAGCTGATTGGCAGTATCCTTGACCTTTGCAACTTTCTGCCACATTTTGTGTGGTCTTAGAGTATTATTGTTCCGAGTCCTTACTGATGTTATTTCCCTTTTTCCAAAGCAGAATCTCTCTCAGCTTGCATCAATCAACTATGATTTACTTACCAAGGGATGGAAAGACGATCCGCCAATTAATCCTAAATCTTAGCATGTTACTTGTCTCAATTAAGGGTGGCAGAAGTTATATATGGTATCATACTGGTGGACCTTTAACCTGTAAATGTAAGCTTTTCAACTTTTCTATGAATGCTCTCTCCTCTTCCTTTTTAGTTATCCATAGTGTCTGTACATAACTTGTTTGGTTCCTGTTTCAGAGACAGAAGATGATTTGACCAAAACTTACCAGGGATGTGCTCTTACTGTGGCAGTAGCTTCGCTGTTTGTGCGGTTCAAATTTTGCAGTTGAGTTTTTCTTACCATTTTATTTTTATTTTTGTTTCATGGGTATGAATTGAGGATATTACTGTACCTTCTTCCACATATCCATTTGCCTTCTTGAGGCTGTGAGATGTAAAGACGGTAACTTATTTAGAGTAATGAGAGCACATCCCTTTTGCAGTTACTTATTTTTACAGTTTTAGTACTCTGGTTGTGGTAAGAACTGTTAGTATTGTGTCTTAAATCCTCAAAAAGGAAAGAGGGAAGTGATTTTGATAATATCAAAAATTGATTGAGAGATTTGGAGTTTGCTTGGGGTGTCATGTACACTAAGACTGCCGTTGGAGTAAAAGAATTAGCCAATGTTGTGCTCGCACTTCTAAATGTTGTTATATCAGACTAACTAAATTCCTTAGGTCATGTTTGGAATGATGGGAAAAGGTTACCGGGGAATAAAGGTAGTAAATGCGAAAATATAACATGTCATGTACAAGTTTATGTATTAACTACACTAGTATTTTTATATAAAGAAAAAATGAAAAACTGGTATGGTTGGGCATTTATTATTCTTTTATAATTATTTTATAAACTATCGTTATCCGGTAATAATATTTGATTTGATTAAATCTGGTTTTAACCCGGTTGGATCTTTTAAGGGGCAAAAATCTCCCAACATGGTAATATAGGTACATTAAACTACATATGCATACTTTAATTTATTTTTCTAATATACATACCCTTCTATCATTTTTTATTATAATCCAGCACCAGTCTAGTTGGATGTTCAGGTTTGACACCTTTGAGATCTTTCCCTTAGCTTGAACCTGAAGTTGAAAGTTAAATTCAACACTTTTATGAATCTGAATCCAATTAATATAAGAATCTAAAATTTAGGTTAAGCTGAATAATAAATCACTTGAATTTAAAAATTATTTTTATTATTAAACTCACAATTAAAACTGTACTACTTCATACCCTAATCAAAACATAAATTGTCTCATACAATAAGTACTTTTTGCTAATTTTTTTTCAATATGTTTATTGTATGAGAAGATTGATCCACAACTGATAAGTGATTAATTTATTTTTTTAGGTGTGGTGTAAACCAACTGATGTTTGGATTTATGCTGTGATTAATTTAGTAGGCTCAATTTTAGGAGGGAGTTTTCATAATATAGTTTTTTTTTTTTTTTTTTTTTTTCATTTTCAAGTTTCGAATTCGAGATTTAGTTAAGATATCTAGAACTTTATCCACTAAACTGACTTTCCGGCATTAATATAGGTGAGTGTCTCACATCAAATGGCAGTAAGACTCTTGATGAATGCACAATTATAAATTTGTGTAGATATAACATAGGGTGCTCTTGATTGTGGTTACCATCTGTTCATTTGTTTTATATAAATTATAGTAGTCATATTATTGAAAAGGTTTATTCACTTATTCTATATTAGGGTTATTAAATTAATGAATAACCCATTAATTTGATTAATCACAATTGCTCCTAAACTGTATTTTGATTTGAATATTTCAACAAAATAACCCATTAAAAATATTTGATGGGTATTTAATACAATTTAGTTTGTCCATTAGACTGATTTATTTAATTTAATTAGTTTATCTTTAAAGTTAGCCATTAATCCAAACTCTTTCTGATTTTAGATACATGCAATAGACTTATATAAATATTTCTTTAATGATATTAACTCAAATTTGGTTTAATTGATTTTATATAGAAATACTGTAATACGTTTATTAATTGATCTTGCATAAATTTTGTTAAATTAATTTAAATTTTATAGATTTGTTGTTGTAAATTTCTGAATTTCTATTATGTTCACATATTACAATAAACTTATCATGCTACGATTATTGATTGATCATGTGTTGAATTCAATCCAATTGCTTTTTATTTTGTTTTCATTACCGGTATATCGATTTTGTCTAATTAATCCGGTTCGAGCACTGTGAGATCCATTTTAGGGATTGGTTCTCCTAAATCTTTTTTCGTCATTTTCAAGGCTTGTACTCGATATCTCTGTTAAGGGGTAGAGTGCCTGACCACTCAATCTAAAAGAGTTTGATATCCAATTGTTTTCTATGGACTTGTTGAAATTGGTTTATGAATTTTATTATATGGAATTATTATCATAATCTTTTTGTAATATATTTATAATTTGATCTTATATAGATTTGTTTGATCAATTATTGTATTGTTTTCGAGTCAACATCTAAAATGGGTTTTATAGTGTTCAAATTGGATTAATCAGATAAAATTTAATATGGTAAAAAAAATTTTAAAAAAATGTAATATATTTATGAATTTATGATTGTGACCGGGTCGAGGGTCATTAGTTCCACCGGCTTTGGATAGGTGGTCAAATTGATTTTTTTTTTTTTAATTGAAATATGATATTTAAAATTTTGATTAATATGATTCGGAATCCAATGGACTGATGGTCATATTGATAATGCAACTATTACGTCAATTAATTAAAGAATTTATATGGGAGATAAATAAATATCATTTACTTTAATATAAATTAATTGAAAGTTTGGAAATTTGTACCCAATTTGAATACAATCCTTCAATTATATATTAGATTTTAACAGCTTTGGAGGAATTTTTTTCTTTTTGATCTGAAATTTTTACCTATTAGGAGGTTCCAGAAGCATGTTATCTCCCTTTGATCTATTGTCCAGGAACCCATCAACGCCATGTTGATGTGAGATATGTTGACCAAATAAATCACTTTCGAGAAGCTAATGGGTGTGCTGATGTCCCTGCAAAGATGGGCCTCAGAGCTTGGTATTACAGTCTTGGATGTTCCTCCGCAGGATCTTGTCAAATTTCTCTCGGCAGATGTTATGAGGGAGGGGTGTGGTAGGATAGGTGGATCAGGGTCTTCTAGAGTTGTGGATTTGGGCTCTTAGTTCCTTTTGGGCATCCTTTGTTTTGTTGCCATTCTTACCAATAAATAAATAAATAAATAAATCACAGCAAGAAGGATGAAAAACATGTAGATAGCTGCGTGCTATATGGCAGTAAATCTCCCTTGTAAATTAACTAAATTCAGTTACCGAAAACTAACATACATAATCTAAACACGTAGCATTTCAATATTTATATCAACAGCCAGCCTCAATGACCTCCTTGCCCCTCGAATAACAGATCATATATCATATAAAGTTTAACCATGACAATTTTAACCGAATATAAAAGTGGTAAACAGTGGTCAAAACTCATCCACTCTAATTTGTTTCTCGTATTATTTCAGATTTAAAGCTTAAGAGTTAAGGGCATCTTACTCCAACCCAATTCAAAACCAACTAAAAATAAAAAAAAAATAAAAATAAAACGAAATTTATATGTTCATTAAAACATGTATAGCACTTTGGTAAACTATTTCAAATGATCAACACAAAATGGGTTTAAAATATAAAGGAGAGTTGGAGACATCGAATCCCCCGTCCTTTTTTTTTTACCATTGATATCTGAAATTTACTAAATTAATCCGATTCGAATATTATAGAGTTCATTTTAGGGATTGACTCTCCCAAATCATTTTTCACTATTCTTAGAATTTGAACTTGAGATATCTTGTCAGGGAAATAAAGTATTCTTGATTACTCAACTCAAAAGAGTTTGATGAAAACATCCTGAAGTTCAACTTGAATCCCCTCGCTTATCTCCTCATATACCTCAAAATATTAAATTTGGATTAACCAACCACCAGTCGAGTAAATATAAACTAATTTAACACAAACAAAATACCAAAATTTCGAAACTTTTAAAATGTTTTACAAAAAGTGCAAAAGTCAATGATTCGTATATCATCTTCCCTAATAATACAGAAATAGGAAGTGGTAAATAGGCTTTGATTTTCGATCTTGTAGTAGAACATATTGAAAAGTTATCAGCTTGATCTTTATCTTGATTTAGGGTCCTGAGATGGTATGATTCCACGTGGGTCACTGCTGAATTCTATTGTGGCCCACAATCAGTAACAAAATTCTCTCCTAATGTCAATGTCTTTTGACTCTTGGTTGAATTCTTTGTTACTATTTTTTTTTTACACCGTAATAAAAAATAATAAAAATATATATATTCATAAAAAATTTAAATATTATATCTCAAAAAAAATACTTAAATAAATTTTTTTTTTTTTTTTTTTTTATCATTTGAATGTTCTCATAAGAGCACACCCTTCCTGTCTCTCTTCATTTCTCAATGTCCAAAAAATTAATGTCACATGGTTCTATTTTAATAAATATTTATGATTTTCATTCATTCATTTTAGAACAACCTCATCTAGAACAGTGTTTTTACCCTTTTCAATTATTTTGGGAGGAGTGATTTCATCTTAAACAATCTCATGTCTTAACCTTTTTAGGATTACTTACAAACCTACCTTTTTTGTCATTACAAAGAACTGGATTTGTAAAAGCCTTTTTTGGTCCCAAATCATCAATAAAAGTTGGGATTTTATTTTATTTTATTTTATTTTTTGACAACAACAACAATATGAAGAAAATCATCTCTTTTATTTTCAACTATCACCTTTTGGTTTTTGTTGTTTAAAGATTTCGTGGTCATAATGATCATGCAATGCAAGAAAAGTTTCCTTAAAATGTAAATAAAACCCAAATATTTACATAATCTCATGTCAAGATTTTTGAACTATATAATTTTCACAAAAGGATAATTAGAGAGAAAAACATATCTCAATCCATGATAAAATCCTAATAACAATGATCGGTTACAAGAAATTTGCATTTCTCCTTCTTTGTCCCTCTTAAATTTTGACAGAATATTTTTTTGATAGTTAGAAAAAAAAAAAAAAAAAAAGATCTTACGTAGGGTAGAGAGAACCAATTTCTTTGGGGTTTCCTGTCATATTTATTTATCATTGACAAAAAATAACTCCCTTCTTTATAATCAATACAATTTTGACACGTGAACCATACATATCCAACATTTGTCCCGCTTGGTCCAAACTATTCATCCTTTGGTTTAACAATCGAATATAATATTCAAATTATACCAACGTGGGTTGATTCAACTAAATATGAGATTGAGTACTTTTAAGCATGACTGAGATTCGACTCGCGCTGAGAGTATCGGACTTTCATGTGTATGGAACATTC
Source organism: Dillenia suffruticosa (assembly GCA_033439265.1). Taxonomy (NCBI): domain Eukaryota; kingdom Viridiplantae; phylum Streptophyta; class Magnoliopsida; order Dilleniales; family Dilleniaceae; genus Dillenia; species Dillenia suffruticosa. The sequence goes on along the minus strand of JAVTVX010000009.1, from coordinate 14,300,926 downwards.
TCCATTGAGAGACCCGCTCTTCGAAAAGAACCACTACAGCTATCGGTCCGGATTAATCGGGACGAAACGTTGGATATCAGGCGGTATACAAGACATGATATAAAAAAAAAATAATAGTCAAATTGTAACAAAAACTTTTTATTATATTGGTCAAATCATAAATCAATATTAAGTGAAAAATTAACAAAGATTGTAGTAGTCATATGTCATTAGATCAATATAGTCCCTTCCATGTATCACAATATTAGTTCTTTACTTGATATGATTTGTAATGAGAGACGTATCATCATAGTCCAACTATAAGGTTTTTGTTAGAGACAAATCCTATTATATTAACAAAATTCATTTATGTATATATAACAATTAATATAATAAAATAGAATGCATCAAAATATAAAAAATATAAATTAAATAACATCATAGTATTAAATATATAAACAACATAAAATATCATTACAATGTCAATAACAGTTTTCGATACTGCCCATTTTTTAGACAAGTTTATTAAATGTCTTTAGTGACAACCCTTTCATCAATAGATTTGTAATCATGAGATTTGTACTGATATGTTCAATTGATACATTTTGTTTATAAACTTCGTTGTTAACGGTAAAGTATTTCATTTTTATGTCTTTAACACCTTTTGAATACTTGTTGTTTTTGGAGAAGAATACTACTGTGATATTATCACAATAAATTTTTAACAGTTTGGTAATATTGTTAACAATTTCAAATTCTAAAATAAAGTTTTGCTCCCATAATCTATGAACAGTGGCCTCAAAGTATGCCACAAACTTAGCCTCGATGGTAGATGCAGCGATAACAGACCACATTGCACTCTTCCATGAGACTTCTCCGCTAGCCAAAAGAAATAAGTAACCAAATGTGGATTTTCTTAACTTTACATATCATGTGTTCCTTTCCCTTAACGACAAAACTCTCAAGTTGAAACTTAAATCTAACGTTTTTTTTAGTACTATACTAATCGGTATTCGTAATTATATCATGATTAATTCGGTTTGAAACTTACAGTGGTCCATTAAGGGAATTATTCTCCCAATATAGTTTTTCCTATTAGAATGTAATAAAATCCTAATATTTACATAATCATGTATCAAGAATTTTGAATTATATGATTTTCATGGAGATATAATTAGAGAGAAAAACGTACCTTGATGATCCATGATAAAGTCATAATAACAACGATTAATCGTAAGAAATCTGCGTTTCTCCCTCTTTACCCCCTCTTTAATTTTGATAGAATACCTTTCTGAAGGTGAGAAAAGATCCTGAAAGGATCGGTTTCTTTAGGTTTTTCTTTCATATTCACATACCATCAGTGTGCGGTTAACAAAAAATAACTCCCTTACTTGTGACCAATACAATTTTGATATGTGGACCATAAATATCCAACATACAAATCTGCATGAACTCAATCCGGTATAGGTTGACCATGGGAATCAAGCCAAGGACAATCTGTGTCTCCAGATTGAACATACCAATCGATACAGTGGAATTGCAGAAGTGGATTTTGTTAGAGTACAAACTTTAAAATTCTATAAATTTGATAAGTTCAGATCTTCAAACACTACAATGAGAGAGTTCGCCCACCAAGAAAGAAATACACTTCTGTATTAAAAATATATCAAAATCTAAATTACAATAAGAACAAACTTTTAAATGAATCTAGATTATAGTAAGATACAAGAAATAATCTAATATAACTTTACTAAAATTAAGAAACTAATAAAATCCAAGTAAACCATTAACTAGAGTTCTGAAACCCTAGACCAAATAAGATAAAGAAACAATATATTAAATAAAAAATAAAGTCTTTGCCTTTGGATTTGTGTTGGTGCACCCAAATGCAAAGGAGTACAGGCGCACTTGGTGTTGTAAATTTTGTCGTCGTGTGCATTACTGATGGCATCAGAGTTTTTGTGACGTAAAAATGGCGTCACGACACCAAAGAACGATTTTGCAAGTATTGCATGAGAAATAGTTGTATGCGAAGTTCTTTAAAAACGTCACATATGCTGAGGATGAGAAACTTTTGTTATGGCCTCCCTTCATGAAGCTGTCAGCTTAGATGAACAAAAGTGATAATATTCAAAATATCTATTTATTTTATTATTGATATTATGGTATAATTTTGGATTGATTAATTGCTTTAATGAATACTTTTTATGACTTTTTATTTTAAGAGAATCAAAATTAGAGATTGGATCAAAATGAATTTAAGAAGATATTTTTGGAGATAAATGGTTAAAGACATTAAATTTGGGTCTATAAAGGAAAGAAAAAAATATTAAAAAATGGAAAATTTTATTTTAAGAATTTTATTTTAACTAAAATTGTTGTTAAAAATAAAATTCTTAATTTTCATATTTTGATGGAATTTTTTCTTATTTTTTTGTTGGAAGAATCTTAGAGATATAAAAGAAAAACTCTCCTTGTTGACTTAAAGTGCATCACATCACTATTTACATTCCAAGGGGGACAGCACTATTCATCTATAAAAGGAGGTGGCTACTGTTTGGTGTGTATTCCACTTTTCTTCGTAAAGGCAAACTTTTATTTTTTTTTCCTTTTTCTTTTAGTTTTTCATAGAGTGAGTGGTTAGTTTTTTTTTCTAATTCAAGAAAAATTTTTCTTCGATTGTTTTTATAGTGAATTTATGTGTTTTATTTAATTTCTTGCATTTTAATTCAAGTATTTATTAATTCTTGATTTATTTATATAAAAAATTGGTATTAGTTAATCTGATAAATTTAATTCAATATCAATTTTTTTATTACTATCCAGGATTTCAATGATCCGTAATTATTACGAATAAATGGTACAAATAGCAAATATGTTATTTATATTTATGAGTATTTTACAAATATTCATTTTAATCTAAGAAATTAATGGAATAAAATTAAATAATTGTGCGACTATCTCGGTTATTTGTATTTTGGTTTAACTATTTTTACAAAACTTAATACTATCATTATATTGATATGGAATGCTATCGTGCCCAATCGATTAATGATAAATTTTGATTAGATATTTGATTTAGTCAATTAATTTAGGAAAACGCAAAATTTATTATAGCTATCTTAATAAATCTAAAATTAAATGTGTGAATCGTAAGACTAATATTTTTAACCCATGATCAGTGAATAATAGAATATGTGAACTCTTGGATCGGAGTTTAGCATATTAAATTTCTTTTATAATTTTTAGTAGTTTTGCGTATTTGATTTATCTCTTAATTTTAGGTTTTAATTTTTGATTTAGAAATTTATTTTATAAATCTCCCCATTTTTTTATTTGGGCAATCACTAATAAATTGAGTTAATATAGTTCCCATAGTATTCGACCTGATACTACTATTGCTACAAATTTGTTGCATTAGGAGAATAAGTATTAATTTGAGAGTTTCGACAACCCGACCAAAATCAATAAACTCTCAAAATCCCCGACAGCGGCACCAAAATTTAGTCGGGTTTGTTAAAACTATCAAATTAATACCGATTCCCCCAATGCCAACAAATTTATAGAAATAGTGGTATCAGATCGAATCCCACGTAAACTATATTAACTCAATTTCTTAGTGATTGCCAAAATAAAAATAGGGGGATTTATAAAGCAAATACCTAAATTAAAATTAAAAAAAAACTAAAATAAATAAATAAATCAACTTTGCAAAAATACTAAAAATTAAAGAAGAAATTCAATATATTAAACTCTGATCCAAGGGTTCACATATTCAATTATTTAATTGATCATGAATTAAAAATATTATTTTTACAATTTAAACATTTAACTTTAGATTTATTAAAATAGTCGTAATAAATTTTATGTTTTCCTAAATTAATTGACCAAATCCCAAACAACCCTCTCTTACTATAAGAAAATAGGATATCAGTGACGAAAAATTAGCGACAGAAAAAATCTGTCGGTACTAGCGACAGAAAAAATCTGTCAGTACTAGCGACAGATTAACATTGGTGAAAATTAGCGAGAAATTAGCGATGGAAATATTTTAGTCGATATAATAGTTTAGAGTAAAAAAAATTATGTAAACCTATTAGCGACAGATTAGTGACGGAAATTAACTATAAAAATATTTCCATTGGTAATCCATATGTGTAATGGTATAGGATAAAAAAAAGAAAATTATGTAAACCTATCAATGACGGATTAACGATGGAAATTTTTCATCGCTAATCCGTAACTGATACTTATTGTCCGCTATCAGCGACGGATTAGCGACGAATTTTTTAGCGATAGAATTTTTCGGTCACTAATCTATCGTTGATGTGGTTTAAAAAAATTTTTATATAAATCTATTAGCGATGAAATTTTTAGCAACGGATCAACGACGGATTTTTATTTTATTATTTTTTCATTTATTTTATTATTTTATAATTCTTTTTCTTTTTTATTTTATTTACTTTATTGGGTAAATTAAGAAAAATACTTTGTTATTCTATTTTAATTAATCAAATTTATGTTTTTGGTTCAAAAAATATTTTATTTCCTTATTTAGTGCCAATTTAATCAAAATCGAATTTAAACAGTTAGAAAAGTTCAATGAGAATATTCAACAAAAAAATAACCCCAAGGTAAAAAAAAAATGAATTGTGATGAGAGTGAGATAAGAAAAAAAATATGAGAGTAGGATAAATATTAAAAAAAATGAGAGTAAGATAATAAAAAAAAGACTTCACAAAAGAGATTATGGTATAGTGGTTATGACAACTCAAAAATCACAATTATGCTGAGATTCAAATCCAGGTGAAGGCAATTTTCTAAGAAAAAAAAAAAGATGGCAAGTGAGTAGGCGCGTGCGTGTGGGAGCAGGAGAGTGCGCGGTCGGACACGTGCACGTGCAAGCAGGTGCCTAGAATCAGCGACGGAAAATTTCCATCGTTGATAGTATTACATATTGTTTGTTATCAGCGATAGATTTTTTAGCGATAGAAATTTTTTGTCGCTAATATTTTTACATATTGTTTTCTATCGACGATAAATTAGCGACGGACTTTTTAACGACGGAAAATTTTCATCACTGATAATTTAGCGATGAATAGTATTCCGTCGATAATATTTAGCGAGAAGGTTTTCAGTGACGATTTATCGACATAATTTTCCATCGGTAGTACTCTTTAGCTACGGATATTTTACTATCAGCGATAGATATTTTTGTCGCTGATACTTTGTTTTCTAGTAGTGTCTAAACCAATAATTTTACTTAAAGAAAAGTGCAAAAATACTCCATAAACTTAGGGCCAAACATAGAAAGGTCCATAAATTTATATAAAATATATATATATATATATATATATATATATATAAATATTCCCTCAACTATGAAAATGTGTAAAGTTAATTCTTTTGTCCATGTTCTATTTATTTTTATTTTTAAAATAACAACAATAATAATAACAAAACATTTATCCCACTAAGTGAGATCAATTATATAGATCTTTTTACGTTGTTGTACTTTGTTTTATATTATATTATACGTTATTGTACTTCATTTCGTATTGCATGCTTATCCATATGATTTTTTTTATACGATAACGATAATCATACTTTTGTCTCACTAAGTGAGGTTGGGTAATATGCATACTTTTACACTATTATGTTCTATTTTATATCTTTATTTCATATATATTTAAATAATTCATATTATATTTATTGTAATTATCCAAATCTTTTTAAATCTTATTTTCCCTCGATTAATATAAGTACTTGTTATAGTCTTGCACTATCTAACTAAAGCATCAATCAAACATCTACATATGTGTCCATCCTATCTTAATCATGCTTCCATCATTTTTCTTGATAGACGCAACCCCAACTGTCACGCTAATACACACATTTCTTATCTTATCCAATCTCAAGTGTTCACATATCGATCCTAACATCCTCATTTTTGTAACTCTCATCTTTTTCCTCTGTGTTTTGGTTTATTGACAATATTCAGATCTCTACAGCAAAGTAAATCTAATTGTCATCTTGTAAATTTTTTTTTTAAGTTTAATGTGTACATTTCATAACGTAGAATACACGATACAATTCTCCATTTCGATCATCTTGCTTGTATTTTATGTGATACATCTTCGTCAATTCTTTCGTCTTTTTGTAAAATTAATCATAGATATTTAAAATTCTCACTTATAGATAATTCGTTATTTTTTGTCTTAACTATTGGCTCACTAACACTAGTGTTGCTAAATTTAAATTCCGTATGTTTTTTTTTACCTTACTAAGTTTAAAATCTTTCATTTTGAATGTTTTCCTTCAAAATTTGAGTTTAACATTTACTCATTCACATGTTATATCTATTAAGACAATGTTATTTACAAATAACATGTAGCACGATACTATGTTCTGAATGTGTTTGGTGAGTTCATTCATGACTAGCGTAAAAAGATAGGGATTTAATATTAACCCTTAATGTAGCTCTATTTTTATTGGAAACTCTTCGGTTAATTCTTTTGATATCCTCACTTTTGTCACTGTTGTGTTTGTAAGTTATAGGTGTTGGGTCGGGTTGCCCATGTGGGTTTGACCCAAACTCATTCGCTTATCTATTTTTTAAATTCAAAGGAGAGGGGTGGGAGTGGTTTTTTAAGAGAAAAACCAATTTCTAACTCCCTTAACTATCTAATATGCACATTGAAGGTTGAGAGAGGGTACACTAAGAAAAAAAGTGACATTCAAGAGAGATCTATACCATATACATTTTTAATCAAAAACTCTTAGATTGTGAACAAAAGAAAATTGATCCATTCGTTACATTTTTCGGACCCGTATATCGAAAAGGTTAGTGATCCGACCCTACATCTTGGGACATTAAATATTTATTTTGCTGTAATTGCATCAAAGAGTGCTTTCATTGGTATCAGAGCATGATTTAGGGTGTTTCTTATTTTTTTATGTATATTCGAGTTTCATTTTTAAAAAAAAATTGAAAATGGTAACTTGGAATATAGACCACGAAATGCTTTGAAATTTGAAAGGTAGAATATCCATGATGTTAGGAAAGATTTGCAAAGTTTCATGTATGGCCGTCATGTATTTTTGGAGAATCATGAACCATTGCCGAGACTTATGATAAAAAAATCTCCTTAGATAATACACTTCATGAAAAGAAAAATACATGGTTCAATTCCTTATCAAAAATCCTTTCTAACCATACAAATAACAAAACAAATGGTTTAGAAATGAGGGAGAAATCAAAATCTAAAAAAACTGTTCGAGGTGTAGAAACCTGGATTTAGGGAAGACGATGGACAGTGCAAAAAAAAATCCCACTGTCGGGCCATGGGCTGTGAAGCCTAAACGTCAAGATCTAGACCTCAGATCGAAAAACCAATGGCACCATTAGATTCAGAGACCCTAAAAATGGGGGGTAGGCAAAATTCGGTAGCCGAATTCAACCGGGAAGTCCGCGCGTGGGTTTCATGCTCCGCCTGGGTGCGTGGGCGGGTCACCCACGTGCCCGCCACTTTGGGTGGCGTGTGAGGGTGCAAGACGCGCCCTCTAAGGCCAGAATTTTTTTTTCAAATTTTTTTTCTTTTTTTTATTTTTCTGTAATTTTAAATTAATTTTTTTCTGAACAGAAAATTATTTTCTATTGATTTTAAGTTTGTAAAATTTTTGGAAATTGCAGAAAAATTAATCAACATGTGAGACAAAATTCTGAAAATTTCTTACATGTTTGGAAAAATATTTTCTAGCTTCTGCCTACCTGAATTAAATTTTATAACACCTATTTGATTTTGTACTCGTTGATTTACGTATGAAAAAAAATCGTTTTTTTTCTTCGACATAAATCTTTTGATTAATGAGTATAAATAATTGTGGATGATGTTTTAAAATTTGTTTTGATTGGTTTCATGTCCAATTTAATATTTACCTTATTTTAGAGATATGGTGAGAATCAGACGCACCATTGCACCTCTTCGGGGGAGATGCAGAGACAAGAGGACCCCGGAACATTTGGCAAAACTGTATATGATGTTGCATTATAAAATGAAAGTAACACACACTTTGTCGCAACATCTGTGGGTTATGAGTCGAAAATATTATGAATTTCGGCGTTTGGGTTACTGGTTCGGAGGCGACGAAGCTGAGATTAAGATTATAAGAAATTCCCTCCCTGATCGTTTGGTTGGAATGACTGACAAAATAATAGAGGATAATAAGTGGCCGTATCTCAAGGATTTCATATTAAAACTGCTTAGGATGTGGAGAGTTAGGGAGATAGAGATTAAAATGAAAATGGCGTGTCTCTAAAGATTAATATCTCTACACCCCAAGCTATTGGGAGATTTATTCTAAGAGATAGACTTTCAGTTGGGATGGTCAATATGGTTATTCGCATGTATATAAAAGATAAGAAAGAAAAGAAAAAAGAAATTTGATTGTATATATTTATATTTTTTTTCTTTCTTTGATGCATAGTTATGTATTGTGATGAGAACAATGCCATGAACATATGATGTAATGTTTCTCTCTTTAAATATATATCAAGAATGTGTATATTTATATATTTATGTGAGCATATGAAGAGATATGTTCTAAATTCACATGATTTTAGTTGGAATTTTTAGGTTAGTAGAATTTAAGTGATTCTCACCTAAGACTTAAAGGATTTTACTACTTTGAAATCAAATTTATGATAATCAAACATTTGGATGATGGATGATGATTTGGAACTTGGTGATCTTTCGACTCTACACTTTATGTTCGTTTATGATAAATTTATTAAATTTTAAGTACAAAATTATATGAATAAATGAGTATAAATACTTACAATTATCTCTCTTTGAAAACCCAGACCATGATATCAAAATCAATAATAACAGATTTAGATAAAGGTGATAAGTTTAATGACGATAATTATGACATTTGGCGCCATAAGATATGGTATGTGCTGGAAGAGTAAGATACCTTATAAGGTATCAACCATATCATGCAAAACCTTGGAATTAGAAATACTGTTCAACAGATAAGAGATCAAGAAGCTTACCAGGCGTGGAAGAAGAAAAATTTCATTGTACGTGGCATCCTGATTAGTTCTATAGTTAATGATCACATACATGATTCCCTACTGCTCATGACATATGGGTGTACCTCAGAGAGAAGTATGGAGATACCAGTGTAACCCGTTTAAGACAGTTGACTATTAAGTTTGACACGTACAAAAAGAAGTCTGATCATAGTATCAAACTATAGCTAAGAATCATGTCAAACATGATAAGGGAATTGAAGTCAGCAGATCATGTTTTATCTTATGAGCAGCAGGTTCAAGCTTTAATCCGATCTCTTCTAAACCAGTGGGAGCACTTGAAAGTTAATTTGACTCACAATGATAGCATTAAGATTTTCGCTGATATTATTCGCCATGTAGAACTCGAAGATGAGCGGCTTGGTGCTGCAAAATCGATTTATAATGCCTTTGTAGCTGAGTCTAGTTCTCAGAATGTTTCGGATTTTAAACGCAAGGGGAGCAATAACAAGGGCAAGAAAGGGAAGGAAGTTGCAAACGGGTCTAAGAAGAACAGTTCTAACCGCAAGAACAAGCGCAATCGGTTTTGAAAAAAGAAGGATAAGAGCAAACTGAAATACTACAATTGCAAAACTCTTGGTCATTTTACTCGAGAATGCCCCGAGCTGAAAAAGGTAGCACCCTATAACTCTTCTATAAGTGTTATATATATGTTTCTAGCACTGTTTTACTTTTTGAATCTTATCCTGTGTGGATTATAGACTCAGAAGCAACAGACCATGTGACGAGAGATCGAGAAGCGTTCGTGAGTGTTCGTGGACTTTCGTCGAGTTCCTCCTGATGCAAGATAGATATACATAGGGAACAATACAATGGTGGAAGTCAAAGGGATTGACACTTGCAAACTGAAGTTACAAAGGGATTGACACTTGTAAACTGGAGTTACGAAGTGACCAAACCCTAATCTTACATGATGTTCTCTTTGTATCGAAAATTCGATGAAATTTAGTCTCTGTTGTTGTTCTTCTTAGACTAGACTATGACTTGAACTTTACTCGTAATAGGGTTTGTATTTATAATTATGGTGTATTTTATGGTATTGGACATCTGTTAAATGGATTTCTTACTTTGGATTGTGACAGACAAATGTTTAACTATTATGTTGATCGTTATATTTCGTTAAATGTTTGTTTTTCTAGTAATGTTAATATAGATGACAAAGTATGGCATGTTAGACTTGGTCACATAGGATAGGACAGGATGAATCGACTTCTGAAAGTAGAATTATTGGGTTCGCTTATTAAAGTTGATTTACCGAATTGTGAATATTGTCTTGTTGGGAAGATGACTCAAAAACCATTTGAAAAAACCGTGAGGGCTGTACTTCCATTACAATTGGTTCATTCTGACATTTGTGGTCCAATGAATGTGAAGGCTATGCATGGAGCGTCATATTTCATTACTTTTATTGATAATTTCACGCGTTTTGGTTATGTTTATTTGATTACTCACAATTCTAAAGCACTTGAGTGCTTTCGACGTTATATGAATGAAGTGGAGAATCAAATTGATAAAACGATTAAAATCTTAAGGACAGATCGAGGGCGTGAATATCGATCGGATCAGTTCAATGATCTATATAATGAAAAGGGAATAATTAGACAATTGACTATTCCCCAACGCCTCAACAAAATGGTGTTGCTGAGAGGAGAAATAGGACATTGGAAATGACGAGATTTAAGATGGCGTAGGCTAACTTGCTAATTTTCTTTTGAAGAGATGCATTGTTAATTGTGACATATATTTTGAATAGAGTGCCTTCAAAAACAGCACTCACAATACCGTACGAACTTTGGACTAATGAGAAACCAAGTCTGACTGGTCTTAAATTTTTGGGATTAGCAGCATATGTTCATGACTCTTCTAATAAATTTGGAAAGCTTGGTACCCGAGAGAAGAAATATATCTTTATTAGATATTCTAATCAGTCAAAAGGTTATGTGTTCATCGGTGAAAGGGAAGATGGTACTGTAACTGTAATTGAATCACGAAATATGACATTTTTGAAAAATGATTTTCCTAGTAAAGGTGATATAACAAAAGGAGAGACTTTGTTTGAATTAAAAAATTCAAATGATAGTTTTGTGTTGGATGGGTCAAGGGAACTACGACAAGTTGAATCCCTAGATGATCCCAGTGGGAGGAATTCAAATTCTAACGATCCAATCGAATTATCGATTCGGAAAAGTGTTAGGAAAGGTATGCCCAAACGTCATTACAAAATTGAAGAGCACGCTTTTATCATTTTTCCATAAGACGAGGATGAGCCGAAAAATGTGAACGAGACTTTGTCTTGTCCTGCCAAGAATGAGTAGGTAAAAGCAATGGAGGAAGAAAAAGAGTCGATGAATTCTAACCATGTTTGGGAACCGATTGATCTTCCACCTGGGCACAAACCTATTGGGAACAAATAGGTTTTTAAGGTTAAACGTAAGGCTGATAGAACAATTGAGAGGTACAAAAGTCGGTTGGTAGCAAAATGTTATACCCAACAAGAGGGTATTGATTATGAAGAAATCTTTTCACTAGTAGTGTGATTTGCCTCTATTCGCCTATTGTTGGCTATTATAGCTAATTTAGATTTAGAATTATATCAGATGGATGTGAAGGCTGCGTTTCTCAACTGAGAACTTACAGAAGAAATTTACATGGAACAGCCAGTAGGTTTCATAGTTAAAGGTCAAGAAAACAAAGTTTGCAAATTGAATAGATCAATTTATGATCGTAAACAGTTTTCAAGACGATGGTATTTGAGATTTCACAGAGCCGTAATCTTTTACGATTTCGTAATGATGGACAAAGTCTATTGTATTTACGTGAAAAAGTCCAATGATAAGTTTGTATTTCTAAGTCTGTATGTCGATAACATATTGTTAGCCAGAAATGATATGGAGTATGTCCTGAATATCAAGAGTTGGTTATCATCAAATTTTGAGATAAAGGACATGGGTGAAACAGAATACATACTTGGTGTTAAGATCCACAGAGTTCGTTCTAAGAGATTGTTAACTTTATCTCAAAAATCTTACATTAAAAAGATTTTGGAACGATTTAGGATGAATAGCTGTAAACCTATTGATACTCCTATGGCTAAAGGCGAAGATTTAAGTTTAGCGATGTACCCAAAAACCGCTGAAAAAAAACATGAGATGTCAAAAGTACCTTATTTTAGCGTTGTTGGGAGTTTGAAGTACGCTATGATGTGTACTCACCTTGACATTTGTTATGTCGTGGGTTTGATCAGCAGGTATCAATCCAATCCAGGTAAAGATCATTGGACAGCTGTACAGAGGATTTTAAGATACCTGAAAGAAAGTATGAATTATTCTCTTTGTTATCAAGGAAATGACTTGTTATTGAGTGGATATACAGATGCTGATTGGGGTAGTGACTTAGATGAACGTAAATCCACCTCAAGTTATGTTTTCTTGCTAAATAATGGCACTATCTCTTGGAGAAGCAAGATACAAACATGTGTATCACTATCTACGATGGAAACAGAGTTTGTAACTTGTGGTTCAGCAATTCAAGAGTGTATTTGGTTAAAATGGTTTTTACGACATTTGAGAATCGTAAGCTACATAGTGGTAACTGTAACAATTTATTGTGATAGTTAATCAGCTATCATTTACATGAAAAATCTCAAATATCATGGGAGAACCAAATACATTGATACGAAATTCAACTTTATTCAAGACATTGTTGAAAAGATAGAGGTGACATTGAAGTATTTATCTACGCATTTAATGGTGGCTGATTCATTCACGAAACTGATATCTAGAGATGTATTTCTGAAATATGTAAAATCTCTACAATTGCGTAGAGTGTAATTGTATTTGTATGCAATGAACGTGATATAATGCTCATTATTATATGACATTTGAATTTGTTTGCATTTGCGAGTTCTTATGTCTTGATTAAAAAGTATGTCGGATAAGTTTGGAAAATTGGCTCTCACACACGAGCAATCGTCTCTAATATCTGTGTGATATGTAGAGATGAGACAATATTAATTTTGGATAATTAACAAAATTAGCCGCCTTAGTACAGAACTAAGATGAGATTATCCTTGATATTTATTTATTTGATAATCGAAATGGATTTCCCATAATCCATTACACTTGTCTAGAAGCCAAGTGTAGTTCTCTCTTGAAAAAGTGATTTTTTTGGAGGATTTATAAGAAGAGAGAATCAAGTCAGTGTCGTGATATACTTGGACTAAGACATGTACGATGCATCATAATTTTGAAATAGACATACGTTTCTAAATAAATAGAAAAGGTATCATAGCACGTGTTCATACCACGTGTGCTTTGAGTGTCCCTATGAGTAATGGGTTAATGAATCTATTTATCTCATTGTGTGAGATCCAGAGGTTTATAATTAATCTCATTCAATACACTTAAGATTTTCGCCTATTTCTTAAAACTTTATTTTAGTGTTGCTACCTTAACATATAACCAATAGATCATGATTGATTCGGTTTTGCGGTACATGACTAGGAAAGTAGCTAAAATGAAGTAGAAAGATAGTAGTGCAAAAGGAAAACTGTCTTAAAGTTTGCACGTAATTTTTATATTCACAGACTGGCTAGTTATGTTTTTAATTTGATATGCTGAAACATAATTGTGAATGTATAGTTGAGATAAGTCAAGTATACTCTTATTTATTAATAGAGAGATAAGAGGTACGGTGACTCTGTATATAGTAAAAGAGGTCTGGGGTATAGCGAGACTTGATATCCTCATTGTATTAGATCTTGAACTGCTATATATCTTTAACCGGTGTATAGCTATGAGCTCTCGATATACTCGCTAGTCACACAATCTATTTGTCTGCATAAAATCGATGGTATATGGAAGTGATTGAGCAAAATATAGGTCTAACCCTCATGTGCGAGTGAGAGATGTAAGTTATGGGTGTTGGGTCGGGTCGTCCATGTGGGTTTGACTCAAATCTATTCCCTTACCTACTTTTGAAATTCAAAGGAGAGAAGGGAGGGAGCGGTTTTTTAAGAGAAAAACCAACTCCTAACTCCCAACTCCCTTAACCATCCAATATGCACATTGAAGGTTGAGAGATGATACACTAAGAAAAAAAGTGACATTCAAGAGAGATCTACACCAAATACATTTTTAATCAAAGACTTTTAGATTGTGAACAAAAGGAAATTGATCCATTCATGATATTTTTAGGACCCGTACATCGAAAAGTTTAGTGATCCGACCCTAAATCTTGGGATATTAAATATTTATTTCATTATAATTGCATCAAAGAATGCTTTCAGTGTTGTATATATCCTTGATCGCTTTAATATACATTACTCTTATACCTTTTTTTTTGGTTAAAAAAATCCTCCACATGATTTCTTTAGAGACTCAGTCATATGTTTTTTCTAGGTCGATGAATACTCTGTGTAAGTTCTATTTTTTCCCCAATACTTTTTAACTAATTGTCTAAAGAATATTTAATTTATATTTAATACTTCTCAACCAATTCTTATATTTAATATTTGAAAGATGACGATTTAAAAAATTTTCAATAACAATAATAAAATATGATATGAATGATCTAAATATATATGAAAATATGATATAATATAGAAAATAATAGCACAAAAGTATCAATATTGATGACTTCACTTATTAGGATAAAACAATAATTTTTGTTGTCATTTGAAAAAAATATTATAGTTAATATTAGAAATAAAATATAGTATAATGATATAGAAATATTCATCGATTTTAGTGGGATAAAAGTTTAGTTGTTGTTGTTAAATATTAAAAATTTTTAGATAACAATATTTTTTATTATTTTAACAATAAATAAATGGACCACGGATGAAAGTGTTAATTTTATACATTTCCATAGTTGATGATAAGTTTTTGAAAGTTTTAGAGGGTTTATATATATATATATATATTTGATTCTAAGTTGAGAGGGCCTTTTTACATTTTTTTATTTTTATTTGGTTTTTATCAAATTAAGGCCATCTAAAAAAGCAATTTCACCATTTATCAAACTTGCCTATAAAGACAATTTAATACGAAATGCAACCTTTAAATACAATTTAATACGAAATGAAACATTACACCATCATTTAAAGATTTAAAAATTGAAAAAATTAGGTTACCTTTCTGTATTGGTGTTGAAAGAATAAATGGATAATAAACTCAATTTTGCTCTTCACTTTTATTGCCTGATTTTTTGTCTTAAAATTTTTGTCAATAAATATTTTGATCACCAAATAAAAATTATTTATGTTTTTAATTATATAATTATAAATTTATCTTTTTATTTTAATAATATTTTGTGGTAAAAAAATATTGAGATGGTTAGGTTGGAGTGATATACCGAATTAACAAAAAATAAAAAATAAAATAACCTGAGAAAGAAACTATTTTCGAAAATAACCCACAATTGTCGCGGGTTGGAGCCGCGGCATGGTATGCCACGGGTTCAACCCATGTCATGGCCATGTGGTGTGCCATGAATGGTGCCGTGTCTTTAACCCGCGACAAGCCCGTCAGGCCATGGGACAACTGGCCGACCCGCGGGTCATTTGGGCCTAACACTTGCCGTGATTTGAAAAAACCAAAATCAGATTTTCTAAACATGCTGTAGTTTGAACGCGTTGCAACAAACTCTCACCCTACTAAGCGGGCCAACAGGCCGACCCATGGGGCCAATAGGGCCTAACACTTGACTCAGTTTGGGAAATCCGAAATCCGACTTCCTAAACATGCCATAACTCAAACGCGTGACAGAGGGTCGTGGACAGAACGGGCCAAACCTGCGACAAAGACCCTAGACCCAAATGACTCAACCCGTGACTTAGGGGCCCCTCCCTATAAATATATTCTGAAAATCATATAAGTATATTATTTAAATAGATCAACAAAAACAACATTCTCGAGGAGAAAATTACATGAAATATCACATCCGAATTTTTGAAAAAATCGTAATTAACTTCTTAAATTACATGAAATATCACATGACTAACGTCGTCGGGCCATTTGTGCATGTGTTACATGAATGTTCCATTGGCCCACTTAGTGGGGTGAGAGTTGTCGCAACGCGTTTGTGCTGTGGTATGTTTAGAGAGTCCGATTTTGGATTTTTTAAATTATGTCAAGTGTTAGGCCCGCGGGTCGGCCTGTTGGCCTACGGCCTGACTGGCCTGTAGAGTCTTCAACCCACGTTGTCGCGTCTTCAACCCACGGCACCGTCTAGGGTGCACCACGTGGCCATGACAAGGGGTTGAACCTGTTGCATACCATGTCGCAATTCTAACTCGTGATAATTATGAGTTATTTTCAGAAATAGTTTCTTTTCATGTTATTTAATTTTTTTTTTTGTTTTTGGGTTAATTCAGTGCATGGCTCGGTTAGGTCGGGTGGTTTGCGTGGTGGGTATGGGATATATCCGAAACCTAAAAATAGACACAGTGCTGCAGGCGGCCCCCAGAGGCCTCTATTCCAATTCCCCTCCCTCCTAGTCCTACTCTCCTGCGGTTGGGTGTGTGTCTGTGTTGAGAAGCTTCAAACGTTGTTGGATCGATTAGGGTTTTGGGCGGTTAAAAGGATGCTAAGTAAGCTTTCAGAGCTTCTTGTTCGCAATTCCATCCCGAGAAGACACCAGTTGTTGTGCTATTATTCTACTAGTTCTTCAATCCATGACAGACCCACTAAAGTAGAAGGTTCGAAATCTGATTCTTCGAACAATGATTTTGAATTCGATTTCCTCAATGCAAAACCCCAATCCCAAAATCCTCCTAAACCAATCCCAAATCGACCCTTAAGGGGTGGAGGAGGAGGAGTGGGTAGAAGGAGATACGATCGTCCGACTCCAACTCCGACTCGGGCTCCCACTCACGCCGATAAAGGATTAGAGTTTGATGAGAGTTTTCTTGAGAAATTCAACCTTACCATTGACAAATTGGAAAACAACATGGAGGGGAAGAAGAAAGCCGAAGCAGAAGCAGCAGCAGCAGCAGCAGCAAGGAAGGAAGAATCTTCTCCTCCTGAACCCGAAGACGCAGATGAGATATTCAAGAAAATGAAGGAGAATGGTTTGATTCCAAATGCTGTGGCAATGCTTGATGGTTTATGCAAGGATGGGTTGGTCTCAGAAGCAATGAATCTTTTCGGGTTGATGAGAGAAAAGGGTACTATTCCTGAAGTGGTGGTTTACACTGCTGTTGTTGAAGGCTACTGCAAGGCCCACAAGATTGAGGATGCAAAGAGGATTTTCAGGAAGATGCAAAGCAATGAGGTTTCTCCAAATGCCTTTACTTTCACTGTGATGATTACTTGGCTTTGCAAGTGCAGGAGATTGGAAGATGCTATCCAATTCTGTGTGGAGATGTTGGAGGCAGGCCATTCTCCGAATACCACGACTTTTGTTGGATTGGTTGACAGTTTATGTAGGCAAAAGGGTATGGATGAAGCCAAGCATGCTATTGAAACATTGAAACAAAAGGGATATCATGTTGATGAGAAAGCTGTCAAAGACCATCTTGACAAGAAAGGACCATTCTCACCACTGGCATGGGAGGCCTTGTTCGGAAAGAAGACCCCTCACATCTCGTTTTGACTTGTAAGTTATCTCATATCTTTAGTTTACCAACTTATGAGATGTTTTGTGAATAACAACTCTTGCTACTTGATATGTATTTTAATTTCGTATATATAGTTGCAAATTGCGTTAGGTTCTCTGAAAGAGTTATAGCAAAGCCTTTTGAGTTTCTTTATGCTAACAAAGTCATAAATTATCCCCACTCCTCCCCAAAAAAGGATGCATTTGGAGTTGTGCTGCTGATAAAAGAGCTATATGCATTGTTTTCCCAATTTTGTTGTCTATCCAAGCCATGGACATCTCTCCTAGATAGATTGTTGAGCATTCTGTACTCAATCCTAAAATGGGTACAAGTCGCATAACAACATCTGTCTGTAGAGTAAAACAAATTACTTTAATGCTATGACAAAGAAGATATCTCAGTCCATTGCATTGCTTTGGAGACAAACAAACAGCAGACACAGCGGACTTGCTCATTTTGGCAGAGATCAAAACAAACATGAGCTGAGGGATGAAATAAAAAATTAAAATATTACTTAATTGGTGTTTTCTTTCAAAAATGTGAATGGGAGATGTTATAGTGATTTTTCAGGGAGTGTGAGTTTTCGGAGGGCTTTTTCCAAACATGTGAATATTACAGTTTGGTCATGCTTGAACTTGATGTGAAATTCATTGTCCAAGGAAGTTGTACTTTTGGCTTTGCACTTTGGATACAAGCTCACATGCTCTTATAGTTTTCACATCCCTACTTCGGCCTGTAGTGTGCAAGGTTTCTGCTGTCATTTTGGATGCATAGTGTAACATATGTTTTCATACATGTATACAAACACATAATTTGGATTTTTTGGGTGTAATTCAAGTGTTTACATGAATAAAAAAATGAAATAGAAAATATTGATCAAGAGGGACTCGAGGATGAAATCAAGGTTCCGTGCCTCTTCACTTAAGCTTGGCTTCAAGTCGGGGAAATGTGCAGCTCCTGTGTTGTCCACCTAAAAAATCAAAAAAAGATAAATTAATGTTAACAATATAACCTTGAACTATTTCATAGTGAACTAAATCACGTGGGATTCAAATGTCGGAGCTTAGTAATATATACCATTACTGTTGCTGCTCTTAACTACATGGACATAGATTAAATTTCCTTAACATTTGATATATCATCATATGTGTTGCTTTTTCATGTTTTCAATAATAATGCTGCTTCTCTCTTTTTGGTTTTTGTTTTGCTTCTTTACTATTCCAAATGCCTGATTCCGGGGTCCAAAATATGATGAGTGGGAAATAAGGCAAATCTGGTGGTAAACATTTAAAAAGAAAAGAAAAAGAAAAAAGGAATTACACAGATGCCTCAGCAGCAGCAAAAGAAAGGATAATCACTAAGTTTGTTGTTTCGCCCTTGTTTCTTTGCTATTTTTCATATGTTGCAACATCCTCCAATTCATATATGTTGTGTGAGTTGAATTGTTTATAATTTTGAAAGCAGTACCTGCTTAAAATGGTATCCCTTGTTGAGCTGTCTATTTTACTTGGCAATTGCTGCATATATTTTGGAGCACAAAATATGCAACAAATTTGTTGAATGTCCCACATGCATTGCACTAACCTTTAGTTTGGGGGAAATTTCGTAAAAAGGAGTTATTTATATGCACATTAAATCCTTAGCTTTGATCAATGATTTGTGATGGACCATTGTGGTGGTGAACAACTATTTACCATGTCCTGAGTGGCATTTAACATAGGTAAGAATACAAATTGGTAATGATAGAGGATTTGGAGGGTGGAAGGATGCTTCTTTGCTTTGGAGATGTGCTTTTGTAGCTATGGGTCGGTGAATTTGGACTATTGGTCCTCTTCTTTGGGACCATTTTTTTTTCAAATTATGGTTCTTATTGATGTAACATTTTCCTAGTTTTTTGAGAATATATTCTAGAGGACTAGAAGAGTAATGAAAAGCAATCCTTCACTTCTTTTTACTCTTTACTTCTGTTGTCTCATCCTTTGGGCCTTATGTACCTTTTCTACTTTATTTAACACAACACTTTTTTTCAGTAAAAAAATTGATAATGATAGAGTAGCAAGCCTGTACCAGGTTAGTCAAAATATTAATAAAAAAATATTAATAATGAAGGCATCTTTCTTAAGAAAAAATATTAATAAAATGAAGGGCATTAAGTTAATGAGCCTCCTGAGAAGGAATAATTTGTAGACAAAAAGTGACTATGTTTATATGATGAACACTAAGCTTACTTAGTTGCAGATCATCCTTCCAAAGGACATTTGGGATCAATTGAGGAATCTTGCAAGTGATGGAACTTCACTAGGCAGCACTATGCACGAAGTTTGTTTCATGCTTATTGTTTTGATAGAAAAGAAATTATCATTACATAGCACCAAGTTGGTGCACCATTAACAATGTACAAGAGAAACAAATACTCTATAGAAGCTACTACATCCTCTTCATTTTCAAAAGATTGATATGATAGCAAAAAGTGAAGAGACTTAAGCTAGAAAGTGTCCTTCTGAGCCCTAAATAAATTCTTAAATTTTTCTACCTCAGAACTAAAAGAATTTCGCAAGGGTTTGAACAAATGATCTTCCTCTTTGCTGTACAACATCTAAACCTGCTCCAAGCCTGCAATTCAGCATATACATTCTTTGAAGGTATCTAGGCAATGTGGAGTATGGCAGAAACAATCTCCTGCAGTTTTCTTGTCCCAGAGCAATGGAGTAACAACTGATCAACACCCTCGACACCCCTCTTACACAGACAGCATCTAATCATGACAATAAACCCTCTTTTTTGGAGGTTATTTTTGGTTGAACTGCTTCCTCAAGTTGCTTCCCAGGCCACTTTTGAAGGGTTTATAACTCTTCCAAATCAAATTCCGAAATGGTGAAAGTGGAGGAGTGTTGTGGATATTTGTTCTAATTGCCGGGAGAGATGAACTAGTCTCACGAATCTAATATAGAACTTGGGTTTGAAATGGTAATGGTCTGGAAGTTGAAGGCTCCCTATAATTCTATGAGAGGATGAAGTTAAAAATTAGACTTTTTATAAAATTATCTAGAACAGGGTAAAACACTGTCATCATGTTTTATTGACTTTATTCAAGTGATATATAAATTTGGAATATGGTTTTCTACTTTTATTCCATCAACTTGAGCATTCATTTTCTTTTACACTTACCTGTGAAAATCTGTGAGTTTTACCATTGTCTTGGCTTTTCCAAATTCTTAGAACAGGATTATGTTTGAAAAATATCATGGGTTAATTTACTAATTATTTTCTACCTAAAGGTTCTTACTTGGACCTAACATACTGGTTAATGCATAATATTCTTGTGAAACAAATATGAACCGGAAGTACTTAATTGTCAGAATAATTTTTTAAACTGAAAAGAGGGTAACATGCTTTGCTGAATTTCTTGGTAAAGAATATTGATTGGATCCTACATTTGTGTTGCCCATTATCCTCATGGAAAACATAAAATACGAATGTAAGATACTTTTTATATTTCGAATCACACTTCACTAGAATTAACCACATACTCTGCTCAAGTTGTTTAACATGTAGAAAAACAAATTATGTGTGCCAAGTCAGTTGGAAGTTATTTTTGGCTGCGTATAGTAACAAAAAGTTGCTGTAGTATGGGAAGTTTAATTTTTTTTTTCTTTGTCTTCTTTTGGGTAAAATTATAAGAGGAGACCAGCAATTTTAGCAATTTGTTGTTTTGCCCTTTGACATATTAATGATTTATTTGTACCCAACTCCAATACAAAGAAGAGATTATAAAAACAAGTGTGTGAAAGGGGTTTACTCACCAAATCCGCTGTTCTATTTATAACTTAGAAATATATAAATTGAAAAGAATAATGAGTCCTAACATGGTTTAACTTGGTGACTTGGTTTATGTTTTATCTACTTATGGTATGTATGTTGCACAATTATAGCATTTTTTCTTAGAAAAATAATGATGTATTAGATAGAGGAATACACAAAAACTTCTAAGAATAGAAAACCTTAAAGAAAGAAGGATCAAAACAAAAAAAAAACAGAGAAAGACAGTTTCCAATTGCTTTCCAAACCCAATGTTTATAAATTCTCAAGGTAACTTTGACCCACAAAATAGATATTTTAATGGTCTAATTATAAAAAATTATGGTATTTCGCTCTCTCAAGTTACGCATTGGGATAGCAAAAAATGTGTATTTTCACGACAATCGAATTTTTCTTTTCTCTCTAAAAGCTCTAAAGGTAGTAACGAACAAGTCAGGACAAAGCCAATCACTGTCACACACTGCAAAGTGGCGGTTCTACAATTCCCATTCAAGAGAGCATTTAAGTGGTTTTTAGGTTATGAATTGTTATTGCACATGCCACAGATATCCAGAAAGATAGCCTTATAAGGTCTCTTTTTTTAGAAGAGATCATTGGAGTATATGTATCAAATAAAAACCTTAAGCTTAGTAGGAAGATATCTGGAGATATAGCCTTATGAGGTCTCCTTTTCTAGAAGAGATCATGGTTCTTAATTTTATTAAGTACATGGATCAAATAAAAACCTTAACCTTAGTTAGAATCTTTACCTCCCATATGAAAATGCTAAATGAAAATGAGAACTTTGGGGGAATAGTTGTTGGATGATGAAAGACGGGCATACAAATAAAAGCCTCCAATGAGTCAAGATTTCAAATTTGAGATTAAAGAAGAAAATTCACTAGCTTCCCTGTTGCTAAGATGTCTAAAGAAATGAAAGTCCCAAGAATACGATTGTCCTTCCCAATTATAAAAACCTTTGATAAAAGCTAAATGAAATCTAGATAACCCATGAAGACAAGGAAAACAAATAGAAAGGGGTAAGTCCGCAATCCATGGATTTTCCCCCAAAAATACCGGGAACAATCACCAGTTTGAAAGGACATCAAGCAAAGAAAAGTATCATACAAATGTGATATTAATTTTAAAAAACTCCAATGAACTCTTACTCTGGCATTCACATCCCATCAATTCTGGCGATGACCATCCTTTCTCTTTATAATCCTATGCCATAGAGAATTAGGTTTTAAAGGGAATCTGTGTAGCCATTTGCGTGTCAAGACATTTTTGAAAACCATATTATCGATGCGTGACCCACTGTTGGACTTTGGTTTAACACTTGATACTAACTTACCAAATGTTGTTGCTAGACCAGCCCACTACCTGGTGAAATAAAGTTACTCATCAACTTTTCAATCTTTTTAACAACCTATATCATAAAAGGAGAGAGCAAGTATAGAGGGATGCCGAAAAGACATGCAACAATTAGACTAATATGACCACCTAAGGTAAAGAAAGCACCCTTCCACCTGTCTATTGTCTATTCTCTTAAGGATTCTGTTTACAACATGATCCCAAAACTAAATACTCCTAAGATTTCCCCCCAGATGAACCCCTAAATAGGAAATAGGCCACTCCTTAACGCAATGACTAATATTTGTCAAGTGATCAAGAGTTTCTCTAGAAACATTTATCCCAAGAGGTTTACTCTTGGGCATATTAATCTAAGTCCAGAGACTTTCTCAGAGATATTAAGAAGCGTTGTCATGTCCTAAAAACTCTCATTAAGCTTGTTATTTGCAAACTGAAAATGCAACACATAAATCTTGTCACTCCCAACCCTGGCTAGAGAAAAAATTAGCTCTAATCCGTCTCTCAATCAAACAGCTCAAAAGGATCAACTACAAGAGTAAAAAGGAAGGGAGATAGAGGGTTTTGCTGTCTTAAACCTTGCGATGCAGAAAACCGAAATTTTGGCTCCCGTTAATAATGACAGAAAAACAAACTGAATTCAAATACTCTCTAATCTATCTTCTCTGTCGAGTCCAAAACACCTTATTCTCTGACACGATATCTAATAGACTTCAACTATTCCTATCATACGCTTTCTCAAAATCTAACTCGAGAACCACACCCCATTGTTTTTCTTGACAAAATCAAACACCTCAGTAGCCACAAGAGTGGCATCTAAAATCTGTTTGCGTCTGATAAAAGCACTCTGATTATAAAAAATAGTCTTATCTAACACAACTGTTAGCCTATTTGCTAAAACATTGGCTACAATACGGTAAAGGCTGTTGGTTAACTTGATGGTCTAAAATCCTTTGACTTAAAGAACGAGATTGCGTGGGAATGAGGGTAATAAAAGTTAAATTCATACTCTTGCTCTGCCTTCTAGTCCCCAAAAATGCCTTTTTGAAGTTAGGTTCAACATCTTCCTTGCGAGTCAATATGCTTTGCCTCTTTCATCATACTCTTGCTTTCCATCCCATTAGTATAAAGCTTCATACAGGTCTTGTAGCGCCAACTACCCTTCTCTTTAAGGATATCTCATCAAGATCATTCCTAAGATTCTCCCTACAGCTGGAAAGATCCTTATTTGTCTCTCAGTCCAACATATCTATCTCTGTAATACCATGAAGTATAGAACCTATACAATCTCTCATATAACTAAAGACCTCAATAATAGCAAATTTTTGTTCACAATGAATTCAATCGTCATTGAATTGGTATAGCAGTTTTTGTTAGGTGATACTTTCAGGACTCATTTTGTTTCCCAGACATGACAAGCTAGGACTAGTCTATTATCCAAGAATAATTGATTAATTTGTTGTGTTCGATTGATGTTGGATTTTTTTTTTTTTTTTTGACGAAATCAAATCTGGGTATAAGTTGAATTTCCTATGATTATTTAGTCAACAAAATGTGATTTTAAAGGTAAATTTTGTCTATATGGTTATTGCTGCAAAAGATATTCCACCTCTAAGGTGAGATTTAGTAGTTCCTCTAAACCAAGACACTTTGTGCTTAGAGACTTGGGTTCTTTTTAAAAAAGCATTTTGCAGTCTTATAATATATTACATTTTTAATTTTACAAAAATGAATTTCATAAATTCAGAATGCATTTTATTATGTTTGATTCAAAAAATTACTAAAGTTGCTGCAATTAAGGACTAAAATTCAGTTTATAACAAGTAAAGGTAAGAAAAATTATTTTTCAAAAATTAATTTTTCAAAGTAAACTGAAGAAAGCATTTTGATAAAATGCATTATCAAATGTTTTTAACCTTGCATTATTTTTAAGAATGCATTATTGAAAATGTATTATAGCCATTATGGATTCTTAGAATGAAAAAACAATGGCAAAGAACGCCAAAGACTGATACTTGATGAATTATTTAAGTGAAACAAAGCACAAAGTTAAGAGTAGATATGACATGAGCATAGGTAGAGCAGCCCCTCCAGCCCACAATTTGGCCAGTTTTGAGCAACAATTTTGTGTTTGATGCCCAATTTTAACTCAACCTGAAAATCCCCAGCCAATTTTAGAGTTGGGTTTGAATTTGTGCTCTCAGTGTATGCTTGGCTCGAAACTCGCATTTCTTTCATTGCTTTATAGGTGGGCTTGGGCAATGATGCTATGATAGGTGTGACCATCAGACCACGCCATGCTTAGGCATGCATATTTTGTTTTTATCTCCATGCTAAGCCCGTCTTACCATGCTCAGTTCTAGTTAACAGTTCATTAGGATTATTTCCAATTTGATAGCCTAATTCTAAAATGAAAAAAGGCCTTGAAGAAAGACTTTTGTATTTAATTGTGCTGGTGCAAAGGTAAGGTCTGCTGCTCTAGATTTAGGAAAGTGATGACTTGAAATTTAGGATTGAATTTCCCCTTTAGAACTGGGAATTGAAATCATGAAGACTTAATGGTGATTCCATGGAGGATTTGTTGTGGGAAGTGGAATAGAAAGAATGAGAATGAAACCATTTTATTCCAATACATGGCCTTTGGAAATGACAAATCAGAATAGGAATCAACACAAAGTGGGAATCAGGTGCTCCTTCCTCCTAGTTTCATGACACCTAGGCTCTGCGGTGGGAACTGCAAAATGGACTTTGGAAAAAATATAATCTGAACTTTCAACCACCAATCTCTCTCTCTCTCTCTCTCTCTCTCTCTCTCTCTCTCTCTCACATCAATGTTGACCATCGTCAAACATAGGTGCCGGAGCCTCAGTGACATTTATTTAGATAGCCAACATCAGACTTAAGTGTTGAAGCTTGCAACATGCCTGCTGAAGCTCTGTTTCTGTTATGTTCTGGACCACATCTGACAACATCCTTGAACCTAGCACGAGCACTTTCTTCTTCCATCCCTTTAACTGATAAATAAGGCTGTCATTGGCAGCAAAAGCCTTTGGTCTGTGGTACAAGCTTTTATCATGTAAAATTAGGCTATTGTTGGAGTAAAATTGAGCCACAGAACACGCAATTACACAAGAATCATTAATGATGGAGTCAAGTTTTGTGGTTCAGAAAACTATCCGAGTTTGTGATGGGTTATTTATGTTTGTAGAGTAGAGAATTGGCCTCGAAGGAGAATGGATAACAAAGAAGTGAAAATTAGTTTGCTTGCATTATGGTTTTGTGATTATTGCTTTAGAATTTTGTGTTTTTGAGCGAAAAATAGCTGCTTTGATGTCAATATCTGATGATTTGTGAGAAATAGAGAGTAATTGTAATAATATAGACATGATTTGATGAAATTCTCGGTTGGGTTTGATGATTTGGTACTCTATTTTTTCTATTTTTTAATCAGCAATTCACAATTGTGCAGAAAGTTTTTGGATAATTTGTTTGCTGAGAAATTTGATAATTTGGCGGAAGAAGATGTTTTGGCAAGCCTTTGATTCCTGCTTTTTCCACACAAATGAATGGGAATGAAAGTTTTCTTTCTGATTCCCATTACTTGGCATGGGAATGGGTTTCATACACATCCCAATTCCCATTCCCATCCCCATTGCCCAACCAAACAACCTTTAGAGTTTAGATTGGGAGTTAAAGTCATTGGTTAGATCACAATGCGTGGGAAAGATCTCAGATTCTCTTAAAAGGGATTGGGAAAAATTCGATTAACTTCCATGTGGTTTGAACCGAGCTAATTTTACCTCCTAATGGTTTAAAAGCTTGTCACCTATCAGTGACAAGTTCTAAATTACATGAGGAAAGAATGAATTCATTGTAAACAACAGCAATCGGGAAAATCGAATTGCTAGAAGTATTTTGTTCAAACTGCGAGGAATGTGCAGTTTGCAGATCACTTGTTTATTTGTTGTCGGCTTACTTTTTAGCTGGTCTTGGTAGATTTTATCACTTTTTGAAGTGAGGGAATTATGCCATCTGATTTGTGTTCTCTAGTTTTCTTTTGTTGGTGATCTCCAAATTAGAAAGTACTTTTGAGTAGCCATTTCTGGAGGGAAAATTACATATTTAGTGGAAGGGATGTGTTTTCTTCAAAACCTTTTTAATTGATCTTTGTTATTTATATTTCTCAACTTGTCTATCTTGTAGATGGTTCTGGGACAGTGGCAGTGCAATTTTCTTTCTCGTTGTAATCCATGAACTTATATTTCTGGTAGACTTCATGACCTATAAAACAATGAGTAACGACTGACCATTCCACCTGTCACACACGCACACACACACATGGATGCACATGAACACCACACACCCACACCCCAGAAAAAAACTGTTTGGTAAGCCTAGAGCGTAGAATATTGAGTGATGCCTTCTTCAAACAGTGACTCAGGGTTTGGCCCTCACTGATATGCTTGCAACATAGATCATTTTTTTTTCCTTTGTTTTATTCTTCTTTTCTTTTTTTTTTTTTTTTTTTTTTTTTTTTTTTTTTTGCAAAGAAAATGGAGCGAAGCAAATTAGGAATTTGCACATGATGAACTGGGTTGTGTATAGTTAAATTTAAATAACTGAGTTTTGAATTCTATCTCTTGAATATGGTCTGTATAAAGAGCATCCTATTAGCATCATTGTTAATGGTGAAATTAGGTGTCCTCAATGTGAACATGTTGCTGAAATATTTATCAACAAAGTTGCCCATCTAATTGTTGATGGTGCTCCACAGCAATGTTTGAATTTGTTTTTCCACTAACATGAGCAAACGTCCATGGAACTGATTTTCTCATTTTGAGTTGTTTCAATTCCTGTGTAATATTCAAATTCTTCTTTTCTCTATTTCATTCGTGTGAACTTCAAGGACCAAGAATTTCCTATGAATAATACAGTCATAAGTTAATAAATAATTTGTTTCTATATCTTTGACTTGAGTGTTGCCTTATCGCCAAAGCCCCTGATTCGGGTCGGGATAATTTTCCATGTTATTTGTACAAACCAAAGTCCAGCAAAAATGTTAGAAAGCTTATTCCATAATGATCATGGAGAGCAGCAAAGCATGAACAACTTGGTTCCAGTGTTCTTTTGGTATTTACTACAGATTATGAGGAGACTAGGCTGAGATTGTTATTATCTTAATCTTTGACCATTATTAAATGTAGCCAATGAAACAAGTTTATATCATCCTTGCATTTGTTCTGTTATTAGCTGCAATGACCAGCTTGGAATGAAATGCCTTCAAATAATGTTGAAGCATTTGGTCCTTTCATAGATGAGTATTGTGTTATTCCTAACATTCTATAGAGATGGAATCCCACATTTGCTTTATCCCGGGATTTTTTTTTCCTCTACTCTAATTGGTCCATCTTTTATGCTTCTTATGTACAGATGTGGCTGGAAATGCAGCAATGGAGAGAGCAATTGTAAGATGGAGATATATTTAGACTTTTGCTATATCTTGGTGGTGAATCGGATGTGGGCTACCTAAATATTGCGTCTTGGAGGCTTGATGAAAGCAACAGCCATATTTAAGGGATCTCCATCTTCTGGGCATTGGAGCTTTATATTATATTCGTGCTTTTAATAGCTTCTTCCTTTTTTATTTTTTTTCTGGGGCAAATATGGTTTGTTATGGCCCAAACAATTTTCTTTTTGGTTCTAGTTTAGCTACCTTTCTTTTAGGATTTGACTTGAAGGAGACTGCTTCTGATCTGGCTATCTAAAATATAGCTGTTGCATTTGTCAACTTGAGGCTTTGGTTTGGTAGATTGCTGCCATTTTTGTTTCTTTTCCTTAGGCATCTGTCCACTTCTTAACAAGTTCTTGAGCTTGACGCTCATTCTTAACACTTCATTGCCATCGGTTGAATATGATTTATTTTGTGATAACTCACTTTTGATTTTTTTTTTCCCAAGGAAAAAAAATGCTTAATGAAGACAAACTTATGCAAGCCCTTGTAAAGCTGGCTCTTTAGTACAAAGCGAAAGAATGGTTTGGTATGTGGTTTTCGTGCGGCTGTGTGAGCTATGAGTAGGGAGAAATTATTTATCGGAGAAGATTTAAATGGACATGTAAGTGAGAATAATAAGAAATTTAAAACAGTACATGGAAACTTTAGTTTTGGTAGGTGGAACGAAATGGATGTATCATTTTAGAATTTGTCACAACATTTGATTTGATATTCGTAAATATTTGTTTTCAATAAAAGAGAGTCGCATATAATCATATACAGAAATAAGTCGAATATCAACCAAATAGATTTTTTTTTTCTCACCAAAAGAATGATAAAATGATCTGTAGGGATTGTAAGGTTATATCATAGGAGAGTGTAGCAACTTAAGATAGTTTTTAGTTTCAAATGTCTGTGCCAAAAAAGACAAGAACGATCGTCAATTTATAGAACAAAGAATTAAGTGATAAAATTTGAAAGAGAAAAATTGATAACTTTTAGAGGTAAGTTAGTTTAAAAACCTACTTGGTTTTTCGGAAACTATGTGGGTAGAAATATTTAATAATATTAAGAATTTAAGTAAGTACGATCTTGACATGTTTGGGGATTAGATACCAATAGGTAAGGAGTCATGATAGTTGAATAAGGAAATCAAATTGTTATACAAACCAAATACGAATGTTATACAATCATTAAAAATAAGAAATGTAGTGATGTGTGTGAGAAATACAAGATTGCAAAAAAAAAAAAGACAGATGAAGAAAATATTTGCAAATAAAAAAGTAAAATGTATATCCAATTATATAATAAACTAGAAACTAATAATGAAAAAAAAGAGTTTTAAAGAATTACCAAATAAAGCGACAGGAAGGGAACATAAGAAAATGCCAGATGGATTATTTTAATAACATTTTTAATATTGAAAGTACGAGAGATATTGGTGATATCGCGATATCTGTAAAAAAAAATCAATAGAAATTTTGAACGCAAGATTTATTCTTATGAAATAAAAAAGGTTTAAAGAAATGAAGAATAATAAAATCATAGAATCCAATGACATCTCTCTTGAGGTGTGGAATTGTTTAGGTGAGTAGTTTTTTTTTTTTTTTTAAACCTTGGCAAATAAAAAAAATACTCCAAGTACCGAGGGAGAGTATAGTTGTACCAATATATAAGAATAAATATGATATACAAAATTATTCTAATTATAGGAAAATTAAATTTATTAGTTATATTATAAAATTCTGAGATAGAGTGATAGATTATATATTGAGATTTGATACAAGTGAGTTTTAAAATTTATTTGAATTTATATCAAAACAATCCACCATTGAAACCATTAACTTGCTTAGACATTTGACCTAGAAAAAGTATTGATAAAGTTCTAGAAATATATTGTGGTGGGTGTTAATGAAGAAGTGATCTTTTTAAAATATATTATCTCATAAAAAAATGTGTGAGGGAGATGTTATCAATGTAAGGACATGTGAAGGGTTAAGTGATACTTTCCTAATTAATATTAAATTTCATTAAAATTCGACATTAAACCCTCTCTCTTTTTATAATGATGATGGATAAGATAACAAATGGCATTCAAGATAAAATATAATGATGTATACTTTTTTGCACATGATATAGTGGCGGTCAACGTAAATAGGGAGAGTATTAACATTAAATTGGAGTTATAGAGAGATATAATAAAATTCAAAAAATTTAAATTGAATCGGTCCAAAACTAAGTGTATGATATATACGGTTACTAATGGTAATTAGAATTGATAGTACAAAGCCCAAGGCCCATTACCAAAGAGATCAAAACCTTATCCTGGGTCCATTAAACTGGGTTCGTTAAACCAAATGCACCCATAGCTCCTCAGTCGTTCTAGTCCTCGGTCACTTCACTCGGTGAATGCATTTGATAACTATAATTCCTTCAATCATGTGATAAGTACGACTCAAGATAAGCCATGAGAGAAATAAGTCTTTAAATGAATTCAAACTTTCCTTATGCGGATAAGAATTTTCCTTATTCTCGGAACGGTCCCTTAGAACAAGAAAACATATCTGGGCAGGCACTCTTGATAAGGCATGAAACCCCACAACAGCTGAAACTTTCTTCAATCAACGAGATAGTATATCTCTAAGAGATATTTGACTATAGCTCCTACAATTTCGAAGATTTTTAACAATCTCTCCACAAGAAAATTAGAGTTTCAACATCCCAACGCTTTATGGAACTTTCCAAGAACCACGGATATATAAGCACAACATTGGCCGCAACCTAGATAAGTTCTCGGGAATCCTACACATCAAACACACCAGCAACACAAAGTCAAGACACCCTTCTTTTCAGTTTGTTTTTCATATTCTAAAACTGTTTTTTCTAACTTGAGCGTTGGAATCTCCATTGCTGGAGCATCCTTCGATGGTATTTATAGGTTTCACCCCTCACGAAGTTTCGGGCCATCTCTAAATCCAAGACTCCTACTTAGATAGACAAAGCATGTATTTGTAGAGAAAATCCACCTCCATCTGATTGGCGTTATTAGACTGGAAACCGGGCCGGTTTGGGCCCGAAAACCGGCCCGGCTGGCCCGGGTCAAGCCCGAACCGGAACCGGCCCAAGGCTACAGTAAAACCGGCCCGGCCCGGAACCGTTTCCTGTAGCGGGCCGGGCCGGTTCAAAAAAAAATTGAATCGGGAACCGGCCCGGTTTGGAAAAGTGAACCGGACCGAACCGGCCCGGAACCGGAACCGGCCCGGGCCCGGAACTGGCACGGAACCGGCCCGGGCCCGGGCCCGGAACCGGCACGGAATCGGACCTGAACCGGCCCGGCCCGGCCGGTTCCGGTTCAAATTTCCCCCTTTTTTTTGAATTTTGAAATTTTTTTCCAATTTTACCCCTCCCAACAGCTATAAAACGGCTACTTTTGAGGTTATTTTGGTCCATAGGGTCAAAAAATTTTCCTATAAATACCTTATACCCCATTTCCAAAATTTCCACAACAAAATCTCTCTTTCTCTCTCACATCTACATTCTCTCAATATTACTATATTCTCTCATTATTATTTCCTTTGTATTACCATTTTTTATATCATTTCCATCATTTCCTACACTATTATCTACACCATTTCCATCAATTTTTACACCATTTCATCACCTTATACACCATTTTCATTTTCTCCATTATCTACATTTCCACAATTATTTACATTTCCACCAATTTTTACACCATTTCTATTCTCTTATACCACATTACCTACACCATTTTTTTTTACTATTTCCATTAAATTCTATACCATTTCCATCAAAATTTACACTATTTCATCACCTTATACACCATTTTCATTTTCTCCATTATCTACATTTCCACAATTATTTACATTTCCACCAATTTCTACACCATTTCTATTCTTTTATACCACATTACCTACACCAATTTTTTTACCATTTCCATTAAATTCTACACCATTTCCATCAAAATTTACACCATTTCATCACCTTATACCCCATTATCTACATTAATCAAGATTTGAGAAGATTTCAAGGTTGGGAGCTCATTCAAGATTTTGCGAAAAACAACTGCGGTATTCGTCAAATCGGTATTTTTTAATTTTTTGCATATTTATTTTTTTGCATTTGCATTACATTTGTATTATCTTTTTAAAAAATTTAATTTTAAATTTCCTTTAAAAAATTTTATCGTATATATTATTTTAAAAATTTTAATCTTAATTTTTTTTATAAAATGGCCGGAACACACTCTTCACAATCTTCTCAACAATCTCCTCTTCCTCCATTTTTTGAAATTCCCGATCATATAGATATTGAAACTTTTTTGGAAGAAACCGAACCTAGTAACACTGAATCTAACACAACACAAACTAAAAAAAATGATTTTAATATATGGACATTTTTTGAAAGAAAAAATGATGAACAAAAAGCAATTTGTAAAATTTGTCATAAAAAATATAAATTTTTAAAAGGTTGGGGGGTAGGCACACTTAAGAGACACTTAATTAATAATCATCCAGATAAATTACCACAAACAAAACAAACACAAATTTCTACGGGGGGAGGTAATATAATCGGTACATTTAAATATAATTCGGATAAAGAAAAAATTGGACAAATAGAATGGCTAGCAAGAAAAGAATTACCACTTAATATAGTTGCATGTCCTGTATTTGAAGAATATGTCCAAAAATATTTACAACCCGGTTATAAAAAAAGTAGTAAAAAATCCGGTAGGAGGAGATCATTAGATAGATATCAGGAATTAAAAAATGGTATACTTACAGAATTTATGACTAGTCAATGTAAATTTTCATTAACTTCGGATAGTTGGAAAAGTGAGCATAAAAAAGAATATTATATTGTAGTAACATGTCATTGGATAAATAATTCATGGTCTTTACAAAAAAGAATTTTAGCTTTTCAACGTTGGGAATTTCCACATTCTGGTGCACATATAGCTAGAATAATTTCAAATGTTGTTTATGATTATGGAATAAGTGATAGAATTTTTTCAATTTCTTTTGATAATGCTTCGGCTAATACTACTGCGGTTAATAGTTTAAAAAATTCTTTAAAAACAATTTTAAATGGAGCTTTTTTTCATGTTAGATGTGCATGTCATATAATTAATTTATGTGTTAAGGATGGTTTAGCAATGGGAGAACTATTTTTACAACCTATTCGCGATTTAATTCATCAAATAAGAAATTCTGCTGTAAAAACTCAAGAAATGAGACAATTATGTATTTTACATAACAAAAAATATAAAAAATTTAAAATGGAATGTGACACTAGGTGGAATTCAACATATGACATGTTACAAGGTGTTCTTCCTTTTCAAAATATTTTAATTGAATTTGCAAATTCAAATTACGAATATGGTTTTATTGATAATACCGCTTTTGAATTTGCGTCTACACTTACAAAATTATTGGAAATTTTTTATTTATGTACAAAATTATTTTCTGGATATTATTATCCAACCACTCATTTAATGCTACCAAATCTTTGTAAAATTATTTATGTATTTAATCAATTTGAAAATGAAGAAAGATTTGGTGAAATTGTTCTTTCAATGAAAATAAAATTTTTAAAATATTATGAAGAAATTCCAATTTTATATTTAGTTGCAAGTGCATTAGATCCACGTGTTAAGGTTGAAGGTGCTGAAATGTTAATAGATTGTTTTACACAAGCTTTTCCATCTGAAATGTCTATTAACCCACATTTTTTAATACAACAAACATCTCATACTTTACAATCAATATTTGAATTATATGAAAAGGAAATTAATAATTTAAATACTAATAATATAGCTAGTAGTAGTAGTAATAGTATTCAATCATCTTCATTTTCATTTAATCCCTTACACATGTTAGGAAAAAAACAAAAAACTTTTTCATCATCATTTAATAAATTACTTTTATATAAACAAACACCTAGATTAGAAGGTTTTGATGATGTAGATTTATATGATATATTAGGTTGGTGGAAAAATAATGCATCATATTATCCAATTTTGGCCCAAGTGGCTAAAGATGTACTAACCCCTCCGGTATCTACAGTACCATCCGAAAGTGCTTTTAGTGCAGGTGGTCGAGTGTTAACCGAAAAACGTACAAATTTAGCGGACGACACTTTAGAAGCTTTAATATGCATTAAAGATTGGAAGGATGCAGAAAAAAGAATGCAAGGAATTATCAAAGCCTCGGAAGATGATGAACAAGAAGTTGAAGAAGAAGAAGAATAATAATAATAATAATAATAATATTAATATTTTCCTTTTGTTTACAAGTCATTTTAAATAGAAAAAAAAAATCAAAGTGATGTAATTATCAAAATAATGTAAAAAAAAATAGTGGATTTAAAAATCCAAGTGATGAGCTTGGTAGTGGACGTACACCGAATTCGGTGGAACCACTCTAAAAATCTTGTGTCTCTGATTTTTAATTACAAGTGAATTATCAAAAGTTAATTAAAAAAAAACAAAGTTAAAAAAAATGGAGTTATAAAATTAAAATGGAATTAAAAAATATAGTTAGAAAAAAATTTAGAAAAACGCAATAGAAAGAAAAAAAAAAAAAAAAAAAAAAAACGGAACCGGGCCCGGCCCTGAACCGGCCCGGCCAGGAACCGCCGGTTCCGGTTCAGCAGGCCGGGCCGGTTCCACAAGGAAAAAAATGGGAACCGGCCCGGCACGGCCTGGTCTGGCCTAGGAACCGCTGCCGGCCCGGCCCGCGGTTCCTTGAACCGTCATTGAACCGGCCCGGCCCGGGCCCGGCCCGGTTACTTCACTAGGCGCTATTCGTGGGAATAGGCTAGGAAGAAACTCGCTCTCAATTCAGATCTCCATCACCGTTGCAATTATGTCACAAAAAAGGAAAAGACCACCCATCAGTTTTGACGATGACGACTTAATCAAAGTTCCGTTAGATTACCATGATCCTCTTGTTATTACAACGGAGATAGGTTCATACATGGTTAGGAGGATCCTCATTGACCAAGGTATTGTCTGTGATCTCCTTTATTAGGATGCTTTCAACATATGGGTTTCGTCCTTACGGACTTACAACCCCATATGGCTCCAATAAGAGGACTCTACAGTGAACCGTTATACACAGAAAGCACCATGGCGTTCCCCGTAATCTTGGGGACTCCTCCAAATGATGCCACTACTATGATCACATTCAATATAATCAAATTCTCTTCTCATAACACCATCCTTGGTCGTCCCAGCTTAAACAACCTGGAGGCCTTACTAAAACACTAAGCACATGGAAGTTAAATTAAGAATAGTATAGGATATTGCAACTCTCAACTGTGATCCTATATTTCAACTACCTCCATCCGGAGAAAGCAAAAAAAACTTCTCAATAGAAACGTCCATGTTTAGGGATGATCCTGTGCCGACCAACAAACCCCAACCTACTGAAGAGGTGGAAAAGGTCCCAATTATTAAAAATTCTGTGCAAACTATTCAGATTGGAGCCCATTTGCCACCATCCTTGTGGGAGGCCATTATTGGATGCCTCCATTGCCATTCTAAGGTCTTCACGTAGTCACTCGAAGACGTGCTAGGCATCCATCCCTCATTGATTGTTCATAGATTGACCGTTGACTCAAATCATAAGCCTATGAAGTAAAAGAAAAGAATATTCACACTAGAATTCCAATGAGCGATTCAAGAGGAAGTACAAAAGTTTTTGACGACGGGCTTCATTCAGAAGGTGAAATACCCATAATGGTTAGTTAACATAGTCATTGTAAAGAAGGCCAACGGCAAGTAGAGAATGTGTATCGACTTCACGGGTTTCAACAAAACATACCCAACGAATAGTTATCCAATCGCCAATATTGATAAACGCATGGACAACTCTTGAGGCCATCAACTTTTAAACTTCATGGATGCCTACTCTAGTTATAATTAAATTTGAATGAACCTGGAGGACAAGGAGAAGACGAGCTTTATTATAGAATTTGACACTTATTGTTATAAAGTCATGCCCTTCAGCTTAAAAAACACAGGAGCCACATTTCAAAGATTGGTCAACAAAGTTTTTAGCGAACTGATCGGTAGGAATGTAGAAGCTTATGTGGATGACATCTTCGTTAAGAGCACAAGCCTAGAAGATCATGTGATAGACCTAAAACCTTCAGAACACTTGAGTGTTAAGGCTCAATCCGATAAAGTGCACTTTTGGAATTACATCGGGTAAGTTTCTCGGCTTTCTAATCACAAACAAGGGAATTGAAGTTAATCTAAAAAGATTTGAGCTATCATGGACATGACACTGTCTAGAACATTAAAAGAAATACAACGAATTACAGGGCAGATTGCCACCTTAAGCCAATTCATGTTTAAAGTTGAGAAAAAATACAAACCCTTCTTCGATGTGCTGAAAAGATCTAAAAAATTCGCATGGACCACCAAATGTTAAGCTGCCTTTGCTAAGTTTCAGGAATATCTTCATCATTGCTGCTGTTCTCTTGACCTATCGCCAGTGAGAAACTTTATCTCTAACCATGCCCCTTATTTTATGCTAATAAGGTAAGATGCTGACGTACAAAGGCCAATATATTATGTCAGCCGTGTCCTCCAGGAAGCAGAAGTAAACTACAAACCCATTGAAAAGGTTGCCTTTGCTCTCGTCATAGCAGCTCGTCGCCTCCGCCCATACTTCCTAGCACACAATTATAGTATTGACTCATCAATCATTAAAGGAAATCCTACAAAAAAGGGATACATCGGGTCGACTAATCAAATGAAGCATCAAACTCGGTGAATTCGATATCGACTATCAACCCAGGTTTGCTATCAAGGGCCAAGCTCTCGCTGATTTCATCCTCGAGTTCACGCTCCCAAGCTGCAGCGAGCAAATACTTGCCACTTGCTAGTCCTCGAGAAGAATGTACACTACCATTCTAGACACTACATGTAGACAGGTCCTTTAACTCCTCAGGAAGTGGAGTCGGGCTCATCCTCATGGGTCTTGATGACTTTAAAGCCAAATATGCACTCCGTTTCAACTTCGAAACTACCAATAACTAGGCCAAATGAGGCACTCTTAATAGTGCTGCGAATGAAGCTATCATTGGGAGCCTGAGAAATAAGGGCATTCATAGATAGCCAGCTCGTAGTTAAGCAAGATGAAGGCACCTAAGGGGGTAAAAGAACTGGTAATGGCGAAATATCTAACGAAGATACAAGAAGTAATACAAGGATTCAATAAAGTCGACATACAACAAATACCCCGATCGGAAAATGTTGAGTCGACACGCTCTCTAAGCTAGCTAGTTTGGATTTGGTAGCTACAATCCAAACAGTATACGTCGAGAGTCACCCTTACTTGAGCATCAACAAACCAGAACAAATTTTGTCAACAAGAGAATCACTAAGCTGGAAGGATCTGGTATATGCATACTTAGATAGTGGTTGACTACCATAGTTTTTCGCAGAGGCAATTAAGATTTAATAGAGAGCTACCCAATATGCCATCAGTAGGACCCTCTACAGAAAGTTTTTCACTCACCCATACCTTAAGTGTCTGACCCCCGAAGAAGGAGATTACGTTCTCAAAGAAATACACGAGGGGATATGCGACAATCATCTGGGAGCACGGAATTTGGCAAACAAGTTTTAAGATAAGGGTATTTCTGGCCTACTACGAAAGCCGATGCAAATGCCTTTGTCAAGAAACGTGACAACTGTCAGCATTTCTCTTTAGTCCCCTATCAACCTTCTACCGAATTCTGCCCGATTACCAATCCTTGGCCATATGCCCAATGGGGGGTAGACATACTAGATCCGTTCCCTCGCATAACCGGACAACAAAAATTTCTCATTGTCACCATTGACAACTTCATTAAGTAGGTAGAAGGGAGCTATTGACCCAGATCACAACCAGAAAGATATTGAAGTTCGTATGGTTGTCGATAGTCATGAGGTTCAGGCTACCTCGCTCCTTAATCACTAATAATGGAAATCAATTCGATAACAAGTAGTTCAAAGAATTCTGCGATAAGTTAGAAATTTAGTATCGATTGACATCAGTCGCTTATCTTAAATCCAATGGCTTCATTGAGATAACAAACCAAACAATTTTACAAGGGTTAAAACCATGCTGGATGAAATGAAAGGTCGTTAAGCAAACGAACTCTATAAGATTCTTTGGGCATACTGTACTATGCCGAGAATGGCTACTGAGGAAACACCATTTAGCCTAGCATACGGGTTAGAAGCAGTACTACCCATAAAAATAGGAATTCACTTCATATGGGCCAAATGAGTTCACCTTACGAGAACAACTAGATTTCCTATCAGAATCAAGGGATATTGCATCTGCTTCAATAGTAGCTTACCAACAACAAATGGCTTGGTACTACAATAAGAGGGTTAATGCTAAAACATTCAAACCCGGAGATCTGGTACTTTGAAGAGTCACAGGATAACCACAGCCAGGGGGTAAACTCGCACCCAACTGGGAAGGCTCATATCGGGTATGCTTAGTATTCCATCTTGAAACTTATTGACTCAGACATTTGGATAGTTTAGCCATACCAAGCACATCATATTTATCATCAATAAGTTTCACAATCCTCTTACCTTAGATATGTTGGATTTTTGACTAAGAAGAGAGAGAAATCTAATAAACTTCTGGTTTTTATTGATGTAGTAGAATGATACAAAGGAAGAGAGATTATCTTCCTCTTAATTTTACAAGGAGAGCAATAGCTCTATTTATAGGCAAAGGGAGAAAAATAGCCGGTAGAGAGAGAACAAAGTCAATATTCCCGTTGGGGCTCAAACTCCAAGGAATTCCAACAGCTAGTTTTTGGACTGTTGGAATATACATTGCCCAAACTGCCCCTAGCTATTTGGGTTTACCTCTTAGACTTTTCTCCATACTTTTGGGCTTCATTGGGCTTGTTTTTGAATGTATTTTGGGTCATAAATATGTTGCCAAATTCTGAACATTAAAAAATAAAAGGCCCAATGTTTATGACATTATCATATTTTCAAGTTGAATACCTTGAGACTTATCTTCATCTTCTCCCTTATTTTTAACACTCCCCCTCAAGTTAGGTGCATAGATGTCTATGGACCCTAACTTGCTAAGGATGTGCTGAAGATGTTTCTCAGTTGTTGCCTTAGTGAAAATGTCAGCTAGCTGGTCTTCACTTCTAACATATGAGGTTGAAATTGTCTTGTTTTCTAATTTTTCTCGAACAAAATGACAATCAACCTCAATGTGCTTCGTTCTTTCATGAAATACTGGATTGGCAGCGATATGAAGAGCTGCTTGATTATCGCAATGTAGAAGAATAGGAGCGATAGTAGGAAATCCCATCTCCTCAAGTAATGCCTTTAGCCAAACTATTTCGCTTGTAGCCGCTGCCATTGCTCTGTATTCAGCCTCAGCGCTTGATCTGGATACAACAGATTGTTTCTTGCTTTTCCATGTTACAAGATTTCCTCCCACGAACATGCAGTAGCCGGTGGTGAATCTCCTGTCCGTGACATCCCCAGCCCAATCTGCATCACAGTAGCCATAAATCTCCATGCTGTGGTTGTTTTTCATAAGAATTCCCCTTCCTGGTGAGCTTTTTAAATACTTGAGAATTCTTTCTGCTGCCTTCCAATCTTGAATCCTTGGAGCATGCATCCGTTGACTGATTAAGCTGACGGCATAGGTGGTATCTGGTCTTGTAATGGTGAGGTAGATGAGCCTCCCCACAAGTCTTTGATATCTAGGAATATCCTGGAACATTTCTTCATCACCTTGTGCTCGTTCTGCTATGGATATAGGAGTTGCTGCTGGTTTAGCTCCTACCTTTCCAGTTTCCTGCAAAAGGTCAAGTACATATTTCCTTTGGCATAGAACTAGCCCCTTATGAGAATAGGCAAGCTCTATTCCTAAGAAATACTTTAGTTTTCCCAAATCTTTAATCTCGAAAGTAGATTTAAGGAAATTTCTAACTTGATCAATACCATTCATATCACTTCCTGTAATAACTATATCATCTACATAAATAAGAACAATAGTGATTTCTTCATTGTTAACTTTAGTAAACATGGAGGAATCACTAATGGATTTCTTAAAGTTATTACC
Organism: Dillenia suffruticosa; assembly: GCA_033439265.1. Classification (NCBI taxonomy): domain Eukaryota; kingdom Viridiplantae; phylum Streptophyta; class Magnoliopsida; order Dilleniales; family Dilleniaceae; genus Dillenia; species Dillenia suffruticosa. The sequence goes on along the minus strand of JAVTVX010000009.1, from coordinate 14,260,466 downwards.
AAGAAGTGCTGAACTTAATTTTGCATACCAGGCACGAGGAGATTGTTTTAACCCATAGATTGCTTTTTTAAGACGACACACCTTGATGTTTGAATCCTCATCTAGCCCTTGGGGAATTTGCATGTAGATTTCTTCGTCTAAGTCCCCTTGAAGGAAAGCATTCTTCACGTCCATTTGATACATTGGCCATTCTCCATTGGTTGCAATTGACATCAAAACCCTTATCGTTTTCATTTTTGCAACAGGGGCAAAAGTCTCAGTGTAGTCTTCTCCATAAGTTTGTGTGAATCCTTTGGCTACAAGTCTTGCCTTGTAGCGTTCAATGGATCCATCACTTTTATACTTGATTTTGAACACCCATTTACACCCGACAGCCTTTCTTCCCTTAGGGAGAGTAGTAATCTCCCACGTCCCATTTTTATTCAATGCATCTAGTTCTTCAAGCATAGCTTGTCTCCATTCGGGTTTGGTATTTGCCTCATCAAAATCCTTAGGTTCCTGTGATAAGTCAATGCCACTCAAGAACCCTTGATGGCTTGAGGAAGTATTAGATACACAATAGTAATTTGAAATAGGATAGTGAGTTACCTTAGAATTGTAATAAACTCTTCTGTTGATCCACTCTGAGGGAGGAAGCCTCAATCTGGTGGAACGTCGAAGTGGAGGAGCCAGCGGAGAGGGCAGTCTAGTTTCGTCTCCGGATTCTCCTAAGGTAGGTAATCCCTCGCCTTCTTCTCTTTCTTCGGAAGAGTTCTCTTCATTTTCAGACTCATCCACTCCTCCCTCTTCGTTTTCTCCCCCTGAAAGTGAATTCTCTTCATTGGATTCTTGAGGAACCAGAGGAGGATTTATGGGAACATCGCAGAAGATTCGCAAGTCATTGCTTGATGAATTTTCTTCATTTTTTTCTCCTGCAAAAAAGAATTCATTTTCTACAAATATCACATCTTTCGATGTGTATACCTTGTTAGAGTCAGGTTCAAAACAAATATATCCTTTTTGGAATGAAGCGTACCCAATAAAAACACATTTCCTTCCTTTGATATCTAACTTATCTCTAAACTGCCTAGGAATATGAACATAACAAATACACCCAAAAACTCTAAGGTGAGAGAGGTTTGGTTTGTCTTTTCTAAGCAACTCTAATGGAGATTTTCCATGGAGAACTCTAGTTGGAAGACGATTTATTAAATGAGCTGCGGTACTAACCGCATCACTCCAAAAACGCTTAGGCATATTAGCAAAGAACATGATAGTTCTAGCTATTTCTAGGAGATGTCTATTTTTGCGTTCGGCAACTCCATTTTGTTGGGGAGTGTAGGGACAACTAGTTTGATGAATAATTCCATTCTCCTCAATGAAATTTTTGAAATTGGTGCTCATATATTCCCCACCATTATCTGTCCTAAGAATTTTAATGTTGGCCTCATATTGTTTTATAATATACTTGTAAAAGGACTTGAAGGCTTCATAAACTTGGTCTTTTGATCTTAGCATATACACCCATGTATACCTAGACTTATGATCTATAAATGAGATAAAATACTTAAATCCCCTTCTAGATATCATAGGTGAAGTCCATACATTCGAGTGAACAAGATCAAAAGGCTTTTTATATTGAGTTTCAGAAATAGGATAATACATTCGGGTTTCCTTTCCAAAAATGCATGCTTCACAATGTCTATCACTACAATTTTTTGATGGGAATAGGCATTTCAGAGCTTGCATAGAAGGATGACCTAATCTAGCATGCCAAAGGAGGTAACTTTCCTCTCGGATTGCGGAAAATACAAAACTATCTTGTTTCCAAAAATACAAGTTATCTTGCATAGAACCACTACCAATCACTTGATTCGTCTCCAAATTCTGAAAAACAACAGAATGAGGGTCAAAAATGGCTTTGCAATTTAAGTCCTTAGTGACTTGTCCAATGGACATAAGATTAGAGGTAAATTGAGGAACATATAAGGCCTTTGATTTTCTTCCAAATATTTCAACATCCCCAATTTGCTTAATTTTGAAATTATGTCCATTCGCAACTTTAATCATTTTAGGTTCTAGGAGAGGTTCAAGATTCTGAAAATTTTGCTTATCTTTGACCATATGGTGATCACAACCTGAATCTATCAACCATTTTGAAGAAGTAACAGATGAGTTAGAGCAAGTACCTGAGGAGGATTTTCCTAATTTTTGAGATGTCAGATTTGCTTTGTTTGCAGCTGGTTGAGCATTTTGCTCCCTCCTCTCTTGCTCTTTTTTCTTGAAGAACTCAGGTTTAAGGTTAGGATGAAGAAACCAGCAACCATCCTTGGTATGTCCCAACTTTTTGCAATGAGAACACACCTTTTTTATTCCCTGATGAGCCTTATTTGCAGCTTGCTCATTCTGCTTTGTGGAGAACCCATGAACTTCACTTTTGGACTGATTGCTTTCTTCAAGCCTTTGAGAAGCTGCAGCTCTTTGAATCATAAATCGAGTCTCTTGGTATGATGGAAATTCTTTCATTCGAAGAATTTCCTGTCGAAGTTGTACAAATGACTCATTGAGTGATGAGAGCAATGAAAACACCTTGTCTTCATCTTGTCTCTTTTGCAGCACTTTTATATCACTTGTGAGAGGTCTCAATGTGTTAAGCTCATTCCACAAGTCCTCGTGTTCTCCGAACAATTGTGTAATTGATTTCTCCTCCATTTGGATGGCCGCAATCCTTTTTTGTATTTCAAATATTCTGCTCAAGTTTGATTCCTGACCATATAACCCATACATTTGCTCCCATAAGGATTTGGAACTCGGACAGCACATTACCATATTTTTGTGTGCTTGATCCATGGAGCTTGTTAGCAATAGGAACACTTGATCATCCAGCTCCTTCCATTCATCAAATCGTGGGTCTAGCCGATCCATAGGATCTTTTGTAATGAAAGACAGAAGTTTTGCTCCATTGAGAGATCTTCTGATATGACTAGCCCATTGGAAGTAATTGGTTGAGCTTAGAATAATTTGGGAGAAAAGTTGGATTTGAAAGGAAGAGATTTGAGGAAGAGAATTTCCCAACCCCGGAGTCGATGTTTGCTCTGATACCATGTTGGATTTTTGACTAAGAAGAGAGAGAAATCTAATAAACTTCTGGTTTTTATTGATGTAGTAGAATGATACAAAGGAAGAGAGATTATCTTCCTCTTAATTTTACAAGGAGAGCAATAGCTCTATTTATAGGCAAAGGGAGAAAAATAGCCGGTAGAGAGAGAACAAAGTCAATATTCCCGTTGGGGCTCAAACTCCAAGGAATTCCAACAGCTAGTTTTTGGACTGTTGGAATATACATTGCCCAAACTGCCCCTAGCTATTTGGGTTTACCTCTTAGACTTTTCTCCATACTTTTGGGCTTCATTGGGCTTGTTTTTGAATGTATTTTGGGTCATAAATATGTTGCCAAATTCTGAACATTAAAAAATAAAAGGCCCAATGTTTATGACATTATCATATTTTCAAGTTGAATACCTTGAGACTTATCTTCATCTTCTCCCTTATTTTTAACAAGATATCCATTACTTTACAATTCATCCATATTAATAAAATATTTTCAACGTAACGAGCATGCACTATTTGGCTAGGCACCCCGTCGTCCTCCCACCGTGGATTTAACAAGACCTAACATAAAACATCTATAAAGCGCAACGCTCGGTAAGAAATGCACCTACAAGGCGCAATGCCTACTACGATATGCACCTACAAGGTACAATGCCTCCGAATACCCTTGGGTAATGCCCGGTACGCTATAAATTTATAAGGTGCAATGCCTCTGAATACCCTCGACGCAATACTCGATACGCTATACAAGGTGGAAAGTCTCCGAGTACTCTCGGTGCAATGCTGGTATGCTATACATTTACAAGGTGCAACGCCTCTGAGTACTCTCGACATAATGCTCGGTACATTATATAAGGCACAATGTCTCTGAGTACTCTCGAGGCAACGCCTGGTATGCTATACATTTATAAGGCGTAACACCTTCGAATACCCTTGGTACAATGCATGGTATGCTATACAAAGCGCAACATCTTCGAGTACTCTCGACGCAATGTCTTCGAGTACTCTCGACGCAATGTCTTCAAGTACTCTCGACGCAATGTCTAGTACACTACATTTACAAGGTGCAACACCTCTGAGTACTCTCGATGCAATGCCCGGTATGCTATACAAGGCACAACGCCTCCAAGTACTCTCGGTGCAACGCTCGATACGCTATACATTTACAAGGCACAATACCTCTAAGTACCCTCAGTGCAATGCCCGATACGCTATACAAGGCACAATGTCTCCAAATACTCTTAGCGTAACTCCTGGTACACTTTATATTTGTAAGGCATAAAGCCTCCGAGTACTCTTAGCACAATGATTGGGTATCTCCCATCACTCATCGACGGACCGCAAGAATAACAAATGAACAAAGCAATTCATGAGGATGAAAAGGAAATAGACACAAAGCACGTCAACGAAACCAAGCAAGAAAATCATAAGGTATACAAAAAAAGGAGAAACTTTTCTTATTCATTTCTCAAAAAAATCTTTACACAACAATTCAGAATTTACATTAGCATTCAGAAACCTATATACAACGGTTAGGAAAAACAAAAAATAGAGAAAAAAGAGGGACTAAAGCTCTCTTGTCAACATCAAGTTCTCATGTCCTCTGTACCGCTCCTAGGAGATGCTGATTTTGAACTTAACTCTCCCTTTCTCTTAGCTACTAATCCTAGGGGAATTGACAGCAAACCACCAGCTAGGAATAAGGCTCGACTGCCTCCGTTAGACCTCACAAGAGAGGGACTCCCTAATTCTCCAATTTGGAATACAAAAAGGAGATGGGAATTCCACAAGATACAAGGCATCTTCAGGAACTCCCAAAATTGACCATCATGAACTGGGATCACCAAAAGCCGTGATGGGATCTTGTGTCGGCAGTCCCCACCACTGATAGAATCTCGCATTGACAACAACCGAAAAGTACAAAAGAACCACCGTTTTTATCTTTAGCTTACACAACTATTGAAAACCATCACAGGCTTGGATCGCCAAATGCCATGTTGCTTTGTTTGAAAATCTTATAAACTTCACTTTTTCGATTGCTTACTAACTTATAGGCCAAAACATAACCTACACATCTTTATCACCTATCCTTGCCATTTATAGCCAGTACCTTAATGATAGGCCCAACAAACAAAGCAACACGCTTAGAAAGCAGAACAACCACATTCCTATTGAATAAAAGATCAACCATCCAACTCCCGTAATAGTAGTAGAACTTAGTCCCTGTCTTTTCCACCTTGTGATAGCACCTATGTTTAATGTTCCACAACTTAACTTTTATAATCATTCCACTCCTCCTATAAACTTGATGTATCTTCTCAAGTAAGAGTTGTGAAAGCATTATCTCTACTCCTAATACTACCTCTTTGACCTAACATTAGGAGTGAGGCAAATGATGGTATATGACTCAAGACCCATTATCAAAGAGATCAGAACCTTACCCTGGGTTCTTTAAATTAGGTTTGTTAAACCAAATGCACCCACAGTTCCTCGGTCGTTCTAGTCATTGGTCACTTCACTCCTCGATGAATATATCTCACAACTATAATTCATTCGATCATGTGATAAGCACGACTCAAGATAAGCCAAGAGAGAAATAAGTCTTTAAGTGAATTCAAACTTTCCTAATGCGGATAAGAATCTTCCCCACTCTTGGAATGGTCTTACAGAGCAAGGAAACATATCTTGGCAGATACTCTTGATAAAGCATGAAACCCCCACAATAGTTGGGACTTTCCCTAATCAACGAGATAGTGCTTCTCTAAGAGACCTTTGACTATAACTCTTGCAAACTCGAAAATTCTCAACAATCTCTCCACAAGAAAACATGGTTTCAAGACTCCCAATACTTTACAGAACTTTTCAAGAACCATGGATATATCAGCACAATATCGACCGCCACCCACGTAAGTTCTCGGGAACCATACACATCAAGCACACCAGTAACACAAAGACACCCTTCTTCTCAGTCTATTTTGCATATTATAAAACCACTTTTTCTGATTTAAGCGTCAGAGTATCCCCCACTAGAATATCCTCCAGTGGTAGTTATAGGTTTCATCCCTCACAAAGTTTTGGACCATTTCTCAATCCAGGACTCCTATTTAGATAAACAGAGTATGTATCTGTGGAGAAAACCTATCTCCATCAAGAATGATGAAAAAAACAATTAAGTTAAAAGGACAGAACATACCAAAGAGTGAATGTTTTAAATATTTTAGATCCATCATTTAAAATAATAACAATATAGAAGAGAATATGAATAATAAGATTTAAGTGGGTTGGATGAAATGGAGAAATGCATTTGAAACTCTTTGCGATCTCATGATGTTATTGAAGTTAAAGGAAAAGTTTTATAAAATCATACGAGGACTTTCATTATTGTATGGTACCGATTGTTAGACCATTAAATAATTAAAAAAATATAAAATGGTTATAACTAAAATAAACATATTTAGGTGGACACATGTAAAATTAAAAAAAAAAGATAAAATTAAAAATGAATATATATGTACTAAATTAGAAATGAGTTTAACTGTAGATAAAATAAGAGAATATCACGTAAAGTGGTTTAGACATGTGCAAATGAAGACAAAAAACGCATCAATTAAGAGAAGTAATATTTTAAATATAGGAGATTTAGTAAAATATTGGGATAAACCATTATAAGCGTTGATATAAATTATCTGTAAAAGTAAGAGTATCAAGATTTAGTTTAGGAGATACTTTAGATATAAATGAGTGGCATACGAGAATATGAACCAATTAAATTAATACACTTTTATTATTATTATTATTATTATTATTATTATTATTATTATTATTATTAGTACTACTACTACTACTACTACTACTACTACTACTACTACTACTACTACTACTACTACTACTACTACTACTACTACTACTACTACTACTACTACTACTACTACTACTACTACTACTACTACTACTACTACTACTACTACTACTACTACTACTACTACTACTACTACTACTAGTACTACTACTACTACTACTACTACTACTACTACTACTACTACTACTACTACTACTACTACTACTACTACTACTACGACTACTACTACTACTACTACTACTACTATCACTATCACTACCACTACCACTACCACTACCACTACCACTACTACCACTACTACTACTACTACTATTACTACTTTATTTTTACTTTTTACTTTTTATTATTTTTCTGTTTTGTTTTATCTTTTTTAATTTTATCTTTTTTAGTTTTATTTTCAAAATTTAATTTTATATTATATTATTTTATTATAAAACTTTGGAATTAAATCTCATTTTATTGTTGTTGATATTGTATTAAAAATTTAGAGCTAATTTGACCAAGCCAACTTCAACATATGGGCGGGGGAACGAGGAAGAAAAAATGGGGGTTATAAGGGATTCCATGGTATCATAACTCATTTTTATGGTGCGTTACTGTATTAGTAAATGGAGACCATTTATGATAAACTAGGAGGAGTACACCGGGAGTTGCGCGGTGTAAAATATTGATTTTGGCTATAAAATGAAGGGAGTTGCCCGGTGCGGTTTAGTGAAATTCGCATTAGTTTTAGTTTTGGAAAAAGTATAATTTTTTTTATAATACCAATGAAATGAAACCCAAAAAAAAAAATTACGTTAATTTTTAGATATATGTTAACTGAAAAAAAGCGTTTAAAATAGAATCAAATATGTTTTTTCATTTTTTTTCAATCTTTTTTTGGTTTTAATTTTATAAAATAGTTCTGTGCTGTGGAGGACGAGAATGAAGTTATGCATTTTGCAGATCCACAAGGTGATTCTGTGTTTTGGAGAACCAGAAGGTGGTCCTGCCTTTGGTAGAACTACATGCGATATATTTGGATATGTATATTTAGATATTTGAGATCGGATTAGAATATTAAATTGAAATAGAATGTGATAATATTAAATAATAAAGTAAAACTAAATTATTATTAAATATTTAATGTAATTCAAGTAGAGTTATGCACATGTTTATCTAATCTAGAATCGTATAAGAAGAAAAATACAAAAAAATTTAATTTAAATAGTTAGATTTTCATTTAACATTAAATATATTATATGCCAATAAAAAAATACATTAGAATGAGAAAAAATATATGTTATATTTAAATATATTTAGATGTGAGTTGTTTATTTAAATACATATGAATTTAAATTTCTATATTAAAAATGTATTGTGCGTGGTGTGTCTGTTATATATTAAAAGTTATTTGTTAAAACGGAATTAAATATTATTGGTTAATTTTTTGTATAGTGCAGTATAGTGTAAAACTATAAAATATTTAAATAATTATTTAACAATAAGTACGCTAAATCATCCATTAAACTATATTTATCACTGATTGTATGTATACTATACAAAGTATTTAAATATTTAAATAATTATTCAACACTAACTATTCTAAATCAAAAGGGAAAAATTATCTGGATAATATTAATTTTTGTGTGAAAATTAAAACATGTAAACATGGTTTTGGTAGCAGAATTACATGGTTCTGTTATGTCGAATTATATGGTTGTGTAATGCAGAACAACATGGATTGGCTAGCAGAACGACATGGTTGCGCTATGCGTAATGACATGGTTCTACTATGCGAAAGGATATGGTTCTGCAATACAGAACTACAATAAAAAATATTAAAAAATATTAAAAAATATTAAAAAATATTAAAAAATATTAAAAAATATTAAAAAATATTAAAAAATAATTTAGTTATTTAAAAATTCATACAATAAATTAAATATTCTTTTGGTTGGTATTCTCTTTGAGTTTGCGCTGATCAATTTATGTATAAGTAATCTAACTCTATAAGTTAAAACTCTTTTTATTTTTTTTCGAGTAATGTAGGAATTGCCTAGAATTAACCATGGAGTATTCAAATTAGATTTTTAATGTTTTTAAGAATTATTGCCTATCTAAAATCTTTACTCTAGTAATTTTAATTTTTCTCTAATTAAAAGCTTTTAAAATTGGAGTTTCAAATAAAATGTTAATCGTAAAATAAAATATAAAAAGATCAAATAATAAAAAAATACCAAAACTTATAAATATGAATATGCAATTTAAGATTTTACAAGAATATGTATATTTAAATATTTAATTTAAATATGTAGATATTTATTTAAAATTAAATAAATTAGATATTAAAAAAATTATATCTGAAAAAAAATATCTGTATAATGTTATATATAATGTTATGTTTAACGGACATAATTGTTTTTGAGTTCTTGTGTATATATATATATATTTTATTTTTTAGGCCATTTTTTCTATATAAAAAGAGGGGTGACAAAATGTGACTTGTATTGTGCGCGGGGGTGGGTGCTATATATTTAAAATTATATATTTAATTTTTTAATTTTTATTCTTATATAATTTTCAATGATAAAAAAGTTTAATAGTCAATTTAAATAAAAATATCCATAATGTTGTTTTGGTTCATCATTTAATATTTTCAGATTTTATATTAGAAATTTGATATTTTGTTTCAATGAATACCAAATATCCAAATAAATAAATTTTAATATTCTAAAAAATTGAATATTCAAATAATAAAGTGATACGGAGAATATCATGGTTCTGCTATATAGAACCATATGGTTCTGGTATGCACATTGTTCTGCTATGTGGATTGTTATATATATTCAAATAGTTGAGTACTTGTAAAATAATTATTTATGTAGTTATCATTTTGAAGTTGAATTTGTGTTTTTATATAATAATGTGTTTTAGTTAAAAAAAAAAGAAAATCTATTTTTTACTTCTGCCGCAAAGTACATAGCAGAAATATGTTGTTGTGCTATGCAGCACTATAGGCCTTCGTTGACGAAAGCCAAGTAGTTTAGGGAGATAGTGAATTTGCATTAAAAGTAACCAAGTTACCGATCTTAATAATTTTTAAAATTATAATATTTTAATTTGAATACGAAATTAAAGTTATGTAATTTTTGTTTTCTTATAATAATTTTTCAAATTTGGTTTTTTTAAAACCTTTTTTATATTTTTGTTTTGTTTATTTTTTGATTTTTTGCTAATTGTAAAACTTTTTAATATATAAATTTTAGCATTTACATTTTAATATATTAAATATTAATACTTTAGGTTTTAGAATAAAACACAAGATATTTTAAATATTTAATTCTTATAATATTAATATTTTTTTAGTATTAATAGTAATTTGTAATATTAAATTGTAATTATAATATTAAATTAAAATTAAAAAAATTTTAAAATATAAAATTGAATATTAAATTTTCTTGGTAGTTTTGTGCTTTGTATGCAGAACCATCCTCTTTCTGTGATTGGTGGAACTGTCGTGGTTTTGCAGTTGGTAGAACTTTCACGTGGTTCTATGGTTTGCAGAACGGGCACGCGGTTCTGCGGTTGGCAGAATCATTAAGTGGTTCAGTTGTTGGTAGAGCCACCAGACGGTGCTGTGGAGGGAAGCACAAGAGGCTTGTGCAATAAGTTGTAGTATTTTTCAAATTATAGTTTTTATTTCTTATTTTTTATCATACATATTATTTAAATATTTAAATAATTATTTAACATTAAGTATCCAAATAAAGATGAAAAAAATAGAAATATTAATGTTTCTGTAAAAATTGAATTATAGAAATATTAACAATTTTAAACTATAATATTTAATAATTTAAAATGAAAAAACACAGAAAATCCATAATTTAAAGATGGCACGTAAAATTTGAAACTTAAAGAAATTGAAAGAAGTGTTGCATATAAGATAGAATGGATGTAAATCTAATAACGAGGGTTTAGGACAATGGAATAGGTCAGTCGTAATAAATGCTGGCAATAAATGGTAGGAAAGAGAGTTATGCAAAAGAAATGAGTTTTTTGAACTTTATTGATATTTTTCACGATATGCCTTTTTGGTTTCTTTGGCATGTTGTCTTTTCTTTTTCTCTGCTTCGTTATGCTGCTATCCTTTTGGTATTCTTTTATTGTATCCCTTTCACAGCGTATATCTTCATTTGCTAGATTGGTTTGTTTGTTCAGAGGGTATTTCTTGTTTGGTTGGTGTCATTTGTCTGTTGCACTTGCTGGTTGTGCAAAGTGGAGAGTAGTGTAGAGAAATAATTTTTTGAAGAGAACGGTCGTTAATTGAAGCACGAAGTAAGTATCTTTTAGTTTGTGCGGCACATGGAGCGTTATTGTTTTCTTGCCTCCTTGACAGAGTAAAACATTTTTGAAAAATAATCATTGAAGGAAAAAATGGATAAGTGGGTCCATGAATTTATTGATTTTGTTGAGTTAATGTACTGATATCTATTCTGTTGCTTTCTTTACTTTGTTGTATACAACGAATGTTTTTTTATCTAAAAAAGGATATCTGAATGAAATAGTATAAATACACAGAGTATGTAACTAGTACGATTGTTGAGTTGATTGAGTTTGATTCAGTATTTTTTATTTTTTTTTGTTTTCTTTCTTTTGTTATTGGGAAAAATAGTTGAATTTTATAGAATTTATGTATTTGCATTTTTCACGATGTGCGTTGGTATTTTTCATGATGTTCTTTGCTTTGTCGTCAGAAATTCCAAAGGAAAGTAAAATAATTTAGGTTTAGTTTTATGCAGAGTTCAGGTTGATTGTTACCGCATAATGGAAAAAGGAGGTAGAATAAGTGACATTAAAAGTACAATGACGTTGAAAGAATTGGAGGCCACAGCCAAAGAGATGGGTTTAGGGGGTGATTTTCATTTACATTACCCAGAGAGGATGAAAGAGCGAATGTAATGGGAGAGAGATCGGTTCCAATTTATAAGGAGTATGTAAGATACGGTGTACGGGTTCCTTATTTAGGTCCCTTGGCTGTTGTTCTGAGAGGTTGGAATATATTTCCAACCTTGTTTATCCCTAGTTCATGGAGGCTGATAGTGGCTGTCGCTAGTCTATTGAGCTTCTGTCATCTGAGATTTGATTTTGAAATTGTGCTATTTGTTTTTTGTCTAAGAAAGTGTGCCGCAGAGCGATAAAGTGGTTCTGCGCTTCACAGAATAACAACATGGTTCTACGATTAGCAGAACAACAATATGGTTCTGCTGGTGGCAGAACCATAGGGTGGTTCTATGTTACGCCGAACGACATCATGGCTTTGTTGTAGTAAAGTGGACGGAGTAGTATGCCCTGGTTGACGAGGCATGAGAATGTTTTTATTTTTTTTTTTTGCATTGCTTTGTTTGGGATTAGTATGGAAATTACATGCAAATGACTAAAAAAATTTTATATGGGATTTGTTTGTGTAAAATAAATAAATTTTTGTAAAAAATTTTGTAGGGTTGTGAGAAAGAGTCATATATCATCAAAAGACATAATTTGGTAAATAATTTAATTGCTAAAATATTCTGATAAGATTAAAATTGAACTGAATTGTGGTACATTTGAATATCCATATTTAGATATTTGAGATTTGAATAGAAAATTAAATTGTGATAAAATTTGATAATATTAAACAATAAACCAAAACCAATTTATGATTTAATATTTAATATAATTTAAATTGATCTATAACTGTTTTTGTTTAATCTAGAATTATATAAGAATAAGAATATTCATATATTTAATTTAAATAGTCAGAATTGGATCAACACTGAATATATTATATTTAAATAGAAAGTACGTGAAAATGGGAAAGAATATATGTTATATTTAAATATATTTAGATTTAATCTGTTTATTTAAGTATGTTTGGATCTAAATTTAGATTGTCTTGGTTAGTTTTGTAAAAGAAATTGAATTTTTATAAAATGAAATCTCAATATTTTAATTTAATACTGAACATATAACATTAAAACCCTAAAAAATACTTGTATAATGTTTTGCCTAAAGATGTTTAATAAATTTAATATTCTAACAGTCTCAACTCTGGTAATTTCTCCACAAGTTTAATATGATCCAAAGAACTTTACAGTTGGAGAAAGAATAACAGGGGAAAAAAAAATGTCCGGCACATACATGGAATGAAAGATACAGCCAATGAATGTGTTGAATAAATTCTGACAAAACAGTACAAGTAAATGAGAATAAAAAATGCATATCTAGCACAAAATAGGATATGTATGCAACTTTTTTTCAATAAATTGACCAAAGCTTCTAAGCTAATCATGAATTATGACATGATGTAATAAAAAAAGGACAGAATAAGAAATGAAATTTGGGGCTAATCCTTGCATATTGCAGAAAAATTTACCCATATGTAACCATGGTAACGTATGGATGATTTTGAGAAAAGGCTTGCATGATATATTTCAAATAACAGACACTGAATAAGTTAATAGATACTTTTAGCACAAATACTTTGTTCAAGTTTTCTAGACTACAGATTCATATTGGAAATTTTGTAATGGAAAACTGTTGGTACTACAAATCTTAAAATTCCCATTTATCTATCTCTCTCTGTAAATACTTTTAGGATGCATCAAAGCAAAGTTCTCTGATATAAATCTGGTGCCATTGGTATGAATCAGAGGTTTACCATCATCTCGATAGAAAACACCATCATCTTCGTGCAAAAGGAGATCGTTTGGCATAGCAGAACGATATTGTTCTGCTATGTGTAGAATCACGTTATTCTGTATAGCAGAACCATATATTTCTACACTTTATAGTTATGCTATGTGAAGAACTGTGTAGTTTTGTATTGCAGAAGCATATAGCAGAACTATGTGTTTATTATGATGAATAGTAAGATAAAGGAAAAATGTAAGCGGGAATGGTTAAAAAATAATAATAAGTTTATTAGAAAAAAAATTCATATTTTTGAAAAAATATTTATATTCTGATTTATAAGGCTGATTTGTTAATTTTAATCCTTATACAATTTTAAATAATAAAAATATTTATAAGTTTATTTAAATAAAAATATTAATAATATTTTCTTGGTTCATTATTTAATATTTCACATTTTATGTCTTGGTTCTGCTATGTGCGGAACCATGTTGGTCTGCTGTGAGGAACCATATGGTTCTGTTAGGTAGTTCTGGACTGGAATTCTGCTTTACAAAACTTTGCAAAGGTATTAAAAAAGAATAATTAAAAAATAGTTTTGATTCATCATTTAATATTTTCACATTGTATGTTACAATTTCATATTTTATTTAAATAAATATCAAAATAATTTATTTTTAATATTCTAAAAAATTAGATATTCGAATAATAAGGTGGTACGCATAACTATGTAGTTTTGCTATGTTCAGAACGACGTCGTTCTGTATATATAGGAGAATCATGTAGTTGTGCGCTATTTAGTCATGCTCTACAGAACTATGCAGTCTTGCTATGTGCAGAACTATGTTCTCATTATGATGATTTTTTTTTTCCAATCTAGTCTTTGTTGACGGTTTTAAGATGATTATAAAATTAAAGTTGTAAAATTTTTGCTTTCTTTCTTTTTTCATTCTTTTCTAATAGTAAAACTTTTTAATATATAAATTTCAGGATTGACATTTTAATATCTTAAATATTAATACTACAGATTCTGAAATAAAACATTTCACATTTTAAATATTTAATTCTTACAATACCAATATTGTTTTTATTAATTGTAATCTATAATAGTAAAAATTAGTTCTGCTGTAGTTCTGCTACATAGTAGAGCTATGTAGTTTTGCTATGTAGCAGAACAATGTATTTTTAAGTTACACGGTTGGGCGCACTGTGGAGCTATACGATTTATATAATCATTTAACAATAGGTACTCTAGATTTCAACAACAACGATAATATTTTTTTTAAAAATTAAATTTTATAAGAGTAAAAATAATTAAATATTTAACGAGTAGTCCTGCTACGTAGCAGAACCAAGTGGTCCTGCTACGTAGCAGAACTACATGGCAAAACATGCAGTTTTACTACGTTGCAGAATGACGTGATTCTGTATTCTGCTAAGGTGAAGAACGATGTTGTTCTGCTACGTAGTAGAATGATACGATTTTGTTTATTTTGTAAAAAATTAAATTTTATAAGAGTAAAAATAATTAAATATTTAATGTAAATACACATATTTATTTAATAGCGAGTAAATCATATATGAAATTAAATATATGTGGAAAAATGTATCTATATAATGTTATATTCAGAGGGTATAATTGTTTTTGGTTAGCTGTATTTTAATATATTGGAATAATAAAATCGAAGGCACAACCTTGTAGTTCTGCTATGTTTGTAATAGTTCTGCCATGTAGGAGAACTTTATAGTTTTGCTGACGTTTTGCTAGGTTGCAGAACTATGTGGTTTTGCTATGTAGTAAAAATATAGTTCAACTAAATATTTAAATAATTTTTTAACATTAAGTATTGTAAAGGAAAATGGAAAAAATATTTGGATAGTATTTTTTTGGTAAAAATTTAAACATGTATATATTAATACGAAATTATGATATCTAATAAAAACATTAAGTAATTGTATTGGTTCATATTCAATTCCAAAGTTTTTAAATCAGAGGTCCAATGATTTTAAGAGTTGTTTTTCATGTAAAAGCTTTACAGATTTATTTTTTGGTATTGAAAAACATTATAATTTCCAGTTTTGGATAAAACGTTAATTGTAATATAAAAAAAATAAATAACAAGTCAAAATTAAAATTAATGTACATACTTACTTAATATTATGTAATTTAAATCAAAGATATGTGATACCACAGTGTTGTCCTGCAGTTCGTAGAACTGCAAGGTAGAACCACACGATAAATAATCATTTAATAATAAGTAGTCTAGATTTCAACAACAACGATAATATTTTTATAAAAAATTAAATTTTGTAAGAGTAAAAATAATTAAATATTTAACGAAAGGGTTCTACTATGTAGCAGAAGGTTCGAAGCAGAATCACGTGGTTTGCTACGTAGCAGAACTATGTGGCAGAACCATGAGGTTCTGCTAGGTAGCAGAACGACGTGGTTCCGCTACCTAGCAGAACTACGTGGCAGAAGCACGTGTATTTTAGAAAAAAATTAAATTTTATAAGAGTAAAAATAATTAAATATTTAATGTAAATACATACATATTTATTTAACACTGTGTAAATTATATATGAAATTAAATATATGTGGAAAAAATGTATTTATCCAATGTTATATTCAGAGGATATAATTGTTTTTGGCTAGTTGTATTTTAATGTATTTTTGTTGTAGGTTGTGATTTTGTGATTTGTAGAACCGGGACGTGGGCAGCTATATCTAGAACCATTGTGTCTCTGTGATTGGTAGAAGTGTCGTGGTTCTGCGGTTGGCAAAATCGTGGTGTGGTTCAGCAGTTGGGAGAACCAGTAGTGGGTCTTGTGAAGGGAAGCACCAGATGTTTGTGGAATGAGTTGTCGTATTTTTCAAATTATAGTCTTTTTTTGTTATATTTTCCACGCTACATATTATTTAAATTTTAAATAATTATCTAACTTCAAGTATCTTAAATGAAGTTGAAAAAAATAATTGGATAATATAAATGTTTGTGTAAAAATTGAATTATATAAATATGAATAATTTGCAAGGAAAATATTTGATAATCTTAATTTTAGAAGAAATAAAATCTAAAAGCTAAAGATTGTATTTAAAATTAAAATTTTTAAAAAATTGAAAGAAGTGTTCCTGATAGGATGGTATGAATGTAAATCTAATAACGAGGGCTTTGGAGAATAGAGTAGGTCAGTCATAATAAATGCTCGCAATAAATGGTAATAAAGAGAGTCACGCAAAGGGAGTGAGTTTTTTGAAGTTTTTGATATCTTTTGGGATACGCCTTTTTGTTTTCTTCAGCTTGCTGTCTTTTCTTCTTCTTTACTTTGTTTTACTGGTATCCTTTTGGTATTCCTTTATTGTATTCCTTTCAGAGCGTATTTCTTTATTTGCTGGATTGGCTTTTTTGTTCACAACGTATCTCTTGTTTTGCTGATTTCCTTTGTTTGTTTCACTCCTTGTTTGTGCAGAGCAGAGTATAGTGCAGAGAAACAATATTTTTAAGAGAAAGGTTGTGAAAACAAGTACCAAGTAAGTATCATTGGGTTTATGCGGTACATGGAGCGTTATTCTTTCAGTGCCTTCTTTACAGAGTTAAACATTTGGGAAAAACAATTAGGGAGGCCAAAAACGGATAAACAGATGCTGAAATTTACTAAATCTGTTGAGTTAATGTATTGGTATCTGTTTTGTTGCTTTGTTTTGTTTGATGCATACAGTGATTGTTTTTTCTCCTAGAAAGTATATTCAAAGGAAACAGCATAAATGCAGAAAGTATGTAACGGGGACCATTGTTGAGTTTATTGAGTTTCATTGATTGTTTTTTTATTTGGTTTTAGGAAGACAATAGGGTCCAAGACAAGTACTATTATTTGAGTTGTTTTTTATAGAATTAATGTATTAGCATTTTCATGATGCGTGTTGGTATTTTTGATCATGTGGTTTGTTTTGCTGTCAGAAATTTTATAGGAAAGTAAAAAAGTTTAGGTTTAGTTCAGGGATAGTGCAGGTTAATTGCTGTGGCACAATGGAAAAAGTAGCAAGCATCAGTGACATTAAGAGCATAATGACACGCAAAGAATTGGAAATCACAGTGAAAGAAATGGGTTTAGGGGCTGATTTTCGTTTAAGGTTACCTAGAGGGGATGAAAGAGCGAATCAAGTGGGAGAGAGATCCGTCCCCATATATAAGGAGTATGTAAGATATGGTGTACGGGTGCCCTATTTAGATCCTTTGTTGGTTGTCCTGAAAGGTTGAAATATATTTTCAACTTTGTTTATCCCTAGTGCATGGAGGCTGATTGTCACGCCCCGAACCACTCCCGAGCTAGGCACGCAATGAGCCCGCCGCGGCACCCAGATGTACGGGCACCACGTCCCGCACATCGAAGCACCGTAAGGCTGTCAACATTCATATAATCCAAGTTTTCAAATCACAGAGATCCCCAAGTGATAAAAATAATACATGTATGCCTCAATGTAAATTAAAATGAGTGAGAGTTAACCTTATACAGACCAGAAGAATTATAAATACAGTCATCCCAATTTAAACAAATACAATGGTCATCCTAACTTTCTCAAGATGAAACAATAACCTCAATATATAGCGGAAGAGCGGGGAGTCATACCCCGGCCCAGTTGTCTCCAAAGAATATCCAATACAGCAATGCGCACAAATCTCTCGGTCTGAGTCTACCCCTGTAGGAGGGAAATGTGAGGGGTGAGTACCATAGAGAGGGGGGGTTGGTACTCAGCAAGTCGGGGGGGATGACATGCTACAATTAATTTTTTGGGTGAATTAAGAGTGCCAAAATTATATCCCAATAAATCCATAGTATGCAAAAAAAATATTATGACATCTCAATAAATCATTCACAGCATACGTATCAAATCAAATATGCATCCAGTATGTATGTCCGTTATATCGTATAGAGCCAGTCGAAAATATCCCGACAAGAGCCGACCATAGCCAAGGACGGGCAACGTTGGGGGTTTTCACAGTGCAATTAATAAAATAAGACTCTCTACCCCAACGTTGGCACAGACTACTCCAACTAGCCTGTATATATATATATCGTACATGTATCAAGGATCAAGCGTGTATGGAAACCCGCCGGTGCTAGACCTACCAAGGTCCTCCCCGGAGTGGTTCAACCGAGACTGTCCATACAATATGTATGACAATCTGGCGGATACCCCCTGCAGAGGCGTATCCGGGCACAACAGGTGCCTCTACCAAATGTCCTTCGTAGCTACGGAATGCCATAGGAAGCATATCATCATCATCACAGTATCCACAGGGGCATCCAGCCCAAATCACATATCTCAAGCCAAATCATCAAGCCCTATCATGTCAAAAGCATGTGCCAATATGCAATGAAAGCATAAAATCATGTGGATATATCAAAGTGTGGCACAATCATCAAGTATCAAAATCATGGATGCATATCGATATAAATCCAGAAGAATAGGTCAATCATACCATTTTAAATCATGCTTTTGAAAGCTTTTTAAAATACGGTATCAATTAAAAGTAGATGTCAAGTCCCACTCACCGTTAGGGGAGGATAATGCACTCCTCAATATTTCCACAAAGCGTAAATCAAGTGTCCCCTCCGTTCAACTCAAATAACTCTTAGGGAGACAAACAGTTCGCAGATTTTTAACCTGCGCAGTCATGGAAAACAGACTATAACTTTGGCTATACCAATCCAAATCAGATGATTCTTATCTCAGTTTAAAGCTAAGGGATAGCACTATAACTTTCATTTTGCACACTTCCTCAGATTCAAATCACAGAATTCCCGGTAGGCCTCATTTTGTTACAGCCATATTTAAGTTTCAGATTCTGTCCAGGTTTCGTACAGAAGCTATAACTTTCCTCCTACTCATCAAAGTCTAATGAAATTTTAACATGTTATAGCTAAGATATAGATCTACAACTTTCGTGTTTTGAGTTTTATCTAAATATGTCTGGAAGGGGTTGAACAAAATTCATGAACAGGATAGATACGTTTTAGTGAAACATACAGTTTCTGTCAACACAGTTTTAAGGAAAATTGTATAACGTTCCATTTCCTCATGCGAAATGGCTGAACTTTTTATATGTTATAGCAAAGGCATATATCTATAACTTTCATGTTTTGTGTTTCTTCAAACTAAGACTGGAGAGGGGTCGTTTTTACTCACTACTGTCAAGGTTCGAAACAAGACGCTTCTATGTCGAGTTTCAGGAAAAGTGCCATAACGTTTGACACAGGAATCAGAATTTGGTGATTCTTACCTCGTTGGAAAGATAAGACTTAGATCTACAATTCATATAATATCACATTTTCAAATTCGGGCTCTAAGATGCCTTAAAACAGAGATGAATCACGGACAGAAATAAAATTTAAGGTAAGACAGGATAAAATTTCTTACCTCACTTTCTTTGTCTTCCTCTCTTGCTTCTCTCCTTGTCCTCACGAATTTGGGAAGAATGAACAAGCATTCTAAGGCCTTCTTGTTTTATTATTGTGTTAATAAGTCACCACCCTAGGATCAAATCTCCAATTAATCTAAACCATAGGATCATTTTGACTATTGCATGTGTTTTGATTGGTTCTTTTTTTTTGTGTGCATGTGTTCTCATTGGCCCACCTTGCCTTTCTCATCTCCATTTGGCCAACACTTGTCCTCCTCACTATAACACTTGTTCAATACAAGAATACACTTGTCACATTTCATTTAAGTTTTGTTAATTGCTAACAAGTCCTTTGACTTATAAAAATTCTAATTTGACCCCTAAAATTTTCATAATTACATATTAGGCCCAAAATCTTATATTAGACCTAATTTAATTTATTTAATATGAAATTAAGGTTTTGAATCTCTTTGAGTCAAAATTGATCCGATTTGTATTTTACCATCAAATATCATTTTTTTTGTGAAAATTCATGAACCTGTAGTAGTAGAAACATCATATATATATATATATATATATATGAAATGAAATTCACTATAAAATACACCGAGGGTCGGTGTTACATTTTCCTAACCCCCTAAAAATAAGTTTCGTCACCGAAACTAAAAGAAAATCATATAGGGAAAAGAAAATTACTCAGTAAATAGATGAGGGTACTGTCTCCTCATAGTCTCCTCGGGCTCCCAAGTCTCCTCCTCGACTTGGTCATTACGCCACAAAATGCGTACTAACGGGACTTCCTTGCTTCGCAGTCTACGGATCTGCTTGTCAAGGACTGCTACGGGCTGTACAGGTAAACTCAGGTCCTCCCGTAGCTCAACTGGTGGAGATTCTAAAACATGAGAAGGGTCAGGCATATATCTCCTAAGCACCGAGACATGGAACACATCATGAATACGTGCCAACTCCTCTGGCAGGTCTAATCTGTATGCCACACTTCCGATTCTCTCAAGAATACGGAAGGACCCAATATATCGGGGGCTCAGCTTGCCCCGCTGCCTGAAACGGATCACCCCTTTCCAGGGTGAGATCCTCAAGAATACCATGTCTCCCTCTTGAAACTCCAGTGGTCATCGCCTACGGTTTGCATACGCCCTCTGTCGATCCTGGGCGGCTCTCATCCTCTGTCGGATGATCTTGACCTTCTGCCTCATCTCCTCAACAAGCTCCACACTGCTGAGGTGCCTCTCACCGACCTCGTCCCAACATAAAGGTGTGCGGCATCGCCTCCCATACAATGCCTCGTATGGAGGCATCCCGATACTCGCCTGGTAGCTGTTATTATATGCAAACTCTACAAGTGGTAAATGCCGATCCCAGCTACCATGAAAATCAATAACACAAGCCCGAAGCATATCCTCAAGTGTCTGAATCATGCGCTCTGACTGGCCATCTCTCTGAGGATGATAGGCTGTGCTAAAGTTCAGTCTAGTACCCAATACCTCCTGCAAACTGGGCCAGAACCTAGACGTGAACCTGGGGTCCCTGTCTGAAACAATCGACACAGGCACCCCGTGAAGTCGTACTATGGTGTCCATATAGAGACGTGCCAGTACCTCTAAGGAGTAGTCATCACTGATGGGGATAAAGTGTGCAGATTTGGTGAGTCGATCGACAATCACCCAAATTGCATCATGCTGCGTGAAAGTCTTCGGTAACCCCATCAAGAAATCCATAGTAATATGTTCCCACTTCCACTCAGGAATGGGAAGTGGCTGTAAAATACCTACTGGTTTCTGGTGCTCAGCCTTCACCTGCTGGCACACCAAGCACCGTGCTACAAACTCTGCTATCTCCCGCTTCATGCCCGACCACCAATAACTGCCTCTCATGGTGCGATACATCTTTGTACTCCCAGGATGCATAGCATAAGCAGAAGAGTGTGCCTCCTCAAGAATAGCACGTCGAAGCTCAACATCAGCTGGAATACACACTCTGTCTCTGAGAACCACGAGTCCATCAGTACGGACTCGGAAATCTCCGCCCTCTCCTCGGCGAATCCGATCATGAATAGCCTGGAGCTCTACATCTGTACCCTGAAGCTCTCTGATGCGGTCAAGTAGTGTAGGCCGCACTTCAAATCTGGCTAACAGTGTACCCTGCTCATCGCTAGCCAAGTTGACTCCCAAAGCTCGGAGTCCTACCAAGCAGGAGATGTAAGCTTTCTTTGTTGCCTGAGAAGTGGTAGAAGAAGATGACTTCCGGCTCAAGGCATCTGCTACTACATTTGCCTTGCCTGGATGATAGTCAATAACCAAGTCGTAGTCCTTCAGCAGCTCTAACCATCTTCTTTGTCTCAGGTTTAGCTCTCTCTGAGTAAATAAATACTTCAAACTCTTATGGTCTATGAAGACCCTGCAAGTAACTCCATATAAGTAATGCCGCCATATTCTCAGTGCGAAGACTATGGCTGCCAGCTCTAGATCGTGAGTAGGGTAGTTCACCTCATGCTTCTTCAACTGTCTCGAAGCATAGGCGATCACCCGTCCATCCTGCATCAATACGCAATCTAACCCCTGCCGGCTGGCATCACTATACACAACATACTCCCTGCCGTTGGTAGGGAGAGCCAAGATAGGTGCCGACGTCAGTCGTTGTTTGAGCTCCTGAAAGCTCGCCTCACAGCGGTCATCCCAACAGAACTTGACGTCTTTCCTCATCAATCAGGAGAGTGGAGCAGCAATCTTCGAGAAACCCTCTACGAATCGTCTGTAATAACCAGCAAGTCCAAGAAAACTTCGGATCTCAGTAATGGTCTACGGCTGCTCCCACCTCAATATGGCCTCTACTTTCTGCGGATCAACAAAAATCCCCTCCGCAGAAACAATGTGGTCCAGAAATCCAATCTCCCTTAGCCAAAATTCACACTTGGTGAATTTGGCATATAACTGCTGCTCACGGAGAGTCTGTAAGACCACCCTCAGGTGCTGTACATGCTCCTCATCACTCCGTGAGTATACCAAAATGTCATCAATAAAGACGATAACGAAACGATCCAGGTAGTTATGGAAAACCCGGTTCATCAAATCCATAAAAGCCGCTGGAGCATTAGTCAATCCAAACGGCATCACTAAAAACTCAAAGTGACCATAGCGAGTGCGGAATGCAGTCTTGGGTACGTCCTCAGCCCGAATCCGTAACTGATGATAACCAGACCGCAAATCGATCTTCGAAAAGACCCGTGCACCCTGAAGCTGGTCAAATAGGTCATCAATACGTGGCAGAGGATATCGTTTCTTGACGGTCACCTTATTCAACTGCCGATAATCCATGCACAGTCGTAGGGTCCTATCCTTTTTCTTCACAAACAATACCGGAGCACCCCAAGGCGAAGTGCTCGGACGGATAAAGCCCTTGTCTAGTAATTCCTGCAACTGGACCTTGAGCTCTCTCAGCTCGGCTGGCGCCATTCTGTATGGCGGAATAGATATAGAGGCGGCTCCCGGAACTATGTCGATCTCAAAGTCAAACTCCCGAGCCGATGGACGGCCGGGTAGCTCCTCAGGGAAAACATCTGCAAACTCCTGTACTACAGGGACATCCTCATTCCTTGGTCCCTTCACAATAGTATCCACAACATGGGCCAAGTACGCAATGCAACCTTGGCGTATTAACCTGCTGGCATCCATCACCGAAATAACACAGCGAGGCAATACTCTCTTCTCACCAGAAAATCTCAAAGTAAGCCCCTTTAATCTCCGAAACTCGACCTCCTTAGTAAAACAATCAACGGAGGCTCTGTGTCTGCTCAGCCAATCCATGCCAAGGTTGGCATCAATATCGGTCGGGTCTAAAGGGATCAAATCTGCCTCAAGTACGGTATTTCCAATCATGATCTCTATCCCTCTATAGACTGAATCTCTCAAGAACTGTTCACCGAGAGGAGTGAAAACCAATATCTCCTCTCTAAGTGGCGTCAAAGGCTTACCCATCAGGTGGGCAAAGGACGTTCTCACATACGAGTAGTTCGACCCGGTATCGATCAGGATACGGGCGTCGACTCCATAAATCCTCATAGTTCCTAAATGTGGGGAAAGTAAATAGATCACTTTAAATAAATGTGGTAATAGATACTCATCATATATATCTCAAAAGTATATGTATCTCAAAAGTAGGTACAACCAACATAGTCAAGCCTCTAAGGCTTTGGCTTATGATGAGTCTCAAAATAAAAGTATAGAGGAAATCTCTAAGTGTGTGAGTCAGAAAGGGGAGTACCAATAATGACATTGGGGTTCGTCTGTGCATCCTCCTGCGTCATCGCGTACACTCGGGCCTGAGCCCTCGGCGGTTGCCGCGATGGTCCTGGTGCCATACTACTCCCTGCTACTGCTCGTGAGGCTGTGGGGTTAGAGTATGCCGGTGCTCCCTGCTGTCCTCCTCGTGGAGCACTAGACTGAATAGAAATTGCCGGACCCCCTGCTCCAAGATTAGGGCACTGGCTCTTGATGTGCCCCTGTCTCCCATAATGGAAGCAAGTCACTATCACCCCGCAAGCTCCGAAGGGGTGATGTCTGCTGCATCGACGACAAAAAGGGTGTCGTCGGGCTATAGTCTGAGTGGAGGCACTCGGGGCTGGTGCTCTAAACCCCTGGGACTATGATCCCTGCCTCTGGGAAGGGTCTCCGCGAAACCCTGAGGTTCTCCCTTTCTTCGAACTCTGGCCCCCAGAAAACTCAGGCCTCTTCCTCCTCTGCTCCCTCCTCTCTCTCTGTCATCCCTCAGCATGGACGATCTCCTCAGCCCGGAGTGCTGAGTCTACTATCTCTGGCAATGAAAAGTTAGGGGTCACCGTCATATACCTCCGGACGTTCAAGTTGAGGCCATCCTCAAACTTGAACCTCAGCTGACTGGGTGTGGCTAGGTCCGGAACAAAAGCGGCCAGTCTCCTTAACTCGGCCTCATACTCGGTCACAGTCCGAGTCCCCTGCCGCAGGTGGTGGAACTCCGTCCTCTTCCTGTTTTGCTGGAATGCTGAAAAATATCTGCGGTTGAACTCCTGCAGAAAGTCCTCCCAACTCTTGGGCTCCGCTGCATCATCACAAATTGCCTCCCACCACGAGAGGGCATCTCCATCCAATAATCTCTCGGCCACTCGGAGTCTGAACTCCTCACTCAAGCCAAGGTCTGTCAACACTCGGCGGGTGCGGTTGATCCAGTACTTCGCAGTAGTGGAATCACCCACCCCATAGAACTTGGTACAGCCTAGCTGTCTCGCCTCCTTTACGAGCTAGGTGAGCTCATGAATCCGTCTCAATGTCGAAGAAGTACTGTCGCTGGGTTTAGAAATTGCAGATGGACTAACAACAGGTGGAGGCTCTGGTGCGACTGGTCGTGGCACGGCCGTAGGGGTTGGCTCAGCCATCGGTGGTGGTGGTGGTGGTGGTGGCATCTGAATGTCGTGGGCAGCGTACCACTCAAACACCTGTCGGTAGGCGTCTGGCGGTGGCGGTGGTGGTAGATCTGCGGCCGTGGTGGTCGGTGGTGTAGGCACTGAAGGAGAACCATGTGAAGAAGACATGTCCTCCGATACACTAGGGGGCTCAGTAGGTAAGAAGTGGGTACCTCGCCTAGTCGTCATATTTCTGTGAGGAAAAATGCAATAATCAGGCAGATATATAAGAATTAGGGTTAGTTATGGAATAACTAACCCCCTAAAAGAAATCAACTTGGCATCGTAACCAATGGATAAGGTATGCTAGGTTAGATATGATCCGCGTCCAACCCTCTAAAAATGGATGAACTCATCTACCTATGACCATGTACTGGGGAATGACTGTACAGTAACTTTCACATGCATTGAGAACTTTCAAAATCAGATTTACTTGGGGATATTTTTTTTTTTGAAATCAGTTTCTCAACTCAGCTCTAACCAAGAGCTCTGATACCAACCGAGGCCTATCACACCCCGACTCACTCCTGAGCCAGGCACGCAACGAGCCCGCCGCGGCACCCAGATGTACGGGCACCACGTCCCGCACATCGAAGCACCGTAAGGCTGTCAACATTCATATAATCCAAGTTTCCAAATCACAGAGATCCCCAAGTGATAAAAATAATACATGTATGCCTCAATGTAAATTAAAATGAGTGAGAGTTAACCTTATACAGACAAGAAAAATTATAAATACAGTCATCCCAATTTAAACAAATACAATGGTCATCCTAACTTTCTCAAGATGAAACAATAACCTCAATATATAGCGGAAGAGCGGGTAGTCATACCCCGGCCCAGTAGTCTCCAAAGAATATCCAATATAGCAATGCGCACAAATCTCTCGGTCTGAGTCTACCCCTGTAGGAGGGAAATGTGAGGGGTGAGTACCATAGAGAGGGGGGGTTGGTACTCAGCAAGTCGGGGGGAATGACATGCTACAATTAATTTTTTGGGTGAATTAGGAGTGCCAAAATTATATCCCAATAAATCCATAGTATGCAAAAAAAATATTATGACATCTCAATAACTCATTCACAGCATACGTATCAAATCAAATATGCATCCAGTATGTATGTCCGTTATATCGTATAGAGCCAGCCGAAAATATCCCGGCAAGGGCCGACCATGGCCAAGGACGGGCAACGTTGGGGGTTTTCACAGTGCAATTAATAAAATAAGGCTCTCTACCCCAACGTTGGCCACAGACTACTCCAACTAGCCTGTATATATATATATCGTACATGTATCAAGGATCAAGTGTGTATGGAAACCCGCCGGTGCTAGACCTACCAAGGTCCTCCCCGGAGTGGTTCAACCGACGACTGTCCATACAATATGTATGACAATCTGGCGGATACCGCCTGCAGAGGCGTATCCGGGCACAACAGGTGCCTCTACCAAATGTCCTTCGTAGCTACGGAATGCCATAGGAAGCATATCATCATCATCACAGTATCCACAGGGGCATCCAGCCCAAATCACATATCTCAAGCCAAATCATCAAGCCCTATCATGTTAAAAGCATGTGCCAATATGCAATGAAAGCATAAAATCATGTGGATATATCAAAGTGTGGCACAATCATCAAGTATCAAAATCATGGATGCATATCGATATAAATAAGTTGGGATACTCCATATATCACAAAACATTTTCATAAATCCAGAAGAATAGGTCAATCATACCATTTTAAATCATGCTTTTGAAAGCTTTTTAAAATACGGTATCAATTAAAAGTAAATGTCAAGTCCCACTCACCGTTAGGGGAGGATAACACACTCCCCAATATTTCCACAAAGCGTAAATCAAGTGTCCCCTCCGTTCAACTCAAATAACTCTTAGGGAGACAAATAGTCCGCAAATTTTTAATCTGCGCAGTCATGGAAAACAGACTATAACTTTGGCTATACCAATCCAAATCAGATGATTCGTATCTCATTTTAAAGCTAAGGGATAGCACTATAACTTTCATTTTGCACACTTCCTCAGATTCAAATCACAGAATTCCCGGTAGGCCTCATTTTGTTACAGCCATATTTAAGTTTCAGATTCTGTCCAGGTTTCGTACAGAAGCTATAACTTTCCTCCTACTCATCAAAGTCTAATGAAATTTTAACATGTTATAGCTAAGATATAGATCTACAACTTTCGTGTTTTGAGTTTTATCTAAATATGTCTGGAAGGGGTTGAACAAAATTCATGAACATGACAGATACGTTTTAGTGAAACATACAGTTTCTGTCAACACAGTTTTAAGGAAAATTGTATAACTTTCCATTTCCTCATGAGAAATGGCTGAAATGTTTATATGTTATAGACAAGGCATATATCTAGAACTTTCATGTTTTGTGTTTCTTCAAACTAAGACTGGAGAGGGGTCGTTTTTACTCACTACTGTCAAGGTTCGAAACAGGACGCTTCTATGTCGAGTTTCAGGAAAAGTGCCATAACTTTTGACACCGGAATCAGAATTTGGTGATTCTTACCTCGTTGGAAAGATAAGACTTAGATCTACAATTCATATAACTATCACATTTTCAAATTCTGGCTCTAAGATGCCTTAAAACAGAGATGAATCATGGACAGAAATAAAATTTAAGGTAAGACAGGATAAAATTTCTTACCTCACTTTCTTTGTCTTCCTCTCTTGCTTCTCTCCTTGTCCTCACGAATTTGGGAAGAATGAACAAGCATTCTAAGGCCTTCTTCTTTTATTATTGTGTTAATAAGTCACCACCCTAGGATCAAATCTCCAATTAATCTAAACCATAAGATCATTTTGACTATTGCATGTGTTTTGATTGGTTCTTTTTTTTTGTGCATGTGTTCTCATTGGCCCACCTTGCCTTTCTCATCTCCATTTGGCCAACACTTGTCCTCCTCACTATAACACTTGTTCAATACAAGAATACACTTGTCACATTTCATTTAAGTTTTGTTAATTGCTAACAAGTCCTTTGACTTATAAAAATTCTAATTTGACCCCTAAAATTTTCATAATTACATACTAGGCCCAAAATCTTATATTAGACCTAATTTAATTTATTTAATATGAAATTAAGGTTTTGAATCTCTTTGAGTCAAAATTGATCCGATTTGTATTTTACCGTCAAATATCATTTTTTTTGTGAAAATTCATGAACCTGTTGTAGTAGAAACATCATATATATATATATATATATATATATATATATGAAATGGAATTCACTATAGAATACACCGAGGGTCGGTGTTACACTGATAATAGTTGTTGTGAGTTTAGTAAGCTTCTGTCAGCTGAGATTTGATTTTGAAATTCTGCTGTTTGTTTTTTGTCCAAGAAAGTGTGCAGCAGGAGGTGCGAATGAGGATTGGTATTGTGTCCAACCGCGTAAAGAGTCTAATTGGAAGTCCTATTATAGGGAGACTCTTGATAGGTCGTGGAAGAGAAAGTTTTTCTTTATGGAGTTTCTAAAGGAAAGTGTGATGCCCTTTATACCGGTAGATGGTGAAAACCTCATATCGGCCACCAACCGATTGACTCCTCCTTCCGTGCATGCTAATTTTGTGAAATCGGTTGGTAAATACTGTGTTGGAAGGGGCACTTCTATTTGGGTGGACACACTCATCCAGGATGAGATGTTAATGCTTGCTGGTCTTTTGTTAAATGAGAATGTGCAGATTGAAAGGTCAATTTTGGTATAGAAAAAAGCAATGGAAGTTATAGACTCTTTAAGGTTTGCAGAAGTCGATGACCTGTAGAGTGTCACGACCATAAAAGAAATAAGAAATGCAATACAAAAAAACCAGAGGAGGAAGAAAGTTGGCCTGAGGAGCATACATTGCAATAGACTTGTTCTAGAAAGAAAAGAAAGCTTGTCTGGACATCTGGGAGTGAGGAAGGGGATGAGAGTGAGGAGGTGAGAAAAGAAAGGGAACAGAGCGGTACTGTTGGGATCGTAGGTGAAAACCCGAAGGATTTGATCGTTGTCAGTGATGAAGGCAATGATGGCGAGAACAACGCAGATCTGGGAAAAGAATTGGATGCAAGGACCATGGAATTGCTAGGAGAAAAAGAAGCTGGGTTAACAACCGAAATGTTAATCATTCAAAGTGGCTCCAGTAGTGTTGTTACGCCAATTAATGGGTCCAGCGATGTGAAACAGAAGGGAGTTGCTGCAAGCTGAGATCATCTAGAGTCTAGCCATTTGGATTTGGAAGAGGTTAGAAAGTTCGCGGATGGAATCACTTTTACTCATAAGGAAAGTCTATTGAACCGGTTATCTTTGAAAGAAGGAGATGATGCTGTCATGAGTTTTTTGCTTCAGGTAGTTTTTTCAAAGATGCTAACATTTTGTTGAAATATAATATATGATATATCTGATATAAGAATATAGTATGTGTGAATTAAGATTTTTTTATCTGTTTTTTTTTTAAATAGGCTGCCACATTTGTTCAATTTCAAAGACTGCGAAAAACCAAAATAATAAATGAGATGCATGTCAAGCTTGAATGTTGCAGATACTGAAAGGATTGAAGAGTTGATCGTAATGATAAAAAAGAATGAAGGAATGTTGGAAACAATGAAGGCGGATCTTCAATCATCGTATCAAATTAGTGATATAGCCATATCAGAATGTGAGAAGTTGAATGCTATACTAAGAAAGACTGAAGTGGAGCGGCGGGTTCCTATAAAATTAGCAAAGGAGAGAGGAGAGGCTCTGAAAGTTTCAGAGAAAAGGATCTTAAAAATCCAGCAAGAATATGAAAGCAAGAATCAAGAACTTGTGGAAAAACTGTCAAAAGCGTAAGATTTTATTTATAGTGCTGGATTGGAGGAATCCTTTTTGGGTGGTAAGGATAATGACAATTCATCTAGATTGCAGCCAGAAGGTTTTGTTGGCTTTCTCAGTGAAGACATCAATGATATGGACTCTCGTGTTGCTTCTCTTCGAGAGGATTTGATTCGCTTGCAACAAAAAGGTGTTGGATCCCCTTCTGGACAAATGTCGTGAACATTGCTAAGATTGTCTATAAATTTGGCTCGAACTCTTTCGTATTTCTTGATGAGGATGTAAACTTTTAGCAAACTATTTTAAGCTTTCTATTTTTTTTCCCTTCCCTTTATGAGGTTTTTTTTTTTGCTTTTTTTTCCTTTGTTGTATAAAGCGATTGTATGATTAGCTAACCGGATGTTAGGTTGTTTTCTATAGTTGGTTGTGGGTTGTTGTGGTTCATAGCCGAAGTAGATGAATATTGGAAGAGAGAAGCAAAGAGTTATTCATTTTTTGTTATCTCCAATTTATTTATCCTTTTGGTGTTTGTGCATGGTAGTCTTGTGTCAGTTATACGTTTCTTTGATTTTGTTTTGTTGTGTTGTTTTGTTTGTGTGATCCTGGTTGGTTGAGTTTTTGTAATTTTGGTTTACCAAGGGTTCTCTAGGTTTGTGTTTGTAAAGTAATTTAGTGTGTGCTAGTTCCTCCTTCTATTAAATGTTTAATAAAATGGATTAAGTAGTTTACTGGATGGTATTCAATCAGAGAATTTTTAAATCAAAGTGTTAGAAAATGTAGGTTGTGTACCAAAGGCTAAAAAGTACTCAAATAATGTTATTGCTAGAAAGCTTTTTTTTCTAAAATATTTTTTTGTTGTTGTATGCTCAGAACCATGCAGTTCTGCAATGAGAAGAACAATATCATGGTTCCACGGATCGCAAAATCACAGGGTGGTTCTGTGTCTAGCAGGATGGCAATGTGGCTCTGTTATAGTAAACCGAACCGAGAACTCTACCCTGGTTGATGAGCCATGATATATATATATATATATATATGTATGTATATATATATATATATATTTTTTTTTTCGCTGGTTGCTTTGTTTAGGGTTCGTATGGAAAATACATGTAAATGATTTAAAAAATTTTATATTGTTTTTGTTTGTATAAAATAATCTTGAAAGCGTCATTTTTTTCTTCCCTGAGTTGTTTTGAGGTAAACGATTTTTAAAATTTTATATTTGACTTGGTTGTGTAAAGTAAACACAATATTCTCTTTTCATTTTTTTTTACAGTTGTGAGGGAGGGTTAGGATTTATTAAAAAATATAATTCGTTAAACAATTCAACTGTTGAAATAATTTAATAATATTGAAAATAAATCGAACTGTGGTATATTTGAATATCTGTATTTTGTTATTTAAGATTCCATTATTGCTTCTATTAAACGTTTAATAAAATGCATTCAATATTCCATTGGATGGTATTTAATGAGAAAGTTTTTAAATCACAGCATCAGAAAATCTAACTTGTGTGCAAAAGCTTAAAATATACTTGAATAATGTTATTCCCAAGCATGTTTTTTTTATTTTTGTAAATACTTTTTAGTCACTGTGCGCGGAGAACGATGTGGTTCTGTGGGTCAGAGAACAATAAAGTGATTCTACATTTTGTAGGGTCGAACGTGGTCCTTAGATCAGCAGAACCACAACATGGTTCTGCGGGTTGGAGAATCACAGCGTGGTTTTGTGCCTAGCCGAATGACAACGTGGCTTTGTTCTAATAAACCAGACGGAGCAGCGCACCCTGGTTGACGAGCGGTAATTGTTTTTTTTTTGTTTTTGCTCCTTGTTTAGGGTTGTCATGGAAAATACATGTAAATGAATAAAAAAATTTCATATTCTATTTGTTTGTAT
Source organism: Dillenia suffruticosa (assembly GCA_033439265.1). Lineage (NCBI taxonomy): Eukaryota > Viridiplantae > Streptophyta > Magnoliopsida > Dilleniales > Dilleniaceae > Dillenia > Dillenia suffruticosa. Next base: position 14,228,297 of record JAVTVX010000009.1, on the reverse strand, counting down.
AAAATAAATTAACCTTTTGTTTCATACTTTTTTAGAGTTGTGAAAAAAATTTTCTTGTGCAAAAGAAATACGATATCTTTTTTTAATTTTTTTTAGAGTTGTGAGATATTGTTAGGTATTATCTAAAACAATAAAGTGGTACATAATATAACTATTAATATATTTTGATAACATTTTGAAAATTAAAAAGAACGTATGTCATACTTAAATATATTTAGTTCTAAACTATTTAATTAAATGCATTTGGATTTAAATTTAAGTTGTTTTCGTTAGTTTTCGGAAAATAAATCTCTTTTTTTAAAATGGAATCTTGACATTTGTATTTAACATGAAACATATAAGGTTTACGGGGTAAAAAAAAAAAAAAACGTTTAATGTTATACCTATACATATTTGATTTTTAAAAATTTTTTTAGCCGTTGTGAAGGCAGAACCACATGGTTTTGCGGGTCGTAGAACCATGAGGTGGTCCTGCGTTTTGTTAATAAGATTATGGTGCAGAACCACTAAATAATTTAATAATTATTTAACCAAAGTTTAGGAATATAGAATCGATGAGATATAATAAATGTGAACAATAAATGGTGGGAGAGAGAGTGAGAGAAAGCAAATTAATTTATTTAGTTTTTTTTAATATCTTTCATGATACGCGTTTTTGCTTTCCTCTGCTTGTTATATGTTAAGTATCCTAAATATTTTTTTTTGCGTTATTTTCATGTAAATGATTTGTAAATTTTTATATTGGATCTATTTGCGTTAAAAAAGTATAATAATATTTTTCCTTTTTTTTTTCTGAGTTGTAACAGAGGGTTAGGTTTCATAAAAAAATATAATGTGGTATTTTTAATTGTAGCAAAATCAGAATCGTTTCATTATTATAATATCATAGCAAAGTTATTATGTATCATTTATTTCAAATATTTCTGATATTTTTAAGTGTAATCATCCATCTGTAATCTTTATTATTTTAAATAAAAGTATGAGTGGATCGTCTCTATGCAAAACAACAAAATAATTCTGCATTTTGCGGAGGCATGGGAACTGGAATAGATATTGGTGTCTCGTGAAAAACAAAAATAAAGGAATGGTATGAAATGTAAAATTTGCTATTAGTCTAAACCCGTGAATACAAAGTATGTATGATACCAAGGGAAAATTTTCTCTACCTTGTAGGGATAAAAAACGATAACACAAAATATCGTTTCTGATTCTGGAATGAAAACAAGGATATCATTATGATGGAGATTATGTTTCAGAACAAAAGTGTTCCAGTTCTTAATATGTCTTCCTTGGATTCCAACTTGAAGAGACTATGCCCCGGTCTTCAAAATCACGGTGGGAGTTTTTTCACCATTAACAAAATAGTCGACGAACCGAGGTATGTCCTAATCATTCAACAGGAAAAGAAAGAAAATGTCAATATCAAGAAAGGTAGGTGTTGAATTATAAAAGGAGATATGCATTACTAATTTATATGGATCAGATGCAGAAAATGCTTGATAAAAGCACATAGAACCACAAACATTCTGAATACAATCAGCTTTCAGTGATGTATAAATGACTTCTTTCAATATCGAACTATTTTCTTGTCCTGCAAATCAATATTCAACTAAACTATAAATATGGAGATATATATATATATATATATATATATATATATATAGTTTGATGATTTATAAAGGAAAATTTTAAATATCTCAAACCTTGGTGTTGCAGAATACTGGGTAATGGAGTTATCTAGCTTAGGTAAACTTGTTTTTGGAATTCACAGAAATGAACGACATCAAAGACAAGATTTCCAACGTGTCTAGCAAGTAAGGTGTGGTGCTCTTTAATAAGATTACTATCAAGGTATTCCGTTGGTGCATCTTCATAGAGGTTGTTTGTGAGGGGAAAGGATCAATTACGCATTTCATGCCTGAATGTAATTCTATTTTGATAGTGTCGCTCTAGTAGTATCCGAAATTGTACAGGCAAAAGCTACGTTTTTTAGGTAAAGAGATTCAACAAATGTTTTCTTCTGGTTCATATAAGATGATAAAAGCTATATGAATCATACAAAACATGCTACACAATAAGCAGATACCTGGTCTTTCCTGCAACGTAGGAAAAAGCAACACGATTGTAAATAAGCATTTTGTGGATTTGAAAGCATAGCCATTGTTTTTTTTTTTTTCACTCAACGAGTTATAACACACCCTTAGTTGTTTGAGTGGCCATATATTTTTTTTTCATGCTTGAAGAAGAAACGCTGCAATAAATTATCAAGAGTAGCCAGAAGAAAGGATGAGGATGAACAACAAGCAGTTGTAAAGCACACAATATATTTTGTTTTGTAGTAACCCATGACCTTTTTCCCTTTTTTTGGTTTTGTAGTAACCCACGAACACTTTTTTTCCAATTGCTTTTTTATTTGATTTGATTTGTCTTCGAAAAAGTTTTATATGCCCCTATCAGAACATCCGTTTTATGTCACTGGACGGTGAAAGTGAACCTTGTCACATTAATAATTTTGATGAAATATGTTTATATAAATAATAACAAATAGGAAGTAATTAGTGATTATATAGTAATAGTTTTGCAGAGAGGTTTTCAGCAAAAAGTCAAAAAGGATTGATTTGATGGAATACATAACGAGTGGCATAGTTTTATGGAGGAAAAAAATATATAAATAAGTTAGTTTTGTGATTCTGTAGGCGTCAGGCGAACAAAAGCACTTTATGACGCCTCCTCCCTGCCCCCCTCAAAGAGGAGCAGTTGAGTTTAGTTTTTGTTTTCTAGGAACATGGAGTTGTGTAGGTTCAGAAGGTTCTCCGCTCTTTAGGCCATCCTCCTGCATGTCATCAAACTTGCGAAGCGGCTAAGTTTTGGCCGTGGATGAAGAAAGAGTTGTTTCTGAAACAAGCAAAGCAGAATGATGAAATTATCATATTATAGAAAGAAGATGGAAGGTTTGGTTTGCTGGGAAAACAGAGGTTCTACCTGGTTCGTCTTTGCCCAAAGTAATGGAAAATGAAGAAGAAGAACCAATAGTAGATTCTTGGCAAATGAACGGATCATCGATGTTATATTCAGATAGATCATAATAATATATAACAGTGAATCGTTGTTTTACATCCATCATTTTGGATCGAATAGGTCTAATGTGTGCTGTGAACATTTTTTCTTTTAAGTCCTTGTCAACAGCATCAAGGGGGAGTTCAATGTTCTTTAAAAAAGCATGATAAAAAATTATTTCAGTAAACTAGAAATAAAACTTCTACAATATAGATCTTTTGTTTGGATGATTAATGAATAATCAAAGTATAGTTAGTCTTCTAATTTTTATAAATGATGTATGAAGTACATAAATAAAACCTGGTCAAAATGTTCCATTGCTTCAACAGCTGTGAATGTCAATAATTTCTCAGCTAACTCTCCAAAGACAGAGGCAGCTACTTTGTCAGTATCATCTTGCAAATCAACATTAAAATGACATCTGTGAACAAGAAAATATATACATACATAAGAATGAGATTAAAAACAGAGGTACAATGGTCACAAGATCATGACAATTGTCATGCCCCGAACCGGGGTCATGAGCAGCCGCCTATTGTCCCAGATACCTGTTTGGTTTTCTAGAAAATCAGACAGAACCTCCCCATATTTCGGAAGTCTCCCATATACAAATCAACTTGTATATTGAATGATCATCTTGCCATCTAAATAAATGGGCCAACCTATCCTCACAATAAATCAACCACATTCGTATAACACCAATCAATCCACAGCGTAACAACTAGGACAACGCAAGGCTATCATGAATACTAGTAGTCCTAGCCACAGACCTCTATTGTCATGCCCAACTAGACCATGAGCAGCCGTCACACCGGACGAGCCTAAAATTTTATGCATGAGGACAACAAATTTCCAAGTTAAGAAATTAAATACTTTCAAGTGCCTCAATGCACGAGAAAAGAACCAATAAGAGAGTTTCACAAATAAATATTAATAATTTATATAGTCATCCCATGAAATATATATGTCCATCTACCGACCTCAATATCAAGACCTCATAGTGTCGATATACAACACGGATCTCATATTTCAAATAAAATTTAGATCTCATCGTAGTGAATAAGTAAATCCACAAATACACGACAGAAGTCTAGAGCCCGACGCGTCACTCTATCACGATAACCCTGTCTGAGAAAGGAAAGGAGAATGGTGAGTATCAAACAAGATACCCAATGAGTAAGGGGATCAATATCAAGCATAAATAGTGTGTGTGAACCATTGGAGTCTCAAATGTGATTATTTGTAAACAATAATTCACATTTGGAGGTAAAACATGGTTTGATCAGTAAAATGAGATCATTTAGTCCATCATACGGTACCATATGTAATACCGACACTACGGTGTCTGTAATTTAATTATATAGAAAGAAATTTATTTATTTAAATTGGTGTTTAATTTTGGGGGGTTTTTTTAAATTTTATTTTTGAAATATTCTTAAGTTGCCGGGTTCGCGATCGAAATAGACCCCATTTGCATGAAATTCGAGTTCTAGCAAAAAATGAATACAAAATATATGTATGTGTAAAAAAAAAAATGGAGACGCAGCGTTTTGGGGCAAAACGCTGCGTCCCCAAATCTGATTTGGGGATTAGGGTTGGAAACCCTAATCCCTCTCTCTCTCTCTCTCTCTCCCCGACTCTTCGTTTCTCTCCCCCACTGCAGCGCCGCGAGCTCCGCCGCCAACAGCCCACCACCATCATCATCATCATCTTCTTCTTCTTTCCCTCTTGGTTTCTCTTTCATAGTTTCTCCCGATCGCACACCACCGCGAGCTCTACTACCAGCGTGCCACCGCGTGATCTCCCCCTCGCACCGCATGCCACCGTGTGTAACTGCCACTACCTCCCGCAAGCGTGCGCCTTTGCACGCGATCGAGCCATAGCACGCGACGACCGTCTCCTCCCGCGAGCCTCCACGAACGCAACCTAACGCTTGCAGGCGATCGAGCCACAACGCGTCGTTCCGCCAGCGCGCTACACTGCAAGCGCGAGCATGCAATCGAGCGAGAGCGCCACATCTCGAGTACGCCACAGCGTGCCTGCGCACGAGCGCGCGCTAGTACACGCCACCCCGCGAGTACTCGCGGCCCGCAAGCCACTAGGCCGGCGAGCCACTGCCGGCCTACTAGCCCACTGGCCCGCTGGCCCGTAGATCCGCGAGCCCGCTAGCTGAAATCCACTAGCCTGTTGACCCACGAACCCACGAGCCCGCTGTAGCCCGGACGGCCCACGACGACCCGTGAGTCCGTGACAGCCCGCGATGGCCTGTGAGTCCGTAATAGCCCACGAACCTCCATGCAGGTAACTGATTTAGGGTTTTGACTCTGATCTAAGTGTTTATGATCTAACAAATAGATCTTGTCTTGATAGGGAGCGTTTTAGATTTTGGAGTGATCTAGGAGACATTCGGACGAAGGTCTGCGCTCCGAGAAAAACCCTAGGTGAGGGATTTTGGACCCATTCGATTTGGTTATTAAATTTAGGGTAAATTTAGGATAAGAAGTCTTGTATATGCTAGAATGTAAACTAGATTCACAATGAATACATTTTCGGACATTATATGCGGCTTATTAGGTTAAGTGTAGGAATTTATACGAAATGAGACTGTTCAGGATGATAGAATCAAATTAAGTTGATTTGAATAGTTTCCTTTGGAGTTTAAATTGACCTATACATGAAAATAGTCAGAAATTGAGATTTGAGTGCAAGGGTTGACGCAGTCTCTCTCACTATAAATTGTTCTGTTTACAGGCAATTTAAATACGATCTCCGTATTATAAAAATAGACTCATATACCTTGAAAATAACATGTGGCTTGAAACATTTGGATGAGAATCGAAAAGTGTATGATTTTTCAAAGATTTTCCATCTTATAGGAAAATTATTTATTTTAAGGCTTATTTCCGACCTTGAGTGGTTTTAGGGTTGAATTTAATTTGGTTTAAAAGTACGTTAATTGTTTATACATGAAATGCAATTGATGAAATTTAAAGTGTATTCATAAATTGAAGAGTTAAGGTTTGTCCAAACTTAGAGAAAATGGATAAACCCTATAATACCTGAAAATTTGATGTTAAATTATGATGATCTGATTAGGTTGATCTTTTTGGAGATTCGAGAAGTCAGATTCAATTTGTTTTGAACATAGGAGGTGACCACCCTCCCTAGAAAAATAAGTGACACTTTGACATCTACTATTAATTGACAAATCATGTTTTACCGATTTTCAAACGACATGATTTCTATACGTGTGAAAACTAAATTTTTGGATTTTGATAGATATATTTTTGTGACTATTGGAGTGTCCCAACTGTTTATTTTATTGATTTGCATCCATGAGTTTGATAACCGGATACTGTGCCATTCTTTTTGACATATTGACATGTTTTAATACTTATACTGTATTGGCACGTAATTTTAAATAGATTTATATGTACTATTTGGGCTATACGCCCGGCTGACGTTATGTTACGATGCATAGGGCTATATGCCCGGCCGACATGATGATGTGATGCATGGGGCTACGTGCCCGGCCGACTTGGTGATATGGTGATATGCTTCCTATAGCATTCCGTAACTAGGAAGGACATTTGGTAGAGGCACCCTTTGTGTCCGGATACGTTTCGGCCGAAGGTATCTGCCAGATCGTCATGTGTATGGGTATCCCAAGTTGACCCTCATCGGGGAGAACTTGAGTTTACCTCTGTCTAGTACTGGGCGGGACACCATACACGGCCGACTATATATATGTATTAATTATTATTTACAGGCTAGTTGGAGTAGCCTATAGCCAACATTGGGGTAGAGAGCCAGTGTTTGATATTTGTATAGTGAAAACCCCCAATGCGCCCATCCTTGGTCGAGGTAGACCATTGCCGCGGTTTGTTCGACCGGCTCTACATATGTGACTTGATACATGGATGGATGCATATGTTATTTTTTGATATGTGACTTGAGACATGTTTTACTCTGAAACAGGATTAGTCGTGGATTAGTCGTGGACTGAGGAAGTATTATTGTGATCGTATTCTTACGACGTGGACTTGATAGCATCGGGCTTGGGTATGGATGTTACCATATCTTCCGCTACAATTATTGGAGATTTTAATTTGATCAAAGTATTCATTTATTTGTTTTATGGGATGACTGTATAAATTATGGACATTTATTCATGAAACTCTCATAGCGACTCAGTTCACTTGCATTGAGTCACTTGTATGTATTTAAAATGTTAACTTGGGAATTTATTGTACATGTGTATAAACATTTAGGCTCGCTCGGTGTGGCGACTGCTCATGCTTTAGTTTAGCAAGACAGTAGAGGTCTGTGGCTAGGACTGTGAGAAATTTCTATAGCATTGCATTGTCCTGGTTGTCAGCTATGGTTTGGTTAATGCTTTTGAGGTTGGGATGACCCTTTTATTAAATTAACAGGATGGTTGTGAATATTACATGTTAAATTGTATATGGGAGACCTCCGAAATATGGGGAGATTCTGTCCGATTTTCTGTAAAAATATAGCCGGCATCCAAGGCAACGGGCGGTTGTTCATGACCCCGGTTCGGGGCGTGACACCATTCATATATGCATCCATTTAAAATCAAGTATTTTTTTAGAGCAAGCCGAATTGATCTTGGCAAAGGTCAACCATGACTAATGACAGGCGCATCGGAGGTTTATTATGTATAAATGTTCAAAAGTCGCTCTCTATCCTGACGTTGGCCATGAGCTTCACCGAGGCTAACTCATACACACATCGGATAAGTATAGGACCCCGCCCGGTGCTAGATAGTGGCATCACACATGTCCTCCCCCTTGCGGGTTCAACCGGCCGCGCCTATACCTATATATCGGACGTTTGCAGGTACCTCCGTGCGAAGTGTACGCGGACGCATATTTGGCGCCATAAAAAATGTCCCCCGTAGCTACGGTCATTCTCTCGGGACTCAATCATATCATAACAGTCATCCCATGGCCAAACTGCTCCAACTCAATGATATAGAAATCATAGTTCTCAATAAATGTGTCATATTGGGTCATATGAAATTTAAACATGTGAAAATCATAGACATGACACCAATTCAGTTGAATCAAATTTATGGATACATATTCATAGAAAATATTAGTTCACGACACTCCAATAGTCACAAAACAAATTCGAAATCTAGTAGTACATGACGAGTCATACATATCAAAAGCATGTTTTGTTAAAAATACGACAAAAATTAAGTTTCACTTTTCATGCATGAGATTTGAATCTCACTCACTGTAATAGGGAGGGTATAGCACTCCCATATGAACCACAATTACGATGTATCGAGCTCTGTTAAACGGCTTGGGCAAAAGTCACTTAACAAGTTCACCCATAGTTTTCCACTTGGTGCCACTTTGTGCAGTCCTACGAAACTTTGTATAACTTTTTATATATAAGTCCAAATCAAGCAAAAATGTGATATGTTGTAGGTAATTTCACGACCTACAACTTTCTTGTTATACAAGTTCTCAAAATCACATCACAAAATTCTCAGAAATCCTCATTTTGATTCAGTTGCATTCTAAATTCAAATTCTGTTCCATTTTAGTGCAAAAGCTATAACTTTCAATATACCTATCCAAACGTAATGAAATTTTAACATCTTATACCCAAGACACAGGCCTATCACTTTCATGTTTTGAGTTTCTGTCAATTGTGCTTAGAAGGGGTTGAAATGGATCATGATCAGAACAGGCAGGTTTCAGTTGGAAAATAGAATTTCTGTCGACACCCCTTTAGTAAAATGGGCATAACGTTTGATTCCCTTGTGTGAATTGGCTGAAAGTTTAACATGTAGCTAAGAGGGATATCTACAATTTTATTCATTGAGCGTGCCCAAACTAGGACCGGAAGAGGGTCGTTTTTATACACTATTCTTACAAGACAACCTTCTATCGAGTTTCAGGAAAATTACTATAACTTTTGACATAGGAATCGGATTAAGGTGATTCTTATCTCGTTTGAAAGATAAGACCTAGATCTACAAATTACATAACTGGGGTATTTGCTAATTCAGACCATAAGACACCTCAAAATAGAGGCTAAGTCACGGACAAAAACAGAGTTAAAGCAGGATAGAACAAAAATTTTTGTACAGAACACTTAACCTTGAAAAATCATAATAAATCCAATTCTCATCAGAATGCAATGAATCATAACTCATTTTAAAACTATGTGAGTCTAGTTTCACCTGAAATTAACCTAGCTAGTTTGCCTTTGTGTAGAAAATGTTATGACCAAAATATCACAGCATGGCCAGAATTTCTTACCTCTTTGAAGCTTTTAGTCTCTCTCTAGATCCACTTGGTTAGGCTTCTCCTTTCCTCCCAATTTTTGGATATGTTATAGTTGGGTTTGTGAGGAATGAATTTATGTAAAAATGTTTGTTTGTTGTTTGGAGAAATCAAATCCTTCTTCAAGACAAGCTCTCTGTCATAGAGGTAGAAGAAGGAAAAGAGGATAGAGTTTTCTTGGGGGTGCTTCACGATTTTGGAGAATGAAGGGGAGTTCTGTGGTGCTTTTTCTCTCACTACACTCTCTTTCTCAAGTCCCACAAGTCAAGCCTAATTAAATGCTTTATTAATGCTTTGTCTCCCAATCACCTAATCAATGGCTCACATTGATTCCTCAAATTTCAAACATTCTAACCTTCCACCTCATTGGCACACTTCCCTTGATCATTAATTGTCTTGAACCACTTTTTTCTAAATTACATAAAAGGTCCTTCTTAAATTTGCATGAAAATTTCTACCTCGATTTTCACGTAACGCGTGGCGGGGTCAATATTCGACCCGAAATCTGAGAAATTCAAATTTATCTATTTGGTTCAGTTTTTTATACTGAATCCAATAGAGTTCGTCTCGTACATAGATGAAGTCATTTGACCTTCCAAATCGCCCTTAAACGTATTAGGATTTTTAGAGCAATTTTGTTTTCCACTTTACGTTTTTACCAAAATTTCCTGAAATTGCGTTTTAACTTGATAAAACGTTAATTTAGCCTAATTTAGGATTCCTGGAAAATTTTAGCGGTTTTGCACGGGTAGAATTAAATTTGGCTCGGTGAGTACAAATTTTCATCTCCGGCGATTATGCATTGGGCGTTTCTTCGCAAACGATTAAGAATTGCCCGAATTCGATTTCCTTTAACTTTTTAGTTATTTTCTCATTTGGTCTAAAAGAGATGTCAGGATTGTAGCAATCATATCTTCTATGGGCAACTACATATTCAAACAATTTATTGTTTCTGAGTGCTCTACAAAAGAAACAATTGAAGAATCTATAATGATATATACAGTAAATTATGTTAAAACTAAGATCAGTCTTAAACAAATTCACAGTCATTATACATTTATTATTATTTATATTTATAAGTACCAGTTCTTTACCTGCCGTGCTTGTTGCATCAGTGGATCAACAAGAATAGCTGAATGAAACCAAGGAGAGAGTATGACACCTTATAAGAACAAATCACATAGATAAGATCAAACCGTATTAAAAAATAAATAAAAAAAGAGGAGGAAGGACAGTTTTCTTCCCGATCCCATTGTAAGAATTCATTTTGACTCTTCTACAAACAACAACAAGATATGGACAGATATTTGCTAATTTTGCTACCTTTGATTTTGAACGAAATGATCCCATAAAGATAATTTAAGTGTCTGAAAACTGCTCTATTGAAAGGAGATATTAGATACAAATGCATTATTGTTTTGTTAGAGATGGTAATAGTTAAGGGTTTTACCTTTCATTGACAATCACGATTTTTTGAATAACAAAATTCTTCACTTATCTAGCAACATTTGCTGCTTGCAATGCGTAAATGACAATGCCCAAAATATCTGTATAAAAAACAATCTCATAAGAGAATCCACAACGAATATTCATAGTAAAACAAAGAAAACACAACATACTTTTTTAACAGGAGAAAAAAAAAACCAAAAGGGAAAAATGTAAGTCTTTAAAAACAAAACACATCCAGAGAATTGTCCCTATGATCGATGTACTGGACGAAATCTATAAATTTTGTATAGTCAAAGCTCACTGGTATCACATCATCCTCATTTTTTAATTCCTCTATAAGAGTTCTCGTGTATATCACCCATTGAGTTTTTATGCCTACGTTCTGAAATTTTGTAGGAATTGTTCTTACAGCGGCATTTTTTTAGATAAGTTCTGTATACCTGTAAGAACGGGCTCATTGCAGAGATGTTTGCATTAAATATCATTCCTTCTACTTGAGTTCCCTATGTCAAAAGGAAAAAAAAAATTTGACGTAATATATCATGATATTTTTTCCAAGTAAATATTGTCTTATAACAATAAAACCGTAAACATTGTATGGGAAAAATTATAACTTGTAAAAATACATAATAGACTCTTGATCGCAAAAACATTATATGAGAAAAATCCATCCTTATGAAAATAATAAGTTAGAAAAATATACGATAACCTTTTGTTTCCAAAAATACCCTAAAATAAAGATCCATACCTCTGAATCCATGAAAATGTATTTTTGCTTATTCGTCAGGGTGTTGATTGATGTTGTAATATGCTGCTTTTCCTGGACTGTTATTTTGCAAGTCCACTTTTGCGTATCAGGAGAGATATCTTTTACGAGAGAATAACTGTCCATGTTTAAAAAAATGAAGGAACAACAACAAAAAATGTTAGAATATAATATTAAGGAAAAACTACCAAATAAGAGTAATTAAAAAATTTATATATACTTGAATAGTCAAATCTATAATTTAGCAAGAGCAAACACTTCAGTAAACACAACATTTCTTGTTTTTCCATCGAATTTGACATCAGCAAATGTTCCAGGAACTATTTGTACCTTAATCGCATCAACTGATCTAGCTCTAGACAATGCAACATAGAGTTGGCCATGAGAGAAAACAGGTTCTCGTATATAAATTCCAACATAATCCGATGTTTGTCATTGAGATTTGTTGATTGTCATAACAAAGCATAACTGAACAGGGAAATGTGTCCTTATGAAAGGAATTCCATTTCTTTCATTGTCAGAGGTCTATAATAGGATTCTAGGGATAAAAACTATTTTTCCTGTGTACTAGGCACAAGCAATCTCAGCACAAATAAAATACTATCCTAATTCCTTACATATCAGTTTGGTTCCATTGCACAGGCCCTCTGTTGGATTCAAATTTCTAAGTAGCATAATAGGACAGTTCTTTTTAAGTGATAATCTATAAGTTAGAAGTTCTCTTGGATTTTGGTTGTTTAAAAAGTCTTCATAATCTCCTTGATGGCGTTCGTCAACAGTCCTATCTAATGCTATGTAAGTGTGCAAATCTCCAGGAAATCTTTTAATTATAAGTTCATTAAGTTCATGAACAAAAGTATTCTTGGGAGCAAGAATGCATCTATTTATCATCTGATAAGGATCATCTGAATAGAGTGTTACGTCATGAAAAACAGGTTGAATCAATCTGTCATAAATGAAAGTAGATAGGTTAAAAATACAATACATCATTAATATAATATTCTATTATTGGATGTTAGCATAGATGACAACAAATTACCTGTCTAAAGACTCATTTCTATCAGTATATGGTATTACAATATCATAAGGAAGTGTGACCTCTCCATTTATGTCGAATGGTTCTTTTCTTTCACCAATTCTCAATAAGAAATCACAGAATTATAGATTTGAAAGAACCATCATATTTTGCTTCAATGCTAATTTATATATATCTTTCCATAAATGTGAATTTAAAAGGCTCGAGTCAATCATAACCTGTCTAGAAGCTTGTTCTATGACCGGTAATGTTTGCCTAAAATCTCCACCAAAAACAATAACTTTTCCTCCAAAAGGGATTTCCAATCCATTCGATCTCTAAGAAATCATTAAATGCTTCAATGGATTGTCTTTTTGCCATTGATGCTTCATCCCACAAGATTAGTTTTGATTCGACAATTAGTCTAGCAATGTTACTCTGTTTACTTAACTGACAGGTTTTAACTTTTGAGAAATCCAAGGGTATCTTGAATCTAGAATGTGCAGTTCGACCTCTCGGAAGAATAGATACTGCAACACTTGATGTTGCAACAACAATAACGATATAACCTTTAGATCTCAAGGTAGCAAGCAGTGACCGATAGAGAAAAGTTTTTCCAGTTCCACCAGGGCCACCAATAAAAAAGATTGACTTTTGTTACCAAAAACAGAATCTAAAATGATATTGAATGCATACTTTTGGTCTGAATTCAACTTTGAAGGATGAAGCAAATCCTCCGGATCAATCTGGATGCTTGCCTCACTCTTAGCTTCTTTTGTCACCTGCTACTGATAGTGAAACCTACAAGGATTGCCCTCTATTTGATAATTAGCTAAACTTTTCCCCATTGAATAGAGTAGTCTATTTAAGTCGAATAGGACCTTGTCATTTACTTCGTAAGAATTAAGTTGTCCTACCTTTACAACATGGTTATAATCAACAGAAAGATCACTCTTAAATTTCTCCTATAGAGACGGTGGGTCTGCAAGAGAACAATAACACAAAATAGTAGCAAATAGCAACCTAAAAGATGATGGCATCCGAAAGACGACAGCCTCAGAAAGAGTTTCTTCAGTATATTGATCATATCTCAATAGGCCTAACCTTAGTGCTGCTTCTCTATAAGAATGAGTTTTTTCTCCTTCGACAGTCAATAGATCATCAAAACATGTAGGTGCATGAGTATGAGTGAGTAAAAGTCTTAGATAATATCGTTCACCTTCCTTCGAATTTACAGTAACTAATCTTTCTATGACCATCTGTCATTTTCTTTTTGACCATGCTTTTATTCTAGCATTCCAAACAAAATATTCAGGGAATTCTTTATACAGGCATTTCAATTGTTGTGCTCTTTCATTATCTTTATTCATCTTGAAAAACTCAATTAACATGGTTGTGGAGAAGTCGACATTTCTTAGTAGATAGGTCAAATCAGACCCATTGTCAAATGAGACAAGTTGGTGATCTGGGAGATGAACCTGAAGAGTATAAACTGCTGGAGTCATTTCATTCAGTCGAAATTCATAAATTCGCCATAAAGCCTTAGGAGGAGAAATCCACCCTGCTTGTTGAAATTCTTTTATCTCATCAATATCATTAAGAGATTCTTCATTAACAATTTGAAAACTTATGAGGTTATAGCCTTTAAAAACATATTTGTAGTGATACTTTACAAGTTTCACAATAGAACATAGTTCCACATTTATGTGACAATTGAGCAAGGCAAGAAGATATGGATTATACGGCACGACCCATCGATTGTCTAAATCATAACCCCGCACTTTAATCATTTTCCCGTTATCCCTCCTCCTGTAATACAGATATGTATCTTCTCCATGAATTGTGTAATCAAAAAAAATTTTAGGATAATGATTCTTGCATATACCATTTTTTATGCAGGGACAATTCTTATCCATATTACCACAAAGACCATGAATCATGTGCTTAACAACAAGGGAATACAAGTAACCATTTTCCTAAGGTATTTCAGCGCACACAATTTTATCATATGATTCTAGATTAAGTAACTTAAATTGTGGCTTCAATATCAACAACAAGTAAGCATGAGGAAATCCACGTTTTTGAAACTCAATAATATAAACACATGCCGCAACTTCTCCAAAGATTTGTTTTTTCAGAAGTTCAGATTTCAATATCTCAAATTTGGCTCCAAAAATATTAACCAACAGATCTGACCTATCTTGTGGCTTTTCTTGATATTCCAAATTATCTTGAATTTCCTTCCGCATAGGATTACATGTCATTGTCAAGAAAATGTCAGGTTTTCCATACTTTTGAACCAAAGCCATAGCATCTAAATATCTTCATCTCATATCTCGTGGTCCACTAATAAAAGAAGCAGGTAATATTATCCTGCGACAAACCTGACGACCTTGCGTCTGACCAACAGATATACTGTCCAAGACTCCCTGTAGAATCTCTATTCTGATTTCTTTATGTTTCTTTCTGTAAAATTCAAGTCTGGATGTTTCTATTTTAATATAAGTACCCACCACAAACTATTGCAACAGTCTAACACTATGTAATAACATAGAGTGGTCATTATTTCTTATTTGGAGTCTGTAGCAGTAGTATATTCTCTTGCTGAAACAGCATGCTCTCCATATTTATTTTCCTGAGCAACTAAAAAAAATAAGGGAAAAATGTCCTTGCTAGAAGCATGGGAATAGTAAGACAAAGATTAAAACACTTGCCTGTTTCTTCCAAGTTTATTAAATTCGTTGGACGTTCAATTGTGAAAGGATCAATGTTACAATCAGGGAGATCTCTACATCTTCCTTTTTTATATAGCCTATTAATGCCATGATGCCATCCATATTCACCTCTAGGAAACAAAAGAGGATACTGCAAGGGATCATAGCATGCATAATATGGTTGGACTCTATAGCTTGAGTTGGAATGATTATAAACCTGGATGTAAGGGAGTACATTAAGTGGTTCTTCTGTTTTGGTCCGAATGGCAGCAACCTAGGAAGCAATGGGAAGATTGTACACTCATTGATCCAATGTTGGATAACAGTTTAGAATAATTTTATAATCGTGCAGATCATGAAGATCCCTCAAGTCCCTAAAAAACCTTGTATAAGGATTATCGGAAAGGACGTTGAGAAGGAACTCTAAAATTTTTTTCTCAATTTGTCAGAGTTTTCAGTTCTCCTCCTGACAGCCTCATCTGTATCATAAAAATAGAGTTGAATTCCACACACTTTGTCACCTGATGGTACCAAACTGTCAAAGAGATGATAAATTTGTCCTTGTATACAGAAAGTATAAACTCTATGTTTGTTCTTTGTAAGCTCCTTATCATATTTTGTCACATACGATGTAAAGGCCAGATTATTATTATATATGCGGATATTATAACGAAAGTGTTCACATTACTCATCACGCCCAATAAGTAGGTGCTTAAGAGAATAAGGCATTGTTGGCACCACTATAGATATTTCTCCTGTACGACAACAAAATGAAGGGGGTTCCAAATGAAATCGTTTAGCTACACAAAACTCACACTTTGGAGCATCATGAAGTATAAAGGCTTGCTGCCGAATAATGTCCAACAGAGAGTAGTTTCTCTTCCTTAGAAGATGAGCTGCAATTTGTTTTAAATCCAAAGACAGTTTTAGGCTTAAATCGAAGAGTGAGTAAATTTAGGTGCAAAACTGAGTGCACTAACATCAACGGAGACAGTTTATATAGGATTCAAACCGTACACTCAGGAATGTGACATAACATAAGTTTGATATCAATAACTATCAGAAGGCATGAAAAACTTTATAGGAAACCAAAAAAATCAGGGAGGATGAAATTAGTTAGATTCATAAACATGTGTCTTTTCTGTTTCCAAAAGGAACCAGCACAATTCTATGAGTACATGCACAATTCTATGAGTACTAAGTACGAAAAAGAAAAGCAAATGTAAGTTCGAACAAAAGGATTAAATTTGTCTGAGAGTATTTCAAAGGTTTAAGATTAAGAGGACAATGTACAAAATAGAAAGCTGAAGATATTTCAAAGACTCACTCATAGTGCTAGAAGACAACAGAACTGGTGGATCCAAGCGAGGTTCTGGAGCAAAAGAAGATCGGTCATTTTGATTAATGCAGGTGCCATGATTAACTGGCTCAACACAGTTGTCATTGTTGGCACTATCAACGGTGTAAACTGCATCCTCAACATTAACAAAAGTGTTTGTATTTCTCTGGACATTAGTTTCATTATTTGCATTTCTTCTTGTAGCATAGGCCTCTCGACAACGACGCAAAAGTTTGTCTTTTTCATGTCGTGCCATTTCTGCATATCACTTACGTCATTCCGCATTTTTATTAATTCTATCCATGTTTCTATCAGATTAGGAAAAACACAAGTATTAAAATAAAAAAAGAAAATAACAAAATGCAGACTTAAAGTCACAAGAGTCGTAAAGAATAAAATAAAGAACATAATTAGAAAATAAGAAAAAGGAAAAGTGGCAAAGACAAATGCCAGACAACAAATGATGTCTGTAGATGTGTGTATGGCTATCGATATTTTGAGCACAAAAATTTGAAAGTATGCAATTGTATTGTAAAATGTGCAGGAGAAAAGTTACCGGATCCCAAAAACAAACGCAATAAAAATCCAGACGATGGTTATTAAACCGTATAGAAGAAAAAAGAAAAAAGAGAACATGAAAGAGAGAGCACAGACACTGCAAAACACATAAAGAGAAGAAAAGAAGATCAAAGGAGAAAAAATCGGAAAAAACAAATTAATTAGTTATTATCAGATAAATCATCATAGATATTTTAACTGAAACAAGGAAAAATAAACAACGGTGGTACCAAGGGTCGGGAGGAAAGAAAAAGCACTTGCCAACAAAACAAGAGAAGAAGAAAGAAAGAGCTTACAAATGTTAATAAAAAAAAAAAACAACAACTGAATCTAGATAAATAAATAGCAATGAGACTAAATTCTGAGGAAAGTGTGTTCTTTTTTTTTTGGATACATCAACATCATGACAATTCAACAAATCTCATATCACTTCAAGTTGCGTAAAAAAGAGGTTTACTTCTAGGAGAAAAATATTTTTTTAAAAAATAATGGTTATTGCAATTTTTAATTCATTTATTTATTTATTTTTATCAGTTATTAGCAGAGAAAGGACATTCGTGTCTCGAATGCATGGTCTTGATTGTGTGTTCAGCATAGAAATGACAACATTTACATGTTTATGACTGCACGTTAGAACATAGACACCATTCATCTATTTTTATATCTGACACGATTGATTTATTTGTTCATTTATTTATTATTAAGTAATATAAGAAGAAACACTACAACACAGGCGCCATACACCTATAATTGTCAGTTATATCTGCATCAATCCTCTAAAACAACAAGACAGCATAACACTGTGCGCCGGTGATAACACGCAAGAACACACAGTTCTGTCGATTTTGGTGCTATGTGTATTTTTTTTATTTTAATGGAAAAATATCTGTAAAATAATTTTCATTTGTTGTACTAAGCAGAACTACATAGTTTTGCAACCCAACAGAAGCATACTGTTTTGCTGGTGAGGTTCCGTTACACAACAGAATATATAGTTTCGTTATACAGCAGAACATATAGCTTCGCTACATAGCAAAACCATAGAGTTCTACTACATAAGAGAACCATGTAGTTCTGTCACATGGTAGAACTTCATAGTTTGCTATGCTGCACTTGCATGTCCTCTTTGATGAAAGCTAGATACTTAAGGGAGATAATAAACCTGCATCAGAAGCAATGAATCAATTCATCGTAATAACCATTAAAATCATAATATTTTAATCTGGACACAAAATTAAAGTTTTTTAATTTTCCTTTTCTTTTAATAAATTTTCAAATTAAAACCATAACATTAAATCCAAAATTTAAAACCTAGAAAACAAAAAACTAAATATGAAATTGCCAAGGCAGTTCTGTACCTGGCAGGACCACATAGTTCTGCTACCTAACAGAATCGCATTCCTCTGCCACTGAGGTTCTGCTACGTACCAAAATGACATTGGTCCGCTTTGTAGGTTGTGTTTAGTAGAATTATGTAGCTCTAAAATGTAGCACAAGGATATACTTTTACGATGGAGCGGAATCATGCAGTTCTGTCACATAGTAAAATCTCACATTTTTGCTATGTGGCACTTGCACGGCTTGATTGACGAAGGCTAAATACTCGAGCGAGACAACAAAGTTGCATTACAACCAATCAAACAATCAATATCAATAATGCTAGAATTATATTTTTTTAATCTGAACACAATACCAAAGTTGTGATTTTTTTTGGCTTTTTTTAATAAGTTTGCAAAAGTTCAATCAAAAGAGAATGAAATATGTAAATGAAAAAATGACAACAGCAGGACAGAGTTCAACTTACACTTGAGTTTTCTGCTGGTCAACCATGATATTATAATGAAGAATAATTAAATTCAGAGGTGCAAAGCCAGTGATGAAGATATCAAAGGGTAAACACCCCTTGAGTACTATTTCCTGATATATAATCCTGCTATGTAAAATAGGCAACCAATCAATTTCTAGGTGATTTTTCTGCAAAATGTCCACAAGATATTTGTACTGTAAATGCTTCAAATCGAAGCTCCACACACCTTCTTTGAAATATATAATCCTCCTAGATATCCTTTTTCTTCATGTTTTCCAATGACTTATGTTCTGTTTCTTTAAGTTTTAAACATTGAACAACATCATTCTTGCTAATCTGAATTCTAATACCCAATATTCTTGATCTTAAAATATCAGATTGTTCAACGTCGAAGTTCTGGTATAAATAAAAAATTATCTTCCTAATGTAGTTTCTATTTATATCACATAATCCAACACCTCTAATCCTTTCAAGGACAGTTCATACCTCCAAACCCATTCGGTAAAAATAATTAAAGTCAACGAACCTACAAAAACTAATTTTAGATAGAATCTGTTGTGAACCAGTGTAGGGAGTTTGGATTCGAATGGATTGAAGCATCCGTTCTCCTTAGAAGTTTTGATGGGCTTCTTGATTTGATAAATAAGTTTGATTTTGAGTTGACTCAGAATCAAAACCATGAATAAACACTGAACTTGATCTTGAGTTGAAAGCATGTGCATGATAACCCAAATGAAAACTCCAAGAATCAAAACTCGAAGAGTCCAAATCCGAGATGTTAATATAACAAGAGGATGGATTCTCTAATGTTCTCTGCATGATTCTTGAAGATCTGCGTGAAGCCATGATCAATTTGAGTCTAGGGTTCTTTGTTGGGGCTTTCGAAGAGAGAGAAACAGTTCAGATGTAAATCCTCTAGGTATTCTATTAACTTAATGTTTTATATTCTGTTTTACTTTTAATATAGCAAAATCCTAAAATAAGAAAGATACTCCTATTTGATTTCTAATATTTTCTAATCTTTCTTTAACCAAAGGTTTTGTAAAAATATCAGCAAGTTGATTTTTTATTCTGATATATCCCAAAATCACATCACCACTTAAAGCATGATTTCTAATAAATGTCTAATTCTTTAAACATTAAAATTTTTGTAGCATCATTAATACTAAATCTTTTTTATTTCTACCACAAAGCTGGACCACAGAGTTCTGCTACATAGTAGAACAACATTGTTCCGCGTCAGGGATCTGGTACCCAGCAGAACCATCGAGGTTTGCTACGTAGTAGATAGATATAGTTATGTTGGGCATCTAGTTCCGCAACGTAGCAGATCGATATGGTTCTACT
Source organism: Dillenia suffruticosa (assembly GCA_033439265.1). Taxonomy (NCBI): domain Eukaryota; kingdom Viridiplantae; phylum Streptophyta; class Magnoliopsida; order Dilleniales; family Dilleniaceae; genus Dillenia; species Dillenia suffruticosa. The sequence continues at coordinate 14,207,919 of JAVTVX010000009.1, read as the reverse complement.
ACGTAGCAAATAATTTTCAAAATTTACTTAATTTTTTTTATATCTTTACTCTCATTCTTTTATGATTTTTTTGGGTCATTAAATATTTAATTCTTATAACGTCATTACTTCTACTAGGAAGCAGGACCACAAAGTTCTTCTTCGTAGTAGGACCATCTAGTTCTGCCATACAACAGAACCATATAGTTCTGCGATGCGGCAAAACCATGTAATTCTGTTACATAGCAGAACCTCACATTTTTTGTTATGTTGTAGTCACATATCTTCATGGACAAATGCTAAATAGTCGACCAAGATAGCGAACCTGCATTAGAAGCAACTTACCAATCGATATTAATAATGTTAAAATTATATCCTTCTTTAAATTCGAACACAATATCAAGGTTGAATTTTTTATGTTTTTTAATAATTTTTTGAATATTATTTTTGACAGTTTTAATTTCTTTCTTTTATGAATTTTCTTGTTTATTAAATATCTTATCCTTTCAATATTAATATTCTTGCAGCAAATTCAATCACAATATTAAAGTTGTAAGTTTTTTTTTAACTAATCTTCCATTTTTTTTATATATCTTTAATTTCTTTCTTTTTTGAATTTTCTTGCTTATTAAATATCTAATTGTTTCAACATTAATATTCTTGTAGCGTGATTCAAACTAATTTTTTTTACTCCTACCACAGAGTTCTGGTACGCACCAGAACCACATTGTTCTGCTTCGGAAGATCTGCTACCTAGGAGAGCTTTCTAGTTCTACTATGTAACAAAACTATCCGGTTCTGCTATCGTTCTGCTACGTAGCAGAACAACGTCGTTCTGCAACTTAGCAGAACCATGTGGTTCTGCTCATGGTTCTGCTTCAAAGGTTCTGCTACATAGCTGAATTCTCTTGTTCTGCTATCCAACAGAATGGTACTGTTTTGCTAGCTAGCAGAATCATGTAGTTCTCCTACATAGCACAACCATGATGTCCTCTTACACAGTAGAAACTCACATTTCTACCATGCGGCACTTGCATGAATTTGGGGATGAACGCCGAATACCCAAGGGAGATAGTAAACTTGCATTAGAAGCAATAAACCAATCAATATTAACAATGCTAATTTTTTTTTTTAATTCTTCGATGTCTTTTAATAATTTTTTGAATTGATAATATTTTTATAGTCTAACCCATAGTTTCTAACTTGTTCTTTTTAGCCACAAAATTTCATCACAACAATTTTCCCAATACTAATTATGGCAAAACTATATTTTTTAAAGTCGTACACAATATTAAAATTGTAAGTTTTTTGCTCCTTTTTAATAATTTTCCAGATTTACTTAATTTTTTTATATCATTACTTTGATTCTTTCATGAAATTCTTTGCTTATCAAATATCTAATTCTCACAATATTATTATTCTTGTAGCATTCTTAACACTAAATATTTTTGATTTACTTCTACTACAAAGCAGGACCACGAAGTTCTTCTACGTAGCAGAACTGACTTGTTCTGCCATGTGGCAAAACGATAAGTTATGTGATACGGCAGAACCATTAGTTCTATTACATAGCAGAACCTTATATTTCTGCCATGTGCTAGTCATATGCCTTCATCGGCAGAGGCTAAATTATCCAAGAAGACAGCGAATTTGCATCATAAGCAGTCAACCAATCAATATTAATAATATTAAAATCGTATTCTTCAAATCCGAACATAATATCAAACTTGTATTTTTTGGTTATTTTTTTAATAAATTTCCAAATATATTTTTATATATTTAATTTCTTGCTTTTATGAATTTTCTTGCTTATTAAATATTTAATTCTCCCAACATCAATATTCCTGTAGCGTTATCAAAACTAAATATTATGTTTCGTAGTAACTTGTCAATGCAATAGTGGAGTTTTTTACGATTTAATTTATGTTGAAAAACTTTTATTTATTTATCCCCGTAAAAACATCCTATTTTTAGAAACGGATGATGAAATTCAGCGCCGTCACAATATTAATTATGACAAAACATATTTATGTAAACAACAAACACAAGTATTCACCGATAAGTAAAACTTTTGCGGACACAGCCTTGAGAAAGTCAAAAAGGATTGCTTTTAATAAGTACATGACGAGCGGCATGGTTCCATGGAGAAAACAAAAGGACATAACAAAGTTTGTCTGGTGGTTCTCCAGGTACCACAACAACAAAAGCATTTTATCATGCCGTTTTTTTTTTTTAAATAAGAGAGTAGTTTAGCTTAGTTTTTTTTCTTAGGAAGATTTACATCCATGGTTTGGGGAAGCTCCCTGGTCTCTAGGGTATTCTCTTCCACATCATCAAACTTATGAAGAAGCGAAGCCTTGGCTCTCGATGAAGAAACCATCGTTTCTGAAATGAGCAAAGTATAATGGTAAAGTTATTATATTGTAAAAATAAGAAGGAAGAATCACTATGCTATAAAAAATACAGAGGGCACACCTAGTTCACATCCATTAAAGTAACCGAAGATGAAAAAGAAGGGCCAATGGTAGATTATTGAGAAAGGAATGGACCATCAGTGTTATATTCAGAGGCATCACAATAATATATGACCGTGAACCGTTGTTTTACATCCATTGTTTCAGAGCGAATAGGTCTCATGTGCGCAACGAACATTTTTTCTATCAGGGCTTCGTGGACATCATTGAGCGGGAGTTCAATGTCCTTGTAAAAATATGGAAAAAAAATTAGAATAGTAAATTGGAAATGAATGTCACGCCCCGAACTGGGGTCGTGAGCAGCCGCCTGTTGCCCTGAATGCAGGCTGTATTTTTATAGAAAATTGGACAGACACTCCCCATAAATCGGAGGTTTCAATGTACAAATAAACATGTTTAACCCTGCACAATTTAAAATCATCCTGTAAATAAAATAAAATGGTCATCCCGGCCTTACAACAACCCATCAACCACAGTAGACATCCAGAACAACGTCAGACTAAGTAAATTTCCAACAATCCTAATCACAGACTTCTACTGTCATGCCCAACTAGAACATGAGCAGCTGCCATACTGAGCGGGCCTAAATTTTATACAATTTACAACCACTTTTCCTAAGTTAACATTCAAACACTACAATTTGCCTCAATGCAAATGAAATATAAGAGTTTCACAATTTAATGTATATAAATTATACAGTCAATCCCAAATAAATACACGGTGAACTACGAATCTCAAGGTCAAGACCTCACAGAGTCGAAAATAAAGTGCGGAGCTCATATCTCAACTTAATTTAAATCTTATCGTCAAAAAACACTCAAATCCGCCAACGAGCTACAAATTCCTCAAGAGCCGAAACGTCGCACTAGCACAATAATCCTGTCTAAGGAGGGAAAGAAGAGGGGTGAGTATCAAGGAAGATACCCAGTGAGTGAGGGGATTAATCTCAAGTACTAATAGTGTAGGTGAACATTGGAGTGTCAAATAATGTCATTCATAATCAATAATTCAAATTTTTGCAGTAAATCATGATATGTTCGCTAGAATGAACTCATTTAACCATTCACACAATAACATACATATATGCATCCATTTAAAATCAAATAGATCATAGAGTAAGCCGAAAGGATCCTGGCAAAGGTCAACCATGACCAAGGATAGGCACATCGGGGGTTTTATTATGCATAAAGTTCAAAAGTCGCTCTCTACTCCGACGTTGGCCATGAGTTCGCTGGGGCTAGTTCATCATCGTGTATAGGACCCCGCCCGATGCCAGACGGTGGCGTCACACATGTCCTCCCCCTTACTTGGGTTCAACCGGCCGCGCCTATAGCCATTAGAAATATGACGTTTGTGGATACCTCCTACAGAATCGCATCCGGGCAACCCGATGTCTCTACAAACGCCCTTCATAGCTACAAAATTTATCAAATAATGTCATATCATTATATCATCTCAAGCTAGTAGGCATCCAACCCACATAACCAAATCATCTCATCATAGCCTCAAAATAATTCAAATCCATGTGCCAATATATATCATCGAAATCATTTAAGTTTAACAAACCAATGCAATGGTAGAATAAAAAATATTTCATTTCTCAAGTCATGACACAATTTCATTTCATTTCAAATATGGATACATAATCGTAAAAATATAAGTACGACACTCCAATAATCACAAAATAGATTTGACTTTCAATTCCATACTCGAGACAGTGCATATCAAAAGCATATTTTATTTAAAAACATGATAAAATCAGATTTCACTATTTCATGCAAGAGATTAGGGTTCCACTCATATTCCTAGGGAGGGTAGTCACTCCCTATTTTTCAAAATCAAACCAAATCGACTCTTCGAATCTCCAAGAAAGTCAACCTAATCAGATCATCACAATTGTTATCAAATTTTCAATTATTCTTAGGGTTTATCATCTTCCCTAAGTTTGTATAAATCTTAATTCCTCAATTTAGAAATATACACCAATATCATCTTAAAGGTATTAAAACCTATATTTGATAAAATTTATTTCAAATATTGAAGAGATCGCATTTCTCTCTCACCTAGGGTTTTGCAAAATCTCAGACCTAGTTTTCGTTCGCCCGTCGAATTGGTTTAAAACCTATAATATTTTCAAATTTGAACAATATTAGCAATTAACTCAAATTCTAAATACCAAACCCTAGGACTACAACCAACATAGCCGTTACCTGCAGTGAAAAAGCCACGACCTAGGGTTTCTGCGGGGATTGCAGGTGAGCTCTCGAAGGAGACGGCTGGTCGCGGGCTCGCGGGCTCGCGGGCTTGTGGCGTGCTGTGGCTTGCTGTGGCACGCTCGCGCTCGCGTGGGAAGTGTCGCGCAGGAGCGCGCTCATGCTGGGGAGATCGCGCAAGGGCGTGCTCGCGGGTTGCGTACTAGTGGGCTGGAGCGCGCTTATGCGCAGGAGCGCGCTTGTGCGTAGGTACACTCCCGAGCGCGTGCTCGCACTCATGCGCAAGTGCGTAGGTGTGCTCCCGAGTAGGCGGGCACTCACGCTGGTGCGTACATGGGATCCCGTGCAGGCGCATACTCGCACTCGCGCTACAAAGCGCTGGCACGGGAAACGCGCGCTGCTGCGCACTCGCGCTCGTGCAGGGAGAGATCGCACGGGGGCTGGAGAGCTCACGAGTTGAGGTGCGTCCTCAAGAGAGGAGGATCGCGCTCGCGGGGAGGCTGCGCTCGCGGGGGGGCTGCGCTCGCATGAAGGCTGCGCTCTTGGGAGGGAGGAGCAGCAGTGGAGAGAGAGCGGCAGCGAAGGGGGAGGAAGGTGAGGGGGCCGCGGGAAAGGGAAGAAGCAAAGAGAGAGAGAGAGAGAGAAAGAGAGAGGAGAGAGAGAGAGAGAGAGAGAGAGAGAGAGAGAGAGAGAGAGAGAGAGAGGAAGAGAGAAAGGGATTAGGGCTAAAAGCCCTAATCCAATTTTGGGGGGTGCTACGTTTTGCCTCAAAACGCAGCACTCCGCCGGGGTTTTTTTTTGTTTTTTACTCTTATTATTATTATTATTATTTACATAAATATATATATATATATATATATATTCATTTTACACCAAAATTCACGGATTCGGTAAAAATTTAAAATATACAAAAAAAATTCAATTTAAATACCTCAGAATCAAAAATTAAAATAAATGAAATATTTCTCTACACATATATAACTGAGAAATATTTTATTAAATTTCTAAATAGGAGTACAGTAGTACAGACACCGCAGTGTTGGTATTACATTTTCTATCCCCCTAAAAACAAGTTTCGTACTCGAAACTAAAAGAGGACTAAACAGCAAATAAATGGGGGTACTGTCTCTTCATAGTCTTCTCGGGCTCCCAAGTCTCTTCCTCGACCTGGTCACTCCTCCACAAGACTCTGACCAACGAGACTTCCTTGCTCTGCAATTTCCTGACCTGCCGATCTTGATTAGCCACGGGATGATCTGGAAGACTAAGGTCCTCTCGTAACTCAACATGTGGAGGCTCAAGTACATGAGAAGGATCGGCCAAATACTTCCTGAGTACTAAGACATGGAAAACATCGTGAATACGGAATAGTTCATCTGATAACTCCAATCTGTATGCCACACTTCTGACCCTCTCAAGGATACGGAAGGGCCCAATATATCTGGAGCTCAACTTGCCTCGCTGCCTAAACCATATAACTCCCTTCTAAAGAGATATTCTCAAGAAAACCGTATCTCCAGTGGCAAACTTAAGAGCTCGCTACCTACAATCGGCATATACCTTCTGTCTATCCTGGGCGACTTTCATCCACTCACGGATAACATTTACTTTATCTTTCATTTCCTCAATCAGCTCAATACTACTGAGATGTCACTCTCCGAATTCATCCCAGCATATCAGGATGCGGCACTTCCTGCCATACAGTGCCTCATACGGGGGCATCCCTATACTGGCCTGATAGTTGTTATTATATACGAATTCGACCAGTAGAAGGTGTCGATCCCAACTACCCCAGAAATCCATCACACATGCCCTCAGCATGTCCTCAAGGGTCTGAATGGTCCTCTCTGACTGACCATCTATCTACAGATGATAGGCTATACTAAAATTCAGCCTTGTGCCCATTGCCTCCTATAACTTGGGATAAAATTTGGAAGTGAATCTCGGGTCCTTGTTTGATACTATCAACATAGTAACACCATGCAGCCGGACTATCGTATCAATGTAAAGACGTGCCAAGGTCTCCAAAGGATAGTCGCTGTGAATAGAAAGAAAATGCACGGATTTGGTGAGTCAATCTACAATCACCCAAATAGCATCATGCCGTGATGAAGTCCGCGGTAGCCCTGTCACAAAATCCATAGTAATATGATCTCACTTCTACTCAGGGATAGGTAAGGGCTGTAATGTACCAACGGACCGCTGATACTCGGCCTTCACCTGCTAGCAAACTAAACACCTAGCCACAAAATCCGCGATTTCCCATTTCATGCCAGGCCACCAATAACTATCTCGAATGGTTCGATACATCTTGGTACCACCCGAATGCAATGCATATGCGGAGGAGTGCGCCTCCTCGAGTATGGCCTTGCGGAGATCGCTGTCGATGGGAATGCAAACCCACTCTCTGTATACAACTAGTCCGTCATTGCAGACTTAGAAGTCTCCACTCTCACCTCTGCTGATCTTCTCAAGAATACTCTGGAGCTCCTCATCTGACCCCTGAAGCTCTTTAATATGATCAAGCAAAGTCGGCCTCACCTCAAATTGAGCTAGTACTGCTCCTTGATCATCACTAGTCAAACTGACCCCGAGTGTACGGAGTCCCATCTAGCAAGAGAGGTAAGCACTCTCTATGATAGTAGAGGGAGAAAAGGAGGATGATGCTGACTTCCGACTCAAGACATCTACTACAACATTCGCCTTGCCCGGATGATAGTCAATAATGATATCATAATCTTTGAGAAGCTCTAACCATCTCCTCTGTCTCAAATTCAGCTCTTTTTGGGTAAATAGATATTTCAAACTCCTGTGATCTGTAAAAACTCTGCAGGTCACCCCATAAAGATAATGCCGCCATATCTTCAACGCGAAGACTATGGCTGCCAACTCTAAATCATGCGTTGGGTAGTTAACCTCGTGTTTTTCAGCTGTCGTAAGGCATATGCAATAACCCAAACATCTTGCATCAGAACACAACCCAATCCCTATCGGCTAGCATCACTGTACACTATATACTCCCGACTACTAGTGGGAAGGGCTAAAATAGGAGTGGATGTCAACCGTTATTTGAGCTCCTGGAAACTCACCTCACAACGGTCATCCCAAGCAAACTTGACCCCCTCTGGGTCAATCTAGACAACGGAGCAGCTATCTGGGAGAATCCCTTTACAAATCTGTGATAATACCCGGCCAAACCGAGAAAACTATGAATCTCGATAACTGTTTGTGGCTGCTCCCACTTCACTATAGCCTCAACCTTTTGCGGATCAACATAAATACCCTCCGCGGAGACAATGTACCCCAAGAATCCAATTTGTCTAAGCCAAAACTCACATTTCGAGAATTTGGCATATAGTTGCTTCTCATAGAATATCTGCAAGACCACCCGAAGGTGATGAACATAATCTTCATCACTCCATGAATATATCAAGATGTCATTGATGAATACGATGACGAACCGATCCAAGTAGTCATGGAAAACTCGGTTCATCAGATCCATAAAAACAGTTGGGGCATTTGTTAGCCCAAACGGCATGACTAGAAACTCGTAATGGTCGTATCGGGTGCGAAAAGCTGTCTTGGGCACATTTTCGACCCGAATTCTTAACTGATGATAATCCGAACGAAGATCAATCTTAGAGAAAACTCTGGCTCCCTGCAGCTGATCAAACAAATCATTGATACGTGGCAGGGGATATCGGTTTTTTATGGTGGTTTTGTTCAACTGCCTGTAATCCACACAAAGCCTAAATATACCATCTTTCTTCTTTACAAACAGCACCGAAGCGCCCCAAGGTAAAGTGCTTGGGCGAATAAAAATAGGATTGGTGCCCGGTACTAGATCAATCTCGAAATCGAACTCCCGAACTGGTGGTAATCCGGGAAGCTCCTCGGGGAATACCTTTGGAAAATCCTGCACCACAGGAACCTCCTCAAGTCTCGGTCCCTCAACGATGGTGTCGACAACATAAGCCAGATAAGCCACACTACCACAGCGTACCAAGCGTCTGGTCTTCATAACCGATATAATACAGAGAGGCAATACTCGTCTCTCGCCCCGAAATACTAATGGTGGCTGCCCGGACCTCCGAAACTCAATCTCTTTCGTGAAACAATCCACGGAAATCCAGTATAAACTCAGTCAATCGATCCCTAGGATGACATCAAAATCCATGATAAGGAGTGGAATCAGATCTGCCTCTAATACCGCCTCCCTAATACCGACCTCACAGCCCCTATAGACTGTATCTCGAATGATATGTTTGTCAAGAGGAGTGACTACCATGATCTCCTCATCAAGTGGCGAGAGAGGTCTATCAAAATGGCGAGCGAACGTGTCGCTCACATAAGAAAAATTTGACCCAGTATCTATAAGAATAAGGGCGTCGATACAAAATATTTGTATGGTACCTAAAGATAGGAAAAAGATTAAAGATATTTAAAATGTGAAGAAAGTGGACAAATTCATATATATATATCAAACTAGTTAAGTTTCTAAAACTTTAACTAGTCAAAACTATACATCGACATCATGATATACAAAATGCTCATACAGAAATACCACAAAAGTACTACACTGAGGGATCTGTGGGAGGATTATCCATAATAACATCAAGGTTTGCCTGTACATCCTCCTGCGTCATCGCAAACACACGAGCCTGGGCCCTAGGTTGCTGTCGCGATGGTCCTGGCACTGTATTACTCCCGGCTGCATTCTGAGGAGCGGTAAGGGCTGAGTGTGCAGGTGCTCCTTACTGACCTGTGCCAAAAGTACCAGTACGACTCTGCAAAGTCGATCTTCCTCGACCTAAATCTGGGCAGACACTCCTAATATGACCTTGCTTCCCACACTGGAAGTAAGTAACCGGTACTCTACATGCCCCAAAGGCATGGTAGCTACCGCATCTACGACAGAAAGGCTGTCTCTGTGTAGTAGACTGTGTAGAGACACTAGGGGCTGGTGCCCTAAAACCTTGTGGTCGAGACCCCTGTCCCGGTCCTGCTGGTCTGAAGCTAGAAGAACCTCTGGGACATCCAAAACCTCTACCCCTCTTCGAAGACTGTCCACCCTGTGACCCAGTCTTCCTCTTCTGGTACTCTCTCTCTGTTTAGCCTTAGTTTGGATGATCTCCTCTGCCTGATATGCCGAATCAATCATCTCTGATAGTATAAAAGAGGGAGTCACTGTCATATACTTTCTGATACTCAATTGGAGGCCATCTTCAAACTTGAACCTCAACTGAACTGGTGTAGCCATATCGAACATAAAGGCCGCTAGTCGTCTAAGCTCAGCCTCATACTTTGAAACTGATCTCGTCCCTTGGCATAAGTGCAGGAACTCCGTCCTCATCCGGTCCTGCTGGAACGGGGTGAAGTACCTGCGGTCGAACTCTCGTAAAAAGTCCTCCTACCGTAGGGTCTGTGTAGCACTGTCACGGATAGCCTCCCACCACGAGAGGGCATCTCTATCGAGGAATCTCTCAGCAACTCTCAATTTGAACTCCTCTGACAACCCCAAATCCATAAGGATCCTACGAGTCCTGTTGATCCAGTGTTTCGCGCTACAGCATCACTGGATCCTGAAAAGTCTGTGCATCCGAGCTGTCGAGACTCTTTCACCAACTGAGTGAGCTCGTGGATAGGCCTCAAAGTAGTCGACGTCTCATCGGTCAGAGTAGAAACAGAAGGGCCGAACACCGAAGGAGAAATCGGAGCTGTAGGTACAGGTACGGCCGCAGGTGCGGTCGCTGGAGTCTGTAATGGAGGCGGTGGCATCTACACCCCATATCTACTGTATTACTCATGCCACTACCTCAAGGCATCGAGTGATGGTGGAGGAATCTCGGTTGTACCAGCCGGTAGAGGTGCTGGGGGTGGCACTGGAGAAGGTGCATGAGTAGAAGAAGTACCCTTCGGTGCTCGTGGAGCCTCAAGTACCCTAGAAGCCTTAGGTACTGAGGGACTCTCCGGTGGTGCACCGTGCCTACCACGTTTAGGCAGTATAATTCTGCAAAGAGAGTACCGTTTCATTAGATATAAGCAAAGATTAGGGTTAGTTAGTAACTAACCCCCTAAAATAGAATTCGAGTTATGAATGAAACTATTTGAATGTGGAATTATGGAATGTATGCCTTGTATATTGTACCCTTTACAATAAATGATCTTATATGCCTATGACCATGTACGAGACTTTAAATGACTGTATGAAACTCTCTAATGCATTGAGCACTTTTAAACGTACTTGGGAAGACTTTTACTATTATCTTTTCTCTAACCTAAACGTTCTGATACCAATAGAATTGTCACACCCCGAACCGGGGTCATGAGCAGCCGCCCGTTGCCATGAATGTCGGCTGTATTTTTATAGAAAATTGGGTAAAATCTCCCCATAAATTGAAAGTCTTCCAGGTACAAATAAACCTGTTTAACCTTGTACAATTTAAAATCATCCTGTAAATAAAATAAAATGGTCACCCCAGCCTCAAAACAACCCACCAACCACAGCAGACATCTAGAACAACGCCAGGCTAAGTAAATTTCCAACAATCCTAGCCATAGACCTCTACTGTCATGGCCAACTAGAGCATGAGCAGCCACCACACTGAGCGGATCTAAGTTTTATACAATTTACAACCACTTTTCCCAAGTTAACATTCAAACACTACAATTTACCTCAATGCAAATGAAATATGAGAGTTTCACAATTTAATGTACATAAATTATACAGTCAATCCCAAATAAATACATTATCAACTACGGATCTCAAGGTCAAGACCTCACAGGGTCGAAAATAAAGTGTGGAGCTCATATCAAAAGCATGTTTTATTTAAAAATACGATAAAATCAGGTTTTACTATTTCATGCAAGAGATTAGGGTCTCACTCACATTTCTAGGGAGGGTGGACTCTCCCTATTTTCTAAAATCAAACCAAATCGACTTCTCGAATCTCTAAGAAAGTCAACCTAATCAGATTATCACAATTGTCATCAAATTTCCAATTATTTTTAGGGTTTATCATCTTCCCTAAGTTTGTATAAATCTTAATTCCTCAATTTAGAAATATACATCAATGTCATCTTAAAGGTACTGAAACCTAAATTTGATAAAATTTATTTCAAATATTGAAGAGATCACGTTTCTCTCTCACCTAGCGTTTTGCAAAATCTCAGACCTAGTTTTCGTTCGCCCGTCGAATTGGTTTAAAACTTGTAACATTTTCAAATTTGAACAATGTTAGTAATTAACTCAAATTCTAAATATCAAACCCTATAACTACAACCAATATAGCCGTTACTTGTAGTGAAAAAGCCACGACCTAGGGTTTCTGTGGGGACTACAGGCGAGATCTCGAAGGAGACGGCTGGTCGAGGGCTCGCGGGCCGTCATAGGCTCGTGGCCGTCGCAGGCTAGTGGGCTCATGGGCTGGTGGGCTCGCGAGCTGGTGGTGTGCTGTGGCGTGCTCGCGCTCGAGCGGGGAGGGTCACGCAGGGGCGCGCTCACGCTGGGGAGATCATGCAAGGGCACGCTCGAGGGTTGCACGCTAGTCGGCATGCGCGCGCCGATACGCAGGCGCGCACTTGTGCTCAAGTGCGCTCCCGAGCAGGCACGCGCTCGTGCTCGTGCGCAGGTGCGCTCCCGAGCAAGCAAGCGCTCGCGCTCGCGCTGTGGAGCGCTGGCGCGGGGAAACACGCGTTGCTGTGTGCTCGCGCTCGTGCAGGGAGAGATCGCGCAGGGGCTGGCGAGCTCGCGAGCTGAGGCGCGCGCTCAAGCGAGGATCGCGTTCGCGGGGGGTCTGCGCTCGCCCGAAGGCTGCGCTCGAGGGAGGGAGGAGCAGCGGTGGAGAGAGAGCGGGGCGAAGGGGGAGGAAGGTGAGGCGGCCGCGGGAAGGGGAAGAGGTGGAGAGAGAAAGAGGAAGAGAGAGAGAGAGAGAGAGAGAGAATGAGAGAGGAAGAGAGAAAGGGATTAGGGCTAAAAGCCCTAATCCAATTTTTGGGGGGTGTTGCATTTTGTCTCAAAATGCAGCACTCCGCGGGATTTTTTTTTGTTTTTTACTCTTATTATTATTATTATTTACATATATATATATATTCATTTTACACCAAAATTCACGGATACGGTATAAATTTAAAATATACACAAAAAAAATCAATTTAAATACCCCAAAATCAAAAATAAAAATAAATGAAACATTTCTCTACACATATATAACTGAGAAATATTTTATTAAATTTCTAAATAGAAGTACAGTAGTACAGTAATACGGACACCGCAGTGTCGGTGTTACAACGAAACTCCTATAATATACATTTTGTGTTTAGACGAGGAAGAAATGGTTTAAGTATACAGATATTTTAAACAAATCATGTGCGAACTACATAAATAAAACCTGGTTAAAATGTTCCATTGCTTGAACAGCTGTGAAGCTCAGTAATTTCTTGGCTAACTCTCCAAATAAAGAGGCAGTTATTTTGTCGGTGTCATCTTGCAAATCAACATTAAAGTGACATCTACAAAGCACAAAGAATAAACATACAGGAAGAAGATTAAACAGAGAAACATAATCATCGTAAAATGGCTAGAAAAGTCCAAACAAACAATTTGGGACAACAAAAACCATAACACAAATCTGATCAAATGTTATAGAAGGTTACCTTGGTTTGGCCGTTCCTCTTTGCTTGCATGAATTGCACAAGAAATCAACATCAAGTGAAGCAGAGGTGGAGTGGAAACAATTGCTACAGGCCATGTACAAATATTTTTGAAAAATATGTTCAAACGAGAGCTGCACCTTTACCCATGCTGTCTAAAATTGCTTCATAGAAGACGTAAGTAAAATATGATGGTTACGAAGAAGTATTTATATTGAAAATCTTTTTTTTTTAGCAAATGGGTTACCTTTTGTGCTGCTGTTAAATTACATATCCTGGTTATTTTCTCAGTTGATGTAAAAGAGATATCAGGATTGTAGTAATCGTACTTTTTATGGCCAATTATATCTTGAAGCAATTCGTCGTTTCTCAGAGCCCTATGAAAGAAATAATTGAACAATATTTAATATATAATAGCTATATATATTAAAACCCAAATTAGTTTTTTAAAAATTCACAATCATTATATACTTTATATTTACAATTAGTAGTTCTTCAGTTGTCGTGCTTCTTAGATTGGCAGATCAACGAGGATAACTAAGTCAAACCAAGTAAATAGTGCGACACACTGTAAAAAGAAATCAAATAGATAAAATCCATGCGCATAGAAAAAAATAAATGAAAAAGTAAAGGAATGATGGATTTCTTGTTAATACCGTTGTAAGAATTTACTTTGATTCTTCTCCCAACAATAACAGGATACGTATGGAGGTTTGACAAGATTTGTTGTCCTTCATTGTGGACGAAGTAATCCGAAAGAGATAACTTAAGGCTCTGAAAACTTTTTTTGGAAAAGAGATATTAGTTAGGAATGCATTATTATTTTGTTAGAGATGGGAAAGCCTAAGGGCCCTTACTTTTCATTCACAATCACAAATTTTTGAACGACAAAATTGTTTTCTTGCCTAGCGATGTTTATTGGTTCCAATGCAGAAATGACAATGCCCAAAATATCTGGATTAAAAATAACCCCAGAAAAGAATCTGAAAATAAACATCCCAGTAAAAAACAAAATATATATAATCCCAAAAAAAATGCATAGGAAAAATGAAAGTCGATCCAAAAGGAAGCAAACCTACAGATTTGTCCCTGCGATCCATATACTGCACCAAATCTGTAAATTTTGCATAATTAAACCTTATAGCCATCACATTATCTTCGTTCTTTAATTCCTCCACAAGTGTTCTCGTGGATATTACCCATAAAGTCTTGATGTCCATGTTCTAAAACTTAGGAGGAATTGGTCTTACGGCAACATTTGATTTCAGATAAGTTTTGTAGATCTGCAACATGGAGCTCATTCTAGGGATGTCTGCGTTAAACATTATCCCTTCTACTTGAGTTCCCTATGACAAAAGAGAGATAAGTGTGAGGTTATACATCCTAATATTTTTTTCGAGCAAATATTATTTTATAATAATAATATTCTAAACGTTGCATGGTAAAAATTATAAGCTGTAAAAATATGTAATTAGCTCTTGGTTGGAACATATATGATAAGCTTTTGATTTCAAATAGATTCTGAGATAAAGATCCATACTTCTGAATCCACAAAGATGTATTTCTGCTTCTTCGTTGGGGTATTAATTGATGTTGTAACATGTTGCTTTTCTTGGACCGCGATTTTATAGGTCCAATTTTGCATATCATGAGTGATATCTTTTATAAGAGAATAATTTTCCATCCTAAAAAAAATGAAGAAATGGCAATAAAAAAAGTCAAAATAAAAGATCCTGGAAAAAGTACCAAATAAGATGGAAATCATGAATATATATACCTGAATGAAAAAAACCCTACAATTTAGGGAGACTAAATATTTCAATAAAAACAACATTTCTTGTTTTACCGTCCAATCTTACATCATCAAATGTTCCAGGAACAATTAATACCTTAATTGAATGGGTGGATCTAGCTCTAAACAATGCAACATAGAGTCGGCCATGATAGAAAACGGTTCGCGTATATAAATTCCAATGTAATCCAATGTCTGTCCTTGAGATTTGTTGTCTATCATAGCAAATCATAACCGAACAGGGAATTGTGTCCTTATTGAAGGGAATCCCGTTTTTTTCATTGTCAGAAGTCTGCAAAGGAATTCAAGGAATGAATACCTTTTTTTCCATGTACTGTTCAGAAACTATCTCTGCACAAATAGAATACTCTCCTAATTGCTTGCATATTAGCCTTATCCGATTACACAAAACCTCTGTTGGGTTCATATTCCTAAACAACATAATAGGACAATTCTCTTTATTAAGTGACAATCTATAAGGTGGTAGACCTCTTTGATTTTGGTTGTTTAAAATATCCTCGTAGTCTCCTTGATGGCGTTTGTTAACGGTCCTATCTGATGCTATGTAAGTATGCGGATTTCCAGAGAGATCTTCTTTCATTTAACAATGAATCTGATTTGGCCTATTTAGTAAAAAATGTTGACTTTTCCATAACCACGTCGACTGAGTTTTTCAAAATGAATAAGTTTAATAACGAAATAGCACAACAGTTGAGATGCCTGTATAAAGAATTCTCTAAATATTTTGTTTGGAGTCCTAGAATAATAGCATGGTCGGAAAAGAAACGTTAGATGGTTACATGAAGATTAGTTACTGTAAGTGCCAAGCATACAAGTATATAAGAATTGGGATTGCAGAGACACAACCACACAAGAGAAAAGAGAACGGTTAGTAGAAAGCACAAAGACTACAAATGGATCAAGAAAAGAAAAGATTAAAGGGAAAAAGTTGGGCAAAGCAAATTAATTAGCCAAATCATTATAAACGTAATAAAAAAAAACGTTGTGGTAGAGATGAGCAAGAAAGAAAGAGAACCTGGTTAAAACAGAAGAAGAAGTCTGCAAACCCTCAAAACAACAATCCGATCTACATAAATATATACCAACCATATCAAGCTCTCAGGAAAGTGAAAGTGTGTATTTCATGTATCACAATCATAACAACCAAACAACTCCTATCACCTCAATTTGCGTATAAAACTAAATTTCTGGGAAAAAGAAATAAAAAAATGAATGCTTATTTCATTTTATGATTTATTTATTTAATAGAGAACAGTGATCCATGTCTCCAATGCTGCATTACGTGTTCAGGATAAAAGGTTACAACACTTGCGTGTTCAGGACAAGAGGCTACAACACAGACACGATACACCCTGAACATCATTTATTTATTTTTATTTATTTAACAGAGAAGAGAGATCCGTGTCTCGAATACATGGTCTCCATTGCATGTTCAGAACAAGAGAGGTTGCAACACATTCGTGTTCAGGAAAAGAGACTACAACATAGATATTATATCATTGTCAGTAACATCCACATTACTCCTATGAAAGAACAAGACACTGAACTATTGCGTGTTCAGGATGAGATAGCAGAACACATACAAACAATACAGAAACATTTATATCACTCTTTACCTATCAACAATCAATCATTCTAATGCATGTGAGACACACGACTACACAACCACTCCTTGATAGTAAGCACTCCCACATAATTAACAGCAAGGGCCGGCACAGAGATGTTAAGTGTCAGAATCCCATGCCTGAAACCACAAACCATGGAAAATGAGAGATATGGAAGCTATGTATCTAGTAACAGGTAGCTATGGAAGTTCGCTTATGCATCCCAGACTTAGTTGTACACATCAGAATAGAAGTTTAGCTATGCAGTGCAAAACTACAAGCTCTGCACATCACTACAGAATGAAAAGTCTAGTTATGTAGTGTCAAACTAAACAACTTTGCACGATAGGATATCCAAAAACCACCTCTAAATGATTTTTGATATTTTTTGATATATCATGTAGATATTTTTTTCATTTTAGTTAAGGATATTTAATGTTAAGTAACTATAGAGTTATAAAAAGAACCACGTGGGTCTGCGCAGCACAGAACCATGTAGTTTTGTACTGTGCAGAACCATGTGGTTCTGCACAGTGAACCATGTAGTTCTGCATTGTACAGAACTACGTGGTTCTGTGCAGTGTAGAATCACGTGGTTCTGTGCAGTGCAGAACCATCTCGAGTCATACAGAGCCGACCTTTTTTTTTGTATAATAGGATGCATAACGACTTCAAGTTATACAGAACCACGCAGAATCACCTTTTTTTTTTTTACCGGCATGCATGCAGAGATACTTTTTCTTTTTTTTTTTAATTTAGAATGGCATACAGCACCACCACCAATTAGATGGAACTAATTAGCAAACGTAGAACCACCAATTATATGCTACATATCATAACCACGTGGTTCTATGATGCAGCAAAACCACAAATACTGCGTCGAAGGATCTGCCACATAGTAGAACCCTGTCGTTCTACTATCCAGCAGAACAATACGGTTCTCTGATAAAATGCTACCTAATGTCTAATTCTTTCAACATTAATATTCTTGTAACATCATTAATACTAATTCGCTAAACATTAATATTCTTGTAACATCATCTAGTTCCAGTACGTAGTAGATCGATATGGTCCTGCTACGTAGGAAATAACTTTCCAAATTTACATTAATTTTTTTATTTTTTAACTCTCATTCTTTTATGAATTTTTTGTCTCATTAAATATCTAATTCTTACAACATTACTATTCTTGTAGTATTCTTAACACTAAGTTTTCCTTATCTACTTCTACTATGAAGGAGGACTACAAAGTTCTCATACGTAGCAGGACCATCCAGTTCTGCCATGCACCAAAACGATAAAGTCTTGCGATGCGGCAAAACCATATAGTTTTGTTATACAACAGAACCACACATTTCTGCTATGTCATACACACAGACCTTTATTTACAGAATCATATTGGAAATTTTGTGTCTGAAAACTGTTGGTACCACAAGCCTTAAAAGTCTCATTCATCTACCTCCCTCTCTAAACACTTTTAGGACGCATCAAAGCCAAGTCATCTGATATAGATCCAGTGCCATCAGTATGAATAAGAGGTTTACCATCATCTTCATAGACAATACCATCATCTTCGTGCCACAATCATTAAAATAAAAAAAGGCATATTTGAAAAAACAAAATGCAGGTAAGTTCTTAAATTGATAAAGGTAATCCAAAAAAAAGGCATATCAATTCCAAAGACAATCATCAACGAGAGGAGCAACAAGACCGGAAAAATCCCGTTAAGATAACGCTCTGGAGAACCAGTTATGGAGCCGGTGAAGTTAAGGATACAGACCAGTTGATTCTATGAGGATTGCTTCTGATAGCTGGTTAACTTACATTGATTAAGTTCTGATGTTGCTTGCTGCATGCGATGTATAAAAGCATTGCTCACTACATGTTAACTTATTATGATGGAGAGGATCCAACAAAAACTAGAGCAATGATTGGTTCAAAGGCGATCGTTCGGGGAGATGTTAATCAGACATGTACATACTTGAACATTTTGTCTTTTTCTTCCTCCTGTTGTTCATCACAGGCAATAACCAATATCAAAACCCAATCAATGTAAGTTAACCAGCTATCAGAACCAATCCTTATAGGATCAACATGTCTACACCTCTCCACTCCACTGCTCCAGGCGGTTCTCCACCGATAGCCTTCCATCAACATCCGTACAATGGCTCGAGAAACAGATCTAGTATTAGACCCATAGGTATTCCCTTGCTTTCTTAGTTATGCACTCCAGTAGTTCTGCAAACACCTCATAGTTCCACTCATTACAGGTCATTCGCTTCCCAATAGCCCCATAAGCAGTTCCATGCCCTGACTTCCATGCACCCATTGAGAGACCTACTCTATAACACCAAACAATAAACACAAAAAACAGTTAAACAAACCTCAATCAAAATAAATCAAACATTCCAAAACAGGGAAAATAAACACAACCTCGAACACGGAGGGGAAATATATCCGGCACACTTGGAAACACAACAAGAGAAAACACCAGTGGTTATGTTCACTGACACCAAAGAGTGGATATAAACAACAAGCCGAAAAAAACTCAAGCAAAGTAAAATAATCATTAAAAAATAGGAAAAATAAACAGAGACGTTGATCACAAAGGGGAAGAAACCATACTCGACACAATCTAAACGAGACCAAGAGGAAACGCTAGCTGCTATGTTCACCTGCCCCACTAATATAAAAACACACGAAGTATATAGTAGAGGAATAGTCTCAACTTACCGCAATCATCAAACACACGGAGTAATAGCACAGGAATGGCCTCCACGCACTGCAATCATGACTGACATCATGAGAGACCATATTGCCCAACCACCCTCCTCAACCATCTGTACAACACAATGACCATTCGCTTTCGCACCACAAGTATTCTAATAATAAAAACATAGTTTCGGATTTAATTAACACACCACACGCTCATGTCGGCAATGAAATATATAATAATAATAATAATAATAATAATAATAATAATAATAATAATAATAATAATAATAATAATAATAATAATAATAATAACAATGATAATAATAACAATGATAATAATAATAATAATAATAATAACAATAATAATAACAATAATAATAATAATAATAATAATAATAATAATAATAATAATAATAATAATAATAAAAATAAAAATAAAAATAAAAATAAAAATAAAAATAAAAAATAGAAGAAAAGAGGAAAAAAGAAAAGAAACAGAAAACAAATGCTACACGGAACATATAGTACAAGCATGGCCTCCACGCACCGCAACAATGATGACAACAATGACAATGATGAAGATAAGACATAAGATATAATCCCTTTCTACAGTTCTTTTTGTTGCTATACAGCTACAGAACAATTCTTTTTTTTATTTTTTATTTTATTATTATTAATTATTAATATAATATAATGGTCTTGTTGTAATATAATGATATTCTTGTAATAATTTGATAAAAAATTTTACGATCGTATCAAAGATATCTAAAATTATACTTTTTGTAAATTGTATTTTTAGGATACATAATATTTAAATATTTAAATGATTATTTAACATTAAACATCCTAAATTAATATGAAACAATATCTGCATAATATTAATATTTGTGCTAATTTTAAAATTATAATATTTAATAATCTAAGTGTAAAAAATGCATAAATATTAATATTTAATCTAAAGTTTGTAAAATTTACCAAATATCAAAAGCAATTTAGTTATTTAAATACTTATGCGCTGTACAGAACCACAATGCGGTTCGGCAATGTTCTGTGCTTCGCAGAACCACATTGTGGTTCTGCGCTTTTCAAAATGACCCCGCCGTTCTGCATTTCGCAAAACCATGGCTACGTAGAACCATGGTTGGTTTTGTGCTTCAGAACCACCGCGTGGTTCTACGTTGCGCAAAACCACGTTAGGTTCTGTGCTTTGCAGGACGGCCACGTGGTTCTGCGGGGTGCAGAACCACAACGAGGTTCTGCGGAGCGTAGGACCAAGTGTTGTGCAATATATTTTGCTATTTTTTAATTATATTTTTTATTGCTTGCTTTTTAAGTATAGACATCATTTAAATATTTTAGTAACTCTTTAATATTAGGTATCCTAAATCAAAATGAAAAAAATACGTGCATAATATTAATATCTGGGTAAAAAATAAATTATATAAATATTAATTTGAAACTATAATATTTAATAATTTATTTTTATATCTAAAAAGTGCTTAAATATATAAACACAGACGTCGATCATAAAGAGGAAGGAACCATATTTGACACAATCAAAACGATACCAAGAGGAAACGCTAGCCGTTATGTTCACTTACCCCGCTAGTATAAAAACACACGGAGCATACAGTAGAGGAATAGTCTCAATGCACCCCAATCTTCGAACACACAGAGCAAGAGCACATAAATGGACTCCACGCACCGCAATCATGACTCATCTGTACAACACAATGACCATTCGGTTTCGAACCACAACTATCCTAAAAACATAGTTTCGGATTTAATTAACATACCACAAGCCCATCTCGGCAATGAAATATATAATAATAATAATAATAATAATAATAGAATAAAAAGACAGAAGAAAAAAGGAAAAAGAAAAGAAACAGGAAACAATTGGTACACAGAACATACAGTACAAGAATGGCCTCCACGCACTACAATGATGATGACAACAATGACAACAATGACAATGATGAAGATAAGACATAAGATACAATATCTTCCTACAGTTCTTTTCGTTACTTTGTAGCTGCAGAACAATTCTTTTTTTTTATTTTTTAATATAATATAATAGTATTCTTGTAATATAATGATATTCCTGTAATAATTTAATTAAAAAATTTTACAATTGTATCAAAGATATCTAAAATTATAATTTTTATAAATTGTAATTTTTAGGGTACAAAATATTTAAATATTTAAATGATTATTTAACATTAAACATCCTAAATTAAAATGAAACAATATCAGCATAATATTAATACTTGTGTTAAATTTAAAATATATATAAATATCAAATTAAAATCATAATATTTAATAATCTAAGTGTAAAAAATACATAAATATTAATATTGAATCTAAAGTTTGTAAAATTTACCAAATATCAAAAGCAATTTAGCTATTATTTAAATAGTTCTGTGTTGTGCAGAACCACAATGTGGTTCTATAATATTTTGTGGTTCTGCAATATTTTGTGGTTCGCAGAACCACGTTGTCATTTTGCAAATGGTAGAAGAGCCCTGCGATTCTGTGTTTCGCAAAATGGTAGCCGGTTCTGTACTTCGCAGAACCATGGCAAGTTCTGTGCTTCGCAGAACTATCTCGTGGTTCTACGTTGTGCAAAACCACATTAGGTTCTATGCTTCGCAGGACGTCCACGTGGTTCTGTGGATTGTAGAACCACAATGAGGTTCTGCGAAGCATAGGACCAAGTGTTGTGCAATATATCATGGTATTTTTTTAATTATATTTTTTATTGCTTGTTTTGAAGCATAGACATTATTTAAATAATTTAATAACTATTTAATATTATATATCCTAAATTAAAACGAAAAAAATACGTGGATAATATTAATATCTGGGTAAAAAATAAATTATATAAATATTAATTTAAAACTATAATGTTTAATAATTTATATCAGAAAGTAACTAAATATTAATATTTAATTCAAAATTCCGAAAATATACAAAATATCAAAAGAAATTTAATTATTTAAATATTTCATAGAATAAATCAGCTATTCTCTTCATTGGTATTCAATCACAGAGTTTTTAAATTAGAGTTTCAACGATTTTAAGAATCATTGTTTATAAGAAAGCTTTACAGATTTAATTTATCTAACACCAAAATACAATGCAATCAATTCGAATACGAATGAAATTTGAATCTCACACGCTGTAATATACTATTATTCATGTTATCCAAAAAAAGAGAGAGATCCAATTTTTTTTTTTTACTTTAAACAAGCATTTACTTTGAATATGTATTTATTTTTTCCTATACCCCAAGTAAAGCATACCCCAAGTAAAGCATAATAAACCAGAGCAAAGACCAATGCTATACATTACATATTTTATACCATCATAATGCATCTATACATCACACTCAAAAATAACACAGCTTGGAATTTCTTTTTTTTTTTTTAACATTTTAAGACTTTCAATTTTTTAAAAAAACTTTCAATTGAAAATGAATAGACAACATCTAATCGAGCGTGTTTTGTTAACGCTTTTCTTAATGTTTTTAAGTTGTTACTTGCGATAATATTTTATCGAAATGGCTAGCCTAACTCTTCTAGAATGGCCACCTTAACTGTTTTTTTGAGATTCATGGCGTTTTCAATTATATACGCTTAATATACACTATGGGATGCATACTATGGTATTTTTTCATAAAAAACAGCATGTTTAATATCTTCTCTAAATATTATTTATTTCAAATATTTTTTATATAATCATAATATTGTTTAATCTAAAAATATAAAAAAGATTCAAATAAACGAAATATAATAAAAATACTATGATATTATATAATATTATAATACCGTAAATTTTATAACCACAGAGATATAGTCCTACACAGCTGCACTGCACAAAACTATAGAACCATGGAGTTCTACATTGCGCAGAACAACATGGTTCTGTGCAATGCAGAACCACCTTGAGTCATGCAGAGCCACTCATTTTTTTTCTGTATAATGCGATGCAGAACCACTTCGAGTCATGCAAGGTCACTTTTTCTCTTTTTTTTTAGAATGGCATACAGCACCACCACCAATTAGACGGAACTAACTAACAAACGCAGAACTACTTTTTTTTTTGTAATGGCATGCACACAAAATCACTCTAAATCGTAGAACCACTCCATGTTTCAATCGGCTCTAATCGTAAATTTTGATATATCTCAACCTAATTTCTTAATCAATGATCTCATATTATCATATTACATAAAATAATAATATTAATATCAATATTAATATTATATTATTCGAATTCACCATCACATAGAACAACATTTTTTTATATGTCATGACATTCATGTAACATTAGATATTATATTAATATTGAATGTAAATATTCACATATTTATCTAACACTAAATACATTATTACAAGTGTTATTCTATGGCTCTCCAACTCAAATCCATCAATCAAAAATTCCAGATTTTAGATGCCATTATTAAAAAAAAAAATGTACTTCTGTAGCTCCTTATAGTTGTTTTGCAAAATCAATAGTCTTGAAGCATCAATTGCAACTCCACCTTATAAATTATAACACACAAAGATCCGTAACATATGTAGAAACCAAACGATAACGGTGGCCTATATAGAAAACAATATAAAGAAAAACAATACAAAAAACAACCAAACAAGTTTTTAACAAAACAACCAAACAAATTATGGAGTTCCGCAAACCCAAGGCTCACGATTACAGAACAACCGAGTGAAGCTATTGCAAAACTGAAACTACTATTGTAGAACTACCCTAAACCCAGAAGTACGGAGCAAAGTTATTGCATATCTGAGTTTTTACAGAACTATTATATAATCACCAAAGTGCTATTACAGAAAGAACCACGATCAGAACTACATAGCTGAGCTATTGCAGAACCAACAAAGTGCAATTGCAAAACCACGGAGCGGAGCTATCATAGAATTGAGCCATTACGAAAAGAACGATCAGTAAAACCACCAAAGTGCTATTGCAGAACTACCAAATACAGAACTACCTACCAAGTGCAGAAAAATTGAGACATAGTTAGTTGTAGTCCAGTAAAAGCAGGAGCAGAAGTCCAAATGCAAAAAAAAAAATCACAAAACAAACGAAAAACAAATAATAAAAATCAAAACCAAAGAAATACCAAAACCCAACCAAGCAAACAAATCAAAATCTCACAGTAAATCCTCACACACTGCTCTCCAGAAACTGAAAAAAAAAATCAGCAATAAACATGAAAAACAGCAAAATAACCCAAACCCACCCACACAAAACCTTACAAATACAAACCCTGAGAACAGAGAAAATCGCCTCCATACACCATCACCATTAGGCACGCCACTCTTCTCAACAGAAACTAAAAAAGCGACATTTTTGAATTAGAAACAAATACAAAGAGCAGCAAGTAAAATAAGGGTCGAACAAAGTAAATGTTTAGAAACAAAGACAAAGACAAACCTTCACAAGATAGAGAAATCACTCTCATAATCAGCACCTGAACCCAAACATCTCCATTTGCCCTACTCAGAGAGTAAGAGAGAGAGAGAGAGAAAGAGAGGGCAAGCGCATGTGTCCAGCCTTTATAAAGAGATAAATAGAGAGAGAGAGAGAGAGAGAGAGAGTGGAAAGCACAAAGGTATGGCTTGCATACACCATAATCATTAAGATCATGGCACACTACCCTTTATCTAAACCGTCAATCAGAAAGGAGAACGTCTAATCGTGCAGAACGTAATGAGTACTCAAGAGATAGCCTCCATTGACCTCCTTTTTTTCAAAAGTATAAAGAGAAGGTAATTTTACAAAAATCTCCAAATTCTCCAATCGTCGCACAAGAGCAAAAAAAATGAAGCCATTCTAAAATATAAATAGGGACAAAAAGGTAAATCACGATAAAGTCCTCCCAATCATCCAAAACATGTCTTCAGTGAAATCGGTCACAAAATTTACTCCACAATTGGAGGACGACGAAATTCAGGTGGTAAGGAATTTTTTACGCTTATATCTATATGGTTAATAAAATCATATCTACAGTAAAAACCTTCCGACTTCTGGTAATATTTATCATAGAATAGACATTTCATATTACTATAATTTTTTTAACACATAAGATTTTATTTATCACAGACGATTTATATTTATAAAAAATTGAGATTTTGCAATAGATAAGGAATTTTTATCATTGATGGTATCTGTTTACCATAAATAGATCCTATTTACTATTACACTAATGTACTATAAAAAAAATTACATTACATTAGAATTTTCAAGTTATAATTGAGTTTGAAATTATCAAACCGAAAAAAAAAAAATTATAATCATTAAATTATCTCCTTAATAATATATATATCTTTGACATTTCTTTCGTGCAAAGGGACGGCTTTGGATACGAACAAAATTTACTGGCTATGGACCACATTGCTCCCTTACACCCAGCGGACAGACCAATTGTGGGCTACAAGTACAACAGTCTGGACGGTTTTCATCATATTCCCTTCCACTTTTCTGTCCACGACACATGGCAAAGGACACCACCCCACTATTTATGTATATTTCTTTCTTTTTTTTGGTACTGTTATCTATAGATTTTCAAATTTTATGAAAGCTTCCCTTGAGAATAAAAGTGGCATGGGATGCCTTCTGTCTCAGATCTCCCGTTTGGGTTGTAAAAAAAAGATCAATCCTCGTTCTGGTTAGACATCACAATTTCTTCAAATTTTCTCTTTAATTTTTTTTAAAAAAATAATACAAAAAATCTCTTCGTAATATTTTCGTTTTAACAATAATGGAGAAACAATACCAATGATCTATAAGTATAATAGTTGATTATAGATTTTTCTTGATTAATGTTTCAAATTAAAAATAAAAATACGGATATTAGGAAAGTCAATCCTTTAATGACCTCTATAATACTTAGAATATTCTGATTAAATCCGAATATCGTTTAGTGACAAATATTCATTTATATTAGAAAAAAATATAAGGATTAAGTTGTTCATTTAGTGATCTTGAGATCATAGGTTTTGACGTATGAGAACAGTCTTTTTATAAAAATATAAGAGAAATGTTGTATACATATACGTCTATTCTTCTTATATCCCCTTATTAAGTTGGAGAATATTTTATATACTGTGTAAATCGGTAAAAAAAAAAAAAAAAAAAAAAAAAGAAGAAAGAAAGAAAGAAGAGGAGCACCATGAGATGCCGTTTTAAAAGGGTAGTGAAGGAGAGACGATAACTCTGCCAGTTTTGGAAATCGGAATGCTAACTGCTAATAGCCAAACCTGCGCACCATAGAGAGAGGGTCTGCAAGTATCATTTGGGCCTACATCAATGAATTCATTGAATATATATATGTTAACATTTTATAAAATAAAAATTATAAAGGAGATGGTGGCTTCTAAGTATGCTAATTGATGGTTCTTAACAAATCAAGTTGAAGACTATTAGTCATTTATATAGTAATAGCATCACAACTGCTAACAAGAATATTCTTATTCTGTGTCTTCATTAACCACGTCTATACACTTCTCGTTTCAAAAATTTTCTTTTTCATTAAAAATAATTAATTACGTATCAATAAAAAGAGTCCCAATTTGTGCCCATATATAAAGACTTGTAAATAAATTATATCTCAACCTTACTCATAGATCTAGTGACAGAGCACCATAGAGTCCCTTAACTAATATTTTGAGTTTAAATTTTAAAAACAAAAAACAAACATAGAAAAAACCACTTCTTAAATTAAATTCTATATCTGGTTAAACCAGATTAGCTCAAATATCCATGCCCAAGTGGATAAACAATACACAGTTAATGCCCACCTCTCAAAAGCAACTCAAATCCGTCCATCACGGTTCACTACTTATCAAAAGTAGTTCAAAAAGCAAAAAGAAAAAGAAAAAAAAAAAATCATAATTACATCAACTACCGTCCGCCCAACAACACCAACACATTTCAAACCCCAAAAGTATTAAAGACCATTTCAGTAGTCCACGGAAGGGGAGAGATTAAAGGGAAAGAGGGGAGAGGATGGTAAAAAGTAGTAGGAAGATAAAGGAACATGAACATTTGATTCTAAATGAAAGTAAGAATGATAAGCACAA
The DNA here is from genome assembly GCA_033439265.1 of Dillenia suffruticosa. Lineage (NCBI taxonomy): Eukaryota > Viridiplantae > Streptophyta > Magnoliopsida > Dilleniales > Dilleniaceae > Dillenia > Dillenia suffruticosa. Next base: position 14,180,362 of record JAVTVX010000009.1, on the reverse strand, counting down.
AATTCCTTCAACATACAAAACCATATATATGATTAAGACTGATGCTTAATGAACACAATCAAGCCAGCTTGATGAACAACCTGCATTAACCATAACTAAAAATGGGTGTCAAAACAAACTACTTAATCAGTTCGCCGGGAAGACCCATCATCCAAATTGTCCATAAAATATGGCTGCGGTTGCATGCCAGAATGACATAACTCTTCAATACGGCTTCTCACTTCGAGCATTGGGGGGCGCTTGTCAGGATACTGTGCTGCACAGTCAACTGCAAGCTGCAAGAGCTGAACCATCTCCTCCTCAACATCCTGGTACCTGAGCAGCTCAAGATCAAAAACCTCTGAAGTCCACTCCTCTCTGACTACAGATTGCACCCATCTGGGAAGGTCAACACCCTCCTCATTCAAGAGGGCATGCGTTGGGGCTTTACCAGTAAGGAGCTCCAAGAGTAACACTCCAAAGCTGTAGACATCGGCCTTTTGGGAAACCTTGCGAGGATCAGTAACTTCTGGTGCACGGTAACCTGCAACTCGATTGGGAGAGAAGGAAGGCCCTACAAGGTGGGCTAAGCCGAAATCAGAGACACGGGCATCATATGATTTCGTGAGTAAGATATTGGAGGATTTGATGTTTCCATGCGAGACAGTAGGGCCTTGCGAGTGGATGTATGTGATGCCACGGGCAGCAGCAAGGGCAATGGTGGACCTTATTTTCCAATTCAATGGAGTTCTACCCGCACCTTTGTTCCCTGGGATCAGAGCATCGCACAGAAGATGAGATAAAAGTTGCTTATGAAGCAGATAAATATTTTCACCAGTTTATCAAGGCAAAACTCTATTTAAATGGTATTTTGGAAAGTCCAATAAAACTTAACTGGAAAGGCAACAACATGATCTTAATTCCCCAACAAATTACACTCATTCGACAAGCTGTACAAGCCATAAACAAAATTATAAATATGAGCTCGTCTAAGCTTGCTTAATGCAAATGCTCCTAAATAATTGAGTTGATGATGTATGAGTAAACATCTATAGCTAATGAGAAATGGCCGCCAGCACTATAATCATGTCATAAGCAAGGACAAATGCTCCTAAATAACATAAAGAAATGCTGCACTGAATATTTAGCAAATAGCACAACCCTAGACAAAACTTTGAATGTATACTTTAAGAAATTAAAAAACAAACATACGGGTCTCATCACCCATGATCCTTGTTGTAGATGAAAAGGGCTCATATGGAACCCCAGGAAGCAATCAATTCACAGCATGGAAAGCACAAATTACCAGCTAAAGGCGGGTTTTCAGTGGATTTCAGAAAACTGAACCGGCTTAGATGGCTAATAAAAAACCTACATTATCATAGGTTTAAAATCCACAAAAGGCCAATGCATAATGAAAGCAATTAATTTAATCAGGCAGAAAAACACAATAACATATGGATTCATCATCAAAACCCTACAGAAAAGAAGTCAAAACCAAACATGAACATGTTATAGAGTCGATAAAAAAAGGAGGCAGAGAAAGATGAGCTCACCATGCAAGAGAGCAGACAAGCTTCCCATAGGCATGTAATCATACACGAGAAGCTTTTCCTCCCTGCTGTAATAATAAGCCCTGAGAGGGACCAAATTTTCATGGTCCATGGCCCCAACACCTTCAATTTTCTCCTTAAAGTCTCTCTCCGTAATGGTCACATCCTTCAATCTCTTCACTGCCACAATAGTCCCCATCTCCAAAACTGCCTTGTATGCAGTCCCAAAAGTACCCTTTCCTAGAACCTCCGCAGAAGCCCTCAACAAGTCTTCCAAATCAAACGCCTTCCCAGAAATCCCAAAGAAAATCAACTTCTTACTAGCAGCAGGCCCTCCATTTGCGATTTCTGACGTTCCATTGCCAGCCATTGCAGCGGCTGCGGCTGCGGCTGCAGCCACCGAATACCCATTTCCAAGACCACCATTGTCAACTTCCCCTACCGGTTTCTCCCCTAGATCTTCCACTTCCTGCTGTTTCACCGATGCAATGCCTATGGCACTAGCTTTCTTCTTACTCTTCTTTCGGCACAAAATGAACAGAATCGTTGCAATGAAAAGAAGACCCACAACAGATCCAATCACAATACCCGCGATGGCACCTCCAGACAATTTCTTTTTCTTCTTCTCCTTCCCAAGATTCAACTCCAAATCATCCCGGGAAGGGGAAGGGGAAGGAGAAGGAGCAGTAGTACTAGAACAATCTTTAAGCGGGGCACCACACAAGTCATTCCCTTGGAAAGAGGTGACAGGCATTCTCTTCAAACTCACAGGAACAGACCCATTTAACTGATTAAAAGACACATTAAATTGTTCAATTTTGGGAATGTCAAGCCCAGAAATGGAACCACTCAGCTGATTATTTTCCAAGTATAAAGTCCTCAAACGAGTCAATTTATTAAACCCAGTTGAGATCTCCCCGGAAAAATTGTTGTTAGCAAGATTAACCCTCACAAGATCACGTAAAGAAGTGGTTAGGAACTCAGGAATTGAGCCCGAAAAGAAATTGCCTTGCAGATACAAATTCCTAAGCTCGGTACAGAGAGAAAGATCGGAGGGAATAGAACCTTTCAAAGCGTTGAAGCGAAGAGAGAGAGTTCTGAGTTGGGTGAGATTGCCGAGTGTGTTGGCAGGAAGTTCGCCAAGGAGAGAAGCAGCGGGAAGACGAAGAGAAGTGACTCGGTTGTTCTCGCAACCGACGCCATTCCATGAACAAGGGGTCTGGAGACTAGCATTCCAGAGAAGAGTTCGGCCTCTCACGGCGGCGCGGAGAGCCAAGAGAGCAGATCTGTCGGCTGTCAGATCTGCATGTGACCGAGGAGAGAGAAAGATAAGGAGAAGTAGAGAGAGAAACAACCACAAACCCATTCTCTCTCTCAGAGAGAGTAAGAGAGAGAGAGAGATGAGGGTCTGGCTAGTGAGTTGTGTTTTTCTCCCTTCGAGTGTGGGCTGTTTTCTTTATCTTCCTCCTGTTCTGCAGACAGATAAAGACAGAGAGATAGAAGAAAAGGACAAGCCGGGATATTGAGACGGTGTCTTCTTACAAATTACAATTGTTCTTTTGATAGATTGAAACCCTAGAGAGAGAGAGAGAGAGAGAGAGATTCTGTTTCTTTGTTTACTGTGTAGTCAACCACTTTTCTTTGTTTTCTTCTATTTTCTTTTTTCTGCGGCTTTCCTTTATTTTTGTCTTTTTCCATTTTAATTTATTTGGAACTACTATCTTATACTTGTACTATCTATTAAAATTATTATATATGTTTCAAGAGAGAAATTAAAATTTCTAACCTAAAGTTTTTCTGATATAATCTTTTATTTCCCCAAACACCATCAAAATCTTGTCTGTCTTACTAAGACAACTAAAGCATCCAACCCTGTTTTTACCTTTGTTTTGCATTAATAGCCCTGCCTCCGAACAATGAATTTATTTTATATTTAAGATATCCTTTGGCTCACACTTTAAAATCAAATTAGATTTGAAATTAAAAATTTTAAAAATAAATTTAGAAAACGTATTTTATTTCTAAATCTCATTTCTATTTTATTAATTCAAATAAAACATATAAATTTTAATTCGATTTATAATAAATAAGATTTGCTACAAATATATTTTTTATCAAAATTAATAATTTAATGTCCATTTTCAATTGGATTTAAGATGAGTGAATGGTTGTGTAGTTATAAATTTATTATTTAAGAATTAAAATAAAACAAATTAAAATCAAATAAATGATGATGATATTTTTGGGGGAAGATTACAAGAAGATGTGGGCCAAGATTCATAATTTCCAAAATAAAAATCCAAAAGAAGCTGGACAATGACATGCAGGGTGCAAGGGCTAAACGCCTTTTAGTTTTGAGGGGGAAAAAAAACACAACCACTGTTTCCTCCCTTCACTACCTCCTACTCCTGCTTCTGTCCTCTTGGATTTCTCTTTCTACCCCTCATGTCTCTCTCAAGAATAAAAGAGTAATATGTCATTGTCCTTGTTCAAGCAAACCCAAATCCAACCTCTCGAAGATCAAATCTATCATGTAACTGCACTACTTTTTATGGGTTTTATGCATTTCAAGATTTTTATTTTTGTTACATAGTTCTAGGTTTTTACATTCGCTTTTGTGATTGATAAATTTCTTGACCGTAGAAGAAGGAGATTTTAAAATGGAAGGGAAGTAAAGTTGGCAATTGCTCTAAATTAGAGACGAATTTAAGTAAGATTTTTCTTTTTGAATTATGATTTTTTTTCTACGTTTCCTTTTGTTATGCTTTTCGGGACGAGATATCCTTTTTATTTATTAACCCAATAAAAAATTTGGCAATTCTTTGTAATATAAAGAAAGAGATAAATAAATTGTAACAAAATAAAAATATCCCCCTAACTATGATTCTTTATTTAGTTTCCGGTTAATAGTTCTGATTTACTTGCTATTTCAATTATGACTTTTTAATACCTTTTATGTATTGTATATATTTAAGAAGAGTATCAAATTTTGAGTAGTTAAGGATACTCTACCCCCTTAACTATAGCTATCGAATTCGAAATATAAGAATGATGAAAAATAATTTAAGAGAGTTATTCTCTAAAATAGATCTTACAGTATTCAAATCGAGAGTAAATATATATATTTCAAACGAGTAAATTATTTACCAAAATTTCAAAATAAACCTTTACTTATCAATAAGGTTTTAACATTTATTTTTATGACATATAAGATTCTTATATGGAAGTATCGACCCTTGTTGAGGGCCTCACTGTGAAGCAAAGTTGGTAGAGGAACTGGGAGACGAAAAAATAAAAACAATCGACCTATATTTAAGCTCAAAGTAGGTAATTTTTCATATAATTTTCATAAATATTAATATTTATAAGTTTTGTAATTATTGAATAATGATTTAAAAATTATTATTTTTGTAAATATTAATATAATGAAAATTATACAAAATCACCTCAAAGGAGAGATCACGGATGGAGAATTGCAACCATTGCTACACCTGCTTGTACGAGTGCTCCCTAGTTGGGTAGGTCATTACCAACATACTTACATGACACACTACCATTTACACACAGATGCAGGTCTAGGAGACATGTACCGATTTAATATAAAATAAGATAAAAAATTTTATAATAACCCATAATAGAAAAAAATTTCTCAAATAATTAGTATTTATCGGGTGTTAGAGACTTGAACAGGCGCATTAGGGGTTTTATTATATAAAGAGTTTTCAAAAGTAGCTCTCTACCCCGACGTTGGTCATGAGTTCGCAGGGGCTAACTCATCATCATGTATAGGACCCCGCCCGATACAAACGGTGGCGTGACACACTTCCTCCCCCCTTACGTGGGTTCAACCGGTCGTGTCTATAGCCATTAGACATATGACGTTTGCGGATACCTCCTGCAGAAGCGTATCCAGACAAGTCGGTGCCTCTATAAATGCACTTCGTAGCTATGGAATTTATCAAATAATGCCATATTACCATATCATTCAAGCTAGTAGGCATCCAACCCACATAACCAAATCATCTCATCATATCCTTAAAACAGTTCAAATCCGTGTACCAATATATTTCATCGAAATCATTTAAATTCAACTAAATAATGTAATGGTAGAATATAAAATATTCCATTTCTCAGATCATGGTACAATTCTATTTCATTTCAAATATGGATACATAATCGTAGAAATATAAGTACGATATTCCAATAATCACAAAACAGATTTGAATTTCAATTCTATACGTCGAGACAATGTATATCAAAAACATATTTTATTAAAAATATGGTAAAATCAGGTTTCATTATTTCATGCAAGAGATTAGGGTCTCACTCACCTTCCTAGAGAGGGTGGTCACTCCCTATTTTCAAAAATCATACCAAATCGACTACTTGAATCTCCAAGAAAGTCAACCTAATCAGATTATCACAACTGTCATCAAATTTCCAATTATTCTTAGAATTTATCATCTTCCCTAATTTTGTATAAATCTTAATTTCTCAATTTATAAATATATACCAATGTCATCTTAAAGGTATTGAAATCTAAATTCGATAAAATTTATTTCAAACGTTTAAGTGATTGCATTTTTGTCTCACCTAGGGTTTCGTAAATCTCAGATCTACCTTTCGTTCGCCTGTTGAATTGGTTTAAAACTTGTAATATTTGCAAATTTGAACAATAGTAGCAATTAACTCAAATTCTAAATACCAAACTCTAGGACTACAACCAACATAGCCGTTACTGCAGTGAAGAAGCCGCGACTTAGGGTTTCTGTGGGGACTGCAGGTGAGCTCTCGAAGGAGATGGCCGGTCGCGGGCCGTCGCGGGCTGGTGGGCTCACGGGCTCACCGGTTGGTGAGCTTGCGGGCTCGCAGGCTGGTCTGTAGTTGTGCACCCGCGGGAGGTAGCGTGCTGTATCGCGCTCGCTCTTGTGTGGGGAGGGTCGCGCAGGGGCACGCTCACACTGGGGAGATCGTGTAAGGGCGCGCTCGTGCTTGTATATGAGAGATTGCGCAGGGGTGCGCTTAGGCTGGGGAAATCGTGCAAGGGTGCGCTCGCACTCGTGCGAGAGAGATCATCGCCGAAAGGCGGAGCAGCGGCGGCGCTCACGGGATGAAGGCGAGGCGGAGGAGCGGCGGAGGGGTGGTGGATTCGGGCGAATCCGAAGAGAGAGAGAGAGGAAACAGAGAGAGAAAGGGAGAGTGAGAGAGAAACTGGGAGATGGAATAGAGAGAGGGAGAGTGAGAGAGAGGGAAGGTAGAGAAGGGGGTCGGTGGTGAGGGTGGTAGGCGGCGACGATGGCGGAAAGGGAGTGGCGGGTCGCGGGAAGGGGAAGAGGTGAAGAGAGAAAGAGAGAGGAAGAGAAAGAGAGAGAGAGAAGGAGAGAGAGAGAGGAAGAATTAGGGCTTTAAGCCCTAATTTGATATGCTGCGTTTTGGCTTAAAACGTAGCACTCCTCTCTTTTTTTTTTTTTACTCTTATTATTATTATTATTATTATTATTTACATATATATATATATATATATATATATATATTCATTTTACATCAAAATTCGTAGATACGGTAAAAATTTAAAATATACCAAAAAATTTAATTTAAATACCCCAAAATCAAAAATCAAAATAAATGAAAAATTTTTCTATATATATATATATATATATAACTGAGTAATATTTTATTTAATTCCTAAATAAGAGTACAATAGTACGGACTCTGCAGTGTCGGTGTTACATTTTCTAACCTCCTAAAAATAAGTTTCGTTCTCGAAACTAAAAGAGTACTAAACAACAAATAAATAGGGGTACTATCTCCTCATAGCCTCATCGGATTCCCAAGTCTCTTCCTCGACTTGGTCACTCCTCCACAAGACTCTGACCAATGAGACTTTCTTGCTCCACAGCTTCCTGACCTGCCGATCTAGAATAGCCACGGGCTGAACTGGAAGACTAAGGTTCTCTCGTAACTCAACAGGTGGAGAGTCAAGTACATGAGAATGATAGGCCAAATATTTCCTGAGTACTGAGACATGGAAGACGTCGTGAATATGAGATAGTTCATCTGACAGCTCCAATCTATATGCCACACTTCCAACTCTCTCAAGGATACGGAAGGGCCTAATATATCTGGGTCTCAACTTACCCTGTTACCTGAATCGTATAACTTCCTTCCACGGAGATATCCTCAAGAAAACCATATCTTTAGTGGCAAACTCAAGAGGTCGCCGCCTATGATCGGCATATGCCTTCTATCTGTCCTGAGCGGTTTTCATCCGCTCACGGATGGCCTTTACTTTATCTTTCGTTTCCTCAATCAGCTCAACACTGTTGAGACGTCGCTCTCCGACCTCATCCCAGCATATCGGGGTACGACACTTCCTACCATACAGTGCCTTATACGAGGGCATCCCTATACTCGCCTGATAGCTGTTATTATATGCAAATTCGACCAGTGGAAGGTGTCGATCCCAACTATCCCGGAAATTCACACACATGCCCTCATCATGTCCTCAAGGGTCTGAATGGTTCTCTCTGACTGACCATTTGTTTGTGGATGATAGGCTGTACTAAAATTCAGTCTCGTGCCCATTGTCTCATGCAACTTGGGCCAAAATCTGAAAGTAAATCTCGGGTCCCTGTCTGATACTATCGACACAGGAACACCATGCAGCTGGACTATCATATCAATGTAAAGATGTGTCAAGATCTTCAAAGGATAGTTGCTGCGAGTAGGAAGAAAATGCACGGATTTGGTAAGTCGATCTACAATCACCCAAATGACAACATGTCGTGATGAAGTCCGCGATAGCCCTGTCACAAAATCCATAGTAATGTGATCCCACTTCCACTCAGGGATGGCTAAAGGCTATAATGTACCAGCCGGCCGCTGATACTCGGCCTTCACCTGTTGGCAAACTAAACACCTAGCCACAAAATCCGTGATTTTCCGTTTCATGCCAGGCCACCAATAACTATCCCGAATGATTCGATACATCGTGGTACCACCCTATGCAGTGCATAAGTGGAGGAGTATGCCTCCTCAAGTATAGCCATACGGAGATCTGAATCAGCGGGAATACAAACTCGCTCCCTGAACACTATCACACTATCTCCTCGGATCCTGAAGTCTCCGCCCTCAGCTCTGCTGACTCTATCCGCAATACTCTGAAGCTCCTCATCTATCCTCTAGAGCTCTCGGATACGATCGAACAAAATCGGTCTGACCTCAAATCTGGCTAGTAAGCCTTCCTGATCATCACTAGTCAAACTGACTTCCAAAACTCGGAGTCCCACTAAACAAGAAAGGTAGGTTTTCTCTGTCGAATGTGAGGATGATGCTAACTTCTGACTCAAGGCATCTACAACATTCGTCTTGCCCGTATGATAGTCAATAATGAGATCATAATTTTTTAGAACCTCTAACCATCTCCTCTGTCTCAAATTTAACTCTTTTTGGGTAAATAGATATTTCAAACTCCTGTGATCTGTAAATACTCTGCAGGTCACCCCATAAATATAATACCGCCATATCTTCAACGCGAAGACTATGGCTGCCAACTCTAAATCATGTGTCGGGTAGTTAATCTCGTGTTTCTTTAGCTGTCGCGAGACATATGCAATAATCCGACCATTCTGCATCAAAACACAACCCAATCCCTTTCGGCTAACATTACTGTACACTGTATACTCCCGACTATTAGTGGGAAGGGATAAAATAGGAGCAGATGTCAACCGTTGTTTGAGCTCCTGAAAGCTCGCCTCACAACTGTCATCCCAAACAAATTTGACCCCCTTCTAGGTCAATCTAGACAACGGAGCAGCTATCCGGGATAGTTCCTCTATACATCTGCGATAATACCCGGCCAAACCGAGAAAACTACGAATCTCGATAACTGTTTGCGGCTGTTCTCACTTCATTATAACCTCAACCTTCCGCGAATCAACATAAATACCTTCCGAGGAGACAATGTGCCCTAAGAATCCAATTTATCTTAGCCAAAACTCACATTTCGAGAATTTGATATATAGTTGTTTGTCACGGAGTATCTGCAATACCACCCGAAAGTGTTGAATATGATCTTCATCACTCCGTGAATATACCAAGATGTCATCGATGAATATGATGATGAATCGATCCAAGTAGTCATGGAAAATTCAGTTCATCAGATCCATAAAAGTAGCTGGGGCATTAGTCAGCCCAAACGGCATGACTAGAAACTCGTAATGGCCGTATCGCGTGCGAAAAGCTGTCTTGGGTACATATTCGGCCCGAATTCTTAATTGATGATAACCCGAACGGAGATCAATCTTAGAGAAAATCGTAACTCCCTACAGCTAATCAAACAAATTATCTATATGTGGCAGGAGATATCTGTTTTTTATGGTGGCTTTATTCAACTGCCTGTAATCTACACAAAGTCTAAATGTACCATCTTTTTTCTTTACAAATAACACCGGAGGGCCCCAAGATGAAGTGCTCGGGCGAATAAACTCCTTATCCAGAAGTTCCTGCAACTGGATCTTAAGCTCTCTCAGTTTCGCAGGCACAATTTTATATGGCGGAATAGAAATAGGATTGGCCCCCGGTACTAGATCAATCTCGAAATCGAACTCCCAAATTGATGGTAATCCGGGAAGCTCATCGGAGAATACCTTTGGAAACTCCTGCACCACAGGGATGTCTTCAAGTCTCAGTCCCTCAACGGTGGTGTCGACAACATAAACCAGATAAGCCGCACTACCACGGTGTACCAAGTGTCTGGCTTTCATAACAGATATAATACAGCGGGACAATACTCGTCTCTTATCCCGAAATACTAATGGTGGCTACCCGGACCTCCAAAACTCAACCTCCTTCGTGAAACAATCCACGGAAGCCCGGTGTAAACTCAGCCAATCTATCCCTAAAATGACATCAAAATCCGTGATAGGGAGCGGAATTAGATTTGCCTCCAATACCGCCTCCCTAATACCGACCTCACAGCCCCTATAGACTGTATCTTGAATGATATACTTGTCAAGAGGAGTAACTACTATAATCTCCTCATCAAGTGGCGAGAAAGGTTTATCAGAATGGCGAGCGAACGTGTCGCTCACATATGAAAAATTCGACCCGGTATCTATAAGAATACGGATGTCGATACTAAATATTCGCATGGTACCTAAATGTGATGAAGGGAAAGAGATTAAAGATATTTAAAATGTGAAGAAAAGTAGACAAATTCATATATATATCAAACTAGTTAAGTTTTAAAAATTTTAACTAGTCAAAACTGTATATCGATATCATGATATAAAAAAACTCATACAGAAATACAACAAAAGTATTACACTGAGAGATATGCGGGAGGATTACCCATAATAATATCAGGGTTTGCTTGTACGTCCTCCTGTGTCATCGCAAACACACGAGCCTGGACCCTAGGCTGTTGTCGCGACGGTCCTAGCACTGTATTACTCCCGGCTATAGTCTGAGGAGCTGTAAGAGCTGAGTGCGTAGATGCCCCTGCTGACCTGTGCTAGAAGTACTAGTACGACTCTGCAAAGTCGATCCTTCTCGACCTAATCTGGGCAACACTCTTAACATGACCTTGCTTCCCACACTGGAAGCAAGTAACTGGTGCTCTACATGCCCCAAAGGCATGGTGGCTGCCACATCTACGGTAGAAAGGCTGTCTCTGTGTAGTAGACTGCGTAGAGACATTAGGGGTTGGTGAACCCTGTGGTCGAGGTCCTTGTCCCGGTCTTGCTGGTCTGAAGCTGGAATAACCTCCGAGATATCCAAAACCTCTACCCCTCTTCGAAGATTGTCCACCCTGTGATCCAATCTTCTTCTTCTGGTGACTCTCCCTTTGTCTAGCCTCAGCTCGGACGATCTCCTCTACCCGATATGCTGAATCAATTATCTCTGCTAGTGCAAAAGAGAGAGTCACTGTCATATACTTTTTGATACTCAATTGGAGGCCATCTTCAAACTTGAATCTCAACTGAGTTAATGTAGCTATGTTGGGGACAAAGGCCGCTAGTTGTCTAAGCTCAGCCTCGTACTCTGAAACTGATCTCGTCCCCTGGCATAAGTATAGAACTCCGTCCTCATCCGGTCCTGCTAGAACGGGGTGAAGTACCTACGGTCGAACTCTCGTAGAAAGTCCTCCCACTGTAGGGTCTGTGTAGCACTGTCACGGATAGCCTCCCACTACGAGAGGGCATCTCCGTCGAGAAGTCTATCAGTAACTCTCAATTTGAGCTCCTTTGATAACCCTAAATCCGTAAGGATCGTACGAGTCTTGTTGATATAGTGCTTCACCGCTACGGTATCACTAGATCCTGAAAAGTCTATGTATCCGAGCTGCCGAGACTCTTTCACCAACTGAGTGAGCTCCTGGATGCGTCTCAAAGTAATCGACATCTCATCGGTCGGAGTAAAAACAGAAGGACCGACCACCGAAGGAGGAATTGGTGCCATAGGTGCAGGTACAGCCGCAGGTACGGTATCTGGAGTCTGTAGTGGAGGTGGTGGCATCTGTGCCCCATATCTACTGTACCACTCCTGCCACTGCCTCAAGGCATTGAGTGGTGGTGGAGGAATCTCGGCTGTACCAGCCGGTGGAGGTGCTGGGGGTGGCATTGAAGAAGGTATGTGAGTAGAAGAAGCACCCTCCGGTGCTCATGGAGCCTTAAGTGCCCTAGAAGCCTCAGGCACTAAGGGACTTTCCGGTGGTACACTGCGCCTATCACGTCTAGGTGGCATAATTCTACAAAGAGAGTATCGTTTCATTAGATATAAGCAAGGATTAGAGTTAGTTATTGGAAAACTAACCCACTAAAAATAGAATTCAAGTTATGAATGAAGGCATTTGAATTCAGAATCATGGAATGTATGCCTCGTATATCGTACCATTTACAATAAATGATCTTATATGCCTATGACCGTATACAAGACTTTAAATGACTGTATGAAACTCTCTAATACATTGAGAACTTTTAAACGTACTTGGGAAGACTTTTACTACTATCCTTTCTCCAACCTAGATGCTCTGATACCAATAGAACTGTCACGTCCCGAACTGAGGTCGTGAACAACCGTCTGTTGTCCTGAATGCCGACTATATTTTTATAGAAAATCAGACAGAATCTCTCAATAAATCGAAGGTTTCCAATGTACAAATAAACCTATTTAACCTTGTATAATTTAAAATTATCCTGTAAATAAAATAAAATGGTCATCCCGACCTCACAACAACCCACCAACCGCAGCAGACACTAGAACAATGCCAGTTGTGCGCCCGCTAGAGGTAGCATGCTATAGCACGCTCACGCTCGCTTGGGGAGGGTCGCGCAGAGGTGCGCTCATGCTGGGGAAATCGCGCAAGGGCGTGCTCACGCTTGTGTGGGAGAAATCGTGCAGGGGCATGCTCGGCTCACGGAAAAGCGGAGCAGTGGCGGGGCTCGCGGGAGGAAGGCGAGGCGGAGGAGCGACGGAGGGGTAGCAGATTCTGGCGAATCTGAAGAGAGAGAGAGGAAACAGAGAGAGAAAGGGAGAGTGAGAGAGAAACCGAGAGATGGAATAGAGAGAGGGAGGTGAGAGAAAGAGAGAGAGAGAGAGAGGGAAGGCAAAGAGGGGGGTCGGTGGTGATGGCGGTGGGCGGTGGGCGGTGGCGATGGCGGAAAGAGAGTGGCGGGTTGCGGGAAGGGGAAGAGGAGGAGAGAGAAGGAGAGAGGAAGAGAGAGAGAGAGAGAATAAGAGAGAGGAAGAATTAGGGCTTTAAACCCTAATTTGATGTGTTGCTTTTTGACTCAAAACGCAGCACTCCTCTCTCTTTTTTTTACTATTATTATTATTATTATTATTATTATTTACATATATATATATATATTCATTTTACACCAAAATTCGCAGATACGGTAAAAATTTAAAATATACCAAAAAATACAATTTAAATACCTAAAAATCAAAAATCAAAAATCAAAATAAATGAAAATTTTCTCTATATATATATATATAACTGAGAAATATTTTATTTAATTCCTGAATAGGAATACAATTGTACAGACTCCGCAGTGTCGGTATTACATAAGTGAATCGAATTATTATTAATATAATATATGATACAAAGTACATAATATATAACTAACATCGTCGTTGCCCTCTTCTATCATAACATTGAACATCTAAATCTCTCATAATATTTGTAGTGTCGTCCTGGGATAATAAACCCAGATCATGTAATTATGTGATCTGGGATAGTAAACCCAGATCACAGGATTTTACATCACTAAAACTTGGAGGGGAAACATGGTACATCGTACGTGTATCACTCTTTGAAACTGTGTTTGTCCCTCAACGATACGAATGCCCCTCTGTGGGGTGTCAGGAGTAGAGAAATGAGGGAACTCAAACACTGATGTATAGAAAGAAGAGGAGTCCTCAAACGTATTGGAAGTTCCTGCGACGTCCTCTAGATGTTGAGATGGAAATGGTGATACATCATGAGACGATGGCTTCAGACGTGGTCTCGCTCGTCATTTATTAAAAATTTAATAATATTACTAAAAAAATTTATATTTATATTACTAAAATTTTAATTAAAAATGTATATTACTAAAAAAATTTATTATAATATTATTTTATATTATAATAAACATTTAAACTAAATTAAAACTCTAAACTCACTTTATATTTATAATACTAATTTTAATAATGAAATGATGAAAATAAATTAACAATTTGATAAAAATACTAATTTTAATATTTAGAATTAAATTACTAAATATTAACTAAAATAATTTATTAAATAATTTTACAATAAATTTTTTAAATAATACAAAAAAATGTTACATGTTTTTAATATTTGCTAATACTTTTATATTAAACTAAAAGTATTAATATATTATATTTTATAACTATATTTACTGTAACAATAAATTATTTACACATTAATACATTCTAAATTTAAATATAATAGTTTAATTTAAAATATTGTAATGTAAATATATTTAAATATCAACATTAATATTTAATCTATGTTTTAAATTTATTTAAGTAATTAAAATACGGCTCCTTTAAAATTTTTAAATATAGTCATTTAATTTAAAATATTTTAATGTAAATATAGTCATTTCAAACATTTTTACTACAAAATTTATAATAATTAATAGTTTAATATAACTATTACTATTTTTTATTCAAAAATCCCAATAAAAATTTAATTAGGACTAAATTATTGTATTAACTTACTACTAATTAAATTTTAATTTACATTAAATTTAAATTTAATCTATATCAAATTTTATCTTTACAATAAAATTATTTATTAAATTAAATTTAATCTATATACAATAAAATTTAAATTAAATCTATATTTAATCAACTAATTTAATATTAATCTAAATTAACTAAATATTTAATATTTATTAAATTAATTAATCACACTACATCATAATTAATAAATTCATTAATTAAAAATTAATAAAAAAATTCATATAAATCTATTGAGTATAAACCATAAATTTCATTCAAAAATACATATGTTTATAAAATTACGCAACTTAAATAATTTAAATTGAGATAGAAAAAATTTTATACTTTCGGATTTTTTTGAATAAACATCGTATAATGTTGAAGTTCCAGCAGCTACTGTAGCTTTCGTCTTCCTTCCAAATAGCCATATCTAGAGGAAGTTTGAGAGAAGGGTGGTTCTTCGTTCGACTGTTGCGGGAGAGGATAGGAGAGGAATGGCTGTGGGAGAGGAGAGGAGGGGAGAGGGGAGGGGGGAGGGGAGAGGCAGAATGCAAAAGGAGAAAGGGAGGGGAGAGGGGAAGGGGGCCGCGTCTTCAAAAGAAACGCGGAAAGCCACGTGGCGTGTGGGCAGGCTTTCCGCATCTTGAAGACGCGGCAACCTTTTCCGCATCTTGAAGACTCGAAAAGCCAGGTGTCTCGTCTTGAAGACGCAACAAGTACCGTCATGTTTTGCAGTCGTGGTAGGTCCGTGACTCTCAGAGCCACGCAAATGGTGCCGCGTAGTTCTGTTGTGGGCTTAACTCGCGATAAATACGATCGCGGATTTAACCCGTGATAAATATTGGTTATTTGGAGAAATTTTTTTTTCTTGGGTTATTTAAATTTTTTTTTTGATTAATTCGGTACAAGTCTCACAGGTCTAGGCCTCACAAGGCCACGGCAGAATGTGATGTTTTTATATGTACCATGGCTGGCCCTCATGTTTTCACTCTTGGACTTTTGCCCTATTTGTATTTGTATTTTAATTTTTTTTTATTTTTCTTTTTGTTTATTATGTAGAATTATGAAAATCTACACGTTCACGAAAATTTAAATATTAAATTTTGATTTTAAAAAATACATTTAAATAAAAAATTTTTATTACTGTATTTTGATTTGAAAGAGTTATGAAGCCAATTAACTAATGATCTGACTGTGATCTTCATGACACTCATGAGTTAAATGTAAATCTAAGTTGGGTGTACCTGTAATGGAAGATGGTTATAAATATTGGCAAGATCCCCCTACATTCCAGCAAAACATATGTTCTATTCCATTATGAACCACTAAGATCATGAAACAAGGACAGCAAGCAAGACGTGGTCATTATGCATGTGTAGGAACTTGACATAGTAGGATGGTTTGAAGAATTTCAGCCATCGTCTATCTTGATCATGGAAAAAGGTACAATCATATACTATATCCTTTCTTATGTGTCTCTGGTGCTTTAAATTCTGCACAATAGGATTTTGGATTATTTTTTGACATGTGGCATCAAGACCTAATTGGGGGCCTCAAATATTTAGAAATTTGGTACATGGGTATCTTGAAATATATATATTTTTTAATTATGATTTTATTCTAAAAATGTTTTCAGGGTTTTGAGGATCAAGAAACAAAGGTTTTTGGATTAATTATATGCCGGTTCTTGCATTATTGATTGAGTTTTCAAATTAGTTTTTAAACTTTAAAATACTATAAGTGGTTTTGGACTTTCAAAAGTGTAACCGATTGATTCCTTCGTTTGCGACAGAACCAGATTATTTGTTGACGTGAAATGACGTCATGAATTAACTATATGTACAGATATAGATGTAGTATTGCCAAGTCATCACACTGCTGACATGACAGTGCTACGTAACCAACGTGTTGAGATGACAGAAAAATAATTTTATTTAAAAAAATTAAAACTACTGATAATAGATTAAAGTACTAAGAAAAATAATTGTGAAAGAAATTCTAAAAAATAATCTAGAATACTGAAAATAAAGATCAAATAATACAACACAACATAAATCAGAAAAAAAAAAAATTCTCAATGCAAACTAGACAGTAAATTCAAAATGAAATTAGGAATAACTGGAAGCAAAGTTCGCAAACTGAGAAGGTTCGATGATGGATTCGATTAACACGATGATATTGGACTTGAAGTTGACTGCAAATCGAAGGCAACAGCAGTAGAATTGAAGCTTGACAACGGCAATCAGACGATGGTTGCGATAGGAACTCGAATCTATGGAGGAGAAGTCGAAGAGCAGATGGAGATGGGTGAGTCGAAGACGAACAGGCAGCAGAGATGAAAGGTGAACTCAGAAACTGGCAATCGAATCGATTGAAGGCGATCTCGAATTCTGATGGCAATGGTCATTCGAAGAAGATGGCCAGGACGAAGAATCAAAGGGAGCGAAATCGGTCTGAATCTGGGTATTGAAAGCTTTGGGCGGTGGTCTATCTCTCTGTTCTGATCCTTTTCTTTTTTTTTTATCTTTTTTTTTTAATTTAAACTGTTCAAATGGTTTCGTTGTTCTTTGCAATTGAAGGTCTGAGATTCTACTGTTGTGGTATGTAAGTTGATTAGCTTTTACGGGTAAGCTAGAGGTTCTTACCTCTGTCCTATTGTTGTTGTTGTTGTTGTGGTATGTAAGGTCTGAGGTACTACGTTGTTTTTTTTTTTTT
This sequence comes from Dillenia suffruticosa, assembly GCA_033439265.1. NCBI lineage: Eukaryota > Viridiplantae > Streptophyta > Magnoliopsida > Dilleniales > Dilleniaceae > Dillenia > Dillenia suffruticosa. Next base: position 14,162,879 of record JAVTVX010000009.1, on the reverse strand, counting down.
TTTTTTGGTGGGTGTTCTTGTGGGCTCTAAGATTCTTTTGTTTTCTGCGCAACCTGTGTTGAAATTTTAATCTATCTCCATATATGTTTTTTCAATTCCATTTTGTTGTTTTTCTCCTACAGTATTACATTTCTTCTGGATTTTGCTGCTTATAAAAGAAAAGGAGAAATAGAGAGACCTCCTCGGAAGTGGTCTCTCTTTGTGGCTTATATTCGTCTGACGGGAAGTCAACCATTTTTTCGCCACTCCGTTGTTGAAGGCATGAGATTGTTCAGTATTTTTGGCAGTAGCACTCTGCATTACAAGAAGAGAAGTGAGATAAAGCCGGTATGAAAAGTTTCTGGTTTATATTGATATGCGCGTGGCTTATTTGCTTCTCTCATCAGTTGCCGCTGTTGATGCCCTTGGGCATAATCAGACCCTCGCGGATGGAGAGACTCTAGTCTCCAGCGGCAATATCTTTACTACGGGTCGAAGCTTCTGCAAACAGGGGGGAGAGAAGGGGAGAAGAAAAATCACGGTGCGGGAGGCCAAGGTCCGTCGGATTGTGTTCAAATCCGACGACAATGAGAGAGAGAGAGAGAGAGAGAGAGAGAGGATGATTTTCCTTTTTTTTTTCTTCAGCGAGGGGAGAGAAATGAGAGAGAAGGGGAGGGAGGGGAGAGAGATAAGTGCATTTCTTTTCGACCAATTTGGGAGAAGAGCTGTCATGTCAACAAATTGGTTACGTGATACGTATCAGCATGTTGCTTATGTGACAATGTAAGATATTTCTTACGTCCAATTCATTGGTCACGTCATTCCATATTAACGGTTAAGGGACAATATGATTCCATCACTAACAGAGAGACGAGCCAACGACACTTTTTGGAAGTTCAATGACCCTCTCTTATCGTTTTGAAGTCTAGATATTAATTTAGAAATTCGATCCAAAATTCAGGGACGAAATATTTAATTAACACAAAAGTTTTTCATCAAAATAACTTTGAGATCTTTGAAAATAAGATTTAGAACTCAAAAATAAATTTAAAACCTTGAAAATTGTTGATACCAAAAAATAATTTCATAGTTGATTGTCATTTTGGTTTGAATGGGAAACCGATGTGACTATGTCTGTTGGCTTGTTTCCAGAAAAGAAGCCTGCAAAAACCTACCGAAGGTGATTCTGGCGAAGGAAGCTTGAACGATTTTAAAAGGAAAGACTAAATGAGTCTAGGCCCTATGTAGTCTTTGTGTATAATGTATAGGGAGAGTTAGGTGTGTATCTGGCATGTTGCCTCTATTTAATATACATAGTGTATATTGTAGTGTCGTATATAATTAGGGGTATAAAAATCTTACTTATCTTATAGAAAGATCATGTGAGATTTTATGAGATTATAGGAATTATTGGTAGACTTTCTATAGATTCAAGATCTTTCAAGATAAAAAAGTTCTTATTACCATCGTAGAGTCCCATCAATGTTTGAGTTATTAGAAAATTTACTTTCTTATTAGGAGAGATTGCAATGAACCTGTATCAGATTAGAAAAGATTTAAATTTGTTACATATTTCCTTCCTTATCGAATGATCACAATTAGGACTCATAGTGTAGTAAGAGTCGAGTCTATAAGGACCGTGAGGTCGGGACCCAGAGGTCGTGAAGCCAAGAGGCCCAAGGGTCTAATAGAGTGTGCCGGACGTACGACCGAACAACGTGAGGATAGAAAGGATCTTACTGAAAGGTTTATGCCGAGAAGGAGGCACTAGCCGAGATTGACCAAGAGGTTGCTTAGTGCTCTCTGGGTTATATGATCATGGGCTTCCTAGATTTCATAGTTATGGGCTTGTTGGACCATATATCATCATTTGCCCCCCACTTCTTATATTGTTTATTAGGACAGCATTAGGAGTACTTTTAAATGGATAAGGATTTGGGGTATTGAATGGGTGCAAAAGTGGAGCAGTTTTGAGTAAGTGGAGAGACATGACTATGAACATTAAATACGGTATGTGCCGCTTCACTTTTCGTGAATTTTCCTAAGCACATTTTTATCTTTCAATTTGTGATTTTTATCTTTCAATTGGTGATTGGTTACAAGCACTGTAGTATTTTTAGCGGTTTCTTTCGTTGAGAGAAAGAGAGTTTTACAATCTAGGGTTTTCAAAATTTCTAAAACAATCACCATAACCAGAATCAATGACAACAACTGCATGATAACCAACGAAGAATTAGAGAGCGTTAGATGAGTGATAGGCTTGACAGATGATTTTTGCGTACGGTTATCCACGGAAGATGAACGGGCGAGTATGGCCCATGAGACTTCCCTGTTGATGTGCAAGGAGTATATCAGGTATGGTTTGCAAGTGTCTTATTTGGGCGTTCTGGCCAAGATTTTGAGATGTTGAAATATTTTTCCAACCATACTAATCCCAAGTATCTAGCGACTGATAATAGCGGTTGTGAGTCATTTGAGCTTCTATCATTTGGACTTCAATTTTGAGATTTTGTCCTTTAATATTTGCTGGCGAGGGTGTTTTGGTAAAGGTACTAGGGGGTGGTATTATGTTCAGACAAGGACAAACTTTGAATAGAGGTTTTTCTAGAAAGAAACTATAGACAAGTAGTGGATGAAGAAGTTCTTTTTTATAGAGTTTGAGAAAGGAATTGATGCTGGTTTTACTGATTTTTACTAGAAAAATAGTAGGTCAATCTGGATGGACACCTTTCTTGATGACCAGATGCTGAAGATGGTCGGATTATTGCTTAACGAAAAGGTAAAGATTGAGAGGTCCCTTTTGATGAAGAAGGTAGCAAGCTGGCTGTTCTTGGACGTTGTTAACGGAGGTGATCTCTGGGTTGCTATCATTGATAACGTTATGCAGCCCCGAAAATAGAAGAGTATTGAGCATAGGTAGAGTGTTTCAGGAGGGAGCCCAGTGATGTGCGACCTATTGTTGCGATGGTCCTCGAAAGAAAGAGGAGAAGGTTGGTGTCTCTAGTGCTAGTGGCAAGGAGTTTGAGACTACTAAGAGAGAGGGGACCCCGATACTGATTTTGGATATTATGGATGCTGAGAGCCCAGATGTTGGTATTGGGGATGCTGATAATGAGGGAAAGGGTACTTTTTCTAATACTCTGGGTGTTGGAGAGGGAGAGACTGGGCTGAGGGGCGAAGTTGGATCGTCCGGTGCCTTTTCGGAGCACTTGTATGTCGGAAGGGTAAGGGGGTTATGCCTAGCTAGACGGCCTTGCTCCCCCTGATTTTTGTTAGGTCTTCTGATTGGTCAAAAGTCATGAAAGAGAGAGGGGACCATAGCGATTAGCTATGACATTTACTATTTTAGTTATTTAGATATCGTAGAGACAAGAGGGTTCATTGATAGGTTGGACTTTCACCATATTGAGTTAGAGTTGAACCACTTAATGGAGAAGTAGGGCGATGAAGCTGTGATTGACTTTGGTCTCTAGGTATGCTCCTTCCTTATTTGAGTGTTTTGGCGAATTTAGTGTTTTAGTTGTTTCTCACGTAAATTGCCATGTTGTTTATAGCTTGCCATCATGGCCGAATTTCAACAGCTAAGGATGGATAGGTTGGTGAGTCACCTAGAAAGCTTGGCAAATTAGAGAGGAAAGGAGATTGTGTGGCTTTGAGCTACCCAAAAAGAGAGAGAATGGGGAGAAGCCTAGGCAATGATCCTACAGCTTCAAGCTGTCTTGGCTCGGAAAGAACAAGAATGGGAAGAGGGCTAGGTGGCCAATGCTGTGTTACTTGAAAAGAAAAAAGAGATAAGATGGTTGAGAGTTGATTGGGTCTCAATGTTTGAGCAGTGTGATGTGGCTATTGTTGAATGTGAAAGGTTGGAGGCCTTGCTGAACGGGACCAAAACGGACTACTTATCTGCTGAGAGGTTAACTCAGGAGCTGAGGCAATCACTCACTGTCTTATAGAAGAAGGTCGTAGACTTGGAGGGTAGGATTGTTGAGCTTCAGAAAGGCCATCAACATGAATTCCGCAAGCTTAATGAGAAGTTATGCTATGCGGAAGGAATCATCCATGGGGCGGGACTTGAGGAGAGATTGGCGGATGATGTTGGTGGGGCCAACACCAAAATGGCAGGTCTAAACCTGGCCGGCGATCCTAGAGCGGGTTTTTCCCGTGCAGTGGTCTAGGCTAATGCCCATGTAGTCGCTATACGGGTTTGTTTCGAGGGTTTGCGTCAAAGGACTGCTCCTCTATTTCGCCCAATGGCCTAGTCTCTCCCTTTCCAACACCCGAAGTGATATTTAACTGGGAGTAAATAGTTGAATATAGATATTTTAAAAAATTTCTATAATTAAAAAGAAACTTACAACAAAGTTATTTGGAAATCAAACTGAAAAATAAAAAATACACAAAACTTTTTATAGTGGTTCTACCAAACTAGGTGTACGTCTACTTTCAGACTCCCCCCTAGATTTTTTACTGTCAATTTAATGATACAAACTTGATTGTATATTCAAGTTAAACTTTTATAGTGTTCCCTATGCAACACTACTTTCCCATCCCTACAGATTTGTTTTCTCACACTAGACCCGTAGCAGTGATTCACTCTTTGGTCTTTTGATCTCTTAGTACAAGTAAGAAAGGAATGTCAAAGATGAGAGACTTTAATGCTCAGATTTGACAGAACCGATTTCAAAATTGAAAATGCTCGAAAAGATAATCAATAGAGTATTAAAAAGAAAATGAATGCTAAGAATTGAGGTTGTTCAAAGATTTAAATACGAGCATTCTATTTCTTCAATTCTTTTATCTGGTATTTATTATAGCATTGAAGAGATTCGTTGAAGGGTTATTGAAGTCGAACGTTACTCATAATATCTATTAATTAATGTTCTGCCCCATTTTTTGACGTTGAAACTCCATTCTCTCACTGGAATCATTTTCTTGTTAATCAATCAAAATTTGTTTTTACTGTATTTGAAATTTAGTTTTGATCAAAATAGAAATATTTAGATATTCAGTAAAAGAAGATAACTATTGAGTTCAAATTTGTTCTCTGACAATTTCGGGTTGACAAGACTAAATAACACATCGACTTGAATTCAAAAAATTTAGTATTGTATTTTTGACTAATCAGGTCAACAACAGAGTATCTAGGTCGACAGGGTCATGTATCAAATTATATAGGTGGATACGTAGACTTAAGTTGGTTGATATGTTGGGTGTGTCGACAAAGTTAAGATTCAGGTTGACGTGTGATATTTAAGCAACAACTTATATCAGGTCAACATGTTCTGGGGATCGACACACTATAGTGTGTACATAAAATTTGTGGACCTATTCTCAGAAATTGATCGATATGTTATGCATGTTGATAGATTAAAGTACAGGTCGATGTCTGATCTCTAAAGGTTAACTAATATCAGGTTGACATGTTTTGAATATGCATTGACACACTACTATAGAAAAAAAATTGGTGGACTTTCTTCTAAAATTGGTCGATGTGTTCATCATGTCGACATAGTCAACATGCAGGTTGTTGGGTGCCTTTTAAGGGACAAAAGAGTCAGGTCGACAAATTATCAGGCATGTCGATCTCTTAAAACTTTTGCCTTGTGGTTTTCGATGTGTGAGAAAGATGGGTCATTATATGCCTACAATTGGTCGACAAGTCACTCTAAATTTGTCCACCCGAGATTAATAAGTTGATGTATAATAGAATTCAGGTCGACTTGTAATACACGTCGATGTGTTTTAGGGGATATCGACATATTTTTACTTAGCAAATGTATTATCTTCTTTTGTTCAGGTCGACAAGGATTCTCATCACGTTGACATATTTATGGTGAGGCTAAAATTGGTTGACAGGGCTATGAAAATTTGTGGACCTAAGGGAATAGGTCGATGTATGTGAACATCAGGTCGACACGGTTTGCAGACAATTGTTTGTTGATGGTTTTTTGATTTACTTCAAATTTATTTTCTTTTAATTTATCATCATAAAAACTTTTTAATATCAACATGAAGTGTTAAGAGAAATTCCCTCTCCCTGGCATCTCGAATACCAACATCCAGCCTTACGGTGTCTGTAACAGCCAAAATTGGTATCAGGGTCCCCTTTCTCTCAATGATCTCAAACTCCTCGCCATTAGCACTAGAGACCACTGAGAGAAAGGGGACTCTGGCACCAATTTTGGCTATCATAGATGCTGAGAGCCAGATGTTGGTATTAGGGGTGTTGATACTATTAAGAAAATTGTTATCCAACCCTATTATATTTTGATGATAATAAAACTTTATATGTATTTTTTACAATTTACTAAGTGTGTAAATATTTAGAATATGTAATGCAAGGTTATATATATAAATCTATACAACTGGTCAGAAAATACTGTCATAGAAGTAGAGTAAAAGTAAATCTGGGTAGAAACAGTATGTTTGGGAAGAAGTAGTAGAGTTTTAGACAAATATTAAACTGTTGCGATTTTTGCTATATTTTTGTTTTGTTTTCAATTCCTAACCCAGTAAGTTAAGTACATATTGGAAGCTGTATTTAACTATGAAATCTATTTTAATGGGTGATTCAAATTCAATCTCAGATCAGATTTTTACCGAAGGTAAAATCAAATTCAGAATTTGAATTTAAGCAATTTCTAAAGTTCTTGTAGGTTTTCAGGAACTTTATAATCATATATACCTTCTCTAACTTCCAAGATTTTTGAGATTTGATTTCTCCTTACTATAAGAGTATTGTTAGATTTGAAACTCTGAAAGTTATTGCAATAAAAGGAGGTTTTGAAATCTGAATAGAAGCCTAATTTTTAGGATATGAAAAAATCTGTCTGGTTCTGAAGCACTATTGAGGAGCTAAAATCAATTCGGAAAAGCAGTTTTTTTTAAAAAAAAGAACGTGTGTGGTATTTGAAGAGCAATATTCAGACTTTATTGAGAGACTTTTACAGATTTCATTCAAAACTTGACCTGAGAGAAATCGGAACCCAAATACAGCTACTCGATTATATCTGCTGCTACATTTTTCTACTGTCGACTGAATTTATATATTTCTGTATTATTTTGAGTTCTTATTTGTATAGTCTCACAAGTCTAAGGAAAGTGTGAGGAACATTCTTAAAGGTTGATAGGCTAGGTGTAAGAGAGTTAGATTTGGGTGAGTGTTGGACTAAGACATCTCCAAGATGGAAGGTGCAGATTGTCAACATTGAAGCCATGTACACGTGGTTGTAACTCTCTTTGTGCATAGTGGAAACTAGCTATCGCTGGACCCTGGTTTACTGAGTTGAAAGAGTGGACGTAGATATAAGGCCGAACCACTATAAATCGGGCTTGATCTCTCTATCCCTTCTTTTTATTTGTGCATTTACATTAACATTTTACATGTTATTTGACCATAAGTTTTAGGACTGATTTTAGTAGAGTAAAATCTCTCTATCCCTTCTTTTTATTTGTGCATTTACATTAACATTTACATTAAATCGGGCTTGGTTTCATTGGGACCAACAAGTGGTATCAGAGTTTATGCTTGACTCCATAAAAGAGCTATCTTTTGAGCAAAAAATCCAATGGTTTCGCAGTACACTTTTGGCCAATACATAAATAGAGCTCCCTACTTTGATGGAGTTAATTTCTCTAATTGGAAATGTAAAATATAGATCTTTATTCAACCCACAGAATATGAAGTTTGGGAAGTAATTTCTCAAGGAAATTTGATGTAAAAACCCTATAGTGACTGAGGAAGACAAAAAGAAAATGTCTATAAACTCTAAAGCAAAGCATTTGCTGCTATATGCAATTTCTCCGATAGAATTTAACTTAGTTTCTTCTTGTTCCACAGCTAAAGAGATATAGGACAGACTCTGTGTCACTCACAAAGGTACTAGAACTGTCAAAGACACTAGAATCAATCTTCTTATGCAGGAATATGAGTTATTTAAGTTTCAGCTAGAAGAACAAGTGAATGATATGTTTAACAGATTTACATCCATCACAAATGAAATGGAGTCTCTTGGAAAATCTTTTTCGGATACTGATCTTGTTAGAAAAATCTTAAGAATTCTGTCCAGAGTTTGGGATGCTAAAAGGACTGCCATAGAGGAGGCTCAAGATCTTTCGAAACTATCATTGAATGAGCTAAGAGGAAAGTTGATGGCATATGAAACTGAGGCGTATTATTCTGCTGAATCTGAAGGAAAGAAAAAATCTATTGCATTTACTATAGTGAAAGAATCTTCAGAGGATGAATGTAGTGATAGTGAAATCAATCTTCTAGCTAAGAAATTATCTAGAATTCTTAGAAAAAAAGATAAAAATTTTCAGAAAATTTTAAAGACTAATGTATCTCCAAAGTCCAAGTTCTATGTAGGAAAATTTACCAAGAACAAGGATGAAAAGAAAGACAAAGAAGTTGTATGCTATGAATGTAAAAAACTAGGACATATCAAATATGAGTGTCCAATTCTCTTGAAGAAAATCCAGAAATTTCAGAAAAATGGAAAAGCCTTGGTGACTACCTGGAGTGATTTGGAAGATTGAAACTCAGAAAATTCTAATGAAGCAAACATCTGTCTGATGGCTGATTCATAGGTGAAATCTGATTTTGAAAATACTGAAAATGTTATTTCTGATGAAAGTGATATACTAAAACTGATTTCAAAGTTTAAATGGAGGATACTAGACTTAGAATATGAAAAAAACATTCTGAAACAGACTAACATGTTGCTGAATTCTGAAAATGATACTATTAAATCTGAAAATCATGTTCTGAAATCTGAACTGGCAATTTTAAAGTTTGAATATGAAATACTGAAAATCCAAAACACTACTGCAAACATTGAATTATCAGCTTTAAGATATGGAAATGAAGCAATAAAATTGAAAAATTATGCAATGAATGATGAAGTATATTTGCTGAGAAGTAGAATAGAGGAGTTGTTTATGTCCATTAAAAAAATATTTCAAAAGTTCAATGAAAGTGACTAAAAACTAACTAGGATTCTTGTAATTCAAAGACATGACTCTTCAAAGAATGATCTAGGGTACAACTTTGAATATGCATCTCAATCATAAGTCAATAGAACTGTATTTGTTAGTGCAGTAAAAAATACAGAAAACAAAAAATCTCAGACTACAGAAACTGGAGGTAGAAGCAGTGGCTACAGAAGCACAACATATAGGAGTAGAAGTTATTTTGGCACTTTTAACAGAAATTTCAGAAACACAAAAGGAAATAAAAAATCTGATTTTTTACAAATTAAATATAAATATTTGGATAACTTTCAGAGAAGGAAAAATAGTTATACTTGCTATTATTGTTACAAAATAGGACACATTGCTAAATTTTGCTTCTTAAATAAGCTTAGTTATACTCAAGAAAAATTTACTTCTAGTACAAACTTGTTATCTAGAGGATCTAAGCTAGTTTGGGTTCTTAAGAACAGATGATCCATTCGTTTAACTTGTGCAAGAACATAAGGTTAAAGCAAAAGGAAAATGGTATGTCAATAGTGGTTGTTCAAGATATATGACGGGTGACGCCTCATTGTTCAAGGAACTAGAAAAGATTGAACAATGAATAGTGACTTTTGGAGACAATAAAAAAGAAAAATCATTGGTAAAGGTACTATCGTTATTAACTATACTTCTATAAAAAAAATGTTTTATTTGTTGATAGGTTAATACATAATCTATTGAGTGTGAGTCAATTATATGATCTGTGATATGATATTCTTTTTAAGAAAAGTAAATGTATAATTTTTGAAAGTATAACTCAAGAAAAAATATTTGAAAAAATTAGATCTGAAAATATCTATATAGTAAATTCAAAAATGTTAGATAGTCTAAAAGAAAATTGTTTGATATCTATAGAAACTGACATTTATGTATGGCATAAGAATTAGATCATGTGAACTTTAAACAATTAGAAATTTTGTCTAAAAAAATTTAATAAGAGGTTTATCAAGAATAACTTTAAAAGATCACATATATTATAATGCATGTTCACTAAATAACAAAGAAAATCATCATTTAAAAATAAAGATTATATTTCAACATCTAGATCTTTAGAAATTTTGCATATGGATTTGTTTGCACCTATTAGAACTCAAAATTTAGGTGGAAATAAATATGATCTTGTTATTGTAGATAATTTTTCTAAATTTACATGGATTTTATTTTTAACTAATAAAAATAGTGCATTTGAGTTTTTTAAAATTTTTGTTAAGAAAATTCAAAATGAAAAAGATCTAAAAATTGTTGGATTAAGAATAGACCATGGTAGAGAATTTGATAATATAGAATTTGTAGAATATTGTAATAAGAAAAGAATAAATCAAAAATTTTCTGCACCCTATACATCTCAACAAAATGGAGTGGTTGAAAGAAAAAATAGGACAATTCAAGAAATGACTAGAATAATGTTAAATGAGAGTGGTATAGGAAAATATTTTTGGGCCGAGACCGCTTTTACGGCTTGTTATATAATAAATAGAGTATATCTTAGGCCTATGACTGAGAAAACTCCTTATGAATTGTTTAAAGGAAGAAAATCTAATGTATCTTACTTTCATATTTTTGAATGTTCATATTATATTTTGAAAAATAATTTGAACACTATTAGTAAATTTAATGAAAAAGCAATAGAAGTAATCTTTCTAAATTACTCATTGAATAGTAAAGTATATAGAGTTTTTAAATTAGAAATTAAAATTGTTGAATAAACTATTAATATAAGAATTTTTAGAATAATGGTACGACTATTAAGTTAAATGAACTCTCTCATGAAAATAATAACAATAATAAATTTCAAATTGAAAAAGGATATAAAGATGAAATCATAAAAAGTTGGAAATTTCTACCTAGTCATTCACGAAAAGATGTTATTGGTGAAATTGATGAAGGTATAAGAACAAAATCAAGTTATAGAAATATAGAAAATCAATTTGCACTTTTATCTCATATAGAACAAAAAAGTATAGAAGAAGCTTTTAAAAATGAAAGTTGGATATAAGCAATACAAAATGAATTAAATCAATTTAGAATGAATAATGTGCGGTCATTAGTTCCTAAGCCAAATGATAAGACAATAATAGGAACAAAATGGGTCTTTAGAAACAAAATGGATGAAAATGGAAATGTCATAAGAAACAAAGATAGATCGGTAGTAAAATGGTATTCACAAGAAGAAATGTGATTATGAGACCTTATGGAAATATCTTGTTGAATATTTTGGAATTCAAGGGATTGATTTTTCTGAATTTCAAGGAGTAACTGAAACAGTTCTTACTCTGGTAGCTTTTGCATTAATCATATGAGTATTATAATATTTGATGAAAAAATTTGGAAACATAGAGATGGGAAATTTTGGCAAGACAAAGTAGATGAAGAAAGTGGAATTGAAGCTGGTTTTGAACATAACTTAAATGATTAGAGAGATTCTAAATTATCTAGATCAAGGCATGAAATGGGAGAATCTTCTAGGAAGAGAATGAAGACAACTGCACATCCTGTGCATCATTCCTCAGACAAACCAGAATGAGTTCATGAACTAGAATATAGAATCAATGTTGTAGAAGAAAAAATAAATCAATATATAAATCTCTTTCAGAGAGTGCAGAAAGAACTGTCTGTGTTGCTTGACAGATTTCTAGATGTCTAGGTCGATTACCATATGTAGGCTAGCTGATGTTATTTCTGAATCTTAAAATCTACTTTTTGTGTATCCTTAATTTTTTTTATGAAATCTACACTTTCCTTCCTAAAAAATAGCTTATTTCATTAATATTGTTGTTTATTTTTTATGAAACAAAAAGGGGGAGATATATAAAATGTAAAAATGTGCAAATATTATGCAAATATTAAGGGGGAGATGACTGTTGAATCATGACGGGTTTTATATTTTGTTTATGTTCATATATTCATGAATTAAGGGGGAGATGGGGAGAATGTAATGTAATGTGATAGCAAATCATATTGTGTTGAATGTAATGATCACATATTGTGTTGTTATGTACATCCTTGTTGAGTATGTTGAGTATATTTTTTTTTTGCATTTTATTGAAGGTTTTGTTGTTATCAAAAAGTGGGAGATTGTTAAGGAAATTATTGTCTAAGCCTAATATATTTTAATGATAACAAAACTTTATATGTGTTTCTAACAATTTACTAAGTATGCAGACATTTAGAATATGTAATGCAAAGTTATATATATAAATCTATAAAACTAGTCAAAAAATACTGTTACAGAAGCAGAGTAGAAGCAAATCTAGGTAGAAGCAGTATGTTTGGGTAGAAGCAGTAGAGTTTCAGACAAATTTTGAACTGCTGCGATTTTTGCTATGTTTTTGTTCTGTTTTCCAGTCTTAGCTCAATATGTTAAGTACAGATTGGGAGTTGTACTTAACTATGAAACCTATTTTAATGGGTGATTCAAATTCAAGCGCAGATCAAACTTTTACCGAAGGTAAAATCAAATTCAGAATTTGAATTTAAGTAATCTCTGAAGTTTTGGCAGATTTTCGGGAACTTTATAATCTTATATACCTTCTCTAACTTCCAAAATTTTTGAGATTTGATTTCTCCTTACTACAAGAGTATTGTTGGATTTGAAACTCTGAAAGTTATTATAGTAAAATGAGGTTTTGAAATCTGAACAGAAGGCTGATTTTTAGGGTATGAAAAATCTGTCAAGTGTTGGTTCTGAAGCACTATTGAGGAGCTGAAATCAATTCGGAAAAGCAATTTTTTTTTTTAAAGAAGAACGTGTATGGTATTTGAAGAGCAATATTCTAACTTTATTGAGAGACCTTTACAGACTTCATTCAAAACTTGACCTGAGAGAAATTAGAATCCAAATACAGTTACTCGATCATATCTGCTACCGCATTTTTCTGCTGTCGACTGAATTTATATATTTATGTATTATTTGAGTTCTTATTTGTATAGTTTCACAAGTCTAAAGAGAGTGTGAGGAACATTCTTAAGGGTTGATAGGTTAGGTGTGAGAGAGTTAGATTTTGGTGAGTGTTAGACTAAGACATTTTCAAGATGGAAGGTGTAGATTGTCAATATTGAATCTATGTATATGTGGTTGTAACTCTTTTTGTGCATAGTGAAAACTAGCTATCGTTGGAATCTGGCTTACTGAGTTAGAAGAGTGGACATAGGCACAAGACCGAATCACTATAAATCAAGATTGATCTCTCTATCCCTTCTTTTTATTTGTGCATTTATATTAGCATTTTGCATATTATTTGGGCATATGTTTTAGGACTGATTTTAGTGGAGTAAAATTTTAAGTGAAATCAAACCAATTCAACCCCCCTTCTTGGTTTCATTGGGACTAATAGATACTAAGAGAGAGGTATTTCTCCTAATGCTCTGGGTGTTGGAGAGGGAGAGACCAGGCCAAGGGGTGAAGTTGGGTCGTTTAGCGCCTTTTCGGAGCATTTGAATGTCTAGAAGGGCAAACGGGTTATGCCTAGCAAGATGGCCCCGCTCTCTTTGATTTTTGTTAGGCTTTTGATCAATCAAATGACTTGAGGAGAGGGAAACCGTAGCGATTAGCTACGGCAACAATTATTTTAGTTATTTAGATATTGTAGAGGTGAGGAGGTTCATCAATAAGTTGGACTTTTACCGTGTTGAGTCAGAGCTGAACCGCTTAATAGTAGAGCAGGGTGATAAAACTATGATCGCCTTTTGTCTCTAGGTATGCTTGTCTCCTATCTGAGAGTTTTGGGGAATTTAGTGTTTTGGTTGTTTCTTACGTAAATTACCATGTGGTTTGTAGTCTGCGTCATGGCTGAATTTTAGCAATTAAGGAAGGATTGACTTGTTAGGTTACCTAGAAGGCTTGGTAAATTGAAGAGCAAAGGAGATTGTGTAGCTTTGAGCCACTTTGGCCTAGAAGTAGAGAGAATGGGGATAGTGCTAGGCAACAATCTTACAGTTTCAAGCTGCTCTAGCTTAGAAAGAACGAGAATGAGAAGAGGGCCGAGTGGCCAATGCTATATTACTTGATAAGGAAAAAGGGATAAATTAGTTGAGAACTGACTAGGACTCGGTATTTGAGCAGTGTGATGTGGCTAGCTGAATGCGAGAGGTTGGAGACCTCGCTGAATAGGACCGAAATTGACAGCTTGTCTGCCAAGAGGTCGGCTCAGGAGATGAGGCAATCACTTATTATCTCAGAGAAGAAGGTCGTGGACCTAGAGGGTATGATTGTTGAGCCCCTGGAAGGCTATCAATGTAAACTGCATGAGGTTAATAAGAAGTTACACTATGCGGAAAGAATTATCCGTGAGGCGGGACTTGGGAAGAGATTAACAGATGATGTTGGTGGGACCAACACCAAGACGGTGGGTTCGAACTTGGCCAGCAATCTTAGAGTGAGTTTTTCCCATGCAGTGGTCAAGTTTAACGCCCGTTTAGCTACTAGCAGGTTAGCTTTGAAGGTTTGCATTAAATGACTGCTCCTCCTCTATCTCTAGTCATGAAGAGCGAATCGCTTCTTCTTTATCTCCCAGTCGCAAAGGTTAATCTTGTATTTTGTCTCTTCCTTTAATGTACTCCATCTTCCTCGTTCAATTGTACTTCCCCCATGATGATATGAATTGAGTTTCTACATTTGCAAATTTGGTCTTCTCTCCTTTGCATTTTGACTGTCATAGTATGCATGATATTAAGTTGTTTTGAATGATGAATATACAATATGTTAACATAGGGTGAGAGAATGGGGGTCGATCCCCATCCATGTGTATAGCTCCCTATTATATGTAAGACATGTATAAGAGGAGTGAGTTGAAAGATAGTTGGGATCAAGACTTGTATAGGAGGTGCGAAGCCAAAAGATAGTTGGGATCCACCTGCTCAGGAGTTAGATCCCATGTGTTGGCTGTGTATGGATGCAGAACCCATGTAAGGCCTAGAGTCGAGAGATCATTGGAAGCCACTCACTCGGAAGTTAGATCTCATAACACGTAGAGCTGAAAGATGGTTAGGAGCTACCTGGTCGGGAATTAGATTTCATATGTTAGCTAATGATGGGTGTGGAACCTATGTATAGCATAGAGTCGAGAGATCATTCGGAGCCACCTGCTCGGGAGTTAGATCCTGTATGTTTGCTAAGGATGGGTACAAAACCAATATAAAGCGTAGAGCCGAGAGATCATTGGAAACCACCCTTTCAAAAGTTAGATCTCGTATATTTGTAATGATAGGCTAGAATCCATGTAAGGCATAGAGTTGAGAGATCGTTGGGAGCCACCGCTCGGGAATTAGATCCCGTGTGTTGGCTAAGAATAGGTGCAGAATCCATGAAGCCACCTGCTTGGGAGTTAGATCCCGTGTGTTGGCTAAAGATGGATATGAAACTCATGTAAGGGATAGAACCAAGAGATCGTTTGGAGCCACATGCTCAGGAGTTAGATCCCATGTGTTGGCTGAAGATGGGTGCAGAATCCATATAAGGCGTAAATCCAAGAGATTGTACGGGATCTTAGCAGTTGGCAATAGTAATGTGGCAAATAAATGAAATCAGAATATTATTAAAAGTTTCAATCTAGAATTAGGACAGTGATATAATAAAACTAAAGAGCTACCATAACAAGCAAAGACTAAAGATGATTGAATTGAGGTCTTCAAGGGGTCAGGGTCGGATTAGAGTATCTCAATGCCGAGTGATTTCCTGAATTTCACCTTTATGTGTTTATTACTCAGTAGGGCTTTCAAGTTATCCAAGCCGGGGTGGCCCAATATGGCATTGTATGAGGATGCCAACTTTACCACATTAAATGTAATTGTCACAGTAACGTGATTAAGTGGTGTGCCTAAAGCCATGAGAAGCTGGATGGTACTTTCAGGATATACCCACTCACTAGAGAGTACTTCCAAGAGCTAGCATGAGATTGAAGGTCAGTGTGGTTGAGTCATATTTGCTTGAAGGCGTCCTAATAGAGGATATCACGGGCCAATCCTTGGTCGATGAAGTTCCTTTTAACAGTGTATTGCCCTATCTTATTGGTAATAACTGGGGTCGTGTTGTCCTAGGGTAGCTCTCGTTAGCTCTTTATTATCAAAGCTTATTATTGGTCTTTTTCTCTGGTTAGTATGGTTAAGTCATATCTGCTTAAAGGTGTCACGCCCCGAACCGGGGTCATGAGAAGCCGCCCGTTGCCCTGGATCCCGGCTCGATTTTCTAGAAAATCGGACAGAACCTTCTCATATTTCAGAAGTCTCCCATATGCAAATCAACCTGTATATTGAATGATCATCCTGCCACCTGAATAAATAGGTCAACCCGGACTTACAACAATCAACCATATTCATATCATACCATCGATCCGCACCGTACAAACCAGGACAATGCAAGACTAACACAACTACTAGCAGTCCTAACCACAGATCTCACTGTCATGCCCAACAAGGGCATGAGTAGTCGCCACACCGAATGAGCTTAAAATTTTATGCATGTGTATAACAAGTTTCTAAGTTAAAAATTTAAATGCTTTTAAGTGCCTCAATGGAGGAGTAATGAACCAATATGAGAATTTCACAAATAAATATTAATAATCTATACAGTCATCACATAAAATGTACTTGGCCGTCTACGGACCTCAATACCAAGACCTTGCAGGATCGATATACAATACGGGTCTCATATTTCAAATGAAATTCAAATCTCACCGTAGTAAATGTGTAACTCCATAAATACATGACAAAAGGCGTTTAGAACCCTACGCGTCGCTCTATCAAAGTAACCTTGTTTGAGAAAGGAAAGGAGAGGGATGAGTATAAAGAGAGATACTCAGTGAGTGAGAGATACTCAGTGAGTGAGGGGATCAATATCAAGTATAAATAGTATGTGTGGAGTATTAAACATGATTATTCGTAAACAATAATTCACATTTCGCAGTAAAACATGGCATGTTCAGTAAAATTGAAATCATTTAATCCATCCCACAGTATCATACATATATGCATCCTTTTAAAACCAAGTATTTTTAGAGTAAGCCGAATATGATCTTGGCAAAGGTCAACCGTAACCAATGACAGGCGCATCGGGAGTTTTAATATGCATAAATGTTCAAAAGTCACTTTCTACCCCGACGTTGGCGATGAGTTTCACCGAGACTAGCTCATACACAAATTAGATCACGTATAGGACCCTGCCCGGTGCTAGAGAGTGGCGTCACACATATCCTTCCCCTTGCGGGTTCAACCGGCCACGTCTATACCCATATACCAGACATTTGCGGGTACCTCAAAGCGAAGTGTACCCAGACGCATACTCGGCATCATAACAAACGTCCCCCGTAGCTACAGTCATCCTCTCGGGATGAAATCATATCATAACAGTCATCCAATGGCCACAAAGCCCCAAATCAATGATATAGAAACCATAGTGCTCAATAAATGTGTCATATTGGGTCATATGAAATTTAACATGGGAAAATCATAAAATATGACACCATTTCAGTTGAATCAAATTTATGGATGCATATTCATAGAAAACATGAGTTCACGACACTCCAATAGTCACAAAACAAATTCAAAATCTAGTGGCACACGATGAGTCATACATATCAAAAGCATGTTTTGTTGAAAACATGACAAAAATTAAATTTCACTTTTCATGCATGAGATTAGAGTTCTACTCACTATATATGGGAGGGTCAGTCACTCCCTACCAAGTACCACAAGTGTCAATTGTGTTTCCTCTCATTTGGTCACCACCCGTGTACCTACAATGGCAACACAATGTATATATGACGATTTGTGTCATGATTTAAACTTACTAGGTTAAGTTGTATTTTAGCAATTTTTTTCTCTAAGATCAAGCTTAGGGTATCCCAAGGCATGCTTTATCCCTTTTTCCATCATCATTATCATATATTCTCCACAATTCATTCAATTAGTACACATTTTATCACCCCAACACAACATATGTGCTTATAGTTCATTATTCATGGTTTCTGCATATATGCACCTTTGCGTAGTCATGGGAAAATGGTCATAACGTCTACTACACAACTCCAAATCACATGCTTCCTATCACATTTTAAAGCTAAGCGATAGTACTACAACTTTCATTTTGAACGTTTCTTCAGATTATAATCGCAGAATTTTGGAAAAACTAATCTTTGTCTCAGTTCTGTTCCAAACGTTCATTTTGTCTTGTCTTAGCAAAAATGCAATAACACCGTGCACACAACTCCAATTCAAATGAGTTGTAGATATGTTATAGATGCGACATAGATCTACAACTTTCATGTTGAAAGTGTTTCTTAATTCAGTCCAGAAAAGGTTCAAAACACGTCACAAAGAAGGCAGTTGATCTGGAACCGAAAACAGAGTGAAAATTTGCATAGGTTTAGGAGGATTGTCATAACGTTTGATATAAGAGTAAGTTTAAGGTGATTCATATCTCAGAAAGATAAGACCTAAAGGTACAAATGTCATAACTAGGGCTCAAGCTAATTCAGACCAGAAAGCTCCTCAAAATCAGGGTAAAGTTCATAGCAGAGCAGAACAGAACAAAATATGATTCTGCAGAATACCTAAATTTGAAAAATCATAATAAATCCAATTTAATTTAGAATGTGATGAATCATATCTCATTTTAAAGCTCCGAAGGTTTAGTTTCATGTGTAAAAAGTTTACTCAATTTTCCTATATACAGAAAATGCTATAGCAAAAACAATACAACCAGGTCAGAGTGTTCACAGAATTTCTGTTTTCCTTCTTGATTTCAAACTTCGGCCAATCCTAGTTCCCTAATCAAACCACCTCATTTTGGTCCCAAATTAAGATATGTTATACTATGGAGTATGGAGGGTCTCATACTTGAAGATGGACAGCTGAGCTTGAAGCAAAACACATAATTTTGGTCTTGAACTCTCAGCTCCATCCTTGGATTTCACCGAGCAATCCTTCTCATTTGGCCTTGATTTTTGGATATGTTGGTGTTAAAGATGTATAGAAGGGATCTATGTAAAAGAAATTGAGTAATATGTCGGAACATTTGGAGATCTTACCTTGGTAGTCCACGGCTATGAGGAGGAAGAAGAAATGGAGTTTGTGTATTCTTCTCTCTAGGGCTTCACGGCTCCAAATGGAGAGAATAGAGCAAGTGTTGGCTTTTTGTGTGCAATTGCTTAACCACGGTTTCCTCAAGGTGCAACCAAGGTTAATTTCCACTATTTGTCAATAAATGCCCACCAACTATCACCCAAATCTAAGGCTCATATTTGTTCTTTAACTTTTCAATCAAATCTTAGCCATCTTCTGTATGGGCACACTTCCCATGATCATTAATTGTCTCTAACCCCTTTTCAAATTTGTATATAAGGCTCTTTCTAGATTTGTATGAAATTTTCTATCTCGATTTTCACGTAACGCATGGCGGGGGTCAATATTTGACTCAAAATCTGAGAAATTCAAATTTACTTATTTGGTTCAATTTTTTTTTTCGCACTGAATCCAATAGAGTTGGTCTCGTACATAGATGAAATCATTTGACCTTCCAAATTACCTTTAAACGCATTAGGGCCCTAGGCGTCCTCCTGCATCCTGAGGGAGGGTTAACTGGTTAATAGGGGGATCTGAGAGAGGATTACCCATAATGATATCAGGGTTTGCCAGTGCGTCCTCCTGAGTCATCGCAAACACACGGGCCTGGGCCGTAGACTACTGTCGCGATAGTCCTGGCACTATATTGCTCCCAGCTGCAGTCCAAGGAGCTGTGAGAGTTGAGTGCATAGGTGCCCCCTGCTGGCCTGTGCCAGAAGCACCAGTATAACTCCATAAAGTCTATCTTTCTCGACTCAAATCCGGGCAGGCACTTCTAATGTGACCTTACTTCCTATACTGGAAGTAAGTAACCGCTACTCTACATGCCCCAAATGCATGATGGTTGTCGCATCTGCGGCAATAGGGGCTAGTGCCCTAAAGCCCTGTGGTCGTGGTCCTTGTCCTGGTCCTACTGGTCTGAAGCTAGAAGACCCTTCGTGATAACCAGAACCTCTACCCCTTTTCGAAGACTATCCACCCTATGAACCAGTCTTCTTCCTTTTCTGGTGACTCTCTTTCTGCCTAGCCTCAGCTTGGATAATCTCCTCTGCTCGATATGCTGAATCAATCACCTCTGAAAGTGTAAAGGCAGGAGTCACTGTTATATACTTCTTGATACTCAAATGGAGGCCATCCTCAAACTTAAACCTCATCTGAGCTGGTGTAGCCATGTCAGGGACAATTGTTGCTAATCTTCTCAGCTCAGCCTCGTACTCTGAAACTAACCTAGTCCCTTGATGTAAGTGCAGGAACTCTGTTTTCATGCGATCCTGTTGAAACGGGGTAAAGTACCTACGGTCGAAATCTCGTAGAAAGTCCTCCCACCACAGAGTCTATGAAGCATTGTCACAGATAGCCTCCTACCATAAGAGGGCATCCCCATCGAGGAGTCTCTCAACAACTCTCAACCTGAGCTCCTCTCTCAACCCTAAATCAGTAAGGATCCTGCGAGTCCTGTTAATCCAGTGCTTCGCCATTATGGCATCACTAGATCCTGAAAAATCTATGCATTCGAGCTATCGTGACTCTTTCACCAACTTGTAAGCTCATGGATGCGCCTCAAAATAACTTATGTATCCTTAGTTGGACTAGAAATGGATGGTCTGGCCACCGAAGGAGGAACCGGTGCCGCAGATGGAGGTACGGCCGTAAGTATGGTCGTTGGAGTTTGTGGTGGGGGTGGTGGCATCTGCACCCCATATCTCCTATACCACTTCTACCACTGCCTCAAGGTGTCGAGTGGTGGTAGAGGAATTTTGGTTGTAACAGCCAGTGGAGGTGCTGGGGGTGGCGCTAGTGAAGGTGCATGAGTAGAGGAAGCATTCTCTGATACTCGTGGAGTCTCGAGCACCTTAAGTGCATCAGGCATTGGGGGACTCTCGGGTGGTGTTAATCTAGCACCGCACCTACCACGTCTAGGTGGCATAATTTTGCGCAAAGAGTACCTTTTTATTAGGTAGAAATCAAGGATTAGGGTTAGTTACTTAGTAACTAATCCTCTAAAAAAATTGATTTATGAATTAAGGCATTCAAATGCGAAATAATGAGTTAGATGCATCATGTATCTAACCCCCTAAAATAAATGAATTTATATGCCTATGGCCATGTATAGAACTTTAAATGACTGTATAAAACTCTCTAATGCATTGAGGGCTTTTAAATATACTTGGAAAAAATTTTCATTATTATATTTTCTCTAACGTAGACGCTCTGATACCAATAGAACTATCACGCCCCGAATTGGGGTCATGAGCAACCGCCCATTGTCCTGGATGCCGGCTCGGTTTTCTAGAAAATCGGACAGAATCTCCCCATATGTCAGAGGTCTCGCATATACAAATCAACCTGTATATTGAATGATCATCTTGCCACCTAAATAAATAGGCTAACCTGGCCTTTCAGCAATCAACCACATTCATATCATACCAATCAATCCGTACCGAACAAACTAGGACAACGCAAGACTATCACAACTACTTATATAAAAAAAAAAGACTATCACAACTACTAGTAGTCCTAACCACAGACCTCTACCGTCATGCCCAACAAGGGCATGAGTAGCTACCACACTGAGTGGGTCTACAATTTTATGCATGTGTATAACAAGTTTTCAAATTAAAAATTTAAATGCTTTCAAGTGACTCAATACAGGAGCAAAGAATCAATATGAGAATTTCACAAATAAATATTAATAATCTATACAGTCATCCCATCAAATGTGCATGGCCATCTACGGATCTCAATACCAAGACCTCGCAGGATCGATATACAATACGGGTCTCATATTTTAAATGAAATTCAAATCTCAATGTAGTAAATGTATAACTCCACAAATACGCGACAAAAGACGTATAGAACCCGACGCATCGTTCTATCAAAGTAACCCTATCTGAGAAAGGAAAGTAGATGGGTGAGCATCAAAGGAGATACTCAGTGAGTGAAGGGATCAATATCAAGTATAAATAGTGTGTGTGAGCCATTGGAGTATCAAACATGATTATTCGTAAATAATAATTCACATTTAGTAGTAAAACATAGTATATTCGGTAAAATTGAAATCATTTAATCCATCCCACGGTATCATATATATATGCATTCCTTTAAAATCAAGTATTTTTAGAGCAAGCTGAATATGATCTTGGCAAAGGTCGACCGTGACTAATGACAGACGCATTAGGGGTTTTATTATACATAAATGTTCAAAAGTCATTCTCTATCCCGACGTTGGCCATGAGCTTCATTAAGACTAGCTCATATACAGATTAGATCATGTATAGGACCCCGTTCGGTGCTGGACAGTGGCGTCACACATTCTCCCCTTTACGGGTTCAACCGGCCATGCATATACCCGTATACTGGACGTTTGTAGGTACCTTCGTGCGAAGTGTACCCAGACGCACACTCAATATCATAACAAACTTCCTCCATAGCTACGGTCATCCTCTCGGGATGAAATCATATCATAACAATCATCCCATGGCCATACTGCCCCAAATTAGTGATATAGAAACCATAGTGCTCAATAAATATGTCATATTGGGTCATATGAAATTTAATATGTGAAAATCATAAAATATGACACCATTTCAGTTGAATCAAATTTATGGACGCATATTCATAGAAAACTTGAGTTCATGACACTCCAATAATCACAAAATAAATTCAAAATCTAGTGGCACACGACGAGTTATACATATCAAAAGCATATTTTGTTGAAAACACGACAAAAATCAAGTTTCACTTTTCATGTATGAGATTAGAGTCCTACTCATTGTATATAGGAGGGTCAGTCACTCTTTACCAAATACCACAAGTGTCGAAAGTGTTTCCTCTCGTTTGGTCACCACCCGTGTGCTTACAATGGCAACACAATGCATATATGAGGATTTGTGTCATGATTTGAACTTATTAGGTTAAGTTGTATTCTAGCAATTGTTTCCTCTAAGATCATGGTTAAGTATCCTAGGGCATGCTCTATCCCTTTTTCCATCATCCTTATCATATATTCTTTATAATTTTTTCAATTAGTACACATTTCATCACCTCAACACAATGCATATGCTTATAGTTCATTATTTATGGTTTCTGCACAAATACACCTTTGCGCAGTCATGAACAAATAGTCATAACTTCTACTACAAAACTTTGAATCACATACTTCCTATCTCATTTTAAAGCTACAAGATAGTACTACAACATTCATTTTGAACATTGCTTCAGATTCTAAACGTCAAATTTCAAAAAAACCAATCTTTGTCTCAGTTTTGTTCCAAACGTCCATTTTGTCCTGTCTTAGTAAAAATGCAATAGCCCCTTGCACACAACTCTAAATCAAATGAATTTTGGATATGTTATAGATGTGACATAGACCTACAACTCTCATGTTGAAAGGGTGTCTTAATTCGTTCCAGAAAATGGTCGAAACAGGTCACAAAAAAGGCGGTTGATATGGGACTGAAAATAGAGTGAAAATTTGCATAGATTTAGGAGGATTGTCATAACATTTGATATAAGAGTCAGATTAAGGTGATTTTTATCTTATTAGAAAGACAAGACCAAGAGCTACAAATGTCATAACTAGGGCTCAAGCTAATTCAGACCGAAAAGCACCTCAAAATCAGGAAAGAGTTCATAGCTAAATAGAACAGAACATAATATGATTTTGCATAACACCTAATTTTGAAAAATCATAATAAATCCAATTTAATTCAGAATGTGACATTTCATATCTCATTTTAAAGCTCTGGAGGTTTGGTTTCATATGTAAAAATTTCACTCAATTTGCCTTTGTGTAGAAAATGCTATAGATAAAATACTACAACCAGGTCAGAGTATTCAGATTTCAGAATTTCTGTTTTCCTCCTTGATTTCAAACTTCGGCCAACCCTAGTTCCCTAACCAAATCACATCATTTTGGTCCCAAATTATGATATGTTATACTATGGAGTATGGAGGGTCTCATACCTGAAGATGGACTGCTGGACATAAAGTAAATCACAGAATTTTGGTTTTGAACTCTCAGCTCCCTGCTTGGATTTCACCAAGCAATCCTTCTCATTTGGCCTTGATTTTTGGATATGTTAGTGTTAAAGATGTATAGAAGGGATCTATGTAAAAGAAATTGAGTAGTATGTAGGAAAATTTGGAGATCTTGCCTTGGCAGTCACTACTATGAGGAGGAAGAAGAAATGGAGTTTGTGTGTTCTACTCTCTTGGGCTTCACGGTTCCAAATGGAGAGAATAGAGCAAGTGTTGGCTTTTTATGTGCAATTGCTTAACCATGGTTCCCTCAAGATGCAACCAAGGTTAATCTCACTATTTGTCAACAAATGCCCACCAACCATCACCCAAATCTAAGGCTCACATTTGTTCTTTGACTTTTCAATCAAATCTTGGCCATCCACCTTATGGGCACACTTCCCATGGTCATTAATTGTCTCCAACCCTTTTTCAAATTTGTATATAGGGCCCTTTCTAGATTTATGTGAAATTTTCTTCCTCGATTTTCACATAACGCACGGCGGGGTTAATATTCGACACAAAATTTGAAAAATTCAAATTTACTCATTTGATTCAGTTTTTTTCGCACTGAATCCAATAGAGTTGGTCTCGCACGTAGATGAAGTCATTTGACCTTCCAAATCGCCCTTAAACACATTAGGGTTTTTAAAGCGATTTAATTTTCCGCCTTATGTTTTCTGTCAAAATTTCTTGACCCTTGAAGATCCTAGGGTGAATTTTACACGTGTAAATCTGACGGCATCAAATTTGCACGCGTGGATTTTATTTTGGCACGGTAGGGTCAATTTCCCTTTCGGGTGAATTTTGGTAAATTTTCCAAAATTGCATTTTAACTTGTTAAAACGTTATTTTAGCCTATTTTAGCCTATCGAGTGTCGGTATTACAAAAGACGTCCCAGTAGAGGATATCATAGGCCACTTTTTGGTTGATGAAGATCCTCTTAACAGTGTATTGCCTTATTTTATTGGTAATAACCATGGGATCGTGTTGTCCTAGGGCAGTTCTCGTTTGCTTTTTGTCATCAAAGCCTATCATTAGTCTATTTTTCTTTTGTCTTCTCTAGGAACAGGTAATGAGTACCTCTTTGGATGTAGGGCTGTCTACTCGCTGGAACACCGGGTTGACCCAATAGTGGATAGGATATAGTGGACGGCCTTTTCTCTGTACCTAGAGAATGACTCCCCCGGGGTTGATTCTAGATAACACCCATAGTTGGGGGTTCTGTAAGCGAGATGCAACTAATGTCATCCAGGTTTTTGCTAATTCCATGTATCCGGGACTAATTTTTTATCGGGGAATGATAAACTTGGTCGGGAGAGGCTTAAGGAGGAGGAGACACAGGGCTAACCGTATGTTGAGTTGCTTGTGGTCGAGTTGGCAGAGGTTAAGTTGGTAGAGGTTGAGTATCCCTTGGAATGGGTGATTCCGCTTGATGTTGTGAATGAATGATGGAGGTTTTCAACTGCATAGCTGGGAGCATTATTGGAAGTAGGTCTGTAGGGTAGACGCTTGTCGTCCTACTTTGGTTGTCACCTTGGGGGTGTTATCTCCATTCTTTCTTTTTAGTGGCATGGTGATAAGAGAAAAAGAGACCAACATAAGGGGTGGATTTCAATCAGTTGTTTCTATGGATGCACCAATTTGTTGATGCCAAAAAATGATTTCATAATAGATTGTCCTTCTGGCTTGAATGGAACTGATGATATTGTGTTTGTTGGCTTGTCTCCAGTAAAGAAACCTCCAAAAATGCATTGGAAGTGGTTACAACAGAGAAGACTCCAACACTTAAGTAAGAAAGAGTGGTTTTAGAAGGGAAGATTGAAAGACTCTGGTCCTTGTGTAGTATCTGTGTGTAATGTATAGGGAAAGTGAGGTGCAAACCTAGCTTATTGGCTCTATTTAATATATATAGCATGTATGGTGGTGTCGTATGCATTTGGTGGTGTAGAAACTTTAGTTGCCTTGTATAGAGATCGTATGAGATCTTTCGAGATCACAGGAACTGTAGTGATAGATTTCTGTAAATTGGGGATTTTTTGAGATAAGAAAGTACTTATTACCGTTGTAGAGACATGCGAAGCTTTGAGTCATTAGGAGATTTACTTCCTTATTGGGAGAGATTGCAATGAACCCGCATCAGATTGGAAAATGTTTAAACTTCTTACAAATTTCATTTCTTATCGAATGATTACAACTAGGACTTGTAGTGTAGTAGGAATCAAGTCTGTAAGGACTGAGATGTTGGGACTGAGAGGTCATGAAGTCGAGAGGACCATGGGTCTAATAAAGTATGTTAGACATACGATCAAACAATGTGAGGATTGAAAGGATCTTACCGAAAGACTTATGCTGAGAGGGAGGCACCGGTTGAGATTGATTGAGAGGTCACTCAGTACTTTTTGGATTATATGATCATGGGCTTGCTAGATTTCATAGTAATATATTTGTTGGACCGTGTATTATCAAAAATAATTTCTAAAAACTTTAGAAAAAAATTTCGTGTTCAGAAAACAATGAATTGGGGTTTTATAAATCTCTCAACAGTTCGGTAGTAATATCTCACTTGTGTGTTTAGCACGAGTGCCACATATGTTATGTGATATGTGTACGCTGTCTAGAGTGTGTGTGATACAAATAATAAGAAAACACTCCATGATTTTTAGCATAAGTACAGAGGCCATACAAAGAGTGGTGCAGAGATCGATACACAAAACGATCTTAGGTTTGTTAGAATTAATAAGCAAAAATATGTGTAAAAAAATAATTTCTTCTAACATAAATCTTAAATGAATGTCACATATTAATTAATTTAGATCGAATCCAAATATAATTAAAAATATGATTTATTAAATTCAAAAATAATATATTGGCAACAATAAATGAGAAAAACATATTCAAAATTTAAATAAGGAATTTATATATAAATATCTTATTTAATTAAAGATCTAAAGATTTTTTGGTTGTCTACCACGTTCTCCGATTATGAAACCTGTAGTCTATCATTACACCCAACACGAACGACCAAAAATTAATTATTCATAAAATTTGAAGAAGACCATCTCTCAACAGTTTACTTTAAAATTTTTAACTCAATTAAGAGAGTTATGAAAATCACTCTCCATAATATTCTACTCTGTGTGAAAACTTATGAAAAACATTAGAGAGGCTCATGTCATAAAGTAGGGAATGGGGAGGCGAGCTTCCTTTGCAAGCAGCTTAGCCTCTAAGCTAAACACCAATAAAGTCGAGAGAGAGAGAGAGAAGTTGGCTCTCTATGGGTTTAGTGTAACACCGACTCTCAGTGTATGTTTATGTATTCTATTTTATCTTTATATATGATAATTTTTCATAAATCCGTTTATAAATTTCACTCAGAAATTTTTTCGATAAAAATCCCCCGAAAAATTTTTACTCCAATTTTTAGACATAAGTGAATAATTTCGAAATGGGTCACAAATGGTCCTATGATGACAAAATGTGATTTTGAGAGTGAGAAAATTTTTAAATTTGATAAATAATTATTTTTAGGGTTAAAACAGCAAAAGTCTAGAAATTCGGTCTGTAAACCCTAATTCGGATAGATTTTGACGAACAGGGTCGAGACGACTATATTAAATTTCAAAATTAGTCCGATTGGGCCTAATATGTGATTTTGGACCTAGCGTGTAATTTTGAGATTTGGGGTCAATTTATAATTTTTATAAGTCTAGGGACCCAATTGGTAATTAACAATAACCTAGAAGCAATTTCTCAAAAGATAGGGACTTTAATGCAATAAGATGGTAGACAACAAATTGGACAAGCACTTAATGCCAAAGCATGGTGTGGTACGGAATGAAAAAGCAAGCATTTACAGAGATATATTGATGATATACAAACCTTGACTTTTGGGAAATGAAGTGTGCTTGTAAAAAATTAAAAGATTTCAATCCCTTCATTTGTTGCACCATGAAGTGGACGTGAGTAAGAGGAAGAAGAGAGGAAAATGTGGAGCTTTCTTCATTCCTTCAAGATCCAAGAACGAAAATGAGTGAGTTTTTGGATTTTCTATTTTTATTATGAAATATGGTTATTCTATTATTTTTATAAAATAATTAATATTTATGTAAAAATTCTAATAATTTTTGTATTTACACATTTGCCCACGTTTCTTTTTCCTGTATTTTAAAATGTGTCGTTTTCCTGTCTCGTTTCATAGTCGTTTATGTACCTATACAACTTAAGAAACCTGTATATATCTAAAAAGAACAATAAATTGTGGACTCTATCTATCACAAAAAATTCTACAAGAGTTTCGTCCCAAAAGGAAATGGAAAGAACAATGGAGATTTCCTTTCGCTAACGTTTGCACTCACCGTGCACGAGCCTGCACATTATCTTGTATGAAGCATAAAATTTTCCGGTCAAAGAAAAATATTATTTCAAGACAAAGGCCACAATAATCCGGGATGTTCCAAAAAATGTAAACATCTTGCAAGATTCGTTAGAAGATGGAAATATCATCCCTCGGCATCTTTTATAGCAGAAAATTTTATATCATAAATTCTCATTAGTCAAAATTTTTCAGTAATATAAATAAAAATTAAATATGGAAATTGTTAGCAAATCAATTACCTGAAGATCTTGTGTACCAAATCTTCGTGATTTCATTTAGGTATATTAGCTATGCATTTTGTGCAAGTTTCTATAAATAACTTAAATAGCGCTGTGATATTATTCAAAACATTGTAGCCGGGAGGGGATGGATGGCTCATAACACAAATATGGCAAAAGGGGTGTATATATAAGTATGTAAGCGTATATATTAGATACACAAAAAAGCTATAGGCTAGTGAATCAGGGAAAAGAGCAAGAAAGAGAGAATGGGCAGATTAATTCGAGAAATGCGATGTTTGACAATTTTTGTCATCCTTATTTTAGGTCTCGAGATTTGCTCATCGGAAAGAGATGAGAGTATTGACTTTGGAGTGTATCCAAAAGGGCCTCTAGTTCCTCCTTCGGGCCAGAAGGAGGAATATGAGCCCCTTTTGATTATAATGCATATTTTTGTGTCCCTTATTTTATTTTTTCCTTACTCTATTGAGAAGTGGGTGGTCATCAAATTGCTTTCCCCTTTGGACCTAGCTAAAGAGTTCCTCCCATTGTAGCTGTTGTGAAAGTGAAACTAAGTGGCTCAAGAGAAAATTATTCTCAAAAAGTAAAAAAACGTAAATGACATACGTATTATTCAATCAAGAGTTATACTTCAAATTAGATATTTTGTTTTTGATCGCGTAATCTATATTTACGCTCACAGATTATAGATGATATTAATGAACAAAACTTGAGATCATTTTGAAGATGAGTTTAAGAATTAAATCTAACCCACTATAAAGTGATTTGTTTAAACTGTAGTTATTATTCTAAAATGAGGTATCGCCTTGGTCAAGAGACATTCTAAGTTTGAAAAAGTGCGGCTGTGTCTAAGCAAGGAACGGAGCTTGGGCTAATCCTAGTTGAAATGCCGATTGTCTTCATATGGAGAGCAAAAGCTGGGCCGATAAACAGAAGTTAACACCGGCCAGGCAGATCCATCAATAAACCTAAAAGGCTATGGATCTTTGCAAATCATGTTATTTGAATGTTTAAGATTACTCCATGCCCGCTTCTCCTCAAAACAGAGGGACATTGTCAGTTATTTTGCATGAACGCTTTAATAATAGCTCCCCGAGGCCCCTTTTCCGGTCTCTGCTATTAATATTTAATGGAAATGAAATGTAGAGCCATTTGAATCAAATGAATGATTGAAAGAGAGCTAGTAAGGAGTCTAATGGAGAGTTGATTGGTCGTAGATTTAAATTTAATTAAAATATAAATTTTCTTAGACATAATAATGTTCGATGGATTAATAAAATCATGAATTAAATAGATCGCCACATTAATGTATTTTTTGTAATTTTATTTGAATTAGTCGAAATATGTTAATAATTTTACTAAAAAGAACAATAAATTGTGGACTCTATCTATCACAAAAAATTCTACATGAGTTCCGTCCCAAAAGGAAATGGAAAGAAGAACGGAGATTTCCTTTCGCTAACGTTTGCACTCACCGTGCACGAGCCTGCACATTATCTCGTATGAAGTATAAAATTTTCCGGTCAAAGAAAAATATTATTTCAAGATAAAGGTCACAATAATCCGGGACGTTCCAAAAAAATGTAAACAACTTGCAAGATTCGTTAGAAGATGGAAATATCATCCCCCGGCATCTTTTATAGCAGAAAATTTTATATCATAAATTCTCATTAGTCAAAATTTTTCAGTGATATAAATAAAAATTAAATGTGGAAATTGTTAGCAAATCAATCACCTGAAGATCTTGTGTACCAAATCTTCGTGATTTCATTTAGGTATATTTGCTATGCATTTTGTGCTACTTTCCATAAATAACTTAAATAGCGCTGTGATATTTTTCAAAACATTATAGCCGGAAGGGGATGGTTGGCTCATAACACCAATATGGCAAAAGGGGTGTATATATAAGTATGTTAGCGTGTATATTAGACACACAAAAAAGCTACAGGCTAGTGAATCAGGGAAAAGAGCAAGAAAGAGAGAATGGGCGGATTAATTCAAGAAATGCGATATTTGACAATTTTTGTAATTCTTATTTTAGGTCTCGGGATTTGCTCATCGGAAAGAGATGAGAGTATTAACTTTGGATTGTATCCAAACGGGCCTCTAGTTCCTCCTTCGGGCCAGTCCCATGGGACTTCTGATCCTCCACCTCCGCTCCTAAATTTCGGGAGATACCCAAAAGGGGCTCATATTCCTCCTTCTGGCCCGTCACATAGGATTTCGGATCCTCCTCCGCCACCTAGGCTGCTAGATTTCGGGAGATACCCGAAAGGGGCTCATATTCCTCCTTCTGGGCCATCGCATAGGACTTCGGATCCTCCCCCGCCACCACCATTGCTAAATTTTGGGAGATACCCAAAAGGGGCTCGTATTCCTCCCTCCGGGCCGTCGCACAGGACCTCGGATCCTCCTCCGCCACCTCCTCGCCCAAAAATGTAGGAGGGAGTTTCTTTCTCTACCCAAGAGGCTTTTGGTCCAGACGTTGGTTTGCTCGTATGTGCATTGTTGAATAAGAATGTTGCTGGACATTCATTCTTCTAAAAGGTCTTATATGTCGTATTTTTTTCCTTTTGATTATAATGCATATTTTTGTGTCCCTTATTTTATTTTTTCCTTACTCTATTGAGAAGTGGGTGGTCATCAAATTGCTTTCCCCTTTGGACCTAGCTAAAGAGTTCCTCCCATTGTAGCTGTTGTGAAAGTGAAACTAAGTGGTTCAAGAGAAAATTATTATCAAAAAATAAAAGAATATAAATGACATACGTATTATTCAATCAAGAGTTATACTTCAAATTAGATATTTTGTTTTTGATCGCATAATATATATTCACGTTCACAGATTATAGAGGATATTAATGAACAAAACTTGAGATCATTTTGAAGATGATTTTAAGAATTAAATCTAACCCACTATAAAGTGATTTGTTTAAACCGTAGTTATTATTCTAAAATGAGGTATCGCCTTGGTCAAGAGACATTCTAAGTTTGAAAAAGTGCGGCTGTGTCTAAGCAAGGAACGGAGCTTGGGCTAATCCTAGTTGAAATGCCGATTGTCTACATATGGAGAGCAAAACTTGAACCGATAAACAGAAGTTAACACCGGCCTGGCAGATCCATCTATAAACCTAAAAGGCTATGGATCTTTGCAAATCATGTTATTTGAATGTTTAAGATTACTCCATGCTCGCTTCTCCTCAAAACAGAGGGACATTGCCGGTTATTTTGCGTGAACGCTTTAATAATAGCTCCCTGAGACCCCTTTTCCGGTCTCTGCTATTAATATTTATTGGAAATGAAATGTAGAGCCATTTGAATCAAATGAACGATTGAAAGAGAGTTAGTAAGGAGTCTAATGGAGAGGTGATTGGTCGTAGATTTAAATCTAATTAAAATATAAATTTTCTTAGACATAATAATGTTCGATGGATTAATAAAATCATGAATTAAATAGATCGCCACATTAATGTATTTTTTGTAATTTTATTTGAATTAGTCGAAATATGTTAATAATTTTACTAAAAATACATATAAGATTGAATTGTTATATACAACTTGATCATAATTTTATTTAACTCATCTAACTTTATTGTGCTGTTTTCATCATTTAGTAACATAATTTGCAGTCGTTAAAGTACGTATGGAACTTTCATACAAATGAACAAAATTCGCATTACTCATCGAACTGCAATTATTTTGGAGGGACTAGAGTAGTTCTATAAAATTTTCGTGGATGGAAAAACCGTTGACAACATTTCCCGACACCACATTGTGAAGTTTAATTGTTTTTTTTTCTTTCGACAGGAAAATCATGTGCTATAGGTGATGCGAACTTTTCCAAATGGTGCAGTAATTTTTTTGAATCCGATTGTCGATCCCACCCGAATTAGTCACTTTTAATTAATAATCTATTTGTCTTATTTAACTGAAATTATGTGATCAATTTTGAATTTTGAATATATTGAAAAAGCAAATAAACAACTAATAACAACCGAACGTAAATGCAACTAAATATAAACTATAAAATAATTGTGTACATAAATTATAATTAAGAAGAAAAACAACTAAAAATTAGTGACTCGATGATTATATGAAAATATTAATTAATTTTAAAATTCTAATAAGGGCTACAAAAATATTTTTGAGTTTTTATATCTATTTTCTAAAATTGGTATCACAACAAGAAATTAAAGTCTTAAATAATAAATAATAGATAAAAAAAATTATAAAAAAATATTTACCTATTAGAATCATCGGTCTCTCCCTCTCTCTCTCTCTCTCTCCCCCCTCTCTCTGCACCTTATTTGAGTCATGGGATTATAGAACATGGAAGAACTATTTAGATGGCATGGAAAGATTGTTTCGATTCTCCATTCTTGACATCTCAATATGGTAATGATCTTCAAGATCAGAAATGTTGCCACGAATGACCGTTTTATTTTACTTCCCTTCTATTGCTGCGTCAACGTTTCAACGCGCTAAATTAATTAATATTTGTACGAAATTCATATATCTTCTACTTTTACATATTTTTCTTACCTAACGAAATATTTTTTATTTTTTCATATTTTGTGTTTTTATATTATTTGGATCATAAGTAATGATTACACATTTTGATCCTTTTCTATTTTTATTATCAAATATAGTTATTCTATTATTTTTATAAAATAATTAATATTTACGTAAAAATTCTTATAATTTTTATATTTACACATTTGCACACGTTTCTTTTTCCTGTATTTTAAAATGTGTCGTTTTCCCGTCTGGTTTCGTAGTCGTTTCTGTACCTATACAACTTAAGAAACCTGTATATATCTAAAAAGGACAATAAATTGTGGACTCTATCTATCACAAGAAATTCTACATGAGTTCCGTCCCAAAAGGAAATGTAAAGAAGAAAGGAGATTTCCTTTCGCTAACGTTTGCACTCACCGTGCACGAGCCTGCACATTATCTCGTATGAAGTATAAAATTTTCCGGTCAAAGAAAAATATTATTTCAAGATAAAGGCCACAAAAATCCGGGACGTTCCAAAAAAAATGTAAACATCTTGCAAGATTCGTTAGAAGATGGAAATATCATCTCCCGGCATCTTTTATAGCAGAAAATTTTATATCATAATTTCTCATTAGTCAAAATTTTTCAGTGATATAAATAAAAATTAAATGTGGAAACTGTTAGCAAATCAATCACCTGAAGATCTTGTGTACCAAATCTTCGTGATTTCATTTAGGTATATTTGCTATGCATTTTGTGCTACTTTCCATAAATAACTTAAATAGCGCTGTGATATTTTTCAAAACATTATAGCCGGAAGGGGATGGTTGGCTCATAACACAAATATGGCAAAAGGGGTGTATATATAAGTATGTTAGCGTGTATATTAGACACACAAAAAAGCTACAGGCTAGTGAATCAGGGAAAAGAGCAAGAAAGAGAGAATGGGCGGATTAATTCGAGAAATGCGATGTTTGACAATTTTTGTAATCCTTATTTTAGGTCTCGAGATTTGCTCATCGGAAAGAGATGAAGTATTGACTTTGGAGTGTATCCAAAAGGGCCTCTAGTTCCTCCTTCGGGCCGGTCCCATGGGACTTCAGATCCTCCACCTCCGCTCCTAAATTTCGGGAGATACCCAAAAGGGGCTCATATTCCTCCTTCTGGCCCGTCACATAGGACTTCGGATCCTCCTCCGCCACCTAGGCTGCTAGATTTCAGGAGATACCCGAAAGGGGCTCATATTCCTCCTTCTGGGCCATCGCATAGGACTTCGGATCCTCCCCCGCCACCACCATTGCTAAATTTTGGGAGATACCCAAAAGGGGCTCGTATTCCTCCCTCCGGGCCGTCGCACAAGACCTCGGATCCTCCTCCGCCACCTCATCGCCCAAAAATGTAGGAGGGAGTTTCTTTCTCTACCCAAGAGGCTTTTGGTCCAGACGTTGGTTTGCTCGTATGTGCATTGTTGAATAAGAATGTTGCTGGACATTCATTCTTCTAAAAGGTCTTATATGTCGTATTTTTTTCCTTTTGATTATAATGCATATTTTTGTGTCCCTTATTTTATTTTTTCCTTACTCTATTGAGAAGTGGGTGGTCATCAAATTGCTTTCCCCTTTGGACCTAGCTAAAGAGTTCCTCCCATTGTAGCTGTTGTGAAAGTGAAACTAAGTGGTTCAAGAGAAAATTATTCTCAAAAAATAAAAGAATATAAATGACATACGTATTATTCAATCAAGAGTTATACTTCAAATTAGATATGTTGTTTTTGATCGCATAATATATATTCACGTTCACAGATTATAGAGGATATTAATGAACAAAACTTGAGATCATTTTGAAGATGAGTTTAAGAATTAAATCTAACCCACTATAAAGTGATTTGTTTAAACCGTAGTTATTATTCTAAAATGAGGTATTGCCTTGGTCAAGAGACATTCTAAGTTTGAAAAAGTGCGGCTGTGTCTAAGCAAGGAACGGAGCTTGGGCTAATCCTAGTTGAAATGCCGATTGTCTTCATATGGAGAGCAAAAGCTGAACCGATAAACAGAAGTTAATACCGGCCTGGCAGATCCATCTATAAACCTAAAAGGCTATGGATCTTTGCAAATCATGTTATTTGAATGTTTAAGATTATTCCATACCCGCTTCTCCTCAAAACAGAGGGACATTGCCGGTTATTTTGCATGAACGCTTTAATAATAGCTCCCCGAGGCCCCTTTTTCGGTCTCTGCTTTTAATATTTATTGGAAATGAAATGTAGAGCCATTTGAATCAAATGAACGATTGAAAGAGAGTTAGTAAGGAGTCTAATGGGGAATTGATTGGTCATAGATTTAAATCTAATTAAAATATAAATTTTCTTAGACATAGTAATGTTCGATGGATTAATAAAATCATGAATTAAATAGATCGCCACATTAATGTTTTTTTTGTAATTTTATTTGAATTAATCAAAATATGTTAATAATTTTACTAAAAATACATATAAGATTGAATTGTTATATACAATTTGATCATAATTTTATTTAAATCATATAACATTATTGTGTTGTTTTCATCATTTAGTAACATAATTTGCTGTCATTAAAATGCGGATGGAACTTTCATACAAATGAACAAAATTTGCATTAGTCATCATATTCGCATTTATTTTGGAGGGATTAGAATAGTTCTATAAAATTTTCATGGATGGGAAAACCGTTGGCAACATTCCCCGACACCATATTGTGAAGTTTAATAGTAGCTCCCGGACGCTTGTTTTCCTTTCCCTTCTATTAATATTTAATTGAAATGAAATGTAGTGCCATTTTAATCAAATAATCGATTGAAAAAGAGTTAGTAAGGAGTCTAATGGATAGTTGGGTCATAAATTTAAATCTAATTACAATATAAATTTTCTTTGACATAATAATATTCGATAGATTAATAAAATCATGAATTAAAACAGATCACCACATTAATGAATTAAAATTTAAAATCATTAATATACGGAATTTTTTTTTCCCGAATGTCATTTTAAAATTTTTTTTACTGGTTTATTTCCGTACAAAACTCTTTGTCTTGAGACTTGGTTGTAGTTTTGCTTTAAGAATCTTGAGTTCGACTTTGAGCTTTTGATTTTTCAACTTGGACCTTAGAAATGGAACTTCTCAAGAATCACCTCCTTTTTGTTTTTGAAACATTTAAACAAAAAATTTTTATTTTTTATATTTACATATTTGTCTTTATTTTTGTTTCCTTTATTCTATCATTTTTTATATTATTTTATATTATTTTAAATTTTATTATATAATATGATTATTTTATTATTTTGGTAAGATAACTAATATTTATATAAAAATTTTTATATTTTTATATGTATACATTTATCTACATTTTCGTTTCCTTTATTTTTACAAAATGTCATTCTCTTATATTATCTATTTTTTTCTATTAGGCTCTTTAAACATTATCCTTCGAGATAACCCAACTTTCCATGGGTTATTTACAATAATATTATTATTTTTAATTAAAATTATTTAGGTATTATTTTTTTTCCCAAACTATTGATTTCAGAGTACGAAATCATCTGAACTAACTCACCAATTTTTTTGTTAAATAAAATGACTATTTTGTCCTCTGAGAGTGAGAAGCTGAAATCGCACACTGTGCGAAATTGTGAGCGCCATGAGAACGGATCCATGTGAAATTTTCTTCCTCCTCTCACTTTCCCCCTTTTTTCCCCAACTCTCTGTCTCTCTCTTTCTCTCACAATTTGAGTCTTAGAGACAACCAAAAAAGGGTAAAAAAGATCGGAATGTCTAGTTCCTAGAGCTCAAAAGCCAAGGAGAAGATGAAAATGGAAGAGACTTAGTTGCACAGAGGGAGAGAAATGGAGTTTAGAGAGAAAAAAGTAAAGGTGTTCGGAGGGAGAAAACAGAGGCCGCTTCTGTCTGTGTCTCCCTCAAAGATGGCAATTAAAATAATAAGAAGAAGAAGAAGAAATGGAAATTAAAGCTTTGGAGTTCACTACCACTACCACCACAACCCATAAACCAACAATAACAGGACAAATTTGTATTTTTGAAGGGAGTCACTTGAAGAGAGAGAGAGAGAGTTTTTAGGGAAGAAGTTAGAAATTGCAGCTACGAATATATTTTAGTGGTTCACAACTGTGAATAAACGTGCGCACAAGCTGTGGGTTTTGGGTGCACTAAATTCACGCTTTCATAGTGTGAAACTCAGAGAGTGCGAATTTAGTTTTACACTCAAAGAATGTGAATTCCTTTTTTAAGAAAAAATTAATTTAAACTAAATCATGATTTTGCATTTTAAGAGGGCAAAATCAATAGTTTGGAAAAAAATTAATGATATTTAAATAATTTTAATTAAAAAAATATTTTTTGTAAATAAGCCTTCGCCTTAACATGTTTGTCCTATGTTCCTCGTATGCAGGACAAAGGAGCCATATGACGGCACAACCAATGCAGATTTAGGACCCATTTGTGGGAGGCCACTTGATCTATGTTTCGATTTTAAAACTGGTAATATGTATGTTGTGGATGCTTATATTGGACTTACAGTCATCGGCCGTCGGGGAGGTCTTGCAACCCAACTTGTTAACAATGTATATGGCGTTTCTTTTAAATTCCTTGATAGTTTGGACATTGATCCAATAACCGGAATCGTTTACCGAACAGACTAGAGTTCTCTCTACCAAGATATCTCTATACACTTTCCTTTGGCACAATCAACTAGAAAGAGAATGGATGTCATTCCTTCTATGTTTTGGTTTTTGATGTTTGGAGCCATAGAACAAGCAATTGAAATGCGGGATGCAACAGGAAGGCTATTGAAGTATGGTCCGAAAACCAAGGAGATCACAGTGTTGCTCAATGGTTACCGGGTGCAGCAGGGGCTGCAGTGAGTAAAGATGGCTTATTTATTCATTATTCTTGTCTAGAGAACATCTCGTGTAATGTCCAGAGATTGGCTCAAAGGTCTTAAAGCTAATACCACGAAACTTTTACGTTCTTCTAAGGCAACCATGATAATATTAAAAGGACTTGGCTAGGAGAATTTTGGATAGCTGTGACATTCAAGAAGAGCAATCTTCTCAAGCAACTGTGCCGACAGGTCAACGCACCCTCACGTTGTGTAAACATTTGTTGCGTCTATTTACTGTTGTTTGGCTTGCAACAGTAACTCATATGCCTAGCCATTCAATGAGGCAATTAAGTTATAAAGCACAACACAGTAGTGTGTAAATGAGACTGAATCATATTTGGAGAGAAATTTCAGACCTTATTCAATGCGCTCCCACTCTTTAAAATTATGCACATGACATGCGTAAAATAAATTGAAGTTCAGAAGAACATCTGAGACTGATAACCCCATGTTAAATTGGGAGGACTTGGACACATGATGATCATCTATACCCTTTAATTGAAAAAGCCAGTGGTAATGATCATCCATCCACTTGCTTTTATTTTATTTTGCAGTCTTTTCCAACCTTCTTAGAGTAGAGTTTAGAATTTTACAAATATAAGTCAAATATTTCTACAAAACGAATTAAACTTACATTATATTGATATATTTTTTTTAAACGCAACTAATTTTAATCAAGTGTAATCCAAACTTTTCGAAAGGAATCAAATTTTTTTTTTTTAATATTACCCATCTTTCACCTCTAATTTGCTTGCTGTACCTTGGTTCTTCAAGTAGCTAATTCTCAAATAATTTTTAAAAAAAATCAAGAAAATATCTATTTTTTAGGACCAAATGAATAGAATAAACAAAAACAAGATCTTTGATAACTAGGGAAGAAGATATGGGCTTAGGAAAGGAGAATATGCTAAGTGGATGGTTAAAAGTGCTGGCTTAGTTACACCGAGATGCCCAAAATCATCTTCGCCATTGGGAGACAACCTACTGCACGTAAGGGAGGAAGTATGCCAGCAGCCACACGAACACAAAGTGATTGAACAAATCAAAATGGGGAATGGAGGGCGAGTTTGAGCTTAGATATTGGAGTTTACTCAGCACTGACGTATGTGCTGTCAGCCAGGAAGTTTAGGTTGCATTCTTTAGAGATGTCTTGTTTAATAAAATGTAAGGAAATTGTTGCCCTTTGTAATGGGTATTGGTTTCTTAGTTATCATATTCTTTACGTACTTTGAAATTCTTCGAAAACATAAGCCCTTGTAATGTCTTCCGGAAAATATCTTTTCAAATATAATAAAGTGATGAAGTCTTTTGATCCCAAATGAACCCCACAGTTAAGCATGAGGATGAGGTGGGAGTAGCTACTAACGATGTTGATAACCTAGGAGTTCTCACTTGAGTTTGAATTATCGTCAAATGAAGATGACTTCAAGGCTTGTGTGTCAAAACAGATAATATTTCAACTGAAAACTCGTTTGGATCATTAAAATGAACTAATAAAAACATAATGCAAATGCAATTTTTTTTTCACGGGCATTTATATATGTTCAGACCTTACTTTAATCATTATATAGTACGTGCGTGTGTGGGTAATTAATGAGTTAAGGGATGACAGAAGCTGCATTGTCAATTATGGGAGCTCATTACTGCATAGTTCAATAGAAGGATTATAATCAGTCATGCAAGCTAAAACTTGGGAATTCCAAAAATCTACAAGGGAAAATGGCTGGAGCAATTGATAACTAAGCTGAATAGGGCAGGATTTGTCTCACAATGTGGTTGTTGAAATTTGTATACCAAGAGACAAAAAAATGGAGTTGTTTCTATTGGATTCATGTCTTAATGCTAACGGCATGCTTTCTTTACAGTTGTTACTATCATCCACTCTCCCTCCCTCTCTCTCTCTCTCTACCCCTTACAAGTGGATGGATCATAACCATTGAGGAACTCTGGCATGAAAACATTGTTTTGGCTTTCCATTCTAAACATCTCAATATGGAAATCATCTTTAAACTTAGAAGTGTTGCTATGTTTTTCCCGATGGTCTTTCTATTTTCTTTCCCTTCCATAGCTCTTTCACCATCATCCTTTGAGATACTCCAACTTGCGTCCAATTTTACAGGGGCCGAAGCATTTGCCTTCAACTCAAAGAATAGGGTCTTTTACACTGGCGTCTCTGATGGAAGAATTCTCAAATATAAAGAATCCACCAACAGCTTCATGGATTTTGCTTTTACTTCACCAAATAGGTAACTATAAAACAATGATGAGAGCGTGAGTTTCAGAGCTTCCCATCTCCTGTCAGTACCATTTTTGTGTTAACATGTTTGTCCTATGTTGTGACTCATATGCAGCACAGAGGAGCTATGTGATGGCACAACCAACGCGGAATTAGGACCCATTTGTGGGAGGCCATTAGGTCTAGGTTTTGATCATAATGGTGATATTATGTCACCGATGCTTATATTGGACTTACAATTGTAGGCCCTCAGGGAGGTCTAGCAACCCAACTTGTCAAAAGTGCAGATGGCGTGCCATTTAAATTTCTTGATGATTTGGACATTGATCCAGACATTGATCCAGAAACTGGCATTGTTTACTTCACAGACTATAGTTCTGTCTACCATCGAAGGCAACTCTAGAATCCATTAATTCACTTTCCTTTCACAAATCAATCAGAAAGAAAATGGGCGTCATTTGATTTTTTTTTGGGGGGGGGGCTTTTGATGTTTAGAACAGGGGC
Organism: Dillenia suffruticosa; assembly: GCA_033439265.1. Classification (NCBI taxonomy): domain Eukaryota; kingdom Viridiplantae; phylum Streptophyta; class Magnoliopsida; order Dilleniales; family Dilleniaceae; genus Dillenia; species Dillenia suffruticosa. Next base: position 14,122,023 of record JAVTVX010000009.1, on the reverse strand, counting down.
ACAAGCAATGGATACAGGAGATGCAACAGGAAGGCTATTGAAGTATGATCCAAAAACCAAGGATGTTACGGTCTTGCGCAGTGGGTTATCTGGTCCAACAGGGACTGCGATGAGTAAAGATGGCTCATTTGTTCTTGTTTCGGAGAACATCTCAAGTAATGTCCAGAAATATTGCCTCAAAGTTCCTAAAGCTAATACTGCAGAAACTGTAATATGCTTCCAAGGCCACCCTGATAATATCAAAAGGACTTCACTTGGAGAATTTTGGATAGCAGTGAACGTTCAAGAAGACCGGTCTTCCCAAACAACTGTGCCTACAGGGCAACGCATAGATGCATTTGGCAATGTCGTAGAGATCTTGAATTTCAATAAGCAATTCAATGGCACATTGGTCAGTGAAGTTAATGAGCAATCCCAAGCACTATATGTTGGGACTCTTTTCGGACCTTTCGCTGGCATATACAAGATTTGGAGTGTGAATGTGTGTCTTGTAATTAGCAGGTTATCTCGCTTAACTGCTATATTGAATAAAAGTTTGTTGTAATAGAATTGGAAAGTTTCCAGCTGCCATTTTATGGATATCAATATCTTGTGCGTATAAAAATCGTGCAGAATTTCATAAAAAATAATAATACTTGTTACTTTGAACTCTAATATTTTTATATTTAAAAGATTGATTTTTATTGATTTTTTAGTTTTCCTCTTAAATTCAAGGGTTGATTTTAATGATAGTCAATTGTAATTATTGGATATCGATATTTAGTTGATTTAGTAAATAGATATTAATATCATTTAAATAAAGTTTCGGATTTATGTATAAGAAGAAATTATGTGTCAAGAGAGATTTATCTTTTAAAAATTTAATCAATTTTGAATCAAATTTAATCGAATTTAAAAAAGATTACCTGTCTTTTGCTGAAATCTAAACTAATAATTGAGAGAGAGAGAGAGAGAAGCCGGTAGCTTTTGTTGGCTCTCAACTAGTGTTTTTAAAATTGGATCATATCGATCAGTTCGATCGTAAACTATTTTTTAATTCAATTTGATTTTTATTATTAAACAGGATAAATCAAACCCGGTCAAGACGGCTTAAAAGCTATCAAAACTAATAAAACCAGGCTGGTCCGATTGGTTTTTCATAGTGTTACTGATAGAACAAAATCACTTTTTCTAAAAAATATATAAACTTTATTTTATTTTAAAATATATTATATATAAATTTATATATAATATTATAATGATGTAATGCGGTTCATAAAATGATCTGATTGATATGATCAATAAATCAATGAACGGATGAGGAGTTATTTAGTGATTGGATTTTAAAAACACTAGTCGACTCCTGGGCGCCACTCAGTGCCAGGGGCCGGCTTGCTCCGGCGGCCTAGTCGAATGCTTGCTTTAGAATGGACCAAAGGCATGGGTCAACCGGGCCTTGCAGGTTGCCCATTGCGACAAGAAGTACGAAATGTTAATTCGGAATAAATTCGAACTTTTAAACCTGAAGCTTCGGCTTCTTTCTTTTTCTCGCTTAGCAAAAGAAAAAATGCAAAATTTTGGCGGGAAAAAACTCTCTCTCTCTCCCCGTGTAGACAATGGAAGGCAGCGAAAGTGGAGGGATATTCGAGCCTCTAAATCTGAATCCGCAGGTTTTCATAAACGAAGTCCTCAATTCCGTCAACGATTTGGTCGACGGTGCGTTCGACTACTTCCACCAGTCTCTCTCTCTCTCTCTCTCTCTCTCACTCACTCTCTCTCTCTCTCTCTCTCCCATTTGGAATCTTATGGTTTTAAGTAATACTGATGTTGTTTTGTAAACTGATCTCTTTACAGAGAGGCGTCGAAGCTTCAAAAAACGGAGGGCACCGATAGGTCTGAAGAGCTAACCAAGGTAAATAGCTCTTTTTTCCTCAAAAAAATAAATAAATTGTTTCAGTATCATCAGATTTATGCAATTCGTGTGACTATTAGAACCAACATTTGAAGAGTCTAGGGTTTTCTCTTTCAAAATTTCAGCTATATTTTCTGTCTGAGAAATTAGGGTTTCCAATTCAATTCTATCCAAATTTAATTATATTTTCACTGTAATATTCAAAGGTCTCAAACTCATCAACATAGTGCTTATTTGATTAAGGGATTTGTGCTAGGGAAGTAACTGCAAGGAGCATAAAACTGTTAGAGGGTGTTAGAGGGTAACAAATTGTGATTAGAGAATCTTGAGTAGTTAGGATGAGAATTAGGTTATAAAAAGGCTTGAAGGTAAACGGGATGGGGAAGGGAGAAAGAAGAATAGCTTCAGTTATAGTGTGGGCAGTCTATTCTTAGCAAGAGACTGAATTTCTTTTCTTATTTTCTGCTGTAATGCCCCCTTGGGGCTAGTAATGAAAGGGAGCCATTGAGCTACCAAGCATCTTTAGCATACTTCATCTTTCCACTCCCAACAATTGGTCCGACCTGCCATTCTTTTCCCCTGCTCACCCCTCTGTCTCCTTCTCTCCGTCCTTTTATCTCTTGTCCCTTACAACCTATTCATGACTCAAACGCAAATGGAAACGAGATTGGATACCTTGGAGAAGAGCATTGTCGAAATCTGGAAGAGTGTTATGACTTTGATAGAGGAGATGAACCACCGGCGCTCAAAATTGGACAGTTTGCAATCTTTGGAGGAACTAGTTGCGGGCCTACTCCGTCAAAAAAATGAGGGCCGCAATGAAGTGGGGTCTTCGACATCAGTCATGAATGGGGTTCACGGTAGCCTTTCTCTCAACATTGGCTCCATCCCCATCTTGGGAACCCACCAGCAACAACACTCACAACCAAAAATTCCATCTCAAGAGGACTTACCTTTTGCGCTGTGACGAGTCGATCTACCTTGTTTCGATGGTCACGATCACGCGGCTTGGGTCGCACGAGCAGAGCAGTTCTTCACCATTAATCATATCTCTGATGAATCGAAAGTTGCGATGGCTCTAATCTCCATGGATGGACCAGCACTCCATTGGGTTCAGTGGCTTCTCGCTCAAACTCCTTTGATTTCTTGGTCTGAACTCACATCCGAGCTTTTCGATCGCTTTTGGGGAGGGTTGTCGGCCAACCCTTTCGAAGCGCTAGCGTCCACGACACAGTCAGGAATAGTTGACACTTACATTGGTGAGTTCGTTGCCAGAGTAGCACTCGTCCAAGGGTTGAGCTCTTCGATTCATCGAGGTCTTTTCTTGAATGGTCTCAAAGATAAAATCCGAGTACGCATCCGTTCGCATAAAGCCATCTCTCTCTTCCAAACCATGAAACTGGCTCGGGAAATAGAGAGAGAAATTGGGTTTTTTAAGGCTAAACCCTATCGGGTACAGAAGACAGAACCCATACACCTCTCAGGTTGAAAAACGGGAGCGGTTCTAACCTGCCCACTGGGGGCTCTGACACCCCATTTCACCCGAAGGCACACACCCGAGCCCACTTTTCTTATGACCCGCCTCTTGTTAAAGTTCCAAACAGCACTCAACGTTCTTCCTATCCAAACTCTCTGCAACATAGTTCAAACGCACCCATTAAAGCCTCCCGCCATTTATCTCATCAAGAACTTATGGATCTGTGATCAAAGGGTTTGTGCTTCAAGTGCAGACAACCTTATCATCCCCTTCACAACTGTCCCAACAAGAGCCTTCGTGCAATTATTTTGGGCGATGATGAAGCTCCTTCGACTGATGAAGCTGCTAGAGAAGTTGTAGCCGCAGAAGATTCGCAATACCATCTGGACATTCATTAGAGAGAAGAGAACCGGTACTGGTCCGTTGGGAGGGAGGAACACTAGACCTTCCAGATTTTACGGGCCAATTTTTGGGCTACAACCTTAAGGACAAGGCTGAAGTTTCAACAGGGGGCAATGTTAGCGAAGTAATTGCAGGAAGCATAAAACTGTTAGAGAGTGTTAGAGGGTAACAAATTGTGGTTAGAGAATCTCGAGTAGTTAGGATGGGAATTAGGCTATAAAAAGGCTTGAAGGGAAACGGGAAGGGGGAGGGGGAAAGAAGAATAGTTTCAGCTATAGTGTAGACAGTCTATTCTTAGAGAGAGACTGAATTGGGCAGTCTACTCTTAGAGAGAGACTGAATTTCTTTTCATATTTTCTGCTGTAATGCCCCCTTCGGGCTAGTAATGAAAGGGAGCCGTTGAGCTGCCAAGCATCTTTAGCATACTTCATCTTTCCACTCCTAACAATTTGCCTTAAAAATCATGTGTTTGTGTTTTTCTCTAACCTATTTAAAGTACTTTTTGATTTGTTTCATGTTGCTTAATTGAAATTGGAAATGTTGGTAATCCCTCCGGTTTCATGTAATTTGAATGGAATGAATTACAGGTTTAGCTACATCTTTCTAGTAACCCGAGTCATGTTTTGGTTTCCTAATACTTACAATGACAATGTTTGGTGATTTTCTTTTAGTCCAACCTTAATGTTGTATAATTTTGCATATATATGATGATTAAAATTTTCACAAATTTATTCTAATTTATTCTGGTGTATCTATCTACGCCGATCACTGATTATTGAGAAACATATGGATATTTCAAGCAATTGACACCACAGCATTAAATCTAAGGTATCTGCGAAGTCTTAAGTTAAGGTTGTCCTTGTGAGTGCTTTCGGTTGCTAATTCTCAATGTCGCATGCCAAAAGAAATGTTGTAACAAAAGAAATTGACTTTTCTGTGTTACTTTGTAAGAGGTGACAACTTATTTTTTTTTACAATTTTTTTTTGTTGGCTAGATAGTTTCATCAAGCTTGCACCTGGTGCCCTTGAGAGCATTCTTTTAGCACTGAGCACTTTATTTTCTTGCTAGGACAATTAAACTTGGATATTCGAGGAGAGCTTAAGTACTAGTTACATCTTCTGACTTGTTGGTGCTTGATTCTCCTACGCGTAGGGTATTGTTTACATTTGGAACACACTCGAATCAGTATTGGATAAGAGGTTGGATACGTGGGAGAAATATTGCCTCTGACACTGTTTTGGAATTCCAGAAGGATTTCGCTTACCTGATCCTGTAAGACTTTACAGTCTGCCTCCCCTTTGAATCACATCTTTCTTGTTTTCTTTTGGTTTTTTTTTTTATTATTTTTTATTGGGGGAGGGGTTTACCTCTTCTGCAGTAGTTGAACTTGGTGCCAAGGATATTAGGCATTGGTATCTTAGGTCTGGATGGCTGAAAAAATTCCCTTAACATTCTGCCATTGAAACTGTGGACTTGTTTCTAGGTGCTGAGTTTTGATAATAACAAAGATTTGGAGTTAAACTGAATTTTCCTATTTTCTCTGTCCCATCTAGAATAGTTCTATGAAAAATGATTTCTTTAAAGGGTACATTGCCAAAAAGATGGCCATTATGACATGTGTATTGCTCTAATCGTTTGGGAACCTCGATGTACATATTGGCAAATCCTCATCTCCCAAGGCCACTGAATGTATTTAAGACCTAGATGCTGTTAGAGTTAATAGTTTTTGATAGTTTTATGATGGCATGCTTATTAGAAGTAGGAAATATACCAGCTTTAGGACATTTATAAAGAGATTGCTTGTGCTTGGAGTGACCATCCATCATATAACATGTTTTTGCTTTGGGTATTGGGCAGAACTTCATATTTAGATATCTGATGCTGAAAAATGTTTAATTGAACAAGTTAAAAAATCCTTATGTCGTGAAATAGCAAATGCTAACAATAAGTTAAAGCAAATATATTGGTGTGAAGTTCACTAATATACAAAGACCTTGGTTTTGATTGCTACCGTATGTTAATAATCCTACCTGTACTAAACCCTATTCTTTTTTTTTAGGGGGGATGATTGTTTCCATCTGAAATCAAGTTTGTCTTTAGCACTTAGCTTCCGTTTTTGCCATAAAAAAGAGGTATTTGAAAAGATGTCATGAATGGCAGTGCTATTCAACCTTAGGTTGATTGGTCAAAGTCATATGGCAACGAAAACTGATGAACAGCTTTCTGTCACACGTGCAAATCTTCCTTGCTGCACCACCTCAGTTGGTCAACCTTAGGTTGCACATTTGGTTTGTGTAACATTATCATTTCGAGAAGGAAACCTGGCTTCTCCTGCCATTATTAATCTATTAAAAAAAATGTCTTCCTAGAATGCATCACAGCATGAAAGTTCGATGGATGAAGATGCAATCGGGAGTCCAGAATTGGATGTGGAACTGGATTCCTTGAGGATCAAGCTTGCTAAGGTACTCTGAATCCCTAACCTGTCACACTTTTCTTGTTTTATCCCTTTTAGTAATTATCTTTTCACCTTTGTTCTCAACTTGGTGCCTAGGTTGGAAAGGAGTCTGAGGAACTGCAGCGAGAGCTCAAAGCATTGGAAAGACAGACTGCTTTTGGCAATCAGATTTCTGGGTCTGTCAATGAGGTACTGCAGCTATATGAAAACTCTGCTAACACCGTATTTCAAGGTAATTCAATAAGAAACTACATTATGTCATCTTCGAACCAACGGTCAGTTGGTCTAGTGGGATGTGGTGTTAGATCCCTTAAGTAAAGTCACGATTTCGACTCGCGATTTGGGTATAGAGCAAACTACGTTGGGAGGGTAGCCCCCTTAATGGGCCACTGCAACTCTCAAACCGGATTAATCAGAGCATGGTTCCGAATTCCAGTTGGTATAGTACAAAAAAAAATTATGTCCTCTTTGAGTCAGATTTAGAAGAACTGCTATTGGGGTTGATGTTTCATGTTCCATCATGCTGCTTATATGTTTTTCCATTCCTAGGAAACAATTCTTCCTCATTTAGAAGATGAATTAAGAAAAAAACTGGTTAACTTTTTCTGGACAACTCATTAAATAACTTGGTTGTTTGCCTTTCAAAGGCTTTGAAGTTTAGTTAGTAAGATAAAAAAACTGTTTGTGGAGTCTGTTGATATTTGCTTACACACCGGAAATTTGTAAAGGTTGATGAAGTTGTATCAACAATACTTGATTCATGGTTTTCTGAAACTCTGGTGATGTGCTCTTTATGGAAAGCCAAATATTGATTTATAGCAGTGTCTTGCCAAGGTGGCTTCTTATTTTGTTTAATAGTATCATTAGTAGCATTAGCATCCATGCCAAAGAAAAGTGCATAAAGAGAGAGAAAAGTGGTAGGTCATATTTTCAAGCAAGTATTTAGTATTTTCTTGGTAATGATTCATATAACATTCCCTTTAACCCCCAAAGGAGTGTTGATGTTCTATTTAGACAAAGAAGTTAAATTTAGCAGTCAGAGATGCTCGCTGGCTCCTTTATGAGATATTGATGAATACATTTTTTTAAATCAAGTAAAGGATACCATGAAGAGAATAAGCAGTTGTCATCACAACCTTGTGACAATTATGTTGCTTCCTACGTTGCATCTGTTGTTTGTAGTTCTATAGTGAAATTCGGACTGGTAAGTGATAAAGTTGCTTTTATGACTGATTCACTGCCATGCCCTAAAATGACTTGACCTAGTAATTTCTGCATGGATTGAATCAGAAATTCTTTAAAAACCTTCCCTGGGATGTGTGTTCTGCTTGTAAATTTGGCTGTTGTTGTAGACCAATTTATATGCCCCTTGTAGAAAAGGTGAGACTCACATAGGTTTAGCAACTATTTGATGTTCAGTTCTGTCTCTGAAAACTTTCTTGGTGCACTTCCTGGGATTTTGTTTCTTCTTTCTTGTGAATTAAATTCTTTTCTTTTCCAATAAAAAAAAAGGGAACTGAGATACTTTGGTACATTTGAGCAGAGGTGCAAAAAGCTGCATCTCAACTTCGCACAAAACTGGAAAAGCTGAAGTCTAAAGGGATGGAAGAGATGCTGCGCTCTAGACCGGAGACTATATCCAATCAAGACCAAAATTTTTCTGCTACCAATGATGGAAAGGGTAATGCCAAGTTTCTGATATGCTGCCTCCGCAATTTTAATTATTTTAAAGAAAACAACACTACTGCACGCCCTGAACTGATGCTTGGTCTGTAAGACTATCGGGCACAGAGTTGGAAGATCTTCAAGAATTTGCTGCTAGTGTGATGGATGTCTAGCTCGAGATTATTTTCCATCAATTGGTTGGAAAGGTCCTCAAATCGGATTTGAGAGAATGGATCTTATAATATTCGAATCAGATTAATTGGATAAAATCTGGATTCCGATTAATCCCGTATCCCAAAAAAAAAAAACCTTAGCGGGAAAAGTTTCATGTGTATGCCAAATGTATCACTAAAGTAATACTACACTTCTTTATTTCTGTTTAAATGTCATTTTTAACGATTTCTATCGTACCATAAAAGTGAGAGATAGAAGAGAGAGAAAGTGAGAGAGAGAGAGAGAGAGAGGGGTAATGGGCTCTCATCAGACTACACAATATCTTTTGAAAATTCATTGGATGGTAAAATTTTGAAGGATAATACTATATTGATGAAATAAATGATAATTTAAACGATTGAATTATATATTATATTTTATATCACTATCAAGAGCTAATTAATATATTTTGATATTAACTTTTATACAAAATCTGATCAATTTAATCTGTAATTTATTTAATATTATTAATTATTAAATAACTAAATTCTAACTATAAATATTTTTATGAATATTAATATTTCTTACCTTAACAGTAGAGAATTTCATTAAAAAAAAAAAAAAGATACCACTTGTTACCTTGAATTCACTCATTTTTTGTGTTAATTTTTACTAATTTTTTAGTTTTTTTCTTTTCTTAAATTTGATGACTGGTCTATCGATAAAATCCGAGCTAATAATTTAAAGGGGAAAAGAAGAAAAAAAGAAATGTCGGTACCTTGTGCTGGGTCTTGACTCATGGGCCCAACTCTGTGCCAGGGGCGAGCTCGGTCCGATGGCCTTATCAAAATTGAGGATTGTCCAATCTTGATACTACTCGGACCCTTAGGGTCAATTTGGGAGTATAGAGAAGAAAAAAACAATAAAGGAAAAATAAGATAGGAGGGAAAGAAAAAAAAAAATAAAGGAGAGAGATACTATTTTATTTGGAAGTTAAAAAAAAAAAAAGAAAAGAAAGGAAATAAATTTCTTTTGTTTGAGAGTTGGAATGAAATGAAAAGAAAATGTTTAAGAATATATTAATTTTACCTTTATACCCTTGATAATAAGTTAATAATTGTCACTCCAAGATTCAAATAAGTCAATTGATGCCAAATAATTGTGAGTGATCAAACATTTCGTTGAATAAATCTGAATGCATGCAAACGTGGATAAAATTGTATCAGAAATTGTGGGTAAGCCTAACTCTTGCTTGAGAAAGCCATTGAGTGAGTGTAGCATGTCATTAAAATTCTCTCCGACCAAAATCTTGCTTGCCACAAGGCCTAATTTATGAGGAGTTAGGCTCATGGACCAACAACAATATAAATATAAGCAAAAGCCACAACTCTCCAAATCTCCAAAAAGATTCAGGCTTTATGAAGACATCATTCGAATCAGACCAAACAGAAAAAATATTATTTATAGTGACAGAACAAAATCAATCAAAAATATATCACTCTTGCAAATAAGAAACTTGCCTTATAAATTCAAGAACAGCTGTCAGAATACTAACAAAACTCCATTCTTAAGAATTAAACTAAGCAAATAATACAAAAGATTTGCCATCACATGAACATTAATCACAACGCTCACTTCCCCAAATTCCACCAAACTTCCTTACATGAACATTAATCACAATGCCCATCAAAGACTTACCATACTCAAAGGAACATAAGCATAAATATCTTAATATAGAAGGACTTCTATTAGGTTTTTTGTGCTAAACAAAAATATACATTTAAGGATCCAAATAGTTCCACAAAAGCTTATAAATCCTAATACAAAAATGGATCTATCAATTAATCGTAATGAAAAACCAAAACTATATATTCAAAACTCTACTTGATAGTAAGCTGTTCCAACTTTCAAAATAAGTTCAACTTCAAAAGTATTTTATCATTTCATATCAAGTCGATCTTCAAGAATGAGGCTAAGAAGAAATCATTAATTAAATTTTGAAAATATTCTTGCGCCTTTCTGATGGGCACCCAAAAAGAAGTTCTTACCTTATCAGCATTTTTAGAAAGAAAGATGTAACAATTATCAATTCAGTTTTATTCAACCCCAATAGCAATTACCTTATTGAAGATCTCTTTCTCTGTATACACCCTTGTTCTAGAATTCTGCATAATGGAGTTTCCCTCTCTAATTGCCTCAGCAACATTGTCAAGAGTATACTAAAGAACCTCAAGTTCTTCATTATTTGAGACCTTTCTTTTCTTCCCTTGTGAAATTGATGTACTTTGAGGATGTTTTCTGTTAGTATACTGATTTCTTTATACCAATGACATAAAATACATCACCTTAACTCCTGTACATCAAAATTTTTAGTTGAATAACCAAAGTTTTCTAAACTTATCTTATTTTCAGACACCATCCTATCAATTTCAGTACTATATTTCAGTTATGCTTTCAAGTTGTACTTCATTTGTTTCATTCATCCAACGCTTATGTTCTCTTTTTTTTTTTTTTTTTGATGTTTCAGCTTCTTGTACCATAACCTCTCTTTGTCAAAATAAGTTCCTCCAAACTATCATACTTGTTGACAATTTTGATCTTCCATTTTATGGCATAAGGCTTCTCCTAAATATGGACAAGAAGTATATATCAATTTACCATGAAGAGAAATAACATAAAACAGCAAGTAACAAATGTAGTAAACACCTACCTTTATAAGTTGTTCCCAAACTTCAGGTCCAAGAAAAACCACTTAATTTCCCATTTCTAAGGAAATCATAAGCACTTTGTTGGTCATCTATTCACTTTTCAAATCTGTTTTAGGGTATTGGTTCAAATTAAATCTATCGTTTTTGACAATCAGAGTTATTTGCGGTGAACAGTTCTCCATCCAGTAACTGTTAAGCACTTTGTTAATGTAAATCTATTGAGATAGTTCCAAAATCTTATGAAATCTATTTCGATATTTTTTATGCCAATGACATAAAATATATCACTTAGATCTTTCATCTCAAAATTCTTAAAAAGAAATTGTTTTATCTCATACAACATCTTATTATTATTGGCGGCAAGTAGTATATCATCCACATGTAGGACAAGAAAACAAAATCTGCTCTCACTGACCTTGAGATATATGCATTGATCCATAATATTTTTTTCAAAATCGAATGAAATGACTATATTGTGAAATTTCAAATACCACTAATGGGAGGCTTGTTTCAACCCATATATGGATTTTTTTAGATTGCACATCAAATGTTTACCACTACTAGAGGAGAATTCTTCAGGTTGACACATGTAAATCTCTTCCTCTAGTTCCACATTAAGAAAAACAATTTTCACATCCATTTGTTATAATTCCAGATCGAAATGTATAACAAGTACTAGAATGATACGAGGGAATTTTTCTTAGATACCAAAGAAAATATCTCCGAGTAGTCAATTCATTCCCTTTGAGTGAACCCTTTAGCAACGAATCTGACTTTGTATTTCTCGATATTACCCAATGAATCTATCTTAGTTTTAAAAACATATTTATATTCGATAAGTTTTATCACATCTGACAACTCTACAAGATTCCTAACTCCGTTGCTCTTTATGAAGTCCATCTCATCCTTCATGGCATTCAGCCATAAGTTCGAGTTCTTAAAAGTCATGACTTATGAAAACGTTTCTGAATTCTCTATGGCTCCGACGATATAGTCAGACTTTTGAAGGTATACAATATAGTTATCAGATATAGTTGACTTTCTTTCTTAAATAGATCTCCTTAATATAGATTCAACATTCTTCGTAGGAGAAGCTTAACCCACTTAATCTTGGTCAACTATTTATGAAATTTTTTCGTTGTCACCCATATTCTAATTTGTGTCTATAGGTACTTAAGAGTCATTTTGAATGACAACTAACTTAGTACTTGAATTTGATGGGTCTCTTTCAGGAGTTAACTCTCAACATTAATTAAGTCATTCTCTAAAATTTAGCATTTCTAGATTCCACAAATTTAGTGTGGTAAAATGGATAATAAAATCGGTATCTTTTGAACTTTTCAACATAATCGACAAATTATCTACTTACGATTCTTGGATTCGGTTTCTTTTCTTGTGGATTGTAAACCCTTTTCTCTACTAGATAACTCAAATACGTAGATATTTTTAACTAAGTTTCCAACCTTTAAATAACTCAAAAAGGATTTTTAGCTACTGTTTTGGTTGGAACCTTGTTTAAGATGTGCACTCTCAACTTAACAGTTTCAGTTCATAAGAATTTAGACAATTTGGAGTTAACCATCATACTACTAACCATATCAAGTAAGATCCTATTTCTTCTTTCAGTTACCCTATTCTGGTCAGATGAGCCAGGGATGGTGTATTGAGAACAATCTCATTTTCCTGAAAGAACTTTATAAATGGACATGATATTTGTCCATTCTTTGTATACCTTCCATAGTATTTTTCACCTTTATCTGATTTCACGATTTTTATTTACTTATCGCATTTTATCTCTACTTCTGCTTTAAAATTTTTAAATGCATCCAATACATCCTCCTTATGGCGAAAAATATAGAAATACATATATCATGAATAGTTATCTATAAATGAGATAAAATAACTATAACCATACGAGTTTATATCTAGAGTACAAATTTCCGTATACATGATTTCTAACGATTCTGAACTCTTTAAAGTACTTTTTTTAGTTTTGTTGGTCTGTTTTCCCTTAGTGTAATCTACACAAATCTTAAAATCACTAAAATCTAGAGTATCAATTATCTCATCTTTTTTCAAATTTTCTATTCTTTTTATAGAGATATATCCTAATTTCTGGTGCCACAATATGAAAAAATTTTCCTCAATGACACTTCTTTTAACCCCTGTATGTGTTATATTTATACAAATATTATTTTGCAAAGTAATAATATATAATTCATCTAATAATGAATCATAACCAATGATATTTGAATTATGAAATAATGTCATTTTATTACTAAATTGAAAAGAGTAATTGAATTGTACAAATTTTGAAATGGAAATTAATTTCCTAAAAAACTTAGACACATAAAATACACTTTCCAATTTCAAGACATGTCCGCTTGTCAATATGAGCTCACAATCTTCAATGGCCTTTACTTGTGACCCTATCTTATTGTCCGAATAAATGAGTTGTTCACGATTCACTGGTTTCCTTAACTTTTGCAAGTCTTGCAACATATTTATAATATAGATGGTATAATCAGAGTCAATCTACCATATGTCATGAGAAATCTCAATCATGCAAAATTTATAACAAACTAATGAAATTTATATACATTTATTTTCAAGCAACAGCTTATACTTGGCACAATCATACTTCATGTGTCCATTCTTTTTACCAAAAAAAAAAAAAAAAAACACAGACTCTTTCTTTATGTCGGCTTTTAATATTATACCCTTTTGGTTTGGTTTGAACTTACCCTTATTCTTCACTTGTACTATCATATATGCACTAATAGATTTTTACTTCATCTCCTTCAGCAGCCTTTCTTCCTCCTGTATACATATGGCTATCAATTCATTGATAAACTATTTCTCCTTATGTGTGTTGTAAGAAATCTTAAAAGGACCATAGGGTTAAGGGAGAAAGTTCAGAATAAAGTACATAAGGAAAGATTCGAACATCTCAATCTCTGGGTTATTTAGTTGAGCTGCAATGTTCCGTATCCGTATGATATGCTCGGACACACCGTGAACAATAGTGAGTCTCATGAAAAAGAATTGCATCATTAGAGAACTAGTTAAAGATTTCTCCGATACTGCAAATTGTTCATCTATAGCTTTAAAAAGAACACAGACATTAATACGCTGGTTGAGTGAGTCACGAATACCGGTTGAAATTTTGCTTTTTATAAATATGGTATTTAGGTGATTAAATCACACCATTTTTTTTATAAAAAATCTTTTCGCCTATAGATTTAGTATCGGTCACCGAAGGTGGCTTGCCCTCCCGTATAATATAGTAAATGTCTAAACAGCCCAAATGGAGAAATACAATTTCCCTCCATTCCTTATAATTCTCTCCATTCAAATCAGAAAAATCAGATTTCAAATCAATAAACATGCTTACTAATTATATGTGAAGCATTTAATATATGTCTACTAATATAAATATATGAAAATAAATCTATAATATAAAAATTATTTGTGAGCTAAATTTCTAATTCTATTAAATTTATTTAATCTTATAATAACATTTATAAAAAATAAATCATTACTCAATATCTGTGAGCTAATTGAGAAACTACCAATAGTTAGTATTTACTTGATCATTTTATCATTTTCTACTTAGTCCTATAAAATGATTTTTCTAGTACACCAAGTAGGTTCCCAGGTAGGTGGTGGGTTATATGGGACAGCTTAAGAACCAGCCATTCTTAAACTTATCCTGTCTTTTTGACAAAACCAACTTTTAAACATATATTAAATCAACCGTACTTATAGTATTATATAGAAAATGGATTTCGACTAAATAAATTATTATTGAAAATAACTATTTTGATATCTTATATCTCATTTTATTATTTTCATACAATAAAAATTCTTATGAGATAATATTTATTATATAAAAATAATTTTCATGAAAAATTTATTTTTTTCCTAATGTGATCATATCTTTATATATAATTTTCTATTTAATTGTGACTGTTGTGGTTAAACTCTAATTAATTTTAAAAATTACATTAATCATAAGGATAATAATATTAATTAATTTTCTTATACTAAGGTGCATTTTATTTTTATCACTAAGGTGCATAATCAACAAACTTCAATATAACAATTATTTATATTTTTATCACTATAATCATCTAATTTTCAAAAGGGGTAAAGCAACGTGGATCATACCAAAAGACTTCTTGTGTGACTTCCCGTGTGCGTGTGCGCGGGCAGAAGTAGGTTGATGTCACAATCCCAAATATGAGAGAAAGAGGGAGATCAGGAAGAGAAGAAAGAGAAGAAATAGAGTCAGATAAATAATACAAGAGAGACACAGAGAAATTTTATTATAATTTTATTATTATTTTCTTATTGCATGTATTAGATTATTATTCATATTATTTTTACTAAGTTCACTAACTATTTAACCATTTCATCTAATTAATAACCCCGTAATTAACTATTAACTCTTTTTACTAATCATGATTAACTATTAACCATTATGATTAATAGTTATTACTATTGAGCTCCCTGTCCTCCCGCCCATGTTTCGCTCCCAACACAATAAGAACCCTTGTTTAATATATATATTTTGTGCTATACCTACCCATATTTAAAATCAAATTTTAACTAATCAAATTCAAATGTTTGTTAAGTTCATTTTACATTTTCACTCATTAGACCAACTTTTTATAGGTAGAACCCTTGCTTAATACTATCCAGCCAAGATACAAGAAGAAAATTCATAAAAATTTACAAACCAATTTTTTAACCAAGTTAATTTTACTCGTTGCAAATATGAGTTCATGGCATCTCAAGAATTACTCCATTACTCCGTTGCTCACGAGAATTTTCCTTTTTTTCTTCTTTAGACCAAAATATTGGCCAAAACATTAGAATTCAAAATTTTCACTCATTATTTTACAATTCGCAGTTTTCAGATATCAACAATAATTAAAAAACAACCTGATCAGCATCAAAAGCCTAGGAGCAATAATTAAAAACTCAAAAGCTCTTATGTTGATCAAAACTTCAAAAAAAAAAAAAAAAAAAAAATACTTGGTATGATATATGCGATAAATAACTTGAGACAGACCAATTACTATAAAATACTTTGGAGAATAGATCCAAGTCAAAATTCATAACGCAAGAAGTCCATTTCCATTAATTCCTTATCACATTTGTGGGTAAACAGTTTTTCATTTCTGCTACTGCAAAAAGCTGAAAGGCTAGTCAAACAGCCGCGGCTGCGTACCTGCAATTCCGAATCTAAGTGGAGTGAATACTAGTACAAAACAGAAGGAATATGCATGAGAGAGAGAGAGAGACGCAACTAGTCTATGACTATTAATAAAAGGATTAGGCACACGCTTTGCAACCATTCAGCTCCTGTCAGCATTTTTTGGACCAAACACCCTTAAATACTATTTTTCTAACAAAGAAAGTAGAGGTATAAGTAAATACACGACAGTGTTCAAATAAATTGCGACAATTAAATAGTAACTATCCACTAGCCTGAATTCTAATTTGTCTTTTAATATCTTTGTTTTCAAAAGTTAAACTTCTAATCCTACTATGTATTTTCAGTTTCTAGTACAGTTAATGTGCAGTCATACTCTAGTAAAAAATAGGAGCATCTCCGCGATAGAAAATACATGGAGTGAAGGGGCAAATAAGAATGTGATGAGCAAAACTTACAATACCCTGTCATGATCCTACAAGAGGCTCTCCAAGTTAAGCTCCATATAAGAGCATGGATCCGGAATGTCGAAGTTGTTCAATACCTGAAACAAGTGGTAAAGATAAACAAGGATTTAGGTTAACTTAGTTCCTCTTTCTTCTCCATTTTGAAAGACTTACTTAAAGCAAGATATAAGACAGTGGCAAAGAGCTCAATAAAGAAGAAACAAAAACACAAAACCACACATCTACCCAAAACTCACTCCACAATGGACATCTGCCAAAAGACACCAAAGCATTAACACCAAAGCCCCAGGCCCCAACACCAAACAAGACCTTAAGAAGTTAAAAAAACTGATACTTGGCTTTGAACTTCGGAACCATGGGTTAAGCACCACTAAGGACAACAATATGGACACAGGAACGTGAACCAAAAGGGTTAATTGAAATTAGATTCACAAGCAGTAATTTTGCTAAAATCACCCCACAAACTAACAGAACGTCAATGGTCTCAACCGGAAGCTGTCTAAAAATTATTTTTATAGCATTCCAAATGAATTGAGAAACTAAGCAATATGTAGACGCTTGACCCAATAATTAAAAACCCAAGATTCAAACATTTGATGACCACAGCCCCAATAGTGCAAGCATAGTCCATAATAACCAGATGATGTTAACAAAGACAACATCAAGTACAAATCTTGATGCTACTCTTAAATGCAAGAACAAAGCAATCCTATTTAACAGATTTACCAGCAATAAAGGTTAGTGTACCTCTGGATGCATGATTCCGAATGTCCCTATTTGTTTCCCTTTATAAATTATGTGAGCTTGTCGACCAGGGAGAAACTCAGGCTCCTACAGCAATTCCCCAGAGAGTCCACATAACTGAACTGAAGTTTCAACTGGTAGCTTAAAGATCCATAATATGGAGTAAAAAACGCACCTCAGAACACTGAATATAATAGCCTGAAGTGTCACCAACAGCAACAAACGGAGTGCCCACTACCTCCATTATTCTGTCCACCAGGCCATGAATCAACTGAATCAAGAATTCTCTTTCTTCATCATCAATCGAATCACTCTTCGCAACCCAGGATTCTATTTTATCATCAATCCAATCACCGTTCACGTTTTTTCTTTTTCTTATCAATGAATAGATCTCTTTACTTGTATGACTTTTATGTCTCGTATTTTTTGAAAAAGTGATTCGATTGATGGGATTTGGTATGACACAATGGGTTATTCAAGGATCAAATAGGTTTTCTATATACCACGAAAGGGCAAGGATACAACTTTGTAAAGCCCATTTTGATAATCATTTTTGTCCAGGAACAATGGATAATCCTCACTTTCATTACATCTAACCATTTGGTGCAAAAAGGGAAACCAATGCAACCTTACTGTATGTCACACCCCTAGTTGTGCAGGGGAGCACTTGGCGCTGGGAGCAGGCTGGCACAAGAGCAGGTTTTTGTCCATTTGATGCTGAGCAGGGCAAGCACAGCATATGGAGAACATACAGACTTGGTGAATGCAGAAAGTGGAATTCTGTGTTGCAAAATTAGGAACCGACTTATGGTTGACACAACACCTTCAACGAATGGGACCCGAGCCAAGTAAGACTAGCTGTTGGAGTTCGAATGAGAAAAGATTTAAATTCAAACAAGAGGAACATTGAGGACAGTTGGGAATTAACTTCCCGACGGTTAAGACATTGCACTCAAAAGATTCAAAGGGAAGGAATAATGGTTATTTGGACGAAAAGTTAGTTATCCCATGACAGTTAGGGACGTTAACTGTCTTCAAAGAGGTTATAAAGTCTGTTTGAAAAGCCAACATTTTGGCATGAGAGGATTGTGAAGGAGTTTATGGTTTTCTTGTAACCTTCCGATCATATTTTCATTGTATTTTCATGAGGAATTTGGGAAATCAATGAAAGGACATTTTTCCTGCATTTCTGAGAGTTTAATCCTTGTTTTACGTGATTGAATTTGTGACCAAAACAGAACCGAACTAAAAAGGTGAAGTAAGGCTGAAGATCAACAGAGTTTGGTTTTGCCATCATTGGGACTTAGAAAAAAAATTTTGGGTGTTGATCCCTATCCGGTGACAGATTGGTATTAGAGTACTGTGTTTCAATGGCAAAAAGAGTTCCAACCGCAAGAGAGAGGATTGGACATCTTGGGTATTGGGAATACTGGAAAACCCTATCGTCATTCCACTGTTTGCCCAAGTGAGGATTTTGTCCGCAGAAATTAATTGCATCAGAGAAGCCATGGAATCATGTGATCTTCGGACTGCAATGACAGATTTCTTCCTGATAGAATGAACCTTCAATCCCCTATTCAATCCAGGAAAAACTCTTGAAAATCAAAGAAGAATTGCTAGCCCTAAAGCGATCTAACAGAGAAAACCCTGGAAATATTGCGGAGTGCATTCCCGCGAGAATTCGAATCCCAGAACCAAAATCTTTCAAGGGAGTGAGATCTTCCCGTGAATTGGAGAATTTTCTGTGGGATATTGAGCAGTATTTTAAGACTGCAGGCATTTATGAAGATAGACATGTCTCGGTTGCAACAATGTTTTTAGAAGACGATGCAAAACTTTGGTGGAGGACCTACGAGACTCTCACTGAGGGCAGGGTGCCTATTTCTTCCTCGATTTTTCTGAAAACAGAGTTGAGGAAGCAATTCCTCCCCCACAACACGGCCAGGAGTGCAAGGGAAAGATTGAAGAGGATTCGGCATGACAAATCCTTGAAAGAATACGCAAAGAGTTTAGTGCTGTGATGCTGGACATCAAGACATGTTGGAAGAAGACAAGTTGTTTAATTTCATTTCGGTTTGCAACCATGGGAACAAACCGAATTAAGGAGAAGAGGAGTGAAGGATTTGCCTTCGGGCATGTCAATTGTAGAGAGTCCTGTTGATTTCAGACCATCTTCTTCAACATTTCCTAAGCCACTAGGACAGTGAAACCACGAGGGAAGAAAGGGAAGAAGGATGGGGGAAAGAGCAATGGATCTTCTGAAACTCCACGAAATTTGTAGGGGAACAAGGGAAAAGGGGGATGTTTCATCTGCAATGGCCCTCATCATGCGAGAGAGTGCCCAAAGAGGGAGAAGTTGACAGCCATTGTCGCGGAGAATAAGGGAGAGAAGGAGGAGTTGGGTGATACCATTTGGGTGATTCCGTTGCAATTGCTGAATGCAATTAGGGCAGAAGCCTACAGATCCTTGTTGTATGTCAAAATCATCATGAATGGGAGAACTGCAGTGGCCATGGTGGATATAGGGGCCACCTACAACTTTGAGGCTGATCGGTTGTGCAGATTTTGGGACTGCAAATCACTCAGAGTTGAACTGTTTGAAGACTGTCAATTCAGAAGTAAGGCCCGTGGAAGGTGTAGCAAAAAATGTCAGTCTTGAGGTAGAGGGTTGGCAGGGAAGATGTGATTTTATGGCAGTGAAATTAGATGATTTTGACATCATCTTGGGGCTGGAATTTCTGATACTTGTGAAGACCATGCCGGCCCCTCATTTGGGTGGAATGTTTGTGATGGGCAGTGAGGCACCATGTTTTGTGCTTGCAGAAGATCCTTCTAGGGAGGAGGATGGTTCAAGGCCCATGTTTATCTCGCCCATACAAATCAAGCAAGGTTTGAGGAGGGGAGATGTGACTTACTTGGCTACAATGGTTGGAGCCGAGCAGGAGATTGGGGGAGATGACATCCCTTTGCCGGTGACTGCAATTCTAGAGGAGTCAGGACATGCGTTACCTGATGAGTTGCCTAGGAAATCGCCACCTAGGAGGGCTATTGATCATAAGATTGAGTTGATTCTAGGGGCAAAGCCACCAGCACAAGCACCTTATACGTTGTCCCCTAAGGAGTTAGAGGAATTGAGGAAGCAATTGGAGTTATTGGATTGCGGGTATATCCAACCTTCAAAGACTCCCCATGGTGCTCCAGTTCTTTCTCAGAAGGAGGAGACTTCCCTCTGCATGTTTGTTGATTATAGGGCTTTGAACAAGGTGACCGTGAAGAACAAATATCCTATTCCCTTGATGGTCAATTTGTTTGATAGGTTGGCTAAGGCATAGTTCTTCACCCAACTTGACTTGAGGTCGGGCAATTGGCAAGTTAGGATCGCAGAAGGTGATGAAGCCAAGACTACTTGTGTGACAAGGTATGGCGCTTATGAGTTCTTGGTAATGCCTTTCGGGTTGACAAATGCACGGCTACATTTTGCAATCTAATGATGGATGTATTCCTTGAATATTTGGACCATTTTGTGGTTGTGTATCTTGATGACATTGTAGTCTATAGTGAGTCCTTAGAGGAGCATGTGGTTCATTTAAGAAAGACATTGCAGAAGTTTAGGGAGAATCATCTTTATGTAAAAAAAGAAAAGTGTGAGTTTGGTAGAGAGGAGATCAGATTCCTTGGGCATGTTGTTTCCCAAGGATATGTTCGGATGGACCCACATAAGGTGCAAGCCATTCTTGGCTAGAAGGTGCCGAAGAATGTGCATGAGTTGAGATCATTCTTGGGGCTAACAAACTATTACAGAAAGTTCATTATGGAGTACTCAAAACAGGCTGCAACAATGACGGATTTGTTGAGGAAAAAGGGGGAGTGGTGCTGGATAGAAAAGTGCCAAGAAGCCTTTGACGATTTAAAGTATGCAGTGGCCTGGGAGGCTGTTTTGTGCTTGCTAGATTTCAATTTACCATTTGAAGTGCACAAAGATGCTTCAGATAAAGCATTAGGTGGCGTGTTGATGCAGCAAGGACATCCCATAGCATTTGATAACAGAAAATTAAAGGAAGCGGTATAGAACTATTTTGAACACGAGAAGGAGATGGCTGCAGCCATCAATTGCATGCAGTCATGGAGACATTACCTCATTGGGACAAAGTTTGTGGTTAGAACTGATAATGTGGCGAACACTTACTTCACCACACGGAAGAGGCTCTCTCCCAAACAAGCAAGGTGGCAAGAATTCCTGGCTGAATTTGATTTTCGGTGGGAACACAGACCGGGCAGATTGAACAAAGTTGCAGATGCTCTTAGCCGCAAAGAAGTGGTTCATGTTGTGGCTTCCCTCTCCATGTTGCAGTCTAATTTTGGGGATAAAATCAGAGAAGTAACTACAGGGGATGAGTTCTACCAGAAGATGAAGAAAAAGGTGGCAGAAGGACACATCCACAGGTATTGGTTGCACGATGGACTTCTTTACACCAAAGGAAGAAGGCTGTATGTTCCTTGTAAGGGTGGACTGCACAGAGAACTTCTTAAGGAGATTCATGACTCCAAATGGGCAGGGCCTCCAGGTACGGAGAGAACTTATGCTTTACTTGCTCGTTCAATCTTTTGGCCGAAAATGGAAGCTGATGTAGAAGCCAATGTGGGGTATTGTCTGATTTGCCAACAAGACAAGACAGAGGGGCGCATGGAAGCGGGGTTGCTTCAGCCTCTTCCTATTTCAGACAGAGCATGGCTGTGTCTTACAATGGATTTTATCATCGGGGTTACCAAAGGTTGATGGATTTGGGACAATCTTTGTGGTGGTACGACAGAAGAAGCCGTAGATCTTTTCTTTCGAAATGTGGTAAAATTGTGGGGTTTGCCGGAGGAGATCGTGCGTGACAGAGTTGGCAGGTTCACAGGCAGGTTTTGGACAACTTGGATGAGGTTGTTGGGTTCGAATTTGAAATTTTCTGCTGCAAATCATCCCCAAACAGATGGCCAAATAGAGAGAGCCAATGCTGTCCTTGAAGAATACCTGAGGCATTATGTGAATGCGAGTAAGAGAAATTGAGTGAGTTTGCTTGACATGGCACAGTTTGCTTTCAACCTACACCCGAATTCAAGTACCAGGAGGAGTCCCTTTGAGATGGTGTTGGGTTTTCAACCACTTACCCCTCATGAGATAGCAAAACTGAAGGTGAATTGTCCTGCATCATTGAAGTATACCACAGACAGACAAGAGTTGTTGAAGGAGGCAAGGGTTAGTCTCTCCAAAGCCACCCGAAGGATGGAAAAGTATGCCAACAAGAAGAGGAGGCCCGTGGAGTTCAAAGTTGGTGACATGGTGTTGCTGAAATTGACTCCTTAGATTTGGATGGAGAGGTGTCAAGGAGAAATGCTCGCAGAGGATTGGTAGCAAGATACGATGGCCCGCAGCATATTGGGAATGCAGCCTACAAACTCAAGTTGCCTGATAGACTCAAAGTACATCTTGTTTTCCATGTTAGCTTTTTGAAACCTTATCATGAGAATCTTTCAGGGGAAGAAAGACACGAGACTATCAGGGCCCCACCACCCATTCAAGTGCAGTTTGAGAAAGAAGTTGAGGAGGTCTTGAACTACCGAGTTGTCAAATATGAGAGGAGCACCCCGAAGGCATGAGTATTTGATGAAGTGGAAGGGAGAACCACTTGAGGATGCAACATGGGAGAAAGACAAAGTCTTATGGCAGTTTGAGGATAAGATTAAGGAGTATTGGAGGAATAAGCCAATGAGGGCATCCGGTTCTTTTGGTGGGGGAGAGCTGTCACACCCCAAGTTGCGCGGGGGTGCCTTTGGCGTTGGGAGCAGCCTGGCGCAAGAGTAGGTTTTTGTCCTTTTGATGCTGAGCAAGGGAAGCACAGCATGTGGAGAGAACATACAAACTTGGTGAATGCAGAAAGTGGAATTCTGTGTTGCAAAATTAGGAACTGACTTATGGTTTACATGATGCCTTCAACGAATGGGACCCGAACCAAGTAAGACTATCCATTGGAGTTCGAATGAGGACAGATTTAAATTCAAACAAGAGGAACATTGAGGACAATTGGGAATTAACTTTCCGACAGTTAAGACATTGCAACCAAAAGATTCCCAGGGAAGGAGTAACAGTTACTTGGATGAAAAGTTATTTATCCCATGACAGTTAGGGATGTTAACTATCTTGGAAGAGATTATAAAATCTGTATGAAAGCCAACATTTTGGCATGAGAGGATCCTGAAGGAGTTTATGGTTTTCTTGTAACCTTCCGATCAGATTTTCATTGTATTTTCATGAGGAATTTGGGAAATCAATTAAAGGACAGTTTTCCTGCATTTCTGAGAGTTTAATCTTTGTTTTACTTGAGTGAATTTGTGACCAAAATAGATCCGAACTAAAAAGGTAAATTATGGCTAAACATCAACAGAGTTTGGTCTTGCCATCATCGGGACTTAGAGAAAAGAAGAAAAAAAAAAGGAAATTTGGTGTCGATCCCTACCTGGTGACAGTGTATAACTCCATGGTAACCTTATTAAACAAACTTAAATGCCTAATTTATGCCCTCAAAAAAGGAATGGTAAAGGGACCGATCAAGAAATATTTCTCATCTTTCTAAACTGGGAGTGGAGCTTTATATTCTTTTTTTATAAAGTAAAAGCGCAATATTCTCCTTTTGGGAATTATCCTAATGGGAAATGGAACAGTTTGAACATTACAAGATGACTGAATTAGTCTATCAAATCATCTCCAAACTTCATAGAGCTACATAAGCATCACACTGATGGTAATTGTACTAGTCACAACCCCTAAAGAAACTAAAAAGATCTTAGATTCACATCTTTAACCAAACATTTTTTTTCCAAACTGATGGTGTCTGTTAGCAATACCTACATGAGTTAACAGAGTACAGTAATGGCTTAGATTATTTTAAAAAGAAAAAAAAAAGGAAACCATATTCGTGACCACTCTCTTGCATTGGGTAATACAACTACTTGATGAGATTACTATACTAAAATGTTTGTTGTAGTCCAAATTAGAACAAGTTAAGTGCATTTCTCTACTCACAGATAGACTTATCTACCACACATTCATATCATCTTTATTTCCTACAAATTGCAGAGTACTGAACACTTCCGTACCCAATATGCAAAAAAGTATGGGTAAGCTTATTAAACTTGTTATTTCGCATAGTAATAGAAATACACTACCTGTGGATGCATGCGTACATATCAGGATTTTATAATAGAATTTTAGCATAAACAAGAGATATTCATGGACAAAATAAATTCTACAAAATAACTATCAACTATTTAATAAAAAGACCATGTAAAGCATTAAGCTTTACTTTAGAACCACTTTTCTTGGCTGTTTGCACAAATTTAGCCATGGTGCTCAAACATTTTGGCACATATACTTCAAAATTTTCCCCTTTTTATCCTTTGTACATATATAGTTGTTTGCTGCATTGTGTTGACACTTCTAAAAGGACCTTGTCTCTGTCATGTCCATTCTTCTTAGACAGACTACTCAGACACAATATGATACAACACTTTGTAACTTAAAATAGTGTAACATTTTTATGACGTTTCTTTGCCATCATTTCCATGTCATTTCATGTCGTGTTGTGCTTCATAGGTCGCCCCCTTCTCTTCTTTTCTTTCTTACGCCAAACATTCCTGCACTTCTATTTAACTTTTTCAAACCTAATGGTGCCACTGGTTCTTCCAAATTCCAGATTTTTTTTACTTGCCAAGATAAGTTATTACCATGTCTTTGCCACTACTGCTTTTCCCTTATTAATCAAGCTCCAAATACGACCATGAATCCTAGAAGCCAAGAATCACCTTCTACAATTTGAAATACTTAGAAAAAACAGCTTTCTGACTTCCACGGAGTTAAAACATTAATAGAAGAAAAGGGCAAAGCTTTGATATGCTAAATCTGGGGGCCTTAAAAGATATATAAACAACTTAAAATTGAAATTTGCACTATAAGCTCTTATTGGACACTGGCCATATAATATTACCTCAAATCCTGAATTAGAACCACAATACAATGCCGCAATTTGGCGGCGATTTGCAGCACTAATATCTTTTGTTTCATCCAGTCTTGATACATCACCAACTTCAAAAATCTACACAAAGATTTGGTAAGGTAAGGATTCAACAACGCAGTCCATCATTAATCAAGAATGTAACACAACCAATGATAGGAACACCAAATTTTATGAATATATGCAAAGGCAAGTGCAGAAGTAGGTCAAATCAAAAGATGCATACAGAATTGTTATTTCATACTCAGGCGGCCATAATTTTCATCTTTAAGGGAAGAGGCAAGACCATTTGATCACTTCAGGAAATAAAAATTGCATGTCCACATGGTGGAACAGCAAATTAATAATGATGACCCTGTTAAAGCATTTCCATCCAATGCCCCCACCCCCAAAATAAAAAATAATAAACCCAACCCACGCATACCAATAAATAAATATAGACAGCCAAATAGTAAAACAACTTGGTAGTGAGGAATTATCTGGTGGTCTTGGCCTATGTGCTCCCTTACCCATTTTTGTTCCGTAATAGTGACAATTTGTAATTTTGTGTATAACACAGGTCATTTTTTGTGTTTATTGTAAGGACCGCCGCACCTGGCCCACCAGATAATTTGTCGCTGCTAGTTGCTTCAATATGCTAAAATCAGCCAATACCTTTAAACATCATGTATATAGAAAAATATATTCAATTAAAAAGAAAGCGTATTGAAAAGCATCCCCCATTTGGAAACCTGCAAGTTACCTTTATGGGCTTGGGGTAATCTTTGTTGTGCCCAATAGTTTTTAAGATGCCCGGCATGAGACTTGTTCGAACAACCTGCGCCAAGATTAACAAAGAAGTCAAATTCCCATCATTATCAAACAAGTAGAGCCATCGACACAGATCCTATTACACTCTTGTGATTTTTTATTTTTTTTTTTAATTCTTCTCTAATGTTTTGTACATACTCCCACAAGAACAACATGAATAAGGGTCCTGAAACCAATATAAATTCCGAAAGATCAGTATAAAAGGAAAGAGTTAATAAGGTAGGTCTGCTTCCACATTTTTCAATACTGCACTCATCAAGGCCATAGAAACAAAAGCTAGAATAGTGAATGGAAGGAGCTCTCAATGCCAAAGTTTACGCCATCAAAAAATCAAAACACCTGTTTGCTGAAATCAACATAACAAGTTTACTATGTAACAGAAATATTGAAATGCTTCGCTATAATAAGAAATGGATACATCAACACTCAAGCACATAAAAGGTGAGGTTCATGTGCGCATCTTATAACCACAAAGAGAGAGAGAAAGAGAGAGAGAGAGACCAAGAGATAGAAACTATTAAAGTTTACAGAAACAAAATCCACGTGATTATAAGAACTTCCAATGATATTTCATGGCTTCAACAACTGAGAACAACTATATGGTGGAAAAACATACCTCAAAATCAGCAGAGCGAGGATTTGCAAAGATCACTGCAGTTGATTTGTCATCTTTGCGATTCAACATGTCAAAGTTTTCTTTCTTGGAGCATAATATCCAAGTCAAAACCTCAGTAAATCCATTCATTGCAATCTGAAGATTGGATAATAGTCAACCCAAAAACAAGTCATGAAAGCGGCATCAACAATCAAGTAGCATAGTCAATTAAAATGAAACAAAGAGAAAGAATACAGTAAGAGAGATGCATTATTTGATAATTTCAGAAAAGCAGACCATAGAGTACAACTTTATATGGTCACCAGCAAAATGAACTCCAGAAAAGCAATTTTACATATCAAACAGTACCAGCAAAAGATGTAAAGGTTGAATGTGAGGAAACGTTCAAACAATAATGCTGCAAACTTAAAGACAACCTCGGATGACGTTTGAAATTCTAAGAAGTTCTTGTTAAAATAAATTCAATAATATTGATTGATTTAGTCAATCATTATGATTGATTTAATCGATCATTATGATTGAGCTAATCAATTATCAACCATTCAACCATAATAATTGATTTAATCAATTATTTGATTAAACTAATCATTACAATTAATTTGGTCAATTATATATATTTGGTTGGTTTAATCAATTATTCAGATTGATTTACTCAATTATTATATATTTAGTTGATTTATTTAATAATTGATTTATTCAATCACTATAAATTCAGAATATTAACTTTATTTTCCTCTTTACCAATTTTATTATGATTATTTTCCTTTTCTTTAATGGTTAGTTTCTTGTATAAATAGGATCTATTTCCACACTTTATAATCAAGCAAATAGAGACAATCTTCTCTCTTGTAATTAGTTTTCTCTCTTCCCTTGTAATGTTTTTTAGTAATCTATATTATTTTCTTCATTCTTCTCTTGTAATTTTTCAACATGGTATCAGAGCAAATTTCGAATCCTTCCTCTTTGAGGTCAGGAGATCATTCTTTTCAAATGCATTCTTTTTCACAATCATTCTCTTCCATTCTTCTTACCTCTTCAAATTATTTCTAATGGGCTGCTCATATTAAGAGGTTTTTAAACTCAAGAAATCTCTTGGGTCATATTATAAAGGACCCTCTTGATGAGTCAGATCCAATATTCGAAGAATGGAAAATAAGGGATGACCAAGTGTTTATCCTGCTCACAAGTTCTATGGATCAAATTCATAGAACTATGGTCATTTGCTCTCTAAACTCTAAAACTCTTTGGGATCAAATGTACAATCTTTATGGACAAGAGTCGAATTTAGGAAGAGTATTCGAGGTAAAAAAGCGAATTGCCTATATCAAGAAAGATGAAAAGATGTTCTCTCAACTATTTGGCGAATATGAAGATTTTTGGAATGAATTCAAAATTTTGAGGCCGATCACAATCGACCTCAAAATTTTACAAAAAAGAGAGGATGAAGACAAGTCTTTTGGACTCCTCATTTCTCTTGGAGAGTAATTCGCACATGTTCGTCGAGAAATCCTTCGAATGAAGGATTTTCCTTCCTACCAAGAAGTGAGATCCATGATCCAACGAGCAGAAGCAAGTATGACTTTTGAGAATGTTAGCCAATCCAAAGTAGAAGGGTATGGTTTCAATTCAATTACAGAGGGCAAGTGGCCAACAAAGTGCAACACATGGCCAAAAAGGCATGTACTTACTACAAAAAGCCTAATCATTCACAAGAAAAATGTTGGTTTCTCCATCCTCACCTGAAACCTGAGCACTTGAAAAGAAAGGGACAAGTCCCCTCCAACATGGCCCAAAATGCAGCACTTGAGTCAACAATAAAAAATATCATTTCAAAAGTGCTGCTCAAGCAAGTAACGACTAATCCAAGTATTTGTTTAAACTTAACTTTAAATTTACAAAATTGGTTAGTAGATTCTGGTTGCGATCATCATATGGTTAGGGATAAAAAGAAATTTAAAAAACTAAAATCTCTTCCACATCATAATACAGTCAAGGTCGCTAATGGAAATAATTTGAATGTAAGAAAATTTGGAGAAGTTAATATTTTTGGAAAAAACTCTAATACTTTATATGTTCCCAAATTTTCATCTAATTTTAGGTCTATTAGTCAAATTACTAAAGATTAATATTATAAAGTTATATTTGATCCTGATACTGTTGTTTTTCAGAATCTAAAAACAAACCAAGTGATTTGTAGGGGATTCAGGAGAAACAACCTATATTTTTTGAATTAAGATAATCATGTACACACGGCATATCAAGAAGAAAATTACATTTTGTGGCATGCTAGATTAGGACATCCTAATAAACAAGTTTTGAAATACCTATTTCCAATAAAAAATTGTGAAGATAGATGTTATGAAACTTATATTTTTGGAAAAGAAACTCAAACGCATTATCTGATTTCGGAAACAATTTATAAAAATGCTTTTACTCTTGTACATTCTGATATTTGGACATCTCCTATAGTATCTAGACGAGATTTTAAATATTTCATATCTTTTATCGATCACAAGACTAGATACACATGGGTACATATGCTCACTTCAAAAGTATAAGCATTCGAATCATTTAAAAATTTCTTCAATTATACCACTAAACAATATAATGCAAATATAAAAATATTTATGATCGACAATGGGGGAATATATGAATCATGCATTCATAACTTTTCTAGAAGAAAATGGAATAATCCACCAAACCTCATATCCATATACCCCCCAACAAAATGGAATAACCGAAAGGAAAAATCAACATTTATTTGAGATAGCAAGAATAATCATGTTCTATGCTAACATGTATAAACTTTTTTGGAGCGATGCAATTAGTATTGTCGCTCACTTAATTAATCGCTTACCCACTAGGATATTCCAAGAAAAATCTCCCTTAGAAGTCCTCACTAAGACTAAACCAAATATTACTCACTTAAAAGTGTTTGGATGCAAATGTTATGTACATATACCAGAACAATTTAGAAATAAATTGGATAAAAAGGGGAGACGGTATGTTTTCATAGGATATAGGTCATTTCAAAAGGGTTATATATGTTATGATCCTACGACTAACAAAATATACGCATCAAAAGATGTAATATTTGTAAAAAATGAGTTCTATTTTGTAGATATAAGGAAAACAAGAACACCATAAAAAGAAGATCTACAAGTTTTCTTATTAACTCCAAAAGAAATTAACAATCCTTCTTGCCAATCTAATGAACAGGAAAATCTAGAACAAGAGCAAGAGAGAGGATCACCAGAAAATTCTGAGCAAAAGGAAGATAGAAGCTCCTTCAAAACTGAAGAAAGTAGGGAGCAAGGGGGAGACAAAACCCAAGAAGACTTACTTTCTTCAGAAGTAAATGAAGAGTCCAATAATTCGCCATCATCTCCACCACCACTCAAAAGATCAACAAGGCTAAGATTTCCTCCATCAAGATGGAAACACTACATCTCTAAAGTCACATCTTATCATATTGCTGACTATTATACTACCACTAATGTTTCCTCAAGTCACCAAGCATTCTTGAGTGGCATTGATCAAATACAGGAGCCTAGAAATTTCAATGAGGCCAATGATCACCCAGAATGGAGGAAAGCAATGAAAGAAGAGCTAGATGCTCTCACAGAAAACAAAACTTAGGAAATAACGGCTCTCCCAAGAGGAAAGAAAGCAGTCGGATGCAAATGGGTTTATAAGATTAAATATAAAAGTGACGGTTCAATTGATCGTTATAAGACTAGACTTGTAGTTAAATGGTTTACCCAGACTTATAGAGTGGATTATACGGAGACCTTTGCACCTGTAGCAAAAATGAATACTATAAGGGTTCTCTTGTCTTTTGCCACCAATAGGAGTTGGCCAATGCACCAGATAGACGTAAAAAATGCCTTCTTACAAGGGGAGTTAGAAGAGGAGGTCTACATGCATCTACCTCAAGGGCTTAATCAAAGTCATGAAGGACGAGTGTGCAGACTGAAGAAAGCTATCTACGGTTTCAAACAATCTGCTCGGGTCTGATATGCAAAACTAAACTCTGCGCTTCTTAGTTACAACTTTAAAAAATGCAATAATGATTCCTCTTTATTTACTAAATTTGATAATGAAAGAATTATTATTGTGCTCATATACGTTGATGATATCATTGTTACCGGAAGTGATATCAGTCAAATTGATCAAGTTAGAAATTTCCTTAAATCTAGTTTTGAAATTAAAGATTTAGGGCTACTAAAGTATTTTAGGAATAGAACTTGTCTACTCTCATAAGGGGCTTGTCCTATCCCAAAAAAGTATACTCTTGATCTTTTGCAGGAGACAGGTAAATTGGGAGCAAAACCAGCGATTAGCCCTATCTCAACCTCTGATGAAGAAAAAGATGCCGATCAACCTTTCACAGATATACAAAGGTACTAGAGACTCGTTGGGAAGCTCATTTACCTAACTATCACCAGACCCAACATTGCATATGCTGTGAGTCAAATCAGTCGGTATATGCATGCTCCTAAAGTATGTCATTAGAAGATAGTTGAAAGGATTCTTAGGTATCTTAAAGGGTCTTCCGGGAGAGGAATTTGCATGAAAAATAATCAAAGTTCAGAAATTATGGGCTATTGTGATACGGATTGGGCCGGAAATTCAATGGATAGAAAATCCACCACAGGTTGTTGTATATTTGTTGGTGGGAATCTCGTATTTTGGAAGAGTAAGAAACAATCTGTAGTTTCAAGATCAAGTGCAGAATCTAAGTATCGAGCCATGGCAGCAGCAACCAGCGAGATCATTTGGCTAAAAGCTCTAGTTGAAGAATTGAGATTTTTAGTCACTTCCCCTATCAAACTCTTTTGCGACAATCAATCTCTATTCATATTGCTTCTAATCCTGTCTTTCATGAGAGAACAAAACATATTGAAGTCGATTGTCATTTCGTTCGCCAAAAGGTTGAAGATAAGACCATAGTCACTCCTCACGTGAAGAGTAATGAACAGGTTGCTTGTAATACCGAGGGAAGAAAAGTCAACAAAAAAAAAAGAAAAAGAAAACAAATACACTCTTTTCTCTCTCTCTCTCTCTCTCTCTCTCTCTCCCACTTTCCCAATTCTCTTCTCCCGAAACCCATTTTCCCCTCTCATTCTCACTTTCTGTTTCCCTCTCTCTCTCGAATTCTCTCCCCTCTCATGCTCACTCTCTGTTTCTCTCACTCTCTGTCACTTACTGATTCTCTCTACCTCTTTATTGTTTCTTTCTCTACCTCCCGCGGCCGACACCTTCCTGCAACAGTCACCACCGCACGACAGCCCATGTTGCCTTCCTCCCCTGTCCGCTCAACCGCGCGCTGCTCTCTCTGTTGAGAGCCTTCTGCGACCATCGTAGAAGCTCCAAGCTGGCGGTAGCAGCACTGTCAAAAAACCCTAGGTTGTGATGTCCTGCGATTTCTTCTCTGCGCAGGTAAGGGCTGGTTCGGCTCTGACTATAGTTTTAGAGTTTTGTCTCTCTTGGTAATTTAAGCTTAATTATTAAGCTTTGCGTCGGTTTGGAATGCACTGTAGGTCTAGGATTGAACTGGAAAGATATTCGGACGAGGGTTGTGAACTGCGAAAAACCCTAGGTGAGGAAATTTCAATCCCTTCAATATTCGAACTATTTTTATTGAATTTAGGTTGAGAATACGTGTATATTTATTCTGAAATTGTTAGATTTTAAGGAAACACATTTTCCTGAGAGTTTGATTGGAAATGTGTATGAACATATGTGGATTTTGGAGTTAAAATGGGATAATCTGCTGAATGGAGGATACAGTTGCATTTCATATCCTTCTTAGGTTATTTTTAAGGTGTTAAATGACATATGGCATTAGATTGTATTTATCAATTGGAGGAATTAAAGTTTATATAAAATTAAGGAGAAAATTGAAAACCCTTTAATGGGACCTCATTTAACGATTTATATGTGATCAATATTTTAGGTTAAGGCCTTCCGAATTAAAGAAGAGGTTGGATTTTGTTGAGTTGGAAATTGGGAGTGAAAACCCTCCGAAAGAGGTGAGTGGATGGCTATACCTCATGTAAATGAATAAATTGTTTTAAAGCATGACTTGTAAATTGATTTTAAATTGAATTTGAAATGTTATTTGCAATGTTTTGTGAAATTGGTGTGCCCTGAAATTTGATTTGACAATTCCATGACTCAAGTATGATCATTGAATCATTTACACTGTACCATGCTTGGATACCATGAAAATTTGAAAGATGCTTGCTTCATCTTGAAATTTAAGCATGATCTGAATTATTAAATGGATATTTGATAACTAGGTGCTGAAAAATGACTATAGTCTAAGTCTTGCAACGGACCGGGCCATCGGGGCGGTGTGGCTAAGGCTGTTTAATTTAGCTTGGTGGTAGGTGAGTTGGAGAGCCTCCTCAGGCTGCCGTGATAATGTGGATGCACCCCACGGAGTTCCGGGCCAACACCAAGGGATGAGATTTTGAGAAAACTGTGAAAAATCTCTTGGTGGAATCTACCAACGGCCATTGGTAGAATAAAGTTTTCGGCATATCCCAAAATTTGTGAAAAAGGAATGCAAATTGTTTGAAATTACTTATACGAGCCATGGTTGTTTGGAAACGAAATTGTTTCATGTAAATATTCTTGGTTTCTACAAATGTATTTAAACGTGATTGGTTGGCACACCCATTTGCACACCTCATTTATATGTCGCATACCATTGCACTCCATTCACTGGATATTTAAAATACTCACCCCCCTCTTAAATCCTTTTTCAGAGGACGCGTAGGGAGACGACGTCCACTATTGCGGATTGGAGGCTTATTTTGTTCATTTTGGGTAGGTATGGATTATGTAATTCTTTTTGGGAAGTTGTAGATCGTTAGTCCATGGAAAGGAAGTTCTGTACATCTCATACCGTGTGGATTTTATTGATACTGGTTTGAGTTTCGGGCAAGTATCGGTAAAATCCAACGGCTATGATTTGGGACTTCATTATTTTGTGTAAAATCATGTTTGAAAGGTATTTGTTTTTGAAATGGGACATTTGGAATATTTATCTTAGATTTCTGTATTTATAGCTTATTTGGTAAACTCTATGAAATGCTTGAGAACTTTGGATTGGCTGGGATGGCCACCCTGCATGTATGCATGTACAGGAACCCCTTTCCCGATTGTGTGCCGATGTATGCTCGTGTGTACAGGGATGGACCGGATGGGTCCTTTGCATGCAAGTTGTTATAAATTTTTCTATTTTGATGAACTTATTATTTTGGAAGATTTATGGAAAAAAAAAAACTGGAATGCCTTGCGCTATCCCGGTATATGGGGAGGTCATGCCCGTATGCCGAGATAACGCGGCGGTTGTTACGTACTCGACAGGAGAGTCGGGGCATGACAGTTCTATTGGTATCAGAGACAGGTTCACGATTTTAAATGTTTAAAGTCTAGTTTCATAAGCAGAAAATGTTATTTAATTTGCCTATATGCAATTGAAGTTATGATAGAAAGATCACAACATATTCAAACTACCCATTATACAAAAAATCAAGGATTTTAGACCAAACATGAAACTCTACATTCTATTCTAGTAACCCCTTCTCACATTCAATCTTGGCCTAGAATCAAGTAACAATTCAAAAATATCATGCATAACCAAAATCTATAGGCATTCTTCCTATATCATGAAGCAAACAGGCTTCTAGCGTGCCTAACAACCTCATTCATCCTTGCTCAACCAAGGCAACTAGAGCACACAACATCAGAATTTCAGGAGAAAGTTAGCAAATTCGAACCTAGCAAGGTAGGTCATCATTCACATGGTTTCTCATACCAAAAATAATAGGAAATCAAGGGAAAATTGAAGGAAGCAAAATGTCCACTCACCTAGGGTTTCTTCGTATGTTAAATGGAGGAGAAGAGGGTTTGGACTTGAAAACCAAAACCACGCCATGGATTTTCTTCAACAGCCCAATGAATGCTAGGAAAAAGGGTTGGATTTTGGTTATATTTTGAGAGAACAGAGAAAATGATGGGATTTCAGAAGATATTACCGAGGTACATCATTGATGAATAAAAAGATCGAAGATATTCCTAGACTTTGATTCTTAATCTCAAACGTTTTTCACTCTTCTAAATGTTGAATCTTGGGCACATAATGGAGATCATAGATAGACAAGGGTGAATCAATGGATGATTGAAGAAAGAGAGAGAGAGTTATGAGTTCGGGTGAGGAAGGAGAGAGTAAAAGTGGGGTATGGGTATGAATTTTCTTTTTTCTTTCCTCTGTTTTTTTTTTCTTTTTTCGGTAATATAACATTTAACCCCCTAAAAGAAATTTTATTCTCAAAATTTAAAAGAAAATTATACGTTAAAAAGTTAGGGGTGTTGTTTTCACATTAACTCTTCGGTCTCCCATGTTTTCTCTTCCACTTGGTTGCTTCTCCATAAGACATTGACTGTGAGAATTTGCTTAGTGCTCAATTGTTTGAGTTGTCGATCAAGGATCTTAACTGGTTGTACCTTGAAACTCAAGTCTTGATTCAACTTTATTGGATGATCTTCTAACACATGTGAGGGACCAACAAGTATTTTTTTAACATTAAAACGTGAAAAATATCATGGATCATTTGTAACTTTGGTGGCAATTCAAGTGGTAGGCCACTTTTCCAACTCTTTTAAGGATCTTGAAGGGGCCGATATAATGAGAATTTAATTTTCTCCATTTCTAAAATCGGATTATACCTTTCCAAGGAGATACCTTCAAAAATGCCATATCTCCAACTTTGAATTGCAAGAGACTCCTCCTCTTGTTGGCATAGTTCTTTCATTGATCTTGAGCCGCCTTCATTCTTTCTCGGATCATTCTTACATTTTTCTTGGTGGCTTCAATCAACTCTACGCTTTCAATTTTCCTCTCACCAATCACATCCCAACATAATGGAGTTTGACACTTCCTTTTGTAAAGAGTTTCACAGGTTGGCATCCTAGTACTAGTTTGATAGCTATTATTGTATGCAAATTCGATCAATGAGAGATTCCAATCCCAACTATCTTGAAAATCCATAACACATACCCTAAGAACGTCTTCCAAGATTTGAATCATGCGCTCCAATTGTCTGTCAGTCGAAGGGTAGAAAGTTGTATTGAATTTCAATGTAGTTCCCACAGCGACTTACAACTTAGGCTGAAATCGAAAAGTGAACCGAGGGTCACAATCCGATACAATAGACACTAGAATACTGTGAAGCCTCATAATCTTGTTGATATACAACTTGGCCAACCTCTTTAAGCTATAAGAGCTCTGAATCAGCAAAAAATGAGCAGATTTGGTGAGACGATCTATAATTACCAAAATAGCATCATGACGGTTCGTAGTACGTGGCAAACTCATCACAAAATCTATTATAATATGTTCCTACTTCCATTCGGGAATTGG
This sequence comes from Dillenia suffruticosa, assembly GCA_033439265.1. NCBI lineage: Eukaryota > Viridiplantae > Streptophyta > Magnoliopsida > Dilleniales > Dilleniaceae > Dillenia > Dillenia suffruticosa. Next base: position 14,085,920 of record JAVTVX010000009.1, on the reverse strand, counting down.
TAGTAGTTGGAGGACTTCGGCCGGATTCTGGTGTTCAGTTTTGACTTATTGGCACACTAAATATCTAGCCGCAAACGTTGTTATCTCTCTATTCAACCCAGACCACTAATATGTCTCCTTGATAGTTCGATATATCTTGGTACTCCCCAGATGTATGGCATAGGCCGAGGAATGTGCTTCTTCAAGTATGCCCTTCCGGAGATCCACGTCCTTCGGGACACAAATGCGTTTCCTATAGGTTACAATCTCATCCTCCCAAATTTGGAACTCACTTCTTTCCCCCTTACGGATCTTCTCAACTATGCCCTTTCATTCCTCGTCGATTGCTTAAAGCTCCCAAACAATCCACCAAAGTAGGCCTCACCATAAATTTGACCAAGAGTGTACCATGATCATCTTTAACCAATTCGACTCCAAATACTCAGAGTTTAACTAGATAAGAGAGGTAAGAACTTCTTTGAGATTTCATACTTGAAGAAGAGGACTTTCAGCTCAAGGCATTAGCAACCATGTTAGCTTTCCCAGGATGATAGTCTATCACAAGATCATAATCCTTGATCAACTCTACCCATCTTCGCTGTCTCAAATTGAGCTCCTTCTGTATGAGTAAGTATTTCAAACTTTTGTGAACGGTGAAAATCTTGCATGTGACCCCATATAAGTAATGTTGCCAAATCTTTAAGGCAAAAACAATGGTAGCTAGCTCTAAGTCATGAGTCGAATAGTTCACTTCATGCTTCTTTAGTTAACCAGAGTCATAAGCAATCACCCTATCACCTTGCGTCAACACGTACCCTAGCCTTTGCTTGCTGACGTCACTATGTATGACAAAATCACCACCACCACTAGTAAAGAGAGCAAGGATGGGAGCAAATGTCAATCTTTTTTAAAGCTCTTGGAAAGTATTCTTGCATTTTTCATCCCATTTGAATTTGACTCCCTTGAGAGTCAAATTGGATATTGGAGCTGCTATTTTCGAGAATCTCTCTATAAATCTCTGATAGTGTCCTGGTAATTCGAGAAAACTTCTAATCTTGATGACATTTTTGGGTTGCTTCCACTTCAAAATGGCATCTACCTTTTTGGGTCTACAAAAATTCCATCTCTAAAAATCACGTGACCCAAAAAGCCAATCTTTCTTAACCAAAACTCGCACTTGGAAAACTTGGCATACAACTCCTTCTCCCTAAGAGTTTGTAATACAATGCAAAGATGTTCGGAATGCTCTTTATCATTCTTGGAATAAATCAGATGTCATCGATGAAAACTATGACAAATTTGTCAAGATAGGGATGAAATACTCAGTTCATGAGGTCCATGAAAGCTACATGAGCATTCGTCAATCCGAAGGGCTTCACCAAAAACTCGTAGTACCCATAATACACCCTAAATGCAGTCTTATGGATTTCATTACCCTTAATCCTCAATTGGTGGTAGCCCGATCTCAAATCTATCTTTGAAACTAACTAGCCCCTTGAACTTGATAGTAAAGATCATCAATTCTTGGGAGGGGATACTTATTATTGATCGTTGCCTTATTAAGCTACTAGTTGTCAATGTACAACTGGAGGGTTTCGTCCTTCTTCTTTACAAACAGAACTAGAGCATCCCAAAGTAAGGTACTCGGTCCAATAAACCTCTTGTCCAACAACTCTTGGAGCTGAACCTTCAACTCCTTCAACTCCGAGGGTGCCATTCGATATGGAGGGATTGAAATCGGTACAGTACCGGGAACCAAATCTATGGCTCAGTTGAACTCCCGGACTAGTGACAATCAGGGCAACTCTTTCGAAAAAACGTTCAGAAACTCATTCACTATGAGAACATCATTCATATTAGGATTCTCCACCATGGTGTCAATAATGTGGGCTAAATAAGTCTCGCACCCTTTGTGAACTAGTTTCCATGTTTCAAGGGCTGAAATCACATAGTTCGGTAACACCTGATGCTCGCTAACAAAGACAAGTGTCGAACACCCCAGTTTCCAGAATTCTACTTTCTTCGTGACATAATCAACTGATATCCAATGAAAATACAACCACACAATACCTAGGATGGCATCAAAATCACTCATCTCTAATAGAATCAAATCCGCTTCAAGCGTTACCTCACCAACCTTCACCTCACAATTCTTATATATGGTTTCTCTAATCAACTATTAGACAAGTATCAGACACCCCACTTTCTGAAATTCTACTTCTTTCATGAAATAATCAACTAATGTCTGATGAAAATATAGTCAATCCATACCTAGGATGGCATCAAAATCTCTCATCTCTAACGGAATCAAATTTGTAACTCATCAACCTTCACCTCACAATCTTTATACACGATTTCTCTAATCAGCTGTTCTCCTAAAGGAGTGATAATCAACAACTCATCATTATTCTATATATGATATATTTTCATTTTCATATAGAGAAAAGTCACTCACAACTTTTTCTGATTTATAATACCCTTGAAAATTTTTGGTGAGAATACCGGGAGCTAAAATTTTTCCCTCCGTGCCATTTTAAAGCCTACGTGTGCAATTATCGTTGGAGGCGAAAATTCGTTCCTACCAAAAAAAAATTAGGCCTAATATGGGATTTTGAGCCGAATGTGAAATTTTGAGAGTTTTGGGGGCCAATTTAGAATTTTTACAAGTTAAGGGATTTATTTGTAATTTACTTGAATTTGGGAATAATTTTAAAAAATGTATTCTTCCAAAACATGACACAACAAGTATTTGTGGATGGTGGAATGTGACATGGGAGAGAGAGAGAATTTCTTGACTTTTGGGAACTTAATCCAATGGTGGGAATCGGATGAGAAAAAGGTGAAAATGCTTGGGGCCATTGGATCAAGTTGTTGGGGGACAAAACATTTAATGGAGACCTTGGATTGTGTGGTGTGAGAAGCTAAAAAGCCAAATTGTGTGGCTTGTTCAATCCATTTGCTTGCCAAACTGTAAGAGCCAAGGAAGAAACATAAGAAGCTCACTATTGTTCTTCCTCATAGCCGTGAACTACTAAGGTAAGATCTCCAAATCTTTCTATATATTACCTGAATTTATTTTATAGATCTTTTCCATACATCTTGAATGACAACATATCTAAATTTGGGACTAAAATGAGGAGGTTTGGTGGATAAACATAGGGCAGCCAAGAAGGAGACTTAAGAAATTCTAGAATTTTTTAAATTTGGGTATTCGGACCTTGTAATGGTATTTTAGCCATAACACTTTCTGCACAAAGGAAAATTGAGTGAAATGTTTTCACATGAAACTTGACATTCATAGCTTTAAAATGAGATAAGAACTGTTGCATTCTGAGTAGAGATGAATTTTTCTATGATTTTTTTTAGTTAGGTATTCTGCAGAATCATGTCCTGTTCTATTTCTGTTCTGTCCTGCTTCTACCTTGGAATTTATTTTGATTTTGAGATAACTTCTGGTCTGAATTAGCTTGAGTCCTAGTTATGAGATTTGTAGTTCTAGATCTTATCTTTGTAACGAGATAAGAATTACCTTAATCTGACTCTTATATAAAAAGTTATGATAGTTCTCCCAAAACTGTGCAAATTTTCACTCCGTTTTTGGTCCCAAATCAATGGCCTTATTTGTGACCTATTTCAACCCCCTTGGGAAAGAATTAAGAAAACCTCTCAAAATAAAAGTTGTAATGCTGTCTCATAGCTTTAAAATGAGATAAAAATCATGTGATTCGGAGTTGTGTAGTGATTGTTATGGCTATTTTCCCACGACTGTGCAAATTGTGGTGTGAACAGAATTTTAGATTTAAGCTTATGGACTATTTTGGTGCAATAATGAATGTGAATGGATATATTTGAGGTCAAGAGTGTGAAGGGTATGTGTGTGATCATGAATGCCTTGTATATGTGTATATGAGGTATGTTTGTGCGATATATGTGTGCTCAAATTTGAGTATAAAATTTAATGTATGTGGTGTTTGTGTGTGTAACTATGAGAAAACAAGTATGTGAGTCCGAGAGTGCCTAGGCAAACCTTAGTAGTTTTTCATGATTCTCCCTTCATTTTCTTGTGCTAAATATTATTCTGAAGTTGGTTTTGTTGTTGTAATGCAGCAAGGTAGAAACTACATTGGTTTTACATCCCAAGGTCAAAAATTGAATCATTCCTTAGCTAGTTCAGTTCTTTTAGTGGTTCACTAAGCAAATGGATTCCAAATGACCTCAATTTTTGCTATGTTGGTCCTTAGGATGTGTACAAGGTCTCTACAAAATTTTATTAAAAACGACCAAGGACAACTATGGCTGCCGGTCCAAGGAAACTCACTGCCCCATATGAGTTTCCAAAATTTCCAAATTTCCAGATTTTGGCTGTCTCGGTTTTGCTATTGGTTTCCCTATCAAACTAATTTCAAATGACCCCCAAATTTTTAACATGTTGTAGTTTAGGATGTCTACAAGATATCCATCAAAAATCACAGAAAACTACTAAGGTTTGCCTAGGCACTCTCGAACTTATCTTCTCATGGTTGCACATACGAACACCACATACATGAAATTTTACACTCAAATTCCAGCACATATATATCACACAAACACACCTCATATACACATATATAAGGCATTCATGATCACACACATGCCCTTCACACTCTTGACCTCAAATATATCCATGCACATTCATCATTGCACCAAAATAGTCCACAAGCTTAAATCTAAAATTCTGCACACACCACAATTTGCACAGTCATGGGAAAATAACCATAACTTTCACTACACAACTCCGAATCACATGATTCTTATCTCATTTTCCCATGACGAGACAACACTGTAACTTTCAGCTTAAGAGGTTTTTTTAATTCTATCCAGAAGTGGGTTAAAATAGGTCACAAAGAAGGCTATTGATCTGGGACTGAAAATAGAGTGAAAATTTGCATAGTTTTGGAAGAACTATCGTAACTTTTGATATAAGAGTCAGATTAAGGTGATTCTTATCTCGTTAGAAAGATACGTTCTAGAGCCACAAATCTCATAACTAGGGCTCAAGCTAATTCAGACCGGAAGGTACCTCAAAATCAGAATAAATTCCTAGGCAGAAGCAGTGCAGAACAAAAATAGAACAGGACATGATTCTACAAAATACCTAACTAAAAAAAATTATAAAAAAATCCATCTCTACTCAGAATGCGACAATTCTTATCTCATTTTAAAGCTATGAATGTCTAGTTTCATGTATAAACATTTCACTTAATTTGCCTTTGTGCAGAAAGTGTTATGACTAAAATACCACTACAAGGTCAGAATACCCAAATTTCATAAATTCCAGAATTTCTTAAGTCTCCTACTCTGCTGCCCTATGTTCATCCACCAAACCTCCTCATTTTTGTCCCAATTTTGATATGTTGTAACTCAAGATGTATGGAAAAGATATATAAAATAAAATTCGGGTAATATGTAGAAAGATTTGGAGATCTTATAGCAGTCCATGGCTATGAGGAAGAACAATAGAGATCTTCTTATGTTTCTTCCTTGGCTCTTACGATTTGGCAAGCAAATGGAATGAACAAGCCACATAATTTGGCTTTTTGTCTTCTCAAACCACATAATCCAAGGTTTCCATTAAATGTTTTGTCCCCCAACTACTTGATCCAATGGCCCTAAGCATTTTCACTTTTTTCTCATCTCATTCCCACCAATGGATTAAGTCCCCAAAAGTCAAGAAATTATCTCTCTCCCTCTCTCATGTCACATTCCACCATTTCACATAAGGCCCAAAATCCCATATTAGGCCAATTTTTTTTTTTTTTTTTTTGGTGAGAACAAATTTTCACCTCTGACGATAATTGCACGCGTAGGTTTTAAAATGGCACGAAAGGAAAAATTTTAGCTCCCGGCAATCTCGTAAAAAATTTTCAAGAGCATTATAAATTGGAAAAAGTTCTGAGTGAATTTTCTCTATATGAAAATGAAAATATATCATATATGGAAAATGATGATTACAATAAACAGTATACCGAGTGTCGGTATTACATTTCAAACAGGAAAAAAAAGTGAAAGTTGTATTGGTTTAAAAATGTGAACTTTAAGGAATCTTCCATCGAGATTTTGGAGATAAGTTTAACACGAAAAGTGTGAGTTTTTAAGTGAGCCAACCATAGAAATTGGAATTTTCCAATTCCAACTCCGATTGAGGAATTTGTGGTCGATTCTCGAGAATGATGCGAGATTAGATTTAAAAAAAAAAAAATCCCTAGGTTTGTCTATAACTAGAGTTGCATCACATTTATATCATCATATATGTATCATATAACCTCTTAAGTGATACATGTTCTACATTATATTTATAGAGCCTCGTTGGTGATATTGAGGGGAGTATTTTTATGTATATCGAGATTCGTGTCGGGAGTGGCATACCCTCCCGTATACTGTGAGTGAGATTTATTATATTATGTATCTAATACACAATATCATGTTTTAAAATGTTTTCTAACGCAAGCATATTTAATGAATATGTGATGTGAAATTTTCAATGAATTATGAAATGTTTTTGTGAATTCATGGAATATCCACAAACATGTTTATACGTGTTGTATATGCATCCAAACGAGTTTTAACATATGAAACCGTGCCATTGTATTTGATTTATATATATTTTATGAAATCATCCTTGTGGAAATAATTGACATTGCTTGAGAAATGTGGCATGGCACGTGATTAATTTGATGATGATATTTTACATGGGCCGAGGGTCCAGCATGTGATGATGATAACTTTGTGATGGCTAAATCCCATTTCGTAGCTACGAAGGATGCATGTGTAGGGTGATCCATATTTGCATCTAATACGCTTTTGCAGAAGGTATCGCACATGACATCAGAAAATGGTAAATGTATTGTAATTCGACACGGTATTAGTCAGGTTTAACCCATAAGGGGAGGGCTATGGTGCGCCGTAGTCTAGCACCTGATGAGGTCCGTCGCCAATGTCAGGGTAGAGAGCTTTTTTAACCTATTGCATACAAAACCCCCGATGCGTCTGTCATTGGTCACGGTCAACCCTTGCCAGGACCGATTTTGGAATGCTTTATTTGCATGATTTGATGACATTGATGCATATATGTTTGAAATGTATGTGAAAAAAATGATTTATAATAAATTGAGTATTATACACGATTCCTTACAATATGTGGAATTATTGAGAACTTTGATATTCTATTTTTCACTGACACATTAAACACATTTCCTGTTGTATACAGAGATAGCTATACAGAGATAGCTATATTTGTGTATACATAGATAATTCCTATTGTATACAGGATAGCTATAGTAGGACGCGTTAAGACTTATCAGTGCACGAGGCTTTTGTTGGAGATCGAGGCTGTTGGTTAGGTACTTGATATGTATTAGGAAGGATTTGCCAATGAAATTGTATATTTGTGTATTGGGATTGCAGATAGACCATTGTGTATAAAAAGTGATGGCTGTATATAAATTTATGTGTATCTTTTTGAAACTCTCAATTCTATTCTATTGTATTGTAGCATGTTTTGTATTATTGTGTAGATTTATTTTGGGAAATGTGTCATGTTCTAGAAGTGTTCTCTAGGTTCGCTCGATGCCACCTCTAAATCATAGGAGGGGTAACTGGCGACTGTTCATGCCTTTGATAAGGGCATGACAGTAGAGGTCCAGTATAGAACTGTTGTTAGCCTTACGTTATCCTGGATGGTTTACAGTGATCGGATGATCTGAGGAGATTGTTGATTTTGGTCAGGCTGGCCTATGTATATAGATATGTGACAGGTCAATATATGGTATTTGATAGACTTCTGACTTATGGGGAGATTCTGCTTGTTTGGTTATAGAAAGTCAACATCCGGGATAATCGGCGACTGTTTACGCCTTCAGTTCGGGGTGTGACACCACAAGTAGAGTTAAAGCCTATCAGAATGCCTAACAAAACTTATGCTTACAAGTGACTTATTAAATCCAATATTTATTAGCACACGAGTACTAATATCAAATATTTTTATCGTACCTATTAATATAAACTATAAAACAATTATTAGTTAATACACAAATTACATGATGCATATATGACTCCTCATAACATTTCATTACTTCACACAATCATGAACATTTCGTATATTTACCTAACCTAGGAATCTACACTATTGATATAGTCATAACGTCATACTATTCATGGACAAATAATACTCTTAAAACTGAAAGTTCTACCCCCAAAGATCATGATTAAAATATATAATCCAACATAATGAGTCGAGCAAATTCTTAGATCGATGGGATTTTCAATCATACCAAGTGATCATCCATCAATTGTTACCTACTTAATAGAAGTCTACAAGTCAGTAATTCTAAACACATTCCCTACATCCAATCTTATGCATATACTAATGACTATATGAAAATCATATCATCAACATTCTTCAAATCATAATCACATATCACCTACATCGCATTTCTAAATTATCTAATTCAAGTTTTCAAGAGGTTTTACCTATGACCACGTTCGGATTGACTTGAGTCTCTTCATTTGTCATGGCATAAATTCTTGCCTGAGCCCTTAGTTGGGGATGTTGAGTAGGGTTGGCTACAGTGTTGCTTCCTGTCCCTATTCTCGAAGCAGCACTAGTGTGAGGTGATAAAGTGGTACTCAGGCTACCTTTAGAGCCACTAGAAGGATCCCGAACTTGTTGACTCCCTCTCCTTTCTGCATTCAACTCAGGACAAAAGTGTCAAAAGTGACCCTCCTTCCCTCAATGATAACATCTTCTGGGTCCCCTACACGGATCCAAGCGATATCCCTTGCAATTTGAGCAAAGGTTTCCTTTACTTCCTCTCGATCTTTCTCTTGATCTAACATTTCCACTACAAGTATTTGGCTTGAAGGATGATTAGCCTTAGGGGTGTCAACCGATCCTGGAACCACCACTATAGGAACCCATGCTCTTGCTCTTTTTGGAGCTTTGGCCTACTATGAATCCACTGGACCACTTTTTCTTTCCATGGTGGTCCTTAACCTAGCCTCTCTCAAGCACTAGCCTTCAAGGCCAAGTAAAGAACATTCTAGTTAGTGAGATTCTCTGTAACCGAGATCCTATCTCAGATGTTCAAATTCAAGCCATTTTTTAATTTGCGATGGTTATATTCCTCGAAAGCTACTATCTCCGGAACAAATGAGAATAAATTTCTAAACTTCGATTGTAACACCGACCCTCAGTGTATGCTCATGTATCCTATTTTTCCTTTATATATGATGATTTTCATAAATCCATTTATAAATTTCACTCATAAATTTTTTCGATAAATTTTCCTAGAAAATTTTTGCTCCAAATTTTAGGTAAAAGTGAATAATTTCGAAATGGGCCACAAATGGTCTTATGATGATAAGATATGATTTTGAGAGTTAGAAAATTTTTAAATTTGATAAATAATTGTTTTTAGGATTAAAACGGCAAAAGTTAAGAATTTGGTCCGTAAACCCTAATTTGGACTGATTTTGACAAACAGTATCGATACGACCATATTAAATTTTGAAATCGATCTCATTGGGCATAATATGTGATTTTGGGCCTAGCGTGTAATTTTGAGAACTTTTGAGGCCATTTTCAAATTATCAAAAGTTTGAGGGCATATAAGCAAATACCGAAACCTAAATTGTCCGAAATTAACTATGGACGACTTGAAACCATGAAATATCAATTCTAATGCTCACAAGCATCAAATAAGGGCAGATACAAAAATCGATCAACGATTTTCTAAGAAATCACCGACAAACCCTAATTTGGGTCGAAAACCATTCGGAAAGACTAAATGACCACGTTTTAACACGGGTAAATTAAATTATGCCCAACATGAGATTTTGTGTCCAATTAGAAATTATAAAAATTTTTGGGGTCAATTTATAATTTTTATAAGTCCGGGGACCAAATTATAATTACTAAGAGACAAATTTGACAAGTAATTAATGCTAAAACATGGGAAGAAGGTTGTTGGACATGGAGAGCACGTTGGGAAAGGCAATTCTTGACTTTTGAGACCAACTAGCATGGGTGTGGTATGGGATGAAAAAGCAAACATTAAATGGAGGTATGTTGGTGATATACCAATCATTGACTTTTGGGAATGAAGTGTGCTTGTAAAAGTAAAAAACAAAATTCAAACCCATTCATTTGTGAACCATGAAGAATACGTAAGTGAGAGGAATGAAAGGAAAATGTGGTGCATTCTTCATTTCTTTAAGAGTCAAGAATGAAAATGAGTGATCCTAATCTAGGAGGAAAGGATTTTGGTGGAAAATGTCTTCAAATCTCTAGACATATTTGAAAGGTAAGGCCTTCTTTTACATTTTAGAATACTATATTTTATTTTGAACCCAGAGGGAGACTCTTAACTTGGTTTACATAGGGTGACTAAAGGTTGGGACTAAGTGGAATGCTTGTTTAAGTTTTGGAAGGCAAAGAAATTGAGGTAAACAAATTTCTGTTCTGTCTTGCTTTAGACTTCATTTCTGTCCGTGAATTCATGTTTGTTTTAAGATATCTTACAGTCAGAATTTGAAAATGCTCTAGTTAAGTAAATTGTAGATCCAAGTCTTATCTTTCCAACGAGATAAGAACCACCTTAATCGGATATTTGTGCCAAACGTTATGCATTTTTCCTGAAACCTGACAGAAAGTTGTTCTGTTTCGGACTATAACATCAGTGTGCATAAACGAACCATTTTCAGCTCTATTCTGGAGAAACCCAAAACATAAAAGTTGTAGCTATTGTTCTTGTCCACCACATATAAAAATATCAGCTAAAACACACGAGGGAATCAAAAGTTATACTTTTTTTTCTAAAGATGTGTTGACAGAAAATTTTATTTCCAACAGAAAACTGTCTGTTCTGATCAAAATTTATTTCAACCCCTTTATCGGCATAATTGAGTGAAACTCAAAACACAAAAATTGTAGATCTATGGCTTGGGAATAACATGTTAAAATTTCATTAAGTTTTGATAAGTAGAATAAAAGTCATAGTTTCTGTACAAAAATTGGGCAGAAGCTGAAATTAGAATATGACTGAAACAAATTGAGGATTTCTGGGAATTCTGTGATGTGAATTTGAGAAAGTGTATAAAATGAAAGTTGTAGGTCATGAAGTTACCTACCACATGTCTAAAGTTCACTCAGAACGGGGTTTTGTGCAAAACGTTATAGCTTATTTTCCATGACTGCGCAGATTTGAAAATCTGCTGACTGATTTTTTCTGCATAAGAGTTATTTGATTTGAATGAGGGGAACACTTGATTTACGCTTCGTGGTAATATTGGGGAGTGTGTTACCCTCCCCTAAATAGTGAGTGGGACTTTGACATCTGCTATTGATTGGAAAATTCTGTTTTTAATGTTTTTTATAGCACGATTTCAACTGGGTGATAAACATTCTGTTTTTAATGTTTTTTATAGCACGATTTCAATTGGGTGATAAACAGAGCTTTCGGATTTTCATATATGTTTTACACATATTTTTGTGACCATTAGAATGTCCCAATTAGTTGACTTGTTTGATATGCATCCATACACTTTCACAAATGATATTGTGCCACTTTTTCATAACATATGATATTTATATGATTTTCATATCTATTGGCACACAGTTTCATATAACCTGGATTTGAACATGTGATTTGGGTTGGATGCCCTGTGATGATTTCATGCTTTGGGCTAGGTGCCCCCCATTCCTCCGCTGTATAGCATTTACCATGATATGGGCTTGGTGCCCCCCATTTCCCCGCTTTATAGCAATGTTCTGTAGCTATGAAGGACATTTGGCAGAGGCACCCATTGTGTCCGGATATGGTTTGGCCAGAGCTATCCTCAAAATGTTGGATCTATGTTGATGATTATACTTGTGATAATTGCGGGCTTGTTGGATCAGCCTGCGGCCAACATTGGGGTAGAGAGCTATTGTTTTACATACATGCATTGTGAAAACCCCTAATGCGCATGTCATTTGTCAAGGTACACCCTTGTCGGGAATATTTCATTGGCCGACTCTTCATGACATTGATATAAATATTGGATGCATATCTTACTTTCTGATGTGTGCATATGATATATGGTTTTGAAATGACATGATCGGTTTGTACATTGTGGATATTTTTTTTACCTTATGCTTTGACACTCCAAGTTCACACCGATATTAATAGTATGATGTTAATCCCCTCACTTGCTGAGTACCATCCCTCTTTAGGTACTCACCCCTCGCATTCCCATCTTACAGGTTTAGCCTTGGACTAAGGACTAGTAGGTCTTTGATTTCGTTGGGCATTTCGAAGACACCAGACTTGGCTACGGTTACCCACTCTTCCACGAAAATCATTTGAGGTTATTGTTATATTTGGAGCATTTAGTTGACCATTGAATTTATATACCAGGGATGACTGTATTATACTTATGTTGACTTGTAAAAATGAGTCTCATTGATTTGATATATTGATGCATTGAGGCACATTGTGATGACTTGGGAATTGAATTGCTATGTGATACATTCGATTGGACATTGTTATTAGCCTTACGGTGTCTCGATACGCGGGACGTTGTGCTCGTGTATCGAGGTACCATGGCAGTTGTCGCATGCTCGGCCCGGGGGTAAGTCGGGGCATGACATCGATTCATATTCCACTACCGACATAGCTCCTTGACGGAGTTTGATGAACTCTTTATTTTTTAAATCCCAATCAAACTGAGTGTAGAACTTCTCATCGAATTCCCTATGGAATTCGTTACAAGTAAGGGGTGTGGCTGCTCTCTCCTCCATACCATCCCACTAAGTACTAGCATCCTCGTCCAACAATCTTACAGCTACTGTAAGTTTCATCTCATCATCAATTCTAATGTCAATTATAGCTTCTATGACCCTTTTGATCCATTTCTTAGCCACCAAAGGGTCATTAGAAATAGAAAATGTTTCACACACAAGTTATCTTGCTTCTTTCAACAATTTGGACAATTCAACGGGTGGTCGAGTAGACGGTGTAACTACCAAAGTAGGAAGTGCTACCGGTGGCATAGGAGGGACCGGTGGAACCATTGGATTGGGAGGTAGGGGTAGACCTTGTACTTGAGGTGGTGGTTGGAGATGTACTTCATATGTATTCTACTACTCAGTCCATTGCCAGAGAACATCAAGTAGAGGTCGAGGAGTCCCAGTTGAAGGAACCAAAAGAGTAGATGCCAGAGATGGTAGAGCATGTGAGGACGACTCATCCTCATGCTCTTGAGGAGAAATTTCATTTATATTTCTTATTCTTCTATGTGGAGGCATGATAATCTATAAGAGCAAAGCTATCTTTAATTTACTTCTCTAAGATGATGCTAGACACCTAGTCTAGAGGTATATCAATGTCCTAGGACCCATATGAGGCTTTTGAAAACCATTGGAAGATATTTTGAACATCCAAACTTTTGGAAATGTTTGAAAACTTTTAGAAATGTTTGGAAAATTTTATTTAAACTTTCAAAACATTTAAAATAAATCCTGGTTCTAATACCAATAAAGTTGTCATGCACCAACCCTCGGATCGAGTACACTACTACCACCGCATCACCTCGGCATACGAGTAATGTCTACCCGTACACTGAGATAATGCAACTTGTTCATCAATATCCATCTGGTTTCCGAAAAAACACAACAATATCCAATTGACCCACTCGGTCATCCCTAACTCAAAAGCATGCAAATGGTCAATCCGACTATTTCTAAATCCAATAAAATTTCACAATTTCAAAAGAAATTCTAACAATGTAAACCATAAAAGATTCAAGTACAGTTTAAAGTCTAGAAATCCAAATGGATTGATGAGATAAAATTTTAATTATAATTCAAAAAAATACCCTCCATGTGGATCCAACTAATCTCCTCAAAAATCTCATCCAAAGCAAGAATTAGTACCACCAATAGGAACTCCACAAAACTAGGATTCAATAATAATCTGGTACTATGATCAGCTAATACTCTATAATTCAAGATTCCTCTAAAAAAATTGGAAACTCTCAAAAAAAATTCTCTCTTCTATCATAAATTGCTATCAATCAAGAACCAATATCTCCATTTTTATGGAAAAGAAACTTAGAAACCGGCTTATGAATGGAGTGCAATAACATGATTGTGATAACAAATGAGGGATAAGTATGAGAATGTCAAATCTTGTAATTCAAACAGTTTATCAAATATTATAGTTCCAACAATTAGGATAATTAAAAAGAAAAGAATGAATGCATCCATAATTTTCATATTTTTCAAAGATCATGGCGTCTCTCTAAATAAACCACTTACACCCATGATTTGGCCGAGCCTGAGTGGAAGTCCACTAATGGGTTTTCAATTCATTCGATTCATAATACTATATCCCTATTCCTTGGCATTGAGTTGTAACTCACTGGTGGTACAACCGGATAGTACGATGGGGACGCAAGAGGTTATGTCTACCAGTCTTTGCCAATAATTCCTAACCACGGCATCCTATTAGGTCGTCTATGGAGGGAATGACTAGAACCATATATATCACATACACTATCTTTTCACAACCATTCAAATGTCATTCAATATGTCATGATTTCAATAAATGGTTATAAAATCATATCACAATATTTATGAATAATTTATTTAATAGCATATGGCATATATTTATTCGTAAATAAAATGGATGCATACATATTTCAAATTCTCATTTTCAAACATCCCACAATCATAAATATTTGTGCAAAATCATTTAAATAATTTCAAACCATTTATAAAAATTTTGAAATCATTTTTCTCATTTAAAGGCACAATGGTCTATCCACTCACCTTTTAGGAGAGTAATCATTCCAAAATTCTGAATTTAGCAAAATCTAACCCCTCCTTTGATTCCAAATGCGTTAACTGGGGCCGTTACACAGACCGAGTCGAGTTTGAGCCACTCGGTCAATGGCTCAACTCTACTCGAATTTGACCGAGTTCAAGTCGAGTTCATCATATATCGAATCGAGTTTGAGTAGTAGAATTTTATACTCGAAAACTCAATGAGTAACTCGATTACATATATTAATATATATTATATATATTTATATATGATTGTAATATAAAAATAAAATAAAATATATTAATATATTATAAAATAATTGAGTTTTTGAACCGAGTTCGAGTCGAGTTTGAGTAGTTTGTTATACAGTCGAATCGATTTCGAGCCCTATTATTTACTACTCATCAAGTTCGAGTTGAGTTCGAGTTAGGTAAAAAAAATCAAGTTCAAGTTCGAGTATAGAGATACTTGAGATCTACTCTACTCAAATATACTCCTAGCCTTAACCTAAGACATTGGTTACAAATTAATCATTAAATCATATGCCAATACTAGAGCAAATTGGTTTTTCTCAATATGACATAATTCCTAATTTTTCAACAAATTTTCCAACACAACATGTCATAGAAAAATGATTGTATCTTAATTTTCACTTCTTGGATTGTGAAATTTCTAATTTTTACTTAAAGACTAAACATAAAACTACAATTTTTCTGTTTATGTCCCAAACCCATTCAAATCATATAAAAATATCTAAATTTATGAATATTATAATCCAAAATTCATAATTTACATTTGCGTAGCCACTGAAAATGTGTCATAACTTTCAATGCACATATCGGATTTGAGCGATTCAAATATCAAATTAAAGATAAGACATGGATCTACAACTATGATTTGAGCCTAGCCTAATTCAAACTAGAAGGCCTCTCAAAGTTGAAGGAAAACCATGCAACCAAAATATGGTAGAACATGATATTTTTTTGCACCATGAATTTTTTTTGAAAAATCATAAAAATATAATTCCTACCCAAATGTTTCAAATCATATGTCATTTCCAAGATATAGAAGTCTACTTTCATGAGAAGAAAATCTCACTTAATTTTCCTATATGTAGAGGAAGTTATGATAGAAAAATCATATCATACTCAAACTACCCATTATGCACAAAATCAAGGATTTTAGCTCACACATGAAACTGTGCATTCTACTCTAGTAACCCCTTCTCATATTCAATTTAGGCCTTAAATCAAGTAACAATTCAAAAACATTATCTATAACCAAAATCCATTGGCATTCATCCTATGTCATGAAGCAAACCGGCTTCTAACATGCTCAACAACCTAACTCATCCTTGGTCAGCCTAGGCTATTAGAGCACACAACATCAGAATTTCAGGGGAAAGTTAATAGGTTCAAACCCAGTAAGGTAGGTCATCATCCACATAGTTTTTCATACTAAAAATAATAGGAAAGCAAGGGAAAAATTGAAGGAAGCAAAATACACACTCACCTAGTGTTTTTTTGTATGTTAAACGGGGGAGAAGAGGGTTTGGAAACTAAAATCAAACCATGGATTTGATTCAACAACTCAATGAATGCTTGGAAAAAGGGTTGGATTTTAGTTATATTTGAGACAATAGAGAAATTGATGGGATTTCAGAAGATCTTATTGGGCATAGCAATGATGAGTGACAAGATTGAAGATGTTCCTAGGCTTTGATTCTTGATCTCAAACGTTTCTCACCCTTCTAAAGGCTGAATCTTGGGCACATAATGGTGATCGTAGGCAGATAAGAGTGAATCACGAGATGATTGAAGAGAGGGAGAGAGAGTTGTGAGTTTGAGTAAGTAGGGAGAAAGTAAAAGTGAGGTGGGGTGGGCATGATTTTCTTTTTTCTTTCCTCTATTTTTTTTCTTTTATCAGTGTTACAGAGTCTCTCCATGTACATAAGTTTTATGCCTAAACTAACCTATATATTGCACTATCTATAACCTATATATTGAATCATCTATTCAATTAGAACGGTTATCAGTTGTCAATTAGGACAGTTATCAGTTATCATCAGTAAATGAGCTACTTTCATGAATGCTTTTAAAACAATCCATTTATACTATCTGCTGACCATACTAATTGTTAAGTTCATAGCCCATGACTATGCTAACCAATATATATTGTAGTTTGCTATCCATACCATCTGTTAAGTTTATAGTCTATGAAATAATTCTGCACTTTCTAATCACATTGCTATTAAGATATGGAAGGTAATTATACATCTATTACTAGAGATGATTTTTAACTAATGATGTATATTATTGAAAGAAAAAAAATTAGATTTACATTTTTTGCTTCCTTACTTTTTGAAAACCACAAGAGTTTCTTCAAATTCAAATTTGTCATATTGCAGTATAGTTACTAATATTTTAAAAAATAAGGAAAAAATCTATAAAAGGAAAAAAATATGCAATTAAGCATGAAAAATGGAATAAATGACAAAAGATTATGTAGAGTTTATTGGATTTGTAAAGATGGTATTTGGATTGATATAAAGAAAAGAGGTACAGAATTTAGGCTAGAATCAGGACATAGACCAAGCCAAAGAAAGAGCCAAATCTAGAAGGGAATAAAGACACTAGGAATGCCAATGAGAATGCTAGGTGGAATGAAACTTTTAAATGCATCCATAGTATGAAAACACAATTTATGAATAGTGTTGATAAAAAATTTGACGAAATTCAAAGGGAAGTGAGTGAATTTTGATATAGTTTTGGTGAATTCAAACAATACAATGAGGAAAAATATAGAAAGATATTATTTGACTTAATGAATATATCTGCTAATGTAAAAGTGAATGGTAACTTTATTTTATGTATAAGAGACTATTGCAAGTAACAATGCCACTAGACCTTCTTCTCTGCTACAACCACTACCGAAGCTAGACCACCTCATTCTCATATGAGCTCCTTCTCCTTGCAAATCTCAGCCTACCCATTTGCTATGCATTTATTCAGTTCTCCACCCACGGGACATACTAATCTCCCTAGGGATGATAATTTTTTTCACATTCATAACATTAGAGGAAATTCCTCTCCCGGTACATCTTCTTCTGTTGCAAGTAAAGAAAACACAAAAAAAAATTAAACCTAAAGTTCAATTTTCTTGATTCTAATTCCACTTCCACTTGTATTTTTAATTCACCTAGCCTTTCACTTCCATTCCAGTTTTAGTTTTCTCTTTTTTATTTTCAATTTTTTCCATTTCTCCATTGTATTGTACTTTGCTTAATTCTCTCTTTGTGTATAATGCACTATATATACATGTGAAATTTATTTTTTTTGCAAAATAATTTTCTTGGTGCATCCTCTTTTATCGTGTAGGTAAGTGTGGGCTGCGGGCTTGCGCATGCCCCTTCATGACTCTACCGCACAGGCAAGCACAGGGCACAGGCATGCATAGGGTTTTAAGCACCATATTTTTATATTATTAATTTAAATAATATAATGATATTAAATTAGTATTTTATATAATATAGAGTTATGATATATTTTTTATTATTAGATAGTATAGTATTACAATATGAAATTATGATTATATTATATTAATTATCAATATTATATAATTTTACATAAATTCCAAAAAAAAAACTAAAAAATTAATATTAACTTATTTTAATTTACATTTAATTTATAAGATTTACCATTATAATATTTAGACAATTTAGACATTTTAATGATAACTCTATAATAAAATCTCTCTTCTGGGTGCCAAAAACAATTATCTACTTTTGGCCCCAATTTAATCAAAAATTTCTTTTTGCCGTAAAATGTATTTTATTTTTTTATTTAATGCCAATTTAATCATCTTCTTTTAGTACTGGCACCAAAAACATCTCCATATATTCATTTTATTTATTTTTCTTTTTTCTACTCTATTTGCTTTGCTCCATATATTTATTTCATTTATTTCTTTATTGACTTTTGCAATTCTCTGTTGATTTGTGCAAAACATTTGCATTGGTATTTAATATGATAGATAAGTCATGGATGTATTCTGAATTAAGAGAAAGTAATGAATATATTGATGGGGTTAATGCATTTATTGAATTTGCATCTCAAAATATTCAATCCATCGATAGAAAAGTATCATGTCATTGTGTCAAATATTTCAACACATTGAGATTTTCTACACACACGGTTTTCAATCACTTGTTATGTTATGGGTTTCAATGTAACTATGATAAGTGAATATATCATGTAGAAAGTAATGGAAAATCTACATCTCATGCATCTGACGTATCAAATGTATACAATAATTTTTTTGACCATGATATGTTTGACATATTACATGATGCATTCACACATTTATATGATCCATCCAACGTATATGAACCAACTAATCATGCATGTAACGTGGAAGAACCAACTTAAAACCAGTATATCCAAAAACAAAATACACTAATACTTACAACTATTGTGTACTTTGTCACTTAAAGTATTTGTGTGGGTAGACTAACAAATCTTTTCCATTACTGTTAATATTTTTAGTAGAATTATTGTCGGTGAAAGCATATTGCCAAATAGTTATCATTAAATGAAGAAAACTATTTCAAATTTAGGGTTGAAATATGAGAAAACACATGCATGATCTAATGATTGTATGTTATACTAGAAATATAGAGATAAGGATGATGCATGTTATGTGTGTAGTACTTATAGATGGAAACCAAATGCAAATGCAGATCAAGTAGATCAACATGTTAACAAAAAAATTGTCAAAATATTAAGATGGTTTCCTTTGATTCCTAAATTGCAAAAACTATTTACATGTGACCAAATTGTTTCTTTGATGAGATGCCATCATGATAAGAGAACAAAGGGTGGACTCCTAAAACACCTAGCAAATTCTTCTGCATGGAAGGAGTTTGATTCCCTATACTATAGCTTCTCTTCTGCCCCAAAAAATATTCGATTAGGGCAACAGCAGATAGTTTCAATCCATTTAAAACAATGAATGTTACATATAGCACTTGGTCAATACTTATGATACCATATAACCTACCTCTTTTGTTGTACATGAAGTTTACAAACTTCATACTCATATTACTTATTTCTGGTCCTAAAAGTCTTGGCGACAAGATAGATACTATTGGTGGAAGAACTGAAATATGGAACGAACGAGTAGACACTTATGATTCTTTAATTACTAAAAGATTTAAAATGCATGCAATGCTGTTATGGACCTTTAATGGCTTCCCTGCTTATACTAATCTGTCTAGATAGAGTATTAAATGTAGATTTGCATATCCAGTATGTGGATATGATACACGTTTTCAATGGTTATGTCACTGCTAGAAGTGTTGTAATATAGGACATCGAATATGGTTGGAGTCAAATCATCCATTCAGATATGATAAACATTCTTTTGATGGAATATAATAATTTAGAGTTACTCCTAAACAACGATATGGAACTAATGTATTGTAAGAATTAGATGTGATTGACTTAAAAAGTCCTAATGACATGCAAAAATGGGAAAAAAAAAGAGTATATTGTTTCATTTGCCTTATTAGGAGAATGTTTTAATTACACATAATATTGACATGATATACATCGAAAAAAATTATTTTGATGTAATTGTTGGTATAATTCTTGGGCATGAAGGAAAGTCTAAAGATAATTATAAGACTAAACTTGATCTTAAAGAGATGAGAGTAAAAAGTATCTACATGTATATAGATCAAACTCTACAAACTTATTTTTGCCTAAAGCATGCTACCAAATGACCTTGTAGGAGAAAGATACATTTCTTAATGTTTTGAAGGACTTAAAACTTTCTGACGAATACTCTACTAACATCTCCAAATGTTTTTATTATGAATGTCACATTTTAATATAAGAGTTTATTCTCATACCAATTCGTGGATCATTATATGACAATATTAGCTCTATTGTTTTTAAAATTTACAATATTTTTAAATGTCTTTGCTCTAGATTGCTTGACCGATGAGAACTTGAGCAACTAGAGGCATCAATTCCACAAATTATGTGTGAGCTTGAAAAAATCTTGCCACCATTTTTTACTAGCATGATACACTTGATTATGCACTTGACAACCGACGTAAGGATTAATGGGCCAGTAATGTATAAGTGGATGTAACCAGTTGAAAGGTTTATGTTATTTTGATCACTTATTTAACAATGATATTCATTTTATTTAACAATCATACATATGTAATACAATGTATATATATGCATATACCTGCACCAACTCAAATGCTATATACGTAATAGAGTACAGTGTGAAGGCTTTATTGTAGAATGGTATATGGCAAACGAGTGCTTACTGTTTTGTTCAAGATATTTAAACGGGGTTGAAACTAGATTTAATCGCCTATTGCAGAATGATGATAACCACATTGCATTTGTAGAAAATGAGACCACTTTAACAACTATTGGAAAACATTTTGGGAATAATGATACGTAGATCTATTAAAAGACAAAAAAAAAGAATATCTCAAATTCATCTCGATGAAAAATCATTGCAGCAATGTCATAGGTACATATTATTTAATAGTGACTCAATTGCCTCCTTTAGACTGTAAATAGACATTGTGATATATTTATGAATATTAAACTTTAATATCATGTAATATATATATACTATTTCATATGAAGGGAGTTTATGCAATATGTTCGAAAAACAAATCATGTAAAGAAGTTAAAACTTTTCAAATTGATAAAGTTCATAATAAAGATTTCACTACCTAGTTTAGTTATTGTGTAAATATATCAATAGTTAATATTTTTAATGTTATTAATTTTTTCTATTTACATGGTAAATATATCAATAGTTAATCTATTTAATGTTATTAATTTTTTTTATTTACATGATTTCTTTTCCAGGATATGAATCCAAAATATCTCAGAAAGATTATAGATAAAATTAAATGGATTGATTGTGACTAGATCCATTCGTTAGAAATTACAATGAGTATGCAATCAATGATATCAATTCCATATAAAAGATTGCCATAAGTGCCTTCAAACTAAAAATTTTGAAGTTAGGGTAGTAGTAGATGGTGTTAATTATATAAGTGCAATGGATAAAAGGCCCGTTGAAGGTAAATTAATTATTATGGAATGTTGTGGCAAATCATTTAAGAAAACTATAATGAAATGTATATGTTTGTATAACGAGAATGCAAGAAGGATAGATTTGCTTCAACACTTGTGAATTTCTCCAATCTGAATCATACGGGTATCGATTTGTTGGATGATCCTTATGTATTCGCATTCTAAGCAAAGAAGGTATTTTATGTAGTTCATAAAAAATATAAACAATGACTTGTTGTTAAAGTATGTCAAACTTAGAGATAAATTTGACATGGGTGCTTAAGCGACGAATCAACATCTGAATTCAGAAAGCAACCCTTCAAACAATCATGTATAGGTTCGGACTAATGTTGATAAAGATGGAGCAAATATATCAACACAGATGAATAATGACGATGATGTTGATAGAGTTGGATGAGATGCATATCGTATGAAATGTAATAAATTTTGTTTACATATTATGCAATCATTGATTTCTTTTCTCTATTTTTATAGTTTTATTCAGTCTACTTTTATTCGATGCATCATATGTAGTGGTATGACTATAATGAATGGTAACAAATGGTAACATATGATAACAAATGATATTGCTATAACAAGTGGTATATTAAATGGTAACAAGTGCGTCCTATGTCACAAAAATTAGGTTTTGATATGAAAATTTAAGTGAAAATTAAATTTAAAAATAATCAAATCAATTGGTTTAAATGAAATTAAGTTGTCAATGCTGACGTGTAAAACACAAACAAATTGCCAGCACTTTAATATAGGTAACAAGAAATTGCATGAAATATAGTAATTGTAAGATAACAAATCCTAAAAATTGAATTAGTAAGTATATGGGAAATAACGGATGTAAAAGGTAACAAATCATAAAAATTGCATGAAACATAGTAATTACAAGATAACAAATCGTAACAAATCCTAAAAATTGTATTAATAAGCATATGACAAATAACCATATGAGAAACATATGAGAAAGAAAGAATGGTATTGAGTAAAATTATCACGCTACTAAAACGGATAATGATTAAAGTGTGTAATGAAAAGTGAGGCAGATACAAGTAATAACGCATCCAAAAAAATTGTGTAATAAAAAAATACATGGAAAGAGGTTTAAATTGCATAATGAAAAAAGGAAGAAGGGTTTTAAAAATTTGTTTGTGAAAATAGCGATATGATATATCGCCATATTATCCATTTAACTTGAAAGATATTATTGCAACCCCTAGATTGATATGTCTTACTTTACTCTACTGTTGGATTAATGAAAGTGTAAAAAATTTACAAAAAATTTGGAATTGTTTTAAGATACAAATATATCATTTTCCAATAATATAATAATATCAATCTAATTTTAATATATAATACATATATATTACTATATATATATTACTATAAATTATATTATCGGATAATGCAGTGGTTGGACTAATTTAGGTGACACAATACTCGTGTTGGATGAGTAGATAAGTGGAAGATACTATGTTAGTGTCATAATATAAAATTATAATTATGATCATCAATATTAATTTAAATAATGTAATTGTCAATAATATAATATTAGTATGATATATAACTTAAAATAATTTAAATAATGCTACATTCGAAATGTTAAATATGGAATATTATGTTAGAGATACTTTGCAATATTAGTAATTTTAAATAATGTTACATGTAAAATTAGTGGTTGTGTAGTTAGAGGTGGTTTGGTTGGGCTGTGCTGGAGTATTACTGTGTATTAATGATATTAATCTCAATGGTACATATGGTTGAGGATTTATCTCTAACAAGGCAATAGAAGGAGTTGGAAAGGCGCATCTCCTATCGTTTCCAATTTCCTCTTCAATTTTCTCCACCATTGTATGTAGTTTATGACTTGTTTATGATGCATTTTAATTTAATATAATTAATTAAATTTAATGTAACTTTCATAATTTGTATGAGTAATTTAATTTAATGTAGATATTAGAAATTGTAATTTAAATAATGTAATTGTTATTTAAATTTACTAGTCACTTAATTAATTATCATTATTAATTTAAATAAAAATATTAGTAATTTAAATAATTTAAATAATGTGTTCTAGATTTTAGAGTTATTTAAATATTTTAGAGTTTGCTTCATATGCAATGTGATTTATGGAATTGACAAAAGAATTAATTTGGAATGCCTTCTTTTTCCAATAACATAATAACATAATAATATGATCTCATCAATAATAACATAATAATAGCATAATGTTTAATGTACCAACATAATTAAATAATATGAAATGTTATGTCATTAATTATACCAACATAATTAATTAAATCATTACATTGCCATAATTTCAAATCATAACACCATGTTATCTAATAATTTAATAATTAATGAATGAATTTTCAAAAATATAACACTATATAAAATAAATTACTAATTTCATATCACAAATAGATATAATTAACAAAGATCAAAGCTCACAGCATGTGTGCAGGACCACACAGACATGCTTATGTGCACATGTACACCTCTGCCACCGCGGACATGCACACTGCTCAGATGAAATCACATTACTCAATTATAAAATCTAAAATACGAATTAAGTATACTGATATATATGGTGTAATTAATATTATTAATTTAAATAATTTAATAATATGAAATTAAAGTATGATATGTATTGATATACAAGTCGCATGAAATGTAGTAATAGCATATAACAATTGAATAAAATGCAGCAAGTGATTTTTTTAAGAACGTTTAAGACTAAAACGTAATGACTAATAAACAAATATGTAATAATGAAACAAGGAGATAAAGATAAAAAGTGTGGAAAAACTAAAACAAAAATGGTTTAGGGTTTTGAAAATTTGTTTGTGAAAAAACTGATAAATTTTGAAAATTTTTTTGTGAAAGTGGCATGTGTATAGGATCGCGCATGCGCGGTCACACTCATGCACATCTCTGCTAATGCCTACATGTGCACCACCTAATCCATTACTAGGCAAAATCATATTCCTCAATTATAAAATCTAAATATGAATTAAGTACAATAATGTATATGATATAATTAATATTATTCATTTAAATAATGTAATGATATGAAACTAAAGTATGATATGTATATAGTATCTATGAAATGTAATAATTTTGTAATAATAGCATATAACAATTACATGAAATGTAGCTTAGTAATGACTAAAACAAAAACACAAGTGTGCAATAATAAAAAAATGTGGTAAAGAGTAAAAGTGTTAGAAAACAAGAAAAAATGACGGATTTTGAAAATTTGTTTATGAAAATGGCAGTCAAATAACTAAATCAAATATATTATAAATCTTCCTACGTAAACCATCAAATCTACTTCTTCCCTCCAAAAGCTCTCTCCCCTCAAAGTTTTCAAAACTTCTAACTCAAACAAATTCTCATTTCTATCAAATATTTTCAATAAAAAATCGAAAGTTTTACTCCCTTAACCCATCCAAACCTCTCACTTAGGTTTTCATTGAATCACTTTATACCATATATTCAACAAGTTTACAAGACAAATGATTTGCAAAGTTTTATCAAAAGGTGATGAAGGTTTTCATATAAACCAATAAACAATTTTTACATGCGGAAATTTACGGATCTAATTGGGTTAGAATCACTTACCTCTTTCCGATGATTGAGTATTCTAAGTCGAAAAAATGTCACATAAATCGGATCATTTTCTATGTTCTACAATCCAAATGCCTTTGGTGGTAATTATCAACAAATTTAAACCCTTCTTCAAGGTTTCTCCTTTTTGTTTCTCAAATGTGAATACTCTCTCTCTACCATTTTTCTCCTTTTTCTTTTTGTTTTTTAGTTCTTCCTATTCATGTCACCCTAAGGAAGAAGGTGAGTAGAATGTGCATTTTTTTCAGGAACCAGAGAGAGGGGGAGGTTTTTTTTTTCACGTTGGCACATGAGGGGTGGTTTTTCCAATAACCACTCCCTCCCTCACAACATTCAAACATTTGATTGTTCGGGCGGATCTACCCTCATGGGCGGACCCGTCTCCATTTTCCAACATCTCCCACTCGCACATGAGGGATAGATTCGCATACAATATGATCATTACAATCGAACATCAATTTCATACAGGCAAGTGGATCGTGTGACCTACGAGAATATCAAAAGCTCTAGGGCTATATACCGGTTAAGGATATATAGTAGCTCATCGTCAATGTGGTGATGAGGACATCCTATCTCGCTATACCCCAGACATCTTTTACTCGACACAGTCAACGTATCTCTCATCCCTCAAGATAATGTAAGAGCATACTTGACTCAAATCCATTCATGTATTCACAATTACATCTCTAAACACTAAGTCATAGACATAATTGATCGGTCTATGAATACAGAGCAATGTGTCGGTCAAAGACAGTCTTCCTTTCATACAAATAACTTTTAAATCTACTTTTAGCTGCTTTCCTAGACATGCACTGCCAAACTGAATCAATCATAATTTCTTGGTGACATGCTAAAGTAGCAATATTAAAATAAAATTTCAAGAGACAGACAAAAGTCCTAAAGGTATAAATTGGGGGTTAAATATAAACCTTCGAGTCTCACACAATGAGATAAAGAGGGATTCACCATCTCATTACCTATATGGTCACATAAGTCACGTGGTATGAAACACGTGCTACGATGCGCTATCTTTCCATCTGGAAGTGTATGTCTTATTTTAAAAAAAAAAGCATCGTACAGGTCTTAATCCAAGTGTACACAACATCTAACCTGATTTTTCCTTCTTACATGTCCTCAAGAAAATCTCACAATATCAAGGAAAAACTCACACCTAGCTATTCGACAAGTCCAATGGATTGTTGGGAATCCATTTCGATTACCATATATGTATACTCAACCGATAATCTCATCTTAGTAGTTAACTAAGATGGCATATATGTGTGTTAATCCACCACAAATTAACAAAGCCTCATCTCTACATATCACACAGACATTAGAGGTGATTGCTCGTGTGAGAGAGTCAATCACCAAACTTTTCCGACATACTTTTAACTTAGACACCAGAATTTTGGACACAAAAACAAAATTCAAATGTCATCAAATATGAGCATTACATCATATATATACTCTATATATGATTACAATCACAATCACAATATGTCATAATAATCTACACAACTCAAGAAATCAACATGTCACACAAACATGTCTTCAGGTGCTGGCTTTGTAAACGGATCAGTCACCATCAAATGCATAGACATGTACTCTAGTGTCATTTTCCTCTTTTCAATCATATCTCTAACAAGATTGATCCTTGTGTCTATATGTTTGGTTTTGTCATTGTATTTGGAGTCTCAAACGTAAGCAATAGTGACTTATTGTCACTAAGTCATAACTCCCACTAAATTGCTTACTGCTCTCAAATATTACAAAAAATCTAAACAACCAAATATCTCATAAACTACGAAAGTACAGATCTCAAAGTCTACTTTTATTGTAGAAAGAGATATACATATTTGTTTCTTACTACTCCATGAGATAGTACTATCATTGAGCAAGCAAATATAATCAGTGGTAGATTTTCTTTCATCTAAATCACCTCGTCAATCACTATCGTGTATCATTTCAATACTAGAACATTTTCTTAATTATAAAGGAAATAATATGTAGTTCTATTTAGGTATCTTAAAATCCTATTCACATCAATCCAATCATTATTTTCTGGATTGGATGGATACCTACTGACCAAATCCATAGCATGACAAATATCGGGATGAGTACACATTATAGCGTACTTTAAGCTCCCAACTGTGCTAATATGTTACATTCTGGACATTTCATTTATTGATCAGGAGTATTGGGCATTACATCACTTGAACTATCACCTTTAGTCACAGGAGTATTTAATGGGTTTGTAGTTTTCGAATTTGTATCATTCCAGAGTCTTTATAATATGAGGCTCTTGAGATAATCCCAAAATCTCTAGAAACGATTTTTATAGGTTTTAATTCCCAATCTGTCTTAACCCATATCTCTTATCTCAAAATTGGAACACAACCATTTCAAGATCTGAAGGACATACTCCTTATTATTCGCGACTAATAATATGTTCTCGACATATAGAGATAGAATTACAAAATTATCATCGGACATCTCAACATGAGTACAATGGTTTTCGTCTATCATGACGAAATCATAAGATATCACATCTTTGTGAAATCTTAAATACCATTGTCTAGAAAACTGATTAAAGCTTTAAATTGATCTACTCAATTTATATAGTTTGTTTTCCTAGCCTTCAATGACAAAACCCTCTGGTTGTGCCATATAGACTTCTTCCTCAAGTTCTCAATTGAGAAAAACAGTCTTCATGTCCATCTAACATATTTCTAAATCCAAATTAGCCATTATTTTCAACAATAGGTGAAAAGAAGTAAATCTCATTACCAGGAAGAGGTTTCCTCATAATCAATACCCTTTTAGAGAGTATAACTTCTTACTGCCAGTTGAGTCTTTTACCTCTCAATAGTTCCATTTATTCTACACTTTGTTTTAAGAACCCACTTGTTCCTAATAAGCTTGCGCCCCAATAGAAGTTCAACCAATCTCAATGTATGGTTAGAACTCAATAACTCCAATTCTTTTTCTTCCATTGCTTTTATCCATCTCATCCTTGGAAGGATCAGATGGAGCCTAATGTGACATCCGTGATTTAATCTCTGCTACAGTACCATTTTTTTTGTTCACCAATGAACATTTAACTTTTAAACTGGTGTGAGTATCTTATAAAGATACTCTTACTTTTATGGAAACCCAATTTCCCCAACATATTGGAATAGACGACCGATCATCAAAATCTGAGATTACTCATAATCGGCTTTTTACCAGTTCAAAATTCATATAATGTCAATAGTACTGATTTCAAAGGCAGTTTGTTCAAAATATAACCAGCAGTTAATAAAATATCTCCTCAAAAAGAAATTGACAAGTCAACCTGTACTATCATGAATTTTGTCATATCCAACAATGTCCTATGTCTTCTTACTACAACATGACTTTACTGAGGTGTTTAAGAAATAGTCAAATGTCGGATTATATTGCTTTTGTTACACAGATCCTTAACTCGATCTGATAAATATTCACACCATCTATCCGTTTGATTCTCTAATCTGCTCATATAATGTCTAAAACACTCAAGTGTTTCAGACTTGCGAGAAATCAAATAGACACAACCAAATGACGTGAAGTTATCTATAAACGTAATGAAACACAAAATTCCATGTCTTCTTGCCTTCATACTCATTGAACCACAAATGTTTGAATGGATAAATAGCAATGAAATTCAACCCAAATGGTTTTTCAAATGGTTTTCTCATTATTTTGTAAGCATGACAAAGTCTAACTTAATAGTTAAACATTCATCAATTATATTGCAAAATTATAAAACAAGTTGCAAATTGTCCAGAATCAACAGATGTCATTCAATTGCAAATGCACCTTGTCTTTCTAAAAGTTCAAAAATATAACTAAATTCCAAAAGAATAAGAACAGATAAGATTTTATTGTATTTCAGCATGCAGAGAACATCAAGCAAAATGAGAATTTGGCTACTTTGTAACTTCAATTTACAAGTGCCTGTTTCTTTAACATCCATCTTTTTTGTTTTTTTTTTGTTTGTTTTTTTTTGCATTGTCCTCCACACTGATCTATCTCCAACTAGAAGACATTCGACGAAAATCTTTAAGTGTCTCAAAGTCTGTTCTTATTTCAAGAGTTGTTCTTTTGTAATCTTTCTCCATTCTCCTTTTCTTTCTCGCTTTCGTTTTAGTCCCTTTCATACTTAGAGTCCAAAACTCTAATTGGAACTAGACTCTATAACAAAAAGCATTAGTTGTGGATCTTACAGCACTAAGCCGCTCATCTTCAAGCTCAACATGATGAGCAATATCCGTGAAAGTCTTCACACTATCATTGTGAGTCAAACTGACTTTCAAGTGCTCCCACTTGGCAGCAAGGGATCGGATCAAGATTTAAACTTTCTGTTTATTGGAGAAAATATGACCAACTGACTACCACTCTCTAATTAGACATGGCATTTAAATATTATTTGCGACTGTGACAATATCACTTTCATAGGTATCAAATATTATGGGCATTTATCTAGGATGAGTTACTGGTACCTCCATGTTTTACCATGAGATATACCCAAATATCATGAGCAATCACATATTGCTCACGCTCGGGTATCATGTCATTAATCACAGAGCTAACCAGGGTTGCACGAATAGTGGAATCTATCATTTTTCATACCTGGTAAATCTCTTGTTCTCTCCTCTACGGAGCAACATTGCCCACACTAAGGTCCTAAATGATATGTTTGATATCTTCCAAGGTATCTTGTTCTTTCAGCACATTTCAAATTTTATGGCATCATATCTCATGATTGTCGTCATTCAATTTGTCATCTCTATTCAAAATCCCTAATAATAGATTTTGATACTATGGTTTGAATTTCTAAGAGGGTGGACACTTATTTTAATGCTCATATCATACATATAATTTTGTGTTTCAAAATTAACATTCATAAAGGTTAACATTAGGTATAGAATCGAAAGTTCACTAGGTTCCCAATCATCATCTATGGTCCTAATGTATTACCATCATAAATTTAATTTGAAACTACAAAATTCAATAGATTTAGGTGAGAATTACTTAAATTTTGCCAACCAAAAACTCTTCCACTTAAATACACAAAATATTTAAATAACATTTTAATTTCGGATGAGAATTACTTAAATTTTACCAATCCAAAATTTTCAGTTAAGGGATCCTAGTTTTCTTTTGCCTACATGATCATACACTTTAATAAATAAAGCCAACAATTGCTAAAAAGAAACTTTGTATTAAAAAATTAAAAGTTCATCTTTTACATGATCATGCTCCAAACTAACAGTCATAACACGTAAAAGAATACATATAAATAAACTATCTCATTCAGGACAAATTCATTCGGGATACCATATTTATAATTCCTTTAGATAGTCTATCCCTGGGTGCAAATCTCTTGATGGCTCGAGAAGAACTATTCATATTTTGGGATAGTCTTTTCTTTATTTGGCTATGTATATTTTTGACTTCCCACTTTTCTATTAATAACGATCTCACATCATCCAGAATCATGTGCTCATTCTTGGCAATCAACTCATCAACTATGCTAGCCCAATAAGAAAACAGAGAGTTTCTCAGTATGTACATGTCATCCCCCCAAAAGACATGACCTATTTGAATAAGTTCCAAGCGTTTCACTTCCATGATCTCCAAATGATCCGGCAAAGTATGAGATGGGTCCATTTTGTAAGTCAACATTTGACCCAACTTTATCAAATGCTCTGGACTTCTCAGATCTCTTTCTCTCCCTCAGAGGCCCCGAAGACTTTCAAATAGGCGTCTGATTATCACTATTTTCCTTGAAATTGAGAACAATATTAGGTTAGGCACGTAGCCAACCATAATATTAAAATAAATCTCAGAGTATTTATTTTATAAATATTTGCTCAAATTTAAAATAATTTTATATTAGAAAAACTAATTTTCGAACATAAATTATTGAGCCAAAAATTCAAACAAATGGTGAGTGAAAAATAAATCTTCACGCAAGTAGCCAAAATTAAGAAAATAATTTTCTAGCCACATATAAAAATTTTCAAAATTTTTTGTGTATCGGAAATAATTTTTCTGTAATTTTATATAATTTCTAAGTCAAAAAATTAATAAAAATTACCTTTTTTAATCTAAAAAATAAATTAAAATCAACAAAAAAATTCAGAGGGAGTAAAACTTGTTCCGGTGAAAATTTTCTCCGAAACAGAGATTTCACGCTCCCCCACGTGCCGCCGGAATGGGCTATCAAAATGGACACCCACCTACTCTCCTTGGGTGGCGCGTGAACTACACGCGCCGCCTTCCAGCCAACGGATGGCTCCGAAATTTTGGCTACAACCTAGTTTTCAATGTCTCTGAGTTCAATGGTACTTTCAAATTTTTAATCAGAGGTCTCTAGCCTAGGGGGTGGATCTCGCTTGCTGGTCCCGAGAGTGGGATTGGTCTGATACTATTTATCTTCTTCTCCAAATTTCTGGTTTTCGATCCAAATTTTGAACTGCAATATCTCTCTCAATTCTTAACCATTTTTTGCATTCTTTATATGGTTGGAAAGCATTTTACAAGAGGAATCTAACCATATAAATGGCATGTCATGAAACCCAATATTTTTACAAATTCGAGTAAATTAAGCTTCAGCTAGGGTTTGCAATATCTCATAATATACTTATTAGATGCATGCCAAATTTTGTAGATTTCATTCTCATGCAACAAGCATCCAACTGTGTAAAATTAAGAGCATTCCATTAAGCCAATTTCAAATTGCCATTAATAAACCTTAAAAATTATTCTAGACATTTTCATTTTTAATACCCAACTAAAGAGGCAGGAAACACCCTAAATGTCTCTGATACCAATGAAAGTTTTCATATAAACCAACAAACAATTTTTACATGCAGAAATTCATGGATATAATTGGGTTATAATCACTTACCTCTTTCTGATGGTTTAGTATTCTAGGTCAAAAAAAATCACGTAAATCAGATCATTTTCTATGTTCCACAATCCAAATGCCTTTGGTGGTAATGATCAATAAATTCAAACCCTTCTTCAAGGTTTCTCCTTTTTGTTTCTCAAATGTGAATACTCTCTCTCCGCCATTTTTCGCCTTTTTCTTTTTGTTTTTTTGGTTCTTCCTATTCATGTCACCCCAAGGAAGAAGGTGAGTAGATTGTGCATTTTTTTCAGGAACCAGAGAAAGAGGGGGAGGTTTTTTTTTTCACGTTGGCACATGAGGGGTTGAGGGGTAGTTTTTCCAATAACCACTCCCTTCCTCACAACATTCAAACATTTGAATGTTGGGGCAAGTCTACCCTCATGGGCGGACCTGCATCCATTTTCCAACAGGTGACAACATGTTTTTTTTTTAAAAAAGAAAAATCACTCTAGGTTCTTTTGCGTTCTGAAATATTTTAATTTTTTCTAGATATAGGGATAAATATGGGATGAAGTAAACAAAGGATAAGCAATGTAACTGACTATGAAGAATCAAAGCCAACCCAAGATCAAGTTGAGTCTAAAGAAACCCAATAATTCCAAGATGTTACCCCAGATTTAGTTTAAAAATAAACAGATCATTTTAGTTTGAGGTAATTAGTAATTATTCATTTTTAATTTTTTATTTTGAGCAATTGTCAAGAAATGTAGAGGCCCAACATGCTGTCTAGATGTTTGGAACTTAGAAAAAGAAAAACACATGATGGTTAAAATAAATAAATTAAATCAATCAATAGGAATCGATGGTATGATCTTTACTAGATTCCTTGGCTCTATAACCAAAGTGTATTCGATTGCTCTAATAAACTGTAGGATTTGACATAACATGCTAACAGATATAAAGAGAACATGTGAAAGATTGTACATATATCTAGTTTTATTACTCAATCGCATAATGGCATAGATGAAATGACACTAGAAATGACACTAAGAAATGGATTATTAAAATTTTGTTTAACAAATGGAAAAGTTTTAAAAATACTCTGAAATCAAAGTGTTTCGACGATTTATTTGGAGTAGATGAAAATATCAAGAGAATAAAAGATGAAAAGATCCAAATCAGTACAAGGAGTTTGTTATTTCTGATTAAGTTATAACAGAAAGGTATAACTTAATAATTTTTCTTACTACTACAATCCACTTGTATTTTAAAAATTTTTTCTCTATGTTAGGAAATTTGTAAAAAAAAAATTCAGAAATTCGTGCAAAGTTGACTGATCTACAATGTTTAGGATCGAAACCATTTGCCAAACTCATACATGAGAAAATATAAACAATTCATATTTTATTTTACTTGCAATTAATTTTACTACATAATACTTCAAAGTAGTTTACTTTTATCATCACAGATAACACAATATGCAAAACCTTCTACAGCTAAACTTTATATTACAAATAGAACGCGATAAGATGGTAGCTTAGTTTCAAAGAAAGTAATAGAAGTTGTTGTATGAATGATTATTTTTATGTAATTTTAATTGATATGTTTATAGGACAGTGATATTTGATTCACTTTATTTCTCACAAGAAATGATGAAGAGTAGAATGGAGTCTATTGACAACAAAGAAGGATAAGTAGAAAGTTCAAATTTATTTTAGAAAAGTGATATTGTTTTTAAAGTTAATGGGTCTGATTCGAGAGAAAGAATTAGATATGTAGAAAAAGTTACAATTTCATCACAACGTATGCATTCAACTAGATCTGAGAATAAAAATATGACTATTATGATAGAACGATTAATGGAATAAAATCACAATCTTACAAATTTGATAAGCAATATTCTTATACATGTTGTATGTATGCTGGAAGTGGATAGCAAGATGAATTGATGAATCTTGTTAATGAAGCAAGGCTTATTGTTGGTGTTCAAGTATGAATATCATTTCTCCGGTTTTTACCATAATATTACTAATTTCCTTTTTGTCTTTGAATAATAATCCAAATTATTTGTATTGTTAACTTCCTTCAATACCAGATGTTAAGAATGTACATAGAAACCAACAATTATCATTACCACCTGACTACATCCCAAAAAATAATATTTTCATTAATAACCATTTTTTACGATATACCCTATAATTATATTCATTTCATTACTGGTTTTTATAGATAGATTGACGTGAAAGAATGTGCATAAAGTTGGTCACCTACTTAGTTTTAATGCTGGGATTGTGCATTCAAATTGTGATGGTAATATTTTTTGTAATCGAAATGAATATTTTTTGTTTGAACATCTCAAAAGACATATAGTTGTGGGACATATAATCTTTTTTCTTTCTTATTTGTATCTATCATTTTACTAATATATCAATCATTCTCGCATATTAATATAAGGATTACATTTATATTATTTTTTTAATTTCTTTACTTTATAATCTCTACACCATCTTTAAAAAACCGTCACTATTTTTTTGTGCTAAAAAAAAAACGTCACTATTGATGTTATGTGTAACCTGACAATAAAATGTACTAACAATTTCTAACACTTATAATAATAACCGCTTTCCTAACATTGTGATAACCAACGATAAAAAGAAACTAATCTTTCCTAACATTTATGGTAAACGAGAATAAAAAATAGTATATTTCCTAACACTTGTGGTAGTCGATGATACAATATAGTAATTTATACTAACATAAAAGAAAATAATTTTTTCTAACCCTTTTCTAACCAACAAAAAAGACAGTAACTTTTCTAACATTTATAGTAATCAATGAAAAAATCAGTAATATTTTCTGACACTTATAGTAACTAATGATACAAAATAGTAACTTATACTAAGATATATGGTAACCGACAATAAAAGTTATTTCCTAACTCTTTTCTAGCGGATGTAAAAGTAGTAATATTTTCTGATTCTTGTACTAACCAATAATATAAGATAGTAACTTATATTAATATGTATGATAACCAACAATAAAAGTTATTAATATTTTCTAATCCATTTCTAACCCATGATAAAGGGAGTAATATTTTGTATCATTTGTGGTAACCAAAACCAACGGTACAAGATAGTAACTCATATTAACACATGTGGTAACTGACGATAATGACTAACTTTTTCCAATACTTTTCTAACTGATGATAATAAAAATAAAAGGTAGTAGTTTTTCCTAATACTTGTGGTAATGACAATAAAAGGTAATAACATTTCCAACACTAGTGTAACCGACAATAAAAGGACAACTCATAACACCTGTGGTACCTGATGATAAAAGATACTAACATTTATTAATACTTGTGATAACCGATAATAAAAAACAGTAACATTTCCTAACAAATGTTGTAACCGACGATAAATAATAGTAACATTTGTTAACAATTATGGTGACTGATAATAAAATGTAATAACTTTTATTAATATTTTTGATATCAATGATAAAAAAACATTAACTTTTACTAATACTTTTTTAACCGTCAATATAGATCCAAAATATTCTCCAATGGTGATCAAAATTGTTGGGATAAACCTATCCTGATTGATGTATAGCCAATTGAAGGTCTGTCTATTGGAGAAGGTCTTGTCAACGATTTAATGGGTTAGCAAATGGTTTTCGTCCGTCTGGATAGAGCATTTGTTTTGTGGTACAAATTCTTATCCCCATATTTGCTAATAGCAACTAAATTTAAAGATGAATCTTGCTCATTCAAGGTTTAGGGATTCCGGGACAAACTTAGGGATGACTTTGGTGATGAAATTCAAGGATGAAATATTATCAGTCTCTAAAGTCACCTCAAACATTTCATCATCACTTTCATCCCTAAATAGTGATGACTGATTGTGTTCCAAAACTGCTTACTAGAATTGAAGTCTCTTTTCTTCTTTCCATCCCCTTCCCCACTTCTTTCTTTGTCAAACAGCTACAACACTAGTATCTCTCTTCCACATTTATGTTCTCTCCCACTTTGTTATTGTCGTTTTTGGTGATTCACTTCCTTTGATTGTTGAGAAATTATCTAAAGAGTTCAATAAATTGAGGTATGACTTTACTCTTGAAATTTATGGTAAAAATTAGTGTTTATATATATATATAAAGTTTTCATTTGGTAGTTTTGTGCAAAATGTGTGTGCATAAAAAATTTGAAATGTGTGTACGAAATATGAAATATGATGGAGGTTTTCACAGTTCTCATGTCAATGAAATGTGTCTATACAAGAAAAAAAAATGAATTAAATTTCATACATTAACAAAAGTAAAGATAGTTGAATTGAACAATCAATTTGATGATTAATTTGATATGTGTATATGTAGAATTAATGGTGTGAAATATGTGTTGATCTAATAAGGATTGAAAATTGATTGTAAATTTAAACTATGAATTAAATTATTTATTTTAAAATGTACATATGGAGAATATGGAGCAAGATATGAGTTGAAAGTATAACGAGAATATAGTTAAAGCAATTAACATAAAAACACCATATATGTTCTTGATCTTGATTGTGCCTAACCCATAAAATTCAAAAAATTTGATTAAGATTTGTACAATGCTATTAACATAAAAATTAAAGCAATTTTTTTATGCGAGAATATACACGTCAATGAAAATTCGAACGTGTGATCTTAGAAAATACATTTAAATAGAAGTTGAAACAATTGTTGTATGAAAGGGTTACTATATTTCATGCTTCCACCAAAATTGAAATTATAATGAAGGCCATATTAGATGGACAATTATTGAATTTCCATACAAAGAATGAGGTAAAAGTAATCCTAAATAAAAGTAATAATTAGGCATGACAATATGAGATATCTCAAAAATTATCAACATAAATTATATAACTAATAATCAAATATCAGATATGCATGGCTTCGAAAAAATTAAACATGTGTTATATGTAGGATATGCAACATAATAGTTTGATATTTAGAGGTGATAAGATCTGTTATAATATTTGCTTTTATTTTATTTAGGTACACTACAAAAAAACAGGATTTTTGCAACAAATTTTGCGACGAAAATTTAGAAAAAATTCGTCGCTAAATAAGTTTGCAACAAATTTTTTGATAAAAAATAATTTCTCGCTAATAATTCGTCACAAATCTTTGCGACAAAAAATATCATATTTGTCACAAATTAGTGACGGATGTTATTCGTCGCAACATTCGTCGCAAAAATTAGCAACCAAAACTTTTTTGTTGCAAATTTCTGACACATTTTGCGACGAAAAATATCTATTGCAAAATTATTCGTCGCAAAAATTAGCAACCAAAACTTTTTTATTGCAAATTTCTGACACATTTTGCGACGAAAAATATTTATTGCAAAATTATTCGTCGCAAAAATTAGCAACCAAAACTTTTTTGTTGCAACTTTTTGACACATTTTGCGACAAAAACCATCTGTTGCAAAATTATTCGTTGCAAAATTCATCGCAAAAATTAGCAACAAAAACTTTATTGTTGCTTTTCGACACATTTTGTGGCAAAAAATATCTGTTGCAAATCTATTCGTCACAAAATTCATCGCAAAAATTAGCAACCAAAACTTTTTTGTTGCATTTTCTGACAAATTTTGCGATGAAAATGATCTATTGCAAATGTATGCGTCGCAAAATTCGTCAGAAAAATTAGTATCGAAAATATTTTTGTTACAATTTTGTGACAAATTTTGCGACGAATATTATCTGTCACAAATTAGCGACGAAAAATTATTGTCGCAAAATTGGCGACGAATTTTTTCGTTGTAAATTTTCAACAAAAATTTTTTTGTTGCTAATATTTGCAACAAAATTTGCAACGAAAAATATTTTGTCGGAATTTGCGACAAATTATATTTGTCGTAGAAGTGTGACGAATATTTATTTGTCGCTAATCTGTGACAAAATCAGTGACGAATTTAGTGACAAATTTTGTGACAAAGTGTGAACTAAACCGACGAATATGGAAAATTTGCGACAAAGTGTGAACTAAATCGACAAATTTTGCAACAAATATCAGAATCTGCGACGAATTTTCCGACGAATCTGGAAAATTTGCGACAAAATAATTTGATTTGTTTTTCTTTTACACCAATTTTCCCTATATATCATATTTCTCCTTGATAGTCTCAGCCAACCAGTTTATGAACTAAACCGCCAACATCATCATCAACAAACCATCCTGGGTACCATCTAACAGCCAATAATATGAAATTTATCTAATATCTACTCATTGAAAAAACTAACCATCTAATAGTATCAATCAAATAATAATTATAAAAACACTACCATCGTCATGAAATAATAATAAACAGTAATAAATAAGTAACAGAATATCAAATATCTAGCATTATGAACCAAATAATAATAACAAGTTTAATTAAATATAACGTGAAATAAAAACTGTTTCAAGAAACATTATCACCATCACTGTCACCGTTACCGTCACCATCACCATCACCATCACCATCACCATCATCATCACCAAATATGTCATAATCATCGTCACCATCATTTGGAGGAGATTGAAAAGGGGGAATTGAACTTGAAGTGGAGACTAACTGAAGATGCTGCATTATAAGTCTCTGTTGTGCGCGGAACTCTTCAAATTCATTGTCTCTTCGCCTGAGTTCTACGGGCATGACTTGAAGTTCATTGTCTTTTCGTGCTAACTGCTCCTTCATGTGGCTGAGATCTTTGGTCAATTGCATTAATTTTGTTCTTACTAGTGTCTGGGTGGAAGAAGATAGACCATTGATTCTACAAGTCCTGCTTAACGAGCCCATCCCAAGTACTCTTCCCTGCTTCACTCCACCAGTAGCCTCAAGCCATAAAGGCATATTATTAATAATGAAAAAAACACTGTTAGATGAAATAATGAAAAAATAAATGAATTAAATTCAAAAAATAGTTATTTAACAAAATTTTCATTCTATTTATATGCTCATCAATATTGATTAAGCCTCCCGCATAAGTAAGAAATGATTCCCTAGAATTATAAGATCAATTTTTTTTTTATTCTGCTCACTCCTCCGTCGACTGTCATCGGAATCCTAGAAGTTTAAAATCCTTAGCCAATTTTCTTCGGTGATGCAGTATGGCTTCTTTCGATTCGTCTTTGCATGATTTAGTACACCTCGGATGTGATGACCACATTTTTTCTTAAAAATTCTTCTTATTTCAAGCTCCTCGGTCTCATCCCAATTGAACTTTTGCTGCAATAAATAAAAATACAATTAGTTATATTTAAATTATACAATTATTTTTATATTTAAACTTAGAGGCCTAATTTATCTTGAATTCTCTCCACCATAACACTTTGATATTATATGGAGTACTTGTTAAGACATCGATACTCCTCCCCAATGGTTGTTAATGATTCTATTTAGCTCATGAATAACACACATAGAATTTGTGAATCTATCATAAAATTAGAAACAAAAAAAATGGTTAGTAAAAAAAATAGTTAAATGAACTCATCAGGTATATAAATAAAAAAACTATTGTGATAATATTTCAAAATTTATTACTTACGAATCTCCGCAAAGGATATCACCTCTCGCGTATCTTCCCCCTTAACGTGTGAATCTTGCATTAAAGGTACAACCGAAGGTACAATTGAAGGAGATGGAGAAAGTGCATTAGTATAAGGTGAAGGGGCATGGGAAGGTGCAGTTGAAGCGGACGGTGACGCTGAAGAGTTTGGTCTTGCATCAGAAGATCGTCTATGCCCTCTACGTCGATACTGTCACAAGAGTTTGGTCTTGCAAGCAATGAAAATTGCATGTTTATAAAAAATATAATAGAGTATATGAAGAAACATACCATATTTAAATTGTCGTCCGAAATGATTTATACAAAAAAATACTGCGTATTAGCAAATAATATTTCGAAAATGAAACATGAGGCACTAAATATAATATACAAATTGAGAAACGAAATATGCAAATCTAAATGTATTTTCACATTCAAACAGTTAAATAAAATTTAATCTGATGTTAGACAATTATAATAAATCTTAAAAAAACAACACTTACCGACGTCAAAAATCAAAGTCATCATTGTCATCATCATTCTCATTATCAGATTCTTCAACACCAAATTCATCCTCATCTTCATCCCCATCTTCATCATTTGTCTCAAAATCAGATTCTTCATCGCCAGCCTCATGAATTTCAGTTTGATCCACATCTATCACTACTCCACGTGGATCTCGTAATGTTGGAATAATATATTTCTCAGTTTGAAACGTGTTGGCAATTTCTTCTTGTTGATATGCTATTTCTTCCCAACGTTCCGTAATTTTCTTTCATGCGTTCGTTTTACAAACAGCTCACCAATCAATTTTGTCACGTTTCAAACTAGGATATGATGCATAATACACTTGAATCGCTTGTTGTGCCAATACGAATGATTTATATCTTTTATAAAATTTTTTATGATTTATTTCGACCAAATTAAACTTTGAATGCACATTCATCCCTTTTACGGGGTCAAACCACTGGTACATAAATAAAACGACCCGCAACTCTGCTCTAAAGTACTTATCTCTATAATTTCATCCAACAAACCATAAAAATCATCTTTTACACCTCCATCGTTAGATAACTGAACGCAAACACCACTATTCATTGTAGCTTTTCCGGTTCCATATTCTTAAGTGTGAAAATTATACCTCTTTATAAAATATGATGGCCAAGTTCGTACCGTTGAGTTTGGATCTCATGACAGATGAATTAACAATTTTTGTTGAACTTGATCTTGATTACATTGAACCTGAAGTAAAATAAATGTGTTATTTTTTTATTAATCAAATTTTATAAAATTTCAAAAAATTTCAAAACTAACATATGTTTTGAACTATGCTGCAAATTCTTCATCGCATACACGATTAAACTCATTCATCGATAGTTCAGACCGTGAATATTGAAAAATCCTATGATTAAAGAAGACGATTTATGTCAAAAATTTTAACAAAACAAAGAGTACATTTATTTGGAAAAAAATACTTACTCGAAATATGGCGTAACTTCTGGACAGTTCAGTAAAATATATATATGGGTTACCCGCCATTCTTTAGCAGTTAAATATCTAACCTTACATGATCCATTTGGTCGACCGAGATAGTTGAAAATAGAGAATGAATTTAAATTAGGATCAACAGGACCCTCATCATTTTTGCCCATTCTCCATCTCTTACATTGGACATGAGGCTCGAAATAATATGAAGCAAAAGTTGTCACTTCCTCCGCAATGTATGCATTAACAATAAAGACTTCAACCCGTGCTTTATTTTTCACTTTTCTTTTCAAATGATATAAAAATCTAATTGTAATTAAATAAAGTGTATCAGAAAATGATATATAATGAATTTAGTAAAATAACAAGCACTCTAAATTGCCTTATGAAAAGAAGGTACAAAATTTACCTTTCAAATGGATACATCTATCGATATTGGACAGGATCTGCAACTCTGGCCTCATAAGGCAAGTGAACTAAAAGGTATTCCATAGAATCAAAAAATGACGGTGGAAATATCATTTCTAGATTACACAAAATGATAGGGATATCTCTCTCTAATTTCGCCATATGTGATTTCTTTAATACTGTCGAGTAAATATCATGCAAGAAAATACTTAACTCTGTAATGACACCCCATACAAAATCTTTTA
Source organism: Dillenia suffruticosa (assembly GCA_033439265.1). NCBI lineage: Eukaryota > Viridiplantae > Streptophyta > Magnoliopsida > Dilleniales > Dilleniaceae > Dillenia > Dillenia suffruticosa. Next base: position 14,043,752 of record JAVTVX010000009.1, on the reverse strand, counting down.
AAAGTTCCTTAAAAGCAATCGGAATCAATCTTTCCATAAATATGTGACAAAAATGACTCTTCAAACCAATCAACTTGCATTCTTTCATATCGACACATTTCCCAAGATTTGAGGTATAACCATGAGGAAATCTTAACGATTTCAACCATTTACAAACTTTCCGTTTCTAATCCTTATTTATTATATAAATTGCCTTTGGTTTTGATTCCCTACTGCTTCCATACACATCAAGTGTAGGCCAATTACAATGAAGCCGCATATCTTTTCTCGCATTCAAGTTATCTTTCGTTTTTCCAAAAACATCCATCAATGTATTAATCACATTTTTAATTTTTCTCGATTTGCATCAAATCAAGATTATGATGAATCAGATGGGTCTTCCAATATGGTAAATCCCAAAATATACTTTGTTTGGTCCATTTATGCACACTTTCATATCCATACGTTGTAGCATGTGGGTATTCAATAACAGATGGAAAGTGAGACACTCGCTCTCAAATTTGTTGACCAGTTAATCTCAATGGATGAGATGTTTTTTCAACTTTAATCTTCGTAAACTCTTCTTTATTTCTTCTAAATTTATGATTTTGTAGCAAAAATTTTCTATGATAATCAAAATAACTCGCCTTCTTACCATATTTCAATCTGAACGACTTAGATCTCTCCATATATATTGGACATCCTAAAACCTCAGCAGTACTCCATCCCAATAACATGTCATAAGCTGGAAAGTCATTTATCGTCCAAAGAAGAGTTGCCTTCATTACAAACATCTGATCAGTGTTAACATCATATGTAAAAACACCGTCATCTCATAATTGTTTTAACTCTGCAATCAATGGTTGCATATAAACATCTATCAACTTCTTTGGATTTTGTAGGCCGGGTATCACCACTGTCAAAAACATATATGGTGTCTTCATACACATACCCGGAGGAATATTATACAGAGTTAAGATCACTGGCCAACATGAATAGTTTTTCCCTGATTTTTCAAATGGAGCAAACCCATCAGCACAAAGACCTAACCTAATGTTTCGAGTCTCTCTTGCAAATTCAGGATATGTCATATCAAAATTTTTCTATACCTCTGCATCCGAAGGATGACACATTAACCCTTCTTCTGTTTGATGATTTGTATGTCAAGTCATATATTCAGCAGTAGTTTTCGATACATAAAATCTTTGCAATCTAGGAGTCAATGGCAAATAAAACATTTTCTTGAATGGTTTAGGTCGCTGATTACGACCTGATCTCCTAATACTCTTGTACTTACTTTGGTTATAGAATTTACAAAATTCTATATTTTCATCAACTCCTTAAAATAACATACAACCATCTTTGCATACATCAATTCTTTCCATCGGAAGACCCAAGTCATTCATCAACTTTTTCATACTATAAAAGTCATTCGACATTATATGATCACGAGGCAATATTCTCTCATTACTTGAACAATATCATTGAAGCAATTCTCAGACAAATTATACTCTGCCTTAACATTTAATATTCTAGCCGTTAATGACAACTTAGTGTGGGTGTCACAACCAGCCCATAAAGATTCATCTACAGCTCTCAACATTTCTTGAAATTGGTTAGACAAATAATCTTTATCTTGCACATTCTTATCAACACATGTTGCTTCTACCCCCTCCAATGGTGATGCATAACTTGTAGGTATATCTTCATTTGTTGGTGCAAAACTAGAACTTGCATACTTTGATTGGGGTACAAAATTTTGACCCGCTGCATCAAATACCATCTGCTGATATGGATTTAACTGATCATAATAATTGTTGTTCCCTCTAACTGAAAAATGCATATTTCATACATACTCTTGATCAGATATAAAAGGTTCACCATGACAAATCCAATTGTAGTAATTTAGAGTAAAACCAAATCTACGAAAATGTTCCCTAACTTTATCACATACATGAAATTTGTCATTAATACACTTTTTACACAGACACCTTAACTTATTCCCATCCATAAACTCAACTTTACTAGTAACGAAATTCAAGAATTGTTTCACTCTAGAAATAAACTCATCAGTTAAACCACGATAATCAAGTAAATTCTTATTATATATCCAAACTCTTTCGTTTTGCATTGTCGCTGTTTAAAAAAATAAAATTTATAAAATATTAATAAATAAAAGTATTAACAAAATATAGATTATATTGAAAAAAAACATTAATAAGAAATAATTAACATCTAATAACAAAACTTTTAAAAAATATAAACATATATTCAGATAATTTAACAAATATAAAAATGTTAATAGAAATTATTAAGACTTACTATTTACGTAAAATAATAAAAAGTAAATATAATTTTTTTTACATTGAGTCGCAAAAAATTTAAAAATAATTTATAACTTGCATTTCACGAAAATACAACATACATACATGCATACTAGGAACAAAGGATAAAAAACAAAGAAAATAAAAGAATAAATACGAAGAAAAAATATATACCTCAACCGCTTCAATATCTACTTTTCTCCCCTCTACTTGAACAACACTCCAATCAAAGCAAACACGTCTGCAATACAAAAACCATTATTGTTATTTATAATTAATCTAATGTTAAAATATATTATATAACATTAACAATATATATTAACTCTATATAGCATTATATGCATTATAAAATTTTAAATATGTAGAGAACATTATCCATTTAAAATTCTACAGTAATAATATTATATATTATTACATATATATCATAAAACAATATATAAAATTATATAATTATAATTATGTTATAATTACCATAATTATAATATATAATATATATAATAAGTTAAAATATATATAATACATAACATTATAATATTATAATATATAATATGTTATAATATATGTTATAATGTTAAAATTATAATATATAATATATTATAATATATATAACATATAGAATTATATATAAAAACTATAAATTAACATATATTCTATAATATTTAAACTATAATATATAATACATTATAATATATACAATATATTAAATTATATATGTTAAAATTATAATATATAATGTTATATAATATTATTAAAATTATAACATATAATATATTATAATAAATAATATATAAATTTAATTATATAATATATACTTTCTAATAAAAAAATTGTCGCTGGGGGACAGGGAGACGCTCCCCTGCCCAGATCCGGTGGAAATACCTCCGGATCGGGCGAGGGGGAGGACCCTCCCCCGTGGGCCTCGGTGAGGTCCTTCGCCGAAGCCCGTGGGGGAGGGAGCCTCCCCCACCCAGATCCGGTGGCGCTGCCGTCGGATCGGGGGAAAGGGGGATCCCCCCTTCATCGCCTCGACGACTGAAGGGGAGGGCCGTCCCCTCCCTGGATCTGGCCACTTCCGGCCAGATCGGGGAGGGGAAACAGGCCCCTCCCCAGATCCGGCCACTACTGTGCCTCCCCCTCTGTTCAAACAAAGTCGGGGAGGGGCAGCGCCCCTCCCCCTCCAAGATCCGATGGCATTGCCGTCGGATCTAGAGAGAGAGAGAGAGTGAGAGTGTACCTCCTTCCGCCTTAAACCCGTGAGAGAGATGGAGAGGCACTGTGGGGAAGAGAGGGAGAGGCGTGGGGAACATTGTGTACAGAAGGAAGATTTTTAATTTGTTGCTAAAATCAGTGACAAATTTTATATTTGTTGCTAAATCAACTACAAGTGTGGCATTTGTCGCTAAATTAGCAACAAATTTAGTATTTGTCTCTGAAATCAGCGATAAATTTTTTTTTGTCACAACATTGAAAAATTCAGTGACGACATCAGTGACAAAGAGACTTTCGTCGAACATATCAAGGACAAATTTTTTTTCGTCGCTAAAATTGCACAGCATACAATTTGTTTTAAAAATTCAACGACAAATTTTATTTTTGCCACTAAAATTAGCGAAAAATTGGGTATTTTTCACTGAAATCAGTGACAAATTTTTTTTGTCGCTAAAATGAAAGAAGTTTTAAATTTTAACGACGAAATCAGCAACAAATGGACTTTTGTCACAAAAATCAGCAAGAAATTAGGTTTTTGTCGCTGAAATCAGCGACAAAATTTTTTTTGGTCGCTAAAATTAGAGAACAAAGAATTGGTTTTAAAATTTTAGCGACGAAATCAGCAAAAAATAGACTTTCTTCGCTAAAATCAGTGACAATTTTGGTATTTGTCGCGGAAATCAGAAACAAAATTTTTTGGATCGCTAAAATTGCATAGATTGAAAAAATTTGTTTTAAAATTCAGCGACAAAGTTTATTTTCGTCGCAGAAATCAACGATGAGCCCTTGGTTCGTCGCAAAAATCTGCGACGAAAAATTTGTTCCTCGCAGAAATCAGCGACGAACCTTGGTTCGTCGCAAATTTCATGACGAACCATTGTTCCTTCGCCAAATCCACAACAAACTAGGGTTTAGTCGCTGAAATTAGCGACCAATTTTTGATTCGTCACTGAATTCAGCAACAAACTATGAATTGGTCGCTGAAATCAGCGACAAATACATCTTTTGTCGCGGATATTAGCGACGAACTAGTTATTCATTACTAAAATCCGCGACGAATTATTCATTTGTCGCTGATTCCGCCATGATCTCTAATTTTTGTAGTCAATTTTTGCGACAAACTCGAAATTTCATCGTAAAATTTAGCGAAGCACTTGATTATTGGTCGCAAATGTGCAACAAAAAATTATTTTTGGTAGCAAAATTGGGGACGATAAATTTTGGTTTGTCGGTAATTCAGCGACAAAAAAGTATTTTGGTTGGAAATCTGCGACAATGTTTGCGACGAAATTTTAAATATTTCCATGGATTTGACTGAAACACTTTAATTTCCTCTATTAAACTATTAAATGAGATACAAATTATTAATTACTAAATTAATAACTTTAAATAACCAAATTATAAATATAGATATTTTTATCTTGTTAATTATACTTAACATTCTTTACATATTGATAAATGTATAATGCCTTCAATGTAGATCATTATTAAATTCATTTGTTTATATCGATAAAATTTACTACCGCAAACAATACTATTTAATTATAATTTTTTATATAAAATGACAAAAAAATAAGCATTATTATTATGAAAAGTTATTATGACAAGATAACACTCATTCATTATATATCGAAAATCGATTTCATTATTTTAAAAATGCTAAAAAATTGGAACAATTTGAAAAAGTTACATAAGTAAGTGAAGGAGCAATTGATCTATAATAGGAAGAAGAGAATTAAATATATTAGCGACGAATTTAGTAACAAATAACTCGATTGTGGCCAATCAGTAACAAATTTAGCAACAACTTTTAAAAATTTTGCAACGGGGAGAGTATTTGTTGCTATTTAGCAACAAATATGCCGATGATTTTTTTTTCGTCGCACAATTAACAACGAATTCTAATTTTTGTTGCACATTTAGCGACGAAGAAATTTTTTTTGTTGCAAATTAGCGGCAAATTTTGTGACAAAAACATATTGTTGCTAATTTAGTATCGAATTAATTTTTGGTAGCAAATTTAGTGACGAAATTATGCTTTGTCACTAAATTAGTAACGAACTTTCTTTTTTGTTGCAGATATAGCGATGAATTCCGAATTTGTTGCAAAATTAGCGACAAATTTCCAGTTGTCTCTAAAATAGCTACGACTATTTTTTTGTTGCAAATTTCATTGGAAATTGCAATGAAAAAAAATTTCATTGCTAAATTCGTCACAAATTAGCAACAAAAAAATTTTGTCACTAAATTTCATCGCAAAAACCGTATTTTATTTTAGTGGCATACTATGACACTTAAAAATGCCATAAAATTGGAAAAGAAATTTTGGAATTTAGTTATTTTCAAAAAGCTTTGATAGAAAAACAATGTAGTGCAATGTTAATAATAAAGTATATATAGAGAAGTAAAATTTAGATTTTTTTTTTAAAATTCTTTTGACTAAAAATAAAGTATAAAAAAGAAGTTAGACTGAGAACATGAATCATAGTTATGATTTTAGTATAAATATACTCAAGATTCTAAATCGAGTTGAAATCAATATGAATCGGATAATGTTCTAGTTTGATGGAAAGAATAATTATAATTGAATTGAGACAATTGTTATAATTTTAATTCTAGGATTGAATGACACTTGTTCTAAATCAATGTGGTCCTAATTTTTATTTTTATGAATCTTGTATAGTTTTTTCATTTTATTTTACAATTCTTAGTGGATTTTATGATTTATTCTTTTTTATATAAAAGAATCTCTATATCAAAAGAAATAAAGAAAATATAGATCCAGGACATATCCTGAGAAACCCAAAATATCAGTGATCTATACAAAATGATCTAAATCCTTATCTCAACTAATGGTATAACTACACTAACGAAAATTGCAATGACTCGCGGTATTAACTAATGCTCACCTATCCCTTTTTTTTTCAGCCTTCTAAATACAATAGATTTTGTTTCAGCCTTCCAAATATAATAGATATAAACACTGAGTAAGCATCTAAAAACCCTATTCCGCCCGAGCCAATGTCTAGCCGTAGACAGAAGGGTACCTCAAATGCCCAAACAAAAGATAAGAAAGCTTACAGGGACATAGTTTGCCATGGTCAATCTTCATACCTCCCTCGAGAAAGGATATCGGAAGAAGAGTTCATCGATAGTCTCTCTCTAGCTAGCACAGAGATGACATGTCGATGAACTCGAAATCCCAATCTCAAATAAGAAATCACTCATCTGAAATTGCTCTTGAAGACTGACCAGACAATGAAGCCAAAATAAGGAATCACTCCCAAAAGCTAAACCGGATCCACCCACAAAACCAGAGGATAAAAAGATGTGAGGTGCCTCCAAATTAACATAATAGAAAACTCCTTACTCAAGATGATTTTTCACATAAGCCTATTATAGCTAGAAATAGACGGCCAATAAGACTCCAGAATAACACCCCGAAAAAAGTCACAGAACAATCGCAACAGTCTCGAATTCCGTTGCTCATTACCCTGAATATGCTCTATCCAAATAGCACTAGCAAACACATCTCAAACAAAACACTCAGCAAAGAAACCTGATCTCTCTATAGTTTGTATTCCAAAATCCTCTATTAAAGGGCCTGCTAGCAACTGTGATTTTGTAGTAAGTTGTATTCATCCAATAATAAGAGGCAACATAGAAAAATATGGTCAAAATAACATAAAAAACTTTTAATAAATTGGTTCGATATGACATACAACCCCTTGATGTTCTTTCTAATCATATTAACACTTTTTTCTTTATTTATATTAGAAAATATATTATATATTAAAATTAAATCAATAATTGATTATTGATTTTGATACATATTTGACTTTCTATATTTTTATATTTTTATATTTATAACAATTGTTTTTACATTTGACTTTTTTATATAAACAGAACTTATTAAAATAAAACAATTCATTATTAAGTTTCATATCATTATATTACTATTCATCTCTGACATGATACAACAGCCATATTCATTTATTTTTTATATTTATATTTATATTATTTTTTATATTTCTACATGGTATCAGAGATTTTTTTACCAAAAGGGTTATACAGGCATCCGTATGCATATCTAACAACCAGAATTAGTTTTGGAATCAGATCAATAAGAGGTAAAGCCAACACCATGAGCCAAGAGCCAAATCCTAAACCTGCGAAGCCCGGTACAAGAGTCAAAGCCATCCCCGAAGCTAGATCTAAAGTTAGAACAAAAAATCACCACAAGGGTTGAAAAAACTCCCCTAATGATTTTAGATTCTCCATTAAGATTCTATTTTAAAATTGAATGGTTTCTATTATAATACATTGACTTTGAGGAGAATATTGGAAAATATATTATGTATCAAAATTAAATCAATAAATAATTTGATTTTGATACATATTTTGATTTTTCATATTTTTCATATTTCTATATTCGTAACAACCGTTTCTATGTTTGTAGTTTTTTTATATAAAACCAATATTATAATAATTTATTGAACAATGTTAATCTATTTTTCATATTCATATTTATATCATTTTTTATTTTTACATGGTACTAGAACTTGCTTTACAGAAAGGGTTATCCATGCACCTGCTTGTATCTCCAGTAGTCAGAGCGAGTGCTGAAACCAAATTAGTCAAAATTAAAGCCAACACAAAAGCCAGAACCAAGAGCCAGAGCCAAGAACCAAAACCTGAGCTTGTTGAGCTTGGAGCCATAAGCGGAGCGAGATCCAGAGCCAGAGGTAAAGCTAGACCCAGAGTCAAGAACCAGCACAAGTGTTTCAAAAACACTTCCTATGATTTTAGATTTTCTATTCAAATTTTATTTTAAAATCAAATAATTTCCATTATACAACATTAATTTTGATGGGTGATATCGGAAAATATTTTATATATCAAAATCAAATCAATAAATGATTTGATTTTGAACATATTTGATTTTCTATATTTGTAATAATAGTTTTTACATTTGACTTTTATTTATAAACCAAATTTATTAAAATAATTTATTGAGACAATTATCTATTAGATTTTATATGTTATATTACTATCTAGCTCTAATATTGTACCACAATAATTTTCATCTATTTTTCATATTCATATTTATATATTTTTTATATATTTCTACATAAAAGGGTTATCCACGTATCTACAGACATCTATAATAGCTAGAGCCAATTTAAAACTAGATCAGCTAGTGCTAAAGTCAACCAAAGCTATAAGCCTGAGCCAAGAGGCAGATCTCTAGTCTGTGAAGCTTGGATCCAAGAGCCAAAGCCCAGACAGATTCAAAGCTAGAGACAAAGTTAGAGCCAAGTTCAAGAACCATTACAAAGGTCGTAAAAACACTTTAAGATTTTAGATTCTCTATTTAGATTCTATTTAAAAATAAAATTACTTCAATTATGTCACATTAAATTTTAGTGGATATAATTAAAAAATATATTATATGTCAAAATCAAATTAAGTTTTTTATAACAACTGTTTCTACATTCTATATAAATCTAATTTATTATAATAATTGAGTATTAACTTTTATATTATTATATTACTTTTTATTTCTAAAACAATACCACATTTATATTAATCTATCTATTATGGGTTTTTTATATTATTTTAGCTTTTATATTATTTTATAAGTCCAACCGGGCCACGTGATACACGTAAATTAGGTAGCACAGATGATTACATGCACAAGGTGGGCGATGGATATTGGCGGTCTGTTCAACATAGGCCTGCCATTAAGATTGCGTCCCAGATGCGTATCAATTATCTTGGCAGTGCTGTCCTTACTTGGTACGTGGCCCTAAAGTATTTTGTTCTAATCAGTAAAATCCCCACTCATAGTGAAATGCAGATATTAGGATTCCATATTTTCACATCGATACCTTTACCATAATACCCTTACCCCATTAAATTGCACGCTTCTTAACGTAATATGACACGGGTAATTTAGTCGTTTCAAAATTATTTAAGCCCATCATATTTCACAACCTCTCTGCTCCTCTCTCTCTCTCTCTCTCTCTCTCACACAACGGGGACATGGGGAGAGAAGATAGGATGCCAAGTTTGAGTTCTCCATTTATTCAAGGAGCAGAAGAAGAAAAGAGTACTAAAGCTAGAAGAAAAGTTGTGATTGAGGAGGTAAAAACGCAATTATGGTTAGCGGGACCAATGATAGGTGTGAGTCTATTGCAGTTCTGTTTACAACTTATATCAGTTATGTTTGTTGGTCATCTTGGTGAATTAGCTCTCTCTTCTGCTTCATTGGGTACTTCTTTTACATCTGTCACTGGTATTTGCTTGATGGTATGTTGCAATCTCTCTCTCTCTCTCTCTCTCCCCCTCCTTGTAGCTGTGATGTTGTGCATGTTCATTCTGCTTTTGCTGAAGCATATTCTTTTTTTGGGTCATTCCATAATAAATACTAATACCATGGTTATCATAGAACTTTCAATATGTTTTACTTGTCCACATTTACTGCAGCAGAGGTTTGGTAAATATTGCCATTGAACCTTGACTTGAATCTGAAAATCAGATTCAACATTTTTTCAAATCTGAATTTAAAAATGCTCGCCGTTCAATTAATTTATAGTTTCACTTCAATTCATTGGTTTATCTGAAATATAAATCATTTAAAACTAAAACACAATTTTTTTTAATTAAAATCATATCGTACATCATTCGTATTTGTTTCATAAATAAAATAGAAATATATTACCGAATTGATAAACAAAATAGGAATAAAAATATAATGACTTTATAAGATTATATCATTGTTGAAATTTCGGGAGAAATAAGTTTATTCATTTGTCTAATATAGAGTTATTGAATTCTTTCTATTCTTTTGTATATATATAGCATTATTGAAATAAGTTTATGAACTTATCTTATATATATTATCATCATAATCTTATTGTAATATATTTTATAAAATTACTATAATTTAATTATACAATTATTTTATATAGACTTATAATAATAAATGTATTTATTGATTGATCTCATATACACTTGTTGAATTAATTGATCTTATATAGAATGAAATTATATAATTTTATTATATAAGTTTTAAAAATTAAATTATATATATTTTTGAAAAAAATGGTAAAAGTACATGTGGCTTCGGTTCAATTCTATTAATTTTCATCTAATGTTCTGAACTTAAGTTTGAACATATTACTTATAAATATTTTGGGTTCGGTTCAAACCGAATTTGACCTGAGATTCGATTATATTTGTATGCAATACCATTTGAGTTTTTTGGAAAAAAAAAATGAAGGAAAAGAAAAGAAAAGAAAAAAAAACGAGGCAGGGCCCACATGTCTGGCCACATATGCCATGTCGTAACTGGTTGCCCTTTAGCTCCCCATATTTTTTATTATTTTTTTTTGTATTGGAAATTGGATAATTCGATTCGAATGTTTATGAGAGTTCTTTTTAAAAATGATTCTCCTATTATAATTTTTTTCATTTTTAAATTTTAAATCTAAAATTTAGTTAAAAAATTTATTAACTCATTTTACTAAACTGATTATCAATCGATGTTTAGCTCTCCTTAATAACAAAGTTGCACCATGATAATATTTCCATGAAAACTATTATCGATATAATCAATTTTAAAGTATCACACAACATAAAGTGTACAATGCGAAACGTGTACTGTTTAAACTTTCTCAGGTAAATGATTCAGATTTTTCTCTGCTGAAACGTAAGGGCATGTTTTACTAGGAGTGAGACAGAGAATTGAGACATTATTTACGTCGTTCGCCGTCTTGTTTTGTACAGCATTGGTTCGGTTAGTTGATTCCTCATTTGCTAATGAGACTGAGGAGATGATGTTTTGTACATCATTTATGCCACTATAAATTGGTAGTGATCAAAATCTCTCACCATTCTTATCTTTGTCTACTCGTATGATTGTACTTTCAGGAGAGAGAGAGAGAGAGAGATATTTTTTATTATGCTTAAAAAATTTTGGTCCTTAACTACTCCTGATTGACATTTATAAACTTGCTACACAGACGGGAATGGCAAGTGCATTGGATACACTATGCGGGCAATCCTACGGAGCAAAGCAGTATCATATGCTCGGTATACATATGCAGTGCGCTATGCTCATTCTAATGCTTGTATGTGTGCCACTCTCGTTCATATGGGCAAATACAGGCACTATTCTCATTTTAGTTGGCCAAGACGAAGAAATAGCCAGTGGGGCCGAAGTATATGCGCTATATAGTATCCCAAGCATTTTTGCAATTGGTCTTCTTCAGCCGTTAATCAGATTCTTGCAAACACAAAACATTGTTTTCCCAATGATGATTAGTTCTGGCATCGTAACGTTTCTACATTTACCGGTTTGTTGGGTTTTGGTGTTCAAGTCTGGCCTTGGAATTATGGGAGCTGCTTTGGCAAATGCAATCTCTTATTGGTTTAATGTGTTTTTCTTAGCCCTTTATGTCAAATTCTCCCCTTCGTGTGCAAAAACTTGGAAGGGCTTTTCAACAGAGGCATTGCATAATTTCCCATCTTTTCTTAAACTAGCTATTCCATCTGCTGTTATGGTCTGGTAAGTTTCTTTGATTTCTATGTGTCCAAGCTGAAAGAAACCTAGTTTAGGTCATAAGAATGTTAATGTAGTTCACTACTGTGGATAAATTAACAGCTTGGAAATGTGGTCGTTTGAGATGATGGTACTCTTATCTGGTCTTCTTCCAAATCCCAAGTTAGAGACTTCAGTTCTCTCTATCAGGTTTGTTAACTTTTTTGCATATAATATACCAAGTGATGTACTGTCTTCTCATGTCTCAATATTGCTTCTCTATATTTTACAGCCTTAACACATCTTCAGTAGTGTGGATGATTCCATTTGGACTTAGTGGTGCTGTGAGGTAATTAAGTTATATGGACAATACGTTGTTGAAAACTGAGTGAAATCCCCTTTGGACTTGTTTGGAAGATGTTTGAACTCAAATTTTATGTGTGACCTTCAGTTAATCACCGACTTAATTCTATTTTGCAGCACAAGGGTATCAAATGAATTAGGGGCAGGACGAGCACAGGCTGCACGTTTAGCGGTTGTTGTTGCTTTGTTCACGGCCTTAACCGGGGGCATTGTACTATCACTAACTTTAATTTTGATACGCAACATCTGGGGCTATGCTTATACCAATGAAACTGAAGTGATCAATTATATAGCTATAATGATGCCACTTCTTGCAACCTCCATTTTCCTAGATGGATTTCAGGCTGTTCTTTCAGGTAGTTTTCTCTCTCGCTCGCTTGCTCTATTCACATGGAAGACTATGTGTAACTTCTTATTTCTGGTTGTGCTAAAAAGGTGTGGCTAGAGGGTGCGGTTGGCAAAAAATTGGGGCATTTGTCAACTTGGGATCTTATTATCTCATCGGCATTCCCTTTGCCATATTGTTAGCATTTGTCTTTCACATTGGAGGAAGGGTAAGCTTTTACTCCCACCTTAGGGTGTGTTGTATCCTTCTAATTTCTAGACAAATACAATTTGGTCTCACTTTGAATATGTTTTTTCGTGAAGGGACTATGGGTGGGGATCATATCTGCACTCGTTGTGCAACTTATATCACTTTCTATCATCACCATACGTACAGACTGGGATCAAGAGGTATTTCTCTCATCCTTGAACTTAATTTTTTCTCCTTATTTGGCTGCTTCTATTTTCTCAAACTTAGTATGTGTATGCCAATTTCTTTGATTAGGCAAAAAAGGCGACTGAGAGGATATACGACTCCATAATTCCAGTGGATGCAGTCGCATAAAGTGAAGCCACAATGGCGTAGTCATGACTAAATTGAAGAGTATGTTCAAAGAAGCTACTCTAAAATGAAAGAATCACCGTTGTATTCAGATTCTTGTATTTTTGAGGTAGAGTATTAATTAACAAGTACTTGGGAGCTATTTTTAAGATTGTACTACTAGGCAAATCTCAGTTCAATAGCTTTTGCTTTCATTTTAAGGACGATTCTTGTGTTTTGCTTTTCTATTTTGACTTCTATTTTATCATCACTTTGCATTCAAAGTCCACGGTCATGTTTATTGACGATGGGCAATTATTTTGAGGGGTAGTAATGAAATCGGGGACGTAAAGGTGATTGCTTCTATTTTGAGTCATTTTTGCGTAAGGCTTGACTGGGCTCTAAAGCTAAAATGAGTGCATTATGAGAAGATGTGAGGAGCAAAAGCGAGTTACTTCTCATGACCAATCCTGTTCACAAGGTGCCTGTGCTCTTGCTGTCACGCCCCGAATCGGGATCGTGAACAGCTGCCCGTTATCCTGAATGCCGGCTGTATTTTTATAGAAAATCGGGTAGAAACTCCCCATATTTCGGAGGTTTCCCAAGTATAATTTATCCTATATAATTCACAACCACTCTGTAATATAATCAAATGGTCATTCCGGCCTCTACAAATCAACCAATCCACAACCAACATCCAAATAACGCAACGCTATAAAAATTTTCAACAATCTAGCCACAGAGTTCTACTGTCATGCCCCCGTTAAAGGCATGGACAGCCGCCAGTCACCCTTCCTGTAATTTAGAGGAGACACCGAGCGATCCTAGAGGACATTTCTAAGACATGACACATTCCCAAGTATTTACACAATGAACCAGAAATGCCTCAATGCAATGTTATGCAATGACATGTCCATATTTATACAGTCATCCCAGAATTATATAATGGTCGTCTATCGACCTCATAATACATATACATCACCAATACAATTACTAATTCACGAAATTTCAGCGGAAATATACAATAACTCCTCAGATCCAGATCAAATCTTCCAATGATATTGAGTGTCTTAAAAGCAACGCTCCTTGCCAAATACTATCTCTGAAACAAGAAGGGAAATGAGGGGTGAGTATTCGGGGAAGAATACTCAGCGAGTGAGTGGGTCAATGCAATCGTCAAATATGGAATGTGAAATTGGAGTATCAAAACACAAGTATACAAATCATATTTCAAATCATCATGTTTTTCATTTCAACAATATGTCATTTGCACGCATTATCAAGTCAAGTATGCATGCAAAGCACTGTCATTAAAATCATAGAGTTGCCAGCCGAAAATGTTCTGACAGAGGTCTACCGCGACCTATGACAGGCACACCGGGGATGTTATATGCAAGTTTATTTAAAGTGCTCTCTACCCTGACTTTGGCGACAAACCTCGTCCAGATGCTAGACTTTGAGAGGATATCAAAATCAAAATCCAAATTCTCCCCCTTTCGGGTTCAACTTGGTTAGTACCGTGTCGATAATCAAATCACGACAACTCGTGGGATACCCCAGGCCTAGGCATATCCGGACGCCACCCAAGCGTCTCTCACGGTGTCCTTTGTAGCTACGGAACAATATAATCCAAAACCCTCAAGGCTAAAATCAATATGTATAAAAAATGTGTCAAAATCAGGTTTACAAACCAAATGCAACATATAGCATAAAATGGCACATTATATATTTCAACCATATGAATGCATAATTTCATAATTCGACACAATTTTTGGACATTCCATTGGTTCACAAAAATCAATTTTAAAATCAGTCAAAACATTTCAAGCATACGACAAATCATACTCATTCATCAAAATGTTGTAAAACAGAATTTACATATTAAACAGAAGTATTAAAATAAATTTCACTTACAATTTTGGGGAAGATAGTGCTCTCCCCAATAAAACCACAATACGTAGAGTAATGCTCCCCTCAATCGAATCACCAAAACAGCCAACCTAATCAAATCATCACGATTCGATATCAAATAAGAGTTTAGTTATGGATTTTCAATTTTTCTTTTCAACTAAAACTATCTAATTTGACAAAATTTATTCAAGAGTTAAAGAGATTTCCTTTCTCTCACCTAGGGTTCCTCGAATCTCAAATCTAGCTTTCGTTCGCCCGTCGATTTGGTCTAAAACCTGAATGTTTCCAAATTTGAAATAATTGTGAACAATTTAAATCCAATTACTAAAGAAATTCGAAAGCTTAGTGCGAAAATTGAACTTTAAGTCATTTACCTTCGCAGAGGCTCACGAATTGTCACGAGCCATCGTGGGCTTGTGGGCCGCGGGCTGGTGGGATGATGGGCTGGCAGGCCTGGTGGGCCTGCAGGCCTGACGGGTCTGGCGGGCTTGGAGGGCCTGCGGGTCGGCAGTGGGCCGCGGGCCGCGGGCTGGACTGGGCCGCGGGCCTACGGGCTTGCGGGCTTGCGGTTGGCGGCCTGTGGGCAAGCGCGCAGTGGCTATGGCTCGTGCTCACGAGTTGGAACGAGCGCTCGCGCAGTGGGTCGCGCCTTGGAGCGCTCGCACTAGTGCTGGGCCGTGCTGGAGCACGCTATACTCGCGTAGAGGGTCGCGCTGGAGTGCGCGCTGGCGCAGGGAAGCCCGTGCTGGGGCGGGCAGGGGCTCGTGCAAAGGTGCGCAGGGGCACGCTAGGGAACGTGCCGAGGCGCGCAGGGGGTCGCGCGCTGCTCAGGCTAGGTTCGCGCACTGGCTCTTGCTGGGCTCGCGCTGGGCTCCCGCGCTGGCTTGCGCTGGGCCCGTGCTGGCTTGCGCTGGGCTCGCGCTGTGCGCGCTCGCACTCGGGAGAGCACGCAGTCGCGTGAAGGAGAGCGTAGTGGCGCTCGTGCAGGGAGGAGCTGCAGCAGCTCGCTCGCGGGAGGGAGGAGCTGCAGCAGCTCGCTCGCGGGAGGGAGGAGCTGCAGCAGCTCGCTTGCGGGAGGGAGGAGCTGCAGCGGCTGTAGGTGGCGCACGGCGATCTTCACGGCGGAGGAACCGGGTGGTGGTTGCGCGGGTCGCGGTGGAGAGTGGCGATCGCAAGATAGAGAGTGAACAGCGGAGAGAGAGGGAAACTGAGAGGGAAAGGTAGAGATGGAGAGAAGAAGAAGAAGGTGGTGATGGTGGTGGTGGTGGTGGCGGTAGGTTACGACGGAGGATGGCAGCGGAAGAGGGAGACGCGGCGGCGGGGAGATGAGGAGTCAGGGAGAGAGAGAGAGAGAAAAGAGAAAATTAGGGCTTTAAGCCCTAATTTAAAATTTATTTATTTATTTATTTATTTATTTTTATTTATTTATTTATTTTTTTTTTTGTTTGAGTATTACACTTGCACCATGGCAAGCCCATTGCAGAGTCACTTGTCATCGTCGAGGGAGGAGAATCCTCTGTTGCCTCAACAGCTATCCACTGCCACAGTTCAATCAGTCTCTTTCTTTCTCCCTCTCTCTCCCCCTCTTGCTCTCTGAATCCGATATGGTAACGTTGGTTATCTCTACTCCATTCAATTGGAATGAGATTAGCAGTCCAGTGACCCTCAGTAACATCTAAGCATCTCTCCATGCTCTGTGCACGTGCATGGACTTGCGAATCCTCCATGTAATATTGAGGATTCATCATGTTCTGTCTCATTTTTAGGATTGTTCTGTCTAATTCCATTGTGTGTGTGGCTTGGTTATGAAGAATCAAAGTGAATATGATTTCACACTATGGGAAATTACATATAAAGTCTAAGAAATTTGAAAAAAAAAATTCAGTTGAATTCTTAAATTTTATTATGTTATTATTGATGTTTTTTTTTTTTAACTTTAAAACACGTGACCATCAAGTTTTGGACTAACGCTGGGAAAAAATTTCTCCAAGTCATCCAACAATTAACTGACTCTCAAACAATTCATCCTTTCTCTCGATTAGCTCATCCAACTCGGTTTTCATTATCAATTAGGTCACTCTGACTATTTTGCCCATCAGAATGGTGACGTAACATCCTATGTGAATATGCTACAAAATTTTAATCTTACGTGGCATCCACGTAATTTTTTTCTGTTTTGGAGTCTATTTTTCTTTTTTTTTTTTTATTTCCTTACAATTTTATTAGTATCTTTAATTTTGCCTTCGATTCGTCTTCTGTGTTTAGTTGCTGTTTTATTGTGATTGTGATTTGTCATCGAGTTAAATAGTTATCATTTTTTTTGTTTCGTGCACCACAGCCCTTCGTCTTCGATCTTCATCACCAATCGCACTCGGCTTCTTTGTCATTAGCCACCATTGCCTGCATTTGCTTCTCCTTACCATCAAACTTCGTTTCCACCTTCAGAGTTCGTCGTCTTCATCATTGTCTTTTATAGTCATCATTCACCATTGAGTTGGAGATTCTTCAAATTCCAATTGTCGTCCTAGCAACTATCGTTCAAAGTTCCATTTGATGGAATAATTGACCCTTAAATATAGTATAGAATATTTGACCCTTAATACAACATATTGATAGAATATTTGACCCTTAAATCTAATATTATATTTAGTCTAATAATCAACCAGGTACATACCATGTATTCTATATATGTACACTCTTATAATTCCCTATATATAGTGGAATACAATTATCCAAAATCATAACAAATCATTTTTTCAATAAATCCTCTTCTGATATCAGAATCACATTACAAAACTTAGCCTCTCTCTCTCGTTGTCTCCCACCACCAATGAATCTTTCTGATTCAAGTATGCTCTGCACTTGCATGTTGTAAGGATCCTATACATCAGAACAAGTATGGTTAATTTCTTGGACATAAAAAAAATAACCCGAGTTTGTTTTATTTCTTACAAAGGATCTGTTTTCCATTTTTTATTCTTGAACATTCACCTTCAAGGATGAACACACTTCTCTATCAACAATTATTCATGCAAATCTCTCAAATCTAATTGAAAGAGAGACTCATCTATTTTGACTTTCTTTGCCGGCACATTTAACAACAACTTCAATTCTAATTTTTGACATTCTCCAATCTTTCCCACATATTTATTGTTTTCTTTGAAAATATCTAATTTTGTGGTTTGATCACTGTTCCTGAACGCTTCAAAAGATTGAAAGCATCTCATTTGCGACAAAAAAAAGGGGTACAAAATAAATAACAAGATACCTACAGAAAAAAGAAGGTACCAAAAAAAAACTTTGCTATAGGTCTTCTACTTTATGGCACCAAACACATTGATATGCCTACTCCTCTCTTTACCCACCATACATATGGAATTAGTAATATTAAGGCCCAGTCCCCACCATTCTTGATTTCAATGATCCCAAATACAATAACTAGGCTGCACTACACATACAAAATGTCAAAAGTATTGAAGTCATGACTGCACAATAAAACCTAAAAATACCCATGATATTCAATGGATTCATCTTGATGCACTTGTCTCATCCTAGATCTGTCAAATTATTACCGATGTTATTCTTAGCATGATTGTAAAACCAAATAGGACTAGTATTGTCCATGAACTTTGGACTCACATCAATCCTTATTCAAAGATAATCTTAGTGCTATAGCCATGTAGTTAACCAAGCAATTTAAAACCATTCGTATGGGAACATCTACCATTACAGAATACTGTCAACAAATCAAATCCCTTGCCGATTCATTAGCAGACATTGAAAGCTCAATACCAGAAAACACCCTTATCCTTCAACTCCTACATGGCCTTGATGAACAATATGGCATCCTTGCCAATATTATCAAGTACCGAGAACCATTATCATCGTTTCTTAAAGCTTGCTCCATGTTTCTCATCGAAGAAACCCATCTCTCCACCATTATTGATCCTTCTCCTTATACTTCTTCATCATTCTCCACACTCCACACTATCACTTAATTCTTCCTTCCCTCATGCTCGTACTGGGGGACATCAAAATTACCATCACCATCCCAATAGAAACAGTGGTCATGGTTGAGGTTGTAATAATAATAGGTGTGGACAAGGTTACGGTCAAGCACAAGGATGGCAAAATATGCAACACTAGTATGGTTCAACATTTGGCAATTTCGGATACTGGTCTAGGCCACTTGCAACCCTCTTTTGGTCTACTAAGACCCCTATTTAGTCTACTGAGAACCAGCCCATCAACATTACTGGAGCCGGTCTTCTTAACAGTGCACCATGAGCTTTAGGTCGTGGGTCAGCCCAACTTGTGCGATCTATACCACATCATCCACAATATCCATAGACTTTTTGGACCAGTTCGCAACCTTCTGAGTCTTCCTATCAGCCAACAGACATAGCCCAACATCTCAACTTTCTATCTCTCAAATAGTCCGATAATAATCAATGGTATCTTGATACTAGCACAACCTTTCACTTGATGTACAACACAGGTAATTTCAGTACAATTTTTAATAAGAGTAATATTTTGCATGTTTTTGATGGTAATAGAACCCCTTCCCATTTCTTGTGCCAAAAATACTTCCCTAAATACATTCATCTTAAAAATGTCTTAGTTACACATCATATCATTAAAAATCTCGTTTTTGTATGTCAATTTACAAAAGATAATTCTTGCTCTTAGAATTTGACCCATTTTATTTCTTTGTGAAGGATTTTCTTACGAAACAGATCACGCTCAGGTACAAAGTTCAAGAGATCTCTATCCCATTACTCATTCCCAGACTTCTTCTCCTTCTACTATTTTGGCTGTTTCATCTTGCACTACTTGGCATAGGCATCTTGGTCATCCAGGCACATATATTTGTTGTTACTTGTCATCAAAGAATTTAATTCTATATAAGAAAACCAGTTTTTCTACTCTTTGTCAAGCGTGCCAATTGGGAAAGTATACTAAACTTTCATTTTCTACTTCAAAATCACTTAACATTGCTCCCTTTGGTATTGTCTATTCTGATTTATGGACTTCACCTATCTTTAGCGAAAGTGGTTTTCAATATTATTCACTTTTCATAGATGATTTCTTACGTTTTGTTTGTATGTATTCTCTACATGTTAAATCCCATGTTTTTGAATAATTCATGTACTTTCGTGCTTTTGTTTACATACCATTCAACAATGAAATTAATATGCTTCAATGTAACAATTGTACAAACAACTCCCCTTTTGTCTCCTTCTTTGCTAATCATAATGTCTCTTACCGATTTTCTTATCCAGACACTTCACAACAAAATGAGATTTTCTTATCCAGACACTTCACAACAAAATGACAAAGCTGAATATATGTTACACACCATCAATGATGTTTTGCGTGCACTTCTTTTTCAAGCCCATATGCCACCATCATACTAGGTAGGCTTTAAACACTTCATAATTAAATACAATTTCAAACTCTTTTTCACAAACCACCATTTTATACTTACTTTCATACTTTTGGGTGTCTTTATTACCCAAATCTATCTCACTCTGATCCAGACAAATTAGCCCTCACTCCATGCCATATGTATTCCTCAACTATCCACCACATTATCGTGGCTATAAATATAATGACATTATTACTAAAAAGATAATCATTTCTTTCCATGTCACATTTGTTGAGTAGGAATTTCCTTTCAGATCGACATACACCTACTACCACATCACACAATTTATTCAATTCCATCGATAACATATCATCTCTTTTGTTTTGCCAGATCCTTCCATTTTCATCCTCCTCTATCCCCATAGCATCTCCATCTTCTTCTTATGTCATCTCAACGACCTCTCGACCTACTACACCAATACCATCTCCCTCACCTAGTCCTACTCCCCCTCCTCCTTCCCCTTGTGATCACATGGTCACACGTAGTCAACATGGCTTATTCAAATCAAAGCAACCATTTTTCCTTCATATTCATATTAAATCCTCCATTCCTTGTACCAACAAACAAGCTCTTCAAGATCCAGACCGGCAACAAGCCATGCTTAAAGAATATTATGCTCTTATTAAAAATGATATTTGGGATCTTGTTCCCCAGCCTTTCGGGGTTAACATTGTTAATTCTTAGTGGATTTTCAAAATTAAATTTGACTTATATGGGAATCTCATACATCATAAGGCTCATTTGGTCACTATTGGCACTTCTCAACAGGCTTGTCTCAATTATGATGAAACTTTTAGCCCTGTTGTCAAACCAGCTACTATTCATACAGTTTTGAGCCTTGCAATCTCCAGATCCTTGCCCATCCACCAACCAGACGTCTTAAATACCTTTTTGCATGGCTATCTTTAGTAGCTGATATGCATGCACCAACCAGAGTGACACTCACCTAGATTATGTTTGCCATCTCAAAACGTCTCTCTACGGACTCAAATAGGCTCCATGGGTATGATACCAAAACTTTACTACTTTTATCACCTCCATTGTAAGTTGTTGATTTGATACATCATTCTTTGTATATTATCGAGATAGGGATATAGCCATTGCCCTTCTATTTATTGATGACATCATACTAACTGTATCATCCACTTCTATTCTACGCATTACTACAACCTCTCAAGGTAAAGAGTTTGCCATGACTGATATGGGGCCGCTACATTATTTTCTAGGCATATCTGTATCCCACATCAAGAATGACTTGTACCTTTCTCAACATAAATATGTTCTAAATGAGCAAAAATGAGCTTTTACAATTCCTCTACCACTTATACTGATACAAAAGCCAAGTTATTCAATTCCAATGGCCCTCCAATTTTTGATCCATCTCTATATTGCCGTCTTTCCGAAGCTTTTCAATGTCTCTCACTTTTACCATACCAGATATTGCTTATGCAATTCAACAAGTGTGCCTTTTTATGCATGATTCCCGAGAACCTTACTTTCGAGTACTCAAACTTATTTTACCATACATTCATGGCACACTTATTTTAGCGACGGATTTTGTATAATTTTTTAATTTTAATTTTTTAATTTTAATTTTTTTATAAACCTATCAACGACGGATTACCGACGGAAATTTTACCGACGGATTACCAACAAAAATTTTACCAACGGATTTTTATATTTTTTTAATTTTTTAAAAAAATTTTTAATTTTTTTTAAATTTAATTTTTTATAAACCCATCAGCGACGGACTATCGACGGATTACTGATTGAAAAATTAGCAACAGATTACCAACGGATTAGTGACGGATTGTTTTTTAATTTTTAATTTTTTAATTTTTTTAATTTTTTTAATTTTTTAATTTTTCAATTTTTTTTTTTATTTTTTAATATAATTATTTTTATTTTTATTTTTATTTTATTTTGTAAAAGGATAATATTATTTTATTTTTTAAATTTTTTATTATTTTATTTTAAGATAAAATAAAATTATTTCATTATTTTATAATAAATTATAAATTTATATTATTTTATTATTATTAAAAAATTATAATTTTACATTATTTTATTATATTACAAATATGAAATAAAGATAATAAGTAAAAAGAAAATAATAATATGATAAAATATAGAGTTTGACTCGGTGGTTGTGGTGTTCAGGGAGGTGCCTTTGTTCCCATTTTCGAGATGTGTTGGAGGTAGATTTTTAGGAATTAAGGGGGTCGTTGGGCAGGTTGAGTGAAGGGGTTTTTTTTTAAGCATATTTAGCGACGAATTTTTTTCCGTTGCTAATATTAATGACAAATTTTCCGTCGTTAATATTAACGATGGAAATTTTCTGTCGCTGATTTTAGTGACGGATCAAATCCGTCGCTAATTTAGCGATATACCTATCAGCGATGGAAAATGAACTTTCAGCGACGGATTTTATGTCACTGAAAATCGATTTTCTGGTAGTGTTAACATAATAATCAATCATTTACTTAGCCATATATTCTATTATGTACACTCTTGTAATTCTATATATATAGTGAAAATACAATTATTCAAAATCAGGAGAAATCATTCTTTCAATATATCATCTTCTAACACTATTGTCCCCTTTGATTCTTTTGTTCTGCCATCAAACTCAATTCGTCACCGCCCTCTCTGCTTCTAGTCACCTTGGAAGAAGTGAATTGTCCAATCTCATCCCCGATAATCCACTTGAGTTCTATTGCAGTCGCCTTCGATTTGCATCTAACATCATTGACTCCACCTTCTACTTTGACCGTTCCATCTCTGTTCACCTTTTTGATTTCTGATCATCATCTCCATCCTTAATTCGCTCTCAATTGCATCAATCTTACCATCTTGCTATTGTAGTTATTAGCCCTTACCTTCATCTCAGTTGTCATCGAATTCGAGCATCTTCGGCCAATGAAATCTCCGTCTGCACTTCCTAACTAAATTTTCAATTTTAGGATCTGTTTGAAATATGGTTTTTATTATTGTTTAATTTACATTGATTTTATAGTTTGATATCTATTTGTAGCTTAATTTTGTGATTTATTTTTAGATTTTAGATTTTTTATTCATTATTTAGGACTTCAATTTTATAATTATAGTTTCAATTTTAGAAAATAAAAATATTAATTTAATTAATAATTAAGATTAATCACAATCCAACTCCGTAGAAGCCACATAGGAAAAAAAAATTCCAATGTGTCGACGTAGGATGCCTTGTCACTATTCCGGTGGACGGTGGCCAAAGCGACCTAATTGATACCGAAACCAAGCCGGAGAATTATTTGAGAGGAAATAAAGTTGCATAAGGTGTTTGAGAGTTAGTCGATAGTCCTAGGTTGAATTTTTTTCTGATGACGTAGACGTTATGTGCTGGTGTGGTAGGGCCAGGTTGTGAAAGTGATTGCTAACGTAAACATGAGGTGATGACATTCACATGACACGTCAAGAGCAAAATTTTAAACCAAATTTAGAGCATTTAAAAAACGACATTTATGTTTAATAAAATTCATACTTAGAATTTAAAAACAAATTCTTAATGTTACATTGCATTTAAGTCAAATAAATATAATTTTATACTCTTGCTAACTTAATATATTATATTAAATTAATTCATTATCAAAAATATTATAATATAATGCCATTTTAATTTTTATTATTTAAATTTCTAATAAAATTATGTCAGAAATATTATTTTAATTGTTTTCATGCTGTCTTTGTTAATTAATGTCACGCATTTAAAAACTATACTGTAGTTACACATTTTCTTATGTATTTAATTATTTTCATATTTTATAATTGCATTATTTCTTTCTTTTTATGGAAAAAGATGGTGCGGAGGGAGATGAGCCTCGGTTAACTGCCGATTAGAGATTTTTCCTATCGGGAAATCGTGAGCATTCATAGAATTAACTAAATATTATACTGTCTTACTATACCTATATATATTTATTTTAAAATTATAACCTAAATTAAATCCTTACTATTATAAGTACCAAGATCGCTCACATGATATATCACTCACTCGGTATATTGTCAAAGTGTGTTCGCTAAGGACCATTCGATGATAGGGACGGTGTTAATTGGTACTCAAAAGCAGATAGAATGCTGATGCTTTTATGCGCAATGCCATGAACAAAGCTAGGAGGGCAGGGGAAAAAACTGTCTTTCATCTCTTCTCAACAATGGAAGTAGTTGAATGAGAACGGAAAACATATAAGTTCATTCAAAAATATAACACTACAAACTAAAAGTATTATGCGGACAGTGACATTTTTCTCGATAAGTATTACCGACGGTTTTTTGAAACAATATAGACGGTTAGAATTGAAACCATTGGAAGTAGTATATATTTTTCAACGGTTTTAAAATGGTCATCGATAAAACAATTTGAATCGTGGGTAAAGATAGCAAACCATTTGTATAAATAACATTCTATACTTATAAATATAATGGCGTCTGAATTTACATAACCCTATCCTTACAGCTATAAGTTGTGATTGCAAAATATAAGTTTTGTAGTCACGATTTTGAAATGTGTCTCACTTGTTGTGATGATGGGTGAATATAGTAAAAAATGATAATTATAAAAGAAAATGATAAATAGCGGTAAGTGTTACTATTTTGCCGTAAATGTTACTATATTATAGTAAATGTTATTATTTTAATAGTAAATGTTACTATTTTATAGTAAATGTTATTGTACTTATATAATAAATATTACTGTATTTTATTATCTGTTAATTTAAATATTGTGGTTAATTTAATAGTAAATATTAGTATTTTTTTATGATGAGAGACAAATAATTTTACTACGTTTCATATGTGTTATTATAATAATAAATGTTACTATTTTATAATAAATGTTACTATATTTTACTATGATTATATAGTAACAGTTACTATATGTTATTATCTGCTAATTTGACTATTGTGGTTAGCTTAATAGTAAATGTTACTGTAACACTGACAGTTCGGTATCTTTCATATTGTACTCTTCTCGATATATATATGATATTGATTATGTTTTCATGACCCAAAATTCATTAAGAAAATTTTCCGTTTTGAAAATTGCTTGAAAAATTATACAACTAAATCACCGAGAGCGAAAATCTTTGTTACTAAGCCAAAATGAAAACCACACGTACGAATTTGATACCGTGAGATATATATATACATGCTATATTTACTTTAAAAGTGAAAGGTCACAGAGTGAAAATGAAATTTAAGTCGTAGTGCAAATATGCTTGTTACTCTAAAATTTTTGCCCGAGAAACCCTAAATTTTGGCAGAATTGAAATTTGTCCAAACAAACGGTCTCGTTTCCACCCAAGATCTATATTTTTGAAATCTACACGTAAAACGGAGTCCGTGGTGAGATTTCATGCATTTCGAGGTCGAGATCAAATTTTGACCGATCGAGAATTTCATTTACTCCGAAAAACGTTTGGGCGATCAAACAATCTCAAATTGACGCGAAACTAACAGCATTGGACTCAGCATGAAAACCTGGGTCCCGTGTGCAATTTTAAATTTTTGAGGTGAATAGTAATTTTGACCGATCTCGAATCATGTGTTAATAAGTGGATAGGCATAAAGGACAAGCAATTAATACTCTTAAAGGGTGTGAATTTACTTTATTGAATTTTGTGTGGTCTTGACAAATGACACTACATGATTAGAAGAAATTAACCCTAGTTAATTAACAATAGTTAAATCCAATTAGAGTTAAGTTAATTAAACTTAAATAGGGTTAGAAATTGACTTAACAATGGATTTTGCTTGTGTGGCCAAATAATCTTAGAGTTAGGAATTAACCTCACAAATATTGGATGGCTAGGATTCATTGGGGAAAAATCTTGACAAAGCTAAAACAACTTAACTTTTCCTTTTCCTTCCAAACACTTCAACGTCCAAGCAAAAAGATAAGAATACAAATGCTCTCTAGTCTTCCTCCATGGCTGTGAGTTTAAGGTGAGAAATCAAAAAAATTTTCTACAATACCATCTAAATATTTTTATATAAATCAAACCCTCACAAACTCTAGAACGACATATCCAAAAACCAAAGCCAAATGAGAAGGATTGTTTGGTGAAATCCAAGGAGGGAGCTGAGAGTTCAAGACCAAAATCCTGTGTTTTGCTTCAAGCCCAACTGTCCATCTTCAGGTATGAGACCCTCCATACTCCATTGTATAACATATCTTAATTTGGGACCAAGATAAGGTGGTTTGGTTAGGGAACTAGGGTTGGCCGAAGTTTGACATCAAGGAGGAAAATAGAAATTCTGAAATCTGAACTGGTTATAGTGTTTTAGCTATAGCATTTTCTGCATAAGGACAAATATAGTGAAAATTTTCCATATGAAACTAGACATTTAGAGCCTTAAAATGAGATAAGAATATTTTCATTCTGAGTATAGATCGATTTTATATGATTTTTCAAAATTAGGTGTTCTGCAATAATTCTCTGTTTAGTCT
Organism: Dillenia suffruticosa; assembly: GCA_033439265.1. NCBI lineage: Eukaryota > Viridiplantae > Streptophyta > Magnoliopsida > Dilleniales > Dilleniaceae > Dillenia > Dillenia suffruticosa. The sequence goes on along the minus strand of JAVTVX010000009.1, from coordinate 14,016,644 downwards.
AGTATTTTGCCCTGATTTCGGCAGCAACACTAACCTAAGTTTTCAAGCCCCTTCCTGATAGATTCATATCTTGTGCTTGTTGAAAGAATTGTAGACCCATGTCTTAGCTTTCCAAGAGGTAAGGATCATCTCAATCCGACTCTTGTGTCAAACGTTACAGCCATTCTTCTGAAACTCATCAGAGGGTCCTCCATTTTCCAACACTAAAAACAGTAGTATTGCATGACCCCATTCCAGTCCTTTTTTGCAAAACCTCAAAGAAGAAAAGTTGTAGACCTCCCTCTTATTCACCTACTGTGAAACGTGCAGCCAATTTCAAGGGTGTGCAATATTTGGTAATAACCAAAAATTTGACTGAATCGAATTAAATTTGAATTCGATTTTTGGATTCAAATCAGTTTTCGATTAGAATCGAATTCCAAATTTGGTTTTCGGTTCGAGTTAGGAATTGAGATATTTAATACGAATTCGAACTGAAAACCGAATTAGAGTTTTTAATTATCTCATTTTTTATTTATTTTGATTATAGTTAAAAAGTTCATTATTTTATCAATTCGAATTTAGTTAAATTGGATTTATGTGAAAATTTAGATTTCAAAAATCAAAATCGAGTTTTTTGATTTATTCGATTCAATTCAAATTCAAACCGAAAACCGAATTTTGAATTTAAACGAATTCGGTTCGGTTTTTGATTTGGAGTTAAAAAATATTAAATCGAATTAATCAAATCGAATTAATCGAAGAATTCGAAAACCAAACCGATGAACACCCTTAGCCAATTTGCCTGAGGGAATCAAGCGTTATACAAAATCTCCCAAAACTGTGCGGAAACGATTCTACTTCTCGGCCAAAACTGAAAAGAGATTTTTGGTGGTCAATTTCAGACCCCTTCTAGGCATAATTGGAAGAAACCCAAAACATGAAAAATGTAAGGTTATGTGTCTTCTAGGTACTGTAAAACGTTCAGGTGATTTGGAGTTGTGTGTTAAAAGTTGTGATGGTTGTGCTAAAAATTGGTCAGAACAGACTTCTAAAATGTAATGTGGGCAAAATGGTACTATTTCAGAGACTTGCACTAGGAATCTAAGAAAGTGCCCAACTCCAACATAGTAAAAAATCAGAGTCTTTGCATGAATAGATTATGAGATATGAGAAATTTGCTAAAACAGGATAGAATAGAAAGTGAGAATTGGATTAGTTTGAAAATATGGACTTTAAGAAATATTCTATCGAGATTTTGGAGATAAGTTCAACACAAAAAGTATGAGTTTTTATGTGAGCCAACCATAGAAATTGGAATTTCTCAATTCTGACACCGGTTGAGGAACTGGTGGTTAATTCCCTAAAATGGCGTAAGAATAAAACTTGAAAACCCTAGATTTGTCTATAACTAGGGTTGCATCACATTTGCATTATTATATACGCATCATATGATTTCTTAAGTGACTCATATTCTACATTATGTTTATAAAGCCTCGGTGATATTGAGGGGAGAATATTTTTGTGTTTGACTTGAGATTCGTGGTGGGAGTGGCGTACCCTCCCGCATACAGTGAGTGAGAATTATTATATTATGTGTCTGACGCACAATATCATATTTTAAAATATTTTCTGATACAAACATGATTTAATGAATATGTGATATGAAATTGTGAATGAATTACGAAATGTTTTTTTTTGTGAATTCATGGAGTGTCCACAAATATGTTTTACGTGATTATATGTGCATCCAAACGAGTTCTAAACTGTGAAACCGTGTCATTGCCTTTGATTTATACAAGTTTTATGAAATCATTCTTGTAGAAATGATTGACATTGTTTGAAAAATGTGGCATGGTACGTGATTAACTTAATAATTATATTATATATGGGCCGAGGGCCCTGACATGTGATGAATGATAACTCTGTGACGGGTAAATCCATTACGTAGCTACGAAGGATGCATGTGTAGGGTTATCCATATTTGCACCCGATAAGCTTTTACGGAAGGTATCCCACATGACATTGAAAAATGATAAATGTATAGTGATTCGAGACGATACTAGTCAAGTTGAACCCATAAGGGGGAAGGCTATGGTGCGCCGTAGTCTAGCACCTGATGAGATCCGTCATCAACGTCGGGTTAGAAGGCTTTCTAACCTATTGCATACAAAACCCCCGATACGTTTATCATTAGTCGCGATCGATCTTTGCTAGGACTGATTTTGGCATGCTGTATTCTTGCATGATTTGATAACATGGATGTATATATATGTTTGAAATGTATGTGAAAATAATGATTATGATAAATTGAGCATTATACATGATTTCATACAATATATGGAATTATCGAGAACTTTCACACTCTATTTTTCATCGATTCATTGAACATATGATATATATCCTCTCACTCACTGGGTATCTTCTTTGATACTCACTCCTCATTTCCTGTTGTGTACAGAGATAGCTATAGTGGGACGCGTTAAAACTTATTAGTGCACAAGGCTTTTGGTTGGAGATTGAGGCTATTGATTTGGTACTCAATTTGATATTGGAAATGATTTGCCAATGAAATTGTATAATCGTTTATTGAGATTGTAGATAGACCATTGTGTATAAAAAGGGATGACTGTATGAAAATTTATATGCATCTTATTGAAACTCTAAATTCTATTCTATTGCATTGAGACATGAAATGTACTATTGTGTACATTTACTTTGGAAAACATGTCATGTTCTAGAAATGTCCTTTAGATTCATTCGGTGCCATCTCTAAATCACAGGAGGGATAACTAGTGTCGTTCATACCTTTGATGGGGGCATGGTGGTCGGGTTGTCGAAACCCTCAAATTAATACTGATTCCCTCCAATGCAACAACTGTACCAATAGTGGTTACCATGTCGAATCCCAAGGAAATAAATTAATTTAATCTCTTAGTTAATGTTAAAAGTAAAGTCGGGGGTTTTCAACAACTTGCTAAAATAAAAATTGCTAAATAAAAGTTAAAAACCTAAAATTAATAAACAAATCAATAATGTGAAATACAAAAATTAAAGAAGAAATTCAATTTACCAAGTACTGATCCAAGAGTTCATATATTCGATTGTCTCATTGATCATTGGTTAAAAATAATATTCTTGCAATTTAAGCATTTAACTTTAGATCTATTAGGATAGCCGTAATAAATCTTGTATTTTCCTAATTTAATTGACCAAACACAGCATCCAATCAAAACTTATCGTTAATCAATTGGGCATGATAGCATTCCATATTGACATAATGACAGTATTAAGTTCTGTGAAAATAGTTAAACCAAAATACAAATAACCAGGAAAGCCACAATTATTCAATTTTGTTCCATTGATTCCCTAGATCACATGAATACCGATAAAAGACCCATAAACAAAATTAACCTAGTTGCTACTTGTACCATTCATTCACGACAATTACGGATCAGTGAATTCCTAAATAGCAATAGAAAAACTAATATTGAATTAAATTGTCAGATTAACCAATATTAGGTTTTCTTAAAAATAAATCAAAAATCAACAAATACTTGAATAAAATGCAAATAAAATGCAAGAAATTAAATTAAGAATATAACCTCACAATTAAGAACAATCAATTAAAATTCCCCTTGAATTAGAATAAAAGAACTAGTCACTCATGATGGTAAGTATCAACACAAGAAAATAAAGAAAAATAATGTTCCTAAAAAGAATAAAAATAAAAACCTAATGGAGAAGGAATGAATAGCCGTGAAGTCCTGGAGTCAACTTGGAGAAGAATATGCTGCCCTCCTTTGAAGAATTATGAAAGAAGTGATGTCCTAGTGCTTGGGTCTTTAAGGAGTATATATAGCCTTCAACTTTCTTCTTGAAAATGGTAACATGGAATTATTTTAGTAGCACTTTCCTTTCCTCTAGATTTCTAAATCAACTTGGAGTCTCTAAAATGAGGTAAATTACAAAACTTTTTTCCTACTAAAACAATGATTACTAAAAATTAAAAACTTTACTAAAGACGCTAAAATTAATTTCAAACTCCTTTTTCTTTTCTTCTTCAAAGCCCAATAAGATAACTTGAGTTCAAATAGCTCCAAAATTTCTTCATTAAGCCCAATTGCTCCAAGCCTTCAAATTCAATCTCCTAAAAATAAAATTCAATAAAAACAACCATTAGAGCATTAAACAATTCAAATTCAAACCATGATAACAATAATAAATTCAATCAATTGCATGTTATCAAATTCCCCCACACCAAACAAATGATTGTCCTCAAGCATTCATTAGATTAATGTCACACAACTATTCTCTTTGCACTCATTCTCCTCCTCCAATTTATCTTCAAACAATTTGAAATTAGCACATATCGAAAAATTCAAGCAAAAATAACAATCCGGAGAGCAAGTGATCATAGTTTTATATCCTTAAAAGAAAATACAAGCACCCCATCAAACTCAACAATCTCATCAAAATTCAATATTTCAAGATTCAATACCCTTACAACGAGTTCACTCTATACACTCAAAGTGTTTAAGGGAATTTGTCAGTAACTCTCAAAATAAAATCAAAGTATGTTATTACCATAATCTTGCTTATTTATCAAATCTCCACCACCACTTATATGAATTCAAAACAAAAATCTGGGGGTCTTTGTAAGGGTTGTAACGTGGCTTGGGTAAAGGTAGGATAAAAATGATAAATGTGATATCAAAAGAAGCATGTCAAGAACATAAAACCATTTCCCATATCCTATATCATGAAACACAATCAACTCAAGAAAGATAACTCAATCAAGAACATTTCATTCCTCAATCAAACTTTTGCATTTTTCCATTTCCAAATTCTGGGAATTTTTTTTTTCTTTCTTCTTTTTTCTTTCATTTTATGCCCTTTTCGCTTCCCTTTTTTTTCTTGAAGCACAATCGATTTGGGGATGAATGAAAATACGGAGCATATGCAACCCATCCCGATCGTGTAATCGACTTCCTCAAAAAATGATTCCCACAATAGAAGTACCACATTCCTTTTACAAATAACCACTCAATCTATACTCAAATCACATGTTTCTTTAATATAAGGAACAAAAAGAAGGTTAAGCGTAAAAAGAAGGTTATGTGTCAATTAATATGGTTAAAGTAAAGAAAATGGGTATAAGCTCAAATATTTTCACTAGGGGAAATATTATGCATGGGAAAGTCTTTTTTTCGAAAGTTAAAAGGGTAAATCTAAGTACCCCCATCATATTAATGTTCAAACTCATGCATATGGTCTCAAAATGTATGGCAAAACAAGTTCTAGAATAAACATACTATGATTGATAAACACTCATAAAAAATTTAGAGCAAGATGATGAATGCTCTTCAGGCTCAAAACTCACAAAAGGTGTTTAACTTGTATCGAATCTATTACATTTTCAAATGACTCAACCATCAAGATCAACGAGACACTTTAAAATAATTTAATCTAAAAACAACTAATCACATTTGTCTCTTTCATACATTTCAAACTCAAATCAACAATGCGTACTAATTCAAAATCATTATCCGACAAAATCCAGAGAATGCGAAATTCCAAAGAAAAATAGAACAAATGACATTTGCATGAAAATCCTCCCCCATACCTAGATATTACATTGTCCTCAATGTATGCAAAGGTAAGAGATGTAGGCACAATGCTAAAGAAACTCACAAACTAATACAATTTTAAACTAGTAGCAATACTCATTAAATCACCCTAATACAACATATAAAAACATGACAATGAAAAGAAAGAGAAAGGAGAGAAAACTCCCCTAGGGTAATCGTATGAAATTGATGGGTTTTGCTGTTGTGAAGGAAATGCGGGGTGGGATGAAAATCGCATGATCACGCCCTAAAGAAAAGACTGCTTCTGCCAACTTTTGAATTCCATTGCTGAAAACCGCGTGATCAAGTCTTAACGCCATGATTGCTTCTGTCGTTTTTTTTTTAACTTTGTTCTTTGTTTGGGTCTTGATTTGGGTAACTGCAACTCCCAAAATTCTTGCTCTTAGACACCTAAAAGAATAAATCCATAAAAAATGAACAAATATTAAAAAATCTACAATCAACTAAAACAATTTCTAAAAAAATGTTTGGGTTGCCTCCCAACGCAATTATTTAACGTCGTAATGCTAGACGGTCTTCATTGGTGACTCAGTTTAATGAGTAATCAGGGAGTTTTAATGCAATGTCCAATATTGTAGAGATCATCATGCCCTCATGAAATATCTTCAACCTATGTCCGTTCACTTTGAAGATCTTATTTGTATCAAGACTTCTTATTTCCATTGTACCATGGGAAAACACATTAGTTACAACAAATGGACCAATCTAACGAGAATGTAACTTACCTGGCATAAGTTTGAGTAGGGAGTTGCATAAAAGCACCCTTTGCCCAACCTTAAACTATTTTCTCAAGATTAAACCATTGTGAAATGATTTAGTTTTTTCTTTATAAATTCTTGAGTTCTCGTAGGCTTCCAATCTCAACTCCTCCGACTCTTGCAATTGCAATTTCCTTGATGCGCTGGCTTCATTTAAATTCATATTGCAATGTTTGATCGCCCCATATGCCTTATGCTCAATTTCCACTGATAAGGGACAAGATTTTCCAAAAACTAACTTGTAAGGAGATATCTCTATTGGTGCTTTAAAAGCTGTCTGGTAAGCCCATAGTGCATCATCTAGACGTAAACTCCAATCCTTTCATCCCGGGTTTACTGTCTTCTTTGAGATGGATTTAACTTCACGGTTGGAAACTTTGGCTTGTCCTTTTGTTTGAGGATGGTATGTCGTAGCGATGTAGTGATGTACTTCATTTTTCTTAATCAATGCTTCGATTGCTCGATTGCAAAAATGACTCCCTTGATCACTTATGATGGCTCTAGGGATTCCAAACATGCTAAAAATGTTAGTCTTGATAAAATCTACAACAGACTTACAATCGTCAGTCCCGGTGGCTTTTGCTTCCACCCATTTTGATACATAATCAATAGTCAAAAGAATGTAAGCATAACCACAAGATTAAGGGAATGGACCCATAAAATCAATACCGCATATATCCAATATTTCACAGACAAGAATGGGAGTTTCTGGTATCTCATTTCTATGAGACAAAGATCCTATCCTTTGACATTTATCACAGCTTTTACAAAACAAGTAAACATTTTAAAACAAGGTCTCCCAATATAACCTACTATCTAAAACTTTCCTTACAGTTCTCTTTGGCCCAAAATGCCCCTCACAAGCATAACAATGACAAAATGTTAAAATGGATTTAAGTTCATTTTCTGGGACACATCTCCTAATTATTTGGTCAAAGCAAAATTTCCACAAATAAGGCTCATCTCACACATAATATTTTGCCTCACATCGAATTTTTTCCCACCTTGACTTACTAAGATCACTAGGCAAGATGTGTATAACCAAATAATTCATAATATCTGCATACCAAGTTCAAGTGAAATAATTGCTCATCAGGAAAAAATTTCAGAAATAGGTAATGGATCTTCCTCCTTCACTAACCTACTTAGATGATCAGCTACCAAGTTCTCAGCTCCACTTCGATCCTTGATGTCCAAATCAAATTCTTGCAACAAGAGAATCCACCGTATCAACTTGGGTTTCGACTCCTTTTTTGCCAAAAGATACTTCAAAGCTGCATGATCAGAATACACAATTACTTTAGAATCAAGTAAATATGATATGAATTTATCTAAAGCAAAAACAATGGATAAGAGCTCCTTTTCAGTGGTGGTGTAGTTGCATTGAGAAGCATTCAATGCTTTTGAAACGTAGTAAATATCGTGGCTCTTCTTATCAATCCACTGGCCAAGAACTGCTCCCACAGCAAAATTGCTTGCATCGCACATGATCTCAAAAGGTAAATTCCATTCAGGTGGTGGAATGATTGGTGTAATAGTCAACAGGTTCTTGAGCTTGTCGAAGGCTTCCTTGCATTTTTCTCCGAACTCGAAAGGTACATCTTTCTGAAGTAACTTGGATAATGGCAAGACAATTTTTGAAAAGTCTTGAATAAACCTGCGATAAAAACCTGCATGTCCAAGAAAACCACGTATTTCCCTAACATTTGCAGGGTAAGGTAAACTCTTGATCAAATCAACCTTTGCCTTATCTACCTCAATACCTTAGAAGAAATCACATGCTGGACACTATGCCTTCTTTCACCATGAACTGACATTTTTCATAGTTCAAAACCAAGTTCGTTTCCATCCATCTTTTCAAAATTTTAATCAAATGCCCTAGACAACTATCAAACGAGTCACCATAAACAGTGAAATGATCCATAAAAACCTCAATGCAATTCTCAATATATTCAAAAAAAATACTCAACATGCACCTTTGAAATGTACCTGGGACATTACATAGACCGAAAGGTATCCTTCTATAAGCAAATGTTCCAAATGGACATGTGAATGTAGTCTTCTCTTGATCTTCTTGTGCAATCACGATTTGATAATAACCTGAAAAACCATCAAGAAAACAAAAGAATGATTTTTCGGCTAATCTCTCTAACATTTGATCAATAAAGAGTAAAGGGAAATGATCATTTTTAGTGGCTAAATTAAGCTTCCTAAAATCAATGACCATTCGCCAACCATTTTGCACTCGTATGGGTACCAATTCATTGTCTTGATTTCTTACCACTGTGATCCTTGTTTTCTTTTGTATCACATGGATTGGCTCACCCACTTGCTGTCCGAAATTGAATAAATTATGCCTTCGTCCAAAAGCTTGAGAATTTCGTTCATCACCACTTCTTTCATGATTGGATTCAATTTTCTTTGTGATTCCTTCATTGGTTTAGTATCCTCTTCCAAAAGGATTCGATGCATGCAAATTGAGGGACTAATACCCTTTATATTGGCTAAAGTCCAACCAATTGTTGTCTTGTGCTCTTTTAAAACTTGGAGTAGCCAATTTTCTTGCTCTTCCATTAACTCTCTTTCTATGATAACAGGCAAGATCTCTTCATCACCTAAGTATACGTATTTAAGATAATTCGGCAAAGTCTTCAATTCCAATGTTGGAGCCTGCAAAATGGAAGGTAACATTTTCTTGTGAGTAATAGGCAATATGGTACTCGAATTTAATGACCTTGGTTGTGATTCTAATATTGACTCTGAAATTTTACAAGTCTCAGCCATCTCTTTCTTGATGTACAATTGCCCATCCAATTCAAGACTTGTGTCATTTTCTTCTTCAAAAATTTATTGCAAAATCGAATCAATGATGTTAGCAGAACAAATCGAGTGACACTCATTTGGGTATCTCATGGCTTCAAAAATATTGAATTTAACAATCTCGCCGTCAAACTCGATAGAGAGTGTACCCTTATCCACGTCTGTCTTTGTTTTTGCCGTTTTCATGAACGATCTTCCCAATAGTAGCGGTGCTGAATTTGTAATTGTGTCTTCATCCATTTTCAAAATATAAAAATCTACTGAAAAATTACCTCATTAACCTACACCAAAATATCTTCAACAATCTCTTCCGGATACACAACAGAACGGTCAGCCAATTGAATGATCACTCTAGTTTCCTTCAAGGGACCTAGGTTCAGAGCAATATAAATAGAATATGGTATGATATTGATTGAGGCTCCTAAATCTAGCATAGCATGTTCAAATTTCCTCAAACCAATAACACAGGGTAAAGTGAACATATCTGGATCCGAACATTTCTCGGGTAGAGATCTTTTGATAACAGCAGACACGTTCTCGCCAACCTTTATTTTCTCATCACCTCTCATCTTCCTCTTGTTTGTGCACAACTCCTTTAAAAACTTTGCATATTTGGGTATTTTCTTGATGGCGTCCAACAAAGGTATGCTTATTTCCACCTTCTTGAAAGTTTCCCAAACCTCCTTTTCATAGTCCTCCTTCTTGGATCTTTCAAACCTGCTGGGAAAAGGTGGTACAACCGTATTAGAACTCATAGGTAAAAGAGAATCAGAATTTACCTTGATTGGATTTTCATTGACAACTTCGGCTTCTTCCTCTTCATCTTTCTTTTCATTCCTCTTTTTGGGTGATGGTGGTTTTGATTGTAATTCCTTTCCAGTCCTTAACACCATTACACTAGCATTTTCCATAGGGTTCACTACCGTTTGTGAAGGTAATTTTACTGAATTTTGAGCCTCCAAATTGCTAACCGAAGTGGCTAGCTGAGTGATTTGATTTCCTAAGTTTTGTAAATTCGCCCTCGTTTCCTGAATGCTAGCTCTCGTTTCCTATTGAAATTGTTGCGTGTTAGTCACGAGAGCTTTTACAATATCCTCTAGTGACATACCTAAATTAGATGATTGAGTTGGTGCATGTGTTGGCCTATTGAATTGCCGAGGAGGATATCTTGTCTGTCCTCATTGAATTCCATAACTCAAGTTTGGATGATCTCTCTATCTGAGATTATAATGAGTGGAGTAGGGGTTGTTCTTCTTCTGACGTTGGCCAGAAAATCCTCCTACGACATTTGCTTAATGAGTAGAATCTTCTTGCAGAGATGGACACATATCTGTAGGATGTCCAGGTATCGAGTATATGCCACAAACTTTGGTTGCATGTATTTGCCCTACAGCCATCTGACGAACCAAAGCAGTCAATTCAGAAACTTGATTTTCAAGGTGAGAGTGACTTACCTCATTGACACGTTTCGTAACTCCATCCGTTCTTAACCCAAATTGTTGAGAATTTCTGCCATATTTGTGATCAATTGTCTAGCTTCTTCAGGCGTTTTATTTACCAAGGCTCCTCTGCTGGACGCATCTACCATACTCCTATCCATGGGTAGAAGTCCTTCATAGAAGTATTGTATCAAAAGATGTTCAGGTATTTGATGATGTGGACAGTTAGCACAAAGTTGTTTGAACCTCTCAAAGTACTCATATAGCGTCTCTCCGCTAATCTGCCTGATCCCACATATCTCCTTTCGAATGTTGGCAGCCCTGGATGTAGGGAAAAATTTTTCCAAAAATAATCTTTGCACCCAGAGGTAGGTAGTACAACCAATCCTTTGCCTTATCTTTTAGGGAAAAGGGAAAAACTCTCAACTTAATCTGTTCCTCGGTCACACCTTGGGGTTTCATACTCGAACCAGATTTAAGTTCAAATGCTACCTGAAGAGTTGGGTATTCAATGCATAATGGTTGTTGATTCAGATTGGGTGCAGCCAATTCCTTCAAAATTCTCTCACGATCAGCCATCTTTTCCTCTTATTCTTCAAAAATAAATCTGTCACAAATTTTCAGATCAATGTTAAAAATTGGCTTTCGACGTAACTTACCTTTTCTTTGTCTAGCCTCCTTTTTTAATCGGCGAGCAGTTTTCTCAATTTCAGGAATATACTCCAATTCACTTTCTTGAGAAGAATGGGTCATAAAATAAAAAAGGTCAGCAAAACAAATAATAAAGATAGCACAACTAAGAAATCAAAATAGTTCCCTGGCAACGGCGTCAAAATTTGGTCGGGTTGTCGAAGCCCCCAAATTAAAATTGATTCCCCCAATGCAACAAGTATAGCAATAGTGGTTATCAGGTCGAAATCCAAGAGAACTAATTAATTTAATCTCTTAGTTAACGTTAAAAGTAAGTCGAGGGTTTTGAACAACTTACTAAAATAAAAATTGCTAAATAAAAGTTAAAAACCTAAAATTAAGAAACAAATCAATAATGTGAAATACAAAAATTAAGGAAGAAATTCAATTTACCAAGTACTAATCCAAGGGTTTATATATTCGATTGTTTCATTGATCATTGGTTAAAAATATTATTTTTGTAATTCAAGCATTTAATCTTAGATCTATTAGGATAGCCGTAATAAATCTTGTGTTTTCCTAATTTAATTAATCAAATCCAGTATCCAATCAAAACTTATCATTAATCAACTGGACACGATAGCGTTCTATATTGACATAATGACAGCATTAAGTTCTGTGAAAACAGTTAAACCAAAATACAAATAACTGGGAAAGCCGTAATTATTCAATTTTGTTCATTGATTCCCTAGATTATATGAATACCAGTAAAAAACCCAAAAACAAAATTAACCTAGTTGCTACTTATACCATTCATTCATGACAATTATGGATCACTGAATTCCTGGATAGCAATAGAAAAACTAATATTGAATTAAATTATCAGATTAACCAATATTAAGTTTCCCTAAAAATAAATCAAGAATCAACGAATATTTGAATAAAAGGCAAAAAATTAAATTAAGAACATAAACTCACAATGAAGAACAAACGATTAAAGTTCTCCTTGAATCAGAATAAAAGAACTAGCCACTCATGGTGGTAAGTATCAATACCTGAAAATAAAAAAAAAATAATGTTCCTAAGAAGAATAAAAATAAAAACCTAAAGGAGAAGGAATGAACAGTCGTGAAGTCTTGGAAGGTGCAGCAACCAGCCAAGTATGTAGAGAAGAATATGCTGCCCTCCTTTGAGGAATTATAGAAGAAGTGATGTCCTGGTGCTTGGGTCTTTAAGGAGTATATATAGCCTTCAACCTCCTTCCTGAAAATGGTAACATGGAATTATTTTAGTAACACTTTCCTTTCCTCTAAACTTCTAAATCAATTTGGAGTCTCTAAAATTAGGTAAATTACAAAACTTTTCTTCCACTAAAACAACTATTACTAAAAATTAAAAACTTTACTAAAGATGCTAAAATTAATTTCAAACTTCTTTTTCTTTTCTTCTTCAAAGCCCAATAAGATAACTTGAGTTCAAATAGCTCTAAAATTTCTTCATTAGGCCCAATTGCTCCAAGCCTTCAAATTCAATCTCCTAAAAATAAAATTCAATAAAAACAACCATTAGGCATTAAACAATTCAAATTCAAACCATGATAACAATAATAAATTCAATCAATTGCATGTTATCATATGGCAGTAGAGGTTTGTGGCTAAGACAGATAGTATTTCTGTTAAAAATAAGGGAGAAGATGAAGATAAGTCTCAAGGTATTCAACTTGAAAATATGATAATGTCATAAACATTGGGCCTTTTATTTTTTAATGTTCAGAATTTGGCAACGTATTTATGACCCAAAATAAATTCAAAAACAAGCCCAATGAAGCCCAAAAGTATGGAGAAAAGTCTAAGAGGTAAACCCAAATAGCTAGGGGCAGTTTGGGCAATGTATATTCCAACAGTCCAAAAACTAGCTGTTGGAATTCCTTGGGGTTTGAGCCCCAACGGGAATATTGACTTTGTTCTCTCTCTACTGGCTATTTTTCTCCCTTTGCCTATAAATAGAGCTATTGCTCTCCTTGTAAAATTAAGAGGAAGATAATCTCTCTTCCTTTGTATCATTCTACTACATCAATAAAAACCAGAAGTTTATTAGATTTCTCTCTCTTTTTAGTCAAAAATCCAACATGGTATCAGAGCAAACATCGACTCCGGGGTTGGGAAATTCTCTTCCTCAAATCTCTTCCTTTCAAATCCAACTTTTCTCCCAAATTATTCTAAGCTCAACCAATTACTTCCAATGGGCTAGTCATATCAGAAGATCTCTCAATGGAGCAAAACTTCTGTCTTTCATTACAAAAGATCCTATGGATCGGCTAGACCCATGATTTGATGAATGGAAGGAGCTGGATGATCAAGTGTTCCTATTGCTAACAAGCTCCATGGATCAAGCACACAAAAATATGGTAATGTGCTGTCCGAGTTCCAAATCCTTATGGGAGCAAATGTATGAGTTATATGGTCAGGAATCAAACTTGAGCAGAATATTTGAAATACAAAAAAGGATTGCGGCCATCCAAATGGAGGAGAAATCAATTACACAATTGTTCGGAGAACACGAGGACTTGTGGAATGAGCTTAACACATTGAGACCTCTCACAAGTGATATAAAAGTGCTGCAAAAGAGACAAGATGAAGACAAGGTGTTTTCATTGCTCTCATCACTCAATGAGTCATTTGTACAACTTCGACAGGAAATTCTTCGAATGAAAGAATTTCCATCATACCAAGAGACTCGATTTATGATTCAAAGAGCTGCAGCTTCTCAAAGGCTTGAAGAAAGCAATCAGTCCAAAAGTGAAGTTCATGGGTTCTCCACAAAGCAGAATGAGCAAGCTGCAAATAAGGCTCATCAGGGAATAAAAAAGGTGTGTTCTCATTGCAAAAAGTTGGGATATACCAAGGATGGTTGCTGGTTTCTTCATCCTAACCTTAAACCTGAGTTCATCAAGAAAAAAGAGCAAGAGAGGAGGGAGCAAAATGCTCAACCAGCTGCAAACAAAGCAAATCTGACATCTCAAAAATTAGGAAAATCGTCCTCAGGTACTTGCTCTAACTCATTTATTACTTCTTCAAAATGGTTGATAGATTCAGGTTGTGATCACCATATGGTCAAAGATAAGCAAAATTTTCAGAATCTTGAACCTCTCCTAGAACCTAAAATGGTTAAAGTTGCGAATGGACATAATTTCAAAATTGAGCAAATTGGGGATGTTGAAATATTTGGAAGAAAATCAAAGGCCTTATATGTTCCTCAATTTACCTCTAATCTTATGTCCATTGGACAAGTCACTAAGGACTTAAATTGCAAAGCTATTTTTGACCCTCATTCTGTTGTTTTTCAGAATTTGGAGACGAATCAAGTGATTGGTAGTGGTTCTATGCAAGATAACTTGTATTTTTGGAAACAAGATAGTTTTGTATTTTCCGCAATCCGAGAGGAAAGTTACCTCCTTTGCCATGCTAGATTAGGTCATCCTTCTATGCAAGCTCTGAAATGCCTATTCCCATCAAAAAATTGTAGTGATAGACATTGTGAAACATGCATTTTTGGAAAGGAAACCCGAATGTATTATCCTATTTCTGAAACTCAATATAAAAAGCCTTTTGATCTTGTTCACTCGGATGTATGGACTTCACCTATGATATCTAGAAGGGGATTTAAGTATTTTATCTCATTTATAGATCATAAGTCTAGGTATACATGGGTGTATATGCTAAGATCAAAAGACCAAGTTTATGAAGCCTTCAAATCCTTTTACAAGTATATTATAAAACAATATGAGGCCAACATTAAAATTCTTAGGACAGATAATGGTGGGGAATATATGAGCACCAATTTCAAAAATTTCATTAAGGAGAGTGGAATTATTCATCAAACTAGTTGTCCCTACACTCCCCAACAAAATGGAGTTGCCGAACGCAAAAATAGACATCTCCTAGAAATAGCTAGAACTATCATGTTCTTTGCTAATATGCCTAAGCGTTTTTGGAGTGATGCGGTTAGTACCGCAGCTCATTTAATAAATCGTCTTCCAACTAGAGTTCTCCATGGAAAATCTCCATTAGAGTTGCTTAGAAAAGACAAACCAAACCTCTCTCACCTTAGAGTTTTTGGGTGTATTTGTTATGTTCATATTCCTAGGCAGTTTAGAGATAAGTTAGATATCAAAGGAAGGAAATGTGTTTTTATTGGGTACGCTTCATTCCAAAAAGGATATATTTGTTTTGAACCTGACTCTAACAAGGTATACACATCGAAAGATATGATATTTGTAGAAAATGAATTCTTTTTTGCAGGAGAAAAAAATGAAGAAAATTCATCAAGCAATGACTTGCGAATCTTCTGCGATGTTCCCATAAATCCTCCTCTGGTTCCTCAAGAATCCAATGAAGAGAATTCACTTTCAGGGGGAGAAAACGAAGAGGGAGGAGTGGATGAGTCTGAAAATGAAGAGAACTCTTCCGAAGAAAGAGAAGAAGGCGAGGGATTACCTACCTTAGGAGAATCCGGAGACGAAACTAGACTGCCCTCTCCGCTGGCTCCTCCACTTCGACGTTCCACCAGATTGAGGCTTCCTCCCTCAGAGTGGATCAACAGAAGAGTTTATTACAATTCTAAGGTAACTCACTATCCTATTTCAAATTACTATTGTGTATCTAATACTTCCTCAAGCCATCAAGGGTTCTTGAGTGGCATTGACTCATCACAGGAACCTAAGGATTTTGATGAGGCAAATACCAAACCCGAATGAAGACAAGCTATGCTTGAAGAACTAGATGCATTGAATAAAAATGGGACGTGGGAGATTACTACTCTCCCTAAGGGAAGAAAGGCTGTCGGGTGTAAATGGGTGTTCAAAATCAAGTATAAAAGTGATGGATCCATTGAACGCTACAAGGCAAGACTTGTAGCCAAAGGATTCACACAAACTTATGGAGAAGACTACACTGAGACTTTTGCCCCTGTTGCCAAAATGAAAACGATAAGGGTTTTGATGTCAATTGCAACCAATGGAGAATGGCCAATGTATCAAATGGACGTGAAGAATGCTTTCCTTCAAGGGGACTTAGACGAAGAAATCTACATGCAAATTCCCCAAGGGCTAGATGAGGATTCAAACATCAAGGTGTGTCGTCTTAAAAAAGCAATCTATGGGTTAAAACAATCTCCTCGTGCCTGGTATGCAAAATTAAGTTCAGCACTTCTTGGTAATAACTTTAAGAAATCCATTAGTGATTCCTCCATGTTTACTAAAGTTAACAATGAAGAAATCACTATTGTTCTTATTTATGTAGATGATATAGTTATTACAGGAAGTGATATGAATGGTATTGATCAAGTTAGAAATTTCCTTAAATCTACTTTTGAGATTAAAGATTTGGGAAAACTAAAGTATTTCTTAGGAATAGAGCTTGCCTATTCTCATAAGGGGCTAGTTCTATGCCAAAGGAAATATGTACTTGACCTTTTGCAGGAAACTGGAAAGGTAGGAGCTAAACCAGCAGCAACTCCTATATCCATAGCAGAACGAGCACAAGGTGATGAAGAAATGTTCCAGGATATTCCTAGATATCAAAGACTTGTGGGGAGGCTCATCTACCTCACCATTACAAGACCAGATATCACCTATGCCGTCAGCTTAATCAGTCAACGGATGCATGCTCCAAGGATTCAAGATTGGAAGGCAGCAGAAAGAATTCTCAAGTATTTAAAAAGCTCACCAGGAAGGGGAATTCTTATGAAAAACAACCACAACATGGAGATTTATGGCTACTGTGATGCAGATTGGGCTGGGGATGTCACGGACAGGAGATCCACCACCGGCTACTGCATGTTCGTGGGAGGAAATCTTGTAACATGGAAAAGCAAGAAACAATCTGTTGTATCCAGATCAAGCGCTGAGGCTGAATACAGAGCAATGGCAGCGGCTACAAGCGAAATAGTTTGGCTAAAGGCATTACTTGAGGAGATGGGATTTCCTACTATCGCTCCTATTCTTCTACATTGCGATAATCAAGCAGCTCTTCATATCACTGCCAATCCAGTATTTCATGAAAGAACGAAGCACATTGAGGTTGATTGTCATTTTGTTCGAGAAAAATTAGAAAACAAGACAATTTCAACCTTATATGTTAGAAGTGAAGACCAGCTAGCTGACATTTTCACTAAGGCAACAACTGAGAAACATCTTCAGCACATCCTTAGCAAGTTAGGGTCCATAGACATCTATGCACCTAACTTGAGGGGGAGTGTTAAAAATAAGGGAGAAGATGAAGATAAGTCTCAAGGTATTCAACTTGAAAATATGATAATGTCATAAACATTGGGCCTTTTATTTTTTAATGTTCAGAATTTGGCAACATATTTATGACCCAAAATACATTCAAAAACAAGCCCAATGAAGCCCAAAAGTATGGAGAAAAGTCTAAGAGGTAAACCCAAATAGCTAGGGGCAGTTTGGGCAATGTATATTCCAACAGTCCAAAAACTAGCTGTTAGAATTCCTTGGAGTTTGAGCCCCAACGGGAATATTGACTTTGTTCTCTCTCTACTGGCTATTTTTCTCCCTTTGCCTATAAATAGAGCTATTGCTCTCCTTGTAAAATTAAGAGGAAGATAATCTCTCTTCCTTTGTATCATTCTACTACATCAATAAAAACCAGAAGTTTATTAGATTTCTCTCTCTTCTTAGTCAAAAATCCAACAGTAAGAAGAAAAGAAATGATATTTGTACCCCAATATCAGCAATGAGTCTTACTTCAATAATGAAGTTCAACAATTCATCTTGTTATCCACTTCCGACATATATAGCAACATGCATAAGAACATTGCTCACCAGATCAGTAAGATTCTGATTTTGTTCTATTAATCATTCCATCGTAACAGTAATATGTTCGTCCCATATTTTACGTTGAAAATTTTTTGTTGAAAATATTTGATGGAATGAAATTTTGTTTGAATTTGAAATTTTGAGAGATGTGAGAGAGAATAGTTTTTGAAGGAAATGAGAAGTTTCGATGTTTGTGAAGGGAAGAAAAGTTTGTGGTATATATATTTTGTTTAGTATCAAATAAATTTTAGTTTGTAATATATACAATTTGTTTAGCGCGAAATATACCCACCATTTTGCTTAGTTTTTCACATTTTTGTTTTAGAATTTTTTGTTGTTTTCCTCTCCTTTTAGTATGAGATATTTTTTGAATTTTTTGTTATTTACCTCTCTTTTTAGTTTGAGCAATTAATAAAAAAGTTTTGACTTTTACATATATGACTCCATGAAGTAGTAGTACAAAAACCCTAAGTGTTCTTTTAGGTTTCTGACCCATAAAGGGACCCTAAATTGGGCCAAGAAATCTAGATAAGAGAGGCATTAATTTGCCTCTATGCTTAGGTTTCTTTTAGGCCTCAAATAAGTAAGGAAAAATACAATCAATTTAGGGTTAATTGAGTACCCTAAGTGTTCTTCATTTCAACAATATATACATGCTAAATTCATATTAAAAGTGAAAGGTCAATGAGGGAAAGTGAAATTTAAGACATAGTACAAAAATGCCCGAAAAACCCTAAATTTTGGTAGAATTGAAATTTGTCTGAGCAAACAGTCTCATTTTCATCTAATACCTATATTTTTGAAATCTACGCGTAAAACGGAATCCGTGGTGAGATTTCATGCATTTCGAGGTTGAGGTCAAATTTTGACCGATCGAGAATTTCGTTCACTCCGAAAGATATTTGGGCGATCAAACGATTTTAAATTAACGTGAAACCAACGACATTGGACTTAACACGAAAACTTGGGTCCCGTGTGCGATTTTAGATTTTTGAGGTAAATAGTAATTTTGACCGATCTCGAATCACGTGTTAACAAGTAGATATAATGGACAAGCAATTAATTCTCTTAAAGTGTGTGAATTTACTTCATTGAATTTGTGTGGTCTTGACAAGTGGCACTACATGATTGCAAGAAACTAACCCTAGTTAATTAACAATGGTTAAATCCAAATAGAGTTAAGTAAATTAAACTTAAATTAGGATTTGAAATTGACTTAACAATGGACTTTGTTTGTATCCCCAAATAATCCTAAGGCTAAGAATTAATCTCACAAATAATGGATGGCTAGGATTCATTAGGGAAAAATCTTGACAAAGCTAAAAACACTTAATTTTCCTTCTCCTTCCAAACACTTCAACGTCCAAGCAAAAAGGCAAGAACACAAATGCTCTCTAGTCTTCCTCCATGGCCGTGAGTTTAAGGTGAGAGATCCAAAAATTTTTCTACAATACCAACCAAATATTTTTACATAAATCAAACCCTCAAAAACTCTGGAACTAGGGTTTGGTTAGGATTGCTTGGTGAAATCCAAGGAGGGAGCTGAGAGTTCAAGACCAAAATCCTGTGTTTTGCTTCAAGCCCAGCTGTCCATCTTCAAGTATGAGACCCTCCATATTCCATGGTATAACATATCTTAATTTGGGACCAAAATGAGGTGGTTTGGTTAGGGAACTAGGGTTGGCCGACGTTTGAAATCAATGAGGAAAACAGAAATTCTGAAATCTGAACATTCTGAACTGATTGTAGTGTTTTAGCCATAGAATTTTCTGTATAAAGACAAATTTAGTAAAATGTTTACATATGAAACTAGACATTCAGAGCTTTAAAATGAGATAAGAATCGTTACATTCTGAGTAGAGATGGATTTTATATGATTTTTCAAAATTAGGTGTTCAGCACTAATTCCCTATTCAGTCTTGCATTTTGCCCTGATTTTGGCAGCAACACTAACCTAAGTTTTCAAGCCCCTTGATAATAGATACAGATCATGTACCAGTTGAAAGAATTGTAGACCCATGTCTTAGCTTTCCAACGAGGTAAGGATCATCTTAATTCGACCCTATGTCAAACGTTACAGCCATTCTTCTGAAACTTGTCAGAGGGTCCTCCATTTTCCAACACTAAAAATAGTAGCATTGCACGACCCCCTTCCAGCCCTTGTTTGCAAAACCTCAAGAAGAAAAGTTGTAGATCTCCTTCTTATTCACCAACTGTGAAATGTGCAACCACGTTGCTTGAGGGAATCAAGAGTTATACAAAATTTCCCAAAACTGTGTAGAAAAGATTCTGCTTCTTGGTCAAAATTGAAAAGAGCTTTTTGGTGGTTAATTTGAAACCCCTTCTAGGCATAATTGGAAGAAACCCAAAACATGAAAAATATAAGGTTATGTGTTTTATAGGTACTGTAAAAAGTTTAGGTAATTTGGAGTTGTGTGTTAAAAGTTGTGATGGTTGAGCTAAAAATTGGTCAGAATAGACTTCTAAAATGTAATGTGGGCAAAATGGATCTATTTCAAGGACTTGCGCTAGGAATCTGAGAAAGGGCGCAACTAAGAGGTTGTCGCCTTGTGTCCTAACTCTAACATAGTCAACAATCAGAGTTTTTGCATGAATAGATTGTGAGATATGGGAAATTTGCTAAAACAGGATAAAATAAAAAGTGAGAGTTGGATTGGTTTGAAAATGTAGACTTTAAGAAATCTTCCATCGAGATTTTGGAGATAAGTTCAACACGAAATGTGTGAGTTTTTATGTGAGCCAACCATAGAAATTAGAATTTCCCAATTCTGATCCCGATTAAGGAACTTGTGGTCAATTCCCTAAAATGATGCAAAAATAGAACTTGAAACCCTAGATTTATCTATAACTAGGGTTGCATCACATTTGCATTATTATATACGCATCATATGATCTCTTAAGTGACTCATATTCTATATTATGTTTATAAAGCCTCGTTGGTGATATTGAGGGGAGCATATTTTTGTGTGTGTCTCGAGATTCATGTCAGAAGTGGCGTACCCTCCCGCATATAGTGAATGAGATTTATTATATTATATGTCTGATGCACAATATCATGTTTTAAAATGTTTTCTGATGCAAGCATGATTTAATGAATATGTGATGTGAAATTGTGAATGAATTACGAATTTTTTTTTTTGTGAATTCATCGAGTGTCCACAAATATGTTTTACGTGATTATATATGCATCCAAACGAGTTCTAAAATGTGCAACCGTGCCATTGTATTTGACTTATACATGTTTTATGAAATCATTCTTGTGGAAATGATTGAAATTGTTTGAGAAATGTGGCATGCCACGTGGTTGACTTGATGATTATATTATAAATGGGCCGAGGGTCTTGGCATGTAATGAATGATAATTTTGTGATGGGTAAATCTCATTCCATAGCCACGAAATATGCATGTGTAGCGTGATCCATATTTGCACCCGATACGCTTTTACAAAAGGTATCCCACATGATATCGAAAAATGGTAAATGTATTGTGATTCGATACGGTACTAGTCGAGTTGAACCCAAAAGGGGGAGGGCTATGGTGCACCGTAGTCTAGCTTCTGAGAGGTCCGTCGCCAATGTCGGGGTGGAGGGCTTTTCTAACCTATTACATACAAAACCCCGATACGCCTGTCATTGGTCGTGGTCGACCTTTGTCAGGACTAATTTTGGCATGCTCTATTCTTTCATGATTTGATGACATGGATGCATATTTATTTGAAATGTATGTGAAAAGAATGATTATGATAAATTGAGCATTATACATGATTTCTTATAATATATGGAACTATTGAGAACTTTGACACTCTATTTTTCACCGACTCATTGAACACATGATATATACCCTCTCACTCACTGGGTATCTTCTTTGATACTCACCCCTCATTTCCTGTTGTGTACAGAGATAGCTATAGTGGGACGCGTTGAGACTTATCAGCGCACGAGGCTTTTGGTTGGAGATCGAGGCCATTGATTTGGTATTCAATATGATATTGGAAATGATTTACCAATGAAATTGTATAATTGTTTATTGGAGTTGTAGATAGACCATTGTATATAAAAAGGGATGACTATATAAAAATTTATGTACATCTTACTCTAAATTCTATTATATTGCATTGACGCATGAAATGTACTATTGTGTACATTACTTTGGAAAACGTGTCGTGTTCTAGAAATGTCCTTTAGGTTTGTTCGGTGCCATCTCTAAATCACAGGAGGAGTAACCGGCGACTGTTCATGCTTTTGATGGGGCATGGCAGTAGAGATCTATGGCTAAGACTGATAATATTTCATTATAGCCTTACGTTGTTCTCGTTTGTACAGGGTGGATTGATTGGTATTATATGAATATGATTGATTTGTTATGAGGCCATGTTGGCCCATTTATTTAAGTGGTTGGATGATCATTTGATATTCAGGTTGATTAGTATATGGAAGATCTCCAAAATATGGGAAAGTTCTGTCTGATTTTTTTTATAGAATATAGCCGGCATCCAGGGTAATGTGCCACTGCTCACGATTCTGGTTCGGGGCATGACAGTTACTATCCTTTTATTATAGGAGATAAATAAATTTACTATCTTTCATATCCGTTATTATAATAGTAAACGTTACTATTTTATAGTAAATGTTACTATATTTTATTGTGATTATATAGTAAATGCTACTATATCTTATTATCTGTTAATTCGACTATTGTGATTAGTTTAATAATAAATATTATTATCATTTAATCATGAAAAATAAATAAATTTATTACATTTTACATCAGTTATTATAATAGTGAATGTTAATATTTTATAATAAATGGTACTATATTTTATTGTAATTAAATAGTAAATATTACTATATGTTACTATCTGTTAATTCGATTATTGTGGTTAGTTTAATAGTAAATATTACTATCTTTTTATCATGAGAGACAAATAAATTTGCTACCTTCTATATTCGTTATTATAATAATAAATGTTACTATTTTATAGTAAATGTTACTATATTTTATTCTGGTTACATAGTAAATGTTATATATCTTATTATCTGTTAATTCGAATATTGTAGTTAGTTTAATAGTAAATATTACTATCATTTTATCATTTTATCATGAGAGACAAATAAATTTACTATCTTTCACATCCGTTATTATAATAGTAAATGTTATTATTTTATAGTAAATGTTATTATATTTTATTGTGATTACATAGTAAAGTTATTATATGTTATTATCTATTAATTTGACTATTGTTCTTAACTTAATAATAAATGATACTATAGAGTTCTAGTTGAAATATTAAAATGATATATTATTAAATTAAATATGAATTAAAATAAATTAATGTTAAAACCGGTGGTTCATGCCACATGCAGTCGGTTCATTATAATTTTTATAGTAAATGTTACTATATTTTATTGTGGTTATATAATAAATGTTACTATTTGTTATTATCTATTAATTTGACTATTGCGGTTAGTTTAATAATAAATGTTACTATGGAGTTCTCGTTGAAATGTTAAAGTGATATATTGTTAAATTAAATATGAATTAAAATAAATTAATGTTAAAATCGACGGTTCATGTCTCATGATGGCGGTTCGTTATAGTTTTTATAGTAAATATTATTATATTTTATTGTGGTTGAACTATTGTGGTTAACTTAATAGTAAATGTTACTATACTTTTATCAAGAGAGACAAATAAATTTACTAATTTACATATCCGTTATTATAATAGTAAATGTTACTATTTTATAGTAAATATTACTATATTTTATTGTGGTTATATCGTAAATATTACTATATGTTATTATTTGTTAATTGGACTATTGACGTTAGCTTAATAGTAAATGTTACTATGGAGTTCTTATTGAAATGTTAAAATGGTATATTGTTAAATTAAATGTGAATTAAAATAAATTAATGTTAAAACCGGCGGTTCATTATAGTTTTTGTAGTAAATGTTACTATATTTTATTATGATTATATAGTAAATATTACTATATATTATTATCTGTTAATTTGACTATTGTGGTTAGTTTAATAGTAAATATTACTATTCTTTTATTATGAGAGACAAATAAATTTACTATTTTTCATATTCGTTATTATAATAGTAAATGTTACTATTTTATAGTAAATGTTATTATATTTTCTTGTGGTTACATAGTAAATATTACTATGGAATTATCGTTGAAATGTTAAAATGGAATATTATTAAATTAAATTAATGTTAAAACCAACAGTTCATGTATCATGCCGACGGTTCATTATAGTTTTTATAGTATATGTTACTATATTTATTATGGTTACATAATAATTGTTACTATATATTATTATTTGTTATTGGACTATTATGGTTAGATTAATAGTATATGTTACTATTCTTTTATCATGAGAGATAAATAAATTTACTATTTTTCACATCTGTTATTATAATAATAAATGTTATTATTTTACAGTAAATATTATTATATTTTATTGTGGTTATATAATAAATATTGCTATATGCTATTATCTATTAATTTCACTATTGTGGTTCATTTAATAGTAAATGCTACTATGGACTTCTTGTTGAAATATTAAAATTGAAATGTTAAAATGGTATATTATTAAATTAAATGTGAATTAAAATAAATTAATGTTAAAACCGGCAACGGTTTATTATATAAAATATAGTAAATATTAATATATTTTATTGTGGTTGCATGGTAAATGCCACTATATGTTATTATCTGTTAATTAGACTATTGTGGTTAGTTTAATAGTAAATATTACTATCCTTTTATTATGAGATAAATAAATTTACTATTTTTCATATCCGTTATTATAATAGTAAATGTTACTATTTTATAGTAAATATTACTATATTTTATTATATTTATATAGTAAATATTATTATATGTTATTATTTATTAATTTGACTATTGTGATTAGTTTAATAGTAAATGTTATTATAGGGTTCTCGTTAAAATATTAAAATTGATATATTAAAATGGTATATTGTTAAATTAAATGTGAATTAAAATAAATTAATGTTAAAACCGGTGGTTCATGCCTCATGCCGACAGATCATTGTAGTTTTTATAGTAAATGTTACTATATTTTATTATCTGTTAATATGATTATTGTGGTTTGCTTAACAGTAAATGTTACTATTCTTTTATCATGAGAGACAAATAAATTTATTATCTTTCATATCCGTTATTATAATAGTAAATGTTACTTTTTTATAGTAAATGTTTCTATATTTTATTGTGGTTACGTAATAAATATTACTATATGTTATTATCTGTTAATTTAATTATTATGGTTAGTTTAATAGTAAATATAACTATTCTTTTATCATGAGAGAAAAATAAATTTATTGACTTTCATATCTGTTATTATAATAGTAAATGTTACTTTTTTATAGTTAATGTTATTATATTTTATTGTAGTTACATAGTAAATGTTACTATCATGCGTATTTAGGATGGCTGTGCCGTAGAGGTAAGAGCGGTGGTGCTGCTCATGCAATAATGCATGCATGGATATGCCTGGACGGTTGTACCGCGGAGGCAAGCGCGGCTGTGCCGCTTATGCAATAATGCATGCGTGGGTACGCCTGGACGGTTGCACCGTGGAATCTAGCGTGGTTGTGCCATGCATGCGATAATGCATGCGTACGTACGCCTGGACGATTGTACCATGGGTGGCGGCACGACTGTACCGTGCAGACATTATCCATGTATGGTTTTGAAAATTGAGTTATGCCAGCAGCCACATGGCCAGAGGAAGCCCCACATCTCTAGCAAAGTCCAAGTTTTTTGGTTTAAGTGTCAACTATTTTTCCTCAACAACCGTGTACTCAGTTGAGAAGCGAAATTGCTTGGGACACTTCAATACTTTCTCTCTGATATAACTGTAGAATTCATTGCCAATCTTTAGTTCCTTCATTTGGCTGCCCACCTTTACCACCATACCAGCAACATAAATGCTTGGAACAGTTTATAGCACAACAAGAGTTCTTACAATGCTTGAAATTAGCAACTAACTTAAGATTTTGTATAAGGAAGAGTGCATAAGGAGTTATATTGTGATGCTTCTCATGTTAAATGAAACATCGTTCTATAATTCCTCCATAAATAGCACCAAACAAAATAATGAAAAATGAAAATATATATCATAGCTAACGGCTCATTATTGGATGGAAGTGCTATTGATTAACAACCATAAATGGGACAACCCAGGACCTTTTCAGTGAACATTACTATGATAATTTTCACTTTAAATCATGCATCAATTACTGCATAGAGACTGAAATAGAAATCATGTTTTCTCTTTTAATATTGGAGACTTAACTCCACGTATAGAATTCCATGTTTCCGTCTTAATCCTCTCCCACAAACAAAAACCAAGAAAATGTAGTTAGCCATAAAAGAAATGATCAATGATTAGTTAATCATAAAAAAAATGAATGATGTAGTTAAAATATAAACGAAAATGGTGTTTTATTTATAACAAATGTGAATGTAAGAAAAAGAAAAGTGGGAAGCAGATCTGACCTTTGAAAGGCCTTAAATGTTGACTCGCAAGCTTGAGAAAGAGTGTGTCTGTTGAGGCCAACGAAAAAAGCTGAACGATCAATCGAAAAACAAAGAAAAAATTGTTCCGTTGAGATCAATCACAGTTACGGACATGAGAGAGAAAAAATATGCAACACAATATAATCAAAGAACATATCAAAGAGGAGAAAACACAGTGAGATCTAAATCGACGAAGAAACCATAAGATCAATGCTTCACATGTGAGAAAAGATCAAAAGAAAGGTGGAGAAGAGAAGAGAGAGGGAGAGAGGATAAACCTGTGAGATGGTCCGAAGAGAAAAACCTTCGTTGATTTGTATGGAGACGAGTCGTCCTTGGTCGATTTGTATGAGATGAGCGGTTGTCCCGGCCATGGTAAAGGGGCCGCTGGTAAATGACGCATTTTTTGTAGTACTTCCTCCCACTTCCTCCTCCTCCTCCTCTTTCGTATTTAGTGCCATTTCTTGGCGCCAAAGTTTGGCGGTAATACTATTACGTATTGGTTTTGTTGAATATTTAGATTTTGTCACCATCAAGAAAATATTCCCTATTAATTAATCTTTCTCATTCTGTCATTTTCTCTTTATTTCATTTACTTTACTCTTCTCATACTTCATTTATTTCTTTGCTTTATTTTTGCAATGGATAAGAGATGGATATAATTTTATATTTTTAATCACTTTATTTTCATTCTTCTTCTTCATATTATGTATTGTAATGTGGTATGGTAACAACTGGTAAGAAATAGTAATAACAACTATTTCCTCTTCTTACAAATAGTAAGAATTACTTTTATTCTCTATTTATATTATAATATAGTAACAATGGTAAAATATGATAACAAGTGATCTATAACAAATAACAAATATAAACTCCACGTGTACTTTTATTATAGTTTAATAATAAATAACATGATAACTTTTATTCTTTATCTATAAGTGATAGCTAACAAACAATAAATGGTAACATAGATTTGTCCAACGTACAAGTGCTAAGTAAATAATATATAAAATTTGTATAATAATATATGGTAACAAATGGTAACAAGTTGGTAGCATGGTAACAAATGATAAGAAATAGTAATAATAAGTATTTTGCTCAAGCAAGAGACCATGCATGCGCATGCCTGCATGGCTATGCTGCAGGGGCACACGGCTATACCATGCAGGTGCACTGCCTGTCTGCGAACCCCGCGCAACCCACATGATGATATAATTAATATTATTGTTTTAAATAATATAATCATATCAAATTATTTAAATATAAAATTATGTGACAATGTAGTAATAATAATAAAATAAGAAATATACTAACAATAATATAATAGTAATATTTACGACGTAATTATATAGTAATAGAAATAAAAAAATTTCATTAATTGTAAAACAAAAACAATGATAAAAAGGGTAAAAAGCATATAATAATCAAAATTTCAAAAACTAAAAGTGTGAAAAAGCGGAAAAAAATGCGAGTTTTGAAAATTTTGTTTGACAGTAGACAAAATGTATATACTATAAACCCTTCCTCTTTCGAAAACATTTAAATTTCTTATTTCCTTTAAAAACTCTTCTCCCTCAAACCTCTCAAAATTTCTAAATAAAACAAAATCTCATTCCCATCGGATAATATATTTAATATTATTATTTTAAATAATATAATCATATCAAATTTCTAACTCAAACAAAATCTCATTCCCTTTTGTTTTATTTCAGTGTGATTAGGTTGATCTACAACAGGGATGTAAGAAGGACGAATTTAGTTTAACATTTGTAAATTTCTCCTGTCTCAATCATACGGGTGTTGATTTGCTAGATGATCCTTATGTCTTGGCATCCCAAGTAAGGAAGGTATTTTATATAGCTGACAAAAGACATAAATGATGGCTTGTTGTAAAACATGTAAAAGATAGATATGAATTTGACATGGATTATGCATTGATCAATCAACATATGAATTCAGAAAGTAACCTCTCAACTCAAGTGTGGGTTCGGACTAATATAGATGAAGATGAATTAAATGTATCAACAGAAATGAATGATGATAAAAGTGTTGATAGAGTAGGATGAGATGCATATACGTATGAAATGTAATTTCTTATACACATTTATCTTCTTATCTTCTTTTTTTTTTTTTAATCACTCTACTTTCATTCTTCTTCTTTATTGTGACTGTGACGTGACATGATAAAAAAATGGTAAGAAATAGTAATAATAACTATTTTCTCTTCCTACAAATGTTAACAAATGGTAAGATTTACTTTTATTCTCTATCAATATCCTTGGTAAAAAGTGATCTATAACAAATAACAAATATAAACTCCACGTGTATTTTTATTATAGTATAATAAAAATTAAAATGGTAACTTTTATTCTGTATGCACACGGTAACAAGTGATAGCTAACAAAAAATAAATGGTAACAAGTGGTAAGAATTACTACTTTCTTTTCGTACAAATGGTAACGATTACTTTAATTCTAATAACAATAATTTTTATTGTGGCAAAATGATAATAAGTGGTAACAAGTGATTTTAGTCCAATATAACAAGTAGTTGGATAATAATTATATAAATATTATATAACATAATATTGTAACAGTGGAAACAATTGGTAACAAACGGGTCGCGTGGTAACAAGTAGTAAGAATTACTACTTTCTCTTCATACAAATGGTAACAAATACTTTAAGTTTGGTAACAATGATTTTTATTGTAGTAACAATGATAAAAAGTGGTAATAAGTGATTTTGATCCAATATAATAAGTGTTAAGATAATAATTATATAAATTTTATATAATAGAATATCGTAATAATGGTAACAATTGGTAACAAGCGGGTTGCATGGTAACAAGTGGTAACAATTACTACTTTCTCTTCGTACAAATGGTAACAATTAGTTTAAATTCAATAACAATGATTTTTATTGTGATTGCAATGATAATAAGTGGTAACATGTGATATTGGTCCAATATAACAAGTGGTAAGACAATAATTATATAAATTTTGTATAATATAATATCATAACAATGGTAACAATTGGTAATAAGCGGGTCGTATTATAACAAGTGATAACAATTACTATTTTCTCTTCGTACAAATGGTAACAATTACTTTAATTTCAGTAATAATTATTTTTTTGTGATTATAATGATAATAAGTGGTAACAAGTGATTTTTGTTCAATGTAACAAGTGATAAGACAATAGTGATATAAATTTTGTATAATAGAATATCGTAACAATGGTAACAATTGGTAACAAGCGGATCGCATGAAAACAAGTGTTAACAATTACCACTTTCTCTTCGTACAAATGGTAATCAATGGTAACAATTACTTTAACTCTGATAAAAATGATTTTTATTATGGTAACAATAATAATAAGTGATAACAAGTGATCTTGATCCAATGTAATAAATGGTAAGACAATAATTATATAAATTTTGTATAATATAATATCGTAACAATGGTAACAATTGGTAACAAGCGGGTCACGTGATAACAAGTGGTAACAATTACTACTTCCTCTTTGTACAAATGGTAACAATTACTTTAATTTTGATAATAATGATATTTATTATGGTAACAATGATAATAAATGGTAACAAGTGATCTCGATCCAATGTAAATGTAACAAGTGGTAAGACAATAATTATATAAATTTTGTATAATAAAATATTGTAACAATAGTAACAATTGAGCAAGCGGGTCGCGTGGTAACAAGTGATAAGAATTACTTCTTTCTTTTCGTACAAATAGTAATAAATAATAACAAGTATGGTAATAAATATTTTTTAAAACTAAAATTTATATAAATAGGGAAAATAATGATAACGAAAATATGTAATGTTAAAAATTACACACATAACAATAAAATAACACATATGAAATACTATTTCAAGAGTATTCACTATAACCATTCCATTCTAAACTATAACCACATCGTAAAAATTTTAAAAACCCCATTAAAAATTCAAATCTCCCAATAAATTTGTAAAGGAGGGAAAAAAACGCGCGTATAGATTTTCAACATTTCCCGTAACTTCGCTTGAAATATTTAAATATGAATGGCGGTATAATACAAGCACGCGAAACATAAATATGTTGTTTGCCTAATATAATATAACTATAAATTATATTATTTCATAATATACATTTATAAATTATAAATTATATTGTTTCATAATATAAATTTATAAATTTATTATAATTATGATTATCAAAATTATTTGATTAACATTATATTACTATAATTTAATATTATTATTCCATACAACTTAATTACTTATCAATATTAATATTACTAAATAATACTACTTACTAATTTCAATAATCATATTCTATTACTAATATCAAATAATTATTAAATTTAATTATTGTTATTAAGGTAGGGTAACATTTTATATAAGGTACTGGTATATATACTCATAATATTTTTATGGTAGCTTCCTTAATTTTTTTCATATCTCATTTAATTATTTGAGCTTTTCATTATTATTATTTTTAATTACATTATTACAAATTTAAATAATTTCGATAATATTATGGATTGTAAAGTTTGCTATCATATATTTTGACTTCAATTTCTTACATTTCTAAATAAATACGCTGGGTTGAACCGCAGGTTGTGCTGTGATGACATTTGCTTGCACTTGCCTGGGCGGCTCAGCTTGCGGTTCTACCGTCCGGGCATTTCCAGGAGCACTTGCCTGGGCGTCTCTGTCGACAGTTGTATTGCGCAAGCATTCGTCCGAGATCTAGTATTATTTCGTATAACAAATTTAGTAATATAATTTAAAGATTTCATATAATAATATACATATTTTGTTATTTAAAATAATACAATTATTATTTTAAATTACGCTGCTCGGTTAAGCCGCAGGTTGTGCCGCGATGGCATTTGTGTGTGGCGGCTCAGCCAGTGGTTGTGCCGTCCAGGCATTTCTGTGCGCTTTTGCCTGGGGGGCTCTGCCGACGGTTATGCCGCACAGACATTCGCCTTGTATTATTCCGTATAACAATTACTAATATAATTTAAAATTTTCATATAATAATATACATGTTTTGTTATTTAAAAGAATACAATTATTATTTTAAATTACGTTGCCCGGTTGCCCGGTTGAGCTGTAGGTTGTGCAGTGATGGCATTTGCGCATAGGCGGCTCAGCCAGCAGTTGTGCCATCCAGGCATTTCCACGCGCTTTTGTCGGGGTGGCTATGCTGGCGGTTGTGCCGTGCAGGCATTCGCCCGAGATCTAATAATATGGTAGTAATATTTACTACTACTTCATGGAGTCATATATGTAAAAGTCAAAACTTTTTTATTAATTGCTCAAACTAAAAAGAGAGGTAAATAACAAAAAATTCAAAAAATATCTCATACTAAAAGGAGAGGAAAACAACAAAAAATTCTAAAACAAAAATGTGAAAAACTAAGCAAAATGGTGGGTATATTTCGCGCTAAACAAATTGTATATATTACAAACTAAAATTTATTTGATACTAAACAAAATATATATACCACAAACTTTTCTTCCCTTCACAAACATCGAAACTTCTCATTTCCTTCAAAAACTATTCTCTCTCACATCTCTCAAAATTTCAAATTCAAACAAAATTTCATTCCATCAAATATTTTCAACAAAAAATTTTCAACGTAAAATATGGGACGAACATATTACTGTTACGATGGAATGATTAATAGAACAAAATCAGAATCTTACTGATCTGGTGAGCAATGTTCTTATGCATGTTGCTATATATGTCGGAAGTGGATAACAAGATGAATTGTTGAACTTCATTATTGAAGTAAGACTCATTGCTGATATTGGGGTACAAATATCATTTCTTTTCTTCTTACTGTTGGATTTTTGACTAAGAAGAGAGAGAAATCTAATAAACTTCTGGTTTTTATTGATGTAGTAGAATGATACAAAGGAAGAGAGATTATCTTCCTCTTAATTTTACAAGGAGAGCAATAGCTCTATTTATAGGCAAAGGGAGAAAAATAGCCAGTAGAGAGAGAACAAAGTCAATATTCCCGTTGGGGCTCAAACTCCAAGGAATTCCAACAGCTAGTTTTTGGACTGTTGGAATATACATTGCCCAAACTGCCCCTAGCTATTTGGGTTTACCTCTTAGACTTTTCTCCATACTTTTGGGCTTCATTGGGCTTGTTTTTTAATGTATTTTGGGTCATAAATATGTTGCCAAATTCTGAACATTAAAAAATAAAAGGCCCAATGTTTATGATATTATCATATTTTCAAGTTGAATACCTTGAGACTTATCTTCATCTTCTCCCTTATTTTTAACACTCCCCCTCAAGTTAGGTGCATAGATGTCTATGGACCCTAACTTGCTAAGGATGTGCTGAAGATGTTTCTCAGTTGTTGCTTTAGTGAAAATGTCAGCTAGCTGGTCTTCACTTCTAACATATGAGGTTGAAATTGTCTTGTTTTCTAATTTTTCTCGAACAAAATGACAATCAACCTCAATGTGCTTCGTTCTTTCATGAAATACTGGATTGGCAGCGATATGAAGAGCTGCTTGATTATCGCAATGTAGAAGAATAGGAGCGATAGTAGGAAATCCCATCTCCTCAAGTAATGCCTTTAGCCAAACTATTTCGCTTGTAGCCGCTGCCATTGCTCTGTATTCAGCCTCAGCGCTTGATCTGGATACAACAGATTGTTTCTTGCTTTTCCATGTTACAAGATTTCCTCCCACGAACATGCAGTAGCCGGTGGTGGATCTCCTGTCCGTGACATCCCCAGCCCAATCTGCATCACAGTAGCCATAAATCTCCATGCTGTGGTTGTTTTTCATAAGAATTCCCCTTCCTGGTGAGCTTTTTAAATACTTGAGAATTCTTTCTGCTGCCTTCCAATCTTGAATCCTTGGAGCATGCATCCGTTGACTGATTAAGCTGACGGCATAGGTGATATCTGGTCTTGTAATGGTGAGGTAGATGAGCCTCCCCACAAGTCTTTGATATCTAGGAATATCCTGGAACATTTCTTCATCACCTTGTGCTCGTTCTGCTATGGATATAGGAGTTGCTGCTGGTTTAGCTCCTACCTTTCCAGTTTCCTGCAAAAGGTCAAGTACATATTTCCTTTGGCATAGAACTAGCCCCTTATGAGAATAGGCAAGCTCTATTCCTAAGAAATACTTTAGTTTTCCCAAATCTTTAATCTCAAAAGTAGATTTAAGGAAATTTCTAACTTGATCAATACCATTCATATCACTTCCTGTAATAACTATATCATCTACATAAATAAGAACAATAATGATTTCTTCATTGTTAACTTTAGTAAACATGGAGGAATCACTAATGGATTTCTTAAAGTTATTACCAAGAAGTGCTGAACTTAATTTTGCATACCAGGCACGAGGAGATTGTTTTAACCCATAGATTGCTTTTTTAAGACGACACACCTTGATGTTTGAATCCTCATCTAGCCCTTGGGGAATTTGCATGTAGATTTCTTCGTCTAAGTCCCCTTGAAGGAAAGCATTCTTCACGTCCATTTGATACATTGGCCATTCTCCATTGGTTGCAATTGACATCAAAACCCTTATCGTTTTCATTTTGGCAACAGGGGCAAAAGTCTCAGTGTAGTCTTCTCCATAAGTTTGTGTGAATCCTTTGGCTACAAGTCTTGCCTTGTAGCGTTCAATGGATCCATCACTTTTATACTTGATTTTGAACACCCATTTACACCCGACAGCCTTTCTTCCCTTAGGGAGAGTAGTAATCTCCCACGTCCCATTTTTATTCAATGCATCTAGTTCTTCAAGCATAGCTTGTCTCCATTCGGGTTTGGTATTTGCCTCATCAAAATCCTTAGGTTCCTGTGATAAGTCAATGCCACTCAAGAACCCTTGATGGCTTGAGGAAGTATTAGATACACAATAGTAATTTGAAATAGGATAGTGGGTTACCTTAGAATTGTAATAAACTCTTCTGTTGATCCACTCTGAGGGAGGAAGCCTCAATCTGGTGGAACGTCGAAGTGGAGGAGCCAGCGGAGAGGGCAGTCTAGTTTCGTCTCCGGATTCTCCTAAGGTAGGTAATCCCTCGCCTTCTTCTCTTTCTTCGGAAGAGTTCTCTTCATTTTCAGACTCATCCACTCCTCCCTCTTCGTTTTCTCCCCCTGAAAGTGAATTCTATTCATTGGATTCTTGAGGAACCAGAGGAGGATTTATGGGAACATCGCAGAAGATTCGCAAGTCATTGCTTGATGAATTTTCTTCATTTTTTTCTCCTGCAAAAAAGAATTCATTTTTTACAAATATCACATCTTTCGATGTGTATACCTTGTTAGAGTCAGGTTCAAAACAAATATATCCTTTTTGGAATGAAGCGTACCCAATAAAAACACATTTCCTTCCTTTGATATCTAACTTATCTCTAAACTGCCTAGGAATATGAACATAACAAATACACCCAAAAACTCTAAGGTGAGAGAGGTTTGGTTTGTCTTTTCTAAGCAACTCTAATGGAGATTTTCCATGGAGAACTCTAGTTGGAAGACAATTTATTAAATGAGCTGCGGTACTAACCGCATCACTCCAAAAACGCTTAGGCATATTAGCAAAGAACATGATAGTTCTAGCTATTTCTAGGAGATGTCTATTTTTGCGTTCGGCAACTCCATTTTGTTGGGGAGTGTAGGGACAACTAGTTTGATGAATAATTCCATTCTCCTCAATGAAATTTTTGAAATTGGTGCTCATATATTCCCCACCATTATCTGTCCTAAGAATTTTAATGTTGGCCTCATATTGTTTTATAATATACTTGTAAAAGGACTTGAAGGCTTCATAAACTTGGTCTTTTGATCTTAGCATATACACCCATGTATACCTAGACTTATGATCTATAAATGAGATAAAATACTTAAATCCCCTTCTAGATATCATAGGTGAAGTCCATACATCCGAGTGAACAAGATCAAAAGGCTTTTTATATTGAGTTTCAGAAATAGGATAATACATTCGGGTTTCCTTTCCAAAAATGCATGCTTCACAATGTCTATCACTACAATTTTTTGATGGGAATAGGCATTTCAGAGCTTGCATAGAAGGATGACCTAATCTAGCATGCCAAAGGAGGTAACTTTCCTCTCGGATTGCGGAAAATACAAAACTATCTTGTTTCCAAAAATACAAGTTATCTTGCATAGAACCACTACCAATCAATTGATTCGTCTCCAAATTCTGAAAAACAACAGAATGAGGGTCAAAAATAGCTTTGCAATTTAAGTCCTTAGTGACTTGTCCAATGGACATAAGATTAGAGGTAAATTGAGGAACATATAAGGCCTTTGATTTTCTTCCAAATATTTCAACATCCCCAATTTGCTTAATTTTGAAATTTTGTCCATTCGCAACTTTAACCATTTTAGGTTCTAGGAGAGGTTCAAGATTCTGAAAATTTTGCTTATCTTTGACCATATGGTGATCACAACCTGAATCTATCAACCATTTTGAAGAAGTAACAGATGAGTTAGAGCAAGTACCTGAGGAGGATTTTCCTAATTTTTGAGATGTCAGATTTACTTTGTTTGCAGCTGGTTGAGCATTTTGCTCCCTCCTCTCTTGCTCTTTTTTCTTGATGAACTCAGGTTTAAGGTTAGGATGAAGAAACCAGCAACCATCCTTGGTATGTCCCAACTTTTTGCAATGAGAACACACCTTTTTTATTCCCTGATGAGCCTTATTTGCAGCTTGCTCATTCTGCTTTGTGGAGAACCCATGAACTTCACTTTTGGACTGATTTCTTTCTTCAAGCCTTTGAGAAGCTGCAGCTCTTTGAATCATAAATCGAGTCTCTTGGTATGATGGAAATTCTTTCATTCGAAGAATTTCCTGTCGAAGTTGTACAAATGACTCATTGAGTGATGAGAGCAATGAAAACACCTTGTCTTCATCTTGTCTCTTTTGCAGCACTTTTATATCACTTGTGAGAGGTCTCAATGTGTTAAGCTCATTCCACAAGTCCTCGTGTTCTCCGAACAATTGTGTAATTGATTTCTCCTCCATTTGGATGGCCGCAATCCTTTTTTGTATTTCAAATATTCTGCTCAAGTTTGATTCCTGACCATATAACCCATACATTTGCTCCCATAAGGATTTGGAACTCGGACAGCACATTACCATATTTTTGTGTGCTTGATCCATGGAGCTTGTTAGCAATAGGAACACTTGATCATCCAGCTCCTTCCATTCATCAAATCGTGGGTCTAGCCGATCCATAGGATCTTTTGTAATGAAAGACAGAAGTTTTGCTCCATTGAGAGATCTTCTGATATGACTAGCCCATTGGAAGTAATTGGTTGAGCTTAGAATAATTTGGGAGAAAAGTTGGATTTGAAAGGAAGAGATTTGAGGAAGAGAATTTCCCAACCCCGGAGTCGATGTTTGCTCTGATACCATGTTGGATTTTTGACTAAGAAGAGAGAGAAATCTAATAAACTTCTGGTTTTTATTGATGTAGTAGAATGATACAAAGGAAGAGAGATTATCTTCCTCTTAATTTTACAAGGAGAGCAATAGCTCTATTTATAGGCAAAGGGAGAAAAATAGCCAGTAGAGAGAGAACAAAGTCAATATTCCCGTTGGGGCTCAAACTCCAAGGAATTCCAACAGCTAGTTTTTGGACTGTTGGAATATACATTACCCAAACTGCCCCTAGCTATTTGGGTTTACCTCTTAGACTTTTCTCCATACTTTTGGGCTTCATTGGGCTTGTTTTTGAATGTATTTTGGGTCATAAATATGTTGCCAAATTCTGAACATTAAAAAATAAAAGGCCCAATGTTTATGACATTATCATATTTTCAAGTTGAATACCTTGAGACTTATCTTCATCTTCTCCCTTATTTTTAACACTTACCATAATCTAATTACTTTTATTTCTGAACAATAATCTACGTTATTTGCATTTGTATTGTTAGCTTCCTCCGATACAAGACACTGGGAGTGCACATTGAAACCAACTATCATCATCATCATCACCACCTCCTCAGTCCATCCCGAAAGGTAATATTTAAATGTACAAGTTTTATAATATACCTTATAATTATATTAATTTCATTATTATAGAATGATACCACATATCATGCTAGATCCTAGAACCAGATGCAACGGATGCTGGAATATTTTGGGTGCTCCAAGTCAATATTTTTTGTATGAACATTTCATTTCAAAAGATATGAAAATATGTACTGACTGAAAGTTACAATCTTTTTCTTTCTCTTGTAATGTGTCTATAACATTATCATCTTTTTCTTTCTCTGTCTGTAACATTATCATATATATTTTATGATGATATAAAAGGTACTTCATTTCCTAAGATACGGTATTTATAATTTTTCCTAACTCTTTGTATTATTTGTATTGACATATCCTAACATTCACTAATCTTGTGATAACCGATCCAAAAGAGTAGTAACACTTGGTTACCAATAACAAGTAACAAACAACATATGTTCAACTAGTAAAATTTACTCACTAACAAGATTTCTGTAAAAAATAGTAATATTTACTATCCAACGATAATAAATGTAGTAACATTTACTAACAAATTATTTTTGTAATCGATATCAAATGTAGTAACTTTACTTATCCATAATTCTGTAAGCGATAATAAAGTAGTAACATTTACTGACCAATGACTCTGTAAGCGACAATGACAATAAAAGTAGTAATATTTACTAATCCAATAAGCAACAATAAAGGTAGTAATATTTACTAACCTAATATTTCTGTAAGCGACAATAAAGATAGTAATATTTACTAACCCAACAGTAAACATGTGACAATAAAGAATTCACATTTCCTATGTCCTAAGATCGACGGTATTATAATAATATTTACTAGCAGTTGTATTTATCGACAATAAAAGTTATAACATTTCCTAACATACTATTATTTCATTGGTGACAATAAATAGTTATACCAATTTTAACGGTTATATTGATTCATTGAGTGATGATAAAGGTAAAAACTTTTACTAACCCTTAAACTGAAAAAAGTAGTAACTTTTACTAACTTTTTACATGGTGACGATAAAAATTATAATTTTTACTAATCCTTTACAACCGATGATAAATGTAGTAATTCTTACTAATCCTTTTACAAAAGTGACAATAAATCTAGTAACTCTTACTACCCTTTACAAAAGTGATGATAAATATAGTAACTCTTACTATCTCTTTACAACCGATGATAAATATAGGAACTCTTACTACCCCTTTACAACCGATAATAAATCTAGAACTCTTACACCCCTTTACAACCGATGATATAGCGTTGATTTTTACCGGCACTTTTCAAACTGTCCGGATGTGAGCCAGATATGCTGCACTCCCGCGGCGAATCATGCGTTTGGCCTCCAAAACTGAAATGACACAGTGGGATAAAACCTGTCTCTTGCCCTCAAAAATCAACACCAGCTGATTAGATCTTCAAAACTCCACCTATTTCTTAAAACAGTCGATAGAAGCCCGATGCATATGTAGCCAATCTATCCCTAAGATGACATCAAAATCAGTCATGGCGAGAGAGATTAGATCTGCCTTCAGCACTGTATCCCCAACTTTGATCTCACATTCACTATACACTGTGCCGTGGACATTCTGCTCACCCAGAGGAGTGTGACCAATATCTCCTCGTCCAAAGGTGAGAGCGGCCTGTCAGAATGTCGGGAGAATTGATCGCTTACATACGAATAGTTAGACCCCGTGTCAATAAGGATACGAGCATCTATTCCAAAGATAGGTAGAGTACCTATCATTGAACAAAATGCACATAGATTTAGAAAAATTTCAAATTTGATATATATATATATATATATATATGTCAAAATAGTTGAGCCTCTAAGGCTTTTACAACTTCAGTGTACAAAGATATCAAAGTAGTATCATGTCGACAAAAGGGTACACAACATAAAATACCTATACAACTATCATGATACAATGCTGACATCCCCAAAAGAAGTGGAAATACGAATAGAGATCCTATTCTACAGGATTAGAAGGAGGAGTACCCGTGATGATGTCGGGGTTAGCCTGGGCGTCCTCCTGCATCATGGCATAAACCTGGGTCTGAGCCTTAGGCTGTTGTCGTGCCTGGGTTTGCACTGTGTTACTCCGGTGGTCAACCTGGGAGTAGAAGATGCTAGCCGAGTAGCCTACCCCTGCTAACATATATGAGGAGTGCTAGTGCAGCTCTGTGAACTCTGTCCTCCGAGTCCTAACTCAGGGCAGGAACTCCTAATATACCTCGACTTCCCACAGTGGAAGCAAGTGACCGATACTGAACAAGCTCCTATCGAATGGGACCTATTGCACCTGCGGCAATAAGGATGCCGCTGAGTAGTATACTGTACAGGGTGAGTCAGAGCGGGCTGCCTGAACCCCTGGGGGTACTGTCCCCATCCCAGATTAGAAGATCCAGATCCAGATCCAAATCCGTCTCTGTGCGAACTAAATCCCCTGCCCCTCTTGGAGCTCTGCGTAGAATGAGACTTCTCTTTCTTTCTCTTTAGCTCTCTGTTCTCTCTTTGCCTAGTCTCGGTGCGGACCAAAGCCTCAGCGTGGTGAGTAGAGTCTACTGAGGCTAAGACCATCTTCGAATTTGAAACACAAATACTGAGGAATGGACAGATCCGGTACAAATGCAACAAGTCTCCGCATGTCTACCTCATACTCTGAGACAGATTTGGACCCCTGTGTAAGCCATCTCAGCTCTGACCTCATCCGGCCTTGTTGGTAGAGTGGGAAGAATCTACGGTTAAACTCCCAAAGGAAGTCGTCCCACGGTAGTGGCTCTGTCACCTCATTAGTGAGGGCCTCCCACCATAAGAGGGCCTCTCCTTCTAATAATCGATGTGTCACTTTCAGGTAGAGCTCCTCTCCAATCCCTAAATCGGTCAAAATCCTACGGGTACGGTTGATCCATTGTTTGGCTGCCGTAGGATCACCAAGCCCTGTGAAATCAGTGTACCCCAGCTGATGGGCCTCCTTAACCAACTGAGTCAACTCATGTACCCGTCTAAGAGTAGCCAATGTGGTCTCACTCGGCTCTGACAAG
Organism: Dillenia suffruticosa; assembly: GCA_033439265.1. Classification (NCBI taxonomy): domain Eukaryota; kingdom Viridiplantae; phylum Streptophyta; class Magnoliopsida; order Dilleniales; family Dilleniaceae; genus Dillenia; species Dillenia suffruticosa. The sequence goes on along the minus strand of JAVTVX010000009.1, from coordinate 13,975,857 downwards.
ATAGAAGGACCAACCACCAGCAGTGGAACCGGTGCCGAAGGAACTAGCGTTGCGGCAGGTACAGGCGTCGCTGTAAGAAGTGGTGGGGGTAGAATCTGGACCCCATGCAAAGCGTACCACTCGTATACCTGTCGAAAGGTATCGAGTGTGGGTACGGGAGTCTCAACCTGAGCAGCTGGCTGAGCAGGTGTCGGTGGTGGCATGCGAGTCGAGGAATGATCCTCTAGCTTGTCTAATTCCTCTAGTGGGGCAAAATGGGTGCTCCGTCGGGTCATCATACTTCTGCAAGAGAAAGATCCTTATTAGGTATCATTTAAAGAATAGGCAAGGTTCAAGAAATTTGGACTAGTCACATCTTAACTACCCTCACAAAGAATGGAATCCTAAAAAAAAAGTATGTTAGGTTAGATACAATCGTATCTAACCCCCCTAAAATGGATGAACTCGTGAACCTATGACCATGTACTGGGAATTCATGACTGTATGAAACTCTCATGCATTGAGGTCTTTAAACACAAACACACTCGGGAATGTTTTCAAGACTCTCTTCCTACATTTCTCTCAACCTAGACTCTGATACCAAGTTAACTGTTACGCCCTGAACCGGGATCATGAGCAGCCGTCTATTATCCTGAATGCCAGCTGTATTTTTACAGAAAATCAAACAGAACCTCCCCACATATCGGAGGTCTCCCATATAGCAATCAACCTGCTACCTATACAATAGGGCCAACCCAGCCTCACAATACATAAACCAAATCTGAATATCAGACCAATACATCCATACCGCACAATCTAGGATAATGCAAGGCTAACAAAATGAATTTTCACAGTCCTAACCACAAACCTCTACTGCCATGCCCTCGTCATAGGCATGAACAGCCGCCAATCGCGCCCTCCTGTGATTTAGAGGTGGCATCGAGCAGTTCTAAAGTACACTTTTAGGACATGACGCATTCCCAAGTAACATACACAATGAATAGAAATTGCCTCAATGCAAGTGTTATGCAATGACATGAGAGTTCCATAATTTAAATATCCATATTTGTACAGTCATCCCAGAATTATACAATGATTATCTATAGATCTCAAAATACTTATACATCATCAATATAATTTTTAACTAAAGAAATTATAGCGAAAATATATAATGACTCCTCAAGTCCAGACCAGATATCCTAATGATACTAAGCGTCGTAAAAGCAATGCTCCTTGCCAAATACTATCTCTGAAACAATAAGGGAAATGAAGGGTGAGTACACAGGGAAAGAATACTCAGTGAGTGAGTGGGTCAATGCAATCGTTTAATAAGAATTGTGAAACTGGAGTATCAAAACGTAAGTATACAAATGATACTTCAAATCATCATACTTTTCATTTCAACAATATATCATTTGCATGCATTATCAAGTCAAATATGCATCCAAAACATTGTCATTAAAAATTATAGAGCTGCCAACTGAACGTGTTCTGTAGAGGTCTACCTCGACCTATGACAAGCGCACCAAGGATGTTATATGTAAATTTATTTAAAGTGCTCTCTACCCCGGCATAGGCGACGGACCTCGTCCAGGTTCTAGACTTGGAGAGAGTATCCAAATCCTCCCCCTTTTCGGGTTCAATCTGCCTAGTATCGTATCGTTAATAAAATCATGACAACTCATGGGATATCCCAGGTCTAGGCATATTCGGACGCCACCTAAGCGCCTCTCACGGTATCCTTTATAGCTACGAAACAATACATACCAAAACTCTCAAGATCAAAATCAATCTCGTATCAAGAATATGCCATAATCAAGTTCACAAACCAAATGCAATATATAGCGTAAATGACACATTATAAGTTTCAACCACATAGATGCATAATTTCATAATTCAACCCAATTTTTTGACACTACATCGATTCACAAAAAGTCAGTTCCAAAACCAGTCAAAATATTTTAAACACACGACAAATCATGCTCATTTATCAAAATGTTGTAAAACAGGGTTTACATATTAAACAAAGACATTGAAATAAATCTCACTCACAGTATGGGGGAGGGTAGCGCACTCCCCAAAAATACCACAAAATGAAGAAAAGTGTTCCCATAAATCAAAGCACCCAACACCTATGAATGTATAAATATATATATATAAAAAATCAACAAGTTTCAAACCTACGCAGTTATAGGAAATAAGCTATCACTTCTAATACACGTATACAAATCAGGTAGTTCGAATCCTTTAGAACCCTACTCTAATTCCTCATATTTTGTTCAGGCATACAACATGTCTACAAGACTCAAGTGTTGGTACTCAACCAATCCCGCATAGGGCTCACACCAATCCAATCTCTCACTCACATCCAAGGGCCAGCAGGGCCATAGCCCAGCGCTCTTTTGTACAGCGCGAAGCGGCCATGTGCAGGGCGCGTAATGGCTGCACGCCAACCATTTCTCTTAATTTCTAAACTTAACCCTAACATTCATTCAAATAAATCGAATAGGTAAGAAATTTTTTTCACTTAAGGTTTTCTCGGAGCACAGACGTTCGTCCGAATGTCTCCTCGATTACTCCAAAATCTAGAATGCTCCCTATCAAGACAAGATTTATTAGTTAGGTCATAAATACTTAGATCAAGATCAAAACCCTAAGTCAGTTACATGCGCAGAGGTTCATGAGCTCGGGGGCTCACGGGCCGTCGTTGGCTCACGGGCTACAGTGGGCTCGTGGGTTCGTGGGCTTGCAAGTCGTAGTGGGCTGGCGGGCGTATGGGCTTGCGAGCCTACGGGGTGGGATAGCAATTGCGCGCTGTTGCGTGCTCTATCGTACTGTGGTGCGCTCGGGAGAAGGCCACGCGCTCGTGAGCAGTCGCGCTCGCAGGCTGGCATGCTGTTGCGGAGCTGGCGTGCGTCGGAGGGAGAGGGAACTGCTACAGTCTCGTGCTGTGGCTTCTGCGGGCAGTCGCGTGCGGGCGCACTCGCGAGACGTCGCGCTCTGTGGCGTTCTCACAGGGGAGATCGCAGTGTGGAGCGCTCACGTGGGGGAGATTGCACTGTGGCGCGCTCGTGCAGGGGAGATCACGCTATGACGCGCTCGCACAGGGGAGGATCGTGCTGTGGCACGCTCGCGCAGGGGAGGATCGCGCTCGAGGAGAGAGAGCGGCAGAGGGTGGCAGATCGTGGTGGAGGGTAGTGGATCACGGTGGAGGGCAAGCTGAAGATAGAAAAAGCGAGCAACAGTGAGAGGGAGACCGTGAGTGAGGTAGAGAGAGAAGAAAAGAGAGAGTGGCGCGGCAATAGTGGTTGGGTGCGGTTGCTTGCGATGGAGGGTAGCAGGGCAAGCGATCGATCACGGCGGAGGAATAAGGCAGCCGCGGGAAGGTAAAGAGTCGGGGAGAGAGAGAAAGAAATAAAATTAGGGTTTCCAACCCTAATTGGGAAAAGGGGGGAGTTGTTGCATTTCACTCCAAAACGCAGCATCTCCGCTCTCTCTCTCTCTCTTTTTTTTAGTTTGTATTTATATATATTTATATATATATAAATATATATATATATATGTCTTCATACCCATACTTCACTAAAATTTAATTTTTTTTGTAAAACGGGGTATATTTCGATTCGCAAATTCGACAAATTAAAATATACTAAAACTTTAATTTAAATACCCCAAAATCAAAAATCAATTTAAATAAATAAAATTTACCTCTATATAAATAAATTGAAGAATATCTTATTTATATATTTGTATATTTCAAAAATGGTACAATATTACAGACATCGCAGTGTCGGTGTTGCATAAACTATAGACAAAAGTGACTTATTGTTTTTCAAATGTAAATAAGTAACTCATGGCCAACAACATACAAGAATGTCAATCGATTTCTTACTTTCCATGTCCGAAGTGTAAATGAATGAAATTTCAATCAATACACAACACTTCTATTTCTCATCTCTTTGTTTTTTCTTTTTTCCTTTTTTTCCCTTTTTCCCTTTTTTTTGTTTTTTTCTTTTTTTCCTTTTTTTTTCTTTTTCGAACATATATCATCTTCATGAAAATGTCAACATCAAAATTTCAATCATCATTTTCCCATTGAGACAAATATATAATCAAAATCAAGTGATTAACTATATATACTTTTAGTACAAGAGTTTGAAACGAAAGTTAAAATCAAAGGGTTAGGTATTGTATTGACGGGGTTTTCAAGAAGAAAATATGTAAAGGCTCAAATGGGGTTAACTATGGATTTATGAAATCAGGGTAGGGATTTTTTAGAAAGCCAAAGAGGGGTAAAATCTAAGTGTCTTTGTCATTTCAATGCATGAAATCCTAGAATGTGATCTCGAAATGCATAACAATGCAAATTTTAGAATATGCAATCCAAGTGTGATAATCACTTATCAAGAAAAATAATTTCGAGCATAAAAATTAAATTTTGCTCGTTTTTTGCTCAAAATCTCATTGTTTAAGTAGGGGTTGTGTTAAATCTTGCATGTTCATCATTCAAAGAAAACTATTGAAGACATAAATGGCCATTTCAAGCACAAAAAACTATTGATATAAGTTATTTTTCATACATTTCCAACCAACCAAATAGCATACGTCAACTCAGAAAGCTCAGAATTTTTTTTCAATTTTTTAATTTTTTTATTTATGAAGAAACAAAATCTAAACTAATATAGCAAAAAAAAAAATAAATATAGTGTTAAAAATAAAGAAGAACATATCTAACTTCCCCCACACCTAAATCATACATTGTTCTCAATGTATGCTCAAGTTGAGAGAAAAAATATATAAAATCAATCAAACAAAATAAAAGAGAAAGAATAAAGAAATAAAAGAGGAAGGTGAGAACAATACTCCCCTAGAATGGAATGAAAAATGGAGGAGCAATTCCAACGAACTCGAAGAAAGAACTATAACGTGGGCATGCCGTAATCATCAAGCATTTCGATCCATTCTTGAGGCTTAACTGTGGAGAGAGAAACTCTAAAAAAAATGAAAGGCAAAATTTGAGAAGTTAAGTTCAATTGTTTCTCTCTCTCTCTCTCTCTCTCTTTAATTTTTTTTTTATTATTTTTTTTGCAAAAAATGAATTTGGCTTAAGGTGTAGGCATGCCTTAAACAAGGAGCACTTGTAGTTTTTTTTTTGGGAAGCGAAATGTAATTAGAGTATAGGTACGCCTAAATAAAGAGTGCTTCTGCCCATTCGTGAAGCCCATTTTTTTTCATAGATGAACGTGGTTTAGGGCATTGGCACGCCCTAATCAAGGAGTATGTCTAGCCTTATGCTGTTGTGGGCAAAAATGAAGTTATGTTAAGGCGTCGGCACGCCTTAACAAGAGTCCACTTCTATATTTTTTTTTACTCAAAAGTAAATCAAAATAAAATCTAAATCAAACTAACATAAATGAAAATAAAAAAAAATAAAAAATTAAATAAATCATAAAAGAAAATATTGGGTTGCCTCCCAATAGGCCTGTTATGACACCCGGGTCGAGCCCGAGTATCACAATACTTGCGCTCGGCTTGAGTCTGCGGGAGGTGAGCTCGAGCTTGTCGAGCTTGTGATTCTAGAGCTCGAGCTCAACTTGAAGTGTCATCGAGGAACTCGAGCTTGAGTATCGCAGGCCTCAGGCAAGATTGGGCCCAAGCCCGAGCCCAAAACAATATCCAAACCCGAGCCCAAACCGAAACCCGAAACCGGGATCACGAGTCACGACACCCGAGAGCTTGATGGGGAGAGAAGAACCAGAAGGCGGAAGGCGGAAGGCGGATGGCGGAGGGCAGAAGGCAAAACTCAGAGAGAGAGAGAGAGAGAGGAAGGAGATCAGACCTTCGATCGTCGTGGTGAGAAGATCAGAAGGTGAAGGAGACTTTGATCGCTTGGGCTGCAGTTGAATCACCCTTCGATCGCCGCCGTGGTGAGAGCATCAGAAGGAGAAGCAGACTTCGATCGCTTTGGTTGGATCGCCCTTCAATCGCCGCTGTGGTGAGAGCATGAGAAGGTCGAGATGGCTGCGAGATGCGATAGCTGCATGGCATTACTCTATAATGTTAGGTCACCACGAGAGGAGAGAGCATTTCGGTTCGAGAGATCGAGAAGAATGAGATACGAACGGATGAAGGAGAAAGGAGAAATGAGAGCAAAGTTACATTTCCGTCCTTCAAAGTTTTACAAGTCAAGAATAACAGGCAGGGTATTTATGTAATTTCATAAATGTCGGATAGCTCGACGAGCCGTCGGGCTCGACACTATTTGGGCTCGAGCTCGAGCTCGAGACACAAATACTTGGCTCGACCTTGAGCTCGAGCCTTGACCAGGTAGTGTCACGGGTACCCGTGACATTACCCGAGTGTCATAACAACCATACCTCCCAATAAGCGACTTTGTTTTGTGTTTTTGACTCGACATGATATTCTCACTTCAACCTTGCTCAAATATCGGTCCATTCCATTTAGACTTCAACTTGCCTGGTATGAATTTCATTCTTGAAATGAAATAAAGAACTATTTGGCCTACCATGAATTGCTTCTGGTGTGGGAGTTTATGTTGTAAAAATTTGTCCCATTGTCTAAAATCATTTATCAAATTCTCTATAAATACAAACTCAAATCATTTTGCACAAAAGTATTCTGTATAATGAAGTGCATCTCATTCTCATCATGCTCCTTGGAATGTTCCGACCTATAAGGAAAAGGAGGAAAAATAGTTAGTACCGAATTTGAATCATTTGGTATCTCACTTACCTTTTCTGGTATAGCATCAAGAGACATTGTTTTCTTTTCATTTTCTTCCTCCTTTTGTGTCTCATTTGATGAAAAATTCTGTACTTCTTTTCCATCTCTAAGCAACATAGCACTTTTGCTCTCCCTTGGATTAATCTCAACTTGAGATGATAATTTTTCATCATCAGTTTCGATATTATTCATTGTCGTCGCCAATTGTGATATTTGAGTACTGACAATTTAAATGCTTGTTCTTGTTTCCTACATGAAACTTTAAAAAAAATCTTCAAGATCTGATACTTGATTTTGTAGAGGTTGGAATGGTGGTTTTTCATAAAATGGCTACGAAAATTCTTGTGGTCCAACCCCATTGCTTATATTTGAATGATCTCCCCGACCTTGGCTGTAAGTGTTTGAATAATAATCGTACTATTTTTGAAGCTGCCCTGAAATCTACCTACAACATCCAATTGCTCGTTGAACTCCTCTTGTAATATAGGGCACATGTTGGTTAGGTGACCCATACCCGAGTAAATTCCACATACTTTTACTTGTTGTACTTGTCTTGTAACTAATATTTCTACCATATAAATTAGAGAATCTAATTTATGTTCAAGGGAGAAAGTTCTTATCTCATTAACGCTTTTTGGGACATCTTGTTGTCCCCCAAATTGTGATGCATTTGCTGTAAGAAAATCACTGAAAAAAGAACTTTCATTAAAATCAGAGAATAATAACTCCCTTAAAGTTTTTTGGGTGGCCATATCTTCGTGTCTAAAATCCTTCGATTCAATGTCCTTGATAATTTCTGACAAATTCTCTACAAAGGGTTAGTCATGAAAACAAGGAGAAAAGAAAATTTAAAAAAAATAAATCATTTAACACCGTTACCCGACAACAGTGCCAAAATTTGGTAGGTATCAATTCAATCAAAAATAAAAATATCTACTTCACTAAAGATAAGTTTAGGATGAGTAGGGGTCGAATTTACAAGGAATGACAGATTTATCTTTTTCAAAAAAAATGAAAATATGGGGGTTTGAGCAATTATCTAAATTTAATGACATAAATAAATCTACAAAGTTAACTAGAGCAAAATAGTTAAATAACGGTAACTAAAGAAACAAATATCAAAGATAATGAAACTAGCCGAATAAGTTATTTCCATCTTGATTTCGTGCGATTGATCATAATCTATTTAAAAATTTTAACAACCATAGATAAATTGGTTATAGACGTTAAGTATAACGAAATAACTAATCTATTCTTACTTTTTCGGTAATTAAGATACCATCATTAATTACTTCCCTAATCAAAAGACAACCCAAGAGACTCTTGTTGGATTTAATATTTCTACTTGGATTTAATATTTCAACAGAATTAAGATAAAGAGAGACCTAATTTTAAGTTGCAAACACATATTAGGATTGCTAAAATTAGATTATTTAATTCAATAACATAATGTTATTTACCACTCTATTAAAAACAAATAAACCTTCCTTTTTCAAATAGTTATAGATTATTCTAAAACTATTAAATATTGGCCACTATTCAATAAATTTTAGAAAATAATGATCCATGAAGTGTAGGAATTAAATAAATACCTATAGTATTTAGAATTAATATGGCCATTTAGATCTCACAATTATTGAAAATCAAGATTTCAATAATTTTTCAACTAGAAAAATTAAATTAAAAATAAAGCATGGAGATAAAGAAAAACTCACAATTTGATTTCATTAATACTCCAAAGAATATACTAAATGACAAGAGAAAAAGGTACTACCAGCTACTGCTGTTCTCCACAATTGTGTGCATTCTCAAGTTGAGAAATAAAGAAAATGTACATCTCCAAAGGTGCTGCCGGTTGCACCCCTTTTGGGGGCTGCACACCTCCCTTTTGCAACATTTAATACTCCTATATATAGGAGTAGTAAACCCTAAACAAGATAAAATTTTTCCTATTTACAAAAAGTAAATATTTCTAACCCTAAATAACTACTAAATAAATAAAAAAAGTAAACTTCCTAAAATATAATATTCTAAAAGAATTAAATCTTCAAAAATTCATTTTTCTAAATATTAGGAATGTGATAAAAATTTTCAAAATTTTCAATATTCTCAAATTCCATCACAATTTCTCTTGAATGTGCAATTGGGAAAGAAATTTTACTACAGTAAATCTTTAAAATCTTGTATTACCTCCTTACAATCAATGTGTTCACGTGCTAATGAAAGAGCACTATTGTCCTCTGAAATTTTACACAATGTCACTTATGCGAACTACTATTCAAGGTAGATTTTCATTTCTCTCTTTATTATGCAGCCTTAATATATACTCATTAGTGTGGATGATTTCAAATGGATTTCAAGGTGCGGTGAGGTTAGTAAAGTTGAAAGAAAATGTCTAAACTCGACTCCGATTAGTACATATATATTTTCTCTCGTTAGGATCTCCACAAGTAATAAAGCATTGCATGATTTCTGTGTATATAGTACAAGGGTGTCAAACGAATTAGGGTCAGGACATCCACAAGCTGCACGTTTAGCTGTTCAAGTTGTTCGATTGATGGCCATAACGGAAGGCATAGTAGTGGGACTAGTACTAATTTTGGCACGCCACTTTTTTGGGCATGCTTATACAAGTGAAACACAAGTGATCAATTATCTTGCTGTAATGATGCCTCTTCTTGCTATCACCACCTTCTTGGATGGCTTACAGGGTGTTCTTACAGGTACCGTTTACATTTACCTTTTCAAAAATCTCTATAAATTCTTGTGGGCAAATTGATATTAGGTTCTTTTATTTGTGATGTGAAAAAGGTGTTGCTAGAGGATGTGGTTGGCAAAAAATTGGGGCAATCATCAACTTGGGATCTTATTATTTTGTTGGCATTCCCTTTACTGTAGTTTTTGCATTTGTTCTACACATTGGAGGAAAGGTATATTTTTTCCTATGATATCAGATGTTGGATTAGCAAAGGTTCTTCTTCTTCTTTATGTACGATGGTGAAGTTTTTCTAACTTGTATGAACAGGGACTGTTGTTGGGGATTATATGTGCACTACTTGTGCAAGCTTTGTCACTTTTTATCATCACAATCCGCACTAATTGGGATCAAGAAGTAACATTCTTACCCTTCCAATTTTACCTCTCATTTTCCTTTTATGACAATACGAGTCTTAAGCATAGGTGTTTTTATTTATTTTCTATTATATATTAAGTTTTTTTCTTCTTGCTTGCTTAGGCAAAGAAGGCGATGGACAGAGTTTATGACTCCATGATTCCCCGGTTTCATGGAGTGGATTAATTATTGATGTATTTTGATTGGGAGGTGTCTGCACAGCTATTGGGAGAGTGTCATCGACGCAACCAGCAATTAATGGAATTAAAAAAAAAAAAAAATCATCGGCTACTAAAATGCTTTTGGACATCTTTTTACTATTGTCGTCTTACGTTAATAACAACAAATATCAAACATTTATGACAATAAGGTAAACTATTTTTTAAGAATTTATTTAACTTTTTTATAAAATAAGAATTATTTAAATTATTATTATAATATGTATCTGGATTAGTTATGTTGAAATGAAGCATAATTGAGTTCCCTAGCTCTTCCTAAAGAAGCCCTAAAGAGAAGTCATAGAATGAGCTTCGAAATTGAAGCCCCTAAGTTGGTTATTCTTTGAGTTCTTTTTCAATCCTTGTAAGGTCCTAAATGGGCCTGGCCCGCAGGGGTTCGAGCTGGGCCCTTCGGGCCCAGCCCGGGCTAGCAAATGGGGGACAAAAGGTCCCCCATTGGCTTGATAAACTAGCCGTTGGGACTGTCCCAACGGCTAGTAAATCTAGCCGTTGGGGACTGCCCCAACGGCTAGTAAGGAGAGGGCTAAGTCCCTCTCCTCCCTCTCTTTTGGTCTAAGTTCTCTTCCTCTCTTCTTTCTCTATAAATAGAGGATGTCCTCCCTTTTGTAAAGCATGAAAAAAAATGTTTCAACTACTTGTATACTTTCTTTGAGATATCAATTAAATCTTTGAATTATTCATTCATAGTTTGTTGCTTGCTTCTTTAAAATTTCAACATGGTATCAGAGCAAGCTTCGATACCTTCTTCATCCAGTCTTGGTGATCCACCACCTCAAATTAGCACTTCAATGTTCACTTCCATTCTCCTAGATTCATCAAACTACAATGCATGGCAAGACACCATTAAGAGGTCTTTGAATTTCTTCAATCTTGAAAATCATATATTCGAAGACCCTCTTGATGATGCTGATCCTTTGTTCAGAGCATGGAAAAAGAAAGATGATCAAGTGGTGGTGCTTCTACAAATGTCTCTTGTCAAAACCCACAAAGCAATGGTCACTTGTATTCCAAATGCAAAGACCTTGTGGGATCAAATGCGCACTCTTTATGCTCAAGAGACCAATACCGGCAGAATATTCGAATTGAAGAAGAAAATCTTCAATATTCAAAAAGGAGGAAAGACCCTACCCGAATATTTTGGGGAATACAGGGATCTTTGGAATGAGCTTAATGTTTTGAGGCCTCCAACCTCAAATCTCAAAACACTCCTTCAAAGAAATGATGAAGACATGACTTTTGGTCTTCTTATGGGTCTTGGAGATGAATATGCTTCTATTCGTCAAGAGATTCTTAGAATGAAGATATTTCCTTCATTCCAAGAAGTCCAATTTATGGTTCAAAGAGCCGAAACAGGTATGAGACTTGAGGAATCAACCAAGCTCAAATCTGAAGCTCAAGCATTCAAATCTGTCCAAGAAGACATCCGGCCTACAAAGCTCAAAATTTTGCTAAAAAGGACATATGTTCTCATTGCAAGAAACCAGGCCATAAAAGAGAGAAGTGTTGGTTTCTCCATCCTCACTTGCGGCCAAAGAACAATAGAAAGGATCATGAACAACCAGCAAATGCACAACATGTCTCTCAAGTGGCCGCTCTTGAATCCAAAATGGAAGAAATGCAAAAAGAGATGAGGAAAATTGTTGGTCAGATTGGTCTACATTCTGGTAACCTTCTAAACTCATCTCATTCTAATTCATGGCTCATCGATTCTGGTTGTGACAATCATATGGTCAAAGATAGAAGCAAAATTAAAAGACTTATTCCTCTCTCTGATCATAGAATTGTCAAAGTGGCTAATGGTGAAAAATTAAAGGTTGATCATTTAGGAGAAGTTGAATTACTTGGCATGAAAACTAAAGCTTTATATGTGCCTAAATTCAATTCTAACCTTCTGTCCATTGGAAAAATAACTAAAGAACAAAATTGTAAAGTCATTTTTAATCCTAATGAAGTTGTATTTCAGGACCTCCAAACGAATCACTTGATTGGCAAGGGGTCTAGGAGGCACAATCTATACTACTTGGATCAAGAAAATCAAGTTTTTGCTGCCCAAAATCAAATGCACTCATTATGGCATGCTCGTCTAGGACATCTTGGGAATTTAGCTTTGAAACGCCTATTTCCAAAACTAGAAGTAGAAGATAGGCATTGCAAAGCTTGTGTTCTTGGAAAGCAAACTAGGATGTACTATCCCATTTCAAATACAATATATGAAAATTCTTTTGAACTTGTGCATTCTGATGTTTGGACTTCCCCCATAGTATCCCATAATGGATTTAGATACTTTGTGACCTTCATTGATCACAAAACTAGATATACTTGGGTATACCTATTGGTAACTAAATCCGAGGTTTTTGAAGCGCTTAAGAGTTATTATAGATATGTGACCAAACAATTTAATGCCAACATTAAAATCATTAGGTCTGATCATGGGGGTGAGTACATTAGTCATGCCTTTGAAAATTTTCTAGAAGAAAAAGGGATCATTCACCAAAAGTCATGTGCTTACACTCCACAACAAAATGGAGTTGCTGAAAAGAAAAATAGGCATTTACTAGAAACCGCTAGGGCTATGATGTTCCACTCTAATATGCCTAAAAGGTTTTGGAGTGAGGCAATAAAAACCGCCGCCCATCTCATTAATCTTATGTCTACTCAAGTTCTAGGAGGAATATCCCCATTAGAATTACTCTCAGGAAGAAAACCCAATATCTCCCATCTTAGAGTTTTTGGATGTATATGCTATGTTCATGTACCAAAAAATTTCAGAAACAAGTTAGAGGAAAGGGGGAGGAAATGTGTATTCTTAGGATACTCAACATCTGAAAAAGTGTATAAATGTTATGATCCACTAACCAAAAAACTATACACATCCAAGGATGTGATATTTGTAGAAAGAGAACCTTATTTTGCAGATAAAGAAGATCAAGATCAAGCTGAAAAAGGAGAAGCTCAAGATTTATGGAACATTACTCTTCCAACTATCAATAATCCCTCTCATTCGAACATTGAAGAAGAACCAGTTCCGAATGTTCATGAAGATCCATCCCAAGAAGACTCCTCACCATCACATTCTGATCACGAAACCTTTCAAGAGCAAGGGGGAGATGGTTCGGAGCAAGAGCTGGCCATAGAACAAGAGGAACAAATCGTAGATGAACCACCTCCTCCTCTTCGTAGATCAACAAGGCTTAGACTTCCACCTTCTGAATGGATCAACAAAAGAGTTTTTTATAACTCTAAAGTAACCTCTCATCCCATTTCCAAATATTATTCAATTGCTAACACGTCTTGCAGCCATCAAAGATTCATTCGGAACATAGATCTACATGAAGAACCAAGTACCTTTGAAGAAGCAAAGAACCATCCTCAATGGGTGCAAGCCATGAAGGACGAATTAGAACATTAGCCAAGAATAGAACATGGGAAATAACATCTCTCCCAAAAGGAAAGAAAGCCGTAGGGTGCAAATGGGTCTACCAAATCAAGCACAAAAGCGATGGAAGTCTTGATAAATATAAGGCAAGATTAGTTGCCAAAGGTTTCACTCAAGCTTATGGGGTAGACTATAAGGAAACATTTGCACCCGTAGCAAAGATGAACACTATTCGAGTACTTCTATCACTTGCTGCCAATTATTCTTTGCCCTTGTTCCAAATGGATGTTGCAAATGCATTTCTTCAAGGGGACTTAGAAGAAGAAGTGTATATGAAGGTTCCTCCGGGCTTCTCTCATCAAGATAACAAAGTTTGCAAGTTAAAGAAAGCCATCTATGGTCTCAAACAATCTCCAAGAGCTTGGTATGCCAAACTTAGCTCTATTCTTCTTAATCATGGTTTTAAGAAATGCAATAGTGATTCATCCCTTTTTGTTAAGAAACAGAATGAAAAAATCATTATAGTTTTAGTTTATGTAGATGATATAATCATAACCGGAAATGACTTAAATCTAATTAATCAAGTTAGAAAATTTCTCCAAACTAAGTTTGATATCAAAGACTTAGGGAAACTAAAGTACTTTCTAGGGATAGAACTTGCCTATTGTCCAAATGGGTTTGTTCTATCACAAAGAAAGTATGTGCTTGATCTTTTGCAGGAAACCGGAAAGTTAGGTGCCAAGCCCGCATGTAGTCCAATCAGCACCTCTTGTGGCCTTAAAGATGATGATGAAGAGTTTGAGGATGAACAAAGATACCAAAGGCTTGTAGGGAGACTAATCTATCTCACCATAACAAGACCTGATATCTCTTTTGCTGTGGGACAAGTAAGTCAACATATGCACAAGCCAAAAAGAAAGCATTGGAGAGCCACCGAAAGAATTCTTCACTACTTAAAGGGCACTCTCGGCATGGGAATTTGGATGAAGAAAAATTGCAGCTCTCAAATCATAGGGTATTGTGATGCGGATTGGGCTGGAAATTCAGAAGATAGAAGATCAACCACGGGGTATTGCATGTTCATTGGAGGAAATTTAGTAGCTTGGAAAAGCAAAAAACAACATGTGGTATCTAGATCAAGTGCTGAAGCTGAATATAGAGCTATGGCAGCCGCAACAAGTGAGATAGTTTGGTTGAAAGCTCTAATTGAAGAGATAGGGTTCATGGTCACAACTCCGATCCAACTTCATTGTGACAATCAATCGGCAATTCACATAGCCTCAAATCCGGTCTTTCATGAAAGAACAAAGCATATCGAGGTGGATTGTCACTTTGTAAGACAAAAGATTGAAGACAAACTTATTATTCCTAGCTTTACAAGGAGTGAGCATCAAATTGCCGACATCTTTACAAAATCGGGAACTGCCAATCACATACTCAAGAATATGGGCAAGTTGGGTGTCATAGATATATACACACCCAACTTGAGGGGGAGTGTTGAAATGAAGCATAATTGAATTCCCTAGCTCTTCCTAAAGAAGCCCTAAAGAGAAGTCATAGAATGAGCTTCGAAATTGAAGCCCCTAAGTTGGTTATTCTTTGAGTTCTTTTTCAATCCTTGTAAGGTCCTAAATGGGCTTGGCCCGCAGGGGTTCGGGCTGGGCCCTTCGAGCCCAGCCCGGGCCAGCAAATGGGGGACAAAAGGTCCCCCATTGGCTTGATAAACTAGCCGTTGGGACTGTCCCAACGGCTAGTAAATCTAGCCGTTGGGGACTACCCCAACGGCTAGTAAGGAGAGGGCTAAGTCCCTCTCCTCCCTCTCTTTTGGTCCAAGTTCTCTTCCTCTCTTCTTTCTCTATAAATAGAGGATGTCCTCCCTTTTGTAAAGCATGAAAAAAAATGTTGTTAAAAATAAGGGAGAATATGAAGATAAGTCTCAAGGTATTCAACTTGAAAATATGATAATGTCATAAACATTGGGCCTTTTATTTTTTAATGTTCAGAATTTGGCAACATATTTATGACCCAAAATACATTCAAAAACAAGCCCAATGAAGCCCAAAAGTATGGAGAAAAGTCTAAGAGGTAAACCCAAATAGCTAGGGGCAGTTTGGGCAATGTATATTCCAACAGTCCAAAAACTAGCTGTTGGAATTCCTTGGAGTTTGAGCCCCAACGGAAATATTGACTTTGTTCTCTCTCTACTGGCTATTTTTCTCCCTTTGCCTATAAATAGAGCTATTGCTCTCCTTGTAAAATTAAGAGGAAGATAATCTCTCTTCCTTTGTATCATTCTACTACATCAATAAAAACCAGAAGTTTATTAGATTTCTCTCTCTTCTTAGTCAAAAATCCAACAAATGTTTCAACTACTTGTATACTTTCTTTGAAATATCAATTAAATCTTTGAATTATTCATTCATAGTTTGTTGCTTGCTTCTTTAAAATTTCAACAAGTTATTCTCTTTTTTTAAGTAGATAAAAAGTTGTATTTTCTTATAAATTTATGGATATTATATGATGTAAATCATTTTTAAAAATATATATATTTGAATTAATTATTTATAAAAAAATTATGCATATTAAATTTATGAATTTTATAGTTCAAGATGCAATAATAACATTAAAAGAAATAAATAAAAAAATGAAATAAATTTAACTAACATAAATTTGTATTTTTTATGATTTTAAATATGAAGAGTAACTTTTATCAATTAAACAAGCAAACATTAACATTGATTGAAAATAACTATCGGATATTAACCATTCAATCATGAACTGAATTTTATCGGTTTAAGTAAACAAACAAGAAAAGAAAAGAAAACCACAAAACGAGAGTCAAGTCCCACAGGAATTTCTGGATGGTTCAATCTTTATCATTTTCTATGCGTGGATTACTCCCTCACCCTTAGTTGCCTTCCTTGTAATATATATATAGTTGAATGTGAATATTTTTATAACATAAAATTTCAGTCATCACTTGTTATATTTCAATGTAAAAATTTTTACAATAGTCATGCGGTGTCTGATCGAGTTATTAGTAGCTAAACAAATTACTCTACTAATACGTGGTAATAATTGTTAAAAGTTGCAAGCATAATGTTAATGTCAATATATTTGGCCAGGAGTTATAATTCAATTGGGATCACCCCCTATTCTCTATATATTTTGAGTTTCCCCAATATACCAAATAAATATCAATCTATTTGAGAAAAAAATTAATAAAAAAATAAAACAGAAAATGGAAGCATAACCCTTTTGGGCGGAAGAACTAAGCGAGTCCGCCATGTGTCCTCTTTTTTTTTTAGCTAAACAGAAATTCCAATTGCAATTTTATAAGGAAAAAGAGAAAAGAAAAACCTGTTGGATTTTTGACTAAGAAGAGAGAGAAATCTAATAAACTTCTGGTTTTTATTGATGTAGTAGAATGATACAAAGGAAGAGAGATTATCTTCCTCTTAATTTTACAAGGAGAGCAATAGCTCTATTTATAGGCAAAGGGAGAAAAATAGCCAGTAGAGAGAGAACAAAGTCAATATTCCCGTTGGGGCTCAAACCCCAAGGAATTCCAACAGCTAGTTTTTGGACTGTTGGAATATACATTGCCCAAACTGCCCCTAGCTATTTGGGTTTACCTCTTAGACTTTTCTCCATACTTTTGGGCTTCATTGGGCTTGTTTTTGAATGTATTTTGGGTCATAAATATGTTGCCAAATTCTGAACATTAAAAAATAAAAGGCCCAATGTTTATGACATTATCATATTTTCAAGTTGAATACCTTGAGACTTATCTTCATCTTCTCCCTTATTTTTAACACTCCCCCTCAAGTTAGGTGCATAGATGTCTATGGACCCTAACTTGCTAAGGATGTGCTGATCATTATTTGACATTCAGTGGTCATTTGAAAGTTTTTAATCTCCGGCGATTTTAGCCAAAATTTGTTTGGGGACGGTTTTATCAGAAAAATTTCCTAGTAAATTTCTATATCGAACATAAGTAATATCATACATAGAATGGGAAAAGAGTGTAAATATGAATACACTGAGGTGTCGGTGTTATACCTTTAGCCAAAAAATCATCTCAAGTGATAGATGTATAATTAACTACTCATGACTTAATAGCTTATGTGATTAGGAAGTGTAGAAATCTTTCATGCAAATTTAGATCTATGGCATGTGTACTAAATTCCTCTAAACTATTGTTATCAAATACTATCTTAGCATTATATAGTATGTCTATTTGCAAATATGGAACATATTCAATCCAGCAAAGACCACCCTTTCTGCATATTATTCTCAAATTCACTTCAATTTTTTGACCATTAAAGAAACTTTGAAAAACACATGACCTAACTTTACCATCGATGACTATCTTATAATCCTGATGTTCATACTCATCCTCAGACTCATCCTCACCATCACTTACTTTTATATTATCAATTTCTTCCATATTATTATAAAAATTTCTTACTACTCTCTCATAATTGTTTTTGCTTGAATTGAGAATCCAAGAAGGACATATTTGTTGTAAATAACTCCCATGCTTAAAACCTATTCTCTTAAAAAATTCCCAGTCTATTAACCTACCATGAGTGATATTTTGATTGGAGAATACCTTATCAAATAGCTTACTCCTATTAAGAGAGGGAAATTCCTTGTTATTGTATTTTTTTATTCCGTCATAATTTCCTTGTCTTTTCAAGAGTTAGGGGCCATTTGTGAGTGACAAGAAGGTTTGATTTGGAGAAGATTGCTAAGAAGAAGAAGGTTTAGATTAAGGACATAAAAAAGTTTGTTTTCAAGGGAGAGAGTTTGTAAGAGAGAGAAGATTGAAGTGAGAGTAAGTGAGAGAGAGAGAACAGTTTGTATTGCGTAAGATGATTTTATATACGTGTGAGAGTGTGTGAGACTGAGAGAGTGAGAAGAAGAGTTTGCATTTTGTAAGATTTTGAGAATATTTTCTGAAGTCGATGTAAGATTTATTTGACGTGAGAGAGAGAGTGAGAAGAAGAGTGAGATAGTTAGAAGTTCGTGTGAGATTTGTTTGTAAAGATTTTGAGAATATTTTCTGAAGATGTAATTTGAGTGCGGATAAATGGGTTCGTATTTGTTAGATAATTGTGTATGGAGGATTGTGAACTTTGTTGTTGCATACGGTCAACATGTGGAGAGGTATTGTGAACATGTGGAGCACATGTGGAGGTAACTTTGCTATTTTGTTGTATACGGCTTGTTGCATAGGGCTTGTTAACATGTGGATTGCGATCATGTGAGAAAAAATATTATTATTATTATTAATTTTTTATATTATAATTAATATTTTTCATTATTTTATTATTTTATTGTGTTATAGAGTTGGCACCAATAGTGTTGCGAAAAAACTCATTTCTCTTCTACATTTGCCTGACAACATAGTGGAATAGTGGAATAATACAGTGAGATTTTTAGACAAAATTAACAACAATATATTAATTTTCCATAGCGACAAACATTTCTCCTCACCAATAGTGTGAAATAACAATTTTTTTGCCTCCTTTGTTTCTGGATTAATGCATTTATTGAATTTGTATGAAATGTGTTAAATGCACATTGAGTGCACATGTTGCATGTAAAGTCAACATAGTCTACATCTAACAACTAATATTTTTCACATATAAAGTAAAGACCCGTGTCAATTTAAATTACTAATAATATATTATTTAAATTAATATTAAAAATTATATTATGCATTATTATTATTAATTTTATTCAATTACATTGTACATCTAACATTATTTAAAGTATTTAAATTACTAATATTAATAATTACATTATTTAAATTAATATTGGTAATTACATTGTTATAATTTCTTATATTTTTATAACATTATATTATACAACAATTTGGTCATAATCAACTGTGGTCAGTGAATGGTGATTATTTGAACCACTCATCCAATCTAACTCCAATCCAACTCCAACACATGAGACAATTAAGAGAACTAAGATGTGATCTCAATGACATAAATTCCTAAATTGGTCTGCCAGTAATGTAATTTGGAATTATATATAATATAATATTAATATTTATCCTAAATTAGTAATTTGGCATTACAAAATTTATATGCCACCAAAGCAAACCAAAGCAGCCACGTTACCGCTGGGTGCAATTGATCAAATGGCTAGGGTAATGAATGGTTGGAACATATCTCAACACTAATCCAATGGTTAGGGTAAATGGTTGATGTGCATTTTCAACTTCGAGAACATGTCACACAACTTCTTTGCAGGCTAATGTCTTTTCAATGGACCTATCGCACTACAATATTGTTTCAACATTTGATCCAACGATTGGAATTGGAATTATCTAGAATTGATCCAACAGCTGGCTAGAATTATCTAGAATTATGGAATTATGTAAAGACAATCAATAGTTGGGTAATCGGTGAAAAAGAGTTAGGGGTTACCTCCAAGACTACATTTGATCCAACGAATGGAATTGGCTAGTTGGCTAATGTCCTTTCAACATTTCATCCAACATTTAGGGAAATGGTGGGAAGGTAGAGAGAGAGAGAGAACACAGGAGAGAATGAAATTTCTAAACTTTTAGATGGCAAACAGAAGCTTAGCTTTAAACGGTGAATTTTTGTGAAGATTTTGAAGATTTTGAAAATCGAACCAGAAATGGGAAACACAAATTGAACCAGTGGGCCTTCCAACAATGTGTGGGAGAAAGATGTTACTGGATCAATGAAATATCTTTTTAGCTACAATTTTTTTAGGTGAATTTCTCTATCTCCTTCGACATCACAATGGTTTAGTGTTCTATTATTAGTTTTGTGTTCTGACTACAAATTAAAATTAAATTAAGTTTACTATTTTTTAATATACACAATTTTTAGGCTTTAGTTTAGTTTAGTTTTACTGTTCTAGATTATACTTTTAGTATTTGGTGCATTTTAATATAAATATATTGTGAGGTTATTTCCAATTTTTGAATCTTATTGTCACTATAGAAAAGAATTCTTTTCGAAAAACAAAGTTAAATAGACTCGTAAGACTAGTGGCTTGCGAGCGATTACGGTATATTCCTATGACTTTTATGTTATGTATCATCAGTTACTATAATAAAATTAGTGTAATAACATTAGAACATTATTATGTTATGTACATTCTGGAAAAACTAAATGAAGATGAGAGAGTGGAGTACAACAAAGAAGCCAAGCAAATGAAAGAATTGCTTGGTGTATGGAGGGCAATGACACCGATTCTAATAAGATGCTCTCCTAAACAAACGAAAGAGCTAATTTCTTCCCTCACTCATGACATGAAACATGTAGTAAAATATATGGAATTTGACAAACTTTTGAAGTTTACTTACGACACTTTGACCCGAAAATTTTATGAAAAATTGGTAATGAGGTTTGAATCGATAAAAAAACGTCTTTGTATCGGTCCAAATCAGAACTTTAAGCTGACACCTGAAAAAGTAGGGTGAATCTTAGGAATCCCCTACACTGGACGCGATATTTTGTGCTGTTTATTTTTGGTTGAATGCTCAGAGATGAGAAAGTAGTTCTCAAGATTAAAGCATACCTAGTTAAAAGAATAAATGTATACCGAAGATGCCTCCTTCTCCATGTTTAAACGATGCTTCTTGCTGTTCTCCTTGGATGCTTTCTATGTCCAACCATGAATGTCTTCCCTGCTTCTATACACCTCATAGCTACCATTATACTGGCCAATACAACTGGACCAAATTTGTGTTATAATGATTAACTGAAAAGGTATGCCAATTTAAAGGCCTTCTGAAGAGAGGAGGAAGAGAAGAAAAAGAAAGGAATTGGTGGTTGTTTATCTTTATTGATTGTAAGTTTTCAATATATTATGTCATATTGCAATTAACATATCCATAACCATTAACAATATTGGTCCCCCGTGCAAAGATCTTTTACTTTGAGAAGGTGAGAGTTGGCGATTTGGGAGGTCACATAAAGAAACTACCAATTTGGTATTGTACTACCAACTAAGTTAATTGGAGACTTGGATTTGAGCATACAATTGTATGTTAAGTTCATAGTGCATTGTCTGAACTCACTCTGAATAATGAGTTATTCATCGATAATATATTATACTATCTATAGGGTTTGTTGTCAAATAAAGTTGCGAAACAATATTTAAGTAACAACAAAAATAAAGAAATCAACAAATTGAAATCCACTGAAACCATTAGAGAAGAAATTAAGATAACTGCACTAATTATGGAGCATTTACCACTTTGCCACTTGTTATCATATCTTAGTTATCGAGCACTTACTATCAAGCACTTATTTATTGCAAATATCTCAATCATATCATTTTTGTAGAGAATTAGCATCAAACAAGAACTTATAATATTTCTGGAGGAGTCAATTCAAATTTACTCTGATCGGTTGCCAATGTAGTCTGATTTCTTATGCAGACTGTACAACTCTAATGATGTAGAGGACTCTGATATAGAGGAAGAAGAGAATAAGCAAAAGAAGTAGAGGAAGGATTGTGATTTTGTTGAGGACTAGGAGGTATCAGATGAGTTGGAGGACAAAGGGCAGGAGGGTTTGGAGGAGAGTTTGAATGAAAAGGAGGATCATGCACCCATTTCTTCATGGCCAGATACTGAATCGTATGAAGTGGTTAATGCTTTAACTGAAATGAAGGAGACGAAGACAAACACAACCTTTGATATTATGTTTACACAATGAGTATTTTTGCAGAATGCTACATACGTTTCCTCAACACCTACTACCCAAAGCCGACTCCCTTCTTCTCTAGATATGTTTTTCCATTGTGGTTTTCAATAAATATTCTTCTTACATCCTTACTCTTTCATCTTTCCTCGACACCTCAACACTTATTCTTCTTGATGATGAAAATTTTTTATTCTTTCAACTTTTCTCAACACCTCAACATGATGAAAATTAAGTGAATTATCCAGACAGGTTGACCTAATATAAAACAAATAATAAAAAATTAATAATGATATTTTTTCATTTCTACGTCACACACACAAGTGTACAAAACTCTTTCTCTCTTACATGATCACAAATCATAAAACTAAAAAAACAAAAAAACAAACTCTCACAAAATTCAAATACTATCTCAATCCCCCCTCTCTCTCCTCGATGAGTTTAACTCAATTAACCTCTCTCTCCCCCTCTCTCTCCTCACTCCAAAATCCTTCCATATCTAACTCAATTCACCTCTTTCCCCCATCTCTCTCTCCTCTCCTCACATGCTCAAAAACCTTTCCATGTCTTAACAGAGCCATATCCATATACACACCTCTCCCCCTTTTCTCTACTCACATGCTCATTATAAAATCCTTCCACAACCTTTCCACATCTAAACAACACTATATCCATACACATCTCCTCACATCCTTATCTTGTTTAATGCAGTTTTTTAGTAGTATTTTGTTTTAGTAGTGTTTTAGTAATGCAAATCTCAGTAGTTTTCTCACTTTATTTTCTCACCTTGTTTTACTAATGCAGTTTTCTCACCTTGCTGTCTGTAGTTTTCTCACCTTGTACTAATGCAGATGTTGTAGTTTTCATATATTGTTTTACTAATGCTAATGTCTGTGGTTTGTGCATCTAGCTTGGACGTAAAACAAAAAAGTAATCAAAGCAAGTTGGATATTTCCATGGTTGAGATTTGTTTGTTAGAAAAAACACTAGGATTGTAGTTTTGATTGTGCAGCCTAATGAGTTACTTTATGTTTATATACACATTAATAAACATTTCTATTAATATACTTTATCCTCGTAATTTTCAAAGAACACTGGTTTTTATATGCTCTTTATCTCAACAAATAAATCATGTCTCCTCGACTCAGTTTATCGCTTTAGAGGTCGTGAAGATGATAAATTGCAAAGTTTGATGGTAATTACTTAATATACTCAAACATCAAATTTTCTTCAACTATAACGTATAATATTTTTATTAATTTCTCTTTATAGAAGGAGTGCATTGAGAGAATTTATGGAAATTTGCTCTTTATCTCTAAAATTGTGCATGTTGAAGTTTTACAATAGCATAACACGTAAGTTAATTAGCTGTGTATCTCCGAAATTCACTACATGATTTATGCATACCCTAAAATAATTTCTACATGTCAGGATTCATTGTGAAATATTTGTTATGAGATTTTTGGAGATATGAGAACTAGGAATGTTAATAAGTCTACTAACTCAAGAAGTATGTCGTTAGAAACCATTGTCATACCTTATGTTATTCTCTCATTTTGTATTTGTATTGGAATTACCATTTGATGGCTTGATTTCAGGATATTAATTTCTTGAGAAAAAAATATTTTCTCAAACTTTTAATGTCAAAACATAATGCAGTTTGTCTTAAGATCATGTCCATGATGATGGAGAAGATGCAAAATATGAAGAAAACAAAGAGGAAATCAATAAAACCAAAATTTGAACAAGGACAGAGAAAAGCAATGTTTGCATCAAAGTTTGAATGAGTACAAAGGAAAAGGAAAATTGTGAAAAGAACTTGAGAATGTGGTGTATGGGTAATGGGTAAAATGCATAACATTAACATGTTACTAGTAACCAAACTTACAATACTTCACTTCATGTTACTAATAGCCAATACTTACAATACTTGCAATATTTCACTCCTATTAGCAATTTTACAACTCCAATAACTCCAATATATAATATATGACCATACTTTATCAGCATTGCCATACTTTACTGGAATTTAGTATCTTATTTCACTCTAATAATAATATTACCAAATAATAGTATTACCATACTGGTTATCGTAAATTTATCACAAGTTATTGCTAAATTATCATAACTTACTAAGGCATCACCCGTTATCCTAAATTATCTTATATTATTGCAACTTACCACCACCTATCGGTTTGATACCTTAACCTTAAAATTTTGAACCATCTCTAAAAACTATATACACAAACATAGATGGCACATATAGAGACTATTTTCAAATAGTCTCTAAAGAGTATCACCATTAGAATAGTAATAGTATTTGCAAATGGTACAATGTTCTGCGACGAGGTGTACCAATTAAAGGTCTTATGAAGAGAGAAGGAAAAGAGAAAAGAAAGAGAAATTGGTGATTGTCTATTTTTACTCACGATCAATATTTTATATCATAGTCAAATTCAATATTTATAAATATATCCATTAACATTAAGCCATTAACAATATTCACGTGTGCTAGATCTTTTACTTCAAGAAGGTTAGGATCGGTGATGGATGGTCAAAAAAAGAAATTACCTGTTCGCTATGATTAGGTCAATCGAAGACTTGAATTTGAGCATATGCACCTGAAGTGCAAATTTTAAAGAGTTTATTCATATATTTAATCATATGTTGTACTATACGGTTTGTTGTTAAATAAAGTTGTAAATCAATGTTCAAGTGTAAACAAAAATAAAGATATCAAAAGATTGAAATCGATGCACCCGACCACTGTTATCATAAAATTACCACTTTCGTAAACTTATCACTTACAACCTGTTATCGTGAACTTACCACCTATTATAACAACCCACTACTATTATCCTAAATTATCTTTTGTTATTGTAACTTACCACCAGATATTGCAAATAGTTTAATATCTTAACTCTTTTTAAACAGTTTCTACAAATGGTAGGGTTCAATAGTCGATATAAATGGTACATATAGAGATTACTTTCAAATACTCCCTAAAGAGTACCACATTTACGGATGAACATTTACAAATGGTACAATATATGGGTTACCATAATCATATATTTATAGAGACGGTATAATTTAGTGGATAGTATAAATTACCCAAAGAAAGTCTCTTTAACAGATAGTATAAATTACTAGATTCCTGTAATGTATGATAACAATTTCATTTGAAATAATTTTTTTTAACTTATTAGAAACAATAATAATTTATATTAATAATCCTAATAATAACCTATATTAATAATATTAGTATAATGGGTAAAATTTTTACTATTGTATACGTTGTTACCATACATTACCACATGTTACTAATAACCATACAATTATGCACATGATTACAACATTTCACTTTGGTATATAAAAATATTAGCACACAAACAATAACATAAGTTATCACCAATTTACACCACCTATTTCGTAGCTTTACTCATAATCTTACCGTATTTTATTTTATCACAGATTTACTACCTGTTATAGCAATTTTATCACTAGATATTGTAACTCTAATATATAATAATATTACCGACTTTACAACCCATTACCGTATTTTACCACATGCAGGTGACAATTTATTCCCTATTACATGTATTATAATATTACAAAGCTATATTACTACTAGATATCGCAAATTCACCGCAACTTATCACAAAATTACCACCTGTTATAACAACGCACTGCACCACCTGATATAGCAACGTACCACCTGTTACCCCAAATTATCTCCTGTTATTGCAACTTACCACAAAATATCACAAATGGTTTGATACCTTAACTGTTAAATTTTTAAACCGTCTCTAAAGAATATACACAATAGGGCTCACTACTTAGTATAGATCTCATATAAAGAATATTTTCAAATAATTCTTAAAGAGAACTACATTTGCCGACGAAAATTAATAATCGTTAGGATAGTATATATCATTTATAAATGGTAAAATATATGAGTTAGTATAATTATAGACTTATACAGACAGTATGGTTCAGCAAACAGTATAAATTACCTATATAGAGTCTATTTTTAAAACGTTGCTAAAGGATGACACATTTATTGACAAAAAATGGATAACAATCAGAATCTATAGGTTAGTATAGCTACAGCACTTATATAGACGGTATGATTCAACAATCAATAAAAAAAAGTCATATATAAAGACTGTTTTCAAATCATTTCTAAAAAAGTGCCAATATATAAAGACTGTTTTCAAATCGTGTCTAAAAGAGTGTCATATTTATTGATGACAATTGATAACTATCCTAATTGAACATCATTGATGGTGGATTTTATAAATTAGTATAGATATAGACGTTATACAAATGGTTTGATTTAGGATCAGTAAAGAAGACTCCTATAGAGACTCTTTCCAAATTGTCACCAAAGGTTAAGTAGTAGTTAGTAAATGCATTTATGAATGGTGAAATACATTGGTTAGTATAAATATAGCTTTTATGCAAACGGTATGGGTATGGTTAAGTAGAGTCACATAGAAACTGTTTTTAAATCGTTTCTAAAAGAGTGTTACATTTATTGACCACAAGTAATAACCATCAGAATTGAATATAATTTTTAAAGACGGTGCAATGTATGTGTTAGTATAGATATAAAATCTATACAGATGGTGTGATTAAGTTGACAGTAAAGATAATCATGTAGAGAATATTTTCATACTATTCCTAAAAACTGTCACATTTACTAATTACAAGTGATAATCGTCAGAATTTAATATCGCTTTTTACAGATGGTCGTGTTATCTTTACTAACGATTGATAAACTTTTCCCAACAGACAATTTATACCGTAAGAAAATGTTTATATTTCTTGACGGTTCATCAAAAGCGTTTTTATAGGGTATAAAAAAACTGTAACCAAAGGTTACTGACAATAAATGTTATCGTCATATAATCCAGGAATGCCAAGAGTTAATCCGTAATACATCGGTGCATCAGGTGAGTTTTTTCATAGAGAGAGGAATATCTGTGCAAATGTGCTTGCTAAGTTAGCCCTATTAGTCAGCCCCGGACTTCATAAGCTATTCTCCTCCATTTCAGGCATATTGTTTATTAATGTGTGATTTTAGGGTAAGATTTCGTTTAGAAGTTAGTCATTCCCTCTTCCTTTATAACAAAAATAAATAAATAAATAACAAGGGGCGACACATTTCACTACCATGTTTAAAGGAAAGAAAAATAATTTTTTGATCCCTTTCCGTGCATGACTTTGTCACATTTCTCTTTGCATGGAGATTAAGTATCCCAATCAAGTGGCCTTCCCTTTTTTAATCATTTCATTTCACTTGGACATCTTAAAGAGGACAACGTCCCAAGAAGCCATCGCATCTTCGGATAACACAATGTTCCACATTTGGAAAACAAAATATGAACATGGCTCATAAAGAATGAATTATATTTTCCTCTTTTTGATAATTTTATCACTTTTTCCTAAGAGGGTACCTCCTCTTTTTTGTGAAGGGAAAGGGATACTTTCTTTTTAATAGGGGTTTTGTTAAAAATAAGGGAGAAGATGAAGATAAGTCTCAAGGTATTCAACTTGAAAATATGATAATGTCATAAACATTGGGCCTTTTATTTTTTAATGTTCAGAATTTGGCAACATATTTATGACCCAAAATACATTCAAAAACAAGCCCAATGAAGCCCAAAAGTATGGAGAAAAGTCTAAGAGGTAAACCCAAATAGCTAGGGGCAGTTTGGGCAATGTATATTCCAACAGTCCAAAAACTAGCTGTTGGAATTCCTTGGGGTTTGAGCCCCAACGGGAATATTGACTTTGTTCTCTCTCTACTGGCTATTTTTCTCCCTTTGCCTATAAATAGAGCTATTGCTCTCCTTGTAAAATTAAGAGGAAGATAATCTCTCTTCCTTTGTATCATTCTACTACATCAATAAAAACCAGAAGTTTATTAGATTTCTCTCTCTTCTTAGTCAAAAATCCAACATGGTATCAGAGCAAACATCGACTCCGGGGTTGGGAAATTCTCTTCCTCAAATCTCTTCCTTTCAAATCCAACTTTTCTCCCAAATTATTCTAAGCTCAACCAATTACTTCCAATGGGCTAGTCATATCAGAAGATCTCTCAATGGAGCAAAACTTCTGTCTTTCATTACAAAAGATCCTATGGATCGGCTAGACCCACGATTTGATGAATGGAAGGAGCTGGATGATCAAGTGTTCCTATTGCTAACAAGCTCCATGGATCAAGCACACAAAAATATGGTAATGTGCTGTCCGAGTTCCAAATCCTTATGGGAGCAAATGTATGGGTTATATGGTCAGGAATCAAACTTGAGCAGAATATTTGAAATACAAAAAAGGATTGCGGCCATCCAAATGGAGGAGAAATCAATTACACAATTGTTCGGAGAACACGAGGACTTGTGGAATGAGCTTAACACATTGAGACCTCTCACAAGTGATATAAAAGTGCTGCAAAAGAGACAAGATGAAGACAAGGTGTTTTCATTGCTCTCATCACTCAATGAGTCATTTGTACAACTTCGACAGGAAATTCTTCGAATGAAAGAATTTCCATCATACCAAGAGACTCGATTTATGATTCAAAGAGCTGCAGCTTCTCAAAGGCTTGAAGAAAGCAATCAGTCCAAAAGTGAAGTTCATGGGTTCTCCACAAAGCAGAATGAGCAAGCTGCAAATAAGGCTCATCAGGGAATAAAAAAGGTGTGTTCTCATTGCAAAAAGTTGGGACATACCAAGGATGGTTGCTGGTTTCTTCATCCTAACCTTAAACCTGAGTTCATCAAGAAAAAAGAGCAAGAGAGGAGGGAGCAAAATGCTCAACCAGCTGCAAACAAAGCAAATCTGACATCTCAAAAATTAGGAAAATCCTCCTCAGGTACTTGCTCTAACTCATCTGTTACTTCTTCAAAATGGTTGATAGATTCAGGTTGTGATCACCATATGGTCAAAGATAAGCAAAATTTTCAGAATCTTGAACCTCTCCTAGAACCTAAAATGGTTAAAGTTGCGAATGGACATAATTTCAAAATTAAGCAAATTGGGGATGTTGAAATATTTGGAAGAAAATCAAAGGCCTTATATGTTCCTCAATTTACCTCTAATCTTATGTCCATTGGACAAGTCACTAAGGACTTAAATTGCAAAGCTATTTTTGACCCTCATTCTGTTGTTTTTCAGAATTTGGAGACGAATCAAGTGATTGGTAGTGGTTCTATGCAAGATAACTTGTATTTTTGGAAACAAGATAGTTTTGTATTTTCCGCAATCCGAGAGGAAAGTTACCTCCTTTGGCATGCTAGATTAGGTCATCCTTCTATGCAAGCTCTGAAATGCCTATTCCCATCAAAAAATTGTAGTGATAGACATTGTGAAGCATGCATTTTTGGAAAGGAAACCCGAATGTATTATCCTATTTCTGAAACTCAATATAAAAAGCCTTTTGATCTTGTTCACTCGGATGTATGGACTTCACCTATGATATCTAGAAGGGGATTTAAGTATTTTATCTCATTTATAGATCATAAGTCTAGGTATACATGGGTGTATATGCTAAGATCAAAAGACCAAGTTTATGAAGCCTTCAAGTCCTTTTACAAGTATATTATAAAACAATATGAGGCCAACATTAAAATTCTTAGGACAGATAATGGTGGGGAATATATGAGCACCAATTTCAAAAATTTCATTGAGGAGAATGGAATTATTCATCAAACTAGTTGTCCCTACACTCCCCAACAAAATGGAGTTGCCGAACGCAAAAATAGACATCTCCTAGAAATAGCTAGAACTATCATGTTCTTTGCTAATATGCCTAAGCGTTTTTGGAGTGATGCGGTTAGTACCGCAGCTCATTTAATAAATCGTCTTCCAACTAGAGTTCTCCATGGAAAATCTCCATTAGAGTTGCTTAGAAAAGACAAACCAAACCTCTCTCACCTTAGAGTTTTTGGGTGTATTTGTTATGTTCATATTCCTAGGTAGTTTAGAGATAAGTTAGATATCAAAGGAAGGAAATGTGTTTTTATTGGGTACGCTTCATTCCAAAAAGGATATATTTGTTTTGAACCTGACTCTAACAAGGTATACACATCGAAAGATGTGATATTTGTAGAAAATGAATTCTTTTTTGCAGGAGAAAAAAATAAAGAAAATTCATTAAGCAATGACTTGCGAATCTTCTGCGATGTTCCCATAAATCCTCCTCTGGTTCCTCAAGAATCCAATGAAGAGAATTCACTTTCAGGGGGAGAAAATGAAGAGGGAGGAGTGGATGAGTCTGAAAATGAAGAGAACTCTTCCGAAGAAAGAGAAGAAGGCGAGGGATTACCTACCTTAGGAGAATCCGGAGACGAAACTAGACTGCCCTCTCCGCTGGCTCCTCCACTTCGACGTTCCACCAGATTGAGGCTTCCTCCCTCAGAGTGGATCAACAGAAGAGTTTATTACAATTCTAAGGTAACTCACTATCCTATTTCAAATTACTATTGTGTATCTAATACTTCCTCAAGCCATCAAGGGTTCTTGAGTGGCATTGACTCATCACAAGAACCTAAGGATTTTGATGAGGCAAATATCAAACCCGAATGGAGACAAGCTATGCTTGAAGAACTAGATGCATTGAATAAAAATGGGACGTGGGAGATTACTACTCTCCCTAAGGGAAGAAAGGCTGTCGGGTGTAAATGGGTGTTCAAAATCAAGTATAAAAGTGATGGATCCATTGAACGCTACAAGGCAAGACTTGTAGCCAAAGGATTCACACAAACTTATGGAGAAGACTACACTGAGACTTTTGCCCCTGTTGCCAAAATGAAAACGATAAGGGTTTTGATGTCAATTGCAACCAATGGAGAATGGCCAATGTATCAAATGGACGTGAAGAATGCTTTCCTTCAAGGGGACTTAGACGAAGAAATCTACATGCAAATTCCCCAAGGGCTAGATGAGGATTCAAACATCAAGGTGTGTCGTCTTAAAAAAGCAATCTATGGGTTAAAACAATCTCCTCGTGCCTGGTATGCAAAATTAAGTTCAGCACTTCTTGGTAATAACTTTAAGAAATCCATTAGTGATTCCTCCATGTTTACTAAAGTTAACAATGAAGAAATCACTATTGTTCTTATTTATGTAGATGATATAGTTATTACAGGAAGTGATATGAATGGTATTGATCAAGTTAGAAATTTCCTTAAATCTACTTTTGAGATTAAAGATTTGGGAAAACTAAAGTATTTCTTAGGAATAGAGCTTGCCTATTCTCATAAGGGGCTAGTTCTATGCCAAAGGAAATATGTACTTGACCTTTTGCAGGAAACTGGAAAGGTAGGAGCTAAACCTGCAGCAACTCCTATATCCATAGCAGAACGAGCACAAGGTGATGAAGAAATGTTCCAGGATATTCCTAGATATCAAAGACTTGTGGGGAGGCTCATCTACCTCACCATTACAAGACCAGATATCACCTATGCCGTCAGCTTAATCAGTCAACGGATGCATGCTCCAAGGATTCAAGATTGGAAGGCAGCAGAAAGAATTCTCAAGTATTTAAAAAGCTCACCAGGAAGGGGAATTCTTATGAAAAACAACCACAGCATGGAGATTTATGGCTACTGTGATGCAGATTGGGCTGGGGATGTCACGGACAGGAGATCCACCACCGGCTACTGCATGTTCGTGGGAGGAAATCTTGTAACATGGAAAAGCAAGAAACAATCTGTTGTATCCAGATCAAGCGCTGAGGCTGAATACAGAGCAATGGCAGCGGCTACAAGCGAAATAGTTTGGCTAAAGGCATTACTTGAGGAGATGGGATTTCCTACTATCGCTCCTATTCTTCTACATTGCGATAATCAAGCAGCTCTTCATATCGCTGCCAATCCAGTATTTCATGAAAGAACGAAGCACATTGAGGTTGATTGTCATTTTGTTCGAGAAAAATTAGAAAACAAGACAATTTCAACCTCATATGTTAGAAGTGAAGACCAGCTAGCTGACATTTTCACTAAGGCAACAACTGAGAAACATCTTCAGCACATCCTTAGCAAGTTAGGGTCCATAGACATCTATGCACCTAACTTGAGGGGGAGTGTTAAAAATAAGGGAGAAGATGAAGATAAGTCTCAAGGTATTCAACTTGAAAATATGATAATGTCATAAACATTGGGCCTTTTATTTTTTAATGTTCAGAATTTGGCAACATATTTATGACCCAAAATACATTCAAAAACAAGCCCAATGAAGCCCAAAAGTATGGAGAAAAGTCTAAGAGGTAAACCCAAATAGCTAGGGGCAGTTTGGGCAATGTATATTCCAACAGTCCAAAAACTAGCTGTTGGAATTCCTTGGGGTTTGAGCCCCAACGGGAATATTGACTTTGTTCTCTCTCTACTGGCTATTTTTCTCCCTTTGCCTATAAATAGAGCTATTGCTCTCCTTGTAAAATTAAGAGGAAGATAATCTCTCTTCCTTTGTATCATTCTACTACATCAATAAAAACCAGAAGTTTATTAGATTTCTCTCTCTTCTTAGTCAAAAATCCAACAGGTTTTTCTTTTCTCTTTTTCCTTATAAAATTGCAATTGGAATTTCTGTTTAGCTAAAAAAAAAAGAGGACACATGGCGGACTCGCTTAGTTCTTCCGCCCAAAAGGGTTATGCTTCCATTTTCTGTTTTATTTTTTTATTAATTTTTTTCTCAAATAGATTGATATTTATTTGGTATATTGGGGAAACTCAAAATATATAGAGAATAGGGGGTGATCCCAATTGAATTATAACTCCTGGCCAAATATATTGACATTAACATTATGCTTGCAACTTTTAACAATTATTACCACGTATTAGTAGAGTAATTTGTTTAGCTACTAATAACTCGATCAGACACCGCATGACTATTGTAAAAATTTTTACATTGAAATATAACAAGTGATGACTGAAATTTTATGTTATAAAAATATTCACATTCAACTATATATATATTACAAGGAAGGCAACTAAGGGTGAGGGAGTAATCCACGCATAGAAAATGATAAAGATTGAACCATCCAGAAATTCCTGTGGGACTTGACTCTCGTTTTGTGGTTTTCTTTTCTTTTCTTGTTTGTTTACTTAAACCGATAAAATTCAGTTCATGATTGAATGGTTAATATCCGATAGTTATTTTCAATCAATGTTAATGTTTGCTTGTTTAATTGATAAAAGTTACTCTTCATATTTAAAATCATAAAAAATACAAATTTATGTTAGTTAAATTTATTTCATTTTTTTATTTATTTCTTTTAATGTTATTATTGCATCTTGAACTATAAAATTCATAAATTTAATATGCATAATTTTTTTATAAATAATTAATTCAAATATATATATTTTTAAAAATGATTTACATCATATAATATCCATAAATTTATAAGAAAATACAACTTTTTATCTACTTAAAAAAAGAGAATAACTTGTTGAAATTTTAAAGAAGCAAGCAACAAACTATGAATGAATAATTCAAAGATTTAATTGATATTTCAAAGAAAGTATACAAGTAGTTGAAACATTTGTTGGATTTTTGACTAAGAAGAGAGAGAAATCTAATAAACTTCTGGTTTTTATTGATGTAGTAGAATGATACAAAGGAAGAGAGATTATCTTCCTCTTAATTTTACAAGGAGAGCAATAGCTCTATTTATAGGCAAAGGGAGAAAAATAGCCAGTAGAGAGAGAACAAAGTCAATATTTCCGTTGGGGCTCAAACTCCAAGGAATTCCAACAGCTAGTTTTTGGACTGTTGGAATATACATTGCCCAAACTGCCCCTAGCTATTTGGGTTTACCTCTTAGACTTTTCTCCATACTTTTGGGCTTCATTGGGCTTGTTTTTGAATGTATTTTGGGTCATAAATATGTTGCCAAATTCTGAACATTAAAAAATAAAAGGCCCAATGTTTATGACATTATCATATTTTCAAGTTGAATACCTTGAGACTTATCTTCATATTCTCCCTTATTTTTAACAACATTTTTTTTCATGCTTTACAAAAGGGAGGACATCCTCTATTTATAGAGAAAGAAGAGAGGAAGAGAACTTGGACCAAAAGAGAGGGAGGAGAGGGACTTAGCCCTCTCCTTACTAGCCGTTGGGGTAGTCCCCAACGGCTAGATTTACTAGCCGTTGGGACAGTCCCAACGGCTAGTTTATCAAGCCAATGGGGGACCTTTTGTCCCCCATTTGCTGGCCCGGGCTGGGCTCGAAGGGCCCAGCCCGAACCCCTGCGGGCCAAGCCCATTTAGGACCTTACAAGGATTGAAAAAGAACTCAAAGAATAACCAACTTAGGGGCTTCAATTTCGAAGCTCATTCTATGACTTCTCTTTAGGGCTTCTTTAGGAAGAGCTAGGGAATTCAATTATGCTTCATTTCAACACTCCCCCTCAAGTTGGGTGTGTATATATCTATGACACCCAACTTGCCCATATTCTTGAGTATGTGATTGGCAGTTCCCGATTTTGTAAAGATGTCGGCAATTTGATGCTCACTCCTTGTAAAGCTAGGAATAATAAGTTTGTCTTCAATCTTTTGTCTTACAAAGTGACAATCCACCTCGATATGCTTTGTTCTTTCATGAAAGACCGGATTTGAGGCTATGTGAATTGCCGATTGATTGTCACAATGAAGTTGGATCGGAGTTGTGACCATGAACCCTATCTCTTCAATTAGAGCTTTCAACCAAACTATCTCACTTGTTGCGGCTGCCATAGCTCTATATTCAGCTTCAGCACTTGATCTAGATACCACATGTTGTTTTTTGCTTTTCCAAGCTACTAAATTTCCTCCAATGAACATGCAATACCCCGTGGTTGATCTTCTATCTTCTGAATTTCCAGCCCAATCCGCATCACAATACCCTATGATTTGAGAGCTGCAATTTTTCTTCATCCAAATTCCCATGCCGAGAGTGCCCTTTAAGTAGTGAAGAATTCTTTCGGTGGCTCTCCAATGCTTTCTTTTTGGCTTGTGCATATGTTGACTTACTTGTCCCACAGCAAAAGAGATATCAGGTCTTGTTATGGTGAGATAGATTAGTCTCCCTACAAGCCTTTGGTATCTTTGTTCATCCTCAAACTCTTCATCATCATCTTTAAGGCCACAAGAGGTGCTGATTGGACTACATGCGGGCTTGGCACCTAACTTTCCGGTTTCCTGCAAAAGATCAAGCACATACTTTCTTTGTGATAGAACAAACCCATTTGGACAATAGGCAAGTTCTATCCCTAGAAAGTACTTTAGTTTCCCTAAGTCTTTGATATCAAACTTAGTTTGGAGAAATTTTCTAACTTGATTAATTAGATTTAAGTCATTTCCGGTTATGATTATATCATCTACATAAACTAAAACTATAATGATTTTTTCATTCTGTTTCTTAACAAAAAGGGATGAATCACTATTGCATTTCTTAAAACCATGATTAAGAAGAATAGAGCTAAGTTTGGCATACCAAGCTCTTGGAGATTGTTTGAGACCATAGATGGCTTTCTTTAACTTGCAAACTTTGTTATCTTGATGAGAGAAGCCCGGAGGAACCTTCATATACACTTCTTCTTCTAAGTCCCCTTGAAGAAATGCATTTGCAACATCCATTTGGAACAAGGGCAAAGAATAATTGGCAGCAAGTGATAGAAGTACTCGAATAGTGTTCATCTTTGCTACGGGTGCAAATGTTTCCTTATAGTCTACCCCATAAGCTTGAGTGAAACCTTTGGCAACTAATCTTGCCTTATATTTATCAAGACTTCCATCGCTTTTGTGCTTGATTTGGTAGACCCATTTGCACCCTACGGCTTTCTTTCCTTTTGGGAGAGATGTTATTTCCCATGTTCTATTCTTGGCTAATGTTCTAATTCGTCCTTCATGGCTTGCACCCATTGAGGATGGTTCTTTGCTTCTTCAAAGGTACTTGGTTCTTCATGTAGATCTATGTTCCGAATGAATCTTTGATGGCTGCAAGACGTGTTAGCAATTGAATAATATTTGGAAATGGGATGAGAGGTTACTTTAGAGTTATAAAAAACTCTTTTGTTGATCCATTCAGAAGGTGGAAGTCTAAGCCTTGTTGATCTACGAAGAGGAGGAGGTGGTTCATCTACGATTTGTTCCTCTTGTTCTATGGCCAGCTCTTGCTCCGAACCATCTCCCCCTTGCTCTTGAAAGGTTTCGTGATCAGAATGTGATGGTGAGGAGTCTTCTTGGGATGGATCTTCATGAACATTCGGAACTGGTTCTTCTTCAATGTTCGAATGAGAGGGATTATTGATAGTTGGAAGAGTAATGTTCCATAAATCTTGAGCTTCTCCTTTTTCAGCTTGATCTTGATCTTCTTTATCTGCAAAATAAGGTTCTCTTTCTACAAATATCACATCCTTGGATGTGTATAGTTTTTTGGTTAGTGGATCATAACATTTATACACTTTTTCAGATGTTGAGTATCCTAAGAATACACATTTCCTCCCCCTTTCCTCTAACTTGTTTCTGAAATTTTTTGGTACATGAACATAGCATATACATCCAAAAACTCTAAGATGGGAGATATTGGGTTTTCTTCCTGAGAGTAATTCTAATGGGGATATTCCTCCTAGAACTTGAGTAGACATAAGATTAATGAGATGGGCGGCGGTTTTTATTGCCTCACTCCAAAACCTTTTAGGCATATTAGAGTGGAACATCATAGCCCTAGCGGTTTCTAGTAAATGCCTATTTTTCTTTTCAGCAACTCCATTTTGTTGTGGAGTGTAAGCACATGACTTTTGGTGAATGATCCCTTTTTCTTCTAGAAAATTTTCAAAGGCATGACTAATGTACTCACCCCCATGATCAGACCTAATGATTTTAATGTTGGCATTAAATTGTTTGGTCACATATCTATAATAACTCTTAAGCGCTTCAAAAACCTCGGATTTAGTTACCAATAGGTATACCCAAGTATATCTAGTTTTGTGATCAATGAAGGTCACAAAGTATCTAAATCCATTATGGGATACTATGGGGGAAGTCCAAACATCAGAATGCACAAGTTCAAAAGAATTTTCATATATTGTATTTGAAATGGGATAGTACATCCTAGTTTGCTTTCCAAGAACACAAGCTTTGCAATGCCTATCTTCTACTTCTAGTTTTGGAAATAGGCGTTTCAAAGCTAAATTCCCAAGATGTCCTAGACGAGCATGCCATAATGAGTGCATTTGATTTTGGGCAGCAAAAACTTGATTTTCTTGATCCAAGTAGTATAGATTGTGCCTCCTAGACCCCTTGCCAATCAAGTGATTCGTTTGGAGGTCCTGAAATACAACTTCATTAGGATTAAAAATGACTTTACAATTTTGTTCTTTAGTTATTTTTCCAATGGACAGAAGGTTAGAATTGAATTTAGGCACATATAAAGCTTTAGTTTTCATGCCAAGTAATTCAACTTCTCCTAAATGATCAACCTTTAATTTTTCACCATTAGCCACTTTGACAATTCTATGATCAGAGAGAGGAATAAGTCTTTTAATTTTGCTTCTATCTTTGACCATATGATTGTCACAACCAGAATCGATGAGCCATGAATTAGAATGAGATGAGTTTAGAAGGTTACCAGAATGTAGACCAATCTGACCAACAATTTTCCTCATCTCTTTTTGCATTTCTTCCATTTTGGATTCAAGAGCGGCCACTTGAGAGACATGTTGTGCATTTGCTGGTTGTTCATGATCCTTTCTATTGTTCTTTGGCCGCAAGTGAGGATGGAGAAACCAACACTTCTCTCTTTTATGGCCTGGTTTCTTGCAATGAGAACATATGTCCTTTTTAGCAAAATTTTGAGCTTTGTAGGCCGGATGTCTTCTTGGACAGATTTGAATGCTTGAGCTTCAGATTTGAGCTTGGTTGATTCCTCAAGTCTCATACCTGTTTCGGCTCTTTGAACCATAAATTGGACTTCTTGGAATGAAGGAAATATCTTCATTCTAAGAATCTCTTGACGAATAGAAGCATATTCATCTCCAAGACCCATAAGAAGACCAAAAGTCATGTCTTCATCATTTCTTTGAAGGAGTGTTTTGAGATTTGAGGTTGGAGGCCTCAAAACATTAAGCTCATTCCAAAGATCCCTGTATTCCCCAAAATATTCGGGTAGGGTCTTTCCTCCTTTTTGAATATTGAAGATTTTCTTCTTCAATTCGAATATTCTGCCGGTATTGGTCTCTTGAGCATAAAGAGTGCGCATTTGATCCCACAAGGTCTTTGCATTTGGAATACAAGTGACCATTGCTTTGTGGGTTTTGACAAGAGACATTTGTAGAAGCACCACCACTTGATCATCTTTCTTTTTCCATGCTCTGAACAAAGGATCAGCATCATCAAGAGGGTCTTCGAATATATGATTTTCAAGATTGAAGAAATTCAAAGACCTCTTAATGGTGTCTTGCCATGCATTGTAGTTTGATGAATCTAGGAGAATGGAAGTGAACATTGAAGTGCTAATTTGAGGTGGTGGATCACCAAGACTGGATGAAGAAGGTATCGAAGCTTGCTCTGATACCATGTTGAAATTTTAAAGAAGCAAGCAACAAACTATGAATGAATAATTCAAAGATTTAATTGATATCTCAAAGAAAGTATACAAGTAGTTGAAACATTTTTTTTCATGCTTTACAAAAGGGAGGACATCCTCTATTTATAGAGAAAGAAGAGAGGAAGAGAACTTAGACCAAAAGAGAGGGAGGAGAGGGACTTAGCCCTCTCCTTACTAGCCGTTGGGGCAGTCCCCAACGGCTAGATTTACTAGCCGTTGGGACAGTCCCAACGGCTAGTTTATCAAGCCAATGGGGGACCTTTTGTCCCCCATTTGCTAGCCCGGGCTGGGCCCGAAGGGCCCAGCTCGAACCCCTGCGGGCCAGGCCCATTTAGGACCTTACAAGGATTGAAAAAGAACTCAAAGAATAACCAACTTAGGGGCTTCAATTTCGAAGCTCATTCTATGACTTCTCTTTAGGGCTTCTTTAGGAAGAGCTAGGGAACTCAATTATGCTTCATTTCAACATAACTAATCCAGATACATATTATAATAATAATTTAAATAATTCTTATTTTATAAAAAAGTTAAATAAATTCTTAAAAAATAGTTTACCTTATTGTCATAAATGTTTGATATTTGTTGTTATTAACGTAAGACGACAATAGTAAAAAGATGTCCAAAAGCATTTTAGTAGCCGATGATTTTTTTTTTTTTTTAATTCCATTAATTGCTGGTTGCGTCGATGACACTCTCCCAATAGCTGTGCAGACACCTCCCAATCAAAATACATCAATAATTAATCCACTCCATGAAACCGGGGAATCATGGAGTCATAAACTCTGTCCATCGCCTTCTTTGCCTAAGCAAGCAAGAAGAAAAAAACTTAATATATAATAGAAAATAAATAAAAACACCTATGCTTAAGACTCGTATTGTCATAAAAGGAAAATGAGAGGTAAAATTGGAAGGGTAAGAATGTTACTTCTTGATCCCAATTAGTGCGGATTGTGATGATAAAAAGTGACAAAGCTTGCACAAGTAGTGCACATATAATCCCCAACAACAGTCCCTGTTCATACAAGTTAGAAAAACTTCACCATCGTACATAAAGAAGAAGAAGAACCTTTGCTAATCCAACATCTGATATCATAGGAAAAAATATACCTTTCCTCCAATGTGTAGAACAAATGCAAAAACTACAGTAAAGGGAATGCCAACAAAATAATAAGATCCCAAGTTGATGATTGCCCCAATTTTTTGCCAACCACATCCTCTAGCAACACCTTTTTCACATCACAAATAAAAGAACCTAATATCAATTTGCCCACAAGAATTTATAGAGATTTTTGAAAAGGTAAATGTAAACGGTACCTGTAAGAACACCCTGTAAGCCATCCAAGAAGGTGGTGATAGCAAGAAGAGGCATCATTACAGCAAGATAATTGATCACTTGTGTTTCACTTGTATAAGCATGCCCAAAAAAGTGGCGTGCCAAAATTAGTACTAGTCCCACTACTATGCCTTCCGTTATGGCCATCAATCGAACAACTTGAACAGCTAAACGTGCAGCTTGTGGATGTCCTGACCCTAATTCGTTTGACACCCTTGTACTATATACACAGAAATCATGCAATGCTTTATTACTTGTGGAGATCCTAACGAGAGAAAATATATATGTACTAATCGGAGTCGAGTTTAGACATTTTCTTTCAACTTTACTAACCTCACCGCACCTTGAAATCCATTTGAAATCATCCACACTAATGAGTATATATTAAGGCTGCATAATAAAGAGAGAAATGAAAATCTACCTTGAATAGTAGTTCGCATAAGTGACATTGTGTAAAATTTCAGAGGACTAACCTTATAGAGAGCACCGATGTCTCTAACTGGGGGTTCGGAAGAAGACCAGCCAAAAGAACTATCATTTCAAAAGACCACATTTTCAAGCTGTCCATACGCATCCAATTAGCACCAAAGCCAAAATAAAAATAAACCCTCCTAAGATAACATAGTTAAAGATAAAATCCTTACCATACCATAATCGTAGAGGGAATGGCTAGTCTAAGATAAGAATGGACATTACGAAATGCCTCCATTGAAAAGCCCTTCCAAGTTTTAGCACATGAAGGAGAGAATTTGATATAAAGTGCCAAAGATAAGAAATTTGACCAATAAGAAATTGCATTCGCCAAGGCAGCCCCTTTGCTTCCAAGGCTGGATTTGACCACCAAAGTCCAACAAACCAATAAGTGCAGACAAGTTGTGAAGCCAGAAGTAACAATCATTGGGAAAACAATGCTTTGGGTCTGCAAGAATCTGACGAGACACTGAATAAGGCCATAAGGAAATATGCCAGGTATCAAATAACGGGCATATACTCCAGCTTCTCTTGCTATGTCTTCGTCCTGGCCGAAAGCAAGGAGTATGGTGCGAGTGTTTGCCCAAATGAGTGAAAGGGGGATGCATACCAGCATGGAAATAAGCATTGCTCGCTGTGTATAGATACCAAGCATACGATACTCTTTTGCTCCAAAAGATTGCCCACAAAATGTGTCCAATGCACCTGTCACTCCAATCTAATTAAGAAAATGATAATTAATATGAGTGATATGTAATTAACTAATGCTGATATGTTTACTGACAATGCTTAGTTTCAAGCTGTGGTGGGCAAATAGATGTGATTCAATGCTCCTATTAGGATCACAAGTTCATCAATACATTCAATCACAGAATATCCGACTAATTTAATAAATAGAAAGAAACAGGTGAGAGGGAATCTAGATGAATATAAATAAACATGTAAAACACAGAGATTCTGCAGCTTGATTGGCACACACAACTTTATTGGAGAATATGCTTATCAATCTCAAGAACCACAAACACTCACAAGTGATCCGTACGATAACCCCAGGAGGAAAACCTATTGTGCCATAACATTTTTGTAAGTATCAGACCATATTTGTTGATTTTCAAAATACTAATGATCCTACAAAAAAAAAAGAGAGAAAAACCTTCACGAATCATAAAAATGTTGGGGAAAGAACTTAATTGTATATGCTACATGTGAAATACAAATAATATAAGAATATTTTTAGTATAGGAATATAAATAGTCACTCTAAAAATAATACATGAATAGGAACATAAATGAGATAATAAAAAGGTAAACAATGTGTTTAAAAGATAGCTGTTCAAAAATGGTACAATAACTTTACATTTGGTGATGTACTATATTTTGTAGACTCTCCTCCAATCTATATAAACCCATGGAATCATTTTTAAATAATAATACTATTAATTTGAGTTTTCTTAATTTCTTCTAATATCCAATATCCTTTTTGTGATATTCTTTTATTCCTTTTATTGTCGTATGAGAACTATGTCAACTAATAGTCTTTTATAACCCACTTTTCCTCATCTTAACAAAACTATTATAGAAATTTGTGTATACAAATAAAGACACTCCTTGTATCCTAAGATGTTTGGGTAATTGTAGAAGGCATGTATGAAGAGCCGGAGAAGGTGCAACTCTCTCTGATTAACAAAAGCAGATGTTAAAAGAAAGTCAAAAAAAAGACAAAAAGGTTTTGTACTTCATCTATCAAGCCAGTTGATCTAATCCATATAGATATATGTAAAACAATCTTACCAATATCTCTTGGTACGGTAGAGAAATATAAAATAAAATTTGTTGCAAAGGACTATAAACAACAAGTCGGAATTGATTTTGATGAGGTGTTTGCTCTGGTTACTCGTATTGAAATTATTAAATTACTTATTTCTATTGTATCACAATTTGAATGATATATCTATAAATCAATTTTTTTGAATTTTTTTCTTTAGAAAGAAGTGTATATACAATAACCCATGAGTTATCTAAAGAAAGGAGATGAAGAAAAAATCTCAAAATTAAGAAAGTGCTCTATGAGGAGAAACGAGTGCCAAAAGCATGGAATAGAGGCATTGATACTTATTTCAATGTTAATGATTTTGTACGATATCCTTATGAACATATTTAATACATGAAAAAGGAAAATTAAGATATCTTATTTGTTGTTTTGTACGTAGATGATCTCATTTTCCTATGCATTAATCCACACATGTTCATGGATCTCAAGTTAGTTATGACTTGGGAGTTCGAGATTATTGACATGGCCAAATGAGCAACTTCCTTCGTTTGGAAGTCAAGCAATCAAAGGAAACAAATTTTGTGTCACAAGAAACTTATACATTGGATGTTTTCAAAAGGTTCAAGATAGAAGATTACAACCCAATATGCAACTCTGTTGATTGTGGGGTAAAGCTATCAAAGTAAGATAAAGACAAAATCGTGAATATTTCTCTCTATAAAAAGTTAGTTAAAAGTTTAAGATATTTGGCATGCACAAGACCGGATATCCTTTATGGTGTTGGGTTAATTAATTGGTACATCAAAGAGCCTAAAGCAACATATTGGAAGGAGGCTGAAAGAATTTTTCGCTACACTTGGCATTTTTCTCCTTTTAATAATCTTCATTTTTGTGGTTTCTTAGACAGCAATTGGAGAGGAGATTTAGATAAAAGAAATATTACAACTGGATTTATCTTTTATATAGATGAAACTGCATTCACTTAGTATTTAAAAAACCAACAACCTATTATTCTCTTTACTTATGAAGCTGTACATTTTGTTGCATCATTTTGCATATATCATGCTACTTGGCTAACGAGTTTTCTTGAGGAACTACATTTTCCTCAAATCAAAGCAAAAAATATTGGAGTTTATAGCAAATCAGCAATTGCCTTGGCCAACAACTCAGTTAATCTACTTCATTTGGGAGCATGTGAAGAAGAAACATATGAACTTACTTCATGTCATGTCACAATATCAAATTGATGATATTTTTACCAAAACTCTTGCAATCAACTCTTTTCACAAATTTAAGATATTTTTTGGAATGGTCGCCAGAAGACAACTAAATTCAAAGGAGATGTTAGTAAATAAATAAAATTGTAATTGTCACATGTGCAACAAAAATCATACAAAAAATGTATTTAGTGTAGGACTATAAGTGGTCACTCAAAAAAAGTAATAAGTAAATAAAAGTATAAATGTGATAATAAAGAAGTAAACAAATAGTTATTTTGTGTTTAAAAGATGAACATCAAAAAATGACATAATAACTTCACATTTGGGGATATATTATGCCTTTAAAACTTCCTCAAGGATCTATAGAAACCCAACAGACTATTCCGAAATAGTAACACAAATAATTTGAATTTTTTTAGTTTTTCCAAACACTCAATGTCCTCCTTATCATATTGTTTTATTCCTTTCAAAAAAAAGTAAACTAAACTTGGAAATATAACATAAGGAGAATCCTACCAACCATAGAATAGT
Source organism: Dillenia suffruticosa (assembly GCA_033439265.1). Classification (NCBI taxonomy): domain Eukaryota; kingdom Viridiplantae; phylum Streptophyta; class Magnoliopsida; order Dilleniales; family Dilleniaceae; genus Dillenia; species Dillenia suffruticosa. The sequence goes on along the minus strand of JAVTVX010000009.1, from coordinate 13,931,779 downwards.
GAGCATAAGTGAAATTCCAACTCACCAAGAAGCTAAAACCAGTAACACAAGCAAAAGAGGTGGCCATAGTAGCACCAGAGAGGGGTAACTCGCCAAGATGACCTACAAACATGACTGATATCACCTGCAAAGAGAACTGCAATACTCCAACACCTATCAAAGGCCCTGCTAATCGCATTTGCTTCTTCATTTCTTCTAATATTCCCTTTCTTTCGATACGAGTGGGCAGTAGACTAAAAAAAGCATACTTTAAGCCCTTGCATCTCATACCTCCCATACTTGGTAATTGGCACCTTCACAACCTGTAGTAGAATACAAATTGATGAAAACCCATTTTCCATAATATACTAATTTCATCACAATTCAAACCCGATCACACCACAATATGAAAATTCTGCAAAAATCAACATTTATATAGTATAGTAATTTTGATATTATATTAATTTCATCATAATTCAAACTCTGATATCAAAATTCAGACTAAAAAACTTATAAAAAATCCTTATTCTATTAAAACCAGTTCCAACAACACTACCCTAACCAATATTCTCATTAAATTCATTCTCACAAAATACCATAAGTCAACACCCATAACAAAAATTACACTACAAAATTAAAAATTTTCAAACAGACACTTACAGAAACCAAAGCCTTACCTCAAAACAAATTCCCAAAAATCATACACTGCAAATAAATGAGTGATATAGCCCCAAATGATTGAAGAGAAGAGAGGAAAGGGGGGCTTGAATAGATTTGATATGATTTAGTTACATAATAAGAAATTTCCATTGTTTCTAGTTGCATTGTACATAGATTTGATAACATTCGTTACACTAATTAATGTACTTGTTTAGTATGTAAGAAGTGGTAAGAATGGATGAAACTCTAATGATTTTCACCTGATTTGCTAACTTTTTTACCACAATTATGTTTCCTTAATTTGGTGTCATTTGGTAAACATAGGTTAGATCCTACATAGAAAAATCCAAATATCTCTATTTTTATTTTATTATACCTAATATATCTATACTTTTACTTTAGAATTTATACAATATTCTCATATATTTATCTTCTCTCCTTCTTTGGTAGTTTTGATGTTTAGGCATGCCATTGTGCTAATAGATGCCGTAAGACATTGAATATTTTTAAAAATACTTAACTCAAAGTGAGATTGAACTCCTGACATTCTGAATTTAAGATGTGGTACTTTAATACCATCTTAATTTTAATGAAACTTCAATTCAGTCCAAAAGTTCATACTTGTGAATGGAGGTGCTTTCTATTCACAAGCAAAAAGGGTCTAGTGTCATTCCTAAGAAGGATGGAAGGTAAGATTAATGCCTCTCCTCAAATTTCCAATGGTAATAAGATCCTAGGTTGATTGGTGCAATTTTTTGGGAACCACAACCTACTAAAGCCAGATTTGGCCCTTCAGAAGATGTTGTCTCGTTGATTTTTTTTTTTTTTTTTTTGGTGAAATTACAAGAGAGTCTTGTTGATTTATGTTCATAGTTTCAAGATTGTTCATGTTTATTACCACACCAGAACTTCATTTCTCCAACATCATTTTGTGATATTTTCAGCCCTTTTATAGGAGTCTCGTACTGCATTATACTTCGGTCATTCATTACAAAAAAATAGGCCTTATCCCATATGCTCTTTTGTGACGGACGAAGGGTGTGATTCCACTTGTGCCCGATCTTATTTGCTACATATTTGTTTCCTAATGAATTGTGATGGACGTTTTTGTAAATGAAGTGGGAACTTTACATGTGGGTCACAAACAGAAGCTCTGGCAGGGTCCAAGGCTTCGGGTCATCTTTTTAGCTCATCCAGTCTAGAAAACAGCATGATGTTGCTTTCTTTGGACCTTTTTGAGATGGTGATGCAAGCTGCTGCCAGTCATTCAGAAAAAGCGAATGGATCAAAAATATAAATCCCCAAAATTCATGCCGGAAGATTTAAATTCTCACATTGCTTTTGTTGGACTACATCCTCATCCTTTACAGCGTGGAATGTTGCTTCCCATACCGGACACATGCTTACACGTGAATGTCGTAAACTGAGACCCTGGAGGCCTTGTTCCTTCATTGGAGGAAACTCAACAACAATCCTGCAAAGGATAGGTAAATATTTTATGCACCCACATCCTCACCTATACAGCCACAAAGAGACTTTCTCAGTGACCATGAGATCATAAGACCCTTCAACAAGGCTGAGATGAATTAGCTTACCCTCATGAAATTCCCTTGGAAAAGGGATTCATAGGATTCATGGGAACGTATTAAAACCAACAAAGATCATGCGATCATTCAATCCTATCTATGACATAATGTTGGAAAATTGGGTCAGGTCTGCCCATGAGGGTAGACCCAAAATCCATTTAATATTTGAATTTGAATAGGAGAGGGTAGTTTTGTGGATAACTCCCTCTCCCTCTCTCTCTCTCTCTCTCATATTCCAATTTTTTGAAAAGACACGTGAATGAAAAATGATGAAAGGGAAAAATCTTAAGAAAACCAATTTTTGAAGAATATGAAATGAAATAAAAAGAAAAGGGATGCACCACAAGTGTGAAGAGATAAAGAGTGGAAAAGAGAGATATTTTGTTCATATGTTGATCAAGAATGAAAATGCTTTTTGAAAATTTGTCGATCATTTTACCAACAAAATATTTGGATTGTGAACAATGGAGGGTGATCCAAATTGTGACATTCTCTAGATCTAAAATATCCAACCATTGCAAAGAGGTAAATAATTCTAATCTAGTTTAAGATCCGGAAATTTCTGCATGAAAGAAAAATTGTTTGTTGGTTTATACGAAAACTTTCACCTAAAAAGTAACAACTAAATTAAATTACACTACATAATGATTTTGGTCAGGAGAATGGTTGATCATGGAGCTCTCATTTCCGTGACGATTACAAAGGCAAGGATTCATTGGAACAGTTCCAAGTAAGGGCACACAAAATAACAACTTCGCAATTAAAAGACATCTGATCCATTCTTCTTATATTAACCAGATAAATGGACCGTATGTATACAACGTTCCAATCCAACTTAACAATTTATCGGTTATAATTGAAACTGTCAAGAGTTCACACACAAGAGCTCAAAGTTTATGGACCTAAAACATAGCAAAAGATAGAGAGAAATATCTTACTCATAAATAGGAGAAGACTATATTCAGCAGATGGGATGGGACTTCAAGCATGGCAAGTTGCACCTATGGTCATACACAGGGGTGTCGTTGCAGTAACATGTGATCAAATAGCTTGAAGTACAAATATGTGTGATAAGTGCAACTAGATCTGGATTGGATCCATAATTGGACAAAGGGTTTGCGGTATGAGATTTGCTTCCACAACTAACCCCACCGATGCACACTTAATTTTTTTTTTTTTTTTTTACTATGTGTTGGTCACTATCCAGTATCCGAAATTTCATCTCGACTAATCTGAATCAATCACTGCAGGGTCCACTTTATGGAGGCGGATCTCTCAATATTATTTTTTTCGTATTCAGGAGGAGTCGAACTCCCTACCTGATTAAGTGACGAAAATGTTCATCTTATCTATGCCAATAAATATTGATATTTTTTTTATATAACAAACCGATAATGAAAGTCTTATTCCAATTAATTTAATTCGATTATTAACAAATTCAATTTAAAATAATATCATGTAATATAGTTTTTTTATTCTTAATTTTTGAATATGATATTTGATTAAAGGATATATTAGTTTTATTAATAGTCGACTGTCTGTTGGTTTGGATGCACACTTTTGCCACATACTTCATTATGACATGTTTGACAAGCCATCGTCGTTGAGTTTTCCATTCATTGATGGCCTAGTCGCCTACTTATATTTGCACGTTGGGCCATGTCCTCTTATATTTGCTACTTAAATTTACTGGGCAAAGAAAAGAAAGGATAAACGATAAAGGACCCTATGAAATTCAACCTAGATATGGCATTGCCCTTATTCCAACGTCGCTCCATTCAACATACGTGGCCCAAAATGGTGCCCAGATTCACCCTTGACTTGTAGCTTTCTGGATTCTGTGCCCTTTCAGCTGGATTGGACCCATGTTCATAATCTCTCAAAGATTTATACCACAAATAGAGGCCACCAAAATTTTACATTGGATTTTGTGTATCGATTCTAAAAGTCCAAAATGTAATATGGTATGCGACAAAATCTCTTGAGTTTAGATAGACCCATTCACTATATTTAAAAATAATCCGATAAATTATCTAAGCATCAAAATTGTTTTCACTTTCTCCCCTTATAGAATAAATCCAAATTCTATAGCATCTTGGATTTTTTTCTCATATGAAGCATCAAATTTCCAAGAGAAAAAAATACAAATGAGTTCGCAGATATAATAAATCCAATTGACATCACAAAAAAGTTTAATTTTTTCGGATCAACTTCTTATCAAAGGAAAGCTATAACAGGGAATGAGTGGGAATTTTACGGGCAAATGCCTCTTGGGAGTTCTGAATTCCAAACAGCTCAACTCCAAAGGACGATGGGCTTGTATAAACACAAAACCTTAAAAGATCCACATAAAAAAAAACTACTAATTCTTACGACAGAGAGAGAACCTGAAGTCTGGTAGAGAGAACCCCAAGATGCAATGAGTGAGTGAGTGAGAAATGTGTTTATGTTGTGCGTTGGGAGACGCTAAAAGTGGTAACTTTCTTATGCCGCGTCATTGATATCCAGGGGCTTTAGGCTTCTTTTGAGAGTACGGAAACATATAGATAGAAAAATATTTTGACAAAAAAGTTATTGAATTCTTTTGCTTGAGAGTTAAAAGAAAATAAAAATGAAATGAATAGATTTCCAAAAATTTGAAAACTTTCTTCCTCAAAATGGGAAGAAACGAAAAAAAAAAAAGGCTGATGGGAGGGAGTAGGAATTTCAATTACCAGTTCTATCTTTAAAAAGTTATCACAAATAAATTTATATTTTTGTATTTTATAAATGGTGTAAAATATTGTCCAATTTACATATATCACAAAGTGGGAGCTGCAAAACTTAGAGCATTCAAATAGATTCAGTATTCATCACTGTGGAATTATCGAGAGTGGAACATCATTAGGTCATCCAATTCTTCATTAGTTATCAACAATACAACTAATCTTTTTGTCACGCTCTAACTCTCGGATCGAGTATGATACAACTGTCATGTTATCCCTGAATATGAGTAAATCTAACCCGTATACCAGTGACTACAAGACATTTATGGATAACCACTCATTTTCTAAAATAATCTAACCGTAAAAATAAACCGACGGCATGCATTCATTATACAATCAAAGGATCAGATTGGTCCATCTCAACTCAAAACTTGCATGCATTGGGTCAAAACGATCGTTCAAATCAAATATACAGAATATAAACTAATCTCTACTCAAGAGATCCATATCAAATTACACCAAAAAAATTCTCAAGAAAAAATTCAAGAACATAAAAAAGGGGATTCTCATTTTAACTATACAAAGTATAGTCAAATTTCAAACCCATATAAATATAAAAGAAAATAAGTTTTCAAAATAATTACACAGTATACTTCCACTTGACTCCACTAATGCTTCATTTAAAAAAAAAAAGCCTATAACCTAAAAAAGTATGACAAAACCAATTTCTACGAGTCCAACACTATTCGTCCACAATCCCTGAATTGGTTTTCTCTGTGAATTGAAAGTAGGAGGGTGATTATAAACTATATCTGGTGAGTGAAATATAAGTTGTACAAAAATAAAATTGATGTGGTGAATATATCAAATATATATATTTCAAACTATCATGTCATTCTCAAATTCATCTAAAAAAAAATAAACTGGAACCATTATTTCCAAAATTATCATAATTCACAATTGTCATAATTCAATTTCATATACATTTAGCTATTTCACATTTTCAAATACGGGGTAACCCAAAATCATTGTTTCCAACAAAGGACTACCAAGACCAAGGTAGAATCGTCAAAGGATTTAAAATTTTATGTTAAAAAATGTCACCATTCTTGATGCTGTCTGTGAACTCTCATTAGTTGTGCACCCAACTATCTCACGTCCGTAGGTACTATATTCAGTCATAAATGTACCGCACGTACTCAGTTACATCCCATGATTTACCAACCTCACTATGTCACATTGTCGGGTCACTCCATAGAGGGAAATGACTGTCATTTAATAGGGGTTCAGGCTCTCACTTTAAATCAATCATATATACCGTTTCATAAAAATCATAAATCTAATTCATGTGCCATCAATTCTAATAGTTTCTTAATAGTAGATATCATACCAATTAATTCAATATCAAAAAATTAATATGACATATTTATTCATTCAAAACATATAGGATGCATAAAAGTTCAAAATTTAATATTTGAGATATTCTACACACATCAAAGTATATAAATCCAAGTTTTGAAAATCATTTAGAAAATTCAATAAAAGTACTTTTTTTTTTATTTAAGTACAATCATGAAATCACTCATTTTGTAGTAGGGTGAATACTCCTAATTCACAATAAATTCACAATGAAGTTCAATCAAATGAAAATCCTTCCTTGGTTTCCAACCACCTTAAAGCTAAGTCATTAAATGCCAAATTTTATCATTCAATCATTTATAGGATTAGAGTTAATCGGTTTCCCTAAACATAGTACAAACCATAATTCCCCAAATCCATAAATGCACATTCTAATTCCATCAACCACTTGCCATTTGCATATATATATACTATTTCTATTTACAATTTCCTCAAATCTCACCTTTACAAACCTTAGATTTAATTTTCAAAATTTTACATTTTCAAATCTTAACATAGATCTTAAAAACAAGTAAAGTAAACACATATCTAAGATGAGAGGAAAGTATTAACTCTAAAGAATCTACAAATTTCATCCGAGATTAACATTGTTCAAAACTCTAACTTTCACTTTCTACAGATATCCCAAATTCCAAGTATAAAAATCAAATTCATGAGTAATGGAATTGAACCCATAAAAAGAAAGTGCAAATTATCTTAATCGTATGGGTGAATTGAATCTTGAATGTTGAGTCTCAAAAACCCTAGATTTTCTCTCCTTTTTGATCAAACGCTAGGTTCTTTCCCAAATATATCCTTATCCAATGGCTTGATTGAGGGTCTGGAAGTTTTATGTAGTGGGTTTAGTGAAGGTGAAATTGATTTCTAGAGAGATTGAGAGAGAGTGTTAAGAGGGAGAGTGAGGGGGTGAGTTGAGAGAGGGAAAGAAGAGGAAGAGAAAGAGAAGATATCGATTTAGGGAAATGAAGGCTTACTCTAAGCCTTTTTAACATGTGAGTGAAATTCCCCTCTTGTCTCTCATTACTTTCAAATTTTGTTCAAGTTTGGTTGCCACTATTTGTCATTTCGCAGCTTTGCATATTCATGAATCAAGTTGTAAACAACACAAGTCTAGTTGTATGCCTTAGGTCCTTAAAGGCCAAGTCAGCTTGTTATTTAACAAGTTGGCTTAATATGCAGATATGTTTCTTTGAAACTTAAACCAGCCGAGTTGACTCGTGTTGACCACAAGTAGACTTATAGACACAAAATCTGGAAGCACAAGTCGACCTGTCATTAGACAAGTCGACTTACCTTTGTGTAAATTTAAGAATTCTGAATAGATAATGAGAGAGAAATTACTCTATTTTTTGTTTAAAACATTGAATAAATGGTGCATTTATAGGGTTATGTACATTTAAGAAAAAACCCCCTAAAATCGAGTAAATCAAATATTTTTTCTAGTATATGATATGTAAAAATATTGTGACAGAATATTAACATTATATAATATTTAGGGTACTATAACTATAAATATGCTGAGATATGCTAGTAATAGTAATAACTGTAGATATAGTTGCATCATGTGTATTCTCAAAAAATATTCACAATATATATGTTAACATATATACGGTAATATGTTAACAATAGAGAAAATATAATATGTTTATTTTTATTTTTTTTCCTCTATAGTCAATCATCAAGTCTCTTTCAGGTAAAATTTCCATATATTACAGAAGTCAAACCTTAGAAAGCTACACAAAAATGATTGGAAACAATAATTTAAAAAGAAAATAAATGCTTCTTCGAGCTTTTAAGGTTGTAGTCATGAGTGAGATGTTGTCTTTAGATTAAACTTCATGTTTGGCTTGTAAGTGCTCTTCATATCCATAGATTGCATAAGTTGTGAAAATGATGTTTGATGCATTACTTGCTAGAAACTTTAGACAAAAAGAGTGAGAATATTGAAAGGGGTAGCTATTGTTGGATATGTAACACTAACACTGCGGTATCCGTATAATGTACTATTCTAGAGAAATATATATATAAAAATAATTTTCAGTCTATATATATATGTGTGGAGAGAAATTTTATTTATTTATATTGATTTTTGATTTTGGGGTATTTAAATTGAATTTTTTATATATTTTAAATTTTACCGTATTCGCGAATTTTAGTGTAAAATGAATATAAAATAATAATAATAATAATAATTGTTGGATTTTTGACTAAGAAGAGAGAAAAATCTAATAAACTTCTGGTTTTTATTGATGTAGTAGAATGATACAAAGGAAGAGAGATTATCTTCCTCTTAATTTTACAAGGAGAGCAATAGCTCTATTTATAGGCAAAGGGAGAAAAATAGCCAGTAGAGAGAGAACAAAGTCAATATTCCCGTTGGGGCTCAAACCCCAAGGAATTCCAACAGCTAGTTTTTGGACTGTTGGAATATACATTGCCCAAACTGCCCCTAGCTATTTGACACCTCTTAGATTTTTCTCCATACTTTTGGGCTTCATTAGGCTTGTTTTTGAATGTATTTTGGGTCATAAATATGTTGCCAAATTCTGAACATTAAAAAATAAAAGGCCCAATGTTTATGACATTATCATATTTTCAAGTTGAATACCTTGAGACTTATCTTCATCTTCTCTCTTATTTTTAACACTCCCCCTCAAGTTATGTGCATAGATGTCTATGGACCCTAACTTGTTAAGGATGTGCTGAAGATGTTTCTCAGTTGTTGCCTTAGTGAAAATGTCAGCTAGCTGGTCTTCACTTCTAACATATGAGGTTGAAATTGTCTTGTTTTCTAATTTTTCTCGAACAAAATGACAATCAACCTCAATGTGCTTCGTTCTTTCATGAAATACTGGATTGGCAGCGATATGAAGAGCTGCTTGATTATCGCAATGTAGAAGAATAGGAGCGATAGTAGGAAATCCCATCTCCTCAAGTAATGCCTTTAGCCAAACTATTTCGCTTGTAGCCGCTGCCATTTCTCTGTATTCAGCCCCAGCGCTTGATCTGGATACAACAGATTGTTTCTTGCTTTTCCATGTTACAAGATTTCCTCCCACGAACATGCAGTAGCCGGTGGTGGATCTCCTGTCCGTGACATCCCCAGCCCAATCTGCATCACAGTAGCCATAAATCTCCATGCTGTGGTTGTTTTTCATAAGAATTCCCCTTCCTGGTGAGCTTTTTAAATATTTGAGAATTCTTTCTGCTGCCTTCCAATCTTGAATCCTTGGAGCATGCATCCGTTGACTGATTAAGCTGACGGCATAGGTGATATCTGGTCTTGTAATGGTGAGGTAGATGAGCCTCCCCACAAGTCTTTGATATCTAGGAATATCCTGAAATATTTCTTCATCACCTTGTGCTCGTTCTGCTATGGATATAGGAGTTGCTGCTGGTTTAGCTCCTACCTTTCCTGTTTCCTGCAAAAGGTCAAGTACATATTTCCTTTGGCATAGAACTAGCCCCTTATGAGAATAGGCAAACTCTATTCCTAAGAAATACTTTAGTTTTCCCAAATCTTTAATCTCAAAAGTAGATTTAAGGAAATTTCTAACTTGATCACTACCATTCATATCATTTCCTGTAATAACTATATCATCTACATAAATAAGAACAATAGTGATTTCTTCATTGTTAACTTTAGTAAACATGGAGGAATCACTAATGGATTTCTTAAAATTATTACCAAGAAGTGCTGAACTTAATTTTGCATACCAGGCACGAGGAGATTGTTTTAACCCATAGATTGCTTTTTTAAGACGACACACCTTGATGTTTGAATCCTCATCTAGCCCTTGGGGAATTTGCATGTAGATTTCTTCGTCTAAGTCCCCTTAAAGGAAAGCATTCTTCACGTCCATTTGATACATTGGCCATTCTCCATTGGTTGCAATTGACATCAAAACCCTTATCGTTTTCATTTTGGCAACAGGGGCAAAAGTCTCAGTGTAGTCTTCTCCATAAGTTTGTGTGAATCCTTTGGCTACAAGTCTTGCCTTGTAGCGTTCAATGGATCCATCACTTTTATACTTGATTTTGAACACCCATTTACACCCGACAGCCTTTCTTCCCTTAGGGAGAGTAGTAATCTCCCACGTCCCATTTTTATTCAATGCATCTAGTTCTTCAAGCATAGCTTGTCTCCATTTGGGTTTGGTATTTGCCTCATCAAAATCCTTAGGTTCCTGTGATGAGTCAATGCCACTCAAGAACCCTTGATGGCTTGAGGAAGTGTTAGATACACAATAGTAATTTGAAATAGGATAGTGAGTTACCTTAGAATTGTAATAAACTCTTCTGTTGATCCACTCTGAGGGAGGAATTCTCAATCTGGTGGAACGTCGAAGTGGAGGAGCTAGCAGAGAGGGCAGTCTAGTTTCGTCTCCGGATTCTCCTAAGGTTGGTAATCCCTCGCCTTCTTCTCTTTCTTCGGAAGAGTTCTCTTCATTTTCAGACTCATCCACTCCTCCCTCTTCGTTTTCTCCCCCTGAAAGTGAATTCTCTTCATTGGATTCTTGAGGAACCAGAGGAGGATTTATGGGAACATCGCAGAAGATTCGCAAGTCATTGCTTGATGAATTTTCTTCATTTTTTTCTCCTGCAAAAAAGAATTCATTTTCTACAAATATCATATCTTTCGATGTGTATACCTTGTTAGAGTCAGGTTCAAAACAAATATATCCTTTTTGGAATGAAGCGTACCCAATAAAAACACATTTCCTTCCTTTGATATCTAACTTATCTCTAAACTGCCTAGGAATATGAACATAACAAATACACCCAAAAACTCTAAGGTGAGAGAGGTTTGGTTTGTCTTTTCTAAGCAACTCTAATGGAGATTTTCCATGGAGAACTCTAGTTGGAAGACGATTTATTAAATGAGCTGCGGTACTAACCGCATCACTCCAAAAACGCTTAGGCATATTAGCAAAGAACATGATAGTTCTAGCTATTTCTAGGAGATGTCTATTTTTGCGTTCGGCAACTCCATTTTGTTGGGGAGTGTAGGGACAACTAGTTTGATGAATAATTCCACTCTCCTTAATGAAATTTTTGAAATTGGTGCTCATATATTCCCCACCATTATCTGTCCTAAGAATTTTAATGTTGGCATCATATTGTTTTATAATATACTTGTAAAAGGATTTGAAGGCTTCATAAACTTGGTCTTTTGATCTTAGCATATACACCCATGTATACCTAGACTTATGATCTATAAATGAGATAAAATACTTAAATCCCCTTCTAGATATCATAGGTGAAGTCCATACATCCGAGTGAACAAGATCAAAAGGCTTTTTATATTGAGTTTCAGAAATAGGATAATACATTCGGGTTTCCTTTCCAAAAATGCATGTTTCACAATGTCTATCACTACAATTTTTTGATGGGAATAGGCATTTCAGAGCTTGCATAGAAGGATGACCTAATCTAGCATGGCAAAGGAGGTAACTTTCCTCTCGGATTGCGGAAAATACAAAACTATCTTGTTTCCAAAAATACAAGTTATCTTGCATAGAACCACTACCAATCACTTGATTCGTCTCCAAATTCTGAAAAACAACAGAATGAGGGTCAAAAATAGCTTTGCAATTTAAGTCCTTAGTGACTTGTCCAATGGACATAAGATTAGAGGTAAATTGAGGAACATATAAGGCCTTTGATTTTCTTCCAAATATTTCAACATCCCCAATTTGCTCAATTTTGAAATTATGTCCATTCGCAACTTTAACCATTTTAGGTTCTAGGAGAGGTTCAAGATTCTGAAAATTTTGCTTTGACCATATGGTGATCACAACCTGAATCTATCAACCATTTTGAAGAAGTAATAAATGAGTTAGAGCAAGTACCTGAGGACGATTTTCCTAATTTTTGAGATGTCAGATTTGCTTTGTTTGCAGCTGGTTGAGCATTTTGCTCCCTCCTCTCTTGCTCTTTTTTCTTGATGAACTCAGGTTTAAGGTTAGGATGAAGAAACCAGCAACCATCCTTGGTATGTCCCAACTTTTTGCAATGAGAACACACCTTTTTTATTCCCTGATGAGCCTTATTTGCAGCTTGCTCATTCTGCTTTGTGGAGAACCCATGAACTTCACTTTTGGACTGATTGCTTTCCTCAAGCCTTTGAGAAGCTGCAGCTCTTTGAATCATAAATCGAGTCTCTTGGTATGATGGAAATTCTTTCATTCGAAGAATTTCCTGTCGAAGTTGTACAAATGACTCATTGAGTGATGAGAGCAATGAAAACACCTTGTCTTCATCTTGTCTCTTTTGCAGCACTTTTATATCACTTGTGAGAGGTCTCAATGTGTTGAGCTCATTCCACAAGTCCTCGTGTTCTCCGAACAATTGTGTAATTGATTTCTCCTCTATTTGGATGGTCGCAATCCTTTTTTGTATTTCAAATATTCTGCTCAAGTTTGATTCCTGACCATATAACCCATACATTTGCTCCCATAAGGATTTGGAACTCAGACAGCACATTACCATATTTTTGTGTGCTTGATCCATGGAGCTTGTTAGCAATAGGAACACTTGATCATCCAGCTCCTTCCATTCATCAAATCGTGGGTCTAGCCGATCCATAGGATCTTTTGTAATGAAAGACAGAAGTTTTGCTCCATTGAGAGATCTTCTGATATGACTAGCCCATTGGAAGTAATTGGTTGAGCTTAGAATAATTTGGGAGAAAAGTTGGATTTGAAAGGAAGAGATTTGAGGAAGAGAATTTCCCAACCCCAGAGTCGATGTTTGCTCTGATACCATGTTGGATTTTTGACTAAGAAGAGAGAGAAATCTAATAAACTTCTGGTTTTTATTGATGTAGTAGAATGATACAAAGGAAGAGAGATTATCTTCCTCTTAATTTTACAAGGAGAGCAATAGCTCTATTTATATGCAAAGGGAGAAAAATAGCCAGTAGAGAGAGAACAAAGTCAATATTCCCGTTGGGGCTCAAACCCCAAGGAATTCCAACAGCTAGTTTTTGGACTGTTGGAATATACATTGCCCAAACTGCCCCTAGCTATTTGGGTTTACCTCTTAGACTTTTCTCCATACTTTTGGGCTTCATTAGGCTTGTTTTTGAATGTATTTTGGGTCATAAATATGTTGCCAAATTCTGAACATTAAAAAATAAAAGACCCAATGTTTATGACATTATCATATTTTCAAGTTGAATACCTTGAGACTTATCTTCATCTTCTCCCTTATTTTTAACAATAATAATAATAATAATAAGAGTTAAAAAAAAAGAAAAAAACGGAGTGTTGCGTTTTGAGCCAAAACGCAGTACACACAAATCAGATTAGGGCTTTTAGCCCTAATCTGTCTCCCTCTCTCTCTCTCCGCCTCTTCCCCTTCCCGCAACCTGCGGCCTCCCTCGCCCGAATCCGCCGCCCTCCTCCGCAGCACACCATCACCACCATCCTCTTCTTCTTTTCTCCCTCTCTACTTCTCTCACTCTCCCTTTCTCCCTCTCGTTGTCGCTCTCTCTCTCCCTTCGCCGTGCACATAGCGTGCTCTCCCTCCCCTCTGCCACCTTCCGCCGCTCTCTCATCGTTGCTCCACCCTCCCGTAAGCGTGCCGCAGTGCGATCTTCCCCGCACGAGCGTGCCGCTGCACGAGCCTCATCGCGTAAGCACGCCACTGCGCACGACCTTCCGCCAGTGCACCACAACGCAAGCGCGAGCGTACGACCGCACAAGTGTACCACAGCATGAGCACGCCACAGCATACCTGCTCGCGAGCGCTTTTGCGCATGAGCGCGCGGAACCCGTGAGCACGCGACTGCAGTCCAGCTCACAAGCGCATGCTTCAGCCCGTGAGTGCGCCAGCCTGCGAGAGCCCACGAGCTCGCGCAACCCGTGAGCCCACTGCGGCCCACGAAGCCCACTGACTCGCGAGCCCGTGAACCTCTGTGCAGGTAACTAAATTAGGGTTTTGATCCTAATCTAAGTGTTTATGACCTAAATAATAAATCTTGTTTTGATAGGGAGCATTGTAGATTTTGAAGTAATCGAGAAAACATTTGGACGAAGGTCTGCGCTTTGAGAAAACCCTAGGTGAGAGAAATACAATCTCTTCAACATTTAAAATAAATTTTATCAAATTTAGGTTGAAATTTGCATCGGAAGCTATAAATATACTCTGAAATATGTTAAATTTGAGGAAAATTAAAAAAATGAGAAATATCATAAATTTGATCATTGGTGAGCTAATGATTCAAAATTTGATGAAACGGAAATTTAGAAAAGAGATTGTGTAAATTAAGATTGTATTAAATTGGAAAGAAAAATGGAAAATCTCTTATTAGTCTTTTATTTGATATTAAATTGTGATGACTTGATTAGGAAAATCTTTTGGGAGACTCGAGGAGTCAGATTTGGATTTGTTTTGAAAATAAGGAGTGACCACCCTCTCTAAAAATGTGAGTGGGACCCTAATGTTGTGCATAAAATAGTGAACTTGTTTTTCTACCGTGTTTTTAATAAAACAGGCTTTCGATATGCATTGACTTGACGTGTGGTATTAAATTTTGAAATTTGTTTTGTGATATTTGGAGTGTCGTAAATTTATACTTCCGAGAACTATGAATCCATGGTTTAAAATGAATCAATGTCATGCCATTATTTGAGAACTAGTATGTTTTCTACTCTACCATTGCATTGGTATGTTGATTTAAAATGATTTGATAAAATGTATCGACACACGAATTTGAAATGTTTTGATAAACTATACGGGTTGGATGCCTACTAGTTATGTGATGTTTGTGAAATGATTGGTGCTTGTACATGATTAATGGCTATAGTCATTTTGTAACACTGATACTGTGGTGTTCGTATTATTGTATTCCTGTTCAAAAATTTAATAAAATATTTCTTAGTGATATATATATAGAGAAAATTTTTATTTATTTTAATTTCTGATTTTGGGGTATTTAAATTGAATTTTTTTGGTATATTTTAAATTTTTACTATATCCGTGAATTTTGGTGTAAAATGAATATATATATATATATATATATATATGTAAATAATAATAATAATAATAATAAGAGTAAAAAAAAGAAAATAGAGAGGAGTGCTGCGTTTTGGCTCAAAACGCAGCACATCAAATTAGGGCTTAAGGTCCTAATTCTTCCTCTCTCTATTTCTCTCTCTTTCTCTTCCTCTCTCTCTTTCTCTCTCTTTCTCTCTCGGCCTCTTCCCCTTCCCGCGACCCACCGCTCCACTCCGCCGTGAGCCTCCGCCACACACCACCACCACCATCTTCTTCTTCTTCTCTCCCTCTCTATCTTTCCCTCTCGGATTCTCTCTTTCACTGTTTCTCTCTCTCTCCATTGCTCACCCTCTTTCTATCTCTCACGATCTCCCTCCCACTCGATCATACTCTGCAATGAGCTTCCACGCACGCCACCACCATGAGTACACCACAGCCGCTGTAGCTCCTCCCTCCTGCGAGCACGCTGTAGAGCGATCCTCCTTGCACGAGTGCAAGCGTGTGCATGCTTGGGAGCACGCCTATGCACGGCAGCATGCCTGCGAGCGCGCTCCTGCCCACTAGCGCGTGCAACCCGCGAGTGTGCGACTGCAGTCCAGCTTGCGAGCACACTCTCCAGCCCGCAAGCGCACCAGCCCGCAAGCGCATCAGCCCGCTACAGCCCATAAGCCCGCGCAGCCCACGAGCCCACTGCGGGCCGCGAAGCCCACTACGGCCTGCAGCCCGCGATAGCCTGTGACAGCTCGCGAGTCTCTACGTAGGTAACTGACTCAGGGTTTTGATTTTATTCTAAATGTTTATGTAACACCGACACTGCAGTGTCGGTAATTTAATTATATAGAGAGAAATTTATTTATTTAAAATTGGTGTTTGATTTTGGGGCGTTTTTTTTTAATTTTATTTTTGGTATATTCTTAAGTAGCTGGGTTCGCGATCGAAATAAACCCCATTTGCACGCAATTCGCGTTCTAGCGAAAAATGAATACGAAATATATATGTGTGTAAAAAAGAAAAATAATGGAGAGGCAGCGTTTTGGGGCAAAACGCTACGTCCCCAAATCTGATTTGGGGTTTAGGGTTGGACTCTCTCTCTCTCTCAGTCTCTCTCTTTCCCTGACTCTTCGTTTCTCTCCCCCACCGCGGCGCCGCTCCTCTTTCGCCGCGAGCTCTGCTACCAACAAGCCACCATCATCTTCTTTTTCTTTTTCTTTCCCTCTCGGTTTCTCTCTCACAGTTTCTCTCCTTCTCGCAATCCCTTGCGATTGCTCTCCCTTCCCGATCACACATCGACACAAGCTCCACCACCATCGTGCCACCGCGCGATCTCCCCTGCACACCACACGCCACCACTCACGACTGCCACTACCTCCCGCAAGCATGCATCTTTGCACGCGATCGAGCCATAGCGTGAGACGACCGTCTCCTCCCACGAGCCTCCGCGAGCGCAACCCAACGCTTGCATGCGATCGAGCCACAGCAAGTCCTCCCGCCAGTACGCTATAGCGCAAGCGCAAGTGCGCGATCAAGTGAGTGCACCACAACTTGAGCTCGCCACAGCGCGCCTGTGCACGAGCGCTTGCCTGTGCTCAAGCGTACGTTAGCGTTCGCGGCCCGCAAGCCATTACAGCCCGAGAGACACTACCGTCCCGTAGGCCCATTAGCTCGCACGCCTGCCAGCCCGCTAGCCCCCTGGCCCGTTGGCCCACAGACCCAAGAGCCCGCTAGTTGAAGCCCACTGGCTCGTTTACCCGTGAACCCACGAGCCCGCTGTAGCCCACGAGCCCGCAAGTCCGCGATGGCCCGTGACGGTCCGCGAACCTCTGCGTAGGTAACTGACTTAGGGTTTTGCTTCCGATCTAAGTATTTGAACCTACCTAATAAACCCTCTCTTGATAGGTAGTATTTCAGATCTTGGAGTGATCAAGAAGACATTCTGACAAAAGTCTGCGATTCTAGAAAAACCCTAGGTGAGGGATTTCGGACCCATTCGATTTAGTTATCGAATTTAGGATAAATTTAAGATAAGAAGTCTTGTAGATACTAGAATGTAAAGTAGATTCTAATAGAATGCATTTTCTGACGTTGTATGTGGTTAATTAGGTTAAGTATAGGATTTTTGTGCTATTACACGTGCAGAAATTTGGCATGAAGTAAAGTGTGTACATATGTGTGTTAATGCATAAAAGAGAGTAAGAATGAGTGCAGGATTTTCTGCACTAAAGGAGTCCAAATATGCATAGATTTTTGTGGTGCATTAGTGACCATATGCATATAAATTTAGGGCATGAGCATGAGAAGTTATGGGTATATGCATGTTGATTTTTGAGGTGAAATTTGTGACCCTATATATGTGCAATGCCTTGGCCAAGTATATTGGAGGGAACCCAAATATAGCATGTTGTTAGGAGTATTGGGAATGGTGTTTAATAAGCAAAATGAAGGTTTATGTGTAGGTATAAGGATGTATGATTGTGTGTTCGTGTATTGCCAATATTGGTATATTTAAGTGACTTGAAAATGTGTAAATGATAAGATTTTACAGGAACATGTGTGAGTATGCATATATGGTAGATATATGCTATGGTGTTGCATTGGATAGATGAATGATACATTTGATGGTTAATAGCATTATGGTTTTATCTTAAGTTGGGTGTTTTCATGGTGTGTACCCTATGTTGTCATTTTGATGATTTAGAGAAGACATTGGAGATGTGTGGTTGGAGTTGTTATTTGGATAGTTGAAAGGGATAGTTAAAATGTGACTTTTAATTCCCAAATGCTATAACACATTTAATGTGTTCTGTGTAAACTCTTATTGTAGTGATATAGCGCTTGATCGATGAGGGGAGCACTCTTTCTTCACTTCGTGGTATTATTGGAGAGTGCGCTACCCTCTCCCATACTGTGAGTTAGACTTTGACATCTTTTATTGATTGACAAATCATATTTTACCAATTTTCAAACGACATGATTTCAATACATGTGAAAATTAAATTTTTAGATTTTGATAGACATATTTTAGTGAGCATTGGAGTGTCTCAACTGTTGATTTTATTGATTTGCATCAATGAGTTTGATAAACGGATACTGTACCATTCTTTTTAACATATTGATATATTTTAAATTCTTTTACTGTATTGACACGTAGTTTTAAATGGATTTACATATACTATTTGGGTTATACGCCTGGCCGAAATTATGTTACGATGCGTAGGGCTATATGCCTTGCCGACATGATGATGTGATGGATGGGGCTACGTGCCGGGCTGACTTGGTGATATGGTGATATGCTTCCTATAGCATTCCGTAGTTACGAAAGATATTTGGTAGAGGTACCCCTTGTGCCCGGATACGTTTCGGCTGAAAGTATCCGCTAGATCGTCATGTGTATGGGTGTCCCAGGTTGACCCTCATCGGAGAGGACGTGAGTTTACCTCTGTCTAGCACTGGGCGGGACACCATATACGACCGACTATATATATGTATCATTATTATTATTTACGTGTTAGATGGAGTAGTCTATGGCCAACATTGGGATAAAGAGTCATTATTTGATATTTGCATAGCGAAAACCCCCAATGCGCCGGTCCTTGGTCTAGGTATACTATTGCCGGGGTTGTTTATTCGGCCGACTCTATATATGTGACTTGATACATTGATGGATACATATGTTATTTTCTGATGTGTGCCTTGAGATATGTTTTACTCTGAAACAGCACGTTATTTTTGTACACTCGATATTTTGTTATATGCTTTGACACTCCAAATTCACCCTTGATATTGATAGCACGATATCAATCCCCTCACTTACTGAGTATCCTCCCATAGATACTCACCCTTCACTTTCTCCCCATAGGATTAGTCTAGAACTGAAGAAGAATTATTGTGTTGCGACGTGGAATTGATAGTACCGGGCTTGAATATGGATGTTACCATATCTTCCGCTATGATTATTAGAGATTTTAGTTTGATAAATGTACTCATTTATTTATTTTTGGGATGACTGTATAATTTATATATATTTATTTGTGAAACTCTCATAGTTTATTTGCATTGAGACAATTGTACGTATTTGAATGTCACTTGAAAAAATTATTGTATATTATGTAAAATTTTAGGTCTGCTCGGTGTGGTGGCTGCTCATACTCTAGTTGGGTATGACAGTAGAGGTCTGTGCCTAGGTCTGTTGTAAATTTTTATAATTTTGCATTGTTCTGTATGTTGGTTGTGGCATTGATTGATTTTGAAAAGGCCGGGATGACCATTTATTTATTTTACTGGATGAATGTTGATATACACGTCGAATTGTACTTGAGAGACCTCCGAATTATAAGGAGTTTCTGCCTAATTTTCTGTAAAAAATATAGCCGACATCCAGGGCAACGGGCAGCTGTTTATGACCCCGGTTTGGGGTGTGACAGTTTATGACTTAGCTAATAAATCTTGTGTTGATAGGGAGCAGTGCAGATTTTGGAGTGGTCGAGGACACATTCGGAAGAAGGTTTGCGCTACGAGATGCAACATTTGAAATAAATTTTATCAAATTTAGGTTTCAATACTTTTAAGATGATATTGGTGTATATTTATAAATTAAAAAATTAAGATTTATACAAGTTTAGGGAAGATGATAAACCCTAAGAATAATTGGAAATTTGATGACAATTGTGATAATCTGATTATGTTGACTTTCTTGGAGATTCGAGAAGTCGATTTGGTTTGATTTTAGAAAATAGGGAGTGACCACCCTCTCTAGGAAGATGAGTGAGACCCAAATCTCTTGCATGAAACAATGAAACCTGATTTTATCATGTTTTTAATAAAACATGCTTTTGATATGCATTGTCTCGACGTATAGAATTGAAATTCAAATCTGCTTTGTGATTATTAGAGTGTCGTACTTATGTTTCTATGATTGTGCATCTATGTTTGAAATAAAATGAAATTGTGCGATCATTTGAGAAATAGAATGTTTTCTATTCTACCATTGTATTGGTTTGTTAAATTTAAATGATTTCGATTAAATATATTGGCACACGGATTTGAATTGTTTTGAGGATATGATGAGATGATTTAACTATGTGAGTTGGATGCCTACTAGCTTGAGATGATATGATGATATGGCATTATTTGATAAATTCCGTAACTACGAAGGGCGTTTGTAGAGGCACTGGGTTGCCCGGATACGCTTCTTTAGGAGGTATCCGTAAACATCATATGTCTAATGACTATAGGCACAGCTGGTTGAACCCATATAAAGGGGAGGACAAGTGTGATGCCACCGTATAGCACCGGGCAGGGTCTTATACACGATGATGAGCTAGCCCCAGTGAACTCATGGCCAAAGTCGGGGTAGAGAGCGACTTTTGAACTTTATGCATAATAAAACCCCCGATTGCCTGTTCTTGGTCATGGTTGACCTTTGCCAGGATCCTTTTGGCTTGCTCTATGATCAACTTGATTTTAAATGGATGCATATATGTATGTTAACATGTGAATGATTAAATGAGTTCATTTTAGCGAACATATCATGATTTACTGTAAAATTTGAATTATTAGTTATGAATGATATTATTTGATACTCTAATGTTCACCTACACTATTAGTACTTGAGATTAATCCTCTCACTCATTAGGTATCTTCCTTGATACTCACCCCTTTTCTTTCCTTCCTCAAACAGGATTATTGTGCTAGAGTGACACTTCGGCTCTAGAGGATTTGGTAGCTCGTTGGCGGATTTGAGTGTTTTTTGAAGGTGAGATTTAAATTAAGTTGAGATATGAGTTCCGCACTTTATTTTCGACGCTGTGAGGTCTTGACCTTGAGATCCGTAGTTGACCGTGTATTTATTATGGGATTGACTATATAATTTATGTACATTTATTTGTGAAATTCTCATATTTCATTTGCATTGAGGCAAATTGTAGTATTTGAATGTCAACTTGGAAAAATTGATTGTAAATTGTATAAAACTTAGGTCCACTCAGTGTGGCGGCTGCTTATGCTCTACTTAGGCATGATAGTAGAAGTTTGTGGCTAGAATTGTTGGAAATTTACTTAGCCTGGCGTTGTTCTGGATGTTTGTTGTGGTTGGTGGGTTGTTGTGAGGCCGAGATGACCATTTTATTTTGTTTACATATTTATTTTAATTATACAGGGTTAAACAGGTTTATTTGTACATGGGAGACCTTCGATTTATGGAGAGGTTTTATCCGATTTTCTGTAAAAATATAGCCGGCATTCAGGGCAACGCGTGGCTACTTATGATCCCGGTTCGGAGCGTGACAGTTCTATTGGTATTAGAGACAGGTTTGAGAAAAGATAGTAGTAAAAGTCTTCCCAAGTACGTTTAAAAGTCTTCAATGCCTTAGAGAGTTTTATACAGTCATTTAAAGTCCCATACATGGCCATAGGCATATAAATTCATCCATTTTAGGGGTTTAGATACATGATGCATCTAACCCATTATTTCGTATTCGAATCCCTTGATGCATAACTTGAATTCTATTTTTAAGGGGTTAGTTACTGATGAAATTCCAAAGAAGCAAGCAATGAGAAATGAATAAGAACTTCAAGTACTTTATTGATGTTTCAAAGAGAGCATACAAGAGGTTGAAGGCATTTTTTTCATGCTTTGAGAGGGCAACATGCTGCCCTATTTATAGAGGATGGAGAGGGGAGAAATTTGAGAGAAAAGAGAGAGTGGAGAGGGCATAAAGCCCTCTCCTTCTCTACTAGCTGTTGGACCTCCAACGGCTAGAATGGGAACTAGCCGTTGGGACCTCCAACGGCTAGTTCCTCAGCCTGCTGGGGGCCCATTTGGGGCCCCATTTGCTAGCTCGGGCTGGGCCCGCGGGCCAGACCCATTGAAATACCCATTGAATTAGGTTTGTACACTTGATCCTAGCATCAACTAGCTATGAAGCCTAATTATGCTTCATTTCAACAGTTACCTAGTAACTAACCGTAATCCTTGCTTATATCTAACAAAACGGTGTTCTTTTTACAGAATTATGCCACCTAGACGTGATAGGCGCGGTGGACCACCGGAGAGTCCCTCAGTGCTTGAGACTTCTAGGGTACTTGAGGCTCCACGAGTACCGGAGGGTGTTTCTTCTACTCACGTACCTTCCCCAGTATCACCCCCAATACCTCTACCGGCTAGTACAGCCGAGATTCCTCTACCACCACTCGATGCCTTGAGATAGTGGCAGGAGTGCTGCAGTAGATATGGGGCTCAGATGCCACTATCTCCATGACAGACTCCAGTGACCACACTTGCGGCCGTACCTGTACCTACGGTACCGATTCCTCCTTCGGTGGTCTGTCCTTCTGTTTCTACTTTGACCGATGAGACGTCGGCTACTTTGAGGCACATCCACAAGCTCACTCAGTTGGTAAAATAGTCTCGGCAACTCAGATGCACATACTTTTCAGGATCCAGTGATGCCATAGCGGCGAAACACTAGATCAACATGACTCGTATGATCCTTATGGATTCGGGGTTGTCAGAGGAGCTCAGATTGAGAGTTGCTGAGAGACTCCTCGATGGAGATGCCCTCTCGTGGTGGGAGGCTATCCGTGACAGTACTACACAGACTCTGTGGTGGGAGGACTTTATACGAGAGTTCAACCGCAAATACTTCACCTCATTCCAGCAGGACCGTATAAGCATGGAGTTTCTACACTTACGCCAGGGGACTAGATCAGTCTCAGAGTATGAGACTGAGCTTAGACGACTAACGGCCTTTGTCCTCGACATGGCTACATCAGCTCAGATGAGGTTCAAGTTTGAAGATGGCCTCCAATGGAGTATCAGAAAGTATATGACAATGAGTCCTTTTTACACTATCAGAGGTGATTGATTCAGTGTATCGGGCAGAGGAGATTATCCGAGCTGAGATTAGACAGAGGGAGAGTCACCAAAAGAGGAAGACTGGGTCACAGGGTAGACAGTCTTTTAAGAGGGGTAGAGGTTTTGGACATCCCAGAAGTTCTTCTAGAGTCAGACCAGCAGGACCGGGACAGGGACCTCGACCACTGGGTTTTGGGGTAGTAGCCCCTAATGTCTCTACACAGTCTGCTACACAAAGACAGTCTTTCTGCCGTAGAAGCGACAGCCACTATGCCTTTGGGGCATGTAGAGCACCAGTTACTTGCTTCCAGTGTAGGAAGCAAGATCAAGTTAGGAGGACACACCTGCGCACTCAGCTTTAACCGCTTCTTGGACTACAGCCGGGAGTAATATAGTGCCAGGACTATCGCGACAGCAGCCTAGGGCCCAGGCTCGTGTGTTTACGATGACGCAGGAGGACGATGAATATGTTTACTTTTCTTCGCATTCCAAATATCTTTAATCTTTTTCCTATCTTTAGATACCGTGCGAATATTTGGTATCGACACCCTTATTCTTATACATACCTGGTTAAAATATTCATATGTGAGTGACTCGTTCGCTCACCATTCTGATAGACCTCTTTCGCCACTTGATGAGTAGATTATGGTAATCGCTCCTCTTGACAAGCATATTATTAGAGATACAGTCTATAGGGGCTATGAGGTCGGTATTGGGGAGGTGGTATTGAAGGCAGATCTTATTCCACTCCTTATCACAGATTTTGATGTCATTCTAGGGATGGATTGGCTGAGTTTACACTAGGCTTCCGTGGATTGTTTCACGAAAGAAGTTGAGTTTTGGAGGTTCGGGTAGCCACTGCTAGTATTGCAAGGCGAGAGACAAGTATTGCCCCGCTGTATTATATCTGTTATGAAGGCCAGACACTTGGTACGTTGTGGTAGTACTGCTTATTTGGCTTATGTTGTCGACACCATCGTTGAGGGATCGAGACTTGAAGATGTCCCTGTGGTGCAAGAGTTTCCATAGGCATTCCTTGAGGAGCTTCCTGGATTCCACCAGTTTGGGAGCTCGATTTCGAGATTGATCTAGTACCGGAGATCAATTCTATTTCTATTCCGCCATATAGAATGCCGCCTGCGAAACTAAGAGAGTTTAAGATTCAGTTGCAGGAACTCCTAGACAAGGGGTTTATTCGCCCGAGTACTTCATCTTGGGGCGCTCCAGTGTTATTTGTAAAGAAGAAAGATGGTACACTTAGGATTTGTGTTGATTACAGGCAGTTGAACAAAGCTACCATCAAAAACTGATATCCCCTATCATGTATCGATGATTTGTTTGATTAACTACAGGGAGCCAGGGTTTGCTCTAAGATTGATTTTCGTTCAGGTTATTATCAGTTGAGAATTCGAGCTGAAAATGTGACCACGACAGCTTTTCGTACCCGATATGGCCATTACGAGTTTCTAGTCATGTCGTTTGGGTTGATTAATGCCCCAACTGCTTTTATGGACCAGATGAACTGAGTTTTCCGCGACTGCTTGGATCGGTTCATCATCGTATTCATCGATAACATCTTGATATATTCACGGAGTGATGAAAATCATGTTTAGCACCTTCGGGTGGTATTGCAAATATTCTGTAAGAAGCAGCTATATGCCAAATTCTCGAAATATGAGTTTTGACTGAGACAAATTGGATTCTTGGGGTACATTGTCTCCGCGAAAGGTATTTATGTTGATCTGCGGAAAGTTGAGGCTATAATGAAGTGGGAGCAGCCACAAACAGTTACCGAGATCCATAGTTTTCTCAGTTTGGACAGGTATTATCGTAGATTTATAGAGGATTCTCCCGGATAGCTGCTCCATTGTCTAGATTGACCTAGAAGGGGGTCAAGTTTATTTGGGATGTCCGTTGTGAGGTAATCTTCCAGGAGCTCAAACAATGGTTGAAATCTGCTCCTATTTTAGCTCTTCCCACTATCAGGTGGGAATATATAGTATACAATAATACTAGCCGACATGGATTGGGTTGTGTTCTGATGCCGGATGGTCGGGTTATTGCATATGCCTCGTGATAGCTGAAGAAACACAAGGTTAACTACCCGACGCATATTTAGAGTTGGTAGCCATAGTTTTGGCGGCATTATCTTTATGGGGTGATCTATAGAGTATTCACAGATCACAAGAGTTTAAAGTACATTTTCACCTAAAAAGAGCTAAATTTGAGACAAAAAAGATGGTTAGAATTCCTAAAAAATTATGATCTCATCATTGACTATCATCCGGGAAAGGCGAATATTGTAGTAGATGCATTGAGTCAGAAGTCGGCATCATCCACACAATCCATAGAGGAAGCATACCTCTCTTGTCTGGTAGGACTCCAAGCCTTAGGAGTCAGTTTGATTAGTGATGATCAGGGAGGTTTACTAGCCAGATTCGAGGTCAGGCCGACTTTGTTCGACCATATCAGAGAGCTCCAGGGTACAGATGAGGAGCTCCAGGGTATTGCAGATAGAGTCCGCAGAGCTGAGGGCGAAGACTTCGGGATCCGAGGAGATGGTTTGATAGTGTTCAAGGAGTGGGTTTTTATTCCCGCTGATTCAGATCTCCACAAGGCCATACTCGAGGAGGCGTACTCCTCCGCTTATGCATTACATCCTGGTGGTACCAAAATATATGAACCATTCAGGATAGTTCTTGGTGGCCTGGCATGAAACGGGAAATCATGGATTTTGTGACTAAGTGTTCAGTTTGCCAGCAAGTGAAAGCCGAGCACCAGCGGCTAGCTGGTACATTACAGCCCTTACCCATCCCTGAGTGAAAGTGGGATCCCATTACTATAGATTTTGTGACAGGGCTACCGTGGACTTCATCACGGCATGATGCCATTTGGATGATTGTAGATCGACTCATCAAGTCCGTGCATTTTCTTTCTATTCGCAGTGACTATACTTTGGAGATTTTGGTACGTCTTTACATTGATACGATAGTCCAGCTGCAAGGTGTTC
Source organism: Dillenia suffruticosa (assembly GCA_033439265.1). Lineage (NCBI taxonomy): Eukaryota > Viridiplantae > Streptophyta > Magnoliopsida > Dilleniales > Dilleniaceae > Dillenia > Dillenia suffruticosa. The sequence continues at coordinate 13,905,565 of JAVTVX010000009.1, read as the reverse complement.
CTGTGTCGATAGTATCAGACAGGGACCCGAGATTTACTTCCAGATTTTGGCCCAAGTTGTTGGAGGCAATGGGTACAAGGCTGAATTTTAGTACAGTCTATCATCCGCAAACAGATAGTCAGTCAAAAAGGACCATTCAGACCCTTGAGGACATGCTGAGGGCATGTGTAATGGATTTTTGAGGTAGTTGGGATCGGTACCTTCCACTGGTCAAATTCACATATAATAACAGCTGTTAGGCCAATATAGGGATGCCCCCGTATGAGGCACTGTATGGCAGGAAGTGCCGCACCCTGATATGCTAGGATGAGGTCAGAGAGCGACGTCTCAGCAGTGTTAAGCTGATTGAGGAAACGAAGGATAAAGTAAAGGTCATCCGTGAGCGAATGAAAGCCGCCTAGGATAGACAGAAGACATATGCCGATCGTAGGCGGCGACCTCTTCCGTGAGCGAATGAAAGCTGATTGAGTGCTTTCGTATCCTTGAGAGAGTCGGAAGTGTAGCATATAGATTGGAGTTGCCAGATGAACTATCCTGTAATCACGACGTCTTCCATGTTTCAGTACTCAGGAAGTATTTGGCCAATCCTTCTCATGTACTTGAGCCTCCACCTATTGAATTACGAGAGGAACTTAGTCTTCCGGTTCAGCCCATGGCTATTCTAGATTGGCAGATCAGGAAGCTGTGGAGTAAGGAAGTCTCATTGATCAGAGTCTTGTGGAGGAGTGACCAGGTCGAGAAAGAGACTTGGAAGCCTGAGGAGGCTATGAGGAGACAGTACGCACATTTATTTGCTGTTTAGTCCTCTTTTAGTTTCGAGAACGAAACTTGTTTTTAGGGGGTTAAAAAATGTAACACCGACACTGCGGTGTTCGTATTATTGTACTCATGTTCAGGTATTAAATAAAATATTTATCAGTGATATATATATAGAGAAAATTTTCATTTATTTTGATATTTGATTTTAGGATATTTAAATTGATTTTTTTTTGTATATTTTAAATTTTTACCGTATCTGTGAATTTTGGTGCAAAATAAATATATATATATAAATAATAATAATAATAATAAGAGTAGAAAAAGAAAAAAAAAAGAAAAAAAGAGAGAGGAGTGCTGCGTTTTGAGCCAAAACGCAGCACATCAAATTAGGGCTTAAAGCCCTAATTCTTTCTCTCTCTCTCTCTTCCTCTCTCTTTCTCTCTTTGCCTCTTCCCCTTCCCGCGACCCGCCTCTCCACTCCGCCGCGCACCACCACCACTATCTTGTTTTTCTTCTCTCCCTCTCTATCTTTCCCTATCGGATTCTCTCTCTCACTGTTTTTCTCTCTCTCTCCGCTGCTCACCCTCTCTCTATCTCTTGCGATCTCCCTCCCTCTCGATTGCACACCGCCGCGAACTTCCACCCACTCCACCACCACGACTGCACCACAGCCACTGTAGCTCCTCCCTCCCGTGAGCGCGCCGCAGTGCGATCCTCCCTGCACGAGCGTGAGTGCACCGCAGCACGTGCTTCAACGCACCAGCACTCCACAGTGCAAGCACGAGCGTGCGCCCACTGCCTCCTATGAAGCCCACTGTGGCCCACAAGCCTGCAAGCCTACTGACCCGCGAAGCCTACTGCGGCCCGCAGCCCACGATAACCCATGATAGCCCGCGAGTCTTTGCGTAGGTAACTGACTTGGGGTGTTGATTTTGTTCTAAGTGTTTAGACCTAACTAATAAATCTTGTCTTGATAGGGAGCAGTGAAGATTTTGGAGTGGTCGACGAGACATTTGGATGAAGGTCTGCTTTCTGAGAAAACCCTAGATAAGAGAAATGCGATCTCTTCAACATTTGAAATAAATTTTATCAAATTTAGGTTTCAATACCTTTAAGATGACATTAGTGTATATTTTCAAATTGAGAAATTAAGATTTATACAAATTTAGGGAAGATGATAAACCCTAAGAATAATTGGAAATTTGATGACAATTATGATAATCTGATTAGCTTGACTTTTTTAGAGATTCAAGGAGTCGATTTGGTTTGATTTTGGAAAATAGGGAGTGACAACCTTCCCTAGGGAGGTGAGTGGGACCCTAATCTCTTGCATGAAGAGTGAAATCTGATTTTATCATACTTTTAATAAAACATGTTTTTGATATGTATTGTCTCGACGTATAGAATTGAAATTCATCTGTTTTGTGATTATTGTAGAGGCACCGGGTTGCTCGGATACGCTTCTGCAGGAGGCAGGCATGGCCGGTTGAACCCATGTAAGGGGGAGGACGAGTGTGACTCCACCGTCTAACACCGGGCAGGTTCTTATACACGATGAGCTAGCCCCAGTGAACTCATGGCCAACGTCGGGGTAGAGAGCGATTTTTGAACTTTATGCATAATAAAACCCCCGATGTGCCTGTTCTTGGTCATAGTTGACCTTAGCCAGGATGCTTTCGACTTGCTCTATGATCAACTTGATTTTAAATGGATGCATATATGTATGTTAACGTGTGAATTATTAAATGAATTCATTTTAGTGAACATATCATGATTTATTGCAAAATTTGAATTATTGGTTATGAATGATATTATTTGACACTCCAATGTTCACCTACACTATTAGTACTTGAGATTAATCCTCTCACTCACTGAGTATATTCCTTGATACTCACCCATCTTCTTTTCTTCCTCAGACAGGATTATTATGCTAGAGTGACACTTCTGTCTGCTCTAGAGGATTTGGTAGCTCATTGGCGGATTTGAGTATTTTTCGACGGTGAGATTTAAATTAAGTTGAGATATGATCTCCGCACTTTATTTTCGACCCTGTGAGGTCTTGACTTTGAGCTCCATAGTTGACCATGTATTTATTATGGGATTGACAGTATAATTTACGTATATTTATTTACAAAACTCTCAAATTTCATTTGTATTGAGGTAAATTATAGTGTTTGAATGTCAACTTGGGAAAATTGGTTGTAAATTATATAAAACTTAGGCCCACTCAGTGTGGCGGCTACTCATGCTCTATTTGGGCATGACAGTAGAGGTCTGTGGCTAGGATTATTGGAAATTTACTTAATCTAGCGTTGTTTTGGATGTCTGCTGTGGTTGGTAGTTTGTTGTGAGGCCGGGATGGCCATTTCATTTTATTTACAGGATGATTTTAAATTGTACAGGATTAAATATGTTTATTTGTACATGGAAGACCTCTGATTTATGGGGAGATTTTGCCTGATTTTCTGTAAAAATACAGCCGGCATTCAGGGTAATGGGCGGCTGCTCACGACCTCAGTTCGGGGCGTGACACATTCCTCCCACGACGCGACCGGACGTGATAACGTGGATGAAGGTTGGATTATATTTGGCAGGAGAAACAGACGTGTCTCCCTCTGTGGTAGGTCGAACTATATCCGGTTGCACTCCGGTGGGGCACGACCCAACGCCAAGGAAGGGGGTATGTTTTGAAACATGATGGAAAAACCCTTGGTGGGCTTTCGTCTGGGTTTCGGCCAACCTGAGACAGAAGTGTTTTCGTTGGGACCCCAACATTTTCTGAAAAAGAAGTTTGACACGGATGCATATATGTATGATATCGTGTGATTTGTTAAATGAATTCATATTTCGGCACATATTATGTTTCGTTACAATTATAAATTTTTCTTACGAAAAATGTTATTTGACACTTTAATAGTTCACCCACACTATTTATGCTTGATATTAACCCCCCTCACTCACTGGGTATCTTCCCTGATACTCACCCCTCTCTTCTCCTTTCTCAGATAGGATTATTGTGATAAAGCGACGTTACAGGTTCTAAAAGTTTTTGATAGTTTCGGTAGATTTGGTATTTACTACAGTGAGCTCTAAGTTAAATTTGAAAAATGAGTTTCTTACTTTATTTCGACCCTGTGAGATCTTGATATTGAAATCCATAATTGGCCGTGTATATATTTATGGGATGACTGTATGAATAATGGATATTTATTCGTGAAACTCTCGTGTAGACTCATTTCATTTATATAGAGGCACTGGTAAATATTTAAAATGTTAATTTGGGAAATTTGTTATACATTTTATAAAAATATTTAGAACCGTTCTATCACGCCCCGAACTAGGATCGTGAGCAGCCGCCCGTTGTCCTGAATGCCAACTATATTTTTATAGAAAATTGGGTAGAATCTTCCCGTATATCGGAGGTCTCCTATATAACAATCAACCTGTTACCTATATAATAGGGCAAAGCCGACCTTACAATACATAAATCAAATCTCAACATCAAACCAACACATCCATACCGCACAATCTAGGACAATGCAAGACTAACAAAATGAATTTTCATGTTCCTAACCTCAGAACTTTACTGTCATGGCCCTGTTAAAGGTATGGACAGCTGCCAATCGCCCCTCCTATGATTTAGAGGTTGCACTGAGCGGTCCTAAAGTATACTTCTAGGACATGACACATTCCCAAGTAACATACACAATGAATAAAAATTGCCTCAATGCAAGTGTTATGCAATGACATGAGAGTTCCACAATTTAAATATCCATATTTGTACAGTCATCCCATAATTATACAATGGTCATCTATAGACCTTAAAATACATATACATCATCAATACAATTTTTAACTCACGAAATTGTAGCAAAAATATACAATGACTCCTCAAATCCATACCAGATCTTCCATGATACTGAGTATCCTAAAAGAAACGCTCCTTGCCAAATACTATCTCTGAAACAAGAAGGGAAATGAGGGGTGAGTACTCAGGGAAAAGAATACTCAGTGAGTGAGTGGGTCAATACAATCGTCTAATAAGAATTATGAAACTGAAGTGTCAAAGCGTAAGTATACAAATCATATTTCAAATCATCATACTTTTCATTTCAACAATATATCATTAGCACGCCTTATCAAGTCAAATATGTATCCAAAGCACTGTCATTTAAAAATCATAGAGCTACCAGTCGAAAGTGTCCCGACAGAGGTCTACCTCGACCTATGACAGGCGCACCAGGGGTGTTATATACAAATTTATTTAAAGTGCTCTCTACCTCGGCATTGGCGACTGACCTCGTCCAGATGCTAGACTTGGAGAAAGTATCCAAATCCTCCCCCTTTTCGGGTTCAACCTTGCTAGTACCGTGTCGTTAATAAAATCAAGACAACTCATGGTATACCCCAGGCCTAGGTATATCTAGACACCACCTAAGCGCCTCTGACGGTGTCCTTTGTAGTTATGAAACAATACATACCAAAGCCCTCAAGGCCAAAATCAATATCGTATCAAGAATGTGCCGTAATCAGGTTCACAAACCAAATGCAATATATAGCATAAAATGACACATTATACATTTCGACCACATGGATGCATAATTTTATAATTCAACCTAATTTTTGGACACTCTATCGGTTCACAAAAAGTCAGTTCCAAGACCAATAAAAACATTTCAAACACACGACAAATCATGCTCATTTATCAAAATATTATAAAACAGAGTTTACATATTAAACAAAAGTATTGAAATAAATCTCACTAACCGTACTCTGCAGGTGCGTCATGAGCATGGATGCTCCATGAGAAGAAATCAATCTCCCCTCGGACGATCAAGGAATATGTCACTACAAAAGTAACAATACAAGGAATTCACATGATCTTCCACTCACTGTCTCATTATACTATCACCATACAACAATGCCCTCAAGACACACATGCATTGGAGTTCTCTTCCCCATGCATTGTGCCACATATTCACATGGGAATGACCTCCAAGACATCTTCCATTGTGCATAAAATTTCTGCATTCTTTTCCCTTCCATCTTCATCCAAAATCATACACTTAATAAGTCTCATAATCACAAAATTTTCTTACACTTCACCAATACAAATCCATGCTTTCTTGTACTCCATAGTCCATTGAAATTTATACTCAAGGTCCCTAAACTCACTGCCCTTATTTGGCTCCCATCTCACTTACATAAACACCCCTCATTAGTACCACATTTTTTTGCACACATGCACCAACAATTCAGCACACACACCCCAAGCAAATTCATCCATTTCACACTCCACAATCCCTCTAATTTCCATGTCCAAGGGTCAAAAAATTTACTGTAGATAATTGAACAGAATTTCTACCAAAATTTGTGACCACCTAGGTTCAAAATACTCTCATATGGTTGCTGAAAATTCTGCAATCTAGCCTAGGTTCATTCTCCACAAATTTGTACACAAATTTGGGATTGAAATAATCCATTTTCTTATGCCAAAGTCCTGCACACCTAAACTAAGTTAGGCCCATGTTTCTACTTCCTCCTAGGGGTCATTTTAAACACCAAAGACAGTCCATTAAAAAGCCCATCCAAAATTTCCCCAATTTCCTCATCTTTTTTATCAATTTCGGCCCCCCTCTTGTTCTCTAACAATCAAACCTTATCATGGCATGAAATTTAAGTACGTAATGGACAAAGAGGAGAGGATAACACTTACCAACAATTTCCGGATGAAGATTGTAACGCCAACCCTCGGTGTATGCTTATGTATCCCATTTTTCCTTTATATATGATGATTTTCATAAATTTTTCCGAAAAATTTTCCCAGAAAATTTTTGCTCCAAATTTTAGGCAAATGTGAATAATTTCGAAATGGGTCACAAATGGTCCTATGATGATAAGATGTGGTTTTGAGAGTGAGAAAATTTTTAAATTTGATAAATAATTGTTTTTAGGGTTAAAACGACAAAAGTTAAGAATTTGGTCCGTAAACCCTAATTTGGACCGATTTTGACAAACAGCGTTGAGACGACCATATTAAAATTTGAAATCAGTCTCATCGCGCATAATATGTGATTTTGGGCCTAGCGTGTACTTTTGAGAACTTTTGAGGTCGTTTTCAAATTATCAAAAGTTGGAGGGCATATAAGCAAATACCGAAACCTAAATTGTCCGAAATTAACTACGGACGACTCAAAACCATGAAATATCAATTCTAATGCTCACAAGCATCAAATAAGGGTAGATACAAAAATCGATCGACGATTTTTGGATAAATCACCGACAAACCCTAATTTGGGTCGAAAACCATTCGAAAAGACTAAATGACCACGTTTTAACACGAGATGAATTAAATTATGCCCAACATGAGATTTTGTGTCCAATTAGAAATTATAAAAATTTTTGGGGTCAATTTATAATTTTTATAAGTCCGAGGACCAAATTGTAATTAATAAGAGACAAATTTGACAAGTAATTAATGCCAAAACATGGGAGGAAGGTTGTTGGACGTGGAGAGCATGTTGGGAAAGGCAATTCTTGACTTTTGAGACCAACTAGCATGAGTGTGGAATGGGATGAAAAAGCAAACATTAAATGGAGGTATGTTGGTGATATACCAACCATTGACTTTTGGGAATGAAGTGTGCTTGTAAAAATAAAAAACAAAATTCAAACCCATTCATTGGGAACCATGAAGAATACGTAAGTGAGAGAAATGAGAGGAAAATGTAGTGCATTCTTCATTTCTTCAGAAGTCAAGAATGAAAATGAGTGATCCTAATCTAGGAGGAAAGGATTTTGGTGGAAAATGTCTTCAAATCTCTAGACACATTTGAAAGGTAAGGCCTTCTTTTATATTTTAGAATAATATATTTTGTTTTGAACCCAAAGGGAGACTCTTAACTTGGTGTACATAGAGTGACCAAAGGTTGGGACTAAGTGGAAAGCTTGTTTAAGTTTTGGAAGGCAAAGAAATTGAGGTAAACAAATTTCTGTTCTGTCTTGCTTTAGACTTCATTTCTGTCCGTAAATTCATGTTTGTTTTAAGATATCTTACAATCAGAATTTAAAAATGCTCTAGTTAAGTAAATTGTAGATCCAAGTCTTATCTTTCCAACGAGATAAGACCCACCTTAATCACATATTTGTACCAAAAGTTATGGCATTTTTCCTGAAGCCTGACAAAAAGTTGTTCTATTTTGGACTAATCAGTGTGTACAAACGAACCATTTCCAGCTCTATTTTGGAGACACTCAAAACATAAAAGTTGTAGCTATTGTTCTTGTCCACCACATATAAACATTTCAGCTAAAACGCACGAGGGAATCAAAAGTTATACTTTTTTTTCTAAAGATGTGTTGACAGAAAATTTTATTTCCAACAGAAAACTGTCTGTTCTGATCATGATTTATTTCAACCCCTTTATCGGCATAATAGAGTGAAACTCAAAACACAAAAATTGTAGATCTGTGTCTTGGGAATGACATGTTAAAATTTCATTAAGTTTTGATACATAGAATAAAAGTTATAGTTTCTGCACAAAACTTGGACAAAAGCTGAAATTGGAATATGACTGAAATAAAGTGAGGATTTCTGGGAATTCTGTGATGTGAATTTGAGAAAGTGTATAAAATGAAAGTTGTAGGTCATGAAGTTACTACAACATGTCAAAATTTCACTTATAATGGAGTTTTGTGTGAAAAGGTATAGCTTATTTTCCATGACTGCGCAGGTTTGAAAATCTGCGGACTGATTTTTCCGTATAAGAGTTATTTGATTTGAACGAAGGAAACACTTGATTTATGCTTCATGGTAATATTGGGGAGTGTGTTACCCTCTCCCAAACTGTGAGTGGGACTTTGACATCTACTATTGATTGGAAAATTCTGTTTTTAATGCTTTTCATAGTACAATTTAAACTGGGTGATAAACAGACCTTCGGATTTTCATATATGCTTTACACATTTTTTTGTGACCATTGAAGTGTCCCAAATTACTTGACTTGTTTGATATGCATCCATACACTTTTACAAATGATATTGTGCCACTTTTTCATAACTTATGGTATTTATATGATTTTCATATCTATTAGCACACAGTTTCATATAACCTAGATTTGAACATGTGATTTGGGTTAGATGCCCTGTGATGATTCCATGCTTTGGGCTTGGTGCCCCCCATTCCCCCGCTGTATAGCATTTACCACGATATAGTCTTGGTGCCCCTCATTTCCCCGCTGTATAGCAATGTTCCGTAGCTATGAAAGACATTTGGTAGAGGCACCCATTATGCCCGGATATGCTTTGGCCAGAGCTATCCCCTAAATGTCAGATCTATGCCGATGATTGTACTTGTGATAATTGCGGGCTTGTTGGATCAACCTGCAGCCAATATTGGGATAGAGAGCTATTGTTTTACATACATGCATTATGAAAACCCCCAATGCGCCTGTCACTGGTCGAGGTAAACCCTTGCCAGGAATATTTCATTAGCCGGCTCTTCATGACATTGATGTAAATATTGGATGCATATCTAGCTTTCTAATGTGTGCGTATGATATATGGTTTTGAAATAACATGATCGGTTTGCATACTGTGGATATTTTTTTACTTTATGCTTTAACACTCCAAGTTCACACCGATATTAATAGTACGATGTCAATCCCCTCACTTGCTGAGTACTATCCCCCTTTGGGTACTCACCCCTCGCATTCCTATCTTACAGGTTTAGCCTTGGACTAAGGGCTAGTTGGTTGTTGGGCATTTCGGAGACACCGGACTTGGCTACGGTTACTCACTCTTCTGCAAAAATCATTTGAGATTATTTTTATATTTGGAGCATTTAGTTGACTATTGTATTTATATATCTGGGATGACTGTATTATACTTATGTTGACTTGTAAAAATGATAACTCTCATTGATTTGATATATTGATTCATTGAGGCATATTGTGATGACTTGGGAATTGAATTGGTATGTGAAACATTCGATTGGATGTTGTTATTAGCCTTATGGAGTCTCGATACATGGGACGTTGTGCTCGTGTATCGAGGTGCTGTGGCAGTTTTCGCATGCTCGGCCCGGGGGCAAGTCGGGGCGTGACAACTCGGTTGGTATCAGTGCCCTTGGTTAGAGCGATATTTTATGAAACGATTTTGAAAATATTCCAAAATATTTGGTTTAAAGTCCTCAATGCATGAGAAGAGTTACATTACAGTCATGAAATACCATTACATGGTCATAGCCAGATGAGTTCATGTGATATTAATGGGTTAAATACGAGCCGTATCCAACCTAACACATCATTTTTATTAATTTCTAAACTAGTTGTTCATTCATTTGATGGGGTTAGTTATGCCATAACTAACCCTAATCCTTACATTTCTCCCTGATTAGTACCTCTTTCTTTGTAGAAGTATGACGACTAGGCGAGGCACTCGTTTTGGTCCTACAGAGCCCACGAGCGCACCGAAGGACGCGTCTTCTTCGCATGCTCTTCCTACAGTACCTACTGCACTGGCTACTATAGTCGCAGGTCCACCACCACCATTGGATACTTACAGACAGGTATTTGAGTGGTACACAGCACATGGCATTCATATGCCACCTCCACCACCGGCACCGATGGCTGCACCGACTCCTACGGCCGTACCACCTCCAGTTGTACCAGATCCACCACTAGCAGTTGGTCCTTTTACTATTTCAGGATCCACTGACACTACCTCCTCCACCTTGAGACGCATTCACGAGCTGACCCAGCTGGTGAAGGAGGCAAGGCAGTTAGGTTGCACGGAGTTTTCGGGGATGGATGATCCCATAGCAGTGAAGTATTGGATCAACCGCACTCGTAGAGTGTTGACTGATCTGGGCTTGAGTGAGGAGTTTAGATTAAGAGTGGCGGAGAGGTTGCCAAACGTCACTTGGTTGGAGGCAGTTAGTGATGATGCCACTGAGCCCCTGAGTTGGGAGGATTTCCTGCAGGAGTTTGACCGTTGATATTTTTCAGAGTTGCACGTGCGGATTTCATTTTGGCTCGGTAGGGTCAATTTCCCTACATGCCAAGCAAATTTCGGAAGTCTCTCAGAATTATGATTTGACTTAGGAAAATCATAACTTAGCCTGATTTTGCCTTCCTTGTGAAATTTTAGCAATTTCGCATGGCTAGCATTTAATTTGGCCCGATGGAAGTAATTTCTTTGCCTCTGGGCGAATGTGCACCGAGCGTTTCCCAATAAACGTATGAGAATTCTTGAAATTTAGGTTTGCTTAACCTTTTTAGTCAAATTGGGCACATGACATTTCATTAGAAATGAAATTGTACATATAAATCTCAAAATGGCCCGATGACCCTTCATTTTGGGTCTATGGTGCACTATTCGTGCTACCCTTGGGCTAAATTTCTGGCCCGACACAGAAATGTGTGCAAGTAGCCTCATTGGCCAATTATATGACACTCTGAATCTAATGGAACTAATCCCGTGTAAAACTGAGATCGTTTGCTCGCTCGAAACTTACCTCGCCTGAATTAAGGTTTTCGGGCACACTTTTCAAAACATAGTGTTAATGAGTACGAATTTAGATAGTGAAGCAAATCGTGAAAAATTATGAGTGAAATTTATTACTTAGAACATCATATATATATATATACATATACACAAATGGAGTACACTACAATACACCGAGAGTCGGTGTTACATGCTCGGTATGGCGGCTGGTTATACTCTAGTTGGGCATTATGTTGTTCTGGATGTTTTGCGGTAGGATTTGTTGATTTTGGAGAGGCCAGGATGACCATTTGTTATTTGATAGGTTGATTTTGAATATACAGGTCAAATTGTACATGGAAGACCTTCGAAATATGAGGAGGTTCTACTCAATTTTCTGTAAAAAATATAGCCAGCATTCAGGGTAACGGGCAGCTGCTCACAAACCCAGTTTGGAGCGTAATAGGATATGTGCTAATAGTGTTATGCTTCTACGTGGTTTTGAGGCCTTATTTAGGTCCTCCTCCAGTTTGTAAGTCAATCTACATCACCTTTTGTACTCATTTTCTTGTTTAATGACATTATACTTGCAATTATTATACATGAAGCAATGGGTAGTGATCACCAAATCCCAAAAAATGGGAAAGACAAGGCAACTTGTCACAGAGGTGGAGTTCAAACCTCATTTTTTCCCTTTTTTGCTGAGTGAAGAGGAACCTCTAGTGTGTTATCAAGAGATTTTAAATTAAGTTTTGCTGATTACCAAAATTGAGGGATTGTTAGATGTGTGAAGATAGCTACCATTTGAGCCATAATTATTACTTACTTGGTGAACCCATTACCACAATCCCAACAATTTACCAATGGTTCAATATTGGTTTGTGAAGTCACAAAGTATTATTGTATGTGGGGTTAAACTCGCGATCATGCTCAAGCTTAATTCAAATAGCCAACTAAAATGATGAATCAAAGCTTAAGTATTACTTTCTTTTCAAACTTGATAGTTTGAGCACATCAATTATGACGCCATCTTGATATCCAATATTAGCTAAAATAACTCTTCTTTAGTCTGTTTTTGTAGTAAAAGTTGCAGAAACTATAAAGAAAATGGAAACCAAGCTACTTTGCAACTTTCAGGATCAAAATCAAATTTCTTCAAGATCAAGGGAGGCATAGGGGTTGATGGCAAATCCTCTATTACTTATGTTGCTTCATGTCCAAATGATACCTTTGGGAATGGCACCTACTAGACTATAAAACCTAACACTAGAAAATGAGTTCGACACGCAATGGAGATGATAAAAAACCCACAATACTAACCAAGAAGCACACTAGGTATAAGCTCCTCGACATCGATCAAGACAACAAAGTCCAATGCTTTTCAAGCATGAATGTTGGTTTTAGAAGTCACAAAGAGTTAGGTATTGATCCTTCAAAATCCTCAAATTGGTTATCCATTAGAGACATCACACAATTTGTAAGAGCATCCTATTCCCTTATAGAAATATAGCTATGAAAATTAAATGTTGAAATGAAGCATAATTAGGCTTCATAGCTAGTTGTTGCTAGGATCAAGTGTAAAAACCTAATTCAATAGGTATTTTCAATAGGTCTGGCTCGCGGGTTTCGGGCTGGGCCCTTCGGGCCCAGCCCGAGCCAGCAAATGGGGCCCCAAATGGGCCCCCAGCAGGCTGGGAATCTAGCCGTTGGAGGTCCCAACGGCTAGTTCCCATTCTAGCCGTTGGAGGTCCAACGGCTAGTAGAGAAGGAGAGGGCTTTATGCCCTCTCCACTCTCTCTTTTCTCTTAAATTTCTCCTCTCTCCTTCCCCTATAAATAGGGCATCATGTTGCCCTCTCAAAGCATGAAAGAATGCTTTCAACCACTTGTATAATTTCCTTGAAATATCAACAAAATCTTTGAAGTCCTTTTTATTACTCATTGCTTGCTTCCGTAGAAATTCAACATTAAAAAGGGTAATGAAACAAAAAAAAAACCTTGCCTATGCTCACTTATGAACATAGTGGACATTGTGAAAATGGCCACAAGATTAGGTTTCAAGGTAATATTAGCTGATGACAAGAAGATCAGAAACTTGATAAGGTTTACCAAGGTTGTGAACTCTTGTGATGTGACTATGGGAGTTCATGGGGCCGAGCTTACAAATATGGTTTTCCTACCTGAAAATGTTGTTTTGATACAAGTACTTACTTGGGGATACTTTGATTGGATTGGTGTAGAGTTCTATGAAAAGCCTGCTAGGGGCATGAACTTGAGATACTTGCAATACAAAAGTTAGAGAAGAAGAGAGCTCCTTGATTCAAGAGTACTCACTTGATCATTTAGTATTAAAAAGACCCCTATAAATTTAGTGAAAGTAGATATATTGGAGGTAGGCTTGCTCCATAGATAAACTGCTAAGCTGAGTCGAATGGGGAACTGATGTTGAGGCATCCACTCGGCCTTTGTGGATGGAAAGACTTGCAAAATACCTACCAGAATTAGTCCAATAGAGGAAACTTCGATACACAAGTCAAAAAGAGTAATAATAAAAGAGAGAACAAACTGAAAAGAGCCATGTTTTTTTCCTTGTATTACCTCTGCGAAATGCATATGTAGTATGGAAAGAATATATCGCTCAGTATCTATAGTATGTGTATGCATGGCAAGTCTCTTGCTTAGGGGGGTGTAAAAACCCTAATTATTTTATGGAGAGATGGTTAAAGATCTTTTGAAATTATAGGGACTATAATCAAAGATTTTTAGGAGATTTGGAATCTTATGGGATTAAGGAAAGATTAAGTTATCATGAAGATTTTCCTTATTTATCGGGCGAGATGACTTTCGAGATTAAGGGTGGTTCATATCTCATGTAATCATGATCTCGATTTGCTTAGCAAACACGATGCTTAGTAGTTGCTTGGTGGAAGATCACTTCGTAGTAGCCGAAAGGTATAACCGAGAGACCTTGAGCAAGTGATAGTCGAGAGATTTAATCGAGAGTGTTCAATCTAACAGTAGCCGAGAGGTTTAACTGAGAGAGTTCGATGAAGTACCCACTCGGTTGTCTCGGGTGCCTACTGAGTCTTCTTTGGGCTTTGTAGCTCTGGGCTTTATGGTTATGGACTATTGGGCCCTGTACCATCATTTGCTCCCCACTCCTACTGTTATTTGAAGGAGTGACATTAGGAGTAGATTTGAAGAGGTAGGAAATGGGAAATTGGAGAAGGCGTGAAAGTGGAGTATTAAATGCAAAACGTACCATTCTGATTTTTGTGAATCGTGTTCGATATGCTTTCTATTGTTTATTCTTGGTTTTAGATAGTGTAACATTTGATATAGTTTCATTAGTTTGCTTATTGAGAGAGAATTAGGGGATTTAGAGTTTTTGAAATTTGTGAAAAAACAGAGATGACAAAGGGTTTTGAATCACAAGATCAACGATATACTAGCAAGAATAATAGTTCATTTCGATGAAAGGTTTTGGTAGGAAAGGGAGAAAATGGAGGGTTTTTAAAGAATCCACCCACGTTTTGGCAAAACAATTTATTGGAGAGAAAAATTTTAAGGTTTTATCAATCCCTCCAAACCCAATTTTTCAATTCCACCAAATTAGTAAGTTTTGGATGGTAGGGTGTTGACATAAAAAAAGTTTTGATGATAATAGAATAATAGAAAGAAGGTTCAAAAAAATCATAAATACAAAAGTAAATCAGAATTCTGCACATCATGTTGACCTGACCAAAGAACACATCGGTCTGCATTGTGGGTCCACCAATTTAAGTATCATGTCGGCCAATTTTAACTCATCCTTAACAAATCAACCTAATGAGCATATCTTGTCGACCTGATTCATAAAAATACTAGACAAATAGCTAAGTCTAAACACAACAACATACACGAAAACACATCGACCTATATTTGACTTCAATTTGAAAAAGAGCACACATCGACTTGAACAGTCACAGGTGGACAAATTTAAAATGACATGTCAACCAATTTTATGAACACATCAACCCATTCCTTATATACGTTGACACATACTAGGCAAAAATACTAGGACGTCGATGTGTCAAAAAATTTGTCGACCTGCTATACTTGTTTTCTAAGTTTTAGATATCAACATGTCATTAATCTTGTCGACATGAAACCAATTACATTGACCTATTCAGTTTGCCTTGTCCACCAATTTTAAGAAAGAATAGGTGCATGTCAACGTATAATCAAGATACATCGACCTGAAGTAATGTGCTTAAATATAACACATCATGACACATCGACTTGAGCTTAGGACTTGTCAACATACCTAAATCACATCGACTAATTCTAGATAGCATATCCACCTATTTTATTGTTGAATAATGACACATCAACCCATGAGGAGATCATGTCGACCTGGTAGTCTTTGTTTCTGAAAGTCACACATCGACCTGCCATTATTCTTGTTGACAGGTAGACACAAATTAACCAATTCATTTTTACAAGTCTACTAATTTTTATCTTGTATAGTGATATGTCGATGTATGCAATAGACCTATCGACCTAATGATTATTTATTTATTGAAATCACACATCAACCTGTTCTCATTCTTGTCGACATACACATACACAACGACCAATTCAAAACTGCAAATCCACCTATTTTATTTGGTTCAGAGCTTCGTCGACTTGAATGAAACTTTGTCGACCTGTTTGTGTAAAAATGCATTATAAATTTTTTGAATTCAGATTGATATCCCTCTATAACAAGTCGACCCACATGTGTTAGAAACTAAATCTATGAAACAGATTTGAACTAAATGGATACTTCGTTTCTCTGATTTCTGAAATATTTTCATTTCTATCAAAATTAACATTCGAATGCAGCTCAAGCATGTTCTGATTGGCCTAAATAAATGTGCTAACAATAAAGTAGTAGAGGCACAATGCAAAAAATGGTCATCGTTGCAGAGCATTAATGGGGAAATTAATTGTTTAACATTCAAACCCAACAACCCTCAACGGATCTCTTCAATGCCTTAATAAATATTGAAGATGTTACGCCCCAAATCGGGATCATGAGCAGCCGCCCGTTGTTCTAAATACCGGCTGTCTTTTTACAAAAAATCGGCAGAACCTCCCCGTATATCAGAGATCTCCCATATAGCAATCACTTGCTACCTATACAATAGGGCTAACCCGGCCTCACAATACATAAATTAAATCTCAACATCAGATTAACACATCCATACCGCACAATCCAGGAAAACGCAAGGCTAACAAAATGAATTTTCACAGTTCTAACCATAAACCTCTACTGCCATGCCCTTGTCAAAGGCATGAACAGCCGCCAGTTGCTCTTCCTATGATTTAGAAGTGACACCGAGCAGTCCTAAAGTACACTTTTAGGACATGACATATTCCCAAGTAACATACACAATGAATAGAAATTGCCTCAATGCGAGTGTTATGCAATGATATGAGAGTTTCACAATTTAAATATCTATATTTGTATAGTCATCCTAGAATTATACAATGGTCATTTATAGACCTCAAAATACATATACATCATCAATACAATTTTTAATTCACGAAATTATAGCGAAAATATACAATGACACCTGATGTCCAAACTAGATCTCTCATGATACTGAGCATCCTAAAAGCAACGCTCCTTGCTAAATACTATTCTAAAACAAGAAGGAAAATGAGGGGTGAGTACTCAGGGAAGAATACTAAGTGAGTGAATAGGTTAATATAATCGTCTAAAAAGAATTGTGAAACTGGAGTGTCAAAATGTAAGTATACAAATCATACTTCAAATCATCATGCTTTTCATTTCAACAATATATAATTAGCATGCATTATCAAGTCAAATATGCATCCTAAGCACTGTCATTTAAAAATCATAGAGCTATCAGTCGAAAGTGTCCTGGCAGAGATCTACCTCGACCTATGACAGGCACACCGGGGGTGTTATATGTAGATTTATTTAAAGTGCTCTCTACCCTGGCGTTGGAGACGGATCTCGTCCAGGAACTAGATTTGGAGAGAGTATCCAAATCCTCCCCCTTTTTGGGTTCAACCTGCCTAGTACCGTGTCGTTAATAAAATTGAGACGACTCGTGGGATACCCCAGGCCTAAGCATATCAGGACACCAGTTAAGCGCCTCTCACGGTGTCCTTTGTAGCTATGGAACAATATATACCAAAGCCCTCAAGGTCAAAATAAATATTGTATCAAGAATTTGCCGTAATCAGGTTCACAAACCAATGCAATATATAGCGTAAAATGGCACATTATACATTTCAACCACATGGATGTATAATTTCATAATTCAACTCAATTTTTGGACACTCTATCGGTTCACAAAAAGTTAGTTCTGAAACCAATCAAAACATTTCAAACACACGACAAATCATGCTCATTTATCAAAATGTTGTAAAAAAGGGTTCACATATTAAACAAAAGTATTGAAATAAATTTCATTCACCTTACACTGGAGGGTGCGTCAAGAGCACGGATGCTCCATGAGAAGAAATCAATCTCCCCTCGGACGATCAAGGAATATGTCACTACAAAAGCAACAATACAAGGAAATTACATAAATTTTCACTCACTTTCCCATTACACTATCACCATACAACAATGCCCTCTAGACATAGATGCGTTGGAGTTCCTCTTTCCCATGCATTGTGCCATATATTTGCCCAGGAATGACCTCCAAGCCATCTCCCATTGTGCAGAAAATTTCCATAGTCTTTTGCCTCCCATCCTCATTCAAAATCATGCACTTATAAGCCTCAAAATTGCAGAATTTGTTTTTTTACACTTCATCCATACAAAATCCATGCATTTTTGTACTCCAAACTCCATTGAAGTTTATGCTCAAAGTCCCCAAACTCACTGCACTATTTGGCTCCCATTTCACTCACATAAACATTCCTCATTGGTGCCATATTTCTACACATATGCACCAACAATTTAGCACACACACCCCAAAGCAAATTTATGCATTTCACAGTCCAAAATTCCTCCAATTTCCATGTCCAAGGGTCCAAAATTTTACTGCAGATAATTGGACAGAACTTCTACCAAAATTTGTGACCATCTAGGTCCAAAATACTCTCATAAGGTTGCTGAAAATTCTGCAATTCTTGCCTAGGTTCATTCTCCACAAATTTGGGATTGAAACAATCCATTCTCTTATGCCAAAGTCTTGCACACCTAAACTAAGTTAGGCCCATGTTTCTAGTTCCTCCTAAGGTCATTTTAAACACCCAAGGCAGTCCATTAGAAAGACCATCCAAAATTCCCCAATTTCCTCTTTTTTTCATCAATTTCGGCCCCCTTCTTGTTCTCTAACAATCCAACCTTATCATGGCATGAAATTGAAGTATGTAATGGACAAAGAGGAGAGGATAACACTTACCAAAATTTCTGGATGAAAATTGAAGGAAGTGCAGAATTCTTCCTTGGATTTGGAGTTCTGACTCTTCAAATTCCACCAAGAAATCTTTGCCCTTTAGTCTCGATTCTTGGATAGGTTGTTGTGAGGCTTGAGGGAAGTTGTTTGAAGGTAGAAAGGGTGTTGGAGGCTTGAAACTTGAAGGCTGTCCACGATGAAAAGAAGGAAGGAGAAGGGCATTTCACGAAGGAGGTTCCTCTCTTGGCTTCACTCACGGGTTCTTTGCTGGAAAATGCAGAATATTAAGGGTTTTTGTTCCATTAAGTGACCCTTCTTCTTTTCCTAATTGTACATTAGTCCTTCCTTAATTTTAATTTACACCAAAACCCCAAATCTTGGCCATCTATAACTTTTTAAGTCATGATCTCCCTCTCCACATGTTGCCACTTGTTATGATTTCACTGTTGGATTTTTGACTAAGAAGAGAGAGAAATCTAATAAATTTCTGGTTTTTATTGATGTAGTAGAATGATACAAAGGAACAGAGATTATCTTCCTCTTAATTTTACAAGGAGAGCAATAGCTCTATTTATAGGCAAAGGGAGAAAAATAGCCAGTAGAGAGAGAACAAAGTCAATATTCCCGTTGGGGCTCAAACCCCAAGAAATTCCGACAGCTAGTTTTTGGACTGTTGGAATATACATTGCCCAAACTGCCCCTAGCTATTTGGGTTTACCTCTTAGACTTTTCTCCATATTTTTGGGCTTCATTGGGCTTGTTTTTGAATGTATTTTGGGTCATAAATATGTTGCGAAATTCTGAACATTAAAAAATAAAAGGCCCAATGTTTATGACATTATCATATTTTCAAGTTGAATACCTTGAGACTTATCTTCATCTTCTCCCTTATTTTTAACACTTCCCCTCAAGTTAGGTGCATAGATGTCTATGGACCCTAACTTGCTAAGGATGTGCTGAAGATGTTTCTCAGTTGTTGCCTTAGTGAAAATGTCAGCTAGCTGGTCTTCACTTCTAACATATGAGGTTGAAATTGTCTTGTTTTCTAATTTTTCTCGAACAAAATGACAATCAACCTCAATGTGCTTCGTTCTTTCATGAAATACTGGATTGGCAGCGATATGAAGAGCTGCTTGATTATCGCAATGTAGAAGAATAGAAGCGATAGTAGGAAATCCCATCTCCTCAAGTAATGCCTTTAGCCAAACTATTTCGCTTGTAGCCGCTGCCATTGCTCTGTATTCAGCCTCAGCGCTTGATCTGGATACAACAGATTGTTTCTTGCTTTTCCATGTTACAAGATTTCCTCCCACGAACATGCAGTAACCGGTGGTGGATCTCCTGTCCGTGACATCCCCAGCCCAATCTGCATCACAGTAGCCATAAATCTCCATGCTGTGGTTGTTTTTCATAAGAATTCCCCTTCCTGGTGAGCTTTTTAAATACTTGAGAATTCTTTCTGCTGCCTTCCAATCTTGAATCCTTGGAGCATGCATCCGTTGGCTGATTAAGCTGACGGCATAAGTGATATCTGGTCTTGTAATGGTGAGGTAGATGAGCCTCCCCACAAGTCTTTGATATCTAGGAATATCCTGGAACATTTCTTCATCACCTTGTGCTCGTTTTGCTATGGATATAGGAGTTGCTGCTGGTTTAGCTCCTACCTTTCCAGTTTCCTGCAAAAGGTCAAGTACATATTTCCTTTGGCATAGAACTAGCCCCTTATGAGAATAGACAAGCTCTATTCCTAAGAAATACTTTAGTTTTCCCAAATCTTTAATCTCAAAAGAAGATTTAAGAAAATTTCTAACTTGATCAATACCATTCATATCACTTCCTGTAATAACTATATCATCTACGTAAATAAGAACAATAGTGATTTCTTCATTGTTAACTTTAGTAAACATGGAGGAATCACTAATGGATTTCTTAAAGTTATTACCAAGAAGTGCTGAACTTAATTTTGCATACCAGGCACGAGGAGATTGTTTTAACCCATAGATTGCTTTTTTAAGACGACACACCTTGATGTTTGAATCCTCATCTAGCCCTTGGGGAATTTGCATGTAGATTTCTTCGTCTAAGTCCCCTTGAAGGAAAGCATTCTTCACGTCCATTTGATACATTGGCCATTCTCCATTGGTTGCAATTGACATCAAAACCCATATCGTTTTCATTTTGGCAACAGGGGCAAAAGTCTCAGTGTAGTCTTCTCCATAAGTTTGTGTGAATCCTTTGGCTACAAGTCTTGCCTTGTAGCGTTCAATGGATCCATCACTTTTATACTTGATTTTGAACACCCATTTACACCCGACAACCTTTCTTCCCTTAGGGAGAGTAGTAATCTCCCACGTCCCATTTTTATTCAATGCATCTAGTTCTTCAAGCATAGCTTGTCTCCATTCGGGATTGGTATTTGCCTCATCAAAAGCCTTAGGTTCCTGTGATGAGTCAATGCCACTCAAGAACCCTTGATGGCTTGAGGAAGTGTTAGATACACAATAGTAATTTGAAATAGGATAGTGAGTTACCTTAGAATTGTAATAAACTCTTCTGTTGATCCACTCTGAGGGAGGAAGCCTCAATCTGGTGGAACGTCGAAGTGGAGGAGCCAGCGGAGAGGGCAGTCTAGTTTCGTCTCCGGATTCTCCTAAGGTAGGTAATCCCTCGCCTTCTTCTCTTTCTTCGGAAGAGTTCTCTTCATTTTCAGACTCATCCACTCCTCCCTCTTCGTTTTCTCCCCCTGAAAGTGAATTCTCTTCATTGGATTCTTGAGGAACCAGAGGAAGATTTATGGGAACATCGCAGAAGATTCGCAAGTCATTGCTTGATGAATTTTCTTCATTTTTTTCTCCTGCAAAAAAGAATTCATTTTCTACAAATATCACATCTTTCGATGTGTATACCTTGTTAGAGTCAGGTTCAAAACAAATATATCCTCTTTGGAATGAAGCGTACCCAATAAAAACACATTTCCTTCCTTTGATATCTAACTTATCTCTAAACTGTTGAGATTTCAAGCTATCAAGCAACTAGGATTGAATGAAAACTTAAAGATCTTTATTTGAAGAAAGAGTGCACAATGAGAGCATTGTTTTTTCATGGATAGAACATCCCATACAAGCTCCTATTTATAGAGATTATTACATGAGAAAGAGAGGGAAAAAGACCCCAAACACTCAAGGATCCGTTGGGGAACATTGGGGACAGATTTCTGTCCCCAAAATCACTGTATAACAGCCATTTTTATGGCTGTTATACAGTGCAACGGCTAGTTCAAAATAACTAGCCGTTTTGCCCTTTTTAGGGCCCATTTTGGGCTTCTTTTAGGGGCTTAACAATGCCATTTTTGAGGACTAAAAAACTCATAAGGAACGGGCCAAATACATCTCATGGATGGGCTTAAACTTGGCTTGAAATGGGGCCTATGCTAACTACACTTAATTCTCTTTTATTTCAACACTCCCCCTCAAGTTGGGTGTGTATGTATCTAAAACACCTAACTTGACCAGGTTTTTTTGAATATGATTGGCGGTCCCAGGCTTGGTGAGGATGTCGGCAATTTGATCATCGCTTTTAGTGAATCTTGGAGTGATGAGCTTCTCCTCAACCTTTTGCCTCACAAAGTGACAATCCACCTCAATGTGCTTTGTCCTTTCATGAAAAACCGGGTTTGAGGCGATGTGAATGGCTGATTGGTTATCACAGTGTAGGGAGATTGGAGTAGGGACTATGAACCCTAATTCTTCAATCAAGGCTTTCAACCACACGACTTCACTTGTAGCGGTTGCCATGGCTCTATATTCCGCTTCCGCACTTGATCTTGATACCACATGCTGTTTTTTGCTTTTCCAAGCAACAAGATTCCCTCCAACAAACATGCAATACCCTGAGGTCGATCTCCTATCTTCTGAATCACCTGCCCAATCTGCATCACAGAACCCTATGATTTGAGAAGATTCGTTCTTCTTCATTTGAATTCCCATTCCTGGAGTTCCCTTTAGGTAGAGAAGAATTCTTTCAATGGCCCTCCAATGCTTCTTCTTGGGTTGATGCATGTGCTGGCTAACTTGCCCAACGGCATAAGAGATGTCCGGTCTAGTGATGGTTAGGTAGATCAATCTTCCAACAAGTCTTTGATATCGTTGCTTATCTTCATAAATCTCCTCATCATCTTTGTGACTTAAGGATGTGCTTACCGGACTACAAGCTGGTTTGGCACCTAGTTTTCCCGTCTCCTGCAAAAGGTCAAGAGCATACTTTCTTTGTGATAGAACAAGTCCATTGGAACAATAGGCAAGTTCTATCCCTAGGAAGTATTTTAGTTTCCCTAGATCCTTGATGTCAAACTTAGTTTGAAGAAAAGTTCTAACTTTGTTAATGTGATTCATATCATTTCCTGTTATAATTATATCATCTACATAAACAAGAATGATAATGGTATTTTCTCCTAGGTTCTTAACAAATAAGGATGAATCACTAACGCATTTCTTAAAACCATGTTCAAGGAGAGTAGAGCTAAGTTTTCCATACCATGCTCTAGGTGATTGCTTGAGGCCATATATTGCCTTCTTTAGTTTGCAAACTTTGTTGTCACGATGGGAGAAACCAGGGGGCACTTCCATGTACACCTCTTCTTCCAGATCTCCTTGTAAAAAGGCGTTTGCAACATCCATTTGAAATAATGGCCATGAGTGATTTATAGCAAGAGAGAGAAGGACACGGATGGTGTTCATCTTGGCCACGGGTGCAAACGTTTCCTTGTAGTCTATGCCATATGATTGAGTGAAGCCCTTGGCCACCAATCTTGCCTTGAATCTATCTATGCTTCCATCACTCTTGTGTTTGATCTTGAATATCCATTTGCATCCCACAGCTCTTTTTCCTTTTGGTAGAGATGTCACTTCCCAAGTGTTATTTTTAGCCAAAGCATCCAACTCATTCTTCATTGCTTGAACCCAATGAGGTTGATCCTTTGCCTCCTCAAATGTTCTAGGCTCTTGGTGAAGGTCTATGTTCTTGATGAATCTTTGGTGACTGCAAGACATGTTAGATATTGAGTAGTATTGAGAAATTGGATGAGTAGTCACCTTGGAGTTAAAATAGACCCTTCTATTGATCCATTCCGAGGGAGGAAGTCTAAGTCTTGTAGATCTTCGAAGAGGAGGAGGGGGTTCATCCATAGACTGCTCCTCATGCTCTTCGGCCATATCAAGAGCTCCCCCTGAGTCTGAGTGTCCTTCCTCTTGATCTTCTTCTATTTCATGATCTGAATGAGAGGGTGATGGGTCCCCTTGAGTTGGATCATTTTGGTGAGTTTCTTCATTGCTTTCGGCAGGAACTTCATTGATTTTTGGTAGAATCACATTCCATTGTTCTTGCTGGTAGATTTCCTTGGTTTGAACTTCTCTTCTTTGACCTGCAAAGTAAGGCTCATTTTCCACAAATATCACATCCTTGGATGTGTATAGTTTCTTGGTTAGAGGATCATAACATTTATAGCCTTTTTCAAACGAGGAATATCCT
Organism: Dillenia suffruticosa; assembly: GCA_033439265.1. Classification (NCBI taxonomy): domain Eukaryota; kingdom Viridiplantae; phylum Streptophyta; class Magnoliopsida; order Dilleniales; family Dilleniaceae; genus Dillenia; species Dillenia suffruticosa. The sequence goes on along the minus strand of JAVTVX010000009.1, from coordinate 13,881,391 downwards.
AAAAAGATGCATTTTCTTCCCTTGGCATCTAGTTTGCTCCTAAGATGACTAGGAATGTGGACATAGCAAACACAACCAAAAACTCTTAAATGATCAATGCTAGGTTTCTTTCCAAGGAGTAGCTCTAGGGGTGACTTTCCTCCTAGGATTTGGGATGGCATGAGGTTTATAAGGTGAGCAGCGGTCTTAATGGCCTCATTCCAATATTCCTTAGGTAAGTTTGAGTGAAACATCATAGATCTAGCTGTCTCCAAGAGATGCCTATTCTTTCTCTCGGCTATTCCATTTTGTTGAGGAGTGTACACACAAGACTTTTGATGAATGATCCCTTTTTCATCTAGAAATTTTTCAAACTCAAGGCTAGTGAATTCCCCTCCATGATCTGACCTAAACATCTTTAGGTTAGCATTAAATTGCTTTGTTATATATCTATAGTAGCTCTTGAATGCCTCAAATACTTCAGATTTGTTTACTAAGAGATAAACCCAAGTGTATCTAGTTTTGTGATCTATGAATGTCACAAAGTATCTAAAACCATTATGGGAGACTAAAGGAGAGGTCCAAACATCTGAATGAACTAATTCAAAAGCCTCTTTATATATTGTTTCAGAAATGGGATAATACACTTTGGTTTGTTTTCCAAGTACACAAGCTTTGCAATGCCTATCTTCTAATTCACTATTCGGAAATAGGCGTTTCAAAGCTAGGTTTCCTGGATGCCCTAGACGTTCATGCCATAGAGAGGAGGATATGTTTCGGACAGCAAAAGCTTGGTTCTCTTGATCCAAGTAATAGAGGTTGTTCCTCCTAGTTCCCTTGCCAATCAAATTGTTCGTTTTGCGATCCTGAAAAATTACTTGGTTAGGATCAAAAATAGCTTTGCAATCTTGCTCTTTGGTTATCTTGCTAATAGAAAGTAAGTTTGAATTGAACTTTGGAACATATAAAGCTTTAGTCTTTCTCCCAAATAGTTCAATTTCTCCTAAGTGCTCAACTTTTAACTTATGACCATTAGCTACTTTAACTAATTTATGATTGGTCAAGGGAATAAACTTGTTGATTTTCTTTTTATCTTTTACCATATGATCATCACATCCGGAATCTATGAGCCAAGAATTGGAAATAGATGAAGATAAGGAATTACCAGAATGGTGACTAATCTGCCCAACAAGTCGTTTGAATTCCTTATGCATCTCCTCCATCTTGGATTCGAGTGCTGCCACTTGAGACACTTGTTGAGCATTTGAAGATGATTCCGGATTTTTCCTAGCATATTTCGGCCTCAAATGTGGGTGTAGGAACCAGCATTTTTCTTTCTTATGGCCGGACTTCTTGCAATGTGGGCAGATGTCTCTTTTTGCAAAGTTTTGAGTGTTGTTGGCCGGATGCTCTTCATGGACAGCTTGGAAGGCTTGAGAGTCGGATTTAAGCTTGGTAGATTCTTCAAGCCTTAAGCTAGTCTCGGTTCTTTGCACCATGAATTGGACTTCTTGAAATGAAGGAAAGACCTTCATTCGAAGAATCTCTTGTCGAATTGGAGCATATTCATCTCCAAGACCCATGAGTAGACCAAAGGTCATATCTTTATCGTTCCTTTGAAGAATGGTCTTGAGATTTATAGTAGGAGGCCTTAAGAGATTGAGTTCATTCCATAGATCCCTATATTCCCCAAAGTATTCGGGTAAGGATTTACCTCCTTTTTGAATTTTGAAGATCTTCTTTTTCAGCTCAAAGATTCTTCCGGTGTTGGATTCTTGACCATATAATGATTGCATTTGCTCCCATAATGCTCTTGCGTTTGGAATACATGTGACCATAGCCTTGTGAGTTTTGTCAAGAGACATTTGAAGGAGCACCACCACTTGATCGTCTTTCTTCTTCCATACTCTGAATAATGGATTGGCTTCATCAAGAGGTTCTTCAAAGATGTGATTTTCAAGGTTGTAGAAGTTTAGGGACCTCTTGATGGTATCTTGCCAAGCATTGTAGTTTGTTGAATCTAGAAGTAAGGAGGTGAACATTGAGGTGCTAATTTGTGGTGGAGGGTCATTAAGACCGGAAGAGGAAGGTATCGTTGCCTGCTCTGATACCATGTTGAGATTTCAAGCTATCAAGCAACTAGGATTGAATGAAAACTTAAAGATCTTTATTTGAAGAAAGAGTGCACAATGAGAGCATTGTTTTTTCATGGATAGAACATCCCATACAAGCTCCTATTTATAGAGATTATTACATGAGAAAGAGAGGGAAAAAGACCCCAAACACTCAAGGATCCATTGGGGAACATTGGGGACAGATTTCTGTCCCCAAAATCACTGTATAACAGCCATTTTTATGGCTGTTATACAGTGCAACGGCTAGTTCAAAAGAACTAGCCGTTTTGCCCTTTTTAGGGCCCATTTTGGGCTTCTTTTAGGGGCTTAACAATGCCATTTTTGAGGACTAAAAAACTCATAAGGAACGGGCCAAATACATCTCATGGATGGGCTTAAACTTGGCTTGAAATGGGGCCTATGCTAACTACACTTAATTCTCTTTTATTTCAACATAAACTGCCTACGAATATGAACATAACAAATACACCCAAAAACTCTAAGGTGAGAGAGGTTTGGTTTGTCTTTTCTAAGCAACTCTAATGGAGATTTTCCATGGAGAACTCTAGTTGGAAGACGATTTATTAAATGAGCTGCGGTACTAACCGCATCACTCCAAAAACGCTTAGGCATATTAGCAAAGAACATGATAGTTCTAGCTATTTCTAGGAGATGTCTATTTTTGCGTTCGGCAACTCTATTTTGTTGGGGAGTGTAGGGACAACTAGTTTGATGAATAATTCCATTCTCCTCAATGAAATTTTTGAAAATAGTGCTCATATATTCCCCACCATTATCTGTCCTAAGAATTTTAATGTTGGCCTCATATTGTTTTATAATATACTTGTAAAAGGACTTGAAGGTTTCATAAACTTGGTCTTTTGATCTTAGCATATACACCCATGTATACCTAGACTTATGATCTATAAATGAGATAAAATACTTAAATCCCCTTCTAGATATCATAGGTGAAGTCCATACATCCGAGTGAACAAAATCAAAAGGCTTTTTATATTGAGTTTCAGAAATAGGATAATACATTCGGGTTTCCTTTCCAAAAATGCATTCTTCACAATGTCTATCACTACAATTTTTTGATGGGAATAGGCATTTCAGAGCTTGCATAGAAGGATGACCTAATCTAGCATGCCAAAGGAGGTAACTTTCCTCTCGGATTGCAGAAAATACAAAACTATCTTGTTTCCAAAAATACAAGTTATCTTGCATAGAACCACTACCAATCACTTGATTCGTCTCCAAATTCTGAAAAACAATAGAATGAGGGTCAAAAATAGTTTTGCAATTTAAGTCCTTAGTGACTTGTCCAATGGACATAAGATTAGAGGTAAATTGAGGAACATATAAGGCCTTTGATTTTCTTCAAAATATTTCAACATCCCCAATTTGCTTAATTTTGAAATTATGTCCATTCGCAACTTTAACCATTTTAGGTTCTAGGAGAGGTTCAAGATTCTGAAAATTTTGCTTATCTTTGACCATATGGTGATCACAACCTGAATCTATCAACCATTTTGAAGAAGTAACAGATGAGTTAGAGCAAGTACCTGAGGAGGATTTTCCTAATTTTTGAGATGTCAGATTTGCTTTGTTTGCAGCTGGTTGAGCATTTTGCTCCCTCCTCTCTTGCTCTTTTTTCTTGATGAACTCAGGTTTAAGGTTAGGATGAAGAAACCAGCAACCATCCTTGGTATGTCCCAACTTTTTGCAATGAGAACACACCTTTTTTATTCCCTGATGAGCCTTATTTGCAGCTTGCTCATTCTGCTTTGTGGAGAACCCATGAACTTCACTTTTGGACTGATTGCTTTCCTCAAGCCTTTGAGAAGCCGCAGCTCTTTGAATCATAAATCGAGTCTCTTGGTATGATGGAAATTCTTTCATTCGAAGAATTTCCTGTCGAAGTTGTACAAATGACTCATTGAGTGATGAGAGCAATGAAAACACCTTGTCTTCATCTTGTCTCTTTTGCAGCACTTTTATATCACTTGTGAGAGGTCTCAATGTGTTGAGCTCATTCCACAAGTCCTCGTGTTCTCCGAACAATTGTGTAATTGATTTCTCCTCCATTTGGATGGTCGCAATCCTTTTTTGTATTTCAAATATTCTGCTCAAGTTTGATTCCTGACCATATAACCCATACATTTGCTCCCATAAGGATTTGGAACTCGGACAGCACATTACCATATTTTTGTGTGCTTGATCCATGGAGCTTGTTAGCAATAGGAACACTTGATCATCCAGCTCCTTCCATTCATCAAATCGTGGGTCTAGCCGATCCATAGGATCTTTTGTAATGAAAGACAGAAGTTTTGCTCCATTGAGAGATCTTCTGATATGACTAGCCCATTGGAAGTAATTGGTTGAGCTTAGAATAATTTGGGAGAAAAGTTGGATTTGAAAGGAAGAGATTTGAGGAAGAGAATTTCCCAACCCCGGAGTCGATGTTTGCTCTGATACCATGTTGGATTTTTGACTAAGAAGAGAGAGAAATCTAATAAACTTCTGGTTTTTATTGATGTAGTAGAATGATACAAAGGAAGAGAGATTATCTTCCTCTTAATTTTACAAGGAGAGCAATAGCTCTATTTATAGGCAAAGGGAGAAAAATAGCCAGTAGAGAGAGAACAAAGTCAATATTCCCGTTGGGGCTCAAACCCCAAGGAATTCCAACAGCTAGTTTTTGGACTGTTGGAATATACATTGCCCAAACTGCCCCTAGCTATTTGGGTTTACCTCTTAGACTTTTCTCCATATTTTTGGGCTTCATTGGGCTTGTTTTTGAATGTATTTTGGGTCATAAATATGTTACGAAATTCAGAACATTAAAAAATAAAAGGCCCAATGTTTATGACATTATCATATTTTCAAGTTGAATACCTTGAGACTTATCTTCATCTTCTCCCTTATTTTTAACACTCCCCCTCAAGTTAGGTGCATAGATGTCTATGGACCCTAACTTGCTAAGGATGTGCTGAAGATGTTTCTCAGTTGTTGCCTTAGTGAAAATGTCAGCTAGCTGGTCTTCACTTCTAACATATGAGGTTGAAATTGTCTTGTTTTCTAATTTTTCTCGAACAAAATGACAATCAACCTCAATGTGCTTCGTTCTTTCATGAAATACTGGATTGGCAGCGATATGAAGAGCTGCTTGATTATCGCAATGTAGAAGAATAGAAGCGATAGTAGGAAATCCCATCTCCTCAAGTAATGCCTTTAGCCAAACTATTTCGCTTGTAGCCGCTGCCATTGCTCTGTATTCAGCCTCAGCGCTTGATCTGGATACAACAGATTGTTTCTTGCTTTTCCATGTTACAAGATTTCCTCCCACGAACATGCAGTAACCGGTGGTGGATCTCCTGTCCGTGACATCCCCAGCCCAATCTGCATCACAGTAGCCATAAATCTCCATGCTGTGGTTGTTTTTCATAAGAATTCCCCTTCCTGGTGAGCTTTTTAAATACTTGAGAATTCTTTCTGCTGCCTTCCAATCTTGAATCCTTGGAGCATGCATCCGTTGGCTGATTAAGCTGACGGCATAAGTGATATCTGGTCTTGTAATGGTGAGGTAGATGAGCCTCCCCACAAGTCTTTGATATCTAGGAATATCCTGGAACATTTCTTCATCACCTTGTGCTCGTTCTGCTATGGATATAGGAGTTGCTGCTGGTTTAGCTCCTACCTTTCCAGTTTCCTGCAAAAGTTCAAGTACATATTTCCTTTGGCATAGAACTAGCCCCTTATGAGAATAGGCAAGCTCTATTCCTAAGAAATACTTTAGTTTTCCCAAATCTTTAATCTCAAAAGAAGATTTAAGAAAATTTCTAACTTGATCAATACCATTCATATCACTTCCTGTAATAACTATATCATCTACGTAAATAAGAACAATAGTGATTTCTTCATTGTTAACTTTAGTAAACATAGAGGAATCCCTAATGGATTTCTTAAAGTTATTACCAAGAAGTGCTGAACTTAATTTTGCATACCAGGCACGAGGAGATTGTTTTAACCCATAGATTGCTTTTTTAAGACGACACACCTTGATGTTTGAATCCTCATCTAGCCCTTGGGGAATTTGCATGTAGATTTCTTCGTCTAAGTCCCCTTGAAGGAAAGCATTCTTCACGTCCATTTGATACATTGGCCATTCTCCATTGGTTGCAATTGACATCAAAACCCTTATCGTTTTCATTTTGGCAACAGGGGCAAAAGTCTCAGTGTAGTCTTCTCCATAAGTTTGTGTGAATCCTTTGGCTACAAGTCTTGCCTTGTAGCGTTCAATGGATCTATCACTTTTATACTTGATTTTGAACACCCATTTACACCCGACAACCTTTCTTCCCTTAGGGAGAGTAGTAATCTCCCATGTTCCATTTTTATTCAATGCATCTAGTTCTTCAAGCATAGCTTGTCTCCATTCGGGATTGGTATTTGCCTCATCAAAAGCCTTAGGTTCCTGTGATGAGTCAATGCCACTCAAAAACCCTTGATGGCTTGAGGAAGTGTTAGATACACAATAGTAATTTGAAATAGGATAGTAAGTTACCTTAGAATTGTAATAAACTCTTCTGTTGATCCACTCTGAGGGAGGAAGCCTCAATCTGGTGGAACGTCGAAGTGGAGGAGCCAGCGGAGAGGGCAGTCTAGTTTCGTCTCCGGATTCTCCTAAGGTAGGTAATCCCTCGCCTTCTTCTCTTTCTTCGGAAGAGTTCTCTTCATTTTCAGACTCATCCACTCCTCCCTCTTCGTTTTCTCCCCCTGAAAGTGAATTCTCTTCATTGGATTCTTGAGGAACCAGAGGAGGATTTATGGGAACATCGCAGAAGATTCGCAAGTCATTGCTTGATGAATTATCTTCATTTTTTTCTCCTGCAAAAAAGAATTCATTTTCTACAAATATCACATCTTTCGATGTGTATACCTTGTTAGAGTCAGGTTCAAAACAAATATATCCTTTTTGGAATGAAGCGTACCCAATAAAAACACATTTCCTTCCTTTGATATCTAACTTATCTCTAAACTGCCTAGGAATATAAACATAACAAATACACCCAAAAACTCTAAGGTGAGAGAGGTTTGGTTTGTCTTTTCTAAGCAACTCTAATGGAGATTTTCCATGGAGAACTCTAGTTGGAAGACGATTTATTAAATGAGCTGCGGTACTAACCGCATCACTCCAAAAACGCTTAGGCATATTAGCAAAGAACATGATAGTTCTAGCTATTTCTAGGAGATGTCTATTTTTGCGTTCGGCAACTCCATTTTGTTGGGGAGTGTAGGGACAACTAGTTTGATGAATAATTCCATTCTCCTCAATGAAATTTTTGAAAATAGTGCTCATATATTCCCCATCATTATCTGTCCTAAGAATTTTAATGTTGGCCTCATATTGTTTTATAATATACTTGTAAAAGTACTTGAAGGTTTCATAAACTTGGTCTTTTGATCTTAGCATATACACCCATGTATACCTAGACTTATGATCTATAAATGAGATAAAATACTTAAATCCCCTTCTAGATATCATAGGTGAAGTCCATACATCCGAGTGAACAAGATCAAAAGGCTTTTTATATTGAGTTTCAGAAATAGGATAATACATTCGGGTTTCCTTTCCAAAAATGCATGCTTCACAATGTCTATCACTACAATTTTTTTATGGGAATAGGCATTTCAGAGCTTGCATAGAAGGATGACCTAATCTAGCATGCCAAAGGAGGTAACTTTCCTATCGGATTGCGGAAAATACAAAACTATCTTGTTTCCAAAAATACAAGTTATCTTGCATAGAACCACTACCAATCACTTGATTCGTCTCCAAATTCTGAAAAACAACAGAATGAGGGTCAAAAATAGCTTTGCAATTTAAGTCCTTAGTGACTTGTCCAATGGACATAAGATTAGAGGTAAATTCAGGAATATATAAGGCCTTCGATTTTCTTCCAAATATTTCAACATCCCCAATTTGCTTAATTTTGAAATTATGTACCTTGGATAAGCTTCCCGTCATGTGACTCTAATACAAAAAAGGTCCTCAGTTTGAATCCGTGAGATGCCACGACTCCCACTTCTCACTGTTTTCTCAAATAAAATGTTGCGGTCAGATTTTCAACTCAAAAGATTAGGAAGAATGTGTCTCAATTTTTTATTACCAACATTTTAAAAGTTTCTGTCAAGCCCAAATTAAAAGACTAAGGAAGTTTTAATGTCCAAAATCAATGGTGTCGTGGTGTAGTTGGCTATCACGTCAGTCTAACACACTGAAGGTCTCCGGTTCGAGTCCGGGCGACGCCAAATTTGTTTGTTCTGAAGTCACACACAAATAAAATTTTGTTATTGGTAACTTCATTCGAAAAATGACATTAGTGATGCGAAACTTTTTACTAAAAATTTTGTAAAGAATACGTCAAATCCAAATTTAGTCACCATCAAATATTTAACAATCCAAATTAATGATATCACGGTGTAGTTGATTATCATGCCAGTCTCAGATATCGAAGGTCTGTGAATCGGGACTAGGCATTACAACGCCTACCTATTCTCAAGGTTTATGCCAAGAATATTTTATCCTAGGCTCTTTAATTAAAAATAATGGGTTAAGAGAAGCATAGTTTTGCAAGGATCAATTTTATTGGAGTATCAAACCCAAATTGATTGGCTAGTGAACTTTTAATGACACGGCGAAAGATGTCGTGGGGAACGTGGTTATCATATCAGTCTTACACACTGAAGGTCTTTGGTTCGAGCTCGGGTGATGCCACTCTTGACTCATCTCAAGGTTTGTTGAAAAAAATAATTTTGTTTTAAGCAGGTTAATAGAAAAAATGGGGTAAGAGAGATTTAATTTGTTTGTCATGAATTCATTGGAAGTATATTTGGGACCCAAATCGTGCCACAACTGAAATTTTAATGACGCAAATTGAATGTACCTTGGATAAGCTTCCCGTCATGTGACTCTAATACAAAAAAGGTCCTCAGTTTGAATCCGTGAGATGCCACGACTCCCACTTCTCATTGTTTTCATAAATAAAATGTTGCGGTCAGATTTTCAACTTAGAAGATTAGGAAGAATGTGTCTCAATTTTTTATTACCAACATTTTAAAAGTTTCTGTCAAGCCCTAATTAAAAGACTAAGGAAGTTTTAGTGTCCAAAATCAATGGTGTCGTGGTGTAGTTGGTTATCACGTCAGTCTAACACACTGAAGGTCTCCGGTTCGAGTCCGGGCGACGCCACATCTGTTTGTTCTGAAGTCTCACACAAATAAAATTTTGTTATTGGTAACTTCATTCGAAAAAATGACATTAGTGATGCGAAACTTTTTACTAAAAATTTTCTAAAGAATTTGTCAAATCCAAATTTAGGCACCATCAAATATTTAACAATCCAAATTAATGATATCACGGTGTAGTTGATTATCATGCCAGTCTCAGATATCGAAGGTCTGTGAATCGGGACTAGGCATTGCAACGCCTACCTATTCTCAAGGTTTAAGCCAAGAATATTTTATCCTAGGCTCTTTAATTAAAAATAATGTGTTAAGAGAAGCATAGTTTTGCAAGGATCAATTTTATTGGAGTATCAAACCCAAATTGATTGGCTAGTGAACTTTTAATGACACGGCGAAAGATGTCGTGGGGAACGTGGTTATCATATCAGTCTTACACACTGAAGGTCTTTGGTTCGAGCTCGGGTGATGCCACTCTTGACTCATCTCAAGGTTTGTTGAAAAAAATAATTTTGTTTTAAGCACGTTAATAGAAAAAATGGGGTAAGAGAGATTTAATTTGTTTGTCTTGAATTCATTGGAAGTATAATTGCGACCAGAATTGTGCCACAACTGAAATTTTAATGACGCAAATTGAATGTACCTTGGATAAGCTTCCCGTCATGTGACTCTAATACAAAAAAGGTCCTCAGTTTGAATCCGTGAGATGCCACGACTCCCACTTCTCATTGTTTTCTTAAATAAAATGTTGCGGTCAGATTTTCAACTCAGAAGATTAGGAAGAATGTGTCTCAATTTTTTATTACCAACATTTTAAAAGTTTTTGTCAAGCCCAAATTAAAAGACTAAGGAAGTTTTAATGTCCAAAATCAATGGTGTCGTGGTGTAGTTGGTTATCACGTCAGTCTAACACACTGAAGGTCTCCGGTTCGAGTCCGGGCGACGCCACATCTGTTTGTTCTGAAGTCTCACACAAATAAAATTTTGTTATTGGTAACTTAATTCGAAAAAATGACATTAGTGATGCGAAAATTTTTACTATAAATTTTCTAAAGAATTTGATAAATCCAAATTTAGTCACTATCAAATATTTAACAATCCAAATTAATGATATCACGGTGTAGTTGATTATCATGCCAGTCTCAGATATCGAAGGTCTGTGAATCGGGACTAGGCATTGCAACGCCTACCTATTATCAAGGTTTATGCCCAGAATATTTTATCCTTGGCTCTTTAATTAAAAATAATGGGTTAAGAGAAGCATAGTTTTGCAAGGATCAATTTTTTTGGAGTATCAAACCCAAATTGATTGGCTTGTGAACTTTTAATGACACGGCGAAAGATGTCGTGGGGAACGTGGTTATCATATCAGTCTTACACACTGAATGTCTTTGGCTCGAGCTCGGGTGATGCCACTCTTGACTCATCTCAAGGTTTGTTGAAAAAAATAATTTTGTTTTAAGCACGTTAATAGAAAAAATGGGGTAAGAGAGATTTAATTTGTTTGTCATGAATTCATTGGAAGTATAATTGGGACCCGAATTGTGCCACAGCTGAAATTTTAATGACGCAAATAGAATGTACCTTGGATAAGCTTCCCGTCATGTGACTCTAATACAAAAAAGGTCCTCAGTTTGAATCCGTGAGATGCCACGACTCCCACTTCTCATTGTTTTCTTAAATAAAATGTTGCGGTCAGATTTTCAACTCAGAAGATTAGGAAGAATGTGTCTCAATTTTTTATTACCAATATTTTAAAAGTTTCTGTCAAGCCCAAATTAAAAGACTAAGGAAGTTTTAATGTCCAAAATCAATGGTGTCGCGGTGTAGTTGGTTATCACGTCAGTCTAACACACTGAAGGTCCCCGGTTCGAGTCCGGGCGACACCACATCTGTTTGTTCTGAAGTCTGACACAAATAAAATTTTGTTATTGGTAACTTCATTCGAAAAAATGACATTAGTGATGCGAAACTTTTTACTAAAAATTTTGTAAAGAATTTGATAAATCCAAATTTAGTCACCATCAAATATTTAACAATCCAAATTAATGATATCACGGTGTAGTAGATTATCATGCCAGTCTCAGATATCGAAGGTCTGTGAATCGGGACTAGGCATTGCAACGCGTACCTATTCTCAAGGTTTATGCCAAGAATATTTTATCCTAGGCTCTTTAATTAAAAATAATGGGTTAAGAGTGTTGAAATAAAAGAGAATTAAGTGTAGTTAGCATAGGCCCCATTTCAAGCCAAGTTTAAACCCATCCATGAGATGTATTTGGCCCGTTCCTTATGAGTTTTTTAGTCCTCAAAAATGGCATTGTTAAGCCCCTAAAAGAAGCCCAAAATGGGCCCTAAAAAGGGCAAAACGGCTAGTTCTTTTGAACTAGCCGTTGCACTGTATAACAGCCATAAAAATGGCTGTTATACAGTGATTTTGGGGACAGAAATCTGTCCCCAATATTCCCCAACGGATCCTTGAGTGTTTGGGGTCTTTTTCCCTCTCTTTCTCATGTAATAATCTCTATAAATAGGAGCTTGTATGGGATGTTCTATCCTTGAAAAAACAATACTCTCATTGTGCACTCTTTCTTCAAATAAAGATCTTTAAGTTTTCATTCAATCCTAGTTGCTTGATAGCTTGAAATCTCAACATGGTATCAGAGCAGGCAACGATACTTTCCTCTTCCGGTCTTAATGACCCTCCACCACAAATTAGCACCTCAATGTTCACCTCCTTACTTCTAGATTCAACAAACTACAATGCTTGGCAAGATACCATCAAGAGGTCCCTAAACTTCTACAACCTTGAAAATCACATCTTTGAAGAACCTCTTGATGAAGCCAATCCATTATTCAGAGTATGGAAGAAGAAAGACGATCAAGTGGTGGTGCTCCTTCAAATGTCTCTTGACAAAACTCACAAGGCTATGGTCACATGTATTCCAAACGCAAGAGCATTATGGGAGCAAATGCAATCATTATATGGTCAAGAATCCAACACCGGAAGAATCTTTGAGCTGAAAAAGAAGATCTTCAAAATTCAAAAAGGAGGTAAATCCTTACCCGAATACTTTGGGGAATATAGGGATCTATGGAATGAACTCAATCTCTTAAGGCCTCCTACTATAAATCTCAAGACCATTCTTCAAAGGAACGATGAAGATATGACCTTTGGTCTACTCATGGGTCTTGGAGATGAATATGCTCCAATTCGACAAGAGATTCTTCGAATGAAGGTCTTTCCTTCATTTCAAGAAGTCCAATTCATGGTGCAAAGAACCGAGACTAGCTTAAGGCTTGAAGAATCTACCAAGCTTAAATCCGACTCTCAAGCCTTCCAAGCTGTCCATGAAGAGCATCCGGCCAACAACACTCAAAACTTTGCAAAAAGAGACATCTGCCCACATTGCAAGAAGTCCGGCCATAAGAAAGAAAAATGCTGGTTCCTACACCCACATTTGAGGCCGAAATATGCTAGGAAAAATCCGGAATCATCTTCAAATGCTCAACAAGTGTCTCAAGTGGCAGCACTCGAATCCAAGATGGAGGAGATGCATAAGGAATTCAAACGACTTGTTGGGCAGATTAGTCACCATTCTGGTAATTCCTTATCTTCATCTATTTCCAATTCTTGGCTCATAGATTCCGGATGTGACGATCATATGGTAAAAGATAAAAAGAAAATCAACAAGTTTATTCCCTTGACCAATCATAAATTAGTTAAAGTAACTAATGGTCATAAGTTAAAAGTTGAGCACTTAGGAGAAATTGAACTATTTGGGAGAAAGACTAAAGCTTTATATGTTCCAAAGTTCAATTCAAACTTACTTTCTATTAGCAAGATAACCAAAGAGCAAGATTGCAAAGCTATTTTTGATCCTAACCAAGTAATTTTTCAGGATCGCAAAACGAACAATTTGATTGGCAAGGGAACTAGGAGGAACAACCTCTATTACTTGGATCAAGAGAACCAAGCTTTTGCTATCCGAAACATATCCTCCTCTCTATGGCATGAACGTCTAGGGCATCCAGGAAACCTAGCTTTGAAACGCCTATTTCCGAATAGTGAATTAGAAGATAGGCATTGCAAAGCTTGTGTACTTGGAAAACAAACCAAAGTGTATTATCCCATTTCTGAAACAATATATAAAGAGGCTTTTGAATTAGTTCATTCAGATGTTTGGACCTCTCCTTTAGTCTCCCATAATGGTTTTAGATACTTTGTGACATTCATAGATCACAAAACTAGATACACTTGGGTTTATCTCTTAGTTAACAAATCTGAAGTATTTGAGGCATTCAAGAGCTACTATAGATATATAACAAAGCAATTTAATGCTAACCTAAAGATGTTTAGGTCAGATCATGGAGGGGAGTTCACTAGCCTTGAGTTTGAAAAATTTCTAGATGAAAAAGGGATCATTCATCAAAAGTCTTGTGTGTACACTCCTCAACAAAATGGAATAGCCGAGAGAAAGAATAGGCATCTCTTGGAGACAGCTAGATCTATGATGTTTCACTCAAACTTACCTAAGGAATATTGGAATGAGGCCATTAAGACCGCTGCTTACCTTATAAACCTCATGCCATCCCAAATCCTAGGAGGAAAGTCACCCCTAGAGCTACTCCTTGGAAAGAAACCTAGCATTGATCATTTAAGAGTTTTTGGTTGTGTTTGCTATGTCCACATTCCTAGTCATCTTAGGAGCAAACTAGATGCCAAGGGAAGAAAATGCATCTTTTTAGGATATTCCTCGTTTGAAAAAGGCTATAAATGTTATGATCCTCTAACCAAGAAACTATACACATCCAAGGATGTGATATTTGTGGAAAATGAGCCTTACTTTGCAGGTCAAAGAAGAGAAGATCAAACCAAAGAAATCTACCAGCAAGAACAATGGAATGTGATTCTACCAAAAATCAATGAAGTTCCTGCCGAAAGCAATGAAGAAACTCACCAAAATGATCCAACTCAAGGGGACCCATCACCCTCTCATTCAGATCATGAAATAGAAGAAGATCAAGAGGAAGGACACTCAGACTCAGGGGGAGCTCTTGATATGGCCGAAGAGCATGAGGAGCAGTCTATGGATGAACCCCCTCCTCCTCTTCGAAGATCTACAAGACTTAGACTTCCTCCCTCGGAATGGATCAATAGAAGGGTCTATTTTAACTCCAAGGTGACTACTCATCCAATTTCTCAATACTACTCAATATCTAACATGTCTTGCAGTCACCAAAGATTCATCAAGAACATAGACCTTCACCAAGAGCCTAGAACATTTGAGGAGGCAAAGGATCAACCTCATTGGGTTCAAGCAATGAAGAATGAGTTGGATGCTTTGGCTAAAAATAACACTTGGGAAGTGACATCTCTACCAAAAGGAAAAAGAGCTGTGGGATGCAAATGGATATTCAATATCAAACACAAGAGTGATGGAAGCATAGATAGATTTAAGGCAAGATTGGTGGCCAAGGGCTTCACTCAATCATATGGCATAGACTACAAGGAAACGTTTGCACCCGTGGCCAAGATGAACACCATCCGTGTCCTTCTCTCTCTTGCTATAAATCACTCATGGCCATTATTTCAAATGGATATTGCAAACGCCTTTTTACAAGGAGATCTGGAAGAAGAGGTGTACATGGAAGTGCCCCCTGGTTTCTCCCATCGTGACAACAAAGTTTGCAAACTAAAGAAGGCAATATATGGCCTCAAGCAATCACCTAGAGCATGGTATGGAAAACTTAGCTCTACTCTCCTTGAACATGGTTTTAAGAAATGCGTTAGTGATTCATCCTTATTTGTCAAGAACCTAGGAGAAAATACCATTATCATTCTTGTTTATGTAGATGATATAATTATAACAGGAAATGATATGAATCACATTAACAAAGTTAGAACTTTTCTTCAAACTAAGTTTGACATCAAGGATCTAGGGAAACTAAAATACTTCCTAGGGATAGAACTTGCCTATTGTTCCAATGGACTTGTTCTATCACAAAGAAAGTATGCTCTTGACCTTTTGCAGGAGACGGGAAAACTAGGTGCCAAACCAGCTTGTAGTCCGGTAAGCACATCCTTAAGTCACAAAGATGATGAGGAGATTTATGAAGATAAGCAACGATATCAAAGACTTGTTGGAAGATTGATCTACCTAACCATCACTAGACCGGACATCTCTTATGCCGTTGGGCAAGTTAGCCAGCACATGCATCAACCCAAGAAGAAGCATTGGAGGGCCATTGAAAGAATTCTTCTCTACCTAAAGGGAACTCCAGGAATGGGAATTCAAATGAAGAAGAATGAATCTTCTCAAATCATAGGGTTCTGTGATGCAGATTGGGCAGGTGATTCAGAAGATAGGAGATCGACCTCAGGGTATTGCATGTCTGTTGGAGGGAATCTTGTTGCTTGGAAAAGCAAAAAACAGCATGTGGTATCAAGATCAAGTGCGGAAGCGGAATTTAGAGCCATGGCAACCGCTACAAGTGAAGTCGTGTGGTTGAAAGCCTTGATTGAAGAATTAGGGTTCATAGTCCCTACTCCAATCTCCCTACACTGTGATAACCAATCAGCCATTCACATCGCCTCAAACCCGATTTTTCATGAAAGGACAAAGCACATTGAGGTGGATTGTCACTTTGTGAGGCAAAAGGTTGAGGAGAAGCTCATCACTCCAAGATTCACTAAAAGCGATGATCAAATTGCCGACATCCTCACCAAGCCTGGGACCGCCAATCATATTCAAAAAAACCTGGTCAAGTTAGGTGTTTTAGATACATACACACCCAACTTGAGGGGGAGTGTTGAAATAAAAGAGAATTAAGTGTAGTTAGCATAGACCCCATTTCAAGCCAAGTTTAAGCCCATCCATGAGATGTATTTGGCCCGTTCCTTATGAGTTTTTTAGTCCTCAAAAATGGCATTGTTAAGCCCCTAAAAGAAGCCCAAAATGGGCCCTAAAAAGGGCAAAACGGCTAGTTCTTTTGAACTAGCCGTTGCACTGTATAACAGCCATAAAAATGGCTGTTATACAGTGATTTTGGGGACAGAAATCTGTCCCCAATGTTCCCCAACGGATCCTTGAGTGTTTGGGGACTTTTTCCCCTTCTTTCTCATGTAATAATCTCTATAAATAGGAGCTTGTATGGGATGTTCTATCCATGAAAAAACAATGCTCTCATTGTGCACTCTTTCTTCAAATAAAGATCTTTAAGTTTTCATTCAATCCTAATTGCTTGATAGCTTGAAATCTCAACAAAGAGAAGCATAGTTTTGCAAGGAACAATTTTTTTGGAGTATCAAACCCAAATTGATTGGCTAGTGAACTTTTAATGACACGGCGAAAGATGTCGTGGGGAACGTGGTTATCATATCAGTCTTACACACAGAAGGTCTTTGGTTCGAGCTCGGGTGATGCCACTCTTGACTCATCTCAAGGTTTGTTGAAAAAAATAATTTTGTTTCAAGCAGGTTAATAGAAAAAATGGGGTAAGAGAGATTTAATTTGTTTGTCATGAATTCATTGGAAGTATAATTGGGACCCGAATCGTGCCACAACTGAAATTTTAATGACGCAAATTGAATATACCTTGGATAAGCTTCCCGTCATGTGACTCTAATACAAAAAAGGTCCTCAGTTTGAATCCGTGAGATGCCACGACTCCCACTTCGCATTGTTTTCTTAAATAAAATGTTGCGGTCAGATTTTCAACTCAAAAGATTAGGAAGAATGTGTCTCAATTTTTTATTACCAACATTTTAAAAGTTTCTGTCAAGCCCAAATTAAAAGACTAAGGAAGTTTTAATGTCCAAAATCAATGGTGTCGTGGTGTAGTTGGTTATCACGTCAGTCTAACACACTGAAGGTCTCCGGTTCGAGTCCGGGCGACGCCACATCTGTTTGTTCCGAAGTCTCACACAAATAAAATTTTGTTATTGGTAACTTCATTCGAAAAAATGACATTAGTGATGCGAAACTTTTTACTATAAATTTTCTAAAGAATTTGTCAAATCCAAATTTAGTCACTATCAAATATTTAACAATCCAAATTAATGATATCACGGTGTAGTTGATTATCATGCCCGTCTCACATATCGAAGGTCTGTGAATCGGGACTAGGCATTGCAACGCCTACCTATTCTCAAGGTTTATGCCAATAATATTTTATCCTAGGCTCTTTAATTAAAGATAATGGGTTAAGAGAAGTATAGTTTTGCAAGGATCAATTTTTTTGGAGTATCAAACCCAAATTGATTGGCTAGTGAACTTTTAATGACACGGCGAAAGATGTCATGGGGAACGTGGTTATCATATCAGTCTTACACACTGAAGGTCTTTGGTTCGAGCTCGGGTGATGCCACTCTTGACTCATCTCAAGGTTTGTTGAAAAAATAATTTTGTTTTAAGCACGTTAATAGAAAAAATGGGGTAAGAGATATTTAATTTGTTTGTCATGAATTCATTGGAAGTATAATTGGGACCCGAATTGTGCCACAACTGAAATTTTAATGACGCAAATAGAATGTACCTTGGATAAGCTTCCCGTCATGTCACTCTAATACAAAAAAGGTCCTCAGTTTGAATCCGTGAGATGCCACGACTCCCACTTCTCATTGTTTTCTCAAATAAAATGTTGCGGTCAGATTTTCAACTCAAAAGATTAGGAAGAATGTGTCTCAATTTTTTATTACCAACATTTTAAAAGTTTCTGTCAAGCCCAAATTAAAAGACTAAGGAAGTTTTAATGTCCAAAATCAATGGTGTCGTGGTGTAGTTGGTTATCACGTCAGTCTAACACACTGAAGGTCTCCGGTTCGAGTCCGGGCGACGCCACATCTGTTTGTTCTGAAGTTTCACACAAATAAAATTTGGATATTGGTAACTTCATTCGAAAAAATGACATTAGAGATGCGAAACTTTTTACTATAAATTTTCTAAAGAATTTGTCAAATCCAAATTTAGTCACTATCAAATATTTAACAATCCAAATTAATGATATCACGGTGTAGTTGATTATCATGCCAGTCTCACATATCGAAGGCCTGTGAATCGGGACTAGGCATTGCAACGCCTACCTATTCTCAAGGTTTATGCCAAGAATATTTTATCCTAGGTTCCTTAATTAAAAATAATGGGTTAAGAGAAGCATAGTTTTGCAAGGATCAATGTTTTTGGAGTATCAAACCCAAATTGATTGGCTAGTGAACTTTTAATGACACGGCGAAAGATGTCGTGGGGAACGTGGTTATCATATCAGTCTTACACACTGAAGGTCTTTGGTTCGAGCTCAGGTGATGCCACTCTTGACTCATCTCAAGGTTTGTTGAAAAAAATAATTTTGTTTTAAGCATGTTAATAGAAAAGATGGGGTAAGAGAGATTTAATTTGTTTGTCATGAATTCATTGGAAGTATAATTGGGACCCGAATTGTGCCACAACTGAAATTTTAATGACGCAAATTGAATGTACCTGGGATAAGCTTCCCGTCATGTGACTCTAATACAAAAAAGGTCCTCAGTTTGAATCCGTGAGATGCCACGACTCCCACTTCTCATTGTTTTCTCAAATAAAATGTTGCGGTCAGATTTTCAACTCAAAAGATTAGGAAGAATGTGTCTCAATTTTTTATTACCAACATTTTAAAAGTTTCTGTCAAGCCCAAATTAAAAGACTAAGGAAGTTTTAATGTCCAAAATCAATGGTGTCGTGGTGTAGTTGGTTATCACGTCAGTCTAACACACTGAAGGTCTCCGGTTCGAGTCCGGGCGACGCCACATCTGTTTGTTCTGAAGTCTCACACAAATAAAATTTGGATATTGGTAACTTCATTCGAAAAAATGACATTAAAGATGCGAAACTTTTTACTATAAATTTTCTAAAGAATTTGTCAAATCCAAATTTAGTCACTATCAAATATTTAACAATCCAAATT